>CM066036.1:260085559-265085559 GCA_033557465.1 Ichthyophis bannanicus | reverse complement strand
TGCAATTATAGAGGCTTTTAGCAGCCCTGGCAACCACACCAGTCCTGGGCACGGTGCAGGCATGGCTATGGTACACACTACTGTTGGGGTCACTCCCCGGGGTGGTAAACACTGTCAGAAACCAAAACTGAAACACACTCCACAGATATCAGAAAGGTTGCTATGATGCAGCTCTATCAACAAATTGTGATTAACTTAGGAACTGTTATCTTCCATTAATCATAGCAACCTTTTGATATATGTGTAACGTATCCCCACGTTTAGGGCAGCATTGCTAAGGTATGCAAGTGCTAGTATTGGGAGATGATGCTGCACACAGGGCCCAACAGCCTGACACTTCATGAGGCTTTGGATAGTGGAGCTTGTGGGTGTGGGTGTTTATGCCCCTGTTGGCCACTGCTCTAGGGCAGAGGTTCCCAACTCCAGTCCAGGTGGGCCAAACACTGTTCGGGTTTTCATGCTGTCCCTAATGAATATGCATGAGATACATTTTCATACCATGGGGGCAGCACATACAAATGCAGCACAAGCATATTTATTAGAGACAGCATGAAACCTGAATTGTGTTTGGCCCTCCAGATCTGCAGTTGGGAAACTCTGTTCTAGGTATTGCACATGTTTATGGTGTCTGTGCTCTGTATGGTAAAATATAGGTGTTTCATGCATGTTTATGTTATCTGCAATAAAGGTTCTGTCTTTATTACCATGGTTTAGTGCTGGGGACAGGGTTGACAGGAGCCCCATCTGGGACTTGAACTCATGACCATCTGCTCCTAAATACACTGGCTGTGTGTACTGCACCACACTGTTGCCACAGGGGCAGGTCATTCCCTGGGGATACCATGACTGTTCGTCAGACAGATCCTGTCTGTTGCAGTGCATGGCACCCACCTAAATGGGGCTAGGCCATGGTCTGCTGTGGGCAGATGCCACTGCCTCCTCCGCCACCAGCACCCCTCCGCCACCATGCTGCCATACCATTATGCCAGTGGTGCTGGTGGTGCGCAGTCCCAGGCCATCCAGTATGCCGATAGTCAGCTGCCTATGGTGTGGGTTATCATCTAGGGGTGCCTACATGGACATGCATGCTTCCCCCCCCCAGCACCGTCTGCCAATGTTATGTGCCCTTGGGGGTACCTGCTGGGTAATTTTCCCTGTGACACTGTGGGACACACACTCATGCCCATGTTGGACCCTCGACAGTTGCTGTCTTGCTGCTTTACAGTTTCAGCATTCCTATGTGCCACCTACGCATCTGCTTAGCCCGCACTCTGCCCCAGCTGGACCACAGCATGTGCTGCCTGCAGCCCCCTGTATCCCATTTACAGCATCAGTACAGTTGCCCTTTCCTATGTGCCCACTCTGCTGTTACTGCACATATGCATGCCATAACAAACCAGCCCAATATAGATGTGATAAAACCCTGATCAGCACTATTTCAATGTGGGATCATTCACTTTGTAGGGGGATAGAGAATAGACACTTCCAAAGATGATATCTTCTTTTTTTGAGCCTTGTCAGTGGTGCTGCTTTATGTTAATCATTAATATCACTTTTTGCCAGCTTGGTTATTGGGATTTTGGATGTGGTTCTGGTCCTCTTATATGTTTATTTGCCTTTTTGTTCCCTGCACATGTATCACAACTATCACTTTTTATAGGTTTCCCTGCCTTTGCTGCACATTGCTGACTGAAATGGTTTCTCTCTCCTGCAAATGTGCCTTAACGCGAGAGTTTCACTGGCGTTAGTGTTCAGACCCGGATTCCACAGCGTTAGTGTGCCTGGAGCCTCTCCCCTCCCACTCTCCCCCCATTGACCCTTCTCTCCGCCCTCTGGGAAGCCTTACTCCACCCTTCAGACCCGGATTTCACAGCGTTAGTGTGCCTTAACACCGCGGCTGCGTTATCGCGCGTTATGACATGCTTACGATCGTTAACGTTACATAACGCGCGTTAGCCGTAGTTAATGCTCGTAAACTTCCGCGGCGCGGTAAAACACCGCAGAAGGTGGAGAGAGGGCGGAGAGAAGGGGTCAGTGGGCGGGGAGAGGCTCCCTTCACACTAACGTGCTGATCTGAAGAGCTCAATTCCAACGCGAATGAAAACCTGCCGTTAAATGCACATTACAGGGGAGAGAAACCATTTCAGTGTCAGCAATGTACAGCCCAGGCAGGGAAACCAAAAAAAAGTGATGTGTGATACATGTGCACAGAACAAAAGGGCACAGAAACACTGAAAATGACCCCAACAAACTGGAAAAAAACCATAACCAAGCTGGCCAATAGTGGTAGCAATGAGAAACATCAACCCCTCCCCCCCCCCCCGAGTAAGCTCCATAGAACAGATATAAATCGTGGAAGGGTCTATACTCTGTCCCCATAGAAGGTGAATGAGCCCACAGTGATATAGCGCTGCTCAGGTTTTTCCCCACCATCGGACAGGGTTCGTATGGCGTGCACATGTCCCGCAACATCAGGGCGGGCATGTCGGAACGGCAACTAGACAGATGCCGGAGAAGGGGATACAGAGGGCCGCAGGCGGCACATGCTGTGGTGCAGCTGGGCCACAGTGCGGACTAGGGTGATGCCTAGGTGGCCCATACGAATGCTGAAGCAGCAGAGCAACCAGACAGCAACTGCTGAAGGCCCAACATGGGCACGACTGTGTTTCCCACAGTGTCACAGGGGATAGTACCCAGCAGCTACCCCCAAGGGCACGGAACATTGGCAGGCGGTGCTGGGGGGAAGCATGGACACCTATGCAGGCACCACTACCCCAGAACCCGCACCATAGGCAGCCGCCTACCTGCACACTGGATGGCCTGAGACTGCGCACCACCAGCACCACCAGCAGAAGGGCATGTCAGCATGGTGGTTGAGGGATACTGGTGGTTGAGGGGGCAGTGGCAGCTGCCCAGAGCAGACCGTGGCCTAGCCCTGTATAGGTGGGTGCCGTGTACTGCAACAGACGGGCCCTGTCTGACGAACAGTCATGGTATCACCAAGGAATGTACCAACTCTGTGACAACAAGGTGGTGCAGTGCATAAAACCAGTGTATTCAGAAGCAGAGGGTCACAGGTTCAAGTCCCAGCTGTGGTTCCTGCCAACCCAGTCCCTATATTTTACCCACTACTACAACGTGCTAATACAGACAGCACCTTTATTGCAGATGACGTAAACATGCCCAAGACACCTACATTTTACTCTACAGAGCACAGACACCATAAACATGCACATTACCTAGAGCAGAGCCTCCCAACTGCAGTCCTGGAGGGCCAAACACCATCCCGGTTCCATGCTGCCTCTGGTAAAGATGCCTGTGCCGCATTTCTATGTGCCACCCCCATGGTATGCAGATGTATCTCATGCATATTCATGAGGGACAGCATGAAAACCCGAACAGTGTTTGGCCCTCCAGGACTGTAGTTGGAAACCTCTGCCGTAAAGCAGCAGCCAACAGGGCCAGAACCCACAGGCCCCATTATCCAAAGCCTCCTGGAGAGGCAGGACTTTGGGCTCTGCGTGCATCTCCCAATACTAGCATTTGCATACCTTAGTAATGCCACCCTAAACCGGGGAATATGGTACACATCTATCAAAAGGTTGCTATGAGTACTGGCAGATAGCAATTCCTAGGTTAAGTACACTTTTCTGAATGAGCTGCATCATAGCAACTTTTCTGATGTCTGTGGAGTGTGCTACAGGTCTTGTGTCTGACAGTGTTTACCAATCTGGGGAGTGACTCCTACAGTATTGCATACCATAGCCATGCCTGCACTGTGCCCAGGACTGGTGTGGTGGCCTGGGCTGCCCAACACCTCTATAGTTGCACAATGCTGGCATAGGTGTGGTGAGTGTGTGTCTGTCTATCCAGTGTGTGGTGGCTGCCAACACCCTCCACAGCCCACACTGCTAGCACTGTTGCCAGTATTGGCCTGCCAATGTGCATAATGAAGAGCAAGGTACTGTGGGAATAGCCTGGATAGGGTGGCCTGGCCTGGATGCATCTGCACATGGCATAGGGCAATGGCTCGGACATTGTAGTGCCTGGCCACCACCTGCACGGACAGGGTGGACATAGCATGTCCTGCTGGGAGGTCACTCTCACCCTGACTGAGCAGTGACCATGGCATGGCTAGGTTCCCCCATAGTGCTATATAGAATTTCTTTCATGTGATATTTATGGGTTTTCTTTTGGGGCCCAATCACTGACTTATCTGCTTGGTGTGTATGCTGACATCCCCGTTCTGGGTACATGCATCTCCTCCAGGACCGTGCACTATGGACTAGCTGGCGGACTGTCTGCAGCTAGTATGTGTCTTGCTGGAACACCTTGCAGGGTGCAGCGGCTGGAGGCTTGCTGATGGAGAATGTCAGATGATGGGGGGGGGGGGGGCAGCTGAACATTTCCAGGCCTGCCGTCTGTCTGCTATTGTGTTATGGATGTGTAGTGCTCTGTCTGTTCCCCAGCAGGACTGGGGTTGCTGGTCCCCTCTACTGCTGCCATTGCAGGGAGGTAGACTGTGGATCTATTGGTGGGTGATCCTGTTTCCCACACTGAGCTCCAAAGGGTAGGTTGTGTGGTGGTACATAATCTGCTTATGGGTCCATCCCCCCCTTTCCCCCTCCCCCCTTGATTATTGATATTGGAAAGTTAGCCATGAAGGGGGAAGTGATCATATTGGGTGATGCGTTTCAGCAGCAGACCGGTTAACCTACTGAAGAGGGCTTTAAACTAGATGCAATAGGGCTGGGTGAAGAGAGCCCCCAGGTAAGTGGTGAAAGCCCCTAGGTAAGTGAAACGTTAAATACCTCTGTAGAAATGGATAATAGGGGCAACATCTGGAAAGTGGTGTGTATAATGTCCATAGCATGGGAAATAAGATCCCAGATGTTGAAGCTTTAATGGAAGAGACTGACTTTGATTTAGTGGTGGTTACAGAGACATGTTTCACAGAAAACCATGACTGGAATGTAATTATACTGGAATGTAATTATACTGGGTTATACTTTATTCAGGAAGGACATGATAAGAAGAAGGGGAGGTGGTGTGGCACTATATGTTAAAAATAATATTAAAGCTATAGAATTGCAGGGCTTAAAAGGAAGAGAGGGGGCACTGTAGGTTAAATTAGAAAGAGGGAAAGGGAAATCCTTTTGCTTTGGAGTTATACACAGATCCCCCTCACAGGGAGTAGAAGTGGATGAAGATTTAATTGAAGGCATACACAGTATTGCCATGAAAGGAGAAGTGCTAGTGATAAGTGATTTCAATATGCCAGATGTGGATTGGCACATCCCTGCTATGGTGTCATCTAGAAATAAGGAGATCCTGGATTCTCTACAGGTAGAACTATTCAGGCAAATTGGTAGCAGAACCCACACATGATGGGGCAATACTGGACTTAGTACTTACCAATGGGGAAAGTGTTTTTAATGTTACAGTGGGAGATCAACTCGCATCCAGTGATCACCAGATAGTGTGGTTCAGTATTAGTACTAAGGCTGGTGAAATCCATTCAAAAGCAAGGGTCTTAGACTTTAGGACAACTAACTTTGCAAAGATAGGACAATACCTCAGAGAGTTGTGAGAGGGATGGGAGCAGCTGGGGGATGTAGAAAAACAGTGGGCAAAATTGAAAGGGAATATTTTAAAGGCAACAAACGTTTTTGTTAGAAAGGTAAATAAATGTAAAAGGAAAAGGAGGCTGCTTTGGTTCTCAAAAGAAGTAGCTGAGAAGGTGGAGAAAAAGAGGGAGGACTTCATGAAATACAAGAGATCACAGAGAGAGGAAGAAAGGTATCTATATTTGGATAAATTTAGAGAATCTAGCAAAGTAGTCAGTAAATCAAAGGTACAAAATAAAAAAAGAAATAGCCAATGCAATAAAATGCGGGGATAAGACATTTTTCGGATAGGTTAGTGAGAGAAGGAAGGGCAAAAGTTGTATTGTCAGACTCAAGAGTGAAGAGGAGGAATATGTAGAAGCTGATGAGGATAATGCAGAATTGCTTAACACATATTTCTGATCTGTGTTCACAGATGAAGGACCTGGAGCAGGACCTCAGAAAACAACCACAAATAACAACAGAAATGATGGGAACTTGAATGATTTTCAGAAGATTGTGTTCAAGAGGAACTAGCTAAACTAAAAGTAGACAAGCCTTGGGTCCAGATGGGATACATCCAAGAATACTGAGGGAACTTGGGGACGTTCTAGCAGTTCCACTGTCTGACCTTTTCAATGCCTCTTTGGAGTCGGGAGTGGTGCCAGAGGACTGGAGAGAGGCATATGTGGTCTCTTTACACAAAAACAAATGTAAAGATGACATTGAGAACTACAAGCTGGTTGGTCTAACCTCTGTGGTTGGTAAATTATTGGAAAGGCTACTAAAGGAGAGAATAGTGAGGTTTCTGGAGCCCAATGGATCCAAGGCAGCATGGATTCACCAAGAGGCAGGTCTTGTCAGACAAATCTGATAGATTTATTTAACTGTGTGATCAGGGAGTTGGACTGAGGGAGAGCCCTCGATATGGTGTGTTTAGATTTCAGTAAAGCCTTTAACACCGTTCCACACAGGCGACTTATAAACAAATTGATCACCCTAGGGATGGACCCTAAAGTTACTGATTGTGTTAGAAATTGGTTGAGTGGGAGGTAACAAAGGGTACAGGTAAATAGAGCTCATTCTGAGGAGAAGGAGGTTACCATTGGTGTGCCTCAGTGATCTGTCCTTGGTCCTATTCTGTTTAACATCTTTGTTAGTGGTATTGCGGAAGGACTGTTGGGTAAGTTTTGCTTTTTTGCAGATGATACCAAAATCTGCAATAGAGTAGACACACTGGAAGGAGTCAACAACATGAGGAGCATTCTAGTTAAACTTGAAGAATGGTCTAGAATACGGCAGCTGACGTTTAATGCTAAAAAATGCAGGGTCATGCATTTAGGCTGCAAAAATCTGTAGAAGCCGTACACAAAAGAAGAGTGGGACCTGGGTGTAATTGTGTCTGATGATCTTAAAATAGAAAAACAGGAAGAAAAGGTGACTGTGAAAGCCAGAAGGATGCTTGGGTGTATAGGGAGAGGAATGGCCAGCAGAAAAAAAGGAGGTGATAATGCCTCTGTGTAAGTCTTTTGTGTGACCTCATTTGGAATATTGTGTGAAATTCTAGAGAATGCACCTCCAGAAGGATATAGACAAGTTGGAGTTGGTGAAGAGGGTGGCTACTAAAATGGTTAGTGGTCTTTGTTATGAAGTATATGAGGACAGACTTAAAGATCTCTATGTATACTTTGGAGGAAAGGTGAGATAAATGCACAAGATAGTCTCTTTCAATTGAAAGCAAGCTGTGCTATGAAGGGACATAGGATGAGAGTGAAAGGGGATAGACTCAGGAGTAATATGCAAAAATATTTTACAGAAAGAGTGGTAGATGGATGGAATAGTCTCTCAGTGGAAGTGGTGGACCCGAGGACAGTATCTGAATTCAAAAAAACATGGGACAAACACAGATTATCTCTGAAGGTAAAAAGGGAACTATTGTAGTTGATATGGAAGGGCAGACTAGATAGGCCATGTGGCCATCATGTTTCTATGTAAATAATAGCAGGTACGTGCGTATTTCATAAGATATGTACCTTTTTTGCAGCTGTAGTCACACTCCACGCAAGCACCCACCCGATCCCTTCCAATGTCATAAGAAATGTAAATAAAAAGACTAGTTTCCTGTATATGGGCTGTGTGTAATGATCCATAAATTGAGTCACTGACTGGAGCGAACCAATGAATTCTTCACAGATTTTCTATGGAAAATAATGCACCTAGACTTGAAAATGCAATCTACGTATGTATTATTCTCTAATTCCATCTAAAACATGTTTATCAGAAGGCCTCTTCTAAAGGCAGTTAAAAGAGGTAACTTTCAGACAGTCAATTTAGGCATGTAAATTATTATTTATCCATATAAATGGCTTTGAAAATTATCCTTTATGTGCACCATCATTGCTCCCATACAAGTGTGAGATCTAGTTTAATACAAAGCAGATCAAAGTGTATTTTATCCTTTTCATATTTAATGAACAACTATCAGCTACTCCATAATATTAAAACCTGATTTTGAATGCAGAGTTCATACCATTGTACAAATATACTCTTGTATAAATTTAATGGAGTCAATATTCAGCGAGAGGCAACCGTAATAATTTTATTGCTGTAGCTGGCATTTAGATTAATACCTATATTCGGCACTGCTGTACGTATGATTGGTGGTACTGAATATACGATTTAGATAGTCACTGTGCCACTGCTATAGACCTGAATGAGATGCATAACTTATACCGATAGTGGCTGAATATCATTGCAAGCCAGATAATTTTTTGTTCCACCCTCGCTCTGTCATCTTTCCACCTCTTTACAATGAGGGTAGTTTTACAACAGGTTACTTAGGTTAATTGGGCAGAAAAACACCGATTTATTGAGACACATAGGTGCCTTTTATACCTGCAAATCAGTATCATACACATGAAAAAGGTTTATAAAATAACTTCATGTACGGATCATATTGAGCCATTCTGATGGATTTTGGGGTCATTTTCAAAGCCTTAGTCGCAATTTGGATATCCAAAAACATGCATGCGGATGTCCAAATCACAGAGATGTTCCTGGAGCCATTTTATTACTGACTTTTAAAGATGCCTCCATACTGGAAATGGCCAAGTAGGCATGTCAATGGACTTAGGTGTCCCTGCTCTATTTCAGAAAGGGAAGGGATATCTGCAACCCCATCCAAGTTTAAACTTCTTCCAGGCACAAATAGCAGCAGGAAAGAGCTCATTTTGGCCATAAAACATCAGGAGGGTGTAGAGAAGATGTCATTTCTCCAGTCCTAGTACTCTTCACAATCACGGTAATAGCAGCAGTGGGCTTGAAACTCTGGTTTCATTTGCTCCCAACCCATTACTCTAATGATTAGTCTATTCCTAAATGGCCACGAATGGTCTTGAATACTATTCCAGGGATGTCTATGTAGATGCCCTGCAGACATCCATATTGGCATATTCACTTTTGTGAAATTGTGCCTGAATATGAACATGCCTCCTCTTTATCAGACTTTCTGACTTGGATGTCACAGATTGTACTTGGTTGTCATTTGTAAAATGTGCCTTCATGCCTAATAACATCTGTATAAAGGCTGAAAAGCCATGTATAACAAAGTTATACTTTCACTGGCTCCTGGTGAATGTACAACATGCTTTAAGCATTAGTCCAAAGATTTTTGTATTTCAATCAAAAATTCCAAAGATCTATTCTTGAAAATCATATTTCAAAGATATGATCAAATAAAAAGAATATACTAGGAAAAAAACATTAATATCTAATCTGATCCAGGTCCATATTCAGTTCCATGCTCAGTATTTTTTTTTTAATGCTGGCTGTGTCATTTAGAAAACCCTGTATATTCAATGCCATTATAAGAATAGTCAGTGTCATTGAATATATACAGCAAAACAGAGGCAAAACTCAACTGCAGAAAAGATAATATCAATAGAACAGCAGAAGAGGTCCACAAATAAATATATATGCAATGTTAAGAGGATAATAAGTAATGAATAAATAAAAAATAAATATTACAAAATAGCAAACTGGCCAGAAAATAAATATATAAAAATAACATTTATTCCAAATAAAACAATGCCATGTAACAGACACCAGAATAAAATCATATCAACCAAACAATAGTGTTGACCTTTGGAGTCCTGTGAGATGGATCATGCACCCAACATGTTTCAGTGTGAAAGCCTGCCTCAGGGGACATAGTTCAAGCATAGTTGATGTGTATGGGACAGCCAAAGAGAAGATAACTGGGTGGGGATTGGGGATGGGAAAAATGTAAAACCTCAGAAGATTAAGAAAAATATAAAATATAAAAAAATAAATAGTAATACAAATAAATATAAATACAAGAAAACAAAAATAAATAATTATAAAACTTAGGGATATGTTTACTAAACTGCGCAAATGTGCGGGGCGCACTTGAGCGTGCGCTAAGGTACCTTAGCGCATGATAATAGTGCATTTTTGGTGCCCTGCACGCGTGTGCGCCCCCCGCACAAGTGCGCTCCGCCCGCACAAGAGCGGGGCGCGCTGATGTGCGATAGAGGTGTGGAAAGGCATTTCGAGGGCGGAGGAAGGCTCCCGAGGGGCGGAGGGATGGGGTCAATGGGTGGAGAGTGGGAGGGGAGAGGCTCCCCGCACAGGAGTGGGGCTGAATTTCGTCAAAAAAATACCGCGAGTGAAACCCTCGCGTTAGAGCCGATTTAAAGGGAAGAGAAACCATTTACGTCAGCAATGTACAGCAAAACCGGGGAAACCTGAAAAACGTGAGCAGTGTGATACATGTGCACAGAACAAAATAGCAAATATAAATTGAAAATGACCACAACAAATTCCAAATAAATTATAATCCAGCTGAGAAACAGTGATATTATTGGGCAACCATAAAAAACACTCCCAGGAAAGCTCCATAAAAAAAGAAATGATTTTTGGAAGGGTCTAAGCTCCGTAGACTCTTTCAAAAGCACTGCATTTTAATGGAGCTTTCCTGGGAGTGTATTTCAGGTTGCCCATTGATATCACTGTTGCCCAGCTTGGTTTTGGGTTTTTTCCCCTTTTTTGGAGGTCATTTATGAGGTTTATTTGCACCTTTGTCCCCATACAAGGTAAATGAGCCCACAGTAAAATTGTGCAGAGCAGGGTGTCTGACTCGTGTGGCCTGGTTTCCTATCTCCAGAGACTGTACTATCTCTGTGGCCACAGTGTGGTGCAGCAGACACAGCCAGTGCCTGTAGGACCAGAAGGTCACAGGTTCAAATCCCAGCTGGGCTCCTGCCAACCCAGTCCCCATAGCCCTACCCACCACCAAACAGTGATAGCACAGACACTCCTTTATTGCAGAGAACATAAGCATGGTTCCAACACCAATATTTTACCCTACACCGCACACAAACCATAACAATGGGCATTACCTACAGCCGAGTCCCACAAATTCAGTCCTGGAGTGCCACAACTCAATCAGGTCATATGCTTTTACCCAGATAAGTATCCAAGAATTTAATCCTCGGTCTGGTTAAATATAATCAATCATCTAAACCCAAAAACCAAACCCAAAATAAATATCCCCCTAATTCAACACACACACTTTTTGTCGGAGAAGACTGGAGGCGACTGAAATGGAGTTCAGTCACACCAGACAGCCTTATCCCTTTTAATCATTTTTTTGTTCTAAAAACGTTGTACTTAGCTTATAAAAGCATCTCAGTGAAGTGTCCCGAATCTTTCCAAACCATAAGCATTTTCACCACTTTGCGGAGTTTGTAGCAATCCACGACGTACGTTTCGGGCCCTTGGCCCTGTTTCAAGTGTTCATACGTCTTCAAATTCACCGCTAAACGAAGCTTCGTTTAGCGGTGAATTTGAAGACGTATGAACACTTGAAACAAGGCCAAGGGCCCGAAACGTACGTCGTGGATTGCTACAAACTCCGCAAAGTGGTGAAAATGCTTATGGTTTGGAAAGATTCGGGACACTTCACTGAGATGCTTTTATAAGCTAAGTACAACGTTTTTAGAACAAAAAAATGATTGAAAGGGATAAGGCTGTCTGGTGTGACTGAACTCCATTTCAGTCGCCTCCAGTCTTCTCCGACAAAAAGTGTGTGTGTTGAATTAGGGGGATATTTATTTTGGGTTTGGTTTTTGGGTTTAGATGATTGTTTACCCAGATAAGGACATGTCTGCATGTTGGCGGAGGGTACAGGTGGTGGAGGGGGCAGTGGCTGCAAGCCACAGCAGACAGTGGCCTAGGCATGTGCAGGCTGGCACCGTCCACTGCAAGACAGGCTCTGTTGTATGTACAGTCATGGACTCCCCAGGGAAGACAGCATGTCTGTGGCAACATGGTGGTGCAGTGCACACAGACAGTGTGTGCAGGAACAGAAGGTCATAGGTTCAAAGGCCAGCTGGAGCTACCACCAATCCTGTCCACATATTTTTCCCACAACTAAACCGTGATAGTAAGGACAAACCTTTATTGCTGAGAACATATGCATGGTTAATATGCCTATATTTTACCACACCAAACACAGACACCATAAACAGCCGCATTACCTAGAGCAGAGTCTCCCAAATGCAGTCCTGGAGGGCCCCACACCATTCAGGTTCCATGCTGCCTCTAATAAAGATGCCTGTGCTGCATATCTATGCACCACCCCCATGGTATGCAGATGTAGCTCATGCATATTCATGCGGGACAGCATGAAAACCCGAACAGTGTTTGGAACACCAGGACTGGAGTTGGGAAACTCTGCCGTAAAGCAGCAGCCAACAGGGCCAGACACACCCACACACACACACACAGGCCCCATTGGCCAATGCCTCCTGGAGAGGCAGGACATTGGGCCCTGCCTGTATCTCCCAATACTAGCAGTTGCATACCTTAGCAATGCCACCCTACACCTGGGTATATGGTACACAGCTATCAAATGTTTCCCATGATAAGTGGCAGAAATCAATGCCTACGTTAAGCACATTTTGCTCCTTGGGCTCCACCATAACAATCATTCTGATGTCTGCGGTGTGTGCTGCAGGTTTGGTCTCTGACAGTGTTTACCGCCCTGGGGAGTGACCCCCAACAGTATTGCATACCATATCCATGCCTGTACTGTGCCCAGGACTGGTGTGGTGGGTATGGCTGCTGAACTCCTCTATAGTAGCACAATGCTGGCATAGGTGTGGGGGTGGCTGTCTGTCTATCCAGTGTGTGGTGGCTGCAAACACCTTCCACAGCCCACATTGCCAGCACTGTTTCCAGTATTGGCCTGCCAATGTGCATAATGAGGAGCAAGGTACCATGGGTATAGGCCGGACAGGGTGGCCTGGCCAGGGTGCATCTGCATAGGGCACTGACTGGGACATTTTAGTGCCCGGCCACCACCTACACAGACAGGGTGACCTCAGTATGTCCTGCTGAGAGATCACTCTCACCCTGACTGTGCAGTGACCACAGCATGGCTAGGCACCCCCATAGTGCTATATGGTATTTCTCTCATGTGATAGATATGGGTTTCCTTTTGGGGCTCAGTCACTGATTTATCTGCTTGCTGTGTATGTTGACATCCCAGTTCTGGGTGCATGCATCTCTACTGGGAACATGCACTGTGGAGTAACTAGCACACTGTTTGCAGCTGGTATGTGTTGTGATGGAGCAGCTTGCAGGGTGCAGTGGCTGATGACTTGTAGGAGAATATCAGGTAGTGGTGCGGTGCAGCTCCCCATATCCAGGCCTACTGTCTGTCTGCTATTGTGTTATGGATGTGTATAGAGCTGCATTGACTGCCCTGTGGGGTGTCTGTTCCTTAGCAGGACCTGTGTTGATGTTCCCCTCTACTGCCATCGTTGCAGGGGGGGGGGGGGTGTAGAATGTGGATCTATTGATAGGAGACCCTGTTTGCCGCTCTCAGCCCTGGGGGGGGGGGATGGTGGTGGTGCATGGCCCAGGGCCCACCTGGGGGCTACAACTGACTGAAGGTGACAGGAATATCCAAGGTGTTTCTGCAGAAACTACCTATCTCACAGTTTAACACCGCTTTGGACCTCCAGCATGGCCTTTTTCAACCATAGAAGGTGCTGTGTACCTGGTGCTGGGCGCCTCCCCGCACCCTCAGGGTGAGCACAGTACCCGCACAATGTGACGGTGTGTAGCTACTCTGTGCCAGTAAAACACACGGTCAGTACCCCCTACCAGGCCGAGGAGGTGTGGGGGTGCATTGCCCATCTTGTGTTAATCTGTGGACAGCTGATTTGCATGTGCAGTGCATCATGGGTATGGGTGGGCTAACCCTATCCTGGTGACCACAGCAGACTGTCTGTGTGGTGACATGCATGCTCTCTGCAGCCAGCCAAGGGCTTGCTAGCAGCTATAGAGCTGTAGCCCGATGGTTACTTCATTGCTTCTGAAGCCAGAGGTCATGGGTTCAAACCCACAGTGAAGTTATTTGATAGGGTTATCCAATGCATTATCTTTTGTTAATGTACATATTTTGATGCCAGCAAAAACACCCTCAGCGTACTGTACCCATAAGGTGCCTCTGAGGTTGCTTTATAGGGCGCCCTATAGGGCACCTTATGGTTCCCGTCCATATAAGGTGCACTATACATTATCCTGTGACACAACCTATAGGGTGCCCTATAGGGGACATTTTAGGGTGCTGTGGCGGACAGTGCAATTTATAATGTGCCCTATGGAGTGCCTTATAGGGTGCCTTATACGGCACCTTCAATTACGGCACGTGAGGGCGTGTTTGCTGGCAGCAATTAATAACATAAAAATAAAGTGCTGCAGGACAAAATATGTACAATGCAAAGCTGATGCCACAGCCAGTCTTACATATTAGGCACACTGGGGAGCAAACTCATGACCCTTGTATCAGCAGTCAGTGCCTTAACCATTCTGCTCCACTGCTGTTCCTCCTTGCCTGTCAGCGCACCTACTTATGCTTTTCATTCCTTACACTGCACAGTGCTGCCATAAAAAACAGTACACTGACCTTGTGGTACCTCATACGGCACCCTCTAAAGCGCCCTATAAGCAACATTCTAGGGTGCCTTGGCTGACAGTGCACTTTAAAATGTGCCTTATAGGGTGCCTTATGTTAACACGCTTTGAGAGTGCGTTTGCTAGTAGTGATAATTAAAATATGAATAAAATGCCTCCTAAAGCAATCTTCCCCATAATATGTTATGCCTCAGCCAGCCTTGTTCATTGAGCACTTTGGGGATTGAACCCTTGATCCCGGCACCATTGGTCAGTGTCTTAACCATTGTACTGTGGTTCTGTTCCCGTGATTGTGCATCAGCGCGCCACCTTATGCCGCCCAATATTAAAAAGCCTCCTAAAACATTAGCGCACTGCCTTATGCCCATCAGCGTGCCGCCTTATGCCGCCTTATGCCGCCCATCATTTAAATGCCTCCTAAAATAATGCCTCAGCCAGCTGTCTCTATTGGGCACTGTGGGGGATTGAATTGCTGATCCCTGTACCATTGTTAAGTGCCTTAACCATTGTGCTACTTCTCTGCTTTTTTTCTTATACATCAGCGCGCCACTTATACCGCCCGGTATTATAATGCCTCCATAAACATCAGCACGATGCCTTATGCCGCCCAGTATTTCTGCACCTCATAAATTAATGCCTCAGCCAGCTGTCTTCATTGGGCACTGTGCAGGATTGAACCCCTGATCCCTACACCATTGGTCAGTGTCTTAACCATTGTGCTGTGGCTCTGCTCTGCTCTTTTTCCTGCACTTCAGCGCGCTGCTTATGCCTCCCGCGCAACTATCTCATGCGCTAAGGTGCGGGGCACACATGGGCACCATGCACCTTAGCGCATATGTAAATTCCGACTTTTCTTTTTCAGGACGGAACGCCCACTCCTTATATGGCACCCGCACACTACCGGGGCCCGCACTTTACCGGGGTTTTAGTAAACATACCCCTTAGCGGTATGTTTACTAAACTGCGCTACTGTGCGGGGCGCACTTGAGCGTGCGCTAAGGTACCTTAGCGCACGCTAATGATGTGTTTTTGTGCCCCGCACACGTGCGCGCTGCACTAACGGGCCCGCTCATGTGCGCGTCGCGCAAATGAGCGATAGAGGCATGGAAAGGCTCCCGGAGGGTGGAGGAAGGCTCCCCAGGGGCGGAGAGACGGGTTCAATGGGTGGAGAGTGGGAGGGGAGAGGCTCCCCGCACAGGAGCGGGGCTGAAATTCGATGAAAAAAATACCGCGAGTGAAAACCTTGCGGTAGAGCCGATTTAAAGGGAAGAGAAACCATTTCTGTCAGCAATGTACAGCAAAACCAGGGAAACCTACAAAACGTGAGCAGTGTGATACATGTGCACAGAACAAAATAGCAAATAAAAATTGAAAATGACCATAACAAAATTCTAATAAATTATAATTCAGCTGGGCAATAGTGATAGTCATGGAAAACATCAAAAGGCACTCCCAAGAAAGCCCCACAAAAGAAATATGAATTTTAGAAGGGTCTACGCTCCGTCCCCATACAAGGTGAATGAACCCACAGTGAAATTGTGCAGAGCAGGGTCAGAAACCATGCTCTGCACAATTTCACTGTGGGATCATTCACCTTGTATGGGGACGGAGCGTAAAAATAATAATTATTATTTTTAACGCTCCGTCCCCATACAAGGTGAATGATCCCACAGTGAAATTGTGCAGAGCAGGGTTTATGACTCCTTTGGCCAGGTTTCCTATCTCCAAGGACTGTACTGTCTGTGTGGTGCAGTGAACACAAACAGTGTGTTCCGGTGCCAAAGATCACCAGTTCAAGTCCCAGCTGGGGCTCCTGCAAACCCAATCCCCATATTTTACCCACCACTAAACCATGATAGTAAAGACCAACCTTTTTTGCAGATAACATAAGCATGGTCCAAACACCTCTATTTTACCCTACAGAGCACAGACACCAGAAACATGCGCATTACCTAGACCACAGTCCCCTCAATGCAGTCCTGGAGGGCCACATATCATTTAGCTGTGATGCTGTCAGCAATATAAGGCCATGTCAGCATGGTGGCGGAGGGGTACCGTTGGTGGAGGGGGCAGTGGCTGCTGCCCACAGCAGACAGTGGCCTAGCCCCCTTCACGTGGGTGCAGTGCCCTCCAACAGACAGGCTCTGTCTGACAAACAGCCATGGACTCCCCAGGGAATGCACTGCTGTTGGGTTAAGATGGTGGTGCAGGGGACACAGCCAGTGCCTTTATAACCAGAAGATCACAGGTTCAAATCCCAGCTGGGGCTCCTGCCAACCCAGTCCCCTTATTTTACCCATGAAGAAAACATGGTAGTAAAGACTGAACCATTATTGCTGAGACCATAAGCATGGGTCAAAAACCTCTATTTTACCCTACACAGCACAAACACCATAGAAATGTGCATTACCTATGGCAGAATCTGCCAAATGCAGTCCTGGAGGGCCAAACACCATTCAGTTTCCATGCTGCCTCTAATAAAGATGCCTGTGCTGCATATCTATGCACCACCCCCATGGTATGCAGATGTATCCCATGCATATTCATGAGGGACAGCATGAAAACCCGAACAGTGTTTGGCACACCAGGACTGGAGTTGGGAACCTCTGCCGTAAAGCAGCAGCCAACAGGGCCAGACACACCCACACCCACACCCACAGGCCCCATTGGCTAATACCTCCTGGAGAGACAGGACATTGGGCTCTGCGTGCATCTCCCAATACTAGCACTTGCATACCTTAGCAATGCCACCCTACACCTGGGTATACGGTATACGGTACACACCTATCAAACATTTCCTATGATTACTGGCAGATAGCAAGTCCTACGTTAAGCACAGTTTGCTCATTGAGCTCCATCATAACAATCTTTCTGATGTCTGCGGTGTGTGCTTCAGGTCTGGTCTCTGACAGTGTTTACCACCCTGGGGAGTGACCCCCAACAGTATTGCGTAGCATATCCATGCCTGTACTGTGCCCAGGACTGGTGTGGTGGGCAGGGCTGCTAAACTCCTCTATAGTAGCACAATGCTGGCATAGGTGTGGGAGTGTGTGTCTGTCTATACAGTGTGTGGTGGCTGCAAACACCTTCCACAGCCCACACTGCCAGCACTGTTGCCAGTATTGGCCTACCAAAGTGCATAATGAGGAGCAAGGTACCATGGGTATAGCCCAGACAGGGTGACCTGGCCAGGATGCATCTGCACAGGGCATAGGGCACTGGCTGGGACATTGTAGTGCCCGGCCACCACCTACACAGACAGGGTGACCTCAGTATGTCCTGCTGGGGGATCACTCTCACCCTGACTGTGCAGTGATGACAGCATGGATAGGCACCCCCATAGTGCTATATAGTATTTCTCTCATGTGATATGTATGGGTTTCCTTTTGTGGCCCAGTCACTGATTTATCTGCTTGTTGTGTATGCTGACATCCCAGTTCTGGGTGCATTTCCACTGGGAACATGCACTATGGACTAGCTAACAAACTGCATGTGTCTTGATGGAGTGCCTTGCAAGGTGCAGTGGCTGAAGGCTTGTTGCAGGAGAATATCAGATAGTGGTAGGGTGCAGCTTTGCATATCCAAGCCTAATGTCTGTCTGCTATTGTGTTATGGATGTGTACAGAGCTGCATTGACTGCCCTCTAGGGTGTCTGTTCCCCAGCAGGACTGGGGTTGATGGTCCCCTCTACTGCCACCATTGCAGGGAGGTAGAATGTACATCTGTTGATGGGAGACCATGTTTGCCACCCTCATCTCTGGAGGAGAGGGAGGGTGGTGGTGCATGGTCCTCCATGGGGGCTACACCTGACTGAGACAGACAGATATATCCAAGGTGTTTTTGGCAGAAACTACCCAGCTCACAACATTAGCACTGACTGGGGACCTGCAGCATGGCCTATTGCTGCTATGGAAGGTGCTGTCGACCTGGTGCTGGGCGCCCCACCGCACACGCAGGGTGAGCACAATACCTGCACAATGTGACGGTGTGTAGCTACTCTGTGCCAGTAACACACACGGTCAGTACCCCCTACCAGGCCGAGGTGCTGTGGGGGTGGACATGGTCAGTTCACCCTACCAGGCCGAGGTGCTGTGGGAGTGCATACCCCATCTTGTGTTCATCTGTGGACAGCTGATTTGCATGTGCAGTGCATCATGGGTACGGGTGGCCTAACCCTAGCCTGGTGACCACAGCAGACTGTCTGTGTGTTGACATGCAGTCCCTCTACAGCCAGCCAGGGGCTTGCTAGCAGCAATAGAGCTGTAGCCCACTGGTTACTTCACTGCCTGTGGAGCCAGAGGTCATACTTTCAAACCCACAGTGGGGTTATTTGTTAGGGCTGCCCAAAGCATTATCTCTTTTTAATGTACATTATTTAATGTGCCCTATAGGGGACATTTTAGGGTGCCATGGCGGACAGTGCACTTTATAATGTGTCCTATGGAGTGCCTTAAAGGGTGCCTTATGCGGCACCTTCATTTAGGGCATGTGAGGGCGTGTGTGCTTGCAGCAATTAATAAAATACAAATGAAGTGCTGCAGGAAACAATACATATTAGGCACCCTGGGGAGCAAACTCATGACCCCTGTATCAGTAGTCAGTGCCTTAACCATTGTGCTACACTGCTGCTTCTCCTTGCATGTCAGCGTACCTACTTCAGATTTCCATGCGTTTAAATGCAAAGTGCTGCCATCAAACACAGTGCTATGACCTTGCTGTGCCTCATAGGGCACTCTATATGGCGCCCTATAGGCCACCCTTTCAGAAACATTGTAGGGTGCCGTGGCGGACAGTGCACTTTAGAATGTGCCCTCTGGGGTACCCTATGAGGCGCCTTATGCAGCACCTTATGTTACAATACTTTGAGGGTGTGTTTGCTGGCAGCACTAATTAAAATAAACATAAAATGCCCCCTACAGCACTATTAGCTATAACAGGTAATGCCTCAGCCAGCCTTCTTCATTAGGCACAGTGGGGGATTGAACCCATGACTCCTGCATCATTGGTCAGTGTCTTAACCATTGTGCTACACTGCTGCTCCTCTTTGCATGACAGCGCACCTACTTATGATTTTCATTCCTTTAACTGCACAATGCTGCCATCAAAAACAGTGCTGTGACCTTGCGGTACCTCATACAGCACCCTATAAAGCACCCTATAAGTAACATTCTAGGGTGCCTTGGCGGACAGTGCAATTTAAAATGTGCCTTATGGGGCGCCTTATGTTAACACGCTTTGAGAGTGCGTTTGCTAGTAGAAGTAATTAAAATATAAATAAAATGCCTCCTAAAGCAATTTTCCCCATAATAGGCAATGCCTCAGCCAGCCTTTTTCATTTGGCACAGTGGGGGATTGAACCCATGATTCTTGCACCATCTGTTTGTGTCTCAACCATTGTACTGTGGCTCTGTTTCTGTGCTTGCACATCAGCACGCCACTTATGCTTCCCGTGCAAGTTTCTCATGCGCTAATGTGCGCAGCGCACATGAGCGCAGCGCACATTAGCGCATGATTAATCCCGGTTTTGCTTTTTTCGGACTGAAACGCCCACTCCTTATATGGCATCCCGCACAATAGCGCACCTAACGGGGTTTTAGTAAACATACCCCATAGAGGCTTAAGAATCCTGCTCAGTTGACCTCATTCCAGCCCACCAAAGGCAAAGTGAAAGAGATGAGTTTTCAGGTTAGCCTGGAACATCTTATATCTACCTGTGACTTGCACACAGCCATTAATAACATATATTGAGGGTTTGAGGGTTTTGTTTGTATTGTGCACACACTAGTATCTTATGCAGAGACTTAGGAGCATGTTTACTAAGCCGCATTAGCTGTTCTCGTGACAGATGTAAGCTCTGATGGGCAGGGACTGTCTCTTACATGTCTGTACAGTGCTGCGTGCGACTGGTAGTGCTTTATAAATGCTCAGCAGTGGTAGTAGTAGTAGTAGTAGTAGTAGTAGATAGTGCCTGCCAAAAGTGACGCACTAACAACTAACACAGGGCAAATGCAGATAGCACAGTGATTTTCTGTGCTATATGAATACCGTATATTAGCAGCTCATGTAGGTGAGATATGGGAGGAAATTGGGTGTGTCTGAAATTTGCAGTTACCACAAGCCTCAACAGCACATGGTAACTGGATGCTTTGCAGACATCACAGATGTAACTAATGTCACCTCTGTGGGTGGCATTAACTGCATCCACATTGCAGTTGCACCATGCAGTCTACCTTTCCAGAGCAGTATCTGCTTGGGGAAATGCTGTGCACACCCCCAACAGCTACTGCATGACTTTTGCAGCTAATGCACTAACCTGCCACTTTAGCAGCAAAAGACTGTCATTTATTTATTTATTTATTTATTTAATTTATTTATTTAACAGTTCTTATATACCGCGCTATTTGCTATCAGTGTGGTTTACATTCAACAACAAGAGCTCAGTGCAGTCAAGACTGTTTGAGTTTACATTATAACAGGAGTTGGAACTTGGACCAAATAGGGAAACTATTTACATGTTGCGATATCTTTAAACGATACAAATACAGAGTAACTATATACACGCTGAGTTTGGACGGAGTAGGTAGAGAATACATGGTAAGTATATACAAGTGACATGGAGTAATAAATATTACATGGTGTGAATAGACGTGAAGTGTCTACTACATGAGTGTGTTTGCTTAAAGCATGAGTGTTAAGTTGTGAGTGAGGTGTTTGTAGGGGATGGGGGGAGATTTCTGTGGGAAGGGGTAGCTGATTGAGTAAAATGTAGCAGAAAGAGATGGTGCTTTATTGCCTTCCGAAACTGTAGGAGGTCTTTGATTGATCTTATTTCTGGTGGGAGTTCATTCCAGCATTTGGGTGCGTAGTATGCAAAAGCTCTTCTCCTGGTTGTTTGGGTGCACTTTATGGAGTCTTTAGGGAGGATCAATGTGTTGGTTGTTGCTGTCCGTCTAGATCTGATTTGTGGAGTTGGTGTAATAAGGTTCTTGAGAGAATTGGGGGCTATGTTGTTGTTAATCTTAAATGTAATCCGCAGGATCTTGTATGTTAGCCTGCAGTATATCGGTAACCAGTGGAGATCTTTAAGTATTGGCGTGATATGGTCTGATCTGGATAGACCACAGAGGACGTGGGCAGCGGCGTTCATAGCTAGTTGGAGGGGGTTGAGGGTGTTCTTTGGTAGACCATATAGAATTACGTTTGCATAGTCAAAATGTGGTAGTATGAGGGCCTGGAAGATGGTGCGGAAGTCCTTAGGGGGTAGCATGGGTTTGAGGTGTTCCAGTGTTCTGATTTTGTTGTAGATGGCTTTGGTTATAACTTTTATGTGTTCCTTAAAGTCGAGGTGCTGGTCCAGTGTGATTCCGAGATATCGTATGGTACTTCATATTGGAAGCTCTGCATCTCTTACTCTTAGGATGGGTGGAGGGGAGAAATTCTTGTTCCTTGATATAAATAGAACTTCAGTTTTCTTGAAATTTATGTACAGGTTTTGGGAGAATAGCCAGTCTGTAATTGCATTGAAGCAGTTGACAAGGTTGGATAAATCCGGGTGTTTGACTTTGAACGGAGTGAATAGTAGCACATCATCCGCATAGATTAGTGTAGAGATATTGAAAGACCAGATGAGATTGCATATCGGCTGCAAGTAGATATTGAAAAGTAGAGCGGATAGGGATGAGCCCTGTGGAACACCTTGTTGTTGGTGAAAAGGGGTTGAGGTGTGAGAGCCAACCCAGACTTGTTGCCAGCGATCAGATAGATAAGATTTGCACCACTCCCAGGCGAGGCCATGAATACCCTTGTCATGGATGCGGGTGAGTAGCTGGTTGTGATTGACTGAGTCAAATGCAGCTGAGATGTCCAGGAATATAAGAGCGAATCCATTTTCTGCATTGTCAATTCCTTTGTTAAGGTCATTGATGAGGGTGGTGAGAAGTGTTTCTACTCCATGTGATTCTCTAAATCCGTGCTGGCAGGGGTCAAGAGGGGCAGCCGTGTCTATGTGTTGTTGGATCTGTCTATAGACCACCTTCTCAATTATTTTGGCAAGTAGAGGAATACTCGAGATTGGTCAGTAGGAGTCTGGTTTCATAGGATCGAGTCTGCTGTTTTTTATGAGTGGTCTTATTGAGGAGTGGTGAGAATGCTCCTGTTGGAAATGATAGACTGATGATGTTCAGCAAGATTGGGCTAAGTTCCACCCGAAGTGTTCTAATCCAGTAAGCTGGACAGGGGTCATTCGGGGCTGTGGACATGTTGATGCTAGCAATGAGGTCTTGGATATTCTTCACTGCAGGTGGATAAAATTCTGTGAGTGGTGGTTGCAAGGTGGGTGTTTGGCAGGGAGTGGACGCAGTTGATGCTGGGGGTTTATTTGCTGTGCGGGTCTTGGAATGGAGGAAGTCAGCGTATGACTGAGGGGGTATTGGGTCCGGTTGGGTGGGGGATGGTTCTTTAATTAGGGATCTCGCTAGGGTGAATAGGTCTCTGGGTTTGTTAATTGAGCGGAGTAGGAGCTGGGCATGGTAATCGCTCATTCTGCGGTATATTGTTTCACGGTGGGACTTCAGGTGTTCAAGGTACGCTGTTTTGTGGACCTGGGAGCGAGAGCGTCTCCACCTCCTGTCATGCTTCCTGAGTGTGATGAGGGAAACGCGGAGTTCTGCTGAAAACCATGGAGCTTGCCGTCTTTTACTCTTGCTCTTGTGAGGCCCAGAATTGTCTGAGGAGGTTGGATAGGCGAAGGCTTTCAAAGTTCTGTTCCAGTTGAAGATTGCTTCATCCAGGTTGGATGACTTTTGTTGGAGGGTCGGAAGTACATTTTTGGAGAACTCATCTATGACAAGAGGTCTGGGGCGTGTGGTGTTTGTGGCATTTGTGGCAGCAGTGTGTGGTGTTAGGTCATGTTGCGAGGGGATTTGGAAAGTTATCAAGTTATGGTCGGACCAAGGAACAGGGGTGATTAATAAGTTGAGGTCCGGCTTGTGTCTTACTGCAGAGATGGGGGCGAATATTAGGTTGAGTAGGCTTCCTTTCTGGTGCATGGGGGCCGTCACCAATTGTTCGAATTCAAGAGCTTGCATCGCATCCAGGAAGGCAGCTGCCTGATCTGTTTGTAGGGATGGTAAGTTGAAGTCTCCGAGTAACCAATTGGGATTGCGTGGATTGATGGGGTTGCAAGCTAGGTCAATGAAGGTGGAGATGTCATCTGAAGGCGCAGAAGGAGATCTGTATATAAGGTTTATGGTGATAAATTTATTTGCAATGGAAACAGTGTCGGTGTGCGTAGAGCTCTTGGAGGATATTAGTTGAAATTTTAGTTCTGTCTTAGCCAGAATAAAGACCCCACCACCTTTACGGTTGCTTCTATGGCAGGTGTAAATAGAGAAATTAGGCGGGATGATCTGATTCATGAGAGCAGCATCAGTATCAGACAGCCAGGATTCAGTCACCATAAGGAGGTCTAAGCTGTGTACAGTTATAAGGTCAGTGATGACGGGCCATTTCTTGCGGACAGACCGAGAGTTTATGAGTGCACATTTCAGCGCATGATGGTGAGCTGTTTTGATGTTTTCGGGACGATTGAGTGTTACATAGAGGAGATGTGAATGCCGGGACTGGTGTGGTAGACCTGTGGCTGAGTGGAAAGGGTTACCCTGATTCTTCCTTCCCAGGTAGTGAATGGTAGGGATATGGCCATATCTATCTATTAGGGCGAGGGAGTTATGAATGGAATTTGCAAGGAGGACGAATAGGGTAAGGCAGAGTGGAGAGAGGGCCATGGTAGCTCAGTAAGGGCTGAGTCAGGTCTTATGGACTGGGGAAGCTTCTATCTGTTTGGGTTAGTCTATAAAGGCTAGGTTACAGAATGACTATATGAGGTGCAGTGAAGGCACTCATAGGGAGTTCGGATAGAGGCAAAGGGAGTAGCTATGTTGTGGAAATATGAAGTAGTTGCTAAATAGACATGCCCGATAGGCACCTATGTTTCTTTATAAAATAGATGACAAATAGGTGCGTATTTACTCTCTCAACCTAGCTAGTTTGTTGTAAATTACCTCCTATACATATTATTATGCTGTTTACTTTAGCAGTCCTAAAGTAAATCACAGTTATATGCAGAGGAAGTAAATTTTAGAAAATAAACATTTTCCTCACATAGAATGCCGATTTATGCATTCAAAAGGTCTCATACTAAAATTAGGTCATGCCTAAAAGTGCATGTGATATACTTAGGAGCATAGGCATGCTCAGAGAAGGATTCTGGGGAGAGCATGGGTAGAGTCACAATTTACAAATGTATCTTTAAGATGCATGCTACCATTTCTGCCTGTTCCTGAGCAGGCTTAAGTGTCAACACCCACAACCTAAGAGCTATTTCTTCAGAATTTCTGCAATTATTTTATAAAGAGACATGAAGTGGCATTTTAGAAAGGACGTCCTAGTCAAATCAGAGACATCCAGGGTGGAATGTGTAGAGAAATGCCAGGAACATCTATGTCTCTGACTGATGATGATGGAAGAAACTCTGAAAATTGCCCAGAAATGCAGAGAAGCTAAAGCCTGAGGAGAAAGCAGACATCACAAAACTCAACAGAGATTTCCAATGTGCAGCAAGAAAGGACAAGGAAAAGTACTACAATGACACATGCAAGGAAATAGAAGCAGAAACTATTAGAGGAAGAACAAGATCAGCTTTCCTAAAGTTACGAGAGTAAAAGAAAAAATTCCAGCCTCGAATTGGAATGTTACAAGATGCTCAAGGTTCTATGTTGAATGATGCTGAGAAGATCAAGAAAAGGTGGAAAGAATATACAGAGCTTTTATATGATAAAGATCAAGTGGACCAACAGCCATTTCAACCTGTACCTTATGACCCGGAACCATTGGTGATGAAAGAAGAAGTTGAAGCAGCATTGAAAGCCTTATCAAAGAACAAAGCACCAGACATTGATGGCATTCCCATAGAAGTATTACATGAATCTGATGCAGCTGTTAACATACTTACAAGGCTCTGCCAAGAAATTTGGAAGACAACATCATGGCCAACTGACTGGAAAAGATCTGTGTTTATACCAATACTAAAGAAAGGTGATCCAACTGACTGTGGAAATTATCACATAATTGCTCTGATCCCACATGCCAGCAAGATTCTATTGAAGATTATTCAACAGTGGCTACAACTATACCTGGAACAAGAACTACCTGAAGTGCAAGCAGGGTTCAGGAAAGGGTGAGGAATGAGAGACATCATTGCAGATGTGAGATGGATCCTTGAAAAGACTGAAGAATATCAAAATTATATCTATTTGTGTTTTATCAACTATAGCAAGGCTTTTGACGGTGTAAACCATGAGAAACTCTGGGCCACATTAAGAAGCATGGGTATACCAGAACACCTGATCGTTCTCTTGCACAATCTGTACATGGATCAAGAAGCAACAGTTTGAACGGAACAAGGAGAAACAGAATGGTTTAAAATAAGCAAAGGTGTAAGACAAGGCTGCATACTTTCCCCCTACCTGTTTAATTTATATGCAGGACAAATCAACAGAAAAGCAGGATTGTATGAAGACAACAGAGGTGTGAAGATTGGTGGAAGACTCATCAACAACCTTTGCTATGCTGATGATATCACATTACTGGCTGAAAGTGAAGATGATCTAAAACATTTGCTTCTCACGATCAAAGAACATAGTCTCAAAATGGGCCTGCACCTTAATGTAAAGAAGACAAAGATCATGACAACTGGCAAAATCAACAAGTTCATCGTTGAAGGAGAAGAAATTGAAATTGTGGACAACTTTAACTACTTGGATCAACTACCAATAAAGAAGCAACAAGAAGTCAAGAAATCCGACGACGCATTGCTCTTGGCAGAATGGCTATGAAAAACCTAGACAAGATTCTCAAGAGCAGAGATGTCTCTCTCCATACAAAGATTCGACTTGTTCAAGCCATGGTATTTTCAATAACATCATATGGATGTGAAAGCTGGACAGTGAAAAAGATAGACAGAAAGAAATTGGATGCCTTTGAATTATGGTGCTGGCGGCAAATATTGCATATACCATGGACTGCTCGAAGAACAAACCAGTCAGTACTAGAGGAGATCAAACCTAAGCTTTCTTTAGAAGCTCAGATGACAAGACTTCGGCTTTCATACTTTGGACACATCATGCGAAGAGAGAGATAATTAGAGAAAGACATCATGCTTGGCAAGATGGAAGGTCAGCGCAAAAGAGGAAGGCCAGCAATGAGATGGATCTATACAATAACAGCAGCTACAGGTACCAGTCGGTCAACAATGAGCCACTTGATAGAAGACTGAACACAATTTAGGACAACTATCCAGAGGGTTGCCATGAGTGGACAGTGACTCGACAGCACTTAACAACAACAACACATCCGCGACATGGATGTTCACACCGGAGGCCACATAGATGTCCTCCTTAGGAAAGAATGGGACGAGGATGCCCATTTCATGCAGCGCATCAAAACAAAAATATGAGTCCCCATTCCCCATCAGTGTTTGTTGACATACTGTAAAATAAAGGGGGTATTAGTGTGGCTCTTTCTCCACACCCTCCAAACAATTGCCTGACAAAGCAATCACTTTTCAGATGCTTGTTCGAGCCCGGAACAGGTATAACCTTAGATGTGACTATGGACATCTGGGACATTTTAGAAATCAGGTGGGCACATCCACATTATTGGGAACACCCCAGCCACAATTTTGCCATGCCCCCGTTCAGACTTGGGCATCCTTATACTGAGGATCTGGATATGTCTCTGTACTTTGGATGTTTCTATGCCCATTATCAGAAATCCAATCAAGAATAGTGCTTCTAAAATAACTCCCATAGGCACATATGTACCTCTATAAAATAGGATAAAAATGAGCACATCCAAACCTTGGCACTCTATTATAAAGCTACATGCCAAGGGGCTGAATATTGCTACTGTCTGTTTTGCCTTTGCTTCTTCTTGGCACTATCTAGATAAAGAAGACATAAGCGCAGCACTAACCCACATTGTCAATGAATCTCCCAAACAAGGGTACATGCCAGAAGTCCTCAAATCCTCCATCATTTGCCCAACCCTAAAAAAACCCAACCTGGACCCCATCGACCCTGCCTCCTTCAGACCTATAGCAAGCCTCCAATTTACTGCCAAAGTAATTGAGAAGATAATCCAACAACAGCTCCAAGACCACCTGGATACCAACAACATACTGGACCCACAACAACACGGATTCCGCCCATTACATGGAGTTGAGACCCTCATGACATCACTAATGAACACCCTCATCAAAGGTACACAGACCAAACACTCTGGATATACCATGTTCTTCCTAGACATAGCCGCAGCCTTCGACACCATCTCCCACAACACCCTCCTACACAGACTCCAAGAAATTGGCATCAAAGATGTTGTACTTAAATGGTTCCGCTCCTACCTGACCAACAGGCAACAACTGAACCGCACAAGCATGGCAACCTCCCCCCCCCCCCTTCTGCCAGCACCAAGGAGTACCCCAAGGCTCCACACTATCCGCCATGCTCTTCAATATCTACCTACAGCCACTCTGCTCAATAACGTGCACTCATAACATCAACTACCACATCTACGCAGATGACATAATGCTGTATGCTCCCATCACAACCATCAACCCAACAAATAATCACCTGTCAGACTGTTTCATTGAAATCTACAGCTGGCTACAAGAGACCAGCCTATCCATCAACATTAAAAAAAACAGAAGCCCTCATAGTGACCAAAGACCCTAACTTCACCCCGCCACCACACTTCATACTAGGAACCACCCAAATACAAATTCAACACCAAATAAAATAACAGGAATCATCATCGATCAAGCGTTTACATTCAACCAACAGATAAAAAAGACTACCAGAACAATATTCCACAAAACAAAGATGGTACAATAACTCAGACTACTCCTTGACCCAAAGGACTTCAGAACAGTCATGCAAGCCATGACGCTTTCCCACCTGGACTACTGTAATACAGTACGATTTATCACAGACTACCCGCCACCCACATCAACCCCATATGAATAGCACTAAACACCACAGCAAGAATCATCCAGAAAGCGAAAAAACATGACCACATCCCACATCACTCCAATCCTAAGAGAACTCCACATCCTCCCTCTCAAAGCAAGAATAAAATACAAATCTATCCTGCTCATACACAAAGCCCTCCATCAGACACAATCTTCTCAACTCCGGATTTTACTACCCCAGACCACCCTCAACAAATCAACCCGTCAGAACACAAACAACACACTCACCATCCCCCATGAACGAACTAAATTCAATCAGCAGACCTGCAACAGAGCATTCGAACTGTACGCACCCTCCCTCTGGAACTCCCTCCCGAACCTGATCTGAAGAAACAGTGACCTCCCCACATTCTGAAAACAACTAAAAACCATCCTATTTTACGAATATCTTGGACCAGAAAAAGACTCCTCTCACTGATTGCGCCTCAAGCCCCTAAACGACCCCCTCTATCACCAACTATGAAACTTACGTCTTTTGTCTAATCTGTTCCTTTCTCTTTGAATCATTAATGTTGACCCTCTTGAAGACAGCCCCCTTTTTTCTGTCGACTTGATTACTGTCCACCCCCCCCCTCCTTTTTTGTTAGGTCGCTTTGACCCGGTGAAAAGCGGGATATATATGTAGCTAAATAAATAAAATCCAACTGGGAGCAAAACGTCATGTCAGAAACAGTCCACAGTAGAAGAACGTGATATGTCCAAGGATAGGAACAAAATAAATATGTTTAAAAAGAGGCTTTTATTACAATACCATGGATGCTGCCCACCCGACACAGGCCGTGTTTCGTTTATTAAAACTTCATCAGGGGTAAAGGGGTAAATTATGTAACAAGTTCAACCAGGCTGCACACTTAATGGCAATGTCACCGGAGTAATGAATACCTTCAAAAGCGCCGACGAAGAGCACGCTCATCCAAGCATCTCGTCTACTCTCTCAAAATCGTGCGTGCTCTTTGTCGGCGCTTTTGAAGGTATTCATTACTCCGGTGACATTGCCATTAAGTGTGCAGCCTGGTTGGACTTGTTACATAATTTTGTGCTTAAGAAGAGACTCTACATAACTTTGGCCAATGTGAGAATTGCTATTGCCCTTTACCCCTGATGAAGTTTTAATAAACGAAACACGGCCTGTGTCGGGTGGGCAGCATCCATTGGTATTGTAATAAAAGCCTCTTTTTAAACATATTTATTTTGTTCCTATCCTTGGACATATCACGTTCTTCTACTGTGGGCTAAATAAATAAATACATAAATTAGAGGAGTTTTGCTGGCACTATTTGAGTGGTGTCATTGAAAATTCTAGTCCAGGGGATTCATATATTTACTAGCCATTGTTAAAAGTATAATTCCTTTTAGATATTTAGGTCTGATATATACAAATCATCCTGTACTAGGAAGAGCCTAATAAATAATGTTTTACTAGAACAAGTTTAAAACTAAAAATACAAAGAGAAAAAACATGTAGTCTAAGAAGAAAGCAGAATCATAGGGCCAAAGTGTAACCCACAATATTTCAAAGTTAAAAAAAATAGACTAGAGGAGAGTGAATGTCAAGATCAAGTCTGTGGGTAAAATTGCATTGTCATTTATTATTACGAGTTATAGAAACGGAGAAAGTGATTGCAGATAAAGGCCACATGGCCTATCTAGTTTGCCGATACATAAGATCTCCTAAGCTCTACAATTTCTTCTCCCTCAGAGATCCTCTGTACTTGTTCCATGCTGACTGAGCTAGCCAGGCAAGGCCTGTACGTGCAGGCCAGACTGAATTGGAGTCCTGGCCTGCACATACAGGTCTAATCGCAATTTTGATCCCATGGGGCTAGGCATGCCTCACGGGATCAGAATCCCAGATAACTCTGTGCATCCGGTTCTGACCAGACGTACAGAGGGCCAGGCCATTGATGTTGGAATCACACTCCAGGTGTTCAATTACTCTTTGAGCCCACCTTTTCAAATTGCCTGACTACAAGATCCCTGGAGCAGTTTTACAGGATTCCTGTAAGGTGTGTGGATCCATTTAGCTTAGAGCTCAGGGTCTGTCAAGGGGATGGGTTAGACAATTTGGATCACCAACAAAGTTCACCAGAACCAGAACCAGAGCTAAAGCAAGGGAGTCACTAGTTACATGGTATTTTGGGCAAGGGGCACTACTCAAGAAAACTAACAAACATAGCTAATGAAGGATCACTTCCCAAAGACAGAGAGACCATGCAGGTGTGAGTCTCCTCCTCTTTACCCAGTCAAGCCCTCCAAGTACTGCTGAGATCTTGTCCCTGGTATCTCTGGCTGGAGTGACAGTAATCATGTGTGACAAAGACACTTACGCAGAAGCCATAGCTCCCTTTTCCCACATGACAAACCAGAGTCAATGTCATCAGTCTCTCTTGAAAACAACTAGCAGTAGGGTCCTTGACCCGGGGATCTCATCTGTTGCAACCTCCCCGGTGACCAAAGCAGACTTAATGGAGATCTAACATGAACTCAAACTGTATCGCCTAGATTGTTTCAAGGCGATGAATGATATCAAGTCTGAAATTAAATCTCTGAATGACCAGGTGACTCAGAATGAGATCAACATAGGAAAGCAGATAGATGCTACCACTCTCTTCCAGACTAAAATACACAAACTAGACTTGCTCACCCAAGATCTAAAAGAGAGGCATGATGACCTTGAAAACTGGCAGAGACACAATAATATCCATGACTTTGATGTCCTGGAGACAGCCGGAGGCAATGAAGGCACAGGAGAGATAATCCAGTGACTATATTCCTTCTGTGCCTGAAGAGTCAGTGCCAATTACGTTGGAAAGAGTTCACCAATGTCTTGGTTCTAAGTCAAGGATTGGGGCGCGCCTGAGGCCAATTATAGCCTGTTTTCATTCATTTGAAGCTAAACTGAAATTACTGCACAGATTGAGGGCAGACTCTCAATCACATTCCAAGGTCAGGAAGTTCAGATCTTCCAAGATCTTTCTCAGTACACACTGAAATTATGAAAGAGCTTCAAACTACTTACCCAGCAGGATAAATACCGAAGGGGTTCCCCTTCTCCTTGACCTTTGAATGGGATGATGCACCACACAAGATTGTGGACCTGGAGGCTTGCCTGGAAATAATGGATTACATCCGAGAAGGTTGTTGTTGGCCATCAAGATGACCTAAAGAGCAGTGGGATTGGCAGGCCTCAACCCCAAAGAGACAAAAGATTCCAGGGGTGTGGCACCAGTTGGGCAACGGGCTGGAGGAACCCTCCTGACTAGACTGTTAGACAGCTATGTTAGTTCTTTGTGTTCTATCTGACCCTCTTTTTTTCCCTTTCTAGCCTGCATATGAAATTAAAAATCCTCCTGGCGACATGCTTGTGAGGAGTTGCTATCTTGAGGTATACTCTAGCTATTTTTCATTTGCTAAATTTAGTTCTTTTAAGGGTTTGAGGGGAGGATGGGGAGGGAAGAGGGGGACGTGGGTGATTTAGATCAGTACGGGACTGGTCCATGACCCATGGGAGATGCCTCTTCCTCATTTGGGAGGATGACATGTTGGGATGAGGATAGCAAAGACTAGTAGGGGTTCTCTGAATGGAAGGGGGAGATGAGCTTGTACAGGATTGTGCCATGAGCGTATGATGTATGGTGTAGATTGGCCACTGTTGGAAACAGGATACTGGGCTTGATGGACCTTGGTCTGACCCAGTATGGCATATCTTATGTTCTTATGTTCTGTAATCCGAACTGTGAGTTGTAGGGTTGCATACTGGGCTGGAGTGGGTGGGCTGATGGGGTAGTTCTTGCGTCTTGGTATAGGCACCCACAATTGTAGCACTCACAATGCTAGAATGATCTTTCCTAATTGCTTTCAACAGTATCTGTCCCCATCTAAGGGGACTGTATGGTTTTGGAGGGGAGGGAGAAGGGAGTGGGAGGGGGTGTGGGAAGCAAGGTTGGGAGAGATGACAGAGCATGCCTTGGGGGTCATTGGGTAGACTGTCTCCTGTGACCTTTAAAGACATCTGGAGCTTGGTTGTTGTAGTGAAGACAGGACCTCTAGGGGAGTATGGTTAAAATAATTTCTTGAACTGTGAGAGGCCTTTACAACCTCATAAAGAGAACATGGGTCCAAGCCCTGCTTTAGAAAGAAAGGACTGACATTGTTTTCATGAAAGAAACACACTTAGCTGGACAGGATCATTTACGTCTCAGATCATGTTGTTTCCCATAGGTCTTTGCATCCAACTTCACCTCGCACAAGAGAGAAGTTATGGTCTTCATCTCCAAAAACTGCCCTTTTCAGCTATGCTTGCAGTTTGCTGATGCAGAACACAGATTCCTCATCCTGACTGGGACCTTTCATGGAACCTTGTTCACTCTGGTTAATGTGTACATTCTCCCTACTCAAATAGGACCTGTGCTTGATGTGGTGCAACAATATCTGCAGGGTGAACTATTATTGGGAGGAGACTTTTTTGTCCCCTCTGGCATGGATAGGTCAGTAGCAGAAGGGGCTCCCTCATAAACTCAGGGAGGCTCTACCAACTACTTCATCATCTTGATCTGCTTGATGCATGGAGAATTACATATAGTAGAGAGAAAGATTATACTCACTTCTCTTCTGCTCATCAGAGTCACTCGAGAACTGATCTGTGGCTTACCTCTCAGTCTTTCACCGATATTCCTCGTAGCATCCATAGGAAGTATGGGAGTCTCAGATCATATGACAATATCCCTAGAGTTGCATAAAAAGGGGATGGAGATACTACTGCTACTACTACTACTACTTCTGAGCTTTTGTATAGTGCTATAAGATGTACGTGGTGCTGCACAGACACGTAAGAGACAGTCCCTGCTCATCAGAGCTTACAATCTAGTCAAGACAGAAGCACAGTAGGTGTAAACAGGGATACATCTAGGGGGAATGATAAAGAAACACAAAGGAGATCGGGGGGGGGGGTTAGAAGATCCAAAAGCCACAGTGAAGAGGTGAGTTTTCAGCCTGGATTTGAAAAGGGCCAGAGAAGGCGCCTGACGTACAGACTCAGGTAGTTTATTCCAGGCATAAGGAGCAGCAAGGTGAAAGGAGTGAAGTCTGGAGTTAGCAATAGAAGAGAAGAGCACAAATAGAAACCATTTGCCAGAAAAGCGGAGTTTCTGGGGAGTGGTGTAGGGAAGTCTAAGAGAGGAAAGGTAATGAGGAGCTGCAGAGTGAAGGTACCTATAGGTCAGCAGGAGAAGTTTGAGCTCAATGCGGAAACAGATAGGGAGCCAATGAAGTACCTCCTTGTATGTGGTCCCTATGCAGAGGGCTCCTAAAGAAGAAGGAATTCCTCCTGGCGGTAGAAAAGGGTGGCACAAATTATCTGTCTTTCAATGATACAGCTGAGGTTTCAGCTTTCATGTTTTGGGTAGCAGTTAAGATGGTCCTTCATGGGCAATTAATGTCCCTTTCCTGTGGGTTCAAGAGAAAGGAGAATCAGAAGTAGGAGACACTCCAGAGGGCCATTGAGGACTTAGAAAGACAGTATGCAAATTTAGTAGGGCTAAGGTCTGGCAGCAGCTGATGTGCAAAAGGGGTGAATTAGCTCTGCTGGAAACAGAGTCCATAGCCTCAACCATGCTCCATACACATATTTATGTGAGCATGGAAACAACATGGGCAAACTTCTTCTCTGGCAGCTGAAACATCAGAGGATGAAACATAAGATTCCTACCCTTCATTCCTTTCAAGGTAACACACTGTCCAAATCCTCTGATATGGCAGAGGTATTTGCCCAGTTTTATATGGATTTATACTCGTCCCAGCTGGTGTCGGGAGGAGCCGAGATTAGAGAATGGTTGATGGTTCCCTGCCTTTCCCCAATTGAGTGGGAGATGCTACAGTGCCCCTTCACCCTAGAGGAAGTGGAGTGGGCCATCTGCAGCTTAAAAGTGGCCAAGGCCCCTGGCCTGGACATATTAACGACCAAACTTTACAAGGCCTTGCTGGAACTATTTGCCCCCATACTGGTTTGAGTCTTTAATGACATCAATATCCAGAAGAGATTGCCAGTTGCCTTTTACCAAGCCTCTATCACGGTGATAACCAAAGATGGTAAGGGCTCCTTTCAGTGCAGCAACTACAGGCCCATCTTCTTGTTGAATCTTGACTACAAGATTTTCACAAAAATCCTCTCTGCTTGTTTTAAACTTAAGCTGCAGCATCTCATTCATCCAGACTGAGCAGGCTTTATGAAAAATATATTTGGCTTTGAGAATATATGGTGGTTTATTGATGTGTAGCAAGAGGTATGCAGTAAAACTGAACAGTATGCATCCTTTCATTAGATGCTGAAAAGGTCTTTGATAAGGTTGTGTGGACATACCTTCTGGAAGTTCTCAGGCAATTTCGGTTTGGGCCGAATATTTGCTTTTGGATTGAAGATATGTACGCCACGACAACAGTAGTAGTCAATGGGTTCCACTCTGATCATTTTAGCTTAGGGTAGGGAACCCAACAAGGCTGTCCTCTTTCTCCTTTACTATTTGCCTTGGTTATAGAACCCTTCATGTGCCACATATACAAAGTGACAGGTGATACAGGAATAAATCTGGGCAGGTGGATGCATGCAGTCTCCCTTTATGCTGATTACACCCTTTTCTATCTCTGTGACCCTGACACCTCTGTTCCCATAATAGCCTCTATCATAGATCAGTTCTCTAGGGTGTCCAGCTTCACTGTAAGTCCGCCCTGCTTCCTTGTGTTACTGAAGCCCCTCAAATCTCAGTGCCCCTCCCGGGGAATTTTCTCCTGGTGGACCATTTTAAATTCTTAGGCATACTTATCCGAAGAACATCTCTAAACTATATCAGTTGAACTACAGGGTGTTCTTAGATAAGATCTGCAAAGATTTGGGAGCCATGTGTTCTTCCACGATTGCTTGGCTTGGATGTATTAATATGGTAAAGATGTTGATCTTGCCGAAGCTCTTATTTCTCTTTTGCAACTGCCAATTCAAGTTCCATGGAACTTCTTTAAAGTACTAAGAAAGATATTATCATCCTTTGTTTGGCAGAGTAAGAAATCCTGGGTTAGCTGGACCACTCTCACAATGCCTAAAGGAAGTGGGGGACTCAGATTTTCTGACCCACAGCTGTACTATTGGTGTGCATGCTTGAGAGCTGTGTTCTTCTGGATGTTGGGCTTAGACAGGGTTCTCTTGGAGGAGTGGATTGCCCAGTACCCCCTGCGATGCTTCCGCTTGGGCCCAAGAGCTTACAAGCAGGAAACAGCCTTATGTTGTCCACTTTTGAATAAAGCTTCCCTTGTTGTCACCAGAGGTATGCTGGGACTTGTAGTTAGTTTATTCTTTAAGGACAAATTGTAGTTGTGAGTCGGTGGTTCAAGGCAGCAAGAAAATTTATTTTGTGGGGATTTCCAGGGCATTTAAGCTCAATACACAAACAAGGCAAAAAGGATGCTTCTCCAACATAAAGGATAAATCAGGTAACAGAGAATGACGTAACAAAAACCTCTTTTCACTGTTCAGCTGTTCTTATTCCCACAAGCTTACAACGAGGACTGCCTCATGTGGTCATTCAACAGAAATACAGATAAACTTGCAACAGCTGTGATTTTCTTTTCTCAAAGCAAACTTCTTCCAAGCACTGCTTCTTAGCATCAGAAGGCAATTAAGCTTAGTAAAACACAATATTAGCTTTCCTTAATTCTAAGCAGGTGCTGCACTTATTCTCTATATTGTTTCACAGTTTCTCAGCTCAGTTCAATAATGCAGACTCTTCTTTTAAACACAATGAGCAATCCATTGGTACAGGTTCACACTCAGAGCTTGGCAAACAGGAATCTATTTGCATTCCTTCTATGGCATCAGGATATAAGGTATCTCTATCAAAGTTACAAACTCTCCCAGACTTTCTCTCCTTTAGAAATTCCTGGAACTGATTCCACAGCAATTCAGCTTGTAAAGGCACAGTTGTATTAGGGGAGTGAACTTTTCCCTCAGCAAACAACTCTCTCAGTGCTTCTAGCTTTGAAGACTCAGCTGTTCTGCTTTTATCAGGGCTGTGACTTTTCCCATACGTAAAACTTTCCACCCACCTCTTAGCAGTAGACGGTGAGGGCTCTGCTTCCTGGACCTTAGCAATAGCAAACTGTTTCTCTGTTGATTTCTCAGCTCTGAAACTGCTGGCTTTACCTTGGGGATGGTTCCTCAGACAAGCGCTGATTTCTTTCTCCCTGGGATCCTCCAGGCTCTGAAATTCAGCCTCCTTATGTCCTTCTCCAGGCCCTCTTAGGTAGCTGCTTTCCTGGGAGTTTTCTTCTTTCTTTCTCCTCCAGCTATGCTCAGCCTTACTCTCTCTGTTGTCCTTTGCCTTCCTCCTTCCCTCCTTCTGCTCTGCTCATGGTTTTAAGAACCGTTGGCTGCTAGGCACGCCCTGTTCTCTGCACCTGTGTGACCTATCATCAGGCAAGCTTGTCTCCACCCCTGAGCTAGGGCATGGCCTGATCTTAGCAGGGAGCTGGGGTTTTTTTCTGATCTGGCTTGCAAGTCTTATGCACAAGTGAACTGTCATTCATTTCAAAGGAGAAACTAGGATTTTCTTCCACTTCCATGTCTTCCTGGGAGCTTTCATCACTACACCCCTTAGAGCAGTATTATTCCTCAAAGAGGCAACTGAGGTACATCAAGCCCTCTGACATCCTTTTCTAGGGAACGTGTGGAGGATCTGGCATGAGATATGCAGAGGGCAGAGACTCTTACCATAGTTGTCGCCATTCACCCGGTGTCAGCTTTTACCTTTTTTAGGGATTTTGGGGGTGGAACAACCCAATTGGGATGGTTCTTCAGTATCTTCTCACTTCACTGACTCCTCCTTCGCCTCCAAGATTCAGGTGGAAGAGATATGGGGTTCCTCACTGAACTACTTCCAGTACTTCCAGCTGTGGCATTACTTCAGTTATCCTCCTCACTCTACAGGTGTGCTTTGTCTTTCCAGACACTGGTAAGGAGTTCTCTTTGAATCTACTTGCATTAAATTCTTCTTTGCTTGGCTCTTTAGAGTGCTGACTGCTGACCTCCCACGTCCCAGTAGAGAACTCTCCTATAGGAAAAGCTGGAGTAGGGAACTGGGAGACAAGCTAGAGGAGTTCTGTGAGGAGATTTGTCTTTATACTCACTCTTGATCAATATCCTTTTCCTTAGTCAACACTCAGCTGTGAATCTCGCTATGGATGTCAATAACCCCGATGGATCTATTCAGGTAGGGGAAAGGGGATGACCCTCTCTGCTGGTGAAACTGTGGGAGGAAAGGAGAGTTTGCACACATGTGATGGAATTGTCCAAAGATACAGCTCTTCTAGTCCCAGGTATGTCACTGTATCTGTATAGCTACCAGCCATATGCTTCCCTATACTTTAGAAACCTGTGTGTTGGTTTACCTGCCTGTGTGTTGGTTTACCTGCCTGTGGACTGTGGAATCACAATAACTCTCTTTTTATTCCTGGCTGCATACCCCCCCCCCCCCCATGATAACTGAATGGCAGGCCAAGGTTTGGTATCTCTACTGAATGGAGAAGCTCTCAGCAGATCTTCATGACAAACTCAAAGCAGTCTTAGCATTATGGTCTGTTTTTTTGCAAGGGAGGTCCTTTCCCCCACGGGCGATGACACAAACTTATTTTCTGCTATGACTCTCTGATGTGGTTGTAATTCAGTTTCCACATAACCCGCAGTGCTCCTGACCTTGTGCTATCAGTTTCTGACCATGCTCATTCATTCTCCCAGGGTATGCTTCTATGTATAGATTACTCCCAACTAGACTTCGATGGGGGGGGGGAGGAGGTGCTGGGGAGGATTGGGGAGAGAGATTGAGAGAGGGGGGATATGAAACATGGGGATGGTAGGTGAGAGAGAGGCGAGTTGATTTGCTCTCTGGGTGTCTAGTCCTATGGAGGGGCTAGAAGCTTATGTTTATTGTTATCTGTTACTATGGTTTTTAATGCTGTTGCTGAATCTTCTCATTGGCAGGTTAGAAGATCTCCAGTCGCAGCACATCAGAATTGCCTCTCTTGTCAGTTCTGATACCCTTTTTCCTTTTTTCCCTGGGTTGGTAAGGTGTGAAATGTGGGGGAGGGCTGAAAGGAGGAGTAGATAGGAGAGGGATGAAAGGGAGGGGGCCGATCAACGGTTTGCTTGTAAGGTGGATGAAGCATCCTTGGGGATGCTATAGTGTTAGCCACTTGGGAGAGGGATGACTCTGGTGTTTTTTTGCTTGGAAGTATATATGGAGATGCTGTATTGTTCTTTGTACTGTTCTTAGTCCCAGATGCGATGTTGCTGTTACTTATTTTGTGGAATGTTATAACACCATTTCAGTAATCAATAAAAATGTATACATATAAAAAGAGAGTACCACCTCCTGTGCATTTACTGTATACCATGGAGTTATTTAAATGTCTCTATTCTATCTCTCTTCTGTCTTTCCCCCAAAGTGTATACCTTGAAATCTTTGGGTCAGATTTTCAAAAGGTCAATATTCAAACACAATGGCAGCAGGATATTCAGCAGCAGTGTCTGGATACTAGATGCTGCTGAATACCCAGGTTGAGGAGTGCTATCTAGATAAGGGTTGGCACTTATCCAGAGAACATGATTTTAAGCCGGTATTTATCCAGATAGTACCTTAACATTACTTCTCATGCCATCTAAGTTATCCAGACAAGTGCCATAAGAAAATCACACTCTCCAGATCGGTGCCAGGCATTTATCCGGATAGTGCTGCTACCACCTGCTCGCCACCCACAGACAGCCCCTGCACTAATCAGATAGTGCTTGGACAGTCTGTGGAGATATTCAGTGGTGCCATCCAGATAGTGCCTTCTGAATATCTCTCTCAGCATCCTTATCTGGACAGCATCTTGTTGGCCATCCAGACAATGTTTTTGAATATTGGTACCTTTAAGTATATCCTCATATGTTTTATGATGAAGATCACTGACCATTTTAGCAGCTATTTTTTGGACCGACTCTATCCTCTTTATATCTTTTTGAAGGCGTGTTCTCTAGAATTCTGTACAGTACTTCAAATGAGGTCTCACTAGAGACTTATACAGTCTTTTTTACTGCTGGCCATTCCTCTCCCTATCCCAAGCATCCTTCTGGCTTTTGCCTTCATCTTGTTCACTGCTATTGCTACTTTAAGATCATCCAATATGATTACACCCAGGTTCAGCTCTTATTTTGTGCACTGAAGTACTTTGCACTCTCTACCATACTGCTCCCTTGTATTTTTGGAGCTCAAATGTATTAAATCATACAGTAGCTGCCAAATAATCAACCATTATTCAAGCTTTGCTATATCCCTCATCATGTTACCCATACCTTCTAGGGTATCTACCCTGTAAAAGATCATAGTATCATCCACAAAAAGGCAATCTTTCTCAACAGACCATCAACAATATCACTAACAAAAATGCTAAAAAGAACAGGATCAAGGCACATTGATAATGACCCTCAAAGTGAACTTCATTTCCTAATACCTGCTGTCACCTCCCACTCAACCAGTTTCTAACCCACTATGTCATTTTAAGGTCCATCCCAAGGGCACTCTGTTTATAAGTCACACATGAGGAACAGTGTCAGAGGCCTTGCTCTCCTTTGATCCAATTATCTGATCATCCAGACAGAGAAATCAGAATCATTTTTCAGTTCCTACTTCTAGTATTGTTACTGGTGAAACCACAGAATGTAAAAACTACCTATGGTGTTTGTACTAATGTGGGCATTTTAATTATTGCCCCTTATGTTTTCCCCTCCTACATCTGCCCCTGTTATCACCCACATTTTATACTCCTAAACTTAGGGTTCAGAGCATTCAAAGAACTTATAGAAGTTCTTCTAACCTGATGCTTTATTTCTATTTACAGTGCTGAATTAGTCATAGATGAAATATCAATTGGGCTGATCCCAGGAACCATCTGAGGCAAGGCTAATGCTGCTTCCTGTGGCTGAATATCTGGACATGGTGTTTGGGTAGGTACAAAGTAATGTGGCCTGGTGAATCCAATAGTGAGGGAGAAGGTCAAGTTTCACACTGCAACAAGAAAAAAGCTCCCCACAGGCTGCCCCATGCATAAAAGATGACCACTGGGCCAAAGTGTTTGTTTCTGAAAGCTGAAACATGAATCTTGCCCTTGTATTTTGACATAGCAATCAATAATTGCTTTGTTCTGTTTTTAAAAATGAAGAAAGCAATACAGGAAATAGTCAAGGGGGGGGGGGGGGGAGAGTTTGACCAGCATTAAGCAGCATCCACCATTTTGTTCCAGGTTGAACAATGTTTGACACATCACCGCACTTGGAAACTTAAACATTTTGCTATAGATCATGCCAGTTTCAATTGGAGAAGGGAGGTTAAGACTCGGTGATTCCCACTGGGTTAAACAATGATTTTGAATGGCAGTTAAAGACAAAGGCATATCTCCTGACTCCTGAGCTGCTGCATATCCCCGCTTTGGGATGGCAGGCCAGGATGTGTATGGGGTGAGAGACACATGGGCCATTCTGAAATAGGACCATAAGTATGTTTATGTTCACGAAATAACAGACGCCCATATTAAAAAACTGCAAGTTTCTAAAATAGGGCAAACCCCTGACCCATTACTCTGCATGTCCCCATTTTCCCTTTTATGTAGTGAAGATGTATATCTCTCAGGGTGGGTAAAGGCCGATTTTACAAGACACTTACATGTGCCCACCTGCTCTGCTTTTCCTCCCATTGATTTTCTGATGTTTTATTTGGACATCACAGTATTATGGCCTTTGTGCAATGGGCCTTCACGAGTATAATTCTATAGGTCTTTCTTGCGAGTGAGAAGTTTTCTACAAACCTCTAGACCTTTATGGAAAAACCTAGGGGGTCAGTCACAAAGTGATGAACTGAATTAGAAATTGATTGAATGGCAGACAACAGAAGACAGTGATGAATGGAATTTTCTGAGAGAAAAGAAAAGTGAGTAGCAGAGTGCCTGAGGCCAATTTTGTTCAATATCTTTGTGAGTAATATTGCCGATGGCAATAATGCAGATGACATGAAGGTCTGGAACAGAGTGGACACCTCTGAGGGAGTACATAAAATAAGAAGTAATCTACAAAAATTAGAAGATTGGTTGAATACTTGGCAGTTAATCTTTAATGCAAAGAAATACAGAGTGATACATTTGGAGAACAAGAAATCTATAAGGAGCTATATGTGATCAGAGGGGAGATCATGGCACAGATCATGAAAGAGATGTTATGATGATGATGTCTCAGGATTTCAAGGTTGCAGAACAATGTAACAAGATAGTGGTCAAATCCAGAAGGTCATTGGGCTGCATAGAGAAAGACATAATCAGCAGAAAAAAGGTTATAATGCCCCTATATAGATTACTGGTGAGACCTCATCTGGAATACCCATTGAAGTTTTGGAGACCATATCTCAGTAAGGCTATAAACAGGCTAGATGTGATCCATAGGAAAGTAACCAAAATGATGCAGTTTAAGTACCAGAGGATAAATGAGAAGTTAAATGAGGACATACTTTTTAGGCAGGGGTGTCAAACTGAATTCTGGAGAGCTGGAAAGCAGTCTGGTTTTCAGGAAACTCCTAAGGAATATGCATGAGCTATATTTGCAGATAATGGAGGCAGTACATGAAAATATCTCTCTGCATATTTGTTAGGGGTAGCTTGAAAACCACACTGCATTAGGAGAAGAAGGATAGAGGCAAAATGATGCAGATATTTAAATTCTGGAAAAGTATTAAGGAACAAACAATTCTTTTCAGAGGCAGACCAGAGGAAGAAAAGGCAGACCTTGATGTAGGCATAGTCAGCCTAGGCAAGTGCCTAGGGTACCACATTTTGATGGCACCAAATACTCAGCCAAAGAAGAGACTACTTCTGGCTACTTTAGTCCAAAGTGATTGTGCTGCTTCAAAAAGGTCAAAGGTGTGCCACTGTGGCACTATGGTTTTGCTGTGCCCCTCTCCATTCTGTGAGATTGGAATCTCTCTACCCCCCCTCCCCCACTAAGGGATTTGCTGTCTGAATTTGCCAATGAGTGCCAAAATCTTTATATCCAACCTTGAGAGAAGCTTTAAAACTAAGGTACATGAAATTAAACTGCGAGAAGGTAGACTCAAAAACAAAGTCATAAAATATGTTTTCACAGAAAGAAAGGGTGATAGGTGCCTGAAGTACCCTCTTGGAGGAGATATAGTAACATAGTAAATGACAGCAGATAAAGACCAGTATGGTCCATCTAGTCTGCCCAGCAAGGTGGTAAGAGATGGTTGAGAAAGAAATGCTAATGGAATTCAAAAAAGAGTGGGATGTATACAAAGGATTCCAAAATGGCAAGAGAATGGAAACAAACAAAGACCATTTCCACTCAAAACAGCACTTCTATAAGTGAATTTTAAACTTCTAAGAAGGAATGGGAGCTGCAATTAGCATCATAATTGAAAGCATGGGAGTTAACCTGCATGGAGCTGCAATCATGACCCTAACTTTTTATTTATTTGTTTATTTATTTATTTAATAACATATTTAACACGCTTTCCAATAGCAGTTCAAGGTGAACTACATTATACTTTACATGGCAACTACTACTACTACTACTATTACTAAGCATTTGTAAACGCTACAAGACATATGCAGCCCTGCACAGACACATGTAAAAGATGGTCCCTACTCATCAGAGCTTACAATCTAGTCAAGACAGAAAACATAATAGCTGTAGACATGGGATACATCTAGGGGGAGTGGTAAGGAAACACAAAGGAGACCAGGTGAGTCAAGATCTGAAAGCAATAGCAAAGAGGTGAATTTTCAGCCTGGATATGAAAAGGGTCAGAGAAGGTGCATATTATACAGACTCAAGTAGTATGTTCCAGGCATAAGGAGCAGCAAGGTGAAAGGAGCAAAGTCTGGAGTTAGCAATAGAAGAGAAGAGCACAGATAGAAGCAATTTTCCAGAAGAGTGTAGTTCCCGAGGAGGAAATGTAGTGAGATAAGAGAGGAAAAGTAGTGAGGAGCTGCAGAGCGAATGCACTTATAGGTCAGCAGGAGGAGTTTGAATTGGATGTGGAAATGGATAGGGAGCCAATGAAGTGACTTGAGAAGAAGGGTAATATGAACATGATGAGGCTAGCAGAAGATTAGCCATGCAGCAGAGTGCTGAACAGATTGAAGGGGAGACAGATGATTCAGAGGGAGACCAGCAAGGAGTAGGTTACAATAGTCAAGATGGGAGGTGATTAAGGAGTGGGTAAGTGTCTTAGTACTATGCTCTGAAAGGAATGGACAGATTTTGTTGATGTTAGAGAGAAAGAAATGGCAGTTTTTAGCTATCAGTTGGGTGTGCATGGAGAAGGAGAGAGAGGAATCAAAGAAGACCCCAAGATTGCGAGCTGAGGAAACAGAGAGGAGTAAAGAGTTAGCCTCAGAGACTTAGAAAGGAGGAAGGGGAGAAGCTTTAGGGGGGGAAATGAGAAGCTCAGTTTTAGCTATGTTCAATTTCAAGAGACAGTGAGACATCCAAGCAGCAATCAGAAAGGCAGGCAAAGATCCAGGTCTGGATTGCCAGAGAGATTTCAGATGTAGAGAGGTAGATCTGGAAGTCACCAGCATAGGGGTGGTCCTGAAAGCCATGGGAAGAGATGAGTGTACCAAGGAACTGGATATATAGAGAGAAAAGGAGTTGACCCAAGACAGATCCTTGGGGTACACCAACTGAGAGTAGGATAGCAGCAGAGGAGGATCCACTGGAACAAACGCTAAAAGAGTGATGGGAGAGATAAGAAGAGAAGCAGGATAGCACAGAGCCCTTAAAACCAAGCAAGAACAAGGTATCGAGGAGAAGGTTGTGGTCAACAGTGTCAAAAGCAGCAGAATGGTCAAGAATAATGAGGACTGAGTAAAGGCCCTTGGATTTTGCCCAGAACAAATCACTAGAGGCTTTGGGAAGAGCCATTTCAATAGAATGTAAAGGATGAAAGCCAAATTGTAAAGGATCCAGGAGGGCTTGAGAGGAGAGAAAGTCAAGGCAATGGTGGTAAACCATACATTCAAGTAGTTTAAAAACGAAGGTGAGGAGGGAGATGGGTCAATAGTTAGAAGGACTGGTAGTGTCTATTGAGGGTTTCTTGATGAGAGGTGTAACCACAGCATGCTTGAAGAATGCAGGGACAGTTGCAGTGGAGAGTGATAGGCTGAGAATATAAGAGATGGAAGAAACAACAGTGGAGGAGATGAGGCTTAGGAGATGGTGGGAATAGCATCAGAGGAGAAGGTAGTGAGTTTGGAAGTGAAAATAATATGTATGGTTTCCTCCTCAGAGATCATAGAAAAGGAAGAAAGAGTAGCAGAGGTAAGGAGAGAAAATTGGGAGTGAAGAGGGGGAGGAGGGGAAGTAGCTGACCTTGTGGGGAATTGGAGTGTGATCTTGTGGATTATGTCATGGAAATAGTCAGCCAGAGTTTGGGCAAAAAGGGAAGGAGGGGTTATGGTGGAGGCACTTTGAGGAGAGAATTGAGAGTTGTAAAGAGATGGCTAGAGTCAGAGGCAAGAGAATTAGTCAGATGAACATAAAAGTCTTGTTTGGTGAGTGATATGGCTCAGTGGAAAGAGACAAGCATGAATTTGAAGTATAGAAAGTCTGCAATTGTGCGGGATTGGAGCCAAGCACGCTCATCTGAGCGGGCATAGGAATGGAGATAGCAGATAGTGGAAGATAGCCAGGGCTGAGGTATTATAACCTCACAGGATGTAGCATGGGTGGAAAAAGAGCATCCAGGGCAGAGGAGAGTGCAGTGTTATAGGAAGCTCCTGCCTCATCAACAGAATCAGATGACATAGTGTAGGAAAGAGGTGATGAGATAATGGAGGAGAGAGCCAAAGGGTCAATAGCATTGAGATTTCTAAAGAGATTGGAGGAGACAGGGTGAGGCTGAGGTGGCGGGTGATGAAGAGTGAAGCATAGCAGGTGATGGTCCGATAAGGGAAGAACTGAGGTTTGAGGGCAAGCAATTAGAGAAGACTACAAGGTCAAGGCAGTGATCGTGCTGGTGAATGGGTTCAGTAGAACAAAGCTGGAGGTCAAATAAGGAGGCAAATAAAAAGGAGCTTTAAAGCATAAGTGTCAGAGGGGTTATCAACATGAATGTTAAAATCCCCCGAGAATAAGAGAGGAGAAAGAGGAATCCAGAAAGAAGGAAAGCAATGAGTCAAAGTCAGTGAGAAAAGTAAAGGTAGACTTGTGAGGAGGTTGATAAATAGCAGCTAACTGGAAAGGTAGTGAAGTAAAAAGGCAGATGGAGTGGACTTCAAAGGAGGGAAAGAAGTGAGACTGAGGCAGCAGAAGGGGTTGAAATTGGCAGGAAGGAGAGAGTAAAAGCCCAACACCACCACCACGGTCAGTTGGACGAGGCATGTGGGAGAACTGATAGCAACCATGACAGAGAGCAGCAACTGACGCTGATTCTTCTGGGAGGAGCCAGATCTCAGTTAGAGCAAGAAGATGGAGAGCATTAGAGATAAAAGATCATGAGTAAATGCAAGTTTATTTGAGATGGAGTGTGAGTTCCACAAGGCACATGATAAAGGGATAGAGGAAGGGGAAAGGAGAGGGATATGAATAAGATTTGAGGTGTTGCATGAAGAACTGTTTTGGGAGTGTGACAAAAGTCTAGGGGGGCCAGGGTTGAGGTTGATATCTCTGGATGAGAGAAGGAGAAGGAGTAGAAGAGTGTGGAGAAGAGAGGAGACGGCATAGTGGTAATGAGGTTGAGGTTGTTTTAGAGAGAAATGAGATGGCTGAATGAGAGGGAGAAAGTGGTGAAGCTCAAGAACTGATGTGTAGGTGAGAGGGATATTCAGTGACACTATCTGGTTAATGTGTCTGAATATTTCCTTTGATCACCATGGCACTGCCTATAGTGCTTGGGTGGTCCATTGGTAGGGCATGGATAGTCGCCATCTTTGCCTAATTAATGCTGATTTTCAGTTCACTAATCAAATAACATACTGCATAAAAGGGCGTGTTTTGTGAAGTATATATTTTCTTGGTGGAAGTAATACACAGAAGTTAGTTGAGTTTTAAATTCACAAGGGGTGATGATGTGTTTGTACCTATACCTTTTCCTGGTATACACACAAAGAGGAGCAGAAGGAAAGACCTGGCCTTATATATTTATAAATTTTACATAATCAATCCAGACAATAAACATTCTGAATCTGAATCAGAAAACCAATAAGGAAAAAGTCAATTTAGAAAACCAAGGTCTTCTACAACAACCACATCCCTGGTATAGAACACAATAAACAAACCCACAATAAGATCCAAGAATAAAGAAATAAAATACAACAGAAAAGTGCTATCAAACCAAGCAGTGATATCATAGGAGCATAGATTGTATTATATGGCAGCCGGTGAGGGAGTATCCCCACCACCCCCCTTCTCCCTAGAATCAAGAAATTGCAACAGTTATCTGGGCTCAAAAAACAAATACTGATTAGAACTTAAATTCACCATACATTTACAAGGATATCTCAACTTAAACACAGCACCCAAGGCGACGGTTCTCTGGCGTAAAGCCAGGAACCCCTTCCGCCTCTTCTGCGTGTCCCTAGCCAAATCAGGGAAAATTAAAACTTTTGAGCCTATAAACTGAGTGACAGATAATTTGCGGAAATATAATCTTAGTACAGTGTTTCTATCAGACTCAAAAGCAAACTGAACTAGTAATGTAGCCCTGCTAGTCACCACCTCTAAAGAGGACTCCAGGAAGGTTGATAAATCAAGTTGAGACAACTCATCTCCCACATCGGGAGCCTGCTGTAACCCAGGGCCCAGGGAAGATACTGATACATACTGGGTTCTCACAAGAGGAGGCAGTGACTCTGCCGGCATCTGCAAAACCTCAATAAAAAACTTATGGACCAGGTCCATTGAGGCAATCAAAGGTGACCGGGGAAAGTTCAGAAACCTCAAGTTGTTCTTACGAAGAGAGTTATCCAAATACTCAATCCTTCTTAACTGAACGAACCTGTCCTTCTCATTGACAGCCTTTAGGGACTCCAGATCCTCCACTTTAGCTTCAAGGGTAGCAACCCTAGTAGACTGAGCCACCAAAGCAGAGTCCAACGAAGAACACTGGACTTTAACAACTTCCATCTGATGAGCAAAGGAAGTAACAAAGGGAAGGAGAGCTTGTTGTAAGGCGGAGATAGCTTCCCACAAGCTCTCTAAAGTAACCCGCGCCGGTTTCTCCACCGGAGTGGCCTAGTGGTTGTGGCAAGGTACTTCAGGCCGGAAGGTCAGGGGTTCAAATCCCACTAGAGGACAGCAACCTTGGGCCGGAAGGGCTGGGGTTTCTAGTCCCACAGGTGCTCCTTGTGGTCTTGGGCAAGCCACTTAACCCTCCATAGCCCATGTTTCCTGTAAAATAGTTATCTCCAAGTTATAATGCCCTGTTCAATGTAATTTCAGTTTGTTCAATGTAAACCGCACTGATGCAGAATAGCGCGGTATATAAGAGAATGTAAATAAATAAATAAATAAATAAAAATAACCCAGGCAGACTGACTCCCACAGGAACATGCAGCCCAGGTGAGAGCTGTTTCACTTCTGCACCCACAAGGGGGGAGGAAATTCTTACTCGACCCCCTTCGGCGGACTCACCAACAACTGCCGTCCCCTCATTCTTCATGGAGGAAACCCCCGCGGCCGCGGGCAACTCCAACAACAGGGAGACACCTCCAGGCTGCTCCCCCGTGAGACCGGAACCAGGCTGAACTGGCGGCGCATGCAGGGGACTCAGAAACACCCCTTCAGAGCTCAGATCTGAAGAACGCTCCCCAGGATCCGCCGAAGCCATAGGCATCGGTGGAACGCAGAAGGCCGCAATCAAAGACTGCATCAAACCTCCAGTCGGGATCGAAACCTCCGGGGGCTGCTGAGTGCGTTGTTTCCGTTTCCTCCCCATCTAGAAACGATGCACGACTGATGCGGAGCGCTGCACCTCAGCGTCCTACTCCTCCGCCATCTTGGACCTCCAGACCTGGCCTTATAAAGAGAAAAATGTATTCCTAAAAGTCTAACTTGGTCAAGTTTTGGTGGTTAAGCCTTAATCAGGGGTCAGACCTTCAAAACTGTAGATACAGAAACACCTACATCATTCAGTATCTCCAGCCTCAGAACCAGCGCCAAGATGTGTGTTGCCACCACCCACTCCCTAACCTTGAGGGTTTGAGGAGGGGTGGGCCTTGAGATTAAGGTTGTAGTTGTGTAGGTCGAATGATAAGGCAGGCAAAAGAATATTTCTTTTTATAAGGATTTATTTCTCCCGCTTCAAAAGGATAGGACAAGCATAAAGGATAATGTATTGTAGCCAAAAACACAGGAACAATGAAAATAAGGCTCTTTAAAGGCTGTGCTCAAAAGTGTCCCTTAATGTTGGAGTTCACATTCCCTCATGTGAACTCTACTTGGCAATCAAAAGCAAGGAAAACAATAATGTCCATGTGCTATAAGCAAACAATGCTTCAGCTTATTCTTAACTTCAGGTAAGCTCTTCAGCCGGGCACTTAAATAGCAAACATTTCAGATTATCACAGAAAAAGGACCATTCAAGCTTTGCTTTTCTATTCCTTGTCAATCAGACAGGTTGAGCAGTCCATTGGTTGATTTAACTCAATAATTGGCAAGGGAAGAACCAATGGCACATCTGCTTCTGGGCTCTGCACTGACTGCACTACTTTCTGCTCAGGAATGGTTCGTTTGTTTAAGAATTCTTTGAACTCTTTTAGGAGGGCTTCAGCCTGCTTTCTATATGGGCTGGGCTGAGAATTAGCTCCTTCCTGAGGTGAGTAATTGTTTGTAGGTTTTGCTTCAGGCAAACAAACAATGTCGTCTCTGTTACAACGCTCATTCACTGCACTGGAGTTACCCCTCCCCCACTTGTCTCTGTAAGCCAGTGTTGGGTTATTCAGTTCATTTGCATGTGGAGTGTTTCTAAACAGCACTTCAAACTTAGGGCCTCCTAAATCCTCCCGGCATATATCTCTACCATTTAAATCAGCTGTGTCCTTGTAGCTAGCCTGCTTGCTAACTCTGTCAGCAGTTTGATGAGAAAAGCTGGGTTTAGATAAATGAGTTTCAGGTTGCAGCCAACTGCCTTCATAAAACCTGGGCTTGCCCTGGGTTTTAAAATTAACATTCACACAGTCTGGCTTCTCATAAAAGCTATTATCAGAATTAAAGACACGCTGTACCTTATATTGAGGATTGTCTGAAAGTTCTTTAGCAATCTGCCTTTCTTTCCACGGGTCAGCTCTCTGCTCCAAAAGCATAGGCTTTATGCCTGGGTCTCTCAGTGCCTTGCCCCTCTCTTGTTCCCAGAAGGCTCTTCCAGGCACTGAGTCTCCCTGGTACCTGCTTCTTGGCTTTGAAAGCGTTCTCCTAGGATTGCAGCTGGGGAGCGTTTCTCCTTCAAAGTCAAAGGTTCTGGCATCCAAGGCTAGTTCCTGCCTTCCAGGTTGCTTCCTTTGTCCTTGCTTTGCTCCATCTCTAAAGCACACTTCTGCTGGCTTTGTCCAGTGTTCTGCTTTCTCTCTCCCTTTCTGTCTTCTGTCTTCCTTCTCCCTGTTTAACAAGGTGCCTCTGCTCTGGGGAACCCGCCTCCTGCTAGGGCGTGCCCAATCAGCAACTCTGCTTCTCCCCTCCCCCGAGGTGAGCTGTGTTAGCTGATTAGCCATGTGCATCTTGTGCTGAGAAGGGAAAATCCTGCATTTACCTGCAGTACCCGAACCTTCCACCGGGTCACTATCTGTTTCCATGGCTTCTGGCAATGCTACCGCGTCACAGATCCCCCCCCCCCTTAAGATATCACGGGCTGGTTTAGGAGAATCCAGACAGCACGTGATACATCCTATGGGCTCTGGGTTAGAGGGTTGTACTGCATGCAATTGTTTTGGAGAGGCTATTGTGGCTAGCTGGGCCAAGGCTACCCTATCATGCCATGGCTTTAACACATTGATGTGGTAGACTTGCCTGCGACCCTTTTTATTCTCAACTAAATATGAGATGGGTCCTACGGGACGTACAATCTGACATGGGCCTTTCCAGTGGCTCTCGAATTTCGGCTCAGTCCCTGCCACCATTATTATAACCTTTTCTCCTATCATTAGTTGACGTTGTTTGGTATTCCTGTCATAATAGGACTTTTGTTTGTGCTGACTACGCTGCAGGTTCTCTACTGCCACCTGTGAGGTTCGGCGTAGCCGCTTCTTCAAGTCCCTTAGGAACTCTGGAACCTCTACCTCCTTGGTGTCCGGTTCCACCCACTGTTCCTTCAGGATATCCAGAATCCCACGGGGAGACCTACCATACAATAACTCGTATGGCGCCGTTCCCAACGAGGCTTGTTTTCTTTCCCTACATGCGTAGAGAACAAAAGGGAGCATCACATCCCAATGGTCCATCTCACCCTCCAGACTTCTACGTAGCATTCTCTTGAGTGTCTGGTTTTGTCTTTCGACTAGACCATTTGTCTGAGGATGGTATGCCGCTGTCTTGATGTGTTGGATACCAAAGGCATCCCATACTTGCATGAGGTATTTCGAGAGGAAGTTGCTCCCCCTATCAGTGAGGACTTCCCTAGGGAAACCTACTTCGCAGAATAATTTAATGAGCTCATTAGCTATCACTTTAGCAGAAGTAGAGCGGAGTGGCATGGCCCACGGGAATCGTGTAGCGTGGTCCACTACCACTAGGATGTAGCGAAACCCTCTAGGCATTTTAATCAGCGGTCCGACTATATCTATCCAAACAATGTCTCCTGCATGCCTCCTGCTAGGGCATGCCCAATCAGCAACTCTGCTTCTCCCCTCCCCCGAGGTGAGCTGTGTTAGCTGATTAGCCATGTGCATCTTGTGCTGAGAAGGGAAAATCCTGCATTTACCTGCAGTACCCGAACCTTCCACCGGGTCACTATCTGTTTCCATGGCTTCTGGCAATGCTACCGCGTCACAGTGTGTACCTGTTGGACTGCGAACGTTTTGCCTCTTTTGTGTTGTTTTGTTTGTATACCTGCTCCTGACCATGAATAAGTTGTAACTTATATGGGAAGAACAGAATGTACTTTCACTGCCACAGTAAAGTTCATTGAGTCAAAAAAAAACCTGCATGTTGTTTAATGGTCCATTCATTTTACTGCCCCACTGCCACACATCTGCTGATCTGAAATGGACCCATTCTCAAATACCTTCTGAAAAGGTCTGCAAGCATGCACGTGCTCGGCCTTGCTATATGCACAGTCCCATTTCCAGAACCATTTGCAGGGATATACATTTTTTGGGGAGGAGATGGTGCAATTAAAGAAGGCACATATACTTTCCTTCGCTGCTGCCACTCCCCTAGTATTTTAGACATGGTGACCAGGACGTCCCAGATTCCTCCAAGAAATCCCTTCAAAAATACCATCTCATGTGCATAATTCACATTAAAGTGCATTAATCTATAATCTATACTAACACCCATTAAAATGTTAATGCATTTTAGTAAATTAGGCCTAAATCTGCAAACCGTGTAAATGCCTTTAAATTCCATCCCTCCCCCTTGGTTTATAACAGGTACCATGATAGGGTTTGTGTGAAATAATGTGATTTAAATAGCATTAATGCATATTAGTAAATCTAGCTTTTCATAAGCAGACTCCATAGAGAATAACAGGGCTTGTATTAATTAACATGTGTCAAATGCATGTTGACACATTAACATGTGTTAGTAAATGATGCTCTGAATTTGTTAACCAGATAATTATTTAATATTCTATGAATTGTGCACATTTTTCTACATTTTACAAATGTGTTTCATTACAGACTCATTTATGTGACAAGCAATAGAATCGCTAATGTCCATTTAAGGAATAATTTTATAACTGCTTGCATGCATCAGAGGTTATCAGGGTTGTCAAGGTTACCAAAGATACATCACACAACTGCAAGTTTGGTGAATAAGCTATCTAGTTTTCATTTATTTGCATTAAGTTCCCAGCCTTTCTTAGACTTACATTGTGAGCCATGGCCTTTTAAACAAGGCAAAACACACTAAAAGAAAAGCTTTGCTCTACCTGGAGTCTAACTATAATATGGCAAGAATTTTCCTTGCTAAGTTCTGGAACCTCTCTAGTCTTACATCCATAGAATAAATTGTAAATGGGTAGAATATAATAAAACAATAAAACGCTTGCTTTTGGTGGTCCTCCTAAATGGCAGTGGTGGGAGAGCGGTGTAGCAACTGGAGGGATCCTGGTAATTGTTTGCATGAAAAGGATCCCTGAATGTCGTCAGCTGCAAGGCAGTTAAGCAGAAGCTTGTGCTGCATGTGGGAAGGGCCTGAAGATTCCAAATGTGCCAATTAGACAACTGAGACTGGACACTGGGGAGTAGCCTAGTGGCCAAAACAGTGGGCTGAAACCAGTGTTCAAGTCCCACTGATGCTTCTTGTGGCCTTGGGCAAGTCTATTGCCTCAGGTACAAATTTAGGGTCCGATATTCAGCACAGGTAACTGGCAGAATTACAGCATCTAGCCACTGGTATTGAAAATCCTGGTTTGTCGCACAACCTCTGGTGCTGCAGAAGCTAATGGGGCAGCGGCGATACTGAGCCGCTGCCCAGTTAGCTCCCACGGGTGAAGATAGGCCAGCTTTTAGTGCTTATCTTTACCCACAAGTCGCTAACCAGGCAGCAGTGCAATATCACCGTTGCCCGGTTAGCAACGGGCACCGCCTCCACTCTGCCCAAGAACGCCCAAGACATGCCCTGATGATACACAGTTAGCATTAGGGTGTGTAGCAGCATTAATCGGGGATATTTAGTAGCACTAACCATGTTAGTGCCACTGAATATCCCGTTCAGCAGCATTTACATAGGTCTGTAAATTGTGTAAATGCCTTTGAATATAAGGCCCTTAGATTACAAGCCTTCTGGATACAGCAAAATACCTACTATGCCTGTATACGATTCACCTTGAGCTATGCCTGAAAAGGTGTGAGCTGAATGCAAATTCACTAATTTTCACCTGCTTCTAGAACCAACTTTCTGCTTCCGTCTCATAGGCTGTCATGCAGGTATTGGTATGCACACAGGGGAAATATATGACTAAGAGAGGGGATTATCATACGCTTAGTAAAATACACAAACAACTTCATAGAAGACACCACAGACTTTCTAGATAAGTGAAAGAACATTCTAAAGCATTTAGCTAGGCACACTAGTTGTCTAAAAGCAGCCCTTTTAAGGCTAGTTAAAAGTATGCATACTATGAGCAAGACTGTAAGAGGGCATTTCCACAAGTGGGCTAGGTCTGAGGAGGAAAATAACATGCACACATGACTTTTCAAAACATTCATGTTGTTTTTAGCGTGTGGAGTTTTGTATCATGTTGTTCCATTTTGCAATAGTGCACAATATTGCACATGCTATTGCAAAACAAAATAGAATGGTACAAACGAAAAGCAAAACAAAATGAAATGGACGGAAAAAGTAAAAAAAAATAAATAAAAATAAATTTACATTTTTTGTCTGCAACCCCATATTTCCCCTTTTGTCCCTCTGAGAATATTGCAATTAAAAACAATGTGATAGCTTTTTAGCACACATAATTTTTGCTATTTCTAAAAGCAGTAATGCAGTTTCTATGAAAACTGATGTAAAATAAGCATGTTCAAAAAGCCTTTGAGGCGTACAACTACATATAAAAGTATAGGCATACTGTGCACATACATGTGGAGGGGAATTTTAGAAAGGACGTCCTAGTGAAATCTGGGACATTTAATCAGAACAACTAAAAAAAAAAAAAAGCAGACATGTCTTGGTGCAGACATGATTTCACAAATGTGGATGTGCCCAATATGGACGTCAGTGGGGGGTTTCTATATAGATATCCCCAGAACCATATTTCCAGAACCCGGTTAGAGTAGTGGGCTAGGAACAGGGCAGACAAGGTTCCACTGCTGCTCTCTTTGTGATTGTGCTGAGTACTGGGGATGATGAAGTACTACAGTATCTGCTCTGAATGTTTTTCAGCTACGTAAAATGAGTACGTTCCTGATGCTTACTCCTGCCTGGAGCAGGTCTAAACTTAGGCATGACTCCTTAGATCAGACAGTGATGCCCAAGTTCTTGGGAACCCCCCAACCACACACCTGTTCAGATTTGAATGTCCTCACGCTGAGTACGTCTACAGACTTGGCTTCTAAAATGGTTCTTGAAATGTCTCTGCCTGCATTCAGATATCCAAAGCATGAATAAGGCTTCCAAAGTAACCCCCTTTTAGGCTTATTCTGTGGCACAAATAGCAAGGATGGACGTCCCATTGGGACGTCCTTCCCTCTAGTTGTTCCCGCTCCTGACCCTGTCTAACTTCCCCGCTCATTGTATGGGGGAAGTTAGATGGGACATGGAAAGAGTGGATTGGGGGCAGAGTTAGTGTGGGCGGTGGGCGGTCATCGGCCCCAGACGTACAGGGCTGATTCCAATGTCGGCCTTGTATGTCTGGGGCCGACGGCTTGGACGGGGAACTTATTCCATCTCTGAGATGGAATAAGTTCCCTGATGTGGAAGGAACGGCAGGCCCGAGAATGGGAAAAGGCGGCAGGGGGCAGAGGGCATTCCCTGCAGCCTGACCCTTGCCTTGGGAGGCTAGATTGGGGGTTGGGTTGCAGGAAAAACATTTTGGGAGCTGGCAGCTGAGGATCGCAACTTTTCAATTGAGCTGTGGTGCCATGGCAACTGGATGCCAAGGCACCGTGGCTCCATTGAAAAGCTCTGACTGAGTACAGGCCTGTTCATGATTTTGATCCCGCGGGGCTAGATGGCCCCGAGGGATCAGAATTGCTACTCGCTCTGTGTGTCCAGGATGGAATAGGGCTCTTTAGCTTTGCATGTGATCATATTTTCCCAGGCTGCAGGCACACCAGTTCATAACATAATTTTCACACTCATTCGTGTATATGGCGTGCATTGCAGAGTACAGCGGAATATTTTCTCAGTCCTGGCATTGTTCTACATTTTCAGCAGGAATAACGTAGACGTTTCCTGGAGACATTTAATATGTATATGGGCCTTGCCTGAATACACTATGTATATCTCTGCAGCTGACCACACCCCTGCTCTGCCCTCTCCTTCTCACATTCTGAGATACCCATGCTAGCGCCGTGGATGTGCATGTCAGCAGGGCTTCAGAATATGTCCGGGGATGTTTTCAGCACATAAACATCCCTGCCACTCAAACAAACCCTTTATTAGTGTTCTGGAATGCCCCCCCCCTCCCCCAGTGAGAAATGGGTAAAGGTGACATTGCAATCAGGGAGAAAGGTTAAATGGAATGGCTTATGACACTGGTGTGCATTTGGAAGCTGGCACCTCTGCTTTAGTGGCAGAATCTGCTGTGATATTTGGCAATAAGGATAGCTTTCGTGAATACCATTTGTGTATTAGAAGTGGTAGTGCCTGGAGAGTGGGGATATTGGAAGTATTGTGAGCAGCCTTCAGAGTGGATAGAGATGCTTGGATAGGTATCAGTAAAACTTTCCAAGTAGTGGCTGGCATGAGCGTTGTCCTTACAAAGTGGATGTGAAAGTAGGTGTGTTTCTACCTTGGCTGCATTGAAGAAGGAGTGTGGTATGGATGGTGCAAGCCAAAGGACTGCAGTGGCTATGTCCATAGATTTGGATAGAGAGGAATGGGCAAGGGAAATATGATGTAAGTATACTGATTTTCTTCCATGGTAGTTCATCTCTAGCCAAATTAAACATTGTAGGTGCAAGAATCTGACCCTCTTCTTCAGATCCTTAATATGCACTGAGATAGAGATAGATTAGTGAGTCTATGATTATCCCTTAGGTTCTAATGCCGTCTTATAGATACACCCTAGACCCTTATGAACATGTGTGGCTTTTGGGTACCCTGTTAATGCTTTCTGGGAGTCACATGGCCATGTCAGGCAGCAAAAACCTAGCCTCTTATGACCTTTTCTCTGTAATTACTAACATGCCCACTTACATGTAGTGAGCTGCCACCTGCTCCTCTAGCCACTCCAGGGTGATACTGTCTTGTGCTGGCCATAGACAAACCTTGATTGGAGCAAAGGGCAGAGTGTGACCATCTACTAGGTGTACCTATGCAGGACATAGGATCTTGTTTGGGCTCTTAATGAAGCAGCATTGCAACTCATAGAACATTCCCTTTCCCTTCCAGTTACTCTCTGTGTCCATGCATTCAGTATTGCTCCAGCATATAGTCCTATATGGGCATTATCCTCTCAGGGATAGGGGAAGCTCCTACTGAAGTGACTAGCAAGGTGTGGCCAAGCTCTGGTGATAGTCCCCAAGCTCAGTCTGCATTCTCGCTTAGTTTGCATGTTGTGTCTTTGTACTTGGAATGTCAATATGCACATTGGTTAAAAGTATGTGCATACTATATGCATGCATAGTTGTACCTGTGCATCGTTTGGCAGATGGTGCTTATAAAATATGCACTTACACCCTCTCCTCCTGAAATAAATTGTAATGCCCATTCTACACACTTTTAAGTGGCCGTTTTTAAGGTGTACACATTTGCCCACCCGATCTATATATTAGCCCTATAGTAGACAAAATATCCTTTATATACATGTTTCATGACATCCACCATATGTCTTACCCATAGGTCAATTCTGAAAAGCACATACAGTATGCATTTTACTTTGGCAATAAAATGCATAAGTTCTTTTTTATAAAACAAAATTCAGGGCAATTGAATGTATAATTCAGACAGCATACATCATTATCAGGGTCATTCCGAGGCACAAATAGCAGGGATGGGCATCGCATTGGGATGTCCATGCCCGCTATTAGGGCCCCATTCTGATCTCAACTAACTTCCACACACATTGTATGGGGAAGTTAGATGGGGGTGGGAAAGGGGCAGAGAAGGGGCGGCATTAGGACGGGCAGTGGGCAGTCACTAGCCCCGGACGTACAGGGCCAATTTCAATGTTGGCCCTATACATCTGGGGGGACGGCCTGAATGGGGAACTTATTCCACCTCTGAGGCAGGCAGGCAGGCACAGGACCCAAAAGAGGCGGAAAGGGGCAGAGGAAATTCCCTGCAGCCTGACCCTGGCCTTGGTCCTGCGGCTGAGGATCACAGCTTTTGAATGGAGCCGTGGTGTCATGGCAACCAGACACCATGGCGCCAAAGCTCCATTCAAAAGCCATGACTGAGTTACCCGGGCAAGACCTGAACGTGCAGGCTATCCTGAAACAGGGTCCCATCCTGCACATACAGGCCTTGACGCAATTCTGATCCCTCGGGGCTAGACATACCCCACAGGATCAGAATCCTGGCTAACCCTAGTATTTTCTAAAGTTACACTAGTATTTTCTAAAGACAAGTGAGCACCTACCAGTCTTTATAAAATAGGCTTAAAACAGGCAAATGTATAACCTAGTCACTCTGTTATAAAATTACCATCAATGAGCCTAGCTTAAGGCAAGCAAAACAAACCTATTTTACAACTATTTTATAAAGACAAGATAATACTTTGCTAATGGTTAAAGTGGAAAATTTGGAAAAATATTGCACATGCTTCTAACCTTCAGGTTTCAAACTTTCCGATTGTTCAAGGTACTTTGCTGGTGGATTTATTTAAGAAGCATTTTGATGGAAAACTTGGCAGTGACTGCAGAATTAAAGCCTCCGATAGTAAAGGCCCTCTATTTGCCTTCAGGGAAAAGAGACACTGGAGCCATGGGAGAACCATTTTCTATGGATGCTATTAATGTCTCAGAGATTCTGAAATATCCTGGACCAACTCTATTACAAATTTCTACTTTGGTGGTAACATTTGTCTTAACAACTGATAGGGACTGGTTACTTTGGGGTATGTTTACTAAACTATGTTAGTGCGATTCGCGTTAGGAGCCGCGGTAGAGACAGAAACCCCAAATAAGGACATGGGTGGTACATCGTTTCCGAGAACGGGCCGAGAACGCGCGTTACAAGGCGCCATAAATGAACGAGCGCTACAGGGCACGTTACCACGCGTTAATCTTAAGAAGGCGAGCAGGCATACAAGCACAGCAGCAGAGCTGTAGCACAATGGTTACCACACTGACTGATAGTACAGGGGTCATGGGTTCAATTCCCCAGTGGGCCTAATGTATAAGGCTGGCAGAGGCAGCACCCTTTACATTTAAGTAGTGATTGTTGAGGCATTTGACATGTATTTTAATTAGTGCTGCAAGCAAACACACCCTCACGGTGGCATAACCTAAGGTGCCGCATAATGCACTCTTTGGGCACATTATAAAGTGTACTGTCCACCAAGGCACCCTATAATGTCCCCTATGGGACACCTTATAAGGCTGTGAACAAAGCCCTGGCTGGCTGGCTGCAGAAGGACTGCACATGACCACACAAACTGGCTGCTGTGGTTACCAGGATAGGGTTAACCCACCCGTACCCATGATGCACTGCACATGCAAATCAGCAGTCGAGAGATGGGCACAAGATTGAGTATACACCCCCACAGCACCTCGGCCTGGTAGGGATAAAAGACCGTGTGTGGCACTGCCACAGAGTAGCCACAGACAGTCACATTGTGAGGGTACTGTGCCCACCCTGAGATTGAGGTGGGGCGCCCAGCACTAGGTCCACAACACCTTTCATAGCTGAAATACGCCATGTTGCAGATCCCCATCAGTGTGTGATAGGTAGTTCTGTTAGACACACCTAGGATACATCTGTGTCCTGCTGTATGTCTCGGTCATGTCTAGTCCCTATGGGCAATGCTGTACCCAGAATAGTGCATATCCTGTGCTGGTGCCATCGTTACCTGCTCGGGAGGGAGGGGAAGGGGAGGGAGGGAGGGAGGGAGGGAGGGGAAGGGGAGGGAGGGAGGGAGGGGAAGGGGAGGGAGGGAGGGAGGGAGGGAGGGGAAGGGGGAGGGAGGGAGGGAGGGAGGGAGGGGAAGGGGAGGGAGGGGGAGGGAGGGAGGGAGGGGAAGGGGAGGGAGGAGGGGGAGGGGAAGGGGAGGGAGGGAGGGGGGGAGGGGAAGGGGGAGGGAGGGAGGGAGGGGAAGGGGAAGGGGAGGGAGGGAGGGAGGGGGAGGGGAGGGAGGGAGGGGAAGGGGAAGGGGAGGGGGAAGGGGAGGGAGGGAGGGAGGGGAGGGGAGGGGAGAGGAGGGGAGGGGAGGGAGGGGAGGGGAGGGGGGGAGGGAGGGGAGGGGAGGGGAGGGGGGGAGGGAGGGGAGGGGAGGGGAGGGAGGGGGGGAGGGGAGGGGAGGGAGGGGAAGGGAGGGAGGAAGGGAGGGAGGGAGGGAAGGGAAGGGAAGGGAAGGGAAGGGAGGGAAGGGAGGGAGGGGAGGAAGGGAAGGGAGGGAGGGGAGGGAGGGAGGGAGGAAGGGAGGGAGGGAGGGAAGGGAGGGAGGGGGAGGAGTGTATGGACCCATAGGCAGATTATGTACCACCACACAACCTGCCCTCTGGGGCTCAGGGTGGGAAACAGGATCACCCACCAATAGATCCACAGTCTACCTCCCCGCAAGGGCAGCAGTAGAGAGGACCAGCAACCCCAGTCCTGCTGGGGAACAGACAGAGCGTTACACATCCATAATGCAATAGCAGACAAACGGCAGGCCCAGAAACGCTCAGCTGCCCCCCACCATTATCTGACATTCTCCAGGAGCAAGCCTCCAGCCGCTGCACCCTGCAAGGTGTTCCAGCAAGACACATACTAGCTGCAGACAGTCCACCAGCTAGTCCATAGTGCATGGTCCTGGAGAAGATGCATGTACCCAGAACGGGGATGTCAGCATAAACACCAAGCAGATAAGTCAGTGATTGGGCCCCAAAAGGAAACCCATATATATCACATAAAAAAATGTTACATAGCACTATGGGGGAACCTAGCCATGCCATGGTCACTGCTCAGGACATGCTATGGCCACCCTGTCCGTGCAGGTGGTGGCCAGGCACTACAATGTCCGAGCCATTGCCCTATGCCGGGTGCAGATGCATCCAGGCCAGGCCACCCTATCGAGGCTATTCCCACAGAACCTTGCTCCTCATTATGCACATTGGCAGGCCAATACTGGCAACAGTGCTAGCAGTGTGGGCTGTGGAGGGTGTTGGCAGCCACCACACACTGGATAGACAGACACACACTCCCCACACCTATGCCAGCATTGTGCAACTATAGAGGTGTTGGGCAGCCCAGGCCACCACACCAGTCCTGGGCACAGTGCAGGCATGGCTATGGTACGCAATACTGTAGGAGTCACTCCCCAGGTTGGTAAACACTGTCAGACACAAGACCTGTAGCACACTCCACAGACATCAGAAAGGTTGCTATGATGCAGCTCACTCAGAACAGTGTACTTAACCTAGGAATTGCTATCTGCCAGTACTCATAGCAACCTTTTGATAGATGTGTACCATATTCCCTGGTTTAGGGTGGCATTACTAAGGTATGCAAGTGCTAGTATTGGGAGATGCACGCAGAGCCCAAAGTCCTGCCTCTTCAGGAGGCTTTGGATAATGGGGCCTGTGGGTGCGGGTGTGTCTGCCCCTGTTGGCGGCTGCTTTACGGCAGAGGTTCCCAACTCCAGTCCTGTGGTGCCAAACACTGTTCGTGTTTTCATGCTGTCCCTCATGAATATGCATGAGATACATCTGCATACCATGGGGGTGGCGCATAGAAATGCAGCACAGGCATCTTTATCAGAGGCAGCATGGAACCGGAATGGTGTTTGGCCCTCCAGGACTGCATTTGGGAGGCTCTGCTCTAGGTAATGTGCATGTTTAAGGTATCTGTGCTCTGTAGGGTAAACTGTAGGTGTCTTGGGCATTTTTATGTCATCTGCAATAAAGGTGCTGTCTGTATTAGCACGTTGTAGTAGTGGGTAAAATATGGGGTTTGGGTTGGCAGGAACCACAGCTGGGACTTAAACCTGTGACCCTCTGCTTCTTAATACACTGGTTTTGTGCACTGCACCACCTTGTTGTCACAGAGTCAGTACATTTCTTGGTGATACCATGACTGTTCGTCAGACAGGGCCCGTCTGTTGCAGTACACAGCACCCACCTACACAGGGCTAGGCCACGGTCTGCTCTGGGCAGCTGCCACTGCCCCCTCCACCACCATTATCCCTCAGCCACCATGCTGACATGCCCTTCTGCTGGTGGTGCTGGTGGTGCGCAGTCTCAGGCCATCCAGTGTTCAGGTAGGCGGCTGCCTATGGTGCGGGTTCTGGGGTAGGGGTGCCTGCATAGGTGTCCACCCTTCCCCCCAGCACCGCCTGCCAATGTTCCGTGCCCTTGGGGGTAGCTGCTGGGTACTATCCCCTGTGACACTGTGGGAAACACAGTCGTGCCCATGTTGGGCCTTCAACAGTTGCTGTCTGGCTGCTCTGCTGCTTCAGCATTCATATGGGCCACCTAGGCATCGCCCTAGTCCACACTATTGCCCAGCTGCACCACAGCATGTGCCGCCTGCGGCCCTCTGTATCCCCTTCTCCGGCTTCTGTCCAGTTGCCGTTCCGACATGCCCGCCCTGATGTTGCGGGACATGTGCACGCCATATGAACCCTGTCTGATGGTGGGGAAAAACCTGAGCAGCGCTATATCACTGTGGGCTCATTCACCTTGTATGGGGGCGGAGTATAGACCCTTCCACGATTTATATATGTTCTATGGAGCTTACTCGGGGGGGGGGGAGGGGTTAATGTTTCTCATTTCTACCACTATTGGCCAGCTTGGTTATGGTCTTTTTCCAGTTTGTTGGGGTCATTTTCAGTGTTTATGTGTCCTTTTGTTCTGTGCACATGTATCACACGTATCACTTTTTTTAGATTTCCCTGCCTGGGCTGTACATTGCTGACACTGAAATGGTTTCTCTCCCCTGTAATGTGCATTTAACGGCAGGTTTTCATTCGCGTTGGAATTGAGCTCTTCAGATCAGCGCGTTAGTGTGAAGGGAGCCTCTCCCCGCCCACTCTCCGCCCATTGACCTCTTCTCTCCGCCCTCTCTCCACCTTCTGCGGTGTTTTACCGCCGCGGGAGTTTACGATCGTTAACTATGGTTAACGCGCGTTATGTAACGTTAATGATCTTAAGCACGTCATAATGCGCGTTATGATGCGCTTACGATCATTAAAGTTACATAACGCGCGTTATTTACGATTACCGCAGTTTAGTAAACATACCCCTTTGTTTGTATTATATTACATATTCTGTGCCTTTTTTTTGGAGCAAAAGATTTTGATTTTCCCAGATGTCTCTAGAGATACTCAGAAATAGCAGAAACAATTTATTTTATTAAGACCAGGAGTTTTAGAGATGGGGGCTACTTTTTATCTTAGATTTCCATGTAAATGCATTGCGGTCTATAGGTCACAAAGATTCCCCATTACTTCCTCTCCCTCCGATAATGTTGGGGTGGCATGATGGCAGGTCTATTAATTGGTAGCCTTAGGTTCTCTGCAGCATTCTTGTTTTTTCCTTTACATAAGAACATAAGATATGCCATACTGGGTCAGACCAAGGTCCATCAAGCCCAGTAACCTGTTTCCAAAAGTGGCCAATCTAGGTCATAAATACCTAGCAGTTTCTCCAAAAGACACAGGTTCCTCCATGCTTGTATCAGGTCAAGCAGTGATATCCTAGGTCCCTTTTAATAATAATTTACGGACCTTTACTCCAGGAACGTGTCCAAACCTTTTTTAAACCCAGCTACACTAACAGCTTTTACTACATCCTCCGGTAACAAATTCCAGAGTTTGATTACATGTTGAGTGAAAAAATATTTTCTCTTATTAGTCTTAAATAGGTTACCCTGTAGCTTCATTGCATGTCCCCTATTCTTTCTATATACTTATGATGTAAACAATCGATCTACGTTTACACGTTCCACTCCATTCATTAATGTATTGACCTCTATCATATCTCCCCTCAGCTGTTTCTTTTCAAGATTGAAGAGCCCTAACCTTTTTAGCCTCTCTTCATAGGGGTATCTTTCCATCCCCTTTACCATTTTGGTGGCTGTTCTCTGTACCTTTTCTATTAACGCTATATCATTTTTAAGATACGGCGACCAGAATTGCACACAATATTCAAGGTGCAGTCGCACTATGGAATGATACAGAGGCATTATAATATGCTTTGTTTTATTTTCCATTCCTTTCCTTATGATACCTAACATTCTATTTGCTCTCTTGGTCATCGCTGCACACTGGGCATAGGGTTTTAACATGTCATCCATGATGACGCATGGGTGGTGTTTCCTAATGTGGAACTTTGCATCGTGCAACCATAGTTTGTTTTATTAATTCCTAGGTGCATAACTTTGCACTTGTCCACATTAAATTTCATCTGCCATTTGGATGCCCAGTCTTCCAATTTATCAAGATCCTCTTGCAATGTTCCACAATCCTCATGGGTTTTAACAACTTTAAATAGTTTTGTGTTATCTGCAAATTTAATAACTTCACTTGTTATTCCCATTTCCAGGTCATTTATGAATATGTTAAAAAGCAGAGGACCCAGCACATATCCCTGGGGTACTCCACTATTCACCTTTCTCCTTTGGGAAACTTGGCAATTTAGCCCTACCCTCTGCTTTCTATCTTTTAACCAGTTCCTGATCCACAATAGTACACTGCCTCCTATCCCATAACTTTTTAGTTTTGCCAAAAGTCTCTGATGAGGGACCTTGTCAAAGGCTTTCTGAAAGTCCAGATACACTATATCAACTGACTCATCTTTGCCTCCCTGTTTATCCACACCTTCAAAAAAAACATAACAGATTAGGAAAACAAGATCTTCCTTGTCTAAAGCCATGTTGGCTGTTTCCCATTAAGCCATGACTATGTGATAAGGAAGACTCTAGTGAGCCCATGGAAGTAGAAGAAAAGAATGATTCTACCTTTAGGAAAGGTCACAGCCCTGAAAAGCACACATTCCAGCATTGGAGAAAACAAACACAGGGATTCAAAAGCTAAGCTGACACACCCAAGCCCTGATGACGTAGCAACAGGCTTGGAAACTGATTACAAACACCTGTCTAGAGAGTCCGGGAGGCTGATCAGAGAACAGGAATATAAACCAAGGCTGGAGAGTGAGTCAAGAGAGCAACACGGGAGGCAGCAAAGGAAGCCACACGGAGAGCAACACGGGGAGCAGCACAGAGAGCAGCCTAGATGGGAGCACAGCTGGAGGAAACACAGTAGCTGGAGGAAGGAAGCCACGTGGAGGAAAGGAACTGAAGCAAGCAGTGCAGAAAGGGAGAGGACAGGAAGGTGGTCTGGAGTGCTCAGAGAGAAAGAGCAGGAAAACCTTCAAACCCCAGCACTGAAAGAAAAGCTTCAGAGAGCTCAGAGGTGGGTGCCTAAGACTCAGTGCAGAAGTCTGCAGAGCCCAGCCTGGAACGGAGAGCCGTGGCAGAGCTCCAGGGAGGAACCTAAGCTAAGAGACAAGGGACTGTTTCCCCAGAGCTGGCAGGAGACAGCTGCACAGCTGCAGAGAGGAGTTTCCTCAGGCTCAGGTACTGTTTACCCCTATTCACTAGAACTGTGTTTAAAAGACCCACAGGGAGTTCTAGGGAGAAAACACCCTGAGGCATTGACCAGTAGTTTAAGGCAAGGCACTGCAGCACAAGAACCTGAAGCAATGCAGGTGGACTCTAAGGAGAGTGATTCCTTACAGTCAAAAGATTTTACAAAAGCCAAAAAACAAACCAATAAGAGAGCTTTCTCACACTCTGCTCCAATACTCTGGAACAATTTACCTGACAACATTCGCCTACTGTCTGACATAAAAGAATTTAAAAAAAAAATTAAAAACTCACTTATTTACATTACACTATAATACACTCCCAAAACAGAATTCTCAAAGGGATACAGGCTAACATTTATTTTTAATATTATATACCCTATTTTCAAAAATAAACGACACTAATACACTAATTTAACCATACTACACACTCATTTACATGATGATTAATAATTTAACTAGCAATGTATATATGTTCTAATATGTTATACTTGTAATGTTACAATTTTCCTTGTAAATTATAATTATCTGTTCTATGTAAAATGTCCTGGCATATCTCATACCAATTAACCTACTGTTACATGTAAACCGCACTTGAAACAAGGGAAAGAGCGGTATATAAATAACTGTTAAATAAATAAATAAATAAATAAATAAATAAAACAACCTATGGATTGTACTTTATGCTTTGCAAACAGTATTGAAAGCCTTTGCTAAACTGTATAGTATAAGCTGAGTGTAACCTAAAGAAAAGAAGATGTTTTCTTTGGTAAAGGAAGCTGCCAATTTTTGTTCTTTTGCTGTATGCGTGAGAAGCAGCTGCATTTGGATAGAATGAATGTAAAAGCTCAGTCAGCACACTTGTATAAAGAACCTTTTTGAACAAATACTGGAGAAGTATCCTGATGCAACTTACTTTGAACCTTTGCTTTTGGGAAAAATAAACTTTGTTATAGTTTTGCCTATAACCCTGGCTTCATGACTATTTTCTATCAGAAGGAAAACTACTTTTCCCAGCATGCATCACGAGAGGAAAGTTAGTTAATTTAACCTTCAATAGAGATAAATAATGGCAACCTCAGCCCTCCGAGCCTAAGGCAGAGGGCAGGGTATGACACTATCTATATGTTCAGTAATTTCATTCTTTATGGTGATTTCTACCATTTCTCCTGGTACTGATGTCAGGCTCACTGGTCTGTAGTTTACTGGATCACCCATGGAACCCTTTTTAAAAATTGGCGTTACATTGGCCATTCTCCAATCTTCAGGTATTACAGATGATTTTAAAGATAGTTCACAGATTACTAATACCAGGTCTGCAATCTCATATTTCAGTTGTTTCAACACCCTTGGATGTATACCATCCAGTCCAGGTGATTTGCTACTCTTCAGTTTATCAAATAGTTGTAATACATCTTCCCGGTGTATAAATATTTCTTTCAATTCTTCTGCACTATCACCTTTAAATACCACTTCAGTCATGGTAACATCCCTACATCTTCCTCAGTAAAGACTGAACCAAAGAATTCATTCAGTCTCTCTGCTATGGCCTTGTCCCTCTTAGTGCCCCTTTTGCCCTTCTATCATCTAATTGTCCAACTGACTCTCTCAAAAGCTTTTTGCTACTAACACCCTTGAAAAAGTCTTTACTATGCATTTTTGCTTTCACAGCACACTTCTTCTCAAATTCTCTCTTTCCCTGTCTTATCAATGCCTGGCATTTAACTTGCCAGTACTTGTGCTGTTTCCAGTTTTCGTCATTTGGCTCTTTTTTCCATTTCCTGAAAGATGCTTTTTTGGCAACAACAGCCTCTCTGACCTCACCTTTAAACCATGCTGGCAGGTTTTTGGACTTCCTTACACTTTTCTTAAAACATGGAATACAGCTGGTTTGGGCTTCCAAGATAGTATTTTTAAATAACACCCAAACTTGATATAGGCCTTTAACCTTTGCAACTGCTTCTTTTCGTTTTTTCTTAACTATTTTCCTCATTTTATCATAGTCTCCTTTTTGAAAGTTAAAAGGTAGTACTATTGATTTCCTTACCATCCCTCCTCCATTAATTAAATAAAATGCGATCGTACTGTGATCACTATTACCAAGTGGCCCCAACATCCTTATCTCTTGCACCAGATCGGGTGTTCCACTAAGGACTAGGTCCAAAATGGTTTCTCTTCTGGTCAGTTCATTAACCAGTTGCTCCAAGAAGCAGTCATTTATTTCCTCTAGAAACTTTATCTCCCTAGCATGTTCTGCCGCTACACTGATCCAGTCAATCCTGGGGTAATTGAAATCACCCATTATCCTTACTGTGCTGTAACTTTTGTTAGCTTCCTTGATTTCTTTGAGCATTTCATCATCCATTTGTTCATTCTGGCCAGGCGGTCGATAGTATGCCCCCACTGCCATTGCCTTCCCCTTTTTACATGGAATTTCAATCCGAAGAGATTCTACTGCAAATTTTGTTTCCTGCAAAACTTTAATCCTTTATGGGTCAACGTCCTCTCTAACATAGAGTGCAACCCCTCCACCAATTTGATCTACTCTATCTTTATGATATAGTTTGTACCCAGGTATCACAGTGTCCCACTGGTTGTCCTCCTTCCACCATATCTCTGAGATAACAATCTTATCTAACCTCTCATTTAGTGCTATATATTCTAACTCTCCCATCTTATTTTTTAGACTTCTAGCATTTGCATAAAAGCATTTTAGAGACTGTATTTTATTCATATTAATCTGGCTGTCGGTAGACAGGGGTAATTTGGAATCTGTAAGCTCTGTCTGCTCTGTACTCAAGGACATTTGGGCTGCTTTTGTCTTTATTGGAACCTCTTTGCTGATATGCCCTAACTTCATTCTTTTGGTAGTATCCTTCCAGGATACATTGTTCCAAACCATGCGCTCTTGGGTGACTGTCAGCTCTCCCCTATTATCTAGTTTAAAAGCTGCTCTATCTGCTTTTTAAAGGTTAATGGCAGCAGCCTGGTTCCATCCCGGTTAAGGTGAAGCCCATTCCTTTGGAAGGGCCCCTCCTTTCCCCAGAATGTTCCCCAGTTCCTAACAAATCCAAAACACTCATCCTTGCACCATTGTCTCATCCACGCATTGAGGCTCCGGAGCTCTGCCTGCCTTTTTTGGGCCCTGCACGTGAAACGGGAAGCATTCCAGAGAATGATACCATGGAAGTTCTGAATTTCAACTTCCTACCTAAAAGCCTAAATTTGGCCTCCAGAACCTCCCTACCAGATTTTCCTATGTCATTGGTACTGACATGTACCAAGACAGCAGATTCCTCCACAGCACAATCTAAGACCTTGTCTAGGTGGCGCGTGAGGTCCACTACCTTCGCACCAGACAGGCATGTTACCAGGCGATACTCTCATCCACCAGCCACCCAGCTATCTACATGCCTAATGATCGAATCACCAACTATAACGACTGTCCTAACCCTTCCCTCATGGGCACGTGGCCCTAGAAAAACTTAATTGGTGTGAGAGGGTTTTACATCACCTGGAGGACAGGTCCTAGCTACAGGATCACTTCCTGCCACACCAGGGTGATGCTCTCCTGTCACATGACCTCTCTCCTCCTTGGCAAATAGGATGCTGCCAGATTGGAGGTAGGACTTCAGGACTATATCACTGTAGGTCTCATCTATGTACCTCTCTGTCTTCCTTATATCCTCCAAGTCTGCTACTCTAGCCTGCAGAGATTGGACTTGTTCCCTGAGACCAAAGAGCTCCTTGCAACTAGTGCACATGTAAGACCCTCCAGCAACTGGGAGAAAATCATACATGTGACACTCAATGCAAAAGACTGGAAAGCCCCCATCTCACTGCTGGACTGCTGTCTGCATCTTAGTTTTAAGGTTGTGTTTAGACTTTTAAGTTCTTTATTTACTAAGGGTTGCTGGGGATACTTTATACTAATAAAACTATACCTAATATGTTTAATGTACATTGTTCAACTGAAGCTTAATTCATCTCAGTCCTTAATGTATGCCTGATGAGGATGAACCACTGCACCTGAGAGTGAATATGGCACCTCCTTTCCTTTAAGAGGTTTAAGCACCTATAAAGCCATGATTATCACAGGGGTGGGTGGGTGTCAGGGAGGGAGGGAGGGAGGGAAAGAAGACTTATTAAAAGCTGGCTACTACACAGTACCTTGTCCTGTGCTTCTAAGGTAATCTGTGACCATTTTCCAAGGACAGTCCCACAGCCCTTGCTTGGATAGAGGGAGTATTGGGTTCTAAATTTAACCAGAAAGCTCTCTGCTGTTTTTTAAATTTAAACTTAAAGCTTTTTTCTGCTACTAGGCTCTGACTGATTTAACGAATACACTGGGTTCACAGATTAATCAGCTTTAATCTAAAGAATTCCTTTTTCCCAAAGATTTAGAAAGATTCCCAGAAGTACTTACAATTGCAGATGTCTCTCCAGAAGTAGCAGCTCCCTTTTGTAGTCCTTCCTCTTGGATATTAGATAATTGTGCTCCTCCAGCCCTTCTATGCACTTGGTCTTTAGTATTCACTCCACAGGGGACTGCAGGTGTAAATGTGATTGGAAATGTTCTTTGTTACTTCCTATTTTGTACCATTTCTGCTTTAAACAATTAAAAACAACAACAACAACATTAGTTTCATAAATAAATGAGTGGATATGCATTTACGGCCAATGGCAGACCCTGGCAATTGTGTTGTCCTCCTATATTTCTTTTATATATGTTATTTATAGATTTAAACATTACATAGCAGGAAAAGATAATAAAATAGTATACAAACATACTATTCATATATACAGTCAAGTCCACTTCAAGGAGGATATTTTTTCTAAAATAAAAAAAAACAATAAACCCCCTTAATTAAATCAAGGAGTGGAGGAGTAGCCTAGTGGTTAGAACACTGGCTTGGTAACCAAGCAACCAGGGTTCAATTCCCACTAGCACTCCTTGTGGCCTTGGGCAAGTCACTTAACCCTCCATTTCCTTGGAAGAAAGGCCTGGCAATCTACTTCTGGTGACACTGCCAAGAAAACCCAGGAGCATCTGGGTTGCCAGGAGTCAGGACTGACTCAAAGGCACACATTGTATTGTAATTAAATCAAAAGGCAGCAATGTCATAATGAAAGTAAGTTAAGCTTTCCCTTTCAGAAACTCCTGTAATTGTACAGGATCATAAAAAACCTCTTCCCCTGATAGACAATATGGCATTTGCAGGGAAGTTTTAAACAAAACGAGCATGGATACGAGATCTAAGCTGAAGGAAACCTTTACAACGCTTCTGAGTTCCTCTAGAGACATCTGGGAAGATTTGTATAACCTGACCACAGAACTTTTCAGACTTTTTAGAAAAATGCAGTTTCAGACATAAGGGACACCACCATGGTGGCCCTTGAAGCAGTATCCTCTTGCGAGGATTCTAAAAAAGCAGAAATATCTAATGTAGGATCAGATATCTGATCATAATCCTGTTCTGTCCCTGAATTTCCATTCAGCACCTTCCCTTTAGGAACATAATAAATCTTTGATAACCCAGGTAACTCAATATCAGGAAACCCTAAAACTTCCTTAAGATAATTTAAAAAGAGGATTTGTGGTGAGAGATAGTGGGTACATGGAAAATTTAACAAATGCAAGTTCTTAGAATGAAGAATATTCTCAAGAATTTCATTTTGATGATGAAGAAGAAGATAATCTCTCACCAAGAAAGCCAGTGCTGCCTGAACCTCAGAGACCTGAGAGTCCACTTTAGAGCATCTAATATATCCAAATCTTTTAAGGAAGTCTTGTGGGTTTGAAAGCTTAGCAACTACTTCCTTAGAAAAACAAGAAATTTTTCTGAAGGAAGCATGAAGAAAAACCTCGGTGAGGGAGACTACTTTCCAAATATCTTTACGGGAAACATCAGTGGGTGGTACTATCCCCTCCCTAGAAACCTGAAAATTAATAACAGTGGGAAGAAAACAAACATATTTTTCAACTTGTTGCAAAATTAGAAAAGAGTTCGGAAGGGAAACCAGTCCAGGGACTTTGCTCCCTCCCCAAAAAGTGAAGAGGCCACTCCAGATACAGAGCCTTGTTGATTGGGTGGGGATAAAAAACCTTAGATGCACTAGAGGTGGAGCATGATAAAGTACTCACAAGCGATACATCCACTCCAATCAAAGATGAAGATGGAACAGAAGAAAAAGCCCCCACGGATTTAAAATGAAGATCCATGGGTTCAATTACTTTAGATGCCTTCATACTTTCCGCGGATGCAACTCTCTTTTTCCGTTTCCCCATCACAGGGACCAAAGACCACTTCCTTGAGTCTATGTGTACCGAAGGGGCAGAGACCTGCCCCTTTGAACACATCCCTTCGGTGCACGACCCAATGGGCACGCGCCTATGACCATGTCCCATGGTGGGGCTCAGATGAAAAAGCCCTTCCTAGTGTGTCAGCCAACCAGCACACAGTCACACAGGTGAGGAGATCCAATAGCAGCAATGGCAAACAGGCAATGGAGGAAATGTAGGAAATACCTATATTTCTACATCTAGTGTCACAAGCATACTACTCATACAGTATGTGAACCCTGCACTGGAGTTTCCTCATCAAACCACTTCTCTCTTTTCCTTTAGCCCATTCCAGGGTAACCACTTCCTTGCCCATAGACCTCTCTTGCTGCCATTACCTGAGTACTGTACTGCCTTTCACAGTTGTCAGCACTATATGACATCACCTGGGATAGCTTGCCCTCTCCCTAAGTGGCAATCCTATCTAGCTTGTTTATGTAGCAGATTGGCTGACCAGCTGCGTATGTGTGTGCATGTTTGTGTGTACAATACCGTATCAAGGTACAGAAATGAGCCCTGTGCATCTAACCCATCTGCTGCCCCCTTCCACTCCAACCATGTGCAGTAACTCACTTCCTGAAAACCCAGTGATGATATTGATGCCCATTCTGTACTTGTGCCAAGTGCGGCTGTACCGCTTGCACAGCCCATAATATGGTCTTGTGTGTATGTGTGTGTGTGTGTGTGGTTTGGGAGAACTGTTAGTTGGCAAACAGAAAGACTGATCATGCCATTTCCATCACAGCTGGTGCAAGGGGATTGGGTATCCTTTGTGAGTCTTCAGCCTTACAGCCCTCCCCTAGTATTTTGATACTTAACTCTACAATCATGATCAACAAATTGCCATACTTCCCACAACAATCCTGTGGTGATGAATAACTGGACATCATACCTTTACATATTAAACTTTGGGGTATGTTTACTAAACCGCGCAATTGTGCAGGGTGCACTTGAGCATGCGCTAAGGTACCTTAGTGCACGCTAATAGTGAGTTTTTGGGCCCCGCACATGTGCGCGTCACACTAACGGGCCCGCACATGTGCGCGGCGCGCTGATGTGCGATAGAGGCGTGGAAAGGCATTTCGAGGGCGGAGGAAGGCTCCCGAGGGGCGGGGGCACGGGGTCAGTGGGTGGAGAGTGGGAGGGCAGAGGCTCCCCGCACAGGAGCGGGGCTGAATTTCGGTCCAAAAAGTACCGCGAGTGAAAACCTCGCGTTAGAGTCGATTTAAAGGGAAGAGAAACCATTTACGTCAGCAATGTACAGCAAAACAGGGGAAACCTACAAAACGTGAGCAGTGTGATACATATGCAGAGAACAAAATGTCAAATAAAACCTTAAAATGACCACAAGAAATATTGTAAAAATTATAGGTCAGCTGAGCAACAGTGATAGCAATGGGCAACAATAAAAAACACTCCCAGTAAATCTCCAAAAAAAAAAGAAATGATTTTTGGAAGGGTCTACGCTCCGTAGACCCTTTCAAAAATCATTTCAGTTTATTGGAGCTTTCCTGGGAGTGTTGTTTAATGTTGTCCAGTGATATCACTGTTGCCCAGCTTGGTTATGGGTGTTTGCCCCTTTTTCTGAGGTCATTTGTGAGGTTTATTTGCACTTTTGTCTCCATACAAGGTAAATGAGCCCACAGTAATATTGTGCAGAGCAGGGTTTCTGACTCGTCAGGCCAGGTTTCCTATCTCCAGGGACTGCACTGTCTCTGTGGCCACAGTGTGGTGCAACAGACACAGCCAGTGCCTGTAAAACCAGACTGTCACAGGTTCAAATCCCAGATGGGGATCCTGCCAACCCAGGCTCCACATTTTTACCCACCACTAAACAGTGCTGGTAAAGACACTCCTTTATTGCAGAGAACATAAGCATGGTTCAAACACCCATATTTTACCCTACACCGCACACAAACCATAACAATGGGCATTACCTACAGCCGAGTCCCCCAAATTCAGTCCTGGAGTGCCACAACTCAATCAGGTCATATGCTTTTTCCCAGATAAGGACATGTCTGCATGTTGGCAGAAGGGTACAGGTGGTGGAGGGGGCAGTGGCTGCAAGCCACAGCAGACAGTGGTCTAGGCCTGTGCAGGCTGGCACTGTCCACCGCAACAGACAGGCTCTGTTGGATGTACAGTCATGGACTCCCAAGGGAATGCAGCACACCTGTAGCAACACGGTGGTGCAGTGCACACAGACAGTGTATGCAAGAACAGAAGGTCACAGGTTCAAAGCCCAGCTGGGGCTCCTGCCAATCCTGTCCACATATTTTTCCCACAACTAAACTGTGATAGTAAGGACAAACCTTTATTGTTGAGAACCTACGCATGGTTAATACGCCTATATTTTACCACACCAAACACAGACACCATAAACAGCCGCATTACCTAGAGCAGAGTCTCCCAAATGCAGTCCTGGAGGGCCCCATACCATTCAGGTTCCATGCTGCCTCTAATAAAGATGCCTGTGCTGCATATCTATGCACCACCCCCATGGTATGCAGATGTAGCTCATGCATATTTATGAGGGACAGCATGAAAACCCGAACAGTGTTTGGAACACCAGGACTGGAGTTGGGAAGCTCTGCCGTAAAGCAGCAGCCAACAGGGCCAGACACACCCACACACACACACCCACAGGCCCCATTGGCCAATGCCTCGTGGAGAGGCAGGATATTGGGACCTGCCTGTATCTCCCAATACTAGAAGTTGCATAACTTAGCAATGCCACCCTACACCTGATTTATCTGCTTGCTGTGTATGCTGACATCCCAGTTCTGGGTGCACGCATCTCCACTGGGAACATGCACTATGGACTAACCAGCACACTGTTTGCAGCTGGTATGTGTCTTGATGGAGCGGCTTGCAGGGTGCAGTGGCTGATGGCTTGCTGCAGGGGAATATCAGACAGTGATGGGGTGCAGCTTACCATATCCAGGCCAAATGTCTGTCTGCTATTGTGTTATGGATGTGTATAGAGCTGCATTGACTGCCCTGTGGGGTGTCTGTTTCTCAGCAGGACTGGGGTTGATGGTCCCCTCTACTGCCACCTTTGCAGGGAGGTAGAATGTGGATCTATTGATGGGGGACCCTGTTTGCCACCCTCAGCCCTGGGGGGGGGGGGGTGGTGGTGGTGGTGCATAGCGCACCTGGGGGTCCATAGGAACTATGTCTGACTGAAATAGACAGATATATCCAAGGTGTTTGTGCTGAAGCTACCTATCTCACACATTAACACTGCTTTGGACCTCCAGCATGGCCTCTTTCAACTATGGAAGGTGTTATTGACCCTCAGGGTGAGCACAGTACCCACACAATGTGACGGTGTGTTGCTACTCTGTGCCAGTAAAACACACGGTCAGTACCCCCTACCAGGCCGAGGTGCTGTGTGGGTGCACATGGTCACTTCCCCCCTACCAGGCCGAGGTGCTGTGGGGGTGCATTGCCCATCTTGTGTTTATCTGTGGACAGCTGATTTGCATGTGCAGTGCATCATGGGTATGGGTGGGCTAACCCTATCCTGGTGACCACAGAGGACTGTCTGTGTGGTGACGTGCAGGCTTTCTGCAGCCAGCCAGGGGTTTGTTAGTAGCAATAGAGCTATAGCCCAATGGTTACTTCACTGCCTGTGAAGTCAGAGGTCATAGGTTCAAACCCACAGTGGGGTTGTTTGATTGGGTTGCCCAATGCGTTATATTTTTTTAATGTACATATTTTGATGCCAGCAAAAACACCCTCAGCGTACTGTACCCATGAGGTGCCTCTGAGGGTGCTTTATAGGGCGCCCTATTGAGCACCTTATGGTTCCCGTCCATATAAGGTGCACTATACATTATCCTGTGATGCAACGTATAGGGTGCCCTATAGAGGACATTTTAGGGTGCTGTGGCGGACATTGCACTTTATAATGTGCCCTATGGAGTGCCTTATAGGGTGCCTTATACGGCACCTTCAATTACTGCACGTGAGGGCATGTTTGCTGGCAGCAATTAATAAAACAAAATAAAGTGCTGCAGGAAGAAATATGTACAATGCAAAGCTGATACCACAGCCAGCCTTATGTATTAGGCACACTGGGGAGCAAACTCAAGACCCCTGTATCAGCAGTCTGTGCCTTAACCATTGTGCTCCACTGCTGCTCTGCTTTGTTTGTCAGCGCACCTACTTATGCCTTTCATTCCTTAAACTGCACAGTGCTGCCATAAAAAACAGTACTCTGACCTTGCGATACCTCATACGGTACCCTCTAAAGCGCCCTATAAGCAACATTCTAGGGTGCCTTGGCTGACAGTGCACTTTAAAATGTGCCTTATAGGGCGCTTTATGTTAACACGCTTTGAGAGTGCGTTTGCTAGTAGTGATAATTAAAATAAACATAAAATGACTCCAAAAGCAATCTTCCCCATAATGCATAATGCCTCAGCCAGCCTTGTTCATTGGGCACCTTGGGAGATTGAACCCTTGATCCCTGCACCATTGGTCAGTGTCGTAACCATTGTGCTGTGGCTCTGTTCCTGTGCTTGTACATTAGCGCGCCACCTTATGCCGCCCAATATTAAAAAGCCTCCTAAATCAATAGTGTGCTGCCTAATGCAGTGCAATATTGGACTAGCTCCTAAAGTAATGCCTCAGCCAGCTGTCTTCATTAAGCACTGTGGGGGATTGAACTCCTGATCTCTGCACTATTGGTCAGTGTCTTAACCTTTGTGCTGTGGCTCTGCTCTCCTGCTTGCACATCAGCGCACCACTTATGCTGCCCAGTATTAGACTGCCTCTGAAAACATTAGCGCGCTGCCATATGCCCATCAGCGCGCTGCCTTATGCCGCCCATTATTTAAATGTGTCATAAATTAATGCCTCAGCCAGCCATCTTCATTGGACCCAGTGGGGGATTGAACCCCTGATCTTGCACCATTAGGTCAGTGCCTTAACCATTGTGCTGTGGCTCTGCTCTCCTGCTTGCACATCAGCACGCCACTTATGTCTCACGCGCAGCTATCTCATGCGCTAATGTGCGGGGCGCACATGGGCACCGCGCACCTTAGTGCATATGCAAATTCCGGATTTTCTTTTTCAGCACGAAATGCCCACTCCTTATATGGCATCCGCACACTACCGCGGCCCGCACATTACCGGGGTTTTAGTAAACATACCCCTTTGTTTTGTATCTGTGTGCCCACTTTTGAGTCCCTGCTTGTAAACAATTGTACTGATGGTTCTGTCAGTCCATTTTGAGGGTAAAGATATGTCAATTTTACATTGCCCTCACACGTGCATGCCCTCTCTTCTAAATCTGACATAAATTTTCAGACGTTTTCACTTCCATGTCCCTTTCTCTAAATTAATAGCTTTGAAAAATGTGCCTTTAACTGTCTATCTGGGCCACACAAAAAAAAACCAGATATAAATGAAATGTCTACTTTCGACTTTCCGTTTATACCTCCATATTCATGGGTACTGCCTAAAGATAGTACCTCTGAATGTATGAATTAGACATTTAAAATTATATGCTGCTCATTCCTTTGAATATTGGTCTCTTCAGAGTACCAACTGAATCCTTCAAACAGAAATTCTATAAGAATCTTCAAAAAGACTGCATCTTAAATTAAAACACTTAGGGAAGGACTTACTGCAGCACCAAACAGAAGAAACCCACTGAGTAGAAATCTTTGGTGGTAACACACAACCCAAGGCTAGAAAATCTAAAAGCAAAGCATAAGAGAAGAGCAACTATTGCTGCTGGGTGTGAACTGCTGAAAAAAATAGTCCCTTTTCATCCACTTCTAGATTTCCAGCAACAAAAACCAGTGAGAAGCAAACTTCAAACAAAAAACATTTCAAATGAAGAAAATGGTACAAAACCCTGCAAGAGTCCACAGTACACACTGTGCCAGCACATATCACAGGAGCTCAGTTACCCACAAGAGAAAGACCTGCACTATAAAAGGATTATTTCCCTGCTTCTCTGCTAGTAGAGAATACAGAATATGTGAAAGAGGGCTACTGCACTGGTGAAGCAGAGGAGTAGTTACAGATGAGAATAATTCTCCATTGGCACAAGAAAACACATCACATAGAAGTGAAAAGGGAGCTATTTATTTCATTGAAATTTACGACTACGTCTTATCATTTTGCATTGCAGTACATGTAAAGAAAAACAAATAAGAAAACAGAAGAACTTAGAAATGCCCAAAATTAGAAACCATCAGTCCTAATTAAATGAATACTGTAAATACTAGCAAGTACATTATATGCGCCAATGCATGTTTTATAAAATATGGGCCAGCTATTCAGTGGTGGCAGCTGGCGCAAGTATAGTGCCTACCCGTCACTGCTGAAGAGTTAACCCGGATATTCAATGCCAGGCCCATATCCGGCCATCGACGTTGATTGGGATTTTCCGCAGCATCCGGAAGCTAACCGCGTAGCAGTGATATTCAGTCACCGTCTGGGCAGTGGCCATATTTAGCCACTGCCCGGTTAGCTTCATCAGCAAAGATTAGGACAGCTTTTGCTGCACCTAATTTTACTGCTGAGGGATAACTGAGCAGCGGCTGAATTTATTTTTATATATTTATTTATTTAGCTGTATTTATATCCCGCTTTTCACCGGGTCAAAGCGGTCAATTGGGAGATACATTTAACACGAGGGGATATGACACACATACGCTAATACTTACAGGGAACATGGGCAATGGAGGGTTAAGTGGCTTGCCCAAGACCACAAGGAGTACCTATAGGACTAGAAATCCCAGTCCCTCCGGCCTGAGATTGCTGTCCCCAGGTGGGACTTGAACCCCCGGCCCTCCGGCCCGAAGTACCTTGTCCTAACCACTGACCGCTGACCAGTTATCCCCAGATACCACCTCTGGAATGCTACTGGAACGCCCTGATGCTAACCATGTAACATCAGAGCGTATCGCGGCATTACTCGGGGATATTTAGCAGCATTAACCGTGTTAGTGCCACTGAATATCTCACTTAGAGGCAATCACATGGTATACAGGTCTGTAAACCATGTAGCTGCTTTGGAGTATCGGGTCCTATTTGCATAAAATGAGACCTCTTATGCTTCTCCAAAACTCTACTCATGTGCCCGTCTACCATACAAGTATGCACCTGCTTTCACCATGCGTATTTCTAGACGTGACCTAATTTTATAAGAGCCCAATGATATGTACAGAGCTCTTTTTTATGCATGGAAATAGATTGTAAAATTATCCTGGTAAGTGCATTTGCTTGATGTGACCGCTATTTGAAATAAGATGAAGGAGGCACACAGAGCATGCCCATATGAACTAAGAGCAGGAAGCTAAAATTAATCACCACAGAGCCTTATTTTTTTTTCATTGAGGTTTTTGAACATTTACAGGATAGAAAAGGCAAAGTTATACAACAACAAAATAGACGTTCTGGATCCCGTCTCCTGACAAGACCTATTCAAGGTAATTAACTTATACATCTGGCCCAATACATGGCAAGGAGTGGATTATCATAAATATCAAACAAAAAACATAAGGCAATAAGGCTAATTAAATACCATGAAAAGGTACCAACATACTGTTAATTCTCCCCAATAACCCCCAAACAAACCTGCATATGCCTTGTAGCACTATACAAATGATAAGTAGCAAAAGTAATAGTAAACAAACTATAATAAAAACAATTTCATTAGGTTCAGAGTTCTTCTCTAAACCTAGAAAATGTTCTAATTGCAGTGGATCAAAAAATACATAAGTCTGACTTTAGAATCCAACATACATTTGTAGGGGTACTTTAAATAAAAAGTAGCTTCCAAGGCCACTACATTAGACTTGTGTTCAATAAACTTCCTCCTCTTGAGTTGGGTTTCTCTGGAGACATCTGGAAACACTTGGACCTTCCCTCCACAAAAAAGCAACTCTTTTTTCTGAAAGTGAAGCTTAAAAATGTTGCTTTGATACAAGTCAGAAACCAAGGTCATCAAAAAGAGTATTCTGTGTGGTAATATTATCCTGTGAGGTTTCCAAAAAAGCAGTCAAATCAAAATCAGAGGTATCCAGTTTATCAAATGGCACCTCTGTAGGATCTTTGTGGTCCTGTATAAACTTATTATGAGGGAAACAGTAGCAGTTGATTAGCTGGACATCCTCAGCTTTAGGAAGCAACAAAATCTCTTTGAAATATTTCCTAAACATAAGGACCGATATTGAGTTAGGACAGCTAGGCGCGAGTACAGCCTTGCCGTCACTGCAATCCTCTAGACCTGGATATTCAATGCTGGGGTCATATGTAGCCCTGGCATTGAATATCTGGGGTCGCCATACAAGGCCGTAAGTCACAGAGGTTAACAAGGTAGCAGCGATATCGCACCCTGCCCAGTTAGCTTCTATGGGTAAAGACAGGCCAGCTGTTGCAGCGCCTATCTTTTACCCATAGAAGCTAATCATGTAATATCGCCGCTACCCTGTTAGCCTCTGTAGCCTCCCATGACATTTCCCAGATCACCCACAACACACCCCGATGCTAAGTAGAGGAGAAGATCAGGGATATTCATCGGCAATAACCATGTTAGTGCCTTTGAAAATCCCACTGAGAGGCATTTACATGGTTTATAGGATTGTAAACTGTATAAATGCCTTTCAGATATCAGGCCCATAATCTCTGGGGAAATATGATACATGCAAGGAAAAATCAATGAAATGCATGCCTTTGAGTCAATGCTGACCCAGCAGCTCTTGGGTTTTCATGGTAGTGTGACCTAAAGTAGATTTCCAAGTCTTTCTTCTGAGGCAAATGACTGTGATTTTCCCAATGAGTACCAGTGGGAATTGAACCTTGGTTTCCTGGGTTATCAAGCCAGTACTCCAGCCAATAGGCTATTCCTCCACACCAAGAAAAAAATTCAATATATATATGTAGGCAGATCCCATAAGATGCATGTCCAGCCTTGAGTGCAGGCATGGGCCATTTGATAAAATGGAGAAACACATCCCCGTCAATATTATGAGACACTGTGATACCGCAAGCCCTCTGATGCAAGAAAGGAAACTTTTAAATCTTGAAAAAAACAGGATTTGCCTGCAATTACGAGAAGGGACACATAGAGGGAGCAGGAGAACAAACCTGAAAGTGGAAGAACCACACCTCTATGGGCAGGACTCAGAAGCAGCTGCTCTGGATTTAAGTAGGAACAGAGCACTGCAAGAGGGAGAGCCAAGAGAGAGAGAGCCAAGAGGGAGAGAGCCAAGAGAGGCAGAGGTGCCAGGAAGGCAGTCAGGAGAGCCAGAAAGGCAACAGAGAAACCCCGAAGGGAAGAACCCAGAGGAGAAGCACAGGAGGAGGCAAGGAGCTTGGCAGAGACCTTCATGTGGAGAACAGGAGGCAGTGCCAAGGGAAGCTCCAGAGGCCAGACTCAGAGACCGAGGTGAGGTCACTGACAAACCCAGCAGAGCTAAAGGAAAGGAAGCTACTGGGAGAGCAGGCCTAGAGAAAGGCCATACACAACTTCAAGGGGCAGTATCACGGACTGCAGCCAAGGAAGGAAGTGCTGATCCCTCCGGTTGGAGAAGAAACCTTCAAGAGAAAAAAGGTACTTTTAAAAGCTTTTACAAAAGTAACTTGAAAGATAAAGGAAAAGTTCATAGCCTTGAGAGAAAGGATATACCTGGAGCACAAAACTCTCAGACTAGGCCTCAAGCCTTTTTCAAGAAGCCTAGAGAGGAACAAAGGGCTAGTTTTTATCTGGACAATAAGGACTGTTTTAAACCAGATATAACTGATAAGTTTTACAGGAAAAAGTTTAATGTTGCCAGAGAATGGAAGGAGCAAACTTTTAGTCCTGAAACGACAGCAAGCCCAGGGAGATATACTAGACCTAAAAGCCGACGCCCCAAACTCCCAAGCCAGCACTGGGATACAGTATGGCATGCTTTTAGGAAACCAGGTTTTAATATCCAAGAGATCTCAGAGACCTCAGTTTCAGATCCCATAGACATGGAATGGCTGCCAGGGGAATCTGAGAGCAGTGAAGATATAGAACCAATGGAATGTGACTTTTGCACAAGAAGATATCTTTGAGTAAAAGGCAAACAAATCTAATGTGTGCAAACTGTACTGGAAAGTTTATGCTTTAAGTTGGTGAAGGAACCATGTTATTTTGAGTGTTTTGCTGACTCACGTTTGGATGCAACTAAATTTATGTTCTGTTACTCATTACCTCATATTTTGAATTTCTTCATGCGAAAAGGGGAAATAAAAGCCTTTTTGTACCCTACACTTGGCAAGAGTTACTTTTTTAGGTTGTTGACCCTGAGGCTGACAATGTGACCTGCTATCCCATTGACCCTCACAACAGATCAACCCTGAACCTTTTAATTCTTATGCGCTCCCCAGCCCCTGTGGAACCACTACGCCGCCACTAGAGGGGGCTGCGGGGGACAACACGGGTAAACGTTTTGGATGTCCCCATGCCCACTGTATTCTGAAAAGTTGCATATGTACCCACAGATGCCATGCCTCCTTAGTTAAAATGAGCATTTCTTAAGCTGCTCTTCACACTGACGAGTTTGCTGATGCAAACTAGATACAAATACCAATAATAAATGACTACTACTGCAACCTAGACCACATACCAGTCCTCTGCACACCCTGAAAAGTGCTAGGTTATCCCAGTGCACCCTAATATGGTATAAGAGAATGTAAATATGAATATGTATGTCATGACATACCTTGCGTGAAATGGTACTTGGCATTATAAAATGGCCTCAGTGATTCCTGCCTTGGTCATTTCTACAAACACACTTTAAACTGCTAAGGACCCTTACCAATCACACAAAACCCAACACTAACATTGCAGTTCCCCAAAGGATGCATAATATTGCTGAGCAACAAATGTATGCCCTTTTCATGCCTATAAGTGCACTCATTCTGCTGCTCTGTACTACCTTTCCTCTCTTATCTCTCCCTACACCCTTCCTGGGAACTCCATTCTTCTGGCAGATCACTTCTATCTGTGCCCTTCTCTTCTACTGTCAACTATAGACTTCATTCCTTTCACCTTGCTGCTCCTTATGCCTAGAACAAACTACTGTGCCTGAGTCTGTACATCAGGCTTCTTTCCTGGCCCTTCTCAAATCCAAGCTGAATGCTCACCTCTTTGTTACTGCTTTCAGATCTGATCGCCCTAATCTCCCTTGTGTTTCCTTACCATCCCCCCCCCCCCCAGATGTATCCTGTCCACAGTTGCTGTGTTGTCTGTCTTGACCACATTGTAAGCTCTTCTGAGAAGGGACCATCTTTTCTGTGTATCTGTGCAATGCTGCATATGCCTTGTAGGTCTATACAAATGATCAATAGTAGTAGTACTATGGCCTTCTGGCTATGTCATCTGATTCCCGCATATATGGGCATTGGCATTTCTCACAGCAGCTACACCTGTCTCATCATGCGTATGTCAGTCTGTATGCATCCAGCGCCAGCTAACTGCAAGGTAGAAACTCGATGATCTAAACTCTTCACATTTTCTACCAAATTCTTCAATATTACATTTGTCCCTTGCATCTTCCAGGCTACATCAACAGAAAATTGGCATAATTGGGTAATTGATCCCTTCAACATAGCCTCAGTACAAGTAATAGTTTTCCAAATATATATTAAAGAAACACTATCCAGAGATTAGGGTCAGACAAAATATTCCCCAACACAGGAGGGGAAACAGGAACAAGAACAGGAATTTCAATAGATTTCTCCAAGTTCAAAAAGGCAGTCATTTAGGTGTGGAGGTAGTAGGAGATCCTTGCCCACCCACAGAGGAGTTCAAGGTCATTGGGAGAGAGGCATTTGCGGGGCCCCTGGAGCTCAAAGAAGCTCCTGAGGGAAAGGAGGTTTCCACAACTGGTGCAGAAGCAGCCCCCATGAGGATTGTTGGAGTCACGTGCTTGCCCATTGGCCCCTTAACAGAGGAAGGGGGTCTTAACACTTTTCCCCTTCCTCTTCTTAGCCACCATGAAGCCAGAAAAGATAGGACATCAGGTCCTGAATATAGTCAAAACACTACAATAAAATTCTACCAACCTTCAAAAAACAAGGCTGCCTTCAGGTGCATCCATAGTTGCAGGAAATATCCCCAAATTGGCTCCAAAGGGGCTCCCAAGAGGTGTAAACTGCTCCTTAGGTCATGCCACTTTGGGCCACGACCTCTAATGCTGTGTGCTGATGGACACCACAGTGCCTTATTTAACACTAGAAGCCCCAAAAGGAATTTTACCTAGAAACCCCAAAGTGCATCAATTGACACATTATCATGATGACTGCATTTAGCATGAAATGCAGATGTGAATTAATGTGAAGTTACTTATTTGTTAAATACGTGCAGTATGTGACGTCATTACATGACGTCATTGTGTGTTTGTAATGTCGGAGTAAAACTGTAAACAGTGATTGAGATGCGTCACCTAGTGGGAACATGAATTTATACCTAGAAGCCCCAAAGTACGTCAATTGATGCATCCAAGACAATTGAGTGCGTCAATTGACGTACCTTGGGGCTTCTAGGTATAAATTCATTTTCCCGCTAGGTGGTGCATCTGTCATTAATTTTCGATGCACATATTTGAACATCCTGACATTGCTAACAAAGTCTGGACTATGACTGACATGGTTCTAGCAGTGGCACTGGTATACAACTTTGAAGATGCATTTGCGTCAATTGACGCACTTTGGGGCTTCTAGTGTTAAACATGCTTTGAAACATCTGCTTGACACTACTCCAGAGGAAAGAATGAAAGAAACAAAGAATGGAAATAAATGCAGAAAACCTGTAAGATATGGACAAGAAATGAAAATCTGTACATCAGGAGGTTATTCAGAATGATGAATTGTAGCAAAGGAAGTCTACTATACTATATGGGGGGGGCATGGCAAAAAATGTTGGTTTGGTTCTGTTCTTTTTCAGTTCAATCATCAATTTAGATTCAGATTCTGAATTATTTGGATCTTTAGAGTCGGGTAAAGTCAATGGAACAAGACATTTGCAATCTGACTGGGCAAGGGGAACATCCATTTTTAATCAAACTTACTTAAAACATATTGGCAGACATCTATAATAGAGGCAAAGGCACTCAGAGGCATCAAGAGTGGGATAAAGATGCCATGGCACCAAAAGAAGGGCAAAGGACACTAACAGTAGCATAAAAGCCTCAAGGCCCTGTGGAAGGAGAAAAGTAGAACAGTGGAATGAAGATCCCAAGGCACTGTGAGAGTAGAAAAGCAGCGCCAGCATTGGCAGGAAGACCCCAAGGCAATGAGGATGAAAAGATTTGGCACTGCCATTATCCCTAAAGATTTGGCCATTGATGTTCAGTGGGAAGGTCATTATTCTAAGTATAATTAATAAACAAGTTCTCCTGAGGTGTTTAGGTTAGCTTGGAAATGTCATTCTAGGAGCTAGGAGGTGCAACAGTCATGAATTCTATGTACTGTGGAGGAAACTAAAAGTATAGCTTCAACCATCTTTCCATGACATTCTTCAAACCACTTTTTACTTCTGCAAAATTAAAAGAAATATCAGTCAAAGCACATTTAATAGGTACATGTATCATTCTGTTTGCTTCGTTTTGGTTATCAGATGCAGATCCTCCTAAAGTGTACGACTGTCCATCTTGTGAAAACTTATCTAAAAGAAACCTGTATTTTGTATTTATATGGCGATACTACATCCTTACAGTAATCCAGAATTTTCTGCATTAGCTATTTAAGTAGGGCCTGCAGAGAGATATTAGTCACCCTAAGTGAATATTCTTTGTGTCCCTTCTATTAAATTCCAAGCCTCTAAGCCCACAACACAGAATTTGAACATTAAACAGAATAATCATAATAACCACCTCAATAGCCCTCCCCCCATAATGAACACCCCCCGAGTGAAAAAGAGCTTTAACATCACGGATTAAGATGCAAGCCATCAATCAGACTGGAAATTTCTGTACTCTCATACAGCTTTAGGATTGTGGACTGGTCTCTTAAAAGATCTTGAAGGACTGGATGTGTGAACAAGAAAATTCCTACATGCCCATGAGGTAATTTACAAGAAGCAGTGTATGCCAAGACTGTACATCCCTAGAGCTGGAGGACGGCTAGGCCTCATAGATATTGATTATACATATAGAGCTACTATCATAGGCCTCCAGGCCTATCTAACTGCATCATCAGACCCAAATATGCAAAAAGTGCTACAATATGAAATGAACATCCAGAATCTGTTCCCATCATCAAACTTGGACAAGTGTTCTGATGACTGGAAGGAATGAGTGAAAATACACATGCATATACAGGGAAGGAAGTAACAGAATTTGCAAAATAAGAGAAAAAAAACTCTTCAAAGTATTAGATCAACAAACAAGGAAAAACAAGTAGCAAATGCACAAATACAGTGGGAAATACAGAGTGCTACTCCAGGAACCCTTTGTTGATCAAGAACGGACACATGAATGTTAAGGAGGGGTGAATTGAAATCGAAGGATGAGAGTTGTAGCCCAGGACAGTAGATTACAGATGAGATGGTTTATAGTGAGCATTGAAAAAAACTGGCAAAACAGACATATGTTGATTCTGTGGGAAAGAGCTGAAAACAGTGACTCACCTCATAGCTGGCTGTGAAGTTCTGAAGGCAGAACATTTCTATACAGAAAGGCACACTTTTGGAAACTCTATAAATACTACAACATCGCTGTGCCTGAAATGCACTAGGATCATAAACCCTAAAAGAATTACAGAGAATGAAGAGGTTATGATTCCCTGGGTTACTCCCATTCTGACTGATCAAAAAAGCTGGATGTGAGGAAGCTGGATATATTGGTAAAGGAGAAAAACACCAGACCAGCATTGATTATAGAGGCGTCAGTTCCAAGTGACTACTCTGTGAATCGCGTTGAGAGGGAGAAAATCTTCAAGTACCAAGAAATGCAGTCGGAGACCAAGAAAATGTGGCAGAAAGATACCGAGTGATTTCCCATCGTGCTGGATGCCTCAGACTTAATTAAGAGGAATTTCCAAGCACACCTTGATAAAATGCTCATACATATGACATCTTATGAACTCCAAAGGGAGGCTCTCTGGCACGATGCAAGTATTACTTCGAGCATTAGCGGTAAATTTGAGAGACTGAGATCATACTCCACATACCCTGGCTTGGAAGTGAGGTTCATGAGTGTCATGATATGTGCAAAACTCACCCATTTGGAGAAACTGCCCTGAAAGAAACTAAGAAGGTGGAAAGGCAGCGGATTGCTCTGGGTAGAAGCAAGTAGAGTGGCACAAACAGCCCAAAGCATTAATGCTCGAAAATACTATTTAGGGGTACTTTTTCTTTTTTTCTTCTTTTTTTTCAACATTTTGGGACGAAACACCCCAGTAGAAATAATAAAGTGACAATGCAACCGATCATACCATGCAGCAGTAGTAAGAGTGGCACTAGGAACAATAAATCAGGGCAGGGGCAATGAACCAAGAAAGCAGACCAGGAAATGCCAGGACCTAGAGTGGGTAGGATAGTCAGACAGTCATACAGGCTATAGAAGCACCCGAAGGAAAGGGGCAAATAGAGAGAAGATTTTCTTTTTTTGCTTTTGTATATGACACTAAAAAAAATCACTTGAACCTAGAATGCAGGACTGGAACAGGCAGGACAGGCAGTGACATAGGCTTCAGCAGCACCAGAGATAGAGAGGAGGGCAAAGGAAGAAGAGCGTTTTCTCCCTTCTTAAGTTTTTGTATGTGGGGTTAAAAGAACCCATTAGCAAAAAGAGACCATACAAAGGCAACTGGATTGGGAACTGAGAAAACTACAGTAAGACATGGATGGCAATGAATGCGGACATGCATTGTTTCAGTGAAGCTATGCACGCAGTCCTTCTCTGAGTTACGTAGAAATTAGGAAAATCAATTACAGAGAGGTTTGCCTTTCAAAACACCAGTTTTTCCATCAATATTTGGTGCTAGCCATGAATTATGTGGACTCTAATATTCCCTGCCACTGAGATTATCTATTCACTAGTTGATGGACAGGACAGGAAATGCTAGGCAAACTTGGCCTGGTCTGCAGACCTGTGTGCCCAGTATGCTAATGAATCTGTGGCTGAGGCTTTGATGGGCTCAGCAATATACTATGTTAGAAATTCATAGAGATGTCTTAGCAGTAGCAGACTAAGACTGGTCTCTGTCACTTATTGTGGTAGTTAGGGTCAATAAAAATGTTTCTGTGGTACCCAAGGCGGAATGGCTGATAAAGGAAGAGGAGCAAGTGGTAGCTGGCAGGCTTCTACATGTAATGCTAATACGGCTTGCCAGGATGCCTACTTCTATCCCTGTTGCAGCCTCTCTGTCTCTGCCACTCCCTTTATTACATCTGAATCACTTGCTTATCTCTCCAGTAGACCAATGTGTTGCACTGGAGAGCAATGCTCCCTTTCATCCATGGGTCACACAAGGTGGCTAGAATGTAAGAATCCTCCCTTGTAAGTGGTTTTAACTTATTTTGCACTTCCACATGCAAGGATGACAGCAAAACCAACACCTCTTATGTCAATCCTTCTTGCATCCAAAAACCTCTTTGTCTACAGGATCTATTTGTTTATTTAAAATCACTTCTATGCTACTTAACCCTTTGAAGGCCTACTTTAAATTTTTAATCCACATTCTGCAGCTGGGTTAATTTTTGCATATTTCAGGAAAATTGTACCCGTCTTATTCAATATGTTCTAATAGTGATTTTCCTTCTGCTATGGTCATGTATTATATACCATTTGATAGGAATATTAAGTCAGAATTTTGGATCCCGAGAGTTTTGGGCTCGGCCTGGAAAGGGTTAAGTAAAGCCTGCCAAATTAATAATATTGGGATAAAAACACCCAGGGTGACCTTTCTTGAACTCACAAAATCTTTGAAAGTCTTTAGGACTTTTGTTACCTGAATTGTATTTGTCCAGTAGTGATACCGTAGGGGCTTTCAGTACTGATCTTGGCATCCAAAAGCATCTAATGGAGAGAGGTCTTTTGTTCCACTAATCTCTTCAGCATCAAATAGGTAGAATTCTACTTCATACCAACATCTTGAATGATTTACTACACAGGTGCCCCTGCAAATTCTTTCTTCTGATGCAACTTATATCCTCCCATCACACTCTGGTGGACATACCATTATTTTCAGTACTTATCAATCAGTACCTTCAATACCGTAGGAGGAGATGAGCGCACCAAGAGACTGGGTATAGAGAGAGAAAAGGAGTGGGTCCAAGACAGATCCTTGGGGTACACCAACTGATAACAGTAGAGGAGGAACCAACAGAACAAACACTGAAAGTGTGATAGGAGAGATAAGAAGAGAACCAGGATAGCACTGAGCCTTTAAAACCAAGCCAGGACAAGATGTCTAGGAGAAGTTGGTGGTCAACAGCATCAAAAACAGCAGAAAGGTTAAGAATGAGGATTGAGTAAAGGTCTTTAGATTTTGCCAGGAGCAGATCACTGGAGACTTTGGCAAAAGCTGTTTCAGTAGAATATAAAGGATAAAAGCCAGATTGCAGGGGATCCAGAAGGGCATGAGAGGACAGAGTGTCAAGGCAATGTTGGTGAACTGCACATTCAAGTAGTTTAGAAATGAAAGGGAGAGGGAGGTGGGTCGATAAGGACAGGTAGGGTCTAGTGAAGGTTTTTTGAGGAGAGGTGTGACCACAGCATACCTGAAGGCTGCAGAAACAGTTGTAGTGGAGAGCAATAGCTTGAGAATATGAGAGATGGAAGAGGTAACAGTGGAGAAGATGGAGTTTAGGAGATGGGTGGGAATAGGATCAGAGGAGCAGGTAGTGAGTTTGGAGGAAGAGAAAAGAAGTGTTGTTTCCTCATCAGAGATCATAGACAAGGAAGAGATGGTGGCAGAGGTTGAGGGGAAGAGATGGGAGAGATCGAGGGAAGAGGGGATGGTGCTGATCTTGTGTGAAATTTGAGAGTAATCTTGTGGACTTTGTCGTGGAAATAGTCGGCCAAGGTTTGGGCAGAAGGGGAAGGAGGGGTTGGAGGCAGAGTCACCTTGAGGAGAGAGTTGAGAGTTCTAAAGAGATGGAGAGGGTCAGAGACAAGAGAGTTAGTCGAGTGGACATAGTAGTTTTGCTTGGCGAGTGCTATGGCTGACTGCAAGGAGACAAGCATGAATTTGAAGTATAGAAAGTCAGCAAGGGTGCAGGATTTGAGCCAAATGCACTCAGCTGAGCAGGCACAGGAATGCAGATAGTGGGTAGTTGAAGACAGCCAGTGCTGAGGTCCAGTACACTTCACGGGACATGGTATGGGTGGAGCAAGAACATCCAGAGCTGAGTACAGTGTTAAAGGAGACAACTGCCTCATCAGTGCTATGGCTGATTGGAAGGAAGCAAAAATGAATTTGAAGTGTAGAAAGTCAGCAAGGGTGCTGATGAAATATGAGCTGATTAAAGCAGCACAATCGAGCTGTGCCCTTCTGCTGGTGCACCCATACTATACCTGCTATCTTCTCCTGCCTTATTCAGCTGTCACACATGTGTCTTCAGGGAGAAGTAGGCATTTATAGCATACTGTCTACAAAAATTAGTTAGTGAAATGCATGCTGCAATCTATTCTCTGTCATTGCCACTTTTGCCTGCAGCCTAGCATAGCATTGATTGTACTGGTTGGGTGTGAATCACCTAAAAGTTGGATTGATGGGTACATGATAACTGGGGGCACAGAGATGCAGTAGCTTCTTAAGCCCCATGTTCCCAACAACCTGAAGTGGTTGGTCATCCAAGGCAATCATTTCTGGGGGCGTAGAGCCAAACAGTTTTCATTTTGTTTAGTTTCCCATGGAATTTATAGGATTTTTTGGGTGTTTTAGTGTTTTTATTTCATTTTGGGGACAGTGCTGTCAGTAGTATGCACTATTGCTCAGTAGCATGCAGTATTGCTGTTGAGTGATAGTTCATGCCATTGAGCATTAGTGTGCGCTATTAATAATATGGACAATTTTCCTATTGCTTTGAATTCAAAACAAGATTTTTTTGCTATTATTATTTTGCATTCAGAATGGGTTTCAAAGGAATGTACACCCTTAGTTATTTCCCTGATGTACAGTCACCACCTTCAGTGCTGCCTGATGCTTCCTCGAGATACTGATGCAAAACAACATCCTATCTCCTTATGGTGACTTGCTTAAATGGATGCTGGGGACTGAGGCAATGTGCACAGAGTAAGAGTCAGATTTCTTCTTTCCTGCAGCTTTCCTGTCACTGTTGCTTACAGTGCAGGATGGAACCTCTATTCTCCCTATAACCTAGCTCAAAATGATGCTGTTTCTGGAAATAATGTGACAGGCCAATGTGCAAAAGCTGGCCCATTAGCTTTCCACTAGTAAAGGTTGATGGACTGTACATACATTCTGTTTTTCATTAATCTTCTCCAATAAAAGCATAGTTTTAAAAAATCCAAAATAGAGCTACTCTCATATTTATGCTCTAGCTTTGCCTTAATTACTTTACAAATACCCCTCCCATTACAATATAGTTTTGGTCAATGTTATTGGCACCCCTGTAGTTCAACCCCTTAATGTCCGATATCTCCTAAAATTAAGTGGCCAGGGAAATGGCTTTGGACTATATATGCACACATATTTGACACATAAAAGAATCAAATAAAACAAGACCAATTAACAAAAGGAAATAGTAGGAACTAGTATAAAAACTGTGGCATTGCCAGGATATGATTATTACAAAATGACCTAGTTCTATTCCAATAATTTTTTCTTGGATTGTTTGACTACAATATCTGGAACAATTTTGGATTCTCTGATTGAATACAGTGACACCAAATGGACTAAATCTTGAAATTGATTGGTGGAGTTTGTTATAAATTAATGGATTTTTTGAGAATATTAGAATAAGGGTGTGTTTGCAAATTGGTTTTTCAATGGTGCTTGGACGAAGTGACATCATTATTAATTAATGGCCTGATTTGGGACAATAAAGTTTTGAAATTTAAATATGGGTTAGTAATGAAGCAGAGTACTAGTTTGCTTGAGGAAGGGCCAAGAGGATTCAGAGGCTTGAAACACAGCATTGTGTAGCAAGTTTTTTTTCTCTCCCATACAACAAGAAGTAGGCACCTGAGGAGAATACTGCATTGTTTCAAAGGAGTTTCTGCAAATGTTTTCCCAAGGACCAGTACAATAGTGCCCTGGAATGAATGACAACATTGGAAGGTCTATTTAAGTGGCTTCTGAGTTGGCTTGGATTCTTGGATTGGATATTATTCCATGGATTTGATGGTCAATATCCTGTAAACGAATTTGTCAGCACTTCCATTCTGTTAAGTATATCTTGGGGTCTACTTGTTTTGTTGTCTCTTTGTGCACTTATGAGGCTTGTAGCCTTTAAAAAAAAAAGAAGATGGAGGGTTTTTCCATGGGAAAGAGTATTCTTTCAAGGCAAACAATCCAACATAAAATTATTGGCATAGACCTAGGTCATTTTGTTGTATAGGGTCGCTTTAATTGAGTTTTATATAGGTGAGGGATTTTGCCAGTCTTCTTAGTTTAGATATATAGGATATGATTATTGGCACCCTAATAAACAATTCAAATCAATTTGAACAGAAGAACCACATTACCACTGCAGTACAACTAGAGGTATCTGTAATCAAATGTCAGTACTCACTTTACTTAAATCAACCAATGAATGATTGCTCTAATGTTTAAAATGGCCACATTTACTCCACTCCCTGTTCCATTTTCACAATAGTGAAGACAAGAGAGCTGCCTGAGACCATCAGACAAGCCATTATCACCAAACATCAATCTTCAAAGGGGTACAAGGCCATCTCCAAAGACCTTGGGATTCCCGTGTCTACAGTTAACAATGTTATTAAGAAGTTTTCTGCTCATGGAAATGTCAGGAATCTCAAAGGATGTGGTGGGTAAAGGAAAATGAATCCAAGAAGCCTTTGAAGGTTAGTGTGACTTGTTGGAAAAACACCATATATAACATCCAAAGAGCTTAAGGCTGACCTGGAGCAATCTGGAGCGGTAGTTTCAACCTGCACCATATGATGTGCACCAAACAAAGAAGGGCTTCATGGGCAAAGACCAATGAGGACCCCACTGCTGAAAGACACACATAAAGGTATGCCTGATCTTTGCCCAACTCACCTTGAAAAACCACAATCCTTCTGGGAAAATGTTCTGCAGACAGATGAAACCAAGCATTTAGCTCTTTGGTATTGCAGCCCAGCAATATATTTACAAAGAAATGAGGCTTATAAGGAAACAAAAAAGCCTCCCTACAGTTAAATATGGTGATTAGAGGACTGCCAAGGTATTTTGGAGTGAAATGTGCTTGCTAGTGTCAGAAAGCTAGGTCTTGGTCAAAGATCATAGGTCAAAGGTCCTCCAGCAAGACAATGACCCAAAACATACATTCAAAAGTACAAAAGAATGGTTAAAAAGGAACAAGTGGACTGTTTTAAACAGGCCAACAATGAGTCCTGATCTCAATCCAATCGGGAACCTTTGGAAAGAGTTGAAATCTGCCATTGGTAAATGGACAGTGGGAGAAACTACTGGCAGACAGATATAAGAAACCAAGCTTGTGTCAGGAGCTACCACACAGTCAAATAGCACCAAGCTGCTGCTCGTTTTTAGCTGAAACATCAATGTCGAGCATGGCTACACAGTTTCTTTTTTGCCATCTGTAAGAAGTTACTTTGTTTCCATTGTTGCTTGTTTCAGCTTCAGAGCCCCTCCGCTTGTGAAGTTTTTGTTTCAGCCAAGCCTTGCACCAGACGCTGTGAAGGTGCTCTGTGAAAGTTAAGTTGCTCTCTTGTTTTTGTTTTTTTGATTTTTGATATAATTGTTTACTATTTATTTTAGTGTACAAAAAATTAATTTTGAAATATGTTAAAAAATGTTTAGGTTTTGTTGGGAATTGGAGACAAATGATGATGCTGGGGCTATCATAAGACCCGAGGTTAGGGATCTATTTTGATGCCTCGTGATGCCTCCTTTTTCCCTTCATTATTTTCATTAATATATTAGAATAGTTTTTGTGAGACCCGGCTTTTTGATGTTTTAGTGCATTATGGGGATCTATTTACACATTTTTATTTTTTATATCCTTTTCAGCTATTCAAGGATATTAGAAATACTTTGCAAGCTTCATACTTACCTGCTGAGCTTCAACTGAAGTTTTATATAGATCATATATGATCTCAGTTTCTATGTATAAATATAGAGGTACATTTCACAATGGGACGTCCAAGTGCAATCTGGGACATCAAAGCCAGAATGTCTGGAAAAAAAAGCAGGCACATGCAAGTTCAGGCACAATTTCGGAAACATGCCCGATATGCACATATATCAACGCACCCAAGCAGCAACAAGTTTAAAGCAGTGCCTCCCGGCACCATAAGACAGTTTCCTTCCAGCCCCGCTGAGCCTCGATCAGTGGCGGGAAAGGGAGTGGGAGGATGAAACACCTCCTGCTCTCCATCTCATGGCCAATCAGGGCCCAACGCACCCAAGCAGCAATAAGCTTAAAGCAGCACCTTCCGGCACGACCATGGCTGGTGGGCCCGCTCCTGAGGGCCTCGCCAGAGGGCCCTTTGGTGTGGCCCTTAGGTGTGGCACGAAGGCAACTGGAAACGCTCTGGAACCCCATCTACATTGACCCCATGAGAAGACCTCTGCACAACTGACAAATCCCAGCCAAGTACCCCGCCAGCATCCTCCAGTTGATGAACACCACACCCACTCTCTACCTGCACCACCGCTAACTGCAAGGTAAACCTACAACACCAATAAATTTCAACATTCCCAACAACGCTACACCTCCATCCACCCCCTCTCTTAGCCAGTCATCATGATGTCTGGGCAACATTTTCTCATACTTCTCCTTTGCTGCCTAGCCCAACTCATCTCATGGACAGATTCATTCGCACAATACCAAGGACTAATACCCATCGTGTGAACCCTGGGGCATAGAATCTACCAAAACTCCCCCCACACCAGCAGACCTCTGCCATCAATAAACCATCACTGGCTGATTCACATAATCTGCCAACCTCTGATCAAGAACAGAAGACGCAAGTCCGCACTCCTAAAAAATCTAAACTGCATGCTAATAAACACTCGATCCATCCATAACAAATGGCCTGTCCTCACTGACTACATTAATCATCGGAACCTTGACCTGCTCTTCATCACTGAAACCTGGCTAATGGACACTGATACTGTCCTCACCAACCAGCTAAGACCTCCTGGCTACGACCTATTCAACCATCCCAGAACAAACCGAAGAGGTGGAGGGGTCCTAATAATAGCCAGAAGTGACCTCTATCTCCAGTGCGACTTAGCCCATAGCACAACCAATCTCGACTGCATCCTCATTTCAAACAAGACATTAGCTACTTGCCTCATTTACCAACCACCATCTCCTAATGCTGATGAACTGGTTACAATCCTTGATCTAGCATGCAACCAGAATATCCGGAGGAAACAACTCTGGCTCCTAGGTGACTTTAACCTCCCATCACCCCCTACCAACCACTCTACAGCATTCCTGGAGGCAATGACCGTGTTGGACTATCAGCAACTCATTCACATCCCCACCCACATTGGAGGCAACACCCTAGACCTTATTTTTGCCACCCCCCCCCACCCACCCCACGCACTAAGCAACTGGACCCCACCACTCATTCTACCGGTTCCCTGGTCTGACCATAATGCCATACTCTTCAAAATCCCATTTACCACAGATGAACAACATTCTTCTGCATCAAACTCCCCCATATGCCACCGCTTCAGACACTTCAATAAAGAGACATTCCTACATGACACTTTGCAAGACCTCGACTCCATCACTGATGACCTGGATGAGCTAATAGAAATTTGGAACAACAACTTCTCCAGAGCTGCGCTCCTGCCACCCTCCACGAAACCTAGCTGCAAGAACCAAGCATTGATATCCTGGGTCCCTTCTTAATAATGGTTTATGGACCTTTCCTCCAGGAACTTGTCCAAACCTTTTTTAAACCCAGCTACACTAACAGCCTTTACTACATCCTCCGGTAACAAATTCCAGAGTTTGATTACACGTTGAGTGAAAAAATATTTTCTTTTATTAGTCTTAAATAGTTTACCCTGTAGCTTCATTGCATGTCCCCTAGTCTTTCTATATTCTGATAAGGTAAACAATCGATCTACATTTACCCGTTCCACTCCGTTCATTAATTTATAGACTTCTATCATATCTCCCCTCAGCCATCTCTTTTCCAGGTTAAAGAGCCCTAACCTTTTTAGCCTTTCTTCATAGGAGTATCCTTTCATCCCCTTTACCATTTTGGTGGCTCTTTTCTGAACCTTTTCTAATAACGCTATATCCTTTTTAAGATATGGAGACCAGAATTGCACACAATATTCAAGGTGCGGTCTCACCATGGAGCGATATAGAGGCATTATGATATCTTTTGTTTTCTTTTCAATTCCTTTCCTTATGATACCTAACATTCTATTTGCTCTCTTGGCTGCCGCTGCACACTGGGCCGATGGTTTTAACATGTTATCCACAATGACGCCTAAATCTTTTTCCTGGGTGGTGGTTCCTAATGTGGAACCTTGCATCGTGTAACCATAGTTTGGGTTGTTCTTCCCTAGGTGCATAAACTTTGCAATTGTCCACATTAAATTTGATCTGCCATTTTCATGCCCAGTCTTCCAATTTATCAATTTCCTCTTGCAATTTTCCACAATCCTCATGGGTTTTAACAACTTTAAATAGTTTTTTGGGTCATGATGTTGATAGAGGTATTGGAAGGAGTCATTGATCTCAGCAGGAGTGTCAGGTAGGGTGTCGAGAAGGGGGATGAGAAGAGGTTAATGCAAGGGGTCCAATGATGTTGAGAAGAGCATCAGAAGGTGGTTATTGATGTTGGGAGTGGAAGAGATATTGAGGGGATGACTGAGGAATGAGGGGGCCATATGATGTTAGTGTGGGAGGGATCTGGGGGTGAGGGGGATGGATGCTGTCAGAAGCAGCAATTTTAAAAAGCTGCTCTCATGCACATTTGGGGAAAACTGGATGCTATGGGATTATTTTGGAAGCTCTATTTGTGCTTTGAACATCTGAAAATGGGCATAGAGACATCCAAAGCACAGAGGCATCCCGAGAGCTATTTTAGACATCCAAGTCTGAAAAGGGAAAGGTATGGTAAAGGTGTTTTAGTTGAAAAACATTCAGAGGGTAAGGAGAAGATAGCATTCCATCATTCCCAGTTCTTAGCACAATCACAATGATAACATCTGTGGGATTTGAACCCTGGCTTCCCTGATCCTAACTCACTATTCTCATCATCAGATGTCCAGTTCTGGAATACTATTCTGGAGTTGTCTATGTAGACACCTCTGCAGATGTCCATATCGGGCACATCCACATTTGTGAAATCATGTCTGCACTTGAACGTGCTTGATTTTTTTTCAAATGTTCGGGCTTAGACATCCTAGATTGCACATGGACGCCCTTTCTAAAGTGCCCCTTCGCATTTCCCCATGTGGAGCATTTTATAAACGCTGCTTTCGCTGGACATGTTAGGAAATCAACGTGTACTCCTGCATGTCCTTATATATATTTTTTCAAGAGGATCTGCAGTAGGATTTTTCCATGTCCCAATTTTGGCAACTTAAATCCTCTTTCCATGACCTATCTAAAATAAACCTTTATGGGGGTAATTCTATAAAGGGCGTGCAGAAAATCACACACTAATAAGGCACATGAGTTCTTATTCTAAAGAATTTACATGTATGCTTTAAGTAGCCACTATCCTGTTAGCATGCACATAAGTCCTATTATGTGTATTTTTAGTTTGGATGTGCACAGGGTTAAAGCTTGGGTGGAGCATAGGTACGGCCTATATTTTTGTGCGTTAATTTATAAAATGTTATGACTTACATGCATTACTGACTAATCCAGCCATGAGCATTTATGCCTCTCTAGAGCAGATGTAACTGCCATGACTAAGTAATAGTGTGTCTGTATATTTTATAAAATAGGCCTTACATATGTATGTGCAATGCGTGTTAACTGCATGGGAACTTATATAATTGTTCTACTTGGCCTCTTAACCTAGGCACCCTGTTATAAAATTTCCATTTAAGTCAAAAGCTGCTGCATCAACTGTTAGCATGGGCAGGGCTGGTGGAAGGAGATGATGAGCCTAGGTGAACCTCATCACTTGCACACTCCTGCCCCGTCCCCAGCACCCATTGCCTCGACCGGGGTAGGAGTCAGCAGCCTCACAGCATCGGAGGCTTAAGTTAAGTGCTGCATCGCTGTTTGAGACCACTGCCATCACCGCAGATCCTGGAAAGGGGCAATGGGCTGCCCCCAGTCCATTGGTGCTCTAGTTCACCTAATGGTCATGCCAGCTCTGAGCATGGGTATATGCTAACAACATGTGCTAATTCCCATGTTAACTTCCTAAAGCACTTCAGTAAGATGGCCACAATGTATTATCTTCTAGATGCTGGCATTCAGTCTTACCTGTCACCTCTATACTCATTTGTTTAATGTTTTTATAACCTCTGGATAATCAGTGAGTCTTGCAATGCATTTATAATGGGTCTTGGTTTGCAGAAATGGCAATATTACTAATTATTGTTTTCAGCAGACCATAGACAGAAGTATTATTTAACAGTAATAGAAGCACAAAGCCCTATGGAATCCCACTTGTCATCAAATTCCAACTGCTTTCTTCTCTTCAGTCAATTCTTTAACCACTCAAGATGCTATCACTAATCTCAATTTTCTGTAATTTAGAAATCAGCCTTTTATATGGAATCACGTCAAAAGAATCAACAAAATTTCGATACACTATGGGCCTCATTTACTAAGATGTTTCTTTCCTATTCTATATCAGAAGGAATACAGCTTAGTAAATCAGGACCTAAATCAATCAAACCTAGCTTACATTCATATCAGATTTTCTGCTAACAATAAAACAAATTAGGTCAGTTTGCATGACCCATATTAGCAATTGCTAGTTTTTTCCTTTCCCTCAATATATAACAATTTTTAGATTGATTTCACTCCAACAACAACAGCATCTGTTGTCAAGGGTCTGTCTGTCTTTCAGTCCATCTGACTGGAGACAATTTTATAAGGGTCGCTTAGTTAAATGTGCATTGTCACATATGTATTTCCACCCTTTTTATAAAGTAATTTATGTGCATACTTTATAAAATAAGGGCATATGTGGGATTATATGTGTGTCAAACTTAGGCACAACCACTTACACTAACCCTAGACTTGGTATAAATATCCTGACCTAGATTTGTAGAAAACACATATAAATAATAATATTTTATAACTTGCATAAATTTAGGTTCATCCCCTATGTTCATCCCCTCTGAAAGTATGTACCATCACCCTGATGTGGGTACGTACAGAATAGTGCTTACTTAAACTATGGGGTATGTTTACTAAACTGCGGTAATCGTAAATAACGCGCGTTATATAACATTAACGATCGTAAGCGCATCATAACGTGCGTTATGACGCGCTTACGATCGTTAACATTACATAATGTGTGTTAACCGTAGTTAACGATCGTAAACTCCCGCGGCGCGGTAAAACACCACAGAAGGTGGAGAGAGGGCAGAGAGAAGGGGTCAATGGGCGGAGAGTGGGCGGGGAGAGGCTCGCTTCACACTAACGTGCTGATCTGAAGAGCTCAATTCCTACGTGAATGAAAACCTGCCGTTAAATGCACATTACAGGGGAGAGAAACGATTTCAGTGTCAGCAATGTACAGCCCAGGCAGGGAAACCTAAAAAAAGTGATAAGTGTGATACATGTGCACAGAACAAAAGGGCACATAAACACTGAAAATGACCCCAACAAACTGGAAAAAGACCATAACCAAGCTGGCCAATAGTGGTATTAATGGGAAACATCAACCCCCCCCCCCCGAGTAAGCTCCATAGAACAGATATAAATCGTGGAAGGGTCTATACTCCGCCCCCATACAAGGTGAATGAGCCCACAGTGATATAGCGCTGCTCAGGTTTTTCCCCACCATCGGACAGGGTTCGTATGGCATGCACATGTCGCAACATCAGGGCGGGCATTTCGGAACGGCAACTGGACAGATGCTGGAGAAGGGGATACAGAGGGCCGCAGGCAGCACATGCTGTGGTGCAGCTGGGCCACAGTGCGGACTAGGGCGATGCCTAGGTGGCCCATACAAATGCTGAAGCAGCAGAGCAGCCAGACAGCAACTGATGAAGGCCCAACATGGGCACGACTGTGTTTCTCACAGTGTCACAGGGGATAGTACCCAGCAGCTACCCCCAAGGGCACAGAACTTTGGCAGGCAGTGCTGGGGGGAAGCGTGGACACCGATGCAGGCACACCTACCCCAGAACCCGCACCATAGGCAGCCGCATACCTGCACACTGGATGGCCTGAGACTGCGCACCACCAGCACCACCAGCAGAAGGGCATGTCAGCATGGTGGCTGAGGGATACTTGTGGCGGAGGGGGCAGTGGCAGCTGCCCAGAGCAGACCATGGCCTAGCCCTTTGTAGGTGGGTGTTGTGTACTGCAACAGACGGGCCCTGTCTGACGAACAGTCATGGTATCACCAAGGAATGTACTGACTCTGTGACAACAAGGTGGTGCAGTGCACAAAACCAATGTACTCAAAAGCAGAGGGTCACAGGTTCAAGTCCCAGCTGTGGTTCCTGCCAACCCAGTCCCCATATTTTACCCACTACTACAACGTGCTAATACAGACAGCACCTTTATTGCAGATGACGTAGAAATGCCCAAGACACCTATAGTTTAACCTACAGAGCACAGACACCATAAACATGCATATTACCTAGAGCAGAGCCTCCCAAATGCAGTCCTGGAGGGACAAACACCATTCCGGTTCCATGCTGCCTCTGATAAAGATGCCTGTGCTGCATTTCTATGTGTCACCCCCATGGTATGCAGATGTATCTCATGCATATTCATGAGGGACAGCATGAAAACCCGAACAGTGTTTGGCACCACAGGACTGGAGTTGGGAACCTCTGCCGTAAAGCAGCAGCCAACAGGGGCAGACACACCTACACCCACAGGCCCCATTATCCAAAGCCTCCTGGAGAGGCAGGACTTTGGGCTCTGCGTGCATCTCCCAATACTAGCACTTGCATACCTTAGTAATGCCACCCTAAACCGGGGAATATGGTACACATCTATCAAAAGGTTGCTATGAGTACTGGCAGATAGCAATTCCTAGGTTAAGTACACTGTTCTGAGTGAGCTGCATCATAGCAACCTTTCTGATGTCTGTGGAGTGTGCTACAGGTCTTATGTCTGACAGTGTTTACCAACCTGGGAAGTGACTCCTACAGTATTGCGTACCATAGCCATGCCTGCACTGTGCCCAGGACTGGTGTGGTGGCCTGGGCTGCCCAACACCTCTATAGTTGCACAATGCTGGCGTAGGTGTGGAGAGTGTGTGTCTGTCTATCCAGTGTGTGGTTGCTGCCAACACCCTCCACAGCCCACACTGCTAGCACTATTGCCAGTATTGGCCTGCCAATGTGCATAATGAGGAGCAAGGTACTGTGGGAATAGCCTCGATAGGGTGGCCTGGCCTGGATGCATCTGCACACGGCATAGGGCAATGGCTCGGACATTGTAGTGCCTGCCCACCACATGCATTGACAGGGTGGCCATAGCATGTCCTGCTGGGAGGTCACTCTCACCCTGACTGAGCAGTGACCATGGCATGGCTAGGTTCCCCCATAGTGCTATATAGCATTTCTCTCATGTGATATATATGGGTTTCCTTTTGGTGCTCAATCACTGCCTTATCTGCTTGGTGTGTATGCTGACATCCCCATTCTGGGTACATGCATCTCCTCCACTATGGACTAGCTGCAGCTAGTATGTGTCTTGTTGGAACACCTTGCAGGGTACAGCAGCTGGAGGCTTGCTGCTGGAGAATGTCAGATAATTGGGGGGGGGCAGCTGAGCATTTCTGGGCCTGCTGTCTGTCTTCTATTGCGTTATGGATGTGTACCGCTCTGTCTGTTCCCCCAGCAGGACTGGGGTTTCTGGTCCCCTCTACTGCTGCCATTGAGGGGAGGTAGACTGTGGATCTGTTGGTGGGTGATCCTGTTTCCCACCCTGAGCCCCAGAGGGTGGGTTGTGTGGTGGTGCATAATCTGCCTATGGGTCCATATACCCACCCCCTTCAACTACAGCAGGTAATGATGGTACCAACACAGGATATGCACTATTCTGAGTGCAGCATCATCCATAGGGACTAGACATGACCGAGACATACAGCAGGACAAAGATGTATCCTAGGTGTGTCTAACAGAACTACCTATCACACACTGATGGGGACCTGCAGCATGGTGTATTTCAGCCATGAAAGGTGCTGTGGACCTGGTGCTGGGCGCCCCACCTCATCCTCAGGGTGGGCACAGTACCCGCACAATGTGACTGTCTGTGGCTACTCTGTGGCAGTGCCACACATGGTCTGCTCCCCCTACCAGGCTGAGGTGCTGTGGGGGTGTATACCCAATCTTGTGCCCATCTCTCGACTGCTGATTTGAATGTGCAGTGCATCATGGGTACGGGTGGGTTAACCCTATCCTGGTAACCACAGCAGCCAGTTTGTGTGGTCATGTGCAGTCATTCTGCAGCCAGCCAGGGCTTTGTTCACAGCCTTATAAGGTGTCCCATAGGGGACATTGTAGGGTGCCTTGGCGGACAGTACACTTTATAATGTGCCCTATGGAGTGCGTTATGCGGCACCTTAGGTTATGCCACTGTGAGGGTGTGTTTGCTGGCAGCACTAATTAAAATACACCTCAAATGCCTCAACAATCACTACTTCAATGTAAGGGGTGCTGCCTTAGCCAGCCTTATACATTAGGCCCACTGGGGAATCAAACCCATGACCCCTGTACCATCAGTCAGTGTTGTAACCATTGTGCTACAGCTCTGTTGCTGTGCTTGTATGCCTGCTCGCCTTCTTAAGATTAACGCACGGTAACGTGCCCTGTCTCGCTCGTTCATTTATGGCGCCTTTTAACACGCGTTCTCGGCGTGTTCTCGGAAACGATGTACCGCCCATGTCCTTATTTGGGGTTTCTGTCTCTACCGCAGCTCCTAACGCGAATTGCACTAACGCAGTTTAGTAAACATACCCCTATGTGTGTAAATGACCATCCTCGGCTATAATTCTTTGAAAATTCATGATGTATGCACATTGGATGGCAAGTAAATTTGCATGATTTCTTATAAAAATTACCTCCATGAAGACTTAGGGGGATGTTTACTAAGGCACGGTAATGTTTCCGGCATTAAGTGCAGTGGTAATGTTACCGATGCCATATAAGGAGGTGGGCGATGCAGCGTTAAGGTAAGCATGGACCAGTAACGCACAGTACAGGACACCCTGGCCATTTAACATGTGGTATAAGGCATCCTGGACAATTACCATGCATTAACATCACCACCGACGGGAAGCAGCAGTGCGTCGAAAGGGGTTGCAGTCAAAGGTGTGCAGACAGTAAAAGACGCGCTGAGGGATGTGCAGACATGGTGCCATATGAAGAACGTAGCCGTAGGTATAAGGCCGTAGACCACAGGCAGCTGATATCGCAGTCTGTAATGGGGATGTGAGCCACAGATAAACACATGCACACACACCATGAAATGGTGTGCAGTGAAAACAGCATGCAGAAGAGTAAACAAATTAAATGGAAAGGGTATCAGGGGCAGGTCTGAAGGGCCAGCCATATGGATGGTGTGTGTACAAAGGCAAAATGGGAAAGAGATTCAAAAAGGAGTATGTGAGAATCAAACCACTACACTCAAGATTCCAAACACAGCTCACCAACACCAATACCAAACCATTGAGCCAACTGCCCACCCAGACAGCCTAAAGAAAGGGACCATTTGTAACAGCTAATATGTGATGAATAGGCTGCATGGAGGGCACACTGTAGTGCACAGTGAAGAGAAGGAAGGGTGTGTGGAGAAGTGACGAAGCTGCAGCCATTGTATGGTAAGGTTAGCAGAACACAAGAAAAGAAAAGGAAAGGAACATGCGGGAATCAAACCCACAGCCTATGGCAGCTCAACGCATGTCTGTAAAAAAACTATCCCAACCAAACACAATGCAAATATGTTCCACCAAAGGGAATGTATGTATGGAAACCCGTAGCTCCCTGTGAGGTGGGAGATGGCTGGCACACAGACAGCTGACACTGTTCAAGGATGTGAGGTCAGGTGGGCCATGTACATCAGCAGTATACCACTAAATACAATGGTCAGTGCAGTGATGCAGCAGCAGAGACAAATGTATGTCCAACGTGTCACACAAAAGTCACTGGCCCATCCACAGATGATGAGCAAGACAGATTATGTCCAGGAGCTGCATGGTATATACTGCTCAGTAGGCCCCCCCAATGCAGCTGCACCCTCCAAATGTCGTAGTCACATATGTGTGCATGTAGACAGTAGGTGGTGCATAATGTGGACCCAACACACATCAGTCATGAAATGTCCACAAAAACATACCTGCCCGGCAATACAGGACACACAAACCTGAAAAAACATACACAGCAAAATGTCAGCAAGCATACAGACATCTAAATGTAACAGCCTTCCAATACTGCTTTATTATATCAATCAAATCAGCATACATTCTAACATAAACCTGGTAATGTACATTAAAGAGGGACATTGATAACATGTATTCTGTATGAGCAATGGAGGGTATGTGACCTGCCAAAGGCCACATGGTGTGCTAGTGGGAATCAAACTGTGGTCCCCTGGTTCTCAAGCCAATGTGCAAACCATTATGCCACTCCTCCACACCATGACATGAATATCTCTGCTGTCGATGATGTGTAGACAAGGAGGCAGGCACATCTTTAATCTGCCCCGCTGCCACTGTCAGCACCAGTGCCAACGAACACCAATGCCAGCTATGTCCCTGATACACCTCCCAGGTGGGGATGCACTGGCACCAGCCTGACCATGCATGTGGCCAAGTAGTAGAAAAACCCAACCAAAAGAAGCCACAATGGTCAAAATGAGCTGACATGCAACTGGCCAGGCACATGGGAGTGAAGAATGTAGCTGTGTTAAAATTTAACACCTATGTGGAAATCAGTAAAACCATCTGTGGGTAGGAATGCAGCAGCACAATGTTGGATACACTTCACACATCCTGTGTATGATAAAACACCCACACTGGTCAATGATCTCAAAGGTGGTCTGGGGCTATTGTGCTGTGAGTGATCCAGACGGCATTGATGTATGCCATCTGCATCATCACTGCAATAGCAAGAGAACACATGGCACATGGTTGTCGTTCCAACATACCTGGCCGAAATGTCTGCACATGTATAGCTGTCAGTGTCAAGCACCTGTGCATGAGTCATTGTAAGATGGACAGGACAAAGTGATTATAACATGTGTCCAATGTCCACCAATTGTACCATGGCCATGTGAGTGCTCTGATAGGTGGATCATCCATGAAATATGTGTCAGGCCACACAACTGACAGGGAGCACAGTCTAAGCAGGTACACAACCACAAGGCAATAAGGTAGGAAAGAAAGATACAGAGATGTAATGTCATGCTGCCATGCAGAGATGTGGATTTACAGTGCACAGGCAAATGCACAAACATGACAATGATGTCATGTCCCAATGCCCCAGCACAACCCCTCAGCTGTGTAGACCATATGTGTGTGTATCAGTGGGTCATACAGCAGTGTAGATGGCCATAAAACAGTATGTGATGTGCTGAGAAAGAGCAGAAGTCAGATACTCAGGCAAATACACATCTTTAATGCACAAATGGGACCAAAAACAGTGACACAATGCAAAATGAGGACATGGTAACAGGTACGAGAGGCACATGTTGCCAAAGAACAAACAAAGCAGAACCTCACAGACATGCAGAGATAGCACTATGCAGAAAGCCTGCTGCAATGGGTGCTGTGGATACAGGATCATCATACATATGTCAAGGTACATGGAATGCACAAATGCAGTTAGAAAATGGACACACCTACTGCCACACTGCAAAGTTACTGATGCAATGTGAGTGGCGCTATGTCATGCAATAAGTAGGACTGCAGACATGCAATGATTTGTTTATAAATCAATGTAGAGCACCACATCTGTACAGTAACCAAACACAATAAAATGTACGTGGAGGTAGAAAGAAAGGTCAACAATGGTGCACTAACCCACACGAAATCCACACCGGCACATGCACTGGTGTATGAACATATTCAGTCAAATGCACATGCACCGGTATGTTGAACCATGACAGAGTGCTGCCCCAGATGCACTGTAACACCCCTGGCGAGGGTCAAACAGCAATCCAAGATGTTGGCACGCATCACAGTGGTATGGTGGAAAACAGCATGTCATTGCCTCAGAAAAATCCAAGTTATCAATGTCCCTGTTTAATGTACATTACCAAGTTTACGTTACAATGTAAACCACTTTGATTGAAATGATAAAGCGGTAAAACCTGTTAAATAAATAAATAAAATGTCCAAGTATAAGATAGCCAGACAAATAAAAGAGGAGCTACACAATGTTCCTCTTGTTCCACACACATGGCTGTAAGCTCCTGTTGATCCAAACATATGAGGATATCCTGCGATGTAAGTCACACACATGGGCCACACACACGGACACAATGTCAGATGGATTTACAACATACAGCGAGTATGTGAGTCCCTGCTGCACATGTAGGGACCAGTACACAGTGTCCACAGTGCAAATGGTGTCTGCAGCCCTACATGTCCTGTTAAGACTGTCCTGGAATCCCTGGGCATGCATAGTCATGTGTGACATCTCAATGTGCCACAGTATGTCAAAGGTGATGTGTGTCTCCTGCGATGAACACGACACCCAGCCAGAGCATGGCAGCAATGGTGTGTTGGTCATCCTTGTTATGCTCAAAGTACCAGTCCAACAATAATGTCCATCATAGGCATGTGTCCCACTTGCATAGGTCCATCACCATATGGCAACATCTCTCAGGGATCATTGCATGGTGTTGCTGTGTCCTCCAACAGGTGGGTGTTGGTGACTGCAGATGCAGTGTAGTAGATGTGCTGTGTGTGTTGCCTGTGCCCTGTGGTAAAAGGAGGAGAAACACCATTATGGTATGCTGCACACATTAGGTCACATTGTAGGGAGTGAAACATCAATATGTACATAATGAAACATCAGACATGCAAACATTACACAATCACAACACAGAGCACAGTGCACATTGAGGACATTAGGAAATGGCACTGCAGACCAGGTTGTCATCTAGACATGGTCATGTCTATGCCCATGTCACACAGGCATCTCAGAGGTCCACGTCATGTCCATCAGTGTTGGTGCACATAGACCGCACAAAAAAGTATAACGAAACAAACAGTTAAACACAAACATGTAAAGGTTGATGTTAGTCACAAAAGATCCAGGGTACAACCTACCGTCTGTGTGCAGCAAGTGTCTGATAGGGACTTCTCTCTCTTCTTCCTACTGGGATTCTTTACTAACCACTATTTCAGAAGTTTCCCTCCGCTATCCCCGTCTCTTAATCCTAGGTGATTTCAATATTCATGTGGACGCTCCTTCATCACCAAGAGACCTTTCTTTTCTTACTTTCCTATCTGATCACTCTCTCCGTCAATTTGTTTCCTTTCCCACTCACATTGCTGATCACACTCTCGACCTTCTTATTGCTCCAGGTTCCTTCCCCTTCCTACCTTTGTCCCTTTCCTTTTCTACTCTTCCCTGGACCGATCACGTATGTCTCTTTTTTGATGTTCCTGTCCCACCTATTGCTTCTTCTTATAATTCTGATTCCAACCCCTCTCCTATGCTTTCTCGTCGAATCACTGCCGATACCTTTCACCATCTTCCCTCCCCAGCCATCACGCTCCCAGCAGACTTCGATGCTCTTCCCCTCGACGTTCAGGTTCATAAATTGCATTCGTCACTTTCCTCTGCCTTAGATTCTGCCGCTCCTCTTCGTCCCCATCACTCTCGTCGCCGCCTCCCACATTACCCCTGGTTCCACCACGGTCTAATTCTGCACCGTAAGCACCTCCGCCGTGCTGAACGCCTCTGGCGAAAGTATCCTTCTCCTACCACCTCTGCTGACTTTCACACTTGTCACCGCTGCTATCGCACCCTTCTTCACACGGCTAAGCATGATTACTATACTGATCTCATTTCTTCCTCCTCAAACTCATCTCACCAACTATACTCTGTCCTCCGTTCCCTCACAGCTTCACACTCTGCGTCTTCCCCCTCTCCCAATGTAACCTCTGTTCTCCCAGACCCCTCTGCCCTTGCCTCCTTTTTTGTCTCCAAGGTTAGTGCCCTTCGCCAAGCTTTTCCCCAATGTCCACCGCCTCTTTCTCCCCCTGCTGAGCCCCCTCTTCTTCTTTCCTTCTCTTCTCCATCCTCATCTCCAGCACTATCACATTCCTGGTCTTTATTTGACCCTATTACACTTGATACCCTGGAAAAGACCTTTTCTAATATTCGCAAAACCACTTGCCCAGCTGACCCTATCCCCTCCAAATGGCTTCTGGAACCTTCCTTAGCTCTATCCCCCTACATTCTCTCCCTCCTAAACTCCAGTCTCTCCACCGGTTCTTTTCCTTCCACTTGGAAACATGCATTAGTCCGTCCCATTTTGAAATCTCACTCCTCTGACCCATCCACTCTTTCCAACTGGCGCCCAGTCTCAAACCTACCCTTCCTATCAAAACTTCTTGAGAAATTGGTTTTCTTCCAGCTTGCTTCTCACCTTGAGCTTGCCCTCACTCTCCATCCCCATCAATCAGGTTTCCGCCCTGGCCACAGCACCGAATCTGTTCTTCTTTCTCTTCTCAACGATCTTCACATCGCTCACGACCGCGGTCTCGTCACTCTGGCTGTTTCTCTCGACCTATCTGCGGCTTTTGACTTGGTGTATCATCACACTCTCCTCTTCCGTCTTCAAGAAGCTGGTCTTTCGGGTGTGGTTCTCCGGTGGTTTCATTCGTTTCTATCCTGTCGCTCTTTCTCTGTTGTCTCTGCATCTTCTTCTTCTGCCCCCACCCCCCTGTCCTGTGTTGGTCACATAGTGGCTGTTCTCGCCCCACTTCTCTTCAATATTTTCCTAGCCCCCCTAGCCCTTCTGGTCCAACAGTTTAGCATCTCCGCATATTATTATGCAGACGACATTATTCTTCTCCACCACACAGATCCTCTTTCCCCTGATATCTCCCCTATCAACCACTGTCTCACTGCTGTGATGTCTTGGTTCTCCTCTAACTTTCTACAAGTAAACCCGGCAAAATCCTTCGCAATCTGGTTCACCTTTGGCAGTCCTTCTCCCACCTGTGCCCCCTCTCTCTCCTCCCAGTCTATCCCCCTGGTTTCTTCACTCCGATACTTAGGTGTTGTCCTTGACTCTGCCCTTACCTTCAAAGATCACATTTCCTCAGTTGTTCAACATTCCTTCTTTTCTCTTCGTCAGCTTAGAGCAGTTCGTCCCTTCCTTTCTACTCCTGCTCTGACCACCCTTCTGCTTACCCTTGTGTTGTCCCGTCTTGATTATTGTAATGTCTCCTTTGCTGGTTTACCCAAGTCCCATCTGTCTCGTCTCCAACGCGTTCAAAATGCTGCCATCCGTCTGTTGTCCCATGCCTCTCGGTTTGATCATGTTACACCCCTTCTCTATCAACATCACTGGTTACCTATTTCTTTCCGCATTCGGTTTAAACTTCTAATTCTTGCACATCGAACAATCTACACTGGCACTCCCCTCTATCTAGCAAACCAGATACAATTTCATATCCCCCACCGCCTCCTCCGTTCCATGCATATGAATCGCATGGTCCTTCCCTCCCCTTCACATGCTCATCTAGAACAAACCCGCTCCTCTGCTTTCTATTTCCTGGTCCCCAGCCTCTGGAATTCACTCCCCCCTCCCCTCCGTGCAGAAAGCTCATACCAAATTTTCAAATCCCAACTCAAAACCCATCTCTTCCGCCTTGCGTTCGACCCTCCTCCCTAGCCCACTCCCTCCCCCTTCCCACCACCTCACCTTTTCACAGAATTTGTATGTCTTTCCTCCCCCTCCTTCCCTGTCTGTGCACTTGTATTATTATTTTTAGTTCACTTCTGTTCTTATCTCCTCTTTCCTTTTCCCCTACTTTTCTTTAATTTGATGGCGTTCCTTTTCTTTTTCCACAGTCAATGCTTGTTTTAACCAACTTGCTTGTTTTTTATATATTGTAAACCGCTCAGACGCCTATGGTATTGAGCGGTATAACAAGTTTTTAATAAACCTAAAACCTAAACTGTCTGAGGCAGTCAAAGGCTACAAGATGTCATAGTAAAGGCAGAAGATGTCATTGAAATGTGTTGAATCACCATGTCTGCATGTGCAGCCATCATTGCCACATGTCCAAAGTATGGTGACATGTGTAAAACAGAAATGGTGATGTGTAGTGGTCTGTCAGCACACAAGAGATAGGTCAGTCAACAACACAGAACACATGCATACAAAGTTCACAAAGTCAACAGCAGAAAGGTAGAGATAGCACATTGATCACCACTCCACAGGTGTCCAGACACATCCCAACACAAGATAATGCTAAATGGCTGCACAGTGTATCATTACATAGACACACCCAAAACACACACACACACACACACACACACACAGTATGACAAGGTGAGCATGCCTCCAGTAGCATACGGCCTGTCTGTGCAAAATCTGAGATCAGTGGAGATAATTATTACAGTCCATGCAATGATACACTGATGTTGGTTAATGCCACAATGTCAGGGATGGGTGTACGTGCCGTCCACCACCACAACATCTAGGACCTGTAGACACACCCAGCTCAGTTGGATGGGTCCCAAATACAGTGTTGAAACACATGAACTGGTCAGGAACACATGGGCATATGTATGCCAACATAAACATATGGGGTATGGGGACGCAGGTCAAAGAGGTGTACAACAACATATGTGCAGTGGACAGATAATCTCATACATGTGCTTTGCTGCACTGTCCCCACAGTACAGTTACCTGTATGTCTACCTACCCCAGTCTCCTGCAAGTTGAATGACGTACACACAGTTTCTACTGCACCACAGCACCAGGCAGGTCCAACCACATATCCTGGGGAGTCACAAACACAAGTTAAACATACATATGTCATGATGGAGTGTTGGAACACACACGGCAGCATGTACATGTATACTGTGATGCAGCAAGGGGTACACAGCCTATGCAAATTCAGGTAAAAGAAAGACTTACCTCAGAGTCAGCTTTAGAAAGCAGCACTAGGCACTCTGATTCACCGGAGCAAGGGAAATTCTTGCTACGTAGCAAACAAAAATCCCATCAGGAACACCTGAGTGAAAATCCCCAGGTCACGTGCAGAGCTAGGGATTACTTAAGGCAAGGTTCCAGTCAGTGGAGTAGATTGGGAGTGGCAAGAGGAGGAGCAAGAACACGAACACCAAAGGGAACTGCAGAGAGTAGGACTGCAGGACGGGTTGCAGAGAATAGCAGGAGGTGTGACTCTCATCAGCTGAGCAGAAACCCCAGGGGATTGCTGGGAGGAAACTCTTCTCACGGAGAACCAGGAAGTGAGTCTGACTCCAGCTCTCGAGAAGAGAGGTTCAAGGCAAGCTGTTCCAAGAGTAAACCTGCTACCAGAAATAACCTGAAAGAGAAGCTAGGAAGATCCCACTACACTAGAGACCGGTATGTGCCAGTTCAGGGCAGAGGTCACTGTGAGAGGAAAGTGTTGGGGGATGGGAACTCCAAGCACGTCTGCAGCCTAAGAAGTAGGTGTAAAACTAAGTCTCATTATACTCCTGCACAACCAGCCTGGAAGGAAAAAGCCATAAGGTATAGGGAGCCAAGTATTAAGGCAGTCCCTGCAGAGAGAAGGAATCCTCCATATGATTATAGGGAGAAGTTTAAAAACCCCTAAGTGCCAAGGGCGTGGTCCTGAATATAACTACAAGCAGCAAGGTGGTTCAGAACTGTTATTCTGGGAGGAGAGCCCAGGCAGAAGATACCACAGGCCAGAGAGGTATAGTCCAGAAGGGAGAAGAGCCTCTTTTGAGTATTACAGTGATTTATCACAGGACACTGTGTCTGAGCGCCATTTGTATGAGGAGTCTGACACAGGGAGTTTGGGCACTGCTGAAGAGAATATGATATGGGAAGGCGCTAGCGATCTTCCGGAGCCCATTCCCATGGAATGCAGCATGTGTTACAAACGCAGCCTTGCTATGTGAATGAATGCAAAGAGAACTGTGTACAGGAAACAAGGATTATTTGTTTGTCATTAATTTGTTGCTCTGTTCACCTTTAAGTTTCTGTTTTCTTGACAAGTCCGAGCGGGACGGGGAATAAAACCCACTTTAAGTTTCATTCAAAATTGCTCTGAAAGACTCTTTTGTTTATCAAGCCAGAGCAATTACTTGTTCATAGGCCCTAGGCAACCGCCTATACAGGGCAATAAGGGCTCTAACCACGGGCCCCATCACAATACCCATATGCATTTCCCCACATATGCAGGACTTGCATGAGAAGAGCTCATTAATCAGATGGTGCCTGATTGCCGTGCCCTCACGTGTGTCACCACGGGCATGTACAGAACAGCATGTAGGATCATCTTCCAGATCCGGATTAATTTTGACTGGGATATTGTGTCTGAGAGCAATGTTGTGCAGGATGCAACAGGCCAGAATGATCTGTGCCACAGTCATGGGTCTGTATTGTAAGGCCCCGCCGGTCTTATCCAGATACCTGAAGTGACTCTTCAAAATGCCAAAGGTGCGCTCGATGACTGAGTGGCTGGAGGCATGGGCCTCATTGTATCTCATCTCTGCATGTGCCCGTGGAAGATGCACAGGTGTCAGCAACCAGGCATGACACCCTATCCAGTATCACCTGCAGAAAGAAATGTGAAAAGGTCACAGGAGCTGATGTTCACACATATGCACACAAGAATGTATGTGCAAACCAACAACAGATAAAAAATAACACAAACATATGACGACACATGATGGCACACAAAAGCTATGCACCAGTGTCTGGAGGTTTGAGACACAGAACACCAGGGAAGGGTAATGAATGCAACACACATCATCTGTATCTACACCAAACAATGACCAACCATCTGTACCCAAAAGGCATTAGCAGCAGTCGTGAATGCATCAGGTAGACACATGCCAATGCACCTTGGACAAGGGCAGAGATACACACGTGTGCAAGCATGTGATGGCCATGATACTGTTCACACACAGCAGGTGTTACAGTAACATATACCTGAGGGGTCCAGTCAAGATGGCAGAAATGACCAAACAATGTTGACATACATGAAGCATACATGTGTGATATAACGTGTCAACACAAAGCTAACAACGTATCGTGGTCAAAATTGTCAAAGGTGAATGGGCTCCCAACACACAGTACAGCAGGAAAAAGAATCTGGAAGCAAATATAACCCCCCCCCCCCCAACTTAGCACACACACACAGATTGCATACAGAGACAACTAGGGACACACTACAAAGGCAGATACATGTACATTTGCGTATATGGTTGGTCTGAGGCCGTGAGCCGTAGTTGTCAACCGAAAGGTGTTGCATACCACCATATAAGGGACACACCATATGTGCCCATAGGTTCCATGTCTAAAAGGCCCATGCAACAGAGTAGCAGTACCAAACAACAGTGGAAACCTCATGTGTGCCGAGACACCCAGAAGAGCCATGACACATATATGGTAGACATATGTTATTGTAGAAACCCACAAAGGTATGCGAACATGTCCCCGGTGATTGTGGCATGGTGTGATAGTGGGCATAGCTCCATACAAGGTCATCACTCCAACACCACAACACAAAGAAGGGGATGTAGAGGGCATAATTGCCAATGGGACCATGTAAATCACACACTGGCTGGGTAGTGATATGCCACTGCCTGACGGCCAGTGTCCTGAATGTTTCCAGAAAATAAGTCAGATCTGCATCAGGGCATGTCATGTTTGTTACAGGGGATATGCAGTCAGAAGGGTCAAATGGCAAACCACAGGTGACCCTGTCCTACCTGTGAGAGGTGATGAGCACCCCAGGACACAGGAACACCATGTGCATGTTAGAGATGGGAAATACCCACCCACAGGACACAGTCCTTATATTGTCTGCTCTAAAATTGGTTGAAAAGTGCTGAGTGCTGCAGGATATAGGAGTCATGGGTGGACCCTGGAATTCAGAATATGCATATTTGCATCACATACAACCTGCACATTCAGGGAATGGTAGTGTTTGTGGTTGTGGAACACTGCCTCCCTGTTTCTGGGTCTGACCAGGGCAACATGTGTGCAATCAATAGCTCCCATCACATATGGTACCCCTGCAATCTGCTGAAATGCCTAGTTCAGGGCACCCCACTATTGCCTATTGTTAGGAATCGCAATGTAATTCCTTACCTGGCAAACCATGGCCTGCAGTACCTGGTGGAGACAGCGTGAGAAGGTGAGACAGCTCATCCCACCCACTGCGGCCACTGATGATTGGAAACAGCCAGAGGCAAAAAAATGTAGGGCACCCAGGAGCTTGACCAAACCCGGTATGGCATGTGACTGGCCAGTCCAGGGCTCGAGGTCAGGTTGTAGATCCTCAAAGAGCTCCCTAATAGCCCTTGTGCTCAGACGGTAGAGGGAGATGACCTGGTCCTTACGCATGTCCTAGAGCATGGCCCTGGGCCTGTAGAGGCTATGCTGCCGAGGGCACACCTCGGCACACTTACAGCACTGTGCTGGCAAAACCCCAGCCTGTGGAGCATCCACAGCTACATGTCTGTGTTGCAGTGGGACTGTACCCATGCCATGTGCCACACCCCCATGAACACCATCCCCCTCTTAAGGCAACCGTAGCTCTACCTCACCATCAAGAGCCTGGATCGTACACCCTGCAAAGACATTGTGAGCCATCATAGACGTCAGGTAGAGCAAAGATACATGCTAAATATGGTGTGGGGAGTGGGAAATGATCAGATCAAACACAACACACCTGTACATGCAGCGGCGTATACTAGCAGTGGCATAGCAAAATGGTCTGCGCCTATGAAAGTGTAGTGTCGTAGCACGCATAGAAATGTGTAGGTCATAATGTCAACGGTGCATTATGGGAGTCCGCATGCAGAAGGCACAGTCCCACGTGTGTAGGAGGTGCACGGCGTGTCTTCTGTGCATTGCACATGCACGTGGTGCGCTCTTGCATGCTTTCTGCAGGTGCATTCCAGCGCATGGTACACCCATGGAACATGCTCAAGAGTGTGGCATGTGCATGTGCAATGCATGGAACACATGCCGTGAGCCTCTTACAGGTGTCAGACCACACCTTCCGCATGTGCCCCCTTAACGCACCGTGACGCATAACACATGCAGTACCGTACCCTTCGCGTGTGTAATGCACCCTGCTCATGCGTAATGCACTCTGCGCATGCGGAACATGCATAAGACCATCCCCTAGGCAGCCATAAGGTGCATCATCATGCACAGAACGCCGAGGGTATATAGTAGGCGCACAAGCGGAGGCGGTGGAAAAATGAATGACAGACGAGAGAGAGGTGTGACAGACGAGAGAGAAGTGACAGATGAGAGAGAGGAGAACAGCATGCATGTCACCAGCACATCTGACAAGCAAGGTGGAACACGTAGCCAGCAGCCCCCAGCGGCCGCCACAATGCAGGAGACCAATGTTGAGGTGTCAGGGTCATCTGGGGTGTCCCGGCCCCCACAGGACCAGCCTGAAGGGGCATCAGGGTGAAGAGGAGGCAAACGCCTGTGCCAGGGGAGGCCAGGAAGAGGGCACTGCAGTTCAGCCAGGAAGAGAATGAACTCCTGCTAGCAAGTGTGCTGGACCATTATGATGTGCTCTACAGGCACCAGAGCAGTACCACCACACTCAGCACACATACCATGGTGTGGGAGGCAGTGCAGGCAGCTGTAGCAGAGGTTGGAGGCCGACAGTGTGACCTAGACAGCATAAGAAAACGCTACAGTGACATCAAGCGTGGGGTACGTGCGCACCTAACTGAGGAGAGGCACCATGCACAGGCCACTGGTGGCAGTGGACCCACCATACCTGCCCTCTCACCCCTGGAGCAGCAGCTGGCAGAACAACTGGGGCCCATTTACCTGTATGGCCTGCCCCCCAGCGCTGGACACAGCACATCCACTTGCAGGTAAGATGGAGATATGTAGTCCAGGGAAAGCTAACATCCCAGTACATGCAGGGGCTGCTTCAGGGGTGTGTGGGGTCATTCCTGAGACTCAATGTGTGGCAACATGTCCAGCAGAGGCCACAGATGCATCAATACCTGCATTCCATTAGTTTACCGCAAATGATTTATTTATTTATTTATTTAGACAGTTTTGTATACCCCTTATCCTTCAATCAAAGCAGTCACAGCGCAATTTAGGGATACATTTAACACATACACTAATACTTACAGGGAACATGGGCAATGGAGGGTTAAGTGGCTTGCCCAAGACCACAAGGAGCATCTGTGGGACTAGAAACCCCAGTCCTTCCGGCCCAAGGTTGCTGTCCTCTAGTGGGATTTGAACCCCCGACCTTCCGGCCTGAAGTACCTTGCCCCAACCACTAGACATGCCCCATAATGAGTGCATGGACATGGAATGAGTACCAGATATCCACAGTACCACATGCCAGTGCCAACTTGCATCATGAATAGGAGGAACCACAAACACAGGCCACCTAGAACCCCTAGCAAACCTGATGTACCATGACAACACTACCAGTACACAGAATGCACCATACCAGACCGCCCAGAGGGCAGCGGTGCAAATAGCAGACCAAAACATTGCAGAGAATGACAACACATGGCCTATTGGGGGAGATGAACAGGTGGCAGTGTGAACCACAATCCACAGTAACAGCATAACACAGCTCATCTACACATGCGGAACATAGACCATCATCAAACAAAGGACAAGGAAGCACAATATAGACCCAGGAGGAGAAGTATATGACCTGGAAATCACAAGGGCCAAACATGGAAGATACAACACCACTGTAGGAAGTGAGCTACACAGTACCAACCCCTTGTACAACACATAGTGCAGACATTCACGATGCACATATCCCAGAGCTGACATATTCCAGGTATGATGGTCAACAGGCAGAGATAGCTATGATGGTCAAAGGAAAGAGATAGCCATGAGGGTCAAAGGAAAGAAATAGCTATCAGGGCCGAAGGAAAGAAATAGCTATGAGGGTCAAAGGAAAATATAGCACCCCACCATTCGTCCATGTGTATACCCTGTTGCCAACACACCGGCTGCAGTCCACTGGTGTCTACATGTCCACTGTGAACACCCCACCACCTGTTGTGCGGGTGTCTGGTCATCTCACCTCAAGTTTCCAGCCAGTCTCTCTCAACATATGGCGTAAATGACAACCCTTTTGCAGCATACCCACTCCGCCCCCAGACTGTATTCCCCAGTCAGCCATTCACAGTGTAACCTGCTACCCGCAGTCCCCAGCTACACACCCAATACCTAGTCCAATGTAGAGGTAGCATCCCACCCACACTGACCACCCCCACCCCCACCATGTCAGGTCCCCAGCCCCATCCCATGTGGCCTGCCCACAACACCAACCACCATGCAGCTCCAGCCCCACCCAGTGCTTGCTCCCATCCAGGTCCCACAGTGGCCCACAACCAGCCCCCGTAAGCCCACCCCCAACTCCCCATCGGTCAAAGCAGACACATCCCACCCGCTCCCCCTGGAAGAGGGCTGCTGCCAGTGAACAGGGGTTGGGGAGGGCATGGCACACCCACACAGCTGCCCCTGGGAAGGTGGAGGGCATCCCCCATGTCTGCAGCTGTCCATGGGGGCTGTGCCCTCCCCCGGCTCCCCCCAAGGCTGGCCAGCCTGCCGAACTGCAGGTATGGATGTTGTCTGCGTGTGGCCACCTGGACTGTGTGGCCCTGTGCAAACAACAGCCCTGCAAGATGGCCGGACCGGCACTGAACACATGGACATGCTGTGACCACTCCTACATGATGCAGGGTGCATACAACGCTACACACCCATCAGCATGCACAAGACAGTACGTAGCATAGTGCCGCACAGACACCCATGTGAACTGCACACATACCTGGTGTGCTGGCTCCCAATATAGCCACAGCAGAGGGATGGGTACAGGGCCCCATGGAGGACCCATCTGACCCAATGACAGTTGGCACCAGCCGCACAGGGAGGGGAAACATAGACCTGTACCTCCCACCCTCACGCCCCCCATCTGCCCCTCATCATCTGCACACTACTGGACACCTGCCCAGCCACTCCCCATGGCATATGCCAATGAGGCCATTCCCACACATGGCAAGCCACTTGGCACAGCAGGCCCAACACATACCCATGTGGGCTGACACCCACCCATGCACACTCTCTGCGCACCCACACAATGACCAATACAAGTTATGGCGCAGGGCCCCCCCCCCCCACTGCACTGGAGGCATGCATCCATGCACACAATCCCAAGGGGCCCCACCAGGGCACACCTATCCCAGCCCACAGTAGGCCCATCACATCTAGCCCCACCCCCATAGGCATACCTGTCAATATGGTGCATCCCCAGATGCACCCACACATGGCACCAGTGAGGCAACACTGGCCCCCGGGGCACTGACATCCAATGTACCATACCCATCCCTGCACCTGTACATCCTCAGCCCCCATGCACACCACATTGGGTGGCCCCTCTGACCAGCCACCCCCACAGGGTTGTTTACCCCATGGATCTGTGTTGTCTCCCCCCATGTACAATGTATTCCCAGTGCCTCTGGGCCATCAAATCCTGTAGCCCTGAGGCCCACCATCCCCCATGCAGATGGGTATGTCACCCCACGCACTACCCCCCTTTCCTGGCCTCACACCCCTGAACATGTGTGATGACTGTGTCCAGCTGGGTCACCTCCAACAGTGATCACCTGCATAATGGCATGTTCATGCACACTGCACTGCCCATGCCTGTCCACCCCCAACTGGCATGGTACCATGTCATCCCCCCCTGTTGCATAGTCTCACCCGAATGGTATCCCGCTGTCCCTGTGACAGTGAACCGCACTGTTCATGGCCACACCCCTAATGTCATCAATATGTCCCACCCCATCACAGTGAACCCCATACCACCCCTCCATGTGGCATGACCCCATGCCACCCCTCCATGTGGCATGACCCCATGCTAACAGCAAACACATGTGCACTCATGCCCGCCCTGTCCCAAGTCCCATAAATGTGCACCATCTGGCAGCCCATGCACACATGTCGGTAGACTCCAATGCAGCCAACAGACAGCACCATGTGCCAAGACCCACTCTGGCCCTGTTGGCCTTTTAACCCTTTCCCCGGCACCTATGGCACTGGCCCACACCAGTACATCACATCCTCAACAGGGTGCCACTCCTCGCACACCAGGGCACATATACATGCACCCCTCACTGTTGTGCCAAGCACCACACACCCAAACCCACAGATGTATACCATGGTCATGTCATGTAACCCACAGGCACCTCCCGGCCCCATCCCGGCCCTACCCCCAACCTACTCACTCCCCCACCCACAACAGGGGTGTGGATGCATGTTGGGGCCTACCACCCATGCCTGCAGGCCCCCACAGGGGAAAGTTACCATAACATCCAAGTCGGTAACCCACATACTGTCCTCTGCCACACACAGACCCCCCATGTCTGCACTAACCCTGTCTGGAATGCATGACCAATGCTCAGCTGTACCCACCACAGGAGAATGGTTGTCCCACACCCAGGCCATTGTCCAGGAACCCTGCCAAGGGATGCCCATACACCGATATGCATCTGATCTTAGCTGCTGACTGGCATGGATGGTCGACTCAATCAACATACCCATGTCACATAGCACACCCTGAGTGACAACATCACTTACCACATGCAACCAACTCAGCCATGTAAACCGGCGGTCAATGGGGCCACTCACATACGGTGTTGAAACACTCACATATGCATGGGGCCATGACCCATCATACTGCCACATGCACGGGCCTGCCCCCTGTGCCCAATGAGCATGCTCACTGGCAGTGGAGGTCTATCCCACCTGTGCCCTGTGACAGCATGCTAGGGTGCTATGTGAGGGTGGCAGGTGCTGCTGTTGCCTACTGTCCACCATTTCCATATGTAGGCCCTCTGGCTAGCTTATCTGGAGCCTACACTAGGCATAGTAAGGATGTGAGGCTGCTACCCTCCCTGTCTGTCCCATCCCATCTGCCTGTGCTGCATGGAGCTCATCATACCCACAGTGACATAGGCATATGTTGGTACATACATCCCGTTAGGTAATGGCATAACATAGAGATGTATGTAGATGGACAGGTACACCAAATCTAAACTGTGTACCATGTTCCTCCCCAGGTGACACACATGCCATGGAGGAAGAAGAAACAGAGGGTGTAGAGACAGGACTAGGGGCTCTGGCTGAGGCAGCGGCCGCAGTGGGGCCACAGACCACTGCTGATGAGGCGTCAGGAGGAGGTGATGTGCTGGGGGAGGAGGCAGAGGAACCGGCCGACTACCTGTTGGAGCCCAGTGGCTGCAGTACAGAGGACAGCGAGGGGGCATAGACAGCAACAGCTGTGACCGTGAGGGCAGATGGGTGACCATCACCAGGTCCTGTGCCATGGTCCGCGCATGCTACCATGAGGGAGGTGCTGTGTGAGATGCAGGGCCATTCTGCCACATCCCATGCTGACTCAGAAAGTTAGTGACTGACTAGAGAGTTGCAGGTGGAGGGATGGCACCACAGCATCTGGACATGGCAGCGTGGGTACACCCCCTCGCACTAACAGTGCATGTCACCACATATGTGTACCACCATGGTCATGTCTAGGGGTTGGGCTCACACCCACAGGGGAATCACACTTTCCGCCACATAGGGCCAGGTGTGGCGACTGTGTGCAGATGCCCAGTGGGGACTGGGGTGCCATGTGGTGGCTGCCGCTGATTGTCACGCAACCGTGGGGGCCCAAGTCCAGGCCATCTGTTACCTGGTGATGGGGCTCACACAACAGCATGGCTGTTGAGGAACACAACCCATTATGTCGGATGGCAGGGTCCCCACACCACACCAGCAGGTCTGGCCTACAGTGACCTATCCCTGTATCCAGCTGACACACAGTACCAGGCAGGCCACTGAGGCAGGTGTATTTGTGCAGTATGACACATGGCTCAGAGTGGGTGAGAGCTCCTGGGACAGACCCATGCACGGCCCCCTCTACACCCCTGGTGGCAGATCTTGGAGTGACCGCCTGCACAGGGCCTACGTTTGACCAGAGGTGGGGTGGCTCCCTCAGCACCCCTGCATCTTGGGGTGCCAGTGGGCAGGCTGCCTGCTGCCCCTCCCCCATGTGTAGCTGTCAATCGTGTGGTGTACATGCAGCTCCATCGCTGTCCCCATGGTGTATGCCAGTGGCCATGATGCATCCTGGGTGAGCTGTGGAACATCCCCTCACCAGGGCCCATCCCTTGCCCTGATTTCTTCCTGCCACACCACAGATCAGGGCCTCCAATCCCTGCACCATTGTCACATCCACACAGTTTAATTTTTTAAGAGTTTTTTTATACCGCTTTGGGACTCTGTGACCATGGCTGGCCGTTCAGGTCCTGGGTGTGGAATGGGGCCAGCATGGGGATGGCCACCCTGGGGATCTAGAAGTCAACTGGCCACCTGGATGCTGGGTATTATTCCCCAGCACCTCCCTGCCACAATTCCCGATGTCCCTGGTACCACGTACTAGGGCAGCCAACCCCTCCCAAGCACTATCTCTGGCCATGTCATGGGGATGTGTGTGGTCTGTGCCCTCACACAGGGCAGGCATGTTGCTAGGTGATCCAGATGTGCACTAGCCACACAGACATCCACATGCCCACAGACCACAACAATGACTGTAACGACTGTCCCATCACTCCCCTCATGGGAACATGGCCCGGGGGAATGTCCCCAGAATGGGAGGGCCCCACATCACCTGGGGAACTGCTCCATCTTATGGGGTCTCTGCCTGCCACACCAGGGTGCTGCTACCCTATCACCAGACTGCTCCCACCATGGCAACAGGGATGCAACCGGTCCTGAGGTGGGGCCACTGGATGCCATCCTGTCCTGGTACCCACCTTTCCCTCTCATGTCCCCAGGCCTGCTACACCTATCACCAATGGATGGATCCCTCCCCGTGGGCAGAGGGTGTCTTGCTCCCTGTGCACATGTATGGCCCCCCACCAACCGGGGGTCACCCAAAGATGTGAGACCATTGCATGTGCCCAGATGGCCCCCATCACGCCGCTGGCCTGCTGTCCATGGCTGTGCCCTATGCCTGTGATCTGGGACTGGGGATCACAGCTTGCCAAGGGATGCTGGGGATACCCATGCCAGTACAGCGTGACCTGGCACATATGATGTACTCTGTACACCCGATGCACACGACTCCCTGACTGTCATCTATGATGCTTAGAATAGCCAGCTGAACCTGTGGGTGGATATGGAGCCCCCTTACCTATCGAGGACTGAGGCACCTCTATGGCTATGGGTGGCCCAGGGGTGGGGCAGGGTGGGGGGGTAAGGGAGCCACCACCAACTGGCTGCTACACCACACTCTGTCCTGTGACATGCAGGTGAATGGTGACCAATCACCAGGGGGTGCTCCACAAACACTTGCCTGGATGGGGGATATGGGGGTCACAGTTGTAACCTACCACCTCCCCTCTGTGCCCTGTATGTGCCATGCACCATGCCATGTGTGCACTGTTGATATGTCTGTGCCACCATGCATGTGCCCATGTCTGCTGGTCATACCAACACATGGGTACATCCCGGTGGCTGTGAGGGATACATACTTCAGCGCACATTCCCATCGCCTTCCCCTGCCGTGGGGACTGTACCATGTATGTGACAGATGTATTGCACCCATACACACAGGGACATGCTCACACGTGTCATTCTCAGTGTAACAGCATGTCAGGCAATGAGACACATGACCATTGTGATGTAGGAACATAAACTATTAACATATGCATATGTACAGGTTACATTTATCAATCGATGTTACAGGACAGTAGTCCACCTGTTGCTGCCCCGCCACCCTGCCCTTGAGGAGGTGGCAGTCCTGGGGCACAGGGCTGCACAGGGCAGGGTTGCCACATGCCACCTGTGTGGTCACACCCCCTGGTGGCCCCCATGGCCATATGGCCCATGAGCTGCACTGCCTGTGAGTGCCTCATGCAGCATGCACCACTCATGGGCCATCCGTGCCATGGCGCCCACCACCTGCACCATGGTCCGGATCTGCTCCCATTGGCCGAGGGAGACATCAAGCAGTGCTGTGGACAGGGGGCATGTGCAGTCACCACCACACAGGCACCATGTGCATGGTGTCTGTGTGGAGGGATCTGCACATGGCCTGTCCACGGCACTGTATGCCTCCCCTGCGGCAAGCCGGGGCGCTTCCCCTAGGCCATGGTGCAGGTGGCAGGGACTCCCAGTGCCTGTGCAGTCCTGTGCCACTCAGGACTGCCCACGACCTGCCTAGTGAGGCAGGATGCATCCATGGAGGTGTGTGGACCTGCCAGGCCCACGTGCACAAACGCAAATTCTGGCACATCATACACTTCCAGGGGTGCATCCTGCCCCACACCCACCCACTCCTGCTGCCCCCTCCCCTTCACTGTGCCCTCCCCCTCCCTGGCCACCCCCTCCCCAGCCTTACCTCCTCCTCCCCCTCCCCCTCTCCAGCCTCCCCCTCTCCGTCAGTGGGCTCCCCCTCCTCTTCCTCCACCATTATATCCTCCTCCTCTTCCTCCTGCTCCTGCTCCATTGCCTCCAGCTGCCCTTGCGAGCCCCCAGCTCCTTCATGTCTGGCCTGTGATGGGCCCTCACCAGCATCTGCATCTGCTGTGGGGGGAAACCAGACATTACCACCTTGGTCATGCGTTTGAATATAGTAGGTGGCCCCACAGGCTGGTGATCCATTGGGACATGCTGTTATGCGACACAGAGGCTGCATCACTCACCGTCCCATTGGGCCATTGTCTCCCGCTGCAGAAGCTGCAGGTAGTGCAGGCTCCGCTGCCTCATCTCCCTCCCTTTCTTCTGAAAATCCTCCACCTGGAGGTACAGCAATGGTTAGAGACTGTTAGGGTGCAGACATCCCTGGCCATCAACTACTGCACATCACACATGGCTGTGAGCAGCAGGAGGCTGCTCCTGTTGTCCACTGTCGATCCACTGCTAGCTGTGGCCAATGTCACCTGCATGTGTGCGAATGAGGCTGGACATGTGTGGATTTCCCCCTACGTGTCCTGTGTGCTACCACCCGGGCACCCCATGCCTACCTGATGACCTACCCTTGCGTGACATGGTCACCCCATGGCATATGTGGCAATGTCATGCTGCAGATCATGTGCATCATACCGGCAGTGCTGTTTAGTACCATTATCCGTGTGATGGGTTGCCAAGGGGGAGTTGGGGCATGCACCAAATACTACACATATGCCCTGTATATGCATGTCTACTACACGTTTCAACATGACTACAATATGTGGCTATCATATGCTGTGACTGCATATGCTTGTGCCACTGTATTCAATGGCGATGGAGCTGCACATGTTGTTAACCTTTGTGGCATGAACACAGCAGCAGATGCACCTACGAAGGTCCAGGGGATGTATCACAAATCTTTCTGTATAGTCCAGGGATCACCTGGGAGTGGGGCAGATCAGTGCACATCAGCAGGTGCACATACCATAGCATCAGGATTAATAACAGACCTCTATAAATAGGCCTGAGGCCACCTGGGGATTGGGCAGACCTGCACACATCAACAGGCACACCTACCATAGCACCAGGATTAATATCAAACCTCTGTCAATAGGCCGGAGGCCACCTGGGGTTACGGTAGACCTAAGCACATCAGCAGGCGCACCTACCATAGCACCAGGACTAATAGCAGACCTTTGTAAATAAGCCTGAGGCCATCTGGGTTTAGGGAAGACAAGCGCACATCAATAGAAGCACCTACCATAGCACCAGGATTAATAACAGACCTCTGTCAATAGGCATGAGGCCACCTGGGGGTAGGGCAGACCAGTGCACATCAACAGGCGCACCTACCATAACACCAGGTGTAAACACAGACCTCTGTCATTAGGCCTGAGGCCACCTGGGAATAGGGTAGACCTGCACACATCAACAGGCACACCTACCATAGCAGCAGTATTAATAACAGACCTCTGTCAATAGGCCTGAGGCCACCTGAGGTTAGAACAGACCAGCGCACATCAACAGGCACACCTACCATAGCACCAGGATTAATAACAGACATCTGTCAGTAGGCATGAGGCCACCTGAGGTTAGGGCAGACCTACGCACATCAAAAGGCGCACCTACCATAGCACAAGGGTTCATAAAAGACCTTTGTAAATAGGCATGAGGCCATCTGGGGATAGGGCAGACCTGCACACATCAGCAGGCGCATCTACCATAGCAGCAGGATTAATAACAGACCTCTGTCAATAGGCCTGAGGCCACCTGGGGTTAGGGCAGACCAGCGCACATCAACAGGCGCACCTACCATAGCACCAGGATTAATAACAGACCTCTGTCAGTAGGCATGAGGCCCCCTGGGGTTAGGGCAGACCTACGCACATCAACAGGCACACCTACCATAGCACCAGGATTCATAACAGACCTCTGTCAATAGGCCTGAGGCCACCTGGGGTTAGGTCAGACCAGCGCACATCAACAGGTGCACCTACCATAGCACCAGGTGTAAACACAGACCTCTGTCAATAGGCCTGAGGCCATATGGGGTTAGGGCAGACCTGCACACATTAGCAGGCGCACCTACCATAGCAGCAGGATTAATAACAGACCTCTGTCAATAGGCCTGAGGCCACCTGGGGTTAGGGAAGACCTGCGCACATCAACAGGCGCACCTACCATAGCACCAGGATTAATAACAGACCTTTGTAAATAGGCCTGAGGCCCTCTGTGTTTAGGGCAGACAAGCGCACATCAGTAGGCATGAGGCCACCTGGGGTTAGGGCACACCTACGCACATCAGCAGGCGCACCTACCATAGCACCAGGATTCATAACAGACCTCTGTCAATAGTCCTGAGGCCACCTGGGGTTAGGTCAGACCAGCGCACATCAACAGGCGCACCTAACATAGCACCAGGTGTAAACATAGACCTCTGTCAATAGGCCTGAAGCCATCTGGGGATAGGGCAGACCTGCACACATCAACAGGCGCACCTACCACTGCTCCTACACCGCGTCCGACTCCGGGACTACTGCTACACTAACTCTCCGCACCATCTGCACTCTTCTCCAGGCTTATCAGGTATCAGTTTGTGGTTGTCCACTTTCTACTGCTGCTTCTCCTCAGCTTCCTACTATGTCATGCATACCAGTCCTCTGGGGGCGCCGTTCAGCCATTACCTCTTGTCGGCGCACCCGCTCTCCCTCTAATCTTCTCCTCTGCGCCCCATCTCGCACTGCCTTCCCTTCCTCTGCAGTTTCTGCTCCCTCCCCCTCCTGTTCTCCTGCATCCTCTGCTTCTTCTCAGTTCTCCTTTAAGGTTGGTCTTATCAACTGTCGCTCTCTCAGAGCCAAAACTCTCCTGATTCAGGATCTTATTTCCCAGGCTTCCTTTGATCTAACTCTCCTTACCGAGACTTGGCTAAAGGAAGGAGAGGACGCCCTCCTTTTTAATCTCTTCTTGACACCTCTCACACTACTTATTCAGCAATTTGGTATTTCAGCTTTCTACTACGCCGATGACATTCTCCTCCTACACCACACATCCTCTGTCAGCCCTGATCTTGTCCCGCTTAACCCCTGTCTGGCCGCTGTCTCTACTTGGATGTCTCAAAATTGCTTGCATCTTAACCCCTCTAAAACGACAGCAATTTGGTTTCCACACGGTCACCCCCCTCCTTCAATAGCTCCCTCTTTCTCCGGCCTTCCTATCTCACTGGTCACCACTTTTCGGTATCTCGGCGTGCTTTTCGATTCAGATCTTTCCTTCTCCGCTCATGTCTCCTAAGTTTCCAAAACTTCTTTTTTCTACCTCAGACAAATTCGTGCCATTCGCCCCTTCCTCTCTCCCTCCGCTCTTGCCACCCTTCTGCTCGCCCTCGTCATCTCCCGCATCGATTTCGCCAACTCGATCTTCTCCGGTATCTCTAATACCCAATTATCACGACTTCAGCGTATTCAGAATACTGCCGCCCGCCTCATTTCCCACTCTTCCCCCAGAGATCATGTCACTCCTCTTCTCTCCCGTCTTCACTGGCTTCCCATTTCCTTTCGCATCCATTTCAAACTTCTTACGCTCACTCATAAAGCTCTCCACACCTCCACACCTCAATACCTGTCCGACCTCATCCACTTCCATACCACCAGACACACCCCCCGCTCCTTCCACCTCAACCGCCTTGCACTTCCCTCCCCTTCATTTCCTCATCTCCAATCCACCCGATCCTCAGCTTTCTTCTTTATAGGCCCGGCTCTATGGAATTCCCTACCCACTTCCCTCCGCCTGGAGCCCCACCACACCGCCTTTAAACGAGCCCTGAAGACCCACCTCTTCTCCCTTGCCTTCAACTCCCCTCCTCCCTAGCCCATCCTCTCCCTATGTTGTCTACCCCCGCCCCCTGTGTTTCTGTTCCTTTACCTCTTCTCCTATCTCTGTTAAGGAAAATTGCAACTTTCTTTTCTGTTTCCAGCCTTGCGCCTGCTGTAATTTAACCAGTTTTTTTTAAATTGTAAACCGCTCTGCTTATTACTGAAGGGCGGTTAAGCAAATTAATAAACATAAACATACCATAGTACCAGGATTAATAGCAGACCTCTGTCAGTAGGCTTGAGGCCCCCTGGGGTTAGGGCAGACCTACGCACATCAGCAGGCGCACCTACCATAGCACCAGGATTCATAACAGACCTCTGTCAATAGGCCTGAGGCCACCTGGGGTTAGGTCAGACCAGCGCACATCAACAAGTGCACCTACCATAGCACCAAGTGTAAACACAGACCTCTGTCAATAGGCCTGAAGCCATCTGGGGATAGGGCAGACCTGCACACATCAACAGGCGCACCTACCATAGCACCAGGATTAATAACAGACCTCTGTCAATAGGCCTGAGCCCACCTGGGTTTACGGCAGACCTACGCACATCAGCAGGCGCACCTACCATAGCACCAGGATTAATAACAGACCTCTGTCAATAGGCCTGAGGCCACCTGGGGTTAGGGCAGACCTACGCACATCAGCAGGCACACCTACCATAGCACTAGGGTTCATAAAAGACCTTTGTAAATAGGCCTGAGGCCATATGGGGATAGGGCAGACCTGCACACATCAGCAGGCGCTCCTACCATAGCAGCAGGATTAATAACAGACCTCTGTCAATAGGCCTGAGGCCATCTGGGGTTAGGGCAGAACAGCGCACATCAACAGGTGCACCTACCATAGCATCAGGATTAATAACAGACCTCTGTCAGTAGGCATGAGGCCCCCTGGGGTTATGGCACACCTACGCACATCAGCAGGCGAACCTACCATAGCACCAGGATTCATAACAGACCTCTGTCAATAGGCCTGAGGCCACCTGGGGTTAGGTCAGACCAGCGCACATCAACAGGAGCACCTACCATAGCACCAGGTGTAAACATAGACCTCTGTCAATAGGCCTGAAGCCATCTGGGGATAGGGCAGATCTGCACACATCAACAGGCGCACCTGCCATAGTACCAGGATTAATAGCAGACCTCTGTCAGTAGGCTTGAGGCCCCCTGGGGTTAGGGCAGACCTACGCACATCAGCAGGCGCACCTACCATAGCACCAGGATTCATAACAGAACTCTGTCAATAGGCCTGAGGCCACCTGGGGTTAGGTCAGACCAGCGCACATCAACAAGTGCACCTACCATAGCACCAAGTGTAAACACAGACCTCTGTCAATAGGCCTGAAGCCATCTGGGGATAGGGCAGACCTGCACACATCAACAGGCGCACCTACCATAGCACCAGGATTAATAACAGACCTCTGTCAATAGGTCTGAGCCCACCTGGGTTTAAGGCAGAGCTGTGCACATAAGCAGGCGCACCTACCATAGCACCAGGATTAATAACAGACCTCTGTCAATAGGCCTGAGGCCACCTGGGGGTAGGGTAGACCTGTTCACAGCAACAGGCGCACCTACATTGCTCCCAGGTTAAGCCACAGACCTGTCCTTTTCCCCTGATGTGCTTGTAAGATATCTGTGTTGATTGCTGGCTACTGTGTTGCACTCCTTGGTTTGTGTGACCTGCCCCCATGCACTTACCTCACATGGGTAGTCAGTAGATACATTGAAGCACCTGGTGAGGCGCCCCCATGCCTTCCTCACTCTGTGGAGGTTCTGGCATTTGTTGGAACCAGGGAAGAGGCGCCTCTGCCGAAAGCAGATAAGTCTGCCCATCAGCTCTAGCTCCGCAGTTGTAAAGGCAGGCTTACGGGACCGTGCAGCCATTTTGTCTGCTGTGTTTAGAGCGGGGCCTCATGACGCAGTAATGTCACGTATGCACAGTAACATCACATATGTTCAATAACGCACAGTAACACACGTTGCTATGCACGCTGCATCATGACATATCCGTAGCATGTGCATTAATGCGCATTAGTCTGTTTCTGGATGTATCGTCTTCTGTGTTGGCACGTACTTTACAGGATTGTGACAAAGCGTGATGCATCTACCACTGTGCACGCAAAGCTTGTCATACACTGGTTTTTCATTCAAGTATCCTCTCTATGTGCATAATGTGTAAACCATGGTCCATACATCATGCATATTGCGCATGATGCTATACAGCTCTGAAGGCGCGTTATGCACGTTGGTGCACGCAGACATCTGCACTACATGTTGAACACATGTTATATTCAGGGCACATTGTATGACTCCGCACACATTATATATTTTTATTCTTGGCTACGCCTGTCCTCTGAAGGTGCGACGTTCCACATTCTCATGCAGCATACATCACTTTGTCGTTTTCTGGGATTTGAACACACACTGCGTTGTTGACTGACGTTTCCCCAACCCACTGAGCTACAGACACCAGGCCATGTTGGCTCAGCGCTGCATGTGTCACCGATGCCATATATGGGGTTGCCCAGGTGGGCGGGGGGGGGGGGGGGCGAACCGGTATCTTGTGGGCAATGGGCTGTCAACATGCATTGGAAGGTGCCTTGGGCATTTCACGTACATTAACGGGACATTGCACGTTAAGGTGACCAACAGGGCATGTTAAGGCTGACAGGGTACCATAGGGTCTTTGCGGGGCTCTGACATAAGGCGCCTTAATGTAAAGCACCTTATATGGCGCTTGCATTGAGACGCCTTATTGGCCGTCTTAGGTTATGGTGCCCTAGGGATGTTAAGGTGCCTTATGTTTGGCCAGAGAGCTCTAAGGTGCATCAGGTTGACATGCATGACCTGTAAGTCATTTGGACAGATATTTTATGTATTTATTTATTTAGTTAAAGCTTTTCTATACCACGCTCTTTAAAATCAGTGTGGTTTACAATTAACATTCATATGTACAATGCAGGTAGTAACCTGCATTGTACTTACATTGAACAGGTATTGCAACTTGGATTTAGAACTGGGGCAACTATATACAATCTGAGCAATTTGTCACTGAGCTGTTGTAGAAACATGACGTGTCATTTATTTACAATTAGACAGTTGGGCTTATGAGTGCAGTTGCTTCAACATGATGAGGGTGTGCTGGTGGTGTTGTCAAGGTGGGTGGGGGTATGCTGGGTAGTGTTGTAGTATGCGAGTAATATAGAAGGAAAAGATGGTGCTTAAGTGCTTTCCTGAATTGGGTGTGGTCAGTGATCGCTCGGATAGTGGTTGGGAAGTCGTTCCAGCAAGTAGGTGCGTGGAACACAAAGGCTCTGCTCTTTGTTGCCTGAGAGCATTTTGTTATTTTGTTGGGGATTACCAGTGTGTTGGTAGCGAAAGTCCTTCTTGATCTGTTTGGAGGAGTGGGGTGGAGAAGGTCCATTAGGGAGCTGGAGGATCTTTTGTTGATTGCTTTGAAGGTCATCACTACTGTTTTGTAGGTGAGTCTGCAGTTGATCGGAAGCCAGTGTAGGTCTTTTAAAATTGGGGTTATGTGGTCTCTTCTGGAGGCCCTGTGTAGGAAGCGGGCAGCAGCGTTCATTGCTAGCTGTAGTGGGTTCAGTGGGTTCTTGGGGAGTCCGTGCAGGATAGCGTTGGCATAATCGAAGTGGGGGGTTACAAGTGCTTGAAAAATTGTTCAGAGGTCATCTGGCTGCAGCAAGGGTTGGAGATGCCGAATTGTTCGTATCTTGTGGTAGATTGCCTTAATGGTGTTGCTTATGTGCACTTTCATGTCGAAGTGCCGATCTAGCATGATGCCCAGGTAGCGGATGGTTGGCCTGCTTGGGAGCTCCGTGCCTCTCACCTTTATTGATGCGGGGGGGGGGGGGAAGGATTGATTTCTTGTGATGAATAGTGTATCCATCTTGCTGAAATTGATCCTGAGATACTGTGAGTGGAGCCAGTCATTGACAGCATCAAAGCATCTCATTAATGTCGAGAAATCAGGTTGGTCGATGGAGAATGGAGTGAAGAGCAGTACATCATCAGCATATATCAGGCAGGAGATATTAAGGGAGCAGATGATTGTACAGATGGACTGCATATATATATATATTGAATAGGAGGGCAGAGAGTGAGGAGCCTTGGGGGACACCATGTCTTTGTTGAAAAGGCTCAGAGGTCATGGAGCCCATTCATACTTGTTGCCATCTGTCTGTTAGGTATGACTTGCACCAGCTCCAGGCTGAACCGTGGATTCCCTTCTCATGGAGACGTGTCAGGAGCAGCTCATTGTTGAACGCAGAGGCAATGTCCATAAGAATAAGAGCGTATCCATGTCTGATGTTGTCAATCCCTGTGATTAAGGTATGGAATAGCATGGTGAGTAGTGTCTCGACGCCATAAGATTCTCTGAAGCGATGCTGGCATGGGTCGAGATGGGCAGTGGTCTCGATGTGGTGCTGGATTTGACGTTGGATGATCTTCTCGATTATCTTGGCTAACAGGGGGATGCTTGAGATTGGTCAATAGGATTCTGCCTTCAGGGGGTTCAGTTTATTGTTTTTAGAAGGGGCCGGATGGACGTCTTTTTTAGGCTTGATGGGAAGGCTCCTGTTGAGGACAGGTCCATGATCTTTGCTAGGATTGGGCTGAGTTCTGCACACAGCAATCTTTTTTTTTTATTATTTTGTATTTATAAATTTTACAATAAATCCAAGCAAATAAATTAACTTGAATGGAAATAAGAATGCCGGTTACAAAGATAAACAAGTTATCCAATGCTAGAAAAATACATAAGGAAATAAACAATACTAGCACCTTCTAAAGCCCACTATAAGGGGAGGAGAACCTACACATGTTATACAATAAATGCAAGAAATAAACTATGGGAACACAGCCAGAATTTTATACTATGCAGTGAATCTATATTACATCAGGGGAACGACGGGCATCAATGATGGCAAGTAGCTGAGACGGGTCATAAAAACCATACATAGCAGAGTTTAATTTAACCAAACATTTAGGAAAAATTGGCCTCCTAACAGCAGAACGCCAGGGCGTAGTAAGAGAAACTCACGACTACGCTTTTGAGTAGATTTAGAGAAATCTGGAAAAACTCTAGTATTTAAACCTAAAAACTGAGAGTCACGCTTCCGAAAAAACATCTTGAGAAACCAATCTCAATCAGAAATCAATGCAAAGGTAACAATTAAAGTAGCAGGAGTTACAGTATCAGTTAAGGAAGTTTCCAATAAAGCAGTTACATTTAAAGAATCAGCAACTTCAACCCCGGGTATAATGCCCCCACCCTCAACCTTCTTCTTAATAGACAAATAATAAGCTTTCACCAAAGGGGGATGCGACTCCCCTGAGACCCCCAATACATCCTCCAAATATTTCTTAAACATTTCTTTAGCACCTATAGACGGAGCCTTAGGAAAATTAACCAAACGAAGGTTAGGGTATCTTGATAAATTCTCCAATTGCTCAACTCTAAACTGAATAGCCATAACATCTTTTTGATAACCAGAAATTGATGTCTCAACTTGAGTTACTTGTTGTTTAAACTCAGCAACCGACGTCTGCAATGTAGAAATCTCCACCGTGTGCTGTTGAAGAAGGCCCTGATGTAACTGGATCCGGGATAACATAGTAGAAACCTGAGGAACCAAAAGTTCAGCGAGCTTCACTATTGCCGACCAAATAGTCTCCAATGTGAATTCAGCAGGTTTTTCAAAGGAAAAAGGCCCCAGAGCCTGGACACCCCCAGCTCCAGCCTCCATACATCTGCCCGACACTCCCGAATCTATAGAAGGTCCAAGAGGAACCGCTGATGGAACGATGGTAACAGGAGAAACAGGCGCGGCAATACAGCCGGGCCCTGAGGCAGACGTCCCTCCGCGGTCCTCTCCCCGCAGAATCTCTCGGGGAGGAATCACCGCCTGCCCCGGCTTCTCAACCAAGAAGGGTTCCTTTGGAGGACGCCACTGCACCGGCGAGGAGATCTCTGGCCTGGAACCACCCGCCGAACTCGAAACAGCCGAGGTGTCCCTAGGGCCGCCAATCGCCGGAATCTCTGACTGCCACTGCGGCACCACAAAAGAATCAAGCGGACCAACCGCATGCAGAGGTAAAGGGGTCGAGGTTGCCGGGGTAGACGAGGGCTTCTTCACCCCCTTTGCTTTCCTTTTCCCCATTTAAAGAAAGAGCAGCCGCGGAGCACTTCCCTCAGTCAGCCATTTTGGAATCCTCCCTCTGCACACAGCGATCTTATCCAGAATGCTGGGCAGGGGTCATTTGGAGCTGTGGTGGTGTTGATGGCCGTGATGATGTCCTCGATGTATCTCTCGGTTGGCGGTGTGAGGTGAGTGGCGCTAGCAGGTGTGGGTTGTGACCAGGTGTGGGCATTGTGACGGCATTGGTAAGGTTAGTTTTGGCTTGTAGGTAGTCTGCGAATTCCTGAGGGTGTAGTAGACTTGGTTGGGATGGCGAAGGTTCTTTCGTCAGGGTCTTCACTATGTTGAAGAGTTCCTGAGGTTTGTTTAGAGAGCATTGTAGGAGTTCAGAGTGATGTTCCTTCATTTTCACTGAGATTGCTTCTCAGTGTACTTTGAAGTGGGAGATGTAGGCTGTCTGGTCTACTGGAGACCAGGAGTGTTGCCATCTTCCTTCTAGCTTCCTGAGGAGGAGAAGTGAAGTCCGTAGTTCTGCAGAGAACCAACGTGCTGATTTCCTTCTTCTTGGTGGCTTGTCTGAGGTAGGTAGGTGTGCGAAGGAGCTCAGGCTGTCGTTCCATGTGGCTATCGTTGCATCCTGGTCAAGCGATGTCAGCTTGAGATTTGGAAGGACTCCGTTGATGATCTCCTCTTTGTCAAATGGCCTGAATCATCCTATGGGTGACATGGATGCCTTGCTGGGAATGTTGTGATCTTGACGCATGGGCATCTGAAATTTGGTTAAGCTGTGGTCGGACCATGGGACTGGAATGATGGCTAGGCTGACGTTGTAGTTTGGGCTTATGTTCGATCGTGGGTTGAAGACAAGGTCCAGCTTATTTCCTTTCAGGTGGGTGGATGCATCGACTAGACTATCTGTTCATAGCCCAGTTCGTTGAGTGCTTCAAGGAAGGCTTTGGAGTGGGTACTTTGTAGAACTGGCAGGTTAAAGTCACCCATTACCCAGTTTGGTAAATGTGGATTCTTGGGGTTGCAGGCGAGGTCTATCATAGTCGAGAGGTCTTCCGGGGAAGAGGACAGGGATCTGTAAATGAGACAGATGGAGCTGTATTTGTTAGATATGGTGATTGAGTCCAGGTGTGTGGTGCTAGTGGAAGCGAATAGTTGAAATTGGAGTTCCGACTTTATGAGGATAAACGCACCTCTGCCTCTGCGGTTAGTTCGGTGGCAGGTGTGGATTGAGAAGTTGGGAGAGACGAGGTGGTTGAGAAGGACTGAATCTGATTCGGTCAATCATGATTCTGTGACCAATAGTATGTCTAGGTCGTGATTGGTAATAAGGTCAGAGATAGCTGGCCATTTCTTGCGGACTGAACGTGCATTTATGAGGGCGCATTTCAAGTTTTGCGGGTTTAGGTGTTTCTCTATCTGGGCCTTTGTGGTGTATTGAAGGGATATGAAAAGCAAATGTGGGTGTAGGTTATGCTTAGTCTCTCCTGGTGGCCGATGGGGGCCATCAGAGCATCTCTTTCCTAGGCCTTGTAGGACTGGAATGTGACTGTAAATGGTGGTGAGAGTGAAAGCACTGCAGAATAGATTTGCAAGGAGATAGCAGACGGTAAAGGCTAGTAAGGAGGGTGCCATTTTGAGTGTAGGGGGCCTGTGTTCATGAGGTACCTTCTTTTTTTTTTAATTCTTTATTTTCGTTTTATAACAACAAAGGAAAAGGAAGACATACAGCTAAAAACAGATACATAAAGTGTAATACATACACCAAAGTAAACCCCTGCCACCCCCCTCCCCCCTGCTTCTTCTCTAGAAATCTAGCATTCCCGAAGCGGGCGTGTATTTACATTATTGTGTTACAAAACCTAGCGGTGATCTGAAACATGATGAGTGCACATTATACAGGCATGTTGGAGCAATGAGCAGATTGTACATAATCATTAAGCATCTGCCATTTAGACAAGCAAGAGTGAGATTGGGCATGGGAATAGCTCTCCGAGGTATCTGCTCATATTTACTATATAAGCAGACGAGGTTCCACCATTCATGGCAGTAAGTCGAGAGCTATCCTCCCAATTCCTCGTGATTAAGCAGATGGCAATACCCAGCATGAAATCAAGGAGAAAGCGACCCTTCTTAGGAAGAGAGGGGACCTCCGCCACAGAGCGGAGTCCCACGATCTTCCAAGAGAGAGGTTCGTGAATGTGTAAGATAAATTGAATACAACCCCAGACCCGCCCCCAATAGACCTGTATGGCAACCCCACATTTCTTAGAAACGGCTGGGGAATAGGCGGCCACCATGTAAGGTTTAATATTGAGTTTAAGAGTTTCCTTCGAATTTAAATGCGTTTCTTGGAGAAAAATCAGATCCGCAGCTTCCTGACTTAAGCAGCTTAGGATTTTCTTCCGTTTTATCGGATTATTGATTCCTTTTACGTTCAATGAGAAAATCTTACATAGTGCCATCGATCAGTAATAGACATTTTAGGTAAGGGCGCTTGAAATCATACAACATAATCAGAATCTGCGCAACAATGACATAATCACCGAATATTCTGGCTAATACACCCCATATTGAAAAGTATGTACCAAAGTATCTTAGAGAAGAAGCAAAACCCCTAAAGAATATGGCGACCATATGTCTGCGGGAGGAGGCCCTAGAGAGGAAATAGAAAGACATGAAAAAAAAGAAAAGAAACACCAGAGTCCATGATTAACACTGTCTCTGATGCTCATCGAGGCTACTGTGGGTAGATGGAGTCGGGTCACAGATATCATCAGAAGTAAGGCAACAAACTGCCCTCGCCAGACTCTTTGCTGGGCTGCGGCAGATCCAATATGGCAGGTACAGCGGATATGAGAATACTTGCAGGAATATTCTGGAAGTCAGCGCATCAAGTCGGCTTCTTTGGAATCCAAAAACTCCGCTAGTAGATCAGGGTCCTCAAATGTTCTTGTCTGATTGTGAAGCGTGACTCGGAGCTTGGCCGGGTACATCAGGCCATAGCGTGCTTGTAGTTGTTGAAGCCTCGGCCGGAATTCCAGAAAGCGCTTTCGGCGGTCGACCGTGGGTTTAGCCAAGTCGGGATAGAAGGAGATCTTGTGGCTCTCAAACTCCATATGGCCCTTTGCCCGAGAGGCATTTAGAATTTGCTCAACGTGTTGATATCTCAGAAGTCGAAAAATGATAGGCCGCGGGGTCTTCCTGTTGAGCGTTATGCTTGTGGGTACACGATGAGCGCGATCGATTTCCAAATCTTTGGCAAAGGTGATTTGGAGCAGGGAAGGGAGGATTTTGCATAAAAACTCTTTCATGTCTCCCGATTCCGCTCCCTCCGGTATGCCCACAAGTCGTATGTTGTTGCGGCGCGCTCTATTATTGCCATCTTCCACTTCTTTCTGCAAGGCCCGCACCTGACGTTCAACTTTGTCGAGTTTGGACAACCGGGCCGCATGGGAGTCCAATATGCTCTCCATTTTGTCCTGACGCGAAGAAAGCCCTTCTAGCTTGCCTTGCAACACACCAAAATCTTCCCGCAGCGCTCGGAGTGCTTCACCGTTTGACTGCACGAGGTCTTTGACCCCCCTAATCTCTGCAAGGATTTCCTGCTGCATTTCGGGGCCCTCGCGCAAGGCCAGCCCCTTCTGCGGGGACGGAGGTTCAGTTTTAGAACGTGTGCCGTGAGAAGCCGCCGGAGATCCAAATTCCAGGCACGTAGGTTTGGTCCCCGCCATCTCACCAATGTGCCCCGGCAAGACCAGAGTAGAAGTTCCAGGTATGTGCGGTGTTAATTCAGGATTCTGAGTAGGCCTCTCGGGAGCCTCAGCGTTATGCGACCATCCCGCTAGACATCAGGCTCCGCCCCCCTTTCATGAGGTACCTTCTGATAAATGAGGGTGGGGAGGCAATGAACAGGTGTTGGTGGGAGGGAGGGTTGGGAGCTCATGGACCTGCCATATCTGCGGGCATCCTATGTGGCTGCCGGTAACGTGGACAAACATGTTGTTGGCAGCTGTACCAATGCACAGGGTGTCACCAAAGTAAGGTGATGCACTGAATGTGGGTGGTGGTGGATGGAAATTCGGATTCCCCAGTGGGGGCAGAGGTGGCAGGGTATTTGCAATGATAGATGGGCAGAGGAATAGTGCTGTCATGGAGATCGGGCACAGACGGGGCAGGCACGAACGGACGCAATGCAGATAGGGTTCCGAGTACAGGACATAGGGTAGCAGCCTGCATAGGTGGACAGGACTCTACACAGCTGACAGGGGCAGATAGATGGGTTGATGGATGTTTGGCAACTGTGATGAGGGTGTTATGGGCTGCCGGCACAGATCAGCAGAGATGTGACTGTTCCAGATATGAAAATGATTTCATTGGGACAGGCCTATAAATATGTAACTAGGTTGGGATTGAACCCATGACCCATGGGGGATCATTGTACTAACCAGTAGACCACACCTCAAAGGTTCTTGTTACAGCAATGGCTAGATACAGATGGACTGCTAGTCACCCCACAGGATGTTAGCTGTGTCTGCCAGGATAGGGTAGCCCCACCAGTACCCATGATGCAATGCACATGCAGATCAGCAATCTACAGCTGATCATCATAGAGAGGATGCACCTCTCCAGCACCTCAGCTTGGTATGACATTATGGCAGTGTGTGAAACTGGTGCAGGGAAGCTACAGACCATGCCACTGCACGGGTTCTGTGTTCAGCCTGAGGGTGAGGATGGGTGCCCAGCATCAGCCCCGCAGTACCAGTGGTGCAGGTGTTAGGCTGTATTGTGGATACTCATTGCTACCTTTGTGTAGCAGATGTATCTTGCTGTGGGACCTAGTGTCACCCTGTATATGTCCCAGTCACATCTGTGGATGTGGTCACTTTCTGAGCTGGAATGACAATATATAGTAACTATGTATTTTTCAGCTCAATCCTAACTATGAAAAAGGTTTTTCTGTAGCAATAGGATTACTGAAGGCTGAACTCATAGTTTAGGATTGAGCTGAAAAATACATAGTTACTATATACCAGTCACATCTGTGACAGGTGGGGTGGGATCCACCCAGAACAGTGCATACCCAGTGTTACGATGTGGCTGCCATAGTCATATATTATCAGTGCAGTGGAGATGTCTGGACTCACATTAGGTAGATTTAGCACTGCCTATGTTACAGCCTTCTCGGGGTCAGAATGGTTTACAATATACATGGCTTGTCTTAGGATTTACCTTTCAGAATTGCAGTAATGGTGGCACTGCCATGAGAACTAACATTACAACCAGCAATCCCAGTCCCCCTGGGCAGTGGCTGTCCTCCAGGGGTTTGGGCTAGATAGCTACCTGGTACTAGGGCCCTGGCAGGCCAGAAGTGATGCTAGGGGTGTGCCTGCTCACCCTCAGCTGCTATCTACCATGGTCTACCATTCACCAGCAGAGGGCACAGTCAGACTGTACCTGCTGCACCCCACCAGGTGTTCTAGCCATGCAGGTACTAACTGAAGAAAGTCCATACTGCATGTGCCCAAGACATTATGTGCATGCAGATTTAGCATGTACAGCACAGGCACCCAGCAGGTACCTCAGTGATTGCACCCCAGAAATAGGCTCATACCAGTATCACTGGAGACTAAAAACATACTGCACTATGTGGGAACTTAGCCAGGCCATGACCACTGCTCGTTCAGAGTGAGAGTGTCCTCCCAGCATGACATGCGGTGGCCACCCTGTCCATGCAGGTGGTGGTGTGGCAATACGGTGCCCCAGCCATTGCCCCACCCCCCATGCAGGCGCATCATGCCCAATCCGCCCTATCCGGCCCATACCCACAATACCTTCTTTATTTATTTATTTATTTATTTAAAGTTTCTTCTATACCGCACTATTCGGCATCAGCGCGGTTTACATGGAACAAAAACATCTCAGTACATTTAAACAAGTATGAGTTTACAGATAACAGTTTAAGAACTTGGATAACAGGGATGCACTATTTATAATACCATTCCATTAACTATTTACATAAAATCAACAAAGACATCTGTATTTATAAATGTATATACAACTATATTGCTTAATTCTAGTACATTTGGGTTTTTGTTAAGAACTGGAGGTCTTTGTTGCAGGTGATCTACGTTACGGTGGCTGAAAGTATTCCGTGAATAAATAGTGCTTGATAGCCTTTCTGAATTGTTTAATATCTCGTATTGCTCTAATATCAGGGGGGAGTTTATTCCAACATCTAGGAGCAAAAGAATTAAATGCCCTGTTGATCGCTGATTGGGACCAATTTGTGGATACGCTGGGTATGACTAGCATGTTTTCCATGAGAAGTCTTCTTAATCTTGTAATAGGTGCTTGACAGATGAGGTCCGAGATCGTTGATGGCGATATTTTATAGAAGGCCTTGAATGTGATAAGGAGCACTTTATAAGTAATTCTGCATCTTATTGGGAGCCAGTGTAAGTCCATTAGGATCGGCGTAATATGGTCTCTTCTTGATGCACCAACTAAGACTCGAGCCGCGGCATACATTACTAGTTGCAGCGAGTTGATGGTGTTCTTTGGTAGGCCATGTAAGACAATATTTGCATAGTCAAAGTGAGGAGTGACTATTGCCTGGAATATTGAACCGAAGTCTTTAGCTTCTAACATGGGTTTTAGGTGGCGTAAGCTTTTTATCTTAAAGTAAATAGTTTTTGCCGTACTTTTTATATGCTAGGTAAAATCAAGCCGTTGATCGAGTATCACACCTAGGTAGCGGATTGTCTTCTTGATTGGGAGCTCCGCGTCTCTTATTTTGAGTGATACTGGTGGGGAGAAGAGCTTGTTTCTGGTGACAACTAAGACTTCTGTCTTTTTGAGGTTAATTTGCATGTTTTGAACTAAGAGCCAATCTGTTATTGCATTGAAACAGTTGGTTAAATTAGTGTAATTTGGATTCGTGGTATCAATAGGAGTGAAGATAAGCACATTGTCAGAGTAAATGAGGCAAGATACATTGAAGGATTTGGTGATTTGGCAGATTGGCTGCATATATATATATTGAAAAGCAGCGCAGAGAGGGAGGAGCCTTGTGGAACACCTTGCGTTTGGAGGAATGGTTCAGAAGTGTTTGAGCCGATGCAAACTTGTTGCCATCGATTTTCCAGGTATGATTTACACCAATTCCATGCTAGACCTTGAATACCCTTTTCAAAGAGTCATGATAGTAGTATCTTATCTTATCTCCTCAGTTTTAGGTGGCGTAAGCTTGCTCCTCAGTATGCACATTTGCAGGCTCATGCTGGCATGGGTGCACGTAGTGTGGGCCCAGTGAGGGGTGGGGAGTCACAAAACAATGGATAAACAGACACACACACACTCCTATTGCAGCATTGTGCAAAGATAGGGGTGGTTGGCAACCCTGCTTGCCACACTGGTCCTGATCACAGTGCAGGTATTGCTAAAGTGTGCAGGAGCTAGTAGTAGTGCTCTGGTGATAATTGCTGCTCCGTGCTGGAGCCATGAGCCTGACTCTCCAAGACGCTTTGGATAGTGGAGCCAGTGTGTGTGTGTGTTTGTACCCCTGTTGACCGAAGCTTTAAGGATTGCACATTTTGATGTTGTATCTGCAATGTAGGGTAAAATGTAAGGATTTGCTCTGCAAGATCCACAGCTGGGACCTGAACCTGTGACCCTCTATTCCAAGACACACTGGCTGTCTGTACTGCACCACACTGTTACCACAGAAGCACAGTAGTCCTTGGGGCTACCTTTACTTTTCATCAGGCAGACTTTCTTTGTTGCACTGCACACCACGCACTGGAACAGGGCATGGTCTAGGTCCACTTCAGAGAGGTGCCACTGTCCCCTCCTGCACCAACACCACCCCCTACCCACCATGCTGACATGCCCATATGCTGTTGGTGCTGGTAGTGCACAGTCCCAGGCCATCCAATGTGCAAGTAAGTGGGTGCCTAGGGTGCAGAGTGTGGGGTGGGGAGGCATACATGGATATCCACACATCCCCCCCATCACTGCCTACCAATGTTATGTCCCTTCCACATGGGGGAAAGACAGCTGGAGGGGTGTCAGATTGGTGCTCTAGCAACTATTGGCTAGGGTGGACCATGTAAAAGTAGGTAGATTGTGTTATGCCAGCAGACTATGGACAGCTAGGTCATGCAATGCAGGTACTGTGTGCCCAGTTTGGACTACTGGGTGTATATATGTTTCAGACGACGTGTGGTCACACCCTGCACTGCCTTACCAGGGGCTGTAGTAAAGGGTATTTGTTTAGTTGGGTTTACGAACAGTTTGTGACGTTTCCTGGGGAAGGTCCGTAGACGCTTATTAGCATGGTCCCCAGATGTGCACTGCTTGCCCCATTACATGCGCGGCGTTCTCAGCTGTTTGGTTCCGAAGTAGAGGAATTGTCTTTTCATCCAGGAGCGTGGGCAGCACACATTTTTTGAATGTTACCATTGGTGTAAGGTCAGTACACTGGGATATAGTTTATTTTAAACGAGGTTAGGCAGTGCTGTTTGAGAGCCATATCGTGGAGTACTGAAACAGGTTTTTTTCATATTTATTTTAGATAACTTTCTCCTTTTTCAAACAAAACGAGGCTTATCAGCTAGTATCATCATGTGTCCCAGATGTCAACTGTGAACCCCTGATGAAACGTTTATGTGAAACACAAGAGTAAAGCTTCATGACTGCGTTGGGCTCCTTTCAAGATTAAAGAAGTATTTTTGCCAGAAAGAGTATCACACTGATGAGTTACAGATAAGCAGCTCTCTTTTGTTTTATTGAGTAGACGCCTAAATAACTCCTTATTTGGTGATTACAAGAAGGTCATTGATGCTATTATAACGCATGAGCCTCTTCATCAAGCTCAGTGTTGTTAAGTCTGAGACCTTCGGGGGAAGATAACAGGCATTTTTAAGTTATCTATAGTTCAGCATAAACATGTGATATGAGCGGTTTATTAAGATAACTGCCTTTGTTCAGTTAGTGGAGTGTACCTTATAGTATTAGTATTTCACGCTCTAGACAAAGACCATACATATAGTGCCCCATTACAGGCATTGTGGCTCCTGTGTGACATTTGGGGTACCTGCTGGGTATGTGTCCCCTGGATGGGACACTGTGGAACACAGACTATTAGGCATGTTTGACCTTGGTCAGATGCTATCTTGCTGCTTTCCAGTTTCTGTGTTTCTATGTTCCACCTAGGCGACAGCCTAGTCCAGCCTGTGCCCCAGCTGCCCTCACTGCATGTCCCACTTGCAGCCCCCTTTGCCCCATTTGCAGCATCACCATAGTGCCCTTTCATACTTGGGCACTATGTTGTTGCTGCAAATGGAGCACTGCTATCACTTTTCTTGGGCTCCCTGTCTGTGCTGTACATTGCTGACACACAAATGGTCTCTCTCTCCTGCAAATGTGCATTTACAGAGAGATTTTCACTGGCAATGATGTCCTAGCATTAATGTGGCAGCGTTAGTGTAGCTGAGGCCTCTCCCCACCCACTCCTCACCCATTGACCCCTTCTCTCTGCCCTCTGGGACAGTTACCACTGCCGGTAACGTTAACGCGCGTTACCGCGCCTTAGGGGTATGTTTACTAAACTGCGGTAACGTAGCAGCAGCTATGTTAATGCACGTTAAGTAACATTAACATGCGTTAAAGTTGCCTAATGCGCGTTAACGTCACTGGCCATGGTAAGTCCCACAGAGGTTGGAGAGAGAGTGGAGAGAAGGGGTCAATGGGCAGGGAGTGGGTGGTGAGTGGGCGGGGAGTGGGCAGGGAGAGGCTCCTGCTACACTAACGCAGGGAAATGAAGGGCCGAACATTACTAGGACTGAAAACCTGTCCTTAGATGCACATTTGCAGGAGGGCGAAACCATTTTAGCGTCAGCAATGTACAGCATAGGCAGGGAGCCCAAGAAAAGTGATAGTAGTGCTCCATTTGCAGCAACAGCATAGTATTGAAGTATGTAAGGCCAGTATGGTGATGGTGCAAATGGGGCATAGGGGGCTGCAGGAGGGACATGCAGTGGAGGCATCTGGGGCACAGGGTGGACTAGGTCATCGCCTAGGTGGCACATAGGAACATAGAAACTGGAGATCAGCAGGACAGCAGCTGACCTGGGCCAAACATGCCCAGTAGTCGGTGTTCCACAGTGTCCCATCCAGGAGACATTACCCAGCAAGTACCCCAAAGGTCACACAGGTACCACTATGCCTGCAATAGGGCAATCAGTGCACATCTGGGGAGCACTCTAACAAGGGTCCACAGACCTTACCCAGGATGCATCCCAAACAGTTTGTAGACCCAGCTAACTGAACACCCTTTACTGCAGCCCCTAGAAAGGCATTGCAGGGTGTGACCACATGTTGTTGAAAACATAAATACACCCAGTAGGCCAAACTGGGTACATCGTACCTGAGATGCATGCTCTAGCCTGTCCACCGGCTATCAGAACACAATCTACCTACATCTACCCGGTCCACCCTAGCCAATAGTTGCTAGAGCACCAACCTGACATCCCCCCAGCCATCACTCCCCCATGTGGAAGGGGCATAACATTGGTAGGCGGTGATGGGGGGGATGTATGGATGTTCATGTATGCCTTGCCACCCCAGACTCCACACCCTAGGCACCCGCCTACCTGCACAGTGGATGACTTGGGACTGTGCACTAACAGCACTGACAGCATATGGTCATGTCAGCATGGCAGGGTGTGGTGTGCCTATGCTGGAGGGGACAGTGGCACTTGCCTGCAGTGGACCTAGGCCATGCCCTGTACCAGTACGTGGTGTGCAGTGCAACAGAAAGGTCTGGATGAATAAAAGTAAAGGTAGCCCCAGGGACTGCTGTGCTTCTGTGGAAACAGTGTGGTGCAGTACACACAGCCAGTGTGTCCCAGAGCAGAGGGTCACAGGTTCAGGTCCCAGCTGTGGATCCTGCAGAGCATGTCCCTATATTTCACCCTACAATGCAGATACAACATCAACATATGCAAACCCCAAAGCAGCTGCCAACAGGGGTACAAACACCCACTCACACAGGTGCCACTATTGATAGAGTCAGGCTGTTGGCCCCAGCACAGAGCTGCAGTTATCACCAGATCACTACTACTACCCCTTGCAATGTTGGCACTGTGATCAGGACCAGTGTGGTGGGTAGGGATGCCTACCACCCACCCTTGCACAATCCTGCAATAGGAGTGTGTATGTCTATCCATTGTTTTGTGGCATCCCACTGTTACCAGCATATGTGCATAATGAGGAGCAAGGTATTGTGGGTATGGCCCAGACAGGGTGGATTGGCCAGGATGCATCTGCACAGGGTGTAGAGCAATGGCTGGGACACTGTAGTGCCTGTACGGCCCTGTTTCGTACAAAAATGGACCACAACCTAATTATTATTATTACTATTATTACCTGAAATGATCAGATCCAAAAAGTCAGTACAGGTGCAATCAGAGTCTCTGTTTATTAGATAACTGATGACCAAATACAGGCAGAAAGGTGGGGAAGAGAGTTCTATCGGGCACTAGGCACCTCAAGAATGCAACTCTCCCCCTTGAATATAGAAAGCATATTACAATTTATACCTTTTTTCCTTCCGCAATTTTTACATACAGCCCCGTCCCCAGAGCTATTCCTTTGTGTTCTCTCCCCCTCCCCTATCTTATTTCCTATTATTACTCTTTGCTCCCCTTAGTTCCTGTTGCAAAATCCCCCTGGCCCCCCTCCTCCCATACTCACCATGATCCAGCTAATCTGCTTTCTTCAGAGCCGGGCCCAGCATATATGTTGGTAGCTTTGTGGTTTCCTGTGTATGCATTTCTTTGCACATAGACCTTACAGGCCTATATCTGATATCCCCTTGCAGGTCCTAGTCTAGACTCTCCAGCCCAAACTGGCCCCTCACAAGGCTCATGATATCTCCTTATATGGTTCTTTCCGGTGCTGGATCTCTTCTTGCAGAGGCCTGTATGCTGGCTCACATGTTATAGCAGCATGACTGTTCTTTTTTGTGAGATTCAGGGTAGTCATTAAGTGTTATGAATCAGGAACATTATTAATCCTTAGCACTTAAAAATTAAAAGCAAATCTATCATACTAAACCCCAAATGTATCATACTTAACCTCTACCTCTACAAGCACTTAAACCCTACAAGCCTGACCACTGCCTGCATGGACAGGGTGGCCACAGCATGTCATGCTGGGAGGTCACTCTCACTCTGACCGAGCAGTGACCATGGCAAGTCTATGTTCCTACATAGTGCACTACCTCTCTCCAATGATACCTGTGTGTTCCCAGTGCTGGGTCCCAATCAGATACCTGCTTGTGGCTGTGTTGTATATCCCACCTCTTGGTGCATATAGTTCTTCTGTGAGCATGCATATTGGACTGGCTAGAGGACTGTCTGCAGCTAGTTTGTGCGTGGTTGGAACACCTTGTAGGGTGCTGCAGGTGCAAACTGACTGTACCATCTGCTGGTGAATGGCAGACCATGGTGTGGGGTAGTTGAGGTTTTTCAGGCCACTGCCCCAGTCACAGGTATGGCTCTGGCCCACCAACCCTGGAGGGTTGCCTTTTTCCAGCAAGACAAGGCTAGACACCCTTCTGCCCTGATAACAGGTGCCCATGGAAGCCAGACCTTAACACTGCATACACACTAATCTGGGTGGTATCTAGTTTCAGAGGACCACATGTGACTGCAGAATACAGATGGACACCAAATTACCTTCAGATGCACTGCAAGCACCACCTGTCACACACTGGTAGTGATTGGGATGCACAGCAACACATGTATTGCGGACCTAGTGCTGGGCACCCATCCTATCCCTCAGGAGGAACACAGAACCTGCACAATGGCATGGTCTGTAGCTATTCTGTACCAGTATCACACACTGTCAGTTTGTTTTTCCAAGCTGTGGTACCGTAGAGGTGCAGACCCCATTTGGTGATCAGCTGTAGACAGCTATTCAGCATGTGCATTGCATCATGGGCAATGTGCCCTCTAATTTTCTGCAGGTTGTGTGTGCATAAAATATCAGCTGTGCAGCTTTTGAAGGAAGGTTAAATTTTTGTGCGCCACATAACGACACTCGGAGTTATATACTTTAAAATTTGACTACATGTCAGAATACAGTATGTACACCACATTGATTTTAATCAAATTAAATGAAAATAGACGTTTACTAAATGAAGTGGAAAATTTCTAGTAATTACAATCACAACTTTTACATTTTAAGATGTCTGTGTTGTTTGCTATCAGAATCAGAACCGTAATTTTTGTGCGCTCTGTTGTAAAGTATGTGCGCTCGCTCAGCGAGGTGTGTGCGCGCGCGCACGCGCACAGCTTAGAGGGAACAGTGATCATGGGTACTGGTTGGGTTACCCTATCCTGGCACTCAGAGCAGACAGTTTGTGTGGTGACCTGCAGTCCTTCTGTATCCAGCCATTGATGTGGGATGCATCATGGAGATATAGCCTACTGGTTAGTACAATGCTGTTTTCAGCAGTGGTCATGGGTTCAATTCCTTGTTGTTCCCTCCTTTCATGCCTGTCCTACTCAAATAGTTTGCATGCCTGTAACAGCCATATTTTTGCATATCTGTACTGCCAGCCCATAATACCCTTGCCACAGTTGCCAACAATCTTTCAGTCCGTCTATCTGCATCTGTCAGCTGTGTAGAGTCCTGTCTTCCTGTGCAGACTGCCACCCCATGTCCTGCACTGGTACCCTTTCCTGCATTACACCTCTTCGTGCTTGCCTTGCCTGTGCCTGATCTGCATGGCACCACCACTCCTCTGTCCACCCATCATTGTACCTATCCTGACACCTCCACCTCCACTGGGGGACACGTATTTCCATCGTCTGCCACCAACGGTCTTTCCAGTACTTTACATTGCCAACAACCTGTGCTGTGGTACAGTTGCCCCAACCATGTTTGTCATCAGTACTGGCAGCCACATGGGATGGCCCCAGATATGGCAGGTCCAGCGGCTCCCAGCTCTCCCTCCTTCACTCACCTGTTCATTGCCTTTCCTGAGTGCTCTATCTAGTGTTAGGGCTACATCTGTCTCTGTTCCTCACAGGTCATGCATGTCATCCTGCAGCACCTTGCAGCTCTTAGGCCACACTAACCTAGGGCACCATAACCCTGTTAGGCCACCTTAACCTATGGTTCCATAACCCAGGGTGCCTTCTAAGGTGCCTTGTCCAGGGGTGCCTAGTACGACACTTAGCCTAAGGAGCCCTACTGTATAGGGCACTTTACAAAGCGCCTTATGAGGCACCTTACACAGCACCTTATAAGGCACCTTATAGGGCACCTAACAAGGCACCTTATAAGGCACCTTATAGGGCACCTTATAAGGCACCTGATAGGGCACCTAACAAGGCACCTTACTTATAAGGCACCTTACAAGGCAACTTGTAATGTGCCTTGTAAGGTGCCTTATAAGGTGCCTTGTAAGGTGCCTTATGCGGCGCATTGTAGAGCGTGTTCGTTTGTAACATGCATAAGCTGATATGGCTTGCTGTAACGATGCATCACCCATGCCTTTATATGGGCATCTGTACCTTTACTGCGGAACCTAACGCAAATGACATTAACGCGGTTTAGTAAACATACCCCTTAGTGTGCCTGTGTGTGTGGCCCAGATGTGAGATTGTTAACTTGAGTACACCGGTGTGCATTTCATTGTGGAGGTGATGTGTGATGGCCTGTGGTGGTATATATGTGTGTGTGTGTGTGTGTACATGCATGTTTGCATGCATGTATCCATCTGTCTGTGGTGCTTTGATACAGTGTACTAGGTGCTGGTTGAGTTTAACGGGGTGCTGGTGGTGGTGCTCTGGAGTCATGGATGCTATGACAGCATAGTTTGTGCTAGTCATGCAGCAGGAATCCCACAGGAGCAAAGGAAAAAGAGAAGAGGGTACCTACATCAGAGGGCATACAGTCCCAGGACCCAATACCTAAACTTCACTAATGAGCAGCATCTGACTGGGTTCAAATTTGACAACACTGCCATTCTCTATGATAGCAGCTAGATTGTCTCTTCTTCTCTACCACACAGAAGGGCCAGCCCAAGACTTTGCACCTAAAGGTCCCCATCACCCTTGCATTCCTGGCCATCGACAGCTTCCAATCAGTGCTGGCAGCCATAGAAGCTTGGTACAAACTACTTGAGTCTGTATATCAGGCGCCTTCTCTGACCCTTTTCAAATAAGAACATAAGATATGCCAAACTGGGTCAGACCAAGGTCCATCAAGCACTTATAGGTCAGTATAAGTTTGAATTGGATATGGAAACAGATAGGGAGCCAATGAAGCGAATTGAGAAAAGGGGTTACATGAGCATAGCGAGACTGATGGAAAATTACCCGCCAGCTGAATTTTAAACAGATTGAAGGGGAGAGAGATAATTCAGAGGGAGACCAGCAATGAGAAGGTTGCAATAGTCCAGAGGGCAGGTAAATAAAGAATGGATAAGGGTCTTAATAGTGGATTGAGAAAGGAAGGGATGAATTTTGCTGATGTTATAGAGACAGGTTTTAGCTATAAGTTGGATATGTGTTGAGAAGGAGAGGGAGGAGTCAAAGCTGACCCCAAGATTGCGAGCCGAAGAAACAGGGAGGAGTAGAGTGTTATCCACAGAAACAGAGAAAGGAAGAAGGAGGGAGGTGAGTTTAGGGGGAAAGATAAGAGGCCCAGCTTTGGCTATGTTCAGTTTCAGATGATGCTGGGACACCCAGGCAGCAATGCCAGATAAGCAGGTGTATATACAGGCCTAGATTCCTGGAGAGATTTCAGAGGTAGAGAGGTAGATAAGAACATAAGAACATAAGATATGCCATACTGGGTCAGACCAAGGTCCATCAAGCCCAGTATCCTGTTTCCAACAGTGGCCAATCTAGGTCATACGTACCTAGCAGTTTCCCCAAAAGACACAGGTTCCACAATGCTTGTATTGGGTCAAGCACTGATATCCTGGGTCCCTTCTTAATAATGGCTTATGGACCTTTCCTCCAGGAGCTTGTCCAAACCTTTTTTAAACCCAGCTACACTAACAGCCTTTACTACATCCTCCGGTAACAAATTCCAGAGTTTCATTATACGTTGAGTGAAAAAATATTTTCTTTTATTAATCTTAAATAGTTTACCCTGTAGCTTCATTGCAAGTCCCCTAGTCTTTCTATATTTTGATAACGTAAACATTCGATCTATGTTTACCCGTTCCACTCCATTCATTAACTTATAGACTTCTGTCATATCTCTCCTCAGTCGTCTCTTTTCCAGGTTAACGAGCCCTAACCTTTTTAGCCTTTCTTCATAGGGGCATCCTTCCATCCCCTTTACCATTTTGGTGGCTCTTCTCTGAACCTTTTATAATAACGCTATATCCTTTTTAAGATACGGCGACCAGAATTGCACACAATATTCAAGGTGCAGTCTCACCATGGATTGATATAGAGGCACCATAATATCCTTTGTTTTATTTTCCATTCCTTTCCTTATGATACTTAGCATTCTATTTGCTCTCTTGGCTGCCGCTGCACACTGACCAAAGGGTTTTAACATGTTATCCACAATAACGCCTAAATCTTTTTCCTGGGTGGTGGTTCCTAATGTGGAACATTGCATCGTGTAACCACAGTTTGAGTTGTTCTTCCCTAGGTGCATAACTTTGCACTTGTGCACATTAAGTTTCATCTACCATTCTGATGCCCAGTCTTCCAATTTATCAAGATCCTCTTGCAATTTTCCACAATCCTCTTGGGTTTTAACAACTTTAAATAGTTTTGTGTCATCTGCAAATTTGATAATCTCACTCATTATTCCCTTTTCCAGGTCATTTATGAATATGTCAAAAAGTAGCGGACCCAGCACAGATCCCTGGGGTACACCACTATTCACCTTTCTCCATTGGGAAAATTGGCCATTTAGCCCTACCCATTGCTTTCTATCTTTTAACCAGTTCCTGATCCACAATAGTACACTGCCTCCTATCCCATGACTCTTTAGTTTTGCCAAAAGTCTCTGTTTAGGGACCTTGTCAAAGACTTTCTGAAAGTCCAGATACACTATATCAACCGACTCACCTTTGTCTACCTGTTTATTCACACCTTCAAAAAAAACATAACAGATTAGTAAGACAAGATCTTCCTTGTCTAAAGCTATATTGGCTGTCTCCCATTAAGCCATGACTATCTACGTTTGGCAATTTTGTTCTTTATGATGGTTTCTACCATTTTTCCCGGTACTGACGTCAGGCTCACCGGTCTGTAGTTTCCCGAATCACCCCTGGAACCCTTTTTAAAAATTGGTGCTACGTTCGCCATCCTCCAATCTTCAGGTATTACAGATGATTTTAATGATAGTTCACAGATTACTAATAGCAGGTCTGCAATCTCATATTTCAGTTCTTTCAACACCCTTGGATGTATATCATCCAGCCCAGGTGATTTGCTACTCTTCAGTTTATCTAATAGTTGTAATACATCTTCCCGAATGCAACTGAGAGCAGGATAACAGTATATGAAGATCCACCAGAATAAACACTAAAAGTGTGGTAAGATAGATAAGAAGAGAACCAGGACAGAAAATAGCCCTTAAAACCAAGCGAGGACATGATATCAAAAAGAGGGTAGTGTTCAACAATTTCTGACATAGCAGGATCAGCCAATCAGTGGACCAGCTGGACAGGATTGACATATGACAAGGGTGCAAGTATGTGCAGGATGTGGCACATGGAGATGTGTGCAAATGCCACAAGCCATGGCCACATGCAATTTGCTTACAAGGCTGAAGACATGCAATTTGCTTGCAAGACCTCATCCCTCAGGTCAGGACAAATGTAAGAAAGCCAAGGTCATGCCTGCAGACATATAACTTGCCTTGCAAGGCCCTATCTCCCCTGTCAGGACACATGCAGATCACCATGATCACATAGATGCAGGTAGTATAGACACAGAGACATACCAGAATGAACCCATCCATACTCTGCCTGTATTGCACACAACCACAGAAGACTGTCAATAACCTCCGCCCCCATATAAAAGGAAGTCAACATCAGTTGTTGGTGAGAGCGAAAGCCAAACAGCCCTGTGGCACCAAAGTGTTAAGGTAAGTGCCATGTGGCTATTTGAGGCCATTGCTACCAATGAAGGTCCCGGCAAGGGGTAGCAGCAGTGGCAATGGGGGCCAGAGAGGAGAAGGGGCATATTGGAATGAGGTTTGCGTAGGGCACCTCATCTCCTTGTACTGGTCCTGGCTATTGGACACCATCTGGCAGTTTCTGTGCCTACAGCATGTGTAGAGGGATTCACCAGTACATCATGTAGGAGAGGATCTCAATGTAGGCAACATATTTATTAAAGGTCTGTGCACAGTAAAACCACACTGCAGAGATGGGCAGGTCTACAGGACAATGGGTGACATGAATGCACATCATACATGAGAGTGGTCAGGTAACAATGTGGAGACTTAAGCCTCCTGCCCCTAGTACAGGTTAAAATGGGTTGTGGGGGACCTAGTGAGCATATATATATACAATGATTAAAGCACATAAAATCTCGGGTCCCACCCCTATGTATAAATTAAAATGGGCTAATGGGGATCCAAGTAAACATATATATACATTGCCAAAATACACACAAAGGTTCTTCCCCATCCTTCTGTAGACCCCCACTCTCCCCAGTCACATATTACCACCTTCAGGAGAAACAGAGAAATCATATTTAGCATGTAGCTTCCAACATTGTAACATACATAACTGCCTCACCAAACACCTTTTCTTTCTCCTCCAGCAAACAGCTACCCATGGAAATTGAGGCAGCCTTCTATGGATACATGCAACTGAGGCACATTTAGGTGGCAAATCAGCCCATAACAAATAGAGAACTCCCCTCATACATGTGAATCCTTTCAGAGCTTGTGCTCCTCACCTAAATCCCACAGCTAAATTGGAAGCAGTTTAGGCAGTGGAGGTATCAATCCAATTGCAAACTATGATCTAGCTATTTAGTAATCAGGAATGTGTAGGTTAGCTACACAAAATTCTCCCATTTCTAAAATAACCATTACACACATTTATATCCTGTACATGTGCCCATCTGTGGCTCATTTGAAAATGAACCACTTGTAAATGGCAACATGCAGGACCTGCTCCATACACATTTATAAAACTGGAACATATAAGTGTGCTGGTCCATTTTAGAAAAGCTGTGATTTGTGCTGACTCATGGCACCCAAGTGAAAGGAGCTCACCAGAAAGGACAACGTCCGCCAAGGCAAGATGGAACTCATGAAGTGGAATTTTAGAAGGGATGTCCAAGTGCAATCTGGGATATCTAAGTTAAAAAAAACACAGGCATGTCCAGGTGCAGACGTGATTTCACAAATGTGGCCATGCCTGGTGTAGCATCTACGTAAACATCCCCAGAACCATTTTTCAGAATCCAGACACTTGAGATAACTTGATGGTTAGAGTAAGGGTTAGGAACAGAAAAGTGAGGGTTCAAATCCCTTTATTGCTATCATTGACATTTTGCTGAGTACTCAGGATGATGTTGTACTATATTCTTTACACCTTCTGGATATTTTTCAGCCAAACCAAGCACTTTCAAGATGCCTGCTTGTACCTGAAGCAGTTCTAAACTTAGACACAACACTGGACATCCAGGTTCCTGGGAATGCATCGGCCCAACGTCCACCATGCCTCCATTCAGACTTGGATGTCCTCACTCTGGAGAAGTCTCTATGCTCATTTTTGGCCTTCAAAAGCAGAATAGGGTTTCCAAAATGATCCCCTAAGTATGCTATTTTGAAATTAACCCCTGCCTTAGTAGGATGCCAGTGCAATTTTTCAAAGTGAAATTAATTGAGTCATGGCTTTTTAATACTATAAAGAGATGTACTGCTAGATCTTGCACCGTTTGTAGTCTCTTTAAACAATGGCAAGGTAAGCCAACATAAATGACATTACAATGGTCTAGGGGTTCTGAGCCTAGTCCTTGGGACACACCTAGCCAGTCAAGTTTTCAGGATAACCACAGTGGCTATGCATGACAGAGATTTGCAGACAATGGAGGCAGTGCATGCAAATTTACTTCATTTATTGAGGTTATCTTGAAAACCTGACTAGCTAGGTGTGTCCTGAGGACTGGGTCGAGAACCCTTGCAATAGTTTAATGCCACCGTGATTTTAATGTAATTACCTTTATCCAGATAGTATTCAGATTGTAGCTGCCACTGAATATCTGGGTTGAGTGTGCTATCTGGATATGCGCCAATAGTATCTGGATAGCAGAGGTATTCAGTTGGCACTTATCTAGATTGCAACATGGAGGCCTAATTTATCTAGTGGGGCCTGATATTGAACTGCCAGGATCTTCGAAGGGCTATGCGCCAATGTGCGCTTAGCCCTCCCTGCTGACCTCCAAACTGGATATTCAATTCCAGTTAGCAATCAGTGCCTTAAAGATAGGCGCAGTTAGCACCAGTTTCTGCATCTGCTCCACCTCAGACTGCCCCCAACATGCCCCGATGCTAACCGGATAGCATGGGGGCATGTAGGAGATTTAGCTGGGGATATTCAATGGCACTAACAATGTAGGTGCCGTTGAATATCCCCAGCTAAGGCATTTACATGCTTTATTGGGCTTTAAACCATGTAGATGCCTTTTGAAAACCGGGCCCGTGTTGATTGAAAATTGTGCTTTAAGGATAAAATTGGAGGTTATTCAGATAGCACTGATGCTGCACTGGCATTGCCCACAGACTACCTTGCACTAACGAGATAATGCCACAGCACCCCCCTTTAGCTCTCTGGCTAAGGGTTTGCAGTATCAGCCCATAAGAAAATAGGAGGGAACAATTGCTCAGATTTGTACAACTCCTGAAAATTAGCCATTTAATTTCACACTCAGACTAGAAATAAATTCCGATCCTTACAGCCACAAGCCTGACAAAGTAGAGCATTTAGTCAACATCCTGCTTTTCTGGACACCCATCAAATAAAAATTTAAACAGTGATCATGCAACCACTCCTCCACAGCATCTAGAAGAAGTTAATTTAGGTCAAGAATGCCCTCGTCCTGAGACTTCAACATATAATTTATAATCTAACTTAAATTCCTCCATAAAACAGTCCCTTTATTTGTAAATTTTATTTAATGTATCCTTTACCAGGTCTTTTTTTTTTAACTTTAAACTGTTCCTCGGTTTATCTTATATTCCCTAAGGAGATGAGTAAGACAGGCCCATTATGTCATTATTTAGAAAACCATTCTTCTGTGTTTCTTAGGGAATATGAGTACATTTCTCTACAGTTACCTGGAACGTGCAAATTGTCAAATAAAAAAAAACATATCATCTGCATCTTTATACCATGCCAGGTTTCAGATAGATCTATGTAATACATATTGAGGCCTATTCCCTACTAGAGGTCCAGCCCCTGTATGGCCCCTCGGAAATGGGTCTATCGGTTTGTACGTGCAGGCCAGGCCCCGATTCTCAAGGGCCACACGTCCAACAGATCCCTGACTAACTCAGCCTGGCTCTGTAATGGAGCTATAGTGCCATGACGTCTCATTGCCATAGCACCGTGGCTCCATTACAGAGCCGTGAATGCTGGCTAACACCGAGATTGTCCTTTCCCTGCAGCAAGACCCCCAATCCAGCCTCCCATGGCCAGGGTCTGGCTGCAGGGAACCTTCTGCACGCCTCCCCGTCTTGTCTCTAATGGTCGCCGTTGCTTTCCCATGTCCAGGGGGACTTATTCCTCTGAGGTGGAATAAGTCTCCCATCTAACTAGCCTACCCTGGACATACAGGGCCAACCTCAGAATCAGCCCTGTACATCCAGGGCGATAGCCCGCCCATGCACCGACCTCGCTCCGCCTTCTGCCCACCCCCTCCTGTCCCCGTCTAAGGCTTCCCATGCAACTCTGCTATTCATACAGGGAGCATTGCAAGGGGACGGCACAGGGAATGAATAGCGGGGATGTATGTCCAGGCAGGGCATACATCCCCATTATTCGTGGCTCAGAATAGACCCCATACTGAACAGAGCAACACTAGAGTTATTACAGGAAAATAAAAGTCAATATCAACTGCATTTCTTAATTTTCCCCTTTGTTTATGAATAACCCATAAGGAATTTGCATGGAAGGAAAACCTTATATTTCCCTGATATTAACAAATTGAAGGTTAATACAATGATGACACAAAGTTTGTAGAATAATTTATGCTTTGTAGTTCAAGTCAAAGAGCCCTGAATTAATTACAGGCATTGTATTGTCCCAAGACCAGAAAGGCTCTATTTATTGATACTGGATCAATACCAACTATTTAGAGAGCCTAACTATATAGAATGCAAAAAAAAACCCTGGACATCTGCATTGACAGATTTTGAATTTCCAATTCTTTTAAAGGAGAAGAAACGCGACCTCGTTTCTGAAGTCTGGTGAAAGCAAAACAAAATTCCACTGGCCTGTGAGGCTTTGATCCGAATTATCATTTGCCTGATGTGTTCTTCATAGCAGAAAATCAGCAGGACTTCTTTTATTTGGATGAGCATAACGCCATTACAAAGGCAAATTTTAAGAGGCTGATATTCAATGGCAGTATGCCGCTGAATATTGGGGCTAAGCAGCGCTATCCGGGTAAGTGATGACACTTTTCTGGTTAGAGGATTTTTCAGTCGGCACTTATCCAGATTGCAGATTACAGGTGATCGGATGTCAATTTGCAGTAAAGTATATTTGTATAAAGAAGGAGACTGTATAATGCTCATTAGGAATATGCATGGCCAAAAAATGGTTTGTGCTGGTTTTAAACAGATTTTTTCCAATTTTAAGGCATTTGTTCATGTTTTTTTCATCTCTTGTTTTTTGCACATGCTCTTTATGCATCCTAGAGCTTTTTTATGTTCAGAAACCTGAACAAACCAACCTTTTCCAAAAATGGGGAAGCTATAGAACTAGAGGACATGAAATTAAGCTGCAAAGAGGTAAACTTAGAAGCAATATCAAGTGTGTGTGTGTGTGTATCGGGGGGTGGGGGTGCACCTGTGTGTTTGTGTATCTGTGAGTTTCAAGGGGTACATGCATACATGTGTGTGTGAGAAAAATTTGTCTGAAAAAAGAACTAACCAAGCTTTTTGGCAATGACGTCCCCAATACAAGATGATCAGATAAGTCTTACTTCCTTTGAAGAGTAGACTTACAGGAGACCCCTCTTCTTTAAATACTTGTCTCTTTGCTGTGGGGTCCTGGCTGCCACGATAGCCATCTTTCACTCAATATACAAAAAACAGCTGCAATCTGACTGTCCTCATATTCCAGATCTCTCACAATTGTCTCTATGCGTTCTGATACTCTCACTGTATTATCTTGGTTCCCATCCTCAAGTACTGAAGTGTTACCCTTGATCCCACTCTGGCTTTCCACAATCATATTAGTACCACTGTCATGGTTTCTGTCTTCTTCTATCTGCCACTTCCGTCTCCATCCAATGCAGACTTACAGTTTGCAGAAACTGCATTGGAAGGGAACAGAAGAGGCAGATAGCAGAAGACAGAAACCATGACTCAGCACTGGAGAGTGTAGGGAAGCACTACATTACGGAGAGTGGCAACAAATGGGGGCAGACAGCAGTGGCAGGGGGCAGCAGGATGGAGGGCCCACTTAGTGTGCTCCCCATTCTTGCACTGACCCTGATAGTCGCCCTAGCAGGTATAAATTACATGAGGCACTTTTACCCCCATGCATTACGTGAATTTGCAAAACAAAACAATGCAGAAAATGTGTGTAAAGCATGCAAATTACAATTGCAGTCCATGCAGGCAGTTTTAATGGTCATTGGAAATAGCCCCTATCCCAATATAGAAGGGCCAATATTTAGACTGGGTGGTCATCATGTTTGTTAAAATGCCAACTGCCATGACTGAAAAAAGATACAGATATTCGGTGCTCCTATCTGGATAGTGACTGGCACTGTATGTATGGATTCGGGAAACACAGAAGAAATGATGGCAGAAAAAGACCATATGGCCTATCCAGTCTGCCCTTTGATACCAACTACTATAGTCCTTTTTTTTCCTTTAGAGATCTTCAGTGTTTGTCCTATGCTTTCTTGAATTCAGATACTATCCTGGTATCTACCACCTCCATTGGCGGCATCTCCATGAACCTTCCACTCTTTCTGTAAAAAAATATTTATGCATATTACTCCTGAGTCTATCCCCTTTTAACTTCATCCTATGCTCCCTCATTGTGGAGTTTTCTTTCAATTGAAAGAGGCTCTCCTCCTATTCATTTATACCACAGAGGTTTTTAAACGTCTCTATCATATCTCCTCTCTCCCGCCTTTCCTCCAAAGTATAGATATTGAGGTCTGTCCCCATATGCCTTATGGTGTGTATAGACCAGATGCAATGCAACATACAAAGCAACCTAACCTGCAATGTGTTGTCTAGTTGGGACATTTTTGTGCTATGTGCATTTACTTCATGCTCGGTTGAATCCGAACATTGTTGGTTTTTGCCATGAACACCAAAGGCACACTGAGGAGTATGTTTACTAAACCGTCTTAATGTTACCTGCGCTAGTTGCAGCATTAATGTGAAGAATGGCATATAAGGTAGTGGGCGGTCCGGCGGCAAGGTTGCAAGAATCTGTATCGCGTGATAGTGGTCACCATGACACGTTAACACGCGTTAACCCTAAGTTCATGCCAGCGCAGTGTTAGAAGCTATAAAGATATAGCCCACTGGTTACTGCAATGATGGCAGAGGTCATGGGTTCGATCCCATAGTGGTATTATGTAAGAAGGCTGTCTGAGGCATTTCCTTTTATTTTAAAGCAGTGCTGCCAGCAAAAACACCCTAACAGTGCCATAACCTAAGGTGCCGGATAAGGCGCCTTATAGGGCGCCCTATAAGGCGCCCCATAGGGCACATTATAAAGTGCCCTGTCCGCCCAGGCACTTTATAATGCACTCTATAGGGCGCCCTATAGGGCGCCTTATGAGGCACCTTAAGTTACGGAACTGTGAGGGTGTTTTTGCTAGCAGCACTGATTTAAATTAAAAGGAAAAGCCTCAGACAGCCTTATTAAATAACACCACTGTGGGATAAAACCCATGACCTCTGCCTCCACAGTCATTGAAGTAACAAATGGACTACATTTCTAGAGTGTCTATCACACTGCTGGCTGGCTACAGAAAGACCGCAGGTCACCACACAAACTGTCTGCTGTGGTTATCAGAATAGGGTATACCCACCTGTACCCATGATGCACTGCACATGCAGCTTAGCAGCCTACATCTGTTCACAAGATGGGGTATACGCCTCTATAGCACCCCGGAGTGGTAGGGGGGGAACTGACCGTGTGTGTTACTGGCACAGAGTAGCTACAGACCGTGACATTGTGCGGTTCCTGTGCTCACCATGGCATGGCTGAGATAGGTTGTGCTGCAGGTCTCCATCAGTGCCAGTGTGTGACAGGTAGTCCTTGCAGACACACCTGTGTCCATCTGTATTCCCCAGTCATATCTAGCCCTTGTGGACCATGATGCACCCAGAAATGTTCATATCCTGTGTGGTTGCCATGGTCACATGTAATAAGAGAAAGATGGTGTTTGGACCCAAAAGTGTATTATGTAGCACAACCCAACCCGCCCTCTGTGGGTCAGGGTGGGGGACAGGATCTCCCACCAACAGATCCACATTCTACATCTCTGCAATGGTGGCAGTAGAGGGGACCATCAACCCCAGCCCTGCTGGGGAATAGGTAAGCTACAGGGCAGTCAATGCAGAGATGTACGCAACACATAGGGCAATGGCAGACAGGCAATAGGCCTAGAAAAGCTCAGCTACCCCATACCACTATCTGACATTCACCATCAGAAGGCAGAATCAGTTTCCACCCGCTGCACGCCACAAGGTGTTCCAGCCATTCACATGTTAACTGCAGACAGTCTGCTAGCTAGTACATAGTGCATGCTCCTGGAGGAACCGTGTGCACCCAAAAATGGGATGTGAGCGCACACACACATACACCAAACAAGTATGTCAGTGATTGGGTCCCAGAAAATTGAACTCATAGATATCACGTGAGAGAAATACTGCATAGCACTATGGGGGAACCTAACCATGCCAGTCAGGGTGAGAGTGACCTCCCAGCATGACATGCTGTGGCCACCCTGTCCGTGCAGGTGGTGGTCGGGCACTACAATGTCCCAGCCATTGCGCTATGCCCTGTGCAGATGCATCCTGCCCAGACCGCTGTGTCCGGGCCATACCCACAATACCTTGCTCCTCATTATGCAAATTGGCAGGCTAACACTGGAGACAGTACAAGCATTGGGGGCTCAGTAAGGTGTAGGCAGCCACAAAACACTGGGTAGACATACACACAGTCCCACACCTATTTCAGCAATGTGTAAAGATAGAGATGGTTGGCAGCCCTGGCTGCCACACCAGTCCTGGGCACCAGTCTGGGCACAGGCATTGCTAAGGTATGCAGGTGCTAGTATTGGTAGCTGCTGCTCTGCACAGGGCCCAACAGCCTGACTCTCCATGAGGCTTTGGATAGTGGAGCCTGTGGGTGTGGGTGTTCGTGCCCCTGTTGGCCAATGTTCTAGGGCAGAGGTTCCCAAATCTAGTCCTGGTTGGCCAAGCACAATTCAGGTTTTCAGGCTGTCCCTAATGAATATGCATGAGATACATTTGCATACAATGGGGGCACTGCATACCAATGCATCTCATGCATATTTATTAGGGACAGTATGAGATCATGAGGGGTGTTTGACCCTCCAGGACTGCAGTTGGGAACCTCTGCTCTAGGGAGTGCACATGTTTATGGTGTATGTGCTCTGTAGGGTAAAACATAGGGACATGGTCTGCAGGAGCCATAGCTGGGACTTGAATCTGTGACCTTCTGTCCTTGAACACACTGGCTGTGTGTACTGCACCAAACCTTTGCCACAGAGGCAGGTAATTCCCTGGGGATACCATTACTGTTCATGAGACAGCCCTTGTCTGTTACACTGCATGCCACCAACCTGAAAAGGGCTTGACCTTGGTGTGCTGTGGGCAGATGCCACTGCCCCCTCCACCACCAGCACCCCTCCGCCACCATGCTGACATGCCCTTATGCTGTTGGTGCTGGTGGTGCGCAATCTGAGGCCATCCAGTGTGCCGGTAGGCGGCTGTCTATTGTGTGAGATCTGGAGTAGGGGTGCCTACGTAGACATCCACGCTTCCCCCCGGCACCGTCTGTCACTGTTATGTGCCCTTTGGGGTACCTGCTGGTTGATGTCCCCTGGGACACTGTGGGACACATGCTCATGGGCATATTTGACCTTGGTCAGTTTCTGGTTTGCTGATTTGCAGTTTCTGAGTTCCTATGTGCCACCTAGGCATCTGCCTAGTTCACCCTGTACCCCAGCTGCCCCACTGCATGTCCCGCCTTCAGCCCCCTGTACTCCATTTGCAGCTTCACCATCATGCCCTTTCATACTTGGGAACTATACTGCTGCTGCACATGTATCACTACTATCACTTTTCTCGGTCTCCCTGGCTTTGCTGTACATTGCTGACTGAAATGCCTCAGTCGAGTCGGGAGTGGTGCCAAAGGACTGGAGAGAGGCTCATGTGGTGCCTTTACACAAAAGCGGAAGTAAGGATGTGCTTGAAAACTACAGGCCGGTTAGTTTAACTTCAGTGGTGAGTAAATTATTGGAAACGCTGCTGAAAGAGAAAATAGTGAGGTTTCTGGAGTCCAGCGGATTACAGGATCTGAGGCAGCATGGATTCACCAGAGGCAGACTTTGTCAAACAAATCTGATTGATTTCTTTGACTGGGTGACCAGGGAGTTGGACCGAGGGAGGGCCCTAGATGTGGTGTATTTAGATTTCAGTAAAGCCTTTGACACTGTTCCTCACAGGCGACTTATAAACAAACTGAGAACCCTAGGGATGGACCCTAAAGTTACTGCTTGGGTTAGAAATTGGTTGGGTGGGAAGCGACAAAGAGTAGAAGTAAATGGAGCTCACTCTGAGGAGAAGGATGTTACCAGTGGTGTGCCCCAGGGATCTGTCCTTGGTCCGATTCTTTTTAACATCTTTGTTAGTGATATAGCGGAAGGGCTGTCGGGTAAGGTTTGCCTCTTTGCAGATGATACCAAAATCTGCAATAGAGTAGACACCCAGGAAGGTGTAGATAACATGAGGAGGGATCTAGCTAAGCTTGAAGAATGGTCTAGAATTTGGCAGCTGTGATTTAATGTTAAAAAATGTAAGGCCATGCATTTGGGCTGCAGCAATCCAAGGGAGCAATATAGTATAGGGGGTGAAGTACTTTTGTCCACCAAAGAAGAGCAGGACCTAGGCGTGGTTGTGTCTGATGATCTTAAAGTAGCTAAACAGGTAGAAAAGGTGACGGCAAAAGCTAAAAGGATGCTTGGGTGCATACGGAGAGGAATGGCTAGCAGAAAAAAGGAGGTGATAATGCCTCTGTATGTCTTTGGTGCGACCTCATTTGGAGTATAGTGTGCAATTCTGGAGATCGCACCTTCAAAAGGATGTGAACAGGATGGAGTCGGTGCAGAGGGTGGCTACTAAAATGATTAGTGGTCTTCATTATAAAGCATATGAGGACAGACTGAAGGTTCTTAATATGTACACCTCTTAGAGGAAAGGTGGGATAGAGGTGATATGATTGAAATGTTTAAATACCTCCATGGCATAAATGTTCAGGGAGAGAGCCTCTTTCAATTGAAAGCAAGTTCTGCTACGAGGGGACATGGGATGAGGGTGAAGGGAGATAGATTCAGGAGTGATATGTGGAAATATTTCTTTATGGAAAGAGTAGTGGATCCGTGGAATAGTCTTCCAGTGGAGGTGGTAGAGATGAGGACAGTAACTGAATTCAAAAAAGCATGGGACAACCACAGAGGATCTCTAAAGGTAAAAAGGGGACTGTTGTAGTTGTTGATATGGAAGGACAGAATAGATAGGCCATGTGGTCTTTTTCTGTCATCATATTTCTATGTTTCTCTGTTTTCTCTCTCCTGCAAATGTGCCTCTAGAGCGAGGTTTTCACTGGTGCTAATTTTCAGACCTTCATTTCACGGCGTTAGTGTGCATGGAGCCTCTCCCCGCCCACTCTCCGCCCATTGACCCTTGATCTCCGCCCCTGGGGAGCCTTACTCTGCCCTCTGGGGAGCCTTACTCCACCCTCTGTGCGCCTTAACACCGGCGGAGACGTTATCGCGTGATATGTGACATTCTCACACGGTAATGCGCCATTATCTCGCAATAACGTCACTTATCACGAGATAACATCGCTGCTGTGATGTTAGCGCTGTTTAGTAAACATACCCCTCAGTCTCAGTTGGGATGCTGTTCGATTAATAAATGCTCACAAACTAAATGGATCACAGTGTGTGCAGCTTTTCTCCAAGAATACATGCTTCATTCATGCTCTGCATCCCAGTTAGCTAGAGCTTTGTTGCATTGTTGCATGTTGTATTACATGTTTAAAACGCCCAGGGTATATTCATCTTTTTGGAGAAGTAGCCTAATGTTTAGAGCACTGGTTTAGGAAACAAGAGAATAGGGCTCAATTCTCACTAGCCCTCCTTGTGGCCTTGGGCAAGTCACTTAACCCTCCATTGCTTCAGAAGAATCCAAGTTATCAATGTCCCTGTTTAATATACTGTATATTACCAAGATTAAGTTACATTTGGAGCATTGTGTGCAATTCTGGACACCGCACCTTCAAAAAGATATAAACAGGCTTTAAATGATAGAACAGTATAAAAAAACCTGTTAAATAAAGAAAATAAATGATGAATCCCACTGACCAGCTTGGTAGCCACCCTCTGCATAAACTCCATCCTGTTTATATCCTTTTGAAGATGCGGTCTCCAAATTGCATACAATACTCCAAATGAGGTCACACCAGAAACTTTTATATAGTCACTATCGCCTCCTTTTTTCTGCTGGTCATTCCTCTCTATGCACCCAAGCATCCATCTGGCTTTTGCCATCAGTTTTTCTACCTGTTTAGCCACCTTAAGTTCATCAGAAACAATCACGCCTAGGTCCCAATCTTCTTTCATGGACAAAGTACTTTACCCCATACACTATACAGCTCCCTTGGATTTTTGCAGCCCAAATTCATGACCCTGCATTTTTTAACATTTAAATCTCAGCTGCTAAATTCTCAACCATTCTTCAAGCTTAGCTAGATCCCCCCTCATGTTATCTACTCCTTTCTGGGTGCATACTTTATTGCAGATTTTGGTATCATCTGCAAAGAGGCAAACCTTACCCGACAGCCCTTCCACAACACCACTAACAAAAATGTTAAAAAGAATCGGACCAAGGACAGATCCCTGCGACATATCACTAGAACTAAGCTGCTACTCGTATAGTGGTGATATTGAGCATTCTGTCTAGATAGCTAACCAGATAGTTGGGACAGCCTTTTTTGCTAGCAGACTGAATATCATTGTTAGCTGGATTACTTGGTACCATGCCCAAGCTCCAATTATCCCTGCACTATCCATATAATGCTGAGACAGTCAGGGAAAATATTTGGCAGCACTACATGGAAATTGCCACTGAATATCTTGCTGGCTGGCACAATATCTTGCTGGCTGGCACTTATCTCGTTAGCAGATGCTGCTAACCAAATATACAGAGCCAGTACAAGGATTGGTGGTGCCTTAGGCAAATCTCTCTATCCTGCTGCCCCTTCCCTGCCCCCATTGCCACCACCCTCTCCAGGGCCTGCAGTGGTGGCCATGGTTCAGAATGTGTGATGCAGCAGTTAGATAAGTGCTGCATCACAGTTTCTGCACTCTCTATCTCTTCTGCTCCCCCACCCATGCAGACTTCCAATTTATGAAAAGAGACATAGTAGATAGCAAAAACCATGACGCAGCGCTGGCAAATTGAGGTACCAATGGGCTACATTTTCTGAGCCATTGCCGCCACTGCTGGTTCTGAAGAGAGACAGCAGTAGTGGTAGTGGGCGCTCTGGAGGGCCAGAGCTCCAGGCAATTGCCTAGTTCACCTAATGGTAGTAGTTGTCCTGCAGATATGTGTTTTTGAATATTTATTTGTAAGGCAGCTTTTTCTTTTGCATTCCATTTTTATGGAACTCTCTTCTCTCTTATTCGCATATGGAATTATCCCACCCTTTCAAAAGGGCTTAATCCCCCTTTTTTTAAGGCTTTTGTGAACTTGCTGGATTTGAGAGACACAGGGCCCAGTTCCCATCAGGTCATGTCCGACCCGTCCGGCTGTCCAAAATCTGGATGGAACAAAATCGGGTGCAACTGGCCTGGATGGACAGGATGTGCCCCAATTCTGGCCCTCTGTACATTCAGGCCATTCTCCGTACAACCCGCCTGAGGCTCCTGCATGGAGCCCAGTGCCATGGCATCCAATCACCATGGCACTGGGAGGCCAGGCAGGAGTCCTGATTGTGGCAAGAAACTCCACTGCTCATTTCCCCGCCACCCAACCCCGCTTCTGCTCAACTCCAGGTGGGGTCGGGCTGCGGGGATCCTACTGCTTCTACTCACCTGGGTCGGGGGGGGGGGGTCATAGCGCACTGACACCCACTTTGGGGGGACTTATTCCACCTCCATGGTGGAATAAATCCCACAGCTAACTCCTCCTGCGTGGACATACAGGACCTTGACCGGAATCTGCCCTGTATGTCTGGGTCAGGGTCCTGCCTCTGGTCCGCCCATGCTCCTCCTCCTGGCCACCCCCTCCCACCCCCGTACAGAGCTCTCCACACATCTTGTTTGTATGTGTGGGGAGCTCCGTGTTCATAATCAAACCCCTGGTGTTTAGCGGGGATGTATGTCCAAACCGGACAGGAGTACACAAATGAGCGGAGAGTGGTAAATGCAGCAAGTTCAAACTTTATTAGCAACCCCGACACATTTCAGCTTGTGCCTTCCTCACGGGGTGTTGCCTCACAAGAAACAAACAAGAAATAATAACAATCAAGATAAAATACAACAACAATTAAACTGGACATGCATCCCCACTAAATGCAATGCAGAATGTGCTTAGGTTTTTAAACTAGTCTTGTGGCCTTTCCGTTCCCCTCTTTATCCTGTAAACATTTTATGTTATTCTTTCATACAATCTATTTTTGTTAGCCCTATAATTTTAAACTTTGTAAACCATTCTGAAGCAGCAATACAAAGGGAAAGTATGGAATAAAATAAACTAACCTATACTAAGTTGCATCTCTTTAATGCACAAGAATTCCATGAGTTAAATCCAGTTTTATCAGAGAAATCTGGAACAATTCTGAATGTAACTTACACAACCTTAACTAATCTGAATACATTCACATCTTTTATTAAGCACAATGATGTCGGACATACTATATTTTATATATTTTCAGTTGGAGCCTTCATGACTGCAAACTTGAGAACATAAGAAATGTCATACTGCTTCAGACTAAGGTCCATCAATCTCAATATCCTGTTTCCAACAGTGGCCAATCCAGGTCACAAGTACCTTCCCAAAAAGGCAGATAAATGGAATAGTCTCCCAGTGGAGGTGGTAGAGATGAGGACAGTATCTGAATTCAGAAAAGTATGGGACAAACACAGAGGATCTCTAAAGGTAAAAAGGGGACTGTTGTAATTGAAAAGGAAGGGCAGATGAGATACGCCATGTAATCTTTTTCTGCCATCATGTTTCTCTGTTTTTTTTGGACTTTTGGATTTATGTTTTAGGTCATTAACCTGCTGGAGGACCCATGACCTTCAACCCAGACCTAGCTTTCTTATACTAGGTAGCATATTTTGCTTCAAAATACCTTAGTACTCCTCTGACTTCATGATTCCTTTATTACATTCCAGGCCTCCAGTTCCTGAGGCACCAAAACAGCCCCACAACATTATGGAATCTCCACCATAATTAACTGTAGGAAGGGTGGGTTTTTTTCCCTTATAAGCTTCATTTCTTCACCTGTAAATGCTGATCTGTATTGCCAAAGAGCTCATGTTTGGTTTCATCTGTCTACAGAACATTTTCCTAGAAGGATTGTGGTTTCTTAAGATGGGAATGGGTAAAGAGCAGGCATGCCTTTTTATATCTGTCTTTGAGCAGTGCAGTCTTCCTTGGCCTTTACTCATGAAATCATTTTTTGTTTAGTGCATGGTGTATGGTGTGCGTTGAAACCTCCACTCCAGATTGCTCTAAGTCAGACTTAAGTTCTTTGGATGTTGTGTGTAGTGTTTTTCCAACAGTTCGCACTAACTTTCAAAGGGGTATGTTTACTAAACCGTCTTAACATAGCAGCGGCAACATTATCACACAATACGTAACATTATCGCGCGATAACGTCGGCAGCGGCATTAAGGCACACTAACGCTGTGAAATCCAGGTCTGAAGGGTGGAGTAAGGCCTCCCAGAGGGCGGAGATAGGGGTCAATGGGCGGAGAGTGGGCGGGGAGAGGCTCCAGGCACAGTAACGCTGTGAAATCCGGGTCTGAACACTAACGCCAGTGAAACCCTCGCGTTAGAGGCACATTTGCAGGATACAGAAACCATTTCAGTCAGCAATGTACAGCAAAGGCAGGGAAACCCAGAAAAAGTGATAGTAGTGATACATGTGCAGGAACCAAAAAGGCAAATAAACATATGAAATGACCAAACCACATTTGAAATCCCAATAACCAAGCTTGCCAATAGTGATTTTAATGATAAACATAAATCAACACTACTGACAAAGCATAAAAAGGAAGCTATCATGTTTGGAAGGGTCTATGCTCTGTCCCCCTACAAAGTGAAGGATCCCACATTGAAATAGCGATAATCAGGGTTTTTGTTGTTTATATGGGGCAGGTTTGTTATGGCGTGCACATGTGCAGCAACAGCAGAGTGGGCATGTAGGAAAGGGCAACTGTAATGATGCTGTAAATGGGATACAGAGGGGGGGCTGCAGGCATCACATGCTGTGGTCCAGCTGGGGCACAGTGTGGACTAGGCAGATGACTAGGTGGCATATAGGAATGCCGAAACTGTAAAGCAGCAAGGCAGCAGCTGATGAGGGTCCAACATGGGCACAAGTGTGTGTCCCACAGTGTCACAGGGGATATTACCCAGCAGGTACCCCCAAGGGCACATAACATTGGCAGGCGGTGCTCGGGGGAAGTGCGCATGTCCATGTAGGCACCCCTACCCAAGAAACCACATCATAGGTAGCTGCCTACCAGCACACTGGATGGCCTGGGACTGCGCACCACCAGCACCACTGGCATAAGGCATGTCAGCATGGTGGTGGAGGGGTGCTGGTGGTGAAGGGGGCAGTGGCATCTGCCCCCAACAGACCACGGCCAAGCCCCGTTTAGGTGGGTGCCGTGCACTGCAACAGACAAGGTCCGTCTGATGAACAGTTATGGTATCCCCAGGGAATGACTTGCCCCTGCGGCAACAGTTTGGTGCAGTATACACAGCCATTGTATTCAGGGACAGAAAGTCACAAGTTCAAGTCCCAGCTGTGGCTCCTGCCAACCTTGTCCCCTTATTTTATCCAGTACTAAACCGTGGTAATAAAGATGGAACCTTTATTGCAGATAAAATAAACATGCCTGAAACACCTATATTTTACCCTACAGAGCACAGACACCATAAATATGTGCAATCCCTAGAGCAGAGTTTCCCAGCTGCAGTCCTGGAGGGCCAAACACCATTCAGGTTTCATGCTGTCCCTAATAAATATGCCTGTGCTGCATTTGTATGCATCGCCACCATTGTATGCAAATGTATCTCATGCATATTCATGAGGGAAAGCATGAAAATCTGAACAGTGTTTGGCCCACCAGGACCGGAGTTGGGAACCTCTGCCCTAGAGCAGCGGCCAACAGGGGCACAAACACCCACACCCACAGGCTCCACTATCCAAAGCCTCATGGAGAGTCAGGCTGTTGGGCCCTGCATGAAGCAGAATCTCCAAATACTGTCACCTGCATACCTTAGCAATGCCGTCCTAAACTTGGGAACACGTTCCACATATATCAAAAGGTTGCTATGATTAATGTCAGCTAACAAATCCTAAGTTAAACACGATTTGTTGATAGAGATTCATCATAGCAACGTTTCTGATATCTGTGGAGTGTGTTTCAGTTATTGCTTCTGACAGTGTTTACCACCCCGGGGAGTGACCCGAACAGTATTGCGTACCATAGCAATGCCTGCACTGTGCCCAGGACTGGTGTGGCGGCCAGAGCTGCCACAAACCTCCATATTTGCACAATGCTGGCATAGGTGTGGGAGTGTATGTAGGTCTATCCAGTGTGTTGTGGCTGCCTACGCCTTACTGAGCCCACAATGCTTGCACTGTTTCCAGTGTTAGCCTGCCAATGTGCATAATGAGGAGCAAGGTACTGTGGGTATGGCCTGGACAGGGTGGGCTGGGCAGGATGCATCTGCACAGGGCATAGGGCAATGGCTGGGACATTGTAGTGCCAGACCACCACCTGCACGGACAGGGTGACCACAGCATGTCATGCTGGGAGGTCACTCTCACCCTGACTGAGCAGTAGCCACAGCATGGCTAGGTTCCCCCATAGTGCTATGCAATATTTCTCTCAAGTGATATTTATGGTTTCTTTTTTCTGGGGCCCAATCACTGACTTACCTGCTTGGTGTGTGTGCTCACATCCCATTTTTGGGTGTGTATGGTTCCTCTAGGAGCATGCACTATGTACTAGCTAGCAGACTGTCTACAATTAGCATGTGTATGTCTGGAACACCTTGCAGGGTGCAGTGGGTGGAGACTGACTGTGCTGTCTACTGGTGAATGTCAGATAGGGTAGGGGTGGGGTGGGGTGGGGTGGGGTGGGGTTGGGGGGGCAGCTGAGCTTCTCCAGTATTCTGCCTGTCTCCCATTGCCTTTTATGATGCATATAGCTCTGCATTGACTGCCGGGTAGGGTGTCTGTTCCCCAGCAGGACTGGGGTTGATAGTCCTCTCTACTGCCACAATTGCAGAGATGTACAATGTGGATCTGTTGGTGGGAAATCCTGTCCCCCCCCCCCCCACCCTGAGCCACAGAGGGCGGGTTGAGTGGTGCTACATAATCTGCTTTGGGCTCTGAACACTACCCTTCACTTATAACATGTGACCATGGCACCCACACAGAATGTGCACTATTCTGGGTGCATCATAGTCCACAAGGCCTAAACATGACTGGGAAATACAGATGGACACAGGTGTATCCTAGGTGTATCTGCAGGGACTAACCCTCACACACTGGCACTGATGGGGACTTTCAGCGCAGCCTATCTCAGCCATGCCATGTGCTGCAGACCTGGTGCTGGGCCCCCCATCCCTCACCCTCAGGGTGAGCACAGGAACCTCATGATGTCACGGTCTGTAGCTACTCTGTGCCAGTAACACACATGGTCAGTTCCCCCTACCAGGCCGGGGTGCTATAGAGGCGCATACCCCATCTTGAGATCAGATGTAGGCTGCTGATCTGCAGCAGTGCATCATGGGTACGGGTGAGTTTACCCTATCCTGGTAGCCACAGCAGACAGTTTGTGTGGTGACCTGCAGTCTTTCTGTAGCCAGCCAGCGGTGTGTTAGATGCTCTAGAGATGTAGCCCACTGGTTACTTCAATGACTATAGAGGCAGAGGTCATGGGTTTGATCCCATAGTGGTGTTATTTAAGAATGCTGTCTGAGGCTTTTCCTTTTCATTTCAATCAGTGCTGCCAGCAGAAACACCCTCACAGTGCTGTAGCCTAAGGTGCCTCATAGGTTCCCTATATAGCGCCCTATAGGGCACATTATAGGGTGCCTTGGCGGACAGGGCACTTTATAATGTGACCTATGGGGCGCCTTATGAGGCATCTTAGGTTACGGCACTGTGAGGGTGTTTTTGCTGGCAGCACTGATTTTAATTAAAAGAAAATGTCTCAGACAGCCTTTTTAGATCACACCACTGCAGGATTAAACCCATGACCGCTGCTTCCACTGTCATTGCAGTAACCAGTGGGCTACATCTTTATAGCTTCTAACACTGCGCTGGCATGTACTTAGGGTTAACGCACGTTAACGTGCCACGGCGCCCACTATTGCACAATACAGATTCTTGCTACCTTAGGACCTGAACGCCCACTCCTTATATGGCATTCTTCACATTATCGTTGCAACTAGCGCCGGTAACATTAAGATGGTTTAGTAAAGGTACCTCAAAGATTTTGTGGATTAAGTTTCCTCTTCCCACCATGTCCTGTAGGGTTCTTGACAGTTCCATGAGCAGAAATCTTCTTAATAATATTGCAAATTGTAGACACAGGAATCCAAAGGTCTTTGGAGATGGCCTTGTACCCGTTTGAAGTTTTATGTTTGGTGATAATGGCTTTTCTGATGGTCTCAAGCAGCTCTATTGTCTTCATCATTGTGAAAATGGAATAGGGAGTAAATGTGGCCATTTTAAACAGAGTCATCATTGGTTGACAATTGATCACAGGGGCATCTAATTTTACTGCATTGGAAATGTGTTTTTTCTGTTCAAACTAATTTAAATTGTTTATAAGGGTGCCAATAATGTCCTGGCAATGTCCTAGTTTTTTATACTATTTCTTTTTTAATTAGTCTTGTTTTAATTGGTCTTGGTTCAAATATGTGTGCACATATAGTCCAAAGCCATTTTGCTGGCCACTTTTTTTAAGGAGATATTGGACATTAAGGGGTTGAACTGCAAGGGTGCCAATAATGTTGACCACAACTAAATTTCACCTCAGTGAGGAGGAGAGCCCTGAACTTTTGCTGGAGTTCAGGAGGTGCCTGAGGGATTTGGGCTGCTATGGGGCCCGGTGCAGTGAGTGCAGTGGAGGACCATGTCAGTTGTGAGACTGCCCCCTTCCCCACATGATCAGGGTGTGCCCTTGGGACCTGGTTAAAACTTGCAGTCTGCTGAATGGTGTCGGAGGAGAGCCCTGAACATTTGCTGGAGTGCAGGAGGTGCCTGAGGATTTGGGCTGCTATGGAGTTCCGGTGTGATGAGTGCAGTGGAGGACCGTGCCGGTGGTGAGACTGCCCCCTTCCCCACATCATCAGGGTGTGCCCTCAGGACCTCTTTGCCCCTACATCGAAGTGAATAAAGTTAGTGAGACCTTTTATGACCATGGACACGGTCCTGTGGGTGCATGGACTGAAGGGGCATGGAACTAAAAGGCATGCCACTTTTGTGCCTCTTTGGTGCAACTTTGGTGACTTTGGTAATTTTGTATGGTCTTTCCTTTGATAAGTGGTGTGGGGGGGTAAGAGTTTTAGGGTAGATGGGTCAGTGAAAGTACAAGGGCTGATGAATAGGCATTTGTCCATCGCTATGCCTCAACTGCCTCCCGCAGAAGCTCTTGGCTCTTCACTGCTCTCTGGAGCTTCGTTAAGCTCCCCTTCTAGGTCTTCACCTCTTCAACTTAGTGTGCAATCCACACCCATTGCTGGGATGCTCTGACTCCCTGTTTGGGGTTGGTGAAGACGGAGCAGTTCCTGTTGGAGGATTGAGTGAGCTAATTCCTCCTTCAGTGTTGCCTAAGCCTATCTCCTTCTTGCCCTTGGAAGCCACTGGTGTAGTGCCTGGAGAGGAGATTACACTCACTGATATTTGGAAAGTTGTCATGCAAGATTTCTGCCTTCTTGCAGACACGGTGAATGGCTTGTTGTGCAGGAGTCGGCCCTGCCGATTGTGCAGAAACAGGTGGATAAAATGTCTTCTCAGATTTCAACTTTGCAAAATGTGTCTGCTTCACATATTAAGGAATTTACTATTTTACATCAGCAGTTGGAGCTTTTCGAAAATGGTGCTCGTTCTCGGAATTTGCGCTTTTTGAATTTTCCAAAGACCCATTATTTGTCTCCAAGGTAGTAGTATGTATCTCTAATCCTGACAAAATTTTGATAATTAATTGTTATTATATTTCTCCTGGGTGGTTAGGGGATAGTCCATCTTTGAATGACCTTAATGAGGGGGAGGCGGCAGTTTCTTTGAATTTGTCTGAGTTTCTTGAATCTTCTAATGATACTATCCCCTCTAGGGCAACATTGGTGGTCTCCCTTTCTGCCATGGGAGATAAATCAGCTATCTTAAAATTATGGGGTATGTTTACTAAAACCCCAGTAATGTGCGGGCCGCGCTTGTGTGCGGGTGCCATTTTATTTTATTATTTATTTATTATAATTTTTTATATACCGCACTATTCGGCATCAGCGCGGTTTACATTATAACACAACGACCATAACAACAAGCTGTTAGGTTTTACATCGAACAGGGGTACAAACATGGATAACAGGGGTCAACTATATACAACTATATGCATACATGAAATAATTATATGGCAATAAGTAACGATATCATAATAGGAGTAAGGGTTATTTCCTAACTGTGGCAATTCTTCAGAGGGGATGTCTAGGTGGCATTGGTGGTTGGGTAGCATTGGAGGAAAAGATGGAATTTGAGTGCCTTCCTGAACTGCGCTAGGTCGGTGATAGCCCTAATGTCAGGGGGTAGGGCATTCCAGCATTTAGGTACATAGAAACTGAACGCCCTGTTTGTGGTTGATATGTTGCACTTCGACGATGCCTTGGGTGTTACTAGTAGGTTTATGGCTATTGCTCTTCTGGCTCTGTTGGGGGGCACTATGTGAACAAGGTCTGTGAGAGAGGCGGAGGAAATACCCTTGATCGCCTTGAAAGCAAGGAGTAGGGTTTTAAAGATGATCCTCCCATGGATAGGTAACCAGTGAAGTTGTTTGAGAATGGGAGTCACGTGGTCACTTCTGGCGGCTCCATGTAGGACCCTTGCTGCAGCATTCATGGCCAGCTGTAATGGGGCCAATGTGGATTGAGGGAGCCCTTGAAAGATGGCGTTTGCAAAGTCGAAGTAAGGCAGAATTAGCGCTTGGTATATGGTCCGGAAGTCATCTTGGTCCAGCAGGGAGCGCAGATGTCTGAGTGTGCGGATTTTAAAATATACAGCTTTGACAATGTTGCTTATATGTTGTTTCATATCTAGACATTGGTCCAACGTAACTCCAAGGTACCTTATTGTTTCTTTGGTTAGTAGGTCAGCTTCCTTGACACTGACATGGGATGGAGGAGTAAAGTTGGGGTCTCTGAAGATGAAAAGAACCTCCGTCTTTTTATGTTGAATGCATAGATTCTGTGATTGAAGCCACGCTGAGACAGCATTGAAGCAGTCTATTAGTGGAGCTAGGTCCATTTTGGCTGTGGAGAACGGCATGTATAAAAGAATGTCATCTGCATATATCAAGCAGCTCACGTTAAATGATCTTATGATGTTGCAGATGGGCTGCATGTAAATATTGAATAGAAGGGAGGACAACGAGGAGCCTTGAGGTACACCTTGTTTTTGATGGAAGTGTTTTGATTCCTCTGATCCAGACTTCACGTATTGCCATCTTTCTTCCAGATAGGATTCACACCATCCTAGCGCAGTGTTGCAGATGCCCTTCTCTTTCAGCCTTCCAAGGAGAATTTCGTGACTCACCGAATCAAACGCAGCAGCGATGTCTAAAAAGATGAGCACAAAACCTTGGTGGATGTTGTCTATGCCTGTGATAATAACGTTGAATAGGCTAGTAAGAAGGGTCTCGACTCCATGATATTCTCTAAAACCATGTTGGCAGTGATCTAGGGGAGCCGCGGAGTCTATGTGATTTTGAATTTGCCGTTGTACTTCCTTTTCGGTTATCTTGGCTAGGAGGGGAATGCTGGCTATTGGCCTATAAGAATCGACCTTTTGCGGGTCAAGCTTGGGGTTTTTTAATAGTGGCCTAATGGATGTCTGCTTGATGTTGTGGGGAAGTATCCTGTTGTGAAGGAGAGGTTCATTAGGTTTGCGATGAAAGGGCTAAACACATCACGTAATTCCTTGATCCAGAAGGCTGGACATGGGTCAGTCTGTGCTGTGGAGGTGTTGAGGGATGCTATGGTATCTTCTATGCATTTAGTGGAAGGTGTAGAAAACTTGTCAAGTGGGGTTAGGCCCATTGGTTCCTGAAACTGTATTGTTGACTCCTTTTCGGTTTGAATGATCTTGGATTGCAGGTAGTCAGCGTATTCTTGTGGGTGGATCACACTGTGAGGATCGGGAGATGGTTCCTTCGAGAGGGATTTGACCAGGTTGAAGAGGTCACGTGGTTTATTCAATGATCTCTTTAGGGTGTCGGAGTGATATTGTTTCATTTTGGATGTGATTGCTTCACGATGAATTGAGAGGTGAGATTGGTAGGCGGTCTGATCTTCGATAGAGAGCGATCGGCGCCATCGGCGCTCAAGTTTACGTAGTTGCGTAAGAGAGGATCGTAGCTCAGGAGAGAACCACGGGGCAGAGCTTCTCTTCATCCTTGCTGTGGTGTTGGAGTCTGGGCGTTGTGTGATGGCATTTAAGTTGGAGTTCCATGATGAGATCAGTTCTTCAAGGTCATGCGTAGTTTTGTTGAGGAGGGATTGTGTCTCCGATATAATGTGTTCCCTGTTAAAAGGGCGAAAGCTTCTTGTAAATGCTTGTGATGTGCTGTTCTGGTTTTTGCTTCTGTGCAGCTGCTCATTGTTGGTAGGTATCTGGATAATAATCAATTTGTGGTCTGACCACGGTACGTCAGTTACTGAAGTCTGTAGATTATGGTTTTGCTCGATGATTGGCTGAGGAGCAAATACCATGTCAAGAACATTCCCCTTTATATGTGTGGGTTCATTGATGATTTGCTTGAGTGCTAGTTCTTCCATGGCACCAAGGAAGGCATTTGCGTGGTTTTGGGGTAATGAAGGGAGATTGAAATCACCCATTATCCAATTGGGTTTATTGGGACTGAGGGTATTGGCAGCAAGGTCAAGAATAGTTGGGAGGTCATCTGGACAAGCCGAGGGTGTTCTGTATAACAGGTTGAGAGAGCAATGCTGGTTTGCAATAGAGAGGATGTCTAGACTGGTTGTGCTGGAGGAGTCTGATATATGGAAGTCAAGGTCTGTTTTGGTGATTATTAGCACCCCACCTCCTTTTTTGTTTTCTCTATGTCTTGTGTGTATGGAGAAATTGGGGGGTAGGAGTTGGTTGAGGATAACGTTGTCCTCCGATGATAACCAGGTTTCAGTAATCATAAGTATTTCTAGGTTGTAGAGTGAGATTGTGTCTAGTACAACAGGCCATTTTTTGCGAATAGAGCGTGCGTTAATGATGGCACATTTCAGTGGTCGGCAGCTCAGAGGTTTTTGCTGAATGGGTGTTTTAGATAACTGGAGTGCTACATGGATAAGGTGGGAGCGGCGCGTGTGGGCGTCACTTCTTGGGTGGGAGTATGGGGGATCAGACCATCTTTTTCCGTGGCTATTCAGGATAGGGATATTGTTGTGGGACGTGTAGAAGGCCTGGGTGGTTCCAAGCCAGTGAGTGAGGAGGTAAATGCTAAAGAGGGAGGCAAAATGGATGGCCATTTTGCGAGTAGCAAGTAACAGTGAGGCACAATGTGACAATACTAGAATCAATGAGGCACAGTATAATAGTGAACACAATATAGTAATGAGATACAGTGGGGAGGAGGAGATATTAAGCCATATAAGGAGTGGGCGTTTCTTTCTAAAAAAGCAAAACCGGGATTTAAATATGCACTAAGGTGCGCGGCGCCCATGTGCGCCCTACACATTAGCGCATGAGAATGCTGCGTGGCAGGCATAAGTGGCGCGCTGATGTGCACACTGGTTAAGCCACTTACCAATGGTGCAGAGATCAGGGGTTCAATCCCCACAGTGCCCAATGAAGACAGCTGGCTGAGGCATTACTTTAGGAGGCCTTTCAATATTGGGTGTCATAAGGCGGTGCGCTGATGGGCATAAGGTGGTGTGCTATTGCTTTAGGAGGCATTTTAATATTGGGCGGCATAAGGGGGCGCGCTGATGTGCAAGCACAGGAACAGAACCACAGCACAATGGTTAAGACACTGACCAATGATGCAGGGATCAGTGGTTCAATCCCCCACAGTACCCAATGAACAAGGCTGGCTGAGGCATTACATATTATGGGGAAGATTGCTTTAGGAGGCATTTTATTTTTATTTTAATAATCACTACTAGCAAAAGCACTCTCAAAGCATGTTAACATAAGGCGCCCCATAAGGCACATTTTAAAGTGCACTGTCTGCCAAGGCACCCTAGAATGTTGATTATAGGGTGCTTTATAGGGTACCGTATGAGGTACCGCAAGGTCAGAGTACTGTTTTTGATGGCAGCACTGTGCAGTTTAAGGAATGAAAAGCATAAGTAGGTGCGCTGACATGCAAGGAGGAGCAGCAGTGGAGCAAAATGGTTAAGGCACTGACTGCTGATACAGGGGTCATGAGTTTGCTCCCCAGTGTGCCTAATACGTAAGGCTGGCTGAGGCATCAGCTTTGCAATGTGTGTTTTGTTTCCTGCAGCACTTTATTTTTATTTTATTAATTGCTGCCAGCAAACACGCCCTCACGTGCCGTAATTGAAGGTGCTGTATAAGGCACCCTATAAGGCACTCCATAGGGCACATTATAAAGTGCACTGTCTGCCACGGCACCCTAAAATGTCCCCTATAGGGCACCCTATAAGTTGCATCACAGGATAATGTATAGTGCACCTTATATGGACGGGAACCATAAGGTGCCCAATAGGGCGCCCTATAAAGCACCCTCAGAGGCACCTTATGGGTGCAGTACGCTGAGGGTGTTTTTGCTGGCAGCAAAAATGTACATTAAAAAGAGATAATGCTTTGGGCAGCCCTATCAAATACCCCACTGTGGGTTTGAACCCATGACTTCTGGCTTCACAGGCAGTGAAATAAGCATTGGGCTATAGCTACTAACAAGCCCCTGGATGGCTGCAGAGAGCCTGCACGTCACCACACAGACAGTCTGTTGTGGTCACCAGGATAGGGTTAGCCCACCTGTACCCATGATGCACTGCACATGCAAATCAGCTGTCCACAGATGAACACAAGATGGGGTATGCACCCCCACAGCACCTCGGCCTGGTAGGGGGAACTGACCATGTGCACCCCCACAGCACCACGGCCTTGTAGGGGGTACAGACCGTGTGTTTTACTGGCACAGAGTAGCTACACACCGTCACATTGTGCGGGTACTGTGCTCACCCTGATGGTGCGGTGAGGCGCCAGCACCAGGTCCACAGCACCTTCCATGGCAGAAATAGGCTATGATGCAGGTTCAAAGCAGTGTTAATGTGTGAGATAGGTAGTTTCTGCAAAAACATCTTGGATATATCTGTCTGTCTCAATCAGGTGTAGTTCCTATGGACCCCTATGAGGATTATGTACCACCACCCTCCTCCCCTAGGGCTGAGGATGGTAAACAGGGTCTCCCATCAACAGATCCACATTCTACCTCCCTGCAATGGTGGTAGTAGAGGGGACCATCAACCCCAGTCCTGCTGTGGAAAGAACACCCTTCAGGGCAGTCAATGCAGCTCTGTACATATCCATAACAAAGTAGCAGACAGACATTAGGCCTGCATATGCTAAACAGCACCCCACCACTATCTGATATTCTCCTGCAGCAAGCCTTCAGCCGCTGCACCCTGCAAGGCGCTCCATCAAGACACATATCAGCTGCAAACAGTCAGCTAGCTAGGACATAGTGCATGTTCCTGGTGGAAATGCATGCACCCAGATCTAGGATGGCAGCACACACAAGAAGCAAATAAGTCAGTGACTGGCCCCCAAAATGAAAACCATAAATATCACATGACAAAAATGCTATACAGCACTATGGGGGTGCCTAGCCATGCTGTCATCACTGCACAGTCAGGGTGAGAGTGATCTCCCTGCAGGACATACTGAGGTCACCCTGTCTGTGTAGGTGGTGGCCAGGCACTAAAATGTCCCAGTCAGTGCCCTATGCCCTGTGCAGATGCACCCTGGCCAGGCCAACCTGTCTGTGCTATACCCATGGTAACTTGCTCCTCATTAGGCACATTGGCAGGCCAATACTGGCAACAGTGCTGGCAGTGTGGGCTGTGGAAGGTGTTTGCAGCCACCACACACTGTATAGACAGACACACACTCCGACACCTATGCCAGCATTGTGCTACTATAGAGGAGTTCAGCAGCCCTGCCCACCACACCAGTTCCGGGCACAGTACAGGCATGGATATGCTACGCAATACTGTTGGGGGTCACTCCCCAGGGTGGTAAACACTGTCAGAGACCAGACCTGAAGCACACACCGCAGACATCAGACAGATTGTTATGATGGAGCTCAATGAGCACACTATGCTTAACGTAGGACTTGCTATCTGCCAGTAATCATAGGAAACGTTTGATAGGTGTGTACCATATACCCAGGTGTAGGGTGGCATTGCTAAGGTATGCAAGTGCTAGTATTGGGAGATGCACGCAGGGCCCAATGTCCTGCCTCTCCAGGAGGCATTAGCCAATGGGGCCTGTGGGTGTGGGTGTGGGTGTGTCTGCCCCTGTTGGCTGCTGCTTTACGGCAGAGGTTCCCAACTCCAGTCCTGGTGTGCCAAACACTGTTCGGGTTTTCATGCTGTCCCTCATGAATATGCATGAGATACATCTGCATACCATGGGGGTGGTGCATAGATATGCAGCACAGGCATCTTTATTAGAGGCAGCATGGAACCTGAATGGTGTTTGGCCCTCCAGGACTGCATTTGGGAGACTCTGCTCTAGGTAATGCCCCTGTTTATGGTGTCTGTGCTTGGTGGGGTAAAATATAGGCGCATTAACCATGCGTATGTTCTCTGCAATAATGGTTCAGTCTTTACTACCATGTTTTCTTCATGGGTAAAATAAGGGGACTGGATTGGCAGGAGCCCCAGCTGGGATTTGGACCTGTGACCTTCTGGTCCTTAAGGCACTGGCTGTGTCTGCTGCACCACCATCTTAGCACAAAAACCATGCATTCCCTGGGGAGTCCATGGCTGTTTGTCAGACAGGGCCTGTCTGTTGGAGTGCACTGCACCCACGTGAAGGGGGCTAGGCCACCGTCTGCTGTGGGCAGCAGCCACTGCCCCCTCCACCAACGGTACCCCTCTGCCACCATGCTGACATGGCCTTATATTGGTGACAGCATCACAGCTGCATGATATGTGGCCCTCCAGGACTGCATTGAGGGGACTGTGGTCTAGGTAATGTGCATGTTTGTGGTGTCTGTGCTCTGTAGGGTAAAATAGAGGTGTTTGGGCCATGCTTATGTTATCTTCAAAAAAGTTGGTCTTTACTATCATGGTTTAGTGGTGGGTAAAATATGGGGATTGGGTTTGCAGGAGCCCCAGCTGGGACTTGAACTGGTGATCTTTGGCTCCTGAACACACTGTCTGTGTTCACTGCACCACACTGTGGCCACTGAGACAGTGCAGTCCCTGGAGATAGGAAACCTGGCCAAAGGAGTCATAAACCCTGCTCTGCACAATTTCACTGTGGGATCATTCACCTTGTATGGGGACGGAGCGTAGACCCTTCTAAAATTCATATTTCTTTTTTGGGGGATTTCTTGGGAGTTATTTTTGATGTTTTCCATGACTATCACTGTTGCCCAGCTGGATTATAATTTTTTAGAATTTTGTTGTGGTCATTTTCAGTTTTTATTTGCTATTTTGTTCTGTGCACATGTATCACACTGCTCACGTTTTGTAGGTTTCCCTGGTTTTGCTGTACATTGCTGACAGAAATGGTTTCTCTTCCCTTTAAATCGGCTCTACCGCGAGGTTTTCACTCGCGGTATTTTTTCATCGAATTTCAGCTCCGCTCCTGTGCGGGGAGCCTCTCCCCTCCCACTCTCCACCCATTGACCCCGTCTCTCCGCCCCTGGGGAGCCTTCCTCCGCCCTCCGGGAGCCTTTTTTGATGCCTCTATCGCTCATTTGCGCGACGCGCACATGAGCGGGCCCGTTAGTGCGGCGCACACGTGTGCGGGGCACAAAAATGCTTCATTAGCGTGTGCTAAGGTACCCTAGCGCACGCTCAAGTGCGCCCCACACAGTAACGCGGTTTAATAAACATACCCCTATATTTCAAAAAGAAAAATTATTTGTTTTGTGGGACTAAAGTTATGATTTTCCCTGACGTTGCCAGGGCAACTCAATTGCTGAAGACAAGAGTTGTGGCTTTAGGCGCAAGTTTATTTTTAAAGTTTCCTTGCAAATGCCTAGTGACTTATCAGGGAATACAATATGTGGTTTGGGATTTGATTCAGCTGGAAAGTTTTCTCTCAGATAAAGCACCTTTATAATGTTCCTTACTGGGTGGGTCAGTGATATATTGTTATAAATAAAGTGAGTCTGCCAGTAACTTTTTTTTCTTAACTTTTTATTTTAGTTTAGATTTTTAAGTGATGGAAAAACCTAGTTTATATTTGTTTGGTACCTGTGGTCTGGCTTAGACAGTGCCTCCTTTCGTAATGTGGGCTTGTTAGAAATGCTGTATTTTCTTCTGTCGTCTTTTTGACGTTTGCTTTGTTTATTGCTGAAGTTTCCTTTGCTTTTTTGTAAGCATGTTTGAAAAATCTTGATAAATAAAAAAAAAAAAGAATTTCCTCTCAGCTGTCTCTTTTCCAATTTGAAAAGCCCTAACCTTTTAAGAATTTCCTCATAGGAGTATCCTCCCATCCCCTTTACCATTTTGGTGGCTCTTTTCTGTACCTTTTCTAAAGCTGCTATATCCTTTTTAAGATTTGATGACCAGAATTCAACACAATATTCAGGGTGTGGTTGCATCAAGGAACAATAAGAGGCATTATAATATCTCTGGTTTTATTCTCCATTCCTTTCCTTATGATTCCTAGCATTCTATTTACTTTCTTAGCTACTGCTGCACACTGGGCAGAGCATTTTAGCGTATTATCCACGATGACACCTAAATCTTTTTCCTGGGTGGTGGTTTCTAATGTAAAAGCTTGCATCATGTAACCATAGCCTCAGTTGTTCTTTCCTAGGTGCATAACTTTGCAATTGCCCACATTACATTTCATCTGCCATTTGCATGTCCAGTCATCCAATTTATCAAGGTCCTCTTGCAATTTTTCACAATCCTCTTGCATTTTAACATCTTTGAATAATTTTGTGTCATCTGCATTTTTTATCACCTCACTCATAATTCCCATTTCCAGGTCATTTATGAATGTTACAAAGCAGCGGGTCTAGCACATCTTCCTGGGATACTCCACTATTCACCTGTCTCTGCTGAGAAAATTGGCTATTTAGCCCTATCCTCTGCTTTCTATCTTTTAACAAGTTCCTGATCCATAATAGTTGTTGTTAAGTGCCGTCGAGTCGGAGTCGACTCATGGAGACCCTCTGGATATCTATCCTAAATTGTGTTCGGTCTTCAGTCAGGCGGCTCATTGTTTACAGACTGGTACTCATAGATGCTGTTATTGTATCGATCCATCTCATTGCTGGCCTTCCTCTATTACGTTGACCTTCTATCTTGCCAAGCATGATGTCTTTCTCTAATGATCTCTCTCTTCGCATGATGTGTCCAAAGTATGAAAGTCAAAGTCTTGTCATCTGAGCTTCTAAAGAAAGCTTAGGTTTGATCTCCTCTAGTACCGACTGGTTTGTTCTTTGGGCAGTCCATGGTATACACAGTATTCGCCGCAAGCACCATAATTCAAAGGCATCCATTTTCTTCCTGTCTATCTTTTTCACTGTCCAGCTTTCACATCCATATGATGATAATGAAAATGTCATGGCTTGAACAAGTCAAATCTTTGTATGGAGAGAGACATCTCTGCTCTTGAGAATCTTGTCTAGGGGGTATGTTTACTAAAGTGCGTTAGTGCAATTCGTGTTAGGAACCGCGGTAGAGACAGAAACCCCAAATAAGGACATGGGCGGTACATCGTTACCACTAACGTGCATTCCAAAAACTAACGAGCGTTACAGGGCGCCGTGGCGCGTTACCGCGCTTTAATCGTAAGAAGGCGTACAGACACAATTCACTGAAACAGAGCTGTAGCACAATGGTTACTGCACTGACCGCTGCTACAGGCAGCATGGGTTCGAGTCCTCAGTGTGCCTAATGCAGAAGGCTGGCCCAGGCATCACCCTGTACATTACATAGGGAATGAGGAGGCATGTTTTTCTTTACGTTCAGTAGTGTTGTCAGAAACACACCCTCACAGTGCGCATCGCCACGTGTGTTGGTGCGTGCGTGGCTCTACGGACCTAGCCACGAGCGTTGGTGCGTGCGTACAATCGTGCGTGGGTACATGTGTTTTTACCAGCGTGGGCACTTTATATTACAGACTCTTTAGGGTGTCTTGCACCTATGAATTATGCTAACAGATGTAAGTGTGATGGCCTATGGTTTATCAGAACCTGTGAGCAGGTGCTGGATTTTCACAGGGCTGGATTGTGCCAGTCACACCCATGATGCACTGCACATGCAAATCAGCTGTCCACAGATACACACCATGGGGAATGCACCCCCACAGCACCTCGGCCTGGTAGGGGGAAGTGACCATGTGCACCCCCACAGCACCTCGGCCTGGTAGGGGGTACTGACCATGTGTTGTACTGGCACAGAGTAGCTACACACCGTCACATTGTGCGGGTACTGTGCTCACCCTGAGGGTGTGGTGAGGCGCCCAGCACCAGGTCCACAGCACTTTCCATGGCTGAAAGAGGCCATGGCAGAGGTCCAAAGCAGTGTTAATGTGTGAGATAGGTAGTTTCTGCAGAAACACCTTGGATATCTCTGTCTGTTTCAGTCAGGTGTAGACCCCCCCCTCCCCCATGGACCCCCCAGTGGGCCATGCACCACCACCACCACCACCACCACCACTCCTCTCCCCTCCCCCAGGGTGGCAAACAGGGTCTTCTATCAATAGATCCACATTCTACCTCCCTGCAAAGGTGGCAGTAGAGGGGAACATCAACCCCTGTCCTGCTGAGGAACAGACACCCCACAGGGCAGTCAATGCAGCTATGCACACATCCATAACACAATAGCAGACAGACATTAGGCCTGGATATGGTAAGCTGCACCCCACCACTACCTGATATTCTCCTGCTGCAAGCCATCAGCCACTGCACCCTGCAAGCCACTCCATCAAGACACATACCAGCTGCAAACAGTCTGCTAGTTAGTCAATAGTGCATATGCCCAGTGGAGATGCATGCACCCAGAACTGGGATGTCAGCATACACAGCAAGCAGATAAATCAGTGACTGGGCCCCAAAAGGAAACCCATATCTATCACATGAGAAAAATACCATATAGCACTATGGGGATGCCAGCCATGCTGTGGTCACTGCACAGTCAGGGTGAGATTGATCTCCCTGCAGGCCATACAGCGGTCACCCTGTCTGTGTAGGTGGTGGCCGGGCACTAATATGCCGCAGTCAGTGCCCTATGCACTGTGCAGATGCAGCCTGCCCAGGCCACCCTGTCTGTGCTATACCCATGGTACCTTGCCCCTCATTATGCACATTGGCAGGCCAATACTGGCAACAGTGCTGGCAGTGTGTGCTGGCAGTGTGGGCTGTGGAAGGTGTTTGAAGCCACCACACACTGTAGAGACAAACACACACTCCGACACCTATGCCAGCATTGAGCTACTGTAGAGGGGTTCAGCAGCCCTGCCCACCACACCAGTCCTGGGCACAGTCCAGGCATGGATATGGTCCGCAATACTGTTGGGCATCACTCACCAGGGTGGTAAACACTGTCAGAGACCTGACCTGTAGCACACACTGCTGACATCAGAATGATTGTTATGATGGAGCTCAATGAGCAAGCTGTGCTTAACGTAGGACTTGCTATCTGCCAGTACTCATAGGAAACGTTTGATAGGTGTGTACCGTATACCCAGGTGTAGGGTGGCATTGCTAGGGTATGCATGTGGTAGTATTGGGAGATGCACGCAGGGCCCAATGTCCTGCCTCTCCAGAAGGCATTGGCCAATGGGGCCTGTGGGTGTGGGTGTGTCTGCCCCTGTTGGCTGCTGCTTTACGGCAGAGGTTCCCAACTCCAGTCCTGGTGTGCCAAACACTGTTCGGGTTTTCATGCTCTCCCTCATGAATATGCATGAGCTACATCTGCATACCATGGGGGTGGTGCATAGATATGCAGCACAGGCATCTTTATTAGAGGCAGCATGGAACCTGAATGGTGTGTGGCCCTCCAGGACTGCATTTGGGAGACTCTGCTCTAGGTAATGTGCCTGTTTATGGTGTCTGTGCTCGGTGGGGTAAAATATAGGCGTATTAACCATGCGTATGTTCTCAGCAATAAAGGTTTGTCATTACAATCACGGTACAGTTGGGGGAAAAATATGTGGACTGGATTGGAAGTTGACCCAGCTGGGCTTTGAACCTGTGACTTTCTGTTATTGTACGCACTGTCTGTGTGCACTGCACCACCGTGTTGTCACAGATATGCTGTATTCCCTGGGTAGTCCATGACTGTACATCCAACAGGGCCTGTCTGTTGCTGTGGATGTGCCAGCCTGCACATAGCTAGGCCACTGTCTGCTGTGACTAGCAGGCACTGCCCCCTCCATCACCTGTACCCTTCCGCCAACATGCTGACGTGTCCTTATCTTGGAAAATGAATATGACCTGATTGAGGTGTGGCACTCCAGGACTGCATTTGGGGGACTCGGCTGTTGGCAATGCCCATTTTTATGGTGTGTGTGCGGTGTAGGGTAACATATTGGTGTTTGAACAATGCCTATGTTCTCTGCAATAAAGGGGTGTCTTTACTATCTCTGTTTAGTGGTGGGTAAAATATGGGGATTGGGTTGGCAGAGGCCACAGCTGGGATTTGAACCTGTGACCCTCTGATCCTACAGGTACTGGCTGTGTCCACTGCACCACACTGTGGCCAGAGAGACAGTGCAGTCCCTGGAGATAGGACACCTGGCCAAAAGAGTCAGAAACCCTGCTCTGCACATTTTTACTGTGGGCTCATTCACCTTGTATGGTGACATAGGTGCACATAAACCCCAAATATGACCTCGGAATAAGGGGATAGAAACATAACCAGGCTGGCCAATAGTGATATTAATGGGCAACCATGGAAAACACTCCCAGGAACGCTCATAATTAAAATTAGGGAATGATTTTTGGAAGGGTCTACGCTCCGTGGACCCTTCCAAAGCCCATTTCTTTTTTTTGGAGCTTTCATGGGAGTGTTTTTTATGGTTGCCCAACCATATCACTGTTGACCAGCTGTATTATAGTTTTTTAGGGTTTTGTTGTGGTCTTTTTCCATTCCTATTTGCTATTTTGTTCAGTGCACATGTATCACACTGCTCACGTTTTGTAGGTTTCCCCGGATTTGCTGTACATTGCTGACGGAAATGGTTTCTCTTCCCTTTAATATGCCTTTAACGGCAGGTTTTCATTCGCGTTGGAATTAAGCTCTGAAATTCAGCACGTTAGTGTGAGGGGAGCCTCTCCCCGCCCACTCTCCGCCCATTTACCCCTTCTCTCCACTCACTCTCCACCTTCTGCGCTGTTTTAATGCGCCGCGGGGGTTTACGATCGTTAACTGCGGTTAACGCGCATATCGTATGGTTAACGATCGTTCGCACGTCATAACACGCATTCTGACGCGTGAACGATCGTTAACCGTATGTTACACGCGTTATTCACGATTACCGCACTTTAGTAAACATACCCCTTGGTCTTTCATAGCCATTCTGCCAAGAGCAATGCGTCGTCTGATTTCTTGGCTGCTTGTTGCTTCTTTATTGATAGTTGATCCAAGTAGGTTAAAGTTGTTCACGATTTCAATTTCTTCTCCTTCAACGATGAACCTGTTGATTATGCCAGTTGTCATGATCTTTGTCTTCTTTACATTAAGATGCAGGCCCATTTTGAGACTATGTTCTTTGATTGTGAGAAGCAAATGTTATAGATCATCTTCACTTTCAGCCAGTAATGAGGTATCATCAGCATAGCGAAGGTTGTTGATGAGTCTTCCACCAATCTTCACACCTCTGTTGTCTTCATACAATCCTGCTTCTCTGATGATTTGTTTTGCATATAAATTGAAGAGGCAGGGGGAACGTATGCAGCCTTGTCTTACACCTTTGCTTATTTTAAACCATTCTGTTTCTCCTTGTTCTGTTAGAACTGTTGCTTCTTGATCAATGTACAGATTGTGCAAGAGAACAATCAGGTGTTCTTGTATACCCATGCTTCTTAATGTGGCCCAGAGTTTCTCATGGTTTACATAGTCAAAAGCCTTGCTATAGTCAATAAAGCACAAATAGAAATTATTTTGGTATTCTTTAGTCTTTTCAACGATCCATCTCACATCCGCAATGATGTCTCTTGTTCCTCGCCCTTTCCTGAACCCTGCTTGCACTTCAGGTAGTTCTTGTTCCAGGTATGGTTGTAGTCTCTTTTGAATAATCTTCAGTAGAATCTTGCTGGCATGTGGGATCAGAGTGATTGTGCGATAATTTCCACAGTCAGTTGGATCACCTTTCTTTAGTATTGGTATAAACACAGATCTTTTCCAGTCAGTTGGCCATGATGTTGTCTTCCATATTTCTTGGCAGAGCCTTGTAAGTACGGTAACAGCTGCATCAGATTGCTGTAATACTTCTATGGGAATGCTATCAATGCCTGGTGCTTTGTTCTTTGGTGCTTGAACCGCTTTCAAAATTCTGTGATGTGTTCCTGCAACCATGTGCCCAAAGAGTACCATCTTTTCTTAAAGATACTCCTCATTTCATCACAAAATTACAGGAAATTACTGTTCCGATTGGTAACTTGTGGCTTGTTTCGCTTGATGTAGCAGCTATGTATACTAATATTCATCAAGACCAAGCTTTGGCTGTGATATCTCAATTACAACTTCCTTTACCAAATAGAATTCCTAGGACGTTTTTTCAACAGCTATTGAGTCTTGTACTTACTAGAAATTATTTTTAATTTGAACAGCAGAAATATCATCAGATCCAAGGCATAGCCATGGGGACAACGGTAGCCCCGTCTGTGGCCATGCGATATATGGCAGACTTTGAATCTTCAAAGATTTATTCTTCTTCATGGTTCCAGGAAATAACATTATGGGTCAGATTCCTTGATGATATATTTTTTTTGTGGAAGGGATCTGAGGCATCGCTACATGTCTTTATGCAATGGTTAAATTCTTTACAATCAAATTTATCTTTTACCATGCATTATCACTTTTCAAAATTAGAATTTTTAGATGTATTAATTGAGAAACGGGAAAATAGACTTCACACTACTTTATTTAGAAAGTCGGTACAACGTAACACATTATTGAATTATTTCAGTTTTCACCCTATGGGGTATGTTTACTAAAACCCCGGTAATGTGCGGGCCGCGCTAGTGTGCGGGTGCCATATATGGAGTGGGCGTTTCTTTCTGAAAAAGAAAAACCGTGATTTAAATATGCGCTAAGGTGCGCGGCGCCCATGTGCGCCCCACACATTAGAGCATGAGAAAGCTGCGCGGGAGGCATAAGTGGCGCGCTGATGTCCAAGCAGAAGAGTAGAGACACAGCACAATGGTTAAGATACTTACCAATGGTGCAGGGATAAGGGGTTCAATCCCCCACAGTGCCCAATGAAGGTGGTTGGTGGAGGCATTTCAATATTGGGCGGCATAAGGCAGTGTGCTATTGCTTTAGGAGGAACCACAGCACAATGGTTAAGACACTGACCAATAATACAGGGATCAGGGGTTCAATCCCCCACAATGCCCAATGAACAAGGCTGGCTGAGGCATTATGTATTATGGGGAAGATTGCTTTAGGAGGCATTTTATTTTTATTTTAATTATCACTACTAGCAAACGCACTCTCAAAGCGTGTTAACATAAGGCGCCCCATAAGGCACATTTTAAAGTGCACTGTCCGCCAAGGCACCCTAGAATGTTGCTTATAGGGCGCTTTATAGGGTGCCGTATGAGGTACCGCAAGGTCAGAGTACTGTTTTTGATGGCAGCACTGTGCAGTTTAAGGAATGAAAAGCATAAGTAGGTGCGCTGACATGCAAGGAGGAGCAGCAGTGGAGCACAATGGTTAAGGCACTGACTGCTGATACAGGGGTCATGAGTTTGCTCCCCAGTGTGCCTAATCCGTAAGGCTAGCTGAGGCATCAGCTTTGCAATGTACATTTTGTTTCCTGCAGCACTTTATTTTTATTTTATTAATTGCTGCCAGCAAACACGCCCTCACGTGCCGTAATTGAAGGTGCCGTATAAGGCACCCTATAAGGCACTCCATAGGGCACATTATAAAGTGCACTGTCCGCCACGGCACCCTAAAATGTCCCCTAAAGGGCACCCTATAAGTTGTGTCACAGGATAATGTATAGTGCACCTTACATGGACGGGAACCATAAGGTGCCCTATAGGGCGCCCTATAAAGCGCCCTCAGAGGCACCTTATGGGTACAGTACCCTGAGGGTGTTTTTGCTGGCAGCAAAAATGTACATTAAAAAGAGATAATGCTTTGGGCAGCCCTATCAAATAACCCCATGGTGGGTGTGAATCCATGACCTCTGGCTTCACAGGCAGTGAAGTAAACATTGGGCTACAGCTCTATAGCTGCTAACAAGCCCCTGGCTGGCTGCAGAGAGCCTGCATGTCACCACACAGACAGTCTGCTGTGGTCACCAGGATAGGGTTAGCCCACCCATACCCATGATGCACTGCACATGCAAATCAGCTGTCCACAGATAAACACAAGATGGGGTATGCACCCCCACAGCACCTCAGCCTGGTAGCAGGAAGTGACCATGTGCACCCCCACAGCACCTCGGCCTGGTAGGGGGTACAGACCGTGTGTTTTACTGGCACAGAGTAGCTACACTCCGTCACATTGTGCAGGTACTGTGCTCACCCTGAGGGTGCAGTGAGGCGCCCAGCACCAGGTCCACAGCACTTTGCATGGCTGAAAGAGGCCATGCTGGAGGTGCAAAGCAGTGTTAATGTGTGAGATAGGTAGCTTCTGCAGCAACACCCTGGATATCCTTGTCTGTCTCAGTCAGGTGAATCCCCCATGGACCCCCAGGAAGATCATGCTGCACCACCACCACCCCCCCTCCTCCTCCAGGGCTGAGGGTGGCAAACAGGGTCTCCCAACAACAGATCCACATTCTACCTCCCTGCAATGGTGGAAGTAGAGGGGACCATCAACCCCAGTCCTGCTGGGGTAACAGACACCCTACAGGGCAGTCAATGCAGCTCTGTACACATCCATAACACAACAGCAGACAGACATTAGGCCTGGATATGCTAAGCTGCACCCCACCACTATCTGATGTTCTCCTGCAGCAAGCCTTCAGCCGCTGCAACCTGTAAGGCACTCCATCAAGACACATACCAGCTGCAGACAGTCTGCTAGCTAGTCCATAGTGCATGTTCCTGGTGGAAATGCATGCACTCAGAACTGGGATGTCAGCATACACACCAAGCGGATAAATCAGTGACTGGGCCCCAAAAGGAAACCCATAAATATCACAAGAAAAAAATACTATATAGCACTATGGGGGTGCCTAGCCATGCTGTGGTCACTGCACAGTCAGGGTGAGAGTGTTCTCCCAGCAGGACATGCTGTGGCCACCCTTATTAAGAAGTGACCAAAGATATCAATGCTTGACCCAGTACAAGCATTGTGGAACTTGTGTCTCTTGGGGAAACTGCTAGGTACATATGACCTAGATTGGCCACTGTTGGAAACAGAATACTGGGCTTGATGGATCTTGGTCTGACCCAGTATGGCATATCTTATGATCTTGTGATCACTCTGTCTGTGCAGGTGGTGGCCGGGCACTACAATGTCCCAACCAGTGCCCTATGCCCTGTGCAGATGCATCCTGGCCAGGCCACCCTGTCCGGGCTATACCCATGTGCATAATGCTCCTCATTATGCACATTGGCAGGCCAATACTGGCAACAGTGCTGGCAGTGTGGGCTATGGAGGGTGTTTGCAGCCACCACACACTGGATAGACAGACACACACTCCCACACCTATGCCAGCATTGTGCTACTCTAGAGGAGTTTAGCAGCCCTGGCCACCACACCAGTCCTGGGCAAAGTACAGGCATGGATATGGTACGCAATACTGTTGGGCGTCACTCCCCAGGGTGGTAAACACTATCAGAGACCAGACCTGAAGCACACTCCACAGACAGCAGAAAGGTTGCTATGATGGAGCTCAATCAGCAAATTGTGCTTAACGTAGGAATTGGTATCTGCCAGTAATCATAGCAAACGTTTGATAGCTGTGTACCATATTCCCAGGTGTAGGGTGGCATTGCTAAGGTATGCAAGGGCTAGTATTGGGAGATGCACGCAGGGCCCAATGTCCTGCCTCTCCAGGAGGCATTGGCTTATGGAGCCTGTGGGTGTGGGTGTGGGTGTGTCTGCTCCTGTTGGCTGCTGCTTTACGGCAGAGGTTCCCAACTCCAGTCCTGGTGTGCCAAACACTGTTCGGGTTTTCATGCTGTCCCTCATGAATATGCATGGATACATCTTCATACCATGGGGGTGGTGCATAGATATGCAGCACAGGCATCTTTATTAGAGGCAGCATGGAACCTGAATGGTGTTTGGCCCTCCAGGACTGCATTTGCAAGACTCTGCTCTAGGTAAGGCGCCTGTTTATGGTGTCTTTGCTCTGTAGGGTAAAATGTAGGTGTTTTGGGCATGTTTACGTCATCTGCAATAAAGGTTCTGTCTGTATTAGCACGTTGTAGTAGTGGGTAAAATATGGGGACTGGGTTGGCAGGCACCATAGCTGGGACTTGAATCTGTGACCTTCTGCCTCCAAACACACTGGTTGTGTGCACTGCACCACTGTGTTGCCACAGAGACAGTGCATTCCCTGGTGATACCATGACTGTTTGTCCAGCAGGGCATGTCTGTTGCAGTGCATGGCACCCACCTACACAGGGCTAGGCCATGGTCTGCTCTGGGCAGCTGCCACTGCCCCCTCCACCAACAGTACCCCTCTGCCACTATGCTGACATGCCCTTCTGCTGGTGGTGCTGGTGCTGCGCAGTCTCAGGCCATGCAGTGTGCAGGTAGGCGGCTGCCTATGGTGCGGGTTCTGGGGTAGGGGTGCCTGCATATCTGTCCACGCGTCCCCCAAGCACCGCCTGCCAATGTTCTGTGCCCTTGGGGGTACCTGCTGGGTACTATCCCCAGTGACACTGTGACACTGTGGGAAATACACTCATGCCCATGTTGGACCCTCATCAGTTGCTGTCTGGCTGCTGTACAGTTTCAGCATTCCTATGGGCCACCTAGGCATCACCCTAGTCCACACTGTGGCTCAGCTGCACCACAGCATGTGCCACCTGCAGCCCTCTGTGTCCCCTTTCCCGGCATCTGTCCAGTTGCCCATTCCGATATGCCCACCCTGATCAGTGCTATTTCTGTGGGATCATTCACCTTGTATGGGGACGGAGCGTAGACCCTTCCAAAATTCATATTTATTTTTTGGGGCTTTCTTGGGAGGGGTTTTTGATGTTTCCCATTACTATCACTATTGCCCAGCTTGATTATAATTTTTTTTTATTTTGTTCGGGTCCTTTTCAATGTTTATTTGTACTTTTGTTCTGTGCACATGTATCACACTTATCATGTTTTGTAGGTTTCCCTGGTTTTCAGGTACATTGCTGATGGAAATGGTTTCTTTTCCCTTTAAATGCTCTCTTGCGCAAGGTTTTCACTCACGGTATTTTTTTGCCTGATATTTCACTGCGCTCGTGTGCGGGGAGCCTCTCCCCTCCCACTATCCTCCCCTTGACCTCTTCTCTCCGCCCCTGGGGAGCCTTATACAGACCTTCCTCCGCCCTCCCGATGCCTTTCTCTGCCTTCCGCACTCGTGTGCACCACGGCGCACATGAGCGCACACTAATGCGCATTTGTGCCCCGTAACGCATCAGTAGCATGCGCTAATGTACCTTAGAGCACGCTACTGCACGCCGTGCACATTAGCGCAGTTTAGTAAACATACCCCTTAGAGATCTTGTTGGTATTACTTCTTCTCCTTTGGATGAACAATCGTTTGAACAATATACCAACTTAGGTCACTTTCCTTGTAATACATGTGATTATATTGCAAACAGGTTATTGCAGGTAAAAACTGGCAAATACCTAACTCTGATATCACTCATATAGCTCAGTGGCATATTTCATGCTCTACGTTTCATGTAGTGTATGTTTTGGTTTGTGCGTGTACTCTTTTATATATTGGGAGAACAATTTGTCCCATTCGTATCAGATTGGGTGAACATGCATCAAGAATAAAGATAAAAACTATGTCTGCCCCTATAGTCCAACATTGTTTGGACCATCAACATACATTTGTGGATATTTTTTTGAGGATTCTTGATTATGTACCACAAAATCCAAGAGGAGGCAATCGTGAACAGCGCCTTCAGTTATTGGAACAGTTGTGGATATTCAGGTTATCCACGGTAGAGCCATTAGGGCTTAAATAAGAACTTGATTGGAATAGTTTCCTTTGAGATAGGCCTATTTTTGGTTTTCCTTGTGACATGTATATCTGTGATTGGCTTTGGGTTGATATTTAACTATTGGCTTTTGGCATTTTGGTATTAGATCGTGAATGAGCATGTGTTGGCATTCTGAAGCGTTAGGGACGCCAGAAGATGGAGTTTGCAGTTAAATGAAAAGCGTTGAAACAGGGCATCAAGATTGGCTTTACTGAAACGCAGTACTGTGTCCTTCGTTAATAACTGGGGACAGGCATGATCAACATTTATTTTGGGCTCAGAAAATAATTCTGACATATAGACAACAGATAAGTGCCATTTTTGAATATTCACTGATTGGTCCTTTTTTGAACATGTTGGAAGCATAATTTTTTGAATATGTTGGGAGTATAATATTTGGTACACAATGGGATGTAGGGCACACTATTTTATGGTGTTTATACCTACATTTTAAAGCTCTGCTTGAGCTTCAAACATTTGAGTAAAACGGAAGCAAAGCTACGAGAGGTGTTTTTTTCCTCATGGCTCACCTTCCAACATTAATTCATACATACATGTACACTTTAGCTCATGACGATAGGTTATAGCTCTATTTTTGTTTTGGATTTATTATTATTTGTTCTTTGATAAGGCTTTCAATGCTGCTTCAACTTCTTCTTTCATCACCAATGCTTCCCGATCAGGTTGAAACGGCTGTTGGTCCACTTGATCTTTATCATATAAAAACTCTGTATATTCCTTCCACCTTTTCTTGATCTTCTCAGCATCATTCAACATAGAACCTTGAGCATCTTGTAACATTCCAATTCGAGGCTGTAACTTTTTCTTTAACTCTCGCAGCTTTAGGAAAGCCGATCTTGTTCTTCCTCTAATAGTTTCTGCTTCTATTTCCTTGCATGCATCATTGTAGTACTTTTCCTTGTCCTGTCTTGCTGCACGTTGGAAATCTCTGTTGAGTTCTGCAATTGTCTTTCTTTCTCCTTTGGCTTTAGCTTCTCTGCATTTCTGGGCAATTTTCAGAGTTTCTTCCGTCACCCATTTTGGCCGTTTTTGCTTTTTCACCTTTTGTAGAAACTTCTCGCTTTCTTCCAACACAACCTTCTTGATGTCATTCCATAACTCTTCTGGAGATCTGTCATTTGTATATAAAGCAGCAAATCGATTTTGCAGGCAGTCTTTAAATTCCAGTGGTATTTTCTCAAGGTCATATTTTGCTGCATTCATGAGTGATTTGCTCTTTTTCAACTTTAGCTTGAGTTTGCATACTAGTAGTTGATGATCTGCACCACAGTCAGCTCCAGGTTTTGTCTTTCTTGATGTTACAGAGCTTTTCCATTGTTGACTTCACAAGATGTTGTCAATTTGATTTTTATACAATCCATTGGATGAAGTCCATGTGTACAGTCACCGCTTGTGTTGCTGGAAGAAGGTGTTTGAGATAAATAGATCGTTGGTCTTGCAGAATTCTATCAGTCTTTTTCCAGCTTCATTTCTGTTGCCAAGTCCATATTTTCCAACTACTTTGCCTTCTTCTTTGTTGCCAACTTTTGCATTCCAGTCACCCATGACTATCAGGATATCCTGTCTGCATGTTCTGTCAATTTCAGCTTGTGCTTGTTCATAGAACTCTTCAATTTCATTCTCTTCTGCAGCTGTTGTTGGGGCATATACTTGAATTATAGGTGTGTTGATAGGCATTCCTCGTAGACGAATAGAGATTAAGTGTTTGCTGACTGTATTTCATTACAGTTCTTGCAAGTTTCTTCTTTATTATAAATGCAACATCATTTCGTCTTTGTCTTTCATTTCCAGCATAGTAGACCATGTGATCATCTGATGCAAAGTGCCCGATGCCAGTCCATTTCAGTTCGCTGACACCCAACAGATCAAGTTGTACACGTTCCATTTCATTCTTGACCACCTCCAACGTCCCTTGGCTCATGCTTCATATGTTCCATGTTCCAGTGTGTAAGACATCTTTACAGCTTCTGACTCTCATTTCATGCGCAGCTACATCAGCAGTCAGACGTCCCGAGGGCTTTGATCCAACCACATCATAAATGCTGGCTTTACTCTGAAAAGTCTTCAGCTCTTCCCCAGTAGCTAGTTGAGTGCCTTCTGATGTGGGGTCTCATCGTCCAGCACTATAGCACAATTTGTTTTGTTGTAACTATCTATTGGGTTTTCATGGCAAGATACAGAAGCAGATTGCCGGGCCTTTCCTCCGCGCAGTTTAAGTTTGGTGTTGTTGCCGTTGTCACAGAAATGTGATCCTCCGCCGTACACTGCCTCAGTTCCCATGACTTTTTAATTTGGCCAAGAGTCTCTTATGAGGGACCTTATCAAAGGCTTTCTGAAAATCCAGATGCACTATATCAACTGACTCATTTTAGTCTACCTGTTTATTCAAACCTTCAAAAAATTACAACAGATTAGTAAGACAAGACTTTCCTTGGCTAAATCCATGTTGGCTTTCTCCCATTAAACCATGACTATCTACATGTTCAGTAATTTTATTCTTTGTAATGTTTTTGGCCATTTTGGCCTGAAGTGCTATCAGGCTCACCAGTCTGTAGTTTCTTGGATCACCCCTGGAACCCTTTTTAAAAATTGGTGTTAGATTGGCCATCCTCCAATCTTCAGGTACAACAGATTATCTTAATGATAGGGAGAATACCTCTCTGGCACAAAGCCACCACACATATCTGAATTATGGTTTCTTCCCCTTGAGGAGTGGGCAGCTGTAAATGGCCAAACCTTAGCTCCTTATCCTATTCAGGAGAATCCACAGCTATAGAAACTGAGGAAAGTAGAGCTAGGGAAGAAGGATTGACTGTGTAAACCTGCCAGCAACTGGAGTGAAGTCCTGTCTGTGTAAGTGACCTAGAAACCATCCACTCACAGAGACACAAAATAAACTCCAAAAAAAGTCTTCTGGAGGATCAAGAAATGTCTGAGCCAGGAACACTGCGAAACAGTTCCAGGGACCTGAAGCTCTAGAGACTACAAGTTCTGAAGGAGGAATCCAGGAGTTACATAGAAATATGATGACAGAAAAAGACCACATGGCCTATCTAGTCTGTCCTTCCATATCAACAACTACAATAGTCCCCTTTTTACCTTTAGAGATCCTCTGTGTTAGTCCCATGCTTTTTTGAATTCAGTTACTGTCCTCATCTCTACCACCTCCACTGGGAGACTATTCCATGGATCCACTACTCTTTCCATAAAGAAATATTTCCGCATATCACTCCTGAATCTATCTCCCTTCACCCTCATCCCATGTCCCCTCGTAGCAGAACTTACTTTCAATTGAAAGAGGCTCTCTCCCTGAACATTTATGCCACGGAGGTATTTAAACATTTCAATCATATCACCTCTATCCCGCCTTTCCTCTAAGGTGTACATATTAAGAACCTTCAGTCTGTCCTCATATGCTCTATAATGAAGACCACTAATCATTTTAGTAGCCACCCTCTGCACCGACTCCATCCTGTTCACATCCTTTTGAAGGTGCAGTCTCCAGAACTGCACACTATACCCCAAATGAGGTCGCACCAAAGACTTATAGAGAGGCATTATCACCTCCTTTTTTCTGCTAGCCATTCCTCTCCGTATGCACCCAAGCATCCTTTTAGCTTTTGCCGTCACCTTTTCTACCTGTTTAGCTACTTTAAGATCATCAGACACAACCACGCCTAGGTCCCGCTCTTCTTTAGTGGACAAAAGTACTTCACCCCCTATACTATATTGCTCCCTTGGATTGCTGCAGCCCAAGTGCATAACCTTACATTTTTTAACATTAAATCCCAGCTGCCAAATTCTAGACCATTCTTCAAGCTTAGCTAGATCCCTCCTCATGTTATCTACACCTTCCTGTGTGTCTTACTCTATTGCAGATTTTGGTATTATCTGCAAAGAGGCAAACCTTACCCGACAGCCCTTCCGCTATATCACTAACAAAGATGTTAAAAAGAATCGGACCAAGGAAAGATCCCTGGGGCACACCACTGGTAACATCCTTCTCCTCAGAGTGAGCTCCATTTACTTGTACTCTTTGTCGCCTCCCACCCAACCAATTTCTAACCCATCCCTAGGGTGCTGTTTGTTTATAAGTCACCTGTGAGGAACAGTGTCAAAGGCTTTACTTCAGTAAGCAGTGACACAAGAGCAAGGATCAAATACAGGACACTTTTGGGGACCTTTCTGTACTACCACCAGCTCCAGGCACACTGGTAAAGAATAATAAAATAGGAGAGCGTTTTCCTTTTGATGATTACCACAAAAAATATTAGAAGTGAAAGAGTGGAGAATCTTGAATTAAACGTCTGGCATCAGGTACTTAAAGTAGAATGTTGTACTATGCCAGAGTGAGGAGAAGAAAAAAGTAACCTGATTGTAGCAAGTGGAGGAAAGAGAAGGAGTAAAATGCTTGTAATATAGTTCTTGTTGCTGTTTTGTCAATTGTTATATTGTATCAAAATGCAATGCAATGTGTGCCTTCGAGTCAGTCCTGACTCCTGGTGACCCAGAAGCTCCTGGGTTTTCTTGGCAGTGTCACCAGAAGTAGATTGCTAGGCCTTTCTTCTGAGGCAATGGAGGGTTAAGTGACTTGCCCAAGGCCACAAGGAGTGCTAGTGGGACTTGGACCCTGGTTGCTTGGTTAGCAAGCCAGTGTTCTAACCACTAGGCTACTCCTCCACTCCAATATTGTATCAGTGACCTTTAATTTTAAGTAAACCCTTGTTTTTTAACACAAACTCTGCAATGTACTTTGTTATTTTGAGAAGGGAAGAAGTGTGAGAGGAGTCTGAGTACCAAAGCCTACTGTATGCTCGCCCCCATTCAAAGAACCCTGAAATTTAATTCCAAAAGTAAAAACTGAAAGTCAAAACATACCTTTGGAGCCATGTATCCCAGCTTGCCAAATACCATAAGGATCACTAAAGGCACCTGGTCTAGGGGGCTACAACAACATAAAATGTTTTTTTTATTTTACCTCTAGAATCAAAGAAATAGCAACAATTTGAGCCGGAAGCAGCACAAGAAGATATGGATATAAAACTTGAGAGACCGAACCTGGCTGACCTGGAACCTGAGCTAATGAAGTTAAAGAACAAAGTACCTGTTATAAGGCAAGGGTCAGAGATTGAGCTGATCTGTGAGTTTATTTATGTTTTCCTTTCTGTCTTTTGGTGACCAGGCCATGCAGGAGGTTGTGGCAAGCAGATACAAGCTTGACCATGAAGGATGGAGCTGCCAAAACCTGATCCCCAGAGCTGGATCAAAGGCTTGAGGAGAAAGAGTTGTTGAATTGTCTGAGAAGATTTTATTTTGAAATCGAGTTGTTTATTCTGCCAGCAGTGGATGGGGGTCTCGGTTTTGTTCACAAGGGATTAAGAACTCAATATGCAAATATACAAAAGGAGACCAGATTTTAATTGCTTCAACAGTGCTGAGTGAGCAGCCTCAGAGTACTGTAGCCTAGACTAAAATCCCAAAAAGGGACTAATGAAAGCCAAAGCAATTGTGTTAATACAAAACACCGGAAGCTGACTGAGCTGTTACTTTGTAACCGCATGTCAGGAAAACAGCCAAATGGACAAAATGAGGGGCTACTATGTTTGGAACTTGGAGAATGAAAGACTGGGGACATTTAAAGGTAGCATAAGCCTGGAAAGGGACCTTAGGTCAAAGGCAACTGAAATGAACAACCATCTAAATCAGACCTCTGAGCTATTTCTTCCCAATAGTGGATATGTTTGACATCATTAAAGGAGGCTACTATGTTTATGCCTGAGAATCCAACAAAGAGCCCCCATGTTGCCATCAGCCAAGGGTACATTCAGTGGCTCATCCCCACAATACCTAGGCATGCAAAGCCTAAATAATAACATGGTAGTAAGAAAGCTAATGTCACACACTGAACTATGATATCACATAGCATTAATTATTTGTAGATCAGTCCTCCCATATGGTTTTCTCACAGAAAAGGTTAGAATACATTAGTTCAAAATAACAGCCTTTGCAATATATTATAATAAGGTTCCAACTTTCACTATAAGCCCTGACATTCTATTAGGTCTACAGTATCTTAGCTTAAGCAGGCATTCAGAGTGTGTAAATTACTAAAATTTGCTGTATGAATTTTGAACTGTGGTGCACATCAAGGCCTTCAGTAGAAAATGAAAATACTTGTATTAATTATGACGTTACCACCGACAAATAAAAATGAAAAACCATAAGCTTATTTGCTGTGAAGCTACCTTGAACAAATTTCACAAACATATAGGTAAGTTAACAGTGAATGTTTGTCCTTATGTCAAACAACTATGAGTAGCCTAGTGGTTGGGGCAAGGTACTTCAGGCTGGAAGGCCAGGGGTTCAAACCCCACTAGAGGACAGCAACCTTGGGCTAGAAGGACTGGGGTTTCTAGTTCCACAGGTGCTCCTTGTGGTGTTGGACAAGCTACTTAACCGTCCATGTTCCCTATAAGTGTTAGCATACATGTCTCATATCCCCTTTTGTTAAATGTATCCCCCAATTGTGTTGTGACCACTTTGATTGAAGGATAAGGTGGTATACAAAACTGTCTAAATAAACTATTTTAGGATAACCAAACTAAATAAATGGACCTGGTACTGCGATCAAATCTATTCAAGCATATTGTCTGAATATTCATCATTGAAATCCTAAAATACAGACCTTTTTATGGGATTCTTTTTTTTTAGGATGTTCAACTTCTATGAATACAATTTTCACACTAAAGGTGTCATTTTAAAAGCTTAAGTTATGATTTAGACATCCAAAAATGTGCATGTGGACATCCAAATCACAAAGATGTTCCTGTAGTCATTTTACAGATGGTTTTTAAATATATCTGTGGTGTGAGGATGCCCAGATAGGAAGGCGGACATGGCAGAGGCATGTCTGGGACAGTGCAATAAACTTAGATATCCTTGTGCAATCTTAGTGACATTGGAGATGTCCAATTTTAGACCTGCTCTAAGAACAAATAGGCATCAGGACAGTGCTTATTTTGTCCATAAAACATCCAGAGGGTGTAGGGAAGATGGAGAGTTAGGTGACTTACCCAAGATCACAACATGAAGCAGCGGGCTTTGAACACTGGCTTCCTTGGTCTTACCCCACTATTCTAACCATTAGGCTTTTATACATACTCATTCTCAAATGTCATTCCATCGGGAGCTCCCTCACACACCGCCGATGGGAGATCAATAAAAAGCCCTTTAAAAGCAGCGTGCTCCATCAGGCGCGCCCGTGCCTGGCGGGCCTGTGTCTGAGAGCCTCACCAGAGGGCCCTTTGCCATGGCCCTTAGGCGTGAGCCCGGGAGCGCTCTGGTGTGAGCCGTGATCACTGCTCCTCCTAATCACCATAGCTGCCTGGAGCCAGCCCTGGAACCGAGTAGGCATGATCGCTCCTCCACACTGCGCCTCCCAAACCCAACCATCCCACCAACACCACCTTTACCTTCAAGTAACTTTCCTTGACTTGCTGCCCACTGCTGGCATTGTTCTTCCCTTCCATTACCTGCCTTGATCTTGCTGCCCATTGTCTGCATAGAACTCCTACCCATTGCCTGCTTAGTACTGTTACCCACTGCCTGCATAGAGCTGTTACCCATTGTTTGCATTGAACTGCTACCCTTTGTCTGCATAGAACTGTTACCAACTGTCCATTGTCTGCTTAGAACTGTTACCCACTGCCTGCACAGAACTGCTACCCTCCGCCTGCACAGAACTGTTACCCACCGCCTGCACAGAACTGTTACCCACCACCTGCACAGAACTGCTACCCACATGCCTGCACAGAACTGCTACCCACTGCCTGCACAGAACTGCTACTCACTGCCTACATAGCACTACTACCCAGTGTTTGCATAGAACTGCTACTCAGTGTTGCATAGAACTGTTTGCATAGAACCACTACCCAGTGTTTGCATAGAACTGCTACTCAGTGTTGCATAGAACTGTTTGCATAGAATCACTACCCTGTGTTTGCATAGAACTGTTTGCATAGAACCACTACCCTGTGCTTGCATAGAACTGCTACCCTGTGTTTGCATAGAACTGTTTGCATAGAACCACTACCCTGTGTTTGCATTGAACTGCTACTCATTGTTTGCATAGAACGGCTACCCAGTGTTTGCATAGAACTGCTACCCAGATAGAACTGTTACCCAGTGCCTGCTTAGAACTGCCACCCAGTGCCTGCTTAGAACTGCCACCCAGTGCCTGCATAGAACTGCCGCCCACTGCCTCCATAGAACTGCTACCTACTGCCTGCGTAGAACTGCTACCCAGTGTTTGCACAGAACTTGTGCCCAATTACCATGGCCCCACATCACATTGTCCTGTTCTTCCTCATCCTCCCCTACTGTTTCCCCTCCTTCCAACATCCCCCCTCCTCTTCCCCCTATTCCCCCTACCTTCCTCACTTTGCTCTCCATTCTTTCCCCTTACCTAGCATCTTCTCTTGAGCTTCAGCACACCATCTCCCGCATTCAACCAACCCCTCTCTCTCTAAGGCAACCCCACCCTTGCTTCTGCCATACCGTCTCTGCCTTTCCACGCTCTCTAATACTCCTTCTTCTTCTCTCATCAGGCAACATCAACCCCAACCCTGGCCCCCCTCGTTTTCTTTCTCACACTAAAAAGAGTTCCTCACGTACCTTATCTAATCTTATCCACATCCCGCTCCTCCCCCCCCACCCTCCCTCACTCATTCCCAATCTCTCATACAGAGATATCAACCCCAACCTTATCTCCAATAAGAAATCCTCACATAACCTAACTGATACCAGCAATATCACCCCTCTCTCGCCCCACACTTCCCCTCTCTCAAGGCCCTCTTGGAGGGCACACACATCCAGACATATCCACCCGCACCCTGTTCCCTCCAAATCTTTACACTTCTCTAGAAATAAAGCCTCAAGTTACTCTGATAAGAAATCCTCACATAACTTATCTAACCTTATCCATATCCCTCTCCTTCCTCCCTCTGCCCTCCCGTTCTCATGTGCCCTATGGAACACATGCTCAGTTACCAACAAACTTCCTTTTACCCACGATCTCTTTATCTCTAATGCCCTACACCTTCTCGCCCTGACTGAGACCTGGATCCCCCCAGATGACACTGTATCCATTGCTTCTCTCTGCTATGGGGGATACCAGTTCTCCCATACACCTCGATCTACTAGTTGTGGTGGTGGTGTTGGTCTCCTACTCTCTCCCTCCTGTCAATTCCAATCTCTCCTGCTACCTTAGTCACCCTCCCCCCTCTCCTTTGAAGTCCACTCCATTCGCCTCTTCCTACCACTTCCCCTCCGTGTTGCTGTTATTTGTCGCCCAGCTGACAAATCCCAATCAACCTTCCTCACCGACTTCGATTCCTGGCTTTCCACCTTTCTTGATCCCTCTTCCCCCACTCTTATTCTCGGTGTTAACATTCACATCGACAACCCCTCTGACCCCCATGTCTCAAAATTCCTTGCCCTTATCTCCTCATACGACCTTCAACTCTGCTCTACCGCCCCCACCCACATACACGGCCACTTCCTTGACCTAATACTCTTCTCCAATTCCTCTCCCTCTAACTTCCACAAATCAATCCTTACCTCATCTGACCATCAACTTTTAACCTTTACTTTTCAGCTTACGCCATCTCAACCTCGTCCTGTCTCGTCCGACCTATTTAGAAACTTCCATAATATTGATCCTCTGACTCTTTCCTCCACCATTTCTCCATCTCTCTCCTCCATTATATCCTCCAAGTCCATCGATGAGGCACTATCATTCTACAATGCTATACTCTCCTCAGCTCTCGACACTCTTGCCCCACCCACCCCACGTCCTGTCAAACGTTCTACTCCCCAGCCCTGGCTTTCGCCCACAACCCATTATCTCCGCACCTGTGCACATTCCACTGAGTGTGCTTTGTCCAAATCCCCTCCCTGGAGGACCTTCTACACTTCAAATTCATGCTTGTCTCCTTCCAGTCAGCCATAGCACTTGCCAAACAAGACTATTACATTCACCTGACCAACTCCCTTGCCTCTGATCCTCGTCGTCTCTTTAATACCCTCAATTCTCTCCTCAAAGTCCCCCTGCCCCCAGCCCCACCCTCCCTTTCTGCCCAAACCCTAGCTGACTACTTCTATGACAAAATCAACAAGACTATTCTCCAATTCCCCACTCCCTCATCTACCTCCCCCTTCCCAATTCTCCCCCACCCATCCTTCCTCTGCCACCCTCTCCTCCTTTCCTCCGATCTCTGAAGAAGAAACCACACTCCTTCTTACTTCCTCCAAACCCACCACATGTTCATCTGACCCCATCCCCACCCATCTCCTACACCCCATCTCCTCCACTATTGTACTCACCATCTCTCACATCCTCAGCCTCTCACTCTCTACTGCAACTGTCCCTGTTGACTTCAAGCATGCTGTTGTCACACCTCTCCTTAAGAAACCCTCACTCGATCCCACATGCCCTTCTAACTATTGACCCATCTCCCTCTTTCCCTTCATATCCAAGCTACTAGAATGTGCAGTCCACTGCCGCTGCCTCGACTTCCTCACCTCCCAGGCCCTCCTGGACCCACTACAATCTGGCTTCTGTATCTTACATTCCACTGAAATGGTGCTTGCAAGAGTCTCCAATGACCTATTCCTGCTAAATCTAAGGACCTCTACTCTATCCTCATTCTTCTTGACCTCTCTGCTGCCTTTCACACCGTTGACCACGATCTTCTCCTCACCACCCTCTCCTCCCTTGGCTTCAAGGACCTGGCACTATCCTGGTTCTCCTCCTACCTCTCCCATCACTCATTCAGTGTATGCTCTGGCAGTGCCTCCTCCTCCCCTACCCTGCTCCATGTAGGTGTACCCAAGGGATCCGTCTTGGGCCCCCTCCTTTTCTCCCTCTACACCCAAGCCCTTGGCATGCTTATCTCCTCCCACGGCTTTCAGTACCATCTCTATGCCATTGATTCCCAAATCTACCTCCTTACACCTACTATTTCTCCAGCAACCCAGTCCAAGATCTCTGCCTGCCTCTCCGACATCGCCGCCTGGATGTCTCTTCACCGATTGAAACTGAACATGGCTAAGACTGAACTCCTTGTCTTTTCCCCAACTCCTCCCCTCCTTTCCCCCTTTCTCAGTCTATGTGGATGGAGCTATTATTCTTCCTATTCCCTCGGCACGCAACCTAGGGGTTATCTCTGACTCCTCTCTCTCCTTTTCCAGACATATCCAGCATGTAGCCAAGACCTGCCGTTTCTTCCTCTACAACATTGGCAAAATCCGCCCCTTCCTCTCTGAACACACCACCATAACCCTTATCCACTCCTTAATCTCTTCTCGCCTCAATTATTGCAACCTACTCCTTGCTGGTCTCCCCATCAGCCACCTCCTTCCCCTTCAATCTATACAAAATCACACTTCTTGAATAATCTTCCGCCAGCCTCGCCATGCCCACATTACTCCTCTTCTCAAGTCACTTCACTGGATCCCTGTCCAGTTCCGCATCCAATTCAAACTCCTCCTACTGACCTATAAATGCATTCACTCGGCAGCCCCTCAGTACCTCTCATCTCTTATCTCTCCCTACATCCCCTCTCGAAACCTGCGCTCCACTAGCAAATCACTTCTATCTATGCCGTTCACCCGCACCGCTAACTCCCGACTTCACTCCTTTCACCTTGCTGCACCTCACGCCTGGAACAGCCTACCTGTGTCTATACGCCAGGCACCCTACCTGGCCCTCTTCAAATCCAGGTTGAAGACTCACCTCTTCACCGTTGCTTTCAGATCCTGATTTCTATCCTTATCTTAACCCCGTCAACTCTCATGACCATATGGTATCAACCTTACTGTGCCTTGTATTGACCTTACTGTGCCTTGCACTAATCTGACCTTTATCCTGTAATGTTCTGACTAGATTGTAAGCTCCGATGAGCATGACTCTGATGGACATGACTCTGGCGGGCAGCGACTGTCTCTTGCATTCTGGCTAACTCTTGTTGGTTGACTGTACAGCGCTGCGCGCGTGGCACTCTATAAGTGATAAATAGTAGTAGTAGTAGGAATGTATATGTAGATGTCCCCATAGATGTCCATATCAGGCATTCCACATTTGTGCAATCATGTCTGAACTTGGGCATGCCTGATTTTTTTCAGAAGTTCTGACTTGGACATCTTTTGTAAAATGTGCTTTTAAAAATATAGCTCTTCATTTTGGAACTGGATTTTAGATTTAATTACTTGTCTTTTTTTATAATTTTATTTTTATTACAATTAAATAATATACACTAGAATAATTTGTGAACTGCAATAGGGAACAATAGTACAATAATTTTCAAGTTAAAAAAGGAAAAAAGAAACACAGGGGGTCATTTTGGAAGCCCTGTTCATGCTTTGGATGTTCACAAATGGGCATAGAAACATTCAAAGCAGAGACATCTCCAAAGCCATTTTAGAAGCTGGGTCTGTGGAGTCTATGAACAGGGGCATGGTAGAGGCATGATCTCAGAATCATCCCATGTCTCGTCTAAGTTTAGACCAGCTCAAGGTACCTGAAAAGTGTTTGTTTCAGCTGAAAAACATCCAGAGGGTATAGAGGAGAAAGCACTCTCTTCAGAATAAATTTTAAAATGGATATCCAAGTGCAATCTGGGATGTGTAAGCCAGAGCATCTGAAAACAGAGCAGGCACGTCCAGATGCAGACATGATTTCATAAAAGTGGACGTGCCTGATGTGGACTTCTGTGAGGGCATCTACATAGACATCCCCAGAATTGTATTCCAGATCCTGAGTATCTAGAAATGGCCTAATGGTTAGAGTAGTGGGCTAGGGACAGGCCAGCCAGGGTTGAAATCCCACTTCTGCTGTCATTGAAATTGTGCTGAGTACTGGGGAAGCTGGAGTGTTTTCTTCTCTGGATGTTTTTCAGCCAAATCTAGCACTTTTCAGGTGCCTGGAGCAGGTCTAAACCATGACACGATGCTGGACCTTTTTGAGATGAGGCAGTGATGTTCATATTCCTGGAAACACCCCAGTCATGCCTCTACAATGTTCCTATTCAGACTTGGATGTCCCCATATTGGGGATGTCCACAGACCCGGCTTCTTAAATGGCTCTGGAGACATCTCTGTGCTTTGGAGATCTCTATGCCCATTTCCAGATGTCTGAAGCATGACCCCCATTATATTAGTCCATAATTGGGAAGAATAACTCAGCTTACCCCAGGAAGGGAAACATTCTCACCAAATTATAAGTAAAAAGAAATATACTAAGGGAGTGATAGTCTGAACCCCGTATTATAAGCAAGGCATTTAAAACTCCACTTTATGAAGAAAATGAAATAGTAATATAGTGGGTCATTTTGAAAGGTTTAGTCTTTATTTGGATGTCTGAAGACGTTCACGTGGACATCAAAATCACAGACATGTCTCCGTAACACTTCCACAAATGAAGTTTGCAGACATCTCTGGTGCAGGGATGTACAAGTAGGCATAGGAGTGTGGCAGAGGTGTATCCTGGGAGTGGCAATGTACTTATATGTTGCTGTTCGATCACTGAAATGTTTGCAGGCATGTCAATGTTTATACATGCTCCAGGAAAATGCTTGTTTTCACTTTAAAACATCCAGAGATGGAGAATTAAGTGACTAGTCTCAGATCACAAATGTCCACACTGGGATTTGAACTACAGTATAACCACTCAGTTCTTAAGCCACTATTCTAACCATTATGTTACTAGATGCCTTAGTTCTGCAGCATTATCCCGGGGACAACTATACATGTGCATATAGGGCACATCCACGTTTCCAAAATTGTGCCTGAACTTGCATGTGCTTGCTTTTTTTTTCTCAGACTCTCTTGATCCCCTATTCCTCTCAAGACATGGCTCAGGGACAGAGAGGAAGCTATCTTATACTGCTGCTTACCTCCCAGCTTCTCAGCCCTGTCAACTTTGCGTTACTCCAGATCTGGGAGAGGAATAGCAGTCTTGTACCTGGAGTCTCTGAACATTACTGAAGTCAGCTCCTCTTCTATACATTACCGAGTCCCTTCTTGTTTGGCTCCCCTCTCTGCATGCTTTTCATGCTCTATTAGTCTATGTCTCCTCTTCTATCTCTCCCCATCTCTGGAATTCCATCCTGACTATCCCGATTGAAATCTCTGCTATGTACCCAGATCTGGATTTGCCTACTCGTTCCCGGGACAAGATTTCCCTATCTCAACATGTCCCCTTCCCTACACATACCGCTGGTCACACACTGGATCTTCTTTTCACTACTGCTGTTTCCTGCATACAACTCTCTGGTCTTTGGAGCTTACCTCTTCCATGGACAGATCACTATGGCATCCTCTTCCAGCTTTCCCTTCTTAAATCCTCTGATGTCCTCATTTCCTCATACCTCCCCCGTGACATTATGAACAAGCATCCACTTGGAACTCCATTCTAGGCACAGCACTTGATTCACTTGCACCCCTTATTTCTAAACCCCATCCACATAATCCCCATCATCATTCTTGGTCTTACTCTAGTCTGCACATCCCTAGATGCCAACTGCATAGGACAGAGTGCATCTTGCGCCACCGTCATACCCTGTCCTCCTTCGCCTCTTTCCAACAGGCACATTTCATCTACCACCTGGCCATCCTTTCAGCCAAAAAAGATTATTACAGCCACCTTATTTCTACTGCCAGTAATCAGCCTATGAGGCTTTTTTCTGTGGTCTCCTGCATTCTTTACCCACCCTCCTTGGCTCTCCTTACGACCACTCCCACCACTGAGCAGTTCATTCAGTTCTTCTTTGACAAGGTCCATCTGCTGCCACATGATTTTTCTCCTCCAGACCTCCCTCTGCTCCCCTTTGACCTAGGATCCATCGTCTGCTGATCTTCAAAGTGAACCCACTGAACTTGCACTCCCCCGTGTCTGGTCATGGTTTAACCCTATCACAATGATATCACTCACTAAAGTCATCACATCCTCTTCCAAAACCACTTTTGCCGCCGACCCCTTTCCTTCAGCATTGGTTCTCAAGGCTCCCCTAGCACTTCTGCCCCTTGTCCTCTCTTTCTTCAACAATAGACTTTCCTATGGCATCTTAAACTCCACCTATGCCTCCTTTTGAAGAATCCCACCCTTGATCCTTCTCTTCCTGCCCACTTCCACCCTGTCTCCAATCTTCCCTTCCTTTCAAAAATTCTGGAAAAAATGGTATTCTCTCAACTCTCTCACCATCTTGAGCATACTAATTTCTTATACCCATATCAATCAGGTTTCCAGGCTGGCCACAGCACTGAAACTATACTGTGTCTGTTCTTAACAAAACACAGGCTTCTCTTGATAAGAGTAATATCTCACTGGCTATCTCTCTCTATCTCTCTTGTGCTTTTGACATTGTTAACCACTCTCTTCTCTTGTCACATCTCTCCTCTGCTGGTCTGAGTTCCAATGTTCTACACTGGATTCACTCCTTCCTCACATCTCGTTCTTACTATATCTCCTTCCAGGCCTCTTTGTCCTCTCTCTTCCCTCTATCTTGTGGCATCCCTCAAGTTTCCATCCTAGCTCCCCTCCTCTTTAATGTTTTTCTTGCCCCTCTCACCACTCTTATCCAGCAGCAGGGTGTTTCTGCATATTTTTTATGCAGAAGACATCTTGCTGCTATTTCATTCTCATCCTATCTCACCTGATTTTGCTCCTATCAATTTGTCTATCTCTGGTAGCATCCTGGCTTCACTCTAATTGTTTGAAACTTAATCCCTCTCAGCCTCTGCAATCTGATTCACAGGGTCTTCCACTCCACCTTCTGTATCACCTTCACTTAATGGCTTTTCTATTCCTGTTGTTCCCTCTCTCAAATACCTTGCGTTACTCTTGATTCGTCCCTTACCTTCCACACACCTATCAGTACCGTGATGAGGCGGTCTTTTTATATACTTCACCAGATACACTCTGTCCGGTCTGTCCTTCCCTCTTCCTCCATTAACACTCTCCTTCTGTCTCTGGTTATCTCAACACTCAACTATTGAAATGTTATCTATTCTGGACTGCCTCATTACCAGCTCAGATGCCTTCAATTCATTCAAAACACTGCCATTCACTTACTTATTCCACTTCCTTGTGTCTTTTCCCTCCACTGCTTCTGTTTGTTTCCTTCCCTCCTCCCCACTTCCCAATCTCCATATGAATGATTGTCTCCCTAGGCTGTCCTATCATGATATGGTGTTCTGCTATCTTTTTATATCATATTTTAATTGTCTTTTAATTTTGTACACTACCCTGGTGCTATTGGGAAGGACAGTCAAGCAAATGCTAATAAATATAAACATAAACTCCACCATGTCACTAGATATGACCACGTCACTCCACTTCTTATCAAGTCCCATTGGCTCCCCCTGACCTATTGCATTCAATACAAGCTACTCACCTTTGTTCATAGGATCACACACTCTGGTGCCTCTGCCTATCTGTCATCTTAACTTATCCTGTATGCACCTTCTTGGGTTCTCCGCTCTATTCATGCAAATAGACGTTACCTTCCCTCCCCATTACAGGCTCATCTAGAATGCACACGGCACTCAGCATTCTTCTTCTTAGGTCCCAGCTTGTGGAATTCTCTCCCCACTGATGTCTGTCTTGAACCCTGTTTCCTGAAGTTCAAGACTTCTTTGAAAACCCATTTATTTCAGCTTGCACATGGTCTCCCCCCTTAGCCTACTCTGGATTCTGCTCCACCCCCTCCCTTTAACCTATCCTCTCTTGTTCTTACTTCTCTTTCCTGACCTATTAGTTCTCTTCTGCTTTCTAATTTGATTGTTCTTATTGTACACTGTCCTGATGCTATGAAGGGCAGTATATCAAGTTTTTAATAAACCATAAACCATCTAAGATACCCAGTAAGGTGGCTAGAGTGGTTGTACCCACTACTCCATGCAAATTACCCTCACTCCATGGCTTTGTTTAAGTTTGTACCTGTCACTGTGCAGGTCACCTCCTCTATGCCTTTGTTTAAGTTGTACCCCCCACTCCATGCAGGATGCCCCCTCTATTTATTGAAGTATAAGATATATTTAAGTTTGCTTTGATTTCATCTTCTTACTATGAAGGAATCCACTGTGTCTGTCCCATGCCATTCTGAATTCTTTCACTATATTTGCCCCCACCATCTGCATCTGGAGGGCATTCCAAGCATGCACCACCCTTTCAGTGAAAAAGTATTTCCTGATGTTGCCTTTAAGTTTATCGCCTTGCAGCTTCATTTTATGCCTTCTAGTTTTATAGCTTCCCCTTCTTTGAAAAAGGTTTGTTTGTTCATTAATACTCTTTAAGTATTTAAATGTCTGTTTCATATCTCCCCTGTCCCTCCTCTCCTCTAGGGTATACATATTTAGGTCTTCAAGTCTCTTCTCATACATCTTACAGCATCTTCAGATGTTTCTTAGAATCCCAAAATAAACACAGTTGTGTCATCTCAAAAAATAACATATTTAACATCATTCAATCTAGGAATACATTTATAAGGAGAACAAAGCACAAAAGAAGTCCCCAAGGCAAGAATCTTCTGACATATCTGTAAGTGTTTTTTTCCAGATCTGAGTAGGCCTTCAGAGGTCTAGAAAACTCCAAATATTAGCATCAAAAAATAAAGTCCTTCAGTTCTTAAAGTGCAAATGGATAAAATGGTCCTAATCCTGGAAAAAAAAAACAATGGTACAAGTAATGTTACCTTCAATCTCAGATTTCTCTAGTAGTATATAGGTATCCAAACTATCTGCAGAGTATTCTGGAACAGCAGGATAAATCTCTCCTATTGTTACTCTTGGCATAGGCAAAAAGTAAGTTCTAGTCACTGAGATGATAACCCTGTTGGTAATTATCAAAACTTCCTGAATATATTTTTGCCATAGATGACAAATAGGAAATTTTAGAAAAACTTAACAAGCACAAGTTCAAAAATTTGACATTTTCCATATTCCCAACTTTACAAGTAATAGTCTCATAATCCTATTGCTTAGTACCTTGAGCAGTCATAAACTGGGAGTACTCTGCTCCAAAACATTTACCCTCTTCTCCAGACATAAGAACTCTCTATCCTTCTCTTGGATCTTTAAATAAATGTTAAAAGAAATCATGGCCAATTTATTTATTTATTTATTTAGCTGTATTTATATCCCGCTTTTCACCGGGTCAAAGCGGTGGAACATACAATAATCAATTAGAAGGGTTTGGGGCCATCACCAGGTGTCCAACAATAATGATTTTTTGACTGTTAGTTGGGACATAGACATAGACATTGTGTTATGGTTACATAGGACATATGTTCAGGGGATGAGACATGGTGGTTGGGAGGGAGTCAGTGGTGGGTGCTTGTTTCTGGTCCGAGGAATTCTTGGAATAGTGCAGTTTTGAGTTGTTTCCTGGAAGATGATGGGTCTGTGTTGCTTCTGATGTGATTTGGTAGAGAGTTCCAGAGGGATGGTGCATATAGTCCGAAGGCTCTGTTGCAGGTCCGTTGATTGTGTTTCGTTTTTTGTGAGGGATGGTGAGGGAGTTGTTGGTGGTTTGTCTGGTTGTTCTGTTGTGGGCTGGTTAAGGCAGTAGAGTGCGGAGCTGGGAAGTTTGAGTTTGGTAGAGAGCTTTGTGGGTGAGTAGTGCGAATTTGTATTTGATTCTTGCTTCTAGAGGGAGTATGTGTAGCTCCCTCAGGACTGGGGTGATGTGGTCCTGTTTTTTTGCATTCTTGATAATTCTTACTGTGGTGTTTAAGGCAGTTCGAAGTGGGTTTGTATGAGTGGCTGGAAGTCCATGGTATATTATATTGCAGTAGTCCAGGTGGGGGAGTGTCAAGGCTTGCATTACTGTTCTGAAGTCCTGTGGTTCAAGAAGAAGTCTGAGGCGTTGTACTGTTTTAGCCTTGTGGTAGATTGTTGCGGTGGGTTTTTTTATCTGTTGATTGAGTGTGAGTGCTTGGTCTATGATGATTCCTAGGTATCTTATTTGTGGCTGTATTTGTATTTTTGTGGTGCCAATGTCGAGGTGCCTAGGTGGTGTGAAGTCAGGGTCCTTTGTTACTATGAGCGCTTCAGTTTTCTTTATGTTGATGGATAGGTTGTTCTTTTGTAGCCAGCTGGATACTTCAGTGAAGCATTCTGATAAGAGTTTATTGGTTGGGTTGGATGTTGTGATTGGAGCATAGAGCATTATGTCTTCCGCATAGATATGATAGTTAATGTTGTATGTGCGTATGATTGAGCAGAGTGGTTGCAGGTAGATGTTGAAGAGCATGGCAGATAATGTGGATCCTTGGGGTACTCCTTGGTGTTGCTGGAAAGGGGGGGAGGTTGATATGTTTGTGTGGATCAATTGTTGTCTATTGGTCAGGTATGAACGGAACCATTGGAGTACGTTATCTTTGATGCTGATTGCTTGTAGTCTGTGTATGAAGATGTTGTGGGAGATGGTGTCGAAGGCAGCTGATATGTCTAGGAAGATCATGGCATATCCAGAGTACTTGGCTTGAGTTCCCATGACAAGGGTGTTCATTAGCGACGTCATGAGGGTCTCGACTCCGTGGAGTGGACGAAAGCCATGTTGTTGTGGATCCAATATGTTGTTAGCATCTAAATGTTCTTGGAGCTGTCTCTGGACTACCTTCTCAATGAGTTTGGCGGTAAACAGGAGGCTTGCTATAGGTCTGTAGGAGGTGGGTTCGAGGGGATCCAGGTTGTGTTTTTTTAGGGTTAGTCGGATGACTGAGGTTTTAAGGAGATCTGGCATGCGTCCTTGGCTGAGGGACTCGTTAACAATGTGGGTTAATGGTGTGCTAAGGTCATCTTTTGTTTTCTTTATCCATTCTGTAGGACAGGGGTCTAGTGGGGAGGTGGTGGTATTTAGTCGAGAGATGATGGATGATACTTCCTCTTTTGTGACTGTTTCGAATGTGTTCCAGTCTCTGTCTGTGGTAATGGGGTGGTTTGCTGTTGTTGTCTCTGCATTCAGTTGTGGATTCTGTGGTTGTTGAAGCCAACAGCTTCTCCATTGAGTTAAGGGTCATCCAAACACTGACCAGTGATAGTTTTTGTAAAGGAGACAAATGAACAATAGCTTAGAAAGCCCTCATTAACTCTGGTGAAGAAATCCTCTCCACCTCGGATGCCCTCATCTCTTCACTTCCAGGGCAGCCAGCCCCCTAAACAAGGGAGCACATATTCCCCAGGCAGTCCATCAATAACGTATGCCACAATGTAAGCAGTTGAAGCCCTCTTTAACAATGTACAGTAGTGTCTAACACCACCAAAACACTCCGTACTTCCAGCAATGTTTCCAATGATGATTTATCCATCTTACTGCACTAAACTGTCAGTCATAACTAACGTAGGTGCACTTAATGCCACCCATTAAGGGGTCAGTAAGTACACCTATGCTAACTTCAATATTGATGATTAGTGTGCGATACTGACCCCGTGCTAAATGCAATGTGCAGTGAACTCTCACTCTCCACCTCAACCTACCCAGTCTCCATCCATTCGTGCACTAAACAGTTAACACAGAATTTTCACCATGATGGCTGTTTTACATGCTGAAACAGTTACTGTGGTACCATGCACCTTTATGTTGGTAACCCATGTTTACCTGCATAAAAATGGGTTTTGTTTATTCCACCTCCTTCACTTAGAGTACAATTTTAGAATTTCCATTAGGTAAGTATCTTAGATTTTTCAAAACCAAACAGAAATTGGAGGTTGCTCAGGAGATTTCCAACAATGTACAACTATGTCCCTAGCATCCACCAAAAGGTGATCTATAAGATGTATGCCTCTACTGGTGCTCAGCCTGTATTGTTCCAACCTGTGACCCAGCAGCGACAGGCTGGGCCTATGAGGCAAGTGCACAGAAGTGAATTGATATATCCAGGAAAAAGCTTTAGACCAAAAATCTTGATTGATTAGGCAGTCCCACTAAGGGGTATGTTTACTAAACTGCGGCAAACATACATAACGCGCGTTATGTAACGTTAACGATCGTTAGCGTGTCATAACGCGGGTTATGACGCTCTAACGATCGTAATGCTCTGCGGCGCGGTAAAACACCGCAGAAGGTGGAGAGAGGGCAGAGAGAAGGGGTCAATGGACGGAGAGTGGGCGGGGAGAGGATCCCCTCACACTAACGCGCTGAATTTCAGGGCTGAATTCCAATGCGAATGAAAACCTGCCGTTAAAGGCACATTACAGGGGAGAGAAACCATTTCAGTGTCAGCAATGTACAGCCCAGGCAAGGAAACCAAAATACAGTGATAAGTGTGATACATGTGCACAGAACAAAAGGGCACAGAAACACTGAAAATGACCCCAACAGACTGGAAAAAAACAATAACCAAGCTGGCCAATAGTGGTATCAATGAGAAACATCAACCCCTCCCCCCCCCGAATAAGCTCCATAGAACCGATATAAATCGTGGAAGGGTCTATACGCAGTCCCCATACAAGGTGAATGAGCCCACAGTGACATAGCGCTGCTCATGGTTTTCCCCACCATCGGACAGGTGCACATGTCCTGCAACATCAGGGCGGGCATGTCGGAACGGCAACTGGACAGATGCCGGAGAAGGGGATACAGAGGGCCGCAGGCGGCACATGCTGTGGTGGAGCTGGGCCACAGTGCGGAGAAGGTGGATGGCTAGGTGGCCCATACGAATGCTGAAACAGCGGAGCAGCCAGACAGCAACTGCTGAAGGTCCAACATGGGCATGAGTGGGTTTCCCAAAGTGTCACAGGGGATAGTACCCAGCAGGTACCCCCAATGGCACCGAACATTGGCAGGCGGTGCTGGGGGGAAGGGTGGACAGCTATGCAGGCACCACTACCCCAGAACCCGCACCATAGGCAGCCGCCTACTCGCACACTGGATGGCCTGAGACTGCGCACCACCAGCACCACCAGCAGAAGGGCATGTCAGCATGGTGGCTGAGGGATACTGGTGGTGGAGGGGGCAGTGGCAGCTGCCCAGAGCAGACCGTGGCCTATCCCTGTGTAGGTGGGTGCCATGCACTGCAACAGACAGGCCCTGTCTGACCAACAGTCATGGTATCACCAGGGAATGCACCATCTCTGTGATAACATGGTGGTGCAGTGCCCAAAACCAGTGTAGTCAGAAGCCGAAGGACCCAGGTTCAAATCCCAGCTGTGGTTTCCGCCAACCCAGTCCTCATATTTTACCCACTACTATAACGTGCTAATACAGACAGAACCTTTCTTGCAGATGACATAAACATGCCCAAAACACCTACATTTTACCCTACAGAGCACAGACACCATAAACATGCACATTACCTAGAGCAGAGCCTCCCAAATGCAGTCCTGGAGGGCCAAACACCATTCAGGTTCCATGCTGCCACTGATAAAGATGCCTGTGCTGCATTTCTATGCACCACCCCCATGGTATGCAGATGTATCTCATGCATATTCATGAGGGACAGCATTAAAACCCGAACAGTGTTTTGCACCGCAGGACTGGAGTTGGGAACCTCTGCTGTAAAGCAGCAGCCAACAGGGGCAGACACACCCGCACCCACAGGCCCCATTATCCAAAGCCTCCTGGAGAGGCAGGACTTTGGGCTCTGCGTGCATCTCCCAATACTAGCACTTGCATACCTTAGTAATGCCACCCTAAACCTGGGAATATGGTACACAGCTATCAAAAGGTTGCTATGATTACTGGCAGATAGCAATTCCTAGGTTAAGTACAATTTTCGGAGTGAGCTGCATCATAGCAACCTTTCTGATGTCTGTGGAGTGTGCTACAGGTCTTGTGTCTGACAGTGTTTACCAATCTGGGGGGTGACTCCTACAGTATTGCGTACCATAGCCATGCCTGCACTGTGCCCAGGACTGGTGTGGTGGCCTGGGCTGCCCAACACCTCTATAGTTGCACAATGCTGGCATAGGTGTGGGGAGTGTGTGTCTGTCTATCCAGTGTGTGGTGGCTGCCAACACCCTCCACAGCCCACACTGCTAGCACTGTTGCCAGTATTGGCCTGCCAATGTGCATAATGAGGAGCAAGGTACCGTGGGAATAGCCTGGATAGGGTGACCTGGCCTGGCCGCATCTGCACAGGGCATAGGGCAATGGCCGGACATTGTCGTGCCCGGTACCACCTGCACGGACAGGGTGGCCATAGCATGTTCTGCTGGGAGGTCACTCTCATACTGACTGAGCAGTGACCATGGCATGGCTAGGTTCCCCATAGTGCTATACAGTATTTCTCTTATGTGATATTTATGGGGTTCCTTTTGGGGCCCAATCACTGACTTATCTGCTTGGTGTGTATGCTGATATCCCCATTCTGGGTACATGCATCTTCTCCAGGACCATGCACTATGGACTAGCTGGCGGACTGTCTGCAGCTAGTATGTGTCTTGCTGGAACGCCGTGCAGGGTGCAGCGGCTGGAGGCTTGCTGCTGGAGAATATCAGATAATGGTGGGGAACAGCTGAGCATTTCCAGACCTGCCGTCTGTCTGCTATTGCGTTATGGATGTGTACTGCTCTGCATTGCCTGCCCTGTAGGGTGTTTGATCCCTAGCAGGACTGGGGTGTTGGTTCCCTCTACTGCCACCATTGCAGGGGGGTAGAAAGTGGATCTGTGGGCGGGAGATCCTGTCCCCCACCCTGAGCCCCAGAGGGTGGGTTGGGTGGTGGTATGTAATCTCCCTGGTAACCACAGCAGAATGTGGGTGTGGTGCCGTGCAGTCCTCCTGTAGCCAGCCAGGTGTTTATTAGCAGCTCTAGCCCACTGGTTACTTCACTGCCCATGGAGCCAGAGGTCATGGGTTCACAACCCACAGTGGGGTTCATCGATAGGGCTGTCTTAGGCATTGTCTATTTTTATTATATATTAGTGCTGCCAGCAGAACCACCCTCAGGGTACTGTCACCTTAGGGTGGCTCATAAGGCGCCTTATATGTCGCCCTATAGGGCGCCTTATATGGCGCCCTATAAAGCGTCTTATAAGGTGCCTTATATGCTGTCCTATAGGGGACATTATAGGGTGCCTTGGCAGATAGCGCACTGTATAATGTGCCCTATGGAGTGCCTTCTAGGGTGCCTTATGTGGCACCTTAGGTTACGCCACTGTGAGGGTGTGTTCGCTGGCAGCACTATTACAGTACAACTAAACTTCCTCACAGCCCAATACTTAACCCTTTCCAGGCCAAGCCCAAAACTTTCGGGATCCAAACTTCTGCCTAAATATTCCTATCAAATGGTATATAATACATGACCATGGCAGAGGGAACGTCACTATTGGGACATATTGAATAAGACGGGTACAATTTTCCTGACATATGCAAACATTAACCCGGCTGCAGACTGTGGATTAAAATATTATAGTAGGCTTTCAAAGGGTTACACATGACGCCTCAGCCAGTCTTATTCATTAGGCACACTGAGGAATCAAACCCATGACCCTTGTACTAGTGGTTTGTGTAGTAAACATTGTGCTACAGCTCTGTTTCTGTAGTTGGGTGTCTGCGCGCCTTCTTACGCTTAACACGCAGTAACGCGCCCTGTAACGATCGTTGCTGCGCGGCGCGTTATAACGCGCGTTATCACTAACGATGTACCGCCCATGTCCTTTTTTGGCATTTCTTCCACTAACGCGGCTCCTAACGCGAATCACACTAACGCAGTTTAGTAAACATACCCCTAAGAGTCAAAAAATGAACCCAATTCTCAACTCATCTTCTATAACCTCTCTGGAGACTACTGTCGCTGGTGAAGTTTTATATCCATTTTTTTGTGTGTTTGCATATATGAAGCACCTCTTTCTTAGCCTATCAAAAATCTTCCCCCATCTTTTTTTCAGAAATTGAATTCCTACAGTCCTCATCTCACATTGGCCTAAGCTTCTTCACCTTCCCCCCTTCGACCTCAGTAGCAGCAAGGCCCTGGAATACCTTACAAATGTAACTCCCATTTTTCACTGACAGACACATAGGGAACTCAGTCAGTCAATCCTCTATGGCATTGTGGCCTGAATGGGTCCTTAGACATAACCCTTAACTTACAGGTACTAAAATATTGCACCTGAAGTGAGACAATACAGTTCCCTAAGATCTTCAAAATGAATAAGCATGGACTTCCGGAAGAGTTGCAGGAACATCATAAGTTGAATTTCACTCTGTCCATAGAACCTAGTTCTCTGTTTCTATGTTTCTAGAGATGCCACTTGGAAGTATTGGGTTTTTTAGCAGCAGCATAAATGGAGAAGAATACACTGTCAAATGGAGCTCAAAATCCACCTGCTCAGCACGATGGTAATAAAGATGTTATTAAACTGATCAGACCTTGTAAGTGTCATATACTCTTAACAGTTTGCATATAAAGGACATAAAGCTGGTCTCTGTCTTTTTGGACAGCATGTTTTACAGAAAGTTTTGCAATCAAGCCATTTTCTGTACTTCTTTGAATATATTTATTGGAGGTTCTGACAGCCTCAAGTCTTGTAATTAGTTGCTACTGGGATGTGATGTGGTCATTGTGAAAATTTAATTCTCTAAGGCCTATGTTTACTAAAGGGTAATACTGTATGAGTTAAGAGGCTTATTTACTAAAATACACTAAGGTTTTGCACTTACTGCACCTTAATTACAAATGTTAGGGTGCGGTAAATGCAAACCCTGTGTGGTAAATTCAGGGGGCATGCCCAGCATCTGCCCAGTATTTAGTGCACAAAACAGACACTGCATGGGCTAATGCTTGTAAAACTGTGTCCGATGCTGCCTCAACTCCTATACCTAGCAAGAAAAGAGCCATGGCGGCAAGCACCCTGACAGTGCTCCCCTCCCTTCTTCCTGATCACAAGTCTGATGGCATTTCTAACCATTAAACCCTCTCTATTTATTCCCTAGCAGCAATCCTTCAATACAACCACCTCACTGAAAAAGAACCCACGAGATTGCCTCCAGGGGTCAAATCTGCCATTTTGGATCCAGGCAGCACTGGGGCAGAAGTAAAGGGGGATTTTCCATGCACTGTACTAATGGACACCAAGGATAATAGTGGGAGAGGTACTGCCTGGGGAAGATAGAGGGTGGCAGGAGAGTTAGGGTTGCAACTGGGCTAGTGTTTGCAATGAGAGTAATGTACAGTATTGGAGGGATCAGATGTGATAATCTGTTCATGGGAGGGGAATGAGAAGATGGGGTGTTTTACTGAGGAAAGGAATTAGATCGGGATATTGGGAGGGTTAGAACTGCCATCAAGCTTGTGATTAGCATGGTGGGAGAGGACCTCTGTCAGTGATTATGAGGCATTATTTATTTATTTTGTCTTCTTTCTCACTTTATCTGTGATTCAAAGTCCCTGTTACCTAGAAAGAACAGGAACAATCGCCAGTGACTCCTGCTTTTATGGTGCTGGTTTCCAAAATGGTGACAATGACTTCTAGCAATAATCTTTCAGTAATGTGATAGCACCACGAGATTATTGCTAGGGGTCATTGGTGTCATTTTGGAATCTGGCACTGTAAGAGCAGGAGTGAATGGGATCACTCCTGCTCCCACTAGATACCAGGGATACCAGAAAGGCCAGGGATAGAAATTGGGGTGGGGTGGGAAGATCTGTTGTGGTGGCCTCAGCAGGGTCATTGGTGCTAGGGAGGTTTTGTGGTGGATCTTCATGCCAAGTGGGATTTCTTATGGGGGGGGGGGGTATCAGATACTTTGGGGATAGGGAGGATCATATGTTTTGGGGGGATTGCTTGTTAGGTAGGCCATGGAGGGCTCAGATGCTTTGGTAGTCATTGGATGAGGAATCATAAGAATATAAGAACATAAGAAATGCCATACTGGGTTAGACCAAGGACCGTCAAGCCCAGTATCCTGTTTCCAACAGTGGCCAATCCAGGTCACAAGTACCTGGCAGGTTCCCAAAAAAGCACACAGGATCTACGATGCTCGTACCGGGGTAAGCAGAGGATTTCCCGGGTCCTCTTTAATGAAGGTTGATTTATAGCTTTTGGTTTGTTGTTGCTTAATATATTGCCTCTTGGGTCACAAGTGAGGCAGTTTACAATAAAAAAAAACAAATAAGTTAAAAATAGGAAACAGGAATTACAATATTGATAGGAAAGTAGAGAAAGAAAAGATGTTACTCACAGATACCCTCCACTGACCTGACCGTCATGCCACTCCCGACTCATCCCCCAAGGTCATCACAAATAGATACGTTTTCAAACCTGCTTTAAAGATCTTGAAGGAGGGTTTAGTGCATAAGTTTGGAGGCAATGCATTCTACAAAGTAGGAAAAGAGGGTTGAGGGGACTGAGGTTAGGGGATGATTATTGATTGGGAGGCAGGCCTCAACATTGACAGCTGCCACTTCAAACAGGCCCTTGTATGTGCATCGAGGCAGCTATAAATGCTAGGGTGACCGGGATATTCAGCAGCAACAATGCGGTTAGTGCCGCAGATAAATATGTCAATGCTAGTTTACTGTCCCTGGCTAGTCAAAGAAAAGGGTAATTATTCTTCCCTAACTAAAGGAAATCAGTTAGCATTATGTACTGTATGTCACTCCCTACCTTCACACTTCCCATGATATGATTTGCAGTCCAATACAGCACAACCAGCTAATATACTGAGTCAGCTTTCTCTTTTCTGGAGTTTTTCTCAGTATCAAATGGCTTCTTCAAAACTGCCAACCAATTTCACATAAAATCACATGTTTCTCTTGCTTTCAGCTATAGTTTACATTTTTTCTCAGAAAATTAAATAATTTTGTGCAGCGTCTACCTGCTTCAAACTCTCATTCAACCACCACACACACTTCTAAAGGCGATAACAGTTTGCAGTGTGGAGGAGTTAAATTCCTCCACTCTAAATATCACACAAAACTTTCTACTTTGTTTTGCTTTTTCACTTAAATTCCTGTCACAGCTACCACAGCACCTAAAACACTTCTGCACCGCTTGACTGTCACACTGGATCTCCTGTTGTAAACAGTATGGTTGCTATGGATATGGGCAGTACTACTCCTCCCACTATGTGAGTTGCTATAGTGTTACTATGGCCTTCAATCAGGTAGGAGTATTTTGCTTAGGTCTGGCTTGTGTTCCCAACTAGGGCACTTGGAGTATTTGTAAATTTGAACATTTTTAAAGTAATAACAGGGTATTTAAGTGACTTTTTACACCATTCATGAAGTTCACAGCACTCAGTATTCACACACCTCATTCACTCTCTCCAAAAATGTTTCAATGAACTCCCTTCAGCCACATTGTGGCAGGCTATGGCCTATAATAGTCTGCAAATATGAAAGGCCTGTAAGTTAGGCCCTGATTCCAACCCCCATTATAGCTAGAAAAGAACCAAAAATCTGTGAAAAATGAGAAAATTGTTTTAAACTGCTTAATAAGAAGTTTTACATGAATTCATAAGTCTTTCATTATTCTCTTGTGTGCAAAAGAAAGAAATGTTTCAATACATGCATTCCTGGAGCTAGAGACGACCTTGCAGTAGAGAAGTATCAAACCTAGAAACTGAACCATTGTTAGGACAGTCCTAAGGGAGGGAGCTGGGTGCTAGGCCCAGGAGGGATCTCTGATTGGACAGGTGCAGGGGGCGTTGGAACCAATAGGAAGTTTGCATGTATCAAGCTGGAACCAACAGAAAGTTCTCATGTATCAAACTGAAAAAGAGGTATAAATGAGTATGTCTCTGTAAAAACTTTGCTCAGTCCTTTTAAAGCTTTGACTAACTGAGCCATGTGCACAATAAATTGGCTTGGATCTTTGAACTGACTCCTGGTTTTATTTATTGCATGCTTATCAGCTCTACAACATCATTATGTATACTTGGGAGGAAAGGCAGGAAAGATAAAGACATGTAATACCTCTGTGCTATAAATGCACAGGAGGTGGTCCTCTTCACACTGAAAGAAAGTTCTGGAACGAGGGATAATAAGATAAAGGTGAAAACGGATAGACTCAGGTGTAATTTGAAGATATATTTCTTTACAGAAAGGGTGATGGATGAGTGAAACTGCCTCCCGGTGGAGGTGGTAGAGATGAGAACTGTACCTTAATTCAAGAAAGTATGTGACAATACAGAGGCTCTCTGAAGGAGAGGAAGGGATTGTAGAGCTCAGGGCCGGACTGTCCACTAGGCGGACACCTGGGCAGCAGACCTCAGTGGGTGGCATAGCATGGCAGCCACTGTAGGCCATGTGCTCTGGTATACATGACCTGCCGCTCCTGACCCTCTTTTGACCAGAAGTTGTGTTGGAGGGGGTCAGAAGCTGCAGGCTTTGTGTGATGAAGCACATGGACTGCCGTAGGCTGTAGCCATGGTGTCGAGCCACCCCCTCCCCAACCGCAGTCATAGAATTGGTGGCCAACTGAACAAAGCAAAAGATCACTCTAGTGTAATGAACACAGGCTAGGTATTACAATTCTATACACATATCCATAAACTACCTTAACACAGGTCTATAAGGAGAAAAAAGCCTTGGGATTACATGGGTCAGGCAGACAGAACCAAGCATGTCTTTGCCATCTCCATCACATCAACAGCCAAAAAAACTCCATTAACACTATTTATATTTTCAAATATTTTTCGAATATTTTTCAATTATTTTAAATTCTCCAACATTTCAAACAATTTCAATTATCCTTATTTCAGTGTTTTAAACAATCCTTCCTTCTAAAGCATGCCATTAATCCCAACCTAACTGAAATGATCTCCATGGCATAATTCAGATCATGATTCAGGTCATACAGATTTCTATCCACACCCCGACGCCAAACATTTTGTCAACTCAGCATTTTACAATACACCTTCTCAAAGGGTTTCAGTAAATCCCACCAGAAATGTCATTCATCAGTCAGCTGTTGTTAGGGTCGGGTGTGTTATTCTATGTAAGCTTGTTCTAATGTATTTTTGCTTGTTATTTCTATTTTAATTATTTGGTTATTTATGAATTTTGTTTCTAATTCTGTTTCGTTTTTTTTTCAGGATTTATCAGATATGGACAGATTTGAATTTAAAAACATAAGTTAGATGATGACAATGAATCAGGTGTGGCGGGCACTAGTTCAGGTAGTAACGCTCATAGTACTGTCAATGTTAGTTCTAAAACTGTCGTGCACCAATATAATGAAGACTATTTGTCCTTCGGATTCATATCATCTAGAGAAGTGCTGCATCGTAAGTTTTTTTTTGCATTGAGAAACTGGCAAACCAAACTATGGTTCCAGGTAAGCTGAAAAGACACCTTCAAAAAAGCACATTTATGTGAGAAATCAATTGTTTTAAAAAGGTTATAGCTGATCAAACATGCTAGGCTAAACAATTTACCAAAATCACAACTATTTCTGACAAAGCTCAAGAAGCAAATTTTAGTTATTAAACTTTAAATACAATCTTAATACTTCTTTTTAAATGCTAAAATTTATCCTTAAAAAATAATGGTGTGCCTTGACAATTTTAGCCCCTTGTCAGTGTGCTGTGAGATGAAAAAGGTTGAAAATCACTGGGATAGGCTGTAAGGTTTTCATCTTGCATTATTTTCTATGTCTCTATGTTCCCCTGCTCCCAGGAGCTTTAGAAATGGATTTACTCTGTAGCAGCTCCAATCTCACAGTTATGCAGCACACAGCCAGGGGCGGCTCTATCATGAGGCGAAGTGAGGTGGTTTCCTCAGGCGACGAAGTTTTAAAGGCGGCAAAAAATGTCCTCAAAACAGCCACATCACTTCGCCTTCAAAAGTTAAAAATCCAAATGCTCAAGTTGTTGCTGCTGCCGAGTCCGCTTCTCGGCAGCGGCAGACTCACCTCTGCTTCCTATAGCAGCCGCGGCTCCTACTTCTTGGAACTGCGGCTGTACTAACAAGATCAGCCAGCCAATGTGGAGCCTTCCCGTGCAGCAGTGTCCCGCCCCCAAAGGAAGTAACTTCCTTTGCACACAACTTCCTTTGGGGGCAGGACGCCGCTGCACGGGAAGACTCCGCACCGCCTGGCTTTATGTTTAAGCTGATCTCGCAGCCGTGGTTGCAAGAAGCAGGAGATGTGGCTACTATAGGAAGGAGAGGTGAGTCTGCCGCTGTTGAGAAGGGGACTCGGCAGTGGCAGCAACTTGAGCGTTTTTATTTTCCTGGGGGCCAGGACTGGAAATGGGCTGATGGGGGGGAGGTTATGACTGGAAGTGGGTTGATGGGGGGTGTTTAGGATTGGTAATAGGCTATGGTAGGCTAGGACTGGAAATGGGATGATGGGGGTTAGGGCTGGAAGTGGGCTGATGGGGGGTGTTTATGACTGGTAATGGGCTATGGGGGGGGTCTAGGACTGAAGATGGGATGATGAGGGGGTTAGGACTGGAGGAGGGCTGATGGGGATGTTTAGGACTGGTAATGGGCTATGGAGGGCTAGGACTGGAAATGGACTGATGGGGGGGTTAGGACTGGTAATGGGCTATGGGGGGATCTAGGACTGGAAATGGGCTGATGGGGGATTTAGGACTGGTAATGGGCTATGGGGGGTCTAGGACTGGAAATGGGATGATGGGGGTAGGATTGGAAGTGGGCTGATGGGGGTGTTTAGGACTGGTAATGGGCTATGGGGGGCTAGGACTGGAAATGGGCTGATGGGTGGGGGGTTAGGACTGGAAATGGGCTGAAGGGGGGATCTAGGACTGGAAATGGGATGGGGAGTTAGGACTGGAAGTGGGCTGATGGAGGTGTTTAGGACTGGTAATGGGCTATGGGGGGCTAGGACTGGAAATGGGCTGATGGGGCGGGGAGGTTAGGACTGGAAGTGGGCTGATGGGGGTGTTTAGGACTGGTAATGGGCTATGAGAGGCTAGGACTGGTAATGGGCTGATGGGGGTTAGGATTAGTAATGGGCTGATGGGGGGTTAGGACTGGAAGTGGGCTGATGGGGTGTTTAGGACTGGTAATGGGCTATGCGGGGCTAGGACTGGAAATGGGCTGATGGGGGGTCTAGGACTGGAAATGGTCTGATGGGGGGGTTAGGACTGGAAGTGGGCTGATGGGGGAGTTAGAACTGGAAATGGGCTGATCAGGAGGGGGCTAGAAATGGAAATGGGCTGATATAGATTTATAACTGGAAACAGGCTGATTAGGAGGGCTAGGACAGGAAATGTGCTGATTAGGGGGGCTAGGACAGGAAATGGACTTATTGGGGGGGTTAGGACTGGTAATGGGCAGATGGGAGGCTAGTACTGGAAATGAGCTAGGACTGGTAATGGGCTGATTGGGGGGCTAGGACTAGAGTGGGCTGAAGGGGGATAGGACTGGAAATGGGCTAATGTGGGAGGGGAGGAGAGTGCTGCTGGCACTGGAAGAAAACTAGGGCTAGGGCTACAAATGGGCTGATGCAGGAGGATGGTAGAATAGAACTGGAAGAGAGCGGATAATGAGAGGGTCTGCCAGGGGAAAGAGGGGGCATGAAGGGAGCTCACAATGGGGAAGGAGGGGGCTGGAAAGGAGCTGACACCTGGAATGTACTGAAAGGGGACTGGAAGGGAGCTGACATTTGGGGATGGGAGTGGTAGGTGGTTGGGTAATAGGGAGAAGGCTGGAAGGGATCTGACATGCAAATGGCACTGGAAGGGGGATAGACAGAGGGTAGGGTGACTGGAAGGGAGCTGACTGGGGAGGTGGCATCGAGAGTGGACGTGAGCTGATATCTGGGATGGTATTTGGACTAGAAGGGGCTGGACAGTGGGGAAGGAGGGGGACTGGAAGGGAATGGACACCAGTGGCAGTCATGGGACTGCAAGGCGGTTGACATTGGAAGGAACTGGGAGGGAAGGACTGGAAAGGGGGCTGATACTGGGGAGGGGAACTGGAAATGGGTTGATAGAAGGAAGTGAAGAAAACAAAAGAAGAGATAAGAAATGGCAGATGGACCATAGACCACAGAAAGAGAGCTAAGAGAAGAAAGGAAAGCTGAAGCCTCAGATCGGGACCAGCATGATCAGAGAATAAAATGGTCAGACAACAAAGGTAGAAAAAATAATTTTATTTAATTTTAGTTATTGGACTATGGGGCATGTTTACTAAACATTCCTAACGTGCGGGGCCGCGGTAGTGTGCCTGTGCCATATAAGGAGTGGGCGGATCAGGCTGAAAAAAGGAAAAAAACCGACCGTACGTGTGCGCGCCGCGCAAATGTGCGGGGCCCACATTAGTGCGTGGGAAGGCTAAGTGGGGCGCCGCTGGGCACATAGAGGAACAGAGCCATAGCACAACGGTGAAGACACGAACCAATGGTGCAGGGGCCACAGGTTTGACTCCCCATTATGTCCCACAAAAAAGGCCAGCTGAGGCATCAACTTTAATGGTTAAAAGTGGTTGAGGAGGCAAGCTGATTTTGGGCGGCAGAAGGCGGCGCACTGTCATTTTGGGTGGCAGAAGGTGGCGCACTGTCATTTTGGGCGGCAGAAGGCAGCGCACTGTTAATTGTGGGCAGCAGGAGGCGGCGCGCTGATGGGCATCAGGCTGCATGCTGATGTGTGCGGAGGCATTCAAATAGTGGGCGGCAGAAGTGGCGCGCTGATGCTCATGCACAGGAACAGAGCCACAGCACAATGGTTTGGACACTGACCAATGGTGCAGGGAGCAGGGGTTCAAATCTGTACAGTGCCCAGTAAACAAGGCTGGCTGAGGCATTATATATTATGGGGATGAGTGCTGTAGGGGGCAAGTTACGTTTATTTTAGTACTCACGACTAGCAGACGCACACGCAAAGCGTGTTAACATAAGGCGGCCCATACGGCACATGTTACAGCTCACTGTCCGCTAAGGCACCCTAGAATGTCCCCTATAGGGCACCATATATGTTGCGGCACAGGGTAAGGTATAGTGCACCTTATATGGACGGCAACCATAAGGTGGCCAATAGGGCGCCCAATAAAGCACCCGCAGAGGCACCCCATGGGTACAGTACGCTGAGGGTGTTATTGCTGGCAGCAACATATGTACAAGAAATAAAACAATGCTGTGGAAAACCCTATCAGATAACCCCACTGTGGGTTTGAACCCATGACCTCTGGCGTCATAGGCAGTGACGTAACCATTGGGCTACAGCTCTTTTGCTGAGAGCAAGCCCCTGGCTGGCTGCAGAGAGCCTGCACGTCACCCCAAAGACAGTCTGCTGTTGTAGACAGGATAGGGTTAGGCCACCCGTACCCATGATGCACTGCACATGCAAATCAGCTGTCCACAGATGCACACAAGATGGGGAATGCACCTCAACAGCTCCCTGGCCTGGCAGGAGGAAGTGTCCATGTGCACCCACACAGCACCCCGGCCTGGTAGGGTGTACTGAGCGGGTGTTCCACTGGCACAGAGTAGCTACACCCCGTCGCATTGTGCGGGTACTGTGCTCACCCTGAGGGTGCGATGAGGCGCCCAGGACCAGGTCCACAACACCCTCCATAGCTGAGAGAGGCCATGTCAGAGCTCCAAAGCAGTGTTAAACTGTGAGATAGGTTGTTTCTGCAGAAATCATCCTGGATATATCTGTCTGTCTCAGTCAGGGGAAACTCCTCCCTGCCCCCCCAGGTGGCAAACAGGGTCACCCATCAACAGATCCACATTCTACCCCCCTGCAATGATGGCAGTAGAGTGGACCATCAACCCCAGCCCTACTGGGGAACAGACACCCCACAGGGCAGTCACAGCAGCTCTATACACCCCCAGAACACAATATCAGACAGACATTAGGCCTGGATATGCTAAGCTGCACCCCACCACTGTCAGATATTCTCCTGCAGCAAGCCATCAGCCACTGCACCCTGCATGGCACCCTTCAAGACACAGACCAGCTGAATACAGTCTGCTAGTTAGTCCTGGTGGAAATGCATGCACCCAGAACTGGGATGGCAGCACACACAAGCAGTTACATCAGTGACTGGGCCCCAAAAGGACACCCATATATATCACATGAGAGGAATACTATATAGCACTATGGGGGTGCCTAGCCATGCTGTGGTCACTGCACAGTCAGGGTGGAGTGATCCCCCAGCAGCACATACAGAGGTCACCCTGTCTGAGCTATACCCATGGTACCTTGCTGCTCATTATGCACATTGGCAGGCCAATACTGGCAACAGTGCTGGCAGTGTGGGCTGTGGAAGGTGTTTGCAGCCACCACACATGGTATAGACAGACACACACCCCCACACCTATGCCAGCAATGTGCTACTATAGAGGAGGTTAGTAGCCCTGCCCACCACACCAGTCCTGGGCACGGTACAGCCATGGATATGGTACACAGTACTGCTGGGGGTCACTCCCCAGGGTGGTAAACACTGTCAGGGGCCAGACCTGGAGCACGCACCACAGACATCAGACAGCTTGTTCTGATGGAGCTCAAGAAGCAAACAGTGCTGAACGTAGGACTGTCTATCTGCCGGTACCCACATCAAACGTTTGAGGGCTGTGTACCGTGTACCCAGGTATAGGGTGGCATTGCTAAGGTACGCAGGTGCTAGATCTGGGAGATGCACACAGGGCCCAATGTCCTGCCTCTCCAGGAGGCATTGGCCAATGGGGCCTGTGGGTGTGGGTGTGGGTGTGTCTGGCCCTGTTGTCTGCTGCTTTACGGCAGAGTTTCCCTACTCCAGTCCTGGTGTTCCAGACACTGTTCGGGTCTTCATGCTGTCCGCTATGAATATGCATGAGCTACATCTGCATACCATGGGGGTGGTGCAGACATATGCAGCACAGGCATCTTTCTTAGGGGAAGCATGGAACCTGAATGGTGTTTGGCCCTCCAGGACTGCATTTGGGAGACTCTGCTCTAGATAATGTGCCTGTTTATGGTGTCTGTGTTTGGTGTGGTAAAATATAGGCGTATTAACCATGCCTATGTTCTCAGCAATAAAGGTTTGTCCTTACTATCATGGTGTAATTGTGGGAGAAATATGTGGACAGGGTAGGCAGTGGCTGCAGCTGGGATTTGAACCTGTGACCCTCTGGTCTTAGAGATACTGGCTCTGTCCACTGTACCACACTGTGGCCACAGAGATGGTGCAGTCCCTGGAGATGGTAAACGTGGCAGGATGGGGTCGCAAACCCTGCTCTGCACATGTTTACTGTGTGCTCATTCACCTTGTCTGGTCACATACGTGCAGATAAACCCTGGAAATGACCACGAAAAACAGGGGCTATACTTTTAGCCAAGCTGGGCAACAGTGCTATTAATGGGCAACCATAGGGAACACTCCCAGGAAAGCTCCAAAGATGGCAATTAGTTTTGGTGGAGTCTCCGCTCCGTAGACCCTTCCAAAATTCATTTCTTTTTTCTGGAGCTTTTTTATATTTGCCCATTACTATAACTGTTCCCCAGCTGAATTACTATTTTTAATATTTTTGTTGTGGTCATTTTCTATTTTTATTTTCACTTTTGTGCTGTGCACATGTATCACACTGCTTACGTTTTGCAGGTTTCCCCGGTTTTCCTGTACATTGCTGACGTAAATGGTTTCTCTTCCCTTTAACTGCCCTCTAACCGCGAGTGTTTCACTCGCGCTATTTTTTCCTTGTAAATTCGGGCCCGATAATGTGCGGGGAGCCTCTCCCCTCCCCTTCCCCGCCCATTGACCCCGTCTCTCCGCCCCTCGGGAGCCTTCCTCCGCCCTCCGTTAGCCGTTCCACGCCTCTATCGGACATCTGCGGGCCCGTACTTGTGCGTGGCCCGTTAGTGTGTCGCGCACATGCACGGGGGTTCATTGCACATGTGCGGGGTGTTTAAGAGCGTTTAGAAGCGTTTAAGTGCCGCTTTTCCGTGCGCTATTGTGCGGCGCGCACTTTTGCGGTTTTTAGTAAACATCCCCCTATGTGTTATTTTTATATTTTACACAGTATTGAGGAACTGCATCTCTTATTTATCTGATATTGCACTGCATGTGGACTCTGGCTTCTTTGGGTTTCAATTTAAATTTAGTCTACATATTTTTATTTTTACTTTAGATTGTTGTTACTTATTCTGTAATGATGAGGGTCAATGTTGCGAGTGTTTGACTGAGGTCAGGTGTTCTGTTAACATGGAGTTTGTGCATAAAGATCTATTCTGTACTGTAGTAATTTGACTTGTTCAGCTTTTCAAATAGGTGTATGAATGTTCCAGGGCCCACTGTAGTATTTACAGTGATGCTTTTTTTGGATGGGCTCCTTACGTGAGTTTTGGAAGTTTGTGCTGATATGGAATGGTATGGTAGGTTTGCTCTTTGTTGTAGGGTTTTGTATTAGTTCACAATATGCCTGGTACTGGAGAATAGTGGCTGTTGTTGTTGTTGTTAGTGAGATGATCAGAATCAGATTTTTTTTTTAAATATTGAGTTCTGTGGGTGAATGTCCTGGTTCCGCTCTGCACCTACTGTGGATGCAAAATATATGTTGAAAAAGAAAAAAACAAGAACCATAACACAGTTTATAACAACAAAATAAAAATGAGTTATAATTTAGTTTTATAAACTGTGCTGTTGGTTCTTGCTGTCTTTTAGTTCCTTGATGTAGAAACGGGACTGTAACTAGCCCTGTGCAAGTGGTGCAGCCGCACAGGGCAGAAAGGTTTGGGGGGTGCATTTCGGCTGTCTGCTGTTGCCCTACCGCCGCTGGCAGGACAATAGCTGGCAGATATAATGCTCTCACCAAGCCTTTTTGCAGTACTTTAAGCAGGTCTGGTCCCTCCCTTCTCCGACGCGATGTCAGAGTAGGGAGGGACAGATCTTCTTAAAGTGCCGGCGCCTTTCAGATTGGGCGCATGCCCCGCTCCTCCTCCCCATACCTCTGTCCAGCACTACCTGCTCTTTCCCTGCTGCCGGTGCCTCCATGAAAAAAACAGAGGGCGGCAGTAGCAGGGAAAGAGCAGGCAGCGCTGGACGGAGGTATGGGGGAGAGAGGGGGCGTGCGTCCGAGCTGCAAGTCACACAGGGTGCGACTGCAGCTCGATATGGCCCTGTGTGCAAACATCTTGCATGTCCTCCATATAATCTAATCGGCTTTTTGGTTTGGTTCAGTCTCTGATTGGATTTCTGAAAAAGCCCCGCCCCCTCTAAGGTAGTGGGGGGAGGGTGCCATCTCATACTTCGCCTCAGGCAGCAGATCGCCTTGAGCCGCCCCTGCACACAGCAACATATCAGTATCACTGCTCAGCCTTCAACATAAGGTTTCATTTATATACAGTCAAACCTCGGTTTTCGTATGCCCTGGTTTTCGTACGATTCGGTTTTCGTTGACTTTTTTCATCAAGATTTTGTTCCGGTTTTCGTACGTTGTCTCGGTTTTCGTACAGTTGAAAATGGAGCACCATCTTGTGGCCAGAAGTGGGATTTTCTTTATTTTGATTTTCTTGCTGATTGACTGTCTTCCATATTTATTGGCGCTTCTCTTTTACAAGGCAGGCTGGAGCCCCAATTGGGCAGCCGGCCAAGATGGCTGTTCCCACCTCCGCTGCTGGTGGTGATTGCTCGATCCCCGGAGGGGAGAGCAGCTGGAGCTGGCTGGAGTGCGTCCCATATGCCAACAAAAGTCTTCAATAAAGGTAAAAGTGATGTTACATGCTCATTTATCCATTTCATTAGTCATTTATATGTATTTCTCATTGTTTTCTGTATGTAAAAATATAGTTATTCTCTATAAAATGTATTTTTTGTCAATATTTTTGGGTGTCTGGAACGGATTAATTGAATTTACATTATTTCTTATGGGAAATCTTGCTTCGGTTTTAGTCCGTTTCGGTTTTAGTCAGACTTTTTTGAACGGATTAATCATGAAAACCGAGGTTTGACTGTATCTGCTCCAAGTCCCTGTAGCCCAGAGTGTGCTCCATCCCCTTCACAGTCTGGGTGCTGTTCTCAGTTAATGACAGCTGCTCTGTCTCTCAAAACAACTATTCTACGCCTTCTCCTGCTGTCTTTTCTAGCAGTCAGCTCTGGCCCCATTTCTGTCTGCTCTCACTGCAGCTCCTTTAAATCACTGTGGCTACAAGTGCCACTATCCATCAGGCACCTTGCTGTGCTTGTAATGTTCAAGCCGCAATCTGTGGCTCCTCTTCCCAATGTGGCTGCCAACGGCACTCTTCCCTAGGCCCACTCTGGCATTTCATCTTGCCACTGACCTTCAATTGCTATGGCCTCAATGCTGCTTCTACCCGAGCCCATCCTTCTACACAGGCTGTGAACCACCTCAGTTACACTCCATTGCTCTGAACACAAGGCCCTGCCTGTGCTCTAGACCCCTTCAGTTAAAGATACCAGATTCCCCTATTTTCAGGGATTGTCCCAAGTTTTAGAGCTAGGTTCCCTATTCCCACCTGTTTGGCAGCTTCCTGTCTCCAATTCCAGCAATGGGGACAGAGAGGGTAGAAAAAGAAATAGTGATTGAAATATGTCTGCTTTTAGCATTTACATCCATTATCTTTATATTATGCACTGTTTCTATTTCTCTGTTGATTTGTCTGCTTGGAAGTGATATTGTTGCAGTTATGGGATGGATGAGGGGAAGGTTAATGGCTCCTCTCCTCCATACCTTGTTGCTCAAATCTGGAACTAAGGTGTGTCCTTTCCTCCCCCCCCCCCCCCCCAACTTCAGATAACAAGTGTCCCAGATATGCCTGCAAAAAACTCTGGCAATCTTACCTTCAGTGACACATGTCGGTGCCCTCAATTTTGACCCTCCAACCTTCAGATGCAGATAGAGAACCATGGCTTCTCTCCTGCTGTGTCTCATTCTCAGGACTGCCCTCACAGCTGTTTAATTTTTTTTAGGCTGTTGGTACAACACGCACAGGCTGGGTTTCTGATAGCTAGAACATTGCTCCTGAAACACACCTCAAAGCTGTTGTTCCTGCCTCTGTAACCTTCCATCAGCAGCCTCTTAAGTCTGGATAACTCAATATTTTTTTCTATTTATTTAAATTATTGTTAATTTTGAAAATTGCTTTGTTTTTTATTGAATATGTTGCATATTTTCTTTGATATTTCCATAGTAGAAACTGAATTTAATGAAACCATCAATAAGTTTATTTTTTGCCAACTATGAAATTTTGCCTATTGTAAAATACATAAAAACATAAGCAGATAGCCAAGATAACCATGCAGCTTCCAAATTTCTGGAGCATTGATGGTTGCTGTGGACAATAGAACCCAACAAATCTGTTTTTAGAACATATTTATTTCAGCTTTGGTTTACTTTAGATGACTTTTTCTCTACATAGAAATACCTTGCATTTACTTCCTTCCTTGCATTTACTTCCTTCTCATGTAATACTCTAGGATCATTGCTATTTATTTATTAATTCATTTATTAATTAATTTATTTATTTAATACATTTTCTAGGTCTCTCCACCGTATACTCAAAGTGATTTACATATAAAACAACATTAACTTTACATTGAGCAAGGGATTACAACTTAAAGAGACAAAAAGAGAAATAAGGATAACAAAATCAAAGGCAGAGGAAAAGATGTCTAAAGATGTTAAGTGTGGCGACAAAACTTTCTTCAGGTATATTCGGGAAAGGAAGAAGATCAGAGGTGGAATTGCAGGACTCAGAAGTGCTCTGAACGGACTCATGGAAAGTGACACTGAAAAAGCAAAATTGCTTAACAAATACTTCTGCTCTGTTTTTGCTAAAGAAAATCCTGGAGAAGGACCACCTGTGACTCCCAAATATAAAAATGGAAATGAAGTTGATACCATACCATTCACAGAAGATGATACAACTTGCAAAACTGAAAGTGGACAAGGCCATGGGACCGGATGGGATACATCCCAGGATACTGAAAGAGCTCAGAGAGATTTTTGCAGGGCCGTTAAAGGATGTTTTCAATAGATCCTTGGACACAGGAGAAGTTCCTCAGGACTGGAGAATGTCTGATGCTGTACCTCTACACAAAAGTGGTGACGGGGAAGAAGTGTCAAACTACAGGCCCTTGAGCCTTACCTCAGTGGCGGGAAAAGTAATGGAGGTGCTCCTGAAAGAGCGAATAGTGGACTTTCTCAAAACCAACAGGTTGCGAGATCCAAGGCAACATGGTTTTACCGAAGGACGATCTTGCCAAACAAATCTGATTGAGTTCTTTGACAGGGTGACCAGAGAACTAGATCAGGGGCATGCGATGGATGTCATCTACCTGGATTTCAGCAAAGCCTTTGATTCTGTCCCTCATAGTAGGCTTATCAATAAACTCAGTAGTTTGGGGATGGGTCCCAAGGTGGTAAACTGGATCATAAATTGGTTGACTGACAGACGACAGAAGGTGATGGTAAATGGAGCTCACGCAGATGAAAGGAAGGTGATTAGTGGGGTGCCCCAGGGTTCGGTCCTGGGCCCAGCACTGTTCAATGTATTTCTGAGTGATATTGCTGAAAGACTGAATGGAAAGGCCTGTCTTTTTGCAGATGACACGAAAATTTGCAACAGAGTGGACTCCCCCGAGGGAGTGGTTAACATGAGGAAAGATCTACAAAAGCTGGAAGAATGGTCTAATGCTTGGCAATTAAGATTTAATGCAAAGAAGTGCAGTGACATTCACCTGGGTAGCAGAAATCCAAGGGAAATGTATGCGATAGGGGGCGAGAGGTTGGTGTGCATGGATCAGGAGAAAGACCTTGGTGTGATTATTTCTGTAGATCTCAAGGTGGCAAAATAGTGTGTCAAGGCGGTGGCAAAAGCATACAAAGAGGAATTACCAGCAGAAAGGAAGAGATACTAATGCCACTGTATAAGTCACTGGTGAGGCCTCACTTGGAATACTGTTGACAGTTTTGGAGACCATATCTTGCAAAGGATGTAAAAAGAATGGAAACTGTTCAGAGGAAGGCGAACAAAATGATATGGAGCCTGCATCAGAAGCCTTATGAGAAGAGGCTTGAAGACCTAAATATGTACACTTTGGAGGAGAGGAGGGATAGGGGAGATATCATTCAGACCTTTAAATAGTTAAAGAGAAATAATGAACAAACAAACCTCTTCCAAAGACGGGGAAGCTGTAAAACTAGAGGGCATAACATGAAGCTGCAATGTGGTAAATTCAAAGGCAATGTCAGGAAATACTTTTTCACTGAAAGGGTGGTGGATGCTTGGAATGACCCCCTGATGGAAATGGTGGGGGCAAACACAGTGACAGAATTCAAAATGGCATGGGATAGACACAGTGGATCCCTTTACAGCAACAGGATAAAATCAAAGTAAACTGAACCATCTAATTTCTCAACAAATAGGCGTGTCCTACACGGCGCAGCGGATTCACCTCTAAACAAAGACATGGGGAGGGGTGGCCTGTACAGAGTGGCAGGTGCACCCCTAAACAAAGACATCGGAGGAGTGGCCTGCACAGAGTCGCAGGCGCACCTACTCCTGCCATCTTACTGGGCAGACTAGATGGACCATACTGGTCTTTATCTGCCATCATTTACTATGTTACTATAAGGGGATACTATTTGTGTAACAGGTTAATATTTACAGGATATCAGTGTTTACATACAGAGGTCTTGTGGTGGAGGCAATCATCTCTTGCTAGTAACAAACACACTGATTTGCCAGTGCTAATTGACATGAGTTGGATGCACCAAAGTAACAGTGCATTAGCCCTGAAAATGCTCCATTACCACTACAAACAAGTAGAGTGCTAAAAGCATGTATGAAGTAGTTAGAAATACTGAAAGGCACTTACTTACCACTGTTCTTTGTTTTGTTCTGAATTGCTTGATGGTTTTTTTCCCCTCACAATTTATATTAATATAATAGACTCACAGGGTGCCAGAGAAGTTACGGTATTTGAAGAATACAGTTCTGAGACTCGGCCCTTCTCAACATTTGGACAGCAAAGTCTTTAATAACCTTCAGTTCACACTGCGGATTGAGAATAACAATTCTGACAATAAATCATTTGCTCTGAACAAATTAAAAATTAGGGGGAGGGGGCATTTTAACGGAGGCGGCAACCAGTGCTAATAAAGTAACTGGCCATCACCGCTTTAAATTAAAAGTGGATATTCAGTGATGGTGCATATCAGGTGACCGGCTCTGAACACCCAGTTTACCCAGACTGAGGTTTTGCAATCCAGTCAGCAGCCGCTAAATGGATTGCAAAACCACAAACTTTATGCAATTTATCTAACTGGTTAGCAGCTGAATATCACCACTAACCGGCTAGCTAAGGGTGCCGTCACCAGTCCACCCCAGAATCATTTAGTAACAGGGCATTTAACCAGTTTAGTGAGATTTATGAAATCTGCATATCTGAAAACTGCATAAATCCCTTTGAATATGCTCCCCTAAATTCTCAGCGCTAGAGGAGAAACACTGTGTAAAGCATTTAGTTATTACCTGAGCTTCAGTGCCACTAACAGGCATTTCTGAAAAAGATACATTATCAAATGATCTACATGACGAACAGGGCATGTAATCACTCTCAATGCAAAAGTGTGCTAACATCCTCTCTCTCCAACATAGACACTTCAAATGTCAACCATTTGTTCATATAATAATATAAGTTTATGCTGGGTGAGTTGCTTTGTCTGCCAAAATAAAAAAAAAGGTAGACAGGCAGAGAAATTAGATAGCCAGACATAAATAGATTAGGAACAGATAAAAAGTGATGATAAAGTCACACTGGCAGGTCCAGACAAATTGGCTGCTGACACTGCTTGGCAGATGGAGAAAAGTCGTCCTGTTAAATTAAAAAAATAAACAAAATCAGCATTACAGCTTATTTTAAAAGTATAAAAAGTATGACTTGTGGTTCACATACAATAGGGAAACAAACAGAAACATGACAGCAGAAAAAGACCACATGGCCTGTTTAGTCTGCCCTTCCTTATCAATTCCAATAGTCTCCTTTTTTCCATTAGAGATCTTCTGTGTTTGTCCCATGCTTTTTTGAATTCAGGTACAGTCCTTGTCTCTGCTACATCTACTAGGAGACTATACCATGCATCTACCACGTTTTCCATAAAGAAATATTTTTGCATATTACTCCTGAGAATATCTCTTTTCACCCTCATCTTATGTTCCCTCATAGTAGAACTTGTTTTCAATCAAAAGAGGCTCTCCTCTTGTGTATTTATGCCATGCAGGCATTTAAATGTTTCTATCATATCTTCTCTATCACATCTTTCCTCTAATGTATACATAATAAGATCTTTAAGTCTGTCCTTATATGCTTTATAACAAAGACCACTAACCATTTTAGTAGCCACCCTCTGCACCGGCTTCATTCTGTTTATATCCTTTTGAAGGTGTGGTCTCTAGAATTGCATACAATATTCCAAATGAGGTCGCATGAGAGACTTTTATAGAGGTACCATCATCTCCTTTTTTCTACTAGCCATTCCTCTCCCTATTTTATTTTATTTTTATTTATTTATTTATTTATTGTTCTTTTATACCGCACTCTTTTTCATCAGCGCGGTTTACATTAAACAGAAATACTCATTACAATCAACAAATTGTGATAAGTTTACATATAACAGGAGTAGTCAACTGGGAATTTAACTTTGGGAAACTTTGTACATATTTGTAAATAACATATATACAGGGGATATGCACTCAAGCATCCTTCTGGCTTTCGCCATCACCATTTCTACCTGTTTGGCCACTTTAATATCATCAGAAACAATCACGTCAAGGTCCCGCTCTTCTTTCATGGACAGAAGTACTTCACCCACTACACTGTACTGCTCCCTTAGGTTTTTGCAGCCCAAATACATGACCTTGTATTTTTTACATTAAATCTCAGGTGCCAAATTCTTGACCATTCTTCAAGCTTAGCTAGATCCCACCTCATGTTATCTAATCCTTCCTGCATGTCTACACTATTGCAGATTTTGGTATCATCCGCAAAGAGTTAAACCTTACCTGACAGTCCTTCTGCAATATCACTAAAAAAGATGTTAAAAAGTTCCAGACCAAGGATAGATCCCTGTGGCACATCACTGGTAATCTTCTACTCAGAATAAGCTACATTTACCTGTACCCTTTGTTACCTCCCACTCAACCAATTTCTAATTCAGTCAGTCACTTTAGGGTCTATCCTTAGGATGCTCAGATTGTTTATATGTCATCTGTGAGGAATGGTGTCAAAGGCTGTACTGAAATCTAAGTACACCACATATAGAGCTCTTCTGTGGTCCAACTCCCTGGTCATCCTGTCAAAGAAATCAATCAGATATGTCTGACAAGACTTGCCTCTGGTAAACTCATGTTGCCTCAGATCCTGAAATCCATTGGACTCCAGAAACCTCACTATTCTCTCTTTTAGCAGTGTTTCAAATAATTTATTCACTAGAGAGATTAAACTATCCAGTCTGTAGATTTCAACCTCATCTGTACATCCACTTTTGTGTAAAGGGACCACATGTGCCTTTCTCCAGTCCTCTGGGGCCACTCCTGACTCCAAAGAAGCATTGAAAAGGTCAGTCAATGGAGCCGCTAGACTGTTCCCAAGTTCCTTCAAGATTCTCGGATACATCCCATCCTGTCCTTTCGCTTTGTCTACTTTTAATTTAGCTAGTTCCTCACTAACAGAGTCTTCTGAAAATTGTTCAAGATCCCCATCACTTCAGTTCCAATTTGTGGGTGTTTTCTGAGGTCCTGTTCCTGGCCCTTCATCTGTGAACACAGAACAGATATATTTGTTAAGCAATTCCGCTTTATCCCCATCAGCTTCTACATATTCCTCCCCTTCACCCTTGAGTCTGACAATACCACTTTTGCCCTTCGTCCTCTCACTAACATATTTGAAAATGTCTTATCCCCCCATTTTATTACGTTGGCTATTTCTTCTTATTTTTGTATCTTTGCTTTCCTGACTACTTTGCTAGCTTCTCTAAGCTTTTCCAAACTCGTATGTTTGTCTTTTTTCTGTGATCGCTTGTATTTTGTGAAGACTACCCCTTTTTCTTCACCTTTTCAGCTACTTCTTTTAAGAACCATTGTGGCCTCCTTTTCCTTTTAGATTTATTTACCTTTCTATTAGAAAGGTTTGTTGCCCTTAAAACATCCCCTTTCAGTTTTGCCCATTGATTTTCTACATCCCCAGCTGTTCCCATTCCGCTATCAACTCCTTAGTTTTCCTACAGTCTAAGACCCTCACTTTTGAGTGGATTTTATCAGTCCTAGTTCTACTGAATTATACCATCTTGTGATCACTGGATACAAGATGATCTCCCACTATAGCATCAGAAATACATTCCCCATTGGTAAGCACCAAGTCCAGTATGGCCCTCTCATGTTTGGGTTCTGTTACCAGTTCCTAGAATAGTTCTCCCTGTAGAGAATATAGGATCTCTTTACTACTAGATGTCAATGCAGTAGGGATGTGCCAATCAACATTCAGCATATTGAAACCACCTATCACTAGCAGCTTTCCTTTTATGGCAATACTGCATATGTCTTCTAGTAAATCCCCGTCCACTTCTTCTCCCTGTGAGGGAGATCTGTATATCACATCAATGCAAATGGATTTCCCTTTCCCTCTCTCTAGTTCAACCCACAGTTCCTCCTCAGTCCCTTTTAAACCCTGTAATTCTAAAGTTTTAATATTATTTTTTACATATAGTGCCACTCCTCCTCCCCTTCTTCCTATCCTGTCCTTCCTGAATAAAATATAGTCCAGTATAATTACATCCTAGTCCAGTATAATTACATCCTTGTCTGTGAACTATGTCTCCTTGTCTGCAACTAAATCCAAGCCAGCCTCTTCCATTAAAGCCTCAACATCTGGGATATTCTTTCCCATGCTATGGATATTTATACACACTGTTCCAGATGTTATCCTTTTCTCCAATTTTATGGAGATATTTAATGTTTCACCTATCTGGGGGATTTCCTTACTTGTCCCCAATGAATTGAGTTTAAAATCTTCTTCAGTAGGTTAGCCAGTCTGCTGCAAAAGACACTTTGACCCTTTTATTTATTTTTATTTAGCATACATTTATATACCGCTACTTCCAGCGATCAGGAGCGGTTTGATTACATGATGGAAACTGTGAGATCAGGACAAAACATTTTCAAAGATATACAAATTGATCTACAGGATGAGAAACATTTTCAAAGATATACAAATTGATCTACAGGATGAGAAACATTTTCAAGGATATACAAATTGATCTACAGGATAAGAAATACAAAGTTGATCTACAGGCTAAGCACGACACACAATGGTTGGGAAATTTGATCTTTCTTCCATTAGAAAAGGGGGGGGTTATTTACATATCTACATAAAGGGGGGGGGGAATATTTACATATCTACATATTTACACGTAAGTACATTGTTATTATAACAGATGGTGATAGAATGGTTCTCGCTGTCTAGGTCATGTTATAGGACAGTTGAAATAAGTAAGTCTTAAGTTTTTTTTCTAAAGTCCAACAAGTCATTGTTTGATCGTAGCTCAGGTGGGAGTTGGTTCCAGAGTGTGGGTGCTGTGTATGAGTATGCTCTGTTACTTGTGACGGTTTTGACGGATCTAATACTTGTTGGCACACATAGGGTATTTAGATTTGTGGTTCTTCTGTTTCTGTTGAGAGGTTGCGTGTTGATTAGGTTTGAGAGGAAAGATGGTGCTATGTTGTGGATAAGTTTGAAAGCGGTTATTAGGTTTTTGTATTTTATGCGAGTTATGATGGGGAGCCAGTGCAGTTCGATTAATACTGGTGTGATGTGATCAGCAAAGCCTTTTTTCATGATGATTCTGGCCGCGACGTTTTGCGCCATTTGGAGTATGCTTAGGGTTTTCTTTGGAAGGCCCTGTAAAATGGCGTTGCAGTAGTCGAAATGGGGTGTGATGAGAGCTTGTGCTACTGTCCTGAAATCATTAGCTTCAATGATGTTCCGTAGTGACTGTAGGACTCTGAGTTTGTGGAAAATGGCCCTGTTTATTAAGCGGAGGTGCTTTTCCATCTTTAGATCACTATCAAGCGTTACCCCTAGATATTTTATTTCATTTTTTGTGTGATAGGTGTTCTTGCATAGGGAGATTATTGCAGGCGGGTTGAACTCCGGTTTTCTTGAGATGAACATGACTTCAGTTTTCTTGTGGTTTATAGCCATGTTGTTTTGTTGAAGCCATGTCTGCATTTCGCTTATACAATCTTCTAGTTGGGTGTAATTAGGGTTATCTGCATCAAGTTGTGTGTATAGCATAATATCATCTGCGTAAATGTGGTAGTTGATTTTGTGCTTTTTGAATATTTCGCAGATTGGTTGCATGTAAACGTTGAAAAGACGTGAGGAAAGGGCTGAGCCTTGTGGTATGCCTTGTGTTTGGGGGAAGGCCTCTGCTTTTTCATTGTTGAATTGGACCTGTTGCATTCTGTCCATAATATAAGATGAGAACCATTTTAGGGGGGTTCCTGATATTCCTATTGCTTCAATTCTGCTCAGGAGTGTCTGGTGGTGAACTGTGTTGAAAGCCGCTGAGATGTCAATAAATATGAGAATGAACATTTTCATTTTATCTTCTATGCCTTTGAGTAGATTGTCCATTAGTGCAATAAGCAGGGTTTCTACTCCATGATGTTGCCTGAAGCCGTATTGGTGGTCATCTAGGGTTCCGTTGTTATCCAGGTGGTCTTGCAGTTGTTGTAGGACTGCCTTTTCAATAATCTTTGCTAGGAGGGCTATGCTGGATATTGGACGACAGGATGCTGGATCGTCCCCATTGAGTGTTTTGTTTTTTAAAATCGGTCTTATGATGGATTTCTTTAGTTGTGCGGGCATGGTTCCTTGTTGAAGTGACTGGTTTACTATGTGAGAAACATGCTGGGCGGTCTCTGTTTTCGTTGCTTTGATCCAAGCAGCAGGGCAGGGATCAAGTGGGGAGGTAGTGGTATTAATGTTAGTGATAATGTTTATGATGTGCTTGTCTCCAATTTTCTGGAAGTTGGTCCATTTACTGATGCAGGTTTCGCTCATCGTCATGTTTATTTGAGGTGCAGGGGTGGCTTTGTCCAGGCTTTGTGTGGGTTTTATGGCCACGTATGGGTTAAGTTTGCTAGCGTAGTGATCTGCTAGTGTTTGGGCCTTGATTTTGTTATTATAGTGATCCTCTTGGGTGGTTTTGGTGAGGGATTTGACCAGTGAGAACAGTTCTCTGGGCTTGTTTATGTCCTTGTTTAGTAAGTTAGTGTGATGTGTTCGCTTTGCCAGGTTGACTTCATTTTTGTTTTTTGAGAGTAGGACAGATAGACACTATCTCTGTTCTGCAGCCCTTGGAACATCATCCCATGGTTCAGGAAATGAAAACGCTCTCTGGAGGAGTTTGATTGTTGATTCTGCAAGCTCTGGTAACTCATGCTCAACTCTCTTCATTCTGTAACCTCCCTTCTTCACCTCTGTCAGAGAGCTTGGATATTTCAAGAAAAATCTCTATGTTCTTCTCTTTGTCTTGAATGCTTCTCAGCCTCGCCACATCTTTTCTGAGTTCCTCCACTTGTTTCATGAGGGATTCAGCTTGCAGTCATCCTGCACATGAAACCTGTCTTTCAACTGGCATTGGGCTTTCTGTCTGGACAGAAGTAGAAGCTGTAACAAAGGCAATAGCTTTGGAAATAGGATTTTTCAAGCACCATTCAGTTGGTGGAGCTTTGGAGACCTTCCAATGTGGCTAACATTTCCTCAGCTATCCTTTAAGAGAAAAAGCAGTTGACCTCTTTTATGTGTTCTCTATGTCCCTGTGTGTAGCTAACTGGGAAGTCGCCCTATAAAGCATTTTAGAATTCAGTGTTAAAGACAAATAACAGATCAAAGGGGCAATTTAAAAGGCCCCTTCTATCAAACTTAAGGCTATGTGAATCACCCAGGAAATTGGTAAGACTTTACCTTAGAAGCACAGGACAGGACTCTGTGTAGCAGCCCACTTTTAATAAGTCTTCTTTCCCTCCCTCCCTCCCTGACTCCCACCCACCCCTGGGATAATCATAGCTTTATAGGTGCTTAAACCTCTTAAAGGAAAAGAGGAGCCCATATTCACTCTCAGGTGCAGCTGTTTATCCTCATCAGGCATTAAGGACCTGAGATTAATTAATGTTGAGGTGAACAAAGTCCATCAAAAATATTAGGTATAGTTTTATTAGTATAAGTATCCCCAGAAAAACCTAAGCAAGTAGACAACTTAAAGACCTAAACACAACTTTAAAACTAAGATGCAGACAGCAGTCCAGCAGCAAGATGGGAGCTGTCCAGTCTTTTGCATTGAGTGTCGCATGTATGATTTTCTCCCAGTTGGTGAGGGGTCTTACATGTGCACTAGGTACAAGGAGCTCTTTGCTCTCAGGGAATGAGTCTGATCTCTGGAGGCTAGAGTAGCAGACATGGAAGGCATGAGGAAGCATCCCTGGAAGCATCCCTGTTGCCATAGAGGATAGAGGTCACATGGCAGGAAGTGATCCTGGTGCGGCAGGAAGTGATCCTGTAGCTAGGACCTGTCCTCCAGGTGATGTAAAACCCTCTCTCACTGAGGAGGTATTTCCAGGGCCAGGACAGCCATTATAACTGTGATTCGATCATTAGGTATGTAGATAGTTGGGGGGCTGGTGTACGTGAGGATTGCCTGGTAACATGCCTGCCTGGTGTGAAGGTAGCTGACCTCATGCATCACCTAGACAAAGGAGTCTGCTGTCTTGGTACATGTTGGTACCAATGACATAGGGAGGTCCTGGAGGCCAAAATTAGGCTTTTAGGTAGGAAGATTAAATCCAAAACTTCCAGGGAAGCATTCTCTAGAATGTTTCCCGTTCCATACGCAGGACCCCAAAGGCAGGCAGAGCTCTGGAGTCTCGATGCATGGACGAGACAATGGTGCAAGGAAAATGATTTCCTAGAAACTGGGCAACATTCTGGGAAAAGCAGGGGCTTTTCTGAAGGGATGGGCTCCACCTTAACCAGCATGGAACCAAGTTGCTGGCATTAACCTTTAAAAAGGAAATAGAGCAGCTTTTAAACTAGATAACTGGGTAAAGCTGACAGTCGCACAAGGGCAAAAGATTCAAGTTAGGGCATATCGACAGAGAGGTTCCAATAAAAACAAAAGTATCCCAAATGCCCTTAAGTACAAAGCAAACAGAGTTTAAAGATTCCAAATTATCCCTGCCTACCGATAGCCAGATTAATATGAATAAAATACAGCCTCTAAAATGCTTGTATGCAAATGCTAGAAGATTAAAAAATAAGATGGGAGAGTTAGACTATATAGCACTAAATGAGAAGTTAGATATGATTGGTATCTCAGAGGCATGGTGGGAGGAGGAAAACTAGTGGGACACCTAGATACCTGGGTACAAACTATATTGTAATGATAGAGCAGGTCAAATTGGTGGAGGGGTTGCACTCTGTGTTAGAGAGAGCATTGAGTCACAAAGGATTAAAGTCTTGCAGGAAACAAAATACACTAGAATTTCTATGCATTGAAATTCCATTTAAAAAGGGAAGAGGAAAGCAATGGCAGTGGGGGTATACTATTGACTGCCTGGCCAGAATGAACAAATGGATGATGAAATGCTCAAAGAAATCCAGGGAAACTGACAAAAGTTACAGCATCATAATAATAATGGGTGATTTCAATTCCCCCTGTATCAACTGGGTCAGTGTCACGGCAGGACAGGCTAGGGAGATAAAGGGGTATGTTTACTAAACTGTGGTAATGTCACTTGCCTTAGGTTCTGCGGTAAAGATACAGATGCCCATATAAAGGCGTGGGTGGGGCATCATTATGGCAAGCCGTGTCAGGTAACGCGCTTTATAAGGCGCATTATAAGGCACGTTATAAGGCACCTCATTAGGCACAGTATAAGGCACGTAATAAGGTGCCTTGTAACATGCCTTATAATGCGTATGCATGCCCAGGCTGCCCAGTGGGCCACAGCATGTCCAGCAGTGTTGATGCACACAGATCCCACAGAGGTCCATGACAAAACAAACAGCCCATAAGAAACATTTGAAGTGTGATGTGAGTCAAAACAGATCAAACATGCAAAATACTGTCTATGTGCATCAGGTGTCCGATAGGGACTGTCTGAGGCAGGCAAAGGCCACAAGAGGTCACAGTAAAGGTAGGGTGTGTCACTGGAATGTGTGGATTCACCATGGCTGCATGTCGAGCAGGCAATGCCACATGTTCAAGGTCTGGGGAGATCCGTGAAACGGAAGCGTTGATGCATAGTGGACTGGCAGCAAACAGGAGACAGGCCAATAGAAAACATAGAAGACATGCGTAAATACGTGCGCACAATGTACAAAGGGCACCAGCACAGGGTTAGATATAGAGCAGTGAGCACCACCGCACAGGTGTCCAGGCACATCCCATCACCAGACAATGCACAAGGGTAGCAGAGAGTGTTCCGTCACATAGACACGTCCCAAAAACACAGACACACACACACACACACAGAGTGAGATGGGGAGAGCATGCCGCCAGTAGCATATGGCCCCTGTGAGCCCAAGCTGAGACCAGTGGAGGCAAGCATCATAGTCCATGCAAGGAGACACTGATGTTGTATAATGGCACAATGCTAGGGAAGGGGTGTATGTGCCGCCCGCCACCACCACACCCTGCGCCTGCAGACACAAACAACTCCATCACAGTTGCCACAAATACAGTTATGAAAACCAAGAACCTGACCTGAACTAATGGCCATATGGTTGCCAAACCGAACATGTGGGGTAGGGAGGCACAGGCCAAAAGGTGCATAACAACATATGTGCAGTAGACAGAGAACACCAGAAATGTGCTATGCCACAGTGCATCCACAGTACATATACCGCTATGTTCACCCAACACAGTAACCTGCAGGTTGAAGGACGTACTCACAGGTACAACTGCACCGCTGCGATGGCCATGAACATTGGCTACTCCTGGGGATGTAAAGACAGAAGGGAAACATATATATGTGCAGAGAGAGGCCAGAAACATACACTGCAGCATGTACATGTAGACAAATATGCATATCACCACATATGCAGGACTTACATGAGAACAGCTCCTTGATCAGACATTGCCTGACCGCCGTCCCCACATATGTGTCATCACGGCCACCTGCAGGACTGCACAGTGGATCCTCCTCAAGATCCTCATTAATGTTGACCCAGATATTGTGCCTGAGTGCAATGTTGTGTAGGATGCAACAGGCCAGAATGATCTGTGCCACAGTCAAGGATTTGTATTGTAAGGCCCCACCGGTCCTATCCAGACACCTGAAGCGACTCTTCAAAATGCCAAAGGTGCACTCAATGACTGAGCTGCTGGAGGCATGGGCCTCATTGTACCTCCTCTCTGCATGTGTCCGTGGAAGACGCACAGGGGTCAGCAGCCAGGCATGACAGCCATATCCCACATTACCTGCAGACAGAAATGTGGTAAGGTCAATCATGAACTGGTGGTCACACAAGTGCGCACAAGCATCTACGTGTGAAAGGTTAACAGATACACGATGACATATACAGATGACGTCCCATAATGGCACATGGCAACTGTGCACTAGCGTTTGGGGGTATGAAATACACTACATGGGGGTGGGGAAATGAGGGAAGCACATCACCAACCACCTGCAGCTCACATCCACGAGTAGCATCCCTGAACGCAGCAGGCAGATACATGGCAGTGCCCCAGGAATGGTACAGAGACCAGCATGCATGCAATAATGTGATGGCCATGGTACAGTGCACACACTCATGCTGGCACAGTAACATATACAGTAGGGGTGTAGCCAAGACGGGTGAAACTACACACCAATGCTGCCCAACACAGAGAAGACATGTGGGATGCAACGTCGCACCACAATGTCAGCCACATGATGCTACAGATGAGTTAAATAGGGATGGGCCCCCCCAACACACAGCACAGCATGAAAACGAATATGTGAGCCAACCCAGGTCCCCCTCCGATAGCACACACACACACACCTTGCAGACAGAGTCAACTAGGAACACACAACCCAGACTGACACATGTACATTGGCGTATGTGTGTGAGTCCAGGCTGTGCACAGAAGTTGATGGCAAACAATCTGTGTTTCACACCAACATGGAGGACCACACCAAAATACATGTGCAGTACAGCAGCAGCACTTGGAAACAGTATAATCTGCACGTGTACCGGGACACACAAATGAGCAGTGATGCACATATGGCTGACATAGTTACGTCTGGAAACACACAAACATATGTGTCCATGTCCCCTGTGACAGTGACATGGCATGTTGGAGAACACTGCCCCACACAATGTCAGTGATGCACAACCACAATGCAGGGAGAGGCAGGCAGGGGTCATAGTCAGCAATGGGACCACATATAAGAGACATCGGATGGGCAGTGATATGCCACAGCATGACGAACTGTGTCTGTAATGTGTTCTTCAAAAACATCTGAGGTGCAGCATGCCATGTCATGTGTGTCGCAGGGGATATGCAGTCAGAAGGCCCGAATGGAACACTGAAAGTGACCCTGTCCCACGTGTGCGAGGTGCAGTGCCCACAGGACACAGAGGCAACATGAGCATGTCAGAGATGGCTAATACCCACCCAGCAGGACACAGTCCCCATATTGTCCAGCCTCAAATTGCCTGAATAGTGCTGAGTGTTGCAGGATATGGGAGCCATGGGTGGACCCTGGAAATCGGGGAACCACATTCAGAATACGCATAGTTGCATCACAAACAACCTGAACATGCAGGGAATGGTAGTGTTTGCGGTTGCGGAACACCACCTCCCTGTCTCTGGGCGGGACCATGGCAACATGTGTGCAATCAATAGCTCCCATCACATGTGGTATCCCCGCAATCCGCTGGAATGCCTGGCCCAGGGCCCTCCACTGTTGCCCACTGTTAGGAATTGTAATGTAATTCCTAACCCGGCTGACCATGGCCCGCAGTACCTGATGGAGACAGCGCAAGAAGGTGGGTCTGCTCTTCACCCCCACTGCAGCTACCGAGGATTGGAAGCAGCCAGAGGCAAAGAAATGTAGGTCAGAGAGTAGCTTGGCCAATCCCTGTATGGCATGTGACCGGGCAGTCCGGGACTCGAGGTCAGGTCTCAGATCCTCATAGAGCTCCCTAATAGCCCCTGTGCTCAGACGGTAGAGGGAGATGACCTGGTCCTCACAAATGTCCTGGAGCAGGGACCTGGGCCTGTAGAGGCGAGGCAGGTGAGGGCACGCCTCAGCAGGCCTATGGTGCCATGCTGGACATACCTTGGCCTGTGGAGCCTCCACAGCGGTAGGTCAGTGTTGCAGCGGGACTGCACCCATGCCCAGTTCCACAGCCCCAAGGACACCATCTCCCTCATCAGGCAACCGCAGCTCTTCGACTCCCAGCAACGCCACCACTGCACAACCCACATGGTCAGTGTGAGCCATCATGGACAGAGGCCTTGAGCAATGTGGGGAGCTAAATACATTGTAAGGCATGGCAACTAATCAGAACCAACATAACACAGCTGCAGATGCAGTAACGCACACAAGCAACAGGCTTGCAAACCGCACAGTATGTACGGAAGCGGAATGTCGTAGCACACGCACTAGCGCGCATACCACAACACACAAGTGCACCTTGTGATTGGATCATGCGGAGCACATGTAGGAAGGGCAGAGTGCATGTAGGAAGGAGAGGGGCATGTGGTGTGTATGTATGCGTGTGCATGTGCACAACATATGCGTAGATGCAACACGTGGGCTACCTATGTGCAGCAGAGTGTGCTGTAGCAATGGCATAGCACACTGAGTAAAACTACATACCAGAAACGAAAGATGTGTCCACCAAATATGGAAAAGGACACAGTACCCATGGATGTAGGGGCAGACAATGAAGAGGTCCAAACGTACAGAACCTGAAGTGCACAGGTACGTAATGGCATAAAGCATGAAGGAATGCACATTATGCTCAACATGCACATGCATAGCATAGAGCAATGCCAAAGGGGGGGGCAGGGCTCATACAACACGCTGTGACACATGCACGAGATGTGACCTATGCCACCCCCTGTAGGCATAGGAACACACATAGGAACGCGCGTTGTGCAGTCTGCAGTCAGATGAACCACACACCACGTATTTAAAAGGGGCACAGCAGGTCAGCAATGGCAGCACACGATGGCACAGAGTGGAGCACGAGAGATGACTGAGAGCGACCTGAGCAGCCACCAGGCAGCGGTGTACCCTACAGAGGAGAAGCCTGAGGGGGCGAGGCAGGCCCATCCAGCCACAGCCAGGGGGTGCAGCAACAGAGTGGAGGTGTGGCAGGTGGCAGGCACCATCGCAGGCCAGTGCCAGATGACACCAGGAGGAGGGCAGCCCGCTACAACCAAGAGGAGAATGAGCTCCTCCTGGCAGCCATCCTGGAGTGCTACGAGGTGCTATTTGGGTGGCTCAGCAGCACCACCACCATTAGCCAGAGAAATGATGGATGGGAGGAGGACACGACAGCAGTGGCCACAGCAGGAGGACACACCCGCAATACCGAGAGTATTAGGAAACGCTTCCGTGATATCAAGCGCTCGGTCTGGGCTCGCGCCATCACTGAGAGGCGCCATGCCCATGCAACAGGATGGGGTGCACCACACAGAGCCACACTGTCACCACTGAAACAGCAACTGACCGACAGACTGGGGCTCATCTACCTCCATGGCCTGCCGCCCGAGCTGGATACAGCAGACCCTTGTGCAGGTGGGACATAGGAATGTGTTCTAGGGTGTGCCAACACACAGGGGTTGCGGAGGCCGGGGACAGGTCACAGCCATAGGACCATGCACGGACAGGGTACCAAGAGGGATAATGTGGCCACCAGTTACAGGTGAAGCAGAGCGGCCATGGGTGATGGTGGCAGTGAAGGCTCATGTGGCATGTCATAGACATCTCACTGGAGACCTGTGACAGTGATACAGCAGCTGAGGGTGGCTGGCACAGGCTGGGCCACACTGGAACCAGGGGGCCATGGGAGGGTGACGTGATGGCGGTGCACATGGGTGAGGGTGGGAGGGCATGAGGCAGCAGGCGCAGAGGGGGACAGGCAGGGGCAGGGATCATTGACAACCTATGCGCAGTGGAGCCACACTGGAGGGGGCGAGGTGCAACATAGCGCCCGGCAATGCAGGGTACATTGGTGACGGTGTCCCCTTGCACCCACATGCAAGGTGGGTGGTAGTGGTGGCATGGCTGCAATGTGTGATGGCAATCAAAGGGGTGGGTGTCCCAAGGTGGGTAGGGTGGGGGGCAAGGGGGATGCGAGGGCAGCCCCTGTATGCTGGGCACGGGGCAGGCCACCGTTCAGGGGGTGGCGTGGGTAGGGTGGCCAGCACAGCAAGGCCAGATCCATGTGGCACACATACATCCATGCACCCACACTGCACAGCCACCCAATGTGGAATGCTGGTTGTGCTGACACGGCCCCACACTGCCATGGGGCATGCATCCCTGCACATGGATCCCTGCCACCACAGGGCACAACTGTCCCAGGCAATGGTGGCCCGCCAACCCCAGGAGTACTCCAGCAGTCCCAGCATTGTACGTGGCCCGTATCCAGTTGCATGCATACACATCCACCAGTGAGGCGCCGCTGACACCGGGGACATATACAACTGATGGTGCACCACACGGCCATGCCACGGAACAGTCCCTGGCCACATATACAGCTGGGGATGGCCCCGATTGCCCTATGTATCCCGCAGCCCACCCCACCTGGCAGGCCATGATGGGACAGGTACATGTAAGTGACTGGCCAGGCATGGCACAACTGAGCTGTGCATCCTCACCCCCCACAGGTGACATACACGCCATGGAGGTGGCTGCAGAGGTGGCGCCCCCTGGGCCCGGATCGTGTCCCCTGTCCGAGGTGGGTATGGATGTGGAGGTGCCTGAGGAGGACGAGGCAGCACTGGAGGCGAAGGGGGATGTAGCAGTACACCACCTCTCAGAGGACGGTGCGGTGGAAGACGAGGCAGGCGACAGCAATGTCACGGCGGGGGCTGCAGCTGGTGGTGCAGCTGGACCACCATCCCCAGGTACGGCACCACGGCCCACACAGGCAGCCATCCTCCAGGTCATCGGGGAGATGCATTCCCACTCTGAGGCAGTGCATAAGGTTGTAGAGGGTCAGTGGCCGATCCATCTGGCCAGCCATTTCATGTGTACAGGTGGAATGTGCAACCCATGTCTCACGGTTTCTACCATGTCTCACCCACAGGCATACAGATGGCATTGTGCGATATGGCGGTGGGACAGGACCACCTGCGGCATGAGGGGCGACACCAACAACTGGTGCTGGGCAGCCTCCTCCACGAGGTATGGACACTGAATGACATGGCAGAGTCAATGGCAGCCAGCATGGCCAGGATGGTGGCGGTGCAGGAGGCCATGTTGGCACACATGGGCCAGCCGGTCGCAGCACCTCCAGTGGCAGAAGCAGCACCCACCCAAAATGGTGCTCGGGGACATGGCAGATGTGGCAAAGGACACAGGGAGGGGTGTAGGGGGGGTTCCATGTGCACAATAAATAATGTCATCACAGGTGTAACTTGTGGCCACGTGTCCATGCCTTCAGCTGAATGGCCCATGTCCCCGTGTCACACATGTGGCCACCCTGGGCACATGTCCCTCACACTTCACTGCTCAGGGTGCCCCCTCCTCTAACAATACCTGCTGGTCATGACCTGGGCCTCCCCTGCCGCCCCACCACTCCCGCACACACAGTCATCACCCAGAATGGCCATGTCTGCCCCCACACCCTCCCCTGTGCCCACCCCCCAGGACCCCCCTGGAACACAGCCCTGTCATGCACATCCCACCCTCCCCTGCCATATCTGTGCCGCAACCCACACACATGTCCCCACCCCGGGTGCCCTGTGACCTACCCATGTGTGTTCGCATCCCCTGCCACTGCCAACATATCCAGGCCAAGGCATAGCCCCCATCCCCTGTTGCACCAGTGCCACCTACCTTTGCCTCCGCCACCACCCCTAGTGTAACCACCACCCCTGGGTTCACACAGGCACATTCTGTCCCCATGGATAGCCCAGCTAGATGTGGCATCTGTGGCAGTGCCACCCCTGTTTGTCCGATCTGCCCCATGCCCGCCAGCACCACTGTCGCTACCATACCTGCACGCAACTGTACTGAGCAGGACCCGTGTCCATCCTGCAGCACCTCCACTGCTGGTGCCCCATGTACATTGCGCCCCACCTAATGGTCTGTCCCTGCCCCACAGTCACCCCACCCACTTCCATCCTCACTCTCTACCCCTTCCCCTTGCTTCTGGCATACCATACTGCATATGGGTCCCCTCCCATCACCCCTCCCCCTCATGACCCCCCTACTGCCCTCTCCACTGACCCCCACCCTGCTCCTCTGTCCTGCACCCAACAGTAGTCCACACTGGGTCACGGCCCCATCTATGCCCTCTGGGGTCTGTTCCCCCAAACGCAGGTCCACCCGCACCTCTGACCCTACCCCTGCCCACTGATGTTTGGGCCATCCCCTGGGCCTGTCCCCAGCAGATGTTTCCCCCTCACCGCCGTGATACCTCCTGGTATTGGTATATCCTGGAGGACACACAGGACATGTACACACCTGGCAATTACACCCCACATGCCATGTTGCAAAATGAGACACTGGGATGCTTTGATCATGGCACCAATAGAGGTTTATTTACATTAGGGGGTGTCACATTGGCATGCTGTGTGCTTCGAGGGCCCTGGCTCTGCCGCACCCTACCCTGCCAGTGTTGTCAATCCTGGGGCAGAGGGCGCCAGAGGCCAGGGGTGATGTTGGTCTGGCTGGCACTCATACCCCCTGGGGGCCGCCCTGGCTAGGTAGCTGGTCAGCTGTGCCTGCTGTGAGTATGTCACACAGCATGCACAGCTGGTCAGCCACCATGCCCATGGTCACTGCCATCTGCCCCACAGCTTGGCTCTGCTCCCACAGGGTGTATGCCTGCGCACGCATCACCACAGCCATGCGGAGGCTGCACATGCACCACATAGACACACATCACCCCTTGTCTGTGTGGCTGCATGTGTGGTCTGCCATCCCGCGCTGATGTGTGCAGGCTCTGCGCCTGGACGGGGTACGTCACCGACACCATGGGGCAGATGGCAGGGGCCCCCAGTGCCCTGTGATGACCTGTGCTGTTCTAGGCTGGCCATTCCTCCATGACCACCCCGCACCACCCACCCGTCTCCTCCCCATCCCCCTCCCTGCCCTCCCACCACCCATATCCCCGCTTCACCCCCTCCCCCCATGCCCCCTCCTCCTCCTCTCTGCTCCCCGCCTTCTCCTCCCCACTCCCCTCCCCCTCCCCACTCCCCTCCATCTCCTCCCCACTCCCCTCCGTCCCCTCCCTGCTCCCCCTTCCCCATCCATGCTCCCCTCCCCTCCCTGCTGCCGCCCCCTCCCTCCTCTCCAGCCACTTCACCATCTGCCGCCTCAGGGCTCATCCGCTGTCGATCCTCCGTGCTGGCTGGCCATCTCCAGTATCCAGCCCTGCTGGTGCCTGGTCTCCAGCTGCATCCGCTGTGGGGTAAGACATACATTAGCACCATGGTAACGCATCTGGCACACCATGCACACATGTCCTGTGGCCACAATGGCTGCCATCCCACCGAAGCCTGTCATGGCGCATGGCACGGCCTGTGCCACTCACCGTCCTGTTGTTGCCATTGGTTGTGAAGCACCCGCGTCAGGAATCATGGGTACCGTAGCCTCAGCTCACAGCCCTTTTTACGATGGTCCTGCACCTGTGTGTACAGAAATGGGTGGGACCATTAGGGGGCACGCATCCCTCACCATTTTCTGTTGCTCGTCACACATATCTGGGTGCAGCGGCTGGCTGACTTTGCTGTGTGCTATCTGTCCCCCACTTCCTGTTGCCTCTGCCACCTGCATGCATGCAGGTGCAGCTGCACATATCTGTCCTTTGACCTATGTGCCGCAGGCATACACCTCATGGCCCCTTCCCGAGCAGCAGCCTCTCCATGCATGACAATGCACCACCATGCCACACGTGACATTGTCACGCTGTGTGCCACGGGTGGCATGCCGTGGGGGCTGCATGATGGCATGCTTTGTGCACAGGGCACCCGGGGGTGGGGGCACATACCCCAGCCTGCAAATATGCACTATGTCGATATGCCACCTGCACCCAGGGGCCTGTCTGCGACATGTGTCCTACACATACGGAGGCTACATAGGCAGGTGCCATTGTGCACAGTGGCAGGGGTGTGGTTCATGTATCCCACCATTGCGCCCTGGGCACAACGGCAGACACACCAGGGTGTTGCACGGGGATGTGCTGCAACATGCCTTCTGGAATCCAGGGTCCATGTGCGGACAGTGCAGGCCTGCACACATCAGAAGCTGCAACCGCCATGGCACCGGGGTGGTTGACAACCCTCTGTGTTGGAGCCTGGAGCATCCTGGGGGTGGTGCAGGGCTATGGAACTGCAACAGGAGCCAAGACCATAACACCAGGATGGATAACACACCTCTGTGTTGGGGCCTGGTGCATCCTGGGGGTGGTGCAGGGCTATGGAACTGCAACAGGAGCCAAGACCATAACATCAGGATGGATAACACACTTTTATAAGGAGGCCTGGAGCATCCTGGGGGTAGGGCAGGGCTATGGAACTGCAACAGGAGCCAAGACCATAACACCAGTATGGATAACACACTTTTGTGTTGGGGCCTGGTGCATCCTGGGGGTGGTGCAGGGCTATGGAACTGCAACAGTAGCCACCACCATAACACCAGGATGGATAACACACCTCTACAAGGAGGCCTGGATCATCTTGGACCTGAACCTGTGAACCTCTGCTTAGGGACACATTGGCTGTGTGTATTGTGCTACAGTGTTGCCACAGGGTCACATTGGTCCCTTGGGCTAGCTGTATGTCTCCTCAGCCAGAACTTTTATATTGTACTGCACACCACGTACTGGTGCAGGTCATGGCCTGGGGCCACTGCAGGCAGGTGCCACTGACCCCTCCAGCACGGACACACACACCCCACTCTGTCGTGCTGATATGGGCATATGTTGTTGGTGCGCCATCACAGGTCATACACTGCATGGGTAGGCGGGTGCCTGGATTGGGGTGTCAGGGGGAGGGGCATACATGGCCTTCCGCACGCCACCCACCCCCATCACAGCCTACCAACATTTTGCACTTTCCACATGGAGGATGGGTGGCTGGGAGGGTGTACGGTGTGTGCCCTGGCAACTATTGGCTAGGGTGGTCAGGGTATTTGTGGTTTGTGTTTTGCTTTGGTCAGTGGCTGTCTTGCTGATTTCTCATGTCTATGTTCCTATGTGTCACCTAGGCTTCCGCCTGGTCAGCTCTGTGCCCCAGCTGCCCCCACTACATGTCCAGCCTGCAGCACCCTATGCCCCATTTTCACTGTCACCATAGTGGCCTTTCACACTTGTCCGCTATGCTGTTGATGCAAATGTATCACTACTATCACTTTTCTGGGGCTCCCTGGCTATACTGTACATTGCTGACACAGAACTGGTTTCTCTCTCTTGCAAATGTGTGCTAACGCCAGGTTTTCAGTTGCGTTAGGATTCAGCCCTTACTCTCTCCGCGTTAGTGTGAAAGCAGCCTCTCCCCACCCACTCCCCGCCCATTCCCCGCCCATTGACCCCTTCTCTCGGCCCTCTCTTCACCCTTTTCTGGACTTACCGTGGCCGGGAATGTTATAGCCGCTGCTATGTTACAGCAGTTTAGTAAACATACCCCAAAGTTTCTAGATGAAATAAATGACTGCTTCTTGGAGTAGCTGGTTCATGAACTGACAAGAGGGAATGTCATTTTGGATGTAGTCCTTAGTGGAACACCAGATCTGATGCAACAGATAAGTTTGTTTGGGCCACTTGGCAATAGTGATCATAGCATGATCACGTTTGATTTAATAAAGGGAGGCAAGGAAATCCACAGTACTACCTTTTAACTCTCAAAAGGGAGACTATGATAAAACAAGGAAAATAGTTAAGAAAAAAAATAAAAGGAGCAGTTGCAAAGGTTTAAGATTTACATGAAGCATGGGTGTTGTTTAAAAATACTATCTTGGAGGCCCAGACCAGCTGTATTCCATACTTTAAGAAAAGAAGAGGGAAATCCAAAAAAACACTAGCATGGCTTAAAGGTGAGGTCAGAGAGACTGTTGTTGCCAAAAAGCATATTTTAGGAAATGGAAAAAAGAGCCAAATGACGAAAACTAGAAACAACATAAGCACTAAAAAGTTAGATGCAAGACATAGATAAGACTGACAAAGAGAATTTGAGAAGTACATTTATAGCAAAAAACCTGTGAGAGAGTCAGTTGGACTATTAGATGATAAAGGGGTAAAGGGGGCACTAAGAGGGACAAGGCCATAGCTGAGAGACTGAATGGATTCTTTGCTTTGTTCTTTACTGAGGAAGATGTAGGGATGTTACCCATGACTGAAATGGTATTCAAAGATGAAGCCTCAGAAGAATTCAAAGAAATATTGATAAACCGAGAAGATATATTAAGATAAATTGAAGAGTAGCAAATCACCTGGATCGGATGGTATACTTCCAAGGGTGTTGAAAGAACTGAAATATGAGATTGCAGTAATCTGTGAACATCTGTAATACCTGAAGATTGGAGCATCTCCAATGTAGCGCTATTTTTTAAAAAGGGTTCCAGGGGTTATCTGGGAAACTACAGACCGGTGAGCCTGACGTCAGTACTGGGAAAATGGTAGAAACCATTATAAAAAACAAAATTACTAATCATGTAGATAGTCATGACTTAATGGGAGACAGTCAACATGACTTTAGCCAAGGAAGATCTTGTCTTACTAATCTATTATGTTTTTTGAGGGTGTGAATAAACAGGTAGACAAAGGTAAGTCAGTTGATATAGTGTATCTGGATTTTCAGAAAGCCTTTGACAAGGTTCCTCATGAGAGACCCTTGGAAAAATTAAAAAGTCATGGGATAGGAGGCATTGTATGTACTATTGTGGATTAGGAACTGGTTAAAAGATTGAAAGCAGAGGGTGGGGCTAAATGGCTAATTTTCCAAGGGGAAAAAGGTGAATAGTGGAATACCCCAGGGATCTGTGCTAAGTCCGCTGCTTTTTAACATAAGAACATAAGATATGCCATACTGGGTCAGACCAAGGTCTATCAAGCCCAGTATTCTGTTTCCAACAGTGGCCAATCTAGGTCATACGTACCTAGCAGTTTCCCCAAGGGACACAGGTTCCACAATGCTTGTATTGGTTCAAGCATTGATATCCTGGGTCCCTTCTTAATAATGGTTTATGGACCTTTCCTCCAGGAACTTGTCCAAACCTTTTTTAAACCCAGCTACACTAAAAGCCTTTACTACATCCTCCGGTAACAAATTCCAGAGTTTGATTACACGTTGAGTGAAAAAATATTTTCTTTTATTAGTCTTAAATAGTTTACCCTGTAGCTTTATTGCATGTCCCCTAGTCTTTCTATATTCTGATAAGGTAAACAATCGATCTACGTTTACCCGTTCCACTCCGTTCATTAATTTATAGACTTCTATCATATCTCCCCTCAGCCATCTCTTTTCCAGGTTAAAAAGCCCCAACCTTTTTAGCCTTTCTTCATAGGAGTATCCTTCCATCCCCTTTACCATTTTGGTGGCTCTTCTCTGAACCTTTTCTAAAATCACTATATCCTTTTTAAGATACGGAGACCAGAATTGCACACAATCTTCAAGGTGCGGTCTCACCATGGAACGATATAGAGGCATTATAATATCTTTTGTTTTATTTTCCATTCCTTTCCTTATCATACCTAGCATTCTATTTGCTCTCTTGGCCGCTGCTGCACACTGGGCCGAGGGTTTTAACATGGTATCCACAATGACGCCTAAATCTTTTTCCTGTGTGGTGGTTCCTAATGTGGAACCTTGCATCGTGTAACCATAGTTTGTGTTGTTCTTCCCTAGGTGCATAACCTTGCACTTGTCCACATTAAATTTCATCTGCCATTTTGATGCCCAGTCTTCCAATTTATCAAGATCCTCTTGCAATTTTCCACAATCCTCTTGGGTTTTAACAACTTTAAATAGTTTTGTGTCATCTGCAAATTTGATAACTTCACTCGTTATTCCACTTTCCAGGTCATTTATGAATATGTCAAAAAGCAGCGGACCCAGCACAGATCCCTGGGGTACACCACTATTCACCTTTCTCCATTGGGAAAATTTGCCATTTAGCCCTACCCTCTGCTTTCTATCTTTTAACCAGTTCCTGATCCACAATAGTACACTGCCTCCTATCCCATGACTCTTTAGTTTTGCCAAAAGTCTCTGATGAGGGACCTTGTCAAAAGCTTTCGGAAAGTCCAGATACACAATATCAACCGACTCACCTTTGTCCACCTGATTATTCACTCCTTCAAAAAAACATAACAGATTAGTAAGACAAGATCTTCCTTGTCTAAAGCCATGTTGGCTGTCTCCCATTAGGTCATGACTATCTACATGCTGAGTAATTTTATTCTTTATGATGGTTTCTACCATTTTTCCCAGTACTGATGTCAGGCTCACCGGTCTGTAGTTTCCCAGATCACCCCTGGAACCCTTTTTAAAAATTGGTGTTACATTGGCGATCCTCCAATCTTCAGGTATTAGAGATGATTTTAATGATAGTTCACAGATTACTAATAGCAGGTCTGCAATCTCGTATTTCAATTCTTTCAACACTTTTGGATGTATACCATCCAGCCCAGGTGATTTGCTACTCTTCAGTTTATCTAATAGTTGTAATACATCTTCCCGATGTATTGATATTTCCTTCAATTCTTCCTCACCTTTAAATACCACTTCAGTTATGGGTAACATCCCTACATCTTCCTCAGTAAAGACCGAAGCAAAGAATTCATTCAATCTCTCCGCTATCGCCTTGTCGCCTCTTAGTGCTCCTTTAACCCCTTTATCATCTAATGGACCAACTGACTCACAGGTTTTTTGCTATGAATGTACTTGAAAAGGTCTTTACTTCGTGTTTTTGCTTCCGCAGCAAGCTTCTTCTCAAATTCTCCCTTTGCCTGCCTTATCAATGCCTTGCATTTGACTTGCCAGTGCTTGTGCTGTTTCCAGGTTTCGTCGTTTGGCGCTTTTTTCCATTTCCTGAAAGATGCTTTTTTGGCAACAACAGCCTCTCTGACCTCACCTTTAAACCATGCTGGCAGTTTTTTGGACTTCCTTCCACTTTTCTTAAAGCGTGGAATACAGCTGGTCTGGGCTTCCAAGATAGTATTTTTCAACAACAGCCAAGCCTGATGTACGTCTTTAACCTTTGCAACTGCTCCTTTTAGTTTTTTCTTAACTGTTTTCCTACTTTTATCATAGTTTCCCTTTCGAAAGTTAAAAGGTAGTACTGTGGATTTCCTTACTATCCCTCCTCCACTAATTAAATCAAAGGCGATCATGCTATGATCACTATTGCCAAGTGGCCCCAACAACCTTATCTCTTGCACTAGATCTGGTGTTCCACTAAGGACTAGGTCTAATATGGCTTCCCCTCTGGTCGGTTCATGAACCAGCTGCTCCAAGAAGCAGTCATTTATTTCATCTAGGAACTTTATCTCCCTAGCATGTCCTGACATGACACTGTACCAGTCGATACCGGGGTAGTTGAAATCACCCATTATTATTACTGCACTGTAACTTTTGTTAGCTTCCTTGATTTCTTTGAGCATTTCATCATCCATTTGGTCATTCTGGCAAGGCGCTCAATAGTATACCCCCACTGCCATTGCCTTCCCTCTTTTACATGGAATTTCAATCCATATAGATTCTACAGCAGATTTTGTTTCCTGCAAAACTTTAATCCTTTCTGACTCAATGCCCTCTCTAACATAGAGAGCAACCCCTCCACCAATTTGATCAGCTCTATCATTACGAAATAGTTTGTACCCAGGTATCACAGTGTCCCACTGGTTATCCTCCTTCCACCATGTCTCTGAGATTGCAATCATATCTAACCTTTCATTTAGTGCTATATATTCTAACTCTCCCATCTTATTCTTTAGACTTCTAGCATTTGCATACAAGCATTTTAGAGAATGTATTTTACTCATATTAATTTGGCTATTGTTAGACATTGGTAATTTGGGATCTTTAAGCTCAGTCTGCTCCATACTTGAGGGCATTTGGGCTACTTTACTCTTTTGTGGAACCTCTCTGCTTTTGGTAGTATTCTTCAAAGATACATTCTTCCGAACCATCCACTCTTGGGCGACTGTCGGCTTTCCCCTAATATCTAGTTTAAAAGCTGCTCTATCTCCTTTTTAAAGGTTAATGCCAGCAGCCTGGTTCCATCCTGGTTAAGGTGAAGCCTATCCCTTCGGAAGAGCCCCTCCTTTCCCCAGAATGTTCCCCAGTTCCTAACAAATCCAAAACCCTCATCTCTGTACCATTTTCTCATCCACGCATTGAGACTCCGGAGCTCTGCCTGCCTTTTGGTTCCTGCGCGTGGAACAGGAAGAATTTCGGAGAATGCTACCCTGGAAGTTCTGGATTTCAACTTCCTACCTAAAAGCCTAAATTTAGCCTCCAGAACCTCCCTACCACATTTTCCTATGTCATTGGTACCGACATGTACCAAGACAGCAGACTCCTTCCCAGCACTATCTAAGACCTTATCTAGGTGGCGCGTGAGGTCCGCTAACATATTCATAAATGACCTAGAAATTGGAATAACAAGTGAGGTAATCAAATTTTCAGATGAGATAAAATTATTCAAAGTTGTTAAAACCCAAGAGGATTGTGAAAAATTGCAAGAGGACCTTGATAAATTGGAAGACTGAATGTCCAAATGGCAGATGAAATTTAATGTGGACTTTCAAAGTTATGCACCTAGAAAGGAACAACCCAAATTATGGTTACACGACGCAAGGTTCCATATTAGGAACCACCACCCAGGAAAAAGATTTAGGCGTCATCGTGAATAATATATTGAAACCCTCCGCCCAGGTTGCAGCGGTGGCCAAAAAAGCAAATAGAATGCTAGGTATCATAAGGAAAGGAATGGAGAATAAAACAATGCCTCTGTATTGTTCCATGGTGTAATTCTGGTCGCCGTTTCTTAAATGGCATTAAAGACACCTTTTCCAGCTTTGCCAGCTGGCTTATGACCACATAATATAATGAAGGACCCTTTAATGCTGGCCTCTCCACTTACTCAAACTATACCTTGAGACTCGGCTGCACAACATTTACTTAGTTCTCCATCCTCTCCCTCTTCCCCTGTCGCGATCCCACCCCCTTCCCCACCCTTTCCCTTCCCTTTTGCTTGCCACTATTTCCTGCCTTATGTTATCTAGATTTGCTGCTTATGCCTGTTCTATGTAAAGTTGCTTGTTTTGATGTTTATGCCTGTTCTATGTAAAGTTGCTTGACTGTTCATATTTCCTGTAAACCGCTCTGATGCTAAATAGTGTGGTATATAAAAGCTAATAAATAAATAATAAATAAATGCATAAATGGTAAAGGGAATGGAAGGATATCCCTATGAGAAGAGATTAAAAAGGTTAGGGCTCTTCAACCTGGAAAAGAGACGGCTGAGGGGAGATATGATAGAGGTCTATAAATTAATGAATGGAGTGGAACTGGTAAACGTAGATAGAGTTTTTACACCATCAATATATAGAAATACTAGGGGGACATGCAATAAAGCTACAGTGCAACCTATTTAATACTAATAAGAGAAAATATTTTTTCACTCAACACTTAATCAAACTCAGGAATTTGTTACAGGAAAATGCAGTAAAAACTGTTAGTGCAACTGGGTTTAGAAAAAGGTTTGGACAAGTTCCTGGGGGAAAGGTCCATATACCATTATTAAAAGGGACCTGAAAATCTACTGCTTGCCACAGTACAAGCATTGTGGAAGCTGTGTCCTTTGAGAAAACTGCTAGGTACTTGTGACCTAGATTGGCCACTGTTGGAAACAAAATACTGGGCTTGATGGACCTTGGTCTGACCCAGTATGGCACATCTTATGTTCTTATGTTCTTAAAGCAATAATTCTCACATGGGGTGGTTGGGAACTGTGGTTGGAAGAGAGGGATCTAACACCTGATTAGGTCAGTGGCTTCAAAGACATTTTTATGAATGGAAAGCTGGAAAAAGAATCATTGAACTCTAACAGGCAAAGCTTTACCCAACACCACAAAAAAATTCCCTTTTTGTAATACAGCAAAAGAATTAGCTTTTAAAATCACTTTAAGAGCTCTCAGGCAGAGGTCTTGTTTTAAAAGCCACACAATAAAGCTCTCTGGGTGCGTTCCCAATGGACCTCCCTATGTCTCAGTCCCCAGTTGCATATTGGCAGGCAGTCAATATGATAGTCCGAGTGGCAATCTCAGGGAATCTGGACTCTTGCTCAAATTCACAATGATAGTAAACTGCTTACTTTCTTGGAGTTGCAGGCCAAGTTTCATCCTCCATCTCTCAAGCTTTTCGCTAGCAACAACTGCGTCACTGTATTCTGTGTTCTGGGATTGACCTCCCCCACTTGAGGGAAGTGCCTGCCCTCAGGGATTTTGCCCTTTGGGTGGAGGAAAGTGGCTATGTTGTGTCTCATATTTATTAACATCTCCAGGAAACTTACTATAAGGCTAAAGTGAGGCTAATGGAAGCATGGGTGCATGACGTTGATATCCACACATCTTTGGATTCCTCCTAATGGGAACAATTTTGGCTACATGTGAATCGGCCCTCCCGATCCCCTATTTAGTACAATCTCTTTATTTTGTGGCATATAGGGCAGTGTGAACTCCTTGGAGGAAATGGAGGGCTAGCTTGTTGGCAATCATTGTTGGCGTTGCAAATTGGCTCAGGGTATGCTCTGGCACATGATATTTGACTGTACTATGCTTCAGCAATTTGGGCAAGAGGTTTGGGAGAGACTGCAAGCTATTTTCCACTTATCCACTCCTATCTCTTATGAGAAGATCATTTTTCATTCTCTTCAAATGTTGGATTCTTTGCCTCGCAGCATAATTCTTTTTTTATTTATTAGTTGTAATTGCTATATAAGTTATTTTGTCAAAATGGAAAAAAAGCAAACCTGGTATCATTCTATTTTTGGTAGCATTCTGTGTGTCCAGTACATAAGTATGAGAAATGTATGATGCTTCTCTCCAATACAGTGATTTCAGCGCTCAAGATGTGGATTTCCCTGGAATGATATCTTCAGGACCTCAACTCCCACTTCTTGTGGCTTCAACACCACTTGGACTGACATATTAATGTGAACTCAGTGATCTACCTTTTCAGATTTTTGATGGCAGACTTTTTTATTTGAAGCTCCTTTGGCTGTAGCACAATTTTTGTTTCTTTTCTTCTTATTAGTTTATGTATCTGTGTTTATTTTATTAAAATTTAATACAATTGTGTGAAATTAAAAGCCACACAATATTGCTTTGCCAGCAATGAAGACCCTGTTAGGAATGCTAGTACTTACATATTAACATAGTAATATAGTAAATGACAGCAGAGAAAGACCAGTATGGTTCATCTAGTCTGCCCAGCAAGACGGCAAGAGCAGGTGCACTTGCCGCTCCATGAAGGTCACCTCTCTCCATGCCTTTGATTAGGGGTGTACCTATCGCTCCGTGTAGGTCACCCCTATTTGTTCAGATATAAGAGATAGTTATGCTTAATTTAATTTTCTCCTGTTGCTATAAAGGGATCCACTGTGTCTGCCCCATGCCATTTTGAATTTTGTCACTGTGTTTGCCCCCACCTCTTCCATTGGGAGAGCATTCCAAGCATCCACCACCCTTTCAGTGAAAAAGTATTTCCTGACATTGCCTTTCAGTTTACCCCCTTGCAGCATCATGTTATGCCCTCTAGTTTTACAACTTCCCTGTCTTTGGAAGAGGTTTGTCCATTAATACTCTTTAAATATTTAAAGGTCTGAATCATATCTCCCCTGTCCCTCCTGTCCTCCAAAGTGTACATATTTAACTCTTCAAGCCTCTTCTCATAAGTCTTCTGACGCAGGCTTCAAATCATTTTGTCCGCCTTCCTCTGAACCGCTTCCAGCCTTTTTATATCCTTTGCGAGATAAGGTCTCCAAAACTGAACACAATATTCCAAGTGAGGTCTCACCAGCAACTTGAACAGTGGCATTAGCACCTCTTCCTTTCTGCTGGTAATTCCTCTCTGTATGCAACCCAGCATCCTTCTGGCTTTTGCCACCACCTTGTCACACTGTTTCGCCACCTTGAGATCCTCAGAAACAGTCACACCAAGGTCATTTTTCTGATCCGTGCACATCAATCTCTTGCCCCTATCACATAAAATTCCCTTAGATTTCTGCTTCTCAAGTGCATTACACTGCACTTTGTCACATTAAGGGGTATGTTTACTAAACTGCGTTAGTGCAAATCGCGTTAGGAGCCGCGTTAGTGAAAGGAAAGCCAAAAAAGGACATGGGCGGGACATCCTAACCACTAACGCGCGTTCCAAAAACTAACAAGCGTTACAGGGCGCCGTGGCACGTTACTGCGCGTTAATCATATGAAGGCGTACAGACACAAAAGTACTGAAACAGAGCTGTAGCACAATGGTTAGTGTACTGACCGCTGTTATAGGCAGCATGGGTTCAAATCCCCAGTGTGCCTAATGCAGAAGGCTGGCCCAAGCATCACCCTGTACATTACATAGGGAATGAGGAGGCATGTTTTTCTTTACGTTGAGTAGTGGTGCCAGAAACACACCCTCGCAGTGTGCCTAGCCACGTGCGTGGCTGCGTGCGTTGGTAGTGCATTGGTGCATGCGTACAATCGTGCGTGGGTACGTGTGTTTTTACCAGCGTGGGCACCTAATATTACAGACTCTTTAGGGTGTCCTGCACCTATGCATTATGCTAACAGATGTACGTGTGATGGCCTATGGTGTATCTGAGCCTGTGAGCAGGTGCTGGATTTACCCAGGGTTGGATTGTGCCAGTCACACCCATGATGCACTGCACATGCAAATCAGCCATCCACAGATACACACCATGGGGAATGTACCCCCACAGCACCTCAGCCTGGTAGGGGGGAAGTGATCAGGTGCACCCCCACAGTACCTCGGCCTGGTAGTGGGTACTGACCATGTGTTGTACTGGCACAGAGTAGCTACACACTGTCACATTGTGCGGGTACTGTGCTCACCCTGAGGGTGCAGTGAGGCGCCCAGCACTAGGTCCACAGCACCGGCCATGGCACAGGTCCAAAGCAGTGTTAATGTGTGTGTGATAGGTAGTTTCTGCAGGAACATCTTGGACATTTCTGTCTGTTTTAGTCAGGTGTAGCCCCCATGCACCACCACCTTCCCCCCCCCACCCGGGGCCAAGGGTGGCAAGCAGGGTTTCCTATCAAAAGATCTAGTCTACCTCCCTGCAAAGGTGGCAGTAGAGGAGAACATTAACCCCAGTCCTGCTGAGGAACAGACACCCCACAGGGCAGTCAATGCAGCTCTGTACACATCCATAACACAATAGCAGACAGACATTAGGCCTGGATATGGTATGCTGCACCCCACCACTATCTGATATTCCCCTGGTGCAAGCCATCAGTCACTGCACTCTACAAGCCACTCCATCACAACACATACCAGCTGCAAACAGTCTGCTAGTGCCCAGTGGAGATGCCTGCATCCCGAACTGGAATGTCAGCATACACAGCAAGCAGATACATCAGTGACTGGGCCCCAAAAGGAAACCCATATCAATCACATGAGAAATACTAGATAGCACTATGGGAGTGCCTAGCCATGCTGTGGTCACTGACAGTCAGGGTGAGAGTGATCTCTCAGCAGGATATACTGAGGTCACCCTGTCTGTGTAGGTGGTGGCCGGGCACTACAATGTGCCTGTCACTGCCCTATGCACTGTGCAGATGCACCCTTGCCAGGCCACCCTGTCCGGCCTATACCCATGGTACCTTGCTCCTCATTATGCACATTGGCCGCCCAATACTGGCAACATTGCTGGCAGTGTGGGCTGTGGAAGGTGTTTGCAGCCACCACACACTGGATAGACAGACAGCCACCCCCACACCTATGCCAGCATTGTGCTACTATAGAGGTGGTCAGCAGCCATACCCACCACACCAGTCCTGGGCATAGTACAGGCATGGATATGGTACACAAGACTGTTGGGGGGTCACTCCCCAGGGTGGTGAACACTGTCAGAGACCAGACCTGCAGCACACACCGCAGACATCAGAATGATTGTTATGGTGGAGCTCAATGAGCAAAATGTGCTTAACGTAGGAATTGATATCTGCCAGTTATCATAGGAAACGTTTGATAGCTGTGTACCATATACCCAGATGTAGGGTGGCATTGCTAAGGTATGCAACTGCTAGTATTGGGAGATACAGGCAGGGCCCAATGTCTTGCCTCTCCAGGAGGCATTGGCCAATGGGGACTGTGGGTGTGTGTGTGGCCCTGTTGGCGGCTGCTTTACGGCAGAGTTCCCCAACTCCAGTCCTGGTGTTCCAAACACTGTTCGGGTTTTCATGCTGTCCCTCATAAATATGCATGAGCTACATCTGCATACCATGGGGGTGGTGCATAGCTATGCAGCACAGGCATCTTTATTAGAGGCAGCATGGAACCGGAATGGTGTGGGGCCCTCCAGGACTGCATTTGCGGGACTCTGCTTTAGGTAATGTGCCTGTTTCTGGTGTCTGTGTTTGGTGTGGTAAAATATAGGCGTAGTAACCATGCGTATGTTCTCTGCAATAAAGGAATGTCTTTACTATCACTGTTTAGTGGTGGGTAAACTATGGGGACTGGGTTGGCAGGAGCCCCAGCTGGGATTTGAACCTGTGACTCTCTGGTCTTACAGGCACTGGCTGTGTCTGTTGCACCACACTATGGCCACAGAGACAGTGCAGTCCCTGGAGATAGGAAAACTGGCCTGACGAGTGGAGCGTAGACCCTTCCAAACATCATTTATTTTTTTGGAGCTTTCCTGGGAGTGTTTTTCATTGTTGCCCATTGCTATCACTGTTGCCCAGCAGGATTATACTTTCTACAATATTTCTTGTGGTCATTTTTAAAGTTTTATGTGAACTTTTGTTCTGTGCACATGTATCACACTGCTCACGTTTTGTAGGTTTCCCCGGTTTTGCTGTACATTGCTGACGGAAATGGTTTCTCTTCCTTTTAATATGCCTTTAACGGCAGGTTTTCATTCGCGTTGGAATTGAGCTCAGAAATTCAGCGTGTTAGTGAGAGGGGAGCCTCTCCCCGCCCACTCTCCGCCCATTGACCCCTTTTCTCCGCCCACTCTCCACTTTCTGCGCTGTTTTAACGCGCCGCGGGGCTTTACGATCGTTACGTGCGGTTAAAGCGCGTAGTATGACGTTAACGGTCGTTGGCGCGTGATTACGCGTGTTATACTGCACTTACGATCATTAACGTCATACAACGTGCGTTATTCAAGTTTACCGCACTTTAGTAAACATATCCCCTAAATCTTAACTGCCAAGCATTAGACCATTCTTCCAGCTTTTGAAGATCTTGCCTCATGTTCCCCACTCCTTAAGTGGATTCCGCTCTGTTGCAAATTTTGGTGTCATCTGCAAAAAGACCCTTCGGCAATATCACTCATGAATATATTGAACAGTAACGGTCCCAAGACCAAACCCTGGGGCACACCGCTAATCACCTTCCTTTCATATGAGTGAGTTCTGTTTACCGTGACCCTCTGCTGTCTGTCAGTCAACCAATTTATGATTCATTTCACCATCTTGGGACCCCTCCTCAAGATGTTGAGTTTATTGATAACCTCCTATGAGGAAAAGTATCAAAGGCTTTGCTGAAATCTAGGTAGATCACATCCATCGCATGCCCTTGATCTGGTTCTCTCGTCACCCAATCAAAGAACTCAATCAGATTTCTTTGGCAAGTTTGCCTTTGGTAAAACCATGTTGCCTCAGATCATGAAATCTGTTGGTTTCAAGGAAGTCCACTATTCACTCTTTCAGGAGCGCCTCCATTACTTTTTCCGCCACCAAGGTAAAGCTTGCTGGCCTGTAGTTTGTCACTTCTTCCCTATTACCACTTTTGTGGAAAGGTACCACATCAGCCTTTCTGCAGTCCTGTGGAACTTCTCCTGTCTCCAAGAATCTATTAAAAACATCCTTTAAAGGACCTGCAAGAACTTCTCTGAGCTCTTTCAGCTGTGCATTTCCAAGCCTACTGTCTGTCTGCTATTGCTTTATGGATGTGTACAGCTCTGCATTGCCTGCCTTGTAGAGTGTCTGTTCCCCAGCCGGACTGGGGTGATGGTCCCCTCTACTGCCACCATTGCAGGGGTAGAATGTGGATCTGTTGGTGGGAGATCCTGTCCCCCACCCTGAGCCCCAGAGGGTGGGTTGGGTGGTGGTATGTAATCCGCCTGTGGGTCCAAACACCCCCCCTTCACTTAAATCATGTGACCATGGCACCCACACAGGGCATGCATTTTTTCTGGGTGCATCATAGCCCACAAGGGCTAGATGTGAAATACAGATGGACACAGGCATATCCTAGGGGTGTTTGCAAGGACTACCTATCACACATTGGCACTGATGGGGACCTGCAGCATAGCCTATCTCAGCAAGTCCAGGTGCTGCGGAAATGGTGCTGGGCACCCCACCTCACCCTCAGGTTGAGCACAGGACCCGTCCACTGTGATGGACGGTAGCCACTCTGTGGCAGTAACACACACGGTCAGTACCCCCACCAGGCTGAGGTGTTGTGGGGTTGCACATGGTCAGGACACTCCACCAGGCCGAGGTGCTGGGGGGGTGCATACCCCATCTTGTGTTCATCTATAAACTGCAGATCTGCATTGCAGTGCACCATGGGTATGAGTGGGATAACCCAAATCCTGGCCACCACAGCAGACAGTTTGTGTGGTGACCTGACGTCCTTCAGCAGCCAGCCAGGGATTTGTTAGTAGCACTAGTGCTGTGGCCCACTAGTTACTTCACTGCCTGTGGAGCCAGGGGTCATGGGTTTGATCCCACAGTGGGATTATTTGTTAGGGCTGTCTGAGGCATTTTCTTATTTAAATTGGTGCTGCCAGTAACAAACCCTCACAGTGCTGTCTCCTTACGGTGCCTCATCAGGAGCACGATACAGTGCCCAATGCGGGCCCTATACTGTGCCCTGTGGGGTGCCCCATAGGGGACATTCTAGGGTGCCTTGGCGGACAGTGCGCTTTATAATGTGCCCTCTGGGGTGCCTTATAGGGTGCCTTATGCAGCACCTTGGGTTACGGCCCTGTGAGGGTGTGTTTGCTGGAAGCACTAATTAAAATTAACAAACAAAATGCTTCAAACAGCACTGGTTTTGACTAAAAGGTGATGTCTCAGTCAGCTTTACTCATTAGACCCACAGGGGGATTGAACTCACATCCCCGGCAACACTAGTCAGTGTATTAACCATTGTGCTACAGTTCTAGGTGCCTTGCTAGACACCTCATCAGACACCTTATGGGTGCGCATTGCGTGGTGCTCTACACCCAGCAATTGCTGAAGGCCCAACATGGACACGATGTTTTTTTTAACGCTCGTTAGGCTATGGCGCCTGGTAACGTGCGTTATCGGTAATGATGTACCGCCCATCTCCTTATTTGGGATTTCTGCCTGTACCGCGGATCCTACCGCGAATCACACTAACGCAGTTTAGTAAACATGCCCCTAAGACTTTGAGTTTGCTGTGATTGGATTCCACCTTGGCTTTTATCTCAAACCACACAGTGTGATGATCGCTGCTGCTCACATGGGCACCCAACTGGATATTTGACACACTATCTCCATTGGTGAGCACTAAATCCAGCACAGAGATCTCCCTGGTCAGTTCCATCACCATTTGTTTAAGTAACACATCTTGGAAGGCATCCGCAATTTGTTTACTTCTTTCCAGATTTGCAGAAGGAACACTCCAATCCACATCAGGAAGATTAAAGTCACCCAATATGATCACTTCTCCCTCCATGGCAATCTTTGCAATATCAACAATCAATTCGTTATCCATTTCTTCGGTTTGAGTTGGAGACCTGTAGACCACACCAGTATGGATATCAGTGCCCTCTCCTCTTTCCAATATAATCCAGAGCGCTTCTTCTTTTCCCTACTACCCCTGCATTTCAGCAGCTTTAATATTGCTTTTGATATACAGGGCTACTCCTCCTCCTTTTCTACCCTCTCTATCTCTTCTAAATAGATTATAGCCAGCTATTGCTATATCCCATTTATGTGACTCATTAAACCATGTTTCTGTAATGTCCACAATGTCCAAATCCATTTCCACATTTAGGACTTCCAGATAAGGAATTTTGTTGACTAGGCTTCATGCATTTGTACTCATTGCTTTCCAGCATTTGTTGAATGACTTGCCTGTCTTTTGCATTGGTGTTGTTCGACACGCTCCTTCCCACTTGCCATTGATGTGTTGTTCAAGTGTGTGGCTGTTTCCAATGCTGTTTTTCTTTTGCTGGGAGTGACATACTGAACTTATCCTTCTCCATCCATCAACCACTTTCCCTAGTTTAAATGCCTATTCACATAATGCCTGACTTTTTCACTTAGGATCCTTTTCCTGCGGTGGAGAGATGTAGCCAATCAGTACAATATAGTCTCTTGCTGATCCATATGTTTCCCCAGTCGAATATATCTAAATCCTTCTTTTTTGCACCAGGTTTGGAGCCATGTATTAAAGTTGTTTGTGCAATGCAGCCTTGCTGCCCCCTTACCATGAACAGGTGGAACTTCTGAGAATGCTATAGTATTAGCAATGGGCTTGAGTTTCTCTCCCAGAGTCTGAAAGTCCCTTTGAACTGCAGAGGCACTGTTTCTAGCCAGGTCATGTTTTGGAGTGCTCACTTTCTGACTAACTATACCAACAATTTGGTTTGTATTCCTGCTGGCTGAAGAGCCTGTGAGGCATTTGACCATCCTGTCTCTTTTGAGCTGTGTTCCCAAGTTGGTGCCTCTGATGATGGAATCTCCAATGAGTAGTAGTTTTCTTTTTTGTGATTTTTTTTTCTTCCTATTTGGTACATTATCAGTAGATTTTTGGCATTAATTCTATCATTTAAGGGCACTTCAGTTTCCATTATCCAAGGCAGAGAAGGTATTATGCAGACATATCACTTGATGTGTAGGGTGTCTCTGCGTTATAGGTCACAACCTACTAGAGCTCACTGTGATCCATTTGTTCCTGGGCTGTTTGATTGTTTGTGGAAGCGGTGGTGGATTTTGTTCAGTTTGTAATCTAGAGGAAGTGTGTTTAATTGCAGTAAATTATTCCCATAGTAGAGTCAATTCTTTATGCATAGCAGCTAACTTGAGGCATTTAGGGCAAGCTCTTAGGATCCAAATGATTCTTCTTGGAATGAAAGCACCACAGTTATTGCATTGAATACACGACATTCTAACTCAGCTGTCCTAGAAGGAGAAAAGAAGAAAAAGTGGATGTAATACCTAATTACAGGACAGAAGTCAATGTATATGATGATTTAGGGGTATGTTTACTAAACCATCTTAATGTGCGCTCTGTGACGTTATCGCGCGATAAGGTACCTTATCGCACGATAATGGCACTTTATCGGGTGCAGAGGTACCTTAGCGTGCGATAACGCATGCAGCGGCGCAAACGAGCGCTGAAGGTGGAGAAAGGCTCCTGGAGGGCAGAGGAAGGCTCCCCAGGGGCGGAGAGAAGGGGTCAATGGGTGGAGAGTGGGAGGGGAGAGGCTCCCCGCACACTAACACTGTGAAATCCGAGGCTGAAAACTAACGCCAGTGAAACCCTGGTGTTAGAGTTGATTTAAAGGGAAGAGAGATGGCCCTTGCAGCTGTTAATTCTTCTCATATAAAGGAAAGTTTGTATGTGCACAATAAGATGGAACAGTATGACAATATGTTTCGAGCAAAAAATGTTAGATTGTTGAATTTCCCCTTTTCTCATTTGCTTTCTGCTGAAATTTTGCTGAGAAGGTATTTCAAAGAGGTCTTGGGGTTGGCTTCGGCTGACTCCATTGCTCTCTCTAAGTTATATTACCTTACTGGTAAGAGGTTGGCTACGGGTTCTCTGGTTGGGTTTGATGAGGTTAAGGGCATGGATGCCCTGGACCTTACCAAATTCCTAGAGGACTCAAGGGATAATATTTCCTCTAGAGCCACCTTGGTGGTATCTTTTCTCTCAGACCAGGATAGAATGCTTGTTTTTCATAGTTATTTCAAAAATATGTCAGCTCTGTTCTGCGGTGCTAGGGTTCAAATGTTCCCAGATATTAGTAGAGCGACTCAGACTAGGAGACAGGCCTTTTTGGCCCTTAAATCTAGACTGCTCGCTATCTCTGCTACTTTCTTTCTTAGATATCCTTGCAAATGTTTGGTTTTGTATCAAGGTTCAAAGTTTGTTTTTCTTGATCCTTCTCAGCTTGAGGTATTTCTTGCTGATAAGAAACGACAGGGTAATTAGTAACTGGAGGTGGGTGGGTTAAGTTAGTAAGCTGCCTGATAATTTAGAGTTCGCTCTATTTGTTCTTTGTGGTGATTTGTTTTCTTTTTAAGTATCTCCCCGGATTGTGGGCTATGATGATGTATTGCTATCAATTGTGTGTTCTGGTTAATATCTGTTTTATTTTGCCTTTATGAAACATCTATTTATTTATTAAATAAATAAATCAATAAATCTATGGTTTCTTTATGCTTGCTTTGTAAGTTTGTTGAAATTCCAAATTAAAAAAAAAAAAGGAAGAGAAACCATTTCTGTCAGCAATGTACAGCAAAACCAGGGAAACCAACAAAAAAGTGATAAATGTGATACATTTGCACAGAACAAAAGGGCAAATAAACAGTGAAAATGAACAGAAGAAAATGGAAAAATAAAATAACCAAGCTGGGCAATAGTGATCTCAATGGGAAACATCAAAAAAAACTCCCAAGAAAGCACCAAAAAAGGATATGAATTCAGGAAAGGTCCATGCTCCGTCCCCATACAAGGTGAATGAGCCCACAGTGAAATTGCGCTGTGCAGGGTTTTCCTCTCCATCGGACAGGTTTCCTATGGCGTGCATATGGGCGGCAACAGCAGGGGGGGCATGTCGGAACGGCCAACTGGACAGATGCTTGAAAATGGGATACAGAGGGCTGCAGGCGGCACATGCTGTGGTGCAGCAGGGGCACAGTGCGGACTAGGCAGATGCCTAGGTGGCACTTAGGAATGCTGAAACTGTACAGCAGCCAGACAGCAACTGATGAGGGCCCAAGATGGGCATGAGTGTGTTTATCACAGTGTCACAGGGGATAGTACCCAGCAGGTACCTCCAAGGGCACAGATCATTGGCAGGCGGTGTTGGGGGAGGGGAAGCATGGACGTCTATGCAGGCACCCCTACCCCAGAACACACACCATAGGCAGCCGCCTACCTGCACACTGGATGGCCGGAGACTGCGCATCACCAGCACCACCAGCAGAAGGGCATGTCAGCATGGTGGCAGAGGGATATTGGTGGTGGAAGGGGGCAGTGGCAGCTGCCCAGAGCAGACCATGGCCTAGCCCTGTGTAGGTGGGTGCCATGCACGGCAACAGACAGGCCCTGCCGGATGAACAGTCATGGTATCACCAGGGAATGTACTGTCTCTGTGGCACCACAGTGGTGCAGTGCACACAACCAGTGTGCTCAGAAGCAGAAGGTCACAGGTTCAAGTCCCAGCTGTGGTTCCTGCCTACCCAGTCCCCATATTTTACCCACTACTAAAACGTGCTAATACAGACATAACCTTTATTGCAGATGATATAAACATGCCCAAAACACCTACATTTTACCCTACAGAGCACAGACACTAAAAATAGGTGTATTACCTAGAGCAGAGTCTCCCAAATGCAGTCCTGGAGGGCCAAACACCATTCAGATTCCATGCTGTCTCTAATAAAGATGCCTGTGCTGCATTTCTATGCGCCACCCCCATGGTATGCAGATGCATCTCATGCATATTCATGAGGGACAGCATGAAAACCAGAACAGTGTTTTGCACACCAGGACTGGAGTTGGGAACCTCTGCCATAAAGCAGCAGCCTACAAGGGCAGACACACCCGCACCCACAGGCTGCATTATCCAATGCCTCCTGGAGAGGCAGGACATTGGGCCCTGTGTGCATCTCCCAATACTAGCACTTGCATACCTTAGCAATGCCACCCTAAACCTGGGACTATGGTACACAGCTATCAAAAGGTTGCTATGATTACTGGCAGATAGCAATTCTGAAGTTAAGTACAATTTTCTGATTGAGTTGCATCATGGCTACCTTTCTGATGTCTGTGGAGTGTGCTACAGGTCTTGTGTCTGACAGTGTTTACCACCCTGGGGAGTGACCCCAACAGTATTGCATACCATAGCCATGCCTGCACTGTGTCCAGGACTGGAGCGGTGGCCAGGGCTGCCAAACACCTCTATAGTTGTACAATGCTGGCATAGGTGTGGGAGTGTGTGTCTGTCTATCCAGTGTGTGGTGTCTGCAAACACCCTCCAGAGCCCACACTGCCAGCACTGTTGCCAGTATTGGCCTGCCAATGTGCATAATGAGGAGCAAGGTACCATGGGTATAGCTCGGACAGGGTGTCCTGGCCAGGATGCATCTGCACAGGGCATAGGGCAATGGCTGGAACATTGTAGTGCCCGGCCACCACCTGCACAGACAGGTTGGCCACAGCATGTCCTGCTGGGAGATCACTCTCACCCTGACTGAGCAGTGACCATGGCATGGCTAGGTTCCCCCATAGTGCTATATAGTGTTTTTCTGATGTGATATTTATGGGTTCTCTTTTGGGGCCCAATCACTGATTTATTTGCTTGGTGTGCATGCTGACATCCCAGTTCTGGGTACATGCTTCTTTTCCAGGACTATGCACTAACTAGCAAACTGTCTGCAGCTAGTATGTGTCCTGCTGGAGCACCTTGCAGGGTGCAGCATCTGGAGGCTTGCTGCAGGAGAATATCAGATAGTGGTGGGGTGCAGCTGAGCATTTCCAGGCCTAATGCTTGTCTGCTATTGCTTTATTGATGTGTACAGAGCTGCTTTGACTGCCCTGTAGGGTGTCTGTTCTCCAACAGGGCTGTGGTTGATGGTCCCCTCTACTGCCACCATTGCAGGGAGGTAGAATGTGGATCTGTTGGTGGGAGACCCTGTTTCCCCACTCTCAGCCCCAGAGGGTGGGTTGGGTGGTGGTACTGAGGCAGCCATGAGGTCTAGCTTTAGGTAGCCCTTCCCCCAAGCCATGAGGTAATCGGCCTGCTAAGAGAAGGCATTGAGATTTCAGTAGACACCCTTCCCCCACTCCAGGTCTGAGCACAATAGCCCCTAGCCCAGAAATCAGCAGACCTGAGCATACCGGTTTGGACAGGTCACCCAGGTACCTTCCCCAGGGGCTGCTGATTGGTGGGCAGGAAATACCTGTGGCAAATGGGATTGTAGAATGAGTTTAAAACTGTACTGTATATAAGGCATTGTAGGCCGTCCCTCGGGGCTCAGACCTTTTGTGGAGGGTACCGGCTCTCTGTCTGATCCTGTGTGCACATTAAAGATCCTGTTTGCATTCCAGCCTGTCTGAGAGTTTTCCTTCTGTGGGTGAGTGATTGAATAAGAGCTTTTCACAGCGTTTGCTATTACATTTTGGTGCATTGGCCGGGAAATTGAAAGAAAAGCCTCTCTCATCACACCCACAGTGGGAAGACTACTGCTTTTTGCAGGATCAGGGCCTCCACCGGTCAGGGACCGACCCCTCCAGGTGATTAACGGTCCTTGGCGCCCCGGGCCACCTTGTGCTCGGAAGGATACCTTGATTTGTCTGGGCAGTTGGTCCCTGCGGCTGAATCCCCGATTGAAAACCGGCTGGATAGACTGGCATCCAAACTACCTGTCTGATCAGAGCTCTGGTGAGTACTGCTACTTTCTGTACTCCGTCTGTAATTCCTAGTAAATTCTAGGAACCTGTAGCGGCCCGATCACCCGCACGAACGGTTCTAGTAGGGACCCCAGGGGGGGTTTTCTGAAGCCATCGTTCGTCCAGTAAATCAGAGTCCTTTTGTGGAACAGTAAGATAAAATCAGAGTCCTTTTGTGGACCAGTAAGATAATTAACTGTAGTATGAATTAATTCTGCTACCTTGGGCCCCTTTGAAAGGTATTTAAAGTGCAGCACTGCCAAAAGCTATTGAAGAAAAATTGCCTAGGATATTAGTATTAACTCCCTTAAGTGTGCCTTTCAAGAATAATTGCGCTGATCGCAATTCTCCGATGATCGGGGCGATTTATTTAGAGCCTTTGCCCCATGTGCTCCTATAGTGGGGGGTTTTTGTGTTGCCATGTGCTCCTATAGTGTTGGGGGCTTTTTGTGTTGCTGGGGGTCTCCTTTTGTGTTGCTGGGGGTTTCTTTTGTGTTGTCATGTGCTCCTATAGTGTTGGGGGCTTTTTGTGTTGCTGGGGGTCTCCTTTTGTGTTGCTGGGGGTTTCTTTTGTGTTGCCATGTGCTCCTATAGTGTTGGGGGCTTTTTGTGTTGCTGGGGGTCTCCCTTTTGTGTTGCTGGGGGTTTCTTTTGTGTTGCCATGTGCTCCTATAGTGTTGGGGGCTCTTTGTGTTGCTGGGGGTCTCCTTTTGTGTTGCTGGGGTTTTCTTTTGTGTTGCCATGTGCTCCTATAGTGTTGGGGGCTTTTTGTGTTGCTGGGGGTCTCCTTTTTGTGTTGCTGGGGGTTTCTTTTGTGTTGCCATGTGCTCCTATAATGTTGGGGGCTTTTTGTGTTGCTGGGGGTCTCCTTTTGTGTTGCTGGGGGTTTCTTTTGTGTTGCCATGTGCTCCTGTGGCTCCATCTGGTGGACATTGGAGGAGTGGCTAGCTGTGTTTCTCGTTGCTATTATAAAAGTTAAATCCTATGCTAGTGTGTGTAATGTGTATTTGTAACGTATTCGCTGCTGAGACGTCTCTGTTTTCTGTTTTCCCTTTTTCTTTTTCCCTTTGTGGTCCTGTGTGTTTTGTGCAACCAAACTCTGCCTTTGGGATTACAAGATTTGCACTGTAAATTGTGATTTTGCAAATTGTGATTAGAGCATGGGGTCCGGAGGCTAAATTGTGGTGGGGGAGTATCCGGACCAGCTTCCCTATATAGATTCATGGCTGGCCCATATAGTAAATGTGCTGTTATGTAAAAACCTTTAGTGTCTCTGTGTTTAGTTGTGACATTAGGGAAAGAAAGTTTTTGTCCAGACATTAGGTCTTTATATTTCAGGATTGATTTTGATACTCTATCAGTAAAAGGTGAAGTTATTAACAAATCGCCCCTGTGTCCCCAAACAGTGAAAAACACCAGGTCTACTGATTGCAGGGAAAGGGACAGTTTAGAAAGGGGGGTGGGGTTTGCTGTGTGTGGACTGTAGTACTGGTATAGCATTGAAGGAAGACAATTGCTTTGTTTGATGCATATCCAGTTTCATTGCTATGTTTCATGCATGATCAGTGGTCAGGGAACCAGGTGTTTTGGTCACACCTCTCAGCAGTGAGTGGGGGGTGATTGAAACTGCTGAAATAGTTTGCATAGCTATAGAAAGATACTGGGAGGAGTTCCTTCTTCTAGCAGATGAATGGAGGCCCATTAGAGAGGACAAAAGGGAAAGAAAAATCACCTAGGAGTTTTTCTCCTAGAGGACAAAGAGCCCCAATTCACCTAGCCACACCTAGCCTGCAAACAATCCTCTTGTCATCAATTTTAATTGTAGAGTTTTGAGCTTCTAGAACCATGAGGTGCCTCCTGTCTGCTGGAAGCAAACAAAGGCTGAAGAGAATCCTTATAAGATTATGAAGAAATGAAGATTTTTTTTACTTGTCTTTTTAAAGCCTGAATTTTATCTCTGGTACATATATTTGGTTTTGACTGCACATACAAAATTAAACAAGTAATACTTCTGCATGATATGACATTTATTCTGCAGACAGTAAATGCTGTTTTGGTGATTGCATTCTTTCCTGCTTAGTACATTAAACTGCCTTGATCAACTGTATTCATTTTTCTGATACTACAATGATACCTTAAAATGATTTTAGTACCAAATATACTGGTAGCAGTACTTTAACTCATGATTTCTGATGAGAACATCTGGATTAGTTCTAGTATGCACTGTAGCTTGTTCTGATGTTCAGGTATGTTTTGGTTCAGGGTGAATACACTGATCATTGGCAATTTCAAAATAGAAAGATAAAATGCAGAATTAGCACTGCTGAAAGGCATATACTGTGCAGTACACCGTTCACACTAATTCACACTTGAAGTTAATAATGCACTGATAATGCTGCCCCACTCCTCGTGTGCACTGCCCTTTAGTACTGATTCACACAGATCCATACAGTGCACACTGCACAAATAATGCTGGTGTGTATAATAATCTCCATCATCCCTTGGCTTCGGTATGAAGTTAATTTCTGTCATAGTATGTACACAACTAACCCATTTAGGAAACATTGCATGCTGAGTCACCCCTGGAGTGTGCACAATTTTGGTAACATTGAACAGTTGTTGATTTACTAACTGAGTTCAACCTAGGGATAAAAAAACAAACAAACTGCTTTTCAGCTCGCAATGCAATGATGTAGGGGATCCCAATATGTCTGATGTCACATTCTTCCAGAGCATGAGAAATTCAGTATTTCAGCCGCATTGTCAGTCATATATTTAAGGTTTAGTCCAATACTGCCTGAGGCTGCCCTGGTGAACCCACAGGATATCCACAATTAATATGAATTTGTATATAATGGGTCAGCAATGTATGCTGACATATCATGCATTTTCATTCTGGATGACTTGAAAACTTGACTGGCTTGGGGTCACTGGGACAGCTTCATAAAGCCTGCCTGAAATATCATGGGAATCAGCAAATATTTATGTATCAATTCCCCAAAACACTAGGTACTTATGATTAGAGAACATCCATGATTTTTGAAGCTTTTATATTTTTAAAGCCAAAGATTGATTTGTTGATTAATTGATTGATTTGTTGATTAACTTTATTTAAAAGCCTCATGTCCATTAGCATACTGGAAGTGAACAATTTATAAAAAATTGGTATAATTCAAAAAAGGACTTAGGTATATAGTTGGTGGAATGATGCAAGTGATAAAAAGTATGGTGAAGGATGAAGTGGGATATTAAGAGGAAGGACTCTGATAGACAGTAAACTGATGAAGGTAATTCAATGATGTGAAGTGATGTATCTGGCTAATGAATATGTAAACAAAAAAAAAATGATGAGCACTTTATTCAGCTATGCCATCTCCAGAATATTCAATTTAGGAATTCATCTAGGCCCCAACACATACTCAATAATTGGAAATGGACACCTGGAGACAGGCTAGGTGCACCCTGATGGGTTTTGGAGGACCTACACTGGCCATGCGGTACTTCCAGATGCTTTTTTGCCTCCTTTTTTGCCTCTGCATGTCCTGGCCAGGCATGCATGGGCAAAGGGGGAGCATGTAAAGGTCAGTCAAGGGCATAATGGAATGTTCACTACCAGCAAGTGAATCTCCAGTGACAGATAAACAAGAAGTTAATCAAACTGCCAGAGAAAAATTGACACCATACGAGATAGTTACTGGAAGACCATTGAAAGTTTAAACAGCAATATTTGTAGGATGTGATCTTGGTAAATGTGAAGGAAGTTAAGTTTATCTCATTGTGAAATCTAATCTAGCATATTTAGTCTTTTCATTCAATATTGGTGCTGCTTTTTGAATGAGACCTGGAACCATGTCACCAATGGCAATCCAAAGAGTCCAGCAGAGGAAATTGGCCAGAGTCCAGATGGAACAGACCATCCCGAGAACTCAGAGCTGCCCACCGCTGAGATGTGTGAAGGAGTCCCTATCTGGATCAGTGTGTAACATCGAAAACGGGCCAGGGTGTCTGCCTATGAGAATGAGAGGTTCAAATTTTGAGAGAGACAGAACTTGAACTTCAGAGAAAGGTGAAGCACACTGCGAGGTCCTGGAGAACTGCTGGGAGGCAGGAAAAAGAACTGTTGGACTGACTGGGGGGGGTTTTGGGGGCTTCTGTGAACGATTGTATTGTTATCCTTTTAATATTGTTTTCTTAGAAAGTAATGGAAATCTACAAGCCATTTCGGCTTCAGCAACTGCAATACCCACACCAGCTCAAGATTTTGCTGTACTATTCTCAGAGCTTTCTTTATCACATTATTAAGCACTGCTGCTTTTGACATACTTTCATGTTATGTGTTTTCAATATTATTGACCAGCTGCAAGAAAATGATATTACAATGTATGTTGTCTATAGGGAACAGTACCAGAAGCTGCTTTTCTGATGACTCCTATCTGTCTCAATATCTGTCTCAAATGGTTGCTTGTCCATTGCCCGTAGTGGGATTACCTTTCCCCCATAAACAAGAAAGAAAAAAGAAAAATTGGGACTGAAGGGAAATTGGCTGATAGGTATGTCTAGTATGGCTGCATCCTTGCCTGAGGCTGTAATACATTATGATGGCATGGAAAAAGCATGTGGGCTAAGAAAATGAGTACCCAGAGCCCAGCACAACAAGAGTAAAGCCAGGGGAACCATACTCTGAACAGAAGTGCACAGAGAATGGACCTAGCTAAGAAACAGGTCAGGCCTGAAAGTGCACAGAAAATGGACCCAGCACAAGAAAAGACATGCCAGGCCTGAACAGGTTAAACAGGCCAAACAAAGCTGGTGATACAAAGTACTCATATGCCCTGAAGATTACAGTGCCAGTGATTAATGAAGCAAAGGGAATGGCAGGGTGCAGCCAGAATGACTCAACACTAGCAAGAATAAAAAGCCATTAATATGCTGATAAGGGTGGATCCCAGGGAAAGAGCCTTTGCCCCAAAGGAAAGAAGCCTCTGCAGACTTTTTGCACACGGCCCTCCTTTGTCCCAAAGGGAAGAGGCCTCTGCAGGCCCTGCAACCTTTTACAGTCAGAACAGCAACTTTTGCACACGGAACAAAAACGTTGTGCAGGAGTGCTATAGAGGGTATAGGGTATGTGTTGTTTTAAACTCACTGATGCAAGTGTTTCCATTGAACACCCTATCCAAGACCTAAGTGATCTAGTTACCTGTCCATGGGTCCTGGGTGGTTTATGAAGTGGTTCAGTTGGCCAGGGGGACTAAAAATCCCAGTGGTAGGGGTTCTTTTCATTTACTGCTATGTGCCATTCTGCCATGTTATATCCCTATTCTTTACCGCTTCATGACCACCACCCTTGATACCCTGGTAGAACGCAAGGTGGTTACCACTGTCATGGCCCTGTCCCAAATACAGCCCTCAACCGCTTCTAGCGGTTGAGGTCCTACTTAAAAAGGGGGGAATGAGGCAGCCATGAGGTCTAGCTGTAGGTAGCCCTTCCCCCAAGCCATGAGGTAATCGGCCTGCTAAGAGAAGGCATTGAGATTTCAGTAGACACCCTTCCCCCACTCCAGGTCTGAGCACAATAGCCCCTAGCCCAGAAATCAGCAGACCTGAGCATACCGGTTTGGACAGGTCACCCAGGTACCTTCCCCAGGGGCTGCTGATTGGTGGGCAGGAAATACCTGTGGCAAATGGGATTGTAGAATGAGTTTAAAACTGTACTGTATATAAGGCATTGTAGGCCGTCCCTCGGGGCTCAGACCTTTTGTGGAGGGTACCGGCTCTCTGTCTGATCCTGTGTGCACATTAAAGATCCTGTTTGCATTCCAGCCTGTCTGAGAGTTTTCCTTCTGTGGGTGAGTGATTGAATAAGAGCTTTTCACAGCGTTTGCTATTACAGTACATAATCCACCTATGGGTCCATAAGGGCTAAACCTGACTGATAAGTACAGATGTATCCTAGGTGGGTCTGCAGAGACTACCTTTCTCACACACTAGCACTGCTGGGGACCTGCAGCATGGTCTATTTCTGCCATGGAAGGTGAGCTAGAGCTGGTGCTGGGTGCCCCACCTCACCCTCAGGGTGAGCACAGTACCCGCACAATGTGACGGTGTGTAGCTACTCTGTGCCAGTAATACACACGGTCAGTTCCCCCTACCAGGCCGAGGTGCTGTGGGGGTGCATACCCCATCTTGTGATCATCTGTAGACTGCTGATTTGCATGTTCAGTGCATCATGGGTACGGGTGGGTTAACCCTATCCTGGTGATCACAGCAGACTGTTTGTGTGGTGACATGCAGTCCTTCTGCAGCCAGTCAGGGATTTGCTAGCAGCTGTAGCCCACTGGTTACTTCACTGCCTGTGGAGCCAGAGGTCATGGGTTTAAACCCACAGTGGTGTTATTTGATAGGGCTGTCCAAAGCATTGTCTATTTTTAATGTACGTTAGTGCTGCCAGCAAAAACACCCTCAGAGTACTGCAACCATAAGGTGCCTCAGAAGGCGCTTTATAGGGCGCCCTATAGGGCACCTTATAAAGCACCTTCTGAGGCACCTTATGGTTACAGTCCATATAAGGTGCCTTATAAGGTGTCCTATGGAGCGCCTTATAGGGTGCCCTATAGGGGACATTATAGGGTGCCGTGGCAGACAGTGCACTTTATAATGTGCCCTATGGAGTGCCTTATAGGGTGCCTTATGCTGCACCTTAGGTTACAGCACGTGAGGGTGTGTTTGCTGGCAGCAATAATTAAAATACAAATAAAATGCCTCAAGAAACAATACTTACATATCAAAGCTGATGCCTCAGCCAGCCTTATGCATTAGGCACACTGGGGGATTGAATTCATTTCCCCTGTATCATCAGTCAGTGTATTAACCATTGTACTACACCTCTGTTTCTGTATTGGCATGTCTGGGCACCTACTTAAGATTACTGCGCGTTAACGCACTTAGCGGCGCTTCGCCCGATAATGTGTGCAGCAGCGCGCGTTATCGCGCGATAATCCCGTTTTGCTACTTTAAGACTGAAACGCCCACTCCTTTTATGGCAGCCTGCACACTATTGCCGGGCGCACGTTAAGATTGTTTAGTAAACATACCCCTATATAGGCAATGCAACCCAGGGGTGGGTGGGGTGAGGGGTAGGGTGGACTGGAACTTAAGTGTCTCTGGCCAGTAGACCTTCTATGAACTGAGGGCACACTCAGATATCTGATTTAAAGGCTATGCAAGGAACGTAGGCATGCTGAAGATCCCTAAAAACCTATATGCAACAGGTAACGTTTATCAAAAGACAGGCAATGATAAGGTTTGAATGCCTTAGCTGAGTGTGCAGTCTCTTGAAGTTCTGATAAGCAGACTGGTTCAGGTATATGGTCAGTGATAGAGCAGCTTTAATTTAATTAGCGCCTCCCAGCAAGGCAGGCTTGCAACAGACAAAGGAAACTGAAAAATTCAAACTGAAATCTTACTGCTATGTATCAACCTACTAAGCAAAGGTCCCTGTAAACTTAAAATCATACCCTTGCTTGCAAAATTAAGTAGGAGACCTAATTAGAAGACCAGGTCTAGCTGCAAGTTCTAAAAGCAATGTATATTTGTGTTCCAAGTAGCAATATATTGCAAGTGTCCCTGGCCAGTAGGCCTTCTATGAACTGAAGGCACACTCAGATATCTGATTTAAAGGCGATGCAAGGAACCGGTAGGCAGGCTAAAGATCCCTAAAAACCTATATGCAACAGGTAAAGTTTATCAAAAACAGGCAATGATAAAGTTTGAAAGCCTTAGTTGAGTGTGTAGTCTCTTGAAGACTACACACTCAGCTGTCTAGCTCCTTTGCAAGCTAATCAAGGACCACTAACACCTGATGAGGTCGGTGACTTCAAAGAACTCGGTCTGAATAGAAAGCTGGAAAAAGAAATAATGAATCGTAACAGGCAGATCTTTATCCAGCACTACAAAAAAAATTCCCTTTTTGCAATGTTGTTGTTGTTGTTAAGTTCCATCAAGTCGGTGTTGACTCATGGCAACCCTCTGGATAGTTGTCCTAAACTGTGCTCGGTTTTCAGTCAGCTGGCTCATTGTTGATAGAGTGACACGCATAGCTGCTGTAAATTGTATCGATCCATCTCATTGCTGGCCTTCCTCTTTTACATTGACCTTCTACCTTGCCAGGCATGATCTCTCTCTTTGCATGATGTGTCCAAAGTATGAAAGTCAAAGTCTTGTCATCTGAGCTTCTAAAGAAAGCTTAGGTTTAATCTCCTATAGTACTGCCTGGTTTGTTCTTTGGGCAGTCCATGGTATACACAGTATTTGTCACCAGCACCATAATTCAAAGGCATCAATTTTCTTCCTGTCTATCATTTTCATTGTCCAACTTTCACATCCATATGACATTATTGAAAATACCATGGCTTGAACAAGTTGAATCTTTGTATGGAGAGAGATATCTCTGCTCTTGAGAATCTTGTCCAAGTCCTTCATAGCCATTCTGCCAAGAGCAATGTGTCATCTGATTTCTTGATTGCTTGTTGTTTCTTTATTGATAGTTGATCCAAGTAGGTTAATGTTGTCAACTATTTCAATTGCTGCTCCATCATTGATGAATGTATTGATTTGCCAGTTATCCGGATCTTTGTCTTCTTTATGCTAAGGTGCAGGCCCATTTTAAGACTATGTTTCTTGATCTTGAGAAGCAAATGTTTCAGATTGTCTTCATTTTCAGCTGGTAATGTGGTATCATCAGCATAGCAAAGGTTGTTGAGTCTTCCACCAATCTTCATACCTCAGTTGTCTTCATACAATTCTACTTCTGTGATAGTTTGTTCTGCAAATAAATTAAACAGGTAGGGGGAAAGTATGCAGCCTTGTTGTACACCTTTGCTGATTTTAAACCATTCTGTTTCTCCTTTGTCCATTTGAACTGTTGCTTCCTGATCAATGTAAAGGTTGTGCAAGAGAACTATCAAGTGTTGTGGTATACCCATGCTTCTTAATGTGGCCCAGAGTTTCTCATGCCTTACACAGTCAAAAGCCTTGCTGTAGTCGATAAAAGACATATAGATATTTTTTTGGCATTTTTTTGTCTTTTCAAGAATCCATCCCATATCCATGTTGATGTCTTCCATTCCTCACTTTCCCCTGAACTCTGCTTGCACTTTAGGCAGTTCTCATTCCAGGTATGGTTTTAGTCTCTGCTGAATAATCTTCAGTAGAATCTTGCTGGTATGTGTGATCAGAGCAGTTGTGTGATAATTTCCACAGTCAGTTGGATCACCTTTCTTTACTATTGGTATAAACACAGATCTTTTCCAGTCTGTTGGCCATGATGTGGTCTTTAAAATTTCCTGGCAGAACCTTGTAACTATGGTAAAAGCTTCATCCAATTGCTGTACTACTTCAATGGAAATGCCATCAAGACCTGGTGCTTTGTTCTTTGATAAGGCTTTCAATGCTACTTTGACTTCTTCTTTCATCACCAATGGTTCCTGATCTTAATGTACAGATTGAAATGGCTGTTGGTCCACTAGATCTTTATGGTATAATGACTCTGTATATTCTTTCTACTTTTTCTTGACCTTCTCAGCATTTTTCAGCATGGATCCTTGAGCATCTTTAATCATTCCAATTCAAAGCTGGAATTTTTTCTTTAACTCTTGTAGCTTTCGGAAAGCTGATTTTTCTCTAATAGTTTCAGATTCTATTTCCTTGCATGCATCGTTGTAGTACTTTTCCTTGTCTTGTCTTGCTGTATGTTAGAAATCTCTATTGAGTTCTTCAATTGCCTCTCTCTCTCCTAGGCTTTAGCTTTTCTGCATTTCTAGGCAATTTTCAGAATTTCTTCGGTCATCCATTTTTGACCATTTTTGCTTTTTTACCTTTTGAAGAGATGTCTCACTTTTTTCCAATACAACCTTCTTGATGTCATCCCATAACTCTTCTGGAGCTCTGTCATTTGTATCTAAAATAGCAAATCTATAGTGCAAGCAGTCTCTAAATTCCAGTAGTATATTTTCAAGGTCATATTTTGCTGCATTCATGAGTTTCTTGCTCTTTTTCAACTTTAGCTTGAGTTTGCATGCTAGTAGTTGGTTGATATATACCACAGTCAACTCCAGGTTTTGTCTTTGTTTATATTATCAAGCTTTTCCATCATTGATTTCCACAGATGTAGTCAATTTCATTTTTCTGCAATCCATTGGGTGAAGTCCATTGTACTGTCGCTGCTTGTGTTGCTAGAAGAAGGTGTTTGAGATGAATAGATTGTTGGTCTTGCAGAATTCTATCACTCTTTCTCCATTTTCATTTCTGTTGCCAAGTCCATATTTTCCAACCACTCTGCCTTCTTCTTTGTCGCCAATGTTCGCGTTCCAATCACCCATGACTGGCAGGATATCCTGTTTGCATGTTCTGTCAATTTCAGCTTGTACCTGTTCATAGAACTCATCAACTTCATCCTCTTCTGCAGTTATTATTGGAGCATATACCTGAATTATAGTTGTGTTGATGGGAATTCCTCATAGACGAATAGAAATTAAGCATTCACTGATTGCATTGTATTTCATGTCAGTTCTTGCAACTTTCTTCTTGATTATAAATGCAACCCCATTTCTTCTTTCTCTTTCATTTGTAGCATAGTAGACTATGTGATCATCAGATGCAAAGTGCCCAATGCCAGTCATTTCAGTTCGCTGACACCCAGCAGATTGAGTTGTACACATTTCATTTCATTCTTGACCACTCCAACTTCCCTTGGTTCATGCTTCACATGTTCCAAGCTTCTGATTTTCATTTCATGTGCAGCTACATCAGCAGTCAGACGTCCTGAGGGCTTTGATCCAATCACATCATAAATGCTGGCTTTACTCTGAAAAGTCTTCTGGTCCTCCCCAGTAGCCAGTTGAATGGCTTCCAACCTGGGTATCTCATCTTTCAGCACTATAGTACAATTTGTTTTGTTGCGACTATCCATTGGCTTTTCATGGCAAGATCTGGAAATAGATTTCCAAGCCTTTATTCTGTACAGGTAATTCTAGTGTTGTTGCCGTAGTCACAGAAATGCAATCCTCCACCGCCAACACTGTCTCATTCTGCTGCCGCTCAGATGGGTGGTTTGTCTTTGTCTGGCACCTCAGCTGAGACCTGTCCATCTTGGGAGACCCTGACAGTAGTTAAGCTACCAATAGCTTACCTGTCAGCATCACTGATGCACTCAAGCCCTCATAGCATGACACGCTGCAAACAAAGTGCAGTACAGAAAAATGATCAGTTTTTAGAAATGAAGACCAAAACCCCTTTAAGAGTTCTCAGGCAAAGTTCTTGTATTTAAAAACCACACATGGAGGCCTGTTAGGAATGCCAGTACATGCAAAGCACTGTAGACCTTAATAAAGCACTCAGCTGCCCTTCTCCTTTGCAAGCTAATCAAGGACTATTAACACCTGATGAGCCTGCAGTAGAGACTCTGTTAGGAATGTTTGGGTATTCATTTGGACATAGATGCTTGTGCACGAATATACCTATTAATTAACATATGCAGTCAATCTGATCATGCAAAAAAGCTGCAATTCAAATAGAAGGCACACAATTAAGACAAATATGAGCAAAAAACATGAAAGAAACGCTCAAAAATTGCTAAAACTCCATTTTAAATGAATAAGGGGCATGTTTACTAAACACCGTTGCTGTGCGGGTTCCCGTTAGTGTGCTGGTGCCATATAAGGAGTGGGCGGGCCAGGCAGAAAAAAGAAAAAAACCGGACCGTACGTGTGTGCGTCGCGCAAATGTGCGGGGCCCACATTAGCGCGTGGGAAGGCTAAGTGGGGCGCTGCTGCATAACCAAACAACAGAGCCGTAGTACAACGGTGAAGACACTGACCTATGGTGTAGGGGCCAGGGGTTCAAACCCCCATTGAGCTCAATGAAAAAGACCAGCTGAGGCATCAACTTTTATGGGCAAAAGTGGTGTAGGAGGTATATTGATTATGGGCGGCAGAAGGCGGCACACTCTTTTTTTATACGGCATGAGGCGGCGCACTGTTCATTGTGGGCGGCAGATGGCGGCGCGCTGATAAAATGGGGCAACAGAAGGCGGCGAGCCTGTGGGCAGAAGGCGTCGCGCTGATGTGTGAGGGGGCAGCCCAATAGTGGGAGGGATAAGTGGCGCGCTGATGTGCAAATAGCAGGAATGGAGCCATAGCACAATGGTTAAGACACTGACCACTCATGCAGACATCATGGGTTCAATTCCCCACTGTGCCCATTGAAGACAGCTGGCTGAGACATTATTTTAAGGGGCATGCCCATGTTGGGCGGCATAAGGCAGCGCGCTGTTAATGTTACGCGGCAGAAGGCGGCGCACTGCTAATTTTGTGCGCCACAAGACGGCGCGCCGATGGCTACAAGGCTGCGCGCTGCTGCTCAAGCACAGGAACAGAGCCACAGCACAATGGTTGTGACACTGACCAATGGTGCAGGGACCAGGGGTTCAATCCCTCACAATGCCGATTGAAAAAGACTAGCAGAGACAGTATGTTTTATGTTGTGGAGTGCTGTAGTAGGCCCACTAATTTTATTTTGTGATAACAACTAGAAAACGCATGCTCACAGCATGTTAACATAAGGCAGCCCATAAGGCACATGTGACAGTGCACCGTCCGCCAAGGCACCCTAGAATGTCCCCTATAGGGCAGCATGTATGTTGCGACACAGGATAATGTATAGTGCACCCTATATAGATGGCAACCATAAAGTGCCGTATACGGCGCCCCATAAAGCGCCCTCAGAGGCACCTTATGGGTACAGTACGCTCAGGGTGTTATTGCTGGCAGCAACATATGTACAGTAAATTAAAAAGATGCTGTGGACACCCCTATCACAGAACCCCACTGTGGGTTTGAACCCATGACCTCTGGCTGCACAGGGAGTGATGTAACCATTGGGCTACAACTCCATAGCTGTAAGCAAGCCCCTGGCTGGCTGCAGATAGCCTGCACGTCACCTCACAGACAGTCTGCCGGTTGTAAACAGGATAGGGTTAGGCCACACGTACCCATGATGCACTGCACATGCAAATTAGCTGTCCACAGATGGACACAAGATGGGTAATGCACCCCCACAGCACCTCGGCCCTGTTGGGGGGAGTGACCGGGTGCACCCACACAGCACCTCGGCCTGGTAGGGGGCACTGACCGGGTGTTTTACTGGCACAGAGTAGCTATACACCGTTACATCGTGTGGGTTCTGTGCTCACCCTGAGTGTGCAATGAGGCACCCAGGACCAGGTCCACAACACCTTCCATGGCTGATGGAGGCCAAGCGGGAGTTTCAAAGCAGTGTTAATGTGTAAGATAGCTAGTTTCTGCACAAACACCATGGATATCCCAGTCAGGCTCAGCACCCCCTGGGAACCCCCAGCAGCAAACATGGCCCCCCCATCAAGAGATCCACACTGTACCTCCCTGCAAAGGTGGCAGTAGAGAGCAACATCAACCCCAGTCCTGCTGAGGAATGAACACCACCCCCACCCCACACACAGCCACAACACCAGACAGACATAGGACCAGGATAAGGTAAGCTGCACCCCACCACCAGCTATTACCCTGCAGCAAGCCAACAGCCACTGCACCCTGCAAGCCAGTCCAGCAAGACACATACCAGCTACAAACAGTCTGCTGGTTAGTCCATAGTGCATGTTCCCAATGGAGACACATGCACCCAGAACTGGTCTGCCAGCATACACAGCAAGCAGATAAATCAGTGACTGGGCTCCAAATAGAAACTCAGATCTATCACATGAGAGAAATACTGCATAGCACTATGGGGGTGCCTAGCCATGCTGTGGTCACTGCACAGTCAGGGTGAGTGTGATCTCCCAGAAGGACATGCTTTGGCCACCCTATCTGTGTAGGTGGTGGCCGGACACTACAATGTCCCTGCCAGTGCCCTATGCCCGGTGCAGATGCATCCTGGCCAGGCTACCCTGTCCTGGCTATACCCATGGTACCTTGCACCTCATTATGCACATTGGCAGGCCAATACTGGCAACAGTGCTGGCAGTGTGGGCTGTGGAAGGGGCTTGCAGCCAACACCCACTGTATAGCCAGACACACACTTCCACACCTATGCCATCATGGTGCTACTATTGAGGAAGTAATTAGCCTTGCCCACCAAACCGGTCCTGAGCATGGCAAGGCATGGATATGGTATGCAGTACAGCTGGGGGTCACTCCCCAGGGTGGCAAACACCGTCAGAGGCCAGGCCTGGAGCATGCACCGCAAACACCTAACAGATTGTTCGGATGGGGTCAACTAGCAGTATGTGCGTAACGTATGGATATCTAGCTGCCTGTTTTATGTGCAAACGTCTCAGAGCTGTGTACCATATACCTCAGGTGTAGGGTGACATTGGTAAGTTATGCAAGTGCTAGTTTTTGGAGATGCATGCAGAGTCCAATGGTCTGCCTCTCCAGGAGACATTGGCCAATGAGGCCTGTGGGTGTGGGTGTGTCTGCCCTTGATGGCTGCTGCTTTACGGCACAGATTCCCAACTCCAGTCCAGGTTTGCATCACACTGTTCTGGTTTTCCTGCTGTCCCTCATGGATATGCATGAGCTACATCTACATACCATGGGTGTGGTGCATAGATATACAGCACAGGCATTTGTATGAGTGGCATCATGGAACCTGACTGGTGTGTGCCCCACCAGGACTGCATTTGGGTGATTCTGCTCTGGGTACTGGCCCTGTTCATGGTGTCTTTGCTCAGTGGGGTAAAAGATAGACGTATTGCCATTGCATATGTCCTCGCCAGGAAAGGTGTGCCCTTACTATCACTGTTTACTTGGGGGAAAAATATGTGGGCAAGATTGGCAGTTGCGCTTTGAACCTGTGACCTTCTGCTCTTGCATGCACCGTCTGCGTGCACTGCACCACTGTGTAGCCACAGATTGGGTGGATTCCCTGGCATGTCCATGACTGTGGATCCAGCAGGGCCTGTCTGTTGCAGTCTGTTGCAGTGGATGGTGGCAGCCTGCACATGGCTAGCTAGGCCTCTGTCTTCTGTCGCTAGCCACATGTACTCGTCCGCCAACATGCTGGCATGAGCTCCTCCCATAAAAAGCAGGTGACCTGATTGGAATGTGGCAGTACGGGACTGCATTTGGGGTACTTGGCTGTGGGTAATGCCCATTGTTGTGGTGTGTGTGCGTTGTTGGGTAAAATATGGGTGTTTTCCCCATGCTTATGTCACCTGCAATACAGGGGTGTCTGCGCTATCTGTGTTTAGTGGTGGGTAAAATATAGGGACTGGGCTGGCAAGTGCCCCAGCTGGGCTTTGAACCTCTGGTCCTAGAGGTACTGACTTTGTCCGCTGCACCACACTATGGCCACAGAGACAGTGCAGCCCCTGGAGGTAGTAAGCCTGGCAGGATGGAGTCACAAACCCTGCTCTACGCAATTTTACTGTGGGCATATGCACCCTGTCTGGTGACAAACGTGCACATCAACCACGGAAATGACCACGGGAACTGGGGGAAACAATATCACCACGCTGGGCAACAGTGATATTAATGGGCAACCATAGCAAACACTCCCAGGACAGCTCCACAACAGGAAATGTTGTTTGGAAGAGTCTCCGCTCCGTAAACCCTTCCAAAATTCATTTCTTTTTTCTGGAGCTTTGTTGGGTGTGTTTTCTGTATTTGCCCATCACTATCACTGTTCCCCAGCTGAATTACTATTTTTAATAGTTCTGTTGTGGTCATTTCCTATTTTTATGTGCACTTTTGTGCTGTGCACATGTATCACACTGCTCACGTTTTGCTGGTTTCCCCGGTTTTCCTGTACATTGCTGACGGAAATGGTTTCTCTTCCCTTTAAATGCTTTCTACCGCGAGTGTTTCACTCGCAGTAGTTTTTACATGCAAATTCGGGCCCGATACTGTGCGGGGACCCTCTCCCCTCCCACTCTCCCCCCATTGACCCCGTCCCTCCGCCCCTCCGGAGCCTTCCTCCGCCCTCTTTTAGCCGTTCCGTGCCTCTATCGGACATTTGCGGGCCCGCACTTGTACGGGGCCCGTTGGTGTGCCGCGTACCTGTGCGGGGGTGACACGCACGTGTGCGGGATGTTTAAATGCGTTTATGTGCGTTTCAGTGGCGCCTTGCTGTGCGCTATTTTGCGGCGCGCAAATTTGCGGACTTTAGTAAACATGCCCCTAACTGAATATTTTTTGTCCCAAGGCTTTTTTTCTTGTTTCATTTCAGGGGTTTTTTTTCATTTTGTTTAACATTTTTATCTATTTTTATGCTTTGTTTAATTTCTCTTTTAGCAAGTTTTTAGTATGTGCTTTTTAGCAAATATTGAGGCATATTTATTAAAATGCAGTAGCCAGGAGCATGGGGTTTAACATGGGACAAACACGCTTCTTGACCCTACAGTAGCCAGGAGCACATGGTAAAAATGCACTGCACTAAAAATCCCATGCTACCCGAGTACCATGTGAATAGTCGGGGTTAAGGTATGAACAGCTACGTGAAGTAAGCATGGTCACATTAGTTGAACTACTGACCACCGAAGATACCACTAGTGAAGACACATATAATGCTTGCCTTTGACCTGTTATGCCAACACGTCCCAATGTTGAACCCCCGGTGATGGCCCCCCCCCCACATTTGATTCCCCCCCCCCCCCTGGTTATATGTCCCACCGCTTTGACCTGGTGAAAAGCGGGATATAAATACAGTTAAATAAATAAATAAATAAAATAAATAAATAAATAAATAAAAAGAGCAATACACGCATAGTGCCCATTGTCCCAAATGACCTGGACCATCCCACACATGTGCCAGCCCATACATCAGCATGGTAGATGATGGCTCAAGCCTATGTGGCAAATAGATAGCAGAAGGAGGGTGGACAGATAATGCCAGTGAGGACTAAGGAGATTGGATATGTTCTTAAAGAGACAACCCGAGTTGAGCCATATTGGCCAGGTTGAAGATGACTGAACACAGTTGGGATGGGAAATGCAAATCAGGTGTTGGAAATACTGACCATTATAGGAATGGTACATATTTGTGCCATCCAACCACCTCTTCCTCTTCATGGGAGTCCACATATCAGTTCATATGTTCACCTGAGGGGATGTGCAGGTGCCATGGGCTTTGTTTCAGAAGGCACATGACCCCTTACCCTGAACATAGGAGAGCATGTCTGTGGCTCTCTGGCTCTGATCTCCTGCTTATATTTCGCTACTGATGGTGATTGCTATCCAGTGACTGGTGATATTCAGCAAAACTGCATAAAGTTAGGACTGTCATTGACTGTTCTAACTTTATACAATTACCTCTCTAGTTAGCAGGCTGAAAATCACCTCTAACTATATATGAAGGTGCCGGTACTGCCTCAGCCTCACCTACAGACCATCCTGGCACTATCTGGTTAGTGCCAAGGTGGTTTGTGGGAATATTCAGCAGCAATGTTCCCTCTAATTTTCTGTAGGCTGTGTGCACATAAAATATCAGCTGTGCGCCACATAACGACACTCGGAGTTATATACTTTAAAATTTGACTACACGTCAGAATATAGTATGTACACCACATTGATTGCACTAGAAAATATTGTAGAACTTGTGAAAACCATAAATACACAACAACTTTTAAATTTTAAGATGTCTGTGTTGTTTTCTATCAGAATCAGAACCGTAATTTTTGTGTGCTCTGTTGTAAAGTATGTGCGCTCGCTCGGCGAGGTGTGTGCGCGCGCACACGCGCACAGCTTAGAGGGAACAGTGTTCAGCAGTACTAGCTGGCTAGTGTCACTGAATATTGGGCTCATAGTTAGTGTAATTTCCGAGAAGGCATGGTGGGAAATCTTATTTGTGAAGTGATTTTCAGGTATAGTTCATAGACAATGAGTTGATTTGCATAATTTTACATTGATGTTGCAATTTGCATTTTATTTGTGAATAAAAATCCTACAAAAATGACTGCAGATTTTTTAAAAAACCCTATGCATGCTGAATGAAACAATAAAATGTTTTTGTTGAAAGCATCCTTTTCTCTTACATTCTTATGTGTGCTGATGGCATGCTGGGACATGTGTTGCTGGCTAGTGCAAGGCTATGACAGTGCAATGATTCCCACACCAACTGTGCAACCTATGTTAGGGTTGTGAGTGGGCTGGCTAGGGGTGGAGAGTAGGTGTGGTGAGTTCAGCAGTTAGCGCAGGGTTTACATCATGCAATTAGCACAGGTTCACCTAACGCCATCTCAATAGGTGGAATTAAGTGCACCTGCGTTACAGTAATGTAGTGTGCGTTAGGGAAAGTGTTGAATGTTACCTGCTGGGGAAATGCTTTCCACGCTACTGACAGTTAACATGGTGGTGTTGCATCTAACACACCATAGTTTCAGCGCTTTTGGCGCATTAGATGCAAACACCCTAGCACCCTTTAGTAAAAGGGCCTTTAGTGTTCACACAAAAATGTTGCCATATATTCACCTGCAACTTGTGGTCAGCTGTAGATGAATATCTGAACAAAGAACCCTTTAAAATAAACAGATTAACTTTCCTACCTAGCAGCTTTTTGAATATCCACTCCATTTTTCCTTCTTTAGCACTAAATATATTTGGTTTTTCCTTCCCCTTGCTCTAGGCCAGAATTTTCATTTACAGTCAATGCTTTCCTTGCCTTGGAAAATTGAAAACACCAATTCAAGTACTATTTACAGATTTTAGACTAGAAAACTGTACAGGAGCAGATATAAGTGGTCTGAATGTTGACCAATATAAAATGATCAACACTCCTTTTACAATGTTAATTGCGGCCATTTAGCTGTGCAGGCAAGGCCGCAGTGGAAAAGTACATCTTTAGTGCAGAGAAGCATATTCAGGTCAATCCTATCAATTTTCAAGACCTGCTGGCCCTTGAACTGTGCATGAAATTAGCCATACAAAGATTTTCAAAGCATGTAATGGTCCTTTTTTTGGTATTTGCCAATATAAACATATTGATCTATTTTCAAATGCCAAAGAGAGCATTATTTACTTTATATGCTTTCCTGCATACATGAAACAATTAGCCATATTGAGGACAGTTTTGAAGAACATTTCCAGTGTGTTTTGTCCATGGAAATGAGCTACATGAAAGTTGCTCACCCTATATGCTGCTGAAATATTGTAGGTACATTTTTCTATGGTACATTGATCCTTTTAGTCTCCTGCTCCCAACTATGGGGTAGTCTATTAAGCTGGACTAACAGTTAATTTGGGCTATCTGCAACTAGATGCCATGTTATTCAATGAGACCTGCAATGGGACCTAGTTGCAGAGTCTGGTATAACCATTAGCTTAGTAGCCATACCCCTATGTGTTTCCTTACCATTCCCCTAGATCAGTGCTTTTCAAACATTTATCCCATATGACCCAATTTTAGTAAATGAAAATTCACATAACCCCCAGATGTTGATGAAATAAAAATAACAGATCTCTAGCTTCCTTCCTCTTCCTCCCGCTCATCTAAAGTAGAAAGCAGGGGCAACAGCAGCAGCAGTCAGAACAGGGTCCTTAGGCCAGGGTGCCATGTATGCTTACACACCCCAGTACTCAGCATGGATTTCCAGTCTAACAAAAAGCTGACCCAGGAGGGGCTAACGGCCTATGAATGTTCACTGGCTCAAAGGCTAAATGCTAATTGGTGACTGCCACTACTTGGCATAGGTCACGATGAAAGTCCAGAGAGAAGGGGAAATGCTAATGTTTTTGTGACCCCATCCACTGATGTGGCTCCAAGTTTGAGAATCACTACCCTAGACATATCCTAGTCCCCAGCTGTCACGTTGTCTGCCTTTACTACATTGTAAGCTCTGATGAGCAGTGATATGTCTCTGTAAGAACATAAGATATGCCATACTGGGTCAGAACAAGAGTCCATCAAATCCAGTATCCTGTTTCCAACAGTGACCAGTATCCTGTTTCCAACAGTGACCAATCCAGGTTCCCAAAAGCACTGCAGTGCTAGACATTGATTAGTAGAAGTAGAAGTAGTAGTAGTAGTAGTAATGAGGTAGGCTATGGCCTGCTACTATGAAAGCCCTGTAAGTTAGGCCTGGATCCTAACTCCCATTATAGCTAGAAAAGAACCAAAAATCTGTGAAAAACAAGAAAGCTGTTTTAAAATGCTTAATAAGAAGTTTTCATGAATTCATAAGTCTTCTATTATTCTCTTGTGTGTGAAAGAACAGAAATGTAACAGTATATGCATTCCAAAAGTTAACCTTGCAGTAGAAAAGTAACGAGATTTAGAACTGTACCATTGTTCAAGCAATCCTAAAGGAGGGGGCCAGTTGCTAGGCTCCGGAGGGATTTCTAATTGGACAGGTGCTGGGAATGTAAGACCAATGAAAAGTTTGCATGTATCGAGTTGGAACCAATAGAAAATTCTCATGTATCAAACTGAAAAAGAGGTATAAAAAGTTATGTCTCTGTATAAACTTTTGCTTAGTTCCGTTTGAAGCTTTGACTGACTGGGCCTGTGCACAATAAACTGACTTGGACCCTGTCAATCGACTCCTGGACTTATTCATTGATTGCACTTTGCTACAGCAGTAGTAGTAGTAGTAAGTACATCTACCCGCATTTAGTAGGGATATTCCCCAAGGCCGGGAAGAGGAAGAGTCTGCAACAGTGCATGTACTTTTTTATTTTTGAAGCTTCTTGTTATGCTTGAAAAAGATACCTGTAAAGGAAGTGCAAGTGTGAATATTTCCTTCTTGCATAATTTTAAGAACATAAGAACATAAGATATGCCATACTGGGTCAGACCAAGCTCCATCAAGCCCAGTATTCTGTTTCCAACAGTGGCCAATCTAGGTCATATGTACCTAGCAGTTTCCCCAAGAGACACAAGTTCCACAATGCTTGTACTGGGTCAAGCATTGATATCTTCGGTCACTTCTGAATAATGGTTTATGGACCTTTCCTCCAGGAACTTGTCCAAACCTTTTTTAAACCCAGCTACACTAACAGCCTTTACTACATCCTCCGGTAACAAATTCCAGAGTTTGATTACACGTTGAGTGAAAAAATATTTTCTTTTATTAGTCTTAAATAGTTTACCCTGTAGCTTCATTGCATGTCCCCTAGTCTTTCTATATTCTGATAATGTAAACAATCGATCTACGTTTACCCGTTCCACTCCGTTCATTAATTTATAGACTTCTATCATATCTCCCCTCAGCCGTCTCTTTTCCAGGTTAAAGAGCCCTAACCTTTTTAGCCTTTCCTCATAGGAGTATCCTTCCATCCCCTTTACCATTTTGGTGGCTCTTCTCTGAACCTTTTCTAAAATCGCTATATCCTTTTTAAGATACGGCGACCAGAATTGCACACAATATTCAAGGTGCGATCTCACCATGGAACGATACAGAGGCATTATAATATCTTTTGTTTTATTTTCCATTCCTTTCCTTATCATACCTAGCATTCTATTTGCTCTCTTGGCTGCCGCTGCACACTGGGCCGAGGGTTTTAACATGGTATCCACAATGACGCCTAAATCTTTTTCCTGGGTGGTGGTTCCTAATGTGGAACCTTGCATCGTGTAACCATAGTTTGGGTTGTTCTTCCCTAGGTGCATAACCTTGCACTTGTCCACATTAAATTTCATCTGCCATTTTGATGCCCAGTCTTCCAATTTATCAAGATCCTCTTGCAATTTTCACAATCCTCTTGGGTTTTAACAACTTTAAATAGTTTTGTGTCATCTGCAAATTTGATAACCTCACTCGTTATTCCACTTTCCAGGTCATTTATGAATATGTCAAAAAGCAGCGGACCCAGCACAGATCCCTGGGGTACACCACTATTCACCTTTCTCCATTGGGAAAATTGGCCATTTAGCCCTACCCTCTGCTTTTTATCTTTTAACCAGTTCCTGATCCACAATAGTACACTGCCTCCTATCCCATGACTCTTTAGTTTTGCCAAAAGTCTCTGATGAGGGACCTTGTCAAAGGCTTTCTGAAAGTCCAGATACACAATATCAACCGACTCACCTTTGTCCACCTGTTTATTCACTTCTTCAAAAAAAAAAGGGAATACACAAGCATACTGTCACTTTGCACCAACTTTCAAACTCCACAAGTTCAGCTTCTGTGGACTGTGCAGCTACGTGGGTAGCATGAAAATTGCCCTCACAGAGATCAGTCATTTATTTGAGCCAAGAGAAAAATATATAAATGTATAACATTTTGATAAATAACTGTGCATCTAAGTTCATGGGTGATCAATAAAAGTATAAAGCAATATTACAATGAACCGGAGGACTGTGGAATAGTATAAAAGAGGTATCTACTTCTTTCACGCAAGGATCATCAGGAGACTGTTTCTTTCAGACAATGATTGAATTTATTGAGGCTTACTAATGAACAACCAATATAGGGCAGAAAAGAAAGAAATATAACGGAAAAGAGAGTTCCCAGAAGACATTTGAACTATCACTTTCAGAATTAAAACAAAAATGAAGTAGCACATAAATTTTTACTGTACTAACATGGCCATAAATAGTTTGTACAAGCTAAGAAGATAACTTTATAGAGGATGTGTAGGTAGTAAAACGGAGGTTTAGACCCATGCTTTAAAAACAAAACAAAACATGAGTATTAAAAAAGAAGGCTTTCTGATTGCAGTCTTTTTTTCAGAATGCATATAACATCACAAAAGAAACTTGTATATCAGAAAAAGTCATTTTACTAAAGAAAGTGTTCAAAAAAGAATGTCATGCTTGGGATTTTATAAGTATAAATGTTTATGTTATTGAAACTTGATATTCTACCTCTCGTACTTAAAACTGAAGAGGTTTAGAATAAAAATAAAAGTAAGATCAGAGAACAGGAAGTCCAAAATTATAGATAGGATAGACAAGGGGTAGGGAATAGAGACAAAGTAATTGGAGAGAACTGTTTGTCTGTCTGTCCCAGCCAGGTCAACCAAATGGTGCCTATGATCATGGCCAGCCCAAGGTATTTGGTACCCTAAGTGAACCACTGGCCAGGATCCCCTGTGCTACCCTCACCCCTACCCCTGCCACCACACAAGGTCCAGCAATTCTCCTTTCCCAACCCCCCACGGTCTTGAGCATCTCATAAGAACATAAGATATGCCATACTGGGTCAGACCAAGGTCCATCAAGCCCAGTATCCTGTTTCCAACAAATGGCCAATCTAGGTCTATAAGTACCTAGCAGTTTCCCCAAAAGACACAGGTTCCTCAGTGCTTGTATCAGGTCAAGCAGTGATATCCTGGCTCCCTTTTAATAATGGTTTATGGACCTTTCCTCCAGAAACTTGTCCAAACATTTTTTAAATCCAGCTACACTAACAGCTTTTACTACATCCCCCGGTAACAAATTCCAGAGTTTGATTATACATTGAGTGAAAAAAATATTTTCTCATATTAGTCTTAGAGGTATGTTTACTAAACGGCGCACAATAACGTGCGCTAAGGTACCTTAGCGCATGCTAATGATGCGTTTTTGTGCCCCGCACACATGCGCGCCGCACTAACGGGCCCGCTGATGTGCGCGGCACGCTGATGTGCAATAGAGGCGTGGAAAGGCTCCCGGAGGGTGGAGGAAGGCTCCCCAGGGGCGGAGAGATGGGGTCAATGGGTGGAGAGTGTGAGGGGAGAGGCTCCCCGCACAGGAGCAGGGCTGAATTTTGAGTAAAAAAATACCGCGAGTGAAAACCTCGCGGTAGAGCCGATTTAAAGGGAAGAGAAACCATTTCTGTCAGCAATGTACAGCAAAACCAGGGAAACCTACAAAAAGTGAGCAGTGTGATACATGTGCACGGAACAAAAGGGCAAATAAACATTAAAAATGACCCCAACAAAATATAATAAAATTATAATCAAGCTGGGCAATAGTGATAGTAATGGAAAACATCAAAAAACACTCCCAAAAAAGCCCCAAAAAATAAATATGAATTTTAGAAGGGTCTGCGCTCTGTCCCCATACAAGGTGAATGATCCCACAGTGAAATAGCACTGATCAGGGTTTCCCTCTCCATTGGACAGGTTACCTATGGCATGCACATTTCCACAAAAGCAGGGCGGGCAGGTCGGAATGGGCAATTGGACAGATGCTGGGAAAGGGGATACAGAGGGCTGCAGGCGGCACATGCTGTGGTGCAGCTAGGGCACAGTGCGGACTAGGCAGATGCCTAGATGGCACCTAGAAATGCTGAAACTGAACAGCAGCCAGACAGCAACTGATGAGGGCCCAACATGGGCACGAGAGTGTCTATCACAGTGTCACAGGGGATAGTACCCAGCAGGTACCCCTAAGGGCACGGAACATTGGCAGGCGGTGATTGGGGGACGTGCGGACAGATATGCAGGCACCCCTACCCCAGAACCTGCACCATAGGCAGCCGCCTACAAGCACACAGGATGGCCTGAGACTGCGTACCACCAGCACCACCAGCAGAAGGACATGTCAGCATGGTGGCACAGGGGTACTGGAGGTGGAGGGGGGCAGTGGCAGCAGCCCAGAGCAGACCATGGCCTAGCCCTGTGTAGGTGGGTGCAATGCACTGCAACAGACAGGCCCTGTCGGACAAACAGTCATGGTATCATCAGGGAATGCATTGTCTCTGTGGTAACACGGTGGTACAGTGCACACAAGCAGTGTGTTTGGAGACAGAAGGTCACAAGTTCAAGCCCCAGCTGGGGCTCGTGCCAATCCAGTCCCCATATTTTTCCCACAACTAAACCGTGATAGTAAGGACAAACCTTTATTGCTGAGAACATACGCATGGTTAATACGCCTATATTTTACCCCACTGAGCACAGACATCATAAACAGGCACATTACCTAGAGCAGAGTCTCCCAAATGCAGTCCTGGAGGGCCCCACACCATTCAGGTTCCATGCTGTCTCTAATAAAGATGCCTGTGCTGCATATCTATGCACCACCCCCATGGTATGCAGATTTATCTCATGCATATTCATGAGGGACAGCATGAAAACCCGAACAGTGTTTGGCACACCAGGACTGGAGTTGGGAACCTCTGCCGTAAAGCAGCAGCCAACAGGGGCAGACACACCCACACCCACAGGCCCCATTGGCCAATGCCTCCTGGACATTGGGCCCTGCGTGCATCTCACAATACTAGCACTTGCATACCTTAGCAATGCCACCCTACACCTGGGTATACGGTACACAGCTATCAAACGTTTCCTATGATTACTGGCAGATAGCAAGTCCTACGTTAAGCACAGTTTGCTTATTGAGCTCCATCATAACAATCTTTCTGATGTCTGTGGTGTGTGCTTCAGGTCTGGTCTCTGACAGTGTTTACCACCCTGGGGAGTGACCCCTAACAGTATTGCGTACCATATCCATGCCTGTACTGTGCCCAGGACTGGTGTGGTGGGCAGGGCTGCTAAACTCCTCTATAGTAGCACAATGCTGGCATAGGTGTGGGAGTGTGTGTCTGTCTATACAGTGTGTGGTGGCTGCAAACACCTTCCACAGCCCACACTGCCAGCACTGTTGCCAGTATTGGCCTGCCAATGTGCATAATGAGGAGCAAGGTACCATGGGTATAGCCCGGACAGGTTGGCCTGGCCAGGATGCATCTGCACAGGGCATAGGGCACTGGCTGGGACATTTTAGTGCCCGGCCACCACCTACACAGACAGGGTGACCTCAGTATGTCCTGCTGGGAGATCACTCTCACCCTGACTGTGCAGTGATGACAGCATGGCTAGGCACCCCCATAGTGCTATATAGTATTTCTGTCATGTGATATTTATGGGTTTTCTTTTGGGGCCCAGTCACTGATTTATCTGCTTGTTGTGTATGCTGACATCCCAGTTCTGGGTGCATGCATTTCCATCAGAAACATGCACTATGGATTAGCTAACAGACTGTTTGCAGCTGCTATGTGTCTTGATTGAGTGCCTTGCAGGGTGTAGCGGCTGAAGGCTTCCTGCAGGAGAATATCAGATAGTGGTGGGGTGCAGCTTAGCATATCCATGCCTAATGTCTGTCTGCTATTGCGTTATGGATGTGTACAAAGCTGCATTGACTGCGCTGTAGGGTGTCTGTTCCCCAACAGGACCGTGGTTGATGGTTCCCTCTACTGCCACCATTGCAGGGAGGTAGAATGAGGATCTGTTGATGGGAGACCCTGTTTACCACCCTCAGCCCTGGAGGAGGAGAAGGAGGGGGTGGTACATAATCCTCCTAGGGATCCATAGGGGCTACACCTGACTGAGACAGACAGATAGATAGATATACCTAAGATTTTTCTGCAGAAACTACCTATCTCACACATTAATACTGCTTTGGACCTCCAGCATGGCCTATCTTTGCCGTGGAAGGTGCTGTGGACTTGGTGCTGGGCGCCTCACCGCACCCTCAGGGTGAACACAGTACCCGCACAATGTGACGGTGTGTAGCTACTCTGTGCCAGTAAAACACACGGTCAGTACCCCCTACCAGGCTGAGGTGCTGTGTGGGTGCACATGGTCAGTTCCCCCTACCAGGCCGAGGTGCTGTGGGGGTGCATACCCCATCTTGTGTTTATCTGTGGACAGCTGATTTGCATCTGCAGTGCATCATGGGTGCGGGTGTGCTAACCCTATCCTGGTGACCACAGCAGACTGTCTGTGTGGTGATGTGCACTCCCTCTGCAGCCAGCCACAGGCTGGCTAGCAGCTGTAGAGCTGTAGCACAATGGTTACTTCACTGCCTGTGGAGCCAGGGGTCATGGGTTCAAACCCACAGTGGGGTTATTTGATAGGGCTGCCTAAAGCATTATCTATTTTTAATGTACATTATTGCTGCCAGCAAAAACACCCTCATCGTACTGTACCCATAAGGTGCCTCAGAGGGTGCGTTATAGGGCGCCCTATAGGTCACCTTATGGTTACTGTCCATATAAGGTGCACTATACGTTATCCTGTGGAGCAACTTATAGGGTGCCCTATAGGGGACATTTTAGGGTGCCGTGGCAGACAGTGCACTTTATAATGTGCCCTATGGAGTGCCTTATAGGGTGCCTTATACGGCACCTTCAATTACGGCACGTGAGGGCGTGTTTGCTGGCAGCAATTAATAAAATACAAATAAAGTGCTGCAGGAAACAATATGTACATTGCAAAGCTGATGCCTCAGCCAGCCTTACGTATTAGGCACTCTGGGGAGCAAACTCATGACCCCTGTATCAGCAGTCAGTGTCTTGACCATTGTGCTACACTGCTGCTCCTCCTTGCATGTCAGCGCACCTACTTAAGATTGCCATGCGTTTAAATGCACAGTGCTGCCATCAAACACAGTGCTATGACCTTGCTGTGCCTCATAGGGTACCTTATATGGCGCCCTATAGGCCGCCCTTTCAGCAACATTGTAGGGTGCCGTGGCAGACAGTGCACTTTAAAATGTGCCCACTGGGGTACCCTATGAGGCGCCTTATGCAGCACCTTATGTTACAATACTTTGAGGGTGTGTTTGCTGGCAGCACTAATTAAAATAAAAATAAAATGCCCCCCTACAGCAATATTACCTATAATAGACAACACCTCAGCCAGCCTTCTTCATTAGGCACAGTGGGGGATTGAACCCATGACTCCTGCATCATTGGTCAGTGTCTTAACCATTGTGCTCCACTGCTGCTCCTCTTTGCATGTCAGCGCACCTACTTATGATTTTCATTCCTTAAACTGCACAGTGCTGCCATCAAAAACAGTGCTGTGACCTTGCGGTAACTCATATGGCACCCTATAATGCGCCCTATAAGCAACATTCTAGGGTGCCTTGGCGGACAGTGCACTTTAAAATGTGCCTTATGGGGTGCCTTATGTTAACACGCTTTGAGAGTGTGTTTGCTAGTAGTGATAATTAAAATACAAATAAAATGCCTCCTAAAACAATCTTCCCCATAATAGGCAATGCCTCAGCCAGCCTTCTTCATTGGGCACAGTGGGGGATTGAACCCCTGATCCCTGCATTAGTGGTCAGTGTCTTAACCATTGTACTGTGGCTCTGTTCCTGTACTTGCACATCAGCGCGCCACTTATGCTTCCCGCGCAGCTTTCTCATGCGCTAATGTGTGGGGCGCACATAAGCATGGCGCACATAAGCGCAGCACACATTAGCGCATGATTAATCCCGGTTTTGCTTTTTTCAGCCTGAAACGCCCACTCCTTATATGGCATCCGCACACTAGCGCGCCACGCACATTACCTGGGTTTTAGTAAACATACCCCTTAGATAGGTTACCCTATAGCTTCATTGCTTGTCCCCTAGTCTTTTTATATTCTGATGATGTAAACAATCGATCTACATTTACCCTTCCATTCCATTCATTAATTTATAGACCTCTATCATATCTCCCCTCAGCTGTCTCTTTTCCAGGTTGAAGAGCCCTAATCTCTTTAGCATCTCTTCATAGGAGTATCCTTCCATCCCCTTTACCATTTTGGTGGCTCTTCTCTGTACCTTTTCTAATAACGTTATATCCTTTTTAAGATACGGCAACCAGAATTGCACACAATATTCAAGGTGCAGTCGCACCATGGAACAATACAGAGGCGTTATAATATCCTTTGTTTTATTTTCCATTTCTTTCCTTATGATTCCTAGTATTTTATTTGCTCTCTTGGCCGCTGCTGCACACTGGGCAAAGGGTTTTAACATGTTATCCACGATGACATCTAAATCTTTTGCCTGGGTGGTGGTTCCCAATGTGGAACCTTGCATTTTGTAACCATAGTTTGGGTTGCTCTTTCCTAGGTGCATAACTTTGCACTTGTCCACATTAAATTTCATCTGCCAATTGGATGCCCAGTCTTCCAATTTATCAAGATCCTCTTGCAATTTTCCACAATCCTCTTGGGTTTTAACAACTTTAAATAGTTTTGTGTCAACTGCAAATGTGATAACCTCACTCATTATTCCCTTTTCCAGGTCATTTATGAATATGTCAAAAAAGCAGCAGACCCAGCACAGATCCCTGGGGTACGCCGTATGTTGCGGCGCTTTATAAGTCTTTAATAATAATAATAATAATACTCCGCTATTCACCTTTTTCCATTGGGAAAATTGGCCATTTAGCCCTATCCTCTGCTTTCTATCTTTTAACCAGTTCCTAATCCACAATAGTATACTGCCTCCTGTCCCATGACTTCTTAGTTTTGCCAAAAGTCTCTAATGAGGGACCTTGTCAAAGGCTTTCTGAAAGTCCAGATACACTATATCAATCGACTCACCTTTGTCTACATGTTTATTCACACCTTCAAAAAAACATAACAGATTAGTAGGACAAGAGCTTCCTTGTCTAAAACCATATTGGCTGTCTCCCATTAAGCTATGATTATCTACATGTTGAGTAATTTTGTTCTTTATAATGGTTTCTCCAATTTTTCCCGGTACTGACATCAGGCTCACCGATGTGTAGTTTCCTGGATCACCCCTGGAACCCTTATTAAAAATTGGCATTACATTGGTGATCCTCCAATCTTCAGGTATTACATATGATTTTAATGATAGTTCATAGATTACTAATAGCATGTCTGCAGTCTCATATTTCAGTTCTTTCAACATCCTTGGCTGTATACCATCCGGTCCAGGTGATTTGCTACTCTTCAGTTTATTTGTAATACATCTTCCCGGTGTATCAATATTTCTTTCAATTCTTCTGCAGTATCACCTTTAAATACCACTTCAGTCATGGGTAGCATCCCAACATCTTCCTCAGTAAAGATCGAAGCAAAGAATTTGTTCAGTCTCTCCGCTATAGCCTTGTCCCCTCTTACTGTCCCTTTTACACCTCTAACATCTAATGGTCCAACTGACTCTCTCACAGCATTGAAGGGGAGAGAGATGATTCAGAGAGAGACCAGCAAGGAGTAGGTTAGAATAGTTTAGATGGGAGGCGACTAAGGAGTGGATAAGTGTCTTAGTAATGTGTTCAGAAAGGAAGGGCAAGTTTTGTTGATATTATAGAGAAATAGATGTCAGCTTTTAGCTATAAGTTGTGTGTGTGTGGAAAAGGAGAGAGAGAAATCAGATGACCCCAAGGTTGCCAGCTAAGGAGACAAGAAGGAGGAGAGTTATCCACAGGGACTGAGAAAAGGAGAGGAGGGTTCAGGGGAAAAAATAAGAAGCTCAGTTTTGTCCATGTTTAATTTCAAGTGGTGGTTAGACATCAAAGCAGCAATGCCAGAGAGGCAGGCAGAGATCCTGGTGTGGATTGTTGGAGAGATTTCAGGTATAGAGAGCTAGATCTGGGCAAGATGGCACTGAAAGCCATGGGAAGAGATGAGTGCACCAAGGGACAGGGTATAGAGAGAGAAAAGGAGTGGACCCAAGATAGATCCTTGGGATACACCAACTGAGAGTTGGATAGCATCAGAGAAGGATCCACCAGAACAAACACTGAAAGAGCAATGGGAGAGATACGAAGAGAACCAGGATAGCACAGGGCCCTTAAAACCAAGCAAGGACAATGTATCAAGGAAAAGGTTGTGGTCAACAGTGTCAAAAGCAGCAGAAAGGTCAAGAAGAATGAGGATCAAGTAAAGGCCCTTGGATTTAGCCAGGAACAGTTTGCAGACTTTGGCAAAAGCTGTTTCAGTAGAATGTAAAGGACGAAAGTCATATTGTAAAGGATCCAGGAGGACTAGAGAGGAGAGAAAGTCGAGGCAATGGCGGTAAACTGCAAATTCAAGTAGTTTAGAAATAAAGGAGATGAATCAATAGAAGGACAGGTGGGGTCTACTGAAGGCTTCTTGAGGAGAAGTGTGACTACAGCATGTTTGAAGGCTTCAGGGACAGTTGTAGTGGAAAGCAATAGGTTAAGAATATGAGAAAAGGAAGGAATAACAGTGGAGGAGATGGAGCTTAGAGATGGGTGGGGACAGGATCAGAGGAGTAGGTAGTGAGTTTGGAAGAGGAAAGAAAAAGTATGGTTTCCTTCTCACAGATCATAGAAAAGGAAGAGAGGATAACAGAGGTGTGGGGGGGGGGGGGAGTTGGGAGTGAAGAGTAGAGAAGGGAAATAGCTGACTTCATGGGTAATTGGAGTGTGATATTGTGTATTTTGTCATGGAAATAGTCAGCCAGGGTTTGGGCAGAAAAAGAAGGAAGGGTTGAAGATGGAGGCACCTTGAGGAGTAGTTGAGAGTTGTAAAGAGATGGCAAGGATCATAGGCAAGAGAGTTAGTCAGATGGACATAATAGTTTTGTTTGGCAAGTGCTATTGCTGACTAGAAAGAAACAAACATGAATTTTAAGTGTAGAAAGTCTGCACGGGTGCAGGATTTGAGCCAAGCAAGCTCAGCTGAATGGGCACAGGAGCATAGATAGTGGGTAGTGGAAGACAGTCAGGACTGGGGTATAGTACACCTCACAAGACAGAGCATGGGCGGAGCAAGAGCATCCAGAGCAGAGGAAAGTGCAATGTTATTGGAAGCTACTGCCTCCTCAGCAGACTCAGATGACATAGTGGAGGAAAGAGGTGATGAGACTGTGGAAGAAAGAGCCAAAGGGTCAATAGCATGAAGATTTTGAAAGAAGTTGGAGGAGATAGGGTGAGGTTGAGACGGTGAGTGATGAAGAGTGAAGCTTATCAGGTGATGGTCCGATAAGGGAATAACTGAGGTACAGAAGTTTGAGAGTAAGCAATTAGAGAAGAGTGCAAGGTCAAGGCAATGACATGCTGGTGTGTGGGGGCACTAGAGGAAAGCTGGAGATCAAATAAGGAGGCCAGAGAAAGGAACTTTAAAGCTTAAGGGCTAAAGGGGTTATCAGCATGAATGTTAAAGTCCCCGACCATCAGGGAGGGGGAAGAGGAATCCAGAAAGAAGGAAAGTCACAAGTCAAAGTCAGTGAGAAAAGTAGAGGTGGACTTGTCAGGAGTGGATAAATAACAGATAACCGAAGAGGTAGTGGAGTAAAAAGGTGAATGGAGTGGACTTCAAAGGAGGCAAATGAGTGAGACTGAGGCAGCAGGAAGAGTTGAGATTGTCAGGAAAGAGAGAATAGAAAGCCAACACCACCACAACAGCCAGTGGAACAAGGTGGCTTGGAGAACTGATAACTACCATGACAGAGAGCAAGACTGTTTCTGAGTCTACTGAGAGGAACCAGGACTCAGTTAGAACAAGATGGAGAGCATTAGAGATAAAGAGATCACGAGTAAAGGCAAGTTTACTTGAGATGGAGTGAGTGTTTCACAAGACACATGAGAAAGGGAGAGAGGAAGGGTAAAGGAGGGGGATATGGGTTATGGTTTATTAAAAGGCTTGATATATCACCCCTCAATGAGGTATCAGGGCAGTTTACAATAAAACAAACAAATAAGATATGAATAGGATTTGAGCTGTTTTGTGAAGATCTGTTTTGGGAGTGTGACAAAGGTTTTGAGGGGCCAGGGTTGGGGTTGATATCTCCGGAAGAGAGAAGGAGAAAGAGTAGTAGAGTGTGGGGCAGAGAGGAGGCAGCATGGTGTTAATGAGGTTGAGGTTGTTTTAGAGAGAGAGGAGGTGGCTGAATGACAGGAGAAAGTGGTGAAGCTCAAGAGATGATGATAGGGTAGAGGACAAGATGGTGGTGGAAATCAGGATGGTAAAGGGGAGATAAGGGAAGCAACTTGAAGGTGTTGGTAGAAGGGGAGACAATTAGGGAGTATGAGGAGTAGAAGGAGAAAGTGATGAGGAGCCATAAAAGAGAGCGATGAAGAGGAGAATAGAATTCAGAAGAAATAAGGATAGGTGGGGGAGAGATCATAGGGGATTAGTTGCACCTGTGAATAATCATGGTAATGAGCACTAGATAGCTGTAAGAGACAGAATGCCATGGACTGGGTGGGTAGAGGGATAAGTTATGAGGATATGCAGAGACGGGTATAAATGGAGAAAACTGAACAAACCTACAGATAAATAAATAGCACACTGACAATGATAAAAGAAATATATCAATAGACACAAAGGATTCACAGGCTGACAGGTAAATGTGCCCAAAATGGCAGCAAAGCAGGTAAGCAGCTTCACGGTGCTCAGGCAGAAAGAAATCAGCACAAGTGGGAAACAAAACAGGAAGAGAGGGTTAATCAAAGCCTCAGGATGGAGGGGGGGGGGGGTGTTAGTCACTCAGGGAAAGTAAAGCAAGGGAAAGGGAAAATAGAAAATGATGGATAAAACACCAGGGCAGAAAAGAAATAGGTAAAGGATTAACTGTTAGCTTGACCTCAACAAACAGAGACTAGAAAGTTGCAAAAAGTTATAAGGACATGCAGAAACAGGTACAAATGGAGAAAACTAAACAAATGTACAGATAAATAAATAACTCACTAACAACGATAAAATAAATATATCAATAGACACAAAGGACTATCAGGCTGATAGGTAAATGTTCCCAAACTGGCAGCAAAGCAGGTAAGCAGCTTCTCAGTGCTGAGGCAGAGAGAAATCAGCACACATGGGAAACAAAACAAGAAAAGAGGGTTAAGCAAAGCCTCAGGAGTGGGGGGAGAGGTTAGTCACTCAGGGAGAGTAGAACAAGGGACAGAAGAAGCAGAGCAACAGGAGCAAAGGGGCAAGCTCAATCTGATGTCATCCAGCTGTACTAGCTGCTGTTAGGTCATATCATTGGAGTGTCAAGAAAGGCTGATTTTTCAGGGGATTATGGTTAAAGCTGTAAACCTTAACTTCCCCATGGGAGATTATTGGAATTTTCTGGTTATAACCTGGCCCATCTTTTGCCAGTATGAGGCCCCAGGCACCTGGCGGCCTGAAGGGGCCCTAGATGGGCCGGATCCCACATGATGAGCCCAGCTGCCCATGTCATGGACTCCTCACTAAAGTCACTTGAGACATCATTTCACTACAAATCATTGAAATCAACTTTAATCAATTACTGACAAACTGACCGACAGAACCGACAATCATATGTCCACATCACAATTCACAAACGGCTGTCAGCCTGTCAAACACTTAACAATTGAATTGGAAATTTACATTTTCAAGCATTCTAACTTTGCAATGCATTAATGCACATTCCACGTGCTGACTGCTGGCAGTTAGCTACAGTAAGTATCAACATGTCAAAGTTCGAACATGTGTTAATGCAAAGTCACGGATAATGCACTCAGCGTCAACTTCTCTCAGAAGGTCCTGCTCGATACTCAACAAGCTAAGAATGTTCAGACGCTCATGCGATATTGTTGATCTGAGATGATTCTTAATCAGCTTCAGCTTGCTGAATAACCGCTCACCTGAGCAGTTCGTCACCATGAGGCAGAGGAAAATGCGCAGCGTGATCTCTGTGTTCGCAAATGTGCTACAGATGCCATTATCAACGATGAAGCGATGCAACTGAATTTTGATCTTTCTGAAGATTGTAGCATTATCTGGATCATCATTCTCATCTTCCTCCAGGTCGTCCAACACCTGCAATGCTTCCTTGCTCAACTTTGTTTGCAGAGCTGCCTTAAATTGTATTAACTCTTCCGCCAGTTCAGGCTGCAGATCGGAGGCATAACGATTAACTAATTTGCTTGCACCTTCTCAAATTTCTGCTTCAGAAAGTGATGAAATTTTATGCAAGAAAGCAAATCAGTCGGCCAATTCAGCATATTCTTCCTTGCGCTTTGATAGTGCAGCAGCAAGGCTGTCGATGATAATGATGAATGTGTCAGTACGGAATTTATCACGTGGTTGCAACTGAATCTCAGTGTCCATGCCGGATTCATCGTATCTGCAATTTCATCTGTGAACTCGCCTGCTGAGATCAGCCCAATAGTTTTCACAGCATGACAGGTCTTTGTCGTGGGCTTCAAAGTGGTTGAACTGCTCACGAAGGCTTTGGATGTACATCTGCAGTGAGTCATATATCGCAGCAACAGAATTCAAGTTTTGATCTGCTGACTGCAATGACACGCTGTTCACTTGGAATCTTGGGAGAACCTTCTGCCAGAGAGCAGCTATTATGCTCGTCTCAAGGCACTGCATTCGATCGTGCAATCCTCTGGCTTCTTGACACATCTCTGCCTTGTGTTTACCCACTTTGTCATCTATAATGTCCTCCAGAGCTTCGACAATCTCATTATAGTCCCTCACCAGAGCATTTGCTACATCGAATCACCGTGTGTCAGACAGTCTCTTTAGTGTTAGCCGGCCTGCAGTCTGTTCCAGCTTGTCCTTGAGGATGGCCCAGCATGCTGTCGAACCAGCAAAAAACACATACAGCTGTTGGACAAAGTCAAAGAATGATATGGCATAGGCACAACAGGCTGCTGCGCACTGACCAATGAGGTTCAAGGAATGGCCTCTACAGGTTATGTAGGCGGCATGAGGATTTACCTGCCGTATAAGAGCCTGCATACCTCTGTATTTGCCTCTCATGATGCTGGCGTTATCATACGACTGTCCCCGACAATCGTCAATGTTGATCACCCAGCTGTGCAGAAACTGAAGCAAGCTATCTGCAAGCTGTTCAACTTTGTGACCTTGCTGAGGTAGAAATGTAAGGAACCGCTCAACAGGGCCAGATGGCATCATGTAACGAATAATCACTGTCAGCTGATCCTGGTGTGTTATATCAGGCGTCAGATCAACTGAGATTGAGAAGTACTTCGCAGACTGAACTTCGGCCTTAATTCGATCGACAACTGACTGGCCAATCAGCTGAATTAGTTGATTGCAGATGTTGGCAGACAGGTATGAAGTGTGTCCTTTTCCCTTGTTAGCATGCATCTGCAGGTGTTGCGCCATGAAGGGATCAAATTTTGATATAAGTTCAAGGATTCCCAAATAATTGCCATTATGGGCAAAGCCAATGATCTGGTTGTCACCTCTAAAGGCCAGGCCACGTTCAGATAAAAAGGAAATAGTTTCAAAAAAATGCTCGAGAACAACATGCCAATACTCACGTTGTTTGTCACGTTGCTTTACTAGTGCCTGATCAACACATTTTGCTGTGTCATGTCATGTTAGCAATTTAATCACGGATGCTCGATGAGTAGAACTGACCTCGTGCTCCATGATTTGTTGCTTCTTATGCTTCCAGTTGCAAAAAACGTTTGTGCCGAAGGCTACAACTTCTGGTGACATTAGCTTGCATGGAAAGCAAAATAGACGAAGCTTAGATGGTGAATAGCAAAGCCAGTCACGATCGATAGGTTCCTTTGACAGCGGATGAGTTGTTTTGAACAGGTCACGAGAAAATTTCCTTGGTTTTCCATTGGCTGCATAGACAGTTCTGGTGGGAGTGAAATCCGAGTCCCAGTGGGCACATTGCACACTACCTGCTGTCGCCCAGTACTCGCACATGTCGTTGACAATCTCGACGGGCCATTCACCGAGATCTGTAGAGTGGCAGACAGCAGATAGATACCGAACTGGAACATCATCACCTTCTAGAAACTCGGTAATGTCCATTGCAGCGTCTTCTGCCTGCTGGAATTGCAGACAGTCCACTGCCATTTTTTCTTCAGTTGTAACTGCTGTCTCATTTACGTTAGTAGTCGCAGTCATTGAAGCTTCGACATCTACTCCTACCTGAGCCTCCTGAACTGGCAAGGTCATGCAGGGCTGAGTTGTCTGTCCAAAGTATGTCATAATCGACCGCGTTCCAGTTATAGCAGCAGCATCCCGTTCTGCCTGTTCATGGCATTTTTGCCAACCAGACTTATACTTGTGGTTTATGTCGCGTTCCCTTGAAGTCATGCCGTTATATTAACTGTAGTTTTGTTATATAATCTGTAATATAAAATATATAAGCAAGTTAGATTTACTGATAACTGCAATATTAACCACACAGACACGGTTAAATTAAACCAGCAAAACTTAGCAATAGCAGACGACCGTGACAAAACTTGTGTTTACATTACATTTACATTACAAAGAATAGCAAACATATATATTATATTATATAACATATCAGACCTTCAGACTTCTTTGTAGTTTAATACTATTGAATATTATTTAATAACCCTACAACCTAACCATAAAAAAACAGAAAACCCAGTAACTAAATTACATCCCTGTACATAGTTCCCAGGGCAAGCCATGTAACTACAACTGCGTAGCGACTTCCTGCCTAGACTCTATATAGTCTGTATATAGTTACCCCTGTTCTAAATCCAAGTTGTATTACCCGTTCAATGTACGTGCAGAGTAGGCTCTTCCTGCTCTGTACAAAATGGTATCTGTAAACCACACTGATTTTAAAGAGCACGGTATATAAAAGCATTAAATAAATAAATAAATAAATAAATACATAAATAAATGTTACGCTGTCAGATGAGGTGTCAGCATCTTTCAGTGTTTACAAGTTAAACCTGAAGTAGATTATGATAGCCTGGTTCCCGGTCTACAGTCTGAGGGGAAAATGAATCCCCCTTCAGGTACCCTTGTCTCAAGTTGGACTACTGTCCTCCGTCTTATGCTAACGTCTTCAGCTCCAGGCCTAAGTAAGAAATAGCCTGCTGACCCTGCTCAACCTGCTCACCCTGGAACTGCAGAATTATCAGTTTGAGCTATGGAATGTGCTAACATCCTGAAATCATAGAGCTGACACAATGAGAGGTGCTGACCTTAACAGCTATGGAAGCTACAAGGTTATTGAAACTGCCACCTGGGCCCCTTGATTAAGCAAAGGGAAACTGGAAGAAGAACTAGGTGGCAGGATGGAGTTGACCAACATCAGCATCTGGAGTTAATCTGGAGGAAACAGGGTTAGCAAAAGGCGAAGGAACTGCCAGGAGGATGAGAAGACAGGATGCCACAAGGGGAAAGCAGAGGGCAAGAGGGACAAAGGTTAAGGAGCAGATATGCTTGAAATGGAGAACAAGAAGAAGGAGAGGAAACCTGCTTATCAGCAGTTCTGTTTCACAAGCCTAAAATATGAGTATAAATATAGGAGAGAAACTCTGATGGATAGATGCTGTCTCTGTCTCAGGACCCTTTATACTCAGGTGCTTTGCTTGCTGTGTATTGATATTGACATTTGTACCTTATCATTTAAATGTGAAGCTTCTGATATTACATACCTGACAATAAAATTTCTACTTTACTTCAGTGGTACGATACTTTATTTGAAAGAGGGTCCTGTACTTTACACTTAAGTTGGGGTGAACCCTGCAGCCACGACAATTAACAAGAGGGCGAAAACCCCCAACATAATTGGCACCCGAACAGGGACTTAAAAAGAAAAAATATATATATAAAAAAAAGAGTGTCAAGGGAAAGGTTCTCCCATACTTGCTGGAAAAGTATAGGTGAGAAGAATATAAGGTTCTCCAGTCTTCGCCGAACAAAGCACAAGGGAGAAGGAAGTAAGCGTGATTTGGATTCCTGCAGAGGAAGCGTCGTTGTGAGGGTAAGAGATGTTTTTACCTTTTTATATGTTTTAAGGTACCTTTTATTTAGATATTCTAGTTAATAGTAGGATGTTTTTATATAGGTTCAAGATAGCATAGGAATAAGTAGGATGTTTAAGAAAAAGATTGATGAAACTGACAAACACTAAAAAAGAACTATTATAGAACAGAAAAATGAAATTATTAGGTACCTAGAGCAGTTCAATGGCATTGAGGGGAAGACACCAAGGAAAAGTTTGGTTTCTATGCCCAGGCATGGAACCAGGTAGGTCCAAATAATGGAGATAATTGGAGAAGGGGTTGAGCAGGACCACCCCAGTCACAGCATCCCCAGAGAATCACCCTTACCTGCTGGAACTGTGCAAGAGGGGATATCTTCAGTGTGAATGCTGAAGTTCCCCAGCCCAGGCACCAGCAAGATCACAGGGGCCACCCGATGCTTACCAGGGTCCCCAGAGCAGATTTCCCCATTGGCAACCTATGGACTCTCTATGGTGATGTGGGCCATGCTCAATGAATGTGAGTTGATAACTGAAGTTTGTTTTTAAATGGGTATACAGTTCAGAGTTTGTTGGATTCCGTAGCCATAACATCAGTACTGAATTCCCTAAATGACAGCACCTATTAAAGTAGAACTTATGGGGAAATGTACCTGTAAACTATTGATGTGTTCCAAACACTGTCCAGTTAACTTGATGGGACGAGATCTGTTATCTGCCTTTGAGATACAGATGCCCTTTACCAGCACACCATAGAGTCAACCAGATTTTTGCTGAAATCCCTTCTGAGGTTTGGGTAACCTCTGAAAACCCCTTTTGGTTTAATAAGGTTTGCATCACCTGATAGAATTAAACTAAAAAGAAATTGCCATGGTCCCAAAGTAGCTCAATGAGACAGATTTATTTGCATATACAAAAGTAGATACTTGTCTGTGACTTGTCCTTTCTGACTGAGGTCGAAAGCTAATATTTAAAACTTTTAGGTTTAAATGCAATTTCCCAAACTATTTTCAAATGCCTGAAGTATTTTTCAAATGCAAGAGGGAAAACCAGACAAACATGTTCATGATTAATCAATCAGTTTTTCAATTCTTGCTCATAGGTTCCCGAGAAGAAATTCCTTTGTTTAAAGACTAACATTGTTTTATCTGTTTGTGAATATAAGTACTTATTTGTGCTCATAGTTTGAAATGAAATAAGAAAGTTTATTTCCAGATCTTAATGCAAGATTTTGCCCTTGCTCAGTCTTAAACACCAAGCACATGTAAATTTGCTCAGTATAAATAAATTTAAAACAAAAAGATGAAGTGCTAGAAAAAAAAAGAGAAGTATGTACCATCATGTTTCCTCTCGTGATTGTGGATTGATAAACAGAACTGCAGCACCTTGTTTGCTGTGTGTGAATTATATGTTTTTTTAGGAAAATACACTTTTGGGGCATGTTTACTAAAGTGCGGTAAACGTGACTAACGCGCGTTATATGATGTTAACGACCGTAAGTGCCGTATAACGCGCGTACCGACACGCTAACGACCGTTAACGTCATACTACGCGCGTTAACCGTAGTTAACGATCGTAAAGCTCCGCGGCGCGTTAAAACAGCGCAGAAGGTGGAGAGTGGGTGGAGAGAAGGGGTCAATGGGCAGAGAGTGGGCGGGGAGAGGCACCCCTCATACTAACGCGCTGAATTTCAGAGCTCAATTCCAACGCGAATGAAAACCTGTCGTTAAAAGGCAAAGGGAAGAGAAACCATTTCCGTCAGCAATGTACAGAAAAACCGGGGAAACCCACTAAACGTGAGCAGTGTGATACATGTGCACAGAACAATATTTCACATAAAACGTTAAAAATGACCACAAGAAACATTTTAAAAAGCATAATTCAGCTGGGAAACAGTGATAGCAATGGGCAACAAGGAACAACACTCCCTGGAAAGCACAAAAATAAAAAGAAATGATGTGTGGAAGGGTCTATGCTCCGCAGACCCTTTCAAAGAGCATTACATTGTAATGGAGCTGTCCTGGGCGTGTGGTGTAATGTTTTCCAATGATATCATTGTTGCCCAGCTTGGTTATGGGTGTGTGCCCCTTTTTTGAGGTCTTTTCTGAGGTTTATGTACACCTTTGTCTGCATAAGGTAAATGAGGCCACAGTAAACCTGTTGCAGAGCAGGGTTTCTGGCTCGTCAGGCCGGTTTAACTAACTCCAGGGAGTGCACTGTCTCTGTGGCCACAGTGTGGTGCAACAGACACAGCCAGTGCCTGTAAGACCAGAGGGTCACAGGTTCAAATCCCAGCTGGGGCTCTTGCCAACCCAGTCACCATAGTTTTACCCACCACTAAACAGTGATAGTACAGACACTCCTTTATTGCAGAGAACATACACATGGCCTATAGTTTACCACACCAAACACAGACACCAGAAACAGGCACATTACCTAAAGCAGAGTCCCGCAAATGCAGTCCTGGAGGGCCCCACACCATTCCGGCTTCATGCTGCCTCTAATAAAGATGCCTGTGCTGCATAGCTATGCACCACCCCCATGGTATGCAGATGTAGCTCATGCATATTTATGAGGGACAGCATGAAAACCCGAACAGTGTTTGGAACACCAGGACTGGAGTTGGGGAACTCTGCCGTAAAGCAGCAGCCAACAGGGCCACACACCCACCCACAGGCCCCATTGGCCAATGCCTCCTGGAGAGGCAAGACATTGGGCCCTGCCTGTATCTCCCAATACTAGCAGTTGCATACCTTAGCAATGCCACCCTACACCTGGGTATATGGTACAGAGCTATCAAACGTTCCCTATGATAACTGGCAGATATCAATTCCTACGTTAAGCACAGTTTGCTCATTGCGCTCCACCATAACAATCATTCTGATGTCTGCGGTGTTTGCTGCAGGTCTGGTCTCTGACAGTGTTCACCTCCCTGGGGAGTGACCCCCCAACAGCCTTGCTCTGCTTAGCTCCAGGAGGAGCTGAGCCATCTACCCGAGTCGAAGCCTCATCGAAGGGAGCCTGCCCTGCTCCAGAAGATCGGCGGCAAGAAAAGAGCAAGCCAGCTACAAAAGACCTTGCTGCACACAAAAGAGCTCTTTGGGGGAAGCTGCTTTTTGGCTCCACCCCTCCAGCAGCATGTCTCAGAGCATCTCTACCCAATCGGGGCACAGCTCTCCATTTAAAAGGAGAACGCCACAGGCACAGGATCCTCTCTTGCTCTGCTTAGCTCCAGGAGGAGCTGAGCCATCTACCCGAGTCGAAGCCTCATCGAAGGGAGCCTGCCCTGCTCCAGAAGATCGGCGGCAAGAAAAGAGCAAGCCAGCTACAAAAGACCTTGCTGCACACAAAAGAGCTCTTCGGGGGAAGCTGCTTTTTGGCTCCACCCCTCCAGCAGCGTGTCTCAGAGCATCTCTACCCAATCGGGGCACAGCTCTCCATTTAAAAGGAGAACGCCACAGGCACAGGATCCTCTCTTGCTCTGCTTAGCTCCAGGAGGAGCTGAGCCATCTACCCGAGTCTAAGCCTCATCGAAGGGAGCCTGCCCTGCTCCAGAAGATCGGCGGCAAGAAAAGAGCAAGCCAGCTACAAAAGACCTTGCTGCACACAAAAGAGCTCTTCGGGGGAAGCTGCTTTTTGGCTCCACCCCTCCAGCAGCGTGTCTCAGAGCATCTCTACCCAATCGGGGCACAGCTCTCCATTTAAAAGGAGAACGCCACAGGCGCACCCGCGCCTTGCGGGCCCGCGCCTGAGGGCCGCGCAAGAGGGCCCTTTGGCACGGCCCTTAGGCAAAGGCACCCCCAAGATCGTCACAGAAACATAACAGAAAAAACGACGCTGAGACTACACCTCCCTCTTGGTACAGCTGAGCTCCCTCGGGGTCGAGCTCGCGTACAATCAAGGAACTGACAATCCACCAACTCACAGTGGAAACGCAGAATACCAACTCCGAAGACGCCGAACTGCCTAAAGAGCTGAAACTCTGGGGCACGTAAGTCACACTCATTTGAGTGATTTTTAAACTATCAACACTGCTTCATTACTTATATGAATTAACTGCACTCCTAACAATAATTGAATGTATAGTTCTGTTTAAATCATCTGATTGCAGCAGCACCACTCTCTACAGCTAGGATTATCCTCCTGCCTCTCATAAAAATACTAATTTAAAGGGTAGAAATTCATGTTTGGGACTAGAATCCAAGATCAGTGTTGGGCACTCTAGTGACTAGTTCCCTCTGGATACTGTTGTTAGCTTCCAGCGTTTACAGGCCATATTAGGTATTACCATGTTTGTCCAGATCGATACTGTAAACCCAGGGATATGCCAGTGTTGTTAACTACCATCGTTTATAGGCCATATTTGGTATTACCATGTTTGTCCAGATTGATACCTTAAACCCAGAGATATGCCAGTGCTGATGCTATGTTAGAGCAATGTCATCTTTAGCTAGATAAGAACATAGGGACTTGGGATGTACCATAGTGGGTCAGACCAAGAGTTCATCAACAGATCCAGCTGCACATACACGAAACAGGCTCCCTCCACGGGACAGGCTCCCGCACCTCGACAAACCCAGCTCCACATCCACGGGACAGACCCCCGCAACAGGGCGACCACCACAGATCCGGCTCCACCTCCACGGGACAGGCTCCCTCCACGGGACAGGCTCCCGCACCGCGACAGATCCAGCGTCACATCCACGGGACAGGCCCCCGCACCAAGACGACCGCCACAGATCCAGCTCCACATCCACGGGACAGGCTCCCTCCACGGGACAGGCTCCCGCACCGCGACAGACCCAACTCCACATCCACGGGACAGGCCCCCGCACCAAGGCGACCAACACAGATCCAGCTCCACACACACGGGACAGGCTCCCTCCACGGGACAGGCTCCCGCACCAAGGCGTCCGCCACAGATCCAGCTCCACATCCACGGGACAGGCTCCCTCCACGGGACAGGCTCCCGCACCGCATCAGATCCAGCTCCACATCCAAGGGACAGGCTCCCTCCACGGGACAGGCTCCCGCACCGCAACAGATACAGCTTCACATCCAAGGGACAGGCTCCCTCCACGGGACAGGCTCCCGCACCGCAACAGATACAACTTCACATCCCCAGGACAAGCCCCTGCAACAAGTACAGCTCTCCTCAAAAAAGCAAACAGACGAAAACCTAAGGACACAGGCGTCGCCCTATCAGAACATCACAAGCTATCAACATGCACACCACATACTTCCTCCCACTATACCTACTAGTCACACAACTCCTCCCACCAACTACACACCCCCACTACCCCCAAACAAACACACCATGGTACCCACCAACTGCACTGCCATATCTCGGTCCACAACACACACACAAAGAGACACTCGCAACCTCCCAAACAAAGAGACAAAACAGACACAAATCAAACCCCAACACCGGCCCTAAGGAAGCACACGTCGCAACAACCTCTTCCACAAAGAAAACATCAATTGAGCTCATAAACGCCAGATCCATCTGCAACAAGATACACACTCTGGTAGACCACATTGAAGAGCGACAGCCAGACATAATATGCATCACAGAGACATGGCTCAACCCTACCGACAGTGTACTACTCAACCAACTAGTACCGAACAACTACTCAGCATACAACTGCCCACGCATCCACAAGCGTGGAGGAGGAGTCCTAATAATAGCAAAAACAGAACTCAAGTTCAAGACACTGAATCTCACAGATACAAAGCAGTGTAACACAATTAGCATCAAGAACAAGAATATTGCAATCTGCCTAACCTACAGAGCACCCCGTGCTCCACCCGACGAACTAGCCCTCATACTCGAAGAAGCCTGTGCCATAACGTCAAACAACAAACCAGCACTACTAATCGGAGACTTCAACCTCAAGTCCGCCAATACAAAAGATGCAGAGGCCTTCCTTCAGGCAATGTCATCACTTCAATTCACACAGATAGTCAATGCACCAACACACAGACTAGGATCATCCCCAGACCTCATCTTCGCATCAAACTACCTAACTTCAAGAGACCTAATCTCTACACCCACCATCACCCCAGTACCATGGTCTGACCATTACTTAATCGAGACAAATCTGCAATCACAAGAAAACTGGACAAGCGAAAGAGCGAACTTCCCACACACACAAAGACGATTCAAGTCCTTTGACAAGGACGAATTCATCCAGGACACAATACAACACTTGAACATTGACTCAGAGGACCTGGAGGAACAAGTTTCCAACTGGAACAATGTCCTAGCTAACGCCGCCAAACCATCCGTTGACAGGACCAAGAAACAACACCACAACAAGAGACAAAACAAACCATGGTACTCAGCAAAAATACGACAGGAAAAGAGGGAGCTCAGGAAAATTGAACGGAGATGGAGAAAAAACAAAACTACTTCCGACCAACATCTTTACCTAACAAAGCAAAAACAATACAATGAACACATCAACCAATCAAAGAGAGAATTCCACACAAACCTGATAAATTCTTCCATCAACAAACCCAGAGAACTTTTCGAAATAGTAAAAACCCTGACAAAAGAGCAAGCAGCAGAAAGAGAAATACAAGTGGATCCACAGATATTCGCCGACCACATCAAAGACAAATTTCACTCCACAGAGCGCACAACACCCAGTAGAACCAACAGAACGAACGTCCACCCCAAAACCTGGGGCACATTCCACTCACCCTCAAAAGAGCAGATATCAGACATCATCTCCACAATCAACACAAGCACTGCTCCTACAGACCCTTGCCCAGTGTCATGGGTCAAAGCCACCAAAGCAAGCCTCATACCAAACATTCATAAAATGGTACACAACTCACTCACTCAAGGACTCATGCCACAGCAATTAAAGCTTGCCTCAGTAAGACCAATCACAAAGAAAACTTCTCTCGACAAAAAGGACCCAGCAGCATACCGACCAATCTCCAGCATACCCTTCCTCGCAAAAATAATCGAAAAGACGGTTCAACTACAACTTCAGGAACACATTGACGAACACGGAACTCTCGACGACAACCAACACGGATTTCGTCCCAACCATGGAGTCGAAACTCTCCTGATCTACCTCTTCGACAGCATCATAAGAATAATTGACGACATCAGGAATGGAATTATAATGATCTTCATCGACATCTCCTCAGCGTTCGACACAGTTGATCACAATATACTCCTGGAGAGACTGAAGAACACTGGTATACACGGTACCACTCTAAAATGGTTCCACTCGTACCTAACAGAAAGACAGCTACAGGTCAAGGTGGGACAGGACACCTCCCGGCCCATAAACGTCCAACAAGGAGTACCACAAGGATCCGCACTCTCAGCACTCCTTTTTAACATCTACATCCAACCAATATGCAACATTATGAAAGAGAACAACATCCAATACACAATATACGCAGACGATATAATGGTATACTCCCCGATATCAATCGAAAACCCGGACTTCTCTAAGATAGCAGACTGCCTTACCCAAATGGCGAAGTGGTGCCAAAACAACAATCTAGCTATAAACTACAACAAGACTGAAGCTTTAATCATCACTCGAAACCAAAGCTTCACACACCCACCAAACATAAAGATACAAAGCACCACGATACCGATAAGATCGGAGGTGAGATACCTTGGGGTTACTCTGGACAGTAAACTCAACCTCAAACCACACATAGACAAAACAATCCAAAAAGCATATTACAGGATGCGAATCATCAGGAGACTGAAACCACTCCTCGCTCCAGAACACTTCCGTACAGTCTGTCAAGCACTGATAACCCCAATACTGGACTTCTGCAATCCGATATACCTCGGACTACCAAAACAAGCTCTCAAACCACTACAGCTGGCACAAAACACTGCAGCTCGAATCATATCCGGAGCCGCAAGGCAGGAGCACATCACACCTACACTAAAGGACTTACACTGGCTCCCAATCATTGCTCGCATCAGATACAAGACTATCATAAACCTATTTAAGATAAAAGAACACACATCAGCCAACAGCCTCCACCTGCTCATACAACCGGAAACCAGCGCACGTCCCAGAAGAAGTCAAACACGCAACCGAGTCAGCACCCCAAATGAGTACAAGCACACACACGCAAGGACACAACAGACAGAGCTCTCTCCATGGCTGCTCCAACAATATGGAACAATCTACCGGACGATCTAAGGGCAACTCCAGACCTCAAAGACTTCAGAAAACAACTGAAAACCATGCTGTTCATAGAGCACTATGGTCACATCACATAACCTAAGAGAATGGATAACAGCACTCCAATCCTCCCAAACAACTGAATATATATAAAATATGATTCTAGCACCACTGTAAATAGCCCACCCTGTATATAGCTCAAACAAATCAAGCACCCAACACATCCCTCACACAACTAAGTTTTATCCTCACTGCATGTACAACACACACACTTTACCTGATTGCTTGCTGTGATACCACCTTGATTATTAAGATAAGGCGGTTTAGAAATACTGTTAAATAAATAAATAAAAATATCCATGCCTGTACTATGCCCATGACTGGTGTCGTGGGTATGGCTGCTGACCACCTCTATAGTAGCACAATGCTGGCATAGGTGTGGGGGTGGCTGTCTGTCTATCCAGCAATGTTGACAGTATTGGGCTGCCAATGTGCATAATGAGGAGCAAGGTACCATGGGTATAGGCCGGACAGGGTGGCCTGGCCAGGGTGCATCTGCACAGGGCATAGGGCAGTGACAGGCACATTGTAGTGCCCGGCCACCACCTACACAGACAGGGTGACCTCAGTATATCCTGCTGAGAGATCACTATCACCCTGACTGTGCAGTGACCACAGCATGGCTAGGCACTCCTATAGTGCTATCTAATATTTCTCTCATGTGATAAATATGGGTTTCCTTTTGGGGCCCAGTCACTGATGTATCTGCTTGCTGTGTATGCTGACATCCCAGTTGTGTGCAGGCCTCTCCACTGGGCACTAGCAGACTGTTTGCAGCTGGTAGGTGTTGTGATGGAGTGGCTTGCACCAGGGGAATATCAGATAGTGGTGGGGTGCAGCATACCATATCCAGGCCTAATGTCTGTCTGCTGTTGTGTTATGGCTGTGTACAGAGCTGCATTGACTGCCCTGTGGGGTGTCTGTTCCTTAGCAGGACTAGGGTTAATGTTCCCCTCTACTGCCACCTTTGCAGGGAGGTAGACTGTGGGTCTTTTGATGGGAGACCCTGTTTGCCACCCTCAGCCCTGGGGGAGGGGGAGGGGGGTGGTGGTGCATGGGGGCTACACCTGACTGAAACAGACAAAGATGTCCAAGGTGGTCCTGCAGAACCTACCTATCTCACACAGTAACACAGCTTTGGACCTGTGCTATTGCTGGTGCTGGGCACCTCACTGCACCCTCAGGGTGAGCACAGTACCCGCACAATGTGACGGTGTGTAGCTACTCTGTGCCAGTACAACACACGGTCAGTACCCCCTATCAGGCCGAGGTGCTGGGGGGGTGCACATGGTCAGTTCTCCCTACCAGGCCGAGGTGCTGTGGGGGTGCACATGGTCAGTTCTCCCTACCAGGCCGAGGTGCTGTGGGGGTGCATTCCCCATGGTGTGTATCTGTGGACAGCTGATTTGCATGTGCAGTGCATCATGGGTGTGACTGGTCCAATCCAACCCTGTGAAACTCCAGCAGCTGCTCACAGGCTCTGATAAACCAGTGTTTCCCAACCCAGTCCTACGGGGCACACCGGCCAGTCAGGTTTTCGGGATATCCCTAATGACTATGCATGAGATATATATGCATTAGAGATATCCTGCCAACCTGACTGGTTTGTGGCCCTCCAGGGCTGGATTTGGAGACCCCTGCCTAACACCTCTGTCATCTAAGATTGTGAGTGGGCAAGGTGCAGATGTCCTAGACATCAAAAGGGTATATAGAATGTGACACATTCCTCCTCGATTCTCACCACCACCAAAAAGTTGTCTAATAGACAATATTTTGGTGGTGGTGAGAAGTGAGGAGGAATGTGACACATTCTATATACCTTTTTGATGTCTTGGACATCTGCACCTTGCCCACTCACAATCTTAGATGACAGAGGTGTTAGGCAGGGGTCTCCAAATCCAGCCCTGGAGGGCCACAAACCAGTCAGGTTGGCAGGATATCTCTAATGCATATATATCTCATGCATAGTCATTAGGGATATCCCGAAAACCTGACTGGCCGGTGTGCCCCGTAGGACTGGGTTGGGAAACACTGTGATAAACCATAGGCCATCACACGTACATCTGTTAGCATAATGCATAGGTGCAGGACACCCTACAAAGTCTGTAATATCAGATGCCCACACTGGTAAAAACACACGTATCCACGCACGTAAACAAACACGTACCCACGCACGTACCGACGCACAATTGTACGCGCGCAGCTACGCACGTACCAATGCACGCAACCTCGCACGTATCAACTTACGTGGCTAAGCACACTCCGAGGGTGTTTTTCTGACACCAATACTCAGCGTAACGAAAAACATGCCTCCTCTTTCCCTCTGTAATGTGCAGGGTGATGCCTGGGACAGCCTTCTGTGTTAGGCACACTGGGGACTTGAACCCATGCTGCCTGTAACAGCGGTCAGTACCATAACCATTGTGCTACAGCTCTGTTTCAGTGCTTTGTGTCTGTACGTCTTCTTAGGATTAACGCAGCACGGCGCCCAGTAACGCTCGTTACGTTTTCTAACGCGCGGTAGTGGTGACGATGTACCGCCCATGTCCTTATTTGGGGTTTCTTTCACTACCGCGGCTCCTAACGCGAATTGCACTAACGCACTTTAGTAAACATGCCCCTTTGTTTTGAAAAACATTCCTGATTTCAGTTTTGGAGGAACAACTAAAAAAAACAGATATATGTTTAAGCACCATGAATGTATCTAGTTTATCCTCATGCATGTATGTTACCAAATGTGATCCTTATAGAACTTTATTTATGCAGATATCCAGTTTTAGATAAGTAATCACAGGATGAGTAAAATCTTATTGTTTCTCTTGAACTTGCATTGGCCTTGAATCTGTTAGAATTTGGTTAAAGACACTATCTTAAGTGGATTGGACAAAAACAAAATCTTGCTTGTCATCAATGATCCAGGAGATGTTTGGGAAAGAACACAGGTAGAGAGAGAGAGAGAAAGCTATAGTCATTTAATAATTTTCATGTTATGCTTAATAAAGATTTTTAGAGGGTTCTTTTAGTTTAAAGAAACAATGTTAGGCTTAAATGAGTGTTTGGTATGTTAGAACAGCCTTATCAAATAAGAATACTTTAGTATGTCATAAAAGAAGGGCTTTGATGGAATGATGAGCACTTGACTCTGCAATCCTAGCCCAGACATAAGATTAATAATTGGAACTGACACTTGGAGATAGGCTAGGTGTACTTGCATCCTGATAGGCTTTGGAAACACCTACACTGGCCATGTGGTGTTTCCAAATGCTTATCTACATTTTGCCTCTGTGTGCCCTGGCCAGACACATGAAGGCAAAAGGAGGAAAGATATCCACACACATTTTCACAAGATTGGTACAATCCTAAATTTGCAAAAACTGAGGAAGTGTGGGCATCTTGTCTGCAACTTTTCTGATCTGTAAAAAATCCGTTAGCTAATTGAGTTGCTTAGGATTGACTGCTGTATGCAAGCTTCTAGATTCTGCGTGGTCTTTTCGGAGCGGTATACTGAATAATTAATTATAATTACTCCACTTCAACTAACAGCTAAAGTCTGGGTGTTCTATATTTGCTTATATGTGGTTATAGGCTTTTCTTACCCAATATGTAGTCTCAGATCACCTCGGCATCAAAAGACTCTGCACAGAATAAGAGTCAACGTGCCTTGTAAACATCAATGACTACTGGGTTTTTTCTCCTGTATGCTTGGAGTTCTTTTAGTAGCCATTTTTTGTGTGATGCTATTGACACCCTCTTTTATACGTATAACCCTTGTGACGAAATTCTTAACTTATTGTGTATTATTAATAAAATACGAGCTTATCTTGATTTGTGATCAATCCATTAATGTTTGACGATTATCTCCTCCTGGGACGTTTTCTTATTTTCTCAACGCCTCACTTGGCGCCGGTGCGTTTCACTCTCTTTCGAGAGTTTCTTCAGGAGATCTCTGTATCAAATAAAACTTACATAAGTTATGCTATTTCAGTGGGATATCTAGAAGCTGTTTAAAAAATTATTATTTACTCTAAAGATTGTAAACTTCTGTAGTTAAGAGCAGCTAGTCAACTATTGCAAACCTTTGTCTGTGTTGTCTGCTGCCCACGTCTCTCTGTAGTTTTCCTTGTATAGAACGCCGCGCATGCGGGTTTGTGGTATACGCCTGCTTTTAAACCTGTCAGCTGGTAAATCTGCTTAGATGGTCATTTGCATACTTGCCAATCTATGGATGCATTGAGCCCTAGGGGTTGGACTGTGTTTAATAGGAAAATCCATCGTTGTTCAAAAAACAATAAGGTTTCATCCAATGTTTTGCCTCTCTTTGGTTTTAAAATTCGGTCTATGCAAAAGCAGCGAAGTTGTGAGAACTCATGGTTATTCTCTATGCAACTAAGGGCGCCGTTGTAATTTTATTCTTCAACCTGCTCTTATGTTCTTGTATGCGGACTTTGAACATCCTAGTGGTTTTGCCAATATATAGTTTTTGGCATGGGCATCTGATCGCGTAGATCACTGACATTGTTGTGCATGAAGTGGTGTGTTTCAAGAAATACTTATGTCCGGAATGAGTGAACTCTGTCAATTCCTCTGTATATTGGCAAATCGTGCATTGTCCGCATGCTGTATGACCCTGTTTTTGCGAATCTTCTTCGGGTGAATAAGGTGTAACCGTGTTGATTGGCTGCAGTCGTTCTTTCAAATTGTTGTTTCTCTGCCAGACGCATCTAATTGTGTTCTCGGTTAATCCTGGTGCTGTTCTTAACATCGCTAGATTCTTTGTAATTAATCGCTGAATTTTGTAACTTAAAGGGGAAAACTTTGTAACAAAATTCACTCTTATTCTGTGCAGAGTCTTTTGATGCCGAGGTGATCTGAGACTACATATTGGGTAAGAAAAGCCTATAACCACATATAAGCAAATATAGAACACCCAAACTTTAGCTGTTAGTTGAAGTGGAGTAATTATAATTAATTATGCTGTATGCAAGCAGCAATCCAAGAGGGGGGAACCTCCAAAACCTTAAAAACTTTCTAAAAAACTAAACCGTCTTGCCTTTGACTCTGTTCAATATGAAAACTACCCCAACGGAGGTCAATATTCGCAAACTGTAGACTGGATCCTGGCAAAAAGCATACCACAAGCACATACCACAACCGCTGTGTGAGGGACCGTTCCAAATACTTCTGACAATACCAGAGCAGCCAAGGCCCTAGCAGCTGGAGAGAGAGAAGAGAAGACTTCCGAAGAAGATGCACAAATGGCTGTGCACTATTATCCATTTGGCAAACCTGCTGATGTAGAATCCCCTTCGCTAATTGGCAAACTGAGAAGCCTAGAGTGGACTGGATTTATAGTTCTATGTTTAATTTCTGTTATAATTATAATCTTGCTGTTATTATTTACTTAAGATGTTAATCTTTCTCCATTTTGTGGTGCTTTAGTAAGCCTACCCCTGATGAGACTACTGCAGCCATCCTTGAGTATAACAAGAAAAACTGTAGCTGTTAGGAAGAAAGAAATTACACTAAGGGGTATGTTTACTAAACTGCGGTAACGTTACATAACGCGCATTATGTAACATTAACGATCGTTAAGTAACGTTAACGTGCGTTATGAGACGTTAATGATCGTTAATGTCTCATAACGCGCGTTAACGTTACTTAACGATCGTAGACGTTCCGCAGCGTGGTAAAACACCGCAGAAGGTGGAGAGAGGGCGGAGAGAAGGGGTCAATGGGCAGAGTGTGGGCAGGGAGAGGCTCCTGTCACACCAACGTGCCGATCTGAAGAGCTGAATCCTAACGCGAATGAAAACCTGCCGTTAGATGCACATTTGCAGGGGAGAGAAACCATTTCAGGGTCAGCAATGTACAGCATAGGCAGGGAAACCGACAAAAAGTGATAAGTGTGATACATGTGCACGGAACAAAAGGGCACATAAACATTGAAAATGACCGCAACAAACTGGAAAAAAAACCATAACCAAGCTGGCCAATAGTGATATTAATAGGAAACAGCAAAAAACACTATGGAGAAAGCTCCAAAAAAAGATATGAATATTGGAAGGGTCTATGCTCCTTCCCCATAAAAGGTGAATGATCTCACAGTGAAATAGCCCTGATCAGGCCTTTCCCTTGTTATTGGACAGGTTTCCTATGGCATGCACATGTTCCACAATAGCAGGGTGGGCATGTTGGAATGGGCAACTGGACAGATGCTGGAAAAGAGGATACAGAGGGCCGCAGGCAGCACATGCTGTGGGGCAGCTGGGCCACAGTGCGGATGAGGGTGATGCCTAGATGGCCCATACGAATGCTGAAACAGCAGAGCAGCCAGACAGCAACTGATGTGGGCCCAACATGTGCATGACTGTGTTTCCCACAGTGTCACAGGGGATAGTACCCAGCAGCTACCCCCAAGGGCGCAGAACAGTGGCAGGCGGTGCTGGGGCGAAGCGTGGACATCTATGCAGGCACCCCTACCCCAGAACACGCACCATAGGCAGCCGCCAACCTGCACACTGGATGGCTGGAGACTGCGCACCACCAGCACCACCAGCAGAAGGGCACGGCAGCATGGTGGCGGAGGGGTGCTGGTGGTGGAGGGGCAGTGGCATCTTACCATAGCAGGCCACGGCCTAGCCCTGTGCAGGTGGGTGCTGTGCACACCAAAAGACAGGCCCCATCTGACAAACAGTCATGGTATCTCCAGGGAATGAGCTGTCCCTGTGGCAACAGTGTGATGCAGTATGCACAGCCAGTGCGCTCAGGAGCAGAAGGTAACAGGTTTAAATCCCAGCTGTGGTCCCTGCCAACCCTGTCCCAATATTTTTCCCGGTAACAAACCATTGTAAGAAAGACAGAACCTTTATTGCTGATAGTATAAACATGCCTGGAACACCTACATCTTACCCTACAGAGCACAGACACCATAAACATACACCTTACCTAGAGCAGAGTATCCCAAATGCAGTCCTGGAAGGCGAAACACCATTCAGGTTCCATGCTGTCTGCAATAAAGATGCCTGTGCTGTATGTCCATGCACTGCCCCATGGTATGCAGATGTCTTCCATGCATATTCATCAGGGACAACATGAAAACCCGAACCGGTTATAGGCCACCAGGACTGGAGGTGGGAACCCCTGCCCAAGAGCAGCGGCCAACAGGGGCAGAAACACCTGCACCCACAGGCCCCATTATCCACAGCCTCCAGGAGAGGCAGGATGTTGGGCCCTGTGTGCATCCCCCAATACTAGCACTTGCATACCTTAGCAATGTCACCCTAAACCTGGGCATACGGTACACAAATATCAAAAGGTTGCTATGATTACTGGCACATCGCAATCCCAAAGTTTAGCACAATCTGCTCAGTGAGCTGTATCATACCAACCTCTCTGATGTCTGCGGAGTGTGTGTCAGGTCTGGTACCTAACAGTGTCCACCACCTTGGGGAGAGACACCAACAGTACTGCATACCATAGCCATGCCTGCACTGTGCCCAGGACTAGTGCGGTGGCCAGGGCTGCCAAAAGCCTCTATAGTTGCACAATGATGGCATAAGTGTGGGAGTGTGCGTCAGTCTATCCAGTGTGTGGTGGCTGCCAACACCCTTCGCAGCCCACACCACTAGCACTGTTGCCAGTATTGGCCTGCTAATGTGCATAATCAGGAGCAAGGTACTGTGGGTCTCGCCCGGACTGGGCGGCCTGGGCAGGATGCATCTGCACAGGGCTCAGGGCAATGGCTGGGACATTGTAGTGCCCGCCCACCACCTACATGGACAGGGTGGCCACAGCATGTCCTGCTGTGAGGTCACTCTCACCCTGACTGTGCAGTGACCACGGCATGGCTGGATTCCCCCATATTGCTATACAGTGTTTCTCTTAAGTGAGATATATGGGTTCTGTTTTTTGGGGCCCAATCACTGACATATCTGCTTGGTGGTTGTGTTACCATCCTAGGTTTGGGTTCACACATCACCTCCAGGAACATGCACTATGGACTAGCTAGCAGACTGTCTGCAGTTAGTATGTGTGTGGCTGGAACACCTTGCAGGGTGCAGCGGCTGGTGACTCACTGTGCTTGTTGCTGGAGAATGTCATATAGTGGTGTGGGGCAGTGTGTATTTCCAGGCCTGCTGTCTGTCTGCCATTGCCCAAATTATGGATGCATACAGATCTGCATAGACTGCCCTGCAGGGTATCTATTCCCCAGCAGGTCTGGGGTGGATGATCCCCTCCACTGTCATCATTGCAGAGGGGTAGAATGTGGATCTGTTGGTTGGAGTCCCTGTTTCGCACCCTGAGCCACAGAGGGTGGGTTGGGTGGTGGTATGTAAACCACCTCTGGGTCCAAACATACCCCCCCCCCCCCCGACCTAAATCATGTGACCATTGCACCCACACAGTGTATGCACTATTCTGGGTGCATCATAGTCCACAAGGGCAAGATGTGATTATACAGATGGACATAGGCATATGCTAGGGGTGTCTGCAAGAGCTACCTATCACACAGTGGCACCGATGGGGACCTGTAGCATAGCCTATCTCAGCAAAGCCAGGTGCTGCAGAAATGGTGCTAGGCACCCCACCTCACCCTCAGGGTGAGCACAGGACCCACACACTGTGACGGCCTGTAGCTACTTTGTGGCAATAACACACACGGTCAGTACCCCCTACCAGGCTGAGGTGCTGTGGGATTGCACATGGTCAGTACCCTCTACCAGGCCAAGGTGCTGAGGGGGGGGGGGGTGCATTCCGCATCATGTGGCCATCTGTAGACAGCTGATCTGCATGTGCAGCGCATCATGGGCGTAGCAGGTTTAACCCTACCCTGCTAACCACAGCAGATGGTCTGTGTGGTGACCTGAGGTCCTTCTGTAGCCAGCCAGGCATGTGGTATGAGCTATAGAGATGTAGCCCACTGGCAACTGCACTGGCTGTAAATCCAGAGGTTATGGGTTTGATCCCACTGTGGGGTTATGTGGTAGGGCTGTTTGAGGCATTTTCTTTTTTTAATTTAAATTGGCGCTGCCAGCAAAAACACCCTCACAGTGCTGTCTCCTTACGGTGCCTCATCAGGCACCCTGTAAAGTGCTCTATGAGGCACCCTATAAAGCACCCCATAGGAGTATAGAGTGCCTTGGCGGACAGTGCACTTTATAATGTGCCCTCTGGAGCGCCTTATGGGCGCCTTATGCGGCACGTTAGGTTACGGCCCTGTGAGGGTGTGTTTGCTGGCAACACTAATTAAAATACAAAATGCCTTAGACAGCACTGATTTAAGGTACAGGGTAATGTCTCAGCCAGCTTTACTCATTAGACCCACAGGGGGATTAGAACTCACAACCCCTGGTACTATCAGTCAGTGTATTAACCATTGTGCTACAGCTCTGGACACCTTACTAGACACCTTATCAAACGCCTTATGGGCGCCGTACAGGGTGCCTTGCGTGGCACTTTATACGGCACGCTCGTTGCTCTATGGCGCCTTGTAACGCGCGTTATCTGCAATGATGTCCATGTCCTTATTTGGCCATTTCTGCCTCTACCGCGGATCCTAACGCAAATGGCATTACCGCAGTTTAGTAAACATACCCCTAAATGTCCTTCCAATTTGGCAACAGTAACGTTTCTTCCCCCTTCCAGCTCTTGTGAATATACTACCCTAGTACATAGGTCTGGAATTACCAATGTATATGGCAATACATCCGATGCCCTGCCTCTTATTCCAGAGGGTTTTCAATTGATAGAGGTCCAATATTCAGGTAAAAAGTAACCCTATATGAGTTTCCTCTCCTCTCAGTTCCCTATATTAGGTATAGAGTTAATGGGATTCAGATCTCACGTGGCAACTTTGTCTTGTCGTGCCTCCATCTCTTCATTGAGTGTCACTGGAGGTTCTGGTTGGCCGAGTGTAGAAGAGCATACTATGGGGACAGAGGAAGGGACCTGAAATGGGATTCAAGAGGGGAATGAGGGGAAAATGAATCCCCCTTCAGGTACCCTTGTCTCAAGTTGGACTACTGTCCTCCATCTTGTGCTAACGTCTTCAGCTCCAGGTCTAAGTAAGAAATAGCCTGCTGACCCTGCTCATCCTGGAACTGCAGAATTAGCAGTTTGAGCTATGGAATGTGCTAACATCCTGAAATCATAGAGCTGACACAATGAGAGGTGCTGACCTTAATGGCTTTGGAAGCTATAAGGTTATTGAAACTGCCACCTGGGCCCCTTGATTAAGCAAAGGGGAACTTTAAGAAGAACTAGGTGGCAGGATGGAGTTGACCAACATCAGCATCTGGACTTAATCTGCAGGAAACAGGGTTAGCAAAAGGCAAAGGGTCTAATGACAGGAGGATGAAAAGACAGGATGCCACAAGGGGAAAGCAGAGGGTAAGAGGGCCAAAGGTTAAGGAACAGACATGCTTGAAATTGGACCAAGAAGGAGGAGAGGAAACCTGCTTATCAGCAGTTCTGTTTCACAAGCATAAAAAATGAGTATAAATATAGGAGAGAAACTCTGATGGATGGACAGACACTAGCTAACCTTCACTGGAGTGATGCTGTCTCTGTCTCAGGACCCTTTACACTCGAGCCAGGTGCTTTGCTTGTGATAGATGCTGTGTATTGATATTGAAATTTGTACCTTATCATTTAAATGCGATGCTTGTGATATTACATACCTGACAATAAAATTTCTACTTTACTTCAGTGGCACAATACTTTATTTGAAAGAGGGTCCTGTACTTTACACTTATGTTGGGGTGAGCCCTGCAGCCATGACAATTAACAAGACCAGACCAATAAGTCCTCAGCACCTGCCGTCGCACCCGACCCATGCTATCTAACACACCTGACCATCTTCTCCACGCTACCCAAGAAGCACATCTAGGACACTATTGCTGCGATCAACACTACAACTGCACAAATTGACCCCTGCCCTGCCTTCTGGATAAGAGCTACGGTCCGACTTTAGCCCTTTTATAGCCAGACTCATGGATCGATCCTTCACAACAGGCGCATTCCCCCAATCACTCAAACACACGTCCATCAGACCGCTGCTAAAAAACAGCAAGCTCGACCCCCAGAAAGTAGACTCGTACAGACCTATATCGAGCATACCACTTCTGACCAAAATAATTGAAAAAGAAGTCCAAAGACAAATTCAAGAACACATCGAAGCCTCCGCACTGCTGGACCCCTGCCAACATGGTTTTAGAGAGTCTCATGGTGTTGAAACACTCCTCACCACACTCCTCAGTAACATAATTACTGGAATTGATAACATCCGTCAAGGGTTTGTCCTCATTTTCATGGACATAGCAGCTTCATTCAACTCAGTAAGCCATGAGCTTCTTCTGGAGCTTCTCAAGGAGAAGGGGATCTGTGATACAGCACTAGATTGGTGCAAGTCATACCTCTTGGACAGATGGCAGCATGTATGATCAGGGGCTTCAACATCGGAACCATTCCACCAGAAACAAGGCGTCCCACAAGGATCCTCCCTCTCCGCCCTGATGTTCAACATATACATGCAGCCCATCTGTAATCTCATCCGGTCTTTCAATATTAACTGCTTGATATATGCAGATGATGTACTGCTTTACATGCCATTCTCGACAGAGAACCCAGACCTCTCCCCACTGACAGACTGCTTTAATGCAGTATCCAACTGGCTCCAAACCCAAAACCTCCGAATTCAGCATAAGAAAACAGAGGTCCTTTTCATCATGAGGAATCAAAACTTCACCATGCCACCCTATTTAAAGGTCAAGGAAACAGAACTACAGACCAAACCCACAATCTGGTACCTCGGAGTCACTTTAGACCAGCACCTGGACATGAAGGTGCACATAAGCAACATAGCAAGAGCGGAATACCATAAGATCTGAACTCTCAGGCACCTACACTTCCTGTTGGAACCAGATGACTTCCGGACAATTTATCAAGCATTGATCATACCACACTTTGATTATGCAAATTCAATCCTGCAGGGACTCCCTCAATCCACCCTGAACCCGCTACAGCTCGCAATGAACGCCGCAGCGAGAGTTCTACATGGAGCATCCAGGAAAGACCACATGACGCCCATCCTGAAACATCTCCACTGGCTCCCTATACATGGCAGACCCACATTCAAAACCTTACTGCTGACCTTCAAAGCCATCAATGGGCTCTCCTCCACATCACTAGCACAGCTTATCCAAACCACGTCCCTTAACAGGTCCAGAAGATCGGTAGCGGTCAACACACTGATAGTCCCGAAAGCAATAACCCAATGCACCCAGGCAACAGCAAACAGGGCTTTCAAATTCTCTGCACCTAGATGCTGGAACACCCTTCCACCCAGCATCTGGGCAATCCCTGACCTAGCCCAGTTTAGGAAGGCATTGAAGCACCACCTCTTCCTCATGTACTACCCAGTTGACAGTGCTACAATAGCCCCTTCCACTATCTAGCCCATGCAGTACAATTGAATGTTACTATACAAGACACCCATGACTACGACTAGCGAGATACGACTTGTCACGTTGCCTAGATGTAAATAGTTCCCCAGGTTATCCAAGTTCTAGTACCTGTTCCTTGTAAGCACAGATCATCCAATGAAATGTGTAAGTTTTATGTTCCATGTGAACCGCATTGATGTTGAATAGCGCGGTATAGAAGAGACTCTAAATAAATAAATAAATAAAATAAGAGGGCGAAAACCCCAACAAGTCTACTGTTCAGGAACACCAAACAAGCTGAACGAAGGACCAAAACATTTAAAAATAACTTTAAAAAACTTTACAAGTGTAAAATAAAAATGTAAAAAAATAAATTGAAACTGGAATAAGTAAAGAAATAACATAATAAAAAAATAAACTTTAAATGTCTTAAACATAAAAAGGACTTATAAAACTAAAACATTACAACAAGCAGCTATTGGAGCACGCGGGGCCCCTTAGATGTGCGGGGCCCCTGGCACAGTGCCATAGTGCCAACCCATAAAGATGGGTCAGGTTATAACTGAAAATCAGAATCACTACATATACGAGGGGGTACCCAAAAAAAACAGGAATAACATTGCCGTGGGCGGAGCTTGTGTAGTACGCACTTCTGCCACTAGGCGTGTATAGTGCAACTCATTGTCAGTTCAGTGCCGCCTGTGTTGTCGACCTGGCTTGTTCTGTTCAACTGCAGTGATTGTTTTTGCTAGCGCTGTTTTGTTCTTGTTTCTTTTTTTATGATGACAAGTTTACGTGAACAAGGTGCAGCTGTGAAATTTTGTTTTCTACTCGGTAAAAATGCTGCTGAAACTGTTTTAATGTTGAAAACAGCTTATCAAGATGACGCTTTGGGAAAAAGTCAGGTGCAATGTTCCCTCTAATTTTCTGTAGGTTGCGTGCGCATAAAATATCAGCTGTGTGCAGCTTTTGAAGGAAGGTTAAATTTTTGTGCGCCACATAACGACACTCGGCGTTATATACTTTAAAATTTGACTACACGTCAGAATACAGTATGCACACCACATTGATTTTAATCAAATTAAATGAAAATAGACGATTACTAAATGAAGTGGGAAATTTCTAGTAATTACAATCATAACTTTTAAATTTTAAGACGTCTGTGTTGTTTTCTATCAGAATCAGAGCCGTAATTTTTGTGCGCTCTGTTGTAAAGTATGTGCGCTCGCTCGGCGAGGTGTGTGCGCGCACACACGCGCACAGCTTAGAGGGAACAGTGGTCAGGTGTACCAGTGGTTTGCTCAGTTTAAAAATGGCAACATGTCGATTGATGACAAACCTCGTTCTGGGCGTCCATCAACTGCCCTAATCAACGAAAATATTGAAAAAATTAGAGAGCTTGTGCTCACAGACCGTCGACAGACAATTGATCAACTGTCAGAGATTAGTGGGTTATCTTGGAGCTCGGTTCAGCGAATTTTAACGGAAGATTTGGGAATGAAAAGGGTTGCTGCCAAGTTTGTTCCTCGGGTTCTGACTGACAATCAAAAGGAACATCGAGTTGAAACATGTCGTGTTTTGAAACAACAGCTTGAAACTGATCCAGATTTTCTGTCAAAGGTCATTACAGGTGATGAGTCATGGTGCTATGGTTATGACCCAGAAACAAAGCAACAGTCAAGCCAATGGAAGACGTCATCGTTACCCCGTCCAAAAAAATGTCATCAAGTCAAATCAAACATCAAAACAATGCTGATTTGCTTTTTTGATGCCAAGGGGGTAGTTCATTCAGAGTTTGTTCCCCCAGGTCAGACCGTCAATCAAACCTTTTATTTGGAAGTTTTAAGAAGATTGCGCAACAGTGTTCGTCAAAAAAGACCCGATTTGTGGCAGACAGGAGACTGGTTCTTCCACCACGACAACGCACCTGCACACACAGCCATCTCTGTTAGACAGTTTTTGGCTAAAAATGGCATGGTTCCGCTGCCCCATGCACCTTACTCGCCTGACCTGGCTCCGTGCAACTTTTTCTTATTTCCACGCATGAAAAGGGGCATGAAAGGACACCGATTTGACAACATTGAAGAAGTCAAGAAAAAAAAAGAGGGAGGAGCTGTCAGCCGTTTCTAAAGATGACTACAAAAAAAGTTTCGAACAGTGGAAGCACCGGTGGGACAAATGTATCAGTTGTAATGGAGAGTATTTTGAAGGGGATAAGGTTGTTTTGTAAAGAATTTGAAATAAATAGCTTTTAAAAAATAATTCCTGTTTTTTTTGGGTACCCCCTCGTATAGAAGGGTAGTTATTAAGCTGCAGGAAATCTTTACAGTGCAAATCATTAACCTAGGAGTATGTTTACTAAGCAGCGGTATCGCATGGAAGCTGCTACCGATGTTTAGTAAACATAGCCCTTAATTTACCTCAGTAGCCCAGGTAAGTGATTCACATGGTAAATTGACTTTTGTGTTGCTGCAGCTGGGAATATCATACATTCCTGGCCACAGGGATACAAAGTCAAGACCATTATCATTTAAAGGGGCCAGTGATGAAAGAAACTAGCTGCACATCCTACCAAATACCCCTGATTTCGCCCAGCCCATCATCAAGAACCTCCCAACCCTTAATCCCCCCAACAAGAATTCTTCGCCCTCAGTACATCTGATCTCAACCCTCCACCTCCCTTTCAGACATTGTCCCACTCCCTAAAAGACTCTATTCAGCTTAAAGCTGGCATTATCTCTCCATGAATAACACAGCTTTATATGCATTTGTATGTTTGGCATCTCATTATTACTTACAGTACTTTGTATTGCACTAAAAGATTGTACTAAATGGCAAATTGTATTTTATTTGTTCCTTAAAGGTTATTTGGAGAAAAATGTGTGTTATTTCCTTCACACATATTAGTAAATACCAGTCAAAATGAGAGCAGTTTCCAAAAGCCTTTTACCCAGTTTAATGGTCCATTTGAAAATTATCTATCTGTCTTGTGAGTAAAAGTGCATGCCAGTGATTCTTTGTGTGGTTGTCAGGAACTATTATTTTGCTTTGACTGCAGCTGTTCTTTGCAGTTTATTCAGTCAACATTACTGCATTTGATGGCTACTTTTCAAATGTTTTAAAGTATGCCCCCACCCTCCAGGATTCCATAGAAGTTTCAGTTACAAACTGCATCCTTGGTTTATTGAATCAACCATACTTTCATCTGGTATAAATGACAAACACATTTTAATATTTGCGGGGACAAACATTTCTTGCTAATAACTAGAGATTAAAAAAGAGATTAAGCAAAAAGATTTACATTATTTATGTTGTTTAATCAAAATTGATTGATGAATAGGGTAGAAAGAACAATAAAACATTTTTATATAATTAAATTTTTAGATTGTCCAAAAAACAGACATATAATTCTCATTTTGCTGTTAGGAAACATAAGCACATATTAGGTTGTTAATTTCCAGGGCAATGCATTCATATTTGACATGTCAAGATACTCTCTTCACATTTTTCCATACCTCTCAGATGAAGCCATGAATTGCTATTGGAGAAAACAAACCATTTATTCGCAATCATCAATGGCTGTGAAAGGGCACGGAGCCAGGAGAAGCTAATGAAGGCTATGCTAAAAAGGAGCCAGAAGTAAAACCTCTGCAACAAATGATTTTTTAAATAGCAAATTGACTCACATTCAATTTTTCATAAAGAAGCATGACTGTACTGGGTATTGCTGATATATAACTGAAAAAAAAAATCTAGGTCATGTGAATTGTCAAAGCTATGATGCCAAGGAATTTGATAATAGTTTTAGATCCATAATCCATAATTAAAGATATAACCTTGTGTATATTTTGAAGGTAGCATAGATAAGAATAAATATGCAACTCTTAGGGGTATGTTTAATAAACCGCGCAATTGTGCGGGGCGCACTTGAGCGTGCACTAAGGTACCTTAGCGCACGCTAATAGTGCATTTTTGGGCCCCGCACACGTGCGCGCTGCACTAACGGGCCCGCACAAGTGCATGGCGCGCTGAAGTGCGATATAGGCGTGGAAAGGCAATCCAAGGGCGGAGGAAGGCTCCCGAGGGGCGGGGGGACGGGGTCAATGGGTGGAGAGTGGGAGGAGAGAGGCTCCCCGCACAGGAGCGGGGCTGAAATTCCATCTAAAAAATACCGCGAGTGAAAACCTCGCGTTAGAGCCGATTTAAAGGGAAGAGAAACCATTTCCATCAGCAATGTACAGCAAAACCGGGGAAACCTAAAAAACGTGAGCAGTGTGATACATGTGCACAGAACAAAATCGCAAATAAAAACTGAAAATGACCACAACAAATTTCAAAAAAATTATAATCCAGCTGGGCAACATTGATATCAATGGCCAACAATAAAAAACACTCCCAGGAAAGCTCCAAAAAAAAAGAAATGATTTTTGGAAGGGTCTACGGAGCGTAGACCCTTCCAAAAATCATTTCTTTTTTTTGGAGCTTTCCTGGGAGTGTTTGTAATGTTGTCCATTGATATCAATGTTGCCCAGCTTGGTTATGCGGTTTTTCCCCTTTTTCCGAGGTCACGTTTGAGGTTTATTTGCCCTTTTGTCTCCAAACAAGGTGAATGAGTCCACAGTAAACTTGTGCAGAGCAGGGGTTTTGACACGTTCGGTCAGGTTTCCTATCTCCAGGGACTGCAGTGTTTCTGTGGCCACAGTGTGGTGCAGCAGACACAGCCAGTGCCTGTAGGACCAGAGGGTCACAGGTTCAAATCCCAGCAGTGGCTCCTGACAACCCAGCCACCATATTTTACCCACCACTAAACAGAAATAGTAAGGACACTCATGTATTGCAGAGAACATAAGCATGGTTCAAACACCTTTATTTTACCCTACACCACACACACACCATAACAATGGGCATTACCTACAGCCGAGTCCCCCAAATGCAGTCCTGGAGTGCCACAACTCAATCAGGTCATATGCTTTTTCCAAGATGAGGACATGTCAGCATGTTGGCAGAAGGCTACAGGTGGTGGAGGGGGCAGTGGCTGCTAGCCACAACAGACAGTGGCCTAGGCCTGTGCAGGCTGGCACCATCCACTGCAACAGACAGTCTCTGTCGGATGTACAGTCATGGACTCCCCAGAGACTGCAACATATCTGTGGCAACACGGTGGTGTAGTGCACACAGACAGTGCACAGACAGTGTGTGCACAAACAGAAGGTCACAGGTTCAAATCCCAGCTGGAGCTACTGCCAATTCAGTCCACACATTTTTCCCACTACTAAACCGTGATAGTAAGGACAAACCTTTATTGCTGAGAACATACGCATCATTAATACGCCTATATTTTACCCCACCGACCACATACACCATAAACAGGCACATTACCTAGAGCAGAGTCCCAAATGCAGTCCTGGAGGGCCAAACACCATTCTGGTTCCATGCTGCCTCTAATAAAGATGCCTGTGCTGCATATCTATGCACCACCCCCATGGTATGCAGATGTAGCGCATGCATATTCATGAGGGACAGCATGAAAACCCGAACAGTGTTTGGCACACCAGGACTGGAGTTGGGAACCTCTGCCGTAAAGCAGCAGCCAACAGGGGCAGACACACCCACACCCACACCCACAGGCCCCATTGGCCAATGCCTCCTGGAGAGGCAGGACATTGGGCCCTGCCTGCATCTCCCAATACTAGCACTTGCATACCTTAGCAATGCCACCCTACACCTGGGTATACGGTACGCAGCTATCAAACGGTTCCTATGAGTACTGGCAGATAGCAATGCCTACGTTAAGCACAGTTTGCTCATTGAGCTCCATCATAACAATCATTCTGATGTCTGCGGTGTGTGCTTCAGGTCTGGTCTCTGACAGTGTTTACCACCCTGGGGAGTGACCCCCAACAGTATTGCGTACCATATCCATGCCTGTACTGTGCCCAGGACTGGTGTGGTGGGTATGGCTGCTGAACTACTCTATAGTAGCACAATGCTGGCATAGGTGTGGGGGTGGCTGTCTGTCTATCCAGTGTGTGGTGGCTGCAAACACCTTCCACAGCCCACACTGCCAGCACTGTTGCCAGTATTGGGCTGCCAATGTGCATAATGAGGAGCAAAGTACCATGGGTATAGGCCGGACAGGGTGGCCTGGCCAGGGTGCATCTGCACAGGGCATAGGGCACTGACTGGGACATTTTAGTGCCCGGCCATCACCTACACAAACAGGGTGACCTCAGTATGTCCTGCTGGGAGATCACTCTCACCCTGACTGTACAGTGACCACAGCATGGCTAGGCACCCCCATAGTGCTATATAGTATTTCTCTCATGTGATATGTATGGGTATCCTTTTGGGGGCCCAGTCACTCATGTATCTGCTTGTTGTGTGTGCTGCCATCCAGGTCCTGGGTATATGCATTTCCACCATGAACATGCACTATGGATTAACTAGCAGACTGTTTGCAGCTGGTATGTGTCTTGATGGAGCACCTTGCAGGGTGCAGTGGCTGAAGACTTGCTGCAGGAGAATATCAGATAGTGGTGGGATGCAGCTTATTGTATATAGGCCTAATGTCTGTCTGCTATTGTGTTATGGTTATGTACAGAGCTGCATTGACTGCCCTGAAGGTTATCTTTTCCCCTGCAGGACTGGAGTTGATGGTCCCCTCTACTGCCACCATTGCAGGGAGGTAGAATGTGGATCTGTTGATGGGAGACCCTGTTTGCCACCCTCAGCCCTGGAGGAGGAGGGTGGTGGTGCATAATCCTCCTAGGGGTCCATAAGGAAATACACCTGACTGAGACAGATAGACATATCCAAGGTGTTTCTGCAGATACTACCTATCTCACATATTAACACTGCTTTGGACCTCCAGCATGGCCTCTTTCAGCCATGGAAGGTGCTGTAGACCTGGTGCTGGGCGCCTCACCACACCCTCAGGGTGAGCACAGTACCTGCACAATGTGACGGTGTGTAGCTACTCTGTGCCAGTAAAACACCAGGTCAGTACCCCCTACTAGGCCCATGTGCTGTGGGGGTGCATATCCCATCTTTTGTTTCTCTGTGGACAGCTGATATGCATGTGCAGTGCATCATGGGTACGGGTGGGCTAACCCTATCCAGCTGACTATAGCAGACTGTCTGTGTGGTGACGTGCAGGCTCTCTGCAGCCAGCCAGGGGCTTGCTAGCAGCTATAGAGCTTTAGCCCACTGGTTACTTCACTGCCTGTAAAGCCAGAAATCATGGGTTCAATCCTACAGTGGGGTTGTTTGATAGGGTTGCCCAAAGCATTATATGTTTTTAATGTACATTTTTGCTGCCAGCAAAAACACCCTCATCGTACTGTACCCATAAGGTGCCTCTGAGGGCGCCCTATAGGGCACCTTATGGTTCCCGTCCATATAAGGTGCACTATACATTATCCTGTGATGCAACTTATAGGGTGCCCTATAGGGGACATTTTAGGGTGCCGTGGCGGACAGTGCACTTTATAATGTGCCCTATGGAGTGCCTTAAAGGGTGCCTTATACAGCATTTTCAATTACGGCACGTGAGGGCGTGTTTGCTGGCAGCTGCAGGAAACAAAACATACATTGCAAAGCTGATGCCTCAGCCAGCCTTACGTATTAGGCACCCTGGGGAGCAAACTCATGACCCCTGTATCAGCAGTCAGTGCCTTAACCATTGTGCTCCACTGCTGCTCCTCCTTGCATGTCAGCGCACCTACTTATGCTTTTCATTCCTTGAACTGCACAGTGCTGCCATCACAAACAGTACTCTGACCTTGCAGTACCTCATACGGCACCCTATAAAGCGCCCTATAAGCAACATTCTACGGTGCCTTGGCGGACAGTGCACTTTAAAATGTGCCTTATGGGGCACCTTATGTTAACACGCTTTGAGAGTGCGTTTGCAAGTAGTGATAATTAAAATAAAAAAAAAATGCCTCCTAAAGCAATCTTCCCCATAATACATAATGCCCAAGCCAGCCTTGTTCATTGGGCACTGTGGGGATTGAACCCCTGATCTCTGCACCATTGGTCAGTGTCTTAACCATTGTGCTGTGGTTCTGTTCCTGTGCTTGCACATCAGCGCGCCGCCTTATGCCTCCCAATATTAATATGCCTGCTAAAGCATTAGCGCACTGCCTTATGCCGCCCACTATTACAGTGGCTCATAAAGTAATGCCTCAGCCAGCTGTCTTCATTGGGCACTCTGGGGGATCAAACCCCTAATCCCTACATCATTGGTCAGTGTCTTAACCATTCTGCTGTGGTTCTGTTTTTGTGCTTGCACATCAGCGCGCCGCCTTATGCTGCCCAATATTAATATGCCTGCTAAAGCATTAGCGCACCGCCTTATGCCCATCAGCACGCCGCCTTATGCCACCCACTATTACAGTGGCTCATAAAGTAATGCCTCAGCCAGCTGTTTTCATTGGGCACTGTGGGGGATTGAACCTCTGATCCTTGCACCATTGGAAAGTGTCTTCACCATTGTGCTGTGGCTCTGCTTTTCTGCTTGCACATCAGCGCGCTGCTAATGCCTCCCGCACAGCTTTCTCATGCGCTAATGTGCGGGGCGTACATGGGCGCCACGCACCTTAGTGCATATTTAAATCCCGGTTTTTCTTTTTCAGACAGAAACGCCCACTCCTTATATGGCATCCGCACACTACCACGGCCCGCACATTAGCGGGGTTTTAGTAAACATACCCCTTAGGGATAGTTTTTATAAGGGAGCCATGAAAAGATCTGAGGCTCCTACGGGCATGTCCATATTTTCCAGATTTGCATGAGCACATGGGCACTTCTACATGTGCTTTAAGCACGTGCTGAAGTACCCTGCACACTAATCCTGGGTTGGGGTGTGCATAGGAGTGTGGCATGGGTGGAGCTTAGTTGCAGCCTTGAGGGAAGTGCATATGCTATAGAATACTAAGATGTATTTACGCTGCTCTAGGCATCACCAGCTATGCCTGCTCTAGGGTAGGCGTAACTGGAGTGCCTAGAGCAGCGATGGCGAACCTATGGCACGCGTGCCAGCTGTGGCACGCGAAGGCCTTGCCGCTGGCACGCGGGAAGGTCCGCAAAAAAAGAAAAAGCTGGCTCTGACTGCTGCCGCGGACGCGGCAAGGGCAGAATGCAGCGTCCCGCGGGGCCCCCTCCGCCCGCTAAGCCCCTCTGCAAGAGCTTTCAGATTCGCAAGGGAGAGCGTCTCCCTCGCGTTTCTGTTAAGCCCGCAGGGGCTAATGGGAAATTTCCCATCAGCCCCTTTAGACGCGAGGGACTGATGGGAAATTTCCCATTAGCCCCTGCGGGCTTAACAGAGACGCGAGGGAGATGCTCTCCCTCGCGAATCTGAAAGCCCTTGCAGAGGGGCTTAGCGGGCGGAGGGGGCCCCGCGGGGCATTGCAATCTGCCGCGGCAGCAGCCAGAGCCTGCTTTTTTTTTTAAAAATTTGCCAGGGGGGGTTAGGACTGCTAATGGGCAGGGAGGGAGGGAGTGGGGGGGGTTAGGACTGCTAATGGGCAGGGAGGAGGAGGGGGGGTTAGGACTGCTAATGGGCAGGGCAGGGCAGGAGGGGGGTGGTTAGGACTGCTAATGGGCAGGGAGGGAGGGAGGGGGGGGGTTAGGACTGCTAATGGGCAGGGAGGGAGGGGGTTAGGACTGCTAATGGGCAGGGAGGGAGGGAGGGGGGAGTTAGGACTGCTAATGGGCAGGGAGGGAGGGGAGGGGGGGGTTAGGACTGCTAATGGGGCAGGGTGGGAGGGAGGGGGGGTTAGGACTGCTAATGGGCAGGCAGGAGGGAGGGAGGGAGGGAGGGAGGGAGGGGGGGTTAGGACTGCTAATGGGCAGGGAGGGGGGGGTTAGGACTGCTAATGGGCAGGGGCAGGGCAGGGAGGGAGGGAGGGAGGGAGGGGGGGTTAGGACTGCTAATGGGCAGGGAGGGAGGGAGGGGGGGGGGGGGGGGTTAGGACTGCTAATGGGCAGGGAGGGGGAGGGAGGGGGGGTTAGGACTGCTAATGGGCAGGGCAGGGAGGGAGGGAGGGGGGGGGTTAGGACTGCTAATGGGCAGGGCAGGGAGGGAGGGAGGGGGGGTTAGGACTGCTAATGGGCAGGGAGGGAGGGAGGGAGGGGGGGGTTAGGACTGCTAATGGGCAGGAGGAGGGAGGAGGGGGGGTTAGGACTGCTAATGGGCAGGCAGGGAGGGAGGGAGGGAGGGAGGGGAGGGAGGGAGGGGGGGGTTAGGACTGCTAATGGGCAGGGAGGGAGGGAGGGAGGGGGGGTTAGGACTTGCTAATGGGCAGGGAGGGAGGGAGGAGGGGGGGGGTTAGGACTGCTAATGGGCAGGGAGGGAGGGGGGGGTGGGGTTAGGACTGCTAATGGGCAGGGAGGGAGGGAGGGAGGGGGGGTTAGGACTGCTAATGGGCAGGGAGGGAGGGAGGGGGGGAGGGGGGGAGGGGGGGAGGGGGGGGAGGGGGGGGTTAGGACTGCTAAGGGGCCGGGAGGGATGGGGGGTTAGGACTGCTAATGGGCAGGGAGGGAGGGGGGGTTAGGACTGCTAATGGGCGGGCAGGGAGGGAGGGGGGGGTAGGACTGCTAATGGGCAGGGAGGGGGGGGGGGGTTAGGACTGCTAATGGGCTGGGGGGGTTAGGACTGCTAATGGGCGGGCGGGCGGGGGGGGTAGGACTGCTAATGGGCTGGGGGGGTAGGACTGCTAATGGGCTGTGGGCTGATGGGGGCTGTCTGGAAATGGGGTGATGGGGGTTAGGACTGGTAATGGGTTATAGGGGGGGCTTAAACTGAAAAATGGGGTTGATGGGGGTTTAGGACTGGAAGTGGGTTGATGGGGGGGGGGGCTAGGACTGGTATTGGGTTGGGGGGTTGCTAGGACTGGAAATGGGCTGATGGGGGCTAGGACTGGAAATGGGCTGATGCAGGGACTAGAAGGGAATGGATGCTGGGTGAGGCTGGAACTAGAAGGGAGCTGGTGTTGGGGGAGGATTAGAATGGGATTGGGATGGGGCTGGGAGAGTAAAATGGAGAGGGGAAAAATATTTTGTGTGGGAGGGATAAAAAATCTACAATTGGCCGGGTATTGAGAGAATAAATGGGGATTGAGGATGGAGGGGTAAATTTTGAGTAGATGAAATAGGAATGAGGAAAGAGGAAAAGGAGAAAGATTAGTATGTTAAAGCAGATGTAGAGAGAGAATGGAAAAAAAAAAAACAAGACAGAAGAAAGGACAAATGGACAGCAGATGGAGAGTTAGCAGAAGACACGAAGAAGAAACCAGAAGAAAGTGGCTGGAACAATTGCAACTGAAAAAAAATGCACAAAAGGTAGAAAAATATCTCTTTATTTTGAATTTATTAACTGGAATATGTCAGCTCTGGGAAATGTGCATCATTAATTTTTGCGCTTTGTTTAGTACAAGAGGAAATTAATTTATAGTTTTATTTCTACAGTGTTGTTGTATATTCCAAGTTTGGCTTTTGGGGTTCCCAGTTTAATTATTGTCTTCCTGTTTCTAAATTGTGATTCCTTGTTTGGTGATGGTCTGTTCTGCATGTGTAACTGAGCTGAGGTATTCTGTTTATATAATTCCTATTTGACATTGCCACTTGTTCTTTCCCCAGTAGGTCATGTATTGTTGTTCTCTGAAATGTATTGGTTTAATATTTGCAGTGTTGCCTTTTGATAGTTAGGGTATGGTGCTTTGTGAGTCCTGGTAGTGCTGTTAGGATACGGCGGGTTTGCTATGGGTTCTAAATGGGCAGCGTTTGTAGTAGTTCCTAATGTGCCTGGCGGTTGGTACTGGATTATAGTAATGTAGAAACCTTTTAGTCTTTCTTTATCCATATACTCATTAAGAGGCATGTTTACTAAAAGTTAGTGTATGGTAACATTATGCAAATATTTATGCAAATGAGGCACCTTATGCAAATGAGGCATTAATTGACGTGCTGGCACTTTGAGGAAATTCTTTGGTTTTGTGCGGCAGTTTGGGCACTCGGGCTCAAAAAGGTTAGCCATCACTGGCCTAGAGTATGGCACATTGGTACACAGCAATTTTGTAAAGTGAGGCATGGTAATTTTATAAGGTGTGCCTAGAATAATGCATGTGTATGTTCTAAAATAGGGGTGTAAATAGTTGAAAACATGTTTTAATTTAAATCGTGAGCACATTTACCAGCTGGGGTAAGTGCCCGAGTCTAGATTTTTTAAGAATGAATGTAAATTATAGTATCCTATAATTTAAGCGTGTAACTTTGTGCTCTGCCTACTCTCTTTCTAAACTCTGCCCCTATTGGCACCCAGAGTGAAAAAAACAACAATTTATATTTACAGGATAATGACCACATCAACCATGCACACCAGTTCCCATTTATGTGCACATACTGTATGACTAAAATACATTGTTCACACATAAAAATCCCAGCAGCTTTTTATAAATAACTTCCTTACTGTCTTTTACAATAAATGGCAAGGAATTCAGTCATATCATATGAAACTACTCGCATTTCTTAACTTTCTTTAATTTTACTTAGTGCAACTAGAACAATAATGCAACTAGAACAATAATGAATTAGAAAATAAATTAATGGGCTGATATTCAAAATCCTTAGATGGTCAACAGGAAGCCGTCCAGCTAAGGATGCTGATGCATTATTCAGTGACACTATCTAGATAATGCTGTTGAATATCTCCACAGACCACCTCAGTACTATCCAATTAGTGCAAGACCAATCCATGAATAGAACGAGGGCATATTGGCGCTATCCATATAACTGCTGGCACTTATCCAGTCAGCTTGATTTTCAGCCAGCATTTATCCAGAAAACTTGGGCATATCTTAGCATCACTAGCCTTGGAGAACTGTAACTTGCAAGATCTCAGAATCTAAAGTAAGACCAGGCCTGGATAGGGGCATGCCATGAAAGATCACTTAAGGTGGGCTGCAGAAGACATTGGCAAGCCTCTACAGCATTCTGCCAAGTCAAAATCATAGGTCCATGTTTGTCCAGTTCGCAGCACACAGAAGTGGGTAGAAAAAGGATGAAAAAAACAACAATCAATAATTTATTTACTTTATCATGCATAGCTGGAGTTAGTATGTTATATTCAAAGCCTACAAAATTGGTCTGGCCTGTTCAAATTACAGTTTTATGGAGAGATCTATACTGGTACCCTTAAAAGTATTCCCCACTACATTTGATTTGCTATATATTTGAACCTGCCTTTCTACTGTGTATGAGCTGGGCAAATTTTTCTCTCTGTGCCTGTGTAGTTGTAGTGTGTGATGTATTTTGGTAAGTGATGTTTGTTGAGGCAAGTGGAAGAGTCTGACTTAATGTATTATCCTTTTACAAGGTTTTAAAGAAAACCAGAGCACGTGGGCTTTGAAGGTGTCAGCATGTTAAATTAGCAAGGAAGGAGATAAAAATTCTTATGCATAGTTTAATTTTAGTGCTCTTCAAATTCAGTCCTATGAGAAACTGTCACCTTTATCATATTAAGATTACACAGGTACACTAAAAAAAAATTTTTTTAAACTGCCTCTAATGTTTCGATTGATTTTTACATTTTTTGGTGCGCTGAATCCAAATCTGGTAACCAATTTGCTCCATCACGTACAGATTTTTTGCTACATTGGGTTAGCAGTTTGAGGTGAACGTTTCAGATTGAGTGCGATCGAGATAAACGTTTCTTGGATGAATTCTTTATACTAATTGTTTAGTAGTTATTCAAATAAGAATAAAGAAAATTGTAACAAGGCAGCACATAAGAATAGAGTAATGTCAACAAAACACACTGTGATGGTAGCAAAATTGCCTGCACTTAAAACAGCCACATACATGTGCACAAACATTGAGCATATAAGAGCGAGGTTAGACACAAAGCAAAGCAAAGAAATGTGCAAAAAATGTTGTACAGGTATGTATGTAAGAATAGAAAACGCAAACCGCACCATTGCAATACATGAAGACAAACACCCGATGGTGTGAAAATAAAATTCTAATAAATGAGATCCGACACTGTGGTAATAACTAGCAAATTTTTATTTCAAAGTTTAGTAAAAACACGATATTTGTCAACACAGTTTAGATTTTAAAGTCATTCTTGGGTCAATCAATCTCCTGGTGGGCCCGTTTCTTCTTCCCCCGAATGCTTCTCTTGGTGCGCTGCTTGGCGTATTTTTCATCTGGGGTTTCCCGCAGCAGCAACCAGCAGAAATCAGCCATCATAGTGGTGTTCCATCTTCCTTGGTACCTTCTCTCTGCGTCCTTGATGTCCTGGTGAAACCTTTCACCTTGTTCTTCACTGTACGCCCCCAAGTTTTCGGGAAAGTAGTTCACATGGGAGTGCAAGAAATGGACTTTCAGGCTCATGTTACAGCCTTGTTCTTTGAAGGCATTGAGCATCCTGGCAACAATATCCTTATAGTTCTCATCCCGCCTGTTCCCCAAGAATTTGAGAACAACATCCTTGAAGGAATCCCAGGCTTCTTTTTCCTTCTCAGACATCGTTTCAGCGAATGCTCCATCTGAAATGAGTTTCCTTATATCAGGTCCAACAAACACTCCTTCCTTTAGCTTTGCTTCAGAAAGTCGGGGGAACTTTGAGCAAAGGTACCGAAAGCACTCACCATCTTTTGGAAGGGACTTGATGAATTGCTTAATGAGACCCAACTTAATGTGGAGAGGTGGTAATAGAATTTTATCACGAGGTACCAAGCTCTCATGAAGAACATTTTTCTCACCGGGTCTCAAATACTCCCGAATTGGCCAGTCTTTTTTCCCCCAGTGTAGGTCGCGGGCCCGGCTATCCCACAAGCAAAGGAAGCAGGGATATTTGGTGAAACCGGATTGCTGCCCTAATAGCATGGATAGAATTTTAAAGTCTCCACAAATCATCCACTTATGCTCATCATAACGAATCTTCTGAAGAATCAGGGCCAAATTCTCGTATTTTTCTTGGAGAATAACAGAGTGAGCAATAGGAACTGAAGCGAATGTGTTGCCATTATGAAGAAGAACACCTTTTATGCTGTCTTTTGACGAATCAATGAACAGCCGCCATTCAGCAGGATCATATTTGAGTTTAAACTTTTCCATCACTCCGTATATATCGTTGCAAAATACCAAATCTTCCTCTTTGCTGAAATACTTCAAAAATTGTGTCTCGCGGTTGCGGTACCAATAAAAAGTTGTTCCTGGTGACAATAGATTTTTCTGTTTAAGCCGAGAACCTAGCAGTTGGGCAGCATCTTTTGGGAGTCCTAAATCCCGGACTAAATCATTCAATTCAGCTTGAGAGAAAAGTTCAGGTTTCGGATCTGGTTCAGTTTCAAACTCGGAAGTACTGGACTCATCGGGAAAAGCCATCTGATGAGTCTCATCATGATCAGAAACCGTCCACACAAATATGATCCAAAGATTTTGGTGGTTCAGGCACAGGTACTTCGTTGCTATGAGGCATAGGCCTAATTGCTGAGGGAAGGTTGGGGTAACTTATTACGTTCTTATTTTTTAAGTTGTATCCCTTCACAATGCAAGAGCAAAAATAGCAGTCACTGCTGTGGTCTCTTTGTTCACGCCACATCATAGGTATTCCGAAACGAAATGCTTGTTTTTTACCTTTCATCCATAAGCGTAGATCTTCCTCACATGTCTTGCACACTTTGTGAGGAGCCCACTGTTTGTCTTGATCGCCTAACTTCAAACCGAAATAGGCGAAATATACTTTTTTAATAAATGCAGAAATGTTCCTCTGCCGCTTTTTCACGGTATATTCCCCACAAATAAAACAAAAACTGTCCGGAGAGTTGACGCAACCTCTGGCTCTGTGAGCCATCACAAATACACAGCACTGCAAACTACAACTGTAGTGAACCACTTCGGAATAAAGCTGGATTACGACTGAGCAAACAAAAGGTAATAATGAACTTGCAAGAAACTGAAATTTGACAGGAACGTTCATGTCGCAACCACCGTGTTTGAGCGAGCGAACGAGGCGAGGCGAACAGGAATGAACATGCGCCAGCGCGCGAGTACTGGATTTAGCCCCCCGCCTCCCAATTGTCCTGTTAATGTATAAAATGAATACAAAACACTCTAAAATATCATGAGGGAGTGTTTCTAGTTAGTTAACCATTACAACCTCTATTTTGGGCCAAGAAAATAAACTGCAGTCGGCTAAAAAGAAATTATGTGAACATTCCTTATATGGGTAAGAAATCTAATTTTGCAAGAAAACGTGACGTGATGGAACATTTTGGCTATTTTTCCTGGATTCAGCACCCCAAAATCTATAGGAATCAGTTGCAAAACTGGAGGCAGTTTTTTGGTAGTGTACCTGTGTTATTTACAATAGGATAGGCGCTAGGCTCATGCACTGCCATCTCTCTAGATTTTGAGCCAATCAGTCATTTTTTCTGGAAGTTATCATGGCCCAGAACAAATGGGCAATTGAAATGTTTCTATAGCCTTTGTAGAAAAGCATTAAACATTAAGACAATTTGAAAACGTCTTTATTTATTTATTTGTCGGAATTTCTTATATGCTGCCTACATGCTTCCAAAGAAGTAATCAAAGCAATGTACAACAAATATAGACTCAATAATAAAAATACAAAAATAGAATATACAAAAATTAAAGCAACACTTATTTATATAATCCTTATTTCTTTTCTCTGACAGCAGGCTCCTCTCCCCTATACAAAAAACCTAGTTTTTATGAAACTTCCCATAATTAACTTCTTTAGGTAACTCCTCTTGCAATTTGTTCCCAAGTTCTGAAGTTGCTACTGGGAAAGTTCTATTTCTCACCCTCTTGAATGGATCATAGTGATTCAATCTTACAGCCTCATACACTGGGCCCTCAGCCCACAACACAACACTTTATACATAAGCTTTGGCTCAATTGGAATCTTATGTAGATTACTCAACCAAGGACATGTTGAAGCACGTGTAGGCTATCTAAAGATCAACCTAGCTGACAGATTTTGTGCCACTTGAAGGCACCAAAACAATTGCCCTGGCAAACCTGCATATAATCTATTACAGTAGTTTAAAGTTGGAAGCAGTGACATCTGCATCACCAATTAATTCATATTTAGGGGCATGTTTACTAAACCGTCTTGATGTTACCAGTGTTAGGTGCAGCGTTAACATGAAGACTCCAAAATAAGGAAGTGGACGTTCCGGCGTTAAGCTTAGTATCGCGCGATAGAGGGCGCCTCGGCGTTTCCGTGCGATAGTGTGCGGCGCTTCACGTTTGCGTGCCGTAATCCGCATCATGTAGAAGCACTGTGACAATAGCTGCAGAGGTATAGTACACTGGTTAATACAATATTTGCGGAAACAGCAGTCATGAGTTTGATCCCTCTGGGTGCATACAATATGGCATCCTGAAACAAACCTGCTTTTAATGCATGTAATGGACACATCTGAACAGGGTGTGTTGCCAATCGAAAAACCAGCGCTGTAGTGCAGTAACCTGATGCACATATTAGGGCGCCCCCTGATGCACTGTAGTTTGCCCCCCCCCCAAGGCACCATATAAGGCACCCCATGCAAATGAAGATGCAAGTAAAGATGACCAAAGGAGGGCAAGGGGATGCCTGAAAAGGTGGCCAGTGGCATTAAGGGGTCCCAAAATGTATGGCCCAAACCAAGATGTAACCCTACCACTGCACAGAGTCCCAAGGAAACCCAACCAACAACCCCTGGAGGGTATCACATGACGGAGCCGATGGACCTGTCAAATCTGCGTGCAGCTCATGTGGCAGCTGGAAAATTGCTGAAACATATCGGTGGCAGCTGTATCGATGCTTAAGGTGATGGTGATGTAAAGTGCCAACATGAGAGTGTGTGGCAGAGGATGCGACTACGTGTCCACCAGAGCAGGTAGAGGTGGCAGCATAACAGGAGGACAGAGGAGTAGCAGTGCCATGCAGAGCATACACACGAGAGGCAATCATGAGGAGCCGCAATGCAGAAAAGGGTCCCAGTGCAGGACATGGGGTAGTAGCCCGCACTTTAGGGCAGGACGCCACACAGCTGGCAGACACAGATAGATGGACAGAAGGATGCTTTGCAACTGTGATGAGGCTAAAATGTGCCGCCACACATATCTGCACAGATATGACTTTTACAGGAAGGAAAAATAGTTATGCAGGACAGGCAGAAAAACACACAGGAATCAAACCCATGACCATTGACTGTGAAGTCAGTGTACCAACCACTGTGCTATGCTGCAATGATACCCATCAGAGCAGTGGCTGGCCACACACCTGTAGGTCACCGCACCAAATATCTGCTGTGCTTACTGGGGCAGGGTAAAAGCACAGCCAAGGCATTGTATAGGGCACCGTAGGTCACACAAATGAGGTGAGGGTGGTCTGTGTGCTAAACACTGATCTCCGATATATGTTTGTCTGTCACAGCCACAAAAGGCAGTTGTGTAGCACATTCTGACTAAAGGAGGCCTTCTGTGGGATTGAACCCCGACCACTAGTACATAAGTTAATGCCAAAACTATTACACCTACCCCACCAACATGAGGCAAACAGCAAAGGCAGCATACAACAACACTGCATGCCACCACACAAAAAGCTGCTGTGTGCCAGGAAAAGGCAACCCCAACAGTAATTATGATGTAATGAACATGTAGAAGAGCTGTGTACAGGGCATATCACAGTCTGTAACTGGGGCGAGAGCCACATATACACAAATGCACACACACAATAAGATGTTAGGCAGTCGAAACAGCATGCATAAGAGCAAGGAAAAGGAACCCAAAGGGCGGCAGGGGATGCCCTATGTAGCATGGCAAAATGGGGAATAGCAAGGAAAAGGAGCATGTGGGAATTGAACCTGCAAACAAAAGCTGGAACAGATCAGCCCAACAACAACAATAACAGTCATCCAAACATACCAGCCACAAGGATAATACAAAGAAACAGCCACATGTAATAGCCAATATGGGGCACATAGGCTGCATAAAGGGCACACTGTGCTGTAGAAAGAAATGATGGAAGGGTGTAAAGGAGAGCTGATGAAGCTGCAGCCAGCTCAAGGTCAGGGTAGCAGAACACCAAAAAAAAGGAAAAGCATGTGGGAATCAAACCTGCAACCTATGGTGGCCAATGCACATCTGTAACCACTATCGCAAACCACCACTACAGAGACTATTGAAAAATGTTACATAAAGGGGGGGCGGAGCCTGATGTCCAGCGGGATGGTCGCATAACGCTGAGGCTCCCGAGAGGCCTACTCAGAATCCTGAATTAACACCTCACATACTTGGAACTTCTACTCTGATCTTGCCGGGGCACATTGGTGAGATGGCGGGGACCAAACCAACGCGCCTGGAATTTGGATCTCCAGCGGCTTCTCACGGCAAACGTTCCAAAACTGAACCTCCGTCCCCGCAGAAGGGGCCGGCCTTGTGCGAGGGCCCCGAAATGCAGCAGGAAATCCTCGTAGAGATTAGAGGGGTCAAAAACCTCGTGCAGGCAAACGGTGAAGCACTCCGAGCGCTGCGGGAAGATTTTGGTGTGCTGCAAAGCAAGCTAGAAGGGCTTTCTTCGTGTCAGGACAAAATGGAGAGCATATTGGACTCCCATGCGGCCCGGTTGTCCAAACTCGACAAAGTTGAACGCCAGGTGCGGGCCTTGCAGAAAGAGGTGGAAGATGGCAATAATAGAGCGCGCCGCAACAACATACGACTCGTGGGCATACCGGAGGGAGCGGAATCGGGAGACATGAAAGAGTTTTTATGCAAAATCCTCCCTTCCCTGCTCCAAATCACCTTTACCAAAGATTTGGAGATTGATCGCGCTCATCGTGTACCCACAAGCATAACGCTCAACAGGAAGACCCCGCGGCCTATCATTTTTCGACTTTTGAGATATCAACACGTGGAACAAATTCTAAGTGCCTCTCGGGCAAAGGGCCATATGGAGTTTGAGAGCCACAAGATCTCCTTCTATCCCGACTTGGCTAAACCCACGGTCGACCGCCGAAAGCGCTTTCTGGAATTCCGGCCGAGGCTTCAACAACTACAAGCACGCTATGGCCTGATGTACCCGGCCAAGCTTCGAGTCACGCTTCACAATCAGACAAGAACATTTGAGGACCCTGATCTACTAGCGGAGTTTTTGGATTCCAAAGAAGCCGACTTGATGCGCTGACTTCCAGAATATTCCTGCAAGTCTCCTCATGTCCGCTGTACCTGCCATATTGGATCTGCCGCAGCCTAGCAAAGAGTCTGGCGTGGGCAGTCTGTTGCCTTACTCTTGATGGTATCTGTGACCCGACTCCATCTACCCACAGTAGCCTCGATGAGTATCAGAGACAGTGTTAATTATGGACTCTGGTGTTTCTTTTCTTTTTTTAGATGTCTTTCTATTTCCTCTCTAGGGCCTCCTCCCGCAGACATATGGTCGCCATATTCTTTGGGGGTTTTGCTTCTTCTCTAAGATACGTTGGTACATACTTTTCAATATGGGGTGTATTAGCCAGAATACTCGGTGATTATGACATTGTTGTACAGATTCTGCTTATGTTATATGTTATCAGGCGCCCTTACCTAAAATGTCTATTACCGACTGATGGCACCATGTAAGATTTTCTCATTGAACGTAAAAGGAATCAATAATCCGATAAAACGGAAGAAAATCCTAAGCTACCTCAGTCAGGAAGCAGCGGTTCTGATTTTTCTCCAAGAAACGCATTTAAATTCGAAGGAAACTCTTAAACTCAATATTAAACCTTACATGGTGGCCGCCTATTCCCCAGCCGTTTCTAAGAAATGTGGGGTTGCCATACTGGTTAGGAAATCTTTGCATGCTACTATTATTGCGACTAGCTCAGATACAGAAGGTAGATGGTCTAGAGTTCACCTCAAGATAGGTAGCCTTGAAGTTACATGTATATGCCTTTACGCTCCTAATGTTGATGACCCTGCCTTTTTTGCTACCATTGCTCAGGTTGCGCAGGCTTCTGCTGATACTTCATTGATCATTGGGGGGGATTTCAATCTAGTCCTTGATCCCCTGATTGACAAACAGCCGCCTAGGACGAGTGGTCCCCCCAAGAGTCACGCCACGCTTACCTCCTTGATCAAGGATCTTGCTTTAGTTGATCTATGGAGGTTACTACACCCCAATGAGCTTGACTTCACCTTCTTCTCCTCCCCTCATAAATCTCAGTCTCGCATAGACTTCTTTCTAATCTCAAAACTGTTAGTTCCTCAGGTGGACACTGCAAAGATTCACTCCCAACATATTTCAGATCATGCTGCCATTTCCTTTCAATTACATACTACTGCACCCCAGGGGAAATCGGGAGCCTGGTTCTTTGATAGAGCCCTGTTAACTCAGCCAGAGTTCCAGTCAGAAATTCGAGCAGCCATACAGGATTATTTCCATTTTAATCTACCCCAAGATACTGCGAATTGGGCTTGGTGGGAGGGCTTTAAAGTGGCCATTCGGGCAACGATCACTAGCTATCAAATCCGCCTGCGGAAACAACGCAAACAGCAGCTGCTCATACTAGACCAACAAATAAAAGCAGGCGAACGAGTTCTAACTTCACGTACTGACCCATGTGTATTAATTCGATTACAGCGTCTCCGTTTTCAATATAATTCAATCCTCTCAACTGCAGCTTCTAAGAGTATTGAGCTTCAGCGAGGGACATATTATCGTGAAAATAACCGAGCCGGTCGACTCTTAGCCAACGCCTTGAAAGGTCAAAAAGAAGCCAAACGCGTAGCGGCCCTTCGAGCTCCACAGGGAGGGGGCATAGTGACCACAGACTCCGACATAGTAGAGCTCTTTCGGGATTTCTATACCCGCCTATATCAATCTGAATGTGAGTTCTCGTCAGAGACATTCGAGCGATTGCTCTCTGGCATTCAGCGGCCGACCCTCTCTGAAGATGATAGGGATGCGATGGATGAACCCTTCTCTACTTCAGAGATCCAATCTGCCCTAAAACGAACAGCCTCGGGCCGTGCCGCAGGGCCCGATGGTCTCCCGACCGAATTCTACAGAACGTTCAGTGCAGATTTAGTTCCCTATTTAAAACTCTATTTTACTGCCCTTGCGGTAGATACATCCTCTTTGGGATCCTTTTCTGCAGCTAATGTGGTAGTATTTGAGAAAGAAGGCAGAGACCCGCTACTGACCGCCAACTACCGTCCAATCTCCCTACTTAATGCCGATTATAAGATCTTCGCAACGATCTTGGCCACCCGGCTATCTGACATGATGGCTACTCTAATTCACCCCGACCAATGCGGTTTTATACCCGGCAGATCAACTGCTGACAATGCTCGGACCTTGTGCCATGTGCTATCCAGTGCTGCCAATCTCGACCATCCATGGGTGGGTCTTTCCCTGGATGCCGAAAAAGCCTTTGATCGTCTAGAATGGCCCTTCTTATTTGCAGTTCTCCGATGGTATGGCTTTGGGAGAGGGCTTCCTCCTCCGATATCTCCAAGTCATGTATACTCAACCCGTCGCCAGTATTTGTGTAAACGCCATCAAATCTCAGCCATTTAACCTCCAAAGGGGCGCGCGCGTCAAGGTTGCCCCCTATCACCAATGCTCTTTGATCTCGCTCTTGAACCCCTAGCCCTCCTTATTAGACAGTCTGCACGTATTCGAGGTGTCCCCTTTAGTCATAGGGAGATTAAACTCTCCGCATATGCAGATGACCTTATGCTCTTCGTATCCCTCGATTCGGTTCCAGCTGTCTTGGATCTGATTGACGGATACTCACAATTATCGGGCTATAAAATTAACTGGACCAAATCTGTAGCATTCCCACTGAACCGCTGGGTACATGAGGCTGACATGCAGGCCTTTCCCTTCCTTTGGCAATCCCGCATGGTGAAGTATCTCGGGGTCCATTACTGTTCTCCTTTAGAAGACACTATCAGTTTTAATGCCAAAGAGGTAGTCTCCAAAGTCCGTGAACTCACAAATCGTTGGTCTCCCTTATCTCTCACATGGTGGGGCCGCTTAGAAACTGTGAAAATGATGATAGTCCCCAAAGTGAACTACATTTTAGAAATGCTGCCATGCTTACTTCCGTTACATACTTATAAAGATATTGAGGGCCTTCTCGTCCGTTATCTCTGGCAGGGCAAGCCACCAAGGATAGCTAAACATAAACTGCAGTCTGCAAAGGAACGAGGGGGTACCAGATTTCCTGATTTTCTTAGATATCATCAAGCCTTCCTACTTAAGCAAGGTGCCCGATGGCTAGATGCCTCAACAGAGAGCAGACCAGTTTGGCTTGACATAGAAGAGGAGCTTAGTAGCCCAATTCCGTTGACCCATCTCCCCGGTATGTCCTATCAAATAGACACCCGCCATCCACCAATGATTGTCGATACTCTTGCGGCCTTTAACACTCTCATTCTATCACTGGGCCCGAATGTATGTCCTCAGGACGGACTCCCGCTATGGAATAACCCCAGAATTCAAGTCCTAAATAGAACAATAGCCTGGAAACCCTGGTACTCCAGGGGGATCTGGACACCCCAACAGCTTTTCTCTGCAGCCCGTTGGAAAACCTTTTCTGATTTACAAAAGGAATTTGCGTTACCAGCGAAACACTACTTTCAATTGATGCAGCTTCAACACTGCCTCAAAAGTGCTCGAATCATGCCGCCCTCTGCCCCTACTGAGGATGGGCTATTAGAGATAGTTCACTCTATTAGTAGTACACATGGGGTAGCCTCTAACTTTTATAAAATAATATGTCAGGGTACAGACACGGCCACTTTTAGAGCCCAACAAGCCTGGGAGCGCGAACTGCAAACCACTTTAACCCCTGTGCAATGGAGCGTTTTCTGGAGCAAAGTAGTGCGGGTTTCCCGGTCTGCCTCTGTTACCCAAACTCTCTTTTTTTTTGCACACAGATGCTTTTATACCCCAGAAAAAATAGCCAAATGGAACCCAAATGCTAGGGACCTGTGTTGGTCTTGCCATACTGCTGTGGGAACCTTCGCTCATGTTATTTATGAATGTCCTCAACTACAGGTCTACTGGGGCGGGTCTGGGGTCGTATTCAATTTATCTTACACTTTCACGAACCTCTCTCTTGGAAGGTCGTGGGACTCCGCTCTGTGGCGGAGGTCCCCTCTCTTCCTAAGAAGGGTCGCTTTCTCCTTGATTTCATGCTGGGTATAGCCATATGCTTAATCACGAGGAATTGGAAGGATAGCTCTCGACTTACTGTCAATGAATGGTGGAACCTCGTCTGCTTATATAGTAAATATGAGCAGATACCTCGGAGAGCTATTCCCCATGTCCAAACTCACTCTCGCTTGTCTAAATGGCAGATGCTTAATGATTATGTACAATCTGCTCATTGCTCCAACATGCCTGTATAATGTGCACTCATCATGTTTTAGATCACCGTTAGGTTTTGTAACACAATAATGTAAGTACACGCCCGCTTCGGGAATGCTTAGTTTTCTAGAGAAGAAGCAGGGGGGAGGGGGGTGGTAGGGGTTTACTTTGGTGTATGTATTACACGTTATGTATCTGTCTTTTAGCTGTATGTCTTCCTTTTCCTTTGTTGTTATAAAACGAAAATAAAGAATTAAAAAAAAAAAGAAAAATGTTACATAAAGGGTATGTGTGTATAGGAACCCCTAACACCCAGACGTGGCAGACAGCTGCCACTGTACATGGATGTGAGCACAGGTGGGCCATGTACATCACCAGTAAAGCAAGAAATACGTGTGTCAGTGGGTTGAAGCAGCAGCAGAGACAAATGTGTGTTGAACACATATATTTTATTGTTGCAAGTTATTGGACATATCGTATATACTGTGAGTCATGATATAAAGCTAGTTATTTCACAGGGAACAAACTGAAACCACATTGAGTACGCCAGCTACCCACATGTTGCGTACAAGTCCCTGGCCCCACCACAGATGATGAGCAGTACAGATAATATGCAGTAGGTGCATGTTGTGTACCATGCCTTAGCCCCACATCCCCACATACTGCTGCATGCCCCAAATGCCTCATTCACATATGTGTGCATGTAGACATTAGGTAGGGCATGATGACAGCCCCACACACACCAGTCACAAAGGTGTAACCAAAACATATCTGCCCTCCAAAAACAGGTGGCAAAAACCTATAAAGGTGTACATATAAACATCTCAGCAACTGCACACACACACACATATATCTACGTCACAGATGTTTCATAAGGCATCATATAGCACATTAAGTGCCACCAATGTCCAAAAAAGCACTGTGCAAATGCAAAATGAGGATATGGTAACAGGTACAAGAGGAACATGATCCCAGAGAATAAAGGAAATGCAAACGATCACACATACAGGGATTGCACTATGCATACGGTCTGCTGCAATGGTTGTTGTGAATACAGTATACGTATACATATGACAGGGCACATGGCTCTCTTGGCCGCCGCTGCACACTGGGCCGAGGGTTTTAACATGGTATCCACAATGACGCCTAAATCTTTTTCCTGGGTGGTGGTTCCTAATGTGGAACCTTGCATCGTGTAACCATAGTTTGGGTTGTTCTTCCCTAGGTGCATGACCTTGCACTTGTCCACATTAAATTTCATCTGCCATTTTGATGCCCAGTCTTCCAATTTATCAAGATCCTCTTGCAATTTTCCACAATCCTCTTGGGTTTTAACAACTTTAAATAGTTTTGTGTCATCTGCAAATTTGATAACCTCACTCATTATTCCACTTTCCAGGTCATTTATGAATATGTCAAAAAGCATTGGACCCAGCACAGATCCCTGGGGTACACCACTATTCACCTTTCTCCATTGGGAAAATTGGCCGTTTAGCCCTATCCTCTGCTTTCTATCTTTTAACCAGTTCCTGATCCACAATAGTACACTGCCTCCTATCCCATGACTCTTTAGTTTTGCCAAAAGTCTCTCATGAGGGACCTTGTCAAAGGCTTTCTGAAAGTCCAGATACACAATATCAACTGACTCACCTTTATCCACCTGATTATTCAATCCTTCAAAAAAACATAACAAATTAGTAAGACAAGATCTTCCTTGTCTAAAGCCATGTTGGCTGTCTCCCATTAGGTCATGACTATCTACATGCTGAGTAATTTTATTCTTTATGATGGTTTCTACCATTTTTCCCGTTACTGATGTCAGGCTTAGCGGTCTGTAGTTTCCCGGATCACCCCTGGAACCTTTTTTAAAAATTGGTGTTACGTTGGCGATCCTCCAATCTTCAGGTATTAGAGATGATTTTAATGATAGTTCACAGATTACTAATAGCAGGTCTGCAATCTCGTATTTCAGTTCTTTCAACACCCTTGGATGTATACCATCCAGCCCAGGTGATTTGCTACTCTTCAGTTTATCTAATAGTTGTAATACATCTTCCCGATGTATCGATATTTCCTTCAATTCTTCCGCACCTTTAAATACCACTTCAGTCATGGGTAACATCCCTACATCTTCCTCAGTAAAGACTGAAGCAAAGATTTCATTCAGTCTCTCCGCTATCGCCTTGTCGCCTCTTAGTGCTCCTTTAACCCCTTTATCATCTAATGGACCAACTGACTCTCTCACAGGTTTTTTGCTATGAATGTACTTGAAAAGGTCTTTACTTCGCGTTTTTGCTTCCGCAGCAAGCTTCTTCTCAAATTCTCCCTTTGCCTGCCTTATCAATGCCTTGCAATTGACTTGCCAGTGCTTGTGCTGTTTCCAGGTTTCGTCGTTTGGCTCTTTTTTCCATTTCCTGAAAGATGCTTTTTTGGCAATTCACAGACAGTCCCGTGAAGACTGTCTGTGAATTTCTGGGCCTGCACATACACATCTTGGAGACACATCTTGAAGACACATCTCTTCTCCACCGCCTTTGACCTCTCCCCTCCTTTCCCTTGTCTTCCTCTCTCCTTATTCATGTCTAGTTTAGTGTCTTGAGTGCTCTCCTGTCACCCATTGTAATTTCTTTTCCTTTTCAGGCCCATTGGCCCTCCTGTATATTATTTGATTTTTTTTGTAAATCGCCGTGCTCTAATTGGAACTGCGGTATATGAAGCCCAATAAACATAAACATAAACACAAGTGTGACATCCCAATCTGCCACAATACACATAAGATCATGTATGACCCCTGCGATGAACACCACACCCAGCCAGAGCATGGTAGCAACGTTGTATAGGACAGGCTGTCTATGCTCAAAGTAGCAGTCCAACATCAATGTCCATCATAGGCATGTGTGCCACATGCAGAGGTCAGTCATCCTATGCCTCCAACTTCCAGGAATAGCTGCATGGTCCTGGTGTGTTCTCAGACACATGAGTGATGGTGCCTGCAGATCCATTGCAGTCGATGTGCAGTGTGTGTGCTCTGCCCTGTATCAGAAGAAGGAGAAACACTGTCACGGTATGTTGCAAAGAACATCAGGGGACATTGCAGGTAGGCAGACATCAATATGTATAGAATGCAACGCCGGACATGCAAACATGAAATCAGCACAACACATAACACAGTGCATGTTGGGGAAATGTGGATATTGAACCATACATGAGGGTGTCCCATGGATATGGTCATGTCCATGCACATGTTACACAGGCGTCTCATGGCCCGACCCCATGTGCATCACCGTTGGTGCATAGTGACCCCACAGGAAAACCCCTTGTAAAACACAACAAAACACTAATATAGAAAGGCTGATATCCGACCCAAAAGATCCAAGATGCAACCTACCATCTATCTGCAGCAGGTGTCTGCTAGGGACTGTCAGAGGCAGGAAAAGGAAACATCACGTCACAGTGAATACCGAAGATGTCAGAAGATTGTGTAGAATCACCATATCCCCATCTCCAGCTGCCGTTGGCGCATGTACAAATTATGGCATCATCTGTGATACAGAAATGCTGATGGATAGTGGTCTGACAGCACACAAGAGATAGGTCAAATCACAACATAAATCAGATGCGCACAATGTGTACAAGGTCAACAGCAGTAGGTTACAGATAGCAGAGTCCCCAACCATACACAGGTGTAAAAACACCACCTACCACCTGACAATACAAATTGTGTGCACACTGTAGCAGTACACACCCACGCCAGAAAAAAACACACACACAGTATGTTCAGGTGAACATGCCACCAGTAGCATACAGCCTGTCTGGGCACAATATGAGATCAGCGGATATAAACATGACCAAACCAATGCTACACAGCATTTGGTTGATGTTACAATGTCCCAGACTGTGTACATGCGTCCCACCACCACAACACCTAGGACATGTGGACACACGCAGCTCTCTTGGATGTGTTCCTGAAACAGTGCTGGAGCAGATGAGCTGGGCAGGAACACATGTGCCTGTGTGTGACAGTAACATATGGGGTACGGGGTTGCCCACCAAAGAGGTGAACCACAACATATGTACATTGGACAGATGACCCCAGACATGATCTGTGGCAGATCATCCCCACAAACCATTTACCTGTATGTCCACCTACCCCATTCTCCTGCAGTTTGAGTGGGGTACAGACAGCTGCCATTGCACCACAGCACCAGGGAGGTCACACAACATATCCTGTCGATGGATAAACACACCAGAAATATACATATGCCATGTTTGAGGTGTGTAACACACACAGCACCATCATGTCATCACCCCTCATGCATCTAAAACCTTACTCAGTCTGGCATCTGTCCGTTACACTGTACAGAATAGCCCCTGCTGAAGCCCCCAAAGACATGTTATTCTTAAAAGTAAAGGGCCTGGACTCCATACGGCCCATGTCACCACCTCTCTGTTGCCTCAGACACTATTGTCAAACCCGTCACCCTGATATACAATCCTCACATGTCCATACTGCCTCCGTACTAAACACCTGCACCTCATATTTCAGCTGTCACACCTCCAGTGTGTGTTGTGATGGTCCCACCTCCCCTGCATGCCTGCACCCATATGCTGGAACACAGGGATATTCCTGTGTCTGTGTGTTCCAGATTTCTATCCCAAATGCCCTGTTGGGCCTACCTGATCCCCTGCCGTTCACCTCCAACTGTATGCTGATGAGTGCAAAATATATCCCACCATCCCTGAACAGTGCCTGCCAATCCAGACCCTGAGCAAAGTTTGTGTGTCTGACAATGCTGGCTTTATGTCTCCACGCAGTCTGAAACTGAACCTGGCCACGGCCCAACATCTAATCTCTCTCCGGAAACCCTGCCCCCATATTAAGTGTCTGTGTATAGGTTGCGACACATTGCCCCACGTAGATGTGCAATGTAGGGGTTGTCCATGACCCCTCCCTCACCTCCCCCACACATATGCATCATGTAGCTAAGAAATGCATTGTCATTCCAGATAACATGAGCTATATACTACCCACCCACCTTGAACACACAAATAAAACGTGAATGCACCCCTCAGTGACCACCCATTCTGCTAAGTGTAACCTACCCCTTGCTGTTATCCCCTTGAATCAGCTGTGTCTGCCTCGAACCAACCAACACTCATCACCTGCCAGCCTCACCAGACCATCATACATCGACTGTCAAATCACCTCACTGGCTCACAATCCGTTTCTGCACCCAGGTGTAGGTTACCATGCTGAGTTAATGATGCGGTAACCGTGTGTATACTCTGTACCTTCCCTCCCGAACATTAACTTCTGCCAATACCAATAACACTGAGCATGTACATATTGTTGCAAGTCATATACAGCGCTGTACCAAAACATGCAACCCACGGTCTGTGCTAATCAGTGTATGTTATGGAAGCAATGCGTCCATATCCCCCATCATGACAACCACATGTCTAGGCAACTGGTGCCACCTACGTCCCGCTTCCCTACTGCTGACCCCACACCACACTCTGTCTACCTTGCTGCACCCACAGCTGGAACCAACAACCTGTGTGTGATTGCCAGCCACCGTCTCAAAAGACCGACCATGTACCTATGTAAGGCAGCGTACTCACCTATGGCAAGTAAGCCATTCTCATCTGATTCCCGTGCACCCGCAGGTATCCCCTACACACCCTGCCTGTGTTCTCTATGGACTATCCTGAATGCTCTGATAGGCAGGGAATGTCCACCATATGTCTGTGTAGTGCTGCGTATGACTGGTACCGCTATACAAATGGTCAATGGTGGTAGTAGTACATATGTCTACATACTAATGTAATATCCAACATATGCAGCACTTACATGAGAACCCCTCCGCAATCAGCTGGCACCTGGCTGCCATGCCCTCACGTGTGTCGCCACAGCCACGTACAGGACGGCATGTAGGATCATCATCCAGATCCTCATTAATTTGGACTGGGAGATTGTGCCTGAGAACAATGTTGTGCAGTATGCAAGAGGCCAGAACTATCTTTGTCACAGTCATGGGTGTGTGTTGTAAGGCCCCGCCGGTCCTATCCAGACACCTGAAGTGATTTTTCAAAACGTCAAAGGTGCGCTCGATGACTGAGCGACTGGAGGCATGGGCCTCATTGTACCTCCTCTCTGCATGTGTCCACGGCAGACACACAGGGGTCAGCAACCAGGGACGACACCCATACCCTGCGTCACCTATAGAGAAATAGTAGAGAGGTAAAGCAGAGGTTGAGCCACACACACATGCATACAAGCACCTACATGCAATCCAACATCACAGACAGCCCTCCCATAAACATGTGACAGCACATGCTGACGTACAACATGTAAGTGGCAGCATGTGGAAGCGTGAGACATGGACCACGTGTAAAGGGTAAGGCGTGCCAATCACCCCAGCTGTGACCCTAAACACCACATGGCCAAACACATATAGCTGAAATGTGGTAGTGCCGGCTGCAAACACAGCAGCCACACACATGGCAATACACCCTGAACAAGGTTTGTGATGCACACATTAGCACGCGTGTGAGAGCCATGATACAGCCCACACACATGAAGTGAAATGGGGAAAGGTCCATGAGTTGGCCAGAGAGGATGGCCGGGGACAACAGTATACTGTTGAACATACGTGGAACATACAGATGACCTGTACTATGCCCTTACAAAGCACACAATGTGACATGGCCAGTTATGTCAGAGGTGAAGGAGCCCACAACACAAAATATCATACCAAGGAACACCATGGAGGGAAGTGCCCTCCCTCAACACGCACACAAATGGCACCCAAAGACAACTAGGGACACCCTGCAAATACAGACATGTGTGCCCACGTATACCCAGAGGAACACCATGTGCACGTTTGAGCAGAGAAATACCCACCCAGCAGTATACAGTCCTCATATTGGTCAGCCTCAAACTGTCCGAATAGTGCTGAGTGATGCAGGATAAAGGAGTCATGGGCGGACCCTGCAAACCTAGGGACCACATTCAGAATATGCACATTTGCATCACATATAACCTGAACATTCAGGGAATGGTAGTGTTTGCGGTTGCAGAACACTGCCTCGCTGTCTCCAGGTGGAACCAGGGCAACATGTGTGCAATCAGTAGCTCCCATCATGTGTGGTATCCCCGCAACCCCCTTGAAGGCCTGGTTCAGGGTCCCCCACTGTTGCCTAGTGTTGGGAATTGCAATGTAATTCCCCACTCGGCTGACCATGGCTCGCAGTACCTGGTGGAGACAGCGTGAGAAGGTGGGGCGGCTCATGCCGCCCACTGCAGCCACAGATGACTGGAAATAGCCAGAGGCAAAGAAATGTAGGACAGCCAGGAGCTTGACCAAACCCAGTATGGCATATGACCGGCCGGTCAGGGGCTCAAGGTCAGGTCTTAGATCCTCGAAGAGCTCCCTAATAGCCACTGTGTCCAGATGGTATAGGGAGATGACCTGATCCTCACATATGTCCTGGAGCTGGGCCCTGGGCCTGTAGAGGTGAGCCTGGCGAGGGCGCAGCTCAGCACGCCTCCTGCGCCGTGCCAGCTCTGGCCCAGCCTTCATGGCCCCCACAGCTGCAGGTCAGAGTTGCAGTGGGTATGCACCCAAGCCCTGTGCCGCAGCACCATGGACACCATCTCCCACATTAGGCAACCGTGGGTCCTGAGCACCCCAACGCACCTGCAGCCACCACAAAGGCAGCCATCATCAGAACAGATATACCACAGACAGAGGGTTGTACTTCGCCTCTTCCTCGCCACACCTACACCACATATGCATGACAATTTATTACATGTCTTCCGGTGCGCACCTGGGCACGTGTTGCGCATTCTCTGCACCATGGCTGTGCAGTGCACATGCGCATAATGTACAAACGTGGCCCTTGCACGTGTGCTGTGCAGGGCTCCGTGCATGCATACAGCATATGCGGTGTCCATGCATGGTGCCTGCGCAAGAGATTACTGTGGGCGCAGTCTGCTGCGTGTGCGCCCATTCACGGGCGTCATGCGTGGAGCCACACAACACAGCGAGCACAGGCACCGCTGCACATGCACAAGCACCGCAGTGCATGCGCAACATGCGTAAAACAGCGCCCAACACAAAAAGCCATAAATAGACCACCTCCCATGTTAAACGCCGAGGGCTTGAGTAGGCATTGAGAGCAGGTGAGCAGAGATTAGGAGAGCAGCAGGGTCATAGGAGAGGTGGTATGGCGAGGCAGGTAAAAGAGAGAGGAGAGGATCTGGGGAGAGAAGACAAGGAGAGGAGAGGTGGGGGGAGGAGCAGGTGTGGGTCTATAGTACCATGTTGCTAGTCTTCGCATGCAGAATTGATCTGAGAAGTGGTCTGTTGAGCTACACCAGACATGTACATCTTTTTGATGGTAGTGAGAATCGAGGAGGGATGTGACACATTCTATCTACCCTTTTGATGTCTAGGACATCTGTACCTTGCCCACTCGCAATCTTAAATGACAGAGGTATAAGGCAGGGGTCTCCAAATCCAGGTCTGGAGGGTCACAAACCAGTCAGGTTGCAGGATATCTCTAATGCATATATATCTCATGCATATTCATTAGGGCTATCCCAAAACCCTGTCAGGATTGCAGCCCTCCAGGACAGGGTTGGACACCCCTGATCTAAACAATGGCTGTCTACAGAAAGAGTACAGGTCACCGGACATACGGTCTCCTGGGTTAACCAGGATAGGATCGAAACAACAGTACCCATAATGCAATTCACCTGCAGGACACCTGTCTACATCTGCTAACCAGATGGGGTATGCACCTCTACAGCACGTCAGCTTGGTAGGGGGATGTGACCGTGCATGTTACTGCCACTGACCACCTACAGGCCATGCCATTGTGCGTGTTCTGTGCTCACTCTGAGTGTGAGGTGGGGTGGGCAGCACCAGGTCCACACTACCCGAGTTGGCTGAGGAATGCTTTGCTGTAGGTCTTCATCAGTGCTAGTGTGTGACAGGTATTTGCTGAGATACCTGTGTTTGTCCTGTTTCTATTTAGCAGTCATGTCTGCTCCTTGTGGACCATGATGCAAGCAAACTGGTACATAGGCAGTATGCTTGGCATGGTCACTTGTTTGTGGAGCTGGGGGGGTGTGTGTGTGTATGCACATACTGATTATGATATTAGCAAGGCACCCTCTCGGGGTCGGGGACATAATCTGCCCCTGACAGACCCACATTCTGCACATCTGCAACTGCGTCAGTGGTGCAACATGCTGTGGGACCAGCAACCACCATCCTTTTGACAAGCCCACAGTTGCTGCAGGTTGGTACCTGTGATAGGGCCACTGACAGACAGGTAATAGTCCTGCTCAGCTCAGCTGCCCTCCACCATGATCTGGAGTTCACCAGCAGAGGCCACAGTCAGTGTGCACCTGCTGTACCGTGCAAGGTGTTGCAGCCATACACATGCTAACTACAGCCAGTGTGATAGCCCATACCTGGTGCATGGTCCCAGAGGAACTGTGTGCACCCAAATGTGGGATATTAGCATCAACACCAAGCAGGTATATCAGTGATTGGACCTCAGAATTGGGGACTCACTAATATCACTACTGAAAACATTGTATGGCACTATGTGGGAGGCTAGACATGCCATGGTCACTGCTCAGTCAGGGTGTGAGTACCCACACAGCCTGACTTGCTGTGGCCACCCAGTCCATGCAGATGGCGTTTGCAAACTAACATATCCCAGCCATTGCCCTATGCCCTATGCAGATGCATCCTGGATAAACCGCCCTGTGTTAGCCCTACCCACAATACCTTGCTCATCATTATGCACATTGGAAGGCTAACAGTGGAACCAGGGAAAGCATTGGGAGCTCAGTGGGGTGTTGTCAGTCACAAAACATTGGATAAACATACACAGATTACCACACCTATTTGGGAATTTTGCAAAGCTAGCGGTGCTTGGCAGCCCTGTCGGCAACACTTGTCATGGGCTTAGTGCAGGTATTGGTAAGATACTCATTACTGTTAGGGTCACTCTCCAGGGTGGTAAACACTGTCAGAAATTAATGAGGGGACACACACCACATATGTTAGAAAGATTGCTATGATGGATCTCTGTTAGACAGCTGTGTTTAATTTATGATTTGTTATCTGACATTAGTCACAGCTACCTTTTGATGTATATGGGGCGTGTTTCCATGTTTATTACAGCATTGCTAAGGTATTCAGGTGCTTGTAGTGGAAGCTGCTGCTCAGCGCAGGGCACAATAGCCTGCCTTTTCATTAGCCTTTGGATGGTGGAGCCTGTGGGTATGGGTGTTTGTGCCACTGTTGGCTGCTGATCTGGGGCAGAGGTTCACAGATTCGGTCAGGGTGGTTCAGACAGAATTCAGGTTGTCAGGCTGTCCCTACTGAATATGCATAGGTATATTTGCATACAATGGGGGCAGTGCCTTCAAATGCAGATCATGCATATTTATTAGGGACAGCCTGACAAACTGAATGGTGTTTGCCCCTCCAGAACTGGGGTTGCCAGCATCTGCTCTGGGGAGTGCACATTATTCTTGTGTATGTGCTCTGTAGGGTGAAATATGGGGACATGGAGTGCAGTAGCCACAGCTGAGACTTGAACCTGTGACCTTCTGCCTGTGAACATACTGACTGTGTGCAGTGCACCAAACTGTTGCCACAGAGGTAGGTCATTTCCTGGGGATACCATTACCATTCATCTGTTGGACTGCAGGCCACCCACCTAAACAGGGCTTGGCCTTGGTCTGGTGTGGGCAGCTGCCAATGCTCCCTCTACCACCAGCACCCCTCCGCCACCATTCTGACATGTCCTTCTGCCGGTAGTGATGGTGGTGTGCAGTCCCAGGCCATCCTGTGTGCTGGTAAGCAGTTGCCTATGGTGTGTGATCTGGGGTAGGGGTGCCTACCTAGACATCCATGCTTCCCCCCGACAATGCCTGGCCATGTTATGTGCCCTTTGGGGTATCTGCTGGGTCATGTCCATTGGGGCACTGTGGGAGACACACTTGTGAACATGTTTGCCCTTGGTCAGTTGATGTGTGCTGCTTTTCCGTTTCTGCCTTCCTATGTGGTACCTGGGCTTCTGCCTAGCCCGCACTGTGCCCCAGCTGCCCCACTGCATGTTCCACCTGTGGCCCCCTGTACCCCATTTGCAGCCTCACCATAGTGCCCTTTCATACTTGGGCACTATGCTATTGCTTCACATGTATCACTACTATCACTGTTCTGGGTCTCCATGCCTTTGCTATACATTGCTGACTGAAATGGTTTCTCTCTCCTGCATTTCTTCCTCTAACGCGAGGTTTTCACTGACGTTACAGCGTTAGTGTGCCTGGAGCATCAACACGCCCATTCTCCGCCCATTTACCCCTTCTCTCCACCCTCTCAAATGACGTACTCCACCCTCTGTGTGTCCTAACACCGCCGCTAACGGTATCGCACGCTAATGTTATTTTGTCGCCCAAAAACGTTGCGTATCACGTGCTTACATCATGTTTTGCATGCTAATACTGCCGCTGCAACGTTATCGCTCTTTAGTAAACATGCCCCTTAGTAACAAAAAATATAACCTTTACATTGCCCTCTATTTCCTATATGCTGAATGTACTGTGCATACTACTTGACCTTCACCTATTAACCTCTGATCGAAATACCAATCCAAGTTTCTCACTTCTATCATCATTTCAAGCTTCCCCCACTGCAACATCAGCTAGTTCATATCCAATCCCATACTTTCCTCCCTACCAGCAATATCTCAATTTTCTCTACATGAAGGATCAGTTGATTGTCCTCAAAGCATTATGCAGTGCTGCTAATCCTACATTCAGTTTAGCTAAAGCATCTCCTTCATCATCACCAAGAGGGTCAACCAATTGAGTATCATTTGTGTTGAAAGTAACTTAAAGTAGGTTACCAGGGTCCTCTGAAACGGTAATATGTATAATGACTTGGAAAGTTGCTGATAGTCTGAAGCCTAGCAGCCTGGATAAAGATGTGTTATAAAAGTCAACGTTGTACTTTGGGATGACATTGTGAGAACAAGACAGAATGCTTTTGTTTTTAAAATGATGGAGCTGAGAAATATCTGTGCTCTGATCTATAACATTGATGTAGAGCTGAATTTGTGTCATGTAACAGTTTTTCCCTAATAAAAGGAGGTGCAAAAGGCTAGCTTGAGGAGGGAATCATGGGACCCTGCACAAGTGTGCACACCTGTGAATTCCTCACTTAAGTTGTACTATCTATTTGCAGTTGAATTTGGAGAATTGAAGCCAAGGACCAAGGTTAAGTTTTTCTACGTAGTCAGAAGTAGGCCACTGGCTAAGAGATACAGAGATCCATTCAGTTTGTGCCATGACCCAGATATCAATTTCTCTTCATTCAAGGCAAGGCATAAAGGACAGAGGATTGTGAGTATGGAGTACAGACAGTGTTTAAGAGAGGCAGCCTATTGTAAACATGGTGATATTGTAAAGTCTTTTAGGACGGGCTTCTCAGAGCAGCTGTGATGTTTGCAGATAATGGTACATGTGAAAAATTGAAGAGAAAAATATAAGTTGTTTATATTTGCTTTTATGACATTGTGTTTTTAAAAGGATAATGTTTTCTGGTGTAAAAGATTTAAAAAGCCTTGCTGAAACTTGGTAATTAGTTGTTGTATTCTCATATGCTGATTTTCTTCTTTACTAAGTCAGAGCAGTATTTCTTCAGACTTGTAAGTTGATATTTGAAATGTCTTTGTTATCTTTGTTAGTTGGTGATGCCTAAAGACAGATTTGTCTTGTTTCATTTCACTCTTGGGTCTTATATAAGGTAATTTTAATTCTTTTTTCTCTTTTGAGTTGTGCGTTTTTGTTTCTAGAGAGGTGCATTTTGTTTTGATAGCTTTCTGATCTCAGTATGAATGAGAAAAAAAAACAGATAAATGTTGTAGCACTGTGATTTCTGTGCATGCTGATTTTGGTTTTGGTTTTGGCCTTAGTCTATAAGGATTAGTATGTTATGATGGTCTGTGCATTTATGTTAGCTGGTATGAGGATATAGTTGGTGGTATGAGCAAGTGATTATTGTGTGATGTGAGATATGATATTAATAGTGATAGAAGGATTTTGTTTGATAGTAAACTGATGAGGGTGGTCTAATAATGTAATGTGATGTGTTGGATTAATGAATATAGAAAAGCAGACGAGATTCTATAATTGATTTTGCAGTGTTAATGCATATGGACAGCTAGTGGGGAGTTTTTCAATCGATATGGTTTGTACTGTAGTGTGGAATGGATTCTCTGAGTCAAAGGATTGGAATGTATTGTACACTGAAGTAAGAACCTTAGTAGACAGTACAGATAACAAGTTTGGCAAAGTTTTGTGTGTTTAGAGTAACTCTGTAGCAAGAGATACTGTCACAGTTATCTGACTAGAGGGCCTTGAATGCAAGCTTGTAGAAAGGCTTCTTTTAAACAAAAAATATTATAGTTAAAGTACAGCCTGAATATTGCTGATTTTCTTTTTTTCCCTGTGAATATATAAAAAGAACAACTTCTGATTCCAATTGTCAGCCTATTGCAAACATGGTGATATTGTGAAGTCTTTTAGGAGGAGCTTTTACAGAGGAGTTGCCAGTTTAAAGCAATTAAAAATTCAGTTGTCAGTGTCTACAACCTATCTTTGTTAACACTTTACTAATGATCATAATTTTATTATTTTTAAGATTATTTTACAAGGATCCTGGATTTGACAAGTGTGATAGAGGTGGGAGGAAGAAACAAAATTAACCATTTCTTTATTTGTATGCAGTAAATAAATTTAACCCATGATGTGTAAGTTTTCTTTTCTAGATTAGGTATCTGAGCATATCCTGGTTAAGAAAATTTGTCTACTGATTTCATTCTATGGGGTATGTTTACTAAACCATCTTAACGTGTGCCTGGCGATAATGTGCAGGCTGTCATAAAAGGAGTGGGCGTGTCGGTCTTAAAGTAGCAAAACGGGATTATCACGCGATAATGTGCGCTGCACACATTATCGGGTGAGACGCCGCTAAGCACGTTAATGCGCAGTAATCTTAAGTAGGTGCGCAGACATACAAACACAGAAACAGAGGTGTAGCACAATGGTTAATACACTGACTGATGTTATAGGGGTCATGAGTTTGATCCCCCAGTGTGCCTAACCATAAGGCTGGCTGAACCAGTAGCTTTTACGTGTAAGTATTGATTTTTGAGGCATTTTATTTGTAGTTTAATTAGTGCTGCCAGCAAACACCCCCTCACGTGCCATAACCTAAGGTGCCGCATAAGGCACCCTATAAGGCACTCCATAGGGCACATTATAAAGTGCACTGTCCGCCAAGGCACCCTATAATGTCCCCTATAGGGCACCCTATAAGGCGCTTTAGAGGACACCTGATAAGGCACCTTACAAGGTGCTTTATAGGGTGCCTTATGGTTACAGTACACTGAGGGTGTTTCTGCTGGCAGCACTAATGTACATTAAAAATAGACAATGCCTTGGAAAGCCTTATCAAATAACCCCATGATGGGTTTGAACCCATGATCTCTGGCCCCACAGGCAGTGAAGTAACCAGTGGGCTACAGCTACTAACAAGCCCCTGGGTGGCTGCAGAAGGACTGCATGTCACCACACAAACTGTCTGCTGCGGTTACCAGGATAGGGTTAACCCACCCTTACCCATGATGCACTTCACATGCAAATCAGCAGTCTACAGATGGGCACAAGATAGGGTATGCACCCCCACAGCACCTCGGCCTGGTAGGGGGAACCAACCGTGTGTGGTACTGGCACAGAGTAGCTACAGACCGTCACATTGTGCGGGTACTGTGCTCACCCTGAGGGTGAGGTGGGGCGCCCAGCACCAGGTCCACAGCACCTTTCATAGCTGAAGTATGCCATGCTGCAGGTCCCCATCAGTGCTACTGTGTGTGATAAGCAGTTCCTGCAGACCCACCTAGGATACATCTGTGTCCTTCTGTATTCTCAGTCATGTCTAGCCCTTAAGGGCCATGAGGCACCCAGAAAAGTGCATATCCTGTGTTGGTGCCATGGTTACATGATGTAGGTGAAGAAGGGCAGGTGTTTTGACCCACAGGTGGATTATATACCACCACACAACCCACCCTCTGGGGCTCAGGGTGGGAAACAGGATCACCCACCAACTGATCCACATTCTACCTCCCTGCAATGGTGGCAATAGAGGGGGATCATCAACCCCATTCCTGCTGGGGAAAAGACACCCTACAGGGCAGGCAATGCAGAGCTGTACACATCCATAAAACAATAGCAGACAGTAGGCCTGGAAATGCACAGCTGCCCCCAACCACTACCTGACATTCTCCAGCAGCAAGCCTCCAGCTGCTGCACCCTGCAAGGCATTCCATCAAGACACATACTAGCAGCAGACAGTCTGCTAGCCAGTCCATATTCCTGGAGGAGATGCGTGTACCCAGAACTGGGATGTCAGCATACACACCATGCAGATAAGTCAGTGATTGGGCCCCAAAAGAGAACCCATAAATATCACATGAAAAAAACACTATACAGCACTATGGGGGAACCTAGCCATGCCGTGGTCACTGCTCAGTCAGGGTGAGAGTGATCTCCCAGCAGGACATGCTGTGGCCGGCCACTACAATGTCCGAGCCATTGCCCTATGCTATGTACAGATGAATCCAGGCCAGGCCACCCTATCCAGGCTATTCCCACGGTACCTTGCTCCTCATTATGCACATTGGCAGGCCAATACTGGCAACAGTGCTAGCAGTGTGGGCTGTGTAGGGTGTTTGCAGCCACCACACACTGGATAGACAGACAAACACTCCCCACACCTATGCCAGCATTGTGCAACTATAGAGGTGTTTGGCACACCTGGCCACCGCTCCAGTCCTGGGCACAATGCAGGCATGGCTATGGTGCGCAATACTGTTGGTGTCACCCCCAAGGGTGGTAAACACTGTCAGACACAAGACCTGTAGCACACTCCACAGAAATCAGAAAGGTTGCTATGATGCAGCTCACTCAGAAAATTGTACTTAACCTCGGAATTGCTATCTGCCAGTAATCATAGCAACCTTTTGATAGCTGTGTACCATATTCCCAGGTTTAGGGTGGCATTGCTAAGGTATGCCAGTGCTAGTATTGGGAGATGCACGCAGGGCCCAACATCCTGCCTCTCCAGGAGGTATTGGATAATGGAGCCTGTCGGTGTGGGTGTGTCTGCCCCTGTTGGCCACTGCTTTAGGGCAGAGGTTCCCGACTCCAGTCCTGGTGGGCCAGACACTGTTCAGGTTTTCATGCTGTCCCTCATGAATATGCATGAGATACATCTGCATACCATGGGGGCGGCACATAGAAATGCAGCACAGGCATCTTTATTAGAGACAGCATGGAACCTGAATGGTGTTTGGCCCTTCAGGACTGCATTTGGGAGACTCTGCTCTAGGTAATGTGCATGTTTATGGTGTCTATGCTCTGTAGGGTAAAATGTAGGTGTTTTGGGCATGTTTACGTCATCTGCAATAAAGGTTCTGTCTGTATTAGCACGTTTTAGTAGTGGGTAAAATATGGGGACTGGGTTGGCAGGAACCACATCTGGGACTTGAATCTGTGACCTTCTGCTTCTGAACACACTGGCTGTGTGAACTGCACCACTGTGTTGTCATGGAGACAGTGCATTCCCTGGTAATACCATGACTGTTTATCAGACAGGGCCTGTCTGTTGCAGTGCATGGCACCCACCTACACAGGGCTAGGCCACAGTCTGCTCTGGGCAGCTGCCACTGCCCCCTCCACCACCAGTATCCCTCTGCCACCATGCTGACATGCCCTTCTGCTGGTGGTGCTGGTGGAGCGTAGTCTCAGACCATCCAGTGTGCAGGTAGGTGGCTGCCTCTGGTGCGGGTTCTGGGGTAGGGGTGCCTGCATAACTGTCCATGCTTCCCCCCAGCACTTCATGCCAATGTTCCATGCCCTTCGGGGTATCTGCTGGGTACTATCCACTGTGACACTGTGGGATGCACACTCCTGCCCATGTTGGGCCCTCAGCAGTTGCTGTCTGGCTGCTCTACTGTTTCAGCATTCCTATGGGCCAGCTAGGCATCACCCTAGTCCGCACTGTGGGCCAGCTGCACCGCAGCATGTGCTGCCTGCAGCCCTCTGTGTCCCCTTTTCCAGCATCTGTCCAGTTGCCCGTTCCGACATGCCCACCCTGCTGTTGTGGAACATGTGCATGCCATAGGAAACCTGGCCAATGGAGTCGAAAACCCTGCTCAGCGCAATTACACTGTGGGCTCATTCACCTTGTATGGGGATGGAGCATAGACCCTTCCAAAATTCATATCATTTTTTTGGAGCTTTCTTGGGAGTGTTTTTTGATGTTTCCCATTGATATCGCTATTGGCCAGCTTGATTATTTTATTTTTACATTTTCTTCTGTACATTTTCAAAGTTTATTTGCCCTTTTGTTCCGTGCACATGTATCACACTTATCACGTTTTATAGGTTTCCCTCAGTGAAAGAACGCCGCGCAGAAGTTAACAGCAGGAAGGCTTTCAGTAGAGTTAACGTGGGCAGCAGCATTGTAGAAGATTACAACAAATTTTAGTCCCTGTGGGCAATTGATCCCCTTGATAAACCCGTTTGGAGAAACGCGAGGGCGCCTGAAATTGCAAGGCGTTGGGGTTTTGGGGTTTTCTTACCAGACAGCACCTTTGAAGATAAGTGCTGTTTTATAATGCTCTCTATTGGGGCTTATTCTGTGAGAATGTAGAAAATCGTGAAAAGTATTGAGAAATCGGTCACATGTCATTGATGTAAACGGGCACATAGCTGGGAAGACACAGTACCCAGAAGTTTAGTGCCGTTATTGTTTATCTGAGACAAGTGATTGATAGCTATAGCAGTTTTGATGAACTCTGAGGAGTACTGAATGACTACGATTATAGCTGAGTGTTATTGTTCATTCACTAGATAGACCCAACTACATTTTTGTCTGAAATTAATATTTCTTTGACATTGCACTCTCTTTCAAATGGCCCTTTTTCCTCATTGGAAGCATTTGTACTCATTTCTTGGGGGTTCCTGCAGAGGGAACCTATCTCCCTGCCTGTCCCTGGGCATTCACCTATACTGTCCTCTTCCTTCTTGTGGGAACCTCGGGGGAAACCCCCCTAGATGGCTTTTCTTGTAGAGTGGCCTCTGAGCTCACTCCTATATATGACTGAGAATATTGAGCCTCAAAGTATCGCTCCGCTCCCCTAATGGCCTCTTCTAGGGATCGACAGACCTGCCTTATAAGCCACCCCTTCACTTTCTCGGGGACTGCAAAAAGGAATTGCTCTACTATTAAAGCTTCCATTATCTTGCCCATGGTCCTACTCTCAGGCTCTAACCATTTTACTGCTAAATCTTTTAGGGGCTTATTCCATTGGAGATGTACAGCTCATCTGTACGTCTGGTATGAGCTGGACATACAGAGGGGTTCACAATTCTGATCCCGCAGGGCACATCTAACCCCACAGGATCAGATTCGCGAACAGGCCTGTACGTGCAGACCAGGATTGTGATTCAGACCAGCCTGCACATACAGGCTTGTCCCCAGCTAACTCAGTCAGAGTTCTACAATGGAGCAGTGGCACCATGGCTTCCAGCTGCCATGGCATCGTGGCTCCATTGTAAAGCCGTAATCTTTGGCACCAGCACAAAAAAATGTTTTCCCGCAGCCCGACCCTCGATCCAGCCTCCCAAGGCTAGAACCAGGCTGCGGGGAATTTTCTCCATCCCCTGCTGCCTCTTTTGAGCCCAGAGCCACCATCCCCTTCAAGATCAGGGATCATGTTCCATGATCTCAAATGTGGAATAAGTTCCCCGTCTAAGCCATTGGTCCTGGACATACAGGGCACCTTAGAAGGTACCCTGGGTTATGGAACCATAGGTTAAGGTGGCCTAACAAGGTTACGGTGCCCTAGGTTAGTGTGCCCTAAGGGTTGCAAGGTGCTTCAGAATGACATGCATGAGCTGTGAGATATAGAAACAGATGTAGCCCTAACACTAGATAGAGCACTCAGGAAAGGCAATGAACAGGTGAGTGAAAGAGGGAGAGCTGGGAGCTGCTGGACCTACCATATCTGCGGGCATCCCATGTGGCTGCCAGTACTGATGACAAACATGTTGGGGGCAACTGTACCACAGCAAAGGGTGTTGGCAATGAAAAGTACTGGAAAGACAGTGGGTGGCAGACGATGGGAATACGTGTCCCCCAGTGGAGGCGGAGGTGGCAGGATAGTTACAATCATGGGTGGATAGAGGAGTGGTGGTGCCATGCAGATCAGGCACAGGCGAGGCAAGCATGAAGAGGCGCAATGCAGGAAAGGGTAGCAGTGCAGGATATGGGGTGACAGCCTGCACAGGCAGACAGGACTCTACACAGCTGACAGATGCAGATAGACGGACCGAAGGAATGTCGGTAACTATGGTGAGGGTATTATGGGCTGGCAGCACAGATCTGCAAAAATATGACTGTTACAGGTATACAAACGATTTGAGTAGGACAGGCATGAAAGGTGGGAACAATGAGGAACTGAACCCATGACCTCTGCAGAGAAAGGTATTGTACTAACCAGTCAGCTATACCTCCATGGCGTACCCCACAGAAATGGCTGGGTACAGAAGGACTGCAGCTCACTGCACAAACTGTCTGTTCTGAATGCCAGGATAGGGTAACCCCACCAGCACCATGATGCAATGCACATGTTGAATAGCTGTCTACAGCTGATCACCAAATGGGGTCTGCACCTCTCCAGTACCTCAGCTTGTAAAGATGAACTGACAGTGCATGATTCTGGCACACAGTAGCTACAGACCATGCCATTGTGCAGGTTCTGTTGTCACCCTGAGGGATAGGATGGGTGCCCAGCACTAGGTCCGCAGTGCATGTGGTGCTAGAGATAGGTCCTGCTGTATATCCCCATCACTACCACTGTGTGACAGGTGTGCCATGTGGTGCATTCAAAGATAATTTGGTGTCTATTTGTATTCTGCAGTCACATGTGGCCCTCTGGGACTGGACACCACCCAGATTAGTGTGTACCCATTGTTAGGGTCTGGCTGACATAGGCACCTGTTATCAGGGTAGAATGGTTCCTAGACTTGCATGAGGTTTGCGTAGCAGTGCCTCTACAGGTTAAAATGGTATACTCTATTTACCCCAAAAGGCCCACAATCACTAATTTGTAGGTAAGGGACAGGTGCCTGAGCCCCGGTGAAGCAACCTCCATCCTGCTGGTATAAGAGAACCCTCCAGTGTTGGTGGGGACAAAGCCATACCTGTGACTGGGGTTAGGTCTGGAAAAACCTCAACTGCCTCACACCATGAGTCTGACTGCACCTGCAGCACCCTACAAGGTGTTCCAACCATGCACAGACTAACTTCAGACAATCCACTAGCCAGTCCATAGTGCATCTCACAGAGGAACTATGTGCACCAAGCAAATATCTCAGTGATTGGGCCCCCAGCACTAGGAACTCACAGGTATCACTGGAGGTATATAGTGTAGAGCGCTATGTGGAAACCTAGACATGCCATGGTCACTGCTTGGTCAGATTGAGAGTGTCCTCCAAGCATGCCATGCTGTGTCCACCCTGTCCATGCAGGCAGTGGTCGGGCACTACATTGTCCCAGCCATTGCCCCACACCCTGTGAAGATGCATCCTTGCATTTAACTTGCCAGTGCTTGTGCTGTTTCGTTTTCGTCATTTGGCTCTTTTTTCCATTTCATGAAAGATGTTTTTTTGGTAACAACAGTCTCTCTGACCTGACCTTTAAACCATGCTGTCAGTTTTTTTGGACTTAAACCGTGGAATACAGCTGGTCTGGGCTTCCAAAATAGTATTTTTAAACAACACCCAAGCTTGATGTAAGTCTTTAACCTATGCAACTGTTCCTTTTAGTTTTTTCTTAACTAGTTTCCTCATCTTATAATAGTCTCCCTTTCGAAAGTTAAAAGCTAGTACTGCGGATTTCCTTACCATCCGTCCTCCACTAACTGATCACTATTGCCAAATGGCCCCAACACCCTTATCTCTTGCACCAGATCTGGTGTTCCATTAAGGACTAGTTCCAATATGGCTTCCCCTCTGGTTGGTTCATGAATCAGCTGCTCCAAGAAGCAGTCATTTATTTCATCTAGGAACTTTATCTCCCTAGCATGTTCTGCCGTGACAGTGACCCAGTCGATACCAGGGTAATTGAAATCAACCATTATTATTACTGTGCTGTAACTTTTGTTAGCTTCCTTGATTTCTTTGAGCATTTCATCATCCATTTGTTCATTCTGGCCAGGCGGTCGATAGTACACCCCCACTGCCATTGCCTTCCCCTTTTTACATGGAATTTCAATCCATAGAGATTCTATAGCAAATTTTGTTTCCTGCAAAACTTTAATCATTTCTGACTCAATGCCCTCTCTAACATAGAGAGCAACCCCTCCACCAATTTGATCAGCTCTATCATTACGATATAGTTTGTACCCAGGTATCACAGTGTCCCACTGGTTGTCCTCCTTCCACCATGTCTCTGAGATTCCAATCATATCTAACCTCTCATTTAGTGCTATATATTCTAACTCTCCCATCTTATTTCTAGCATTTGCTTATAAGCATTTTAGAGATTGTATTTTATTCATCTTAATCTGGCTATTGGTAGGCATAGGTAATTTGGAATCTTTAAGCTCTGTCTGCTACATACTCAAGGGCATTTGGGCTACTTTACTCTTTTTTGGAACGTCTCTGCTTTTGGTAGTATCCTTCAAGGATACATTGTTCCAAACCATGCGCTCTTGGGCGACTGTCAGCTTTATGATGGAGCTTTGTACTTAACTTAGGGCTGATTCTATATAGGGCGGACAAAATGTTATGTGCCTGAAACATACACAAGCCCCTCTTCTAAAGGACTTATATATGTGCTTTGGGCAATTGCTATCTGCAAGTGTTTCCATAAGCCCCATTGTGTGTATTTTCAGTTAGGTGTGAACAGGGGTAGAGCCTGGGAGAAACATAGGCAGGGCCTAAATTTGCATGTGTAAGTTAAAGAATACTATGACCTATGCACATTTTTCTGAATGTAGCTGCCATCAGTTACACCTGCTCTAGAGCAGGCATAACTGCTGCAAATACGTGCTCTATATTGGCCATTGACTGAGAGGAGATGACAGAATTAGTTTTACAGGGATTTAGTAACAAGGTCCCTAAGGAAGTCCTGTGAATACCATCCTCCAATAACATACTGTATCTTTTGCTTTTAGGACACATTTTCATTTTTTAGCTGTATCATTTTTAACACTCAGCAATTCAATCTAGAGTATTATCTATAAAAATTCAATGGCTTGGCTGTTTCTGTGGAAAAAAAACATATTCCATTCTGAGTTGGGAAGTATCACTACCAGGCATAAGGGAAGTATCCCACAGGTAGACTTTTATTTCCATGCATTTGATTCAAGGTCTTTTTTTCACCACCTCGAGTATCATGCTTTAAGAAATTACATGATTGTGCACTTGCTACGATGCTGTTACATCTACTGTTGTTTAGCAAGCTATATAATTATTTGCATTCTATCCTACTTTGCCTGCCAGCTGCCAGAAAGTGAAGAGGGAAAATAAAACCCCTAGACTGCTGATGGCTTTACCGATGGGTTGTTATTAAAACTAAACTCATGGAAGTGTGTTTTGTACTTAACGTTATCTAAGCTATTTACCAGCCGAGGCAGTTTACAACACTGATGAAATCTAGCTGCCTCAATTGAAGCTAATTATTTATTTATATTCATTTGATACACCGCCCTTAGAGCCAAAGCATGACAGAGCATTAACAATTGTTAAAAAATAAGATAAAAAAATGAAAAAGAGGTTAGCCACGATCCTTGGCCACCGGCTCAAAATGTGGATTCCCCGCAGCCTGACCCCAGATCTGGTCTCCCAAAGCCAGGGTCAGGTTGCCGGGATCATCCTCTGCCCCCTCCTTCCCTTTCTGAGCCCCGGGCCGATGAGGAAACGTATTCCACCTCGGAGGTGAAATAAGTTTCCCGTTCAAGTCGCTGGTTCCGGACGTACAGGGCTGACATTGAAATCAGCCCTGTACATCCGGGGTCGACGACCGCCCACTGCCCGCCTTAATGCTGCCCCTGATCCACCCTTTCCCTCCCCTGTTTAACTTCCCTGTACAATGCATGGGGAAGTTAGAAGGGATCAGGAGGGGCACGAATAGTGGGGATGGATGTCCTGTTGGGAAACCTGCCCTGCTATTCATGCCTCAGAATGACTCCATTAGTGTATTATATTGAGGCAGGTGGGTGCTTTAAAAATGTTTCTGTAAATAGTTTAGGTCTGATGTTTGAGGAAACATGGATAATTTTGTGTTCAGGAAATATACTATTTGTCCTCAAATTGCACAATTAGAACAGTCAGTCCTTTTTAAACTTCTGCAGTCCTTAGAGCTACGACTTGAGGACTCGGAGAGGAGGAGTAACCTAATGGTTAGAGTACTGGCTTGGAAGCAAAAAATAAGGGATGTTTCCCACTAACACTTCACGTGGCCTTGGGCAAGTGGCTTAACTCTCCATTGCTTCAGAAGAATCCAAGTTATCAATGTCCCTGTTTAATGTTTACCATGTAAACCGCTTTGACAAAATAATAAAACAGTATAAAGGACCTGTTAAATAAACTTGGTAGTCTAAGGGATGGTGCTAGATTACTGGAACTTTATGAGACCAATCTAATAAGCCCAGAATGCTGCTGCATGTATTATAACCGGTTTCAGATGGCTCAAATGTATTGTTCAAAGGTATTGTGCCTAGTTTTTGGAGCCTGCATTGGCTCTCCATGGCTTTCTGAGAATAGTTTAAACGTTTGTTGTTGCCTTTAAGACATTGTGAGGTGAAAATCTTTTTGAGTTGTCTGTATTGATGCAACACTATCATCCATCTCATATAACCCCTCTTCTAAAATTACTTCACTGACTCCCCTTCTGTTTCTGTACCCAATTCAAACTTCTCCTTCTAACATATAAACACATTCACTCTACTATGCCTCATTACCTTATTTATTTATTTAGCTGTATTTATATTCTGCTTTTCACTGGGTCAAGGCGGTCAATTGGGGGATACATTTAACATGAGGGGATATGAGACACATATGCTAATACTTACAGGGAACATGAGCAATGGAGGTTTAAGTGGCTTGCCCAAAACCACAAGGAGTGCCTATAGGACTAGAAGTCCCAGTCCCTCTGGCCTGAGATTGCTGTCCCCAGGTGGGACTTGAATCCCTGGCCCTCTGGCCTGAAGTATCTTGTCCTAACCACTAGACCACTCCTCCCCTACCTTTGTCCTAACCACTAGATCCTCCTCCCCTACCTTTCCTCTCCTCTCTCTGCACCACTCCTCATGAACTTCGCTCCTCCTCTGGCTTTTTTCACTCTGTGACCTTTTCTTCTGCAAACTCCAACTTCAGTCTTTTCACCTTGCTGCTCCTTATACATGGAACAAACTTCCTCTATCTCTATGTCAAGTTTCTTCTCTCCCCCTCTTCAAATCCATGCTAAAAGCTTACCTCTTTGAGGCCGCATTTGAATACTAATCCCTTGTTTTCCTTGTGTATCCTTCCCTACTTGAACCCCCCTTGTTTCTCTTGCATTGTTCTGTCTGTCTTGATAAGATTGTAAACTCTAGGAGCAGGGACTTTCTTCTTTATATGTTTGTACAATGCTGCATATGCTTTGCAGCAATTTATAAATGTTTAATTGTAGAATATGTGACATTTTATGTGACTATTTTCTGTATCCCATTTGACATAAGGATGATCTGGTTAGAAGTGATTAAATGAAAGAAAAGATTTAGGGGTATGTTTACTAAACTGCGGTAATGTCACCTGCGTTAGGTTCCGCGTTAAAGGTACAGATGCCCATATAAAGGCGTGGGCGGTGCATCGTTACAGCAAACTGTATCAACTAACGCATGTTACAAGGCGTCTTAGACTAACGCGCATTACAAGGCTCCTTATAAGGCACTTTACAAGGCACATTACAAGGCGCCTTATAAGGTGCCTTGCAAGACACCTTATAAGGTGCCTTGTAAGGTGCCTTGTAAGGTGCCTCATAAGGCGCTCTATAGGGCTCCTTAGGCTAAGTGCCGTATTAGGCACCCCTGGACAAGGCACCCTGAGCTATGGAACCATAGGTTAAGGTGGCCTAGCAAGGTTACAGTGCCATAGGTTAGTGTGCCCTAAGGGCTACAAGGTGCCTCAGGATGACATGCATGACCTGTGAGGAACAGAGACAGATGTAGCCCTAACACTAGATAGAGCACTCAGGAAAGGCAATGAACAGGTGAGTGAAGGAGGGAGAGCTCGGAGCCACTGGACCTGCCATATCTGCGGGCATCCAATGTGGCTGCCAGTACTGAAGACAAACAAGGTGGGGGCAACTGTACCACAGCACAGGGTGTTGGCAATGTAAAGTACTGGAAAGACAGTTGGTGGCAGATGATGGGAATACGTGCCCCCCAGTGGAGGCGGAGGTGGCAGGATAGTTACAATGATGGGTGGACAGAGGAGTGGTAGTGCCATGTGGCTCTGCGGTATAGACTTGCGTCTTCTTCAAAGCAGATTGCCCTCTCACATCAATGACCTCCCGAAACTCAGTGAGGGTACACTCTAACTCTAATTTCAGTAAGTCACTGAGTTTTGGGAGGTCATTGATGTGAGAGGGCAATCTGCTTTGAAGAAGACGCAAGTCTATACCGCAGAGCCACAACAGTCTGAGACCTCTTTAGTTAAATAAAGATTTATTCAGTTTTATAATTGCAACAAGTGGATAAGAAATTCTCAAAACATTGATCAGCACATGAACGACTTTCTGTATTGATTTGTTACTCGTTCAGGAACAGACCTCTTGTAAGGTCAGTGCCCTGGCAACTGTTAACTCGGGTGGACCAGTTAGATGTAGGTGGATTGTGTTTGGCCTTTGTCAACTGCTGTCTTGCTGATTTCCGGTTTCTATGTTCCTATGTGCCACCTAGGTGCCCGCCTAGTCCACCCTGTGCCCCAGCTGCCCCCGCTACATGTCCCTCCTGCAGCCCCCTATGCCCCACTTGCACCATCGCCATAGTGGCCTTTCATACTTGGGCACTATGCTGTTGCCTCAAATGGAGCACTACTATCACGTTTCTTAGGCTCCCTGCCTATGCTGTACATTGCTGACACTGAAATGGTTTCTCTCTCCTGCAAATGTGCATCTAATGCAGGGGTGGGCAAACCTGGTCCAGGAGGGCCGCAGACCAGTCAGGTTTTCGGGATATCTCTAATGAATATGCATGAGATATATAAGCATTAGAGATATCCTGCCAACCTGACTGGTTTGTGGCCCTCCAGGGCTGGATCTGGAGACCCCTGCCTTACACCTCTGTCATTTAAGATTGTGAGTGGACAAGGTGCAGATGTCCAAGACATCAAAAAGGTTAGATAGAATTTGTCAAAGTCCTCCTCACTTCTCACCACCACCAAAAAATTGTCTATTACACAACTTTTTGGTGGTGGTGAGAATCGATGAGGAATGTGACACATTCTATATACCCTTTCGATGTCTAGGACATCTGTACCTTGCCCACTCACAATCTTAAATGACAGAGGTGTAAGGCAGGGGTCTCCAAATCCAGCCCTGGAGGGCCACAAACCAGTCAGGTTGGCAGGATATCTCTAATGCATATATATCTCATGCATGTTCATTAGGGACATCCCGAAAACCTGATTGGTCTGCGGCCCTCTAGGACCGGAGGTGCCCACCCCTGATCTAATGGCAGGTTTTCATTTGCGGTACTTTTCAACCCTTCAGTTCCCCTCATTAGTGTAAAAGGAGACTCTCCCCACCCATTAACCCCTTCTCTCCGCCCTCTCTCCACCCTCTGTGGTGTTTACCGTGGCTGGGAATGCTAACGCTCGTTAGCTAACGTTAATGCGCATTAACGTCACATAGCGTGCGTTAATGTTACATAGTGCACGTTAACGTAGCCGCTGCTACGTTACCACACTTTAGTAAACATACCCCTTAATATCTAAAGCCACATTTTTGATTACTTTTGCCCTCAAGCTACCTCTGCTTTGTAAACATAGCCATAAGACTATTTTAGGTGTAAAAATTAGACTTTTATAAGTCATATGAAGGTAATTTTATAAAGCTTTTCCTGAGCATAAAGATAGTTTTACTCGCAAAATGACTTTTATAAAGCTACATGACCACATATTCGTACACACGTAAAAAGTAGACACATGGAAAGAGGATGCCTACTCTTTTTGTAGTCTTGGTGTAGGCATTCCTAAGGGTATTGTATGGGTAGAAAGAGGCTGAGGTGTAATGTATGTGCTTATTTTATAAGAAACTTGGGTAAATATGTAGAGCAGGTGTAAATTGGTGCATTAGCATTTGCACCCTATGGGAGCCTATTCTCTGAAATAAACACCTTTTTGGACTAACCAAGCTAAACTACACTAAACCGTTCACCGGTGTTCCATTGTCATATTACCTCTTGATTTGTCTGGGGCAAGCCAAACTAATAATTTATTTATTTATTTTATTTATTTAACAGTTTCTTATATACCGCCCCTTCCAGAGATCAGGGGCGGTTCACATCGAACAAAAATCAATATACTTCTGTATATTTTACATGGAACTTGTGTTAACTATGTACACGTTTAGTTACATTGAACATGTTTTGAACATTAACTAGAATAACACTATTCAAACTATGTACAGGTCATCACAACATAATTGAGTTACCGGTATTATTTACAATAGAGATATAGCCATTTGTTTGTGTAAATCTTTGTCTGTAGAGTTAGAATTTGTAGGTTAGAATTTGTCACATTCCTCCTTGCTTCTCACCACCACCAAAATATTGTCTATTAGACAACTTTTTGGTGGTGTTGAGAATCTAGGAGGAATGTGACACATTCTATCTAACCTTTTGATGTCTAGAACATCTGTACCTTGCCCACTCACAATCTTAAATGACAGAGGTGTAAGGCAGGAGTCTCCAAATCCAGCCCTGGAGGGCCACAAACCAGTCAGGTTGGCAGGCTATCTCTAATGCATATATATCTCATGCATATCATTAGGGATATCCCAAAAACCTGCAGGGTTGCAGACCTCCAGGACCGGAATTGAGTAGCTCTGCATTAGATGCACATTTGCAGGGGAGAGAAACCATTTCAATGTCAGCAATGTACAGCATAGGCAGGGAGCCCAAAAACTGTGATCGTAGTGCTCCATGTACAGCAATACCATAGTGCCAAAGTATGAATGGCCACTATGGCAATGGTGCAAATGGGACATAGGGGGCCGCAGGCGGGACATGTAGCATGTGCAGTTGGGGCACAGGGTGGACCAGGCGGGCGCCTAGGTGGCACATAGGAACACAGACACCGGAGATCAGCAAGACAGCAGTTAACCAAGGCCAAACACAATCCACCAAAATCTACCTGGTCCACCCTAGCCAATAGTCACTAGGGCACAGACCTGACATCCCCCCCAGCCATCCCGCCCCCATGTGGAGGGGACATAATAGTGGTAGGCAGTGATGGGAGAATGTGAGGATGTCCATGTATGCCCCCCACCCTGGAATCCGCTCCCTAGGTGGTCGCCTACCTACATAGTGGATGGCCTGGGACTGCGCACTACCAGCACCGACAGCAAATGGTCACATCAGCTTGGCAGGGGGGCTTGTACTGGAGGGGGCAGTGCCACCTCCCTGCAGTGGACCTAGGCCATGCTCTGCATCAGTACGTGGTGTGCAGTGCAACATAAAAGGTATGGCTGAGGAAAAGTGCAGGTAGCCCCAGGGACTACCATGTATCTGTGGCAAAAGTGTGGTGCAGTACACCCAGCCAGTGTGTCCAGGAGCAGAGGGTCACAGGTGCAAGTCCCAGCTGTGGTTCCTGCAGAGCATGTCCCTATATTTTACCCTACAATGCAGATACAACAGCAACATGTGCAAAGCCCAAAGCAGCGGCGAACAGGGGTGCAAATACCCACTCACACAGGCTCCACAATCCAATGATGCATGGAGCGGCAGGCTGTTGGCCCCAGCATTGGGATAATGTTATCACCAGAGCATTACTACTACCCCCTGCACAGTTTAGCAATGTTGTCACTGTGATCAGGACTAGTGTGGCGGGCAGGGCTGCCAACCACCCCTATCTTTGTATAATGCTGCAAAAGGAGTGAGCGTGTTTGTATGTCTATCCATTGTGCTGTGGCTGCCCACACTTCACTGGGCCCAAAATGTCCCACTGTTACCAGAGTTAGCCTGATTAGATGCATAATGAGGAGCAAGGTACTCTGGGTATGGCCCGGACAGGGCAGATTGGCCAGGATGCATCTTCACAGGGTGTGGGGCAATGGCTAGGACACTGTAGTGCCTGACCACCACCTGCATGGACAGGGTGGCCACAGCATGGCATGCTGGGAGGGCACTCACTCTGAACGAGCAGTGACCATGGCAGGTCTTGGTTCCCACATAGCGCTCTACACTATTTGTTTCTAGTGATATTTTTGTGTTCCCTAGTGTTGGGATCGCAATCAATGAGATGTCTGCTTGATGTACATAGTTCCTGGTGGGTTGCCTGCAGTTAGACTGTGCATGCTTGGAACACCTTTAAGATACAGTCTGACTGTGCTGTCTGCTGGTGACTGGCAGACAGTGCTGGGAAACACTTGGGGTTTCCAGACTTAACCCCAGCATTGCTGCTGGTCTGCTACTGTCCCAGTCATAGGTGTGGCTCTGGCCCACCAACCCTGAAGGGCTGTCTCATACAAACAGGATGGAGGTTGTTTCCCTGGGGTGGGGGCACTGTTCTTTACCTACAAAAGGGTGATGTGGGCCCTTTGGGGTATGTAGTGTATACCACTGTGACCTATACAGCCACTGCTACACAGACCTCATGCTAATTCTAGGAAATCCTCTGCACTGATAACCGCTGCCCATGTCAGCCAGATCCTCACATGGGGTACACACTAATCTGGATGGTGTCTGGTCCCACAGGGCCACATGTGACTGCAGGATACAGATGGACACCAAATTACCTTTGGCTGCACTACACAGAACACCTGTCACACACTGGTAGTGATGGGGGTGTACAGCAGGACCTATCTCTAGCACCACATGTACTGCGGACCTAGTGCTGGGCACCAATCATAAGAACATAAGATATGCCATACTGGGTCAGACCAAGGTGCATCAAGCCCAGTATTCTGTTTCCAACAGTGGCCAATCTAGGTCATATGTACCTAGCAGTTTCCCCAAGAGACAAGGGTTCCACAATGCTTGTACTGGGTCAAGCATTGATATCCTGGGTCCCTTCTTAATAATGGTTTATGGACCTTTCCTCCAGGAACTTGTCCAAACCTTTTTTAAACCCAGCTACACTAACAGCCTTTACTACATCCTCCGGTAACAAATTCCAGAGTTTGATTACACGTTGAGTGAAAAAATATTTTCTTTTATTAGTTTTAAATAGTTTACCCTGTAGCTTCATTGCATGTCCCCTAGTCTTTCTATATTCTGATAACGTAAACAATCGATCTACGTTTATCCGTTCCACTCTGTTCATTAATTTATAGACTTCTACCATATCTCCCCTCAGCCGTCTCTTTTCCAGGTTAAAGAGCCCTAACCTTTTTAGCCTTTCTTCATAGGAGTATCCTTCCATCCCCTTTACCATTTTGGTGGCTCTTCTCTGAACCTTTTCTAAAATCGCTATATCCTTTTTAAGATACGGCGACCAGAATTGCACACAATATTCAAGGTGCGGTCTCACCATGGAACGATTTAGAGGCATTATAATATCTTTTGTTTTATTTTCCATTCCTTTCCTTATCATACCTAGCATTCTATTTGCTCTCTTGGCCGCCGCTGCACACTGGGCCGAGGGTTTTAACATGGTATCCACAATGACGCCTAAATCTTTTTCCTGGGTGGTGGTTCCTAATGTGGAACCTTGCATCGTGTAACCATAGTTTGGATTGTTCTTCCCTAGGTGCATAACCTTGCAGTTGTCCACATTAAATTTCATCTGCCATTTTGATGCCCAGTCTTCCAATTTATCAAGATCCTCTTGCAATTTTCCACAATCCTCTTGGGTTTTAACAACTTTAAATGGTTTTGTGTCATCTGCAAGTTTGATAACCTCACTCGTTATTCCACTTTCCAGGTCATTTATGATTATGTCAAAAAGCAGTGGACCCAGCACAGATCTCTGGGGTACACCACTATTCACCTTTCTCCATTGGGAAAATTGGCCATTTAGCCCTACCCTCTGCTTTCTATCTTTTAACCAGTTTCTGATTCACAATAGTACACTGCCTCCTATCCCATGACTCTTCAGCTTTGCCAAAAGACTCTGATAAGGGACCTTATCAAAGACTTTCTGAAAGTCCAGATACTCAATATCAACCGACTCACCTTTGTCCACCTGTTTGTCCAATCCTATCCCTCAGGGTGACCACAGAATCTGCAAAATGGCATGGTCTGTAGCTACTCTGTGCCAGAATCACACACTGTCAGTTCGTCTTTCCCAGCTGCGGTACCGGAGAGGTGCAGACCCCATTTGGTGATCAGCTGTAGACAGCTATTCAGCATGTGCATTGCATCATGGGTACTGCTTTGACATACACCATGGAGGTATAGCCTACTGGTTAATACATTGCCATTCTTGGCAGTGTCCATTGGTTCAGTTCCTCATTGTTCCCTCCTCTCATGCCTGTCCTACTCAAATAGTGTGCATGCCTGTTGAGGTCATATTTTTGCAGATCTGTGCTTCCAGCCCATAATACCCTCGCCACAATTGCCAACATTCCCTCGGTCCGTCTATCTGCGTCTGTCAGCTGTGTAGAGTCCTGTCTGCCAGTGCAGGCTGCCACCCCATGTCATGCACTGCTACCCTTTCCTGCATTGCACCTCTTCGTGCTTGCCTCGCCTGTGCCTGATCTGCATGGCACCACCACTTCTCTGTCCACCCATCATTGTAACTATCTTGCCACCTCCGCCTCCACTGGGGGACACATATTCCCATCGTCTTCCACCAACTGTTTTTCCGGTACTTTACATTGCCAACACCTTGTGCTGTGGTACAGCTGCCCCACCATGTTTGTCATCAGTACTGGCAGGCACATGGGATGTCCGCAGATATGGCAGGTCTAGCGGCTCCCACTTCTCCCTCCTTCACTCACCTGTTCATTGCCTTTCCTGAGTGCTCTCTCTAGTGTTAGGGCTATATCTGTCTCTGTTCCACACAAGTCATGCATGTCATCCTGAGGCACCTTGCAGTCCCTAGGGCACACTAACCTAGGACACCATAACCTTGTTAGGCCACCTTAACCTATAGTTCCATAGCCCAGGGTGCCTTCTGCGGTGCCTTGTCCAAGGGTGCCTAATATGGCACTTAGCCTAGGAGGCCCTATAGTGTGCCTTATGAGACACCTTACAGGGCACCTTACATGGCAGTTTACTGGGCACCTTACAAGGCACCTTACAAGGCACCTTATAAGGCGCCTTACAAGATGCCTTGCAAGGTGCCTTACAAGGCGCCTTGTAATGCTCATTAGTCTAAGATGCCTTGTAATGCGCGTTAGCTACTACAGCTTGCTGTAACGATGCAATGCCCACACCTTTATATGAGCATCTGTACCTTTACCGCAGAACCTAACGCGAATGACATTACTGCAGTTTAGTAAACATACCCCACTGTGTTCAAGATCTTGCTATAAGTATAAATTTCTGGTTCAACCTTCACTCCACCCACAGACCATCCTTGCACTATCCAGATAATGCTGAGGCGATCTGTCAGAATATTTAGCGACACTGTTCATATAGTGCTGCTGAATATTCTTTTCAATGGCATTTATCTGGATTGCAGGTGCTGCTATCCAAATAGGTGCTTTTGAAAAATGGCAGCTTGACCCCTAGTGACAGTACTGCAAGACTACCACTAGGAGTCAGAGCCACTATGTTGAACCGGATGCAAGGCTGTAGCGAGGGCTGTGTAAGTAGTACAGCCGCACAAGTGCAAATACAGAAGGGGTGCTGATGTCATCATTATGGGGTATGTTTACTAAACTGCGGTAATGTCATTTGCATTAGGTTCCGCGGTAAAGGTGCAGATGCCCATATAAAGGTGTGGGCGGGGCATCATTATGGCAAGCATGTCAGGCAATGCACGTTATATGGCATGTTATAAGGCAAGCTATTAGGCACAGTGCAAGGCACATGTCTTAACGTGCCTTGTACTGTGCCCAATAAGGTGCCTTGTAACGTGCCTTATAACACGCCTTGTTCTGTGCCCAATAAGGTGCCTTGTAATGTTCCTAATTAGGAGCCTTATAACACCTTATAAGGGTTGCTGGCAACTGTGGTGAGGGTACTATGGGCTGGCAGCATGGATCTGCAAAGATATGACTGTGACAGGCAAGCAAAATATCAGCCTTGGACACGTGGGAACAATGAGAAATTGAACCTATGACCTCCACCGAGAACGTCAGTGTATTAACCAGTAAGCTATACCTCTATGGCCTGTTGCACAGCAATGGCTGGGTACAGAAGGACTGCAGGTCACTGCACAAACCATCTGCTCTGTGTGCCAAGATAGGGTAACCCCACCAGCACCCATGATGCATTGCACATGCAGAACAGCAGCCTACAGCTGACCACCAAATGAGGTCTGCACCTCTCCGGTACTGCAGCATGGTAAGACCAACTGACAGTGTGTGATACTGGCACAGAGTAGCTACAGACCATGCCATTGTGCAGGTTCCGTGTTCACCCTGAGGGATAGGATGGGCGCCCATCACTAGGTCCACAGTACATGTAGTGCAAGAAATAGGTCTTATTGTAAATTCCCAGCACTGCCAGTGTGTGATAGGTGTTCCCAGTAGTGCAACTGAAGGTACATCTGTTCCAGCTATGTTCTGCAGTTACATGTGGGACCAGACACCACCTAGATTAGTGTGTACCTGGTGTTAGAGTCTGGTTGCAATGGGTACCTGTTATCAGGGCAGTGGGGTGTCTAGACTTGCATGAGGGCGATGCAGCATTGCCACTATGGGTCTAAGTAATATGTGCTATATACCCCAAGGGGTCTCAATTGCCTTTTTTGTAAATGAGGTTATGGTGGAACAGGTGCCTGCATTCTACAGAATGGCTGCAGTACCAACAACCACAGTCTTGCTGGTGAATGACAGCCCTCTGGGGTTGTTGGGCCAGTGCCATACCTATGATCATTGCAGACCAGCAGTGATGCTTGGGATAGATAGGGGAAGGCTCAACTGCCCCACCCCACGGTTTGCCATTCATCAACAGACAGCACAGTCAGATTGCACCTGAAGCATCCTACAAGGTGTTCCCACCATGCACAGGTGAACTGCAGACAGCCCACTAACCAGTCCATAGTGCATGCTCACAGGGGAACCCTGTGCACCCAGAGGTGGGATGCACAGCACAGACCAGTCCATAGTGCATGCTCACAGGGGAACCCTGTGCACCCAGAGGTGGGATGCACAGCACAGACACCATCCTGTTTTTACCATGACCACACCAATGGTTAGCAAACACAATAACCCACATTAACTCCTTAGTGCACATGCATTAGCATGACCGGAAAATAACTGTATTGAGACAAATGAATTAAACAGACCAAAAATGTCCAAAAATCAGGAAAAAAGGCCCAACCAAAAATAAAACAAATATGTTTGCTTGTGGAAGTAGAGAACTGGTGAGAGCACTGGCTTGCTAACAAAGAGACCAGGATTCGATTCCCACTAGCACGCCTTGTGGCCTTGGCAAGTCACTTAACCCTCCATTGCCTCAGAAGAAAGGCCTGGCAATCTACTTCAGGTCACACTGCTAAGAAAAGCCAGGAGCTGCTGGGTTGCCAGGAGTCAGCATTAACTCAAAGGCACTCATTGCATTTTTGCATTCCTAATAGTAAATATTGAAGGTTTTGGGTATATTACAAATTTGGGGGCATGGAATGAGAGGGGACTATGACCTATAGTTTAAGTTGTAACTGTGCATTAACTATTAACATGGCGTATAACTCAGAGTAGTTGACACTAATTGTGTAGTGCATTATCTGCCATGCAGTTAATACACAGTAGCCTCCCAAAAATGTTGAGCCCTTTTGCAAAAGCTCACTAAGTTGTTAAGGCATGTTTTAGCAGGTATATATGACTGCAGATAAAGACCAGTATAGTCCATCTAGTCTGCCCAGCAAGATGGCTAGAGTGATTGTAACTGCAGCCCTGGGAAGGTCACCCCCTCCCCCTATTCCTCTGTTTAGGGCTGTACCTGCTGCTCCATTCAGGTCAGCCCCATTCTATTAAAAGATATTTAAGTTTGCTTTGATTTCATCTTCTTGCTATAAAGGGATCCAATGTGTCTGTCTCATGCCAGTTAACGTGTGGGCATGAGAGCTACTGGCTGCTAAATTGCATGTTAATTGCCCATCACTCAAAATGGTGGGAAATGGGCAGGGTATGGACAGAGTATGGACATGGAGAGCACATTCTATCATGGAGGTACATATCATTCACTAGCTGTACGTCAAATAGCATGGGTGCACACAACAATACCTCTACAAGTGGCATTTTGTGCACTTATTTATTAATTTAACAGGAAGGGGGGGGTTATACCACTTTATCATTTCAATCTAACTTGGTAACGTACATTAAACAGGGACATTGATAACTTGGATTGCACCACGTTAGAATGTTCATCTCTGTGCTAAGGGGCAGTTTCTCCAAATGGGTTAGTTTTGTGCATACCATGAGAGTCATGAACCTCACTTCTAAGCTAGGGTATGTGGAGTATGATCCAAATCTCTCAAATTTACTGCTAATGCTCAGCGTAGTACTCACATCGTGCCAAAGAGAGCGTCCTGCTGGATTTTGTAAGATGTAGCATGTATGGGTAGTTTGTCAATATATGCACAGTTTTTCTTGTGGCAATTTTCCTTTCTTCCAGTTTTTGGCACATTCTCTTTATATACTCTCTGGATTTAAATATAGGGTTTTGTAGCATAAAAATAGCACTACACTATCTCTTCCTTATTTGCAGAAGTCCACATAACCGTAGTTAATCCTCTTAACTTTTTCATTAATTTCTGTGGTTTATCTCCTGCCACAGTGCGGCCACAAACATGCTCACCATGGCCTTTATTTGTGGCAGGGATTTTATCCACATCTGCAGTGCTTGCACTATTGCAACCACCATCGCTAGCCCTAGTGTGTAAGCTACTGGTGGGCACCTTTTTATCCTGGGTAACGTGCTGCCAGTATGTATTTTTCTTTTTCATTCCTACCATACTTTAATTCGCAGTGTCACCTTGCTGGGATTCAGTATAGATTTTGTACAATGGGGTTACCATGTGAAGATACCCAGCAAGACTTGGGGGAGGAAACTATAATCTCACCCTTAAGAGAAGCACAGCAGCTCACCAATCACAGCTAGTGAATTTTATTCTGCACTTCCCTTGACTCCAGATAGTAACTGTAGAGAACATATGATGGTTCTCCTGACAGTTACCATGGAGGCATCGCAGTTAATGCGTGTTAGTTTCCACACTGAATGCATGCTAAGTGCAACACCCCAATGGACTTTAGTAAAAGGGCTCCTTAGTGTGGAGGTTTTTCAGTTATACAGGTTAATTTTAGCAATTATCACATAGTAACTGAAAAACCTTAGAACATTTGACTATAATAAGTAGGGGTTTATATATTTGGGAAATTAAATGGTTGAATACTTTAAAATCTATTAATTTCTTTTGCTAAAGTATCACTTCTTTTCCGTAGTTTTCATGTAAGCATTCCATTTCAAGGTAAGAATTTTGCCTTTTTAGATCCTTATCAGCTACAGAAATTTCTAGAAGCAAGGGTCTTAGCAGAAGCTGTGATTGTTGCTGTTGTTACCGTTTAATTTGGTGGGTAATTAAAGCCTTGGTATTATAGCTATTTCCCTTAATTATCACCCATTTTCTTAGGGGACATTTTCAAAGCATTTTAACCAGACTTGCTCACCAGTTAAAATGTGGTCAGCCTGATTTCTGTGGCTCAGACCATTGAAAACATTCCCAGTTAAAACTGGGGTGGTCTGTGGGCAGATTGGGGCGGTGATGGCCATTAAGTGGTTAGTGGTGATATTAAGTTGCTAACCAGATAGCTAACCAGCTAAAGTTAGGTCAACGGAATAGCCAGTTTTTGCTAACCAGTTAGCAGCTAAATATCACTGCTAACCAGCTAGTGATGCCAGTATCTGGTAAGCCCAGATATTCAGCAGCAGAAGTCAGATATTTTAAATAAAGCAGCAACAGTTAGGGGCATTTAACTAGCCTAGCCACTGCCGATGAATATGCCCCCGTTTGTTTTTCCTTGTTTTAAAGAGGCATACTTCAATATCTCGTATTTAAATTATCTATTCCCCTTTATATTATTAAACCTTTGGGGTTTTTTTATTTTAACAATAACCCAACAAATGGGATCAAAAGAACCCACAATAATAATAAAGAACAATATATTTGGTTTTCTCCTGCGAACTTGCAGCACAATTTTATATCTTTTCATTATTTTTTGTACTTTGAAATTTTGTGTGATGATTTTCTGATGGCAATCAATTTAATTTCTATTTTCAAGATTTCTTAAAAATGTTATGTTAAGGGAGTTATTTTAGAAGCCTTATTTGCATTTTGAACGTGTATGTACCGGCACATAAACATGCAAACTGCATTCATGTCCAGACAGCTATTTTGGAAAGGTCAAATGAACATGTGTTCTCCCTGATCATGCCCAAGTTGTATGGGGGCATGTCAGGGATATGCTGGGGGCATGGTCTGGGAGGAACAAAAAGTTCCACATGCATCTCCTATTCATATAAGGGATGCTCGTGGAAAGCAGTAATTGTCCACATCTGTAGTTACACTTGCTGCCTGACATATTTAGATTTTTTAAAAGTGCTCATTTTGGTGAGCCTTTTACAGAAGGGATGAAGGGGGATGTGTCCTTAAATCCTCCAGACCCAGATTCTAGAGGCAGATTGTGGGTGAAACGTGCAGCCCCATTATCCGCCTTGCCGGTATTCTGCCTCCATCCCTTGCTGCATGCACAGAACTGCTGTGTGTGCTTTGGGGAACCAAGGCGTGACGGGGGCAGAGCGTGGGCAGGACCAACCCCCAGACATTCAGGACCAATTCTGCTCGTGGCCCTGTACATCTGGGGGTCACTGGAGGGGATGGCCTGTTTATTCTGAGATGGAATAAGCTGTGCATCCCCCTGGTGCTCCCTGGATGTACAGTCCATGACCTGAATTGACCCAGTACGTCTGGGTGCCTGGCCCACCCACGCTCCACCCATGCTGTTCCCCCATGATGCCCCCATCTCAGTCTTCCCACACAGAGCCTCTGTGCATATGAAGAGACTGTGTCTCTGAATTTGGGCAGGACGGTTAGTCACCTTACAGAATCGAGCCTCATTGAGGCTTTGTACTTAACACAAGTTAGCTTTAACGCTAAACATGCATTAAGTCCCAAAACCTAATGCACTTTGGTAAAAAGGCTCCAAAATGGAAAATACATTCAGAGGCAGAAGCGTTTTGATTGTCCTGATGGCTCTGATGCTAAATGTTCCCCATTATCTTGTGTAGTCCAATTCCTGACTCAGGATTTCTGATGGATGAGAGGAGAGAGTGACGGGACATCCGGTCATCAAGTCTGAGCGATGCTGGGATGGTTAAAGTCAGGGCCCATGGTATGGTTATTAAATTCCAAATCGGCCAGCTTGATTTTGATAGAGCTAGGGACGAAAGGAGCAGCAGCGAACTTCCAGGTCACAAAAAAAAGTGAGGACATTTGACACTGTATACTCTCTCTCTATCGTGCTCTCATCTTTGCTTTTACATGGTAAGGATTTAGAATGGGTATGATTTTTTAAACATTACAGACCCCTTAATTTATTTGCAATTTCAGGCTTTACAAAAGAGATTTTATTTTATGTGCACGGAAAATAGATCAGACTTGCTACACACAGAGAAAAGCAATATGTTCTTCACAATTCTAATTATTATCTAAAAGCTAAGTCCACTCAGTCCTTGCCTGTTATCTCTAGATTGACACTTCAGTACATTCCTTCCTCATCACCATGGTTACTCAGCTACATCCTTCTTTCTGAGTGTTCTGCACTGCATAAGCTGTAACTCTGCCCCATTATTGCTCTAAATGTGCCTACCCCACTCTTTGGTATTCTCTTAGAACTGCATGCTTTCTTCCAAACATCACAGACTAGGAGGTTTCATTTTCACGGCATCTTTTTTAGTAGCGCGCAAACAATTCCTGCAGGCTCTGCCCTCATGGACACAGCTCTGATGTTGGATACAAAGCACCTTTTCGTTTTGTTTTAAGCACTTTGCGCCTCTAATTTTCATTTATGTATTCACTTTGTCTCTCTGTGTCTTTCTTGATGTCTGCCAAAGATTGTGTGTTTGATGACTCCAAGTAAAATTAAAATGTGGCTAATATATACGAGGGGGTACCCAAAAAAAACAGGAATTGTTTTTTAAAAGCTATTTATTTCAAATTCTTTACAAAACAACCTTATCCCCTTCAAAACACTCTACATTACAACGGAAACATTTGTCCCACCGGTGCTTCCACTGTTCGAAACATTTTTTGTAGTCATCTTTAGAAACGGCTGACAGCTCCTCCCTCTTTTTTTTCTTGACTTCTTCAATGTTGTCAAATTGGTGTCCTTTCATGCCCCTTTTCATGCGTGGAAATAAGAAAAAGTCACACGGAGCCAGGTCAGGCGAGTAAGGTGCGTGGGGCAGCGGAACCATGCCATTTTTAGCCAAAAACTGTCTAACAGAGATGGCTGTGTGTGCAGGCGCGTTGTCGTGGTGGAAGAACCAGTCTCCTGTCTGCCACAAATCGGGTCTTTTTTGACGAACACTGTTGCGCAATCTTCTTAAAACTTCCAAATAAAAGGTTCGATTGACGGTCTGACCTGGGGGAACAAACTCTGAATGAACTACCCCCTTGGCATCAAAAAAGCAAATCAGCATTGTTTTGATGTTTGATTTGACTTGACGACATTTTTTTGGACGGGGTGACGATGACGTCTTCCATTAGCTTGACTGTTGCTTTGTTTCTGGGTTGTAACCATAGCACCATGACTCATCACCTGTAATGACCTTTGACAGAAAATCTGGATCAGTTTCAAGCTGTTGTTTCAAAACACGACATGTTTCAACTCGATGTTCCTTTTGATTGTCAGTCAGAACCCGAGGAACAAACTTGGCAGCAACCCTTATCATTCCCAAATCTTCCGTTAAAATTCGCTGAACCGAGCTCCAAGATAACCCACTAATCTCTGACAGTTGATCAATTGTCTGTCGACGGTCTGTGAGCACAAGCTCTCTAATTTTTTCAATATTTTCGTCAATTCGGGCAGTTGATGGACGCCCAGAACGAGGTTTGTCATCAATCGACATGTCGCCATTTTTAAACCGAGTAAACCACTGGTACACTTGACTTTTTCCCATAGCGTCATCTTGATAAGCTGTTTTCAACATTAAAACAGTTTCAGCAGCATTTTTACCGAGTAGAAAACAAAATTTCACAGCTGCACGTTGTTCACTTAAACTTGTCATCATAAAAAAAGATACAAGAACAAAACAGCGCTAGCAAAAACAATCACTGCAGATGAACAGAACAAGCCAGGTCGACAACACAGGCGGCACTGAACTGACAATGAGTTGCACTATACACGCCTAGCGGCAGAAGTGCGTACTACATAAGCTCCGCCCACGGCAATGTTATTCCTGGTTTTTTTGGGTACTCCCTCGTAAATTAAATAAAATGCATACTAAAATAGTTTATTAATGGATAACTAACATGATATTTAGCCTGTGGCGGTCAGCAGTTTTAAATGCTGGCTAACATGGGCAAAAAAATCCAGATATTTGGTGTCACTACTAAGATATTGTGTCGAGGTGGTCTCTAATGATATTCAGTGGGTCCGGAGAGTGCCATTGAATATCCGTTACAGCAGCATTTATCCCTGTCCCTGTAGGAGGAGTGATACCTGGATAAATACTTTTGCATTTCAGTCCCTAAAGAAGTAAGTATACATACATATATATCTATCTATCGATATCTATCTATCTATATATCTATATCCATATCTATATATATATATACAATGAAAATTAACATTGAATAAGCAAAAACTATTTGAAAAATAATTACTGTTTCCTAGAAGCTGCTGTGAAAAGTCAAGGTACCTGTTTATTAAAGTGCACTAAGTATGATTATAACAATGGACTGAATATGAAATAGCATCCAGGAAGAATCTGGGTGTCCAGAGTAGGATGTCCAAAAATCTGGAGAAATGGCAGATTTGAAGGGAGGCGTATATAAGTGTCTTCTGAAATTGCTCCATCTCCGCTCTAAAAAATGAATGTCCCAGTAACCACTTATGGAGATGGGCCCTGTGCAGATTGCAGAGTTGGATACCTGTATGGGCAGAAGCCATTTCACAAATGTGGACGTCCCTGAATTGCACGGCCAAAGAATCGGGTACATGGATGTACCACCAAGGGAATTTCAAAAGCAGGGAGTGTATGACAATGTTATGGGACTTGAACATCCTAGCTGGCCATTTCAGATACTCAGACGTGTGTTGGAGGACCTGTAATATGTTTGTATATGTACAGTGCTGCGTACACCTTGTAGCACTATACAAATGATTATTATTACTATTAGTAGTAGTAGTTTGTACTTACATGCAGATTTCTTCGGCCAGGAAATATTAACCTTGGCAATGAAAGCACATTATTCTCTTCCACCTGGAAGTGTTGCAGACATCATATGAGCACCTTTTTGCACTTTATTCATGGTTAGGAGCAGGTATAGAGATGGACACCTCAGCATCCAAGGCCAGACATGCCTGTGCCATTCTGAAATTGCACCCCGTTGCATCCCCATTGCTCTGCTCAGGACACACCTCTTTCTCACTCCTATGCTACATGAATGTCCTCATGCAGGGGACATCTATATTTATTTGATTTATTTGTTTGACTAGTTTTCTATACCACTTTTCTCCAGGTCAAAGCAGTTTACAAGAAACAGAAAGGCCCTGATTCTGTTCTGGATGTGCCAACCCTCTGTGTGCGCAGATGCACAGAGCTAGCCGGGATTCTGATCCCGAAGGGCAGCCCTCCGGAATCAGATTCACGTCCAGGCCTGTACGTGCAGGCCTTGCCCGATCAACTCAGTCAGGGCTCCTGAATGGAACCACGGTGCCATGGCATCCAGTTGCCATGGTACCGCAGCTCCATTCAGGAGCCGCGATCCCTGGCCGTCGGACAAAATTCTTCATTCCCTGCAGCCCAACCCCCAATTTGGCCTCCCAAGTCCAGGGTCAGACTGCAGGGAATCCCCTCTGCCCCCTCCTACCTCTTCTGATGTCCAGGCCTGCCGTCCCCTGCCAACTAGAGGAACTTATTCCACCTCAGAAGTGGAATAAGTTCCCCTTACAGTCTGCCGGCCCCGGACATACAGGGCTGACATTGGAATTGTCCCTGTACCTCCGGGGCTGCCGACTGCCCACTGCCCACCCTAACTCCACCCCATACCATCCCTTTCCCGCCCCCATCTAACTTCCCTGCACAATGTGCAAGGAAGTTAGTCGGGGTCAGAAGAAGGACCGAATAGCAGGGATGGACGTAAATGTTTATTTGCAATTTCAGGCTTACATGGAACAAGGAACTGTAAACATGCTAACGTAGGATTTACAAGTTATTTGTGTTCTTCAACTGGAAGAGGGAGGGGGAAAACGTTGCTAGGTTACCAACTTCTTAACAATAGCAGATTGAGCATAGTTAACTATTGGTGGGGTGTGAGATTTATGCTATTATGTCTCCAAAGTGCTCCAAGAATAGATGGGTTTTGAGTGCCTTGTAGAATGCTATAAGTTCAGATATGTTCCTGGTCTTTTCAGGCAGCACATTCCATTGTCCTGGAGGATAAAGGGGATATGAGCAGTTGCAAGTATATTGGTTGCTTTATATCCGGTTTCTAAAATAGATCTGGGTTGTCTCTGAATGCCTGTTTTCAAACGTCCAAATCACAAATAGAGCTACTAAAATACCCCCCTATGCATGCATATAGAATATTAAAATATATATGAATGGTTTCCCCTGTGTAAAATTATCTCCACAAAGAGCAGAGACAAAGTTTATGGGTACTGTTTCAGCTATGAGAGTTTTAGCAAAATTTCAAAGAGAAATTTCTTGGGTAGCTTATTTTTGAAAATTTGTTCAAGTTGCATATCTATAAAGATACATACCCATGTTGTCATTAGGCAGCTTAGTGAAAGTTCCCCCTTACTACTCAGAGACAATTTTACATTAGGAAGGATACGTTCCTTCTACAGTTGATGTCACAAGACAACAGGGGGACAGTCACTGTCAATGATGTCAGAGAACTGTCTGATGACAAAAGACCAAACAGCATTTGAGACTGTTGTTTCTGGGGAAAATCATTGGTCAATCCCACTGTTTGTTATTCTTGGTAGATAATACTAAGGGATGCCAATACACCATTTTAGCTGAAATTGACAAAACAAGGCATTGCTTCCTTTTTTCTTCTCTTAGAATTGGAGTTGTATACATGTTATGAACCCAAAGTATCTAATACTGCAGTGATTAATCAAACTATGCAGCCCATCAGTCTGAATCAATTAGAAATCATTCACAATGCTCCTAACGCTGAAAACATCCACTTTGTTACTAGGGTTTAGAACCATTCTCTTCAATCTTAAAAGACAGAGAGCAAAAAGTAATAATGGAACAGCAAGAGCAAAATACAAATTTTATGGAGATAGATTGAAAGCCATTTGCAACAATATTTGTTTTTAATACTTTAATTTTTCAAAGACTACAGCATAAGATAGAAAACATGACAAAGAGACATAGGGGCTTGTTTACAAAGCCGCGGTTTTGTAAACAAGCCCCATAGTTTACTTTGAAGGGATTTTTTTTTCATTTTGAGATATTTATTTGTCTTCCTTGTATACATTTTCAAATGCCTATCACTTTAAAAATGCAATTGCTGGCAAAATAATGCACTGAGATCTGCATCATTCTCTTTTCCTTCCATGCCTTTTATATACAGTTCAGTTTTGTAGAAGTCAAGTTTATTGGAATAATTTACAAAGCAACGCATTGAAGAGGACATCTTTGAAATGATGTACAACATTGTTTTAAAATGATGACACATAAGCGACAGATGGAAACAAAGACATAAAGATCTCATAGACCGTCATGTTCACACCTCCTCTTCTCTCCATGATTAGAATTTGCGGCTAATTACTTCAAAGAAACATTGTGCATTGAGTTAGGGTAAGTGATATTGAAAGGTGCATTTTGTTCTAAAATTCCAGAGTAGATTATTCCCCATTTGAAGATTTTCTTTATATCGTCTGGGAAGCCTGATAGAAGGGGAAGAAGCACTGAAGAAGGAAGGATAGCAGTGCAATATGACAGTTTAAATATGAGTGGACTTTTGAAGGTTCTCCAGAGGACTTTTGCCTTAGAACCTAACAAGGTTTTAACAATGAGAATATTCTTTAGATATAAGGATGAATGTTTTGGGAGTTTTGATGTTTCCAGATATTGCTAAAGAATCAGGGTTTCTTACTAAGTGACAGGATGTACTCTTATCAGGAGCTGCATTTAAAATGTGATTTTATTATATATGTGTGATTGTATATCAAGGTATAAAACATCCTTTTCATACTCCACTGAATTACAGCATGATCTAGATAATAGCATAGGCCTATATGATGTAAAATAATAGGTCTTTGTCAGCAACTTAGTAGGATTTGAGGTTAATCCTGTATATTTTTTTTCTCTTTTCTTTTACCTTTTATTATCAAGGTTGAAATCTAATTTCTTTTTTTCCATCTTGGTTCTCAAGACTGACTGCTTCTGCTTGACTATTTCACTTTGCAGTATTTCCTATTATTATGTTCTTATGCTGATAGCTTGGTTTTCATATACAACACACATCTAGTATTTTTTTTAGAAAAGCATAAATAAGTGAAGGAAAGGTACACTTTGCATATACTTCACATTAGTTTACTGAAGATACTAAACTGTGGGAAAAAGTCCATGTTTCATGGAGGTCTCAAATAATTTAAGATTTAAATCAAACTCAGCTGAGGTGAATATCAGTCAGGTTCAAATGTTTGCTGAGAAAAACTGCTTTCCTCCAATCCACTGGAAAATCTTTCCTGCTGCACCATTGGGTAATCCAAAGTGGACCTGAAAAAGTACAAAAAGGATCCCAAAGATCTGATGAAGCCTACTTTAGTTTTTCTAAATCCCTGAATCAAATTTCTAAAGATTGGACATAGAGGTATGTTTACTAACCCGTCTTAACATGCGCTCTCCCACGTTATCGCACGATAAGGTGCCTTATCACGCGATAAGGCACCTTAGCGCGTGTTAAAGCGCGCTAAGGAGCAAACGAGCGCTGAAGGCGGAGAAAGGCTCCCGGAGGGCGGAGGAAGGCTCCCCAGGGGCGGAGAGAGAGGGTCAATGGGCGGAGAGTGGGAGGGGAGAGGCTCCCTGCACACCAACGCTGTGAAATCCAAGGCTGAAAACTAACGCCAGTGAAACCCTGGCGTTAGAGCTGATTTAAAGGGAAAAGAAACCATTTACGTCAGCAATGTACAGCAAAACCAGGGAAACCTACAAAAAAGTGATAAGTGTGATACATGTGCACGGAACAAAAGGGCAAAGAAACAGTGAAAATGACCAGAAGAAAATGTAAAAAAAACATAACCAAGCTGGGCAATAGTGATATCAATGGGAAACATCAAAAAACACCCCCAAGAAAGCTCCAAAAAAAAGATATGAATTTTGGAAGGGTCTATGCTCTGTCCCCATACAAGGTGAATGAGCCCACAATGAAATTGCGCTGATCAGGGTTTTCCTCTCCATTGGACAGGTTTCCTATGGTGTGCACATGTTCCACAACAGCAGGGCGGGCATGTTGGAATGGGCAACTGGACAGATGCTGGAAAAGGGGACACAGAGGGCTGCAGGCGGCACATGCTGTGGTGCAGCTGGGGCACAGTGTGGACTAGGGTAATGCCTAGCTGGCCCATAGAATGCTGAAACAGTAGAGCAGCCAGACAGCAACTGCTGAGGGCCCAACATGGGCAAGAGTGTGCTTCCCATGGTGCCACAGGGAATAGTACCCAGCAAGTACCCCCAATGGCACGGAACATTGGCAGGCGGTGCTGGGGGAAAGCGTGGACAGCTATGCAGGCACCCCTAGCCCAGAACCCGCACCATAGGCAGCCGCCTACCCGCACACTGGATGGCCTGAGACTGCGCAGCACCAGCACCACCAACAGAAGGGCATGTCAGCATGGTGGCAGAGGGGTACTGGTGGTGGAGGGGGCAGTGGCAGCTGCGCAGAGCAGACCATGGCCTAGCCCTGTTTAGGTGGGTGCTGTGCACTGCAACAGACAGGCTCTGTCTGACAAACAGTCATGGTATCTCCAGGGAATGCACTATCTCTGTGGCAACATGGTGATGCAGTGAACACAGCCAGTGTTCAGGCGCAGAAGGTCACAGGTTCAAGTTCCTGCCAACCCAGTCCCCATATTTTGTTGTTGTTGTTAAGTGCCATCGAGTCAGAGTCGACTCATGGCGACCCTCTGGATAGCTATCCTAAATTGTGTTCGGTCTTCAGTCAGGTGGCTCATTGTTGACAGACTGGTACCTGTAGCTGCTGTTATTGTATCGATCCATCTCATTGCTGGCCTTCCTCTTTTGCGTTGACCTTCTATCTTGCCAAGCATAATGTCTTTCTCTAATGATCTCTCTCTTCACACGATGTGTCCAAAGTATGAAAGTCGAAGTCTTGTCATCTGAGCTTCTAAAGAAAGCTTAGGTTTGATCTCCTCTAGTACCGACTGGTTTGTTCTTCGGGCAGTCCATGGTATACACAGTATTTGCCGCCAGCACCATAATTCAAAGGCATCAATTTTCTTCCTATCTGTCTTTTTCACTGTCCAGCTTTCACATCCATATGATGTTATTGAAAATACCATGGCTTGAACAAGTCGAATCTTTGTATGGAGAGAGACATCTCTGCTCTTGAGAATCTTATCTAGGTCTTTCATAGCCATTCTGCCAAGAGCAAAGCGTTGTCTGATTTCTTGACTGCTTGTTGCTTCTTTATTGATAGTTGATCCAAGTAGGTTAAAGTTGTTCACAATTTCAATTTCTTCTCCTTCAATGATGAACCTGTTGATTATGCCAGTTGTCATGATCTTTGTCTTCTTTACATTAAGGTGCAGGCCCATTTTGAGACTATGTTCTTTGATTGTGAGAAGCAAATGTTTCAGATCATCTTCACTTTCAGCCAGTAATGTGGGTTCATCAGCATAGCGAAGGTTGTTGATGAGTCTTCCACCAATCTTCACACCTCTGTTGTTTTCATAGAATCCTGCTTCTCTGATGATTTGTTCTGCATATAAATTAAACAGGTAGTGGGAAAGTATACAGCCTTGTCTTACACCTTTGCTTATTTTAAACCATTCTGTTTCTCCTTGTTCTGTTCGAACTGTTGCTTCTTGATCAATGTACAGATTGTGCAAAAGAACGATCAGGTGTTCTGGTATACCCATGCTTCTTAATGTGGCCCAGAGTTTCTCATGGTTTACACAGTCAAAAGCCTTGCTATAGTCGATAAAGCACAAATAAATATCCTTTTGTTATTCTTTAGTCTTTTCAAGGATCCATCTCACATCTGCAATGATGTCTCTCGTTCCTCCCCCTTTCCTGAACCCTTCTTGCACTTCAGGTAGTTCTTGTTCCAGGTATGGTTGTAGTCTCTTTTGAATAATCTTCAGTAGAATCTTGCTGGCATGTGGGATCAGAGCGATTGTGCATTTAATTTCCACAGTCAGTTAGATCACCTTTCTTTAGTATTGGTATAAACACAGATCTTTTCCAGTCAGTTGGCCATGATGTTGTCTTCCATATTTCTTGGCAGAGCCTTGTAAGTACGGTAACAGCTGCATCAGATTGCTGCAATACTTCTATGGGAATGCTATCAATGCCTGGTGCTTTGTTCTTTGATAAGACTTTCAATGCTGCTTCAACTTCTTCTTTCATCACCAATGGTTCCCGATCATAAGGTACAGGTTGAAACGGCTGTTGGTCCACTTGATCTTTTTCATATAAAAACTCTGTATATTCCTTCCACCTTTTCTTGATCTTCTCAGCATCATTCAACATAGAACCTTGAGCATCTTGTAAAATTCCTATTCGAGGCTGGAACTTTTTCTTTAACTCTCGTAGCTTTAGGAAAGCCGATCTTGTTCTTCCTCTAATAGTTTCTGCTTCTATTTCCTTGCAAGTGTCATTGTAGTACTTTTCCTTGTCCTGTCTTGCTGCACATTGGAAATCTCTGTTGAGTTCTGCGATTGTCTTTCTTTCTCCTCTGGCTTTAGCTTCTCTGCGTTTCTGGGCAATTTTCAGAGTTTCTTCCGTCATCCATTTTGGCCATTTGTGCTTTTTCAACTTTTGTAGAGACTTCTCGCTTTCTTCCAACACAACCTTCTTGATGTCATTCCATAACTCTTCCGGAGCTCTGTCATTTGTATCTAAAGCAGCAAATCGATTTTGCAAGCAGTCTTTAAATTCCAGTGGTATATTCTCAAGGTCATACGAGTATTTTGCTGCATTCATGAGTGGTTTGCTCTTTTTCAACTTGAGTTTGCATTCTAGTAGTTAATGATCTGTACCACAGTCAGCTCCAGGTTTTGTCTTTGTTGATGTTACAGAGCTTTTCCATCGTTAACTTCCACAGATGTAGTCAATTTGATTTTTATACAATCCATTGGGTGAAGTCCATGTGTACAGAGAAGCAACCTCCATCCTGTTTGTATGAGACAATCCTCTAGGGTTGGTGGGCCACAACCATACCTATGACTAGGACAGTGGCAGAACAGCAGCAATGCAGGGGTTAGGTCTGGAAACCCCAATTGCCTCCCATCACTGTCTGCCAGTCACCAGCAGACAGCACAGTCAGACTGTACTTTAAAGGTGTTCCAACCATGCACAGTCTAACTGCAGACAGTCCACCAGGAACTATGTGCAGCAAGCAGGCATCTCAGTGATTGGGTCCCCAGCACTGGGGAACACAAATATATTACTAAAGACTAATAGTGTAGAATGCTATGTGGGATCCTAGACCTGCCATGGTCACTGCTCGTTCAGAGTGAGTGCCCTCCCAGCATGCCATGCTGTGGCCACCCTGTCCATGCAGGTGGTGGTCAGGCACTACAGTGTCCTCGCCATTGCCCCACACACTGTGAAGATGCATCCTGGCCAATCTGCCCTGTCCAGGCCATATCCAGAATACCTTGCTCCTCATTATACATCTAATAAGGCTAATGCTGGGATATTTTGGGCCCAGTGAAGTGTGGGCAGCCACAGAACAATGGATAGACATACAAACACGCTCACTCCTTTTGCAGCATTATACAAAGATAGAGGTGGTTGGCAGCACTGCCCACCACACTAGTCCTGAGCACAGTGCCGACATTGCTAAACTGTGCAGGGGGTAGTAGTAGTGCTTTGGTGATAACATCATCCCAATGCTGGGGCTAACAGCCTGCCGTTCCATGCATCATTGGATTGTGGAGCCTGTGTGAGTGGGTGTTTGCACCCCTGTTCGCCGCTGCTTTGGGCTTTGCACATGTTGCTGTTGTATCTGCATTGTAGGGTAAAATATAGGGACATGCTCTGCAGGAACCATAGCTGGGACCTGCACCTGTGATCCTCTGCTCCTGGACACACTGGCTGGGTGTACTGCACCACACTGTTGCCACAGATGCATGGTAGTCCCTGGGTCTACCTGCACTTTTCCTCAGCCAGACCTTTTATGTTGCACTGCACACCACGTACTGATGCAGAGCATGGTCTGGGTCCACTGCAGGGAGGTGGCACTGCCCTCTCCAGTACGGGCACATGCCCCCCTGCCAAGCTGACGTGGCCATTTGCTGTCGGTGCTGGTAGTGCGCAGTCCCAGGCCATCCACAGTGTAGGTAGGTGCCCACCTAGGGAGCGAGTTCCGGGGTGGGAGGGCATATATGGACATCCTCACATCCCCCCATCATTGCCTACCACTATTATGTCCCCTCCACATGGGGGCGGGATGGCTGGGGGGATGTCAGGTCTGTGCCCTAGCGACTATTGACTAGGGTGGACCAGGTAGATATTGGTGGATTGTGTTTGGCCTTGGTTAACTGCTGTCTTGCTGATCTCCGGTGTCTATGTTCCTATGTGCCACCTAGGCGCCCGCCTGGTCCACCCTGTGCCCCAGCTGCCCATGCTACATGTCCCGCCTGCGGCCCCCTATGCCCCATTTGCACCATCGCCATAATGGCCATTCATATTTTGACACTATGGTATTGCTGTACATGGAGCACTACTATCACAGATTTTGGGCTCCCTGCCTGGGCTGTACATTGCTGACACGTAAATGGTTTCTCTTTCCTGCATATGTGCATCTAACGGCAGGTTTTCAATCGCGTTAGGATTCAGCTCTTCAGATCAGCGCATTAGTGTGAATGGAGCCTCTCCCTGCCCACACTCCGCCCATTGACCCCTTCTCTCCGCCCTCTCTCCACCTTCTGCGGTGTTTATCGCGCCGTGGAACGTCAATGATCGTTAAGTAACGATAATGCACGTTATGAGATGTTAATGATCGTTAACATCTCATAACACACGTTAACGTTACTTAACGATTGTTAACGTTACGTAACGCGTGTTATGTAACGTTACCGCAGTTTAGTAAACATACCCCTAGGTGTATGAACAGGGACACTCCCCCATGTCTATGAGGTGGTTTATAAGAATCAGTGTATGCCAAAACTGCACATTCCTAGATCCAAAGGAGGAATGGGCCTCATAGAAATTGATTATATATAGAGAGTGACCATCATAGGCCTCCAGTCCTACTTAACAGTATCAACACATCCAAATGCACAAAATGTGTTGTACTATGAAAGTAAACAGCCAAAATCCATCTCCATTATCAAACTAGAACAGGCACTCCGACAAGCAGAAGGAATGGATGAGAATCCATCAGTATACACAGGGAAAGAAGCAAAGAATTTGCAAAACGAAAGGAACAAACTCTTCAAAGAATTAGATCTGCAAAGAAGGAACAACAAGTGTCAAATGCATAAATGGAGTAGGAAATACAAAGCATTACTCTAGGAGCCATTTGTTCATCAAACAAGGACAAAGAAGTGGTTAAGGAGAGGTAAACTGAAATCTAAGGATGAGAGATTCATAGCTGCAGCCCAGGACAGTGGAAAATGGATGAGATGGTTCACAGAAAGACATAACAAGGTGGCACATCTCAGCCACTATAAACTTTGTAAGCACTACATCATTGTATTGGGAAAACATTGGGATCATGATGCCAAGAGAATTATAGATCATGCAGAAGTTCTGATAATTTGGGACATTCCCATGCCAGCTGATAAGAAATTGGATGCTAGTAGACTTAACATAGTGATAAAGGAGAAACACACCAGAATGGCATTGATAATAAAGGTGTCCGTTCCAAGTGACTATTCTGTGAATCACATGGAGAAAGAGAAGATCCTGAAGTATGAAGAAATGCAGTCAGAGACCAAGAAAATGTGACTGAAAAATACAGAAATATTTCCCATTTTATTGGGAGCCACAGACCTGATTAAGCTGAATTTCCAATTACATCTTAATAAGTTACCCATAAACAGGGCCGGATTTACCTTGAGTGAGGCCCTACACCAACAAAAATTGTGGGCCCCCAGAAAAAATAAAAACGAGATCAACTTACCAAAACAGAAATGGCAATAGATGTATAGAATTGCCTGACATAAAGAGGCAATAGGGACAAAATCAGCATCGGAATTCTAGAAATACATTAAAAAAGACATATTCCAGTTAATAAATTCAAAATAAAAAGTATTTTTCTACCTTCTGTTTGGGCATTTTTTCAGTTGCAATTGCTCCAGTCACTTTCTTCTGGTTTCTTCGTGTCTTCTGCTAGCTATTGTAACAGTGCAGACCACGAACAACCCGAGAAAATGCAGTTCAGCATAAAGGAGCACAGAAAAAGTGACAGGGTAAACAAGGAAATGTCAGATGGTTACCGTGAGCAACCTAGAAACACGTGCAAAAGCCCAATGAGGACACACCCAGCCAGCAAAGGAAGGGAATTCACTTTACCTGACAGGGTTCAGCTGGGTGGGGGTGGAGCAAGGTAACACTGGGATAAAATAGGCTCCCAGACAATCAGAGAGAGAGAGGAGCTGAAGCAGCCACGGACACACTCTGAGGGAATACAGCAAAGGCAGCTAAAACCCTGGGAAGCATGGAGCAGGTATGAGAATGTAAGAGAGAGTGACAATGAGGCTTTGGAGCAACTAGAGAACCAGCGTGAAGGTCAGAGGGGAACCGAAGACCTGAGTGAAGCAGAGAGATATCAACAGCCAGATAGTGTGTTTGAGCCAGAGAGACGCAAGAAGACTGCAGTTGCAGGTTCCAGTGCACAGAGTGAATGCAAGAGTGATTTGCCATATGAAAGAAGACAACCCTGGAGGTATGGAAATAGGCACACAAGGTCCCACTATCTAGAGGCTGAAAATATCCCTTCTTCTGGTTTTAAAAACCCTAGAAGAAAAAGGTTTTACTTACCAGATAAAGCTGAAGAGTTTTGTAGTCATTGTAAGCTCACAGCTCCCTGTGAAACTCCGTCACGAGCTCTCCAATCTAGCTCAGCTGGGTTACAAAAGGGAAGCCTGAACCGGCAGAGAAATTCCCTTAATTATCCCACTAGCAGAGCAAACCAGGAGTTGAGCTATATTCTAAAATACCAGCAGGGGCAGTGCCCTGAAAAGCTCAACTCTAGAATACATGGTAATTCCCAGAGAGACACTAGCTCTAAGGAAGAGAGGAACTTCCTGTCTGATGAGGTTAACCAGCCATTCTCCCACGTTACTGCTGAGGTCCAGAATGAACCTTCCAGTCAGCCGGAGTTAATGGAATATCAAAATGCAGAAGAAAATGATATGCCAGAATTGATGGACTGCTCTTTGACCTTGATTGAACCTGAGTTCTCTCTCAGATAAGTAATTAGTTTGTGTCCTAGCTTTAGTGTTATAAGCAACAGGCTGCAGCTCTCTCTAAGTAAAGCAGATATAAGCTGTGCTGTCAGCTACAGGAGAAAGAACCATATTGAAGTATTTAAGCTGTTTTGTTCTTTTCATTTATTTGTTGTTTTGGAAGCTGAAGGAAGCAAGTTCTGTTTGCTTTTGTTACTTTATGTTATATGTCCAAGCAAGGCATTTGATTTATGTTCCTGAATATAAAGTACCCTCAAGGGACGGGGAATAAAACCCTTTAATTTGGAAAGAAATGTTTTGTGGTTTATATCAGTGAAGGCACAACTACCACCCTCCAGAGCCTTGCAATACCAGTGGCTACCGCTTGGCCAGAGAGGGCACGACATAAATGGCGTAGTTGGCAGGATAAAATTTTCGGGGGCATAATAAGGATTTGCCTGAGAGGACATTGCTGAAAGGCAAAAAGAAGTGTTTTAAAGCACTAATCAAGGAGGATTCAGCTGGTAAGGCGGCCAGCGGTGGAAAAGACCCTTTCTCACATGCTGATGTCACCAGGAGACTAAGGTATTGGTAGCCTGGGTAGACGGGTATAGGATACCGTGAGAAAAGGGAGCTAAAAGAAAAAACAACAACCTTTGTGTGTGTGTGCCGCACTTGGTGGGTCTCTTCTCTTTTATTTGCAGGTGCAGCAAAAAGGAAGATGGATCCCCAAGATCTATGGGCCTGGATGAATGAGCAGCAGGAGAAGCAGGCCACGATGCTCCAACACCTGCAAGAACAGTATATGACTACACTGAAGGAACAGCAGAAACCATTGCTGGAAGCCATGACAGCATTACTGGAAAAGGCTCGGGAAGACAAAGCTACAATACCGCAAGTAGAAATGAATACGGGACTTGTATGCAAACATTTAGGGCGGGCAGATAACCCCGACGATTTTATAGAGGCCTTTGAACGCATTGCTGAGAACTCAAAATGGCCTGTGGAACAATGGGCTATGCGTTTCGCAATGACTTTGAGTGGCGAGGCCTTATCCGCTTTTAAAACCATGCCTGCCAGTTTGGCAAATAATTATAATGAAATTAAAAAGGCCATGAAAGACCGCCTTGGTCTCACGCCCAAACACTACCGGAGATTATTTAGAGAGGCAATAATGATGGAAACGAGACTCCGAAAGCCTTATGCCAGAGGCTCAAGAACCTAGCCTATAAGTGGTTGGATCCTGATGGCAAAACGCTTGAGTCCATACTTGATGAGATTGTCCTAGAACAGTTTTTGATGTCAATACCAGGTGAAATGAAAACGTTTTTAACCATGCAAAATTGTTTAAACACAGTTGAAGCAGCTCAGATGGCTGAAGTGTTCAGGGAGGCAGCACATACTAGTACTTTTAAGGTGAACCTTTTAAGAGGTGCAAGTGTGACTGGAGTGAATGAGTGTGAAAAGTACGCGTGAGATAGAATGGCTGCAGGTGACCCTAGCAAAGAGGGTAGAGATAGGAACACTAGAGGGTGCTACAGATGTAACAAACCTGGTCATGTGATAAAAGATTGCCGAGTTAAAACAGTTCTTATGGTAGGGGCAGGAAAATCAGTTCCAAAAGGAATATTCCTGCAGGTACAGGTTGAGGGGGCAGATGCTCTAGCCATAATGGATTCAGGGGCGGAGCAAAGTTTAATAGCCCGAGAATTTTGGGAGACTCTGAAACAGTCTCGCCCAGTAGCCCCAAAACAAATAGAAATAAAATGCGTACATGGTGCACAGCTTCCTTACCCTTTAACCCAAGTGCAGGTAAAAGCACTAGGAATAGAAAGGAAGGTGCAAGTAGCGGTGATCCCTGGGCTTCCCCAAAAATTAGTTTTAGGCAGGGACTGGCCTTCTTTTACAGGTGGGTTGAGGCAGGGGATAACCATGAAGGCAGGTTTAGTTTCAACGCGATCCCAGATCCCCTTAGATACACCCCAAGAAACTCCCGTAGAGGAAGTAGAAATACCTACAGAAAAAGGGGAAAAAGAAGTTCCTGAGGAAAAGACAGAAGAGGTGAATCCGCTACCTAATCATGATGATTTGGTGCAGAACCCTGAGGGAGAAGGTAGGAAAACTAGGGCTAAAAAAACAGCAGGGAAGAAACAAAAGAGCCCACGAGAGAAGGGAGTTAGAAATGGGAGAAGGACTACCCTGGGTCCCTGCCGCCCTTGTACAAAAATTTCCATCGTTCCCAATGGAGCAGAGAGCAGACCAAGCTCTCAAAAGAGCTTTCGAATGGGCCCAAGAAGAGCGGGAGGTGTTGCCCCGGTTCTTGTTGGATAACAATATTTTATATAGAGAAGGTTTGGATCCCTATACCGGAGCGGTGAGAAAGCAATTGGTCGTGCCGGTGGCCTTTAAGGCAGTAGTTCTACGCTTAGCCCACGACCATCCGATTGGGGGGCATAAAGGTGTTCAAGGAACCCTTGATCAAATTTTAGCACGTTTTTATTGGCCTGGGGTGTATCAGGAAACAAAAAGATACTGTGATGCATGCCCTGCATGTCAGAGGGTTTCTGTATCTAAACCCAAAGCAGCCCCCATGATACCATTACACACCATCGCTGCCCCTATTAGAAGAATAGGGATGGATATCGTAGGCCCTTTAACAAAAACACCTAGGGGTTTTCAGTATCTCTTAGTCATCGTGGACCATGCGACCCGATTCCCATGGGCCATACCCCTTAGAAACATCTCTGCTAAAGTCATAGCGCAGGAGCTAATAAAGCTATTTTGCGAGGTGGGGTTTCCCCAGGAAATCCTGACCGATCAAGGCACTAACTTTGTCTCGAGATACCTTGCGAGAGTTTGGGAGGCGTTTGGGATACGCCACATTAAGACATCGGCGTATCACCCCCAAACCAACGGGCTGGTAGAACGCACCAACCAATCGATAAAACACCTATTGCGAAGAGGATTAAGAAAGGATGAGATGAGAGAATGGGATACATTACTTCCCTTCATAATGTATACTTGCCGAGAGCAGGTACAAACCTCACTGGGAGTATCCCCGTTTGAATTATTATTTGGGAGGACGCCAAGAGGGGCGTTAGACATCTTAAAGGATGAATGGGTAGAACCGAAAGTGCCAGAAGTAGGAATTCCTCAATTCCTGAAAGAATTGAGGACACGCTTAAGAAAAACATCCCAAGCCTCAGGGGAGAATCTAAACCGTAGCAAACAGCGCCAGAAGCGTTATTATGACAGGGATACACAAACTAGAGAACTGGCAGCGGGCGACAAGGTTCTTATCCAAGTAGCGGACCCAGGTCCGAAATTCGAGTCTCACTGGAAAGGGCCAGCTGTAGTAATAAAAAAGATAGGTTTTGTATCGTATTTAGTAGAGAATGACAGAGGTCGAAGACAAGTATACCACGTAAATGTACTAAAACCGTGGAAAGAAAGGGTGGCCACGGCCAATTTGGCCTATCATGAGCAGCACTGTTGGACACCGCAAGGGATTACTTGCTGTCCGCTAAAAACTACGGCAGCAAGTAATATTTTAAGGAGGGGAATATGTAACAGTGCAGACCCCGAACAACCCGAGAAAATGCAGTTCAGCATAAAGGAGCACAGAAAAAGTGACAGGGTAAACAAGGAAATGTCAGATGGTTACCGTGAGCAACCTAGAAACACGTGCAAAAGCCCAATGAGGACACACCCAGCCAGCAAAGGAAGGGAATTCACTTTACCTGACAGGGTTCAGCTGGGTGGGGGTGGAGCAAGGAAACACTGGGATAAAATAGGCTCCCAGACAATCAGAGAGAGAGAGGAGCTGAAGCAGCCACGGACACACTCTGAGGGAATACAGCAAAGGCAGCTAAAACCCTGGGAAGCATGGAGCAGGTATGAGAATGTAAGAGAGAGTGACAATGAGGCTTTGGAGCAACTAGAGAACCAGCGTGAAGGTCAGAGGGGAACCGAAGACCTGAGTGAAGCAGAGAGATATCAACAGCCAGATAGTGTGTTTGAGCCAGAGAGACGCAAGAAGACTGCAGTTGCAGGTTCCAGTGCACAGAGTGAATGCAAGAGTGATTTGCCATATGAAAGAAGACAACCCTGGTGGTATGGAAATAGGCACACAAGGTCCCACTATCTAGAGGCTGAAAATATCCCTTCTTCTGGTTTTAAAAACCCTAGAAGAAAAAGGTTTTACTTACCAGATAAAGCTGAAGAGTTTTGTAGTCATTGTAAGCTCACAGCTCCCTGTGAAACTCCGTCACGAGCTCTCCAATCTAGCTCAGCTGGGTTACAAAAGGGAAGCCTGAACCGGCAGAGAAATTCCCTTAATTATCCCACTAGCAGAGCAAACCAGGAGTTGAGCTATATTCTAAAATACCAGCAGGGGCAGTGCCCTGAAAAGCTCAACTCTAGAATACATGGTAATTCCCAGAGAGACACTAGCTCTAAGGAAGAGAGGAACTTCCTGTCTGACGAGGTTAACCAGCCATTCTCCCACGTTACTGCTGAGGTCCAGAATGAACCTTCCAGTCAGCCGGAGTTAATGGAATATCAAAATGCAGAAGAAAATGATATGCCAGAATTGATGGACTGCTCTTTGACCTTGATTGAACCTGAGTTCTCTCTCAGATAAGTAATTAGTTTGTGTCCTAGCTTTAGTGTTATAAGCAACAGGCTGCAGCTCTCTCTAAGTAAAGCAGATATAAGCTGTGCTGTCAGCTACAGGAGAAAGAACCATATTGAAGTATTTAAGCTGTTTTGTTCTTTTCATTTATTTGTTGTTTTGGAAGCTGAAGGAAGCAAGTTCTGTTTGCTTTTGTTACTTTATGTTATATGTCCAAGCAAGGCATTTGATTTATGTTCCTGAATATAAAGTACCCTCAAGGGACGGGGAATAAAACCCTTTAATTTGGAAAGAAGTGTTTTGTGGTTTATATCAGTGAAGGCACAACTACCACCCTCCAGAGCCTTGCAATACCAGTGGCTACCGCTTGGCCAGAGAGGGCACGACACTATCCATTTGTCCTTTCTTCTCTTTTAGATGTTTTCCATTCTCTCTCTATTTCTGCTTTAACATACTGATTGTTTCCCTTTTGCTCTTTCCCCCAATTCTTTCCTTATTCCTTTATCATCCATTTAAATTTCACCCTTCCATTTTCAAGCCCCTCTTACTCTCCCAATACCCAGCCCATCATAGACTTTTCTTCCACCCAAAATATTTTTCCCCTTTCCATTCTCATTCCCCATCCATTCTAGTCCTCCCCCAAAATCAGTTCCCTTATAGTTCTAGACCCACCCAGCATCCACTCCCTTCTAGTCCCATTCTCCCATGCCCCACATCAGCCCATTTCCAGTCCTATTCTAGCTCTTCATCAGCCCATTTCCATTGCTAGCCTTCACATCACAGGCCATTTCCAGTCCTAGCCCCCCCCCCCATCACAGCCTATTTCCAGTCCTAGCCCCCACCATCATATCCCATTTGCAGTCCGAGTCCCCCTGCACCATCACAGCCCATTTGTAGTCCTAGTTCCCCCCCCCCACCATCACAGCCCATTTGCAGTCCAAGTGACCCCCCCCCCCATAGCCCTTTTCCGGTCCAGGTCCCCCCCCCATCACAACCCATTTCCAGTCCAAGTCCCCCCCCCCCATAGCCCTTTTCCGGTCCAGGTCCCCCTCCCTATCACAACCCATTTCCAGTACATGTCGTCCCCCCCCATAGACCTTTTACAGTTCAGGTCCCCCCCCCATCACAGCCCATTTCTTTCCAGTCCAAGTCCCCCCCCCATAGCCCTTTTCCGGTCCAGGTCCCCCTCCTTCACAACCCATTTCCAGTCCAAGTCCCCCCCCCATAGCCCTTTTCCGGTCCAGGCCCCCCACCCATCACAACCCATTTCCAATCCATGTCGTCCCCCCCCCATATCCCTTTTACAGTTCAGGTCCCCCCCATCACAGCGCTTTTCTTTCCTGTGCAATTCCACCCCCCCCCCCCATAGCCCTTTTCCGGTCCAGGTCCCCCCCCCCCTTCACAACCCATTTCCAGTCCAAGTCCCCCCCCCCATAGCCCTTTTACAGTTCAGGTCCCCCCCCATCACATCCCATTCCTTTACCGTCCAAGTCCCCCCCCCCCCCATAGCCCTTTTCCGGTCCAGGTCCCCCCCCCCCATCACAACCCATTTCCAGTCCAAGTCCCCCCCCCCCATAGCCCTTTTACAGTTCAGGTTCCCCCCCCCCATATCACAGCCCATTTCTTTCCAGTCCAAGTTCAAGTCCAAGTCCCCCCCCCCCTAGCCCTTTTACGGTCCAGTTCCCCCCCCCAATCACAGCCCATGCAGTCCTTGGCCCCCCCCGACCAGCACCGCGGCTGTCTGAGAGGCTTCAAAGGGAGCCGGGTAAGCTCGCGTGAGGCCCCGGCTCCCTCTGTACAGCCGCCAGCGTGAAGAGCCTTTTCCTTCACACTGGCGGCTGTATCTGTGAAGCCGCGAATGCTGGAAAAAGTTAAAGGGCATTGCCTTTAACCTTTCCCAGCAATCGCGGCTTTACAGATACAGCCACCAGCGTGAAGGAAAAGGCTCTTCACGCTGGCGGCTGTACAGAGGGAGCCGGGGCCTCGCGCGAGCTTACCCTGCTCCCTCTGAAGCCCTGCGGTGTGTGGGCCGGCCCCGGGTGGGCCCTTGCCAGCTGTGGGCCCTACGCCATGGCGTACATGGCGTATAGGTAAATCCGGCCCTGCCCATAAATGTTGCATCTTACAAATCCCAGGAGGAAGCTCTCTGGCACAATGTTAGTGTTGAGCATTAGCAGTAAATTTGAGAGAATGAGATCATACTCAACATACCCTGGTTTAGGAGTGAGGTTCATGACTGTCAAGCTATGCGCAAAATTAACCCATTTGGAAAAATTGCCCCCAGGTGTTCCAAACCATGCACTAAGTTCATTTGCCAATAGCTTGGGCACAATTAACATTGCCTTTTGAAGTGGCAAAGTAGTTGACATGCACTAACAACAATATGCAGTACATTCCCACTCTCCTTCCATAGCTCACCCATCCCTAACTCATCACATGCTAAGCAATTACTGTGGAATTTTTTACTACGCTTGCTGTTTTTAATGTGTGGAAGCTATTATCACAAGTCAATGTGAATGGTTATTGTGTGCTAAAACACAAAAGGCCTCTAAGTCTTCCATCATTCAAGTGTATTTTTACCTGGATGTAATATTGTATAATGTTATAAATAAAAAATTTAAAAAAAAAAAAAAAAAAAAAGGCCTCTAAGTCTTAAGCTAATGCTCTTAGATAAGCTTTTGATTTTTCCCAAATCTGGCAGTAAAAAAATCAGAAGGATTTCTCCGATGGATTTGGAAAAATCCCAAATCTCTCTCTAAATTAAAGCAAGCAGAAAGTGACTTTAAACTGTTTGTACGTGTATATGTAGCCCCTTTTCACTTAGCTAGCAGAATTGACCAGACACATAGGGTCCGATTCTGTCCGGGATGTAGATTCCCTCTGTACGTCCGGTCTGAACTGGACGTACAGAGGGGGGATCGCGATTCTGATCCCAAGGGGTACGTCTAGCCCCGCAGGATAAGAATCGCGAACAGTCCTGCATGTGCAGGCTGGGACTGTGATTGTCTGGCCTGCACGTGCATGACTGTCCCCAGCTAACTCAGTCAAGGCTCCTCAATGGAGCCACGGCGCCATGGTGTCATGTTGCCATGGCACCATGGCTCCATTGAAGAGCCGTGATGCCAACCACCACAAAATAAAGTGAATTCCCCGCAGCCTGAGCCCTGATCTGACCTCCTAAGGTCAGGATCAGGCTGTGAGGAATTTCCTCCAGCCCCCCCTGCCCCATCCGCACCCCGGCTGTCACAAAAAGAAACATCCAGGGAGGTTATTCCACCTCAGAGGGGAAATAACTTCCCCGCACATGTCACTGGCCCTGGACATACAGGGCCGTCATTAGAATCGGTCCTGTACATCCAGGGCTGGCGACTGCCCAGACTCCGTCCCCGAGCTGCCCTTTCCCTGCCCCAATCTAACTTCCCCACAAAACCAGCAGGGAAGTTAGTCGAGGCTAGGAGAAGGCACATCCAACCCTGCTATTCGTGGCACAGAATAACCCCCATACTGAATAAAGGATGTGCATTCGTTAGCGTGGATTCAGTTGGTGCGCACAAAACTGATTTAGGCCTAAAATTACTAAAGTGTGCAATTGTTAACACGTGTTGTTTACGTTAATGCATATAACATCGGCACTCATACACTTCCTCCCATGATTCATCAACATAAAACTACTACTACTACTTACCATTCATATAGTGCTACAAGGTGTGCACAATGCTATAAAGAGACATGTGACAGTCCCTGCTCTAAGAGCTTACAATCTAGTCCAGAGGTTCTTAACTGGGGGTATCTATACTTCTTGGGATATGGGAACCAAACGATTTGGCAAGGAAATCCACAGTACTACCTTTTAACTTTCAAAAAGGAGATTATAATAAACTGAGGAAAATAGTTAAGAAAAAACTAAAAGGAGCAGCTGCAAAGGTTAAATATTTGTATCAAACATGGACATTGTTTAAAAATACTATTTTGGAAGCCAAGACCAAATGTATTCCACGCTTTAAGAAAAGTGGAAGGCCAAAAAATTGCCAGCATAGTTTAAAGGCGAGGTCAGAGAGGCTGTTGTAGCCAAAAAAGCATCTTTCAGGAAATAGAGAAAGGAGCCAAATGACGAAAATGGGAAAGAACAAAAGCACTGGCAAGTTAGATGCAAGGTATTGATAAGGCAGTTAAAAAGAGAATTTGGAAAAAAGTTTGTTGTGGAAGTAAAACACAATAAAAACCTCAAGTACATTCATAGCAAAAAACCTGTGAGAGAGTCATTTGGACCATTGGATGATGGAGGAGTGAGAGAGGAACTAAAGGAGGACAAGGTCATAGTTGAGAGACTGAATGAATTCTTTGCTTCAGTCTTTACTGAAGATGTAGGGAAGTTATCCATCCCTAAAATGGTATTTAAAGGAGATATATTAGAATTGAAAGAAATATCACTAAATCGGGAAGATGTATTACAAGTATACATCCAAGAGTGTGGAAAGAACTGAAATATGAGAATGCAAACCAATAGTGAACTGTGATTATTATAATATAAATTAATGAATGGCATGGAATGGGTACACAATAGATTGATTGTTTATGCCATTAAAAAGTAGAAAGACTAGGGGACACACAATGAAGCTATAATATAACCAATTTAAGACTAATAAGAGAAAATATTTTTTTCACTCAATGAGTAATCAACCTTTAAAATTTGGTACTGAAGAATGTAGTAAAAGCTGTTAGTGTAACTGGGTTTAAAAAAGGTTTGGACAAGTTCCTGGAAGACAGGTCCATAAACCATTATTAAAGAGGACCCAGGAAATCTACTGCTTGCTCCGGGATAAACATTGTGGAACCTGTGTGCCTTTTTGGGAACATGCCAGGTACTTGTGACCTGGATTGGCCACTGCTGTAAACAGGATACTGGACTTGATGGACCTTGGTCTGACTCAGTATGGCATATCTTATGTTCTTATGTTCTTGGAGGGTCTCCATTGCAAACAAAGGTACCAAAGATCCAACTGAGCTAGGGCAGGGAAGAATGCTGCCTAAGCTGGTGTCCCTGCTGCAGCTTCTGAGTCTGTCCAGACAGACAGCCTGATCCAAGGCAAGGGACTTGTTCCATATGCATGAAGCCTGCAAACTGAATCCCTCATGAAAGAAGTGGAGGAACTGAGAGAAGAGGTGGCAAGGCTGAGAAGCATCTGTGACAGTAAGCAGCACATCCAAGCTCTCCAACAGAGGTGAAAATAGTACATCACAGAAAGAAGAGGGCTAGATGTGAATCACCAGAGGTTGCAGAATTTCCACGCAATTTCCAACTCCACTATCCCTCAAATTGAAAAACTGGTAAAAGTACAAAAGAATAGTTAAAAAGGAAAAAATGGAGGAAGATCATGTGAGTGCATGAGCAGGTGAGGACATTCTTCATCTCGCTCCCAGGCTGCCCCACCAAATACTTATAGTACCTTTGGTAAATCAGCTTTCTGGTGGGGCAAAAACAAGAGGACTATGCATAGAGGACCGGGTAAGCAGGGGCTGTCCAAGTATGTGAGCGGTGACAAAAAGAGAATGCAAAAAGACAGCATGCGAGCCTAAACTGGCGACCGCGCTGAGCGGCATTGCCATGCCATCCTTGCCAGGGAAGGACAGTACGGACTCCTCCTCCAAAGGCCTAGCACATGATGTTCTTAAGTTTAGAAACAAAATTTGATAGAATAATGCAAAAACTGGAGGAAATGGGTGAAGCCTTCTCTGGAATGGGTTGCAAAGTGGAGGAGATTGAACTGCGAGTGGCAGCTCTGGAAGACATTGAGGCACATCACGACTGCAAACTTCAGAAACACCAGAAATTAATAGACACATTAACAGCAAAGGTGGATGACCTCAAGAATCATTCAAGATGGAACAACAACCTGCGCATAGTAGGAGTGTCGGAAGCTTGGACAGATCAATGGTCCCCTTGTTGTTTAAAAGCTGGCTACCGAAAGAGTTGGGCCTACCTGAGTTAGTAGGAAAAATTAAAGTGGAGCAAGCCCATTGCCTAGGGCCAAAACTGGAGGGCTATGACCACCCACACCCGGTCTTCATTTGCATCTTGAACTTTCAGCAAAAGATGGAGCAGGCCTTTTGTAAGCATCAGGACCTACGCCTAGATAACAAATCCATACTGCTGTTTCAGGACTACTCGGCTGCTCTCACAGTGAAGAGGAAGGATTTCTCTCCAGTTTGCATGGAACCTTTGAAGGGTGGTATACAATTTTCCCTGACTTACCCCGCTACTCTCAAGTTTTATCATGAGGTATCGACCCACACCTTTGAGGTAGGCGCAGCAAGAAAATTTATGGATTCCCAACAGCGTGCAAAGGAGGGCTCTGGTGGATAGTAATGTCCTTCCATTCTCGCTACAGGTTGAGAACAATACTACTGTGAGCCCCCTGATATAGCAGATTCTTGGTGGATTCATGGCCTGATCAGTTACCTGGGATTGATAAACATGAGCACACTCTAGTGGATTTAGAGGTCTCTTGGGACTCTCATAAAAGGACTGACTTTCATATTCCATGTGTGTCTCATTGCTATTAATATATGGGTATTAAGGCTTAAGGCTCCAACCCTGAGACATTTGGGGGGGCAACCTGGATGCACAGCTGATAGTGGTCTGCTCCGCTAAGTTGGAGTTTAGCTGTGGCTAATATTTTGGGTGATGGTTGAGTGTTGTTACAACGGGTGAATGGGTGATTGAGGGGGTTGCATGAGTGTGGGTATGGGTGTATGTATGAGACTGTCCTGAGGAAAATGGATATTATGGTTGGGATGGCTGTTTTATAGAGGAAGAGTGGATGTATAGGGGGTAATTGGGCCAATAGCAGACCTCTTGAGATATTAAGGGGGGAAAGGGGGAGGGCTCTCGCAAACACATTATTAGTCAAACAGAGTGAGGGTTTCTATCTTCGGGTGCTGAGGCTGGACAGCCCCAGAGAGCTTCACTTCTAGCTTCTTACCTGAGCTATGCCATGTTGGGTCATGTCACTTAATGTTCAGATCATTTCTTGGAATACTGGGTGAATTGGCTCCCCAATTAAGCATACTAAAGTCCTGCAAGCTTTAAAACACAAGGGTGCTCAAATAGCACTACTACAGGAAACCCGCCTCAGTAAAGCAGAATATGATAAGCTCTCTAGGGACTGGGTGGTGAGAGCCTATGTGGCCTCCTCTATCCTGGAAAGCTGGGGTGGCACTGTTGATTAAATGGGGACTGCCCTTGGAAGTGCTAAACTGTGAGGTTGATCCCAATGGGTGCTTTGTATTTTCACAGCCTGATAAGATTCCAAATGACTGCCCACTACCACAATCATAACAACACCAGCAACCAGAAGATTCTGACCTTTTATCAAAGAAGAAAAACTGGAGCAAGTCATCCCACTTTTCAATGCAACGGCCCCCTAACCTTGAGAAAATGATTGCTAGCTAGGACAATAGACTCAGTACCAGCGCTCAGCTCCCGACCATGAACAAACCCCCCCAAGAAAATACAAGCCAGCACCATGGTACTCCACTGAGTTGCATTAATCACTCCTCCGCCGGACCTGGTGCTGGGCACCCCACCTCACCCACAGGAACCGCACAATGTCACGGTCTGTAGCTACTCTGTGCCAATAACACACACGGTCAGTTCCCCCTACCAGGCCGGGGTGCTATAGAGGCGCATACCCCATCTTGTGATCAGATGTAGGCTGCTGATCTGCATGTGCAATGCATCATGGGTACGGGTGGGTTTACCCTATCCTGGTAACCACAGCAGACAGTTTGTGTAGTGACCTGCAGTCTTTCTGTAGTCAGCCAGCAGCATGTTAGCTGTTATGGAGATGTAGCCCACTGGTAACTTCAATGACTATGCAAAGCAGAGGTCATAAGTTCAATCCCACAGTGGTGTTATTTAATAAGGTTGTCTGAGGCTTTTCCTTTTAATTTAAATCAGTGCTGCCAGCAGAAACACCCTCACAGTGCCATAGCCTAAGGTGCCTCATAAGGTGCCCTATAAGGCACCCTATAAAGTGCCCTATGAGGCGCCCTATACGGCACATTATAAGGTGCCTTGGAGTACAGGGCTCTTTATAATGTGTCCTATGGAGTGCCTTATAGGGCGCCTTATGTGGCACCTTAGGTTACAGCACTTTGAGGGTGTTTTTGCTGGCAGCACTGATTTAAATTAAAAGGAAATGCCTCAGACAGCCTTCTTACATAACACCACTGCAGGATTGAACCCATGACCCCTGCCTCCACAGTCATTGCAGTAAACAGTGGGCTACCTCTTTATAGCGTCTGACATTGCGCTGGCATGAATTTAGGGTTAATGCGCGTTAACGTGCCACGGCGCCCACTATCGCGCGATACAGATTCTTGATACCTTGCCGCCGGAACGCCCACTCCTTTATATGGCATTCTTCACATTAACGCTGCAACTAGTGCAGGTAACATTAAGACGGTTTAGTAAACATACCCCTTAATGTTAGAAAATGCAAGGTCATGCATTTGGGCTGCAGTAATCCAAGGGAGCAAAATAGTATAGGGGGTGAAGTACTTCTGTCCACAAAAGAAGAGCGGGACCTAGGCGTGATTGTGTCTGATGATCTTAAAGTAGCTAAACAGGTAGAAAATCTAGAAGGATCCTTGGGTGCATAGGGATAGAAGTGGCCAGTAGAAGAAAGGAGGTGATAATGCCTCTGTTTAGGGCTTCGGTGTGACCTCTTTTGGAGTATCGTGTGCAATTTTGGAGACCACACCTTCAAAAGGATATAAATAGGTTGGAGTTGGTACAAAGGGTGGCTATTAAAATGGTTAATGGTCTTTGTTATAAAGCATATGAGGACAAACTTAAAGATCTTAATATGTATACTTTACATGAAGGCGGGATTGAGGTGATATGACTGAGACATTTAAATACCTCCATGGCATAAATGCACAGCAAGAGAGCCTCTTTCGATTGAAAACAAGCTCTGCTATGAGACGACAAAGGATGAGGGTGAAAGGGGAGAGACTCAGGAGTAATATGTGGAAATATTTCATTACAGAAAGAGGGTCAGATGCGTGGAATAATCTCCCAGTGGAGGTTGTAGAGATCAGGACAGAATCTGAATTCAAATAAACATGGGACAAACATAGAGGATCTCTAAAGGGAAAAGGGGGACTGTTGTAGTGGTTGATATGGAAGGGCAGACTAGATAGACCATGTGATCTTTTTCTGCCATCATGTTTCTATGTTTCTTAAATTTTGCATGAGCACCCTGGTATAATATTACCTTCTAAATTTTGCTTTGACTGTGCATGTAAAACCTTTTTTTAGCTCATGTTTTATTGCATAGGCTTCAACATGCATGTCTACTTTAAGGACCCAAAATGAATGTGAAATCTTAATTTATACGCAAGCCAACATTTCATTCTTAAGTCTCTTGTGTGTGGGGGGGGGGGGGGTGGGGGGAATCCAAGATGGTGGTAGGCGGCTGCACTTGCTCTGACCATTTTTCCTAATGGGGAAGAGGAAAGCTAAAATGGGTAAGAAGCCCTCTTCTGTCCCGGCGGCTTCCTCTCCTTTACCTGCAGTGGTTGGACCTTTGGATACCTTCTTAGCTCAGTCACAGCAGCAGGCAGTTTCACTGGTGGTACAGAGTCACACTAACGGTTTGCCTGAGTTGGTAGGCTCGGCGGCCAGGGTGGGTCCAGACATCTCGCCACTGACCCGGTGGAGGCCCTCCAAAGCAGCCTGGTGTCCAGCCCCAAAGGTCAGCAGGAAGGCTATCTTTCTGATGGTGGTGAGAGTGTTCCTGTGAGAGGGTTGGCGCAGGGGCAGAGTGGAAAGATCGGTGAAGCAGATCCGGGTCATCTCTCTAGCAACTCGGTTCCGCAAAGGATGAATGTGAGTGTGGCTGAGGATTCAGCTATTAGTCGGTCTTTGGCGATGGATCTGCTGATTCCGGAGGAAGGTGCTGGAGCAGTTGGAGGTTCAGTGGTGTTCTCACTTGCTCGCTCTGAGGTTTTTACTTAAGAAACCATTTAGTCTGCCATTGTGAAACTAGGAGAAACTCTTGTGTCTCAAGTTGAAATGCTTGCCACTCAGACTCAAGGTAACTCTTGCAATACAAAAGCAAGCTGAAGAAATTTCCTCTCTACAGTATGCTACATCTGTTTTACAAGTTAAAGTGATGTCATTAGAAAACTATGTGGATGCTTCTGTTAAAGACTCCCTTGCCATAAAGATAAGACTTGAGAAGATTCTGCTAGATTTTTAAATGAGCGTTTGACAAATTTTCTTAAGTGGGGAAATGTTTAAGTTGTATTTAACAGACATTATGGGGTATGGGTGCGTGCCGCGCTAGTGTGCGGATGCCATATAAGGAGTGGGCATTTCAGTCAGAAAAAAGCAAAACCGGGATTAATCATGCGCTAATGCGCGCTGCGCTCATGTGCGCCCCGCACATTATCGCATGAGAAAGTTGCGTGGAAAGCATAAGTGGCGCGCTGATGTGCAAGCACAGAAACAGAGCCACAGTACAATGGTTAAGACACTGACCAATAATAAAGGGATCATGGGTTCAATCCCCCACTGTGCCCAATGAAGAAAGCTGGCTGAGGTATTGCCTATTATGGGAAAGATTGCTTTAGGAGGCATTTTATTTTTATTTTAATTATCTCTACTAGCAAACGCACTCTCAAAGCGTGTTAACATAAGGCGCCCCATAAGGCACATTTTAAAGTGCACTGTCAGTCAAGGCACCCTAGAATGTTGCTTATAGGGCGCTTTATAGGGTGCCGTATGAGGTACCGCAAGGTCACAGCACTGTTTTTGATGGAAGCACTGTGCAGTTTAAGGAATGAAAATCATAAGTAGGTGCGCTGATATGCAAGGAAGAGCAGCAGTGTAGCACAATGGTTAAAACACTGACCAATAATGCAGGAGTCATGGGTTCAATCCCCCACTGTGCCTAATGAAGAAGGCTGGCTGAGGCATTACCTGTTATAGGTAATATTTCTGTAGGGGGCATTTTATTTTTATTTTAAATAGTGCTGCCAGCAAACACACCCTCAAAGTATTGTAACATAAGGTGCTGCATAAGGCGCCTCATAGGGTACCCCAGAGGGCACATTTTAAAGTGCATTGTCCGCCACGGCACCCTACAATGTTGCTGAAAGGGTGGCCTATAGGGCGCCATATAGGGTGCCCTATAGGCACAGCAAGGTCATAGCACTGTGTTTGATGGCAGCACTGTGCATTTAAACACATGGAAATCTGAAGTAGGTGCGCTGACATGCAAGGAGGAACAGCAGTGTAGCACAATGGTTAAAGCACTGACTGCTGATACAGGGGTCATGAGTTTGCTCCCCAGTGTGCCTAATACGTAAGGCTGGCTGAGGCATCAGTTTTGCAATGTATGTATTGTTTCCTGCAGCACTTTATTTGTATTTTATTAATTGCTGCCAGCAAACACGCCCTCACATGCCGTAATTGAAGGTGCCGCATAAGGCACCCTATAGGGCACTACATAGGGCACATTATAAAGTGCACTGTCTGCCACTGCACCCTAAAATGTCCCCTATACGGCAAACTATAAGTCGCTCCACAGGATAACGTATAGTGCACCTCATATGGACGGTAACCATAAGGTGCCCTATAGGGCGCCCTATAAAGCGCCCTCAGAGGCACCTTATGGGTACAGTACGCTGAGAGTGTTTTTGCTGGCAGCAATAATGTACATGAAAAAGAGATAATGCTTTGGGCAGCCCTATAAAATAACCCCACTGTGAGTTTGAACCAACAACCTCTGGTTCCACAGGCAGTGAAGTAACCATTGGGCTACAGCTGCTAGCAAGCCCCTGGCTGGCTGTAGATGGAGTGCATGTCACCACACAGACAGTCTGCTGTGGTCACCAGGATAGGGTTAGCACACCCGTACCCATGATGCACTGCACATGCAAATCAGCTGTCCACAGATAAACACAAGATGGGGTATGCACCCCCACAGCACCTCGGCCTGGTAGGGGGAACTGACCATGTGCACCCCCACAGCACCTCGGCCTGGTAGGGGGTACTGACCGTGTGCAGGTACTGTGCTCACCCTGAGTGTGCGGTGGGGCGCCCAGCACCAGGTCCACAGCACCTTCCATAGCAGAAATAGGCCATGCTGCATGTCCCCAGCAGTGCTAATATGTGAGGTAGTTAGTTTCTGCGGAAACATCTTGGATATATTTGTCTGTCTCAGTCAGGTGTAGCCCCTATGAACCCCTAGGAAGATTATGTACCACCACTCTCCTCCTCCACGGCTGAGGGTGGTAAACAGGTTCTCCCATCAACAGATCCACATTCTACTTCCCTGCAATGGTGGCAGTAGAGGGGACCATCAATCCCGGTCCTGCTGGGGAACAGACACGCTTCAGGGCAGTCAATGCAGCTCTGTACACATCCAGAACACAATAGCAGACAGACATTAGGCCTGGATATGCTAAGCTGCACCCCACCACTATCTGATATTCTCCTGCAGCAAGCCTTCAGCAGCTGCACCCTGCAAGGCACTCCATCAAGACACATACCAGCTGCAAACAGTCTGCTAGCTAGTCCATAGTGCATGTTCCTGGTGGAAATGCATGCACCCAGAACCGGGATGTCAGCATACACAACAAGCAGATATGTCAGTGACTGGACCCCAAAAGGAAACCTATAAATATTACATAAAGAAAATTCTATATAGCACTATGGGGGTGCCTAGCCATGCTGTGGTCACTGCACAGTCAGGGTGAGAGTGATCTCCCAGCAGGACATGCTGAAGCCACCCTGTCTGTGTAGGTGGTGCTCGGGCACTAAAATGTCCCAGCCAGTGCCCTATGCCCTGTGCAGAATCATCCTGGCCAGGCCACCCTGTCCAGGCTATACCCATGGTACCTTGCTCCTCATTATGCACATTGACAGACCAATACTGGCAACAGTGCTGGCAGTGTGGGCTGTGGAGGGTGTTTGCAGCCACCACACACTGGATAGACAGACACACACACACACGCCTATGCCAGCATTGTGCTACTATAGAGGAGTTTAGCAGCCCTGGCCACCACATCAGTCCTGGGCACAGTACAGGCATGGATATGGTACGCAATACTGAGACCAGACCTGAAGCACACACCACAGACATCAGAAAGGTTGTTATGATGGAGCTCAATCAGCAAACTGTGCTTAACGTAGGAATTGCTATCTGCCAGTAATCATAGCAAACGTTTGATAGCTATGTACCGTATACCCAGGTGTAGGGTGGCATTGCTAAGGTATGCAAGTGCTAGTATTGGGAGATGCACGCAGGGCCCAATGTCCTGCCTCTCCAGGAGGCATTGGCCAATGGAGCCTGTGGGTGTGGGTGTGGGTGTGTCTGCCCCTGTTGGCTGCTGCTTTACGGCAGAGGTTCCCAACTCCAGTCCTGGTGTGCCAAACACTGTTCGGGTTTTCATGCTGTCCCTCATGAATATGCATGAGATACATCTGCATACCATGGGGGTGGTGCATAGATATGCAGCACAGGCATCTTTATTAGAGGCAGTATGGAACCTGAATGGTGTTTGGCCCTCCAGGACTGCATTTGGGAGACTCTGCTCCAGGTAATGCGGCTGTTTATGGTGTCTGTGCTCAGTGGGGTAAAATATAGGTGTATTAACCATGCGTATGTTCTCTGCAATAAAGGTTTGTCCTTACTATCACGGTTTGTGACCTTCTGTTCTTGCACACACTGTCTGTGTGCACTGCACCACCGTGTTGCCACAGATATGCTGCATTCCCTGGGGAGTCCATGACTATACATCCGACAGGGCCTGTTTGTTGCAGTGCACGGCACCCACCTGGACAGGGCTAGGCCATGGTCTGTTGTTGCCACCAGCTGCTGCCACCTCCACCACCAGTACCGCTCCATCCTTAGATTGGAGACAGCATACACCCTGAAGGATTTGTGGCCCTCCAGGACTGCATTTGGGGGAATCTGCTCTAGGTAATGTGCACGTTTCTGGTGTCTGTGCTCTGTAGGGTAAAATAGAGGTGTTTGAGCCATGCTTATGTTCTCTGCAATAAAGGTTTGTCTTTACTATCACGATATAGTTGTGGGTAAAATATGGGGACTGGATTGGCAGGAGCCCCAGCTGGGGCTTGAACCTGTGATTTTCTGTCTCCAAACACACTGGTTGTGTGCACTGCACCACCTTGTTGCCACAGAGACAGTGCATTCCTTGATGATACCATGACTGTTTGTCCGGCAGGGCCTGTCTGTTGCAGTGCATTGCACCCACCTACACAGGGCTAGGCTATGGTCTGCTCTGGGCAGCTCCCACTGCCCCCCTCCACCTCCAGTACCCCTGTGCCCATATGCTGACATGCCCTTCTGCTGGTGGTGCTGGTGGTACACAGTCTCAGGCCATCCTATGTGCGGGTAGGTGGCTGCCTATGGTGCGTGTTCTGGGGTAGGGGTGCCTGCATAGATGTCCACGCTTCCCCCCCAACACCGCCTGCCAATGTTATGTGCCCTTGGAGGTACCTGCTGGGTACCATCCCCTATGACACTGTGATAAACACACTCATGCCCATTTTGGGCCCTCATCAGTTGCTGTCTGGCTGCTGTACAGTTTCAGCATTCCTAAGTGCCACCTAGGCATCTGCCTAGTCCGCACTGTGCCCCAGCTGCACCACATGGTATCACCAGGGAATGCACTGTCTCTGTGGCAACACAGTGGTGCAGTGCACACAACCAGTGTGTTCGGAGGCAGAAGGTGACAGGTTCAAGTCCCAGCTGTGGTTCCTGCCAACCCAGTCCCCATATTTTACCCACTACTAAAACATGCTAATACAGACAGAACCTTTATTGCAGATGACGTAAACATGCCCAAAACACCTACATTTTACCCTACAGAGCACAGACACCATGAACAGGCACATTACCTAGAGCAGAGTCTCCCAAATGCAGTCCTGAAGGGCCAAACACCATTCAGGTTCCTTGCTGCCTCTAATAACAATGCCTGTGCTGCATTTCTATGCGCCGCCCCCATGGTATGCAGATGTATCTCATGTATGATCATGAGGGACAGCATGAAAACCCGAACAGTGTTTGGCACCCCAGGACTGGAGTTGGGAACCTCTGCTGTAAAGCAGCAGCCAACAGGGGCAGACACACCCGCACCCACAGGCTCCATTATCCAATGCCTCCTGGAGAGGCAGGACATTGGGTCCTGTGTGCATCTCCCAATACTAGCACTTGTATACCTTAGCAATGCCACCCTACACCTTGGAATATGGTACACAGCTATCTAAAGGTTGCTATGATTACTGGCAGATAGCAATTCCAAAGTTAAGTACAATTTTCTGATTGAGCTGCATCATGGCAACCTTTCTGATGTCTGTGGAGTGTGCTACAGGTCTTGTGTCTGACAGTGTTTACCACCCTGGGGAGTGACCCCAATAGTATTGCGTACCATAGCCATGCCTTCACTGTGTCCAGGACTGGAGCGGTGGCCAGGGCTGCCAAACAACTCTATAGTTGTACAATGCTGTCATAGGTGTGGGAGTGTATGTCTGTCTATCCAGTGTGTAGTGGCTGCCAACACCCTCCACAGCCCACACTGCTAGCACTGTTGCCAGTATTGGCCTGCCAATGTCACAGCTGCACCACAGCATGTGCCGCCTGCAGCCCTCTGTGTCCCCTTTTCCAGCATCTGTCCAGTTGCCTGTTCCTACATGCCCGCCCTGCTGTTGTGGAACATGTGCACGCCATGGGAAACCTGTCTAATGGAAAGGGGAAGCCCTGATCAGCGCAATTTCACTGTGGGCTCATTCACCTTCTATGGGGACGGAGCATAGACTCTTCCAAAATTCATATCTTTTTCTTGGAGCTTTCTTGGAAGTGTTTTTTTTTTTTTGTTTGTTTTTTTTTTCATTTTCAAATCCTCTTTATTGAGAGAAAATTAAGGAAATGCAAGAAAAATACACTAATCAAATACAATGAATAACAAAAAAACTCCCAGCCCGCAATATAGAGTGTGGAACACTAAAGAAAAAGCCATTACCCAAACAAAGTGGAATCAATTTAAGCAGACCCCGAATACTAAACAAGAGCTAGAAATAAATTAAAAGCAAAACTACTTCACACTCGATCCCTGTATAGAGGTCTCCAACTGAGAAGAATCAAAGAAAATATACGACTTACCCTGACAAACTATAACACTTGGGAGTGTTTTTTGATGTTTCCCATTAATATCACTATTGCCCAGCTTGGTTATGTTTTTTTTACATTTTCTTCTGTTCATTTTCAATGTTTATTTGCCCTTTTGTTCCGTGCACATGTATCACACTTATCACCTTTTGTAGGTTTCCCTGGTTTTGCTGTACATTGCTGACAGAAATAGTTTCTTTTCCCTTTAAATCAGCACTAACGCCAGGGTTTCACTGGCGTTAGTTTTGAGCCTCGTATTTCACAGCATTAGTGTGCGGGGAGCCTTTTCCCTCCCAGTCTCTGCCCATTGACCCTCTCTCTCCTCCCCTGGGGAGCCTTTCTCCACCCTCCGTGAGCCTATCTCCACCCTCAGCGCTCATTTGCGCCGCTGCGCGCGTTATCGCATGCTAAGGTACCTTTTCGCCCAATAAAGTGCCATTATTGTGCGATAAGGTACCTTATCGCGTGATAACATGGCAGAGCGCACGTTAAAACTGCTTAGTAAGCATACCCCATAGAGTGGATCTATGTCTGGGATGGAATGTTTATGTTTATGTTTATTAAAACACTTTTTATACCGCCCAATACCGAAGGCATCTGAGCGGTTTACAATCATTAAAAAAATACAGGCTGCGAGGAAACAGGAAAGGAATGCCAATTAAAATAAAAGCAGCAGAAAAGGGAGAAAGGACAGAAGAACAAAGTGATCAAAGATACATCAACAGGAGAGGGGAGGGGGGGATGGAGATGGGGAAGGGAGGTCAAATGTCAGGCTAAAAAGGTGAGTTTTAAGTTGCTTTTTAAAGGATTTGTAGGATTGTTCTGAATGGAGAGGAGGGGGGAGCGAGTTCCAAAGTCTTGGACCCAGAAAGTAAAATGCTGAGGAACGAGTGGATTCAAGGTGAGCCTGTGCAGGGGAAGGAAGAGACAGACGGTTAGTGTGGATGGGACGGAGCAGGCGGTGAGGGGTACAGAAGTGAATCTGGTCTGCAAGATAAAGAGGTGTGCCTGTGTGAATTACCCTATGTGCGAATGTAAGAATCTTGTACTGAATGCGAAATGAAACAGGTAACCAATATTGGTGCATAAGAAAGGAAGTGACGTGGTCATAACGAGAGGCGTGAGTCAATACATGAACCGCAGCATTCTAAATACGTCGAAGACGGGAGAGTTGGGATTGTGGAAGGCCTTCTAAGGAAACATTACAGTAGTCGAGACGGGACATTACGAAGGAGAGAATGAGTGTAGCCAAAGCAGAAGATGAGAGAAAAGGGCATACGGCCCGAAGCTGCTTAAGGGAGAGAAAGGAGCGCTGGACAATTGAAGAGACATGTTCCTTGAATGAGAGGGAAGAATCAAGAATGACGCCTAAGTACCGGAGGGAGGAAACAAGAGGAATGGGCTGGGAGGAAAAAGAGGGAGCACAGGTGGGGGAAGGAGCTGTAGAGAATAGGGTCCATTGTGTTTATATTCAGGACTATCTGGTTAACCTTTTGCAGTTAGCTCAGGCTACAGAAGTAGCCATTGTAAAGATGACTAGATAGCTTGTCCAGGTAACTTTAGGCTGTGTATTCAGTGACCATGAGCTGAATAAAACCACATGAGCTGAATGAAAATCCACATAAAGTTAACTGGATTTCATAGTGCTGAATATTGCCTGCACTACTTAAAGGTAAATAAGCCCCCAAAAAAAGTTATCCTTCAACTTCCTTCCTGTACTCACATTATCAATTAGTCTCTGAATATCCTATGGATCTTGTCATGTGAAAGGATGTGTGAACTTGAAAGGTTCACACACTAGGAGGTCAGTTATTCATATTATATTCACTAATGTCAGTCGTCAACATTCATAAATGCTGTTCTTTTTTTTTTAAAACGTTTATTTTCATTTTACAACAAACAAAAGTAACAACACACCAAAAGATACAAATACACACATACAATAAGGAAAACAACCCCAATTACCCCCCACCCCTATGCTTCTTCTCTAAGCTAATAAGAGTCATCACATAAGCGCTTACACACAACAGTTAGTGTACAGCAAACAAGCAGAAATGGTATTGATGATACAGGCTGATCCTGTGGCAGAAATGTATACAAAATTAAACAGTCAAATGAGAGCATTTAGCAGTTAGAACATAATCATGGAACACCTTCCTTTTAAACAAGTAGTGAAAGGCTTGAGTGGAAGAGATTGACATACAAGATAGTTGCTCATAATTACAGTAAAAATGGACATAATTCCACCAATCATTGAGGCTCAGATGGGAGCCAATTTCCAGTATTTCGTAATGAAGGAGATAGGAAATAGCTATGCCCAGTAAATGGGCCTCCTGAAGAAACACTAACTCAGAATAATCATGATTAAGAGAGCTAAGGATTGTCCTTCTTTGGAATAGACCATTGATGCCTTTTACAGTCAGTAATGATAACTTACATAAAGCCATGCAAAATAGTTAAACAATCTGAAAAAGAAACATAATAGCGCACAGAGGTACACAATGTCGCTCATGGTACCAGTAAATGACTGCAGAAACAACATGATAGAAATTAAACTAAGGAAAACCATGAAGCGCCCCATATAACAAAATAAGCACCGAAGTGCCTTAGAGAAGAAGCAAAACCCCAGAAATTACTGGCGGCCTGATGTCTGCGGGGAGAAACCCCAGAGAAGGCCTGAATTGAAACATAAATCCTACAGAGCTATACGGGCTCCGAAACTAACCAAGGATCTCATCGTGGAAAGAAAGGAGACCAATAAGGTATATATAAAGAGAAAGAAAAGTCCAGGCAGTCCCCGTTTCAGGCAGCGATCACCGCATCGGGCCATTCAAAATGGCGGACAGTTCCAGCGGATTCCATTCAAGCTGTTGGATTAGCGCATCTGGTCTGCTTCTTTGGAAGCTAGAAATGTTGCTAGCAGATCAGGATCTTCGAAGGTACGAGTTTGGTTATGGAGAGTCACTCTGAGCTTCGCTGGATATAAGATGCCGAAGCGAGCCTGTAACTGTTGAAGTCTAGGTCGAAAAGCAAGGAGTCTCTTCCGACGGTCAACTGTGGGCTTAGCCAAGTCAGGGAAGAAGGAGACTTTATGATTTTCAAACTCCAAATGACGATTCGCCCGGGCAGCATTTAGAATTTGCTCAACTTGCTGATATCTCAGTAGACGAAAAATGATGGGCCGGGGGGTCGTCCGATTGAGCGCCATGCTGGCAGGAACACGATGTGCTCGGTCAATTTCCAGATCTCTGTGAAAAGTAATCTTCAGCAAGGAGGGAAGAGTTTTGACCAGGAATTCTCTCATATCTCCTGCTTCCGCGCCCTCCGGTACACCAATGAGCCTTACATTGTTGCGACGGGCTCGATTATTGCCATCCTCTAACTCTTTTTGTAGATTCTGTATCTGACGCTCAGCCTCATCCAGTTTCACCAAGCGCACCGCGTGCGAGTCGAGGACCCCCGCCATATTGTCCTGCCGTAATGAAAGACCTTCAAGTCGATCCTGAAGCACACCAAAATCTTCTCTCATGGCTCGGAGCGCTTCTCCGTTGGACTGCACCAGTTCCTTCACACCACGTATTTCCTCCAAGATCTCCTGTTGCATTTCGGGGTTATCCCGAAATGGCACCATCTTTTGTGGGGAAGGCAGCTCTGTCTTGGAACGTTTTCCGTGTGAAGAAGAGGGAGATCCGAAGTCTAAGCGCGCTGGTTTATGGGCCGCCATCCCCCCCGAGGCACCCCGGTAAGTTCGGAGCAAAATATTAAGTTAATGTAGGTATTAAGTCAGGATTCTGAGTAGGCCCCTCGGGAGCTTCAGCGCAAAGCGTCTAACCCGCTGGACATCAGGCTCCGCCCCCCCATAAATGCTGTTCTTACTATGCATTAATAGGCAATGTTAATGACATGCAAATGAGGTAGATGATAATGTATGAGTATGCTTTGCATAGGAAGAGTATCATATAAACTTTGCTATATCTCCATGATGTGTTAATACATCCTTGAAGTACTTCACCTACATACATTTGCTGCATTAATGAGCTATTTTACACAGTTTTTCATCTCATTATCTCATTAGCATAACTTTCACATTAAAACTGGCTTGCAAGTGCTGACAGCACTGTTAATGTGTATGAACACTTGCAACAGCTTTAATACACTTTAGTAGAGTGGCATTCACTCCTAGTCCTGGAGGGCTGCAACTGGGTCAAGTTTTCATGATATCCCTAATGTTTATGAAAGATTTACATGCATATTACCTCCTTCTCAAGCATATTCATTAGAGATATCCCAAAAACCTGACCCGCTGGCAGCCCTCAAGGTCTGGGAATGAATACCCCTGCTTTACTACATTGACCACTAGTTCAGTTAAGCCACAAGAGGTTTGATGGTTTGTCAAATGAGTTTAGCAACTTTAATTGCTTTAAAATGAGGCATTCAAATGAGCAAATATGGAACAAAATTCCACCAGGTTCACAAAATTTGCAGTGAACAGATTTAATATGGATTAAGAACATATGAAAATAAGATGGGCCATGCTGCTCAGTGTAGAGGTTCACCAAGTACAGCATCAGCTCTGTAGGAAGTACTTAGCAGAACTCAAGGAGTAGAACCATTCCTTGTTGCTCACTCATGAATGAATGGTAAATTTCCCCCAAATCATCTTGAGTAATAATTCTTTATAGATATTTCCTATAGGAATTAGTCCAAACCTATTTTAAGACCATATGCTAGATGCCTTGAGCATGTGTAGCAAATCGCAGCAACAAAAATGCCACTAACAGAATAAAGCAAGATCACTGATCAAAAAATGAAAACATCATTCCACTATGGCAACATCAAGGGTAACTGGATGTGGAATCCCATAAAGTCCATCTGATCATTCCACTAATACAAGGGAGAAAAGGATCTCAGTAACTCAAAAACAGCAAGATGGCTTACCAGAGTTGTTGCCTACAGTGCAAAGAAAAAGCAGAACTTATCAGACCTTAGGTGTACAGACTTCACCATCATGGATCCTGAAAAACTCATCATGTGCCAAATCTTAGAAACATAGAAACATAGAAATATGATGACAGAAAAAGACCACATGGCCTATCTAGTCTGTCCTTTCATATCAACAACTACAACAGTCCCCTTTTTACCTTTAGAGATCCTCGGTGTTTGTCTCATGCTTTTTTGAATTCAGTTACTGTCCTCATCTCTACCACCTCCACTGGGAGACTATTCCACGTATCCACTACTCTTTCCGTAAAGAAATATTTCTGCATATCACTCCTGAATCTATCTCCCTTCACCCTCATCTCATGTCCCCTCGTAGCAGAACTTGCTTTCAATTGAAAGAGGCTCTCTCCCTGAACATTTATGCCACTGAGGTATTTAAACATTTCAATCATATCACCTCTATCCCACCTTTCCTCTAAGGTGTACATATTAAGAACCTTCAGTCTGTCCTCATATGCTTTATAATGAAGACCACTAATCATTTTAGTAGCCACCCTCTGCACCGACTCCATCCTGTTCACATCCTTTTAAAGGTGCGGTCTCCAGAATTGCACACTATACTTCAAATGAGGTCGCACCAAAGACTTATACAGAGGCATTATCACCTACTTTTTTCTACTAGCCATTCCTCTCTGTATGCACCCAAGCATGTTTCTAGCTTTTGCCATCGCCTTTTCTACCTGTTTAGCTACTTTAAGATCATCAGATACAACCACGCCTAGGTTCCGCTCTTTTTTAGTGGACAAAAGTACTGCACTCCCTATACTATATTGCTCCCTTGGATTGCTGCTGCCCAAATGCATGACCTTACATTTTTTAACATTAAATCCCAGCTGCCAAATTCTAGACCATTCTTCAAGCTTAGCTAGATCCCTCCTCATGTTATCTACACCTTCCTGGGTGTCAACTCTATTGCAGATTTTGGTATCACCTGTAAAGAGGCAAACCTTACCCAACAGCCCTTCCGCTATATCACTAACAAAGATGTTAAAAAGAATCGGACCAAGGACAGATCCCTGGAGCACACCACTGGTAACATCCTTCTCCTCAGAGTGAGCTCCATTTACTTGTACTCTTTGTCGCCTCCCACCCAACCAATTTCTAACCCAAGCAGTAACTTTAGGGTCCATCCCTAGGGTGCTCAGTTTGTTTATAAGTCGCCTGTGAGGAACAGTGTCTAAGGCTTTACTGAAATCTAAATACACCACATCTAGGGCTCTACCTCAGTCCAACTCCCTGGTCACCCAGTCAAAGAAATCAATCAGATTTGTCTGACAAGACCTGCCTCTGGTGAATCCATGCTGCCTCGGATCCTGTAATCTGCTGGACTCCAGAAACCTCACTATTTTCTCTTTCAGCAGCGTTTTCAATAATTTACTCACCACCGAAGTTAAACTAACCAGCCTGCAGTTTTCAACCACATCCTTACTTCCGCTTTTGCGTAAAGGCACCACATGAGCCTCTCTCCAGTCCTTTGGCACCACTCCCGACTCCAATGAGGCATTGAAAGGTCAGTCAGTGGAGCTGCTAGAACATCCCCAAGTTCCCTCAGTATTCTAGGGTGTATCCCATCTGGTCCCATCGCTTTGTCTACTTTAAGTTGAGCTAGTTTCTCACACACACTGTCTTCTGAAAATTGTTCAAGATGTCCCTCTCTTCTGTTCCTGTTTGTGGGTGTTTTCTGAGGTCCTGCTCCTGGTTCTTCATCGGTGAACACAGAACAGAAATATTTGTTAAACAATTCCGCTTTATCCTTATCAACTTCTAGATATTACTCCCCTGCACCCTTGAGTCTGACAATACCACTTTTGCCCTTCCTCTTCTCACTAATATATCTGAAAAATGTCTTATCCCCCCATTTTATTGCATTGGCTATTCCCTCCTTCTTTTGAATCTTTGCCTTCCTGACTACTTTGCTAGCTTCTCTAAGTTTTTCCAAATACAGATGCCTGTCTTCCTCTCTCTGTGATCTCTTGTATTTCATGAAGGCCTCCCTCTTTTTCTTCACTTTTTCAGCTTCTTCTTTCGAAAACCATAGCGGTCTCCTTTTCCTTTTCCTTTTATTTACCATTTTAACAAAAAGGTTGATTGCCCTTAAAATAACCCCTTTCAGTTTTGCCCACTGTTTTTCTACATCCCCCAGCTGTTCCCATCCCACTAACGACTCCCTGAGGTATTGGCTCATCTTGGCAAAGTTAGTCTTCCTAAAATCTAAGATCCTCACTTTGGAATGGATTCTAACAGCCCTAGTCCTAATACTGAACCACACCATCTGGTGATCACTGGATACAAAATGATCTCCCACTACTACATCAGAAACACTTTCACCATTGGTAAGCACTAAGTCCAATCTGGCCCCTTCACGTGTGGGGTCTGTTACCAATTGCCTGAACAGTTCTCCCTGTAGAGAATCCAGGATCTCCTTACTTCTAGATGATACTGCAGCAGGAATGTGCCAATCAACATCTGGCATATTGAAATCTCCTATTTATTTATTTATTTATTTTATTTATTTATTTATTTAACAGTTTTTATATACCGTCTTTCTACAATTCAAGACGGTTTACATGTAACATAACTGACAGTATTATACAACTGTTTACAAAGAACATAGAATAAGGTAACAGGTTACATAGAACGAGAATAAGTGGCTATATAAGTAACATAAGAACTAGGGAACTAATAAATAAATAACTATATACAAAATATTATTTACAATAATATGAATCGTTTGTTTACCTAAGAAATAGCAAGGGTCACTGGGATCTCAATTAGAGGGACGAGTAGGAGGGTAGGAGTGGTGGAGTGGGAGTAGGGGGGAGGAACTAGGGTGGTAGGGAAAAGTGTTCGAGGAAGAGGTAAGTTTTTAATCTTTTTTGAAATTCTGCATGGCTCACACTGTTACGTAGGTCATGGGGAAGGGTATTCCATAGGGAGGGGGCGTAGAGAGAGAAGGCCCTGTTGCTAGTAGATTGTTTAAAGTGTATCTTGGATGTAGGAATAGATAGAAGGTTTTTGGTAGAGGATCGGCGCATACTTGTATTATTAGGGAAGGCCAGGAGAGGGGAAAGGCAAGGAGCTGATTCTTTTGAGATAATCTTATGAATAAGGGTGAGCACTTTAAATTTAGCTCGGAGTTGGATTGGGAGCCAATGTAAGTCATAGAGGACAGGTGTAATATGGGATCGCCTAGGGTTGTTAGTTATTAAACGTGCTAGTGTATTCTGGGCAAGTTGGAGAGGTTGGATAGTAGTTTTAGAGAGGCCATGATAGATAAGGTTACAATAGTTAAGTGAGGGGGTTGTGAGAGCCTGACAGACAGTACGAAAGGAGGAGGGGCTTGAGGTTACGGAGTGTACGTAACTTTGCGTAAATTACGTTAGTAGTTTTCTTTATATGATCAATGAAGGAGAGGTTCTGATCGAGGATGATTCCAAGATATTTCACTTGTTTTTTTATAGTGAGAGTGAGGTCGCCAAGGGTGAGTGTTGGGGGAGGGGTATATAAGGGGTTGGAGAATACTTGGGGGTATGTTTACTAAAAGCCGCACAATTGCGTGCCGCACAATAGCGCACGGAAACGCGGCACTCAAACGCTCATAAACGCTCTTAAACGCCCCGCAAAAGTGCGCGTGGGACCCGCACAATTGCGCGCCGCACCAACGCACCCCGCACAAGTACCCGGCCCGCAAATGTCCGATAGAGGCGTGGAGAGGCATTCTGAGGGCGGAGGAAGGCTCCCGAGGGGCGGAGAGACGGGGTCAATGGGCGGGGAAGGGGAGAGGAGAGGCTCCCCGCACATGATCGGGGCCGAATTCACAGGTTAAAAATAGCGCGAGTGAAACACACACGGTAGAGGGCATTTAAAGGGAAGAGAAACCATTTCGCGTCAGCAATGTACAGGGAAACCGGGGAAACCTGAAAAACGTGAGCAGTGTGATACATGTGCACAGAACAAAAGTGCAAATAAAGATAGAAAAAGACCCAAACAAACATATTAAAATTAGGAAGGCAGCTGGGGAACCCCGATAATAATGGGCAAACATCAGAAACACACCCAGGAAAGCTCAAAGAAAATGAAATGAAGGTTGGAAGGGGCTACGGAGGGGAGACCCTTCCAAAAACCATTTCCTTGTTTCTGAGCCTTCCTGGGAGTGTTTGCTATGGTTGCCCATTAATATCACTGTTGCCCAGCTTGGTTATATTTATCCCCAGTTGTTCGTGGTCGGTTGAGGGGTGTATTTGCAGTTATGTCACCAGACATGGTGACAGAGCGCACAGTACAAATGTGCAGAGCAGGGTTTTTGACTCTGTTGGTCAGGTTTCCCACCCCCAGGGACTGCACTATCACTGTGGCCACAATGTGGTGCAGCAGACAGAGGCAGTACCTCTAGGACCAGAGGGTCACAGGTTCAAATCCAAGCTGGGGCTCCTGCCAACCCAGTCCCCATATTTTACCCACCACTAAACAGAGATAGTACAGACACTCCTTTATTGCAGAGAACATAAGCATGGTTCACACACCCATTTTGTACACAACACCGCACACACACCATAACAATGGGCATTACCGACAGCCGAGTCCCCCAAATGCAGTCCTGGAGTGCCACAACGCAATCAGGTCATATGCTTTTCCAAGATACGGACATGCCAGCATGTTGGCGGTAGGGTACAGGTGGTGGAGGGGGCAGTGGCTGCTAGCCACAGAAGACAGTGGCCGAGCCATGTGCAGGCTGGCACGTCCACTGCAACATAGGCCCTGTCGGATGTACAGTCATGGACGTCCCAGGGAATTCAGCACATCTGTGGCAACACAGTGGTGCAGTGCACACAGACGTGTGTGCAGGAACAAAAGGTCACAGGTTCAAAGCCCAGCTGGGGCTACTACCAATCCTGTCCACATATTGTCCCCACAACTAAACCATGTTAGCAAGGGCAATCCTTTATTGCTGGGGACATACGCATTGGTCATACGCCATCTTTTACACCACCAAGCACAGACACCATGACCAGGGACATTACCTAGAGCAGAGTCTCACAAATGCAGTCCTGGAGGACCACACCATTCAGGTTCCATGCTGCCACACATACAAATAACTGTGCTGTATATCTATGCACCACCCCCATGGCATGTAGATGTAGCTCATGCATATTCATGAGGGACAGCAGGAAACCCCAACCAGTGTATTGCAAACCTGGACTGGATATGGGAACCTCTGCCGTACAGCAGCAGCCAACAGGGGCAGACACACCCACACCCACAGGCCCCATTGGCCAATGCCTCCTGGAGAGGCAGGACATTGGGCCCTGCGTGCAGCACCCAATACCAGCACCTGCATACCTTAGCAATGTCACCCTACACCTGGGTATATGGTACACAGCTCTCAAACGTTTGCTATGAGTACTGGCAGATAGATATCCCTACGTTACGCACAGTCTGCTCTTTGAGCTCCATCATAACAATCTATCTGATGTCTGCGGTGTGTGCGTCAGGTCTGGCCCCTGACAGTGTTTACCACCCTGGGGAGTGACCCCCAACCGTACTGCATACCATACCCATGCCTGTACTGTGCCCAGGACTGGTGTGGTGGGCAAGGATTCTGAACCCCCTTTATAGTAGCACAATGCTGGCATACGTGTGGGAGTGTGTGTCTGTCTATACAGTGTGTGTTGGCTGCAAACACTGTCCACAGCCCACACTGCCAGCACTGTTGCCAGTTTTGGCCTGATGATGTGCATAATGAGCAGCAAGGTACCATGGGTATAGCTCAGACAGGGTGGGCTGGCCAGGATGCATCTGCACAGGGCATAGGGCACTGGCAGGGACATTGTAGTGGCCGTCCACCACCTCCACAGACAGGGTGACCTCTGTATGTGCTGCTGGGCTTTCACTCCACCCTGACTGTGCAGTGACGGCAGCATGGCTAGGTACCCCCATAGTGCTTCATAGCATTTCCCTCATGTGATATATATGGGTCACCTGTTGGGGCCTAGTCACTGATGTATCTGCTTGTGTGTGTTGCCATCCCAGTTGTGGGTGCATGCATTTCCAGTGGGACTAACCAGCAGACTGTTCACAGCTGGTATGTGCCCTGCTGGAGTGCCGTGCAGTGGCTGATGGCTTGATGCAGGGGAATATCAGATGGTGGTGGGGTGCATCTTAGCATATCCAGGCCTACTGTCTGTCTGATATTGTGGTCTGGGTGTGTGGGGGGCTGCTTGGACTGCCCTGTAGGGTGTCTGTTCCCCAACAGGACTGGGGTTGATGGTTCACTCTACTGCCAACATTGCAAGGGGGGGGGGGGAAAGAAAGGATCTGTTGATGGGGGACCCTGTTTGCCACCCTCGGGGGGGTGCATGGCCCACCTAGGGGGTTCCCCCTGACTGAGACAGACAGAGATATCCAAGGTGTTCCATGCAGAAACTACCTATCTGACAGATTACGACTGTTTTGTAGCTCTGCCATGGCCTCTCTCAGCCATGGAGGGTGCTGTGAACCTGGTCCAGGGCGCCTCATCGCACACTCAGGGTGAGCACAGTTCCCGCACAATGTGACTGTGTGTAGCTACTCTGTGCCAGTTAATCACCCGGTCAGTACCTCCTACCTGGCCAAGGTGCTGTGTGGGTGCACACGGACACGTCCCCCTACCAGGCCGGGGAGCTGTTGGGGTGCATTCCCCATCTTGTGTTCATCTGTGGACAGCTGATTTGCATGTGCAGTGCATCATGGGTATGGGTGGCCTAACCCTCTCCTGGTTACCACAGCAGACTGTCTGTGTGGTGACATGCAGGCTCTCTGCAGCCAGCCAGGGGCTTGCTGGCAGCTATATAGCTGTAGTCCAATGGTTACTTCACTGCATGTGGAGCCAGAGGTAATGGGTTCAAGCCCACAGTGGGGTTATTTGATAGGGTTGTCCAAAGCTTTTTTTAGATTTAATGTACATATGTTGCTGCCATCAAACACACCCTCAGTGTACTGTACCCATAAGGTGCCTCTGAGGGTGCTTTATAGGGCGCCCTATAGGGCACCTTATGGTTGCTGTCCATATAAGGTGCACTATACCTTATCCTGTGATGCAACATATATGGTGCCCTATAGGGGACATTCTAGGGTGCCTTGGCGGACAGTGAACTTTAACATGTGCCTTGAGGGCCGCCTTATGTTAACACGCTTTGTGAGTGCGTTTGCTAGTAGTGATAACTGAAATAAAAATAAATTGCCCCCTACAGCACTCATCCCCATAATATGCACTGCCTCAGTGAGCCTTCTTCATTGGGCACTGTGGGGGATTGAACCCCTGATCCCTGCACCATTGGTCAGTGTCTTAATCATTGTGCTGTGGCTCTGGTCCTGTGCTTGGGCATCAGCGCACTGCCTTATGTCGCCTAAATTTAATATGCCTCCTAAAGCACCTTTACCCATTAAAATTAATGCCTCAGCCAGCCCTTTTTGTTGCACACAATGGGGAATTGAACCCATGGCAGCTGCATCAGCTGTCAGTGTCTTAACCATTGTACTATGACTCTGTTCCTTTGTGTGTGCATATCAGGGCGCCACTTAGCCTTCCCACACACTATTTTGCACGGCGCACATTAGCGCGCCGCGCAAATGTGCGATCGCTTACTCCCGTTTTTTTTATTTTTCTGCCTGACCCGCCCACTCCTTATATGGCACAGGCACACTACCGCGGCCCCGCACGTTAGGAATGTTTAGTAAACATGCCCCTTGGAGGATCTCTGTTTTGGATTGGTTAATAAGTAGGTTGTGTTGGGAAAGCCAAGATTTGAGATTGGTTAAACATTCATTTAATTTGGTAAAGTCAGGGTAAGCGAGGCTAAATGGTGTGAAGCACATCATATCATCTGCGTATAATTGCTCCTATCAGTAGCATCTGCGTATAATTGCTCCTATAAGTGCATCTGCGTATAAGTAGCATCTGCGTATAAGTGCTCCTATCAGTAGCACTTCCCCTTTCCTAGCAATGCTGCGTATGTCTTCAATTAACTCTCTGTCCACCTCTTCCTCTTGTGAGGGAAGTCTGTATATCACACCAATGCAAATAGATTTCTTTCCTTCTTTCTAGTTTAACCCACAATGCCTCCTCTCTCCCTTTTAAGCTCTGTAATTACAAAGCTTTAATAGTAGTTTTTACATTTAGTGCCACTCCTCCTCCCCTTCTTCCTACCCTGTCCTTTCTGAATAAAGTATAGCCAGGTATAGTTACATCCCAATCATGGTTTTCTGTGAACCATGTTTCTGAAACTGCCACTAAATCCAAGTCAGCCACTCCCACCAAAGCTTCAACATCAGGGATCTTATTTCCCATGCTACGGGCATTTATACACACTGCTTTCCATATGTTACCCCTGTTACCCATTTGCATAAAGGTATTTAATGTATCACCTACCTGGGGGGGGGGTTTCACCCATCCCCAACGAATCTATTTTAAAGCCCTCTTCAGTAGATTAGCCAGTCTACTACCGAAGATGCGTTGACCTTTCTTGGACAGATGGATGCCATCTCTGCTCTGCAACCCTTGGAACAGCGTCCCATGGTCTAGGAAACCAAAACGCTCTCAATGACACCATCCACGCAGCCATGCTTTCATCTCCAGGATGCGAGCCTCTCTGCTGTGGTCTTTACCCTCAACAGGGAGGATTGAAGAGAACACCACTTGTGCACCTAACTGCTTCACCCTCTGTCCCAGAGCCATGAAGTCACTTTTGATACATTCCGAGGTATACCCGGCTGTATCATTTGTTCCAACATGGATTAGAAACATTGGGTAATAGTCAGTGGGCTTGATGAGTCTCGGCAAACTCTCCGCAACATCTTGGATTTTGGCACCAGGCAGACAGCATACCTCTCTGGACATCAAATCTGGTCGGCAGATGGACGTCTCAGTACCCCTCAGAAGAGAGTCTCCAACCACCACTACCCTTTGTTTTCTTGTGGTCACTGATTCTGCAACTTTGGGGTACTTGAGCTCTGGTTCTTCCCTTTCCAGGGATGCTTTCACCTCCTCCACTTCCAGGGCTGCATAATGGTTCTTCAATTCAAGGGCTGGAGAAGTTGGATTTGTGATTTTGCAGGCCCTGGTGACTTGTGTCCAACCATCAGCATTCTGTTGGCACCCATCTTCTCCTCTGCTGGAGAGCTTGGTTGCTGCAAGAAGCCTCCCATCAATATACTTCTCACTGTCTTGAATGCTCCTCAGCCTTGCCACCTCCTCTCTGAGTTCCTCCACTTGTTTCCTCAGAGCTTCAGCATGCAGGCACCCTACACATGGAACCAGTCCTTCAACTGGCATTAGGACCTCTGTCTGGACCAAGGCAGAAGCTGTAATGGAGGCAACAGCTTTAGCGATATGATTTTTCCCAGCCATTGTTCTGTTCGTGGAGCTTAGGTATCTGTTAAAGCAAAAGAGAGAGATCTACCAAGTACTAGCTGGTTTCCCAGCTGTCCTTTCAGAGAAAAAGCAGTTAAATCTCTTTAATTATATTCAAAATGTACTGGTCCAATTCTCTGTGCTTTGTTAAATGGGGAAGTGCCCTATAAAGCAAGACTGCTCACTAGGGGTGGGTGGGAGTCGGGGTGGGTAGGGAGGGAACTAACACCTGATTAGGTGTTAGCAGTTCCCAAAGCTGAGAAGGTTACTAGAGTTCAACAACCTACTCTGCTCAAGGAAAGTTCCACTAAAGCACCAAAAAGAAAGTAACCTTGCTTTAAAAATATACAAAAACCCTTTTAAGATCTCACAGTCAGAGAGCTAGCATTTTAATAAAATAAACCCTCAAATCCTTACTGTTGGTTGATCTGTAGAGCCCCTGTTAGGAAAGCCTTAAAGTACTTTAATACATTTTAATAATCAGTTTTTAAATATTATTTGAATTATTTTCTCATTGCTACTTCACAGCAACCCTTCACTTTCTCAGAGCATGCAAAGAGGTTCTTTCCAAATTAAATCAATGCTACTCCATACTTATCTGCATTCATCTAAGAAATCAGCTGTACCAGCAGCAAAGTCCCAACGCCATGGCAAGATGTTATCAGGAACATTTCACCTTCAGCTTCTTCAGGGGAAAACTTGCCAGCAAAATCAATTTCTCAATAGAAAAGGTAAATGTTGTGGGAAAGAGAAGGCTTAAGATTGAATTGTTTTTTTCTCTTGCATGCCTAACAGTGTGACATGACATTCAACCACTATAAAAACTTATCTGAAATCATGGTGGTCCATCTCTGCAAATTATTGCCAACCATTACAGCAGACCAATGATTTAGCAATTACTTGACTTAAAAAGGATCAGACCAGCAATCCACGAAATTACTTTTCAATAACGTCACACAGGTAGAGCCCTGTTTCAAGCGGCTTTCTTTTCAAGAGATTCCATTTTCAGACAACTTGGGGGTATGTTTACTAAAGGGCGCTATTTGCACTGCTGTCACATTATCGGCCGATAAGGCACATTATCGCGCGATAATGGTGCTTTACCGGGCGCAAAGGTACCTTAGCGCGCGATAACGCGAGCAGCGGCTCAAACGAGCGCTGAAGGCGGAGAAAGGCTCCCGGAGGATGGAGGAAGGCTCTCCAGGGGCGGAGAGAGATGGCCAATGGGTGGAGAGTGGGAGGGGAGAGGCTCCCTGCACACTAACGCTGTGGATTCCGGGTCTGAAAACTAACGCCAGTGAAACCCTGGCGTTAGAGCAGATTTAAAGGGAAGAGAAACCATTTCCGTCAGCAATGTACAGCAAAGCCAGGGAAACCTACAAAAAGTGATAAGTGTGATACATGTGCACGGAACAAAAGGGCAAATAAACATTGAAAAGGACCTGAACAAAATGGAAAAAAAAACATAACCAAGCTGGCCAATAGTGATATTAATGGGAAACAGCTAAAAACGCTATCGAGAAAGCTGCAAAAAAAAGATATTAATTTTGGAAGGGTCTATGCTCTGTCCCCATACAAGGTGAATGATCCCACAGTGAAATAGCGCTGATCAGGGTTTTCCCTTGTTATTGGACAGGTTTCCTATGGCATGCACATGTTCTGCAACAGCAGGGTGGGCATGTCGGAAAGGGCAACTGGATAGATGCTGGAAAAGGGGATACAGAGGGCTGCAGGTGGCATATGCTGTCATCCAGCTGGGCCACAGTGCGGACTAGGGTGATGCCTAGGTGACCCATAGGAATGCTGAAACAGTAGAGCAGCCAGACAGCAACTGATGAGGGCCCAACATGGGCATGAGTGTGTTTCCCACAGTGTCACAGGGGATAGTACCCAGCAGGTACCCACAAGGGCACAGAACATTGTCAGGCGGCGCTGGGAGGAAGCGTGGACATCTATGCAGGCACCCCTACCCCAGAACCCGCATCATAGGCAGCCGCCTACCAGCACACTGGATGGCCTGAGACTGCGCACCACCAGCAGAAGGGCATGTCAGAATGGTGGCGGAGGGGTACTGGTGCTGGAGGGGGCAGTGGCTGCTGCCCACAGCAGACCGTGGCCTACCCTGTTTAGGTGGGTGCCATGCACTGCAACAGACAGGCTCGGTCTGACAGTCATGGTATCCCCAGGGAATAAACCATCCCTGTGGCAACAGTGTGGTGCAGTATACACAGCCAGTGTGTTTCAGGAGCAGAAGGTCACAGGTTCAAGTCCCAGCTGTGGTTCCTGCCAACCCAGTCCCCATATTTTACCCACTACTAAACCGTGGTAATAGAGACGGAACCTTTATTGTAGATAACATAAACATGCCTCAAACGCCTATATTTTACCCTACAGATCACAGACACCATAAACATGCACATTACCTAGAGCAGAGTCTCCCAAATGCAATCCTGGAGGGCAAGCACCATTCAGGTTCCATGCTGTCTCTAATAAAGATGCCTGTGCTGCATTTCTATGTGCCGCCCCCATGGTATGCAGATGTACCTCATGCATATTCATTAGGGACAGCATGAAAACCCGAACAGTGTTTGGCCCACCAGGACTGGAGTTGGGAACCTCTGCCCTAGAGCAGCGGCCAACACGGGCAAAAACACCCGCACCCACAGGCTCCATTATCCAAAGCCACCTGGAGAGGCAGGATGATGGGCCCTGTGTGCATCTCCCAATACTAGCACTTGTATACCTTAGCAATGCCACCCTAAACCTGGGAATAAGGTACACATATATCAAAAGGATGCTATGATTACTGGCAGATAGCAATTCCTAAGTTAAGCAGAATCTGCTCATTGAGGTGCATCATACCAACCTCTCTGATGTCTGTGGAGTGTGTTTCAGGTCTGGTGTCTGACAGTGTTCACCATCCCGGGGAGTGACACCAACAGTATTGCGTGCCACAGCCATGCCTGAACTGTGCCCAGGACTGGTGCGGTGGCCAGGGCTGCCAAAAGCTATAGTTGCACAATGCTGGCATAGGTGTGGGAGTGTGTGTCTGTCTATCCAGTGTGTGGTGGCTGCCAACACCTTACTCAGCCCACACTGCTTGCACTGTTGCCAGTGTTAGCCTGCCAATGTGCATAATGAGGAGCAAGGTACCGTGGGTATAGCCCGGACAGGGCGGCCTGGGCAGGATGCATCTGCATAGGGCATAGGGCAATTGCTGGGACATTGTAGTGCCCAGCCACCACCTGCACGGACAGGGTGGCCACAGCATGTCCTGCTGGGAGGTCACTCTCACCCTGACTGAGCAGTGACCACGGCATGGCTAGGTTCCCCCATAGTGCTGCATAGTATTTCTCGCAAGTGTTTTTCATGGCTTTTCCTTCTGGGGTTTAATCACTGACTTATGTGTTTGGTGGGTGTGCTCACATCCCAGTTTTGAGTGCACACATCTTCTCCAGGAACATGGACTAGCTAGCAGACTGTCTGCAGTTAGTATGTGTATGGCTGGAACACCTTGCAGGGTGCAGCGGCTGGAGAATATCAGATAGTGGTGAGGGGCAGCTGAGCATTTCCAGGTCTACTGTATGTCTGCTATTGCTTTATGGATGCGTACAGATCTGCCTTGACTGTCCTGTAGGGTGTCTGTTCTGCAGCATGACTGGGGTTGATGGTCCCCTCTACTGCTACCATTGGAGGGATGGAGAATGTGGATCTGTTGGTGGGAGATCCTGTCCCCCACCCTGAGCCCCAGAGGGCAGGTTCAGTGGTACTACATAATCCGCCTATGGGTCCAAACACCACCTCCCCCCCTCCCCCCCCCTGTTGCTTCTTGATCAATGTACAGATTGTGCAAGAGTACGATCAGGTGTTCTGGTATACCCATGCTTCTTAATGTGGCTCCGAGTTTCTCATGGTTTACACAGTCAAAAGCCTTGCTATAGTCGATAAAGCACAAATAGATATCCTTTTGGTATTCTTTAGTCTTTTAAAGGATCCATCTCACATTACTGAATTCATTATAGACATGATTACGTCAAATGTGTAAAATCAGGCCTTTCTAAAATAGCTCTTGGGATGTGGATGTGATTGGCACATCTGAATGGGTATCTTCAGATGTGCAAATCATAAAATGAGCCTCTAAAATGACCCCTATCTTCTTGCAACAACTTCCACAGTTGATTACATAGTAACATAGAAACATGAGGGCAGAAAAAGACTACATGGCCTATCTAGTCTGCCCTTTCATATGAACTACTACAATAGTCCCCTTTTTTCCTTTTGAGATCCTCCATGTTTGTCACATGCTTTTTTTAATTCAGATACGGTCCTCATCTCTACCACCTCCACTGGGAGACTATTCTATGCATCTATCACTCTATCCGTAAGAAATATTTCCCCATCTTACTCCTGAGTCTATCCCCTTTCCACCTTCATCATATGTCCTCTCATAGTAGAGCTTGCTTTCAATCGAAAGAGGCTCTCCTGCTGTGCATGTATGTCATGGAGGTATTTAAAAGTTTCTATCATATCTTTCCTATTCCACCTTTCTTCTAATGTATACATACTAAGATCCTTAAGTCTATCCTTATGTGCTTTAAAATGAAGACCACTAACCATTTTAGTAGCCAACCTCTGTACTGCCTCCAACCTGCTTATATCCTTTTGAAGGTATGGTCTCCAGAATTGCACACAATACTCCAAAAGAGATTGCAACAAAGACCTAAACAGAGGCATTATCACCTCCTTTCTTCTGTTTGCCATTCCTCTCCCTATATACCCAAGATTCCTTCTAGCTTTCACCGTTGCTTTTTCTACCTGTTTAGCTACTTTAAGATCATCAGACACAATCACACCTAGGTCCTGCTCTTCTTTTGTGGACAGAAGTACTTCATCCCCTATACTGTATCGCTTTCTTGGATTATTGCAGCCTAAATGCATGACCCTGCATTTTTTAGCATTAAATTTCAGCTGTCAAATTCTCGCTCATTCCTCAAGCTTAGCTAGATCTCTCCTTATATTATCTACTCCTTCCTGGGTGTCTACTATATTGCAGATTTTGGTATCATCCACAAAGAGGCAAACCTTACAGCCCTTCCAAAATATCACTAATGGTTTTCTTGTAGTTGATGGAGAGGTGGTTGCTTGTAAGCCATTGTGAAATTTCGGAGAAGCTGAGTTATAACTGTGCATATGTGGGTTGATTGGTGTTGAATGGGTTATAGATGAGGATGTCATCAGTGTAGAGTTGGTAGAGTAAGTTGTGGGACTTGATAATCAAGCAGAGTGGCTGTAGATATATGTTAAAGAGCAGGGCAGAGAGGGAGGAGCCTTGTGGGATGCCTTGAATTTGAGTGAATGAGGAGGAGATGTCTCCCATCTAAATTTGTTGCTGATAGTTGGACAGGAAGAACTGGAACCATTTCAACACTGTATTCTGGATTCTGATAGATTGGAGGTGTTGGAGAAGGATGGTGTGGTTTACTACATCGAAAGCAGCTGAGATATCGAAGAAAACTAAGATAAATCCTTATTGCACAAATTGGATGCCTTGGGTGAGTTTGTTTAGGAGGGATAGGAGGATGGTTTTGACTCCGTAGTAGGGGTGGAAGTGGTGTTGTTTGGTATCAAGTGGAGCATTAATGTCAATATGATCCTGGAATTGTTGGCATATCACTTTTTCTATTATTTTGGCCATGAAGGGGAAGCTGGTGATCGGTATGTATGAGGTGGGGTCCATTGAGTTGAGGTGGGATTTTTTGAGGTGGATAGAAGCTGATTTGAGGCTGATGGGCATGAGTCCTTGGGTAAGGGATGCTTGAGTGAATTTAGTGACAATAGGGCTGAGTTCTGTTTTCATTGCCTTGATCCAGGAGATTTTACATGGATCAAGAGGGGAGGTGGTGGTGTTGGGTGAGGAGAAGATGTTTTTGATATGGTTTATGCTTATGGAGTGGAGGGATCTTGCAGCTGATGATATCATTGCAGGTGGTTGTAGTAGCTGCTGAGGGTTGTAGTAGCTGGTGGTTGTAGTAGCTGGTGAGGGTTGATTGTATTACCTAGTCTAGGCTTGGTTGAGAATTTAGTTAGTTGTTTAACAATATTATAGAGTTCTCTTGGACAGTTGAGGGATGAGTTGATTAGCATAGAGTGTTGTGTTTTTTTTGGCATTGTCTGTTGAGGTCCTGTATTCATCCAGCAGATTCATGTAGAGGTTGCGGTTGGTGGGGTGTTTGGTTTTCGCCATTTTCTTTCTAGATTCCGTAGGCGGGTTTTGATTCTCCGGAGTTCTGGTGTGTACCATGGGGTTTTAGGGATTTTGTTGGACTTGTGATGTAGGTTGGTTGGAGCTGCTGAGGCTGTCTGAATGGTCTTGTTCCATAAATCCAGGAATGCATCAGGGTTGTTTGCTCTGACATCAAAAAAAGGGAGTATGTTGTTGAGGAAGTCTTCTTTGTTGAATTGTTTGAATTTTCTCTTTGTTGGTTTTGTTGGGCTGTGGGAGGGTCTGATGAGGGGTGGAAGATGAAGTTGATAAAGCAGTGGTCAGACCAGGGAACAGGTTGTATTTGTGATTGTGTAGGGAATGTGGAGTGTGGAGGGAGAGCGTGGTTTTTGATAAAGATTCTCAGATGTATGCCATCCAGTCCCATCACTTTGTCTATGTTTAGTTTAGTTAGTTGCTCACAAACATAGTCTTTTGAAAATTGTTTGAGATCCCCGTCGCTTCTGTTCCTATTTGTGGGTATTTTCTGAGGTCGTGCTCCTGGCCCTTCATCTGTAAACACAGAACAGAAATACTTGATAAACAATTCTGCTTTATCCTCATCAGCTTCTTTTTTTTTTTTTTTTAATTATTTATTTATGCAATTTTACATTATATACCAAGCAAAGCTTGTACAGAAAACTTAACTGTGCAGAAAAGATACAATAGGAAATAAAACAAACAAAGATAAATACACAGTACAGTGTAGCCCACAATACTGGGGGGAAGTGAACCTTAAACAAACAAGGCCAGGTGAAGCCACGTTCCAAGAACTAGGTAATATTAATACAAATTACCAAGAGGAAGGGTATATTTCGGAGCATATTTCTTAAGACGATTGTTTATCCATAGGTGAGGAAGTCAACAAATGAGAAGATACAAACATGGAGAGGTCCTCAGGCTGAAGAAAAACATACTTATTAGCTCTATAATAAACTATACACTTACAAGGAAATCGTAATATCATTGTAGCGCCAATAGAAAGGACCCCAGACCTCAAAAGCAAAAAGGCCTTACGCCTCTTTTGGGTCTCTCTGGATACATCTGGGAAGATAACAACTCTCTTACCCATAAACAACACAGAGCGCCTTTTGAAGTACAATTTCAACAGCCATTCCCGGTCTGAGGATAATGCGAAAGTAACTAACAGTGTAGATACCTTAATTTCGGCTTCACCTGGTGACTCTAACAAGGCAGACACATCAAGAGTGTCTGTCTTGGGAGACCCCAAATCCACCCGACCTCCAGTTTTACCTAATGGAAGAAAATAGGCTTTAACAACTGGGGGAATTAATTTATCTGGAACCAGTAAGGATTCAGTTAAATACTTTTTAAACACATCAACCGGAGAAATACCAGCCACCATAGGAAAATTTAACAAACGTATATTCGACGCCCGAACGGCGTTTTCCAAATTTTCCAGTTTCCTTTGAGTCACAAGATTATCCTTCACAAGTGAATCAGTTATTGTCATATTTCGAGATACATTTTGTTCCCCAGTTTTAATCTTCTCACCCATCACAGTCATTTCTTCCTTGATACCTTGTATAGCACTTTCCAGTCTCTCCAAACGCTGAGAAGACACAGCCAGCTGTTGAGACAATACAGAAAAAAGCTGCGACATTGCCTCCCAAATAGATTCCAGAGAGAACTCTTTTGGACGCTGCAAGGAACCAAACCGAGATAAGGAAAAAACTGAGGAAACCAGACCAGTTGAATCCTCACTTGGCTGTAACAAGACCTCCGTTTCCACCACCTGCGGTCTGAACGCCTCTCCTACCCCCGATATCAAGGAGGGAACTCCGGAGCTCTGATCTGGCGAAGCCCGCTCCAGCAAGGCAGCTCCAACATCTCCCAGACGCGCTGACTCACTTCTCGCGAGAGAGAGATCCGGGGGGGTCAGACGGCAAGGAGGCGGTCGATCGTCCGGGGAGAGAGACACCTCCAGGGCTGGTAGCTCCGAATCCACCTTCACCGGAGCCACAACGCCCGCTCTAATCTCCCCCTTCTGCTGCTCCGATAGCTGTACGAAACGGTCCATAGGACCCGAGGAAACGGCAAGTACAGGCTCCGCGGGCTGAGCCTTGTATTTGCCCTTGCGTTTAGGCATAGTCCAAGGAAAATCACACCGCCGCCCAGCTTCTACATATACCTCCCCTTTACCCTTGAGTCTGACAATACCACTTTTGCCCTTCCTCCTCTCACTAATATAGCTAAAAAATGCCTTATCCCCCCATTTTATTGCATTGGCTACTTCTTCTTCTTTTACTATCTTTCCTTTCCTGACTACTTTGCTAGCTTCTCTAAGTTTTTCCAAATTTAGATGCCTGTCTTCCTCTCTCTGATCTCTTGCATTTCATGAAGGCCTCCCTCTTGTTCTTCACCTTTTCAGCTACTTCTTTTGAGAACCATAGCAGCCTCTTTTTCCTTTTACCTTTATTTATCTTTCTAACAAAAATGTTGGTTGCCCTTAAAATATCCCCTTTCAGTTTTGAGCACTGTTTTTCTACATCCCCCAGCTGTTCCCATCCCACTAACGTCTTCCTGAGGGATTGACCCATCTTGGCAAAGTTAATTTTCCTAAGTCTAAGACCCTCACTTTTGAATAGATTTTATCAGCCCTAGTCCTAATACTGAACCACAACATCTGGTGATCACTGGATGCGAGATGACCTCCCACTATAACATCAGAAACACTTTCACCATTTGTAAGCACCAAGTCCCATTCTACTACCAGTTGACTGAATAGTTCTCCCTGTAGAGAATCCAGGATCTTCTTACTTCTAGATAACACAGCAGCAGGGATGTGCCAATCAACATCCGGCATATTGAAATCAACTATCAGTAGCAGTTCCCCTTTCCTGGCAATGGTGGGTATGTCTTCAATTATATTCTGTCCACTTCTCTCTGAGAGGGGAGTCTGTATATCATGCCAATGGAAATGGATTTCTCTTTCCCTATTTCTATTTTAATCTCCTCTCTCCCTTTTAAGCCCTGTAATTCTATAACTTTAATTTTTTTTTTTACATATTGTGTCACTCCTTCCCTTCTTCCTACCCTATCCTTCCTGAGTAAAGTATAGCCTGGTATAATTATATCCCAGTTATGTTTGTCCGGGAACCATGCTTCCATAACTGCCACTAAATCCAAGTCAGCCTCTTTGATTAAAGCCCCAACACCTGAGATCTTATTTACCATGCTATGAGCATTTATACACACCATTTTCCAGATGTTGCCCCTTTTTCCCCTTGCTATAGAGTAGTATTTAATATTTTGCTTACCTGGGGACTTCCATCACTCATCCCCAGTGATTCTAGTTTAAAGCCCTCTTCAGTAGGTTAGCCAGTCTGCTACTGAAGACATGTTGATCCTTCTTGGACAGATGGATGCCATATCTGCTTTGCAGCCCTTGAAACATCATCCCATGGTCCAGGAAACCAAAATGCACTTGATGATACCATTCGGACAGTCATACATGTATCTCCAGGATGCAAGCATCTCTGCCTTGGCCTTTACCACCACCTGTGCACCTGTCTACTTCACCCTCTGTCCCAGAATCATGAAGTCACTTTTGATACGCTCAGAAAGATACCTGGCAGTATCATTTGTGCCGACATGGATGAGCAACATCAGGTAATAGTCAGTAGGCTTGATGAGTCTCCATAACATCTCAGATTTTTGCACCTGGCAGACAGCAGACCTCTCTGGACATCAAGCCTATATGGCAGATGGATGCCTCAGTACTCCTCAGAAGAGGGTCACTATCTACCACTTCCCTTCGCTTCCAAGTGGTGACTGATTCTGCAACTTTGGTATGCTCGAGCTGTGGTTCCTCCCTTTCCTGGGATGCTTTCACCTCTTCCACTTCTAGGGCTGCATAATGGTTTTTCATTTCAAGGGCTGGAGAAGTTGGATTGGTGATTCTGCAGGCCCTGGTGAATCATGTCCAACTTTCATCATTTTGCAGGCTCTCATCAATGTACTCCTCACTGTCTTGAATGCTCCTCAGCCTCACCACCTCTTCTCTAAGCCCCTCCACTTGTTTTCTGAGAGCTTCAACATGCAGGCATCCTGCACATGGAACCGGAACATCAACTGGCATTGGGAACTCTGTCTGGACAGAGGCAGAAGCTATAATGTGTTTAACAGCTTTGGCAAAATGATTTTTCCTAGCCATTGTTCAGTTGGAGGAGCTTTGGTACCTGTTGAAGAAAAAGACAGAGACCTACCAAAGTCCCTGGTGATAAGGACATGTTACTGGTGATGAGGACATGTTCCTCACCTGTCCTTTAAGAGAAAACACAGCTAACCTCTTTTAAGTGTGCTCTAACAAGGCTGTTCTAAGTCCCTTTGTTTAGCTAATTGAGGAGTTGACCTATAAAACAAGAATGCTCACATGTGGTGGGTGGGAGCTGGGATGGGTAGGGAGGGATCTAACACCTGATGAAGTCAGTGGCATCAAAGAGCTAACAAGCTTGAACAAAAAAACTATGAACTCTAAGGGGAATGTTTACTAAACTGCGGTAATCGTAAATAATGCGTGTTATGTAACGTTAACGATCGTAAGCGCATCATAACGCGCGTTATGACGCGCTTATGATCGTTAACGTTACATAACGCGCGTTAACCGTAGTTAATGATCGTAAACTCCCGCGGCGCGGTAAAACACCACAGAAGGTGGAGAGAGGGCGGAGAGAAGGGGTCAATGGGCGGAGAGTGGGCGGGGAGAGGCTCCCTTCACACTAACGTGCTGATCTGAAGTGCTCAATTCCAACGCGAATGAAAACCTGCCATTAAATGCACATTACAGGGGAGAGAAACCATTTCAGTGTCAGCAATGTACAGCCCAGGCAGGGAAACCTAAAAAAAGTGATACGTGTGATACATGTGCACAGAACAAAAGGGCACATAAACACTGAAAATGACCCCAACAAACTGGAAAAAAACCATAACCAAGCTGGCCAATAGTGGTAGCAATGAGAAACATCAACCCCTCACCCCCCACCCCCGAGTAAGCTCCATAGAACAGATATAAATCGTGGAAGGGTCTATACTCCACCCCCAAAACAAGGTGAATGAACCCACAGTGAAATAGCGCTGCTCAGGTTTTTCCCCACCATCGGACAGGGTTCGTATGGCATGCACATATCCCGCAACATCAGGGCGGGCATGTCGGAACGGCAACTGGACAGATGCCGGAGAAGGGGATACAGAGGGCCGCAGGCGGCACACGCTGTGGTGCAGCTGGGCCACAGTATGGACTAGGGCGATGCCTAGGTGGCCCTTACGAATGCTGAAGCAGCAGAGCAGCCAGACAGCAACTGCTGAAGGCCCAACATGGGCATGAGTGTGTTTCCCACAGTGTCACAGGGGATAGTACCCAGCAGCTACCCCCAAGGGCACAGAATATTGGCAGGCAGTGCTGGGGGGAAGCGTGGACACCTATGCAGGCACCCCTACCCCAGAACCCGCACCATAGGCAGCCGCCTACCTGCACACTGGATGGCCTGAGACTGTGCACCACCAGCACCACCAGCAGAAGGGCATGTCAGCATGGTGGCTGAGGGATACTGGTGGTGGAGGGGGCAGTGGCAGCTGCCCAGAGCAGACCGTGGCCTAGCCCTGTGTAGGTGGGTGCCGTGTACTGCAACAGACGGGCCCTGTCTGACGAACCGTCATGGTATCACCAAGGAATGTACTGACTCTGTGACAACAAGGTGGTGCAGTGCACAAAACCAGTGTATTCAGAAGCAGAGAGTCACAGGTTCAAGTCCCAGCTGTGGTCCCTACCAACCCAGTCCCCATATTTAACCCACTACTACAACGTGCTAATACAAACAGCACCTTTATTGCAGATGACGTAAAAATGCCCAAGACACCTACAGTTTACCCTACAGAGCACAGACACCATAAACATGCACATTACCTAGAGCAGAGCCTCCCAAATGCAGTCCTGGAGGGCCAAACACCATTTCGGTTCCATGCTGCCTCTGATAAAGATGCCTGTGCTGCATTTCTATGCGCCACCCCCATGGTATGCAGATGTATCTCATGCATATTCATGAGGGACAGCATGAAAACCCGAACAGTGTTTGGAACCGCAGGACTGGAGTTGGGAACCTCTGCCGTAAAGCAGCAGCCAACAGGGGCAAACACACCCGCACCCACAGGCCCCATTATCCAAAGCCTTCTGGAGAGGCAGGACTTTGGGCTCTGCATGCATCTCCCAATACTAGCACTTGCATACCTTAGTAATGCCACCCTAAACCGGGGAATATGGTACACATCTATCAAAAGGTTGCTATGAGTACTGGCAGATAGCAATTCCTAGGTTAAGTACACTGTTCTGAGTGAGCTGCATCATAGCAACCTTTCTGATGTCTGTGGAGTGTGCTACAGGTCTTGTGTCTGACAGTGTTTACCAACCTGGGGAGTGACTCCTACAGTATTGCGTACCATAGCCATGCCTGCACTGTGCCCAGGACTGGTGTGGTGGCCTGGGCTGCCCAACACCTCTATAGTTGCACAATGCTGACATAGGTGTGGGGAGTGTGTGTCTGTCTATCCAGTGTGTGGTGGCTGCCAACACCCTCCACAGCCCACACTGCTAGCACTGTTGCCAGTATTGACCCTGCCAATGTGCATAATGAGGAGCAAGGTACTGTGGGAATAGCCTCGATAGGGTTGCCTGGCCTGGATGTATCTGCACACGGCATAGGGCAATGGCTCGGACATTGTAGTGCCTGGCCACCACCTGCATGGACAGGGTGGCCATAGCATGTCCTGCTGGGAGGTCACTCTCACCCTGACTGAGCAGTGACCATGGCATGGCTAGGTTCCCCCATAGTGCTATATAGTATTTCTCTCATGTGATATATATGGGTTTCCTTTTGGGGCCCAATCACTGACTTATCTGCTTGGTGTGTGTGCTGACATCCCCGTTCTGGGTACATGCATCTCCTACAGGACTATGGACTAGCTGGCGTACTGTCTGCAGCTAGTATGTGTCTTGCTGGAACACCTTGCAGGGTGCAGTGGCTGGAGGCTTGCTGCTGGAGAATGTCAGATAATGGTGGGGGGCAGCTGAGCGTTTCCGGGCCTGCTGTCTGTCTGCTATTGTGTTATGGATGTGTATTGCTCTGTCTGTTCCACAGCAGGTCTGGGGTTGTTGGTCCCCCCTACTGCTGCCATTGTGGGGAGGTAGACTGTGGCTCTATTGGTGGGTTATCCTGTTTTCCACCCTGAGCCCCAGAGGGTGGGTTGTGTGGTGGTACATACTCTGCCTATGTGTCCATACACCCCCCCCCCTTCACCTAGAACAGGTAACGATAGCAGCAACACAGGCTGTGCACTATTCTGGGTGCAGCATCGCCCATTGGGACTAGACATGACCGAGACATACAGCAGGACACAGATGTATCCTAGGTGTGTCTAACGGAACTACCTATCACACACTGATGGGGACCTGCAGCATGGTGTATTTCAGCCATGAAAGGTGCTGGGCGCCCCACCTCAACCTCAGGGTGGGCACAGTACCCGCACAATGTGACTGTCTGTGGCTACTCTGTGGCAGTGCCACACACGGTCTGTTCCCCCTACCAGGCCGAGGTGCTGTGGGGGTGCATACCCAATCTTGTGCCCATCTCTTGACTGCTGATTTGCATGTGCAGTGCATCATGGGTACGGGTGGGTTAACCCTATCCTGGTAACCACAGCAGCCAGTTTGTGTGGTCATGTGCAGTCCTTCTGCAGCCAGCCAGGGCTTTGTTCACAGCCTTATAAGGTGTCCCATAGGGGACATTGGCGGACAGTACACTTTATAATGTGCCCTATGGAGTGCGTTATGCGGCACCTTAGGTTATGCCACCGTGAGGGTGTGTTTGCTGGCAGCACTAATTAAAATACATGTCAAATGCCTCAACAATCACTACTTAAATGTAAAGGGTGCTGCCTTAGCCAGCCTTATACATTAGGCCCACTGGGGAATCAAACCCAAGACCCCTGTACCATCAGTCAGTCTTGTAACCATTGTGCTACAGCTCTGTTGCTGTGCTTGTATGCCTGTGCGCCTTCTTAAGATTAACGTGCGGTAACGTGCCCTGTAGCGCTCGTTCATTTATGGCGCCTTGTAACGAGCATTCTCGGTGCGTTCTCGGAAACGATGTACCGCCCATGTCCTTATTTGGGGTTTCTGTCTCTACCGCGGCTCCTAACGCGAATCGCACTAATGCAGTTTAGTAAACATACCCCTAACTGAAAGAGCTTTAACCAGTATCACAAAAAAAATTCTCCCTTTGCAGTATAGAAAAAAAAGATTGGCTTTTACAAATGAAAACCAAAACCCCTTCAAGAAGAGGGGTTTAGGAAGAGAGACTATAGTTAATAGCCACACAGTATTACCTTGCTTGCAAACAAATCCCTGTTAGGAATGTCCTAATGGATTTGTGAGAAACTACTTTCATAAGTTTATTTTAAAGCTGCTGCCTATTACTTTCATGGAATGTCTCCTAGTTCTAGTAGAATATAAGAATTTAAGAAATGCCATACTGGGTCAGACCAAGGTTCATCAAGCCCAGAATCCAGTTTACAACAGTGGCCAATCCAGGTCGCAAGTACCTAGCAGTTTCCCAAAAAGACACACAGGTTCCATAATGCTTGTATTGGGGCAAGCAGTGGATTACCTGGTTCTCTTTAATAATAGTTTATGGACCTTTTCTCCAGGAACATGTTTAAACCTTTTTTAAACCCAGCTACATGAACAGCTTTTACTAGATCCTCTAGTAATGAATTCCAGAGTTTGATTACACGTCGAGTGAAAAAATATTTTCTCTTGTTAGTCTTAAACGGGTTACACTGTAGCTTCATTGCATGTCCCCTAGTCTTTCTACTTTTTGATGCCGTAAAGAATTGATATACGTTTACCCATCCCACTCCATTCAATAATTTATAGACCTCTATCAAATGAAAGAGTAAATAACCATTCCCTGTTTACCCATTCCACCCCTTTATGATTTTGTAAATCTATGTTCCATTCTGAGGAGCCTTAAACTGCTTAGCCTTTCTTCTGAACATGAAAGGGTTAATTTTATAACAGAGCACCTATGTTAATATGGCAGGAAGATGCTTATATGGGGTGTGATCAAAAACTATTGAAACTTGTTGTGTAGCTATATAACAATATGTTGTACCATGATGCTATTAAACATGCAGTGACCTAGTTATGTGCTCTGCATGTGCAGAGTGTAGCATGGCTGCAGCCCACCTGTACTTTTTTAAATCATGTGATGTTTGGTATCGTGTAAAATCAGTTCATCAGATTTACAGAAGGAAAAAATTGAACAATGAATTTGCATTAAATTCTGCCAGAAATTTGGAGATTCGTGCAAAGAGACTTATGACAAGTTTCAGCAAGTGTATGGTGATGAATGCATGAGTCGTGCTCAAGTTTATCACTAGTGCAAACATTTACAAGAGGGCTGCCAAAGAGTTGACAGTGATGAACTTTCTGGAAAGCCATCTATGAGCAAGACTGAAGACAAAGTTGAAGCATCAGAGAGCTTGCTAATGACATTGACATCAGTTTCGAGTCGGTACAGTCCACTCTTACTGTTGATTTGGGGATGAGATATGTGTCTGCAAAATTTGTGCCAAAACTCCTGTCTCCTGATCTAAAAGAAGATCGACTGTACCAAGGAGTTGTTGGAATGTGTTGAAAATGACTCCAATTTTGTCAAAAAAATTACTACTGGTGATGAATCATGGTTTTATGGTTATGACCCAGATACTAAGGGGTATGTTTACTAAACCGTCTTAATGTCGCAGAGGTGGTATTATTGTGTGATAAGTGATGTTATCATGCGAGAATGTAGCATTATCATGTGATATCATCACTTATCGCGCGATAACGTGGCGGCGGCGTTAAGGCATACTAATGCTGTGAAATCTGGGTCTGAAGGGTGGAGTAAGGCTTCCCAGAGGGTGGAGAGAAGGGGTCAATGGGCGGAGAGTGGGCAGGGAGAGGCTCCAGGCACACTAACGCTGTGAAATCCGGGTCTGAACACTAACGCCAGTGAAACCCTCGCATTAGGCACATTTGCAAGAAAGATAAACCATTTAAGTCAGCAATGTGCAGCAAAGGCAGGGAAACCCAGAAAAGTGATAGTTGTGATACATGTGCAGGAAACAAAAAGGCAAATAAACATATAAAATGATCAGAACCACACTTAAAATCCCAATAACCAAGCTGGCCAATAGTGATATTAATGATAAACATAAAGCAACACTACTGACAAAGCGTAAAACTTAAGATACCATGATTGGAAGGGTCTATGCTCTGTCCCCCTACAAAGTGAATGATCCCACATTGAAATAGCACTGATCAGGGTTTCTGTCGTTTAGATTGGGCAGGTTTGTTATGGTGTGCACATGTGCAGCAACAGCAGAGTGGGCACGTAGGAAAGGGCAACTGTAATGATGCTGTAAATGGGATCAGGGGGCTGCAGGCTGTGGTCCAGTGTGGATTAGGCAGATGCCTAGGTGGCACATAGGAATGCCAAAACTGTAAAGCAGCAAGACAGCAACTGACGAGGGTCCAACATGGGCACGAGTGTGTGTCCCACAGTGTCACAGGGGATATTACCCAGCAGGTACTCCCAAGGGCACATAACATTGGCAGGCGATGCCAGGGGAAAGCATGCATGTCCATGTAGGCACCCCTACCCGAGAACCCACACCATAGGAATCTGCCTACCGGCACACTGGATGGCCTGGGACTGCGCACCACCAGCACCACCGGCATAATGGCATGGCAGCATGGTGGCGGAGGAGTGTTGGTGGCAGAGGGGGCAGTGGCATCTGCCCACAGCAGACCATGGCCTAGCCCCGTTTAGGTGGGTGCCGTGCACTGCAACAGACAGAGTCTGTCTGATGAACAGTCATGGTATCTCCAGGGAATGAATTGTCCCTGTGGCAACAGTGTGGTATAATACACACAGCCAATGTGTTCAGGAGCAGAAGGTCACAAGTTCAAGTCCCAGCTATGGCTCCTGCCAACCCTGTCCCCATATTTTACCCAGTAATAAAGATGGAACCTTTATTGCAGATAAAATAAACATGCCATAAATGCCTATATTTTACCCTACAGAGCACATACACCATAAACATGTACAATCCCTAGAGCAGAGTTTCCCAACTGCAGTCCTGGAGGGCCAAACACCATTCAGGTTTCATGCTGACCCTAATAAATATGCCTGTGCTGTATTTTTATGCACTGCCCCCATTGTATGCAAATGTATCTCATGCATATTCATTAGGGACAGCAAGAAAAACTGAACAGTGTTTGGCCCACCAGGACCGGAGTTGGGAACCTCTGCCCTAGAGCAGCGGCCAACAGGGGCATAAACACCCAAACCCACAGGCTCCACTCTCCAAAGCCTCATGGAGAGTCAGGCTGATGGGCCCTGCGCGGAGCAGCATCTCCCAATACTGGCACCTGCATACCTTAGCAATGCTGTCCTAAACTTGGGATCACGTTCCACATATATCAAAAGTTTGCTATGATTCATGTCAGCTAACAAATCCTAAGTTAAACACAATTTGTTGATAGAGATTCATCATAGCAACCTTTCTGATATCTGTGGAGTGTGTTTCAGTTATTGATTCTGACAGTGTTTACCACCCCGGGGAGTGACCCTAACAGTAGTGAGTAGCATAGCAATGCCCGCACTGTTCCCAGGACTGGTGTGGTTGCCAGGGCTGCCACAAACCTCTATATTTTCACAATGCTGGCATAAGTGTGGGATTGTGTGTCTGTCTATCCAGTGTGTTGTGGCTGCCTACAGCTTACTGAGCCCACATTGCTTGCACTGTTTCCAGTGTTAGCCTGCCAATGTGCATAATGAGGAGCAAGGTACTGTGGGTATGGCCCGGACAGGCTGGCATGGGCGGGATGCATTTGCACAGGGTATATGGCAATGGCTGGGACATTGCAGTGCCAGACCACCACCTGCACGGACAGAGTGGCCACAGCATGTCATGCTGGGAGGTTGCTCTCACCCTGACTGAGCAGTGACCACGGCATGGCTAGGTTCCCCCATAGTGCTATACATGATTTTTCTCAAGTGATATTTATGGGTTCTCTTTTTGGGGGCCCAATCATTGACATACCTGTGTGTACTGATGTCCCAGTTTTGGAAGCACACAGTTCTTCCAGGAACATGCACTATGTACTAGCTAGCAGACTGTCTGCAGTTAGCATCTGTATGGCTGCACCACCTTGCAGGGTGCAGTAGGTGCACACTGACTGCCCTCTGCTGTTTAATGTCGCATCTTAGGAGGGTGCAGCTGAGCTGACTGGGCCCACTACCTATCTTCCAGTGGTCCTATCCCAAGTACAGAGCTTCAGCAGCTGTCCATTTGCCACCAGAACTGGGGTTGCTGGTCCCATAGCCTGTCCTCATGTACCTCCACTGCCCCCCTTGCAAAGGGTGAGAGTTCAGGTCTGTTGGGGGGCAAATCATGTCCCCCACCCTGACCAGAGAGGATGGTTTGCTAAGTACATTGTCACCATGTGAGCCCTGACACACCCCTGCTCCCTAAACAGGTGACCATAAGCAAGTACAGTGGACATGCACTACGTTGTGTGCATCATGGTCCACAATGACCAGACATGACTGGTTATTACAAATGGACACAGAGATCTCCTAAAGGTGTCTGCAACAAATACTTGTCACACACTGGCACTGATGGAGACCTTCAGCACAGCCCACCTCAACCAATCTGGGTACTGCGGACCTGGTGCTGGCCACTCCACCTCACGGTGAGCACAGAACACACACATTGGCATGGCCTGTGGGTACTCTGTGCCAGTAACATGCATGGTCATTCCCCCCTACCAAGCTGACATGCTGTAGAGGTGCATACCCCATCTGGTGAGCAGATGTATACTGTTGTTCTGCATGTGAATTGCATTATGGGTACTGTTGGTTCTATCCTATCCTGGTAGCCACAGCAGACAGTTTTATGGTGACATGCATGCTTTCTGTAGCCAGCCATTGGTATGATAACTCCCATAGTGATGTAGCACAATGGTTAATGCAATGACTTTAGTAACAGAGGTCATGGGTTCCATTCCTCTCTGTTCCCTTTTTTTTTTTTATGGCTGTCCTACACAACTACGTTTCATTCGTGTAACAGTGATATCTGTGCAGATCTGTGCTGCCGCCACATTATACCCTCATCACTGTTGCCATCCTTCCTTCTGTCCGTCTATGTGTGTGCCAGCTGTGTGGTGTCCTGCCCTAATGTGCAGGCTGCTACCCCATGTCCTGCACTGGCACACTTTTCTGCATTGCGGCTCTTCATGCTTGCCTCTCCTGTGTCTGCTCTGCATGGCACTGCTCTCCTCTGTCCTCCTGTCATTGTACTTATCCTGCCACCTCTACCTCCTCTGGTGGACACATATCCCCATCCTCTGCCACACACTGTCATTGTTGCACTGTACATTACCATCACCCTGTACATCGGTACAGCTGCCCCTGATATGTTTGTCCACTTTACCTGCTGCCACATGGGCTGCACGCAGATTTGGCTAGTCCATGAGCTCCGCATCTACTTCCTTCCATCACTTGTTCATTGCCTTTCCTTGGTGCTCTGTGCAGTGTTATGGTTACATCTGTGTTTGAGCCATACATTTCATGTTTGTGGCTTTGGGGGATCTTTGTGCCACTGGGCACCATATCCTGTGTCAGCTTGGCATCCCTGGGGCATCTTTTGTGGCACCTTAGGTTTGGCCAGCTTATGGGGCACCTTATATGCTGCCTTGGGGGGTGCCAACCTTTCCTGCCACCCTCTGGGGCACATTATGACCTGCCTTGGATGACATGGTACTTTATGATGCACCCTAAAGGTACCTTAGGTTGCAACACTGGGGTGAGGCTTTTTTGGCTGGCAGTGCAAATTGTTGGGATGTGTCTGACTGTTACAAGGAGGATAAGGGATTGCCTCAGACAGTCTTTTAACTGAGCCCACTGGGGGATCAAACTCATGACCACTGTATCAGCAGTCAATGTATTAACCATTGTGCTACATCTCTGCTGCTGTGTTTGCAGGTCAGCACGTCTAATTAAGGCTAACGTGCGTTAACATGCCACGGCTCCCTCTATCGCACATTAACGTGCCACGGCTCCCTCTATCGCGCAATAACGGACTTTATCGCGCGATAACCCGAAATGCTACCTTAAGATCGGAACGCCCACTACCTTATATGGCATTCATCACAGTAAGACGGCAACTAACTAAGGGGAGGGGAGGGGGAGGGGGGAGGTGGAGGGGGGAGGGGAAGGGAGGGGGGAGGTGGAGGGGGGGTTTGGACCCAGAGGCAGATTATGTGCCACGACACAACCCACCCTCTGGGGCTCAGGGTGGGAAATAGGATCACCCACCAACAGATCCACATTCTACCTCCCTGCAATGGTAGCAGTAGAGAGGACCATCAACCCCAGTCCTGCTGAGGAACAGACACCCTACAGGGCAGGAAATGCAGAGCTGTACACAGCCATAAAGCAATAGCAAACAGACAGTAGGCCTGGAAATGCTCAGCTGCCCCCCACCACTGTCTAACATTCTCCAGCAACAAGCATCCAGCTACTGCACCCTGCAAGGTGTTCCAGCAAGACACATACTAGCTGCAGACAGTCTGCTAGCTAGTCCATAATGCATGGTCCTGGAAGACATGCGCGTACCAAGAACTGGGACGTCAGCATACACACCAAGCAGATAAGTCCGTGATTGGGCCCCAAAAAGGACCCATAAATATCACATGAGAGAAACACTACATAGCACTATGGGGGAAGCTAGCCATGCCGTGGTCACTGCTCAGTCAGGGTGAGAGTGACCTCCCAGCAGGACATGCTGTGGCCACCCTGCCGTGCAGGTGATGGCCGGCCACTACAATGTCCGAGCCGTTGCCCTATGCTATGTACAGATGGATCCAGGCCAGGCCATCCTATCCTGGCTATTCCCACGGTACCTTGCTCCTCATTATGCACATTGGCATGCCAATACTGGCAACAGTGCTAGCAGTGTGGGCTATGGAGAGTGTTTGCAGCCACCACACACTGGATAGACAGACACACACTCCCCACACCTATGCCAGCATTGTGCAACTATAGACGTGTTTGGCAGCCCTGGACACCGCACCAGTCCTGGGCACAGTGCAGGCATGGCTATGGTACGCAATACTGTTGGGGTCACTCCCCAGGGTGGTAAACACTGTCAGACACAAGACCTGTAGCACACTCCACAGACATCAGAAAGGTTGCTATGATGCAGCTCAATCAGCAAATTGTGCTTAACTTTGGAATTGCTATCTGCCAGTAATCAGAGCAACCGTTTGATAGATGTTTACCGTATTCCCAGGTTTAGGGTGGCATTGCCAAGGTATGCAAGTGCTAATATTGGGAGATGCACGCAGGGCCCAACATCCTGCCACTCCAGGAGGCATTGGATTATGGAGCCTGTGGGTGCGGGTGTGTCTGCCCTGTTGGCTGCTGCTTTAGGGCAGAGGTGCCCAACTACAGTCCTGGTGGGCCAAACACTGTTCGGGTTTTCATGCTGTCCCTCATGAATATGCATGAGATACATCTGCATACCATGGGGGCGGTGCATAGAAAGGCAGCACAGGCATCTTTATTAGAGGCAGCATGGAACCTGGATGGTGTTTAGCCCTCCAGGACTGCATTTGGGAGACTCTGCTCTAGGTACTGCGCATGTTTATGGTGTCTGTGCTCTGTTGGGTAAAATGTAGGTGTTTCGGGCTTGTTTACGTCATCTGCAATAAAGGTTCTGTCTGTATTAGCATGTTTTAGTAGTGGGTAAAATATGGGGACTGGGTTGGCAGGAACCACAGCTGGGACTTGAACCTGTGACCCTCTGCTTCTGAATACACTGGTTTTGTGCATTGCACCACCGTGTTGTCACAGAGTCTCTACATTCCCTGGTGATACCATGACTGCTCGTCAGACAGGGCCTGTCTGTTGCAGTGCATGGCACCCACCTACACATGGCTAGGCCACGGTCTGCTCTGGGCAGCTGCCACTGCCCCCTCCACCACCAGTATCCCTCTACCACCATGCTGACATGCATTTCTGCTGGTTGTGCTGGTGGAGCGCAGTCTCAGTCCATCCAGTGTGCGGGTAGGTGGCTGCCTATGGTGCGGGTTCTGGGGTAGGGGTGCCTGCATAGGTGTCCACGCTTCCCTCCAGCACCGCCTGCCAATGTTCCATGCCCTTGGGGGTAGCTGCTGGGTACTATCCCCTGTGACACTGTGGGAAACACAGTCGTGCCCATGTTGGGCCTTCAGCTGTTGCTGTCTGGCTGCTCTGCTGTTTCAGCATTCGTATGGGCCACCTAGGCATCACCCTAGTCAGCACTGTGGTCCAGCTACACCACAGCATGTGCCGCCTGCGACCCTCTGTATCCCCTTTTCCGGCATCTGTCCAGTTGCCCGTTCCGACATGCCCAACCTGCTGTTGTGGGACATGTGCACGCCATAGGACACCTGTCCTATAACAAGGGAAAGCCCTGATCAGCGCTATTTCACTGTGGGCTCATTCACCTTGTATGGGGACGGAGCATAGACCCTTCCACGATTAATATCTTTATTTTGGAGCTTTCTCGGGGGGGGGGGGGGGTTGATGTTTCCCATTAATATCACTATTGGCTAGCTTGGTTATGTTTTTTTTCCAGTTTGTTGAGGTCATTTTCAATGTTTATGTGCCCTTTTGTTCTGTGCACATGTATCACACTTATCACTTTTTGTAGGTTTCCCTGCCTATGCTGTACATTGCTGACACTTACATGGTTTCTCTCCCCTGCAAATGTGCATCTAACAGTAGGTTTTCAATCACGTTAGGATTCAGCTCTTCAGATCAGCGCGTTAGTGTGATTGGAGCCTCTCCCCACCCACACTCCGCCCATTGACCCCCTTCTCTCCGCCCTCTCTCCACCTTCTGCGGTGTTTTACCGCGCCGCGGAACATCTACGATCGTTAAGTAACGTTAACGTGCGTTATGAGATGTTAAGGATCGTTAACGTCTCATAACGTGCGTTAACGTTACTTAACAATCATTAACGTTACATAACGCGCAATATGTAACGTTACCGCAGTTTAGTAAACATACCCCTTAGTCTTTAATTGAGTTTTATGCTCTCATAAGCATAGTTTTTTGGGATGACGGGTAAGGGCAATCTAGTTTTTTTTTACATAGAGAATGATGAAGATAAACTACATACCTACATACAATACCCTAAGGAGAGCATTTGAATTCTACATCCCATCACATTGGAACTCTCTCCCACACCTCCCGAGAGACACCACAGACATCACTGACTTCCAGAAGCTTTTGAAGACACCTATTTACCAAACACTTCCATATCTCACCAACCTTGTAACATATTGACTACCATGCCAGATAGACCTGAAATTCTCAGACACCCTGCAGAGCTCAAACTCCATGTAAATAGTTAAATTGTTACATGTAAACACAGTTGACATCTCTTGTATATAGTTCTGAAAAAGTGTTTTATGTAAACAAAGGGGTATGTTTACTAAACCGTCTTAATGTTACCAGCGCTAGTTGCAGCGTTAATGCGAATAATGCCATATAAGGTAGTGAGCGGTCCGGCAGCAAGGTAGCAAGAATCTGTATCGTTCGATAGTGGGTGCCATGGCACGTTAATGCGCGTTAACCCTAAGTTCATGTCAGCGCAGTGTAAGAGCTATAAAGATGTAGCCCACTGGTTACTGCAATGACTGTGGAGGCAGAGGTCATGGGTTTTATCCTACAGTGGTGTTATGTAAGAAGGCAGTCTGAGGCATTTCCTTTCTGTAATATAAATCAGTGCTGTCGGAGGCATTACCTTTTTTTAAATTTAAATCAATGCTGCCAGCAAAAACACCCTCACAGTGCCGCAACCTAAGGTGCTGCATAAGTTGCCCTAGAAGGCACTCCATAGGTCACATTATAAAGTGCCCTGTCCGCCAAGGCACCTTATAATGTGCCCTATAGGGTGCTCTATAGGGCGCCTTATAGGGTGCATCATAGGGCGCTTTATAGGGCCTAGTCCACCCTGTGCCCCAGATGCCCCACTGCATGTCCCGCCTTCAGCCCCCTGCAATGTTCCCTCTAATTTTCTGTAGGCTGTGTGCGCATAAAATATCAGCTGTGTGGGGGGCGGAGCCTGATGTCCAGCGGGTTAGACGCTTTGCGCTGAAGCTCCCGAGGGGCCTACTCAGAATCCTGACTTAATACCTACATTAACTTAATTTTTTGCTCCGAACTTACCGGGGTGCCTCGGGGGGGATGGCGGCCCATAAACCAGCGCGCTTAGACTTCGGATCTCCCTCTTCTTCACACGGAAAACGTTCCAAGACAGAGCTGCCTTCCCCACAAAAGATGGTGCCATTTCGGGATAACCCCGAAATGCAACAGGAGATCTTGGAGGAAATACGTGGTGTGAAGGAACTGGTGCAGTCCAACGGAGAAGCGCTCCGAGCCATGAGAGAAGCTTTTGGTGTGCTTCAGGATCGATTTGAAGGTCTTTCATTAAGGCAGGACAATATGGCGGGGGTCCTCGACTCGCACGTGGTGCGCTTGGTGAAACTGGATGAGGCTGAGCGTCAGATACAGAATCTACAAAAAGAGTTAGAGGATAGCAATAATCGAGCCCGTCGCAACAATGTACGGCTCATTGGTGTACCGGAGGGCGCGGAAGCAGGAGATATGAGAGAATTCCTGGTCAAAACTCTTCCCTCCTTGCTGAAGATTACTTTTCACAGAGATCTGGAAGTTGACCGAGCACATCGTGTTCCTACCAGCCTGGCAATCAATCGGACGACCCCCCGGCCCATCATCTTTCGTCTACTGAGATATCAGCAAGTTGAGCAAATTCTAAATGCTGCCCGGGCGAATCGTCATTTGGAGTTTGAAAATCATAAAGTCTCCTTCTTCCCTGACTTGGCTAAGCCCACAGTTGACCGTCGGAAGAGACTCCTTGCTTTTCGACCTAGACTTCAACAGTTACAGGCTCGCTTCGGCATCTTATATCCAGCGAAGCTCAGAGTGACTCTCCATAACCAAACTCGCACCTTCGAAGATCCTGATCTGCTAGCAACATTTCTAGCCTCCAAAGAAGCAGACCAGATGCGCTAATCCAACAGCTTGGATGGAATCCGCTGGAACTGTCCGCCATTTTGAATGGCTCGATGCGGTGATCACTGCTTGAAACGGAGACTGTCTGGACTTTTCTTTCTCTTTATATATACCTTATTGGTCTCCTTTCTTTCCACGATGAGCTCCTTGGTTAGTTTCGGAGCCCGTATAGCTCTGTAGGATTTATATTTCCATTCAGGCCCTCTCTGGGGTTTCTCCCCGCAGACATCAGGCCGCCAATAACTTCTGGGGTTTTGCTTCTTCTCTAAGGCACTTCGGTGCTTATTTTGTTATATGGGGCGCTTCATGGTTTTCCTTAGTTTAATTCCTATCATGTTGTTTCTGCAGTCATTTACTGGTACTATGAGCGACATTGTGTAACTCTGTGCGCTATTATGTTTCTTTCTCAGATTGTTTAACTATTTTGCATGGCTTTATGTAAGTTATCATTACTGACTGTAAAAGGCATCAATAGTCCATTCCAAAGAAGGACAATCCTTAGCTCTCTTAATCATGATTATTCTGAGTTAATGTTTCTTCAGGAGGCCCATTTACTGGGCATAGCTATTTCCTATCTCCTTCATTACGAAATACTGGAAATTGGCTCCCATCTGAGTCTTAATGATTGGTGGAATCATGTCCATTTTTACTGTAATTATGAGCAACTACCTTGTATGTCAATCTCTTCCACTCAAGCCCTTCACTACTTGTTTAAAAGGAAGGTGTTCCATGATTATGTTCTAACTGCTAAATGCTCTCATTTGACTGTTTCAATTTTGTATACATTTCTGCCACAGGATCAGCATGTATCATCAATACCATTTCTGCTTGTTTGCTGTACAATAACTGTTGTGTGTAAGCGCTTATGTGATGACTCTTATTAGCTTAGTGAAGAAGCATAGGGGTGGGGGGTAATTGGGGTTGTTTTCCTTATTGTATGTGTATATTTGTATCTTTTGGTGTGTTGTTACTTTTGTTTGTTGTAAAATGAAAATAAACGTATTAAAAAAAAAAAAATATCAGCTGTGTGCAGCTTTTGAAGGAAGGTTAAATTTTTGTGCGCCACATAACGACACTCAGAGTTATATACTTTAAAATTTGACTACACGTCAGAATACAGTATGTACACCACATTGATTTTAATCAAATTAAATGAAAATAGACGATTACTAAATGAAGCGGGAAATTTCTAGTAATTACAATCATAACTTTTAAATTTTAAGACGTCTGTGTTGTTTTCTATCAGAATCACAGCCGTAATTTTTGTGCGCTCTGTTGTAAAGTATGTGCGCTCACTCGGCGAGGTGTGTGCGCGCACACACGCGCACAGCTTAGAGGGAACAGTGGCCCACTGTACCCCATTTGCAGCCTCACCGTAGTGCCCTCTCGTACTTGGGCACTATAATGTTGCTGCACATGTAGCACTACTACCACTTTTCATGGTTTCCCTGCCTTTGCTGTACATTGCTGCCTGAACTGGTTTCTCTCTCCTGTAAATGTGCCTCTAGCACGAGGTTTTCAGTAGCGCTAATTTGCAGACCTTCATTTCACGGCGTTAGTGTGCATGGAGCCTCTCCCCGCCCACTCTCCACCCATTGACCCCTTATCTCCTCCCCTGGGGAGCCTTACTCCGCCCTCTGGGAAGCCTTACTCCACCCTCTGTGCACCTTAACGCCGCCGGAGACATTATCGCGCGATACGTGACGTTCTCGCACAGTAATGCGCCATTATCGCGTGATAACGTCAGGTATTGCGTGATAATATCGCAGTTGCGACGTTAGTGCCGTTTAGTAAACATACCCCAAAGTTCTGGTCTATGTAAACCGCATTGAGAATCTGACAGGGACACAAGGATTGGCTGTGGGATTGGAGTCTGCGGTTGCTTGTCCCTGTGGGAATTGAACCCATGGCCTGAGTTAACCTCTCCCAACTACTGAGCCACTCCTTCTCCCTGTGAGTCAGTTCAAAGATACGGTAGTGGCAGTGGGCAGCTACAGCAAAAGCAGACCATTTTTTTCTTTTCCTACCCCATTCTTCTACCACAGTCCTCTCATGTCACCTAGACGTTTGAAGGAGGATAGCAGCAGGACAATATATCTGGCTATGGTCCTCCTCTTCTTCTGCCCTGCATCTGAATGTTGCACTTTTGACATGTGTACAAGTGTAATATTTGAGTTCCTAGCAGGAGAGGAGCAGGATGAGGCCAAATGCTTTATATTTATCCTTCTCAAAGTCTCAAATCACTGGGGAGGGTCTTGTGGTGGTGGTGGGGGAGTGAGGGATGAGCAAAGAAAGTGACAGGGAGAATGTAGGAGATGGTGCAGGGTGTTTTAGGGGCTTTCTGCAGAGCAGCAAGTGAGTGAAAGTGTATACTCCTTATTTGGAAACTTGACACCCCTCCCCCCCCCCAGCAGCAGTACCATGAGACCACCGCTAGGGTGACAGGGCAACAATAGGATGTTCACAGAAACAGGTATGAAGTTTGTAAAACCACTCAGTGTTTATGTATAATAAAGGCAACTTTAAATGCATGAGTAGAAAAAGGAAAAGAACAAACTAAAGGGTCTTCAGTGGAAGTCTCATTGTTATTCAACAGACCTAACAATAGACTTTGTTGAGCATATAAACCTCTCAAGTAGGTTTTTTTATTATAGAAAGGGGATATCCATGTTCTTGGTATGTTTGACATAGTTTACGGGATTCCTTAATGTAATCTGATTGTTCTGAACACAATCTTTGCAAACGTAGAAATTGGCCTATAGGAAGTCCATTTTTGAGTTTCTGAGGATGGTGACTGGAATATCTCAAAAGATTATTCCGAGCTACAAGTTTTTAGCATATGCTTGTTTGGAACCGATTGCCTTGACGAAAGATCATTATATCCTAGAAAAAGCCAATCGAGTGGCATGGTAAGTACTTTCAAATTGAATGCTATTCTTCAAAGAATTTAACCAACTCGTAAACGTATTCAAAGATGTAGACTTCCTTTCCAAATACACAGAACATCGTCCATATATCTATTCCACAATAAAATATTAGCCATCCAATTAGACATATATAAAATATGGAATTCATACTGGACCATATAAAGATTAGCTATCATTGGAGCTATGGTTGCAACCATTGCTACACCAAGAGGTATGTTTACTAAACCGCGGTAAAGTTATCAGCAATAAGTGCAGCGTTAAGGTACCCGAAGCCATATAAGGAAGTGGGCAGGAAGGGGGCATTCCGGCTTAAAGGGAGCAATGGGCTGTTTAACGTGCCTTAAAGGGCGCCTTGGCCAATTAAAAAAAGTGTATAGCCCTGTAAGAAGAATGACTATGCAATAAAAGAAAGCCATCCTATAGAGAAACCATGGTAAAGCCTTGCAATGCCTCAAGCAGATCACACAATCCTATAGAAGAGGAATCATATTCAGGCCATAAATGTGAGAGCTATCTATGATGATGTCAACTCCCAGGTACCAAATACTGGCACCAGCCTTAAAAAACAGAAAGTCCCATGGCCAACACTGATCTATGCCGAAATTCACAGGCATTACCTCTGGCTTAAGTACATTCAATTTTAAGTCAGAAAGGACTCCAAATGCAGCAAATTTCTCCAGGGCCAACATTAAAGTAACCTAAGGCTCAGTTATCATCAGAATATTGTTCGTAAAAGCAATTTGTCTGAGCAATTGTGGGTCAACTTCACTCCCTTAATTTGATCATTCACTTTCAGGGCTCAAAGCAAGGGTTCCAAACAGAGCATGAGAAGCAATAGAAATAAAGGTGAGTCCTACGATTATGATATAGGACCATCAAAGCTTGCATAAAATAACCTTGAAGTCCAACGTGGCACAAGGTGGCAAATAGAAAAGACTAGTCAGCATTTTAAAATGCCATCTCAGCGTCAAAGCTAACAACAAAGGCCAGGATCTACTCTATTATATTGTCCCAGTGCAAGCAACAATTTTCTCACTTTAATGACTGACTACTAACTTGGAAGGAATCCATCTGCTCCTCCGCCACAAAACCCAAAGTGTGGGGGCTCAATCATAAGAACATAAGAACATAAGATATGCCATACTGGGTCAGACCAAGGTCCATCAAGCCCAGTATCCTGTTTCCAACAGTGGCCAATCTAGGTTATACGTACCTAGCAGTTTCCCCAAAAGACACAGGTTCCGCAATGCTTGTACTGGGTCAAGAATTGATATCCTGGGTCCTTTCTTAATAATGGTTTATGGACCTTTCCTGCAGGAACTTGTCCAAACCTTTTTTAAACCCAGCTACACTAACAGCCTTTACTACATCCTCCGGTAACAAATTCCAGAGTTTGATTACACGTTGAGTGAAAAAATATTTTCTTTTATTAGTCTTATAGTGTTTACCCTGTAGCTTCATTGCATGTCCCCTAGTCTTTCTATAATCAATTCGCAAGGATCTATATCAAGTATTTTACATCAACATTCAAGAGTGAGATGGGGCAGTATGAAGCAGGGGACTCTAGATCTCTATTACCATTGGAAATTACCATGATCAAAGCCTGATTGAAATGCAATGGAAATTGATCTTGTTCAAGGACCTCAGCATAAAAGGTCTCCAAGGGACCCAGGACTATATTGTTAAAAAGCAGATAGAATTCCCTACTAAACTCATCTGGGTCCAGCATGAGATGCAGGGAGAGGAACTTAATAACCCACTGGATCTCCAGAGTCGAGATAGACAGGCTGAATGTGCCTACCACGGAGGAAAGCAGAAGTAGCAGGGAATAAAGCAAAGTGAGCACCCATTCATCTGAAGAAGGAGTAAAGGAGGGCTTGATCAAATTAGCTAACAAATGCATTAACTTATTCCCATGTAGCAGAGACTTTCATGTACATTCAAACATCAGGGCAGACTACCCCTCCCTATTTATATAGTTCATGCTTGCTTTGATTCCATCCTCTAGCTATGTAGTGATCCTGTGTCTGCCCCATGCCTTTTTGAATTCAGTCGCTGTTTTTGCTCCAACAATTTTCTTTGGGAGGGTGTTCTAGATATTCACCACCCTTTTTGTGAAAAAGTATGCTTTTAGGTATGCTTTTTCTGTGGAAATGTTGCTTTTAAGTTTATTTCCTTGCAGCTTCATTTCATGCCCTCTAGTTCTATAGCTTCCCCATTTTTGAAAAGGTTTGTAGGTTCATTAATACTCTTTAAATATTTAAAGGTCTCTATCATGTACCCTCCTGTCTCTCCTCTCCTCTAGGGTGTGCATATTTAGGTCTTCAAGTCTTTTCTCGTGTGCCTTCTGCACAGACTCCATATCATCTTGGTCACTTTCCTCTGAACCATTTCAAGTCCTTTTATATCCTTTGTAAGGTACAGCCTCCAAAACTGAACAGAATGCTCCAAGTGAGGTTTCACTAATTACCTGTACAGAGGTACTAATACCTCCTGAACTACAATATTGCATGTTGTAATTACCCAGCCTCTGCTCTAGACACCAAAGGCATAGAAAATCACACACCCCTTCTGCAGATTAAAACTCTTCCCCAAACAAGCCCCACCTCCAAAGACTCCCCTTAACCACACCCCACCCTTACCCCTAAAACCAAGCCACTACACTACATCCAACTCTCTTCCAAATCTCCCCTATAATGTCAGCAGTCAGAACCAATGCCTGGACTACCCTGCCCGCCTCTAGAATCATAACCAAGCCCCACTCCAATTCATACATCACACTATCTTACCCAATATTCACTCACTTTGATTCCCTCCATCCCAACACCCCCCCCCCCAAAAAAAAATGACTCTCAGCAGAGAGCCACATTCACCCACCTTCTCAATAACCCAGGCGCCCCAACCCACTATCCCTCAGAATTCCATGGCAATATTGACGTGAACTCAGGAAGACGTCCCCTATCCTTTTAGGGTTGGACTAGGCTTCACTCCTCTGCTCCAAATGACATCTTAGTATCTGCCAGTCTCAGTTTTCCACGATCCTTCTTGGAAGCTTTAGCAATTATTTCTCCCTCAGTTCGCTGGACAAATATGACCATACACTGTCCAGGTACAATACAAGTCACAGGAGTTCATGTAGTCTGCATGAGAAAGCTCAAATGGGGGAGGATAGACAAGGAATGCTTAAGAGCAAAGGTGAGAAAAACCATACCTTCAAAAAATGTGTTGACTCAAAATCACAATTAATATCAAAAAGTCAAAAACAAAAACAAAAAGAGCCAGAAGAACAGCTCAATAACCTCAGCAATCTAACAGAGACCAAAAATCCTAAAGGAAAACACAGATTTTTTAATGTCGGGATCCGCGGACAAGAGTTGGGGAGAAGAAAAACCCCCCACTCGGTGTCAGCAGAGGCCTTTTATTTATTTTATCAAAACCCTAACTAATAAACTCAGTAGTGAAAATCACTTATCTGATAAAAACCAGACGGGCAGCAAAACTCCAGACAGCGACATGCATGTTTCGAGCCGCCAAGGCTCTGTATCAAGCTGGTTTCAAAATGTGCACGCCCTGAAAAAACGCTGAACACTTCCGGCAATTTAAATACCCAAGCGCAGATCAAATGGCTGCCGACATCCACGTAAGCGTTACGTCAAACCAGTCATAATGAGGATCAAGTCTGCCATCGCAGAGCAATTAAAGCAAGCTCCACCAGTCACACTCCAAATTCAAACCAAAGGGGAACACTGTATTGAGTTGATATATCCAGCGTTGTTCATGATGTTGTAGTTGGTGTTCACGATCACCCCCTCGCAAGTCCAAGGGCACTATATCTATAACCCTCCATCGGAGATCTGTGAAGAGATGATGCTGTTGGACACAATGATCTACAATAGGGGCTGAAAGAATTTTGTTAGCAAGGCGAGACGCATGTTCATTCAAGCGTATCCGAACCGGGCGGATAGTCCTACCCACATAGGAAAGGTTGCAAGGGCAAGTGATGATGTATACCACATAAGGAGTCACACATGTGGAAGAGCCCAAAAATGAAAAAGAGGCCCCTGAAGAACGATATGTCCAATTAACCCCCTCCTCAGTATTAATGCAATGTTTGCAATGGCGACAGGGCCAATGTCCCACTGACGGAGCTGAAGTGGATGGAGGGGGAGCGGGAGCGATCAACTGTGCATGAACCACACGGTCTCGGATGTTCCTGCCCCTAGTATAGGCCAGCCGAAGAGGTTTACCAAAACAGGTATGTATACTTAAAACACTCCAATGTTGTTTCAACAAAGCCGTCACCGTCGCAGTATGTTGTGTAAAAGGGAGAACACCAGTAATCACTGTCTCATCCGCTTCCCGAGCTGAAACTGAAGGAGAAGCGGACCCATGGGTAGAGTCACCCAACATCCACTCCCGATGAGAAAACCGGGCCCGGGTATTTAAATTGCCGGAAGTGTTCAGCGTTTTTTCAGGGCGTGCACATTTTGAAACCAGCTTGATACAGAGCCTTGGCGGCTCGAAACATGCATGTCGCTGTCTGGAGTTTTGCTGCCCGTCTGGTTTTTATCAGATAAGTGATTTTCACTACTGAGTTTATTAGTTAGGGTTTTGATAAAATAAATAAAAGGCCTCTGCTGACACCGAGTGGGGGGTTTTTCTTCTCCCCAACTCTTGTCCGCGGATCCCGACATTAAAAAATCTGTGTTTTCCTTTAGGATTTTTGGTCTCTGTTAGATTGCTGAGGTTATTGAGCTGTTCTTCTGGCTCTTTTTGTTTTTGTTTTTGACTTTTTGATATTAATTAAGAGCAAAGGTGAGACACTGCTCCCTCGCTCACAGCACATCCTGTGACCTCCCTGCTTACAAGATTATAAAACTGAAGCCTACTTTTGAAGTATCACATGAACATGAGAGAATATTCAACATCCTAAAAAGATCTAAATGACCATTAACAGGAAATTAGAATTCCACTATTGAAATTAGCATGTCCAAAGAAACAATGGATTTTATGTAGGTCAGTTATTTGGGATATAAAGTAAATTCCTGTTCCATTATAAATAATTACTTCTCATAGCAGTTGTGAGCTCTTCAAGTCCAACTGGCACATGAACTCTCTGGTTCCCAGCCCTTATTTATACAATTTATTATACTCAATAACTTTTAGAATCAGGACATTTTAAAAGACCAAACACTTTCTAGGCAGGATATGCACAGGGTAAACGTTTTTGGTTCATTTTCTCTTCATGGATTTTTTTCTTATTTCTGATTGTTTTTTTGTTTGTTTCATTCATTCATTTTAATAAAAACTTGTTAACGTATGTTAGAAGTCTTTAACATGTGCTAATTGATTTAATATGGAGGTCATTCTGATCTCCAAATAGCGCGTTGTATGTCCGGGTTGGCCATGCAACCCCTACTATTCGCAGGGACTGTATGTAGTCTACCAGGCACGCCAGCCGGAGTGCTGTGCTCTGTGGATGGGCAGCCCATGGAACGTTCCCCGCACTAGAATGGGCTGCCCATCCTGATGTCTCTGTCCCCATTCCAGTCCCCGCAGTGGTAGAATCGGGTACAACCCTACACGTCCTGGTTTTGGCTGGCCACTGCGGCCGGACGTGCCAGGGTCAGAATCGGCCTCCATGTATTAATTCATACATTAATGTGCATTAAATCAATTTAGTGTAAACTATATTTTTTTTAAGGAATGCTAATGAACTAAATGCACATCCCTTCTTGCGAGTGGAAACAGTGCAAGTAGCAGAAATGGTTTCAACGAGAATTTATATTTTATATGCTGGTATGAATTAGCAACTGGTGATCAGCTGGGTATTGTAGCTGGCTATTGTCTTTTCATATTCATTGGACCAAATGACATTTGTCATTTCTGGTATTTATATGTGTACATTCTACAATGCCATGCTTGATAGCAATATTTAGTTTATTGCTAGGACAAACAGCCTAAGTAGAAGAGATATTTGCATTAAGATGATTATTTCCAGTTTCATAAAGAATATCTATCTTGTAGTCAGTTGAACACTGGCCTTTGAGTTTGAAAGACCATCTGTTAAATGGTTCATATCTATGTTTTCCAGGGTTTTGCAGATGCATGCTGGACAAAGCAGGACTGGTACTTTACAGGAACATTAATTTAGTTGATTTCTAAGGAAATTACAGAAAATATAATAATGCATATCTTCTTACCAGGAGATTTTGTACTCTGTTTTGCTTCACTATAGGCCATTGAAATCCAAATGGCTAACTATTCTCACACAGAGATAGAAGGTGAGATATTTCAATGACTGAACTGAACTGATATTATTAAACTGTAACTTTTGCAAGTCACTATTTCATAACTGGGAGATTATGGACTGTATTTCCAAGTTTAACACAGAAATGCAGTCAGCATCTTTAACAAAGAGATTCAAGGAATATAAGACAGAAATACTCTTCTGTCTTTCTAGTCTGAATATTCTAAGCATGCAAAAAAACAAGGATTAGAAAAATAAAGATGGCTAGAGCATGCATAAGATGGAAATATGCTAAAAAAAAAAACATCTTAGATAACCCAGTGCTATGATCTATGCACTGAAGAGTAGCATGCAAGCGAGATCCATTTAAAGGGTAATTTTATAAGAGGTTGTCTATGTGTCTTTATAAAATAAGGCAAAAAGGTCAGAAATCAGGCCTAAATGGAAAATGCGGCTATTTACATCTGCTGAGGAGCAAGCACAAATGTTCAAGCACACCGTAAGATACATATCAACGTGCATAGTTTAAAAATAATGGGGGGCATTTTCAGTGGCAGAGGCCAGCTTGAGTAAAGTGGCTGGCCATCACCACTTTAATCATGACTCAAATATTCAATCCTGGGTTCATATCTGGCCAACGGCATTGAACATCCAGTGTGCCTGGATAGTGTGCTAGCTAACTGGGTAGCGGTGATATTTAGCTGTTGCCCGGTTAGCTAGCCTGGCTAAAGTTAGGCTAGCCTTTAAAGTGTCTACCTTTGGTTGGTTTAAGATAACTGGCCAGTGACTGAATATCACCGCTGACCTATTTTCTTGAACATGGCCTCCAGAATGCTCCGTTGATAAGTGGTTAGCATCAGGATGTACAGTGGCTTTAAGGGGAGATCTACAGCAGCACAAAATATCTCTCTCACTTCAATGAATGTGGTTAGGAGGTCTGCTGCATTAATAGCTTTGAATATGTCCCCCAACCTTCTTAAATGTTGAGCCAGCTCAAGCTCCATCCAAATTCTATTGCTGAACACAACTATAGATGAGTTGAATAAAAGTATATGACTTCCTGGTACCACATCTTATTGTTGTTAAGTGCCGTTGAGTTGATGTCGACTCATGGCGACCCTCTGGATAATTTCCTAAATTGTATTCAGTCTTCAGTCAGGCGGCTCATTGTTAACAGACTGGCACCGGTAGCTGCTGTTATTCTAGCGATCCTTCTAATTGATGGCCTTCCTCTTTTGCGTTGACCTTCTATCTTGCCAAGCATGATGTCTTTCTCTAATGATCTCTCTCTTTGCATGATTGTCCAAAGTATGAATGTTGAAGTCTTGTCATCTGAGATTCTAAAGAAAGCTTAGGTTTGATCTCCTCTAGCACTGACTGGTTTGTTCTTCGGGCAGTACATGGTATATACAGTATTCGTCACCAGCACAATAATTCTTCCTGTCTATCTTTTTCACTCTCCAACTTTTACATCCATATGATGTTATTGAAAATGCCATGGCTTGAACAAGTCAAATCTTTGTATGGAGAGAGACATCTCTGCTCTTGAGAATTTTGTCTAGGTCCTTCACAGCCATCCTGCCAAGAGCAATGCATCATCAGATTTCTTGATTACTTGTTGCAACTTTATTGATAAAGTAGGTAAATGTTTTCCACTATTTCAATTTCTTCTCCATCAACATTGAACTTATTGATTTTGCAAGTTGTCAGGATCTTTGTCTTCTTTACATTAAGGTGCAGGCCCATTTTAAAACTATGTTCCTTGATCTTGAGAAGCAAATGTTTCAGATTGTCTTTACTTTCAGCCAGGAATGTGATATCATCAGCATGGCAATGGTTGTTGATGAGTCTTCCACCAGTCTTCATACCTCTGTTATCTTCATACAATCCTGATTCTCTGATGATTTGTTCTGCATATAAATTAAACAGGTAGGGGAAAGTATGCAGACTTGTCATGCACCTTTGCTGAATTTAAACCATTCTGTTTTTCCTTGTTCTGTTCAAACTGTTGCTTCTTGATCAATGTAAAGGTTGTATCAGGTGTTCTGATATAGCCATGCTTCTTAATGTTGACCAGAGTTTCTCATGGTTTACACAGTGAAAAGCCTTGCTGTAGTCAATAAAGCACAAATAGATATCCTTTCGGTATTCTTTAGTCTTTTCAAGGATTCATCTCACATCCGCGATGATGTCTCGTTCCTTGCCCTTTCCTGAACCCTGCTTGCACTTCTGGTAGTTCTCTTTCCAGGTATGGTTGTAGTCTCTGTTAAATAATCTTCAGCAGAATCTTGCTGGCATGAGGGATCAGAGCGATTGTGTGATAATTTCCACAGTCAGTTGGATCACCTTTCATTAGCATTGGTATAAACACAGATCTTTTCCAGTCAGTTGGTCATGATGTTGTCTTCCAAATTTCCTGGCAGAGCCTTGAAGTATGGTAACATCTGCATCAGATTGCTGTAATACTTCCATGGAATGCCATCAATGCCTGGTGCTTTGTTATTTGATGATGCTTTCAATGCTGCTTCAATGACTTTTTTCATCACCAATGGTTCTGGATCATAAGGTACAGGCTGAAATGGCTATTGGTCCACTTGCTCTTCATCATATAAAAACTGTATATTCTTTCCCCCTTTTCTTGATCTACTCAGCATCATTCAACATAGATCTTTGAGCATCTTGCAACATTCAAATTCAAGGCTGGAATTCTTTCTTTAACTCTTGTAGTTTTAGGAAAGCCAATCTTGCTCTTCCTCTAATAGTTTCTGCTTCTATTTCCTTGCATGCGTCATTGTAGCACTTCTTGTCTTGTCTTTCAGAACGTTGGAAATCTCTGTTGAATTCTGCGATTGTCTCTCTTTCATCTCTGGCTTTAGGTTCTCTGCTTTTCTTGGCAATTTGCAGAGTTTCTTTGGTCATCCATTTTGGCCCTTTTTGCTTTTTCACCGTTTGTAGAGACTTCTCGCTTTCTTCCAACACAGCCTTCTTGATGTCATCCCATAACTCTTCTGGAGCTCTACCATTTTTATCTAAAGCAGCAAATCAATTTTGCAGGCAGTCTTTAAATTCCAGTGGTATATTCTCAAGGTCATATTTTGCTTTATTCATGAGTGGCTTGCTCTTTTTCAACTTTAGTTTGAGTTTACATACTAGAGGTTGGTGTTCTGTACTAGAGTCATCTCCAGGTTTTATCTTTGTTGATGTTATAGAGCTTTTCCATCGTTGACTTCCACAGATGTAGTCAATTTGATTTTTGTACAATCCATTTGGTGAAGTCCATGTGTACAGTCACCACTTGTGTTACTGGAAGAAGGTGTTTGAGATGAATAGATCGCTGGTCTTGCAAAATTCTTTCCCCAGCTTCATTTCTGTTGTCAAGTCCATATTTTCTAACCATTTTGCCTTCATCTTTGTTGCCAACTTTTGTGTTCCAGTCACCCATGACTATTAGGAAATCCTGTTTGCATGTTCTATCAATTTCAGCTTCATAGTGCTCATCAATTTCATCATCTTCTGCAGCTGTTGTTGGGGCATATACTTGAATTATAGTTGTGTTGACAGGCATTCCTCGTAGATGAACAGCAGTTAAGCGTTCACTGACTGCATTGTATTTCATTACAGTTCTTGCACATTTCTTCTTAATTATAAATGCAACACCATTTATTCTTTGTCTTTCATTTCCAGAATAGTAGACCATGTGATCATCAGATGCAAAGTGCCCAATGCCAGTCCATTTCAATTCGCTGATACCCAACAGATCAAGTTGTACACGTTCCATTTCATTCTTGACCACCTCCAATTTCCCTTGGTTCATGCTTCATATGTTCCATGTCCCAATATGTAAGACATCTTCACTGCTTCTGACTCTCACTTCATGTGCAGCCACATCAGCAGTCAGATGTCCAGAGGGCTTTGATCCAACCACATGATAAATGCTGGCTTTACTCTAAAAAGTCTTCAGCTCCTCCCCAGAAGCCAGCTGAGTGCCTTCTCACCTGGGGGTCTTATCTTCCAGAACTATAGTACAGTTTGTTTTGTTGTGACTATCCATTGGGTTTTCATGGCAAGATACAGAAGAAGATTGCCAGGCCTTTCTTCTGCACAGTTTTATTCTAGTGTTGTTGCCGTTGTCCCAGAAATATGATCCACTACTGCCAACACTGCCCCATTCTGTTTCTCCCAAGATGGGTGGTTTGTCTTGGTCTGGCGCCTCAGCTGAGACCTATCCATCTTGGGAAACCCTGCCAGTAGCTAAATTACCGATAGCTTAGCCCTCAGCATCACTGATGCACACAAGCCCTTACAGCACAACAAGCTGCAAACCAAATGAGGGGTACCACACCTACTTTTTTAAAAACCCTTGCACACTTACAAAATTACCCCCTTAGGGACTAATTTTATAGCAGAGCACCTATGTGAAAAGCCCCAAAAGGTGCTTATTTGCCTTTATAAAATATGCTTGTGCAACAACCTTCAACAGCTTTTGCACAAATGTATGCCTGCTTTGAAGAAGATATAAATGTATGCATGTACTTTATAACAGGGCACCTAGGTTAAATGAGATGGAAGGTGTCAATTTTAAGTCATCTGTTTGTATAAAATACTAGTGTTAATCCTGCAGGGACCCTACACTGTAAGCGCAGACACTACACTTGTTCAAGAGCAGGTATAAATGTCCACGTGTAGATTAGTGAAGTACGCGCATAAATTAATTTATTTTATGATCCATGTACATGCTTCACAACTCTGCCCACACTCCACCAACACTGTGCCACTGGCAATGCCTACAGATAAAGTACACATGTGCATACCATCCAACATACTTTAACGTATAGTAAAATTTTATACGCGTCATGATATGTTGTGGCTGTGGTTTGAGAGCACTGAGGTTTGCATGTACTGTATTTGCAATTATGCAACAGCAATATTCACATACTTTTAAAAATCTAGACACGGATATTTGCAGGTGCTCCAAGGCAGGCATACTTGACAGCTAACTGCTCATTTGGACCTGGGATCTTCAGAAGTGATTGAAGGGGCAATTTTGCTTAGCTCTCAGGTTTTTAAAACCACTTCAAAAATCCCCCCCAAACAAGAGCACTTTATTTGTCTCCGCTTGGATGTCAAGTTTTGTAAACTCCAGCACATATACACGAATGTACCAGCATTTCCACCTTTCAGACCCTGAATGATACAGCTAATTTTATGCACTTGCTGCAGTCTACACATGCATTTCCTGATGCCCTTAAACATATTTTACAAAAGGCTCTCTGTTCAGGGTCCAAACACAAAGAGGCCAAACACCACTGCACATGAAAAATCAGACAAAGCCAAGCAGAGGAAGATGAATAAGCAGAAATGGTCAAATTAGAAATAAATATAATTAAAATGTAATGTCTTTAAAAATATAATACATATAACGTGAAATAATCACAGTCCATCCAGCGGTAGAGAAGCTGAGTCCCCGGTTTGTTGTAGTCAGCCTTTCAGGTGTAGCCCAAACTGTTTCAGCAAATAAAATGCCTAGGGTAAGGGCAAGGAACTTGAGAGCAACTCCTGGACTCCAAATAGTATTGCTTATATCTCAAAGAATGAGCTGGGAGCCAAAAAACAAGACAAACAAATAACAAAACCCAGACAGCTTCAGAACTATATTCCAAACCATAGTCACACCCCATTTCGACTATGCGAACATAATACTCCATGGTCTCCCAAAAAACACCCTAAATACATTACAACTGGCTATGAACGCCGCAGCCCGTGTCCTATACGGTGCTTCAAAGAGCGATCATATAACACCCATCCTAAAGAAGCTTCACTGGCTCCCCATAGACTGCAGAATAACATATAAAGCCCTTCTCATGACCTTTAAAGCGATAAATACTATAGCTCCCTCATCAATCTCAAAATTCCTCCATCACTCTCCCAACATCAGATCCAGGAGGTTAGCAACGACAAATACACTAGTTACACCACCTGAGGCCACAAAATGCAAACGTTCAACAACAGACAGGGCTTTCACATACTACGCACCCAGATGTTGGAACAACCTACCTCCCAACATTAGAGCAATTACTGACCTCAAACAATTCCGAAAAGCCATAAAGCACCACCTCTTCATTCTCCATTTCCAAAACGCATCACCAACCCCCTAACACTCAAAGTAAAATTATAATTACCCTATTTACTCAAGATGTTAATAAGAAAATCTATCCTTTGTATATAGGTTTTTTACAAATATGTACAAAGTTTCCCAAAGTTATAATCCCAGTTGAACTCTCCTGTTATATGTAAACTCACCACAGCCTGTTGCTTGCAATGAGTATTCCTGTTTTAATGTAAACCGCGCTGATGAGAAAGAGTGCGGTATAAAAGAGCTATAAATAAATAAAATAAAAAACAAAAACTATCTAAATTACCTTACAAAAACAAACAAAAATGGGGAGGAGGAAAAGGAGAAGTGGAAAAAAATAGAGAAAACAGGGAAGAAAAACAAAAAAGGAAGGAGAAAAGGAAGAAGACCAAACTACTAAAATTAGAAACGTGCACAAATACTGAAATGTTTGGGGTTTTTTAACTTCTAGGTGCTGCAAATACAATTCATCCAGCACCTATCAAAGATTGCTGCTAAACAAAGAATAACAATGAAAAGATATGCTCATTGTAAAAATGTCAACAAAACTAGCCCGAGAGCGGCCATATGGTAATTTCCTCAATGGAAACAAGACTACTGTACATAACACCTTTATACGGGACAGTGTCAAGTACTGGGCTGTGTACCTTTAAAACACATCAAAATATGCATGCCATTAAAAATAATACAAAAATAGCCATACAAAACAGTATTATGACTATTAAAAGAGTTCTATAGTACTAGCCTCAGACACTTCTACAAGGAAATAGCTATTTAAATGAACCAAAGCCCAATTTTGAAATGATCTATAAAAAAGCCTAAAGGATATAAAATCCTATCAAAACTTACGTAAAGACAGTTTGTCCAGAAACAGAGAAGCAAAACTGAAAGCACTGCAGCAGCCAGAACCCTAAAAACACTTTACCCCCCTATAGGTGAATGTGACTGACAGCCCGCTGTCCGACAGTTCACAGGTCAAAGTTCACAGATTAAACCACTGTAAAATCATTCAAACCAAGTGTGATTTTATTTTTTAAAAAATATGTCTATTATTTAAAACCTACTACCTTGGCTGCATATTGACTTTTTGACATCTATACCATAATAAGGATTCAGTTACTAGGAACCAGTGTGGTTTACCAAGTAAGAAGAGATACCAAAGCTGACATTGGAAATATTTGCCCATGGGCTCATGAGATTAAAAAAATATACATAACCCTACACTCAGGGCCGGCGCTTCATTATTGTGTCATTCCATCCCCCTCCCTCTTCCTCCCTCTTCTCTCCCTCTAATCTTTCCCCCCCCCCCCTTCCCACCCTCCCCCCTTTATCTGTACAGGGTCCTTGCACCTACTATAGTCAACTTATATTGTTAAAATATCATTCCTCGCCCTTGCCGATACACCCTCTAGATATGGGGACCAAATCATCAGAAAATTCACTCTCCTTCGCACGTGTTGTCTAGAAGCCTCTCCCTCCCATAGCACCAGCTGGTGCAAGACATTCCTCCACTCCCAGTATTCGGGTCCCCCTACCGCCCTCCATTGATGAAGGATACTTTGCTTGGCAAGCAGGCAACACTTTCTCACCATCGTTCTATTCCCAGCTGTGGTAAGTCCCAGTGGGTCTGGAGCATCCAGAATAGCTAGGCCTGGGGTCAACGTCAATGCCTGTCCCAATAGTCCTTCCAAGAATTATTGGATTCTACTCCAAAACCTCCCTACCTTTCCACAGCCCCAGAACATATGCCCCAAATGTGCCTCCTCCATTCCACACCATGGACAGCCGCTGTGTTGTGCAAATCCCGCCTTCCACGCTCTGTATGGTAAAATATATGCCCGCTCTAATATGTGAAATTGCATATCTCGGAGTCTAGCCCCGATTATTAATCGGGGAATTCTTCCTGTTGCCGTGTCCCAGATAAATGAATCAAAACTAACTCCCAACTCCTGTCCCCATTGTGTACTCAAGTGGTCATAACTCTTATCTTGGGCAATACTATTCAAGTCCCTACAGTAACCCGCAACTGTTATCTGCTCTTTGTTTTCCAACTCAAACCATTCCACTAATTTCCCAAAACTTTCCTTTCTCAAGACCCGCCTCCCATCCTTCAATGCGGCCATATAGTGCTTTAACTGCAGATATGCATAGAAATGACCACTTGGTAAGTCATAAAGTTCCTTCAGTTCCAAAAAAGGTCAGAGTTCTCCTTCTGCGTTAATTACTTGTCGTATCTGTCGGAGACCCTTTAACGCCCACCCTCGAAAAAAAAATTGACATTGTACTTGGTTTAAAGGATAAGTTGCCCTGTAGTGGCAAATATCCTGACACCTCATACGGTATGCCTAATTTACCACATAGGACTCTCCATCTCCAATGGACCCCTTTCCACAAAATATTGTCTCAAAGCCCTTCTGGCAGCTGTGCCTGCGGAACATGTAACACAGACATAATCGAGTATGGGGCTGCCAACTCTGACTCAAAGTCATATGGGGTATATACCGAAGCTTCTCCCACCTAATCATGAACGTGCTGAAGCAAACATCTCAAATTATATTGCTCTAGTCTAGGTAGTCCAATCCCCCCCTGTTGCCACTGACCGTATAGCCGATCAATTTTGAGTCTGGGCTTTTTCCCCCTCCACAGGAAACTCTGTAGAGATCTCTCAATTATTTGAATATCCTTTCTCTGCAGCTGCAAAGGAAGGAGTTGCAGAATATAAAAAAATTTTGAAAAAATTATCATTTTATAGGCAGTCACCCTACTGCTAAGGGAGAGGGGCAATGGTGTCCAGTCTCGTAACTTATTCTGAATTTCTTGCAATAAGGGCCAAACATTCCAGTCCCCCATCAGCCAATTTCCAATCCTAGCCCCCTCGTCAGCCCACTTCGTCCTATTCCAGCCCCCATCAGCCCATTTCCAGTCATAATCCAGCTCATCATCAACCCATTTCCAGTCCAAGTTCCCCCCCACCATCACAGCCCATTTTGTCTGTCCCCCCTCCACCATCACAGCTCATTTGCAGTCCTATCCCCCCCAACATCACAGCCCATTTGCAGTCCATTCCCCCCATCACATCCCAATTGCAGTCCATCTATCCCCCCCACCATCACAGCCCATTTCCAGTCCGTTTCCCCCCCCCCCATCACAGCCCAATTGCAGTCTGTTTCCCCCCTACCATCACAGCCCAATTGCAGTCCATTTCCCCCCCATCACAACCCATTTCTAGTCGGTCCCCCCCCACCATCACAGTCCATCCAGTCCTAGCCGCCCCCCCCCAAAGCTGCCCCCCTCCGAAGAGCCCTGCGCTGTCTAAGGGGCTGCAGAGGGAGCCGGGGAAGTCCTTTTCCTTCACGCTGACAGCTGTTTCAATGAAGCCGCGAATGCCGGGAAATGTTAAAGGCAACATTCGTGGCTTCATTGAAACAGCCATCAACATGAAGGAAAAGGCTCTTCATGCTGGTGGCTGGTTAGAGGGAGCCTGGCCTCACGCGGGCTTCCCCGGCTCCCTCTGCAGCCGTCCATTGAGCGAGAATGTGGTTCGCGCCGGGCCCCCTGAAGCGCGGGGCCCTGTGCAAACAACATTCTCGCTTAATGGACGGGCCGGCCCTGACTAGACTAGCATAGTAAATGATAGCAGATACTGTAAACACCAGCATGGTCCACTAGTCCTGCCATTAAAGTGACTAGAGTTGTACCTGCCACTCCATGCGGGTTAGCCCCCTCTAAGTCTTTGTTCAGGGTTGTACTTGCTTCTCTGTGTAGGTTTCATCCCTCTGTTTTTTTGAAGTGTAAAAGTTATTTAATTTGCTTTGATTCCATCCTCTTGCTATATAGGAATTCTCTGTGACTGTCCCATGCCTTTTTGAATTCTGTCACTGTTTTTGTCCCCACCACCTCCATCAGGAAGACGTTCCAGTCATCCACCACCCTTTCTGTCAGTATTTCCTAATGCGGCTTTTATCTCCTTGTGACTTCATTTCATGTCCTCCAGTTCTATGGCTTTCTTGATTTTGAAAAGGGTAGTTTGTGCATTAATACCTTTCAAATATTTAGATGCCTGTATCGTATATCCCCCTTTCCTTCCTTTTCTCTAGGGAATACAAATTATAATTCAGATATTTAATTTTTTTCTCATATCTCTTTTGATGCAGACCCCATATCATTTTGGTCGCAGAGCTTGTACTTTCAAAAAATATGTGGGGTAAAGAATATCCATGGCACCAATCTGCTGCAAAGGTTTTGAAGGCTTATTTTACAAGGGTGATGTGTTCCCTTTGAAACTGGATAGAAGGAGCAAGGGTATCAAGTACCTCTGGCCCATAAGCAGCCTGTGATATTTCAAAATTGTCCTCCCCAGCGTATAAGAATTAATGCCCGGTGCTTAATTTCACATATATCTGGGTATTATCTAATGCCTTAGTGTCACATGCAAATGATCTGTTTTTAAAAATGCCAATAGCCTGATAAGATGTTAATATTGGCTATGCTAGCAACATATAATATCAAAAGGCTTAACATGGTCAATCTAATGCTGAAAAGTTAACCATTCCCCAGAATATTTGCAGTCTTAGATGGACTGTGTTAACTTGGGGCTTGATTTCCCCCACCCTCTCCTAAACCCACTGGGATGTTCCAGACATGAACATCTACTCCATTGAACCAGATGTCTCCTAGTCCCAAATCAAACTCATTTCTTCTAAATCTTCTTTTTCCAGCAGGGGGTCACTTTCCATCCTGCTGACAGTGGTGCCAAAATCAAAATGGTGCTGATTGTGCTCTGATCTAATCAATAAATCATGTGAAAACCCTATCAGCTTTGGACTGGGATACAAGAGGCTCCCCATGCTAACTGGCCATTTCAATTGTATCAATTAGTGTAAGAATAAGAATACCCCTCTTCACCGCCACCACCACTATCACCAGTGAAGCAAACAAGACCTTGATTTGCCTTAACATTTAGGTTAGTGTAATTAGAGCAATTTTGAGCTGACAAACATGGCAATGTCCTCATGGCCTTGACTTCTTTAATGTAGCCATCCTAATGATGCCATGTTGTACATCTCATTAGTTTAATGGAGTAGTTCTCAAATCTGTCCTGAGACATCTCCAGCCAGTCAGGTTTACAGTATAGCTGTGGAGACTATTTCCACTCAGGACATGTCTGAACCATCTGGATGTCCAAAATCTGGATAGCTCGGACCTGGCACTGATTCTGCACCCGTGGGAGCTAGCTGTTCCTACAGGAGCAGAATTGGGGCACAGGGCCTCAACATGCCAGATATGCCCCAATTCAGGCCCACTGCATGGTTATCCACCTCGCCGGCTAGCTCAGCCAAGGCTTCTGCATGGAACTGTGGAGCCATGGTGTCCCATTGCCATGGCACCGGGACACCATGCAAGATCCCCGATCGGCCACACAGTTTAAATGTATCAATTCCTCACTGCCCGTCCCCCAATTGGGCTTTCCGAGGCTGGGATTGGGCTGTGGGGAACCCTCTACAATGCTCACCTCTTTGGAGTGACCCCACCGTGATGGCCACTGATGTCGGGGGGGTGGGGACTTATTCCACCTCCGATGTGGAATAAGTCCTCCGTCTATCTCACCAGGCCCAGACGTACAGGGCCGTCACCGGAGTAGGTCCTGTACATTCAGGGTCAGAATGCCACTTCCACTCTGCCCAGACTCCTTCTTCTCCCATGTCCAGATAAGTCAAATTTTTGTACACAAAGATATATCTCTGCACTTGAAAATCTTGTCTAGGGCCTTTTCTCTTTTACATACTGATATGATCCTTAGACATAGAAGCATAATAGTATGTAAAAGTCAAATACAAACAAAGCAAAACACATTTTCTCCCCCTCCCCCTTGCATCCTCCCATATTATTATAAAGAATATAATAATATATATAAAGCAAAGTTTAAAACTAAAACTACATTAAAGATTCACAGTTCTATATGAATAAGGATTCCATCATAATATATAAAATTGATATATTTTTATGTGTATTTATATTCCATAAATCAAGACCAAGGGCCCAATATTGAGCCTCATCGGTCACTGATTCTAAAGCACCTGACCACCATGTGCAAAAGTGAAGCCAGATATTCAGCAGTGGAACCTATCAGGCATGCGGAGCTGAATATCTGGTTTCATCACCGACATTTTTGCTATCCAGTCAGCGGTGAAACATAGCATAAAGCTAATGCCATGGTGATCTGTGGGGGATATTCAGTGGCAAAAGCCAGTTGGTGCTGCTGAATATTGGGCTCAGCAGGGTTTATGCAGTTTGCAGGTCCTAAAGAACCTAACTGCAAATCACATGGACCCCTTTGAATATCAGGCCTCAATTTTTTTTTTCTGCTAATTTTTCAGCCGGAAGAAGTTGGTGAACAGTGCTTCTGTCTGTCTGTCAGGTAGCTTTCCACTACAATCAGCACCATGAAGGGCCAGTGAGTCTTGTGAGATAAGAGAATAGGCATAGTTCTGAATGCAGAGGAAAGCTAGTAGAGGGAAGAGGTCAGCTGGTAAAAAGTACTGCTGACTGATTCCTCCTAACAGCTAGCGTGTAATGCTCAGTGGGTGAGGATGAAAGACTTCTGTAGGTAGTGAAGACAGCTCTAGCCCACTCTTCCTGCTCTTTTCTCAGCCACTGGTGATTTATTGGGAAAAAAAACATGCCTTGTCCGATGTGCTGAATAAACACATCTTGCAGGACCCACTAAATGTTTGGTCCTAGGCACATGAATAGTTTGTCTATGAATTAATCCAGCCTAGTTCCCCACTCTAATTTCTCTCCTTCCTCCATCTCTTTCATCAAGTTTCATTTCTTTGTTCACTACCTTTCCTCATGTTATGTTAGGTGGCAGCACTCACGGCGGTAGCGCAGTGACAGACAACAGGCTAGTGAAAGAGCATGTTATCTGTGTCATGAACTTGCTCCTTTCCCTTCATCTATACCTTCTTCTCTACTCATGAAACACACCGAGTAGGAGGATTGGAAGCAGATACATGTGTCTTGAATTACTGGCTGGCCAAATACCCAGGAAGAGGCAACAGACAAAAGTCCTGTTGCACTTGAAACTTGTCTGTTGGAAGGCACAAGCAAGCTTTTACCTGTATATTGCAGTGATGTGATCCCATATTCCCTTTAGGCATAGTACACTTCATGTACTACCTTGTGCCCCATTTGTATATAATGTTTTTCTTTCTCCTTCAGCGTCCACCCTTCCCCATTATAGGTTGAGAAGCATTGCTCTGAATATTATTCTCTGTGGTCCAGGCAGTTGCTGTGAATCTGCTAGACAGGCAATGGATCAAACCAGTCCAAGGAGCTGTTAACCAGAGTATCTCTGAGATCTTGGATTTTAAAATATCAGGATTTAGACTTGTGAAGAGGTGGGTTAGCAAGTAGCAGCAGTTATTAAGAATTTGGCATGTGACACATTCACATTCACCCTTCTCAATAGAGTCCAGACCAGATGTTTTTGTCCTGAATTGAGGGCTTACTCAAAATTACGGCCACTTAAACAACTTTAACAATTTGTAAGATCTCTCACTTGGTTTGCAGCTTGTCGTGCTGTGAGGGCTTGCGTGCATCAGTGATGCTGAGGGCTAAACTATTGGTAGTTTAACTACTGGCAGGGTCTCCCAAGATGGACAGGTATCAGCTGAGGTGCCAGACCAAGACAAATCACCCATCTGGGCAGCAGCAAAATGGGACAGTGTTGACGGCGGAGGATCACATTTTTGTGACAATGGCAACAACACCAAACTTAAACTGCGCGGAGGAAAGGCCCAGAAATCTACTTCTGTATCTTGCCATGAAAACCCAATGGATAGTTACAACAAAACAAATTGTGCTATGGTGCTGGAAGATGAGACCCCCAGGTCAGAAGGCACTCAACTAGCTACTGGGGAAGAGCTGAAGACTTTTCAGAGTAAAGCCAGCATTTATGATGTGGTTGGATCAAAGACCTCGGAAAGTCTGACTGCTGATGTAGCTGCTCATGAAATGAGAGTCAGAAGCTGTAAAAATGTCTTACACATTGGAACATGGAACGTACGAAGCATGAACCAAGGGAAGTTGGAGGTGGTCAAGAATGAAATGGAATGTGTACAACTTGATCTGTTGGGTGTCAGCGAACTGAAATGGACTGGCATGGGGCACTTTGCATCAGATGATCACATGGTCTACTATGCTGGAAATGAAAGACAAAGAAGAAATGGTGTTGCATTTATAATAAAGAAAAAACTTGCAAGAACTGTAATGAAATACAATGCAGTCAGCGAACGCTTAATCTCTATTTGTCTACGAGGATTGCCTATCAACACAACTATAATTCAAATATATGCCCCAACAACAGCTGCAGAAGAGAATGAAATTGAAGAGTTCTATGAACAAGTACAAGCTGAAATTGACAGATCATGCAAACAGGATATCCTGATAGTCATGGGTGACTGGAACGCAAAAGTTGGCAACAAAGAAGAAGGCAAAGTAGTTGGAAAATATGGACTTGGCAACAGAAATGAAGCTGGAGAAAGACTGATAGAATTCTGCAAGACCAATGATCTATTCATCTCAAACACCTTCTTCCAGCAACACAAGCGGCGACTGTACACATGGACTTCACCGTACGGATTATATAAAAATCAAATTGACTACATATGTGGAAGTCAACGATGGAAAAGCTCTGTAACATCAACAAAAACAAAACCTGGAGCTGACTGTGGTACAGATCATCAACTACTAGTATGCAAACTCAAGCTAAAGTTGAAAAAGAGCAAACCACTCATGAATGCAGCAAAATATGACCTTGAGAATATACCACTGGAATTTAAAGACTGCCTGCAAAATCGATTTGCTGCTTTAGATACAAATGACAGAGCTCCGGAAGAGTTATGGAATGACATCAAGAAGGTTGTGTTGGAAGAAAGCGAGAAGTCTCTACAAAAGGTGAAAAAGCAAAAACGGCCAAAATGGATGACGGAAGAAACTCTGAAAATTGCCCAGAAACGCAGAGAAGCTAAAGCCAGAGGAGAAAGAAAGACAATCGCAGAACTCAACAGAGATTTCCAACATGCAGCAAGACAGGACAAGAAAAAGTACTACAATGACACTTGCAAGGAAATAGAAGCAGAAACTATTAGAGGAAGAACAAGATCGGCTTTCCTAAAGCTACGAGAGTTAAAGAAAAAGTTCCAGCCTCGAATTGGAATGTTACAAGATGCTCAAGGTTCTATGTTGAATGATGCTGAGAAGATCAAGAAAAGGTGGAAGGAATATACAGAGTTTTTATATGATAAAGATCAAGTGGACCAACAGCCGTTTCAACCTGTACCTTATGATCGGGAACCATTGGTGATGAAAGAAGAAGTTGAAGCAGCATTGAAAGCCTTATCAAAGAACAAAGCACCAGGCATTGATAGCATTCCCATAGAAGTATTGCAGCAATCTGATGCAGCTGTTACCGTACTCACAAGGCTCTGCCAAGAAATATGGAAGACAGCATCATGGCCAACTGACTGGAAAAGATCTGTGTTTATACCAATACTAAAGAAAGGTGATCCAACTGACTGTGGAAATTATCGCACAATTGCTCTGATCCCACATGCCAGCAAGATTCTACTGAAGATTATTCAAAAGAGACTACAACCATACCTGGAACAAGAACTACCTGAAGTGCAAGCAGGGTTCAGGAAAGGGCGAGGAACGAGAGACATCATTGCGGATGTGAGATGGATCCTTGAAAAGACTAAAGAATACCAAAAGGATATCTATTTGTGCTTTATCAACTATAGCAAGGCTTTTGACTGTGTAAACCATGAGAAACTCTGGGCCATATTAAGAAGCATGGGTATACCAGAACACCTGATCGTTCTCTTGCCCAATCTGTACATTGATCAAGAAGCAACAGTTCGAACCGAACAAGGAGAAACAGAATGGTTTAAAATAAGCAAAGGTGTAAGACAAGGCTGCATACTTTCCCCCTACCTGTTTAATTTATATGCAGAACAAATCATCAGAGAAGCAGGATTGTATGAAGACAATAGAGGTGTGAAGATTGGTGGAAGACTCATCAACAACCTTCGCTATGCTGATGATACCACATTACTGGCTGAAAGTGAAGATGATCTGAAACATTTGCTTCTCACAATCAAAGAACATAGTCTCAAAATGGGCCTGCACCTTAATGTAAAGAAGACAAAGATCATGACAACTGGCATAATCAACAGGTTCATCGTTGAAGGAGAAGAAATTGAAATTGTGAACAACTTTAACCTACTTGGATCAACTATCAATAAAGAAGCAACAAGCAGTCAAGAAATCAGACGACGCATTGCTCTTGGCAGAATGGCTATGAAAGACCTAGATAAAATTCTCAAGAGCAGAGATGTCTCTCTCCATACAAAGATTCGACTTGTTCAAGCCATGGTATTTTCAATAACATCATATGGATGTGAAAGCTGGACAGTGAAAAAGATAGGAAGAAAATTGATGCCTTTGAATTATGGTGCTGGCGGCGAATACTGTGTATACCATGGACTGCCCAAAGAACAAACCAGTCGGTACTAGAGGAGATCAAACCTAAGCTTTCTTTAGAAGCTCAGATGACAAAACTTCGACTTTCATACTTTGGACACATCATGCGAAGAGAGAGATCATTAGAGAAAGACATTATGCTTGGCAAGATAGAAGGTCAACGCAAAAGAGGAAGGCCAGCAATGAGATGGATCGATACAATAACAGCAGCTACGGGTACCAGTCTGTCAACAATGAGCCGCCTGACTGAAGACTGAACACAATTTAGGATAGCTATCCAGAGGGTCGCCATGAGTCGACTCCGACTCGACGGCACTTAACAACAACAAGATCAATAAACAAAAACTATGTCACAAAACGTTGACTCTTGTGATGGCTGAGGTAATATTTTTATCTCATTCCTTCAAGATTTTATGCACCTTACTCTTGCCTTGTAATTTTCTTAAGTCCCACTTAAATACTTTGACCAGTCCCTTGTGTCCCATCAAGTACTTCTGCTTTATTCCTCTCCACTCCAAAGTTCCTGGGTTTAGGGCACCTATTCCACAGTTTCCTGACTGTATGGATACACGCCTCTCATTTGGGTACCTTTGTGGTTTCCTTTATGCGGATTCTTTCTCATTTGTGGCTAGGTTAATCATTTATATAGTATTACAAGGCATACACAGCGCTGTACAGATACATGTAAAAAAGACGGTCCCTGCTCATCAGAGCTTACAACCTAATCAGGACAGACAACACAACAGCAAAGAACAAGGATACAACCAAGGAAAGGCAGGGAGAAGCATAGGAGAACAAGGGAAAAGGATCCAAAAGCAGCCTCAAAGAATTGAGCTTTTAGCATGGTTTTGAAATGGGACAAGGATGAAACCTGACATGCAGGTAGTTTGTTCCAGGCATAAGGAGCAGCAAGGTGAAAGGATTGAAGTCTGGAGTTGGCAGTGGAGGAAAAGGGCATAGAGAGAAGCAAGCCAGTAAAAGAGCAGAGTTCCCGAGGAGGGGTGTAGAGAGAGAGAAGAGAGGAAAGGTAGTGAGGAGCAGTAGAATGAATGCATTTATAGGCCAGAAGGAGAAGTTTGAATTGGATATGTAAAGGAAGGAGAGCCAATGAAGTAACTTGAGCAGAGAGGTTAAATGATAATATCAGGGCTGCTGGAAGATTAGCTGCTCAGTTGAGATCTGTATAGATTGAAGGGGAGAGAGATAACAGCACTCCAATCCTCCCAAACAACTGAATATATATAAGATATGATTCTAGCACCACTGTAAATAGCCCACCCTGTATATAGCTCAAACAAATCAAGCACCCAACACATCCCTCACACAACTAAGTTTTATCCTCACTGCATGTACAACACACACACTTTACCTGATTGCTTGCTGTGATACCACCTTGATTATTAAGATAAGGCGGTTTAGAAATACTGTTAAATAAATAAAATAAATAAATAAATGACTCAGTGGTAGACCAGCAAGGAGGAGGTTGCAATAGTCTAAATGGGAGATGACTAAAGAGTGGATAAATGTCTTAGTAGTGTGTTCTGAAAAGAAGGGGCAAATTTTGCTAATGTTAAAGAAAAAGAAATGACAAGTTTTTGCAATCAGTTGGATGTGTGTGGAGAAGGAGAAAGAGGAGTCAAAGATGACCCCAAGGCTGCAGGCAGAGGAAACTAAAAGTAAAAGAGCCTTATCCACAGAGATAGAGAAAGGAGGAAGGGGGGAGGTGGGTTTAAGGGGGAAATAAGAAGTTTGGTTTTGGCCATGTTCAATTTCAAATGACAGTGAGACATCCAGGCAGTGATGTCAGATAGGCAGGTAGAGATTTGGGTATGGAGTGTCAGAGAGATAGATCTAAGAGTCATCAGTGTAAAACTGGTACTGAAAGCCATGGAAAGAGATGAGTTCATCAAGGGACTGGATATAGAGAGAGAAATGGAGAGGGCCCAGAACAGACCCTTTGTGTATACCAACTGATAGTGGGATAGCAGTAGAGGAGGAACCACCAGAACAAACACTGAAAGAGCGATGAAAAAAAGAAGAAGAGAACCGGGACAGCACAGAGCTCCTAAAGCCAAGTGAGGACAAAGTGTTGAGGAGAAGGTGGTGGTCAACAGTGTCAAAAGAAGCAGAAAGGTCAAGGATAATGAGGACTGAGTAAAAGCCCTTGGATTTATCCAGGAACACGTCTCTGGAGACCACTGTTCCCTCTAAGCTGTGCGCATGTGCGTGCGCACACACCTCGCCGAGCAAGCGCACATACTTTACAACAGAGCGCACAAAAATTACGGTTCTGATTCTGATAGAAAACAACACAGACGTCTTAAAATTTAAAAGTTGTTATGTATTTACGGTTTTCACAAGTTCTACAATGTTTTCTAGTGCAATCAATGTGGTGTACATACTGTATTCTGACGTGCAGTCAAATTTTAAAGTATATAACTCCGAGTGTTGCTATGTGGCGCACAATAATTTAACCTTCCTTCAAAAGCTGCACAGCTGATATTTTATGCGCACACAGCCTACAGAAAATTAGAGGGAACATTGCTGGAGACTTTGGCAAGAGCTGCCTCAGTAGAGTTTAAGGGCCGAAAGCCAGATTGTAGTGGATCCAGAAGGGCTTGAGAGGAGAGAAATGCAAGACAACAGCGGAGAACTGCATGTTCAAGAAGTTTGGAAATGAAGGGAATAAGGGAGATGGGTCGATAATTAGAAGGACAAGTAGGGTTAAGTGAAGGTTTCTTGAGAAGAGGCATGACCACAGCATGCTTGAAGGCTGCTGGGACAGTTGCAGTGGAGAGCAATAAGTTGAGCATATGAGTGATGGAAGGGGTGACAGAGGAGGATATAGAGTTAAGGAGATCAGTGGAGACAGGATCAGAGGAACAGGTAGTGAGTTTAGAGGAGGCAAGAAGATGAGTAGTTTCCTCTTCGTAGATCTTAGAAAAGGACAAAAGGATAGCAGAGATTGAAGGGAAGAGTCGGTATTGAAGAGGGAGAAGAGGGTATGAAGCTGATCTAGTGGGGAATTGGAGTGTAATCTTGTGGACTTTGTCAAGGAAATAGTTGGCTAAGGTTTGGGAAGAAAGGGAAGGTGGTGTTGGAGGTGGAGGTGCCTTGAGGAGAGAGTTGAAAAGAGATGAGGTGAGGGTCAGAGGCAAGAAAGTTAGTCAGATGGACATAGTAGTTTTGCTTGGCGAGTGCTATGGACATATCGGAAGAAAGAGGTGATGAGACAATAGTGGAGAGAGCAGATGGATTGAGAGCATGAAGTTTTCTAAAAAGGTAAGAGTTGACTGGGCGAGATTGAGGCAGGGAATGTTGAAGAGTGAAGCTTAGCAGGTGATGTTCAGATAAGGGAAAAGCCGAGGTATAGAAATTAGAGGGTAAACAATTATAGAGGAAAATAAGGTCAAGGTAATGACCTTGCTGATGAGTGGGGGCAGTAATGGAAAGCTGGAGGTTGAATGAGGAGGTAAGGGAAAGGAGCTTAGAAGCATAGAGGTCATAATGGTTATTAACATGAATATTAAAGTCATCAAGAATAAGGGACGGGGAAGATGAATTCAGAAAGAAGGAAAGCTTTTAGTCAAAGCAGATAGAAAGCTAGATGTGGACTTGTCTGGGGGTCTATAAATAGCAGCTATCTGGAGAGGTAAGGGATTAAAAAGGTGGATGGAATGGACTTCAAAGGAATGAAAGGTATGAGATTGAGGTGGAAGGAGAGTTTGAAATTGAGATGTGTGAGAGAATTGGTAACCACCGTGACAGAGGGCAGCAACTGAAGCTGTGTCATCAGGGAGGAGCCAGGTTTCAGTAAGAGCAAAGAGATGGAGATAATTAGAGATAAAGAGATCATGGGTAAATACAAGGTTATTAGATATGGAGTATGTTTTCTTTAAAGAGCATGAGAAAGGAAGGGAGGAGGGGGAAAGGAGAGGGATATGAATCAAATGGGAACAGTTGCATGAGGAATTGTTTTGGGAATGAGAGAACATTCTAGGGGGACCAGGGTTAGGATTAATATCACCAGGAGCAGAAGAGTGTGGGGTAGAGAGAAAACAGCATGGTGGAAACAAGGGTGGGGTTCTTTCAGAGAGAGAGAACAGGGTTGAATGAGATGAAGAAAAAAATGAAGTTCAAGAGCTGAAGAAAGGGTGGAAGAAAAGATGGGTGAAGAAATGAACGTGGTACAGAGGGGGTTATAAGCAGGGTGGGTATGAAGTTCAAGGTTTGAAGGAAGAAGATTAGGGAGTGTCAATAGTAGGAGGAAAACGTGATGTAGAGCCATAAGAAGACGTGATGAGGAGAGGATTGGACAGAAGAAATAATTGAAGGAGGGTAGGAGGAGGATAGAGGGGAAAAGGGAGCACCTGAGAGTAATTGTGGTGTAAAATTACCTTAAAAGGTGGCTGTGTAGGAGGGTGAGGTTCTACGAGAGAGAGATGAAGGCAAAAGTTAGCTAATATGTAAAAACAATTATCAGTCAGAATACAGTTAAAATTCTTAGATTGTTAATATGTTCAGAGAGAAGGAACCTCAAAGGTACTGTTACCACAGGTTCAATTATTCTGTTAATCTATTAATTTCTATAGGTTTCTGAGATTCCTGTTCTCATCACAGACAGTTTGTTCTGCTTATGAGTCAGATGATTGCTTGTTAAACATGAAATGGTGGAGTTGGTCAACCAAGATTGTGCCGGTCCTCAGGGTACGATGGAGAGAAAGTTTCTCTGGTTTCTGCAATACTTCTTACAATTTAGCTGCCCAGGCAAGCTAGGAAGGTGCACACTGAGAAGCTGGAAGACATTCTTCGCTTTGGTGGGCTGCATGGGTAAGTGACGCGCAGGAAAGCTATGAAGCCACAGCAGGAGCAGCAGTTAAGGCCTACCAAGTAGTGTCGGCCCAAAGCGCCGTGGTAATGATTGACTCACCAGCTCGACGGATACTCAGTGGTCTTAGGTGAGATGGAAGCTGAGTGTCGCAGATCCAGCAGGAGAGTCGTGAAAAACAGCAGGGACCAATGGAGCAGCAGCTGCTGGAGAGGGCTGACTGTGCTCTAGGGCTCCAACTGGCAGCAGCTGTTGTAAATAGTAGGGACAATGGATGATTCTACTGTTGTTAATGCAGCAATCTAAGTAGTCTCTGCACTTAAATTTGAAGTCCGTAATAATTTGGGCAAATCCTGGTTTAATCAATGTTATATTAAAATAATATATCTTCATCATTACCAATTGCTATTTTCTATATGAAGTCTGGCAACTCTGATGCATCACTTCTGTCTATGCTCAGCCTTCCTTTTTACTTTGGCAGTATTTCCACATCTCACAAAAGCACACTCCAGTACTACATGTGAGAAAGTTGAACTCTACAAAAGTGTTTTTAAATTGAGTCTTTCATTGGATAACTGCTGTAATATAGCCTATTCTATCTCAAAATTAACATATGAAAGATTTCCATTAGCATCTTACAGCAGAGCTGACAGTGATTAGGTGGATTGCTTGTGCATAGGCTGACAAGCTGATATCTAGTTTGTACCCTCAAATCCATGATCTCTCAAATAACAAAACAGTCTTTAAAGAGAACTTCCTACTTTAAAAGCACAAAATCGCTTCTATTAAAGCAAACTTGTGAGTATGTATTACCATATTGAAATTCATTGAGATGAAGATCTATGCATATTTGTCAATAAAAAAGGAAATATGCAACTCTATCAAAAGAAACCCTGCAATGATTCATTTCTTCAATGATATTTATCTATAGCAAACTAATGCTTTTCATATGGAGAAAAGAGGCTGCAATAAGAATCTTGAGAGTTTTCAAGTAGAACTCCATTTACCTAAAGCTATAGCTGTGCATATAACATCCAGTAATAACAAGGTAACTATATAAACAACTTCTGGGCAGGCACCACCATTAGGCAAACCAGGATCTGTAGTAGCAGCAGCAATGGATCCCAAAGGACAACGCAGCGCTTACCTGCACATGCCACCACTGTGGTATGGCTTCTTTTACTTTCTATCTTCTGCTTTTGCCCCCCACCTCCTCCGGCGCAGACGTCTGACTAATACAAACCAGAAGTCTCAGCAGGAGGAAGACAGAAGCGGAAGATATAAAGTAAAAGAAGCCGCAACGCAGTGTTGTCATGTGTAGGTTAGCACTATGTTGCGGCTTAGGGTCCATTGCCACCGTTGCAGGGCTCTGGGAAAGGTGACAGTGGTGGCAATGGGGACAGCAGAGAGGGTTGCAAGAGGCGAGTAGATGAAGGGCCTGCCTAGAGCACCTCCCATCCTTGTACCGGCCCTGAACAACTTAGAACCGTTTTCAACCTTGCTAAGATTGTGGAGGCAACTTTAGAAGGGCTACACATGTAAACAAATCTATTATATTCATGCATAAGAAGCGATTCTAGAAGAAGAAGTGCTGCTTATAAATGTATGCCCTCAGCATGTACAGATTTAAAGTGGGTGTGTTCTAGGCATGGTTTGGCAGATCTTGAAAGTATAGGTGTATTCATGTCAGCATTTGCACCTGCTTGCAGACATAGGGAACTGTGGTCTTACTTCTCATTTAGGCCTGGATTAGGGAGAAGTGCTGGAGGGAGAATTTGTACTTACTGCTTAGGTGCTGAAAGCTATCTCAAAATGCCAAAAATATGATTTACATAGCTCGACTCATTAATCGTCACCCCTTGTGCATGCAAATTTTAGATGATCCGTCAGTTACATATGTAAGTGTTAGCAATAGCATGTGTAGGTTGCCAAAGCTGTTGCTTAAATGAGTAGGTACTGCTAGTTACACATACTAAGCCCTACATAATGCCATTCTTTTATTAATAGCTTTTTTTTTTGTAAATTGACTGCGCCCAATATAAGTACTAGGCATGTGGAAGCCCCAAAAGTCTTCAGTTTGTGCTCATTTTAAATGAAGTTTTAGGCATTTTTGTACAGTTTATTTTCTTTATTTTGCATGTATCCATCTTAATTATTGTAAACCTATTCAAACACCCCTTCAATCCGCAAAACTAAACAAGTGACTAGCAACAGAGCCTTCTCATATACAGCTCCCACTCTCTGGATCAATAAAAGACCTTCAGACATTTAGAAAACAGCTGAAATCTCTCCTATTTACTGAGCACTACAACAACCTCCCCCTCAGCGATACGTTCACTCAACCCATCAACTAAGTCCTCCCCTAGCAGGTCCTTCAAGACCTAGCATCCCCCTACCTCCTTAGCTACCCTCTCATTCATTGTACAAGTTGACAAGGCTATGATGTATATAGTTATATGTCAACCAATTTCCACTAAACCCTGAATATGTGTATAGCTGGTACTTAGTTTGCTGTAATATAATTTAAAATAACATTCCCTGTAACTGATACTTTTTTGATGTAAACTGTCACTGATCGTTGGAAGGGGCGGTATAGAAATATTGTTCAAATAAAATAATTAATTAATTAATTGCCTACAATACATGCTACAGGGTTTTTTTTTTACATACACACATCAATTATATGCATGCATATTAATAGGTATATGCATGCACAAGTGATTTCCATGCAATTTTATTTTTAGGCACCCTAATGAATGCCCAAACACGCCACGCCCTAAAAACACATGTCTGATACATACCTTTAACAACACATATCTTTCTACTCTCTTAAATGTATTTTACAAACAGTCCACATTCAGCAAGCTTTCTGTAAACTATAGTCCAAACTTTGCACATCCTGACTTGGATATACATTTCTAGACATAGATGATCTATATGAAATTGAGCATTTGTATTTCCTATTTCATACATCAATCCAATTTTCAGGTAGATCTATTGACAATAATTTTATAAGCCATTTTTGCATGTAAATGGGCTCTTATAAAATTAGGTCAGGCCTAAAAGGATGCAAACCCGCTGCACAGGGGTGGAATTTGGGTGGATCATGGGCGGAGAACTTATCCATGTTTTTTATAAAATACACATGTATGAACGAAAAGCATGCATTAACATTTACACCTGCTCTCGAGCAGGCATCACGGAGGTACTATTGCTGCTGGACTGGGTCTAGTATTTTATAAAGTCACCTTGGTGCAAATGTGTCTTTATAAAATGGCGACAAAATAGGGGCCTTCTTGTTCCCTTAATTTAGTGCTGTGTTATAAAAGTACCCCCATTATTGGATTAGGGACAACCTTCACTATATAATAAGACAATTAAGAGGATTCAATCGCTGCCCAGGTGAATTCTTCAGGCCGGATGTTGTTCTCAGTGGAAAGGGTTGAGTGGGGAAGGTAAAGTTTGCTCCAAGAATTCATTTAGAAATATTCACGCATACTTTACTACATGCCTTTTGAATGTGCTGCAAAGTTCACAGGTACAAGATGTATGCACCTATGTTTCCTGCTGACCCAGAATTTTCACAGGGTATTTTCCTTTAAAAATGAAATTGCACGAATTGAAAATTTCCTCCTACTAGAGCAGTGAGGCTACCGCTAGGAGTTTCTGTCATTATTTCAAAATCCATGGCAACTGGGGCAGAAGCGGAGGAACACTGCATCAGCCTCTTTCAGTGAGAAGGTTAAGGAGCCCCCTAGGCAAGACCAGGGGGTGTTGGCAGGTGGGGGTTGGTTCTCGGTGAGGCCTGATGTTTGGGGCGGGACATCATGGTTGAGTTCTCTTAGGGGAGTGCCCTTTGGTGGCTTGTCAGGCAGTGAGCTTTAGACTGGGGTAGCCTTGAAGGGTGGGTCTTGGTCCAAAACAAGCATAGTCTATGAGGAGGTACTGATAGGGAGTCCACTCTGCTGGGATAACAGGTATGGGGAGGGATCAGCTCTGGAGGGTACCTTCTGTGTATGTGCGAGGGGGAGGGTCAATCATCAGGGAGGGGTCCCATGGGCCTTTTTTTTTACATGGCACATGCTGCTGGAATGCTGGAATTGCGGGTTGTACTTAAAGCCACCTGCGTTAGGTGCAGCTAAGCTATTAGCAGTCATGACAATCCCATGCACTAGCTGACACTGACTGCCAGACCCACTGACTGTCCCAAACTCCACCAAAACCTGTGCTAAGCATTTAGCATGGGTTTTCCACCATGGTGAATTTTTTTTTTACTGCATGTTACTCATACTTTAGTAAACGAGCTCCATAGAGAACAAGGGGTATGTTTACTAAGCAGCTGTAGCGGCTGCCATGCGGTATTGGAGCCGCTACCACTGCTTAGTAAACATACCCCCAAGATTTAGCATACACCATAGTTTTTACAGATTGCCAAACAGTAATTGCATAATCTATATATCATTGTTTTGGACTATGGGGTATGTTAAACCGTCTTAATGTTACCGGTGTTAACTCCAGCGATAATGTGAAGAATGCCATAAAAGGAGTGGGCGTTCCGGTCTTAAGGTAGCTTTTCAGGTTATCGCATGATAAAGTCTGTTATCGCGTGATAGAGGGAGCCATGGCACATTAACATGCGCTAGCCTTAATTAGGCGCGCTGACCTGTAAACACAGCAACAGAGGTGTAGCAGAATGGTTAACACATTGACTGATGAAATAGGGGCCATGCGTTTGATCCCCCAGTGGACTCAATGAGTGAGGCATTACCCTTTACTTTAAATCAGTGCTGTCTAAGGCATTGTCTTTTTTAATTTAAATTAGTGCTGCCAGCAAACACACCCTCACAGTGCTGTAACCTAAGGTGCCGCATAAGGTGCCCTATAAGGCACTCCAGAGGGCACATTATAAAGTATACTGTCTGCTAAGGCACCTTATAATGTTCCCTATAGGGCGCCTTATAGGGCGCTTTATAGGGCGCCTTATGAGGCACCTTAAGGTTACAGCACTGTGAGGATGTTTTTGCTGGCAGCACTAATTTAAATTAAAAAAAGAAACGCCTCAAAAAGCCCTATCAAATTACACCACTGTGGGATCAAACCCATTACCTCTGCCTCCACAGTCAGTGAAGTAACCAGTGGGCTACATCTCTATAGCTACTAACAAACCCCTGGCTGGCTACAGAAGGACTGCAGGTCACCACACAAACTGTCTGCTGTGGTTACCAGGATAAGGTAAACCCACCTGTACCCATGATGCACTGCACATGCAGATCAGCAGTCTACAGCTGATCACAAGATGGGGTATGCACCCCCACAGCACCTCGGCCTGCTAGGGGGAACTGACCGTGTGCACCCCCACAGTACCTCAGCCTGGTAGGGAGAACTGACCGTGTGTGTTACTGGCACAGAGTAGCTACAGAACGTGACATTGTGTGGGTCCTGTGCTCACCCTGAGGGTGAGGTTGGGCACCCAGCACCAGGTCCGCAGCACCTGACTTTGCTGAGATAGGCTATGCTGCAGGTTGCCATCAGTGCTAGTGTGTGATAGGTAGTCCTTGCAGACACACCTAGGCTACATCTGTGTCCATCTGTATTTCCCAGTCATGTCTAGCCCTAGTGGACTATGATGCACCCAGAATAGTGCATGTCCTGTGTGGGTGCCATGGTCACATGATTTAAGTGAAAGGGGGTGTTTGGACCCATAGGCGGATTATGTAGCACCACCAAACCACTCTCTGGGGCTCAGGGTGGGGTACGGGATCTCCCACCAACCGATCCACATTCTACATCCCTGCAATGGTGGCAGTAGAGGGGACCATACATTCTACATCCCTGCAATGGTGGCAGTAGAGGGGACCATCAACCCCAGTTCTGCTGGGGAACAGGCACCCTACAGGGCAGTCAATGCAGATCTGTATGCATCCATACGGGAATAGCAGACAGACAGTAGGCCTAGAAATTCTCATCTACCCCCACCACCACTATCTGACAGTCTCCAGCCACCAAACCCTGCAAGGTGTTCCAGCCATACACATACTAACTGCAGACAGTCTGATAGTTAGTCCATAATGCATGCTCCTGGAGGAGATGTGTGCGAGCGAGTGCGCACACACACACACACCAAGCAGATAAGTCAGTGATTGGGCCCCAGAAAAGACAACCCATAAATATCACTTGGAAAAAATATTATAAAGTACTATGGGGGAACCTAGCCATGCCGTGGTCACTGCTCAGGCAGGGTGAGAGCGACCTCCCAGCAGGACATGCTGTGGCCGGGCACTACAATGTCCCAGCCATTGCCCTATATCCTGTGCAGATTCATCCTGCCCAGGCCACCCTGCTCGGGCCATACCCACAGTACCTTGCTCCTCATTATGCACATATTGGCAGGCTAACACTGGAAACCGTGCAAACAGTGTGGGTGGAGTAAGGTGTAGGCAGCCACAACACACTGGATAGACAGACACACATTTCCACACCTATGCCAGCATTGTGCAAATATAGAGGCTTTTGGCAGCTCTGGCCACCACACCAGTCCTGGGCACAGTGCAGGCATGGCTATGGTACGCAATACTGTTGGGGTCACTCCCCAGGGTGGTAAACACTGTCAGAAACCAAAACTGAAACACACTCCACAGATATCAAAAAGGTTGCTATGATGAAGCTCTGTCAGTAAATTCTGATTAACTTAGGAATTGCTATCTGCCATTAATCATAGCAACCTTTTGATACATGTGTAACGTATTCCCAAGTTTAGGCCAGCATTGCTAAGGTATGCAAGTCCTAGTATTGGGCCTGACACTCCATGAGGCTTTGAATAGTGGAGCCTGTGGGTGTGGGTGTTTATATCCCCTGTTGGCCGCTGCTCTAGGGCAGAGGTTTCCAACTCCGGTCCTGGTGGGCCAAACACTGTTTGGGTTTTCATGCTGTCCCTAATGAATATGCATGAGATACATTTGCATACCATGGGGGTGGCGCATACAAATGCATACATACATATTTATTAGAAAGAGCATGAAACCTGAATAGTGTTTGGGCCTCCAGGACTGCAGTTGGGAAACTCTGCTCTAGGTATTGCACATGTTTATGGTGTCTGCAGTAAAGGTTCCGTCGTTATTACCACGGTTTAATACTGGGTAAAATATGGGCAATGGGTTGGCAGGAGCCACAGCTAGGACTTGATCTTGTGACCTTCTGCTCATGAACACACTGGCTGTGTGCACTGCACCACACTGTTGCCACAGGGAAAGTTCATTCCCTGGGGATACCATGACTGTTCGTCAGACAGAGCCTGTCTGTTGCAGTGCACGGCACCCACCTAAATGGGGCTAGGCCATAGTCTGCTGTGGGCAGATGCCACTGCCCCCTCCACCAACAGCACCCCTCTGCCACCATGCTGCTATGCCATTATGCCAGTGGTGCACAGTCCCAGGCCATCCAGTGTGCTGTTAGGCAGCTGCCTATGGTGTGGGTTCTCGGGTAGGAGTGCCTACATGGATATGCGCGCTTCCCCCCCCCCCCCCCACCTGCCAATGTTCTGTGCCCTTGGGGGTACCTGCTGGATAATCTCCCCTGTGACACTGTGAGACACACACTCATGCCCATGTTGGACCCTCGTCAGTTGCTGTCTTGCTGCTTTACAGTTTCAGCATTGCTATGTGCCACCTAGGCATCTGCCTAACACGCACTGTGCCTCAGCTGGACCACAGCATGTACCACCTGCAGCCCTCTATATCCCATTTTCAGCATCTGTACAGTTGCCCTTTCCTACATGTCCACCTTGCTGTTACTGCACATTTGCACGCCATAACAAACCTGCCCAATATAGACGTGAATAAACCCTGATCAACACTATTTCAATGTGGGATCATTCACTTTGTAGGGGGACAGAGAATAGACCCTTCCAAACATGATACCTTATTTTTTGAGCTTTGTCAGTGGTGTTGCTTTATGTTTATTATTAATATCACTTTTGGCCAGCTTGGTTATTGGGATTTTAAATGTGGTTCAGGTCATTTTCTGTGTTTATTTGCCTTTTTGTTCTGTGCACATGTATCACTACTATCACGTTTTTGGGTTTCCCTGGCTTTGCTGTACATTGCTGACTGAAATGGTTTCTCTTTCCTGCAAATGTGCCTTAACGCGAGGGTTTCACTGGTGTTAGTGTTCAGACCCAGATTTCACAGCGTTAGTGTGCCTGGAGCCTCTCCCCTCCCACTCTCCGCCCATTGACCCTTTCTCTCCACCCTCTGGGAAGCCTTACTCCACCCTTCAGAGCCGGATTTCACAGCGTTAGTGTGCCTTAACGCCGCAGCTGCGTTATCGCGCGCTAAGTGACGTTATCACGCGATATACATTATCGCACGATAATGTCACTTATCGCACGATAATACCACCACTGCGACGTTAAGACGCTTTAGTAAACATACCCCAATGTGTCCTTGATGACACCAAAAAAATTCAGTACCGAACAGTTTTTATTCAGTGCTGCTAGAAAATATAACTGCATTTGTGTCTTAGAATCCATAAGTGGAAAACTGTATTTGTTGCCAATCCAGTTTTACAGTAAATTGCAGCTGCAGTCATCTAGCAGAAGTCCTCCTAATTAATTATTTCAGATCCTAATTAAACGAGTAATACATATGTGTGAAAAATGTGAGTTATTGGTCAGATAAAGATAGAAGGTAAAACATCTAAGACACTGAGAATAAATCAAATGACACAAATATTATTCTTGGTTAATTCATACCAATCACTATAATTACATTAATGAGCTTTCAAAAGTGAGATTTACTGTATACAAATTAATCAATCTAATCTCACTAAAAATAAACGTGAAATAATTTATACAACCTATTAGTATTAATGAATTCCATGGTTACAGAAGGAAGAAGACCTTCAGAAAAGAACTTAATCTAATTGTTTTGAGACATCCAGAAAGATTAAGACATGGATTCTCTTCAGCAAAAATAAAACAGAAGTTATCATATTGTTTTCTTAATGTCAAGAACTCTTGGACTTCCTTACTATATTTCATACCTATGTTTTATAACAGGAAACTTTCCAAGCCTGGACGTATTCATAGGTTGTAATGTAGAGTTTGAGAGGGGCGTTTTCCATTCTGAAATGGTGGGGCAGGAATATATATGGGGACACTTTAGAGAGAAACATAGAAACATGATTGCAGAAAAAGACCAAATGGTCTATCTAGTCTGCTCTTCCATATCAACTACAATAGTCCCCTTTTTTCCTTAAGAGATCTTCTATGTTTGTACCATGAATTTTTGAATTCAGATACTGTCCTTGTTTCTAGTACCAACACAGTCCAAGATGTGAGATAAGTGGAAAAACAATTTATTAAGTATATCAAAACCTATGACAACCCGACACAGGCCGTGTTTCGTAAACCTTCATCAGGGGTTGGTCAGGTAGGATACTAAAAACATAAACAGACATGAATAAAAAATAACAACATATTAAAAAAGTAAAGGAACAGATTAAGGTCATATTATATAAAAATTGCAAATAAAACTCATAACATAAAAGAATAAAATATCTAATAAGGTTAAAACAGATAATAAAAACTGAAAAGTGATGAAACGCTAAATAAAAAACAACAAACATGTACTAACCATATTATTAATAACATTACAACCTAAAATTGTAATAAAAGAACAGCACATGGGTGTGACAAGCAATAAAGCACCTTCATACATGGACCAAAGAAAATTAGTGGCCCTTGGCAGGCAAAAACTAAAATAAATGAATATGACTCAAAAACATGAAAAAATTGTTATACATACGATAAGTCAGTGATTGGGCCCCAAAAGGGACCCATAAATATCACATGAGAAAAATGCTATATAGCACTATGGGGGAACCCAGTCATGCCGGGGTCACTGCTCAATCAGGGTGAGAATGACCTCCCAGCAGGACATGCTGTGGCCATGCTGTCCGTGCAGGTGGTACCGGGCACTACAATGTCCGAGCCATTGCCCTATGCCCTGTGCAGATTCGGCCAGGCCAGGCCACCCTATCCAGGCTATTCTCACAGTGCCTTGCTCCTCGTTATGCAAATTGGCAGGCCAATACTGGCAACAGTGCTAGCAGTGTGGGCTGTGGAGGGTGTTGGCAGCCACCACACCCTGGATAGACAGACACACACTCCACACACCTATGCCAGCATTGTGCAACTATAGAGGTGTTTGGGAGCCCTGGCCACCACACCAGTCCTGGGCACAGTGCAGGCATGGCTATGGTATGCAATACTGTTGGGGTCACTCTGTCAGACACCAGACCTGGGGCACACTCCACAGACATCAGAAAGGTTGCTATAATGCAGCTCAATCAGCCAGTTGTGCTTAACGTAGGAATTGCTATCTGCCTGTTCTCATAGCAACCTTTTGATAGCTGTCTACAGTTTTCCCATGTTTAGGGTAGCATTGCTAAGGTATGCAAGTGCTAGTATGGGGAGATGTGCGCAGGGCCCAACATTCTGCCTCTCCAGGAGGCTTGGGATAATGGAGCCTGTGGGTGCAGGTGTGTCTGCCCCTGTTGGCCGCTGCTCTAGGGCAGAGGTTCCCAACTCCAGTCCTGGAGGACCAAACACTGTTCGGGTTTTCATGCTGTCCCTAATGAATATGCATGAGATACATCTGCATACCATGGGGGCGGTGCATAGCAATGCAGCACAGCCACATTTATTAGAGGCAGCATGGAACCTGAATGGTGTTTGCCCCTCCAGGGCTGCATTTGGGAGACTCTGCTCTAGGTAATGCGCATGTTTATGGTGTCTGTGCTCTGTAGGGTAAAATGTAGGTGTTTTGGGCATGTCTACGTCATCTGCACTACAGGTTCTGTCTGTATTAGCATGTTGTAGTAGTGGGTAAAATATGGGGGCTGGGTTGGCAGGAACCACAGCTGGGACTTGCACCTGTGACCTTCTGCTCCTGAACACACTGGCTGTGTGCACTGCACCACCGTGTTGACACAGAGACTGTGTATTCCCTGGGGATACCATGACTGTTCGTCATACAGGGCCTGTCTGTTGCAGTGCATGGCACCCACCTACACAGGGCTAGGCCACGGTCTGCTCTGGGCAGCTGCCACTGCCCCCTCCACCTCTAGTACCCCTCTGCCACCCTGCTGACATGCCCGTTTGCTGGTGCTGCTGGTGGAGCGCAGTCTCAGGCCATCCATTGTGCTGGTAGGTGGCTGCCTATGGTGCAGGTTCTGGGGTAGGGGTGCCTGCATAGCTGTACACACTTCTCCCCAGCACCGCCTGCCAATGTTCTGTGCCCTTGGGGGTACTGCAGTGCCAGGTCCCACAGTACCTGTTGGGTACTATCCCCTGTGACACTGTGGGAAGCACACTTGTACCCATGCTGGGCCCTCATCAATTGCTGTCTGGCTGCTCTACTGTTTCAGCATTCGTATGGGCCACCTAGGCATCACCCTAGTCCGCACTGTGGCCCAGCTGCAGCACAGCATGTGCCGTCTGCAGCCCTCTGTGTCCCCTTTCCCAGCATCTGTCCAGTTGCCCATTCTGACATGCCCACCCTGCTGTTGTGGAACATGTGCACGCCATAGGAAACCTGTCCAATGGAGAAGGAAACCCTGATCAGTGCTATTTCACTGTGGGATCATTCACCTTGTATGGGGATGGAGCGTAGACACTTCCAAAATTCATATTCTTTTTTTGGAGCTTTCTTGGGAGTGTTTTTCGATGTTTCCCATTCATATCACTATTGCCCAGCTGGTTATGTTTTTTTTTATATTTTGTTTGGGTCATTTTCAATGTTTATTTGCACTTTTGTTCCGTGCACATGTATCACACTTCTCACTTTTTGTCGGTTTCCCTGATTTTGCTGTACATTTCTCTTCCCTTTAAATCAGATCTAACGCCAGGTTTTCACTGGCATTCGTTTTCAGCCTCGGATTTCACAGCGTTAGTGTGCCTGGAGCCTCTCTCCTCCCACTCTCCACCCATTGACCCCTTCTCTCCGCCCCTGGGGAGTCTTCCTCCACCCTCCGGGAGCCTTTCCCTGCCTTCAGCGCTCGTTTGCGCTGCTGCGTGCGTTATCGCGCGATAAGGTACCTGTGTGCCTTAAAAAGCGCCATTATCGCGCGATAAGGTACCTTATCGCGTGATAACATCACAGAGCGCACTTTAAGATGGTTTAGTAAACATACCCTATAGTTTCCAAAAAGTCATTAGTCAGCTCTACTACTACTATTACCATTAATCATTTACATAGCAATACAAGGTTTATGCAACACTGTACAGATACATAAAATAAGGTGGTTCTTGCTCATCAGAGCTTGCAATCTAATCATATCAGACAGTACAATAGATGAGAACAAGGATACAATAGGGAAGAGTAAGGAGACAGAAGGAGAACAAAGGATTAATATCCAAAAGCTGCCTGAAAAAGGTGAGCCTTTAGCATGCATTTATAAAAGGGGAGAGATGAAACCTGACATAAATATGCAGGTTGTTTGTTCCAGGCATAAGGAGCAGCAAGTTGAAAGTCTTGACGGACTGGAAAGGGGAGCTGTTACTTCTGGAGAGAAATCTGAAATTGTGAGTATATACTTCTGGGAATTTTTCTGAAAGGAATTGTTTTTCTTTTAAAGCTAATTAATCTGTGAACCCACTATTTTTTTTGTTAAATCAGTCAGGGCCTAGTAGCAACAGTTTAAGATTCAATTTAAAAACACAGAAGAGAACTTTCTGGTTACCTTTCATACCCAGTAGACAGCTGTAGTTTAAATTTCATAGTCACTCAGGGCCTAGCATCAGCAAAGTACTTTTAGTTTCAAATTAAAACACAGAAGAGAGCTTTCTGGTTAAATTTAGAATCCAGCAGAGAGCTTGTAGTTTAAATTTCATAATAGGTTAGAGCCTAGTAGCAGCAAAGAGCTATAATTTAAATCAAATCAGAATATAGTTTTCCTCAGCAGCACAGGACAAGGTACTGTGTAGCAGCCCTTTTTTAATAAGTGTTATATCCCTCCCTCCCTCCCCACACCCACCCTCCCCTGGGAAAATCACAGCTTTATAGGTACTTGCACAACTTAAAAGACAGGAGGTGCTCTCAGGTGAAGCTCATTACCCAAATCAGTCATACACCAAGGACCTGAGATTAATTAAGCTTCAGGTGAACAAGGTATATTAAACTTCTTAGGTACAGTTTTAGTGGTATAAATATCCATTGCACCCTTTAGTACATATAGAACTTAAAGATCTAAACACAAACTTAAAACTAAGATGCAGACAGCAGTCCAGCAGCGGGATGTGGGCTTTCCAGTCTTTTGCATTGAGTGTCACATGTATGATTTTCTCCCAGCTGGTGAGAGGTCTTACGTGTGCACTAGGTGCAAGGAGCTCTCTGCTCTCAGGGAACAAGTCCGTTCTCTAGAGGCTAGAGTAGCAGACTTGGAAAACATAAGACAGACAGAGAGGTACATAGACGAGACCTACAGGGATATAGTTCTGAAGTCCCACCTCCAGTCTGGCAGCATCCCTGTTGCCATGGAGGAGAGAGGTCACGTGACAGGAGAGCATCACCCTGGTGTGGCAGGAAGTGATCCTGTAACTAGGACCTGTCCTCCAGGTGATGTAAACCCCTCTTGCACCGAGGAGGTTTCTCCAGGGCCAAGTGCCCATGCGGGAAGGGTTAGGACAGCAGTTATAGTTGGTGATTCGATCATTAGGCATGTAGATAGCTGGGTGGCTGGTGGACGTGAGGATCGCCTGGTAACATGCCTGCCTGGTGCGAAGGTAGCGGACCTCACACGCCACCTAGATAAGGTCTTAGATAGTGCTGGGGAGGAGTCTGCTGTCTTGGTACATGTTGGTACCAATGACATAGGAAAATGTGGTAGGGAGGTTCTGGAAGCTAAATTTAGGCTTTTAGGTAGGAAGTTGAAATCCAGAACTTCCAGGGTAGCGTTCTCCGAAATGCTTCCCATTCCACGCGCAGGACCCAATAGGCAGGCAGAGCTCCGGAGTCTCAATGCGTGGATGAGACAATGGTGCAGAGATGAGGGGTTCGGATTTGTTAGGAACTGGGGAACATTCTGGGGAAAGGAGGGGCTCTTCCGAAGGGATGGGCTTCACCTTAACCGGGATGGAACCAGGCTGCTGGCATTAACCTTTAAAAAGGAGATAGAGCAGCTTTTAAACTAGATAATAGGGGAAAGCCGACAGTCGCCCAAGAACGCATGGTTCGGAAGAATGTATCCTTGAAGGATACTACAAAAAGCAGAGAGGTTCCAAAAAAGAGTAAAGTAGCCCAAATGCCCTCGAGTATGGAGCAGACAGAACTTAAAGATCCCAAATTACCCATGTCTACCAATAGCCAAATTAATATGAATAAAATACAGTCTCTAAAATGCTTGCATGCAAATGCTAGAAGTCTACAAAACAAGATGGGAGAGTTAGAATATATAGCACTAAACGAGAGGTTAGATATGATTGGAATATCAGAGACATGGTGGAAGGAGGACAACCAGTGGGACACTGTGATACCTGGGTACAAACTATATCGAAATGATAGAGCTGATCAAATTGGTGGAGGGGTTGCGCTCTATGTTAGAGAGGGCATTGAGTCAGAAAGGATTAAAGTTTTGCAAGAAACAAAATTTGCTGTAGAATCTCTATGGATTGAAATTCCATGTAAAAAGGGGAAGACGATGGCAGTGGGGGTGTACTATCGTCCGCCTGGCCAGAATGAACAAATGGATGATGAAATGCTCAAAGAAATCAAGGAAGCTAGCAAAAGTTACAGTGCAGTAATAATAATGGGTGATTTCAATTACCCCGGCATCGACTGGGTCAGTGTCACAACAGGACATGCTAGGGAGATAAAGTTCCTAGATGAAATAAATGACTGCTTCTTGGAGCAGCTGGTTCATGAACCGACCAGAGGGGAAGCAATATTAGACCTAGTCCTTAGTGGAACACCAGATGTAGTGCAAGAGATAAGGGTGTTGGGGCCACTTGGCAATAGTGATCATAGCATGATCGCCTTTGATTTAATTAGTGGAGGAGGGATAGTAAGGAAATCCACAGTACTACCCCTTAACTTTCGAAAGGGAGACTATGATAGAATGAGGAAAACAGTTAAGAAAAAACTAAAAGGAGCAGTTGCAAAGGTTAAAGACGTACATCAAGCTTGGGTGTTGTTGAAAAATACTATCTTGGAAGCCCAGACCAGCTGTATTCCACGCTTTAAGAAAAGTGGAAGGAAGTCCAAAAAATTGCCAGCATGGTTTAAAGCTGAGGTCAGAGAGGCTGTTGTTGCCAAAAAAGCATCTTTCAAGAAATGGAAAAAAGAGCCAAATGATGAACCCTGGAAACAGCACAAGCACTGGCAAGTCAAATGCAAGGCATTGATAAGGCAGGCAAAGAGAGAATTTGAGAAGAAGCTTGCTGCGGAAGCAAAAACGCGAAATAAAGACCTTTTCAAGTACATTCGTAGCAAAAAACCCGTGAGAGAGTCAGTTGGTCCATTAGATGATAAAGGGGTTAAAGGAGCACTAAGAGGCGACAAGGCGATAGCGGAGAGACTGAATGAATTCTTTGCTTCGGTCTTTACTGAGGAAGATGTAGGGATGTTACCCACGACTGAAGTGGTATTTAAAGGTGTGGAAGAATTGAAGGAAATATCGATACATCGGGAAGATGTCCTACAACTATTAGATAAACTGAAGAGTAGCAAATCACCTGGGCCGGATGGTATACATCCAAGGGTGTTGAAAGAACTGAAATTTGAGATTGCAGACCTGCTATCAGTAATCTGTGAACTATCATTAAAATCATCTCTAATACCTGAGGATTGGAGGATCGCCAATGTAACACCAATTTTTAAAAAGGGTTCGAGGGGTGATCCGGGAAACTACAGACCGGTGAGCCTGACATCAGTACCGGGAAAAATGGTAGAAACCATCATAAAGAATAAAATTACTCAGCATATAGATAGTCATGACCTAATGGGAGACAGCCAACATGGCTTTAGACAAGGAAGATCTTGTCTTACTAATCTGTTATGTTTTTTTGAAGGAGTGAATAAACAGGTGGACAAAGGTGAGTCGGTTGATATTGTGTATCTGGACTTTCAGAAAGCCTTTGACAAGGTCCCTCATGAGAGACTTTTGGCAAAACTAAAGAGTCATGGGATAGGAGGCAGTGTACTACTGTGGATCAGGAACTGGTTAAAAGATAGAAAGCAGAGGGTAGGACTAAATGGCCAATTTTCCCAATGGAGAAAGGTGAATAGTGGTGTACCCCAGGGATCTGTGCTGGGTCCGCTGCTTTTTGACATATTCATAAATGACCTGGAAAGTGGAATAACGAGTGAGGTTATCAAATTTGCTGATGACACAAAACTATTTAAAGTTGTTAAAACCCAGGAGGATTGTGGAAAATTGCAAGAGGATCTTGATAAATTGGAAGACTGGGCATCAAAATGGCAGATGAAATTTAATGTGGAGAAGTGCAAGGTTATGCACCTAGGGAAGAACAACCCAAACTATGGTTACACGATGCAAGGTTCCACATTAGGAACCACCACCCAAGAAAAAGATTTAGGCGTCCTTGTGGATACCATGTTAAAACCCTCGGCCCAGTGTGCAGCGGCGGCCAAGAGAGCAAATAGAATGCTAGGTATGATAAGGAAAGGAATGGAAAATAAAACAAAAGATATTATAATGCCTCTATATCGTTCCATGGTGAGACCGCACCTTGAATATTGTGTGCAATTCTGGTCGCCATATCTTAAAAAGGATATAGCAATTTTAGAAAAGGTTCAGAGAAGAGCCACCAAAATGGTAAAGGGGATGGAAGGCTACTCCTATGAAGAAAGGCTAAAAAGGTTGGGGCTCTTTAACCTGGAAAAGAGACGGCTGAGGGGAGATATGATAGAAGTCTATAAATTAATGAACGGAGTGGAACGGGTAAACGTAGATCGATTGTTTACCTTATCAGAATATAGAAAGACTAGGGGACATGCAATGAAGCTACAGGGTAAACTATTTAAGACTAATAAAAGAAAATATTTTTTCACTCAACGTGTAATCAAACTCTGGAATTTGTTACCGGAGGATGTAGTAAAGGCTGTTAGTGTAGCTGGGTTTAAAAAAGGTTTGGACAAGTTCCTGGAGGAAAGGTCCATAAACCATTATTAAGAAGGGACCCAGGATATCAATGCTTGAACCAATACAAGCATTGTGGAACCTGTGTCCCTTGGGGAAACTGCTAGGTACGTATGACCTAGATTGGCCACTGTTGGAAACAGAATACTGGGCTTGATGGACCTTGGTCTGACCCAGTATGGCATATCTTATGTTCTTATGTTCTTATGTATTGAAGTCTGGAGTTAGAAGAGAAGAGCATAGAGAGAAGAAAGCCAAAGGAAGAGCATAGCTCATGAGGAGGAGTGTAGGGAGAAAGGAGAGAAGAGCAACAGCATGAATGCATTTATAGGTCAGAAGGAGAAGTTTATATTGAATTTGGAAATGGAAGGGAAAGCCAATGAAGTGATTTAAGACAAGGGGTTATATGAGCATAATGGGACTGGCAGAAGATTAGCCACGCAGATGAGTTTTGAACAGACTGAAGGGGAGGAAGATGAATCAGAGGGAGATCAGCAAGGAGGACATTGCAATAATCTAAGCAAAAGAGTGGATAAGTGTTTTAGTAGTGTGTTCAGAAAGGAAGAGGCAAATGTTGTTAATGTTATAGAGAAAGAAATAACAGGTTTTTGCCACTGTTGAATATGTGAGGAGAAGGAGAAGAAGGAGTCAAAGATGACCCTAAGTTTATGGGCTGAGGAAACAGGAAGCAGAAGAGTGTTATCAAAAGAGATAGAGAAAGGAGGAAGGGGGAAGAGGGAAGAGGGTTTAGGTGGAAAAATAAGAAGTTTATTTTATTTTATTTTATTTAACTGCATTTATATACCGCTTTTCACCGGGTCAAGTTTTGGCCATGTTCAATTTCAAACAGCGATGAGACATCCAGGTGGCGATATCAGATAGGCAGGCAGACATAAAGCCTTGGAGTGTGGGAGACATATCAGGTGTAGATACATAGATTTGAGAGTCATCAACATAAAAATGATACTGAAAATCATGAAAGGAGATGAGAGCACCAATGGACTGGATAGAGAGAGAGAAAAGGAGAGGGCCAAGAACAGACCCTTGGGGTACACCAACTGAGAGAGGGATAGTAGTAGAGGAGGAACCACCAGAACAGACACTGAAAGAGCGCTGGGAGAGATAAGAAGAGAACCAGGACAGTATAGGGCCCCTAAAATCAAGTGAGGACAATGTATCGAGGAGAAAGTGGTGGTCAACAGTGTCAAAAACATCAGAAAGGTCAAGAAGAATGAGGACTGAGTAAAGGCCTTTTTAGTCAGGAACAAGTCATTGGAGACTTTGGCAAGGGCCGTTTCAGTAGAATGTAACTGACAAAAGCCAGATTGAAGTGGATCAAGGAGGGCTTGAGAGGTGAACATTCAAGACAAAGACAGAGATCTGCAGGTTTGATAATTTTGGAAATGAAGGGAAGAAGGGAGATGGGTTGATAATTACAAGGACAAGTAGGGTTAAGTGAAGATTTCTTGAGGATAGGTGTGACCAGAGCATATTTAAAGGCTGCAGGGAAAGAAGCAGTGAAGAACAATAGGTTGAAAATGTGTGTGATGGAAGGGATGACAGAGGAAGAATTAAGGGGATGGGAGGGGATAGGATCAGAGGAACAGATAGTAAGTTTAGAGGAGAAAAGAAGATGAGAGGTTTCCTCTTCTGAGGTCCTAGAAAAGGGAGAAAGAGTAATGGAGATTGAAGGGAAAAGATGCTATTGAAGAGGGGGAAGAGGGGATGAAACTGATCTTGAGGGGAACTGGAATGTAATCTTGTGGACTTTGTTATGGAAATGGTCAGCAAGGGTTTGGATAGAAAGAGAAGGAGGGGTCGGAGGTGGAGGAGCTTTGAGGAGAGAGTTGAAAAGAGATGACGGGGTCAGAGACAAAAGATTTGGTTAGATGGACATAGTAGTTTTGCTTGGTGAGAGCTAAGGTGGATTGGAAGGAAGCAAGCATGAATTTGAAATGAAAACAATCCAAAAGGGAGTGGGATTTGAGCCAAATATGCTCATCTGAGCGGGCACAGGAGCAAAGGGAGCAGGTAGTTGAAGCCGCATAGGGCTGAGGTATAGTGCACCTAAGAAGATGAAGGATAGGCAGAGCAAGAGTATGTAGAGCAGAGGAGAGAGCAGTATTATAGGAAACTATAGCTTCATCAACCAAGCTAGAAGACAAAGAGGAGGAGAGAGGTGATGAGACTATAGTGGAGAGAGCCAATGGATCAATAGATTCCTAAAAAAGATAGAAGACTGTGAGAGAATGAGGTACGGAATGATGAAGAGTGAAGCTAAGAAGGTGATGATCAGATAAGGGAAAAACTTAGGTACAGAAATTAGCAGGTAAACAATTAGAGAAGAAGCCAAGATCAAGGCAATGGCAGAAGAGCAAAGCTGGAGGTTAAATAAGGAAGTAAGGGAAAGAGGTTTGGAAGCATAGGGCTCAGAAGGGTTATCAACATAAATATTAAAGTTACCAAGAATAAGGGAGGTGGAAGAAGAATCGAGGTAAAAGGAAAGCCATGAGTCAAAGTCAGTGAGAAAGGTAGAAGTGGGCTTGTCAGATGGTCTATAGATAAGAACATAAGATATGCCATACTGGGTCAGACCAAGGTCCATCAAGCCCAGTATTCTGTTTCCAACAGTGGCCAATCTAGGTCATACGTACCTAGCAGTTTCCCCAAGGGACACAGGTTCCACAATGCTTGTATTGGTTCAAGCATTGATATCCTGGGTCCCTTCTTAATAATGGTTTATGGACCTTTCCTCCAGGAACTTGTCCAAACCTTTTTTAAACCCAGCTACACTAACAGCCTTTACTACATCCTCCGGTAACAAATTCCAGAGTTTGATTACACGTTGAGTGAAAAAATATTTTCTTTTATTAGTCTTAAATAGTTTACCCTGTAGCTTCATTGCATGTCCCCTAGTCTTTCTATATTCTGATAAGGTAAACAATCGATCTACGTTTACCCGTTCCACTCCGTTCATTAATTTATAGACTTCTATCATATCTCCCCTCAGCCGTCTCTTTTCCAGGTTAAAGAGCCCCAACCTTTTTAGCCTTTCTTCATAGGAGTAGCCTTCCATCCCCTTTACCATTTTGGTGGCTCTTCTCTGAACCTTTTCTAAAATTGCTATATCCTTTTTAAGATATGGCGACCAGAATTGCACACAATATTCAAGGTGCGGTCTCACCATGGAACGATATAGAGGCATTATAATATCTTTTGTTTTATTTTCCATTCCTTTCCTTATCATACCTAGCATTCTATTTGCTCTCTTGGCCGCCGCTGCACACTGGGCCGAGGGTTTTAACATGGTATCCACAAGGACGCCTAAATCTTTTTCTTGGGTGGTGGTTCCTAATGTGGAACCTTGCATCGTGTAACCATAGTTTGGGTTGTTCTTCCCTAGGTGCATAACCTTGCACTTCTCCACATTAAATTTCATCTGCCATTTTGATGCCCAGTCTTCCAATTTATCAAGATCCTCTTGCAATTTTCCACAATCCTCCTGGGTTTTAACAACTTTAAATAGTTTTGTGTCATCAGCAAATTTGATAACCTCACTCGTTATTCCACTTTCCAGGTCATTTATGAATATGTCAAAAAGCAGCGGACCCAGCACAGATCCCTGGGGTACACCACTATTCACCTTTCTCCATTGGGAAAATTGGCCATTTAGTCCTACCCTCTGCTTTCTATCTTTTAACCAGTTCCTGATCCACAGTAGTACACTGCCTCCTATCCCATGACTCTTTAGTTTTGCCAAAAGTCTCTCATGAGGGACCTTGTCAAAGGCTTTCTGAAAGTCCAGATACACAATATCAACCGACTCACCTTTGTCCACCTGTTTATTCACTCCTTCAAAAAAACATAACAGATTAGTAAGACAAGATCTTCCTTGTCTAAAGCCATGTTGGCTGTCTCCCATTAGGTCATGACTATCTATATGCTGAGTAATTTTATTCTTTATGATGGTTTCTACCATTTTTCCCGGTACTGATGTCAGGCTCACCGGTCTGTAGTTTCCCGGATCACCCCTCGAACCCTTTTTAAAAATTGGTGTTACATTGGCGATCCTCCAATCCTCAGGTATTAGAGATGATTTTAATGATAGTTCACAGATTACTGATAGCAGGTCTGCAATCTCAAATTTCAGTTCTTTCAACACCCTTGGATGTATACCATCCGGCCCAGGTGATTTGCTACTCTTCAGTTTATCTAATAGTTGTAGGACATCTTCCCGATGTATCGATATTTCCTTCAATTCTTCCACACCTTTAAATACCACTTCAGTCGTGGGTAACATCCCTACATCTTCCTCAGTAAAGACCGAAGCAAAGAATTCATTCAGTCTCTCCGCTATCGCCTTGTCGCCTCTTAGCAGGTATCTGGAGAGATAAGGGATTAAAAAGATGGAAGGAGGAAAAAGAGTGAGACTGAGGTAGAGGGAGAGGTTGAAATTGGCAGGAAGGAGAAAGCAGAAACCCCACACCACCATCACCTTGGCCAGTGACACAAGGAGTGTGCGAGAATTGGTAGCCGCCATGAGAGAGGGTAGCAACCAATGCAGTGTCATCAGGAAGAGCCAGGTTTCAGTAAGAGCTAGACGTTGAAAAGAGTTAGAAATGAAGAGATCATGAGGAAGGGGGAGTTTATTAGCTATGGAATATCATTCCATTGGGCTCAAGAGAAAGAGAGAGAGGAAGGGGAAGGAGAAGAATAATGATGAGGAGTGAGAGAAATGTCTCGGGAGAGGGTGGCCAGATTTAGGATTAATGTCACCAGATGAAAGAAGGAGAAGGAAGAGAAGTGTGTGAGGCAAAGAGGAGATGGAATGGAAGAAATGAAGATGAGGTTGTAAGAGAGAGAAGGGATGAATGAGAGAAAGAAGAAGGTGATGTTTGAGAGCAGAGGAAGGGAGGAAGACAAGATGGATGGAGAAATGGGAAAGGTAGAGAAAGGATGCTAAGGAGGAGGGGTTTTGAGCTGAAAGTGAAAGGGGAGAAGGTTAGGGAGTGTCAGAAAAAGAAAGTAAAAGTGGTATGGAGCCATAGGAAATGGAGGTATAAATCAAATCTAAGAAGGGGAGGATGAAGGGGGATGGAGAAAGAGGAGAGAGATGACGATAAAAAATCCAGGTAAAATGTAAATGCAATTAGTATCTAAACAAAACAGTTGAAAATAGTTTATAAGATAGTAAGTTTAAGTGAATAAGTTTCTGAACTACGTATTTATGGGCAGTCTATTCTGCTCCTGAGTCAGAAAGTCATTCATTCTTATCTGGAAAAGCACATGTCAGATTCTGCCAGAAAATGGCTGAGAGGTGCTGCCGGCTCTTCTGCCCGTCGCATGCTTAGGTCTCCACCATTGAGATCCACTGTAGTCCCTCTCCGGTCTCCTCAGCTCAAAGTCCTTCTGTCATTCCTTTCAAACTCTGTCTGACACCAATTATGTCCTTATCACCTGATAGCTAGATACAGCATCTCCCTTAGGTGGGGGGAAGAGCGGAAGATTATCTCAAATGAATTAGGAATATCTATGACTTTCATATGAAAGGAATCAGTCATATCTTCACAATTTGAACCAGATGCCTGCAAGTTTGAAAATTAAATGGCAGGGGAAAATTAAATAAAGCTGCCTTTTCTGTAGGGTATTGTTACTCTATATTGAAGAGTATTTTATTTTCCTTTTTTAATTAATAAAATAATTTATATTGAAATTTTGGATACATTTTATGTAAGATTACAATAGCTTTCTATTGTGCTTTGGAATATATTATTTGAAATGAAAGAAATAGCTTTTCAGTGATATAAATCATTCATAGAAGTAATAGGTTTTGATAGGAATCATTTAAAAATGTTTTCTGATTACTTTTCAGTCCAAAAGCATGATATGTTACTGTATTATCACAGGTGAATCATATAATTATTTCATGGATATTAAAACTAAACTGTGTCAAAATAGCATGATGTGACAGAAACTGAAAGTAGACTAGATATAGCGAAAATTAATGCCTCATCTAAAGAATGATTCATAACACAGGTACACTAAAAAAATTTTTTTTTAAACTGCCTCTAATGTTTCGATTGATTTTTACATTTTTTGGTGCGCTGAATCCAAATCTGGTAACCAATTTGCTCCATCACGTACAGATTTTTTGCTACATTGGGTTAGCAGTTTGAGGTGAACGTTTCAGATTGAGTGCGATCGAGATAAAAGTTTCTTGGATGAATTCTTTATACTAATTGTTTAGCAGTTATTCAAATAAGAATAAAGAAAATTGTAACAAGGCAGCACATAAGAATAGAGTAATGTCAACAAAACACACTGTGATGGTAGAAAAATTGTCTGCACTTAAAACAGCCACATACATGTGCACAAACATTGAGCATATAAGAGCGAGGTTAGACACAAAGCAAAGCAAAGAAATGTGCAAAAAATGTTGTACAGGTATGTATGTAAGAATAGAAAACGCAAACCGCACCATTGCAATACATGAAGACAAACACCCGATGGTGTGAAAATAAAATTCTAATAAATGAGATCCGACACTGTGGTAATAACTAGCAAATTTTTATTTCAAAGTTTAGTAAAAACACGATATTTGTCAACACAGTTTAGATTTTAAAGTCATTCTTGGGTCAATCAATCTCCTGGTGGGCCCGTTTCTTCTTCGCCCGAATGCTTCTCTTGGTGCGCTGCTTGGCGTATTTTTCATCTGGGGTTTCCCGCAGCAGCAACCAGCAGAAATCAGCCATCATAGTGGTGTTCCATCTTCCTTGGTACCTTCTCTCTGCGTCCTTGATGTCCTGGTGAAACCTTTCACCTTGTTCTTCACTGTACGCCCCCAAGTTTTCGGGAAAGTAGTTCACATGGGAGTGCAAGAAATGGACTTTCAGGCTCATGTTACAGCCTTGTTCTTTGAAGGCATTGAGCATCCTGGCAACAATATCCTTATAGTTCTCATCCTGCCTGTTCCCCAAGAATTTGAGAACAACATCCTTGAAGGAATCCCAGGTTTCTTTTTCCTTCTCAGACATCGTTTCAGCGAATGCTCCATCTGAAATGAGTTTCCTTATATCAGGGCCAACAAACACTCCTTCCTTTAGCTTTGCTTCAGAAAGTCGGGGGAACTTTGAGCAAAGGTACCGAAAGCACTCACCATCTTTTGGAAGGGACTTGATGAATTGCTTAATGAGACCCAACTTAATGTGGAGAGGTGGTAATAGAATTTTATCACGAGGTACCAAGCTCTCATGAAGAACATTTTTCTCACCGGGTCTCAAATACTCCCGAATTGGCCAGCCTTTTTTCCCCCAGTGTAGGTCGCGGGCCCGGCTATCCCACAAGCAAAGGAAGCAGGAATATTTGGTTAAACCGGATTGCTGCCCTAATAGCATGGATAGAATTTTAAAGTCTCCACAAATCATCCACTTATGCTCATCATAACGAATCTTCTGAAGAATCAGGGCCAAATTCTCGTATTTTTCTTGGAGAATAACAGAGTGAGCAATAGGAACTGAAGCGAATGTGTTGCCATTATGAAGAAGAACACCTTTTATGCTGTCTTTTGACGAATCAATGAACAGTCGCCATTCAGCAGGATCATACTTGAGTTTAAACTTTTCCATCACTCCGTATATATCGTTGCAAAATACCAAATCTTCCTCTTTGCTGAAATACTTCAAAAATTGTGTCTCGCGGTTGCGGTACCAATAAAAAGTTGTTCCTGGTGACAATAGATTTTTCTGTTTAAGCCGAGAACCTAGCAGTTGGGCAGCATCTTTTGGGAGTCCTAAATCCCGGACTAAATCATTCAATTCAGCTTGAGAGAAAAGTTCAGGTTTCGGATCTGGTTCAGTTTCAAACTCGGAAGTACTGGACTCATCGGGAAAAGCCATCTGATGAGTCTCATCATGATCAGAACCGTCCACACAAATATGATCCAAAGATTTTGGTGGTTCAGGCACAGGTACTTCGTTGCTATGAGGCATAGGCCTAATTGCTGAGGGAAGGTTGGGGTAACTTATTACGTTCTTATTTTTTAAGTTGTATCCCTTCACAATGCAAGAGCAAAAATAGCAGTCACTGCTGTGGTCTCTTTGTTCACGCCACATCATAGGTATTCCGAAACAAAATGCTTGTTTTTTACCTTTCATCCATAAGCGTAGATCTTCCTCACATGTCTTGCACACTTTGTGAGGAGCCCACGGTTTGTCTTTATCGCCTAACTTCAAACCGAAATAGGCGAAATATACTTTTTTAATAAATGCAGAAATGTTCCTCTGCCGCTTTTTCACGGTATATTCCCCACAAATAAAACAAAAACTGTCCGGAGAGTTGACGCAACCTCTGGCTCTGTGAGCCATCACAAATACACAGCACTGCAAACTACAACTGTAGTGAACCACTTCGGAATAAAGCTGGATTACGACTGAGCAAACAGAAGGTAATAATGAACTTGCAAGAAACTGAAATTTGACAGGACCGTTCATGTTGCAACCACCGTGTTTGAGCGGAGCGAACGAGGCAAGGCGAACAGGAAAGAACATGCGCCAGCGCGAGTACTGGATTTAGCCCCCCGCCTCCCAATTGTCCTGTTAATGTATAAAATGAATACAAAACAATCTAAAATATCATGAGGGAGTGTTTCTAGTTAGTTAACCATTACAACCTCTATTTTGGGCCAAGAAAATAAACTGCAGTCGGCTAAAAAGAAATTATGTGAACATTCCTTATATGGGTAAGAAATCTAATTTTGCAAGAAAACGTGACGTGATGGAACATTTTGGCTATTTTTCCTGGATTCAGCACCCCAAAATCTATAGGAGTCAGTTGCAAAACTGGAGGCAGTTTTTTGGTAGTGTACCTGTGTAATTTATTTCATGTTTGTTGATACTATGAAGACAAGCAAGAAGAAAGGCAAAATCAGACCTGAATAATAAAGATGGACAGGAATGCACAAGACATCATAGATTACTCAGACAACTGAAGCATATGCAAGCCTTGCTACAGAAATGACCAGTAACATGAACATATGAATGGCAACAGCTGTGACTGGCTATATCAATTCATTCAATCTTTCATTTTTATATTCCCCTTTTGCTGGCTGAAGTTCTGCTGGTCTCTCAAATATCTGAATCTATGAAACAGGTGCATATATAGACCTCCCTATTCGACAATCTCATAAGGGGCATTGACAATGCCAGAAAAGGTTTCCAGTTAATCTTTATGGACATATCAGCCTCCTTTGATATGGTTTCCCACAACATAATGCAACAACATCTACAAGAAATCGGGCTACTCAACAACACAATAGAATGGTTTGAATCATGCCTCAACAACTGAACACAGCAGGTCAAATGTGGTGAAAACAAATCAACGCAGTTCATCGTATTGCAAGGCATCCCACAAGGATCCTCTCTGTCATCCATCCTCTTCAACATATACATACAACCTATATGCAATATCATTAAGCAATACAAGATGCATTACCACATATATGCAGATAACATTATGGTCTATACCCCTATTAGCTTACACGTACCTGACCTGGCACCCGTAACTAAATGCCTGGAAGAGATGACCACATGGCTTGCCAACAACAACCTGTCGGTGAACTATGACAAAACAGAAGCACTGTTAATCTCCAGAAGTCCTATCTTCAACCCACAAACAATCAACATCCAGGACAAACAGTGAAAGAGGAAGTAAAATACCTGGGCATTACTTTAGACAAAAACCTGAACCTTCAGACCCACATCAGAAAAACAGCTGCTAAAGCATACCACAGATTGAAGTCATCAGGAGGCTCAAACTAGTCCTAAATCAGGATCACTTCCGCTTGGTCTATCAAGCAATAATCACACCTACATTAGACTATGTTAACTCACTTTACCAAGATCTCCCTAAGCAATCCCTCCACCCTCTCCAACTGGTGCAAAGTACAGCAGCCCAGACTATTACAAACACAGCCAAAAATGAGCACATCACACCAATTTTCCAACCACTACTCTGGTTGCCCATCCATGCACGTGCAAGATATAAAGCAATCCTAAATATATTCAAAATCATCCACAACACTTCAGCTACAGCCCATCAGAACATAATAATCAAGAACTCCAGCACAAGGCCCAGGCAAAACAGCATGGACAATAAGCTCATAACACATCCGCAGAATATCAAAGAACCAAACAAGTCACGTCCAGAAGAGCACCATCACTCTCCGCACCCGCGCTATGGAACTCACTTCCTGAAGCAATGAGAGCCATGAGCGATACCAAGGATTTCAGGAAGATGCTAAAGACCTCGCTAATCACAGAATACTTTGGACACTCACAGAGTACATAGCCATGGATATGGACATAATCGTAGAACACCCATACTTGAGGGTATGTTTACTAAACCATCTTAATGTTACCAGCGCTAGTTGCAGCGTTAATGTGAAGAATGCCATATAAGGAGTGGGCGTTCCAGCATCAAGGCAGCAAGAATCTGTATTGTGCGATAGTGGGCGCCGTGGCACGATAACGCGCATTAACCATAAGTTTATGCCAGCGCAGTATTAGATGCTATAACCATGTAGCCCACTGGTTACTGCAATGCCTGTGAAGGCAGAGGTCATTGATTTGATCCTGCAGTGGTGGTATGTAAGAAGACTGTCTGAGGCATTTCCATTTTTTAATTTAAATTAGTGCTGTCTGAGGCTTTTCCAATTTTAAGTTAAATCAGTGCTGCCAGCAAAAACACCCTCACAGTGCCGTAACATAAGGTGCCGCATAAGGCGCCCTATAAGGCACTCCATACGGCACATTATAAAGTGCCCTGTCCGCCAAGGCACACTCTAATGTGCCCTATAGGGCACCATATGAGGCACCCAAAGGTTACAGCACTGTGAGGGTGCATTTTGCTGGCAGCACTGATTTAAAGTAAAAGGAAAAGTCTCAGACAGCCTTATTAAGTAACACCACTGTGGGATCAACACATGACCTCTGCCCCCACAGTCATTGAAGCAACCAGTGGGCTACATTTTATTTATTTATTTTATTCTCTTATATACTGTGCTATTCTGCATCAGTGCAGTTTACATTGAACAAACTGAAATTACATTGAACAGGGCATTATAACTTGGAGATAACTATTTTACAGGGAACATGGGCTATGGAGGGTTAAGTGGCTTGCCCAAGACCACAAGGAGCACCTGTGGGACTAGAAACCCCAGTCCTTCTGGCCCAAGGTTTCTGTCCTCTAGTGCAGTGTTTCCCAACCCAGTCCTACGGGGCACACCGGCCAGTCAGGTTTTCGGGATATCCCTAATGACTATGCATGAGATATATATGCATTAGAGATATCCTGCCAACCTGACTGGTTTGTGGCCCTCCAGGGCTGGATTTGGAGACCCCTGCCTAACACCTCTGTCATCTAAGATTGTGAGTGGACAAGGTGCAGATGTCCAAGACATCAAAAAGGTATATAGAATGTGTCACATTCCTCCTCACTTCTCACCACCACCAAAATATTGTCTATTAGACAACTTTTTGGTGGTGGTGAGAATCGAGGAGGAATGTGTCACATTCTATATACCCTTTTGATGTCTAGGACATCTGCACCTTGCCCACTCACAATCTTAGATGACAGAGGTGTTAGGCAGGGGTCTCCAAATCCAGCCCTGGAGGGCCACAAACCAGTCAGGTTGGCAGGATATCTCTAATGCATATATATCTCATGCATAGTCATTAGGGATATCCCGAAAACCTGACTGGCCGGTGTGCCCCGTAGGACTGGGTTGGGAAACACTGCTCTAGTGGGATTTGAACCCCCAACCTTCCAGCCTGAAGTACCTTGCCCCAACCACTAGGCCACTCCTCCACTCCATCTCTATAGCTGCTATCAAGCTGCTGGCTGGCTACAGAAGGACTGCAGGTCAACACACAAACTGTCTGCTGTGGTTACCAGGATAGGGTAAACCCACCTGTACCCATGATGCACTGCACATGCAGATCAGCAGCCTGCATCTGATCACAAGATGGGTTAGGCGCCTCTCTAGCACCACAGCCTGGTAGGGGGAACTGACCGTGTGTGTTACTGGCACAGTGTAGCTACAGACTGTGACAGTGTGCAGTTCCTGTGCTCACCCTGAGGGTGAGGTGGGAAGCCCAGCACCAGGTACGCAGCACCTGGCTTGGCTAAGATAGGCTATGCTGCAGGTCCTCAACAGTGCTAGTGTGTGTTAGGTAGTCCTTGCAGACACACCTGGGATACACTTGTGTCCATCTGTACTTCCCCATCATGTTTAGCCCTTGTGGATTATGATGCACCCAGAATAGTGCATATCCTGTGTGGGTGCCATTGTTATAGGTGAAGGGAGGTGTCTGGGCACAAAAGCGGAATATGTAGCACCACCCAACCTGCCCCTCTGTGGCTCAGGGTGGGGGACAGGATCTCCTACCAACAGATCCACATTCTACATCTCTGCAATGGTGGCAGGAGAGGGGACCATCAACCTCAGTGCTGCTGGGGAATGGGCACCCTACAAGGCAGTCAATGCAAATCTGTACACATTACATAAGGCAATGGCAGACCACTGGAAAAGCTCAGCTGCCTGCGGCTCCACCCCCACCCTGACATTCACCAGCAGAGAGCACAACCAGTCTCCACCAGCTGCACCCTGCAAGGTGTCCCAGCCATACACATGCTAACAGCAGACAGTCTGATAGTTAGTATATCATGCATATTCCTGGAGGAACTATGTGCACCCCAAAAATGGGATGTAAGCGCGCGCACACACACCAAGCCAGCATGTTAGTGATTGGGCCCCAGAAAAGGAAACCCATAAACATTACTCAAAAGGAATGCTGTATAGTACTATGGGGGAACCTAGCCATGCCGTGGCCACTGCTCAATCAGGGTGAGAGTGACATCCCAGCATGACATGCCGTGGCCACCCTGTCCGTGCAGGTGGTGGTCGGGCACTACAATGTCCCAGCCATTGCCCTATGCCCCGTGCAGATGCATTCTGCCCAGGCCACCCTGTCCGAGCCATACCCACAGTACCTTGCCCCTCATTATGCACATTGGCTGGTTAACACTGGAAACAGTGCTAGCAGTGTGGGCTCAGTAAGGTGTAGGCAGCCATTACACACTGGATAGACATACACACACTCCCACACCTTTGCCAGCTTTGTGCAACTATAGGTTTGTGGCAGCCCTGGCCGCCACACCAGTCCTGGGCACAGTGTGGGCATTGCCATGGTACGCAATACTGTTGGGGTCACTCCCCTGGAAGGTAAACACTGTCAGAAGCAAAAACTGAAACACACTCCACAGATATCAGAAAGGTTGCTATGATGAATCTCTGACAACAAATTGTGTTTAACCTAGGATTTGTTATCTGGCATTAATCATAGCAACCTTTTGATATCTGTGGAACGTGTTCCCAAGTTTAGGATGGCATTGCTAAGGTATGCAGGTGCCAGTATTGGGAGAGGCTGCTCCGCGCAGGGCCCAAGAGCCTGACTCTCCATGAGGCCTTGGATAGTGGGGCCTGTGGGTGTGGGTGTTTGTGCCCCTGTTGACCATTGCTCTGTCTAGGGCAGAGCTACTCAATTCCAGTCCTGGTGGCCCGCAACCCTGCAGGTTTTTGGGATATCCCTAATGATATGCATGAGATATATATGCATTAGAGATAGCCTGCCAACCTGACTGGTTTGTGGCCCTCCAGGGCTGGATTTGGAGACCCCTGCCTTACACCTCTGTCATTTAAGATTGTAAGTGGGCAAGGTGCAGATGTCCAAGACATCAAAAAGGTTAGAATTTGTCACATTCCTCCTTGCTTCTCACCACCACCAAAATATTGTCTATTAGACAACTTTTTGGTGGTGTTGAGAATCTAGGAGGAATGTGACACATTCTATCTACCCTTTTGATGTCTAGAACATCTCTACCTTGCCCACTCACAATCTTAAATGACAGAGGTGTAAGGCAGGAGTCTCCAAATCCAGCCCTGGAGGGCCACAAACCAGTCAGGTTGGCAGGCTATCTCTAATGCATATATATCTCATGCATATCATTAGGGATATCCCAAAAACCTGCAGGGTTGCGGGCCACCAGGACTGGAATTGAGTAGCTCTGCTCTAGGGCAGAGGTTCCCAACTCCAGTCCTGGTGGGCCAATCACTGTTCAGGTTTTCATGCTGTCCCTAATGAATATGCATGAGAGACATTTGCATACAATGGGGGCAGTGCATACAAATGCAGCACAGGCATATTTATTAGGGACAACGTAAAACCTGAATGGTGTTTGGCCCTCCATGACTGCAGTTGAGAAACTCTGCTCTAGGGATTGCACATGTTTATGGTGTCTGTGCTCTGTAGGGTAAAATATAGTTTATGGCGTGTTTCTTTTATCTGCAATAAGGGTTCCATCGTTCTTACCATGGTTTAGTACTGAGTAAAATATGGGGATGTGGATTGCAGGAGGCACAGCTGGGACCTGAACCTGTGACCGTCTGTCCTTGAACACACTGATTGTGTGTACTTCACCAAACTGTTGCCACAGGGGCAGATTGTTCCCTGGGGATGCCATGACTGTTCATCAGACAGACCTTGTCTGTTGCAGTGCATGGCACCCATCTAAAAGGGGCTTGGCTGTGGTCTGCTGTGGGCAGCTGCTACTGCCCCCTCCAGCACCCCTCTGCCACCATGCTGACATGCCCTTATGCCGGTGGTGCTGGTGGTGTGCAGTCCCAGACCATCCAGTGTGCCGGTAAGCAGCTGCTTATGGTGCGTGATATGGGGGAGGCGTGCCCCTGGCACTGCCTGCTATTGTTATGTGCCTTTTGGGGTACTTGCTGGGTATTCTCCCCTGGGACACTGTGGGACACACACTTGTGGCCATGTTTACCCTTGATCAGTTGCTGTCTTGCTGCTTTTCTGCTTCTACATTCCTAGGCATCTGCCTAGTTCACCCTGTGTCCCAGCTGCTGCACTGCATGTCCTGCCTGCAGCCCCCATTTGCAGCCTCACCGTAGTGCCCTCTCGTACTTGGGCACTATGATGTTGCTGCCCATGTTATCACTACTATCACATTTTTTGGTTGCCCTGCCTTTGTTGCACATTGCTGACTGAAATTGTCTCTCTCCCCTGCAAATGTGCCTCTAGCGTGAGGTTTTCACTGGTGCTAATTTTCAGAGCTTCATTTCACGGCGTTAGTGTGCATGGAGCCTCTCCCCACCCACTCTCTGCCCATTGACCCCTTCTCTCCGCCCCTGGGGAGCCTTTCTCCGCCCTCTGGGAAGCCTTACTCCACCCTCTGTGCATCTTACCGCCACAGGAGACGTTATTGTGAGATTCTTGACGTTCTCGCATAGTAATGCGTCATTATCATGCGATAACGTCACGTATCGCGCGATAACATCATGTATCGCGCGATAACGTCACGTATCGCGCGATAACATCGCAGCTGCTACGTTTGCGCTGTTTAGTAAACATACCCCTTAATCTATTTGAAATTAGTTGTATACATGTACATAACCTCACTGCCACACACCTCTCTCCCTTCCTTACCTGACCTCCTTAAATGTACCCAATTAAGTCACACTGTAAACCACTTTGATTGAAGGATAAGGTGGTCTATAAAACTGGTTTAATAAATAAATGCATATATCCAGGGCCGTCCTAAGCATGAGACAAACTTGGTGGTCACCTATGGCAGCAGTTTCAGGGGACAACAAAGAGCAGGGCATTCAAAGCTGAATAGATTCTGACAGCCAGGAGGGATATAAGGTTTCAGGTTTGCCAAGGGCTCCAAGACCTTGAACCAACTCTGGGACTGTCCCTGCATATATATAGCACATTCTCAAACTTAGGGGCAATGTACTTTTCTGCAGAGAGCCCAGTGGGATTTACTCAGTAAAACAAGACATTTTTCTCCAAATGCTGGGCCAGTTGCATACTGTGCAAATGACCATTTGTGAGAAAACTTTAGATGTTTCACTCAAGAGATAGTACTTTCTAGGGAGGGTCTATCCTTCTGTCTGTCTGTTCATCAGTATACATAATTGTGTTTGTTCTTGTTTAAACCAATCTATGCATATCATTAGAAGAAAGAGGAACTGAGAGCACACAGTGAAGTGGTGGGGAAGAATGACCCTATCACCAGAAGAGAAGTCTGACTAATGTGTTGATGAGGATGCCCAATTACCACCATGTGAAGATAAATTTTGCAACAAAGATCTTTGCAATCTACTGGCAACCCAAACCTCCAAGTAGTAGAAGATGACAGACATGGCCATGCCACAGGAAGTTTTCTGTCCCCACTGGGACCCCAAACCCTGCTGGTCAAAGAAGAGAATGGCCACAGCCATAGTTACAATAAAACATTCCACCTAATCTAGCAGCAAAGAAAGAGAAATAGGAGGAGAGAGAGAGAGAGAGAGTACAGGGGAGGGAGATAGTTTTATAAATAAAATATTTGTGTAAATTATAAAACTGTATAATTTGTACGTGTTCTTTATAAATCTAGGTGTGGACTTTTACACCAGTCCTAGGGCTGGTGTAAGTGATCACACCTTAAATTAAAGTTCATTTTCAGCCATTTGTGTTAGTGTTTTAGAAAGAAAAGTAAGTGCCTACTAAAACAACAAAAACAAGCTTTCATTAGGCACATTTTGGCTGTCTTAAACTAGGTACCTGGTTATAAAATGACCCTCTGGGGTATGTTTACTAAGCAGCGGTAAGGGCTCCTCTGTTAGCCAGAAGTAACAGCAGCAATAAGGGTGTATTTGTGTGTTAAATGCCGGGACGGGGAGTAGGTGTTCCGGCAGTAAAGATGCTAGGCTTCACTTATCATGCACTAACAGGACATCGGATGTTAAGGTGACAAGCATACACCATAACACCCAAAAATGGCTGTAATCTTAATGCAGGAAAAGGGAGCCCCAATGAAAGACACATTAAAGCTGATGGATGGAAGGAAAGGTAGGAGCTGATGGACCTGACAGATCCTTGGGCATCCAATGTGGCAGTCAGTAAGTGGAATGAGCATGTGTAGACAGTTGTACTGAATCAGTAAGAGGTGCCCACATAATATGCTGTAATGTCAGTGTGCATCATAGGAATCACCATGATGTGTGCAGCAAAAGGATGACTGAGCAGGAGTGGTGATATGTAGATCACTCATGGGAGAGGTATGAGCAACACACTGAAATGAGGAAAAGGTCCCTGTGTGGACCATGGTGTAGCAGCTGACAGGAGAATACATGACTGCATATAACAGGCATATGCTTATGGATGGGCTGAAAGAAGAATGGCACTAGATGAGCGTGTGGTATGGGCTTGCCACCCCAATATACTTGATGTGACGTAACAAATGCAGTTGTAGAGTGTGTGAAAAATGTGTAGCTAGGAAGCCCCAATCCAGCTATGTGGGTCCACAACTATCCCAGCCTCCGAACCATAATACAACCCTCCTGACACATGTGCATACAATAACTGGACAATAGTCACGCATACTGGCCATATGGAGCAAGTAAGGATGTGTGATGTTCCCAGCAGGTGGCCATCACAGGGGTGGTATGTGGCTGCATGTAATGCATAGATCTGATGGAGCCAAAGATGTACAGACACATTTATGATGAAATAGTCCAATCATGTGCAACCCAGGTGCCATACACCTGCACAGTGAGCATGTCTGACCATCTGTAATGGGCTACAGCAGAGCAAATAAAGTCATGCTGTCAGATGGGCATGATCGCAAAATGTTTGTTCACAGATCCAATGTGCTATCAGAATACATAAAAAAGCATAAGACTGTGTGTCTGCTTGTCAAAGAAGATACCAGACTGTTCCTGGCATTAAAAATAAGCGAGTATCCCACACCCACAAAGACAACAAGTGGGAGTCAAATCCTGGTCCATTGCTTACTGAGCCAGTGAAATCCAGGGTATCCAATGGGTGAAATCCAGGATATGAAACAAGTGGTTGGCACATTCTGAGACAGTGGTACACCACACCTAGGACCTGCCTACAGCAGTGCATGTGTAGTACATACAGTAATGCAATGTGCAGGCACTACTGTAGCTGCACAACAGACACAGCTGCAGGATACATCTCCTGTCCAAAGACCAAGGCACATGTGAGGTCAAGATGCCCGTCCCTCCATTGTACCCCCAATGGCAAATAACAGTTGAATGCATGGGGCCGCTGCACTGCAATGTGACACTAACCCCAAAGGCAGCACATGTGCACAGTGTGCAGTCCCTTGTGACCTGCTGCATGCTGTGAGATTGGTACACCTGCAGAAATATTGAATGCAAACCACAGTTATGATCCAAACGGACCATTGCAGACCATCTTGGCCTCCACGGGGGGCCATGCGCATGTCTCCCACCATCATAGATGACTAGCAGGTCCTGGGCAATGCTCCAGAGGTTGCAGTTGTCACTATGGCTGCAATTGATGGCCTGGATGCTGGCATTGGTTAGCGCCCCCATTACCCATGATGCACTGCACAATCTGAACAGTGCTATGCAATTGATCACCAATTGGAGAATGCAGTGATCCATCACAGCAGCTCTGTAACATGCAGGGACATTGTGTGTATCCTGCACAGAACAACTTCAAACAGTGCTAATGACCGGTTGCAGCGCTCACCCTGAATGTGAGGGGGGCACAAATTACCCGCTCCTCAGAGCCTGCATTATACTAGATGGACACGTCTGGTCCAGGAGCTGATCTATATTGTTGCTAGTATGTGGCAGGTATTGTCTGCTGTGTGTGTTGCTAATTATGTGTTTTTTCTGCATGGTTGCAATATGCAGTAGTGATCTGTCTTAACTAGACCATGTGTTTGCCCCTGTAATTGTAGTAGTTGTATCCAAAGAGCTCAAATGCAGTGCATGCTGTTGTGGGGGAGGGAGTGTTGATGATACCAAGCAAATGGACTTGCCAAGACCATAGATAACACTTGTTATTGCTGTTGTTAACGCCTGTTACCTTCACGCCCTTTAGTAAAAATACTCCTAAGGGGGATGTTTACTAAAGTGCGTTAAACGTGACTAACGCGCGTTATACGATGTTAACGACCGTAAGTGCCGTATAACGCGTGTACCGACGCGCTAACGACCGTTAACGTCATACTACGCGCGTTAGCCATAGTTAACGATCGTAAAGCTCCGCGGCGCGTTAAAACATCGCAGAAGGTGGAGAGTGGGCGGAGAGAAGGGGGTCAATGGGCGGAGAGTGGGCGGGGAGAGGCTCCCCTCATACTAACGCGCTGAATGTCAGAGCTCAATTCCAACGCGAATGAAAACCTGTCGTTAAAGGCATTTAAAGGGAAGAGAAACCATTTCCGTCAGCAATGTACAGAAAAACCGGGGAAACCCACAAAACGTGAGCAGTGTGATACATGTGCACAGAACAAAATGTCACATAAAACGTTAAAAATGACCACAAGAAACATTTTAAAAAGCATAATTCAGCTGGGCAACAGTGATAGCAATGGGCAACAAGGAACAACACTCCCTGGAAAGCACCAAAATAAAAAGAAATGATGTGTGGAAGGGTCTACGCTCCGCAGACCCTTTCAAAGATCATTTCATTGTAATGGAGCTGTCCTGGGAGTGTTGTGTAATGTTGCCCAATGGTATCATTGTTGCCCAGCTTGGTTATGGGTGTGTGCTCCTTTTCTGAGGTCTGTTCTGAGGTTTATGTGCACCTTTGTCTGCATACAAGGTAAATGAGGCCACAGTAAACCTGTTGCAGAGCAGGGTTTCTGACTCTTCAGGCCGGTTTAACTAACTCCAGGGACTGCACTGTCTCTGTGGCCACAGTGTGGTGCAACAGACACAGCCAGTGCCTGTAAGACCAGAGGGTCACAGATTCAAATCCCAGCTGGGGCTCCTGCCGACCCAGTCCTCATAGTTTTACCCACCACTAAACAGTGATAGTAAAGACACTCCTTTATTGCAGAGAACATACGCATGGCCTATATTTTACTACACCAAACACAGACACCAGAAACAGGCACATTACCTAAAGCAGAGTCCCGCAAATGCAGTCCTGGAGGGCCCCACACCATTCCGGCTTCATGCTGCCTCTAATAAAGATGCCTGTGCTGCATAGCTATGCACCACCCCCATGGTATGCAGATGTAGCTCATGCATATTTATGAGGGACAGCATGAAAACCCGAACAGTGTTTGGAACACCAGGACTGGAGTTGGGGAACTCTGCCGTAAAGCATCAGCCAACAGGGCCGCACACCCACCCACAGGCCCCATTGGCCAATGCCTCCTGGAGAGGCAAGACATTGGGCCATGCCTGTATCTCCCAATACTAGCAGTTGCATACCTTAGCAATGCCACCCTACACCTGGGTATATGGTACAGAGCTATCAAACATTCCCTATGACAGGGGTGGGCACCTCCAGTCCTGGAGGGCCGCAGACCAGTCAGGTTTTCGGGATATCCCTAATGAACATGCATGAGATATATATGCATTAGAGATATCCTGCCAACCTGACTGGTTTGTGGCCCTCCAGGGCTGGATTTGGAGACCCCTGCCTTACACCTCTGTCATTTAAGATCGTGAGTGGGCAAGGTACAGATGTCCTAGACATCGAAGGGTATATAGAATGTGTCACATTCCTCCTCGATTCTCACCACCACCAAAAAGTTGTCTAATAGACAATTTTTTGGTGGTGGTGAGAAGTGAGGAGGACTGTGACAAATTCTATCTAACTTTTTTGATGTCTTGGACATCTGTACCATGTCCACTCACAATCTTACATGACAGAGGTGTAAGGCAGGGGTCTCCAGATCCAGCCCTGGAGGGCCACATACCAGTCAGGTTGGCAGGATATTTCTAATGCATATATATCTCATGCATATTCATTAGAGATATCCCAAAAACCTGACTGGTCTGCGGCCCTCCAGGACCAGGTTTGCCCACCCCTGCCCTATGATAACTGGCAGATATCAATTCCTACGTTAAGCACATTTTGCTCATTGAGCTCCACCATAACAATCATTCTGATATCTGCGGTGTGTGCTGCAGGTCTGGTCTCTGACAGTGTTCACCACCCTGGGGAGTGACCCCCCAACAGTCTTGTGTACCATATCCATGCCTGTACTATGCCTATGACTGGTGTGGTGGGTATGGCTGCTGACCACCTCTATAGTAGCACAATGCTGGCATAGGTGTGGGGGTGGCTGTCTGTCTATCCCAGAGCTACTCAATTCCAGTCCTGGTGGCCCGCAACCCTGCAGGTTTTTGGGATATCCCTAATGATATGCATGAGATATATATGCATTAGAGATAGCCTGCCAACCTGACTGGTTTGTGGCCCTCCAGGACTGGATTTGGAGACTCCTGCCTTACACCTCTGTCATTTAAGATTGTGAGTGGGCAAGGTACAGATGTTCTAGACATCAAAAGGGTAGATAGAATGTGTCACATTCCTCCTAGATTCTCAACACCACCAAAAAGTTGTCTAATAGACAATATTTTGGTGGTGGTGGTGAGAAGCAAGGAGGAATGTGACAAATTCTAACCTTTTTGATGTCTTTGGACATCTGCACCTTGCCCACTCACAATCTTAAACCCTGTTTGCCCTCTCCTCTCCTCCTCGCCCTGGGGGAGGGGGAGTGGTGCAGGGGGGCTATACCTGACTGAAACAGACAGAGATGTCCAAGGTGGTCTTGCAGAACCTACCTATCTCACACAGTAACACTGCTTTGGACCTGGTGCTGGGCGCCTCACTGCACCCTCAGGGTGAGCACAGTACCTGCACAATGTGACGGTGTATAGCTACTCTGTGCCAGTACAACACACGGTCAGTACCCCCTACCAGGCCGAGGTGCTGTGGGGGTGCACATGGTCACTTCCCCCTACCAGGCCGAGGTGCTGTGGGGGTGCATTCCCCATGGTGTGTATCTGTGGACAGCTGATTTGCATGTGCAGTGCATCATGGGTGTGACTGGCACAATCCAACCCTGTGAAACCCCAGCACCTGCTCACAGGCTCTGATAAACCATAGACACGTACATCTGCTAGCACATAGGTGTCAAACCTGTCCTGGAGGGCCACAATCCTGCCAGGTTTTGGGATAGCCCTAATGAATATGCATGAGATATATATGCATTAGACTAGAGATATCCTGCCAACCTGACTGGTTTGTGGCCCTCCAGGACTGGATTTGGAGACCACTGCTTTACACCTCTGTCATTTAAGATGGTGAGTGGGCAAGGTACAGATGTCCTAGACATCAAAAGGGTAGCTAGAATGTGTCACATTCATCCTCGATTCTCACCACCACCAAAAAGATGTCTAATGGACAATATTTTGGTGGTGGTGAGAAGTGAGGAGGAATGTGACAAATTCTATCTAACCTTTTTGATGTCTTGGACATCTGCACCTTGCCCACTCACAATCTTAAATGACAGAGGTGTAAAGCAGTGGTCTCCAAATCCAGTCCTGGAGGGCCACAAACCAGTCAGGTTGGCAGGATATCTCTAATGCATATATATCTCATGCATATTCATTAGGGCTATCCCAAAACCTGGCAGGATTGTGGCCCTCCAGGACAGGTTTGGACACCTCTGCCCTACAGAGTCTGTAATATAAGATGCCCACACTGGTAAAAACACACGTACCCACACACGATTGTACGCGCGCAGCTACGCACGGGGCTACACACGTACCAATGCACGCAACCTCGCACGCACCGACGTACGTGGCTAGGCACACTCCGAGGGTGTTTTTCTGACACCAATACTCAGCGTAACGAAAAACATGCCTCCTCTTTCCCTCTGTGTAATGTACAGGGTGATGCCTGGGACAGCCTTCTGCATTAGGCACACTGGGGACTCAAACCCATGCTGCCTGTAACAGCGGTCAGTACCGTAACCATTGTGCTACAGCTCTGTTTTAGTGCTTTGTGTCTGTACGTCTTCTTACGTTTAACGCGCAGTGACGCACCACGGCGCCCGGTAACACTCGTTAATTTTTTTAACGCGCGTTAGTGGTGGCGATGTACCGCCCATGTCCTTATTTGGGGTTTCTGTTTCTACCGCGGCTCCTAACGCGAATTGCATTAACGCAGTTTAGTAAACATACCCCTAAGTGTGTACTTTTCAACTTGTTTATAGTCAAATTCATGCAAACTCAGGACTTCATTGCAAAAAAAACAAAACCTTAACTATACCTCCCAAGGTGCATCTACAGTATTTTTGTGCAAAAACGCAGTTTTGAATGTGAATTTCAACTAAGTCAACATAAAGAACTGATTTGCCTTGTTTTCAGGCTCATTACATATTTTACTGTATTTTGTATTTGGTTTTTCAAAAGCTTAAAATATCATGCATTAAATGTAGTAATAACACATATAAGCATGTCAACATGCATTAATAATGCATTTTTCATGTGTTATCACATGTAGAAGAAGAGTGGATAAGGGAACAGATGAAGAAAGAATGTGCCTTAGCTATAGAACGTTAACTGTGAAGTAAATTGCAAAAGCATTGGCCATGGGACCAGTCCAAGAAGAAGTAGGGAAGAAAAACCTTTGATAAACTGATAATGGAGAAGAGTTATTTGGGTGATTAGTGGCATTAATGATTTTCTTAGAGAAATAGTCCCTCTTTGCCTTTATAACCATATTGTAGTAGAATTTGTGGCATTCCTTAAAGATATTAAGTGATTCAGGTGATCTCAGTTTTCTCCATTGCCTCTCAGCCTTGTGAGTCTGTCATTTAAGAAGCAAAAGATCTTTGTAATACCTAGGGTGGGAGGGCTACAGGAATACACAAATGAGTCAGACAATGTTTTTACCTTCATATGGGAACTAAGGGGTATGTTTACTAAGCGGCGGTAATGTTGCATGTGTAACGTTACCAGCAGCGGTAAATGTCCCAGAGGGTGGAGAGAAGGCGGAGAGAAGGGGTCAATGGGCGGGGAGTGGGCGGGGAGAAGCCTCTGTTACACTAACACTGGAACAGTAACGCCAGGACTTTATCACCAGTGAAAACCTGTCGGTAAATGCACATTTGCAGGAGAGCAATGTACAGCACAGACAGGGAGCCCAAGAAAAGTGATAGTAGTGCTCCATTTGCAGCAACAGCATAGTACCCAATTATGAAAGGGCACTATGGTGATGGTGCAAATGGGGCAAAGGGGGCTGCAGGTGTGGTGTGACAATATAAGCAGCCACTTTATAATTATGGGCCTGCCAGCTACCATGCTACTAATCCTTCTGGTAGCACAACTGCACTTAATGCCATCTCTTGAGGCAATTGTGACAGTTAGCACATGGCAACATCCCACATGCTAGCTGTCACCAGTTGGCTTGCCCACTTCCTGCCTCCATCCTGCCCCAACGAGCAAAGACGCAGATAGTTAAGATCTTTACTTCACTGGATGCATTTCAGCATGTAGTAGTGGACACCTTGACGTGTCTGGTTGGTCGGTCCCGACAGGCTAACTACCCCTGGAAACCGGCAGGATAGACTGGCATCCAAACTTGTCCGGCCGGGGGTCTGGTGAGTACTTCTGCATATTCTGTTCTGAGTAATTCTGTAACGGCTTGATCACCCGTACGAGCGGTCCGAGTAAGGGCCCCCGGGGGGGGGGGAGAGTCTGAAACCACCGCTCGTCCAGTCTGTGGCAGTTGGGGGTGGATGGGTATGTGTATTTGTTACTAATGTGCTTATGTTCCCTTTCCTTCCCTCATCACTCTGGACTTTACTTCTCTGCTCTCTCAGTGCACCCTCCTCCCCTTGGGAAGGCGGAGTTAAGGTTCGGGCATTCCTTTCTTTTTCTTTTTTTTCCCTCTTGCTGTCTTGTTCGGTGTTCGGTGTGTCTGTCTGTTTTTCGGATTAACCCTGTGTGAACTGGAAATACTGCATTGAGCATGGGATCGGGAGGTTCAAAAGGGCAGACGCCCTTGCAGTGTATGCTCCATAATTTTAAATCTGGATTTGGGGAGGATTATGGGGTTCCACTTTCTGCTTCTCGGTTATCTGTTTTATATGGGCGGGAGTGGCCCGCTTTAATGAAGCTGTAGCCCCCTGAAGGGTCCACTGATCTGCGCACTGTGTCCCTAGTCCACCAGATTGTAGTAAAGGAGCACCCGGATCAGTTTCCTTACATTGATTCATGGCTGGCTGTATGCCAGAAGCAGCCAAAATGGCTGCAGCGCTGCCATGAGGATCAATGTAAGATAATGGTGGCAGCTGCCAGCCGCCGGAAGGGACGAATGCCTGCCCCCATCTACCAGGGGCAGGACTCTCCAGAGGTTCCTACATGCCCCTCCAATTTGCTTTGTCTCCCTGTCCTGCATGTGCCACAACAGGTTCCGCCCCCGATAGATGTACCTTCCCCTGGGGAAGATAGTGCAGGGCTTAGGGAGGATTCTGCAGATTCCAGCTCTACTTCAGATTCTTCTCCTCACAGTGATACACCCGTTCAGACCCCTGCGTCCCATGGACTGAGTCCATCATCCTCCTCACCTCCCACTCCCAGTACTATCTCCAGTGTCGCAGTCTCACCCCCTGGGAGCACCCCGGCTGAGCTTAAATTGTCTACCCCGTTGTCCCACCGCCTACGGTCTGCCGCTGATAAGCTAACAAAGCAGGATTTCCAAATGCCACTACGGCAAGTACAAGGACTCCCTATCCTCGATGCCGCTGGACATGTGGCAGTGGGACCTTCTAGCCTGATATACATGCCTTTCTCTACTACTGACTTGCTGAACTGGAAGACCCACTATGCCTCCTATACTGAAAAGCCCCAGGAATTGACAGACCTTATGACCAGTATTATGCAAACACACAAGCCTACTTGGTCGGACTGTAGACAGCTGCTTTCTACCTTATTCAGCACAGAAGAACAAACCCGTATCATGCGAGCTACCCTTGCGTGGCTTGAGGCTCATCCTGATGACGCTAGAGGTATCAATCCTCAGCAGCAAGCAGCTGCGGACTTTCCGAATGAAGACCCTCAGTGGGATCCGAATGACCCCGATGGAGCACGGGCTCTCACTCGTTTCCGAACTGCGCTCCTTGAAGGGCTGAAGAAGGGGGGACAGCGGGCCATGAATATCAGCAAGATTGCTGAGACTCTCCAGCTTCCTGATGAGAGTCCGGTTGCCTTCTACAAGCGCCTGTCTGAGGCATATCGACTGTACACCCCTTACGATCCAGTAGCTCCTGAGAACCTTCGTATGGCGAATACTGCTTTCGTAGCACAGGCCCAGGGTGATATACAACGGAAGCTGCAGAGATTGGACGGGTTTGCGGGCATGAACACTGCACAGCTGATGGAAGTGGCACAAAAGGTGTTTGTGAATCGTGACCAGGAGCAAAAGCGAGAATCCGAACGTCGCATGAAGAATAAGGCGGACTTCCTAGCGGCTGCCCCAGCCGAGCGACCACCGGTTCCAGCCTGGGCCATGGAAGGGAGCAGGGGATGTGGATGAGGTCGAGGGTATGGAGGACCGAGGTATCCCCTGGGCCCCAATCAGTGTGCCTACTGTAAAGAGGAGGGACACTGGAAGAATGAGTGTCCGAATCGTAACGCAAGAAGGGGGCGATTTCCGTCCATACGGGGCGCGAGGGCAAGGCCTGTGCATGCGACACAAGGGCAAGACCAACCTATCGTATACCAGCATGACACCTTCCTGCCTCCTCCACCAGACCTTGAAGTCCTTGCAGCGGTGGAACATTATGACTCGGATGACTACTAGGCCAGACCGGGCTCCAAGTTTCTGTTAGGTCCCCAGGAGCCTATGGTCAAGATGAACTTAGGGGACCAAGAAATGCAATTCATGGTCGATACAGGAGCAACACACTCAGTGGTTACCCAACAGGTGGCCCCGGTCTCCTCCCGATCAGTAACTGTCGTGGGAGCCACGGGGGAAAGAGCCCAAAGATCCTTTCTGCAAAACCGCATGTGTCAATTGGGGGGGGATGGACTATCACCCACCAGTTCCTGTATATGCCTGAATGCCCTATACCCCTGTTGGGGAGGGATGTATTGTCTAAACTTCAGGCCCAGATATCCTTCGGGCCAGGCTGAACTTGAAATACCCAGCCTGGGCCCAGCAGTTTTGGTATTGTCCGTCTCCCTGGGAAGAAGAATGGTGGCTGTACGAGGATAAACCCGAGTCTGATGTGACTGCCTTGGATAAATGGAATTCAGTACCCCCAGGAGTATGGGCGTAAGGTAACCCCCCCCCCCCCGAAATGGCCATCAATATCCCTCCTGTTTGTACTGAATTAAAACCAGGAGCCTCCCCTGTACACTTGTGGTAGTATCCGCTGCCGCGGGCAGCTATGGAAGGAATCCATCATCATCTGGTACGGATTTTACAGTACGGTATCCTGCAGCCCTGCCAATCAGCATGGAACACTCCTTTGCTTCCAGTTTGTAAACCAGGTACTACCGACTACCGACCTGTGCAGGATCTCCGTCGTGTCAATGAGGCTGCGGTGACTCTGCATCCAGTGGTGCCAAATCCTTATACACTATTGGGTCTCATTCGGGCGGCAGCCTCCCATTTCTCAGTGCTGGATCTGAAGGATGCCTTCTTTTGTATACGTTTGTCCACTGAGAGCCAACACCTACTCGCCTTTGAGAAAGAGGACCCTGCCACGGGCAGGAAGACCCAAGTGACCTGGACTCGCTTGCCACAGGGGTTCAAGAACTCCCCCACCATTTTCAGTACTGCTCTGGCCCAGGATCTTGCTGATTTCCCCCCAGGGGAGCCCGGCAGGCGAGCACTCCTGCAGTATGTTGATGATCTGTTAATCGCAGCTGATTCTGAGGCTGAGTGTATACTGGCAACCACAGAGCTTCTACAATTGTTGTATGATGCAGGCTACCACGCTTCAAAGAAGAAGGCCCAGTTATGCCAGCTGGAAGTGAAATACCTGGGATTCCATCTCTCCAAAGGAAGTCGACAGTTGGGGAGAGAACAGAAGGAGGCAGTATGCCGGATCCCTGTGCCAACAACTTGCAAGCAGGTACGTGCTTTTCTCAGGGCTGCAGGGTACTGTCGCATCTGGATTCCCAACTTCGCCAGGATTGCAAAGCCCCTCTATGAATCTACAAGATGCCCAGAGATGAGTCCCCTTGAATGGGGACCAGACCAACAGAGGGCCTTCGAACAGTTGAAGAGGGCGTTATTATCTTCACCAGCCCTAGGCCTCCCGGACGTCACTAAGCCCTTTACTCTCTATGTGCACGAAGCAGCAGGAACAGCGCTGGGGGTCTTGACTCAACCACTGGGATCTTGGCCACGTCCAGTCGCCTACCTGTCTAAACAGCTGGATCCGGTGGCCAAGGGATGGCCACCCTGTTTAAGGGCAATAGCAGCAACAGCCTTATTGGTGGAAGAATCTGATAAATTGTCTATGGGCCAAGACCTCTTAGTTACTTCAGTCCAAACCTTATTGGAACATAAAGGAAATCACTGGTTTACTGGTTCCCGAATGTTAAAATACCAGAGCAAGTTATGGGGAAATCCCAGAGTGCGAGTAACAACTAGCCAAGCCCTAAATCCTGTTACATTCCTGCCTATCTGCCCGGGACCACCTGATCACAACTGTCTGGAAGTAATGGATTTGGTGTTCTCCAGTCACCCTGATCTCACAGACGTACCCTTAAGCAACCCGGATGAGACCTACTTTGTGTACGGTAGCAGTCTGATGCTGGAGGGCCGTAGGTGTGCAGGGTACACGGTGGTGACGATGGAAGTGATAGTCGAAGCTCAGCCTTTGCCCTCTGGCACATCCGCACAAAAGGCAGAACTCATTGCCCTTACCCGAGCCCTGACCCTTGGGACTAACCTTCACGTGAATATATACACAGACTCCCAGTATGCCTTCACCACTCTCCATGCCCATGGTGCTCTATACAGAGAGAGGGGGTTAATCACTGCAGCTGGCTCCGAGATAAAGAACAGCCCCCATATATCGGCCTTGCTGGACGCAGTCTGGTATCCCAAAGTTGTAGCCGTCATGCACTGTAGAGGCCACCAGAAGGGAAATAGTGAGGTGGCCAAGGGTAATAGACGGGCTTATGCAGAAGCCCAGCGAGTTGCAACTGCATCCTTGTCCCAGACTTTCCCAGAGGGCTCCCAAGACCTACAAGCCCCCCTGTTCCCGGTCCCACTAAGCCAATGGGCCCCGAGATACACCACACGGGAAATGGATTTCTTCTGTCAGAAGGAGGGTGGAGTATTACACGCCGATGGCTGGATAAGGCTACCTGGAAAGGGGACAGTTCCAGTGATAGTCATCCCGGACAGCCTTGCCCCAGCCTTCCTGTCATCATTTCATCAAGCTACTCACTTTGGCAAGACAGCTATGGAAACCGCCCTCCGCCCACATTTCTTTGTTTCCTGCTTATCCTCCATAGCTGCCGCAACTGTTAGGCAATGCACCACATGTGCAAAGCATAATGCCCGTCAGGGTCCCTGCCAACCCCCAGAGGTTCAGTTTTATGGAGTCACGCCCATGGGGAATATCCAAGTTGATTTTTCAGAAATGCCTCGAGCAAATGGATACCAGTATCTGTTAGTTTTGGTTTGTACCTTTACGGGGTGGGTGGAGGCATTCCCTGTCCGTACAGAAAAAGCCAGTGAGGTAACTAAGGTACTATTACATGAAATCATTCCCCGTTTTGGACTTCCAGTAGTAATGGGGTCCGATAATGGACCTGAATTTGTGGCCCAAATAGTACAGCAGGTAGCCAAGGCCTTGCAGATTGATTGGAAGCTACATACAGCTTACCGCCCGCAGAGTTCAGGGAAAGTAGAACGTATGAACCGTACCATAAAATTGCATTTAGCAAAACTGTGTCAGGAGACCTCACTGAAGTGGCCCCAATTGCTCCCTGTAACCCTGCTTCGTATACGATCAGCCCCACGTAAGGGTATCGGTGTTTCTCCCTTTGAAGCTGTGTATGGCCGCCCTGCACCCCTTATACAAGGCGTCCATGGATACTTGCATCAGATAGGCTCAGAAATAACCCGACAGGAACTGTTGGCTCTTAGTTCTGTTTTGCAGGAATTGCACTAGTGGGTTCAGGAGCGACTCCCCATCAACCTGACAGAAGCACTCCGTACACATCAACCTGGTTCACGAGTGTGGGTCAAGGAGGGGAAGAAGGATCTGCTGACTCCTCAGTGGCGGGGCCCGTATACTGTTCTGCTGGCCACCCCTACGGCTATCAAGGTGGCTGAAATTGCTCCATGGATCCATCATACCCGTGTCCAGGCCGCTGCACCAGAATCTGTTCCAGCCTGGACCTCTATCCCGATTCCGAACCAGCCCCTGCGTTTGAAACTTAGAAAGAACACTTCTGCCCAAAGATTGATATCATTGTACAACTGACGGACTCTATACTGCCTGGGAGACTAACCACCTCATACTCCAAACCAGAATGAATAAAGGTGCCTTGGCTTTTCTCCTACCTTTGTTGTGGACCTGTTCCCAGCCAAGCACGAAGACCACTAACACAGCAATATTACTCGCCCGGACTGCCTTAAATATGACAGACTTTTGCATACGTAATTCCTTGCAAGCTGGGGTTTATCTGTCAACCTGTCTCATTGCTGTGCCCTCTAGTTTAAGTGAAATGCAGAATCTTACTATGCTCAATAATCTGAACTGTAAACAGCCTGGAGTTTATTTCTGTACCTTTTTCTACTTTCTTGGGGTCACTCGACCTACCTCAGCTCATTTTAACCAGATTCCTTTCTCCTTGCAGGTAGTTTCCACTCTAAATGCTACTGATTGTTTCCTTTTTGTACATGGCAAAGAAAGAGGATTTAACATGTCTAACGCTGAATTATCATGTAGCTCTATTACAAAAGTATACAATGCTTACTCAGAAATGTATCTTCCCTTAGGCTGGTTTTTGATATGTGGAAGAATGACTTACACTTATGTTCCCATAAATGCTACCGGTGGTCCATGCACATTTGGCAGGCATACGACTGCCGCTTTCCTCCATACGCCCAGCATAGCCAGGGTCGGTCCCAGGCGTCCCCGCTCTGTCTCTATGCCCCCAACTTGTGACTCAAATGTAGAACCCTACAGGGATGAGACAGCCCTGGGGCTGTCGCTATCAATCGTCGGGACACCCGGTTTAGCCCTACACAACTCTATGGAGATAAGCCGGCTCGCTTGTTCGCTAGCCAAATCCCTTAATCTGACCTCAACCATACTGGCCACCATGAATCATGAAATGTCTGGCATATGCACGGCAGTTCTACAGAATAGGATGACCATTGATTTCCTGTTATTACGCCTTAATCATGGATGTGAAGACTTCGAGGGGATGTGTTGTTTTAACCTCACTGACAATAGTGTATCCATTGAACGTTCTATCCAAGACCTACGGGACTTAGCAAAACATATTGTGGACCCGTCCATGGGACTGGGGACGGGATGGTTTGTAAAATTGTTTGGTTGGATAGGGGGCCTTAAAACCCTAGCTATAGGGGATCTCCTCCTTTTCCTGGTATGTGCCCTCTTACCATGCTGTATCCCTGTTCTTTACTGTTTTCTCACCACCACCCTTGACGCCTTAGTAGAGCGCAAGGCAGCTACCTCTGTCATGGCCCTGACCCAATATACCCCTCTACAGCCTGCTCCTGGTAGTACTGCCCTCTACCGCCCATAACGGTTGAGGTCTCACAATAAAAGGGGGGAGTGAGGCAGCTGGGAAGGTAGCAGTGAAAACACCCCTCCCTCCCCACCAAGCCTGAGCCGCCACAGTGCAATGAAACGTAAGCGCAAACCTTTTCCCTTGAAACCAGCAGACCAGAGCATAGCAGTTTAGATAGACTACACAGGAAAGTTTTGTGAAAGCCCCCTCAAGAGCTGCTGATTGGCGAGGAGGAGATATCTGAGACAAATGAGAAGGTGACATGTTTTAGGAAAACTGTTCTTTATATAAGACAGAGTTGGACGCCATTTCGGGGCTCAGATCTTTTGTCCAGGGTGCCGGCTCTGTCTGAGACTGTGTACACAATAAAAGATCTTGTTTGCATACTAGCCTGTCTGTGTGTGTTCCTTCCGAGGGTGTGAGGGACTACCGCCTGTTGATTCCTGCTTCAGTAGTGGTTACCATGGGCCCTTAGCGTGCTAAAGCCCATGGTAACCACTATCACAACTTAGTAAAATGGTCCCTTAGTACTCTAGTCTCAAGAAGTGCTCTCCCCATAGAAGTGTTACCCTGGTTTGCTTTATGGCATCTGATATGACACATTGTGAGCCCTTTGGGGACAGTGAAATATTTACCCTGCTTGAATGTAACTCGCCTTGATCTTCTCCTGGAAAGGTGTCAGCTAAATACTACTACTAAATAAATATATGAACTGACCTCATCTATAATATCTGAACTGTCTCCCCAACATTGTATCCTTCATCTTTTCTTCTAATATATACATCAGAGCAGAAGCATGAGTAGGGCCTCCGTATGTTTTTCCAATATGGATAACTGTGAGGTTCTAAGATATGCACTGCACAGATTTCAGCCTGGAACATTGCAGGAACTTGCGACATTCTCTTCTTTTTCAGCTTCTGTTAGACACTTGCTTTTCACAAATTTCCTCTTCAAATTGGATGATTGTCAGAAGGCCAATACTAGCAGAGGAGGGAATATCTCTTTCAGCCTCCTTGAGTAGTGTCTGTAGGTCTTTCATGATATTTTTCATATCTTTCAGCTCTGAATTGTATGTCACTACAAGGGACTCTCTCTCTCTCTCTCTGAGATTTTCTTTTCTTTGTATTACAGTAACTTTTCCCTGGTTGTTTTAACTGAAGAAGCCATTTCTTGAGGATTATTTTGGAATTGTAGCCTTTTTATTTTAAAGACTCAGTCATGGCTTTGATATAGCTGCATCCTTCTATTGGTTTCCTGTATACAGATGTTTGTAGATGTCTATTGTTCATGGAAACTATGGTATCCAGAAAGTTTACTTTTTCAGTGGAGTTCTCAATTTTAAATTTGACTGAAGGATGGAAACTATTAAAAAGTTGTGAGATTGTTTGAGAGTCTCTTTCCCCCAGTTCAAATATATAAATGTCATAAATATATTGGTAATATTTGAAGGGTTTAATTATTCAGAAATGTCTCTTTCAGATCTGATATAAAAAGGTTGGCATATTATAATACTCATGATTTGCATATAGATGTAATTATTGAAGCTGAACTAGCTGTCATGATAAATTGTATTAATTTTTAAAAAGTTCACTATGGGCCCAATTCTGGGATGCGGGTTGCGGGGCTGCACATCCTAATGGGACATGCAGCCCCGCAAGCCATCAAGGCCCAATTCCCCTTCTGACTCTCCCTGTACATCCTGAGCAGCAGGGTGGGGAAAGCCAGCAGGGAGCAAGAGGGGGCTGGATCTGGGCAGAGCAGGGGAGGGCCAGTCCGGCAGGACGTACAGAGCTGATTCAGGTCACAGCCCTGTACTTCCTGCTGGGTCAAAGGGGACGTGCTGATTATTCCACCTCAAAGGTAGAATAAGCAGCACTGATCTGACAATCAGGCCCAGGGAATCCCCCCGAGCCGGGGCTAGGGCCAAGTGCAGGGGGGTCCCCACCACCTGATCCAGGCACCAGCAGGCCAGCCATGGGTTGAGCAGTGGGGGAAGAGGGGGGCCTAAGCCACAGGAGTCAGGGGCGCTGTGGAGATGACATTCCCGCAGGTGGCAGGGGTATGCCGGGCTGTCAATGGGCCCGATTCTGTGCACCATTCCCGTGGTCCAGAATTGAGTCCTAACTGGCCCATCTTCCTCTGGGATGTTCAGATGGCCCAGACATCCCCCTCTCTGAATCGGGCTCCACGTATTAGTGGACCACGGTAGATATGTACCTTTAGAATTTTGTCATATGCAGTTATGCCCTCTGCATAGAGAATGTTGCTGTATATTGATTCAACGTTCATTATGATCAGGAGTGTTTTAGGTGGTAGCTGCTTGATGTTCTAGAACTTTTTCAGGTCTGTGATATTTTGTATGAAAATGCTTATCTTGTATACTAAGAGCTTAAGAATTCTTTTGGGGGGGGGGGGGGATTTCTCCAAATGGTTTAGTTTTGCACATACCATGAAAGCAATGAACCTCACACCTAAGCCAGGGTGTGTGGAACATGATCTCACTCTTTCAAATATACTGCTAATGCTCAGCAAAGTACTTGCATTGTGCCAAAGAGAGCCTCCTTCTGGAATTCATAAGACATAACAGGTCTAATATTTAGCATTGGTGGCTAGCGCAATAACAGTGACTAGCTGTTGGCACTGACCATTAAAGAAGGATATTCAATGGCGGGGTCATATCTGGCCCCAGCATTGAATATCCGAGGTCACCAAAAAGCCTGATCGCTAATCGGGCAGTGGTTATATTGAGCTAGGGTTTCCTGTGCCTGGCTTGCACCACAGATTGCAAACCGGGCAGCATGTCAGTATCACCATTGACCAGTTTACAATCGACTCTACCTCTGCTCCAAGCCAGAATGCCCCCGGCATGCCCCGATGCTAAGCGGTTAGCATTGAGATGCATAGTGGCAATACGCGGGGATGTTCAGCGGCACTAACCATGTTAGTGCCACTAAATATCCCGCTTAGGGGTATTTACATGGTTTACGGGTCTGTAAACCATGTAAATGTCTTGAAATATCGAGCCCAGCATTTATAGGCAATTTGTCAAGGTGTGCTTGGAAACTTCTCTTAATCAAGCCTGTGGCATTCAATTTCTCTCTAAGGAAATTTCTCCAGATGGCTTAGTTTTAACATACCATGACAGCCATGAACCTCACTCTTAAGACAGGGTATTACTACTATTACTACTACTTATCATTTGTATAACACTACAAAGCATACACAGTGCTGTACATGAACATGTAAGAGAAAGTCTCTGCTCAAAGGCATTCACAATCTATCCAAGGCAGACAAATACAATAAACAGGAGACTAGGGTAGAACTAAGGGGAAATGGTTTTGACACACATGGGTGGTAACAGGAGAATAAGGGGGTCTGAATCCAAAAGCAGCCTAGTAGAGCTAGATTTTGCCTGGATTTAAAAAGGACCAGAGAAGGAGCCTGATATATTGACTCAGGCAGTCTGCTCCAGGTATACAATGCAGCAAGGTAGAAAAAACAGTCTGAAGTTGACAATGGAGGTGGCACAGATCAAAGGATTTTGCCTGATGAGCAGAGTTTCCGAGGGGGGAGATAAAAGAGGAGAGGTAATGGGGAGCCACAGAATGAATACACTTTTAGGTAGGTAGAATAAGTTGGAACTGGATCCAGAAATGGATAGGGAGCCAGTGATGTAACTTGTCAAGAGAGTTTGCGTAAGCATAGTGACACTGGCAGAAGATTACCTGTGCAGCTGAGTTTGTAATGGCTGAAGCGGAGAGAGATGATTATGGGGAGACTAGTGAAGAACAGGTTGCAATAGTCTAAATGGGAGATGACTAGAGAGTGGATAAGGGTATTGGCAATTTGTTCAGAAAGGAAAACACCGATATTGCTGATGTTACAGCAAAAGAAACAACAGGTCTTAGCTGTCTGTTGGATGTGTAAAGAGAAAAAGAGAGAACATAGTAACATAGTACATGATGGCAAATAAAGACCAGTATGATCCATCTAGTGTGCCCCATAAGATGGCTAGAGTGGTTGTAATTGCCGCTTCATGCAGGTCACCCCCTCTATGCCTATAGTTAGGGTTGTACCTGCCACTCCGTGCAGGTCAGCCCCCCTCTATTTATTGAAGTATAAAAGATATTTAAGTTTGCTTTGATTGTATCCTCTTGCTATAAAGATTCAAAGATTATCCAAAGGTTGGCAGGTAAGAAAAGTGGGTTGATGGTAGTGTTATTCACAGAAATGAAGACCATTAACCATTTTAGCAGCCACCCTCTGCACTGACTCCAACCTGCTTTTATCTTTTTGAAGGTGTGTTCTCCAGAATTGCACGCAATACTCCAAATGAGGTCGCATCAGAGACTTATTCAGAGGCATTATCACCTCCTTTTTTCTGCTAACAGCAGCTATGGATACCACTATATCAACAATGAGCTGCTTGGTTGAAGACTGAACAACGTTTAGGTCAACTATCCAGAAGGTCACCAGGAGTCAACACCGATTCGATGGCACTTAAAAACTTAACAACTCTTAATAGTCATGGCTTAATGGGCCAGAGCCATCATGAATTTAGCAGGAAAATATCTTGCCTTATTAATATTAGATTTTTTTGAAGGGGTAAATAAACATCATGGTGAACCAATTGATATAGACTCCCTTTTACTAAGATGCATCAACGTTTTTCAGATACCACATGATAATGGCCAAAGTTAATGCATGATAACTGCAAAGCCTCCTAGATTTTTCTGCAAATGCATGGCATCTTCCCACACAGTTAATGCAGCAGCAATAGATGGAGTGGAGGAGTGGCCTAGTGGTTGGGTTGAGGTACTTCAGGCTGGAAGGTCAGGGGTTCAAATCCCAGAGGACAGCAACCTTGGGCCAGAAGGACTGGGGTTTCTAGTCCCACAGATGCTCCTTGTGCTCTTGGGCAAGCCACTTAACCCTCCATTGCCCATGTTCCCTGTAATATAGTTATCTCCAAGTTATAATGCCCTGTTCAATGTAAACCACACTGATGCAGAATAGCACAGTATATAAGAGAATGTAAATTAAATAAATAGATGTGGAGAATAATTTTACAACAGGGTACCTTGCTTAAGGCAGCCAAAGAACAACTGTTTTACAAAGACAAGTATGGGTCTTCTTGTCTTTATAAGCTAACATCTTTAATTCTGCACAAACTGCAACTACATGACAGGTGCAGACATTATGTCTGCTCGATGGTAAGTCTAAATACCCACAACTACTTAATGGAAATACATGTGTAAATTAAGAAAGCTAACAACCTTGCTAAAGTGTGCCAAGCCGTTAACACGCATTATCATGCATGATAACTGCATACTCTGGCCTATGGTAACTCTTACTGCAGAGACATGACAGTTACCACATGCTGATTTGTGTGCTAATTGGCTGAATGGGAAGAGTAGGGGTGGAGAATGAGCATGGTGAGCACATTGCTTTTAGTGCAGAGGGACATATTATACACTATCAATGATGTCATTAGCGCAGGTGCACTTAACACTACCACCGTAGGTGGAGTTAAGTGCACCTGCAGTACTTGCGCCATGTATTGGGATATGCATCCACATGGTAACTGCCGGGAACATGCTGAGCATGGCCCTGACAGTTACTATGGAGGCTTTGCACAGCGTACATTTGTTTTTGTACTTAACGCACATTAGTAAAAGAACCCCAATGTGTGTACTTCATGACTGCACCTGCACTCCACTCAAACTGCACCCCTGGCAGTGCCTACTGTAAAAGCGTGTGCCTGCATACCATGGTGCCAATTTAATACCGTACCTAAATTAATTAAATAAAAAAATACATTTAAGCATCTATATTGCCACTTATATGCCAAACTGACTTTATAAATTGCATCCTTTAAGGCAGGGTCTTCATTGCTTGCAAATGTTGTTGTTTTTTTTTTTTTTGTAAATTTCATTTATTGTTCTCATTTTTTTTCTTTTAGTGTGTTTTAATGATGCATATGCAAACTGCGCTCTCCAAACTTTTTTTTATAAAGTACAGGCTCTTAAATGGTGCAAATTAAATTAAACTAAGGGGCCCTTTTACTGAAGTGCATTAGGGTCTTGCACCTAATGCGTGTTTAGAAAAAACGTAATGTACATTAAGTGCAAAGCCTGCATGGTAACTGTCAGGGGGCTGTCCAGTTTCTTCTGAGCAATTAACAGGCAGATATGTAGCGTAATGCATGGTGCAACTACCGTAGGTGATGTTAGGTGCACCCATGCTAATGACAGCAATGACATGATATGTCCCCTGCACTAACGGCAATGTGCTCAGCAAGCCCACTCTCTGCCCCTAACCCACCTATTCAGCACCCCAACATGTGAGTGGCAGCATATAAATCACCATGCAGAAGCTATCATGCTCCCACAATAACAGTTACTGCAGGCCGAAACATGCGGTTAACCCATGCTGAATGTACATTAACTGTTTTACACATTTTAGTAAAAAGGCTCCTAATTGATTTAAATAGTTAGCATTAAGAAACATAGGTACATAGAAACCATGATGTGTTCATATACTGTACTGTTAAAACTGCTGGGAATTTGCATCTGAAGTATTCATGAATCTGTATTATAGCTCATTTGAATGGACTTAATTGATGAAATGTGATGACAGAAGGCTTATGTGCTTGGCACTGTTAATGTATCAAGACCCACTTCTTTTTGGATTTCTGTGCATTGCTGATATGCTCTGTTGGTTTTCGTTTAGTATAATCTCTCACAACATTCATTACACCTCCCGTTTGTCACAGATAATTACTTTTTGCTTGTTGCTGCTTTCTTTCTTTGTCTTTGGTACTATGTTTTTGGAAGCCTGTGATGTTTTTGTTGATGCTTAATAAAGAATGAAATAATATTTGCCCTCTAGAGTAGTCATGATCAAAGTGACTTGTTAAATAAAATCTGGCTTGTCTGAATGCCAGATGCGAAGAACAACTCTGCAACAAGAAATTCCTAGGCTTTTCATTTAACAGCATGCAATTATGCTAGGCAGGAAGCTGTTTCAGTAGTGTAGGCAGGGCACACAGATGTACCTCGTATATAAAGGAAAAAGTGGGTGAGTCTTTCACAGTCTGATGTTTTTGATTAAAACGTTGTGCATTGCCTCTTTCTAAAAGAAATGTTAAATTGTTTGAACATACTTAAGAGTAAATAAGTGGGTAAGAGGTCTGGATAATAGGACCCCAAAAATCAGAGATCACATATATTGAAATCAAATCTAGTAGCCAGGGCGCTATTAAAAGTTAACCTTAACTAAGGGGTATGTTTACTAAACGGCAGCAAAGGAGCAGTCGTTTCCGTGCGGTAACAGCAGTGATAAAGGGTTACCGTGTGCTAAGTGTGCTGGGCATGTCAGAGGCATTCCGGAGTTAAGGGGTGCTAGTGGACACTTAGTGCACGGTAACAGAACATGCTGCGTTAAGGGGTGCTAGTGGATGCTTAGCGGGAGGTAACAGGACATGCTGCGTTAAGGGGTGCTAGTGGACACTTAGCGGGCGGCAATAGGACATTAAGGACTGGTAGAGGACACTTAGCGGGCAGTAAAAGGACATGCTGTGTTAAGGTGTCTTGCATGCAAACTAATGCAGGAAAGCCTCTAAAACATTGAAAGGAGGGCAGGGAAGCCACTGAAGAAGGTATGGATGCAAGCAGAAGGAGCTGATTCACCAGATGCCTGGCTATGTGGAAGTATGTGTGATGAGTACATGTTTGACCATACAGCAGGCCTATGCTGTTGACTAGGCGAGATAGGTGGCTGCCTAGTGATGCTGGTGGTGGGTATTGGCAGTGTCATGGGTGGTTGGTTGTGGCAGCAGAGTCAGTGGAGGAGATGCAGCAGCAGGGGTGCTGTAACAGGCATGCAGTCCTAGATGCTCCTGAAAGCATACACCATGCCGTAAGTTATATTATAGTGTCTGTGAGGTGTGGATATGTTCCAGATTTACTGTCATTGTGTGGCATGCCATAGGCCAGGACAGTGTCTGGGTGGAGGCAGCATGTTCCTGATGTGGGCAGCAAAGGGAGGATAGTCCATGAGTGCTCATGTGGAGCAGTCACAGGAGAGGTGTGCATGATATGGCTAACTGCTGCAAATGACCCCTGATGGCCATGTTGGGGCAGCTTATGCCAGTAAGCTGCCCCACCATGAATCTCCCTGATGGTCAGATGGTAGGTGCAGGGCTGTGCCATGGATCTGCCAAGCAGAGAGTTTACAATTTGTGTGGTGAGTGGATGTATGAGATCATACAGGCCAAAAGCATTTGGTGTATGTGAACAAAAAGTAGCAGTGCATTGGCTACATGAAACACCATTTGTGCGGGTGGGACTGGTGCCTCAGCCTGTGCAACTACAAGACAATACACCCGACATATAGAAAAGAATAAGTTGAACCCAGTAGCCCCATGTGGGCCAAGTAATGATGGCAGAACAGTGCAGGGGATGGCCATGCAACAAGTGTTAGATGCCTGAATGTATGAGATATATCCTCTTTACGTAAAGCTGGGAGGTCACAAGGATGGCAAAACAGAAACACATCTATACCAGTTGAACCAGACATCCACTGCATATGCATCATTGACCCACTGCAATGCGCCGTGGCAGAGCCACTAAAGCCATGCTCACAGATGTCCATGATGGGGAATGCTATGTTGGACTACCCACCATGTTGCCATAATGCATAGAAATGTAGAAGAATGATTGTCTGCAGGTCACAGCAGAGCCAGGACTATGCGAGGTGGGCAAGCACACCCCGGCACAAAATGAAGAAGCAGGACTCAAACCCTGTCCTGTTAACCATAGAGATATCACATCAACCAGTAGGCTATATCTCCACACAGTGCTAGACAGCCTGCAGATCTCTGATCAAACTGTTTGCTGTCTATCCAGGTATAGGTTGGGCCCTCCACTACCCATGAGGCACTGCACATGCAAAACTGGTCTGCTGCTGAAAACGTAATGGAGAAGGCACTGAACCAGCATATCAGCTCACTAAGATGCACTGGCTGTGTGTGCTACATGCACATAACAACAGTAAGCCATGCTGCAGAGTGGTTTCAGCTGTCACCCTGAGGGTGAGGAGGGGTTCCAGCACCTGGTCCACTGAACCTGCACTGTTAGAGATAGTCCTTGCTGTTGGTTCACGTCACTTCTAGTGTATGGTAGGTATTGTTTACCGTATGTGATGCCTTTTTTTTTTTCCTGCATGTTGTAGGTGATGTTGACAGCAGCACCTTGATCTTGTATTCTGCCTCTGTTGGACATCACTCTCTAGTGGATGGTGTTGATGTACTGCTGCTAGGGACAGTCACTGCAGTGGGGGTGTATGGCTACTGTCCTGCAAGGACCCCTGTGAGTAGGCTATGAACTGCTGCTGCAACCATTGAGGACTAACACTTAACTACAGCACAGACAGAAAGACTGCTCTGCTGCTCTTCACTGTGCTGTAGCAGCCAAGCACAAACCAACTACAGTAGGTCTGCTGGTCAGCATGAATGGCATGTGCATAGCGTGACCACAAGCATGCCACCTTGAAATACTCAGCATTGACAACCAACCATTTATACAGTGATCAGCATCCCTAAACAAAAAAACACATCCACATCACTGGAGCTGAGCATTGTAATAGAACTATGTAGATACATAGCCATGCTATGGTCACCTTTTGGTTATAGTGAGAGTGCCATCACAGCATAACATTCAGTGGCCACCCAGGCAATGCACGTGGCAGATGGGCACAATGGCATCTCAGTCAGTAACCCTACTATTGTGGCAGACACATCCAGGCCAATCTGTGCTGTTTCAGGTGGTACCCACAATCCTCTGCTTCAACTTATTCACATTTTCCAAACAGGCTGGAAAAAACTCAGACAATGTGAGCCAAAATGCAATGCAGAAAGCCAAGGACAAAGGGGAGCAATACACAAACGCATATACTCTCATGGTGTACTGAGCAAAAGTGGAGATGGTTGGCATTCCTGCTTGACACTCCTGTCTCAATGTCAGCTCAAGGATTGATAACGTGTGCTCTGTTTGCACATGCTATTAGCCTCCAATCAGCTGTGGATAGTGAAGCCTGTCAGTGCTACTGGTGGGTGTTTCCACCCTTGCTGGCCATATCCTTGAAGGTGGAGCTGTACTTACATTATCAGATAAACTTTGTCCAGCTGATCTTTGGCAAACTCTGCAATGCACATGATGCACACGACCAGGACAAGGCTTCTGACTGCTGAAAGCTGGTGCCACTTCCCAAGCCACCACCAACACCCCACCATGCAGACATGTCCATGCACTGTCAGTGGTGGTGGTCGCAATCCTAGCATGTTAAACATGCGGGTTTGGCAGGCACCTTGGGCAAAAGGTCCTGATGGGGGGAAGAGGCACACATGGATGGCCATGCAATCCCCCCACCTGCTACACATGCAGGGGCCCTATCACTGCCTGCCACTGATCGGTCTCAGGGGGAGGATGACAGCCATCGCTGTAGTATTTCCCCAGGCACCTGCATTTTCCAGCTACTTGGAGGGCTACAGCATCTGGCATTATTGGCCTCTTCACCCACAGCTGGGTTGTGCAGCGGGGGGGGGGGGGGGACGGTAGCTTAGATCTCTGCCTGGGGTGCCAGGACCCTTGAACCACACTATGTGGCACTTTGCCTTTCCGCAGCAGTAGCAGGACTGTGTGCTGCCACTGTCACTGTGGGATCATGACGAATATCACAGATGGTTCTGCGGATGGCAGAATACCTCTTTGTGGAGAGGCTAAAAAGGTTGGGGCTCATCAACCTGGGGAAGACACGGCTGAGGGGAGATATGGTAGAGGTCTATAGATTATTGACTGGAGTGAAACATGTAGACGTAGGTCGCTTTTTTATGCCATCAGACTGTGAACAGATTAGGGGACCTGCAATGCGGCTACAATGTAACCCATTTGAGTCTTCTAGGTGAAAATATTTTTTTCAGTCAATGCGTAATCAAACCCTGCAATCCATTACCGGAGGATGTGGTAAAAGCTGTTATTGTAGCTGGGTTTAAAAAGGTTTGGACAGGTTCCTGGGTAACGGTCCATCAACCATTGCAAAACTGGATCTGAGCTATGTACTGCTTGCTCCATTACAGTTATTGGGGATCCTGTGTGTCTTTTGGGGAAACTGCTAGGTACTTGTGACCTAAATTGTGCACTGTTGGACACAGGATACTAGGTATGATGGACCTTGGTCTGACACAGTTTGGCATATTTTGTAGTCTTATGTTCCTATGTGCCATCTAGGCAGCTGCCTGGTCCCCCCTGTGCACCAGCAGCCCCACTGCCTGACCCATGTGCCACCTCTTTTAGCCCATTTGCTCCATCAACATAGTGCCCTTTCATACTTGGGCACTATGCTGTTGCTGCAAATGGAGTACACAATCACTCTTTTGGGCTCCCCTTTCTGTGCATCACATTGCAGATGCAAAATAGGCTCTCTCTCCTCGAAAAACACCCTTTCCGCCATGTTTTGAATTGCATTAGGTTCCTGACGTTAAGGTGCCTGCATTAAGGGAGCAAGCCTTTTTCCTTCCCACTCCCTGCCCATTGACCCCCACTCTCTGCCCCATGAACACCTTCTCTGCACCCACAGGGCACTTTACACTGCTAGTGCCGTTAGCGCCCATTAAAGTGCCTTTTTGCATGTGCTAAGTGTGCACATGCACAGTTAGCACCCGCTAACAGAACACTTGCTCCTTTACCGCTGTTTAGTAAACATACCCCTAATTCTTCTGATCTTAATACATTTCTTCTGCTGCGGAAAGGCAATGTGCCATATGGGGCAGGTCAAGGGTCCTGGCACCCAAGGCAGAGAGTCAGGCTGTCCCCCTCCACTGCCACAGAACCCAGCTGTGGGGGAACAGACTAATAGTGCCAGACATTGTAGCTCCCCAGGCAGCTGCAACATGCAGACGCCTAGGGGACTACCACAGCAGTGGCTGTCATCCTCCCCCTGAGACATATCATTGGCAGGTGATGATGGGGTCCCTGCAGAGGCAGATGGCTGGGGAGGAGGCTGTGTGGCTGTTCATGTATGCCTCTGCCCCCCATCTGGACCATGTGCCCTAGGCACCTGCCAACCCACATATTGGATAGGCTGGGGCTGCACACCACCAACACGGACAGCACACAGGCATTCCAGCATGGTGTGGGGGGGTGTTGGTGGAGGGGCCAGTGGCACCCACCTGCAGCAGACCAAAGCCATGCCCTGGTCCTGTGCATAGTGTGCATTACAACATGTGTCAAGATCTGTCTGATGCAAAATATGGCAGCCCCAGGGAGTGTTGTAACCATATGGCAGCACTGTGGCTCAATTCACATAGTTGGTGTGTATATGAGTGGAGGGTCCCAGGTTTGGGTTTTGGCTATGGATTATGCATTGCATGTCCCTGTGGCTGAACTTTAACCCACAGTGCCAATATAGCACCAACATTTGCAATCCCCAATGAATCGGCCAGTAAGGGTACAAACACCCATCAGCCACACAGACAGGCTTCACTATGCACAGCTGCATGGAGAGACAAGCTGATAGTACTAGCACACTGACGGGCATTAGTATCAGAGCATGCAACTAGCTCCTAAACAAGGAGCACACATTAACAATGCTTGAGCTGATACCGGGACCAAGGCGGCAGGCAGGAATGTCAACCATCCCCATTTTTGCACAGCACGTCATTATGATTGTGTGTGTGTGTCTATCAATTTAGTCATAGCTTTCTACATCTCACTGAACCTCACACTGCCTAAACTGTTTCCAGCCTTAGTCTGCAAACGTGCATGATGAGGAGCAAAGTATTGTGAGTATAGGCTTAAACAGAGCAGATTGGCCAGGATGGATCTACATTGGAGGTAGGATGAATGGCTGAGACGCCATAGTGCCCATCTGCCACATGCATAGCCTGGGTGGGCTCTCTCACTCTGACTGAGCAGTGACCATGACCCAGCCATGTATCTACATAGTGCTTTACAGTGTCTGGTTTTAGTGATGTGGGTGCACTTCCTGTCCTGGGGGGTCTGATCACTGAACCAACTGCTGTGTGTTCATGGTTGCTCTGTGCACATGCAATGTGTACTGATCAGCAGCCTGTCAGCAGTTGGTATGTGCATGGTTGGAAAAACCAGTGATTGGCAGCAGCTGTGGTCTGACTGTGATTGCTGTGGGTGAATGATAGACTCAGGTTGTTGGGATGTGAGGTGGTACTGGTAGGGTCAGGACCCTGTGCAAGTCTAGAAGCCTGCCTGTCATATCCTTCTCCTCCCCGGTAGCTAGCCATCATGGCATCTGCAATGCAATACTGGGTATTGACATGCACTGTTCTAGGTGGGTCCTTGTTGGCCAGAGCCACATGTGACTGGTGCATTCTGCAGGACACAAGGTGACTAGCATATCACACTTCAGACAATACCTGCCACACACTGGTGGTGATGTGGATCTGCAGCAGAGACGCTCTTTTGCACTGCAGGTACTGGGGACCTGGTGCTGGGCGCCCATCCTCATCCTCAGTAGCATGGTTTGTAGCTGCTCTGTGCTTGTATCACACACTGTCAGTGCATCTTATTGAGCTGAGGTGATTGATAAATGTATTCTCCATTTGGTGATCAGCTGTAGACTGTTTTTCTGCATGTGCACTGCACCATGGGTACTGGTGGGGCTACCCTATGCCGGCGCACATGGCAGACATTTTAAGCGGTGACCTGCAATCTCTTTGTATCCAGCCATTGCTATGCAGAGAGGGTTGGAGGTGTAGCCTACTGGTTAGTGCAAGGTCTCTGTAGACAGGAGTTCAATTACTACTTGGTTTTTTTGTGACTGTGCTACTCAGATCATTTTCATACCTGTAGCAGTCACTGATCTTCAGATCAGTGCTGCCAGCCTATACCACCCTCTCCCAGCTGCCAACCATCCTTCAGCCCATCTATCTGCCTCTGTCGAATATGTACAGCCCTGTCTTCTTGTGCAGGCTGCTACTCCATGACCTATACTAGTACTCTTTTCTGCATAACGACTCTTCATGCTCATCTTTCCTGTGTCTGATCTGCACGTAACCACTACTACTCTGTCCTCCTGTCGTTGCAAACATCCTGCCACTTCTGCCTCCGCTGGGGGACACGTCTTCCCCATCCTATACCACACACTGACATTGCAGCACTGACATTGGCACCACCCTGTGCATCGGTACAGCTGCCTCCCACATGCTTGTCCGCTTTATTGGCTGCCACATAGGGTGCCCACCAATATGGCAGGTCCATCAACTCCCACCTGTCCTTCCTTCCATCACCTTTATATTGACATTTCTTGGTGCTCTATCCAGTGTTTGGGTTGCAGCCATTTTCCTGCCTTAAGGTACATGCTTTCCACTTTAGGGCACCTTGTCTCTCCTTAGGACGCCTTGTCTCATGTTAGGGCACCTTAACACATATTAGGGCATCTTTTCTCCCTTTAGAATGCCTTGTCTCTCTTAAGGGTGCATTGTCTCAAGTTAGGACACCTTATCACATATTAGGGTACCTTGTCTCTCTTTAGGATGCCTTGTCTCTCTTTAGGATGCCTAGTCTCATGTTAGGGCACCTTATCTATCTTTAGGATGCCTTGTCTCATGTTAGGGCACCTTATCTCATATTAGAGCACTTTATCACATATTAGGATGTCTTGTCTTTCCTTAGGATTTCTTGTAACCTTACTCCACTTGGTCCTGTTAGCTCACGTTAAATGGCCCACGGTACCCTAATGCCGGCACACCCCCTACCCGCCCACTGTCTTATATGGCTTCAGGCACCTTAACTCTTCCCTTACCGCTGGTGATTTTACTGTGGTTTAGTAAACATACTCCTAAGGTGAAAAAATTGACTTATGGGTAACTCTTTTAACTGTTGTGGATGAGCACTAGCAAACTGTAGCAACGTATTGTGATTTGTGGTTTTACAGAAGACAGTAAATTCAAAAGCATTACTGGTAAATTTAATAAGAAGGGGTGGTAGAGTCAAATGATGAAGCTTGGGCTAATGTAGCCCCCGTGGTTATAGGTTCTCTTTAAATGCCTGTTGATGCCTCCACTTTATCCTTTTATTGTTATTTTTCAAAAATCATTTTTTAACCCATTTTTTGTTTTGTTTTGAAAATGTTATAATGTCATTCTTACACATATGTGGCCATATATGTTCATAAATGACCTCTTATAACATACCATACTTTTCCTGCTCCTCCTCCTGGAGTTGTGAAGAGGCACTGGCAGATCTTATCACTGTTAAATTGAAAGTATTATATATGGTAAGAATATGGTAGCAATGACACATAGCTGGGATCACCAGAGGGGAGGTGAAGCACCACCTAACTAGTCTTATGGTAAGGCCTTCTGTTTATTCTGGCGTGGGCCAGCTGCCAGGGCAATGGTGATGCTTAGAGATGCAATGGTGACAATATAGAAGTTAAAATTTAGTGCTGCTGTAACACTGATAGGCCCAGTGATCTTGGCGGTGGAAGGTTTATGGTGGGATGAAAATACTTAGTTCCTCAGTAATGGCATAGATGTGAGTTATACAACAAGTACAGTGTTACTATAGGGTATGTTTACTAAACCGTCTTAATGTTACCGGCGCTAGTTGCAGCGATAATGTGAAGAATGCCATATAAGGAGTGGGCGTTCCAGTCCTAAGGTAGCAAGAATCTGTATCACGCGATAGTGGGTGCCGTGGCACGTTAATGCGTGTTAACCCTAAGTACATGCCAGCACAGTGTTAGAAGCTATAATGATGTAGCCCACTGGTTACTGCAATGACTGTGGAGACAGAGGTCATGGGTTTGATCCTGCAGTGGTGTAATCTAAAAAGGCTGTCTGAGGCATTTTCTTTTAATTTAAATCAGTGCTGCCAGCAAAAACATCCTCACAGTGCCATAACCTAAGGTGCCCTATAAGGCGCCCCATAGGTCACATTATAAAGTGCCCTGTCTGCCTATAATATGCCCTATAGGGCGCCTTATAGGGTGCTTCACAGGGTGGCCTATAGGGCGCCTATGAGGCACCTTAGGCTACAGCACTGTGAGGGTGTTTCTGCTGGCAACACAGATTGAAATGAAAAGGAAAAGCCTCAGACAGCATTCCTAAATAACACCACTGTGGGATCAAACCCAAGACCTCTGCCTCCACAGTCATTGAAGTAGCCAGTAGGCTACATCTCTATAGATGTTACCACACTGCTGGTTGGCTACAGAAAGACTGCAGGTCACCACACAAACTGTCTGCTGTGGTTACCAGGATAGGGTAAACCCACCTGTTCCCATGATGCACTGCACATGCAGATCAGCCGTCTACAGCTGATCACATAATGGGGTATGCACCCCCACAGCACCTAGGCCTGGTAGGGGGAACTAACCGTGTGTGTTACTGGCACAGAGTGGCTACAGACTGTGACATTGTGTGGGTCCTGTGCTCACCCTGAGGGTGAGGTGGGGCACCCAGCACCAGGTCCGCAGCACCTGGCTTAGCTGAGACGGGCTATACTACAGCTCCCCATCAGTGCCAGTGTGTGATAGGTAGTCCTTGCAGGTACACCTGTGTCCATCTGTATTTCCCAGTCACATCTAGCCCTTGTGGACTATAATGCACCCAGAATAGTGCATATCCTGTGTGGGTGCCATGGTCGCATGTTATAGGTGAAGGGGGGTGTTTGGACCCAAAAGCGGATTATGTAGCACCTCCCTCCCTCTCTCTGTGGCTTAGGGAGGGAGGGAGGGAGGAAGGGAGGGTGGGAGGGAGGAAGGGAGGGTGGGAGGGAGGAAGGGAGGGTGAGTGGGTGGGAGGGAGGGAGGGTGAGTGGGGGGAGGGAGGGAGGGTGAGTGGGGGGAGGGAGGGAGGGAGGAAGGGTGGGAGGGAGGGAGGGAGGGTGGGTTGGTGGGTGGGAGGGAGGGAGGGAGGGAGGGAGGGTGGGGGGGGGACAGGATCTCCCACCATCAAGTCCACATTGTACATCTCTGCAATGGTGGCAGAAGAGAGGACCATCAAACCCAGTCCTACTGGGGAACAGGCACCCTACAAGGTAGTCGATGCAGATCTGGACGCATCACATAAGGCAATGGCAGATGGATGGAGAAGCTCAGTTGCCCCCCCACCACTATCTGACATTCACCAGCAAAGAGCACAGTCAGTCTCCACTAGCTGCATCCTGCAAGGTGTTCCAGCCATACACATGCTAACTGCAGACAGACTACTAGCTAGTACTTAGTACATGCTTCTGAAGAAACTGTGTGCACCCAAAAATGGGATGTGAGCGCACACACATCAAGCAGGTATGTCAATGATTGGTCCCCAGAAAAGAAAACCCATAAATATCACTTGAGCAAAATGCTGTTATAGCACTATGGAGGAACCTAGCCATGCCATGGTCACTGCTCAGTCAGGGTGAGAGTGACCTCCCAGCATGATATGCTGTAACCACCCTGTCCATGCAGGTGGTGGTCAGGCACTACAATGTCCCAGCCATTGCCCTATATCCTGTGCAGATGCATCCTGCCCAGGCCACCCTGTCCGGGCTATACCCACAGTACCTTGCTCCTCATTATGCACATTGGCAGGCTAAAACTGGAAACAGTGCAAGCAGTGTGGGCTCAGTAAGGTGTAGGCAGCCACAACACACTGGATAGACATACACACACTCTCACACCTATGCCAGCATTGTGCAAATATGAAGGTTTGTGGCAGTCCTGGCCGCCACACCAGTCCTGGGCACAGTGTGGGCATTGCCATGGTACGCAATACTGTTGGGGTCACTCCCCGGAGTGGTAAACACTGTCAGAAGCAATAACTGAAACACACTCCACAGATATCAGAAAGGTTGCTGTGATGAATCTCTATCAACAAATTGTGTTTAACTTAGGATTTGTTAGCTGACATTAATCATAGCAACCTTTTGATATATGTGGAACGTGTTCCCAGGTTTAGGACGACATTGCTAAGGTATGCAGGTGCCAGTATTGGGAGATGCTGCTCCGCGCAGGGCCCAACAGCTTAACTCTCCATGAGGCTTTGGATAGTGGAGCCTGTGGGTGTGGGTGTTTCTGCCCCTGTTGGCCACTGCTCTAGGGCAGAGGTTCCCAACTCCGGTCCTGGTGAGCCAAACACTGTTCAGGTTTTCATGTTGTACCTAATGAATATGCATGAGATACATTTGCATACAATGGGGGCGATGCATACAAATGCAGCACAGGCTTATTTATTAGGGACAGCATGAAACCTGAATGGTGTTTGGCCCTCCAGGACTGCAGTTGGGAAACTGCTCTAGGGATTGCACATGTTTATGGTGTCTGTGCTCTGTAGGGAAAAATATAGGTGTTTCAAGCAAGTTTAATTTATCTGCAATAAAGGTTCCTTCTTTATTACCATGGTTTAGTACTGGGTAAAATATGGGGACAAGGTTGGCAGGAGCCACAGCTGGGACTTGAACTTGTGGCCTTCTGCCCCTGAATACACTGGCTGTGTGTACTGCACCAAACTGTTGCCACAAGGGCAGATCATTCCCTTGGGATACCATGACTGTTCATCAGACAGACCTTGTCTGTTGCAGTGCACGGCACCCACCTAAACGGGGCTTGGCCGTGGTCTGCTGTGGGCAGATGCCACTGCCCTCTCCCCCACCAGCACTCCTCTGCCACCATGCTGACATGCTCTTATGCCGGTGGTGCTGGTGGTGTCCAGTCCCAGGCCATCCAATGTGCCAGTAGGCAGCTGCCTATGGTGTGGGTTCTCTGGTAGGGGTGCCTACATGGACATGCGCGCTTCCCCCTGGCACTGCTGTCAATGTTATGTGCCCTGGGGGTACCTGCTTGGTAATATCCGCTGTGACACTGTGGGACACACTCATTCCCATGTTGATCCCTCATCAGTTGCTGTCTTGCTGCTTTACAGTTTCGGCATTCCTATGTGCCACCTAGGCATCTGCCTAGTCCGCACTGTGCCCCAGCTGGACCACAGCATGTGCTGCCTGCAGCCCCCTATATCCCATTTACAGCATCAGTACAGTTGCCCTTTCCTACGTGCCCACTCTGCTGTTGCTGCACATGTGCATGCCCTAACAAACCTGCCCAATATAAACGACAAAAACCTTGATCACTGCTATTTCAATGTGGGATCATTCACTTTCTAGGGGGACAGAGCATAGACCCTTCCAAACATGATATCTTCCTTTTTACGCTTTGTCAGTAGTGTTGCTTTATGTTTATCATTAATATCACTATTGGCCAGCTTGGTTATTGGGATTTCAGATGTGGTTCTGGTCATTTTATATGTTTATTTGCCTTTTTGGTTCCTGCACATGTATCACTGCTATCACTTTTCTGAGTTTCCCTGCCTTTCCTGTACATTGCTGACTGAAATGGTTTCTCTCTCCTGCAAATGTGCCTAGCGCGAGTTTTTTACTGGCACTAATTTTCAGGGCTTTCTTTCACGGCGTTAGTGTGCATGGATCCATTCCCCGCCCACTCTCCGCCCATTGACCCCTTCTCTCCGTCCATGGGGAGCCTTACTTCACCCTCTGGGATGCCTTTCTCCTCCCTCTGTGCACCTCACCGCCGCTGGAGACGTTATCGCACGATACGTGATGTTATTTCGTGATGATATCACGTGATAACGTTACGTATCACGCAATAACATCGCGGCTGCTACATTAAGACGGTTTAGTAAACATACCCCTATGTTTTCATCACCTTCAAATTACGGAATATTTTAAAGCACCTACTTCAGAAGAGAGAGCGGAACATTTTTAGTAGGCAGCCACCTTATCATGGAGGCTCCCTGTCATAAGATCAGATGTAGCTTGCGATTTGTTATAGCAATGCAACTTACGGGACAGAAACATCAACTTAGTTCCGCAGGACAAAACCCTGGCATGCACATCTTGACAGCAGGTGAAGTCAAAGGCAAGTGGCCTTTACACTTGGAACCTACAAGTGTAGCATTCGGAAATGTTACTACTTCCATGTGTAAGTGGCCATTGTGGCTTGCAGCAAGTATAGTGCATGTGTCAATGTTGGTATTTTAGTCTTTTATGGGCCTATGTGTCCACTTATAAAATACCAGCTAGATAAGCATATACCCATTGTTTGCATTGCAGGTAGAGTTTGAGCGGAGCTTGGGCAGTTTGAGCAAGTATGCACCTAGATTATAAACTGCTTTAATTTACATGCCTACTTGTAAAAAGTAGGCACAGTTCGGTACACCAGCTCTTGGACTGGTGTAAGTGCTTGCATCTTAATGTAAGCACTTACATTCACATGCATGCCTTTATTTTATAAACTATGCACATTCTTGACTTAGGTATAAAGTAGGCTTGCAAAAACACACGCTAACTAGGCGTTACTTTATAAACATACCTGTTTAATAGCACAGAAAATTTTAAAACAAACATTTATCTTTTTAACTGCCCAAGTTAACCAGATAGATGTTTATGAATATTGATTCCTTAAATTCATCCCAAATTAGGTTTTGTGCTGTAGTGCTATTGTTTCTTTTTGCCCTCGCTACACCAGATTATGAAGCACTTGGTAAAAATTTCTACCAATCCTTATATTTTCTGTAATTATTCTGCTTTAAAAACGGTGATCTTTTCTGCTCTTTGCAAGATAACTTTCAAGTACTGTACCTACATTTTGAAATCAACTGCTGCAAACAGATTTGACTACTATGTCATGAAGTCAGATATTAAATTCTACATGCTAAATGTTAATGGAATCAGCACTCCACAAAAGTGAAGGTTTGCTTTTCAGTCCTTTAAGAGGGCACAATTCAAAGCCATTTCTGTGAGTAAAATAGGGCATTTTTACTTTTTTTGAGCACAAGTATTCCTGGAGGCAAGGTTCAGGTATAAAGTGTGACACTGTACATAGCTTTGCATTTCTACATTATAGGGCATATCTACCAACAGGGTGGAGGAGGACTAGCCTAGTGGTTAGGGCCAGGACCGGATTTACCTATACGCCATGTACGCCATGGCGTAGGGCCCACAGCCGGCAGGGGCCCACAAAAAAAGAACAAGTTCATTTTTTTTAAATAAAATTTTTAAAAAAAACTGGTGGCTGCCGCCGCGGGGCCCCCTCTGCTGCCGCGGCAGCACCGACTGACCCGCGGGAGCCCCGTCTACAAGCTGAAGCCGTCGGGTCGGTTCGTTCCTCCCTCCCTCCCTCCGTGCAGGCTGCAGGCTGTGAGAGACGCGAAAGGAGAGTGTCTCCTCGCGTCTCTGTTAAGCCCGCAGGGGCTGATGGGAAATTTCCCATCAGCCCCTGCGGGCTTAACAGAGACGCGAGGAGACGCTCTCCCTTCGTGTCTCTCACAGCCTGCAGCCTGCACGGAGGGAGAGAGGGAAGAACGAACCGAACCGACGGCTTCAGCTTGTAGACGGGGCCCCCGCGGGTCAGTCCGTGATGCCGCGGCAGCAGAGGGGGCCCCGCGGCGGCAGCCACCAGGTTTTTTTTTTAAATTAAATTTTACTTTAGGCCGGGGAGGGGGGTAGGACTGGTAATGGGCTATGGGGGGGGGTAGGACTGGTAATGGGCTATTGGGGGGGCTGGGGCTGGAAATGGGCTGGGGGGAGTAGGGCTGGTAATGGGCTATGGGGGGGTAGGACTGGTAATTGGCTATTGGGGGGGCTGGGGCTGGAAATGGGCTGGGGGGGGGTTAAGGCTAGAGGTGGGCTGATGGGGTTAGGACTGGTAATGGACTGTGGGCTGTTGGGGGGGCTTAGAACTGGCAATGGTCTTTGGGGGGTTAAGACTGGTAATGGGCTGTGGGCTGATGGGGGCTGTCTGGTAATGGGCTATGGGGGGGCTAGGACTGGAAATGGGCTGGGGTGTTAAGACTGGAGGTGGGCTGATGGGGTTAGGACTGGTAAAGGGCTGTTGGGGGGGGTTAGAACTGGTAATGGGCTTTGGGGGGGTTAAGACTGGTAATGGGCTGTGGGCTGATGGGGGTTGTCTGGTAATGGGCTATGGGGGGCTAGGACTGGAAATGGGCTGGGGGTTAAAACTGGAGGTGGGATGATGGGGTTAGGACTGGTAATGGGCTGTGGGCTGATGGGGGGGGGTAGGACTGGCAATGGGCTATGGGGGGCTGACTGGAAATGGGTTGATGGGGTTAGGACTGGAAGTGGGCTGATGGGGGGTTAGGACTGGTAATGGGTTATAGGGGGGGCTTAAACTGAAAATGGGGTGATGGGGGGTTAAGGACTGTAAGTGGGTTGATGGGGGGCTAGGACTGGTATTGGGTTGGGAGGTTGCTAGGACTGGAAATGGGCTGATGGATGGCTAGGACTGGAAATGGGCTGATGCAGGGACTAGAAGGGAATGGATGCTGGGTGAGGCTGGAACTAGAAGGGAGCTGATGTTGGGGGAGGATTAGAATGGGATGGGGCTGGAAGAGTAAAATGGAGAAGGGAAAATATTTTGTGTGGGAGGGATAAAAAATCTACAATTGGCCGGGTATTGGGAGAGTAAGTGGGGATTGAGGATGGAGGGGTAAAATTTGAGTGGATGAAATAGGAATGAGGAAAGAGCAAAAGGAGAAAGATTAGTATGTTAAAGCAGATGTAGAGAGAGAATGGAAAAAATCTAGAAGAGAGAAGAAAGGACAAATGGACAGCAGACGATGGAGAGTTAGCAGAAGACACGAAGAAACCAGAAGAAAGTGGCTGGAGCAATTGCAGCTGAAAAAAATGCACAAAAGGTAGAAAAATATCTCTTTATTTTGAATTTATTAATTGGAATATGTCAGCTCTGGTAAATGTGCATCATTAACATCTGCGCTTTGTTTAGTACAAGAGCAAATTAATGTATAGTTTTATTTCTACAGTGTTGTACATTCCAAGTTTGGCTTTTGGGATTCCCAGTTTAATTATTGTCTTCCTGTTTCTAAATTGTGATTACTTGTTTGGTGATGGTCTATGTTCTGCATGTGTAACTGAGCTGAGGTGTTCTGTTTATATAATTCCTATTTGACATTGCCACTTGTTCTCTTTCCCCAGTAGGTCATGTATTGTTGTTCTCTGAAATGTATTGGTTTAATATTTGCAGTGTTGCCTTTTGATTGGTAGAGTATGGTGCTTTGTGAGTCCTGGTAGTGCTGTTAGGATACGGCGGGTTTACTATGGGTTCTAAATGGGCAGTGTTTGTAGTAGTTCCTAATGTGTCTGGCAGTTGGCACTGGATTATAGTAATGTAGAAATCTTTTAGTCTTTCTTTATCCATACACTCATTAAGAGGCACGTTTACTAAAAGTTAGTATATGGTAACATTATGCAAATATTTATGCAAATGAGGCCCCTTATGCAAATGAGGCCCCGCACCCCCCTTGGGCCGCCCCTGCTGGGGGCCCACAATTTTTGTTGGCGTAGGGCCTCACTCAAGGTAAATCTGGCCCTGGTTAGGGCAGAAACCTGGACTCAGAAAGAGCAGGGTTCAAATCCTACTGACTCTCTTTGTGGCCTTGGACAAGTCATTTAACCCTCCATTGCCTCAGGTACCACCTTAGATTGTAAGCTCTGTGGGATAGAGAAATATCTACAGTACCAGATTTTAACTCACCTTGATCATGAGCTAAATACTGCTAAATGAATAATGTACACTAAGGGGTATGTTTACTAAAGAGTAGTAAGAGAGCAGAGGATAGCAAGAAGTAATGATAGCAGTAAGGGTGTTTGCATGAAATAAAGGCCAAGTCGAGCAGTAGACATTCCAGAGCTAAAGGCGCCTGGCTCCACTTATTGGGCGCTAAAAAGACATCGGGAATTAAGCTGACAAGTGTGCATTTAACACTTGAAAATGGCTGTCACCATAACACAGGATAAGAGAGCCCCTGTAAAAGACACATATGAGCTGATGGACATGTCATATCCATGGGCATCCTACATGTCAGTCAATCAGTGGTATGATCATGTGGGAGGTAGCTCTACTGAATTAGTGAGGGGTGCCCACGAAATATGCTGTAATGACCATGTCGCATAGGAATGTGAAGAAGTGTCCCCCTGCGGAGCCAGAATCACCACGATGTGAGTATCCAAAGGATGACCAATCAGGAGTGGGGATATGCAGATCCTTCACAGAAGAGGCGTGAGTGATACATCCAAGTGATGAACATTTTCCTGTGCGGGCCATAGTAAAGCAACTGCCAGGAGAATACATGACTGTACATATTGGGTATATGCTGATAGATGTGCCAAAGGATGGAACGGCGGGAGATGAGAGTGTGCCCTGCTGCCCATATGTACATGCTCTGACCACAAAAATGCAGTTGTAGTGTTTGTATAAAAAGTGTTTCTGTGCCAAGGCAAAGTCCCAATACCAGCTATGTGGGTATGAGAGCTGTGTCAGCTTTTCTAACCACCATACCATCACCCTGACACATGTGCAGATAACAACTGGACAAGTGTCTCACTTGTTGCCCATTTGGAGCAAGTAGGAACATGTGATGGTCCCTGCAAGTGGCCAGGACTGGGATGTGCCTGCATGTACTGCATACATGTGATGAAGCCAAAGATGAGCAGTCACAATAATGATGTAATATCCCCATCATGTCCAACTCATGTGTCGGACAACTGCAGGGTGAGCATGACTGACCCCTTGCAAGCGGCTGCAGCTGTCTCCAATAAAATCATGCACTCTGATGTGTATGATTGTAATGTGCATGTTCACAGACTCAATGTGCTACCATAACACAGAAAAAAAATATAATAATTGTGTGTCCCCCAATCAATGCAGACCCCAGACTGCTACTGGCACTATATTGAAGTGACCTACCCATGGCCACAGTGAAAACCAGTGGGGAGTCTAACCCAGGTCTGTTGTAAACCGAGCCAGTACTCTAACCAGTAGGCTGCACCTCCATACTTTCCCCATAGCACTGATGAGAATCAAAGAGACTGCAGGTCTCTGCCTGCAATGGGTGAAACTCAGGACATGAAATACTGGGGCTGGCACACTGTGAGACAGTGGAACACTACACCTAGGGCCTGCCAACAGCAGTGAACACGCAATACACACTGCACTGCACACTCTGTACACTAGCTGCATTACAGACACAAAGCTGCAGAAAACATCCCTTGTCCAAAGGCCAAGCCACATATGAGGTCAACCTGCACATCTGGCCACTGTATTTCCAATGCCAAACCACAGTCACCTGCAGAGGTCTGTTGCACCGCAATGTGGCACTAACCCCTAAGGCAGCACATCTTCAGGGTGTACAGTCCTTTGTCCCCTGCTGTGCACTGCAGAATAGGTACACCTGCACAGATTCCTACCTAAAACCATATTCATGACCCCTGCAGTACATCGCTGACCATCCTGCCCACCTTGGGGGGGCCAAGCACAGTCTTCCACCATCATAGAAGACAAGCAGGTACTGGGCAATGCTCCAGTGATCACAGTTACTGCTATGGCTGCAAGCAGGGTCCTGGGTGCTGGTATTTGTTAGCCACCCAAGTATCCATGATGCAATGCACAAAGTACATATATGCAATGATGTCCATATGGTAAATCCCACGATCCATCACAGCAGCATTGTAATATGCAGGGACAATGTGTGCTCCCAGCACATGATGGCTGCAATATGTGCAAATGACCCATTTCTGCAGTCACCCTGAATGTGAGGGATGGCATGTATAACCTTGTCAGCAGAGCAAGCCTGGTGAAAGATGGATTCATCAGGTTCTGAAGTAGGTCTCTAACGCTCCTAGAATGTTGTAGGTATTGTCTACAGTGTGTGATGCTGGTCAGTTGATAGTCTGTACAAATGTAGTATATCAGAATGGCTTACTAGCTGAGCCTCTGTTGGTTAAGGACTCTTCTATAATAGCTCATGTTTGTTCCTAAGGTTGTGCCAACTATTGGCTACACAACCCAACTGTAGTAAGCGTATAAATATAGCTAAATAAAATAAATAAATAAGGACATGATGATCTTTGCAGGTGGCCATCCCAGGAGTGTGATGTGCCTCATGTACTGCATATATGTGATGGAGCCAAAGATGTTTAGTCATAGTTCTGATGAAAATTTCCAATCATGTACAACTCATGTGTCATTCATCTGCAGGGTGAATTTGTATGACCATTTGCAATATGCTGCAGCAGAGCCAATAAAGTCAAGCTGTCAGATGGTGATGATCGTAATGTGCTATCATAACACATAAAAAAGAATAATAAGTGTCTTCTAATTATTGCAGACTCCTGGGTGTTTCTGATACTCTAGTGAAGTAACTTTCCCAAGCATACAAAAAGTACAAGCAGGATTTGAACCCTGCTCTATATCATACAGAACCAGTACTCTAACTAGTAGCCTAAATCCATACTTTGCCTGATAGCACTGTCTAGAATCAACCAGACTACAGAATCCTGCCTGCAATGGCCTAAACCTAAGACATGAAACAACTTTGCTGGCACAGTCTGAGACAGTTGTAAACCACAACTAGGGTCTGCCTGCAGTGGTACACATGCAGTACGGACTGCACTGGACATTCAGTACTGCATCTGCATAACAGACACACAGTTGCAGAATAAATCTCCTATCCAAAAACAAAGCCACGTGTGAGGGCAAAATGCCCGTCCCTCCACTGTACCTCCTAATTTAAACAACATTTGTATACAGAGGTCCACTCAGTTGCAGTGTGGCACTTACCCCTGAGGCAGCACATGTGCAGGGCATGTATTCCATTAAGACCTGCTGTACACTGCAAGGTAAGTACTTTTGCACATACACCTAACTCAAACCTCATTCATGACCCATGAGGTCCATCGCAGACCATCCTGTCCTCTCTGGGGGGCCATGCATACTTGTTCCTCCATGATAGAAGACATTCAGATACTGGTCAATGCTCCAGTGATCACAGTCACCACTATGGCTGCAACTGGGGCTATGTGTGCTGGTATTGGTTAGCCCCTTCATTTCCCATGATGCACCTCACAATCAGAACAGCTATATGCAATTGTTACCCCTTGAAGAATGCAGTGATCCATCACATTGGCTCTGTAATGTCCCAGGACATCGTGTGCTTCATGCACATAACAGCCACCTGGCTGTATGGAGTATGGAGGTGCCAATGACCTTTTTCAACAGCCACCCTAAATGTGAGGAAGGACACACATCATCTGGTTCCCAGAGCAAGCACTGCAGTAGGTGGTTTCTTTGGATTTTGGACAATATCTGGTTTGCTGCTGTAGATGTTGTGTGATGTTAGTCATTTGGTACTCTGTACAGCTGCAGTATGTTGTTCGTAGCATGTCTTGTCTGCTCCTGTATTTGTTAACCAGTGACTGTCTTGTAACCTCCCATAGGTTACTACTACTTACTGAAAACTAACCTTCTGCCCATAACAGGTGTCTCACACAATATGTGGAGTTATGGAATTGCTGTCACTGCAGCATGTTGTATGCACAGCCATAAAGCCTGGGCATCACATGCATTGTTGCAGTTCACAGTCCTTTGGACAAGGAGACACACACACACACACACACATATAGACATGACCCCACTGTCCAATAAGAGGTGTACGTTGGCATTCTTACTTAGCCCTTAGGCCTCCTTTAATGGTTGGATGTAGTCAATGCCTGCTGTGTGTGCATAGGTGCTATTAGCACAGGCATGTATACAACTGGTGTTGCTGCAGATTCTCACTGTACTAGAGCCTAATGAGTGTGAGTACTTAGTAGAGGCATGTGCTAAGGAGGTTAGAGGAAGCAATGGAGATCCTATACTTATTCGTGGATGTTGTGAATGTTCTCTCAGTGTGTGGGTGCTAATAGCACATTCTGCCATCCAGCTGATATTGGAACAGCTTCACAATGTGATTATCATGCTGGAAGAGATGTGGAGGATTGCACATGCTGACACAGTTCTGGAAATGTAAGATAAAGCTAACACATTTGGACATATCATTTCTGTTCTACAGGCTGAACCCATTACCCTTCTTTATCATATACCATGACCATGTTTTTGGAGCCACAGAGCAGCCATGTTAAGGAGTGGGTGAATCAATCTATATGTATATATATGGTCATTGTCAGGATACATGAGGGCATGAGCTGGGGAATGCTTATGTCTGCGTAGCTCTCTTCAGGCTCTGTGCCATACTTGTCTGACAAAGTATGTTATGCTAGTGTGGGAGAGAGACATCTTATTAGGTGTGTACGTAGAACTACATTGATATGCTGCTGGTACAACTGGCATTCATGTCTTACATATGGGATCTGTCCTGCCAGTGGGCCAGGGCATGATACATGAACACAGACATGCAAGACCCTTGGTGACTTAGCAGAATGACTAATGTAACCATTTCATGATACGTGCTTATGGGCCAGTCCTAGAATGATCTCATATTTGGCAGACCGCACAGAGTGTTTTGAAGTCTTGTGTGGCTCAGATGAATGTGGCCCAAAAGTGACTCATGAAAAGGTCACTGGTTTACAAAGCCCTGCTTATCAGTTGGCAACTGAGAGAGAAGTATGGGTATTTTTCTCTGACAAGTGATATTATCATATTGCATACTCTTTCTTCCTCACTGACATATTTTCCCCCCACATGCACATATCCAGTCAATATGTGCATGTGGGGGGCATCCTCATCCAACCCTCCCCTGTTGAAGTGCTGTGACACTGATGATTACTGCAGGATGTATGGGTCATGGGTGGACATAGCCAACCTGTCCACCACTTTAGGACTGATGATGTAGCCAACACACACCTGATACACATTCAGGGTATGAAGGCGATAGTAGTTGGCAGCCATCACTTCCCAGTCTCTGGCTGTTATAGGTGCCACATGTGTGCTACCTAGAGGTGCCATTAATTGTGCTTGCCTATGCATTCTCTCACACTGTAGGTTAAGGGTCATGCACTGTTGTCTCTCATTAGGAAATGCATGGTCAGTCCTAACTCAGCTGCTCATGGCTTATAGTACCCAGGACCTGCCCATCCACTGGGTGAACTATGCGAGTGCCTAGGTCCACCAATTATGGTGGATGGCATTATAGCTGATCTCTCCCTCCCTGCAAGCATGGCACAGCCGCCCCTTCAGTGAGGCGGGCAGTGGCACAACTCCTTTCGGCATGTATGTGTGCTGCTGCTATAACAACAGAGTCGCACTAGCCATTGGGGATGTGAGGACTAGGTAGCCACCTAGTCCACCTAGAGGACTGGCCAGATCACATGGCACCACCTTTGTCACTTTGACACCAACAACATAGTGCCCTTTATTAAAAGGACACTTTGCTGTAACTGCCAATGGGCCACAACTATCACTCATTTCAGGGCTAGAGTCTGCAAAGTGCATACTGCATTTATCTCAATGTGCTCCCTGTGTAGTGTTTATCCCTTGAAAAGTGCTCCTTCCCTCCAAGGGGTCCTTAATACCTGCTCTGAGTTGGCATTAAGTTTCCCGGCGGTTGCACCTGTAATGACCATTAATATCACCCGGCGTTATCTTTATCTTTATTATTTCTTGATATACCGCCCTAGGTAGCAAGGCATCAGAGCAGTGTACAGTTTTCAAAAAACATCATAATGAGATGAGAAGAGAAGAAAAGAACGCCACTGATAGGAAAGGTAACATACAAAAAAAGAGACAGGGTGGTGAGGAGTAGTTAGAGAAGAGAGGGGGCAGGTCGTAGGCGAGCTGGAATAGGTGGGTTTTGAGTAGGGACTTGAACCGAAGGAATGAGGGCTCTGTATGTAGCAAGGGAACACCTGGTGTCTCAGCCCATAATCTGCCCAATTAACACCCCTTTTCCACCCCTTTGTACTTTACTGTATGGTAACAGGCTACTGGCTGCTAAACCAGTGTTATCGGCACTTCCGCTGTGCTAACCTTTGCGCCCTTACCGCCACTTAGTAGACATACCCCTATGCGTGTGTGTCTGGGATTGGGAAACACTGGGAGGCAATAGTTTTCTAATCAATGATCATTCAGATATGTAATAGGCATCACTTGAAAATCTTTTACTGGTAATATTGCATGCGATTTCTCTGTTCCTTACATCTGATGGGGTTAATGTGGGAAAAATTAAAGGAACCTATTCTTGAAAGTTTGCCCAGGGTCCCCTAAGTAGCTAAAGTTGCTCGAAGGATGCAAGCCAGTCTCCCATAGTATTGTAAAGTGAATAATTTTGTAGAAAGTTCAGGGTTTCTGTGGTCGAATATGTACATAGTTTTGTATGGAGATACTCACAGATTTCTAGTTGAACCAGAATTGTTTAATCAGTCAGTGCCTTGTGAGATCAAGTCTTCCTCTTGAGCTCTGCACCATCAGCATTAGCTATGAATGCAAGCCTTCCCCTAACATTGAATTCTAGTGTCAGCAGTGGGTATTTTGTCTGCATGGCAGACCACAGAAATAAATGTAAAAGATGTAACATTCGGAAATTGTGATTATACTTTACTCAGCAAAATCTAATTTGTCTTCTAGGATTGATTAGCTCTCTGGGACAGAATTAGATTTGTTTCTCCTTGTTGAGGATTGTGAGATTGGTGCTATCCTCCCTATCTGACCATTTTCTAGCGTCAATCTCTCCTGAACCACTAAAGGGAAAAAGGAATCAATTGGCACACGCTGAATCAATAATCCTATATTACAGAATCTTCAAGTTATAAAGACACTCAGGGAAGTCTGGTACAATTACATTCAGTTTAGTGATAATAGGAAAGTTGCTCTGGAAACTATCTGGAAAGCTTTTTCAGCTAATACGGGAGGGTGAGAAGAGAGCTGGCTTATTAGTAGTGCCTCTGCTGAAACAAAAGCTGACACAAAGTTTAGAATGGGAAATTAAAGCACTTAAAGAGAGAAACATGGCCATCCAGAGTATGGCGATATTAAAGAAACTAATATGGATCAGAGGTGAATAAAATGCATTGCAAATAGACGAGCTGAATTAAGCTTTGTAGAAAAAGATATTTTGTTAAGGGCAAGTGAGGTGAACAGTTTATTGTCCCAGCAACAGCTGAAGCAAAAAAAAAAAAAAAAAGGCTTAACAAAAAGTATTTACCACAATGACAGACTAAAATGTTAAGAGCTAGAACTCTTCCTTCAGACGTAAGTGAAGCTTTTATTAGATTTATAAATATCTTTGTGCTAACAGATCAAGTAGCATACAACTTGCTACCTGTGTTGCTAGGCATTTGGGTTCTGATTTACTAGACTTGTGTTATTCAGATGGGTAGACCAGGTCAGGATAGATCTTTATTCATGGGAACGTGTGTTTTATGCTGTGTTATTTCATTTTGGATTTATATTGTTCATATCATTTTATTTTTCCATCTGTATCATTTATTTCATTCATTTCAGTGGCATGGTGACTGTACTAAGTGCCAGGCCAACACTTAGGAGTATGTTTACAAAAGGGCATTAAGTGAGCCAGTGTGCTGTTAGCGCCCGTTATCGGCATCCTTGTGCCCTTTACACTGTGAAAAAGCTGCATTAATGGGCATTAAAGGCGCCTACAGTGCAAAGGGCATAGTAGGTGGAAAGTGGGTGTTAACGGGGCAGAGAGAGGGTGTTAACAACGAGTGTTCCCTTAATGCCTGTTGCGCTAACGTGTGTTAAAGCCCTTTAATGCTGGGAAGCCTAACACAAAGTAAAACTTCGCAGAAAAGGATGTATTTTGATGGGAGAGAGCCTATTTTTATGTCTGCAATGTGATGCACAGACAGGGGAGTCTAAGAAAGTGATAGTAGTGCTCCATTAGCAGCAATAGCATAGTGCCCAAGTATGAAAGAGCATTATGTTGATGGTGCAAAAGGGGCAAATAAGGTGGCACGAGGGTCATACAGTGGGTATTGTTGGTGCACAGGGCAGACCAAGCAGCTGCCCAGATGGCACATAAGAACATAAGATTATAAAATATGTCATACTGTGTTAGACAAAGATCCATCATGCCCAGTATCCTCATTCCAACAGTGGCCAATCTAGGTCACAAGCAATGTTCCTTCTAAGCTGTACTGGGTCCACCGGCAACATTACTGCCGGCGGGGGAGGGGGGTGGGTGCAGTATGATTGATCGCTATGCCCCTCCCCCCACCGGCGGGAATGCCAGCGGAGGACCCGGCGCAGATGAAAGGGAATATTGCGAGGGTGCTGCGGTGTGATCGATCACACTGCACCCCTCCTCCCCCCCCCCCCTCCGCGAGCAGGAATGTTGGCGGCTGACCCAGCGCCGCTTAGAGGGAACATTGGACACAAGTACCTAACAGCTTCCCCAAAAGACACAGGTTTCATAATTCTTGTACTGGGGAAAGTAGTGGATATCCTGAGTCCTCTTTAATAATGGCTTATGGATCTTTCCCCAGGAACCTGTCCAAACGTTTTTTAAACCCAGATACGCTATCAGCTTTTACTACATCCTCCGGTAATGAATTCCAGAATGACTGTAAAAATATTTTCTATTAGTCATAAATGGGTTACACTGTAGCCTCATTGCATGTCCCCTAGTCTTTCTACATTTTGATGGTGTAAAGAGCTATAGTAGCACTCCTGCCATTCTCCTCAAGACAGCCTCCTGCTAGTTGTTGGTAATGTACCTGTATTTTTATTTTGTATTTTTTACCCAATGTGTTATTAATTGATACTCTTTCTAGTTTATATTTATGTACTTTTTTATGATTTGCTTTTGGTTTTATCTATGTTTTTAGACCCCTGAGGAAGGCTTGGTGCCGAAACGTTTTAAAGTTGGGTCCTCAATAAAGGCTTTTAAATTTTTTTCCCAGCATGGCCTGGTCCTTCTTTTCTGCCTGGTTCATGCACTTAGGGAAGAACAACCCAAGCTACTGCTTTAGGAATCAACAACCAGGAAAAGGATCTGGGCATCATCATCGATAATATGTTGAAACCCTCTGCCCAGTGTGCAGTGGTAACCAAGAAAGCAAATAGAATACTAGGAATCATAAGGAAAGGAATGGAGAATAAAAACAAGCATATTATAATGCCTCTGTATCTCTCCATGGTATGACCACACCTCAAATATTCTGTGCAATTCTGGTTGCCATACCTTAAAAAGGATATAGCAGAATTTTAAAAAGTAGAGAAGAACGTCCAAAATGATAAAGGGTATGGAAGGATACCCTTATGAGGAAAGGCTTAAAAAGTTAAGGCTCTTCAGCTTAGAAAAAAGACATATGAGGGAAAATATGTTAGAGGTCTATAAAAGAATAAGTGGAGTGGAATGGGTAAACGTAGATCGTTTTTTTACTCCTTCGAGAAATAGATAGACTAGGGGACATGTAATGAAGCTACTGTGTAGCACATTTAAGACTTATCGGGGAAAATATTTTTTCACTCAACGCATAATCAAACTCTGGAATTTGTTGCCAGAGGATGTAATAAAAGCTGTTAATATAGCTGGGTTTAAAAGAGGAAAAGTCCATAAACCATTATTAAAATGGACTGGGACAGTAAGGATTTGTGCATTCTTGTGCTCATGAATGGTGGTACCTGCAGCACTGATTTCAGTATGCGGAATTCAAGATTACAAATACCACCGTGCATGAGGAGGCAAGATTTTAAAACCTCGATTGAGCTAATAATCTGCAAGAACTGTCCATATGCTGGCTCTCTTTTTTTTTCAACAAGCTTAGATGTGGTACCCTTTAGCCTCACAGTTGTACATCGGTGTTTGTGGCCACTCCTTTATGACTACACACATGCACACTAATCACATAGATGTACAAAGCTCTCATTAGTGCAGTGGTGACACCTTCCTCACTTCTTAGTTCAACATGCACCTTTGTCTCAACCATTCCTATATATCTGTCTTTCTCCAATGAATGCATACTTTGAGCTGCTACAAAGTGTAGCTCATATCTCCTTTTTCTCTCAGTGCTTAGACATACCCCTCTCTTTTCTTAGTATGGATGCAGAGCTGGCATCTCTCTCTCTTTCACTTCAGAAATATACAATGTTGTTGTTGTTAAGTGCTATCGAGTCGGAGTCGACTCATGGCGACCCTCTGGATAGCTATCCTAAATTGTGTTCGGTCTTCAGTCAGGCAGCTCATTGTTGACAGACTAGTACTCGTAACTGCTGTTATTGTATTGATCCATCTCATTGCTGGCCTTCCTCTTTTGCACTGACCTTCTATCTTGCCAAGCATGATGTCTTTCTCTAATGAGCTCTCTCATCGCATGATGTGTCCAAAGTATGAAAGTCGAAGTCTTGTCATCTGAGCTTCTAAAGAAAGCTTAGGTTTGATCTCCTCTAGTACCGACTGGTTTGTTCTTCGGGCAGTCCATGGTATACATAGTATTCGCCGCCAGCACCATAATTCAAAGGCATCAATTTTCTTCCTGTCTATCTTTTTCACTGTCCAGCTTTCACATCCATATGATGTTATTGAAAATACCATGGCTTGAACAGAAATATACAATACAGAATATCAAAGCATCAATAGCATTTGGAGATCTCATTTCAGGATAACAAAGGGTACGGCACCCTTGCAGGTAGAGCAACTGACCTCATTGGATTGCATTGGGTTAAACTTTCTTCCTTTTGTGAAAAAAAGGAAATTCTCCTACTTAAAATAGTTGAAAAGAACAGAATTAGGCCCATTATGTCATCTGGAAAGAAAGCGGCCTTTGTAATATTAAAACTGGAGAACATTTTCAATATTACAAACATTATGTAACCTTTCAGAATGAATATTTCCAAGAAGGCTCCTCAAAATCTTCCTTCAAGACTATTACACTGGTAAACAAAATCCAAAAAACTTTCTGGCACAGAAATTAAAATGGCTGATTCTAGTACTGTTTTTGGTTACAAACTTGGATATGTACTTAGAAATTCTCCATCACATAACGTTTTTGAGTGACATGTAGTTTAAATTTAGACTATGTTACTCATATTTACATTAGATGTATATAGATGTATATTGTAACGCAATGTCTCCTAAAAGGTAGTTGTATATGATTTTCTGCTGTATTGCGCCTCAAGAACATCCCTCTTAAGGGTCCAACAATAGTCTGCAAGCATACTGGAGCTCCACTTGCCCTGGTACCTATTTTCCATTACCGAAATGTCCTGATGAAACCTTTCCCCATGTTCATCGCTGACTGCTCCTAGATTTGCAGGAAAAAAATCCAGGTGTGAATGCAAGAAGTGCATTTTCAAAGACATGTTACTTCCCAGTTTCTGGTAAGATTTCAATAGAGTATCCACTGATTCTGCATAGTTGTCTGCCTTCTTATTTCCCTAGAAGTCACGGCAAACAGACTTAAAGGACTCCCATGCAGCTCTTTCAGTTTCATTCAAATGACCATCAGTTTTCATCTTTCATCAGTTTTCTAATATCAGATCCTACAAAGATCTCTTCTTTGATCTTCGCCTCACTGATTCGTGGAAATGTCTTTCTTAGATATGCAAATCCAAGTCCACTTCTATCCATGGCTTTTACAAAGTTCTTCATAAGACCCAACTTTATATGGAGTGGAGGTAGATATACTTCATTCGGCTCCACAAGTGGGTCATGTGCAACATTTTTCTGGCCTAGGACTAGTGTTGTTCTCTTTGGCCACTGTTTCCGGATGTAATGATTTTTCCTGTCCCTGCTGTCCCACTCACACAGAAAGCAACAATACTTTGTCCAACCAAGCTGTTGTCCAAGCAAGAAGACAATTACTTTTAAATTGCCACAAATATTCCACTTGTGTTCTTCATACTTGATATTTGTTAGCAGGAGATGCATACTACTCTAGGTTTCTTTCATATTGGCGGCATGAGCTACTGGAACTGATGGTAAAATATTTCCGTTGTGGATAAGCACAGCTTTTAGGCTATATTTAGAAGAATCAATAAATAGTCACCAATCCTCTGTTCTACAATCCGGACAAAGTGTTTCCATCAGGGATTTAACTTCACAACAAAAAGCAATTCCATCTTCAAAGGCAAAGTAATCCACAAACCTGTTATGCCTATTTCTAAAAGTGCACAGTTTGGTTTCTTTCTGAAGAAGATTCCAGCCTTTCAATCGTGACCCTAACAGTTCTGCTTGTCGCTTTGAAAGATTCAAATCTCTGACGACATCATTCAAATCGCCTTGATCCATTAAATGTGGTTCAGAAGAAGAACCAGATGCCTCAAAGCTTGGATCCTGCATTATAGCATCACCATCATCGTCAACATCATCAGCATTCATTGGTTCTTCTTCTTCTTCATCCTCATTCACTATAAGATTTTCTGGAGGTTTTGGCACCGGCAATTCTTGACAGTGAGGCTCAGGCCTCATGGCAGATGGTAAATTTGGGTAATTTACAGTGTGTTTTTATTTTGAAGTAATGCCTGCAATGTTTGTAAAGCAAAAGTAGCAATCTGTCAAGTGATCTCTTGGTTCCCTCCAGATCATTTGAACAGCAAAATTCATGTGTCGAACACCCTTTACCCAACCTGTTAGGAGTCTGACATAGGTAATGCTGCAGACGTGATGCGCCCAATTTTTATCCTCATCACCGACTTGACATCCAAAGTACAGCTTATAACATGTCTTAACAAGCGGAGTAAAATGTCTTCTCTGCTTCTTAAAAGTAACCTCACCACAAATGTAGCAAAATGAATCCGAACGATTAACACACTTTTGAGGCATTGTTAAACAACTACAAGCAATAACCGTAATATTTATTAACCAACTGCTGTTTATGAAATAGATTAACGCAAACTCACATCCATTCAGATTCTGTTTCTTTCAAACAATACAAACCACAATCGCTGACAGTGACAGAAAGCATACCAATACATGACTCAGCATTTTCTGCTTGTATCAGCCGGACCAGTAGGGCAATGTTAATTAATTACATTATAACTACATGACTCAGCATTTTTGGTTGTGGCTGACAAAATACAATAATAATTATGATGGAATTTTTCATATTCAACCATTGTTTACTGAAACAAAACTGTAACAGCTAATTTACAGTAATGTACACACTTCACTAGATGATATCTCCTGAAGTATGGGTGATAGAAAAATTCTGATACCATATTTGTAAACAATGGGAAAAATTACATATGAAACAGGTCAGAGCAGATCTGTGACAAAAATTGTGTTGACCAGTGTTATTATTGCCCCTAGAGCTCCATTCCTATAGACACAAGAAAACTGCTCACATAAAAGTAGAATATATATGAGCTCTCTTCAGGATCTTACCAATCCCACATGCTTTTGTGCAGGACCATTCTATTTCTAGTCTTAGCTATAGGCACATTCCATCTTGCTGCAACATTCTTCAGATGGCTGTTTTGATTCTGCCTGCCCTTTATATAACCCCAGTACACAGGATACAAGGTGTGGTTTCTTTTGGTTTGTTTTTTTTTCATTGAGGTTTTTGGTTTCATCTTGGTGTATGTACAGAAACTCAGCTCTAAGCTTTTTTCTATTTTATTTTGTGTCCTGCGTGGAATTAGCTCTTGATTCTTGAAGAGTCTGTGAAGACTGGAGAGCCTGTCAGAGGTTTAACTCACCCCTCTGCTTGAGTGTGGAGAGAGAATGAAAGAGTTGACTTATTACCAACCCTAACCAGAGGAGTCAGATTGAAGAAACTAGCTTGCTACCCAAGCATAACAGAGGATTTGCTGTACAGAAGAGTTGCCTGCTTGAAAAGGAACAGTGGGTTGACTGCTTAGAAGGCATATGGGATTAGAGGAATAGGATCTCAGTGAGGTGGGAGAAAAGACATAAATTGAGGATCCTTCTGCCAGCAGCAGAACTGATAAATATTTAAACTGGGATTACAGACACAAATAATTCAAAGGACCACAGTCTGTATTACCAAAGACAGAATATTTGTTATAGAGAACTCATCAACTCCCCAGCACCCTTTAAGATATGGATCAAGCTCTGGTTGTACAACCTAGCCCATCTATATCTATATTAAAGCCGCTGATTGTCCATGCCTTATCCAGTTTCTATCAGTGTATCATCGGGGACAGCTAAGCATGCTTAGGATCCAACTAATTCAGATTTTGATGGTGAAATATATGCTAATCTCTTTTTTTTTTGCCTTGGCAGCTGATGCTGCATCTACAAATGGCACTGAGCCCAGGGCAGACATGGAACTAGAAGGTGGAATAGTTGCTTGAAATTTACATTTTTAACCTCCTGCAGTAGATGGTTACCCAGTGCCATTAGTTTGCCAAGGTCCCTGGTCAGCACCTTGGATGCTGCCTGTCCCATGCCCTGGGATAGTGGCATATCACCCTAAAGGAGCCTTTTGCTGAAGTACGGTAAGCGTTGGTACTTACCACATCTAACTGGCAAAGTTAAAGTTTAGTAAGTACAAACCCTGTATGGTAAATGCAGGAAGTGTGCTCAGCATCTGTCCTGTATTTAGCACACAGGGCAGACACCACGTGGGAGCTGCATTCCCTGTTTTAGCAGATAGCACAAAAGCAACCACACTAGCTGCTGAAGTAGGGAACATGGACCCAGCATCAAAATAATTTGCCAACATACTGTGGCTACAATGAGCCCACTACCCCCATCCATCTGATTGCATCCTCCCCCAACCAAGAACCCTCCCCCTCCAATCCCCCAGGCAAACAAACAATAACCTTCCCCCAATCAGATTCCTCCCCCCCAGAAACTCTGATCGCCCCCAATAAGCTTCCCCCCCCCCACATATCTCCTCATAAGTCCCATTCAGCATTCCACTGCCAGACAGCACCACTGAAATGATCAGAGCCCCCTGAACCAGATCCCACTTACAAAAGATGACCTTCCTGATGTTTGCTGGGGCTGAGTCAGGAACAGTCCCCCTTTTACTCCTCTTCCAGCTGCTGTTGCATTCAAAATGGAGGCCTTTACCTCTAGTAGTAGTCTCATGCTACTACTGTGACCCTTAGCGGTAGCTGTGTGACCCTACCACTAAGGGCAAAAGCCTTAATTTTGAATGCAGCAGCAGCTGTGGCAGGAGCAGAGGGGAGTGCTTCTGCCCCAGCCCAGGAGTCCATAACTCCCAGAGGTAGGTCGAGTGAGGGATGGAGGGTAGGAGGGTGGATAGGGTTGAAGGAATCTGGTTTTGGGGAGGTATCTTTTGCAGGGGGATTCTGAATTGAGAAAGGAATTCTGGTGATGGGGGGACTCTGCTCATTTCAGTAATGCTTTCTGGTGGGGAGTTGCTGAAAGGGGGTTTATGACCTCTCAGGGGGCATCTGATCAGAGGGAGGTCATATTTTTTTTTTTTACCTGAGTGATCACATCATAGGGGTTATTGGTTGGAGGGAAGATGTGATTGGAGGGATGGGGGTAGTGAATTAATTGCAGCTGCAACCTTTTGACAAACTATTTTGGCATTGGGGACTTGTGGTTTGTAACTGTGGAGAGCCTGCCAGCTGCCATGCTACTGGACTTTTGAGGTGGCATTAAGTGCAACCATGCTATTGGCAGTCATGGCAGCTAGCATATAGCAACACCCACTCTTTGCCCCGATTCCACTACAAAGCGTTAAGAGCCATCAGTGTGGGATTTTTACTACTCTGGCTACTCTTAGTGCATGGTAGCAGTCACGATGGGTTGTTAGTCGGTGCTAAACCACACAGTAGAAACTACCATGCTTTAGTAAAAAGGCCCTTACTGTTCCATTGTGGCTTGCTGCTACAGCAGGTTTTGGGTCTAGTCACCTATGATATCACCAAAGGAAGAGGCAGTGGGATCATTTTGGAGACTGAATTTCTCTTGCCTGTGCTTTTGCTGCTGCTTCTACTTTTGCTGTTTGTAGTGGGTAATTGGTTACCCAGAGTGTCAGTCTCCCTTACAATCGACACTGTCATATTCGGCTTTTTCAAATGGTGTTGCACTAAAGCGTTGGAAAGATGACCCACAATTTCTCCCTTGCTGACAGTATTCCTTTGCCTGAAGGTTCTCAGTAAACTGAATGCCTCCAGATTTGCAGTTTATTTCTCAAGGTCCTCTGGTTGCTTTAATGCTGCTAAGGAGCTGAGGTTGTAGGCAAAGAAGAGGATAAAGGGGCATCTCTCACTTTCCCCTTACCCACTGAGAAGCATTCTGTGCTAAAGAATTAATGAGATGCAAAATAGCTTGATAGGTGTAATACCCATAAATATGTGTTTGTGATAAAATGCACAGACTGTAACATGGATGCATTCACTACAAAGACCTTAACTGTAGCTCATCAGTATCTTTACCCCCTGTGGTAATGCACTCTTCATTTGCATCTTATTAACTTCAGCCATTCATATGGGCATTAAACATCATAAGGTTGATATTCAGTTCCATAGCAAGCATAAAAATTAATGTTGACCAAATGATCATCAGCACTTAAGTGCTACTGAATATAGTCGTACAAGGTTAACCAGATAAAGATATCCAGCTAATCTTAGGGCAGCAGGTAACTGTGACCATGCTTTTCTGGTTAACTTTAGCACCCCCAAAACACTTTCCCTGTGGAGGCACATTTCAAAAGGACATCCAAGTGCAATCTGGGACATCATAGCCAGAACGTCTGAAAAGAAAGGCAGGCAAGTTCAGGCAAAATTCCATAAACTTGGACGTGCCCGAGCTGCACGTGTATCAATTGTCTATATAGACGTCCCCAGGAAAGCATGTCAGAACCAAGATATCTAATAGCATAATGATTAGAGTAATTGCTTTAGAGCTAGGTGGCTAGTGTTCAAATCCTATTGTGGGATTTTGTAATTTAAAGCTAGTCACTTAATTCTCCATCTTCGCTACACTCTCTGGATGCTTTAAGGTGAAAACACTTTCCTGATACCTAGTCATGCCTGGAGCAGGAATAAATATGCACGTGCCTGCAGAAACTGCTGCTTCTGGGATACAACCGGGTCATGTAAGTCTATTGCCCCTCCCTAGACATGCCTCCACCACACCTCCTGTGCCTACTTGAATGTCCTTGAAGGGAGACATCTGCGAACGGCATCTGTGGAATGGTTACAGAAACATGTCTGTGATTTTGACGCCCATGTGCATGTCTGCACAGGTGCAAACCTTTAGTATGACCCTCAATGTCTCTTCAGTTTAACTAAATTTGTTATTTATAGACTGCATTTTATAACCTTTTTTTTTTCCAAGAGCTCCTTTACCCGTTTAAGTGCTGGGAAGAGTTGAAGTTAAAAAGTAAAGATTTTTCTGAGTAACTCCTGAAACTACCTAGCCAAATGTTTTGAACGTTGGCCTACTCACTTACAAGCAGTGCATTTTTCTTTGAAAAAAGGTACCGGTACTCATATGCAGGACTCTTTCATTAGTACCAGAGGACCATGTGTCAGTTTTAGCAGGCAATGAAAACGGTGATGGTTCTCCATACCACCACGTACCCCCTCAAAAAGATCCCTGTTTACAAGCATTAATGGCTAATGTTAAGGCAATTTAATGTATTGACCTCTATATTTCAGAAAAGTACAATACGATAAATAAAAATAGAGCTCTAGTCTATCTCAAAAGCTCACAGATAAGGTGCTCCAAGGTGCAGAATGACCATACGTAATTGCGCACTAACAAATGAAATCACTGGGCACACTCCCACTGGAGCACTGAAAGGAGAGAACCCTAGGGGTATGTCTATTAATGGGCAATAGCTGCATCTTATGTCGTGCCTGCATGAAAGGGCAGAATGTGGGTGGAGAGTGGACATTCCTGTTCCATGTGGTTATTGCAGGGGTTGACATTGCTGATTCAGCTATCGCTACTTCTGTGGGTGGTGTTAGCTGCATTCATGAAACTACAATACCTTGATCCCTGCATTTTTTCCAAGGTATCTGCAGGGGAAATGCTGGGAACATCCCCTGCAGATACTGTGTGAATTTAGTAGCTCAGTACTAGTACTCATTGGGGTATGTTTACTAAATGACAGTAAAGGAGCAAGTGTGCCGTTAAAACACGCTAACGCATTAACAGTACTGGTGGCGTAAAGTGCCCTATGGGCAGAGAGTAGGCGGAGAGTAGGGGTCAATAGGCCGGGAGTGGGTGGGAACAAGGCACGCTCCCTTAACGCCAACACCTTAGCGTCAGGAACCTTAACATATATCAAAACCTATCAATAAGGGTGCATTTTGAGGGGAGACAGCCTATTCAAACATCTGAAATGTGCTGCACAGATAAGTGAGCTCAAGAAAGTGATAGTAGGATTCACTTGCAGCAACAGTATAGTGACAAGTATGAAAAGCACTAAGTTGATGGTGCAAATGGGGCAAAGAAGGGTACATGTGATCATGCAGTGAGAGCTGCTGGTGCACAAGGCGGACCAGGCAGTTACCTAGGTGGCACAGAAGAATATAGAAATTGAAAATATGCAAGACTGTGTCAGACCAAGGCCCATCATGCCCAGTATTCTGTGTCCAACAGTGTCCAATTTAGGGCACAAGTATCTAGCAGTTTCCCCAAAAGACACACAGGATCCACAATGCTTGTAAAGGGGCAAGCCGTGCATATCCCGGGTCCTCTTAAACAATGGTTTATGGACCTTTGCCAGGAACCTGTCCAAACATTTATTAAACCCAGCTATATTAACAGCCTTTATTACATCCTCCGGTAATGAATTGGAGGGTGTGATTACACTTTGAAGGAAAAAATATTTTCACATAGTAGTCCGAAATGGGTTACACTGTAGCCACATTGCATGTTCCCTAGTCTTTCTACATTCTGATGGTATAAATGATCAACCTATGTTTACCTGTTCCACTCCAGGCAATATTTCCTAGACTTCTAACCTAACACCCCTCAGCCGTCTCTTCCCCCAGTTGAAGAGACATAACATTGTCAGATGGTGATGGGGTCCCTGGAGAGGCAGATAGTTGTGGGGAGGATGTGTGGCTGTTCATGTATGCCTCTGCCCCCCCCCCCCCCTCTGGACAATGCACCCTAGTCACCTGCCGAACCACATGTTGGATGGTCTGGGACTGCACACCATGAACACGGATAGCACAAGGGCATGTCAGCATGGTATGGAGTATTGGCGGAGGGGGCAGCAGCACCCACCTGCAGCAGACCAAAGTCATGCCCTAGTCCTGTGCACAGTGCGCAATACAACATGTGCCAAGATCTGTCTGATGCAAAGTATGTCAGTCCCAGGGAGTGTTGCAACCCTATAGAAGCATTGTGGCTCCATTCACACAGTTGGTATGTATATGAGTGGAGAGTCACAGGTCTGGGCTGTGGATTATGCATTGCATTTTGCACAGCATGGCAATATGAGTGTGTGTGTGTGTGTGTGTGTGTGTGTGTGTGTGTGTATGTCTATCTATTGTTTTGTAACTTTCTCCACCTCACTGAGCCTTACAGTGCCTACGCTGTTTTCAGCATTAATCTGCAAATGTGCATGATGAGGAGCAAAGTTTTGTGGGTATGGCCTGAAACAGGGCAGATTGGCCAGGATGGGTCTGCATTGGAGATAAGGTCAATGACTGAGGTGCTATAGTGCCCGTCTGCCATGTGCATGGCCCAGGTGGCCACAGCATGTCCCAGTGAGAGGGGCACTCTCACCCTGACCATGGCATGGTTATGTATCCACATAGTGCTATGTAGTATCCAGTTCTAGTGATGTGAGTGCACCTCTTGTCCCAAGGGCCTGATTGCTTAACCAACTGCTGGACGGCCATGTCTTGTATCCCAAGACTGGTTGCACATGGTTGTTCCGTGCACATGCAATTTGTACTGATCAGCAGACTGTCTACAGTTGCTATGCGCATAGCTGGAAAACCCAGTGACGGGCAGCAGGTGCTCTCTGGTGGTGATTGTTAGACCGAGGTGGTTAGGACAGGTGATTTACCAGTCCTACTCCCTGTGTTAACAGTAGGCTCAGCAGGCCTTTAATAACAGCCCCCTACAAGCCTAACTACCCCCACCAAAGGTGGAATCAGCTGTTTAACACTGGTTATCAACATACACTGATCTAAGAGGGTCACTCTCCAACATGGGTATATCACAAGGACAGCAAAGTAACTAGCTGCCACATGCCAGCAGTAAGGGGGATGTGCAGCCCAAGCAATAGAGACCATCTCTAGTACTGCAAGTTCTGGGGACCAGGTGCTGGGTGGCCATCCTCACCCTCAGGGTGACCACTGAAACCGCGTGGTAGCACAATTTGTAGCTGTTATGTGATTTCAGTACACACTGTCAGTGCATCGTTCTGAGCTGATGTGATGAATCTGTTCATTCTCCATCTGTTGATCAGCTTCAGACTGCTGTTCTGTGTGTGCAGTGCATCATGGGTACTGGAGGGGTTAACCTATACCAACAAACACAGCAGACAGTTTAGGCAGAGACCTGCAGGCTCTTCAATTCCAGACATTGCAGGCTCAAGATTTATAACATACTGGTTAGTGCAATGCCCCTATAGGCAGGAGATAGTGCTTTGATTTCTACTTACTCTTTTTGTAAATGTGTGCTACTTAGGTCATTTTCATGCCTGTGATAGTCAGGGCTCTCCTGTGCCTAATCTTCATGTCACTACTCTCACTCTGTACCCCTGTAGCTGCAAACATCCTGCTGCTTCTTGCTCGGCTGGGGGATACATCTTTCCCATCCTATGCCACACACTGACATTTCAGCACTTTACATTGGCACCACCCTGTGCATCGGTACAGCTGCCTCCCACATGCTCGTTCACCTAACTGGCCACCACATAGAGTGCCCACCAATATGGCAGGTCTATCAGCTCCGACCTGTCCTTCCTTCCATCACCTTTACATTGGCTTTCCATGGTGCACAATCGAGCATTAGGGTTACAGCCATTTTCCTGCCTTTAGATGCATGCTTGTCAACTTGAAGGACCTTAAAACCCTTGGCCATCTTATGTTTGGGTGCCTAAACCCCTTAGGGCACCTTAACTTCATGCACCTTAACCCCTTGGATGATTTTACCTCAAGCACCTTAAAACCCTCAGGGCACCTTAACTTCATGCACTTTAACCCCTCAGGATGCTTTAACCTCAGGTGCCTTAAAACCCTCTGGGTGCCTTTACTTCATGTGCCTTAACCCCTCAGGGTGCCTTAAGTTCAGGTGCCTTAGGTTGAAGTGTCTTAAACCGCTTGGACACCTTAACGTGAGATGTGCCTTTACTGAGAGTTAAATGGTCAAGGCGCCCTGTTCCGTGCACCCTGTTCCATAGCTCCCTTTATGCTGGACCGCCCCCACCTGCCCATAGCCTTATATGGCTTCGGGAACTTTACCACTGCCCTTACTGCCGGTGACTTTACCATGGTTTAGCAAACATACCCCATTGAGTCAGAGACAAATAGGGGTATGTTTACTAAACTGCGGTAAAGTCACTGGTGGTAAAGGCAGTGTTAAGGTGCCTGAAGCCATGTAAGGCAGTGGGCGGGTAGGGGGCATGCCGGCGTTAGGGTGCCTTGGGCCATTTAACATGAGTTAACAGGACTAAGTGTGGTAAGGTGACAAGACGTCCTAAGGAGAGACGAGGCACTTTAGGATGTGATAAGGTACCTTAACAGGAGATAAGATGCCTCAAGGCACCTTAAGATGTGCTAAGGCGCCTTATCACATCTTAAGGCACCTTGAGGTGTCTTATCTCCTGTTAAGGCGCCTTAGCACGTTACAGTGCCTTAAGATGTCCTAAAGCACCTTAACAGGAGATAAGGCACCTCAAAGTGCCTTAAGGTGTGGTAAGGTGCCCCAACAGGAGATAAGGCATCCTAAGGAGAGACAAGGTGCCCTGAGGTGGAAAGTATGCACCTTAAAGCAGGACCATGGCTGTAAGCCAAATGCTGGACAGAGCATGTAAAGGTGATGGAAGGAAGGACAGGTGGGAGTTGATGGACCTGCCATATTGGTGGGCACCCAATCTGGCAGCCAATAAAGCAGACCAGCATGTGGGAGGCAGCTGTACTGATGCACAGGGTGGTGCCAATGTAAAATGCTGCAGTGATAGTTTGTGGCATAGGATGGGGAAGAGTGTCCCCCAGCAGAGGCAGAAGTGGCAGGATGTTTGCAGTGACAGAAGAATAGAATAGTAGTGGGTACGTGCAGATCAGGCACAGGAGAGGTGAGCACAAAGAGCCATAATGCGGAAAAGGGTACCAGTGTAGGTCACGGAGTAGCAGCCTGCACAAGAATACAGGACTGTACACAGCCGACAGAGGCAGATAGATGGACTGAAGGACAGATGGTGCTGAGGAGAGGGTGGCATGGGCTGGCAGCACAGATCTGCAGAGCCCTGACTATTACAGGCATGAAAATGAACTGCATAGCACAGTCACAAAAAGAACAGATAAACATTGAACCCCTGCCCTTTGCTTACGGAGACCATGAACTAACCAATAGGCTACACCTCCACACCTCTCTGCACAGCAATGGCTGAATACAAAGAGACTACAAGTCACCGCCTAAAATTTCTTCTGTGTGTGCTGGTATAGAGTAGCCCCACCAGTACCCATGATGTAGTGCATATGCAGAACAACAGTCTAAGCTGATCCCCAAATGGAGAATGCATGTATCCATCACCTCAGCTCAGTAAGAGGAACTGACAGTGTGGATACAAGCATACAGCAGTTACAAACTGTGCTACTGAGCAGTTTCTGCAGTCACCCAGCACCAGGTCCCCTGTACATGCAGTGCTAGAGATGATCTCTGCTACAGATCCCGATCACCACCAGTGTGTGGCAGGTGTCGCCTGAAGTGTGATTATGCTAATTATCTTATGTCCTGTTGTATGCGCTCGTCGCATGTTGCCCTGTTAGACTCTGACCAACCTAGAACAGTGCATTGTAATACCCAGTGTTACAATACTGAAGCCACGGCTGCCAAATACCAGGGGGAAGAGGCCTCTCCATGTGCATGGGGTTGTTACTAGAGTCTTACTGGCCCTACCTGTAATACTGGGAGTAGGCTTGGAACACCTCACTTCATGTCTGCCTAGGTCTAACATTGATGCACAGCAAGTACCTGCTGCCCACTACTGAATGCTCCAGCCATGCACATACCAACTATAGACAGTCCGCTGGCCAGTGCACATTATATATGCACTAAGCAACCATGTGCACCCAGGTTTGGTATATACAGCATGGTTCAGTGACCATCCCTCAAGAACAGGAAGCACACCCATACCACTAGAAGCAGACATTATATAGCACTATGTGGATACATATCCGTGCCATGGTCATTGCTCGGTCAGAGTGAGAGTGCCCTCCCAGCATGACATGATGTGGCCACCCACTCCATGCAGGTGGCAGTCGGGCACTATGATGTCCCAGCCATTGCTCTACCCCCGATGCAGACGCATCTTGGCCAATCCGCCCTGTTCAGGCCATACCCACAATTCTTTGCTCCTTATCCTGTACATTTGCAGGCTAATACTGGAAACAACTTAGGCACTGCAAGACTCAGTGAAGTGGAGAAAGCCACAAAACAATGGACAGACATACACAGACACACTCATATTGACACACTGTGCATATTGACCCCATCACCACCTGCCAATGTTATGTCTCTTCAACCTGGGGAAGAAATGGGAGGGGGAGTTATGTTAGAGGTCTAGAAAATATTGCCTGGAGTGGAACGGGTAAATGTAGGTCGATTGTGTATGCCGACAGAATGTAGAAAGACTAGGGGACGGGGGGGCGGAGCCTGATGTCCAGCGGGTTAGACGCTTCGCGCTGAAGCTCCCGAGGGGCCTACTCAGAATCCTGACTTAATATCTGTATAAACCTAATATTTTACACCGAACTTACCGGGGTGCCTTGGGGGGAATGGCGGCCCACAAACCAGTGCGCTTGGACTTCGGGTCTCCCTCTTCTTCACATGGAAAACGATCCAAAACAGAGTTGACTTCCCCACCAAAGATGGTTCCACTTCGGGTAAGCCCCGAAATGCAACAGGAGATCTTGGAGGAAATACGTGGTGTGAAGGAACTGGTACAGTCCAACGGAGAAGCGCTCCGAGCCATGCGAGAAGATTTCGGTATGCTTCAGGACCGGCTTGAAGGTCTTTCACTACGGCTGGACAACATGGCGGGGGTCCTCGATTCGCACGCGGTGCGCTTGGTGAACCTGGACAAGGCTGAGCGTCAGATACAGAATCTTCAAAAAGAGTTAGAGGATTGCAATAATCGAACCCGTCGCAACAATGTAAGGCTCATAGGAGTTCCAGAGGGGGCGGAAGCAGGAGATATCAGAGAATTCCTGGTCAAAACTCTCCCCTCCTTGCTGAAGATTACCTTTTGCAGAGATCTGGAAATTGACCGAGCATATCGTGCGCCTACCAACATCGCACTCAATCGGACGACCCCCCGGCCCATTATCTTCCGTTTACTGAGGTATCAGCAAGTTGAGCAAATTTTCAAAGCTGCCCGGGTGATGCAACATCTGCAGTTTGACGATCATAAAGTCTCTTTCTTCCCCGACTTGGCGAAGCCCACAGCTGACCGGCGAAAGGGACTCCTTGCTTTTCGACCTAGACTTCAACAGTTACAGGCTCGCTTTGGCCTCTTATATCCAGCGAAGCTCAGAGTGACTCTCCATAACCAAACTAGAACCTTCGAAGATCCTGCTCTGCTAGCAACATTTTTAGATTCCAAAGAGGCAGACCAGATGCGCTAAGTCAACAACTCGGATGGACTCCGCTGGAACTGCCCGCCATTTTGAATGGCCCGATGCGGTGATCATTGCCTGGAATAGAGACTGCCTGGACCTTTCTTTCTTTTATATCTACCTCTCTTGGTCTCCTTTTCCTCCATGATGTGCACCTCGGTTGGATTCGGAGCACGCACAGCTATACCGGTTATATGTTTCAATTTAGGCCTTCTCTGGGGTTTCACCCCGCAGACATCAGGTCGCCAGTAATTTCTGGGGTTTTGCTTCTTCTCTAAGGCACTTCAGTGCTTCTACTGTTATATAAGGCGCTTCATGATTTTCATTGGCTTATTTTCTATCATATCGTGTGTACAGTCATTTATAGGTGATATGAGGGACATTGCGCAACTCTGTACGCCATCATGTTCCTTTCTCAGAATGTTTGACTTTGTTGTATGGCCTTATGTATGTTCCTATTACTGAGCGTAAGCGGCATCAATAGTCCAATCAACAGAATGACCATCCTTAGTTATTTTAATCATGACCATACTGATTTAGTGTTTTTTCAGGAAATCCATTTCACCTCTGTCGAACCACTGAAACTTATTGCCATACCTGATACGGTGGCTGCCTATTCTCCCGCCGTTTCTAAGCGGGGCGGGGTAGCCATCTTAGTTGAGAATTCTTTGCCAACCACTGTAATGGATACTAGCTCTGATGGGGAGGGTAGCTGGGCCTGTGTATATATTAAGGTTGGAGATAGTGAATTTATGTGTATTGGTATTTATGCTCCGAATGTGGATGACCCTGTTATTGTTACTTGGCGGTGATTTCCACCAAGTATTTGATCCTTTGATAGCTAGACTGCCGCCTAGAAAGAGTGGTCCGCCCAAGAGTCTCTACATCCTGCCAGCTCTGATAAAAGATTTTGCGTGAGTAGATATATGGAAGTTGCTTCACTCCCCAGTCTTAGAGCTCACCTTTTTTCAGTCCCCCCCATCACTCACAATCTAGATCAGATTTTTTTTTTTTTCTTATCTCCTCAGTACTGCTATCCCAAGTGGACATATACTCCTGATAGGTTAGCCAAGTGGACTGCCATCCAGTGCGCTTGCTGCTGGACATGCCATGTGGCCTTTGGTCTACTAAACTCCTGTTAAGTATGATTGTCCCGCATTACAGTATTACTGGAGTCGGGTCTGGGGTCGTCTTCATTCTATTTTATATTTTCCGGAACCCCTCTTTTGGAGGATTGTGGGGCTCCGCTTAGCTGCGGGGCTCCCCTCTTTTCCTAAATTGGCTTACTTCCTTTTAGCCTTTATGTTGGGCATTGCTATTTCCTATTCCCTTAATCACGAAATAGTGGGAAAATAGCTCTTTTTTGAGTTCTAATGAATGGTGAAACATATCTGTCTTTATTGTAAATATGCGCAAATATTTAGTATGTCAGCCTCTTCCGTTCAAACCATTCACTGTTGGTCTCGCTAGAAGACGTTCAACGATTATGTTCAAACTATTCAATGCTCTCAGTTGACTGTTTGATTCTGTATTAATCTTTGTCACATGCTCATCCGGTATCATAGATTCTATTCCAGTTTGTTTGATGTACAATAATTGTTGTATGTAAGCGCTTATATGATGATTCTTATCAGCTTAGAGAAGAAGCATTGGGGTGGGGGGTAACTGGGGTTGCTTTCTTTATTGTGTGTGTGTATTTGTTTCTTTTGGTGTGTTGTTACTTTGTTTGTTGTAAAATGAAAATAAAAGTTTCAAAAAAAAGAAAGACTAGGGGACATGCAATACGGCTACAGTGTAACCCATTTAGGACTACTAGGTGAAAATAATTTTTCAGTCAACACATTATCAAACCCTGCAATTCATTACTGGAGGATGTAGTAAAGGCTGTTAGTGTAGCTGGGTTTCAAAAAAGTTTGGACAGGTTACTGGGGAGGGTCCATAACCCACTGCTAAAGAGGACCTCGGATATGCACTGCTTGCCTTATTACAAGCATTGTGGATTCTGTGTGTCTTTTGGTGAAACTGCTAGGTACCTGTGACCCAGATTGGACACAGGATTGGACACAGGATACTGGGCATGATGGACCTTGGTCTGACATAATCTGGCATATTTTCAGGTCCTATGTGCTTATGTGCCACCTAGGCAAATGCCTGGTCCACCCTGTGCACCAGCAGCCATCGGGCGCAGAGAACAGACCGCCATGTTCCCGCTCTGAGGCTGCTCTCCCTGCACGGGATAGAGCAGCCCCGTCCGGCCACCCACCTCGCTCTGCCCAATCGGGGCAGCAACGCTCAGCTTCAAAAGAGGCGCCATCGGACGCAGAGAACAGACCGCCATGTTCCCGCTCTGAGGCTGCTCTCCCTGCACGGGATAGAGCAGCCCCGTCTGGCCACCCACCTCGCTCTGCCCAATCGGGGCAGCAACGCTCAGCTTCAAAAGAGGCGCCATCGGGCGCAGAGAACAGACTGCCACGTTCCCGCTCTGAGGCTGCTCTCCCTGCATGGGATAGAGCAGCCCCGTCCGGCCACCCACCTCGCTCTGCCCAATCGGGGCAGCAACGCTCAGCTTCAAAAGAGGCGCCATCGGGCGCACCCACACCTGGCGGGCCTGCGCCTGAGGCCTCACCAGAGGGCCCTTTGGCATGGCCCTAAGGCAAGAAACCAAGAGCGTTACAAAGCAATACTCTCACCACAGACGGCAAAGACAACGCAGATCTTCCAGTAAGTTTCAAACTCCCTACCAGCAAAATCTACGACAGAACCACACGGGCTGAGCTCCACATGAGAAGTTAAGCCCGCCAACAAAGCCCGTAACCGAGAAGCAACGGACAAAGGTAACGCACACTTTTAAATGACCTATTGATAACCTATTGCTGGCACAGAGGAAACAAAGAAGCGACTTAAACCGAGACATTGCTATTCAGGTGCTTGTTTGACATGATGAAACTAGACACTACATAGAGAAAATTATCTGTCTTTACTAAGCCATTGTTACATTATGCAAAGGCAGTGATCGGAGTATATAGCCTAGTATTTAACTGATGTAAGCTATGAAACCGCATGTAGGTAATCTCATAATATTATAAGTTTTAACCCTACATTAAGTAAACAAACTGCATATACTAGGCCACTGTCTGATATATCGATCCATTGTACTAAGGCAGCGATTAGAGTACAACCCAAATAACAATTTTTGCATAGTAGGCCTCTGAGCAGCCGTGAAATGGAGCTCATCAACATTTTGCTAATATTATGTATGTGCATATTTATACCGACGCACACTTGAAACCCAAACTTGCACTACTTTCTGCCCTACAACTGGAGACCAGTCTATATTTACTACCTCCTTTTAACACCATCACCATCACAACACACTCAACACACTCAATACACTCAATACCACCTTACGCTTGACAAACCTACACCACAACCAAATCAAGGACCTATCCTTGAAAACCAGAAAACGTCTCAGAATTTTCGCAACTCTAAGCCACAGAGAACACACAGTACTAAACCCATGGCGAGACAAAGCAAACACCAACGGGCATACCAGCCGGCACAAGACACATACACCATCATCCTAATCAACGCCAGATCAATAAGGAACAAAACACACATCATCCACAATATCATCACAGATGAACAGCCTGACATCCTCTGCATCACTGAAACATGGATCTCTGATGCTGATTCCGCAATAATAAACCAAATAAACAAACCCGGATACAAAATATACAACTGCCCTCGCGCCAACAAAAGGGGAGAAGGAGTCCTAATCATTGCTAAATCCACCTTATTACTAACTAGTACCTCCCAGAGCACAACTGAGGACATCGACATACTCAAAGTAGAAAACACTGCAATAACCATCTGTCTAATCTACAGACCCCCTTCATCACATCACGAAACACTGGCTTCAGCGCTAGAAGACATCTCAACCACCGCAATCAAAAAATACCAAGTCATCCTGGGAGACTTTAACTTAGCATCAATTCCACATATTCAGGCGAACACCTTCCTAGAAGCCATGGACCAACTTGGTTACAAGCAGATAATAAGTGATGCCACCCATAACAAAGGTAACACTCTGGACATGGTATTCATACCCACCAAACAGCAACACAACAGGGAAAAAAATCTGTAACAAAAATAACTCAAGTACCATGGTCCGATCATCACCAAATAGAACTCAAGATGCATCTACCCTCTCTACCTAAACACCCAAAAACCGAACGATCGTTGCACCCTCAAAGGAGATTCAATAAATTCAACAAAGAAGCTCTCATAAGCTCTATTGCATCACACATAGACTTGGAACACACGGACCTCGATGATCTCATAAACAGTTGGAACTCAGGAATACAAGCGACATCAGAACCAAAATGGAAAGCCTCAACTAACACAACTAAATCCAAAACAGAACCATGGTACAATGAAACTCTGACCAGATTGAAGAGAGAACTATGAAAACTGGAGAAAAAATGGCGGCAAAGCAAAACCGTAGAACATAAAACGGAATACCTGACTCTTCTCTCAAAATACAAAAATGAGGTCAACTTGGCAAAAAAAACGCATCACACTAATCTACTAAACAAGGCCATAAATAAGCCCAGAGAATTATTTGAATTGGTCAAATCACTAACCAAGACCTCCCAAGATGATCACTATAACAACAAAATTAAGGCCCAAACCCTGACAGATCACTACGCAAGCAAACTAAACCCACATGTGGCTACAAAACCCACTCAATGCCTGGGCGCAGCCCCCCCGCGCCACAACTCAACATGGCGTTGAACGAAAACCGGGTCAGTGATTGGAACAATTTCCGAAAAATTGAAGACCAGCAAATTATGAACATAATCACTAACACTAACACCACAACCTCCCCACTGGATCCCTGCCCTGCTGCATGGGTCAAGGCAGTGAAACTAGAGATTGCCCAACACGTCTCGCATATAGTAAACCAATCACTCCAACAAGGAACCATGCCTACGCAACTTAAGAAATCCATCATAAGACCGATACTAAAAAACAAAACACTCAATAAGGACGACCCAGCATCCTACCGCCCAATATCTAGCATATTCTTCCTAGCAAAGATTATTGAAAAGGCAGTCCTACAGCAACTGCAAGACCAACTGGACGACAACAAAACCCTAGATGATCATCAATACGGTTTCAGGAAGCATCATGGGGTTGAAACCCTGCTTATTGCACTACTAGACAACCTACTCAAAGGCCTGGAAGACAAAAAGAAAATGTTTATTCTCATATTTATTGACATCTCAGTGGCATTCGATACAGTACACCATGGAACCCTACTGAACAGAATTGAATCAATAGGAATATCGGGAACCCCCCTAAAATGGTTCTCATCATATATAACAAACAGAATGCAATAGGTCCAGTTCAACGATGAAAAAGCAGAGGCATCCTGGCCAATCCTCCCTGTCTGGGCCATACCCACAATACCTTGCTCCTCATTATGCACATTTGCAGGCTAACGCTGGAAGCAGTGTGAGCAATGTGGGCTCAGTGAGGTGTTGGCAGACACAAAACAATGGAGAGACATACGCACACTCCCACACCTATCTCAGCATTGTGCAGAGATGGAGGTGGTTGACAACCCTACCTGCCGCACTGGTCCTGATCACAGTGCCGACATTGCTAATCTATGCAGGGGGTAGTAGTAGTGCTCTGGTGATAACTGCAGCTCTGTGCTGGGGCTAACAGCCTGACTCTCCATGAAGCTGTGGATAGTGGAGCCCTTGTGAGTTGGTGTCCATACCCCTGTGCACCACTGCGTTGGGGTTTGCCCATGTTGTTGTTGTGGCTGCATTGTGGGCTAAAACTATGGGGAGATGCTCTGCAGGATCCACAGATGGGACCTGAACCTCTGACCCTCTGCTCTTGGACATGCTAGCTGGGTGTACTGCACCACACTGTTGCCACAGCAGCATAGTTGTCCCTGGGGCTACCCTTACATTCCTCGGCCAGACCTCTTCTGTTGCACTACACACCATGTACTGATACAGGGCATGGCCTAGGTCCACTGCAGAAGGGTGCCACGTCTCCCTCCAGCACAATCACCCACCCCCTCTGCCATGCCACCATGACCATATGCTGTTGGTGCCATCCCAGGCAATCCAGGGGGCAGATAGGCGGCTGCCAAAAGTGTGGGTTCTGAGGTAGGGGTGCCTACATAGATGTCCACGCTTCCCCCGGCACCACCTGTCAATGTTATGTGCCCCTTGGGATGCCTGCTGGGTAATGTCTCCTGGATGGGACACTGTGGGCCACAGACTCATGGGCATGTCTAACCCTGGTCAGTTGCTGTGTTGCTGGTTTGCATTTTCTGCATTCCTATGTGCCACCTCGGCAACCACCTAGTCCACCCTGTGCCCCAGTAGCCCCCACTTCATGTCCCGCCTGCAGCCCCCATGCCCCATTTGCACCATCACCATAGTGGCCTTTCATACCTGAGCACTATGCTGTTGCTGCAAATGGAGCACTACAATAGACCCCCAAAACCAGAAGGTATGCAGCGGTTTACATTAAAAACAACAGGAGACTGCTGAGAAAAGAAAGGAACGCCATTTGTTGATAGAAAAGAGACAGCAACAAGAGAAGAAACAGTAGTACAGCAATAGGAAAGAAAGGAATACCATTAGTTATCGGGAGGGAGGGGGGCAGGAAGATCGAAAGCTGTGCAGAAAAGATGGGTCTTTAGCTTAGCTTTGAAGGAAGAGTAGGAAAGTTCCAGGCAAAGTGCTGATGGCAAAGAGTTCCATAGACAGGGACCGATGAAGAAGAAGGAAGAGGAGCATGTGGATTCGAGGCGAGCCTGGGAAGGGGACGGGAGGAATAACTGGTTAGCATGCACTGACCTAAGGGCTCTTGAAGGGCAGTGAAAGTGAACTAAGTCTGAAAGATAAAGTGGAACCCCAGTATGAAGAGATCTGTGCACAAAGGTAAGGATCTTGTATTGGATTTGAAAAGAATGGGCAACCAGTGTAAGCGAATAAGAAGGGGGGTGACGTGAGCGAATCGGGAAATGTGAGTCAGGAGACGAGCGGCAGTGTGGTGAACCAGTTGAAGCCTACGAAGTTGAATAAGAGGAAGCCCAGCCAAAGATGCATTGCAGTAGTCTAAGAGAGAAATGACAAGAGAAAGAAGCAGTGTGGTCAAAGAAGAGGGGGAAAGAAAAGAACGAACAGCGCGGAGTTGTCGCAGTATACAGAAGGAACGTTGAACAATGGAAGAGATGTGATCTTTGAAAGTTAAGGCTGAATCCAAAGTGACACCCAGATAACACAGTGATGTGACAAGGGGAATGGGATCAGCAGCGAGAGATGGGATGAGGGTGGGGAAAGGAGCACCAGCAGTAAACAAAATAGCTGAAGTTTTTGATAAATAGACATGAAGGAAGTTCTCTGAAAACCAAGAGGAGACAGCGGAGAGACAGACATTAAGGGGGCCAATATCAGGAGTAAGCGAACTAGTGTGAAAAAGAAGAATAATATCATCGGCATAATAATACGCCGAGATACCATGCTGCTGGATAAGCAGAGCGAGGGGGCCCAGAAAAATATTAAACAGAAGGGGAGCTAGCACAGAGCCCTGAGGGACACCACAGTGAAGAGGGGTTGAGGGGGAGGAGTCGGAACCAGAGAGAACTGAGAAGGACCGGTTAAAAAGGAAAGAGTGAAACCAGTGAAGGACTGAACCTGAGAGACCAATGGTGTCAAGCCGTGATAAGAGCGTACGGTGATCAACAACATCAAAAGCAGCAGATAGATCAAGAGAAACAGCTATAGATATAGAACCGTGATCGTGAGTGACATGCAATTCGTTGAGAAAGGAAATGAGAATAGATTCGGTGCTGTGACCAGGCCAGAAACCAGATTGACGAGGGTGAAGAACCAGAGAAACTTCAAGATGAGCGGAGAGCTGAGAGAAAACCAACCGCTCAAGAAGTTTAGACAGAAAGGGGAGGTTAGAGATAGGGCGCCAGTTCGAAGGTGTAGAGGGATCCAGGGAGGGTTTCTTCAGAAGGGGTGGATCAAGGCGTGTTTCCAGCGTGAAGGAAAGGACCCAGACAACAAGCTAGTATTAAAGATGGAAAGAATCAGGGGAAGGAGAGCTAGTGAGGACTCAGAAAGCCACTGTGAAGGAATAGGATCCAAAGGGCAAGTGGTTTTACGAGTGGCTTTAAGAACCTTGGTCAATTCTGGGAGGGTGATGAGCTGAAAAGCGGACCAGCGATGAGAAAGGGGAGGGATGCCTGAAGAAATTGGGGATGTAGAAGAGAAGGGGGAAAGGAGGGGGAGGGGAAAGAGGGGAGGCAGGTAGGGAAGAGTTGTCAGATAGATTGAACCTTGGAGGTGAAATGTGAAGCCACAATGGAAGGAACGGGATTGATAGCAGAGGAAGTGATGGAAGCAGAGGTATTGTAGGTGGAGGAAAGCGAGGGGGCAGAAAGGGAACGAAGGATGCAATATAATTGTCGTGTGGAATTTTCTGAAGAAGAGGAGCTTATCAAAGTGATTCTTCTTGGCTGAATTAAGAAGAGACCGGTAATGGGTATGGCAATGACGGAAGTGGGACAGGGTGGCCGGAGTGGGGCACTTACGCCAGCGGCGCAGAGCCCGGCGGAGATAGGCGAGATGAAGTAATAGACCTGGGTGAAACCAAGGGGAAGGGGGGCGACGCCTGGGAGCAGAGAGAGACTGCAAGGGAGCGACCTTATCTAAAGCCGATGAAAGAGTGGAGTCCCAGCAATGAACCTGATGGTCCATTGGGAGTAGGTGAAAGTCAGTGGGAAAAAGCTCATCCGCAGGGGGAAACTGGTGAAGCGAGTTGGGAGTAAGGCGACGAACTGGGCGGCTTGGGGGTGAAACTAAGGAGGAGGGAGGGGGAAGGGAAGGACAGGAGAGGGAGAAGTGGGCGCAAAGATGATCAGACCAGGGGAGGGGCAAGGTAAAGAAGGATGAAGGAGTAATGAGAGGACTGGCGAGTAATGACTAGATCTAACGTATGACTACTAACACCTTTCTTGGGCTCCCTGCCTATGCTGTACATTGCTGACACTTAAATAGTTTCTCTCTCTTGCAAATGTGTGCTAATGCCAGGTTTTCGGTTGCGTTAGGATTCAGCCCTTAATTTCTCCACGTTAGTGTGAAAGGGGCCTCTCCCCGCCCACTCCCCGCCCATTGACCCCTTCTCTCCGACCTCTCTCCACCCTTTTTTGGACTTACCGCAGCCGGGAATGTTAAGGCGCATTATGTTACTGCTACGTTACTGCAGTTTAGTAAACATACACCTTACTCCACCCTCTGTGTGCCTTAACGCTGCTGGAGACGTTATCACGCGAAACGTAGCATTATCGTGTGATAATCACGCGATAACATTACGTATCACGTGATACCATCGCTGCTGCGATGTTAGCGCTGTTTAGTAAACATACCCCTTAGTGTACCCATGCTAAGAGCTCCATGGTTAGTGGATGCTCGGACACCTGTGCTAAACATGATGTGCCATCAATTGCCATGTTCTGCCCTAACCTGCCCAGTCCCCACCCCATCACACACTAAACAGTTAGTATAGGATTTTTAGCACATGCCCTATGCTAACCTTTAGTGCAATACATTTGCTGCATGCTAAACCCCATGCTAAAGGTTAGCACACTTTACATTTCAAACCCACTTCAACTTATTGAACCACTTACATGCATGTTAAAGAAGTGATCGCAATTCAATCCACATAGACATTCAATCTACCACAGTGCTTGGATTACTGTAATGTCTTTCTCGCTAACCTCCCGAAGTATCAACTTCTGCGCCTTCAGCGCATTCAAAATGCTGCTGCCCGTCTCGTCACATTCTCACACCGTTTCGACCATATCACACCTATCCTTCTTCGCTTGCACTGGTTGCCTCTTTGTTTCCGTTTTCATTATAAGTTTCTTATTCTAATTCACCGTGCTCTTCATACAAATACTCCTCTATATCTTGCAGATCGAATCTCTCTCCACACCCCTTACCGTCAGCTTCGCTCCCTCCATGCAAACCGTTTGTCTCTTCCTTCCTTCCCCATCACAGGCACGCCTTGAACAGACCCGCCACGCCGCTTTTTTCTTTTTAGGTCCAGTACTTTGGAATGCCTTACCACCGTTTCTCCGTTTGGAACCCTCATATCCCCAATTTAAGACACTACTCAAAACCCATCTGTTTCAGCAAGCTTTTCATCTCTCTCTCTCCCGATGGTCCTCCCTGATGTTCTCTCAGTTGCTTGTCCTTATGTCTGTCCTGTCCATGTATTTGTTTAGCTGTGCATTTTTTCTACCCATGGTCTGGTTTTGTCTTTCCCTTTTTGGGCCTTTTTATCATGTTTGTTTTTAAAAAACTCTGTTAATCTATGTTTTAATTATTGGCCCTCTAGTTTTGTCCTGTGCTGTTTTTGGTTTTTTGTTTTTCTATTTGTTTATGCCTTTATTCTTTTTATACTTACTTTTCTGTTTTACTTTGGCGTTCCTTTCCTTGTCCTTGCATTGCCAACCTTTTATTGTACACCGCTTTATGTTTCGACGAAAAGCGGTTTATCAAATTTTAAATAAAGATAAAGATAAAGTGCACTACTACCAAAAGCTCCCAAGAACAGGCAATTTGAAATGCCTCATGATCAATGCTCGCTCAGCTAGGAGCAAACTTCCAGTTCTTACAGACTACATTGAACAACACAAAATAGATATCCTTTATGTAACGGAGTTACATACCCTCAATTGATAGAACAACGCACTCTTAATTTATTATTTATTTTGTTTAACTGGGTTTATATACTGCTTTATTTTGTAGGCAGAACAGTTTACAGAAAACATTATGACAGAACATTTTACATTAAACAAGAATGCTAACTTGGATAAATTTACAGAAAACATTAAACATTACAGAACAGAACAACTTTATGTTTAAACAGGAGTTAACCCTGTTCCCTGTAAGTATTAACGCATGTGTGTCCATGTTGCCCATGTTCCCTGTAAGTATTAACGTATGTGTGTCATATCCCCTCGTGTTAAATGTATCCCCCAATTGACCGCTTTGACCCGGTGAAAAGCGGAATATAAATACAGCTAAATAAGTAAATAAACCTGGGTGATTTATAACAGTACTTGGGTAATTGATAGTATCGTATAGTATAACCAGTAGTGGTTTACAGCAATCTTCATAGTGGGAGATGTGTTTAGGGGTAGGGCTTTGATGAGGGGCTGGGCAGGTAGATGTTCGGGTTGGTTGTTGAAGGTTCTTCCCGTTATTATGGTATGTTTTCATAGTACAGTTTGAATAAGTGGGTCTTTAATGCTCAATGGAAACTTGTATGGTCTGGATTGGTTCTAATTAGTTCTGGGAGCGTGTTCCAGAGGGTTGGAGAATATCAGGATAGTGTTAGATTGCAGGTTTCTTGGCTGCTTTGCGATGGGGATTTCAAGGGTGTTTCACATGTTTTGTCTTCTACTCCTGTTACTGGGTGTCATGCACATGAGTGATGAGAGAGAGTCCGCAGATATGTTGTGTATGATTTTAAATATTGCTAGTAGTGCTTTAAATTTTATGCAGAGAATTATAGTTAGCCAATGCAAGTGCATTAGAATTGGTGTGATGTGGTCTGATTTTGAATCTCCCTGGAGGAAAAGGGTGACAGTGTTTTGTGCCATATGTAGTGGTTGCAGGGTATGTTTCGAGAGGGCCTGGAACACTATGCGGAAGTCATGTGTGTTGAGGAGGGGGCAAAGATGGTGAAGCATTCTGATTTTGTGGTTTATTCATTTGGTGGTTTTATCGATGTGGGGTTGCATGGTTAAGAGCTAGTCGAGGGTGATTCCAAGGTAGCGGACTTCAGGTTTTACCTTGAGTTCAGCATTTCTTACTTTCAATGTGGTTATGTATATTACTTCCAAATTTTGGTAGTTGACTTTGAGGTTTTAGTTTGTGAGCCATTGTGAGATTGCATTGAAGCAGTTTAGTTTTAATTGTAGAGCAAGGTGCATATACCATTATGTCATCCACATACATGTGATAGCAGATATTGAAGGATTGTTTGATAGAATATATTGGTTGTATGCAGATGTTTGTGGGATTCCTTGTGTTTGTTCATATGTGGCTGAGGTATGTGGTCCTATTTTTACTTGTTGATGTCCTGTAAGGCATGAATGAATCCAGTTTAGGACAGTGTGTTATTATGCCACTTTCAAGAAATAGGAATATAAGGTTCTATGTGATATTGAGGCAAATTATTATTAGTTTGTTAATTACACAGGTACACTAAAAAAATTTTTTTTTAAACTGCCTCTAATGTTTTGATTGATTTTTACGTTTTTTGGTGCGCTGAATCCAAATCTGGTAACCAATTTGCTCCATCACGTACAGATTTTTTGCTACATTGGGTTAGCAGTTTGAGGTGAACGTTTCAGATTGAGTGCGATCGAGATAAAAGTTTCTTGGATGAATTCTTTATACTAATTGTTTAGTAGTTATTCAAATAAGAATAAAGAAAATTGTAACAAGGCAGCACATAAGAATAGAGTAATGTCAACAAAACACACTGTGATGGTAGCAAAATTGTCTGCACTTAAAACAGCCACATACATGTGCACAAACATTGAGCATATAAGAGCGAGGTTAGACACAAAGCAAAGCAAAGAAATGTGCAAAAAATGTTGTACAGGTATGTATGTAAGAATAGAAAACGCAAACCGCACCATTGCAATACATGAAGACAAACACCCGATGGTGTGAAAATAAAATTCTAATAAATGAGATCCGACACTGTGGTAATAACTAGCAAATTTTTATTTCAAAGTTTAGTAAAAACACGATATTTGTCAACACAGTTTAGATTTTAAAGTCATTCTTGGGTCAATCAATCTCCTGGTGGGCCCGTTTCTTCTTCCCCCGAATGCTTCTCTTGGTGCGCTGCTTGGCGTATTTTTCATCTGGGGTTTCCCGCAGCAGCAACCAGCAGAAATCAGCCATCATAGTGGTGTTCCATCTTCCTTGGTACCTTCTCTCTCTGCGTCCTTGATGTCCTGGTGAAACCTTTCACCTTGTTCTTCACTGTACGCCCCCAAGTTTTCGGGAAAGTAGTTCACAGGGGAGTGCAAGAAAAGGACTTTCAGGCTCATGTTACAGCCTTGTTCTGTGAAGGCATTGAGCATCCTGGCAACAATATCCTTATAGTTCTCATCCCGCCTGTTCCCCAAGAATTTGAGAACAACATCCTTGAAGGAATCCCAGGCTTCTTTTTCCTTCTCAGACATCGTTTCAGCGAATGCTCCATCTGAAATGAGTTTCCTTATATCAGGGCCAACAAACACTCCTTCCTTTAGCTTTGCTTCAGAAAGTCGGGGGAACTTTGAGCAAAGGTACCGAAAGCACTCACCATCTTTTGGAAGGGACTTGATGAATTGCTTAATGAGACCCAACTTAATGTGGAGAGGTGGTAATAGAATTTTATCACGAGGTACCAAGCTCTCATGAAGAACATTTTTCTCACCGGGTCTCAAATACTCCCGAATTGGCCAGTCTTTTTTCCCCCAGTGTAGGTCGCGGGCCTGGCTATCCCACAAGCAAAGGAAGCAGGGATATTTGGTGAAACCGGATTGCTGCCCTAATAGCATGGATAGAATTTTAAAGTCTCCACAAATCATCCACTTATGCTCATCATAACGAATCTTCTGAAGAATCAGGGCCAAATTCTCGTATTTTTCTTGGAGAATAACAGAGTGAGCAATAGGAACTGAAGCGAATGTGTTGCCATTATGAAGAAGAACACCTTTTATGCTGTCTTTTGACGAATCAATGAACAGCCGCCATTCAGCAGGATCATACTTGAGTTTAAACTTTTCCATCACTCCGTATATATCGTTGCAAAATACCAAATCTTCCTCTTTGCTGAAATACTTCAAAAATTGTGTCTCGCGGTTGAAGTACCAATAAAAAGTTGTTCCTGGTGACAATAGATTTTTCTGTTTAAGCCGAGAACCTAGCAGTTGGGCAGCATCTTTTGGGAGTCCTAAATCCCGGACTAAATCATTCAATTCAGCTTGAGAGAAAAGTTCAGGTTTCGGATCTGGTTCAGTTTCAAACTCGGAAGTACTGGACTCATCGGGAAAAGCCATCTGATGAGTCTCATCATGATCAGAACCATCCACACAAATATGATCCAAAGATTTTGGTGGTTCAGGCACAGGTACTTCGTTGCTATGAGGCATAGGCCTAATTGCTGAGGGAAGGTTGGGGTAACTTATTACGTTCTTATTTTTTAAGTTGTATCCCTTCACAATGCAAGAGCAAAAATAGCAGTCACTGCTGTGGTCTCTTTGTTCACGCCACATCATAGGTATTCCGAAACGAAATGCTTGTTTTTTACCTTTCATCCATAAGCGTAGATCTTCCTCACATGTCTTGCACACTTTGTGAGGAGCCCACGGTTTGTCTTGATCGCCTAACTTCAAACCGAAATAGGCGAAATATACTTTTTTAATAAATGCAGAAATGTTCCTCTGCCGCTTTTTCACGGTATATTCCCCACAAATAAAACAAAAACTGTCCGGAGAGTTGACGCAACCTCTGGCTCTGTGAGCCATCACAAATACACAGCACTGCAAGCTACAACTGTAGTGAACCACTTCGGAATAAAGCTGGATTACGACTGAGCAAACAAAAGGTAATAATGAACTTGCAAGAAACTGAAATTTGACAGGAACGTTCATGTCGCAACCACCGTGTTTGAGCGAGCGAACGAGGCAAGGCGAACAGGAAAGAACATGCGCCAGCGCGAGTACTGGATTTAGCCCCCCGCCTCCCAATTGTCCTGTTAATGTATAAAATGAATACAAAACACTCTAAAATATCATGAGGGAGTGTTTCTAGTTAGTTAACCATTACAACCTCTATTTTGGGCCAAGAAAATAAACTGCAGTCGGCTAAAAAGAAATTATGTGAACATTCCTTATATGGGTAAGAAATCTAATTTTGCAAGAAAACGTGACGTGATGGAACATTTTGGCTATTTTTCCTGGATTCAGCACCCCAAAATCTATAGGAATCAGTTGCAAAACTGGAGGCAGTTTTTTGGTAGTGTACCTGTGTTATTATTATTATTGTGTCTAGACTGTCCATACTTACTGATTCTATTGTATTGAGATTTAGGTCACTTTTATCTAGTATGAATATGCCTCCACCCTTCCTTGCAGTCCTTGGGAAATTGAAGAGGTCATAGTTGTGAACTTTTTTGTTGGCTTATTAGTATAAGTCGGTGTCTGATATCCATGACTCCGTTACATAATAACCATTTCTGATCCCCTGAAAAAACGGTTATTGTGAAACGCGATGATGGCGCCAGGGGGAGGCGTTGGGATCAGAGAGCGATAAGAAGAAGGAGCTCAAAATATAAGTGAAATGTTTGATATCTATTAAGCATTGAAGAATTAGTACAACTCATAGTACGCATATTAGAGTTTGAATTTTGAAAGGAAAATGTTCAATATTGAAGAAGATATTATGATTTTGGAGTGCACATCATGGGGTTATTTTTGTTTTTGAGCCAAATGGAGAAAGAAATCCATTAAAGTCTTATTAGGCTCCCAATAGTAACGTTTTTAGTCTTGACTTAAAAGAAGTTGAAGGTCATTGATGCAACATAAACACTAAGGGGTATGTTTACTAAACCTTCTTAACGTGTGCGCTGTGCAATTATCACTCGCTAAGGTACCTTTTGGCGAGATAATGACATTTTATGGGGCACAAATGTGCCTTAGCGTGCGCTAACGCGCGCTGCGGCGCAAACAAGCACTGAAGGCAGGGAAAGGCTTCCGGAGGGCGGAGGAAGGCTCCCCAGGGGCGGAGAGAAGGGGTCAATGGGTGGAGAGTGGGAGGGGAGAGGCTCCCCGCACACTAACGATGTGAAATTCGTGGCCAAAACTAACGCAAGTGAAAACCTCACGTTAGAACTGATTTAAAGGGAAAAGAAACCATTTCTGTCAGCAATGTACAGCAAAAACAGGGAAACCTACAAAAAGTGATAAGTGTGATACATGTGCACGGAACAAAAGTACAAATAAACATTGAAAAGGACCCCAACAAAATATACAAAAAACATAACCAAGCTGGGCAATAGTGATAGTAATGGGAAACATCAAAAAAACACTCCCAAAAAAGCTCCAAAAAAAAGATATGAATTTTGGAAGGGTCTACTCTCCGTCCCCATACAAGGTGAATGATCCCACAGTGAAATAGCACTGATCAGGGTTTCCTTCTCCATTGGACAGTTTCCTATGGCATGCACATGTTCCACAACAGCAGGGCGGGCATGTCGGAATGGACAACTGGACAGATGCTGGGAAAGGGGATACAGAGGGCTGCAGGCGGCACATGCTGTGGTGCAGCTGGGGCACAGTGCTGACTAGGCAGATGCCTAGGTGACACTTAGGAATGCTGAAACTGTACAGCAGCCAGACAGCAACTGATGAGGGCCCAACATGGACACGAGAGTGTTTATCACAGTGTCACAGGGGATAGTACACAGCAGGTACCTCCAAGGGCACAGAACATTGGCAGGCGGTGTTGGGGGGAAGCGTGGACATCTATGCAGGCACCCCTACCCCAGAACACGCACCATAGGCAGCCGCCTACCTGCACACTGGATGGCTTGAGACTGCACACCACCAGCACCACCAGCAGAAGGGCATGTCAGCATGGTGGCAGAGGGGTACTGGTGGTGGTGGGGGCAGTGGCAACTGCCCAGAGCAGAGCATGGCCTAGCCCTGTGTAGGTGGGTGCCATGCACTGCAACAGACAGGCCCTGCCGGATAAACAGTCATGGTATCACCAGGGAATGTACTGTCTCTATGGCAACACGGTGGTGCAGTGCACACAACCAGTGTGTTTGGAGGCAGAAAGTCACAGGTTCAAGTCCCAGCTATGGTGCCTGCCGACCCAATCCCCATATTTTACCCACTACTACAACGTGCTAATACAGACAGAACCTTTATTGCAGATGACGTAGACATGCCCAAAACACCTACATTTTACCCTACAGAGCAAAGACACCATAAACAGGCGCATTACCTAGAGTAGAGTCTCCCAAATGCAGTCCTGGAGGGCCAAACACCATTCAGGTTCCATGCTGCTTCTAATAAAGATGCCTGTGATGCATATCTATGCACCACCCCCATGGTATGCAGATGTATCTCATGTATATTCATGAGGGACCAAAACAAAAAGTAGAGAAGTGTAAAAAAGATGTTTAAAAAGCTGACGTGTATGTAATAATGTCGGAAGTATAGCCTTGAGGTTTTATAATCGCCTCTTGAAGCTAACCTTCCATTTTGCTCAAATTTTTATTGAGCTCACCACGGAGCTAACGATAAGTTAGGTGGAACACCACAACAAAGTGTCACTAATAAAAAACAATTGTGTAATAATTCAGTAAAAATTCTTAATGTAATTGGGAAGCCCAAGCTAAAGATACTGTGAGAAGAAAGGAAAACAGAGTTCAACTTATATGAATCCTCTCATAACCTGTTGTCGACTCACAGCAAAGCTTGAACAGACTTCTCCAAAGTGCTCCCTCAAAACAGCTCAAAGTAGCTGAAAAAATATCATTGCAGTCCAGTTCACAAAAAATAGCGAAAATTAGCAGACACAGCACTGCATTTCGGGCGGCCAACTTTTACTCGCCCTGCTTCAACGCTCAACCAACTGCACCAAGATCATTCTATCAACTGATCAAAAACGCCAACGCATGCTCAATAGCAGTCTGAACCCGGTAGCAGGATTCACTAGTTTAAATAGCCAAAATTACCAAGCAGCTTGTCAAAATGAAAATTAATGCAAATTTAAAAATTTAAAAAATCAGTATAAATCCAAGTCCCAATGAAATTAAAGAATACTAGCCCAGTCCAGTTCTTTATTTAGACCAAAAGGTTGCACTGTGGACCAACGAAAAATCCACTGTTGTTCCAACAACTGAAGCTGTTGTTCACGATCTCCTCCTCTAGGATGTTCAGGCACGTAATCCAACACGCACCACGTAAAATCCTCAAAAACATGATGGAAATCCAAACAGTGTTAAACCAACGGAGCTGAAAGTACAGAATGTTTGAGCCTAGACGCATGTTCATTCAGACGAATTTTCACAGGGCGGATAGTGCGACCAATATACAATAAATAGTATGGGCAAATTAATACATACACTGTATAGGAGGTGGAACAAGTTGTGTGCCATTGGGCTGTATGAATAAAAGTTGAATTAGGAACAGTCCATTGGATGCCCACAATCGCACGCGGACAATGAGAGCACGAAGTGCACGCATAATGACCAGTGGTTAATGGTCTATCCACTCTCCTATCTAAAAGAGAGGAAGTGGCTCCCACAATGTCACGCAAATTTGATCCATGAGAATGCGCAATCTGCAAAGGTTTTTGAAAACATGGATGTAACTGTAAAATATGCCAATGTCTAATCAAGATCTTCTTGATCTGTTGAGAATGAAACATATACGGTAAGACACCTACAAAAACCTGGGAGGTGTCTTCAGCATCCGAGGATTGCGAAGAGAATAGCCATTCTCGATGAGTATACTTAGCCCTTAAAAAGGCTTGTCGAATGACCTGTTTAGGATACCCCCGCTGAAAAAGGCGTACTGACAGCTCATATGCATGAAACAAAAAATCCTCCAGATTGGAAGAAATACGCCGAAGCCTGAGAAATTGTCCATACGGAAGTCCCCTCTTCAAGGGACCAGGATGAAAACTGGAATAAGATAACAGAGTGTTTCTCTGTACCGGCTTCCTGTATAAAGTCGTTTGAAAAGAGTCCTGGCTTTTAAATACTGTGACATCCAAAAACTCAATCTGAGAAAAATTGTATTGTAGAGTGAAAGACAAATTCGAACGGAGGGAATTTAGCCAATCAACAAATTGGTGTAAGGCACCTTCCGTGCCCCGCCACAAAAAGAAAATATCATCATGAGGGACAGCATAAAAACCCGAACAGTGTTTGGCACACCAGGACTGGAGTTGGGAACCTCTGCCGTAAAGCAGCAGCCAACAGGGGCAGACACATCCACACCCACAGGCTCCATTAGCCAATGCCTCCTGGAGAGGCAGGACATTGGGCCCTGCGTGCATCTCCCAATACTAGCACTTGCATAACTTAGCAATGCCACCCTACACCTGGGAATACGGTACACAGCTATCAAACGTTTGCTATGATTACTGGCAGATAGCAATTCCTACGTTAAGCACAGTTTGCTGATTGAGCTCCATCATAGCAACCTTTCTGATGTCTGTGGAGTGTGCTTCAGGTCTGGTCTCTGACAGTGTTTACCACCCTGGGGAGTGACCCCCAACAGTATTGCGTATCATATCCATGCCTGCACTGTGCCCAGGACTGGTGTGGTGGCCAGGGCTGCTAAACACCTCTATAGTAGCACAATGCTGGCATAGGTGTGGGAGTGTGTGTCTGTCTATCCAGTGTGTGGTGGCTGCAAACACCCTCCACAGCCCACACTTGCAGCACTGTTGCCAGTATTGGCCTGCCAATGTGCATAATGAGGAGCAAGGTACCATGGGTATAGCCCAGACAGGGTGGCCTGGCCAGGATGCATCTGCACAGGGCATAGGGCACTGGCTGGGACATTGTAGTGCCCGGCCACCACAGCATGTTCTGCTGGGAGATCACTCTCACCCTGACTGAGCAGTGACCACGGCATGGCTAGGCTCCCCCATAGTGCTATATAGTATTTTTCTCATGTGATATTTATGGGTTCCCTTTTGGGGCCCAGTCACTGACTTATCTGCTTGGTGTGTATACTGACATCCCAGTTCTGGGTGCACGCATTTCCACCAGGAACATGCACTATGGACTAGCTAGCAGACTGTCTGCAGCTGGTATGCGTCTTGGTGCAGCGGCTGAAGGCTTGCTGCAGGAGAATATCAGATAGTGGTGGGGTGCAGCTTAGCATATCCAGGCCTAATGTCTGTCTGCTATTGTGTTATGGATGTGTACAGAGCTACATTGACTGCCCTGTAGGGTGTCTGTTCCCCTGCAGGGCTGGGGTTGATGGTCCCCTCTACTGCCACCATTGCAGGGAGGTAGAATGTGGATCTGTTGGTGGGAGACCCTGTTTACCACCCTCAGCCCTGGAGGAGGAGGAGGAGAAGGGTGGTGGTACATAATTCTCCTAGGTATCCATAGGGGGCTAAACCTGACTGAGACATACAGATATATCCAAGGTGTGTTTGCAGAAACTACCTATCTCACACATTAGCACTGCTGGGGACCTGGTGCTGGGCCCCCCACCTCACCCTCAGGGTGAGTGCAGTACCTGCACAATGTGACGGTGTGTAGCTACTCTGTGCCAGTACCACACACGGTCAGTTCCCCCTACCAGGCTGAGGTGCTGTGGGGGTGCATACCCCATCTTGTGATCATCTGTAGACTGCTGATTTGCATGTGCAGTGCATCATGGGTATGGGTGGGTTAACCCTATCCTGGTGACCACAGCAGACTGTTTGTGTGGTGACGTGCAGTCCTTCTGCAGCTAGCCAGGGGTTTGCTAGCAGCTGTGGAGCTGTAGCCCACTGGTTACTTCACTACTTGTGGAGTCAGAGGTCATGGGTTCAAACCCACAGTAGGGGTTATTTGATAGGGCTGTCCAAAGCATTGTCTTTTTTTTAATGTACATTAGTGCTGCCAGCAAAACACCCTCAGGATACTGTAACCATAAGGTGCCTCAGAAGGCGCCCTATAAGGCGCCTTATAGGGCACTCTATAAAGCGCCTTCTGAGGCACCTTATGGTTACAGTCCGTATAAGGTGCCTTATAAGGTATCCTATGGAGCGCCTTATAGGGTGCCCTATAGGGGACATTATAGGGTGCCGTGGCGGACAGTGCACTTTATAATGTGCCCTATGGGGTGCCTTATAGGGTGCCTTATGCGGCACCTTAGGTTACGGCACGTGAGGGTGTGTTTGCTGGCAGCAATAAATAAAATACCTCAGGAAACAATACTTACATGTCAAAGCTGATGCCTCAGCCAGCCTTATGCATTAGGCACACTGGGGGATCAAACTCATGACTCCTGTATCATCAGTCAGCATAGTAACCATTGTGCTACACTTCTGTTTCTATGTTTGGATGTCTGTGCGCCTACTTAAGATTACCGCGCGGTAACGCGCTTAGCGGCGCTTTGCCTGATAATGTGCACAGCAGCGCGCATTATCGCACACTAATCCCGTTTTGCTACTTTAAACTGAAACGCCCACTCCTTATATGGCATCCTGCACACTAACGCTGGGCGCACATTAAGAAGGTTTAGTAAACATACCCCTAAATGTTGGACATTTTTGGTCCATAAAAGTGCTAAGATAAGTCTGAGACCTTCGACAGGAAAATTAAAAAAGTAACCGAGTTTGGTAGTATCAAGTTGATAATATGATAACTTTTCATGAACCTTTTTTATTTGTTGGTTCAAAATTGTGCGTTAACACAAAAGAGTTGAGCAGTTGCAATCGCTCAAGAAGAAGACCATTGCAAGTTGTATTAAAACAAATTGCCTGGCTAGCCAGACAGCAATGTGGAGACTGTCATACCCTGGATTTCCCCTAATGCCTACCTTAGTCTTGCCTGGTGGTCTAGTGGTCCAACGGGGCAAGAGTAGTTCTCTGAATTCCTGCCCCATCATGCAGGCAATCCAAAATGTCCTCCATCATGAGGTGCTGCTGGGGGGAAGCACAGCGAGATCATGGGCATCCTTGTTAGGGCCTTTGAGGAGGGCAATATGTTTGAAATTCTGTAACCATGCAAGTCTGAAAGGAAAAAGGTGCCCTGGTTTGTCCAGAATCTATTCTGAAGGTACCTATTAAAGGCAAAAGCATAGCACTGTTTGAGAGGCATGGGTTATATAATAGATTTAAAGGGAAATGTATTAAAATATGCTTAAAATGCAAACATGAATACAAATGAAAAAAGCAATCAGTATGCACTGCTAACAGGGGGCAAGTTTACTAAGCCATGCATTGGCAATGTGGGTTTGAGCTGCTTTGCTAGCATGGGGCTTCATACTAACTGTAGGGGGGATGGATAGAGCTTCCCCCCTGAAGTGAGCACTGCTCACAGGTCACTGCAGTAAAGCGGCCACGGAAACAACTAGTGCCATCCACTGAGGTGGCATTAGTTGCACCTGTGCTACCTGCCCTAAGTACTGTTATTGTCAGCTACTAAGGCTTGCGCTAGCAGCACTGCAGTGGGAACAGACCTTCCCAACTGGTCACCATCTCGGCACATGCTATCTGGGTAGCACAGAGCTTTTAGTACAGGGTACAGCACTACCTTTTAGTGCAATTCTCATACGGTGCGCTAACCCCACGCTATCCCGGTAGCACAGGTTAGTAAATATGCCCCTACTGTAGGTGTTTCCATGCTATCTGTGGTTTTATTGCATACATTTTATCTTTCTCATGAAAATAATACTTTTATCAAAAGTATTTTAGCTTATGTGATTTTAAGTGCTTAAAACTAAGCTAGTGAGCTAATGTTATGCAAATTAAACAAAGCAGCTCATTAGCTATGAACAAAGAGATAAAGTACTTCCGATAACTGCTTTGTAGACAGAGTATGCACCTCAGGGATGTTTAATATAGTTTTTGCAATAAGGCTCATCGATAAAGTGCATGCATGTTTTATCTACAGGGCTCATTTACATGGCATTAACAGTGCCCATTAGTGCACATAATAAATAGGGGTATGTGGATGCACTTGAGCAAGAGAAGTGATTGAAAGCAAACAAGAATTTCTTCTTCAATCACAGTAATATGTTTAGTGGCCTCATACATATGCAAAGTAATCTCATGGGTTAGCAAGTCATGATCAAGAAAGTTAGACATGACTTCACTTTTCGGGACATACAATTATATCAAATTAATAGGCACCACTGGTCAAATTGTATCTTTCAATGCATCACTGTGACTAGAAGCTGGCACAAACTAAAAGCCACGAAGCTGAACATGACATCTAGTCTAAATTGGTTGAAAATAAAACTATAGATGGTGCAAGCGTTTGGACACTCTTCCTGTTCATTCATTACTAATGTTTTTAAATGATGTTGATAAGGCTCATAGGTCCTGATAGGCATTTACAGATCTGTAAACCATGTAGATGCTGCTTAAAGGGATATTCGGTGGCACCAACACAATTAGTGCTATTGAATATCCCTGAGTAACGCCACTACATGCCCCGATGCTAACTGTGTAGCATCGGGTGTGCCATGGGCATTCTGGGGTGCAGTGGAGGTGGCACCCATCGCTAAGTGGGCAGTGGTGATATTACACCGCTGCCCGAGTAGCAGTCCGTGGGTAAAGATAGGCCAGCTCTTTACCCGTGGGAGCTAACCGGGCAGTGTCTCAATATCGCCGCTACCCAGTTAGCTTCTGTGGCGTCTGCGGCTGTGCGGCAACCCCAGATAGTCAATGCCAGGGCTGCACATGACCCCGGCATTCAATATCCACATTTAATGTTCAACGCCAGCAGCTAGCCACTGTATGTGTTAGCCGCCAGTGCAGAGTATTGTGCCCCTAATGTTTATTGACTCAGTAGGCCTTCATTTAATCTGGTGAAGGCAATTGCATGGATGAACAAATCTTTCTGCTTGCGATTGTTGTTCTATCAACTTTCAAGAATCATGAACTCCTCTAAGCAGCTATCTGAGCTTTCGAAAATGAAGATAACTCACTGTTACAAAGCAGAGAAGGCTATAAAAAAATCTCTAGGCACTTCCCACTATCAATCTCAACTGTCAGAAACATTGTTAAGAAATGGAAGTTACAGGGAATCTTTGAAGCCTAGGCGAGATCTGGTAGACCTTGAAAAATCCCTGATAGAACTGCTCAAAAACTGGTCATATTTGTAAAACCGAACCCACAGATCACGGCAAACAGCATGCTGAAAAAGTATCTGCCATAGGAGTAGTGGTCCACAGTACAGTATTGCTTACACATCGATAACCTGTATGGAAGAGTTGTCAGAAAGAAGCCTTTTCTATGACCTCATCACAAACGTCATTGCCTAACATATGCAAAAGAAAATCTTGATAAACTGAAACTTTTTGAACAAAGCGCTTTGGACTGATAAAGCAAATATTGCTCAGCTACAGCCACAAAAAATATATTAGGAAAAATAAGATAAAGTACTTGAACCAAAAAAACACCTTATCAGCTGTTAAGCATGGAACTGAATCTGCTATGGTTTGGGGTGTATAGCAGGAAATATTGACTGTGTGAAAGAATGAATTTAATGAAATATCAACATATCCTATAAGCTAATACCTCACAGTCAGTTAAGAAACTGAAGCTGAAAAACGGTTGCATGTTTCACCAAGAAAACATCTAAAACATACCTCAAAATCAACGATGAAGTACTTACAGGAAAGAAAGGTGAAGGTTCTGGAACAGTCTTTGGAGGCTGCAGATTTGAATACTACTGAAAATCTATGGGGAGATCATGAACATGCAGTAGAAGCAAGGAGACTTAAGAATATGTTTTAGCTACAGGCGTTCTGCAAGGAAAGGTGGGGAAAATTCCAAAAAGAACAGAACGACTCTTACAGTAGCTGGCTACAGGAAATGTTTGGAAGCTGTTTATATTTCCAAAGGAGGTGTTAAAAAGTACTGACACCAAAAGTAAAAACTACATCAAAGGAAAATAAGTTGTTAACATTTAGCATTTCTGAGATATTTATGCGTGTAAAGGGATTGAAAGGTTGCGGTGTAAGATCATAGTTCAAGATTCTGTCCATTATCATGAGTATTACTGGTCAGCAGAGGTTTATGGCATTGTAGTTCAAGGGCTCGATATTGCAAGGCATTTACATGGTTTACACGGTTAATGCACTCAATATCCCAGAGTGGAGGAGTAGCCTAATGGTTAAGAACACTGGCTTGGGTACCCAGAGACCAGGTTTTGATTCCCACTAGCACTCCTTGTGCCCTTGGGCAAGTCACTTAACCCTCCATTGCCATAGAAAAATCCAAGTTATCAATGTCCCTATTTAATGTATATTACCAAGTTTAAGTTTCAATGTAAAGCACATGATTGAAATGATAAAGCGGTATATAAAACCTGTTAAATAAATAAATAATGCCACTATAAGCCCTTAGAAACAGGGCAGTACCTAGGGATAACCATGCAACAGTGATATTCAGCCACTGCCTGGCTATCCCTCTGGTGAAAGTTAGGTGCAGCAAAAGCTGTCCTAACTTTTCCACTAAAGCTAACCAGGCACTGGCTGAATATTGCCCCTGCACAGATAGCTTCTGCGCCATGGGCAGCTGTGAGACATACCCAGATATTCAATGCTGGTGGCCAAATAAGGCCCCAGATTGAATATCTGGGGTTAAAATTCTGCAGCAAAGACTATGCGCCTTAGAGAGGCATAGCCATCGCAATTCAATATCGGGCTCCAAGATTGTACAGAAAGATTTCAGTGATGCTGTGGTAACAGCAATAAAGTCCTCGATCACATCTCTAGTTAAGAAGTATCAGGCCTCTTGACTAGCCTTGCACTATAGCAGAAGTGCCTCTGGATACCCAGTGCATCCCTAAATCTGAACTTTATATTTACGGCATGAATCTTTGAAAAAGCTCTTTGCATATGGTGATAAACTGTTGTTGTATGTCTATGCAGTATCTCCAGACCTAACATCTGGGGCTAATAAATAGCAGTGTGCTGACTCAAAGAAACTCAGTAATAGTTTGCAAACTGCAGGGAAATCTTTGCTTTCGCAGATTGCCCCTTGGAAATAAGATGAAATTGCAAACCTGTCCTCAGCTTAAATGAAAGGATTTTGTGCTTTCATAAATGTACCCTAAGACAAAGTACTATAACAATTTGCTCAATAAAGAGAAAATAAAACCGTCTTATGTTGTTTGTGATGGCTTAGAAAGCTTCACAAAATCTAGCTATCCCTGCTTCTTGACATTCCCTCTTGCTTACTGTTGCAGGTATCTCCGCGGTTAGCAGTCCTCACCGCTATTACCAGTCTGGCTTCTCCATTAAGCCAGGGACATTTTGATTGATTTACAATAAATGTTAGCTAGAGTTCATATTGCAACAATTTATTTGAAGAAACTTGTAAAAAAGCTTTGCCCTTTCTCTTTCCTGCCTATGTACTGGATTAGCCCAAACGCTAAACTGTACAGAATGCTGAGAAATCAGTCAGTGCACCTAACGATACTTCATATGGTGTAAGAGACATTACAGTAGTGGAATTTTCAGGTAAGCTTTAATCTGATTAGTTGCAGAAGGCACCTTGTTTTCTAATATCTTCAATACAGTTAAGCCTCAGGAGCAGCAAATTCTACAGTCTGGGGTCACAGGCGGAAACGGATTTAATCTCCAGAAGCAGCAATCCTTGAGCATAGAGGAATTAGTCACAATTCAGCATGTCAGCATGAAGAGAGGGCTATGGGAATTCTATATTATTCTGGATGATCCTTTGACCTAGGACGGTGCTCACAATTGGATAGACAATCAAAAAACAATAACATTTTAAAATCAATTGTCTAATATACTGGTGGCCTGGAATAACAGGTCAGAAAATCTCTTGTAAGTGGCAGAATATGATTTATCTTTTTAATGCGGATTTAAGAGTGTTCTGCAGAACAGTTGACATCTTAAAGTTTTAAGACTGCCATAAACTGGCAGCCTGATGAATGAATTGGAAAACAGTAATGTAATTCATATGTGTTTTCATGTGCACCAGTAGGTCTTACCATTATAGGAGCAATTTTCAAATTTCTTGCCTTGGTGCAAAGCCCCTGGGTAGTTTGTACCTAATTTTTGAAGGGCAAGTGCATGTGTACAGTGCCTTGAAAAATCTTTTCACCTTCCTCCATAAGTTTCACATTCTGCAATCTAAAAAGTACAGTTCAAAATGCATTAGTCAGTGCTTCTTTCACTGATCTATAGCATACTGTTTGTGTTCAGCAAGAAAACAATAACAGAAATATTTCAAAAGTCTTGATGGCAAAAGTCTTCATACTCCTTGACTCAGTACATGCGGAAAACCCCTTTTGCAGCAATAACAGCTATGAGTCACTTAGAAAAGCATCTTAGAATGCTGCAACTTTTGCACATTCATCTTGGGAGCATAGCTCAAGCTCTTTCAAGTTGTCTTGGAATTCTCCTCTCTGGACTGCAGTCTTCAAGATGTGCCACACTTTTTCTATTGGATTTAGATCTGGGATTTGGCTGAGCCACTCAAGGACATACCTTTCTTCTTGAAACACTCCATTGTTGCGTTTGCTTTCTAAAGAGGATCACTGTCCTGTTGAAAGATGGATCTTCACCCCAGTCCCAAATTGATGGCAGACTAGATCATTTTTTAACTCCAGGGTCTGCCTGTACCTTATACCATCCATTTTTCCCTCCATCCCACAAGCCTTCTTTCCCCACTGCTCCAAAGCATCTTCACAACATAACGTTAGCTGGGTGACATGTTGTGTTTCTTTTATATCACACATATCGCTTAGTATTGAGACACAAAGTTCTACTTGGGACTTGTCAGACCACAAAACATTCTCAGAAAAGTGTGCATAGTCCCCTAAATTTTTCTATGCAAATGGCTCTTTTTGAGCAGTGGCTTTCCTTCTTACCTCCTCCCAAATAGGCCATGTTTATGGACTAATTTTGAAATTCTTTGAACAGTCAACATTTTCTCCATTTTCCGAAACTTCTGTAGTTGCAGGTTACAAACTGCCTTCCTCGGCAGATTTCTCAACCCACAGATACTGACTTTGGATGGACAGTCTGACTGAGGCAGTTTATTAGTAGCAACAAACTGTTTTAATATGCCAGTTGTTACTTGTGATATCATTTTATTTATTTATTTGAGTGGTTTTTATACTGCCATTTCGGGTAATCATAGCGGTTTACATACAGAGCAACTGAGATACATTGAACACAGAGGTGGCTCAAGGCAATCTGCTGCCTGAGGTGAAGGATAAGATGGTGTTACGGGGGCGGGGCTTTTTCAGAACTCCAATCAGGGACTGAACCAAACCAAAAAGCCAATTAGATTGTATGGAGGTAATGCAAGATGTTTGCACACCAAGGAACTAAAAGAGAGCAAGAACCATAGCACAGTTTATAAAAATATATTATAACTCATTTTTATTTTGTTGTTATAAACTGCGTTATGTTTCTTGCTTTTTCTTTTTCAACTTATATTTTGCATCCACACTGGATGCAGAGCAGAACCAGGACATTCACCCACAGAACTCAATATCTTAAAAAAAAATCGGATTCTGATCATCTCACTAACAAAAACAACAACAACCATTCTCCAGTACCAGGCATATTGTGAACTAATACAAAACCCTACAACAAAGAACACATCTTCATACCATACCATATCAGCACCAACTTCCAAAACTGACATAAAGAGCCCATCTAAAAAAAGGTCACTGTAAATACTACAGTGGGTCCTAGAACATCCATACACCTATTTGAAAAGCTGAACAAGTCAAATTACTACAGTACAGTATAGATCTTTATGTACAAACTCCATGTTAACAGAACACCTGGGCTCAGTCACACACTCAGAACACAGACCCTCACCAAGTACAGAATAAGTAACCACAATCTAAAGTAAAAATAAAAATATGTAGACAAAATGTAAACTGAAACCCCAAGAAGCCAGACTCTGCATGCGGTGCAACATCAGATAAATAAGAGATGCAGTTCCCCCATACTGTGTAAAATATAAAGATAGCACAAAGTCCAATCACTAAAATTAAATAAAATTATTTTTCTACCTTTGTTGTCTGACCATTTTATTCTCTGATCATACTGGTCCTGATCTGAGGCTTCTGTTTTCCTGTCTTCTCTCAGCACTCTTTCTGTGGTCTATGGTCCATCTGCCATTTCTTATCTCTTCTTTTGTTTTCTTCACTTCCTTCCATCAGCCCATTTCCAGTTCCAGTAACCCTCCCCAGTATCAGCCCACTTTCCAGTCCTCCCCTCCCAGTATCTTCCAATGTCAGCTGCCTTGCATTCCCACAACTGACAATGGTGTCCATTCCCTTCCAGTCCCCTTCCTTCCCCACTGTCCAGCCCCTTCTAGTCCAAATACCATTCCAGGTATCAGCTCACATCCACTTTCAGTACCACCCCCCCCCCCCAGTCAGCTCCCTTCCAGTTGCCCTACCCTCTATCCATCCCCCTTCCAATGTCATTTGCACATGTCAGCTCCCTTCCAGCCTCCTTCCCATTACCCAGCCACCTACCACTCCCATCCCCAAGTGTCAGCTCCCTTCCAGTCCCCTTTCAGTACATCCCAAGTGTCAGATCCATTACAGCCCCCTCCTTCCCCTGCCATATCATTTCCTTTCCAGCCCCTCCTTCCCCCCGTGTCAGCTCCCTTCCTGCCCCCTCCTTCCCCTGGCAGACCCTCTCAGTATCCGTTCCCTTCCAGTCCTAATCTCCCATCCCCGCACATCAGCCCTAGCCCCTAGTTTTCTTCCAGGGCCAGCAGCACTCTCCTCCCCTCCCCCATTATCCCATTTCCAGTCCCAGCCCATTTCTAGTCCTATCCACCTTATCAGCCCTCTCCAGTCCTAGCCCCAATCAGCCCATTACCAGTCCTAGCTCATTTCCAGTGCTAGCCCCCATCAACCCATTAGCAGTCCTAACACCCCAATAAGTCCATTTCCAGTCCGACCCCCTAATCAGCCCATTTCCAGGCCTAACCCCACCAATCAGCCCATTGCCAGTCCTAGCCCCCCTCCTGATCAGGCTATTTCCATTCTTAACCCCCCATCAGCCCATTTCCAGTCCTAGCCCTCCTCCCCAATCAGCCTATTTCCATTCTTAACCCCCCCATTAGCCCACTTCCAGTTCTAACCCCCCTCCCCCCAGATCAGCTCAATACCAGTCCTAGCCCCCCCCCCCAAATCAGCCTATTTCCATTCTTAACCCATCATCAGCCCATTTCCAGTTCTAAACTCCCCCCGATAACCCATTATCAGTCCTAGCCCCCCTCCTGATCAGCCTATTTCCATTCTTAACCCCCCATCAGCCCATTTCCAGTTCTAGCCCCCACAATAGCCCATTTCCAGTCCTAGCCCCCTCCCGATCAGCCTATTTTCATTCTTGCCCCCCCATCAGCCCATTTCCAGTCCTAGTCCTCCCCTATCAGCCCAATAATATTTCCAGTGCTACCCCTCCCCAGCCCAGCCCCAGACCTTCTGAAGGGGAAATTGAACAAAAAAAAAATACAGTCTCAGCAGCGACAGAATGAAGTGCCATGTGGCCCCCTGCCTACCCGGAAGAGCCCTGCCTTCTATTTCCCCTGCACCGGCTTAGCTTTGCAGAGCCACAAAGGGAGAGTGTTTCCTTTTCCTGCAGCTCTGTTAATGTTGAGCCCACCGGCACAGATGGGAAACAGGCATATCCTGTTAGGATTAGGAAGTACTATAAACTCCGCTCATTTAGAACTCATAGCTAACCTGCTGTATCATAACAGCACTACCAGGACTCACAATGCACCAAACCCTACCTATCAAAAGGCAACACTGCAAATAATAAACCAATACATCTCAGAGAATGCCAATACATCTCCTACTGGGGAAAGAGAACAAGTGGAATTGTCACATAGAAACAACATGAACAGAATACTGCAGCTCGGTTACACATGCAAAACATAGACCATCACCAAACATAAGGCAGAAAGAATATACAGATTCATTATACCAAAAATATCAAGTGGACCAACAGTCATTTTAACTTTACCTTATGATTTGGAACCATTGACGATGAAAGAAGAAGTTGAACTAGCATTGAAAAGCCTTATCAAAGAACAAAGCACTGGGCATTGATGGCATTCCTATTGAAGTATTACAGTAATTGGATGCAGCTGTTTCCGTACTTACAAGGCTCTGCCAGGAAATTTGGAAGACATCATCATGGCCAATTGACTGGAAAAGATGTGTTTATACCAATTCTAAAGAAAGATGATCCAACTGACTGTGAAAATTATCGCACAATCGCTCTGATCCCACATGTCAGTAAAATTCTACTGAAGATCATTCAGCAGAGACTACAACCATACCTGAAACTTGAACTACCTGAAGTGCAAGCAGGGTTCAGGAAAGGGTAAGGAACAAGAGGCATCAGCGCAGATGATTGATGGATTCTTGAAAAGACATAAGAATACCAAGAAGATATCTATATGTGTTTTATTGACTACAGCAAGGCTTTTGACACTCTGGTCCACATTAAGAAGAATGGGTATTCCAGAACATCTGATCGTTCTCTTGCGCAAACTTTACATTGAACAAAAAGCAACAGTTCATATGGAACAAGGAGAAACAGAATGGTTAAAAATCAGTAAAGGTGTATGACAACACTGCATACTTTCCCTCTACCTGTTTAATTTATATGCAGAAAAAATCAGAGAAGCAGGACTGCATGAAGACAACAAAAGTGTGAAGATTGGTGGAAGACTCATCAACAACCTCCGTTATGCTGTTGATACCACATTACTGGTTGAAAGTAAAGACGATCTGAAACATTTGCTTCTCAAGATCAAGGAATATGGTCTTAAAATGGGCCTGCATCTTAATGTAAAGAAGACAAAGATCCTGACAACTGGCAAAATCAATAATTTCTTTGTTGATGGGGAAAAAATTGAAGTAGTTGACAACTTTAACCTACTTGGATCAGCTAACAATAAAGAAAGAAATCAAGAAATCCGATGACACATTTCTCTTGGCAGAATGGCTATGAAGGACCTAGACAAGATTCTCAAAAGCAGAGATGTCTCTCTCCATACAAAACTTTGACTTGTTCGAACCATGGTATTTTCAGTAACATCATGTTGATATGAAAATTGGACAGTGAAAAAGTTAGGACGAAAATTGATACCTTTGAATTATGGTGCTGGCGATGAACACAGTGTATACCATGGACTGCCCGAAGAACAAACCAGTCAGTACTAGAAGAGATCAAACCTAAGCTTTCCTTAGAAGCTCTGATGACAAGACCTTGACTTTCAGACTTTGGACACATCATGCGATCATTAGAGAAAGACATCATGCTTGGCAAGGTAGAAGGTCAACGCAAGAGAGGAAGGCCAGCAATAAGATGGATTGATACAATAACAGCCGCTATGGGTGCCACTCTATCAACAATGAGCCACCTAACTGGATTGAACACAGTTTAGGACAACTATCCAGAGGATCACCATGAATTGACACTGACTCAATGGCACAACAACAACATGGATGTTCTTGCACCCACTGCAGTTTTTAGAGTGCTGCTTTTTTTGGGTAGGACCCTTGTATGAATTTAGGAAATTTATGCTGGTATGGTATGGTAGATTTTTCCTTTAAGGGCTTGATATTAATTCACAATATGCCTATTGCTGGAGAATATTTATGTTGTTGTTGATGACATGACCAGTACCAGATTTTTTAAAATATATTGAGTTCTGTGGGTGAATATTCTGCTTCTGCTCTGCATCCATTGTTGAGGGAGAGGTTTCTATGGATGCAGAATATTTTATTTATTTATTTATTTATTTATTTAGCAAACATTTATATACCGCTACTTCCAGCGATCAGCAGCGGTCTGATTACACAAGGAGAACATTAGGAGGACTGTCATATATATATTCAAAATGAAAAAGTGAGAACCATAATACAGTTTATAACAAAATAAAATGAGCTATAATTTTGTGTTATATACTATGCCGTGGTTTTCACTTTTTCTTTTAGTTCCTTAGTATGCAAGCATCTTGCATTTCCTTTGCTTTTTATAGGCTATATAGTTACATTAACACCATGCTGCTCCAGTGTGCAGTTTCAGGGTTGCCAAGCCCTTCTTCATGTTTATGTTGGAGTGGGAAGTGCTGTGTAGGGGCCACTGAACCTCTTTTGTTTTTGTGAAGGTGGAAAATGTTGTGTTAGGGCACCAAGTCACTCTTGTTTTTGTGGAAGTGGGATGTGCTACATAGGTACTGTTGAGCTCCTCATTTGACATATTTAGCAGCATGTTTCCTAAGCTCTGCACTGGTAACATTTCTGTGGGTCACATTATCAGCATGAGGCCATAGACTAACTGCAGGGAGACAGTTACATCCCCTGAAGTTGTCGCATTTGGCTGCCGACAAAATGGCTGCCGGTGCAACTAAGGCCACCCACTAAGGTGGTTTTAATTGCACCCACGCTACTTGCACTGAGCTATTATGTTAGTTTCTGGCAACAATGCAGGTGTCTTCATGTGAGAGTTCTTTCTGTTGTCTCACTCTGGAGCAAAATAAAATTTTGAGAGAAAAAAATCCTGAAAACCTAAGAGTAATGGGTAAAAGCATAGCTTATTCCTTCATATGGCTGGAAAGTGGTCATGTTATTCTTGCTTTTGTTTCACTAATTTTGCTTATAGTTTCTAGATGTATATTGACTGCGTGGTTATGTTTTTGATTACTTTTTTCTATACAAAATCTTTCTCTTGCATACTTTATCAATGAGTATAATATTTCTGAGCTGTCTGTACAACTATTTTTCTTTTGATCCATATCTAAAATGTATCATGCTCTTGAGCTATCACAGCCTTTTCAATGTACTAAGTATTTACTGATAAGTAGTAATTTTTATTCTGGCTATGCATTTGCCCCTTCACTGCATTTTTCTTACAACATTGGATTTGAAGGAGAAATACTAGCATCATGTGAAAAGAGTTCACAAAGGAGTTTTGGGGAAAAGGAGGGTGGAGTGTAGCCAACATTAATAATAATGAAGTAGGGGACACTGATTTAAAGGTTGCAGGAGGGGAGCCAGAAGCCCTAGCACTGGTCTTAATTTGATGTTTGTCATGTCTTAATTCTCCCACATGCAGGATATCCATTCTGCTTCTCAATTGTGCTCTACAGGATCCTCATATAGGTTTTTCCAAAAGGTTTGAGTTTCAGCCTTGGTTAGTAGTGTTTTTGCCATTCTAATGCTCTTTCCCAGTTCCCTGTAGAACACTCATATCCCCCCTTAGTTGAAAGCTTACATGAAGAATCCCATAAAATACCACATTACAGTAATCAGGCTTTCAAATAACTAAAGCTTGGACTACTGCAGCTAAGTCTTCCTGTGAAGGGAAACTTCTAATTTGTCTATTCATATGTAGTAGGCAAAATGCCAGTTTTGAAACTGTGACAGCACTGACAGCCCTGAATCTAATAATATACTCAATTTGTGAACTACAAAAGATCTTGTTAGCATATGATCTTTTACCCATGTTGAAAATTCTAGATCCTGAGAACCAATCCATAATATCGCCAGCATTTCAGTATTCCATTTTAATTTATTGACAACACCAAACAACTATTTATATGGACATAAATTAATGCCCCTTTGCTCTTCAATATTCAGACAACACACTGCTGCAAGATTATCGAAAGTCATTTTATCAAGCCATAAATAAACTAACTGAGGTAACCCAGAAAATTTATTTACATGTCATCTTAAAAACGATTATGGTAGTTATGTAAATAGCAGCATTTACACATGTAAAATGGCATATGTGTCTAAATACTACTTTAGAAACGGGTTATTTGCACATTTACTATTTAGCTCACACTTTTCCACTACTAATTCAAGGTATGTTCAAATGAGGTATTATAGGTATTTCCCTGATCCTCCAAAGTCTTAATTCCATTTTTTAATATGCAGCCATAGCAAAATCTTAACATATAAGGCAACACTTAATCATGCACACGGGCCAATGCAGTAAAGTGTGCTAGGCTTTGCACACGAGTTAGCTCAGTTTTAGCATGTCATTTTGTATGCAGCCAATGCAAGAAACAGTTTTGTGCATGAGCTAACTGTGTACAAAGCCTCCAAGCAGGCGGAGGCACACAACATATTTAAATCCAATTAAATGGATGGTAATGACGTATAAATAGGTGTTAAATATATCTCTCTATCTATCTAAAGTATCTATTTATCTCTATTTAATTTTAAAATACCTGATCCTGGGGGTTGAAGGTGTTGGGGCCCATATCTTGAGGTGGCTGGCAGGGCTGAGGAAGGCTGCAATCCATAGCCTGCATAGACAACTGGCCACAGGAAAAAGCCAGGTATGGCAACAGTGTTTGGGCTGCATAATGTTTTTAGACTTAAAGAGCAGATGCAGTTCACAGCTGTAAATATGGCTGGGGCCAGGGCTTCAGCAGCTATGGAGCTGCAATACTCCTGGGATGCAGGAAGTTTGAGAACTCAAGTAACTTGTTAGGAAATGTTATATTGTTCTGAAATTTATCTAATGCAGTTGTCTGAATTGATGTGAAACATAATCAGATGTAACCTGTAGTAACTCTGGTAACCCGGAGGCCCTCCTCGCCTCCATCACCAGTCTTAGCATCCCACAATAATATTCCCCCACAAATTCACAAACAACTGTAGTTTGGTACAAACATTTGGTCGCAGCTTTATTTACACCTGTAACAACCGGCCCAACACGGGCCTGAATATAAAACCATCCAACATAACCCAGCCCCCACACCCCAATGACGGAGGATGCCCCCCCACCCGCCATCTTAGTAGCAAGGAGGAGCATCCTCCTCCCCCCCAAACCCCTCCGCCTGCCTCGCCATACTAGTAGCAAAGGCCGGCTCCCACCCCCCCGCTACCGGGCCGAGACCCCCAACCGGGCTGTCTCGCCCCACCCCGAGGAGCACTTCGCCCCCACTGCTCGTAAACCAGTTCAAGCCCGCGCCGCTCCTGCGAGCGCTGGCTCTGTACCCCGCCCCCGCCAGCTGCAACATTTCAAAACCACCTCCATAATGGGTGGGAGGGCGGGAACGCGTCCGTTTCCCGAGGAGTCGCGGCAAGAAGGAGACGGCCACGCGGCTCCTCGCAGACACTGCACCGCCCCCCCTCTTCAGCCCGCGGCCAATGAAATTGCTCCGACATCATGACGGAGCGATTTCGAATGCCGCGAGCATGGCCTCCTCTCACTCACCCCCGCCCCCCGTCACATGCTGGAGGCCGAGGCCGGGCCCGGGCCCAGGTTACTGACGGCCGCGGGACCCGGCCCGCGGCCTCGAGCATTAACTCTGGTAACCCGGAGGCCCTCCTCGCCTCCATCACCAGTCTTAGCATCCCACAATAATATTCCCCCACAAATTCACAAACAACTGTAGTTTGGTACAAACATTTGGTCGCAGCTTTATTTACACCTGTAACAACCGGCCCAACACGGGCCTGAATATAAAACCATCCAACATAACCCAGCCCCCACACCCCATTGCCGGAGCATGCCCCCCCACCCGCCATCTTAGTAGCAAGGCGGAGCATCCTCCTCCCCCCCAAACCCCTCCGCCTGCCTCGCCATACTAGTAGCAAAGGCCGGCTCCCACCCCCCCGCTACCGGGCTGTCTCGCCCCACCCCGAGGAGCACTTCGCCCCCACTGCTCGTAAACCAGTTCAAGCCCGCGCCGCTCCTGCGAGCGCTGGCTCTGTACCCCGCCACCGGTGCGAGGTATTCACTATCCTCGCACCGCCCCCCCCATAAAGCTGCGACCAATCAATTCCAGTGCTTCCTGCTCATCATTAAGCAATAAGTCCTGTCCGACCGGGGACAAGTGTACCCCGTCAGCACGGTACAGTCCAGCACACAGGGGGTCCGCCCCAGGACGCCGGACCTGCCCCCCCCCTCCGGCCTGCTGCAACCAACAGCCAAGCCCTGTTGATCTGCGCTAGCCCTCTCAACCACCGTTGCTGAGGCAGGCAGGCCCGACCGCGTGATGATGTCCGACCAGACGATTGCACGTCTGGCCACTGCTCCTGCAGCACACAAAGGACCCCCTGCACCGCTCGAATGAGCTGCCGGCACGTCCCACTGGAGAGATCGTGCCCACCCAGATGTCTCAAAAAACAAATCCCACGGGCCGCTGTCGCCGCTCCGCACGCTCCCGAATCCCTGGAAGGAGCTGCCACCGACGCTTGTCCCACTCGCCCAGCCAAACCGACTGGGAATTGCCGGACACCACGCCCAGGTGCGGACCCAGCAGTCGATTCCAGGCTCTGCGCTCCGCCCAGATGATCGGCGGGCCCGTGCCTTACCCCCTGTAGGCCCGCCCCGCAGTACACCTGAAAAAGGAAACACAGCATTAGCACCCCCCCCACCCCCCCACCCCCACACACAACTTGTCCATGCCCCTGTAGGCCCCCCTGCAGTACACCTGAAAAGAAACACAGCATTAGCACCCCCCCCACCCCCCCCAGCGCCCCAACTCACAACTGGTCCAGGCGCACATAGCCTGCGTAGGCCCCCGGATTGCCAACGCCCGGTCCGAGAACCCACCTCACCCCCGACCAGCTGCAGCCGCGCACGTCGCCGCCCCTATCCGGAAGGAATGGAGACGCATGCTCTCGTCCATCCAAGCCCAGACGCCGCAAGGCCAGGCGGAGCACCACCGAGAATGGAAACTGGATAACCACACTCCAGTCCGGGTGACAGAAGAAACCTCCAGTCAGATCCGGTCACTGACGCCCATGAGACGCCAAGTTCCGCGCCGGACAGGATCCCAGACCCGGTATTGCCTTCCGCAGCACACACCGCCCCCGGCCCTACGGGTCGGTCTTCGAATGGGCCACAAATATCCGCACTCGCACCTCCTGTAGGCCTCATGAATCACGGGACGGCGCCAATCCGGGACCATTGGCTGCGCTCGCGCCCACCCAGCCAATAGCCGCCTCACCACATAAGGGCACCCGGACTGCCCCAGCCCGCCGCCCTGCCGAAACAAGGAGGAACCGGCCAACGCCACCTGCACCGCCGACCGGGACCGCCAGACTCTCTGGCCCACGCTATAAAGGAAAACCGCCGGAACATCCCCCACTCCACCGCCTCTCCAGCCCATTCCCCACAGGACCGCAACAAGAAGATCATTGAACACGATACAGCTCGACAGCAATAGCATTCTGATCACCCCGCACAGAGCGAGCCCGAGCCGGAACAATGAAACGAAGACGGGCCAGCACAAACACACACATCAACGCCGCTACCCGCGGGCACTTGGACGGATGCCGATTGATGACTTGCACCACCGCGGCGGCGTCGCACCAGAAAACCACCCACCTGTCCCGCACCGTTTCGGCCATACCCAGAAGACCACCATAATGGGGAACAATGCCAGGAACGCCACGGTACGCGTCAACCCCTTCGCCGTCCAGGATGCCGGCCACGGCGCCGCCCCCATAAACCCGGGCAGTACCATCACATACCCAGCCTACAGGCCGCCGCCGACAACAATTCCAAGTCACGGTGGGATAATACCACAGGCCGCAACACCGCGCAGCCCAGATACCACCCCCAAAAGCATCCCACCCCCGCCAGTTGGCTCGCATCCCCAACGTCACCCGGATACAATGATGCCCCTAGCACACACTGGCCATCGCGAAGGATAGCCGCCACGCCAACGGCCTCCCCCTTGCAATGACTCGACCAGCAAAATTCGAGTGGCCGACCAGCCTCCGAAGATCCGTTAGCGTCACCTTCGAGGTGGAGCCGACTGCTGCCACCAACAGCCGCCGCCGCTCAACTCCACTGAGTCGATCACGATCCCCAAGAACGAACGACATGTCACCGGCCCCACTGTCTTCCCACTGCCAAAGGGATGCCCACTCCTCTGCTAGGCCCCAGGAAACACCCCAGCAAGGACCCACCAGCTGCGGACCGCGCGGGCCCCACGAACAACAGTGTCGAGATACTGCACGGTACCCAGCACCCCGACCTCCGCACCAATATCCAGTGCAAAACGAGCTGATGGCCGCGAAGTAAGCACGTGAGATCGCCCAACCCCTAGCAATAATACTGAGCCCGAAACGAACTCCCAGCCAGAGGAAGGCAGGAGGTTGAACCGGCAAAAGCCGAGTGGCGAATCCAATGTCCGACTCCGCCAGCCAAGCCCATTTCTACATTGGCGCACCAGCTCCTAGGCCGCATCGGAGGAGGCATAGCGCACTGAGCACAGTTCCCGCGGGATGTGGTCGTTCACCGAGGCCCCAAGGGGCAAGACAGATCGTGTATCCGCCGATACGCCCCGGCTCCTCCTTCAGGAGAACCCACAGCGGAGAAACCATAGACAGCGCACCGGGCAGCCAGTCAAATGACCCTGCGACCCAGCCCAGCGAGCACTCCTCCGCGATCATCGCGTGGGCCACCTCCGCCATCAGCCTCACCGAGCTAGCCTTCCCCCCCCCCCCGCCACATCCCGGACTTCCTCCTGAAATGGGATAGGAAAGCCTTCGGAAAACCCCCCACCTCCAACATATTCCCCGCCGCACCGTGCCTGATACCCTAACACCGAAGGGGGGGTAGGCGCCAGCCCCCCCCGCTACCCTCTACACCTACCCGCCGCCGGCGCCCCCTGAACTGTCCGTCGACTACCCTTAACGGCCACGTGACCGGCACCGCCAAGCAAGCAGGCGCGCCGAAAATTGCAGTCCGGAAATGGGCAGCTCGAATCAGGCCCCGGGCCCGCTGGCTAACAGGACTGAAAGGCCCGCAAAGCTGCATCGCCCGATGCCCTAACCGGACCGCCCCCCCCCCCCCACCATTCCTGGCCGACCTTTGCATCCGATGCTTAACCTCCTTCATTCCCCTCGACAATTGCCGAATTCTCCATCCAATCCCGAAACTCCCCATCGTAAGTCGGCTTCAGCCTGCAGCTCACCGTACCGACTCGGGTCCACAGGCTCCCTACGCTCGCCATTCACGAAAAAAGGCCCCAGGTTCAATTTTTGAAGGCGTTCCAGGACACCGTACGCACCCCCCCGCCTACTCATCCTCCTTCCGTTCCTCGCGACTCTCCCCCGAGCGTCTCCCCCTTCGAGGCGCCGGAAAATATCGACGTGACGCCGCTCTACGATCCGCCACCACAACTTGCGCAGAACCCCCTCCCACAACGCCGCATACCACACCGCCGAGGACCCCCTCACCTGCCCGCGGCCCGACCGTGGAGGCCGCCGAGGAAGTATCCGAGGACCACGACGACGAAGACGACGCACTCCGCCTACGACGCTGCCGGTGCAGCCACGACGCTTAGGCTTTACGTACCCGCGGCGCACCCTCACCCGACGACACCACCCCCCAACCGGATTCCCGGTACACTCACCTAGCGCCGCCGGCTCCGCTGTTCCCTGCACTACCGAGGTGGACCCCGCCAGCTCCACAGAGGTCAGATCGGTCTGGCACCAGCTCTGCGACATCTCCGTCGAGCAGACTCCCACACCGCCTGCTGCCGCCCTTGCACTCCAGGGAACCTGCAGAGGGAGAGAAGAACCAACACACGGGGAAGGAGGAGAACCAACACACGGGGAAGGAGGTGCACCAACCCCCGGAGAAGCCATCCCCTGAGGCCCCCCCCCCCCCCCCGAGGACCCCAACCCCTCGGCTGCCCAGCCCGCCGCTCCCTAGGGAAGCAGCCCTCCGCCACCCTGGAAACCGGCCCCCCACCCATCCCCTCCCCCACGGGCCCACACCCATCGACTGCCCCGACACCGGGGACCAGGCCGCCCATTCCCCACCATGCAAACCCGGCCTCCCCATCCCCTGCGACACGGGCCCCTAGGCTCCCGTGCCGCCCAGCGCACAGGCCAGCCCCCCGCAGGGCAAACGCCCGTGACCTGAACCCCCCCCACCCATTCGTTCCCCCCCCCAGCCCATCAAATCCCCCCCCTCCAGCCCATCGAATCCCCCCATTGCATCCGCTCCCCCCTGTCCCCTACCAGCCCCCCGGCTCCACGATCCCTACTGCAATGCTCCCGTCTGCAACACCCCCTCACCCAACCCCCCCCCTCCACCCCATCAGTCTCCCCCGCCCCCAGGCCCCCCCCACCCCCAGCCAGGAGGCCCACCGCCCCCCCGGACCCCGCAACCTGGCTGCTGAAGCAGGTAGAGACCCCCGCTTCCCCAGCCCCTGTCCCATGCTTCCCCGCCCCCTACCTGCCCCCCCCTCCGCAAACTCCCACTGCCTGCTCCGGCCCCCAATGCTGAACCCACTCCCCGTGACCCCCTCGAGCTCCCCCCAGCCCTGCCAGCCGAAACCCCCTTTCTTTTGGCTCCTTCTGGCCTTGCCCTGGTCCCGCCTCCGGTAGGCAGGGGGCTCCTGCCCCGATCGATCCCCCCGCATATTAGCTGCCTGCAAAGTTGCCGGAAGCTGCCACTAACCCCCATTGAGAAAAAGAAAAAATATGCTCCCGCCGGAAACGCCCGCCGCACAGAGAGCCCCCTGACTAAATCGCCCCCGGAGCACCCCCCGAGCAGAATAACCCCCCCGATTACCCCACTCACCGGACCCGCCGTAACGCGTCCGTTTCCCGAGGAGTCGCGGCAAGAAGGAGACGGCCACGCGGCTCCTCGCAGACACTGCACCGCCCCCCCCTCTTCAGCCCGCGGCCAATGAAATCGCTCCGACATCATGACGGAGCAATTTTGAATGCCGCGAGCATGGCCTCCTCTCACTCACCCCCCCCCCCGCCCCCCGTCACATGCTGGAGGCCGAGGCCGGGCCCGGGCCCAGGTTACTGACGGCCGCGGGACCCGGCCCGCGGCCTCGAGCATAAGCATAAAAAGAGAATAACTTTGTCATAATTTGATACTTTATAGCTCTAAGAAAGAAAAAAGTATTCATTGGCATAAAGTAAGAAATGTTATCATCCAATGTTTTGCCACTGCTACTTGAGAAAACCTTAATTTAAACTTTTTTTTTGCTAGATAACTTTAATTCTCTCTTTATTAGCATATTTTTCTAAACTAAATTGCATTTCTGTCTGAGAGTTACAACTGGAGAGGGTCTGACCAATGCCTAAACTGCTTTACCATGACTCCATTTGCTCTGCAGGGAGGGTCCCAGTGCAGGGGGACATCCACAGAAGCAATTAGCTGTGCAGCACTGATGCAAGATCAGAAGGCTGAGCATCAAATTAATGTTTTAATGCAAGATCTTTGGAGGAGTAAAGAGCAGCTCATTTTTCTGCACTCAGCACCAGAGAGGAGTTTATGACATTTTCTTCTGCAGTCTATGATGAATACTATTCGGCACAGCAATTTTTGCTATATTATTGATTTATTTACATTTATAGATCACTGCACGAAACATGCTCTAAGTAGTGTACAATATTTAAAGTAAAATAACAACCACCCTATACCCAACCCAATACAAAACATACAATTATAAGCACAGTACTGCATCGCCACTCCCATCGTAATCCCAGTCAAAGCACTATAAACAACACATCACTTCCCCTCTCCAAAAGGCATCCGAAATAAATAGATTTTTAAACCCTGCCTAAAATCACTCAAATCTCTGTAAATACATAAATCAAGGGGCAGGGAATGCCACAATAATGGAGTCTGTACAAAAAAGGCCCTAGGACAAAGTCCTTTCTTCCACATTGTTTGAACATCTAACACCACCAGTAGATGACCTGCTTTGGAACACAGTGATAGTCTAGGTACGCAAGTCTCTAGCCAAGTCATCAAATAAAGAGTTGTCATCCCACGTAATGCTTTAAAAGTCAGCAATACAACTTTATTTTGCATACACTGTCGAACCATCAGCCAGTGTGCCATAGTATTAGTGAAACATAATTGAATTTACGAAGGACTTTCACAAGATGGGTTGCAGTGTTCTGCACCAATTGCAAATGCTACTACTTCCTAGATACTGTACAAAACCTAACCTTCACGTATTTAATATTCAAATCATCCTTTAAATAAACATCAATTCTACAAAAGTCTATTGAACTGAAAAAATCTAAACCTTAATAAAAACCAGACAAGATCTCAAAAATGTCAGAGCTAAAGTTGGACAAAGCCAACCTACCAGCATAGCAGCCTCAAAAGGCTTGTACTAGATTACTCATATATCATCATCAATCCTGCTGGAAAAATTCAAACAGCCATAGTAACGTACATCAATTTTCTCAAACAAGTAATACAAGCAAATCCGACACAATATTGTGTTTCGACAAACATTAGCACAATTATCTGCATCAGAGGAAAGAATTACCAGGTTGGAATACACACTCAGTTCAATACCATTTCCCTATATACTTTCAGGCTCCTGCAGGTCACATGGTTAGAGCAAGGTGAACCAATTCACTGATTGATTCAGACCTTCAGATTCAATGGATTCAAGTTTGAACATCACATATGTTCACAATGAATTAACCTTCTTCTATAATCACCCCCTCCATGAAAGAGCCAAATATTCTAACCCAGACCATCTAATGTCATAGACAGAATGTTGGTGTTGCTACCTATAAACTACTAATGGTGCAGAAACTACCTTATTATTAATATGGTTTCTATGTTCAGCCAGACATACACAAATCTTCCTAGTAGTACAACCCACATAAACTTTAGGGCAAGGACAAACTATTAAATAGACCACTCCTTCAGTCTCACAAGTATATTGTTCATAATAATATACTTTGCCATAAGTATGCATCCAGCTGTGACCAATCAAAACAGAATCACACCAAGAACACTTAGAACAAGGATAATGACCCTTACATTGAACATTCTCAATAGAAGATGATCTATAATAATTAGTAAGCAAAAGTGTCCTCAAAGAGGTGAATTTTCAGCCTGGATGTGAGAAGGGCCAGAGATGAAGCCTGCCGTACAGACTCAGGTAGTTTTTTCCAGGCATAAGGAGCAGAAAGGTGAAAGAATCAAAGTCTGGATTTGGCAGCAGAAGAGAAGGGCACAGATAGAAGTGATCTGCCAGAACAGCAGAGTTATCAAGGAGTGGTATAGAGAGACATAAGAGAGGAAAGGCAGCGAGGAGCAGCAGAATAAATGCACTTATAGATCTGTAGGAGAAGTTTAAACTGGATATGGAAATGGATAGGGAGCCAATGAAGCGATTTGAGAAGAGCAGTTATATGAGCATATCAAGGCTGACGGAAGACTAGTCACACAGCTGAGTTTTGAACAGATTAAAGGGGAGAGAGATGATTTAGAAGGAGACCAGCAAGGAGGAGGTTGCAACAGTCTAGCTGGGAGGTGACTGAAGAGTGGATAAGTGTCTTAGTAGTGTGTTGAGAAAGGAAGGGGTGAATTTTGCTGATGCTATAGAGAAAGAAATGACAGGTTTTAGCTATCATTTGGATGTGTGTGGAGAAGGAAACGGAGGAGTCAAAGATGACCCCAAGATTACGAGCAGAGGAAACAGGGAGTAGTGCAGCATTATCCACAGAGATTAAGAAAGGAAGAAAGGAGGAGGTGGGTTTAGGGTGAAAAATAAGCTCAGTTTTGACCATGTTCAATTTCAAACAGCGGTGAGACATCCAGGCAGTAATGTCAGATAGTCAGGCAGAGATCTGAGCCTGGATTGCTAGAGAGATTTTAGGCGTAGAGAGGTAGATCTGAGGGTCATCAGCATAAAGATGGTACTGAAAACCATGGGAAGAGAGGGAAAAGGAGTAGGCCCAAAACAGACCTTTGGGGTACACCAAGAGCAGGATAGCAGTAAAAGAGGATCCACCAGAACAAATGCTGAAAGTTTGGTGGGAGAGGTGATAAGAGAACCAGAATAGCACAGAGCCCTCAAAACCAAGCGAGGACAAGGTATCGAGGAGAAGGTGATGGTCAACAGTGTCAAAAGCAGTAGAAAGTCAAGAAGGATGAGGAGATGTGTAAAGGACTTTGGATTTTGTCAGGAACAGGTCACTGAAGACTTTGGTAGAATGTAGAGGACGAAAGCCAGATTGCAGTGGATCCAGAAGGACTTGAGAAGAGAGTAAGTCAAGGCAATGGCAGTGAACCACACATTCAAATAGTTTAGAAACAGAGGGGAGGAGGCAGATGGGTCAATAAAGAAGGACAGGTAGGATCTAGTAAGAGTTTCTTGAGGAGATGTGTGACCACTTGCTTGAAGGCTACAGGAACACTTGCAGGGGAGAGGGATAGGTGGAGAATATGGGAGGGAAGGGATGATAGTTGAGGAGATGGAGCTTAGGAGATAGGTTGGAATAGGATCAGAGGAGCAGGTAGTGAGTTTGGAGGAAGAAAGAAAATGTGTGATTTCCTCCTCAGAGATCTTAGAAAAGGAAGAAAGGGTGGCAGAAGTTGAGGGGAGTGGGTGGAAGTGAAGAAGGGATGGAACTGACCTCTAGAGAATTAGAGTGTATCTACCCTATTAACCCCATCACCACCAATAAGCTTTCAGACAAAGCAGTCTCTGAAAGACTGTAGCCTCATCAGTTAAGCAAGTCTCTGTCATATAAACCATCCCCCAACCTCCTCCGCAATCTTCTTCACTAACAATTCAACCTTGTTGCACAAAAAGAGAGTGCTGATCAAAACCAGATGCTCCCCCTTTGACAAAATAAGATGATACCCAAAAGTCATAACTACCAATACCTCCCAAGGAACCTTTTCTCTCCTCCATCCCCTTGGGTACAAACCAAACTGCCCAAAGTGGCCATACCCAGTAACATCTGGAATAGAGTTCATTAATGATATAGAAATCAAAGTCCTCCCATATCCTCTAATCCTCACCCTATCACCCTGTCTCAAAATCCTATGTCGCCACTCACAACCCTCATCCCTCCTCATCGCACTATCTATAGCGAATAATCCTGTCTCCAAGGGTATCAGCCCACAAACCTCAAAAATAACCCAAGAAAAGACAACCCAATATCACCCCCAAATCTCCCACCACAATTCCAGATCTTCCCACAAAGAAACAAAACCCAAACCAAGTTTCCAAGGGGCAAAAGTTCTTTGCGCTCTGATTCCACAGAAGGGCACATAGAGGGGGTGTGTCCCTTTGCCACTCCCCCTGTTCTGACTCATCTGTCTCAGCACACTGGAAAGCAATGCCCCTTTAAGCATCCAGGCAGCAAACTCAAATGATCTCACAGACACATGGAGCTCACTACAGCCCAGGCAGTGCTAAACAAAACAAAACTAAAGTGCTAAGTGCTAGCAACAAATAATATTAAAACATAGTTACAGCAGCAGAGGTACAGGTTACATCGAAAAGGTTAGAATAAACTGTTCAGGTATTTGCAAAGGGGCAGGCCTGTACCTAGCCCTGTGCGAGCGGTGCGGCCGCACAGGGCGCAAAGGCTTAAGGGGCGCATTTTAGCTGTCTTCTGTTGCCTGCCGCCGCCACTTTTTCTTCTCTCAGCGGCAGCAGACAATGGCAGGACAGCTAAAATGCACCCCTTAAATGTTCCGCCGGCATGCTTAGCAGATCTTTTCCTCCCTGCAAGTCGCTGCTTAGCATGCCAGCGACTTGCACATCGGGCGCACCTCTTCCCTCCCGCCGCGGGGGGGGGAGGGGGGCATGCGCTCAATGTGCAAGTCGCACAGGGTGTGATCTTCCCTCAGTACAGCCCTGCAAAGGGGTGTCCCTTTATGCATCCAGCATCATGATCAGATGACCTCAGAGGCACACAGAGCTCACTACAGCTCAGGCAGCATTGAACAAAACAAAACAAAAGTGCAAAGTGCTAGCAGCAAAGAATATTAAAACACACAGAATAGCATTCCATCATATGCGTGGATGTTATGTGCATGCAACTCTGAAGTGCCTAACTGTATATGGCATGTCCGAGTTGCATGGGTATAACATCTGCACATATGATGGGATGATATTCTATACATATATAATACTGCAAAAAACTGCCATACACAGAGTAACATTCCAGGGGGGGGCGGAGCTAGCCACTGAACAGAATGGACGCCTGAATTTTTGCTCCCGTTGCTGCCCAAGAATCCTGAACATATCCCGGTATTCCATTGAAGTTTGTACCCCCTACCTACATCAATAACACCGCAATACAGCTGGATGGCATCCCTGAAGCCTGCCCGGCTGGAATTTCCACAGGGATCCGGCTCAGCAGCGAAACGATCCAAACCCGAAGTGGGTTCCCCGCAGAAAATGGCCGCGGGAGAGAAGGAGGGAGTGACTGCCGGTGGCCTACGGGAAGTGCTACAGGAATTGAAATGCGTTAAAGAAATGATTGCAGCCAATTCTAGCTCACTGAACATGATTCAAGAAGACTTGCTGGAGGTAAAAGAGAAACTCCTCACCATCACCACTCGACTTAATGCAGTTGAATTACAAACCCAGAAGCATGGCGTTGCATTAGAACAGCTGGGCCCTTTGGCCAAACGAGTCCGGCACATAGAAAATCTGATTGAAGATCAAAATAACCATTCCCGTAGAAATAATATCCGCCTTGTTGGAGTCCCTGAAGGCGCTGAAGGTACCGATCCGATTGGATTTCTGGAAAAAACCATACCGGAGATGCTGCAGCTTGTCTTTGCAAGGCCTTTTGAACTAGAACGGGCCCATCGAATCCCAGCGCACAAAGCTGAAAACACACGATACCCGCGCCCACTCATAATGAAGGTACTGAGATACCCACAGGTCCTACAGATCTTTCAAGCTGCACGGAAGGCCGGATCACTGCAAATCCAGGGACACAAAGTAACACTTTATCCGGATTTGAGCAAGCAAACGGTAGATCGGAGAAAAGCGTTGCTGGCCTGTAGACCCATGCTACAAAGTGCACAGGCAAGATACGGGCTATACTACCCAGGAACCATGCGGGTCACGCTGCATAATGAAACGAGGAATTTTGTTGATGCTGAAAAACTGAAAACTTTCCTACAAGAAAAATGCGGTATGGAAACCTGAGGTCAATATTCTGATCTCTCACGCAGTGTAGAGAACTCAGCATATACTCAGGGGGTGCGGCCGTGCGTTCTCACAAATTTTAGAACGCCTTAAGCCTTGTTAAACACCTCATTGATTGTATTTCTGTTGTTCTAAATAGTTTTAATTAAACAGATATTTCTGCTTGAAATGTAGGGGTGGCAACGGGAGGTCGGGGTTGGTTACTGTTTCAGTGGATTGTGTTCACCTTAGCGATACAATGTTTGCCAGTTATGCAGTTGTTTGTGTCAGTCCAGTCCAGTACAAAACCCTCCACATACACGCAAATGCAAGTACGCGGCAGGCCTATCCATAGGATAGCTTTCACCTATAAGACAGCTTATCCCAACGTTGATGTCTAGTGATCTTTTACTGCTTTCGTTAAATGTAAAAGGTATTACTGGCCCTGTCAAGCGAAAGAAGATTTTAGCGTACTGCCAGCAAAAAAAAGCAGATATTGCCCTCTTACAAGAGACACATTTAACAGATACTGAATCGCAGAAAGTAACCTCTAAATACTTCCTGGTGGCGGCCTCGGCCTCTGCCACTCAACGCAAAGGGGGGGTAATAATATTAGTGCGCAAATTCCTGCAATCCGCCATTACCGACACACGGATTGATCCGCTAGGTCGATGGGCCAGAGTGACGATGAAAATAAATCAACAGCTTTACACATTCTTCAATATTTACGCGCCCAACCTCGATGACCCTAACTTTTTCAAACTGATAGCTAAAGAAGTTACAGCCGCGGCTCACACCAATATCATATTAGGGGGCGATTTCAATGTCATCTTGGATCCACTGTTAGATCGCACGCCCTATCGGGCTGTAGACAAAGTCAAATCGCAGGCGATTCTTAAAGGCATCATAACAGAGCTCCACTTGGTAGACCCCTGGCGCCTACTTCATCCCCAAGAAAGAGACTACACATTTTATTCCATCCCACATAATACCCAAACAAGGATCGATTTCTTCCTACTGTCCACAGAGCTGATGCCCCAAGTGTTGTCCGCAGAGATATATGCTACAACGGTATCGGACCACGCCGCTGTCTCCCTAGTGTTGAATACCAACGTTACACAGCATGTTCCACCAAGATGGACATTTGATAAATCCCTACTAGCAGATGACTCCTTTGTACAGCTACTGTCAGGGGAAATTGAGACCTATTTTAAATATAATACACCCACTGATACCTCCATCTGGAGCTGGTGGGAAGGTTTTAAAGCGACCATACGAGCTCATATTACCACCTACACCATTAGACGGCGTAAAGCCAGGAAAAAAGAAAAAGATGAATTGGAACTCCAAATAAAAGCTGGGGAAAGGTTACTAGCCAAAAGAGCTGACTCAATGATATTGATTAGACTCCAAAAATTGCGATACCAATATAATGCTCTCCTCAACAAAGAAGCACTGAGTAACATCCAGCTACAACGTAGTATATACTACTATGACAGCAACCGCTCAGGATCCCTCTTAGCTCGGCAGCTCAGACCAAAAACCAGCAAGACCGCTATAGCGGCGTTGCAGGACAATTCCGGGGGCCTTCTCCTGAGATCTGACAAAATACTAGACCGCTGCAAAGAATTCTATGAGGAACTATATCGCTCAGATACCCAATGTAGTGACAGAGCCTTTGAAGATTTTGTCTCCAAGATAGTAGGACCCACATTAACCAGTCATCAAAGTCGAACGCTGGAACAAGAGATCTCAGTAACTGAAATACAAGATGCGATCAAACAGATGGCTCGTGGCAAAGCCGCCGGTCCAGATGGTATCCCGTTGGAATTCTATAATAAATATTGCATTCAATTGGCTCCCATGCTACAGATCTACTACAGTGGCCTGCAAGATGAATCTCCAGAGATTGGAGCCCTGGCAGAGGCTGTGGTGGTAATTCACCCGAAACCGGGCAGGGATACACAAAAGATAGAGAATTACAGACCCATCTCTCTCCTAAACTCTGATTATAAAATCTATGCTAAAGTGCTTGCTAACCGATTAGGACGGATCTTAAAAGATTTGATACATGAGGATCAATGTGGATTTATACAAAACAGATCCACTACAGATAATGGAAGATTATTGGCACATGTACTGGCATCTGCCAAGACCAAGGCCGAGCCCCTGATAGGGCTAGCATTGGATGCCGAAAAAGCCTTCGATCGACTGGAATGGTCCTTTCTATTTCGATCCCTACGGTGGTTTGGGATAGGAGAAAAGTTCCTAAAACGCGTTGAATTGTTATATACCAAACCCACAGCTCGAATAGCGGTCAACTCACACCTCTCAGCCCCTTTTCAGTTGCAAAGAGGGACCAGACAGGGTTGCCCCCTGTCACCGATGCTTTTTAATTTAGCCCTGGAACCCTTATTAATAGCGCTCCGACAGAAGGAAAACATAAAAGGAATTGAGTTAGCTGATGGTCCCTGTAAATTGTCAGCATATGCCGATGACCTGCTCATTTTTCTACAACCATCAGACCTTCCTGAAACACTGCAACTCATAGATGCATACTCAGCGATATCCGGATATAAAGTAAATTTGAATAAAACAACACTTATTCCTCTGAATGAACAGGTCAGCGAAGAAATGATGCGTGGATACCCCTTTCAATATGAGAAGTCATCCTTTAGATACCTGGGCGTGACCTATGGCACCACCTTGGAAGAGACTGTCGCAATCAACATTAAGATGTGTCAAGAAATTGTACATGATAACATCTGCAAGTGGACCCCCCTTCATTTGAGCTGGTGGGGCAGGCTAGAAACGATAAAAATGATGTTGGTACCAAAACTCAGCTATATATTAAGTATGATACCCTTACGTTTCCCGACAGCCTTCTATAAGAAAATGAATAGTCAACTGATAGCCTTTCTATGGAACAACCGAGTACCCCGAATAGCTGCCTGGAAACTAAAGTTACCTAATACACAAGGAGGTGTCCATTTCCCAGATCTCGGCTGGCTACACACTGCCTCTCTTTTAAAGCAGGGTGCTCAATGGGTCGACCCTGACGACACGGATAAAGGACCTAGATGGCTGAGTGTGGAGCGGGCCCTACATTCCCCCCTGCCCACATGGCTACTGGTAGGCACAGTAGTAGACCAGACTGCACCACATAATGCTATTATCCGAGAAACACAGCATGCCTGTCGATTATTGGCATCATGTATCGATGGAGGGGATGACTTTGCCGCAGATATGCCCATATGGCTGAACCCGCGCCTTATCATCGGAGGGAAGCCTGTCTTATGGAAAAAAATGGGTGGAACATGATCTTATCACCATTGGACAACTGATCAATGGAAGTGCATTTAAAACCTTTGACAGATTAAGAACGGAATTCCGATTGCCTAATACATGCTATTTCCAATGGTGTCAGCTCCGATCCTGCATGAGCAAAGCGGGTGTGTCACCTGTCTTGATACGTACAGGATGGCCACTGCGACAGAAACTTCAAGAATTACAAACAGATGCTAAAGCTGTTTCAAGATGTGTTGCGATTCTCCGATCCAAAAGTGACAAGACATGTTCTAAGATACAGTCGGTGTGGGCTACTGAAACCGGTCAAGATCTACCTCCGGAAAATTGGGACACTTTTTGGGGAACTCAAATACGTGCCACGAGAGCAGCGTCTCTCACACAATCTATGTACTTTATAGCACATCGAGCGCATATTACACCGGCTAAGAAAATGAAATGGACACTACAGGAGGGAAATCGATGTTGGTCCTGTAACATGGAAATTGGGACACTGGCACATATGTTGTTCCATTGTAAATCCCTGGAAATATATTGGAACAGAGTTTGGGAACGCATATCACAGATCCTCAACTTACAAACTCCTATCACTTATCGGATAGTGATATATAAATCCATAGCTCTGGAACCTACTCTGATGAAATGGGATGGTAAACTGCTGGACTTAATGCTCGGGATAGCGCTTAAAATAGTTCTAATACACTGGAAGAATCTCGACAAAGCTTGTTTCGAGCATTGGTGGAGTCTCTTAATCCTACATAAGACCTACGAAGAGATCTATATAGCCAAGAACCCATGGTCTGGTAAACTAAGTAAGAAATGGTCAGCTTTACAAAATTATGTTTGCTGAAAATGATTGCTGGAGGCTGCCTTGTGGAATGGTCTCTGCTGTAACCACATTGAACGGAGAGAGGGAGGGTGGCGTGCTGGCATGGACTGATACTAGTTCTTGTTAACGTTATTGTACTGTCTTGTTCAAGTTATTATATTCTTTTGCTATTTTGATCAATAACATCTGCTTGTATCCTGCTATATCACGATCGTTTGTATTGTTATTTTATATGTTAAAACTGAATAAAAACTACTATTAAAAAAAAAAAAAAGAGTAACATTCCATCATAAGCATGGTGGGTGCTGATACAGCTGCTGCTAGCACAGATCCGTGTATGCATGCATCTGGCATGTGCACATGCATGTTCTCATGCTTTCCCATATTAGTGTGCATTCTTGCACACAGCCCAGTTTGCATACTTTTGTTTACAGTATTGGTAAGCAATCTTTCTCTGTTAGGCTTGTGTTAGAAAACTGTGCACTAAGCTTTAGCACATTGCTTGAATGCAAGGTAATTATGTTGGACTGACAGTGAAAGTAATTTTGTAACAGGTCACCTAGATTAAATCTATTTTCTAGAGACTCATTGACATCTACTGGGCATTTTACTAAAGCGCGCTACCGGTTAGTGTGGGGTTCAGGTACGCCAAATGCACCATGCTGACATTTAGCACACAATTCCACGCTATAAATCACATGCTAACTGGACAGAGTATGAGTAGGTGCAGACAGGGTGGGTTAGAGGCGTAACATGGGCATTGATAGCGCATCAAGGTTAGCATGGGCCTTCTAGGCAAGCATGACCACGTGGCACAGGGGTGTGGTGGAGGCAACGCTTGAGCAGTGCAATGGAGATGCATATCGCAGCACGATGTCAGAATAGCACAAGCACCTCAGGCCATGGCTGTTGATGCATCCATCCCTATATCTACTCATGATCATGATCAAGGTGCGAAAACAGTGCTTATTTCATGGCAGCAACACTTGAGGGGAGAAGAGCGAAATGCTCTTTCGTTGCCACAGTCAATTTTTCTAGGCCAAAGAAACCTGCATGTTAATTTATAGTACAAATATCTTACTGGCCCGCTGCTGGATTTCTGCTTATTTGAAATGGCTAGCCAGGATGTGCATGTCGCATAACATAGTCACCCCTCTTCTGAAATGCTCTGGCTGGCACGTCCAAGTACCTAGTTCTGTGGCCACAGAATTAAGAGTCATCCACTTTTCTGAAGTGGTGTATAATCATATATGTACCTGGCCTTGTTATCTACATGGGCCCATCACCAGAGCTGGTTACTGGGATGTTCATTTTTGGGGGCGATTTTAGTAGGCACTTAAATGTGCCTCCTGTCACTGCTACCACTCTCCTGGATTTTTGAACATAGTGCTCTGGACATCCCAGATATCTTTTAGACAGCACTTCTAAAATCCCCCTTTATATAAAAGTTCTTTCAGTACCTTTCACAGGCCAGGTAGATCAGACTAGCTGTAAATTATACTTAAATGTCATTTGACAGAACAATATGAAAAGATAATGATAGTGCAAAACTCATAGGCAAAGCAAAAGTAGATGCACTTTCTTTATCTATATCATTCAAAAAAATGGAATAAAATTACAGCACCATTTCATATCTAGCCGTGGTCTTCAAAGCAAAGATTTATATCTAAGGCAACCTTGTGCTGATGCTATTTTTATACTATTTTTAAATAAATGTTGCTTTTGTCTCCAAAGTACTTAATAACTCTCTTATGACCTACTTCAACCAGAAACCAAATTCTTGTTTCATAAGAAGTCCTGCCGTCAATTTTGCACTTTCACAATCTAGTTTAAACTATAAAAAATGAGCACAGAGTAGACAATCAAAATAAACTGCACACAGGTAAAATTCATACATATAATATATTACCCTTCAAATCAATCATAGTTCCCAATACACATATAAATCTCCAAACAATCATATTTTCTCCTAACATTGATTCCATGGTTCATTATTCTTTTCTAGAATGCTATTACATATTTCAAACAATATTTTAGACCACCAATAATACTTTTTTAATAAGAAATATGTTCCTCTCATCTATCCTGTTTATGAAATTTTTACTATGATTTCCATCTGAAGGGATTCCCCGTTTCTTAAAATGCAGAGAACAGACATTATCCTGAGACTATCTCTAAGAGCATGGATGCAGGGGCAGTAGAATTCCAGCCTCCAGCCCAACCCCCATGCTCTCTATTTGGTGATGTTGCATTGGTCAAAATATTGGTCAGCTCGTGGCATCAGTCACCCATCTCATCCTGTTACCTGGTCACGGATGGTGGTGTAGTTCAGCTGGTGTGAGCAAAAGTCTGTCACATCAAAAGCCATGACAGGATGCTTAGGTCAAATCTTGTCCCTGTCACTCTTGAAAAGACTTCAAGCAAGAAACTTAGGGTCAGATTTAAAGTCCCCCAATGCTGTTTTGGTGTGCACAAGAATTTGCCCAGCACCAAATATACGTACATAGGAAATTCCTAATCTGAGATAGAAATCCTTTTTCTTTTATGCAAAACATGCACTATTTTAAAATTGTATAACTTAGCTAAGTTATTTATTTAGCTATTCTTATGTACCCCCATATCTACAAGTCACCGCGATTTACAGATTGAACAACAATGAGCTCAAAGCACCTTTACATCGAACACAACTGTAACTAGATGACAGTTGTAACTAGATGACACATAGATCTAACTCTTAAGATAGTATGGGGTGAGGATAAGGAGGCAAAGCTGTGAGAGGGTGTAATGGGGTACAGTAGAGTCATATGGTTACACAAGGGGGTGAGGTTAGGTCTTGTTGCTGAAGTGCTCTATAAAGAGATGTGGGTTTTATTTTTCTTCTAAAGTCAGTTAAATCAGCTATAGCACGTAAGTTCTTGGGAAGTGCATTCCATAAGGTTGGGGCGTAGAGCATAAAGGCCCTGTTGGATATGGTTGGTTGCTCTTCATATTTATGGCAGGTACTATGAACATGTTTAGGGAATTAGTCCTTCTAGTTCTGTTGCTGGGGGTTTCTTTCATTAATGATTGTAGGTATATTGACGAGAGGCCTGGGAGTCTTTGAAAATTGTGAGGAAACCTTTATATCGTATAGGTTGTGTGAAGGGCAGGCAGTGTAGTTGTTTGAGTATTGGGGTTATATGGTCCATTTTGGTGGCACTACCGAGGATATGGGCAGTCATGTTTTAAGCCAGTTGTATGGGGTGGAGGGCATATTCTGGTAGGCCCTGGAAGAGGAGATTATATTAATCAAAGTGAGGAAATATTATTGCATGGAACACTGTCCGGAAATCTTGTGCACCCAGTAGTGGTCGGAGGTGTTGTTCTGTCCTTATTTTCTGGTATATCATCCTTGTAATACTACTAATGTGTGGGAGGAAGGTCAGTCGCTGATCTAGAGTTATTTCTAAGTAACGGACTTCAGGCTTTACCTCTATGTTTGCTCATGCAACAGTGGGTAGAGTGAAATTGGTGTCTTTGGTGATGTAGAGGGCTTCCGTCTTTTTGTAGTTTACAGGCAGATTGTGCTTGGCTAGCCACTTGTGGCACTTTAAAGATATTTTTGTTGCATTAATCTTTTATTGAATGGTGTTCAAAGTTGCAAAGTTTTTTTTATTTGAAGCTTAGCTCTAAATTGTTATATATGAATTGCATATACCGATGTATTTACTTACTTTTGCAGCAAAGGTATACATTTTAAGGTTACAGTGTCCTTTGCATAGTGGACTGATACATTTCATTTTGAACTTTTCAGTTTCTATTGATTTGTTACAAGCCTGCTTCACAGGGTATAGTTAATTCAATCAGCTCTGCAGTCTGAGCAAGTTACCTGATCCAAGAGACTCTACACAAAGCTAAGTTTTCAGACTACAATTGCCTGTTTTTTTAATATACATTTTCCTTGCCAATTTATTACCTGTTTTATTCTCTTAGAAAACTACTTAGGCACTGTGGTGTGTTAGGGTAACTGCACCAAAGGAGTGGGACAAACACCAAAAATAAAACAAATACACAAAAAGTCCTTGTTCTTCCTATCTTTCTGTCTCTATCCCATTTCTATCGGTTCACAGCCTTCTTGATCTACAGTCTAGTGGCAAACAGCCTAACTTTTGGCTATAAGTTTAGGAATATTTAGATTGCCTACATTCCTTGCATAGCCTTTAAATCAGATATTTGACTGTGCCCTCAGTTCATATAAGGTCTACTGGCCAGGGACACTTTTGATATATAGCTACTTGGAATTTAAGTACACACTTGCTTTTAGATTTGCAAAGACCTGATCTGCTACTTAAGTTTCCTACTTACTTTTACAGCAAATGTATACATTTTAAGATTATGAGTCCTTTGCATAGTGGGCTGATACATAGAAGTAAGATGTATATAGTTTCTCCCAAGTTCTCTCCTAAGTTATTACCCTGTTCTCTGTAAGCGCATTGTGTCGTTGTCGCATTGTAGCATTGTTCTGTTCACTGTGAACCGCACTGATTTTTAATAGCGCGGTATATAAGAAATGTAAATAAATAAATAAAAATAAAGATTTCATTTTGAAATTTTCAGTTTCCATTGTTCTGTTACAAGCCTGCTTCACAGGGTGTGGTTAATTCAATCAGCTCTGTAGCCTGAGCAAGCTACCTGATCCAGCTCTGGTCATCACAGCTCCAGGAGACTCTGCACAAAACTAAACTTTCAGACTTTGCAATTGCCTGTTTTGTTTAATATAAATATTATTACCTGTTTTATTCTCCTAGAAGACTACTGAGGCACTGTGGTGTGCTAGGGTAACTGCACCAAGGGAATGGAACAAACACCAAAAAGAAAAAAAAACACAAAAAAGTCCTTGCTTTTCCTATCTTTCTGTCTCCGACCCATTTCTATCTGTTCACAGCCTTCTTGATCTACAATCTAGTGGTAAACAGCCTAACCTTTGGCTATATGTTTAGGAATTTTAGATTGCCTACATTCCTTGAATAGCCTTTAAATCAGATATCTGTCCTCAGTTCATCTAAGGCAGGGGTGGGCAAGTCAGGATCACAGTGGACTCTGGTAGGTTGTGACCTGTAACATGGAGACACCCTCTACATCAAGAGATATCCCTGCATAGTGCATCTCTGCCTTGGATAATGAGGGTGCCCAATCTGTGGAAATTGAAGTACCCTTAAATGAGAAAGTCAGTGCCCAATCTACTGATAATGCACCAAATATGAAGAAAAAATCACAAAACAGAAAACTACTACTACTTGGGAGATTCCATCATCAGAGATACCAACTTAGGAACACAGTTCAAAGGAGAAAAGATGGTCAAATTCCTCCCAGGCTCTTCAGCCAGCAGGAATATGAACCAAATTGTTGGTATAGTTAGTTCAGAAAATGAGCACTCCAAAATTGACGACATCATCCACTTGGTTACAAATGACCTGGTTAGAAACAGTGCCTCTGCAGTTCAAAGGGACTTCCATACTCTGGGAGAGAAACTCAAGCCCATTGTTAACCCTATAGCATTCTGAGAAGTTCTACCTGTTTTTGGAAAGGGGGCAGAAAGATTGCCTTGCTTAAACAACTTTAATACATGGCTCCAAACCTGGTGCAAACAACAAAGATTTAGATTTATAGGCGACTGGGGAAACAGATGTATCAACAAAAGACTATACTGTGCTGATGGACTACATCTCTCTGTTGCAGGGAAAAGGATCCTAAGTGAAAAATTCAGGCAGTATGTGGACAGGCATTTAAACTAGGGAAAAGGGGTGATGGATGGGGAAGGACAAGTTCAGGACATCACTCCCAGCAAAAGCATAATGACATTGGAAACAGCCACACTTTTAAACCACATATCAATGGCAAGTGGAAAGAGGCATGCAGAAAAAAATCCATGCAAAATACAGGCAAGCCAGTCAACAAATGCTGGAAAGCAATGAGCACAAATGCTCGAAGCCTAGCCTACAAAGTTCCTGACCTAGAAGCCCTAATGGTGGAAATGGACTTGGACATTGTGGACATTACAGAAACATGGTTTAATGAGTCACATGAATGGCATATAGCCATAGCTGGCTATAATTTATTTAGGAGAGATAGAGAAGGCAGAAAAGGAAGAGGAGTAGCCCTATATGTCATAAGCAATAATAAAGCTGCTGAATTGCAGAGGATATGGGGAAAAGAAGAAGCACTGTGGATTGTGCTGGAAAGAGGAGACGGCACTGTCATCCATACTGGTACAGTCTACAGGCCTCCGACTCAAACCGAAGAAATGGATAGAGACTTGATTATTGATATTGCAAAGGCAGTCATGATGGGGGAAGTTATCATGTTGGGTGATTTTAATCTACCCGATGTGGATTGGATTATTCCTTATGCAAATCTGGAAAGAAGTAAAAAAATAGTCAGTGCCTTTCAAGATGCATTGCTTAGACAAATGGTGATGGAACCAACCAGAGAAAGTTTGATGCTCGATTTAGTACTCACCAACAGAGAAAGTGTGTGGAATGTCCGGTTGGGTGCCGAAGTGAGCAACAGTGATCATCAGATGGTGTGGTTTGATATAAAAGCCAAGACAGAGTCCCCTCATAATAAGCTCAAAGTCCTAGACTTGAAAAATGCTGACTTTAGGAAGATGGCTAAGTGCCTGAAGGAGGAGTTGGCAGGGTGGGAGGAGGTAAAGGAAGTGGAATTGCAGTGGGCTAAACTAAAGGAGGCAATCAAAGGGGCAACAGATACATATGTAAGGAAAATAAATAAAAACAAGAGGAAAAGGAAACCTATTTGGTTTTCTAAATGAGTGGCTGTACAAATAAAGGGTGTGGAGGAGTAGCCTAGTGGTTAGAACACAGGCTTGGTAACCAAGCAACCAGGGTTCAATTCCTACTAACACTCCTTGTGGCCTTGGGCAAGTCATTTAACTCTCCATTGCCTCAGAAGAAAGGCCTGGCAATCTACTTCCAGTAACACTGCCAAGAAAACCTAGGAGCCTCTGGCTCACCAGGAGTCAGGACTGACTCAAAGGCACACATTGCATTTTTACAAATAAAGGCAAAAAACACAGTTTTCATAAAATTCAGAAGTTCACAAACAAAGGAACTATGAAAAGAATACAGGATAAAGCTAAAAGAGCCAAAAAGAGAAATAAGGATAGCAAAATCAAAGGCAGAAGAAAAGATGGCTAAAGATCTAAAGCATGTTGATAAAATCTTTTTCAGATATATTCAGGAGAAGAGGAAGATCAGAGTTGAAATTGCAAGACTCAAAAGTGCTGAGAATGGATTCATGGAAAGTGATATTGAAAAAGCGAAAATGCTAAACAAATACTTCTGCTCTATTTTTACTAAAGAAAATCCTGAAGAAGGACCACCTGTGATTGATAAATAAACAAATGGGAATGGAGTAGATATTACACTATTCACAGAAGATGATGTGTTTGAACAGCTTGCAAAACTGAAAGTGGACAAAGCCATGGGACTGGATGGGATACATCCCAGGATACTGAAAGAGCTCAGAGATGTTCTTGCAGGGCTTTTAAAGAATGTTTTTAATAGATCCTTGGAGACAGCAGAAGTTCCACAGGACTGGAAAAGAGCCAATGTGGTACCTCTTCACAAAAGTGTTAATAGGGAAGAAGTGACAAACTACCGGTGAGTAAGCCTTACCTCAGTGGCGGGAAAAGTAATGGAGGTACTCATGAAAGAGAGAATAGTGGACTTTCTCGAAACCAATAGGTTGCATGATTTGAGGCAACATGGTTTTACCAAAGGATGATCATGCTAAATAAATCTGATTGAATTTTTTGACTGGGTGACCAGAGAACTAGATCAAGGACATGTGATGGATGTGATCTACCTAGATTTCAGCAAAGCCTTTGATACTGTTCTTCATAGAAGGCTTATCAATAAACTGACCAGCCTGGTGGTAAACTGGATCAGAAATTGGTTGACTGTCAGATGACAGAAGGTGATGGTAAACGGAACTCACTCAGATGAAAGGAAGATGATTAGTGGCGTGCTCCAGGGATCAGTCCTGGTAGCCGGTACTGTTCAATGTATTTGTGAGTGATATTGCTGAAGGACCGAATGGAAAAATCAATGAACCTGCAACAGAGCTTTCGAACTATATGCACCCTCCCTCTGGAACTCATTACCGAGCCAAATCAGAAACACTGGTGATCTAAAAACCATCCTCTTTCATCAATGCCTTGGACCAGAAACAGACAACCTTCACTGACAACCCACAGTCCTTCTGCCAAATCCCCAAAATACCCTATAAGAGACTCATGTCTATTGTCTAAGTCTTTACTATCTGTTCGGATCATCAGTGTTGGCCCCCCGGTGATGGCTCTCCCCCCTCTCTATAATGATTACTGTCCACCCCCCCCCCCTCTTTGTTAAACCGCTTTGACCCGGTGAAAAGCGGTATATAAATGCAGTTAAATAATAAAATAAATAAGTCTGTCTTTTTGTAGATGACATGAAAATTTGCAAGAGTGGACTCCCCTGAGGGAATGGATAACATGAAGACAGATCTGCAAAAGCTGGAAGGATGCTCTAATGCTTGGCAGTTTAGATTTAATGTGAAGAAGTGCAGTGTCCAAGGGAATTATATGCTACAGGGTGCAAGAGATTGGTGTTCACAGACCAGAAAAAGGACTTTGGATTGTTTGTTTCTGAGGATCTCAAAGTGGCAAAACGGTGTGACAATGTGGTGATCAAAGCCAGAAGGATGCTGAGTTTCATGCAGAGAGGAATTACCAGCAGAAAGGAAGTACTAATGCCACTGTGCAACTAGCTAGTGAGGCCTCACTTGGAATATTGTGTTCAGTTTTGGAGACCATATTTTACAAAGGATATAAAAAGACTGGAAATGGTTCAGAGGAAGATGACCAAAATTATTTGTAGCCTGTGCCGGAAGATATATGAAAAGAGACTCCAAGACCTAAATATGTATACTCTAGAGGAGAGGAGGGACATGGGAAATATGACACAGACCTTTAAATACTTCAGGAGTATTAACGAACAAACAAACCTTTTTCTGAGATGGGGAAGCTGTAATACCAGAGGGCATAACATAAAGCTGCAAGGGGATAAACTGAAAGGCAACATCAAGAAATATTTTTTTCACTGAAAGGGTAGTGGGTGCTTGGAATGCCCTCTCGATGGAAATATTGGGGGCAAATGCAGTGTCAGAATTCAAAATAGGATGAGACAGACACAGTGAATCCCTTTATAGATACATGATAAAATCAAAATAAACTTAACTGTCTCTGATATCTCAACAAGTAGAGGTGACCTGAAATGGGGAGGAGGTACACCCCTAAACAAAGGCATGGGGAGACTGCATAGAATGGCGGGTGCACCTACTCTTGCCACCTTGCTGGGCACACTAGATGAACCATGCTTGATTATTAATTTCATTTGTAAACATCTCAGCCAGTACCCACTGTTTTGCTTTGACTGTAGCTGCCCTTTGCTCCTCCCCCCCCCCTCCCAAGAAGCTCCTGCCCTAGGCTACCATCTAGTTTGTCTAGTGGTTGAGCCAGCACTGCATGAGTGTGAGCCATGGATGACTCATGTGTGTTCTGGCTTTCAAGAGAGAGAGTGACAGAGGAGATGGAGGTACTCTCTGCACAAGGTTTACTAGCCCAAGACACAGTTTCTGGGCTTCACAGAAGAGGAATACGTGCTCAGGTTCAGATTTAACAAGGAGAAAATAATGCACCTGTGCAATCATCTGGAGGCAGACCAAGAGCCCATGGTGTGGAGGGGAAGAGCCTTGAAAGTGCACTTGACTACAGCCCTGGCATTTCCTTGCCTGGGAAAGGTGGGGGGAGGCAATTGCTGCAGCAAACAGCTTGTTCAGACTTTGTGAGCCCTTCTGAGTGAGCTTGTCCACTTGGAATCACATCTAATGCCTGCCTGGTCACACCATCAAAGTCAGGGAAGACCAGATGCTGCTGGCAGCCATCAGGGCTGCCAGAATCAAGAGGTAGGATGAAGTGGACTGAATATGATAGGTTCCCAATGAGATGTGGAGTTGGGAGGGGTGTCTAAAATGTGCCTGGTTGTGGGAGGGATTCCATGATTTGGTGGAGGAAGAAGGACAATGTGTTAATTGCCATTTGCTATGGTTTAATGTCAGTCATCCATTAGGAAATATCTGACTGCAGTCCAGAGACCTCCTCCTTCGTGCTTTTTGTAGGCCTAGGTCTTGTGCCACCTGACCTGTTTCTGCAGCTCTAGTGTCATCCAGGTCTGATGGCTGTTCCTCCTCCACTTATTCATCTGAATGCTCACCTTCTGGCTTCTCTGCCAGCTCCTTGATAGTCTTCCTGCTCCTGCAGTGCCTCCTGTCCTCTCCTCCTGTTCCTGGATGGTCTATAGATATTTTATCTTCTCCTCTTCTCTTGGATGGCCTCATTTTTGCTTCTCCTCTTCTCTTGGATGATCTCCTGTTCCTCTCCCATCTGATGCTGTGTCTCCTCTGAAGCAGCCCCTGCTGAAGACTTTGGCTGTTGTGATGGCCTCTGCTAGGCTTGACATGGTGAGCAGCTTCTCTGTGGCCTCCAACTAATGGGAAGAATCTGGTAGCTCTTTCCTCATGTTTGATGAACTTTGCCTGGCTGAAACTGCAGTACCTGCAGATGGGAAACATGAAGGAATATCTTATGAGCAGGATCAGATAGTGTAGAGCTCTGTGGCTCAGTCATTGGAAAGCATTGGCTGACTCCCATCCTAAACCTGTAGGATCATGATATTCCCCCTGGCATATTAGTGCATTTCTAAGCAGTGCCCCTATTATCAAGGTTACAGTTGGAATGGAGAATCATAAGTATCAACTGTAGTTGATGCGCTGCAAAATTGGCATGTGGCCCTATGTCTTGCTAGTGTGTGACCTTTACTAAATACATTGGTCACAGCATGTCAAACATTGGTTGTACAACTTTCCATGGGTACCAGAAGGATGAAAGCATTTACACCACATGATATCTGAAGTGAATCCTAGGGCTGTAAGAGCAATAAGAAGGGACCATGTGGTTTTCTCATAGGTTGCCTAAAGATTCAAAGCTATGTACATATTTAAAGGTGATGTCTATATGGGATGTTGGATAGGTAGATAGATTCCATGGTATAAAGAGGGGTGGAGGATGAAGGGTGGAAATGTGAAGGGATAAAATATGTGTATGAAATGTATGCTGCTGTTGGTGTGAAGTTGTAGGGCAAGGATGGTAATGACTGTAATTGAAGTTTTAATATTAGCCCTATCACATAAAAGTAACCAATGTATGGTAATAGCGGGGGCCAGGTTGTTGGGGGCATGAAGGAATTATGGGCCCGATTTTCAAAGGCATTTACTCAGTTAACAGCCCATGTTAACCATGTAAATGCCTTAATCGGGGATTTTCAAAGGCACCTACATGGCTAGTGCCTTTGAAAATCCCCAATTAAGTCCTCTATGCGTCCCGGTGCTATCCGGTTAGCATCGGGGCGTTTGAGGACATTCTGGGGTGGAGCGGAGGTAGGGAATGGCACTAACCGGGTAGCAGCGATTTTGGATGCTGCCCGGTTAGCAATCTGCTCGTTAAAGATAAGCAAGGAAAACTCTTGCCTCTCTTTAAGGTACCGGACTAACCAGGCAGCATCCAGAATCTCTGCTGCCTGGTTAGGCTCGGTGGCAAGCCCTGGATGTTCATTTCCATCGCTGCAGAAGTAAAAATCCGGGGTTGAGGTGTCACGGGCAGGGTTATGCGGCTAAGGCACTTAGCCCTGCCCAACTGAAAATCGGGCCCTATAGGTCTACAATCAGCAGTTAGGACCTCTCACTCACTCACTCACCTGAGCACTGTGATGTGTCATGTTGACTCTCCCCTGCTATGATAACATTGTCAGATTTCCACTCAATGGTTATGAGCTGGACCTTGCTGCCAGACCCTTTGCAGTTGCATATAGCCAATTTCAGATGATCCTTCCCTTGCATATCCCTCCACTATTTTTCAGGTCCTCCACATCATTCTTGTTATGATAGATTGTATTTAACTTTCTGCAGAAGCCATGCTAGTGAGATATTTTGTGATGGACATTCACGTATGTTACAAAAGCCCCATACAGAGCATTGCAATTCCATTTTATTTCTTTCACAAGAAGTCTTAGTTCATCAGGAGAAAACGTTGCCTTGGGCTGGCTAGGCCCATCTCTTGGTGCCATTATGAAAGGAGCAGGTAGGGAGTGTGAGTGTACATTTTATAAGGGCATGTATATATTCTTAATATAACTGCACTCATGTTTTCAGCCACATTAATTATAAAATTAGCACATAATTCGGGCACCGTGCCTTACCATGCCTTCTTTCTGGCAATTCTAGGCACCCATTTCCCTTCTTTTGCTATAAGGGTGTGCTAATGGTTCAGAAGCACAGGTGACATCGAACCTCTCTGATGTCAATTGTCTACACCATATACTGGCTGTGTAGTGTGCATAACTGTGTGACACATTTGTATATTGCTTCATTTTCACCTGGCCTCACCTAACCCTTTATTTAGTGTTTGAGCCGTATCCTAGTTCCTTTCTTCTTTGTTATAAGAACAAGGCTTTGACTATCCTCTGGGCCTTTGTGGTGTCAACACATCCTGCCTACTATGAGGAAGCTAATATCTGAGTAAGTGATGTGAAATACCTACTGGTGTCACATGTCTGCCTTCTAAACTTCCGCTTTCAATGCTGGTTCCTAAGGCCTATCCCAAGTCTGCCACCATCATCATACTTTATCCACCACATAGAATTCACAATGCATCTCCACCTAGCTTTGTAGTTGCATTATTACCTTACAGGACAGCCAAATGATGTAATTGACTTCATACCAGATACTCCTTACTCGTTTCTGTATGATGCAATGCAGCGACAGGTTGATTGGGGATTATGGTCTTTTTGTCTGACTCACAAAAGTGCCTCTATATGTGGTGCTAATTTTCTAGCACACACATGACTCTGTAGGGTTGATGTTTGGGATAACGCAGTTATTAAAGCAGTGCTACCGAGGAATCATAGCATCTATGTGAGGGTAGTATCTCATTGTGCCATCCGAGTATTGCTGTGGTTCTTAGTTTCCTATGTGTCCCCCCAGAAAGGGATTGCAATGGGAGAGGGGGGATGTTGACTCCACCTCCCAGCCTAGAGACAAGGTCTTCATCTCTCTCCTCTCGGATCTTTCCCTCTGCCAACACATTCGCTTCCCAACACATGCAGCGGGTCACATTCTTCTTCTCACTTCCTTTACCTCACTAGTGGTTCCTTCTTTGATCTCCACCCTGCCTCTCCCCTGGACTGACCACTACTGCATGTTCTTCTCCCTGTCACATTCATTAGACTCTTTGCCGGCATCCTCCCCTTACGAGCCCTCACAATTGAAGCGACGTATCTCCTCCAATACTCTTCTACAATTTCCCTCTGGTGATTCTATCTTCCCTGCTGATTTTGGTTCCTCTTCCACTGACTCCCAGGTGCAGTCCTGGCATTCTATCCTTAGTGTTCATCTTGATCGTCTGGCCCCCCTTGAGCCATGTCTCATGTGTCAAGTGGAGCATCGCAATCCTTGGTTCACTGCTGATCTGTTCCTCCTCCAGGTCCAGCTTTATCGAGTCGAACATCGCTAGCAGCAGCAGCCCTCTACTGCCAGCCTGTCACATTTTTGTCAACGTTGCCACTATTACAAAGTACTGCTGTACTCCACCAGGAGATTATACTACACTTCTGCCATCTCATCGGCCACAAATTCTTCCAGACAACTCTATTCCATGTTCCGTTCTCTGTCCCAGATTTCTGCCAGCTCAGCGACCCCCACCTGTCCCCCTTCACCAGACCCCAGCCACCTCGCAATTTACTTCTCTGAGAAGATCGCTGCACAATGCTCCACGCACTCCACTAGCTGTCTTCCAATGTCAGAGTCCCTGTCCTCTCCCTCTGGCCCCCTACCAGAGCCCTTCTCCTCTCCCTCCACCACCTTTTTCTATTGTTGGCCTTTGTTTCAGCCCGTTACTGCTGCCGCCCTACTGAAGGTTCTTAACTCCTCTCGTAAAACCACTTGTCCCTCCGATCCCATTCCCTCCTCCTGGATTACAGAACCCTCATTAGCACTCCTTCCCTTTATGCTTACTTTCTTTAACACTAGTCTCACCTCTGGTACCTTCTCCATACTGTGGAAGCATGCTATTGTTTATTCCATCCTTAAGAACCCCTCCCTGGCTCCTGACACCCTAGCTAACTAGCGCCCCATCTCAAATCTTCCATTCCTTTCCAAAATTCTTGAGAAATTGGTCTTCACACAGCTCTCATCACAACTTGATTCCACTCACTTTCTGCACCCTCGTCAATCCAGTTTTTGCCCTGGCCATAGCACAGACACCATTGTTCTCTCCCTACTCAACGAAGTGCACACTGCTCAAGAACAAAATAATATCTCACTTGCAGTTTCTCTGGACCTGTCTTTGGCTTTCGATCTGGTAGACCACTCACTGTTACTATCTCATCTTTCTGACTGCTGGCTTAGGGACACGGTTCTTCAATGGTTTCTATCTTTCCTGTCCTCCCATTCCTTCTCCATAGTTTGTGGCTCAGCCTTATCTTCCCCTGTCCCTCTCATCTGTGGTGTTCCCCAGGGGTCGGTGTTGGTCCCTCTCCTCTTCAACATCTGTCTGGCTCCCCTGCAGATCCAACAACTTTACAACTCAGCCTACCTTTATGCTGAAGACATTCTTCTTCTCTTTCACACAGACTCGCAGTCCCCTGACCTAACCCCCTTAAACGCTTGCCTATCTGATGGCTCCTCGCAAATTGACTATGTCTCAACCCCTCCAAATGCTCTGTAATCTGGTTTACCTTATGTACCCCAGGCCCACTGTTGCCCCCTTTATGACCCATTCTCTAGTCCCTCTTGTTGAATCTCTCCGCTACCTCGGCATTATCCTAAACTCCTCCCTAACATTTTGTGATCATCTATCTTCTTTGGTCCAGCTGTTCTTTTTCTTTCTACACCAGATTCATGTTCTTCATTCTTCCCTCTACGCATACTCCCTTACAACCCTCCTTCTGTCACTAGCAATTTCTAGACTCAATTATTGCAATGGTGCACTTGCTGGACTTCTACATTACCAACTTCACTGTCTCCAACTCCTCCAAAATACAGCAGCACAGATCCTCACACACTCCCCTCACCGCGAGCACATTATGCCCATCCTTGTCCATCTCCATTGGCTTTCCATAAAATTCTGTATCGACTACAGAATTCTTACCTTAGTTCACCAGGCCGTTCATGCAGGCACTCCACAATACCTAGCAGATCTTCTCCGATTTCACTCCCCTCATCGCTTTCTCAGGTCCCTACACACCCACTGCCTAGCCCTTCCCCCAGTTTCATGTGCATGTCTGCAACAGACACGTCACTCTGCTTTTGTTTTCCTTGCCCCTGCCTTATGGAACTCCTTACCTCCCACTCTCCACATAGAGCCCTCACACCCTCAGTTCAAATCCCTGCTCAAAACACACTTGTTTCCGCTGGCCTGTGATCTCCCTCCTTCCCCCCCCCCCCCAACTAGTCTCCCCTCCTCTCCTGTCCCTTTTCTCTCTTAACTGTCCTATAAATAATTGTCATTCCTTTCTTTGCAGCCCAATGTCATGATCCCTGGTATCTGGGTACCAGGACAGGAATGCAACTCTAATTGTGTGACTGTATTTCATACCAGACTTGGGAACTCTAGATACATTGTGGTACAGTGTATGTTTGTGACTCCTAGATGTGCATGCATGTGGTGAGATGACAAAGATGGCAGAGTTTTGTGGTTTGATTATCACATCATCACGCTCTTTAAGGAGCTGTTGCAAATGGAAAATTATTAGGTCTGGGGAGGCTCCTTATATGTCATTGTATGTGAAACCCAGGAGAGCAGGCCCAAGCTGGCTGTGGCCAACCAGACACTACACAGGTTCCTCTTATATCAGGACAGACATTTGTAACTCAGAAAGTGGGAAAGTGGTTAGGAAAAAGGGGAAGGAGGCAATTTGTGTAGCCAAAATAACATGATGATAATGACAGATAAAGATCATAATGGCTTATGCAGTCTTTATCACCTTGTTTTTTCTTTACAATGGCTTGGAGGAGGATGGGTAAACCAAGGAGCCAGGTCATCCCAGGAAGACAGGTATCAGGAAGTAGTGCAGCTATGAGGGCTTGACCAGTGGGCAATATGATCAAGGGCAAATGTCAGCAGGACAGGTATCTCTAGCATTTACTCTTAACCCTGGGAGTACCGATGGGGTCAAAAGTAACCCCATTGCAAGTTTCACAACACCTATCTCGGAAACTAGTTGTTCAAGAATGCAATCTTTTTATGACATGTCAATATTCTCGTTATATTGCACCATAAGAGGAATAATTTTCATCCGCTAGGTGACGCTAGGGATGAATTGCAGCACAGAGTACCATTGGGGTCATTTTTGACCCCAGTTGCTTACGTCCGGTTTGGATTGTGATACAATTTGCAGTTTTGTGAATTTTTTGATCTGACAAAGGTATTTATCATTAATTACACAGGTACACTAAAAAAAAATTTTTTAAACTGCCTCTAATGTTTCGATTGATTTTTACGTTTTTTGGTGCGTTGAATCCAAATCTGGTAACCAATTTGCTCCATCACGTACAGATTTTTTGCTACATTGGGTTAGCAGTTTGAGGTGAACATTTCAGATTGAGTGCGATCGAGATAAAAGTTTCTTGGATGAATTCTTTATACTAATTGTTTAGTAGTTATTCAAATAAGAATAAAGAAAATTGTAACAAGGCAACACATAAGAATAGAGTAATGTCAACAAAACACACTGTGATGGTAGCAAAATTGTCTGCACTTAAAACAGCCACATACATGTGCACAAACATTGAGCATATAAGAGCGAGGTTGGACACAAAGCAAAGCAAAGAAATGTGCAAAAAATGTTGTACAGGTATGTATGTAAGAATAGAAAACGCAAACCGCACCATTGCAATACATGAAGACAAACACCCGATGGTGTGAAAATAAAATTCTAATAAATGAGATCCGACACTGTGGTAATAACTAGCAAATTTTTATTTCAAAGTTTAGTAAAAACACGATATTTGTCAACACAGTTTAGATTTTAAAGTCATTCTTGGGTCAATCAATCTCCTGGTGGGCCCGTTTCTTCTTCCCCCGAATGCTTCTCTTGGTGCGCTGCTTGGCGTATTTTTCATCTGGGGTTTCCCGCAGCAGCAACCAGCAGAAATCAGCCATCATAGTGGTGTTCCATCTTCCTTGGTACCTTCTCTCTGCGTCCTTGATGTCCTGGTGAAACCTTTCACCTTGTTCTTCACTGTACGCCCCCATGTTTTCGGGAAAATAGTTCACATGGGAGTGCAAGAAATGGACTTTCAGGCTCATGTTACAGCCTTGTTCTTTGAAGGCATTGAGCATCCTGGCAACAATATCCTTATAGTTCTCATCCCGCCTGTTCCCCAAGAATTTGAGAACAACATCCTTGAAGGAATCCCAGGCTTCTTTTTCCTTCTCAGACATCGTTTCAGCGAATGCTCCATCTGAAATGAGTTTCCTTATATCAGGGCCAACAAACACTCCTTCCTTTAGCTTTGCTTCAGAAAGCCGGGGGAACTTTGAGCAAAGGTACCGAAAGCACTCACCATCTTTTGGAAGGGACTTCATGAATTGCTTAATGAGACCCAACTTAATGTGGAGAGGTGGTAATAGAATTTTATCACGAGGTACCAAGCTCTCATGAAGAACATTTTTCTCACCGGGTCTCAAATACTTCCGAATTGGCCAGTCTTTTTTCCCCCCGTGTAGGTCGCGGGCCCGGCTATCCCACAAGCAAAGGAAGCAGGGATATTTGGTGAAACCGGATTGCTGCCCTAATAGCATGGATAGAATTTTAAAGTCTCCACAAATCATCCACTTATGCTCATCATAACGAATCTTCTGAAGAATCAGGGCCAAATTCTCGTATTTTTCTTGGAGAATAACAGAGTGAGCAATAGGAACTGAAGCGAATGTGTTGCCATTATGAAGAAGAACACCTTTTATGCTGTCTTTTGACGAATCAATGAACAGCCGCCATTCAGCAGGATCATACTTGAGTTTAAGCTTTTCCATCACTCCGTATATATCGTTGCAAAATACCAAATCTTCCTCTTTGCTGAAATACTTCAAAAATTGTGTCTCGCGGTTGCGGTACCAATAAAAAGTTGTTCCTGGTGACAATAGATTTTTCTGTTTAAGCCGAGAACCTAGCAGTTGGGCAGCATCTTTTGGGAGTCCTAAATCCCGGACTAAATCATTCAATTCAGCTTGAGAGAAAAGTTCAGGTTTCGGATCTGGTTCAGTTTCAAACTCGGAAGTACTGGACTCATCGGGAAAAGCCATCTGATGAGTCTCATCATGATCAGAACCGTCCACACAAATATGATCCAAAGATTTTGGTGGTTCAGGCACAGGTACTTCGTTGCTATGAGGCATAGGCCTAATTGCTGAGGGAAGGTTGGGGTAACTTATTACGTTCTTATTTTTTAAGTTGTATCCCTTCACAATGCAAGAGCAAAAATAGCAGTCACTGCTGTGGTCTCTTTGTTCACGCCACATCATAGGTATTCCGAAACGAAATGCTTGTTTTTTACCTTTCATCCATAAGCGTAGATCTTCCTCACATGTCTTGCACACTTTGTGAGGAGCCCACGGTTTGTCTTGATCGCCTAACTTCAAACCGAAATAGGCGAAATATACTTTTTTAATAAATGCAGAAATGTTCCTCTGCCGCTTTTTCACGGTATATTCCCCACAAATAAAACAAAAACTGTCCGGAGAGTTGACGCAACCTCTGGCTCTGTGAGCCATCACAAATACACAGCACTGCAAACTACAATTGTAGTGAACCACTTCGGAATAAAGCTGGATTATGACTGAGCAAACAAAAGGTAATAATGAACTTGCAAGAAACTGAAATTTGACAGGAACGTTCATGTCGCAACCACCGTGTTTGAGCGAGCGAGCGAACGAGGCGAGGCGAACAGGAAAGAACATGCGCCAGCGCGAGTACTGGATTTAGCCCCCCGCCTCCCAATTGTCCTGTTAATGTATAAAATGAATACAAAACACTCTAAAATATCATGAGGGAGTGTTTCTAGTTAGTTAACCATTGCAACCTCTATTTTGGGCCAAGAAAATAAACTGCAGTCGGCTAAAAAGAAATTATGTGAACATTCCTTATATGGGTAAGAAATCTAATTTTGCAAGAAAACGTGACGTGATGGAACATTTTGGCTATTTTTCCTGGGTTCAGCACCCCAAAATCTATAGGAATCAGTTGCAAAACTGGAGGCAGTTTTTTGGTAGTGTACCTGTGTTATGTATCATTTATTTTTTGTAATCTTATTTTATGAAAATTACACATTTTCTGTAATTGATATCATACGTTCTTTCATTATTTCCGATGAAATCTAAAGGCTTTCAGCTCATTCATCACGATTATTGTACACCTATAGTAAAACTGCTTTGCGTTTTATTCAACTTTATCTTTATTTATTTATTTTAGGTTATTGTTTATGATGTCAAAACGAAAGTATTCAGCTGCCCAAGTAAGAGAAATATTGCAACGAGATGCTGACAGTGACGGCTCTGAGTCATCTGATGATGCAGCATATTCAGCAAGCGAAGAAGCATATCAGCCAAGTTTGGACGATAAATCTGATGCTGACAGTCATGATTCAGATGGCGACAGCAGTTGGTCACCAAGTGAATGTGAGACTGATGTTGAGCCGGTAACATCGCCTGCAGCAGAGTCAAGTTAAAGGTCGAGGCTGTGCTGGACGGGGAAGAAGTCAGGAGTCCTCGGTGTAAGTATCATCTGTGAGGAATCTTAGTTGTGGTCGTAGAGGAGCTAAGAGGTCATCCACTATAAGCACAAATGTTGCCATTGAAACCTATGTATCTAAGGATGCCACATCATGGAACAGGAAACCTATAAAGCAAGCTGCTGGAAGATATGCCAGAGCTAATGTCATGCCCATACAACAAGGTCCTACAAGGTATGCTGTACAAAATGTTGATGGCCCTCTCATAGCATTCCACTTGTTCATGAGGAAGAACTTATTGAATGTAATCATGATGTGGACGAGCAAACAAGGAAGACACATTTATGACGACACCTGGAAAGATTTGACAGACGGAGAATTTCAACGTTTTCTTGGACTTCTGATCCTCTCAGGCGTGTACAAGTCACGAAATGAATCCATAGTTCAGTTGTTTTTTCTCCAATATTAAGATGCTTTGAAGCAGTAGCAGACTGGCTCCTCATGCAAAACCTACGGATCAATCACAGCAAAACAGATGTCCTCTTCATCACCAGGAACCAGGATTTCACCCCACCTTTGTCATTACAAGTCAACAATACCGAACTGAAAACTAAAACTACAATTCGCTACCTAGGCATTACACTCGACCAACGGCTGGATATGAAAACTCACATACGGAACACTGTGAAGGCAGTATACAATAAGATACGAACATTACGACACCTACGACCTCTCCTTGACCTTGCTGACTACCGAACGATCTACCAAGCCTTAGTAATCCCACACCTGGATTTCGCCAATGTAATCCTTCAAGGTCTCCCACAGGCAACACTAAGTCCGCTACAGCTTGCGATGAACTCAGCTGCGAGAGTTCTAGTAGGAGTAGCAAGGACAGACCACATAACGCCAGTTTTGATGAAACTCCACTGGTTACCTGTGCAGGCCAGAATCCATTACAAGACTCTAGTCCTGACCTTCAAAGCACTAAATAATCAACCCCCCACGCCCATCAGCAAGCTCATTTACAGATTACCGGATAATAGAAACAGAAGATCCACAATGACGAACACATTAGAGGTCCCTAAAGCAATAACAAAATGCACAAAGGCAACATCCAACAGAGCCTTCACGATTTACACGCCTAAAGCCTGGAATGGCCTCCCCACAGATATCCGAACCATCACGAACCTGGCCCTATTCAGAAAGGTGCTGAAACATCATCTGTTCTTACGCTACTACCCTGAATCTAATCCTGAAAAGCAGGTGATAAGCACTCTGACTACCCACCCAAACCACCCCAACATACATACCCAGCAAGAAAACGGTTAGCCAGCTTCAACCCCTCGACCCAAATTGCCTATATCTAGGAATATATTCACCAATGTATATGAAATGTAGATAGTTTTCCCCAGTTATACCCAAGTTTACTACCCTGTTCATTGTAAATACAATGCGGCTTGCTGCACTGTAATATGTTATGTTTTGAATGTACACCGCACTGATCTGAATAGCGTGGTATATAAGAAAAGTTTAATAAATAAATAGTTGTGGAACCTTGAAGATGGTCGTTCTGTTTTTGGCACAAATATGGCCCGTAACCGTTTTCAGCAAATTTCTTGTGCTCTCAGATTTGATGATGCAACCAACAGACGTGAACAAAGAGGCGTGGATAAGCTTGCTCCAATCAGACACATTTTTTAAACCTGGGAAGCAACTCTAAGTGATGCCTTTGTTCCTGGTGAAAATGTTACCATGGATGAGCAACTGCTTACATTTCGTGGCCGTGTTCCGTTCAGACAATATATTCCCAGCAAACCTGGGAAATATAGCATAAAGCTATGGATGTTGTGTGACAGTGCAACATCATATGTTCTGCGTCTTCAAGTATATACAGGAAGGGAACTCGGACAAAACAGGGAACAGAATCAGGGTGAAGGTTGTGCTACAACTCACTGAAGGATTGACGTGATCTGGCAGAAATGTTACTGTTCACAATTTCTTCTGCAGTTTATCCCTGTCACGGAAATTGCTAGAAAAACAAATGACACTTTTGGGGACAATTCGAAAGAACAGAAAAGAATTACCTCCAGAATTTGTAACAGCAAAGGGCCAAGAGGTATTCACTTCACTGTTTGCCTTTCGCGATGACGCCACTCTGGTTTCCTATTGCCTGAAGAAAGGAAAAGTGGTTGTTCTTCTGAGCAGTTTGCATGATCAAGAAGAAGTAGATAACACATGTCCAGACAAAAAACCACGCATGATCTTGGACTATAATTCTATTAAAGGTGGAGTAGATACAGCAGATCAAATATTGCACACATATACCACAAAAAGAATGACAAGACGCTGGCCAGTGACAATCTTCTACAACATGTTGGACATCAGTGCTTTGAACGCCTTCATTGTTTGGATGTCACTAAATCCAGAATGGCAGTCCAAGTCAAAGCACAGACATCGTCTATATCTCTTGGAATTAGGAAAGCAGCTGCTTCAGAGTAATTGCAGCGAGACTTCTTCCAGCATTGAAGAAGCCACTGATGCTGTTTGCAATGTCGGGATCCCAAAGAAAAGGGCAAGGTGTCACTGCTGTTCCAAAGAAAAAGACAAGAAAAGCAACATAGTTTGCACCTCCTGCAAGCGCAATGTTTGCAAAGAACATTCAGAAATGGTCTGTGTCTCATGCAAATGACTGTAGTACTTTACTGTGTTCATCAAGTGCATGCAAAAACTGCTTTCATGGCAACTCTTCTTCATGTAATTTTATGATAAAGCATTACATTTCAAAACATTTAACCTTCATATAATAAATAATTAATCCAGAATAATATTTTGTCTGTTTAGTTTAAATTTTTCATGGTTAACAATTAAAATTCGTTATGGGGTCATTTATGACCCCAAAGGTATTCAGTGTGTGCAAAAAATCTTGGTAATTCCAGGGTTAAACAAGTGAAATTCTCTCAGTCCATTAGTCAATGTGCTGAAACTGCTCTTCCATGGCAGTCAGCTGTTGCTGGAGCTTCTGCTACCTCTCCACTGGGACATGAGGTTGTGCTGGACTTATACCCCCATCTGCCAGTTGAGATGTAGCTATAATTACCTGCTGTTGACAGGGGCAGCTGTCAACAGCAGGTAGTTATTAGGGACCTCTACAATCATGATCATCTCCTGAGGTTCTGATAGAGGGTGGGATGTGGACATCAGCAGCCATGCCATCTTTTCTCTCCTCTGTGGGCACTGATGATGAGGCTAGGCCTTCACTATCTGGAGATCATGGAGAAGGTATGGCAGCATGTTTCTTCCATTTTTTTTAAAGTGTCATCAAGTCAATGCTGACTCCTAGCAACCAGTAGTCATGGATTTTCTTGGCAAGGTATGACCAGATGCAGATTGCAAGGCCTTTTCTTCTAAGGCAATGGAGAGTAAATTGACTTGCCCAAGGTCACAAGGAGTGCCAGTGGGAATTGAACCCAGATCTTCTGAGTACTAGGCTGTTGTTCTAACCACTAGTCGACTCCTCCACCATGTCCCTACTAGACTGTTGGAAAGTGAGAAAGCAGATGAGTACATGATAATGATCTACACAGAGCAGGCCTTGTTTCCATAATTGCTTGACCATTATTTGGGACATGTATGTGTCATCTTTGCATTGTGTTTCTCAATCAACTTTATTATGTAGCAAACCATGTTAGTATGTCCTACCCTCACGGCACACTAGCAGAGGACGAGCAGAACCTTTCACCCGTGCATGTCTCCTTCTGCTACCTTCTATCCAATGTGCAAACATGCAAAGTTATAATGTCAAACACCAGATTCAGGCCAGCAAAAGTTGTTCTTTGGAAAGAAGCACTGCCTTTTTCTGACTATAGGAGGGATGGAGGGTGGTGCATGAGTCATACCCTTGAAAGCATACAAAGCTTTTGTTTGAGGTGGCTCTTAGCTGTCACTTGTTGAGGGTGGTGTGAGCAGTATCCTATATGCTTGACTATGAGAGATGTGTATTTCCACTCTGACTGATAGGTGGCAGATATGATTCTAGATGCAGAGTCTTGGTCAAAAATGCAATAATTGAAAGCATACATGTGAGAATGATAAAATGGAGAAGACTTTTGTGGGGACTCTACTGACCAGCTTCATGTTTCAGGTTGGCTTTGACCTTCTCTAGCCATTATGCACAATGCAGGTGCAGATATCTGGCCTGCTTCTTCAGATCCTGAGTCTGGAGAGAGAGAGAGGGAGAGAGAGAGAGCAAGAGAGAGCGTCAACTTGCATGGTCCTTCTTCCATCTTGCAAGGTCTATTATAAATCTTATGACTAATTTGCAAGGATTCCATTGACAGCATGTATGAGTGCTAGATGCCATAGTGATGCCTTTGGGGAGTGACATATGCTCATCTTGCAGGAAGGTTGTCCAGCTTCAGTGAGCTGGTGCCCTCGGGCTTTTTTCCTCTATTGTATCAACATGCTATGCTACATGCCAACCACTGACACTTCCTTTTCTATCTCCTCCTATGTGATGCTACTGTATCTATTTCTCATGGGCCTTAACTAAGACTCCCACAAAGTCAGCGTGTCTGACAATGTAAGAATATGTTAGCTGCTGGGACTTTTCATGTGGCAGCTGTGTGGCCCCTTTCACATGTGTGCTACCTGGGAGCCTATGTACCCCTCTTTTTACTTTCCCTGCTCTGCAGCTTCACAGTGCAACCCCTCCATGAGCTGCAAAGTATCGCACATTAGGAATGTACCATACAGATTAGATGTCTATCTCATACTCCCACTCCTCATAGTCTCAGCACTAGTACACCGCTCCAAATAATTTGTTTGGGAGATAGTGCTCAGAAAAGGAAATGCTATTGTGCTAAATAGTTGGCTGATATCAGAGTGCCCCATCCTATGCATTTTTCCATCCCTTTCCCTCGGCAGGTGCATGCAGTCAGACCTATGTACATATTTGTGGCAACTGTGTGGAGCATATTTTGCAGATAGATGATCAGAGGTGGTGGACTCCTTAGTGTGAAAAAATGCAGAGGGGGAATTACATGTCAGAAGATATGAGAGTAGCTGCAAGTGGGACCCCTTCTTCGTTGGGGTCCCCATGCACCGCAGGGACCACTTGGGCAGAATTTACAGCACTGTCTTCCCCTTTTTAAAGTATTCAGAACATCCTACTATATGGCTTGCACATTCCCAGAAATTCCTCACCTGAGATAAGAATCTTTTTTCTTTTATGGAGCTACAATTATTAAGTCGGTAGAGACACTGTTGTAATAAATCAAACTTCTTTATTGATTACCAAGTTATAATTAGAATTACAAAGTATCACAAAAACTACTGTAAAGCTTAAGATAACATACAATATGTCACCAAACTGAATACACTCAAGCATTATGGTTTTCTGAATTGACCAGTGTCCATTCCAAGCTTGTAACTTGCTTCTGTATGCACAAGGTTGACTTGACAACTGTAATTTTTGAGTCCATTGAAGATGATGATCTTGACTGTCTTTTTGGGTCACTTATTCCCTTGATCTGGTACCTTTCAACAAAATTCCAGTTGCTTAATCACTATAAAATTATTTTTTCATTAGCAACTTATTCCTTCTATTAGAAAAAAACATATTTTCTCTGATGCGCACTTCCTGAGGGTCCCATGATTAGAATGTTCTCTCTCTTTCACAGATTTCACAAACACGTGTACAAAAAATTAATGCCAATACCTAACTCCCGTTTTGTTAATTGGACACTTATGCTCAGCTCTTTGGAATGAAATCACAATCTTAGATTATTCTGTGCTCTTGCTGAGCTAATTGAATGAGGTTACCCAGAGTCCTTTGGTGCAGGATCGATAGTGTATTAGCTGTCCAGATCATGTGGGCTCTCCTGGCAGCAGGTCATCAGGCATCCAGCTTACCCGGAACCAAAGGGGGGGGGCACTTTTAGTAGTGGTGGCCAACACACTTAAAACTACTGGCTGTCAATGCTTTAATTATAACCCAGATATTCAATGCCAAGGCTATATCTGGCCACCAGCTTTGAATATCCAGGTTGGCCAGATTCCCTTTTTGCAGTCTGGTAAATGGTAACATTCAGTCCTAACCTTAGCTGGTTTGTGTTAACTGTCCAGATGCTGAATATCACCACTAACCTGCTAAGCCCTGATGCCATGCCTTCTCTGCCCTCAAAACACCCTGACACTAAGCGATTAGCATTGGGGCATTCAGTAGGGTTTGGAGGACATATTCAGGGGCACAAAGAAGCTATGCGTGGCTGGATTAATCTTTTTGAATGTTCCCCCCACTTAACCTAATACTACATTTCATTATTTTCATGCACAGTCACATCAGTACCAGTCATGAAAGTATTAGGCCCAAGTTGTAGTATTTAATATGAAACATTTTTTATTGTAGGAAGAGGAGAATGCAACAGAAAGAAATTTAGCAAACTGTATACTTACCCCATAGTAGTTCTGATTCCAATCCATGGGACATATACAGCCTGAGTTTTCATAATATGCACAACGAATATGCATGATATACAGTACATATATGCACAATGGACAAAATGCATGTTAAGCCATCTCATGTATATTGATGGCGGACATCCCGAAATCCAGATCTAGTGGACTGCATTGAGAACCACTATTTTATATTTTTGGTCAGCGGAAGAGGATATTGCACAAACATAGATACTGTGTAAAAGCAAGCCAGAGTAAGCAGAATCTGAGTTTATGCCCTCCAATGACATCATTAAGAAATTCTGCATTTCAATGCAAATGTTCCAGACAAAAAACACACAAGGGAGACATAGCAAACAATTAAATCACAGCTTCTACAATCAACTAATGCAGAAGAGCAAACTTTACCGAGCTAGTCATTTAGTGTAGGGCATACCTGACAAATCTTTCTGATGATATAGATAGAAAATTATTAACCAAGGGTGCAAAAATTAGCCTATAGAATTAAGGTGTGTGGTTTTTTTTTTTAATTTGGTAGCAGCCTTATGCTTCATCCTAGCCACATCTGAACTGAGCGCAGTGTGGGTTGAAGTATTCCATTATTCAGATCCTAGGTTTTTCAAAATCCAAATCAGCCCTGATCCTGTAGACCTATAACTGGTTAAACTATGGTCAGCAGGATATTCTGTGGCACTGTATATCCCCTGCTACGTGGTTTATATGCCCCCATGCTAACTACTTAGGGGTATGTTTACTAAACTGCGGTAATAGTGAATAACGGGCGTAACGTACACTTAACGATCGTTCGCACGGCATAACGCGTGTTCTGACATGCGAACGATCGTTAAGTGTACGTTACGCACGTTAACCGCAGTTAACGATCGTAAACCCCCGCGACGCGTTAAAACACCGCAGAAGGTGGAGAGTGGGCGGAGAGAAGGGGTCAATGGGCGGAGAGTGGGCAGGGAGAGGCTCCCCTCACACTAACATGCTGAATTTCAGAGCTCAATTCCAACGCAAATGAAAACCTGTCGTTAAAGGCATATTAAAGGGAAGAGAAACTATTTCCGTCAGCAATGTACAGCAAAACCGGGGAAACCTACAAAACGTGAGCAGTGTGATACATGTGCACAGAACAAAATGTCAAATAAAACTTTAAAATGACCACAAGAAACAGTGTAAAAATTATAATTCAGCTGGGAAACAGTGATAGCAATGGGCAACAATAAAAAACACTCCCAGGAAAGCTCCAAAAAAAAGAAATGATGTTTGGAAGGGTCTACGCCCCGTAGACCCTTTCAAATATCATTTCATTTTATTGGAGCTTTCCTGGGAGTGTTTTTTAATGTTGCCCAATGATATCATTGTTGCCCAGCTTGGTTATGGGTGTTTGACCCTTTTTTCGAGGTCTTTTTTGAGGTTTATGTGCACTTTTGTCTCCATACAAGGTAAATGAGCCCACAGTACAATTGTGCAGAGCAGGGTTTCTGACTCGTCAGGCCAGTTTTCCTATCTCCAGGGACTGCACTGTCTCTGTGGCTACAGTGTGGTGCAATGGACACAGCCAGTGCCTGTAAGACCAGAGGGTCACAGGTTCAAATCCCAGCTGGGGCTCCTGCCAACCCAGTCCCCATAGTTTTACCCATCACTAAACAGTGATAGTAAAGACACTCCTTTATTGCAGAGAACATACGCATGGTTAATACGCCTATATTTTACCACACCAAACACAGACACCATAAACAGGTGCATTACCTAGAGCAGAGTCCCGCAAATGCAGTCCTGGAGGGCCCCACACCATTCAGGTTCCATGCTGCCTCTAATAAAGAAGCCTGTGCTGCATATCTATGCACCACCCCATGGTATGCAGATGTAGCTCATGCATATTTATGAGGGACAGCATGAAAACACGAACAGTGTTTGGAACACCAGGACTGGAGTTGGGAAACTCTGCCGTAAAGCAGCAGCCAACAGGGGCAGACACACCCACACACACACACAGGCCCCATTGGCCAATGCCCCCTGGAGAGGCAGGACATTGGGCCCTGCCTGTATCTCCCAATACTAGCAGGTGCATACCTTAGCAATGCCACCCTACACCTGGGTATATGGTACACAGCTATCAAATGTTTCCTATGATAACTGGCAGATATCAATTCCTACGTTAAGCACATTTTGCTCATTGAGCCCCACCATAACAATCATTCTGATGTCTGCGGTGTGTGCTGCAGGCCTGGTCTCTGATAGTGTTTACCACCCTGGGGAGTGACCCCCAACAGTATTGCGTACCATATCCATGCCTGTACTGTGCCCAGGACTGGTGTGGTGGGTATGGCTGCTGAACACCTCTATAGTAGCACAATGCTGGCATAGGTGTGGGGGTGGCTGTCTGTCTATCCAGTGTGTGGTGGCTGCAAACACCTTCCACAGCCCACACTGCCAGCAATGTTGCCAGTATTGGGCTGCCAATGTGCATAATGAGGAGTAAGGTACCATGGGTATAGGCCAGACAGGGTGGCCTGGCCAGGGTGCAGCTGCACAGGGCATAGGGCACTGACTGGGACATTTTAGTGCCCAGCCACCACCTACACAGACAGGGTGACCTCAGTATGTCCTGCTGAGAGATCACTCTCACCCTGACTGGGCAGCGACCACAGCATGGCTAGGCACCCCCATAGTGCTATATGGTATTTCTCTCATGTGATAGATATGGGGGTTTTTTTGGGGCCCAGTCACTGATTTATCTGCTTGCAGTGTATGCTGGCATCCCAGTTCTGGGTGCATGCAGCTCCACTGGGCACATGCACTATGGACTAACTAGCAGGCTGTTTGCAGCTGGTATGTGTCTTAATGGAGTGGCTTGCAGGGTGCAGTGGCTGATGGCTTGCAGCAGGAGCATATCAGATAGTGGTGGGGTGCAGCTTACCATATCCAGGCCTAATGTCTGTCTGCTATTGTGTTATGGCTGTGTACAGAGCTACATTGACTGCCCTGTGGGGTGTCTGTTCCTCAGCAGGACCAGGGTTGATGTTCCCCTCTACTGCCACCTTTGCAGGGAGGTAGAATGTGGATCTATTGTTGGGGGGACCCTGTTTGCCACCTGTGGCCCTGGGGGCTACACCTGGCTGAAGCAGACAGAGATATCCCAGGTGTTTCTGCAGAAACTACCTATGTCACACATTAACACTGCTTTGGACCTGCACCATGGCCTCTTTCAGCCATGGATGGTGCTGTGGACCTGGTGCTGGGTGCCTCACTGCACCCTCAGGGTGAGCACAGTACCCGCACAATGTGACGGTGTGTAGCTACTCTGTGCCAGTACAACACACGGTCAGTACCCCCTACACGGCCGAGGTGCTGTGGGGGTGCACATGGTCACTTCCCCCTACCAGGCCGAGGTGCTGTGGGGGTGCATTCCCCATGGTGTGTATCTGTGGACAGCTGATTTGCATGTGCAGTGCATCATGGGTGTGACTGGCACAATCCAACCCTGGGAAAATCCAGCACCTGCTCACAGGCTCTGATAAACCATAGGCCATCACACGTACATCTGTTAGCATAATGCATAGGTGCAAGACACCCTAAAGAGTCTGTAATATAAGGTGCCCATGCTGGTAAAAACACACGTACCCATGCACGATTGTACGCACGCACCAACGCCCGTACCAACGCACGCAGCCACGCACGCAGCCTCGCACGCACCAACGTACGTGGCTAGGCACACTCCGAGGGTGTGTTTCTGACACCACTACTCCACATAAAGAAAAACATGCCTCCTCATTCCCTATGTAATGTACAGGGTGATGCCTGGGCCAGCCTTCTGCGTTAGGCACACTGGGGACTCGAACCCATGCTGCTTGTAACAGCGGTCAGTACAGTAACCATTGTGCTACAGCTCTGTTTCTGTGCTTTGTGTCTGTACGCCTTCTTATGATTAACGCGCAGTAACGCGCCATGGCGCCCTGTAACGCTCATTAGTTTTTGGAACGCACGTTAGTGGTAACAATGTACCGCCCATGTCCTTATTTGGGGTTTCTGTCACTACCGCGGCTCCTAACGCGAATTGCACTAACGCAGTTTAGTAAACATACCCCTTAGTGTCAGAGCAGGGACGGCACCAGCAGTTACCCATTAGCAGTGATATCGAACCACTGGCGGTTCAACTCTCACTGGCTACAGATAGGCCAAAAAAAGCTGGTCTGAGTTTAGCCAGTTTAGCTATCCCACCAGCAGCTGACCAGATAGCTAATCTTCTATCTGGGTAAACTGGATATTCAATGCCGGTAAACTGTATGAACCCGTTATTGAATATCCTGGTTAAATTTAAAGCGGTGATCACCAGCTGCTTTACTTGGGCTGGCCACTGCCACTGAAAATGCCCCCTTCCTTTTCTTTGCTGATTATTTCTACTGAACTAATTCAATTGAAATCATAGGAATAAATTAAATTAGAAACAACCCCTTTTAATGTATCTAGTCAAAAATGTTTGCAAGAAATTCCATTTCGCTCTCAGATACGATTGGACTGTTAGGAGATCTTTTCTGTGGAGCTAAATAATAAACACAAACCCAATCTTAAATCCTTCCATAGGAAGTTATAAGCCTTCTTCAGAAGCCACATAGTCACTGTCTCTGTCCTTTATTTGGATTGGATTTAGCTCATATCTGTATCAGAAGTTGAAGATGACTTACATTCAGGTACAGTAGGAATTCCCCTTTCCCTGGAGGGCTTAATTCTAAAGCCCTGATATTCAAAGATACTAGCATTAAGAGGGATATTCACCAGCACTATCCAGAGAGTGCCTCTGAATATTTACTCTGACGACCATGGCACTCTTCTGACAGTACCAGGATGGTCCCCGGCATTGTCAGGTTAAAGTTTGGCCACTAAAGAGGCAACCCTAACTTTATGCAGCTTGCTATCTGGTAGCGGCTGAATTTTGCTGCGATCTGGATAGCCACCGGAGGTCACCGCTGTGACCAGATATTCAGTGGCAGCTGCTATGTAGATACTACCAATGAAAATCCAGTTTTATTTTAGCCACATGACACATTTCATCCTGGAAAGACAGACATTCTTGACCCCTTTGATACAGTTTTTTCCCACTTCCATTGGGTTGGAAAGAATAAAAAGGATCAGACGAGACTTCCTACAGGCAGTCAAGCTTGTATGACTGACTGCAGTAAGATTGCCTTACCACAGAAGGGGTTTGTAAGTTTGGATGAAGGCCAGATCTACAGCAGTGTGAAAAACGGTCATATAGTCCTTATCAGCTGGCATCTATATTATTATCATGCTTGTTGGAGATCATGTATTGTAGATATGTTTGATTAGATAGTAATCTATGACAGTCATCTCGATGTCATCCTACAAAAGTATTTTTCAAAGCCATTTCCACAGATAAAGTATTGCTTTAGTAAGGGAAATGGATCTTTACAAAATTGCCCACCTCGTATGTGGATGAAAGAGTGCATGCAGAATCCACCAGTGTGCACTCTTACCCACAAAACACAAAGGTGTTCTGTTGGTGAAGGTAAGAAGTAATTGCATTATGTGCATATGGAACTTTGAAAATTCAAACACATTCATGTAATTTTTACAGGAAACCTAGGTTCAGCAAATACCATGTGCAAATGTATGCATATACTTTTCCTGGAGCAATTTTTAACTTGAAAATATACACACACATTTTTGCTTTGAAAATCCATCAAAGTCTACTTAGTTATCAAAGTCTACTTAGTTAAAGGCCCGATTTTTCATTTGGGCAGGCTATGCGCCGCATCAGCACATAGCCTGCCCATCGACCCCCTTAACCTGGATTTTCACTTCCTTGGTGACAGAAGTGAAAATCTAGGTTTAGCTGTATGCAGTGGCAGCCACCGAGGCTGAAAGGGAAGCAGCGATTTTCAATAGGCAAGCAAAAACATCACCTATCTCTAAGGCGCAGAGGGCTAAGCAGGTAGCATCGAAAATTACTGCTACTTGTTTAGCCCTTTCCTCTGCCCCAGAACGCCCTCAACACACCCCGAAGTTAACCGCATAGCCTCTGGGTGCGTTAGGGACTTATCCGGGATTTTCGAAAGCTACTGCCCATGTAGGTGCCTTTGGAAAATCCCAGATAAGGCATTTACATTGGTAACTAGGGCAGTTACCCGTATAAATGCCTTCAAAAATGCTGCCCTAAATGACCATATTCCCGTAATTCTGTACTCCTCATTACTGGCTTCAATGTATTGGGTAAATTAAGTTTAAAATCTTGACATTCATCCATAAAGCCTCAATTGGTGATTTATTGCTTTGTATCCACACTGTGTTAAAATTATTTAGACCATCACCATTCCTCAACTCTGTGGGTCAGGACCTTCTTGATGCCCCTTCAGCATGAATTATATATTTAGCTGAGACTTGTGCTGTATTTGCTCTGTTGTAGTTCCTATCCTCTGGCATTTCCTTCCTGAAGTTTTGAAGTCAGAGATTTGCATTATGACCCTTAGAAAGAAGCTCAATACTTTATTTTTGCATCTGCAAAAAGTATTTTGAAATGTTTGAGGAAACATTAGTATTAAGGTATATGTTGAATAGGTGAAAATGAACTCTAGAGAAGAATGCATTAAAATGTCAGGAGGTTAACTTGTAAGTATTATTTTAAAGATCATGGGCCCTATTCCATCCTGGATGTCCCGGCCCTCTGTGCGCTCGATCGGAACCGGATGCACAGAGATGGGATTCTGATCCCCTGGGGCACATCTAGCCCCGCGGGGATCAGAATTGCGTCCGGGCCTGTTACGTGCAGGCCGGGACCCCAATCCCGGTCGGCCTACAAGTACAGGTCTTGCCTGGCTAACTCAGTCAAAACTCCTAAATGGAGCCACAGTGCCATGGCATCCAGTTGACATGGCACTGCGGCTCCATTCAGGAGCCATGATCCCTGGTCACCGAACAGAATTGTTCATTCCCTGCAGCCCGACCCCCAATCTGGCCTCCTAAGGCCAGGGTAGGGCTGCGGGGAATCTCCTCTACCACCACCTACCTCCTCCGCCGCCTGGACCTGACTTCCCCCCCCCCCCCCCGCCATCCGGACCTGCTGCCCCCTGCCCTCAGAAGTGAAATAAGTTCCCCATTCAGTCTGCTGGCCCCGGACGTACAGGGTCGACATTGGAATTGGCCACTGCCCACCCTAGCTCCGCCTCCACACTGCACCTTTCCTGCCCCTGTCTAACTTTCCCATACAACATACAGTGAAGTTAGTTGGGATCAGCAGAGGGGCTGAATAGCGGAGATGGACGTCCCAACAGGACATCCATCCCCGCTATTTGCAGCTCGGAATGACCCTACCTATGTTTATGTTTATTGGAACATTTGATATATCGCCTGTGCAGAGGCGTTTAGGCAGTTTACAAAATAAAAGTGCTACATACAATGTCAGAAGAGAGAAAGAAATGCCAATATTGAGACAGGAAAGGAAAGAAGAGAAGAGAAAGAAGAGGTCAGCAAAACCTGTATGTTAATGTGTATTTCGCTCAGAATTTTAGAAGGTGGGGAGGTAATGCAATTTTTAAAATAAATAAATAAAATAATTTCTTTCTTTGTTTTAAACGCCACTGAGCACCGGGGTATGTTCTGATAGTGAAAATACTTGAACTTGAAATGAAGAACAACGAACTATAGCACTCATGCCTAATTCCTAATTTCTCTCCACCACCTTGGTTAGGCCAAAGATGTTTCTTCTGCACCTTAAGATTACCAAACATATTTTTCATTTCAATAATGAAATCTGTATTTACATTGTTTTCTGTAGAATTTTGAATTTACTATACTGCCAGCTTCTTTTGTGTAAAGTGCTGTGGAGCTAGTGCCAACTCCTGGCGACCCTGTGGATAGCTGTCCATACCTGCTGAATTTTCTTGCTAAGGTACAACTGGAAGTAGATTGCCAAATCTTTCTTCCACATAGTAAGGGGGTCCTTTTAGAAGCCTTATTCAGCAGGTAGATGCTTCAAACATGGGAGAAGGATGTGGAAAAAGCTGGGATGTACAGAATGCAATTTTAGAAAGATTCTGTTTTGCATGCCCCAGCGGTGGCCATAGCCATCTCTGAGAATCCCGAAGGAGGCCTCTTTGGGAGTGTTTCTAGACATGGTTAGGGTGGCGTATGTGGCCACACATCCATGATGTATTACAAGTAGCCATGAGGATGTGCAGGGGATAGTTTCTAAACATCCCTCACTACACCTATTATAAATCATGAATACATATGAGACTTTGCTGTCCATGCTGACCGCAGCTTGTGATTATATCCGAAGGTGCTTACACTGAAGAGAGATTGGTTTGCCTGTCTATGTCTACTGAGGAGTCTCTGTAGTGACACCCCGGTGTCTCTGCTATGTATCACATCCTTCCTATTATTGTTCCCATGACGAATTGCATCCCATTGGCAATCCCCAGCCCAAAACCCCCTTCCATCCTTGATCTTAACCATGGTGCATTCCACCTTTGCTTGGTACCTGTGTAACCCCTTGTATGTCCCAGCATCCCTAATGTCTTTGTGTTCACCTGTGTGTGACCCTGCTGTGTAGGTGTGTATATTCCAGTGTGACGATGAGGTAGTGTGTGAGTTTGGTACCTGTAGTGTTGTGTGTGTATATCTATGTGCACTTCTGTTTAGCAGTGGTCCTGTGATGGTGGTGGGTTTAACAGGATGCTAGTGATAGAAGCCAAGGATGCTGTGACAGCATGATATATGCAGACCATGCAGCAGGAGTCCCACAGGGAAAAAAAGGAGAAGGAATAGAAGACACCGATACTAGAGGGTATACCAGTCCAGGACCCAATACCTAGACCTCATTAATGAACAATGTCTGACCCAGTTTAGATTTGACAAGGCTGCCAGTCACCTTTTATGTCAGGAGATGGATCTCCTCCTCCGCTCCACCACACAGAGGTGCCAGTCTATGCCAGTGCACCTAAAGGTCACCACATTCTTCACATTCCTGGCCACAGGAAGCTTCCAGTCAGTACTGGCAGCCACAGAAGACCTTAGCTAGTCAGTTGTGTCACTGTGCATCTCCCAGTTCTTGCAAACATTTCTAATCTGCACAGCTGACTGCATAGTGTTCCCCTCCACTACGCAGCAGAAGCAGCAAACCTTTCTCCTGTGTCTTGATGTGGCATGGTTTCCCACTGTATTGGAGTTGACTGACTGCACACATGTGGCAATCAGGCCCCCACAAGAGAGAGAACACATCTACTACAATAAGAAACCATTCCACTTCATGAACATTAGGGCCGACAGGCAAAACATGTATTTTGCTTTGTTTTCTATTTTGTTTGCAAGGGGTTTTTTTTTTCATTTTATTTTGTTTCATGTTAATAATTCTCATTTTATTTTATTTCATTTTTAGACATTTTCATTTCAGGGCAATCTTGTTTTTAAAGAAGTAGCTGTGGCTACTTCCCAAATGAAAAAGATAACTAAAAGGTTCATAGAGGTTTCAGGCAAATAAAAAACCCATCTGGCTTTTTTTCTCACAATCACAGGCTGATCACAAACCAGTGAGTTTCTTGTTGCAAGTCAAGCGTCTTGCTACTAAGTCATCAAGTCTCCTTGGTGCTGGCTCTCGCGAGCATTTCTGTATTACTGGTGCTTTTTCTTTCTGTTTCCTGATTCGTCCAAAGTTTATCTGGTTTGCAGCTTTATGTAAAATGTGAATTGGATTTTTTACTTTCTGTATCTATTGACTACTACTACTATTATTATTACTTATATAGCACTACTAGGCATATGCAGCACTGTACAGATACACAGAATATCGGGCTGTAAAGGTGCCAAGCATGCACATTAACACCGGCTAAGGTTGGTTACCTTAACGGGGGATAAGGGATCCTTATTTCAAGTCATATTATAGGTGCTGGATGAAAGTAATGGTGGGGGGCGGAGCCCGATGTCCAGCGGGATGGTCGCATAACGCTGAGGCTCCCGAGAGGCCTACTCAGAATCCTGAATTAACACCGGACAAACTTGAATTTCTGCTCTGATCTTGCCGGGGCACATTGGTGAGATGGCGGGGACCAAACCCACGCGCCTGGAATTAGGCTCTCCAGCGGCTTCTCACGGTAAACGCTCCAAAACTGAACCCCCGTCCCCGCAGAAGGGGCTGGCTTCGCGCGAGGGCCCCGAAATGCAGCAGGAAATCCTCGCAGAAATTAGAGGGGTTAAGGACCTCGTGCAGTCAAACGGTGAAGCACTTCGAGCGCTGAGGGAAGATCTTGGTGTACTGCAAGGCAGGCTAGAGGGGCTCTCTTCGCGTCAGGACAAAATGGAGAGTATATTAGACTCCCATGCGGTCCGGCTGTCCAAACTTGACAAAGTTGAACGTCAGGTGCGGGCTTTGCAGAAAGAAGTGGAAGACGGCAATAATAGAGCGCGCCGCAACAACCTACGACTCGTGGGCATACCGGAGGGAGCGGAATTGGGTGACATGAAGGAGTTTTTAAGTAAAATCCTCCCTTCCCTGCTCCAAATCACCTTTACCAAAGAATTGGAGATCGATCGCGCTCATCGTGTACCCACAAACATAACGCTCAACAGGAAGACCCCGCGGCCTATCATCTTTCGACTTTTGAGATATCAACATGTGGAACAAATTCTCAGTGCCTCCCGGGCAAAGGGCCATATGGAGTTTGAGAGCCACAAGGTCTCCTTCTATCCTGACTTGGCTAAACCCACGGTCGACCGCCGAAAGCGCTTTCTGGAATTTCGGCCGAGGCTTCAACAATTACAAGCACGCTATGGCCTGATGTACCCGGCCAAGCTCCGAGTCACGCTTCACAATCAGACAAGAACATTTGAGGACCCTGATCTACTAGCGGAGTTTTTGGACTCTAAAGAAGCCGACTTGATGCGCTGATTTCCAGAATATTCCCGCCAGTACTCTCATATCCGCTGTGCCTGCCATATTGGATTTACCGCGGCTCAGCGAAGAGTTTGTCGAGGGAGGTCTGTCGCCTTATTTTGAAGATATCTGGGACCCGACTCCATCTACCCATAGTAGCCTCGACGAGTATCAGAGACAGTGTTTCTTATGGACTCTGGTGTTTCTTTTCTTTTATTCTGTCTTTATCTTCCTCTCTAGGGCCTCCTCCCGCAGACATCTGGTCGCCATATTCATTGGGGGTTTGCTTCTTCTCTAAGTTACTTTGGTACATACTTTTCAATATGGTGTATTGGCCAGCATACTTGGTGCTTATGTCATTATTGTACAGATTCTGATTATGTTGTAAGTTTTCAAGCGCTCTTACCTAAAATGTCTAGTATCGACTGATGGCACCATGTAAGATTTTTTCATTGAACGTACAAGGAATCAATAATCCGATAAAACGGAGGAAACTCCTAAGCTATCTAAGTCATGAGGCTGCGGACCTGATTTTCCTCCAAGAAACACATTTCAATTCGAAGGAAACTTTCCACCTCAATATTAAACCTTACATGGTGGCCGCCTACTCCCCAGCTGTTTCTAGGAAATGTGGGGTTGCTATATTGGATAGGAAATCTCTGCATGCTACTATTGCTGCGACTTGCTTAGACACAGCGGGTAGATGGCCCAGAGTTCACCTCAAGATGGGTAACTTTAAAATTACATGTATATGCCTTCATGCTCCTAATCTGGATGACCCTGTCCTGTTGCTATTACTGCTCAGGCTGCGCAGGCCTCTGCTAATTCTTCATTGATAGTGGGGGGGATTTCAATTCAGTTCTTGATCCTCTGATTGACAAATAGTCGCCCAGGATAAGTGGTCCCCCCAAGAGTCATATCGCGCTTACCTCTATGATCAAAGATATTGTTCTAGTCGATCTACGGAGGCTACTACACCCCAATGAGCTAGACTTTACCTTCTTCTCTTCCCCTCACAAATCCCAGTTTCGCATAGATTTCTTTCTAATATCAACACTGTTAGTTCCCCAGGTGGACGCTGCAAAGATTCACTCCCAGTATATTTCAGATCATGCTGCTATTTCCTTTCACTACCATACTACTGCACTTCAAGGGAATCCGGGGGCCTGGTTCTTTGATAGAGCCCTATTAACTCAGCCAGAGTTTCGGTTTGAAATTCGAGCAGCCATGTATGATTATTTCCAGACCCTGGTACTCCAGGGGGATCAGGACACCCCAACAGCTCTTTCTGCAGCTCGTTGGAAAACCTTTTCTGATCTATACAGGGGATTTGCGTTCCTAGCGAAACATTATTTTCAATTGATGCAGCTTACATGCTGCCTCAAAAGTGCTCCAATCATGCCGCCCTCTGTCCCTACTAAGGATGGGCTATTAGAACTAATTCACTCTATTAGTAGTACACATGGAGTAGCCTTTAACTTTTATAAACTATTATGTCAGGGTACAGATACTGCCACTTGTAGAATCCAACAAGCCTGGGCTTGCTAACCGCAAACCACTTTAACCCCTGTGCATTGGAGCGTTTTCTGGAGCAACACAATGCGGGTTTCCCGATCTGCTTTAGCTATCCAAACTCAACTCTCGTCCTTTTGCACATAGATGTTCTTATATTCCAGGAAAATAGTCAAATGGAACACAACTGCCAGGGGCCTGTGTAGGTCTTACTATACTGATGTGGGAACCCTCGTTCATGTTCTTGTAAATGTCCTTAACTACAGGTTTACTGGGGGCGGGTCTGGGGTCGTATTTCCTTTATCTTGCACCTTCACGAGCCTCTTTCTTGGACGACTGTGGGACTCCGCTCAGTGGCGGGGGTCCCCTCTCTTCCTAAGAAGGGTCGCTTTCTCCTGATTTCATGCTGGGTATAGCCATATGTTTGATTACGGGGACTTGGAGGGATAGCTCTCGACTTGCTGTCAATGAATAGTGGAACCTTGTCTGCTTATATAGTAAATATGAGCAGATATCTCGGAGAGCTATTTTCCATACCCAATTTCATTCTTGCTTGTCTAAATGGCAGATGCTCAATGATCATGTACCATCTGCTCATTGCTTCGACATGTCTGTTTAATGTACACTCATCATGTTTCAGATCGCTGTAAGGTTTTGTAACATAATAATGTTTCAGATCGCTGTAAGGTTTTGTAACACAATAATGTCAGTACACGCCCGCTTCGAGAATGTTTTAGTTTCTAGAGAAGAAGCAGGGGGGAGGGGGGTGGTGGGGGTTTGCTTTGGTGTATGTATCACATTACATGTATGTATTTGTCTCTTAGTTGTATGTCTTCCTTTCCTTTGTTGTTGCAAAACGAAAATAAAGAATTAAAAAAAAAAAAGAAAGTAATGGTAATAACTGATGGACATGTCACAGTCCTATTTCCCCTATGTCCCATATGTGTTAGACAGTGAGTCTGAGGATAATGTGGGAGCCAGGTGAATGTAATTGAGAGGTTCTCAGTTCATTTGGAGTGATGTCAGTGAGAGGAAGAGAACTGGGGATGTATGTGCCAATGAGGAGTTGCAGTGACTGAGCATGATTGGTGACCTGCACATCCTCTGTAGGTGATGTATGTGTGATATGTCCTAGGGAGCAAAGTGCCATTGTAATGGGCCTGGGTGTACTAGCTGTCGTGAGAATACATAGTGATCACAAAGCTAATGTGAAGAACGACGCATGGATGTGGAGAATGATGTATGTAGGTGGAAGAAAGTGTTGCATGGGCTTGCTGACCCAATGCACCCCTGCTGCAAATCTGCACCCAATATTGTGCATAGTAACATTTGTGGGGACAAATAAATATCATGCATGTATGGTTTGGTAAGCATCACACCAAAAACATAGGAAGTGTTATTGTGACTAACCAAACATGCATCAGTCAGGTCTGGGGTTAAATCATGGGTTCTCCTTTGTACCTACCACTCCCCTGGATAGTTTCTCTCAACATGTAAGTTTGCAGGTTTTCATTTGTAAATTAAGAATAGCTTTATTTTTTGCCAACCAGTCCAATTCTGGGTGTGTAGTAGATCGTTTTCTTCCCTCTAAGAAAAATTGACCTTAATATTCTTGCGTTTGAGCGGGTGGTTATGGAAGGACTTAAGAGGTTAGCAGCTCTAAGGGTACAATATAATTTGGTGAAAATGGAGTGGCAGGCATTGAAGTCCTTGCAGCAAGATAATACCATTGTTGTAAAACTAACGGACAAGGCGTGTGGTATTGCGATTCTTGATAGGAGTATGAAAAGGAGATTTTCTCTGAATTAGAAAATAGGGTATTCTTTATATTGAGTTCCATTAACTCCCATTGGTGCCAAATGGAACCATGATAAAAAAAAACTCTTCTAATTATTAACTCCAGTGTAATGCAAGTGAACATTTCTGTTTCCTACTATCTCTAAGCCAAGTTCTGCTTCAACCTGTGGAACACTGTTATATAGTTATAAAGTAAGGCAAAATATATAAAACTGAAAGTTCTTAACATTTTTATTCAAACTGCTGAAGTGTGATAATTGAGGAAGCAATTTCTTTCCTTTGTAATGCAAAGGAAAACATTGCATTTCATCCTGACATGAGCTTTGCAAACCCTGCACCATTGTTTCGGGTCTGAGTGAACTGGAAAGTGTCCTACAACGTCATTTCTGATGCTGGCATTTGGATCAGACTGAACAGATGATTTCTGTTTTGGCGGTGCAGGGGAGTCATCAGGATCATTCACTTCAGCAGAATCCAGCACTTTTGATGGTCGCCCTCTTTTTCTTTGCACAGATGACGGCACCTTGTTTCCTTTGATCAGCAAATCACTAATGCTGATAACAAACTGAAGGAGTGAGAACACTTGAGAATTTGGTACAGATTTCTGCTCACAGTGACGTCTGTAAAGCAACCATCCATTCACAACCGCAAGATGAAGGCCCCAGTAAAATATTCTATGGTACTATTTCTTACTGCGATGGTCAGTGCGATATAGAGCCATAAGCATATCAAAGAGATCTACACCTCCCATATTCTGACTGTAGTCTTGAACAACAGCTGGGCAGGGCACATCAACATAGACATGCAGTTTCTTGTCCTAGCGCTTGATCATAGAAATTGGATCAACTGATCTCAGTGTTGATGAAAGCTGAACAGCTGAATTATCATACCAACGAACTACTGACAAACCAGAGTTTGCATCAACCATAAAATCACTGGATCCTCGACCTTTTTTCTTTAGTTCTTTTTCCGTTTTCATAATGCATCCTCTGATCCTGTTGCACCGTATTGTCTCAGTAGACAGGATGCTCTGTTCCTTTAGCATCAGCTGAAGCTCCAGAAAAGTGAAGTAGTTATCAAAGTACAGTTTGAAATTCTGAGTGCTAGGCAGTGTCTCACATAATTTCATAACAAAGTCTCCTGGTTGAAATCCACAGCTTTTCTGCACAACAGGAGCCTTGCCATCATAGAAACGAAAGTCATATGTCACACCACTGACCCCGCATCTAGCAAATACTTTGAAGCCCCATTTCTTAGGCTTCTTTGGAAGGTATTGCCTCAAGGGTTTTTTTTCCTTTGTATGGTATCATCTGTTCATCAGTGCTGTGCTTTTCTTCTGGTTCAACCTTTAGGCAAGCTTCTCGAATGAAATCCAGAAGAGGGCGAACTTTGAAATATCTATCATACAAAGGGTCATTTCTGTCAGTGACGGCCTTGGTGTTGTCGTTGAAGTGCAAAAACTTGTTGATGTCGGTAAAACGATTTTGACTCATAATGTCTGCAACAGGTGGAAAACGAAGTACTTCTGACAAGTAGCATTTATAACTGGGCATTGGAACCAGGCCCATCTTCAACAACATTCCACAGTATTGCTCGATTTCTACTGTTGTTGTTCTAAATGAGGACACACACTGAACTGCAAGTAAATCACAATGTGCTCAATAAGTTCAGTGGAAAAAAAATCTGTGAAAGTATTTTACTGGAGGCTCTTCCTCCTCGGGTGGATCAGAAAAGTTTCCCGACCAGATTGGATCGGAGGTGACTTTTGGCTTTATTCTCCTCCATCGAAACATTACTGCATCTTTTGATTTTTATTTCTTTTTGAATAATCTGTCAATGGAACATTATCATCATCATCATCTACACCAGCAACATCAGGATCTTTCTGCTTTGCATGATTCCTAACTGTTGATAATGGAAGATCATCTTCTGATTCGTTCAGTGGATCATTGCTCAACTCATCCATATTATTTTCCATCTCTGGATCCTCTACATCACTCTCAGGTTCAGAAATGTCAGCATCTGGTAACAAGACAAGCTGAGATTCCATTTTTCCTTTTCTATTTTGTCTGCGATGCATATCACAATCCATCATTTTGCCTGCATCAAACATTCAACAAATTTCAGAATGTAACTAATTACTACTAGATTACTACTTAATTAGCAGATAACATATACATTTCAAATTTAAATCTTAATAGCTGCTATGTGGTAAAATTCACTAAGGGGCTTGTTTACAAAGCCGCGGTAGCGGTTCGCGATCGTTATCGGAGCCGCGGACCCATTGATTTCAATGGGGCCGTGGCTCCGTTAACAATCGCAAACTGCTACTGTGGCTTTGTAAACAAGCCCCTAAGTATTGCAAACACCATTTCTGCAGTAACATGTAACAACCACTAAGTACCAATGGTTCCAAATGGAACCAACTACAAAACTGTCTCATTCAACAACTGTTTCAACAAAAAAATGGTGATAAAACTGGCAGAAAGGGAAACAATACCTGTTTGACTTGAAAGAATTTTCCTGATGCAGTGAAGCCTTCAGAACATTAAAATTTAACACTAGAACACTTGCAATAAAATTTCAAAATGGCTACCAAAACAAAAGCACAGCCAGTGGCGCCACCTAGTAAGTTAGTGACTCTAAACTGAATAAAGTATTTTATTATGATAATAGTAAGTGAGAAAATGACTTCTGATGTTTACTGGTTTTAATCCCAACTCAGTTTTTTCAAGAAAACTACATGGGTTCCAAATGTAACCACTGGGTATGAAAGGGTTAAAGGTAATTGGTATAGTTGTATCAGAACAAGTATCCCTAGCAACTTTAAGTAAAAAACTTAAATAACTAAACAAAACCTTAAATCTAAGATGCAGACAGCAGTCCAGTAGTGAGATAGTGGCTATCCAGTCTTTTGAATTGAGTGTCAAATGTAAGATTTTCTCCCTATTAGTGAAGTGTCTTATGTGTGCACTAGGTACAAGGAGTTCTTTGCCCTCAGGGAATAAGTTTTATCTCTGAAGGCTAGAGTAGCAAACTTGGAGGAAATAAGGAAGACAGAGAGATACATAAACGAGACCTACAGGGACATAGTACTGAAGTCCCACCTTCATGGAGGACAGAGGTCATGTGAAAGGACAGCATCACCTTGATGTGGCAGGAAATTATACTGTAGCTAGGAGCTGTCCACCAGGAGATATAAAACCCTCTCTCAATGAGGAGATTTTTCCAGGGCCATGTGCCCATGAAGGAAGGGTTAGGGCAGCTGTTATAGTTGGTGATTTGTTCATTAGACATGTAGATAGCTGGGTGGTTGGTAGACTTGAGAACCGCCTGGTAACATGTCTGCCTGGTGCGGAGGTAGCAGACCTCATGCACTACCTAGACAAGGTTTTAGATAGTGCTGGGGAGGAGTCTGCTGTCTTGGTACATGTTGGTACCAATTACATAGGAAAGTGTGGGAGGGAGGTTCAGGAGGCCAAATTTAGCTTTTAGGAATACAGCTTTTATCAGAATATAGGAAGACTAGGGGACATGCAATGAAGCTACAGGGTAAACTATTTAAGACTAATAAAAGAAAATATTTTTTCACTCAACATGTAATCAAACTCTGGAATTTGTTACCGGAGGATGTAGTAAAGGCTGTTAGTGTAGCTGGGTTTAAAAAAGGTTTGGACAAGTTCCTGGAGGAAAGGTCCATAAACCATTATTAAGAAGGGACCCAGGATATCAATGCTTGACCTAGTACAAGCATTGCAGAACCTGTGTCTTATGGGGAAACTGCTAGGTACGTATGACCTAGATTGGCCACTGTTGGAAACAGGATACTGGGCTTGATGGACCTTGGTCTGACCCAGTATGGCATATCTTATGTTCTTATGTAGGTAAGAAGTTGGAATCCAGAACTTCCAGGGTAGCATTCTCTGAAATGCTTCCCATTCCATGTGCAGGACCCAAAGGCAGGCAAAGCTCCAGAGTCTCAATGCATGGATGAGACAATGGTGCAAAGAAAAGGGGTTTGGATTTGTTTGGAACTGGGCAACATTCTTGGGAAAGGAAGGGCTTTTCAGAAGGGATAGGCTCCATCTCAACCGGGATGGAACCAAGCTGCTGGCATTAACCTTTATAAAGGAAATAGAGCAGCTTTTTAAACTAGATAATAGGGAAACGCCAACAGTCACCCAGGAGCACATGATTCAGAAGGTTGTATCCTTGGAGGATATTTGCAAAACAAGGAAGTTCCAGCATCCCGACAGAGATGTTCCAACAAAGATAAAAGTAACCCGGATGCCCTTCAGTACAGAGATGAAAGAGTCCAAATTACGACAATCAATTGATAACCAGATTAATATGTATAAAATATAACCTCTAAAATGCCTGTATTCAAATGCTAAAAGTCTAGAAAATAAGATGGGAGAGCTAGAATATATCGCACTAAATGAAAGGTTAGATATGATTGGCATCTCAGAGATCTGGTGGAAGGAGGACAAACAATGGGACACTGTGATACCTGGGTAAAAACTATATCACAATGACAGAGTAGACCAAATTGGTGGAGGGGTTGCACTCTAGGTTAGAGAGGGCATTGAGTCACAAAGGACTAAAGTTTTGCAGGAAACAAAATACACTGTAGAATCTCTATGGATAGAAATTCCATGTAAAAAGGGGAAGGCGATGGCACTGGGGGTGTTCTAACGATCGCCTGGCCAGAATCAACAGATGAACGATAAAATGTCAAAAGAAATCAGGGAAGCAAACAACAGTTACAACACAGTAATAATGGGTGATTTCAATTACCCCAGTATCGACTGGGTTGGTGTCACAGCAGGACATGCTAGAGAGATAAAGTTTCTAGATGAAATAAATGACAGCTTCTTGGAGCAGTTGGTTAATGAACCAAAAAGAGAGGAAGCTATTCTGGACCAAGTCCTTAGAGAAACACAAGATCTGGTGCAAGAGATAAGGGTGTTGAGGCCACTTGGCAATAGTGATCATAGCATGATCACATTTGTTTTAATAAATGGAAGAAAGATGGCAAGGAAATCCACAGTACTACCTTTTAACTTTCAAAAGGAAGACTATGATAAAATGAGGAAAATAGTTAAGAAAAAACTAAAAGGAGCAACTGCAAAGGTTAAAGCTTTACATCAAGCATGTGTGCTGTTTAAAAGTATTATCTTGTAAGTCCAGACCAGATGTATTCCACATTTTAAGAAAAGTGGAAGGAAGGCCAAAAAAACTACCAGTATCATTTAAAGGTGAGATCAAAGAGGCTGTTGTTGCCAAAAAAGCATCCTTCAGGAAATGGAAAAAGAAGCCTAATAACGAACACCGGAAACAACATAAGCATTGGCAAGTTAGATGCAAGGCATTGATAAGGCGGGCAAAGAAAGAATTTGCCGTGGAAGCAAAAACACATAATACAGACTTTTTAAAGTACATTTGTAGCAAAAAGCCTGTGAAAGAGTTATTTGGACCACTGGATGATAGAGAGGTAAAAGGGGTGCTAAGGAAGGACAAGGCCATAGCAGAGAGACTGAATGAATTCTTTGCTTTGGTCTTTACTGAAGAAGATGTAGGGAAGTTACATGTGCCTGAAATGGTATTTAATGGTGATATAGTGGAAGAATTTAAAGAAATATCGATAAACCGGGAGGATGTATTACAACTGTTTGATAAAATGAAGAGTGGCAAATCACCTGGACCGGATGTTGAAAGAACTGAAATATGAGATTGCAGACCTACTATTAGTAATTTGTGAACTATCATTAAAATCATCTGTAGTACCTGAGGATCGGAGAGTGGCCAATGTAACTCCAATTTTTAAAAAGGGTTCTAGGAGTAATCTGGAAAACCACAGACCAGTGAGCCTGATGTCAGTACTGGGCAAAATGGTAGAAACCATTATAAAAAATAAAATCACCGAACATGTTGATAGCCATGGTTTAATGGGAGAAAGCCAACATGGATTTAACTAAGGAAAGTCTTACTAATGTTATATTTTTTGAAGGTGTGAATAAACAGGTAGACAAAGGTGAGTCAGTTGATACAGATGCCAATTCCATAACATGCACGTCCGGCCCGTGGGCATATTCAAATTGAAAACGTGCTACGAATGGACCCTGATTCTGCAGATGCGGGAATAGACACATCCATGGTACAGAATCATGTACATAGATGTACGCAGTGCAGCCTGCACAGAGCACTATGGTGTACAGAGATGGGCATACGGCAACAATGGCTGTGTATGTCCCTGTGCTCACCGTATTTCAAAAAGATGTATGTTATGTGTTCCTGCTTGTCTCCATGACATACCCGCGAATGGCCATGCCTCCCCTTTAAAACATGCAGCTCCTAAGCTGCTGTGCCCATGGACAGTGCTATTTTGAAGCAGAATTACAAAGAAAGCGGAAGATACATATAAGCGGATGCAAGTGTGACAATAGAAATTAGTCTGTGGCATGCTGAGACCCCACAAAGCAAGTTCAGTTCACTGTAATATGGTAGAAAAACCGGTAGAGAGTGATCTATCTGGCACAAGATGCAAAACAGCACTACAGATATGGCATTAGAAGACCTCCATAGGTATGCATGTTGTGTACATCTCTGGACCATGTCTGTACAATGCTAGGTAAGGATATGAACCCACAGAACAGGACCGCCATAATGAACTGTCCAGACTTTTCCCTTTCACCAATTAGAGGCCTTCGGAATAACTGCAGTCAGCAGTGCAGGCATCACACAGACATGCCCAGAGACACCATCATCGCTCTCTATACCTGTGCACATTTGTAGAGACCAATGATGGTGCACCTGGGCATGTTGTACTGTGTTTTGTACTGTTGCACGCCCTCTTGCTGAGGTCCCCTTAATAATGACAGGGATATGTTTGGACAGTTAAGCTATTATGGAACTGTTCTGCTCACTCCTGCCTCTTCTCACTGGCACCTGGTGATGCTGCAGTCATCCCTACGGTCCAAGTGCTTGCCCCCCCCCCCCCCCAGATATGCAGAGCAGCAATCTAGATCGCCAAGTGCAGCCCTCCAACCACACACACACACACACTCTCACTTGCAGTCCCACAGAAACATACATCTGGCAAAAGGATGCCCTGTACTGAATGACTGCGATGATGGAAAGGAAACCATAGAAATCAGAACTGCCAACCCAGCATCATACTTGAGTACTACATTCAGGAATGTATACATCATACATGGTAACAATGAAAGTGGACCTCAAACAGATACAGAGCTACATTAGACCCAAACAGCCCTTCCAGTATAGCAGCATCAGGGGCCATATCTCGTATGCACATTGCACAACATAGGCCCACATATCCAACCAAGCGCAACAGTGACCTGTGCACAAAATATTTGTCATACAGCCACTGGCATAATACATCCCCAATACTGTTTCCGGATAAGGATCACATATGACCTTATCTGCATCAGGGGATGGTACATATTTCATAGAGCATATTGTAGGGTTCCACTGCGAGGAGCACAACACTCCAGCTGGCTGGTTGCTCCACAGAGCATTGATAGCTGGGATGACATTATTGCATGGAGTCCCAGGACTCTGTCATCAATATCATTTCCAGGACTTGGGCATTTTTAGGGAACCCTAGCTTTGCCCCTTTAGCACACACAGCAATTGCCAGCATAGTCGGTATGTGCACCCGTGCTCTTCCACATACATTTGTGGGGTGGTTATTTATGTTAGTTTGACTTAAATCCTCCCTGTCCTCTGCTTACTGTTCAGTGACACTGCATGCTATGGTGTTCCAGACTGCAGACACAGTGCACGGCATAGATTTCACATTCATTCACCAATATGGGTTGCATTGAGGTGCAGGGCAGAAATATTTCTAAGTCCTACCCCTATTCCATATATCTGCAGGTATAATGTCAATGTCTGCAGGTGAACTGGAAGCTGCAGTCATCTCTACACTCATCACCTGTGGGCTAATCATACTGCGTTCTGAGGCAGTTTTAAAAGGAAACAGCAGCAGGTGTGCCCACGCCTGAGGGCCTCGCCAGAGGGCCCTTTGGCATGGCCCTTAGGCATGGACCATAGGCATGGACAAAGATTTCTTAGGTGGGGAACACAGGCAGGAAGCAGATCTCAGTTGTCCAGTGTTTTGTAAATGACTGAGGTGACAAAGCCGCCACTTCCTCCTATGAGGGCCATCTATGTCAATTTCAGCTGTTTTCTCTTCTCCAGGTTTATTATCCCTTAAATTCTGATGTATAGTTCATTTAGTCATAATTATATAGCCTAGATTGTAATAGTCTTTATTATTCAATTTGATTTTCATACCTATTGTAATGTATTCTTCTATTGTAATTATATTACTGATACTTTTATAACCTATCCTGCACGTCTGATACCTTCTGACTATCCCTTCTGCTGTTGAATGCTTTATCCTGCCCATTCTTCTCCTCTGTTCATACTAGTCTTTCACTGCAATGTTTTAGCTACTATTCTAATTTCTAGCTTATTTGACTTTCCCTCATTTAGTTGCAGGTGCCTATCTATTTTATGCTTCTACCCTTTATGATGGCACCCTCCTTTTTAGCTTTTACTAGCTGTTTCATCCTTGCCAATTTATCTTTGATTTCTTCCATCCTTACTAATAGTCACGACCCTATTCCAGTTATTCAAGGCCTAGGAAAGAGATGTTTTAATCACCCATATCACCCTACCATTAAATTGTAAGCCTAATCTACATCCACGTTTGCTCTACATAGCCCTTCAGCATACCATAAAGTCCAAAAGATCAGATAAGCACATATATCCTTGCAGCTTAAAATGCGCTCTCATAAATGCACATTCGGTTAGTAAGAAATGGCCTGCTATCTCTGACCTCATATCCAGTCACAACCTAGATATCCTCCTAGTCACTGAATCATGGTTAACTGATTCTGACTCAGTACTTCTTAATCATCTCATTCCTCCCAACTACTCTATTTATACTTGCAATAGATCTGGTCGTACAGGTGGAGGTGTTTTTATCCTCGTAAGGACTGATCTTCAATTCCATCTACTCTCCTCCATCAGTTCCACACAGCTTGATTCCATTATCATAGCCAATGATAAAGTTTCCATCTGCCTGTCCTACAGGTCTCCATCCTCCTCCCCTGAAGATCTCTCAACTATTTTAGACCTTGCTTGTAACCCCACGTGCTCACATATACCAAATTGGGTATTAGGCGATTTTAACTTGCCAGCTCTCCAGAACAATCACTCTTTTGCTTTTCTTGAAGCAATTGCCGAGTTCGGTTACAAGCAGATATTTGATACCCCTACACATTCTAAGGGAAATAAGCTGGATCTCGTTTTTGCTCCATTTTCAGTAGTTATTTTCAATTAACTACTTCTCTCCTTCTATTACCCCAGTACCTTGGTCTGATCACAGTTTAATCAAATTTCTAATACCAATTTCACAGGTCCACAACACTCATCAGAATTCAACTAATGCTTCCTCAGTTTCTTCAATAAGTTTCTGGCTTGTAAATAAAGAGGAAGTCATTGACAAAGTTATACCTAACTTTGATATCACATCACCCAATTTTGATTTGCTGATATCTACCTGGAACAATAGCCTGAGCTCATTTGCTATTCGGCCTGCATTGAATAACTCACCAAAGAGAAAACATATAGCACGCTAGTACTCTTCTGATCTGCGGTCATCTCTTCTTTTACTTAGGAAGCTTGAAAGACGATGGCGATGTTCACATTCTTCTGATGATCATTCTGCTTATATCTCCCATCTTGAGACCCACCGATGTGCAATTGTTAATAAAAGAAAGGAATACCATTCTGATCTCTTGCTCCGTTCACCAAACAGACCTCATGATCTATTTAATATCGTTAAATCACTTGCTAAGGATCCTACTTCTATTCAATCTGACATTTTACAACCTCAAGAATTTTTTGATTATCTATGTTCTAAAGCCAATCTTACCAGCTCCTCCTTCCCCTCCCTTGTACCAAGTTAAATATCAGGCTTTTTAACACCTTTATCTTTCTTTACACCCCCCTCTGAGAAGTCCATTGAGGACATCATTACTTCCATTAATACAACCACCTCTCCCAATGACCCTTGCCCAGCTTTCTGGATCAGATCTTTACGTACTGACTTCAGTCCAATCATAGCTAAGATCATTAAGCTTTCATTTTCAATGGGGTTATTTCCCTTCACTTTAAAACAAACCTCCATTTGGCCACTTCTAAAGAATAGTAAGTTAAACCCTAAAGAGGTAGAATCTTATCGACCAATCTCTAGCCTTCCCCTATTAGCTAAAATAATTGAGAAGGTTGTCCACATCCAACTTCAACATCACATTGAGACTACTGCTCCTCTTGATCCTTGCCAGCACGGGTTCAGAGAATTCCATGGTGTTCAGACACTTCTCACCACTTTATTCAGCTCTTTACTCATTGGAATCGATAACATCAGACAAGGTTATGTTCTAATCTTCATGGATATTGCCGCTGCCTTTGACTCAGTCAATCATGAGTTGCTACTTACACGTCTTCAAGAGAAGGGAGTTCTTGCTTCAACCTTGAATTGGTGCAAGTCATACCTTTCTTTTTTTTTTTTAAACTTTTATTTTCATTTTGCAACAAACAAAAGAAACAACACACCAAAGGAGACAAAACAAGTATACAATAAGGAAAAGCAAACCCAATTACCCCCCACCCCCATGCTTCTTCTCTGAACCGATAGTATCAGCATGTGAGCGCTGCCAAACAACAGTGATCTTACATCAAAACGAACATAAATAGTATCTGCGATACAGAATGATCACATGACAGAGATTTATACAAATTTAAACAGTCAGATGAGAGCATTTAGCATTGTGAACATAGTCATTGAGCACCTTCCATTTAGACAGATGATGGGGGGTCTGAACGGAAGAAGCAAACATACGAGGTATTTGTTCATATTTACTATAGAGACAGACATGATTCCACCATTCATTGGGGCTCAGATGGGAGCTATTTTTCCAGTATTTCGTAATTAGGGAGATAGCGATGCCCAGCATAAAGTCTAAAAGGAAGTAAGCCGATTTGGAAAGAGAGGGGATCCCCGCAGCTGAGCGGAGTCCCACTATCCTCCAAGAAAGGGGCTCTTGAAAGTGCAAAATAGATTGGATACGACCCCAGACCCGACGCCAGTAATACTGTAGTGCGGGACATTCATACATAACATGAGGTAGTGAACCAATGGCCGCATGGCATGTCCAGCATCTATTGTCTTGAGAGGTGTTCCATTTGGCTAATCTGTCAGGAGTATAGAAACACCGGTGGGCTAGAAAGAAGAGTGTCTGAGTGAGTGAGGCGGATCGGGAGACCCGTGTCACTCTACTCCAGACGAGGCTCCATTGCTCCGGGGTCAAAGTTACATGCAGTTCCCGCTCCCATGCTTTCTGTGCTATAGGGGTACCTCGATTTACAGCATTACATAAGGTTTTGTAAAAGTTAGATGCTACACCCGGTGAACTCCCGATAGATCGGATAGTCTCCGACAATCCCTGGGCAGGGGATTCCGATGGCGGGAGCACCTTAGCACTCCGAAGACAATGCTGTAGTTGCACCAACTGAAAGTAGTGTTTCGCTGGGAGACCAAATTCAATTTGCAATTCGCTAAAAGTTTTCCAGCGACCATCACGGAACAACTGGTTAGGGATCCAAATGCCCCTAGTGTACCAGGGGCTCCACGCCATCGGTTTATTTTGTATTTGAAATCGAGTATTGTACCAAAGCGGGAGTCTGCCTAACGGACAGAATCGGGAGTCTAGAGATTGCATAAGAGTATTAAAGGCACCTAAAGTGTCTAAAAGCATTGGTGGATAGTGGGAGTCTGATGGGAGAGTCATACCAGGGAGATAAGTAAGAGGAATCGGTTTGCAAAGGTCCTCCTCTATGTCTAGCCACACAGGTCTACTCGGTGCAGGATCTTCCAGCCAACGAGCGCCTTGTTTGAGAAGAAAAGAGTGGTGATATTTCAGAAAATCAGGGAATCTGACACCCCCATTTTCCTTATCTGCTTGCAATTTATGCTTCGCTATCCGAGGTGTCTTATTTTGCCATAAGTATCTAGTCAGAAGGCCCTCTAAATCTTTATATGTACGTCGAGGTAGGAGACAGGGCAACATTTCTAAAATGTAATTCACTTTAGGAACAATCATCATTTTTATGGTTTCTAGGCGACCCCACCAGGTAAGTGTTAAAGGAGTCCAACGGTGAGTAAGCGCCCGGACTTTAGAGGTTAAGTCTTTGGCATTAAAGGAGATAGCGTCTTCCAAAGGAGAGCAGTAGTGAACCCCAAGGTATTTGACCATGCGAGGTTGCCATAAAAAGGGAAAGGATTGCATATCTGCCTGATGAATCAGAGGATTTAGTGGAAAGGCTACCGACTTGGTCCAATTTATCTTATAACCCGAAAGTTGTGAATATTTACCAATTTGCTCTAGGACGGCCGGCACTGAGTCTAGAGAGACAAAGAGCATAAGGTCATCCGCATATGCTGAAATTTTGATTTCCCTATGAGAGAAGGGGACTCCATGAATCTCCTCCGATTGCCGGATTAGTAAAGCTAAGGGTTCGAGTGCAAGATCAAAAAGAAGTGGAGACAGTGGGCATCCCTGGCGAGTACCGCGTTGAAGGGGAAATGGCTGAGACTTTAAAGCATTAGCACAGATACTGGCTGTAGGCTGTGCATACATGGTGCGGAGATAACGGAGAAAACCTTCTCCGAATCCGTACCAGCGGAGAGTTGCAAACAGGAAGGGCCATTCTAAGCGATCAAAGGCCTTCTCAGCATCAAGTGAGAGGCCAACCAATGGTCGATCAAGATTAACTGCGGTAGTCAGTACATGACATAGAGTCCGAGCATTGTCAGCAGTTGATCTACCGGGAATGAAACCGCATTGATCTGGGTGTATTAAAATAGACATCCTATCAGAGAGCCGGGTGGAGAGAATGGTGGCAAATATTTTATAGTCCGCGTTTAGGAGGGAAATTGGACGATAATTAGCTGTTAGTTGTGGATCTCTCCCCTCTTTCTCAAAAACTACTACATTTGCCATTGAAAAGGACCCAGAAGGAGATCCCTCCTCGGCCAGAGCAGAAAAATAAAGTTTCAAAACTGGAGCTAAATCAGCGTTAAAGGTTTTGTAGAATTCAGCAGGGAGACCGTCCGGGCCTGCAGCTCGACCTGTGGCACATCTCTTGATAGCAGAATGAATTTCTGATAAAGTGAATGGTTTGTCCATGGCCTCTCTATCTTCGTCAGATAGGGTCGGTCGTTTTACCCCTGAGAGTAATCGTTCAAATACTTCTGGCTCAAAATCACATTCAGATTGATAAAGCCGAGTATAAAAATCACGAAAGAGTCCTAAAATTTCTGTATCGTTAGTGACCAAGCCCCCCCCGACGGATTACGGAGAGCAGTAACACGCTTGGCTTCTTTTTGACCTTTCAGGGCATTTGCTAACAATTTGCCAGCACGGTTATTTTCCCGGTAATACATCCCTTGTTGTGATTCAATATTTTTAGCAGCAGCAGTATACAAAAGCTGATTGTATTGAAAACGAAGGCGTTGTAAACGGAGTAAAATACATGGGTCAGTACGGGACGTGAGGAGACGCTCCCCAGCTTGTATCTGTTGCTCTAGAATCAGTAAGTGTTGCTTTCTTTGTTTCCCTTGTCGAATTTGATAGCTGGTTATAGTTGCACGGATAGATGCCTTAAAACCCTCCCACCAAGCCCAGCTCGCTGTGTCATGGGGTGAGTTAAAATGAAAATAATCTTGGATAGCGGCCTTTATGTCAACCTGAAAATCTTTTTGATCTAGTAGGGATCTATCAAAAAACCAAGCTCGGGGAGGATCATCTCGCGTAGTGACATGTAATGAAAAAGATATGGCAGCATGATCTGAAATATGGAGAGGATGAGTCCTAGCCGTGTCCACTTGAGAAATCAGTGCTTTGGAAATGAGAAAGAAATCTATTCTAGATTGTGAGTGATGGGGGGCAGAGAAAAAGGTGAACTCTAAGTCGGAGGGGTGAAGCAGCCTCCATATATCTACTAGCGCAAGATCTTGCATCAGAGCTGTAAGGGTAGCAAGACTCTTGGGTGGACTACTCGTTCTAGGCGGTTGTCTATCTATCAAAGGGTCTAGTACTTGATTGAAATCGCCACCAAGTATTAATGGAGTATTGGCAGAGGCCTGTGCTAACTGCGCAATACTGGCATAGTAAGCAGGGTTATCCACATTCGGGGCATAAATACAAATACACGTGAATTCACTATCTCCAACCTTAAGGTGTACACGGGCCCATCTACCCTCCTTATCAGAGCTAGTATCCATTACAGTAGCTTGCAAAGACTTCTTAACCAGAATGGCTACCCCACACCGTTTGGAAACGGCGGGAGAATAGGCAGCCACCATGTAAGGCTTAGCATTGAGTTTCAGTGTTTCAGCGGAGTTTAGATGCGTTTCCTGAAGAAACACTAAATCAGCATGCACATGGTTAAGATAGCTAAGGATTTTCTTTCTTTTGATTGGGCTATTGATGCCTTTTACGTTAAGTGATAAGATCTTACATAAGGCCATTCAGAAAGGTTAAAAATTCTGAGCATGATAACGCACATAATTTCACAATGTCCCTCAAAGTAACTGTATCTGGCTGTACACATAATATGATAGAAATTAAGCTAATGTAATACAATGAAGCGCCCCACATTAAAAAAGAAAAACCACGGTGCGGTAGAGAAGAAGCAAAACCCCAGAAATTACTGGCGACCATGTGTCTGCGGGGAGAAACCCCAGAGAAGGCCGAAATTGAAAACATATAACCTGTATAACTGTGCGTGCTCCGAATCCAACCGAGGCACACATCATGGAGGGATAGGAGACCAAGAGAGTCATATAGAGAAAGAAAGAAAAGTCCAGGCAGTCTCTGTGCTTGGCTATGACCACCGCGTCGGGCCCTTCAAAATGGCGGTCAGAGCCGGCAGATAATAAGTCCAAGTTGTTGGATTAGCGCATCTGCTCTGCTTCTTTGGAGTCTAAAAATGTTGATAGTAGATCAGGATCTTCGAATGTCCTAGTTTGGTTGTGGAGAGTCACTCGGAGCTTCGCTGGATACAACAGGCCAAAGCGAGCCTGTAGCTGTTGAAGTCGAGGGCGAAAAGCAAGGAGCCTCTTCCGACGGTCAACTGTGGGCTTTGCCAAATCAGGGAAGAAGGAGACTCTATGACTTTCAAACTCCAGATGATGATTCGCCCGGGCAGCGTTTAGAATTTGTTCCACTTGTTGATATCGTAGTAATCGAAAGATAATAGGCCGGGGGGTCGTTCGATTGAGCGCCATATGGGTAGGAACACGATGTGCTCGATCAATTTCCAGATCTCTATGAAAAGTGATCTTCAGCAAGGAGGGAAGAGTTTTGAGCAGAAATTCTCTTATATCTCCTGCTTCCGCCCCCTCCGGTATTCCTATGAGCCTCACATTGTTGCGACGGGCTCGATTATTGCTATCTTCTAACTCTTTTTGAAGATTCTATATCTGGCGCTCAGCCTTGTCCAGTTTGACCAAGCGCACCGCGTGCGAGTCGAGGACCCCCGCCATGTTGTCCTGCCGTAATGAAAGACTTTCAAGTCGGTCCTGGAGCACACCGAAGTCTTCTCGCATGGCTCGAAGCGCTTCTCCGTTGGACTGCACCAGTTCCTTCACGCCGCGTATTTCCTCTAAGATCTCCTGGTGCATTTCGGGGTTTTCCCGAAGTGGAACCATCTTCTGTGGGGAAGACACCTCTGTTTTGGAGCGTTTTCCGTGTGAAGAAGAAGGGGACCCGAAGTCCAAGCGCGCTGGTTTATGGGCCGCCATCCCCCCCGAGGTACCCCGGTAAGTTCGGAGCAAAATATTAAGTTTATGTAGGTATTAAGTCAGGATTCTGAGTAGGCCTCTCGGGAGCTTCAGCGCGAAGCGTCTTACCCGCTGGACATCAGGCTCCGCCTGCCGCAAGTCATACCTTTCTGATCGCTGGCAACAGGTACGAATAGGCTCTGTGACCTCTGAATCTTTTTAACAAAAACAAGGTGTTCCTCAAGGCTCATCACTTTCTGCTCTCTTCTTTAACATTTATATGCAGCCTATCTGTTCAATCATCCACTCCTTTAACATCTCTAGCTTTGTCTATGCTGATGATGTTTTGATGTTCATACCATTTTCTGTTGACCAGCCTGACTTCTCGACTATTATAAGCTGCTTTAACGTTGTTACAGATTGGCTTTGTACACAAAACCTCAGAATCAATTTTAACAAGACGGATGTCTTATTCATTACAAGAAATCAATCCTTCACCCCTCTTGCATCGATTAAGGTCAGAGATGCAGAACTCTTAAGTAAATCTACCATCTGTTACTTAGGGTATCACTTTAGACCATCAGCTTGACATGAAGGTACATATTAGTAATATCACCAAGGCAATTTACTACAAAATACGAACACTTCATCACCTACCCCCTCTCCTAGAGCCTTCTGATTTTCGTACAATTTTTCAAGCCCTTGTGACCCCCCATTTTGACTTTGCCAATGCCATTCTGCATGGTCTCCCTAGAAGCACTCTTAATCCAATACAATTGGCAATGGATGACGCTGCTCGTGTCCTACATGGAGCATCAAGAAGAGAACATATAACTCCGATTTTGCAGCACCTCCACTGGCTTCCCTTTCATTGTAGGCTTACCTTTAAAGTAATCCTGCTTACATTTAAAGCCCTCAACAAGCTTTTTTCTGCCTCACTCAAGGATCTTGTTCAACTTATACCTCAGAATAGATCCAGAAGATCTGTTGTTGCTCATACTCTCACTGTCACCTCTGCGATTATAAGATGCTCTCTTGCGACTAACAACCGAGCCTTTATATTTTATGCACCCACACTTTGGAATGCCCTTCCTGTCCATATTCGGGCTATTTCTAACCTTGCTCATTTTAGAAAAGCCCTAAAATCTCACCTTTTTCATCAGTACTATTCTCATGCCGGTGACTTTACATAATCATATTTATTCTTTATATCTATTATTTGATTTTAACTGTATCTGTTATTAATTTCTTAAATTATTTAGACTCCCCTTTTTAACCAAGTTGTTTTTACCTGTTATATGTAAAGTCCAATGTTTGCTCTGCCCGCATTGTACAATTAATGTTTTATTGTAAACCGCACTGATGCTAAAGAGCGCAGTATAGAAAAGTTATAAATAAATAAACATACACGGGTCTCTCCAGAATACGCTTTATACATCTCCGTGGCTAGCCATACCCCCATTGTGCCCCCTCCCACCCTCATTCTGGGATCTCTGTTTAAGTACCATATTCGTGCAGGGCCATCTAGGATCGGAATACAGTTCTAGATGTTTTCAAGAGGAAAACATCTATCCTGCAAGTCCAAGCAGCTTATTCGTGTTTCAGAATGACCTCCATAGTGTTTCTAGATTTTCAGAAAGCCTTTGACAAGGTCCCTCATGAGAGACCTTTGGCGAAATTAAAAAGTCATGGGATTGGAGGCAGTGCACTACTGTGGATCAGAAATTGGTTAAAAGATGGAAAGCAGAGAGTAGGGCTAAATGGCCAATTTTCTCAATGGAGAAAGGTGAATAGTGGAGTACTCTAGGGATCTGTGAAGGGCCCGCTGCTTTTTACATATTCATAAATGACCTGGAAATAGGAATAATGAGTGAGGTGATAAAATTTACAAATGACACAAAATAATTCAGAGCTGTTAAAATGCAAGAGGACTGTGAAAAATTGCAAGAGGACCTTGAACAATTGGAAGACTGGATGTCCAAATGGCAGACAAAATTTAATGTGAACAAGTGCAAAGTTATGCACCTAGGAAAGAACAACCCAAACTATGGTTACACAATGCAAGATACCACCTTAAAAACCACTATCCAGGAAAAAGATTTAGGCGTCATCATGGATAATATGTAGAAACCCTCCGCCCAATGTGAAGTGGCGGCCAAGAAAGCAAACAGAATGCTAGGCATCATAAGGAAAGGAATGGAGAATAAAACTAAGGATATTATAATGCCTCTGTATCTTTCCATGGTGCGACCACACCCTGAATATTGTGTGTAATTCTGGTCACCATATCTTAAAAAAGATATAGCTGAATTAGAAAAGTTACAAATAAAGGCAACAAAAATGGTAAAGGGAATGGAAGAGAGGCTTAAAAGGTTAGGGCTCTTCAACTTGGAAAAGAGATGGCTGAGGGGGATATGAAAGAGGTCTATAAATTGATGAATGGAGTGGAACGGGTAAATGTAGCTCAGTTGTTTACACCATCAAAAAGTAGAAAGACTAGAGGACACACAATGAAGCTACAATGCAACCTATTTAAGGCTAATAAAAGAAAATATTGTTTTACTCAATGTGTAATCAAACTCTGGAATTCGTTATCGGAGGATGTAGTTAAAACTGTTAGTGTAGCTGGGTTTAAAAAAAGATTTGGACAAGTTCCTGGAGGAAAGGTCCATAAACCATTATTAAAGAGGACCTGGCAAATCCACTGCTTACCCCAGGACGAGCATTATGGAACCCGTGTGCCTCTTTGGGAACCTGCCAGGTACTTGTGGCCTGGATTAGTCACTGTTGGAAACAGGATACTGAGCTTGACTGACCCCCGGAACACCATCTCCTGCCCTCATCTAGGCCTCCCTGTACAAACCTGCTGTATGTATGGGGAGGGTATTGACAGGACCAGCAGGGGGACAAATAGCTGGGATAGATGTCCCGATGAGACGTCCATTCCCACTATTCTTGCAACAGAATAACCCCCTTTGGGTCTGACACCGATGATTAGCTTATAAACTGTATACTGACATCCTAAAATCAACACCTCGACAAATCCTCTCTTAGACATACTGTAATCCATGCTGTACCACCCCCACCATACACTAATATGAAGTTATACCCCACCTTTATGTTATCCAAGTTGAATGTACCTTATCTAGTTCATTGTAAAACCTAATTCTTTTGAGTTCACTATTGTTCTATGTAAACCACTTTAACTATTCATAAAAGTGATATATAAAAAGAGTGAAATAAATAAAATTGGGTCTGCAAATCTATGGGTTGACTTTTTTGTAGGCATGTATGGGGGCAGGTCCGGCATGTATCTGTTTTAAATGTCTCATTAAGATGTTGGATTGTTCTCTGAGCTTGATAGTTTGATTGCAGATGTTTCATCACTATTTGAGGGGACATCATCAGTGCAGGGTTCCAGATGGTAATGTGCTTGAATGCTTATGTTTGTACTTATATTGGGGTTTATTTATTTATTTAGCTGCATTTATATCCTACTTTTCACTGGGTCAAAGCAGTTGGGGGATACATTTAACATGAGGGGATATGAGACACATACACTAATACTTACAGAGAACATGGGCAATGGAGGGTTAAGTGGCTTGTCCAAGACCACAAGGAGCACCTGTGGGACTAGAAACCCCAATCCTTCTGGCCCAAGGTTGCTGTCCTCTAGTGGGATTTGAACCACCAACCTTCCGGCCTATAGTACCTTGCCCCAACCACTAGGCCACTCCTCCTTCTTGGGGTGACTCAGCTCTTCTGTTCGTGTGGATTGATTATCTCATTATCTAAAATGGCACATGTTGTGTGTAATCTGTTCCTGACTGCCTGACCAGGGCCTCAGCCCTTGGCTCCTATTCTTGGATTCCAAAGCAAGTGAGAAAAGAAATGAAAACAAAACACAGTTATATCTTAACAAGGTCTGCTTAAAGCTTTAAGTGCGGGAATTCACAGGCTTGCAAACCGGAGCAGTCTCCTGTAACTCCTTTCATAGCTTGGCCGCAGCACTTTCTTTTATTAGGAAAAAAAATGCCCTATTATAAAATTTCATCTTATCACTGTGTTATGCTTCTTGCTTTACTTTTTGTTTATCTGTATCTACATGTTACAGGTCAAGCTAAACACTACATGCTTCAGGTCAATCTGGGCACAGACATATTGACCACTTCTACTCATGCCAAGCATTCCTGCAAACAAAAACATTCAGTTTCACAAGATGTAACCTTGAGTGCCTCCCTCTTATTCTTAAATACCATCTTGTAATACTGACAGAATATTTAGAGCTGTTCTCATACTCTAAACTGTTACCTGTGAGACTCCGGCCCCTATAAGTCCCTTCCTACAGTACCTTCATGTAGCTGTGCACAGAGAGGCAACAACTGCAGATCTGGCTCCAGAACCATTCACATGTACATCCTCACATCAACCTGTTTTCTCCTTGCTATGTAGACCCAGTAAGGAATTGAGAGGGGTCATGTATGCATCCTATAGCCATTTCTGGTGCTTGTGTACCCAGTAGTGTTCCTCTGGCAGTGTTGGACTCACATCCTCCTGTTCCTGGATATATATGCATGTCGCCAATAGCAGGTGTGTCTCCACATTCTAAGGTTGTGTATGTGGGGTTCATGGGGGTGATGTGATTGCCCTTCTTTGTGGTCAGGAAGTGCCAATCAATACTGCTATATGTGTACTCTTAATCTCTCTCCTTGGCAGAAAAATTGTGAAGACTGCTTGCTGATATGTCGTAGGACTGTGTTGAGGCCATGCAGGACATGTTGGTGAAGCTTGGACCCTGAAAACATAAATAGCCTCTTCAGCATTACTTGACTTTGGGACATTCCATTGCAAGGCAAAAGCATTTTGAAAGGTACACGTTGCTTGAACATTTGGAATAGATTACCATCAAATGTTGACCTAAAGATGTCATAACATCAAAATGGACACATAACCAGTGTCTTTGATGGGATTACTGTGTCCGACACATATGATCTTGTAGCATTCTTACACCTTACCTCTGGTCACTTGGTAAGATTCCCTTGTTTATGGTATTGTAACCAAAAAAGAAAAGATAAAATAAAATAATAAATACCTGGAGGGTGGGTTCCCTCTTCAGCCAGTGATGAGTTGTTTTTTTTTAAAAAGGGAGCCACAGCTGCTCAAAGGCTGCTGATTGCAGCCTTGATGTACCTTCCGGACCCGTCCCAAGGCTCTGGGAGAAAGTCTGGCAAGAGAAGGGATCTGTTGGGTTACAATGTAGCATGTTGGTCAGCTGTAATTGCCTGTCTCTGCTGAAGTACTTCACTGAACTCAGCTCACAGACACTGGATGAGAGAAAGAGCTGATTTTAAAAAAATGTAATAGGGCTCCACATAGTAAAATAGGAGATTCTTTCTCTTTCCTGTCAAACAATGGTGTTTCTTTCTATTTTCTATCTGTGTAGCTGCCTTTTTTAAAATTGTAAACCGCTCTGATGTGCTGCTTGAGCGGTATATCAAACAACCAATAAAAGATAAAAAGATAAAGATAAAGAAAAAGACATTTAAAGTAGAATGGAACTAGTTGATGAGGTCATCAAGCGTAGCAACACTGTTCCAGAAAAAATGGAATTTTAGTGAGACTGGCTTGTTGTGGCACTTATTGTGTGGGCTCGAATGTATATGGATGCACACTGCTTTATGTGACTGAAGAGGCCTCTGTTTGGATGAATTTTGGAAAGTTTGATAGGTTTTGTTTGAGACTGAGTGAGTATGAGAAAGGGGTGAATGAAATAAAGCGATTTAAAGGTTTCAAATGGAGAATCTCAGGTAGGTTCAGGTGAAAGCTTAAAGAGAACAGATTGAAGGAGAGGGTGAAAGCTTAAAAAGAAGTCTTAAAGAAGAAAACTAGTAAGATCCTTTGGTTTAGAAAACTAAAATGTGTTTTATTTTCTAATTAGAAGTGTATAATGAGTCTGGGTGGAAATAACAGCAGAGGTAGTTGAAGGTAGGTTAGAGAAGAACATAGATGCTTATGGATAAAAAATAAAAATGGGAAATAGAAGAGATTGGAAGTTTTTTTTTAATATAAACACTTCCCTTGACATATCCTAATAAGTAAGTACCAAAGGAAAGTATATTAAAAGAAGTAAAATATTTTCGCATTCAAGGTGGTTTGCATTCAGGTTCTGCATATATTGTCCTTGTCCCCGAAGGGCTCACAGTCTTTCTTGTACCTGAGGCAAAGGAGGGTTAAGTGGCTTGCCCAAGTTCACAAGGAGCACCTGTAGGTCTAGAAAACCCCAGTCCTTCTGGCCCAATATAATCTATAAAGTGGGGTTATAAGTAAAGTTTTAAGGGGAGTCAAGATAGTAAAGATTAATGAACGAAGGGGATGAATGTTGGTGCATGGTAGCATAACAGTGAATGGGTGAGAGAGTGGCACTTGGGTGAGGTTCTGGTGCATGATTTAGGTTGGGGGGGGGGGGCTCAGTGGCCTGTACTTAGTAGATTTTTAATCAGGAGGCAGCTGACTCTTATTTTTCAACTTGAGGACTTTGGACCCCTTCCCTACTACTATTTCCCCTTGCCCTTCCTACTTACTAAAAAAAAATCATTAAAAAAAGAAATTATGCATGCTTGCTTGATGGAAATAAATTTAAAAAAATGTCTCTCAAATTCACTCATTCAGATCTCCCCTCCCACTCAGTCACAATCCTTCCTTCAATTGCTCACTTACCCACTGCTGCTCAATCTGAAGCTTCGGAGGAGTGCTGAACTGAAGCTCGGAGAAGAAAAAAGCATGTTTATGGGCCCCAATGAACTACCTGACATCGGATGTGGTAAGTGTAATTCTCTCAGGAACACTTTTTAACAATTATTTGAGCTCAACTAAACACTGAGACATTTGAGATATCCGAGTCACACCTCTACCAACTATTTTTCTGATACTTTTAATGAAGTGAAAAAGAAAACCCACAAACAAATACAGGACATATGTTGTATGGTAGAATCCTTGGGCAAGCCACTTAACCCTCCATAGCCCCCATGTTCCCTGTAAAATAGTTATCTCCAAGTTATAATGCCCTGTTCAATGTAATTTCAGTTTGTTCAATGTAAACCGCACTGATGCAGAATAGCGCGGTATATAAGAGAATGTAAATAAATAAATAAATAAATAAATCCTCTTTATTGTAATATTTTTTTAAATTTTTATTTATGTAATTTCTCAAAAACAGCACTCAAGAAAATATCTTGCACAGAAAGAGCCAGGTTGAAGACTATACAAAGCAACACAAAATAAGAAAAAAATTCAACTAAACAATCCAGATCCTCAAGTCCTCAATAGGTAGGGCAAGATGGGTCACAATACAAATAAAAGAAATGAACAGATGTCAAGGGAGGTATACAAATCAACGCCGTAAATACACCACTTAAGCTAGGTAGGACTGCCTAAGGGGGGCAATGAGGAAGAAGCCTGCATATTAGCCTGTCTAGAAAAAACAAAGGAGGCCAATTGAGGTGGATCATAAAATATATAGCTGTGATCAGCCAACTTCACCAAACATTTACAGGGAAAATGCAAAAAGAAAAGCCCACCCAATTGGACCACTCCAGTATGATAAAGCAGAAATTGTCTCCTCTTCTGCATAGCCCTGGATACATCAGGAAAACTCCTAATATGAGAATCCATAAACACTTTACTCGGGGACCTAAAAAATAATTTCAAAAGCCAATCTCTATCAGCCTCTAATGCAAGGGTGACCAGCAAAGTAGCGGTCATCCCTGGATCAGAGGCCGGCCTCTCCAAAAAAGTAGATAAATCCAGATTATCAGATGACACCAATGAAGACTTCTCCAAGTTATTCACAGCTCTAATCTTAGCAGTAGGCAAATAGAAAGCTTTTGAAATAGGTGGTATTGATTCAGTCAAAACCTTCAATGTAGAGGTCAAAAGCTTCTTAAATAATTCCAAGGCCGAAACAGAAGGGACCTTAGGAAAGTTCAGCACTCATAGGTTAGCTTGACCAGATTCATAAATCACCAACTGCTGCCCAAATGACTGGAGCTGCTGAGAAATAGTCTGGAGTTGAAAAGAAATAGTAGTTTGCATGGAGGAAAAAGCTTCCCACAAACTTTCCATCGTAAAAGTCTCACCAAAGTGCAGATGGAATCTTTAGCGGACACCTCATCTTGAACAGGACTGTCAGAAGCTTGAGGAGACATCACCTCTCGTCGGGTAAGCGAAGATGGAGAAGCCTCTCTCATGTCCACCCCCACCTCGCTGGAACACACAGCCAAAGGACCAAGCTCCCGGTTAACAACTCCAGAGCTAGGCAACTGCAACTGCTGCACAGGAAGCGAGCCACCACAACTTGCACGCACGCTCCCAAGCCTCCGTGCAGGTTCTCAATCGTAGGCTGATCTGGCGGGAAATGGCACTCTGGACTGAGGGAAACCTCTGACCCATTGACATTTACGGGCCCTCCTTCCGCCCCCAATGTATCCGAAAGGTCATCTGGGGCTGCACCATCTCTCGATACGGGGCACACAAAGGAGTCCATGGGCCCACAAACCACTGTCCTCTCACCATCCGGAGCCTCCACTGACAGAAGTTTAGCTTTCTGCTTCCTACCCGTCTGCGGCATAGGGGAAAAGTGCAAGCCAGAGCAAAGGAAACAAACAAGGTAAGAGACCTGGTGGAGCGAAGTCAGCAGGTGTCTGTTCCCGGAGCCATCTTGCCCCCAGAGGGACTTTATTGTCATTTTAAAATATGTTACTTACATTTATTTTATTAACACAACTTTGTAAAATGATTTATTATGAGTAATTGTGATCATTTTAAGTCATCTCCTATGCAGTAGCTAATTCCATCTCAGATCCTATCCCTTTAGTAATTTAATTTTCCTCTATTATTCTCTTTCTCTTTAAAAAGGGGAAGAGTATTCATGGGGAAACATAGAGTTTCTACCCTCTTGTCACTCTCTAGGAGACATCAGACATGACAATCTATCGGTATACCTTTCATTTATGGGGAAACCTACTTGTCTGATGCTTAGAGACTGTGGCACAGGTTTCAGTATGTTCTTGGATGTCCCTTTGACTTGTGGTAGTGAGACCTGTTCATATGGACTGGAGAGACCTTTAGGGGGAAAAGGGGTCAGGGCTATTGATTAATGTACTCCCATGTGAATGTTGTATGTCTATTGTGGAACTCACCACCCATCTCAACATATGCATTGGTGGTAGCTGACGGGGCCCTTCACATGTCCACACACATTCTCACCATTACAAGGAGTGTGACATGTATCCCCTGAACCCTTTCCCACAAGGAGTGGAAGGTTATAACTAAGAGCATGCATGCAGCATTGACATTGGTGGGCAGCCTTGTGGTTTAGGTGGCCATCCAGGGACTTTGGTTTATGTAGGCCTGAATCAGTTGTACTCCTGGTGGTCTGGACCTGGACACTCAAAACCTCAATGATCTAGTTACATACATGACTGATTTGACCTCCAGGAACATTAAAGCCCCACCTTGACACATATGGGGCTTTCCATAGACCAATAATAGGAAGACCCCATATATGTATCAGATGAATAATGACAAACACATGTAATGCATTTCAAAACATAACATATTCATTAATATACATTCCAATAGGGCATGTTTCTATGTAGTGGCTGTCTAAGAGTACCCATCCCCCCTTCCCACAGTAGGGACAAGGACAGACATACTTGCCAATATTTGTCCTTATGTCTTCAAAGTGCTCCACCATAAGGTCCTGTGATCAAGTGAGTGAACCAAAGCAGGCAGATGGTCTGTAGATGCAGCAGGAACTCAGACTCACATTGAGCAGGGGGGCCACATGGTGGGACACCTGCTCCAAAGGGATATATCAGACATGATGTGGTACTAACACAGCCAAGTGTGACACAGCCTGTCTACCTGTCCTCCCATCCCTCTATCTCCCATCCTCCTCCCTTCATCCCTCCTCCCAGCCTTGTTCAAGGGTGATAATTTCCATTTCCAATTCAGTGGCTGTAGTATGCCTATAGATTGGTGTGGTCTCTGTGATTATAGCATCCCTCCACAGTCTTCTGAGTACCACATTCTCCATAGTGATGCAGTATTTAACAATATACTTCTCCTCTTCCTCTTCCCAGGATAATGAGGTGTCTCCTTCTACTGGTGGGACTGCTATCTGCTGGGGTATGGCCCACCTCTGCTTCCACTGCCTATCAGGCAATTCTCCAGGGAAGTATTGCTGTGCCAGTTATTTTATTTATTTATTTACATTCTCTTATATACCGCACTATTCTGCATCAGTGTGGTTTACATTGAACAAACTGAAATTACATTGAACAGGGCATTATAACTTGGAGATAACTATTTTACAGGGAACATGGGCTATGGAGGGTTAAGTGGCTTGCCCAAGACCACAAGGAGCACCTGTGAGACTAGAAACCCCAGTCCTTCCGGCCCAAGGTTGCTGTCCTCTAGTGGGATTTGAACCACCGACCTTCCGGTCTGAAGTACCTTGCCCCAACCACTAGGCTACTCCTCCACTCCAGTTAGTAATAGTTGCAGTGCTAGTGCTGCAAGTGGTGTTGCCACTTCCATTGGGAGAGGTTCCCCTGTTGCTGGCAGCTGTGGTGGTGGCAATGGGGGATGGCTTGCCTCTGCTGCTTCTGCTGCTGCTGCTGGGAAGGACAAGTCATGTTATGAATCTTGAGTTCTGGCATGCACCTGTACTGGCCCTAACCTCAACCCTCCCTCATGAGTTCCCTCTAAAAAGCCAGCAATGTTTGACCCCCTCCTCCCATCTCATTGAGGGTTCTTTCTCATTGCACAATGGGACACATGGACAATTGGCATGTCCTGTGCTGCCCCATATTGGAACAAGGCCTGTGCTGCCCCCATATCAGAGCAGGGCCATAGATCCTCATATTATATAGTACATAGCAACACCAGTCTGCTGCAACTTGCTCTACCTCACAGACAGCTTCTCACTACCATTGCCTTGAAAAGACCTGTCAAGCATGTAACTCAAACCTTGCTGCTCTTACATCACCTACTTTGCCTGTGCCAGCACTCTCAGCCCCTTACTCATCCATACCCCTATCATGTGGTGGTTGCCCTTCCTGTGTTTCATATTTGTAAACTGCCCTCCTCCCCATTCTGATTCCATCTCTATTCATGCCCCTCCCTCACCCTTTCTTTTCCTGCATGGTTAGTGTCCATGCACTGTCCCATCCTGTCGATTGCTTGGTTTGTGTAGTGGACAGCTCTCCATTCCAATCTCCACCCATGTGCCTTAGTGTTAGGATCCAACATTCATGTCTTATTGCCCTATCTATGGCTTTTCCAGCTATGATGAGTAGCTGCTAGTTGCTTCTCACTGCTGACTGACACAATTCTGACATCATATACACTGTCCTTGCTCAGCACCTCTGGCAGACAGAGTTCCTACTCCCAATATCATATTTGTACCACCTGACCCTCCACATACCTTGTTGCTACTACAGCCACATCCTCAATTGGTCCAACACCGTGAGGCTCTTCCACCGTGTGGCCCCTAATTTGTTTTTCAGGGCCTCTATATCATAGCATACATGGTATCACGTGTTTGGGGAGAAAGATCAAAATCATGATTATCAATACCATACTAGTAGACTTGCTACTCCTGTAACTCTTCTGTGTCCCTCCATGTGCCACCCAGTGTCTATTATGGCACCTTTACCTAGTGTCCTTTAACTTTGCCATTTGACCATGAGGCCCATCCTGCCTGTAGTTGTGAAGATTGTCATTTTTTTCCCCTCTACTCAAGCCATTCTACTCCTTTTGTAGCTCCTGTGTAGTGCTGGCAGCAAACTTCTATGTAGTGCCATAAACTGGTCACTGTGTGGGTATGTGTCTTTACTATTAGCTCTGTGTTCCAGCAATGGTTGCGGCCAGATACAATGTGTGGTCTTCATGTGCCAAGGCCTGGGGATGAAGTAGGTTCATGGGTTTACCGCCTTCCTTGGCAGATTTGGCTACATTCTTCTGCCCTTTCTTCCTCCATCGCTCAGCAGCACCCTGCACATATCTCTGCCATGTTTAGAAGATCTGCTGCCTCCTTTCCCCTATCTACAGAACAGCTAGTATGTGCATTTCCTCTATCTCTTCAGAATGCCCAGTGTATTTCAGCCTTTGTTTGTCTCCATCGATTCCCAGTTCCCATCAAGGTACATGTTACTCCCCACACCATGTTACCCCTCTCCTGATAACTACCATGATGATATGCTCCTTGGCTTACCTTGCCACACTCCATGTAAACTTGTAGGATGTCTGGAGCCATCTGCTCCCCAGTGTGCAGCATGGTGGAGTGGCTTACAGAGTCAGGGTCCTTCACATCTGCAAGCAGACCCGATGTGTTGCCTCGTAGGCCAGAGGTTGATCCTGTGAGGAGTAGAGCAGATCCTCCAACCATAATATGAGTAGGCATAGCTTACAGGTCTCAGCTCACATGAAATTAGACTGCCTGGTGGCCATTCTTTCCCTTGACCTTTGCATGCACAGGGACTCCACACAAATGTGTATTGCGTGTTTTACATAGCACCTGCATATCCTTGCCCCTATCTCTGTGCATGGGACCCTGCACATTTATTTATTTATTTAGCTAGGCTTATATACTGCTTAGTCTAAAAGTCAAAGTGGTTTACTATCAAAAAAAAGGAGCCAGCATGGCTTTACATGGAACAAGGGTTTGAATAAAGGGAGAACAAATCATTTAAAAAGGGAGAATTAAAGATTAAACAGTAAGAGAGCATGAAAAGTTCTTTTAAGTCAAGGTTTAGTAATTTTATGCTTGAGTAGATTCATCAGCCGCAGTGTAACTGATGAAGAGGATTGTCTTTAGCTGTATGTGCAAGTGCATGTACAGTTTGTGTCCACGTGGCCCACATCCATCCAGCCAGACATACTATCCATAGCTATTTCATATGGTGACTGCACATGCTCATGTCTGGGTCTGAAACTGACTCGATCCACCACGTATGCCTATTTGCCCATCTCAATCACTCTCTAGCCATCCTTACTAAAATACTGCTTCACATCTATAGCACCTGGTTTTCCAAGATGGTCTCCCATCGATGTACTAACCAGGCCTGATGCTACTTAGCATCCAAGATCAGCTGAGAACAGGCTCATTCAGAGTGACTGGGCTGTAGCTAACTTTGTCTAGCCTATACAAATTTAACAATGAATATATGAAAGTTGTATCAACAAGCTTAAAAGGTCAAGAAAATGCTGTCCATTTTGGATTTCATAGGAATATAATCATGTTCACATGTATCCATAAATCAAAACGTGAAAATAGCATAAAGGCACCATAGCTACATTTCAGCTACCAAAGTCTGGTCACTCTGCAGCCAGCACAGTTTTGGATCTTTAAGTGAGCCAAATCTGAAATGCTCCATATTTAGCTATCTATAAGCCCTCTAGCTGTTCGCAAATGACAAAGAAGTTCCCAGCTTCCAGGATACATATTAACCTCTGATTCTGAGAGAGTTTTAAATGGGGTAATGAACTGTAACCAATTTGTGAGCTTGCTGTAGATGACAGATGTGCAAAAATAAAGTGGACCTTTCTTTTTGAAGTTTTCGTGCCCTTGCACCTCGTCATTTGTCAGCAAACTTACTACAGTAGTTAGCAAATACCCTCTGGTCTCAGTGATGTTGTGATGAAGCTGGATTTCTGGGCTATGAAAGGAACTAAGAGAATGAAAGGAGAGGGTGGGGGGAATTGACTGTCATAGAAGCAAAGGAGTCTTTCAAAACTACTCCAGAAATACTCATTACTCATATATAAGCTTTTTAAAATAAATAAATAACTCATCGTCTTCTGGTTATTCCTTCAGTATCCTGGTCTTGGCTTGAATCTGCTAGAAGTTCAGACTTCTATGTCCCAGCCTCATCCCTGGGGAATTCCCTTCCTCTCTCCATTTTATGCTGAAACATTTTATAAGCAATTCAAGAAAGGGCTAAAATCATTTTTCTTTGAAGTCTTTGTTGGGTGGGTCAAGTGTTTCCAGTGCAACAGAAGGCAAATGTCCCATTCTATTATTGCTTCCTGTCTATACCTGGGGGAATTCTGCATAACTGCGCAACACAGAATTTGCACAGAATTCCCCACCTGCACAGAATTCTGCATTTGCTATGCAAAATTCAGCACAGACACTGGCATAGGGAAGCCAGTGAGACACGCTCCGGTGCATAGCATTAATGACGCCCAAGTCTGTCTCACTGTTCTTTTCACAGTCACAAGAGCATTTCTGTTTGCTCCCCATGGCTGTGCTACACCTCCAATGCCGGCACCATGAGGTTTTAATAAGATAAACAGAAGCGCTCCCTGTGTCTTGCCAGGGACAAGAAGCACTTGTGTCTCTTTTACTAAAACATTCAGTGCTGGTGTTGGAAGTATAGCACAACTGCGGGACCAAAGGGAAACGCTCCCACGGCTATGTTAAAAATGCTACTGCAGGACAGGCAGAAGAATGAATGGCTGGGGCCTGTGATGAGCTGCTGGTGAGTCACATGGGGTGGCTGGAGGCTGCAATGGACTTTGGGTGAAATGGATGGGTGACTGGGGGCCAAGATGGGCTGCTGGTTAATCAGGGAAAAGTGGCTATGGGCTGTGATGGGCTGCTTGGAGGGGCGACTGGGGCCTGTGATGAGCTGCTGGTGAGTCACATGGGGGTGGCTGGAGGCTGCGATGGGCTTCGGGTGAGATGGAGGGGTGACTGGGGACCAAGATGGGCTGCTGGTTAATCAGGGAAAGGTGGCTATAGGCTGAAATGGGTTGCTTGTGAGTTGGAGGGGTGACTGGGGCCTGTGATGAGCTGCTGGTGAGTCACAAGGGGGTGGCTGGGGGCTGCAATGGGCTTCGGGTGAGATGGAGGGGTGACTGGGGGCCAAGATGGGCTGCTGGCTAATCAGAGAAAGGTGGCTATGGGCTGAGATGGGCTGCTTGTGAGTTGGAGGGGTGACGGGGAGCTAAGATGGGCTGCTGGCGAGTCACATGGGTGTGGCTGGAGGCTGCGATGGGCTTTGGATGAGATGGAGAAGTGACTGGGGGCCAAGATGGGCTGCTGGTAATCAGGGAAAGTTGGCTGTGGGTTGAGATGGGCTGCTTGTGAGTTGGAGGGGTGACTGGGGGCTGAGATGGGCTGCTGGTGAGTCAGAGGGGTAGATGGGGACTGGAGAAGGGCTACTGGTGAGTTGGGAGGGTAGCTGGGGGTTGAGATGAACTAATGGCGAGTCAAGGTGGTTGCTGGACGCTAGAGAAGGGCTATTGGTGAGCTGGGAGAATGGATGAGGGTTGAGATTGGCTATTCATGAGTTGGGAGGGTGACTGAGGGCTGCAATAGGCTACTGGCTGCTGGGGTGAGTAAGGTGGCTGCTGGGGACTGGAGAAGGGCAACAGATGAGTTGTGGATGGCTGGGGCTGAAGGACAACTGGTGAGTTGCAAAAGTGGCTGGAGGCTGATAAGGGCTGCTGGTGAGTCAGGGGATAGCTGGGGCTAGAGAAGAGCTACTGGTGAGACGGTGGTGGCTAGGGACTGATATAGGCTGCTGGTGGGTTGGGAGGGTGATCAAGGGTTGAGATCAGTTGCTGATGAGTCAGAGGGGTGGCTGGAGGTTGAAATGGGTTGTTGGTGAGACAGAGGGGTGAAGAATTTGATATGGATTAGTTATTTATCTATTTTTGTATACCTTGATAGTATTTGAATTTGCAGATTGTTTTAATTTTGGAATTTTTAATTGTAAATCGAATAAGCATAGAATGGTTGTTTACACCATAAAAAGTATAAAGACTTGGAAATATCCAATGAAGCTACAAAGTAACCCATTTAAGACTAATAAGAGAAAATATTTTTTCACTCAACGCATAATCAAACTCTGGAATTCATTACCGGAGGATGTAGTAAAAGCTGTTAGTGTAGCTGAGTTTAAAAAAGGTTTGGAAAAGTTCCTGGAGGAAAGGCCATAAACCATTATTAAAGAGGACCCAGGAAATCCACTGCTTGCCCCTGGACAAGCATTGTTGGAGCTGTGTGCCTTTCTGGGAACCTGCCAGGTACTTGTGACCTGGATTGGCCGCTGTTGGAAACAGGATACTGGGCTTGATGGACCTTGATCTGACCCAGTATAGCATTTCTTATCTTCTAATGTTACATGAAAGATGGTATACAAAGCAAAATCATAAACCATAAACATAACCAAAAGATGGTTTAATCCATGTATAATATTAAAAGGGGCATTTTAAAAAAAAGCCAATTTCTCAAAGCAGCAGGCGTGAGAAGCAGGGTAAATCTCTCATGAGCATGTGTCTCCACAACAGCCGCATCACCTCAGCACTTTTCCAATTCCTGTACATAAAAACTATTTTGCTCAGGGGGCTGCATGTGTGAAAAGCAATCAGAGAATTATTTAAATATTATAATGAAAACATTATACCTCACTTCAAATATGACCTTGAGAATACTAACTTACTTTTATGAATATGTGTATTGTTAAATACAGTATAACTTATGTAATCACACTGAGTGGTAGAGACCAATTACCCTGTTTCAGCTGGTAATTAGTGTTCAGGAGCATCAGAGAGGAATCTGACTGAAGTGGCAGTGATTACTCATTGCCCTGCAAACTCTGTGCTAGGCTTATTCTTACTTCCTCTGCTCTTCTGCTCGACTTGACAGCATAAGGAGAGAGCCTGCTTAACAATGAGGTTATAATATGCATTCTCTCTCAATTCAAAAAGTCTGAAACCCTCTTCAGCTGATGAGACTGCAGCACACATAATGCATAACCAGATAGCTGAATTGTGCAAAAATAGTAATCGATACAGTACCACTCCTTCATCCATTTCCACTGCTGGCTTCCTTTATATTTCTCAACTGCTGTGCTTTGAGGCACATGCGAGGATCGCAGATAATTACTGAACATTGCATTTGCCCAAACTAAAATTTGCTAGCACTCATTTCACATTCCTGGGACCAATTCAGTATTATTCGATGGCAGCAACATTACTTACCATCTTGTCATTTTTCCCATTTATAATCCACCATGCAAGATCAGGCAATGATCCAGGAAGCAGGTAAAATGTATAGAATTAACAAAGCATAATTGTTAATGTCCAAATATTTAACAAACCATTCTAACTAGTTTTGGAACAAAGAGCACTTTGAGGAGAGATGCAAATAAGCTATGATGAAATTAGTGCTTTACCTATTTCTTTTAAATATATCTCTTTATTAACAGCCAAGACAGAACAAACATATGGAAATCCAAGGAATAACAAGGGCCATATCATGTTCACTTAGACCCCTCTTAAATCACCACCAATAACAATGACAATGATTTTAAGCTTCATGGGCCTGATATTTGAAAGTCATTTACCCACTTTACAGCCCAGTAAACCGTGCAAGTGCCTTAAATGGAAATATTCAATGGAACCTACACAGGTAGTGCAGCTGGAGTGGAGGAGTGGCCTAGTGGTTGGGGCAAGGTACTTCAGGCCAGAAAGTCAGGGGTTCAAATCCCACTAGAGGACAGCAACCTTGGGCCAGAATTACTGGGGTTTCTAGTCCCACAGGTGCTCCTTGTGGTCTTGGGCAAGCCACTTAACCCTCCATAGCCTGGGTTCCCTGTAAAATAGTTATCTGTTCAATGTAAACCACACTGATGCAGAGTAGCACAGTATATAAGAGAATATAAATAATAAATTCTTCCACTGGTGGGGAGAGGGAGGTGGCCCTGCTTTCTCCACTGAATCAGTATGCATTTTCTTGCCAACAAAAACGTTTTACTAAGTATTTGTTTCTGCCCTACTCTAAAAGAGCCCATCCAAGTCCAATCATCAAGTAGCACCAATAACACATTCACAAAGACATTCATACCCAACAGATCTCCTACATACCCAACTATTTGCTTTCTAAAACTTTGAATATTCTCATACCCCCCAAAACAAATGTCCAAGAGAAACATTCTCCGCATTGCACCTCTAATATTTGCATCCCCAGGAAGCTGCATTCTACCCGTCCATTTGGGAGCAACTAAGGCTCTCTGGAGGAACTTATATTGTTGTTTTTGCAAACCCATGTTCTCTGAAAGGGCGAAATACTGGCGCAAAGTCTCTTCCTAGCACAAACCCACCTTCCTGAGAGGTCAGACAAGCACACTGCACTTAATCTCTACAAGCAAAAGATTAGGTTTTGATTGTAAGATATATGCCAAATTAAGTGGCTGAGTAAAAGCCCACTTCCAATTTAGGAGAGTATGAACAGGTGTTCTCCTTATCCAGTCGCCCAGTATATGGATCTTATTATATATTATAAATCAAGGTCTGTCAGCACCAAGGCTCCCATATCTCTCAGTTAAAGCTGCGAACGTAGACAAGGCCTCTGCCCCTTCCACAGAAAGTTGTGCTCCCTTGTATATGCTTTACTTATGTTATTTATTATTCTATTTATTTATTTTTAAATATTTATATTCTGACTCATGTTACAACAGAAAACACTTTTGTTCTATGTCTGATGTTTAGCAAAATGAACACTGGTCCACTGGGAAGTGAACTGTGACCTGAATCAATTCAATTCCCACATATAGAAACACTAAGGGGTCATTCTGTCCAGCGAATAGTGGGGATGGACATCCTATTGGGATGTCCATTCCCACTATTCACCCCCCCTGCCATTCCCATCCCTAACCTCCCCATATGAACAGCAGGTTTGTATGCAGAGGTCCAGACGGGGGGAGGGGGCATTCCAGAGGAGGAGTGAAGACGTGACATCGGCGGCCCTTGACCCTGGATGTACAGGGCCGATTCTGAGGTCGGCCCTGTATGTCCAGGACCTTCAGGTTAGATAGGGGACTTATTCCATGGACATGAAACAATAGAAGTTGATAGTACTATCCTAGGTCCAGCCTACATAAGCCATGTTTTGGCACTAGCCTTTATCAGGGTTGTAGGGACCGTGGAGGTAGATCTAGAAACTATGTAAAGTATTTAGTAGTGGATGAGCCAATGTTGCTTGTCAAGAAAACTCAGGGGCTTCTGGGTCATCAGGAGTCAGCATTGACTTAAAGGAAGCCCTTGGATTTTCTTGGCAAGCTACTCATCCACTACTATATAGTTTCCATCAGTGGTTCTGGCAGTTTTGATGTCTCTGAGTATGCTTGCTATCTGCTTTTGGACTAAGTTTACACCTGCTCCAGGCACCTGAAAAGTGCTTGTTTTGGCTGAATAACACCCAGAGATTATAGAGAAGATAGCACTCTATCATCCCCAGTACTCAGCACAATGTCAACAATAGCAGCAGGGGGATTTTAACCCTGACACTAGCCCACTACTCTAACCATTAGGCTATCCCAGATGTCCAGATTCTAAATGATGGTTCTGGGGGTGTCTATGTCAAAGCCCCCACAGATGTCCACATTGGGCAGTCCCAAGTTTGTGAAATCATGTCTGCACCTCGACATGCCTGCTTTTTTTTCAGATGTTCTGGCTTAGATGTCCCAGGTTCCACAATAAAACTAGCTATTTTGTTTAACAAATGGAGGAAGGACAGCAAGAAATTTACTGCACAAGCATTTAATTTTCATTATGAATAATGAGGAAAATGGTGACAAAAATTTAAAAGGAACAGCTGTGAAGGTTAAGAGTTTACATCAGGACTGGACATTGTTTAAAAATACCATCTTGGAAACTCAGACCAGATAAATTCCATGCTTTAAAAAATACCAAACAAGTGCCAGCATGGTTTAAGAGCGAGATGAGAAAGGCTGTTATAGCCAATCAAAAAAAAAATCATTTAAAAATGGAAAAAATATCTGAATGAAGAAACCTGGAAACAGCATAAGGAAAGGAATGGAGAATAAAACAAAGGCTATTATAATGACTGTATTGCAACTGCACCTTCAGCATTGCACGCAGTTCTGGTCGCCGTATCTAAAAAACAATACAGTTACAGAGAAGAACAATCAAAATGATAAAGGCGATGGAAAGAGTTCTTATGAGGAAAGACTTAAAAGGTTAGAGCTCTTCAGCTTGGAAAAGAAATGGCTGAGGGGAGATATGACAGAAGTCTATAAAATAATTAATGGTATGGAACAAAGTAGACCACAATGTTGCTGTTAAGTGCTGTTGAGTCAGTTTCGACTCATGCCGACCCTCTGGATAGTTGTCCTAAATTGTGTTCGGTCTTCAGTCAGGCAGCTCATTGTTGACAGGCTGGTACCCATAGTGGCTGTTATTGTATTGATCCATCTCATTGCTGGTCTTCCTCTTTTGCGTTGACCTTCTATCTTGCCAAGCATGATGTCTTTCTCTAATGATCTCTCTCTTCACATGATGTGTCCAAAGTATGAAAGTCAAAGTCTTGTCATCTGAGCTTCTAGAGGTTTGATCTCCTCTAGTACTGACTGGTTTGTTCTTCGGGCAGTCCAAGGTATACATAGTATTCGCCGCCAGCACCATAATTCCAAAGGCATCAATTTTCTTCCTGTTTATCTTCTTCACTGTCCAGCTTTCACATCCATATGATGTTATTGAAAATACCATGGCTTGAACAAGTCGAATCTTTGTATGGAGAGAGACATCTCTGCTCTTGAGAATCTTGTCTAGGTCTTTCATAGCCATTCTGCCAAGAGCAATGCGTCTTTGGATTTATTTACTGCTTGTTGCTTCTTTATTGATAGTTGATCCAAGTAGGTTAAAGTTGCTCACGATTTCAATTTCTTCTCCTTCAATGATGAAACTGTTGATTTTAAAAGTTGTCATGATCTTTTTCTTCTTTACATTAAGGTCCATTTTGAGACTATGTTCTTTGATCGTGAGAAGCAAATGTTTCAGATCATCTTCACTTTCAGCCAGTAATGTGGTATCATCAGCATAGCGAAGGTTGTTAATAAGTCTTCCACCAATCTTCACATCTCTGTCATCTTCATACAATCCTGCTTCTCTGATGATTTGTTCTGCATATAAATTAAACAGGTAGGGAGAAAGTATGCAATCTTGTCTTACACCTTTGCTTATTTTAAACCATTCTGTTTCTCCTCGTTCTGTTCGAACTGTTGATTCTTGATCAATGTACAAATTGTGCAAGAGAACGATCAGGTGTTCTGGTATACCCACTCTTCTTAATGTGGCCCAGAGTTTCTCATGGTTTACACAGTCAAAAGCCTTGCTATAATCGATAAAGCACAAATAGATATCCTTTTGGTATTCTTTAGTCTTTCCAAGGATCCATCTCACATCCGCAATAATGTCTCTCGTTCCTCGCCCTTTCCTGAACCCTGCTTGCACTTCAGGTAGTTCTTGTTCCAGGAATGGTTGTAGTCTCTTTTGAATAATCTTCAGTAGAATCTTGCTGGCGATTGTGCGATAATTTACACAGTCAGTTGGATCACCTTTCTTTAGTATTGGTATAAACACAGAACTTTTCCAGTCAGTTGGCCATGATGTTGTCTCCCAAATTTCTTGGCAGAGCCTTGTAAGTATGGTAACAGCTGCATCCAATTGCCATAATACTTCTATGCCTGTTTCCCATCAGCGCCAGCAGGCTTAACAGAGCCGCGAAAAAGGGAAACTCTCCCTTTGTGACTCTGAAAGCCGGTGCTGAGGGAACGGATTCAGTGGGGGCTCTGCCGGGCAGGCGAGTGGGGGGCCACGGGACACTTGATTCTGCCGCTGCCATGGCGGCAGCGGCGGTCTTTTCAATGCAGAATGTTATTTGCGTGGGGCCCCTGAAACGCGGGGCACTGTGCAAACAACATTCTTGCTCAATGGACGGGCAGGCCATGGGAGAGTTAGAATATATAGCACTAAATGAGAGGTTAGATATGATTGGAATCTCATAGACATGGTGGAAGGGGGACAACCACTGGGACACTGTGATACCTGGGTACAAACTATATCGTAATGATAGAGCTGATCAAATTGGTGGAGGGGTTGTGCTCTATGTTAGAGAGGGCATTGAGTCAGAAAGGATTAAAGTTTTGCAGGAAACAAAATTTGCTGTAGAATCTCTATGGATTGAAATTCCATGTAAAAATGGGAAGGCAATGGCAATGGGGGCGTATTATCGACCGCCTGGCCAGAATGAACAAATGGATGATGAAATTCTCAAAGAAATCAAGGAAGCTAGCAAAAGTTACAGCACAGAAATAATAAAGGGTGATTTCGATTACCCCGGTATCGACTGGGTCAGTATCACGGCAGGACACGCTAGGGAGATAAAGTTCCTAGATGAAATAAATGACTGCTTCTTGGAGCAGCTGCTTCATGAACCAACCAGAGGGGAAGCCATATTGGACCTACTCCTTAGTAGAACACGAGATCTGGTGCAAGAGATAAGGGTGATGGGGCCACTTGGCAACAGTGATCGCGTTTGATTTAATTAGTGGAGGAGGAATGGTAAGGAAATCCACAGTACTACCTTTTAACTTTTGAAAAGGAGACTATGATAAAATGAGGAAAATAGTTAAGAAAAAACTAAAAGGAGCAGTTGCAAAGGTTGAAGACTTACATCAAGCTTGGGTGTTGTTGAAAAATACTATCTTGGAAGCCCAGACCAGCTGTATTCCACACTTTAAGAAAGGTGGATGGAAGTCCAAAAAACTGCCAGCATGGTTTAAAGGTGAGGTCAGAGATGCTGTTGTTGCCAAAAAAGCATCTTTCAGGAAATGGAAAAAAGAGCCAAATGACAAAAACTGGAAACAGCACAAGCACTGACAAGTTAAATGCAAGGTATTAATAAGGCAGGCAAAGGGAGAATTTGAGAAGAAGCTTGCTGCGGAAGCAAAAATGTGTAATAAAGACTTTTTCAAGTACATTCGTAGCAAAAACCTGTGAGAGAGTCAGTTGGTCCATTAGATGATAGAGGGGTTAAAGGGGCACTAAGAGGCAACAAGGCGATAACGGAGAGACTGAATGAATTCTTTGCTTCGGTCTTTACTGAGGAAGATGTAGGGATGTTACCCATGACTGAAGTGGTATTTAAAGGTGCAGAAGAATGGAAGGAAATATCGATACATCGGGAAGATATATTAGAACTATTTGATAAACTGAAGAGTAGCAAATCACCTGGACCTGATGATATACATCCAAGGGTATTGAAAGAACTGAAATATGAGATTGCAGACCTGCTATTAGTAATCTGTGAACTATCATTAAAATCATCTGTAATACCTAAAGATTGGAGGATGGCCAACGTAATGCCAACTTTTAAAAAGGGTTCCAGGGGTGATCCGGCAACTACAGACCGGTGAGCCTGACGTCAGTAACGGGAAAAATGGTAGAAACCATCATAAAGAACAAAATTGCTGAACATGTAGTCATGGCTTAATGGGAGACAGCCAACATGACTTTAGACAAGGAAGATCTTGTCTTACTAATCTGTTATGTTTTTTTGAAGATGTGTATAAACAGGTAGACAAAGGTGAGTCAGTTGATATAGTGTATTTGGACTTTCAGAAAGCCTTTGACAAGGTCCCTCATCAGAGACGTTTGGCAAAACTAAAGAGTCATGGGATAGGAGGCAGTGTACTACTGTGGATCAGGAACTGGTTAAAAGATAGAAAGCAGAGGATAGGGCCCAAATGGCCAATTTTACCAATGAAGAAAGGTGAATAGTGGTGTACCTCAGAGATATGTGTTGGGTCCGCTGCTTTTTGACATATTCATAAATGACCTGGAAAAGGGAATAACGAGTGAGGTTATCAAATTTGTAGATGACACAAAGCTATTTAAAGTTGTTAAAACCCATGAGGATTGTGGAAAATTACAAGAGGATCTTGATGAATTGGAAGAATGGGCATCAAAATGGCAGATGAAATTTAATGTGGCAAGTGCAAAGTTATGCACCTAGGGAAGAATAACCCAAACTATGGTTACACGATGCAAAGTTTTACATTAGGGACCACCACCCAGGAAAAAGATTTAGACATCATTATTGATAACATGTTAAAACCCTCCGCCCAGTGTGCAGCGGCAGCCAGAAGAACAAATAGAATGCTAGGTATCATAAAGAAAGGAATGGAAAATAAAACAAAGGATATTATAATGCCTCTATATCGTTCCATGGTGCGACCGCACCTGAAATATTGTGTGCAATTCTAGTTGCCGTATCTTAAAAAGGATATAGCATTATTAGAAAAGGTTAAGAGAAGATCCACCAAAATGGTAAAGGGGATGGAAGGATACCCCTATGAAGAAAGGCTAAAAAGGTTAGGGCTCTTTAACCTGGAAAAGAGACAGCTGAGGGGAGATATGATAGAAATCTATAAATAAATGAATGGAGTGGAATGGGTAAACGTAGATCGATTGTTTACGTTATTAGAATATAGAAAGACTAGGGGACATGCAATGAAGCTGCAGGGTAAACTATTTAAGACTAATAAGAGAAAATATTTTTTCACTCAACGTGTAATCAAACTGTGGAATTTGCTACTGTTAGTGTAGCTGGGTTTAAAAAAGGTTTGGACAAGTTCCTGGAGGAAAGGTCCATAAACCATTATTAAAAAGGGATCCAGGATATCAATGCTTGACCCAATTAAAGCATTGTGGAACCTGTGTCTTTTGGGGAAACTGCTAGGTATGTATGACCTAGATTGGCCACTGTTGGAAACAGGATACTGGGCTTGATGGACCTTGGTCTGACCCACTATGGCATATCTTATGTTCATCACACATAAGGCATTATCAGGGCTCTGTCTCCAATTGTCAACTGCCAAACAATCACTTTGGCAGCTCACAGCAATTACTGAAGGACTAGCAGATGTGATGTACTCAATGCATATGATGTTGGCATATGCTGAGCCATATAATCATATGAGAAGCCCCCTTGAGCTGCAGGAGTATTATAATCACATAATGTAGATACATTGTGGTGGCGAAAGCATATCTGAGCCCCGAGAATTAGGTGAAATAAAAACATTTACCTTTCAGCAGAGGGATAGCCCTGAGAGCAGTGAGGGTCAAACTGCAGCAAAAGAAAAAAAACTACATTCAGTTGCTGAGTGTAGGCCACGCCCACGCTCCAAGGCAACCAGGGAAGGTAATGGGAAACACATGAGGGAGGAGTTGGAAGGGATAGTGCAACCACTCTCTTTTAAACCCCAGAGAACAGAAAGAAGAGCACTGGAGGGAAGCAGAGCACCCGAGGAAAGCAAAGCACCCAGAAAGAAAGGAGCACTGGGAAAGGGGAGAGCTCCAAGGAAAGGAGACCTCCAGGGAAACTGAGCGGAGTGAGTCCAGTGAGGAAGAGGAAGAAAGAACCATCAGGAAGCCTGAAGGTAGGAAATCTTTCAGGGACAGCCTCAAGGGGGATCCCCAAAGGTCTCAGCATATGGGAGGCCCCAGCCCAGGTGGATGCCAGTGCTGTAGAAGAAGTATAGCCGGGTCTGGAGACAGGAAGGCTTTACCAAGGAAAGCTGTTGACCAGGAACAAGGTACAACGGCTGTAGTACAGAAATCTGCCAGGAAGTTACTAGCTCTGAAACGGTCTGTGCATAAAGCTTTTACTGAGAATAATTTAAAACTGTTAGAGTCTCTGAAATGTTTACTACCAGCTAAGGATCAGTATAGCTCTGCTAGAATCCCTGAGGGTGGAAACAGGTCATGCTGGAAGGCACTCTTAGAATTGTTAGAAGAGATTAACCCCTCTCCTGCTCAAGCTGAGCCAAGCCAAGAGACAAGAGGACAGGAATATGAGGACATGCAAAAAGACCCTTGCCCTTCTGATCAAGAGTCCATAGAATCTTGCATGGATTGCTCTTTTTGTAAGAAGGCAGTATAAGGGCAGTTCTGGGTTTTTAAAGGAAGAAAAACCAGGACCGGATTAGCTGGACAACAAGTACTTTAATTGCTGAAAAGGTTTGTGAGTGAGAGTCAGTTGTGTTTAAAGTAAACCAGTAACATTGAAAGCTGTGTTTAAAGGCTGGACACTTTGAATGAAGCAGACACCAGGCTCAAAAGTGAGCAGGAACCTTTATGCTTTATTATAGAACACTGAGACTGTGAAAGAAACACATGCCTATGGTTAAAAGCTGCCAGAAACAGTGTTATGTTTAAGTTGCTGTGGAAGCGTTGTTATAAAACTTCTTTTTGTGTTGGAGAAGCATCCTAATTTTGTTTAACATGAGCTGAGCTACTAAATGCTCTGTTTTGGAGGAAGTAAAAATAAATTCCTGTGATTTGCCTTCTAACCCCTCGGACTCAGTTTATTATACACAACTACATTTCCCAGAAGCCACGGCTCTGGATCCTCTTGATAACAAGGGACAAGTAAAGGCACGCCTCTACTTCCAGGCAACCGCCTAGGCGGTAGTAGTGCGTCACAACATGCAGCACGCAAATGACCTCATCATTTACCAAGAAAAACAGAAATGTGGAGTTAATAGTTGATAATTTGCTGTGACTGGGTAGCATCATTATATCCAGAATCCAGCTGTTGGACAGGTAATAACTACAAGATGGTCTGCCACAATCTTGCAGTCTGTACACATATGTATTGTTCGGAAAAGGTCGTTTATGTGGGTGCATCAACAACTATTTTTGCTCGTTGGATGTACGGGATACAACACAGCAGCAGAGGTAAAATAGCAAACACTCATATCTGTACTCTTCCTCAAGTTACCCTTATTCCCTCATAGAACACCACCAATTACATGAGCAGTTCAATCCCTTGGAAGCTTCTGCACATCATCCTTCTCACTTGTATGGTATGAAAACTTCAAAATAGACCTCACACTGTGAGCAACATGTACTTCTATGACCAGATTTTGCATCTTCAACATGTTCATACCATTCCACACTAGCTGCAAGAGTGCACATCTATGCACCTGAAACTGTTTCCCTTGCCTGGGAAATAATGCCTCTTCAAGGAATACTTTCAGCAGCTCATGTAAGCCACCAGTCATGGCTGTTGTATTGACAGAAATGGAAGGCAGCACACTACCACCACCGTGATTTCTTGTCCAAACCCTGGTCTACTTGTCTCAATGCAATCAGCAAACAGAAGCCCATTGAGCATATGTCTCACAGCATAGGTGTTCTGAAATGGAGTGGAGGAGTGGCCTAGTGGTTGGGGGCAAGGTACTTCAGGCCAGAAGGTCGGGGGTTCAAATCCCACTAGAGGACAGCAACCTTGGGCCAGAAGGACTGGGGTTTCTAGTCCCACAGGTGCTCCTTGTGGTCTTGGGCAAGCCACTTAACCCTCCATAGCCCATGTTCTCTGTAAAATAGTTATCTCCAAGTTATAATGCCCTGTTCAATGGAATTTCAGTTTGTTCAATGTAAACCACACTGATGCAGAATAGTGTGGTATATAAGAGAATTAAATAAAAATAAATAAAATGCAATACTGTAGCCAAGGCTGATATGTATACTTGCAATTGAACTGTTGATGTGTTGTAATATGGGAGGTGAGGGGACATCATCCATGTAGATATACTGTAGGGTCAGCAGCTCCGAGTATGGAGGCAAAATGACATCTTATAACTGTCTTTCTAATCTGTTCTGGGGTACATAGGCCAAAGATCACATAATTTCCTCATTCCCTGCCCACACGATCATGAGCTGTGCTATAAGGAACATTTTGGAGGCTATCACTATTGTGAGACACCATTGAAAGGACATTGATGTAGAAGAAATTAACTTTATGCCTGCAAGATGGCTTCAGGGACCTGGATGGACAGTAGATGTGCTAACCTCTAACACCTGACCCCCCAATTGCATGTGCATCAATAAACTAATTGTCTCAATCAAGAAGAAGATGCTGCCTCTATGAACTATGTGGAAAATGAATGTGGGAAAGTATGACAGAACTTGGACAAAACAGATATGTACATACACACCTTAAACAGCATCCTAATGCTGTGACAATGGCAGACCCCTGTGACATGGCAACATTCATCCAAGGAAATGTCAGTCATCATGTGAGAACACTGTGTGTACTTGGTGGGTCTATGCAGCTGGAGAACATTATATGCATGGACTTTGTAGGCTTTGTGAAAGAGAATGTCTCATATGTGTTGGTGTCACAGCTTCAGGTTCATCATCATCTTAGCAAACATACATCACAGGTATTGACCTGTGAACTATAAGTGTGTGTGACATTATGATGTACATCACTTGAATGCCTATCCAGTTGTGTGGGGGGATAGTGCCTGTGCAACAATGTGCACATATAATCCCTTAGGCCAGGATATCATTGCCGTGCTGCAGTCAATATGGTATGTGTTCAAAAAGATGGCTCTACATACACTCCCATGTGAACAAATGACCATAGGAGTCCACACTTCTTCTACATATACATTCACAGCCAATGAAAATGCAAGTAGGAGCTCAGATGTCTTCCACAATTGCAATGATGAGACCAAACCATTATGACATCATATGTGTCCTGAAACCACAAGATGTCTATGCTGTATCATCTTTGGGAAATATATGAACATGACATATGTATACATGATGGGGCAGCTCCAATGTAGCTCAGGCTCCCTTTCCAATGTGGTGTGTGGCCTCCTCCTACTGCCTAGGCAGTTGCCTATAGGGGGGAGTATGCCTTTCAATGTCCCTTTATATGGGTTCCCAGAGCCGGGGCTTCTGGGAGTTGTAGTTGCTGAACAATGAGTTGTAGTTGTGAACAAATTAATGATTGAACCGAGGGTTTTTGAAAGCAACACAGGAATTTATTTTCTTCCTTTGTTCAAAGGAACCTCCGTAGAAGCTCAGCACAACGTATAAGGTGGGATACTTCTCCCCTCAAAAGAAAGATAACTTCTATACAAAAACTCTTCACAGTGTCACTAATTACACTTGCTTTCTTCAGCAATGCAATTCTTTCTTCATCAGACAAAAATATCACTTCACAGTCTTTTGCTGACTTTAGATACAAACAGTGGCTTTTTAACTGCACCACGTGTACATTAAAGCTTCCTCTTTACTTTGGTTATCATAGGTTTTAGATAGTTGCTCCAGCCACATTCAAAACCAGCCTTTGAATGTCTCATGCACTTTTTAAAACGGCAGCAACTTCATTTTCAAACATTCTTAGCTTTCTTAACTGCAGACATTCAGGTATAATAACTCCTGGGTTTTCTTCAGGCTTAAAACCTATAGCCTTTCATTCTACCCTCATAGATAGAGAGCAATCCATTTCACATTCTGAGAAATCATTTTCAGTATCATAATCATCTACTTGCATGCATTCAGAGTCAGGCTCTGCAGTCTCCTGACTGGCAACAGCTTGGGACAGCGTGGGCTTGATTTCTTCCAATAACTCAACAACCCTTTCCCAACGAGACCTCCCTCTTGACTCAGGGGTGTTAGCAGGGCACTGGAGATCCTTATCTTGCAGCAAACTGTTTAAAACTTCTAAAGGGTTCACCTCCCTTCTATTAACAGCTCTTCTTACCGGCCTTCCCCGAGGTAAAGCTCTTTGACCCAGCTCTTCCTGGAAAGTCCCCGTACCTGGGTTATAGACAGCAGTCTCCTTAGGATAAAACCTCCTGTTTCCTGGACCAGCTGTCGTTTCTCTACAGCACTGGCTATGTTCAGGACTGTGGTGCTGGCTATGAGGGGAATCCTTCCTTAGGCTGTCCCTGGAGCACCTCTCTCTCCCGGTCTCTCTGAAAGAATCCCTTCTTTCTGTATCTCTCGGGATCTCTTCAGCTTCTATTTCTCTGCTGGTCTCCCTGCAGTGCTCTCTGAAAGAATCCTTGTTGTTCTCCCGGCTGTGGCCTGCTTCTGGTTTCTCTACCGTTCCCGTTCCTATTCCTGTTCCTGTTCCTGTTCTCTGGGGCTTAAATGAGTGGGGCTGCCCTACAACTTTCCACTCCTCCCCCAGCTGTCTCTTGTTACCTCCCTTAGTTGCTATGGAGCTTGGGCGTGGCCTGCAGACATCAGCTTTGGGCATGTTTTTTTTCTCTCTAGCTGAAGTTTTAAAGTCACGGCTCCCTGCACTTCCCTTCTGCTTGGAGGTAAATGTTTGTGTTTTCTCTATTTTCAAGGGCTCTGGAGCAGATTCGTCACCACACATCCCCCCCCCCCCCTTAAGATATTACGGGCTGGCGCAACAACCCTCGCACAGCCCGTAATCCTTGCTAGGGTGTTATGGGCTATTCGATTGCTATCTGCCCTCTCATCTATTGCGGCAAACCGAGCCAAGGCTATTCGCTCGTGCCCTCTTCTATTCTCCACAGAATATGATACAGGACCTACCTGTCTTATTACCTTGTAAGGCCCCTTCCACTTATTTTCAAATTTAGGTCTAGGTCCGGCTACCGTTACCCTCACCTACCTCTAGCTGACGGGGCTTTGCGCGCCGATCATAGTAGGTCTTTTGGCGGAACTGGCTAGCTGTGATATTCGCTTCCGCCACTGGGGAGGTGCGATGTAAACGTCCTTTTAAATCCTTTACCTCACAGCTTGCAGTTAAACCCTTTATCTCCGATTTACCCATAGAACCAAATCCTCCAGACCCTCTTGAGGTAGAAGTTAATTCTGGGACCTCTTCCAGGGCCGGAAAGCCTACCCGCTCACATATCATCTGGGCTATTCGGTCCCCTATATTTACTTTGAAATCCTCCCGTGCAAAATTAAATAGTAGCACCTTGATTGTCCCTCTATAATCGGGGTCAATGATGCCGGCCCCCATATCTATGAAATGCTTCCATGCTAGGCCTGAACGTGGGGCAAGGCGACCATAGCAGCCTGGTGGTATTTCCACCTGTATCCCTGTCTCTACTAAGGCCTTTCCCTGATGGGGAATAATTATTTCCTCCGCACTACATAAATCAAAGCCCACTGCCATTTCTGTAGCCCGCTTAGGAATCTTTGCATTAGGAGTGGTGCGGCTAAATCTGAGGACAAACTTTGACTTTTTGTTAACGTCCTCCTTAGTAGATATTTTCCCGTGTTGCTCTTTCTGCCCCGTCCCGAACAAGGGACTCAGCACTGGCCTAGCCTTAGCCTCTGTTTTATGAGAAGATGTTACCTGCCTCTCCTTATACCCATCCCCAAGGGAGATTTTCCCATTCTTCGAGCGGGATGAACCCCCTAGTGGAGACTCTTTCTCTGCTTCCAAGGCCTTTGGTTGCGCTAGGGTGGATGTCATGCCTGTCTTGTGCTGTAGACCTTCAGCTAACCCACGTCTGAACTGAGGCCAATCCCTTCCCAGGACTAAAGCTTGTGGGAGCCTAGGTACCACAGCTACAGGTATCTTTCGTTTTAAACCTAAACCTTTTACTGACACAGTGTATACTGGGTAGGACAAGGCTGCCCCATGGATACACCTTATCTTTATGTTGTTTTCTTGTGACTCTGGGACCGAACTAACATGAGATTTTATCTCCTTCCAGAGCTTTTGTGAGATCATCGATTGATCCGCTCCGGAGTCCAGCAAGGCTTCTACCCAGACACCCTCTACTTCTATGCCCAAGAGAAATCCCTCTCCACTCTCCTTAGAATGGGTGGTCATTAGGGCTGTCCTAGCTTTGCAATCCCTTCTCATATGTCCTTCTTCCCCAGAAGAAAAGCATTTTCTTTGCACATAACAGGTTTTATCCATATGCATTACTTTCGTCCCTTCACCCAACATGGGTCTTCCCTTCCTTTCTGAGGCTACTTCCCCTGCCCGGGGTAGAACACCAAACTTTGCCTGGCTTATCAAACTGGCTTCTAAAAAGCGCTCCGCCAGCGAGGTCGCAGCATCGGTGTTCTGGCAGTCCTGTAGGATCAGGAAGGACTGCAGATCTTTTGGAACTGCCTCCATGAACTGTTCCAAGATAATACAATCTAACAAAGAATCTTTTGTTCTCGCCTCAGGCGTTAGCCACTTTAACGCCAACCTTTTAATCCGCTGGCATAAGGCACATGGTGTTTCACCTGGCTTTAGTTTACAGCTCCTCAAGAGGCGGCGATAGACCGTGGGGGTTAGGCCCAAGCGGTCTCGTATGGCCTTTTGGAGCTCTTCGTAATTGGCGGCTAAGGCAGCGGGCATGGCCCTATAGGCCGCAAGCGCTTCTCCCGTTAAGGAGGCGGCAAGGCGTACTGCCCACTGGTCTTTCGGCCAGCCAGTTAGGAGAGCCACCCTCTCGAAGGCTTCCAAGAAGTCGTCCACATCATCCCCTTTTGCCAACTGACCAAACGAGAATGTCCCAGTCCCAGGTAGCTCGAGCCCTGGTATAGCTCCCAAGGAACCTGGTGCTGTTCGTAGGGACTCCGTTGCTTACTTCTGAGCTCCTATCCAAGCAGCCATCATGTCTAGGAGAAGCTTCTGCTGGGCCTGGAGCATGGCTGCTGTGTGTTCCTGTGTCCTCGCAGACATCTCCTGCTGTTTTTGGAACTGCTCCGCCATCCAGCCAAGAAGCTCGGCCCGCTCCATCCTGGGTTGATGCTGAAATGAGAAGAAAAGAGAAAGAAACCACCAAGTGCGGCTCCAAATATAAGCCCTCTTTCTCTTGCTCCTCTTGAGCACTGCTGTATCCCCACCCTGCACCGATATCCGTCTATGCCCCTTCTATACACGGATTACCTTATGCAGGTGTAGACTCAAGTTTATCGGCCAGCAGGTCACGGCTTGGTAATCCAGTCCAGTCTGGTCCTTCTGCTGCCACTCCGGGTCTTTCTCCTCAGCAGGCTCTCTGTATCCTCAGCAATTTTCTGTAGAAGTTTTCCTTATTCTTTGAGGTTCCAGATATCTTGCGTATATGTGGCCAAGGAAAATCCTAAAAACTACGCCACCTGTGGCCTCCTCCCACTGCCTAGGCAGTTGCCTATAGGGGGGAGTATGCCTTTCAATGTCCCTTTATATGGGTTCCCAGAGCCGGGGCTTCTGGGAGTTGTAGTTGCTGAACAATGAGTTGTAGTTGTGAACAAATTAATGATTGAGCCGAGGGTTTTTGAAAGCAACACAGGAATTAATTTTCTTCCTTTGTTCAAAGGAACCTCCGCAGAAGCTCAGCACAACGTATAAGGTGGGATACTTCTCCCCTCAAAAGAAAGATAACTTCTATACAAAAACTCTTCACAGTGTCACTAATTACACTTGCTTTCTTCAGCAATGCAATTCTTTCTTCATCAGACAAAAATATCACTTCACAGTCTTTTGCTGACTTTAGATACAAACAGTGGCTTTTTAACTGCACCACGTGTACATTAAAGCTTCCTCTTTACTTTGGTTATCATAGATTTTAGATAGTTGCTCCAGCCACATTCAAAACCAGCCTTTGAATGTCTCATGCACTTTTTAAAACGGCAGCAACTTCATTTTCAAACATTCTTAGCTTTCTTAACTGCAGACATTCAGGTATAATAACTCCTGGGTTTTCTTCAGGCTTAAAACCTATAGCCTTTCATTCTACCCTCATAGATAGAGAGCAATCCATTTCACATTCTGAGAAATCATTTTCAGTATCATAATCATCTACTTGCATGCATTCAGAGTCAGGCTCTGCAGTCTCCTGACTGGCAACAGCTTGGGACAGCGTGGGCTTGATTTCTTCCAATAACTCAACAACCCTTTCCCAACGAGACCTCCCTCTTGACTCAGGGGTGTTAGCAGGGCACTGGAGATCCTTATCTTGCAGCACACTGTTTAAAACTTCTAAAGGGTTCACCTCCCTTCTATTAACAGCTCTTCTTACCGGCCTTCCCCGAGGTAAAGCTCTTTGACCCAGCTCTTCCTGGAAAGTCCCCATACTTGGGTTATAGACAGCAGTCTCCTTAGGATAAAACCTCCTGTTTCCTGGGCCAGCTGTCATCTCTCTACAGCACTGGCTATGTTCAGGACTGTGGTGCTGGCTATGAGGGGAATCCTTCCTTAGGCTGTCCCTGGAGCACCTCTCTCTCCCGGTCTCGGGATCTCTTCAGCTTCTGTTTCTCTGCTGGTCTCCCTGCAGTGCTCTCTGAAAGAATCCTTGCTGTTCTCCCGGCTGTGCCTGCTTCTGGTCTCTCTACCGTTCCCGTTCCTGTTCCTGTTCTCTGGGGCTTAAATGAGTGGGGCTGCCCTACAACTTTCCACTCCTCCCCCAGCTGTCTCTCGTTACCTCCCTTAGTTGCTATGGAGCATGGGCGTGGCCTGCAGACATCAGCTTTGGGCATGTTTTTTTTCTCTCTAGCTGAAGTTTTAAAGTCACGGCTCCCTGCACTTCCCTTCTGCTTGGAACTAAATGTTTGTGTTTTCTCAATTTTCAAGGGCTGTGGAGCAGATTCGTCACCACAGGTGTCATTGCACACAATGCCTCTATCAAAACTATGTCATGTGAATAAGAGACACCTACAGAAACTCCAGAAAAGACACCCAGCAGATGATGTCTCAGGGCACTCTACACAGGTAGGCATATATGTGTGAATCATTGTGCCCCTCTCAGTAGATGACATTGAGCTGGACATTGGAACAGCAGCATGTCAAGGGCATACCAGCATGCCTGCTATGATGGGTGAGCAATATGTTTGGTAATGAGGGAAGTGGCAGATAACACAGGTACACTACCAAAAAACTGCCTCCAGTTTTGCAACTGATTCCTATAGATTTTGGGGTGCTGAATCCAGGAAAAATAGCCAAAATGTTCCATCACATCACGTTTTCTTGCAAAATTAGATTTCTTACCCATATAAGGAATGTTCACATAATTTCTTTTTAGCCGACTGCAGTTTATTTTCTTGGCCCAAAATAGAGGTTGTAATGGTTAACTAACTAGAAACACTCCCTCATGATATTTTAGAGTGTTTTGTATTCATTTTATACATTAACAGGACAATTGGGAGGCAGGGGGCTAAATCCAGTACTCGCGCTGGCGCATGTTCTTTCCTGTTCGCCTCGCCTTGTTCGCTCGCTCAAACACGGTGGTTGCGACATGAACGTTCCTGTCAAATTTCAGTTTCTTGCAAGTTCATTATTACCTTTTGTTTGCTCAGTCGTAATCCAGCTTTATTCCGAAGTGGTTCACTACAGTTGTAGTTTGCAGTGCTGTGTATTTGTGATGGCTCACAGAGCCAGAGGTTGCGTCAACTCTCCAGACAGTTTTTGTTTTATTTGTGGGGAATATACCGTGAAAAAGCGGCAGAGGAACATTTCTGCATTTATTAAAAAAGTATATTTCGCCTATTTCGGTTTGAAGTTAGGCGATCAAGACAAACCGTGGGCTCCTCACAAAGTGTGCAAGACATGTGAGGAAGATCTACGCTTATGGATGAAAGGTAAAAAACAAGCATTTCCTTTCGGAATACCTATGATGTGGCGTGAACAAAGAGACCACAGCAGTGACTGCTATTTTTGCTCTTGCATTGTGAAGGGATACAACTTAAAAAATAAGAACGTAATAAGTTACCCCAACCTTCCCTCAGCAATTAGGCCTATGCCTCATAGCAACGAAGTACCTGTGCCTGAACCACCAAAATCTTTGGATCATATTTGTGTGGACGGTTCTGATCATGATGAGACTCATCAGATGGCTTTTCCCGATGAGTCCAGTACTTCCGAGTTTGAAACTGAACCAGATCCGAAACCTGAACTTTTCTCTCAAGCTGAATTGAATGATTTAGTCCGGGATTTAGGACTCCCAAAAGATGCTGCCCAACTGCTAGGTTCTCGGCTTAAACAGAAAAATCTATTGTCACCAGGAACAACTTTTTATTGGTACCGCAACCGCGAGACACAATATTTGAAGTATTTCAGCAAAGAGGAAGATTTGGTATTTTGCAACGATATATACGGAGTGATGGAAAAGTTTAAACTCAAGTATGATCCTGCTGAATGGCGGCTGTTCATTGATTCGTCAAAAGACAGCATAAAAGGTGTTCTTCTTCATAATGGCAACACATTCGCTTCAGTTCCTATTGCTCATTCTGTTATTCTCCAAGAAAAATACGAGAATTTGGCCCTGATTCTTCAGAAGATTCGTTATGATGAGCATAAGTGGATGATTTGTGGAGACTTTAAAATTCTATCCATGCTATTAGGGCAGCAATCCGGTTTCACCAAATATCCCTGCTTCCTTTGCTTGTGGGATAGCCGGGCCCGCGACCTACACTGGGGGAAAAAAGACTGGCCAATTCGGGAGTATTTGAGACCCGGTGAGAAAAATGTTCTTCATGAGAGCTTGGTACCTCGTGATAAAATTCTATTACCACCTCTCCACATTAAGTTGGGTCTCATTAAGCAATTCATCAAGTCCCTTCCAAAAGATGGTGAGTGCTTTCGGTACCTTTGCTCAAAGTTCCCCCGACTTTCTGAAGCAAAGCTAAAGGAAGGAGTGTTTGTTGGCCCTGATATAAGGAAACTCATTTCAGATGGAGCATTCGCTGAAACGATGTCTGAGAAGGAAAAAGAAGCCTGGGATTCCTTCAAGGATGTTGTTCTCAAATTCTTGGGGAACAGGCGGGATGAGAACTATAAGGATATTGTTGCCAGGATGCTCAATGCCTTCAAAGAACAAGGCTGTAACATGAGCCTGAAAGTCCATTTCTTGCACTCCCAAGTGAACTACTTTCCCGAAAACTTGGGGGCGTACAGTGAAGAACAAGGTGAAAAGTTTCACCAGGACATCAAGGACGCAGAGAGAAGGTACCAAGGAAGATGGAACACCACTATGATGGCTGATTTCTGCTGGTTGCTGCTGCGGGAAACCCCAGATGAAAAATACGCCAAGCAGCGCACCAAGAGAAGCATTCGGGGGAAGAAGAAACGGGCCCACCAGGAAATTGATTGACCCAAGAATGACTTTAAAATCTAAACTGTGTTGACAAATATCGTGTTTTTACTAAACTTTGAAATAAAAATTTGCTAGTTATTACCACAGTGTCGGATCTCATTTATTAGAATTTTATTTTCACACCATCGGGTGTTTGTCTTCATGTATTGCAATGGTGCGGTTTGCGTTTTCTATTCTTACATACATACCTGTACAACATTTTTTGCACATTTCTTTGCTTTGCTTTGTGTCTAACCTCGCTCTTATATGCTCAATGTTTGTGCACATGTATGTGGCTGTTTTAAGTGCAGACAATTTTGCTACCATCACAGTGTGTTTTGTTGACATTACTCTATTCTTATGTGCTGCCTTGTTACAATTTTCTTTATTCTTATTTGAATAACTACTAAACAATTAGTATAAAGAATTCATCCAAGAAACTTTTATCTCGATCGCACTCAATCTGAAACGTTCACCTCAAACTGCTAACCCAATGTAGCAAAAAATCTGTACGTGATGGAGCAAATTGGTTACCAGATTTAGATTCAGCGCACCAAAAAATGTAAAAATCAATCGAAACATTAGAGGCAGTTTAAAAAAATATATTTTTTAGTGTACCTGTGTAATTGATGTGATTATGGAACACAACATCTGGATTCCCACTTACAGTGCTTAGGTTCAGGAGTACTAGGCGAGTGCTCACATGACATGTGCTGCAGATGTAGGTTCAAATGTGATGCTGTGAAGGGATATTTGTAGCCCCTGGGAGGAGTTGTTTCTGGCCAAAACATGTCTGGTGTGTGAACAGTGTCTATCCTATGTTTGTGGGTTCGGCTGCCACATCATGCACGTTGGCTATTATGTTGGCGAAACAGAAAACATGGCTGACATGTACATATTGAGAATATAGGACACCATGTCAAGGTTATGATGTTGAGCTGCACAGCTATAAGGGCCAAACAGTTCCCAGGTCCACCACACACTGCATGCATGCATTTCCTGGAACACATGAGCTGGGTTGGTCATCTAAGGCTATGATTTGCATAACAATATGAATACATTTTGTGGACATGGGGAAATCTCTTGCATGTTTTACAGCTGTCATCATGTCCTGGAGCCTTATGTGTGTTACAGTGACTGACCATCTGATGCAGGACAAAGCTCCTCCCCCACCTGCCGGGTGAAATCAGGCCCCTTGCGCCACAGCTTCTGGGCCTACTTACACAGATCCTCCACCTGCAAAGGACATATAAATGCCATCAATGCCATGCTGGAACTACAGCCAATGTACATGTTAAACCCGCTACAGATGACCATGAATGCAGCTGCTTGTGTCCTGTATGGAGCATCAAGGAACGACCACATTACACCCATATTAAAGGAGCTTCATTGGCTACCGATAAGATGCAGAATCCTATATAAGACCTTCATCATTACATTCAAAGCATTCAATAAGTCAGCACCCTCATCTATTGTTGATCTACTCACTCACACCCCCAAAAACAGGGCCAGAAGAACATTTACAGAAAATACTCTAGTGATACCTAGGGATTCCATAAAACTTAAACAATCAACCATTAATAGAGCATTTATGAGCTACGCACCAAGGTGTTGGAACAATCTCCCTTCTAACATAAGAGCAATCAGGGAGCTCAAGCAGTTTAGAAAAGCCATAAAACACTACTTGTTCCTCTTGTACTTTACACAGCATGAGGATTCACCTCATTACCCACACACTCACCCAGTTATGTCACTTGATAACACATGTTTTACTTAGCTGCAACCCAACTGCTGATCAGTATTATAATACAATTCATTAACGCATCATCACCTTGTTGAATACAAACATGCTGTAAACTAACTCTGACAGTAAAACATGTTATATGTATTGTGGTGGCGAAGCAGGTTTAGAGTGGAAGGAAAAGGGGGAAAAACAGTCTTTTTTCCCTGAGCCCAACAGAACTGCAGGCACAGCAGGGGTTAAAACTCTAAACAAAGCTAAAAACTCCCCGCACAGAAGTGTAGAACTAGAGACACAACCAGTCCCCATGGAAACCGAGGGAGGTAATGGGAGTGGTTTGGGGGTGGAGTCTAGAGCTATAGGACAGCCCCAAACATTTAAGCAGGGAAGTTTCAGTCACAAGAAGCGGCGTGGCAGAGAGTAGAATCAGCGTGGTAAAGAGGAGAGATCCAGGTGGAGGTCTGAGAAAAAGCTGGAGAAAAGGGCAGAGGCAAGCTCGGGGAGGAATCTTCTGAGGAAGAGATATTCTCTAGAAGCTGGTGGACTGGCCGTACAAAAAGGGATTCCTCTTGCAAACAGTACAGAGACAGCTCATGCCTAGAACGCAGTTCAGCTGACAGGAAGTCTGCAGCTAACGTGGAGCCTTGGAGAGCCTGTTTTAAACAAGGTACTGTTGGGGAGCAGGAGAAAGGAATATTCCTGGGAGGACCAGAAAGCAAGTGTACATCTGTGGCAGGGTCTGAAAGGAGACACACTACTGCTAGCAAGGTGAGCCCATTACAAGCTCTTTATTTATTTTATTTTTTATTTATTTAAAGTCTCTTCTATACCGCACTATTCAGCATCAGCGCGGTTTACATTGAACAAAGAATTTACACATTTCCGATGGTACTTTGTGTTTACATTTGAACAGGAAGAAATAACTTGGATAACAGGGGTAACTATTTACAAATTAAGACAGGTAACTATTTACAAATTAAGACAGACAAAAAGCTTCTGAATAAGAAAGCTCTTTCATGCCCTTCCCCCACAACCTCATGTAGCGAGGGATCTCAATGGGAACAGCTGAAAACAGTATTGCAGCAGTTGAAGCCTTCCCATGCAGATGCTGTGGATAGCAAGTCACTGAGGGAAGCCAGTGAAGAGGAAATGGAAATAGGAGACAGTTATATAGAGAATGATTATTCTGATATGGAAATAGAATGTTCTTTCTGTGCCAGTCAGAAGTAAGAAACTGAAGGGTTTTAAGGTAATTGGGAAAACCCAGAAGTTTTAAAGGGAGAAATATTCTCTGCTGAGGCTAATGACTTTAATTAGGCAATTAATGAGAGCTGGTTGAATAAGCTTCAAGAGTTAATAGATGCCTGTGAAAACTAAAGTCTGAAAGCACCTTTGGAAAAAGAAAATGTCATAAGTTTTAAACTGTTGGTGGACCAGGAAGTTAAAGTGCTGCTAAAACCTGTGAAAGAAACAGTTAGGTGCTGTGCTGCATCCTGGAGACCTGGGAACCGATTTCTGTTTGTACAGGAATGATTTTGGAGACGTGTTTAAACTAAGCCGCAGAAACAAAGCCAAGGCATGGACTGTGTATCAAGGCTTATATTTTTCTGAATGGAGAACCATCCTGAGTTTTGTTTGTAGTAGCTGAATTCCTAACCAAAGAATTCAATTTGGTTATGCAGAGCTCTATTTTCCAAATAAAAGAAATTTTCCTGTGACCTTCGATCTCGGCTATAATCTGTAAGACACAACTACATGCGAAGAGGCCAGTTTCATTAAGGACGATCGGGGCACCCCCTTACACCTAGGCAACTGCCTGGCCACAAGGGGGAGCGCCAACAGTATGTATATAGTTTCCCCAGTTAACCCAAGTTTAAAACTCCTGTTTTATGTAACGTAGGACGAATGTTGTCCAAATATTCTGTTCATTGTAAACCGCACTGATGAGAAATAGCGCGGTGTATAAGAAATGTTAAATAAATAAAATAAATAAATAAAAATGTTATACCACAACACCATGAAGGCCATGTGTAAGTGCTGTGTCACAGGGCAATGGTGGCAGACTGAGATAGATGTGTTCTGCATACTATATGCGTGCAATCTTTCTCCCAGATTGATAGTACCTAATACTGCAGCCCTTGGTCCATTGTGCCCACCATACATATGTCATACCACTCACATGTGCTCTTATGTTTTTATCTGCTATGTGTGCTGCCTAAGTGTGGGATGTAGTGTAGTTCAACAATTGTTTCTGCATTCCATATTCTAGCAGGTATCTGTCATGTACACTGGGACTGGGCCACATTGCTGAGAATGGTCCACAGCAGAGTTTTCACACACCAGACCAGTCCTAACCAAATGGATGAAGATTATGTATTTATTTATTTTATTTATTTATTTACATTCTCTTATATACCGCACTATTCTGCATCAGTGCGGTTTACATTGAACAAACTGAAATTACATTGAACAGGGCATTATAACTTGGAGATAACAGTGGGACATGGGCTATGGAGGGTTAAGTGGCTTGCCCAAGACCACAAGGAGCACCTGTGGGACTAGAAACCCCAGTCCTTCCGGCCCGAGGTTGCTGTCTTCTAGTGTATGTTCTGAGATGATGGATAACATAACAAGATGTAGTCTATGATGTACCTCAATGTAACATTATGTATGCTAATCTGGCTGCATAAGAATAGATGCAGTATTCTAGCATGTATTGATCTTGGAATGTTCAGATGCTGTGCAAGGTGAGCAGATTCCTTATCTTCCTAGGCCTGTGACACATTGCAATATTAGCCATGATGCTCTTGTCAGCACATCTGGCACAAGCACTCAAAGTCTGCATTGTTGCACCAAGCCACTCAAGGGATCATGTCATATGGTAAACATGCAACTCATATGTACTACAGGATAACCTTCGGTGTATGACCGTCAGAAATTGCACATAGTGACCTTATGACTAGATGTGTCAGATGTACCTCAGTCAAAAGAGAATCTGCCTATGTGCTCGGATGATGGGGGCCCCAAGCATAATCAATGTCAATACTGCGTGACATGTCTGTCCATCTAGCCAATGCACCATTCATGTCTGTGTGGTGGGTCTGGATGTGAAAGCTGGTCTTTTCTGGTACATCATATGCTGCCCATCTTAACTGTTCGGGTCAGGCTTTGTTCCTAACAGTGATTAGCATAGAATACTCCTCAGTATTGTTGCTCAATAGACATGTTTTAGGGGCTGTGCTGCATACGGCTAGTTGCACTATACAAATGTTCATCAGTAATAGTAGTCATAGCAATGAGAAATTGAGAATGTGTCCAATGTATCAACCCTATGAGATAAACGTGCTACACATCTCACACTAATAGCTGCCCACCATCAATATCCTGGTGCTGCTATGAGAATGTGCACAAATACTAGCCTCCCTGATGGAGTAGCCCTGTTTTGGAGGGTCTGTCACTATTGTTATGCATATGTGCTAACTCACATGGTTCCTGAGTTCCCATCTGCTGTTGCAGATGATCCATTGTGTACATCTGATTATGAGCCAAGCATATTGTGTGGCTGCGCGAGATGTGTAGTTGGCTTGCAGCGGCGCAAGGGAAAACACACAAATAGTTTGCACAGTATGCAATGGCTGGAATACTGGCTTGCATATGCTACCTTATCCACATCTGTTGATCCCTGAAAAACATACTTACATCCATCACCAATGTGAAGAAATATATCCCTGGGATCTCAAATGTTAGCAATCCTTGCCACTGTATACACATACATGTCAGGATAGTTGACTGAAACATACATATGTGACAGCTTGTATGCGGTCTCTGCTGACAGTTCTGATAATGACAGCACATGTACTAATATGTTGGGACTACATGCAATGTGTTCTTTTCCAAATACCACCTCACTGCCCACTCTTCACCTGTAGTCAGTTATCTCATGTGTACATAACTGTCATGTTGGTATCTCTTGTCTTCCCAACACCTTTGCAGTATACAATGGAATGGACATACTGCTGGTTGGATCATGTCTCCCACCACCTGCTTGGATCACGTTTCCCCACTGTTCAATGATCTTCACACCCTGACTATCAAATGTATCCATTGCAAGATCCTCACTCTGGTTTAGAGGTCCATTAACATGCATGACCCCTCCAGTAGTCTCTACTCCATTCATGTCAGTCATCTGCACCCTCTGCCACCCTAATGTGCATGCCTTGAGTCAAGGCCCCCTACTGCCATCTTCCAGAGTACCCTCCCCCCCCCCCTCTGAACTTGCTCCCCACAATTCTCTGTATGGAACTTTCTCTCCAGATCCTCAAGATTCATTTTTAAAACCCATTTCTGTAGAACCATCTGTGATTTACCACTCCCCCTCACCTGATTTCTCCCTGGCCTCTCTGCTCTGCCCCATGGTCCCTGGTATGTCTATTACTCTCTGAAGTGAGGGTGTTCCCTTCCTTTGCATACCTGCCCCTATTGTGAACCTTGTAAACTGCACAAATGTCTGAAGGGCGTTGTTGTGAATTCTCTATAAAAGTTCCAAGAAAGATAACTCTATGAACCCCAATGGACCCCCCCCCCCCCCCACAGTCTAACCCACACTATACATCCAATGTGATACAAGGGACATGGAGGCAGGGCTGGGTTGTCCATTAAGTGGGAATGGAGGCTGCCAAGGGCCTGCAGATCTCTTTGTGTGGCAGTCCCTTTGGTTCACCACCCATAGCCTGCCACATCTGACATCCCTCCGACACAGATTTAGGGGGTCACATGTGGCAGGCCAGGTGTGCTGAAACACATGGTGTGCAGCAGAGCTGAGCGGTGCCCCCTTCCCCTGACCCTGTTGCTGGAATGAATAGCAGTGTGGGAGTTGTGGCGATGCCCGCTGTGGTTTGGGGGCCTGCATGGCATGGGGGTGGCAGCATAGCTGCAGACCCTGGCTTGGGTTGAAGAAACCCCTAGCCTGATCCTACATGGAGGTTGTCCAGGCCTTGTAAGCTAGACTATAAACACAGGCATGTTTGAAAATGGTGGTGTATCATGTATGTGATGGACATAATGTAGACATCTGTGTAAAAGGTTCCTGTGCACATGTACTTACTATCCTTGGGTAGTCACTGCTTGCATTGAACTGCTCCACTATACACTGCCATGAGCACTGCAGCTTCCCCATATCATGGCATACACTGGATGAGGGGAAGAGCTTCTGCTTGTGGCAGAAGAGGCTGGCCAATAGGTGCAGGTCCCTATTGCAGAAGCGCGGCTCTCTAGATCAGGCTGCCATACTGTCCTCATGCAGTATGCAGCTGTTTTGCTGACGTCAGACGTTCTGTGCATTGGTAATCATGATGTTAGCAAAAAGTGTTAATTCACAATAAAATGCATATCATCACAACAAAATGCGTTACAAGCCACAAAGTGTATTGCAGTGACGTAAAGCAGTTGTAACTAGCACACAACTGATGGAATTATTCCTTGGGTGAGAGTGAACAGCCAATACAGAGTGTGTGACCAGCAAAGTTTATGTAACCTGGAAAGGCAGATGTCAACTCACAAATGCAATTTGAACCTGTTATTTATACATTTGTACATTACTGCATGCAAGGCCTCACAGTACCTGACACAGCATATATGTGTCATTGATGTCTATGGCTAAAAACTGTCTCTTCATGCCGGACATAGGCATGAACTGGTCTTGGGATTACACCATTGCATGCAGGCACATAGCTGTATATGTTTAACATTGCACTGCCTACCAAAACTAGAGGTACAGGTCTCTACTTGTAATGGCCCACATGCAGGAATGGTTCATACCAGTCTGCTGCTGCTGCAGCCAGTTGCTGATTGAATTATTGTAAACATGTGATAACTGGTAACAAACATATACGAATGCTATGAAATACTATTAGTATGTGGAACAATGATGGCTTTACACACATTAACAAGATCACTGTGGCCTGTCAGCCATTCTCCCTTTCTGGATCTGTCAATACACATAACCATCTAAATCACCCACATGTGTTTCTGCCAACACATCACACTCCCCAGCCAGTCGTCTAGGTGCCCCCTGCAGAGAGATCGAGAACATAGGCTTTGTGTCAATTTCTATATGTGGTCTTGGGTAGACAGGCAGCTACCAGTATACAGTCATGTCAAAGTATGAACACATAGCCCATGGTACATCCCACAGCTGCCAAACATGAGCAGCTACAGAGGGACCTAAGGAAACCTTTAATTCAATACAAGAGATCACAGCGAGAGGAAAACAGGCATCCATATTTGGAAAAACTTAGAGAAGCTAGCAAAGTAGTCAGGAAAGCAAAGATTCAAAAAGAGGAGGAAATAGCCAATGTAATAAAATGGGGGGATAAGACATTTTTCGGATATGTTAGTGAGAACAGGAAGGGCAAAAGTGGTATTGTCAGACTCAAGGGTGAAGGGGAGGAATATGTAGAAGCTGATGAGGATAAAGCAGAACTGCTTAACAAATATTTCTGCTCTGTGTTCACAGATGAAGAACCAGGAGCAGGACCTCAGATAACACCCATAAACAGGAACAGAAGCGAGGGGCATCTTGAACAATTTTCAGAAGACTGTGTTCGTGAGAAACTAGCCAAAATAAAAGTAAACAAAGCGATGAGACACACCTTAGAATATTGAGGGAACTTGGGGATGTTCTAGCAGCTCCACTGACTGACCTTTTCAATGCTTCATTGGAGTCGGGAGTGGTGCCAAAGGACTGGAGAGAGGCTCATGTGGTCCCTTTACACAAATGTGGAAGTAAGGATGTGGTTGAAAACTACAGGCCAATTAGTTTAACTTCGTTGGTGAGTAAATTATTGGAAACACTGCTGAAAGAGAAAATAGTGAGGTTTCTGGGCCCAGCAGATTACAGGATCTGAAGCAGCATGGATTCACCAGAGGCAGGTCTTGTCAGACAAATCTGATTGATTTCTTTGACTGGGTTACCAGAGAGTTGGACTGAGGGAGAGCCCTAGATGTGGTATATTGAGATTTCAGTAAAGCCTTTGATACTGTTCCTCACAGGCGACCTATAAACAAACTGAACACCCTAGGGATGGACCCTAAAGTTACTACTTGGGTTGGAAATTGGTTGAGTGGGAGGCGGCAAAGGGTACAGGTAAATGGATCTCACTCTGAGGAGAAGGATGTTACCAGTGGTGTGCCCCAGGGATCTGTCCTTGGTCCGATTCTTTTTAACATCTTTGTTAGTGATATAGTAGAAGGGCTGTAGGATAAGGTTTGCCTCTTTGCGGATGATACCAAAATCTGCAATATAGTAGACACCCAGGAAGGTGTAGATAACATGAGGAGGGATCTAGCTAAGCTTGAAGAATGGTCTAGAATTTGGCAGCTGAGATTTAATGTTAAAAAATGCAAAGTCATGCATTTAGGCTGCAGCAATCCAAGGGAGCGATATAGTATAGGGGGTGAAGTACTTTTGTCCACTAAAGAAGAGCGGGACCTAGGTGTGATTGTGTCTGATGATCTTAAAGTAACAAAGGAGAGAGAAGGATGCCTTCTGCAATATTTTGTTGAAAAGTAGAGGAGGACAAGGACCACGGCCAACACAAGGATTGTTCAAAAATCTTTATTAAAGACCCAACTACATAGTTTCGGCCCTAGGCCTTCGTCAGGGGTCAAAATAAATGTACAAACAGGATATAGAGACAGTCTGGAAGTCTGGAGCAGTATCAATATCTCACAATCTTATACTCTTAAAAGTACTATATCCTGTTTGTACATTTATTTTGACCCCTGACAAAGGCCTAGGACCGAAACTGTTTAGTTGGGTTTTAATAAAGTTTTTTGGACAATCCTTGTGTTGACCGTGGTCCTTGTCCTCCTGATGATCTTAAAGTAGCTAAACAAGTAGAAAAGGTGACAGCAAACGCTAGAAGGATGCTTGGGTGCATAGGGAGAGGAATGGTCAGCAGAAGAAAGGAGGTGTTAGTGCCTCTGTATAAGTCTTTGGTGTGACCTCATTTGAAGTATTGTGTGCAATTCTGGAGACCACACCTTCAAAAGGATATAAACAGGCTGAAGTCAGTAAAGTGAGTGGCTACTAAACTGGTTAGTTGTCTTCATTATAAAGCATGTGAGGACAGACGTAAGGATATGCAGCACTGCACAGACATATAAGAGGCAGTCCCTGCTCATCAGAGCTTACAATCTAGTCAAGACAGAAAACATAGAAGGTGTAGACAGGGATAAAACAAGGAGGAAAGGTAAAGAAACAAGGAGATCAGGTGAGTTAAGATCCAAAAACAGCAGTGAAATGGTGAGTTTTCAGCCTGGATTTGAAAAGGGTCAGAGACCATTCTGCTGCTTCGCATTACCTTTCCTTTCTTATCACTGCCTACACCCCTCCTCAGGATCTCCACTCTTCTGGCAGTTCACTTCTATCTGTGCCCTTTTGTTCTACTGCCAACTCCAGACTTCAGTCCTTCCTCTTTGCTGCTCCTTATGCCTGGAACAAATTACCTGAGTCTGTGCGTCAGGCTTCATCTCTAGCCCTCTTCAAATCCAGGCTGAAAACTCACCTCTGCAAGGCAGCATTTGGACCTGAACTGCTTAGATTCCTATGTGTTTCCATACCATTCCCCTTAATATTTCCCTGTCCTTAGCTGCTGTGTTGTGTCTGTCTGACTAGATTGTAAGCTCTGATGAGCATGGACTGTCTTTTACATGTGTCTGTTCAGCGCTGCATACATCTTGTAGTGCTATGCAAATGAATAATAGTAGAGTAGTAGTAATAGTAGTAGATCTACATGACACCACACATGTTATTATGTGTACAACATCTTCTGTGAAGATTGACACATGCAGTGTGTGTCTGAGGATGGTCCCACCCAATATGTGGGTATCTGATATCTGCATGTTGTGAAGTCCCTGCTAGTTGACTATTCCAGGGCCTGATCAGTGATGAGACTATGGTAAGTGATAGTAAGTTAGCATAATACACTACAGTGTCTTGAATTATAATGGCACCTCCTTTGTCGGCACTCCATATAGTGATGTCAGTCTTGTTCTTCAATTCATTAAGAGCAATACATTCAAACTTAGTGATATTAGAAAAGACTCAAATTTTAGTATCTTCCAAGTTTTTAAGATCTGACAAGACCAATCATTGAAAAGTCAAAATCACTGGATTTAAAGCCCCTGGGGAGATCCATTTTGAAGGGGTTTTGTTCACTGAGATATCAGGAGTAGTTGAAACCAATAGAAAGTAGCGGAAACCAAAACCCACAGCCAAACACAGTAGGGATATCCAAAAACTTTATTAGCAGACCCAACTTAACCAGTTTTGGCCCTAGGCCTTCGTCAGGGGTCAAGGGGAACAAAACAGAAGCATCTAAGGGGTGGACCAAGCCACTCTTCCCAATCATGAATAGATATGAAAAAGGATAGAAGAAAAGCCCCAGGACTCAGGTCTTTTTAACTTTGTTCTTCTGCATCTTTTTTCTCCATTGCTTTTTGAAGAAGTTAAGACATGACTTCTCCCACACGTCTTTCTCTCAAGATCTTCAAATCATGTCTTAACTTCTTCAAAAAGCAATGGAGAAAAAAGATGCAGAAGAACAAAGTTAAAAAGACCTGAGTCCTGGGGCTTTTCTTCTATCCTTTTTCATATCTATTCATGATTGGGAAGAGTGGCTTGGTCCACCCCTTAGATGCTTCTGTTTTGTTCCCCTTGACCCCTGACTTTCAAAATTTTACTAATTACATTCAAAGCCTTCAAAGAACTCTCATCTTCATCAATATCAGACTTGATCCAAACACCACCCCTCAATAGAGACAGAAGGTCAGTAACACTCAATACTCTGTTAGTCCCTAAATCAATATCACAGTGTACCAAAACTACTTCAGACAGGGCCTTTTTATTCTGTGCACCAAGGTGTTGGAATAGCCTTCCTCAAAACATCCGAGCAATACCAGACCTTTTGCAGTTTCGCAAAGCTTTGAAACACTACCTCTTCCTTTTATCTTATCCAGTAAACAATAAAGACATCTCAACCAACCCACAGACCTTCCACTCATACACATACAATACAGATACCCCACAGACCACATACACACAAAACTGAAGCCATGATGATATTATGACTATGTTTATTAATTATATACCCTGTTATCCGAGTTATATTCTCCTGTTTTCTGTAAACACAAAGTACTGTTGAATTGTGTATCTCACTGTTTTTTGTGAACCGCGCTGATGCCTAATAGTGCGGTATATAAGAGTCTATAAATAAATAAATAAATAAATAAATCTGTATCTTCCGATGTGCTATCAAACGTGACCTGTTTTTTCTGTGGGTTAACCAGATGTTTCCAAATATATACGTGATCATTATCATAATCATATTTATCTCTATTACATTTTTTAATTTTCAAATCTCTCAAATAATCCAGAAATTGAATCAATCGTAAATGTAATTCATCCATCTGAGATTTAAAGTGCTCCAGAGTACTCTCTAGTTGTAATTTTCTTTCCACCGTAGCTATCTGTTGTTTAACAACCTCCTTCTCTGCTGACAAACATTCTCCCAATAATGCTATCGGGTCCAAGCTGCATTTATTCAAGATGCTGTTCCATTTAGTATAAAATGATTGATCATCAGTGAATATTTTAGGTGGTTTCATTATATGTAGCCTCCACAGGCTCATCTTTGATTTCAAATACTGAATCATTATGGCTCCATGCAATTGAACTCAAATCAGTTTTTTGTTCAAAGATTGTAACTCAGTAAATGAAATTAAGCGGAAAAAACACCATCATCAAACAAAGCTGGTCTACTAAGTTGTTGTATCTGATCTTCAGAGTGGGCAAAAACTGCCTGATTAGATCTGAAGGTTTGATCATCCACTGTCTGTTCTGGTTTTACTCACCATTGCGAATAAAACCAAGTCACTAATGAAATACATTCCTACTTTAAAAAGCCCCCAATCAAAGTCCACCAATTGATATCAACTAAACAGAGTGAGACTTTCCTAAGAAATAGAGCTCATAGCTATAAGATTCTGTTCTTTTGTCAGAATGTTTGTCCTCTGGTCGCGGGTTTTAAATAAGGAGCTCTGAAATGCTGACAGCTATTCAATTTGGACATATGGAAGTGAGAGGATGTCTTTTTGATTAGTCTTATATGTGCTATATTGTAGCTTCATTGCATGTCCCTTACATTTCTATTTTCTGAAGGAGTAAACAACCAAGCTAGATTTACCTGTTTCACTCCATTCATTATTTTGTAGACCGCTATCATATCTCCCCTCAGCTGTCTCTTTTCCAAGATGAAGACCCCTAATCTTTTAAGCATTTCCTGATAAGGGTATCCTTCCCTTTATTATTTGGTTGCTATTCTCTGATAGTTTGTTCCAGGTGTAAGGTGCAGCAAGGTGAAAGGAGCAAAGTCTGTAGTTAGCAATGGAAGAGAAGGGCACAGATAGAAGCAATTTGCCAGAAGAGCAGAGTTCCCGAGAAGGGATGTAGGGAGAGATAAGAAAGGAAAGGTAATGAAGAGCTGCAGAATGAAATAAGGTCAGCAGGAGAAGTTTGAACTTGATGTGGAAATGGATACGGAGCCAATGAAGTGATTTGAGAAGAGGGGTAATATGAGCATGATGAGGCTGGAGGAAGATTAGCCGTGCAGCAGAGCGTTGAACAGATTGAAGGAGAGAGAGATGATTCAGCAGGAGACCAGCAAGGAGTAGGTTACAATAGTCAAGATGGGAGGTGATTAAGGAGTGAGTAAGTGTTTTAGTAGTGTGTTCAGAAAGGAATGGGCAGATTTTGTTATAGAGAAAGAAACAGCAGGTCTTAGCTATCAGATGGATGTGTGTGGAGGAGAGAAAGCAGTCAAAGATGACCCCAAATTTGCAAGCCGAGAAAACAGGGAGGAGTAGAGAGCTATCCACAGAAACTGAGAAAGGAGGAAGAGGAGAGGAAAGTTTAGGGGGAAAAATAAAAAGCTTAGTTTTGTCCATGTTCAATTTCAAGCAGCAGTGAGACATCCAAGCAGCAATGCCAGCAAGGCAGGCATTGATCCGGGTCTGGATTTCCAGAGAGATTTCAGGTGTGGAGAGGTAGATCTGGGAGTCATCAGCATAAAGATAGTACTGAAAGCCATGGGAAGAGATGAGTGCACCAAGGGACTGGGTATAGAGAGAGAAAAGGAGTGGACCCAAAACAGATCCTTGGGGTACACCAACAGAGTGGGATAGCAGCAGAGGAGGATCCACCAGAACAAACACTGAAAAAGCGATGGGTGAAATAAGAGGAGAACCAGGATAGTAGAGCCCTTTAAACCAAGCGAGGACAAGGTATTAAAGAGAAGGTTTTGGTCAACAGTGTCAAAATCAGCAGAGAGGTCAAGAAAGATGAGACGTGACTAAAGGCCCTTGGATTTTGCCAAGAACAAGTCACTGGAGACTTTGCCAAGAGCCATTTCAGTAGAATGTAAAGGACAAAAGCCAGATTGTAAAGGATCCAGGAGGGCTTGAGAGGAGAGAAAGTCAAGGCAACAATGGTGAACCCCACATTCAAATAGATTAGAAATGAAGTGGAGGAGGGAGATGGGTCGATAGTTAGCAGGACAGGTAGGATCAAGTGAGAGTTTCTTGAGGAGAGATGTAACTACAGCATGCTTGAAGGCTGCAGGGACAGTTGCAGTGGAGAGCGATAGGTTGAGAATATGAGAGATGAAAGGAACAACAGTGGAGGATATGGGGCAGAGGAGCAGATAGTGAGTTGGAGGAGGAGAGAAGGTGTGCAATATCCTCCTCAGAGATCATAGAAAAGGAAGAAAGGGTAGCAGAGGTAGAGGGGGGAAGTTGGAAGTGAAGAGGGGGAGAAGGGGAAGGAGGGGAAGTAGCTGACTTTGTGGTGATTTGGAGGGTGATCTTGTGGATTTTGTCATGGAAATAGCCAGGGTTTGGGCAGAAAGGGAAGGAGGGGTCGGAGGTGGAGGCACCTTGAGGAGAGAGTTGAGTGTAGTAGAGGGGCAAAAGAGTTAGTTAGATGGACATAATAGTCTTGTTTGGCAAGTGCTATGGCTGACTGGAAAGAGACAAGCATGAATTTGAAGTGTAGAAAGTCTGCAAGGGAGTGGGATTTGAGCTAAGCACGCTCAGCTGAATGGGCACAGGAACATAGATAGAGGGTAGTGGATGAAAGCCAGGGCTGGGGTATAGTATGCCTCACATGACATGGCATGGGTGGAGCAAGAGCATCCAGAGCAGAGGAGAGTGCAGCATTATAGGAAGCTACTTCCTCATCAACAGACTCAGATGACATAGTGGAGGAAAGAGATGATGAAACAGTGGAGGAGAGAACCAAAGGGTCAATAGCATGACGATTTCTAAAGAGGTTGGAGGAGACAGGACGAGGTTGAGACGGTGGGTGATGAAGCTTAGCAGGTGATGGTCAGATAAGGGAAGAACTGAGGTGCAGAAGTATGAGGGTAAACAATTAGAGAAAAATACAAGGTCACGGCAGTGGCCATACTAGTGAGTGGGGGCAGTAGACAAAGCTGGAGGTCAAATGAGGAGGTAAGGGAAAGGAGTTTTAAAGCATAAGGATCGGAGGGGTTATCAACATGAATGTTAAAATCCCAGAGAATAAGAGTAGGGGAAGAGGAATCCAGAAAGAAGGAAACCCATGAGTCAAAGTCAGTGAGAAAGATAGAAGTAGACTTGTCAGGAGGTCAATAAATAACAGCTACCCAGAGAGGTAGTGGAGTGAAAAAGCGGATGGAGTGGACGTCAAAGGAGGGAAAGGAGTGAGACTGAGGCAGCAGAAGGGGTTGGAATTGACAGGATGGAGAAAGTAGAAGCCCAACACCAACACCATGGCCAGTGAGACGAGGCATGTGGGATAACTGATAACTGCTATGACAGAGAGCAGTGACAAATACCATGTCTTCTAGGAGGAGCCAGGTCTTAGTTAGAAAGCATTGGAGATAAAGAGATCATGAGTAAAAACAAGTTTGAGAGGGAGTTGTGTTCCACAAGGCACATGAGAAAAGGAGAGAGGAATGGGAAAGGAGAGGCATATGAATAAGATTAGAGGTGTTGCATGAAGATCTCTTCTCAGAGTGTGAAAAAAGTCCAGAGGGGCCAGGTTTGGGGTTGATATCTCCGGATGAGAGAAGGAGGATTAGTAGAAGAGTGTGGGGCAGAGAGGAGACAGTATGGCGTAAATAAGGATGAGGTTGTCTTAGAGAGAGAGGAGATGGCTGAATGAGAGGGAGAAAGTGGTGAAGCTCAAGAGCTGATGACAGAATGGAGGAGGAAGTGAGGATGGTAAAGGGGAGATAAGGAGGGGAGGAGTGAAGGTGTTGGTAGGAGGGGAGACAATTAGGGAGTATGAAGAATAGGAAGACAAAGTGATGAGGAGTCATAGAAGAGAGATGGAGATGAGAGCAGAGGCCAGAAGAAAGGTGGGAGAGAGCCCACAGGGGATTAGGTGCACCTATGAATAAGCAAGGTCATGAGCAGACGGCAGCTATAAGAGACTGAGTGCCAGGGGGTAGGTGGGTAGAGGGGAGAGGGCTGGGGTATAGGTTATTCAGCTGAGAAAAGCTGAATAATAGTGCAAAAAAGGTACATTGTGGTAAAAGAGCACACTAACAATGATACATAAATAAATATAGAGAGAGAGGCAGACAGGACTCACAAAAAACAAGTAGATTCAAAGTTCCAGCAGAGCTTGCAATGGAGCAGTTCTCTTCCCAGAGGAGAGAGAGGCAAACAGAGCTAAACACACATGGAAGACAGGAAAAGGAGCTATACAATACCTCAGCAGAGGGGGAAGGGTTAATCACTCAGGTAGATTAGAGCAGAGACAGGAAAAGGTTTTAAACTCTGCAGCAATGGAGACAGATTAGGCTGTTGCTGTTAAATTGGTGTCGATTCATGCAACCCTCTAGATAGTTGTCCTAAATTGTGTTGCTATACAATACCTCAGCAGAGGGGAAGGGTTAGTCACTCAGGTAGATTAGAGCAGAGTGCTGATTCTTAATGTGAAACCTTGCATCTTGTAACCATAGTTTGGGTTGTTGTTCCCATGGAAGCCGATTCAGAGCTGGGCACGTCCGTGCCATCCAGACGTGCAGAAAATGAAAGGGGCCAATGTGCACCCAATTCTGCAACCTCAGGAGCTATATGTTCCTGCAGTCGCAGAATCAGGGCACTTGGATGGCCTAGCGTGCCCCCTATTCTGCTGCTGTAGATGTCCCGTGCACTGCCTGGCCAGCCCCTCAGCACTCCTGTTGGTGTGCCGGGGCCATAGCGTTCCATCGCTATGGCACCAGCACTCCCAAACTGAGCAGCAAATGCCCACCCACAGAGAACAGCCCTTTTCCCTGCTGTCTGACCCTCAGCAGGGGCAGCTAGGGCTGGGATTGGGCAGCAGGGACTTTCCTGCAGTGGCCCTGTTGTTTTGGGGGGTTGCATGCCCAGATCGCATTGCCATCCGGCACTTTTAAGCCAGGCATCTAAATTGAAGCTGCTGAATGTAAAGAGGCCTGACCTGAATGGCCTCTGTTCTTCTGGATGCTTCGACCCACCTCCGCTCCACCTCCATGCTGCCCACTCTCACCTCCATCCAGCATTCCCCAACAACAGCCTTGTATGTATGAGGAGATCAAAGGACAGAACTGGTAGCAGCAACTGAGCATGGGTTGTTCGTCCATGCCAGACATTCAACCCCACTTTCAGGCCTTAGAAATCTGCCCCAAATGCATAACTTTGCACTTGTCCACATTAAATTTCATCTGCCATTTGGATGCCCAGTTTGCAGCACTACTGTCCCGCCTTTATCGGTCACTTGAAGAACTAGACTTTTCTTGTGCCAACTAAATGATGATCAACCGCTTCTGTTTGAAAATGTTAGTGTCATTCAGTCTTCATCCAGCATTTCAACTTCACAAGTTTTTAAAATAAAGTTGGAACACTTTTGGGAAGGTTTAAGACCTCTATAATGAATGCCGGAGTTGGCTCCTTGGTTAATTCCCAGTAAAAGATGCTATATAAGGTCTGATTCATTACACTTTATTTCATAGACATAAAAATGGGAGGAAACCCTTTAGTTAATCAGACTCTTAATCTTTTGACTTCTGAGACAGAAAGAGAATGCTTTGCACAAAGGAAGATGGACTGAGGTAGGCGACTTTCTGGAAGGGCCAGTGCTTCCAGCTGATCCTGTTCCAGAAACAGCGCACTGGTCTTTCAGCTTTTACCCTGAGATTTAAGTAAAAATGCAATGTTGCAGTGTTCACTCTTTCAAAGAGAGATTACATGCTCTGGGAATCTTTCCAAAACAACCAGTCATCATTTTACTGACACAAATCCAAGTAAAGTTTAGGTTTAACCCAGAGGATTTAATTCCAGCCCTAAATACATATATATATATATATATATATATATATATATATATATATATATATATATATATATATATATGAAATCTTTCTTCGAAAGGTTACCGTAGTGTCAGAAGTAAGTAAAGGCAGTTGCCATTTAACTTGGTCTTACGGTGATTGTTCTAGATCTGGGCTTACAATTACTTCCTTTTCATGGTCTTAATCTTTTCTCTTTCTTTTCTTGTTCTCAAATTTATTTCTTAGTTTTTAACTTTTTGGAGAGAATTAAATGGTTTATTTGTGTATTTCCATTGGTACTTAGCTCATGTCATTCCAGTAGAAGTTCAAGTAGGGTTATATTCCCTGTCCCCGGCGGGCTTACAATCTGAATTGTACCTGAGGCAATGGAGAGTGTAGTTTTTGTTCTGTTCACATACTTTTCTTTAATTTTATTTCCACGTTTTATATGCATCAATGTGATAGCTGTATGAGGTGCTTATATAAACTTGTTTAGCCCACCTCTTGCTCAAGGCATGAAGGCAGCCCTGAAGAAGCTGCATAAAACAGAGAAAAAACCTCAAACTTCAGAAAAGTAGGGGAACAGAGAAATAATTACCAGTAAAATCTAATGGGGTCATTTTAGAAGCTCTATTCATGATTTGCACAGTTTAAAATGCTCTTTCAGACATGCCAATCACATCCACATCCCAAGAGTGATTTTAGAAAGGCACAAGTTTACATGTGTCTGGTGAAATCAGGTCTGTGTCGTATAGGGGCATGACAGAGGCGTATCTAGAGCAAACTAAAAAATCAATGTGTGCATCCGATTTTAGAATGGTGACACTCATTTATGACTGTACATGATCCTGGGCACAAATAGGCATTTGCAAAGTGCTCTTTTACAGCCAGAAAACACAAGGGAGAAGAGAGGAATGCCCTCTGACTCCCCCCTATAATTTTCACCCCCTCGAACAAGCATCCAAGTAAATATAGAGGTCTTTTCGTGAACTGGGATGTGTAAGTAACGACAAATACATGTGTGTATTCTGAAAGATTGTCAATGGCACATCTATGTGCCAGTTTCGCAGACTTGTGTATTTCACACAAACCCTTTCCAAAATTGTCCATTTCCCTGCAGGTGTATGAGGGTTGTTGCAGCACCTCCCTATTTCCTTATATATTGGTGGTGATGTTTATCTTTTGGGCCAGAGAGAAGTCCATTTAAGAATACACTTATAAGTGCCCCTAAAGTATATATGTATTGGTCAAGAAGCAAGGCAAAAGTAACTGCAAAAGTCAAAAGAGTAAGATTATTGACAGGGATGTGTTTTGACATTTAGCTATAGTGAACCCTCTCTGAATTTTCCCAATCACACTGGCACCTGGTGACACTTGGGTCATCCATACAGTCCAGGTACTGGCCAGGCTGTCATGTCCCCCCTAAAATGCAGATGAACACACCAGATCCCCGTGCACCTCTCAAACCACACACACACACACACAAACGCTCACTTTCTGTCACAAAAACAAGATTCTATCAAAAGATGCCCTGAACCTATACATAAAAGCTATGACATAACATAATAGCATAATACAAGGACTACAAATATGATCTCTGGTTCTCACCCAAAAAAAGAATCATTTCCCTGCTTACGCCCATACTATGCCTGCATCAGCAGTGCTATTTTTCAGTACATGGAAATTGTTAGGGTCCCATAGATTGACTCCTTTAGCACAAACAGCACATTAGTGTATAGACTGCATAACCACTATTGCTTTTCTTAATATTTCTGTAAGGGTGTTTAGACCTTACAATATTCCCTCACCTTTGCTCCCTGTACCTTAAAATTGCATCTTGTGTTTTTCCAGACTGCAGTCACACCAGTTCAAAACATACTTGTCACAACCATTCTTCAGTATGGGCCGTATTGCAGAGAAGAGGAAAATTTTTTCTAAGTCCTGGCCTTATTCCACGTTTCAGCAGCAATAACATGTACATTTCTGGAAAACACCTAATACGTACACAAGCCTTCCTGAATACACTTTCTATGTTTCCGCAGCTGACCTTGCCCCCATTCTGCCCCTTCTGGGCACATTCAGAAATCCCCATGCTAGCGCCATGGAAGAGCATGTCAGCAATGTTTCAGAATACAGTCTAGGACATTATTGGCACATAAACATCTCCACCACACGTACAAACCCCTTATACGTGTTCTGGAATGACCATCTTAGAGGGTCAATCTGAAAGGTTTAGTCATGGTTTGGTCCTCTGAAGACGCTGAAATCACAGACTCGTCTCCATAAGCATTCCACAAATGCCATTCACAAACATCTACAATACAGGGGCATTCAAGTAGGCACAGGGGTATGGCAGAAGCATCTCTGGGGAGGGGCAATGGACTTACAACTCCCAGTTCGATCCCAGAAGCAGTAACGTGGTCTGCAGGCACATGCATGTTCATTCCTTTCTAGGCATGAATAGGTATCAGGAAAGTGTTTGTTTACACCTTAAAACATCCAGAGAACGTAGATAAGATGGAGAATTAAGTGACTAGCTTTAAGATTACAAAGTCCTGCACTGGGATTTGACCCCCCTGGCCACCAGGATCTTATGTCACTACTCTAACCATTCTGCTATTAGACATTTTGGTCCTGAAATGTTCTTCTGGGGACGTCTATATAGACATTTGATACACATGCGTATTGGGTACATCCATGTTTCTGGAATTGTGCCTGAACTTACACTTGCCTGCCTTTCTTTTTAGACGTTCTGGCTTTGATGTCCCAGATTGCACTTGGATGTCCCATTTGGAATGTGCCCTTACAATCTTACATATCTAGACAGTTATACCAAATATCCCATAGACTGCCTTGGCACAATCTGGATAGTGCCATGGTGGTCTGTAGGTGGGGCTGGAGTAGTCCCAGCTCCTATCCTGTCAGTGGCAATTTTCAGCCTTGTAACTGGATAGGTAACCGCATAAAGTTAGAATGGGTCAGTGGCTGTCCTAACTTGATGTGGTTTTGCTATCTGATTAGGGGCTGAACATTGCTGCCAACTTGATAGCAAATGAGGTCGGCGGCAAAACCAGATATTCAGCATTGGTGGATATCTAGTGTCCAGCACTGAATATCTAGCTTCATTTTTCCTGTGGCATAAGAATCTAAGATATGCCATAATCGGTCAAACCAAGGGTCCATCAAGCTCAGAATCTTGTTTCCAACAGTGACCAATCCATGGCCTGAATACGAGTATCTGGCTCACACAAAAATGGAGAAATTCACTCTCCTCCCCATGAAAGCAAATTTAGAAATGATTTTCCAACAAAAAGCTCAAAATCATTTCTGGTCTGGATGTTTGAAATGCATCAGAGTGACCGGGCACTAACGCCTCAGCTCTGGGTCTCTCAGTGGGTCTTTCGGTCCTATTTATCTTATGGTGGAAAAACTGCTTCTCCACTCACATTACTGTACTGAATCTTGGGATTCCTTCTCAGCTGCTCTTTCTAATCTAGATCCCTCATGCATCTTTTCCACTTCTTCCTTTCCTCTTTGCTTATAAGCGTATGCCAATTTACATACAACAATCAGCTTGTTAATACACTAGAATATAGGAAATGATTTTAGAAGCGTTAAGAGGTGCTTAGCTCTTCTAAAATCATTTCCTATATTTTGCTGTATTATACATGCATATAATATTTTTCACTTACATTTTTCTCTTCCTAGAAATGGAACATTCTGTTTTCAGATCTAAATATAGAACCCCACAAAATTTCTGAAACGTCTTGCAAAATTGTATACATTCTTAACCCTACAAGAGCACAATTTAGTATACATCGGTCACACTACTCGTGCTGTTAAATTGCATTTGGGAGAGCATTCATCTCACATTAAAATGGCTGTTCGCTCTGCTCCATTTGTGGAACATTGTCTCTCCATGCAACATAAGTTTGATAATCTACGGTGGAGGATCATTGATCATGCCCCTAATGACCCTGGGAGCAGGGACAGATTAAATAGATTGCAGTGGATGAAATAATGTTGGATATTTTGTCTGAACAAGTCAGCCCCAAGGGCTTGAACTTGGAGAATGATTGGTCGAGTTTGTTCTAGTTCTCATCCAATGTGGTGAGGGCATCCCCGATGTAGTAGGGATTCCCCTTGCCTGATTGGTGGTTCTGAAGACTGATGTATTGATTTGTCAGCCAATATGTGTAAAGGCAGACATTCATATGTTTGTGTTTTGGAGGTTTTCAGCTTCTTGGCGTCTTTTGATGAATGGCTTAGAACAAGTTTCATTGTCCTGTGGCACCTGAAGTAGAGCTTGAATATAGCTTGAATTGAGCATATCGTGTGTGGTGTTAAGACGATTGAATTTGGACCTGTATTATGCCTGGATTGACTGGCAGTGCCACGGATATAAAAGATAAGTCGGTGGTGTTTCTTTGGAACTATAATTCAGTAAAAGGATGTTGCCGCCCTGTGAGAGTAATGTCCTCTCCTGACTGTATATCCAACAAAATTATTATATGAGTCTGCATCTCTTTGTGGGGTTATCTTTTGCAACAATGACACATTTGTGATCACCTCTGGGGGGTTTGTTTTTAGAACATTCTTAATCCCGGCAGTCAACATTGTAAAAGACGTAGTTGAATATCACTTAAATATTTATGTTGCATTTTTTAAACAATTAGAGGATTTTATTTGAACTGCAGTCAAATTTCCCACCACTAATAAAAGCATACGCTTATCCAATTCCTCACAATTATAGGGCTTACAAGATCTTTAAATTTGTCATTATTATTATTACATTTATATCCACTTAGTCCATAAGGACCGACTGGCGTCAATAACTTTACCATGAAAAAGTGTCCAGATAGTTCCATAAACATTGTCTTTCTGGGGTTAATAACCCCACATAATCTTAACCCAGGAATCAGCAGATTGAAAAGTCTGAGAATGACTTCCATCTGGCAGTCTGGCAGCTGGAGAGGTAGAAACAGTCCCACTGGGAAAGATAAACCAAAAAAAGAACATTTTTAGTAATAGAAATTACAGAACTTCACACAATGAAATTACAAAAGTAATCCCACATGCAGTTTTCATTTAGGGGATAGTAGATGTTGCAGTGATACTGAAATGTGTATAACAACATCCTTTCATTCCTATAGTGCGAGAGACTCATTAAAGAGTAATTTATCATATCTGTCCTCCACTCTTAGAAAACTGAATATAAAAAAGAAAAGAAAAACTTCTGAAAATATAGTATAACTAGGGGGTATGTCTACTAAGGAGTGGTTAGAGCACTAGCTTAGTAACCAAGAGACCAGGGTTTGATTCCCACTAGCACTCATTGTGGCCTTGGGCAAGTCACTTAATCTTCCATTGCCTCAGAAGCATGGCATGGAGGAGTAGCCCAGTGGTTAGAACACTGGCTTGGTAACCAAGCAACCAGGGTTCAAATCCCACAAGCACTCCTTTTGGCCTTGGGCAAGTTACTTAACCCTCCATTGCCTCAGAAGAAAGACCTGGCAATCTACTTCCAGTGACACTGCCAAGAAAACCCAGGAGCTTCTGGGTTGCCAGGAGTCAGGACTGACTCAAAGGCACACATTGCATTGCCTCAGAAGAAAGGCCTGGCAATCTACTTTCAGTTACATTACTAAGAAAACTCAAGAGCTGCAGGGTTGCCAGGAGTCAGCATTGACACAAAGGTGCACGTTGCATTGCATTGTATGTCTACTAAAGGGTGTTAGCTGATACCACTCTTCTCTCTTGCCCTTCTCATAAGCCCAAAATGGCTGTGATCTCGCAGTGCTGCCCCCTAGAGAAAAGCTAGGGGTCAGCACCTCATGATGACAGCCATCTTGTATTAGCTGCAAGACAGGGCAGAAGTGAATAGGATCGCTCCTGCCCCGTTCTCCCACTAGACCACCAGAACATTCAGGTATGTGCTGGGGGGACCCCAGAAGGATAGAGAGGCATCGAGGTCCCCCTTGCTGGCTGGCCACTTGGGAATTTTTTTTTATAAGGGGAGGTGGGAGGAGGAGGTAGGAGGGCTGCGGGGCCTGCCACTCTTAAAATTAAATATTAGAGGGAGGGCGTCTCAGCCAACTAGCTAGCTGAGACACTTTTAATATCAGGGGGTGCACCTATCCCCCCCCCCCCCCCCGGGCAGCTCCCAATAGGAATTTGGAGCTATCCAGAGGGGATTGGTGCTGAAGGGGGGCCAACATAATTATTTTTTATATTAGCAGTGCCACAGACCACAAATATTGTTGAGGGGACAGGCTCAATCATGACAGTTGGGGAGGGCAGGCAACAGTTGGTGCACACAGCTCCTGACAGCTCTGTGCTCCCGATCACTACCATCTCTCCCCATGGGTTTACCATGAGGACCCGCAATACCTGCTTTGGCAGGCATTACGGGACTTTTCCCATGGTACCTGCCAAGGCAGGTAACTCGGGGTCTCTGTGGGCAATCTCCGCAGTATCTGCAGGACCTCCATTTGGAATGCCTCCTCCAGATACTGTGGAGGTTTGCTGCTTACCGTGCAGTTTTGGCTGCTAATGCACTGCGTTAGCAGTCAAAACTAATGCAATTTAGTAGACATACCCATAGGTGTCATTGAAAATCTAATTGCAATCTACACTATTGGAATTTTCAGCAGTTTTTGAAGTCTTTCATAGGACAGACATAAGAATTATCCCAAGATGTTGTTATACATGAGTGTTCGAGATCACTTAGGTTCCTTCTTCAGATGTCAAAATCTGTTAAAATAATTCTTCTCAATCTGGTAGAAGCTGTTTTCTGAGGCCTAAGGAGACTTCAGCAAATGCATTTCTGATAATTAAAACCCATTAAGGTAAAACTAACAGTCTTCTTGTATATTAAGCAAGAAAGGTTGTTTTGAGAATGACAGTGATTTAGAGAGAAAAAGGAAACTTATATCACCTTAAGATGCTAAATTAAGATTAAGATAGTCCACAAAACATGCAGTTAGCTGTTATATGCTTGTTATTTATTTTTTATATGAATGAGAGGAAAAGGCTCTACTGGACTTAGGGTGTCCCAACCATTAGGGAAACCAGGCAGCTGCCTAGGTTGGTAACTTCTAGGGGTGGCAAAGAGCTGGGCATTCAAAGCTAGACAATACATTTTGACCACCAAGTAAGGCATAAACCTTAAGGTCTTCCTAGGGCACCAACACCTTGAACCAACTCTGGGGCCAGCCCTGACTGGACTTATAGACACCAGTTCTGTGGGTGCTGTACTTCTCTGGTTCATGGAGTTCAGAACTCCATGCTGCAGGGCCACACCAGAAAGAAAGAAGGAAGGCTTACCACTCCTAAATTACTGATCCTATATCCCCCTACAGCTTATTGGCTGGTTAAGGATGTCTGACCAGTGGGCTGCAGGGGGAGTACCACAATAGACAGGCTTACTCTGCCATAGAAAGGAGGAGAGAAGGGTTGAGGGAGGTACTGGGAAAAGAATGAGGATCTGACAGAGGGGCAAGGGAAAGGAGGAAAGGGCTGAGAAAGACGTAGAGGACCTATGAAAAGTGAGAGAAGGGCTAAGAAAAGCGTTGGTAGAGGAGCTGATAGAGTGATTGAAAGAGACAGAAGGCTAGCTATAAATGGGAGTACTAGCAGGGAGATACAATATTGCTGTGAGGGTCTGGGACAGGAACTGAAGCTTGGCTGGGAGAGGGGAAGGGGATGGCGAGGGGGTTGATGGTAAGGCTGTGGATAAGGAAGTAGGTTCAGGCTGTGAGGGCTGGAAGAGGAGAACGTGGCTTGTGAGGGAAAGAGGGGCTGTGAGAGGGAGAACAGAGTTGAGAGAAGGGGAGACAAGCTTGGAGAGAGGCGAGGAGCTAAGAGAGGGGGCCTGCCATACAATAAGAGAAACAGGAGGAGGGATTAGGCAAAGGGAATTTAAGAGGGAGGAGGAAAGGAAGGAGAGTGGAGGAAGCAGAGATAAGAGAACGTGAGAAATAGATATGTAGAGAAGGAGTGATGGGGATAGGTTACGGGAAAGAAAGCATGATGTGGATGGGTTCAGGAGGAGAAGGGTGAGAGCTAATTGGTGAGTTAAGTTTAGTGTGGATGGGCTGGACAGAAGAGGGACAATATAGTGTGGACAGCCTTCAATGGGTAAGGGCAATGTAGAGATTGGTGGGTATGAACTGGAGTTGGGAAAAAGAATAACGATTGATTTGGGCACATGAAAGTCAGACAACTTCATTAGCATGACCTGAGGTCTTTCCCAACTCTTTATAATATGCTTCACACTTGAAATATAGATATGGTCTGCTCTGTCATGCTCATAATCCACTATGCTTTGTTTTGGGGGGTTTTGTTTGGTTTTTTTTGCTTGAATTCAGGAGTTCAGCACCCCTAATCTTTTTCAAAATTTGGTTCCTATGGTAGGATCTTTGTTGAACCAACATAGAAGATGTGACATAGTTACATTTTCAGACTCCCACAAGTATAGTGGAGAAGTGCATAAACTGAAAATCAAGGCAACTCACATTACTGACAAAGAAGCACATTATTATCCCCAAAATGGTTCATAGTACGGCAGGACACAACAGGCAGCAAAGACAGTTGAAAGTGCTTTTGTGCCAATACAGAGTACCATTCATTTAGGAGTTCATTTCATAAAACCATTCCCACGCGTACGTGGCCACATGAATGCATAAATGGCCTCTTATAAAATACCAGCCGGTTTGAAAGTATGTGTTTTGGCATGATGACATATACTTTGCAGAAGACGTACACATGCGTAGAGTTTGGTTGGAGCACACAAGTATGTGCAAAGATTGTAAAATACAGTAACCTACACGTGTACTGAACAATCCAGAGAAGGTGTAAGTATCCACACCAGAAATGAAGGAATGGGTTATGCCACTTATGCTGGTATTTTATAAAAACATAGGGCCCTTTCACTAAACACCACTAACAGTTAAAGGCATTTTAACTAGCGATACATGGCAGTGGTGACCCCTAATGCATGGGCAGACCAGCTACTGACCGCTGAAATGCATATTAACTGACACTCACATGTTGCTGTGGACAGTAGACAGGTAGAGGTGGAGCATGAACATGGCCAACACAGTTACTGTAGCACTTAGCATGGGGTCATCTAACGGCACTTCTGTAGGTGACATTAGGTGCCCCCACATTACTGTGCTGCTCCCTAGGCTACCCCAATGAGTGTTAGCTGCAGGAAACATACAGTTTTGCAAACGTTCAGCAGCATTTAGTAAAAGGACCCCATAGAGTCCTATGGGGGATAGTTATAAACTGTGGCAAAATCAGGCATTTTACTGCAGCTTAGTTTACTAAGGGAGCTACTAACTTGTGATAACCCCATATCACAGGTTAATGACAGCTATGGAAAATGAATAAAACCAGTAGGTGAAGGGAAACAAAAAAAAAACATAAGAAACTTACTTTTTAGTGTGTAGATATGGGAAATGAGTGCTAAGGCAAAAAGTGGAAAATACAGGTTTGCTGAAGAGGCTGTGAGGTATGGGGAGGGGGGGGGGCGGGAGAACTGTCTAAATGGAGTGCTGCCGGAGAGGCAGTGGCAGATGCAGTAGCAGTCGAAGGGAAGGGCTGAATAAAACACATTTTAATATCTAAACCTGATGCAGCGCTGGTAGGGATGAGAAACCCATCTGCAGAAACCTCAGGAGACTTGACAGAGTATAGGAATGGCTTTGGGACAACTTTCTTAAACTGGTTGGTTAATGTGAAACTGCAATTTGTGCCTTAGAGTCTATATCTATAAATACTAGGGGTGTGCAGGCAAAAAAAAAAATCACTGTTTCATTACCTGTGTTGTTTGCAGGTTTGCTTCATTTTATTTATTTTTTTGCTCTAATAAATGTTCAGTAGGGGCATACTAGGATTTTAGAGTGAAAAAAGTTAGCTATAGAGATTTCCTATGAAGGCGGAGGAGAAGAGACCAGGAACATGTGTCTCTAAAGAGGCAGAAGAGGAATGTTGAGGGTTCCTGTTGTTCATCTATAGACTAAACTATTGGAAGATACTATTGAGGTTTCCTGTTAAGACTTTGTTGAAGGGAAGATGAGGATGATGGGAAAACCTATGTCAGATGGCATCAGCGATAGAATCAACTAAAATTAATTGAATTAAAATCATCAAACTGTTGAATCATCCAGAAGCTGTTATTGCAAGTAGATACAATGTGGGATCAAAAGCGTCAAATCAGAACAAAGCTGTAGTCTTACAGAAGAGAGCAGAGAAACCCCAAGTGCTCCATTGGCAGAAGACAATAAATCTGTTGAGGATGACTGAGTGAATTTCCTCCTGCTGGCATTTTTTCAACGGGGAGAATGAAACATATTTGTTGAATTAACCTAAAGTATACTGCAATGTTGGCTTAGGGGTATGTCTGCTAAAGGGCGGTAAGGGAGCAATCAACGGGCGTTATTGGCGCCTGTGAGCGGTTAACGGCATGGAAAGTACTGATAACATTGGATTAACGTGCGGAAGCCGAGCCCATAGCATTAAGGTGAACGGAGGTGGAGAGTGGACATTAATGGGGAAGAGAGTCAGCAGGGATAGCGTGTGCTCCTTTAACGCAGGGTTGTGTTACTGTGCATTAGAGCTCTGAGTTCTGAGTGCTGGGAACCGTAATGCTGTCTGAAATCTCGCGATAAGGGCTATTTTTGAGGGGAGATAGCCTATGTCAGTGTATACAATGTGCTCCAACCACTGGAGTTACCAAATTTGTGATAGTGGTGCTCCATTAGCAGCAACAGTATAATGCCCTATTATGAAAGTGCACTGTGTTGTTGGTGCCAAAGTTGCAAAGGAGGTGTCACAAGGGTGATTCAGTGGGGCTGGCTGGTCCACATGGATAATAAGGCTGCTTCCCAGGGTGTACACATCTCTGATATTTGGAATGACTCCACTGTGATAGTGGTAGCACACATACATGCTGCCACAGTCAAAAAAGGTTGGGCCACCCCCACTGCCACCATGCTGCCATGTCAGCAATGTGTGACAGTGAGGGTGGCAGTCACAATGGCTGCAGTCTGCTGCAGATGAAACTTTGTCCCAGCCCTGTGTATCAGGGGCAACACTGCAGTTGCCACTGTCAGTGGGATAAATATTAAGTGTGGTCACTTTTCCGAGCGAATACGTCAAGTAACTCAAAGAAGCTCACGATAAGAGAAGCTAAGTACTTGTTTTGAAGTTTAACAGTTTCTATACGGAAGAGTTCCTCTTGTTATATGAAAATTAGTTAATGTCACCTTTGAAGGTCGTTGATGCTAATAAGCACAGGATTAGGACTTAAATTAAGTCCAAGTGCTGCCAATAGTCTGAGACATTCCTTAGAAAGAAATAGAAATATCACGGTTGAACATAATTATAATGAAGGTTCAGGGTTTCTTTTGGTGAATGTTGAGCGTGTTAACCCACATTAGAATTACTTGACTGTCAGTGGGTTGGCAAGCATGTCAGCAGCAGGTACAACAGAGAACATGGTGATCCCTCTCTACCGAAGTCAAATGCAGCAGCACACATTCCCACATCCCCCGGTAGAGAGGGGCAGGAGCGGCAAGGTGTGCATAGCTGCATGTGTGCAACTTCAACAAAGCCACCTGTAGCACTGAAGTCTGTGCCACAATGGCAGGGAGGGAAGGAATGGCCGGCATGCTCTCCAACATGATCGTTGGACCTTGGCACCCGGCTAGTTTTCTAAGTGGATGGGCTGGCCCTGGGATCAGGATCCCCCCCCCCCACCCATGCATATTGACTGGATATGTGCATGTAGGGGGAAAAATATGCCACTGAAGCATGAATAATATGCCATATGATAACAGCCCATGTCAGAGGAAAAATGCAGAGGGAGGTGTGGCTCAGTGGTTGGGACAGGTTACCTCAGGCCAGAAGGCTGGGGGTTCAATTCCCACATGGGGACAAGTAACTTCAGGCCGGAGGGACTGGGGTCTCTAGCCCCATGACCACTCCTTGTGGCCTTGGGCAAGCCACTTAACCCTCCATTGCCTCAGGTACACTTAGATTGTGAGCCCTTCGGGGACAAGGGAATAAAAAGTACCTGTTAGTATACATGTAAACTGCACTGATTCTAAATAGCATGGTATAAAAAATAAATAAATAAAATAAGTGCCACCCTGCCTCCTCAGCTGCCAAATGACAGCTAATCTGTGTGTGAACCTGTGACCCCTCCATAAGTAAGTACGCAGTCAGTTATGACCATCTGAGTCACATGTGAATCCAAATAAGCTGTGTTGGTCTGCAAGATATGAGATTATTCCATGATTGCCCCACAAATACACACCAGGAAATGGGAAAGTTGGTCATTCTGCTAGTACACCCAAGGTCTGCAATGTGTATATTCATATATCATGGCCTGCCCCTTTGACTGTACAGATACCATCTGAAAGACATAAATGTGAGTTGAACAAGTAGCATAGCAAGGCCATACAGCATACAGACCTAACAAGATGTCCCTCTCCAACACCTGCCAAACATACCTTGTCAGACAAATATGGTAGAGAGCCTGCAGAGATCTAAGCAGACATAGGCATACCCCAACTCATAACCACAATGACCTGACAATGACCACATATATACCCATGGATTGATAAACCCACATGGCTACTCTGTTGCTCCAAACATATGGCCAGTGTGTGTATGAGAGAAGGGCCACAGATTCGAGACTAGCCTGTGGATCTGGAATTGTATATCCAGGTGCCTTAACTTTATCCTACATTTCCAGAACTGTATCAGAATGCGCAATCTTCAACATATCGTCCAGCAAGAATTCCACACACTCAGCTGCCACACTGAGAAGCTGTACCACCCATAGCTGGATAGCTGATCATGCTAATAGTGCCTGAACATTGCAGAGCTCGCTAATAATGCCTGCACACTGAACAGGTATTGGCAATAGTGGAGCATCAAAGGAGGCCTAAGGGGCAGATAAGAATGCCAACCTGTGCAACTTTTAGACAGCAGGGTCAAGGGTGCGTGTATGTGCACGTGTGTCTGTCTGTGTGTGACTCCAGAGTGGTGTGAGCCTCAGCAATGCACTGTGCATGCACGTGGTGCCCAGACTTTATAGCTGTGCATACAACATGCTGCAGGTCATCTATACAGCAATCCCAGACACCATTCACAAGCAAAAGGTTAGTTTGCAGTACGTAGTTGCAACCTGTGGCTGTGCTGCTGCAATGCATTCCCAGTTATATCATTGACAAGGCCCATCCCCACAGCATTCCCTTACACTTACCTCCCAACGTGACACTGTTGTGCAGCTCTTAAATTATCTGCTGCCTTGACTGGAGTGAGCAGAGGGGACACATGTGTGTGTTGCAACCCTCACCTGTGACTCAGTTTCCAGGTCACAGGAAACAACAATTTGCACAGGTGAGAGGCCAGATTAATGGCAACTGCTATAACAGCTGTATGTGTGGCAACAGTGTCAGGCTACCTGGCACAGCTATAGGGAACTGGGTTGGCCTCTGTGAATGTCCAATCCATTCACTTAGTAGGTGACATTGGCAGGAATCTGCAATTTACCTGTATCACGTTTCTCTTGAGCCATGCTGCATTTGCATGCGAGGAGATTCTTTGCTCCATGTTGTGTATACACATACAGGGAGGTACATATCGGGCAGATCTGCACACAAGAAATACCACCTCAACACTGTCTACTGATCATTGGCCAAAGCATCCAGCATTACATTACCTATTACCCCAAATGACGGTCCAAATGCACCTGTGTGCATGATTGGGACTGTAGGACACTAATCTCTGAATGGTGTGTGCACACTTCCAGCTGCTGAAATGTGGCACAGGATGTCTCTGCCTCTCCTGCCACCATATGGGACTATTTAAGGTGAATGTTGGAGTGGGGGTACGGGTGCAGGGAACAGTACCATACATGTTTAGTATGTGCCCTTCTTAGATGGAATTGCTGGCCAAAGCCTATGTTCACATGGCCAGAACCTATGTGGGCCTACTCAGTGTCTGCATGTGTTACATCAGAGGACCTGCATAACAGCCTCACTGACTCCCCATGGGCACCGAATATGACAGTCACAAGGGTGGTGTAAGAGCACAAAGAGGTAGGTTATGGTGGCATATTTATCGCTAGCAATTGTTCCAACATCCAACTCTATGTCGAACCTGCCATGGTTACATGCATTATTGGGGGGGGAGCAAAGCATCTGCAGTATGGGAGAGTGCATGTGTTGCATTGGCCAGGTTTGGAGTATCCATGGCTAGGGACATAACATTATATGCGAGTTGTTCTTCACATTGCATGAGATGTCCCCAAGGCCAAGATAGAAAGGTACATAGTGAGGAGAGGAGGATTCTGGGTATTGCCTAAAACACAATGTTCTGCACAGAATGCATATGTATCAGAGGATAGGTTCATGGATGAGCCATCTTAGCATGGGTCTGCCATGGGCATGGCCAAGGTGCACACATCTGTTCATGCTGAGAGGCCACTTTCACTCTGATTGAGCTGTGACCATGTTACTGCTATGTATGCACATGGCCCGTTATAGGGCCAAGTTGTAGTAATATGTGGGCTGTTTTTTTTTTTTATGTTAGTCCAGTCACAACCCAGGCTGTTGGTTGTCCCTTCTGTTTGTACAAAGTCAATGTCTTTGTTTTGACTAGCAGATGGGGCACAGATGGTATGTAAGTGACTGACACAGGACGGTGTTGCCTAAAATATGCAGGCTGCCTGGGATTGATCTGGTTGACTGGAATTCCCAGAAAGTGAAACTAGCAGTTGTACTTGGATTGATGGCAATCTGCTGATAGCTATGGTCTTTGCAGGCTCTTCTGCTTAATGTCAGCAGCTCCCCTCTTTCTTCTTAGACAACACTCACTGCCTTTGGATTCCATGGCAAAAGCTGCTGCAACTTTAAGGACCGACATGAGATGTTATAGGAGAGTCCCTGGCCAAGAAGAGCAGGCCACTCCAACATGCTGTAATTGTACAGAATATCAAGTGACTAACATCACATACTAGCAGTAATAGAAATCTACTCCAGAATCTGGAAAATCCATCTATTACAGGGCTTGCTCTGGGGACCAGGTGATGTGTGCCCTCCCTCACAATCAGGGTAACTGCAGAAATAGGTCATTTACACATATTGCAGCTGCCGTGTGCAGAAAGCAAACATTATCCCTGCATAGTACAATGCTGCTGTGATGGATCACTGCATTCTCCTTATAGCTATCGTTTGCATATATGTGCATATATGTGCTCAGATTGTGCAGTGCATCATGGGTAATGAAGGGGCTAACCAATATCAGCACCCAGGTCCTCAATTGTAGTCATAGTGGTGACTGATCACTAGAGCATTGCCCAGTACCTGCTTGTCTTCTGTGATGGTGGGAGACATCTGCACGGCCCCCCAAGGAGGGTAGGATGGTCAATGTTGGACTGTAAGGGTCATGAATGAGGTTTGAGTTAGGTGTATGTGCAGGTGTACCTTTCTTGCAGTGTTCAGCAGGTCACAAGGGACTTCATGCCCTGCACATGTGCTATCTCAGGGGTTAGTGCCATACTGTGGCGCAGCAGACTTCTGCATGCAACTGTTTGGCTTTGGAGGTACAGTGGAGGGACGGTCATCTTGACCTCACATGTGGCTTGGCCTTTGAATAAGGGATATATTCTGAAGCTGTGTGCCTGTTATGCAGCTAGTGTACTGAGTGTGCAGTGCAGTGCGTGTGTGCCGCTGTAGGCAGACCCTAGGTATGATGTACACTATCTCAGACTGTACCAGCCATGTCGTTTCATGTCCTGTGTTTTGTCTATTACAGGCAGGGACCTGTAATCTCTTTGATTCTAGACAGTGCTATGGAAAAGAGTGTGGAGGTGTTTTTACATATAGTGCCACTCCTCCTCCCCTACTTCCTACCCTGTCCTTTCTGAATAAAGTATAGCCAGGTATAGTTACATCCCAATCATGGTTTTCTGTGAACTATGTTTCTGTAACTGCCACTAAATCCAAGTCAGCCACTCCCACCAAAGCTTCAACATCAGGGATCTTATTTCCCATGCTACGGGCATTTATACACACTGCTTTCCATATGTTACCCCTGTTACCCATTTCCATAAAGTTATTTAATGTTTCACCTACCTGGGGGCTTTCACTTACCTGGGGGCTTTCTTCACCCATCCCCAACAAATCTAGTTTAAAGCCCTCTTCAGTAGATTAGCCAGTCTACTACTGAAGACGCATTGAATTCTTTGCTTCAGTCTTTACTGAGGAAGATGTAGGGATGTTACCCATGACTGAAGTGGTATTTAAAGGTGAGGAAGAATTGAAGGAAATATCGATACATCAGGAAGATGTATTACAACTATTAGATAAACTGAAGAGTAGCAAATCACCTGGGCCGGATGGTATACATCCAAGGGTGTTGAAAGAACTGAAATATGAGATTGCAGACCTGCTATTAGTAATCTGTGAACTATCATTAAAATCATCTCTAATACCTGAAGATTGGAGGATCGCCAATGTAACACCAATTTTTAAAAAGGGTTCCAGGGGTGATCCGGAAACTACAGACCAGTGAGCCTCACGTCAGTACCGGGAAAAATGGTAGAAACCATCATAACGAATAAAATTACTCAGCATGTAGATAGTCATGACCTAATGGGAGACAGCCAACATGGCTTTAGACAAGGAAGATCTTGTCTTACTAATCTGTTATGTTTTTTTGAAGGTGTGAATAAACAGGTAGACAAAGGTGAGTCAGTTGATGTAGTGTATCTGGACTTTCAGAAAGCCTTTGACAAGGTCCCTCATCAGAGACTTTTGGCAAAACTAAAGAGTCATGGGATAGGAGGCAGTGTACTGCTGTGGATCAAGAACTGGTTAGAAGATAAAAAGCAGAGGGTTGTGCTAAATGGCCAATTTTCCCAGTGGAGAAAGGTGAATAGTGGTGTACCCCAGGGATCTGTGCTGTGTCCGCTGCTTTTTGACATATTCATAAATGACCTGGAAAGTGGAATAACGAGTGAGGTTATCAAATTTGCAGATGACACAAAACTATTTAAAGTTCTTAAAACCCAAGAGGATTGTGGAAAATTGCAAGAGGATCTTGATAAATTGGAAGACTGGGCATCAAAATGGCAGATGAAATTTAATGTGAACAAGTGCAAAGTTATGCACCTAGGGAAGAACAACCCAAACTATGGTTACACAATGCAAGGTTCCACATTAGGAACCACCACCCAGGAAAAAGATTTAGGCATCATTGTGGATAACATGTTAAAACCCTCGGCCCAGTGTGGAGCAGCGGCCAAGAAAGCAAATAGAATGCTAGGTATCATAAGGAAAGGAAAGGAAAATAAAACAAAAGAATATTATAATGCCTCTATATCGTTCCATGGTGAGACCGCACCTTGAATATTGTGTGCAATTCTGGTTGCCATATCTTAAAAAGGATATAGCGTTATTAGAAAAGGTTCAGAGAAGAGCCACTAAAATGGTAAAGGGGTTGGAAGGATACTCCTATGAAGAAAGGCTAAAATGGTTAGGGCTCTTTAACCTGGAAAAGAGACGGCTGAGGGGAGATATGATAGAAGTTTATAAATTAATGAATGGAGTGGCACGGGTAAACGTAGATTGATTGTTTACGCTATCAGAATATAGAAAGACTAGGGGACATGCAATGAAGCTACAGGGTAAACTATTTAAGACTAATAAAAGAAAATATTTTTTCACTCAACGTGTAATCAAACTCTGGAATTTGTTACCGGAGGATGTAGTAAAGGCTGTTAGTGTAGCTGGGTTTAAAAAAGGTTTGGACAAGTTCCTGGAGGAAAGGTCCATAAACCATTATTAAGAAGGGACCCAGGATATCAATGCTTGACCCAGTACAAGCATTGCAGAACCTGTGTCTTTTGGGGAAACTGCTAGGTACGTATGACCTAGATTGGCCACTGTTGGAAACAGGATACTGGGCTTGATGGACTTTGGTCTGACCCAGTATGGCATATCTTATGTTCTTATGTTCTTAACCTAAAGGTTAGGGCCCTAGCTCAATAAGGAACAGACCAGGGTTTGTCTCCCACTTCTCTTGGTGGCTGTGGGAAACTCACTTCAGTATACTGCCAGAAACAGTCCGAGGTCTGCTTTGACTGGAGGACACACTTTCTTATACTTTTTTATGCCTTACGATAGCACATTGGGTCTGCCAACATGCACATTGCAATTATGCCCATCTGACAACATGACTTTATTGGCTCTACTGTAGCCCGTTGCAAAGTGTTGGACATGTTCACACTGCAGATGTATGATAAATGAGTTGTACATGATTGGAATATTTCATCATAATTGTGACTGAATATCTTTGGCTCCATGACATGTATGCAGTAAATGCAGGTACATCCCACTCCTGGGATGGCCACCTGTAGGGATTTCATACATTCTTACTTGCTCCATATGTCCAGTATGAGAGCCACTTCCATTTGTTATATGCACATGTATCAGGAGGATTGTATAGTGGTTAGAAAGGCTGAAACAGCTGTCACACCCAAATAGCTGGTATTGGACCTTCCCCATGGCACAGCTAAACTTTTTTCACGCACATCAAGTACATCAGGGCAACAAGGCCATACTGCACTCTCATCTAATGCCATTCATCCTTTAGCCAATCCATCAGCATATCCCGTTATGTGCAGTCATGTATTCTCCTGCCAGCTGCTACACCATGGCCCACTCAGGAACAGTTTAATCATTGGACATATAGCATAGTTACTCACCTGTAACAGGTGATCTCCGGGAACAGCAGGAATTTAGTCCTCACATATGGGCATCATCAGTACCGACGGAGCCTGCGTGGGAACGCTCCCCAGCGTCCAATTAGAACGCTTTTGGGAGCATCCCACAGCGCCTGCGTGCTGCCTTCCCGCCTTTCCCAACTGCCTCTCTCCAGTTGAGTTTTAGAGCTGAGACAAAGAGAGAGAGCGAGGGAAAGGAAAAGAGAAATAGAGAGATACAACTCCTAGGGGAGGTGAGTGGGTTGTGAGGACTAAATTCCTGCTGTTCCCAGAGATCACCTGTTACAGGTGAGTAACTATGCTATCTCCAGGAACAAGCAGGAATGTAGTCATCACATATGGGGACTCCCTAGCTTTAGGTGCCAGGGAGAGACCCCAGAAGTTGTGTGTCCCTGAAAAGGGCTCCACTTCCCCCCATGGATCTCTGGCATCCTACCAGGGATGGTGGGTAGGAGTTGATTAGGTATGGAACAGGTGTTTGAGAACAGCCTGACCAAACAAGGCATCCCAGCGGGAGTCCTTGTCCAAGCAGTAATGGGCTGTGAAGGTATGAACCGAGGCCCAAGTGGCTGCTCGACAGATGTCGTCAATAGACACAGAGTTCAGATGAGCCATTGAGGCTGCCATGGCTCTCACATTGTGAGCTGTGACATGGCCCTCCAGAGAAAGGTTCTTACTCTGATAGGCGAAAGAAATACACTGAGCAATCCAGTTAGATAGTGTTCTCTTGGAGACTGGAAGTCCCAAATGAGAAGGATCAAAAGCAACAAAGAGTTGAGAGGACTTTCTATGTTGCTGTGTCCTTTGTAAGTAAAAAGCTAGAGCTCTTTTACAGTCCAAGGTATGAAGATTCCTCTCTGCATTTGATGCATGAGGTCCTGGAAAAAAGACAGGTAGGTAGACCTTTTGGTTGAGATGAAAAAGCGAGACCACCTTAGGCATAAAGTGTGGATGAGTCCTAAGGACTACCTTGTCATGATGGAACCTTGCATAAGGTGGATTAGCTACTAGTGCTTGCAATTCACTAATGCGGCGTGCTGATGTGATTGCAATGAGAAAGATAACCTTCCAAGAAAGAAATTTCAAGGAGGTGGTAGCTAAGGGTTCAAAAGGTGGCTTCATGAGCTGCCCTAGAACCAGGTTCAAGTCCCATGCCACCAGAGGTGGTCTAATGGGAGGCTTAGTTAGAAGGAGGCCTCTCATGAATCTTGCTATAAGAGGATGAGAGGAAATAGGTTGTCCATTTAGAGGTTTAAGAGAAGCAGCAATAGCACTCAAATGGACTCTTACTGAATTTGTCTTAAGGCCTGCATTAGACAAATGGAGGACATACTCCAGTAAGGATTCCAGATGTATAGCAAGGGGGTTAAGACCCTTTTCTGAACACCAAATAGTAAACCTTTTCCACTTGAAAGCAAAAGAACATCTAGTGGAAGGTTTTCTGGACGCATAAAGAACATCTTTCACTTGCTGAGAAAGATGAAGAGATCTAGGCCTTCAGCAACCAAGCCCTGAGATGCAGGGACTGGGGATTGGGATGCCATAACATCCCGTTCTCCTGAGATAGGTGATCTGGAGCAGATCCTAACTCCAAGGAGGGAGCTTGAGAGAGATGCAGAAGCAGAGGGTACCACACTTGCTGTGGCCAATGTGGTGCTTTGAGGATCATGTGGCCTCTGTCTCTCTGAAGCTTGAAGAGGGTTTGGGGAATTAGGGGAATGGGTGGAAAGGCATACAGGAAGTCTTGACCCCAGTAAAGGAGGAAAGCATCCTTGGTCTGAGCTCCCTGAGCCGGAATTCTGGAACAGAACCGGGAAAGTTTTGCATTCCACGGACTTGCAAAGAGGTCTATGTCCGGGGTTCCCCAAAGTTGAAATATCCTGGTCAACTGGTCTGCATGCAGAGACCACTCGTGTGGAAGGAGAACTCGACTGAGTCTGTCCGCCCAAGAGTTTTGAATGCCTGGAAGATATACTGACAGCAGATGAATCTGATGCTCTCTGGCGAGGGCCCATAGTCGCAAAGCTTCGTTGCACAGAGACAGAGAGCCCGTTCCCCCCTGCTTGTTCACATAGAACATGGCTACCTGATTGTCCGTGTGAATGAGGACTGTCTTGTAGCTGAGCAGGGAGTGGAACACTAGCAGGGCCAGGAAGATTGCTCTGAGTTCCAAGAGATTGATATGTAGACAACTCTCTTGTGGAGACCAGGTGCCCTGGGTGGAGAAGTCTTGCAGATGAGCTCCCCATCCGTTTGGAGAAGCATCTGTTGTGAGAGTTGCTTGGGGTAAGGGTTGTTGGAAGGGGCACCCCAGCAACAGATTTTGAGTGGACCTCCACCACTGGAGGGACAAAATGAGGCGACTTGTGTTTGCTAGTTTGTCTGACAGGCACCCTGATGCCTGGATCCATTGGGTGGATAAAGTCCACTGAGCTGCCCTCATGTGGAGGCGAGCATATGGAACCACATGCACGGTGGATGCCATGTGGCCCAGCAATTGCAACATTTCTCGAGCAGTTAGAAGAGGCTTTAGCATTGCTTGAGAAGCTAACTGCACTAAGCGAAGGCAACGGGCCTGGGGGAGATAGGCCCTTGCTCTTGTGGTATCCAGAAGAGCTCCTATGAACTCTAAAGATTGAGTGGGAGTCAGACTGAATTTTGGGATGTTTATTACCAGCCCTAAATACTGGAGGATATGCATTGTTTTGTTTTGTTTTTGTTTTTTTAAATTCTTTATTTTCGTTTTATAACAGCAAAGGAAAAGGAAGACATACAACTAAAAGACAGATACATAAAGTATAATACATACACCAAAGTAACCCCTCCCACCCCCCTCCCCCCTGCTTCTTCTCTAGAAAACTACTCATTCCCGAAGCGGGCGTATACGTACATTATTGTGTTACAAAACCGAGCGATGATCTAAAACATGATGAGTGCACACTATACAGGCATGTTGGAACAATGAGCAAATTGTACATAATCATTAAGCAGCTGCGATTTAAACAAGCGAGAGTGAGTTTGGGCATGGGGAATGGCTCTCCGAGGTATCTGCTCATATTTACTATATAAGCAGACGAGGTTCCTCCATTCTTTGACGGTAAGTCGAGAGCTATCCTTCCAATGCCTCAAGGTTGAGCATATGGCTATACCCAGCATGAAATCAAGGAGAAAGCGACCCTTCTTAGGAAGAGAGGGGACCTCCGCCACAAAGCGGAGTCCCACAATCTTCCAAGAGAGAGGCTCGTGAAGGTATAAGAGAAATTGAATACAACCCCAAACCCACCCTCAATAAACCTGTAGTTGAGGACATTCAGAAATAACATGAGCGAAGGTTCCCACAGCAGTATGGCAAGACCAACACTGGTCCCCAGCAGTTGTGTTCCATTTGGCTATTTTCTGGGGTATAAAAGCATCTGTGTGTAAGAAGAAGAGAGTTTGGGTAACAGAGGCAGACCGGGAAACCCGCACTACTTTGCTCTAGAAAACGCTCCATTGCACAGGAGTTAAAGTGATTTGCAGTTCGCACTCCCAGGCCTGTTGAGCTCTGAAAGTGGCCGTGCTATGCGAGACTGGGATTTATGAGGGGAAGAGAAGAAGGTAAAGTCAAGCTCATTGGGGTGTAGTACCTCCATAGATCAACTAAGGCTAGATCTTTGATCAGGGAGGTAAGCGTGGTGTGACTCTTGGGGGGACCACGTGTCCTAGACGGCTGCTTGTCAATCAGGGGATCAAGGACTAGATTGAAATCCCCCCCAATTGTCAATAAAGTATCAGCAGAGGCCTGCACAACCTGAGCAATGGTAGCAAAAGGCAGGGTCATCCCCATTAGGAGCGTAAAGGCATATACATGTAACTTCAAGGCTACCTATCTTGAGGTGAACTCTGGACCGTCCACCTTCTGTATCTGAGCTAGTCGCAATAATAGTAGCATGCAAAGATTTACTAACCAGTGTGGCAACCCCACATTACTTGGAAACGGCTGGGGAATAGGCGGTCACCATGTAAAATTTAATATTGAGTTTAAGGGTTTCCTTCGAATTTAAATGCGTTTCTTGGAGAAAATCAGATCCGCAGCTTCTTGACTTAGGTAGCTTAGGATTGTCTTCCGTCTTATCGGATTATTGATTCCTTTTACATTCAATGAGAAAATCTTACATGGTGCCATGAATCAGTAAGGGACATTTTAAGTAGGGCGCTTGAAAACATACAACATAATCAGAATCTGTGCAACAATGACATAATCACCGAGGATGCTGGCTAATACACCCCATATTGAAAAGTATGTACATTGTATCCTAGAGAAGAAGCAAAACCCCCAAAGAATATGGCGACCAGATGTCTGCGGGAAGAGGCCCTAGAGAGGAATAGAAAGACGTGAAGAAGAGAGAAGAAACACCAGAGTCCATAATTAACACTGTCTCTGATATTCATCGAGGCTACTGTGGGTAGATGGAGTCGGGTCACAGATATCATCAAAATAAGGCAAACAAACTGCCCTCGCCAGACTCTTTGCTGGGCTGCGGCAGATCCAATATGGCAAATACAGCGGATATGAGAATGCTTGCAGGAATATTCTGGAAGTCAGCGCATCAAGTCGGCTTCTTTGGAATCCAAAAACTCCGCTAGTAGATCAGGGTCCTCAAATGTTCTTGTCTGATTGTGAAGCGTGACTCAGAGCTTGGCCGGGTACATCAGACCATAGCGTGCTTGTAGTTGTTGAAGCCTCGGCCGAAATTCCAGAAAGCGCTTTCGGCGGTCGACCGTGGGTTTAGCCAAGTCAGGATAGAAGGAGATCTTGTGGCTTTCAAACTCCATATGGCCCGTTGCCCGAGAGGCACTTAAAATTTGCTCCACGTGTTGATATCTCAAAAGTCGAAAGATGATAGGCCGCGGGGTCTTCCTATTGAGCGTTATGCTTGAGGGTACACGGTGAGCGCGATCGATCTCCAAATCCTTGGTAAAGGTGATTCGGAGCAGGGAAGGGAGGGTTTTGCGTAAAAACTCTTTCATGTCTCCCGATTCCGCTCCCTCCGGTATGCCCACGAGTCGTATGTTGTTGCGACGCGCTCTATTATTGCCATCTTCCACTTCTTTCTGTAGAGCCCGCACCTGACGTTCAACTTTGTCGAGTTTGGACAACCGGGCCGCATGGGAGTCCAAGATGCTCTCCATTTTGTCCTGACGCGAAGAAAGCCCCTCTAGCTTGCTTTGCAGCACACCAAGATCTTCCCGCAGCGCTCGAAGTGCTTCACCGTTTGACTGCACGAGGTTTTTGACCCCTTTAATCTCTGCGAGGATTTCCTGCTGCATTTCGGGGCCCTCGCGCAAGGCCAGCCCCTTCTGCGGGGACGGGGGTTCAGTTTTGGAACGTTTGCCGTGAGAAGCCGCTGGAGATCCAAATTCCAGACGCGTGGGTTTGGTCCCCGCCATCTCATCAATGTGCCCCAGCAAGATCAGAGTAAAGTTCCAAGTATGTACGGTGTTAATTCAGGATTCTGAGTAGGCCTCTCGGGAGCCTCAGCGTTATGCGACCATCCCGCTGGACATCAGGCTCCGCCCCCCCGGAGGATATGCATTGTGCAGGATAGAGAAGTCTTGGCCTCTGACTGTGTTGGAGCTCGAATGAGCCAGTCGTCCAAGTAAGGGAAGACGAATATTCCCAGAGTATGGAGAAATGCTGCTATTACAGCCATGCATTTCATGAACACCCTTGGAGCAGAGGCCAGACCAAAAGGAAGCACCCTGTATTGGTAGTGCTTTCCTTGAAAAAGGAACCGAAGGAACTTTCTGTGGGTTGGATGGATGAGTACATGGGTGTACGCATCCTTGAGATCTAGAGAAGAAAGCCAATCCTGACTCTGAAGGTATGGAAGCAGAGCACCGAGAGAAATCATCTTGAATTTCTCCTTGACAAGGAATGTGTTCAATTCTCTGAGATCTAATATAGGTCTGTATCCCCCTGTTTTCTTTGGGATAAGAAAATAAGGGGAATAGAACCTTGTGCCCTGTTGATGAAGAGGCACTTCTTCTATCGCCCCTTGGGCAAGAAGAATGGCAACCTCCTGACCTAAGAGGTTGATGAGAGGTATCGCAGAATTGAACTGCTTCACTATTGTGTGAGGGGGCATGCTTGAAAAATGAAGTTTGTACCCCTCCTTTATGATGGAGAGTGTCCAATGCTCTGCTGTTATTTGCCCCCATCTGGGGGCAAAATGACATAACCTTCCTGGAATGGTGGACGGTTCTGGTCCTTCCAGAATCAGAAAGGCTAAGTTCTCTAGTTGAAAGTCAAAGGCCCTGAGGAGGCTGAGGCTGCTGAGCCGGTGGAGGCCTAGCAGCCTTTGCTTTCTTCTGTTTGGGTGGTTGCTGACATTTGGTTGAAAACTGACCTGCAGAAGATGCCTGCTGAGTATAAGCAGGATAAAATCTTTTCTTTTTAGAAAAAGGTGTTTTCTTGAACAACTTCTTTCTAACAGGATCAGCAGTGGGCTTGGATAGTCTATCCAAGGTGGAATTTTCAGCATCCATTTCATTGGCTTTTTCCTGCCAATCTTTCCCAAACAGGTTTTCACCAGTACAAGGGATATTTCCCAATTTATCTTGTACCCAGAGCTCTAAATCAGATGCCTGGAGCCAAGCAATTCTACGTGCACCTATGGCAATAGCCGAGGTTCTGCTTATACACTCAAAGCAGTCAAAGGCTGCACGGTTGGAGAATTTAGAGACATCTTGGGCATGTTTGACCCAAGTGAGAAAGTTCTGTCTTTTCTCCTCAGAAATGAAAGGACTTAAAGTCTGCAAATTATCTGTGACCTCCTTTAGGAACATTCCCATGTAGAGACTATAGGAACTGATTCTTGCAGCAAGCATGGAAGCTTGAAAGACTCTACGTCCAAAAGCATCCAGGGTTCTGCATTCACATCCTGGAGGATGAGAGGCATGTCTTTTTGCACTTCTAATCCTTCTCATAGCTGACTCCACCACAATAGAGTGGTGAGGAAGCTGAGTTTTATGGAACCCAGGACAAGGAGGGACACGATACATAGTATCTAACCTACGAGAATGAGGAGAGGTGGACTCCTTAGGGGTTTTGGGATATTGTAAAATTTCCAACTCCTTGGCCCTTGGCTCTGTTTCAGGGGCCACAGTGATGGACAGGCCCCAAGCCACCTCCCTGATAAAGTCTTGGAAAGACATGTCCTCTGGAGGAGACATCCTGCGTTTAGGGGAGGAGGACTCCTCTGGAAGAAGTATCTCTGCATCGACAGAACTTTCAGAATCCTCTGATTCTTCTGAGGACTCGAAGTATCGTCTGTCCGGATGCTCCTACAGAGCCCGATACCCTTACCGACCAAGGTCGATACCGGGAATAACCGGTACCAGAGAATCGGTACCGGAGGGCATCGTAGGACAGAGCACCAGCATAACAGACACCGATGCCGATGTCGATGCTATCGGTACCGGTGCCGATACCGATACCGATGCCGGTGCTAGTGCCGGTACCGGCGGAGTTGTCTGTCGCGGTACCAAGGGCGGTGATGCCGCAAGGAAAGCTGCCAGACTGCGTTCCATGCTCAGAATTCTCTGGTCCATGGATGCCGCCAATGCCTGGAAGTCGGTACCGGTGGGAGCCACCGGTACCCCAGAGCATGGCACCAGGAGATCTGTCGAGGCCGAGCCATCTAGAACATCCTGGAACCCCGATAATGCTTTGGAAGCCGAAGCCTCCCGCCGGGGTAATTTTGCCAGTGCAGAATCCTCGAGGGCCACGCCAGAGGCATCTCGATGCTTAGAAGGAGCTCTACCCTTCGAGGACCGGCTGGATTTATGTTTAGTTACCTGAGACCCACGGGAGGAAGAAGAAGCCCTGGAAGATATCGATACCACCGAAGCTGCATCAGAGGGAAACAGGGTACTGAGCTTGGCAGCTCGGTTCTGCCAACCTCTTTTACACATCATGGCACAGGACACACAATCCGTGATGGAGTGGTCAGGACCTAAACATTTTAAACACCATTCATGGGTGTCGGTGATGGAAATGGTAACGCCACACTTGGTGCACTTTTTAAAACAATGAGGCAGGTTTTTCCATGTTAAGGAAGTTTTTGGGCCTAAGGCCCAAAAAGGCGGGTGCACCTCAAGAAAATAGAAAAATTTTTTTTTTTTTTTTTTTTTTTTTAGAAATAGGAAAAGAAAGACCGGCGGTACCAGTAGAGCATCGAAGAAGGCAGACGTGACCACAAAAAGAAATAAAGAAATAAAGAAATTCTTCTGCGGTGACAGGAACATGACCTGCTGGCTCTGCGGAAAAAGAAGAACTGGAGAGAGGCAGTTGGGAAAGGCGGGAAGGCAGCACGCAGGTGCTGTAGGATGCTCCCAAAAGCGTTCTAATTGGACGCTGGGGAGCGTTCCCATGCAGGCTCCATCGGTACCGACGATACCCATATGTGATGACTACATTCCTGCATGTTCCTGGAGATCACTCATACCTCTCCTGTGAATGATCTGCATGTCACCACTCCTGCTCGATCATCCCTATCCTATGCCACACAGAAACATTACAACATATTACATGGGCACCCCTCACTGATACAGTACAGCTGCCTACCACATGCTCATATGGATACATATGGATCTGAGAGGTCCATCAGCTCTCACCTTTCCTTCCATCCATCACCTACAATGTGACATGGGATACTGCAAATAAAGTAGGGCGATTGCCATGCTACACGTGGGAAAAATGTCCAGCATACTCATTCTCTTCCTCTAATGTGGTCTATATTATTTGATCAAGAAAATGTGAAAAGGGATACTCCGTTGGCGAAACAGGACAATTGTTTTAAAGACAAGAATCAGTTCGCAGACATAAGATCACATAGCACAGAGCAGACCAAGATGTTACCTCTGTTTCTGGGGCAGGACCAAAACACAGCATCAATAATAATTGTTAGCCTAATAAAAAGGTATTACCTTATTTTCTTTTTTTTTTGTTTCTCTTTTGATTTAACTGCATATAAAGTATCATGCAAAAGAAAGAGACATAACTGTTCAAGAAATCAAAGAAAGAATGAAATATGTTTCTCCCCAGCAGAAATCAGTTTGTCAAAGATGAGGAGTGTGTCCATGACTCCAAGGATTCTAGCATGTTCTACTAGTGCTAACACCTCATCACACAACCTTCGCTCTGAAAAGGTGAGAATTTCCTGACTAGATAACTTCTGCTTTAGAAGGATTCAGGTTAAACTTGTTGGGGGCATATTCACAACGGTATAGATGGTTAGCAGACTTGATAACTGGCTAAGCCGCAGTCAGCAGGATATTCAGTGGCAACCTGGTTTAAATGCCCCGATACTAACTGCTTCGTGTCAGGGTGTTCCAGGGCAGAACAGGGGTGGCAACCAAAGTTAACTGGGCAACAGTGATAGCCAGCTTCTGGCCAGTTAACTTTAACTGGCTAAAGTTAGGCCCAAATAAACCTGGCCCCACCTATGCTGGTTTAGCTATCCAGCCAGTGGCTGAATATTGCCGCTGACTGGTTATCTAATTCATTATCTGGGCATAAAGGATACTCAATGCCAGTGGCCGGATATGGCCATGGCTTTGAATATGTGGATTTAAATTAAAGCGGTGATGATCAGCCGCTTTAAGTGTGCTCGCCGCCACCACTGATGCTGCTACATAGGCGCTTCATTATATTTTAACCACTGCGTAACATCACATAGACTGCCATTAAGCCAAGTGACAACCTTCTCACAGTACCTACCCAAAGAGGTGTTATAATTAAATTATCAGGTCAAGGGTTGGCATTTTAAACAGAGGAAAGACCAAAGTCACTCTTAATTGAAACAGAAAGCCAATATCCCATAATGACATATTGTCTGTGACTGTCAAAGGCTTCATAATAAGATACCACATGATTTACCGTTTATTGGGTTTAATATACCTCCATTCTGCATGCAAGCAAAGCAGTTTATAATCCAAGTTCAAATAAAATTAAAATTGGGTAAAACAAAATCATAAAAATAAAATGTAGAAAGGACAAGAGTAGGACTTGTAAGTATCTGGCCTAGACATAGATAAAAGTTCAGTTAAAGCTGAGAGATTCAGCTCATCAGAAGTAAAAAGAAAAACTAAAGATGAAAACACTTGATCCTGTAAATCTAGAACATCAGGGTCAGACAACTCATGCTTCCTTAGGTCATTTACTGATGCTTAAGTGCGCTAACAAAGTTAACATGCACTATCTGCAGTGGGACCCATAAGCTAAGATGGAATAGGGCAAGAGAGAAGTAAAATTCAAATTTCAATTCTGAAATGCACTTGATATGTCAAGAATATAACTGATTTCTGCTATTGCTACCTCAACATCTCAGTTTCGGAAGTAAAAGTCCTTGGTAACTATCATCACTGTGTGTGGGTGCATTTTTTTTTTTATTAAGAATTTCTATTTAATACAACAGAAACATATGCAAAGAAATATGCAAAATACATCAAAAGAAGGAAAAAATAAGGGGAACCATATCCCCCAAAGGATTGCCAAAAAGAAAAAAAATATGTACTGCAATTAGACCACATCCAGGAGCGCAGAGGGCAACAATGACCTAGGGCAAATTACTTTGTCAAGCTCTAAATTCCCAAATCCCAATAACAAAACAAAATCACATATAATATACATAAGAAAACTACCCATTAGGTACCACTACATACCCCACCTTCCTTGCTCTTCAAAAACCCCTCTAACTGTTGAAGGTCCATATAAACATAACGGACATCCAACAGAGATACCACACATTTGCAAGGAAATCTCATATAAAAAGTAGCTCCCAGTGCTATTGTGATAGGCGATGGCCTAGCATGTAGCAGAGCTAGGTCTGAAGCCCTTTTTCTCCTGCTTTAAAATGTTATTGCTGAAGCCCTTTTTCTCCTGCTTTAAAATGTTATTGCTGATTTTTTATTTATTTATTTATTTAACAGTATTTCTAAACCGTCTTATCATAAAATCAAGGCGGTATCACAACAATACAATCAATGTATGTGGGGGGAATTTCATGCAGTGAAGGAGGGGTATAATGTGCGTGTGGGGGGAGGATCATGCAGTGGCTGTATTGTTTAAAATGTGCGTGGGTGTGAGGTGTATAGATTAGGGTGGGCTATGTACAGTGTGCGCTATGATACAGCATGTTCTATATTACAAGGTACAGTCCAGATAGGGCTTGAGTTAAATCCTGGGCCGTTATGCAATCTCTCGTCAGGGTTGGGGGGGCCTTTGTTGGTTAGTCCTTGTTGATTAAGTGACGTGTCCATAATGTTCTATGAACAGCGTTGTCTTCAGCTGTTCGCGGAAGTCTTTGAGGTCCGTTGTCGATCTCAGTTCGTCTGGGAGGGAGTTCCAGATAGTTGGGGCTGCCAGGGAGAGGGCTCTTGCTGTAGTGTCCTTTCGTGTTTTTCTGAAATCTCTCGGGGTGTTGACTCTGTTGGAGGTTCCATTTCTTCTTGGGCGGGTGCTGGAAAATTGCAGAATGCTGTTAGCTGTTAGAAAGAAATACTGTTCTATTCTGGTTTGATAACATGTTCTGCTCTCCTGGAGATAAGAGAATTAAACCTTGGTACTGTTTATTGTTTAGGTAAGTCAGATGTCTCTTTCAGTAGAATGCCGCGCCACTGTATCTTTGCTGATTGTGCACTGACCTCGTAATTAGGATGAAAATATAGCAGAGAAACTGAACAGTGTAAGAATATTTTGTCTAGCATTATGAAGATTGTTTAGTGTTTTGAACCAAGGCTAGAGATACGTCTTAACCTTGCTATGTTTGGCCTCGCTTTGTTTTGCTTTTGTTAAGAATGCTTCTGATATGCCTTCCACTATCTTTGTGGCTAACTGACCTTGCAAGAATAGCGAAATATACTGTATACTTTAGTAAAAGTATTATGTTTAGTGTTATGTCTAGTTGCTGACCCGTGGCTAGTAAGACCCAAGCAGGGGGAGCGAGTCCTGGGCCCAGTCAGAGATGTCTATTGGATGAGAGTAAGTGGGCCACTGTGGCCAATGAGGAGTTTTGCCTGTATTAGACTGGAGAAGAAAAGTATATAAACTGTCATTTTTCTGAGCTCTGTGCTCAGACCATTTTGAATGCTACTGCAATCTGAGTCTGTGCACATTAAACCGGCTTGAATCTTTGCCTGACTCCGGGTATTATTTATTGCATGCTTATCAGCTACTACACTATCACCCGGGGTTTTAACTGATGGAAACTCTTACGTCGAATATGAATGGCCCTAGCCACATCTGGAAAAACCTGAACCAACTGACCACAAAATAAAACAGTCTAAATAAAACTTCATAACCTGAGATTTCTCAATATCAGTAGCAAAAGAAACTACCAAAGTGTCCGTCCCAGGAATATCATCCACTGACTGTTCCAAAAATTGGGACAAATCAATGGAAACTGGAGAGGACCCCGCTGGTATATTAGTCGGCTTATCTGGCAAATAATATAACTTAGTAACTTGTATCTTTTCCACATCTTCTATTTTTAAACATTCCTTAAAGTATTTCCGCAGCAAAATTAATGGTGAAAGATAATGAGTTTTAGGAAAATTAGGAAATCTTAAGTTTTTACTACGTATCACATTCTCCAACAGTTCAAGCCACCCATGTAAAAGCAGGGCATCTCTCATCCCTGCCAAACTGGCTGCCTGAATATTGGAGAACTGATGATCCAATCTAGATAATCCATTGCTAAGCTGAACAAGGACCACATCCTGTTGCTCAAACTTAGCAACAACCTCTTTAGAGAAACTGGCTGTCTGATCAAAAACAGTTTTAAGATACTGATTTGTCTGAGCTACTACAGTCCAAATATCCATTAAAGTAACAGGAACAGATCCCAGTGAAGACTGAGGAGCTAAAGAAACATCAAAATGCAAACATGATGGCATAGGCACCGAAGATACATCAGGACACAGAGGGATTAAACTCTGGGATAACCAGTCCCGAAGTCTGTTCCCTCTCACCCAGTGGCTCCAGGGCAGCTAAAGGCTGTGAAGGTGGAGTCTGAGCAATGGGGCTTAAAGTAGCCTCCAACTCAGAGGGTGAAGACAGCTGCGTGGGAGAACTTGACTGGATTGTTACAACAGAAGAAGAGACATGTCTATCCATAGGGCCCACAATTTTACTCACAGTTGCTGAACTCCCAGAAGACACCTGCCCCTTGTGTTTCATTTTATGCAGCATGTCTCCAAGTCAGCTTCCTAACACCGAACTAACAACAAAGGGACAAGTCCCTTTGTTTCGTGTCCCTTCGTTGAAGTGTCCGTGGCTGCACAAAAAAAGCCCTGGATTTTAAAAAGGAGGCGCAGGCAGATGACACCAGCAAATGGGCAGAGCCGCAACTCTCACACCGATCTCCAGGCCTCAGGCAGACCAGGCCGACACCTACTGCTCAGCTGCAACTTCCTCAGGCTCCAGGCAGGCACCCTCTACTCCCAACAGCACCGGGAGAAGCCCCGGTTTAAAGAGGAGGCGCAGACAGATGACACCAGCAAATGGGCGGAGCCGCAACTCTCACACCAATCTCCAGGCCTCAGGCAGACCAGGCCGACACCCACTGCTCAGCTGCAACTTCCTCAGGCTCCAGGCAGGCACCCTCTACTCCTCGTGGGTGCATTTTTTAACACTGGACTTTAATAAGCAATGTAAGCTTTGCACTGATTAGCCAACAGCTCAAATTTTTGAAAGCACCGAGCATCTCTCTGACTTTAAAACGTATCTGAACTTGAAGGCTGCCAATCCCAGTCATCTATACCAGGGACACATCTACAAGTCACTTTGGGTGAATAAAAAAGAAGGAGCTGGGGGCAGTGTCTGCACAGAAGAAAAATACAGGTAGCACAAGCATAGCCGATATGCTGCATCTGGTGTTCATATAGTGTTCTCGCTGCTGCCTATTGCCCCAGAAATGTTTTCAGTTTCATCCTGCACTGAAACTAAAGAGCCAGTTACTTAAGGGCTGTAGCTTCATTCTTTGCTCTTACATTAGGATACACTTCCAGCCTAGCTCCCATCAACAACAGGCACTTGGTGCATTATTCATCAGGAAAAACACTGAAAACACACTATCCATCATCTACTGGTGACTAAACAGGTTTTTCCTCCTCCTAATACCGCAGCCAACAAATGCACAAATGAAGCTCAAATTGGATTTAGAAAGCAGTGATGTAAGTGAAAGTGATTGTTAAACAGAAATGCGCTGTAGTTCTCAAAAGGATATAATAATAATCGCTAAAGGTTAAACTAGGAAAGAAAGTGAACTGTTGGAGAATTGACTCTGACAGGAATAAACTCTATTAGAGTAAGAAATTGGGAGTTGCCAAGTTCTTGGAAAGCTATTGAGTTCGATATATTATTCTATGTTATTTGTGCACCATTCTAGTATATTTGATCAGTGTTAAGTACGGCTTTATTACTTTAAAAATATAAAAGCATTAGATGATTTTTTTTTCAGTCTGCCTCATTGAAACAGGATCTCAGTGTGCTTTGAAATGTAACACTGCCAAAGCAAATATGCAGCTGGACATTTTCAATGCAACAAGAACTTAAAAACTGAAGTAGGCAGGCACAATTAGTCTTATCATTATTACATGACATAGGTAGAAATTAAAATGCTGACATTCAGTCACAGAATGTCCATTTAAAGAAAGCTAGATAGTCAAAGACTTTACCAGTTAAATCCTTGGTGTTGAAAATCAATGGCTAAAGTTAACCAGATAAGTTATCTGGTTAAATTTTAGCGCAGAGGTTTTTCTGAGCAGACTTAACTGGCTATCCTTAACTGGATCTGAATATCTTTGCTACACAAATGATAGAATGCCCCCTCCCCATGCCTCTCATTCCTCCCCATAACCAATTCATAAGAAGATGCCTAAGTGATGGCACTGTCTGTCAACAATGAGCCGCCTGACTGAGGACCGAACACAATTTAGGACAACTATCCAGAGGGTCGCCTTGAGTCAACACCGACTCAACGGCACTTAACAACAACACATAAAGACGGGCAGTTACTAAGCTGCAGTAAAATAGTGCATTTTACCACAGCTCAGTTTAATTGCACCAACCTGTAGTACCTCAGTATCGCAGGTTAGTAATTTCTGTGGTAAATTTATTTTTGTGCTACTGCATGACGAAACATTGCCCATTCCTGACTGCTGTTACACAAAAATAGTAGAACCTAAATCAGGCCTACAGTCTTTTAAAGAGGTTGGGGTGAAATAAATCCCCCCACCCTGTGAAACCCTCAGAGAGTCCAAGCTCATTCCTCAAACCTGACATCATCCAGTACCTATCAGGGTTCCCTGGGGGCTAGAAGGGTGGTCAGCAGTGACCCCTAGTTGTTCCTGCCCTGTGGCTGGCAGACTCAAAATGCTGCCTCTCGACCTTTAGTGGTAATCTTTTGGTATTAGTGCAAGGAATCAAGTAGTTATACTACCACGACAAGTTAAGAGATGCCATTTTGAGGCTACCAGCCAATGGAGGAGGAGCAACTGGAGATCACAACTTCCATCCCTTGCTAGTCACCAGGGTGACCCTGTAGATATCAAGGGGGAGGGGTATTGAAGGGGACATAGCAGGTATTGGGAGTAGGACAATGGATTTGGACTTTCAAGGTGTGTTAAGGGAGTGTGGGAATGGGGCTGGACTGTCAGGGAGATGATGGGGATGGGTCCAAATGCGGACACCGGCCCATTTAAGAGATTTCCTAAGAGTATCAGGCTGCACATTAGCAGTCCAGTGCTCCCAAGGTGGAAAATTAACACCAGTTTAAAGCTAGTTTATCTTTGAATAATGCAGTTTACAAAGTTAAGCACAAGCTGTGTTATTTGATTTGGATAATAATGAGGTATTTTGCATGTATTTGCATGCTTTGCATCTCATTATTGCTTAGCTCATATTGTGGTAAACTAAAGTGAGTTAAGGGCAAATAACCCACAATTTTGCCATTTGGGGGGTAATTTTATAAGAAGCCGCCAAAAGTTATATGCCATGTCTGCATGGACACCTATGTGCATACTCTAAAAGCAGTTTCTATTCTATAAGTGCACAAATTGGGCAGAGCATGGTTGAAGCACAAAAGCTAGCATTTGCGCACATTCTTGAAAAATCTGGTGCGGGCATTTACACCAGCTATAGAGCTGGCATAAGTATTTGCACCAAGATTTAAACCACTTAAGTCCTTATTTTATAAAGTAAAGTTTAAATGAATTTGACTTTATAAAGTAGACACAAGTGACACGCATAAAAATGCACATTAGCTATGTAGGAGTTTGTGAAATTGCCTTCTTAATGTGCATTAAACTGCAAAACTCCTGTGTTATTCCCTTAACGTTTGTTGGTAACCACCCCTTGTGGAGCCCGATTCCAGGAAGGGAACGTCTGGGCCGCCTGGTCATCCCCGATGAAGATGGGGATGTTTGAACCCGATTCTGGTCCACGGGAACAAGACATTCACATGGGAGCCAGAATTGGGCCCGAGGACAACCCGGCATGCCCCTTCTGCCTGCAGGGATGTCCTCCCCACAAGCACCCCAGATATCCGTGGCTCTGGCCCCCCAAATCTCCAACCCATGGCTAGCCTGCCAAGGCCTGGATCATGCAGTGGGGCCCTCCTGCACCCGGCCACAGCCCTGGGGGTGGTCCACCTGCCTTGATCCTCCCGATTGTGGTGCTTTCTACCATCTCTGAGGTGATATAAGCAGCACATCCCAACAGGCCCGGCAGAACATACAGGGCCGTGATCTGAATCGGCCCTGTACATGCTGCCAGACTGGCCTGCCCCCATTTCATCCCAATACCGCCCCCTCCCACCACCCCGTGGGATCTCCCCGTCCTGATGCACAGAATGTATAGGGAGAGCCAGTGGGAGAAGAGGGTATAGGCGGCTTGCGCAACCCGCCTTTCAGAATAACCTCCTAAGGGAATAATTTCATAAGGGGACTCATATTTTATGCACTAATATACACCTAACTGGTGGCTATTTTAGAATCAAGGCATGTATATGGTAAGATATGCACATTAATGACCCCCTATAAATAGCAATGAGCATAAAAGTACATGCATGGCTTAATGGCCCATACTTTGCCAATGGACTTGCTCATGGTCAGTATTTGGGCATTGCACACAAGTACATGCATAGATTATAACATACTATAATTTATGCATTTTCTTGTAAACATCTAGGCACAGGTATTTACACCAGCTGTCAGACGGCTGCCTAGGGTGAGAACTTACACAATCTTGACGATGCATATATTCATATGATTCTTGCAAGGTATTGTGGGTATTGTAGTTCATTCACTCCCAAACACAGCTGAAGACAATAATTGAGTTGTGATACTAGTGGTAAGGCCAATAAAATACTTCTTTTATTGATGGGGTTTAATTCACCCAGCACAAGTATGCTTGTTAGCAATATAAATGAGGTTACTTGCTTGCAGTGTTTAAATGGATAACATAAAGTCACAAAGCAAAAATCAGAAAAACAACCTTCAGCTTGTCAGGCAATTAGCTAATGTTTTCTTAGCAAATAATTACCAAATACAAAGGCACAAAGAAATGAATAAACTTTGCTTGTTAGGTTAACTTCTGCTTATTTTCCACGCAGATCCCAGCAGTGATTCTCCCTTGCTCACACACACAATCAGGTGCAGCTTTAATTACTATCAATTGACCAGCTGAAACCCTTTAGCTGGCTGGCTGCTACTGTGTGAACCCAAATCCTGCTTTAAGAGCTGTTTGCAGTGGAAATAAAGAACAAAGTTAGGTTTCTTTGTGATGGCTGAGGTGTTTGCTCACAGAAAGCTAGCAATAGCATTTAGATAGAGAACAGTCCATGTAATGAATAGTTTCATCTGCTGTTTCTCCCCCCTCATCAATCAGCATAGGGTCACTATCATACATTGGCACAGACGAGTCTTTCCATAAGGCACTATCATGAGAATGCTTATTCCCTTGCTGCCATTCACTATTATAGATAGGGTCTGGATCAGTGTTCATATCTGAGCCTCTCCTGCTATCATAATTCCTCTCTGTATATCCTGGCCAGTATGTAATCCAGTTCTGATGTCCAGCCTTCCAATCTTGATCCCTGGACACTGGATATTCCCTCACATACCTTTTGGCATAGGTCTGAAAGTCCTTTCCACGTGCAGTCTTCTCTCTTCTAGGTAGCCACTGGTGATTCCTATCTCTGCCCTTCCATTCCTCTGGCTGACTCCAGTCCAATGGACTCTGCTGGCACTTGGAATACCTCCCAGTATGGGTACTGCCTTGGATTCTCCCAGACCTTCCAATGGCCTTCCTTCTCTTCCTTCCAGAGAGTTTCCTTCTTTCTCTATCCGCTTGGCTTGGCTTCTGTTTCTCCAGGTGATACTGGTGCTTGAGCTTGAAGCTGTTGCTTTCTCCTTTCCTGAAGCTCTTTCTGTAGCTGTTGCAGTCTCTATTATCTGAAGAATAAGCTCTATTCTTATTCTGTCCTAATGTGTGCTCCTCCCTAACACAGCGCAGCTGTGTTGAATCAGGTCCTGCCCTTTGAGATGAGTGCTTAGGGATTACCTCATAGCTCTCTTGATTGCACACACATTTTCTCACTTCAGCCCCTCTCATGGCTGCTGGAAACCTGGTGCATTCTGGGACTGGTAGTCTTTTATGTGAAAACTCTGTTTTCTTGCTTCTACCAGAACTGACAGGTTGCTTGTTCAGAGTCACATCATCTTTTCTATAGCTCCTACCTGAGCTATGATAAGCTTCCTTATCACACAGCTCACGCCAGGTGTGATTTTGCTACTTAGGTTGGCATGCAGAGTGCTGAATAGCAGGGTCGAATGTCCGGGGTAGATGTCTAATCCCTTCTAGCCACTGGAATAGGATTCCTGGTCCAAAGCTCCCCACACATTCGGGGCCACTGTGTGAGGAACTCTGGATGGGGGTGAGAGGAGGCGGCAACAGGGAGGAGAGTGGGAGGTGCTTAGGTGGCCCTATGACCTTGGACATACAGGGCCAATTCCAGTTGTGGTCCTGTATGTCCGGCAGTTCTGAAATGGCCATCGGACTTATTCCACCTCAGAGGTCTAGGAGGCAGGGAGCAAAGCACAGGATGGTGGCAGCCCTTCCTGAGCTCATGCATGGCATCCCGGTGTCATGGTAACAAGACGCCAGGGCAAGAAGCTCCTGCAGGAGGATGGGAAGGGATAGCTGGGGTGGAGGATGGATGTCCAGGGCCTTGGGATCGAGGCACGACCAGCCCATCTAGCTCCCGATTCCGCACCCACAGGACCGTCTGGCTCCCACGGTTATAGAATCAGGGTCTAATACAGCCTGTCCAGATTTTGAACATCCTGATCGGCCGGGCGAGCTCCTTTCAGCAATGGGCTCCATGGTTACTATTTTATAAAGTCAAGTTGGCTCACTGGTTGGAGAATTTTAACTTACACTCTAGAAATCCTTCTGATCCATAGGCCAGTACTCTAAGGATGTGCACAAGGCAAACATTTTCAGTTCATGTGGGGGTCTTTCCCATTTTTAGACTCTTTTAAATATGTATCACACATTCTTTTTAATAGAAATATTTAATACACATTAGAATGTTCTGACATGCACTAGTTGACCTGGGGGATATTTTAGAAGCATCTCTACATGTAAATACTGGTATTTGCATATTCAGATTGGAATGCATGTGTAAATGCAATTTTAGAAAGCTGCTCTTTATACATGGTGATCTACACTATGCAGAAATTCCAAGGGGGCGTGGTTTGGATGTGGCTTGATTGGGTCAAAAATCTTCATGTATTCCCCATTTTACAAAGAGAATCCACATACATAAAAAAAATTTCCGCATTGGATTTTACATCAGCTCAGAGGCACACACAGGTTTTTAAAAAGTGCTCATTTCAGCCAAGGCTTTACATGAGGCATTAAAAGAATAATTCTACTTAATTCCTCATTGTTTATTTCTTTTTACAAGATGTGAATGAAAAAAAAATGGTGGCTCTCTACCACTGTTCCCTCTAAGCTGTGCGCGTGCACACACTTCGCTGAGCGAGCGCACATATCTTACAACCGAGCGCACAAAAATTACAGCTCTGATTCTGATAGAAAACAACACAGACGTCTTAAAATTTAAAAGTTATGATTGTAACTACTAGAAATTTCCCGCTTCATTTAGTAATCGTCTATTTTCATTTAATTTGATTAAAATCAATGTGGTGTACATACTGTATTCTGACATGTAGTCAAATTTTAAAGTATATAACTCCGAGTGTCGTTATGTGGCGCACAAAAATTTAACCTTCTTTCAAAAGCTGCACACAGCTGATATTTTATGCGCACACAGCCTATAGAAAATTAGAGGGAACATTGCTCTCTACTTAATTGGCAAGCATATATGTATAGTTTCCAAAAGAGCTTAGATACACTTGAAAGTGCCGTCACGTACATGGGAAAGTTGCGTACTTGGTGTCACACAGTTTTCCCATGTGTAGCTTTGTAAAATGTCTCTTCCTGTTGTGCGTGGAGGCAAATCCATGTGCACTCCTCCACATCTTAATACGTGTTTTACAAAAGGCTCTGCATTTAACTTAGCCTTTGTAAAATTCAGTGGGAATTTTTCCACATCTTGACCTGGATATCCTAATTCCCCTCTCCACGACTTGTCTAAAATTGACCTTCACATGTGCTTTAATTTATGTTAATACATGTTAACCAATTTGACATGTTCTAAATTGTTTAAGAGGCAGTAAAGACCAAATGCATGCTAATGACTGCACATCCCTACAAAGTCTAACCCAATGGTTCTCAACCCATTACCCCAAGATCACCCGGCCAGTCTGGTTTTCAAGATATCCACAATGAACACTCATGGGACATAATTTGTATGCATTTCCACCATTCTATGCAATTATATCTCATGCATATTCATTTTGGACGTCCTGAAAACCAAAAATGATCCACGTTACCCTTAAGAAGCAAGTTGAGAACCATTGATCTAACCCAATGCTTCTCTTGTTTTTCAGAATATCCACAATGAGATATTTTTGCATACACTGCCTATTTAAATGTACCCATGGCTATAGTGCTCCTAACTAATCTATTCCTTGTTCTTGCAGAGAGAAGTTTATGCTAGCCATCAAATGCCATGCGTGATCTGTTGACAAGCGAACAGTAATAATTATTTGATAACATCAATAGCACTGTTTGAAAACAGAGGGAGCCCAGCAGGCTAATTAATAAATGGAAATGCAATAGAGGGTTCCAATTTCAAAATTTGCCAAGACACATTCATTATTTCAGTTTGTGCAAGGAGTCAAACTTACAGTTAACAAAACAAATAAGCCTTCAATCAAAAGTCGTAATTCATATCTATATCTTCAACTAGCTTCCCTATTCATTACATCCTCTCTGTGTCTCATTGTTTTTATTATAGCATTCAGATCAGTAGTCCCAGCTAGGCCCTGCCATTACATATCCTTTCTATAGCACTACTGAAAGTGCTCGGCCCTGTAAAGTGCACATAAGGGTGAAGATATGGCCTAGTGGTTAGAACGACAGGCTATGAGCCAGCATTCCAGTCATCTTCTTCTACTGACACCTTGTGAATTTGGGAAACTCACTTTACTCTTTATTATTTTAGGTATAACCTGGCTTGTATGTCCTCTGCAGCCAGGACCTATCGATGGTGGGGTTTGGGAAGGCAAGTAATTAAATCAAAATTAAAAAATCCAGCTCTTCTTTTATAAAAGAGATAAAACATGCTGAGCAAATAAGAGGATATAGGTTTTCATTCATTAAAAAACCTCTCTTAAAACCAACAAAGCTGTGATTACGAGAAGAAGCAGGGAATACGATTGAAAAGCAGCCTCAGTCTCAATAAAGCCAGAGAGGAAGGATGACACACCAACTCGGGCAGTATCTGGCATAGCAAGGTAGAAAGCATAGAATTAGAAATTGGTGATGGAGGAGTGTGATTTGCTCAATGACTGGAGTTCATGAGAAAGGGTAAGAGAGGAGAGGTGGTGAGGAGCTGCAAAATGAATGCACGCATCTCATAAGTGAGTTAGAGAAATTAGAACCATATGCACTGTAGTGACTTAAATAAGAGGCATTATATGACCACGGCAACATTAGTGCTACATTTTGAGTAGATTATATTGTAGATTTATCTTTTCTTTATTTTGTGTTTATTCAAATTTTAGTATTAATTCTAAGAATAGCATCTTGTATGCAAAATAGCACCCAAACAAGAAAATACAGTAACAAAAGAAAATACACAAAGAGACAAAACAAATACATATCTTATATACCAGCTAGGCAGCTGCCTAGGTTGGCAGACCCTGTTGGGTGGTCATACTCTGTGTTGAAAGTGGCAGCACAAAGCCACCGCTTTCAAAATGGAGTTGGTCCGTGACTGACCCCGAATCCATCTCTCTCATCTTGCAGCGACGGCAGCTCAAAACAGTCGGGCCACTGCCGCAAGATGAGAATATGGATTTGGGCAACAGTGGTGGCAGGGGGAGGGCGCCGGTGGAAGGGGATATGCCAGTGGCAGGAGGGGCCGGCGACAGGGGTGGCTCTGCGGGGGCTTCTGCCTGGGGTGGCAGAAACTAGCTCAAATTTCAAAGAAACTCAAAATCACACAGCTGATTCTTTACTCACAAGGTTCAGCGGCAACAAAACTAGGTTTTCCACAGGATCAAGACCAGACAAACTTTGAACCAATCAGGAAACAAGAACTAATACTACCAGAAATACAAGACATATGTAAAGACAGACTAGCTAGAGACAGCTTTCTCCTCCGCCCACCCCACCCCCACCCCCAGCCCTTTCCCTAGGATACTATAGCTCCTCCTGGAAGACCAGTGCTTTTCAACTCAAGGGATACTTGTGTGAGACCAGCCCATGACAACTGTTACGAAATTGGGGAAAGATATTGGAGGGTTTTTTGCCGGAAACCTTTCAGCCATTTGGGGGCTTGTGCACCAACCACAGCCACCTCTTAATTAACAAAATTGCCCTGAAATGAAAATTCATAAAAAACAAAATGAAAAACACCTGAAAATAAAAGGAAAACAAACAAAACACATTTCTTCGCCTGCATACGCCTAGTATATGTGGGTGTATATTAGTGTGTACAGGTGGGTATAAGGGGGGGGAAAAAGAAAAGAGGATGATAGAGAATGTGTAAGTGATTATTTTGTTTCATCGCCTATGCACCCAGCTTCACTTTATTATGGCTCTCGCTCTCCTCTTTTCTCCTACCCATTCTCCTCTCATTTTATCTCTCCTTCCACAAACTTCCCCATCTCTTTCCTTTTGCCCTTTCACTCATCCCGTGGCAGTGACATGAAATCAGGGCCTTTCAAGCAGGGCCACCATGTAGGGAAAAGGCTGAGTGAAGTGGCAAGAACTGCAGCAGTGTCAGGGAAAGAACGGGCAGCACTTCAGGGCATTTTGGAAAGAGTTGCGCTATGGCATCCTTGGTACAAGACAGCAATCCCAAGGCATTGATGCTGCATCCTTCCAACCAATCATCTACTTTAGTGACTACATTCCTTTTATGGGAGTATGGCAGACAATGGCTTTTATTGTTGGATGCACCTATGAATAGAAAGAAAAACAGGGTATGCTATCTACAATAAGAATCCAGTATGAGTATACAACCTCCCAACCACAGGAAAGAAACTTGCAAAGAAAACTGAAAGAGAGAATGGGTGTTATCCATGTTTTAAAGTGTAAAGATAGTGATTAAAATACATCAATTTATGGTTTGTGAAGGTTCGAGGATCTTGATAAATTGGAAGACTTGGCATCCAAATGGCAGATGAAATTTAATGTGGACAAGTGCAAAATTATGCACCTAGGCAAGAACAACCCAAACTATGGTTACACAAAGCAAGGTTCCCCATTAGGAACCACCACCCAGGAAAAAGATTTAGGCGTCATTGTGGATAACATGTTAAAACCCTCGGCCCAGTGTGCAGCAGCAGCCAAGACAGCAAATAGAATGCTAGGTATCATAAGGAAAGGAATGGAAAATAAAACAAAAGATATTATAATGCCTCTATACCGTTCCATGGTGAGACCGCACCTTGAATATTGTATGCAGTTCTGGTCGCCATATCTTAAAAAGGATATAGCGTTATTAAAAAAGGTACAGAGAAGAGCCACCAAAATGGTAAAAGGTATGAAAGGATACCCCTATGAAGAGAGGCTAAAAAGGTTAGGGCTCTTTAACCTGGAAAAGAGACGGCTGAGGGGAGATATGATAGAGGTCTATAAATTAATGAACGGAGTGGAACGGGTAAACGTAGATCAATTGTTTACGTCATCAGAATATAGAAAGACGAAGGGACATGCAATGAAACTACAGGGTAACCTTTTTAAGACTAATAAGAGAAAATATTTTTTCACTCAATCAACGTGTAATCAAACTCTGGAATTTGTTGCCGGAGGATGTAGTAAAAGCTGTTAGTGTAGCTGGGTTTAAAAAAAGGTTTGGACAAGTTCCTGTAGGAAAATTCCATAAACCATTAATAAAAGGGACCCAGGATATCACTGCTTGACCCAATACAAGCATTGTGGAACCTGTGTCTTTTAGGGAAACTGCTAGGTACTTGTGACCTAGATTGGCCACTGCTGGAAACAGGGTACTGGGCTTGATGGACCTTGGTCTGACCCAGTATGGCATATGTTATGTTCTTATATTCAATGTTTGCAAGCCAACACTAAAGCGTGACTAAAATATTTGTAACACCCTGACTCCCTTACTTATAGAAGGAGGCAGTAATGCCCCCTTCAGGGGATAGTCTTAGGAGGATGGGCACTAGGTTCAAGCTGTACGGTTAGAATCGGAATCTCTGGATCACTTCTTGTCTTGCATTTTGGGTGTCAGAGCTTGGCTGCTCAGGAAAATTATACAGTACAGAACTGTCAACTGTTAATAATACTGAGGCACAGAAAAAAATGAAAGAAATAAAGGGAAATGTTGTTGTGAATCATTCTCCTGCACGCATCATATATTTGTTAGCCAAGTGCATAATAGGAAGAATGCATATATAAATCCTGAATAGGGTCACACTTCATATGAGATATCAAAGTCAAGGTCCACCAACCACAAACGGACTTAACAATTATTATGTTCTTCCTTTCCTTTCCCACACTTGCCTGCCTGCTGAGTTCTCAAAGATCTAAAACTAATTTGAAACCCATCTGGAGGCAGTTGATGCATCTCTAATATTACTATTTATCGCATGTCAGTTTGAAATATTGCAGAGCACAGCAGAACATTCAGCATCCTTTAAAGATCCAATTTTTCATTTAGTTTCCTTAGACATGTTTCATAACAAAAGCTTTGCCGTGGCTGACTATACATGTATCAGATGTTTGGCACATGACTGAGCTGCATTTGTGCTGCTTGGCCAGGGGGCAGTTCCCCAACTTGTTTCTCTAGCTCTTCTCCACTAATCTAGCCAAACTCACTACAAGTCAGAAACCAGTTTTGCCCACCATTGCCCTCTCTAGTAAGTGACCTTTTTCTAGTCCTCTAACTGCTCCTCGCCTATTTGATGCTCCGTATATTGTATTTCTTCCTGTCATATCTCATTTCTCACTTTCTATTGCGTGTCTATAGGGGGCACTGTAACGTTTGAGCAATATGAGATCTCTCAGTGAATCTCTTCTCTCTTTTGAATGTATGTTCTTATTTGTTGGTTCCATATTTGCTTTCAGTTCCATCATTGCATGTACATGTTGGCTTTGAAAGCAAAATTTCCCCATAATTGGAGTAGTCCTAATAACCAAGGTTGGATTTAGACCTCATGCATCCATAGGCAGTCATCTTGATTCAATCATCCCCCCATCTTCCCTCCTCCGCCCCCCCCCCCCCATGCATCCTGGTACAATCATCCCCCCATCTTCAATGCAGTCCCCACATACACAAAGCACTCCTTCACTACATCCCCACTGTAAACCTGGCAGGGCAGAGCAATGTTTTGTTTTCTATATTGTATGCCTCCTCTTCTGAAGTTTGAACTCACAGCACCTGTCAGATAAGATTACTAGGAATTGTAATTGTCCCCAATTGTAGAGCTGTGTCCCCGATTCCGACCTGTTTAGCTGCCTCCTGTCCCTGAATCCAGCAATGGGGACAGAGGGAGGTTGAAAAAATAATCATTTTCATTTTAGTGATTTGAATATATCCATTTTTACATTGCACATCCATTATTTTTATATTTTGCCCAGTATGGGAGAAATGCATCACTGTTTTTGTTCCTCTGTCGATTTGTCTGCTTGGAAGTGATATTGTTGGTATCATGGTATGGATTGGGGGGAGGTAATGACTCCTCTCCCCTCCTCCACGCTTTGTTGCTCAAACCTGGAACTAAGGTGCCCCTTCTTGGAATGCTCTCCCGATGGAAGTGGTGGGGGCAAACACGGTGACGGAATTCAAAACAGCATGGGACAAGCACTGCGGATCCCTTTATAGCAACAGGATAAAAACAAAATAAACTGAACCATCTAACTTCTCAACAAATAGGGGTGTCCTACATGGAGTGGTGGGTCCACCCCTAAACAAAGACATTTGGGAGGGGTGGCCTGCACGGAGCGACGGGTACACTTCCTCTTGCCATATATTTTCTAGGCAGACTGGATGGACCATGCTGGTCTTTATCTGCCGTCATTTACTATGTTATGTTACTATGTTCTTGTCTCTTTCCCCCATCACACTTTGGACAAGCGTCCCAGATTTGCCTGCAAAAAATCTGATAACTTTACCATGAGACCCTGAACAATTCAGACTTCAACGGAGACATACACAGAAAAGAAGCACTGCTCTCATCCTGTTGACAGGACAGAGGATGATGCAGGGCTGAAGAAGAAGACTGTTCCAACCATCCTCTGCACTCCGCAGTCACCCTTATGCCTGTGCGCACTGGGCTTAGTGGAAATCAGCGCCTGCTAGTAACTGTACTGGCTCTTATTTATTTTATTTATTTAACTGTATTTATATCCCGCTTTTCACCGGGTCAAAGCAGCGTTACATACAAGGGTGGGGAAATTAACTACATACAAGGGTGGGGAAATTAACTATAAGGGTGGGGCCATCACCAGGGAGGCAACATTGATGATTTCGACATGGGACAGACTTTGGACATGGACAGGTTAGTGCAGTTTTTGATCAGAGGTTCATGGTGGGCGAGATCAGGGGTTAGTGCACTTTTTGGTGGGAGTTGTTTTAAAGTATTCTTGGAATAGGATGATTTTTAGCTGTTTTCTGAATGACAGTAGATCGTCATTGTTTCTGAGTCAGCTCGGTAGAAAATTCCATAGGGACGGAGCATAAAGTTCAAAGGCTCAATTGCATGTCCGTTGAGAGCATTTGGTTCTTTTGTGAGGGACGGTGAGGGAGTTGCTGGAGGCCTGTCTGGTAGTTTTGCCGTGGGCTGGATGAGACAGCAGGGTGCAAAGCTGGGAGTTCTGCGTTTGGTGGATGGCTTTGTGGGTGAGTAGGATGGATTTGTATTTAGTTCTTGCTTCGAAGGGAAGTATGTGTAGGTCTCTTAGAAATGGGTGATGTGGTCGCTTTTCTTTGCTCTCTGAATGATTCTTGCTGTGGTGTTCAATGCTGTTCGGAGGGGGTTGGTCTGTGTGGCTGGTAGTCCATGGTAGATTATGTTGCAGTAATCCAGATGTGGGAGTGTCATAGCTTGCATTACCGTCCTGAAGTCTTGAGGTTCGAGGAGGGGTCTGAGACGTTGCACTGTTTTCACTTTGTGGAATATAATTCCGGAGGTTTTAGTAATTTGTTGCTTGAGGGTTAGGGCTTGGTCAATGATAATGCCCAGATATCTTATTTGTGGCTGTATTTGAATGCGTGTGGTTCCTATGTTGAGGTGTGTAGGTGGTGTGAAGTCTGGGTCTTTTGTCACTATGAGGGCTTCAGTTTTCTTTATGTTGATGGATAGGTTGTTTTCTTGTAACCAGTCGGACACTTCGGATAAGCATGCTGATAGATGTATATTTGTTAGCTTTTTGTGGTTGTAATAGGGACATAGAGCATGATATCATCAGCATATATGTGGAAGTTGATGTTGTGTGTACGTATGACTGAACAGAATGGCTGAAGGTAGATGTTGAAGAGCATGGCTGACAGCGTGGATCCTTGAGGTACTCCTTGGTGTTGCTGGAAGGGGGGCGAGGTCGAGGTGCTGGTACAGATTAGTTGTTGTCTATTAATTAGGTAGGATTGAAACCATTTAAGTACGGTGTCTTTGATCCCAATTGTCCGCAGTCTGCGTATGAGGATGTTGTGGGAGATGGTGTCGAAAGCTGCTGATATATCAAGGAAGATCATGGCATATCCGTGTTTTTCTTGTGTTCCTATGATGAGGGTGTTCATCAGTGTGATCATGAGGGTCTCGGCTCCATGTAGTGGGCGGAAGCCGTGTTGTTGTGGGTCCAGTATGCTGTTGATGTCCAGGTGTTCTTGAAGCTGCTGCTGGACGATCTTCTCGATTATCTTGGCGGTGAATGGTAGGCTTGCTATCGGTCTGTAGGATGCTGGGTCTAGGGGATCCAGGTTTTGCTTTTTTAAGGATGGTCGGATGATTGTAGTTTTGAGGGTGTCTGGCATGTGACCTTGGGAGACGGATTCATTGACAATATGGGTTAATGGCGTGCTCAGGTCGTCTTTGGATTTCTTTATCCAGTCAGTGGGGCAAGGGTCCAGCGGAGAGGTGGTGGTGTTTAGGCGGGAGATGGTGGATGATATTTCTTCTGTAGTGGTTTCTTTGAAGGTGGTCCAGTCACTGTGTATGTTGGGGTGGTGGTTTGTTGTAGTTGCCTCTGCATTCAAATGTGGGTTTTGAGGTTGTTGGAGCTGTTTGTATTGTCGAGCCAGTAGCTCTGGAGGAATCTTCGGTAGTTGGTCAGAGTTATTGGGTGCTTTTGTCAGTTTTTTGACCATCTGAAAGAGTTCACGAGGTTTATTTATGGATGTGTTTATGATTTTCGTGTGGAAGAAGAAGACTGTTCCAACCATCCTCTGCACTCCGCAGTCACCCTTATGCCTGTGCGAACTGGGCTTAGTGGAAATCAGCACCTGCTAGTAACTGTACTGGCTCTGGATAAAAGCAGGTTCTTTGTAGGTTATGATGATCTTTTTACTATATTGAGGTGATAATTATCCAAATAATCAGATTAGAAATTAATTGAAGGTTGTTGAAGTTGCCTGTAGCGTATCATCGAGTCAGATTTGTAAAATAATTTGTTAAGTCATTTGTAGCTTTGTGTCTCTGCCATAAAAGAATGGAATGTGTGAAATGTAACTTTGAAAGCTTAGGATGAGAATTAAAGAGCCAACTATCAGAAAAAATGCATGTGTACAGTCGTTAGGTACTATATACCCACAGACTCCGCATCAGTTTTCAAAAAGAAAGATTCCCCTTTCAAAATTGGCTTGAGAAAGTACATTTTCTAATCTGTACTACTGTTTGTGTGGGTATTCTCCATACATAGTAACATAGAATATGATGGCAGATAAAGACAATCATGGTCCATCTAGTCTGCCCAGCAAGGCGGCAAGAATAGGTGCACCTGCTGATCCATGCAAGTCACCCCTTCCCATGCCTTTGTTTAGGGATGTACCCATCGCTCCATGCAGGTCACCCCTATTTGCTGAGATACAAGAGATAGCTATGTTTATTTTGATTTTATCCTGTTACTATAAAGGGATCCATTGTGTCTGTACAATGCCATTTTGAATTCTATCACTGTATTTGTCCCCACCACTTCCATCGGGAGGGCATTCCAAGCATCCACATTGCCATTCAGTTTACCCCCTTCCAGCTTCATGATATGCCCTCTAGTTTTACAGCTTCCCCATCTTTAGAAGAGGTTTGTTTGTCCATTAATACTCTTTAAATATTTAAAGGTCTGAATCATATTTCCCCTGTCCCTCCTCTCTTCCAGAGTGTACATATTTAGGTCTCCAAGTCTCTTCTTATATGTCATCTGGCGCAGGCTCCAAATCATTCTGGTTACCTTCTTCTGAACCATTTCCTGTCTTTTTATATCCTTTGCGAGATATGGGCTCCAAAACTGAACACAATATTCCAAGTGAGAACTCACCAGCGACCTGTACAGTGGCACTAGTACCTCTTCCTTTCTGCTGGTAATTCCTCTCTGTATGCAACCCAGCATCCTTCTGGCTTTGCCATTGCCTTGTCCAGGGGCGGCTCTATAATGAGGCGAAGTTAGGCAGCTGCCTGAGGCGGCAAAGTCTTGAGGGCAGCAAAAAATGCCCCCAAAACAGCCGCCTCACTTCGCATTCAAAAGTTTTAAAAAAATTCCAAAAAAAGAAGTGCACAAGCTGTTGCCAAGTCTGCTTCTCAGCAGTGGCAAACTCACCCTCCTTTTCCAGGCAGCCGCGGCTCCCTGCCTCTTAGAGAACCGTGGCTGTGCTGTGACTGCAGTTTTAAATAGAAACGAAACTGGTGCGGAGCCTTCTCACCTCCATGAAGGACTCTGTGCATCTTTGTCCCACCCCCCATGGGGGCAGGACAAAGCTGCACAGGGACCTTCACTGACACGGGAAGGATCTGCACCAGTTTCGTTTTTGTTTAAAACTGCAGTCACAGCACAGTCACGGTTCTCTAAGAGGCAGGGAGCCGCGGCTGCCTGGAAACGGAGGGTGAGTTTGCCGTTGCTGGCCTTAAAAAAAAACCAAAAAAAAACCCGAGGAGAGGAGCCGCTGCCGCTGCAGCAGCAGCAGCAGGAAGTGCCCCACGGCCGCCCCGGCAGAGCCCTCCCATCTCCCTCAGCGTGGCTTTACAGAGCCGTGAAGGGAGAGTTTCCCATCTTTAAAGCCACGCTGAGGGAGACAGGAGGGCTCTACCGGGGCAGCTGCGGGGCACTTCCTGCTGCTGCAGCAGCAGCGGCTTTAGCAGCCAGGTTCTTTTTTTTAATTTCCCGGGGGGGGGGGGGGGGTAGGACTTGTAATGGGGTGGTGGGGGGGGGTTCGGATTGGTAATGGGCTAGGGGGGTTCTAGGACTGGAAATGGGCTAATGGGGGAGTAGGCCTGGAGGTGGGCTGATGGGAGTGTTTAGGACTGGTAATGGGCTATGGGGGGCTAGGACTGGAAATGGGCTGATGGTGGGGTTATGACTGGTAATGGGTTATGGGGGCTAGGACTGGAAGTGGACTGATGGGGGGTTAGGATGAGGTGGGCTGATGGGGGGAGTGTTTAGGACTGGTAATGGGCTATGGGGGACTAGGACTGGAAATGGGCTGATGGGGGCGTTTAGGACTGGTAATGGGATATGGGGGGGGCTAGGATTGGAAATGAGCTGATGGGGGGTTAGGACTGGTAATGGGCTATGGGGGGGCAAGGAATGGAAATGGGCTGATGGGGGGATTTAGGACTGGTAATGGGCTATGTGGGGACGAGGATAGGAAATGGGCTGATTGGGGGTTTAGGACTGGTAATGGGCTATGGGGGGCAAAGAATGGAAAAGGGCATGATGGGGGGGTTTAGGACTGGTAATGGGCTATGTGGGGGCTAGGATAGGAAATGGGCTGATTGGGGGTTTAGGAATGGTAATGGGCTATGGGGGCTAAGAATGGAAAATGGGCTGATAGAGGGGTTTAGGACTGGTAATGGGCTATGGGGGGGCAAGGACTGGAAATGGGATGATGGGGGTTTAGGCTTGTAATGATCTATGGGGGGCTAGGACTGGATGTGGGCTGATGGGGGGGTAGGACTGGAGGTGGGCTGATGGGGGGTGTTTAGGACTGATAATGGGCTATGGAGGGCTAGGACTGGAAGTGGGCTGATGGGGGGATAGGAGTGGAAATGGGCTGGGACTGGAAATGGGCTAATGGGCGAGGGGATTAGTATGTTGCTGGCCCTGGAAGAAAACTAGGGGCTAGGGCTACAAATGTGCTGATGCGGGAGGATGGTAGAATAGGACTGGAAGGGAGCAGATAATGGGAGGGTCTGCCAGGGGAAGAAGGGGGCAAGAAGGGAGCTGACACGGGGGAAGGAGGGGGCTGGAAAGCAGCTGACACCTGGGATGTACTGAAGGGGGATTGGAAGGGAGCTAGCTGACACTTGGGGATGGGAGTGGTAGGTGGTTGGGTAATGGGGAGAAGGCTGGAAGGGAGCTGATATGCAAATGGCACTGGAAGGGGGATGGACAGAGGGTAGGGTGACTGGAAGTGAGCTGACCTGGAGGGTGGCACTGAGAGTGGATGTGAGCTAATATCTGGGATGGTATTTGGACTAGAAGGGGCTGGACAGTGGGGAAGGAGGTGGACTGGAATGGAATGGACACCAGTTGCAGTCGTGGGAATGCAAGGCAGTTGACATTGGAAGGTACTGGGAGGGAAGGACTGGAAAGGGGGCTGATACTGGGGAGGGTTACTGGAACTGGAAATGGGCTGATGGAAGGAAGTGAAGAAAACAAAAGAAGGCATAAGAAATGGCAGATGGACCATAGACCACAGAAAGAGAGTTAAGAGAAGACAGGAAAGCAGAAGCCTTAGATAGGGATCGGCATGATCAGAGAATAAAATGGTCAGACAACAAAGGTAGAAAAAATAATTTTATTTTATTTTAGTGATTGGACTTTGTGCTATTTTTATCTTTTACACAATATTGGGGAACAGCATCTCTTATTAATCTGTTGTTGCACTGCATGTGGACTGTGGCTTCTTGGGGTTTCAATTTAAATTTAGTCTACATATTATTATTTTTACTTTAGATTGTGGTTACTTATTCTGTACTTGGTGAGGGTCGATGTGAGTGTGTGACTGAGGTCAGGTGTTCTGTTAACATGGAGTTTGTACATAAAGATCTATACTGTACTGTAGTAATTTGAGTTGTTCAGCTTTTCAAATAGGTGTATGGATGTTCCAGGGCCCACTGTAGTATTTACAGTGATGCTTTTTTTGGATGGGCTCCTTACGTGAGTTTTGGAAGTTTGTGCTGATATGGCATGGGATGGTAGGTTTGTTCTTTCTTGTAGGGTTTTGTATTAGTTCACAATATGCCTGGTACTGGAGAATAGTGGTTGTTGTTAGTGAGATGATCAGAATCAGATTTCTTTTTAAATATTGAGTTCTGTGGGTAAATGTCCTGGTTCTGCTCTGCACCTACTGTGGATGCAAAATATATGTTGAAAAAGAAAAAGCAAGAACCATAACGCAGTTTATAACAACAAAATAAAAATAAGTCATAATTTAGTTCTATATTCTGTGCTGTTAGTTCTTGCTGTCTTTTAGTTCCTTGGTTGCCTTTCTGTTCCTTGAGAAGAGCAGTGCTTTCCAGGGCTCTCCCAAAAGGTGATTTTTGCTGAATTTGCTGCTAAACTGTGAGTTCTATCTGTCTCTCTGTTTGTCTCCACATATTTATCTATCTATTTGCCCTTCTTGGTGGGTTCCCTTACCTACTCCTTTGCTGTGTGCCCACTGTTCAGGAACAGCCTCCATTGCTGTAGAGTTTTAAACTATCTTTCTCTTAGTCTACCGGAGTGACTACCCCTCCCCCCTGCTGAGGCATTGTTGTAGACCTCCATTTCTTGTTGTGCATGTGGGCTTGCTCAGATTGCCTTTCTGTTCCTTGAGAAGAGCAGTGCTTTCCAGGGCTCTCCCAAAAGGTGATTTTTGCTGAATTTGCTGCTAAACTGTGAGTTCTATCTGTCTGTCTGTTTGTCTCCACATATTTATCTATCTATTTGCCCTTCTTGGTGGGTTCCCTTACCTACTCCTTTGCTGTGTGTCCACTGTTCAGGAACAGCCTACTGGCCAGAGACACTTAGGTTCCAGCCCACCCTTACCCCTCACTCCACCCACCCCAGGGGCTACATTGCCTATATTGTGGTCACATACGTGCCATCTGTCGTTCCTAACTTGGGTAACGCCCACATCTTCAACTTTTCTTATTATTATTCTTCCTCTTCTGGGATTGCTTAATCAACATGTCGTGTATTTAGTGCAATAACTGTGGTACTTTCATTCAAAGAAGAATCATTTGGAGCCTAAGAGCTTGTCTTATATGCCTAAAGTCAGCTGCCATGCATGAAGAACTGACTCTACTAAGGAAAGACCTAGCAGCCATGCATAAAGAAGTGTCTCTACTGAGGGAGGAACTGGCTGCAATGAAGCGCTCCTCTTCTAGGATACAAACTGAACAAAGTCCACCACCGCTCCCCCAAAGAATCAAACACCCCAGGAACAAATGGATCACAGTGGGTTCCGGAAGATTGCGACCTGTAACGCAGAGACATCCTACACATCAAGAGATATCCCTGCAAAATGCCTTCTCTGCCTTGGCTAATGAGGATGCCCAATCCAAAGAAACTGAAGGGCCCTTAAATGAGTCAGACAATGCCCAATCTCCTGCTAAAGCACCAAATATGAAGAAAACCTCACCAAACAGAAAACTATTACTACTTGGAGATTCCATCATCAGAGGCACCAACTTGGGAACACAGTTCAAAGGAGAGAAGACAGTCATGTTCCTACCAGGCTCTTCAGCCAGCAGGAATACAAACCAAGTTGTTGAAATACTTAGCGCAAAAAGTGAGCACTCCAAACCTGATGTTATTATCCACTTGGGCACAAATGACCTGGCTAGAAACAGTGCCTCTACAGCCCAAAAGGACTTCCAATCTCTGGTAGAGAAACTCAAGCCCATTGTTAACACTGTTGCATTCTCAGAAGTTCTACCTGTTCTTGGTAAGGGGACAAAAAGGCTGCATCGCATTAACAGCTTTAATACATGGCTCCAGACCTGGTGCAAACAAGAAGGATTCAGATTTATTGGCAACTGGGGCAACAGATGGACCAACAAGAGACTATACTGTGCTGATGGACTACATCTCTCTGTCGCAGGGAAAAGAAACCTAAGTGAAAAATTCAGGCAGTATGTGGATATGCATTTAAACTAGGAAAAGGGGGTGACGGATGTGTAAGGTCAACATCTGCATGCCACCCCCTGCAAAAGCAGAACAACATCAGAAACAGCCACACTCTTAAACCACACATCAAAAACAAATGGGAAGAAGTGGTCAGAATAAAATCAATGCAAAATACACACAAGCCAGGTAAATGCTGGAAAGCAATGAGCACAAATGCTCGAAGCTTAGCCAAAAAAATTCCAGACCTGGAAGCCCTAATGGTGGAAATGAATTTGGACACCGTAGCCATTACAGAAACATGGTTTAATGAATCGCATGATTGGGATATAGCCATGGCTGGCTATAATCTATTCAGAAGAGACAGAGAAAATGGAAAAGGAGGAGGAGTAGCCTTGTATGTCAAAAGCAGTATTAAAGCTACTGAAATGCAGGGGACATGGGGAAAATAAGAAGCGCTCTGGATTGCGTTGGAAAGAGGAGATGGCACTGTCATCCATATTGCTGTAGTCTACAGACCTCCGACTCAAATTGAAGAGAGAGATAACGAATTGATTATAGATATTGCCAAGATAGCAACAAAGGGGGAAGCAATCATATTGGGTGACTTTAATCTACCTGATGTGGATTGGATTACTCCTTCTGCACATCTGGAAAGAAGCAAAAAAATTGTGGATGCTCTCCAAGATGCATTACTTAGACAAATGGTGATGGAACCAACCAGGGAAAGCTCAACGCTGGATGTAGTGCTCACCAACAGTGATAATGTGTCGAATGTCTGCGTGAGTGCCCCTGTGAGCAACAGCAACCATCACACGGTGTGGTTTGAGATAAAAGCCATGGTACAGGCCAATCATAGCAAGCTCAAAGTCCTAAACTTCAAAAACACTGACTTCAATAAAATGGCCAAGTACTTAAAGGAGGAGATGACGGGGTGGAAGGAGATAAGGGAAGTGGAATTGCAATGGACTAAACTAAAGGCGGCAATAAAAGGGGCAACAGATAAATATGTAAGAAAAATACATAAAAACAAGAGGAGAAGGAAACCTATTTGGTTTTCCAAAGAGGTGGCTGCTCAAATAAAGGCAAAAAACACAGCTTTCACAAAATTCAAAAGCTTGCAAACAGAAGAACACAGAAATGAATATGGGATCAAGCTCAAAGAGTCAAAAAGAGAAATAAGGATAGCAAAATCAAAGGCAGAGGAAAAGATGGCTAAAGATGTTAAAGGTGGCGACAATAGTAGTATAACACGAAACTCACTCCAATTAAAACAAAACTTGTTTCTTGATGTCAAAACCACAAATATGATTGTTTCCCAAAATAAAAATTAACAGCAATAGTGGAATGAAAAACACTCAAATGTGGCCAGCAAGGTCTCAGCTTTCCATGGGCAATGGCAAATATTATCAAGACACACGTCTAGATATTGCCACTTAACTTAAGCCCGATAACATCAAGGACCTGCTGCCACCACCTTCCACATATACAAAACTCTTCAACAAAATGAATGATAAACAAGCAACCGCATCAGCCCCCAAAAAACACTTAGCTTTTAACATGAAATAAGGGCAGGAGTTGATGACAAGCCGCTATCCCGACGTAACTGGTGAGCTCTTGTACGTTTCGCGAGCAAACTCGCCGCATCGGGGGAAAATACTGTAAAGACAAGAAACAAACATAAAACCCAACTAAAATTACTACAATGCCGAAACAAAAACAGCTCCCATTCCCACCCAACAATAAGAACCACGAAGATGTAACTCACATTCAGACAGCAGCCAAACTAGCACCTCAACATTGCCTCAAAAAACGCCGCACATGCTCAAACCACCAAAGCACACCGCGCTAATAAAGATACCTGCCTACTGACGTCAACAGGTATCCCCCAATGAAAGACTCCACCCCCTATCCTTAAAGGCAAACCACCCAATCTATACGAAGATTTAAACTCTCTGGCACTACAGTACGCAATTTAAAAATCCACTTCTGCTCACACATCAAGAGGGACTGTTCCCTACTCTTGCCATCCCTCCATCTCCATTCAGCGGATCGTGCGGAGACACATGGGGGTATTACACACTGTGCCGTGCTTAGCGAATAAGACCATACGGTGCGTGTGGCAGTGCCAGCGCAACTTGAGGGAGGTTTTGAGCCCCTCGATTTTACGTTCAGCTGTTGATGTGGGAGTTCGAGCACGGGGTCATCGTCCGTGCAGCCGTTGTTCTATCTGTGCGGTGTCTAGTGAGATCTCCCAATTTGGAATATCATGGGGTTCAGTATAAGTTTAGGCATCAGACCTCCTGTGACTCCACGTTTGTTGTGTATAGTGTCATGTGTCATGTGTCATGTGTCCCTGTGGTCTGCTTTATGTGGGGAGCACCTGTAGGACGTTTCGTAAGCGTATTATTGAGCATAGAAGTCGGCTCAAATGCTCTGTCCGAGAAGCGCCTTTGGTTCCATATTGTGCTGAACTCAATCATCAGTTCATGGAGTTGCGATGCTTTTGTCTGGATTGAGTTTTGGCTGGGAGGGATGGCAAGAGTAGGGAACAGTCCCTCTTGATGTGTGAGCAGAAGTGGATTTTTAAATTGCGTACTGTAGTGCCAGAGGGTTTAAATCTTCATATAGATTGGGCGGTTTGCCTTTATTTATTTAGTGTACATTTGTATCCCGCTTCTTCCAGCGATCAGCAGCGGTTGCTATACATGGTAAGGGTGGCTGTACCGGCCAGGAATTAGAAGGATATACATTGTGATTGGGAGAGAGATAATACACAGCAAACATAGGGTTACAGATTACAGTTGATCGATGGGAAACACTTCACACAGGATATATTATGTACATATTTACACATAAACTGAATGCATTTCTCGTTGTGAGGTTACATGGGGTACAGTAGCTTTCCCACCCATGGTAGACAATTGGTGGTGGGATACAGTGGTAGTGGGGATAGGGGGTGGAGTCTTTCATTGGGGGATACCTGTTGACGTCAGTAGGCAGGTATCTTTATTAGCGCAGTGTGCTTTGGTGGTTTGAGCATGCGCGGCATTTTTTGAGGCAATGCTGAGGTGCTAGTTTGGCTGCTGTCTGAATGTGAGTTACATCTTCGTGGTTCTTATTGTTGGGTGGGAATGGGAGCTGTTTTTGTTTCGGCATTGTAGTAATTTTAGTTGGGTTTTATGTTTGTTTCTTGTCTTTACAGTATTTTCCCCTGATGCAGCGAGTTTGCTCGCGAAACGTACAAGAGCTCACCAGTTATGTCGGGGTAGCGGCTTGTCATCAACTCCTGCCCTTATTTCATGTTAAAAGCTAAGTGATTTTTGGGGGCTGATGCGGTTGCTTGTTTATCATTCATTTTGTTGAAGAGTTTTGTATATGTGGAAGGTGGTGGCAGCAGGTCCTTGATGTTATCGGGCTTAAGTTAAGTGGCAATATCTAGATGTGTGTCTTGATAATATTTGCCATTGCCCATGGAAAGCTGAGACCTTGCTGGCCACATTTGAGTGTTTTTCATTCCACTATTGCTGTTAATTTTTATTTTGGGAAACAATCATATTTGTGGTTTTGACATCAAGAAACAAGTTTTGTTTTAATTGGAGTGAGTTTCGTGTTATACTGCTATTTACACTCCACAACATGACCTTAAGAACTGTTTGGATTACCAATTATGAAAGGTGGCGACAAAACCTTCTTCAGGTATATTCAGGAAAGGAAGAAGATCAGAGTTGGAATTGCAGGACTCATAAGTGCTGGGAACGGACTCTTGGAAAGTGACACTGAAAAAGCAAAATTGCTAAACAAATACTTCTGCTCTGTTTTTACTAAAGAAGATCCTGGAGATGGACCAGCTGTGACTCCCAAATATAAAAATAGGAATGAAGTAGATACCACACCATTCACAGAAGATGAGGTGTTAGAACAACTTGCTAAACTGAAAGTGGACAAAGCCATGGGACCGGATGGGATACATCCCAGGATACTGAAAGAGCTCAGAGAGGTTCTTGCAGGACCGTTAAAGGATGTCTTCAACAGATCCTTGGAAACAGGAGTGGTTCCTCAGGACTGGAGAATGGCTAATTTTGTACCTCTACACAAAAGTGGTGACAGGGAAGAAGTGTCAAATTACAGGCCCGTGAGCCTTACCTCGGTGGCAGGAAAAGTAATGGAGGCACTCCTGAAAGAGCAAATAGTGAACTTTCTCAAAACCAACAGGTTGCAAGATCCAAGGCAACATGGTTTTACCGAAGGACGGTCTTGCCAAACAAATCTGATTGAGTTCTTTGATTGGGTGACTAAGGAACTAGATCTGGGGCATGCAATGGGTGTCATCTATCTGGATTTCAGCAAAGCCTTTGATACTGTTCCTCATAGGAGGCTTGTCAATAAACTCAGTAGCTTGGGGATGGGTCCCAAGATAGTAAACTGGATTAGAAATTGGTTGACTGACAGACAACAGAAGGTGATGGTACATGGAGCTCACTCGGATGAGAGGAAGGTGATTAGCAGGGTGCCTCAGGGTTCGGTCCTGGGCCCGGCACTGTTCAATATATTTGTGAGTGATATTGCTGAAGGACTGAATGGAAAAGTCTGTCTTTTTGCAGATGACACAAAAATTTGCAACAGAGTGGACTCCCCCGAGGGAGTGGTTAACATGAGGAAAGATCTACAAAAGCTGGAAGACTGGTCTAATGCTTGGCAACTATGATTTAATGTCAAAAAGTGCAGTGTCATGCACTTGGGTAGCAGAAATCCAAGGGAAAAGTACACGATAGGGGGTGAGAGGTTGGTATGCACGGTTCAGGAGAAAGACCTTGGTGTGATTATCTCTGATGATCTCAAGGTGGCAAAACAGTGCGACAAGGCGGTGGCAAAAGCCAGGAGGATGTTGGGCTGCATACAAAGAGGGATTACTAGCAGAAAGGAAGAGGTACTTATGCCACTGTACAAGTCACTGGGAGGCCTCACTTGGAATACTGTGTTCAGTTTTGGAGACCATATCTTGCAAAAGATGTAAAAAGTCTGGAAACTGTTCAGAGAAAGGCGACCAAAATGATTTGGAGCCTGTATCAGAAGCCTTATGAGAAGAGACTTGAAGACCTAAATATGTACACTTTGGAGGAGAGGAGGGACAGGGGAGATATGATTCAAACCTTTAAGTACTTAAAGAGAAATGATGAACAAACAAACCTCTTCCAAAGACGGGGAAGCTGTAAAACTAGAGGGCATAACATGAAGCTGCAAGGTGGTAAATTGAAAGGCAATGTCAGGAAATATTTCTTCACTGAAAGGGTGGTGGATGCTTGGAATGCCCTCCCGATGGAAGTGGTGGGGGCAAACACGGTGATGGAATTCAAAAAGGCATGGGACAAACACAGTGGATCCCTTTACAGCAACAGGATAAGAGCAAAATAAACGGTACCATCTAACTTCTGAATTATCTAGCGTCTCAACAAATAAGGGTGTCCTACATGGAGTGGTGGGTTCACCCCTCAACAAAAACAAAAACATGGGGAGGGGTGGCCTGCACAGAGCGACAGGTGCACCTACTCTTGCCATCTTGCTGGGCAGACTAGATGGACCATGCTGGTCTTTATCTGCCGTCACTTACTATGTTACTATATTTTACTATGTTACGTGGTGTGCAAACAGGACCGTACCTAGCCCTGTGCAAGTAGTGCAGCCGCACAGGGCGCAAAAGCTTGGGGGGCGCAATTTGGCTGTCTCCTGTTGCCCTGCCGCCGCTGGCAGAACAATAGCAGGCAGCCAAAATGCGCTCCCCAAGCCTTTTTACAGCACTTTAAGCAGGTCTGCTCCCTCCTTCCTCCGACTCGATATCAAGGAGGGACAGATCTGCTTAAAGTGCCAGTGCCTTTCAGATCGGGCGCATGCCCCCCTTCTCCTCCCCATACCTCCATCCAGCGCTGCCTGCTCTTTCCCTGCTGCTGGCACCTCCGTGAAAAAAACAGAGGGCAGCAGCAGCAGGGAAAGAGCAGGCAGTGCTGGACAAAGGTATGGGGGGAGAGGGGGGCGTACGCCCAAGCTACAAGTCTCACAGGGTGTGATTGCAGCTCGATATGGCCGTGTGTGCAAACATCTTGCATTTCCTCCATATGATCTAATTGGCTTTTTGGTTTGGTTCAGTCTCTGATTGGATTTCTGAAAAAGCCCCGCACCACTCTAAGGTGGGGGGGGGGTTGCCTTTTCATACTTTGCCTCAGGCAGCAGATTGCCTTGAGCCGCGCCTGGCCTTCTCACACTGTTTCGCCATCTTGAGATCCTCAGAAACAATCACTCTGAGGTCCTTCTCCTGGTCCGTGCACACCAATCTCTCGCCCCCTATCACATACAATTCCCTTGGATTTCTGCTTCCCAAGTGCATGACACTGCACTTCTTCACATTAAATCTTAACTGTCAAGCATTAGACCATTCTTCCAGCTTTTGCAGATCTTTCCTCATGTTATCCACTCCCTCAGGGGAGCCACTCTTGCAAATTTTCATGTCATCTGCAAAAAGACAGACTTTTCTATTCAGTCTTTCAGCAATATCACTCACAAATACATTGAACAGAACCGCTCCCAGGATCAAACCCTGAGGCACACCACTAATCACCTTCCTTTCATCTGAGTGAGTTCCATTTACCATCACGTTCTGCCGTCTATCAGACAACCAATTTCTGATCCAGTTCACCAGCCTGGGACCCATCTCCAGGCTGTTTAGTTTATTGATAAGCCTCCTATGAGGAACAGTATCAAAGGCTTTGCTGAAATCCAGGTAGATCACATCCATCTCATGCCCTTGATTTAGTTCTCTGGTCACCAAATCAAAAAACTCAATCAGATTTGTTTGGCAAAATCATCTTTTAGTAAAACCATGTTGCCTCGGATCATGCAACCTGTTGGTTTTGAGAAAGTCCACTATTTGCTCTTTCAGGAGTGCCTCTATTACTTTTCCCGCTACTGAGGTAAGGCTTACTGGCCTGCAGTTTGTCACTTCTTCCCTATTACCACTTTTGTGAAGATGTACCACATCAGCCCATCTCCAGTTCTGTGGAACTTCTCCTGTTTCCAAAGATCTATTAAAAACATCCTTTAATGGCTCTGCAAGAACCTCTCAGACTCTTTCATTAGTCTGGGATGTATCCCATCCAGTCCCATAGCCTTGTCCACTTTCAGTTTTGCAAGCTGCTCAAACACATCATCTTCTGTGAATGGTGTGGTATCTACTCCATTACCATTTGTATATTTGTCAGTCACAGGTGGTCCTTCTTCAGGATTTTCTTTAGTAAAAACAGAACAGAAGTACTTGTGTGGCATTTTCACTTTTTCAATGTCATTTTCCACAAATCTGTTCCTGGCACTTCTGAGTCCTGCAATTCCACTTCTGATCTTCCTCCTTTCCCAAATATACCTGAAAAAAGGTTTTGCCACCACACTTCACATCTTTAGCCATTTTTTCTTCTGTCTTTGATTTTACTATCCATATTTCTCTTTTTGTCTTTTAGCTTTATCCTGTATTCTTTTCTGTGTTCCTCTGTTGCAAATATCTGAATTTTGTGAAAATTGTGTTTTTTACCTTTACCTTTATTTGTGCAGCCACTGCTTTGGAGAACCAAATAGGTTTCCTTTTCCTCTGACTTTTATTTACTTGCCTTACATATGTTGCCACTTTTATTGCCTTCTTTAGTTCAGCCCACAGCAATTCCACTTATCTTACCTCTCCCACCCTACCCACTACTCCTTCAAGGACTTGGCCATTTTACTAAAGTCAGCATTTTTGAAGTCTAGGACCTTGAGCTTGTTGCGATTGGAATCCGCCTTAGCTTTTATCTCAAACCGTACCATGTGATGATCACTGCTGCTCATGTGGACACCCACCCAGATATTCAACATGCTATCTCCGTTGGTGAGTACTAAATCAAGCATCAAGCTTTCCCTGGTCTGTTGCTTCACCATTTGTCTAAGTAATCCAGATTTTCAGAAGGAATACTCCAATCCACTTCAAGTAGATTAAAGTCACCCAATATGATCACTTACCCCCTTCATGGCTATCATTGTAATATCAATAATCAATTCGCTATCCATTTCTTCGGTTTGATTGGAGGCCTGTAGACTATACCAGTATGGATAACATCTCCTCTTTCCAAGACAATCCACAACACTTCTTCTTTTCCCCACATCCCTGCATTTCAGCAGCTTTAATATTGCTTTTGACACATAAGGCTACTCCTCCTCCTTTTCTACCCTCTCTATCTCTTCTAAATGGATTATTGCCAGCTATGGCTATATCCCATTCATGTGACTTGTTAAACCACATTTCTGTAATGGCCACAATGTCCAAATCCATTTCCACCATTAGGGCTTCCAGATCAGGATCTTTGTTGGCTAGGCTTTGAGCATTTGTGCTCATTGCTTTCCAGCATTTGTTGACTGGCTTGCCTGTTTTTTACATGGATTTTGTTTTACATACCTCTTCCCGCTTAGCATTGATGTGTGGGTCAATAGTGTGGCTGTTTACAGTGTTATTATGTTGTTTTTGGGAGTGACATCCTGAACTTGTTCTTTTCCATTGTAATGAGGAAGATCCATCCTTTGCCTTAAAAACACAGGATTCTGTGAGAACTAGGTCAGAAGCTGACAGGCAGGCAAGCCATATGAGCAGTAGTTGTCAGGGGCAATGTAAACAAACCCAACCACGAGGTTTGCAACCCCACCCAACTAGAAAAGAATCCCTAGTTCCTAATAGCTTTCACCTGAGTAGAGGAAGGGCTAATCAGCATTATAAGAAACACTCAGGAAAGCCAGAACGGGGAGGACAGAGAGCACAGCGAAGCCAGCAGCCAGGAGCAGAGGAATCAGAGAACAGCTGTGAATGTTCATCTGCTGTGACGCAGTTTGAAACTCAGAGGCAAAGTTCTGTCCAGAGTGGATGGAAGCCTGAAAGAGTGAAACAGTATGTATCTGGGAGCTGTGAGCTGGAAAGTGATTCTGAAGCAGATTTAAGGAAGTTTACTGGCAACAGAAGTACCTGGAGGGTTAATGCTCAAAAGCCTCGTAGGAAAAGTCCAAGGTGGGTGCCGTGCTGTGAAAGCCAACCGAAGGATTTTACTAGAGAGCTAACGTGGGAGCATTTACAAGTCCCTGAAAGGGAGAGGTATTCTATAGAAGATGTGTGCATGTCTGAAGAGGAAGTGTTTGAAAGGCCTAAACCTCAAAGAAGGATTCACAGAGTAAAGACCTGTGCTGACAAGGGAGAACAATTCCTATATTCCCAGCCAAAGCCTGAAGTTAGAACAAACAGATATTCTAAAGGAAAAAGTTCCTATAAGAAGGTATGTTCTGAATATCCTGAATGGTGGGTCTCTCCTCTCTCACACTCTGATAAATACGGTAGCAGCAATTACAGCCCTAGAGAGAGCTGGTCAGATAAGCTCCGTGACGAGACATTGCAAGGAGATTTACAAACGTTCTGTAGCAAGGAAAACGTTTGTCCTTCTGAAAGTAAGCATGAACCCATGGTCATTGATTATGCTAGTGAAAGCTCATGTGATGATCCAATGGACTGTACGTTAATTATCTCAGACAAAATTACCTCTTTATGTTAAAGCAGTGATTGTGCATTGCTGGAGCCTAACAGTGAAAGGCAAGAGTGCCTGTTTATCTACAGAGGAATTATGTGCTGAGTAATTGTGTTCTTATGCCTATCATTTAATTAAGAAGCAAGAAGAAGTTATTATTATTTCCTTTATAACATGCCAGAGAGTATGGCTTTATTGTCTTAAGTTCCTGTGTTGTGCATTTGAGAAATCTGACCCCGGGAGGGGAAATAAAACCCTAATTTACCTGAACCACTCGTGTCTACAACTACTTATTCTTCCTAAACATCATCAGGCAGCCAGACCTGCTACCCTAGGCAGTAGCCTGCCCACCTGGTGGTGACACCATCCATCACCCCCTTTCCCTAGTTTAAATGCCTGCCCATATAATGTCTGAATTTTTCACTTAGGATCCTTTTCCCTGCAACAGAGAGATGGACGTCCATCAACACTGTATAGCCTCTTGTTGTTCCATCTATTTCCCCAGTTGCCTATATATAAATCCTTCTTGTTTGCCCCAGGTTTGGAGCACAGTTCAGGAAATCTAAAACAATATATATAAGTGCACAACTCCTCTCCAAACCTGTTCCCATGAATATCTCCCTGGTGTGTGTGTATGTTTGGTAGTTTTGAAAAGACCCATTTCTGTGCATAAAACTCTTTTGCATAGAGAAATGTCTTAAGAAAGTTTCCGAGAAATGTGTGTCAATAGCAGTTATTTCAGAAGCCCTATTCATGATTGTTGTTGAGTGCCGTCAAGTCGATGTCTAAACCTTGTGGCTTATTGTCCATGTTGTGAATATCTTCTAGGATTTTCTTAGAAAGGCACAACAGGAAGTAGATTGTTAGGCCTTTCTTCTGTGCTGTAAGCCTACAGCACCTGCTATTCCAGGGTGGTCTTCCAGTCAAGTATTAACCACATCTGACCCTGCTTAGCTTCAGAGATTAGACAAGATCAGACATCCCCAAGATCGCACAGAAATAATGTATAATTGGGCATATACATACATAAATTGCATCCATGTATAAATGAGCATTTTAGAAAGGATAAGCAGACAAGAAATAATGATCAAAGAAAATAATTGTAACAACATCAATTATATTCAAAAAGATATTAATACTACCTTGTCCACCAAAAGGAATATGTCAGCATTAAAACAAGTTAAAAATTAATCCATCATGCAGATATCCTTAAAAGCCAATACAAAAAATAAAATTAAAAATATACAAACCATATATATAGAAAAAAAGGCATATACAAATCATATATATAAAAACCCCATTAGATAGTACTTCCTGTATAATCAGGGTCATATCAAGCCATAAATGCACCCTATGCAACTTGGAAACCTGGCACTCCTCCAATGACATCAGACTTTTGTCATTTGCTCCATCCCCCCAGAAATAAAAATATTCCCAAAACAGACTAAAGTGTGTTAGATCTTTGTACCTTATGTGTGTTTAATGCAAAACCTCCACAGTAACTGTCAGGGGCATGACCAGCATGTTCCTGCAGTTAACACACAGATGAGTACCCTAATGCATGGCGCTTATACCACAGGTGCCCTTACATCCACCTATTGAAGTGGCATTAAGTGCTCCTGCGCTGATGACATTGATATGTCCCCCCGCACTAATGGCAATGTGCTCTCTATGCCCATTCTCTGACTCTAGTCTGCCCATTCTGCACCCCAATGTGTGAATGGCAGTTAGTGGGTGAATCAGTATGTGGTAACTGTCAGGCCCCCATGATAATAGTTATCATAGCACTGAGCAGGCGGTTTCTGCATGCAAAAACATGTGTTAACTGCTTAGCACAGTTTAGTAAAAGGGCCCCAAAGGTTTAAGGAACAAAAAACACAGCTTTAACAAGAAAACAAGCCATATATTTGAAAAAGGGGGATTACAAGCCACATATATAAAAAGTCCATTAGACAAAATTTGCAAATACTTTACAGGGCATATTTCTGATGTAGACTGGGAGGATGCATAGTATGTAATGAAAAAAACAACAACATCTTTTGTTCTTCATCAAGGCTGACCCGTCCACTAGGCGAGCTAGGGAGCCACCAGCAGCACGGGTGAGCGGCAGCAGCAGGCAGCGGCAATATTTCCAAAAATGACAGCAAAAAGCTGCCACTTTGGAAATTTTACAACTGCCCGCTTCCCCCTCCCAAGACGGAATTGGTGGCAGCTGGGAGTGAACAGTGGTGGTGAGGCTGGGGTTTCTGCCTACGGTGGCAGAAACCCTTGGGCCGGCTCTGTCTTCATATAACAAAAATCTGTCTAAATCATCTCCTTGCCATGATACCAAAAGCATATGCTGTACACAAACTTAAATTTCTACAAAACAATGGTTCTTATCTTTGTCATGTTGTACTAATGGCAATCAAGAAGACCTTTCTTAATGCAATGCTTGTGTTCTGTAAGGCTGGCGCAGGACCGTCTTTGTTTTTCCAATGTACATCAAATCACAGGAACATACAACCACATAAATCACATTTTGACGTTACTGTTTGAGAACTTTTTCAAAAAGCCATTTATTTTGAGTACCAGGTTGTATAAAATAATGCAATATATGTGCCTTCAAGTAAATGGTGAATCTTAGCAACTCCTGGGCTTTCTTGGCAGTAGCAGTACCAGACCTTTTGTCTGAGGAATCGAGAGCTAAGTGGCTTGCTCACAGAGTGCTAGTGGGAATCAAACCCTGGTTATTATGCTATTGCTCTAACCACTAGGCTACTCCTCCACATCAGCTGGTCACAAAAGCAACACTTCCCATATTTATAATAAATCAATCATGGACAGGGTCTTTTTTAACACAAGGAAGGCAAAAGGCAAAAACCTGTTCTTCAAATTACATCCCCAAGTCCAGATTTACACTTACTTCCTGGCATGTGTAGGCTTTTAAAAATGTGCATTTTGGTCAGCCTCTTACAAGAGTGATTAAGGGGGATATGCTCCTTATTCCCCCCCTAGTTTATTTCCTCCTCTAAACTGAAATGCACTCAAGATAACATTCTTAGTGGCTAAATAGCCGCAGCTACACATCTGAGCTTGTAAAATATCTCACATGAATGTGTAGGTCCTGAAATTTACACGTGCAAGGTCGGAAATGCTGCCAGTTCCACACGTAAATTTCCGGTTTTCCTCTGTTGATTTTCCCTACAGGTAAAGTTATTAAATGGCTGTGCATATTAGAAATGGTTCCATGTTTAGACCAAAAGCTCTTAAAGTATAATACTACCACCTACCAGTCATCAACACATCCACAATACTAACAAAGCAATGTGACCTCAGGAATATTCGATATCTCACAAAAAGCGAAAATATCACTTTAAAGAGCAGCTGACGCTCACATCATTGGTCACAGAGCCCACCACAATCTCAACCACAATATTCATACATACCTAAACTCACTACAACCCAACCAATTAACTCTGGGAAAAGACTCTTTATCACAACATACACTCATATACGAACACACCACACATACAAAAGCGTCAAAGATTATAATATATTTTTACAATAATTTTCCAAAATGCATTAATCTGCAATAGGATCCATCCGGACTGCACAACAGCCCCTACAAAAAAGGGCAAACAATAAATACATAGAAAAATCACTGGCCCAATAGGGTCTGTAATTACTTATCTTAAAGATGGAAAACGTCCAGCATTCCCAAACGGATCCAACTGTGGAAAGCAATCTTCAAAGCTATCAAGCTCTACATCCAGCGGGGAAAGAAATAGCATCTAAACATCAATTATCGAAAACCTAAGCTCAACCCTACAGAAGCTGCTGTTTCGCCAAACATAAGGCGTCATCAGGGGTTACACCATAACCACACAACACTTCTAACTATCCACACCGCCAATCTTCCGCCGTCCGACAAAGACGGCGTGTGACGCACCACTTATCATGCATACCAACCAATCACAATCTCAAACTCCAAATGACGTCAATATCCACACAATCAACACTCATACATACAGATTGGAACTACATAGTGCCCTCATGCTACCGAGCACTAGCCGATAAACATAAAAAATCAAAAGAGCAGGGCCCATTCTATTTTATCATTCAACCCGTAAGGGTAAAGAGTCTTTAAGGTAAAAATCCACCATTGTTCTTTCCGCAAAAGGATTTTATTCCGATCTCCTCCTCGAACACTCTGTGGGACGTGTTCCAAAACCGTGCAACATAAATCTTCAAAGCGATGATTAAATTCAATACAATGTTGCACCAGAGGTGTATCGACACGTACTTTATGCAGGCTATATTTATGTTCAGCTAGCCGCGTGCGGAGTGGTCATAAAGTTTTACCAATATATAGTTTAGGGCACGGGCACCAGAGTCCATATATCACACAGGAAGTAGCACATGTCGTGGCAACACATAGCCACCGGGAGATCTTATTATAAGCGGCACACACTGTGCTCCTCATTAAACCACAAAAGGAACAACGATCACAACTAGAATGCCTTAAGGCTAAAAGGACTGGACTCTCATCTCTTCGTGCCACCACTGGGCACAGCCTATCCCGGAGATTACGCCCGTGGCTATATGCCATCTTCAATCTGTACCCCGCCAATATAGGATGTGCTGAAAAAAGACTCCACCGCTTCCGCATCACTGATGCTATCCTAGGGGAAAGACTCAAATATTGTAAAACACAAACAACGGTAGAAGAGGGCCATTGTTTCTGTTGCTCTCGATCAGGGCAAAGAAGCCACTCACGATGGTTGTACTGTGTTCGTTTATAAGCTTTACGAAGAACTCCCACGACATGCGCTACTTCCTATGTGATATATGGACTCTGGTGCCCGCATCCTAGAATTGGGCCCATTGTGATTTCTCTATCCAGAAGGGCCAAGTTCTTATCATTAAGTCTAGGTAGGACACATGTCTCTAAATACACTTCCATAATACTTTTTGACCCACTACCTCACCACTACTATATAATCCTGGTAGTCTCACTGTAAAACATGCTGTATATCCCCAAAGCTAGAGACTACCTCATTAAAGCAATCTGCTGCTATTTGATCTTTGTCTTTAGTTTCTGCGCCAATAGGCAGCTTGTCTTATCGCTACATTCAAAGTGGATCTGCTGTACCTTTTCCAACTGGTGGACAAAACCCTGTACTTCCAACCTTTTGTAGATCTACTTGTTCTCTGTCCGACTCCCATCTAGTTCTCCACCTCTGCCACTTCCAGTGCCCTTTCTCTAACCTTTGAACAGTCGCACTAAGCTCCCTCTCCTTCACCTCCTTCTGATGTTTTACACTCCTTCTGAGTGTCGGGGCTTCTGCTTTACAAATTTCTTGGTCCTCCAAAGGGAATCATTTAACTTCCAAAATTGTATTCATTCCTTCCTTTTTGCTAAAGATAATTTAGCAACATAGAAACATGATGGTAGGAAAAGATCATATGGTCTATCCAGTCTACCCCTCCATATCAAGTACTATAGTCCCTTTTTTCCTTTAGAGATCTTCTATGTTCCATTCTTTCTTGAATTCAGATACTGGGAGACTATCCCATGCATCTACCACTCTTTCCATAAAGAAATATTTCCACATATTACTCCAGAGTCTATAACCTTTCACCCTCATCCTCAAGAGTAATATGCAGAAATTTCAGGCTGATTGAAGCATGATCTGACCATGTAATAGAATAAATTTGCACTTCTGTGAACCTTTGGAGCAATGTACAATCCACCAATACATGTCAGTTCTGCTGTAGGAATCATGAGGTCTGGAGTACATGGTATATTCTCTCTTTACCCTGTCTGTTTCTCTAGATATCTAAAAGCTTATATATATCCATTAAAGCTTTCAACCTTTTCCAGGAGGTCAATGACAATATGGTGAATGGGGCATCTTATGTGACACCCATGTTGAAGGACCATGAATTTGAGGAGAAGAAGGAGGGAAGCTCCACTCTGGAAACACTTATCTTGGTTGGTTGGCAGAGCTGAAATGAGAATTTAAAGGAGAGAGAAAAGAGTGGCGAATTTAAGGGCATATTTAAGAGCGGACTTGGCTGAGTTAGGTCAGAGAGTGGAGGATTGTGGCACATGTGTTGTTGAGCTCATGGACAAGTTGGAGCATCTGGTTGGTATGGAAGAGGAAAAAGAGCTTGAGACCTTAAAATTGGAGGACTTAGGGCCCGATTTTGCATTGGGCAGGGCTAAGCGCCGTAACCGCATAGCCCTGCCCACCGACTCCTTAACCCTGGATATTCACTTCTGTGGTGACGGAAGTGAATATCCAGGGTTTGCCGCACAGCATCAATTTTCTTCCTGTCTATTTTTTTTCACTATTCAACTTTCGCATCCATATGACGTTATTGAAAATACCATGGCTTGAACGAGTTGAATCTTTGTATGCAAGACTGTATGAAGACAACAAAAGTGTGAAGACTGGTGGAAGACTCATCAACAACCTTCGCTATACTGATGATACCACATTACTGGCTGAAAGTGAAGACTATCTGAAACATTTGCTTCTCAAGATCAAGGAACATAGTTTTAAAATGGGCCTGCACCTTAATGTAAAGAAAACAAAGATCCTGACAACTGACAAAATAAATAAGTTCATCATTGATAGAGAAGAAATTGAAATAGTGGACAACTTTAACCTCTTTGGATCAACTATCAATAAAGAAGCAACCAGCAGTCAAGAAATCAGATGACGTATTGCTCTTGGCAGAATGGCTATGAAGGACCTAGACAAGAGTGGAGGAGTGGCCTAGTGGTTGGGGCAAGGTACTTCAGGCTGGAAGGTTGGGGGTTCAAATCCCACTAGAGGACAGCAACCTTGGGCCAGAAGGACTGGGGTTTCTAGTCCCACAGATGCTCCTTGTGGTCTTGGGCAAGCCACTTAACCCTCCATAGCCCATGTTCCCTGTAAAATAGTTATCTCCAAGTTATAATGCCCTGTTCAATGTAAACCACATTGATGAAGAATAGCATGGTATATAAGAGAATATAAATAAATAAATACTCAAGAGCAGAGATGTCTCTCTCCATACAAAGATTTGACTCATTCAAGCTTTACCTCCATAGTAAGTGAATTATCTTAACTCTGCCACTTTCTTTCTGGTGGTCATAAGAGCATCTAGTTGATAAACTATTTCTGCACAAATTGTGTCCCCAAATACCTTAGCTGTAATGGACTCATTGCTTAATTCTCAGGCTGGTAAGATGGAGCTATTCACTCAACCGTCCATCTTGCTCTCTGACGTCACTTCTTCCCACGACAGTGTTACATTTAAAAACCTGTGTGAATGTGAAGGCCCATGTTATTTTTTGTGTTGACAAAAGCTGTATGAATTTGGAGGCTCATATTTTGAGTGGAAAAAGTCTATGCAAAATACCATATTTTTAACCTCTCATATGTCAATATTGCAAACAAGGTATGGAAAAATTGAAAATAAATTGTGTTTTGCATCATTGAAAAGAATTCACCTAAAATGGCATAAAAATGCATTTCACAATGTAAATACAATGAAACATGATTTTTTTCTTAGCCTGCCAAAGTAAAGCATAAATCGCTAGGATCAGAAGTCCCAAATATGTACTCTACTGGAGAAAAATTGATTATTACAAATGGTCAGACCTTGGGTAGAGCATGGGCAGGGTCATGTTTTCACATACACTTTATAAAATACTCTCATTTATGCACATTGTACATGTGTTCATTTACACTTGTTCTTAAGCAGATGTAAATGTACATATGTTTGTTCTTTTTCCCTGTGAATTCTGCAAGATTTGTGCTAGAGTTTTATAAAGACAAATAAAGGGGGCATATTCAGCAGTGGAGACCAGCACTGCTTTAAATAATGCCCAGCTATTCAAAGCCGGGACCATATCCAGTCAACGGCATTGAATATTCAGGATGTTCAGATATCAATTTAGCTATCTGGGCAGCTGTGATATTCAGCCTCTGGCTAGATAGCTAAACCAGCTAAAGCTAGGCCTGCTTTTTTTGGCCTAAATTTAAACCCTTAGAGTTAACTGATTAGTGGCTGATTATTGCTGCTGACCAGCTACACCCTTGTGCATATTTATTGAAACAAACTGAAAAATAAGTGAAAACTGGAATTTCCATTGAAAATCTTATTAACAGCCACATATTAGTATATAATATGACCTCCTTTGTTTTTTACCAGCATCTGGGCATGATTTGGCATGGAGTCCACTAATTTCGAGCAGTCTGCAACAATTTTTGGGTCCCTGTACAAGACTTGAATCAGAGCTTGAATAAGCTTCGCCATCGTCGCACAGTCCATTCCACGAAGACGAAGTTTGCAAATGGACCACAGATTCTCTATTGGGTTTAAATCCAGAGTTCCCTGGCCAGTCCAGTACCTTTACTTGCTTCTTTTGAAAAAAGCTTTTCAACAATTTTGATGTGTGGCATGGGGCAAGATCCTGATGAAAGATGTCAGATGCATTAGGAAATGTCTTCTCTAGCTCTGGAACAACTCTTCTTTGGAGAACATCTGCATATTGTTGTGAACGCATCATTCCCTCGACTGGATGCAAGCTCCCGACTCCATAATAACTGAAACACCCTCAGAACATCTTCTTTTGGGGGCGTTTCACGTTCTGGTTGATGTGGGAATCACAAATCTTTTCTCAAGGTGAACACCGAACATGTTGGCTTCTTTGGCCCTGGACGAAGAAATGACTTTCATCACTGAATATTACTTTTTTACAATCTTCTTTAGTCCACTCTTTATGTTTCAGTCCCCATTTATAGCGCTTCTCTTTCATAACCTTTTTCAGAATTTGTTTTTTCAGAGATCGTCATGCTTTTCGACTAACTTCCAAAAGTTGCCTGCAAATTGTGGAAGAATTGACTATTATATCTTTCTCTTCTAAATCTCTTTTTAATGTGTCGCTTGTCTTCCGAAGGTCTTTTCTACTTTCCCTGAGAACATAGTTGTCATTTCTTGGTGTGGTTTTCCTCCTACGACAACAATTTCTCTTTCATTTAGGCGAGATGGATCCTGTCTACTTTTTAGATTTGATCACAGGACTGACGGTTGTGAGACTGACATCAACTATACTTGCTATCTCCCTGTAGGTCTTCCCTGTATGTTCGTGCAGGGTGACGCGTCCATCATACACAACAGTTGGATTAACAGCTAAGAATACACTCGAAAGAAAAACTGATGCAATGCTTGCTGATATTACAGTCGCATACACAGTAAGTCATTCCTACATCATATCATGTCATCTATTATGTCAATTAACTCATAAACCCACAAATAATAATGAAACATCTCATATGTGATGATTTAACCCAGTTGATTAAAAAAAGATCAAAATTAAATGCTTATACAATTCGTAGGCTGAAAAGATTAAAAAATCCGGTTTCAATTAATTTGCACAAGGGTGTAAGCCTTGGTACCGCCTCCGATCTGCCCCTGGAATTCCAAGACAATGGGGCTGCAGCTCCGATAACAATCGGAAACCGCTACCGTGGCTTTGTAAACAAGCCCCTAAGTGATTAGCATCAGGGCATTCAGTGGTACTAAGAGGGAATATTCAGCAGCACAAACTGGGTATGTGTTGCTGAATATCCGGCTAACCAGATCAATCTCTTGTGTCTATATGCCTTTATAAAAAAAATAGCTGTTTTTGTGTCCCTCAGACATTGGTGAATTTTTATAAAATTACCCTCTTAATGCAATAGCTGACTCTTAGGTGTGTGCTCAAGATGAAATGTGACATTTCCTTTTCAGACAAGTGGGTAATGTCCTCTTGCCAGCAGATGATGGAGGCATAGACAAGAAGTTTCCACGGACATCATCACTGATATTAGTACTGTTGCAGCTAGGGGCACTCAGTATTTATGCAGCAAATCCCCTTCATGAAAAAGTAGAGAACAAAAGGTATGGAACTAAACAGTCTCAAGGAGGACAACTCCAGGAGAATCAGAACTCAAAACTCAGAATGAAGGGATAATGTCCCAATTATATACAACAATTCTGCTAATTCAGATACAGAAGAGGCAACAGTGAACCCCCAGGGTGGGTCCTGGACCAGTCTAGCAGAACTCCACTTGGGAGGAATGAGCCTGCAACCACACCAGCACAAATTTACCCCTCAGAATGTAGGTGGAAGTTACCACATCCTTAATCCACTACCCCAGGGTGGCCTTGGAAGCTACTGAATGTACAGGAACCTTCAAACAAGACAAACAGCTTGTCAGGGATTAGTCATCTTTAAGTAAAGGAGCAACACCCAACAGACATCTACCAGTCAGGGGTCTTTATCTTTACCCAGCATTGATCAGAGAAAAAAAAAATGAAAGAGACATCACCTGGTGGATATGAAAGGCTGAAACCACTTTAGGCAAGAAGGAAAGGACAGGGCAGAGCATAACTACTTCGTCCAAGAAGATCAAGTAAGGATCTCTACATGATAAGGCCTGCAACTCGGAGGTGGGCTGAGCTGAGAAAATGCCCATCAAGAAAACAGGCTTGCGAGATAAATTCTTGAGTATGGCCTGCCTCAATGGTTCAAAGGGAGGACCCATCAAGGCTTGAAAAACCAGATCAAGATCCCAGAGTGGGACTATGGGCCAAATGGGGGGACAAAAATACTGTACTCCCCTCCCCCCAGAGAAAACAAGACACATTGGGATATGAGATCATGGGGCACTCAGCTGTCGGCACCCAGAAGCATGCCAATGCTGCAACCTGAACCCACAGGGAGATTAATGTGAACCCTTTGTTGAAACTATCCTAAGGAAATGCCAACAAACATGGCAAGTCTGCTTACCAAGGCAAAAGCCTGTGCTCTTTACACCACACTTCAAAGAGGCACCAAACTCGGACATGGCCAGACAGCAATATCTGCACCTTGATTTCAAGAGAATAGAAATCAGTACCAAAGAGTAACCCATAACCTTTCTGCCTCAGGTTGTGCTTCTCTACTGCTACTATTACTTATCATTTGTATAGCGCTATAAGGCATAAGCAGTACTGTACATATACACATGTGAGACAGTCCCTGCTCTATAGAGTTTACAATCTATGCAAAACAAACACAAAAAATAGGGGATTAGAGATGATTTTAACACACATGGGTGATAAACAGGAGAATAAAGGGCCAGGATTCAAAAACACATCCATGCCTTTGGAAATGGCCTCCTTCTGTCAGCTGAAAAATGTCTCCATCTTGGCATTTGCTTGTATCGCCATCAAATCCAGGTATAAACAGACCCAGAGGTCTACTATCTACTGGGAAGCATGCTTCCCAAGCACCATTTCCTGAGTGAAGATGCGATAGCTGACGAAGTCCTCCTCAACATTTTCTATGCCCATGATGTGCTGTGCTGAGAAAGCTAACAAATCGTGATCTGCCCAAAAGAACAGTAACCGCATCTCAAGAGCAGTCATCATGCACTTTGTGCCCCCTTGCCTGTTAACATACACAATCACTGTCACATTGTCCAAGAATATCCAGACTGTTCATTCCTGAATCAAGTGATGAAACTGCAGCAAGGCTAGGTGAATGGCCTATGCCTCCAGCTGACTGATTTGCCAGGCAACTCATGGGCGGTCCACTGACTCTGAGGCTGGTATCAGTTGCCACTACTAACCACTGGAAATCTCCAGGACATGCCCTTCAAAAGCTTTGGGGGCCAAAACCACCAAAGCAGACTTCATTACTGATGGAAGCAAGGAAAGTCAGATCTCATAATCCTGCAATAGAGGGGGCCACCATGCCAGCACCTCTCTCTGGAGTGGGTACATGTGAGCTCTTACCCATGAAACCCACGATCTATCATTTCTGCCATAGTCCAGCAGCTGAAAATAGTATTAGACGCTGGGGACAGGATGGCTCTGGAATGCTGTGAGCTCTCCTAGGAGCTTGGCCTGCCCCTCACTGGTCAGGAAGACCCTGCTCATAGCAGGTATCAAACCACGCCCAAGGTACTCCAGAGACTGCATGGGCACTAGATGACTTTAGGTGTAATTCACCACCCAACATAAGTTCTCCAGAAATTGTACCACCTGGGCCGTCATCAGCTGATAGAGTATGATTTTGCCCTGATGTGCCAGTCCAGATACAGTATACCCAGATCCCTTCATGATAGAGAGCCACACCACCACCACCATAACCTTGGAAAAGGTTAGCATTTGCATACAGTACTAACCGTATAAGTGCCTTTGAATATCGGTCCCTCGGTGTCTAAAACTGTTAATGACTGTTTTTAAATAAAAAAAATTTCATTTAAATAAAAAATAGAATTTTACCTTGGGCACATGGTGGGAGAAAGCCCTTGACACCCCAGGTATCTTTAATGGTGACTGAATGCAACCATCAACCGGATATAAATGGCCATCCCTTGGATAAAAATACTGTGGAAAACGAGCTGGAAGCAGTTTATCAACAAGCAGCACTGCCTCTACATAAAAGAAAGATGATGGGTAAATTGACAGTGGGAAACAGAAATGAAAAACATCATTCTAGGAAGCAATTTATTTGGTGCCTGAGTTGACATGTAGGAGATCTCAGTGAAGCTGCATCATGTAATGAAACAGGAGGAAAGGGAGAGGTCTGTGACCTCTCAAGTTTGAGGGAGGTAAGTGGCAGCTAAAAAAAAAAAGGAACTGAATCAGAGAAGTAGAATCACAGAAAATATATTGAGTTTGACTGGAATATGGTGTCCTATAGGCCACAGTTACAATAGTGGTCAACATTATTGGCACCTTTGCAGTTCAGCCCCTTAATGTCCAATATCACCTATAAGACACAAACCACTTACAGTATTTACACCTATTTTAAACATGAATATATTCTGTTCTATATTGTTGTGGTAAATATTATTGGCACACTTGTAGTTTAACCCCTTAACGTTCAATATCTCCTAAAGAAAAGTGGCCAGTGAAATGGATTTGGATTATATATGCATACATATTTGACACATAAAAGAATCAAATACAACAAGACCAATTAAAAAAAAAAATAGTAGGAAATAGTATAAAAACTGGAACATTGCCAGGACATGATTATCATTTTCCAAAAAAACAAAAGTTATTTATCCACATGAAATTACTATCAAAAAAGATAAAACAAGTGCCCTAAGCTACCTAATTAAATAAAGAAAAAAGAAAACAATTTTCGTCGGAGCTTGTGCCATGAAAGAAACTTAGTTCTCGCAGGGAATGAACCCGCTTCTACAGGTCGGATCTGCGTTTTGACGGAGCATGTTATGAACTACGGTCTTTTGTGATTCTTTTCAGCAACGGTCCATTGGAGAAGTTAACTGTCAGCTAAGTGCTATTAATCTCCTCTGTTTTACAGAATATATGTTTTTTTCCTAGGGGACATTTCCTATTATGCCTTGGTTTTAAGATGAGGGTTCATTCCCTTTTAAATAGAATAAAAGGAGTAAAGTGCTGCGAGAAGGACGTTTCTTTCATTGCACAAGCTCTGACAAAAACGTTTTTCTTTTTTTTCTTTATTTAATTATTGGGTAGCTTAGGGCACTTGTTTTATCCTTTTTGATAGTAAGGACATGATTATGGGCACCCTTATATACAATTCAAATCAGTTTGAACAGAAGAACCACATTCCCATTGCAGTAAAATTAGATGCACCTGTGATCAATTGTCAGTACTCACATGACTTGAATCAACCAATAAATGATGATTCTGATGTTTAAAATGGCCACATTCACTCCCTGTTCCATTTTCACAATGATGGAGACAAGAGAGCTGTCTAAAACCATCAGAAAAGCCATTGTCACCAAACAGCAAACTTCAAAGGAGTACAAGGCCTTCTCCAAAAACCTTGGGATTCCTGTGTCTACAGTTTGCAATGTTATTAAGAAGTTTTCTGCTCATGGAACTATCAAGAACCTTCCAGGATATGGTGGGAAGAGGAAAATTAATCTAAGATGTCTTTGAAGGTTAGTGTGAACTGTTGGAAAAACACCATGTACAACATCCAAAGAGCTTAAGGCTGACCTGGAGCAATATGGAGTGGTGGTTTCAATCCGCACCATACACCGCACACTAAACAAAGTACTTCATCGGAGAAGGCCAAGGAGGACTCCACTGCTCAAAGGCCTGATCTTTGCCCAAACCCATCTTGAGAAACCAAAATCTTTCTGGGAAAATGTTCTGTGACAGATGAAACCAAACTTGAGCTCATTGGCATTGCAGACCAGCGATACATTTACAGGTAAAGAAATGAAGCTTATAAGGAAAAAAATATCCTTCTTACTTAAATATGGCGGAAGTTCCATAAAGTAGTAGGGCTGTTTTGTTGCCTCAGGAACTGGAGGCCTGGAACATATTAAAGGAATCATGAAGTCAGAGAAATGTGCTTCCTAGTGTCAGAAAGCGAGGTCTAGGTCGAAGGTCATGGGTTATCCAGCAGAACAATGACACAAAACATACACCCAAAAGTATAAAAGAATGGTTAAAAAGGAATAAATGGACTGTTTTAAACTGGCCAGCAATGAGTCCTGATCTCCATCCAATCGAGAACTTTTGGAACAAGTTGAAATCTGCCATTGGTAAAAGGAATCCTGGAAACATTCATGAGTGGCAACAAATCACAGTTGTAAGAGAGTAAGAGAAACTACCAGCAAATACATGTATGAAACTTATAGATGGCTACAAGAAACGTTTGGAGGTCATCGTCACTGCCAGGAGTTGTGCAACCAAATATTAGTGAAGGGTGTCATTAATTCTGTCCAGGTCATATTTTTTTCTCAGAAATTAGCATGTCTAAGTTACACAGACATGTTTTTCTTTGTTGTATACCTTTGAACATATTAAACTATTATGATATTGTCAGCATCTATCTCATTAGCTTTTTCCTGCCAATTCTTGCCAAAGAGATTCTCTCCTGTGCAAGGTATATTCCCCAGTTTGTCCTGTACCCAGATTTCCAACCTGTTGGTTTCAAGAAAGTCCACTATTCACTCTTTCAGAAGCACCTCCATTACTTTTCCTGCCTCAGAGGTAAAGCTTACTGGCCTGTAGTTTGTCACTTCTCCCTGTTACCACTTTTGTGGAACTTCTCTTGTCTCCACAGATCCATTAAAAATATCCTTTTATGGCCCTGCAAGAACCTCTCTGAGCTCTTTCAGGGCCTGGGATGTATCCCATCTAGTCCCATGGCCTTGTCCACTTTCAGTTTTGCAAGCTGTTCTAACACATCTTCTGTGAATGGTATGGTATCTACTACATTCCCATTTGTATATTTGGGAATCATAAGTGGTCCTTCTCCAGGATTTTCTTTAGTAAAAACAGAGCAGAAGTATTTGTTTAGCATTTTGGCTTTTTCAGTGTTACTTTCCACAAATCCATTCTCAGCACTTTTGAATCCTGCAATTCCACTTCTGAGTTTCCTCCTCTCCCGGATATATCTGAAGCACACTTCACATCTTTAGCCATCTTTTCTTCTGCCTTTGATTTTGCTATCCTTATTTCTCTTTTTGTCTCTTTTAGTTTAATCCTTTATTCCTTTCTGTGTTCCTCTGTTTGCGAACTTCTTAATTTTGTGAAAGCTGTTTTTGCCTTTATTAGTGCAGCCACTTCTTTGGAGATCCAAATAGGTTTCCTTTTCCTCTTGTTTTTTATTTACTTTCCTTACATATGTATCTGTTGCTCCTTTGTTTGCCTCCTTTAGTATAGCCCATTGCAATTCCACTTCCCCTATCCCCTCAGTTAATAATCTGAGGCCAAAGCTAATAATCTTTTGTTCTGACAATGGAAAACCATTGATCATCAAATCATCTGTTGAGAGTGAAATAATAAATCTAAAACATGCCTAGCAACATGCATTGGTCATGTAATCACTTGTGGAAAACCCATTGAAGAAATGGCAGTTAAAAAATGATCAACGTCGTCTGTCTTTTTGGCGCTTTGGCAGCACTTTGGCGAATATGCAATAAGCTAAGTTAAAACTTTCTACTTAATTATTTAAATAAAAGGAGAAGTCACAGCGGTGCTATGGACATTCTGTAGGCACTGAGCTGACCAGCTCCGACAAAAATATATTACTGAAATCTTTTAGGGATTCTAAGGTGATCAGGATTTTTTATATGTCAGTGGAGTAAGAGCAAGATGCTGTTGAGGGGCCAATCTTCAGCTTCAACCTCCCTCTCTCTTTGTTGATGATCTGACATATATGAAGGGTGCAAGGGCAGATGACATTCATGACATTCTTAGTGCAAGTTGCCAGAGTCACCCACTTCTGTACTGTGCTGGGAGCTGCAAGCAATAGAGACCCTCAATAAGTCCATCATTGGGCTGAAGAGTGACATAACAATTCATGAGGCAACATGCTATGGCCCTGCCTTCACTCCTGGAAGCCACAAGTGACGAGTGACATGCGTGTCCCTGGTGTCCTCCTCTGCACAAGTCCTGAAGAGGAGGGCGCCCCCACTGTGTGCAGTCGCCACCAGTTTGGCACATCGGCACCACCGTCTGTCCAGCCACTGCCCCCTCTTCCCACATTTTGGGACCTGCGCTAGTGGAAGGAGGAAACCCCTTCACTTTTTGCCCTTCCATAAGGCCTCTACATAAACATAAAAGCATATACAAACAGAAATATATAAAAACATAAAAAGTATGTCATAAGAACATAAGATATGCCATACTGGGTCAGATCAAGGTCCATCAAGCCCAGTATCCTGTTTCCAACAGTGGCCAATCTAGGTCATACGTACCTAGCAGTTTCCCCAAAAGACACAGGTTCCACAATGCTTGTACTGGGTCAAGCATTGATATCCTGGGTCCCTTCTTAATAATGGTTTATGGACCTTTCCTCCAGGAACTTGTCCAAACCTTTTTTAAACCCAGCTACACTAACAGCCTTTACTACATCCTCCGGTAAAAAATTCCAGAGTTTGATTACACGTTGAGTGAAAAAATATTTTCTTTTATTAGTCTTAAATAGTTTACCCTGTAGCTTCATTGTATGTCCCCTAGTCTTTCTATATTCTATATTTCTATATTCTGATAACGTAAACAATCGATCTACGTTTACCCGTTCCACTCCGTTCCACTCCGTTCATTAATTTATAGACTTCTATCATATCTCCCCTCAGCCGTCTCTTTTCCAGGTTAAAGAGCCCTAACCTTTTTAGCCTTTCTTCATAGGAGTATCCTTCCATCCCCTTTACCATTTTGGTGGCTCTTCTCTGAACCTTTTCTAATAACGCTATATCCTTTTTAAGATATGGCGACCAAAATTGCACGCAATATTCAAGGTGCGGTCTCACCATGGAACGATATAGAGGCATTATAATATCTTTTGTTTTATTCTCCATTCCTTTCCTTATGATACCTAGCATTCTATTTGCTCTCTTGGCCGCCGCTGCACACTGGGCCGAGGGTTTTAACATGTTATCCACAATGACGCCTAAATCTTTTTCCTGGATGGTGGTTCCTAATGTGAAACCTTGCATTGGGTAACCATAGTTTGAGTTGTTCTTTCCTAGGTGCATAACTTTGCACTTGTCCACATTAAATTGCATCTGCCATTTTGATGCCCAGTCTTCCAATTTATCAATATCCTCTTGCAATTTTCCACAATCCTCTTGGGTTTTAACAACTTTAAATAGTTTTGTGTCATCTGCAAATTTGATAACCTCACTCGTTATTCCTTTCCAGGTCATTTATGAATATGTCAAAAAGCAGCGAACACAGCACAGATCCCTGGGGTACACCACTATTCACCTTTCTCCATTGGGAAAATTGGCCATTTAGCCCAACCCTCTGCTTTCTATCTTTTAACCAGTTCCTGATCCACAGTAGTACACCTCCTCCTATCCCATGACTCTTTAGTTTTGCCAAATGTCTCTGATGAGGGACCTTGTCAAAGGCTTTCTGAAAGTCTAGATACACTATATCAACCGATTCACCTTTGTCCACCTGTTTATTCACACTTTCAAAAAAAACCAAACAGATTAGTAAGACAAGATCTTCCTTGTCTAAAGTCATGTTGGCTGTCTCCCATTAGGCCATGACTATCTACATGCTGAGTAATTTTATTCTTTATGATGGTTTCTACCATTTTTCCCGGTACTGACGTGAGGCTCACCGGTCTGTAGTTTCCCGGATCACCCCTGGAACTCTTTTTAAAAATTGGTGTTACATTGGCGATCCTCCAATATTCAGGTATTAGAGATGATTTTAATGATAGTTCACAGATTACTAATAGCAGGTCTGAAATCTCATATTTCAGTTCTATCAACACCCTTGGATGTATACCATCCAGCCCAGGTGATTTGCTACTCTTCAGTTTATCTAATAGTTGTGATACATCTTCCAGATGTATCGATATTTCCTTCAATTCTTCTGCACCTTTAAATACCACTTCAGTCATGGGTAACATCCCTACATCTTCCTCAGTAAAGACCGAAGCAAAGAATTCATCCAGTCTCTCCGCTATCGCCTTGTCACCTCTTAGTGCCCCTTTAACTCCTCTACCATCTAATGGACCAACTGACTCTCTCACAGGCTTTTTGCTATGAATGTACTTGAAAAAATCTTTATTTCGCATTTTTTCTTCCGCAGCAAGCTTCTTCTCAAATTCTCCCTTTGCCTGCTTTATCAATGCCTTGCATTTGACCTGCCAGTGCTTGTGCTGTTTCCAGGTTTCGTCGTTTGTCTCTTTTTTCCATTTCCTGAAAGATGCTTTTTTGGCAACAACAGCCTCTCTGACCTCACCTTTAAACCATGTTGGCAGTTTTTTGGACTTCCTTCCACTTTTCTTAAAGCGTGGAATACAGCTGGCCTGGGCTTCCAAGATAGTATTTTTCAACAACACCCAAGCTTGATGTTAAGTCTTTAACCTTTGCAACTGCTCCTTTTAGTTTTTTCTTAACTATTTTCCTCATTTTATCATAGTCTCCCTTTCGAAAGTTAAAAGGTAGTACTGTGGATTTCCTTACTATCCCTCCTCCACTAATTAAATCAAAGGCGATCATGCTATGATCACTATTGCCAAGTGGTCCCAACACCCTGATCTCTTGCACTAGATCTGGTGTTCCACTAAGGACTAGGTCTAATATTGCTTCCCCTCTGGTCGGTTCATGAACCAGCTGCTCCAAGAAGCAGTCATTTATTTCATCTAGGAACTTTATCTTCCTAGCATGTCCTGCCGTGACACTGACCCAGTCGATACCGGGGTAATTGAAATCACCCATTATTATTACCACGCTGTAACTTTTGTTAGCTTCCTTGATTTCTTTGAGCATTTCATCATCCATTTGTTCATTCTGGCCAGGCGGTCGATAGTACACCCCCACTGCCATTGCCTTCCCCTATTTACATGGAATTTCAATCCATAGAGATTCTACAGCAAATTTTGTTTCCTGCAAAACTTTCTGACTCAATCCCTTCTCTAACATACAGCGCAAGCCCTCCACCAATTTGATCAGCTCTATCATTACGATATAGTTTGTACCCAGGTATCACAGTGTCCCACTGGTTGTCCTCCTTCCACCATGTCTCTGATATTCCAATCATATCTAACCTCTCATTTAGTGCTATATATTCTAACTCTCCCATCTTATTTTTTAGACTTCTAGCATTTGCATACAAGCATTTTAGAGACTGTATTTTATTCATATTAATTTGGCTATTGGTAGACATGGGTAATTTGGAATCTTTAAGCTCTGCCTGCTCCATACTCGAGGGCATTTGGGCTACTTTACTCTTTTTTGGAACCTCTCTGCTTTTGGTAGTATCCTTCAAGGATACATTCTTCCGAACCATCCGCTCTTGGGCGACCGTCGGCTTTCACCTATTATCTAATTTAAAAGCTGCTCTATCTCCTTTTTAAAGGTTAATACCAGCAGCCTGGTTCCATCCCGGTTAAGGTGAAGCCCATCCCTTCGGAAGAGCCCCTCCTTTCCCCAGAATGTTCCCCAGTTCCTAACAAATCCAAACCCCTCATCTCTGCACCATTGTCTCATCCACGCATTGAGACTCCGGAGCTCTGCCTGCCTTTTGGGCCCTGCACGTGGAACGGGAAGCATTTCGGAGTCATGTAAGAGAAACATTCATACAGCTTGCTACAAGAGCTGCCTATGAAGGAAAGCCTGTGGAGGTGTAGACAAAACATAAACAGAATACAAAAATAAAAGCAAAAATAAAGGTGAATAATAAATAAGAACTATAAATAAATATTAATCAAATTTGTGGTATAACTGATAAACGTGATATCACTCAAACAATAATAAAAGGTGACATGACTCAAAAAACTCTCCTACCTTCCCCAACAAAGGTAAAACTTTTATATTTCAAAACCTTAAGCTTCGAAGGGCAGACTATGCATAGTGAAACATTTTATCACTAGGAACTATAAGAACAATCACAAAAAGAGAGCAAAAAGAGACCACAAAAACAGAGCAAAAATAAAAATAAATGAAACTTATCTACTTCCAACCATGAATTCAGAGCCTGGGTGCCCTTCCCTGCCTGGGAAATCTTCATAATTCTGTGCCAAGCTGCCAGGGTCATCAGAAATTCTAAACAGGCTTATTAATAGTGATGTGCATTCATTTGAAATCAAATGGGAAATGCTGAAATGTTGTCACTTCTGGGTTATTGTTGATAGTGTGCACTATTGACAAAAACCCAAAAGTGATGGAAAAAAGTAGAAAAAGATGAAAGTTTTAGCACTCCCATCAGTAAAACAAATTGATAATGAAAGTATTTTGCCTCCACACCCCTAGTTATTAATCAGGCATATTAGTAAAAGATAACAGAAAATCCTTAAATCGAGGACACTGGCACAGCATATGTCAGCCATCCAGCAGCAATAACAATGGCATTACCAGAAATTTGCCTACTGGAAGAAAGCCAGAATGGCAACATAAACCTTGAAATCTAAATGCTGTCAACAAAGATTTCATAGGAAACTTATCCTACAGGCATCTTAAAGGGCTCACTCTTATCTTAGTGGCTCCAAAAGCTAGAGACAGCTACACGGCACAGCCAAGCTCATCTTGCAAATATAAACTTGCTAACTTTCATTCATTCAGGGCTGGCCCCAGAGTTGATTTGAGTTAGCACACCAGGAAAGCCTTATTGCCCCCCCCCCCCCCCAAGCTGTCAGACTCTGTTGTTTAGCTTTGAATGCCCTTGCTCTTTGCCACTCTCCAGAAGCTGCCATCTTAGGCGACTGTATTCTTTGCCTAATGGTTGGGCCAGCCTTCCTTATATTACACCTTACCTGCTAACTAAAGAATGCAAACAGCATTGTACGTAAAATCAACATTAAAATGAAAACAAAAATACATAATGTAATACGTATCACTATATCCACATCAAAAAATAATGAACACTGGTACAGAACTTAAAAACAATAAAACCATTCCAAAACGAAACCTCACTCAAAACTGCAAGCACAACAGCCCATAGATCTTACCTTAATTTGCTGTGAAATTGCATAAAAGTTGCCACAAAACGGCTCAAAACACCTCAAAATGAGTCAGAAAATGTGAAAATTCCCATGTAAAGCCTTGGGCTACCATTTAATGGTATTCTCCAGCCATGGGCTTTTAATGTCATTTTTTTGGCATTATTAAAGAACAGTTTCAGATACAATTTTTGAAATTAAATTCAAAAGCAAAGAAAAATCTGCTGTTGCTATAGTAACTTCTTAGAAAGTCAATTAATAACAGTTAGCACACACAGCAATGCACGCCATCAAGTCAGTGCTGACTCCTGGCAACCCAGCCCCTGGCTTTCTTCAACTCAGTGAGTTTACAGGGCCTGGTATTCCAAGGTGGTCACCGATCTGAGTAGTAGCCAGGCCCAAACCTGTTTAGCTTCAGAGATTAGCTGAGTGCAAATTTATTCAGGACAGAGCTAGCCAATGACCTCTTTAGCTTTCTGAGGAAAGTGAAATGAACATGAGAAATCTGTAGGGCTGAATATTCAAAAATGTATCCCGTTAGCAGGATGAACTCCACTGAGAGGAATATTCAGACACACTAACTAGAGAGTGTCTCTGAATATCCCATCTAACCATTGCAGCACTGTTCATGGTGGCGGGGGGAGGGGGGGCAGGGGGAGGGCAATGCCAGCACCTATATGGTCAGCAGCAATTTTCAGTCCACTAACTGGATAAATGGTGACTAAAGTTAGGTCACGAAAAAGGCTTTATGTATTTTTTTGCCATCCTGATAGTAGCTGAATATTGCCGCTATCTGGACAGCAACGGCACTTGGTACTGCAGCGAAGTAATCAGCACTGGAAGATAACCAGATTCCCGCGCTAAATATCCAGCTTCAATTTTAAATGCTGTTGTTGGCGCTTAAAAAACGCTGGCAATGGAGTTTGAATATTGACCCGGTAGCTTCCAATCCCTCAGTAATGCATTAGCCCCCTGAACACACCATCTCTTTTTTCCCACTGATTTTTCACTAACCTTTTTTATAAACAAGCACAATTTGTTGTTAAATTTAACTTAAGGTGGCAAAGAATTTTGTTGATGTGTGGAATGTGTTATGATTATGGTCTCCATACGTTTCCTGTGATGAAAATCCCATAAGTGACCAGGGAAAATTTAAATTCTGCATCTAACACAGAGATATTATGTATTCTCTTTACACCATTTATAGATGACATTTAATTTAATGACCCCTGGGAAATCTCAGAACAAAACTACTTGTATGCCTTTGTTTAAAAAAAATCTCCTGTTTCTGTAATGCTTTGCTAGTTTTCCTTTATAATAAAACCCCTTCTTTCCAAAGCGTGCTGATGAAGTGCATGGCTGCATTAATTAATTCTCATTAGAGAGAGAGTGATAAACAGATCAAATGAAACTGTTTTACTATAAATTACCTGACTATCTCACTCTCCCACGGGAGTAGTAACACCCTCAAGCAGAAGCTTACGTACTCATGCAGTTTTCCGTTCCTTATATGTCATTCCTCTCCAGGTCACTATGCAAAGTCAAAACAAGAAAACCTTTGCAGAAAACTAGGCAAGTCAATCCGCTTAGATATTCTGTGTTTTCATTTGCGGTATATCAGGTGGATAAACATAATCCCCATGGTCTCTATGACCCAACTACAACTTTCATGCCAGACAGGTGATTAACAATACAGTGCCTGTTGCCCTTTAAAATCTGGCTTAAACCATTTTGCTGCCCTTTAGATTTGTATATATTTTTGTGATTGTTCTGGTCATAGTCAAGGCAGGATTTTGACACATCCAAATATGTAGGCATCTACAGTACAATGAAATGTTAATCCTCGGGCCACCAATTAAAATTTAAAAAGGCTGTGATGTGTAAATGTCCCCTCCGTTCATCTTTCTTGTGGCCTTTATACCAAAATAAAAAGATAGCACACACACACACACACACACAGAGTTGGAGTGGGGGCAGATGTCCTCGTTCTCTCTTCCTCCCATTCAGTCCATTTTAAAATGAAAGAAAAAGCCAGCCTGGAGGCCAGTGTCCCCCAGCCTTCCTTCCTCCCTCTCAACCAAAACTCTCCCTTCTCGTGGAGGAGTCCCCTTCCCACTCTCATGATGATGAAAAACAAGTCCCCATTCTGCTTCTTGCCATCTCTAGGATGTCATGCTTCCCATAAATGGACAGAGTCAGCTGCAACATGAACCACTATCTAAGATAAGTACTGCAAAGTGACAGATGCTTATATAGTCAGAGGTCCCGGGTTCAATTCCCACTTGTTCATTTAGTGAGAGGGCTATGGCCAAGGGCTCTAGGATCTCTATGTGAAGCTGAGGGTAGAAGAGTCACAAGATCCAGCAATGGCAAAGAGAACAAAAGAGGGTGGGGGGAACAATCCCCCCCAGGCCTTGTTTTTTTTTTAATCATAAATGCACAGGAGGAGAGCCTCTTTCGATTGAAAGCAAGTTCTGTTACGAGGGGACATGGGATGAGGTTGAAAGGGGATAGACTCAGGAGTGATATGCGGAAATATTTCTTTACAGAAAGCGTAGTGGATCTGTGGAATAGTCTCCCAGTGGAGGTGGTAGAGATGAGGACGGTATCTGAATTCAAAAAAGCATGGGACAAACACAGAGGATCTCTAAAGGTAAAAAGGGGACTGTTGTAGTGGTTGATATGGGAGGGCAGACTAGATAGGCCATGTGGTCTTTTTCTGTCGTCATGTTTCTATATTTCTAAAAGTATGTTATGGAGGTGTGGGTATATGGTTGCATATATCTTTGCTAAGAAATTTTAAAAAATGTGCTTTTGAGGACTGTGATACTGTTACTGCTGAATTTTTTGTATTCTGTGGGTTCTGGAGGTTGGTGGGAGAGGTGGGAGAGGTGGGGGGGGACGGTGGGTGAGGTGTGTAAGATAGACATGTTTATTATTCTGTATGTTTGTATATATTTTCTTATCAATAAACAGTAAATACATAGGGCCCGATTTTGATATAGGCAGGCTATGCGCTACGTCGGTGCACAGCTTGCCCGCTGACCCCCTTAACCCAGATTTTCACTTCCATGAAAAACCTTGCCTATCTTTAAGGCACAGAGGGCTAAGCGGGTAGCATTGAAAATTGCTGCTACCCACTTAGCCCTTTCCTCCACTCCCGCTCCGTCCCAGAATGCCCCCAACACGCCCCAGTGCTAACCACATAGCATCTGGGCGCGTTATCAGGATTTTCCAAAGGCACTACCATGTAGGTGCCTTTCGAAAATCCTGGAAAAGTCATTTACACAGGTAACTAGGGCAGTTAACCATGTAAATGCCTTTGAAAATGCCACCCATAGTCACTAAGTAGTAGTAGTTCTACGCTGTGAAGAAATATGAGCTTTTTTGAGGGGGGGGTTATCCCCCTGTGTTTGATGGGAGGGTTTTTCAGTGATATAATGTAAGGAACTGAATTTGATAGATGCTATACTATGTAGAAAATGATATCTTGCCAAAAAGAAGTATTAAAGAATGCATAAGACTAGAAGTGGGGGAATCCTCAACAGAGGCAGACCTAGGAGCATTTAGAAATATCAACAGTTGGGCCAGATCAAAGAAAATAAAGGAAAATGACAGAAAGTTAACCATGCAGTTTAAGAAAAAATTGTCTACCCAGCTGCTGAACACCAGGTCAGAGAAGAAGAAACTCCTTCCATCTCCATTGCGTTGCCCCTGAAAAATCAGGGAATACATGCACATTTAATCTCTTAAATGAAAGATTTCTCTTATGGAAAAAAAACTGTTAGGAACCAATTTCTTTCTAAAGATAGGGCAAAAATAACCAACAAAGTGGATGGAATATAAGTTTCAGAACCAGATGATTCCAACAGTGGAGAAACATCCAAAGAATCAACCGGTTGAACACTAGGAATTTCTCCCATACCAGAAGATCTCTGACAATAGGTACATAATAGATCATAGTGACCGGAGGATGAGATTCACTCAGAGTACCAAGCACATCAATCATATATGATTTAAACATTTCTCTAGCACTTGTAGACCTTTGAAAATTTATGATATCTGGAAAAATTTTCTAGTGCTTCAAACCTTGCTGCATAGAGATGACATCTTTTTGGAAAGAATCCACTGCATCTTCCACGTGATCCATTTTCATTTGTAAATCCACCGAAGAACTCTGAATGAAGAAATCACTTACACACGTTGTTGAAGAAGCTGTGTATTCTCCTGAGTTTGAGTGGCCAAAGTCTGCACCTGGGGAAATAAAGTCTCCCTCAGTTTAGCTGTATCTATCCAAATAGTTTCTAAAGTAAAAACCTCGGGTTGAACAAGAGAGAAGGTTCCAGTGGTTCCGACCAAATCCCAACTGGCTTCCGAAGCTTATAGCATCATCAAAGGAACAACCAGCTAAGCCACAGTACCAGCTGAGTCTCCTGTAGAAGGCTGCAAGAGTTGACTGCTGAGGTGATGATCCGAAAGAATCTCTTCACATTCCTCTCCCTCTGTGTTAGAGCCGACCCTCCTGCAAATGTTGGTTCACCAGGCCGGGAAACAACTGGCGTCACCAAGCTCTCAGGGCTTCCTTATTCCAGCAAAGTAGCTTTCAATAGATGCCACTGCTCCAGCAAGAAGATCTCTGGCCCCGAGCTGCTCGACATTGATGCCCTGATGGAGTGCTCGACACACTCCATCAGGGCATCAATGGGGCTCTGCAATGTCAGTAATCTTGGCTGCTGCTGCATAATGGTAAGGAAAAAAAGTCTAAAGAACCCGATACATCTTCAGAGCCTTAGAGGGCTTAGGGCCTTCTCTTAGCTTTCCCCTTACCCATTTCAAGAAAACACTCAAAGCAGCACGCATCTGTCCTCAGCCACTCTCTGATTAGTCTTAAATGTGTTATATTGTAGCTTCATTGTGTATCTCCTAGTCTTGCTAATTTTGGAAGGTATAAACAACTGATCTACATTTTCTCGTTCTACTCCATTCGCTATTTTATAGATCTCTATCATATCTCCCCTCAGCCGTCTCTTTTTCAGTTGAAGCCTTTCCTCAGAAGGGTATCCTTCCATCCCTTTACCATTTTTCTCACTCTTCTCCGTACCTTTTCTAATTCTGCTATATCCTTTTTAAAATATGGCGACCAAAATCGCACACGGTATTCAAGATGTGATCACACCATGGAGTGATATAGCGCCATTATAATATCCTTTGCTTTATTCTCCATTCCTTTCTTTATGATTCCTAACATTCTATTTGCTTTCTTGGCTGCTGCTAGAGCTGAAAGGTCTTTTCTAGAGGTCTATAGTGTCTTCACAGAGGTGGAGGATCTTTGTTAGAGGGGAGGGAGTTTCATGAGACACTTAATTTACCTCCAGCCCCTTTAAGATAAATTCCCAGGTGTATGAAGCTGTATGTTAGTAGCCTGATGTTCATGAAGAGGGAACATTTTTCCACAAATAATGCAGCTTGTGAAGTTTAATGCAAGCTATGGTTTTCAATTTGCATAATAAGAGACTCACGGTTAGCGATCGGTGCCTATAAGATAGGTGAGATTTGCCTCGTCTATCTTATAGGTGCTGAACACTAACCATGCAGCTTCCAATATGGGTGCTGCATGGTTAGCACTGGTCCTCGCATCTGCTCCGGAATGCCCCCAGCACGCCCCGATGCTAGCCGGGTAGCAACGGGGTACGTAGGGGACTTCGTTGGGGATATTCAATGGCACTACCCATGTAAGTGCCGTCGAATATCTGGTTATCAGGCATTTACACGGTTGACTGGCTGTTAACTGTGTAAATGCCCTTTGAATATTGGACCCAAGATGCTTTGCATGTGTTTACATGCTTTGCATCTCATTATTATGTAGCATACATTACAATAAACTAACAGGCTTTAAAATAAAGCACAATTTTGCCATTTAACATGCTCGATATCAAACCCAATAATCAAAATGATTTTTATTCAGTGCAATAACAGTGGTGCCTTAGGGCAAGCTCTGACTCCAAATGGTTTTCTGTCCGTCTCAAGCTATCTGCTATGAAAAAGGAATTGACTCAACTAAGGGAAGAATTAGCTGCAATCAAACAAGCTTCCTCCAGACTACAACTTGAAAACAATCCACCACCACTCTCACAAAGAATAAAAAAACCCAGGAATAAATGGATCATAATGGGTTCTGGCATATTATGGCCTGTAACACAAAGAGATAATCCTACAAAATGCTTTCTCTACCTTGGTAATTAAGGATGCTCCATTAATGGAAACTGAAGTGGTCTTAGACAAGTAGGTGGACACCCAATGTACCAGTAATGCCCCAGGCATTGTCAAAAAATCTCAGAACAGAAAATCGGAGACTCCATCATCAGAAGCATTAAATTTAGAACACAATTCAAGAGACAAAAGGTGATCAGATGCCTCCCAGGATCTTCAGCCAGTAGGAATACAAACCAAATTATTAGGGACATTAGAGAGGAAAGTAAGGATTCTATGATATAGTGTATTTTTCCTAGAAAAAAGGTGCTGGTATGCAGGGCACTTTCATTAATACATGAGGACCATGGGTCAATTTAAGCAGAGAATCGAAAAGGTGGAAGTACTCTGTACCACTGCAAATCCCCTCAAAGAAAACCCTGCTAAAATAGATGTTGTTATCCATTTAGGAACACGTTATCTGGCTAGAAAACAGTGATTCTGCAGTGCAAAGAGACTTCCAAATTTTTCAGATTGAAATTAAGCCCATTGTTAACACTATATCATTCTCAGAAGTTCTACCTGCTCATGGTAAGGGAGAAGAGAGGCAGCATCACACAACCAGCTTTAATTCATGGCTCCAAACCTGGTGTAGATAAGGCTTTAGATACATAAGCGGCTGGGGCAGCAGATGGAATAACAAGAGGCTATATGTTATTGATGGCGTATATCTTTCTGTGGAAGGAAAAGGATCCTAAGTGAAAAATTCAGACAATATGTGGACAGGCATTTAAACTAGAGACGGGGTAACAGATGGGAAAAGATACGTTTGGGATGCTCCCTGTGGTCTTGGGCAAGCCACTTAACCCTTCATTGCCCATGTTCCCCGTAAGTATTAGTGTATGTGTCTCATATCCCCTCTTGTTAAATGTATCCCCCAATTGTGTTGTGACCACTTTGATTGAAGGATAAGGTGGTATACAAAACTGTCTAAATAAATAAATAAATAAAATAAATAAATGTCACCCCCAGTAAAAGCATCACAATAATGTTGAAAATAATAAGAGATATCACTTTAACTCACACATCAGTTACAAAAGGGAAGAGGAGTTAGGAATAAAAACAAGGTAAAATACAGGCAAGCGAACCAAAAGTTGCTGGAAAGCCCTGATGGACATTATGGTCATTACTGAAACATGCTTCAATGAGTCTCATGAATTGGATATTGCCACATCTGGCTATAATCTACATGAAAGGGCTAGGCAAGACAGAAAAGGAGGAAGAGCAGTCTTCTTTGTCAAAAAAACAATATTAAAGCAGCTGAAATGCAAGGGATATGGGAAAAAGAAAAAGCACTGTGGATCCTTTTGAAATAAGGAGATGGCACTACCATTCACACTGGTATAGTCTACAGACCTCCAACTCAAACAGAAGAAATGGGCAGAGACTTGATCAATGATATTGCAAAGGTGGTAATCTTAGGCCAATCTACTCGCTACCTCTTTTATCAAAAATTACACCTGCCCTATGTGTAAATATCCATTTTATATTTCTAAAGAATCTATGCATGATATAGCATTTTAAAACAAACGTGCAAAGATTTGTGCTATGCCCAAGCTCAGTCCACATGGGAAAGTATGTATGATCAGTCTTAGGTGCGTACTTATATACTAGCAACCAGTGAGCATATGTGTGCAATTGCCCGTTCATATGCATAAGTCCTTAAATATAGGTGATTTATGCACAAAGATGATGTGTATCTTTACGTGATTCTTTATAAAATTGCCCCGCCTAGTGCTCCCCATGTTATTCTTGGTCCCCCCAAAAAAGCATTTCTGGCTATGCCATTTTCCTATTCATTAAAGGGCTGTTTTTAAAAGGTTCTCATTAACTTTTAGAATTTTGAGAGAGGGAAGTCCTGTTTATTTGCAAGGCCTCCTTCAATGGTGTCGACCAGCTTATATGTTGAAGTTAAGCCAGGGACATCTACTGGTAATTCCAGATCATTTCAGAGTACATCAAAAATGGAGGGGTGAAGCTGATGACGTAGCAACACCAACTTGGTGGAACAAAATCCCCTGTACCTTAAGACAGGAGCATGATTGGGGACCTTTTGAAAAAAGGTTAAAGAGCTTTTTGTTCCACTGAATTTAATGGAGTTGGAAGATGCTCTAGGCTAGGGGGTTGATGGGCAGGTGGTTGGTTGGTGCATTTAGTTCTGATAGTATACATATTTTTTTTCTTATTTTTTTGATTATTTAAACCACTATGAATGCTGGCTTATATGAGTGGTATATAAAGGTATTAAATAAAATAAATAGTGGAGGGAGAAGTGACTGCCTCTTCGGTCTCTCCCCGGTTGTCACGATGTATCATGCCATCCACTCTAGAACAGTTTCCATCTGCTGACCACCATTCTTCCCCCAGACTTTGACACTTTTTCATCTGATGCCCAGGTTTCCCTATGGAACTCTGCTCTGTCCTCTGCCCTCAATCACTTGGCCCCCTTGTCCCATTCGGTCTCATCCCTGCCCACATCACCACCCTTGGTTCCATCCCAGCCTTCGTATCCACTGTTCCCATCTTCGCTGCACTCGTCGTCTGTGGCTGAAACATTCCACTCCCCAGTCCCTCTTGCATTTTCATTTTTGTCACCAGCACTACCGTTCATTCCTTCATCATGCCAAGCAGTCTTATTACACAGACCTCATCTCCTCCTCTTCAAACTCATCCTGACAGCTTTATTCTGTTTTACGCTCCCTCTCGGCCCCCTCTACCACCCCTTCCACTGTTTTGAATCCCCCTTCTCCAGATCCTACCCAACTTGTAACTTTCTTCTCTGACAAGGCTCAGTCTCTATGCTCCATATTTCTTGCCAGTCATCTCCTCGCCCTCCCTCTCTCACAGTTGGTCCTCCTTCTGCCCTCCAATCTCAACTGAGTTATGTAAAGCCATCTCATCTACACACAAAACTACCTGTCATTCAGACCCCATCCCCTCTCAATGGCTGTCTGAACCTGCTTTGGTCCTCCTTCCTCCTATCCTCACAATGTTTAATACTAGCCTTTCCTTTGGCACTTTCGCCTTCATTTGACCCCTGCTCAAGAAATCCTCCCTTGATCCTTTGATTCTGGCACATTAGCGCCCTGTCTCATCTTTCATTTCTGTCTAACATCCTGGAAAAACTGGTGTTTGGTCAACTTTCTTCCCACCTTTCTACTACTCTTACTCTTCACCCTCGCCAATCTGGGTTCTGTCCTGGCCATAGCACTGAAAATGTACTTCTGTCCTTTCTCAATGAAATACATTCCACCCATGACTCCGGTAATATTTCTCTAGCTGTGTCCTTGGACCTAGCCTCTGCCTTTGACCTTGTCGACCATCGCACTCTGCTTTCCTGTCTCTGTGATACTAAGATTCAAGGGACAGTTCTCCATTGGTTCCACTCTTTTCTCTGTGTTAGGTCCTTCTCGGTCCTGTCCAATACTTCCTCTTCTGCCCCTATTTCTCTCTTAAGTGGTATTTCTCAGGGTTCTGTTCCTGGCTCCTCTCCTGTTGAATGTTTTCCTCGCCCCACTACTGCTGCTCATCCAACAACATGACATCTCTTTTTATTCATATGCTGATGACATCATCCTTTTATATCATACCATTCATCCGACCCCTGATCTATCACCCCTCAAATGCTGTCTCACTGCTATTGGTTCCTGGCTATCCTCAAATTTCTTGCACCTTAACCCCTCAAAGTCTGCAGCTATATGGCTCACCTTTGGTGGCCGCTGCCTGTCTCTGACACCACTGCTTTCTGATACCCCTATTCCTTTAGCTGCCACTCTATGTTATTTGGCATCACCCTTGATTCAGCCATGTCCTTCCATGTGCACCTTTCCCTTCTTGTCCACCAGTCTTTCTTTGCCCTGCACCAAATCTAAGCCATTTGTCCCTTTTTGTCTATCCCTGCTCTCACTACTCTGGTCCTTTCTCTTGTAATAACACAACTTGACTATTGTAACAGCACTCTGGCTGATCTTCCACAATATCACCTCTCCCGTCTTCAACTCTTCCAGAACACTGCTGCCTATCTAATCACCTGCACTTCCCACTATGACCACATTACACCAATGCTCATTTCTTTACACTGGCTACTCATTCAGTTCCACATCCACTAAAAGATAGTCCTTATGTATCAGAAGTCATTCACATTGGTTCCCCCCAGTATCTTGCCAATTTAATCCATCTCCATAGCTCATGCCACAATCCCAGTTTGTTCCATGTTAACAGGTTATACCTTCCTTCCGCATCCACAACTCAGCTTTCTTTTTCCTAGGCCCTTCATTCTGGAACTTTCTCCCCTCTAACCCATCTTGAACTCTCCGTCAACAAATTCAAAGTCTTACTGAAAACCCATCTGTTCTCCCTTGCCTTTGACCTTCTACCACCCATAACATAATCCTTCCTCCCCTCTCCCTTTTGGGTCACAGCTGATCCTCTCCTGTTCTTCTTACTGCCTGTTTCTCTCCTGTCCTATGATACTTTGGCATTCCTTTCTTGTTTCTGGCAGCCTATTTGATTATTGTAAACTGCTTTATTGCTTATGCACCAAGTGGTATATCAAAAATAAAGATAAAGAAAGACAATAAATTTTCTGGATGTGGCTTGGAATATCCTATCTGCAAATCTGGAAAGTAGAAAGATATCTTACAAGAGGCTTTGCTCAGAAGATTGGTGATAGAACCCTCCAGGGAAAGGTTGACACCGGATCTGGTACTCACCAATGATTATAGTGTTTCTAATATCCATGTGGGGTACTCATTTGAGAAGCAGTGATCACCTCATGATGTGGTTTGAGGTAAAAATCAAGGTAGAGTTCAATCACAGCACACTCAAAGTCCTAAATTTTAAAAATGCTGATTTCAGTAAAATAGGAAAGTACCTTAATGAGGAGATGGCAGGGTGGGAGGAGATAAGGGAAGTGGAAAAATAGGGGGCTGAACTAAAAGAGGCTATAAAAAGGGCAGCGGATCTATATGGTTCTCCAAAGTGACTGCAAAAATAAAGGCAAAAAAGGCAGCATCCACAGAATTCAGCAGATCACAAAAAGGGGAACACAGAAAAGAATACCAGATAAAGCTGAATGTGGCCAAGAGAGAAATCAGGATAGCAAAAGCACATGCAGAAGGAAAAATGGCCACATTCAAACTTATACCTGCTTCAGGCATGAATAGGCATCAGAAAAGTGCTCATTTGATCAGCCAGCCATCTGGAGGGTGTGGAGAATGCGTTATGTTCATTCCTCTATCTTTTCCATGCTAATAACAAACACTGATGAGAACAGAGGGCTGATATTATAGTTTCCCCATGCCGCTGGACATCCCCTTATGCTAGCATGCATGCGATGGACGTCCATGTCCCATGCTTTCTGAAGGGAGATGTCTATGTGGCCATGGGCATGGACATCCATGTCAGAGACATTTATGTTATTAAAATCAGGCAAAGATATAAACGTTCCTGGTGTTTCTCAGCATTTTCAGTCCTGGACATCCCCAATTAGATGTGAACGTCCTTTACAAAACACATGAGACGAGGCTTGAAGACCTAAATATGTACACCCTGGAGGAGAAGAGGAAGAGAGGAGATATGACATGGGCGTTTATATACTTAAGGGGTATTAATGAACCAAGAGAGCTTTTTCAAAGGCAGGAAAGCTGTAGCCTAGAGAACATGAAATGAAGCTGCAAGGAAGGAAACTCAAAAGCAATGTCAGGAAATACTATTTCACAGAAAGAGTGGGGATGCTTGGAATGGAGGCAATGGGGGAAAAAACAATGATGAAATTCAAAAAGGCATGGCAGAGGATCCCTTTACAGCAAGATGATGGAATCAAAGCAAAATTAATTAAATATTACACTTCAAAATAGAGAGAGGGGTAACCTGCACAGAGCAGCAGATATAATTCTCCCTACCTCACTGGGCAGACTAGATGGGTCATGCTGGTCTTTATCTGTCATCATTTAGTAGATTAATGTGTTATTATGGTAAATATCATGCGTTATTAACTTAATGCACATTAGTAGCTACCCGCCCCAAATGTGTTGTATGTTTTTCTACTAGGCTAGGATTTTTTATTTCAATTTCAGAAGCCTAGGATCCCAAAACTCTATCTTTCTCTCAGTTCATAAAGAATCCCAGGGAACAAGGGAAACTAGTATGCTTCACCTATTCTGAATGTGGCCCTCATTTCTACTAGCCAGATAAAAAGGGGCTACAGATCAATTAATTTAAAATAGGAGCATGTTTACTCATATGTATTAGACTTTTGCAATTAACGTCGGGTAATAGTTACAAAAAGCTTGCAATAGCTGCAAAATTCCCACAGTATCTGCCGGGAGCGTCCTCAGCATTTTACCTGCAATATCACAGAGAAAACACAGGGATTGTGGGGAGCCAGCTTTCCGAATTCATCTAGCAATAGCTGAATCTGCTAAGCCTGCAGGTGAATTTTATTTCCAAGTATTCCCCATATAGCTTCAGCATACAGCAGATTATTAAGAAACATTTGAAGGTGGTACGTACCATTCCGGGGTTGGAAGACAAAATTGTACGGTGTGTGTGGCAGCATCAACGTAATTTATGGGAGGTATTGAGTCTCTCAACGTTGCGCCCATTGCCCAGTACCCGGGCTGTGGATGGGGTACAGGGAAACAGTACTTGTGGGCATTGCTCGATCTGTGGTGTCTCTAGTGTAATATCACAATTTGAATATCATGGTGTATTATATAATTTAAAGAAACACACTTCCTGTGATTCTTCATATGTAGTTTATGGGATTATGTGTCCCTGTGAGTTACTATATATTGGTAGCACCTGCAGATCATTTCGTAAGCGGATCACAGAGCATAAGAGTAGATTGAAGTGCCAGGTGCTGGAGGCACCTTTAGTGCAACATTGCAGTGCATTCAGCCATTGTTTTTCTGATTTACGCTGTTTCTGTATAGATCAAGTAGTGGCCGGTAGAGCAGGCAAGTCCCGGGAGCAATCGTTGCTGGTGTGTGAACAAAGTTGGATCTTTAGAGTTCGCACAGTAGACCCTGAGGGTTTGAATCTGCAAATTGACTGGAGTGTGTGTATTTGATTTTTGGGGGGAGGAGTTTGGCTTGTGAGAGAGTCCCTAAGCGTTATGAGTAAGTGTTTTGTTCAGCCTTTGTTTTTCTGATTTACGTTGTTATGTAGAGATCAGGCATTGGCCGGTAGAGTAGGTAGATCCTGGGAGCAATTGTTGTGGGTGTGTGAACGCCCCTGAGGGTTTGATTTTGATTTTGTAAAGTGATTGCAATGTGTGTATTTGACTTCGGGGGGAGGAACTTGGTTTGCGAGGGAACCCCTGTGCGTCATGAGGCGGGATGTATTTAGGAGGGGGTGGAGTACAGTTTGTGAGTATGCACGGCGTTTCCTGGACAGCGTGGTGAAAGGTGCTGGCAGGCAGGCTGCTTTATGTTTGGTTCAGCCATAGTGTTTGGTGGGTGAGTACTGAGTCGGGAATGGTCTGCTGTTCTTGTTTGATAGTGTTATATGATGGTGATGGGATGTTTGTTATCTGTTTTGTTGTTTAGCTGGTTTTTCCCCTGATGAAGCGAGGGTGCTCGCAAAACGCTTGAGAGCTCTGCATGGAGACGTCGGGGAACAGACTGACTGCCTAGTGCAAGAATTGTTTCAGAGCTAAGTAATTTGCTTGTGGCTGTGGTGGTCATTCTGGGTCTACGAGAAGGTCGTTGATGTTATCGGGCCTGTGTATTGCGACAGTGATCTTGTATCTAATCTGTCATAAGACCTTGTTTGCTGAGACCTTCTTCATAGTCTTTTGCATCGTTGAAAAGTATTTAACAAACATTTGAGTTGTTTATGGAACAGAACAGTTTTTTGTTTTTATAGAGTGAGTGATTTTGAAATTTGGACTTGTACACTCTTTAATTGATCACATACTCTTTTGAAGCCTGCAGAATATGCATCTACTGCATGATGTCAATGCCCGTGGTAGCTGCATGAAACTGGAATGCATATTCTCTGCCCACATCACACCTATTCAAACAGGCACCGTGCAAAATACAACTATCACAGAAAAACACCCACAGTAGCTGCATTTCTCCTGTGAAAGCTGTCCTCACAGCACGATGACCGATATTAGAGCTGTGAAGACCGCTATCGCATGTTAGTAAACATACCCAATAGTTTTTAAATACTGCAGTAATCAGTCTAAAGTTGTTTCAGAGAGATTCACAACAATTTAAAAACACAGGGCCCAATATTCAACGTTTGTGGCTAGTCGATCTAACATGGAATTAGAAACCCGGATATTCAATGCCAGGGTCATATCGGGTCCCAGGACTGAATATGCAGCTTGCCTGGATTTGCAGGAAGCTAACTGTGCAGTGGTGATATTCAGTCAGCTAGTTTGTACAGTGAAAGTCAGGCCAGTCTTTGCTGCACCCGACTTTCACCGCATAGCCAAAACTGGGCAGCGGCTCACTATCACTGCTGCCCAATTATGGCCAGGTGTTGCCCCACCGAATGTCCCAGAACAACCCAGAGCTAACCAGTTAGCACAGGGGTGTGCAGCAACAGCACCCGCGGATACTCAGTGGCACTAACCATGTTAGTGTTGCTGAATATGCCGCAGAATGGCATTTACAGTCCATGGTTAGCAGGTCTGCAAACCGTTCAAATGCTTTTGAATATCGGGTCCAGAATAATTCAAAATATATCTTAAAAGAAAAGTAATAGCATAGGAAAGTATGTTTCCCAACAGCAAAACCCCCATTTCGTACATCTGTCTGCTGGTAGTTTCTCCAGCTCTTCAACTGCAATTTGTTCCAGCTCATGAATATTTCCAGGATTCCTTTTACCAATGGCAGATTTCAGCTTTTTCCAAAGGTTCTCAATTGGATTGAGATCAGGACTTATTGGAGTGGAGGAGTAACCTAGAGGTTAGAGCATTGCTTTAAAACCCAAAAGACCAGGGCTCAATTCCCACTAGCACTTCATATGGCCTTGGACAAGTCACTTAACCCTCCATTACCTAAAAAAAAGCTGTTATCAATGTCCCTGTGTAATGTACATTATCAAGTTTAAGTTACAATGTAAACCACTTTGACAAAAATGATAAAGCAGTATAAAAAACCTGTTAAATAAATAAATTGCTGGCCAGTTTAAAACAGTCCATTTGTTTCTTTTTAACTATTCTTTTGTACTTTTGGATGTATGTTTTGGGCCTACTGAAGGGACCCGTGAACTTTGACCCAGACCTAGCTTTCTGATACTAGGAAGCGTATTTTGCTTCAAATTCCTTGGTAGTCCTCTGACTTCATAATTCCTGAGGCAGCAAAACAGCCCCACAACAATATGGAACATTGACCATATTTAACTGTAGGGAGGGTGGTTTTTTTCCTTATAAGCTTCATTTCTTCACCTGCAAATGTATTGCTGGTCTGCATTACCAAAAAGCTCAAGTTTGGTTTCATCTATCCACAGAACATTTTTCTAAAGGATTGTGATTTTGTAAGGTGGGTTTGGGCAAAGATCAGGCATGCCTTTTTATGTCTGTCTTTGAGCAGTGGGGTCCTCCTTGGCCTTCGCTCATGAAATCTTTCTTTATTTAGCCTTAAGCTCTTTGGATGTTGTGTGTGGTGTTTTTCCCTACAGTTCGCACTAACCTTCAAAGACTTCCCTCTTCCCATGTCCTGGGTGGTTCTTGACAGTTTCATGAGCAGAAAACTTCTTAATAACATTGCAAATTGTAGAGATAGGAATCCCAAGGTCTTTGGAGATGGCCTTGTACCCCTTTGAAGTTTGATGTTTGGTGATAATGGCTTTTCTGATGGTTTCAGGCAGATCTCTTTTCTTCATCATTGTGAAAATGGAACAAGGAGTGAATGTGGCCATTTTAAACATAGTTACAACATTCAAATTGATAAACAACATAGCACCATCTTACCTCTCCAACCTCATCACAACACAACCCCCTAACAAAAACAGAAGAGCACACAACATAAACACTCTACATGTCTCAACTAACATCCGCACTGTCAAAGTTTACACAAGCAACAGAGCCTTCACCTATTCAGCACCCACATAATGGAATAATCTACCAGTCAAACTGAGAGCGAACAGCGACCTACAAGATTTCAGGAAAAATCTAAAAACCTACCTTTTCCAGGATTATTATAGCCTATCATAAACAAAAGCAGAATGAACCAAACCTTGCAACACAACATAACAAGGGTACTAAGAACTTACTTCTTCTTCAACCACAACTGTATATAATCCCAGCTGTATAAATGCAACTGTAAATAGCCCAAGCTGTATAAATGCAAGCATAAAGTAATCCAAATTGTATAAACACATATCCCTGAAATGAAGATGTAAATATTGTGATTCTTAACCTATGTAACCATTGTTTTGCTGTGTAAGGTAAACCGCTACTGATCGCTGGAAGAAGCGGTATACAAATACAACCAAATAAATAAATAAACATTAGAGCCATCATTCATTGGTTGATTCAAGTCATGTGAGTATTGGCAATTGATCACAGGTGTGTCTAATTTTACTGTAATGGGAATGTGTGTGTGGGGGGGGGGTTGTTCAAACTGATTTGAATTGTTTAAAAGGGTGTCAGTAATCATGTCCTAGCAATGTCCCAGTTTTTATGCTATTTCTACTATTTCCTTTTTTAATTGGTCTTGATGTGTGCATATATAGTCCAAGGCCATTTCACTGGCCAATTTTCTTTAAGGAGATATTGGACATTAAGGGGTTGAACTGCAAGGGTGCCAGTGATGTTGACCACAACTGTATTTAAATTACATTAATCAAGAAATTTAATGAATGTGCTTTTGGTATATCTTCTTGTTGAATTTTCCCTGAAGCAGAGCCGTATATGTGTTTGAGAGCATGTTTAAAGGACGCTGAGCAGTTTTTGAATTGTAGGCTAGTATTTTTCACTTCTTATCCATATTTAATGCTAATGTTATGCCATAAAAAGAAAATAAATCATGTACATATTGGGATCAATATTTAAAAGGCACCTAAATATTTGGTGCTGTGCCGAATGTCTAGGTGCTTGCAGTTTGTGATTTTCATCTGCATTATCTGTGCATTCAGCAGGGAGAGTGGCTTTGAGGTACTCCATTTGGGGTTGCCAAAATGCATAATTTATGTATCTGGGTACTGATTTTTAAGAACATAAGAACATAAGATATGCCATACTGGGTCAGACCAAGGTCCATCAAGCCCAGTATCCTGTTTCCAACAGTGGCCAATCTAGGTCATACGTACCTCGCAGTTCATTTATATTTATTTATCTATTTATTTATTTAGCTGTATTTATATTCCGCTTTTAACCGGGTCAAAGCAGTCAATTGGGGGATACAGTTTCCCCAAAAGACACAGGTTCTGCAATGCTTGTACTAGGTCAAGCATTGATATCCTGGGTCACTTCTTAATAATGGTTTATGGACCTTTCCTCCAGGAACTTGTCCAAACCTTTTTTAAACCCAGCTATACTAACAGCCTTTACTACATCCTCCGGTAACAAATTCCAGAGTTTGATTACACGTTGAGTGAAAAAATATTTTCTTTTATTAGTCTTAAATAGTTTACCCTGTAGCTTCATTGCATGTCCCCTAGTCTTCCTGTTTATTTATTTATTTACATTCTCTTATATACCGTGCTATTCTGCATCAGTGCAGTTTACATTGAACAAACTGAAATTACATTGAACAGGGCATTATAACTTGGAGATAACTATTTTACAGAGAACATGGGCTATGGAGGGTTAAGTGGCTTGCCCAAGACCACAAGGAGCGCCTGTGGGACTAGAAACCCCAGTCCTTCTGGCCCAAGGTTGCTGTCCTCTAGTGGGATTTGAACCACCAACCTTCCGGCCTGAAGTACCTTGCCCCAACCACAAACTACTCCTCCACTCCACTCCAATATATTCCTATATTCTGATAACGTAAACAGTTGATCTACGTTTACCCGTTCCACTCCGTTCATTAATTTATAGACTTCTATCATATCTCCCCTCAGCTGTCTCTTTTCCAGGTTAAAGAGCCCTAACCTTTTTAGCCTTTCTTCACAGGAGCATCCTTCCATCCCCTTTACCATTTTGTTGGCTCTTCTCTGAACCTTTTCTAATAACGCTATATCCTTTTTAAGATACGGCGACCAGAATTGCACACAATATTCAAGGTGCGGTCTCACCATGGAACGGTATAGAGGCATTATCTTTTGTTTTATTTTCCATTCCTTTCCTTATGATACCTAGCATTCTATTTGCTCTCTTGGCTGCCGCTGCACACTGGGCCGAGGGTTTTAACATGTTATCCACAATGACGCCTATATCATTTTCCTGGGTGGTGGTTCCTAATGTGGAACCTTGCATCGTGTAACCATAGTTTGGGTTGTTCTTCCCTAGGTGCATAACTTTGCACTTGTCCACATTAAATTTCATCTGCCATTTTGATGTCCAGTCTTCCAATTTATCAAGATCCTCTTGCAATTTTCCACAATCCTCTTGGGTTTTAACAACTTTAAATAGTTTTGTGTCATCTGCAAATTTGATAACCTCACTTGTTATTCCACTTTCCAGGTCATTTATGAATATGTCAAAAAGCAGCGGATCCAGCACAGATCCCTGGGGTACACCACTATTCACCTTTCTCCATTGGGAAAATTGGCCATTTAGCCCAACCCTCTGCTTTCTATCTTTTAACCAGTTCCTGATCCACAGTAGTACACTGCCTCCTATCCCATGACTCTTTAGTTTTGCCAAAAGTCTCTGATGAGGGACCTTGTCAAAGGCTTTCTGAAAGTCCAGATACCGACTCACCTTTGTCCACCTGTTTATTCACACTTTCAAAAAAACATAACAGATTAGTAAGACAAGATCTTCCTTGTCTAAAGCCATGTTCGCTGTCTCCCATTAGGCCATGACTATCTACATGCTGAGTAATTTTATTCTTTATGATGCCTTCTACCATTTTTCCCGGTACTGACATGAGGCTCACCGGTCTGTAGTTTCCCGGATCACCCCTCGAACCCTTTTTAAAAATTGGTGTTACATTGGCGATCCGCCAATCTTCAGGTATTAGAGATGATTTTAATGATAGTTCACAGATTACTAATAGCAGGTCTGCAATCTCATATTTCAGTTCTTTCAACACCCTTGGATGTATACCATCCGGCCCAGGTGATTTGCTACTCTTCAGTTTATCTAATAGTTGTAATACATCTTCCCTATGTATCGATATTTCCTTCAATTCTTCCGCACCTTTAAATACCACTTCAGTCATGGGTAACATCCCTACATCTTCCTCTGTAAAGAACGAAGCAAAGAATTCAATCAGTCTCTCCGCTATCGCCTTGTCGCCTCTTAGTGCCCCTTTAACTCCTCTATCATCTAATGGTCCAACTGACTCTCTCACAGGTTTTTTGCTACGAATGTACTTGAAAAAATCTTTATTTCGCGTTTTTGCTTCCGCAGCAAGCTTCTTCTCAAATTCTCTCTTTGCCTTCTTTATCAAAGCCTTGCATTTGACCTGCCAGTGCTTGTGCTGTTTCCAGGTTTCATCGTTTGGCTCTTTTTTCCATTTCCTGAAAGATGCTTTCTTGGCAACAACAGCCTTTCTGACCTCACCTTTAAACCATGCTGGCAGTTTTTTGGACTTCCTTCCACTTTTCTTAAAGCATGGAATACAGCCGGTCTGGGCTTCCAAGATAGTATTTTTCAACAACACCCAAGCTTGATGTAAGTCTTTAACCTTTGCAACTGCTCCTTTTAGTTTTTTCTTAACTATTTTCCTCATTTTATCATAGTCTCCCTTTCGAAAGTTAAAAGGTAGTACTGTGGATTTACTCACTATCCCTCCTCCACTAATTAAACCAAAGGCGATCATGCTATGATCACTATTGCCAAGTGGCCCCAACACCCTCATCTCTTGCACCAGATCTGGTGCTCCACCAAGGACTAGGTCCAATAGGGCTTCCCCTCTCGTCAGTTCATGGACCAGCTGCTCCAAGAAGCAGTCATTTATGTCATCTAGGAACTTTATCTCCCTAGAATATACTGCCGTGACACTGACCCAGTCCATACCGGGGTAATTGAAATCACCCATTATTATTACCACGCTGTAACTTTTGTTAGCTTCCTTGATTTCCTCGAGCATCTCATCATCCATTTGTTTATTCTGGCCAGGCGGCCGCAGTACACCCCCACCGCCATCGCCTTCCCCTTTTTACATGGAATTTCAATCCATAGAGATTCTACAGCAAATTTTGTTTCCTGCAAAACTTTAATCCTTTGTGACTCAATGCCCTCTCTAACATAGTGTGCAACCCCTCCACCAATTTGATAAGCTCTATCGTTACGATATAGTTTGTACCCAGGTATCACAGTGTCCCACTGGTTGTCCTTCCACCATGTCTCTGATATTCCAATCACATCCAACCTCTCATTTAGTGCTATACATTCCAACTCTCCCATCTTACTTTTTAGACCTCTAGCATTTGCATACAAGCATTTTAGAGACTGTATTTTATTCATATTAATTTGGCTATTGGTAGACATGTGTAATTTGGGATCTTTAAGTTCTGTCTGCTCCATACTCGAGGACATTTGGGCTACTTTACTCTTTTTTGGAACCTCTCTGCTTTTGGTAGTATCCTTCAAGGATACATTCTTCCGAACCATCTGCTGTTGGGCGACTGTCAGCTTTCCCCTATTATCTAGTTTAAAAGCTGCTCTATCTCCTTTTTAAAGGTTAATGCCAGCAGCCTGGTTCCATCCCGGTTAAGGTGAAGCCCATCCCTTCGGAAGAGCCCCTCCTTTCCCCAGAATGTACCCCAGTTCCTAACAAATCCAAACCCCTCATCTCTGCACCATTGTCTCATCCACGCATTGAGACTCCGGAGCTCTGCCTGCCTTTTGGGTCCTGCACGTGGAACGGGAAGCATTTCGGAGAACACTACCCTGGAGGTTCTGGATTTCAACTTCCTACCTAAAAGCCTAAATTTAACCTCCAGAACCTCCCTACCACATTTTCCTATGTCATTGGTACCGACATGTACCAAGACAGCAGACTCCTCCCCAGCACTATCTAAGACCTTATCTAGGTGGCGTGTGAGGTCCGCTACCTTCGCACCAGGCAGGTATGTTACCAGGCGATCCTCATGTCCAGCAGCCACCCAGCTATCTACATGCCTAATGATCGAATCACCAACTATAACGGCTGTCCTAACCCTTCCCTCATGGGCACATGGCCCTGGAGAAACTTCCTCGGTGCGAGAGGGTTTTACATCAACTGGAGGACAGCTCCTAGTTACAGGATCATTTCCTGCCACACCAGGGTGATGCTCTCCTGTCACGTGACCTCTCTCCTCCATGGCAACAGGGATGCTGCCAGACTGGAGGTGGGACTTCAGGACTATATCCCTGTAGGTCTCGTCTATGTACCTCTCTGTCTTTCTTATGTTTTCCAAGTCTGCTACTCTAGCCTCTAGAGAACGGACTCGTTCCCGGAGAGCAAAGAGCTCCTTGCACCTAGTGCACATGTAAGACCTCTCACCAACTGGGAGAAAATCATACATGTGACACTCAATGCAAAAGACTGGAAAGCCTCCATCCCGCTGCTGGACTGCTGTCTGCATCTTAGTTTTAAGTTTTTGTTTAAATCTTTAAGTTCTTTACTTACTAAGGGTTGCTATGGATATTTATACCAATAAAACTGTACCTAATACGTTTAATAAAACTTGTTCACCTGAAGCTTAATTAATCTAAGGTCCTTAGTGTATGTCTGATTTGGGTAACAAGCTTCACCTGAGAGCACTTCCTGTCTTTTAAGATGTGTAAATACCTATAAATACCTATAAAGCTACGATTATCTTAGGGGTGGGTGGGTGTGGGGAGGGAGGGAGGGAAATAACACTTATTAAAAGAGGGTTGCTACACAGTACCCTGTCCTGTGCTGCTGAGGTAAACTATATTCTTATTTGATTTAAATTATAGCTCTTTGCTGCTGCTAGGCTCTAACTTATTATGAAATTTAAACTACAAGCTCTCTGCTGGGTTCTAAATTTAACCAGAAAGCTCGCTTCTGTGTTTTAAATTTAAACTAAAAGTACTTTGCTGATGCTAGGCCCTGAGTGACTATTAAATTTAAACTACAGCTCTCTGCTGGGTTCCAAATTTAACCAGAAAGCTCTCTTCTGTGTTTTAAATTTAAACTAAAAATACTTTGCTGATACTAGGCCCTGAGTGACTAGGTATGAAATGTAACCAGAAAGTTCTCTTCTGTGTTTTAAATTTAAACTTAAACTGCTGCTACTAGGCCCTGACTGATTTAACAAAAAATAGTGGGTTCACAGATTAAATAGCTTTAATAGAAGGAATTCCTTTCAGAAAATTCCCAGAAGTATATACTCACAATTGCAGATCTCTCTCCAGAAGTAACAGTCCCTTTTTCTAGTCCTTCAAGATTTTTGGAGCTTAGACACCTAGGCCCGATTTTCTACTGGACGGTGCTAAGCACTGCGTCGGCACATAGCCTGCACCCCTTCCGCCTAACCCGGATGTTCAATGCTGGGGTCATATGTGGCCCCAGCATTGAAAATCCAGGTCTCGCCGCACAACCCGGAAGCCATAGGAGCTAGCCATGTAGCACCGATTTTTTATGCTAACCGCTTGGCCCCTGTGCCAGAAAGATAGGTGAGGAAAAATCTTGCCTATCTTTAAGGCACAGAGGGCTAAGCAGGTAGCATTGAAAATCACTGCTACCTGGTTGGCCCTTTCCTCTGCCCCCCACTCCATCCTGGAATGACCCTAACATGCCCCGATGCTAACCACATGGCATCTGGATATATTTAGGATATATCTGGGATTTTTGAAGGGCACTACCCGTGTAGGTGCCTTTTGAAAATCCCGGATAAGGCATTTACCTGGGTAGCTAGGACAGTTACCCGTGCAAATGCCTTCAAAAATCGGGCCCCTAGACTATGTGTTTGGTTTAGGCTATAACCTGGGGCACCTAGCCAAATGCATAATCTAAATATATAGGCACCTACTTTTGGCACCCAGGCATTTATACTAGGTGCACAAATTTGTGCAGAATCTGATACCTACGGGCCAGTAAACCTTGTAAATGCCTGAAACGGGAATATTCAACCTACATTGTTAGTGCCGTTGAATATTCCCGTCTATGTCCCCAATATGCCCCAATGCTATCCGGTTAGCACTGAGGAATTTCAGGGCTGTTTCAGGGCAGAGCAGAGGCGGGCGAGTTTTTAGCTCACCTAGTTTTAGCTGCTGATGCTAACCGGGTAACGATGCAATATCGCCACAACCCGGTTAGCCTCAGCGGCTCCAGGGCTTGTGCAGCGACCCTGGATATTCAATGTCATCACCACAGCACTCTATTGCTCAAGAGTGTGTGCTGTGAGCGACAGTGTGACCTTCTGATTGATGGCATGCACTATTGAGCAATAATGCACACATATATGAATGGTGCGCACATTCACACATATGCATGCAAATGCAGGCATTATTTGCCCATGTGTGCACTATTGCTCAGTAGTGTACAGTACACTATTCACCCACTCCCTGCACTATTGAGCGATAACCGCACACACTATCCCTGAATTGTATACACTATTGGTGAATAGTATGCACTATCGCTCAATAGTGCCTGCAGTGGGTAGTGTGCACCATGGAATGATAGCATGAAGTATTTAGTAATAGTTCACACATACGTGAATAGTGCATGCATGCATGCATGCGAGCGTGCAAATGCAAGCACTATTTGTGCATGTGCACAATATTGCTCAGTAGTGCATGCTATCACTCGGTAGTGCAAGCTGTTTACCCATAGCATGCATACTACTCACCAATACAATTGAGTGATATTGCATGTTGTTAATGACATTTCCCCTGAATTAAAAATAAAACAAAACATCCACAAATGGCATGTGAAACTAAAAAAAAAAAAATGTGGGGCCTGCACACCCCTGGTAACCAGACTCATTTGAGTGACAGCTCTTGGAATCCACAGAATTTTAGGAGTGAATTTGAAGGTCTCTCCTTACCTCCTGGTGGGTGTCCTGAGGGTAGGGGGGGAGCAGGGGGGCGAGCTCCTCTCCCTAGTTTAGTCTCTCACTCTTCTTCTCAACCTACTGTACTATCCATTCTAGAGGCTGTGAATAAATATAAGTTTCTTAACTGAATGCAATTCTGAAAATGATCAAAGTCCATCTGTTTTTAGCCAAACAGTAGAAAAAGAAGGTAGAAACACAGGGTTCTCCTTCAGCTCACCTCCTCTGGCAGACTACTTGTGCCAGACTCCTGTCGTCTTTGAACCCCACCAGAGCCTGCAGCAGGCTTTTGCTCCACTGCTTCCTCCGCTCTCCAGGCTGCATTTCCTCTACTCCAAGCACAGGGCATCTTCACTTTCCAACTATGTGTTCTCTAGGCATGTGCAGGGTCAAAACACTTCGGGGAGCATATTCAAAAGGATTAACACCGTTTGCAGACCTGAAAACTGTGTTAATCCCACTGAATGGGATATTCAACAGCACGTACCCACGGAATATCCAGCACGTACCCACGGAATACCCCTTCCTAGGCCATCTCAATGCCACACTGCTAACCAGCTAACGTTGAGGCTTTCCAGAAGAGGAGCAGCGGCGGCAATGGAAATTAGCCGGTCAGTGGCGATATTGAGCTGCTAGCTGGCTAACCCAAACCACTTATGTTAGAACATAAAAAAGGCTGGCCTAGCTTTAGCCATTTTAGCTATCTGGCCAGTGGCCGAATATCACTACTAACCAGATGACACTGAATATCCAGTCAGAATTTAGCTATTAGCTAGATAAGGCTCCTTATTACCTTTCCTCTCTTATCACTCCCTTCAGCCCCCTCAAGAACTCCACTCCTCCGGCAGATCCCTTTTATCTGTGCCCTTCTCTGCCACTGCCAGCCCCAAACTTCCTTCATTCCACCTTGCTGTTCCACATGCATGGAACCTAACTCCCTGCGTTACTACGCCAGGCTTCATCTCTGACCCTATTCAAATCCAGGCTAAAATCCCACCTCTCCGAGGCTGCTTTTGGACCCGGATCCCTTATTCTCCTGCTCATCGCCTGTCTGTATTTTGCCATTCCCCTAGATTTTCCCTAGTCCCCAGTTGTTGTGTGATCTGTCTTGGTTAGGTTGTAAGCTCTGATGAACAGGGACTCTCTTACTTGTAGATGTATAGCGCTGTGCACACCTTGTAATGCTATACAAGTAATAAGTAGTAGTACTAGTAGTAGTAATAGTAGCGATGACCTGCAACTTTAACAGTGCTAGCCGCCGCTGTTCAATATGCCCCCATTCATTTTAACCAAAAACAGATTTTTTTTTCTTAATTGTGCACCTTCTATGCATACTGCAGCTTTTTTGCATGCGCAGATCAATTGCGCACTCGTTAATTCATAAATATGCCCATACACAAGTCAATTGTATATGTTATTAATCTTTAGGCTTCCAAATGAACCCAAATTGTGCATGCCTAGTGTTCTCTAAAGCCAGGAGGATTCAGATTTGGCAGATCACCCTGACTTCTACCTTAAACAAGCCCCAATTTCTGCAGCATACTTTCACTCTCTAGCCCACAGATGGTCATCTCTGGTTCTGAACTTCATGAGGTCTTTCAGTGTTCAATGACTCCAAACCTGGGTAAGTCACCGACAGTAGATATCTCTTCACTTTCTTTCCTGGGCAGAAAGGAGAAAAGACCCAAATGTTCATTTTAACTTTACCCAAAAGCCCTGTTTTGGGATTCCATCCTCAACATGGTCTGAAGCTTCTTCCCCTCTGAAAAGAGACAAAAAACCTCTTCGATTCAAAAACAGCCAAACTTATAACCTGGGTGTCCTATCACTCTGACCTTGGCTACTTTCCAATTGCAAAATACATTCCCCTTGTATTACATCTCCCCTACCCACTGAGACAAGTGTTCTCCCTCCTAAATAATCACATTAGCCAGAACAATAGCACTGAATACACTGAAATCATTCAATACAGAATGACCCTTTTAGTGACCTGGGTCACACACATGAGGCAATGAATGCAAGAGAATCTCATGCATATTCATTATTGACAACATCAAAACCAGAGTGGAGAGTGACTCTTGAGGATCAGGTTTGAAGAACCCTGCTCTGAAGGGTGAGAGATACCAACCCCCCCCCCCCCCCCCCCAATGATATGAATGGCTCTCTGCTCTGATCACAGACAGAGGACTGGCTGGCCATGGAAACTGAGACAATTTTATGGCGGGCTAGGACCATTCAGACAGGCAACCATCTTACTCAGTTTTGACCATAGTCCTGAGTTTGCAGTGGCTGTCTGAAAATTTGAGAAAAAGAGGAAAAGCTCACTCCCATCATGTTCTTTTGTCACTGTCTTCCCTACCATTTTCTCTTTCCTTATGCATCCTGTCACTCACCTTTCAGAATTAAAGGTACCTAGGCTGTGGCTACTGCTTCGCTGCTCTTCCATCTTCTACAGAATGCTACAATGCTACACCAACACTGTTCTAGACCAAGAGACCTGAAAAGAGCAATAATTCACCCTATTCTGAAAAAGCAGTCACTGAGTGTCGATCATTTGTTCTCAACTTAGTACTCAAGACAAGTCCAGCCAGTCAGATTTTCAGGCCATCCACAACGACTACCATGAGATAGATTTCATGATATCCTGAAAATCAGACTAACTGGATGTGTCCAAAGGAAGGGTTGAGAACCTCCAGTGTAGATTATTTAAATAGCTTTAGACTAATCTCAAAACTGACCATTGTGAATAAAATTTTAGAAAACGCCCCTAACTAGTCAATTGCCTAGTTTTTGAGGGATGGCAAAGAGCAGCAGCAGTGAAAGCAATTAATTGATCCTGACCGTCAGACATACTAAAAGAGCCATCAGCACATTCTTTTACCTACATGGAGAGTGGGCATACACAACTTATAAGCAAAGCTAAAAGTATGATGTCCACTTATGCATTTTTACAGGATTGTTGTATTGCGATGAACTCGGGAATGGGGAGGGAAGATAAGATTGAAGTTTCACACTTCCCTGACTTTAGTACAACTTTCAAAATGCCTTTCTAACCAGCAGGTACAAGATTCCTATCAATCTAGATTTTGGTCAGAGTTTATACTAAAACAGCTCTTGTAAACCTGAGATGAGACAGACAGTGGATATGGGACATTCCTACTTGCCAGTCCTTTCGGATGTCTCCACAGTCTGAGATCATTAATCACCAAATTTTATTGCAAAGGCTTAAGGACATTGGCTCAGAGAAGACTGCCCTTTGTTGGTTTAAATCCTTTTTCATTGAAGGGATATGATTTTGTTTGAAACAAAGCAGGAAATGGTTCATCTTTTAAGTTTGAAAATGAAATGAAAGAAAGGTGAAAACAATTTTATTTCATTTTCTGATTTGGCACACCAGTCCCTGCCAGAATTCTTCCCATCTCAGAGCTCCTTGCTTTCTTTTGTTATGTGTGCCATTAGCCCAGCAGCCCCTAGGTTTTCTTGGCAAGTTATGAGCAGAGGTAGATTGCCAGGCCTTTTCTTCCAAGGCAATGGAGGGTAAAGTGACTTACACAAGGCAACAAGGAGTGCCAGTAGGAATTGAACCCCAATCATTGGATACTGTTGCTCTAACCACTAGGCTACTCCTTCACTCCACACTTTGTCTTACCTGCAAACATATGGATTCTCTTGGTGGCAGGAGAAATTTTCCATTTGTTCCTGCCCCACTAGTGTAGCTAACTAAATCCATACGTTTTGCTTCACTAATCATACAACAAAAAGGCACCACCCTTGAGTCAACCAGGGTCCATCACTATTGTGAAAATATTGCACCAGAGAAGCAGGAGTGAATGGGCATTGCTCCTGCCTCGGGGGGAACATTATGATGTTGGGTAGAGCTGGAGTGAGGGTTTGGGAGGACCCTGGAGGAACAGGAGAAGGCCAAGGAGACTTTTATAAATTTTTGGTGGTGACAGAGACAGGCTTTTTTAAAACATTTTAGTGCACCCTATTTTAAAATAGCATACACTGAACAAAACCAAAATGTTTTAAAAGAATCAAAATGAACACCTGTCTTAGGGCTGCATCTCAAAAAGGCCAGCACACCCTATAGTAATCTCTTATTCCCTCTAAAACATTTTGTTGGTCTGTGGAGAAATTTTGAATACCCCTAAACCCCTCTTGGCATATTTACTATATATTCTCGACAGCATCTTGCCATTTAGCCTTCCCCATTCAAAAAGAAGTCCTCGCCCCCAATGCTAGTACCTCCCAATGTTTAAAAAATACCCTCTAGACCCAAAAAGCAAAATAGTACTGACTGACTCCAGACTTTTCTTTCCTGAATGAGAGTGGCAAAGGTGATCCAGAGGTCAACTAGAACCATTTTGATGTTCAGTTCTGGCAGAGGTAGGACAGGAAAGACAGGCCTTCTCTGGCTACATAAAGGCCTCATGGCTAAACCAAGGGATTCCAGCATATTAACTGTTCCAAATGGTGGGGTAGGAGGAATCAGGGAGATTTAAATTTCCATGGGCTACAAAGTGCTTTAGGAAGGGGGGTTTAGTATAGGGACTGTCAGCCCCTTTAACCTGATGGTCCAGGAGTATGGCCAAGCACCTTATCCTGGTAATGGATTCCAGGGAGGAAAGAGTCTGCTAGAAGTAGAGCTAATGTCTTCCCCTACTAGCACAAAGCTGTTTATGAGGTGCCCTGCTTGTTGGCATGACAATGAGCTGTGATGTACACAAATACTCTATTCTATTTTCTATATAAGTCTAACATAAAAAATAGAGCAGAATAGATCCAAACATTTGCATGAGCTGCAGCTCACTATCATGTCTATGTTAAACTGGATTTGTGGTTTAAAAGTTTACTGTAATTGCAAATTTTGCATTGCATTTCCAACAATCTCACAATAATACATTTTAACACTTTGTAAACAGCATTTGCTTTTGACAAACACATTCTCCCAACTTAGTAAATAGACACGGAGCGGCAGGTGCACCTACTCTTGCCATTTTACTGGGCAGACAAGATGGACCATACTGGTCTTTATCTGCCGTCATTTACTATGTTACCATGACAGAGAGAAAACAGAGGGCTGAGGGTGTAGGAGATGGGGAGATGGAAACCTAAGGAGTAATCCTGTAGCACCCTTAAAGAGAATGAAAAGTGACCCTGCAAAAAGACAATCAACGTCTGTAGATGGCAGGACAGAAGAAACTTGTGCCCTTAAGCCTTGGACCCTAAAAGTTGAAAAGGAGTTTCTGTGGTGGCCTGTACAATACCCCCACACTTAACACAGCTAGATGCTGAGCAAAGGGAATATCCAGATAATTTGCAGTCTCCCTGTGCAGTTTTATCCTGCAAGTACAAAAATAGGTGCAACCTTTTTACTGTCCTAAGATAGCAGATTGACCATCGACACTCTCTGGACAACTTGTCACTTCACCAGCGCTGTGCCCACATATCACCCTGGCATATCTGGAAAGTGCCAAGGTGGTCTCTCAGATATTCGGTGACATTATCCAGATAGTGACCCTGAATATCACCAGATAGCCCCGGTCAGTGGCGCTTACCTGGCTAGCAAGTGCTGTTGTCCAGATAAGTGTCTCTGAATATTTACCCCTTAGATTGAAAGCCCTCTGAAGACAAGGAATTACCTACTGTACCTGAATGTACCTGAAAAAAGCATGAACAAAATCTAAATCCTCTTCCCTTCCCCTCTTATACCCAACAAGGGCTGGAACCATGTCCTTTGTGGATAATGGAGCTTTATGACTAGTGAATGTTAAAAATGAATTGGAGAAATAAACTTACAGAATGCTTGCCTATTGTCAAATAATAGATGCTTTTCTGAATAGTGGAAATGAACAGTTTTTGAGCACTTGAATAATTTTGGATAATTTTCCAAATAACAGACTGCAAGTGGAAGCCTGTAATTTTTTTTTTTTTGGTATCATGGGAATTTTCAGATAAAAGAACTTCAAAGTAAGGTACTTTGTTGAATGCATCAAATTCAGGCAACCGAGATCTCTAGTCCATCTAAGATAAAGAAATCAACTCTCTACATATGTAGATAGATAACAGCAAAGAGACAAATGTTTTTCTATATTTTGCATGAGTTGGGTGCCCTTGATGTTTCTGTGCCAGAAGCCAAAAAAAGAATGAATCCGGTCTAAAGAATAACACCTGATAACTATTGAAACTGCGGAGGAATATGATTGCTTGATTGTTTCTATTTAGTTACTAGTATCACTTTTCTATGCTGCTTTTCAAATGTGACTGCCCTTCCTTCTTCCTGTTTTCAAACAGACTGTGTTTTGTGTAGCTTTTGCAAGGTGGTCTGTTGCTCTTTGACCCCTGTAAACTGAATGAATGAACAAAAAGGTAAATGCCACTGATGTTTTTTGAGACTTCAAGGAGGTAAAATCTGAAAACGTCGATCAGGCTTGAAAGCACGGGATGAATCATTAAAGCGATAAGTCATTAAAGCTTTGCTTTTGGAATTGAGGAAATGGGTTAGAGTGCAACATGACAGATATATTTTCTGATGATTGAATCTTGCACTTGTTGAGAAAAAAGCCTGAGCCTGTAAAACAAGAATAATTTCTGATGTGAAATTAGTTCCAGGCACTTTTAGAGATTTTGTGTGACATCTACAGCTTCTTTGCTGCACTTACCTTCCTGCTACTGAAGAGCCTCATCTGGCAACACAAGACCCCCTCCTTCCCCAAAGAAAGCCACACAGTCAAGAATACGCTAGAAACTCCCTTGGGAAGAGGGAGGGGGGCTGATGCAATGCTGATGCAAATGGCAATTTTATTATCTAGCAGAGGCTGCTGCTGCTGTGAATGAATTGTGTACTGAGAAGCCTAGCCCAGGAGGCTAAAGTATCACTCCTGTACCTACCCCTGGCAGTCTACCATGACTGCGCACCTATTTGTTAAGAATGAGAGAGGATTGTGCACCTGAAGGACAGGGGTACTAGTCTGTACTGACTTTCTGCTGATTTTATATTAGGAAACTTCCAATTAATCTTAAAAGCTACTGTCTGGGATTTGTTACATTTCTTAATTATCATTTGCAATATTAATTGTTCCCTCTTTCCTAACAGTTTGAAAATCTATTAGCTAAAGCGTTGGGAGAAGTCATTTTAGATAACAGAGAAGGTGCATTTTCTGGGCAGGCTAAAAGGATGGCCATGATTTCCTGTGACTTGCAAACACACTGTATGGACAGTGTACAAAGCTATACAACGTTGTAGGCATATAGGTCCGGTAAATCCTGTACCCATCAAAGAGGGTAGCTCAAGGACATGCAGATAATGAGGGTAATATGCAAAGCCATTTCTACCAGGAAAATATAATTTTATTGGTGGAAATAGACTCTTTATACATTACTCATCCTCAATGTGTGCGAAATTACCTGCATTGTTCAACAATGTGCATCCTATCACCAGCACAATTTTGAGACTTTTAGAGGGTGAGGTAAGGTCAAGGGGTGCAACGGCACACATAGGGGCCTTTTTACTAAAGGATGCAAGGGGTTGCACCTAATGCACCAAAAGTGCCAAAAGTATGGTGTGTTAGATGCAACATCACCATGTTAAGTGTCGGGAGTGTGGAAAGTATTTCCATAACAGTTAACATGGAGCACATTCCCCTAATGCACACCTCATTAGCACAGATGCACTTAACTCCACCCATTGAGGTGGTATTAGGTGAACCTGCACTAATAGCATGGGACACAGCTAATGCACAGTGTGAACCCAGTGCTAAATGAGCTCACTACACCCATTCTCTGCTCTTAACCTGCCTATTCACGACCTTGCAGGCACATACTGAGTGGGGTTTGACAAAATCCATAGATACAAATAAGCGCTGGATCTCCATTGCTTCCCCTACCCTCCACAGCACATGCCCCTGCTAAGTCCTCACTCTCACCAGACCTTGTGATAGTGAGGAGCTGCAGCAACACCAGTTGTATACCCTTGCACGATGTGTGTACACGCTGATAGTACATGCATGCACAGAGAGGGCATTGACAACATCCGGGCATTAAAGGAAACCTAAAGATCAAGTAAGAATGTCAACTTACACCTCTTTTGGACAGTAGGGCCATGTGTATGTGTGTGTCCAGAGAACCATGAGCTGTAGCAATGCACTGTGCATGCACGTGATGCCCAGGCTTTATGGCTGTGCATACATGTTGCATGGTCAACTATTCTACAACTCCACATACTGTGTGAGATACCACTTATGGGCAGAAGGTTCGTTTTCATTAAGCAGCGGGGAGGACACAGCCTCACCAGGGATAGCTCTGTCACATGTGTGTGTGTGTGTGTGTGTGTGTGTGTGTGTGTGTGTGTGTGTGTGTGTAGCAACCCTCACCTCTGACTGAGCCTCCAAGGCTCAGGCCACACCTGTCTGCATGGTGGTCTCTGCATTACAGAAGTGAAATATCTTGGAGTTACTCTAGACAAGGAATTAAATCTCAGATCACACATAAACAAGACGATTAGAAGCGCTTATTATAGAATGAAAATCATCAGAAGACTAAGGCCGCTTCTGGAAACTGTTCACTTCCGCAATGTTTGTCATGCTCTAATTACACCATTACTTGACTTCTGCAATCCAATATATCTGGGTCTAGCTAAGCAGTCACTGAAGCCTTTACAGTAAGCGCAAAACACCGCTGCTCGTATAATTTTTGGTCTATCAAGTAAAGAGCATATAACTCCTATCTTAAAGGAGCTTCATTGGTTACCAATATCATCTCGTATTAAATACAAAACAGTAATTTATATTTTCAAGATAAAGCAACAATGTTCTGCAAAAAGTCTGACGTATCTTATCCGGTCAGATATTAGCAACAGACCTAGGAGAAGTGTATCTGAAAATAGAATCAGCTCCTCAAATGACATCAGAAAAACACGCAAGGAGACCTCTGAGAGAGCTTTCTCGTTTGCTGCGACTTCCATCTGGAACTCCCTACCTAATGATCTGAGAGCAGCTCAGGACATCAAAGACTTTAGAAAACAACTGAAAACAGTTTTGTTTACGGAGCACTACGGTCATGCAATCAACTAATTAATTTTTAAGAAAGCAATTATTTATATATACATTGTACAATAGCTCACTTTATAGTATAGCTCACAATATATAGTGCACCTTTTCCCAAGACATTTAATCATATATTTACAAACTATGTATATATTATCACAGATTTTTTCACTATTACTAATTTTCTCTTTTGTTAAACCGCTTTGATTGCATGATAAGGCGGTATAAAAATCCAATTAAATAAATAAATAAATAAATAAATAAATTACCTGCCACCATGTGGGAAGGCAGTGCCGGGAAGTGAATGTTGGGGTGGGGGTGGGAAGAACAGTCCCATACATGTTTTGAATGTGCCCCTGGTAGGTGGCATTGCTGGCCAGAGGCTATGTTCAGATGCACAGAAGCTATGAGGGCCTACTCAGTCAGTATGTTTCATATCAGAGGCTCAGCATAACAGCCTCACCCACTCTCCATGGGCACAGAGTGTGACAGTCACAAGGACGTTGTTAGAGTACAAAGAGTCTGGGGATGTCAGCGTATGTGTAGCCAGCAACTGTACCAACATCTAACCCCATGTCCATCCTGCCATGCTTCCATGTGGTCTTGGAGGGGGGGGACTGCATCCAAAGTGTGGGAGAGCACATGTGCTGCACTGGTCATTTTAGCAGTGTCCATGGCCAGGGACATGACATAATATGGGAGTACAAGCATGGCACTATGTTCAATTCTCACTGCCAAAAGCTGTGTAGGGAGACAGTCTTCTGGTATGTGACAGATGTAGGCCACGTGAGCCAACATGCACTTGCAAGCCATTTCTGGTACAGTTTCCAGTGCTCTTTGCATTACATTAGCTGTCCCCAAGTTCAAACTAAAAGGGTACACAAATGAGAGCAGAGGATTCTGGGCATTGTCTAAAACAGAGTAGCTTGCACAGGATGTACATGAGTCAGAGGTTAGGTAAATGACTGAGCAAGCTTAACATCGGTCTGGCACAAATATGGCCTAACTGCACACATCTGTTCATGCTGAGAGGCCACTCTCACCATTTCATGGTTATGTATCCCCATAGTGCTATCTCAGGTCAAGATGCAGCAACAAGCAGTGGTGGCTCAAGGCAATCTGCTGCCTGAGGCGAGGGATGAGATGCCCCCCCCCCCCCCCCAGAGAGGGGGGATCTTTCTCAAAACTCTAGTCAGGGACTGAACCAAACCAAAAAGCCGATTAGATAATGTAGAGCAAATGCAAGAAGTTCGCACACCAAGGAACTAAAAGAAAGAGCGAGAACCACAGCAGTTTATAACTCCAATTTTTAATTTATTTGTATTTTGTTGTTATAAACTGCATTATGGTGCTTGCTTTTTCTTTTTGAACATATATTTTGCATTCACAGAACCCCCTCCAAAACAGTGGGTGCAGAGCAGAGGTAGGACATTCACCCACAGAACTCAATATATTGAAAAAAAAATCTGATTCTGGTCATCTCACCAACAACAAACATTCTCCAGTACCAGGCATATTAAGAATTAATATAAAACCCTACAAAAGTCACTGAAGATCTGCAAGGCCAAATCTACCATACCATACCAGCATACATACACTTCCAAAACTCATACAATAAGGGGCATACCCAGAAAAAAGCAGCACTATAAATACTGCAGTGGACCCCAAAACATCCATTCACCTATTTGAAAAGCTGAACAAGTCAAATTACTACAGTACAGACCCTTACATACAAACTCCATGTTAACAAAACACCTGGCCTTGGTCACACACTCAGAACAGAGACCCTCACCAAGTACAGAATAAGTGACCACAAAAGCAAAAATAAAAATATGTAGACAAAAATTAAAATGAAACCCAAGAAACCAGACTCTGTATGCGGCGCCACACCAGATAAGAGATGCAGTTCCCCTTACTGTGTGAAATATAAAGATAGTGCTAAGTCCTCTCCTTTTGCTTTCTTCATTTTATTTCATCAGCCTTTTTCCAGTTCCAGTAGCTCTCCTCAGTATCAACATCCTTTACAGCCTCCCCTCCCAGTACCTTCCCGTGCCAACCCCCTTGCATTCCCAGTACCGCCACTGGTGTCTATTCCCTTCCAGTTCCCCTAATTCCCCACCATCCAGCCCCTTCTAGTCCAAACACCATTCCAGGTATCAGCGAACTTTATCTTTCCAGTCCTAGTGCCCCCTCCAATGTCAGTTCCCTTCCAGTCACTCTCTCCTCTGTCCATCCGCCTTCCTGTGCTATCCCCAGGTGTCAGCTCCCTTTCAGCTGCCACCTTCCCCCCTGTCAGTTCTCTTCCTACCCCCTTCCTATTACCCAGCCACCTTCCAGCTCCATCCCCAAGTGTCTGCTCACTTCCAGCTCCCCCATGCCTGCTCCCTTCCAGCTCTCCTGTATATCTTCTCCCTTCCAGCTCCCCCCCCCCCCCAATGTCTGCTCTGCTCCCTTCCAGCTCCCCCCATGCTTGCTCCCTTCCAGCTCCCCTCCCATGTCTGCTCCCTTCCAGCTCTCCCGTATATCTTCTTCCTTCCAGCTCCCTCCATGTTTGCTATGCTCCCTTCCAGCTCCCCTAACCCAACAGAATATTGTGTTTCAATAAGGAAAAAGATTTATCTGCATCAGGGACAAAAGCCCATAATGGAAATCCCCAGAGCCAAACTCCAGTGACTGAATGCTCAGAGAAGTGTATGAAGCCAACATCTTCATTGTGGTTATGTATATGTGCAGTGGGTGGTGACTAGCAGATCTGGCACAGATGGTATGTGAATGGCTGATATGGTCCAGTGTTGTACAACATATGCAGGCTGACTGTGATGGATATAGCTGAATCAATGTCTCAGAGAGAGTGTGCACCAGCTTATCTGGGACAGCCCGTAATTGCTGGTGACTATAGTTTTCGCAGGCTGTGCTAGTTGGTGTCACCACCTCTCTTTTCTGCCTACACACCGCTCATTGCATTCAGGTTCTTTGGAAATAACTGCTCAAGAACTAGAGCCTGACATAAGATGTTGCATGAGAGTCCCTAGCCAACCAGTGCAGGATGGAGGGGCCTGATGGAGTATACCCCTCTAAGGCTGCCAGTGTATAGAGTACAAAACTGCTAGCATGACATATGGCACACAACACCTGCAGTATTCTGACAGTGAAATAGACAACACCAGAATCTGGAGAGACCACCTACTGTGATGCTTGGTCTGGGGACCAGGTGATGTGAGCCCTTCCTCACATTCAGGATGGCCGGTGAGAAAGGATACTTGTACATGTGGCAGCTGTTATTTCCATCCATGAAGTACACAATGTGCCTGAACATTATAGAGCTGATGTGACAGATTGCTGCATTCTCCATAGGGGCAAAAGCAGCGTATAGGTGTTCAGATTGTGAGGTGTATCCTGGGAAATAAAGGGGCTAACCAGTACTGGCACACATAGCCCACGCTGCAGCCAAGGTGGGGACCCTGTTCACTGGAGCATTGCCCAGTACTTGTGTGTCTTGTATAATGAAGGAGCAGGTGTGCAAGGCCCCCAGAGAGGGCAGGATGGTCTGAGATGGACCTAAAGGGTCATGAATGAGGTTTGAGTTTGGTGTATGTGCAAAAGTACTTTTCTTGTAGTGTACAGTAGGTCACAAGGGAATGTATGCCCTGCACGTGTGCTGCCTCAGGGATCAGTGCCACCCAGTGGACCTCTGCAGTCCAGTGGACCTCTGTGTGCAAATGTTGTTTGGACTAGGAGGTACAGTAGAGGGAAGGGTATCTTGCCTCACATGTGGCTTGGCCTTTGCACAAGAAATTACTACTGCTGAATTGTGTCTGTTATGGAGATGCAGTCCTACATGTCCAGTGCAGTCTGTACTGCATGTGTACTGCTGCAGGCAAGTCCTAGGTGTGCTTACAACTGTCTTAGAATGTGTCTGACAGGTTGTTTCAAGTCTTAGGTTTAGCCCATTGCAAGCAGGGACCTGTAGTCTGTTTTATTCTAGAGAGTGCTGTTGAGAGAGAGGTGGAGATGTAGCCAAATAGTTAGAGCACTGCCTCAGTAAAGAACAAACCAGCATACAAATCCCACTTGTGACCTTGGGAAAGCCACTTCACCCTCCATTGCCTTGGAAGAAAAGCCTGGAAATACACTTCTGGTCACACTGCCAAGTAAAGCCCAAGAGCTGCTGGTTTTCCAGTAATCAGCATAGACTTGTTTATGTGTGATGACAGCACATTGGATCTGCAAGCATGCATATTGTAATCATACCCATCTGACAGCATGACTCTATTGGCTCTGCTGCAGCATATTGCAAAAGGTCTCATAACTTCACCCTGTAGATATATGACACATGAGTTGTACATGATTGGAAACATTCATAATTGTGAATGAACATCTTTTGCTCCAACAGATATGTGCAGTACATGCAGGCATGTCACACTCCTGGGATGGCCACCTGTACAACTCATCACACGTCCTTACTTGCTCAATTTGGCCAATATGAGAGGCAAATCAGTTCAGAGACATGAGTGGATGCCAGGTGTGTAACATAATATGCGTGACCTTGTTCCGCCAGACATTATGAGTGTAGATCTTATCTGTACAGGAGCACTTTGCTTTTGTATGCAACTTCTGCAGATGTGTGCCTGTTAAGTCCTTGGATAATAGTCTACCTACTTGTCCAATTGTTAAATACATATGTGTCAGGAAGATTGTAGGATGGTTAGAGCAGCTGAGACAGATTTGAAACCCTAATAGATGGTATTAGACCTTTTCTGTGGCAGAGCTGTAATTTTTCTCAAACACTACAACTGAGGTTATCTGCACTTGTGAGGTCACATCAAGTACATTGGGGCAGCAAGGCCATACAGCACTCTCATCTTCCCCCATCCATCCTTCAGACCATCCATCAATATATACAGTATCCATCCTGTTCAGTCATGTATTCTCCTGCCAGCTGGTACACCCTGGCCTACACTGTGGCATTTTATTCATTAGGGTGTATCACTTACATCTAACCTGCAGCTGATGTGCATATCACCGCTGCCACCCAGGCATTCTTTCTGTGCCTACATCGTGGCTATGGTGGCTACCCCATGGCACACTTATACCCAATCCTATGCCACCCACTGACATCACAGTGGATTACATGAGCACCCCTCACTAATACAGTCCAACTACCTCCCACATTATCCACACACTCACTGTCCCACACATGTGACATACGGATGTGAACTGTCCATCACCAGTTCCCTTTGTTCCCATCCAGCACCTCAGTTCTGACCTCTCCATAGGCTTCCTTATCCCAAGTTAAGGCAACCGTCCTTAGCAGGTGTTAACCTGCACGCTTGGAGCTCATAACACCCAATGTCCACTTAATGCCCACTAACTGGCTGCAAGCACCCTTACCGCCAGAATGCCTACTCCCTTCCCCAGTCTTTAACGCATGAAGGGGCCTCAACACTTCTGTTTCTGCACGCTAAAGGGTGCAGCCTTACCACTGCTCAGTAAACATACCCCTAAATGTCATGGCTCCGTGCTAGCTGGCAATGTGCAGCCTGGTGCACCTACTCACACTAGAACACATGCTGCCAGCTAGTGCCCTTTTTGTAAAAGACCCCCATAGTTTTGGCTTGTCCAGAATAGGTTCATAGGTTTTGCAGGGAAAATTACGCTAGGACATTTTCCTCAGGCAATAATCAAAGCAAAACTATCTAAGTATGACCTAAGTTGTTTGGCTTTGCTTACTAGTGCAAACCCCAAAGGTAAAATTATCCATGGAGATAGCACTGAAGTGAGCAGTTCTGATTATTTTCCCCAAAGTGACTAAGCCCAAGGATTGCACAAATCTTTGCAGCAGAGGCAGGACTTGAATTTTCCTGTTTTCTAGATTGTAGGCTTCTTTTGTGTAGATGTAGCATATTTTCAAGAAACTCATCATCTGCGAATCAACTTATAAAACAAGGGGAAAAACTAAAGGGAAGAAAGCTATAACTATAGTTATTCGAGGTCGCCAAGGAAATCTAGAAAATTTAAACTACATTTTTTCTCATAACAAGCTAAATCTCAGCTTTCGATTCAGGTGTTTTTGAAGAGGAGTCTTTGTTGAGAGAATCTATTTGTGAATATTAAGTAGGAATCTGAAAAGGCTGGGGTTCATAATCTGAACAATCCCTTATTGTAACATTGTGCTGATGTTCTTTATTTTTGCTTGAATTATGCATTGTTTATGCATTAATGTTTTGTTATTTTTATTGTAACCCATTCTAATGCCCACAGCAAAAGGCAAGCAATCAAACTTGGATAAAATGAAAATGAAAGAAGACAAAAGAAATGTATTTGGTCTTCAGTGATTGAATCTAAAAAAAAAGAAATGGCTTCAAAAACAGAGAAAATCATTTAGTCACACCTGGAATTGCAGTGCAAGTAAAAATCAGTATTTATTCTATTCATGTATTTCTACAACCTTCTATTAAGAATAAAATTGTGTTCATTGCAGTCAACGTCTGATTCACAAAGAAAAACATCAGTTAATTTTGATTTAACTCACTCCTTTCCAATAGTAGTTCAAGGGGGAGTTACATTCAGGTATATGGGAGGCATTGCCTTATCCCCGGAGGGCTTATAATCTAAGAGGCCCTTTTACTAAAGCCTGCTAGGTGATTAATTCACGTTCTAATGGGCAGTTACAGCTCATGGTGGCAGTTAACACATATGCAAGACAGCTATTGGATGCTAAAATGTTTGTTAATTACCCATGACATGAAGGGGCAGGGCATACTGTAAGTGGAGTCTGGATATGGAGAGAACTGCACATCATGCACTGTCAATGCGGCAATTAGTGGGTGCACATAACAACACTTCTATGAGTAGCCTTAGGTGCACCTGTGTTAACTGTGCCACACGTTAGGGTACGTGTCCATGTGGTAACTGCCAGGAACATGCTGGTGATACCCTTGAGAGTTACTGCAGAGGCTTGCACTTAACGCACATTATCTTTTATGCTAAATGTGCATTAAGTACAACACCCTAGCCAGTTTCAGTAAAAGGGTCCCAAAGTTTGCATCTAAGACAGGGGCGTACAAGCTCAGGCCTTGAGGACTGACAGCAGGCCAGGCTTTCAGAGTATCCCTAGTGAATATGCAGTCAGGGTATATGCGTGCAGCTGTGTCTCATGTATATTCATTAGAGATATCCTCAAATCTGGCCTGTTTGTGATCCTTGAAGGCTGACCGCCCTCAAGCAAACAAAATTACAATATTTGTAAATGAACATCAACCCAATATAGATTTATACTGAGCCTGCAGTGTGGTAAGTGGAAAGTCTTTTTTTGTAAGGTGAGAGCAGGCTTTCTTTACTTAATGACTAATATTATTCATCTAGAATATTTGTAAGTTATATTATCTTTTAAAGGACCACCCAAAAAAATGTTATACTTGAGTCTTAATGTCTGCTAAAGCCCTTTCTTCACATGAACTGCACAATCGTGATAGTTCATATATTATAGCAACTGGTATTTTTACTATTTATTTTATTTTATTTATTTACTTCTCTTATATACCGCGCTATTAAAATCAGTGCGGTTTACAATTGAACAAAAAACATACTGCAATGTCACACGACAATTGAGTTTTTACATTGAACATGGACGAGATAACCTGGAGGTAACAGGGGTAACTAATTACAGAGTAATTATTCATGGAGTATGGTGAGAAATTATACATATAGTATGGTAAGAAATTATACTAGCCCTTTAAAAGCCATTACAAACTGTAGACATTCTGTTTTCTCCTTGACCAGCTACTAGAAATGCACTTTGAATTCAACTGGTGATCTTAGATCTTGTAAACAATATTGGATTCATAGTGCAAGAAACCAGGCTTCCTATGCATAGGACAGGTGTAATATTGATACCAGCAGGATGAGCGTCCCCTGCCCTCTTTAATGTGCCACAGTACTGTCAGAAAGAGTGATTGATTAGCCATGCTAATTCATTCATTGACCTCTTTACCAGTAAGGGTACCGATTGTAATGGTGGTTTTAGTGATGTAGACGCTTGCTGGGAACTAGATTGAAATCTTCAACTCATTTCAAATAGGTTCGAACAGCAGTGTCTTTCAGTGATTATTGGCCTTGCTTTATTTTTTCAAATTAGAGTCCACTTTCTAATCTAATAATTGCATCTGTTGCCCAATGGTAATTCTTCCTCAGGTCTGTTCATTATAGAACAGCACATAACGCCCATTAAAGGACTGACCACACCATTAGCAGCTGAATCCTTATTCAGTCAACAAATGGTAGTGTAGCGTAACCATCTGTTGCTGTATTCCCAGAGCAGCAATACATGGTAACAGACAAAAACAACAGCTTTGTATATAAACTTTTCTTTATTTCTTTTAAAGCTGTAAAGTTTTATTGTGATTTTAAGCATCTCACTTGGATTTGTTCTGGCATTTTGCATTTATGTTTTCCCTCACACTCTATTTTTTTTCTGCTTCACTCTTACCCCTATTTGACTTTCTCAAATGCTTAGGCAGATACTTTCTTACTCTATTCTCCATTTTTCTCACCCTTATGTCCACAAACATAGAAAACTTCACTTTGGATGACAATTTTCAAAAGATTTTACCCAGTTAACTAAACAGTTAATGGGGTTAATGTCGAGGCTGATAATAGCCATGCCAGGGTGGAAAGAGCTGAGGGGCAACGCATGGGGATTTGAGCATGAATCACAGTGCTGAATTTTCATCTGTAATCAGGGAGTTTCCCTCTGAATATGTGCTTGCAGGCCTGCAGACACCAAAGTCTGTTTAAAAATTGCCCTGTTCATCTACTAAATGGAGAAATTAAACTTGGAAAGACAGGTGATAGAGGAACCAGATTGTTGTACATCTACCTTTCTCTTTGGATCTTTTGCTTAACGTTGTTAAAGAAATACAATATGTAGAGGGCAATTCTATAAGCAGCCATGAAAATGTAAAGCCTTTTACATGCATAACATGTTTTTTTTAGTCATATACGTGCATAGGAGAGCACTTACGCGTGTAAATTATATGATCATGATTCTATTAGTATGTAGTTAGAACACCTCATGCATACTTTTGCTCTGGGTGTGCACATGGGCAGAGTGTTGGTAAAGTACACATTTATGTGCATAATGCGGCGAACATATGTAAGATACGTGCCGCCATTTATACCAGATTTCATCGTAGTGATATAACTCTGTCTTCCTTCAGATCATTGAAGAAAAGAAAGCAAAGGAGGATAGCAGACTTCTGTGCCCCACCGGTCTCTTACCTCAGGTCACATGGACCACTTTACTGTTCACAGAACAGTTCAGGTGGAGCCCGGGAGTGTACCAGCTGCATCAACACAGAAGTCTGCTGTCCCAGCATCCTTTTCAGATGTCGAGACATCTCTCTCCCTGGAGAAGCTGTCCCCTATACCCTTACATGATAGGCTACATTCCTGAAAGACAAATCTGGGTGACATAAGTCAGGATTGCAGGTTCTCCCATGGGGGGGGGGGGAGGTTGTCAGCACAAATGTTAGTGAGCTACCCTCTATACAAAATGCTTCTGGAGGAAACATGTAGGTTCGGGATTGAAGGAGACGCTACCTTGGAGCTTCTAGGGAATCAGCTGCAGTTCAAGTTGGAGCAGGCCCCATGCCGGACCCAGGTTTTCCTTCTAACTTTATTTCCTCTGAAGCAGTACCATGAACATAAATTGCAGCCTGTTCAAAAGGCTAATTTGGCTGAGAGATTGAAAATTGAGAGTTTAGACAATGCTACTCGCTCTGGATCAGCTAAATATAACTGCTATGTTGGAGACTTCAGCTGGGGAAGAAGTGGTTCCAACTACTTTAAAAGTAATGTGCACAATCACGTGATGCGGTAAGGGCAAGTAGACGTGCTCTGCTTGCGCTCTGGTCGCCCTCAACCCAAATCGGCATAACAGGGAGGTGAAATTGCTGATACTCGCCTGCTGCCCTCCCGAAGAACTCACTGCCTGACTGGAGCTGGTGGGGAGTAAAACGCTATGGCTGCGGCTGCGAAACTCAGTCGCAAGGAGAAGGACCACATGGCAGTCACTAGAAAGATGGCGGATGGGCCATCGGCGCTAAACCCGCCCACGTCCCCAGCCTTCTTGGAAGAAGTATCAGCGGCGGTGACAGAGGCTCTTGCGGTGCAATTTTCTACCCTACACAAGAAGATGGATAGCCTGCAAAGCTCGGTAGGTGCCGTGGGGAACCGATTACAAGATGCTGAAGAGCGAATTAGACGGGCGGAGGACAGTGTGGAGGCCCTGAGTCAAGAGATTGCGGGCCTGCGAGCACAGATGCAGTCTCAAGAGTTGAAATTAGACGATCTAGAAAATCGCTCACGGCGTAACAACTTGCGGCTGATGGGCATCCCGGATGTAGTAGCGGATAAAGATTTAAAACAGTATTTGGAGACTCTGCTGTCCCAACTGTTTGAAGGTGCTTTGGAAGGAGGCAAACTGTTTATAGAACTGGAGTACCGAGTTGGAGTCCGGCAGGCCCGAGATCGGAGGCCGAGAGTAGTTCTTGTTAAATTTCTGCAATTCCCCCAGAAAGAGGCCATTCTATGAGCGGCACGACAGAAAGGGGTCATCGAACGGGAGAATCTGAAGCTGCGCATCGCACAAGATTACTCTGTAGCGCTCAGTCAGCGGAGAAGAGCCTACACACCCCTATGCCAAAAGCTTATTGATGCGAAGATCAAGTTTTTTGGTGCAATATCCTGCTCGGCTACAAATCTTACATGGAGGCACTCACAGGACATTTGAGACTGCGGAGGAAGCGAAGTCCCACGTTCAGAGCTTGACAACTGATGCCACAGCTAGAAATGTGAATCTAGACGTTTGATGTTAGGGGCAAGCGCACCAGGTGATTTCTTCATGGCAGACCGCAGGAGAGCGGCCGCTAAAGGCCCCCTTGGAGTGAGTTGGAGGGGGCTTGACATCAACCAGTTGGGCCTACCCGAGGACTGCCTGACTTTGAGGACTGGTGCACACAGTTATTTTAGATTCTTGGGGTAGGGTACTATATATTTAGTAATGTTGTTAAAGAAGTTCAAGCACTGTTCGATGGGTTATGGTGGTAGGGATTCTTACAATATTGGGGAGTGTGTGGTATGCAAAGGGGTAAGAGAGAAGAGCAAAATTGTAGAGGGCAGGGGTGGGGGGTCGGGACGCGGGGGGGGGGCGACTATACGCATTGAGCGTGATCCAAGGCCACTAGTTAGCTAAGGAGGGTTGGATGGTAGCATGGCAGGGGGCGGGAGGGGAGGGGGTAGTACAAGGGGACGGGAGGGGGGATGGTTCAGGGGAGGGTGATCACACATGGGGATTATATCAATGGTATTTCGATAGCTACCCGGCAGGGAGCTGGGGGGGGGGGGGTTCAGGCTGGGGGGGACCCTCCTAGGATAATAGGACATACTTTGTGGAAGAACCTAGACTTAGGGTTGCTACCCTGAAAATCATCTCGTGGAATGTGTGTGGGTTGGGGAACCCGATTAAGCGGCATAAAGTACTGAGGGCCTTAGGCAGACAGAAATGCGATATTGCATTTCTGCAGGAAACCCACCAGACGGCTGACGAGCATAGTAAACTGTGTAGAGAATGGGTGGGGCAAATGTGGGGTTCACCTGCTAAGGGGAGGAAGGGGGGAGTGGCTGTTCTGATCCACAAAGGCATTCAATTTGAGCAAGAAAAGGCACATGTCGATACTGATGGGAGATTTGCGTTACTACAAGGGCATTTGGAGGGGAAGGCTGTTATTTTGGGGAATTTGTACAGCCCCAATGTGTTGGATCAGGGCTTTTATAATGGCTTGGCCTCCAAGTTGGAGCAAATGCCTGAGCTCCCTTTGGTCTTGGTAGGGGACTTCAATGGGATCTTAGATATGGAATTAGATACGTCTAAGGGAGAGGGAACGCGTGAGAGGGTACAGGCAGCACGGGTATTACAACGATTCTGGGTGAGGTTGGGACTAGTGGACCTATGGAGGCTATTGCATCCATTAGAAAAAGACTATACCCACCAATCGCGGGCACACAGCTCCAGTGCGCGCCTAGAATACCTTTTGATTTCCGGAGGCTGGTTTGGGCGAGTTGGGGACGCGCAGATCGGGCCCATAGAAATCTCGGACCACGCTATGATCTGGTTGGAGCTGCGGAGGGAGGGGGATTTCCCAAAACGCGCATTTGGAGATTCCCGCCAGAACTTTATAGAGATCCCCAGTTTCACCGCTTCATTAGGCAGCGGTGGCAGGAGTTTGAGAGGGACCATCAGGGACACCAGGACAACCCTGAGCTGGTGTGGGAAACTGCTAAGGTTGTCCTACGTGGAGACATTATCGGCTGTGCTGCACACAAATGCAGGATGATGGTGGAGCAGATTATCCATCTCGAGAAACAAGTCACCTGGCTGAGGCGGGTGTATTCGCGGACCCCGATGGTAACAAACAAGAACCGTTTTTGGGAGGCGCAGGTTGATTTGAACGAGCTTTTGTATCAGAGAGCCAAGACGTCGATGCTGTATTATCGTTATCAATTGCACTGCCATGGTGACAAGCCAGGGAAACATTTGGCCAGGTGTCTACGCGGGCAGAGAGGTACGACTATGGTGGCGGCGCTCCAGGATGAGAAAGGTGTACTACATAGGGAGAACAAGGCGATTGTCCAGGTATTCCGCACTTTTTTCCAAAAGTTGTACATGGCGGAAACAGGTTCGCCCCTGTGGATGCAAGAGTATTTAAAGGATGTGGAATTGCCAAAACTGAGTGCGGCCCAGAGTGCTCAACTAGGTCAGCCGATAATGGCTCAGGAAGTACAGCAAGTTATTATGCAGACAAAGTGTTATAAAACACCTGGACCCGATGGGCTAGGTGCGTAATTCTATAAACTGCTGGGTGAAGTTGTCACCCCTCCACTGATCGCAATCCACAACCGGCAGATCGAACAGGGTTTCTTTCGATGGGATGACAACTAAGCCCACATAATTCTTATACCAAAACCAGGGAAAGACCCCTTACAAGCGGCATCCTATAGACCCATCTCGCTACTGAACTTTGACTTAAAGATTTTGGCTAAGATCTTGGCAGATAGGCTGGTGGGGTCCTTGGACCAGCTGGTGCATGACGCACAGTTGGGATTTGTGAAGGGGCATTTTGTGGTACGCAACCTGCGTAAAATCTTGACGTCAATGGAATGGGTGCACGATCGGCAACTGCAGTCTTTGCTGGTCAGTTTTGACGCAGAAAAGGCTTTCGATAGTGTCAACGATCCGTGTTGCCTTGTTATGGGCTGGGGGCTCCCTTTGGCAGGATGGTCAAGAGCCTATATGCAGCGCCGACTGCTAGAGTGCTCTGCAATGGAGTGTTATTGGAGACCTTCCCACTGGAGCATGGAACGCGTTAGGGTTGCCCTCTCTCCCCCCTATTGTTTGTCCTGTCGCTAGACCCCCTTATTTGGCGAATAGAGATACAGGGGGTACGCATTGGCTGACACGAATTTAAAGTCTCAGCTTTTGCTGATGACCTTCTGGTGCATTTGCTTGCCCCTAGGCAATCCCTGCCTCGATTGATGGAGGAGTTTGTGCAGTTTGGTAGCTTTGCGGGGTTATCTATTAACGCGGATAAATCCGAGCCATTGGATGTATCAGGTCAGTTGCGAGGAAGTTGGGGGGATACGTTCCCCCTCTGCTGGGCAGAGAATAGCTTCCGCTACCTGGGTATCATACTGACACAACACCCCAAAGAACTTTACGGGACTAATCTAGACCGAGTGTTATACCGCTTGGAGACCCAGTTGAAGGCGTGGAGTTCTCTCCCGCTCTCTCTTTCGGGAAGGGTGGTGGCTTTTAAATTGGTAGCATTGCCGAGAATCCTCTATTGGTTTCAGACCTTGCCGCTGTGGCTATGGAAATGGGACCTATGGCAAATGGAAAAATTGATACTGAGGTTTTTGTGGAAGGGGGCTAGGGCTCACATTCCGCTAACCCGTTTAAGGGGGAGTTGGAGAGAGGGGGAATGGGGCTCCCAGACCTGGGGATGTATGCATTGGCGTGTCACGTTCAACATCTGGGGGACTGGTTAGGTGGGACAGATGTGTCTATGCCCCGAGCCATTGAAGAAGCCTTTGTAGCTCCGCTGTCTCTGCTCACAGTTCTCCATATGGGGACCCAGGAGATGCTGAGCAGAGGGGCGATTAGTGTGCTTCTGAGATCCGCTAGTCGGTCCTGGAGACAACTTAATACATACTGGCATAGGTCCTGGTGAGTATCGAGTTGGTTGCCTATCCAGGGGAATGTGGACTTCGTCCCAGGAACGGAAATGGTGGCCTTCAAGGACTGGAGAAGCCAGGGTATTCGGAACTTAGGGCATGTAATTGACCCCTCGGGAAAATGTAAATTGTTTGCTTCCCTGAAGGGGGAATACGAACTCGGTTCTGCCCATTTTTTTATGTTTCTGCAGGTCTCGCATTATGTATCATCTTTACCGGTAGCGGAGCTTAGTATGGAGCGCTCGGTGCAGATTTTAGAATTTTTCGACTTGGGCGAGGAGGAAGCGCCATCGATAGCGGTGTTGAAGAAACGATTGGCCTCCTTTAGGTCTCTCCCAGACTATCGGGGAGTGGAGGGAGCCTGGGCAGTTGAGTTAGGGCAGGAAATCCGCCCAGGTGCGGTTCTTCAGGTTTTGAGGAGGATTGAGGAGATTGCTGTTGGGGCAAGGTGGAGAGAAGTACAGTTTAAGTGTATAACACAAGCACATTTTTCACCTAGAAGGGCGTTACGTAGTCACATAACCTCTGATGGGTGGTGTCCCCGGTGTTTGGAGCCAATGGCAACCTTGACACATATGTGGTGGAGTTGCACACTTTTACAATCTTATTGAGCGAGGATATGCACCTTTCTAGGTGGGCTGCTCCATCGGAGACTGCGATGGAATGGGTCTCTTGTGGTGCTGGATCAGATTGACCACCTTCACCTTAGGGGGAGAGGCGAGAGATTACTGATACGGAAGGCCTGTCTGGTGGGGAAAGGCCCGATACTGCGTAGTTGGAGAGAATCATTGGCGCCTACATTTTGGGAATGGCGTAACTGCTTTCACCAGCTGATGCTTGTGGAAAGATGGCAGGCGCAGGGTAATTGCCGGTGCTGGTCAACCTTTTTACTTGTCTGGGAACCCTATATCCACCAATTGGGCCCTCATAGTCGGAATGAAATTTTGCAATTGGATAGCTAGGGAGCTATGTAGAATGAGTGGGTGAAGGCTGGTAGATAGTGGGTAGTTGCCTTGGTTGGGGATTTAGATGGAGGTGTGATCCAGGGGGCGAGGGGGAGGGGGGTATAAAAATTTTATAATACACCTGTACCTGTGGAAAATTTCCGAATGGGGATCAGAGTCCACCCCACAAGGAGAATGATTGTACATTGATTGTTACTGTTGGTGACTGTTAAATAAAGTATTTAAAAAAAAAAAAGTAACGTGCACACTCAAGGCAGACAGAAATTGGATTTTGAAGTTATATTTTAAAAAAAAAGAAATGTTTTCTTTATGAGTTGTTTGAGTAACATTTTCCTGGATCTTGCCAGAGAAACACAAAAAATATGCAAATTTTTCCTTCATGGGGATATGTTTACAAAAGAACATTAAGGGTGCACCATTTAAAAAGCATTAACAGCAGCAGTAAGGGTGTTATCATGCAGTAAAGGCTGCGGCAGGGAGTAGGCGTTTCGGCATTAAGTGTGCTTGGCTCCACTTATTGGGTGCTAACAGAACCCCGGGCGTTAAGATGCGTTAAGATGCGCAGCATGCACCTTAATGCCTGAAAATGGTAGTCTCCTTAATGCTGGATAAGGGAACCCTGTGAAAGTTGCATTTTAGATGATGGATGGATGGAAAGTTAAGGGCTGATGGACATGTCAGATCCATATGCAACCTACATGTTAGTCAAGAAGTGGGATGAGCATATGGGAGGCATCTGTACTGTATCAGTCAGGGGTGCCCATGTAATCTGCTGTGGGATAGGATTGGGAAGAACTGTGACCTGGTGGAGCCAGGAAGAATAGGGTAAAATATTCTTTGAGTTGAAATAAATAAACTGTTTCTAGATACCTTTACAAAGAGACCTTCCACATAGGAGGCAAGAGATCTGAGAATTTGTTTTAAATAGGTGTTAAAGCCAAGTGAAAGGTCAAAGAGGCAATTTAGAAGGCTTCCTCTATCAAACCAAGTGCTGTGTGAATCACCCAGGAAATTGTTATCAGATTATCTTAGAACAGAGGTACTCAAATCCAGTCCTGGAGGGCCGCAAACCAATCAGGTTTTCAGGATATCCCTAATGAATATGCATGAGATATATTAGCATGCACTTCCTCCATTGTATTTGAATCTATCACATGCATATTCATTAGGGATATCCCGAAAACCTGACTGGTTTGCGGCCCTCCAGGACTAGATTTGAGTACCTCTGCCTTAGAAGAACAGGTCTGGGACCTGTGCAGGAAGTTAGCCTTTTCGAAGAATTGGAAGAAATATTGATAAACCAGGAGGATGTATTACAACCATTTGATAAACTAAAGAGTAGCAAATAACCTGGACCAGATGATATACATCCAAGGCTATTGAAAGAACTGAAGATTGCAAACATACTATTAGTAAATCTGTGAACTATCATTAAAATCATCTGTAGTACCTGAAGATTGGAGAGTGGCCTTTGAATATCCATTTTTTAAAAAGGTTCCAGGAGTTAGCCAGGAAACTACAGACCAGTAAAGCTGACGTCAGTACTGGGCAAAATGGTAGAAACCATTCTAAAGAATAAAAATATTGAACATGTAGATAGCCATGATTTAATGGGAGAAAGCCAACATGGATTTAGCCAAGGAAAGTCTTACTAATCTGTTATATTTTTTTGAAGGTGTGAATAAACAAGTAGACAAAAGTGCACAGGTTGATATAGTGTATGAGGATTTTCAGTAAGCCTTTGAAGGATACTAGCAAAGTTTGAAGTTAGAGCATATCAGCAGAGAGGTTCCAATAAAGACAAAAGTGGCCCAAATGCCCTTGAGTACAGAACAGATAGAGCTTAAAGATTCCAAATTACCCCTGCCTACCATTAGCCAGATTAATATGAATAAAATACAGCCTCTAAAATGCTTTATGCAAATAATAGAAGTCTAAAAAATAAGATGGGAGAGTTAGAATATATCACTAAATGAGAGATTAGATATGATTGGTATCTCATCAGGCAATCTGGCAAGCGATTGCACATGCAGTTACAGACCTGGGAGGTCCAGTACGTGATGTAGAGCAAATTAAGAAGTGGTTCCATGACATCAAGAGTTCCATACATGCTAAGGTGTCAGAAACAGGGCATATGCACAAGGCACAGGTGGGAAGAGGGCAGAACCACTCCTAATGACCCCGATGGAGGAATGCCTGGCACAATGCCTCGGGGGCAGGGGGTAGAATTTACATGCTGGGCCTCCCAGAATTCCTTCACAGCAGTCATGAGGCAGCATGTTTGTGAGGATCCTGATGATAGGGTCTCATTGCCTGAGTGCTGATATCTTGCTTATCTGTATGTAATGCTCACATTGGCACCAGCTTTTGTTGCTTCCACACCTATGGGAGCACTGACATGGCGGCCATTGGCACCATACAACACACACAATGGTTGTTTCTGGCTGCTCTGTGACTCCAAGCAGATGACCACGGTGTGTCAGAGAGAAAGGTCAAAGGTTTAAAGCCAGCCTGTGGATAAGGAATGATAGATAAGTCCTGGTGTGTTAATTTTTTTATTTTATATGGGGATGTATAGGAAAGGCGGTATAGAGGAGACATGATAAAGATGTTTAAATACCTCTTTCGAATGAAAGCAGGCCTTGCTACAAGGGGACATAGGATGAGGGTGAAAGGGGATAGACTCAGGAGTAATATATGGACATTTCTATACGGAAAGTATGGTGGATGCGTGGAATAGTCTCCCAGTGGAGGTGGTAGAGATAAGAGCAATATCAGAATGCATAGAAGCAAGGGTCAAACACTGAGGATCTGTAAAGGCAAAAAAGGGACTGTTGTAATTGATATGGAAGGGCACACTAGATAGGCCATGTGGTCTTTTCCTGCCATCATGTTTCCATGTTTCTCTCTTTCTAGAATGTGCACCCAGATTGGAATGGGGGCCTCCACAGCTGTGAGCTATGCTGGCCTCATTCCACTGAGCCTGGGACACATACTGGGTGTGGAGATATAGCTCAATGATTCAAGCACTGACTGAGGAACCAGGGTTGCAGGGTTCAAATCCCACTAGAACTCCTTGTGGCTTTGCATATGTCTTCTAACCTTCCATTGCCCCTTGACAATTCCATGTTATCAGTGTCCCAGTTTAGTGTACATTACAATGTCAATCACTTTGATTGAGCTGATACAGCAGTATAAAAGACCTGTTATATATCTAAAGACATAAATACTGGCCAGGCATTTCCATCAACAGTCCTAGATAGGTAGTAGAGCACAGTGACATGTACACCCATGTCTGCTTCCACCAGGGCTACAGACCTCCACATTCAGGGGCTCCTGACAATTTAGTGATGGCAGGAGAACTATGCTAATGACACATGCATGCATATCCAAGACATGTACATGGATCTCTCCCTGAGTATCCCCTGCATTGTAGGCACATCACAGGCACCCCACGCCTCTTCTGTCTGGGATCTGCATTCAATTCAGGAGCATTGTTGGACCCAAGGGCTCCTTCCCCCTCCTCATGTGTGACATGTCCTCTGCCCCCAGCCATCCTGGGAGGTGTTTCACAGCCTAATGCACCTGTGCCTCCCTCTCAGGTTTTACACTCATCTTTCCCCCTTACTCACACACCACAAACTGATGTCTACAGCTGGCCCTTGGCAGGTTCCATCTAGTAACCACACAGCCTTCATACCCAGCTGCTGTATCTCAATTTCCATGTGCATTCATCTCACCCACATTCACAAACCAAATTCCTAGCTCTGTGTCCTCACATCTCTACCCCTCTGTGATCCTTTGGATGCCTGCAAACAATCTCTGCCCCCTGTCCTTCCGGGGGTGCCTGCTGTCCACACATTGCTCCACATTCCCCACAGAGTCTAGGTACATGCCCTGTCACCATGATGTGTGCCCACCCCTTGGAACCATTCCTGGTTGGGACAGATTATGAGGAATGTGCATGTGATCAGTAACCACATGAAGAGTGGTGACATGGCCGTTGTTGAGCGACTGTGCATGGCATTGATGTGTGCATACACATTATTGGAGCACTGTCGCAGATGCACTACCTAGCATTGTGCCAGCATTACATACCTCTGATGCCCAATGTGTTCATGTATTGTATGCATGTGACTTGGCTATACCTACCTTCCCCTGCACATGCCCAGTTAGAACGGAACTGATATTCTGCCTTTTTCTTCTTGGACTCATCATTATAGAATTCCTTGTCATCTGATCTTAGACTAGAACCCCTATACTCAAAATTTAAGACCTCCTTGAAAACATAAAAACATAGTATATGATGGCAGATAAAGACCAGAGTAGTCCATCTAGTCTGCCCAGCAAGGCGGCAAGAGTAGGTACACCTGCCGCTCTGTGCAGGTCATAGAAACATAGAAACATAGAAATATGATGACAGAAAAAGACCACATGGCCTATCTAGTCTGTCCTTCCATGTCAACAACTGCAACAGTCCCCTTTTTACCTTTAGAGATCCTCTGTGTTTGTCCCATGCTTTTTTGAATTCAGTCACTGTCCTCATCTCTACCACCTCCACTGGGAGACTATTCCACGGATCCACTACTCTTTCCATAAAGAAATATTTCCGCATATCACTCCTGAATCTATCTCCCTTCACCCTCATCCCATGTCCCAGGTCACCCCTCCCTATGCCCTTGTTTAGGGATGTACCTACCACTCTGTGTAGGTCATCCCTATTTGTTGAGAGTTATGTTTATTTTGATTTTATCCTGTTGCTATAAAGGGATCCTTTGTGTCTGTCCCATGCCAATTTCAATTCTGTCATTGTATTTGCCCCCATCACTTCCATTGGGAGGGCATTCCAAGCAGCCACCACCCTTTTGGTGAAAAAGTATTTCCTAACATTGCCTTCAGGTTACCCCCTTTGTGGTAATGAGGCTTCTGACAAGCATAGAAAAAGGGCTGGTTTTAAAACTTTTTCTTCTGAGCTAAAGCATGGCTCAGGCAGGCATTCATTTAAATCAGCACCTAGAGAGCAAAGCCACATGATTGAGAGTGCTGAGTACAGACAACACCCTGCCTCCATGGCAACACAGAGTGCAAATGAGAAATACCTGGGGGGATGGGGCTAGGAAACGGGTCTCACACTAAAACATTTAAGCACTCAGGATCAAAGGCAGAGAGAGAGAGAAGCAGGGAGAGAAGCAGAGGAAGGAACAGAAGGAGCAGAGTCAAGACGGGAGTCTTGGACAAGGCAGACATGGGAGTCATGGCAGAGAGGCAAGAAGCCAAAGCCCAGAGAGTCCCGGCAGATTGGACAGTCTAGGAGAGAAAGACTGAGGAGTCTGACCAGAGGCTCTGGAGAATGGCAGAGAAAGTCTGAGCTTCGGCACAGAAGGGATTCTAACAGCAGCTCTTCTACCAGAGACAGCTGTACAGAATTTGCAAGCCCTTGTGAAGGTAGGAACCCGAACTCTGGGAGAATTGTAGAATACAGCTCAGATAGCAGTGAGGCTGCTGAGATTTATCCTTCTGGAAAGCCTGAGAGAAAAACTGTTCCTAGAAGCCAGGGAAGACAGCAGAAACTTGTGAGTATCTTGCCCAGAAGTGCAAAGCCGTGCAGCTCATATAAGAAGCCTGAAGGGAGAAAAGGGAATCCCTGGGATGAAATGTTTAAGTTAATGCAACGATTGAAACCTGATTGTGCAAATAAAGATCCAGAGCTGTTTCAGGGTGAAACTGAAGACATGGAGATAGAGTTAACTGGATTGGAGCAGGATACAGAGTCTCTAATGGATTGCTCAACAGCTTATGTTTCATAAGGGGAAAAGCTGAATTGCTAGCCAAAGAGAAAATTCAGAACTGTGATAAATGCTCTGAGGTTTTGAATGCTGAAAGCAAAAGGAAAGGATTACAAATGTGTTTTGCTTAACACCGTTTGAAGCATTAGTCCTGTATGCTGAAGAAAGCTACTTGAGTTCATTATTGTTTCTGCTATACCTTGTTCATGTTCTAAAGAAGATTTACTTTGCTAAAGTCTGATGATACAAAAGAAAATTAATAAATTTCCTGTGAATTGCCTAAAACTACTCGGACTGCTTATTAACCACAACTAAAAAATTCCAGCAGCATTTGCTCTGGTAATAAGTCAGTTTAACAAGAACAGTTGGCATGCAGTGCTCTTTATAGGCAACCGCCTATACAGGGTGCAGCACCACACCTTGCAACTTCATTTTATGCCTTCTAGTTTTACAGCTTCCCCGTCTTTGGAAGAGTTTTGTTTGTTCATCACTGGGCAGGCTGGATGGACCATGCTGGTCTTTATCTGCTGTCATTGACTATGTTACTATATTAATACTCTAAGTATTTAAAGGTCTGAATCATATCTGTCCTGTCCTTCCTCTCCTCCAGGGTATTTAGGTCTTCAAGTCTCTTCTCATACATCTTCTGATGCAGGCTCCAAATCATTTTGGTCACCTTCCTCTGAACCACTTCCAGTCTTTTTAAATCCTTTGCGAGATATGGTCTCCAAAACTGAGTACAGTATTCCAAGTGAAGCCTCACCAGTGACTTGTACAGTGGCATTAGTACCTCTTCATTTCTGCTGGTAATTCCTCTCTGTATGCAACCCAGAATCCTTCTGGCTTTTGCCACCACCTTGTCACACTGTTTTGCCACCTTGAGATCCTCAGAAACAATCACTCTGAGGTCCTTCTTCTGGTCCGTGCACATCAACATCTCGCCCCCTATCACATACAATTCCCTTGGATTTCTGCTTCCCAAATACATGACACTGTACTTCTTCACATTAAACCTTAACTGCCAAGCATAGACCACTCTTCCAGCTTTTGTAGATCTTTCCTCATGTTATCCACTCCCTCAGGGGAGTCCAATCTGTTGCAAGTTTTTGTATCATCTGCAAAAAGACAGACTTTTCCATTCAGTTCTTCTCCTGTCTCCAAGGGTCTATTAAAAACATCCTTTGATGGCCCTGCAAAACCCTCTCTAAGCTATTTCAGTATTCTGGAATGTATCCCATCTGGTCCCATGGCCTTGTCCACTTTCAGTTTTGCAAGCTGTTCTAACACATCATTTTCTGTGAATGGTGTGGTATCTAATCCATTCCCAATTGTATATTTGTCAATAACAGGTGGTCCTTCTCCAGGATTTTCTTTAGTAAAAGCAGAAGTATTAGTTTAGCATTTTCGCTTTTTCAGTGTCACTTTCCACAAATCCCTTCCTGGCACTTATGAGCCCTGCAATTCCACCTCTGATTTTCCTCCTATCCCGAATATACCTGAAAAATGTTGTCGCCACACTTAACATCTTTAGCCATCTTTTCTTGTGCCTTTGATTTTGCTATCCTTATTTCTCTTTTTGTCTCTCTTAGTTTTATCCTGCATTCTTTTCTGTGTTCCTCTGTTTACAAACTTCAGAATTTTGTGAAAGCTGTGTTTTTTGTCTTTATTTGTGCAGCCACTTTTTGGAGAATCAAATAGGTTTCTTTTTCCTCTTGTTTTTTATTTACTTTACTTTCATATGTATCTGTTGCCCCTTTTATTGCCTCCTTTAGTTTAGCCCATTGCAATTCCACTTCCCTTAACCCCTCCCACTCTGCCAATTCCTCTTTTACGTACTTGGCCATTTTACTGGTCAGTGTTTTAGAAGTCTAGGACTTTGAGCTTGCTGTGATTGGACTTCGCCTTGGCTTTTTTCTTAAACCACACCGTGAGATCATCACTGCTGTTTACATGGACACTCACTCAGATATTCAGCACACTATCTCTGTTGGTAAGTGCTAAATCCAGCATCGAGCTTTCCTTGGTTGGTTCCATCACCATTTGTGTAAATAATGCATCTTGGAAGACATCTACAATTTGTTTTACTTCTTTCCAGATTTGCAGAAGGAATACTCCAATGCACATTGAGTAGATTAAAGTCACCCAATATGATCAATTCCCCCTTCATGGCTATCTTTGCAATATTAATAATCAATTTGCTATCCATTTCTTCAGTTTGAGTTGGAGGCCTGTAGACTACACCAGTATGGATGACAGTGTCATCTCCTCTTTCCAACACAATCCACAGCTCTTCTTCTTTTTCCCACATCCCCTGCATTTCAGCTGTTTTAATATTGCTTTTGACATACAGGGCTACTCCTCCTCCTTTTCTACCCTCTCTATCTCTTCTAAACAGACTATAGCCAGCTATCGTTATATCCCACTCATGTGAATCGTTAAACCATGTTTCTGTAATGTCCACAATGTCCAAGTCCATTTCCACCATTAGGGCTTCCAGGTCAGGAACTTTGTTGGCTAGGCCTCGAGCATTTGTGCTCATTGCTTTCCAGCATTTGTCGACTGACTTGCCTGTATTTTGCATGGATTTTTTTCTGCATGCCTCTTCCCACTTGCAAGTGATGTGTGGTTTATAAGTGTGGTGCTTCCAATGTTATTATGCTTTTGCTAGGAGTGATGTCCTGAACTTGTCCTTCTCCATCTGTCACCCCCTTTCCCTAGTTTAATTGCTTGTCCACATACGGCCTGGGCAGTGTCACATATGATTGGGCACACTGCCCCCCCTCCAAGGAATTTGTTCAACAAACAAGGAAAATCAAGTGGCAGATGCACAAGTACAGTGGGAAATACAGAGTGTTACTCCAGGAACCCGTTGTTGATCGAGAACAGACACAAGAATGAATTATTCGAAGGATGGCAGTTTGATAGTTATAGCCCAGGACAGCGGCTTACGGACAAGATGGTTTACAGCAAGCATTGAAAAAACTGGTAATACAGACATATGTCAATTCTGTAAGAAAGACCTGGAAACAGTGACTCACCTCATAGCTGGCTGTGAAGTTCTGAGATCAAACGCAGTCCAAGTGGGCTTTTTTTGCAGAGTGAGGTGTACTGTCTCAGATGAATAACTAATTCACCCACTATTATCGATAGGGGTTTGATATCTATAGGGTGAATTAGTTATTCATCTGTGAAGTTCTGAGGGCAGAAAAGTTCTATACAAAAAGACATAATAAAGTCGCATACCTCACCCATTGGAAACTCTGTAAACACTACAAAATGATTATGCCCGAAAAGCACTAGGATCATGACCCTAAGAGAATTACAGAGAATGAGGATATGATCACCTGGGATACTCCCATTCTGACCAATAAAAAGCTAGATGTGAGAAAGCCGGGTATAGGGTTAAGGAGAAAAACACCATAACGGCATTGATAATAGAGGTGTCAGTTCCAAGCGACTACTCTGTGAATCGCTTGGAGAGGCAGAAGATCCTGAAATACCAGGAAATGCAGTCAGAGACAAAGAAAATGTGGCAGAAAGATACAGAAATATTTCCCATCATGTTGGGTGCCGCCGGTTTGATAAAAAAGAATTTCCAAGCACATCTTGACAAACTACCCATACATGTTACATTTTCTGAACTCCAGCAAGAGGTTCTCTTTGGCACGATGCTGAACCTTAGCAGTAAATTTGAGAGACTGAGATCATACTCCCCATGCCCTGGCTTAGAAACGAGGTTCATGCCTGTCATGGTATGTGCAAAACTAACCTATTTGGAGAAACTGCCCTGAAGACCACATGCCCTGACAATCAATCAATATTCTCACCCACATTTTGTATTCTCCCAGCTATGTTGAGATGCACCCATACAGTACCAACCAGCACACTGATATTTGAGTATCTACTGATGAATCAAACACCAATCTCTGTACAGTCTCATAGCTGATGTCGCCATATGTGATGCTGGGGAATCCACCTCTGCTTGTGAGTGCTCTGATGATGGCAGAATGTTCAAGGGGTTCATGTTCACCATTGACACAGTCATGTCTGCAGATTGGCTCAGAACCCTTTCCAATGTGACCGGAGCTGTGGAGGAGCCATCCATCACCTCTAGTTGCTAGTCATTGACGGCCAATATCCTCACAGCATACTTGTCTATGGAGGACTGTGACCTCCTCCACAGTCATAGTTTGCATGGGGAGAGTAATCAGACGATAATGTAAAATAAGATATGGTTACCAAGTCCATGTTGGTATGTTGTTTGGGACATTGACAGTCACAGCATTGACATATCCTGAGGTGGGGCAGGATGCACCATTGATGGCAGTGTCAGCCGAAATTGCAGCATTAGCCCAATTGATATCTGCATGTGGATCATCCAGGGCTTCCTCCTCATTCTTGACTTCACCTTCATGTTGGCCATGCACAGCAGAGGCACATTTTTCTACTCTGCTAGCCATCATCATTACATGCCCCATTGGTCATTTCCTTCCAGGGAATAGTGTCATCCTGGATGGGGGTTGGCTTTACCTTAGATTGTGCTTCACTGTACACGGCACCGAAAACGGCACTTCCCCCATTCTGCTAATACATTATCCCCAGGACTTTAATGTCACCCTTTTGAGAAGCTCTACATTGGAAACGTTTTTTGGTTAAAAGATTAGCCTTATGATTTCCCCCTCTTTGATACAACCCATGACTGATACAATTTCTCACCGGTAGATGACACACCATATAGTTTATTTTATTTTATTTCATTGCTCTATGTCTGCAAACCTCTCTGACTATTCCAATCTACAGCCACATGGTTGATCAGGACAATGTTTGCCACTTCTCTGCATCTATCACTCCATCAATATCCATCCTCAACCTTATCTTCACAAGCAATAACCCTATCCACATTGACCTTCCCCCACCAAGCCAGACACTCCCAGTACCCTGGTCCAACCACAACCTAGTACTCTTATTTACCCATCAATATCTCCCAAAAGCAAATCCCACCCCCCAACCTGCACAAGAGTCATTTCAGACAATTCAACAAAGAATCCTTCCTGGTCTATATCTCTGTAATTATCAACTCAGAAACACTAGACCTGGACTCAACCATCACATCCTGGAACCAAACTATCAGAAAATCTGCCTCAACCTTGGCCCATCCACAGAATTCTGCTCACAAAACGAACCTCGTGGTAACCCTAAATCTCCTTAAACTCAAAGCTCAATTATGGAAACAAGAACACAGATAAAGAAAATCTCGGCTACCCACAGATCAATCCTGCTATTTGACTCTACTAAGGTAATACAACCACGCTACAAACCACTCCAAGCAAAACTACCACACAAAACTAATCAAAAGATTACTCAACTGTCCAAGACAGCTATTCACCCTAGTAAAGGAACTTACAAAATCACCCTCCATCACATCCAACAGCTCCATCACCCCACAACAACTAGTCGACTACTTCTCAGCCCAATATCCTCAACTCTCATCCCAAACAAGTTCACCTTTTCAATCCCCCCCCCCCCCCAAGTACACTCATGGTCCACTTTCATGCATATCATTGCTGAAAACATAGAAAACATCATCTCATCGCTCAACACCACAACATTCCCCCTAGACCCCTGCCCAGTCAGCTGGATATAAGCCTCCAAATCTGAACTCTCACCATTCCTCACAAAGCTCCCTCCTCCATGGCAACTTACCTACCTGCCTGAAAATCTCCTCAATCTGCCCCCTGTTAAAAGAATCTCACCTTGATCCCTCTGACTGCTCCTTCTATAGACCCATAGCAAGCCTATCAATCATAACCAAAATAATCAAGACGACTGTCCAAATCCAACTACAAGAACACCTCGATACATATGCCCCACTTGACCACAGCAGCATGGATTGTGATCGCACCACAGAGTGGAAACTCTCCTAACTTCTCTTTTGAATAACCTCATAAAGGGTATTCAGAACGTTCACCAATAATTAATCCTCGTATTCCTAGATATTTCTGCAGCCTTCAACACCATCAACTATAACATTCTCCTACAATGCCTTCAGCCCATAGGAATAGATGATGCCATATTAAAATGCTTCCAAGCTTACCTACACAACAGGCTCAGCAGATCAGAATCAGGATATTATCATCAATCCCATACATCCAGAGTCAAGGTGTCCTCCAAGGATCCACCCTCTCAGCTCTCTTCTTCAGCATATACATCCAATCCCTCTGCAACATCATCCAAACACACAATATCAATTATCACATCTACACAGATAAAATCATGCTCTATGTACCATTCAACCTAAACTCCAGCAATACTTCTCAGATGCCTCGCAATGGCTATCTGCAAGCCATTTATCGATAAATCTCAAGAAGACCGAATCCTTATTCATCACCAAGAACAAATAATTCACCCCTCCCTCATCATATCACTCTCAATAACACAGAAATCCAAGTCAAACCAAAAGTGAAATACCTGGGCATCACCCTCGACTGTTACATCACCCTAAAAACACAAACAAGCACAGCAAGCTCCATCTACTATAAAACTTGAACTCTCTAACACCTCTACCCCTTCCTTGCCCCATCAAACCTCCGCTCAGCCATACAGACTCATTATACCACATGCAGACTGTTGCAACTCAATATACCACGGACTCCCAATATCAACACTCCTTCCCCTACAAACAGCCCTCCACACAGTAGCCCCAATTATCCAGGGCACCTTCAGACATGATCACATCACCCCCATCCTCAAACACCTTCACTGGTTCCCACTACAAAGAAGAACACTATGCACAATCCTCCAAATGATATACAACACTATCAATCACCAATCATCCTCCCACCTTCAAATCCTCATCACCCCATTTCAGACTAACAGGCCATGAAGATCCTCCACAAGGAACACCTTGACCACTCTGCAAGCAGTAACAAAAAGCACCCAATAGGCATGCACCAGATCCTTTGAGCTATATGTTCCCTCAGCATGGAACTCCCTCCGCGACCCCATAAGAAACACCACAGACCTCCCTACCTTCCTCAAGCTCCTCAAAACCCACCTGTTCACCCTCTACTTTGGACCCACCCCTTCCTAACCCCCCTCCCCAGATAACACCCTCCCTCTCATGAAGAGCACTCTGTATAAAGTTAAAGGCAGCAAACCCTACCCAAACGTTTGACAGCAACATTCTGTTCATTAACCATTTTGTATAAAGATTTTCTTTCAATGTCTTTCTACTAGGTTCTGCATCAGAGAATTCCAATACTTAGTTTTCTGCGATGAAGAAATCTGTAATTAGAACATTCACTTCAGAGCTTCTACAGAGGGTAATTGTATAAGGTCTGCCTAGGTTAATGTGTGTATTTCACACCTATTTCATAAAATCAAGTGAACACAATATTTGTTTTGTAAAATATGGGAGTAAGTGGTCAAAAAAGTATTACAAATTTAGTAATGAGCATTTACAGTAGCTCCATGGATTGTGTAAATGTTTGCACATATCTGATGTGCTCATGCCCGTATTTTATAATGTATGCACATAACTGTGCTCCACCAAACACATCTTCGGCCTGACGCATATACTTATAGAATAGCATAAGAAGATAAAAACATAAGATATGCCATACCAGGGCTGTGTGCGAGCGGTATGGCTGCACAGGATGCAAGTACAAAACGAGCACTTATATCATCATTGGGCTTCCAGGAAGCTCAAAAGAGTGAGGTCAGCACATGGCTGGGGCAGAGGGGGTACCAGATTCATTAGTCGCACAGGGTGCATTTCTCGCTTCGTATGGTCCTGTCTTCCGGTAATGAATTCCTGATTTTGATTAAGTGTTGAGTGAAAATGTTTTTTCTCTGGATGCTCTTGCTCCCCCCTTCCCACATCTGGTGAAACGTTCCGCACCCCAGCTCTGGCTCTCACCCACCACTCGCTATCTACGTTCCTGTGCCCGTTCTTCTGAGCGCGCCTGGCTTAAATCCCGCTCCTGTCCTGACCTCCTACACTTCAAATTCATGCTTGCCTCCTTCCAATCAGCCTTAGCTCTTGCCAAACAGGACTATTATGTCCATTTGACTAACTCTCTTGCCTCAGATCCTCGCCACCTCTTTACTACTCTCAACTTTCTCCTCAAAGTGCTCCCACCCCCGATCCCCCCTCCCTGTCTGCCCAAATCCTAGTGGACTATTTCCATGACAAAATCCACAAAATCACCCTCCAATTCACCACAAAATCACCTACTTCCCCTCCTCCCCCCCAACTCTCCCCTCCTACCTCTCCTACCCTTTCCTCCTTTCCTGTGATCTCTGATGATGAAACTGCACACCTTCTCGCTTCCTCCAAACTCACCACCTGCTCCTCTGATCCCACATATTCCGCCAATTATCAACCCATCTCTCTCCTTCCCTTCATTTCTAAACTACTCGAACGGACGGTTCACCACCACTGCCTTGACTTCCTCTCCTCTCATGCCCTCCTGGACTCTTTACAGTCTGGCTTTCGTCCTCTACACTCTACCGAGACAGCGCTTGCCAAAGTCTCCAGCGACTTGTTCCTGGCAAAATCCAGGGGCCTCTACTCCATCCTCATCCTTCTGGACCTCTCTGCTGCTTTTGACACTGTCGACCACACCCTCCTCCTCGATACCCTGTTCTCGCTTGGCTTCACAGGCTCTGTACTATCCTGGTTCTCCTCCTATCTCTCCCACCGCTCCTTCTGTGTGTGCTCCAGAGGCTCCTCCTCCTCTGCTACCCTACTCCCAGTTGGTGTACCCCAAGGATCTGTTCTGGGACTGCTCCTTTTCTCTCTCTATACCCAATCCCTTGGTGCACTTATCTCTTCCCATGGCTTTCAGTACCATCTGTATGCTGACGACTCCCAAATCTACCTCTCTACGCCCGAAATCTCTCCGTCTATCCAGACCCAAATCTCAGCCTGCCTTTCTGACATTGCTGCCTTGATGTCTCACTGCCACTTAAAGCTGAACATGGCCAAGACTGAACTTCTCATCTTTCCCCCTACAACCTTCCCTCCTCTTCCCCCCTTCTCAATAGCCGTGGATAACTCTGTAATCCTTCCTGTTTCCTCGGCCTGCAACCTGGTGGTAGTCTTCGACTCCTCTCTCTCCTTCTCCAAACACATCCAGCTCGTAGCCAAGACCTGCCGCTTCTTTCTTTACAACATTAGCAAAATCCGCCCCTTCCTCTCTGAACACACTACTAAAACCCTCATCCACTCCTTAATTACCTCCCGACTCGACTACTGTAACCTGCTCCTTGCTGGTCTCCCTCTGAGCCATCTCTCTCCCCTTCAATCTGTCCAACACCCCACGGCGCGACTAATCTTCCGCCAGCCTTGTCATGCTCATATTACACCTCTTCTCAGGTCACTGCATTGGCTCCCTATCCAATTCTGCATCCAATTCAAACTTCTCCTGCTGACCTATATATGCATTCACGCTGAGGCCCCTCAATACCTTTCATCTCTTATCTCCCCTTATATCCCCATTCGGGAACTCCATTCTTCTAACAAACTGCTTCTATCCATGCCCCACTCTCCTACTGCTAACTCCAGATTTTGCTCCTTTTACCTTGCTGCACCTTACGCCTGGAACAAACTACCTATGTCTGTACACCAAGCACCTTCTCTAACCCTCTTCAAGTCCAGGTTAAAAGCTCACCTCTTTGATGTTGCTTTTAGATCCTGACTCTCCTGTCCTGGACTTACCTGATCTCCTATTCTCTCCCTGTTCCCACCCTTGCTCCTCCCCTGCCTACACCCTCTGTGTGTGTGTTTGTGCATTTTGTCTACACCCTCTGTGTTTGTGCATTTTGTCTTGATTAGATTGTAAGCTCTGAAGAGCAGGGACTGTCTCTTACATGTCTGTACTGTACAGCGCTGCATACGACTGGTAGCACTATATAAATGCTGAGTAGTAGTAGTAGTAGAGTAGCAATTAGTCTTAAATAGACTTCATTATACCTTCAGACCAATTGACACATCAATAAAGCTCTCGTTCCTTCCAGTGTCATGGTGTCCTCTTGCTTTTTCTATGCTTGGTTGTCCTGCAGGTGGGGTGATCTCTTTGCTCAACATATTTACTTGGTCTGTTTATTCTATATCAATATAAAAAAATCTTCAATAAATCCAATTAACATCCATGTATCTTTTTAAAAGAAATTCATTCAAAAAACCAGCCAATATAGGTCCATGTTTCAAACCTCATAGTTATTTGAACATAAAGGTTCTGCATCAGAGAATTTCAATACTTAGCTTTCTGCAATGAAGAAATCTGTAATTAGAACATTCACTTCAGAGCTTCTACAGAAATAATTATTCTTCAAAAAATAAAAACTACTACCACAATTAATCCAAAGGGTTCTTTTCCTGTTAGCATGACAGTCTTTCATGAGAGCTCACCATGAGGTCATATTTATTTATTTATTTGCAAATCTTTTATATACCGCCATTTCCTAAGATCAGTGGCGGTTTACATTGACCAACAAGAGATACATAAAACAGTGCTGTGAAAAAAACAGGTACATTGAACAGTATTCAAAACTATATACAATTAGTTAAAATCAAGTATGATGAACAATAATCAGTACTATATATAGGTAGTATTAACAATATTTGAAACTATTTACATATATACATTAAAGTTTTATCATATGTCATATGTTGTGACACTAGTAAGAGAATCACATATCTTTAGAAAACCAAGATGCTTGTGGCGCCTTATAGACCAGGAGTGGGCAGTTCCAATCCTCAAACGCCACAAGCCAGTTGGTTTTCAAGATATCCATACTGAATATGCATGAAATCTATTTGCATGTTCTCTCTCCCTTGTATGCAAATGCTTCTCATAAATATTCTTTGTCAATATCTTACAAATACAACCAGCTTGCAGCATTTAGGACCGGAGGTGCTTAAATCCTGTTAGACTAACCAATTTATTGAGGCCTGAACTTTTAAAGATAAGGGTCCACGTTTTTGTTTGAAAATATAAAAATCTGATTTTATTGATAAACAGGAGTTTATTGTATATTAACATTTTCAGTAATTGGTTTGGCAACCACTGTAAAAAAATTGTTCATATAGCAATGTGTAAATCAATACTACAAACAGCATGAAAAAAACAGTTTGTCCCAAATCAGAGACAAGATTAATTAAATTATAGATTAAATTAATAAAAACTAAATTCATAAAAGTGCAAGTAACATGACAGGTGACCCTCCTTGGATTCTACTTGTCCAGAGAATACCTTTCCTAACACCATATCAACAAAGACAGTTTAAATTAATAATGCACTTGGTTTTTCCAATAATTAAGTTTTTTCTAACTATTGCATTATTTATTTGCATTTTAGCAGTGTACTCTATTGCTTTTGCATTAATTTTGTTTGTAATTTAATTCATCTGGTGTTTGACTGATTGGGAACAACTTGTTTTCCTCAGTTTGTAACATTGATTTATGTTGTCTAATTAAAAAATGCAGTTTTCTATAGCTTATCATATCTTCGTTTGTTATTTACATTTAGCTTAGTATCCTACAAGGAAACTGGCCATAGGAGGACAATTTCCAATGCAGTTTCTGCATGTAAATAGTGATTTACATGGGTAAATTAGCTATCTGAAACTTAAACATACACCTGTCAGTCCACAGCATATGTACTTTCAGCCGCATTAAAGGGAGATTTTCCTGTGTGCTTAGGTCAAGAGAAGAAATAAACATGTGTAGATTGCATTTACAACTCTGCATGCATTATTTTTCCAAAGAAAAAATACCTGCACAAAAAGAAGGTGCCAATGTCTATTGATATATTGTACCAATGGACAGATTCAAAAGGGAAGTACATTGCACTTTCCCTTTGAAAACTGCTGTAAATCCTCTAGATTTACGCTAGTCCCCAGTTTGTTGTGTAGCCTGTGTTGAATAAATTTTAAGCTCTATTGGGCAAGGACTGTCTCTTACTTGTATATGTACAGCGCTGCATATGTTTGTAGCACTATACAAATGATAGGTAGTAGTAGTGGGTAAAAATAAAAGCAGAGCTGAAATTAAGTACTGTGGTCTCCAAGGCAATCTGAACAAAAGACGATGGATCTACTCCCCTTTCCTCTCCACTCTGCCCTACTTCAGAGACCAGAGGCCGGCCGACCCTCTAGTTCTAGCCCTGATTAGCAGAAGACTGTCCCAATGTGGACAGTGAAATCTAGACCCTATATAATTTTCATGCCTCTTTCTATATTTGTTGTTTTATAAGAAGCTGAAGATCTGACTGTTTGATCTGCCTTTAAATAGCTCTCTCATTGAGTCTTCTATTATTCTGGGAGAAGGGCTAGGATTGTTGGCTGGTTATTTTGGGGAGATGAGTAGATTTTTGTTGTTAGTATTAGATAATACTAACAACTAGGAATGGAACAACTAGAATTTGGTGTTGCCTCTTTGCGGAAGATACCAAAATCTGCAACAGGATAGATACACTGGTAGATAGAGATATCAAGAGGAGGGATCTAGCGAAGCTTGAAGAATGATAGAGAATTTGGTAGCTAAGATTTAATGCTAAACAATGCAATGTCATGTATTTGGGCTGCAAAATCCAAGGAAGTGGTACAGTATATGCGGTGAAATACGTGAAGTAGACAAAAGAAGACCAGGACCTGGTGGTGATCATATCAGATGATCTTAAAGTGGCCGAACAAGTAGAAAAGTTGATAGAAAAAGCCAAAAAAACACTCATGTGTATAAGGAGAGGAATGGTCAACAGGAAAAAGGAGGTGATAGTGCCTTTGTAAAAGTCTCTAGTGAGACCTCATTGAGAGTACTGTGTACAATTCTGAGATTGCTCCTTCAAAAACATAGATAGGATGGAATCAGTCCAGGGGACGGTTACTAAAATAGTCAGTGGCCTTTGTCATAAGGCATACGGGCATAGACTTAAAGATTGCAATGCAGGAGGAGGTGATATGATACAGACATTTAAATACCATGGTATAAATGCACAGGAGGTGGCCCTCTTCTGGTTGAAAGGCAACAGAAACAAGAGGTCATAGGATAAAGATCAAAGGAGATAAACTCGAGTAATCTGAGGAAATACTTATTTACAGAAAAGGTGGTGGATGCATAGAACAGTCTTCTAGCAAAGAAGAGAACTGTATTTGAATTCAAGACAGCATGGGACAAATACAGCAGATCTCTGAGGGAGAGGAAAGGACTTCCTAGCTAACATAGAAAATGTTAGCTAGGAAATTTGTTTTTATTGTTTTTATGTATTATAGTGCACTATATTTTATTTGTTATGAATTTTAATTATGATATATTGGACTGTTATTCTATTGTTGTAGTGTTAGTAGTTCTGTGCTTATATTTGAGAGCAGAGAATCAAATTAATAAAATAAATTGAACTGAATTGAATCATGTCTCCTTCCACTAAGTTTGTCCTTCCTAATAACATGTGAACCATTCATGCAGATAAATTTAGATAGCAAAATACCAAGTGACTCCTGGCTAGGTTTAAAAGTTATCAGCATAGACTTGTAGGTCTGATTTCCTATTGTTTTCCATATGCAAAAATAAGAACTGCAGGCATGTAATGGGGCATAATCAGAATTGACTTAGCCATCACGCCCATGATAGTCTACAGCCATCTGGTACCCCAGTTCCTAGCTCATATTGTTTTTATTTGTCAGCAGCACTACTTCCATGTAGAATCATTTTACAACTTAATTTCCTATAGGAACATAGGCTGCTCAGTTGAGTTTAGCTGAAATCTCAGAGATTAGAGCAAATTGTAATATCATTGAGCATTTTTAGCAATTGTATCATCGGCTGATTGAATTTTTTCAAAACTATCCTGCCACTGGTTAGTAATCATAACCCTATGCAAATCTCAGCACCAACGAGGGAAACTATGCATCATGAACTATTCATGCTCTCCTTTTTTATTTTTACTCAATAGCTAATGCTTAGTAGGCAGAGTAGTCTCACTTTTTATCATCACAAAAAGAGGGGGTCCAATAGTTATAGATATATGCAAAGTATCAATATACAAATCATAAATCTCAAAACAATTTAGAATGCAAGTAGAAAGAAAAAAGTAAAACACTGAAAACAAAGTGGATAAAGGTTTGCTCATAATATACTTGGAGGAGGAGTGGAGGAGGAGCCTGGTAACCAGAGAAACCAGGGTTCAGATCCCATTGGCATTCCCTGTGGCCTTGGGCAAGTCACTTAACCCTCCATTGCCTAAGGTACAAACTTAGTTTGTAAGCCCTCTTGGGACAAGGAAATACCTATTTACCTGAACAGAACTTGCTTTGAACCACCATTTGGAAAGGGGTAAGATAAATACTAATAACTAAATAAATTCTGAAGGGAAAGAAAAACTTTGCAGTAAATAGGATCAGAAAAAGGTCCCGATGCTGACAGATGCCGGGGGCTAATAGTGGAAGATGGGGGCTGCCATACTATGCGCAAAACTCACCGATTTGGAGAAAATGCCCCAAAAGAAAAACAATATTGAATAAATAATACTTAGCATATCAAGAAGATCAAGTCCAAAGAGTCAAGCAGACATCTTTACACTGATACAGACACCATCTTCAAAGAGGAGACTTGCAAGAGAGTAACATGAATTTTCTAAGAAGTTAAATGATCTGTAGCACTTCTACGTGGCACCACATTTTACCATAAAGCCTCTTCAACAGTGGTGGTTGGTGATATTTACAATAGAGCATTCAGTAAATGTGTCAACAACAAGAGGGGCTCGACAGCCCCCACACCACGTCTCCCACCAGTCATATCCCAACAGCTTCCTTCTCCCCAGGGCTGGCGCTACCCAATAAGCACCATAGGGAGGTGCTGATATCAAGTGGGTGCCATTACTAGTCCCCCCCCCCCCAAGACAACAAATGCAGAAGAGTTGCTCAGGCCTGCCCATGGGAGAAGCAAGTCCTGCAGGCAGGCTCTTCCATCCTCAGCTGCAATCATGGCCTTGTGCATTTCTTCTACCTATGGGACTTGCTGCTCCCGCAGGCAGACTCTTCCATCTTGGTCACCTTCATGGCCTTGTGCAATTTTTCTGCCTGCAGGAGCAGCAAGTTCTTGATATTGAGAGTCATTAAATTGCCTCTGTTCAGAAGGTTCGCTAGTTAGGTGTCTTAATCGATTTAGTCTTTTATTCCACCCCAGAAATCTCCAACCTCCTTAAGGTGTTTTGGGAGCTTGTCTCCTGTAGGTTTTAAGCATCTGTAGGGTAGAAAAGGGAGCCCAGGGTTGTGTTACTAATTGTACAAAAAATATTGCACATGACTATTACATAGTAGAATGACCTGAACCTCCCTTAATATGTTCAAATGTATCCATCTAGCCCTTCACTTGGTCTGTCTTTATTTTTTTGTGGATTTTTCTCACACCATTTTCAGTAGTAGTTCAAGGTAAGCTACATTCAGGTTTTATTTTCCTGTCCCCAGGGGACTTACAATCTAATTCTGTACCTTGAGGCAATGGCGGGCTAAGTGACTTGCCCAAGCTCATAATAAGCAGAAATGGGATTTGACCACTGGCTTCCCTGGTTCTTAGCCTGCTCCTATAGGCTACTCTTCCACTCCCAATTAGCTCCTTGTGAATGCACTCTTCTGAAATTGGCTGGAGACATTCCTCATTTCTTTTCTTGGCCGTGTCCATTTTCTGCAGTCTTATGACTTAGCCACTTCCTTGGTGAACACTGAACAGAAATATCTATTAAGAAATGCCACGTTTTCCCCCAATCAGCCTCTACGTATTTCCCTACCCCCTTCACTTTTGAATCTCAGAATGCCACTTTTGCACTTCTTCCTATCACGGACATGCCTAAGAAGAGTCTTGCCTGCCTGTTTTACTGCTAAAACTAATTTTCTTCTATTTTGCACGTTCATTCTCCTGATTACATTTCCAACTTCCGTTAGCATTTCCAGGCTCTCTCTTTCTGTGATCTCTTGTAGTTTATGAACACTAACCTTTTTATCCCTTTGCAGGTTCTTCTTTACAAAACCATAGCAGTCTCTCTTAACCCTCACCTTTATTCACTTTCCTGATAAAAAGGTTCACTGCCCTCATCATACTGTAGCTCTGTTCAGTTTTTCCGACTGTTCTTTTAATTCTAGATTTTCCCATTCAGTAGAAATCACAAAATTCAAAATATCCCAGAAAGGTGTAATGATAGTGCTTGCATGAGCAGTGTATTGTATATTCTAATACATGAGTTCAGCCAAAATAAAAATTCAATACAAATGACCAGGGTCAACATTCAGGCTAAAGAAATATCATCAGTATACAAGGCTTCCAAGCGTAAATGGCTGATTTACTAAGAAGTGTACAGCATTCACATACCTCCTCAGATTTGCCATATAGAAGCACACCACTTTTAAGACAAGGAGTATCCAATCTGTGACCGTTTCTTGGAGATAAAATGGATTCTGAAAAGTAAAGGAATTATGCATATACTTATAACTATTGGACCCCTAGTCTATCCAGCTTGTTACCTACTATTTGTGACTCTTTTTTATAACATTCTTAGCTCTGTGTTTCATTTCTTGGTCCCTTCTATGTGTTCCTAGAATATACTTTGCCAGAAGTATGCTGCTTTTTTATAAGAACATAAAATCTGATGGGTACATAAGTCACCACTGCCCAGGACTGATATGTTGCTATGTAACATTTTATGTTTGGTTCTATCAATCATGTCATGTTATATTACATTATATAATGTGATGTGACATGACTGATGCAATGTGACACAGTGCCTCACAACAGCACACATCACTAGAATAATTAAAATCGCATGCAGTCTCCCATCTAAAATACAGCTGTGACCTTCGATTCCTTGTCTTTAGGGTATACACGTAGGGAGTAACTCTTTAAGAGGACTCGTATGTCAAAGCTGGAAAAAGGTGCCTATTTTATGAAGGCAATATAGGCACTGTCTGTCTTTATAGTATAGGGGGCTGAAATTTAGCAGCGGTAGCAATTTAAAGTACCTAGCTGCCGACGCTTTAATAAAACCTGGATATTCAGCACCAGAACTTATCTGGCGTCCAGCCCTGAATATCCAGATCACTGGTCACATGTCACAATCCGGCTAACTGTGATATTCAGTCACTAACCAGATAGCAATAACTTATTTAAAGTTAGGACAGCTATCTATCCTAGCTTTAACCAGTTAAGCTGGATAGTGACTGACCCGTCCCTGATCTGGATAGTGCTTCTGAATATCAGGCTCAGCGCTTGAATATCCCCCCTCCCCCCCCTAGGCTCCTAGCATCCCCCGTAGCATGCAAATGCTCTTGCACAAATTTGCACCTGCTCCAAAGAGAATGTAAATGTGTGTGTGTACTCTATGCACACTTTATGAAGTACACATTTGCATCACCATCCACTCTTGCTCTGCCTAAACTATGTCCCTGAGTACCTTAAACTCAGAGGGCCCGATATTGAGTTGGGCAGGCTATGCACCCCCTACGGCACATAGCCCTGTCCACCGAACCTTAACCCCAGATTTTCAATGCCATAGTCATATGTGGCCCCCAGCATTGAATATCCAGGTATCACCGCACACGCCAGAAGTGACAGTAGGTAATCGGGCAGCAGCAATAATGCATGCTGCCTGGTTAGCTCCTGCATCTTAAAGCCTTTCGGTGCAGATAGCTAACCAGTCAGCATGCAATATTGCTGCTGCGCAATTATCACTTGTCGCCTCCTCCGCTCCATCGTGGAACGCCCCCAACACACCCCGATGCTAACCAGATAGCATCGGGGTGCATAGAAGAGTTAAAAGAGGACATTCAATGGCATTAACTGTATAAGTGCTGTTGAATATCCTCATTTAAGGCATTTGTATTGTTTACTGGGCTGTAAACCATGTAAATGCCTTTCAGAAATCGGACCCTCATTGCCTAGAAGTAGGTGCAATTTTGTGACATGCCTACTTTTTTTTACATAGACCCATGCACAATTATATATGAGCACTTCCCATGTGTAAAACATGCTCTACATGAAGAAAATTATTTATTAAAATTACCGGCAAACTGCAAAACAAATGATACATTAAGGACCAAAAATCTATACAATACACACAAAAAATCTCTTAAAAAATGACGTTTTGAAAAATCAAAAGAAGGCTTTCCCCAAGGATATTTAAACAATACATACTATCATGAGGAGAAAGACCTCAGTATTGTACTGTGACCTGTCCCTCTACAAGGTACTGGATAAATCCTTTGCCACAGGGGATATGGTATTTACATGAGCATCACTGGCCAGAAAAAGACTCCTCATAAAGTTTTAATAAAGCACAATTTAGCTGTTTAATTTTATAAGTTTCAATTTTCTCTTCTCTTTTTATTGTCCTAATCAAAAAAGTGATCAAACAGTCACTCTCCCTACAAACACCCGTACAAACGGGAAGTCTGTGTTGGAGGGGGAAGAAGCAGCTGGCCAAAGGAGCACTAACAGCAAGGCCGTGTCAGGGCTTTCGGTAAGCACGCTGTGTTGCTAAGGCCATTGTTGGTAGCAATGGGCCACCCTTGGAACACTGGCACTCTAGGTGACTACCTATTTTGCTTAAAAGGTAGCGCTAGCCCTGTTTGCAACTATTTTAATCATCCTTTGACATTCCCGCAAGTTACAATAATTGATTTGACTGATGAGAAGAGTGTGAATCATAAGTTCAATATATGGGGAAATAAGACATGGGTGCAATTGTCTGGCTTTCTACAAATAAATAGAAGTTATTGAAAATAACTGAAGACACCTGCACATTCATTTTAATGTAGAGTACAACTGAACTTCTAAATTTTCGACCATGGTTTTAGGTTCTTGAGGTATATCTGTTATTTGCTATTGCTTTACATACATAACAACCATCACTCAAAGGTCTGATTATATAGAGTGTTATATATATCAACCTTGCTTACTTCCTTCCAATCTTCCATAGCACTTGCCAAGCAAAACTACTATATGCATCATCTTGCCTCTGTCCATCTTCATCTCTTCTCTACTCTCAACTCTCTCTTCAAGGCACCTCCGCCTCTGACCGACCCCCCCCCCCCCTTCTCTTTCTGCCCAAACCCTTGCTGACTATTTCCATGAAAAAGTCCACAAAATTATACTCCAGTTCCCCTCAAGATCAACTTCATCCCCTCTTCAACACCAACTTTTTCCCTTAATCTCTGTTACCCTTTCTTCCTTTTCTAAGATCTCCAAAGAGGAAACCTCTTATCTTCTTTCCTCCTCTATAAAAACTTACTACCTGTTCATAAGAACATAAGATATGCCATACTGGGTCAGACCAAGGTCCATCAAGCCGAGTATCCTGTTTCCAACAGTGGCCAATCTAGGTCATACGTACCTAGCAGTTTCCCCAAAAGACACAGGTTCCACAATGCTTGTACTGGGTCAAGCATTGATATCCTGGGTCCCTTCTTAATAATGGTTTATGGACCCTTCCTCCAGGAACTTATCCAAACCTTTTTTAAACCCAGCTACACTAACAGCTCTTACTACATCCTCCGGTAACAAATTCCAGAGTTTGATTACACGTTGAGTGAAAAAATATTTTCTCTTATTTCTCTTAAATAGTTTACCCTGTAGCTTCATTGCATGTCCCCTAGTCTTTCTATATTCTGATAGCGTAAACAATTGATCCACGTTTACCCGCTCCACTCCATTCATTAATTTATAGACCTCTATCATATTTCCCCTCAGCCGTCTCTTTTCCAGGTTGAAGAGCCCTAACCTTTGCAGCCTCTCTTCATAGGAGTAGCCTTCCATCCCCTTTACCATTTTGGTGGCTCTTCTCTGTACCTTTTCTAATAACGCTATATCCTTTTTAAGATACGGCGACCAGAATTGCACACAATATTCAAGGTGCGGTCGTACCATGGAACGATACAGAGGCATTATAATATCCTCTGTTTTATTTTCCATTCCTTTCCTTATGATACCTAGCATTCTATTTGCTTTCTTGGCCGCCACTGCACACTGGGTGGAGGGTTTTAGCATGTTATCCACGATGACTCCTAAATCTTTTTCCTGGGTGGTGGTTCCCAATGTGGAACCTTGCATCGTGTAACCATAGTATGGGTTGTTCTTTGCTAGGTGCATAACTTTGCACTTGTCAACATTAAATTTCATCTGCCATTTGGATGCCCAGTCTTCCAATTTATCCAGATCCTCCTGCAGGTTTCCACAGTCCTCTTGGGTTTTAACAACTTTAAACAGTTTTGTGTTGTCTGCAAATTTGATAACCTCACTTGTTATTCCCTTTTCCAGGTCATTTATGAATATATCAAAAAGTAGCGGACCCAGTACAGATCCCTGGGGTCACTGTTTCCTCTAAGCTGTGCGTGTGTGCGCGCGCACACACCTCACCGAGAGAGCGCACATACTTTACAAGAGAGCGCACAAAAATTACGGTTCTGATTCTGATAGAAAACAACACAGACATCTTAAAATTTAAAAGTTGTGATTGTAATTACTAGAAATTTTCCGCTTCATTTAGTAATTGTCTATTTTCATATAATTTGATTAAAATCAATCTGGTGTACAATACATACTGTATTCTGACGTGTAGTCAAATTTTAAGGTATATAACTCCGAGTGTCGTTATGTGGCGCACAAAAATTTAACCTTCCTTCAAAAGCTGCACAGCTGATATTTTATGCGCACACAGCCTACAGAAAATTAGAGGGAACATTGCCTGGGGTATTCCACTAGTCACCTTTTTCCATTGGGAAAATTGGCCATTAAGCCCTACCCTCTGCTTTCTATCTTTTAACCAGTTCCCGAGCCACAATAGTACACTGCCTCCTATCCCATGACCTTTTAGTTTTGCCAAAAGTCTCTGATGAGGGACCTTGTCAAAGGCTTTCTGAAAGTCCAGATACACTATCTCAACTGACTCACCTTTGTCTACCTGTTTATTCACACCTTCAAAAAAACATATCAGATTAGTAAGACAAGATCTTCCTTGTCTAAAGCCATGTTGGCTGTCTCCCATTAGGCCATGACTATCTACATGCTGAGTAATTTTGTTCTTTATGGTGGTTTCTACCATTTTCCCCGGTACTGACGTCAGGCTCACCGGTCTGTAATTTCCCGGATCACCCCTGGAACCCTTTTTAAAAATTGGCGTTACATTGGCGATCTTCCAATCTTCAGGTATTACAGAGGATTTTAATGAAAGTTCACAGATTACTAATAGCAGGTCTCCATCTCATATTTCAGTTCTTTCAACACTCTTGGATGTATACCATCTGGTCCAGGTGATTTGCTACTATTCAGGTTATCAAATAGTTGTAATACATCTTCCCGGTATAGTGATATTTCTCTCAATTCCTCTGCAGTATCACCTTTAAATACCACTTCAGTCTTGGGTAACATCCCTACATCTTCCTCAGTAAAGACCGAAGCAAAGAATTCATTCAGTCTCTCCGCTATAGCCTTGTCTCCTTTTACTGCCCCTTTTACCCCTCTGTCATCTAATGGTCCAATTGACTCTCTCACAGGCCTTTTGCTATGAATGTACTTGAAAAAGTCTTTGTTTCATGTTTTTGCTTCCGTAGCAAGTTTCTTCTCAAATTCTCGCTTTGCCTGCCTTATCAATGCTTTGCATTTAACTTGCCAGTGCTTGTGCTGTTTCCAGTTTTCTTCGTTTGGCTCTTTTTTCCATTTCCTGAAAGATGCTTTTTTGGCAGCCTCTCTGACCTCACCTTTAAACCATGCTGGCAGTTTTTTGGACTTTCTTCCACTCTTCTTAATGCATGGAATACAGCTGGTCTGGGCTTCCAGGATAGTATTTTTAAACAGCACCCAAACTTGCTGTAAGTCTTTAACCTTTGCAACCGCTCCTTTTAGTTTTTTCTTAACTATATTCCTCATTTTATCATAGTCTCCCTTTCGAAAGTTAAAAGGTAGTACTGTGGATTTCTTTACTATCCCTCCTCCACTAATTAAATCAAACACAATCATGCTATGATCACTATTGCCAAGTGGTCCCAACACCCTTATTTCTTGCACCAGATCTGGTGTTCCACTAAGGACTAGATCCAGTATGACTTCCCCTCTGCTCGGTTCATGAACCAGCTGCTCCAAGAAACAGTTATTTATTTCATCTAGAAACCTTATCTCCCTAGCATGTCCTGCAGTGACACTGAGCCAGTCGATAACGGGGTAATTGAAATCACCCATTATCACTACTCTGCTGTAACTTTTGTTAGCTTCCTTGATCTCTTTAAGCATTTCATCATCCATTTGTTCATTCTGGCCAGGCGGTCAATAGTACACCCCCACTGCTATTGCCTTCCCCTTTTTACATGGAATTTCAATCCATAGAGATTCTACAGTAAATTTTGTTTCCTGCAAAACTTTAATCCTTTCTGACTCAATGCCCTCTGTAACATAGAGCGCAACCCCTCCTCCAATTTGATCAGTTCTATCATTATGTTATAGTTTGTATCCAGGTATCACAGTGTCCCACTGGTTGTCCTCCTTCCACCATGTCTCTGAGATTGCAATTACTGTATATCTAACCTCTCATTTAGTGCTATATATTCTAACTCTCCCATCTTATTGTTTAGACTTCTAGCATTTGTATACAAGCATTTCAGAGACTGTATTTTATTAATATTAATCTGGCTATTGGTAGGCATGGGTAATTTGGAATCTTTACGCTCTGTCTGCACCATACTCAAGGGCATTTGGGCTACTTTACTCTTTTTTGGAACCTCACTGCTTTCGGTAGTATCCTTCAAGGATACCTTCTTCCGAACCATGCCCTCTTGGGCGACTGTCGGCTTTCCCCTATTTTCAAGTTTAAAAGCTTCTCTATCTCCTTTTTAAAGGGTAATGCCAGCAGTCTGGTTCCATCCCGGTTAAGGTGAAGTCCATCCCTTCGGAAGAGCCCCTCCTTTCCCCAGAATGTTCCCCAGTTCCTAACAAATCCAAAACCCTCATCCTTGCGCCATTGTCTCATCCACGCATTGAGACTACGGAGATCTGCCTGCCTTTTGGGTCCTGCACGTGGAACAGGAAGCATTTCGGAGAATGCTACCCTGGATGTTCTGGATTTCAACTTCCTACCTAAAAGCTTAAATTTAGCCCCCAGAACTTCCCTACCACATTTTCCTATGTCATTGGTACCGACATGTACCAAGACAGCAGACTCCTCCCCAGCACTATCTAAGATCCTATCTAGGCAGTGCGTGAGGTCCGCTACCTTCGCACCAGGCAGGCATGTTACCAGGCGATCCTCACGTCCACCAGCCACCCAGCTGTCTACATGCCTAATGATCGAATCACCAACTATAACAGCTGTCCTAACCCTCCCCTCATGGGCACATGGCCCTGGAGAAACGTCCATGGTGCGAGAGGGTTTTACATCACCTGGAGGACAGGTCCTAGTTACAGGATCACGTCCTGCCACACCAGGGTGATGCTTTCCTGACATGTGACCTCTCTCCTCCATGGCAACAGGGATGCTGCCAGACTGGAGGTGGGACTTCAGGACTATATCCCTGTAGGTCTCGTCCATGTACTTCCCTGTCTTTCTTATGTCTTCCAGGTCTGCTACTCTAGCCTCTAGAGAATGGACTTGTTCCCTGAGAGCAAAGAGCTCCTTGCACTTAGTGCATACGTAAGACCTCTCACCAACTGGGAGAAAATCATACATTTGACACTCAGTACAAAAGACTTGAAAGCCCCCATCTTGCTGCTGGACTGTTGTCTGCATCTTAGTTTAAAGCTTGTGTTTAGGTCTTAAAATTCTGTATTCACTAAGAGTTGGTGTAGGTGCTTATACTAATAAATGTGTACCTAATACCTCTAATATACCTTGTTCATCTGAATCTTAATTAATCTCAGGTCCTCAATGTAAGAGGACCTGATTCGGATAAAGAGCTGGACCTGAAAGCAGCCCCTTTCCTCTAAGATGTATAAGTACCTATAAAGCAACAATTACTCCAGGGGTGGGTGGGTGGTGGGGAGGGTGGGAATTCAAATAAGACCTATTAAAAGAAGGGGGCTATTACAATGTACCCTGTCCTGTACCCTCAGCAGGGGGGGGGGGGGGGGGGGAGGGTAGTCCCTCAGGTAGGCTAGAGCAGGAAAAAAGTTTAAAACACAGCCGGTTCTGGGGACAGAGCAGGGAGAGATATTTAATTTAAAGCAACAGTTAACCTGGCTACCACACAAAAGCCAGTTAGTTGAGAGAGGCAAGGTAAGTTATACAGCTGAGAAGCTCAAGTGCAAAACTAAAGGGAACAGGGAGGTGAAGTAGCACACCAATAAGACAATAAATAAATAAATAATCAAATAGACAGCTAGAACTCACAGCAAGTTGTCACAGGAGTTAAATATGCACCTCTCTAGCAGAGCACTGTGAGGGCACTGCTCTTCCCAGAGCAGAGAGAGGCAAACAGAACTATGCACATGTGGGTAGAAGAGACAGGAAGAAGGCTATACAATACCTCAGCAGGGGGGGAGGGGGTAGTCCCTCCAGTAGGCTAGAGCAGGAAAAAAAGTTTAAAACACAGCAGGTTCTGGGGACAGAGCAGGGAGAGATATTTAATTTAAAGCAACAGTTAACCTGTCTACCACACAAAAGCCAGTTAGTTGAGAGAGGCAAGGTAAGTTATACAGCTGAGAAGCTCAAGTGCAAAACTAAAGGGAACAGGGAGGTGAAGTAGCACACCAATAAGACAATAAATAAATAAATAATCAAATAGACAGCTAGAACTCACAGCAAGTTGTCACAGGAGTTAAATATGCACCTCTCTAGCAGAGCACTGTGAGGGCACTCCTAGCAGAGCACTGTGAGGGCACTTAGCAGAGCACTGTGAGGGCACTGCTCTTCCTCTGATCCTATCCCCACCAATCTCCTTAACTCCATCTCCTCCTCTGTAGTCCCTTCCATCACACACATTCTCAACCTATCATTTTCTACTGCAACTTTCCCTGCAGCCTTCAAGCATGTTCTGATCACACCTCTCCTCAAGAAACCTTCACTTGACCCTATTTGTTCTTCTAATTATCGGCCCATCTCCCTTCTTTTCCAAAATTCTTGAACATGCAGTTCTCTGCCGTTGACTTGAGAGGAGAGAAATTCAAGGCCTCCTAGATCCATTTCAATCTGTCTTTTGTTCCTTACACTCCACTGAAATGGCCTTTGCTAAAGTCTCCAGTGACTTGTTCCTGGATAAATATGAAGGTTTTTACTCAGTCCTCATTCTTCTTGACCTTTCTGCTATTTTTGACACTGTTGACCACCAACTTCTCCCTGATACATTGTCCTCACTTGGTTTTAGGGGCTCTGTACTCTCCTGGTTCTTTTCTTATCTCTCCCATCGCTCCTTCAATGAATGTTCTGGTGGTTCCTCCTCTACTGCTAGCCCTCATTCAGTTGGTGTACCCCAACGGTCTGTTCTAGGCCCTCACATTTTCTCTCTCTATACCCAGTCCCTTGGTTCTCTCATCTTCTTCCATGGTTTCAATATCATTTTTATGCTGATGACGCTCAGATCTACCTGTACCTGATATTTCTGTTACACTCCAAGTCCGTAGATCTCTTGCCTATCTGATATCACTACCTGGGTGTCTTACCACCATTTGAAATTGAACATGGCCAAAATCAAACTTCTTATTTTTCCCTCTAAAACCTCTTCTTCCCTTCCTCTCTTCTCTCTCTATATTGTTAACACTCTTCAGCTTCCTGTTTCCTCAGTCTGCAACTTTGAAGTCATCTTTGACTCCTCCCTCTCCTTCTCCACACATATCCAACAGATAGCAAAAACCTGTTGTTTCTTTCTCTACAACATTAACAAAATGTGTCCCTTCCTTTCTGAACCCACTACTAAAACACTTATCCACTCTTTAGTCACTTCCCACCTTGACTATTGCAACCTCTTCCTTTCTGGTCTCCCTCTGAGTCATCTTTCTCCATTCAAACTGTTCAAAACTCTGCTGTGCAGCTAATCTTCTGCCAGCCCCAATATACTCATATAACTCCTCTTCTCAAATCACTTCATTGGCTTCCCTTCTGTTTCTGTATCCAATACAAACTTCTCCTTCTGACCTATAAGTGCATTCATTCTATTGTTCCTCACTACCTTTCCTCTCTCCCTATGTCCCTCCTTGTGAGCTTCGCTCTTCGTCTGACTTGCTTCTCTCTATGCCCTTCTCTTCAACAGCTAATTCCAGATTTTGATCCTTTCACCTTACTGCTCCTTATGCCTGGAACAGACTACCTGTATCTTTACATCAGGTTTCATCTCTCCCCCTTTTCAAATGCATGCTAAAGGCTCACCTCTTTGAGGCCGCTTTTGTATCTTAATCCTTTGTTCTCCTTCTCTCTTTACCCTTTTCCTACTGTACTCTTGTTCTCATCTATTGTGATGTCTTTCTTGATTAGATTGTAAGCTCTGATGAGCAGGGACCATCTTTATGTGTGTCTGTAAAGCACTGTGTACGCCTTGTAGCGCTATATAAATGATTAATAATAGTAATAATAGTAGTAGTAATTGTGGAAAAAGGAAAGACAAAGACCTCAGTGTGAAGCAGTACCTTAAAAAGTCTGCATAATCTTAACTATCATCAGTCATAAAAATACTTCTAATTTATTACTTCTCTGAACAACAATATACAAAACTTTCAAAATATAACCTTTTAATTAACTAATTCCCCAAAAGACAAAAATGCTGAGTATTTATATTCCACAATTCCATGTCTGAAAAATTCCAGTTTAAACTTGGAAATAGTGATTATATGATCCAAATTCCTAATGCCTTCTTTTTTAAAATTCCTACGTTGTCAGCATTTTCCAGAACTGCTATTTTAAGAGTCTATAGTCTAAAATGAAACTAAAATTGATGCAAGGGTCATTTCACACTATTCTCAACATCATTTTATCTACTTCTTATTTTTTCCACCTAAACCTCTCTCTCCCCTTCCTCCTTTCTCTATATCTGTTGATAACACTCTTCTACTTCCTGTTTCCTCAGCCGATAACCTTGGTGTCATTTCTGTCTCTTCACATATCCAACAGAACCTGTCATTTCTTTCTCTATAACATTAACAATTTGCCCCTTCCTCTCTGAACATACTACTAAAACACTTGTCCACTCTCTAATTCCTGTCTCAACTATTGCAACCTCCTTCTTGCTGGTCTCCCTCTGAGTCACCTCTCTCCCCTTCAATCTATTCAGAACTCTGCTGCGTGACTAATCTTTCACCAGCCTCGAGATACTCATATTACCTGTCTTCTCAAGTCACTTCATTGGCTTCCCTTCCATTTCCATATCCAATTCAATCTCCTCATTCTGACCTTTAAATGCATTCATTCTTCTGTTCCTCACTATCTTTCCTCTCTCCTCTCCCCCTACATCCCTCCTCTTGAACTCCTCTCTTCTACTGATTTGCTCCTCTCTTTGCCCTTTTCTTCCACTGGAACAAACTTCCCGAGTCTGTACATCAGGCTTCATCTCTGCCCCTTTTCAAATCTATGCTAAAAGGCTCACCTCTTTGAGGCTGCCTTTGGATCCTGATCCTTTGGTCCCTTGTATCTCCTTACTCTTCCCTATTCTATCCTTATTCCTATCTTTCTTCTTGTCTGTCTTGACTAGATTGTAAGCTCTGATGAGTAGGGACTATCTCTATATGCCTTCTAGTGCTTTATAAATGTTTAATAGTAGTAGTAGCAGTATTAAAAATGTGGCAAAGAAATTACTCATAAATACTCACATAGGCTGAATGGCATGGCTGTTTCCAGCTAGTAACCAACAAGACTGTCATATCCTCAACCTATCAATCACTTTCCACTGCAACTGTTCCTGCTGCCTTGAAACATCCTGCAGTTACACTGCTCCTCAAAAAACCTTCACTGACTATCTGCCCTTTCATTTATCAACCCATCCCTTTCCTCTTTTCACATCCTAGCTTTTACCCTTTACATTCTACTGAAACAGCCCTTACCAAAGTATCCAGTGAACTGTTCCTGACCAAATCCAAGGGCCTTTACTCAATCCTCATCCTTCTTATCTACTGCTTTCAACACTTGATCACTTCGATACCCTCTTCTCACTTGGATTTGAGGTCTCTGTTCTTTATTGATTTTCTTCTCATCTCTCCCATCACACTTTTAGTGTGTACTCTGGTGGGACTGCCTCCACTGCTAAACCACTTGTTCACCATCAGCATATTTCTTCCCTTAATTTCTGAGCACACTAGCCAAACTCTTATCTATCTTCTCATCACTTCCCATTTAGCCTAGTGGAATCTATTCCTCACTAGTTTCTCATTCAATCATCCCTTTCCTCTTTCACCCATTCAAAACTCAGCTGCATGGGTAATCTTCCACCAGTGTTGCTACACTCAAATAATCTCTCTTCTCAGGTCATGTCATTGGCTCTCTATCTGTTTCCTTCTTCTACTGACCTAAAAGTGCATTCATTCTACAGCAATTCATTACTTTTCCTCTTTTATTTTTCCTACACCTCTCCTTCAGAACTCCGCTCATCAGGCAAATCACTTCTATCTGTGCCTTTTTCTTCCATTGCCATCTCTAGACTCTGTTCATGTCATGTTGCTGTGTCATATGCCTGGAATAGACCATCTAAGTCAGTCTGTAAGGCTCCATCTCTGGTCCTATTCAGATCCAGGGTAAATACCTGGGGGGGGATATTCAAAAGAGTTTAGCTGGTTAAACCATCTAAACCCCAGCAATCCCAATATTTAGCAGCACTATCTGGACAACACAGCTGAATATCCTCACAGACCACAGGAAAGATGCCTGGTTAAATCTGGGGTTGTCTGTGGGCAACACTCTGTGTGATCTGAAGGCAACACTCAGGTGATGACAGCAGCTATCCAGTCAGCGACAATATTGAGCTGCTAACTGGATTGCTAAACCACATAAAGTTAGGATAGGTCAATGGCTGTCCTAACTTTATGCGGTTTGGCTCTATGGCTAGCAACTCAATATCACCACTGACTGGATAGTTGCTGTGATCGCAGACAATACCAGATATTCAGCATTGGATGCTAGATAGGTGTTGGCACTGAATATCTGGTTTTACTTTCAGCTATGTGCCCCTGCGCTAACCTCATTGTCCTCTCCATGCCTCCGCTCTGACCCTAACCCACCCATTCCTTGCCCCATTTCATGACTTGTGGTTACTGCAGGAAAACGCTGCAGTAATTGTCGTGTCTGCATGGTTAACAGTTATCAGGGGCTGGTTCTGACACTTACAACAACTACACAGCACACTTTAGTAAAAGGGCCTCTTAGTTTTTCCCAAAAAGCTTAAGGCAAGAGTAATTTTATAACAGGGCACCTATTTTAAGATAAGCACATTTTGCCTAAGTTAAACCTATTTTAGAAAGAAAAGTAGGCACTCTTATAAAATATTAGCATGGGAGTCACATGATGCAGTGAGCTTAGGAGGACGTGTTTTGCTGAGCTCCGAGGATCTCCACCTCAATTAACTTTTTTAATGTCCCAAAATCTTCAATAATCTATTTCCCCGCTATGTGAGAGATATCAGGAGACAATCAGAGGGGGCTGGACATCAACGGACAGAGCCTATGTAGCCAGGATGCTCAAAAAAGATCTGCAGGAGTGACACAAAGCCCCAGACCCCAAAATGACAGAGATGCCAAAGATCAGCAGGCGTGACACAAAGCTCCAGACCCCAAATTGGTGGAGATTCCACTAAAAAGCACATGGGAGACTGCACCCACTGGGAACCTTGTGGAGGAGGTTTCTGCTGTCATTGTGAGGGCACTGAATGGACACCTGCAAGGCCTGGCTGACAATGTCGCAGACTGCCCAGGCAATGTCGGATTTTACTGACCATTTGAGAAGACTGGAGCAGCATGTGTCAGCAATTGAGGATGGAATGCCGGCACATTTGGAAGCCATTAAACGACTGGAGCTTCTTCAGCATGAGGCCAAACTGGACGATTTAGAAAACCGTGGCCGGTGGATGAATGTCCGCATTATAGGTATTGCAGAAACTGTAGGGGAAAAAGAGCTGTGTGGGTTCTTAGACATCTGGCTTCTAATGCAACTGCAATTGGGCGAACTCTAGGGCAAAATGCTCGGCAAACGTAAACACCACCTATGCCCCCAACAGGATGGGGAGAACCGGCCTCGAATGACAATAGCACATTTCCATAACAATTTACACATAGAAATGGTGCTGTGGGTGGCTAGAGAGCAGCGGAGAGGAGAACATGAAGGCCATAAGATCTTGGTCTTCTAGGACTATTCAACCATGGTCATTAAACACTGCAAAGAGTTTCCCCAGTGTGTAGCCACTTTGTGCAAAAAAGGATTTGATTTGCGCTGCTGTATCCTGATTACCTACATTTTGTGCAACAGGGGAAGACCTCCTTTTATGAAACGCCAGAGGCGGCGGCTACCCTGCTGAACATGCGGTCAGATTCGCAAGACTCTCACTGATATGCTAAAGGTAATATGGACTCTAAGACACTTGTAAAACAGAAGATTTGTACGGTCACTATGGACCATCCCTAAGAATCAGGGATGGAGGCCTCGAGGCATGTACTCTGCTGATGGACTAGGAGCATGACTGCTGTCTTATGTGATGGCAGTTGTACGAATAACGTCATATGTTCAGCATGGAAGTGCCGTCCAGCTGACACACCGCCGCCTGTGCCATGGCAAAGACGACCAGGCCTAACATGGGAAGAGATGATAGGAGGATGTACAATGGACAAGAATGAACTTTAATGTTGACTAACATGTGTGACCCTCACTTGGTTTGCAGCTTGTCATGCTGTGAGGACTTGTGTGCATCAGTGATGCTGAGGGCTAAGTATCAGTAGTTTAACTACTGGCAGGGTCTCCCAAGATGAACAGGTCTCAGCTGAGGTGCCAGATCAAAACAAACCCCCCATCTGGGCATCAGCAGAATGGGACGGTGTTGGCGGCAGAGGATCACATTTCTGTGACAACGGCAACAACACTAAACTTAAATTGCACGGAGGAAAGGCCTGGCAATCTACTTCTGTATCATGCCATGAAAACCCAATGGATAGTCACAACAAAACAAATTGCACTATAGTGTTGGAAGATCAGACCCCCAGGTCAGAAGGCACTCAACTAACTACTGGGGAGGAGCTGAAGACTTTTCAGAGTAAAGCCAGCATTTATGATGTAGTTGGATCAAAGCCCTCGGGATGTCTGACTACTGATGTAGCTGCGCATGAATTGAGAGTCAGAAGCTGTAAAGATGTCTTACATTTTGGGACATGGAACATATGAAGCATGAACCAAGAGAAGTTGGAGGTGGTAAAGAATGAAATGGAACATGGAAAACTTGATCTGTTGGGTGTCAGCGAACTGAAATGGATTGGCATCAGGCACTTTGCATCAGATAATGACATGATCTATTATGCTGGAAATGAAAGACAAAGAAGAAATGGTGTTGCATTTATAATGAAGAAGAAACTTGCAAGAACTGTAATGAAATACAATGCAGTCCGTGAACGCTTAATCTCTATTGTCCCCCTCAGCCCCCTCTGGTGGCGGCGTAGTGGTTCCACAGGGGCTGGGGAGCGCATAAGAAATAAAGGGTTTCAGGGTTGACCTGTTGGGAGGGTCAATGAGGTAGCAGGCCTCATTGTCAGCCTCATGGTCAACTTCCTAAAAAGTAACTCTTGCCAAGTGTAGGGTAAAGAAAAGGCTTTTATTTCACCTTTGCGCATAAAGAAGTTCAAAATATGAGGTAATGAGTAACAGAACACAAACTTTGGTTGCATCAAAATGTGAATCAGCAAAAACACTCAAAATAACATGGTTATCCGTCACCAACTTAAAACATAAGGTTTCCAGTATTCTTTGCATACATGGGATTTGTTTGCCTTTTACTTAAACACATCTCCTTGTGCAATAATCACATTCCATTGGTTCTATGTCTTCAATACCCTCAGATTCCCCTGGCAGCCATTCCATTTCTATGGGGTCCGAATCTGAGGTCTCTGAGATCTCTGGGATGTTAAAACCTGGTTTTCTAAAAGCATGCCATACCGTATCCCAGTGCTGGCTTGGGAGTTTGGGGCGTCGGCTTTTAGGTATATTATAACTCCCTGTGCTTACTGCTGTTTCAGGATTAAAGGTTTGCTTCTTCCAGTCTCTGGCAGCACTAAACTTTTTCCTGTAAAACTTATCTGGTATTTCTGGTTTAAAACAGTCCTTATTATCCAGATAAAAGCTAGCCCTTTGTTTCTCTCTAGGCTTCTTGTGAAAGGCTTGAGGCCTAGTCTGAAAGTCTTTTGCTTCAGGTAATTTCCAACGATCCCAGGATATCTTTCCTGTTTTAGAATGAGGTATAATTCTTCTGAGGTAAGGCTGCTGCGGAGGGGCCTGTCTTCCACCTCCACCCCTGTGGCAGTTGGTTAGGGGCCGCGCCCTCTCAGCTATATCCTCTCTCTTAAGGCTATGAACCTTTCCTTCATCCTTCAAGTTACTTTTGTAAAAACTTTTAAAAGTACCTTTTTTCTCTTGAAGGTTTCTTCTCCAGTTAGAAGGATAAGCCTCTCCTTCCTTGGCTGTCCTCTGTATGACTGCCTCTTGCAGTTGTGTATGGCCTTCCTCTAGGCCTGCTCTTGGGCCTTCAGCTCGGCCTGCTCTCCCAGTAGCTTTCACTCCGTGAGCTCTTCTGGGTTTGTCAGTGACTTCACCTCGGTCTCTGACTCCGGCTTCTGGAGCTTCCCTTGGCACTGCTTCCTGCGCTTCCTGTGAAGGTCTCTGCCAAGCTCCTTGCCTCCTCCTGTGCTTCCCCTCTGGGTTGCTCCTTGACTGCCTCTCTGGCTTGCCCCTTGGCTGCCTTGGCTTCCTCTCTTGCAATGCTTTGTCCCTGCTTAAATCCAGAGCAGCTGCTTCTGAGTCCTGCCCATAGAGGTGTGGTTCTTCCACTTCCAGGCTTGCTCTCCTGCTCCCTCTATGTGTCCCTTCTCGTAATTGCAGGTAAATCTTGTTTTTTTCAAGATTTAAAACTTTCTTTCCTTGCGTCAGAGGGCCCGCGGTATCACACTATTCATCTACGAGGAATGCCTTTCAACACAACTATAATTCAAGTATATACCCCAACAACAGCTGCAGAAGAGGATGAAATTGATGAGTTCTATGAAAAAGTACAAGCTGAAATTGACAGAACATACAAACAGGATATCCTGATAGTCATGAGTGAATGGAACGCAAATGTTTGCAACAAAGAAGAAGGCAAAGTGTTTGGAAAATATGGACTTGGCAACAGAAATGAAGCTGGAGAAAGACTGATAGAATTCTGCAAGACCACCGATCTATTCATCTCAAACACCTTCTTCCAGCAATACAAGTGTTGACTGTACACATGGACTTAACCCAATGGACTGTACAAAAATCAAATTGACTACATCTGCTGCCAAAATCCAAGCTCACCATCCAAGATGAGCCCTAAGTCCCAAATCTCACTTTTCCAGGGTAGCTGAACACCCCTAATAGAAAACCTCAAATGCAGATTCTAATCACTAAGGTTCCCATAAGACAGTACCTCAGATTTCTTAATATTCAGGACTAAAACGGTTTGAATGTAACCAAGCCGCAATATCTTCCAAAGAAGAATTCATTCACTGGCACATAGCAACCTCATCATCATCAATCTCAATCAAAAGCTAGATCAGCATATAGAAAACCCATAAGCCCATGACTCCTACAAATAGCACCCAGTGAACTCAAATAAATATTAAACAATACTGGGGACAAGAAGGATCCCTGTTTGACCCCACATAACCAGTGCCGAACCTAAGAACATAAGATATGCCATACTGGGTCAGACCAAGGTCCATCAAGCCAAGTATCCTATTTCCAACAGTGGCCAATCTAAGCCACAAGTACCTAGCAGTTTCCCCCAAAAGACACAGGTTCCACAATGTTTGTAAAGGAGCAAGCAGTGGATACCCAGGTCCCCTTTAATAATGGTTTATGGACCTTTCCTCCAGGAACTTGTCCAAACCTTTTTTAAACCAAGCTACACTAACAGCTTTTACTACATACTCTGGTAACAAATTCTAGAATTTAATTACACGTCAAGTGAAAAGAATATTTTCTCTTATTAGTCTGAAATAGGTTACCCTGCAGCTTCATTGCATGTTGCCTAGTCTTTCTATATTTTGATAGCATAAACAATCAATCTATGTTTACCCATTCCAATCCATTCATTAATTTATAAATCTCTATCATATCTCCCCTCAACCATCTCTTTTCCAAGTTGAAGAGCCCTAACCTTCTTAGCCTGTCTTCATAGGGGTATCCTTCCATTCTCTTTACCATTTTGATGGCTCTTCTCTGTACCTTTTCTAATAACTCTATATCCTTTTTAAAATATGGCGACCAGAATTGCACACAATATTCAAGGTGCAATCGCACCATGGAATGATTCAGAGTATTGGAACAATCTCAGAGAATTGCGCTGTGATAGTATTAGAAGAGATAAAAGGAGGTGCATGAGCTGGTTTGGAGGTATGCAGTGGGATGTGAAAGGTCAAACAACATGAACAAGTAGGGACTAAAGAAAGGTAGACTACAGGAGCCATAGATAAACTTCAGAAGCTACTGCTCCCCAAAAAATTATATGCAGCACACCTCAGATTAGCAAAAAAAACTACTCATCAAATGCAAGTGAAAAGAGCCATGTTGTTGTCAGCTTTAACACTCATAGAAGTTCCAATCTCACATATTGAGGCATAGCTTTCCAAAGAGAGAGGTGGTCAAAAAGAAAAAGACATTCTGATGAGTTGACTCTTGTAATCCTGGATGGGGCTGGTACTACTAGAAGGTCACCCTATGAGGTTCTGAGTGTGTATATAGGGGTATACAGGATAAGATACGAGGGCTGCTATTTATATTTCTGGCCTAATAATGAAAAAACAAATATCTATGATCGAAATTGGTTTTATTGTTTTTCAAAATATTCTCCATGAAGATCAATACACTTTTGCATGCGTTTGAACCAATTTTCGAAGCACTTTTTCCACTCCGATTGAGGTAACTCCAAAACATGCATTTTGAATGCATCAACCGCATCTTCGGGTGTTGAAAATCGTTGACCACGTAATTTGTTTTTGATGTGCGGGAATAAAAAGAAGTCATTGGGTGCCAAATCAGGGCTGTACGGTGGATGACCCATCAATTCGATGTTTTGGCCGGTCAAAAATTCCTTTGTTTGAGCCGATGTGTGAGAGCTCGCATTGTCATGATGAAGAATTATTCGCCTCTTCTTCGACTTTTTCCGAATTTCTCTGAAGACTTCTGGTAAACAAATGGTTGTGTACCATTCAGAATTGACCGTCCTACGTTGCTCTAATGGCACTGTCGCCACGTGACTGGTAATGCCGAAGAAACAGGCAACCATTTGCTTCAATGTGCTTCTTCCGCGAACAACTTTTGTTGGATTTGGCTCATCTTGGAAGACCCATACAGTCGATTGCTGTTTTGTTTTGGGCTCATATGCATAGATCCATGATTCGTCACCTGTGTAGATGTTATACACAGTCTTTGATGCACCTTGAACGTATTTTTTCAACATTTCCTTGCACCAATCGACACGAGCCTTCTTTTGAACGTTTGTCAGATTATGCGGGATCCAACGCAAACAAATCTTTTTTACGGCAAAATGATCATGCAATATCTTATTGATGCTTGTCATACTAATACCCAAAGATGCCTCAATCTCATGGTATGTCACATGACGATCTTGCTTTATAAGTTCACACACAGTATCGATATTTTCTGGCACAGCAACTGATTTTGGACGACCCTGACGGAATTCATCCTGGAGCGAACGTTGGCCACTATTGAATTCGTTATACCAGTTCTTTACAGTGCTGTAGGATGGTGCTTTATCGCCGTATAAAAAATTAAGTTCATCGATGCACTCTTGTCTTGATAATCCACGTCGAAAGTTATGAAAAATAATCGCACGAAAATGTTCACGAGTTAATTCCATTTTTCGCCGGAGATGAATTTTTCAAGTTACTGTAAACAACAAATCGCGCTCAAATGATAAAATGTTATGAATAAGGTTATGTTCAACAATGTCAGTGTTCCAATGGAACCATTGGATGGCGCCTGGCAACACTTACTGTTGCTAAGGCCAGAAATATAAATAGCAACCCTCGTATAGTCTGCAATGAATGCTGATATGAACTGATAAATAGCATGATGAATCATAATCAAAATTGTAAAGCAAGAGTGAAAGATGATCAAATGCCGATGTTGAACCTTAAGTAAAGGAGCAACAAGATTGGTTCTCTTGGTATGAATTAACAACTTGATTGCAATTTTTTTAATCACCTAAACACATTTTATGAAGGACTGTTTCCCTGACAGAGGGCGTTACAATAGTCTATAATATTGAATACCAGTGCATGCCGTAGGTTTAGAAGGTCTTCTGATTTGTTTGTATAAATGAACATACCAATCAGTTGTAAAGCACAAAAAAGATTTCCTAATTAACAAGGATATTTGTAAGCTGCAAGACAATACATGATCAGTTTAGACACCCGTACCCAAAGAGATTCCTTGATGGCAAATAGCACATCATGGATAAAAGGAGGATTAATAACAAGCAGAGGATGGTGCTAATAAAGACAATGGCTTCTTATTTAGCAGGATTTCATTTGGACCTATATTTAAAAAGTTATTTAGCCACTTCATCCTTAACAGAGGTAGATCCTGGATCAGTGGTATCAAAGGTAACTAGCAATTGGATGTCATCTGCATAGATGTAAGTGGCAATGCGAAAAGGCTGAACCAAGATGGCAAGTGGGGTCAGAAATAGGTTAAAGGGAGCCAGGGCATGAACAAAAACTCATGACGCACAGGAAATGGACCAGACATTTATGGCTATTTGGATAAAAAATGAACCAAACAAGGGCTGCTCTCTTAAACCAATATCATAGAGTGGATCTAAAAACAGCGTATGACCCACCAAATTGAATGCAGTAGTCAGATCAAGTGAAACCAACAAGCTTTGTACAGAAGAAATTCACCATATCCATTAACACTACTTCCATGTTGTGATGTGGCTTGAAACCTCCTTGTCTAGGGTGAAGTGACCTGGACTCATTAATGAAACTAATAAGTTAAAAGAGCAAATTGGACACAGGTAGAAAAGGAGGAGAACATGATCTGAGGGACCACAGCTCCCCTCTTCCTCTCTTCTCAACAAGCATGGGAGAATGAAGAGGGCAGAAATGGGGGGGGGGATAATTGACTAAAGATGCAGGGCAGTTATGTCCATTATGAGGACTAGGCATTTGCCTAAGGTAGCAGGCATCAGGGTGGCCGCTCTGTGGCCCCTCTACCTCTTTCAACATGGCATCAGAACGAACTGTGGTCAGTGTGGTCATGGTCCTTGAAGCACCTGTGCATGTGCACGCGCTCATAGCCATCCAATCCTGCCTCCTCCAAAGCAAACTTCCTCTTGGAAAGGTTGGGGGCAGCAGACCATAAATGTGCACACAAGTGCTTCAAGATCCAACACATGCCAACAGAGGCTTGCTCTGCCACTGTCTTGCAGGAATGGACAGGCTGTGCAGTGCTGCTCCCTCCCCCCACCCCCCAGGTCTGCCACTGTCTTCCATTTGGGTGAAGGGAAAGAGGGGATGATGAACATATGGGGCAGGGGGAGGGTAGGGAAGGAAAGAAAAGAGAAGAAGAGGAGATTAGACATCTGGGTGAGGGGGAAGAGAAGAGATACTGGATAACTTTGGGGGGGGGACAAGATGTTGGCCTATGAGAGTAGGGTAGGGCAGCGAAGGAGAGGGGATCAACTATGGGAAGTAGGGCCTTGGGCCACCTGGGGGGAGGCCTAGGACCCTGGGCTACCCAGAAGGGTTGTGCATGACCCTGAGCTACCCTGAAGGGAAGGCACAGGATCTTAAGCTGCCTTGGGAGGGGGTGCATGGTTAATGGTTTGCCTGTCTACTGTACCAGAATGTAACTTGCCTTGATCTTCTACAGGAAAGGTGTGAGCTAAATGTAAATAAATAAATGCTTAGGGCAGCTGCTAATCTTGGTCCGGCCCTGTAAGGAGGAACTGGAGTATTAGAGGGGATCAGCTTGTTGGCAAGTGATAGAAGGTACTGAATGATGAAAGAGGAATTAGTGGAATGAGAGAGGCTATTAACTGTAGGTGATGTGAGTAAGTAAGACACAGGTAGAGACAGGGTATGGCATTTGAACAGGGTTTCACAATAACACTATTAGGGAGCTTAGGCAGTTATTGCTGTGGTAGGAACAGCCAGCAATACACATTCAAGGGGCCACTGTAGGGTTCACTAAAGTGTGGTGCTCATTTAATAGAACCGAGGGAAAAAAAAAGGGTTTATTTTGCATTAAAATATCTCATAATTGTACCATTTGAACTCAGCTTTGTAAATAGGTACCTTAATATGCAACACTCCATAACCCTCTTCGGGAACTCCACTCCTCTGGCAGATCCCTTTTATCTGTGCCCTTCTCTGCCACTGCCAACTCCATACTTCGTTTATTCCACCTTGCTGCTCCATATACTTGGAACAAACTATCTGAGTCAGTGCGCCGGGCTCCTTCTCTAGCCCTATACAAATCCAGGCTAAAAACCTACCTCTTTAAGGCTGCTTTTAGTTCCTAATGCTCCTCCCCCTTCTCTTGTTCGCTACTTATATGTATCTTACCAAATTCTAATCCCTAGTTTTGTGATGTCTTTGAGCTTGCTTAGATTGTAAGCTCTGATAAGCAGGGACTGTGTTTTACATCTATATGCACAGTGCTGCATATACCTTGTAGCGCTATAAAAATTGGTAGTGGTAACAATATGCAAATATATGTCTAGAATTGTCTATGACCTCCTGTGAGGAAATGGAGGTTGTGTCTACAATAAATGTGCTTGAATATATTATGAGATATTTAGGTTTATAATAGAAACTATGAAAGTATGTGCATACTCCTATTGCCTTTTAATATGAGAGAAAGAGATGGAATTGTAGAAAGCATCTCTCTTTTGGGGGGGGGGGCGGGAGGCGAAGAGGGCATAGGCAATAGCTTCCTCCAGGGATTCTGACATGTGAAGCAAACAATCAGCCCCCCTGAATTATGGAAAGATGTTCTGCAGGACTCCATCAGAAGATCACTTCAAATGCAATTAAGCCAGCTTTGTTTGAGCCATAAGCTGTCATGAACACTGAAGCAATGCTAAAAATAAGTCAACTTGAAAAAAATAAAAAGGATGGCACATGGTTTCCCCCAGTCCATCCTCCTCCCGCTGTCCTTCTTTTGTTTTTCACATGCATATGCAACTTCACATGGTTGAGAAAACGCTTGAGAGAAAAGAAATGGCTAGAGTAAGACATTGGGAATTCTGACCAGTACTTAAGGTTTGGTTCAGTGATTTGTCGGTGAGATGTTTATATAATTTTTTGAGGAGTCGACATGTTCCTGAGAAATAGATATACAGTATTTTCCCTACCTGTAGGTAGATGTGAGTGACAGCTATTATAAATATAGCAATTCCCTAATTATCACTGCTGAAACCTGCCAGGGGAATAATTATAAACAGAATGAATGGTTAGGAAACTGCATTTTCTTTGTACCTGAGCCTATAATGTAATGGAACTAATTAAAGTACTATCTGCAGAAAGTAAAACACTGTAAAGGAAATGAATGTTTTCTGCGTACCAAATTACAAAGGGTTTGATCATAAAAATGTTTGCTTGCTACAGACGCTAAATGCAAAAGAAAGAAAAAAAAACACAAATTTTAAAGCACAGCCTAAAATGTTCAATGAGATCTTCTAGAACCCATATAACATTGCTCCAAAGGCTCTATATACAAAACTTATATTTTCTCCTTCCTTACTAATATACTGCTGAATGCTAACGATTCCTCCTCTCTTTCCTCAAGGTTTTGAGGGGAGTAAAGGGAAGATACTGTGAGCTGTAATGAATTTCAATAAGACAAGATAGGAAGAAACGTTCACAGTGTCCTACTGTCAACCTGGGGAATGAGATAAGCCTGCTTACAGTGATGGTGTGTGATGGGATCCCTGCTGTGTTGATATAGTTTTAAGTATCTGACTAGGAATTTGCTAAAATGGGAAATGCTGATTCCCTTGTTAATTTGTGACCCTTACTATTAAATTGCAAGCCATTATCATTACATTAACAAGCTAACAGAATCCTACAACTCAAAACACTGTTAAAAATAAAGAGGAATATATGTTCGGCAACAGAGACAAGGCATTTAGAAATGTTGTGATCATACATGCATACTTTCATCCTAAATGAGAAATGGGGTATGGACATCCTGGACAGCTCCATTTCAGGGACATCAGCAAAAGACCAAGAAGAACCAATAACAACATGATCGGCACACCTGCGGACTATCACAAAACCAAACAAACAACATCAAAAAGAGCACCATCACTACTGGCATCCACACTATGGAACTCCCTCCCAACGAGCCTGAGGGCATTAGATGACCTCACAGACTTCCGCAAAGACCTCAAAACATTGTTATTTATAGAAACCTAAGAGCATTCAGGCAACATCCCCTACCTAAACAGAAATGCTACTACCTACACCAACTAAACACACACCCATCCTATCCACACACACAAGTCTATCATACCATGTTATTAAATTTATTTATTTATTTATTTAACAGCTCTTATATACCGCGCTATTTGACATCAGTGCGGTTTATATTAAACAAAATACACTCAGATTTAGAGAACTTGTCCAAGTTACAGGTAACAGGGGAATAAAACAAGGATTAACTGGGGAATAGCATATAAATAATTAAATAAAAGCAATTACATCAGACTAGAGATCTTGAGTGGGTATAGAGACATGTCATAAATAACATTTAACAGAGCAGGTATATACAGTGAAATATCATAAGGTGGAACGGTCTAACATCATTTAACTATTATTGCTGAGTTGAGATAATGGGGTGAGAGGAGGGGGAAATATTGATGTAAGAGAAGTGTTGTAAAAAAAGGTGGGTTTTTAAAGCTTTTCTAAATTGCGATATATCTTTTATCAATCTGATGTTTAATGGAAGCTTATTCCAGCACCTTGGAGCAAAGGATGAAAATGATCTGTTAATGGTAGTTTGAGTACATTTTACTAATTCATTTGGAATCACTAGAGTATTTTCAGTTGTAGATCTTCTTGATCTGTTGTTTTGGGTATGAATGAGTAGATCAGAGATTGAAGGAGGTGAAATATTATGGAACGCTTTGAAGGTCATAAGAAGTGTTTTATAAGATAATCTACAAATTATTGGGAGCCAGTGAAGCTCCATTAGAATGGGGGTTATGTGTTGTCTCCTTGTAATTCCGCATAGTGATCTAGCTGCTGCATTCATAGCAAGCTGTAATGGATTAAGCGTAGATTTAGGTAGGCCTTGCAGGATAATATTCGCATAGTCAAAATGTGGAGTGACTAGCGCTTGGAATATTGTGCGGAAATCATCAGGGTCTAACATGGGTTTTAGGTGTCGTAGAGTATTAATCTTGTGATAAATGGATTTTACTGTGGACTTTATATGCTCATTAAATTCAAGTCGCTGGTCAAGAATGACACCTAAGTATCGAATGGTGGATTTAATAGGTAAATCAGCGTCTCATACTCTTAATGAAGGTGGTGAAGAGAAGTCATTGTTTCTTGTAACGATAAGGACTTCAGTTTTTTTAAAATTTATTCGAAGGTTCTGAGTGAGCAGCCAATTGGTTATTGAATTGAAACAGTTAATTAAAACTGTGTAATCAGGGCTAATCACATTAATAGGTGTGAACAACAGCACATCATCAGCATAAATAAGACAAGATATACCAAAGGTACGGGCAATATTACAGATTGGTTGCATATAGATGTTAAAAAGCAATGCTGATAGTGAGGAACCCTGTGGAACACCTTGTTTCTGTTGGAATGGATAAGATGTATTGTTATCAATTCGAACTTGTTGCCATCGGTCTTCTAGATAAGACTTGCACCAGTCCCATGCAATTCCTTGTATTCCCTTCTCATGGAGGCGGACTAGAAGTTGTTCATGATTAACTGAATCAAATGCTGCTGCAATATCTAGGAAGACCAATGCAACTCCGGTCTTGATATTATCTATAGCAATGATAAGTGAATTCATTAAAGAGGCAAGAAGAGTCTCAACTCCATGTGCTTCCCTAAAACCATGTTGGCTTGACTCTAAAGGGGCTTCAGTATCGATATGTTGTTGGATCTGTCTCAAGGTCACCTTTTCTAGAATTTTAGCTAATAGGGGAATACTAGAAATTGGACGATAAGAGTCCTCCTTCTTTGGGTCAAGTTTGTTATTTTTCAGCAAAATGTTACCTCAATTGTACTGTCTAAATGCTGTTAAGTAACTGTACTGTCCAAATGTTTACGCGTACCCTAATGCTAAATGTAACCCTCCAATTGTTATGTGACGTGACCACCTTGATTGAAGGAAAAGGTGGCATACCAATCTGTCTAAATAAATAAATAAAAAAAGCTCGACAGGCAGGGTGGGCACACATAAGCACTATCTCTCCTTCTTTCTCTCACATACTTTCAATTCTCTCTCCCTCCACTTGTCATCCTTCTTGACGTTTGGCTTTGTGACTAAGAGAGGAGGAGCCTATTTTGGCTGGGGAGAGCTGCATACAGGCCATGGACTTAGCCATACTAGAATCACTGACTGCTAGAGGTCTTGAGAAAGAGGAAAGTCATAGTCTAGAAGAGTCGAAATCCCCAGCAATGGAACTCCATCTCAGCAGGGAAAAAGCACTGAAAAATGTTGGTGCGGTGGTAGAACTTGGTCCAGAGGCATGGACCCAACAGCAGAGCTTCGGGCACCCAGGAGGGGCAGTGGCAAAGTGATAATGAAGTTCTGCTAATAAGAAATACTGGTATTAGGTCACTAGCTACAGTACAAATAAATTGCAAAAAGCACTGATATGACTGTACAGTTTGAAGACTGAAGACCACCTCAAATGACTTTCTATATCTCAAACTTTTAAAATGCAGAATTTGCAATGACTTTTATGGAGCCAATAAACTGTGATGTACCTCATCTGGGATTCAGCCACATCTGCTGAAAATGAATTATCAGAAGAACCAAACTGGGCAAATTAACTTAGCTTTTGGATCAAATATATGCAAATATATTCATTATGGAAATTGTACCATCTCTAGCCTAGATGTCCCTTTCTTAAACAGTATGATACTTTACTGCCCTCTTCTACCTGTTGTAAACCTCAAGGCTAGTTTATCTTCAAGCAGATTGGAGTCTATATTTAAAATTATTTATCTGGTTAACTTCAGAAGTTAAGCAAATAAATATTTGGTTTTTTTTAATTTCCCAGGTCATGGAATGGATAGTTTTGGCCAGACATCAAGATATCTGGCATCAGGACAGATTGGGCTCTCTTGAGTCTCATAAGGTTAAAGTTGATAGTCAGATAGTTTCCATTCAAGGGGCTGTAGCTTCTTTTGTTCAGGATTCTTTGCACTTACATACTCGTGATGAAATAATTGAAAATGCTCTAAGGGTTAAAAATCTGAGATTGTTAAATTTCTCTCGTATGCACTACCTCTCTCCGAATATATTATTTACTAAATATTTAAAGGACGTTCTAAAAATCTCTGAACCAGAATCTGTTGTTCTGTCTAAAATATATTATTTGCCTACTGGTATTAGAGAGAATCTGGTTTCAGATTCAGAGGCAGGTGGTGCAAATATTGGGGATATGGATCATTTATCTGCTCAGAGTCTGGATCTGTCAGCCTATTTAGAGTCCTCTGTAGAGGAAATCTCTACTCGGGCTACGTTTTCATTAGAGCAGGATAAGGAGTTGATCTTGTGTTCTTACTTTAAACACAGACAGAAAAAGTTTTTTGGGCAGTTGATACGGGTTTTCCCTGATTGAAGAGGAAGGCCTTTCTTTTGCTCCGTCCTCGTGTCTTAGCTTTAGGGGCCTTTTTTATACTTAAATATCCTTGTAAATGTGTTATCACACATCAGGGTAAATCCTATATCTTCTTTGAATCAACTCAATTAGAAACTTTCTTGCACAATGTTGGTCAATAGTCGGCTTTTTGTTTAGTATAAAAGGGTTTTTGTTTAATTGTCTCCATCTCAGTTTTGGATTTAGTGTTTAATTCTTTTTTCACACTCCATATTGTGGGCTGGGAGTAAATAATTTGTGTAAATTGTTTGGATTATGTATTATTGCTTTTTATTTCTTCTGTATTTCCTGTATGTAATGTATTGAAATTTCAATTTAAAAAAAAAAGATATCTGGCACCACCTGAAAGTTATCCAGATAAGTCAGAAACAGACATAGCAGGCATAAGATAAAAATATCTGAATCTCTTTATCAAGCTGTATTCAGCAGCCGTATCAATTAACTTTTAAAATATGTATTTATTTTATTTAACATTTCTTATATACCGCCTTTCATGATATCAAGGCGGTTTACATTGAACAAACTGAAATTACATTGAACAGGGCATTATAATTTGGAGATAACTATTTTACAGGGAACATGGGCAATGGAGGGTTAAGTGGCTTGCCCAAGATCACAAGGAGCACCTGTGGGACTAGAAATATCTAGCTAAAGATAAATAACTAAGGGGTCTGTTTACTAAACGGCGCACTTGTACGGGGCGCACATGAGCGCTCTAAAAGATGTATTTAAGTGCTCTTAAGCGCCCCGTACGAGTGCGCGGCACATTAACGGGTCCCGCAAGCGTGCGCCGACAACGCGCACATTTGCGGGGCGGTAATGTGTGAAAGAGGCGTGCAAAGGCGAAATGAGGGCGGAGGAAGGCCCCCTAGGGGCGGAGAGACGGGGTCAGTGGGCGGAATGTGGGAGGGGTGAGACTCGCCGCACAGGAGCGTGCCCGAATCTGCAAAGAAATATAACGCCAGTGAAACACTCGCGTTAGAGGTGCTGTGCAGGGAAAAGAAACCGTTTCCGTCAGCAATGTGCAGCACAATAGTGGAAGCCCAAAAACCGTGAGCAGTGTGATCCATGTGCACAGATCAAACTCCGTAATGTCACAGGGCACTAGCCACACGGGCGCCGCGCACCTTAGCGCATCTGTCAATCACAGCTTCTGTTCTTCACGACGGAACGCCCACTCCTTATACGGCACCCGCTCGGTACCGCGGACCGCACACCACCGGCCTTTTAGTAAACAGACCCCCAAGTTATTCAGTTATCTTTTACCAAATATTGTTCAGCTAAACATTGGCTCCAGTGTCTTAGAGCAGTGTTTCCTCTAAGAGAGACGGGGATTTGGAATTTATCTCACACCTTTTTCAGTAGCAATTAAACATTTGGATGCAGGCTTCCTACAGTGCTTCCACTTGTTACTTTTGCTGAATGCTTGTTCAAGAAACAGCACTGTTACCGGTCCAGGCTTCTCTTTCCTTTAGATAAGGGGTAAAGCTTCTTCTCGGGGAAGCAGACATCTTCTTCCCCAATCGGCCCTTATTTCTTTGTAGGATGTGCAGGGACTGCTGTTTAGTGTAACTAGACAAGTGGGGTCCAGTAGCTGACTCTGATGCTTTACTGTACTGGCTCTCCTCGGGTCAGGGGCACAGTAGTTTATTGCTTTGGCTTTTCCTGGGACACTCTTCCTCTTGCTTTGCATCTCTATGGGTGCCTTAGGCTTGTCACTATATGACTTCTACCATCCTTAAATGCCATGCAGGTTCATCGCCACCCTTCTTAATATGTACACCTTAGAGAAAAGGCAGGATAGAGGTGATATGATTGAGATGTTTAAATACCTCCATGGCATAAATGCACAGGGGGAGAGCCTCTTTCAATTGAAAGCAAGTTCTGCTGTGAGGGGACATAGGATGAGGGTAAAAGGGGATAGATTCAGGAGTGATATGCGGAAATATTTCTTTACGGAAAGAGTGGTGGATCCGTGGAATAGTCTCCCAGTGGAGGTGGTAGAGATGAGGACAGTATCTGAATTCAAAAAAGCATAGGACATAGGATCTCTAAAGGAAAAAAGGGGACTGTTGTAGTGGTTGATATGAAAGGACAGACTAGATAGGCCATGTGATCTTTTTCTGTCGTCATTGTTCTATGTTTCTAGTTATGTGGATCTTTTGACCAGTGTGCTTTGGCTTCTGGGCTGCTGTTATTTATCTTCCTCCTTTGCACCTAGGGTTGCCAACTGGCCGGTTTTCAGCCGGCCTGGCCGGTTTTTCCACGGCCAGGCCGGCTGCCGGCGCAGAGGCAAAACCGGCCCTTTAAAAGCCGTTTTTTTTGCTCTGGCCGCAAGATCGGGAGCGGCCAGAGCAAAAAAACCGGCTTTTCTCCGCTTCAGAGGGAGCCGGGGAAGCCCGCGCGAGGCCCCGGCTCCCTCTGAACAGCCACCAGCGTGAAGAGCCTTTACCCAGCCGCCAGCGTGAAGGAAAAGGCTGTTCAGAAGGAGCCGGGGCCTCGCGCGGGCTTCCCCGGCTCCCTCTGAAGTGGAGAAAAGCTGCGATGCTGGTCGGGGGGGGGGGGAAGGACTGCATTGGCTGTGATGGGGGGGACCTGTACTGGAAAAGGGCTAAGGGGGGGGGGACTTGGACTGGAAAAGGGCTAAGGGGGGGGACTTGGACTGGAAAAAGGGCTAAGGGGGGGGACTTGGACTGGAAAAGGGCTAAAGGGGGGGACTTGGACTGGAAAAGGGCTAAGGGGGGGGACTTGAACTGGAAAAGGGCTAAAGGGGTGGGGACAACGAATGGAAAAGCGCTAATGGGGGGGACTTGGACTGGATAAGGGCTAAGGGGGGGACTTGGACTGGAAATAGGCTGTGATTGGGGGGGACGTGGACTGTAAATGGGATATGGGGGGGGGACATGGACTGGAAATGGGTTGTGATGGGGTGGAGGGGACCTGGACCAGAAAAGGGCTATGGAGGGGGGGGGAACTTGGACTGGAAATAGGCTGTGATGGGGGGGGGGACCTGGACTGTAAAAGGGTTATGGGGGGGGGAGGGACATGGACTGGAAATGGGTTGTGATGGGGGTGGAGGGGACCTGGACTGGAAAAGGGCTATGGGGGGGGGGGACTTGGACTGGAAATGGGCTATGGTGGAGGAAGGGGGATCTTGGACTGGAAATAGGCTGTGATTAGGGGGGCTAGGACTGCAAATGGGCTGTGATGGTGCGGGGGGACTCGGACTGCAAATGGGCTGTGATGGTGCGGGGGGACTCGGACTGCAAATGGGCTGTGATGGTGGGGGGGGGGCCTAGGACTGGAAATAGGCTGTGATGGGGGACTTGGACTGGAAATGGGCTGTGATTGGGGGGGGGGGGAGCTAGGACTGGAAATGGCCTGTGATGTGAGGGCTAGCACTGGAAATGGGCTGATGAAGAGCTGGAATAGGACTGGAAATGGGCTGATGTGGGGCATGGGAGAATGGGACTAGAAGGGAGTGGATGCTGGGTGGGCCTAGAACTATAAGGGAATTGATTTGGGGGGAGGACTAGAATGGATGGGGAATGAGAATGGAGAGGGGAAAAAATATTTTGTGTGGAAGAAAAGTCTATGATGGGCCGGTATTGGGAGAGTAAGAGGGGCTTGAGAATGGAAGGGTGAAATTTAAACGGATGATAAAGGAATAAGGAAAGAATTGGGGGAAAGAGCAAAAGGGAAACAATCAGCATGTTAAAGCAGAAATAGAGAGAGAATGGAAAACATCTAAAAGAGAAGAAAGGACAAATGGATAGCTCGCAGAAGACACAAAGAAACCAGAAGAAAGTGACTGGAGCAATTGCAACTGAAAAATAAAACGCCCAAACAGAAGGTAGAAAAATACTTTTTATTTTGAATTTATTAACTGGAATATGTCTGGTCTGGGAAGTGTGTATTGCTAACATCTTTGCGTTTTTGTTTAGTGCAAGAGGAAATTACTTTATAGTTTTATTTCTCCAGTGTTGTACATTTCATGTTTGGATTTTGGGGTTCCCAGTTTAATTATTATCTGACCAAGGAAGTTAGCCTACACGTATCCTCGGTAATTTTTGTGGGTGGGGCTGGGGGCAGGGCAGGGGTGGGACTAGGGGCGGAGAATGGGTGGAGCATGGCGAGCCACAGGTGTCGGGTTTTTCTCGGTGAAAAAGTTGGCAACCCTATTTGCACCTCTCTGGGTGCCTTAGGCTTGTCATTGTAGAACTTCAACCCTCCTTAAATGCCAATGCAGTCTGTCTCTACCTTTCTAGATGTGGGACTCTGCAATCAGTGTGCTATAGTTATTCCTAGGCCACTTCCTCACCCTCTCCCTTACAATAGCAAGCCAAAAGGTCCTTTTGGCTTGCTATTATAAGTCTCTGTTCTGCTACCCACTTTGACATGCAGCTCCAAAGAAACTGAACCCAGGACTCTACTAACCTACCATGGTTGATGCACCTTGAGCTCTCACTTCAGAGTTATTTTCAAATTTCCATTACTGTCCTTGTTTGGAGGTTTGAGCAGGGGAGTACACTTGACCAAATAAAGGCATTTCAATCAGGAGGGACGAGCATTGAGCACTGATGGAGAAAGAGGACACTCGCCTAGTCAGCCTGATAGTTAAAATCAACCCTAGCTATCATGGGGTGACAGATTGCCCTCTATTACTGTATTGTCAACCAAGAAACTCTATTTGTTGAGTCATTGGCTAAGAAACCCTTAGGTTCTTCTGCATGACTGGAGTACAATCCATGAATGCTTCTTCCACCCCGAGCAGGGTGGGGGATCTTCCTCTGTAATTAATGTTCCAGTGCTGGAACCTAACTCCTCAGTGCCAGGACTCTAACTCGCAAGCACACAGCTTAGCTGAACTCACCCCACTCCTGAGGCCTGGCTTGTGCTGATTCTTCAACTCGTGTTAGCGATCCTCTGCTGTTTTAGGGACTTCCTGGAAATCTAGGTTTTCTGCTGTGTTGCTCCTCCTGGTCTATTTAGGGCCTTCCAGCCAATCTGGATGCTGAGGTTTGCTCATCCTCTTGGCATAATTTAGGATCTTCCTGCTAATCTTGGTGCTACGTGGTATTGGTCCTTCTGGCATAGTTCAAAGATTTGCAGGTTATCTGGATGCTGTGCTGGTCTCCTTGCCATTTTACTGCCATTAAAGTGCCTTGGTGTGCTTGCACTAATCATGTTGCTGTTTTCCCCTTTTTCCCTACCTGAGGTGTTAACTTTGCCCTTTGTACAGCTTTGCCCTTCTGATGGTGGTTTCTGGTACTCATCCTGCCATTGTCCGTATTCTTTGTGACATTCTTGATGGCTCATAGTACTGTTAAAGATGCCTGCCGTAATGCAAGTTTGACTGAAAATAGATGGCAAACCTGACTGTTGCATTGCAAAATAGCTTCCCCATAAACTTTAATGGGGCCGTATAAGATAGACAAACAAATGTTTTAATTTCTGAAGACTAACTGAATGGTTATATTTTGACAAACCAAAATAAGCCTTAAAACCTTTGGCATGCACATGCCTAATGCACATATCCATTCAAGCCCTTTCCCTCCCCCCACCCTCCAGTTTGAACACCTTTCTCTTCATTCTCTCATCCCTCAGCAACCCAACAGATTCCCACATCACTCCCAAAACTATCTCTCCCACTGTATATCCCTCTGATCCCCCTCTAATTTTCCCCTGTATTGATCTAGTTCTGCATTTCACTGGCAGAATAGAATAGAAGTGCTTCAAGCCACATCTGTTTCTGCTTGCCACTCTGGCCAATCATGGAGCCCAATCCTAGAAGGGGCACGTCCGGGTCGTCTGGATGCCCCCAGAGCAGGATGGGCCCATTAGGACCTGATTCTGCACTGCGGGAGCCAGATGTTCTTGTGAGTGCAAGATCGGGCACTGAGATTGCCCAGCATGCCCCTGCATCCCTACCAGGATGTCCTCCTCACATGCCGGTCAGCCCAACACAGTGATGACCCCCCGATTCCCTGCCACCTGACTCTTGGTGGGGCAGACTGGGGCCCAGATTGGGTGGCAGAGACCTACCATTGGCCGATCTCGGCCTTGGGGGCAGAATTACGGGCCCAATCGCCACTTCCCCACTGCTTATTCCACCTCCGAGGTGGAATAAGCAGTGCATCCACCCCTGACCCAGAAGACATACAGGGCCCTGACCTGAATTGGCCCTGTACATCCTGTCGCCTCGGCCCGCCCTCGCTCTACCCTCACTCCGCCCCTCCCAGCTCTCCCTATACTGTTACTTTGACCATGCAGGGAGAATCGGGAGAAAACAACCCCCTCACCCACAACAATGCCTCACAGACACATGTAACCACCCTCAATGTATCGTATATACGTGCAAATACCTTCTGTTAGTCATTCAGATGTAAATAGTTAACACTGTTATCCAAGTTATTATACCTGTTCTATGTAATTACGGTGTAACCCCCACTGTAAACTCTCCTTGCTCCATGTAAACCGCACTGTTATCGAAGAGCGCGGTATATAAGAAAAATAAATAAATAAATAAAATAAATACGGGCAGCCCCACAAGTCGCCTTGCTGAATTGGGCCCTTAGTAAAAACAGTCCCACCTATCGCTGCTCAGATCAGATTTTTCTTTTGGTCAAGTGGACCTCCATAGATATTTATGGATTCATGCACAGTTCAATCCAGGCTGCAGGAGAAAAGGTTCTCTTCATTTATTAGCACATATTCAATTCGTATAGGCACGTTAAAAGTTTGAGTACACTCAAACTCAATTGCATGTCAGTAAACCTATGAATTAGCACATCTACCGTAAAGCTGCATGGAATAGAAAGTTTTAGCATGTGTAAAATGTGCAGTAAAAATGAATGTGTATGAACCAAAAAAAAAAAACCACACCCATCAATGAGGAAAAATTTCAGAAAAATTTAAAAACGAACCAAAAGTGTTTGAGCACACCTCTATCACCACTCTTGCCCACCTATTATCTGATCTTCTCTTTAATTTCCCTCTTTCTCCTTCCCCAGTCAAAATATTGCCTTGGCAAAAGGAAGAAGGAAGTGCTTCATTCCTTGTCTTCCTCCTAGGGTCACCCAGAACAATCTTGCAGATATTTAAAACTGTTACTATAGCAACCATTGTCATGCAGTTCAGTGCATTTCCAGGGCTAAAAAGAAATGCATATTATTGTAATAGATTACTTCAACAGATGCTCAGCTTCAACTAAAATCACTTGTATGATGGTGCACTATTTGACGTTGTTAAACAATCAAAATGTATGTGCGTACCATCTGACAGAGTCACCAACTTATCACTTATGGCTAAGTGTTTGAAAAATCAGTAGATGGAACTCAGTTGAAAATTGAAATATCTCTGAAAAAGTTAAAAATGAACTAGCAAATACCATTTTTGGACAAAAACACAGATAATAGACCGGTAATTAGAATTATTTTCTTAAAATGAGTTTCAAGATTATGGACAACATGTTCTGTTTCAATAAGCTGTGAAATATTGATATAACTTGCAGATGTGAAGTTTGAAATATTGTCTCAATCTCTGGAATTGAATTATTTTGCTTATGTAATAAAAATCTAAATACAACACTTATGAAAAATGTGAAAATGATGCCTTTTGCTGTAATTTTTCAGATTTCACTAGTAGGCTGGTCCCCTGCCCTTGTACTAAATGAAAGGCAATTTTCAAAAGCCATTTTGCTTTACGCACAGAAAGTGGATTTCACAAACTTGCTTGCCCAATAGGCAGGTAAAGTATGTGTGCATAAAACTTGCATGCACTTTACCTGCTATGAGCAGAGGCATTCCCAGGAGAAGGCTTAGGGTTATGTTTACTAAGAGCGTTAAGTGAGCAAAGATGCCATTAATGGGTGTTATCGCCACCCATGAGCAGTTAATGTCGTGGAAAGCGCTGATAATGCTGGATTAACATGCGGAAACTGGTCCCCTAGTGTTAAGGTAAAAAAAAAAAGAGTGGAGAGTGGGCGTTAATGGAGCCGAGACTGGGCGGAGATAGCGCGCGCTCCTTTAACGCTGGTTTATGTTACCATGAGTTAGAGCTCTCAGTGCTGGGAACCCCAACGCCATCTGAAAGCTCGCAGGAAGAGAGGGGAGAGAGTCTATTTTAATGTATGCAAGATGCCCTACCCACTGTAGTTCTCAAATTAATGATAGTAGTGCTGCATTGGCAGCAACAGCATGGTGCCCCAATAATAAAGCGTAGTTACTCACCTGTAACAAATGATCTCCAGGAACAGCAGGAATTTAGTCTTCACATATGGGTATCGTCGGTACCGACGGAGCCTGCGTGGGAACGCTCCCCAGCATCCAATAGGAAAGCTTTTGGGAGCATCCCACAGCACCTGCGTGCTGCCTTCCCAACTGTCCCTCTCCAGTTGAGTTTATAGCTGAGATAAAAGAGAGAGAAAGAGAGAGAGAGATACAACTCCTAGGGGAGATGGGCGGGTTTTGAAGACTAAATTCCTGCTGTTCCCGGAGATCACCTGTTATAGGTGAGTAACTACGCTATCTCCAGGAACAAGCAGGAATATAGTCTTCACATATGGGGACTCCATAGCTGCAGATGTCAGGGAGATGGCCCCAGGAAGTTGTTAGACCTTGTGAAAGGGCCATACTTCCCCCCATGGATCTCTGGCATCCTACCAGGGATGGTGGGTAGGAGTTGATTAAGTCTGAAAAAGGTGTTGAAGAACAGCCTAGCCAAACAAGGCATCCCGGCGGGAGTCCTTGTCTAAGCAATAGTGGGCTGTGAAGGTATGTACCAAATCCCAAGTAGCTGCTCGACAGATGTTGTCGATAGACACAGAGTGAAGATGAGCCATTGAGGCTGCCATGGCGCTCACATTGTGAGCTGTGACATGGCCTTCAAGAGGAAGGTTCTTACTCTCATAGGCAAAGGATATGCACTGAGCAATCCAGTTAGATAGAGTTCTTTTGGAAACTGGAAGTCCCAAATGACTAGGATCAAAAGCAACAAAGAGTTGAGAAGATTTTCAATGTTGCTGTGTCCTTTGCAAGTAAAAGGCTAAAGCTCTTTTACAGTCCAAGGTATGAAGGTTCCTTTCTGCACTGGAGGCATGAGGCCTCGGAAAGAATACAGGAAGGTAAATCGCTTGGTTTAAATGGAAAGGCGAAACCACCTTTGGCATAAAGTGTGGATGAGTCCTAAGAACTACCTTATCATGGTGGAACCTTGTATAAGGAGGATCGGCCACTAACACTTGCAATTCACTGATGTGATGTGCTGATGTGATTGCAATGAGGAAGATGACTTTCCAGGAAAGGAATTTCAAAGATGTAGTGGCTAATGGTTCAAAGGGCGGTTTCATGAGCTGCCCGAGCACCAGATTTAAGTCCCATGCCACCAGTGATGGCTTAATGGGAGGCTTTGTTAAAAGAAGGCCTCTCATAAATCTCGCTATGAGAGGATGAGAGAAAATAGGTTGTCCACTTAGAGGCTTGTAAGAAGCTGCAATATCACTAAGATGGACTCTTACTGAATTTGTCTTGAGACCCGCATTTGACAAATGAAGGACATACTCCAGTATTGATTCCAGAGGTATCACAAGAGGGTTAAGACCCTTCTGCAAGCATCATATGGTAAACCGTTTCCACTTAAAGACATACAAGCATCTTGTGGAGGGTTTCCTAGAAGCATGAAGGATATCCTTTACCTGTTGGGAAAGGTTAAGATCCTGAAGTTCTAGGCTTTCAACAACAAGGCCTTGAGATGCAGAGACTGGGGATAGGGTGCCACAGCATCCCGTCCTCTTGGGAGAGAAGATCTGGAGTGGATCCCAACTCCAGAGGCGGAGCTTGAGAGAGATGTAGAAGCAGAGGGTACCACGTTTGCCATGGCCAATGTGGAGCTATGAGAATCATATGACCTCTGTCTCTCTGAAGCTTGAATAGGGTTTTGGGGATGAGGGGAAAGGGTGGGAAGGCATATAGGAAGTCCTGAACCCAGTGAAGGAGGAAGGCGTCCCTTGCCTGACAATGTCGAGCCGGAATTCTGGAACAGAACCGGGGAAGTTTGGCATACAGCGGACTTGCAAAGAGGTCTATGTCCGGGGTTCCCCAAACCTGAAATATTTGGGCAACCTAGTCTGCATGGAGAGACCATTCGTGTGGCAGCAGAATTCGACTGAGTTTGTCTGCCCAAGAGTTTTGAATGCCTGGAAGATACACCGCAAGGAGATGAATCTGATGCTCTCTGGTGAGGGCCCATAGTCGTAAAGCTTTGTTGCATAGCGACAGAGAGCCTGTTCTGCCCTGCTTGTTCATACAGAACATGGCTACCTGATTGTCCGTTTGGACTTAGACTGTCTTGTAGCTGAGCTGGGCGTGAAATACTCGAAGAGCAAGGAAGATTGCTCTGAACTCCAGGAGGTTGATGTGAAGACAGGCCTCCTGTGGAGTCCAGGTACCCTGGGTAGAGAGATCTTGCAGGTGGGCTCCCCATACCACCTGTGAAGCATCTGTTGTTAGGGTGGCTTGGGATAGGGGTTGCTGGAAAGGAGACCCCACCAGAAGGTTTCTGGGTGATTGCCACCATTGGAGTTTGTTATTTTGTCCGACAGGCAACCTGAGGCCTGTGTCCACTGAGTGGATAAAATCCACTGAGCTGCTCGTATATGGAGGCGAGCATAAGGAACCACATGCACGGTGGATACCATGTGGCCTAGCAGAGCTCTGTGATCCTCAGTCTTGAAGGACTAGAAAAGGGGACTGTTACTTCTGGAGAGGATCTACAATTGTGAGTATATACTTCTGGGAATTTTCTAAAAGGAATTCTTTCTATTAAAGAAAAATAATGTGTGAACCCACTATTTTTTGTTAAATCAGTCAGGGCCTAGTAGCAGCAGTTTAAGTTTAAATTTAAAACACAGAAGAGAACTTTCTGGTTACATTTCATACCCAGCAAAGAGCTTGTAGTTTTAATTTAATAGTCACTCAGGGCCTAGTATCAGCAAAGTACTTTTAGTTTAAATTTAAAACACATCTTAAAAGACAGGAGGTGCTCTCAGGTGAAGCTCGTTACCCAAATCAGTCACACACTAAGGACCTGAGATTAATTAAGCTTCAGGTGAACAAGGTATATTAAACGTATTAGGTACAGTTTTATTGGCATAAATATCCATAGCAACCCCTAGTAAGCAAAGAACTTAAAGATCTAAACAAAAACTTAAAACTAAGATGCAGACAGCAGTCCAGCAGCGAGATGGGGGCTTTCCAGTCTTTTGCATTGAGTGTCACATGTATGATTTTCTCCCAGTTGGTGAGAGGTCTTACATGTGAACTAGGTGCAAGGAGCTCTTTGCTTTCAGGGAACGAGTCCGTTCTCTAGAAGCTAGAGTAGCAGACTTGGAAAACATAAGAAAGACAGAGAGGTACATAGACGAGACCTACAGGGATATAGTCCTGAAGTCCCACCTCCAGTCTGGCAGCATCCCTGTTGCCATGGAGGAGAGAGGTCACGTGACAGGAGAGCATCACCCTGGTGTGGCAGGAAGTGATCCTGTAACTAGGACCTGTCCTCCAGGTGATGTAAAACCCTCTCGCACCGAGGAAGTTTCTCCAGCGCCATGTGCCCATGAGGGAAGGGTTAGGACAGCCGTTATAGTCGGTAATTCGATCATTAGGCATGTAGATAGCTGGGTGGCTGGTGGACGTGAGGATCGCCTGGTAACATCCCTGCCTGGTGAGAAGGTAGCGGATCTCACGTGCCACCTAGATAAGGTCTTACATAGTGCTGGGGAGGAGTCTGCTGTCTTGGTACATGTCAGTACCAATGACATAGGAAAATGTGGTAAGGAGGTTCTGGAGGATAAATTTAGGCTTTTAGGTAGGAAGTTGAAATCCAGAACTTCCAGGGTAGCATTCTCTGAAATGTTTCCCGTTCCACGTGCAGGACACAAAAGGCAGGCAGAGCTCCGGAGTCTCAATGCGTGGATAAGACAATGGTGCAGAGATGAGGGTTATGGATTTGTTAGGAACTGGGTAACATTCTGGGGAAAGGAGGGGCTCTTCCAAAGGGATGGGCTTCACCTTAACCGGGATGGAACCAGGCTGCAGGCATTAACCTATAAAAAGGAGATAGAGCAGCTTTTAAATTAGATAATAGGGGAAAGCCGACAGTCGCCCAAGAGCGGACGGTTCGGAAGAATGTATCCTTGAAGGATACTACCAAAAGCAGTGAGGTTCCAAAAAAGAGTAAAGTAGCCCAAATGCCCTCGAGTATGGAGCAGACAGAGCTTAAAGATCCCAAATTACCCATGTCTACCAATAGCCAAATTAATATGAATAAAATACAGTCTCTAAAATGCTTGTATGCAAATGCTAGAAGTCTAAAAAATAAGATGGGAGAATTAGAATATATAGCACTAAATGAGAGGTTAGATATGATTGGAATACCAGAGACATGGAGGAAGGAGGACAACCAGTGGGACACTGTGATACCTGGGTACAAACTATATCGTAATGATAGAGCTGATCAAATTGGTGAAGGGGTTGCGCTCTATGTTAGAGAGCGCATAGAGTCAGAAAGGATTAAAGTTTTGCAGGAAACAAAATTTGCTGTAGAATCTCTATGGATTGAAATTCCATGTAAAAAGGGGAATGCGATAGCAGTGGGGGTGTACTATCGACCGCCTGGCCAGAATGAACAAATGGATGAAGAAATGCTCAAAGAAATCGAGGAAGCTAGCAAAAGTTACAGCGCAGTAATAATAATGGGTGATTTCAATTACCCCGGTATCGACTGGGTCAGTGTCACGGCAGGACATGCTAGGGAGATAAAGTTCCTAGATGACATAAATGACTGCTTCTTGGAGCAGCTGGTTCATGAACCGACCAGAGGGGAAGCCATATTAGACCTAGTCCTTAGTGGAACACCAGATATAGTGCAAGAGATAAGTGTGTTGGGGCCACTTGGCAATAGTGATCATAGCATGATCGCCTTTGATCTAATTAGTGGAGGAAGGATAGTAAGGAAATCCACAGTACTACCTTTAACTTTCGAAAGGGAGACTATGATAAAATGAGGAAAACAGTTAAGAAAAAACTAAAAGGAGTAGTTGCAAAGGTTAAAGACTTACATCAAGCTTGGGTGTTGTTGAAAAATACTATCTTGGAAGCCCAGACCAGCTGTATTCCACGCTTTAAGAAAAGTGCAAGGAAGTCCAAAAAACTGCCAGCATGGTTTAAAGGTGAGGTCAGAGAGGCTGTTGTTGCCAAAAAAGCATCTTTCAGGAAATGGAAAAAAGAGCCAAACGACGAAACCTGGAAACAGCACAAGCACTGGCAAGTCAAATGCAAGGCATTGATAAAGCAGGCAAAGGGAGAATTTGAGAAGAAGCTTGCTGCGGAAGCAAAAACGCGAAATAAAGATTTTTTCAAGTACATTTGTAACAAAAAACCTGTGTGAGAGTCAGTTGGTCCATTAGATGATAGAGGAGTTAAAGAGGCACTAAGAGGCGACAAGGCAATAGCGGAGAGACTGAATGAATTCTTTGCTTCGGTCTTTACTGAGGAAGATGTAGGGATGTTACCCATGACTGAAGTTGTATTTAAAGGTGTGGAAGAATTGAAGGAAATATCGATACATCGGGAAGATGTATTACAACTATTAGATAAACTCAAGAATAGCAAATCACCTGGGCTGGATGGTATACATCCAAGGGTGTTGAAAGAATTGAAATATGAGATTGCAGACCTGCTATTAGTAATCTGTGAACTATCATTAAAATCATCTCTAATACCTGAAGATTGGAGGATCGTCAATGTAACACTAATTTTTAAAAAGGGTTCCAGGGGTGGTCTGGGAAACTACAGACCGGTGAGCCTCACGTCAGTACCAGGAAAAATGGTAGAAACCATCATAAAGAATAAAATTACTCAGCATGTAGATAGTCATGGCCTAATGGGAGACAGCCAACATGGCTTTAGACAAGGAAAATCTTGTCTTACTAATCTGTTATGTTTTTTTGAAAGTGTGAATAAACAGGTGGACAAAGGTGAGTCGGTTGATATTGTGTATCTGAACTTTCAGAAAGCCTTTGACAAGGTCCCTCATCAGAGACTTTTGGCAAAACTAAAGAGTCATGGGATAGGATGCAGTGTGCTACTGTGGATCAGGAACTGGTTAAAAGATAGAAAGCAGAGGGTTGGGCTAAATGGCCAATTATCCCAATGGAGGAAGGTGAATAGTGGTGTACCCCAGGGATCTGTGCTGGGTCCGCTGCTTTTTGACATATTCATAAATGACCTGGAAAGTGGAACAACAAGTGAGGTTATCAAATTTGCAGATAACACAAAACTATTTAAAGTTGTTAAAACCCAAGAGGATTATGGAAAATTGCAAGAGGATCTTGATAAATTGGAAGACTGGGCATCAAAATGGCAGATGAAATTTAATGTGCACAAGTGCAAAGTTATGCACCTAGGGAAAAACAACCCAAACTATGGTTACATAATGCAAGGTTCCAAATTAGGAACCATCACCCAGGAAAAAGATTTAGGCGTCATTGTGGATAACATGTTAAAACCCTCGGCCCAGTGTGCAGCAGCAGCCAAGAGAGCAAATAGAATCCTAGGAATCATAAGGAAAGGAATGGAAAATAAAACAAAAGATATTATAATGCCTCTATATCGCACCTTGAATAATGTGTGCAATTCTGGTCGCCGTATCTTAAAAAGGATATAGCATTATTAGAAAAGGTTCAGAGAAGAGCCACCAAACTGGTAAAGGGGATGGAAGGATACTCCTATGAAGTAAGGCTAAAAAGGTTAGGGCTCTTTAACCTGGAAAAGAGATGGCTGAGGGGAGATATGATAGAAGTGTGTAAATTAATCAACCACTACAAGAGTCCCATTTTTTTCCTTTAGAGATCCTCTGTGTTTGTCCCATGCTTCTTTGAATTCAGATACTTTCCTCATCTCTACCACCTCCACTGGGAGACTATTCCATGGATCCACCACTCTTTCCATAAAGAAATATTTCCACATATCACTCCTGAATCTATCCCCTTTCACCCTCATCCCATGTCCCCTCGTAGCCGAGCTTGCTTTCAATCGAAAGAGGCTCTCCTTCTGTGCATTTATGCCATGGAGATATTTAAACGTCTCAATCATATCACCTCTATCCCGCCTTTCCTCTAAGGTGTACATATTAAAATCCTTAAGTCTGTCCTCATATGTTTTATAATGAAAACCACTAACCATTTTAGTTGCCACACTCTGTAATGACTCCAGCCTGTTTATATCTCACTCCCCCATTCACTCTGTCTAGAAACCTCCTATAAACCCTTTAAAGCCAAACTAAAATCTCATCTTTTCTGCTCTGCCTTCAATCTCCCCTTCCCTTCCTCACCCCTCTCCCCTCCACCTCGTTAATGTTCTAGCTTTCCTATCCCTTCCCCCCTCCACCTCGTTAATGTTCTAGCTTTTCTATCCCATCCCCCCTCCTCTTCTTCCTTGTTCTTCTTCCCAATCGCAATGTTCAGTGTTTACTCCTTCCCTTCCATGGTATGTACTGTTGCCTCTTTATCTCCACTGATTCTATTCTTTTATGTCCTTTAAATAAGATGTTATGGCGTTCCTTTTCTTTTTCGTAGCCTTTTTTTTCCTTTTTAAATTTTTTTGTATGTAAACTGCCCAGATGTTAATCGTTTATGGGCGGTATATAAAGTTTTAATAAACATAAACATCCTTTTGATGGTGCGGTTTCCAGAATTGCACACAATACTTCAAATGAGGTTGCACCAAAGACTTATACAGAGGCACTATCACCTCCTTTCTTTTGCTGGCCATTCCTCGCTTTTGCATCCAAGCATCCTTCCAGCTTTTGCTGTTGCCTTTTCAATCTATTGAGCTACTTTAAGATCATCAGACACAACCACGCCTAGGTCCCGCTCTTTAGTGGACAAAAGTACCTCACCCCCTATACTATATTGCTCCCTTGGATTGCTGCAGCCCAAATGCATGACCTTGCATTTCGTAACATTAAATCTCAGCTGCCAAATTCTAGACCATTCTTCATGTTATCTACACCTTCCTGGGTGTCTACTCTATTGCAGATTTTGTTCTCATCCACAAAGAGGCAAACCTTATCCGACAACCCTTCCGCTATATCACTAACAAAAATGTTAAAAAGGACAGTTGAGATTTGAACAGCTGAATCTAATAGGATATGTAAGGCAGACAGCGGAGCACTGCAGCACTATTGTGTATACAATACAAACAAAGTAAGGTTCTCAATAACCTATGCAAACTGGGTTGAAAAAAATAAGGAGTGCACCCAATAGGGTCAAAATGTACTTCTGTGTCAAAGGGAAATATATAGCGAATAGCAGACTCAACTCAACCTGACAGACCAGACATGATAAATAAGTTAGAAGAACAGAAAGGATATAAAACAGCCAAGCCAAGTACAGCGTAACAGAACTACAAATAAACCTGCATGAAAGAAAAGTATAAACAATGAAGGGTAATAAAATACTGATCATGTAGAGGTGCAAACTGCATCGATTATAGAATGCCACTGGCAATCTGAATCTGACATTTAAAGAGTAGTTTTGGCGCCAAATAACTCCAATAGGAGTTGCCATAGTGATCAACCACATACACTCAGAAAGTTAACATAAAATTTGTAAAAACATGTATAAATGCTGGCTCAATAAATAATAAAAAAAAATTGAACAATATCTGCAAAATAAAATGATATGATAAAAATTAAAGCAATAAAAATAAATAACCAAGATTAAAAACATAGATGAAAATATAGTTAAGAGAAATAATAAAAATAAGCAACAAACTCTGAGAACAAGGCTAATCAATGTCAGGCATCAAAACTTGGAAGAGGTATATATAAAGACCTGCCAGAGAGATGAATAAGAAAAGTGTGGTCCAAAGACTAGTGAAGCCCAAATAAAAATAAGTGCTATGAACAGATCAAAACAAAATGAAACAAAAGACAAATATATATAGATAGATAGATAGATAGATAGATAGATAGATATATCACAAAATGCCTAAGAAGCTCACAGTGAGCATTAAAAGAATACAAGTATATAACTGAGGAACAATCAAAAAATTATAATAGAGTCAGTCTGGAATTATAAAAAAACAATAAAGTGGGAGGGGGGTAAGGAGAGAAAGGGGAAGGAAGACTAGAAATACGGAAGAGAAAGAGGAAGGGAAGGGGGGATTGAAGAGGAAGGAAGGTAAAGGAAGGGAAGGGAAAGAAAAAGGAGACAAAAAAATAAAAATAAAAAACAAACAAGTAAACAGAAAGTAAAACTAAGAGAAGGAATAAAAGTGAAACCAGATTTTAAAAAAAGAAATAAAATCAGGGGTAAGGAATATATATAAAAAATCATAAAAGACTCCTGGTGAGCACTGCAAGAATACAAATATATGTGGAGCCCAATTCAGTGAGGGGCATGTCTGGGCTGTCTGGGCTGTCTGGATGGCTGAAAAATGGATGTACCCAAAGTGTACCCAAATCCTGAAAACTGCAGGAGCTAGTCATTCCCATGTGTGCAGGATCAGGCACATAGATGGCCCGGTGTTGTCCTGATGCAGGGGTGCGAGACATCCTCCCATCACCCCTTCCAGCCCTCCCGATGCTCCTGCTGGTGGGCTGGTGCCATGTCATCCCATCGCCATGGCACCAGGACACCCAGTAGGAGTGCCGACAGCCCACCAGAAGGAAAAACATCCGTTCCCCACCATCTTACCCTCAGCTGGGGCAGCCAGCAGGGCCGGCCCGTCCATTGAGCAAGAATGTTTTTTGCACAGGGCATCTTGCATCCCAAAGTTTTAAAAAATCATAAACCGGCTGCGGCTGCCGCCGTGGCAGCGGCAGAATGGAGAATCCCACGGGGCCCATTTACAGTCCTTACCACCCCCCCCCCCCCCATCAGCCCAGCTAAGTTTAAAAGAAAAAAAAACCAGAAACCGGCTGCTGCTGCCGCTGTGGCAGCGGCAGAATGGAGAATCCCGCGGGGCCCCCCTGTCCTGCAGTCTTCTATGCGGCCTCCGTCGGCTGTCAGAGCTGCGCGAAGAGAGAGAACTTCTCCTCTCGCAGCTCTGTTAATCACGCCGCGGCGGGATTAACAGAGCCGCGAGAAAGGGAAACTCTCCCTTCGTGCGGCTCTGAAAAGCCCGCGCTGAGGCCGCATAGAAGACTGCAGGACAGGGGGGCCCCGCGGGATTCTCCATTCTGCCGCTGCCACAGCGGCAGCGGCAGCAGCAGCCGGTTTCTGGGTTTTTTTTTCTTTTAAACTTAGCTGGGCTGATGGGGGGGGGGGGGTGGTAAGGACTGTAAATGGGCTGATGGGGAGGGAGGGAGGGGTAAGGACTGTAAATGGGCTGATGGGGGGTAAGGACTGTAAATGGGCTGATGGGGAGGGAGGGGGGTAAGGACTGTAAATGGGCTGATGGGGGAGGAGGGAGGGAGGGGGTAAGGACTGTAAATGGGCTGATGGGGGGGGTAAGGACTGTAAATGGGCTGATGGGGAGGGAGGGGGGGGTAAGGACTGTAAATGGGCTGATGGGGAGGGAGGGGGGTAAGGACTGAAAATGGGCTGATGGGAGGGCAGGGAGGGGGGTAAGGACTGTAAATGGGCTGATGGGGGGGTAAGGACTGTAAATGGGCTGATGGGGGGGGGGGTAGGACTGGTAATGGGCTATAGGGGCTTCGGACTGGAAGTGGGCTGATGGGGGTTAGGACTGGGAATGGGCTATGGGGGGGTTAGGACAGGTAATAGACTATGGAGGGGCTAAGACTGGAAATGGGCTGATGGGGGAAGTTATGACAGGTAATGGGCTATGGGGGGCTACGACTACAAGTGGGCTGATGGGGGGATTAGGACTGGAAACAGGCTATGGGGCGGTGGGCTAAGACTGGAAATGGGCTGATGGGGGGTGTTAGGATTGGTAATGGGCTATGGGGGGTTACAACAGGTAATGGGCTATGGGGTGGTACGACTACAAGTGGGCTGATGGGGGGATTAGGACTGGAAATGGGCTATGGGGGGGTTAGGACAGGTAATGGGCTGATGGCGGTTACAACAGGTAATGGGTTATGGGGGGCTAAGACTACAAGTAGGCTGATAGGGGGTTATGACTGGTAATGGGCCGTGGGGGGGCGTTAGGAAAGGTAATGGGCTGGGGGGTTAAGACGGGTTATTGGCAAAGGGGGGGTTACAAAATGTGGGCTATGGGGAGCTACGACTACAAGTGGGCTGATGGGGGGATTAGGACTGGAAATGGGCTATGGGGGGGTTTAGGACAGGTAATGGGCTGATGGGGTTACAACAGGTAATGGGCTATTGGGGGGCTAAGACTACAAGTAGGCTGATAGGGGGTTAGGACGTAATGGGCTGGGGGGGGGTTAGGACTGGTACTGGGCTATGGGGGGGTTACAACAGGTAATGGGCTATGGGGAGCTACGACTACAAGTGGGCTAATGGGGGATTAGGACTGGAAATGGGCTATGGGGGGGTTAGGACAGGTAATGGGCTGATGGGGGGTTACAACAGGTAATGGGCTATGGGGAGCTATGACTACAAGTGGGCTGATGGGGGGATTAGGACTGGAAATGGGCTATGGGGGGTTAGGACTGGTAATGGGTTGATGGGGGGGTAAGACTGAAAATGGGCTGATGGGAGGGTAAGGACTGGAAGTGGGCTGATGGGGGAGTTAGGACTGGTAATGGGCTATAGGGGGTTCAGACTGGAAGTGGGCTGATGGGGGAGCTAGGACTGGTAATGGGATGGGTTGCTAGGACTGGAAATGGGCTGAGTGGAAGGGGGGCTTGAACGGCAAATAGCTGATGGGGACAGGGGCTTGGAATGGAAATGGGCTGAGTGGAAAGGGGGCTTGAACTGCAAATAGCTGATGGGGAGGGGGGCTTGGAATGGAAATGGGCTGTGAGGAGAGGGAGCTAGGACTGGAAATGGGCTGAGTGGGGGGGGGGGGCTAGGACAGGAAATGGGCTGATGGAGGGGCCAGGATAGGACTGGAAATGGGCTGTTGGGGGTGCTAAGGTTGGAAATGGGCTGTGGTGGGGGCTTGAATTGAAATGGACTCATGGAGGGGCTAGAACTGGAAGTAGGCTCATGGGGGGCTTGGATTGGAAATGGGCTGAGTGGAGGGGAGCTAGGATTTGACATGGGCTGATGGTGGGGCTAGGAAAGGAATAGAAATGAGCTGATGGGGGACTGGGATTGGAAATGAGCTGATGGAGGAACTGATAGGACTGGAAATGGGCTGATGAGGGGCTGGGATTGGAAATGAACTGATGGATGGAGTCGGATAGGACTGGAAATGGATGGGGGAGCCAGGACTGTAAATGGGTTGATGGTGGGGCTAGGATAGGATTGGAAATGGGCTGATGGGGGACTAGGACTGGAAATGGGCTGATGGTGGGGCTAGGATAGGATTGGAAATGGGCTGATGGGGGACTAGGACTGGAAATGGGCTGATGCAGGGACAAGAAGGGAGCAGATGCTGGGTGGGGCTGGAACTAGAAAGGAGCTGATGTTGGGGGAGGATTAGAATGGGATGGAGCTGGGAGAGTGAAATGGAGAGGGAAAAATATTTTGCGTGGGAGGGAAGACAAATCTACAATTGGCTGGATATTGGGAGAGTAAGTGGGGATGAGGATGGAGGGATAAAATTTGAGTGGATGAAATAGGAATGAGGAAAGAGCAAAAGGAGAAAGATTAGTATGTTAAAGCAGATGTAGAGAGAGAATGGAAAAAAAAAAACAAGACAGAAGAAAGGACAAATGGACAGCAGATGGAGAGTTAGCAGAAGACACGAAGAAACCAGAAGAAAGTGGCTGGAACAATTGCAACTGAAAAAAAATGCACAAAAGGTAGAAAAATATCTCTTTATTTTGAATTTATTAACTGGAATATGTCAGCTCTGGGAAATGTGCATCATTAATTTTTGCGCTTTGTTTTGTACAAGAGGAAATTAATTTATAGTTTTATTTCTACAGTGTGGTTGTATATTCCAAGTTTGGCTTTTGGGGTTCCCAGTTTAATTATTGTCTTCCTGTTTCTAAATTGTGATTCCTTGTTTGGTGATGGTCTATGTTCTGCATGTGTAACTGAGCTGAGGTATTCTGTTTATGTAATTCCTATTTGACATTGCCACTTGTTCTTTCCCCAGTAGGTCATGTATTATTGTTCTCTGAAATGTATTGGTTTAATATTTGCAGTGTTGCCTTTTGATAGTTAGGGTATGGTGCTTTGTGAGTCCTGGTAGTGCTGTTAGGATACGGCGGGTTTGCTATGGGTTCTAAATGGGCAGTGTTTGTAGTAGTTCCTAATGTGCCTGGCGGTTGGTACTGGAGTATAGTAATGTAGAAACCTTTTAGTCTTTCTTTATCCATATACTCATTAAGAGGCATGTTTACTAAAAGTTAGTGTATGGTAACATTATGCAAATATTTATGCAAATGAGGCACCTTATGCAAATGAGGCCCCGCACCGAGTCTCCGCACATGGCCCCGCACCCCCCTTGGGCCGCCCCTGGCAGCCAGGGCTGGAATTGGGTGGTGGGGACTCACCTGCATCCCCTCTGGCTGTTTGGCGAGGCTGCATGGCCCGATCACTGCTTCACCAGGGGCTTATACTACCACCAAGGTAGCATAAACCCCACATCTACCTTTCCACCGGTGAACGTACAGAGCCATGACCTGAATCAGCCCTGTATATCCAGGTGCCTCGGCCTGCCCCCACTCTGCCCCCCTCTCCATCTTTATCCTGTCCCTTCCTGCCCCCGTCCAGTTCTGTGTGTGGGGGGAGCACTTGAGGCAGCATACAGTCCCAGCAAATAGCAGGGCTGGATATCCAACTCGGATGTACATCCCCACTATTCTCAGGTCAGAATTGGGTCCATACAGGGATCAAACTGGGAAATATAAAAGGTCAAACAAAGTAAAAATAAAAAATAAAACAGACCTTAAAGAAGTAGAAACAGAAGTAAAATTATCAGAAAAATACAGAAGTCTTGATCCATGTTCATGCCCAAAGTTAAAAATATATTTCTGTTCCAACTGTAGCAAAAAGCTTTCTATATCATCTCCTCTCCAGTAAGGCCTAACGACTTTTATCATGAAAATCTTCAAGTCCGACTGTGTGTGTTGCCTGGATATCAAATGGGCCACGAGTGATTTATCCTCAATTTTCCTTTTGAAGCAACTTCTATGTACTATCATGCATATGTGGATACTGCGCTTGGTCTTCCCTATATACAGTAGGTTACGGGGACGAATAAACAAATGACTGCATAGATAACGTGGTCTGATTCGCAAATGGAGAAATCAATCGAGAAATATTTCTTGCTAGTAGTGGGGTGTAGAAAGAAGAAGTTCTTTGTGATCAGAGTGTGGTCACATACAGAACTATGTTCACAACTGTAGTGGTCCAAACCTGAGGAGAGCTCGGCATACCAAAAGCATAGAAGGGACGAGCAAATTAGCCAGGTTCATGCTTTTTTGTGAACCACAGTGACTTGACTAGTACTGAATGGGGGGGATAGTGGAGAAGATGTGCCATTTATCTCTCAAAATCTTAGTAATGTCTTTTGATAAATTTGAAAAGATAAGGGAACAAATCTGCTTGTTATTAGTTTTACATGTAGTTCCCTGTAAAAGTACAGAATGGTCAGTCATCTTGACTCTGTTCTAAGCCTGACTAATGCAATCAGAGAGATAACCCCTTTCTTAGAACTGTCTGTGCATATCTATTGCATGAACCTCACTATTTTGTTGCTTAGTCTTATTTCCCTTAAGGCAGTCATTCTGGTAGGCGAATAGCGGGGCTGTATGTCCTGGAGGGATATGCAGCCCTGCTATTCGCACAGACCGTAGGCTGCAAACCAGGCTCCCCGCACATAGAGGGCCTCTGTGTGGGGATCACTGGATGGGGCGTGAGGGGGCGGGACAGAAATGGGGCGAGGGAGAGGCTATGAGCAGGGACATACAGGGCCTAGTCCGGTCAGGACCCTGTATGTCCGGTGGGCTCCATTAAGACGCACAGCTTATTCCTCCTCAGGAGTGGAATAAGTGTAGGGCACCCCTGCGACCTGGCCCAACAGCCCTCTCCAGGACAAGGAGCCACAGGAGGTGAGGCCCCGCCACCCGATCCTGGCCCTGGAAGACCACTCCGAGGGTTGGACAGCAGGGAAAAACCTGTGCTGGTAAGTAGTGCTATCGGCGCTCCTGCTGGGTGTCCTAGTGCCATGGTGATGGGATGTCACGGCACCGGCACACCACCAGGAGCATAGTACAGACTGGACAGGTTGTGGATGGACATCTCCTGCGGCGGGATCTAGGGCACGCCAGACTGTCTATGTGCCTGATCCTGCACCCGCGGGAACATCTAGCTCCCGCGGTATTTTTATCTACGTTTTTAATCTTGATTACTTATTTATTTGTACTACTTTCATTTTTATTGTACAATTCTATTTTGTACCCATTAATGCTCTATTTCTTTTTTATTATTTATTGACCCAGCATTTACATATGTTTTTACAATTTTTATGTTAGTGTTCTGAGTGTGTGCAGTCCATCACTATGGCAACTCCTATTGGAGTTTCTGGCACCAAAACTACTCTTTAAATGGCGGACTCAGATTGTTGGTGGCATTCTATAATTGATGCAGTTTGCACCTCTACATGATCAGACCTTGGCAAGTATTTTATTACCCTTCATTGTTTATCCTTTTCTTTTATGCGGGTTTATCTGTAATTCTCAGTTATGCTGCACTTATTTTGGCTGTTTTATATCCTTTCTGTTCTTTCAACTTATTTGTCATGTCGGGGCTACCAGGTTGAGTTGAATCTGCTATTCAGCGGTTCTTAAAAACATATTAGCACCCGTGATTTTCAGTATATATTTCCCTTTGATACAACAGTGCATTTTGACACTGTTGGGTGCATTCCTTATTACTTTTCAACTCAGTTTGTTTGCACAGGTTACTCAGAACCTTACTTTGTATTGTATTCAAAATAGTGCTGTAGTGCTCCGAGGTCTGCCTCATATGTCTTACTGGATTCAGTCATTCAAATCTCATCACGATCTACAGTGAGCATTTTCTAGTTGCATACAAAGATTAGACACCAATGTTTCCCTGCTCCCCCTTTTTTTCTCCTCTCCCCTTCCCATCTTTCTGTTTCTTATTATTAGCCCCCTTACCTCTCTTTAATATGGCTCAGCTAATAGCGGTACTAGTGTTCTCATCCATTATTTGATCATTTCAGTCGCCTTTCCACCACAATCCTCCACCCGTGGCATAACAAATATTGTTCTTTAAATAAAAACAACAAAAAAACCCTCTGGTCCTGCTATGTATAACTGATCATTTGATCATGTCTATGAATTATATTATATAAGTTTCTACTATAATTTATAACATTTGTTTATATTTATACTTTTATTTATAATAGGCTTATTTACAGTGTCTGTATATGTATGAGTGCCAATACCCCATCTTATACTCATCTTGTTGACCTCATGTCACTTATTTTTGCTGTTTCTTGTATTTTATTGGTATTCAGATATAACAATTAACAGTTATCCCTCCAGTTTTTAACATATCTTCATTGCACTGGTTTTATACATACGTATTTTTTATTTGTGTTTTTTATTGTGTTATATATTTTTAATGTTTGCCTCTGCCGTTTTTTACATTTACATTTTTTTTTAATGTTTTCTTATTTTGGCCTTTGTACCTGGTCTTATTATGATATGCTTTCTGATTGTTTACTAATATTTATGTTTTTATTCATTTGAGGCCTACTCCCTGAAGAAAGCATTTGTCAAAACACAGCCATGTCGGGAGGTTTCCAATAAAGATTGTCCGATTATACCTCGCGCCTGCCTGTTTGTTCCACTTGAGAGTGTGTGTGCTCTTGTTTGGGCACCCCTCCCCCCCCCCCCACCCCCGCTCTACAAGTGTATTCATTTCCACTTGGTATCTGGATTGAAGCACTAAATATACATATTGGGGGCATTTTCAGAGGCTGTGGCCAGAACATTTAAAACAGCTGGCTGTTGCCGCTTTAATTTAACTCCAGATATCCCATATTCAACTAGCTAGCCAGCCAGAAACTCAGTATCGCCACTGACCGGCCAACACCTGGTGCCACCCCCCTCTGCTCCCAGAATGTCCCAACGCTAGTTGACTAGCATTAGGGCATACAAACCAGGTAGCAGAGGATATTCAGCAGCACTAAACAGTTCAGTGTCACCAAATATCCCAATGACCATGGTTTAACCGGCTAGCAGGTCTGCTAAACGATTCAATGGCTTTGAATATGCCCCCCGTTATATTTAAAAGCTGTGACTGGTGTTTCAAAAATACATGCTGATAATGGCTGTCAAATATTGACCTTATAGACTGCAAGCCCTCCAGTATCAGGGGACTACCTACTATGCATGAATGTGATTCACCTGGGCTACTAGTGGAAAGTCATGATCCAAGTGTAAATAAAGAACTAAATTGGGCTTACCACATATTAACACAGTTTAGTAGATATGCCCCTAAGCGAGGTAACTCTTAGTTTTTGTCCTGTCATCTCCCTGTCCAGTAAACTGATTCACCTCCAGCACAGGGTATTACACCATGCACTCCACCACCCTTTTAAGAACCCAGTAGCCAGAGACGGGATATGCGCCCCATCACCAAGCAGCGGATTACACGAGTAAAGCATTTAAAAACTTAAATAAATAAACAGCACAAGTGCATGCAGTTCTTCTCAAAGCAATGTTTACAGAGAGAGAAACGACTACAGAGGTTAGAATTAGGAAACCAGGATTGCCCCCAATTTTTCCAATCAAACTAGAAATTAGAATCAGCATGTACTGTGTGATTATGTTTTTCGGAAGCCTGTTCTATTCAATAAATGGCAACTCTACCACAAAACAAATTAGCAAGGTGCTTTCAAAAATAACTTGGCACTGCTATTTTCTCTCTTTGCCTTCCTTCTGTCTCTGTTCAACACTGCAGCCAGTGCACATGGCCCTATACTAGCGTGGTGTGCTTGGCAACCTCACAGACCAGCTGCACTGGCAAGTGTCGCTTTCCAAGAAGGATCAGTATCTCCGTCCCTGGCTCCTCTTTTAACCTCTTGGCTGATTATATGATTGGTCACTGGGATAAGCTGCTCTAGGCCCTTCACAATATATTTTCGTTAAAGTCAATTTTAATGCTAAACAAATTTGGAGATGAAGTTCCCCTTGGAACCCAGGATTCCAGGAGCTCAATTCAGCTGCATGTCTGATGCATGTCGGAAACAGTGAGCAGCCTTGCTCTCTTTCAATACATTTCACTGGTGCAAGAGTATCTATTGGCCAATGACGAGTCTGTCTGTCTGCTAGAACTCAGAACTTAATGAAATTGGACATCAAAACGAAATGTGGCTAGGAAATTGTGATGTTGGTTTAAATGGTGCAAAGATACAGTTGCCTGGTAACTTTTAGTCTTGCTGAGGGCTTGCTCGAAAATGTTGGTGCCCATTGGCAGGACTAGAGATCATGACTGAAAAGCAAGTGGCACCAGGCTTCTGTTTAACCTACGTTTATGTGGTGCCTTAGGAATGCATGCACAAATCTGGGTCTGGTCTTGATCGCACTTGTTGTTTTCAACTCACAGGAAGGGAAATAACAGCATGGCACAAAGGCACAACATTGTTTTTATCATTATTTTGTATTTAAATCATACCTCTCTAGTAATAGCTACAGTCGTTTTTTTCCTGTCCTCAAAGGTCTTATAATCTAGGGTTGTACCTGAAACACTGGACGGTTAGGTGATTTTCCCAAGAGCACAAGAAGGGACAGAGGGATTTCAGTCCTGATCTCATTAGTTCCTAGACTGCTGGTCTAAGCACTAGGCTACTCCTCCATTCCAACTTTCTTTTCACAATTCTTGTACATCACTGAAGTGAGCAAATGCCCCAGACTCTGCATTTGGGGTGCCTTGCACCACGACCCAATCCCTCCCATTGGTAGAACAACATTTTTACCTGTTTTTCTCTCTTTGTCTACTGGCATCAGCCAATAGAGGTGAAGGCAGACATCTGTAAGAAGTGCTTCTCTCCTGCTGAGAGGAATTTGCTCCATTTAGGGGTTTGAATGGATCACATCAGGGATCATAGATCATTAGCAGTGAACATCCAGCTTGAGTGAGCATTCTATGGCACATTGACTAGGCATGGTATGATAAGAGCAGCAAAACAGAGTAATCAATATACATGCAAGACAATCTGGAAAAGATGTAGAGCAAAAGAGGTAGCATGCCCAGAATAGCTCAGATCAATCATTCTGATTAGTCTGTGCTGCTCATTTCAGAATATGAACACTTTTCAGGAAAAATATGAACCAGCTAGATAAATTAAGGCCCAGTCCAAACATAATTCTTATTTAAACTAGACCCAGTGAGAGCAATTTGCAAAGATATAAATAAATAAGCACTACACTGGTACAGCGTGCCTGGGCAGTGTTACAAGCACAAGGTTTTGAACTAACTGCAAGATGGTGGGTACATCTGTCCCTTTGCAGTTCTCTTTCAGTGTGGCAAAACGGCCACGGGGGCAGATAACGCAACCCACTGAAGTAACATTAGTTGCACTCGGGTTACGTTTAATGTGGTGGGCAAATCATGTGCTAAACCTCCACGCTACCAGATAGCATGCTTTAGTAAATATGCCCCAAAGTCCTTTAAATAAATTTCCACTGATAAAACAAAGTTTTATGCACAGAAATGGTTTATTTAAAATTTGCCTACCACATATACAGGTACAATTACGCCCATATACACACAATTGTACCAGCATCTCAGGAAGTCATTCTTTGGAGCAGGATAGGGGCTGGACAGTACATTTGTATGCATATTTTTTATTCCTGAAAATAAATATGCAATGAAGAAGTACCTAGGCAAATAGTAAGCGTGAGATTTCTGCACATGCTTTTTCTGAGTCAGTATTTTTAATGGAAAATCTTTGGCTACCCACAGGCTTGACACACTTAGGGACATGTCTACTAAACTAAGGTGGCCTCTTGTAGCTATCACACTCTGCAGTGGGCATTCCCAGCTTTCCCCCTGCAGATACCACAGAGGTTTTGGATTTACCACTAGCTCTGTGCCCTGATTGCTACCATGCCCCCCCCCACAACCTCGATCACCCCCCCCCGATCAGAGAATATTGTCACTGTAGAGATCTGCAGCACCAACAATATTAAAAAAAAAAAAAAACAACTTACCTCCCCCCCTTCAACACTGATGTCCCCCTGGATAGTGAGGCTAGGGGGCAGCACCACGTTATTGTGTCCATTTTGGAGAGGCCCAACGATGGGGACAGGAGCGGGGAGGACTGTTCCTGCCCCTGTTCACCACCAGACCACCAAGGAACTCAGGGTATGGATCAGTGTGATGAGGTCGGGTGAGGAAGCCCTCAAGCTGACTGGCTAACAGGGACTAATTGGTTTTTTTTTAAGAGGAAGGGGGATCGGGACCCTGACTGCTAGCCAGGACTTTTGAGTGGGAACAGAAGGTGGGCACCTTTGGCCACCTGAGTAGCCAGGCTTTCATCTTGGCCAGGGGGTGGACAGATCCCCCCAGAGTTCCCACTTCTTGAAATGTTATTGGTGCCGTAGATCTTTAGATCTGAGGGGGGCCCCAATCAGCACTAGGAGATGACTGCAGCCGCTATCAGCCCCACAGCAGCTGGTGTTATCTGCAGCCATGACAAGGCCCAATTGGGCAGCCATCACATGATAAAGTTTTGCACCATGGCTGCTGCCGATCAGCACGCCCATTGCCTCCCTCAATCCCACCCCTCCCCCATCCATAGGGTATCCCAAAAAGTTGCCTGTGATATCTGTATTTCCACAGCATCAGCTGCTACCGCCATGTGTTCTCTCAATTAGCCTCGCAGTAGCAGCGAATGCAGTTTAGTTAACATGCCCCTTAGTATATGCATGTTTTGAAAACTGACCACTTTTTGTTTTTTTATACATTGAATAATTTCCAAGGCTGAAAATAGTTCTTCTGAAATTTGTGAAGGGCTGAAAATATGATATTTTAAAAAATATAAATGTTTCAGTATACAAATGTACTGTAAACCTTAACATGGAGCTTTTCAATACTTTTGTAAAATGCCCTATGTCAATGTCCTGTAAAGCAGAATTAAACTATTTTAGAGTAGATAAGCTAGGAAATGCTGGCAGAATAAATCAGGACTCTTCATTATTTTTTCGAGACACGAGATAAAGATACAAAAAACAAAGACTTGGGCTATTCATGTGACAATACTTCAGCAGGAAATTGACTACTGGGAATCAGATTCTAAAGAAATATAGGAAGGAAGAAAGTTATCAATAATAATAACCATTATGGCACTGTGTTCAGATGGACTTTAGCTATGGGTATCGAAGGAATTAAGGGAAGAAACACATGAGCCACAGTAAACTGTTTAAAAGACTTCTGTGAAAATGGAAGTCGTACTAAACAACTAAAAGAAAGCAATTGTTAAAATGGAAAGACTTGAGACAAGTAACTTTGAGCCAGTCAAACTGACTCCAGTTCTAGTGGGAAAATATGAGGCGACTCTTCTTGAAGAAAAATTAGCAATCCGTTTCAAGAGAAGTGCAGACGTTACAGGTGTGCAGCAAAGGACATACCAGTGGCTTAATTACCATCCAAGCAGCCCCTACATGGTGGGATCCTGTCAAGAAGGAGTCCAAAGAATTCCAAAATACAGGGGCAAAATCAGAAGTGGTTCTATTACCATTAGGCCTCCTGAGGTGGGAAGAGGCGAGCATGGCGTACACTACACTTCACTCTAACAGTATTACTGTGCCGCTTCACAGTCTGGTTCTTCAATTACCTCATTTGGCTCGACAGCAGAAGAAACACTTAGAAAGATCATCTCCTGCTGCTGTGGAGCAAAGTCTGTTGCCCCTGAATCCCTGCATAGAAATGAGGCTAAAATTGGGAAAAAAAGGGCCAAAATTCAAAGAACTGATTTGTCAAGTTTATGTCAGCAAAAAGAATTACCGTTAAGCTATTAGCTTAGTTCTTCCCTTATCTGACCATCACCTTTTAAGCTTTAATCTTCATCACCCGCTGCCTTAGCCTTGTCCTGTCTCCTCCAACCTATTTAGAAATCTTCATGCTATTGATCCCTTGGCTCTCTCTTCCACTATTTCTTCATCTCTTTCTTCCACTATGTCATCTAAGTCTGTTGATGAGGCAGTAACTTCTTATAATGCTGCACTCTCCTCAGCTCTGAATACTCTCGCTCCGCCCATGCCACGTCCTGTGAGACGTTCTGCACCCCAGCCCTGGCTTTCACCCACTACCCGCTATCTACGTTCCTGTGCCCGTATTGCTGAGTGTGCTTGGCTCAAATACCGATCCCCTGCAGACTTTCTACACTTCAAATTCATGCTTGTCTCTTTCCAGTCAGCCATACTGTAGCTCTTGCCAAACAAGACTACTATGTCCATCTGACTAACTCTCTTGCCTCTGATCCTCACCGTCTCTTTACTACTCTCAGCTCTCTCTTCTCCGCTTCTGATCCCTCCCTCCCTTTCTGCCCAAACCCTGGCTGACTATTTCCATGACAAAATCCACAAGATCACCCTCCAATTCCCCACAAAGCCAGCTACTTCCCCTCCTCCCCCTCTTCACTCCCATCTCCCCCCCCCCCCCCCCCACACACACACACCTCTGCTACCCTCTCTTCCTTTCCTGTGATCTCTGAAGAGGAAACTGCACACCTTCTTTCTTCCTCCAAACTCACCACCTGCTCCTCTGATCCTATCCCCACCCATCTCCTAAGCCCCATCTCCTCCACTGTTGTCCCTTCCATCTCTCATATTCTCAACCTATCGCTCTCCACTGCAACAGTCCCTGCAGACTTCAAGCATACTGTGGTCACACCTGACATCAAGAAACCCACACTTGATCCCACCTGTCCTTCTAATTATTGACCCATCTCTCTCCTTCCCTTCACTTCTAAATTACTTGAACGTGCGGTTCACCGCCACTGTCTCGACTTCCTCTGCTCTCATGCCCTCCTGGATCCCTTACAGTCTGGCTATCATCCATTACACTCTACTGAAATGGCTCTTGCCAAAGTCTCCAGTGACTTGTTCCTGGAAAAATCCAAGGGCCTTTACTCTGTCCTCATCCTTCTTGATCTCTCTGCCGCTTTTGACACTGTTGACCACAACCTTCTCCTCGATACCCTATCCTCGCTTGGCTTTAGGGGCTCTGTACTATCCTGGTTCTCCTCCTATCTCTCCCATCGCTCTTTCAGTGTGTGTTCTGGTGGCTCCTCCTCCTCTGCTACCCCGCTCCCAGTTGGTGTACCCCAAGAATCTGTCTTGGGTCCACTCCTTTTCTCTCTCTACATCCAGTCCCTTGGTGCGCTTATCTCTTCCCATGGCTTTCAGTACTATCTGTATGCTGATGACGCTCAGATCTACCTCTCTACGCCTGAAATCTCTTCAGCAATCCAGACCCAGATCTCTGCCTGCCTTTCTGACATTGCTGCCTGGATGTCTCACCGCCACTTGAAACTGAACATGGCCAAGACTGAACTTCTTATCTTTCCCCCTAATACCTCCCCTCCTCTTCCTCCTTTCTCAGTCTCTGTGGATAACTCTGTACTCCTTCCTGTTTCCTCAGCCCGCAATCTGGGGGTTGTCTTTGACTCTCCTCTCTCTCTCACTCTCTCTCTCTTTCTCCACACATATCCATCTGATAGAAACGGCATGTCTTAGCTTTCTCTATAAAATCATCAAAATCTGCCCTTTCTTTTCTGAACACACTACTAAAACACTTATCCACACCGTAATCACCTCCCGTCTTGACTACTGTAACCTACTCCTTGCTGGTCTCCCTTTGAATTATCTCTCTCCCCTTCAATCTGTTCAACACTCTGCTGAGCGGCTAATTTTCCGACAGCCTCATCATGCCCATATTTCTCCTCTTCTCAAGTCACTTCATTGGCTCCCTATCCATTTCTGCATCCAGTTCAAACTTCTCCTGCTGACCTATAAATGCATTCACTCTGCGGCTCCTCACTACCTTTCTTCTCTTATCTCTCCTTACAACCCCCCTCGGGAACTCCGCTCTTCTAGCAAACTGCTTTTATCTGTGCCCTTCTCTTCTATTGCTAACTCCAGACTTTACTCCTTTCACCTTGCTGCGCCTTACGCCTGGAACAAACTACCTGTGTCTGTACGCCAGGCGCCTTCTCTAACCCTCTTCAAATCCAGGCTGAACACCCACCTCTTCGCTGCTGCTTTTGGATCTTGACTCACCTGATCTCCTTTTTCTTTCCTCTTGCTTTATCCCTACCTACACTTTCTGTGTTTGTCTTGACTAGATTGTAAGCTCTGATGAGCAGGGACTGTCTCTTACATGTCTATGCAGCGCTGCATACGTCTTGTAGCGCTATACAAACGCTCAGTAGTAGTAGTAGGAAGATAAAGGGGCATGTTTACTAAAGGGTGCCTGTCCCTCTGCTGCTGCACCACACTAACTGGCATCCAGGGGTACTTACCACCACCTTTGAGCTGGCATTAAGTGCACACATGTTAACAGCAGTATTAGCATGGGCATGTGCTAACTGCAAACAGATATGACATCAACACTCTTGTTCCATACCTAACCCACAAAGTCCCTGCCCAGTCACTTGCTACCCAGTTGACATGGGATTTTACAAGGGGGCCACACACTAACAGCATGGCATGCTTATAGCACCGCAAACCCTGTGCTAATACTAAGCATACTTTAGTACGCATGCCACAAAACATCTCCCACTTCAGTTTAACAAACCATAAATGTTACAAAGCAGAGAATCATTTGTCATCCTAAAAGGAACTCGAATGTCAGAAACACAGGTTTTTTAACAAATAAGAGCCTCTTCAGTTTTATAACCATTCACACCACAAAAGTAAATACAATTAGAAACATAGAAATATGATGGTAAAAAAAGACCACATGGCCTATCTAGTCTGTCCTTCCATATCAACAACTACAACAGTCCCCTTTTTACCTTTAGAGATCCTCTGTGTTTGTCCCATGCTTTTTTTTAATTCAGTTACTGTCCTCATCTCTACAACCTCCACTGGGAGACTATTCCATGGATCCACTACTCTTTCCGTAAAGAAATATTTCCGCATATCACTCCTGAATCTCTCTCCCTTCACCCTCATCCCATGTCCCCTCGTAGCAGAACTTGCTTTCAATTGAAAGAGGCTCTCTCTCTGAACATTTATACCACGGAGGTATTTAAACATCTGAATCATATCACCTCTATCCCGCCTTTCCTCTAAGGTGTACATATTAAGATCCTTCAGTCTGTCCTCATATGCTTTATAATGAAGACCACTAATCATTTTAGTAGCCACCCTCTGCACCAACTCCATCCTGTTCACATCCTTTTGAAGGTGCGGTCTCCAGAATTGCACACTATACTCCAAATGAGGTTGCACCAAAGACTTATAGAGAGGCATTATCACCTCCTTTTTTCTGCTAGCCATTCCTCTCCGTATGCACCCAAGCATCCTTCTAGCTTTTGCCATCGCCTTTTCTACCTGTTTAGCTACTTTAAGATCATCAGACACAACCACGCCTAGGTCCCGCTCTTCTTTAGTGGACAAAAGTACTTCACCCCCTATACTATATTGCTCCCTTGAATTGCTGCAGCCCAAATGCATGACCTTACATTTTTTAACATTAAATCCCAGCTGCCAAATTCTAGGCCATTCTTCAAGCTTAGCTAGATCCCTCCTCATGTTATCTACACCATCCTGGGTGTCTACTCTATTGCAGATTTTGGTATCATCCGCAAAGAGACAAACCTTACCCGACAGCCCTTCCGCTATATCACTAACAAAGATGTTAAAAAGAATCGGACCAAGGACAGATCCCTGGGGCACACCACTGGTAACATCCTTCTCCTCAGAGTGAGCTCCATTTACTTGTACTCTTTGTCGCCTCCCACCCAACCAATTTCTAACCCAAGCAGTAACTTTAGGGTCCATCCCTAGGGTGCTCAGTTTGTTTATAAGTCATCTGTGAGGAACAGTGTCAAAGGCTTTACTGAAATCTAAATACACCACATCTAGAGCTCTCCCTCGGTCCAACTCCCTGGTCACCCAGTCAAAGAAATCAATCAGATTTGTCTGACAAGACCTGCCTCGGTGAATCCATGCTGCCTCGGATCCTGTAATCCGCTGGACTCCAGAAACCTCACTATTTTCTCTTTCAGCAGCGTTTCCAATAATTTACTCACCACCAAAGTTAAACTAACCAGCCTGTAGTTTTCAACCACATCCTTACTTCCGCTTTTGTGTAAAGGCACCACATGAGCCTCTCTCCAGTCCTTTGGCACCGCTCCCGACTCCAACGAGGCATTGAAAAGATCAGTCAGTGGAGTTGCTAGAATGTCCCCAAGTTCCCTCAGTATTCTAGGGTGTATCCTATCCGGTCCCATTGCTTTGTCTACTTTAAGTTGAGCTAGTTTCTCACGAACACAGTCTTATGAAAATTGTTCAAGATGTCCCTCACTTCTGTTCCTATTTGTGGGTGTTTTCTGAGGTCCTGCTCCTGGTTCTTCATCTGTGAACACAGAACAAAAATATTTGTTAAGCAATTCCGCTTTATCCTTATCAGCTTCTAAATATTCCTCCCCTGCACCCTTGAGTCTGAAAATACCACTTTTGTCCTTCCTCTTCTCACTAATATATCAGAAAAATGTCTTATCCCTCCATTTTATTGCATTGGCTATTTCCTCCTCCTTCTGAATCTTTGCCTTCTTGACTACTTTGCTAGCTTCTCTAAGTTTTTCCAAATACAGATGCCTGTCTTCCTCTCTCTGTGATCTCTTGTATTTCATGAAGGCCTCCCTCTTTTTCTTCACTTTTTCAACTACTTCCTTCGAAAACCATAGTGGTCTCCTTTTCCTTTTACCTTTATTTACCATTTTAACAAAAAGGTTGGTTGCCCTTAAAATATCCCCTTTCAGTTTTGCCCACTGTTTTTCTACATCCCCCAGCTGTTCCGATCCCACTAACGACTCCCTGAGGTATTGGCCCATCTTCGCAAAGTTAGTCTTCCTAAAGTCTAAGATCCTCACCTTGGAATGGATTCTAACAGCCCTAGTCCTAATACTGAACCACACCATCTGGTGATCACTGGATGCAAAATGATCTCCCTCTACAACATCAGAAACACTTTCACCATTGGTAAGCACCAAGTCCAGTATGGCCCCTTCACGTGTGGGGTCTGTTACCAATTGCCTGAATAGTTCTCCCTGTAGAGAATCCAGGATCTCCTTACTTCTAGATGATACTGCAGCAGGAATGTGCCAATCAAAATCTGGCATATTGAAATCTCCTATCAGTAGCACTTCCCCTTTCCTAGCAATGCTGCATATGTCTTCAATTAACTCTCTGTCCACCTCTTCCTCTTGTGAGGGAGGTCTGTATATCACACCAATGCAAATAGATTTCTCTTTCCCTCTTTCTAGTTTAACCCACAATGCCTCCTCTCTCCCTTTTAAGCTCTGTAATTCGAAAGCTTTAATAGTAGTTTTTACATATAGTGCCACTCCTCCTCCCCTTCTTCCTACCCTGTCCTTTCTGAATAAAGTATAGCCAGGTATAGTTACATCCCAATCATGGTTTTCTGTGAACCATGTTTCTGTAACTGCCACTAAGTCCAAGTCAGCCACTCCCACCAACGTTTCAACATCAGGGATCTTATTTCCCATTCTATGGGCATTTATACACACTGCTTTCCATATGTTACCCCTGTTACCCATTTCCATAAAGGTATTTAATGTATCACCTTTCTGGGAGCTTTCACTTACCTGGGGGCTTTCTTCACCCATCCCCAATGAATCTAGTTTAAAGCCCTCTTCAGTAGATTAGCCAGTCTACTACCGAAGATGCGTTGACCTTTCTTGGACAGACGGATGCCATCTCTGCTCTGCAACCCTTGGAACAGCATCCCATGGTCTAGGAAACCAAAACACTCTCGATGACACCATCCATGCAGCCATGCATTCATCTCCAGGATGCGAGCCTCTCTGCCTTGGCCTTTACCCTCAACAGGGAGGATTGAAGAGAACACCACCTGTGCACCTAACTGCTTTATCCTCTGTCCCAGAGCCATGAAGTCACTTTTGATACGTTCCGAGGTATACCTGGCAGTATCATTTGTTCCAACATGGATTAGCAACATTGGGTAATAGTCAGTTGGCTTGATGGGTCTCGGTAAACTCTCCATAACATCTTGGATTTTGGCACCAGGCAGACAGCATACCTCTCTGGACATCAAGTCTGGTCGGCAGATGGACGCCTCAGTACCCCTCAGAAGAGAGTCTCCAACCACCACTACCCTTCGTTTCCTTCTGGTCACTGATTCAATTAACAACTATCCTTAAAAATACATCAAAATTTTTAATCAAAATTGCCATCATAGAAAGCTATAGATAACAGAAATCCAAAACTATCTATATCAAAAAGTAACCTATATATTAATAGACTGTTAAAGAGCCCAATAAAGCATTTCATAAAAGTGAAGAAAAGTCAATTAATTTCAAAAATGGAGACAATGAGGGTCATTCTGTAATGAATGGACACATATTTGCATATTTTTTCCTGATAAATTTTCAAATTAAAAGCATGCACACATTTCCATTTTCAAAATTTCTCCAAGGAACTTACGTGTTTATAAGGGGAATTTTAAAAGGGACGTCCAAGTGCAATCTGGAATGTCTAAGCCAAGAACATCTGAAGAGAAAAGCAGGCACATAAGAACATAAGAAATGCCATACTGGGTCAGACCAAGATCCATCAAGCCCAGTATCCTGCTTCCAACAGTGGCCAATTCAGGTCACAAGTACTTGTCAGGTTCCCAAAAAGGTACATAGGTTCCACAATTCTTATCCCAGGGTAAGCAGTGGATTTCCTGGGTCCTCTTTAATAATGGTTTAGGGACCTTTCCTCCAGGAACTTGTCCAAATCTTTTTTAAGGCCAGACACACTAACAGTTTCTACTACATCGTCCAGCAACGAATTCCAGATTTTGATTGCGCATTGAGTGAAAAAATATTCTCTCTTATTAATCTTAAATAGGTTACATAGTAACTTCATTGTATGTCCCCTAGTCTTTTTGAAGGAGTAATCAACCAATCTATGCTTACCTGTTGCACTCCATCCATAAATTTATATAGACTTCATTCATATCTCCCCTCGGCTGTCTCTTTTCCAAGTTGAAGTGCCCTAATCTTTTAAGCCTTTCCTCATACGGGACTCCTTCAGTCCCCTTTATCATTTTGGTGGCTCTTATCTGTACCTTTTCTAATTCTGCTATATCCTTTTTAATTTATGGCGACCAGAACTGCACACAATATTGAAGGTGCAGTGGCACCATGGAACGATAGGAAGGCATTATAATATCCTTGGTTTCATTCTCCATTCCTTTCCTTATGATTCCTAGCATTCTATTTGCTTTCTTGGCCACCACTGGGCAGAGGCTTTCAACATATTATCCATGATGACACCTAAATTATTTTCCTGGGTGGTGGTCCCTAATGTGGAACCTTGCATCGTGTAACTGTAGTTTGGGTTGTTCTTTCCTAGGTGCATAACTTTGCACTTGTCCACATTAAATTTCATCTGCCATTGGACGTCCCAGCCTTCCAATTTATCAAGGTCCTCTTACAATTTTTCATGATCCTCTTGTCTTTTAACAACTTGAATAATTTTGTGTCATCTGTAAATTTGATCAGCTCACTCATTATTCCCATTTCCAGGTCATTTATGAATATGTTAAAAAGCAGCGGGTCCACCACAGGTCCCTGGGATACTCCACTATTTACCTTTCAACACTAAGAAAATTGGCCATTTAGCCCTGTTCTCTATCTTTTAACCATTTCCTGATCCAAAACACCCAGAGGGTATAGAGACCCTCAATATCTGCATAGGTAAGTAGCATGGGAAGTCCTGCGGTGCCTATCACTACAGGTATCGTGGGTCTCCAGAGTAAAGCAATGGGGAGGACAGGTAGCGATTAGGTGCACAGAGCTCTCACTAGCTCTGTGCTCTGATTGCTACCGTGACCAATGTTCCCGCTGTGCTGTGCTGTTTTTGTAGTGCTGCCTATCCTGTTACCTTCTGTTTGTTCCTCCAGGTCCCAGGAGCCTGAAAACTTCATCTGCTTGCCCACCACAGCTGTTACCGAACCCGGAAGTGACGCGATCGTGTTCCCGCGATCGCGGACTCCCCAGGTCCCAGGAGCCTGAAAACTTCATCTGCTTGCCCACCACAGCTGTTACCGAACCCGGAAGTGACGCGATCACGTTCCCGCGATCGCGGACTCCCCAAGTACCCGGATACAGCTTCACTGATTTAAAGACGCTGCCTGCGGCAGTCCGCGCCACGGCAGCGCGCCCAAGGAGCAGGACGAGCTCCTTGGGGCGAGCGGAGGGCGAGCGCCAAGGTAGCTCCCCCTCTGGTATCGACATCCTGTTGGTTTGTTTCCAAAGCGTGTTTTCCTCGGAGTTACTGTAACAGGTCAGTTCTAATTTCTCACTCTACCACTCTCCAGTTCTGTGCTCGGTTTTTATTTTTCTTTTATTGTTGTCATATGCTTTATGCTTCACAGAATATGTCCGTAATTCCGGTTCTTTGGGGTCGGCGTCTCCTGTCCCCATCCTTAGCCCCTTCAGGTTCTTTGGCACGTTGCCCTTCCAATCTGATTTGTTGTGCCTCCTCCACTTCTTGTTCCGCGCGCCAACTTTCCCCTAACTTACTATCCGGGACCTCCGTAAAACCACTTAATCTTGCTTTACTAAACTGCCGCTCCCTCCAGTCGAAATCTCTCCTTAATCAGGATCTTGTCTCCTCTCACTCCGTTGATCTCTGTTTTCTTACAGAGACCTGGTTGAAAGAGGGTGATAACCCAATCCTCTCTAGCTCCCTTCCCTCTGGGTTTGTTGCAATTTCAACTCCCAGACTGGGGAAAAGTGGGGGTGGATTGGCTGTTCTCCATCATACATCCATTGATCTTGAAGAGGTGTCCTCTCCCTTTGTCCTGTATTCTGAATCTCTTCTCCTTCGTCTTCGCTCCTCCCCCCCTCTTTATTTTCTTCTCCTCTACCTCCCCCCTTCCCTGACAGCTACCCGTTGGGATGCAGCTCTTCAAACCATTTCTGACATCTCAGTCCAATTTCCTAACCTAATTATACTAGGTGATTTTAATGTCCATGTTGACCACCCCAGTAGACAGAAAGATCGGGTCTTTCTCGACCTAGTACAGGATATTCCTTTGCAACAACACGTACTTGGCCCTACCCACACAGCCGGTCATACATTAGATCTAATTCTCTCCCCTAACACGTTACTACCAACAATTTCTCCCCCTACCATGGTCAGTGTTCCCTGGTCCGACCATTTTTGCGTTTTTTTCTCAGTTTCTTCCCCCTCCTTGGTACCTGCAGACCCTATCCCACCCTCCTTTCCGGTTTCTCTTCACCGTCGTATCACCTCTGATACTCTTAAGGCTTTTCCTTCTGCTTCTTCTCTTTTCCCGCCAAACTTCACTACACTTTCCTCCGATGAACAAGTTTCCCTCTGGAATTCTCTTTTATTGGATACACTGGATGGTCTGGCCCCACTTCAGACAGCCCAAAATAGGCTTGGACCCCCTCACTCCGCATGGTACACTCCTGCTCTCCACCTCCAGCGAACCCAACTCCGGCATGTACAACGTCGGTGGGCTCGCCACCCCTCTCCTGAATTGCGCTTTCACTTCCAGCAGCTTTTTTCTGCATACCGACAGGCGATCCAATCTGCCAAGCGTGATTTTCACGAAACTGAAATCTCCACTGCAGCGAGCTCATCTAGGCAACTTTTTTCCATCCTGCGTAGACTTTCTGCTGTTGGCTCTGATCAACAACGTTTAGCCATGGCCCCTAACCCTCAGTATCTTGCTACGTTTTTTTCTGACAAAATTCTCCATCTTCGTTCATCCTTCTCACACACCCCCCCCCTCCGCCCCTGTCCCCACTCTGTTCTGCCTTGTCCCCCTCCCCGTCTAACCTTGCCTTAGCCCATTCCTGGTCTTCCTTCCATTCTGTCACTTCTGCTGAAGTCCTACAGGCTCTAGCAAAATCTAATAAAACCACCTGCAAGCTGGATCCAATTCCTTCTTCCTGGTTGTCCGAACCTTCTTTAGAGCTCACGCCTATTATCACCACCATCATTAACACCAGTCTGTCTACCGGTTATTTTCCCTCATCATGGAAATCAGCTATCATTCGCCCTATCCTTAAGCAGTCTTCTCTTGACCCTTCTGTTCTTTCTCACTGGCGTCAGGTCTCAAACCTTCCTTTCTTAGCTAAGCTCCTGGAACGCCTTGTCTTTGATCAACTTAATTCTCACACTGAATCTACTAATACTCTTCACCCTCGTCAGGCTGGTTTTCGTCACGGACACAGCATGGAAACAGTCCTTCTAGCACTTCTTAATGACTTGCATGTTGCACATGATCACGGTGATATTTCCCTTTTGGTGTCTCTCGACTTATCTGCGGCTTTTGATCTGATTGACCACCGTACTTTGCTCTCTCGGCTATCGGATGTGGGATTACAAGGCACGGTTTGGCAGTGGTTCTGTTCTTTTCTTACAGCCCGCTCTTTTTCGGTTCACTCTGGTAATCAGTCCTCTGCTGCTTTTCCTCTCACTTGCGGTGTTCCACAAGGTTCTGTTCTCTCTCCTCTTTTGTTTAATATCTTTCTGGCTCCTTTATCTTTGGAAATTCAACAGTTCCCTGTATCATTCTATATGTATGCTGACGACATTATTCTACTGTTTCATACCTCTCCCCTGACGTTAGACATTACCCAGCTAAATCTCTGTCTTTCCCGGATCTCTTCTTGGTTGTCTCAAAACTTCTTGCACCTGAATCCATCCAAATCCACTGCCATGTGGGTTTCATTGACTGGTTCTTGCCCTTCCTTGGCCCCCTTGATTGATTCTACTCCCCTCCCTCTTGTGTCATCCTTCCGCTATCTTGGTATAATTCTCGACCCTACGCTGTCTTTCCACCAATATCTTACTTCGCTCATACGTCGATCCTTTGCCACCCTGCGACAGATTAGGGCTGTCCGTTCCCTTCTCCCCCTTCCCTCCCTAGTCACCCTTGTCTTGGCCTTAGTTGTTAGTCGCTTGGATTACTGTAATGTCTTTCTCGCTAATCTCCCAAAGTATCAACTTCTGTGCCTTCAGCGCATTCAAAATGCCGCTGCCCGTCTCGTCACATTCTCACACCGTTTCGACCATATCACACCTATCCTTCTTCGCTTGCACTGGTTGCCTCTTTGTTTCTGTTTTCATTATAAGTTTCTTATTCTAATTCACCGTGCTCTTCATACAAATACTCCCCTATATCTTGCAGATCGAATCTCTCTCCACACCCCTTACCGTCAGCTTCGCTCCCTCCATGCAAACCGTTTGTCTCTTCCTTCCCCATCACAGGCACGCCTTGAACAGACCCGCCACGCCGCTTTTTTCTTTTTAGGTCCAGTACTTTGGAATGCTTTACCACCATCTCTCCGTTTGGAACCCTCATATCCCCAATTTAAAACACTACTCAAAACCCATCTGTTTCAGCAAGCTTTTCATCTCTCTCCCGATGGTCCTCCCTGATGTTCTCTCAGTTGCCTGTCCTTATGTCTGTCCTGTCCATGTATTTGTTTAGTTGTGCATTTTGTCTACCCATGGTCTGGTTTTGTCTTCCCCTTTTTGGGCCTTTTTATCATGTTTGTTTTTAGAAAAAACTCTGTTAATCTATGTTTTAATTATTGGCCCTCTAGTTTTGTCCTGTGCTGTTTTTGGTTTTTTGTTTTTCTATTTGTTTATGCCTTTATTCTTTTTATACTTACTTTTCTGTTTTACTTTGGCGTTCCTTTCCTTGTCCTTGCATTGCCAACCTTTTATTGTACACCGCTTTATGTTTTGACGAAAAGCGGTTTATCAAATTTTAAATAAAGATAAAGATAAACCTGCGCTGGGTCCGCCGCCAACATTCCTACCGGCAGGGGAAGGTACAGAGCGATTGATGCTCTGCCCCTCCCCCCACCGGCAGGAATGCCGGCGGAGGACCCAGCGCAGATTAAAGAGAACATTGCTAGGGTGCTGCGGCATGCGTCAGACACAGGGTTCTAATACACGTTGCAGCACCCTTGCAAAGTTCTCTTTAATCTGTGCCGGGTCATCTGCCAGCATTCCTGCCAGTGAGAGGAGGGACAGAGCGATCAATCGCTCTGCACCTCCCCCCGCCAGCAGGAATGTTGGCGGCGGACCCAGCGCAGGTTAGTGGGAACATTGACCGTGACCTCCCTACAATGTCGATCAGGCCCCCCTGATCAGAGAATATTATCACTACCGCGAATATCAATGATAGCAGAAGTGGAATTTGAACCCTCACTGCCCTGTTCTTAGCCCACTATGCTAACCATTAGGCTATCCTAGACATTATTTCACAAATGTAGATGTCCCCAGAATAGTATTTTAGTGGGCTAGAAACAGGGAAGCCAGGCTTCAAATCCCCCTGCCACCATCTTTGTGATTGTGCCGAGTAATGAGGATGAATGTTTTCAGCCAAAAAGATCACTGTTCATGCCTGGAGCAGGTCTAAACTTAGATACAATGCCAGATAGCCATGACGGCTGTAAGATTAGGTGGGGAAGTCCAGGTTCCTGGGAATGCCTGGCCAGGCCTCCACCATTCCCCCATTCAGACTTGGACATTCACAAAGCCGGCTTCTAAAATGACTTTGGAAGTCTCTATGACCTTTTTCAGATGTCCAAAGCACGAATTGGGCTTCCAAAATGACCACCTATATTTGTACCTGCTCTTTGGCATGCACATTTTCTGGCTTATTTTACAGATGGCCACTCATATTTTCAAAAGTATGTGTATCAGTATAAACTTCTTTCCAGTGCCACCTTCAGATATTTCTCCACTCAATTCAGGTATATCCGACTGCATGTAATTTGATATGCATATGACATGCAATTTTACAAGCATGCATAAAACATGCTTACATGCATAAATGACTTTAAAATTATACTCTAAATAAATATATAAGGATGGTGCATCTCAGTCTACCTCCATGTACCTTCAATGTAAGTTTGTGTTTATTGTACTGATCTCTTGTTTCGTAAACCACTTTAGGTTGGACTATATTTAAGTAAGCAGTATACAAATATTTTAATATCATTAGAAAATAATTTTTGATATATACTTCTTATCTTAGAAGGTCATCATCACATTTTCATCTGTGCTTTAGATATCAGCAGAGGTTACATCAAGTATACAAAAGATGTCTCAATATCAGATCAGTACTGTGATATTTACCTGCTCTGGGGGAAACAATAGAACTTTTCCAAGATATCTATAAAAAGATTTTTACAGAGAAATTATTTATGGCACTCTTAGACTCACAATTTCTCAAACTGCTCAGGTTGAATGAGTGTTACTAGTATTCTATATTTATTCCTCCCAGGTCAAACGTTGTCAAGGATGTACTGATCACAACACAGCCAACTCTTAAAAAAGAGCTCATAGAATGTATACTTCTTAGAAACACTTATGATACTGAGAAATAATAGTTCCTGGAGACCATTTGAAGACTCTATGGCAAAATAGAGCAAAACACGTTATATGAAAGAAAAGGAAATTAGAATACGCAAGATGAAAAAGGTCTATCCAGAAGCTTAGGCTAGAACAGATTAGATAATATTTGAGGATACCACAGGGAAGGGAAAGAGAAGGGAAATGACATATAAAAGTATCTCTGGATATATACCAGAAAATCAAGTTTGAGATACTTAGGGGCCTGATATTCAAAGTTAAGCCCCAGTGCTAGTATTTAACTTTATTCATATATTCAGCAACATGGTCCATTTAGCTAGTACACTGAATGCTGGTGCTTATATGTTCAAAGCTAGACCTGTCATTTAGCACTTCAAATGTATAATAGTTTTAGTGGCTGAATATCACTTTGAGCTGGCACTATTTTCAAGGAATAACGCAACTTGTAACATTCAGCGCAAGCTATGTTATTCTGTTTTCGTAATAAGATGTTTTGCATCTCATTACTATCAAATGCCCATTGTGGTAAAAACATGCATTATGGTAAAATAATGCATGATTTGCCTTTTAACGCATTAAGAGGCAAAACTTATGCATTATTCCCTTAACTTACATTAGTAATCACCCCTTTTAGTGAATTAAATGGCCTGATGTTAAACACAGAAGTATGAAAAATAGAGAGTTAGTAAGGTATGTATATACCTTCTGCCAGCAAAAGCATAACCCACTTGGAATTTTGGACGCTCAATAAAATATGCTTAAAGTAATCAGATGATGATGCCACAATACCGGCTGGAAGTGAAGATGATCTGCTTCTCAAGATCAAGGAACATAGTCTTAAAATGGGTTTGCGCCTTAATGTAAAGAAGACAAAGATCCTGACAAATGGCAAAATCAATAAGTTCATCGTTGATGGAGGAGAAATTGAAATAGTAGCTTACTTTAACCTGTTTGATTCAACAATCAAAGAAATAACAAGCAGTCAAGAAATCCAGCGATGCCTTGCTCTTGGAAGAATGGCTCTGAAGGACCTAGACAAGATTCTCAAAAGCAGAAATGTCTCTCTCCATACAAAGATTTAACTTGTCCAAGCCATGGTATTTTCAATAATCATACGAATGCAAAAGTTGGACAGTGAAAAAGATAGAAAGTAAGAAGATCAATGTTTTTCAATTATGGTGCTGGCGAAGAATACTATGTATAAGATAGACTGCCCAAAGAACAAACCCTTCAGTACTAGAGGAGATCCAAACCTAAAAACTTTCTTTAGAAGCTCAGATGACAAGACTTTGACTTTCATACTTATATCATGCAAAGAAAGAGATCATTAGAGAAAGACATCATGCTTGGTAAGGTTGAAGGTCAATGTAAAAGAGGAAGGCTAACAATGAAATGATCGATATAATAACAGTAGCTATGGATGTATCAACAGAATACAGTTTAGGACAACTATCCAGAGGGTCACCATGAATCAACACCAACTTGACGACACTTAGCAACAACAATCACATATTAATATTTGTAAAGAAATTGTACTTGATTACAATATTTGTTATTCTTTAACAAGAAAAAAGAAATAGAAACCTAGAAAACAATGTCAGAGAAAGATCATATGGCCTATTCAGTCTGCCCAGCCATAAGAACTATTAAGTTCTACAATCCCTTCATCTCCCTCAGAGATCCTCTGTATTTGACCCAGGTTTTTTGAATTCTGACACAGTTCTCATCTCCACCACCTCCTCTGGGATGTTGTTCCATGCATCCCACTGCCTATTTCAAAAATAAATATTTCCTCAAATTAATCCTGAGTCCCTTTCACCTTTATCCTATAACCCCTCATTCCAGAACTTCCTTTCAAATGGGAGAGAGCCACATTCTGTGCATTTATCTCATGAAGAAATTGAAATGTCTTGATCATATCACCCCTCTCTTACTTTTCCTCCAAAGTATACTGTGACACAGTACGCAGTGCAGGACTCCTTGGACCTCCTGCTGCACCTCAAGTGCACCAAACAACATGGCAATCCAGATGCCAATTCCAGTCCATGTTTTATATAAAACACATAAAGTTGCCTTCCAAATGTTACTGCAGTTCAAGGAGCAGTTCTGCTACCCCTCCTTCTCATTAGGGGTTAGCCCCAAAACACCATGCCTCTGACAGCAGCAGTGACAGGCGTGGCCTCCCCTTCTCCAGAATACAAACACATCAAAAGTTCCAGAGAATCAGTACAGTCATAGGCAGTCCTGTGAACGCAATGATCCCAACCCCACAGTTTTTCCTTTACAATGAACAGTGTTGCTCAGCTACACAGTTTAACCAGCTGTGCAGTCGCCCTTCCCATCACCCGTTCAGGACCTGTATCAGCTTCTTGAACCTACCCCAGGGCTAAAGTACCTCCATGAGATCAAGGGAAGAGTCCTCTTCATATTCCTGTGCTTCCAGACAATTTAAACATTACAGAGCAGGCTTACATTGGTTCTGCCCCTGCCACCATGGATGAGAGACACACCCTCCCTTTAGCCCAGGGGTCTCAAACTCAAATTGCTTCGAGGGTCAAATGAGGACTTGTAAAGTAACCTGCAGGCTGCATTGTCAGAACTCTTTTTTACAGTGGAAAAAAGTCAATAAAAAGTCAACATAACAAGAACATAGTGCTTTACAAACTTTATTTAATTATTTTAATCCATTTATGATAACTGTAATGTGTAATGTGAATGTAATTATCATGTAAGTTTTACGTTTCAGTCAATTTTTGTTCTGGCTACTTAGCTGGCGGCGTTTTGCATCAACAAGGACCTCAATATTAGGCTTTAATTTATTAGAAAAAAACAATCTCAGTGTTGCTTGCAAATGTTCATCAGTGAGCCGTGACCTTAGCACAGACTTGTTAATCTTCATAGATGAGAAAAATTGTTCACATACATACGTACTTCCCAACATTGCAATAATCCTTGCAGTAGCAGAGAGTAACCTCGGAAACCTGTCTTGTGGAAGAAACGTGTAGAATTCGGGAATCCTTAATTCTACATATTTTTGCTTCGAGATAGTATCACACTGAAGTTCCAACAACTCCATTTGCAATTCCTCTGCAACATTATCAACTTCTACAGCAAACGGCGTTGAAAAAAGTTGAAATTGTGGCTTCAGTATCTTAAAGTCTTCAAAGCACACATCAAACTGTTGAAGTAAGTTAGACAACAAATCTGTATTTCTTTCAAGCATTTGGGTTCAACTTTTTGTAAAGAATTCAGGGTTGGGAAATGGACCAAATTGCCCTCACCCACCTGCTTCATCCATAAACTTAGTTTAACTTTGAACGATTTCACATTGTCATACATCTGTGTGATAATCTGGTTTATACCTTGAAGCTTCAAGTTCAATCCATTCAAGTGATCCGTAATATCTGTTAGAAAAGCAAGGTTGCATTGAAAAATAGAAATCAGTTCGCAAAGGAACTGCCCTATTTTTCATTATCATGAATGAAGCGATTTCACCTCTAAGTGCAAAGAAACACTTCAAAACATTTCCACGACTTAGCCATCTAACTTCAGTGTGATAAAGAAGTTCACCATATCTGCAAGAAATGATATGAACTGCCTGTGATTCAGCCCCCGAGAACGTATAAAATTGATTGTTTTAACTACTACATCCATCACTTCTTTCATTTGTAGACTTTTACTACAAAGAGCTTCTTGATGCAAAATGCAATGTATACTAGTGAAGTTGATTCCTACTGTTTCAAGACTGTTTAATTTGTTTTTCACCAATCCAACTGCACCTACATTTTGAGAGCACATTGACAGTGCACCGTCTGTGGCTAAAGATACAAATTTATCCCATGGTAAGCCATGTTTCTCAATGCATTTTTCCAGGGCTTGAAACAAATCACGTCCAGTTGTAGTATCCTTCAATGGTATTAATTCTAGGAATTCTTCTGTCAGATTTAAACTGCAGTCTATACCTCTGATGAACACAGCACATTGTGCAGTATCAGACACATCTGTACTTTCGTCCAGAGCAATTGAAAATGCTTCAAAGTCCTTAGCCACTTCAATTAATTGTTTCTCCACATTATCTGCTAATTCTGTAATCCTGGTGGCCACTGTATTGGGTGACAAGCCTTGAAACAGTTTCTTTTTATCAGGACATAAAATGTCACTTGCCTTTAAAAGACATTTTTTTATGAACAAACCTTCTGTAAAGGGCCGTGATGACTTTGCAATAAGTTCACTTATAACAAAACTTGCTCTTAACTGAATCTTCATTGGACTGATTAATACTGGTAAAGAAATGTCTTTGTTTGCATAATGCTGATTTAAGTTTCATAACTTTGTCCTCTCTAACTTTGCCCACGTATGCTTCATACTTCTCATGGTGCTTTGTTTCGTAGTGCCTACGCACGTTATACTCCTTTGGAACAGCTAATGTTTGTTGACAAATGAGACATTGAATTGTATGATTGATCTCAGTGAAAAAATATAACTCCTCCCATTTTTCTTGAAAAATTCTATTTTCGTTCGCGATTTTTCTCTTTTTACTGCTAAGTCCATTGTCCTTGCATCCAGACTTTTGTGATCATAATCTCATCATTATAAATTATTAGGATTGCAATCACAGTGCTTTTCTGGTACAGTAATGTTCTCACGTGTTAGCCTTGGTCGTCGTGACTCGTGAGTGACTCTTGTGCCCTCTTAGATTTGAAACTTTGCCAAATTTAAATATTTGAGTCTCTGCCCTTTTGATGAAACTGTCTCCCTTGCTGGTCTGAATGGTTTGGGCCTATCTAGGTTTCGTTCAATATTCAGTGACTGGAAAGTTCCACCAGTGCCTCCTTTCAGTCTGGGGCTGCAAACAATAAAGCACATAATTTGTATTGTGAGTCTTGACATGTTGTACAGTGGTCTGGAAAAAAGAGGTGTGTGTTAGAACAATACTAGAAGCAATGTGCCCACAAAGCTGCGGCGGAAGTCCTCTGGCGGCGCTGCTGCCAGTGGAGGGAGATGCTGCAATATCGCGTTTTCAGTCACCGCACATGCTCCTCGCTACTCGGATATGCCCCTTTTGGAATCAGGCTCTTAGTGGAAATCTAAACATTCAGGGAATCTTTTTGAAACACTCTTCATGACTCCCACATCTGAAAACACCCGTTCAGACATGCGAATCACATTGATGTCCCAAGAGCCATCTTTGAATACTCCAAGTTTACATGTGTTCCATGCAATCACATCTATGTCGCACAGGGAAATGCCGGGATGTTCCCAAAAAAGATACATATGTGCACGATGCCACTTGTTTGGACTCAGTGACAGACATGTCCATGTCTGTACCCACCCCTGAGCACGAATAGGCATCTGCAAAGGGCTCGATATGGCAACCGAAGACTTGCACAGAAAAGAGGAGAAAGCCCTCTCGCTTGCGTTTGGAGGTCCAGCGTGTGGGTCTCTAGGAGTGCAAGACCTTTACATGTGCACTTGTACATAACTTGCCTTGAGCTGCCAATGACAACATTTGAGCTAAATTGTTCATAAATAAATATTAAAGAGGTAATATCTACAATGCAGCGGGAGGGGAAGGGAACCCCCACCAGGTACAAGCCCCTTTAGAGAAGGGTTCTAGAGCACTAGGCTGCACGTTAGTGGCCTGATGATCCAGAAGAGCCCAACGACGCAGCTTGTAGATTGATCACCAGCAGCATTAATCTTTACCATGGGAGTTACTAAACTGCATTATTGAGTACCACGGTAAACTAAGCTGCCGCAAAATACAACATTAAATCGATACATTGGCTTTACTTCATTAAATCAGTACATGGCTTTACTTCATTAACCAGCAACATCAAAATGGAAAAAACAAACCTCTGACAACTCAGCAAGTCCCCTAAAATCACCAGTGAAGGGAGACTGCCTCCTTCTCCTTACTGTCCTTTACGGTGCCTCAGAAATCACGGGAGAGCTGTGCACACTGCTGCGGACAATGGAAGCACATTCCGCCACACTGCAGCAGGGCAGGGAATGGGATTGTGATGGCGCGTGGCACCGCGTGGCATTGGCGTGGCTGGCTGGCAGCTCAGACTGCCTCTGCCCCCCCTCCTCCTAGGCTCCTTCCTGTCTCCTATTGGTTGAGGGCGGACTCATGACTCGTGTCACGTGTGAGAGGACAAGAGGACTCGTAAGTGATGACATGAGAAATGGCGCGTAGAGATCGCCGGCGCAGCCGTGGCGCCGCGTGATGCTAAAAAATACAATATATCAAATGTCTGCTAGCCATCATCAGGTGAAAGAGGTTGTGATCATCGGCGCTGCACAAAACCCACTTGAAAAAAGTCGCGGCGTCGCAGGCCGCGTGTTTGAGACCCCGGCTTTAGCCCCTGCCTAGAGGTTTCTCTCCTGCTCACCTTGTGGCTCTGCCTCTCCCAACCTGACAGGACTTCCCAGCTGCTTTCTCTTCCAGGGGCTGTCAGTCCTCCCCCTCTTTCTCAAGGATCTTGCCCAGGCCCCCAGCCTTGGGCTCCTTGCTGCTCATGGAAGCAGATTCCTTTCTCCTATTAAGAAGCCCCGTACTTAACAGGGTTTTCCCCTAACTTAGCTTCCCTGGACTCGTCTTCTCCTGTTGCTTATTGCTGGAGCCTTCTGCCACCTGTGTGTTCTCTTAATTAGATCACCTGATCTTTTCTGTGGTGGGCCTTCTTATCCTAAGGGATTCTGGGACTTGTAGTATCACTGACCCTTGTACAATTCATATTGAGATCTTTAAGTCTATCTCTTTATGCCTTATGACAAGACCACTGATGTATGGCTGCCCTATCACACTGCTAACAATATATGATCTTATCAGAGTACCCTATGAAAAATATTCCAGAAAGAATCTTAATAGGTTCCCTACAGCTAAATGTCAAAACATATCCCTGTCAGTAATAAGGGACCCTCAGAATAAGAGCATTCAACAGTGAAAATAGCATTAATACATGCTCAACAACATCATTTTTCTCAAAAAATGTGCATTATGGGCATGTATTAGTACTGTTTTCACTGTTGAATGCTCTTATTCTAAAGGTCCCTTTTATTGACAGGGATATGTTTTGACATTTAGCTATAGAGAACCTTCTCTGATTTTGTCTGGCCGATCACATTGACACCTGAGGTAATCCATACGGTCCAGGCACTGGCCAGGCTTTCATGTCCCCCTTGAATTGCAGATAAACATACCAGATCCTCCCATGCACCCCTTAAACCACACACACAAATAAGATAAGACATAACATAAGATATGCCATACTGGGTCAGACCAAGGTCCATCAAGCCCAGTATTCCAACAGTGGCCAATCTAGGTCATACGTACCTAGCAGTTTCCCCAAAAGACACAGGTTCCACAATGCTTGTACTCGGTCAAGCATTGATATCCTGGGTCCCTTCTTAATAATGGCTTATGGACCTTTCCTCCAGGAACTTGTCCAAACCTTTTTTAAACCCAGCTACACTAACAGCCTTTACTACATCCTCTGGTAACAAATTCCAGAGTTTGATTACACGTTGAGTGAAAAAATATTTTCTCTTATTATTCTTAAATAGTTTACCCTGTAGCTTCATTGCATGTCCCCTAGTCTTTCTATATTCTTCTAACGTAAACAATTGATCTATGTTTACCTGTTCCACTCCATTCATTAATTTATAGACTTCTATCATATCTCCCCTCAGCTGTCTCTTTTCCAGGTTAAAGAGCCCTAACCTTTTTAGCCTTTCTTCATTTATTTATTTATTTAGACAGTTTTGTATACTGCCTTATCCTTCAATCAAAGCGGTCACAACACAATTGGGGGATACATTTAACATGAGGGGATATGAGACACATACACTAATACTTACAGGGAACATGGGCAATGGAGGGTTAAGTGGCTTGCCATAGACCACAAGGAGCATCTGTGGGATTGGAAACCCCAGTCCTTCCGTCCCAAGGTTGCTGTCCTCTAGTGGGATTTGAACCCCTGACCTTCCGGCCTGAAGTACCTTGCCCCAACCACTAGGCTACTCCTCCCTCATAGGAGTATCCTTCAATCCCCTTTACCATTTTGGTGGCTCAGGGGTAACAAATGGAAAGCAGTGTGTATAAATGCCCGTAGCATGGGAAATAAGATCCCTGATGTTGAAGCTTTGGTGGGAGTGGCTGACTTGGATTTAGTGGCAGTTACAGAAACATGGTTCACAGAAAACCATGATTGGGATGTAACTATACCTGGCTATACTTTATTCAGAAAGGACAATGTAGGAAGAAGGGGAGGAGGAGTGGCACTATATGTAAAAACTACTATTAAAGCTTTGGAATTACAGAGCTTAAAAGGGAGAGAGGAGGCATTGTGGGTTAAACTAGAAAGAGGGAAAGAGAAATCTATTTGCATCGGTGTGATATACAGACCTCCCTCACAAGAGGAAGAGGTGGACAGAGAGTTAATTGAAGACATACGCAGCATTGCTAGGAAAGGGGAAGTGCTACTGATAGGAGATTTCAATATGCCGGATGTTGATTGGCACATTCCTGCTGCAGTATCATCTAAAAGTAAGGAGATCCTGGATTCTCTACAGGGAGAACTATTCAGGCAATTGGTAACAGACCCCACAAGTGAAGGGGCCATACTTCACTTGGTGCTTACCAATGGTGAAAGTGTTTCTGATGTTGTAGTGGGAGATCATTTTGCATCCAGTGATCACCAGATGGTGTGGTTCAGTGTGGTTCCAAGGTGAGAATCTTAGACTTTAGGAAGACTAACTTTGCGAATATGGGCCAATACCTCAGGGAGTCGTTAGTGGGATGGGAACAGCTGGGGGATGTAGAAAAACAGTGGGCAAAACTGAAAGGGGGTATTTTAAGGGCAACCAACCTTTTTGTTAAAATGGTAAATAAAGGCAAAAGGAAAAGGAGACCACTATGGTTTTCGAAGGAAGTAGTTGAAAAAGTGAAGAAAAAGAGGGAGGCCTTCATGAAATACAAGAGATCACAGAGAGAGGAAGACAGGCATCTGTATTTGGAAAAACTTAGAGAAGCTAGCAAAGTAGTCAAGAAGGCAAAGATTCAAAAGGAGGAGGAAATAGCCAATGCAATAAAATGGGGGGATAAGACATTTTTCAGATATATTAGTGAGAAGAGGAAGGGCAAAAGTGGTATTGTCAGACTAAAAGGTGCAGGGGGGGAATATGTAGAAGCTGATAAGGATAAAGCGGAATTGCTTAACAAATATTTTTGTTCTGTGTTCACAGATGAAGAACCAGGAGCAGGACCTCAGAAAACACCCACAAATAGGAACAGAAGCGAGGGACATCTTGAACAATTTTCAGAAGACTGTGTTCGTGAGAAACTAGCTCAACTTAAAGTAGACAAAGCGATGGGACCGGATGGGATACACCCTAGAATACAGAGGGAACTTGGGGACGTTCTAGCAACTCCACTGACTGACCTTTTCAATGCCTCGTTGGAGTAGGGAGTGGTGCCAAAGGACTGGAGAGAAGCTCATGTGGTGCCTTTACACAAAAGCGGAAGTAATTATGTGGTTGAAAACTACAGGCTGGTTAGTTTAACTTCGGTGGTGAGTAAATTATTGGAAACGCTGCTGAAAGAGAAAATAGTGAGGTTTCTGGAGTCCAGCGGATTACAGGATCCGAGGCAGCATGGATTCACCAGAGGCAGGTCTTGTCAGACAAATCTGATTGATTTCTTTGACTGGGTGACCAGGGTGTTGGACCGAGGGAGAACTCTAGATGTGGTGTATTTAGATTTCAGTAAAGTCTTTGACACTGTTCCTCACAGGCGACTTATAAACAAACTGAGCACCCTAGGGATGGACCCTAAAGTTACTGCTTGGGTTAGAAATTGGTTGGCTGGGAGGCGACAAAGAGTACAAGTAAATGGAGCTCACTCTGAGGAGAAGGATGTTACCAGTGGTGTGCCCCAGGGATCTGTCCTTGGTCCAATTCTTTTTAACATCTTTGTTAGTGATATAGCGGAAGGGCTGTCGGGTAAGGTTTGCCTCTTTGCAGATGATACCAAAATCTGCAATAGAGTAGACACCCAGGAAGGTGTAGATAACATGAGGAGGGATCTAGCTAAGCTTGAAGAATGGTCTAGAATTTGGCAGCTGGGATTTAATGTTAAAAAATGTAAGGTCATGCATTTGGGCTGCAGCAATCGAAGGGAGCAATACAGTATAGGAGGTGAAGTACTTTTGTCCACTAAAGAAGAGCAGGACCTAGGCGTGGTTGTGTCTGATGATCTTAAAGTAGCTAAACAGGTAGAAAAGGCGACGGGAAAAGCTAGAAGGATGCTTGGGTGCATACGGAGAGGAATGGCTAGCAGAAAAAAGGAGGTGATAATGCCTCTGTATAAGTCTTTGGTGCAACCTCATTTTGAGTATAGTGTGCAATTCTGGAGACCACACCTTCAAAAGGATGTGATCAGAATGGAGTCGGTGCAGAGGGTGGCTACTAAAATGATTAGTGGGCTTCACTATAAAGCATATGAGGACAGACTTAAGGATCTTAATATGTACACCTTAGAGGAAAGGCGGAATAGAGATGATATGATTGAGATGTTTAAATACCTCCGTGGCATAAATGTTCAGGGAGAGAGCCTCTTTCAATTGAAAGCAAGTTCTGCTATGAGGGGAGATGGGATGAGGGTGAAGGGAGATAGATTCAGGAGTGATATGCGGAAATATTTCTTTACGGAAAGAGTAGTGGATCCATGGAATAGTCTCCCAGTGGAGGTGGTAGAGATGAGGACAGTAACTGAATTCAAAAAAGCATGGGACCAACACAGAGGATCTCTAAAGGTAAAAAGTAGGCTGTTGTAGTTGTTGATATGGAAGGACAGACTAGATAGGCCATGTGGTCTTTTTCTGTCATCATGTTTCTATGTTTCTCTGAACCTTTTCTAATAACACTATATCCTTTTTAAGATACAGCGAACAGAATTGCACACAATATTCAAGGTGCGGTCTCACCATGGAACGATATAGAGGCATTATAATATCTTTTGTTTTATTTTCCATTCCTTTCCTTATGATACCTAGCATTCTATTTGCTCTGTTGGACACCGCTGCACACTGGGCGGAGGGTTTTAACATGTTATCCACAATGACGCCTAAATCTTTTTCATGGGTGGTGGTTCCTAATGTGGAACCTTGCATCATGTAACCATAGTTTGGGTTGTTCTTCCCTAGGTGCATAACTTTGCACTTGTCCACATTAAATTTCAGCTGCCATTTTGATGCCCAGTCTTCCAATTTATCAAGATCCTCTTGCAATTTTCCACAATCCTCTTGGGTTTTAACAACTTTAAATAGTTTTGTGTCATCTGCAAATTTGATAACCTCACTCGTTATTCCACTTTCCAGGTCATTTATGAATATGTCAAAAAGCAACGGACCCAGCACAGATCCCTGGGTTACACCACTATTCACCTTTCTCCATTGGGAAAATTGGCCTTTTAGCCCAACCCTCTGCTTTCTATCTTTTAACCAGTTCCTGATCCACAGTAGTACACTGCCTCCTATCCCATGAATCTTTAGTTTTGCCAAAGGTCTCTGATGAGGGACCTTGTCAAAGGCTTTCTGAAAGTCCAGATACATGATATCAACCGACTCACCTTTGTCCACCTGTTTATTCACACCTTCAAAAAAACATAACAGATTTGTAAGACAAGATCTTCCTTGTCTAAAGCCATGTTGGCTGTCTCCCATTAGGCCATGACTATCTACATGCTGAGTAATTTTATTCTTTATGATGGTTTCTACCATTTTTCCTGGTACTGACGTGAGGCTCACCGGTCTGTAGTTTCCCGGATCACCCCTGGAAACCTTTTTAAAAATTGGTGTTACATTGGCGATCCTCCAATCTTCAGGTATTAGAGATGATTTTAATGATAGTTCACAGATTACTAATAGCAGGTCTGCAATCTCATATTTCAGTTCTTTCAACACCCTTGGATGTATACCATCCGGCCCAGGTGATTTGCTACTCTTTAGTTTATCTAATAGTTGTAATACATCTTCCCGAAGTATCGATATTTCCTTCAATTCTTCCGCACCTTGAAATACCACTTCAGTCATGGGAAACATCCCTACATCTTCCTCAGTAAAGACCGAAGCAAAGAATTCATTCAGTCTCTCCACTATCGCCTTGTCGCTTCTTAGTGTCCCTTTAACTCCTCTGTCATCTAAAGGACCAACTGACTCTCTCACAGGTTTTTTGCTACAAATGTACTTGAAAAAATCTTTATTTTGCGTTTTTGCTTCTGCAGCAAGCTTCTTCTCAAATTCTCTCTTTGCCTTCTTTATCAATGCCTTGCATTTGACTTGCCAGTGCTTGTGCTGTTTCCAGGTTTCGTCGTTTGGCTCTTTTTTCCATTTCCTGAAAGTTGCTTTTTTGGCAACAACAGCCTCTCTGACCTCACCTTTAAACCATGCTGGCAGTTTTTTGGACTTCCTTCCACTTTTCTTAAAGCGTGGAATAAAGCTGTTTTGGGTTTCCAAGATAGTGTTTTTCAACAACACCCAAGCTTGATGTAAGTCTTTAACCTTTGCAATTGCTCCTTTTAGTTTTTTCTTAACTATTTTCCTCATTTTATCATAGTCTCCCTTTCAAAAGTTAAAAGGTAGTACTGTGGATTTCCTTACTATCCCTCCTCCACTAATTAAATCAAAGGCGATCATGCTATGATCACTATTGCCAAGTAGCCCCAACACCCTTATCTCTTGCACTAGATCTGGTGTTCCACTAAGGACTAGGTCTAATATTGCTTCCCCTCTGGTCGGTTCATGAACCAGCTGCTCCAAGAAGCAGTCATTTATTTCATCTAGGAACTTTATCTCCCTAGCATGTCCTGCCGTGACACTGACCCAGTCGATACCAGGGTAATTGAAATCACCCATTATTATTACTGCGCTGTAACTTTTGTTAGCTTCCTTGATTTCTTTGAGCATTTCATCATCCATTTGTTCATTCTGGCCAGGCGGTCGATAGTACACCCCCACTGCCATCGCCTTTCCTTTTTTACATGGAATTTCAATCCATAGAGATTCTACAGCAAATTTTGTTTCCTGCAAAACTTTAACCCTTTCTGACTCAATGCCCTCTCTAACATAGAGGGCAACCCCTCCACCAATTTGATCAGCTCTATCATTACGATATAGTTTGTGCCCAGGTATCACAGTGTCCCATTGGTTGTCCTCCTTCCACCATGACTCTGAAATTCCAATCATATCTAACCTCTCTTTAGTGCTATAAATTCTAACTCTCCCTTCTTATTTTTAGACTTCTAGCATTTGCATACAAGCATTTTAGAGACTGTATTTTATTCATATTAATTTGGCTATTGGTAGACATGGGTAATTTGGGATCTTTAAGCTCTGTCTGCTCCATACTCGAGGGCATTTGGGCTACTTTACTCTTTTTTGGTACCTCTCTGCTTTTGGTAGTATCCTTCAAGGATACATTCTTCCGAACCATCCGCTCTTGGGCAACTGTTGGCTTTCCCCTATTATCTAGTTTAAAAGCTGCTCTATCTCCTTTTTAAAGGTTAATGCCAGCAGCCTGGTTCCATCCCTGTTAAGGTAAAGCCCATCCCTTCGGAAGAGCCCCTCCTTTCCCCAGAATGTTCCCCAGTTCCAAACAAATCCAAAACCCTCATCTCTGCACCATTGTCTCATCCACGCATTGAGACTCTGGAGCTCGGCCTGCCTTTTGGGTCCTGCGCGTGGAACGGGAATCATTTCGGGGAATGCTACCCTGGAAGTTCTGGATTTCAACTTCCTACCTAAAAGCCTAAATTTAGCCTCCAGAACCTCCCTTTCAGTCACAAAAACATAATTCTGCCAAAAAGATGCCTTGAACCTATATGTAACAGTTATGACATAACATAATAGCATGAGGTATGAGGACTAAAATTATGGAGGATGTCTAAAAGTAAAAAGGAGACTATTGTAGTTGATATACAAGAGCAGACTAGATAGGCCATGTGGTTTGTTTCTGCTGTCATGTTTCTATGTTTCTATCTCTGTTTCTCACCCAAACAACAATCCTTTCCCTACTCATGCTCATACTATCCCTACATCAACAGACCCACTTTTCTTCTTAATATTTCTGTAAGCGTGTTTATTAATGTTTCTATACCTTACAACATTTCCTTACCTCTGCTTTCTGTTACTTAAAACTGCATCTTGTATTTTTCCAGATTGCAGTCACACCAATTTAAAACATAATTGTCACAACCATTCTTCAACACATTGCAGAGAAGAGCAGAAATATTTCTAAGTCCTGGCTTTATACGACGCTTCCGCAGGAATAACGTGGACATCTGTGGGAAGCACTGAAAACAACCATGGGCCTTTCCTGAATATGCTTTATATGTCTCCATGGATGATCATGTCCTCGTTCCACCCCTTCTGGGCACATTCTGAGATCCCCATGCTAGCGCCATGGACATACATGACAGCAGTATTTCAGAGGCATTTTCTGCACATAAATGGCCCTGCCGCATGTAAAAACCCATTATTCATGTTCTGGAATGACCCCCTAAATGATTATTGCCAGAGCAGTCTGTGGATACATTCATTAGAACTATCCAGATAGTGCCACTGAATATTGTAGTCTGCCCCTTTAGCCAGTCACTCTCCAGTTGATTGGATGACTAAGGGCTTTGAATATCTGTCCAATTGTTTTTCTTTAGACTCCAGCTGCTCCTTGCCACCCAGCTTAAACTGCCACCCTAGGCAATTGCCTAGTCTGTCTGATGGTTATGCTGGCCCTGGTGGGCTATCAAGTAATGGAATTAGACATTCAATTTGTTTACAGAAGTTGATGTATTCCTAAGGGAACCATCAACATATTTTTGAATTATAAATGCTCTCTGAGTATGGATATTACAGACATGACAGAAGTAGCAGCAAAAATAAACTATAAAGCCACAGTATTTGTGGAATGAATTACTATTACTCTGAGCAAGTAATTACTGAAGTACTGTAACTTTGATAAGCAGAGATGCATATCAGTAAGGAAAAGAACATTGCCTGGAACTAAAGGCAGCTCTTTGTCTAGTGGGCATACTGGGAGCATAGCTTAGGAATGCGAAACTTTGTGAGTGAAAATTCAATAAATAAAATGGCTATTGTTTGGCCAAAGTGACATTCACCTAATTCTCAAAGCTGTGTAACAGCATCAAACCTTTACCTTTACCTTCAAGAAAGCATTCCTTGATACCACAAAAAGACAACCTAGTAAAAATAATATAGGATTTCAGAGTTGCTAGGTTACCAATTTCCAGGAGTGAGATTTTTTAGCCATTCCTGGATTTCTGATAAGCTCATACTGATAATTATGGGACCTGCAGCACTGATTCCAATGGGTAAAATTAGGAACTACAAATGCCATACTCCAATACAATGCAAATTTAAAACCAGAACTGGCAAAAAGTCTCACTCCTGGAACTGGGTACCTTGGTAACTCTGCACATCAATGTACACAAGCTATGTTTAAGGAAGACCCAGAACGAAGATAACTCGCAAAGTTAGATGTAGTCAAATTTGATTTGTTTTAAAGTTTGGTTGAGCTTTAGTTAGTGAAGAGATTGCCAGAGTCAGCATGAAACTGAGTCAGTGTGAAATCAAAAAAGCTTGCAGTCAAATAAGCGTGGGACCCAAAACTACAGATACATATGAGTACACATCACATGTACACTTAACAAAGTTATAACAAATTAAGCCTCAAACAGAAAGCAACACCTACTTACCATATTTCCCAAATTATAAGTTGTTTTTTTACATCAGAAACCTAAGGTGCAACCTATACAATGCAGCGACTTATCTGGTAAATTTACGTGGACCATGCCCTTCAAAATGGATATAAATATTCGCAACTTTGCAGTGGATGGTCTTTCTCCCTGGGTTCTCCGCTCTACACCCAATGAAGGATTCAAGGCTGGTCATTCCTATTGCTACCAATTTATGATAAGAAACAAATTAAGCATTAGACAAAGAACAACCATGTGTCAGCAGCTCCCCACTGATTTATTGGATAAAGTACGGAATTTCAGGGAATTCGTGAACAAAGAAATCATCACAAACACAGTGACACCAGACTTCATAATCACCATGGACAGGGTTCCCTTAACCTTCAACATCTCATTAGGGAGAACGGTCAGTCAAAAAGGGGTTAGAACAATAAATATTAGAACCGCTGGAAACAAAAAGACACACTTTACAGTGGTGCTGGTCTGCTGTGCAAGTGGAAAGAAGCTGCCACCTATGATTATATTCAAAAGGAAGACAATGCCACATGAAACTCTACCAACCAACGTTGTAGTTGATGTGAATGAGCAAGGATGGATGGATGAGAGCATGATGCTGAAATGGCTGCAGCGCTGCTTTTTAAGCGGCCGGATGGATTTTTCAAGAGATAGCAAACGCTTCTTGTCATGGGTAGCATGAGAGCCCATTTCACTGAAGACATAAAGAAGAAAATAAAATCTCTGAACACTGACCCAATTATTATACCTGGTGGCATGAGAAAAATGCTTCAACCACTTGACATTTCCGTCAACAGAAGATTCAAAGCTGTGTTGCGTCGCCTATGGGAAAACTGGATGTCCCACAGAAAACAGTTTCACGGCTACCAGTCATATGTGCCATGCCACTTTTGCAAAAGTTACTGGGTGGGTTGCAACAGCATGGTGGGGAGAGTGTGGGCAATAAAGTAATCAAATCAGGTTTTGTGAAGGCTGAGATCCTAAAAAGTCCTGATAACTGTGAAGATGAAGACAAAGAAGAAGTCAATGATGAACATGAACTGGCATCTGAAACTGCAGAACTATCTCACAGTGACACCGAAGATGAGGACTTCAATGGATTTCCCAAGAGTGATAAAGAACAAATCTGATTTGGAATGAGTGCTATTTTAATGTGACAGTGAAACAGAATAAATCCAGTTTTAAGAAACAGTAATGTTGTCTCGTGGATTATTTTTTGTACTCCACATAAATCACCCTAGGTTTGGCAATAAATATCAAATAAACTGGATCACCAAACAAGCCCCAAAAAAAAACCTAAGTGAAATTTTCTATTTGTCGGATTATGCTGAGTGGGGTAAGAACTACTATCTATCCCCACCAGACGGCACCATCCATTTTAATCCTATTATAAATAATTCAAAAAACGTAACTCATTAGAAGGATTAAATTTAACATCCCTCAATGCGGCATCCAAAATCAGGCACGATGTGGCGGTTATGATCTGATGGAAAAGCACTTGATACAGGGAGAGAATCCCAAAACGTGCACGCCAAAATGTGCCACTGAGACTTATACAAAGGAGCGACGTATAATCTGGAAAATACGGTAACCATACTTTGAATGCTAGAGCCTTAATATAGAAACCAAATATGTGAATCCAAAAAACATCTTTCAGTTGTGAAGCTTTTAAGACTATTCATGTCTAAGAAGATACCTGTGTGTAGAGGTTCTCTGAAACCAACATTGTAAAGTAAAGGAAACCTTGTTCGAGAAGTAGGATATTTGTATAGTCTTTATCAGTCAATACTTATCTGAATAAGATACCATGTCCCAGCTGCAGTTTAAAAAAGCACTCCAGGAACAATAAAAGCAAGCTTTTTTATTAAACATGAGATTATTTTCCCTCTAGAGTTCCTTTGCAATAGTAAATAGAAAAAAGAATCCAACCTACTTACATTTACTTACAGAAGATTTTTCCACTTCAGTTTCTCCCGCATATCTCCAGGAGAAAGAATTATTACCCGTTACTTAAATATACATAACTGGGAAACAGGAGGTGCAAGTGAGTTTTGGTAATGTGCCCTTTGCCATTTGTAAATTTCTTTATGGGAAATACTAGGGGTGTGCAGGCCAAAAATAATCATTTTCTTTATTTTCCTGTGTCATTTGCATGGGGGGGTTTGTTTTGTTTTTTGCTTTTTCTTTTACATTTTGTTTTGGGGAAAGTGTTCTTAATAGCACACTATTGCATTAATAAATGCACTCTATGGGCAAATAGGATGCACTATTGGGCAATAGTGCTCAGTATTTGTGCATGAGCACATAGCACTGTCGCTTATTAGTGAGTAATAGTGCTCTAATAACAGGAAGTGATGAAATATTGGAGGATTTTCTTCCATTTTCATTTGAAAATGACATAAAATGATAAATGATATTCAAATGACTGCATACAGAAATAATTAGTTCCATTCTCTTTACACAAAAGCAGAAGTAAGGATGTGGTGGAAAACTATAGGCCAGTTAGTTTAACCTCGGTAGTGAGTAAATTATTGGAAACACTGCTGAAAGAGAAAATAGTGAGGTTTCTGGAGTCCAACAGATTACCGGATCTGAGGCAGCATGGATTCACTAGAGGCAAGTCTTGTCAGACACATCTGATTGATTTCTTTGACTGAGTGACCAGGGAGCTGGGCAGAGGGAGAGCCCTAGATGTAATGTATTTAGATTTCAGTAAAGCCTTTGTCACCGTTTGGCACAGGCAACTTATAAACAAACTGAGCAGTCTAGGGATGGACCGTAAAGTTACTGCTTGGGTTAGAAATTGGTTGAGACATCAAAGGGCACAGGTAAATAGAGCTCATTCTGAGGAGAAGGAGATTACCAATGGTGGGCCCCAGGGATCTGTCATTAGTCAGATTCTTTTTAACATCTTTGTTAGTGATATTGCGGAAAGGCTGTTGGGTAAGGTTTGCCTCTTTACGAATGATACCAAAATCTGCAATACAGCAGACACTCGGGAAGGTATAGAAAACATGAGGAGGGATCTAGCTAAGCTTGAAGAATGGTCTAGAATTTGGCAGCTGGGATTTAATGTTAAAAAATGCAAGGTCATGCATTTGGGCTGCAGCAATCCAAGAGAGCAATATAGTATAGGTGGTGAAGTACTTTTATCCACTAAAAAAGAGCGGGATCTCGGTGTGGTTGTGTCTGATGATCTTAAAGTAGCTAAACAGGTAGTGTAAGGGTTCATTCTGTTAATTTCCCATGCAAATAGGAAAGAACTCAGATCACAGTCACTTGTCAGCAAAACTCTTTTATTTGGTACAAGCAAAAAGTTGTAAGCACAGATACACAAGTGTCTGTCTGAGGGATCTGAGTGTAGGCAACGTTCCCTACCTCCAAGACAGTGAGAGGGAAGGCTGCCCCCGATGCTCTGCTGTTGCCCCCTTTTTATGCCTCTCTGTCACAAAGTTCCAGAAAGTTCTGTATATTCTTGCAAATCTCTTTCCCCGGGACCCACCCTCATTATCATATTAACGGCTTTATTCTTATCTTTTACTTTGCAAATGCTGAGTCTTCTGACCGCACCCTGCTTCCTTTGTTCCATTGCTCATCTGTTGCTTCCGGCACTGTTTGTAATCTTCAGGGTTTATGCGCATTTTGTATCACCAGCTTTGCTTGGCCTGTTTAACACCCAGGCCTGCGTCTCCAGCAGACTCAACTTCGGCAGGTGGAGCGTCACTGGGCCAAACATCCTACACCTGAAGCACTTTGCCATTTTAAGCAACTCCACTCACTCTATCGCACGGCGGTTCAATCAGCCAAACGTGCCTTTTATACCACCCAAATCTCTGAGGCTGCGGATTCCTCAAAACAACTTTTTTCCATCCTACGCCAACTTTCTTCTACCGGTTCTGCTCACAATCTGTCCAGTAAAGCCCCAGCTCCTCAACTTTTGGCCACCTTCTTTTCAAAGAAAATCTCAGATCTGCGTTCCTCCTTCATGACTCCAGCCTCGTCCACATTATCCGCTCCTCCCTCTCCTTCTGTTGCTACACCCTCTGCTGGGCTGTCAATTCCTACCTCAGTAGGATCACCCCCTTCCCCACCAAATCGGGCACTAGCGCATACATGGTCCTCCTTCTATCCCATTACCTCTGCTGAGCTCCTACAAGTCCTCTCTAGTTCTAGGAAAACCACCTGTCAGCTCGACCCAATTCCCTCCCACTGGCTGGCTGAATCTTCCTTGCAATTAGTACCTATCATGGTTACCATTCTTAACACTAGCTTCTCCTCCGGCCATTTTCCGCTTCCTTGGAAGTCTGCCATAGTTCGTCCTCTCTTGAAACAACCATCACTTGACCCTTCCATTCCCTCACATTGGCGTCCCGTGTCAAACCTCCCTTTTCTGGCTAAACTACTTGAACGCTTTGCTTTTACACAACTCAGTTCCCACGTTGAAGCTACTAATGCCTTACACCCACGCCAAGCAGGATTCCGTTCAGGGCATAGTACGGAAACCGTCCTTCTGGCCCTACTCAATGAATTACACGTCGCCCATGACCGTGGAGATATTACCCTCATTGTCTCTCTCGACCTTTCTGCAGCATTTGATCTTATCGATCACCACATCCTTCTTTCTCGTCTGGCGGATCTGGGGTTACGTGGTGAGGTCTGGAAATGGTTTTCTTCTTTTCTCTCTGGCCGTTCTTTTACCGTCCATTCCAACAACCAGTGCTCCTCTCCATTCCCTCTTACCTGTGGTGTTCCCCAGGGTTCAGTTCTTTCTCTTCTTCTGTTTAATATCTTCCTCTCCCCTCTCCCTCTCTTGATCCAGCAATATCCAGTTTCATCATACATCTACGCCGATGATATTATTCTCCTGTATCACACTTCTCCATTGAACCTTGACATCTCTCAGTTTAATCGTTGCCTTGCCCATATTGCTTCCTGGCTTTCCCTTAACCTCCTGCACCTCAACCCAGCAAAGTCTACAGCTATGTGGGTCTCCTTGAGTGGCTCCTGTCCGACTTTTGCTCCTCAGATCGGTCCCACCCCAATCCCGCTTGTCTCCTCCTTCCGCTACCTGGGGGTTACTCTAGACTCCACTCTCTCTTTTGCTGGTCACATCTCCACTCTCACCCGCTGGTCTTTTGCAGTCCTACGACAAATTAGAACTGTTCGGTCCATTCTCCCTTCTACTGCACTGATTACTCTTGTTTTAGCCTTGGTCATCAGCAGACTTGACTACTGCAATGTTTTCTTAGCTAACCTCCCTGCCACTCAACTTAAGCGCCTTCAATTAATTCAGAATACAGCGGCTCGTCTTATCAACTTTTCCCATCGTTACGAACATGTTACTCCCATTCTATTCCGCTTACATTGGTTGCCTCTCCGCTTTCGTTTCCATTATAAGTTCCTTATCTTAACACATAAAGCTATCTACACCTCTACTCCCTGTTATCTGGTCGATCTTATTTCTCTGCACACACCCTACCGTCAACTCCGTTCCCTGCATGCTAATCGCTTATCCTTACCCTCTCCATCACAAGCACACTTAGAACAGACCCGTCACTCCGCTTTCTATTTTCTGGGCCCCTCCCTTTGGAATGCTTTGCCTCCTTCCCTCCGACTAGAATCTTCATATTCCAAATTTAAGGAGCAATTGAAAACTCACCTGTTTCAACAAGCATTTGACCTTCCCCCGGATGCCCCCCCTTGAAACCCTTCAGTTCTTGTTTGCTTATCCCTGGTGATGTTGTCTAGTCTGGTCATGTACTGTTTGCCGCCCTTCTATTGTTTTGCCTTCCTTTCTGTGCCTGTTGTCTGTCTTGAATCCTTCGTCTTGTATGTCTCTGTGCTCTTTTGTTGTTGTATTCTGTCCTTTACTCTTTCTTTTCTATTTACAATTTGGCATTCCTTTTCCTTAGTTTAGTGGCGTATTGCCTTTTATTGTACACCGCTCAAATGTCTTGACAAGAGTGGTCTATCAAATGACGCAATAAAGATAAAGATAAAGATAAAGATAACTTGTTCAGGCTTGTTTTAACTTGTTCAGGCCTGTTCTTACCTGGGTCCATTCTCTGTGCACTTCTGCTCAGGGTATGGTTCCCTCTGGCTTTACTCTTGATGTGCTGGGCTCTGGGTACTCATTCTCTCAGCCCACATGCTTTTCTTCCATGCCATCATAATGTATTACAACCTCAGGCAAGGGTGCAGCCATACTAGACATACCTATTTGCCAATCATCCCCTCATTCTCCACTTTTTCTTCTTTTTTTTTTCTTATATATGGGGCAAGGGTAGAAAACCATTTGAGCTAAGGGTCATGGATAACGACCATTTGAGACAGAGATGGTTCATCAAGGAGCAACTTCTCATACTGTTCCCTGGAGACAATATACATAGTCTTAGTAGGTTGCATCATAAACCGCTTACAGCAACCAAGTAAGATGGAAAAAATACAGCATGCAATAATACCAAAAGCAACAATACTTAACAAAGTAACGAAGAAGGCTTTCAGACCGCCTCCAAGTCCAGAGAACCAGGAAGCAACATCTCCCCAAATGTTACCAAGGTTAAGGCCTCCCTTAAAGTCACTTATATCTAACTCGGATAAATGTCTTATCTTTGCCATAGCATCCAACACAAAAGTTGTGTGATTAACGATCACCGTACAGCAATTGGTTTCATTAATAAAAGTACAAGCTCCGCCTTCAGCAGCTAGAAGCAGATCTAGCGCACGTCTATTTTGCAAAGTCATTTGAGTATTTTGTTCTAAAGATTCAGCAAGGTGAGAAATGGATTTAGTTACAGCTTTCATTTGAATATGCAGCAAACATTGCAAATGGCGAATAGCCATGTCAAGCTCAGCAGTGAAAGCAGGTCTAGCAAAAGGGATCCAAGCAGTCCAACTGAGGGCATCTAAGTGTTTTTTTGTAAGTGGGTAGGTAGCATTAATATACTCATAGGAGGCCTGAATAGCCTCGTCCTCGGCAGTGTCAGCACCCCAAGGGCTGGTCCCTAGAGACACACTCCGCTTAACTCGGGACAACGAAGAACGAGGAGGGTGGTGGGTAACATTCAAAGGAATGAGGACAGAATAAAAAGAAATTTTAACCAAAGCACAGGGTAAGAGGGAGAGGTTGACTACCTGATACAGAATTTCGCCACACAACCAATAATGACCCCCTACAGCAAAGAGGTCTGCGGCAGGTGTCCATATGCGACTCATATTATGCCCATCAAACCACTTAACAGAAGAAGTGCCCATGGTAGATGAGGTAAGATCCCTCCTTAAACTGGACATTGGGAGATAGCATGAAGTATATGGAGATTCATTCTGAGAACCCGTTGTCAGCACAGCTGAACCATTGTGGTGAATGGGACTAACCCCCACATACCAGCGGAAGTCAGATCCATTAAGCACTAGCGGGCTCTCCGTAATATTTCTCCAATCATTTTGCATCTTGGAAAGGTCCATGTTGCCGGTTTGATTATACCACTTTATCATGACTGAATTATTAGCAAAATGAAAGGACCCATTAACCACATTATACGACAGGTTGCACCTGTGTGAAAAAGCAATGGATGCATTTGTTATCAAACATAGATCAAATACCATATTTGAGTCAGCATATACACGCAAAGGGTCATGTGTCATATTCATCATATGCCACGTCTGGGAACAATTAAAAGCTTCATAACAACTGGCAGAAAAATTATTATTGTCTACACAAGCAAGTTGTCCTGCATACTCATTTAAGGGAACCTTTGAAACATGTACCGGAGCATATGATACACCTTTTGGTAGAGGAGTACAGATAATGCAGTCTGAAATGTTCATCAGGGAAACAATGTGTAATACTGATTGCTTCCATGCGTTCAGAGAGCCTTCAGGTAAAACCCGGGGTACTCGAGATATTGTCTGGTTAGTCTGGTTCTGTCCCTGGAGGAACAAAGCTAGCTGTCCATCTGGGTATGGACACTCAATAAGGAGCACAATGGTGATAGAGATCCCCAGAAGAAGGCACAAGGATGCCCACGGAGCAGGTTTGGCAGTGATCATCTTGGTCAATAATAAATCAGCTGTGTGGTGGGGATGCGTCAGTTCTGCAGAGGGATAAGGTTGATTAATCAGATGAGATAGCTGGAGCCGCTTTTAAATGGCTGACATGTATCCAAGTGTCAGTATCATTCAGCCGGGCGGCAAAAGGTGATGCAGCAGTGACAATGTGAGGTCCTGAGAATGTAGGGCAGTCCCAGGATACACAAACACAATTTCTTTTATAAACAGTAGTCCCTACAGGGAAACAAGGTAACAAGGGCGAATTCGATACAGACTGCGTAGCAGCTAAATGATCAGCAATTTCTTGAAGTGCAATCCGAAGGCCTACAAGATAAGAGGAAAGACTATCATGAATCGGAACAGGAGACTGAAGTAAATTGGTTGTGCGCATGCGCCGGCCAGTAGCCATTTCATGGGGTGTCAGATACAACCGCTTGATCGGGCTATTGCGCAACTGAAACAAACACATCGGTAATGCCTGCAACCAGGTCATGTGACCAGAAGCACAAATCTTCCTGAGTTGGGTTTTCAAAATGCCATTACATCGCTCAACAAGACCATTAGAAGTAGGCTTATACACAGAAACATATTCGTTAGCATTTGAAAGAACATGGGGGCAAATCCAGGATCATCATAACATATGCCTGTCTGTGCTTCTCATAAATCTTGAGATCATGCAATGTATGCACTTATGTCTTCCCCTGGCTGGAAACGCATAGTGGTCAGAGGGGTCATACTGTGTTGGGTCAGAAATGTTTCTCGTATTGCATCCCAAATATGGGGACGGTAGTCATTAAATGATGCACCGTCATACATGTTAGTAGTTACAGTAACCTGGGCCAGGCCTGCTGCTACAAAAATCTGGTTGGTGGCATTATTACCGAGAATTTTTGCAAGTAGGGCTTTAACATCTCCTAGGGCTAAACTGCTCTTTATCATCAATATTATGTTATCTCAGCAGTATATGCTCGGGTCTGTGGGTGGTCATCATTTTGTTTTTTCTTTGTTTAGTTTTATCTGCTGCGGCTATTCTTGCAGCTATCTTGTTTAATTTTTCCTCTCGCTCCCCAAACTCCTGATCAAGTTGCTGCCTTGTCAGGGTCAATTTTTCCTTTGCATCTTCAACGTCAGCCCTATCCCCCTCAATTTGGGTTTTCAATTCTTCTAAGGCAGCCCGAGCCTCTGCATAACCATCTGGGTCAGCGGGCTCTGGCGCAATGGTTGGCTGTAAGTTTATGGGTCCTTCAATTTTAGCCCACATGGGAGTACTTCCACCTTCCCTAAAAGCATCATTAAGGGCTTCCCATAATACTGGGTCTGAAGGTATGAGCTTAGGGTTCACGGGCTTACAGGGATGGGCCACCGGGTCAGAATATCCGATGGCCGCCATGGTTTTACTTTCTGCTGCCCAATAGGGCAGTGGAACAGTGCTCGGTGCCGAAGGTATAGGATCGGGACCTGCTTGCATCCACAATGATACATGTCTTAGGTGCTCCAATTGGGGTTTATCACATTTGTGGAGAAGAATATGATCCCTAATTTTTGCTAAAATGAGCGGATCAAATGATCCTCCTTCTGGCCAGGCGAGAGAAGGATTCTTTTTTGCCCATTTTTCCCATTTCTTAGAACAATCTTTTATGGACATTTCCAAAAGGGGGTTTTGTTTAACAAGGTAATCTATTGGACTCAGGCCAGGCTCGGCCACTGTCTTTTTTTTTTTTTTTAAACAGTTTTTTATTGAAACAAGGCATCGTAGTTACAGTAGCAACCATTTCAACAGCAGAATTAACCATCCCCTGGGCAGGGCTGTATCTTGTCCACCGCCCGGGTAAACAACCGAGAAGTGTTATAAGTCAACCAGCATAACTGTTTTATCATAGTCCTTATCCACCATCCTCCCTCCCCCCATATTCCTTAACCCACCCCCCCCCCCTTCGCAGCCTGCTCCCCTAGCCCCATCTTCCCAAAATCATCCCAACACCTCCTCAAACAGCCTGAATGCATAAATCCATTTCAGTCTTAAACCCCATCTAATAGTGCACCTGTAATACTTCATTACGAGTAACAGGCCTCAAAGTATGAATATAGGGCTCCCAGGTCATCAAGAAAGAGGTCCAGCGCCTAGCTTTTCCTCTCGCCCCCCTCTTCTCTAGGAGCATCAGCTGATGAAAGCTATTGCGCCATTCCCAGAAGGAGGGAGAATTATGCTCCCTCCATCTACGGAGCAGCGGTCCTTTACCCACCAAACATGCCTTCCTAACTAAGAGGCGTTCCCATCTGCCCTTCGGGTGGAGTGGTCCAAATTGATCTAACACCACAAACAACCCTGTCCAGCTAATCCGCTGATGCAGAACTCCACTCATATATTTCCGGATCTGCATCCAGTACTGACGGACATTCGGACATCCCCACCACATATGACCCAAATCTGCCAACGGAGAACAACACTTTGGGCAGCTCCCATCTGACGTAAGATGACTTTGTAAAGCTCGTCTCGGGGAGAAGTGGGCTCGCACAATACATTTAAACTGTATCTCTCTCCACCTGGCCCCTTCTACCAACTCCCCAATTCTTCTCAGGGCCCCATGAATCGAACCCGGCAACACTTCCAGTCCCAGCTCTATGGCCCACAATATCTCTTCCCCTGAGTAGTCAATCGGGGGTACCCACGTTTCAATACGTCTCTTCAACCCAGCAATTGATGGTGGAGAGTCCGCCCCTAATGCAAAAAACTCTAGTATCCGCGCTGCACGCTCGGCCACAAGCCCGCCCCTCGAAAGCGAAGTCACATAATGGGATACCTGTACATAAGCAAAATAGTGTCGAGAATTAAGCTCATATTCCGCGCATAAAGCCTCAAAGGATTTACACTTCCCTTCTTGGTCGACCACATGTCCTAAGTTCCGAATCCCCCTCTGCTCCCAGAGCCGAAACATAGGCGTATCCGTTCCTGGGGTAAAACGTACATTCCCTTGCAGGGGCAGACAGCTTGAAACTTCCGGGGACTCCCCCCACCATCTATTAAGTTGTTGCCATGAGCATCGTGCCAGCCATATTAACACACTTCGAGTCACCCAGCCTGGCAAACTCGAAGCTGCTAGGTGCAGTGCCGCCGTCAATGTCTGCGGGGCCACCAGGGCCTCCTCCAACACCCTTGGGGTGAAGACCTCCGTCCCTCCCAGCCAATCAGCAATATGTCGCGCCTGACAGGCCAAGGCATATAACCGTAAATCCGGGATCCCAATCCCTCCATCCCTCCATCTCCTCTGTAACCGATACAGTGGGATACGAGCCCTTGCCCCTTTCCACAAAAATCTTCGGAATTCTCGTTCCAACCCCTGTAGGTCACGTTTCCTCAACCACACTGGGAGCATCTGCAGCCAGTATAAGATACGTGGCAAGATTACCATCCCCAGAGCCGCTGCTCTACCCAACATAGAAAGGGGGCCCACGCTTGCAACTGTGTACGGGTTTTGAGCAGAATCCGGTCCACGTTTTCCCGGTATAATTGCTTGGGGTCTTTAGTCAGGGATATATCCAAGTATACAAAAGATTCTTCTGCCCATTGGAGGGGGAAGGTATCTCCCCAGGCCGCTCGAAGTGTTCCCTCCACATCCAACGCCTCTGACTTTCCCATATTTATTCGCAGCCCCGTGAAGCTCCCAAAGCGAGAAAACTCCTCCAACAGCCTCGGCAAGGAGGTCCGCGGGGCCAGCAAATGGACCAACAGGTCATCCACAAAGGCAGCTAATTTAAACCCGGATTGCCCTATACGCACCCCCTTGACTTCCTGCAATGCCTCAATCTTCCGTATCAAAGGGTCCAGAGACAACACAAAAAGCATAGGGGAGAGCGGGCACCCTTGTCTGGTACCTCTCTCCAGACAGAAGTCAGCTGACAGCACCCCATTACACAGCACACTCGCCGTTGGCTTTGCGTAAAGAAGCTCCACCATGCTACAGAAAGACGCCCCAAGCCCATATTTCGGTAGGAGAGACTTCAGGTATGGCCAGCCCACCCAATCAAATGCTTTCTCAGCATCAAAGCTGACCAGAAGCGATTGCAAGTCTTGGAGGTGTACCCACTCTAAGGACGCTAAAATCTTTCGCAGATTCCTCACCGCATGGCGGCCTTTCACAAATCCGACCTGAGACTCATGCACCAAGTCCCCAAGAACCGTGGCTAGCTGCATTGCCAAGACCTTAGCTAATATCTTCAGGTCAAAGTTAAGTAAAGAAATAGGTCTATAGGATCCTGCCTGTGTATGGTCTTTACCTGGTTTAGGAAATAAAATAATGTGCGCATGATTTCCACCCCATGTAAATGCCCCTTGTGCAATCCGGTGACGGTATACCGCTACCAACATCGACGGTAACAGATCCCCCAGCATCTTGTAAAATTCGGCTCCCAGTCCATCTGGGCCCGGGGCTCGACAACAACTCGCCTGTTGAACCACCAGTGAGACTTCCTCTAGTGTAATCGGCGCATCTAGCCGCGCCTGCTGCACTGCCTCAATGTGGGGCAACTGCAGATCTCTCAGGTAAGCCTCCATATCGGCAGCGGAGTCAGCCCCTCTCGAATATAGCTGCTGATAAAACTGCCGAAAAATCCGGGCAATTTCTCGGTTCTCCTTCTGCAACTTACCCTGCTCATCCCATAATGCCACCACTGTTCGAGTCCCCCCACCTCCCCGAAGGCATCTAGCCAACAGCTTGCCCGGCTTATCCCCAAATCGGTAAAGTTGATATTTATAATACATAAAAGACTTCTTAGCTCTCTGGTGGAGCAGTTCGTTGAGAGCAGTTTGGGTCTCCCACAACGTCTTCCGATTGGCCTCCGATGGGGCACCGGCCTGCCTGCGTCGAGCTCTGCTCACTTGCTTTTCTAGGCGGATAATTTGTTTTGCAATCAACTTTCGCTTACGAGCCACATATCCTATAATATCGCCTCTCAGGACCACCTTAGCCGTCTCCCAAAACAGTTCTGGGTCTTCACGATGTCGCTCATTATGAACTGCGAATTCCTGCCATTTCTGCTTAATAAACACGGAAAAATCAGCGTCTCTGTATAAGTCCACCGGAAATCGCCAGATTCTTGCCCGTGGGGCAGCATCACACCACTCCAACTCCACCCAGATTAGGGTATGGTCAGAGATTTCCAAGGGGCCAATCTGTGCATCAATTACATAAGTAAAAAGTCTCTCTGATACCAGCACGTAATCAATTCTGGCACTCGTACCATGCGCTCTAGACTGATGTGTAAAGTCTCATTCCCCGGGATGCAAGAGTCGCCACGGGTCCACTAGCTGCAATCGCTGCCGCAGGTGTTGTAAGGCCCTATTGCTCTGCCTACGCGTCCCCCCATCACCAGCCCTAGACGTATCCAGCTCAAGATCTAGCACGCCATTAAAATCCCCGGCCAAAATCAACGGGGCATCTGGCAGTTGTTCTACCTGAGAGCCCAGGCGCGCATACAGTTCGCGATCTAGCACATTTGGGCTATATAGATTGCCCAACACCACAGGCTTCCCCTCTAGCATCCCATATAACAACACATATCTACCGTCTGGGTCTGCATATACCACCTCTTTAATGAACCGGACTCTCTTATGTATCAAAATGACCACCCCACCCTTCCTACCCTCTGCTGGAGCCCCCCATTCTTGTCCCACCCACTCTCTTTTAAGTTTAGCATGTTCCTCAGAGCTCTGGTGGGTCTCTTGTAACATAGCAATATCGCATTTTTGTCTAGCCAAGGCCTGCAACACTTTATATCGTTTGATAGGATTACCTATACCACATACATTCCAAGATAGGATCTTCACGTCTGTAAAAAATCAGATTGGATAATTATCTCATCACATAAATAGTACATGGAAGAAACCTCCCCAGCCTGAGGTCCTCCCCTCCTCTCATCAAAATGATTCCCTCTCCCAGTCCTATAAGTTCCCATGGGGCTGCGGTCCCACCCTCCCTCCCTTCTGTCTTTGCCCTCCACCCCTCCTCCCTCCCCCCCTTCTCCTCTCCCCCTCCCATACCTCTGTCCCCCCCTTCCCATTCTCATTCCCCAAACTCCTCCTCACTCCCATAGCGATCACTTAAGATGTATGTGGGACCCCCTCCCTCTCGATAACCTGCTCTCCTCTCCCCTCTTCCCAACAACCCCGGGGCGCCTAGTCTCTCATTAAGTTAAACTCCCCTTGTCCCTTACCCACCTCCCTTCCACCCTCCCCGTTCCTTACTATCCACTCCCTCTATCCCCTAGACTGCCGGGTCTCTCGCCCCTCACTATAGAGGCAATCAAACCAACTCCCTGTCCCCCGCATTCTACCCTCCCCTCCCCCTCTCCTCCTCCCCCTCTACCTCTTGCCATACCGCTCCGGATGATATCATCTGGCCAAACCTCCCCTACCCAATTCACACCTCTTAACTCTACAAGGTAACATTAATTGCATAATTCAAGAAACATATTAAATCTGCTCCCCAAGTTCAGCATGGATAGTCCCGTCAGGTTGAGCTATGTCCGTGCTATAGTGCCAAAATTGACACTGCAGTGGTCTATGTCCCGGTTCAGCTTCTGCATCCACCCTCTATAGCCCTAGTGGGCCTGGAGCGTCCCATTTATAACCATGGTCACACACTCCTCTTGCAACAGGGGCGCTGAACCGTTCAAAAAGTGCCTAGGCGTGGCAGATCGCAGGTTCCTATACATCCAGAAGTTCTTCAGCACGGCAAAAGAAGAACATCAAACGTAAAAACAAGAAGTGGTGAGGCCAGCAAGCAGACTCTGCCTGCAGCCTCACCAAACAAAAGTGTCCATACAGCAATTCCAGCAGGTTGAGCTGTTAGTTCAGGATGCAATATTCCTCCAAACTGGCACCGTAATGTACAGACCCGTGCCCCGTCAAGGCCTTTTATTTTCGTTAGCCTGTGGGAGGGGTATCCCCAGTCCACCAGCGGCCCTTTAGGAGCCGTTCGTTAAATCCAACGATGCCTTAAAGCCAGTAATTCCACTTGGCAGTAAGCACCGCTCCTCTTCCCAATGCAGATCGACCCTCATAAAACAGACCACCATACTGCACTCATGATGATTGCTCCCTCGGGCTCGACGTCTTTCGCACCAGCAGCTGCTCCACATAGGGACTTGCTTCCACTACAGAATCGAACACCCGGTGTGTTCCCTGGTACTGCACGTGCAATTTAGCCGGATATTGAATGTGGAAGCGGACGTTCGCCTCTATCAATTTCTGGCAGAGTGGAGCATAGGCTTTGCGGCGGTGACTTAGCGCAGCGGAGTAATCCGGCGTTATTCTGAGCTTCATATTCCCTCGCTCTATAACACCCTTCTGCCGTGCTGCCTTTAACTCTGCTTCCTTTTACGTGTAATAAAGAAATCTTGCTAACACCACTCTGGGTCTAGAATCCTTTAGTTGTTGCTTCGGCCCTACTCTGTGGGGTCGGTCCACAACAATCGGGCCATTCTCGCCTTCGTCATCCCTCAAGGAGGCAGACAGATTCTCCACATACTGTCTCAAATCTTTGTCCAAGATTGATTCAGCAATGCCCAAGAATCGTGTTATTATGTCTGGATCTATTCTCCAGATCGTCGAGCTTCAGTTCATGAGCTTTAGACTCCCTCTGTACTGCACTCAGCTCTCGTTTTAGTTTCTCCACCTCCTCCTCAGTCTGTGTGATACGGCCCTCTGCTTCTTGCACATGAGTGCCCAGTGTGGTCAGCGCGTTCTGAATGGTATCCATCTTCTCATGTAGAGTTTCAAATTGCAGTGAGAGTGCATTTGTAACCGCAGCCGAAATCTCCTCAATCATAGTAGGTGAGGCCGCAGTGCTCGCTTTCGGAGGGGACTCTGCCATTTTCGGCGGCCCTGTGGTCCGATCCTTCTCGCGCCTCCCCAACTTCGCTGATGTCGCCATGCAATATTCCATTCACAGGATATGTTTATCTGCACTCTCACCGACACCTCGGGGCTCCGATCAGCCAAAATCCACTGCAATACACGGTTTTATTTCAACGGTTAGAGGAGGTGGGCCCGGAGCTTAGGTGACTCGCGTCTTCCCCAGCTCACCACATCACGTGATCTCTCGCTCGGCCACTGTCTTACTTTCCTCCCCCTCTTTGGACTTTCTCTTGAACATTTTCCTTTCCCCGATACGCAGTTCTATCTAACTAATAACAGATGAACAAGACGTATTATCCTCTATTCACGTATATACCAAGATATACGTTCCTTTATTTACAGGAAAGTCAAAGATATACTTTCCTTTATCTACAGGAAAGTACCACTATTCTCTCTCATATTTACAGAATCTGCCAATCATCCCCTCAGTAGAAAAGGTGAAAGCAAAAGCTAGAAGGATGCTTGAATGTATAGAGAGAGTAATGGCGAGCAGAAAAAAGGAGGTGACAGTGCCTCTATATAAGTCTTTGGTGCAACGTCATTTGGAGTATTGTGTGCAATTCTAGAGACCGCACCTTCAAAAGGATATAAACAGGATGGAGTCAATACAGAGGGTGGCTATTAAAATGGTTAGTGGTCTTCATTATAAAGCATATGAGGACAGACTTAAGGATCTTAATATGTACACCTTAGAGGAAAGGCGGAATAGAGGTGATATGATTGAGATGTTTAAATACCTCCATGACATAAATGCACAGGGGGAGAGCCTCTTTTGATTGTAAGCAAGTTCTGCTCTGAGGGGACATGGGATGAGGGTGAAAGGGGATAGATTCAGGAGTGATATGTGGAAATATTTCTTTATGGAAAGAGTGGTGGATCCATGGAATAGTCTCCCAGTGGAGCTGGTAGACATGAGGACAGTATCAGAATTCAAAAAAGCATGGGACAAACACAGAGGATCTTTAAAGGAAAAAAGGGGACTGTTGTAGTTGTTGATATGGAAGGACAGACTAGATAGGACATGTGGTCTTTTTCTGTTGTCATTTTTCTCTGTTTCTTTGTTTTTTATTCATATTAATCTGGTTACCAGTAGGCAAGGGTAATTTGGAATCTTTAAATTCTGCCTGCTCTATAATTAAGGGCATTTGGGTTACATTTTTCTTTATTGGAACCTCTCTGTCAATATGCCCTAACGTCAGTCTTTTGCTTGTATCCTTCAAGAGTACATCCTTCTGAATCATATGCTCTTGGGCGACTGTCAGCTTTCCCCTATTATCTAATTTAAAATCTACTCTATCTCCTTTTTAAAGGTTAATGTCAGCAGCCTGGTTCCATCCCAGTTAAGGTGGAGCCCATCCCTTCGGAAAAGCCCATCCTTTCCCCATAATGTTGCTTAGTTCCTAGGAAATCCAAAACCCTCCTCCTTGCACCATTGTCTTATCCACGCATTGAGACTCCAGAGCTCTGCCTGCTTTTTGGGTCCTGTGCATGGAATGGGAAGGATTTCAGAGAATGCTACCCTGTTCTGGATTTCAACTTCGCACCAGGCAGGCACATTACCAGGTGATCCTCACATCCACCAGCCACCCAACTATCTTCATGCCTAATGACTGAATCACCATCTATAACAGCTATTCTAATTCCTCCCTCATGGGCACATGGCCTTGGGGAAACCTCCTCAGTGTGAAAGGGTTTTACATCATCTGGAGAAAAGGTCCTAGCTACAGGATCACCTCTTGCCACACCAGGGTGATGCTTTCCTATCACAAGACCTCTCTCCTCCATGGCAGCAGGGATGCTGCCAGACTGGAGGTGAGATTTCAGTACTATGTCCCTGTAGTCTCGTCTATGTATCTCTCTGTCTTCCTTATGTCCTCCAAGTCTGTTACTCTAGCCTCCAGAGATCAGACTCATTCCCTGAGAGCAAAGAGCTCCTTTCATCTAGTGCACACATAAGACCTCTCCTCAAATGGGAGAACATCATACATATGACACTCAATGTAAAAGACTGGAAAGCCCCCATCTCAATGCTGGACTGCTGTCTGCATCTCATTTTGAAGGTTGTGTTTATGTATTTAAGTTGTTTACTTATGTAGATTTGCTGGGGATACCTATATTAATAAAACTATATCTAATATGTTTAATGGGCTTTGTTCACCTCAAGATTAATTCATCTCAGGTCCTTAATGTATGCCTGATGCCTATTTTCAGGGAATGTCCCGCTTTTGAGGTAGTGTCCCCGACTCCATGGACTATAACCACCTCCTGTCCCCTATTTCAGTGAGGAATGAGGCAAAGGACATTGCTTCTCCTGCATACCCCTCTAATATAGTCTCCTCGATCTTAGTAGAAGAGGATAAATTCATTTCTTTAAAAAAAGGAGGAATTTTAGACATATATAGAATATTTTTCTATATGTATAAAATAAAGTTTAAGCATATATCTTTTTATAGGCACTTATAACTCGAGAAGGGCAACTACTGTGTTTTTTAAAGCAGCAGATCAATTGTAACAATTAACTATGCTTTCTGCATTAGTGGCCCTGCCCATATTGTGCAATGACAACCATCACCCTGCATTAGTGACATGGCTGCATTTCCCCAAATGCCAGTACCACCCCCGACAATTATCATGGTTAACATTTGCAGTTGACATATGTTAACTGCAAAACCTTTATACAGTTTAGTGAATAGGGACTTTAGTTAGAAAATAGGCCCATTGACAATAATGAGGCATGTGCTAATTAGTATATGTCTAGAAGTCATGTACAATAAGTCCCTACTTCTTAGATTTCATAATCTAAGGACTTCTCAGACTTCTATTGGTCTGCAGATTTTCAAGTCAAGCTGGTTTTCAAGATATCCACAATGAATATGCAAGAGATAAATGTGCATATACAGCTCCCAAAGGCTTTTAAGTTCATTAATAGCAGTGTCTACATTTGAATAAAAAGGTTATGTGATATGGATCTTTAGAACAAAGGTTTATGTTTGCTTTGAGATTATGTAAAGAACTAGGAGAAGATGGGCTTAAGTTCATAAAAAGAGCACTTTGATTATATTATTTGTTTTTGAGTGTTTTGCATATTTTCTTGGATGTTTTTTATGACTGTTGATTAGATTCAGCCACATAAGATACACAGAATAATTCTGCTTATGGCTATAATATGCCATCAAGTCAATGCTGGTTCCTGGCAACCCTGCGGATACTTGCCCCTAGGTGCAACCAGACATAGATTGTCAGGTGTTTCTTTTGCATAGTAAGTCTACAGCACCTGCTATTCCAAGATGGTCTCCCATCCAAATACTAACCAGGCCCAATGCTACTTAGTTTCCAAGAGTAGACAAGCTTAGGCTCACTCAGGATGGCATTGCTATGACAGAGGTCTTTTTTATCCTTTACAAAGAAATGCTCATATTTACAATTTCTACAATTTTTTATTTTGAGTGATTTTCAACAGAAATTGAATCTTTAAGGGTTATTTCTGATGGTTTCTTTGGGTCTTGGATATCTCTAATCCAGGGGTTCTCAACCCAGTCTTCGGGACGCATCTAGATAGCCAGATTTTCAGAGTAACCTCAATGAATATTTATAAAGAGATTGCATACAATGGAGGCAGTGCATGCAAATCTGTAGTGCACATATTCACTGTGACCAGGACCGTACCGAGCCCTGTGCGAGCCACAGGGCGCAAAGACTTAAAGAGCGCATTTCGGCTCTCTGTCGTTGCCTGCCGCCGCCACTTTTTTGGCGGCAGGCAACAGCGGAGAGATGAAATGCGCCCCTTAAGTCTTCACGCCGGCACACTAGGCAGGTCTGGTCTCTCCGGGAGGGATCAGACCTGCTTAGTGTGCCGGCGATTTGCAGATCGGGCGCGCCCCCCCCCCCCCCGCACCCCATAAAGTGTCTAAATGGAGGTGCAGGAGGGGGGCACGCGCCCGATGTGCAAGTTGCACAGGATGCATTTCAGTTTCGGTACGGCCCTGACTGTGACTATCCTGAAAACCTGACTGACTAGGTGTGTCCCAGGACTGGGTTCAAAATCCCTGCTCTAATCTGCGAGTCTGCAGTCATCTAAACAGTATCCAGCAGTGTGAAGGTACTTTAGTGAATTGCAGCTAGCACTTGTGAAGTCTGATAAATGCCTAAACCATATTTGACTCTGTGGAAGTTTAATTGTGTAATATTCTTTGAAAAAAAAATGATGCAAAGCACAGACAAAGCTTAACTAGAAAGGTTAACTCAATAGAAGCCTCATGTGACAAATTAAATATCTTCTCGCAAGTGTGCAAACATTTGACCGCTGAGAAGAGAGTTATTATCAGCCATGTAACTCCTTAGTAACCTAGGCAAGTTTCTTTGAAAATTGGTCTTCCCATGAGTAATGAACTCCTAACAGACAATTACCAAGTCTTCAGTGGTGTCTACCACTGTCCACTCTAGATGGTCCTGATGAATAGAGACATCTCACATAACAAAATGGGATGACTTGTCATATGTGCAATAGTAAGCCTGAATGGGCCCATTTATTATCTTATGAAAGATAAAAGGACTTTTTTAATGGAAAGCTTGTACAGTAATGACCTCATTAAAAGGTGGTACATATATAATATGACACAAGAAGTGTCTGCTTCTTTTGGTTTATATTAAAGTCTGAAAGGTGTAGGAGGTTTTCATTATAGGGATATTAAAAATTAGCTTATTTTAGAGGAGCACCAGAATGAAAATGCATACTTGTCGAGGATCTTTTACTAAAGCACAACCTGCCAGCACATCTTCTGGCGTGCTAGGACACATGTTTCCAGGTAGCACAGGGCCATGACAGTTAGTGCAGGATGAGTCCTGGATAAGCTGAGAATGGGCGGAGCAGGGGCAGAGAATGGGCGTGGCACAGGTTCACCTAACACCACATTAATAGATGGCATTAAGAGCACCCGCACTAATGCAGCACATGATATGGAACAGGACTCCACACTAACTACTGGGAAATGCTTTCCACACCCCAGACAGCATAGGGGTGTTACACGTAATGTGCTATGGTTTCAGCACAAATCGCATGTTAGGTGCAACACCTTAGTGTGCGTTATAAAAGGCCCCCGTAATGTGACACTATAGTATGTTTCTACTTCCTCCATTTGTAAGCTCAGGCGTGTCTTATGGGGGACTTGGTGGGAGAGACATAGGAAATTGGGTTTCAGTAGAGTAGGAGAGACTGTATGGGTGAGGGAGTGGTATGGTTTATATCTCTCTGGAGAATGTAGGTGTGTATCTGTGGTGTTGTTCACTGGGGATGTGTATATGTGTAGGTGTGTGGAGAAGCACATTGAGGGGGCTGTTTCTGTGCCAGTCCTCTTGGCATATTCCAGTGTCTTGCAGATGATCTGGGTGATGTGCTGGTCTGCTTTCCATTTTACTCCTCTCAAGATACCTTGGTGTATTTCTGCCAATTGTGTTGCTGATGTGCCCTCTTCCTCTATCCTGAGGTGCTCATTGCACTCTTTGTCCCGCTTTTCCCTTCTGATGGTGATTTCGCATTACTCATCCTACCACTGTCTTTATCTTTATCTTTATTCACACATTTTATATACTGCTCTTAATGACACCAAAGCACTTTACAATATCAAAAAATCAAGAAGGAGGGCCAAAGTCTGGAAAGGAAAGGAATCGGTGATAGGACAGAAGAAAGACATTCGCAACATCAGGGGAGAGAATAGGGCAGAGAGAGAAAATTAGGGGGTGCAGAAGGAGGGAAGGTCAAAAGCAGAGAGGAACATGTGAGTTTTGAGGAGAGATTTGAACTGGGTGAAGGAGGGTTTAAGACAGAGAGCAGATGGGAGCTAGTTTCAGAGGGAGGGACCTAGGAAGAAGAAAGCAGAGTAGCGGATAGATTCAAGAAGGCATTGCTCGGGGAGGGGAGGTAAAGACGGTTAACCCTCGGATACACTACCCCCGGGTCAGGTGTGACCCGGGTGTCGGTTTTTGTGTTTTTTCTTCAAAATGGTAAGGAATTGTATTTTGGTACTCTAGGTATTCCTCAACGAACCATTTTTAAGTATTTTCATACATATGGTTTGCAAAAATAACGTTTTTATACAGTACTGCATGCTGCTGAACAAACAAGGGGTGATTTTCGACACTCGCACAATAACACTCTCCTTTGTTTTATAGCAGCAAAGAAAGTCACCACTCCAAGTCCACATTACAATCCTGTGTTTTCTAACGTCTTGCTTACATTTATGACGTCACCTGACGTCAGTTCCTTGTTTGTTTCTGTGGATTAAAATTTTTTACGACAAAGGTAAACAATTCCACTCCCGAAACGCTTCAGCAGCTGTGCAGCAACTGAAAAAATTAGACGTTGGTTGAATGAAGAAAGTGACAGTAATGATAGTTTGAGTAATGATACTGAAGGTGCTGATACGGATAGTGCAGTCGTTCCCGCCCAGTCCGATCAGCTTGATCTTGATGATAGCGGCAGTGAAGCGGAAGATGCTGTCGAAGAAAATAAAACAAGTGATGACGATAGCAGTTCATACAGCAATTCTGAAACTTCTGAATCATATTCTGAAAATGAGGAAGTTACTGACAGTCATTACACAGCTCGTTCTGGCATGCATTGGAATAAAACTGTACCGCCAACATCAAGAACAAGGGAAGCAAATATAGTCAGAGAATCTTCTGGACCAATTGCTATGATCAGAGGTATAACTAATGCTAAGGATATTTTTGACATGTTTGTAACTCCAGATATATTGTCAGCAGTGTTAGATTTCACAAATTCTGAAGGCATACGTAGAGCTGAAGCAATGCAGCCACCATGTACTGACTGGAAGCAGGTAACAATGGAAGAGCTCCAAGCAACATTGGGTCTTCTGTACATGAGTGGTGTTTTCAGGTTGAACAAAGTATCTGTACGCAGAACTTGGGCTAAAAGTCCTATCCAGAATCCTATATTTCCAGCTGTTATGTCAGGTAAAAGGTTTGCAGAAATATTGAGTTTACTTCGATTTGATGACAAACAAACCCGTGAATCACGAAGGGCCAATGACAAATTTACTCCAGTCAGAGATGTTTGGAATTTATTCATTTCTCAGTGCATGAAAATGTACACACCATCTGCATACTTGACTGTTGATGAACAATTGTTGGGATTCAGAGGCATGTGTCCGTTTCGTCAATACATCAAGTCTAAACCAGACCGATACGGTATAAAGTTATGGGTGTGTGCAGATGCCGAAACGTATTATGTATTCAACATGAAGCCATACCTAGGGCGTGAAGAGTCAGTTACTCGTGACAAAACAGTAGTAGTGTATACGTGTCAGTCGATTTACCGAGTCACATGGGCTGACCGGAGACTACAGACTGAATTAGGCATTGGAGGAGGTCAGAAAGATACTGTGGGGTTTGTGTATATATGACCTTGTGTACAGAGGTGAGTATCTTACAATGTATATGGTATTGAACGGGAAACCAATGAAGGTTGATGAGAACCGGTGAGATATGATCTGAGCGTGTTGTTTGTGACAGGATCCTGGCAGCAATATTCTGAATAAGTTGCAATCAGCGAAGCTGTGACAATGGGAGACCAGCAAGGACTGAATTGCAGGAATCGAGACGTGACATCACCAAGGAGAGAAGCAGAGTAATGAGAGAAGGGGGATCAAGAAAGGGTCACAGTGCTCTGATCTGTCTGAGTGAGAAAAAGGAGCGACACACTAGGAGTGAGATCTGCTCGCAAAATGAAAGAGCCGAGTCCAGAGTAACCCAAGATAGCGGAGGGAAGTGACCATGGAGACCGAAGACCCAGAGATGAAGGGGGTAAGAGCAGGAATATGGCCATCAAAAGTGAACCAAATGGCAGAGGTCTTTGTAGTGTAGGCAGGTTCTCAATCATATGTTACTGTGTATATTTTCAGGCAGGTAAGGGCAGGCAGGCAAGGGTGCAATCATATAAAGCAAACCATAGAGCAGGCCCAAAATCCACACTTAGATTATCCCTTCATTAGCATTAAGGTGCAGCAAATTAGATGAGAGCCAAAGAGCGACCAGAGAGAAACAAGAGTTCAGTGGAGTGAGATCGGAAGCCACTGATGAGGTGTGGTGCAGAATAATAGTGTTGTCAGCATAATAATATGCCGACAGACCACACTGTTGAATCTGTAAAGTGAGGGGACCAAAAAGATGTTGAAAAGGAGAGGGGCAAGGATGGAACCCCGGGGGACACTAAAGGTAAGCGGAAGGGAAGTGGAGGAGGTGGAACCTGAGAAAACAGAGAAGGACCGAGAGAAAAGAAAAGAATGAAACCAGTGTAGAACTGTCCTAGATATATCTGCTGCATGGAGACGAGAAAAAAAGAGTGTAGTGATCAACCAGATCAAAGACCGAAGATAATTCAAGAAATACAGCAATAGATATATCACCCCAGTCGTGAGAGATGTGAAACTCATTGAGAAGTGCTAGCAGGATCGACTCTGTGCAATGTTCGGATCTGAAACTAGATTGATGGGGGTGCAGGTAGTGAATGGACTCCAAATGCTGTGTAAGTTGTGTGAAAACAAATTGCTCTAAAACCTTTGACAGAAATGGAAGATTGGAAGCTGGCCAATAATGAGACAAAACAGAGGGATTAAGAGAAGGCTTTTTTTTTAGCAACAAACCAGAGCATGCTTCCAGGGAGAGGGAAAGACACCAGAAGTGAGGCTGGAGTTCAAGATAAGCTGAATAAAGGGGAGAAGTACAACTGAGGGTTCTAGAAGCTGGGCTGAGGGAATGGGGCCCGAATGGCATGTAGTTTTCCTGGCTGAAGAAAGGGATTTGGACAAAGCAGTTTCAGAAGTAGATAAGAATGTAGACCAACTGTGAGTCAAAGGAGGGGGGGAAAGGGGGGAGGGAGGGGAGAACGGGGGTGGGCAAGCAGGTAAAGAGGAGTGGAGAGACAGCACCTTCACTGCAAAGAAAGTGGCCAGCTGGGAAGGGCTAGGGGAGGAATGTGAGGTAGGGTTGGTAGGAGCGGGTGAAGACTGAGTAATGGAAAGAGACTTCATGACCAGAAACAGTTGATGCGAGGCATTGGCAGATGTGGAGGTAAGCCAAGAATAGTAAATCCACTTAGTTTCTTGTACGGTGACGGTAAGGTTGGTGACAGAGATGAAAATGCTGGAGGGAGGTGGGGGTGGGGTGTTTACGCCAAAGGTGTTTGACGCACCATAGATAAGCACGATAGAGATATAAGCCAGGGTGATACCATGGGTGCTTGGAAGGGCCATGGGGTAGGAGGGGGAGAAGGGGGGCTATGCGATCAAGAGTGTCAGACAGAGATGAATTCCAAGTCTGTGTCTGGTTGTCAACAGAGCATGTAGAGGAAGGCAAGTTTGACAGGGTAGTCGCATATAGCAGGAAAGCAGGGGAGGATTCTGATTGTCAGGGAATTAAGGGGTAGGGCATTGAAGGGAGACAGAAAGGGAAAAGGAGATACAGACATGGTCAGTCCAGGGAAGGGAATAAAAGGAAAGTGAGGAAAAATCCAAGGAGGGGCTGGAAGGAGTCAGAAGAAGGACAAGGGTATGTCTGGCAGCGTAAGTTGGAAAGCAGACATGCTGCTTAAGAGCGAGATCCTGGACCAAGGAAAGAAAGGACTTGTCCCGGGAGGAGGAGGGGGCATTGAAATGAGTATTAAAATTACCAAGCAGAACCAGGCGTGGGTAGTGAACTGAAGCCTCGGAAATAGTGAGAAGGAGGGCTTCCCAGAGGGATGGACAAATGGAGGGGGAGGGGGCAGTATATAAGAAGAAAGTACAAGGGGGGAAGAGTGGAGGCAGATGAGCAGGGATTCTGGGTAATGAAGAGTAGGAGATTGGAACATGTGCTCTTACATATACCTCCATCAACATTCAGATATTATTGAAAATAGAAGGCAATCCTGACTGTTCCATTGCAAATAGCTTCCCCCATAGACTTTAATGAGGACGAACGGGCTGAATACATGAAAAGTTTGGTTCCCAAAGACTAATCAAACAGATATATTCTGAACAAAATCAAGCCTGAAAATCTTTAATGTGCACATGCCTAGAAGATGATGCCGCTGGATGCTTCCCTGAGAACAGGTTTGTATTATTGCTCCATATGGGTGCCAAAGCTCTAGGGGCTTTCTGGCAGGCCTGATGAGAGGAGAGAGCAAGGCCCTACCAAGTCAGAAATGCATCCTGTGCTACTTGCATATCTGGTGCGCCCCTCCTCCCCCCACCACAGGTTTGCCATTTGCCTCATGCCCAGCATCTTGCCTTACCCCACACCTCCATGTTCCGCCGGCTCCCTACCCTGCCTGCCCTTACCCCGTCGCCGTTCTTCATGGTTCCTTGGCAGCAAGAGTGGTGTTGGCGATGGAAGCAGTGGAGCGGACATTCAGTTTAAAAAAACACGCTGGTCTTTCTGACTCTGCGCTTGCATGCAGGTCTGATCCCTCCCTCCTCTGACGTATGCTCGCTTCAGAGGAGGAAGGGACCACACCAACCATTCAGATGTGGGTCTTTGCAACTCCGCCCTTGAATGGCTGTTCTGGTCCCTCCCTCCCTCCTCTGACGTGAGCAGACATCCGAGGAGGGAGGGCTAAAGACCTACAGGTTTTGTTTTTTGTCTTTTTTTAGAATTGGATATCTGCTGATGTTGTTGCCGCCGCCACACAGGAAACATGAAAAGTGGCAGAGGGGCAAGGGCAGGCAGCGTGGGGTGAGCCAAGGCCAGCAGCCCCAAATGCTCCCCCATTTCTTCGCATCCTGTGCAGCTGTACTGATCACACATGGCTAGGTACGGCACTGGGGGAGAGGGACAGGGGGGCATGATACAGGGGATCACAGGTGTTGAGTATCTGAAGGGGCCCAGCCTCTGCCTGTCTTGTTATTTTTATTATTAACAATGTTGGCATGTTGTAGATTTTCCAATTACTGACCTTTTGGAATGGCTGTCATAGTATTCTCAATAACATGATCAACTCAGTCATTTACTTTTTTACTCTGGTACATTTAAAATCAATTTTCTGACAATGCAGGTGGCCTGGAAAGGTTACCTGCCCTTGGGACTGTGCTGGCTCTCAGCACTTCTGCTGTCTAGTTAAAGACTTCCCTGTGCTGGGTGCCCTAGGCTAGTGGGACTCTGGCTTTAGGTGCCCATGTCAGGGGTTCCATGGTCTGGGGTGTTTAGGCCAGGGGTACCCTGTTTTGGTTAGTTGATTGATGGGTACCTTCATTTAGGGTACTCTGACTTGGGGTGCCCTGGTCTGGGGTACTCAACTCTAGGGGGTGTCCTGGACCTGATAGCCTCTTTAAGTATTCAACAAGAAAGATTAAAAGACGTCTGCCTAGTGCAAAAGATGGTGGCATATTATCGGGGTGATGTGAGCTGATTTTTCTGTCGTGCACATTTTTTGATGTTGCAGTATTATTGCATCAGGACTTAAAATGGTTTTAGCGTGTGCATTAGGAAACCTAAGCGCATTGTTCTAACGCACAGCTTACTACATTGCCCCGAATCTGTATGAAAGCTAGCCTCAAACTATTGCAGTCATTCTGAAATCCATCAACCTTTATAAAATAGTAAGAAGTATTTTATCAAATGAGGCAAGCTTTCAAGCTATAATTCCAGTCTACTAGGATTTAATTATTCAGGGGCTGCATTAAGAGGAGCCTTCACAAGAACCAGTAAAATGCCAAATGAGCTCTCTCTTGTGATACTGCTGAAGAGAAATGTATCTGTACGATTGATCACTCTTCTTACCCAAGACAGTTTATGTTGACCTCCTTCTCCGTCCTCTAGCCTCTTAGGTAGATGAGCATGTAAGAACCCCTGTATAGTTCATACTGCAACACTCCTCCTTTCCTATGTCTTTATCGTCAGACATGAACAGGGAAGAGTGTTGGGTGTGAACTAAATAGAAGATTTTTTCACACTCATCTATCCAAGAGATTTGAGTAAGAGAAAGATGATAAAAAAGCTTTCTAGGATAAAGTGTGATAGCTAACAAATGGTCCCACTCTACAGGGGCTAACTTTAAAATATTTCTCCATGTCTTTATGTGCAAAAGTATCCTTTTAAAAAATTGCCTGGACTTTATAAAGCTTATTTTATAAACCTTTTTCATGCACAAATTGCAGTTTTATGCACCTAGATGGGCTCTTATAAAATTAGTTCATGCCTAAAAGTATAAGTGATGCAAGTTGGCATGTGCCTGTACAGCAGATGTGCACAAGACTGGAATTTGGGCAGAGCATGGGGAGAATCACAATTTACACATGCATTTTATAAAATATGCACATCCTTGTATACTTTTCCCACCAACATTTATGACTATTTTTGAGATTTCTGCAGGATTTGTGCTAGCATTTTAAAAAGACACAGCCTATGTATCTTTAGCCTATGGGGTATGTTTACTAAACCGCGCACATGTGTGCGGCACACATTAGCATATGCTAATGATGCACTTAAGTGCTCTTAAGCGCCGCGCACGCGTGCGCATCACATTAACGGGCCGGCGCACGTGTGCGGGGCGCTGATGTGCGATAGAGGCGGGGAAAGGCTTACGGAGGGCGAAGGAAGGCCCCCGAGGGGCAGAGGGACGGGGTCAATGGGTGGAGAGTGGGAGGGGAGAGGCTCCCCGCACAGGAGCGGGGCTGAATTTCGGCATTAAAAATACCGCGAGTGAAACCCTCGCATTAGAGCCGATTTAAAGGGAAGAGAAACAATTTCCGTCAGCAATGTAGAGCAAAACCGGGGAAACCTGCAAAACGTGAGCAGTGTGATACATGTGCACAGAACAAAATAGCAAATAGAAATTGAAAATGACCACAAACAATTCCAAATAAAGTATAATCCAGCTGGGCAACAGTGATATTAATGGACAACCATAAAAAACACTCCCAGGAAAGCTCCAAAAAAAAGAAATGATTTTTGGAAGGGTCTACGCTCCGTAGACTCGTTAAAAAATCACTGCATTTTAATGGAGCTGTCCTGGGAGTGTTTTTCATGTTGCCCATTGATATCACTGTTGCCCAGCTTGGTTTGGGTTTTTTTCCCCTTTTTTGGAGGTAATTCTTGAGGTTTAATTGCACCCCTGTCCCCATACAAGGTAAATGAGCCCACAGTAAAATTGTGCAGAGCAGGGTGTCTGACTCGTGCGGCCAGGTTTCCTATCTCCAGAGACTGCACTGTCTCTGTGGCCACAGTGTGGTGCAGCGGACACAGCCAGTGCCTGTAGGACCAGAGGGTCACAGGTGCAAATCCCAGCTGTGGCTCCTGCCAACCCAGTCCCCATAGTTTTACCCACCACTAAACAGTGATAGTACAGACACTCCTGTATGTCAGAGAACATAAGCATGGTTCCAACACTTATATTTTACCCTACACCGCACACAAACCATAACAATGGGCATTACCTACAGTCGAGTCCCCCAAAGTCAGTCCTGGAGTGCCACAACTCAATCAGGTCATATGCTTCTTTCCAGATAGGGACATGTCTGCATGTTGGCGGAAGGGTACAGGTGGTGGAGGGGGCAGTGGCTGCAAACCACAGCAGACAGTGGCCTAGGCCTGTGCAGGCTGGCACCGTCCACCGCAACAGACAGGCTCTGTCGGATGTACAGTCATGGACTCCCCAGGGAACACAGCATATCTGTGGCAACACGGTGGTGCAGTGCACACAGACAGTGTGTGCAGGAGCAGAGGGTCACAGGTTCAAAGCCCAGCTAGGGCTACTGCCAATCCAGTCCACATATTTTTCCTACAACTAAACCATGATAGTAAGGACAAACCTTTATTGCTGAGAACATACGCATGGTTCATACGCCGATATTTTACCACACCAAACACAGACACCATAAACAGCCGCATTACCTAAAGCAGAGTCTCCCAAATGCAGTCCTGGAGGGCCCCCACACCATTCAGGATCCATGCTGCCTCTAATAAAGATGCCTGTGCTGCATTATTATGCACCACCCCCATGGTATGCTGATGTAGCTCATGCATATCTATGAGGGACAGCATGAAAACCCGAACAGTGGTTTGAACACCAGGACTGGAGTTGGGACACTCTGCCGTAAAGCAGCAGCCAACAGGACCAGACACAACCAGACACACCCCCACAGGCCCCATTGGCCAATGCCTCATGGAGAGGCAGGACATTGGGCCCTGCCTGTATCTCCCAATACCAGCAGTTGCATACCTTAGCACTGCCACCCTACACCTGGGTATATGGTACACAGCTATCAAACGTTGCCCATGATAACTGGCAGATATAAATTCCAACGTTAAGCACATTTTGCTCATTGATCTCCACCATAACAATCATTGTGATGTCTGCGGTGTGCGCTGCAGGTCTGGTCTCTGACAGTGTTTACCACCCTGGGGAGTGACCCCCAACAGTAGTGCGTACCATATCCATGCCTGCACTGTGCCCAGGACTGGTGTGGTGGGTATGGCTGCTGGACTCCTCTATAGTATCACAATGCTGGCATAGGTGTGGGGGTGGCAGTCTGCCTATCCAGTGTGTGGTGGCTGCAAACACCTTCCACAGCCCACACTGCCAGCAATGTTGCCAGTATTGGGCTGCCAATGTGCATAATGAGGAGCAAGGTACCATGGGTATAGGCCGGACAGGGTGGCCTGGCCAGGGTGCATCTGCACAGGCCATAGGGCACTGACTGGGACATTTTAGTGCCCGGCCACCACCTACACAGACAGGGTGACCTCAGTATGTCCTCCTGAGAGATCACTCTCACCCTGACTGTGCAGTGACCACAGCATGGCTAGGCACCCCCATAGTGCTATATAGTATTTCTCTCATGTGATAGATATGGGTTTTCTTTTGGGGCCCAGTCACTGATTTATCTGCTTGCTGTGTATGCTGACATCCCAGTTCTGGGTGCATGCATCTCCACTGGGAACATGCACTGTGGACTAACTAGCACACTGTTTGCAGCTGGTATGTGTTGTGATGGAGCAGGGTGCAGTGGCTGATGACTTGCTGCAGGAGAATATCAGATAGTGGTGGGGTGCATCTCACCATATCCAGGCCTAATATTTGTCTGCTATTGTGTTATGGATGTGTATAGAGCTGCATTGACTGCCCTGTGGGGTGTCTGCTCCTCAGCAGGACTGGGGTTGATGGACCCCTCTACTGCCACCTTTGCAGGGAGGTAGAATGTGGATCTATTGATAGGAGGCCCTGTTTGCCACCCTTGGCCCTGGAGGGGGGGGGGGGTGGTGGTGGTGGTGGTGGTACATGGCCCACCTGGGAGTCCATGGGAGCTACACCTGATTGAGTCAGACAGAGATATCCATGGTGTTTAATGCAGGAACTACCTATTTCACACATTAACACTGCTTTGGACCTCTGGCATGGCCTCTTTTAGCCATGGAAGGTGTTGTGGACCTGGTCCTGGGCGCCTCATTGCACCCTTCGGGTGAGCACAGTACCCGCACAATGTGACGGTGTGTAGCTACTCTGTGCCAGTAAAACACACGGTCAGTACCCCCTACCAGGCCGAGGTGGTGTGTGGGTGCACATGGTCACTTCCCTCTAACGGGCCAAGGTGCTGTGGGGGTGCATTGCCCATCTTGTGTTAATCTGTGGACAGCTGATTTGCATGTGCAGTGCATCATGGGTATGGGTGGGCTAACCCTATCCTGGTGACCACAGCAAACTGTCTGTGTGGTGACGTGCATGCTCTCTGCAGCCAGCCAGGGTCTTGCTAGCAGCTATAGAGCTGTAGCCCAATGGTTACTTCACTGCTTCTGAAGCAAGAGGTCATGGGTTCAAACCCACAGTGGGGTTATTTGATAGGGTTGTCCAATGCATTTTTTTAATGTACATATTTTGATGCCAGCAAAAACACCCTCAGCGTACTGTACCCATAAGGTGCCTCTGAGGGTGTTTTATAGGGCGCCCTATAGGGCACCTTATGGTTCCCGTCCACATAAGGTGCACTATACAATATCCTGTGATGCAACCTATAGGGTGCCCTATAGGGGGCATTTTAGGGTGCTGTGGCGGACAGTGCACTTTCTAATGTGCCCTATGGAGTGCCTTATAGGGTGCCTTATACGGCACCTTCAATTACGGCACGTGAGGGCGTGTTTGCTGGCACCAATTAATAACATAAAATTAAAGTGCTGCAGGACAAAATATGTACAATGCAAAGCTGATGCCACAGCCAGCCTTACGTATTAGGCACACTGGGGAGCAAACTCATGACCCCTGTATCAGCAGTCAGTGCCTTAACCATTGTGCTCCACTGCTGCTCCTCCTTGCCTGTCAGCGCACCTACTTATGCTTTTCATTCCTTAAACTGCACAGTGCTGCCATAAAAACCAGTACACTGACCTTGCGGTACCTCATACGGCACCATCTAAAGCGCCCTATAAGCAACATTCTAGGGTGCCTTGGCTGACAGTGCACTTTAAAATGTGCCTTATAGGGCACCTTATGTTAACACGCTTTGGGAGTGCGTTTGCTAGTAGTGATAATTAAAATATGAATAAAATGCCTCCTAAAGTAATCTTCCCCTTAATATGTTATGCCTCAGCCAGCCTTGTTCATTGGGCACTTTGGGGGATTGAACCCCTGACCCCTGCACCATTGGGCAGTGTCTTAACCATTGTGCTGTGGTTCTGTTCCTGTGCTTGCACATCAGCGAGCCGCCATATGCCTCACAATATTAAAATGCCCCCAAAAACATTAGCGCGCCGCCTTATACCACCCATTATTTATATGCCTCCTAAAATAACACCTCAGCAGCCAGCCTTGTTCATTGGGCACTGAGGGGGATTGAACCCATGATCCCTGCACCATTGGGCAGTGTCTTAACCATTGTGCTGTGGTTCTGTTCCTATACTTGCACATCAGCGAGCTGCCTTATGCCTCACAACATTAACAGCGCACCGCCTTATGCCATCCACACCTGACAGCGCACCGCCTTATGCCGCCCAAACCACCGAAACTTCAATGCACCGCCTTATGCCCAAAATGTACAGCGCACTGCCTTATGATGCCAAAACTTAACAGCGCACCATCTTATGAAGCAAAAGATTAACAGTGTGCCGCCTTAGGCCTCATAAAATGAATATGCCTCCTATAGCACTTTTAGAAAAACATCAATACTTCAGCCAGGCTTTTTTGTTGTGCACAGTGGGGATTGAACCCCTAATCCCTGCACCATTGGGCAGTGTCTTAACCATTGGGCTATGTTTTGGTTCCTGTACTTGCACATCAGCGAGCCGCCATATGCCTCACAATATTAAATTGCCCCTAAACACATTAGCTTGCTGCCTTATGCCGCCCATTATTAATATGCCTCCACAAATATTAGTGTGCTGCCTTATGCTGCCCATTATTTCAATGCCTCCTAAATTAACATCTCAGCCAGCTGTCTTTATTGGGCTCTAACCCCTGATCTCTGCACCATTGGTAGGTGCTTTAACCATTGTGCTGTGGCTCTGCTCTTCTGCTTGCCCATCAGCGTACCACATATGCCTCCCACGCAGCCATCTGCTGCGCTAAGGTGCGGGGTGCACAAGGGTGCCGCGCACCTTAGCGCATATTTAAATTCCGGCTTTTCTTTTTCAGGACGGAACGCCCACTCCTTATATGGCATCCGCACTCTACCGCGGCCCGCACTCTACCGGGGTTTTAGTAAACATACCCCTATGTGTCTTTAGAAAATAGGCTAAAAATAAGCACCTTCCTGCCTGGTTGATCTAGATGCCTTGTTTTAAAATTACCCCCTGTGCGCCTAAACTGTTGCACATGTAGCCTGTATACATGTAAGTTTATCTGACCTGAGTAGAGGTTTAAAGTCCCCATTTCCTAATGACCATTTGCTAAGGCCCCATTTACTAAATGACCATTAATATGTTAATGTGCACTAATGTGAGTTCTACACTTAGGGGCCAATATTCAGAACCCTTAGCCAATGGGAGACAGTCTGGTTAAGGGTGCTGACCACAATAGTCAGCAGATTAGTGCCACTGAATATCTATGCAGACCACCCCAGCACTATCTAGCGAGGGGAGGAGTGGCCTAATGGTTGGGGCAAATTACCTTGGGCAGGAGGGCTTGGAGTTCAAATCCTGCTGGAAGACTGCAATCTTGGGCCAGAGGGACTGGGGTTTCTAGTCCCACAGGCATGCCTTGGGCAAGCCACTTAAACCTCTGATGCCTTAGATACAAAATGTGAATTGTGAACCATTTGGGGACAAGGGAAATATATGCCAGACCTGAATATGACAAGGTTAAAAGTGGTATATAAGCATTGCTAAATAAATAGTGCACGGTTGGTCCATGGGCAGAGCAAGGACACTGTTGGTGCTATCTGGACAAGTGACAATTTTTAGTCAGCAGTTATCCAGATAACTTAGGCTGCATGATAAGCAGGCCTAGTTTGCTATCCAAATAAGAGCCCACTGATAGTGTCCGCTATCTGGATAAGTCAACACTTGACAGGATAGTGGCATTTAGTCCAAATATTCAGCAGCAGTCACTATCTGGATACTGCAAACAGTGTTGCATTCACTGGACAGCTCATCAAATATTGGGTTTTTGGAAAATTGACCTCTTACAGGCTTATTCCATCCGGAACATATATCCGCTCTGTATGTCCGGTCTGAACCGGACATACAGAGGAGATCACGATTCTGATCCCACGAGACATGTCTAGGCCCATGGGATCAGAATCACAAACAGTCCTGTATGTGCAGGCCAGGACTGCGATTCAGTCCAGCTTGCACATACAGGACTGTACCCAGCTAACTCAGTCAAGACTCTTCAATGCAGCCGCGGCTCCATGGCATCATGTTGCCATGGCACCGCGACTCCATTGAAGAGCTGTGATGCTTGCCACTGGAGAAAAAGCTTATTCTCTGCAGCCTGATCTGGCTTCCTAAGGCCAGGGTCGGGCTGCGGGGAATGTCCTCTGCTCCCCCCCCCCCCCCGCCCCATCCGTGCCGCAGCATTGCAAACAAAACACGTCCAGGGAATTTATTACACCTCGGCGGTAGAATAACTTCCCAGTGCGTCGTTAGCCCTGGACGTACAGGGCCGACATTAGAATCGGTCCTATACGTCCAGGGCTGGTGACAACCCAGACTCCACCTCCGAGCCGCCCCTTCCCCGTCCCCATCTAACTTCCCTGCAGAACCGGCGGGTAAGTCAGACGTGACAGAGGGAAGGCACGAATAGCGGGGATGGACGTCTTGTTGGGACGTCCATCCCCACTATTCATGGCACAGAATTGGTCCCTTAGTTAATAGGCCCAATAATAAATGGTGCTTACGCTAAATAACATGCATTATGTGTCATATTAGTAAATCAAGCTATAAGTCTATACCTTGATATATCTGCTTTAGGTCATGCATGTTATAATGACATAATTTTACTTTGTGTTTTATTTCTGCACTTCTGTCATTGTTGTATGTGGACTTGTTTTAATGAAATTGTGTCTCTTATACTGTATTTATTGTTTTATTGGTTGTTTTTCTAGCTTTATTAGTCATGATGTCTATTGTGACATCATATTATTATTGTTATGAACTATGAATGTTAGAGTGATCTGTTCAAACTCTCTTTTTTTTAGAAAAATCAAAATACAAGGTACATTAAATATTGTAAATATAATAATTGCCTGATTGTATCTTCACTCATTTTACTTCATCTCCTCAACTGCTTACTTCTTTCCTCTAAAATATCTAATTTATTCTTCTTTTCATAATGCATGTTTTTTTCTGCCATTGCCTGCCACGTACATCAGTCACCGTTGTATCTTTCACTCACATTGATATTTCTTCTCTCATCACTAAACTTCACACCAACTTCCTAAGTCCTCTGCCAGCCACATTAATTCCACTTTCTTGCCTGTCAGTTCTACCTTTCCTCTGTCAACTCCTTAACTCTTTTCTATCAGTTGGTACCAATGCTGGCAACTTCAAATAGGTGCTAGTGTGAACCATCATTAAAACATCTTTCCGTCACATCTTTCTCACTAGCCCCCTATTTCTTTCCTGCCTTTCCTTTTCTACCTTTCTTGGAAAAGCAAGTTAAACTCCAATTTTGTTTTTCAATTCCGTTAGCTTATTACTAAAATAGATTTGCTATAATTAAGCTTCCATTATTTCATTCTATTGCCCATGATGTCTCAACACAGCTAATCATTTTCTCTTGCTTCTGTGTTTATCTCCTTAGAGCAGGGGTCCCAAAGACTTTTCAAGAGGAAGGCCACATAGGGCATTTCATTCAAATTACTAAGAGGGTAGATGAAGGGATCTCCACTGGAGTTTGCTATGGGATGTCACCATCTAAGTTTGTCGCCATGCCGTACTACCATCATCTTCGACTGATGGAGAATGAGAACCCTTCAAGGCTTGATAGCTTTGCTGCTGCCATGCATGAGAACAGAAAGCAAAGAAACCTCCCCTGTGGGTTAGATTTACTTTGGGTAGGAAAGGCATGGCAAGCTGGAAAAATGAACCCCCCTTTGCTCTTCCCAATTCAGGACTTGATTCACTAACGGTTTTCTTCCATTCTAAGTCTATAGAGAAAAGGTTAGTGAATCAGGTGCTTAGACTCTGTGTTTTACCCTCCCTGCTGTGTAGGTTTGCATCCAGCCATTGCTTTTGTTTGTTTTCACCTGTTATTTTGAGGTTTGCTCTTTTTTTTTTTCATTTCTGACTATTTTGGGTTGGAATCCCTCAGTGCATACTGCCTCTTTCAGTAAACCCAGAAGACAGTGTTTAATGGACGTCTTGCAAAACTGAAAGTGAAAAAAGCTATGGTACCAAATAAGGTACATCCCAGGATACTAAGGAAACTCTGAGAGGTTCTAGGAGATTTGCTGAAGGATGTGTTTAATAGATCTTTGAAGATGGAACAGGTTTTGTAAGATTGGAGTGTTGGCTTGGAAGTATGCCCGGTTTCAGAAAGACATTTTGCTCTTGTACTAAAGGTGATTCACCTATATTAGTGTTTCACTTCCCCCAGTGATTTTCAACATCCAGTATATTGAAGTCACCTACCAGTAAGCACCTCGCCTTCCATGGCAATACTGCAAATATCTTCATTTAAATCTCTGTATATTTGTATATTTTATGCACGTTTTTGCTGTCATCTACCTGGGAGTTACTATGGAAAATATTTTTTTTAATAAATAAATATTGTTGATTTTATTTGAAACAAATGTGTGAAAATAAAATCAAACCAAAGAAAATACCAAAAAAAATCAGGGAAAATTTGGAAAATATGAAAATGAACTGATTTTTTTTGTCCATGCACATCCCTATTTGTTACTATTTTCTACAACTATTAATACCTATAGTTTATACAGCAGCTGTACAAGAAACAGAAGTGGCAATCCCTGCTTAGTAGAGCTTAGATTTTTCAATACACAGACAAGACAAATAACATAGGGCCCTTTTATTAAAGTGTAGTTAAGTTTTTGCACTTTACGATTGTTTTGAGTAAAACTTAAGGCATGGTACGTACAAAACTCATGTGGTAACTGTCGGGAGCATGCCCAGCATGTTCCCTGCAGTTACCACATGAAAGGTTTCTTACTGCATCTTTATGTCATGCACAATTGAGAAGTTAATGTTGCACTTTACATAAGTGCACTTAACAGTACGCAGTAAGTTTCATGCACTAACTGCAATGTGCAACCCATACTCATAGCTTGCCCATTTCCCCACCATCACATGATGAGCAACTAATGCAGGAATTAATACAGGGTATCTGTCATGGCATAACAGCTACTGAGGCTTCATACTAACACTTACCATGCACTAAAATGTATATTAACTGCTTACTGCGCTTTAGTTAAAAGGCCCTATATGTCATGGTTAAGTGAAATCCAAGATGGCTTTGGAAGATTATGATGCTGCATCATAAGTTCTGTCACTGATGTTTAAAATTATATTTTCCTTGAAATTCCATTCCTTTCAGAACTATTAATTAGGGATTACCCAGGCTAATATCTTTCAGTTTATTTCACCTAATTGTTTTCATAACTTTTTCAAAAATGTGTTATTTTTAATGTGTGCAAATCTTTTAATAATGGCAGCCAGGGCCACCGCAGACCGGACATTCCCACCTCCTCCTCTTCGGCCAAATCCGGGCCCATGCCGAAGGACTTAAGGAGCGCCATCGGGCGCACCCGCGCCTGGTGGGCCTGCACCTGAGGGCCTCGCCAGAGGGCCATTTGGCATGGCCCTTAGGCGGGGACCTCAACAAGAGTCATCACTATGCCAAGAACCACAAACAGGCCCAAGGACAACATCCCACTGACGTCAGAAGTTCACCCACCCTGCAGAACCCTGGTGAGAACGTGTACTACTGACTAGACCTTCCTCTATTAGCTATCGGATTGTCCCCATAGACTTGTGTAATGTAGGAATCTTGCCTGATATACAAGCATGTCATCTAGCCCTCTATTGCCTTTATACATATCCCCTTATATTTATTGCCTGATATTGTCTACCCCCCAAGACCGTATACATTTGTATCTATTGCCTGATATTGTCTATCCCTCTAGACCTGTATACTGTACACTGGTTACCTATTGCCTGACATACAGACCAATATCCCACCCAGTGCCCTACACCTGGCTGAGCCTGCACTAGCTGCTTGAACCCCTGCCTCATACACCCATGATGACTCCTTACCACTGTGTCCTTGTCAGCTGCTGCATATTCTTAGCTCTGACACACAGCGCCCTTGCCCTCACCTCTCACAACCCCATCCCAGTCCTACAGGGATCCTGGAGGAGGTGGTCTGGGCTCCCACACCAGCAGACTGGTGGGACCAGACACATGCCATGCCCACACCTAATCTATGTCGCCTTCCAGCAAGCCAAGCCTCACCAGAGGGAACAACACACCCATCCCTACAACCTGAAGTGCGCCCTTATAAACGCACAATCGATCTGAAAGAAATGGCCAGCTGTGGCTGACCTGGTGTCCACCCATGACCTGGACATCCTATTCATCACTGAGACATGTCTGTCCACCTCAGACGCCATCATCCGGCACCAACTTGTCCCCCCCAACTTCGCCATCCACTCCTGCCACAGGGCCGACCGAAGAGGTGGAGGAGCACTCATCCTGACTAAAACAGTACTACAATTCCAGCTAATCGCCTCCAGCAGTACTATGAACCTTGACTCCATCACCATATCAAATAAACACAGCACTATCAACTTGTTCTACAGGGCTCCATCTCCTTCCCCAGAGGACTTATCCATAATAATAGACCTTGCCTGCAACCCTAAGAACCCTCGTGTCTCAAAATGGGTACTGGGCGATTTCAACCTCCCAGCTCTCCAAGACACTCACTCCATGGCCTTCATTGAAGCCCTTAAAGAGTTAGGATATACTCAGTTGGTCAACGCCCCTACCCACGTAAAAGGAAACAAACTGGACCTGATCTTCGCTCAACAAGCTGTCCTCGACTCCATGCACAAGCTGGATCTATCCATCAGCCCAGTACCATGGTCTGACCATAGCCTGATAAGTTTCCAGATGCCATCGCACCCCAACAAAAATAGTACTCAGGCCTCAAGCGAATCTACCACAGCATCATTAAAATGCTTCCAGCCATTCAACAAGGAGGAAATACTGGACAGAGCCCAGCCTCTCCATAACCCGCCAGCACAGAGCCTCGATGACATGAGTTCCACGTGGAACGCAAGCCTGGATATCGTAGTCCAACTACCCCCCACCAATAAGTCAGCAGGAAGAAGAAAGAATGCTCCCTGGTACTCCCCTGAGCTACAGACGTCGCTTCTCCATCTCAGAAAGCTTGAAAGATGTTGGCGTCGCTCACAATCAGTTGAGAACCATGAAACATACACTGCTCACCTGGCAAGACACCGCTCTGCAGTTACTAAGAGAATGAAGCAATTCCACGCAGAGATATTACAGCGCTCCCTAAATAAACCACACAAGCTCTTCAGTCTAATTAAGACCCTAACGAAGGAGCCTTTCCCCAAGCAACTAAGCCTTCCTGACCCTCAGGAATATGCTGACTACCTGCAGGCCAAAACAACCCAGACCAGCATGTCCTCCTCACACGGGTCACCCCACCCAATCCCTCCACCCACCTTGATGCCATTCACGAAGGACACCCAGCACATCATCACCGCCTTCTCTGCCCCAACTGAAAAAGGCATCCAAGACATCATCACCACCATAAACATCACTACAGCACCTAACGACCCTTGTCCAGCATTTTGGATAAAATCCCTGCGTGCTGACCTCAGCCCTTTTCTATCCAAACTTATAGGTCTATCATTCTCGACTGGGACTTTCCCCCAAAGCCTGAAGCAAACAGCCATCAGACCTCTACTAAAAAACAGCAAGTTGGACCCAACAAAGATGGACTCCTACAGGCCAATTTCAAGCATCTCTCTTCTGGCAAAAATCATTGAGAAGGTCGTACAACGCCAACTCCATCACCACATTGAGACTAGCACACCCCTCGACCCCTGCCAGCATGGATTCCTGGAATCGCATGGTGTGGAAACGCTGTTGACCACATTATTCAGCACATTAACCATTGGGTTGGACAACATCAGACAAGGGTTTGCCCTGATCTTCTTGGACATTGCAGCAGCCTTTGACACTGTGTGCCACGAAATACTCCTGACACATCTCAGGGAGAAGGGCGTCCAGGGCACTGTGCTAACCTGGTGTGCATCGTACTTAACAGACAGATGGCAGCATGTTCGGGCCGGCCCCTCCACCTCCTCCCCTTTCCCGCAAAAGAAAGGCGTGTCACAGGGATCCTCACTCTCAGCCCTACTATTCAACGTCTACATGCAGCCCATTTGCAACCTCATCCGCTCTTTCAATATCAATTGCCTAATCTACGCCGACGACGTGTTACTATACATGCCTATCTCGACAGATCATCCAGACCTCTCACCAATATCCGCCTGTTTCGATGCTGTCACGGATTGGCTACACACGCAGAAACTCAGAATAAACTTTAAAAAAACAGAGGTCCTCTTTATCACCAGGAACTCAACATTCACTCCGCCCACCTCACTGAAGGTGCGAGATGCAGAGCTCCTCAGCAAGCCCTCGGTTCGGTACCGAGGGGTCACACTGGATCAACAGCTCAATATGAAGGCCCAGATAAGCAACATGGTCAAGGCGATCTATAACAAAATTCGGATGCTTCGCCACCTGCGACAGCTGCTCTAACCAGAAGACTTTCGGACAGTCTACCAGGCACTAGTAATTCCACATTTCGACTACGCGAACGCCATACTACACGGTCTCCCGAAAAACACACTGGATCCTCTGCAACTGGTAATGAATGCAGCCACCAGAATCCTGCATGGAGCCTCCAGGAGGGAACATATAACCCCAATTATGAAGCACCTGCATTGGCTCACGGTCCCCTGCAGGATCTCCTTTAAGACTCTAATGATGACCTACAAAGCCATCAACAAGTGCACCTCCACCTCCCTTACAGATCTCATACAGACCACCCCCCCCCCCCCTCAACAGAGTAAGGAGATCAGCCGCCGTCAATACTCTGAAACTCCCGAGGGCAATCACAAAATGCTTGCAGGCAACTAGAAACAGAGCTTTCACCCTATATGCACCCACATGCTGGAACGCCCTGCCACCGGCCATCTGGGCTATCAATGACCTCACCCAGTTTAGGAAGGCATTGAAGCACTATCTATTCCTCCAGCACTACACCGAAATGGGTAGAGGTACACTCCCTGTCACCATGCATATAGCTGAGCCAATGTGTAAATAGTGTCAAGTTGTCCTCATAGCATATGACAGCAAGTTACCTTGTACGTAGTTACCCTGTTAACCGTGTATATAATTCCCTGTTTATTGTAAGTCCAGTATAGGCCTGCCTGCACTGCACAAATCTGTTACCTGTAAACCGCACTGATTTTTAAAGAGCGCGGTATAGAAGAGACATTAAATAAAATAAATAATAAATAAATAAATAAATGTTTATCAAAGCCTGCTAATGGCTATCTTATGCTTAAGTGCAAAGCGGTTAGCATGGGGCTGGAGTAATGGCTACTGTATGCTAAAAACAGCCAGTGCACAAAGGGGCAGACAATGGATGGGTTAGGGATAGAGAGTGGGTGTTGACTATACATTGCAGTTACAGCTGGAGTAATTGTCATCATTGTTACACTAGGTGTGGATGCACTTAATGCCACACATGCTATTTGCAAATACTGCAGCCATGCATACAGGAACCTTTCAGTGCAGTAACGGCTGGAGACATGCTGGGTGCACCCCTGGAAATTAGCATAGGACCACTGCACTTACTTTACAGTAGCTTTTGCTCCTAACATGTAGTAAGTGCAAAAACATACTACACTTTAGTAAGCACCCACTTAATTTGTAGGCTAATGCGCATTAAATTGATTTTGCACACATTAACATTTTAAGGTTCATTAATAAACCACATACTGTATATGCTAATTAATGCATATCTCTAACATCTGCATTTCAATTGTCTATTTGACAGTTTGAGGTCCTGACAGCCATAAATCTTCTCTGTCCCCAAAGTAGTGAGGTCGCATCCAAGGGAGTGGTTCAGCCTGGGAATTGGTCCCTGATGGAACACTGCAATTGGTGAGCTTTGTTCCAAGAAGCATGGAAATACTCAGGATACTATAAGTTACAGATAGAGAAGCTGGATATGCAGGGACAGGACAATGAGATCAGGATAATGAGGTGAAGGGGGGGGGGGGGAGATAGTAGAAGCTAGAATACACAAGGACATGGAGTTCAGCTGCTATCACGAGTTTCACCTGGGCCTTGGACTAGTTACATAGGGAGGCTAGAAAAAGCTATTACACAAGAAACCATCTGGCAGGCTATGACTATGTTAGAACCAAGAATTTTCAGTAAGATATTAGATGGTAGGGAGACACCTATAGCGGCTCTCAAGGATCAAAATACCAGACTGGAAACCACTATAATTCAGTGAGGCAATACATTTAAGATCTTAGATGCTCAGGTTATGATCACCTAGGAAATGAATGCCACTACAGAATATACTACCTACTCAACATTAGTTAAAAAATATGGAAAACAGGATGAATTTTAAAGTTCTCAGCTTCCTCAAATTTCAGCAATTAGTCCAACTGAGCTGTTTAAAAAAATACCTAAAGAAGGTTTTAAAGATACCTGGGAAGCTCTACTAGTATTAAACAGAGGAGTAGGAATCCAGAAGCCATTTCAGGGCACAGACAAGACTAAAAGAGAGGCTGATGAGGATTGGTTGAGGTGAAGCAGAAACGTCTGGAGAAACTGGCTGGAGGGGGAGATAGAGACAGAAAATGAAACTAGTGAGGGTTGACTGGACAGAGACAAAGAGACTGGTGGAGAAAGGAAGGGGAAGGGAGATGAAGAGGGCTAGTGGGAACAGGCTTGGAAGGGGTCTGAGAAGAGTGGTTGGGTGTGAAATGGAGGTCTCTGAACTTTCTGGAGGTTAATAAGAAGTCCACATAACCAAAACATGTTGGCAACTTTGGATAGATCATTCTAATTTCCTTTAAGAGATCAGTAGAAGATTTGGCAACTTTTAATGAGCAAGGTCAAGTGATAGAGAACAAGTTGGATCACACTATGTTCCTTGAGGGCTCCTCACAGGTGGGAACCATTCATGATACTTCTTGATTTCATTTCTTTGTGAAACAAAATTTTGTGACAGATCTTTTCTTTCAGGCTGGAAATAGTCTGTTTATGAATAAGATGGTACTCTTTTTCCTGATGTTAGCTGCCTGATGCAGAGAACATGTAAATTGTTTTTTCAGATGCATCACTATATCATTTCCTTAGGTAGTGAGCATTACCTGGGATACACTTGTAAGTATTTAATTAAGTTTCAGATGTTCATTATGGGGTTTTTGCCCCAAAGTGCTTAAAAAGATTTTTTCATATTAAGCTTACATTATAGCTTTTATTGGTGGTAACCTAGATGGATGACCTAGTTTAGAAGGGTAAAGATTCACAGTAAGTAATAGTTTGTGTCTAATTCTCTGTATTTTTCTCTTATTTTAGAACTGCTTTTACTAGATGTGCTACTTCTCCCTTTATAGGTATTTTCCAATTTTTTGAGTTTAAATGAACATTATAAAACTGTTAAATTTTTTGTGCTTTATTCCCATTTTCAATGAGATGATTTGAAATATGTCATTTTTTTATGTCTTATCCTAATTTCAAGCAAATATGTTCTTGTAACCTGTATATAAAATATAAAGGTTAAAATCAGCAAGGATAGACTTGTGGTACTGCACTCCTAGTGTTGAATAGCCTGTTCATAGAACATTTGTCCCCCCTGTTCATTTATCTTTTTTAAGTCATTTTGTTCAACTTAAGTCCCAGGTTCCAGATGCTAAAAGATTGGATAAGAGATCTAGGGGCATGTTTACTAAAGTGAATTACCTTTTTGCAGGTAATGCAGCGTGATAGATGCAAAAGGCCTATAGCATCTGCAGGGAGTGTTCCCAGCCTTGCCCCTGCAGATAACGTGGCGCATTTGCACTCACCACGGAGACCTGCGATCCCTGCATTGGGGCAGGTAGCGTGAGAAGTCCCACGGTGCCTGCCAATGCAGGGATCGTATGATCCATAGCAAGTACATGGGGGGGTGGAAAGAGCTGGTAATAATCTATTCCCCCTAGTCCCCATCTATTTCCCCCCTCTGGCATGATTGCCCCCCCCCCCCAACCTACACCATTACCGGTGCTGTGAATGTACCAGTCCACAGCACTGTCCAATGAAGAAGCAACAGGGCACCCACAAAAATACAAAGCCAACAAACAGAAGTGAGGCATTGAAGAAAGGATCCAAATCTTTATTCAAGGGTGTGGCTATTCTGTACCCCTGAATAAAGACTTGGATCTTTTCTTTGACACTTCACTTCTGTTTGTTGGCCGTGTCCACAGCACTGACAGTGTCAAAGTGGTATACCCCACCCCCTTCAGCACCAACCATACCCAGACAGCACCCAATGCCTATGGGAACTGGTCCGGGGCGGATCGGTGCACCCCAATGTACATTAAAAAATCCTGGCTAACTAGTCGGCCCCCTCCCTTCTTCCTATCTCCCAATCTACATTAGAAAAACCCAGCCAGTCAGTCAGTCCCTCTCCCTCCCCCCTTCATAAAGTACTAGACCAGCTAGCCAGTCAGCCTAATGGGGGCCCCCAGTCATCCAATCCCTCCAAGTCTTTACCTTCAAAACCTTGGTAGTGTAGTGAATATGGGGGCAGGAGTGGTTCTCCAGTGTGATCCTCTGCACTTGCATTAACAAAAATGGCATAAATAAAATTATAGTAGCTTAAATGTCTTATTACCCCTGCCTGCTTTAGAAATCTTATCTGGATGTTAAAGTTAAGAACAAATTTGTTTAACAAGATGTAAATGAATAAATTTATTTTTTGTTAGAACTTTAATTTGCTTTTCAAAGAAAAGTTAGAATCCATTATAATCCTCTAGATTTTTTACTTTCTCTAACAGAGAAACAGAAGTTTTACCTATTACTAATTGGACAAAAATCCCCTGCCAACATGTATAGCTAGTTCTTTTCAGTATTCAACTATAAATGGTTCTCGCTCACCCATTTTACCATAGTCGTCAAAACCTAATCTAAAATCTTCCAGGATCTCTTCCAAAAGTGCTATCATAGGATCAAAATCTGGACATCCTTATGTGTCCTACTGCCATAATAAATAAGTGTTATTAGTAAATAGGTCTCATTGCATAAAAAGGGACCTGCGGTAAATGTTCATTAATGCATATTAGCATGCTGTTAACATGGTAGCACCATTTAGTAAATCTAGCCCTAAAGCTGATTATCTTAAACTCTGAAAGCAGGGCCAGATTAAACCAGAGGCAAGCTAGGCATTTGCCTAGGGCTGAAATGTATAGATGGGCCCCATTGGGTGTGCTCAGGAATCAGGAGGCTAAGACGGCAAACTGGCTTTTTTTAGGACTGTGCAGATTTTTGCATTATTATCTGAAGAATGCTTAAGTATCTGGACACCTCTATCTGTAGCTCTATAATTAAATGAGCCTGTCCTGCCTGCTACCAGTGTCGCCAGCAGCAGATACTATGAGTAATGGAAGGCACTAGGACAGAGCACTGGGAGGCAACTCTCTAGTCACAGGAAGGGAGGGGGTAAACCAGGGGGAAGTTCCTATGCTGAGAAGAGGTAGATGCTAAATGAGACGTGAAGAGGAGACCGAACCCCATACCAGAGGGGACAGCAGACCCCGCAAAATGAGTTAAAAATGTTCAATAAAGAGAAAGAGAGACCAGGACCAATGTCCAGACAAAGGTAGAAAAAAGCGTTTTATTTTTATTTCGATGTTTGGAATATGTCAGCTTTGGCGGTGTGCATTTCTTATATTTTTGTATTTTGTTCATTACAGAAAATACATGTGTTTGCGTCTTGCCAACTTTCTGTCGTATGAGTGTCTGGCCTCTTGGTTCCCATTTTGTTTTGTATCTGCATATTTCAAATTTGCGGTCCCTTTTTCTGTACTGGACAAGGGTTAGTTTGTGTTCTGCATGTGTGTCTGGCAGTGTAGGGAATTTGTGTGGTTGCTACTTGCTACTAAGGTGAAACTAAAATCTGAATACTTTTTATGGCAAGTTGTAAGGGAAACATCTAGTTCTTCACTCTCTGCAAGTCTGTCAGAGTTATGACCCAGTGTTTTTCTGCATGGCCTACAGCTTTTGCAGAATTTGGCTGTTAGTTTAATTTTCAATGTATGTAAGTGTGAACACAGGACCGTAGCTAGCCCTGTGCGAGTGGTATGGCCACACAGGGCGCAAAGGCTTACTGGGTGCATTTCAGCTGTCTGCTGTTGCCTGCCGCCGCCATTTTTTCTTCACTCAGCAGCGGCAGGCAACGGCTGACAGCTGAAATGCGCCCCTTAAGTCTTCTCGTGGTACTCTAAGCAGGTCTGGTCTCTCCCTCCTCTGGCGCAATGTCAGAGCAAGGAGGAACAGATCTGCTTAGAGTGCCGGCGACTACACATCAGGAGCGCCTCTTCTCTCCCACCGCCATCCAGAAAGTGGCTGGATAGAGGTGCGGGAGGGACGCGCACCTGTTGTGCAAGTCGCACAGGGCGCGATTCATGCTTGATACAGCCCTGTGTGAACACATTACTCTAGCCATAATGATTACCTATGAAGGGGTGGTCAAAGTTCAAGCTGTTGGTCTTTGTTTATAAGGCATTTTATAGAATCGTTCCTCACATTTTCAGTTTATGCTTCCAAAGTATGCTGCAATGTGGCTACTAAGATCCCAAAATCAGAGTCACTTTGGTAACTGGATAGCAAAACTGCATAAAGTTAGGACAGTCATTGAGCTATCCTAACTTTATGCAGTTTATCAATCTGGTGAGCGGCTCAACATTGCCATTGACTAGATAGCATCTGCAACTGCCCCCAATCCACCCACAGACTGCCCCGGGCTAATTGTGTGGTATCAGCTCCTAGATCTGAGCAGCTCATACCATGAGACTGACCATTTACTAGAAGAAAAAAGGGATTATATTAAGTGTCACTTGTAATAAGCACACAATATAAGAGACTTTGGAAGACTAAGCATTCCTAAAACCCAAGATAGCAGACAGAAGAGGGAGTTGGAGCATGCACCATTGAGAGTTTAGGCTGAGAATAGAGTAGATATTAGGACAGAGACAGAGACAGGAAGCCAGAGGAAGCTATCTACTTGTTGCAGTAGCTAATTCCCCACCTCCTGCTTCTGATTGGTTCTGGTCAGCAGGAAGAGCCAATCAACAGCCAAAAGTGGTACAAATTATAGGGTAGATCAAAATGGTGGAGGGATGGTGCTATCTGTTAAAGAGAGCATTAAATCAAACAGGGTAAAGGTTTTGTAGGAAACAAAATACACTGTAGAATCTCTATGGATAGAAATTCCTTGTATAAATTGGAAGGGAATGACAGTAGGTGTGTACTAGTGAGGTGGAATCCATATGGGGCTGAGAGCTGAAAGGGTTACTGAGAACTGAAAGGGTTACTGAGAGCTGAAAGGGTTACTGAAACACCCTTGCTCTCCCATGTTTCACTGTGTGAAAAGGATACACCCCCTTGTTGACGACACACCATGACACACATTTGTTCCTCCCTGCTTTGTTCCTTTGTGCCTTGTTCCTCCCTGCTTTGCTGAGATAATACTGCAGCAAATATTCTCCAATCATGAGTGTACTGTGGCAAAAGGTAACCTATCATGAAGAGATGCTATGATGAACTGATCAACTGATCAAAATGTCTATATAGTATGTACGAGCCCCGTAGACGGGGCTCAGTCTTTGAAAGTGATTTCACTGAGCCTATGCTGGCATAATAAAAAGGCTTGTTTTCCTAGAGACTCTGGATATCCTTTCCTTACTCGTTCTGTAACACTAGTACAGTAGCATCCTTGTAGTGATATTGCAGAAAGGCTGTTGGGTAAGGTTTGCCTCTTTGTGGATGACACCAAAATCTGCAATAGAGTAGACACCCAGAGAGGAGTAGATAACATGAGGAGGAATCTAGCTAAGCTTGAAGAATAGTCAAGAATTTGGCAGCTGAGATTTACTGCTAAAAAATGAAGGGTCATGCATTTGGGCTGCAAAAATCCAAGAAAGCGGTATAGTGTAGGGGGCAAAGTACTTCTGTCCATGAAAGAAGAGCAGGACCTGGTCATGATTTTTTCTGATGATCTTACGGTGGCTGGACAGGTAGAAAAAATGACAGCAAAAGCCAGAAGGATGATTGGGTGCATAGGGAGAGGAATAACCAGCAGAAAAAAGGAGGTTATAGTGCCTCTGTATAAGTCTCTGCTGTGACCTTATTTGAAGTATTGTGTGCAATTCTGGAGACTGCATCTTCTAAAGGATATAAACAAGATGGAGTCAGTAAAGAGGGTAGCTACTAAAATGATTAGTGAGCTTCATTATAAAGCATATGAGGACAGACGTAAAGATCTTAATATGTATATTATGGGGGGGCGGAGCCTGATGTCCAGCGGGTAAGACGCTTTGCGCTGAAGCTCCCGAGAGGCCTACTTAGAATCCTGACTTAATACCTATACAAACTTACTATTTCGCTCCGGGTTGACCGGGGTACCTCGGGGGGGATGGCGGCCCATAAACCAGCGCGCTTGGACTTCGGGTCTCCTTCTTCTTCTCACGGAAAACGCTCCAAAACAGAGGTGTCCTCCCCACAGAAGATGGTTCCATTTCGTGAAAACCCCGAAATGCACCTGGAGATTTTGGAGGAACTACGCGGCGTGAAGGAATTGGTGCAGTCCAATGGAGAAGCGCTTAGAGCCCTGCGAGAAGACTTTGGAGTGCTCCAGGACCGACTTGAAAGACTCTCATTACGGCAGGACAATATGGCGGGGGTCCTCGATTCGCACGCGGTGCGCTTGGGCGCACTGGACAAGGCCGAGCGCCAGATACAGAATCTGCAAAAGGAGTTAGAAGATAGCAATAATCGAGCCCGTCGCAACAATGTGAGGCTCATTGGAATACCGGAGGGGGCGGAAGCGGGAGATATGAGAGAATTCCTGCTCAAAATTCTTCCCTCCTTGCTGAAGATCACCTTTCATAAAGAATTGGAAATCGATCGTGCACACCGTGCTCCTACCCACATGGCGCTCAACCGAACGACCCCCCGGCCTATTATCTTTCGCTTGCTACGATATCAACAAGTGGAACAAATTTTAAATGCTGCCCGGGCGAACCATCATTTGGAATTTGAAGGTCACAAAGTCTCCTTCTTCCCTGACTTGGCAAAGCCTACTGTTGACCGACGGAAGAAACTCCTTGCTTTTCGCCCTCGACTTCAACAGCTACAGGCTCGCTTTGGCCTGTTGTATCCCGCGAAACTCCGAGTGACTCTCCACAACCAAACCAGGACATTCGAAGATCCTGATCTACTATCAACATTTTTAGACTCCAAAGAGGCCGAGCAGATGCGCTAATCCAACGACGTGGACTTTTATTCGCCGGCTCTGTCCGCCATTTTGAAGGGCCCGATGCGGCGGTCATAGTCAAGCACAGAGACTTCCTGGACTTTCTTTCTTTCTTTCTATGACTCTTGTTTTGGGGTCTCCTCTCCCTCCATGATGTGTGCCTCGGTCGGATTTGGAGCACGCACAGTCCTACAGGTTATGTGTTTTTCAATTTTGGCCTTCTCGGGGGCTTCTCCCCGCAGACACATGGTCGCCAGTAATTTTTGGGGTTTTGCTTCTTCTCTACCGCGCTGCGGTTTTTCTTTTTTAATGTGGGGCGCTTCATTATGTTATCTAAGCTTAGTTTCTTTTATGCCATATGTACAGCCTGATACAGTCAATATGAGGGACATTGTGAAATTAGGTGCGCTATCATGCTCAGAATTTTTAACTTGTCTGAATGGCTTTATGTAAAATTTTATCACTCAACGTAAAGGGCATTAATAGTCCAATCAAAAGAAAGAAAATCCTTAGCTATCTTAGCCATGAGCATGCTGATTTAGCGTTTCTTCAGGAAACGCACTTAAACTCTGCTGAAACACTGAAACTCAATGTTAAGCCTTACATGGTGGCTGCCTATTCTCCCGCCGTTTCTAAACGGTGCGGGGTTGCCATCCTGGTTAAGAAATCTTTGCAAGCTACTGTAATTGATTCTAGCGCTGACAAGGAGGGTAGATGGGCCCGAGTACATCTTAAGGTCGGAGATAGTGAATTCACATGTATTTGCATTTATGCCCCGAATGTGGACAACCCTGCTTACTATGCAAGTATTGCGCAGTTGGCACAGGCCTCTGCCAATACTCCATTAATACTTGGTGGTGACTTTAATCAAGTGTTAGACCCTCTGATAGATAGACAGCCGCCAAGAACGAGTAGTCCACCCAAGAGTCTTGCTACCCTTACAGCTCTGATGCAAGATCTTGCGCTGGTAGATATATGGAGGCTGCTTCACCCCTCCGACTTAGAGTTCACTTTCTTTTCTGCCCCCCATCACTCCCAATCTAGAATAGATTTCTCTCATTTCCAAAGCACTGATTTCTCAAGTAGACACGACTAAGACTCATCCTCTCCATATCTCAGATCATGCTGCCATATCTTTATCATTACGTGTCACTGCGCGGGACGATTCTCCCCGAGCTTGGTTTTTTGATAGATCCCTACTGGGTCAAAAAGATTTTCAGATCGATATAAAGGCCGCTATCCAAGATTATTTTCATTTTAATTCACCCCATGATACAACGGGCTGGGCTTGGTGGGAGGGTTTTAAAGCATCTATCCGTGCTACTATAACTAGCTATCAAATTCGGCAGGGGAAACAAAGAAAGCAGCTTTTACTGACTCTAGAGCAGCAGATACAAGCTGGGGAGCGTCTCCTCACGTCCCGTACTGACCCATGTATTTTACTCCGTTTACAACGCTTGCGTTTTCAATACAATCAGCTTTTGCACACTGCTGCTGTTAAAAATATTGAATCACAACAAGGGCTTTATTATCGGGAAAATAATCGTGCTGGCAAATTATTAGCAAATGCCCTAAAAGGTCGAAAAGAAGCCAAGCGTGTTACCGCCCTCCGCAATCCGTCAGGGGGGGGCTTGGTCACTAAAGATACCGAAATCTTAGAACTCTTTCGTGACTTTTATACTCGGCTTTATCAATCTGAATGTGATTTTGAGCCAGATGTATTTGAACGCTTACTTTCAGGAGTACAAAGACCAACCCTATCTGACGAAGATAGAGTGGCCTTAGACACACCATTTACTGTCTCAGAAATTCATTCTGCTATCAAGAAATGTGCCTCAGGTCGAGCCGCAGGCCCAGACGGTCTCCCCGCTGAATTCTACAAAACCTTTCACGCTGATTTAGCTCCAGTTTTGAAAATTTATTTTTCTGCTCTGGCCGAGGAGGGTTCTCCTTCTGGGTCCTTTTCAATGGCAAATGTAGTAGTTTTTGAGAAAGAGGGGAGAGACCCGCAACTAACAGCTAATTATCGTCCAATTTCCCTCCTAAACGCGGACTATAAAATCTTTGCCACCATTCTCTCTACCCGGCTCTCGGATAGGATGCCTACCTTAATACACCCAGATCAATGCGGTTTCATTCCTGGTAGATCGACCGCTGACAATGCTCGGACTCTATGCCATGTATTGACTACCGCAGTTAATCTTGATCGCCCATTTGTTGGCCTCTCACTTGATGCTGAGAAGGCCTTCGATCGCTTAGAGTGGCCCTTCCTGTTTGCAGTCCTCCGCTGGTACGGATTCGGGGAAGGTTTTCTCCGTTGTCTTCGCACCATGTACGCTCAGCCTACAGCCAGTATATGTACAAATGCTTTAAAGTCTCAACCTTTTCCCCTTCAACGCGGCACTCGCCAGGGATGCCCACTGTCTCCACTCCTCTTCGATCTTGCACTCGAACCCTTGGCTTTACTAATCCGGCAATCGGAGGAGATTCATGGAGTCCCCTTCACCCATAGGGAAATCAAAATTTCAGCGTATGCTGATGATCTTATGCTCTTTGTCTCTATAGACTCAGTACCGGCTGTCTTAGAGCAAATTGGTAAATACTCACAACTGTCCGGTTATAAGATAAATTGGACCAAGTCGGTAGCCTTTCCATTAAATCCTTTGCTTCATCAGGCAGATATGCAACCCTTCCCCTTTTTATGGCAACCTCGCATGGTCAAATACCTTGGGGTTCACTATTGTTCTCCTTTGGAAGACACTATCTCCTTCAATGCCAAAGACTTAACCTCTAAAGTCCGGGCGCTTACTCACCGCTGGACTCCTTTAACGCTTACCTGGTGGGGCCGATTAGAAACCATAAAAATGATGATTGTTCCGAAAGTGAATTATGTCTTAGAAATGGTGCCCTGTCTCTTCCCTCGACGTATATATAAAGATATCGAGGGCCTTCTGACTAGATACTTGTGGCAAAATAAGACACCTAGGATAGCGAAACATAAGCTGCAAGCAGATAAGGAATATGGGGGTGTCAGATTCCCTGATTTCCTGAAGTATCATCAGTCTTTTCTTCTCAAACAAGGTGCTCGTTGGCTGGAAGATCCAGTACCGAGTAGGCCTGTGTGGCTAGACATAGAAGAGGACCTTTGCAAACCGATTCCTCTTACTTTTCTCCCTGGTATGACTCTTCCATCAGACTCTCACTTCCCACCAATGCTTTTAGACGCCTATAATAATCTCATGCAATCTCTAGACTCCCGACTCTGTCCGTTAGACAAACTCCCACTTTGGTACAACACTCGATTTAGAATACAAAATAAACCGATGGCGTGGAGCCCCTGGTACACTAGGGGCATTTGGATTCCTAGCCAATTGTTCCATGAAGGTCGCTGGAAAACTTTTAGTGAATTGCAAATTGAATTTGGTCTCCCAGCGAAACACTACTTTCAGTTGGTGCAACTTCAGCATTGCCTTAGGAGTGCTAAGGTGCTCCCGCCATCGGCCTCCCCTACACAAGGTTGGTTGGAGACTATCCGATCTATCGGTAGTTCACCGGGTGTAGCATCCAATTTTTACAAAACCTTATGTAATGCTATAACTAGGGATACCCCTATAGCGCAGAAAGCATGGGAGAGAGAACTGCATGTGACTTTGACCCCGGAGCAATGGAGCCTTGTCTGGAGTAGAGTGACACGGGTCTCCCGATCCGCCTCACTCACTCAGACACTCTTCTTTCTAGCCCACCGGTGTTTTTACACTCCTGACAGATTAGCCAAATGGAACACTGCTCAGGGCAATAATTGTTGGACATGTCATGCGGCCATTGGTTCACTACCTCATGTTATGTATGAATGTCCCGCACTACAGTATTACTGGAGTCGGGTCTGGGGCCGTATCCAGTCTATTTTGCACTTTCAAGAGCCCCTTTCTTGGAGGATAGTGGGACTTCGCTCAGCAGCGGGGATCCCCTCTCTTCCAAAAACGGCTTACTTCCTTTTGGACTTTATGCTAGGTATTGCTATTTCCCTAATTACGAAATACTGGAAAAATAGCTCCCAGTTGAGCCCCAATGAATGGTGGAATCATGTCTGTCTCTACAGTAAATATGAACAAATACCTCGTATGTTTGCTTCCCCCATTCAGACTCCTCATCATCGGTCTAAATGGAAGATGCTCAATGACTATGTACATTCTGCTCAATGCTCTCATCTGACTGTCTAAATTTATATATCTCTTTGTCTCATGATTATTCTGTATCGCAGATACTCTTTTGATTGTTTTGCTGTACAATCACGTTTGTTTGGAAGCGCTCACATGCTGACATAATCAGCTAGAGAAGAAGCGTGGGGGTGGGGGGTAGTGGGTTTACTTTTCTTTATTGTATAATTGTATTGTTTCCTTTGGTGTGTTGTTTCTTTTGTTTGTTGCAAAATGAAAATAAAAGTTTCAAAAAAAAAAAATATGTATATTATTTATTTAGTTAGTTAGTTATTTTATTGTTTTTATATACCGCTCTCTTAAAAATCAGCGCGGTTCACAGACAACAGTTTTGTGCAGAACAGGCTCACTATTAAGCACTTACATTGAACTGGAGGTTAAACTTGGGTTTCAACTGGGGGAACTATGGACATCTATATAGTATAGTATAGCATACATTAGAGGAAAGGCAGGATAGAAGAGATATGATAGAGACATTTAAATACCTCCATGGCATAAATGCACCATAGGAGAGCCTCTTTCGATTGACAACAAGCTTTGCTATGAGTGGAGATAGGATGAGAGTGAAAGGGGATAGACTTAGGAGTAATATGTGAAAATATTTTCTTTACAGAAAGAGTGATAGATGCAAGGAATATTCTCCCAGTGGAGGGAGAAGAGATGAGGAATTCATAAGCATGGGACAAACACAGAAGATCGCTAAAGGAAAAAAAGGGACTTTAGTATTTGATATGGAAGGGCAGACTAGATAGGCCATGTGGTCTTTTTCTGCCATCATGTTTCTATGTACAACCGTCCACCTGGCCATAATGAACAGACGGATGATGAAATGCTAACAGAAATTAGGGAAGCCAGCTAAATTTACACCACCATAATAATTATCGATTGGATCAGTGTCACATCAGGACATGCTAGGGAGATAAGGTTTCTAGATGAAATAAATGACAGCTTCATGGAGGATCTGTTTCATGATGCAAGGAAACTGTTTTAGACCTAGTCCTTAGTGGAATACAGAATCGGTGCGGGAGGTAATGGTGTTAGGAACACTTGAAAATAATGATCATAACATGATCACATTTGATTAATAAATGAAAGCAGGACAGCAAGGAAATCCACTGTACTAGCATTTAACTTTCAAAGGGCAGGCTGTATGAAAAAAATAAGGAAAATGGTTAAGAAAAAACTAAAAGGAGCTGCTTAAAAGATTAAGAGTTTGCATCAGGCCTGGACATTGTTTAAAAACTTGGAAGCCTAAACCAGGTGTATTCTGCACTTTAAGAAAGGTGGAAAGAAGGCCAAATAACAGTTGGTATGGTTTAAATGTAAGGTCAGAGAGGCTGTTGTTGCTAAAAAAATCTTTTGGAAAGTGGAATAAGGAGCTAAACGATGAAAACAGGAAATAACATAAGCACTAGCAAGTTAGATGCAAGGCATTGATAAGGCAGGCAAAGAGAAAATTTGAAAGAAACACATTCATAACTAAAACCCTGTGAAAGAGTCAGTTGGTAAAAGGAGCACTAAAGGAGGATAAGGCCATAGTGGAAAGACCAAATGAATTCTTTTCTTCAGTCTTTAGTGAAGAAGATTTTGGAAAACTACTCATGCCAAAAATGATATTTAAAGATGATATATCAGAGGAACTGAAGCAAATTTCAATAAACCTGGAAAATGTAATACAGAAATTTGATAAACTAAAGAGTAGCAAATCACCTGGATTGGATGGTATACATCTCAGGGTGCTAAAAGAACTGAAAAATGAGATTGCAGACCTACTATTAGTAATCTGTGAACTATCATTAAAATTGTCTATAGTACCAGAAGATTGGAGAATGGTCTATGTAAAGCCAGTTTTTAAAAAGGGTTCCAGGAATGATTCGGGAAAGTACAGACTGGTGAGGCTGTGCAAAATGGTAGAAACCATTATAAATAACAAATTACTGAATATATAGATAGTCATGGTTTAATGGGACAAAGCCAACCTAGATTTAGGTAAGGAAAGTCCTGTCTCACTAATCTACTATATTTTTTGAAGGTCTGAATAAACACGTAGAAAAAGGTGAGCCAGTTGATATAGAAGGGTATTTTAGAAAGTCTATTCATGAGATGAATGTCTGAAAACAGGCACATAGACATGCAAATTATGGAGATGTCCAAGGAGCCTTTTTAGACTTATCTATTTATTTTTTATTTATTTAACAAAGCTTATATACCGCCCCTTCCTGAGATCAGGGGCGGTTTACATGGAACATCAGAACATGTTTTACATTAAACGTAGGAATTATGTACAATTAACTTCCCAGCTTGAGAACGTCTATGTAGCATGGGGATGTGGTGGAGACATGCCCTGGGTGGGGAAAGGGAGAACAGATCATGGTGTGTTTTCAAAATGGCGAAAACTCTACAGGCCCTGTTTAATGAGGTGGCCATGCCTATACTTGCTGCTGATCATAAATAAGGTGTAAAAAGGTGGTAGTTTCATGGCTGCAACACTTCCAGGAGGAAGAGCAAAATGCACTTACTTTGACATAGTTACTATTTCCTAGCTGAAGAAACCTGCCCATAAATACATATTCCAAACATATTAACAGCCCACTGTCACATGTCTGAGTATCTGAAATGGCAGGGCAGAACATGTTAATCTCATAATATAGATGTCCTCTTTCTGACCTACCCAGCTCGGGACATCCAAGAACCTGGTTCTGTGGGTGTGCACTTCGGTTATGTTCACATTTGTAAAAATGGCCTACACCCGTGCATGTACCAGACCTTACTATTTGCATAGGGCCCAACTGCAGAACCAGTTATTGGGACATTAGTTTTTCGGGGTGGAGGTGAAGCAACTTCAGAAGGCGCTGCTATCACTCCCCTGGTTTTTTGACATTCTGCTCTGAACCTCCCAGATTCTTCCTAGACATCCCTTCTGAAATGGCACTTTTGATGTGCTGTGGATGGGAAGGTTTGAAACAGATGGAAAGTGGGGTGCGAGGAAACACTCTGAAAGGGGGTGGGGGCACAAAGCTGGCGGTACACCTAGGGCACCTAATATCCTTGCTTTGGCCATGAATGCACAGTCTGTTGGGAATGTTTCAAATTGGAGGTATTTAGGCTGCAGAGCCAAACTATTTGAGTGCATTAAGAGTCAATATTATAAATGAAAGATAATATGCACACCCTGGACTCTCGGAGAGGAGAGTTCAGAGTAAAGATCACGCTGAGAAAATGACCATCTGCATAAATGTCTTTAAGCAGCTTTGATGGAACATCTATATATAACTTGAAGAGTTAAGTCCCTTCTCAGTAGGTGATATTGAAAGTTGAGCTCAGCATTGGTATAAAGATAATGAGGAAAACTTTTAAAGACCTTGTGGCTTGGCCCATGGCATCCTCTCTTAAAAATGGCTGCCACCAAGTGTTGCACTGGCTTCAGAGCACCATAGAGCACATATATGGATTGCTTGCCAGCCGAGTCCTCCCTCCGCCCACCCCCCACCTTCACACACAGCACAAGTAGAAAATACCCCAGCTGTGATACAGAGGAGGACAGTAATTTTCAGTGACTCTTTTTACCTGTGTATCACTTTGGTTCCCTGGATAAAAGTGTTTGAAAATTGCCTTCAAAGTCATGTAGTTGGGAAGCCACCGCACGGTCAAACAGAAAGAATGACAGAGGGAAGCTCAGCATTTGTGAGGAGTGATACCTGTATCTGTACATTGCTGCATACATCTAGTAGCACTATAGAAATGTCTAATTGTAAAAGAACTTGAAGTCCATTTCCCCACTTGCAAGTAGGGATGTACAGTCATCTAAATGGATATAGAAAATATGTTGTTTCAAATTGTTTTTAACATGGATATAAAAACCTTGAAATTGTGTTGTATCATCAATAGCATGCTATCCTTAAAGAGCACATAATACTGCACAGTAATAATGAAACAAAACACTTTCTTAAAACAAAACAAAAAAAGGAAAATGATTTAAAAAGAAACAAAACATAATGAAAACCTTTCCACTTCACACCTCTACTTGCAAGACCAAGTCAAGAATCCTATATCCTGAATATGTCCATTGAGCCAAGGGTTGATACGTTTTCATCTCCCCCTAAGAGAAATCTCTGCACACAGAAATAGATGTACCAGCCATGTTCCTCAGAATAAAATGATGTTCCACAAACTGATCCCACAAAAGATTGTGAGAATGAAATGAAAGGTGTGTTTATTTAAAAATAAATAACAAAATCACATGGGTAAAATAGAGTTACAGACAAAGCTGGTACATAAGCAATAGAGCAACCCACCTTCTGTGTGTCCCTGTGTCCTCCTCCATGGTACAGGTGCAAATAACTGAGTATCATTTTTCTCTGAATCCAGAGAAGAGGATAGAGATGATATGCTTAAAACCTTTATTAATAGGGCGCCATGCTGTTGCTGCCAATGGAGCACCACTATCACTAATTTGGGGGGTACGGTGGGTGGAGCACATTTTATACATTGAAATAGGCTCTCTTACCCTCTGAAATAGCCCTTTCCATTAGCTTTTAGATGGCTTTAGGGTTCCCAGCGATGTGAGCTCTAATGCATGCTAACTCAACCCCGCATTAATGGATCACACGCTATCCCCCCCCAGTCTCCACCCCATCAATGCCCACTCTCTGCCTCTTTTTACCTTAATGCTGAGGGCCCTGCTTCCGCACATTAATCCAGCATTATCAGTGCTTTCTGAGGTGTTAACCACTCATGGGCACCAATAACACCCATTCGCAGCAACTTTGGTATCTTACAGCCCTTTAGTAAACATACCCCAAAGTGAATGCAAATTTGATTTCAGTTTTGCACCCAGTCTTCTGTTCTCCAACCTGGGAATGCTGTGAAAGGAGCTTTCACAACCCATGGACGAGAGGGAATCATAGTCATTATGCAACAGTGACAACTAGAAGATGGATTTAGGACCTCCGATTTCATAGTTCCAGAAGGAACTTTGGTGCATGGCCCATAATCAAGGACTACTGTGCAGTCACTGGGCTAGGTGAGTTGGAAGAAAATATAAACAGGGGAAATAATTCCTGGGTGGTGTAAATGAGAGATCACGGTGCTGGATTGAAGTCCTGGTTCCAAATGAGCTGGAATCCCAAAGGAACAGGAGGAAACCTCTAGGGTTCTCCATCACCAGAATGGAAGGACCACTGCTGCAGTTGATAACAAACAGCACAGGAAGTCTTCCTTGAAGATTTTTTTGTGTCTATGATATGGCAGGATGAAGAAAAGACATTACTGGCGGTTCTTAGCACATCTACTAATATTCAGGTTCCTTAACTAATGGGACATGAAAACTGGTTTATAGTTTACGAGTATTTATCTTGATATATCACAATTATGTCTTTCTCCATACAAAAAGATTGGACTTGTCCACGCCATGGTATTTTCAATAATGTCATATGGATGCGATAGTTGGACAGTGAAAAGGATAGACAGGAAGAAAATTGTTGCCTTTGAATTATGGTGCTGGCGGTGAATACTGTGTATTTATTTATTATTATTTATTTATTGAACGGTTTTATATACCGCCTTTCAGAAAAATCAAAGCGGTTTACATAGAACAAAACTTGAACATTACATTGAAACTTATTCAAACAATTGAAATTACAGTGAACATTAAATTGTATATAATAAAAATGGTAATTTGAGGGTTACAATGCTGAGTAAATGCTGATTAGGTATATAGATAGTTTAAACATATATACAGATTTAAATATTTACAAATTTCAAAAATCTTATCATCTTATCTGAGCAAGGAAAAATATATTGTAGTTCACTAGAATTATTAGTGTAAAGAGTAAATGTGATAATGTGGAGAATTGGGTATTGTAAGATAGAGTAAGAAAAAGGAAAAAATAAGTTGTGAATTAATGAATATGAGTACACATGAGTTTAAGTGGGAAATATTTCATCTATTGGGAATGAGTCTCCAAAGTACTCTATGAATAGGTGAGTTTTAAGATCTTTTCGAAATGCTGAAAGATCTGTGATATCTCTGAGTTTATCCGGCAGAGCGTTCCATATTAAAGGGGCATTGAAGCTGAATGCCCTATTTGTTGTAGTTTTATTGAGTTTTGAAAAGTTGTTTGGAACAAGTAGTGTGTTCAGATTCCTTTGTCTCACTGTTCTGGTCCTTGAATGAATTGTCAGTAGATCAGTTAGATATGATGGGGCTATATCTCTTATCAGTTTGAACGTTGTTATGATAACTTTATATTTTATCCTACTTTGTATAGGTAACCAGTGAAGTTTGTACAGTATAGGGGTTATGTGTTCATTTGGACCTGCATTTATAAGCATTCTTGCAGCAACATGTTGTGCTACTTTTAGTTGGTGTAAAGCATGTTTTGGAATACCTTGAAGAATTATGTTACTAAAATCTAAGTGAGGCAGGATCAGTGCTTGAAGGACTGATCTGAAGTCCAGATTTGATAATAATGGTATACCATGGACTGCCCGAAGAACAAACCAGTCAGTACTAGAGGAGATCAAACCCAAGCTTTCCTTAGAAGCTCAGATAACAAGACTTTGACTTTCATACTTTGGACACATCATGCAAAGAGAAAGCTCACTGGAGAAAGACATAATGCTTGTCAAGGTAGAAAGTCACTATAAAAGAAGAAGGTCGGCAATGAGATGGATTGATAACAGCAGCAATGGATACCACTCTATCAACTATGAGCCGCTTGGCTGAAGACTGAACAAAGTTTAGGTTAACTATCCAGAGGGTCGCCAAGAGTTGACACCGACTTGACAGCACTTAACAACAAACAACATCACAATTATGATATATCACAGCAATTTACAATAAAAGAGAGGTAGAGAAGAAATGCCAATTAAAATAATAGGAGAGTAGAAAATAGAGTAGAAAGAAAGTAAAAGCCCAGGAGGGCTACAGACTAGGACTGGACAGAACAAGGTAGGGGCAGTGAGAGGGAAAGACCAGGATGGGTGAGGGATACCAGCACATTACCAGTGCTCTTTATTTATTTATTTATTTATTTAACAATTATTTCTATACCGCTCTTTCCCAAGTATCAAGTGCGGTTTACAAAGAACAGTATGTAATATGGTATGGGTAATATCATACCAAGTCATTTTACATAGAACAGGTGGAATTAGATACAGGTACAATATAAAGTTTGAACATTAAACTATTAGAACAATATAAAAGTTTGAACATTAAACTATTAGAACTTATATACATTGTAGATATTTACAAATTAAACTATTAGAACTTATATACATTGTAGATATTTACAAATTATATCATTTATCACTTGTGGTTGTATACATTATTCTAGACTTCAAAGCACGTAGTTATAGATATTTGTAGTATGGTTGTTAACCTGTGTCTCTTTGTGTAGTCTGGTTAGATTCTGCTCCTTTGTAGTGTAATGAGAATAAGTGGGTTTTCAGTTTTTTTCTAAATTCCTTTATGTCTGACAGTAAACGAATGTTGTCAGGAAGGTTATTCCAGAGGATAGGTGCTGAATGTGAGAAGGCTCTCTTGTTGGTTTGTTTTCTAGCTTTTGTGTAATCTTTTGGTACTGCTATAGTGTTTGTGTTTCTACTCCTTTGTGAGCGTTTATCAATTTCTACATTTATGAGTGTATTGAGTACAGATGGTGCTAAGTTATTTATTAGCTTAAATGTGGTTAGAAGAATCTTGTATTTTATTCTGCTGTAAATAGGTAGCCAATGGAGTTCAGCCAGGATCGGTGTGATATGTTCTATTGCGCTTATATTCATTATTATTCTTGCTGCTATGTTCTGGGTTAGTTGTATCTTTTTAATATTTTGCTTTGTGATGCCATTAAGGATTAAATTTGCAAAATCAAAGTGTGGGGTTATGATAGCTTGAATTGTGGTTATGAAGTCTTGTAAGTGAATTAAAGGTCTTAGTTGTCTCAATGTCTTAAGTTTGTAGTGTATGTTTTTTGTTAGATATTTTATGTGTGAATCCATGTTAAGCTTATTATCAAGTATCACACCTAGGTATTTTATTTCTTTTTTTATGTTGATCTCATGGTTATCAAGGGTGATGGTGCTTGGGGGTGTGTATGTTTGGTTTTTAGTGATATATAGTACATCAGTTTTTGAGAAATTAATGTGTAAGTTCTGATCCTTGAGCCATATTGTTAGTTCTTTAAAACATTCTCTTACCTGGGAATTTCAAAGCACTACTCAAAAAGATGAGTCTTTAAGGTGGACTTGAATTTATGGAAAGCGGTCTCCAGAAGCACATGCAGTGGCGAGCCATTCCAAAGGCTGGGGGCCATGAATAGGCGCAAGGTTTTATAAGTTAAAAGAATGATCTTGTACCAGATATGGAACAGAAGAGGAGGACATGATCAAATTTCCCACCATTGGAGAGAATGCGCACTGCTGTGTTTTGAATTGACTGCAATTGTTTGCGTTCACACTGTGGAGGACTTGGAATCCAGCCAGGAGTTTACAGCCAGGAGCAGGATGATAGTTTGGGCAACTGGGTCAAGACAAGAATGAATAGCATGGAAACATCAGAGGGCAAGAAGAGAAGCCTTCACCACTTGATATGTTAAAAAAAAAAGAGAGCTATGAATCAAGCTTAACACCTAAGTATTTTACTAATAGTTTAAGTGGTACAGGGGATTTTTCTAAGATGGGTGCAGCAGAGTGATAACTTTATTTTATTCTTTTATTATGAAAGTACTGTAGGCAGAAGTAAAGAGAGCAAAGAGACATCTTCCTGTCTGGAATCTCTTTAGCTCAGATCCAGAGAACACAATTTCAGAAACATGGAAAAGATAAACAGAACCTTAGAATAACATGTGCATACTTGACATTATAAAATACAAGCGAAAGTAGCAGAGAACGAGCCTTAAATTAAGGCACAATCACTTTCACCAGCCCTAGAGCTGGTCCAAATGACCAAGCCTACTATTTTTGCAAGCAGTCGTGTAAATTACAGTATTCTATAATCAACATGTGTACTTGCGCACTCTGCCTATGTTCTGCCCACTTCAACCCATGTGCACACCCACCATGAAGGTACGTGCAATGCAACCAATGTGTGTACTTCTACACTAGTCTGTGGGGTATGTTTACTAAACTGCGGTAGCGGACTCCATGCAAAATCAATGTGGCTGCGGCTACGTTATCGTACCAAGTCCACTATCGCTGTTTAGTAAACATCCCCCTATATTTTATAAGAAGCCACTTACGTGAATAAATTACTAAAATGTCAACATTTAGGTGTGTTGTAGGCATCTAAAAATAGATGGTTCCTTAATTTCCTGGTGCCTCCTCTTATATTGCCTTTATTTTGTGGGCTAAAATCTGGATGATGTATAATTAACTTCTTTGGATGTGTGTTTTTTTACTTTCGAGTTGTATTGTAAATGCATATCATCCTTTTTTCTTCTTCATTCCTGTTATTCATGAATGTTAAAATCTAATAAAAAATGTAAATTATAAAAAAAAAAATATATGGTTCCTTATATAGTTGCCTCCATAATAAGCAACTCCTACCTCTTAAGAGTTTGTAAAGTTCATACATCTTAACTTAAAGCATTCACGATGCTCAGAATCCCCCGGTACTAACACACTGCAGAGAGGATTGCTATATATTTTGCCACGAGCACAGTGAATAGACCTGCCCTTTAATACCAAGCTTTCTAATTAGATTTCTTCTGTACAGCATGTCTCTCTTTCCACTATCTCCTCCCTTGTCTTTTCCTGTTCTTACAGCTCTCTCCTTTTCCCACTTGACATTTGCCAAACTTATTGTAGGGATGTCAGTGAATTTTAAAATACAGAATTCTAAGAAAGACTACACCCCATACCTTAGATTTAGCATACACTTAGCATGCGCTTTCACACCTTCAAGGCCTGGGGCATTGATTGCTATGGTTAGTAATTCCTCGTAATTACTTGCAAAAGGTTTCAGGGAGGATAGTTGTTATTCAAGATGTGTAACACTAATAGACATATGAGAACAATTTTTATTTTATTTTTATCACATATTCAATATACAGTGTTATAATACAATAAGTCATGACATAAAATGCTTTGACCTTAGACCAATGTGGCAGTTTAACTTTTAGATTAAATTTACTGAACAATGCAATCATTGTGAAGCTAATCTACTTTAAACCACACAAAAATTGTCAGAAAATGCCTCTGGTTAAGCACTGTACACAGTTTCAGCATGTATTTACAGATCTGTGGTACCTGGTTATTGACAGTTTACAGGACAATATCCTTGGAGGCGATCGTAGTAAACTCCTGGTGCAACGGGAGCAACATTGGATATATGAACTTAATATTCTTGAGCCATATGGACTGAATAATTTGATAGAATGGGGGTGTTTTTGTAAAGCTTTTTGACACATCCCCTTTTTTCGTTTTGTAGCGAACTTAATATGTCATGCTGACTTGTTTGGCTCTTTCGAGAGGAATTCTTTTATTGTTTCCCTCCCTTTTGACACCGATTGGCTTTTTCAGTGTGTGCTTGGTTTTAAAAGATACAAGAGTGACGTCAGAAGCCAAAGCTGGAAGATTGGGCGTGTATGAAAAATGAAAGCTCTTCTTGAAGATTTTTAGATTATTGCACGATTACAGAAGTCTACAGATTAGTAACACAAGCACAAACATTAACATCATTTTTCTATGCCAGCATAACGTGGGATTATGTTTAAATAATCTTCTGATAAAAAGAAAAGAAAATAGCAGTGAAAACTGAGGTATATGAAGTTTAATTTTGTATTACTAATACTTCATGAGGAGTTTTTTCTGACCAATGATGTTCGTGTAAATATCATATCCCCTGTGGCAAGGGATTTTTCCAGGGGCTTGTAGAGGGACAGGATACAATGTAACACTGAGGTCTTTTTCTCCTCGTGTTAGTTTGTTCTATTTGAATATCCTCGAGAGTTTTCTATTAACTTTTCAAAGTTTTATTTGAGTCATTTTTTGTATGTTATATAGATGTCTTTAAAAGCCATTTGTAAAATAGCTCTGGGAATGTCTCCATGATTTGGATGTCCAAATTGAGCCCAAATCCACAACATCTATGTCCTGCCAGCAGAAAAAACCAAAGTGAAAACGGGCACGTAATTTATCTGATTCTGACACTGCAGATATAGACGTGCCCATGGTTCTGGAATCAGGGAGATAAACGTTTCCGGAGCAGCACGAATAACACATCTGGGGAAACTCGGGCCCTTGCTGCTATAATAGGACACAGGTAAACACAGCAAACAGCCTGCATGTCCCCATGCTCGCTGTATTCTGAAAGGATAGATGTTCGGGTTGCATCCCGTCTCCATGCAGCCACACCTACATTGGCAAAATGTGCATCTCCAAAGCTGACGCTCACACTGACAGTGTTGTGCCCATGCAAACAAGACATTAAACTGATGAAACAGATAAAGACATGAACCCAGATTGGATATTCTACGTCTGCTGCCTGCCTATAACACTACAAGGTTATCTAAGTGCACTAAAGCTATTGTAAAAACAAGTGGAAAGTAAGATCTTTGCCCTGACACTTGCAGCAAAACATATGAGTGGCATTTGATGAACACCTTATTTAGTCATTCAGTGCCTATCGCTGAAAACAGTATTTGCAATGCTAAGAATTGGCCAGAAAAAAACGGAAAAGGGTCTGTACAGCAACATGTCACAACATATCCCTGTCATACATAGGAAACCATCAGGATGCGAATATTAGAACTACATGCCCAAAAGCACCATCATCTGTCCTGACAAACGTGCACAATGTGAGAGAGCTCTGATGGTGCATTTGGAGATGTATTAGTGCTGTTTGCACTGCATCATGCCCCCACTCCGAGGGTCCCCCACCATTGACAAAGACATGCCTTGCTATGTTGCTGCAGAGCAGCTGTCCAGAAGTTACTCTCTATTCACACCAGCACCTGGTGATGCTGCGGACAGCCCTACGGACCAGGTACTGGCCAGGCATATATGTCCCCCAGGGTTCCAGATCAATAAACCAGAACCTCGCCTGCAGCCCTAATTCCATGCACACACACACACTCTTGCCTGCGGTCACAAATAACATACCCCTGCCCAAACCATCGGCCTGCACCTATAAACACTGCTGGTAATACATAATAGCAGGGCATCTCAGGACCACACATCTCAGCCAAACATGCGTCTCCTCCATACTAACTCCCATAACATCCCTACATCTACATTCCCATTTCTCCGAACACAGAAATTGTAAGGGAAACCTAGATTTGCCCCTGTCACACAAATAGCAAATGCCAGCATAGCCAGAATCAGGACTATTGCAGTGCTTTTTATTTCTGTGGGGATGTTTTTACTTTAACGTCACCTGTGCATTCTATTCTTCACAATTGCATCTTGTGCCCTCCCAGACAGCAGGCGTGTCACAGCCATTCATCTCTATGGGACGCGTTGAAGATCAGAGCAGAACATCTTCTAAATGCTGGCCTTTTCCCACGTTGCTGATGGTATAACGTAGGTATCCTCAGGTTTCACTCAAGACGTACATGGGTCTTTCCTAAATATGCTTTATACATCTCCGCAGCTTGTCATGCCCTGTTCCACCCCCTCTCACCCATGTTCTGAGATCCCCATTTTAGTGCCATGTACGTCCAGGGCCACATGGTTTCAGAATACGGTTCTAGATGTTTTTGCGAGAAAAACATCTATCCCGCACGTCCAGGTGGCCTATTTGTGTTTCAGAATGACCCCCATTGTGTCTAAGGCCTTTAAAGTGATCCCCATAGTCAAATAGTCATAGTGCAAATTTAGGACCAGTTTTTTAAAGTGAAGTATGCACTTACTTTATAAAATGGGGTATAAAGACATGCCTTAATCTAGTCATAGCAGTTACGCCTCAATCTAGGTGCAACCTTCATTTCTCTGTTTCTCTATCTACTCATAGCTACATTTTATTTCACCTCTCCTTCACCTTCAGTCCTCATTTCCCCCTTATCTTCGTTTTTACCTATCTTTCCTTGTCTCCCTTTTATCCACCTTCCCATCCCTCCCACTTTCCCTTCTATCCATCCCCAGCCTTCTCTTTCCCCTTCTCATCCTATGCCCTTACCTCTCTCACCAGCCCCCATCCATCTTTCTATGCTCTCATCCTCTAACTAACCCCAGCTCCTTCTCTGTCACTCAGCCCCTTTCTTTTGCCTCTTACCCTTACTCAGCTTCCCATTGCCCTTTCACCTCTTCACCATTTCTCCCATTACTATCATCTCTGACCCCCTTCACAGACCTGTCATTTTCTTTTGTCATCTTCTTCAAAGTCTCTTTCCATTGTCCATCCCCTCCTCAACCACTCTGCTCCCCATCCTTTTGCACCATCTCACATTCTTACTTGTAATCCAATCTTCTAGTCTCCCACTTGTCTCATTTCTCTTTCACCTGCACTTTGCTATTGCCATCCACATCTCTCCTTTCCTCTCGTTTCCTCACTACCAACTCCCTTCTTCCCATCTTTTTCCTTCCCTTTCCCTCTTCTCTCCTTTCTCTCCCTTCTTTCCCTCCATCCCCATCTTTCTCTTTCCCTCCATTTTTCTCTTTTTCTTTCCCCCAGCCTTCCTATTGTTCTCCTATCCAACTGTTTTCTCACTCCCAGTGTCTCATCATCTATCCCGTCCCCTCTTTCCACCTCCATTTTTCTAACATTCCTTTCTACTACCACCACCTCATTAAAGTCTGGGTAGGGGGAGGCAAATGAATCCCCTTGCTCCCCCATGGGCACATGTACCTTCAGCTCTGATAGCCAGAGCTCTTGGCCACTTTCATCAGCATTAGAATCCCCATGCAGCCTGGGAGCAAAGTTCGGCAGAAAGCCTGCACTAAACCAGCCCTTGGAATTTCCAGCCCAACCTGCCAACTCCAGCACGAGCAGAGCTAGCAGCTCTCCATGTTATCTGCTTTGTACTTCTTCGTAAGGCATGTTTAAGGGTGGAATTATGAAAGATTATGGGGCTCAGAGCATGCACAGTACATCTGGTCCCCACGACTCTCTACTCATGTCACTGTGCTTTCGCTTTGCAAAAGTAAGATGATGTGAGTAGTGAGAGGAAAGAGCTGCATGGACCGAAGGTCTGTGTATACTTTGCTTTAATGCCACCACTGAAAAGTCAGAAAGCAAGTTTAGTTCCCTTAGTAACATCAATGCTTCTCCACATGCCACAAAAATATAGCATTCTGAGCAAAGCCCTGAATGCCTCACACTGATTATGGCCCTGGATGTAGCAGCTGAGTCACAAATCCCTCACAGAAGGTATCAAGTGGGAGATTTTAGAGATGTTCTTCCCACCCAAGGTTGAATGCCCTCTCTTAACCATTTCCGTTTCTGATCCATGACCCTCTGAGATCACCACTTCTCTGTGGCACGGATGGAGTAGGAGCCGTGGAAGGGTAGCTTTGATGGATGGGACGTACAGTAATGCTATCAGTTGCCTTAATTTACTATGCTATTCTGAATTTGTTAATCTGAACAAAGGCAGCTGCAGGTATTCAGAGACTTCCGAATGAACAGCTGTCAATGTACCATTGCTGCCCGAATACTACTGGATACTCATAGAATGTAAAGGGTCAGATGTCAATGTCCTTCTGATTCACATCGGGCAGAAATCCCTACCATCAATGGGATAAATATTTCAGGGATGGCGGAGACTCTGTGTCTGATGTTAGTTTTTCTCTTCCTTAGCAGGTTTGCGAGATGCATGCTTTTGGTAAGATTCTTCATTTTATGGTCTCTTTTGTCTCCTCTCTTGCGGTATAGATGCACTCCTACTTCTCCTGCTGACTAGCAGCCCAATCTGCCAGGCTAAATTTTGTGCAGCATTGCAGCAGTGGGGTGAGCCATGAGGAAAAGATGACGGCATGGGCTCAGTTTAGTATATACACACTATTTGGCTCACATACACCACATAGAGAAGCTGCAGTTTTATGAGTCAACGTGTATAGTCTTCATACTGATATACAGTGCATAGTCTATAGAGAGGTATTTTAGCATGCATATTAATTTTACAATGAGCAAAAGATCATCCTAGGATATGATTAATTGCTTAGTCCCATATGCAGTTTTCAATAAAAATATTTTCCTTAGGCACAGAATGGGAAAAAATAATTTTTGAATAAAAGCCAAGTATCCTCTTTGATGATGCATTATTATTATGTACAAAAATACATCTCTACTCTAGCATAAACTTTTTGTTTTAGGATGTTTTATCTTGGCTTTTTTCATATTTAATAATATACTTCCAGCTTTATTACAGTTTATCTACTCAACTGTATACTTTAATGTACTTGAATTCTGAATTGCATTTGCTTTCAAAAATAAATATCTCAGTGGGCAGGTAGTACAAAACATAACTGGGTGTTATTCAGGAGGAAGGAATGTTTCAAAAAAGTAATGGATTTTCTGTTGACCTAAAAATATGTATTATGTCTGACCAGCAACCTAATTTGCAATATTTGCATATTACGTGATACAAACAACATCACAAATGTTTAAGCAGTGTGACGTCCGTTGTGTGTTTTGTGTCTGTAAAGAACCAGTGAGTGGCTGGAAATTGCTTGAGATGTTATTATGTGATGCTGATGATGTATCTTAGATGAGGGGCACTGTACACACATTTAGCGCAAGCCCCAAAGACAAGTGCACTGGTAGTCAAACATATCCACACTGAGGTACTTACATAGAAATATAGAAATATGATGACAGAAAAAGACTACATGGCCTATCTAGTCTGTCCTTCCATATCAACAACTACAACAGTCCCCTTTTTACCTTTAGAGATCCTCTGTGTTTGTCCCATGCTTTTTTGAATTCAGTTACTGTCCTCATCTCTACCACCTCCACTGGGAGACTATTCCACGGATCCACTCCATAAAGAAATATTTCCGCATATCACTCCTGAATTTATCTCCCTTCACCCTCATCCCATGTCCCCTCGTAGCAGAACTTGCTTTCCACTGAAAGAGACTCTCACCATGAACATTTATGCCACGGAGGTATTTAAACATCTCAATCATATCACCTCTATCCCGCCTTTCCTCTAAGGTGTACATATTAAGATCCTTAAGTCTGTCCTCATATGCTTTATAATGAAAACTAATCAATTTAGTAGCCACCCTCTGCACCGACTCCATCCTGTTCACATCCTTTTGAAGGTGCTGTCTTCAGAATTGTACACTATACTCCAAATGAGCTCGCACCAAAGACTTATACAGAGGCACTATCACCTCCTTTTTTCTGCTAGCCATTCCTCTCTGTATACACCCAAGCATCCTTCTAGCTTTTGCCGTCGCCTTTTCTATCTGTTTAGCTACTTTAAGATCATCAGACACAACCACGCCTAGGTCCCGCTCTTCTTTAGTGGACAAAAGTACTTCACCTCCTATACTATATTGCTCCCTTGGATTGCTGCAGCCCAAATGCATGACCTTACATTTTTTAACATTAAATCCCAGCTGCCAAATTCTAGACCATTCTTCAAGCTTAGCTAGATCCCTCCTCGTGTTATCTACACCTTCCTGGATGTCTACTCTATTGCAGATTTTGGTATCATCCGCAAAGAGGCAGACCATACCCGACAGCCCTTCCGCTATATTACTAACAAAGATGTTAAAAAGAATCAGACCAAGGACAGATCCTTGGGGCACACCACTGGTAACATCCTTCTCCTCAGAGTGAGCTCCATTTACCTGTACTCTTTGTCACCTCACACCCAACCATTTTCTAACCCAAGCAGTAACTTATATTATTGAGACATTGGAGTGAAGATGAATTTTCAAAGTAAGGACCTAATTGGCTAGAACAAAGTGTTTGAAAGTTCAGCAGGTTTAAGTGGCTACATGTGCTGTGCTGCACATGGATCCTCTTGTAAAATACATATAAAGATGCTGGTAAATACACGGGTATTTGCCAACAAAAATACATACTCAAAAAAAAGCAACATCGCTTGGGGCTTTATGTGTGTTAGCACCGGGAACTGCACATGGAAGTGCCAATCATGCAATATACAGGTGTGTTTGCTGACACTTACATATGTAAGTGCTGACTACACATAGTGTACCAGAGGATCCAGTTAAGGAGCTGTGTTAAATAACTCCCTTTTTGTATTTTCTCAGGTGGTGTTAGACACCAAAGAGGTGAGCGTGATTGCGCCCTCAGTCGCTGATGGAGATCCCAGTTCCAAACAAGCAGAAAGCTGGTACTTATGCCTGACTTGGAAGAGCTGTAAATGATGATGGGGAAGTATTTTTAACTATACATAGGAAATACATAGATACTTTTTTGAACCACCCAAAACACATCCATAATATGCCTCCTTTAAATCTAGAGGTATTCTACAGTATCTCAGACGTAAACAGCAGCACGTTTATGCCATTTACATGTGAAAAATGCTGTACGACCTTTTTAAAACCATCTCTTTAGATATCTAGTGGTCAATATTCAAAAGGGTTATGCAGTTTACAGGATCTGCAAACCACATAAAGCCCAGTCACCCAATACTCACCAGCACTAGCCACTTAGTGCTGCTGAATACCCACAGACCATCCTGAAAACATCTGGTTAGTTTCAGAATGGTTTGTGGGTGGAGCTGGAGTGAACCTGGCAACTATCCGATTAGCGGCAAAATTCAACCATTTACCCGACACTACTAATAATAATAATCATTTGTATAGCGCTACAAGGTATACCCAGCACTGTACAAATAGATGTATGACACAGTCCCTGCTTATCAGAGCTTACAATCTAATCTAGATGAAAAAACTTTGCAAAACTGGGGACTAGGGTATGGCAAGATACACGTAAGTAGTAGACAAGAGAATGAGGAGCATCAGGATCCAAAAGCAGCCTCAAAGAGGTGGGTCTTCAGCAGGGCTAGAGAAGGAGCCCGATACACCGACTTGGGTAGTTTGTTCCAGACATATGGAGCAGCAAGGTGGAATGAATGAAGTCTGGAGTTGGCAGTGGCAGAGAAGGGCACAGATAAAAGGGATCTGCCAGAGGAGCGGAGTTCCCGATGAGGAGTGTAGAGTGAGATAAGAGAGGAAAGGTAGTGAGGAGCCACAGAATGAATGTTCTTGTAAGTAGGAGAAGTTTGAACTGGATGTGGAAAGGGATAGGGAGCCTGTGAAATGACTTGAGAAGAGGGGTTACATGAGCAAACCACATAAGATTAGGACAGGTCAATGGCTGTTCTAACTTTATGCATTGTGCAATCTAGATCGAGGCTCAATATTGTCACTAATTGGATAGCCGCCATGTTTGGCAGCAAAACTGGATATTCAGCACCGGATGCCGGACAGGCACTGATGCTGAAGATCCAGTTTCATTTGTGGCTGCTGCGATCAGGCACTTTACAAGAAACATAAATTTAAATTGGGTTGGCCAGATCTTCCTTCCCACTTTCTGAAGTTATAAGGAGAGCAGCATGCTAACAACCCTTTGTAATCTACTCCTCCCTCCAGCAATCTTGTGATTCTCCCTTCCAACCCTTTTACTCCTAAATGCCACTCAGACTGAACCAAAATAAGAGTCCTTCCAATGTGGTGCCTAGCATTACTCAGATAACGACACTGTGTGCCTTGCCAGAGCAGCAGTGGACCTGAAGCCAGGAGGAGATAAACTTGCACTTTCTTCCCATCTTAGCCTGGAAAGAATGGGAGCACTTCTGAGGGGAGGATTGCAGATGGCTGTTGGCCCCCATTTGGACTTTGACAATTGGACAGAAGAGATGCAGGATTGCAAGGGCCTCTTCTGCACTCACTGTACTATCGATTTAGGCAGGTGGGAGAGGATCCTGATGCTCTCTGCTCCATGTTTAGTGTTTTATTCCAGCAGACAGAGCTGATTTTTCTGGTTAGCAGATTAAATTTAGCTATCCGGTGACTAAAATTTAGCCTGCTAAATGTCAGTTGATTTTCAGCTGAAAATGAGGTTATCTTGGCTAGCCAAAATTTGGTCAGTTAAGTTATATGCCCTGCCTTTTTTGAAAATTCTCTTTATTTTTTTAAAGCAGCTCTTAATAGCACATTGCATAGGTTATTTATAATAATTTTATATTTCTAGCTTAGTTTAGTTTATTCTGAGATTTGATTTTTCACTTTCAATTCCAGTCTCAAAGCAAAGTACATAAAAAAACAGTATAAAATTTCAAATGTATAGATAATAGCAAAAACACATAACTCCATACCACAAGGCTTCAATAGAATAACCCTTCCTCCTCTACTTAACGTCAACTCTTTTTGACTAAAAAGCTGCATCTTTATTTTCCTTATAAACATTTCATAGTACAGTTACTTTCTGATTGCCAGAGATAACAAGTTCCAAATCCTAGGCCCCTGATATGAATATACTGCCTAGTGTTTTCCAGCCATAGCACCAACACTGGCAATAGTATCAAATAACCCATTTGGGAAGAATGCACTGTCCTGACAGCCAGGGCAGAAAGAAAACAGGGCCAGACCAATGTTCCCTCTAATTTTCTGTATTTTATGTGCGCATAAAATATCAGCTGTGCAGCTTTTGAAGGAAGGTTAAATTTTTGTGCGCCACATAACGACACTCGGAGTTATATACTTTAAAATTTGACTACACGTCAGAATACAGTATGCACACCACATTAATGTTAATCAAATTAAATGAAAATAGACGATTACTAAATGAAGCTGAAAATTTCTAGTAATTACAATCACAACTTTTAAATTTTAAGATGTCTGTGTTGTTTTCTATCAGAATCAGAACCGTAATTTTTGTGCGCTCTGTTGTAAAGTATGTGCGCTCACTCGACGAAGTGTGTGCGTGCGCACACGCGCACAGCTTAGAGGGAACAGTGGGCCAGACTTATATATAGACGTAAAGGTCAAACATAACAGCTTAAACCAAACTTGCTTCTCTAGTGGTAGCTAATGCAGAGATGCCAACAATGGTGACTCATGATCCATGCACACTTTTCAGAATCCTGGCCCTAGTATTTTGTACAAATTGCAGCTTGCCTATCTGATATCTTGAAAGCCCCGTTCATTTTCAGAATTATAGACAAGTGGGCGGGGTTTCCCATTAAAAGCGAAAGAAACTAAATAAAATGAAACAAAATAAAATCAATTTAAAAATTACATGAAATAAACTGAATAAAAAAGAAACAATTTGCAAAACAATTTTTGTATTTTTTATTTTTTGCCTACACGCTGCTGAAAGAGAAAATAGTGAGGTTTCTGGAGTCCAATGGATTGCAGGATCAGAGGCAGCATGGATTCACCAGAGGCAGGTCTTGTCAGACAAATCTGATTGACTTCTTGAGTGAGTGACCAGGGAGTTGAACTGAGAGAGAACCCTAGATGTGGGGTACTTTGATTTTAGTAAAGCCTTTGACACCATTCTGCACAGTCGACTTATAAACAAAATGAGCACCCTAGGGATGGACGATAAAGTTACTGATTGGGTTAGAAATTGGTTGAGTAGGAGGCGACAAAGAGTACAGGTAAATGAAGCTCATTCTGAGGAGAAGGAGGTTACCAGTGGTGTGCCCCAGGGATCTGTTCTTGGTCGGATTCTTTTTAGCATCTTTGTTAATGATATTGTAGAAGAACTGTCGGGTAAGGTTTGCGTCTTTGTAGATGATACCAAAATCTGCAATAGAGTAGACACCCAAGAAGGAGTAGATAACATGAGTAGGGATCTAGCTAAGCTTGAAGAATGGTCGAGAATTTGGCAGCTGAGATTTAATACTAAAAATAATGCAGGGTCATGCATTTCGGCTGCAAAAATCCAAGGAAGCGGTACAGTGTAGGGTATTAAGTACTTCTGTCAATGAAAGAACAGGAAAGAAGAGCGGAACCTGGGCATAATTGTGTCTGACAATCTTAAAGTAGCTAAACAGGTAGAAAAGGTGACAGTGAACGCTAGAAGGATGCTTGGGTGCATAGGGAGAGGAATGGCCTGCAGAAGAAAGGAGGTGATAGTGCCTCTGTATAAATCTTTGGTGCAACCTCACTTGGAGTATTCTGTGTAATTCTGGAGACCGCACCTTCAAAAGGATATAAACAGGTTGGAGTCCATACAGAGGGTGGCTACTAAAATGGTTAGTGGTCTTCATTATGAAGCATATGAGGACAGACTTAAAGATCTTAATATGTATACTTTAGCGGAAAGGTGGGATGGGGCAATATGATAAATGCATTTAAATACCTCCAGCGTAAATGCACAGAAGGGTCTCTTTCAATTGAAGGCAAGCTCCTCTATGAGGGGACATAGGATGAGAGTGAAAGGGGATAGACTAAGGAGTAATATGGGGAAATACTTCTTTACGGAACGAGTGGTAGATGTGTGGAATAGTCTCCCAGTGGAGGTGGTAGAAACAAGGACAGTATCTGAATTCAAAAAAGCATGGGACAAACTCAGAGGACCTCTAAAAAAAAAAGCTGACTATTGTAGTAGTTGATATGGAAGGGCAGACTAGATAGGCCATGTGGTCTTTTTCTGTCATCATCTTTCTATGTTTCTCTTTAATAAAGATAATGGCAGAGACAGGTAGCCAAGTCCTCAACATATGTATTTTTGCTAGTTTGTATTTGCTTTCTGAGTAACTACAAGTGTGAAAGTTGTTAGGATCACCAGCCGTTTAGCCGCTGTCATCCTGAAGCTCCATACACTGGGGTACTGTTGCTGTAAGTGCTGCCATGTTTATGTTACCCTACTGTAGACCTTAATGGATGTAAAAAAAATCAATATAGTGGGATTAAGCATTATTTTGTTTTGGTGGAGGTAGGGGGAAAAGAAGAAGCATATCCATAATAAAATGTGTACACTATAGGCCTGATATACAAATGAAAGTTAAGCCCCTAAATTTAGGCTCAAGTTAGTTGCCTGAATTTGTCCCCTATTTTCAGTTTAACATACGAGCCTAAATTTTCTGCCAAAAATTCACTTAAATTTAGTAGTTTGAAAGTTATAGAACTAAATTCAAGCCTGCCATTCATTTGCCTAGATTTATGCATGTAAATTACTGTAAATGCCTACTGCTGAAAATTGGTGCCAAGCTTGTTTCCCTCCCTTAATCCACCCCTGTTGTCACCTATTTTTTAAGCACCTAAATTAAGAATTTAAGCAAAATTTTGAACATAAAGAGGGGCACTCAGACTAGTAAATATTCAGAGAGGCCAATTACAAGCCTAGCTCTCAAAGTTAGGGGGATAAACACTGAATATTGGTTTCCATATTTATTGAAAATAAGTACAAAAATGCACAAAAGGAAATTTATTAGAACCCAAAGGAAAGGAAACCTATCCATAAGACCCAAGAGGACGTGATGGATTTGAGAAGCAGATATCACTACACCTCTTTCACTGAAACTGTAAACTCTTTCAGACCATAAACTCGTATGAAAGGATTTGGTAGCCAGGTTTGTTTTCTTGTCTAGCACTATACAAACAGAAAGTGTCCAATACATAGCAAATATTTTAACTACAATCTCTGTCAAAAGAATGATCCGGCAATTCCATCTTAAGTTAGCACTGGAGTACAATATGAGAATTTTCACACATTCTCTACTAGTTGACCTTTCATTGTTTGCTACTCTTTGACTTACTGACTCTTTTGCACTTACGCCCTCTTTACAACCTCTGCTACCTGAAAAGACCATTTCACCTGGCCAGTCAAGCAAAATAAAGAATATTGACATGACTAAAGTCAATATTTGTACGTCTATTCAGGGCTTCACAGTCTTTCACAGGTTATATGTCACTGTGATATCTCATTTCCAGGGGGGGAAGTTACAGGAAGAAAAGAGAGTAACCCATTGTTAACACCACGTTTCCTGGCAATGATAGTTGGAAGTGGCACAAACTTTATCCATTCTCATTCCAGACTTAAAAGAGGAGCTAGACAAAGGACACCTTTATTTCACTCTAAGATCATAGATAAGGGGAATTTTGGTGGCCAGGGAAGACAATAGAGGAGTTTCAATGCCAAATTAGCACTTGGTTCATCATATAGTCCTCAATTCATGCTATAATCTGCCTTGAGCATTATTTGAAAAGGGGAACAAAAAATAGAAATTATTATCATCGTTATTTCATGGCTATGGTGTGCCTTTGTTTTATCCCAATGTGCCATTGCAACAGCCTAGCATATTTCAGGCAAAGAAGAAATGTGAGATATGTAAAGAATGCATCTAATGACCGTACAGCCTGGTTTTTAAAATGTCTCCCATCACTTCCCTGTTCGGCAGTTTCCGCTTTGTCAGATGCCACAGATGGCTTTGCAGAGACCTCAGTGGGGCTCTTTCCACACTGCTGAATAGTAAGAAGGTCACAGAATAAATATAATGGAGCAGGCATTAAGATTGCACAGAAGCAGACACGTGGCTCTTCTGACCGCTGAAATAGCTTAAGAGAGAAAGGTTGCACATTATGGCAACACGCATGAACTACAAGGTGCTATTGGTACAGATAAATCACACTGAGCATAGCTGCTTCTGCTTGGTGATGGCGGAAGCAGCTATGCAAAAGGAGCTTTAAGAATCCTCCCTCTCGAGAGAAAAATACGTGCAATATATTTGTTCTAACTGTTGCCTGGATTATTCAAGAATAATTCTGATAATCAAGAAAGGAAAACCTGCTGTACAATCCGAGAATGCATACAAGTTGAACAGAGTTGGATGCTCAGTGTAGAATACCTGATTTCAGCTGGTGGTGGAGAGGGAAAGGCTATAAAATGAATATCTCAAGAGACCTTAATGAAAAGATGCCTTATTCACTGTGGAGCACTATACTGAGGATGGAACCATCACATTACAGGAAGATATAAACCACTCTTTAATCACAAGAGCCTTTTCATTCACACTATCCTTTATGGTAGTTTGCCTTTATCCCCCTGCGCTTTTATTGCTTAATTACACCCTCCAAATGAATTAATTTAGCAAACAGCACTCGGCTATTTTATTGAGAAGCATAGGTATTCTCCATCTCCCGGGGTTATAAAGCAAATCTAAAAAGAAGGGGAAGGGCTCATAGTAATTAATGTTCCTTCTAGTTCCTCTCTGGGATAAAAGGCCTACCCTTTAAATATTTGTCTTGTCTCTGCTGGTGTGGCCCACCTCTCATCTCGACACAGGACATCTGCAGCACAAGCAGATCTAGATTGCTATATTATAAAGTTAATCTTGCATAAATAACACTTCAGTGGTAATAGTCCAGGCCCAAGGCACTTACTGGAGATTAATAAACAGCTGGGAGCATCGGGGTCTCTAGGAGAAGCTCAGGGCAGTTACCCTCATGCAGTCATCAAGTCTGCCATGAAACTCCATGGCAAAAGTCATTGTTGTGCTTTGAGAAATGTTTTCAATATGATGAAGAACTTATTGTCCTTTTGTTAGGAAAGAAATGTCTAAGTAATGAGCTGCTTCTGAAGGGATGTAATAATTTACAAAAGCCAGATTTACCATCCAAAGTCTTAAAAAAAAATCAATTTGCTTATTTATCAGCTCTTTTGGTTACTCTTTTGTTTTCTTTCCTCTGATCCTTTCCTTTTTGTCTCCCTGCTATAATTTTTGTTCTTTCTTTGTATAGAATAAAAGACCTATATCTTTAGTTCACAGCCTCGGCTTTCTTCTTCGAACTAAATTGTCAGCTGCTCTTGAGAAGTTAAATATTTTTCACATATCAGTGTGATACTTCCATAAGCTTCCGATGAGAATAGATTAAAGCTGAATCAGATGATATACATAAAGGGAGTCATTTTTAAAGGATTTTCTGTGTGTAAACTCTGTTTTATGCACATGGAAGGGTTTTATAAAATTACCCCACTGTATACGCATGGTGACAAGTCAGAGCATACTTTCACATAATCTGCACATATGGGTAAAGTACGGATGGAGTCATGAAGTACATTTGTAGATGATTAAAGTGCAATACCTACACACATACATCATCTCAATACCCTTACACCTGCTTCCGAGCTGTGTAAATGCACTCGATTGCAATTTAACTATGATTATAAAATAGCGTCACAAAAGCTGTACAAAGACATATAAACACCTATGTGTCATTATACAGTAGCCTCGAAATAGGCACCTACTTGACCTACCAACCTTGACAGATCTCAGATGGAGACACACACGCACCTGACTTCATGATGAAAACAGTAGGTATGTACAGGAAAATGTTCAAGTAGTAGTATCTCTTCCTTCCATGTCCAAAAGCTCATTTTCCAAGGTCCTCATATCCCTGAGAGTCCTCCTGGAAATATCTAGGCACCCTGGTCCTCTCTACTTCTGCTATGCAGTATCCCGGAAACAGGATCTGCCATTCCAGTCATTTCATGGGGTTCCAAGACTGGTAGAGATTCATTAAGGAACTGATTCTTCAGTGCAAGGCCAAGTATTAATCCAGCCAGTCTCGTTTTCAAGCTAGCCACGATGAATATAAATTAGAGGTTTCTCATATAATGGAGGCACTGCAGGCAAATCTATCTCATACATTTTTATTCTAGATAACCTAAAAACTAGTTTGCCTGGATGTGTTCCAAGGACTGAGTTGAGAAACCCTGATCTAGAGAATAGACTCGCTCTCACTCTCACACCCATTAACAATGCAGGGATCCTACTCTTGTCACACAAAAAGAGCATACATAGCTTAATAATGAAGGAAGTTTTTGGTTTGAATGTTTAGTCAATAAAGGGCAAAGGATAGAGGACTGAGGTACTGTAGATGTGGATGCCATTTTTTAGCCTTTAGAATGAAGTGAAGCAATATTGTACTGAATGGATGGACCGTCTTGACAAGGATCTGAAAGCATTCCCTAATGCAGAAAGGTAAGTGAATGTTTCTTTCAAAACATAGTGCTCTGTCGGTGGATTTTAAATGACACTGAACTTTAGTAAAAAGTGACTACTTTGACAAATGGAATATGAAATGAACTTCTAATATTGAATGCTAAACTCAAAGAAGCAAGTGATTGCACACATATGTATGTATATACAGGGTGGCCCAAAAAAAGTAAGAACATCTCGTAGCATATAAGTTATTTAAAAATTCAAAAAGACAGATGTAAACGATTGACAAATTAAAAAAAAAAAGATGGCGACCGGAAATTGTCAAAATAAAGACGTTATATAGCTAAAACCCTCACTTGGTTTGCAGCTTGTCGTGCTGTGAGGGCTTGTGTGCATCAGTGATGCTGAGAGCTAAACTATCGGTAGTTTAACTACTGGCAGGGTCTCCCAAGATGGACAGGTCTCAGCTGAGGTGCCAGACCAAGACAAACCACCCATCTGGGCAGCAGCAGAATGGGATAGTGTTGATGGCGGAGGATCACATTTCTGTGAGAATGGCAACAACACCAAACTTAAACTGCACAGAGGAAAGGCCCAGCAATCTACTTCTGTATCTTGCTATGAAAACCTAATGGATAGCTACAACAAAACAAATTGTGCTATAGTGCTGGAAGATGAGACCCCCAGGTCGGAAGGCACTCAACTAGCTAATGGGGAAGAGCTGAAGACTTTTCAGAGTAAAGCCAGCATTTATGATGTGGTTGGATCAAAGCCCTCGGGATGTCTGACTGTTGATGTAGCTGTGCATGAAATGAGAGTCAGAAGCTATAAAGATGTCTTACACATTGGAACATGGAATGCACGAAGCATGAACCAAAGGAAGTTGGAGGTGGTCAAGAATGAAATGGAACATGTACAACTTGATCTGTTGGGTGTCAGCGAACTGAAATGGACTGGCATCGGGCACTTTGCATCAGATGATCACATGGTCTACTATGCTGGAAATGAAAGACAAAGAAGAAATGGTGTTGCATTTATAATAAAGAAGAAACTTGCAAGAACTGTAATGAAATACAATGCAGTCAGCGAAAGCTTAATCTCTATTCGTCTACAAGGAACGCCTATCAACACAACTATAATTCAAGTATATGCCCCAACAACAGCTGCAGAAGAGAATGAAATTATTATTATTATTATTTAGCTGTATTTATATCCCGCTTTTCACCGGTTCAAAGCGGTCAATTGGGAGATACATTTAACACGAGGGGATATGACACACATACAGGGAACATGTGCAATGGAGGGTTAAGTGGCTTGCCCAAGACCACAAGGAGTACCTATAGGACTAGAAATCCCAGTCCCTCCGGCCTGAGATTGCTGTCCCCAGGTGGGACTTGAACCCCTGGCCCTTCGGCCTGAAGTACCTTGTCCTAACCACTAGGCCACTCCTTCCTCAAATTGAAGAGTTCTATGAACAAGTACAAGCTGAAATTGACAGAACATGCAAACAGAATATCCTGATAGTCCTGGGTGACTGGAACGCAAACGTTGGCAACAAAGAAGAAGGCAAAGTACTTGGAAAATATGAACTTGGCAACAGAAACGAAGCTGAAGAAAGACTGATAGAATTCTGCAAGACCAACAATCTATTCATCTCAAATACCTTCTTCCAGCAACACAAGTGGCGACTGTACACATGGACATCACCCAATGGATTGTATAAAAATCAAATTGACTACATCTGTGAAAGTCAACGATGGAAAAGCTCTGTAACATCAACAAAGACAAAGCCTGGAGCTGACTGCCTGCAAAATCGATTTGCTGCTTTAGATACAAATGACAGAGCTCCAGAAGAGTTATGGAATGACATCAAGAAGGTTGTGTTGGAAGAAAGCGAGAAGTCTCTACAAAAGGTGAAAAAGCAAAAATGGCCAAAATGGATGACGGAAGAAACTCTGAAAATTGCCCAGAAACGCAGAGAAGCTAAAGCCAGAGGAGAAAGAAAGACAATCGCAGAACTCAACAGAGATTTCCAATGTGCAGCAAGACAGGACAAGGAAAAGTACTACAATGACACATGCAAGGAAATAGAAGCTGAAACTATTAGAGGAAGAACAAGATTGGCTTTCCTAAAGCTACGAGAGTTAAAGAAAAAGTTCCAGCCTCGAATTGGAATGTTACAAGATGCTCAAGGTTCTATGTTGAATGATGCTGAGAAGATCAAGAAAAGGTGGAAGGAATATACAGAGTTTTTATATGATAAAGATCAAGTGAACCAACAGCTGCTTCAACCTGTACCTTATGATCGGGAACCATTGTTGATGAAAGAAGAAGTTGAAGCAGCATTGAAAGCCTTATCAAAGAACAAAGCACCAGGCATTGATAGCATTCCCATAGAAGTATTACAGCAATCTGAAGCAGCTGTTACCATACTTACAAGGCTCTGCCAAGAAATATGGACGACATCATGGCCAACTGACTGGAAAAGATCTCTGTTTATACCAATACTAAAGAAAAGTGATCCAACTGACTGTGGAAATTATTGCGCAATTGCTCTGATCCCACATGCCAGCAAGATTCTACTGAAGATTATTCAAAAGAGACTACAACCATACCTGGAACAAGAACTACCTGAAGTGCTAGACCTGAAGTTGGTCCATTAGATGATAAAGGGGTTAAAGGAGCACTAAGAGGCGACAAGGCGATAGCGGAGAGACTGAACAAATTCTTTGCTTCAGTCTTTAATGAGGAAGATGTAGGGATGTTACCCATGACTGAAGTGGTATTTAAAGGTGCAGAAGAATTGAAGGAAATATCGATACATCGAGAAGATGTATTACAACTATTAGATAAGCTGAAGAGTAGCAAATCACCTGGGCCGGATGGTATACATCCAAGGGTATTGAAAGAACTGAAATATCAGATTGCAGACCTGCTATTAGTAATCTGTGAACTATCATTAAAATCATCTCTAATACCTGAAGATTGGAGGATCGCCAATGTAACACCAATTTTTAAAAAGGGTTCCAGGGGTGATCCGGGAAACTACAGACCGGTGAGCCTGACGTCAATACCGGGAAAAATGATAGAAACCATCATAAAGAATAAAATTACTCAGCATGTAGATAGTCATGAACTAATGAGAGACAGCCAACATGGCTTTAGACAAGGAAGATCTTGTCTTACTAATCTGTTATGTTTTTTTGAAGGAGTGAATAATCAGGTGGACAAAGGTGAGTCAGTTGATATTGTGTATCTGGACTTTCAGAAAGCCTTTGACAAGGTCCCTCATGAGAGACTTTTGGCAAAACTAAAGAGTCATGGGATAGGAGGCAGTGTACTATTGTGGATCAGGAACTCGTTAAAAGATAGAAAGCAGAGGGTAGGGCTAAATGGCCAATTTTCCCAATGGAGAAAGGTGAATAGTGGTGTACCCCAGGGATCTGTGCTGGGTCCGCTGCTTTTTGACATATTCATAAATGACCTGGAAAGTGGAATAACGAGTGAGGTTATCAAATTTGCAGATGACACAAAACTATTTAAAGTTGTTAAAACCCAAGAGGATTGTGGAAAATTGCAAGAGGATCTTTTTATTTATTTTATTTATTTATTACAGGCTCTTATATACCGCTCTATTCAGCATCAGCGCGGTTCACAATATAACAACAGACCAGAACAACAAACAGTTTGGTTTTACAGATAAATTGGAAGACTGGGCATCAAAATGGCAGATGAAATTTAATGTGGACAAGTGCAAGGTTATGCACCTAGGGAAGAACAACCCAAACTATGGTTACACGATGCAAGGTTCCACATTAGGAACCACCACCCAGGAAAAAGATTTAGGCGTCATTGTGGATACCATGTTAAAACCCTCGGCCCAGTGTGCAGCGGCGGCCAAGAGAGCAAATAGAATGCTAGGTATGATAAGGAAAGGAATGGAAAATAAAACAAAGAATATTATAATGCCTCTATATCGTTCCATGGTGAGACCGCACCTTGAATATTGTGTGCAATTCTGGTCGCCGTATCTTAAAAAGGATATAGAGTTATTAGAAAAGGTTCAGAGAAGAGCCACCAAAATGGTAAAGGGGATGGAAAGATACTACTATGAAGAAAGGCTAAAAAGGTTACGGCTCTTTAACCTGGAAAAGAGACGGCTGAGGGGAGATATGATAGAAGTCTATAAATTAATGAACGGAGTGGAACAGGTAAACGTAGATCGATTGTTTACCTTATCAGAATATAGAAAGACTAGGGCACATGCAATGAAGCTACAGGGTAAACTATTTAAGACTAATAAAAGAAAATATTTTTTCACTCAACGTGTAATCAAACTCTGGAATTTGTTACCGGAGGATGTAGTAAAGGCTGTTAGTGTAGCTGGGTTTAAAAAAGGTTTGGACAAGTTCCAGGAGGAAAGATCCATAAGCCATTATTAAGAAGGGACCCAGGATATCAATGCTTGAACCAATACAAGCATTGTGGAACCTGTGTCCCTTGGGGAAACTGCTAGGTACATATGACCTAGATTGGCCACTGTTGGAAACAGAATACTGGGCTTGATGGACCTTGGTCTGACCCAGTATGGCATATCTTATGTTCTTATGCTAGCAGGGTTCAGAAATGGGCGAGGAACGAGAGACATCATTGTGGATGTGAGATGAATCCTTGAAAAGACTAAAGAATACCAAAAGGATATCTATTTGTGCTTTATCGACTACAGCAAGGCTTTTGACTGTGTAAACCATGAGAAACTCTGGACCACATTAAGAAGCATGGGTATACCAGAACACCTGATCGTTCTCTTGCACAATCTGTACATTGATCAAGAAGCAACAGTTCGAACGGAACAAGGAGAAACAGAATGGTTTAAAATAAGCAAAGGTGTAAGACAAGGCTGCAAGCTTTCCCCCTACCTGTTTAATTTATATGCAGAACAAATCATCAGAGAAGCAGGATTGTATGAAGACAATAGAGGTGTGAAGATTGGTGGAAGACTCATCAACAACCTTCGCTATGCTGATGATACCACATTACTGGCTGAAAGTGAAGATGATCTGAAACATTTGCTTCTCACAATCAAAGAACATAGTCTCAAAATGGGCCTGCACCTTAATGTAAAGAAGACAAAGATCATGACAACTGGCATAATCAACAGGTTCATCGTTGAAGGAGAAGAAATTGAAATCGTGAACAACTTTAACCTACTTGGATCAACTATCAATAAAGAAGCAACAAGCAGTCAAGAAATCAGACGACACATTGCTCTTGGCAGAATGGCTATGAAAGACCTAGATAAGATTCTCAAGAGCAGAGATGTCTCTCTCCATACAAAGATTAGACTTGTTCAAGCCATAGTATTTTCAATAACATCATATGGATGTGAAAGCTGGACAGTGAAAAAGATAGACAGGAAGAAAATTGATGCCTTTGAATTATGGTGCTGGTGGCGAATACTATGTATACCATGGACTGCCCAAAGAACAAATCAGTCGGTACTACAGGAGGTCAAACCTAAGCTTTTTTTAGAAGCTCAGATGACAAGACTTCGAGTTTCATACTTTGGACACATCATGCGAAGAGAGAGATCATTAGAGAAAGACATCATGCTTGGCAAGATAGAAGGTCAACGCAAAAGAGGAAGGCCAGCAATGAGATGGATCGATACAATAACAGCAGCTACAGACTGAACACAATTTAGGATAGCTATCTAGAGGGTCGCCATGAGTCGACTCCGACTCGACGGCACTTAACAACAACAATAGCTAAAAAAAGGTAAATAAGTAAACTATTTAAGCTTTTAATTTACGAGATGTTCTCACTTTTTTTGGGCCACCCTGTAAATATTTTCTGGTTATCTCACCAGTCTGACACCTCCAATTTCATCATTGGTCTATTATACAGTATATAATAGGCCAATGATGAAATTGGAGGTATCATACTGGTGAGATAACCAGAAAATTGCCTTATATTTTGTGGTCCATAAAAATAATTGTGAATTGATGTATATTTTGAGCTCTATTTTGGAAGACCTGTTGTGTTTAGTTTTGAACACATTAGCCTTGACTGCCAGTAGTTTCTCATGCCCTGCATCTCCTTATAGCACTGGTGCTTTCTTTTCTGACTGAATATATGGCTTTTGTCATGTGGGCGAGTGCTGGATGTTCCTCATTCATTCTTATGGAGCTGATGTAAATTAGTGGTTCAGGGTATGCAAACAAGTTGGTGTGTGGACTGAAAAGTAGGTAGGTATTTTTAGCTTATTGCACATTGGTCATGCAGACATCAGGCTCCAATAGTGCTCACTGTGGTTCCCCCATCTTTTTCAATAGAGGATCATTATCAGCTGAGCAACTTTGCATGACTAGGTTCATCATAATAGCAGCTAATGCATTCTGTGGCTCCGAGCAAAGTAAACCAAGATGCTTCATTATGCCCTCATTTGCATCCAGTTTGCTTTCACTGGTTTGAATAGCAAATATATTTATTTGCCAGCATGCCCAAATAACTATTTGCCTCATTCTCCTTTCTAGCCTCTAAATGAGTAAATCAACTCAGTCGTGAGCAGGATTATTAAAACTTACATTCTGATTTATGAACAGTTTTAGTGTTTTGTCATGTGTGTCTTTGAACATGGTTACCACAGCACCTTGTAGTTGTTTGCTTATAGTAGTGGGTCCTATAATCCCTGATAGTCATTTCAATTTATATACAGAAAATAGTGCTACACTTAAAAAAAAAACACACTCACAATTTGCTATACATTTATCCTTATGCTCTTTTTTAAAAGCTGAAAATAGATTAATCAAAGAGACTAAGAGGTCCATGCATTCAACTTTAACATGCACAATAAAGGCATTTTGTACATGGTAAAAATACTGCGCTCTGCATTATGGTGGCAGTTTTCAAACTTCTCGCATGGCTGCCAGGGTTACAGATGATTTTGCACCTTTATGTGGGTACTTCCTCCTGGAAAGAATGTGTGTAGATCTGAAAATACAATGCACATGTATAATTTTTCTCCTCCAATCTAAAGAGGCTCCTGAGAATGCCTGTTCTCAGGGCAGCTGAAAGTGCATGTCTAGTGGGACAGTGTAAATGCTTTTAGCTGCATTGAGGGAGGGAGGTTTTTCAGATGGCCAATTTATTTACCTGTGTAAATGCCTTTGAACATTTCCTTCTAAGGCCTTAACCTGCACATTAAAATGGACCCTGTATATTAATGGGTAAATGATTGACTCACGTCTAGATACATGAGAAAAAGGTTTACTTACAATTAGATTTTCTCTTGCTGTAACACTTATTTTCTGTAGGTAACAATAATAATGCATGCCTCAGGTCAGGTATTAAACCTTTGCCATGCACAGGTTTTTCAATTTGGACCAGTTGAACTGGTTAATGTGCATAGAATGTGAGCTTTTAGAAACATATAAATATGATGACAGAAAAAGACCACATGGCCTATCTAGTCTGTCCTTCCATAACAACTACAACAGTCCCCTTTTTACCTTTAGAGATCCTCTGTGTTTGTCCCATGCTTTTTTGAATTCAGTTACTGTCCTCATCTCTACCACCTCCACTGGGAGACTATTCCACGGATCCACTACTTTTTCCATAAAGAAATATTTCCGCATATCACTCCTGAATCTATCTCCCTTCACCCTCATCCCATGTCCCCTTGTAGCAGAACTTGCTCTCAATTGAAAGAGGCTCTCTCCCTGAACATTTATGCCACGGAGGTATTTAAACATCTCAATCATATCACCTCTATCCCGCCTTTCCTCTAAGGTGTACATATTAAGATCCTTAAATCTGTCCTCATATGCTTTATAATGAAGACCACTAATCATTTTAGTAGCCACCCTCTGCACCGACTCCATCCTCTTCACATCCTTTTGAAGGTGCTGTCTCCAGAATTGCACACTATACTCCAAATGAGGTCGCACCAAAGACTTATACAGAGGCATTATCACCTCCTTCTTTCTGCTAGCCATTCCTCTCCGTATGCACCTAAGCATCCTTCTAGCTTTTGCCGTCACCTTTTCTACCTGTTTAGCTACTTTAAGGTCATCAGACACAACCACGCCTAGGTCCTGCTCTTCTTTAGTGGACAAAAGTACTTCACCCCCTATACTATATTGCTCCCTTGGATTGCTGCAGCCCAAATGCATGACCTTACATTTTTTAACATTAAATCCCAGCTGCCAAATTCTAGACCATTCTTCAAGCTTAGCTAGATCCCTCCTCATGTTATCTACCCCTTCCTGGATGTCTACTCTATTGCAGATTTTGGTATCATCCGCAAAGAGGCAAACCTTACCTGAAAGCCCTTCCGCTATATCACTAACAAAGATGTTAAAAAGAATCGGACCAAGGACAGATCCCTGGGGCACACCACTGATAACATCCTTCTCCTCAGAGTGAGCTCCATTTACTTGTACTCTTTGTCGCCTCCCACCCAACCAATTTCTAATTTTAGTTTTCATGTATCTTCTGTGAAGACATTAGGCTTATAACAATTAATATGCACAGGGTAAAACCTATTGCCTACCGCATTAAAAGGCGCATTTTGGAAAAGAAGTGCAGATCAGAATTGAGATAGTGCAGTCATGACCTTTACAATTCTTCTTAACATGGAGCCTTTTCTGAAACAGTGACTAGGTAGGTGCAGGCGTGCTGGCGTATGTGCTGATACATGAAGCTGGAGGAGCCAGTTTGCAATTCTACACACGTGAGAAAGCAACAGGGAAACATGTTCACAATTATCCCATGCAAGTGCAAGTACTTACACATGTATGTTGGCCAATTTACAAGCCTGTACATGTAAATGCCGCCATTAAACTTTAGATACTGCTATCTTTGTCCTATTTCAATTTGAAGGGAGAAATAAAAAACCTCCTTAATCCTTCCTGTAAAGGGCTGGCTGAAACGAAGCACTTTTAAAAACCTAAGAGCAAGTATAAATCACAACGTGGACAATTTTGGTCATATACCCCAATTGACCGCTTTGACCCGTTGAAAAGCGGAATATAAATACAGCTAAATAAAATAAAATATACATTTATTTCCTATATGAAATGGGGAATACACGTGTAGATTTGTAACCCACCCTGGCCACGCCTCCAACATGCCCCTTTACAACTTCTGAGTAGTAAGCATATCCACATGCCAATTGGGCCCTTTCTAAAATGCTTATTTATATGTGGATGCCACTTATACAAGCACATGGAGTGGAGGAGTAGCCTCATGGTTAACGCACTGGGTTGAGAACCAAGAGACTAGGGTTCAATTCCCACTAACACTCCTTGTGGCCTTGGGCAAGTCACATAACCGTCCATTGCCTCAGAAAAATCCAAGTTATCAAAGTCCCTGTTCAATGTACATTACCAAGTTTAAGTAACAATGTAAACCACAAAGACATGGGGAGGGGTGATCTGCACAGAGCAGCAGGGGCACCTACTTTTGCCATCTTACTGAGCAGACTAGATGAACCATACTGGTCTTTATCTGCCATCATTTACTATGTTACTATGACTGAAATGATAAAGCAATATGAAAAACCTGTTAAATAAATATCCCTGATTATTATTGATTTTGCCAGTTGTCAGGATCTTTGTCTTCTTTATGTGCAGGCCTATTTTACGACTATGGGCCCAATATTTGAAAGGTATTTACATGGTTTACAGCACTCGAAACCATGTAAATGCCGCTATCCAAGATATTCAACGGCATGAACATGATTAGTGCCACTGAATATGCCCTCTCTTCTCCCTTACACACCCCGATGCTAAACGCTTAGCATCAGGGCATGTCGGGGGCATGTTGGAGGAGCGGAGCAGCAACAATTGATAACTGGACAGCAGCGATATGCATGCTGCCCAGTTAGCGACCTGTGTCTAAAAGATATGCAAGGCAAAAGCTCACCTATCTTTAAGCGCAGGAGCTAACCGGGCAGCATGCAATATCGCTGCTATCTGGTTATTGACTGTGGCTCAGAGGCAATCCCGGATATTCAACGCTGGGGCCGTATATAACCCCAGCATATAATCCCATATAACCCCAGCATATAACCCCGCATATAATCCCAGGTCAGTGGGGAGGGATATGTGCCAAAGGGCGTATAGCCCTCCTAAATCGGGACCTATGATCTTCGATCTTGATAAGTAAATGTTTCAGATCATCTTCATTTTTAGCCAATATCATGGCATCATCATCATCATAGCAAAGGTTTTTGATAAGCCTTCCACAGCTGCATAAGTTACAATGAGGGGCTCCAAAGCAAAATTTTTCTGCGGGCCCCTCATTGTCACTGTGGTACACGCCATCCATGCAGGACCTCTTTTGTGTTGTGGTGGCAGCAAACTTACTTCATCCTGTTTGCTGCACTGCCTTTGCTCTTGTAAGTTTGCCGCAGACAAGGCACCTGTTCCCACTGGGTCAAAGTCTGGCAGTGTGGTTGTTAACGCAAGACTTCATCCTGATGAGGAATAGCATCTGGGCCCGCAGCAAACTTACTAGATTGAAGGCATCACAGCAATTACTGCCGCTGTATGGGCCTCCTTTCTGTCCGGGCTCCCCCGCTTTGCGGGTGCTGCTTGGGTGGAATTTATGCCACTGGTCTTCCACCAATCTTCAAACTTCAATTGTCTTCATACAATCCTGCTTCTCTGATAATTTGTTCTGCATATAAATTGAATAGGTAGGGAGAAAGTATGCAACCTTTTCATATACCTTTCCTGATTTTAACCACTCCGTTTCTTCTTGTTCCATTCGAACTTGGTCAATGTAAAGAATGTGCATGAGAACGATCATGTGTTCTAGTATACCCATGCTTCTTAATATGCCCCAGATATTACTGTAGTCAATAAACACGTTAAGTATCTTTTTGGTATTCTTTTCTCTTTTCAAGGATCCACCTCACATCTGTGATAATGTCTTTTGTTCCTTGTCCTTTCCTGAATTGTGCTTGCATTTCAGGCAGTTCTTGTTGCAAGTATGGTTGTAGTCTCCACTGAATGATTTGAGTATAATCTTGCTGGTGTGTGGGATCAGAGCAATTTCATCATTGATGGAGAAGAAATAGAAATAGTAAATGGCGTCCACCAAAGCGTACATGTTGCTGTGAGTTCTGGACTGTTCCTGGTCTGACATTAGCATTATGGGTAGATGTTATGCTAGGCAGAAGGGGTTTGTGCATTTGCAGCCCTCACAATAGCCGAGTGCCCAGTTCCGTCAGACTACGATCAAGCAAACAATACGACTGCAATTACTCGATCTCTCACCCGGTTGTGCCACTGGAATGCCAGATAAAGCCGCATCACTCCTGTCTTTGAGTCCAGGTGCTCCTGAATCTTCTCCATCGCCAAGAGCCGGCTCCCCTGCCTGGGCAAGTCTGAGACCATTAGACCTAGAAAAGGTGTTTCTACCACAGGGAGAGTACTGTCCAGGTAGAGCACAAGTCTGGAAGGTTGTCAAGGCTGAGAAAGTAAAGCAAAATCCATTGTGAATGAAGACGGAGATAGGCAAGGTCCCTAGATAAATGCGTTTATGCCCCTCATCTCGAGAATGCCTACCTCTGGGGGAGTTGAAGAAAGTACCTCTAGAGATGGGCTCGCCACTTCGGGGGTGGAGGTTTGCACGCTCAAGAAGCCTCAGAATGTGTTCTGGATAACATGTGGGAGGCTATCAGAATGTTGAATAAATCTTTGGTACAAATGAATTCCTCTATAGTTGAATTTCAGAAGAAAGAGTCCAAGGAAATGGGAGAAGCTGTAGCCATTGAGGACAGGTGTGAAAAACTGGAGAAAGACCTGACGTGTATACAAGCTGTGCAGGGAGAGTTTGTTAAAGAAAAATTGACTATTCATTGAAACTTGATGTTTTTCATAATGGTGCCCAGATTTTGAACTTGAGAGCCCTTAACTTTCCTAGGACTTCCATAGTATCCCCTATGGCTATGTTTAAGAAATACATGAAGGAGGTGCTGTGTATCGCAGATGCAACGCTGTCCCCTCTGACTAAGGCATATCACCTATTATCACTGAAACCGGAGATAAAGAGTGTAGAAGTGCAAAAAGGAAAGATATCAGTGGATAGTTTGGAGTTAACAAACCTTTTGGAACACTCCTTGAATGAAGAACATCAGAGGAGAGACTTTTGCATTCTCCCAGGATTGAAATCAGGTGCTTTGGTTATTTAACTCAAAAAGGCTTGTTCGATTTCTAGACTTAAAAATCTGGCTTTTTTCTGACCTTTGTCATCAGACTCAGGACAGAAGGAAGCAGTTTCGTAAATTACACCAAGAAATTTTAAATCTTGGCAGTACTTTCCTACCTAAATCTATTCTTCTCACTTGACCAGGGCTGACTTTGGTGGTCCCTGCAAGATCACACCTAATTTAATAGGAGTGGAACGAGCAATGGATGGCATTGCCTAAATATACAAGTAAATTGCAAGCTGCATTATATAATGGTGGTGGTGTTTGTTTTCACATGGGAGAGGTTGTATGGTCTTTATCTGCCATCGTGTTATTTATTTATTTAACACTCCATTCGGAAAGGAATTGACATCATGGTGGTTTATACATAAGATATCCAGCTAGTAACAGTTATAGTCATACTTACAAATAACAGAAACATGACAAAAATAAGGACAGATAGAGGGAGGGGGATGCATAGGACAACAATTAATTTCCTGTTATACAAAAAAAAAATAAACCTGACCACAACAGGAAAAGAAGGAAAAGAGCGCTGTGATCAAAGCATTTAAGAGATAAAAGAGAGCTCAAAATATAGCAGCTATCTATGCTTCTATGTAAAACTCAAAAGACTTTTTAAAATATAAAGATGGTAGAGCAGGTTGGTGCCTTTAGAGAGCAGTGAGATAATTGAGGGAGACAGTAGAATGTTCAGCAAGAGGCATCCTACTGATAGATAGGGAAGCAGCATCCTTATTAAACACCTTTTGAGTTTAATGTATTTGATCATTTTAATTCTGAATATGTTACATTCTTGAGTAGCTAAGCTATGCTGTTACCACTGCTGAGGGTTAAGCAGTGGCTGGTGCCCTGTAATATGCTACTTGCATAGCTTAAACTGTCACTGAAAGGAAGTGGGAGAAACTGAACCTCAGGAGAATGAAAGTAGAAAAATGGGCTCTGACACTTTGGAGGAGTCCAGTGAAAAAGGAGAACTGCGGGGGGCGGAGCCTGATGTCCAGCGGGTTAGACGCTTTGCGCTGAAGCTCCCGAGGGGCCTACTCAGAATCCTGACTTAATACCTACATTAACTTAATATTTTGCTCCGAACTTACCGGGGTGCCTCGGGGGAGATGGCGGCCCATAAACCAGCGCGCTTAGACTTCGGATCTCCCTCTTCTTCACACGGAAAACGTTCCAAGACAGAGCTGCCTTCCCCACAAAAGATGGTGCCATTTCGGGATAACCCCGAAATGCAACAGGAGATCTTGGAGGAAATACGTGGTGTGAAGGAACTGGTGCAGTCCAACGGAGAAGCGCTTCGAGCCATGAGAGAAGATTTTGGTGTACTTCAGGATCGTTTTGAAGGTCTTTCATTCCGGCAGGACAATATGGCGGGGGTCCTCGACTCGCACGTGGTGCGCTTGGTGAAACTGGATGAGGCTGAGCGTCAGATACAGAATCTACAAAAAGAGTTAGAGGATAGCAATAATCGAGCCCGTCGCAACAATGTAAGGCTCATTGGTGTACCGGAGGGCGCGGAAGCAGGAGATATGAGAGAATTCCTGGTCAAAACTCTTCCCTCCTTGCTGAAGATTACTTTTCACAGAGATCTGGAAATTGACCGAGCACATCGTGTTCCTACCAGCATGGCGCTCAATCGGACGACCCCCCGGCCCATCATTTTTCGTCTACTGAGATATCAGCAAGTTGAGCAAATTCTAAATGCTGCCCGGGCGAATCGTCATTTGGAGTTTGAAAATCATAAAGTCTCCTTCTTCCCTGACTTGGCTAAGCCCACAGCTGACCGTCGGAAGAGACTCCTTGCTTTTCGACCTAGACTTCAACAATTACAGGCTCGCTTCGGCATCTTATATCCAGCGAAGCTCAGAGTGACTCTCCATAACCAAACTCGTACCTTCGAAGATCCTGATCTGCTAGCAACATTTCTAGCTTCTAAAGAAGCAGACCAGATGCGCTAATCCAACAGCTTGGATGGAATCCGCTGGAACGGTCCGCCATTTTGAATGGCCCGATGTGGTGATCGCTGCCTGAAACGGAGACTGCCTGGACTTTTCTTTCTCTTTATATATACCTTGTTGGTCTCCTCTCTTTCCACGATGAGATCCTTGGTCAGTCTCGGAGCCTGTATAGCATTGTAGGATTTATGTTTCAATTCAGGCCTTCTCTGGGGCTTCTCCCCGCAGACATCAGGCCGCCAGTAATTTCTGGGGTTTTGCTTCTTCTCTAAGGCACTCCGGTGCTTATTTTGTTATAAGGGGCGCTTCATGGTTTTCCTTAGTTTAATTTCTATCATGTTGTTTCTGCAGTCATTTACTGGTACTATGAGCGACATTGTGTACCTCTGTGTGCTATTATGTTTCTTTTTCAGATTGTTTAACTATTTGGCATGGCTTCATGTACGTTATCATTACTGACTGTAAAAGGCATCAATAGTCCATTCCAAAGAAGGACAATCCCTAGCTCTCTTAATCATGATTATTCTGAGTTAGTGTTTTTTCCGGAGGCCCATTTACTGGGCATAGCTATTTCCTATCTCCTTCATTACGACATACTGAAATTGGCTTCCATCTGAACCTCAATGATTGGTGGAATTATGTCCATTTTACTGTAATTATGAGCAACTACCTCGTATGTCAATCTCTTCCACTCAAGCCCTTCATTGCTTGTTTAAAAGGAAGATGTTTCATGATTATGTTCTAACTGCTAACTGCTCTCCTTTGGCTGTTTACTTTTGTATACATTTCTGTCACAGGATCAGCCTGTATCATCAATACCATTTTTGCTTGTTTGCTGTATAATAACTGATGTGTGTAAGCGCTTATGTGATGACTCTTATTAGCTTAGAGAAGAAGCATAGGGTGGGGGGTAATTGGGGTTGTTTTCCTTGTTGTATGTGTGTATTTGTATCTTTTGGTGTGTTGTTACTTTTGTTTGTTGTAAAATGAAAATAAACGTCTTAAAAAAAAGAAAAAGGAGAACTGCAGGCAGAGCAGCATGTTTCCTATCCAAGAGCACATAAAGAAACTAGCTGCTTACCAGGAGAGCATCTGAGTTCCTTAATGCTCGGCTATTTTTTGATTCCCTGCTTATATCCTGTCATCAGGGAGCTAGTTCATTTATTAGCTCATAGTTAAAGATAGCTGTAGGTGAATTACATTCAGGTACAGTAGGTGATCCCCTTCCACACAGGGCTTATGATAGTTTTGTACATGAGGTAATGGAAGGCAATATGATTTGCCCAAGGTCACTGGGAACACCAATGAGATATGAGCCCTGGTTCCTAGCCCACTACTCTAATCACTAGGCTAATCTTAGGATACTATATTGAGCAGGGCCGGCCCGTCCATTTGTGGCAGGCTATGGCCTATAATAGTCTGCAAATATGAAAGGCCTGTAAGTTAGGCCCTGATTCCAACCCCCATCTAAGAGAAAGAACCAAAAATCTGTGAAAAATGAGAAAACTGTTTTAAACTGCTTAATAAGAAGTTTTCATGAATGCATAAATCTTTCTTTATTCTCTTGTGCAGTGAAGATAGAAATGTTTTAATACTTGCATTCCTAGAGCCAGGGACGACCTTGCAGTAGAGAAGTATCCAAACCTAGAAACTGTACCATTGTTAGAACAGTCCTAGAGGAGGGAGCTGGGTGCTAGGCCCAGGAGGGATCTCCGAATGGACAAATGCAGGGGGCGTTGGCAATAGAAAATCTGCATGTATCAAACTGGAAAGAAATGTATAAATGAATATGTTTCTGTAAGAACTTTGCTCAGTCCTTTTTGAAGCTTGACTAACTGGGCCTTGTGCACAATAAATTGTCTTGGACCCTGTAAATTGACTCCTGGATTTATTCATTGTCTGCACTTCGCTGCTACACATTGAGCGAGAATGTTGTTTGCACAGGGCCCCACGCTTCAGGGGGCCCCACGCGAACCACATTCTCGCTCAATGGACGGCTGCAGTGGGAGCCGGGGAAGCCTGCGTGAGGCCCCGGCTCCCTCTGCACAGCCCGCCAGTGTGAAGAGCCTTTACCTTCACGCTGGCGGCTGTTTCAATGAAGCCGCAAATGCAAGGAGAGGTTAAAGGGCATGCCTTTAACCTTTCCCAGCATTCGCAGCTTCATTGAAACAGCCGCCAGCATGAAGGTAAAGGGGCCTTGCGCGGGCTTCCCCTGCTCCCTCTGCAGCCCCTTAGACGGTGCAGGGCTCTTTGGATGAAGGGGGGCGGCTAGGATTGGATGGGCTGTGATGGGAGGGTTAAACAGACTGGAAATGGGCTGTGATGGGGAAAGACTGGAAATGGGCTGTGGTGGGGGGGGACAGACTGCAATTGGGCTGTGATGGTGGAGGGGCAGGAAATAGACTGGAAATGGGCTGTGATGGTGGGGGGGGGGAACAGACTGTTCCCCCCATCACAGCCCAATTGCAGTGTTTCCCCTCCCCCAACATCACAGCCCATTTGCAGTCCTATCCCCCCCCCCCCCAACATCACAGCCCATTTGCAGTCCTATCCCCCGCCCCAACATCACAGCCCATTTGCAGTCTGTTCCCCCCATCACAGCCCAATTGCAGACTGGGGGGGGATAGGACTGCAAATGGGCTGTGATGGCGGGGGGGGAACTGACAAAGTGGGCTGTGATGGTAGGGGGGAACTTGGACTGGAAATGGGCTGATGAAGAGCTGGATTAGGACTGGAAATGGGCTGAAGAGGGCTGGAATAGGACGAAGTGGGCTGATGAGGGGGTTAGGATTGGAAATTGGCTGATGGGGAGCTTGGAGTGGAAATGGGCTGATGGGGGACTGGAATGGAACTGGAAAAGAGCATATGGGGCTAGGACTGCAAATGGGTGATGGGCTGGAATAGGACTGGAAATGGGCTGATGGGGGGCTGGAATGGAACTGGAAAACAGCATATGGGGGCTAGGACTGGAAATGGGCTGATGTGGAAGCTTGGGAGACTGGGACTAGAAGGGGGCAGATGCTGGGTGGGTCTAGAACTATAAGGGAGCTGATTTTGGGGAAGGACTAGAAAGGGATGGGGAATGAGAATGGAGAAGGGAAAAGATATTTTGCGTGGGAGGGAAGAAAAGTCTATGATGGGCTGGGTATTAGAAGAGTAAGTGGAGATTGAGAATGGAAGGGTGAAATTTGAGTGGATGATAAAGGAATAAGGAAAGAAATGGAGGAAAGAGCAAAAGGGAAAGATCAGTATGTTAAAGCAGATAGAGAGAAGATTTTTGAAAAAAATCTAAAAGAGAAGAAAGGACAAATGGATAGCTCACAGAAGACACAAAGAAACCAGAAGAAAGTGACTGGAGCAATTGGAACTGAAAAAGAAAATGCACAAGCAACAAAAGGTAGAAAAATACTTTTTTATTTTGAATTTATTAACTGGAATATATCAGCTCTGGGAAATGTGCAACATTAATGTCTTTAGTGTTTTGTTTAGTACAAGAGGAAATTAATTTATAGTTTTATTTCTCCAGTGTTGTTGTACATCCCAAGTTTGGCTTTTGGGGTTCCCAGTTTAATTATTGTCTTCCTATTTCTAAATTGTGATCCCTTGTTCTTTGGTGACAGTCTATGTTCTGCATGTTTACCAAGCTGAGGTATTCTGTTCATGTAGTTTCTATTTGACCGTGTCACTTGTTCTCTTTCCCCAGTAGGAGATGCATTGGTATTCTCTGAGATGTATTGATTTGATATTTGCAGTGTTGCCTTTTGATAGGTAGGGTTTGGTGCTTTGTGAGTCCTGGCAGAGCTGTTATGATATGGTGGATTTGCTATGAGTTCTAAATGGTCAGTGTTTATAGTACTTCCTAATGGGCCTGGCGGTTGGCACTGGAATAAAGTAACGTAGAAATCTGTTAGTCTTTCTTTATGCAGACACTCATTAAGAAGCATGTTTATTAAAAATGCATGTTAACATTATGCAAATATTTATGCAAATGAGGCTCCATATGCAAATGAGGCCCCGCAATTAATCTCTGCACATGGCCCCGCACCCCCCTTGGGCCGCCCCTGATATTGACTATCAGCACATTATAGTGGTACAGCCCCCTGTGGATTAATTTCAACATGCAATTCCTCTTTGGAGGAGTGGCCTAGTGGTTGGGGCAAGGTACTTCAGGCCGGAAGGTCGGGGGTTCAAATCCCACTAGAGGACAGCAACCTTGGGCCGGAAGGACTGGGGTTTCTAGTCCCACAGGTGCTCCTTGTGGTCTTGGGCAAGTCACTTAACCCTCCATAGCCCATGTTCCCTGTAAAATAGTTATCTCCAAGTTATAATGCGCTGTTCAATGTAATTTCAGTTTGTTCAATGTAAACCGCCTTGATATCATGAAAGGCGGTATATAAGAAATGTTAAATAAATAAAAATAAATTAGAGTCAGTTATTGCTGAGTCTTCATAATACCAAGCTGTTTATTTCTAGACTTTCTCCATTCCATTTATTGGTCTTATTCCTAACTTTTCTTTCTATTTTTTTATTCTCATGTATTTTATATCTTCTGGGCCCGATATTGATTTCTGACAGCTATGCACCTCTAAGGCGCATAGCCATCGCCACGGAACTTTAACCCTGGATGTTCAATCCGGGGACATATCTGGCCACCGGCAGTGAATAACCAGGTTTGCCATAGAGCTGCACACGGTTCAGAAGCTAACCATGCAGCGGCGATATTCAACCACTGCCCAGTTAGCTTCGGAAGCAAAAGTTAGGACAGCTTTTGCCGCGCCTAACTTTCGTCGCACAGGGATAAGCAGGCAGCAGCTGAATATCGCCACTGCACAGTTACCCTGGTTGCCACCCCCAACACACCCCGATGCTAAGCAGTTAGCATCGGGGTGTACAACGGCATAACTCTGGCATATTCAGCAGCACTAACCGTATTAGTGCCACAGAATATCCCACTTGGGGCATTTACATGGTTTACAGCTCTATAAACAGTGTAAATGCCTTTGCATATCGGGCCCTCTATTTATATACTCCTCTGAATAAAAGGCTTTATTGCAGGCATATTCCCCAAATCTGAAAAATGTATTCATTCAGTCCAACTTTCAGCTCTTTATATTATAGCCACACTTTACTGATGTTGCTGTGATAACCAGTAGACATTTTGACAAGGACCAAGGCTGCCATACGTGAATTTTGCTGAGATTTATTACAGTGAAAGATTAATAAGAGGCATTTTCAAAAAAGCTGAGGAATTAAATCAAGGCCAAAAGCACAGGAGCGTGATGATTGTTCTTGTTTAAGCTTTAAATTCTATTGAATAAATGTGTATTTGCTCTTTTATATAGACATAAAGTATTAGCTTAATTATTTATTTAAAAGAATGTATATATAACTTTCCTGATCAAAAGAACACATAAAACAAAATAAAATAAATAACTAAAATTAATAGAAATACAACATTAAGGAGCCCTTTTACTAAAGGGCACTATGGGGTAGCACCTAATACACCGATAGCGCTTAAAACTATGGTGTATGAGATGGAACACCACTGTGTTTCCCAGCATTAACATGGTGCATCCTGCCCTAATGCGGCCTAACATTAGTGCAGGTGCACTTACCTCTACCTATGGGAGGTGGCAGTAAGTGCACCCACACTAATCACATGCCTACTCTCTACCCATAATCCGCTCACTTAACACCCCCAACGGGTGCAGCACAGTTATCGCGGAATTCAGGTCATGCTAACTGTGCTGGCACCTCATTAACAGTCGCCATGGGTCACCGCACACAATTAGTGCCATTTAGTACAAGGGCCCCTAAAATAAAACAATTCTCAGAATTAGAAAACAAAGCCATAATGTTTTGCTCATTATTTTAGAGATGTTGAAAGAATTGCAAACTGCATAATATGATTTCCATAATTTTATAACTATTTCCATTTCTTGCAAGAATTGAGTTATGTTATCTCTTACAGCTGCTATAATTGATTGCCTGGCTGCTTGTGTTGTCTTACTGTTGCCTGCATATGGTTGCAGGCTACTCAGTGGACCAGCAGAGAACACTGCAAATTTAACAGTCCAGCTGCGAAAAGGAACACCGAGGTATTGGGAAGAACTTGTCCTTTGTCTGATTTGAAAAGAGCCAGTTGTAAAACAGATGTCACCCACTGATGCAATACTGCACTTGCTCTGGTAATTTTGAAGTAGAAAAGGTATCTATTACGACTGTTTGCTGTTTGCTGAGCTGCACCTCTTTCTTTGCTGCTTGAGGCATGATGAAACCCGGGAGTGACCTATTATTATCCCAGGTGGCCATTGTTAACTAAGGAATAGTCTGTGGAGATTATGGATTCACCAGGTGACTTCATGAACTGGTTTGGTCCTCTCTCACATCTATATTTTAAATATTATGCCCAGAGCATGCAGGCATGCTGACCCTATATGACTCTATCTTCAGTTTTATTTATCTATTTGTTTACTTAATTGATCCATCCTGCTACAAACCACCCAGAATAGTCTACAACAAATACATAGCACAAGGATTCATACAAAATACAAAGGGCTAAATAAAAAAAGCACGCACGATCATACATAAACATCAAAATTATCTCAACAAAAAAACTCTGTAATTGATCAATAAAATCTTTACAAGAAGAATGGGGAAACGTAACTGTTTTCTAAGGCTTAGCATAGCCTGAATGTTTATCTGCTGAGAAATACTTCCTTCATTCCTGGTTCTTACTGAGCTACCATTAAATTTACATTATAATAAGGTGATATTTGTATGAAGACACATTTTAGAAAGGCTGTTTAGGTGGTGACTGGAACGTGCAAGGCAAAACTTATAAAATCTATTGGTGATTTTAGAAGAGGCATCGTGCAAGTCCACAGGCCTTCTAAAATCAGCACCTCCCAATCCCCAAATATACTCCTGCAGAAAAAGAACATGCAGCAGAGACTTGCATATGTGCATGTCGGAAAATGTGGTGTTGTGCGCGCGCATAGTCCAGTAAACAGCAGTGGCCATGATGACGCGTATGAGTTCCACAATAAAAATGGACAACCACCACCATGACAGTCTGCATGTGCGCAGACACTGATTCTGTCAGTCTGCACATGCAGCACCCCCATCTATACAAAAGAAGGACCCATATATACTTGTGTGCTCTGCATGTGCCCCGCCCTGTGTGCACAGAATGTATGCACATGTAGGAAGAAGAGGAGGAGGAGCACTATATGGAAAAAATAATATTAACACTATAGAATTAAAGGGCTTAAAAGGGAGCAAAAAGCACTATGGGTTAAACTAGAAAGAGGGAAAGGGAAATCCATTTTACATTGGTGTGATATATAGATCTCTTTTACAGGGAGATGAAGTGGATGAAGATTTAATAGAAGACATTTGCAGTATTGCCAGAAAAGGAGAAATGCTACTGATAAGTGATTTCAATATGCCGGATGTTCAATGGCATATCCCTGCTGCAGTGTCATCTAGAAGTAAGAAGAGGGAGAACTATTCCAGCAAGTGGTAACAGAACCCATAAATGAAGGAGGCCATACTGGACTTGGTGCTTACTAATGGGGAAAATGTTTCTGATGATATGGTGGGAGATCATCTCACATCCATTGATCACCAGATGGTGTGGTTCAGTATTAGGACTAGGACTGATAAAATCTATTCAAAAAGTGAGGGTCTTAGACTTTAGGAAAACTAACTTTGCCAAGATAGGCCAATACCTCAAGAAATCGTTAGCAGGATGGGAACAGTTGGGGGATATAGGAAAGCAATGGGCAAACTGAAAGGGGATATTTTAAAGGCAACAAACCTTTTTCTTAGAAAGGTAAATAAACGTAAAAGGAAAAGGAGACCAGTATTGTTCTCAATAGAAATAGCTGAATAGGTGAAAAAAAAGAAGGCGGCCTTCATAAACTACAAGAGAGAGGAAGACAAGTATCAATATATGGAAAATCTTAGAGAAGTTAGGAAAGTATTCAGAAAAGCAAAGGTATAAAAAGAAATAGCCAATGCAATAAAATGCGGGGACAAGACATTTTTTCATATATCTTAGCAAGAGGAGGAAGTACAAAAGTGACATCATCAGACTCAAGGTGAAGGGGACGAATATGTAGAAGCTGAAGAGGATAAAGCGGAATTGCTTAATAAATATTTTTGTTCTGTATTCAAAGATGAAAGACCATGAGCAGGACCTCAGAAAATACCCATAGATAGGAACAGAAATGAAGAGGGATCTTGAACAATTTTCAGAAGACTGTGTTCTTGAAGAACTAGCTAAACTAAAAGTAGACAAAGCAATGGGACTAAATGGGATACATCTGAGAATATTGAAAGAAATTGAGGACTTTCTAGTTGCTCCACTGACTGACCTTTTCAATGCTTCTTTAGAGTCAGGAGTGGTCCCAGAGGACTGGAGAAAGGCAGATGTGGTCCTTTTATACAAAAGTGGAAGTAAGGATGAGGTTGAGAACTACAGACCGGTTAGTCTGACCTCTGTGGTGAGTAAATTATTGGAAATGCTGCTAAAACAGGATAGTGCAGTTTCTGGAGTACAATGGATTGCAGTATCTGTGGCAGCATGGATTTATAGAGGCAGGACTTGTCAAATAAATCCTATTTATTTCTTTGACTGAGTGACCAGAGCATTGGACCGAGGGAGAGAACTAAATGTGGTGGACTTAGATTTCAGTAAAGCCTTGACACCATTCTGCAGAGTGACTTATAAATAAATTGGGCACCCTAGGGATGGACCCCCTCACTTGGTTTGCAGCTTGTCTACTGTGAGGGCTTGTGTGCATCAGTGATGCTGAGGGCTAAGCTATTGGTAGCTTAACTACTGCCAGGGTCTCCCAAGATGGACAGGTCTCAGCTGAGATGCCAGACCAAGACAAACCACCCATCTGGGCAGCAGCAGAATAGGACGGTGTTAGTGGTGGAGGATCATATTTCTGTGACAACGGCAACAACACTAGAATTAAACTACACGGAAGAAAGGCCTGGCAATCTACTTCTGTATCTTGCTATAAAAAGCCAATGGACAGTCAAAAAATTAGTGCTGGAAAATGAGCCCCCCAGGTCGGAAGGCACTCAACTGGCTACTGGGGAGGAGCTGAAGACTTTTTGGAGTAAAGCCAGCATTTATGATGTGGTTGGATCAAAGGCATTGGGACGTCTGACTGCTGATTTAACTGCATATGAAATAAGAGTCAGAAGCTGCAAAGATGTCTTACATATTGGGACATGGAATGTACGAAGCATGAACTAAGGGAAGTTGGAGGTGGTCAAGAATGAAATGGAACGTGTACAACTTGATCTGTTGGATGTCAGTGAACTGAAATGGACTGGCATCGGGCACTTTGCATCTGATGATCACATGGACTACTATGCTGGAAATGAAAGACTACAACCAGGGCCGGATTTACCTTGAGTGAGGCCCTACGCCAACAAAAATTGTGGGCCCCCAGAAAAGATAAAAACGAGCATGCCGGATCAGCTGCGCGCTGTTGGCCCTGATGTCATAATTAAACTGGGAATCCCAAAAGCCAAACTTGGAATGTACAACACTGTAGAAATAAAACTATACATTAATTTGCTCTTGTACTAAACAAAGCGCAGACATTAATGATGCACATTTACCAGAGCTGACATATTCCAATTAATAAATTCAAAATAAGAGATATTTTTCTACCTTTTGTGCATTTTTTTTCAGCTGCAATTGCTCCAGCCACTTTCTTCTGGTTTCTTCGTGTCTTCTGCTAACTCTCCATCGTCTGCTGTCCATTTGTCCTTTCTTCTCTCTTCTAGTTTTTTTCCATTCTCTCTCTACATCTGCTTTAACATACTAATCTTTCTCCTTTTGCTCTTTCCTCATTCCTATTTCATCCACTCAAATTTTACCCCTCCATCCTCACTTACTCTCCCAATACCCGGCCAATTGTAGATTTTTTATCCCTCCCACACAAAATATTTTTCCCTTCTCCATTTTACTCTTCCAGCCCCATCCCATTCTAATCCTCCCCCAACATCAGCTCCCTTCTAGTTCCAGCCTCACCCAGCATCCATTCCCTTCTAGTCCCTGCATCAGCCCATTTCCAGTCCTAGCCACCCATCAGCCCATTTCCAGTCCTAGCAACCCCCCAACCCAATACCAGTCCTAGCCCCCCCATCAACCCACTTCCAGTCCTAACCCCCCATCACCCCATTTTCAGTTTAAGCCCCCTCTATAACCCATTACCAGTCCTAACCCCCCATCAGCCCACTTCCAGTCCTAACCCCATCAACCCATTTCCAGTCAGCCCCCCATAGCCCATTGCCAGTCCTAACCCCCCCCCCATCAGCCCACAGCCCATTACCAGTCCTAACCCCATCAGCCCACCTCAAGTCCTAACCCCTCCCCATCAGCCCATTTCCTGTCCTAGCCCCCCCCCATAGCCCATTATCAGTCCCAACCCCCCATAGCCCATTACCAGTCCTAACCCCCCATCAGCCCACAGCCCATTTCCAGTCCTAACCCCATCAGCCCACCTCCAGTGTTAGCCTCCCCCATCAGCCCATTTCCTGTCCTTGCCCCCCCCCCCCATAGCCCATTACCAGTCCATACCCCCTCCGAACAGCCCACAGCCCATTTCCAGTCCTAACCCCATCAGCACACCTCCAGTCTTAACCCCCCCAGCCCATTTCCAGTCCTAGCCCCCCATAGCCTATTACCAGACAGCCCCCATCAGCCCACAGCCCATTACCAGTCTTAACCCCCCCCCCCCCCAAGCTGGCAAGGGCCCACAAAAATTGACTAGTTTAAAAAAAAACGCTGGCTGCTACCGCGGCAGCATGAACTGTCCCACGGGGCCCCCTCTGCCCGGCTGAATCCCTCCGTGCCGGCTTTGAGAGGCGCGAAGGGAGAGTGTCTCCCTCGTGTCTCTGTTAAGCCCACAGGGGCTGATGGTTTCCCATCAGCCCCTGCGGGCTTAACAGAGACGCAAGGGAGACACTCTCCCTTTGCGCCTCTCAAAGCCGGCACGGAGGGATTCAGCCGGGCAGAGGGGGCCCCGCGGGACGGCAGCAGCCAGCGTTTTTTTTTTTTTAACTATTCAAAAGCCGGCACGGAGGGATTCAGCCGGACAGAGGGGGCCACGCGGGACAGTTCATGCTGCCGCGGTAGCAGCCAGCGTTTTTTTTTAAACTATTCAATTTTTGTGGGCCCTTGCCAGCTGTGGGCCCTACGCCACGGCGTAACTGGAGTATAGGTAAATCCGGCCCTGACTACAACCATACCTGGAACGAGAACTACCTGAAGTGCAGGCAGGGTTCAGGAAAGGGCGAGGAATGAGAGACATCATCGCAGATGTGAGATGGATTCTTGAAAAGACTAAAGAATACCAAAAGGATATCTATATGTGTTTTATTGACCACAGCAAGGCTTTTGACTGTGTAAACCATGAGAAACTCTGAGCAACATTAAGAAGCATAGGGATACCAGAACATCTGATCATTCTCTTGCACAACCTTTACATTGATCAAGAAGCAGCAGTTTGAACAGAACAAGGAGAAATAGAATAGTTTAAAATCAACAAAGGTGTACGACAAGGCTGCATACTTTCCCCCTACCTGTTTAATTTATATGCAGAACAAATCATCAGAGAAGAAGACTGTATGAAGAAAATGGAGTTGTGAAGATTGGTGGAAGACTCATCAACAACCCTTGCTATACTGATGATACCACATTACTGGCGGAATGTGAAGACAATCTGAACCATTTGCTTCTCAAAATAAAGAAACATAGGGGCTTGTTTACAAAGCCGCGGTAGTGGTTCGCGATCGCGATCGCAGCCGCGGCCCCATTGAAATCAATGGGGCCGCGGCTCCGATTACGATCGCAAACCGCTACCGCGGCTTTGTAAACAAGCCCCATAGTCTTAAAATGGGCCTGCATCAGGGAGTCAGACTATACAGGGGTCTTGGAATGGGGAAGGAGGATAGCTTTGAGCAAGGCATGGGATAGACTGCAGGGAAAAAACGGGAACCCAAATGACAACTATGTGAACACAGATGACAGTCAAGCCAGAAAATCACAAGCCAAGTTCCTCCAGTCACCAATGCCACAAGCAGTCCCACAGACAACAAAGTCCCATGCTTATTTGTGATTTATAACAGGTGTAAATTAGCACATTCAAAAAAAGGGCACAGTGCGTTGCTAGCCTATGTGAAATACATCATAGAAGAGCACCCGGAACGCCTCCCATGGAAACATACAAAGATCAACGTACCCAGAGAAAAAACTTGCATCTTGTGGCCTTATCATGTGTTTTAGATGTGGGCATGGTTTCCACATATTTCTGGTGCCGCATACATGTTTCTAAATATCCCCCTAGTGATTTAAATCCAAATGAGCTTTCCAAAAACTGTACAGTGATTAACTCTCCAATACAGATGCAGCCAAGTCAGAGGAGAATAGGCTGGCAGCCTACTTTTAACCAAAATGTATCATAATAGTTTCAAAATGTACCATTTAATTTCATTTTCATTTATTCATTTCTACCCTGCCCGTTGTCACATTGCTAAAGATTTTACAATAAAAATAATTGAATTATACAAAGCATAATGTTAAAGGCATAAACCAAAATTGCACGTTGTCTAGTACTGTACATACCCATCTGAAAAAAAGAAGGAAATACATTTTTCCAGTATATGGTCACCATGAATTAAAAGCTTCAAAGCTGCAAGTTGGAAGTTTAAACTCTGTGCCGAAGTACAATTAAGGAGTCAACTCCTCACTGAAAATACACAATGAAAGTAAGAATAGATAGAGCTTGTCAACAATGATAAGGCTCAGACAGTTGGGCTACATTTTTACTTACTAAGTCTTGAGCTAGCAAAGGAACCAAATTGATGGTAAGAACGGAAGCTGATTTATCTACCAGACACGGGCAGCAGTAAAGACACTGGTTTGTGCCCCTTATAGTGACATTTCCAGAGGAAAGAATCTAGAGAAGAACACTCATTGTGACCATTCACGTCATTGCCTCTCCTTGTACTAGATCGTGATGTGAGAGGTGATGAGCACCTTAGTGATGTGGCTGGTGGTGAGCTGTCTACTTGCAACTGGAATGATCACTAAGCTTATTAGCAGAGCAATCGAAAGGTGAGCTTAGTGTGTTATGAACTGAGTACTCTAGAATACAAGACATCGAATTATTTGAAAGTATGGGACAATTTTCAGAGGCAGTCAGTAAATGTGTGGAAGTCAGCAACCAAAAACAGTCCACATAGTGCCAATATTCAGCCACTAACAGTGACAGCAGTCAGCGTTCAATAAATATATTCCATGCTACTGACTAGAGATACAGCAATATTGAATATATGTATTCATTTAGACACTACAGGTGGTGTTTAAATTAGAGCACTGACTGCCATCATTGAATGTTATTGATGTTAATTTCAACCAGTATATCCACTTTGCTATGCTTCCCTGAAAGTATATGGTGCTAATGTTTTAACATTGCACAACCTCTTGATGAAAAAATATGGTAGCTTTTTATCAAAAAGCTATCTTCTGATAGTTCTTTCCAGATGTTGTCTACCTATCGATTGTCTACCACAGGAAGTCTGTGTCATGCAGGAACTTTGTGATAGTGACTAAGAGGGGACAGGGCTTCTTATCTTGCTGGTCAAATCCCATTTTATCAAGAGCTTATTTTTATCATAAAAAATTGTTGTCTTTTCCCAAGGATGTACAACCCTGAAACATGTACTTGATAGTGAAATACAGTGGTCTGGCTGGCTTTTAAGTTGTCTTCCTTGAGACAGTGCTTCATATTCTCCTTTTTGCCCTAGTGATAGCACCTGTTATGGAGTCTCCAGCCATCTGTCCGTTTCTGTCTGTCCATATGCTTAGATTTCTTTGCATTCGATAAAACAAATCTATACATTCCAATAGGATGCAGGCGGTGCTAAGTTTAAGTGCCAGCAGGAACTCATCTGCCACCAGTAGAAGTAGTGCTAGAGGCTGCGAAGGTGGTAAACATGAGCATTACCTGCTAGCAGGGACTCTGCCCCCTGCTGACAGGCCTCTAGAGCACAGATGGTTAGAAAGGGAAGGGAACAGGTAAGTGTGTGAGGAGGGAGCGGGGATGGTGAGAGGAGCTGAGAGCTGGTCAGGGGGTGAGCTTAAAGAGGGAGGAGCTGGGCCAGCCTGAGTTGGTTCAGGGTGTTGGCATCCTAGGCAAACCTTAATCTTTATAGTCTCCCTGGAAGTGAAAATGTATTGTTTAGCTTTGAATGCCCTGCTCTTTCCTGCGCTCCCAGAAGTTTCCACCCCAGGCAATTGCCTAATTAGCCGGATGGATGGGGAGCAGAATGAAGGGCAGGGTGTGAGAGCACATGGGAGAAAGGACAACAGGAGAGAATATGGGAAGGGGAGTAATGGTAGAGAGACGATGAAGGGGAGAGGGCAAGGGGGACTACAGGGAAAAGTTCAGGGGGGGGGGGAGGGACCAGAATGTCTATATGCAAAGACGCATACTCCACCCCTGCATCATTTACAGACATCCCCAACCCACAACAAAAAAAAAGGGGCAGACACACACCCCACTCCCATAACATAAGAACATAAGATATGCCATACTGGGTCAGACCAAGGTCCAACAAGCCCAGTATTCTGTTTCCAACAGTGGCCAATCTAGGTCATACGTGCTTAGCAGTTTCCCCAAGGGACACAGGTTCCACAATGCAAGAGGGAGAAGTAGCCTAGTGGTTGGGGCAAGGTACTTCAGGCCGGAAGGTCGGGGGTTCAAATCCCACTAGAGGACAGCAACCTTGGGCCGGAAGGACTGGAGTTTCTAGTCCCACAGATGCTCCTTGTGGTCTTAGGCAAGCCACTTAACCCTCCATTGCCCATGTTCCCTGTAAGTATTAGTGTATGTGTCTCATATCCCCGCGTGTTAAATGTATCCCCCAATTGTGTTGTGACCGCTTGGATTGAAGGATAAGGCGGTATACAAACTGTCTAAATAAATAAATAAATAAATAAATGCTTGTATTGGTTCAAGCATTGATATCCTGGGTCCCTTCTTAATAATGGTTTATGGACCTTTCCTCCAGGAACGTGTCCAAACCTTTTTTAAACCCAGCTACACTAACAGCCTTTACTACATCCTCCGGTAACAAATTCCAGAGTTTGATTACACGTTGAGTGAAAAAATATTTTCTTTTATTAGTCTTAAATAGTTTACCCTGTAGCTTCATTGCATGTCCCCTAGTCTTTCTATATTCTGATAAGGTAAACAATCGATCTACGTTTACCCGTTCCACTCCGTTCATTAATTTATAGACTTCTATCATATCTCCCGTCAGCCGTCTCTTTTCAAGGTTAAAGAGCCCCAACCTTTTTAGCCTTTCTTCATAGGAGTATCCTTCCATCCCCTTTACCATTTTGGTGGCTCTTCTCTGAACCTTTTCTAAAATCTCTATATCCTTTTTAAGATACGGCGACCAGAATTGCACACAATATTCAAGGTGCGGTCTCACCATGGAACGATATAGAGGCATTATAATATCTTTTGTTTTATTTTCCATTCCTTTCCTTATCATACCTAGCATTCTATTTGCTCTCTTGGCCGCCGCTGCACACTGGGCCGAGGGTTTTAACATGGTATCCACAATGACGCCTAAATCTTTTTTCTGGGTGGTGGTTCCTAATGTGGAACCTTGCATCGTGTAACCATAGTTTGGGTTGTTCTTCCCTAGGTGCATAACCTTGCACTTTTCCACATTAAATTTCATCTGCCATTTTGATGCCCAGTCTTCCAATTTATCAAGATCCTCTTGCAATTTTCCACAATCCTCTTGGGTTTTAACAACTTTAAATAGTTTTGTGTCATCTGCAAATTTGATAACCTCACTCGTTATTCCACATTCCAGGTCATTTATGAATATGTCAAAAAGCAGCGGACCCAGCACAGATCCCTGGGGTACACCACTATTCACCTTTCTCCATTGGGAAAATTGGCCATTTAGCCCTACCCTCTGCTTTCTATCTTTTAACCAGTTCCTGATCCACAATAGTACACTGCCTCCTATCCCATGACTCTTTAGTTTTGCCAAAAGTCTCTGATGAGGGACCTTGTCAAAGGCTTTCTGAAAGTCCAGATACACAATATCAACCGACTCACCTTTGTCCACCTGATTATTCACTCCTTCAAAAAAAACATAACAGATTAGTAAGACAAGATCTTCCTTGTCTAAAGCCATGTTGGCCGTCTCCCATTAGGTCATCAATATCTACATGCTGAGTAATTTTATTCTTTATGATGGTTTCTACCATTTTTCCCGGTACTGATGTCAGGCTCACTGGTCTGTAGTTTCCCGGATCACCCCTGGAACCCTTTTTAAAAATTGGTGTTACATTGGCGATCCTCCAATCTTCAGGTATTAGAGATGATTTTAATGATAGTTCACAGATTACTAATAGCAGGTCTGCAATCTCATATTTCAGTTCTTTCAACACCCTTGGATGTATACCAGCTGGCCCAGGTGATTTGCTACTCTTCTGTTTATCTAATAGTTGTAATACATCTTCCCGATGTATCGATATTTCCTTCAATTCTTCCGCACCTTTAAATATCACTTCAGTCATGGGTAACATCCCTACATCTTCCTCAGTAAAGACTGAAGTAAAGAATTCATTCAATCTCTCCGCTATCGCCTTGTCACTTCTTAGTGCTCCTTTAACCCCTTTATCATCTAATGGACCAACTGACTCTCTCACAGGTTTTTTGCTACAAATGTACTTGAAAAGGTCTTTACTTCGTGTTTTTGCTTCCGCAGCAAGCTTCTTCTCAAATTCAACCTTTGCCTGCCTTATCAATGCCTTGCATTTGACTTGCCAGTGCTTGTGCTCTTTCCAGGTTTCGTCGTTTGGCTCTTTTTTCCATTTCCTGAAAGATGCTTTTTTGGCAACAACAGCCTCTCTGACCTCACCTTTAAACCATGCTGGCAGTTTTTTGGACTTCCTTCCACTTTTCTTAAAGCGTGGAATACAGTATTTTCCAAGATAGTATTTTTCAACAACAGCCAAGCCTGATGTACGTCTTTAACCTTTGCAACTGCTCCTTTTAGTTTTTTCTTAACTGTTTTCCTCATTTTATCATAGTTTCCCTTTCGAAAGTTAAAAGGTAGTACTGTGGATTTCCTTGCTATCCCTCCTCCACTAATTAAATCAAAGGCGATCATGCTATGATCACTATTGCCAAGTGGCCCCAACAACCTTATCTCTTGCACTAGATCTGGTGTTCCACTAAGGACTAGGTCTAATATGGCTTCCCCTCTGGTCGGTTCATGAACCAGCTGCTCCAAGAAGCAGTCATTTATTTCATCTAGGAACTTTATCTCCCTAGCCTATCCTGACGTGACACTGACCCAGTCGATACCATACCACATACATGTGCACACATCCCTTAGCCCCATACCAAATACATGTGCATGCCTATACTTACCCAAGTCAACATCACACTAGTGTGCATGCACATATGCATCCCACCCCTTAGCACCCACCACACACACAGCCCACACCTCACCACACAAATACGAGACACATGCCATTCTCATAGCATAGCACATACCCCACTTCCCTCCCCCCTTCCACATACACACACCTGGACATATGTCACCTCTACAACACACCAGCATACACACATCTCACACCCCCTACACACCTCCCTCTTTATACATACACACAGGCCACTCTTGGATCACTGTGTACTACCACACACACACTCTCTCTCACTCATAATAGACATAAATATATACACAAGATGCCTCATAGAGGCCTAGATCCACTACTACCTTAATGAGACACACTTTCCATGTGTCTTTGCACCCTGTCCCCATGCAGACAAATGAGTTTACAAGCGGAGGAAAAAAAAACAGTACCATTTTGTCACCTTGTAAGTGTGCACTTTTCAACTTGTCCAATTTTCACTATGCCTAGAACTCACAGTGGTGATAAGCTCGAGTTTTTGATAAGTTTGTGACTTTGTAATATTTCTGAGGCTTTCAAGCAGCTCTGTTACACAATGATTTTGATAGAGATATTTGAAAATCCTGTGGAGGGTACACAGTATACAGAATGTTAGTAAAGGGTAGTAAATGCATTGAATGTAGGGTTGCCAACTGGCTCTAGATGCGCCCGACAGACTTGATCCAGTCCTGGGTTTACCCCATTGCATGCAGGGACATGTAGTTCTGATTTCTCCATTTACTCCATAAGAAAACTACATGTCCCTGAATGCAGTGGGGTAAACCCAGGACTGAAATCAAGCCTGTCGGGCGCATCTGGAGCCAATTGGCAACCCTAACTGAATGCCTTACTAGAATGGGTGGAGGCTAAAACAGGTACAGGTTGCAAGACGGTCTTGGATAAACATGGATGAGCCTCAGTTTTAACAAAGCAAAGTGATAACAAAAGCATAACTTGGAGGTGATTCTTTAAAATGCCCTGCTAAAATGATTTAACCACATGAATCATAAATGCCAAAATGAAATGCAAAATGGATAATATAAAACAGGCAATCCTGCAGTCTGGTCTTTTATTTTGTATGAGCAGAAAATAATCACACAAAAGTCAGTACCCACCTTTTGAAAATGAAGGTTTCGTTTATGGATGACTGCAGCAGGATGGGAAGTTCTTTGTACAGTGGGCTACACTAAAAGGAGATGTAGTAAAGACAATCAGACTCAGGACTGACTCTAACACTAGGCAAACTAGGCAGCCACCTAGGGTGGCATGATTTTAGGGGCAGAACAGAACAAATCCAAAGCTGAAGTTCAGTGAATGCATTGACCACTAGGCTACATTTAAATTAAAGAGCAATGCAATCAAGTAAAATTATCACTTTCCTTCATTCAGCAGCAAAGAGTTAGTCATCAATTATCTAGCAGCTTCTTATAAGAGATGACATTATGCCTGAGCAGACAACTTGAGCTCCTAGCTTTGTTTTCCAGACCGTGCCAGTACCTTCTTTAATGTCTCAGTCTTTCTCCAGCCCTGCCCAGGAACAGGATATGATGTCACGTGGCTGTCTGTGAGGTCCTTTGCAAAGATGTATGGAAATTTCCTCAGCAAACATGCAGCAGTGGGCACATCAGGTCAGTGGTTAGTAGACATTGGAGGGACTGCAGCGATACCACAATGCAGAACAGCGAAACAGAGGAAAGCAGCATCTGTCCGAGCAACTCTGCAGTGGTCAGGTTAGAAGAGCTCCTCCGCTCCAGTCCCTTTCTTTATTTTCAAAGCGGTGATACAAGGGAGGAAGCATGGTGTGCTGTTACAATGTAACCATGTTCTTCTGCCATGAAGATTTTGTTTTCAAATTTGAAGCCAGGCAGTATCTGCAGTCCACCCAAAAAATACCAGTATATCAGGGTTATATAATATATTTTATTTGCTTGGTGCAACAAAACATTTTTTTCAATCTTATTACGGTATAACCACTGTATTTCACCAATGCATAGGTTCTTTTTGCTCTTTTATGATAGCACAGCTTTTTATAGCCAAGAATTTACATTAATGATTTAAAAATGCTGAAATCAACTGAGTCATATAGCTCTCATTCAGACAAGCAACATAGCCAGGGCCGGCACTACCATTAGGCAAACTAGGAGGGTGCCTATAGCGCCGGACCTCTGGTGGTGCCCAATGCTGCCGCCCCTCTCTGTGGCCAACAGTGGTGGCAATAGCTGGAAACAGCCTCACAGAGCTTTAGCCTCTGCTGCTCTCCAACTCTCGATGCTGACTTCCTGTTTGCGGCTATTGCCGTCACTGTTGGCCGCAGAGAGGCACGGCAGCAGTGTGACGGGGGAGGGTACCGCGCAAGGAGAGGCGGCAAAAGGGATGAGATTCACATAGGGCACCTCATCTCCTTGTACCAGCCCTGAACACAGCGCTACGTTTCAGACGATAAAAATCATATGTCCTGCTTCAGGGCTATCATAATCTATGTCGATATTTTGTACAGACAATTCCTCTTCTAACAATTGAGATGACACAGCCTTTTCAGCCGCTTAGTATTCCCTCTTCATCAGTATTAGTGCCTGATATCATTTTGTCATCCAGTTCCAGTAAATAATGAGCAAACATACTCATATAAGAATAGTCACATCAGATTACCACAGAGTACCAGCCGTCCTGCAGCATGGGATATAGGCTCCTTCCACATGTTTCTAGATCCACATCTTGTTCTATTTAATTAAATTTATGAAATGTGCCTTGATTTGTTTAGAAATTAGAATTAGTATTTGTCTAATATTTCTATACAAAAAAACATTTTTAAAAATTATTCATTCTAAACCAATACAGTACATATAATAAAACTAATTTCTAGTTTATGCAAGTTATTTGCTCATTTCCTAGGAGGCATTGCATGTATGCATTTTATTTTTGCTACAAATTACCCCCCATTAGGGTGCATTTGTCTATAGCAGGGGTTTTCAACCCAGTCCTCGGGGAACCCTAGGCCAGTCAGGTTTTTAAAATTCCCAGACTGAATATGCATGAGACAGATTTGCATGTTCTGCCTTCATTGTATGCAAATCTATCTTATACATATTCATGGTGGGAATCCTGAAAACCTGACTGGCCTGAGGTTCCCCGAGGACTGGGTTGAAAACCTATGGTCTACAGGTTACATGTTCCTTGTTTTCTCACATACATGTACTTAGTGCTGTCAAAGATCTCTTTCTGAAAGAATACTCTGCCATTTGCATTTGACCTCACGGAAGTCTTTTCTGCTTCAAAACAATATGAATCAGAGAAGACCTTCTTGAGAAGGGCCTTTTAAACACATCCCTCCAATCCCCCCAATTCCTTCTGAAAAGAGGCAAAAAAAAAAGGTTAATTCCCCCTTTTCCTACATATCCATTTTTTGGTTTAACATTTTGTAGACTTGATTTTTGCCGACTGAGGCGTATGTATCTTGAAGGATGATTTATCATTTTCTGCCGGTAGCTCAAACACACTTCTAAGTTTAGAAGGAGAGTCCATAAGTTTGTCTGGTTTTGCTTCTTTCCATACTGCTTCCATATCTGAAGTACCAGATGGGGCAAAAAAAGATTGAACCATGAACTTGTGTTTGCTCTTCTCATTGGGGTCATAGTCAAAGGGCTGCAGCATCACAGAGACATTGACTGATGACCCCGCATCGATGAACCCGCTGTTGGGCCTCATACAGTATCTATCTGTGAGGTTGTAAGTGCAGGGGTTTGTGATGATGTACAAAGTAGTATCAAATAACTCATGCATGTCAGGGTGCTTTTGAAAAAGTATTTATGGTTAGTCAAAATGCTGAGATACTTGTGTATTCAGGACCAATGCAAACATCAGGCAAACTAGGTGGTCACCTAGGATGGCGACTTCTAGGGGATGGGAAACAGCATAGCATTCAAAGGTAAATAATTGATTCTGACAAGCCAGGGAGGCATATGAATTAAGGTTTGTCTAAGACAACAACACCTTGAACCAACTCTGGGACCAGTCCTGTGTGTATTATGGGAGAAGGGGAGGGGAGGAGAATGTCAATGCTACAGTACTTTGCAATAGAAAAGCACTGTGATATGCTATGAGGATCATGGGGCTATCCCTAAGGACATCTCTGAAAATGTGTTTTTTAAAGTAATGCTCTCCTAAGGCAATTTTTTAAATCTTATTGCGATGGAATCAGTGCAAAATGAAAGTGTTGTGGGTGAGCTGTTTGTCAGATGCTACATGACCTGCTTTGAAAGTTGCTCTAAGGAGAAAAGGTGATCTTCAAAACAGAAACAAAAAAAACTTTTAAAAGTTTAAAAGGAACTCAGGTTTTGCCATTTTCTAAAATATACTTTTATTAGTCTTAAGGTGTTGCCAGCCCATAATTTTCTTTGACCACAATTTGAATGTGTCATCCTTTAGCCCTAGGGAGTGTTATCTCCTGACCACTAGTGAAGAAATGCAATGTATCATACTTGAGAGAACATGGAGAGATTTTCCAGATGTGAAAAGCATCGGTCCTTATCCTCCCAACATGCCCAGGGGGCATGCTGGAATGACAGACATCTCCACCCATTCCTTGAAAAGCCAAGGCAGACATGTGCCAATGGATTGCGCATAGAGGCTTTCAGTGCCGACCCCTGGGCATGTTGTGAGGATAAGGACCAATGCTTTCTGCATCTGGAAATTTGTGTTCAGGTTGGAGCATGTAAATGTTTTCACACCTGTATGAATTCTTTAGGGAGTGGAGGAGTAGCCTAGTGGTTAGAGCAACTGCCTAGTACCCAGAAGATCAAGGGTTCGATTCCCACTGGCACTCCTTGTGACTTTGGGCAAGTCACTTTATCCTCCATTGCCTCAGAAGAAAAGGCTGGCAATCTTCTTCCAGTGATACATTGCCAAGAAAACCCAGAGGTAGCTGGGTCGCTATGAGTCAACACTGACTTGATGGCACTAAAAAAAAAAAAAAATGGATTCTTTGCGATTTCAGAGCTGTGGGTCAAGTGAAGGTTTTAGGATATTCTTTACATCTAAATGTTTTTTCTCTTGGAGTCACATGGCAGCAATGAACCTCGGTCCTAAGACACAGTATGCAGAATACGATCTCGTTCTCAGATGTACCGCTAATGCTCGATGTAGTCCTTGACTAGGCTTATGGCATCTTATGAACACCAGGCGGGATGCAATTTACTAAGACGTGCTTAGAAAGTCCTCTTAATCAAGCCTGTAGCACCCAGCATTTCTGCTGCTTTCTGTTGGTCTCTGACTGCATTTCATGGTACTTGAGGACCTTCTCCCTCTCCACACAATTCACAAAATAATCACTTGCAACTGATATTTCTCAGCTCATTTGCATGTATAATTAAATGTGTTATAAATCCAGACATTTTATTCATATTTAATGTTGATAATGTTAAACGGGGCAGGATGCACAGTCGTCTGGGGCTGCCTGCGTGGCATGTCATCTGGCTTTGGGAGGGGGTGCAGGCTTCATGTTAACAAAGTAAAATACAATTAAGAAGAAGAAAATGATAAGAAGTTGCTAAAGAAGAAATTGTTTGATTGCTGCCCTTGCTCTCTCCATCGCTTCACTATATGGATTGTGCCAGGACCATTAGATGTATTTTTACCTCACTACTAAGCAAATAGCAGAGGTGTGTCCTTGTCATAGTTGATTCAGTTTGTTTGTGCACCTACAAAATGAAATTGTGAGCAAATCCTTGATACACGCATATACCTAGAAATTACTTTATTTATTTATTTAACATTTCTTATATACCACCATTCAGTGGTATTAAGGCGGTTTACATTGAACAAAAACAACAAGAGTTACGTAGAACATGGTACAACTAACAGGGTGCAAGCAATTGGAATCCCAGTGCAGTTAACTATTTACATTTAAGTTACAGTTAAGTATTTACTATCTGATCAGTGGGCTGATAACTATTTACATTTGAATGGTATAGAGTCCATACTTTTCTGTTTCAGTCATTTAGGTTTGTTTCGGGGTTTTGGATGTGAGGAAGATTAGCAGTCTGTTCCCTAACATTTGTGGAATATATGCTTTTTTAGCATCTTCCTGAAGTCCTTTAGGTCAGTGGTTGCTCTGAGATGAGCCGGGAGTTCCACAGGATAGGTCCGTATATGGAGAAGGTGCAATGGCATGTTTCTTGCATATTGGTGGTTTTCTGTCTGGGGATTTTAAGGAAGTTTGTGGTTTAAGAACCTAAGAAATGCCATATCGGGTCAGATCAAGGTCCATCAAGCTCAGTATCCTGTTTCCAACAGTGGCCAATCTAGGTCACAGGTAGCTAGCAGTTTCCCCAAAAGACACAGGTTCCACAATGCTTGTATTTGGGCAAGCAGTGGATTTTCCGGGTTCCCTTTAAGAATGGTTTATGGACCTTTCCTCCAGGAACTTGTCCAAACCTTTTTTAAACCCAGCTACACTAATAGCTTTTACTACATCCTCCTGTAACAAATTCCAGAGTTTGATTGCATGTTGAGTGAAAAAATATTTTCTCTAATTAGTCTTATATGGGTTACACTGTAGCTTTATTGCATGTTCCCTAGTCTTTCTTCATTTTGATGGCATAAACAATTGATCTAATGAATATTCATGATGTATATTTGAATATACTGCCTGATTATGCAAATATATTCATTCCTGAAAACCTGACTGGTTTGCCACCCTCCAGGACTGGAGTTTGACTCCCCTGGCCTAGCATATCTGAATGAGTGTGAGCTCAATCGTCATAAAGAAATATGACTTTGTAGGAGTATATTTTGGTTCGATTTGCTCCTTTTTGGATGACTTTAGTAAAGAAGTGACTGGTGTCAAGCAGAATCTTTCTAAAGTGACTTCACAAGTGGAATCTAACAATGCAGTAACTTTTCACTGCCCTGTCTTTAGTACACTACTGATAACACGTATAGAGAATTTGTCAAGGTGTGATTGGAAATTCCGCTTAATGAGGCGTGTGGCTCCCAATATGGTAGGAAATATTTCTATATCTTTCTGCTGCATTTTCGTAGTCTCTCACAGCATTTCTCGGTACTTTAAGATCTTCTCCCTCACCACACAATTCAGAGAATAATTGCTTGGAACTGACCCTTTGTTAACAATGCCATTCTGATGTTTTTCTTCCATGACCATCAACGTCTTATCTATTGGAACAGGAATGTCCCAAATGATCATAACTTTCTCATTCTCCATAATTCTCTCTGGGTCGTGATTCCAATGCTTTTTTGGTACAGTAATGTAATGTTTACAAAGTTTCAAATGGAATAGACATACCACTGTGTTGTGCCTTTCTGTATAGAAATATTGTGCCATCAGAATTTTGCAGCTAGCTACGAGATGAGTAACAGTTTCCAGCTGTTTCTTACAGAATCTACGTATATCTGTTTTACCTGGGGGCTTTTTTTTCTATACATGCTGTGAGCCATTTCATCCATAATGCACTGTCCTGGGCTGCAACTATCAATCTCTCATCCTTGGGTTTCAGTCCACTTTCTGTCACTATTCGCATGTCTTATCTTTATTTTTCATATATCTTGTTTGGAAATCCATTTGGATGGTCCTGGTTTCATCCATGTATTGTTCCCAGAGTAACACTGTATTTTCCACGGTGTGTGATTTGCCACCTGTTGTTCTTTGTCGTCTAATCTCATTCTTTCAAGACCTTTTTCTCTTGTTTTACACATTCTGTTGCTCCTTTTCTTATGCATACAGGTGGATCCTCACTTACTCTTTCTGAGTTTAATGATGGAATTGGATTCTGTTAACTTACTTTCATACTGCAACATTTTTTGTGCATTTGCGTCTGCCGCTGTACAGAGACCTTTTCGTCCATATCTTTTATGACAACCCCCAAGCAACTCAAGACAGCTAGAAGAATTTTCCCTTACTTAAGCAACATTTCACCAAACTTAAGCCTCGGGTATTAATCTTAGTTTCTCATAAATATAAGGTGAAATTTGGTAATAAGGTTTATTTGATTTTATTTTGTGCAAATAAAACTGCCATTGCTTCCTTCTAACAATGTGTCTGTAGATTCAGGAGTTAATGGATAGAAAAGAATGTGTAATTTTGATGTATAATCTGATGTTATGATTTTTTTATTTTATGCTAGCAACTTGTCTGATGTAATGGTATGGTTCACGATTTATGCATTCACAGTTCCTTTATTGGTATCTGTTATGGCTTATTGTGATGTAATGGATTATAGCCTATTATACTGACACTTGCAAATGCTGATGCTATTGATATTAATATATTTTTATTCCTCTTCCTCTAACCTTTGAATTGAAATCAGCAACAGGATACTTGATGGGTCGTTGAAAGTCTTAAGTGTTATACGTCTTATCTTTATTTTTCATATATCTTGTTTGGAAATCCATTTAGGTGATTAATATGCTCAGAAATGAAGGACAATAAAGCATGCATAAATGATACATTTTTACAGGAGTAGCTTAATACATCTTGCCTAGCTTTAGTCAGTTATGCTCCAAATATTAGATCAAAGCAAGAAGGGTAATTCTGAAAGATATTCTCTATGAGCCCATGAATCTTTATCCCATGGAGACTGACCCTGTTGGCAGAAAGGGCGGGACCATGGGCGGAGCCAGCTTGGGTATGCACGGAGATTTCTCTTTCACTGTTTATCCCATTGGCACCATTTTTATGTGTAAAATGTTGATGCCCATACATAAAATGGGCATGTACGTGTAAGCAGCGATTTTAGAAAAGCTGCTGCTTGCATGTGTAACCCTGCAGTTTGCAAAGATTTGAAGGGGACATATTCTGAGCAAACCTTAAAATTAGACATATCTTTCCTATTTTGCAACTGGAATACGTTTATACTTCAAACAAAATCTGCATTGGCATTTACACCCCGTGCATAATTGTTAGCTAACTGCTCATTTGGACTAAGGTTTGGAGCAGTGATTAGAAGGGGCAAATGCGCTGACCTCTATGGTGTTCAAGACAACTCATGGTATTAATGTACAGAATTGTAGATACTGTAAATAGTTACCCTAGTTGAAATCCAAGTTTTCGCTCCTGTTCGATGTAAAGGCATAACAGATATCTGAGATGCTTGAATGTTACTTGTAAACCGCGCTGATTTTAAAGAGCGCGGTATATAAAAACAATAAATAAATAAATAAAAGCACTTCAAACAGCAAAGAGACAATGAGTTTTGGAACTTGGCTTTTCATTAGCTGCCCTTCGAAGACCAGTTTTGCAAAATCTGCCACTTACATACATGAGTGCTGGCACTTACAGAGAGAAAACCCTGAAGGATGCTGCATGTTCCTTTTTATTGCTTGATGCTCTTTTACAAAAAGATTTTTTTTTGTAAAATTGCCGTTTCCACTGTACCTGCCACCACATACACATTTTTCCATGGCCTTATATATATTTTACAAAAGGCTTCATGTTCAGAGAGTCCTTCTATGCTGCAAATTATGAACATTATAATCTGGGTGTCCCTCTTCTGACCTAGATGACCAAGATAAGAATGGGCTTATACTTTACATCTGTGGGATTTTAAAATGAAGGCTGTGTGAGGTGTTTTCCTGCAAGCTACATGAGGGACAGAGGCTCAAAGTAGTCCCTCCCATGAGATATAGGAAGAGGCATGATGTTTGAATATTCAAATGAATGACAGATCATATCATATAATGGAGGTTTAAAGAGGAAGAAGGGAAATGGGAGGGAGATTTGCAGACTGTCAAGAAGGTGACAGAGAGGCAGCTCCTTGGGTGACGTTCTCATGGCAGAGCCAGAAGTACAGTATCATTAACCACAGTGGTTTATCTCTGTTTTTGAACCTTTCTCTGGATTTTCCAGTTTTGTTTTCTATCTCTTCGAGATACTTGGAGGACCCAAGAAGTGTCAATTGTTGTACTGTGGGGCTGCTATGACTTTATTATGAATCATCTCTCTCAGGTGCTTCAGGTAAGGTAACTGCTTCCCACCTCTTGAGTTCAGCTGTTACTATCCCTTCTACCACCAACTTAAATATAGCCATTTTAAATTGCAAATCACTTCCAGTCTAAGATTTCTGCTATCTTTGATGTCATGCATGATCTCTCCATTGACTTGAACTGTCTTACAGAAACCTGGCCAAAAAGATGGAGAAAAAGTTACTCTACATCAATGCCTGTCCCCTAACTGCTCATTTTTTATAGTCAACAGATGCTTCAAATCTGGAGGTGGCTTAGCTGCTATTTTCACAAATACTATCCATGTTACTGAGCTCTCTCTTGATGTGCTCTGTAACCCAGAAGCCTTATTAAAAAGATTAGCTCCATTTTTCTCTTCTACCGCCATCCTTCAATAAACACTGCATCCAGGAAAGTTTCAACCATCTCTGAAGCCTCAGCTCATTTCCCAAATTTTATTATTTTTGGAGATTTTAATGTCCATTTTGAAAGCCTCTTGAGATTTGACAACTTTATTTTGTGATCACTGTGACTGATCGAAACCTCATCCAGCACATTCCATTTCCAAGCCACAAAGCAGGTCATATGTTGGATTTAGTTCTGTCATTACCTGCCTCATTTTTTTGACTTTCCAAATTCTCCAGTCAGCCATTGTCATGGATTGATTATTATTTGCTTATCTTTATCTCAAACATAATTTATAAGAATATAAGAACATAAGATATGCCATAGTAGGTCAGACCAAGGTCCATCAAGCTCAGTATCCTGTTTCCAACAGTGGACAATCTAGGTCAAAAGTACCTAGCAGTTTCCCCAAAAGACACAGGTTCCACAATGCTAGTATTGGGACAAGCAGTGGATATCCCGGGTCCTCTTTAATAATGGCTTATGGACCTTTCCTCCAGAAACTTGTCCAAACCTTTTTTAAACCCAGCTACACTAACAGCTTTTACTACATCCTCCGGTAACGAATTCCAGAATTTGATTACACGTTGAGTAAAAAAATATTTTATCTTATTAGTCTTAAATAGATTAACCTGTAGCTTCATTGCATATCCCATAGTCTTTCTCTATTTTGATGGCATAAACAATTGATCTACGGTTACCCGTTCCACTCCATTTATTAATTTATATATCCCCTCAGTCATCTCTTTTCCAGGTTGAAGAGCCTTAACCTTTTTAGCCTCTCTTCATAGAGGAATCCTTCCATCCCCTTTACCATGTTAGTGGCTCTTCTCTTTACCTTTTCTAATAATGCTATATCCTTTTTAAGGTACAGCGACCAGAATTGCACACAAGATTCATGATGCAGTCGCACCGTGGAACGATACAGAAGCATTATGTTCCCTGTAAAATAGTTATCTCCAAGTTATAATGCCCTGTTCAATGTAATTTCAGTTTGTTCAGTGTAAACCGCACTGATGCAGAATAGTGCGGTATATAAGAGAATGTAAATAAATAAATAAATTATAATATCCTTTGTTTTTATTCTCCATTCCTTCCCTTAGATATCTAGCATTCTATTTGCTCTCTTGGCCGCTGCCACACACTGGGCAGAGGGTTTCAACATCTTATCCACAATGATGCCTAAATCTTTTAGCTGGGTGGTAGTTCCTAATGTGGAAGCTTCCATTGTGTAACCATAGTTTGAGTTGTTCTTTCCTAGGTGAATAACTTTGTACTTGTCCACATTCAATTTAATCTGCCATCTAGATACCCAGTCTTCCAGTTTATCAAGGTCCTCTTGCAATTTTTCACAATCCTCATGGGTTTTAACAACTTTGAATAATTTTGTGTCATCAGAAAATTTGATTACCTCACTCCCATTTCCAGGTCATTTATGAATATGTTAAAAAGCAGTGGACCTAAGACAGATCCCTGGGGTACTGAATTATTAACCTTTCTCCATTGGGAAAATTGGCCATTTAACCCTACCCTCTGCTTTCTATCTTTTAACCAGTTCCTGATCCACAATAGTACACTGCCTCCTATCCTATGACTTTTTAATTTTTGCCAAGAGTCTCTCATGAGGGACCTTGTCAAAGGCTTTCTGAAAATCCAGAGACACTATATCAACCGACTGACCTTTGTCTACCTGTTTATTCACGCCTTCAAAATACATAACAGATTAGTAAGACAAACCTTCCTTGGCTAAAGCCATGTTGGCCATTTCCCATTAAGCCATGACTATCTATATGTTCAGTAATTTTGTTCTTTATTCTTTATTGGCAACATTTGATATACCGCCCATTACTGAAGTATTAAAGCGGTGTACAACAGAGAATTTGGGCTGCGGGAAAGTACAGAAGGAAAAGAAACGCCATTAAATTGATAGGAAAGTGATAGAAAAGAAAGGGAGAAAGGTAGTCAAGGACAGATAACAATCTAACGAAAATGCTGAGGGAAGAGACACAGGGGAGGGAATGGGTGAGCGGGGGGGGGGGGGGAAGGGATTATAATGGATGATGGAGAACCCGTAGTGTTGAGTAGTTGGTGGTAGTTAGTGAACAGATTATGAATGGCTGGAGGGAGTGGGAAGGTCGAAAGCCTGGCAGAAGAGATATGTTTTGAGAAGAGCCTTAAACTGAGGAAAAAAAGATGCTTCAGTACGAAGAGAATGCGGGAGAAAATTCCAGAGGGCGGGACTTGCAAATGACTTATAATGGCTTCTACCATTTTTCCTGGTACTGATTTCAGGCTCACAGGTCTGTAGTTTCCTGGATCACCCCTGGAACCCTCTTTAAAAATTGGCGTTACAATGGCCATCCTTCAATCTTCAAGTATTACAGATGATTTTAATGATTAGTTCACAGATTACTAATAGTAGGTCTGCAATCTCATATTTTAGTTCTTTCAGCACCCTTGGATGTATACCATCTGGTCCAAGTGATTTCCTATGCTTCAGTTTATTAAATGGTTGTAATACATCTTCCTGGTGTATCAATATTTATGTGATATCACCTTTAAATACCATTTCAGTCATGGGTAACATCCCTCTACATCTTCCTCAGTAAAGACTGAAGCAAAGAATTCATTCAGCCTCTCTGCTATGGCCTTGTCCCCTCTTAGTACCCCTTTTACCCCTTTATCATCTAATGGTCCAACTGACTCTGTCACAGGTGTTTTGCTACAAATGTCTTTATTACACGTTTTTGCTTCCACAGCAAGGTTCTTCTCAAATTCTCTCTTTGCCTGCCTTATCAATGCCTTGCATCTAACTTGCCAGTGCTTATGTTTCCAGTTTTTGTCATTTGGCTCCTTTTTCCATTTCCTGAAAGATGCTTTTTTGTTACAACAGCCTCTCTCACCTCACCTTTAAACCATGCTGGCAGTTTTTAGGACTTCCTTCCATTTTTCTTAGAGTGTGGAATTCAGCTGGTCTGGGCTTCCAATATAGTATTTTTAAACGACACCTTTGCTTGATTTAAATCTTTGACCTTTCCAACTGCTCTTTTAGTTTTTTCTTAACTATTTTTCCTCATTGTATCATAGTCTTCCTTTTGAAAGTTAAAAGATAGTACTGTGGATTTCCTTACTGTCCTTCCTCCATTTATGATCACTATTGCCAAGGGCTCCCAGCACCCTTATCTCTTGCACCAGATCTTGTGTTCCACAAGGACTAGGTCCAAAATGGCTTCCCCTATGGTCAGTTCATGAACCATCTGCTCCAAGAAGCAGTCATTTATTTCATCTAGAAACTTTATCTTCCTAGCATGTCCTGCCATGACACTTTCTCCCTAGCATGTCCTGCCATGGCACTTGTATCCTACCTCCCTCTAACCCTCAGATAAGCCAGATTAGGAACCTCAAGCAGATAAACATGGATCAACCTAGCATCCTTGTGCTCTTTTCTTGAGGACTTTGACTGTTTGCCCCTATCAGGGCAGGCCAGTCTCTAGTACATAACCTTGAGTAATGCTATAGATACTGTGCTCCTCTAAAAATCAATTCTTGTTCTCCTTGGTACTATAGTGGCCTTTGGCTTCTTACAGTAGGTACCAGGACAGAAGAGCAGAGAGATCCTGGAAGAGATGGAAAACATACTCATTCCCTCTGTAGACAATGTCGTTATGCCTACCGCAAAGAAGTTAACCTGGCTAAGAAAGAATACTTTACTAGGATTATCAACATTTCCAATGACCATCCCACAAAACTCTTTGCAGTTATATCCAATTTCACTTCCACCGGTCTTGGCTTATCTAGCACCTTGATCCAGATACTGACTGTAAACACTTTAGTTATTTTGACTCAAAGGTATCTAAACTGCATTACACCTTTCTTATTCTACCCACCTCTGGATCTTTGACCATTCCTGCTGTAACAGATCAACTTCTCACCTGCTCTTCACAGGGATTCCTTTATGGACCTCCTTTAACTTGGTCACAGATTTTTCGCTTACAAAGGTTGCAACCTCATCAAAAACCTACCATTGGTGCTCTGGACCCTCTACCATCAAAATAGGTTAAGGAACCACCTCTTACTCTTACCCACTTTTCTGATAATCATAAACTATAGTCGTTATTCAGGTATTGTACCTGATATCTGGAAATCCTAGAGAAACATAGAAAATTTTCAGCAGAAAAAGACTATATGGCCTATCTAGTCTGCCCTTCCATATCAAATATTATAGTCCCTTTTTCCCCATTAGAGATCTGTGTTTGTCCCATGCTTTCTTGAATTTATATACTGTCCTTGTTTCTACTACTTCCACTGGGAGACTATTCCATGCATCTACAAGTCTTTCCATAAAGAAAAATTTCTGCATATTACTCCTGAGTCCATCTCCTTTCACCCTTGTCCTATGCCCCCTCATTGCAGAGCTTACTTTCAATTGAAAGAGGCTCTCCTCTTGTTCATTTATGCCATGGAAGTATTTAAAAGCCTCTATAATATCTCCTCTATCCCACCTTTCCTCTAGGGTACATATTAAGATCATTAAGTCTGTCCCCAAATGGTTTATATCAAAGACCACTGACCATTTTAGTAGCCACCCTCTGAACTGACTCCATCCTGCACTACGCAAAATGAGGTGGCACCAGAAACCTATAGAGTCACTATCACCTTCTTTTTTTTCTGCTTGCCATTCCTCTCCCTAAGCACCTAAGCATTCTTATGGTTTTCACCAACAGAAACAATCATGCCCAGGTCACGCACTTCTTTTGTGGAGAGAAGTACTTCACCCCCTACAATGTACAGCTCCCTTGGATTTTTGCAGCTGAAATGCCTGCCTTTCTGACATTACTGCTTGAATGTCTCACCGCCGCTTGAAATTGAACATGGCCAAAACCAAGTTTCTTATTTTTCCCCCTAAAACCTCCTCTCCTCTTCCTCCTTTCTCAGTCACTGTGGATAACTCTCCCCTGTTTCCTCAGCTTGCAACCTTGGAGTTGTCTTTTGACTCCTCTCCTCTCTCTCCTTCTCCACACACATCCATCTGATAGCTAAGACCTGCTGTTCCTCTATAATATCAACACAATCTGCCCATTCCTTTCTGAACACACTACTAAAACACGTATTCACTCTTTAATCACCTTCTGTCTTGAAGTCACTTCTTCATTGGCTCCCTATCTTTTTCCACATCCATTTCAAACTTCTCCTGCTGACCTATAAGCGCATTCCCTCTGTAGCTCCTCACTACCTTCCCTCTCTTATCTCTTCCTACACCTCCCCTCGGGAACTCCGCTCTTCTGGCAAATCACTTCTATCTGTGCCCTTCTCTTCCACTGCTAACTCCAGATTTCGCTCCTTTCACCTTGCTGCACCTTACGCCTGGACAAGCTACCTGAGTCTGTATGTCAGGCACCTTCTCTGACCCTTTTCAAATCCAGGCTGAAAACTTACCTTTTCGCTGCTGCTTTCAGATCTTGAGTCACCTGATCTCCTTGTGTTTCCCTTGTGTTGTCTGTCTTGATTAGATTGTAAGCTCTAATGAGCAGGGACTGTCTCTTACATGTCTGTGCAGTGCTGCGTATGTCTTGTAACGCTATACAAATGCTCAGTAGTAGTAATAGTAGTGGTGGTAAATTCATGGCCCTACATTTTTAGCATTAAATCACAGATGCCTAATTTTACATCCCTCCTCATGTTATCTACTCCTTACTGGGTGTCTACTGTATTTTGGTATCATCCACAAAGGGCAGACTTTACCCGACAGCCCTTCAGCAATATCACTAATAAAGATGTTAAAAAGAATCTGATCCAGGAAAGATCCCTGTTGCACACAACTGGTAACGTCTTTCTCCTCAGAGTGTGCTCCATTTACCTGTATCCTTTGTTACCTCCCACTCAACCAGTTTCTAACCCAATCAGTCACTTTAGGGTGCTCAATTTATTTATGTCGCCTGTGTGGAATGGTGTCAAAGGTTTTACTGAAATCCAAGTACACCACATTTAGGGCTCTCCCTCGGTCCAACTCTCTAATCACCCAGTCATAGAAATCATTCAGATTTGCCTGACAAGAGCCTGCCTCTGGTAAACCCATATGGCCTTGGATCCTGCAATCCATTGTTCTCTAGCAACCTCACTGTTTTCTGTTTTAGCAGTGTTTCCATTAATTTTCTCACTGCAGAGGTCAGACTAACCAGCCTGTAGTTCTCAACCTCATCCTTACTTCCGCCTTTGTGTAAAGGGACCACATGTGCTTTTCTCAAGTCCTCTGGGACCACTCATGACCCTAAAGAAGCATTGAAAAGGTCAGTGGAGCTGCTAGAACATCTCCGAGATCCCTCAATATTCTTGGATGTTTCCCATCTGGCCCCATCACTTTTTCCACTTTTAGTTTTGCTAGTTCCTCACGAACACAGCCCTCTGAAAATCATTGAAGATCCCCTTCACTTCTGCTCCTATTTGTGGGTAATTTCTGAGGTCTTGTTCCTGGTGTCTTCATCTGTGAACACAGAACAAAAATATTCATCAAGCAATTCTGCTTTATCTTCATCAGCTTCTACATATTCATCCTCTTCCCCCTTGAGTTTGACAATACCACTTTTCAACTTCCTCCTCTCACTAACATATTTGAAAAATGTCTTGTTAGCCAATGTTCTTATTTTTGTATCTTTGCTTTCCTGACTACTTTCCTAGCTTCTCTAAATTTTTCCAAATATTAATGCTTGTCTTCCTCTTTCTGTGATCTCTTGTATTTTATGAAGGCTACCCTCTTTATCTTCACCTTCTCAGTTACTTCTTTTGAGAACCATACAGGCCTTCTTTTCCCTTCACATTTATTTACCTTTCTAACAAAAAGGTTTGTTATCCTTAAAATATCCCCTTTCAGTTTTGCCCATTGCTTTTCTATATCTCCCAGCTGTTCCCATCCTGCTACAGACTCCTTGAGGTATTGTCCCATCTTGGCAAAGTTAGTTTTCTTAAAGTCTAAGACCCTCACTTTTGATTGGACTTTATCAGTCCTAGTCCTAATACTGAACCACACTATGTGGTGATCACTGGATGCAAGCTGATCTCCCAGTATAATATCAGAAACACTCCCCATTAGTAAGCACTAAGTCCAGATTGGCCCCTTCACATGTGGGTTCTGTTACCAGTTGCTGGAATAGTTCTCCCTGTAGAGAATCTAGGATCTCCTTACTTCTAGATGACATCGCAGCAGGGATGTGCCGTTCAACATCCAGCATGTTGAAATCACCTATCAGTAGCACTTCTTCTTTCATCGCAATACTGCATATGTCTTCTATTAAATCTCCGTCAACTTCTCCCTGTGAAGGAGTCTCTATATCACATCAATGAAAATGGATTTCCTGTTCCCTCTTTCTAATTTAACCTACAGTGCCTCCTCACTCCCTTTTAAGGCCTGTAATTTTATAGCTTTAATATTATTTATTCCATATAGTGTCACTCCTCCTCCCCTGTCCTTCCTGAATAAAGTATAGCCCAGTATAATTGCATCCCAGTCATGGATATCCGTGAACCATGTCTCTGTAACCGCCACTAAATCCAAGTAATATTCTTCCATTAAAGCCTCAACATCTAGGATCTTATCGCCCATACTATGGGCAATGCTCCAGCGTCAAGCGCCATAGAGAAAAGCACCATCAGCAACAATGGACGGACCTGCACAACGCATTCAAAGCCAAAGGCAAAACATGCATTGGGATAGCAAGTTATTGCCATCTCTCCTCTGTTCAACCACATCCGTTGACCGCCTTCCAGTTTTGATAACGGCTGTCTCCACTGGAGAAACACAACTTCTTGGTGTACCAAAACTGACATCAGGAACAGGCGAGAATCAAGCTGCAGCAGTTTATGAACTGTTACAGGAATGGTGTTTGGATGAAAAGGTTGCAGGCTTCTGCTTTGATACAACTGCATCGAACACGGGACGTCGATCAGGAGCGTGCATTCTTCTATAACAGAGACTCCGTCGCACAGTCCTTCATTTGGCATGCCGCCATCACATTTTACGAAATAATTCTTGGTGCAGTATTCTCTACATGCTCTGGAGCTTCATCGGGTCCCGATGTCCAACTCTTTCGCCGGTTCCAAAAGAATTGGGGCTCCCTTGACAAGTCCAACTATCAAACTGGAAAAGACTTGGAGGTGCTGCAACCTGACAGGGATCGCATCATGAAGTTTGTGGAATCCAAGTTGGCACAGGGCAATCACCGAGATGATTACCTGGAATTCTTGGAGTTAACGATTGTCTGCCTTGGAGGGAATCTTCCTAGTTTCAATTTCAAGAAACCCGGAGCTTTCCATCATGCTAGATGGATGGCAAAAGTCTTGTACTGTCTCAAGATTTGGATGTTCCGAGGACAACTCAAAGATATTACCCAACGGGAGGAGTCCTGTGTTCGTGATGTGAGCATTTTCTCCATCCTGATTCATGTGGAAGCCTGGTTTTCTGCCCCTGATGCCGCAGTTGCTCCTCGAACAGATTTGGAGATGCTGAAGAAACTACACTCTTACCATAATGACCGTGTTGGAAGAGCGGCCAGAGACAAACTGCAACAGCATCTGTGGTATGTGTCAGAGGAGCTTGTGGCACTGTCACTGTTCGATGAAGCTGTTTCAGCACCGACAAAGCGGGCCATAGTGTCGGCCATGATCCCGGCAGAATCAGATGAAAGCGATGAGGATGATGACGAAGACAAAGATCCCCCAAAGCGGGTCGAATTGAAAAGTTCCATAATTCCACCACTTGAATCTTTTGCAACTCGCAAGTCAATCCGTTTCCTGAAACACCTCGACATCAACAGTGATTTTCTTAATGCAGACCCAGAAGACTGGGAAGAGAATGCATCATTCAAAGACGGTCTGAAGAAAGTAAAAAATCTTCCAGTGATCAACGATGTGGCTGAGCGAGGGGTCAAACTCATTGAGGAGTTCAATGGCCGACACACCACAAAAGAAGAGCAACTCCAGTTCCTTCTGGGTGTTGTCTCGCAACACCGTAAGATGTTCCCCACATCGTCAAAGTCCTTACTAGCATCTGGACCACACTGAGTGCTTGGCAAGCATGATACCCCCGTCTATGAGCGGATAATACCCAGTGGTCTGACTAACCCTGGGGGGGATCCAGGGGCCTGATAGATAGGGACCTTGAGCCACCCCTAAATATTATTTGATTGGCTTCGAACTTCGCACACATTGTTTTCTACATAAATGGAACCAGAATCAGGCCAGGGAGCAAAGAAATTCCTACTTTTATTTTTTCCCCTATGGCAGTGGACCACCCTAATGGGCATTTATGCATACTGCTTTCCAGATGTTGCCCCTTTTATCCATTTTAGAGGTATTTAATGTTTTACTTATCTGAGGGCTTTCACTTACAGTAGCTGGGGGCTTTCTTCACCCATCTCCAACAAACCTAAATCAAAGCCCTCCTTAGTAGGTTAGCTAGTCTGCTGCGGAAGACACTTTGACCCTTCTTTGATAGGTGGGCACCATCTTTGCTCTGCAGCCCTTGGAAAATCATCCCATGGTCCAGGAAACCAAAATGCCCTCAATGACATCTTCCATGTAGCCATCTATTCAACTCCAGGATGCGAGCTTCTCTGCCTCAGTCTTTACCCTCAACAGGGAAAATTGAAGAGAACACTACCTGCATACCTGTCTGCTTCACCTACTGTCCCAGAGCCACAAAGTCACTTTTGATACATTCAAAGGGATGCTATAGTTCATCCAGTCTTGAAAAAAACCTCCTATCATTCCAAAATGCACTCTATGCTATTTATCTAAACTCACAGAAAAGATAGTGTTTTCACAACTCTGGAACTATGTTCATAATACTAATGTGTTTCATCCTCACCAGGCTAGCTTGAGACTCGGCCACAGTACTGAAACAATTTTAGCCATTCTTCTGAATGAAATTCACAGTTTCCTGGATGCTGGTAGAGCTGCCCTAGTGATTTTACGATCTTACTTTGGCATTTGATCTGGTAGACCATGATCTTCTTTCATCACCACTTAAGAAGATTGGATTAGCTGGAACCATACTTCAGTGGTTCACTTTATTTTTGCAAGATTTTTCCATCCATGTCAACCTAAGCTCTTCTTCTTCCAACTACTTCCCTCCTACTAACTAATCATCTTAAATAAAATGCTGAAAAATCATCTACTTCCTGGATAACGGTAGACACACTTTTCCTTTTGCTTCTCCCTCAATAGGAGATACTCCAGCTCCTCTGGTTAAGTATTTTAAATAGCTAGGCACAATTATCGATCACAAATTAACCATTAAGGCACAAATTTCAGCAACTGTGAGATCTACATTTTATGCCTTACATCAGTTCTATACTTTGTGTTATTATCTGAACAAACCAGACCAGTGCACACTAGTTTATGCCATTGTGACCTTGTGTTTAGATTACTGCAGTTTTGTCTATTCTGGACTTCGTAAATCAGATATTGAATGTCTGTCATCTATCCAGAATACTGTCAGTTGGTTTCTAAACAACACATGCATGCAGACTCAACCACATCACTCTCACTGGCTTCTGGTACTCTTTTGCATTTGTTATGAAATTCTTCTGTTAACATATAAGGTCTTGAAATCAGGTACTCCATTCATGTTTATTCCTCATGCCTCGCCTCACTCTTTATACTCAGTCCATGAGGGTATCCTATCCATTCCTTCTTTTGCACAAGATAGACTTGCAATCGGCCTTTTTCTCTATTGCATCCTTGTTATAGAGCTACTATAGATCTCCAGGAACAAGCAGGAATGCCTTCCCGCCTTTTCTAACCGCCTCTCTCTAGTTCTAGTTCTTCTTTTCCGCGGAGCCAGCAGGTCGTGTTCCTGTCGCCGCTGAAGAAGTTCTTTATTTTTCTTTATTTCTTTGGTCACGCGTCTACCTTCTAAGACGTCGGACCGGTACCGCCGGTCTTTTCTTCTTTCTTTTTAAAAAAAAAAAAACAAAAAACTACCGTTTCCCACTTCTGTGCAACTTTTCCTTTTGGGCCTTAGGCCTAGCAAAATTTTCCTCATGGAAAAGCCCGCTTCCGGGATTAAAAAGTGCACGAAGTGCAGCGGTACTCTTTCTATCACCGACACCCATGACTGGTGTCTAAAATGTTTGGGCCCTGACCACTCCATCACCAATTGTGAGTCCTGTTCCATGATGTCTAAAAGAGGTCGACAGAATCGAGCGGCCAAGCTCAGTACCTGTTTCCCTCTGCTTCGGTGGCATCGACATCTTCCAGGGCTTCTTCTTCCTCCCATGGATCTCAGGTAACCAAACATAAGTCCAGCCGGTCCTCGAAGGGTAGATCTCCCTCTAAGTATCAAGATGCCTCTGGGCTTGCTCTCGAGGATCCTGCACCGGCAAAATTACCCCGGCGGGAAGCTCCGGCTTCCAAAACATCATCTATGGGGTCACAGATTGACATCGATGGCGTGGCCTCGACTGATCACCTGTTGCCATGTTCTGGGGTACCGGTGGTTTCCACTGGTACCGACATCCAGACATTGGTTGCGTCGATGGATCAGAATATTCTGACCATGCAGCGTGCCATTACGGCATTCATACAAGCTGCGACGCCTCCGGTACCGCAACAAACTCCGGCTTCGGCTTCGGTGTCGACTGCAGCAGTACCCTGTTCTGTGATGCCCATCGGTACCGAATCGGTACCAATCACTCCCGATGTCGATACCACTCGGTACGCGTATCGGGCTGTGCAAGAGCATCCAGACAGGCGATACTTCGATTCCTCCGAAGACTCTGATGAATCAGAGGCTTCTGTCGAAGCATCGGTACTCCTTCCTCAGGAGCCCTCTTCTCCAAAAAGAAGAATGTCTCCTCCAGAAGACTTGTCTTTTCAAGACTTCATTAGGGAAGTGGCCAGGGACCTCTCTATTTCTTTGGCCCCTGAACGAGAGCCTAGAGCCAAGAAATTGGATATTTTACAATATCCTAAGGCTCCTAAAGAGGCAGCTACTTTACCAATTCATGAGATCCTTTATGATCACATGTTGGGCATATGGGAGACACCTCTTACTACCTCCCCTCATTCTCGCAGGTTGGACACCATGTACCGTGTTCCTCCTTGTCCTGGCTTTCATAAGACTCAGCTTCCTCACCACTCTATTGTGATGGAGTCTGCTATGAAGAAGATAAGACACTCATCTAATCCTCCAGGAAGAGAATGCAGAACCTTGGATGCTTTTGGCCGGAGAATCTTCCAGGCCAATATGCTTACTGCCAGAATGAACTCCTATAGTCTCTATATGGGGATGTTTCTAAAGGAAGTTACAGATCATCTGCAAACTTTATCTCCTTTTGTATCAGAAGATAAAAGGGAGGAGTTTCTCACCTGGCTTAAACATGCCCAGGATGTTTCCAAATTTTCCAACCGTGCAGCCTTTGACTCTTTTGAGTGTGCCAGCAGAGCCTCGGCTATTGCCATAGGTGCACGCAGACTTGCTTGGTTACAAGCTTCTGATTTGGAACCCTGGGTCCAGGATGGATTAGGAAATCTTCCTTGTACAGGTGAAAACCTTTTTGGCAAGGATTGGCAAGCAAAGGCCACTCAGATGGATGCTGAGAATTCTGCCTTAGATAGACTTTCAAAGTCTACTTCTGCTCCTGTTAGAAAAAGGTTATTCAAAAAGGCTTTCTTTCCCAAAAAAGGGAAATATTATCCTGGTTATGGTCACCAGGCATCTTCTGCAGGTCGTTTTGCTGCAAAGCGTCAGCAACAACCTAAACAAGCCAAGCCTAAGGCTGCAAGGACTGCTACAGCCCAACAGCCTCAGCCTCCTCAGGGCCTTTGACTTACAACTAGAGAACTTAGCCTTTCTGGCTCTAGAAGAACCAGAGCCTCTCACCATTCTAGGAAGGTTAGCTCACTTTGCTCCCAGATGGGAACAAATCACAGCAGAGCAATGGACCCTCTCCATCATAAGGGAGGGGTACAAGCTTCATTTCTTAAACCTTCCTCCTCACACCATGGTGAGACAGTTCAATTCTCCAACATCTCTCCTCGACCTTCTGGGCCAGGAGATTGCTACCCTTCTTACCCAAAGGGCAATAGAAGAAGTACCCCTTCTTCAACAGGGTTCAGGGTTCTACTCCCCCTATTTTCTTATCCCAAAGAAAACAGGGGGCTACAGACCCATATTAGATCTCAGAGAATTGAACAAGTTTCTATGCAAGGAGAAATTCAAGATGATTTCTCTCGGTGCTCTCCTTCCATACCTTCAGAGTCAGGATTGGCTTTGTTCTCTAGATCTCAAGGATGTGTACACCCATGTCCTCATCCATCCAACACACAGAAGGTTCCTTCGGTTCATTTATCAGGGAAAGCACTGCCAATACAAAGTGCTTCCTTTCGGTCTGGCCTCTGCTCCAAGAGTGTTCACAAAATGCATGGCAGTGGTAGCTGCATTTCTATGCACTCTAGGAATATTTGTATTCCCATATCTGGACGACTGGCTCATCCGAGCTCCATCCCAGACAGAGGCCCAGGCTTCCCTAGCCTGCACAAGGCGTGTTCTTCAGTATCGGGGACTGGTAATAAACATCCCAAAATCACATCTCACCCCTACTCAGTCATTAGAGTTCATAGGGGCCTTGCTGGATACCACAACTGCAAGGGCCTATCTTCCCCAAGCCCGTTGCCTCTGATTGGTGCAGTTAGCCTCACAAGTTCAGTTAAAGTCCCATTTAACTGCTCGAGAGATGTTACAACTGTTAGGCCACATGGCATCCACCGTGCATGTGGTTCCTTACGCTCGCCTTCACATGCGAGCAGCTCAGTGGACTCTGTCCACCCAATGGACCCAGGCATCAGGGTGCCTGTCAGACAAAATAGCAACCTCCAGTCTCCTCTTTTGGTCTCTCCAGTGGTGGAAGTTCACTCAGAATCTGTTGCTGGGGTCCTCCTTTCAACAGTTGCTACCCCAAGCAACCCTTACAACAGATGCCTCTCCAAGGGGTTGGGGAGCTCATCTACAAGATCTCTCCACCCAAGACATCTGGTCTCCACAGGAGACATCTCTACATATCAACCTCTTGGAGCTCAGAGCAATTTTTCTAGCTCTCAGTCTTCCACACCCTGTTCAGCTACAAGACAGTCCTCATCCACACGGACAACCAAGTAGCCATGTTCTACGTGAACAAGCAGGGCGGGACTGGATCTCTGTCGCTTTGCAACGAAGCTTTGAGATTGTGGGCCTTCGCCAGAGAGCATCAAATTCATCTCATGGCAGTGTATCTTCCAGGGGTTCAAAACTCTTGGGCAGACAGACTCAGTCGAGTTCTGCTTCCACACGAATGGTCCCTCCATGGGGACCACATAGCCAGGATCTTTCGAATTTGGGGAACCCCGGACATAGACCTGTTTGCAAGTCCGCGGAATGCCAAACTTTCCCGATTCTGTTCCAGGATTCCGTGTCAGGGAGTTCAGGCCAGGGATGCCTTCCTCCTCCATTGGGGGCAAGACTTCCTCTATGCCTTTCCACCCATTCCCCTAATTTCCAAGACACTGTTCAAGCTTCAGAGAGACAAAGGGTCTATGATCCTCATAGCTCCACGTTGGCCACGCCAAGTGTGGTACCCTCTACTTCTTCATCTCTCTCAAGCTCCCTCCCTGGACTTGGGATCTGCTCCAGACCTCTTGTCCCAGGAGGAGGGAATGTTGTGGCACCCAAATTCCCAGTCTCTTCATCTCAGGGCCTGGTTGCTGAAGGCCTAGACCTTCAAGATTTGCATCTTTCTCAGCAGGTGAAGGATATCCTTCATGCTTCCAGAAAGCCTTCCACTAGACGTTCCTATGCTTTTAAATGGAAAAGGTTTACCATTTGGTGTGCAGAGAAGGGTCTTAACCCTCTTGCAATACCTCTGAATTCTTTACTAGAGTATTTACTGCATTTATCCCATGCAGGCCTTAAAATGAATTCAGTAAGAGTCCATTTGAGTGCTATTGCAGCATCCCTTAAGCCTCTCAATGGACATCCTATTTCCTCTCATCCTGTTATTTCAAGATTCATGAGAGGCCTTCTTTTAACTAAACCTCCCATTAGACCACCTCCAGTGGCATGGGATTTGAATTTGGTTCTTGGCCAGCTCTTGAAGCCACCCTTTGAACCCTTAGCCACTACCTCCTTGAAATTCCTTTCCTGGAAGGTTATTTTTCTCATTGCAGTCACCTCAGCTCGCCGTATCAGTGAGCTGCAAGCCTTGGTGGCTAATCCTCCTTATACAAGGTTCCATCATGACAAGGTAGTCCTCAGGACTAATGCACACTTTATGCCTAAAGTGGTCTCACCTTTTCATCTGAACCAGGAGGTGTATTTACCTGTCTTTTTTCCAGGACCTCATGCATCAAGTGCAGAGAGGAATCTTCATACCCTGGATTGTAAGAGAGCACTTGCTTTTTACTTACAAAGGACACAGCAACATAGAAAGTCCTCTCAACTATTTGTTGCTTTTGATCCCTCTCATTTAGGACATCCAGTCTCTAAGAGAACTCTGTCCAATTGGATTGCTCAGTGTATTTCCTTCGCCTACCAGAGTAAGAAGCTTTCTCTGGAGGGCCATGTCACAGCTCACAATGTGAGGGCCATGGCAGCCTCTATGGCTCATCTAAACTCTGTGTCCATCGACCAAATCTGTCGAGCGGCCACCTGGGCCTCGGTTCATACCTTTACAGCCCATTACTGCTTGGACAAAGACTCCCGCCGGGATGCCTTGTTTGGTCAGGCTGTTCTCAAACACCTGTTCCATACCTAATCAACTCCTACCCCCCATCCCTGGTTGGATGCCCGAGATCCATGGGGGAAGGTAGAGCCCTTCTCAGGGACTCACAACCTTGGAGATCTCCCTGGCATCTCTAGCTGGGGAGTCCCCATATGTGAAGACTCATTCCTGCTTGTTCCTAGAGATAGCACAGTTACTTACCTGTAAAAGGTGATCTCTAGGAACAGCAGGAATAAGTCTTCACAACCCACCCACCTCCCCTAGGAGTTGTATCTCTCTATCTATCTTTCCTTTCCTCTCTCTCTCTCTTTGTCTCAGCTTAAAACGCGAACTAGAGAGAGGCGGTTAGGAAAGGCGGGAAGGCAGCGCGCAGGCGCTGTGGGATGCTCCCAAAAGCTTGCTTTCTGGACGCTGGGGAGCGTTCCCGCGCAGGCTCCGTCGGTACCGACGATACCCATATGTGAAGACTCATTCCTGCTGTTCCCAGAGATCACCTGTTACAGGTAAGTAACTGTGCTTTCTCTCTCTGTCATATCATAATTGTAGTTCCATTCTACCACTGTGTTAATTTTGTTTTTGTAAACTGTTTTTTAATCAATTGAAAGGGAGTATATTAAGTCAGGGCTCGACAAATCCCAGGCACCAGGTCATCATGGCGATCAGAAATTTGCATCTGGCGTCTGGGATTTTCTTGCCACCACCCCATGCGATTTTGTCTGCCCGCAGGTATCAGATCTCCCACAGGTAGAACAGGAGGGGAAAGCTCCAACATGGCCTTGATGAGAGAAGGCTGCCTGCAAGGATCCCATTTCCCATGGGCAACAGAAGTGAAGCAAACCAGAATCATGGCAAAGTCCCTTTCTGTCTGACCCCAGGAGATCGGATCCCTGAAGGCAGAACAGGAGGTGAAGGCAGTGATCTTGGCTTGGAGGCAGAGGACAGCCCGATAGAGGCCCTGGAGGAAAAAAAAGTTGGGGGGGGGGCAAGTGAGTTATCAAAAATTTAAAGGAGCAATAGCATTAAAAAAATAAAAAGGAAAATGGAGGAAATGGAAGGCAGGGGGTGGGAGTGCTAGGGGGGATGGATAAGGGGAGAGAATGGGGAAGGGTTGAAGGGAAAAGAATGCAAGGCTTGGAAGATAAAGGGATGAATGCATGGGGAAAATGGACAATTATATATGCCAAGAGGTGTATTCTCCCTCCTCTCTCCCGAAAACACACACAAACACCCAACCTATACAGTCTCACACATAGACATTCCACCTCTTCACGCCAGAGACACACACAGATGCTTGCTTGCATACACATACATAGGCACCTCACCTCGGCACCACACACATAGGCAACTCATCTCTGCACCACACACATAGAGGCTCTCCAGCTCTGCAGCGCACACACACATGCATCACAGCCCCCTGAACTCCTCCCACATAAAGGCACCCACTGCTACATCCCATGCACAGACAGGCAAACCATCGTTGCACCACACACACATCCCTCATTCAGCCTTACTACCATAACCAGAGACACCTTATCATCTCTCTTCAAACTCTTCCACCTTTCCCAGACATGTATGAGTTTGCAAATGGAGGAACATCAGTGAAAAATGAAGGCAATGGTGTGGGGGGGAGGGGTTCACAGCCACTAGCTCTTAATATTTTGTCATGGCTCCTAAATGCAACAAAATTTGTTAAGTCCTATACTAAGTCCTTTAATAAACATAAACATATACCTGAGAGTGAGTTAGAAAAATCATGTCTTTTTTTATTTTTATTACTTGAATCACTTACATCCTTGAATATGTATATTGTCAATTCATTTCTGTTGTAAGTAATTAGTGATATGTATAGGCCAATAATTTTCAGTTTGTTTTGCTCTTTCTTTGCATATTTTTTTGGTTTGTTTTACGCTTTCATTTTAATCAATTTTTAACCATGTAACACATGAAAATCAACTGTACTTATAGTAATTTGTAGGTTAACATGCAGTAAATCAATTTTGCATGAAGTACAATTTTTAAGCTTCTATGAACTAATTTCACACTAATGAAATGCACATCTCTATAAATAACATTTAGTGTTATTTTTGAAATTTTGGTTCAAAGAAAATCAAAATCCCTTGTCTCAAGTCCTTTTGTGGATAATTTTAGAACAGGGCACTTAGTTTAGTAGGGCAAGATGGTGAATTTTTAGTCAATTTTATAAAGACGCATATACGTTTTTATGAGTCTTTACAAAATACTAGCACAAACCATGCCGAAATCATGCCTTGACATTGAGAGCAGGCATCAACATTACTGTGTAAAGTATGTGCGGATGTGGGCATTTTATAAAATACTGTGCAAATTGCATCTCTGCCCATACACTACTGAGACTCCGCCCCAAGCACATCTCCACAAGTATGCACCAGTTTATTTTATGAGGCATTTTATGCATGCATTGAAACGTCTGATCATTTTTAATTTCAAATGTCTTATATTCTTGGAAAGTTCTACATTTCCCTTTCACTATCCTGGTCATAAGGCATTGATGCAGTGATCTGATCCTGAAAAGCTCCTCCCTGGAGCTGTTACTTTGTTCTTCTCAGTGATATGTTATGTCGTGTTGTGTCTGCTAGGTTTATTCATGTCTTTCCCATGTTAGCATCTCTGTTCCTATATTCCGCAATGAGTATTACAGACTGCATTGGGCGAAGAGCATGATTTGGGTCCCCTTATGTTGAGCGTCTTCCCATGTAGATGACTTATGTGCCAGCGCAGCTTGCAAAATAGTATATTGCAGTGACTTGTACCGTTCTCTTCTTTCTGGCTTTTTCTTAGAAGCTTCATTCTTATTATCTTTGGCTCCAAGATATGTGACTGCTGGAAAGCCAGGACAGGAGAAGCAAGCAGTATTTCTTTCTGTGACTGTAGGCCTTTTATGATTTTTTTTTTTCGGTTTATCTAGCCTGAGTTTACGTTCCTACAAGGGGTACCTGCTCTGTGGCCCTCTTTTCTTTGTACTGCAGTAGGTTGGCTCTGGGTGTTTTAGATAAAGATGCAGGGTTGAAGCGTTTTTGTTTGAAGGATTCACTTAGGACTCTGAGGTGCTTGCTCCTGTTATTCATTTCAGATCATATACTGTATGCTGATATCATGTGGCTTGCTTGTGTATAATGGATCTTTTATTATGTGAAGTGTTGAAGCTACAGCTGTGAAGGTATTTCCATCTGTCAGTCAGTTTTTTGTATACAATTGTTTGTAGGAGGCCATTGTTTTCTGAGACTGTGGTATGCAAAAAGTTAACTCTTTTTGCATACCAGAGTCTCAAACAACAGTTAAAAAGGAAAAGGTAAAATGAGATTTATCAATTGAAATCTAAGCAGAAAAAAATAAATATGCAATATGCCTGAATATGTAACTTGCATTTAGCTCAAATTTGGAAAAGGTGAGTAATTGTAAAAAAAAAAAATCATTAAAAAATTAAGACATTTTGGCATCATGCCATAATCACATTGCTTTTAACAATAACCAAGAAATTATATTAACTTGGTTCCAAGAGTGGAATTTAGCTAAAGCTACCAAGATGAGATAGAATGCCTATGGGAAAAATACTGTAAGCTCTTTGATTTATTGCAAGCATATGATCCATCACAACAGCTGCAATCGAACAGACAAATGTTGTTCTCCCTGCCAGCTCTAGATGTCGTGAGATTAGAGGTTTCAAGGACATCAGCTTTTAGTTATGCAGGCCAAGCCCTTTGGAATGTTATGGCACAAGAAATTAGGGCGGAAACTCGGTATCTTCATTTCCAGAAAATGGAAAAATCATGGTTTTTTGAAACGTGTTTTCTAGGTCAGGAAGATAAGAACATAAGATATGCCATATTGGGTTAGATCAAAGTCCATCAAGCCCAGTATCCTGTTTCCAACACTGGCCAGTCTAGGTCACAAGTACCTAGCATTCTCCCCAAGAGACACACGTTCCACAATGTTTGTATTGGGGCAAGCAGTGTATTTCCTAGGTCTCCTTTAAGGGTTTATGGACCTTTCCTCCAGGAACTTGTCCAGCTACACTAACAACTTTTACTACATCTTCCGGTAACAAATTCCAGAGTTTGATTACACGTTGAGTGAAAAAATATTTTCTCTTATTAATCTTAAATAGGTTACACTGTAACTTCATTGCACATCCCCTGGTCTTTCTATATTTTGATGGCATAAACAATCGATCTACATTTACCCGTTCCACTCCATTCATTCATTAATTTATAGACCTCCATCATATCTCCTCTCAGCCGTCTCTTTTCCAGGTTGAAGAGCCCTAACCTTTTTAGCCTGTTTTCATAGGGGTATCCTTCCATCCCCTTTACTATTTTGGTGGCTCTTCTCTGTACCTTTTCTAATAACATTATATCCTTTTTAAGATACGGGGACCAGAATTGCGCACAATATTCACAGTGTGGTCGCACCATGGAATGATGCAGAGGCATTATAATATCCTTTGTTTTATTCTCCATTCCTTTCCTTATGATTCCTAACATTATATTTGCTTTCTTGGCTGCTGCTGCATACTGGGCAGAGTGTTTCAACATGTTATCTACGATGATGCCTAAATCTTTTTCCTGGGTAGTGGTTCCCAATGTGGAACCTTGCATTGTGTAACCATAAATTGGGTTGTTCTTTCCTAGGTGCATAACTTTGCACTTGTCCATATTAAATTTCATTTGCCATTTGGATGTCTAGTCTTCCAATTTATCAAAGTCCTCTTGTAATTTTTCACAGTCATCTTGAGTTTTAACAACTTTGAATAATTTTGTTTCATCTGCAAATTTGATTACCTCACTCGTTATTGCCATTTCCAGGTCATTTACAATTATGTAAAAAGCAGCGGACCCAGCACAGATTCCTGGGAAAAATGGTGCAGGATGTTCTTGCTGTGCTGTTGGGAAGTATGAATGTTGGAGAGATTAGCTTGATGGCATTGGGCATTATGTGAATTGTTTCTAATATGGTTTTTACAGTAACAGCTTTGATGTTTTATTACTGAAGGAGGGATATCAAATATTTGTAAATAAATATTTTCTGCACAGTAAATGAGACCTAGGTTTCTTGTGTCATTTGAAAGGATATTACACATTTCTTCATGCATATATAGACAGAAGGAACAATAAACAAAATTACTTCCATTAAAATAAATTTTTCCACACAGCGTTCCTTTGTTTATATGTGATTACTGTACACAGCGATGTACTGTTGTGTTACTGTAAGCATTCTTTTCAGTAGTGTCCTCTTAATACATGCTTTATGGCATACTATAGTGTAATTATATTATGTATGTTGATATAGTATGATATTACTCGAAGTAACTGATTGCATTGTGGTATGCTGTTAATTACCATAAAGGTTATTGCACAGAAATGAGCTAGTGTCAGTATGTTGTTTACAAGCTTTCAGGGAGCCCCGTGGGTGCTAAACCTTTCATACGATTTAGTGTGGCCTGCAGTAGGTCAAGCTTTGGAGATGATATACTGGTGTGAAAATAGATTGTCAAAGCAACATACACAGAGGGTTGCAATGTGCATGCGCTTTGTATCAAGTGATGCTACCACATGAAAAACAGAAAATGACTTCAATGCTGACCTTGTTTCCTATTCACCCCTCAAAGTTGAAATCAAATGCTCCTGTGCTTTCTAAGTGCCCTGACAGCACAATTCTGAGCAAGCCAAGCGCTGATGGCTCTTACTTTTTACTTTGATATTTCATTTGATTATTTATACCCTGCCTTTATAAAAAGAAATGTCATTGCATTAAATATGGTTAAAGATCCGTGGGAACCATTCTGGAAAAAATGCAAAAGCAACCTAACTAGGGATAGGACATATGGAAGGGATACCATGCTTATAAACATCTAAGAAACAGGAGACATAAAACTTGGAAGGGGGAAGAGGGTAAGAAACAGTGACTCAGACCTATAGAATATATTATTCACCTTTTCCAAACCCAAGTTTAAGATGAGTTCTATTCAGGAACATGAGTTTGGGCTGAGGGGAACCTCCTGTTGCTGCTTGCCTGGGTTGGGGTGTCCTTCGCTGCGGATCGCTTACCTCGGGGTGACTTATTCCATCCTTGCCACCTCAGATGTATAAGGCAATGACCAGAATTGGCCCTGTACATCTGCGGTCATGGTCCCTCTCCACAACGTCCATGCTCCACCTCTAGCTCTCCCCCCCTCCTGCCCCTTGTCCAGAGCTCCCCGCATATCTCCTCTGTACAAGCGGAGAGCTTTGGAAATGGAATCGGTCCCCAGAAAATAGTGGGGGAAGGAAAACATCCAAACCAGACATACATCCCCACTATTCGCACACCAGAATGACCCCCATTGTGTATTGGGAACTGGTTAAAAGATTAGAAAACGGAGAGAAGGGCTAAATGGTCAATTTTCTCAGAAAGGTAAATAGTGGAATGGTAAATATGAGAGAGGTAAATAGTGGAATGCTTCAAGGGTCTGTGTTTGGCCCACTATCTTTTAACATATTCATAAATGACCTGGAAATTGGAACCATGAGTGAAGTGATCAAATTTGCAGACAACACAAAATTATTCAAAGTAGTTAAATCACAAAAGGATTGTGAGAAGTTGCAAGAGGGCCTGGAGAAATTGGGAGATTAGGCATCCAAAAGGCTGATGAAATTTAATATGGATGAGTACAAAGTTGTGCACTTAGGGAAGAATCACCTAAACTACTTTTACACAATGTAAGGTTCCATATTAGGAGCCATCACTCAGGAAACGGATTTAGGTGTCATTGTGGATAATATGTTAAAAACCTCTGCTCAGTGTACAGCAGCAGCCAAGAAATCAAATAGAATTCTAGAAATCATAAGGAAAGGAATGGAGAATAAAGCAAAGAATATCATAATTCCCCTGTATCGCTGCATGGTGTGACCACACTTTGAGTATTGTATGCAATTCTGGTTGTTGCATCAAAAAAAAAAAGATATAGCAGAATTGGAAAAAGTACAGAGAAGGGCAACCAAAATGATAAAGGGGATAGGAGGATACTCCTATAAGGAAAGGCTTACATGGCTGGAGCTTTTGAGCTTGGAGAGGAGATGGCTGAGGAGAGCTACAGTATGATAGAGGTTTATAAACTATTCAAGAGAGTAGAACGAGTAAAGATGCATCGTTTGTTTACTCCTTCACAAAGCATAAAAAACTAGGGGACATGCAACACAGGAGAAGGACCTCGGAGTGATTGTTTCTGACAATCTCAAGGTGGCGAACAATGTGACAGGGCGGTGGCAAAAGTCAGAAGGATGTTGGGTTGCATACAGCGAGGAATTACCAGCAAAAAGAAAGAGATACTAATACCACTGTACAAGTCGTTGGTGAGGCCTCACTTGAAATATTGTGTTCAGTTTTGGAGACTGTATCTCGCAAAGGATATAGAAAGGCTGGAAGAGATTCGGAGGAAGGCGACCAAAAGGCTTATGAGAAGAGACTTGAAAACCTAAATATGTATACTCCTTGAGGAGAGGAGGAACAGGGGAGATAAGATTCAGACCTTAAAATACTTAGGGGTATGTTTACTAAACTGCGGTAAACGTGAATGACGCACGTTGTATGACGTTAACGCGCTATAATGCGCGTTATCATGCGCTAACGAGCGTAATGCTCCGCGGCGCGGTAAAACACTGCAGAAGGTGGAGAGAGGGCGGAGAGAAGGGGTCAATGGGCGGAGAGTGGGTGGGGAGAGGCTAATGCACTGATTTCCAGAGCTGAATTCCAACGCGAATGAAAACCTACCGGTAAAAGCACTTTAAAGGGGAGAGAAACCATTTACGTGTCAGCAATGTACAGCCTAGGCAGGGAAACAAAAAAAGGTGATAAGTGTGATACATGTGCACAGAACAAAAGGGCACAAAAACACCGAAAATGACCCCAACAAACTGGAAAAAAACAACAACCAAGCTGGCCAATAGTGGTAGCAATGAGAAACATCAACCCCCCCACCCCGAGTAAGCTCCATAGAACAGAGATAATTCGTGGAAGGGTCCATACTCCGTCCCCATACAAGGTGCATGGGCTGCTCAGGGATTTCCCCACCATCGGACAGGGTTCCTATGGCGTGCATATGTCCCGCAACATCAGGGCGGGCATGTCGGAATGGGCAACCGGGCAGATGCTGGAAAAGGGGATACAGAGGGCTGCAGGCGGCACATGCAGTGGCGCAGCTAGGCCACAGTAGGGACTAGGGTGATGCTCAGTTGGCCCATAGGAATGCATAAACAGTAGAGCCAGACAGCAGCTGATGAGGGCCCAACATGGGCACGAGTGTGTTTCGCAAAGCGTCACAGGGGAGAGTACCCAACAGCAACCCCCAAGGGCACGGAACACTGACATGCAGGGCTGGGGGGGAGCGTGGACGTCTATGCAGGCACCCCTACCCCAGAACACGCACCATAGGCAGCCGCCTACCTGCACACTGGATGGCCTGAGACCGCGCACCACCAGCTCCACCAGCAGAAGGGCATGTCAGCATGGTGGCTGAGGGATACTGGTGGTGGAGGGGGCAGTGGCAGCTGCCCGGAGCAGACCGTGGCCTAGCCAACAGTCATGGTATCACCAGGGAATGCACCATCTCTGTGAGAACATGGTGGTGCAGTGCACAGAACCACTGAATTCAAAAGCAGAAGATCACAGGTTCAAGTCCCAGTTGTGGTTTCTGCCAACCCAGTCCTCATATTTTACCCACTACTATAACGTGCTAATACAGGCAGAACCGTTCTTGCAGATGACGTAAACATGCCCAAAACACCATCATTTTACCCTACAGAGCACAGACACCATAAACATGCACATTACTTAGAGCAGAGCCTCCCAAATGCAGTCCTGGAGGGCCAAACACCATTCCAGTTCCATGCTGCCTCTGATAAAGATGCCTGTGCTGTATTTCTATGCGCCACCCCCATGGTATGCAGATGTATCTCATGCATATTCATGAGGGACAGCATGAAAACCCGAACAGTGTTTGGCACCGCAGGACTGAAGTTGGGAACCTCTGCCGTAAAACAGCAGCCAACAGGGGCAGACACACCCGCACCCACAGGCCCCATTATCCCAAGCCTCCTGGAGAGGCAGGACTTTGGGCTCTGCGTGCATCTCCCAATACTAGCACTTGCATACCTTAGTAATGCCACCCTAAACCTGGGAATATGGTACACAGCTATCAAAAGGTTGCTATGAGTACTGGCAGATAGCAATTCTTAGGTTAAGTACAATGTTCGGAGTGAGCTGCATCATAGCAACCTTTCTGATGTTTGTGGTGTGTGTTTCAGGTCTGGCCTCTGACAGTGTTTACCACCCTCGGGAGTGACCCCCACCAGTATTGCGTACCATATCCATGCCTGCACTGTGCCCAGGACTGGTGTGGTGGCCAGGGCTGCTAAACACCTCTATAGTAGCACAATGCTGGCTAAGGTGTGGGAGTGTGTGTCTGTCTATCCAGTGTGTGGTGGCGGAAAACACCCTCCACAGCCCACACTGCTAGCACTGTTGCCAGTATTGGCCTGCCAATGTGCATAATGAGGAGCAAGGTACCGTGGGAATAGCCTGGATAGGGTGGCCTGGCCTGGCAGCATCTGCACAGGGCATAGGGCACCTGCATGGACAGGGTGGCCATAGCATGTCCTGCTGGGAGGTCACTCTCACCCTGACTGAGCAGTGACCATGGCATGGCTAGGTTCCCCCATAGTGCTATATAGTATTTCTCTTATGTGATATTTATGGGTTTCCTTTTGGGGTCCAATCACTGACTTATCTGCTTGGTGTGTATGCTGATATCCCCGTTCTGGGTACATGCATCTCCTCCAGGACCATGCACTATGGACTAGCTGGCGGACTGTCTGCAGCTAGTATGTTTATTTATTTATCTAGAACACATTTATATACCGCTGCTTCCAGCGATCAGCAGCGGTTTGATTCTTCTTTTGGGAGTTGTCAATCAGGACTGGGTGGGGAGAGTACATACATAGTTCTGAGGGGGGTCACAACACACATGGTTAATGTTTTGGGGAATGGAGTTAAACATATTTACATTTATACAATACATATTTACACATTTTGGAATTCACATATTTTACATGGCTATACATAGTTACACCTAAGGTGGAGTCAAAAGCATATAATTATCAGTTTACTTTGCTACGCTTCCATGGAATTTGCGACTTATGGCTGGTTGTAGTAGCATTGAAATAGGTGGGTTTTTAACTCTTTCCTGAAACTTTTAATGTCCTGGACTAAACGCAGGTCAACAGGGAGTTGATTCCATATAGTAGGCGCAGCGAAAGAGAAGGCTCTGCGACATGTACTTGTTTTCACAGTTCTGATTGTGTTGGGGACCTGCAGGGTGCCCAAGTTGTTAGTTCTTCTATTCCTATTTGCCGGTTGTCTGCTGATAAGAGAGGACAGGAAAGAGGGGGCTATGTTGTTGATAAGTTTGAACGTTGTTACTAGCATCTTGTACTGTACCCTAGCTGCAATTGGAAGCCAATGTGTCTTGCTGGAACACCGTGCAGGGTGCAGCGGCTGGAGGCTTGCTGCTGGAGAATGTCAGATAATGGTGGGGGGCAGCTGCGCATTTCCAGACCTGCCGTCTGTCTGCTATTGCCTTATGGATGTGTAGTGCTCTGCATTGCCTGCCCTGTAGGGTGTTTGATCCCGAGTAGGACTGGGGTGATGGTCCCCTCTACTGCCACCATTGCAGGGGTTTGAAAGTGGATCTGTGGGCGGGAGATCCTGTCCCCCACCCTGAGCCCTAGAGGGTGCGTTGGGTGGTGGTATGTAATCTCCCTGGTAACCACAGCAGAATGTGGGTGTGGTGCCGTGCAGTCCTCCTGTAGCCAGCCATGTGTTTATTAGCAGTTCTAGCCCACTGGTTACTTCACTGCCCATGGAGCCAGAGGTCATAGGTTCACAACCCACAGTGGGGTTCATTGATAGGGCTGTCTTAGGCATTGTCTATTTTTACTGTATATTAGTGCTGCCAGCAGAACCACCCTCAGGGTACTGTCACCTTAGGGTAGCTCAAAAGGCGCCCTATAGGGCGCGCCTTACACGCCTCCCTATAGGGCGCACCTTACAAGTCGCCCTATACGATGCGCCTTCCACTTCGCCCTATAGGGAGCGCCTAAATATTCCTATCAAATGGTATATAATACATGACCATGTCAGAGAGAACGTCACTATTGGAACATATTGCATAAGACGGGTACAATTTTCCTGACATATGCAAACTGTAACCCGCCTGCAGACTGTGGATTAAAATATTATAGTCGGCTTTCAAAGGGTTACACAGGACGCCTCAGCCAGCCTTTTTCATTAGGCACACTGGGGAATCGAACCCATGACTCTTGTACCATCAGTGTGTATAGTAACCATTGTGCTACAGCTCTGTTTCTGTCTTTGGGTGTCTGCGCGCTGTCTTAGGCGTGCGCGCAGTAGGGCGCGCTGTAGCGATCATTGCTGCGGGGCACGTAATAACGCGCGCAACTGCGCGTTATCGGTTACGATGTCCCGCCCATGTCCTTTTTTGGCTTTCCTTTCACTAACCCAGCTCCTAACGCGAATTGCACTAACGCAGTTTAGTAAACATACCCCTTAGAGTATTAATGGACAAACAAACCTCTTCCAAAGACGGGGAAGGTGTAAAACTAGAGAGCATAACATGAAGCTGCAAGGGGGTAAACTGAAAGGCAATGTCAGCAAATACTTTTTCACTGAAAGGGTGGTTGATGCCCTCCCGATGGAAGAGGTGGGGGCAAACACAGTGACAGAATTCAAAATGGCATGGGACAGACACAGTGGATCCCTTTATAGCAACAGGATAAAATCAAAATAAGCATAGCTATCTCTTATCTGAACAAATAGGGGTGACCAACATGGAGCAGTGGGTATACCCCTAAACAAAGGCATGTTGAGGGTGACCTGCACTGAGCAGCAGACTAGATGGACCATACTGTCTTTATCTGCGGTCATATACTATGTTACCATGAGATAGTGAGTGTGTCCAGGGTTGTGGTGGATTCAGCAGCTACCTTGTTGAAGTTCAGGTCTGATTTAGTGAGACGAGGATGCCGTCCCCTTTTCTATATGTACACGGGGACTGGAAGAGGCTGTAGTTGGGGGGGATTGAATTTGATTTAGGAAAATTTTGTCCTTTTTGGAGAGCCAGGACTTAGTGATGCAGAGGACGTCCAGGTGTGGATGAAGAGAAGATCTCTTATGGAAGAGATTTTGTTCTTTGCAGAGCATGTGTTGATGAGTGTGCAACTGAGGGACACTGGGCTGAGTGGTATGTTTTTGAAAGGGGGAGGTTTTGTTTGTTGGGATTGTGATGAGGTATTGTGTGTTGCAGGGGAGGAGGTAGATACATATTTTGCTGTAGGGAGAGAAGGGGTATGGGGGTGTGGTAAAGGGGAGTAGGGGTGTAGGAGGGAGTTTGTGAGGGGGGAAGTGAGGATGAGTGGAGCTAGGAGGGAGTAAATTGGGGTGTACAGTTGAAGCATGTTGCTATTCTAATTGTTTAGCTTGCTGATGGAGTGGCTGTGCTGAGTGTCTGTGGTCTATTAGGGCCTCTTCGGTCCCCACCATGGTTTGAACTTCACACTGCGGCCTGCAGAGGTGCCCCAGATTGGTGGTGAGAAGGTTTGTTGTTCCCACCGGCAGATCTGTGCAGTGAGGGAATCTCATTTGGGTTGGTGCTACAATCCTGGTGCTGGCTTCTGCAAGTCTGAGGTGCATCTGGTCAGTGTCTGATGACTGCTGTAGTTTTGGTGGTGTGTAACCGTGGACCATACAGAAGGGCCACATCAAAGGGTCCTCTGGTGAGGCCCTCCAGTGTGGGCGCACCTGAGTGCTGCTTTTTAAATTGTAGCGGTAGTGGCCTGATTGGTCTTGGTGGTGGGGAGCAGGGAGGAGGAAACTGATTGGGATTGAGGTGGGGAGTGATGAAGGGTGAAGCTTAGGAGGTGATGATTAGATAAGGGAAGAACTGAGGTGTGGAAATTGGAGGGTAAACATTTAGAGAAGAAAACCAAGTCAAGGTAGTGACCGCATTGATGAGTGGAAGTGGAAAGAGCAAAGTTGGAGATTGAATGAGGAGGTAAGGGAAAGAAGTTTAGAAGCATAGGGGTCAGAAGGGTTGTCAACTTGAATATTGCAGTCACCAAGAATAAGTGAGGGGAAGAAGAATCTAGAAACAGGGAAAGCCAGAAGTCAAAGTCAGTGAGAAAGGTAGAGAAGGACTTATCAGGGAGTCTATAAAGAGCAGCTATTTGGAGACATAAGGGATTAAAAAGGTGGATGAAATGGACTTCAGAGGAGGAAAAGGAGTGAGACTGAGGTAGAAGGAGGGGTTGGAATTGGCGGGAAGGAGAAAGCAGAAACCCAACACCACTATCACGGCCGAAGCATTGTCATCAAGGAAGAGCCAGGTTTCATTATGAGTTTAGAAGACTGAAGGAGTTAGAAATGAAGAGGTCATGAGTAAAGGGGAGTTTATTAGAAATAACATTTGCATTCCATAATGCACAAGATAAAGGGAGAGAGGAGGGGGAGAGGAGAGGAATATGGATGAGATTAAAATGGTTAAGTGAGAAACTAGTATAGATGGCCCAGGGTTAGGATTAATGTCACCAGAAGAAAGAAGTAGGAGAAGAGTGTGAGGCAGAGAGGAGATGGAAGGGCAGAAATGAGGATGAGGTTTTTTAAGAGAGAAGGAAGAGGGATGAATCGAAGGAAGAAAAAGGTGAAGCTCAATAGCTAAGGAAAGGAAGGAAGACAAGATGGGGTAAGAGATAAGAAGGGAATAGAGGGTAATGAGGGGGCTATAAGGAAGTTGGTATGAGGGAAGAAGGTTAGGGAGTGACAAAAAGAAAAATAAAAAATGATGTGGAGCCATAAGAAGAGAAGAGATGGAGGGGGAAGCAGAAGAATTATTAGAAGAGGTACCTTAACGGTATTGTAGGTACAAAGTGCTAAGGTTGATCAATCATACAGCGCAAAGGCGTAGGCAGTGGTGCACGGACAAATGTAAAGACTGTTCTTGCTCACAAAATGTCAGTGAGCATAGGGCATAAAATCTCAAGGGATATTCTCTTTTATCTCAGTGCAAATATCCACAGTAGTTAAGTCCATTTAGGGTATGGGCTGAGTCGGACAAGGTTATAAGCTCTTATTAGATGAGATGCAGCACTGGGAGACCGTAGAATTAATTTCATGAGCGTTCATATCCCATGGGCTCCATGATGATTCCAGTAGTAAGTGAATGTAGTACTGGAATTATGATTAATAAAACAAACCTCACAGAAAGTGATGCATAGGAGAGAGAGCCACAGCACACAGTCCTTATGCCGGTTTAAATGTGTCCAACACCGTCAGACTGCTCCACATCACAGCAGCCTTTGTTGTTTTTTTATTCTGTTGGCTGCCAGCCTGAGGGCCATAAAACCAACAAGGTCAGCCAAATACCTGCTTATTGGCATCCCTAGTTAAGGTTTTGGTCCTACTCACCTCCTGAGGGATACAGCCAAATCACCCCAGCAGCTGGTCTCCTTCAACAAAACTTGCTCAACTCCCTTGAGACTTTCAATGCTTCAGATAACTTCTCTACTAGTTCTTCATCTAGACTCTTCCTCCATTCTAGAAGCTTCTTTATCTCCTTCCAGTAGTTAGGTGATTCCCTTAGGCCAAATAGACCTATCATCTTAGGCTTGGCTGGCCACACAGAAATGCAGCTCCTTGCTGTTTCTATAGAAGCTTTTGAGCCTTCTTTGTCTGTTTCAGCATTCCCTCCATGCTTCCAGATTCTCTTGTTCTAACCCTATCACCAAGAACATAATGGTTCCCTTCAAATCACAGGATGGGAACTCCCACTCTCTGTGATGGATGCACAAGTTCATCCTCCTTTACATCACAAACAATGAAAAGCAGAGTCTTCCAAAACGTTCCCATTGTAAAACTAAGGGAAGCATTTGGGGAAATAGTCCAATAGGTTTTGAATTTCGGCCAATATGTTTATATTTTTGCCATGTTCTTTGGGAAACTTCTGATTGAAATTTTCCAGCAAATCTTGGGTTTGAACATGCCCTCAAATTACACAGGTACACTAAAAAAAATTTTTTTTAAACTGCCTCTAATGTTTCGATTGATTTTTACGTTTTTTGGTGCGCTGAATCCAAATCTGGTAACCAATTTGCTCCATCACGTACAGACTTTTTGCTACATTGGGTTAGCAGTTTGAGGTGAATGTTTCAGATTGAGTGCGATCGAGATAAAAGTTTCTTGGATGAATTCTTTATACTAATTGTTTAGTAGTTATTCAAATAAGAATAAAGAAAATTGTAACAAGGCAGCACATAAGAATAGAGTAATGTCAACAAAACACACTGTGATGGTAGCAAAATTGTCTGCACTTAAAACAGCCACATACATGTGCACAAAGATTGAGCATATAAGAGCGAGGTTAGACACAAAGCAAAGCAAAGAAATGTGCAAAAAATGTTGTACAGGTATGTATGTAAGAATAGAAAACGCAAACTGCACCATTGCAATACATGAAGACAAACACCCGATGGTGTGAAAATAAAATTCTAATAAATGAGATCCGACACTGTGGTAATAACTAGCAAATTTTTATTTCAAAGTTTAGTAAAAACACGATATTTGTCAACACAGTTTAGATTTTAAAGTCATTCTTGGGTCAATCAACCTCCTGGTGGGCCCGTTTCTTCTTCCCCCGAATGCTTCTCTTGGTGCGCTGCTTGGCGTATTTTTCATCTGGGGTTTCCCACAGCAGCAACCAGCAGAAATCAGCCATCATAGTGGTGTTCCATCTTCCTTGGTACCTTCTCTCTGCGTCCTTGATGTCCTGGTGAAACCTTTCACCTTGTTCTTCACTGTACGCCCCCAAGTTTTCGGGAAAGTAGTTCACATGGGAGTGCAAGAAATGGACTTTCAGGCTCATGTTACAGCCTTGTTCTTTGAAGGCATTGAGCATCCTGGCAACAATATCCTTATAGTTCTCATCCCGCCTGTTCCCCAAGAATTTGAGAACAACATCCTTGAAGGAATCCCAGGCTTCTTTTTCTTTCTCAGACATCGTTTCAGCGAATGCTCCATCTGAAATGAGTTTCCTTATATCAGGGCCAACAAACACTCCTTCCTTTAGCTTTGCTTCAGAAAGTTGGGGGAACTTTGAGCAAAGGTACCGAAAGCACTCACCATCTTTTGGAAGGGACTTGATGAATTGCTTAATGAGACCCAACTTAATGTGGAGAGGTGGTAATAGAATTTTATCACGAGGTACCAAGCTCTCATGAAGAACATTTTCTCACCGGGTCTCAAATACTCCCGAATTGGCCAGTCTTTTTTCCCCCAGTGTAGGTCGCGGGCCCGGCTATCCCACAAGCAAAGGAAGCAGGGATATTTGGTGAAACCGGATTGCTGCCCTAATAGCATGGATAGAATTTTAAAGTCTCCACAAATCATCCACTTATGCTCATCATAACGAATCTTCTGAAGAATCAGGGCCAAATTCTCGTATTTTTCTTGGAGAATAACAGAGTGAGCAATAGGAACTGAAGCGAATGTGTTGCCATTATGAAGAAGAACACCTTTTATGCTGTCTTTTGACGAATCAATGAACAGCCGCCATTCAGCAGGATCATACTTGAGTTTAAACTTCCATCACTCCGTATATATCGTTGCAAAATACCAAATCTTCCTCTTTGCTGAAATACTTCAAAAAGTGTGTCTCGCGGTTGCGGTACCAATAAAAAGTTGTTCCTGGTGACAATAGATTTTTCTGTTTAAGCCAAGAACCTAGCAGTTGGGCAGCATCTTTTGGGAGTCCTAAATCCCGGACTAAATCATTCAATTCAGCTTGAGAGAAAAGTTCAGGTTTCGGATCTGGTTCAGTTTCAAACTCGGAAGTACTGGACTCATCGGGAAAAGCCATCTGATGAGTCTCATCATGATCAGAACCGTCCACACAAATATGATCCAAAGATTTTGGTGGTTCAGGCACAGGTACTTCGTTGCTATGAGGCATAGGCCTAATTGCTGAGGGAAGGTTGGGGTAACTTATTACGTTCTTATTTTTTAAGTTGTATCCCTTCACAATGCAAGAGCAAAAATAGCAGCCACTGCTGTGGTCTCTTTGTTCACGCCACATCATAGGTATTCCGAAACGAAATGCTTGTTTTTTACCTTTCATCCATAAGCGTAGATCTTCCTCACATGTCTTGCACACTTTGTGAGGAGCCCACGGTTTTTCTTGATCGCCTAACTTCAAACCGAAATAGGCGAAATATACTTTTTTAATAAATGCAGAAATGTTCCTCTGCCGCTTTTTCACGGTATATTCCCCACAAATAAAACAAAAACTGTCCGGAGAGTTGACGCAACCTCTGGCTCTGTGAGCCATCACAAATACACAGCACTGCAAACTACAACTGTAGTGAACCACTTCGGAATAAAGCTGGATTACGACTGAGCAAACAAAAGGTAATAATGAACTTGCAAGAAACTGAAATTTGACAGGAACGTTCATGTCGCAACCACCGTGTTTGAGCGAGCGAGCGAGCGAACGAGGCGAGGCGAACAGGAAAGAACATGCGCCAGCGCGAGTACTGGATTTAGCCCCCCGCCTCCCAATTGTCCTGTTAATGTATAAAATGAATACAAAACACTCTAAAATATCATGAGGGAGTGTTTCTAGTTAGTTAACCATTACAACCTCTATTTTGGGCCAAGAAAATAAACTGCAGTCGGCTAAAAAGAAATTATGTGAACATTCCTTATATGGGTAAGAAATCTAATTTTGCAAGAAAACGTGATGTGATGGAACATTTTGGCTATTTTTCCTGGATTCAGCACCCCAAAATCTATAGGAATCAGTTGCAAAACTGGAGGCAGTTTTTTGGTAGTGTACTTGTGTTATTCACACATCTTTACTTTTGGTACAGTATATGGAATATTTGAAGAGTACAGAAAACAAGTAGTAATATTCACCATATAAATTATTTACTACCGGTACTCACCATTAGACTAAAAACAGTATAGGGGAGGGGCAAAAATTGTGTTTGTCTCCATAGATCTCTGTTAAGAAAACACCTTGTTGCTAATTGGAGTCTACTTGCTTTCAAAATAGAAAATTGTGCAGTTGTCGTTAAGTGTGATCAAGTCAATTCCTGGTGACCCTATGAATAGTTGTCCATGTTGTGACTACTCCCTTTGCCTTTTTAGCAAGATATGACAGGAAACAGGCCTTTCTTCTGTGCAATAAGCTTATAGCACCTTGTATTTCAAGGTGATCTCCCATCCAGATACTAACCAGGCCCAAAACTGCTTGGTTTTCAAGATCAGGCGGGACCATAGCCAGAAAACTCTGTTGGACAGGAAAATGTCCTAGTATTTTCCATGTTATAATACAGTATTTTTAGGGTTGTTTACTATTTACTTTTGCTGGGTATTTTCAGCATATTTATTTATCTTATTTATTTATTTATCTATTTCTTCTATACCGCCCCTTCCAGAGATCAACGGCGGTTTACATTGAACAGTTAACAATTTTGTATACTTTGGTATACTTTACATGGAACGATATTTGTAACTATGTACATGTAACATTGCATGGAACATTTTCAAACTATTTACATGGAACTTTTTACATAGGATAGGTAGACATTAGACAGTATTTTCTATGTTGCCTAGGACAATATGATATTAAACATATATCTCAATTGAACATGTGCGAGTTTTGGGTTTTCCTTATATATAGCAAAGATATATGTTCTATAGGCTTTCTGAGCATATTTAACAATTCTGTAGTGTAATACTCTTGTACTTTATTTTATGATTAGTTGTAGCTTATTAGTCTTTTCAGCAAAAGCCAATAACAGTAGGAGAAGAGTGTGAGGCTTCTGAGGTTTGCATTTTTTAGGACTCTCTGATTTCTGGAGCTCCAAATAACTCTGATTTTTTTGAGAGAGTACATTCCTCAGTCAGAGATTATTACAGAATTTTATTTTAAGTCATTTGCCTAGATGATTTGCTGTTTAAGGTTATTTGCCATTTCTGTTAGGGATGTACATTCTTAAATGAGCGTTCTGTTTATTTGAACACCTAATAATTTTACGTTTGGGCAAATAGCTTTTACACACACATACTTACAAATTGATTGTACATGTGGTTAATTTGTATGCTTAAAAGTGTTCTAGCACATACAATGCATGTCTAAAGAATGAATTTGTGATGTGAACAGAAAAAAATACTCAAAACATTGGCAAAAATTTGTTTTAAAGAAGCATGAACCAAACTTCTTTTTCCTCCATTAACACCCCTAGTTACTGTCTTTAATGAATACCTGCCATCAATTGTAACATTGATCTTAATTTCTGTTCCCTTGTTCTTTACCAAGGAAGAACTCATGAAGCTATTTCTACTTGTCAAGTTAATTTCTTCCTCACTGGTTAGCTTTACCATTAAGATGAGGGAAATAAATATTTGGTTAACAAGACTTTTGATTTTCCTCAATCTTTCCTGTCTTTTTTTTGTGTGTATATATTTTGTTTCTTTAACTGTTTAGATCTTAGTATTCAGTTAATCATCCATTGATTGCAGGCACTGTTTCCTCTAAGCTGTGCGCGTGTGCGTGCACATACTTTACAACAGAGCGCACAAAAATTACGGTTCTGAATCTAATAGAAAACAACACAGACATCTGAAAATTTAAAAGCTGTGATTGTAATTACTAGAAATTTTCCACTTCATTTAGTAATCATCTATTTTCATTTAATTTAATTAAAATCAATGTGGTGTACATACTGTATTCTGATGTGTAGTCAAATTTTAAAGTATATAACTCCGAGTGTGGCGCATAAAAATTTAACCTTCCTTCAAAAGCTGCACAGCTGATATTTTATGCGCACACAGCCTACAGAAAATTAGAGGGAACATTGATTGCAGGGTATAAATGACCTCTAGTCCAACTCAACACCAGCCCACTTGGGTTTTCAGAATATCCCTATGTAATATGTTCAAGATTGATTTGCATATGCTTAGAGAAGTATGTATGTGAATCTATCTCATCCACTCAGAGACTCATTACAATTGGAAGTAATTTTCTGGCTTTCACATCATATGCTCTACCCAATATTTTTTTAAGGATTTTTTTGTTATTTTTTGTATTGCTGCTTTTACAGAAGGGGATTTTTTAAGAAGTTTTTTTTTTTTTCTTTTGGGTTTATTTACCAGACATTCAAAGAAGAGCCTAATACTATTTGCTGTCACAGCATTTCTCAGGTGTTAGTTCCCTTCCTCCCCCATCCCACCTTTCAATCTTACTTTATAGACTGACTCACTGCTTTAGGGAGTTGGATTAGATAGAATTGCTTGGCATTGGTTGGAAGGAAAAAATAAGGAAGTAATTCGGTCAATTTTAACTATCCCAGTGTAGCTCCTGTCCCCCACTATGTATGGACTCTTGGTGGGAAAACCGGGGCATATATGTACAGTCCCCATGCCCTACCATCTTGCTGGAGCATCCCTGGGTCTGTGACTGACCTGGCAGGAATCCCCCTTAGGCAGGCTCCGTTGGTCTCTGAATATTTGGGGGCATGTTTACTAAACTGTGTTACTGTAAATAGCACCATATTAGCTGCAAAAGCCATGTGGTATCTGTTGGGGGCATCCACAACATTCCCCCAGCAGATATCACACCAAAAATGCAACGAGGACATTTGGACAGCAGCAGGGATGCGGCAAATACCACCTATTGAGGTAACAGTTGCACCCGGGCTGTCTGTAAATCTGATGATTAGACGCCGATTCCCAACTGTGTATGCCTGGGCCATGAGCATGTCCAGAACATGGACGGGGCCCAGCTGTACTCCGTCCAGCTATATGCACCCACAAATTGTGGAATCAGGAGGTTGGATGGCCCGGTGTGCACAGTATGCCATGGCTAGTGTGCTGGTGCATTGGTGTCCCATCACCATGGCACCGACGTGTCCACCTGGCAGAACGGAATCCCCCGCCTGACAGTGGCTCCTGCACAACACTGTCTGCCTGTCAGCAGGGGCCCACGTGGACAGGCTGGGCCAGCGTGCTCCCTCCAAAGCCCATCAGTAGGTGTTGCGAGGGTCTGCGGCTGGCACACGGAGTGGCCCCGAGGACTTATTCCACTGTCGCGGTGAAATAGCCTGGGTGTCCAAGTGAATGCTGGGGAACGTATAGAGGCCCAACCTGAATGGCCTCTGTATGTCCTGGCAGCTGGCCACTCCCCCGTTCTGCCCCAGCACTGCCCCCTCCCGTCCCCATCCTGCGCTCCCTGCACAAACACTGTGTATATGCGGGGAGCACTGGCTACGGAATTGTGTCTGGGATCTGAGCACGGATTGAACATCCAGCCCATAGGTCCAACTCCGCTATTCACTCCACAGAATGACCTCCTTACTGTATGCTGAGTATGTCCATGGTGCAGACATGCCCACTATCTGCCTTTGCCCTGCCCACATGCGCAGCTAACGTGCATTTTTCAGATAGCACAAAAATTGCTGTGCTATTTGCATTTGTCCCGTGTTAGCTGTTAAGGCGTTGCACTTTCCAAGCAACTTCTGCCGCATTAACAGCTAACACAGTTTAGTAAACATGCCTCTTGGTGTCTGGTGTTAACATTCAAGGAAGAAGGTTGGTAGCAGATATAATTTATCTCCCTCTCTTTCTCTCCCCCCCCCCCCCCAGGAAAACTAAAAAATAGGTGTGACTGTAAACAAAGTTGGCTGGCAGTATGTACAGTGCTATTAACTTATATAACTAGAATTTCACAGAATATACTAACAGTGCATTTAAACCATTAATCCTCCTAAAGAGTAAGTGTTCGAAAAACAGAATGAATCTCTTACACATTCCCAGAGTAACAGATTTTCATTTAGATCATTTGAGGTCCTAATCGCCACAAAGTATTACCAGCTAGATGGTAAAACCTTCTTACCTCCCCGTGTTCCATTAACAGTCGTCCTCCCCCTGTTTACTTTCCCACTGTATCCCAAGTCTCACTCATATGTATGAGTGCAGTTGGACTGGTGGATGTTGGAAGTCATGGAATGATCTCTTGTGTCTGGTCTATCTCCACTGCTCAGGTTTGGCTGTCACTCGGCTGCTCTCATTTGATAGGCATCTCTCTTCCTGGAGCTGTTGCCTTTCTGGAACTTCAAAATCCTAGAGATCATTTCTTCATGGGAGGGTTTTCCATCACCAAGGGTTACAATCCTGCTTGATCCATGCCTCAATAATTCTAGCTCATATTAATATCACCTTTCAGTGATTCTAGGTAACTGAACTCATGGCTTGGAGTTCAGTTTCACCCAGCTTAAAGAAAACCCCTCCCCTCTCAACACAGCGTCAAGAGTTAAGATAGGAAAATAAGGAAAGAATGTGCAACACTTTTTCTGAGCCTCAAATTAAGCTGTCCTATGGTTTCAGTCCTATACTTTTTGGTTGGGATAATCAACTTCTCCAGTGAATGCATTCCTTTTTTTTTTTTGACTTGCTCAACATATATGCCAACTTTGCCAACATATATCTCTCTATACTGTATTTCTCAGTCTTAGAGTTGTATGTACATATTTATGTGTATAGTAGTAGTGATATGTGAACATCAAGAATTTGCATACCCTGCACCTATGCAGATTTCTTTAGTCTGAACTTTCTAGGTATTCCTTCTCTAGATTCACAGTTGTTTGATTACACGTTGAGTGAAAAAATATTTTCTCTTATTAGTCTTAAGTAGGTTACACTATAGCTTCATTGCATGTCCCCTAGTCTTTCTATATTTTGATGGCGTTAGCAATTGATCTACATTCACCCGTTCCACTCCATTCATTAATTTATAGACCTCTATCATATATCCCCTCAACTGTCTCTTTTCCAGGTTGAAGAGCCCTAACCTTCTTAGCCTCCATTTACCATTTTGGTGGCTCTTCTCTGTACCATTTCTAAAAATGCTATATCTTTTTTTTTTTTTTTTTTGCACTTTTTTTTTTCCAGTTTTTATTTATAAACCACCAAAACAGACAGGAAATATACAACATTCAACAACCTCTCCCTGGGGTTGACGCTTATCCCCAGGGCAGAGAACAGTGATGGTCACAAATATTTTCAAGTTTTACCACATCCCCCCTCCCCCGAACCCCATCCCTCCTCCCCCCATTCCCACCCTTCCTAACATACCCACAGCTATTCCACATCAGGACCAACTCATACAAACTATGCATATCACCCACTTTGAGCCATGCACAGTTAAAGCTACAGACTAACATCCTAGCTGCAGAACTGCGTTGCGAGTCCGGGGACTCAGAATATGAATATATGGGTCCCAGAGTAGCAGAAAGGCGGACCAGCGTTTGACATGGCCCCTAGCGCTCTTACACTCCAGGAGCATCAATTGATGGAAGGAATTCCGCCACTTCCAAAAGGAGGGAGGGTTTCTTTCCCGCCATCGACGCAAGAGTGGCCCCTTACCCACCAGACAGGCCTTCCACACTAACCAGCATCCCCATTTCCTTTTCGGGGAGTTAAGGCTCAGGAGATCTAAAGTGACCAGGGCGGCATCCCAATAAACTGGCTGTCCTAGGAGGCTTGTCATAAAAGAACAAATTCTCTTCCAGTAGGAGAGGATCATCCGTCATCCCCACCACATATGCAATAATGTCGCCATGGGCTCCGCACACCACGGACAACTTCCATCCAGGGTCAAGTGACAATGAAGAGCCCGTCTCGGAGAAAAGTGAACCCTAGTTAAACATTTAAATTGCATTTCCCGCCAGCGGACTCCATCCGCCAGGTTCACTATTCTCCGGATGGCTGCCAGGACCGTATCTTGGGGAATTTCCCGCCCCATCTCAGCACCCCATGCCTGCTCCACACTGCGGAAGTCCGGTCGGGTCCGAAATTGTTCCAGCCTAGTGTTAAAAACACATATGGACGGTTTCTCCGCCCCGCCCAGACTAAAAAACTCTAAGATCTGTGCTGACCGATCATTATGCAGCTCCTCCCCCGGGAGGGAGGCCACATAGTGGGCGATCTGCATGTACGCAAAGAAATGGCAGGACCCCAGTTCATATTCCCGAGATAATGAAGGAAAGGATTTAGATTTCCCAGCGGGATCGACCACATGACCCAAGTTCCGTATACCTCTCTCCCCCCAAGTACAGAATAAGGCTGTATCTGTGCCTGGAGTAAAATAGACATTACCCCGAACTGGCAGCCAGCTCGACACCTTCCAATTGCGGCCCCAATAAACATTAAGCTGCCGCCAAGTTCGGCACACTGGGGCCAGTAACACACTGTCAGCCAGATGGGTTGGCATCAGGCGAGTTTCCAAATGTAATAGAGCCTGTAGAGAATGGGGGGCCACATACGCCTCCTCTGTATTGCCTAGCCAATCCCCCAAGTGTCGCACTTGGCAGGCCAGTGCATATGCGCCGAGATCCGGAAGCCCCCAACCCCCATTTTTCCCTTCCCCACCAGGCGACTATATGGGATACGTGCTCTCACACCCCTCCACAGAAAACCCCGGAATTCCACTTCAAGACGCCGGACATCACGTCACAGTAACCAAACCGGGAGGGTCTGCAGCCAATACAATATCCGTGGCAATATCACCATTTTAATTGCCGCTATTCTCCCCGATAAAGATAGGGGAAGAGGCTGCCAAGCCTGCAGCTGGGTTCTCACTTTGGTCATCACCTGAATCAAATTACTCCCATAGAGCTGAGATAACTGACTGGGCAATACTATCCCCAAGTATACAAATTGATTTTCTGCCCATTTAAGAGGGAACTCCCCCGGCCAGCCACTCCGAAGCTGACCCGAAATATCCAGGGCCTCGGATTTGTCCCTATTAATACTAAAACCCGCAAACTTCCCAAAGGTTTGAAACTCCTGCAACAGGCTGGGTAGAGATTCTCTGGGTGAGAGCAAATGTACCAACAGGTCGTCGGCAAAGGCAGATATCTTAAACTCATGAGCCCCGATACTCAACCCCCTTATCGCTCGCAACAACTCCACCTTACACAGGAGGGGGTCAAGGGACAGAACAAAGAGGAGAGGGGAGAGGGGACATTCCTGGCGAGTCCTCCTTCGTAAAGGAAAGGCCTCGGACAACACCCCATTACATAGGATCGCTGCAGTCGGATCTGCATATAGGCTAGCGACCATGTTACAAAAAGAGGGCCCTATACCATAACGCGGGAGTAGATACATCAAATTTTGCCAATCAACCCTATCAAAGGCTTTTTCCGCGTCAAAGCTAATTAATAAGGAGGACATACGTCTATACCGGACCCATTCTAAAGACGTTATTATTTTGCGCAAATTGCGTACTGCGTAACAGTCCTTAACAAAGCCCACTTGGGAGTCATGGACCAACTGCCCCAAGAATTCCACCAAGCGATCAGCTAGGATTTTTGCCATTAATTTAAGGTCAAAGTTAAGCAAAGATATAGGGCGATATGAAGCTGCTAGTAGAGGGTCTTTGGATGGTTTCGGAATGAGAACAATATGGGCTTGGTTGTCTCCCCATTGAAAATACCCCTGCTGCGCCCTCCTGTTATGTACTGCAACTAGGGTTGGAGAAATCAGCTCGTTAAGAATCTTATAAAATTCAGCGCCTAGACCGTCTGACCCTGGGGATTTGTAACAGCTTGCTTTGGAAATAGCAGCTTGCAGCTCTGCCACTGTAATCGGCCGGTCCAACTGCACCCTTTGCGCCTCAGATAATTGGGGCAGGTCCAATGCCCCCACATACTCTGCCATCTGCGAGAAGGAAGGCGACTCCGCTGTATAGAGTCGCTGAAAGAAGGATCGAAATACTCGAGCTATCGCCGGGCTCTCACGATGAAGTGTCCCCAGGTCATCCCGCAGCGCTGGCACCAGTTTTGAACCCCTGGGGCCACGTACGCACCGAGCCAGTAATTTCCTCGGCTTGTCTCCATGACGATATAATTGGTAACGGTAATACAACACAGACTTCTTAGCCCTCTGATGCAAAAGTTCGTTAAGTTCCGTTTGACTTTCCCACAGTCGCCTTTTAAGCCCTGCCGTTGGGTTTTGGGCCCATTGGCGTTGCAGCTTCGTAACCAATTTTTCTAAGCAAATAATACATTCCGCCATCAATCTCCTCTTCCTAGCAAGAAACCCTATAATATCCCCCCGTAATACAACCTTCGCTATTCCCAAATCAACTCTGGGTCGTCCTGGTGCCCGCCATGATCACCCTCAAACTCCCGCCATCTCTTCTGAAGAAAGGAACGGAACTGAGCATCCCTATAGAGTTCGAGCGGGAAACGCCAGAGAGATGTCCGAGAGGTACTCCCGCTCCAATAAACGTCCAGCCAGACGAATGCATGATCGGAAATCTCTACGGGCCCTATCTGCGCATCCTCAACCTTAGCAAACAGGCCAGCGGAAATCAACAGGTAATCTATACGCGCACTGGTGCCATGTGACCGAGATTGATGCATATAATCCCGTTCGGCCGGATGTAATAACCTCCATGGGTCCACCAGCCCCAGCCTGGAACATAATTGACGTAAAGCACGGGCCGTCTGTAGTCTATCCCTTGGTTCCCCACCTTTAGACGTGTCTAGGACCACATCCATAACGCCATTAAAGTCCCCCCCCCCAGAATCACAGGGAGCTCCGGCAACGTCTCTATTTTAGAGGCAAGACGAGAATAGAGGTTCAAGTCTAACACATTAGGACAATATAAATTGCCCAAAATAACTGGCCTCCCCTCCAGGACACCCTGCAATAGTACAAATCTACCTGAGGGATCCACCAGTTCTCTTACAACCTCCAGCCTTATTCGCTTATGAATCAGGAGCACGACACCCCTCTTCTTTCCGAGTGCCGGGGCACCCCATACCTGCCCCACCCAATCCTTGCAAAGTTTACGGTGCTCCTCGGCTGTCTGGTGGGTTTCCTGGAGCATAGCTATGTCCGCCTTTTGCCTAGCTAAAGCCTGCAGAACTTTGGAACGCTTGATCAGGCTACCCAGACTGCAGACATTCCAAGAAATTATCTTAAGTGGCATTGAGTACACTTACAGTCCCGTACAGCACAGTAAACAAGTACCATGAGGGTACCCCCACCAGCCTGAGGCTCCCCCCTATGTACAGTCGTGTGGCTCATCCTAAACAAGCTCATCATGTCGTGAGTATGACTTTCCCTATTCCCTATCTCCACCCACCCCCATCCGACCCGCACCCCCCCCACCCCTCCCAGCCCCCCCTCCCTCTCCCCTCCCTACCCTACTACATTCCCTGAAAATACCTCCATATCTTATCCCTCCCGGTTGTCCTCCCCCTCTTATACTACCCCACACACACATTGACCCTTCTCCAACCACCCAACCACATCTAATGTGTCCGGACTCCCCAGCCCCTTGAAGAGGCAGCATGGCCCCCCGCCCTCCTTCCATATCATATAACGCATATTGTGAAAATCCCGTAGGAGCTAAACAGCCTGGCATAACTTAACAAGTCATACATTGTCAACCTGGAATCGTACACAACCAAAAGAACAGACCAACATAAAAACATAAGGTAAGATAGGCCACCCTGGAGCAGACCCATGTCCATCGCCCTCAGCGTCCCGTCTTGCACACTGGACACTCCGGATCACAGGCGGCAAGCAATCCCCCGAAAAAACACAGGATCCTCCATACTTGGATAAGGCCAACCAATAATATCCGGCCTGTGTTCTGCAAAGTTGCAGGTCTCCGCTGCCCCGAAATAGGGTCTAGAGGTCTCTTTAGGCCTTTTTACTTTTAATGGCCCAACAGCTCCACCAGCTCAATCAGTCCCTTCCCCAACTCTGTCCAGAGCCAACTCAGGGGGTCCCTGGCTGATCCGCAGCTTGGCTGTTATTCTGGGTACCCAGCTGCGTGACATAGGCCATAGCCTCAGCTGCCAAGTCAAAGACCAGATGCCTCCCGGCATTCATCACATGCAAACGTGCTGGGTATTGTACGGTGAACCGTATATCCGCTGCAATCAGTTTCTTACAGATAGGCGCATAAGCTTTGCGCCGTTGACTCAGTGCAGCAGAATAGTCTTGTGCAATTCGAAGGCTAACATTCCCTGCTGTCACGGTTCCCTTCTGGCGCGCTTCTCGTAGCGCTGCTTCTTTCTGCCTGAATTGCAGGAACTTGGCCAACACGATTCTGGGACGCAAATCCCTCAACGTCTTAGGGCCTAATCTGTGGGCACGCTCTATAATAACTGGGGCCCTCTCACCATCAGTCCCAATCAGTTCACTCACCAGCGATTCCAAGTAGGGCCGCAGCTCTTTATCCCCTACTGACTCAGGGATGCCCAGAAATCGCAGGTTGTTTCGTCTCGAACGGTTCTCGAGATCGAGTTTGCTCTCATATGTTTTCAACGTGCTGCATTCGGGCCCCAAACGCGTCCACGGAGCTCTGCACCGCATCCAGCTTAGTTCGGAGCAGCTCGAACTGTACCGAGAGTGCGCCCGTGACCGACGCTGTAATCTCCTCCACTGAGATTCCTGTAGCCCCCGAGGGTACCTGGCAAGGCTTCAGCGGGGAGTTCGCCATTTTGTTATGCCCCAGGGCCCGTTCCTTCTCTCTTCTGCCGGCTTTAACAGCGGAGGCCATACTCCCTCTCCTTCTCTCCCCGTTGCGCTCACTGTCTCCGCAACACCGGGAAGATGGCTGAACAGACTTGTGCTGCCCAAAAAACGGAGAATTTGACCGGTAAGGAGCCAAGGTGTCCGGAGATCGAGGGAAGGCAGCCAGCCAAGCTCACCACATCACGTGGTCTCTGCTATATCCTTTTTAAGATGCGGCGACCAGAATTGCACACAATATTCAAGGTGTGGTTGCACCATGGAAAGATACAGAGGCATTATAATATCCTTTGTTTTATTCTCCATTCCTTTCCTTATGATTCCTAGCATGCCATTTGCTTTCTTGGCTGCCACTGCACACTGGGCGGAGGGTTTCAACATGTTATCCATGATGATGCTTAAATCTTTTTCCTGGGTGGAAGTTCCTAACGTGGAACCTTGAATTGTGTAACCATAGTTTGGGTTGTTCTTTCCTAAGTGCATAACTTTGCACTTGTCCACATTAAATTTCTTCTGCCATTTGAAAATCCAGTCTTCCAATTTATTAAGATGCTCTTGCAATTTTCACAATCCTCTCGGGTTTTAACAACTTTGAATAATTTTGTGTCATCAGCAAATTTGATTACCTCACTCATTATTCCCATTTCCAGGTCATTTATGAATATGTTAAAGAGCAGCAGACCTAGCACAGACCCTTGGGGTACTCCACTATTATCCTTTCTCCATTGGGTAAATTGGCCATTTAGCCCTACCCTCTGCTTTCTAACTTTTAACCAGTTCCTGGTCCACAATAGTACACTGCCTCCTATCCCATGACTTTTTAATTTCACCAATAGTCTCTCATGAAGGACCTTGTCAAAGGCTTTTTGAAAATCCGGATACACTGTATCAACCAACTCACCTTTGTGTACCTGTTTATTCACACCTTCAAAAAAACATAACAGATTAGTGAGGCAAGACCTTCTTTGGCTAAAGCCATGTTGGTGGTCTCCCTTTAAGCCATGACTATCTACATGTTCAGTAATTGTGTTCCTTATAATGGTCTCTACCTTCTTTCCCAGTACTGACTTCAGGCTCACCGATCTGTAGTTTCCTGGATCACCCCTGGAACCCTTTTTAAAAATTGGCGTTACATTGGCCATCCTCCATTCTTCAGGTATCACAGATGATTTTAATGATAAATCACAGATTACTAATAGTAGGTCTGCAATCTCATATTTCAGTTCTTTCAACACCCTTGGATGTATACCATCCAGTTTTTGTGATTTATTACTCTTCAGTTTATCAAATGGTTATAATACATCTTCCAGTTGTATCAATATTTTTTCAATTCTTCTGCGGCATCCCCTTTAAATACCATTTTAGTCATGGGCAATATCTCTACATCTTCCTTGGTAAAGACCGAAACAAAGAAATCATTCAGTCTCTCTGCTATGTCCTTGTCCCCTCTTAGTGCCCCTATTACCCCTCTATCATCTAATGGCCCAACTGACTCTCTCACAGATTTTTTGCTATGAATGTACTTGGAAAAGTCTTTATTGTGTGTTTTTGCTTCCACAACAAGCTTCTTCTCAATGCCTTTCATGTAACTTGCCAGTGCTTATGATGTTTCTTGTTTTTGTCATTTGGCTCCTTTTTCCATCTCCTGAAAAATGCTTTTTTGGCAACAGCAGCCTCTCTGACATCACTTTTAAACCATGCTGCCAGTTTTTTGGACTTTCTTCCACTTTTCTTAAAGTTTGCTTCTCTCTGCTCTGGGAAGAGCAGTCCTCTAACAGTGCTCTGCTAGAGAGGTGGATATTACCTCCTGTGACAACTTGCAGTGAGTTCTAGCTGTTTAGTTAATTATTTATTGTTTGTCTTATTGGTGTGCTGCTTCAGCTTCTCAGCTGTATAACTTACCTTGCCTCTCTCAACTAATTGGGCCTTGTGTGGTACCCCCCCCCCCTGCTGCTGAGGGTTCAGGACAGTGTACCTTGTAACTGCCCTCTTCAATAGGACTTATCTCCCTCCCTCCCTCCCCACCACCCACCCACCCCTGAGGTAATTGTAGCTTTATAGGTACCTACACATCTTGAAGAAAAGGGGCTGCTCTCAGTTGCAGCTCCTTATCCAAATCAGTCATATACCGAGGACCTGAGATTAATTAATTAAGCTTCAGGTGAACAAGGTGTATTGGGGGTGTTAGATATACTTTTATTAGTATAAGCATCTACATCAGTCCTTATTATATACAGAATTTAAAAGACCTAAACACAAGCTTTAAACTAAGATGCAGACAAAAGTCCAGCAGCGAGATGGGGGCTTTCCGGTCTTTTGCATTGAGTGTCACATGTATGATTTTCTCCCAGTTGGTGAGAGGTCTTACGTATGCACTAAGTGCAAGGAGCTCTTTGCTCTCAGGGAACAAGTTCGTTCTCTAGAGGCTAGAGTAGCAGACCTGGAAGACATAAGAAAGACAGAGAAGTACACGGACAAGACCTACAGGGATATAGACCTGAAGTCCCACCTCCAGTCTGGCAGCATCCCTGTTGCCATGGAGGAGAGAGGTCACATGACAGGAGAGCATCACCCTGGTGTGGCAGGAAGTGATCCTGTAACTAGGACCTGTCCTCCAGGTGATGTAAAACCCTCTCGCACCAAGGATGTTTCTCCAGGGCCATGTCCCCATGAGAGGAGATTCAGGACAGCTGTCATAGTTGGTGATTCAATCATTAGGAATGTAGATAGCTGGGTGGCTGGTGGACGTGCGGATCGCCTGGTAACATGCCTGCCTGGTGTGAAGGTAGCGGACCTCACGCACCGCCTAGATAGGATCATAGATAGTGCTGGGGAGGAGTCTGCTGTCTTGGTACATGTTGGTACCAATGACATAGGAAAATGTGGTAGGGAAGTTCTGGAGACTAAATTTAAGCTTTTAGGTAGGAAGTTGAAATCTTCCAGGATAGCGTTCTCCGAAATGCTTCCTGTTCCACGTGCAGGACCCAAAAGACAGGCAGAGCTCCGGAGTCTCAATGCGTGGATGAGACTGCTGGCATTAACCTTTAATTGGAAGTGGTGTACTAATGGGGAAACATAAAGGCAAGTCTGGGCGTGGAGAAGAGGGCTCGGCGGCTGCTGTGCCGGTTATCGGTCCCCTGGACAAACATCTAGTTCCACGCCCAGTTGCGCAGTCCTCTCCTGAGGGTGCCTCCCTTAGTTCTGGAGGGGGGACCCCTCCTCCTTGTCCTGCTGATTTTTTGTCTTTAGTGAAATCGGGGAGGTCTCCTGAGATAGTGCGGGCTACCGTTTCGACGGTGGTTCAGCTACCTAATCCTGTCGCTTTAGTTGCCTCTGGGGGGACTTTATGTCCATCGGTTTCTTCAGGATCAGAGATAACCTTAAAAGATCTTTGGCAAGTATTGCAATCAATTGATACTAAAGTATCTTCTACCCTAAGCTCTTTGTGTGAATTTACGTCCCAAACTGTTACGTCTCTTAAACAATTAGATGATAAGATTTCTGTTGTAGATGCTGCGTGTGGTAAACTAGAGCAGCAACTGCCTACTTTGCATTCTGCCAATGTAGCTGGGATGAAAGATGCTTTAATTTTGCATAGCAAGGTGGAGGCACTTGAAAACACCTTGCGTGCTGTTAATTTACGTTTCCTTAATTTTCCGCAGACCCCTCTTCTTTCATCAAAAATTCTTTTTGACAAATATTGCAAAGAAGTGTTACTTTTTTCAGATCCTATTGAGGTGTCTCAATTGTTTTATATCCCCACTGGCTCAAAGCGTAGTAATCCAACTGAGGGCGGGCTTGATGTTATCGAGCCCTCTCTTGCTAATTTAACTGATTTTTTGGAAGACTCTTCCGATACTATTAATTCTCGTGCTACGTTGGTAGTATCATTGACATCATTAGAAAATAAACGTATTCTTAAAGCTTTCTTTAAAAGTAAGATGACCCCCTTTTGTGGCCATAAAATAAATATATTTCCTGATGTTTCATGTAGCACCCAGCTTAGGAGGAGGCTTTTCCTGTTGTTAAAGCCTCTAGTCCTAAAGCTGGGTGCTACCTTTTTTCTTCGATTTCCCTGCAAATGTATCGTTAATTATGAGGGAGCTGTTTATATATTTTCTGATGTTGTTCATTTAGAGAAGTTCATTTTGGATCGGCAGGGTTCTGTGGAGGTTAGTCGGGATGAGTGAGTGTTTAGTGAACGCCTCCGCGTTACGGGTTTGTTTAAACCTTGATTTCCTGATTGCCTATTTTCTTATATTTAATCTCATTTCTGGGTCACCGTGATGTGGACTTGATCATTCTATATTACTGTGTATTGATGTGTACTTTTGCTTGATTGTCTTGAACTGTTGGCTTCATAATATGTTGTTAAAATCTTAAATTAAAAAAAAAAAAAAGGAGATAGAGAAGCTTTTAAACTAGAAAATAGGGGAAAGCCAACAGTCGCCCAGGAGCGCATGGTTCGGACGAAGGTATCCTTGAAGGATACTACCAAAAGCAGTGAGGCTCCAAAAAAGAGTATAGTAGCCCAAATGCCCTTGAGTAAGATGCAGACAGAGTGTAAAGATTCCAAATTACCCATGCCTACCAATAGCCAGATTAATATTAATAAAATACAGTCTCTAAAATGCTTGTATGCAAATGCTAGAAGTCTAAACAATAAGATGGGAGAGTTAGAATATATAGCACTAAATGAGAGGTTAGATATGATTGCAATCTCAGAGACATGGTGGAAGGAGGATAACCAGTGGGACACTGTGATACCTGGATACAAACTATATCGTAATGATAGAACTGATCAAATTGGTGGAGGGGTTGCACTCTATGTTAGAGAGGGCATTGAGTCAGAAAGGATTAAAGTTTTGCAGGAAACAAAATTTGCTGTAGAATCTCTATGGATTGAAATTTCATGTAAAAAGGGGAAGGCGATGGCAGTGGGGGTGTACTATCGACCGCCTGGCCAGAATGAACAAATGGATGATGAAATGCTCAGAGAAATCAAGGAAGCTAACAAAAGTCACAGCAGAGTAGTAATAATGGGTGATTTCAATTACCCTGGTATCGACTGGGTCAGTGTTACGGCAGGACAAGCTAGGGAGATAAAGTTTCTAGATGAAATAAATGACTGCTTCTTGGAGCAGCTGGTTCATGAACCGACCAGAGGGGAAGCCATACTGGACCTAGTCCTTAGTGGAACGCCAGATCTGGTGCAAGAAATAAGGGTGTTGGGACCACTTGGCAATAGTGATCATAGCATGATCATGTTTGATTTAATTAGTGGAGGAGGGATAGTAAAGAAATCCACAGTACTACCTTTTAACTTTCAAAAGGGAGACTATGATAAAATGAGGAATATAGTTAAGAAAAAACTAAAAGGAGCGGTTGCAAAGGTTAAAGACTTACAGCAAGCTTGGGTGTTGTTTAAAAATACTATCCTCGAAGCCCAGACCAGCTGTATTCCACGCATTAAGAAAAGTGGAAGAAAGTCCAAAAAACTGCCAACATGGTTTAAAGGTGAGATCAGAGAGGCTGTTGCTGCCAAAAAAGCATCCTTTAGGAAAAAAGAGTCAAATGAAGAAAACTGGAAACAGCACAAGCACTGGCAAGTTAAATGCAAAGCATTGATAAGGCACGCAAAGCGAGAATTTGAGAAGGAACTTGCTACGGAAGCAAAAACACGAAATAAAGACTTTTTCAAGTACATTCGTAGCAAAAGGCCTGTGAGAGAGTCCGTTGGGCCATTAGATGATAGAGGGGTAAAAGGGGCAGTAAGAGGAGACAAGGCTATAGCAGAGAGACTGAATGAATTCTTTGCTTCGGTCTTTACTGAGGAAGATGTTACCCAAGACTGAAGATGTTACCCAAGACTGAAGTGGTATTTAAAGGTGATACTGAAGAGGAATTGAGAGAAATATCGCTAGACCGGGAAGATATATTACAACTATTTGATAAACTGAATAGTAGCAAAAGAACTGAAATATGAGATTGCGGACCTGCTATTGGTAATTTGTGAACTTTCATTAAAATCATCTGTAATACCTGAAGATTGGAGGGTTGCCAACGTAACACCAATCTTTAAAAAGGGTTCCAGGGGTGACCCGGGAAATTACAGACCGGTGAGTCTGACGTCAGTACCGGGGAAAATGGTAGAAACCATCATAAAGAACAAAATTACACAGCATGTAGATAGCCATGGCCTAATGGGAGACAGCCAACATGGCTTTAGACAAGGAAGATCTTGTCTTACTAATCTGATATGTTTTTTTGAAGGTGTGCATAAACAGGTAGACAAAGGTGAGTCGGTTGATATAGTGTATCTGGTCTTTCAGAAAGCTTTTGATAAGGTCCCTCATCAGAGACTTTTGGCGAAACTAAAAAGTCATGGGATAGGAGGAAGTGTACTATTGTGGATCGGGAACTGGTTAAAAGCTAGAAAGCAGAGGGTAGGGCTAAATGGCCAATATTCCCAATGGAAAAAGGTGAATAGTGGAGTACCCCAGGGATCTGTACTGGGTCCGCTACTTTTTGACATATTCATAAATGACCTGGAAAAGGGAATAACGAGTGAGGTTATCAAATTTGCAGATGATACAAAACTGTTTAAAGTTGTTAATACCCAAGAGGATTGTGGAAAACTGCAGGAGGATCTGCCCAGTGTGCAGCGGCAGCCAAGAAAGCAAATAGAATGCTAGGTATCATAAAGAAAGGGATGGAAAACAAAACAAAGGATATTATAATGCCTCTGTATCGTTCCATGGTACGACCGCACCTTGAATATTGTGTGCAGTTCTGGTCACCGTATCTTAAAAAGGACATAGCGTTATTGAAAAAGTACAGAGAAGAGCCACCAAAATGGTGAAGGGGATGGAAGGCTACTCCTATGAAGAGAGGCTACAAAGGTTGGGGCTCTTCAACCTGGAAAAGAGACGGCTGAGGGGAGATATGATAGAGGTCTATAAATTAATGAATGGAGTGGAGCATGTAAACGTGGATCGATTGTTTACGCTATCAGAATATAGAAAGACTAGTGGACATGCAATGAAGCTACAGGGTAAACTATTTAAGACAAATAAGAGAAAATATTTTTTCACTCAACGTGTAATCAAACTCTGGAATTTGTTACCGGAGGATGTGGTAAGGGCTGTTAGTGTAGCTGGGTTTAAAAAAGGTTTGGACAAGTTCCTGGTGGAAAGGTCCATAAACCACTATTAAAAAGGGACCCAGGATAATCAGTGCTTGACCCAGTACAAGCATTGTGGAACCTGTGTCTTTTGGGGATACTGCTAGGTACTGTCACGGGGCCTCGTAGTAGGAGACTCCGTGTGTCCCATAGGCGACTGCCTAGGGTGTTGTGATCACCTTGATCTGCTTTCTCTTTTATATATAGAGTCAGTCAGTCAGAGTGGTAAATTAAAGTAGGGTTTATTCCCGTTCCCTGACGGATATCATTTCTTTGCAAACCAAATACAGAACGATGAAAATACAAACTAAACAAAAACAGCTGTGATACTTTTTCCTTCTCCCTTGTTCCTTTCACAAGACAGTTCAACATAAAGATGTTATCTCATCAGACAAGCATATTGTACAGTCCATCGGCTCAGGATCAGGGTAGATATTACTGCTGTCTCCCTGTATTACACTTGGATGGTGACTGTTACAGCCAGGTTCACTGGCTGGGGGAAGGTAGACTCTTTCTTCTCCCAAACACTTGTCTAGCTCGGGGTTGTAGAAACCTCTTGTATCATAAGTTTCTTTATGGCCAGCTTCACCTGGCTCTCTTACAGGGAAGTCTGTATACTTTCCTAGGTTAAAACTTTGCTCCCAACAAGGGTTATAAAAACGCCCAGCTTCTCTTCTCTCCCCAACATAAGGTATTAACCCTTTTACCTTTTGTGGGCTTCTAGAATCAGCTGTGGGGTTTCTCTCTCTCAGCAAAGTTCTACCGGCATGTAGCAAATTCCTCCGTGGTTTGTGTAAACCCTCGGGGTTAGTGTCCCACTTCCTGCTTGCAAGGAAATCCTCCTGGGGACTATCTCTCCAGAGATTCGCTTCTCTAATGCTCTCTTGCACTTGCCTGGAGTTTCCCTTGAGAGCTCTTGGTCCTCCCAGACCTCCAAAGCTTCCCCTGGAGTTGTAACGTCTCCTGGGGTTTTGGGACTCTTTTTGCCTCGGTGACTTGCCTGCCTGATGCTGGAACTCCACCTGCATCTGACTGTCACTCTCCTCGTCAGAGTCCTGCTTTCTTTCTTTCAGGTAACTGCTTGGACTTCTTCCCGTGCTCTCCTTCCTGCTCTTGGCATGCGTCTGAGACTGAATCTTGGTCTCCGTCTTAGTCTGACTTCCTGGTTCTAACCAGGGCCCTTTGTACCTCCCCTCTCTGCACGTTACGTCAGATTCTGGGGACAGGTGTTTGTGATTAGATTCCTGAATTGTATCTGCGTCACTGCTCAAGAAAGGAAACCTCATTTTAAACCCTTTCTTTTCTATCTGTGCTGATGGCACCGGCTGCTCAGCCCTTCCTAGCCATGCTGAATCCCTCTGCCTAGCCAAGTTTGAGGTGAGTTCTTCACTCCCACTAAGCTCACTTGGCTCCACTGTATCACAGTACGTATGACCTAGATTGGCCACTGTTGAAAACAGGATACTGGGCTTGATGGACCTCGGTCTGACCCAGTATGGCTTATCTTATATTCTTATGTTCTTATCAATACAGCTGGTCTGGGCTTCTAAGATAGTATTTTTAAACAACACCCATGCTTGATGTAAATCTTTAACCTTTGCAACTGCTTTTAATTTTTTCTTAACTATTTTCCTCATTTTATCATAGTCTCCTTTTTGAAAGTTAAAAGGTAGTACTCTGGATTTCCTTGCCATCTTTTCTCCATTTATTAAATCATATGCGATCATGCTATGATCACTATTGCCAAGTTGCCTCATCACCCTTATCTCTTGTACCAGATCTTGTGTTCCACTAAGGATTAGGTCCAAAATGGCTTCCCCTCTAGTTGGTTCATGAATCAGCTGCCCCCAGAAGCAGTCATTTATTTCATCTAGAAACTTTATATCCCTATCATGTCCTGCCATGACACTGACCCAGTCGATACTGGGGTAATTGAAATCACCCATTATTATTACTGTGCTGTAACGTTTGTTAGCTTCCCTGATTTCTTTGAGCATTTCATCATCCATTTGTTCATTCTGGCAAGGCAGTCGATAGTACACCCCCTGCTGCTATCACCTTCCTGCTCCCCTTTTTACACAGAATTTCAATCCATAGAGATTCTACAGTGTATTATGTTTCCTGCAAATTTTTAATTCTTTGTGATTCAATGTCCTCTCTAACATAGACTGCAACCCCACCACCAATTTGATCTGCTCTATTATTATGATATAGTTTGTACCCCGATATCACAGTGTCCCAATGGTTGTCCTTCTTACACCATGTCTTTGAGATACCAATCATATCTAACTTCTCATTTTGTGCTATATATTCTAACTCTCCCATCTTATTTTTAAGACTTCTAGCATTTGCATACAAGCATTTTAGAGGCTGTATTTTATCCATATTAATGTGGTTATGGGCAGGCAGGGGCAATTTGAAATCTTTAAAGCTCTGTCTGCTCTGTACTTAAGAGCATTTGGCTTAATTTTGTCTTTATTGGAACCTCTCTGTCGATATACCCTAACTTCATTTACATGTGCTGGTTGTACAATGCCAGCACTCACATGTTTAAGTTGCCAGGTTTCCCACTTGTATCTTTGTAAAACAGCTCTACCACTGCACCTAGATGCCCGTCCTTATGCGTTTCCTATTGTCTTCTAACATTATTTCTAGGAGCTGAGGCTAGTAGCCACCGGCAGCATTGGTAGAATTCCATAGTCTTTTGAGGTATATTAAACCCACAGAAATTATTTCCAGTAAAGTGGCTTTTGCTTGCACTTATCCAATGTAATGATTTTCCTGCCAGGGAAGATGCAGTGTGAAATAACAGAAAGTGGAGAGTGAAAAAGTATTGGCATAGAAACCCAGTGGGCTGCCATAGCTATGCTCTCAATGGGGCATTTGCTTTACCTATGGCAACTTTTTTCTTTGGATATCTGTGCAGAATGCCCTGTGTGCGGCTTTACTTTATGCACAGCATCCTCTATCAGTTGCACGACCTCAAATGAAAAGTAAAACAGCTGGATGTGCAGGTAGAATAACAAAGCAGAAATAAAACAACATACAGTACACGCACCATAAGGTAGAAAGCTAAAGCTGCTATTTCAGCTACAAGATGTTGACACTTGAATACAAAAGGAGAAATTATTTTTTTTTCTCGGTGGTTTCTGTTAAAATGAAATGTCTTGTGTCAGACAAGGAACTCATAATGAATTATCTTGTCCCTGGTGTAGAAGAAATAATGAATGCATGGTAATATGAGAACTGGACAGAAACTTACTATTCCCAAGATGCTATGAATATGAAACAAGATATTGTTATGTTCAGGATAGGCAATGAAGGGCAGGGAAAGAATGAGCTTTGCATTGTTTTTCAATACATCAATCACAATTGCCCTCATTTCCCATGGTACCAGAGTTTGCTTGCAAAGAAAGGCGCAAACTCTTCACTTTAAAGCCACAGTTAGGGTGCCTCAAAACAGGCTCAGACGTCACATGGCTGTTTTCATTCCCATATTATAGTTGTGAATTGCTGTAATCCAACATTATTTTAGGGTCCCACCATGGCAGAATCATAGCACCAATCAGTGTGTTTTTCCATACTATACTGTACCTCTCAATTCAACTGATTTGCAAATAACAATTTCATAGGAAAACAATTGTCTTATTAGCCATCTGATACCATTCTGTAGACTTCAATGACATCATTAAGATTTACCATCTTCTTCTAATGGGCACATTGAATGGGAATGGTTTCCAATTAATGCACATATTCACATGCGTTATTGTATGCCTATTTTATAAAATCAAGTATGTGCATATTTGACTTTATAAAATAACATTTAAGTGCGAAAGTATGCATGTTAATTTAAGGCGCAATCACTTACACCAGCCATAGAGCAGGTGTAAACGACTTCACCTAGATTTGTTAAGAACCCACATGAATTATAAAATTTTATCATTTACATGCATACTTATGCACTCTGTCCAAACTCCAATCATACACGTGTCCGCAGTGTAAATAAACACCATCAGGACAACGTGTGTATTTATGAAATAGCAACTGTGTCATTTACGCATGTAAATCATTAAAAGACCATGATTTACATGTGTTAATAGCATACAACTTTAGGAAGCTCCTTATAAAATTAACCCCTTAATGTCCAGTTCATTAAGATCCCTTTTACTAAACCAAGTTAAAGTTCTGCAGTTAGCATTTGTTAACTGCAGTAGCTGAAAAACCTCTCCAGTAACTATTAGAGCACTTGGCAGAAGGCAGCTGTGCCATTAATGCAAAGCAATAGTCATTAACCTAGCAAATTTCTTCTAAGATAATAAAATGCAGGTGGCAGCTGCAATGCCATTGCAGCAATATTCAAGGTCCAACCAAAGAGGCAAATATCATGTAAAAACCAAGGAAACAGTCTGTGCATGGTAGTAAAAATAGCTTTATTAATGTATTCATACACCAGGGGTACATGGGAGAAATAACAGCCGAAAACACAGGCCGTGTTTCGACAATGCCTTCCTCAGGGGTATTTTGGCGTGATCATACTACAAACAATGACATAAACCCCCCCCAACAGCCCACAGCCCATTACCAGTCCTAACCCCATCAGCCCACCTCCAGCCTTAACCCCCCCAGCCCATTTCCAGTCCCAGCCCCAGCCCCAGCCCCCCCAATAGCCCATTACCAGTCCTACCCCCCCACCCATCGGCCTAAAGTAAAATTTAATTTAAAAAAAAAACTGCTGGCTGCCGCCGCGGGGCCCCCTCTGCTGCCGCGGCAGCATGGACTGACCCGCGGGGGCCCCCTCTGCAAGCTGAATCCGTCGGTCCCTCCCTCCCTCCCTCCGTGCAGGCTGTGAGACGCGAGGGAGACATTCTTCCTTCGCGCCTCTCACAGCCTGCACGGAGGGAGGGAGGGAGGGACCGACGGACCGACGGATTCAGCTTGCAGAGGGGGCCCCCGCGGGTCAGCCCATGCTGCCGCGGCAGCAGAGGGGACCCCGCGGCGGCAGCCAGCAGTTTTTTTTTTAAATTTTATTTTAAAAAAAAGCTAATTTGTTCTATTTTTGTGGGCCCTTGCCAGCTGTGGGCCCTACGCCATGGCGTACATGGCGTATAGGTAAATCCGGCCCTGTGTACAGGGGCATTAATACCTCATCCTTTCTGCTGGTTAATCCTCTCTGTATCTAGTCCAGCATCCTTCTGACTTTGGCTACTACTTCTACTACTACTATTAATCATTTATATAGTGCTATAAGGTGTAAGCAGTGCTGTGCAAACACACATAGAAGACAATCCCTGCTTACAATCTAATCAAGACAGACCGTACAATACAAGAGAAACAAGGGGTTCAAATAGGGAAAGGGGAAACAAGGAATTAGGATCCAAAAGTGGCCTCAAAGAGGTAAGCCTTTAGCATGGATTTGAAGAGGGGGAGAGATGAAATGATGTAAAGATACAGGAAGTTTGTTCCAGGCATAAGGAGCAGCAAGATGAAAAGATCGAAGTCTGCAGTTGGCAGTAGAAGAAAAGGGCATAGAGAGAAGAAAGCCAGAGGAGGAGAGGAGTTCACAGGGAGGGGTATAGGGAGAGAGGAGAGAGGAAAGGTGATGAGTTACAGCAGAGTAAATGCATTCATAGGTTATAAGGAGAAGTTTGAAATGGATACAGAAATGGAAGAGGAGCCGGTGAAGTGATTTTAGAAGAGGGGTTATATGAGTGTATTGGGGCTGGTGGAAAATTAGCCACACAGCAGAGTTCTGAATAGATTGAAGAGGAGAGAGATGACTCTGAGGGATACTAGCACTCCGAGGTCCCTCTCCTGGTCCATGCACACCAACCTCTCTCCCCCTAATACATACGATTCTTTTGGATTCTGCATCCAAAGTGCATGAGACTGCATTTTTTCACATTAAATCTTAACTGCCAGCATTAGACCATCCTTCTTCATCTTTCCTCATTTGTCCACTCCCTCAGAAGTGTCCACTTTTTTGCAAATTTTCATGTCATCTGCAAAAAGGCAGACTTTTCCATTCAGTCTTTCCGCAATATCACTCACAAATATGCCACTATGCATTTCCCTTTCTTCTGAGTGAGTTCTGTTTACCACCATCTTCTGTCATCTGTCAGTCAACCCATTTCTAATTCAGTTCACCAATGGGACCCATCCTCGGGTTGCTCAGCCCATTGATAAGCTTTGTATGAGGAACAGCATCCAAGGCTCTGCTGAAATCCAGGTAGATCACATCTATTGCATGCCCTCAAACTAGTTCTCTGGTCATTCAGTTACTCAATCAAATTTGTTTGGCATGATATTTCTCTGGTAAAACCATGTTGCCTCAGATCCTGCAATCCATTGGTTTCCAGAAAGTCCACTATTCTTTCTTTCAAGAGCGCCTCTATTACTTTTCCCACCACAGTGGTAAGGCTTACCGGCCTATAGTTTCTCACCTCTTCTCTATTACCATTTTTGTGAAGAGGTACCACATCAGCCCTTGCCCAGTCCTGTGGAATTTCTCCAGTCTCCAAGAATCTATTGCAAACATTCTTTAAAGGCCTGCCAGAACCTCTCTGAGCTCCTTCAGTATCCTGGGATGCACCCCATCTGGTCCCATGGCCTTGTCCACTTTTAGTTTTGCAAGCTGTTCAAAAACATTATCTTCTGTGAATGGTAAGGTATCTACTCCCATCCCATTTGTGTTTATCAATCTTACATGGTCCTTCTCCAGGATCTTCTTTTGTGAATACAGAACAGAAATATTTGTTTAGAATTTTTCAATGTCACTTTCCACAAATCTGTTCTCGGTACTTTTGAGTCTGACAATTCCACCTTTGATCTTCCTCTTCTCCTGAATATACCTGAAAAAAGTTTTGTCTCCACACTTCAAATCTTTAGCCATCTTTTCTTGCATCTTTGCTTTTGCTATCTTATTTCTCTCTGTCTCTTTTAGTTTTATCCTGTATTCTTTTTTTATGTTCTTCTTTTTGTGATGTTCTGAATTTTGTGAAAGCTGTTTTTTGCCTTTATTTGTGCAGCCACTTCTTTGGTGAACCATATAGGTTTCCTTTTCCTCTTGCTTATATTTACTTTTCTTACATGTATATCCATTGTCCCTTGATGATGGGGGAGGGGGGGGTCTAGATAACTAAAAGGGGACCAAGTGTTAGGTTCCTGTACTTTGATAGACCACATACAACTAGACAGCAAATTAAATCTCCCAAGATGTAATTAACATTCTAACTTTATGTGGCTGAACCTATCGGGCCAAAAAGAGAAGGCTCCCAAATTATGGCTACTTAAAGAAAACTGATGTCTAGCCGGATCTAAATGGCTAGATTTTCAGCTGAAAAACCTCCTAAATCTAGGAAGCTAAACTTAGGGGGAGGGGCATATTCACAAGGATTAACGTGGTTAACAGATTTCTCTACTATGTCCCTATAGGTCTCCTCTATATATCTCTCTGTCTACCTCAGCTCCTCCAAGTCTGTTACTCTAGCCTCCAGAGATTAGACTCATTTCCTGAGAGCCAGGAGCTGTTTGCACTGAGAGCATACATATGACCTCTCACAAATTGGGAGATAATCATATATGTGGCACTTAATGCAAAACATGGATAGCTGCTAGACAGCTCTCTGAATCATTGTATTAGTATGTTTATTAGTTTAGAGTTAAGAGAGTAGGGATACCTAAACTAATATAAAGGCTTTTAGGATTATTTGGTATATTTCTTGCTATTATTTTTTGTGTACTTCCCAACAAGCCACTAATAATTCTGTTAATGGTTAATCACTTGTTATGGAAATAGCATTTCACTCTGTCTTAATTGAGATAATGAACTATAAATTAAGGGATGTGACTGGGGTGGATGGAAAAAAAGACTAGCTACATGTCTGTTTTCCTTTAAGATTTTTAAAGATTTTCTTTTAAAATCTAACAGAAGTATATTTAAAGCCTCTAAGGCAAGCTGTTATCTGCCTTCTGAAAGCCTCCCTAAATTTAACAGGAATTAATTTTAAACCTCTAAAGCATGCTGAGAACTATTTTTTATTTTTTAATGAAATCAACAACAGACTTTTCTAAATACACCCACAATCTCTTCTTTATCTCAAGCTAAAGTCACCATGGCTTGCCAGCAAAGTAATGTTCATTTACCCACATGTTTGTCTGCTCTCAACTTTCCCTCAGAAAAGAAAGTACCTTGCTACATCTTATTTGTAGAAAAAATGCTTCCAACAACCCCTTTGATGATTGATACTGCAATTAGTTTGCTAGAGTGACCTTTCATCTATTTTACTTATCCAGCAATACCTTAGTTAACTAACACCTATTAATCCCAGGATAATAGTTTTCTCACCCTTTTGCAAAGAAAAGTGACCTTCTTCTTTAAGGCTGCTAAGTACTCAAAATGCTAGGACTAATTACAGATCTTTAAACCAAGCACATACAATTTAACACAATTCAGTGATATCTCTCTGCAAAACACTATTTCTGTTGATGCACAAAATAGCATTCTAACACAAGCTCATCAGCACACCTCCCCTCAACTTCATGCTCTCAGTGAAGATAAGAAATGGGTATGAAATCCTCACTAATGCTGACTGCAGAAGATTAGGATAACTTTCTACTCCTCCTCAAACCTGGCATTAAAGCCCAAACATTAAAATACTTTGTATTGAGCCTTTTGGTCTTCTTTTCACTTCATGTATCTGAATGAAATGGCTAATGACCTCAAGACTATGCGATTATAATATACAAAGTGCACTACCATGCAATTATGATAAGAAGACTGCTGTTGTATGCACAACTAGTTGTACATAGATTATGCTCATGCTAAACCCCTTTATGCATTTTGCGCCCATGTTTGCACAGAATATAATGTACAAACATTGCACTAACCTCTCTGCCAGGGCCGGCTCATCCATTGTGTGGGAACGTTGTTCGCACAGGGCCCCATACTTCAGAGGGCCCTGCACCAACTTCATCTCACCCATGCTGTTCGTCTCCCACCAGGGCCGGTTTCAGAGGGAGTCAGGGAGGCCCGAGACACTGGCTCACTCTGGCAGCTGTGTTCTCATGTAGCCCGCTGACGTGCCAGAGGTTAAAGGGCATTTCCTGTTTCCCAGTACTCAGCGTGCCAGTGGGCTACACAAGAGCACAGCTGCTGAAGTGAAGGAGAATGCTGTTCTTCACTCCAGTGGCTGTAGAGAGGTGAACCTCCTCGGCCCCCTCTGAAGCCAGTCAGACAGACACGGATCTCTTCAATATGGAGGGGCTAAGACTGGAAATGGCTGATGGGAGGGCTAGGATAGGACTGGAAATGGGCTGATGGGAGGGGGCTACAACTTGAAATGGGCTGATGGAGGGCTAGGATAAGACTGCAAATGGGTTGATGGAGGGGCTAGGATAGGGCTGGAAATGGCTGCTGGGGGCTAGGATTGGAAATGGGCTGATGGGGGACTGAAATTGGCTAATAGGGGGCTAGGATAGGACTGGAAATGGCTGATGGGTGCTATGACTGGAAATGGGATGATTGGAGGAGGCTTGGGATGGAAATGGATTGATAGGGGGCGATAGGACTGGAAAGGGCTGATGGGGTTGGTAGGACTGGAAATGGGCTGATTGGAGGAGGCTTGAGCTGGAAATGGGCTGAAGGGGGGCTAGGACTTGAAATGAGCTGATGGGGGGTTAGGATAGGACTGGAAAGGGCTGATGGGAGCTAGGAATGGAAATAGGCTGATTGGGGAGCTTGGACTGAAAATGGGCTGATGGGGGGCTAGGACTGGAAATGGGGTGATGGGGGGGGGCTGGGACTGGAAATGGGGTGATGCGGGGGATAGGAGATGTGACTAGAAGGGACCAGATGCTGGGTGGGGCTGGAACTAGAAGAGAACTGATATCGGGTGAGGATTAGAAAGGGATGTGGCTGGGGGAGTAAAGATGGAGAGGGGAAAATATATTGAGTGTGGGAGGGAAGAAAAATCTACAATTGGCCAGTATTGGGAGAGTAAGTGGGGATTGAAGATGGAAGGGTGAAATCTGAGTGGATGAAAAAGGAATAAAGAAAGTAATGGAGGAAAGAGCAAAAGAGGAAAGATCAGTATGTTGGAGCAGATGTAGAGAGAGAATGGAAAAAACTAGAAGAGAGAAGAATGGACAAATGGACAGCAGACAATGGAGAGTTAGCAGAAGACACAAAGAAAACAAAAGAAAGTGACAGGAGCAGTTGCGATGGAAAAATAAAATGCCCAAACAACAAAAGGGTACAAAAATACTATTTTATTTTTAATTTAATAACTGAAATATGTCAGCTCTGGAAAATGTGCATCGCTAACATCCTTGTGTTTTGTTTAGTACAAGAGGAAATTAATTTGTATTTTATTTCTCCAGTGTTGCTATACATACCAAGTTTGGCTTTTGGGGTTCCCAGTTTAATTATTGTTGTCATATTTCTAAATTGTGATCCATTGTTCTATGTTTAGTGATGGACTATGTGAGCATATGTAACCGAGCTGCAGTATTTTGTTCATTTAGTTTCTATGTGACTTGTTCTCTTTCCCCAGTAGATGTATTGGTATTCTCTGAGATGTATTGGTTTAATATTTGCAATGTTGCCTTTTGATAGGTAGGGTTTGGTGCTTTATGAGTCCTGGTATTGCCATTATGTTACGGCAGGTTTGCTAAGGGTTCTAAATGAGCAGGGTTTATAGTACTTCCTGGCAGATGGCACTGGAGTATAGTAATGTAGAAATCTTGTAATCTTTCTTTATCTTTCATTATCCTCACTGCCCATGCAAATGGTATTCAAACACTCATTCAGAGGCATGTTTAAAAGTTAATGTGCATTCATAAATGTTAATGTGCGCTAAGTGTAGGAACACCCATTTATTTCTATTGGTGTAGTGGCACTTAACGCACATTAATATTTAGTAAATATGCCCCTAAACCATTGCCAAGACAAAAGAGAGACTTGTGAAGGGCTCTTTTAAAAGCCACCTAAAATTTTAGTTGGCAACATATACCTTTTAAAATAAAATGAATTAAATGTATGCAAATGAGGTCCAGTGGATATGCAAATGAAGCCCCGCAATGAGTCTCCACACTTCGCTGTGCGCCACTCTTGGGCTGCCCCTGCTCTCTACTAACCATTACACACTTTACAGCATTGGCGCCGAAGTGTGAAAACAAACTGAATACCCTTTGTGGTACAGTGTACATGTTTAAAGAAACATATAAGTGGCAGGGAAAAAGTTATCCTAATCGTGATGGCCCAAATCCAGAATGGTTTATTGATACTGCATGCAGTGGATATTGTACATAAGAACATAAGATATGCCATACTGGGTCAGACCAAGGTCCATCAAGCCCAGTATCCTGTTTCCAACAGTGGCCAATCTAGGTCATACATACCTAGCAGTTTCCCCAAAAGACACAGGTTCCGCAATGCTTGTACTGGGTCAAGCATTGATATCCTGGGTCCCTTCTTAATAATAGTTTAGGACCTTTCCTCCAGGAACTTGTCCAAACCTTTTTTAAACCCAGCTACACTAATAGCCTTTACTACATCCTCCGGTAACAAATTCCAGAGTTTGATTACACGTTGAGTGAAAAAATATTTTCTTTTATTAGTCTTAAATAGTTTACCCTGTAGCTTCATTGCATGTCCCCTAGTCTTTCTATATTCTGATAACTTAAACAATCGATCTACGTTTACCCGTTCCACTCCGTTCATTAATTTATAGACTTCTATCATATCTCCCCTCAGCCGTCTCTTTTCCAGGTTAAAGAGCCCTAACCTTTTTAGCCTTTCTTCATAGGAGTATCCTTCCATCCCCTTTACCATTTTGGTGGCTCTTCTCTGAACCTTTTCTAATAACGCTATATCCTTTTTAAGATACGGCGACCAGAATTGCACACAATATTCAAGGTGCAGTCTCACCATGGAACGATATAGAGGCATTATAATATCTTTTGTTTTATTTTCCATTCCTTTCCTTATGATACCTAGCATTCTATTAGTTCTCTTGGCTGCGGCTGCACACTGGGCCAAGGGTTTTAACATGTTATCCACAATGACGCCTAAATCTTTTTCCTGGGTGGTGGTTCCTAATGTGGAACCTTGCATCGTGTAACCATAGTTTGGGTTGTTCTTCCCTAGGTGCATAACTTTGCACTTCTCCACATTAAATGCAAAATGCAATGTGTGCCTTCGAGTCAGCCCTGACTCCTGGCAACCCAGAAGCTCCTGGGTTTTCTTGGCAGTGTCACTGGAAGTAGATTGCCAGGCCTTTCTTCTGAGGCAATGGAGGGTTAAGTGACTTGCCCAAGGCCACAAGGAGTGCTAGCGGGAACTGAACCCTGGTTGCTTGGTTACCAAGCCAGTGCTCTAACCACTAGACTACTTCTCCACTCCTCCACATTAAATAACACTTATTAAAAGAGGGCTGCTACACAGTACCCTGTCCTGTGCTGCTGAGGTAAGCTATATTCTTATTTGATTTAAATTATAGCTCTTTGCTGCTGCTAGGCTCTAACTTATTATGAAATTTAAACTACAAGCTCTCTGCTGGGTTCTAAATTTAACCAGAAAGCTCTCTTCTGTGTTTTAAATTTAAACTAAAAGTACTTTGTTGATGCTAGGCCCTGAGTGACTATTAAATTTAAACTACAAGCTCTCTGCTGGGTATGAAATATAACCAGAAAGCTCTCTTCTGTGTTTTAAATTTAAACTTAAACTGCTGCTACTAGGCCCTGACTGATTTAACAAAAAATAGTGGGTTCACAGATTAATTAGCTTTAATAGAAAGAATTCCTTTCAAAAATTTCCAGAAGTATATACTCACAATTGCAGATCTCTCTCCAGAAGTAACAGTCCCCTTTTGTAGTCCTTGTAGAATCAAGTTCAGGGAAAATGGCTCGCACAAGCAGCTTGTCTTTATCAACATCTCACTTTAAAGACTTAGATTTTACTTTACATATCTTGTTCATACAGTGCAACGCAGTTCTATTTTTTAGACAACTGTTTTATACAACATAACTGACAGCTCTGTCAATGCTGGGGTATTTGGGAGGGGTCTTCATCTCTATTCCTCTTCCCCAATCTGTCTTCTCTGATCTTCCCTCTCAACTACTGTCAATCAAACCCTACAAGTGAAGGAAAAGAACAGTGGTGCCTTGAGGTCACATACTCTTCATCTGTTGAAATTGTAAATATGTATTTGGATTTAACTCATAGCTTTTCATTAGTATTTCAAAGGCAATTTGCATTCAAGTAAACTAGATACTTGAATGTACTTATGAGGCTCACAATCTAAATTTGTACCTAAGGCAATAGAGGATGAAGTTATTTGCCCAAGATCACAAAGAGCATCAGCGGGATTTGAACCTTGGCTTGCAGTCTACTCTTGCTCTAACTCTTTCGCAGTAGCAAAAGAGAAGAAAGATGAGGCCTGAGGCACTGTTGCTTTCCCACTGTTCTTTCTGAATTTGATCTTCAGCAGCAACTAGCCAGAAGAGGAAAATGAGGATCAGAGAGGGTGAAGGATAGTTGGGTAGCAGGAGGTGAAAGAATATCAACTTGAGGCAAGATAGGGGATAAACTGGGTGAGACAGAAGATAAGTTGAGGGTGAAAAATGAGGAAGAGGGAAGGAATAGACAATTTGGGAGTGAGATATACTGGAGGTAATATTTCCTCTTTATAGGCTATTTCAGATGTGACTGGTGTGATGTTCCACGCTGAATACTGAAATGCATTCTCGTAGTGGTGTGGTTCATCCATTCCTTCAAAGATGTTGTGGCAATAGAAAACAACTCCAATTCCAGCTCTAAAGTTCATTTCCCCTCTCCCATGCCAGAGATGCCAAGGGTGAACCATCCTAAAGGGTGAAATTTACCACCTTGAAGAGTGATATAAGGATATGCATTCATTTGAAATGAAATGAGAAAAATCAGTTTAATCTGAAACATGCAATTAAAAAATCCAAAATTTGGGTTTTTCTTCCCCGTTTCATCACAGGCCAGGCTGATCATAACTGGAAACCTTTAGTTTGGAAGGCAGGCTTTTTGCAGAAGAGCCATTGAAACTCCATGGGAGGAGAGGTCGCTAGCAAGCATTGTTATATTGCTGGTGATTTTCCTTCCTGTTTCTTGATTGGCCCAAAGTTTGTCTGGTCTGTAGCTCTATCTAAAATACTACCTGGATTTTAACTCCTACTGTAGAGATTCACTCCAAAGATTTTTCTTTTACTGTGTTCTTGTGCCAGAAATTCTGTCTCTGATAGTATACTTAGACATGGTTTCATAGAATTTCTGGCACAAGGACATGGCAAACAAAAATCTTTGGAGTAAATCTCTACAGCAGGACTTTACCCATATGTGTTTTTAATCATTTCCCTTAGTCATTTATTGTTCTATTTGTGTGTCTTAGCAGATTATAAGCTCTGTGGAGCAGGGACTATTTTATATATATATTTGCATAGCATTGCATTTTGCTAGTAGTGCTATATAAATGATAAGTAGTAGTAGTAGTCAATAGATACACGAGGCAAAAAAATATTGTTAGCATTTTATGTAGAGCTGCAGACAGACAAACTTTGGACCAATGAGAATACAGGAAGGAACACCACTAGTAATACAGAAATTATTTTTAGAACCAGCACCCACGGAGACCTGATGGCTCATTTGAAGATATTTACTTTGTAATCATAAGGTCACTGGTTTGGGATCAGCCTTTGACTAGGAGGAAAAAGATCAGGTGGGTTTCTTATTCGGCTGAAATCTCTAGTAATCTTTAAGCTATGTTTATCATTTAAATATGCAGGCATAGCTACCTTTTTAATTAATAAAATTGCCCTGATATAAGAATTTATAAAAACAAAGCAAAACTCTTATAGGTGATCTTTGTTCCTTTTTCCCAATTGGCCTAAAGTATGCCTTGTCTGTAATTCTGTGTAAAATATTAATTGGACTTTGACCCCTGCTATAGAGATTTATGCCAAAGATGTTTCTTTTGCCATGTACTTGTGCCAGAAATTCTGTCTCTGATAATATACTTTAGACATATTTTTGCAGAATTTCTTGCACAAGAACACAGCAAAAGAGAAATCTTTGGAGTAAACCTCTATAGCAGGAGTCAACAGATTAAAAAGGCAAAAAATTCAGTTAGCATTTACATAGGATTGCAGACCAGACAAATTTTGGGCCCATCAGGAAACAGGAAGGTAAATCAGCAGTAATACAGAAATCCTTGCTAAAACCAGTGTCCATGGAGACCTAGTGGCTCCCTTGCAAGATCCATGTGTTGTAGTCAGTGGTTCAAGACAGCTTCTGTCTGTGAGGAAAAAAAGGCAGTGAGGTTTTTTTATTGCCTGAAACCTTTCAGCTATGTTTTTCATTTTGGCAGAAGAAGCAGCTACCTCTTTAATTAACAAAATTACCCTGAAATGAACATTTTATAAAACAAAATGAAACTAAATGAAAATTTATTGAAAGGAAGCAAAATAAAATGGAAAAATCTGCAAACAAAATGAAACAAAGTTGTTTTGCTTCCAACCCTCTAGAACAGTGGTTCTGAACCAGTCCTCCTTGAACCCCTAGGCCAGTCGGGTGTTCAGGATAGCCCTAATGAATATGAATGAGATATATATGCATTAAAGATATCCTGCCAACCTGACTGGTTTGTGGCCCTCTAGGGCTGGATTTGGAGACCCCTGCCTTACACCTCTGTCATTTAAGATTGTGAGTGGGCAAGGTGCAGATGCCCTAGACATCAAAAGGGTAGATAGAATGTGCCACATGCCTCCTCATTTCTCACCACCACCAAAAAGTTGTCTAATAGAACTGGGTCAAAATCCCAGTGAGGGACTTTGTAATCTAAAACTAGTCACTTAATTCTCCATCTTTTCTACACTCTCTAGATGTTTTAAGGTGAAAACAAACATTCCTGATACCTATTCATGCCTTGAGCAGGAATAAACATGCACATGCCTGCAGAGAGCTCTGCTGCTTCAGGGACTGAATGGGGACGTGTAAGTCCATTGCCCCTCCCCAGACACACCTCCGCCACACCCGTGTCTACTTGAACATCCCTGTACTGGAGACATCTGCAAACTGCATTTGTGGAATAGTTATAGAGACATGTCCGTGATTTCAATGTCCCAAATGTATGTCTGCAACATCCAAACCCCGACTAAACCTTTTAGAATGACCCTCATGATGTATGGTATTGCTTTACAAATTAATTTCAAAAGCAGCATAAAATGATATTTGATTTTCTTTGGAGCATCTAAAAGGATATAGATGAAGTAGAGGAAATCTGGATAAATTCTCTGGGCTGAAAGCTGTTCTCCTCTTAGGGGCTAAAAGTATGCGCATAGTTTTCAGAGCAGATGTGCTTATAGGTCTAGGGAAAAGAGATGGGGCAGGGGAGGCAGTATGCAGGAAGGTGTACTCAAATTTCGGGACGCTTGGCCTTTCTTCTCTTAGGCTTACCTCTCATGAAAACAGTGATCAGGAACAGTGCATCAACGCTAAGGCTCTATTGAATGAGAAAAGAGGTTCAAAGAATGTGAGAGCGCGAGAGCCTTCAAAAGAGCATTACACACTACTAATAAGTGAGACTTGGTATCTCTGCTTTACTTTTAGGGATTTTCTCTCACTGAGGGCAGGGCTGCCCCGTCTGGGCTTCCAAGTATCTATTTGGTTTCTTTCAGAGGTCCTAGGTACTCTCTCTGTTCTCCGGTTACTTCTTCAGGAAACTTCCTGGCCTTGCTCTCAAACAGGCAGGCATGTGGCTCTGGTTTTTGGTGTCCTTTTTACTGCTTACCCTTCAGTTCCTCTTCCACACAACTACATTTCTTACTCCATATTTCTCAGTCTCCTTACTTTTGCTTCTGCCCTCTGGATGAGAGGCATTTTCAACTGCTGCTCACTCCCACACACAAAAATACAGTGCCACAAATCCAGCTGCTTTCTTCCTTTCTACCCCCTATCTGACTCTGGTCCCCTTGGAGACTCACTGACCAATCTTTTGGACTGCATTACTGTAGTCACTCCTGTGGGGGAGCACCATAGTTAGTGGTCATTACAACAGCTACTCACAACTTCACATACATATACCTCTCAGTATCGCTAGGTGGGAGAGGCAGCTCTTTGGAAGGGGGTGGTCAAGGGGGGAACCCCTTGCATGTGGAATATTATGTTCCGTTGTGGAGGGCATATCTCAGAAAGGATAGAGAGAGACTAGAAATGGTTTACAAAAGAAGAGCAACCAAAATAGTAAGAGGTCTGCATCAGAAGCCATATAAGATTAGTTAGTTAGTTCTCAATATTTTTTATACCATCATTTGAACAAAAAAAATGACATTGTGGTTGTTTAAAATACCAGAAGTCCAGTCTTAACAAATAACATATCTTAACAATAGACAAGAAAGAAATACACATCTCGAAGTAAACAAAAGGCCAGGAAACAGAAGAAGGGAGTAAATGAAAAATGACAGCAATCAATACCTCCAATAAAAGTCAACAAGCTGGAAAACAAAAGGACATGCAAACTAATACAGTAAGCAGATACCATCCCAAGTTCTACATAATCAGCATATGAGAGTTGGAAAAGCCAAGGTTTTACTAGATTTTTTTAAAATGTCTTATGCAAACTTTCAGCTCAGATATCAAGAAGTAATGAATTCTAGTGAATGGATGCCTGGTAAGAAAAGGCAGCCTCTTGTGTCCATACAAGTTTAGATTTGCTGACTGAGGGAATGACCAAGAGGTGTTGCTACAAAGATATCAGTTGTCTTGTAGGCAATAGGATATAAGGAATAAGATGTGGGTAGAGATAATGTAGATAGCCAGAAAAGAAAGTGTGATAGGTACTCCTGCTAAGGATTTGTAAGCCAGTACTGTTTTACCAATAAGAGAGTTACATGGTCAGATTGTTAACTTTGATGGCAATACTTTGAAATAACTGGAGACATTTAATACTATACTGGAGGATTCCAATCAGCAAGGAATGATATTAATCCAATTTTTTTATTAACAAGCACAGTCGATACAAACCAGATATCCCAATGTTGACGTGCTCTTACCCAAAGCTGGAAACAAACAATTATTCAAACCGTTTTAAAACAATTTATCTCCCAATAACTCTCAAATGATTGCATGGAGGAGTATTTTTGGTATCCTAATGTCAAGATGGGGTCTGATAGATCTTATTAACCTAAGGGTGAAGAAGGACTTCTTAACCAGTGAGGAGATATGTGGCCCATAGGGAGGACATTATTCACAATTACTCCTAGTGAGATAATAGTGTCTGTGATGGTAATAGGGATTCCTGAATACAAGGGACAAATTCATAGGGAGAACACTGCCTGGAAATCCAGAAGGCAGAAGACCTTTTGGAGTTAAGGATTAGCTTATGATGTAGTTAGTCATGGCTTAATGGGAGACAACCAACATGGCTTTAGCCAAGGAAGATTTTATCTTACTAATCTATTATGTCTTTTTGAAGGTGTGAATAAACAGGTAGGCAAAGGTGAGTCAGTTGATATACAGTGCATTGCAAAAGTATTCATGCCCTCTGTGTTTGTCCTGTTTTGTCACATTACAACCTGGAATTAAAATGGAGTATTTGTGTCACAATAAAATATCCTTTATTGTGACACAAACAATAATTAAGACAAAAAAAACTGAAAGCAGGAGTGTGCATATGTATTCATCCCCCAAAGTCAATACGTTGTAGAGTCAGCTTTTGCTGCAATTACAGCTGTAAGTCTCTTGGGGTTTGTCTCTATTAGCTTAGCACATCTAGCCACTGGGATTTTCACCCATTCCTTAAGGCAAAATTGCTTCAACTCCTTCAAGTTAGATGGGTTGCGTTGGTGTACAGCAATCTTCAAGTAATATCACAGATTCTCAGTTGGATTGAGGTCTGGGCTTTGACTAGGCCATTCCAAGACTTTTAGATGTCTCCCTTTAAACCACTCCAGTGTAGCTTTTAGCAGTATGTTTAGAGTCATTGTCCTGCTAGAAGGTGAACCTTCATCCCAGTCTCAAATCTCTGGCAGACTGAAATATGTTTTCCTCAAGATTTGCCCTGTATTTAGTGCCATCCATCGTTCCTTCAGTCCTAACCAGTTTTCCTGTCCCTGCCAATGAAAAACATTCACACAGCATGATGCTGCCACCAGCATGCTTCACTGTGGGAATGGTGTTCTCAGGGTGATGGGAAGTGTTGGGTTTGCACCACACATGGCATTTCCCATGATGGCCAAAAGGTTTAATTTTTGTCTCGTCTGACCAGAGAACCTTCTTCCGTGTGTTTGGGGGCCTGCCCCATGCTGTTGTGCAAACCCCAAATATGTTTTCTTATTTCTTTATTTAAGCAATGGCTTTTTATCTGGCCACTCTTCCATAAAGCCCTACTCTATGGAGTGCATGGCTTAAAGTGGTCCTATGGACAGATACTCCTATCTCCGCTGTGGATCTTTGCAGCTCCTTCAGTGTTATCATTGGTGTCTTTGTAGCATCTCTGATTAATGCCCGGTATGTGAGTTTTGGTGGGCAGCCTTCTCTTGTCAGGTTTGTAATAGTGCCATATTCTTTCTATTTTGTTATAATGAATTTAATGGTGCTCCATGGGATATTCAGAATTTGGGATATTTTTTATAACACAACCCTGATCTATACTTCTCCACAACTTTATCTCTGACCTGTTTGGAATGCTCCTTGGTCATAATGATGCTTGCTTAGTGGTGTTGCAGAGTCAGGGGCTTTTCAGAACAGGTATATTTATACAGGCATCATGATACAGATCATGTGACACTTATTGCACACAGGTGGACCCTAGTCAATTAATTATGTGACTTCTGAGGTTAATTGGTTAGACTAGATCTTATTTAGGGGTTTCATAGCAAAAGGGATGAATACATATGCACTTGCAACTTTTCAGTTTTTAGTTGTTGTTTTTTTTGTTGTTGTTTTATATATACAAGGTATTTTATTGTCATTTCACTTCACCAATTTGAACAAAATTGTTAGGTCCATTACCTAACATTCAAATAAACCTCCATTTTCATAAATGGTTATACATAATGTGACAAAACAGGACAAAAACCAAGAGGATGAATATTTTTGCAAGGCACTGCAGTATATCTGGATTGTCAGAAAGCCTTTGACAAGGTCCCTCATGAGAGGCTCTTGGCGAAATTAAAAAGTTATGGGATAGGAGGCAGTGTACTATTGTGGATCAGGAACTGGTTTTAAAGATAGAAAGCAGAGAGTAGGGCTAAATGGCCAATTTTCTCAATGGAGAAAGGTGAATTGTGGAGTACCCCAGGGATCTGTGCTGGGCCTGCTGCTTCTTAACATAATCGTAAATGACCTGGAAATGGGAATAATGAGTGAGGTAATCAAATTTGCAGATGACACAAAATTATTCAAAGTTGTTAAAATCCATGAGGATTGTGAAAAATTGAAAGAGGACATTTATAAATTGGAAAAATGGATGTTCAAATGGCAGATGAAATTTAATGTGGACAAGTGCAAAGTTAAGCACCTAGGAAATAACAACCCAATCTATGGTTACACGATGCAAGGCTCCACATTAGGAACCACCATCCAGGAAAAAGATTTAGGCGTCATTGTAGATGACATGTTAAAACCCTCCGCCCAGTGTGCAGCGGTGGCCAATAAAACAAATAGAATGCTAGGAATCTTAAGGAAAGGAATGGAGAATAAAAAAAAGGATATTATAATGCCTCTGTATCATTCTAAGTACGACTGCACCTTGTATATTGTGTCCAATTCTGGTCACCGTATCTTAAAAAGGATATAGCGTTATTAGAAAAGGTACAGAGAAGAGCCACCAAAATGGCAAAGGGGATGGAAGGATACCCCTATGAAGACAGGCTAAAAAGGTTAGGGCTCTTCAACCTGGAAAAGAGACGGCTGAGGGGAGATTTGATAGAGGTCTATAAATTAATAAATATCATGGAACGGGAAATGTAGATCAATTGTTTACACCATCGAAATATAGAAAGACTAAGGGACATGCATTGAAGCTATAGTGTAACCCATACTAGACTAATAAGAGAAAATATTTTTTACTCAATGTATAATCATACTGTGGAATTCGTTACCAGAGTATGTAGTAAAAACTGTTAGTGTAGCTGGGTTTAAAAAAGGTTTGGACAAGTTCCTGGAGGAAAGGTCCATAAACCGTTATTAAAGGGGACCCGGAAAATCCACTGCTTGCCCCAATACAAGCATTGTGGAACCTATGTCTTTTGGGTAAACTGTTAGGTACTAGTGACCTAGATTGTCCACTGTTGGAAAGAGGATACCCGGCTTGATGGACCCTGGTCTGATCCAGTATGGCATATCTTATGTTCTTAAGCCAACTGTCTGTTTTTTCCAAATATTCAGATAACAAGGATGTAAAGGAGCTGTCCCAAGTGTCATGATTGATAACGATTTGTTCTTTGTCAGCATATAAATGAATACTGAGTCCAAAATGCTGAATTCGGGCAGTGAGATGGGCCAAGGAAAAATTAAAAAGAACAGAGGCTAAGATAGATCCTTTTGGGACCCCACAAGGCAGGGTATACTCGGCTGATGATGACTGGTCATTATTGACAACAAAGGAGTGAGAAGACAGAAAAGAAACAAACCAGACCAATGCAACACCACTCACTCCAGATTCTTGTAAATGGAGCAATAGCATTTGGTATCAACCAAGTCAAACACAGCAGTCATATCTAGCTGGACAACATCTTTACCAAGACAGGATCTCATCTTCTATTGCCTCCAACAAGGTTGTGGTACTGTGGAATGATCTAAAGCCTGACTGCCAAGGATGAAAAGAGCTATTTGCTTCCAGCAAAGTTAAAAGTTGTTGATGCAATAATTTTTTCTAATGCAGTTCTAGTGAGAAAGAGATATTTAGGGAAAGTGCTTGAATGGCAGTCAGAGAGAGAGTTTGATATATCGCTACAAGAATTCAAGGATTTCTTATGTGTTTTTATTTTTCTAACTAAATAAATGCCAAATTTATCAGTGTAATTAAATGAGGGTGTTGCCTCTGGTTTTTAATAGGAGCAAGTTCACACTCTATTCAGATCATCTGTCAAGGAAAGTTTTCACTTAAGTAAGTCGGTCCCCTTTTAGCTTTCTAATTAAAGCCTTGTATTTTGATTTCAGAAGCTTACACTTTTCCAACTAACTGGTGTCTTTTTATTTCCTGTAGCTTTTCTGTATACCTTAGAGGCAAAGGAAGATGTTGGTGGTGGGAGGTTAAATATTGTAAAGTAATTTCATATCTGAAAGGTATTAATGCACAAGAAGCAAACCTAGTGCACTGCAAGGGAAGTTGTAGAATCCGAGGCCATGATATTAAGCCCCAAGGGAGAAGATTCAGATCAAAAAAATCAGGAACTATGGGCCCGATATTCAGTTGAGCAGGCTATGCGCCGCATCTGTGTATAGCCCTGCCCGCTGACTTCTAAACCCAGATATTCAATGCTGCAGCTATGGCATTGAATATCCGAGTTAGGCGCCGAGGAGATTCACCCATAGAGCCTAACCAGGTAGCAGTGATATTGGACCGCTATCCAGTTAGCCATCCATGGCTAGAACTAAGTGAGCCGAAAGCCTATCTAGATTTTGTCATGGATGGCTAACTGGGTAACAGTCGAATATTGCCGCTACCCGGTTAACGGGACTCTCCACCTCTGCTCCGCCCTGGAACGCCCCATCACGCCCCAATGCTAACCAGATAGCAGTGGGGTGCGAAGGGAACATAGATGGAGATATTCAACAGCAATAATTGTGTAGATGCCTTTGAATATTCCTGTCTAAGGCATTTACACAGTTTACAGGGCTGTAAACCGTGTAAATGCCTTTCGAATATCTGGCCCTACATGTTTACAGAAAGGGTGGTGGATACCTAGATGCACTTCTGGAGGAAGTGGTGGAGAAAAAAGCAGGAATAGAATTCCAAAAAAGCATAAACAGAGAGGAGCCATAGTGGCATGAAAATGGAAGTAATGTAAAATTGCAGGTAACTACATGGAGCAGCAATTATAATCCTAACCAGCAGATGTATTATTGCATCCAATAAAAGAAGTTTGGAGGAACCAGATGTGCACGCACAAATGCACACCCCTATACCAAAATATTACTAATGATGGAAGAGCTAGCACATACCTGGAAAATGGGCTGCACACTTTCTCTGCATTTTCTGTTTTGTATTCTGATGGTGCTTTTTCCGCTTGCTCAGTTGGACTTTACTATTCTTCTCCATCTTTGTCAGTCATCAATCTACTCCCTACTCAGCTCTCTCCCTTGTACCTGTTGATTACATCTGGTTTTAATTGCACTGCTCTTGTAAAAAAAAAAAAAAATGTTAAATTACAGACGTTTTACGCCACATATGCATTTTTCTCTCACCCTGTCCTGAATGAAGCAAACGTTCCATAATGCACAACAGATGGTCTTCCTATCTGGTTGGCTGCATTTCTTTCTTTTATTAAAATTCATCACAATAGGCTGTACTTATTTATCATGTTATCTGCAGGTCTACTTTCCAATGGGGAGGGGAAGGGAGGGTTCTCACTATGCTGTCAAAGTAGCCAGCAGAAACTACACGTGTGTGCACACACACAGACACAATAGTTTTAAAATTACATTTGTGTTATTATACTGGATGGCTGTTACCCCTCCTTTCTTATTTTTACCTTTTTGAATAAAATGAAATGGAATTAGCCCTGCAATGTAAATGATGGATGAAAAAACAGAGAGTAAAAGTGTGCGGTCATTTAGGTTATTGACTATATGGAATGTTTTAGCACTCTAGCTAATACAGTGCGTGAGGCGGCGTGTGCACATGGAAAACAGCTAGAGGGAAGTAGGAGAGCTGCAGCTTCCCAAGTATAAAAATGAATTCATAGAAATTATTGTGGATGCGCTTCAGCGATTGGAATAATATCTTTTCTCCTGAGTCCTGAGGCACTTACAGAAAAGAACTCATCAATGGTTCGGTGTTGGCTCAGGCTGAAGAGCGGAGGATCACCAGTCATTTCAGGGTTTCTGGCCCTTGGCAAAGGTAATCATCAATCAGTTTTTGCAACAATAAATGCCTGGAAAATTCATTTGTTTAAAACCATGAAAAATTGTCAGCAAAGCTCGGCCATCCCATTAATATGCAGAACCTGCTGCAACTCCATTGAAATCAGCAGAGCCAATTGTGGGTTTCCAGGGCAACCTATAGGACATCACAGGACACTGATTACTAGTGGTTTTCAACAGCCTGCACTGCGTATGTGGAAACACAACTCCATTTCATTTTTCAGAGTCCCATCTCTCTGTCTACTGAATCCTTGAGTGAGATATTTGTGCTTTTTAGTGTTCATGGCAAAGCAATTCTAATGCTAGAAGCTGATGCTATTGCAGTCTGTGGAGGAGAATCACCCGGGTGAGATGGCAACTGTTTTCCTACAACGGGGTCACCCATTCCATGACTATGACCTCGGGGGCAGGGAGTGATTACAGACGCTCTTATTTAATTTCTTTAGATAGCAAAGTTGGAAACAGGTTTCAAACCTGTTTCTACACTGGTAAATGCATTGTCTTCATCCAGGGCCAGCCCAAGGGTTTCTGCTGCACCAGGAAGGTCCTCCTTTCTGTCCCTTCCGCCCCCCTCCCACAGCACCACCTAGCCCACCATGCTGCCCCTCCTGGCATCCACTTTCCCACCGGCATCCCTTCTTGCAGTGAAGTGCCAGTTCAGCACCATTTCAGCGTGCCAGACTTAAAGTACCCGTGAATGTGCGCGCTCACAGCCTTCCACTCATACCTCCCTCCAACACAACTTGGAGGGGGCAGGAGCAGCAAGCCATAACTGCACAGCACACGAGGGCATTTTAAAGCCCCTGCAGCACTGAACTGACACTTCATGGAGGGGGGGAGGTAAGCCATGCCACCCACCAGCATTCTGCTGCCCTAGGCAACCGCTAGTTCACCTAGTGGCTGGACCGGTTCTGTCTTCATCCATCATAGAATACCTTTACAAGATGTTCAACAGTCGTTTCAAATGCAACAAGAGAACTTTGCCGTATGTGGGAAATAGAGGTGTCCGGAGAGCTTTGCCACTTTTAGGGAGATGTTTACTAAAGCGCAGTAGGCTTCTGCAGCTAACACTGGGCATTAATGGCAAAAGCACTCTGGTAGCAGCAAAAGTCATGGGTTATCTGTTGGGAGTGTGCCCAGAATTTCCCCAGCAGATAACATGATGAAAATGCAGGTATTGTGGCGAGACGGCATTGTTGATGCAGCCAACACCACCTATAGTAGATGCTGCTATGTCTACAAAACGTGCAGCTACCATGTGCTGTCCTTGCCCACGGTAAGCACGAGGTACAGGCATGCCCACAGCCTGCCAACCCACACTGCTAATCTGCAAAATGCAGCTGTCATGGAAAATGGACTGTGGTAGCCGCATGTTTCCCACGTTAGCTGTCACCATGGCACAGTTTTTCTACAATAGCACTGCAATGACAGTAACACCCTTTAGTAGACGTATCCCTTAGTATGCATACTTAAAGCTACACTTCCAAAAGGAAATATAGCTAGCATGAGGTAAGCATGCTAAAAGTATCCACCTATTTTGCATCCTTTGTTGTGTACAGATACTCAAGGGGGGTTTAACAGCACACATACTTAGGAAAATATCACTTATATATGCTATATCTCTCCCTTTGACTTAAATATGCCTCACGGAGAATATTCCTCACAGTCTGGCTAAAAATACATGAGCTAGGGAACACCTAAGCATTTGAAATGGGAAAGGAAGGCAATGTTCAGCCAAGAGTTCTTACCACGATAAATGACTTTGAAAATTGTCCTCCCCTGTCTATTCCTTTAACTGCAGAGCTATTTCAAGACGACACAAGCAGGCTGCCACAGAGTATTCTGAAATATCTTCACACATTGACTACAATGAAATGTGACGATGGTGCTCTAGTGTAGTGTTTGCAACCTATTCATGCAGTAGCACAAACAATGCTGGGTTCAAGGGTAGAGCAGTTTTGTTTTTCTTCATGTTGTTTTATATTAATGCATGCCAAAAATTCTAGGGCCCGATATTGAGTTATGCCAGCTATGTGCCTCTACGGCGCATAGCTGTGTGGGCTGACCCTTAATCCCAGATATTCAATGCTGGGGTCATATGCGGCCCTGGCATTGAATATCCAGCTTTACCACACAGCCTCCCACATGCAGTAGATAATCGGGCAGCACAATATTGCATGCTGACTGGTTATCGACTGTTGCCACCTCCACTCCTCCCCAGAATGCCCACGACATTCCCCAATGCTAAGCAGTTAGAATCAGGGCGTGTAAGGGAGAAGATCGGGGATATTCTGAGGCACTAATCAAGTCAGAGGCATTTACATGGTTTATAGGGCTGTAAACCATGTAAATGCCTTTTGAATATTGGGTCTCTAGTACACAATAATTCATTTTAGTGTATGCTAAAACCAAATAGAATATGCTAAAAGGAGTAGCATTGTGGTTAGAGCAGCAGACTAAGAACCAGGGAAGAACCAGTGGATTCCAGGTTTGGACCAACCATGAGGCAAACCAGGCAGTTGCCTAGGATGGTAGATTGTGGGGAGCACAAAGAACAGCTTCATTCAAATCAAAACAAGAAATCTTGACATCCACCATATAAACTCAAAGAACCATCAGCGTGTACTTTTACCTGTAGGGAGGGTGGGCAATTTTCAAATAGTCCATTTATATGGATAGATTGTTTTTGGAAATTTTCCTCATTATATAAATATATACAAAGCAAAGTATGAGGTCCAATTTGTGCAGGATTTTTCTAAGAAAAGTTATTTTAGAGTAATAATGACTGTTGAATTTCATTACCAAAGTCTTAGGGGTAGAGAGACTATGGATCTGACAGTTAATTTTGGGTGAGTGGGTCAGTGGGTGCGTCCAAGCTGAAGGTTTGCCTAAGGCTCCTAATACATTTGCACTGGCCCCGGTGGGTTCAGATCCCACTGATACTCCTTGTAACCCTCAGCAACTGGCTTAGCTCTCCATTGCCTCAGGTACAAACTAAGGGGTATGTTTCCTAAAGGGCGGTAAAGGAGCAAAGGGGCTGTTTAATGGCCATTATTGGTGCCTGTGAGCGGTTAATGCTGTGTAAAGTGCCAATAACACTGGATTAACCTGCGGAAGCCGGCCCGTAGCATTAAGCTGAAAGGAGGTGGAGAGTGGGCATTAATGGGGTGGAGAGTGGGCAGGGATAGCAAGTGCTCCTTTAACTCAGGGTTATGTTACCATGCAATAGAGCTCCCAGCACTGGAAACCCCAACGCCATCTGAAAGCTCACAGAAAGGGCTATTTCTGAGGGGAGAGAGCCTATTTACATTTATGCAATGTGCTTCACCAACTGCAGTTCTCAAATTTGTGATAGTAGTGCTCCCTAGGCAGCAACAGGATGGTGCCCTATTAAGAAAGGGCATTATGTTGTTGGTGCCAAATTGGCAAAGGAGGTGTCACATGGGTGATACAGTGTGGCTGGCTGGTCCACAAGGCTGACAAGGCTGCTGCCTAGGGTGTATGTCTGTGATGTCTGATATGACTCCACTGTGACAGTGGCAGCACACATACGAGGTGCAGTCAAAATGTATTGAGACTTGTTGTGTAGCTATATAATAATACATCACACCACGATGCTATTAAGCATGAAGTGACCTACTTGTTTTGATTTCGTCTGGCGTTGTTGGCGTTCTGCTATGTCGGGGTTCGATGCAAACCTATTCGCCGACCCAATGGACATAAACCCGTTTCAGGATCCGTCGGTGACACAACTGACTAATGCCAACCAAAACAACTTGGAAGAATTCAATCCATTCTCCAAGAACTCCCGACTGACAAACACATCTCAGACCACTATACCAGCAACGACGCTTACGACACCCTCGCAGCCTGCCGTCCTGCAGCCCTCAGTAGAAACAAGCCCGAAGTCTGTGGCAACGGCAGCACAGGCTGGGCTGCTGCAACAACAAGAAGAGCTAGAGAGGAAAGCTGCTGAGCTGGACAGAAGGGAGCGGGAAGTACAGAACATCAGCATTAATCCAAGACAGAACAAATGGCCACCTCTACCTGCAAAGTGCCCGATCAAGCCATGCTTCTACCAGGACTTCTCTGCAGACATCCCAGCAGATTATCAGCAGACATGCAAGATGCTGTACTACCTGTGGATGGTTCACGCAATGACCCACTTTCTGAATCTGCTCGCATGCCTGGCATGGTTCACTGTAGACTCAGCAAGGGGGTGGATTTTGGCCTCTCAATTCTTTGGTTTCTTATGTTCACCCCATGTGCCTTTGTCTGTTGGTACAGGCCCATCTACAAAGCTTTCAGGTCTGACAGCTCCTTCAGTTTCTTTGTGTACTTCTTCGTATTTTTTTGCCAGATTGTTATTTTTATCATCCGGGCAGTGGGCATCCCAGGATAGGGAGACAGTGGGTGGATTGTGGCACGGAGTGTACTGCCGAAAAGCAATCCCGTAGCAGCAATCATGATGGTGGTTGGTGCATTTTTCACACTCTGCAGCATCCTGTCACTCATTCTCCTAAAAAAAGGTGCACTCTCTTTACCGCCGGATAGGTGCCAGTTTCTAGAGGGCCCAGGAAGAGTTTTCTGAAGGTGTGCTGTCCAACAGAAATGTGCACAACTATTAGATAAACTGAAGAGTAGCAAATCACCTGGGCCGGCTGGTATACATCCAAGGGTGTTGAAAGAACTGAAATATGAGATTGCAGACCTGCTATTAGTAATCTGTGAATTTTCATTAAAATCATCTGTAATACCTGAAGATTGGAGGATCGCCAATGTAACGCCAATTTTTAAAAAGGGTTCCAGGGGTGATCCAGGAAACTACAGACCAGTGAGCCTGACGTCAGTACCGGGAAAAATGGTAGAAACCATCATAAAGAACAAAATTACTCAGCATATAGATAGTCATGGCCTAATGGGAGACAGCCAACAAGGCTTTAGACAAGGAAGATCTTGTCTTACTAATCTGTTATGTTTTTTTGAAGGTGTGAATAAACAGGTGGACAAAGGTGAGTCAGTTGATATAGTGTACGTATCTTGACTTTCAGAAAGCCTTTGACAAGGTCCCTCATTAGAGACTTTTGGCAAAACTAAAGAGTCATGGGATAGGAGGCAGTGTACTATTGTGGATCAGGAACTGGTTAAAAGATAGAAAGCAGAGGGTAGGGCTAAATGGCCAATTTTTCCAGTGGAGAAAGGTGAATAGTGGTGTACCCCAGTGATCTTTACTGGGTCTGCTGCTTTTTGACATATTCATAAATGACCTGGAAAAGGGAATAACGAGTGAGGTTATCAAATTTGCAGATGACACAAAACTATTTAAAGTTGTTAAAACCCAAGAGGATTGTGGAAAATTGCAAGAGGATCTTGATAAATTGGAAGACTGGGCATCAAAATGGCAGATGAAATTGAATGTGGACAAGTGCAAAGTTATGCACCTAGGGAAGAACAACCCAAACTATGGTTACAAGATGCAAGGTTCCACATTAGGAACCACCACCCAGAAAAAAGATTTAGGCGTCATTGTGGATAACATGTTAAAACCCTCGGCCCAGTGTGCAGCGGCAGCCAAGAGAGCTAATAGAATGCTAGGTATCATAAGGAAAGGAATGGAAAATAAAACAAAAGATATTATAATGCTTCTATATCGTTCCATGGTGAGACTGCACCTTCAATATTGTGTGCAATTCTGGTCGCCGTATCTTAAAAAGGATATAGCGTTATTAGAAAAGGTTCAGAGAAGAGCCACCAAAATGTAAAGGGGATGGAAGGATACTCCTATGAAGGAAGGCTAAAAAGGTTAGGGCTCTTTAACCTGGAAAAGAGACTGCTGAGGGGAGATATGATAGAAGTCTATAAATTAATGAACGGAGTGGAACGGGTAAATGTAGATCGATTGTTTACGTTATCAGAATATAGAAAGACTAGGGGACATGCAATGAAGCTACAGGGTAAACTATCTAAGACTAATAAAAGAAAATATTTTTTCACTCAACGTGTAATCAAACTCTGGAATTTGTTACCGGAGGATGTAGTAAAGGCTGTTAGTGTAGCTGGGTTTAAGAAAGGTTTGGACAAGTTCCTGAAGGAAAGGTTCATAAACCATTATTAAGAAGGGACCCAGGATATCAATGCTTGACCCAATACAAGCATTGTGGAACCTGTGTCTTTTGGGGAAACTGCTAGGTACGTATGACCTAGATTGGCCACTTTTGGAAACAGGATACTGGGCTTGATGGACCTTGGTCTGACACAGTATGGCATATCTTATGTTCTTATGTTGTGTGCTCTGCATGTGCAGAGTATAGCATGGCTGCAGCACATCTGTACTTTTTAAAATCACGTGATGTTTGGTATCATGTAAAAATAGTTTGCCATATTTACGATGAGTGAAAAAGTTCTGTCAGAAACTTGGAGATTCATGCAAAGAGACATATGACAAGTTACAGCAAGTGTATGGTGATGAATGCAGGAGCTGTACTTGATTTTATGACTGATACAAATGTTTCCAAGAGGGCCACCAAAGTATTGACAGTGACGAACATTCTGGAAGGCCATCCACGGGAAGGAATGAAGACAAAGTTGAAGCAATGCTTGCTGCAATACGCTCAAATTGTTGATTGACTATCAGGGGGCTTGCTGAGGATATGGACATCAGTTTCGGGTTGGTACAGTCCATTCTTACTGTTGATTTAGGAAGGAGATGTGTGTCTGCAAAATTCATGCCAAATCTCCTGTCCCCTGACCAAAAAGAAGATTGAATGTCTGCTGCTAGGGAGTTGTTGTAATGTGATTTCATCAAAAAGATTATTACTGGTGACGAATGATGGGTTTCTGATTATGACTCAGAAACTAAGGCTCAGTCCTCAAAATGAAAGACACCAAACTCTCCCAGTCCCAAGAAAGCCCATCAGGTGAGGAGCAATGTCAAGGTCATGCTCTCAGTTTTCTTTTTATTACCAGGGTATTGTTCATCATGAGTATGCTCCAAAAGGCCAAACCATCAATAAGAAGTACTACATCCAAGTTCTGACTTGTTTGAGAGATGCAGTTCATCGTAGGAGGCCAGAGTTGCACAGGAATGGTGAATGGTTGCTTCATCATGATAACACCCCAGCTCACGCATCACATCTTGTCCAATAGTTCTTGGCCAAACACCAAATCAAGCAAGTCCATCAGCCTCCATACTCACTTGACCTTGCACCCTGTGACTTTTTCTTGTTTCTACAACTGAAATTACCACTGAAAGGAAGGAGATTCGACAACTTGGAGACCACTAACCAAAATTTGACACAACAGCTTTGCAGCATAATGAAAGTGGCATTTCAAAATTGTTTCCAGCAATGGCAGGAACACTGGAAGACGTGTGTTTTATCAGAAGGGGACTTTTGAAGGAGACAGAGTGCAATAACTGTCAATGTTATACTTCTTTTGTTATTGTACAAGTCTCGATACTTTTTGATTGCACCTCATACATGTTGCTACAGTCAAAAAGAAGTTGTGCCACTTCCCAGTGCCACCATGCTGACATGTCAGCATTATGGGAGGATGGGGGTGGCAGTCACAGTCGCAGTGGCTGTGGACTGCTGCAGATGAAACATTTTCCTGACTCTGTGTGTCCAGTGCAATGCAGCAGTTGGCACTGTCAGTGGGATGGCAAGCATGTCAGCAGCAGGTACAGCAGAGCACATGATGATCCCTCCCTACCGAGGTCTAAGGCTGCAGCACGTGTGCCCACATCCTCTGGTGGAAAGGGATAGGAGTGGCAAGGTGTGCCTAGCTGCATGTGTGCAATGTCAATAAGACTTCCTGCAGCACTGAAAAGACTGTGCCATGATGACAGGGAGGGAGGGAACGGTCAGCATGTTATCCACCATGATCGTTGGACCCTGGCACCCAGCTAGTTTTCCGAGTGGATAAGCTGGCCCTTGGATCAGGATGCCCTCTACCTGCACATATTGAGTGGATATGTGCATGTGGGAGGGATAAAATATGCCACTGAGGCAAGGATAGTATGCAATATGATAACAGCCTATGTCAGAGGAAAAATGCCCAAACTGTCTCCTCACCTGCCAAATGATGACCATAATCTGTCTGTGAAACTGTGACCCCTCCATAAGTAAGTATTTAGGCAGTTACAACCATCTGAGCCACATGTGAATCCAAATAAGCTATATTGATCTGCAAGAGATGAGATTATTCCCCATGACTACCCCCACAAGCACACACCAGGAAATGGAAATGTTGGTCATTCCGCTAGTAAACCCATGGTCTGCAATGTGCGTGTTCATGTATCATGGCCTGCCCCTTTGAGTAGACAGATCCCATATGTTAGATATGAATGTCAGTTGAACCAGCAGCATAGCAAGGCAGTGCAGCATACAGACCTAACAAGATATCTCTCTCCCACACCTGCCAAGCATACCTTGTCAGACAAGTATGGCAGCGAGCCTGCAGAGATCTAAGCATACATAGGTATAACCCAACTCCTGCCCACATGCATCCTAACAATGAGCACATATATACCCATGGATTAATAAACCTACATGGCTGCTCTGTGGCTCAAAACCCGTGGATTGTGTGAATGAAAGAAGGGTCAAGGGTACAAGACCAGTCTGTGGATCAGGTCATGAATGTCCAGGTGTGTTAGCGTTATCCTATGTTTCCAGAACTGTATCAGCATGTGCAACCTTCAACATTTTTTCCAGCAAGAGTCCACACACTCAGCTACCACACTGAGAAGCTGTACCACCCATGGCTGTATGCAGAGCACGCTAATAACACCAGCACACTGACCGAGCATTGACAGCGCCCGAGCATTGCAGAGCGTCTGTACACTGAGCAGGCATTGACAATGGTGGAGCATTAAAGAAGGCCTAAGGGGCAGGTAAGAATGCCAACCTGCACCACCTTTGGACAGTGTGTCTCCAGAGTAGTGTGAGCCTCAGCAATGCACTCTGTATGCATGTGGTGCCCAGGCTTTATGGCTATGCATACAATATGCTGCAGTTCAGTTATACAGCATCACCTATACTATATGAGACTCCGTTTACAAGAAGGTTAGTTTCCAGTAAGTAGTTGAAACCTGTGGCTGTGTTGCTGTAATGCATTCCCAGTTGCACCATCAACAAGGCCCATCCCCACAGCATTCCCCTACACTTACCTCCCAACATGACACTGTTCTGCAGCTCCCAAATAGTCTGCTGGCTTGACTGGAGTGAGCAGGGGGGCACATGTGTGTGTTTTGCAGCCCTCACCTCTGACTGAGATTTGCACAGGTGCGAGGCATGATTAATGCCAAGTGCCATAACAGCTGTATCCATGGCAACACTGTCAGCCCACCTGGTGTAGCTGCAGCCTATAGGGAAGTAGGCTCAGGGGGAGGCTGGCCTCTGTGAATGTCCAATCCAGTCACTTGGCAACACTGGCAGGAATCTGCGTTTTACCTGCATGCATGTTGCTTTTGTCCCATGCTGCATTTGCAGAGTGCAAGCGAGGGGACTCTTTGATCCATGAGGTGTATGCACATACAAGGAGGTACTTATTATGAAAATTTGCACACAATAAATATCACCTCAGCATTTTTTACTAATCATTGAGCATAGCATCCAGCACTATGTACATTACCTATTAACCCAAATTAGGGAGCAAATGCACCTATGTGCCTGATTGGGACAGTGGGACACTGACCTCCGAATGGCGCATGCATACTTCCAGCTGCTGAAATGTGGCACAGGATGTCATGTTAGTCTCCTCATTGCCCACCACCCCATGGGAAGGCAGTGCCTGGAGGTAATTGTTGAGGTAAGGGTTGGAGTATGGGGAACAGTACCATAAATGTTTAGTATGTGACCTTTGTAAGTGGCATTGCTGGCCAAAGCCTACATTCACATGGCCAGAACCTATGTGGGCCTACTCTGTGTCTTCATTTGTTACATTAGAGGGCCTATATGACAGCTTCACTGTCTCCCTATGAGCACCAAGTGTGACAGTCACATGAATGGTGTTAGAGTACAAAGAGGCAGAGTATGATGGTGTATGTGACACCAGCAACTGTTTCAACATCCAACCCCACATCCAAGTATTCTTGGGGAGGGAGCAATGCGTCTGCAGCATAGGAGAGTGTGTGTGCTGCACTGGCCAGGTTTGCAGCATCCATGGAACTAGGTTCAATGCTCACTGCCAAGAGCTGTGTAGGGGGATACTGTACTTATGTATGTGACAGACTTAGCCCACCGTGGACCAGCATGCACTCTCAACCTGTCTCTGGCCCACTTTCCACTGTTCCTCACATTGCATGAGCTGTCCCCAAGTCCTCGATAAAAGGGTATATAATGAGAGCAGAGGATTCTGGGTATTTCCTAAAACACGGTGGTTTGCACAGAATGTACGTATATGTGTTGGAGGGTTGGAGGGCTGAGCCATCTTAACATGGGTCTGCCACGGACATAGCCTGGGTGCACACATCTGTTCATGCTGAGAGGCTGCTCTCACTCTGACTGACTGTGACCATGTCACGGCTATGAATGGGCTGTTTCTTTTATGGCAGTCAAGTCACCGCCAAGGCTGCTGGTTGTCCATGCTGTTTGTACAAAGTCAACGTGCTCATGGGGGCTATGTGCACATGTAGAGTATAGTGACTATCAGACTGGGCACAGATGGTATATGTGAGTGTCTGACATAGGATGGTGTTGCCCAACATATGCAGGCTACCTGGGACTGATCTGGTTGATTGGCATTCCCAGAAAGTGAGGCTAGCAGTTGTTCTTATGCTGTTGGTAACCTGCTGGTAACTATGGTCTTGGCAGTTCCTTTTGCTTGGTATCAGCTCCCTCCCTCCCTAGATAACACTCACTGCATTTGGGTTCCTTGTCAACGGCTGCCACAACCTTAGGAACCAACATTAGATGTTCTAGGAGAGTCCCTGGACAACAGGAGCAGGGCACAAGGCCCAAATAAGAAGGCCACTCTGGCATGATGCAGTTATACAGAATAACAAGTGACTAGTATCACACACTGCAGACAATACCTACAGCACACTAGCAGTGATAGAGATCTGCTCCAGAACCTGGAGAGTTTATCTGTTGCAGGGCTTGCTCTGGAGACCAGGTGATGCGTGCCCTCTCTCACAATCAGGATGACTGCAGAAACTGGTCATTTGCACATATTGAAGCTGTCATGTGCAGGAACCACACATTGTCCCTGCATAGTACAGTGCAGATGTGATGGATCGCTACATTCTCCATATAGCCATCAGTTGCATGTATGTGCTCAGATTGTGTGGTACATTATGAGTAATGGAGGGGGCTAACTGATACCATCATCCAGGACCCCAATAGTAGTCCATACCATATGAGTGTGATCACTGGAGCATTGTTTAGTGTCTTCTATGATGGTGGAAGATATGTACATTGCCCTCTGAGGGCAGAATGGTCAGCAATGGACCGCAGGGGTCATGAATGTGGTTTGACTTAGGCACACCTGCATATACACCTATCTTACAGTGTACAGCAGGTGACAAGGGACGGCACACCCAGCATATGTGCTGTCTCAGGGGTTTGCACCACACTGCGGCACAATGGACCTTGGCATGCGACTGTTGTTTGGCATTGAAGGTACAGTGAAGGGAGGGGCATCTTGACCTCATATGTGGCTTGGCCTTTGGATAAAGGATGTATTCTGCAGCTGTGTGTCTATTATGCAGCTAGTGTACTGAGTGTACAGTGTAGTACGTACTACATGTGTGCCGCTGTAAGCAGGCCCTAAGTGTGGAGTATAACTGTCTCAGCCTGTGTCAGCCATGTTTTTCATGTCCTGGGTTTCGCCCATTGCAGGCAGGGACCTGCAGTTTCTTTGATTCTAGATAGTGCTATGGAGAAGGGTGTAGAGGTGTAACCTAATGGTTACAGCACTGGCTCCATAAGCTACAACCCATGGTTTGACTCCCCCTTGTTCTCTTTATGACTGTGGGAAAGTCACTTCAATATACTGCCAGAAACAGTCCAGGGTCTGCATTTACTGGAGAATGCACATTCTGTGTTACGATAGCACATTGGGTCTGCAAACATGCACATTGTAATCATGCCCATCTGAAAGCATGAATTTATTGGCTCTACTCTAGCCCATTGCAAAAAGTCGGACATGTTCACCCTGCACCATGAGTTGTACATGATTGGAATATGTCATCATAACTGTGACTGAACATCTTTGGCTCCATCACATGTATGCAGTACACGCAGGCATATCCCACTCCTGGGATGGCCACCGCAGAGATCATCACACGTCTCTACTTGCTCTATATGGCCAATATGAGAGACACTTGTCTAATTGTTATATGCACATGTGTCAGCAGGATTGTATAGTGGTTAGAAAGGCTGACACAGCTGTCATACACAAATAGCTGGTTTTAGGAATTCCCCGTGGCACTTTTTTCACACGCACTACAACTGCGTTTGTATGGTCACATCAAGTACATTGGGGAAGCAAGGCCATACTGCACTCTTGTCTACTGCCATCCATCCTTCAACCCATCCATCAGCATGTGCCTGTCTTCTACAGTCATGTATTCTCCTGCCAGCAGCTACACCATGGCCCACATAGAAACAGTTTAATTATTTTTGTGCATCCCACTTACTGACTGTCATGTAGGATACATATGGATCTGACAGGTCCATTTATTTATTCTTATATACCACGTTTCCAAGAATCAACGTGGTTTACAGAGAACAGAACTTCAACATTACATGGAACAGTTTTACATTGAACAATTAATATTATAACATGGATGGAATTAGAAGTAGCACAGAACAGTGCAAACTATGTACAAAGCAATGAGGTTTCTTGTAGCAGTCTATGGTCCAATGCTTTAACTTTCCTTCCATCCATCAGCTAAAATGTGACTTTCACAGGGGTTCCCTTATCCTGCGTTAAGGCGACTGCCATTTTCGGGCATTAAGGTACATTCTTGACACCTTAATGCCCAATGTCCTGTTAGCACCCGGTAAGTGGAGCCAAACACCCTTACTGCCAGAGTGCCTACTGCCCGCCCCAGTCTTTACTGCATGATTTCACCCTACCGCTGCCATTACCACTTGCTAACTGATGTGCCCTTAATGCTCTTTAGTAAACATACCTTTAAGGTCAAGAGTGACTAATGTGTGCTACTAATTTTGTGTGTATTAACATACAGTTAATGTAGTTAATGTGTTATTAGTAGCTAAGTCCCATTGCGTAAAATTGGTCTTTGGTACAAAAGCTCATTAATGCATGTAAGTAATTCTAGACCTAGGGGACTGACTAAATTGTGCTACCATATTAACAAGCATTATTAGTAAATAGATCCCATTACGTGCAATAAGGCTTGTGGTAGATAATGCAGTGGCACCTGTTAGTAAAGCTAGGCTTTAGATTGTAAGCCCTCGAGGTCAAGGAAATACCTCTTCTTCTTGAAGGTAATTTGGTTTGAGCTACCTATGTAAAGGGGTGAGATAAATCCAGATAAATAAATACAATGCAGTGACTCAAAACAACATCAAAACAAAACAAAGGGCACTGGAAAAGGGGGAAACTAAAATTTTAAAAAACACTGAAGAAAATGAAATTTTCTACCTTCATACCCCTACAGTGTTAGTTTGTTGTGGCATATCACCACCTTCTCTCCTTCCTCATCACCATCTTCCTTTAAGAACATAAGAACAAAAGAACTGCCATACTAGGTCAGACCAAGGTCCATCAAGGCCAGTTTCCTGTTTCCAACAGTGGCCAATCCAGGTCATAAGCACCTGACAGGTTTTCAAAAAGGCACACAGGTTCCACAATGCTGTCCTGGAGCAAGCAGTGGATTTCCTGGGTACTCTTTAATAATGGTTTATTGCCCTTGCCTCCAGGAACTTGTCCAAACCTTTTTAAAACTCCGCTACACTAATAGCTTTTACTACATCTTCTGGTAATGAATTCCAGAGCTTGATTATGTGTTGAGTTAAAAAATATTTCCTCTTATTAGTCCCACTCCCTCTCATCATTACCTTCCCTACAGCTCTCTTGATGGCCTTCAGCTAGGAAGAGAAATGAGTCAAGCAACATTCCTTACCTGCCTCCTCCTCTGTCAACTTCCTTTGAAAGTTGCAATTGCGCGAAGTCTCATAGCCTCTCAAAACCCACAGGCTGTCCGTAGTTCCAGCTTCACAAGGCAATAGCAACAAGTGAGGAGCACTGCTTACTAATACCTACTGCTGGCCGGAGACCATGGTGCAGGCGACCAGAAGGAAAGAGAGAGACTTAGCAGTTGGCAGCAGTGGCTTTGATTACTATGGTTTTTCCTGCACAGGTGGCCAGATTTTCATGGAACACCTGAGGCTTCCCTGTGCCACTCTGGTTTGGAACCTCTGCTCTAGTGTCAAGAAGCAATGGTGTCCCAGGGATCAGCAGTTAACAATTTATTTTGGGTTCAGTCAACAAAATCCAGGAGCTGCTGGATCGCCATTGAATTGAAGGCACACATTGCATTTACTATAAGTTCACCAGTCTTCACTTCACTACACCTATTTCATGGATTTTCTTATTACCCTGTTTAGCCAAAAACTTAATCTGTAATCCTAATCTAGTAAACCCAGCTCACAGCCGGATAAAGAACCAAACTTGAATGCAAATCATGACTCTTTTGGTCCTTCTCTAGTAAAAATCTTATTTTGGTTTTCAAAAGCTGTACTAAAATTACACCACTACATTCCTAAAAAGGAACAAACTGTTGCGCATTGATAATGTTCCTGTGCATGCAAGGCAAAATAGTAATTTGACACATGCTTACAAAAACGTGCTAATGGTTAGTGGGGGATTTACCACACATTAATCAAGCTGTGCCGTTACTGCTCTAAAAATTAGTTCACAATGAGACACTGACTGGGCAGGTTAGGAACAAAGTATGGGCATTGACGGCTCATCACGATTAGTACAGGCATCACTGGTGCATGCTTTATGCAAATGTCATCAGTAACGTGGGTGCATTTACCACCTCCTCAATTTGTGGCGGTAAATGCACCTGTATTAAGTGTGCTTGCAGTTTAGCCCATTGAGGTGCGTCTTCCCATAATAACTGCAGGGAGAATAGTTAGCGCAGATCTTTCAATTCCCATGCTAACCTTTGGGGCTCACTTCATGCTACGATAGCGCATTTTAATAAACGTGCCTCTTTGTTACTCTGTTAGGTAACCCTTAAATAACAGGCCACTTCTTCTGCAAATTCTGTGAATTGACTGAATGCTCTCTGTCTTAGAGTATTGGTGTTATAACAACACATGTAATGCATGAAGCTGAAAAACACAGAGGCACCCAATAAAAACATTATAACTTCCAGACTTTGAAAGAAAATTATAATAATTTAATAAAGCAGCATCAACATCTTTGTAAAATAAACAATGGTGACTTTTCATGTTTTTTTTTTTGTTTTTTTACAAAGGGTTCAATCACTGTGAATATGTCCATAACAAATATCATATCAGCATGAGCATATGCAACAATTTGTTCATCATAGCAGCAGTGACTGCAGGGCAAAACAAGGTTGAGTCCCATTGAAATTCCAGCTTGGATTTGCCTGCTGCACAGCGATTGTGCCACGAGGCTCTCCGCAAGTTAGAAGCCTGCTGTTGCTACAGTAAAACCTCAACCCCTGAATAATGCAACAGGGCACCACTTGCTGAAATCTAGTCTTCCCTAGGGTCAGCTCCCAGTATCATTAAAAAATGATATACCAGTTCCCATCAGCTGAAGTTAGTAAAGAATCCGTTGAGCCAACCATACTGATGATGTTAGCTGGTTCCTTCATGAGGGTTAACTGCAACTCGTTAGTTGGATGAAAGATTGTTATCTGCAGCTGCAACAAGGTCATCAGTTTTCCAGATGACAAACAAATGTGTTTCCATTTGGCTCCAAGGGTAATTTCATCATATTAATGAGAAGCAACTTTATGAAAACAACTTATTTCTTCTAGAAAAGTAATTTCCTCCCGCACAGCATGTGATCCACAGTCACCAACCATGCCCAGCGGGAAGGACAGCTTTGTAGGGCTAAGTGATTTCCAGCTGTCATTTAGGGTTTAGATGGGTAGCTTGCTGACAGCTCCCCTGAAAAAATAAAACCATGCTGCTGCAGTTATTAGTGCAACAAAACTGGGAGTCACACTCTGAAGAGATTTTGAGAGAGGGTTTTCATAACATTCTTTTACTGGGAAACCTCTGTGATGTGCTACATGGGGAGGATATGGCTACATTAAAAGAAACCATTGGGAAAAATAGAAAAATCTGTACGCGGAACCCAAAGTCTTTATTGACTAGATCTACACTAATCATTTGGCCACTCAAAGTGTTTTATGAATGGCCATTCTGTATTACTCAGTCACAGATCACCACTGATGTGAAATTTGGGTTTAAATCAACCTTTTAGATGTTTTTTTATAGACCAATGAAGAGCAACACTATAAAACTGATAAAATGAGGCTAATAGAATCATATTGATATATGCAGCTCCCTAAGGTTTAATGAGACACACTCACATGAGCAAATGGTGTTCTCGTCGTTCCTTGGCAAAATGGTTTCCTGAAGCATTTAAAGTTATTGTGTTGGCAAACAAATGCCATATAGGACAGCCATTTTATTCTACAGTTCATTATATGTGAGGGAGACTAATGTTAAATTGTTCGTTTTACAGGAATATTAACTAAACCCCATCAATGATTAGCGTGGGCCCGCCGTGGTAACTGTTACCGGGTGCTAAAAATGCAGTTGCAGTAAAACTCCCATGCTCACCGCTTAGGCTGAATGAGGTGGGGACTGGTCAGTGTAATCATCTGAATATGTAATCTTCTGGTCTAGTCTCCGCTTGGTCCTGGGTTCATTTCACTTCACAGAGGCAGGAGGGCTTGTAATAAGACAAGCAAACAGGTGTGGCTTGGAGAAAGGTTTTTATGTAGAAATAGGCTTAATACATAGGTATTGAACAGAAGTATATAGTGATTGTTACAGAGCTGTTTCAGTGTGCATCAATGAATCTGTGTGTGCATGTGTGAAGTGTGAAGTGTAAGATAGAGAGATAGGCCCGAACATGTGGCTCAGAGCCTCATGGCAAGAGAGAGAGCGGGGGAGGGGTGAAGGGAATTGATCAGAGCCTCCTGTCCTTCATGTCCAAGGGATGGTGAGAGAGAGAGAGAGACAGGAAGTGTTTCTGTCTTTTATAGTGAACTGAATCCTTTCCAGCACTTCCCCTTGAGGTCTGCTAGCCACTCCCTTTAAGGTCTGCTATTCTTGATTTAGCAAGGAGGGGCTGCAGACAGGTCCTAGAGACTGACATCACCAGGGGGTCAGAGTTTAGCTTTGGAGACTGAATTCACCAGAGTCCACAGCTGCATGAAATGTATGCTGACAGTCAGGTTAGGACGGAGCATGGGCATTGACTCCATACTGCGGTTAGCATGAGGGTCTTTAGCATGCACTCACCATTTAAGGTAGGTTCATGTACCAGCACCTTAGTGGATGGCAGTAACTGCACCTGTGATAATCGTGGCAAATGGCTTAATGTGTGTTTGGGGGGGGGGACCTGTTTAGAGACATGCTGTGCGCATCCCCATTCATTAGTGCTGGTTGGACGCCACCCCCATGCTACCTTTTGGAGTTAAACATGCAATAAGCTACCACGTTTTAGTAAACATACCCCTTAGCCTGACGCTTTGCATATTCAGAGATAATGCCATAGGTGAAAGAACTATATCAATATCTAAAGATCTGTAGGATCCTTCATATTCTGGGATTTGCTACAATTTTGAAAATGGCATATACATTTGTGTTCCTCAAAAGTAATTAATAGCAGCTGCTGTTGGAGTCCAAGCTAAAATTAAAATAAGTAAATCTATCTGTATCAGGGGTTCTCAAACCAATCCTCGGGGCACACTTAGCTAGCAAGTTATGAGGATAACCACAATGAATATGCATGAGAGAGATTTCCCTTCAATGGAGGCAGTGCATGCAAATTTCTCTCATGCATATTCATTGTGCTTAACCTGAAATCCTGACTGGTTAGGTGTGTCCTGAGGAGTGGGTTAAGAATCCTAATCTATATTAAACGTCCACATGAATTCTGAAACCGAGGGCCAGATTTTCAGACAGATCAGTCACCAGATTTGACTTAATCAGTATATTCAGTGCCACTATCCATTTAGGTATCACTCCTGAATATTCTGATTGACTGGTGGTAGTGCCGGCACTGTCCATTCAGCAACTAAATATCATTGTTAAGTGGATAATCATGGAGATTACCCAGACAGGGGCACTGAGAAAGAGACTAAGCAGCAGTGTCCGATGAGCGCCGAGGCAGTCTGAGTGGAACGACGGTGATACCAACCACTTATCTTGACAACTTAGGCCAGTGGGAAAGCTGTCCTAAGTTGCTATCCAGATAAATTATCCAGAAAAAGGCTGAAAATTGTTGCCATTATCTAGACAGTGGCAATGACCTGGGTATTGGAGCAGACTAGTAGATCGAGCAGCAGCCTGAAAACTAGAGAGACCAGGCTGCTGCTTGCGGTCTTGGGCAACTCACTTAACTCTCCATTGTCTCAGCTACAAGTTTGACTTGTACGCCCTGTGGAAACAGAGAAATACCTGGATGTAACTCACCTTGAGCTTCTACTGGAAAGGTCAGCAGCAGCCACTGTTCAGCGTTTGGAAAATGAACCCCTTAATTTCCAAGGGGGGCATATTCAAAGTGATTTAACCAGTCTGCAGACCTGCTAACTGGTTAAACTGCAGTCAGCAGGATATACAGCGGCCCTAAATGGTTAGTACTGCTGAATATCCCCTCCTACCTGGTTTGTATTCCTGAAGCACAGCCGGGTAGCACTGGGGGTATGGCACTGACATTGAACATCTGAGTTTAAATTAAATCGACAATTACCAGCTGCTTTAAGTATGCTGTCCGCCGCTGATGAAAATGCCCCCCAAAAATCTACAGATAGGGGAGCTCTGCATTGGCCATGTAGTGGCCAACATGACTCCCTTTGAATATTTGACTATAAATGTACTGGGGGGCTCACCTTGTAAATGATGTGATAGGATCTTACTAATATCATTACCTCGTACCTGCAAGACTTGGAATAGCAGCAGGGTTTCACAGCATAGGGGGAACTTGAAATTATTTTAAAAGGAACAAAAGGGGCTTTTGAGTGACAAGCTCATGAACTTTGCATTTTCAAGATATCAACTAAAAAGCAATAAACTTTACTTATGTATGAACAACTTATAATCTAAGCAAATGAAGGCTGAAGAGGAAAATCTCAAGTAGGTCCCTAGATGCAAAGCATGCAAGTACTTTTTATGTGTGTGCTTTGTGCTTGATTTTTAAAGGGAAAGGAGCCAGGTAGCTAGCATAAAGTACACAAATGTACTGTTTGTGCAGGTAGCTGAGAGGGGGATAATAAAGCCTTTACTTTTGACCCTGGAGTGTAGGTATGCTGGTTTCTTCCCCTAACCTAAACCTGCCTCTTTATAATTCATCTACAAATATGGGTGCTGTGAAATCCCATGTGCAATTTTGCTGGGCCGAGTAGAGCAATATACAAATAGGACAATTTGCCCAGGTTAATTGCTGGAACCCAGTGAATGGCCTAAAATATAAGGTTACCAAGAGGATTGTGCCCACTTCTATAATCACCTCCTGTAGGGACAACGAGGCAAAGAACAATGCTTCTGCTGCATACCCATTAATTTGTCGCAGGTTACCACACACATTATTACAGTGGCCTCTTTCTATTTAATAGGGCCAATTCACAAACTTGCATTTCATGAATCTATGGTAAAATTAGCGCAGACGGGGTTAACATTACCATGAGTTACTTCGTTTTAGAGAATAGCCCTGCAAATGACATACTTAAGCCCAAGGGCTGAAAAATAAACAGGAAAAAAATTGTTTATCTATGTCTAGAGTTTTGGCAGAGTGCTATAAATATCTGCAGAATTCTAGAGAGACTTTCTGGAAGAGTTTTAGATCTGACCTTTCCTACTTCTTCAAATACTGAAAGATATAGACAACCAGTGATGGCATGAAAATTGCAGTAACAGCTGAACGTGATGCTATGCAAATTTTTAACGGTGTTATGAAATTGATATTTTGCATGGGAATCTCTGATCCAAGCCACCTTCTTCTGTATTTATGATCTGAGCGTGCCATGAATAATGCTTCTGGTCTTATTGTGCTTTCATTTGCGTAATTTATTTATTTTATTTTATTTATTTAAAAGGATCTGTATACCGCTTTATCCTGAAATCAAAGCAGTTATCACATCAGACAAATCATTAGTATGTGGATATGTACATGTAGTGTTAAGTCAATAGTATGGGTATGGGAGGTGTAGCTGATCTGGTGTGAGCTATAAATACAGTGTGGGCTATATACAATGTAAGCTATGTACATTTTTACATATTTTGCATACAAAGTGGGTTAGTTACATGGAGTATAAATTAATTACATGGGTTATGCACGTAAGTATCAGGAATATACACATAAGCAGGGAGGTCGGTGATGTCATAAGATATGTTGTAAGAGATGTGTACAGTAGCCATCGCAGGACAAAGTAATGATTTAATCTGAGCAATGCATATACTGCTTCCTTAGCTTCCATACTGTTCACTGAGCAAGGGAGGAGAATACATTTATAGTAGGGGTGCAATATTCGGGAGAGGAGGAAAATCAGAGGTGGAATTGCAGAACTCAGAAGTACTGGGAACGGACTTGAGGAAAGTGACAATGAAAAAGCGAAAATGCTAAACAAATACATCTCTGTTTTTACTAAAGAAAATCCTGGAGAAGGACCACCAGTGATTCCCAAATATACAAATGGGAATGGATTAGATACCACACCATTCACAGAAGATGATGTGTTAGATCAACTTGCAAAATTGAAAGTGGACAAGGCCATAGGACCGGATGGGATACATCCCAGGATACTGAAAGAGCTCAGAGAGGTTCTTGCAGGGCCATTAAAGGATTTTTTAATAGATCCTTGGAGATAGGAGAAGTTCCTCAGGACTGGAGAAGGGCTGATGCGGTACCTCTTCACAAAAGTGGTTAAAGGGAAGAAGTGACAAACTACAGGCCGGTAAGCCTTACCTCGGTGGTGGGAAAAGTAATGGAGGCACTCCTAAAAGAGCAAATAGTGGACTTTCTCAAAACCAACAGGTTGCATGATGCGAGGCAACATGGTTTTACCAAAGGACGATCTTGCCAAACAAATTTGATTGAGTTCTTTCACTGGGTGACCAAAGAACTAGATCAGGGGCATGCGATGGATGTCATCTACCTGGATTTCAGCAAAGCCTTTGATACTGTTCCTCATAGAAGGCTTATCAATAAACTCAATAGCTTGGGGATGGGTCCCAAGGTGGTGAACTGGATCAGAAATTGGTTGACTGACAGACCACAGAAGGTGATAGTAAACGGAGCTCACTCAGATGAAAGGAAGTAATTAGTGGTGTGCCCCAGTGTTTGGTCCTTGGACTGGTACTGTTCAATGTATTTGTGAATGATATTGCTGAAGGACTGAATGGAAAGGTCTGTCTTTTTGCAGAAGACACAAAAATTTGCAACAGAGTGGCCTCCCCTGAGGGAGTGGAGAACATGAGGAAAGATCTACAAAAGCTGGAAGAATAGTCTAATGCTTGGCAGTTAAGATTTAATATGAAGAAGTGCAATGTCATGCACTTAGGAAGCAGAAATCCAAGGGAAATGTACGCGATAGGGGGCGAGAGGTTGGTGTGCATGGATCAGGAGAAGGACCTTAGAGTGATAATTTCTGAGGATCTCAAGGTGGCAAAACAGTGCGACAAGGCGGTGGCAAAAGCCAGAAGGATGCTGGGTTGCATACAAAGAGGAATTGCCAGCAGAAACGAAGAGGTACTAATGCCACTGTACAAGTCGTTGGTGAGACCTCACTTGGAATACTGTGTTCAGTTTTGGAGACCAAATCTCGCAATGGATATAAAAAGACTGGAAACGGTTCAGAGAAAGGTGACCAAAATGATTTGGAGCCTGCGCCAGAGGATATATGAGAAGAGACTGGAAGACCTAAATATATATATGCTAGAGGAGAGGAGGGTCAGGGGAGATATGATTCAGACCGTTAAATACTTAAAGAGTATTAATGAAGAAACCTTTTTCAAAGATGGGGAAGGTGTACAACAAGAGGGCATAACATGAAGCTGCAAGGGGGTAAATTGAAAGGCAATGTCATGAAAGAGTGGTTACTCACCTGTAACAGGTGTTCTTCAGGAGCAGCAGGAATCAGTCCTCACTTATGGGTGACGTCGGCGCCGACGGAGCCCTCGCAGAGCAATTTCCCCAGCTTTCGAAGAAAGCCTTTGGGATTGCAGCGTGCATGCGCGGTCCTCTTCCCGCCCAAGGATGCCATCTTGCTCAGTCAAATGACATAGCGGAAGACAGCAACCATAAGAATGACTGCAACTCCAGGGGAGAAGGGAGGGTAGTGAGGACTGATTCCTGCTGCTCCTGGAGAACACCTGTTACAGGTGAGTAACCACTCTTTCTCCAGGACCAAGCAGGAAGTCAGTCCTCACTTATGGGACTCCCTAGCTTAAGGCTACCGGAGACCTCAAGCTGGAAAAGGAGAGCTCCCTCCAGCTCAACCGCACAGAAGGAAGGAATCTTCTCTGAATACGAATCCGGCCGGTAGCCAACATCGGGGCCGGCGGGTAGGAGTTGCCTAAACCTCAAAGAGATTGTGGAGGACTGCCTGTCCGAAAGCACTATCCCTGCGGGACTCCCTCTCCAGGCAGTAATGAGCCGCAAAAGTCTGGCTAGAAGACCAAGTAGCGGCCCGGCAGATGTCTGCCAACGGAACAGAGCGGAGGTGTGCGACAGACGCCGCCTTCGCCCTGACACGGTGCGCCGTGACTCGACTCTCCAAAGAGAGGCCGGCTGCCCCATACACCCAGGCGATGCAGTCAGCTACCCAGATGGACAGAGTACGCTTCGATACAGATAACCCCAACCAATTGGGGTCAAAGGAAACGAAAAGCTGGGCAGCTTTCCTATGCTCACGCGTACGGTCCAGGTAGAAGGACAAGGCTCTTCAACAGTCCAGGGTATGCAGAACAGTCTCAGCTCTGCTGGTATGTGGCCTGGGAAAGAAGGTCGGAAGAACCACCTCTTGATTGATGTGGAAAGAGGAAACCACCTTAGGAAGAAACTTAGGGTGAGTCCGTAAGACAACCCTATTCCTGTAGAACCTAGTGTAAGGGGGCTCCGACACTAGGGCCTGTAGTTCACTAACGCGCCTAGCAGAGGTGAGAGCTACCAAGAAGAGAGCTTTCCATGAGAGGAAGCGGAGGGGGCAGGTAGCCATGGGTTCGAAAGGCGGGCAAGTAAGCCTTTGTAAAACCACATTGAGGTCCCAGTCAGGAGCCGGAGGGCGCAACGGGGGCTTAAGCAGAAGCAGGCCCCTGAGGAAACGCGCCACCAAGGGATGCGAGGAAAGGGGCTGGCCCTCCACCGGCGAATGATGTGCAGAGAGAGCACTGAGGTGGACTCTGACAGAGTTGGACTTCAGGCCTAGATCGGAGAGGTGCAGCAAGTATTGCAGTACCACCGACACTAGGCAGGCGAATGGGTCCTCAGAACGCTGAGAACACCAGACGGAGAAGCGACGCCATTTGAGTGCGTAAGACTTCCGGGTAGAAGGTCGCCGAGACGCCAGGACGACAGCTTCCACCTCCGGGGGGAGTGAGAGCGGGGCCAGGAATACCCTCTCAGCAGCCAGGCCATCAAGTGAAGGGCCCGGAGGTTGGGGTGCAGAAGAGTACCCTGATCTTGGGTCAGAAGATCGGGCTGAAACCCCAGAGGGAGAGGGGTGTCCACCGCTAACTGCAGGAGCAGAGGAAACCAGGGTTGCCTCGGCCATCGCGGCACTATCAGGATCACGTAGGCCCCGTCCCGGGCAACCTTGAAGAGCATCCGGGACACCAGCGGCGTGGGAGGAAAGGCATACAGTAGGCCTGTGGACCACGAAATGAGGAAAGCATCCGGGGCCACTCTGAGGGGATGCGGATGCTGAGAGCAGAACCGGGGGAGCTGCCGGTTCAGGGGACTGGCAAAGAGGTCCACGGTGGGGGAGCCCCACCGGCGGAAGATTTGCTGGGCAACGCCGGGGTTCAACCTCCACTCGTGGGGCTGCAAGACCCGGCTCAGCCTGTCGGCCAGGCAATTCTCCTGCCCGGGCAGGTAAACAGCCTTGAGGAGGATGTTGTGGTCGACTGCCCAGGAGCACAGTTGCCGGGCCTCCTGACAGAGCAGGAGGGAGCCCATGCCCCCCTGTTTGTTCACGTAGAACATGGCCACCTGATTGTCCGTCTGCACCAGTACGGACTGGCGAGAGGTGAGGTGAGAGAAGGTCCGCAGAGCTAGGCGGATCGCCCGCAGCTCCAGGAAGTTGATTTGTTGAGCCGCCTCCCAAGGAGTCCAAAGGCCTTGAGTGCGCGCTCCCTGGCAATGCGCTCCCCATCCCAAGAGAGAGGCATCGGTCGTCAGCACCTGGGAAGGTGCGGGAGACTGAAAGGGCATACCCCGTACCAGGTTGGGCAGGTGGAGCCACCACTGCAGAGAGGAGACAAGGCGGTCGGAGATCTGTAGAAGGTCCGCCAGACCTCCTGTGGCCTGATGCCATTGAGTGCGGAGACACCACTGGACAGGCCTCATATGCAGTCGGGCGTTCGGCGTGACATGGACCGTGGAGGCCATATGACCGAGCAGCTGCAGGAACCTCCGGGCCGGAACCGGAGACGCACTGTGGAACCTGCCGGCCAAAGCCATGAGCCTGTCGGCTCGCTCTCGAGGCAAGAAGGCACGAGCTCGCAGAGTGTCGAGCCGAGCTCCTATGAACTCGAGATCCTGAGAGGGGCGCAATGTGGACTTCCCGACGTTTATGACGAAGCCCAAGTGCTGAAGCAGAACCACCGTACGCTGCGTGGCCTGAGCGACCTCTGGGGCCGACTGCGCCCGTACGAGCCAGTCGTCCAGGTAAGGAAAAACGAATAGGCCCTGAAGCCTCAGGAAGACCGCGACCACCGCCAGGCATTTTGTGAACACCCTGGGGGCGGAGCACAAGCCGAAGGGCAGCACGCGGTACTGATAGTGTTTCCCGGCCACTACAAATCTGAGATATTGTCGGTGGTCCGGATGAATCAGGATGTGAGTATAGGCATCCTTTAGATCCAAGGAGCATAGCCAATCTCCCTGCTGGAGGTAGGGCAGCAAGATTCCAAGGGTAAGCATCCTGAACTTTTCCCGCTGCAGGAACATGTTGAGGTTACGCAAGTCCAGAATGGGTCTGAGGCCTCCCGTCCTCTTTGGGACCAGGAAGTATCTGGAGTAGAACCCCTGACCCCACTGAGGTTGGGGCACTGGTTCCACAGCCTGCTCCTTCAGTAGACCCTGCAGCTCCTGAAGGAGTAAGTCTCTGTGCAGAGGGGGCCTCGGAGGCTCCCCTGGGAAGTAGGGGGGAGGTACCTGGTGAAAATACAAGAGGTAGCCCCTTTGAACCACCTGCAGCACCCAGGAATCGGATGTTATGGCTGACCACCTGTGAGCGAAGTGGATCAGCCTGCCCCCCGTGCTGAGCGACGGGCGCGGAGGGGGAGAGGCTATGCTGGCATAGTCAAAAACCCCCACCCTGCATGGCAGGGGGCTGTGTAGCGGGCTTGGGAGCCCACGGCCAATGGGGGCCATTCCCCTGACCCTTAGTCTGTGGGCCCTGAGTGGAAGCCGCCGGTACTTGGTATTGAAGGTGGGATTGCTTATAGGCAAGCACCTTCCTCGGGTAAAAAGGCTTCTTCCCCGGACCCTTCCTCTTCTGCGGGGGAGCGGAGGTCTTTCGGGACAGTCGAGTCCGAGTGAGAGTCTCCGACTCGAGTTCCGCAGCCTTATCGGACATGGGCTTGCCGAAAAGGTTGTCACCTCGGCAGGGGACATTGACTAAAATGTCCTGTACCCACGGCTCGAGGTCGGATGACTGGAGCCAGGCCTGTCGGTGGGCACCGATGCCGGCTCCGGCTACTCGGGGCAACGCCTCAAAGCCGTCGTAGGCCGCCCGAGAAAGGAACTTCGAGCACTCTCGAATACTATCGTACAAGGCCAGGAACCTCTGCAAGGGTTCGTCGGAGAGACCAGCCGAGAACCCGGCGAGCTCTTTCGCCAGGTCTCGGAGGAACATGCCCATATACAGCTGGTATGTCTGGACTCTGCAGGCAAGCATGGAACCCTGGAAGCACTTCCTACCGAGGGCATCCAGGTTACGGGCCTCCTTACCTGGGGGCACCGAGGAGTGCATCTTTTGACTCTTAAGCCGATGCATTGCCGATTCCACAACCATGGAGTGGTGTGGCAGTTGCGCCTTCTGGAACCCGGGGCTCTTGCGGACTCGATAAATCAAATCGATCCGCTTGCTTAACACCGGTGTCGAGGTCGGGCTTTCCCACATGCGGAAAAGCAGCCGCTCCAGCATCGGAGGGACCGGCACAGTAAAGGCCTCCTTCGGGGGAGAGTCGTACTGGAGTGCCTCGAGCTCTTCCGCGCGAGGCTCCTCTTCGGGATCCGCGGGGAAAGCCAAAGCCTTGGCCATATCCCGCACAAAATCAGAGAAGCGCGTATACTCCGGAGGGGATCGCCTTCGAGGCTCCGACTCGGGCGAGTCGGAGGGGACGCACCGTGTCTGAAAAGAGCCGGGCGACTCGTCTCCTTCCGTGTCCCAGTCCGACGCCTCCGTGGAGGAACCGAGGGGCTCCGTACGGGCGAGGGTTCGTCTCGACGCCGGCATCGACGACCTTGGTCCTGAACGGGAGGCCGAGGGAGACCTCGACCGAGGATCGACTCGAGCATGCATCGACTCGAGGATCGACTCGGCCGCCGGGGTCGACTTGGGCGTCGACATCCCGGTGGTCTGGGCGGATGCACTGGCGATGCCGGTCATCCAAACCCGCTGCTGGTCCAAGAAGGCAGAGATACTGCGCTCCAAGGATGTCAATCTGAGGTCAAGCCCAGAAGACCCGGCAGCCACCGACTCGGGCCCCGACGGCATCGGGCCCGACGACGGTTCCGTAGGGGAGTCCAGGAGGACAATAGTACTCACGTGCGGCTCCACCTCGAGTCGAGGAAGTTTAGAAGGTCTCTCCGCCTCCGAGGACTCGGGGCGGCTGGCGGGTCTATGCGACCCGGCCCACGAGGGACCAGGTGCGTCCTCCGATGCCGCCCGCGTGAGTTTCCTCTGCCGATGATGCTCCAGGCCAGGGGACCCCCGCTCAGAGGAACTCCGACGGAGCTCGTGGCCGGAGTCACGAGACGTCGAAGCCTCCGACGAGGTCCGGGCCGGACCGGACTCAGGGTCAGAGAAGATTCGGTCCTTTTGCGATTGCCGACTCCTCAGCGACTTGGAGGATATCTTGCCACACGGACCACAGCTCCCAGAGTTATGGTTGGGTCCGAGGCAACGGAGGCAGAAATTATGCGTGTCTGTAAGAGACATTAATTTAGAACAATGAACACATTTTTTGAACCCGCTGGCAGCCATTGGGGGGAAAAAGGGGCCCCCGCGAGGTCGAAAGACCGAGCCGCCAGGGGTGGAAGATAAGTGGCGGGAACGCCAGTTAAAAATTGAAAACAAAAAAAAAAGAAAAGAAATGTGAACGGACTCGATAAGGAAAAATCTAGGCCGGGCAGGAAAAGGACACGCGAACTGAGAAAACAACAAAGAATTAATCAACTTTTTCAGCAGTGGTAACAAACTACGTCTGTAGGGCTCCGCGGAAAAAAGAAGACTGAGCAAGATGGCATCCTTGGGCGGGAAGAGGACCGCGCATGCGCGCTGCAATCCCAAAGGCTTTCTTCGAAAGCTGGGGAAATTGCTCCGCGAGGGCTCCGTCGGCGCCGACGTCACCCGTAAGTGAGGACTGACTTCCTGCTTGGTCCTGGAGAAATACTTTTTCACTGAAAGGGTTGTTGATGCTTGGAATGCCCTTCCAATGGAAGTGGTGGGGGCATATACAGTGACAGAATTCAAAATGGCATGGGACAGACACAGTGGATCCCTTTATAGAAAGAGGATAAAATCAAAATAAACATAACTATCTCTGATATCGCAACAAATAGGGGTGCCCTACACGTAGAGGTGGGTACACCCTTAAAGAAAGGCATGGGGAGGGTTAACCTGCACGGAGTGGCAAGTGCACCTTCTCTTGCTGCCTTGCTGGGCAGGCTAGATGGACCATACTGGTCTTTATCTGCCGTCATATACTATGTTACTATGTAATATTAAGCTTTTATAAAGTAAGATTACTCCACTCTACTGCTGTCCTGTTAAAGAGTAGCAGTGCCAACAAAAAAGATGATCACATTCAAGTCAAAGTTAACATAATTATCAAGTACCCTAGTTTTCTATATTTTTTCTTTCATTCTTGAGAGATCATTTGTGTTTTTGAAATGGTCTCAACATTAGCCACTTCCTAGGGCCAGTCCAACGTTAGGCAAAAGACTGGGCAAATCAGCAGCAAACAAATTCAAAGAATCATCAGCCTGTACTTTTACTCACAAGGAGAGAAGGCACCTATATACATACAAAGCAAAGTTTAATATTCAAAAGTACGTTTCTATAGGATTGTTGTGATGGTGATGACTGATGAGTTTAATTATCAAAATCTCTAGGGAGGGAGAGGGGGATAAACCTTAAGGTTCACCTAGGATGCCCAATGCACCTGCATCAGCCCTGGCATCAATTTCAGTAAGCCAGTTGTTTGAGAACGGAACTGTATCTGAAGAAAATAAAATCCTCAAGTATTTAATAGCATGAACAACATGAGTGCAAGAATTTAGTATAGTTGATATGCACTATTTTGGTCTAAGAAAAAGCTTCATGAAAATATGTAGGATAAGAAGGAAAGAGGCCAAGGAATAAGGGAATCATGTCAGGGGTATTCCAAAGTTTTTACTAAACTTTTTAAAGTTTTCTATGAAATTCTACCAATTGGTACCTAGTTGATGCATGTTTTCACATGAGAATGTGACGTCTATTTTATAAAATCTAGTATTCTCATACGTCAAGGCAAAATCACACCAACTCTAGAGCTGGTGGAAATGACCGTGCCCATTTTTTGTAATAATGCACATAAAGAATTGTATAATTTACATGCATAGTTGCTTGCACCAGTGGCATACCAAGGGCGGAGTGATGGATGCGGCCTGCCCTGGGTACCAAGTGTGAGGGGTGCAACTCCACTGGGCCCAAGTAAATAGCACAGCAAACGTACCCTAAAGCTGGCTTGCTATGCTGTCTTCCTGTGTCCGGTCGCTCTTCTCTCCTGGCCAAAGTCTCATGAATTTCTGGCCTTAATATTTTGTGTTGACTATCAAAATTGCCAAGCTAGATGTCTTTCTCTAATGATCGCTCTCTTAAATGATGTATCCAAAGTATGAAAGTTGAAGTCTTGTCATTTGAGACTTCAAGGAGAAAGCTTAGGTTTGATTTCCTCCAATATTCATTGATTTATTCTTTAAGCTGCCCATGGTATATGCAGTATTCTTTGCCAGCACCATAACAGAAAGGCAATTCCTTCCTGTCTTGTTTCTTCATTGTCCAACTTTTGCATTCATATGATCTTATTGAAAATGCCATGGCTTGGACAAATCAAATCTTTGAGCACAAAATTTCATTTCTGCATCTGAAAATCTTGTCTAGGTCCTTCATAGCTGTTCTGCCAGTAGCAATGTGCCATCAGATTTCTTGACTGCTTGTCATTTCATAATTGATTTGGCTCCAAACAGGTTGAAGTTGTTTACTATTTCCATTTCTTCTCCATCAAGAATGAAATTATTAATTTTGCCAGTTGTCAGGAACTTTCTCTTCTTTATGTTAAGGTGCAGATCCATTTTAAGACTATGTTCTTTGATCTTGATAAGCAGATGTTTCAGATCGTCTTCACTTTCAGCCAGTAACGTGGTATCATCAACATAGCAAAGGCTGATCAGTCTTCTACCAATCCGCATCTCAGTTGCCTATATACAGTCCTGCCTCCATGATTTGTTTTGCTTATAAACTGAACAGGAATAGAGAAGGCATGCAGCCTTATTGTATACCTTTGCTGATTTTAAACCATTGCAAGCTTAGGTTCCCATTCATGCATGTAAGTCCTTGAAAATAGTGACTTACGCACATAAATGTCAAATATCTTTATGTGGGCCCCTTATACATTCAACCTCTAAATGTCTAAGAGGCACTAGAAACATAGAAAAATGATGACAGAAAAAGACCATATGGCCTATCTAGTCTGTCCTTCCATACCAACAACTAAAACAGTCCCCTTTTTTCCTTTAGAGATCCTCTGTTTGTCCCATGCTTTTTTGAATTCAGATACTGTCCTCATCTCTACCACCTCCACTGGGAGACTATTCCATGGATCCACCACTCTTTCGTAAAGAAATATTTCCGCGTATCACTCCTGAATCTATCCCCTTTCACCCTCATCCCATGTCCCCTCGTAGCAGTACTTGCTTTCAATCGAAAGAGGCTCTCCCCCTGTGCATTTATGCCCCAGAGGTATTTAAACGTCTCAATCATATCACCTCTATCCCGCCTTTCCTTTAATGTGTACATATTAAGATCCTTAAGTCTGTCCACATATGCTTTATAATGAAGACCACTAACCATTTTAGTAGCCACCCTCTGTACTGACTCCATCCTGTTTATATCCTTTTGAAGTTGTGGTCTCCAGAATTGCACACAATACTCCAAATGAGGCCGCACCAAAGACTTATACAGAGGCACTATCGCCTCTTTTTTTCTGCTAGTCATTCCTCTCCGTATGCACCCAAGCATCCTTCTAGCTTTTCCTGTTGCCTTTTCTACCTGTTTAGCCACTTTAAGATCATCAGACACAACCAAGCCTAGGTCCCGCTCTTCTTTAGTGGACAAAAGTACTTCACCCCCTATACTACAGGGTGGCCCAAAAAAAGTGAGAACATCTTGTAGCATATAAGTTATTTAAAAATTCAAAAAGACAGATGTAAACGATTGACAAATTTGAAAAAAAAAAAGATGGCGACCGGAAATTGTTGAAATAAAGATGTTAAATAGCTAAAAAAGGTAAATAAGTAAACTATTTAAGATTTTAATTTACGAGATGTTCCCACTTTTTTTGGCCACCCTGTATATTGCTCCCTTGGATTGCTGCAGCCCAAATGCATAACCTTGCATTTTTTAACATTAAATCCCATTGACCTAGGAACATTCCCCTTTCTGGACACATAATTTGAGATTTATTATAATTTATATATGCAAAATTATCCTTCATCCCCGAGAAATTTAAAAAAAATCCTTATATATTCAGCCCTGCCATCAGCTACATAAATGCATTTGAATCTTGACCTCTGTGTGCTATGCAGTATTTCAAAGTTAACATAAAATGAGGTAGCAATGCTCAAAATTAAAAATGTCACTTAAAATAAGAATCTTTAAGGTTTTTTCCTCCAATTCCAATTCATTTTTGATAGTAGTCTTTTTGGCAAGAGTCATAAGTTACTGCTTGCTGAATCTGATTGGTCCATATTGACTGTGATGTCACAAATGACAGAGCATAAACTGCATAAATCAAACTACAGATTTGTCCATTAAATATTTCCTTTGTTGTTAATGAGGTTAATTTTATTACATAACATCTGTAAAAATGTCCAAAACCTTGCCCATTCAGAAGGTAATTTTATAAGGGGCACACACTTTTAGATGCCAATGCATGTCTAATCGGGGGCTATTTTAGTCGTTAAAGCACGTATGTGACCACATAAGCATGTCAGTGACCTCTTCTATAATTCTGACCAGCATAAATGTACACACCTTGCATGATGACATGTACTTTGCCAGTGGGTGTGTGCATGGGCAAGGTGCACAAGTACATGCGTAGATTATAAACTATTATAATTGACACACGTTCTTGAAAAATATAGGCACAGGCATTTATACCAGCTCTAGAGCTGGTATAAATGTCTGCACCTTAACGTTAGATCCATTTCTGCCACTTATGCTAATATTTTATAAAGAAAAGTAGGTGCTTATTTATTTTAAAAAAAATAGGCTTAACAAGGGCACCTTAAAGGGCACTTTAACTAGGAGCCCCTTATAAAATTACCCTCCTCGTGACAGTGTTACATTTACATTTCCTTTTTATTTCCAGGGGACCTCAGAAAACAACTGAGCCCTAAATCAAAAATAACTTTTACACAGCTATTCTGTAAAGTGTCATGCCACACTAAAGTGCCAAATCATTGGTTTGAAAGCAGCTGTTTGAGATCCCCTGAAATAGTGCTTGAGTCAGGGCTGAGGCAAAGAAGACTTGGTTTTAGTGCCTCACAGGCGTTCAGATAAATATTAGTCTCTTAGGGATGTGCTGTCATTTGAAATGACATTTCCTATATTATTTTATGTCATTTTCAAACGAAAAAAGAAGAAAGAAACCCAATTTTTGTCACTTTCTGTCTGTCCTTAATAGTGCACACTATTGATCAATAGTCCTCACGCATATGCAAATAGTGAGCACTGTTGTGATAAAGTGCATAATATTTTCCTATATTGAATGATAGTGCATGCTATTGATATCTCTCCTGAAAGGAAATTTAAAAACAAAATAAAAAATCACACAAACGACATGGGAAACTAAACAATATGAAACGTTTGGCCTGCACGTCCTTAGTCTCTTTCTAATTGCTCCTTGGTTTGAAGGAGTAGCCTAGTGGTTAGAGCAACAGCCTAGTACCCAAGCAATCAGGGTTTGACTCCTACTGGTATGCCTTGTGACCTTGGGCAAGTCACTTAACCCTACATTACTTTGGAAGAAAACACCTGGCAATCCACTTCCAGTCATACTTTGCCAAAAAAAAAACCCTGGGGGCTGCTGGGTCACCAGGCAGTACTATCTTGATGACACTTAAAAAAAATAAAAAAAGACTTGCTCCTTGTGACTAAAAATGCAACATCCCAGTGCCTCCCTCCACCTGCAGCAGCACAAGTGCAAGACAAATGTGCAGCTGTGCATGAATGTCACTCACAACTATGCCTCAAATCTGTCTAAATGAGGCCAGGGGGAATACCTGCGCACATAGAGCATGAAACCACATGCAATCTTGTCCACATGCGTGTGTGTTCACTCACATAATTCTAGAATAATCATTTTCTGCATGTAAAACATGCTTCATAAGAACATAAGATATGCCATACTGGGTCAGACCAAGATCCATCAAGCCCAGTATCCTGTTTCCAACAGTGGCCAATCTAGGTTATACGTACCTAGCAGTTTCCCCAAAAGACACAGGTTCCGCAATGCTTGTATGATGTATAAAATGCTTTATAAAGCTATCCATCGCCCAACACAGAACATGGGAAAATCCCCCCCACAGAACAGGGAAAATTATGTTTGGATAAGGCTTCTCTATCCCATTCCATGTGAAATAATTTATGACACTGTTCTAAGCGCTGCTGCTTCCAAGAGCTCAGGGGAATTGTAGATCAGCTTAAATAATTGCAAAAATAATGCTTAATAGTAGAAATTTTAATTAATACAGGATATTATTGATTGCTCTGTGTATTTTCTGCAATTTTGCACAGTGCAGTAATAGAACAGGTTTTTTTTAAACATCAGAAATAAGGAAGAGATATGTAAAGGCAGATTTTAGATATGGAGATGGGAATTTAGACAACCAGGTCAGGACGTGGAAAATTCTCATACTTTTTCATAAGAGACTCTGCTCAATGTAGATCCCCTTTTAAAATATATGTAGAATTTTTAGGACTTTATGTCAATGTCTCCCCACACTTAGCAGGAGTAGCGATTTTAAAAAGGTGCATGAGGAAAATAAATTTTGTACCACCACCCACATATGCATGGGAGTAGTTTTTTTAAATCACTGCTCTCCAATCTGTATATGCATCCTGATCCTACAGCACCAACCTTCCTCGATTATCCCCCTCAATTATGATCCCCCTTGCTCATGCCCCTTGACATTTGATCTCCCCCCTCCCCCAACTCCCAAGGCATCTGATCACCTTGTGCATCCTGTCAGCAGGTGATCATGCCTGACCTGAGATTACCGCAAGGGGTCATGGGCACCATTTGGAACCCAGAGCCGAAGGAGCAGGAGCAACTGGAGTTCACTCCCACTAGCCACCAGAGATCTCATGACCCCAGTAAAAGCCAGGGTAGCGGAATCGGGGGTGTGTGCGCCTTTATGCTATGGGGGGTTGGGTGCAACTTGACCTTAACACCTGCCCCTTCAAGCCTTGGAACAGGTGTAAATGCTGACATTAAGACTTTTTGTCCTCCACCTGGACAGGACCGGAACAAGGAGATGAGACGCACTAGGTGAACCTCATCCCTTGCACTCTTCCCTCCCCCCCTCAGATGCCCATTGCCGCTGCTGCCACCCCTCTCTGGAATTTGCAGCGGCAGCAATGGTAGCAAACAGCCCTATGGTGCTTATTTTGAAACTTCGGTGCCACGGGGCTGTTTCTTTCTGCCCACTCGGATCGCCCGATGATAACTTCCTGTTCCACGGTGCTGAGGTTTGCCGTCATTGCCACAGCTGCATGTTCTAGAGCGGGACCTCAGCAACAGCAATGGTGCCACCAGAGGGCTGGTGCTCTAGGCGATTGCCTAGTTAGCCTAATGGTAGTGCCAGCCCTGAACCTGGATTCTCCTTGTAAAATGGGGGATCCAGATCAATATTATAGGCTAGTCTAAGCCACTACCTATCCACCCCCTTACCACACCTCCTGGAACACTAAAGATTGCATGTATTACCATGTGCAAATAGTCCCTCTCTAAAATGGCATTTGCACATCCATGGCAATCTGTGTAGATGTTGCTATTTACAGATGGGGATATTTCTAAAATAACCACCTTTCTGTCCTAAGGTGTTATAGCAACAGTGCAAATTCTTCCCAAGCCATGCAAGAAGAGCTCATATTTTCAGCCACTCCTGAATCTTCTGATTTGGCCAACCTTGTCTGCTCCCCTCTCCGAGGGCCATTTTTGAACTCTGTTTTGGGGGAGGGGGGGGGGGTGGCCTTAACAGTGTCTTCCTGATTCTTTGGAAATGGCTCTATTTTAGGATGCAGTGCCATAAGTCTTCATTTAACAAGCACTCATTTCCACCCCAAATCTATTTTACCCAAGCACTGAGGCAACAGCCGTTCATCCAGGAACTACAGACCGCAGCTTCCTCTGTTACCTGGCACACAACACCCTTAGGATATTGCTCAGAGTCCGCTACCGCCATTTAGTTAACACCCCCACCCCCTTAGTCTGACCATTTTGTGTCACTGTCTACCTCCTCATCCCCACCCTCTGCCATGTCCCCCAGGGCTCTAAATGTTGCCTCTGTAACAATTTAAAAGATGCAGTGCAACTTCAGTGCAGATCCAAATTTGCATGGTCTAATTCAATTTTAATTAAGGGTACCAAGAAATGAAAATAAATGATGAGCCTCGTTTTTCCCCAAATGTTTCTTCTGACTTTTAAAGTGCTTATTAATTCGTAGGCTGCAGCACTTTTTGTTTTTTACTTGTTCTAGTATCCATAATAAACATTTTAAAAAACAAACTGAGTCACTGCTGGCCAGTGTAAAAGAATAGGACAGCAAGTACTGTGTAAACTTCAGGGGCAAAGTCTACCTAGGGAAATCGGTAAAGTTAATCCCTGTGATTGATCCATTTCATCTAAAATCCACCTCGCTCATGATGTACATATTGCTCAAACATTAAGATGGATGCCTAATGAGACATGAAAGCTCATTTCACCGTCCTTCTTCCTCACATGTAGGGCACATTTATATCAGCATCAATGTTCTTATACTTCACCTCTCTCTATTGACAACGGGATCTTAGCAGGGCCATACCAAGGGTTGCACAGGGCACCAGTATAGCAGGGGCTCTGATATCATCACTAGGCTTCCAGGAAGCTTAAAAAAGTGAGTTACTCCATGGTTGTATGGATGGGGTGCACCGGATTCATTAGTCGCCCAGGGAGCTTTTCTAGATTAGAGTGATCCTGCATCTAAGGGCCTTGTTTACAAAGCCGCAGTGGGCCGCGGCTCCGATAACAATTGCGAACCGCTACCGCGGCTTTGTAAACAAGACCCTTAGTGTCTATACTGGACCTAGAGACAACGAAAGAAGGTCTGAAATGCTATGAGATCTATCCCTTTGTGAGAGGCCCATTCAGATTCATTCTGCCATGAGCAAAAATGGCAAACTAGGCCATTTTGTCTATAGTAGGGATTTCTTTAATTTGCTGGCACTTTATAGCTCTCCTCTCACCCTCCCACCTGGTGATTTCACAAAAGGTAGTGCAGAACACTTTGCTGCCTCTCTTTAAGATGAATGATTCTAATCTGAGGAAACAAAATAGCCCATTTGGTTTCATGTGCCTTCACACAGGGAAATGAAATGCGTATGCATATATAAGTATTAGTCTGCAAATCCACATATAAACAGAAAGATCTAGTAATCACTTTCTTCCTTGTCTCACAATATCTTTCAGCTTTTACATACTGACCTCAGTGATATGCTTTTTACCGTCTTACAAACTGTGTCACTTGGATCACCCCATGAGGCCTTAGGCGATCTAATGCATTAATAAAGGGCCTACCCAGGAAAGAACAGCTTTCTGCAGAAAAAGAAACCTTCATAGGACTGGCCACAAATGTACTGTATCTTACTTCTTTAGGATGAAGTATTCTTGAGTAAGAGACCCTATATGCCAAGCTTTTTTTCCCCAAAGTCACAAAATAGGAAAAATATGAATATATCAGGCCCTAACAGTGTCTTCAGCCTCCTGGATTTGCCTTTTTTGTTCTACAAAACCACTGAATGTGCAAATGTAGGACCAATTATTGAATATTAAAAATAGCTTTTGTTTGATCATTGAATATTAATCTTGTATTCCTCTTTTCTACTTTACAATAATCTATCCCTGACATTCTGGAGTCTTGCTTTGAACGAGGGCTAAATCACAAATCAGATCAGTTAACTGGCTTTATTACATCTGTTAGTGAATCCAATTCCTTTGTAGGCAAAGTCCATCATCATCTTGTTTGGGCCTCGATTGAAGATGTCAGTTGACCAAGTTACAGTGTAAGGAGATGGTAGCCCATGATGAGTCATCAATTCAGTACTTTACTTGTGCTTAGTCTGCTCATAGGTTGTACCGTGTCATGAGTGAGCTGCTTCTTAATCAGTGGTTAAAAAAGGACAAATACAGAATAATTCTGCTCCATATATGACCTTATTTCTGATGCTGCACCAAAGTGATGCACAGGTAAGTGGCGTGATGTCAGGCTGCTAATGTTGGTGAAGTGATCTGACCTGAGAGTTGAAAATGACCCAAGAGGTTTGTGCAATGTTTTTCTTATAAATCATGGTGGGGTAAAAACAAGTCAAAACCCTTTATCAACAGGAGTGGAGGAGTGGCCTAGTGGTTGGGGCAAGGTACTTCAGGCCGGAAGGTTGGGGGTTCAAATCCCACTGGAGGAGAGCAACCTTGGGCCGGAAGGACACGGGTTTCTAGTCCCACAGGTGCTCCTTGTGGTCTTGGGTAAGCCACTTAACCCTCCATAGCCCATGTTCCCTATAAAATAGTTATCTCCAAGTTATAATGCCCTGTTCAATGTAATTTCAGTTCGTTCAATGTAAACTGCACTGATGCAGAATAGCGCGGTATATAAGAGAATGTAAATAAATAAATAAATCAACAGAGCATTAGCTTTATGCAACATTTTTGTGGATTTCATGATCTTTTACCCTCCACTGGTATATCTCCGATCCCTAGACATTAGGACTCCTTTTATATATGTCCATGATGAAACATTTCTGTGCAAGCTTGGAGATCAGCAAAGCAGATTTCCTTAGGCTTTTAAACAGCTGGAATAAATTTAAACAGAGGCCTCTATTTACTAACGCTTCGTGCACACTAACATCATTATCACATGTTATCTGCCTCACAGCACACTTTATGCAATGGGTTTTGCAGCCAGGGGTAGCCCGTGGCAGATGCAGAAGGATATGGGATGATGTGCAGAGACTCATTGTGGGGCCTCATTTGCATAAGTCAATAGGGACCAAAAATCAGTGCCGTGTGCAAAAAACAGTTGACATTCAAGATAGCACTGGCCTTGCTTGCAGCAGATAATGCATGATAACCGCATTATCATGCACTAGGGGGTTCTCAACCCTGTCCTCGGGACCCACCTAGCCAGTCGGGTTTTCAGGATTACCACAATGAATATGCATGGGAGACATTTGCATATAATGGAGGCAGTGTATGCAAATCTCTCTCATACATATTCATTGTGGTTATCCTGAAAACCCGACTGGCTAGGTGGGTCCCGAGGACAGGGTTGAGAACCCCTGCCCTAGGCGTTCGTAAACAGAGGCCTAAGACCTGCAATGGTCTCAACTGTGTACTGTACTAAATGGGCAAAAAAGGGAGTTGCGAGAGGGACTGGGGGGGAGGAGCAAAGTACTTTCTCTTTGCAAAAAGGAGGAACAGATGCTTCAGTCGGACCTGTATGTCTCAGACCCAGTTTCAAAGGTTACTGCTGTTTATTTTTTTTTCCACTGAAAGCCTTTTGCCTTCACTAGACAGAATTTGCAATATCAAATACAGTAATAGTACAGATAGCATGTGAGAGCAAAAGGACTTTTGACGCAGGGGTGTCCAAAGCAAAATAGCAACTTTTAATGGACCAAAACAGGACAATTAGCATTGTTGGGCTACATCTCATTTCATTCAACGGTTTAAGAGAACATAAGAAAGGGTCATTTTATTGTCTAGATTGAAAAACATTAGCAAGTAGTTACTAAAGATGTTGGGATACAATATGATTTGATTCTTTACAAATAATGGTGATTTATATTATAATTTTGATATATAAAAATAGAGAAATTCAAAATACTTAATACATAATACTTCTTACAACCGATGGTGATAGTGTAGATGTATATTTTAGCGTAGCAATGAAACGAATAAAAAAATTCCAAGCTAGTTTGCTTCATCTGAACACCCCTGCTGCCTGCTGAAACAAGAGGGATTGTCACGTAACAATAGCTTCATTTATAAACAATACATTTAGGGAAAGCTTTAAATACAGCAACTCGTGAACCATTTGTAAGCAATTTAAAAACTATGTACTGTATAGGTTGCTTGTCCTTCCTACTATGCATGTGGTGCTTAGAGGACAATATCTTTTAGTCTCTTCACTCCTGGAGAGTCCTTTTCTCTGCATTCTTGGAGAAGTGGATTGATTTCATGCATTACGGTTTTGCTGTCCGCCCCCCTGGGCTCTGCTTCTGAGGGCCGAGAAGGGCCATTGTTTACAAATTGCTCTGTGTCACGGTTTACCAGGCAGTGCATTTTGTTGTATGACCCTGAAGGCTTAGTAGACAGGGGGCTCTTTAAATGGAGGGGAGATGTAACGGGGCTCACAGCCTCGCAACCATTTCCTGCTTCACGGACTGCACCGTTTACTTTGGGACTGCAGACTGCAGGTTCCACTGTCCTTTTTCCTTTCAAAGTGGCCCTGTCGTCGATCACATGATCACTTCCATCTTTGCCAAATGTCGCAAAAGTCCTCTTTGTACTACAGTCTTCATAAGGCTCTGTGTCCACAGTGGTAGCTTCTATAGACAGTGCTATGATATTTCTTCCATGGTCAGGCGATTTTGTACGACTTGGTATGGGGACCCGTGGCATCCAGCATCTATCAGAGTGACCAAGAATCCGACATTCTTCCCGACAATGGAACCCTTCATTCTGGTCTATGAAGAGAATACAGAAAAGGAAAACATGTAAAATTCATTTTAAATATTATTTATAAACAGGAACTGTATTTTCTTCAAACTTAAGTGAGTTTACTTCTTATGAAGGTGAGGGACTCAGTATCTAATCATATTGGACAGCTACTTTTGTCATTTTCCTTCATTCAACCTGAACCTCAGCTTTCACTCTGCTGTTCTTATCGATCTTCCCCTAAACAGAGACTATAAGTGGAATAATTACTTTAGCACCTAAACAAATGTCCATTTATAACCATGTTGAGATCACCAACTTAGGACCTGAGGTCTACAGAAATAGAAGGCCCTTCACTAATACACTGCGTCACTGACTATGTACTTGCATAAGCAAAATTCTGGTTTGAATAAGCTTTTTATATGATATGGTGACATTGTAATAGGATGCATACTATGTTTTTAAAATTCTGATGGAGAACAACAGAAATATAACAGGTTAATCCTAGAGGCAAAGGGCAGTGACTAAACATTTCCACTGTCAACAGACCAGCAATTAATGCTAAAAAAATGCAATGCACATAATTCCCAATGAAAACAAATTTCCATAAAGATGACTATTATTTGAATACAGATGCTAGTTCTGTCCTACCTGCAGGGCCAGTACAAGAGCACTGGGTGCCCATGGTGCAGCTATCCATTAAGATTTTGATCACTAAACCTAATGATCATGATAACTGAAACACCAGGCCTCCCATAGCAATCTTTGGACATCATATTTTGCATTATGAACCTTTACTTTGTATGTATGGATGCATGTGTGCATCCGCTCTCCCTGCAGGTAAAAGACTGTGCTGATGGCTCTTTCAGTTTGTCTGGCTATCAGGATCTATTACTTTGATTTGACTGCTGCTGCTCTTTGATGCTGACCTGGGCAACCTCCTGGGCTGGCCTTGCCTACATGTAACTGGCCACAACCACTTTATCTATGCCTTGTGTTCAAAGAGTATGGGTTTCTGTTACTCTTCTATGGGTTTCTGATAGATTCCTCTGCTCTGTAAATGGCTTCCAGATAAGGCATGATGTAAATTACAACCCTATTTCCAGGCTATTTAACCACCTACTGATGAAATGTAGTTGCTTTCCATGTCCATATTTGGGGTCCCAGTTTGTGGGACTTAGTTGTGTCACAGAGGTGGATGGGAGGGAATATAGCTGCCACTACTGTAGGTGCTCTCGTCTGCTAAAGGCCTGTGCTGACAGTACATCTCAGAAGAGCTGGCCTCCAGGACTCAAGGCTCCTTAAAATGACCCGAGTGTGATGTTTCAGCTGGGAGGATCAAAACTGGCAGGTGAAAATGAAAATACATACATTTTTGTGTTAGATAATGGCCATAGCTATTGAATTGATTGTAAAATGTGATGGGCCAATGGCCAGAAACTGTCAGATTGGTGACCATGTTAATCTTGAATGGTCACCATGGGATTATGATGTCCCAGCCATGATAGTTCAGAAATCGTAATGATCCTGTTGCAACATTTCAGATAAGGGAAAGCTGGGCCTGCAAATCTATTTCATGCATATTTATTGTGCAAATCCTAAAGACTTGACTGGGGGTCCCCAAGACTGCTTTGGGAATCACTGAACAAGGAAGGCTAATACACTTTCAGCAGCGCTGCACACATTGCACCCTGTTGACCCTATACGCCACATCACGCCAGCAGGGCTGGCCCATCCATCAGATGGACTATGCATCTGCCTAGGGTGGCAGGCATTGGTGGGCAACAGACCAGACTTTGTTAAAGAGGTGGCTTTGTGCTGACGTTTTGGTGCCCAAGGCAGACCATGCGCTTCAGCATGAAAACCATAGACTGCCGCTCCTGCCCCCTTCTGATGCAAGTTCCTGTCAGAGAGGGACAAGAGATGCAGGCCAGGTGGACGCCCAAGCACGTGGCCTGCCTCAGGCACCAAAGTGGCGGCACAAAGCCAATCTTTCAAAACAGAATGCTGCTGCCCCCCTACAGGATGAGATGACGGATTCAGGGGAAGGTGGGGCAGCGGCAGCAGGAAGGGGGGTGGCACAGTCTCCTCTGCCTGGGACAGCAGAAACCCTTGGGCCAGCCTTGCACACTAGCTCACAGGTCAGGAGGAGGAAGATGCCCCCTGCCAAACTTGCATTATTCTGTGTGGGCTGGGAAGGCAGAGGAGGAAAACCTCAGTAGCAGGCCAGAGGAAAGTGCTGGGATCTATCAATAAAAAGGGGACTCAACCATGAGAGCCTGTTCAGGGTGATTTATATGGTTGAGCAGACCTGGCTGCCACTGGCCGCAGTACCAACAGTTGCAACAAGAGAAAAACCAGCATGGAGTCTGTGAGCATCATAGACCCTGCAGTGGCTCTGCCTCTCATGCGGGTTTCTTAGGTAAGGGTAAGCCCATGCGGAAGAAGGCATTGAGGCCGCCTCGAAGCCTGGGAGTATGTGCCAGCTCTGCTGCAAAGATCTTCGGCATTGTGGCTCAGGGAGTGTAGGACCGAGGAGAGAGGAGGGCCTGCGAATGGGCACATGGTAAAGGAAGAATCCAGAGAGGGGATTCCTGCTGGGCAAGACTTTGTAGACAGAGAGAGAGAGGTAGGACGGTGGCTGCTGCCGCTGCCGGGAAAGAGAAGGAAAAGGGAGGTTGATGCTAAGCAGGAGTTTGGTAGGGGAAAGGGGGGCGTCTACCTCTGGGGTTGGTGGAGGAAAAGGGGCTCATGTTGCTAGGTCAGAGTGTTAGAGGAAGAGAGAAGGGCTTCTGAGCATGGGCTGGGGCAGAGATAAGGAAGAGAAAGGGATGAAACTGTGGAGCAAGGTGTAGGCGGATGAGAGGAGGGAACAGGGAGTAATGAAGCATAAGGTATAAAGGAAGAAAAAGGCAGATGCAGGGCAAGCAATGGAGGGAGAAAAAGACAGGGGTGCAAGGAAAAAAGCGAAGTGGAGGAGAAAGAGAGGGAAGGAGTAGAGGGGAAGAGGCAGAGGTATGCTGGGCAGGATGGAAGAGAAAGATTAAGCTATGTACTGGAGCTGTTGTCCCCAGGTGACAGCTGTGTGTCCACGGCTATGGGAGAATACACTATGGTGCATCCCGAGTGCAGAAAAAGCTCGTCACAGCATTCGCTTCACATCACATTATGTGACTGGCCTCAGAATCAATTTGTGTCAAGTATGAAACCCCCACGTCAAGTTAAAGTTGAGCTGAAAGGTCTGTACCTGCCAAGCTAACAAATGCACCCTCTCTCAGTTCAGGCACACAAACTGCGAACAATGAAGTGCCTAAGCATGGGGTCACTCCCAACATAAATAGAGTAGTGCCACTCCAATAGACACTCACAACCCATTTAATTGGCTTTTCCTTTTCAATTTATTTCATGTTTCTTTGTTACGGTTTTAGTCAAAAGCCCTGAAACAGATTAGCAATAAAAATTTGAATGTAATTTAAATGAGTTTGCTCTAGCGTTGAGTCTGCGCAGGCAAACTAAATAAAAGCATGCCCTCTCTAAATCTCCTTTGCTTTCCTCTGTCCATCTGATGGCAGTTCACTCAGGTGTTTCGTACCTCTGTGCATGTAAATTCAGCTGCCTAGATCCATTTGTATTTTTCGCCACACACCAGCGTGTGGAGGACTGCTCAAAATGTGGCTCACATTGCACAGTGGACCAAAATATGAACAACTTAAGCAACACTGAATCACTGGAGTAAAAAACTGCTTATGCTTAAAAGCATAAATTCAAATCATGCCTTGAAATATCAGATATTTTTCTGGGACAGAGAGAGCGCAGTGCTTTGGAAGGCAAGGCACGCGGCTGCTGCCTGTAGAAAAAGACCTGGAATTCACTGCTCTGGCCTGAAGGGTACTCAACATAAAGGGCTGGATACACACAGCAGTGCAGAGGTTCACAGCTGCCCTTGGCTGCCCGGCAATATCTTCTTTCTGCTTCTGAAATTACATATTTCTCGCTTTATTGGTCATAAAGCCAGATGGCTTGAGAGTCTGCAGCATTTGTGTTTTCTTGCCGGTAAGGACATGCGTCCAGTCATTTATTTTCTGAAAGTGAAGCACAGAATAAAAGCCAAAACAGACTGGAATATAACCCTATCATTTATTTTCAAGATGAAACCGTATTTTTGGAAGTATGAAATTTCCTACAAAAGCTGTGCTACGTGGCCAGTATTTTGCTGGGAAAGTTTGAGTTTGTGACTAGCTAGCGAGACGAGAGAGAAAGCAACTCAAGAACAAGGCCAGGTGACTGCAATGCAAAAGGATGATATCAGGAAATGGCTGATTTTACTCTAGCAGCATAAATTTATGAAAATTTTATTTTACAAAAAAACCCAAGAAACTGTTTACTATCAGAAAAAACACAAACTGCATGGCGAAAGTTCAGGAACAAGCCGGAAATTGTGGTTTCCATGACATGAGAAATGTGTTTGTGTATATCACAGTCACAAACACAAAGATTCAATCATGATCCGTTCTACTGTACGAAAGACTTACTATGCTGACAAAACCTTCTATTAAGTCTTCTCACTTCTGCAGCTCTCCTTGCAAAATACATGATGTTAGTGAAATATATGATATAAAGGCTGTTAGTGTAGCTGGGTTTAAACAAGGTTTGGACAAGTTCCTGGAGGAAAGGTCCATAAACCATTATTAAAAAGGGACCCAGGATATCAATGCTTGACCCAATACAAGCATTGTGGAACCTGTGTCTTTTGGGGAAACTGCTAGGTACGTATGACCTAGATTGGCCACTGTTGGAAACAGGATACTGGACTTGATGGACCTTGGTCTGACCCAGTATGGCGCATCTTATGTTCTTATGATGTAATTGCTAGCCCACTGACTATTTTTAGCTCTAAGATCCGGACACCGAAGAAACATGCAGTGCAATTTTTATAATCGACTAACAGAAACATCCTTTTTCACCTGAATTACAGTACTTCTCCTAGTCCCCAGTATAGGCAAGAACATAACTTTTTTGTTAAACTGATTAATGCCTGTGAGCCTACAAGACTAGTGTCTGTGGGAAGGCCTCCCTCCCAGTCTGAGGTGCTGCACTTGGCCAGCACGCGGCATCATCTTGCCTGTGAATGCATGTTTACCTCACAGAGGACGTCAGAAAGACTATTTCCAGAGGGAGGCTGCCAGAGGGGCAACAGGGGTGGCATTAGATATTCAAGGGCCCAGGGCAGAAACTGGTGAGGGGGCCCCAACACCTGCCTGCAGACTATGGGCCCGATTCTGAGACATGGGTTGTGTGCAGCCCCGCAAGCCGTCCAGGGCCCAATAACTCCTCCTGCTCTTCCTGTACTACCTGAGTATCAGGATGGGCAGAGTCAGTGGGGGGGGGGGCGCGGAGTGGGGGTTGGCCAGTCCAACAGGACGTACAAGACCAATTCAGGTCACGGCCTTGTACATCCTGCTGTGTCAAAGGGTCGTGCTGCTTATTCCACTTCAAAGGTGGAATAAACAGCATCGACCCGGCGATCAGGCCTGGAGATCCCCCCCTGGGCCGAGGCTGGGTGTGGGGGGGGGTCCCCATCGCTTGATCCAGGCCCCAGCAGTCCAGCAATGGGTCAGGTGGTGGGGATGAGGGGGTCGAAGCCGCGGCAGGGGAATGCCAAGCTGTACCCGAGCCCGATTCTGTGCACCACGGGATCGTTTTGTTCCCGCAGTCAGAATCGGGTCCAAACGGGCCCATCTTGCTTGGGTCCATCCAGACGGCCTGGACATGCCTCTACCTAATTGGGCTCCACACCTCCTTCAGCTTGAGGCAGACTTGGGGCCCACTGCAGCATGTGGGCCCAGGGCAATTGCCCTGTTTGCCACACATCATAAATTCAGAGCCTAGCACACATTCCTGCTAGCCAGCCACAATTTTACAACAAACTGTTATAACAGTTAAGGAGAAGAAGCCATCTCCTGTTTCTGATAGTGTTACTTATGGATGATAGCTGTTCCTATTCATGGCCCTTACATCATTTGCTCTATGCAAGCAAATATTTTTCATTAGAGGAATTTCATCGATGCAATTTTTTTAAAGAATTGCAACTTGTACGTTTGAGTGGGAAGGACATAAATTACAATAAATAGTTACTGGACCATAGATCTAAGAATCAAAATGAAAGATTATAAATCAAGCTAAAGGCTGTAACTTGTAAATCCCGCCAAACTGCCTTTGCATAATGGATCAAGCTAATAGATTCAGCCTTTGAACTGCGGAAACACAGGTGAAATCTGCAAAGCTTGAGAAGGTAATTTGAAAAACTGCAAGCAAAGAGGCTGCCCCGTTTCAGAATAAGAATATAAGAACTATCAATGGACATTATGGGTCAGACCAAAGGTCCATCAAGCCCAGTATCCAGATTCCTACAGTGGGCAAATCAGGTCTCCAGTATCTTGCAAGATCCCAAAAGGCAGCAAGATTCCAAGCTGCATATTCCAGGGAGAAGCAATGGATGACTCGAAGTCTACTTCACTAATGGTTTATGGACTTTTCCTCTAAGAACTTGTCCAAATGTTTTTAAACCCAGTTACCTCAACTGCTGCTACCACATCCTCTGGCAACAAATTCCAGCATTTAATTATGTGCTGAGTGAAAAAATATTTTCTTTGATGTGCTTCAAATGTCTTCATTGATACAGAAGAGCCGTTGGTGTGAACACTCCAGAGTTTGGTTAGACGTTATGCTGAAGGGCAAGATCTCACGACTATACAATAGTTTCAGACCACTGCCCCTGAGGAAGGCCATGCCGAAACACGGCCATGTTGGGCTTTTTTCTTGTGTTGGTTGGTTACCTTGGCGTAAGTCCACGCTTCAATAAAGCCTGTTTTTGATACTTGATTTTTGTTTGGTGAGGGAAATTAAGACATCCAGGTCAGGAAAATTCCCTACATATTTTACAAAGGTTCTGCCAAACACAAGAGTCTGTTGTAGAATATGTGTAAGGGTGTGTAGAACTGCATATTATGTCTCCACATGTCCAATGCGATCAGCAATGCTGCACATGGGGGGGAAAACATGCAACTTTACCCCATTTGCATAGTCATAAGGAAATACCTACTGTACCTGAATGCAACTTGCCTTGAAACTATTACTGGAAAGGCGTGAGCAAAATATAAATAAATATGTGCATAGGAACAGATTTTTTAAAACTGCTGTTCTTGCTATCCCTGCATTCCCTGATCTCCTCCTGCCAGCAGCACAAGTCCACCTCTGTCACCTCCCTTGACACTGATCCTCCCCACCCAACCTCTGGTAGACAACCCTACTCTCCAATCCCATCCCTGCCTCTTACCAAGATCCCTGCACATGCATTACCGGCTAGCGCAGCGCCATGACAATGCAGGACAATTCCCATGCTAAATGCAACCCGCGTTAGGGTTACAAGTGGGCGGGTTAGGGGTAGAGAGTGGGGATGGTGAGCTCAGCATAGTTAGTATGTCTAGTGTGAGCAGGAGCAAGTCTTAGTCGCTTCTGATGAGCCAGCCCCGGGATCCAAAATAGCACCTATGATACTTATTGGTAATCTCAGGGCTCTACCACTAGGGGTCAGGCTGCCAAATAAGGGCAATGACAATGGGTAGTAATAGTATAGCCAGCAGGAGGGGGTCGCATGGGGAGGTCTTGATGGTGGGGCGTGTGGAGAATGGTGCTGGGATAGGGATTAATGTCAAGGGGGTGATCGGGGAGATGGATTGATGTTGGGGAGTGATTGAGAGACAGTTAAAGTTGGGAGGTGAATGGAAACAATTTTGATGCTGTGGGGGTGATTTGGGGGGGGGGGCGTCCCTCAGTCTGTACCTCAAGCAGCTGTAAATACTGATGTCTAGAATATTTATTAACGTGTATGCCCTTTGTAAATTGAGGAAAACATATTGATATCTTAGGCCTGCCCAAACCACTCCCTTTCCATGTCCTAACCATAGGGCTCTTTTACTAAAGGGCACCGAGGTGTTGCACCTAATGTGGCAAAAGCACTGAAACAATGGTGCGTTAGGTGCAACACTACTGCATTAACTGTTGGATGCGTAGAAAGCATTTCCCTGGCAGTCAGTGTGGAGCCCTTTCCTTTAGCTCACACCACAATAGCACGGTTGCACTTAACTCCACTTACGAGGTCGCATGAGGTGATCCCATGCTAATGCAGGTAGTGTGGTGTGAACACAGCGCTAACTATGCTGAGCTCACCATCCCCACTCTCTACCCCTAACCCGCCCACTTGTAACCCGAACGCAGGTTGCATTTAGCATGGGAATTGCCCTGCATTGACATGGTGCTGCGCTAGCTGGTCATGTATGTCCCAATGTGTATTCAGTGCACACCAGAACATGTGCTGCAGCTAGCGCCCTTTAGTTGAAGACCCTCCATGCCTCCTTGAAATCCAAATGTTGTAGAATTCACCACATGTAAACGGCAACTTTCTAAAATCGCTATTTAGACATGGGGTGTTAAAAAAAAAAACACCACTTGTAACAAAGTAGTTGTTTCTAAAGCAACAGTTGGGGCATGCTTGGGAATGTAAAACAATCATTGCTGTAATCTATTAGTTCTCTTCGCTGGATTAATTCAGGCCTCTCTTTTTTTTTATTTCACTGCAGGAACCTGTCAAATAAAAGCATCTGATGATTGCAAGACTTAGCACCTGAAGGGGGAAATAACTAGACATGGTATTTCAAACAAGGAAGGCCAAGACCCTGCAAGGTTTTGAGTATAAAATGTGCTTTCTTGTAATCAGTATGCTGTTTAACAGGAAGACAGTATAAACCTTTCAACACTAAGCAAATATATTCTGAATGTTTGTATCTGCAGCAGGTAAAAAGACCTACTGCTGTCTGGGTTACCCAGTGAAGCTTGCTTGATGTATCTCCTCCTCAGGAAGCCCGTGAACACAGTGCTATGGATGCCCCTTGCTGAAACCCTCTGTAGAGTCCTGCCAAACTCTTGGAGATCAACTGAAATTCCAAAGGGGTGACTGCCTCAGTCCACATAGGAATTCTTTCCTTGTGAAAAGTCTGCGAAACAAATTCTACAAGAGGACAATGCTATCTCTTTTCCAAACTGCCTACACTACCAGCTGCTAAATGCAGACCCAGATCTTAGCATAGACAACATGGACAACTGCTTGCAGCATCAAGAAATGCCGTTAGGGACTAAAAAAAAAAAGTGACTGAAAGTCAGAGATATTTTCCATCATGTTGGGTTCCACAGGCTTAATTAAGAGGAATTTCCAAGAGCACATTGATAGTTTGCCTATACATTACATCTTATGAACTCCAGAAGGAAGCTCTTTAGTACTGCGTGGAGCATTAGCCGTAAATACGAGAGACTGCGATCATACTCCACATAACTGTCTTCCTGTTGCTAAGTGACATCAAGTTGGTCTTGACTCATGGCGAACCTCTGGAAAGTTGACCTAAACTGTATTCGGTCTTCAGTCAGGCGGCTCATTGTTGATAGAGTGGCACTCATAGCTGATGTTATTGTATCAATCCATCTCACTGCCAGCCTTCCTCTTTTGTGTTTACCTTCTATCTTGCCAAGCATGATGTCTTTCTGTAATGATCTCTCTCTTCGCATGATGTGCCCAAAGTATTAAGTCAAAGTCTTGTCATCTGAGCTTCTAAGAAAAGCTTAGGTTTGATTTCCTCTAGTACTGACTGGTTTGTTCTTCAGACAGGCCATGGTATACACAGTATTCATCGCCAGCACCATAATTCAAAGGCATCCATTTTCTTCCTGTCTTTTTCACTGTCCAACTTTCGCATCCATATGACGTTATTGAAAATAGCATGTCTTAGGAGTGAATTAAATTACTGTCATGCTGTGCACAAAACTAGCCCATTTGGAGACATTGGGAATTATTTTGGAAGCCCTATTCAAGTCCAAAGCACAGAGACATCTTCAGAGCAGAGCCGGCGCAAGGAGATGAGGTGTCCTAAGTGAACCTCATCCCTTGCGCACCCCCTGCAGTGCACCCCACCCCCCCGTGGCACCAACCGTGCTGGCAATAACCACAAACAGTTCCGCAGCGCGTACCCTCAAGCTTCAGTGCTGCAGAGCTGTTTGCTTCTGCTGCTCTCTGATGCCTAATGCTGACTTTCTGTGTAAAGAGGAAGTCAGCATCAAGAGCCAAAGCCTGAAGGTAAGCACAGTGGGGCTGTTTCAAACCATTGCTGCTGCTGTCAGTCCTGGAGAGGAGTGACAGGGGTAGCAATGGGTGCCCCCAGAGAGCCTGTGCTTTAGTCGACTGCCTGGTTCGCCTAATGGTAGCACCAGCCCTGCTCCAGAGGCATTCTAGAAGCTGGATTTGTGGACGTCTCTAACATGTAGACGTCCAAATCTGAATGGGGGCATGCCCAGGAATCTGGATGTCACTGCCTGATCTCAGAATGGTCCTGGGCATCTGGAGTCACGTCTAAGTTTAGACCTGCTCCAGGCATGAATAAGCATCAGGAAAGTGTTGGTTTTGGCTGCAAAACATCCAGAGGGTACAGAGAAGATAGCACTACATCATAGCCAGTGTTCAATTACAATAATAGCAGCAGTGGGATTTGAACTCTGACTTCATTGGTCCTAGCCCATTACTCTAACCCCTAGATTATTCCTAGACATCCAGGATCTGAATTATTATTCTGGGGATGTCTATGTAGATGCCCCCCCCCCCCTTCAGATATTCATAATGGGCACATCCACACTTATGAAACTGTGACTGAACCTGGGTGTTCCTGCTATTTTTTGAAGAAATTCTGGCTTAGACATCCCAGGTTGCACTGGGATGTCCTTTCTAAAATGCCCTTTATTGTGCCCATCAAATTTTAAAAGCATCATGTAGTCCTGCAATTAGTTGTTCATTTCTTAACCAGCACCTTCAGCCAGGCAAGGAAATAAGGCACCCTGGGTGAACCTCATCCCTTGTACCCCCCTCCGGCACCCACTGCTGCCCCTCTCTGGGATGTGCAACAGCGGCAATAGGTACACTCAGACCCATGGCACTTATCTGTAAACCTCAGCGCCACAGGGATGTTTTCTTCTGCCCCTCCAACACCCAATGCCGACTTCCTGCTGCAAACAGAAAGTCGACATCATGAAGGGGCGGAAGCAAACAGCCTCGCAGTGCCAAAGTTTAAATGAAAGCACCACGGGGTTGTTTTTGCCCATCCCCGATAAGGGTGACAGTAGCGATAATGGGCATCCCCGGAAGGTCAGTGCTCTAGGCAACCGACTAGTTCACCTAATGGTAGCCCATAGCAACAGAAAGAAAAGTCACTGTAGCCCACACCTCACATGGGTTTCCTTGGTAATATCTGAAGTTCCAGTTTTCGTGTTCTCTCAGCCCCAAAGACTTCATCCCCTCTCTCCAACGCACTCTCTCTCTCTCTCTGCTCACTTTTCCTCTCTCTTTTTCCTAGCCTCTACCTCTAGCTCCTCTCTAAATCTACAGACTCCACTTCAATGCTTCCTTCTCCATTTTATGTTTATGTTTATTACATTTGATATAGCGCTCAGGCCAAAGCATTAGAGCGGTTTACAATACTACATAAATGATACTGAAAATATGAAAAGAACGCCATTAACAAGATAGGACAGAGTAAGAGATAGTGATAGTCAAAGAAATAGAAGAGACAAGAGGAAAGGTTCATTATAACACCAGAGAGGCAGAATATCATACCACCACAGCTCAGTCCTTCCAAACAGACTTGACCATAATCGCTACTCATCACAAATTCAAGCCAGGCAGAAATACGCCGCAGAAATGGCTCCTTATAAACCTCTGCTGCCTGGATATACTTGACAGAAGCAGATGAGGCAGAGCTCTCACTCACAGCCTACGACGCCGGCATCACTCCTCCACCGTCCCGCTCGTCGTGGCATGCAAACCAAATACAGCAGATAACCCGGTCCCGCACGGTCCAACGCCTAAGGGCCACACCAAAGGGCCCTCTTGCGAGGCCCTCAGGCGCGGGCCCGCTGGTGGAATGGCAGTTTAAAAGCCAATGGAGTGGGCAGGCTCTGTGGAGGGAGGTGGAGCTCCCGCTCTCACCTCTGATGCTGGCTGCTGCTCTCCCCTCATTTTAGTCACTCGGGCAGATGTTGGTGCTTCATACACTGGCAGCAGCAGCAGCTGCCTCCTTTCCTCGTCCCTTGCAGGCGTGGCATCTGTGGCAGGTACCTCCTTTCTATGCTCCTCGCAGGCCTGGCACCCATGGGAGCTGCCTCCTTTCTTTGGCCCTACAGGTCTAACACCCACAGCAATACCCTCTGTTCTTAGGGCCTTACAGGCTGGCACCTGCCGCAGCAGCCTCCTTTTTAGGCCCTCACAGGCCTGACACTTTTGCTTTTGCCTCGGTTCTCCTGTAGAATTCTGCAAGCAAATGCAGAATTCTGGGTAGGATGGGAATTCTGGGAAATTTTTGCAATCGTACAGAATGCCTTCAGAAGTAAAACTCACATCTTCCCAGCAACTGGCACTGTATGACTGAAGGAAAGATTCATTGGCATAATGTTCTTAGGTCACACAATTCAAGACGCAGCTCATCTGGGAGACTCATGTGCTCTTTGTTTTCTCTGAGAAGTAGAAAACCACCCCATTTATTTTCCTTTTGGTGGTCAAGTCAATCACTGAATGAATGCTGAAGCACTAGAACAATACACAGAATATTTGCTGTCAAGCGCCTACATGTCCGAGGCAGCACAGGGTGAATGTGATTCCAGTAGCAATGGACTGTTTCTATTCACTAGCATAGAGGAAACATATGCAGGTGAGTGCAGAGTCACCACCGGCAATAATTTCATCTTCATTGTGTTCATTATGGGAAAGATTTGAGCCATCCAACCTCTCACCTGTAAACCAGTCTGAGACAGCAAAGTGTGCCACGGTTCACTGAGCTGCCTTTTATAGTAATTCCCTCTTATATTTTTAGCAAAGCTGTTGAGTTCTTCCTCTGTAAGAAATGCACTATGGCATGTGCAGTTCCAGTACATAAACAAGGGGCAAAGAGAGGCTAAAAATCAAATATTACACAAAACTCCTTCTAAATAGCTCCTCAGCAAGGAGAGCTGAGACCATCCTCTTTTTTTGTGATGCTGTACGAATTGTCAGAGAAGTGAGTGCTTGCAACGCAATTGCATTCAGGAATTTCCCGATGGGCTGATCAGGTTGCCTGAAAGATCAAATTTGCATGGCAGCCTGATCAGCCCATCAGGAAATGCCTTGCAAACTTGATCTTTCAGGATGTAGGGACTAACTGGTTACTGTGAGTGAGTAGGCAACACTCTTTTCACTGCAAAGATGCAGGGCCGGAGCAAGGAGATGAGGCACCCTAGGGAAATCTCAGCCCTTTTGCCCCCACTGCTGCCCCTCTCTGGGACATGCAGTGGTGACGGCAATAGCTGCAAACAGCCCCGCGGCACTTATCTTGAAACTTTGGCGCTACAGGGCTGTTTACTTCTGCCCCCTCCAACACCCGATGTTGACAGGAAATAGTCATTGGGCAGTCTGATGATGCTAATTGAAAAAGGAGAGATTAAAGGAAGGATAGGAGGGCTGCTAAAATTGGAGGAAGGAAAGACAAGCAACTTTTAAAAGGGGAGAAACAGGCTATCCATTGGTAGGAGAATGTGAAGTAAGAGAAGAGAAATATAAAAAAGTAAAATAAAAAATGACTGAAAACCAAAAGGGAAAAATTAAATGGAAATGAAAAGAATGAATTGAGCAAAGCTAAGTAGTCACTTATATAACTAAGCTTACAAAACCAATTTGCCATATTTAAGGATGTACTTAAAATAAAGACTTTGAATAAAATCAAATTTACCATGTTGAAGATTATTTTCAAAGTAATTTCTGGGAGCAAAACAGTGCTTTACCCATGTAATGCGGGTAAAAGGACACAAGTATAGAGAGGCAGGGCTGGGGAGGGGTTTGCAGTTATGTGCATACTTCTAAAAATTCAAACATATGTGTGTACATTTTCACAGGTATACTTACTTTCACTATGAAAGCCTGGCAAAATTCGGCATAGTGAAAAGTATATGTATCCTTTTCGCTAAAACAAGCAGTTACGAAATCACCCCCATTAAGTTATCTATAGTCTTATGCAAATTTGTTCAAACATGCCACAGTACTGCTACAGTGTGCTACTGAGTTTTTTTAATACCGGTAAGTCTGCGGAATTGCCTTCAGAAATCAGAAGCTTTTCTAATACAGTCAAACCTCGGTTTTCATGATTAATCCGTTCGAAAAAGTCTGACTAAAACCGAAACGTATGAAAACTGAAGCAATATTTCCCATAAGAAATAATGTAAATCCAATTAATCCGTTCCAGACACCCAAAAATATTCACAAAAAATACATTTTATAGAGAATAACTATATTTTTACATACAGAAAACAATGAGAAATAAATATAAATGACTAATGAAATGGATAAATGAACATTTAACATCACTGAAAGCAAGCTAAGTACAGTACTGTACAGTACAGTATGTTAACATCTGGCCTTAGCCACCCCTGACAAGCTGCTGTGCCCAGCTCTCTTCGGAATCACATTGAATTCAGTCCATTAAAATACCTTTACATTATCTGCTCAATGCTTCAGAATGGCAGAAAATCTTAATGATATAGCTTCAGACGTACCCTGCAAGAGAAAGAACTGCCTCCCACATTCATGCAACATCTCCTGCTTACGTTGACAGCTTTTCTTCCCTGCTACCGGGACAAAATCTCAGTGAAAAGACGTTGAAAACCGAAGCAATGCATGAAAACCGGGACAAAATCTCAGTCAGAAAAGACGTTGAAAACCGAAGCGTATGAAAACCGGGGCAAATGAAAACCGAGGTTTGACTGTATTTATAATAATCCTAGAAGTTCTGTCTGCAAGATTTGTATTCAAGGAGAAAGTATGGGAGCAAAATAATACACACCCAAGCCTTCCAGTTTGCTAATTCACTAACGAAGCTGATTTGGGGAGCTTTCTGATTGAAAGAGAAATTTTTCTATATTCAGTTTAGGGGATCATTTACAAACAGTGCTCATTATACATCTAGTGCATAAAACGGGCTTTGTAATAAATAATGTGCACTAACGACCCTTTAGAGCAGTGGTTCTCAACCCAGTCCTCTGGGACCCCCCAGGCCAGTCAGGTTTGCAGGATATCCACAAGGAATATGCATTGGATAGATCTGCATATAATGGAAGCAGTGCATGCAGGTCTATCTCATGCAGATTCATTGTGGATACCCTGAAATCCTGACTGAACTAAGGGTCCCAGAGGACTGGGTTAAGAACCACTGCTTTAGGGTGATGCCGCTGAAGTCTACAGAGACAAATGTGACATAAGGGAGTGCTGAAAAGGCTACAACCCTTGCAAAAGACCCAGGCATGATTTCTGTATGTTTTATTTTTCATTTATAGTATTCCTAAGCAGCCTATCTTTACAACCAAAAACTAAGGGGGTCTTATACTAAAGGGTGCTAGCGGTCTCTGTGTTTTCTGGAATGTGCTGACGGCACTGACAGCTAGTGTAGGGCCATGACAGGTAGCATGGGCCAAATTCCACGCTGACTGCGAATCGCACTAGGGTGGTAAGGGAGCGGGTTTGGGCAGAGAGTGGGCATGGTGAGCACTGAGAGTGGGCAAGGGCTGACTGCAACCTTTGCAATTGGTGCGGGTTCACCTAGTGCCACGTCAATGGGTGGAGTTAAGTGCACTCGTGTTATTTGTACGCCCCGTTAGGGAACAAGGCTGTGTTTCCATGCCCCAACAGTTAACATGCTGCTGTTGCACTTAAAATGCCGTGGTTTATGGTTTATTGGTGCTAGTGGTGTGTTAGGTGCAACATCATAGTGCCCTTTAGTAAAACAGCCTCTAAAAATAAAGAGGGGGATTTTAGAAAGGATGTCCAAGTGCAATCTAGGTCATCTAGGCTAGAACGTCTGAAAAAAGGCAGACACGTTCAGGTGCAGATGTGATCGACAAACATGGTCATGCCCAATATGGACGTCTGCTGGGGCATCTATAGAGACATCCCCAGAGTAGTATCTCAGCACCAGGATCTCTGGGAATAGCTTAATTGCTATAGTAGTGGGATAGAAATGGGGAAACCAGGGTTCAAATCCCACTGCTGCTATCGTTGCAATTGTGCTGAGAACTGAGGATGATGGAACCCTTTCTTCTCCACGCCCTCTGGCTGTTTTTCAGCCATAACAAGTATTTTTCAGTTGCCTGTTCATGTGCCTGGAGCAGTTTAAGCTTAGGCACGATTCCGGACATGCGGGACATTTCTGAGATCGGACAGTGATGTCCCCCAGTCATGCCTCCACCATGTCTCCATTCAGACTTGGAAGTCCACAGACCTGGCTTCTAAAATGGATCTGGAGATGTCTCTATGCCCATTTTTGGACATCCAAAGCATGAACAGGGCTTCCAATATGACCCTCAATGTGTATTAATGTGCCTTCTCAAGTTTCTTCCCATGAAAAATGTTTAAGATACATGATACTAAGGTAGACAGGGCAGATTTTGTTTATCTTTTTTTTTATTCAAAATGTATTTACAGCAAAAAGAAATAATGGTACAACTGCATTCAATGTCATAATATTGGTTACACTTGCATATATAATGTGCAAAAGAGCGCTCTGAAAGCAGGATAAATGGGCCTCTCTTCTGCTGTGCAACCTCCTAGACAACATATGTATCTGATGGGGCCCTTACAGGAATGAATACCTCGACAGGTTGGCCACTCAGTATAGCTTTCCATGAAACATTTTTGTGCTTCTTTGTCAGTCTCTTGGAAGCAAGGTTCTGCAATATCATAGGTCAGGTGTCTTTGCAGAATGTGTTCATTGGTTCTGCGGATCGGCTTATAGACAGGTCTGGGTTTCTGAAAGGTCAGCATAATATTTTGCAGTCCAGACTCTCAAAAAGCTTCACTTCTCTGTAGTACTATGGGATTGTCCACTAGTAGGGTAGTGAGGACTGTTACTGGTCCCTGTCCCAGTTTCTTCTGCAAGAAGGAAGAACCATAATACAATGTACCTCGATGGTTGCTCCTCAGGCTAATTCTCCTATACATGCAAAGAAGCTCTGAATCATGGTGGTGGTAATGCTGTGGACTCCTTTCCCTTCTGGTGCTCTTTGACCAGAAATACAAGTGGGCAGGGACGATTGCTGCTCTCTTGAAATTTTCCAGGTTGTCTTCTCATAGTACATACCTTGACTATATAGAGTATATGGATTTGGATGGGGTCTATAGAAGTTACCCCATCCCTCTCCAAAGCTATTATCAAGGCCCCCTTTAAGAGAGTCTGTAGCCCAGAGTTCAGGTCTGAGAGGGCGTGGCTCACAGGCAGAGGTTAAGAACCCAGCAGGATGCAGAAGGGAGAGAGGCCCATGGAGCCAGAAGTCCTTCCAAGGCAAGCTGTGCAGAGGAGTTCTGAGGTAGGAACTTTATCTGGGGCTAGAGAAAGGACAGGGAAAACCAGCTTGTGGAGGTTAAGCAAGTTGGGACAGAAGTAAAGCTCTTTTTGTTTTTGTTGAACTGCTGTCTGTTCTGGGTTTTTCTTTGGGGAGATTTAAGAAGCTGAGAAGAAATAAAACTGCTTTTGTTTTCGCTGAACTGCTGTCTAGCCTGTGTTGTACAGAAAACCCCTTCTCACCACAAGCCACACTATCACATATGGGATTTCCTCTAACCACATGACTGAGAACAAATCCATGTCCCTCCAGGGCTGGGCCTCTACAGCAGGATTTTTTTTGTTTATTTGTATGGATTAAGAGGGTTAACCTTGCCCTAGTTATGAAGCTTGAAAAAAGTATAGTCAGTACCAGACAGGTAAGCTTTGTTTTGGCCACTAGAGGCCACTAAAAGGTTTTTGGAGCTGAAATACTGCAGGGTTAACTCAGCTGCAAAAGAAGAAGCCACGGTGGCATTGCAAGAGAACAGTGACAAGCCAGGATGCAGTGGCTCCTCTAGATTCTGGCAGAAGATCAGCAGCAACAGCAACAGTATCAATGTCAGAAGCAGTTTCAACACACCCTGCTGGAAGGGCAGCAACAACAGCAGCAATAGATACAGGATTTTATTTTAGCACAGGGGGAGCTACAAAAGAGTTCCCTAGCTGAGATGATCCAGGCCCTGCAGAGACCGCAACTCCATCCTCCAGCACAAGTGCTTCTTAAAATGAGGCAGAAAATGAACCGGACCACTTTCTGGTGAACTTTGAATGATCCACCTGCATGGCTGTCCACAAAAGTGCAGGTAAGAGGGGTGGATGGGCTGACATCCGTGGGTTCTTCCATACCCAGGGAACATTGCCGGACAAAATGTTCCCAGGCTCCACACCTAAAACAGATGAAGGGGTTATGGCTGGGACCATGCCCTCGCCTTGAAGGTAACTTTGTGGGTCGCAACATGGGAGCCAGCATCCATTCTGGCTTCCTCTTCCGCCCTTCTGGGCTGATGGGTTACTTCTCCCCCTTCTCACTGTCTGCTTTAGTCGCTGGCTGGGCTTCATGATACCCCTCGGCTATTTCTGTAGTGTAAGCTTGGGGTGCCGACGTACCCAATGTTTAAATGGGGCCATCAAGCCCTCCAAAAATTGCTTGAATAGCACAATTTTGAGGCATGGACTACCTATTTGGAGAATCTGCTGATGAGCAGCAGTCAGGATACATTCCAGGATGCCAACCCAGATGGGAGAGCTACATATGCTGTTGTCAAAGCTGCCATACTGGAATAGGTTAGCTGTACCTCAGAGGTTTACCGCCAGCGATTCAGAAAGGAGGGGGGCTGCAGATAAAATAGAGCCCTTGGAGGTTCTTCTATTGGTTGAAGGATCTTGCATGGAAGTGGCTGCAACTGGAGGGAAAGACCGGGCCTGAAACAGTCAAAATTGTGCTATTCAAGCAGTTTTTGAAGGTCTTGACTGCCCCATTTAAACAATGGGTACGTTGGCACCCCAAGCTTACACTGCAGAGTGCACTGGAAACAGCCGAGGGGTATCATGAAGCCCAGCCAGTGACTGAAGCAGATAGGTGACTTCTCTCCCTTCTCACTATCAGCCCAGGAGGACGGAAGAGGAAGCCGGAATGGATGTTGGCTCCCATGTTCCAACCCCCAAAGTTACCTCCAAGGCAAGGGCATAGTCCCAGCCATGACCCTTTCATCTGTTTTAGGTGTGGATACTAGGAACATTTTGTCCGGGAATGACCCCTTGGTATGGAAGAACCCATGGATGTCAGCTCAACCACCCCTCATACCTGCGCTTTTGTGGACACTCCCCACCTAGGATCACAGAACTTGGTGATTCCAGTGGAGCTTAAGGTAAAACTACCTCCAGGCCTTGATAGACTCTGGGAGTGTATGGACCCTCATTCGCTGGGAAACCATAACCTGATTTTAAATTGACTATGCAAAGATGGTAAAGTTGGCTTGCGTACATGCAGACCAGAGGCAGTATCCAACGGCACAGGTTTCACTTAAGACTCCAGCAGGGCAAGCCACGTTTGAGATCATGGTGCTGGCCTGGCTCCCATATCCAGTGGTGATCGGCCAAGACTACTCAAATGTCAGAGCGATATGGGCCTGGCTAACTGACGGCTCCGCTAAGTCATAGGAAGATTTCCAAGAGATTTTCCAGCTGGAACACCCAGATCTATATGTCAAGAATCTCAAACCTGCTAAGTCCTGGAACTGGCATTGCTGGGAAAAGCTATGCTACCAACAGAATATGGGAGCGGCTATGGGGGAGGGATCCAGAGAGGGAGAGCCTAGGGAAGAAACCCCTGGGGATAACTCAGGGCTCAACAGTAATGACCCAACTACAAGTATCCCCTTCCCAGAGCTGGAGCTGGGAGAAGACTCAGGGAGCTTCAGAAGGGCTCAGCAAGAGGATGAGTCCCTTAAACATGCCCGAGAGCAGGTTTTGGAGGTGTATGGGGTTCCAGGAGGTAACGAAAAGTCACCTGCTAGAACTTTTTTCTATTTTGTGCTAAAAGAAGATTTATTATACAGAGTGTCTGAGGGGGCCCTAGAGGGGGAAGAGGTAGAAAAACTGACAGTTCCCCGGCCCTATCATCAGCAGGTGTTATTGTTGACACATAGCCATGTATTAGGGGGACACCTGGGAGTGGAGAAAACACTATAGTGTATTTTAGCCCAATTTCTCTGGCCTGGATTCCAAAAACAGGTGCAGTTATATTGTCAGTCACGCCCCATCTGCCAAATTTATAACCCCACCCGAGTACAATCATCCCCTCCAGTGCCTATGCTCATCATTGAAACCCTATTTGAAAGAGTGTCCATGGATCTGGTAGGACCCTTGGAGTTAACCACCAGAGCAACAATATATTTTAGTCATACTTGACTACGCTACCCGATACCTGGAGGCCACTGCTCTAAGGAATATGAAGACTACTAAGATCGTGAATGCGATCTGGGAAGTACTTTTGCAGGTGGGAATACTGAATGAGGTCCTCACAGATTAAGGAACACACTTTGTATCCAAGGCGATAAAGCAAGTGTGTGCCTTGGTGAAGATCAATATGCTGCAAACATCAGTATATCACCCACAGACAGATGGCCTTATTGAGCGATTCAATAAAACTCTGAAACAGATGTTTAAAAAGTTGTGCAGGAGAATGGGAAGAATTGGGACATTCTCCTACTGTGTTTGATGCTTGCCATCCATGAGGTACCTCAGAGTTCCATGGGGTTTTCACCTTTTGAGCTGCTCTTCAGAAGATGGCTAAGAGGCATATTAGATGTGGTAAGGGAAACCTGTGAAGAACCCTGTGCCTGGTGTAATTTGGTGAAGTACGTTATACAAACACAAGACCAACTGAGGAAAGCCGGAGAGGTGGCCAAACTCAGTCTGGAAAAAGCTCAAGCCGAACAGGCCAGGGGCTACAATCCGGTAGCTATGCACTGCACTTTCCAACCAGGAGACAGTTTCAGTCTGATTCCGAGAGCAAGTTACTCTGTAAATGGCAGGGGACCTAGGAGGTGGAAGAGGAAATGGGGCCTGTTAACTACAAGGTTGCCCAGCTAGATAAATGGAAGAGAGCTAAAATTTACAATATTAACCTACTGAAGAAGTGGACTACAGTGACGGCTATGGTGGTAGAGGGAGATGATTTTGGGCTGGAAGTTTCAGCCCTGTCAGATCCAGCTCAAGTCCCAATTGGAGACCAGCTCTCTGCTGCCCAGAAAAGAGATCTAGAAGGTTTGATCCACTGGAATTTAAAGGTGTTCTTCACCCGCCCAGGATGAACCCACCTCATTTGTCATGATACCGCTACTGACCCTGGGGTGGTTATCTGGCAATGACCCTATCGGATTCTGGAAGCCCGGTGACGGCCATCACCAGGAGCTGAAAGAGATGCTTAATCTGGGAGTTAGATGAGTCAATGAGTGATTGGTCATCACCCATCGTCTTGGTTCCTAAACCTGACAGAGGCAGCAGATTCTGCATTGACTTCTGGAGGGTTAATGCAGCTTCTAAACTGGAAGCGTATCCCATGCCCAGAGCTAATCGAGTGACTTGGTGGAGCACACTTTATATCAACCTTGGATCTGACCAAGGGATACTGGCAGATGCCCTTGACTTCAGCTGCCAAAGAGAAGACTGTTTTTTTGACACTGCAAGGTCTGTTCCAGTTTACAGTACTGTCCTTTGGATTATGTGGGGAAGTACTAGATCCGACCACATTACACCTATACTCATAAAACTATATTGCTGCCTATAAAAGTAAGAACAAAATATAAAGTCCTATTAACCACATTCAAAATATCTTGAGGCATATCCTCTACATACCTACAGTCCCTCCTCCAAAAAACATCTGACAACAGAGCAAGAAAAACACATCAACAAAATACATTGGTGGTGCTCCACACTTATTGGAAAAGCAACAAACCACCACAAGCAAAGTTCTTCTTGCTCTATGCACCAGTCTTATGGAATGTGTTACCAGAACACCTACGTGAAACCACAGACCTAATGGAATTTAGAAGAAAATTAAAGATATACCTCTTCAAGAACCATTTTGGCAACAATGACTAACTTCTATTCTTTCTCTCCAGTCCTCCTCACCCCTCTCCCATTCCTCTCTCCCCCACATCAACTCATGCCAACCTCTAGGGTTAGTCTCACATTATCTTGTACAAAGTTCATTTGTATTCAATTTTCAAGGTTCTTTCATGTATAAATGCGTAATGTTCTATGTAACCCCATGTTATCTGTTTCATTTAAACCGCCTTGGCTCTAAGATTAGACGGTATATAAGCCATTGAAATACATAAATAAATAAATGTCTAGTCAACTGCCTACTGAGATCGCACAAGGAGTATGCATCTGCATATCTTGACAATATCATCATCTACAGCAGAGACTGGACCACCCAAGTACAAGCCATGTTGACCAGCCTGTGGAAGGAGGGGTTGATGGCCAACCCCAAGAAATGTTTTATGGGAGGTCGGGAATTCAATGCCTGGGATATTTAATCAGGAATGGGCAGAAACAACCTCAACTACAGAAAATGGATGCCATTGCCCAAGTCCCGGCCCCGGTCAAATAAAGAGGTTTGTGCCTTCCTTGGATTGATTGGCTATTATCTCTGGTTCATCCCTAATTTTGTAGAGGTGGCGGAGTCGTTAACCAATCTCCTCCGGGAAGAGAGCTCCCAAATGGATGCAGTGGTCATTGGACCTGGACTTCCAGCGCCTCAAGAAGGCCTTGTGCTCTGAACCTTTTCTGATTAACCCTGATTTCTTTCTACCATTTATTGTGCAAACTGATGCCTCAGAGGTGGGCCTAGGAGCCATTCTGGCCCAGGAAAGTCAGGAGTGAAGAACATCCCATAGCTTTCATCAGCAGGAAGCTGCTGCCTCAGAAACAGCACTATGTGGTGATCGAGAAGGAAGCCCTTACTGTCGAGTGCTTGAGACCTTCAAATATTACCTGCTAGGCCATCTGTTTACACGGTACTGAACCACCAACCTCTCAAGTGGCTGACTCGACATAAGGAGTCCAACAGCCATATTATGCGGTGGTTTTTTCGTCTCAAACCCTACTAGTTTTGGGTCTGCCATAGGGCTGGTTGGACTCATCTGAATGTGGACTTCCCTTCTCGCGTGGGAGTCCCGGGTGAGGCAGGTGCTCAATGGGGCATAATTGAGCTGAGGGGGAGGATGTGTGGTAGGGTCTATAGAATGTTACCTACCCCTCTCCAAAGGCATTATCAACAGTCTCTGTTAAGAGAGTCTGCAGTCCAGAGTTCAGGGCTGGGAGGGCATGGTTCACAGGGAGAGGTTAAGAGCCCAGCAGACAGCAGGAGGGAGAGAGGCTTGAGGAGCCAGAAGGCCTTCCAAGGCAAAAGGAACTCTGAGGTAGGAACTTTAACTGCGGCTGGAGGAAGGGCTGGGAGAACCAGCTTGTGGAAGTTTAGCAAGCTGGGACAGAACTAAAGCTGCTTTTGTTTTCTCTGAAATGTTGTCTGGCCTGTGTTGTACAGAAAACCTCTTCCCACCGCACGCCACAGCACCACAGGATTATTGTAGAAATTACAGGGGGATATTCAGCGGTGATTAGCTATCGACACTGAATTCTGAACCTGGATATTCAGTGCTGGTGCCATATCCAGCCACTGGCATTCAATATCAGGGCTGTAGTGATATTCAGCCCTGCCTTTCACCAATGTGAGATAACAGGCTAGTGACTGAATATCGCCTCCAGCTGGTTATCCCTGGGTGCTGCTTCCGTTCCACTCCAGGAATGCTCCGACGCTAACCTGCTAGCATCGAGGTATTTAATGGCGGCACCCGGCGATATTCAGTAGCACTAATCATATTAATGCTGTTGAATATCCTGTTGAGTGCCATTTAGGCTGTTTGTAGGTCTGCAAACCACCTAAAGGGCTTTGAAAATCCTCTCCCCCCGCCCCTCCCCCAACATTTTTTTACCTTTAACTGCAGTGGCTATTAACAGTTCTTAATATTTTTGAGGTTTCTCGCTCACGCTTTGGAGTGTACCATTATGTGAAACAATATGTGGAGAGAATCTGCTAATAAACTAAAAAGGCTGCAGTATAAAAAGCTGGTAGAACATCATCAGCACTTTACAAGCCTGCAACATGACATGTGCCTGTAGAAAATAATAGGCTCATTTTGAATTATGTAGAAGACATGTTTCCTTTTATTGCAGACAACTTAATAAAATATGAGTTGCAAAGAAAACAATAGGCTTGGGGAAGAACAGGTATGTCAAGTGTTGATGCATGGTGCTCTTGCAATGCTAAGGATGGCTATTGATTATTTTGGGGCAGAAAGTTCACATTGTGACTTGTCACTATAGTAAGAATACCTAGCTATAAAATAATCTTTGCTATACAAAAGAAGCACAATTATTTTTTTTCTTCCCTTTTCATTTTAGAGTAGGCAATATTGACATCTGGATTGGGTATTTTTATCTAGTAAGTAGCATACTGCAGGACTGCCTGTCATACGGTTAAATTCATAACCACACGCTGCCAGAATGAAAATAGGTTAGAGAGACGGAAGAGCTCAGTTTTCTCAGGAGTTTTAGCAGCCAAATTAGATTCAGTGCCGAAGCTAAGTTAAACCCTTTTTTGGCCTTTAGAACTTGCCTCGAGGTCCCCATCAGCCTGACTGGGAGCATTTTAAAGACTTTGTGACAGGGAGGTTTGTGCATAACAGTTTATTCTAAAAAAGGTATGATACAAGTTAAATGAGAGTTTTCTAGCATTTCGCATAGCCCTCTCTCCAAGCTTCCTACCAAGAGGCTTTATATCTGAGTGCTTAAAGCATAGAATGGAAATGTTTAGGGGCAGGGCGTCCATTGTGCGATGTTGTTGTTCGCACAGGGCCCCGCACTTCAGGAGGCCCCGCACAAACTTCATTTTTGCACGATGGACGGCTGCAGAGGGAGTCCGCAAGAGGCCCCATCTCCCTCTGCACAGCCTCCAGCATGAAGAGTCTTTTCCCTCACGCTGGCAACTGTTTCTGTGAAGCCACGAATGCCGGGAAATGACCTTTAACCTTTCCCGGCATTCGCGGCTTCACAGAAACAGCCGCCAGCGTGAGGGAAGACTCTTCACACTGGCGGCTGTGCAGAGGGAGCCGCGGACTTCCCCAACTCTCTCTGCAGCCCCTTAGACAGCTGCGGGGGTCTTCGGAGGGGGGGGCTAGGACTGGAATCAGGCTGTGATGGGGGGAAACGGACTGGAAATGGGCTGTGGTAGGTGGGAACTTGGACTTGACATGGGCTGTGATGGGGGCTAGGACTGGAAGCAGGCTGTGATGGGGGGGATAGGACTGAAAGCAGGCTGTGATGGGGGGGAAACGGACTGGAAATTGGCTGTGGTGGGGGGGGGAACTTGGACTGGAAATTGGCTGTGATGGGGGGGCTAGAACTGGAAGCAGGCTGTGATGGGGAAACAGACTGAAAATGGGCTGAGGGGGGGACTTGGACTGGAAATGGGCTGTGATGGGGGGGCTAGGGCTGGAATCAGGCTGTGATGGGAAGAAACTTGGACTGGAAATGGGCTGTGATGGGGGGGCTAGGACTGGAAATAGGCTGTGATGGGGGGGGAACTTGGACTTGAAAAGGGCTATGAGTGGGGGGTTATGACTTGAACCAGGCGGAGATGGGAGGGCTAGGACTGGAAGCAGGCTGTGATAGGGGGAAATGGACTGGAAAAGGGCTGTGATTGGGGGGGGGGGGGGGCAAGGACCGGAGTCAGGCTGTGATGGGGAAAACCGGGACTGGAAATGTGCTGTGATGTTGGGGGGCTAGGACTAGAAATAGGCTGTGATGGGGGGGGCTAATACTGGAAATAGGCTGTGATGGGAGGGCTAGGACTGGAATCAAGCTGTGATGGGTGAGGAAACTTGGACTTGAAATAGGCTGTGATGGTGGGGGAACTTGGACTGGAAATGGGCTGTGATGGGGGGCTAAGACTGTAAGCAGGCTGTGATGGGGGAAACTGGGACTGAAAATGGGCTGTGATGGGGGGGGACCTGGACTGGAAATGGGCTGTGATGGAGGGGGGGCTAAGACTGGAAATGGGCTGTGATGGGGGGCTAGGACTGGAAGCAGGCTGTGATGGGGGAAACGGACTGAAAATGGGCTGTGATGGGGGGGCTAGGACTGGAAGCAGGCTGTGATGGGGGAAACCTGGACTGGAAATGGGCTGTGATGGTGGCGGGCTAGGACTGGAAATAGGCTGTGATGGGGGGGCCTAGGACTGGAATCAGGCTGTGATGGGGGAGGCTAGGACTGGAATCAGGCTGTGATGGGGGTGAACCTGGACTGGAAATGGGCTGTGATGGGGGGGACTAGGAATGGAATCGGGCTGTGATGGGGGGGCCTAGGACTGGAATCAGGCTGTGATGGGGGGGTTAGGACTGGAAATGGGATGTGATGGGAGGGTAAGCTGGGATTGGAGGGCTAGGATTGGAAATGGGCTGATGAGGAGCTGGAATGGGACTATAAATGGGCTGATGGGGGGAGCTTGGACTGCAAATGGGTGATGGGCTGGAATAGGACTGGAAATGGGCTGATGGGGGCTGGAATAGGACTGGAAGTGGGCTGATAGGAGCTGGAATAGGGTTGGAAATGAGCTGATGGGGAGCTAGGATTGGAAATCGGCTGATGGGGGAGCTTGGAATGTTAATGGGCTGATGGGGAGGCTGGAATGGGACTGGATATGGGGGGCTAGGACTGGAAATGGGCTGATGTGGGACATGGGAGAATGGGACTAGAAGGGAGTGCAGGCTGGATGGATCTAGAACTAGAAGGGAGCTGATTTGGGGGGAGGAATAGAAGGGGATGGGGAATGAGAATGGAGAGGGGAAAAGATATTTTGTGTGGGAGGGAAGAAAAATCTACGATGGGCCGGTTATTGGGAGAGTAAGTGGGGATTGAGAATGGAAGGTTGAAATTTGAGTGGATGATAAAGGAATAAGGAAAGACATGGGGGAAAGATCAGTATGTTAAAGCAGATATAGAGAGAGAATGGAAAAAATCTAGGAGAGAGAAGAAAGGACAAATGGACAGCTCGCAGAAGACTGAAGAAACCAGAAGAAAGTGACTGGAGCAATTGCAACTGAAAAATAAAATGGCCAAACAAAAGGTAGAAAAATACTTTTTATTTTGAATTTATTAACTAGAATATGTCAGGTCTGGGAAATGTGTATCGCTAACATCTTTGCGCTTTTGTTTAGTGCAAGAGGAAATTAATTTATAGTTTTATTTCTCCAGTGTTGTTGTACATTTCATGTTTGGCTTTTGGGGTTCCCAATTTAATTATTATCTTCCTATTTCTAAATTGTGATCCCTTGTTCTTTGTGTGGTGACGGTCTATGTTCTGCATGTGTAACCGAGCTGAGGTATTCTGTTCATGTAATTTCTATTTGACAGTCCCACTTGTTCTCTTTCCCCAGTAGGAGATGTATTGGTATTCTCTGAGATGTACTGGTTTAATATTTGCCATGTTGTCCTTTTGATAGGTAGGGTTTGGTGCTTTGTGAGTCCTGGTAGTGCTGTTATGATACAATGGGTTTGCTATGGGTTCTAAATGGTCACTGTTTATAGTGCTTCCTAATGGGCCTGGCAGTTCTCACTGCAATACAGTAATGTAGAAATCTTTCTTTTTTCCAGACACTTATTAAGAGGCATGTTTACTAATGTTATGCAAATTTGTATGCAAATGAGACTTCTTATGCAAATGAGGCCCTACAATGATTCTCTGTACATGGCCCTGCACTCCCCTTGGGCCGCCCCTGTTTAGGAGTCCATGTTAGAGTCCCCACTATTTGGCAAAATGACACCATTTGCTATAGCCTCCTTGCAACAATGTGGATGCATGACACTGTGTACAGTAATGTTTCTATATGAGGAGCAGTAGAATGTAGAAGCAAAGTTCAGAGGTGAAATCCTTTTGTTTATCCTTGGATTTTTTTTGCCTTTCTGTTCAGAGGTTGGTGGTAGCTCTTTAAATATGACCCGATGTTCTTTCCCATTTGTCAACTCTTCCCCTTTTTATTGAGCTCAAAATATAAACATGAAGACAGAGTTAAAGAAAATACTATTAGCAAGGACAGGAACGGAAACTCCACAGGAAGATTATTTTAAGAAAAATTTACAGAGAAGCTGGGAAAATAATAGAACAGCTAGGGTTGTAGTTGAAAGTGCATCTTGGCTGAATATACTGTGATCCCCATTGTTCATAGGATGCCTTTATTATGGAGGGCTCATTTATTTTATTGTATTGCTATTTTTTTCTAGAGCTATGACAGCTTATTGTGTCTTACTTCAATGGACAGACTAAAAGCAGGATTCACACAGACTTTGGTTAGAGGCATGGAAATCCAATAGCATGAAAGACAATGGCCTACACAATTCCTTTCTTACTTGCTAACAAAAAAGTCAGCCTCGCCTTGGTGACATATTACTTTCTAGGCTAGGTTAGAGAAAGTCTACAGATAGATAGCTATAGGTATGTTTGTGCATATATTCAATTCTGTCACCATGATAACCGGCAAACAGAGTGTGGGAAATTCCTTCTCAAAAGAAGATGGCAGAATAACAGAACCATTAGCAAATCATTTTGCTCCATGTTTAGGAACTTGATGCCTTTTCTTTTCTTGAGTTTTTCAAAGGGTCAGAAAAAAAAGCTGTGGTAGTACATGTATTTTCAAAGCTATACACATTTCTTTCTTCTTTCTTTTTATTTATTGAAATATGGTGAGGTGTATAGTGTGATTCAATGTTCCTGCAGCTACGGATGTTCGCCTTTTCATTTGCTTTGCCTTTCTCCTCTGGAACTTCTTATTCCATCTCACCTGCCCCGGTTGGGGCTATAATGGCTTGAGTTATCACTGACAGCCATCAAGGATTTTATTTCCTCTTAATTTCCCTTCCAGATTCCCATCTAGCCCAGCCATTGCAGCGACAGTCCTCTGGCTAGACACACAAACCTCAAAATTCTTTAGAACGTGTGACAATCTTGCTCTTGAGCCAGCAAGCAGGTGTCGCTTCTTAGTAATAGTTGAGACACCCTGAAGTCTCCAACATACCCAAAACAGGCATTCACATTTAAAAAGGAATCTGAACATGGATATTATGGCTCCTGGCAAAGAAACATTTCAACACACTCATACTTTATCTGGATGGTCAGCGAACCTAGCACTGTAATATATCTTTTAAATTTCATTTTTTAATTTTGATTGCAATTGTTATTTGAATTGATTACATAGTAATAGTATATGAGGGCAGATGCTTTGGGGGTGGGGGGATATTAAGTGGCAGCGACCAGCATCCTTAAAGCAGCTGGCTGACACTGCTTTAATTTATAACCGGATATTCAGTACAGGGCCATATCTAGTGATTGGCACTGAATATCTGGTTTGCCCACTTAGCACTTTTGCTATCTGGTCAGCAGCGATAATCAGCTGCTGGCTGGATAGCAAAAGAGCCTAAAGTTAGATCATTCTGTCACATATCTTAACTTTTGGCATTTTAGCTAACCAGTTGTTGTTGTTAAGTGCCGTCAAGTCGGTGTCGACTCATGGCGACCCTCTGGATAGTTGTCCTATATTGTGTTCAGTCTTCAGTCAGGTGGCACATTGTTTTTTTTTTTTTTTAAACTTTTTATTTAAGAGTTTTCAAATGCAACAAGAAATACACTAGAGCGATTATTATACAAGAAATATCAATTTACAACCAAGAAAAATAATTTTTCCTCACATAAAATGATACACATCAAGGGGAAAAGTACCAATATAATGAAGACAAACCCATCAAAATACAAGAAAAAAGGGGTTAAACACCCCACAAAGGGGAGCTGAATATACAACAAATCATTCCCCCTCAACACTCATACCTCCCCCTGCTTTTGAATCCAAAAATAATTTCAAAGCAGCAACATCATTGTATACATAGGTACGCCCACCGAAGGTAATAACACAGCGGCAAGGAAATTTAAGGAAAAAGGTTGCCCCTAATGCCAACACCTGCGATTTCAACAGCAGGAACTGCTTGCGCCGTAACTGCGTATGACGACAGACATCTGGGAAGACTTGAATGGCCTGACCACAAAATAAAACGGCACGATACTTAAAGTATGCTCTCATAACCCGCAGTTTGGCAAATTCAGAAATAAACTGGACAACCAAAGTGTTACGTTTTGAGATATTATCCATTGAGTCTTCCAAGAAAGCTGTCAAATTTTGATCCACTGAAGAGACTGAAGGGGCCTTAACCCCTGCAGCCCGAGGAGTGGAAGCAGAACCCAAAGGCAAATAATGCATATGGACTGTATGAACCGTATGAAAATCCCCATCCAAGTGTAGAATCTCCGAAAAGTATTTACCCAACAATATATCAGAAGACATTAAGTGTGTCATAGGAAAATTCAGAAGACGTAAATTGCATGCTCTAGCACGATTCTCAAGAGCCTCAAGCCGAAAAGAAATAGCAGAGGTATCTCGTATAAATGCCACATCAGAAGTACGACTGATTTGGACTTGAGAATTAGTGCTATCAGCAAGCTTTACCACAGAGCCTAATTGATTATCCATAAATTGCAATTTGTCCACTACATCTTGGGAAAATTTACATAAAGAGGATACAGTTGAAGTTAAACGTACATCTATCTTTTGAATAGCAGCCCATATATCATGCAAAGTTATCTCCCCCGAAGGGGAAGCTAAATTCCCAGGTTCTATAACAGATGGAATTACAGGACAAGGAACAGGGGGAAACCGCTCAGGGGGGGTACCAGACAAAGTAGACGAAAGAGCAGGAAGAGGAAAGGGAGGAGGAGACCGGAGAACAGGGCTCAAAGAGACCTCCTCCGGAGATCGATTACCAGGCAGCAAGACAGTCACGTGTTTGTCCATAGGGCCCGCCGCTTTTCCTCCTGTGGCTCCAGCCCCCGATTTTTCATCCAACTTCGCCTTCCTTTTGCCCATTATGCTGTTACCGGCTCCAAACTGGACACACCACACGACACCTCACGTGCGCCGAAGGGGCGCCAAAGGGGCGTATCCTGCCCCTTGAGCCACGCCCCTTTAGGCCACGCCACGCAGGCCGCGACACGCGGCCGCGTTTCAACTCCGGAGTGCTTTATGGGGCACAGCAGGGTCCTCCGGGCCAAGGCACGTCCTCCTCCCGCCTGTCCCGATCGCTAACCAGCCTCCTCCAGGTCTCACCGCGCTGGACCGTGCAGATGGTAGAAAGCACGGCAGCTCCCTCTCAGCGACGCTTCTCCCACTACTGCACTGAAACCGGAGTGCTTTATGGGGCACAGCAGGGTCCTCCGGGCCAAGGCACGTCCTCCTCCCGCCTGTCCCGATCGCTAACCAGCCTCCTCCAGGTCTCACCGCGCTGGACCGTGCAGATGGTAGAAAGCACGGCAGCTCCCTCTCAGCGACGCTTCTCCCCCAGGTGGCACATTGTTGACAGACTGGCACCCATAGCTGCTGTTATTGTATCAATACATCTCATTGCTGGCCTTCCTCTTTTGCATTGATCTTTTACCTTGCCAAGCATTTATGTCTTTTTCTCTTCGCATGATGTGTCCAAAGTATGAAAGTCAAAGTCTTGTCATCTGATCTCCTCTAGTACGGACTTGTTTGTTCTTCAAGCAGTCCGTTATATACACAGTATTTGTTGCCAGCACCATAATTCAAAGGCATCAATTTTCTTCCTGTCTATCTTTTTCACTGTCCAACTTTCACATTCATATGATGTTATTGAAAATGCCATAGCCTGAACAAGTCGAATCTTTGTATGGACAGAGACATCTCTGCTCTTGAGAATCTTGTCTAGGTCCATAGCCATTCTGCCAAGAGCAATGCGTCGTCTGATTTCTTGACTGCTTGTTGCTTTATTGATAGTTGATCCAAGTAGGCTAAAGCTATCAACTATTTCAATTTCTTCTCTATCAACGATGAACATATTCATTTTTGCCAGTTGTCAGGACCTTTATCTTAACATTAAGGTGCAGACCCATTTTAAGACTATATTCCTTGATCTTGAGAAGCAAATGTTTCAAATCGTCTTCACTTTCAGCCAGTAATGTGGTATCATCAGCATAGCGAAGGTTGTTGATGAGTCTTCCACCAATATTCACACCTCTGTTGTCTTTATACAGTCCTGCTTCTCTGATGATTTGTTCTGTATATAAATTAAAGACGTAGGGGGGAAAAGTATGCAGCCTTTCTGTACAACTTTGCTGATTTTAAACCATTTTGTTTATCCTAGTTCCGTTCAAACTGTTGCTTCTTGATCAGTGTAAAGGTTGTGCAAGAGAACGATCAGGTGTTCTGGTATACCCATGCTTCTTAATGTGCCCCAGAGTTTCTCATGGTTTACAAAGTCAAAAGCCTTGCTGTAGTCAATAAAACACATACAGATATCCTTTTGGTATTCTTTTGTCTTTTCAAGGATCCATCTCACATCCTCGTTCCTCTCCCTTTCCTGAACCCTGCTTGCACTTCAGGCAGTTCTTGTTCCAGGTATGGCTGTAGTCTCTGCTGAATGATCTTGAGTAGAATCTTGCTGGCACATGGGATCAGAGCGATTGTGCAATAATTCCCACAGACAGTCGGGTCACCTTTCTTCAGTATTGGTATAAACACAGATCGTTTCCAGTCAGTTGGCCATGATGTTGTCTTCCAAATTTCCTGGGAGAGTCATATGGTAACAGCTTCATCTAATTGCTGTAATAACTCAATGGGAATGCCATCATTGCCGGTGCTTTGTTCTTTGATAAGGCTTTCAATGCTGCTTCGACTTCTTCTTTCATCACCAATAGTTCCTAATCATAAGGTATAGGTTGAAACGGCTGTTAGTCCACTTGATCTTTGTGGTATAATGACTCTGTATATTCTTTCCAGCTTTGCTTGATCTTCTCAGCATCATTCAACATGGATCCTTGAACATCTTGTAGCATTTCAATTCAAGGCTGGAATTTTTTTCTTTAACTCTTGTAGCTTTAGAAAAGCCAATCTTGTTCTTCCTTTATCTTCTGATTCTATTTCCTTGCATGCATCATTGTAGTACTTCTTCTTGTCTTGTCTTGCTGCACCATGGAAATCTCTGTTGAGTGCTGCAATTGCCTCTCTTTGGCTTTAGCTTCTCTGTGTTTCTGGACAATTTTCAGAGTTTCTTCAGTCATCCATTTTTGCTGTTTTTGCTTTATCACCTTATGTAGAGACTTACTACTTTCCTCCAATACAACCTTCTTGATGTTATTCCATAACTCTTCTGGAGCTCCGTCATTTGTATCTAAAGCTGCAAATTGATTTCTCAGGCAGTCTTTAAATTCCAGTGTATATTCTCAAGGTCATATTTTGCTACATTCATGAATGTCTTGCTGTTTTTCAACTTTAGCTTGAGTTTGCATATTAGTAGTTGGTGTTCTGTACCACAGTCAGCTCCAGTTTTTGTCTTTGTTGATGTTATCAAGTTTTTCCATCGTTGTCTTCCACAGATGTAGTCAATTTGATTTCTGTACAATCCATTTGGTGAAGTTCACATGTACAGTCAGTGCTTATGTTGCTGGAAGAAGGTGTTTGAGATGATTAGATCATTGGTCTTGCAGAATTCTATCAATCTTTCTCCAGCTTCATTTCTGTTGTCAAGTCCATATTTCCCAACCACTTTGCCTTATTCTTTGTTGCCAACCTTTGCATTCCAGTCACCCATGACTATCAGACTATCCTGTTTGCATGTTTTGTCAATTTCAGTTTGTACTTGTTCATAGAACTCATCAATGTCTTCCTCTTCTGCAGCTGTTGTTGGGGCATATACCTGAATTATAGTTGTGTTGATGGGCTTTCCTCATAGATGAATAGAAATTAAGCGTTCACTGACTGCACTGTATTTCATTACAGTTTTTGCAAGTTTCTTCATAACTATAAATGCAACACCATTTCTTCTTTGTCTTTCATTTCCAGCATAGTAAACCATATGATCATCAGATGCAAAGTGCTCAAAGCCAGTCCATTTCAGTTCACTGACACCCAACAGATCAAGTTGTACACGTTCCATTTCATTCTTGACCACCTCCAACTTCCCTTGGTTCATGCTTCATATGTTCCATGTCCCAATATATAAGATATCTTTGCAACTTCTGACTCTCTTTTCATGCACAGCTACATCAGCAGATCCAACCACATCATAAATGCTGGCTTTACTCTGAGAAGTCTTCAACTCATCCCCAGTAGCCATTTGAGTGCCTTCTAATCTGGGGATCTCATCTTCCAGCACTATAGTGCAATTTGTTTTGTGATTATCCATTGGGTTTTTGAGGCAAGATACAGAAGTAGATTTGCCAAGCCTTTCTTCTGCGCAGTTAATTCCAGTGTTGTTGCATTTGTCACCAAAATATGGTCCTCCGCTTACAACACCGTCCCATTCTGCTGCTGTCCAGATGGGTGGTTTGTCTTAGTCTGGCATCTCAACTGAGACTTGTCTATCTTGGGATACCCTGCCAGAAGCTAAGCTATTGATAGCTTAGATCTCAGCATCACTGATGTACACAAGCCCTCGCAGCACAACAGCTCAATATCGCCACTGACTGGCTAGCAAAAGCTGCCATCCGCACTACGCCCCAGAACACCGTGCGACTAACCAGTTAGCGACAGGGTGTTTAACTGGGTTATGTGGGGATATTCAACAACACTAATCGCATTAATTCCACTGAATATCCCGCTGACCACAGGTCTACACTGCTTAGTGCACTTTAGTAAACATCCTCCTAAATCTCCCTATAATTACCCTTTTGTCTTTCCTCTTCTCTAGGGTATACATACAGGGCTTGATTTATAGCATTGTACCAACATGCCTTTCTAAACTAGGTATCCAGGACCAGAACCCAGTAATACAGAAACCCTCTTGCACAAAGATGCACTTGCTCCAAGGTAAGTGTAAATCTGTGTGTACTTTCTACATGTATTCGAGGATTTTATAAAATACTCATGTACATCACAACTCTGCATGTGCGCCACCCAAACTATACTCTAGGACATGAGCTCCACCCAAACTATACTCTAGGACAAAAAAAGTGAAGTCCTTTTCATAACCAGGAACAAAGACTTCTCTCCCCCACTTCATTGAAAGTCTGTGACGCTGAGCTCCCATGCAAGTCTGTAATACGATATCTAGGGATTATAATAGACCAGCAGCTTAACTTTAAAGAGCATATAAAGAATACCACTAAGTCCATTTACAACAAAATACGGACACTAAGACATCTAAGACCTCTACTAGCACCGGACGACTTCAGAACAGTATTCCAGACACTAGTAATGCCACACTTTGATTATGCCAACATCATCCTACATGGACTCCCTAAGAGCTCTCTCAATCCTCTTCAAATGGCAATGAACACAGCAGACCGCATTCTCTCCGGCATCTCTAGAAAAGAACACATAACTCCCATACTTATGGACCTACACTGGCTACCAGTATAATGCAGAGTCACCTACAAAGCATTAATCCTGTCATTTAAAGCAATTAACTGGATATCTTCCACATCCCTCTCATCACTCCTGACAAGTATCCCCACTAACAGACTAAGAAGATCAACAACCAACAATACGCTATCTATACCAACTGAGTCCATCAAATGTACCCAAACAACTAGAAACAGAGCATTTACACTATATGCTCCTAAGTCCTGGAACAATCTCCCACCTCATATAAAATCAATTACTGACCTCTCGCAATTCAGAAAAGCTATTAAACATCACCTATTCTGCCTTCATTTTACCCACACTAACCTAGTACACTCACATCCAACACCTTTTCTCACCCACACAGCATCTGACATACCAACAACATAACCCCCAGTGACTTACAAAGAATCCACCATCAAGAACATTACAATTACTACTTTACGATTCTATTACTTAATATAACTTAAATAATCTATAAGCTCCTTTGTTGAACTGTATATAGTTACCCTGTTACCTCCAAGTTACAATCCCTGTTATAATGTGAGCAAAAGACCTTGTTCTAATGCAAATGTTGTTACAATGTAAACCGCACTGATTCTAAATAGCGCGGTATATAAGAATTTGTAATAAATAAATAAAATAAATGCCTATGTCCAAATAGGCACATTCTTTCCATTCCTCTATTTTTTACACATATATACCTGCATGTAATTTTGTAAGTCTTTTCTACATGTAAAACATGCTTTGCATAGGGAGAACATTTGATAAAAGTACCCTCATTGTGCCATGCAAAATGCTTCACACTCCTGTAAATTTTTCACATTCTGCTGTCTGAAAAATACAACTGAATGCATTAAAGTAAGAGTTTGTTTCACTGATTTCTTAATATACTCTACGCTTTCAAGGTGAAAGGTAATTAAGAATAAGCAACCAAAGTCTTGATTGCATGAGTCTTCAGACCCTTTGTTGTAGCAAAGCTGAATTAGCTCCGTTTCCAAAAACTGTGTTAACAAAGCCCATACTAAAGGAAACAGATCCCATCTGTATTCAATCACAATAGCTGAGCTGATTCAAATACTCCTTTTTAAAGAATCAAGCTGTTTCTGTTGTATGAAGTGAATGGAGCTGCCAAAAGAATTCTGGGAGAAAAATTATTTAAAGATGTAAACTGAAGGAAGGATATGAGAAAATTTCAATGGGGTTGAATATCCTTTAAGACACTATCGGGTCCATCGCTGTAGAGGGGAAACAGTTTGGCAATGCCAAGACACTGCCTCAATCAAGCTGTTCCTCCAAAATCAGTAGCTGTGGGTTGAGGCCTAAGATTTGTTTAAAAGTTGGGGGAACATGTTGACGTCAACAATTTCAATATTAAACATGTTCTGTATGGGAAGATGGCAAGAAGGCAGACACTGCTGAATCAAAAAACATATGGAGGGTAATTTTATAAAGGAGCACCTAGTTAAGGTACCTTTGTAAGGTACTTACATTTATTTATTTGGTTGATTATATTTGTATACCGCTTCTTCCAGCGATCAGTAGCGGTTTTACATTAAACTTTATCACAGCAAACATTTTACATATAACAGGAGTCTAATTTGTTTACATATGCATAACACAAAATTGGAATTATACAGTATGATACTTGTAAAGTTATATGTATATTTACATGTGTTTCATGGTTATTTACATAGCCTAGTGTTATTATATATATTTACAAACGTTTCATGGCTATTTACATAGCCTAGTGTATAGTTGCATTAGAATACTATAATATTGTTCATACGTTCAATATTAACCTTTTGTAATAGCGTTGAATAAATAGATGATCTTGTTATCTTTAAAACAGAATACACAATGGTTTCATCAAAAAATATCTTCTTTATTTGTTAAACTTCTCTTCGAAAAAATTGATTATCCAAACTTATAAATCACAAACTTCCAGAAACATCTTCTTAATAATTCACCATTTCTTCGTGAAAAAATTCTTTAAATTTATCAAGCTTATTTAGCACTAATAGAAGTAATTCCCGATGCTCTACTGCAGCGTCTCAAAAGCGTTTCAGTTTCGCACTTTCTTCAGGAGATTCTTCTTAGTGTTATAGTTGTTGCTGCCCACGTCTCATCGCCGGCGCCTCTTTCATTCAGGACTAACAACGATGAGACGTGGGCAGCAACAACTATAACACTAAGAAGAATCTCCTGAAGAAAGTGCGAAACTGAAACGCTTTTGAGACGCTGCAGTAGAGCGTCGGGAATTACTTCTATTAGTGCTAAATAAGCTTGATAAATTTAAATAATTTTTTCACGAAGAAATGGTGAATTATTAAGAAGATGTTTCTGGAAGTTTGTGATTTATAAGTTTGGATAATCAATTTTTTCGAAGAGAAGTTTAACAAATAAAGAAGATATTTTTTGATGAAACCATTGTGTATTCTGTTTTAAAGATAACAAGATCATCTATTTATTCAACGCTATTACAAAAGGTTAATATTGAACGTATGAACAATATTATAGTATTTTATACACGTTCATAAAGTAGCTCCAACTTTGGACGTATAGTTGCATTAGGACAAGTTGTAGTATTCCTGGAATAGATAGGTTTTTAGGTCTTTCTGGAAATCTTTTAGGTCATTGTTAGCTCTTAGTGCGTAAGGCAGGTTGTTCCATTGGGAGGGAGCTGTGTATGTGAATGCTCTGTTACTTGTGAGGGTTTTGGCGTTGTGTATGTTGTGCGGGACGTGTAGAGTGTTTAGGTTGTGGGTTCTCCTGTTCCTATTGGGGGATTGTGTTGAGATAAGTGTGGAGAGGTAAGACGGAGCTAGGTTGTGGATCAATTTAAATATTGTTACTATTATTTTATATCTTATGCGGGCATGGATGGGGAGCCAGTGGAGTTCCATTAGTATTGGTGTGATGTGGTTGGAGACCCGCCGTTTCATTATAATTCGAGCGGTGACATTCTGAGCCATTTGTAGTATGTTGAGGGTTTTTTTGGTTAGTCCTTGGAGAATGCCATTGCAGTAGTCTAAGTGAGGTGTGATGAGTCCTTGGGCTACTGTTCTGAAGTCAGATTGCTCAATAATGTTGCATAGAGGTTGGAGTATCCGTAATTTGTGAAATATGGCCCGGTTTAGTAGTCTTAAGTGGGTTTCTGTTGAGGGTGAGCCCCAGATATTTTATTTCCTGTTTGATGTATGTATTATTGTTTAGGAGAATTGTTGGGGGAGGGCTGAAATCTGGGTTTTTGGAGATGAACATTATCTCGGTTTTCTTATGCTTGATGCTCATGTTGTTCTGCTGTAGCCAAGTTGTGGTTCCTTGAGGCGTGCTTCCAGGTGATTATTTTATAAAAAACAAATAGGTGCCTACTTTATAACATACTAGCCTGAGTGGCAGAAATTGCACTTTAAGTTAAGGCATAGACATTTATGCCAGCCCTATAGATTGTATAAATGCTCACACCTAGATGTTTGCAAGAGTGCATGTAAATTAGAGTATTTTTTATACTCTATGCATGTACTTGTATACTCTACCCATGCTCATGCCCCCTGGCAAAGTATGCACCATCATACAACATGAGTACTTTTATGTTAGTCAGTATTTTGTAAGCACGTATGTCAACTTTTTGTTTGCAAAGACTGGGTGAAAGATGGATGGTGCAAAGTACAGACAGAGCCTGGATGAGAGCCTGTTTGAGTCTGCCACAGACCTGGTAATGGGGATAAGATTAATCTTTCAGCAGGACAAGATCCCAAGCACAAAGCAAATGCAACAATGGAGGGGCTCAGAAAGAAGGACGTCAATGTCCTTCGGTGGCCAGTCAAAGTCATGTCCTCAATCCTACAGAAAATCTGTGGCAAGACTTAGACTGCAGACCATCCCAAGCCCACCTGAAAGACCATGAACTATTTTGCCAAAAAGAATAAGCAGAAATTTACCATCTCACTATGCAAAGTTAGTAGATGCTTCTCCTAAATAAACCATATTCAGAAAAGGCTTATGAAGACTTTACACAATGAAGTTTTTTATTTATTATTCTTGATTATGTTTAATTCTTTCTATAATTTCTGTTCCACATTGTAAGTGTAGAGTATGTTGTGTCGATCAGTGAAACAAACTCCTATTTTAATGCATTTCGAATTGCATTATTTAGCAGAAGGCAAAAAATGTGTAACAGTGCAAAGATTTTTATAAGGCATTGTATTTAGGTCCTCATCTCACATGGCATTCTGCTTGCATTTTTCTGAACTGCCTCTAGTCTGATGGTCTGGATTACTGGGACTTATTTTTCTCCATAGTTATGTAGAGACTACTCGGATTTTGCAACTGGGATCAGCAGTCTGAAGCCTGATAATACTGCGGGTGCTCTGAGAAGCTCTGGAAAACAGCTCCCTGGAATGGAGTGCTCCCTTGCCTGCTTAGTAGTTTGTGACAACTGCCTGGACCACACAGAAAGGGGGTTACAGTTATGTTTTATGGCAGCTATGTTCCTTGTACAGTTATGTTCCTTGTGGCCTTGGGCAAGTTACTTAACCCTTCATTGCCTCAGAAAAAATCCAAGTTAGCAATGAACCTGTTTAATATACATTACCAAGTTTAAGTTACAATGTAAACTGCTTTGACTGAAATGATAAAGCAGTTTAAAAAACAATTAAATAAGTAAAATACTGTTTTGTTTGTGTAATTACAATGCACCCAATACTGTATATTCAATGGATTTGCATACAAATAGAAAAACATGACTGCAGATAAAGTCCAGTCTGCCTAGTCGTATCACATACTAAACTCTGCAATCCCCTCCTCATCTGTGCTTCTCCCAACCACAAATAGGAACAGAAGCGACAGGGATCTCAAACGATTTTCAGAAGACTGTGTTCGTGAGGAACTAGCTTACTAAATGTGGACAAAGCGAAGGGACTGGATGGGATACATCCGAGAATACTAAAGGAACTTGAGGATGTACCAGCAGCTCCACTGGCTGACCTTTTCAATGCTTCTTTGGAGTAGGGAGTGATGCCAGAGGACTGGAGAGAGGCACATGTGGTCCCTTTACATAAAAGCAGAAGTAAGGATGTGGTCTAACCTCTGTGGTGAGTAAATTATTGAAAATGCTGCTGAAAGACAGGATAGTAGTGTTTCTGGAGTCCAATGGGAAGCATGGGTTTACCAGAGGTAGGTCTTGTCAGACAAATCTGATTGATTTCTTTGACTTGGTGACCAGGAAGTTGGACCGAGGGAGAGCCCTAGATGTGGTGTACTTACATTTCAGAAAAGTCTTTGACACTGTTCCACACAGGCGACTTATAAATAAACTGAGCAGCTTAGCGATGGGAGGCAACAAAGAGTACAGGTAGATGGAGTTCACTCTGAGGAGAAGGAGGTTACCAGTGGTATGCCGCAGTGATCTATCCTTGGTTCGATTCTTTTTAACATCTTTGTTAGTGATATTGCGGAAGGGCTGTCAGGTAAGGTTTGCCTCTTTGTGGATGATACCAAAATCTGCAATAGACACCCAGGAAGGAGTAGATAACATGAGGAGGGATATAACTAAGCTTGAAGAATGGTCTAGAATTTGGCAGCTGAGATTTAATGCTAAAAAATGCAGGGTCATGCATTTGGGATGCAAAAATCCAAGGGAGTGGTACAGTGTAGGGGTGAAGTACTTCTGTCCACAAAAGAAGAGTGAGACCTGAGCATGATTGTGTGTGGCGATCTTAAAGTAGCTAAACAGGTAGAAAAGGCAATGGCAAAAGCTAGAAAGATGCTTGGGTGCATAGGGAGAGGAATGGCCAGCAAAAAAAAAAGGAGGCGATAGTGCCTCAGTATATGGTGCGACCTCATTTGGTGTATTGTGTGCAATTCTGGAGACCGCACCTTCAAAAGAATATAGACAGGTTGGGGTCGGTGCAGAGGGTGGCTACTAAAATGGTTAGTGGTCTTCATTATAAAGCATACGAGGGCAGACTTAAAGATCTTAATATGCATACCTTAGAGGAAAGGCAGGATAGAGGAGATATGATAGAGATGTTTAAATATCTCTGTGGCATAAATGCACAGGAGCAGAACCTCTTTTCTTTATCTTTATTTAACACTTAATATACTGCCAGAACCATAGGTATGCGGCAGTTTACAACAAAACAAAGGGATACTGCTGGAGAAAAAGGAACGGAAGAAGAATGCCATTTATTGGCAGGAAAGAGATAGCATTAAAGAAAGAGAAAGCGGGCAGCGATAGTAACAAAAGGAGTGAGATGTTATCAGTTATCAACGAGGGGAGGGGGGGGAGATCAAAGGCCGTGCAAAAAAGGTGGGTCTTGAGTTTAGCTTTAAAGGTGGAAAAGGAAAGTTCCAGACGAAGTGCGGATGGCAGAGAATTCCATAGGCGGGAATTCCATAGAAAGAAGAAGGCAGAAGAGCGTGTGGACTCTAGGCGAGCCTGAGAGGGGAAAGGGAGGAATAACCGGTTGGCGTGAATTGATCTGTGGATTCTTGAAGGGCAATGAAAATGAACTAGATAGGAGAGGTAGAGTGGAATACCAGTATGAAGTGATTTATAAACAAAAATGAGGATCTTATATTTTATTTATTTATTTATTACAATCTCTTATATACCGCACTATTTAGCATCAGCGCGGTTTACATAAAAACAAAGGACCATAACATCAAGCAGTTTGGTTTTACAGAGAACAGGAAAGGCAACTTGGATAACATAGGGTTATTGAATTCGGAAAGGAATAGGTAGCCAGTGTAGACAAGTGAGAAGGGGAGTGATATGGGCAAACCGAGAAGTGTGAGTCAAAAGACGAGCAGCAGTGTTGTGAACTAACTGAAGTCTACGGAGTTGGGTGAGGGGAAGATTGGCCAGAGATGCATTACAATAGTCCAGGCAAGAAACAACAAGAGAAAGGAGTAATGTAGTTAAAGAAGAAGGAGAGAGAAAAGGGCGAACTGCACGGAGTTGCCTTAGGGTACAGAAGGAGCGCTGAACAACAGAAGAAATGTGATATTTATAGGTCAAAGCCGAGTCAAGTGTAACACCGAGATAGCGTAGTGAGGTGACAAGAGGGATAGGGTCAGCTGAAAGAAGCGGAACAAGAGAGGGAATAGGAGCACCGGTGGTGAACCAAATGGCTGAGGTTTTGATTGAAAGCAAGCTCTGCTATGAGGGGACATAAGATGAGGCTGAAAGAGGATAGACTCAGGAGTAATATGAGGAAATATGGCCTTGGGCAAGTCACTTAACTCTCCATTGCCTCAGAAAAATCCAAGTTATCAATATCCCTGTTTAATGTACATTACCAAGTTTAAGTTACAAAGTAAACCACTTTAACTGAAATGATATAGCGGTATATAAAACCTGTTAAATAAATAAATAAACTATTTCTTTACAGAAAGAGTGGTGGATCCATGGAATAGTGTCCCAGTGGAGGTGGTAGAGATGAGGACAGTATCTGAATTAAAAAAAGCAAGGGACAAACACAGAGGATCTCTAAAGGAAAAAAAGGGGACTAGTGGTTACCTCAGGCTAGAGGGCCAAGGGTTCAATTCCACTTAGGGACAAGTAATCTCAGGCCAGAGAGACTGGGGTCTCTAGTCCCATGGCCATTTCTTGTGGCCTTGGGAAAGCCACTTAACCCTCCACTGCCTCAGGTGCGCTTAGATTGTGAGCCATTCGGGGAAGATGGAATAAAAAATGCCTGTTAGAATATATCTGTAAATCGTTCTGATACACACAGTAAAGGGTGATATATCAAGTGCCTAAAACCATTGTTGTAGTTGATATGGAAGGATAAACTAGATAGGACATGTGATCTTTTTCTGCTATCATGTTTCTATGTTTCCAATTCAAATATAGTCCTCATCTCCTCCACCTCTACTGGAAGACTAGTCCACACATCCACCAATGTTTCAGTAAATAAATATTTCCTTAGATTACTCATGAGTCTTATTCCCTTTCATTCTATGCCCCCACATTCCAGATCTTCCTTTTAATTTATTCCACAGAGTTATTTAAATGTCTCTATCATATCTCCCCTCTCTCACCTTTGCTCCAAAGTATACATATTGAGATCTTTATGCCTATTTCCATGTTTTATGATGAAAACTACTGACCATTTAGCAGCCACCCTCTACGCCGACTCTATCCTGTTGATATCTTTTCGAAGATGCAGTCTTGAGAATTTTAAACCATATTCCAAGTAAGGTCTCACCAGACACTTATACAGAGGTACTACCACCTCCTTTTTCCTACTGGCCATTCCTCACGCTATATACCCAAGCATCCTTATGGCTTTCACGATTATTTATTTATTTTATTTAAACTTGTTTATATACCATCTTTCTACAATTCAAGGTGATTTATAGGTAACAAAAATAGCAGTGCAGGGATGCACTGTTGTACAAGGAACAAGAACTTTTAAACACAGTTAACCAGTACAGTTGCTTTTTCTACCTCTATGACCACCTTGAGATCATTAGGTATGATAAGCCCCAGGTCCTGCTCTTCTTTTATGGATAGAAGACCTTCACCCCTGGCCTATACTGTACCGCTCCCTTGGGTTTTTGTAGCCCAAATGCATAACCCTTCATTGTTTTAGCATTAAATCTTAGCTGCCAAGTTCTAGACTATGATTAAATCCATTCATATTTACACCTTCCAGGGTGTCTACTCTATTGCAAAGAGATAAACCTTACCTGTCAGCCCTTCCGCAATATTGCTTACAAAAAATGTTAACAAGTGGGAAAGAGCACATTTGGAGTGTGACATAATGAAGCATTCCTCCATTTACCGTCTTCGGCATGTCTGTGTGGGTGTACTGGTTGAAACAACCATAGTAAAATGTCTCTCCATAGTTAGTCAATGATGTGTGAGTGGGTGTCTGTGTGGGTGTATATATGTGAGGTGTGACTGTATCTGTGAATCAGTGATATGATGGCTAGGTCTATTTTCAAGGGAAGATTACAGATGGTTATGTGTCCCTATGCAAATGTTGGATGTCAGAGGCTGGGTCTATGAGTCTGTATTGCGTGTTGGGCTGGAGTGTATTAGGGACAGGGGTATGTGTGTGAACGGGCTCTATGTATTGGGGACTCTAAATATGTGTGGGTGGGTGTATGTCAAGGGTCTTGTGTGTGTGTACTGGGAGATCTCTGTGTTTGTGCACACGTGCACACGTCTGTCTGGGTGTTTGTGTATGTGTGTGTTTGTGTGTGTCGTGAGGCACTGTGTGTGCATTTCAGGGGAGTTATGTGCATGGTTGTGTGTGCACATCTGCATGTAGCTGTGGCATGTACACCTCTCTCCCTCGGGAGTCCCAGCGAGACACTCACCCTTGCAAAGAAGAACCAAGGCACTAGAGAGTAGGGTGAAGTAAAGACAAAACCCTCTATATGTGGACCAGTCTTTATTAAAACCCCTATATTGTCAGTGTTTAGGCACAAGGGGCCTTCATCAGGGGATATACGTAGTCAGACTGTCACCCACAACAAATATATATATTGTATGGTCACATTGTGAAGCCAGATCGACAACACTAAAGCAGGTTTTTCGTGATCACCCTGCTCTCTAGTGCCTCTCATCTCTCCCTTGGACTTTCCCCTGCTCTCCTTTTCCCACTCCCTGCCCCTCATAGCTTCTCTCTTGAAGTCTCCCTCTTTCCCTTCTATTCAATCTCCCTCCCATCTCTTTTGCCTGATACTCAACCTTGTGCTCTCTCCATTCTCTGTAACTGGCCTGTCACGCTCCTTCCTCCCTCCCTTCCTCTCACATCTAACTTCTTGCCACTTACCCTCTCTTCTCAGTTCCTTCTCATCTTGTCTCTTGCCATATGCTCCAATCTGTTCTCCTCTAAACCCGCCCATTCCCTTAGCTTCTGTCCATCTCTTCTCTTCTGTAACCCAACCCATTCCCTTATGCTCCACCCCTTTTTTCTAACCCTGCCCCTTCATTTTCTGTGCTACTCTGGTCTTCGGTACTGGGGGGACTTCAGGATTCCCGCCTGCTCTGTAAATGAACTACTCCAGTCTTCCATGCTGGCACGATCCCAGGACTCCAGCCGGCTCTATAACTGTGCTGTTCCAATCATCCAGCCAGCGGCACCCTAGAACTCCTGCTCGCTCTTTTAATACACCGCTCCGTCTTCCATATCAGTGGGACCCCAAGACCCCCACCGACTCTTTAAATGTACTGCACAGCTCTCCTTTGCTCTTCTGCCCATTCACATAGGGACAGATGAGGTCCTTGCAGCCAGACAAAAATGAACCCTCACTACAATCGTAGCTTTTGCCTTCTCTTCTTTCCTCAGGAGATAGGGTTTCCACGCGTACACAGTTGCAGCCTTCTCCTCCTTTTTTTGCTTGGGGAAAGCATAAGCACCCTCGTTTGTGAATGCTTATGGCAAAACATCTGCCCACTTAAACCTTCAACAGTAGGTGTTATGCTGAAGAAAACTCGCCTAAAGAGAACTGGACCAAGGACTGATCCTTGCGGCACACCACTGGTAATGTTCTCCTCAGAGTGAATGCGCTGGGAAAACCCATGTCCTGCCTATTCTCTGCCCTGAACTGTACTACCAGGGTAGCGTTGGATTTTCTTGCACAGGAGCCCCCTGCCAAAACCATGTGTTAACCCCATACCACTCTTCAATCGCACTTTAGTAAACATGCCTCTTAGGCTTGATTTATCTGCCACACAGCCCATAGAAAAAATGGGCCAAGCAGCGGATAATGTGAGCTAAGTGTTAGTGAAAGGGACTCTATATGTTTTATTTTGTGTTTATTTAGACAGTTTTGTATGCCACCTTATCCTTCAATCAAAGTGGTCACAACACAATTGGGGATGCATTTTAACATTTATTTATTTAAAGTTTCTTATATATGAGGGGATATGAGACACATATGCTAATACTTACAGGGAACATAGGCTATGGAGAGTTAAGTGGCTTGCCCAAGACCACAAGGAGCACCTGTGGGACTAGAAACCCCAGTCCTTCCGGTGCAAGGTTGCTGTCCTCTAGTAGGATTTGAACCCCTGACCTTCTAGCCTGAGGTACCTTGCCCCAACCACTAGGCCACTCCTCCCCTGCCTTTGGGTTGAGGGTCAAAGTTAGACATTGCTTGAACATAAAATGCTCAATCTTTGCTTCACCATTCAAAACTCAAAACAGATACCTCTTAATAACTATCAAAGCATGCAGTGCTCTGCTTTTTCCATCAGGAATTTATAAATTGCTGTACGCCACTAAGCCCTTAAAGGAAAACTATTTTTCAAGCTGAAGGGCTCCATTGTTTCTCTCCATTGTGTAAATGCATTTTTCACTACCTTTCTGTATTCACTGACTGCTGTAGAACATAACAGGTTTAACTTCATATTACCACACATGTATTTATCTGCTTAATTATTTAATTGCAACTCATTTCTAGCTTTATTTAAAAACACACGTAATCAAATGTGAGTAAAATGTAATAAAATATCTGGCAGGCATTCGGTCTTTTTCTGTTATCCTCCTTCTTTCTTGAAAGTTGTATTTTCTGGTGGTTTGCATTACACGGCTCACAGGGGCATGTTTACTAAAGATTTTCAATGTGCTTAATGAAGACAGCTGTGGGCACTCAATTTTATTTCTAGGGGTATAGTAGAACTTAACATGCACTGACTTCAATTAACCTACATTAACCTTTAGTAACACACCTCACACATCTGAGTGGTTGAAGTCTCAGAAACCATGAAATCCTCACACCTTACAGGAATGTTCATTTGGCCCATTAATGTGCCTTTAAAAGCCGATTGCACGCTAAATTATTTTAAGATGTATTAATTTTATGATTTAATGCATGTTACATCAATTAAAGTGGCATTTTAGAAGGAACAGCTATGAAAAATCTGGGACGTCTGGAGCAGAACGTCCAAAAACCGGGGAAGTGGCAGCCATGCCTTCTGAAATCGCTCCATGTCAACCCTGAAATAGGAACGTCCAAGAAACCGCTTCTAGAGACGGGCCTGGCACAACTAGCAAGGCCAGGTATATGCATTCATGTAGACCGTTTTACAAATGTAGACACCCACAGAACTGGATAACTGGACACCCTGGCCTGGGTAGCTCAGAAGAGAGGGCATCTATGTTATGAGACTAGCATGTCCTGCCCTGCCATTTCAGATACGGAGACATGCGGAGGCGGGCCTGTAGTATGCTTGGAGTATGTACTTACAGACAGGTTTCTTCGGCCAGAAAATATTAAATGCTGTGATGTAGATGCATTTTGCTCTTCCTCCTAGAAGCATTTTGGCCATGAAACGAGCCCTTTTTTGCAACTTATTTCTTATCAGGAGCAGGTATAGGCATGGACACCTCAACAATCGGGGGTCTGACATGCTTGTGCTGTTCTGAAATCACACTGCGATGTGCAACTCCCTTGCTCCGCCCAGGTCACACCTCCACCATGCTCCGTGCTAACTGGACATTCTCATGCCGGGGACCTCTATATACCTGGCTTTTTAAAATGCCTCTGAGGACGTCCATCTCGTGGATAGAGCTTCTAAAACGACCCCCTTACTGTGCATAAAAAGGTTTTAACATGTGTTAAAAATGTTTAGACTAAAATGAATCTTTGAAACAAACTGAAGAATGCCTGAAAAGTAAGAAAACCCCCAAATTAACCAAAAATGTTTGCCCTACGCATATCCTTAATGCTTTATGCTATGAGATAATGCTTTGCTTCAGCCTTTATGCAACAGTAGAGCAATATTTGACCAGGTCTAGACCAAACTAAGAATTCCAAGGTGATCCCTTTATTCAGAAGATATATATATATATATATATTTTAGTGCCATCAAGTCAGTGTTGACTCATAGCAACCCAGCTACCTCTGGGTTTTCTTGACAATGTATCACCAGAAGTAGATTGCCAGCCTTTTCTTCTGAGGCAATGGAGGTTGAAGTGATTTGTCCAAGGTCACAAGGACTACCAGTGGGAATTGAACCCTTGCTCTTCTGGATAATAGGCAGCTGTTCTAACCACTAGGCTACTCCTCCACAGGAGGTATATACCAGTCTCTAAGATTAGAATGTGATCCTTTCTGGCTGTCTTTGTATTTATCTTGTCATTTTATATACCGCACCTTTATGACAGCAGGGTGGTTTACAACACTTAAAACACAGGAGGGAGGCAAATGCCAAAGAGAGTGAAAAAGAACTACAAAATCTGAGAGGAAAGGGGAGAGAATCAGTACTGTTCAATGTATTTCTGAGTGATATTGCTGAAGGACTGAATATAAAAGGTCTGCCTTTTTGCAGATGACACGAAAATTTGCAATAGAGTGGACTCCCCTGAGAGCGTGGATAACATGAGGAAAGATCTACAAAAGCTGGAAGAATGGTCTAATGCTTGGCAGTTAAGATTTAATGTGAAGAAGTGCAGTCTCATGCACTTGGGATGCAGAAATCCAAGCAAATTGATCGACAGGTTGGTATGCACAGAACAGGAGAAGGACCTCGAAGTGACTGTTTCTGAGGATCTCAAGGTAGCAAAACAGTCTGACAAGGTGGTGGCCAAAGCCAGAAGGATGCTGGGTTGCATACAAAGAGGAATTACCAGCAGAAAGGAAGAGGTACTAATGCCATTGTACAAGTCGCTGGTGAGGCCTCACTTGGAATATTGTGTTCAGTTTTGGAGACCATATCTTGCAAAGGATATAAAAAGACTGGAAATGGTTCAGAGGAAGGCGACCAAAATGATTTGGTGCCTGTATCAGAAGACTTAAGAGAAGAGACTTGAAGACCTAAATATGTACATTTTGGAGGAGAGGAGGGAAAGGGGAGATATGATACAGACCTTTAAATACTTAGAGTATTAATGAACAAATAAACCTCTTCCAAAGACGGGGAAGCTGTAAAACTAGAGAGCAGAACATGAAGCTGCAAGGGGTAAATCGAAAGGCAATGTCAGGAAATACTTTTTCACTGAAAGGGTGGTGGATGCTTTGAATACCATCCTGATGGAAGTGGTGGGGACAAATACAGTGACAGAATTCAAAATAGCATGGGACAGACACAGTGGATCCCTTTTTTAGGAACAAGATAAAATCAAAATAACCTTAACTGTCTTTGCTATCTCAACAAATAGGGGTGACCTGCATAGAGTGGTGGGTAAGCAAAGGCATGGAGAGGGGGATCTGCACGGACTGACAGATGCACCTAACATTGCCACCCATGCTGGTCTTTATCTGCCATCATATACTATGTTACTATGATTCTATGTTCAGAAAAGAAAAATATGGAGGGAGGAAAACAAAAGGGATAGGGTCGGCATAGCAGATAGTTTTATGGGCAAAGGAAAGTGATTACAGAAGCATGGCTTCCGTAATTGAGGAGAAAGAAGACCAGAAGTGGGCTAGAGGGGGTTGGAGGAAGTGGGGAAGGGACAGAGCAGAGAGGGGGAGAGGACAGTTGAGGAAAGAGGAATGAAGAGATTGAACCTTAGTTATAAAGAAGGAGGCAAGTCGAGAAGGACTGGAGAGGGAGGAGTTGGGATTGACAGAGAAGGAAGAATGTTTGGCAGAGAGGGATTTTAGGACCAGCAACAACTACCGGGAAGAGTTAGCCAAAGTAGAGATAAGCTGCAGAGTAGTATGATTGTTTAGCCATGTGGATAAGAGAACGGTAGTGTTGATGACAAGAGTGGAAATATTGTAAAGCATCCAAGATGCGGTGTTTGCAGCAGAGGCGTTCTGAATGGCACAGATAGGCACAGTGTAAGAGAAGACCGGGCTGATACTAAGGATGTCTGGATGGCGGTGAAGAGGATGTGGAAAGAGGGGGGCCAAATAGTCGAGGGCGGTAGATAGGAAAGAATTCCATGTAGAGACTTGGTCATCCAGAGTAAGAGTGGAGAAGTCTGAGGGCAATAATTGATCAGAAGGTGGAAAATGGGCCAAAGCGGAGGCGGAGATAGGGCAAGAGAGCCGGGAGGGGGCAGAGGTAGTACATGAAGGAGCGGCAGAAAGGAACAGAGAGGATTGCAAAGAAAAAAGAATGCCGAGGTGATCTGTCCAAGGTAGGGAGGGGGAGGAGAGGAGGGGGCCAATGAGGAACAGGAGATGGTTATGAGGAGATCGTGACCAGCTATATGAGCTGGGAAGGAGATATGTTGACAGAGAGTAAGACCATGGAGAAGAGAGATGAAGGTATGATCCTGAGAGGAGATAGATGAATGAAAGTGCGTGTTAAAGTCACCTAAGAGCACCAGATGGGGAAATTGGAGGGAAGTCTCCATTATGGTGAGAAGAAGGACTTTCCGGAGGGATGGATGGATGGATTGAAGGTGGGGAATAAATGAGGAGAAAGTGAGTAGGTAGGGAGGAGTGAAGCAAAAGGAGCAGCGATTTGGGGTAGTGAAGTGCAGAAGTGTGAACTGGCGTTAAAGACAATGTAGACTGAAAAAAGGCTGCAAACTCCCAACCTGAGCAGCCCAGATGGGGAGTAGAGAGAGCAGATTAACCCGGAGGAAGACAGCGGGCAAGGAAAGGGTCCTCACCCTCTCAGTCAAGTCTCAGTTACAAAGAACATATCTAGGGAGTTTTGAATGATACAATTATGCACCAGGAGGGTTTTGGCATGGAAGGAATGACAGTTCACTAAGGCCAAGCACAAAAGTAGATGAAAAGGAGGATCAGGAGGAAGAAGAGGGGAAAGGGACGAAGATGGAAGACCAGGAACAAGGTTCTGAGGGACTCAAGAAAGCTGGCTCAAGTGCCAGGGTACTGAGACCGTGGGGCGGATTCCCCAATGCACAAGAATCACAGCCATAGCAAGGAGAGAGCAGAGAATAGCGATCACAACAGGGAGAGGTTTTTACCTGGGGCAGAGAGGACCTGAGGATGTATTATGAAGATGTTAGCAGCAGCAAAATGACAGGGCCAAGTGCCTGCATTGCCTCAAGGAGCTCACCCAAGGAGCACATCTTGCTCCTTGGGCATGTGCCGCTGTGGCATGGAGTGCCGCTGAAGGCTTGTTTAAGTAGATGCAGTGGTTACCATGCAGATCGCGGCTGCATACTTTTTTTCCTTTGAATTTATAGCAGAAAAGCTAAGTCATTATTAGCTTTCATCAAAAGAAAAGTGCAGGATAGAAACAGCTGAAGAGGACCAATGACAACCAAAGAAGATAATGCAAGTTGTACCAATCCTTCCTGCTTGTTTTCAGCTCAGACTATTCCACACAGGCCTGGTCAAACTTTCCACCACTGGCAGAAGGTAGAAGTTGCAGCAGAATCTATACTCAGTCAAGAGAAAGTATAACTTTTTACTAACAGCCTTATGCTAGGAGTTCTCTTGAATGAGTGTTCCTCTTCATTAAGTGGCCCTAAATGTATCCCATGGGTACATTCTATCAAGTCTGGCTTTTACAACTTCCACAATGAATATGCTTGAGAGATTTATACCTGTTGATCAATGTCCAATAATGCTGTTTGGGAGATTCAGATAAAAGCCAGAAGGGGAAAAAATAGTAAAGAAGGCCTTGCAGGAGGCTATCAACTAAAGCCCATCATAACATTTTTCGTTCACAATAATTAGCAGCAAAGATATTTGTGATAGCTAAAATTAACCAGATAAAAATGCAGTCTGAGAAATTCACTATCAATGGATACTAGCTGACACTTGCAAAACATTTGCGAAGTATGATTCCAACACCTTCCATCCCTTCCTGAGTATTCTCACATCCCTGTCAGAAGGAAGCTTTTGGGCTAGCCCGATTGGTGGCTGCATTACCGCCTGTCTTGTCATAGAACGAAGGATATTTTTTCCCTGTACTTGATCCCTGCTACTCAGACCAGTCACATCTCCCAGAGGAGGAAGAACCAAGATTGTGGCACCTATTGCCTGGCTGAGGAGTGCAAATATAACAGATTCCAGAAGTAGTCATAGCCCAAACTACTCAGTCTGCGATGGCTGGACCAAATATGAGGAAAGACGGGGAATAAAAATGAAAGAAAAAACCCAGACAGTGAAACATTCATGGAGCGCAGAGATGCAAGGAACTGCTGCACTTAAATACATTTAAAATGAAGGAAGCATTATACAATCTTAAGAGTTCTATTTATTGAGCATTTTCCCATAGACAGGAGCATTGTCTTCCAGTCTTGCACTAAAGCTCAACACATGGTTTCCTAATACTAGCATAAGGTCAAATATTCGATATCTAGGAGTAATTCTGGATCAAAGGTTAGACTTCAAGGAACATATAAAACGCACAGTAAAGGCCGTTTACTTCAAGATAAAAACCCTTCGTCATCTGAGACCTATGATGAAGTCTGATGACTTCCGCACCATCTTTCAAGCTCTAGTCACGCCGCACTTTGATTATGCTAACATAATACTCCATGGCTTACCAAATATAACTATTAATCCTCTACAATTAGCCATGAACGCAGCTGCTCGTGTCCTCTGCGGATCATCAAAGTGTGAGCTTATTTCCCCCATTCTAGAGAAGCTTCATTGGTTACCAATAAACTGTAGAATCCAATATAAGGCCACCCTTATCACCTTTAGGGCCTTCAATAATATTTCTCCTGATTCCATCTCTGATCTCATCATACACACAACAAATAACAGGTCCAGGAGATCTCCAGCTGTTGACACACTACTTATACCAAAAGTTTCCTTAAAAGCTAATCAATCATCCATCAATAGGGCTTTTTCGAATTATGCTCCTAGATGTTGGAACAAACTCCCTCCCAATATCAGAGCAATTAAAGACATCAAACAATTCAAAAAAGCCCTTAAACACCACCTTTTCATCACACACTTCAAACACCTAAACACCCCTTCCCCTCCCCCATCCTTTTAACCTCATACCTACCCTAACTAACTGTATAGATTTTTTATCTCCAACATGTATTTTCTAGAAATATAAATGATTTCCCTGTTTACTTCCATGTTAATTTTCCTGTTACTTGTAATAGGTCTGTTATATCTGACCAACTGTTGTATTGTTTCAATGTAAACCGCACTGATGACAAATAGCGCAGTATATATGAAAATTAAATAAATAAATAAACATTTGCTCCTCAATACTGTAACCAAGTAGCATGGAAATAAGAGGTGCACAAATACTTTGCGCTAAACAATGAGAGCACACCGGATGCATGCGCACCTGGGTATGTGCTTGTAGCGACTGTATTCTGCACACAAAAAAATTGTATTGCTGCTTGTGTGCATGGGCTAGAATGCCATTTTGTGCATAAACATCCATATTATTCGGCACATAGATATCAGTGTATTGTGTTATGTCAGCAGTTTCTGAGCAGAATACAGATGCTTATGCAAGAAATGGCATCTAGTACATGTGCATATCTATTTGTTCCAGCACACCTCCTCCTCAGCTCCTCATCCCCTGCCATTTTTTTAACCTTCTCCTTCAACAAAACAAAAAAAAGTTGTCCATCTGTGTGCTTGAGGTAAAGAGACTAAACGGGCAGAAATTCCTCACTAGCACTGGCTTCGGAAGAAGGAGCTAACTCTTTATGCCTTCTGATCGTCTGTGCATTTCTCTGAGATCACGCTGAATAGCTAATTGTTTCATTATCATGGATTTAAATGCGCTATCCACTGATGTCCACTCAAGGCTCTGTGCACAACTGGCTTGCGTGCAAAACTCAAACTCCTTTTTGCACTGGATTCTCATGATAGCGCACAAAATGTGCGCTGAAGTCGAGCTAACCTATGCTCAAAACCTACTGCATTTTATTGCAACAGCCCCAAAAGGGATAATTTTATAAAGTAATTGTCACGTACGTGGCCACAGTGGCATGCAATTGGCTTCATAAATACCAGTCATTATCAAAGTACATGTCTCAGCAAGAATGTGTATACTCTGCAGGTAGGCATCGTCGGGATGCGGTCTGGGTGAAGCACAGGTAGAGGTCATTAGTATGTGTACCGATTATGAAATACCTTAATCCACCGGTGCATTTGTGAACTTTATGCGTGTTTCATTTACATTTGTTCTTCAGCAGGTGTACAGTAATGTCCACACGTGTATTTAAGGCGTGACCTCTGCTTCTAGTGTTTTATAAAGACACAGAGGTACCTCTGGGTCTTTATGAAACAGCGCTAAAGCAGGTGCCTTCTTGCCCTCACAAACTAGGCACCCCCTTATAAAATCACCCGCAAAATGGGAAAATACATTCGTAACAGGCTCCTTCAAGAGTTCTCTGTCCATCATGTGAGTCATGTGCTATTTTCCTTTTGGTTTAGTTATTTGTTATCATTATAAATACTTTGCTGATGAATAAATTCCAGCAGTTATTTTATCATTTCATTGCTTTTTCAGCAATGGCATGGGACTGAATATTATCGTCAGAAGTACAGTCCTTCCAGAAAAAGCAGATGACAAAGCCATTTGAAAAAGTAGGAAAAAACGCTATTTTAGGAACTTGCTGGAAGTCTGCAATTTAACATCAATTTCATTCTTTGCTGCTTAGAACAGAGAAAAGCTTTGGATTGAATTTATTAAAAAGTATGACCATGTTACCATGCATTAATGTGTGTTATTTACTATAGTTATCATTTTATATAATAGGACCTAATTACTAATATTATATATATATATATATATATATATATATATATATAAATAGATAGATAGGTCCTATTATATAACATTATATTATATCTATTTACTATCTTTTTTAAGCTATTTTAAGCTAAAAACTATCCAACATTTCAGACCTCTGCTAGACATCAATTTCAAATCTGTAGTTCAAGCCCTCGTCACACTGCATTTTGACTACTGTAATAGTCTATTACAGGGTCTACCAATCAAAAGCACAAACATACTTCAGAAAGCTCAAAATATCACCGCCAGAATAGTTTCCAAGGCCCACCTCACCGATCATATAACACCCATCCTATATAACTTACATTGGCTCCCAGTTCTAATATAAGCTACTAATTTTAACATTTAAATTAATCAATAACATTTCCCTGTCTTTTCTAGCAACCCTCCTCCACACCCAACCAGATACTAGAGTCCGCAGACAAAATGCTAGCAACTCCCATGTAACCCCCCACTATCCGCAAGACAAAACAGACTACAAGCTCCAGAGCCTTCACATATACTGCCTCTAACCTCTGGAACCCGCTACCTCCCACACTTCGCTCAATCAAAGACCTCCAGACATTTAGGAGAGACCTGAAAACATACCTCTTTTCTACTCATTACAGAAACTCAGATTTGAACCCAAAAACAGACATGTCCTCACAAACACTCACCACGCACACACCCCTGAACTACACCCACCTCCAACAATCACAAACTCAATGTAATTCTTCTAACCTGAAATTTGGTACATAGTTTATTATCGTCCTGTAATAGGCCAAGTTTGTAGCCATATGTATATCCAACTGTTTTGTTACTCCCAAAAAGTTACTACGTAAAAGTTAAACCATTGTTCTATGTAAAATGTTCTGTTATCTGTAAACCGCCCCTGATCTTTGGAAGGGGTAGTATAGAAAAAAAAAATCAAATAAATAAATAGCACACATGATTTGCATTAGTGCGAACTAATGCAGTACTGCATGTTAGTAAATCTATCCATTCATTTTTAGATAAAGATATGCATGGATTGTCTTAGGGGAGTTTATGCAAACAGCATCCAAGGAGTGGAGGGGTAGACTAGTGGTTTGAGCAGTGAGCTAGAATCAGGAAGACCAGCGTTCATATCCTGCTGACACTCTTTTCTTGTGCAAGCCACTTAACCCTCCAATGTCTCAGGTACAAACTTAGATTGTAAGCCCTCTGGGGACAGGGGAAATAACTACCGTACCTGAATGCATCTTCCCTTGAACATCTACTGGAAAGGCGTGAGCTAAATAAGTAAACTTTATGTTTGAAATCTTTTTCTGAAATATTAAGGGGCTTGTTTACTAAGGGGGTATTTTAGAAGCTCTGTGAGCTAGATGTCTGTAAAAGGACACACGGATATGCAAATCATGGAGAAGTTCTCGGAGGCATTTTAGAAAGCCGGGTGTATAGATGTCCTCAGTGCGAGAATGTCTATATAGCATGGGGGCATAAGAGTGGTATGCCTTGGGCGGATCAAAGATGATGCACATTGTGATGTCACAAGCATGTCCGGCCCTGCAATTTGGAGATATCCACATTTGTGAAATGGCCTATACACGTGTGCCTACCCGGCCTTGCAATCTGCACAGGGCTTGTCTTCAGAACTGGTTATTGGGACGTTCATTTTTCGAGGTGGGGACAGAGTGATTTCAGAAAGCACTTAGATGCTTTCCTTCACTGCTGTCACTCCCTCAGATTATTAGACGTTCTGCTCTGGACATCTCAGATTCTTTCTAGACATCCCTCCTAAAATGCCACCTTATGCTGTCTTAGCTGCTTACTGCAGGAATTATCATGAGTTAGGAATGTGGGCTTGTGCTAACAGTGACTGCAGCATTTTAACATTTGGTGCATGGTAATTCCTGAGTCAAACAGCTAACATGGAGGAGGACAGGAAATGGGCAGGGACTGCGTCTTACAGCTAACACTTAGATAGTGACTGTGCATTAACTAGTCATGCAGAAGATAGTGCGGCAATTAATGCCGTCTCAAGAAATGTGCAGCCTGATTCAGGGAGGGGGATGTCCAGACAAAATGTTCCCGTGGTAGCCAGAATCGGCCCCAAAGATGGCCTGGCGTGCCTCTTCCACCTGCAGGGGCATGCTCCCTGCAGGCGTCCCTGACATCCATGACTCTGGTCCCCTGTTTCCCCACTGCCTGATCCATGGCTGGCCTGCCGTGGCCTGGAACAGGCGGCAGTGACCCCCTTGCACCCTGCCCTTGCGAGGATCTCTGACCCGGATCACTGAGAAAGTGCTGCTTATACCATCTTTGAGGTGGTATAAGCAGCACATCCACACGGGCCCCACAGGACGTACAGGGCTGTGACCTGAATCGGCCCTGTATGTGTTTCCGGGCTGGCCCACCTCCACTCTGTCCAGACCCTGCCCCCTGCCACCCCTCGCCGGCTCTCCCTGTCTTACAGCACAAGACATGCGGAGAGGGCAGGAGGCGGAATAAAGTCCAGGCAGCTTGCAGGGTTGCTTGTCCCACAATCCACGTTCGTGAATGACCTCCATTGTGGCTAACTGCCTCATCTTATCTGCCAAGCAATTAATATATGGTAATGAAATTTTCGTTGTATTAATTAGGATTGCGCACAGCCAAAACATTTTCAGGTCATTTGGGGTTTTGGGGACTTTTTCCTCAATTTGTTTTTATAGAATTTCCCAACTTTGCCCTGGTCCGAATTCAGGCTAAGGAATATCCGGCACATCTTATGTATAAAGAAAATTCTGAAAACTGCCTCCAAGCTATCTGTTCAATCAGCTGATTTTAAACGCTTAGATTAGAGAGAGGCCAGAAGTTACTAAAATCCATCAGATCCGATATTAATTTCGTAGGGACTTATACATACACATATCAAACACGGGGATATGAAGCCTTCATTAAAAGAGAACAAAACCCCACCTTGAAGGAAATCATCCACGTCCTCCCTCGGATCATTCAGAATTAGGAGGCCCTTGGACTGAAGCCCGCTAAATAGTTAATGCGTGTTTTAGCATGCGGAAAAGTGTAAGGTAAATGTTACCGCTAATTCCTATGGTGACTTTGAATGCACTACTCAGAAGCTGCTGCCCCTAGGTGACAGCCTAGTGTGTCTAACGTTTGGACTAGCCCTGCTTACATCTGAGGCGACAGGAGTTAAGTGACTTTCCCAGTGGCAGAAGGAGCATCAGTGGGATTTCATCCCTGGCTTCGCTCCTGTTGCCCTAACCACTAGGCTACTACGTCACTTACGCGCATACCTTTGAACTTTTAAAACCATGCACAGAATTTCCCTTCGAAAAAATACCCCAACAGTTTAGTAGGTGTAAAGGACGCATGTGTTAAATTCTGCTGAATCTGCCGAGTAAAAACTACCAGTGTACTTTTCACGATGACGGGCAATCATAAGATGACTCCTTAAATGTACAATACCGCACTAAATCCAATTTCATCTACTGTTGTCTTCACAATCACACGCTCTAGACTTTTATATTGTTCTTTGCAAGCAGTAATGGCGTGGTGTTTCTTTTTAGCTGTATGAGTGGGGATCCCCTAGGTCTGCAGAGCAGGCAAGCATGTGCTGACATCCTTATTCTCAAAGGTATGTGATATGGCAGTACTGTGGGACCCATTATTTCCACCAATAATGCACATTGTCCACATTAAAAAATGGTAACACACCTTTGTGAATAGAGGTGAACGCTGGTAAATCGAAAAACAGCAGCAGCAGCAGCAGTGAAATGCTAACCATTAGCAAATGAGGTTGCATCCACCTTCAGTGAGCTATGGATCATCATTTACTGAGAAATTGAGAGACTGTGTGCCCTTATCTGTCCTAATGGTATAATGTCGCAAGCGCAGAGAAAAATACTTTATTATAATTTTGACCTATAGACTTTCAATGAACTCTATTTGTTAATAGCAAGAAACAGTTCTCTGCAGAAATTTAAGCCTGAAACAGCTTTGCATGCTGGCTGTTTATGGGTCATTAATAGGCAGAGACATTGACAAATGGTTTCCATTGGATTCAGCCATCTTATCTTCTATCTTTTAATTCTGGGCTTTGGGTAAAACTAGAGATTTCTGCTTTTTTTAACACTGAGTTGTACACTGCAGTGGCTGATATGAAGACAGCCTTGTGACGAATGGTATCCTTTGGGCTGGATTTAGTAAACAGCACTATGGTACTAGCATGCACTGACGTGCATTAACACATCTTATTTACTGCAGAGACCATTTTATGCAATGCAACCTATTTATTAGTAGCATGCATTAATGGTTTTAGCCACACTAATGCAGCAGCACATTTGAATACATCTGTTCTTGCTAGGTATGAACACCTTTGAATGGACCAATATAAGACTAATCCGAAAGACACTGTTGTATTGTACTTTGAAGATCAATATGGCTATTAGAAATCTGTACAACAAAGGGGGTCATGATCTATTAAGTAGGGTTTGTAACAGTGTGGGTTGTTAGAAAAACTGGGCATCTAAGGCAATGGTTATAAGGCTCTTGGGATTATGATATAATTCCTTGTGTTCTCTAGACATTAGGCCTTTGACCCAATACTAGGCGCCACTTGAGGGAGAGGAAAGCACAGTTACTTACCTGTAACAGGTGATCTCTGGGAACAGCAGGAATTAGTCCTCACATATGGGTACGTCGGTACCGACGGAGCCTGCGCGGGAATGCTCCCCAGCTTCCCAGAATGAAAGCTTTTGGGGCATCCCACAGCGCATGTGCGCTGCCTTCCCGCCTTTCCTACCAACTCTCCTCAGTTCAAGTTTAAAGCTGAGACAATAGAGAGAGAGAGTAAAGGAAAGACAAAGAGAGAAATACAACTCCTAGGGGAGGTGGGTGGGTTGTGAGAACTAATTCCTGCTGTTCCCAGAGATCACCTGTTACAGGTAAGTAACTGTGCTATCTCCAGGAACAAGCAGGAATAAGTCCTCACATATGGGGACTCCCTAGCTAAGATGCCTGGGAGATCCCCAAGGGTACGAGACCCTGAGGGGTTCCTCGTCTTCCTATGGATCTCAGGCATCCATTCAGGGAAGGAGGGCAGGAGTTGTTCAAGAATGGAACAGGTGTCTGAGGACAACCTGACCAAACAAGGCATCCCGGCGGGAGTCCTTGTCCAAACAGTAATGGGCTGTGAAGGTATGAACCGAGGCCCAGGTGGCTGCTCGACAGATCTGATCGATGGACACAGAATGAAGTTGAGCCATAGAGGTGGCCATGGCCCTCACATTGTGAGCTGTGACATGGCCCTCCAGAGAAAGGTTCTTACTCTGGTAAGCAAAAGAAATACACTGAGCAATCCAATTGGACAGTGTTCTTTTGGAGACTGGAAGTCCTAAATGAGAAGGATCAAAAGCAACAAAAAGCTGGGAAGACTTTCTATGTTGCTTTGTCCTGTGTAAGTAAAAAGCTAGAGCTCTTTTACAATCTAGAGTATGAAGGTTCCTCTCTGCAGTTGATGCATGAGGAGCTGGAAAAAAGACAGGTAAATATACCTCTTGATTAAGATGAAAAGGTGAGACCACTTTAGGCATAAAGTGAGGATTTGTCCTAAGGACTACCTTATCATGATGGAACCTTGTATAAGGTGGATTAGCCACTAAGGCCTGCAGTTCACTGATGCGGCGAGCAGAAGTGATTGCAATAAGGAAAATAACCTTCCAGGAAAGAAATTTCAAGGAGGTAGTGGCTAAGGGTTCAAAAGGTCGCTTCATAAGCTGACCAAGAACCAAATTTAAATCCCATGCCACCAGAGGAGGTCGAATGGGAGGTTTAGTTAAAGTTAGGCCTCTCATAAATCTTGCAATAAGAGGATGAGAGGAAACAGGTTGTCCATTGATAGGCTTAAGGGATGCTGCAATAGCACTTAAATGGACCCTTACTGAATTCGTCTTAAGGCCTGCATTGGAAAGATGCAGGAGATATTCTAATAGAGAATTCAGAGGAAGTGCCAGAGGGTCAAGACCCTTTTGAGCACACCAAATGGAAAATCTTTTCCATTTAAAGGCATAGGAACGCCTAGTGGAAGGTTTCCTGGAAGCATGAAGGATATCCTTCACTTGCTGCGAAAGATTGAAGTCTTGAAGGTCTAGGCCTTCAGTAACCAAGCTCTGAGGTGAAGGGACTTGGGGTTTGGATGCCACAAAGTCCCCTCCTCCTGAGACAGAAGGTCTGGAGCAGCTCCTAAGTCCAGGGAGGGGGCTTGGGAGAGATGCAGAAGTAGAGGGTACCACACTTGGCGTGGCCAGCGTGGAGCTATGAGGATCATAGATCCTTGATCCCTCTGAAGTTTGAACAGAGTCTTGGGAATCAAAAGAATGGATGGAAAGGCATACAGGAAGTCCTGACCCCAATGAAGGAGGAAGGCATCCTTGGCCTGAACTCCCTGACATGGAATTCTGGAACAGAACCGGGGAAGTTTGGCATTCCACGGACTTGCAAATAGGTCTATGTCCGGGGTACCCCATTCCTGGAAGATTCTGAGTACCTGATCCATGTGCAGGGACCATTCGTGCGGAAGCAGAACTCGATTGAGTCTGTCTGCCCAAGAGTTTTGAATTCCTGGGAGGTATACTGCCAGGAGATGGATTTGATGCTCTCTGGCGAAGGCCCATAATCTTAGAGCTTCGTTGCAAAGCGACAGAGAGCCAGTTCCTCCTTGCTTGTTTATGTAAAACATGGCTACCTGATTGTCTGTTTGAATGAGGACTGTCTGGTAGCAGAGGAGGGTATGAAAGACCTTGAGAGCTAGGTACACTGCTCGAAGTTCCAAGAGGTTGATATGAAGGGAGGTCTCCTGTGGGGACCAAGTGCCTTGGGTGGATAGGTCCTGTAGATGAGCTTCCCAACCTGTTTGGGAGGCATCTGTTGTGAAGATTGCTTGGGGCAACAAAGGTTGGAAGGGGGACCCCAGCAACAGATTTTGAGTGGACATCCACCATTGGAGAGACCAAAAGAGACGTTTGGAGTTTGCTATTTGGTCTGAGAGAGCTCCTGAAGCTTGAGTCCACTGGGTGGACAAAGTCCACTGAGCTGCTCTCATGTGTAGGCGAGCATAGGGCACCACATGTACTGTGGAAGCCATGTGGCCTAGTAGTTGTAGCATCTCCCGGGCAGTTAAGTGGTCCTTTGACTGAATCTGGGAGGCTAACTGCACTAGACGTTGGCAACGAGCCTGGGGAAGATAGGCTCTTGCAGTAGTGGTGTCCAACCAGGCCCCTATGAATTCTAGGGACTGAGTAGGGGTGAGCTGAGACTTTGGGAGGTTTACCACAAGTTCCAGATACTGCAGAATGCTCCTGGTGCTGTCCAGGGAAATTTGGGCTTCTGACTGGGATGGAGCTCGGATGAGCCAGTCGTCCAGATATGGGAAGACAAAGATTCCCAGAGTGCGCAGAAATGCAGCAACTATTGCCATGCATTTGGTGAACACTCTTGGAGCAGAGGCCAGACCGAAAGGAAGGACTCTGTATTGTGGTAATGTTTTCCCTGGAACAGAAAACGTAGGAATTTTCTGTGGGATGGATGGATGAGTATATGAGTGTACGCATCCTTGAGATCTAGAGAACAAAGCCAATCCTGACTCTGTAGGTATGGAAGGAGAGTGCCTAAAGAGAGCATCTTGAACTTCTCCTTGTATAGAAATTTGTTCAATTCTCGGAGATCTAGAATGGGTCTGTATCCCCCTGTTTTCTTTGGAATGAGAAAGTAGGGGGAGTAAAACCCTGACCCCTGTTGAAGAAGAGGAACTTCTTCTATGGCCCTCTGGGCCAGAAGGGAGGTTACCTCCTGATCCAGAAGGTCGAGGAGAGATGTGGGAGAATTGAAATGTCTCACCATGGTGTAGGGAGGAAGGTCTGAGAAATGAAATTTGTAGCCCTCTCTGATGATGGAGAGGGTTCACTGCTCTGATGTGATTTGCTCCCATCTGGGAGCAAAATGAGCCAACCTTCCTGGAATGGTGAGAGGTTCTGGCTGTTGTAGAGCCAGAAAGGTTAAGTTCTCTAGTATCAAGTCAAAACCCCTGAGGGGCTTGGGACTGCTGGGTTGCAGCAGCCCCTGCAGGTTTAGGCCTGGCCTGTTTAGGTTGCTGACGCTTAGTAGCAAAGCGACCTGTAGAAGACTGTTGACCAGAAGTGGAAGGAAATCTTCCCTTCTTGTAAAAAGACTTTTTAAAAGATTTTTTCTTGGCCGGAGTGGAGGTAGACTTAGAAAGTCTATCCAGAGCAGCATTTTCTGCATCCATTTGAGTGGCTTTAATTTGCCACTCCTTGCCAAATAGGTTTTCACCTGTACAGGGCAGATTTCCTAAACCATCTTGAACCCAGGGTTCTAGATCAGAAGCCTGGAGCCAAGCAATTCTACGAGCAGCTATAGCAATGCCTGAGGCTCTGCTGGCACCTTCAAAAGAATCAAAGGCTGCCCTGTTGGAAAACTTTGAAATGTCTTGAGTATGCTTAAGCCAAAGAAGGAATTCATCCCTTTTATCTTCTGGAATAAAAGGGAGAAAGTTGTGCAGCTTTTCTGCAACCTCCTTCAGAAACATACCCATATAAAAGCTGTATGAATTGATTCTGGCAATAAGCATGCTAGCTTGGAAGATCTTCCTACCAAAAGCATCCAAGATCCTGCATTCTCTTCCTGGAGGAGTAGAAGAGTGTCTTTTGGTACTCTTTATCCTCTTCATAGCTGACTGCACCACAATGGAGTGGTGAGGAAGCTGAGTTTTTTGAAATCCAGGAGGAGGGACACGGTACATAGTGTCCAATCTACGAGAATGAGGAGAAAGGGTGAGAGGAGTCTCCCACAAGTCAATCAAATGTTCTTGAAGAATTTCATGAATTAGCAAGGTGACTGCCTCTCTGGGAACCTTAGAGTATCCCAAAATATCTAATTTTTTTGCTCTAGGTTCTTTTTCAGAGGTTACTGAAATAGAGAGTCCTTTAGCTACTTCTATTATGAAGTCTTGAAAGGACAAATCCTCTGGAGGAGACATTCTCCTTTTTGGAGAAGAAGGCTCCTCAGGAAGGGTGACAGATACTGTAGGAGACTCATCCGATGGACTCAGAATCATCAGAAGAATCGAAGTATCGCCTGCCCGATTCCAAAGATCGATAGGCGTATCGATCGGTACCGACATCGGTTGTTCCCGGTACCGGGTCGGTACCTAGAAAGAGCCCAGGACAGGGAGCCAGAATCGGCATCCTGTCCGATGTCGATGCAGCCGGTACCAGTATCGAGGTTGGTACCGGTACCGGCGCCGGTACCGACAACATGGCTTGTTGCGGTACCGACGGCGTCGCAGCCTTGATGAAAGCCAGTATGGCCTGCTGCATGGATTGCACAGTGTGATCCATGGACGCCACGACTGCCTGGATGTCGGTACCGGGAGATTGTGCCGGTACCCCAGAGCAGTCTAACAGGTGATCGGTCAAGGCTGTGCCATCGATGTCAACCTGTAACCCCATAGGAGGAGCTTTGGAAGCCGGAGCTTCCCGCCGGGGTTGTTTGGCTGGGGCAGGATCCTCAAGGGCAAGCCCGGAGGCATCTTGATACTTAGAGGGAGATTTGCCCTTTGAGGACCTGCTAAAAGTATATTTGGTTACCTGAGATCCATCAGGAGAGGAAGACCTGGAAGATGTCGATGCCACCGCCGGTGCATCCGTGGGAAACAGCACATGGAGCTTGGCTGCTCGGTTCTGTAACCCTCGTTTAGACATTAGAGAACAGGACTGGCAATCCGGGATGGAGTGTTCAGGCCCCAAACATTTAAGACACCATTCATGGGTGTCTGTCACAGAAATTGTACCGTTACACTTAGTGCATTTTTTGAAGCCAGAGGCTGGTTTTTCCATGAGGGAAAGTTTCTTGTGGGCCTGGAGGCCTAAGAAGAAAAATACACCAAGTGAGGAAAAAGTATTATATATATATATATATATATTTTTTTTTTTTTTAGAAGAAAAGAAAAGACCGGCGGTACCGGTCCGGCGTCGGGGAAGGCAGACACGCGACCAAAGAAATAGATTAAAATAAAGAACTTCTTCAGCGGTGACAGGAACACGACCTGCTGGCTCCACGGAAAAGAAGAACTGAGGAGAGTTGGTAGGAAAGGCGGGAAGGCAGCGCGCATGCGCTGTGGGATGCCCCAAAAGCTTTTATTCTGGGAAGCTGGGGAGCATTCCCGCGCAGGCTCCGTCGGTACCGACGTACCCATATGTGAGGACTTATTCCTGCTTGTTCCTGGAGATAGGCAAATACAGGGTGCACTAATCATTGTCTCAGCTAGTCAGTCTTTCTTAATAATAGGGTGGTGGGGGAGGGGCACCTCAGAAAAAGCAGCCCTTGTGTCTTCTCCCTTTGGGCTGTGAAAGGTGTACTCATCCATGCATTAAGGTACCGTAATAGCCATTTCTTAAAGCCTTCACAGGAAGTACGTATCAATCAACTTTATAAAGACAGAGCTGAAGGAGGGTTATCTGGTATTATAACAATAGCTGAATTAAAAGAAAAAAAATAGCCTTTAGGGGCTGAGTTGCTAAAGTGTGCCTTTGCATTACTATGCAATAATGTGTGTTATCAACACACTTCAACAAGTAAACTCCCTTTCCTGCACTACACGCTGGGTTAAAATCACCCATTAGCGCACATTAGTAACATACCTATTTTTAGCATGGCTGTTTAAATCAGCATCTTAGTTTGTAAACTCATCTGCAGCCATTTTCAACAAGGTACCTGACTAGAAAATTAAGAGCTCATGAGAGTTGCCCAAGGATGCAGTCTGTGTCCTGAGCTTCACTAAGAGATCTTAACCAAGCGTGCCACAAATTAACATATACATCTTTGCTACTAAATAGTTATTAAAGGACCATGGGGCATTGTCTGTACACAGTTCTTATTGGCTGAAGCTCTCCACATTTTTTTTTTTGTTTACAGCACTCAATAAAATCAATGCGTCACGTTAAACAATGAAATAATGAAAGATATCAGAACTTGCAATGAAAAGCATAGAGGCAATGAATTTGAATTTAACACATAGCATTTAGGGCATTATACATCTATTTCTAGAAAGGGCTGTTTTAACAGAGGACATGAAAAAGATTTGATGCTCTAAAGGCAAAACAGTACATTATTTTTCATTTTCCTCTGGTTTGCAGTACATTACCATAATATATATTATATAATGAACACAGATTCACAGTGTATGTCTGCATCTAACTTATGCAATATTTAGTCAATAGCATTTTAGTGGCTTTCGAGAAAAGCAATCTCTTTACAAAAAAAAATGTAACTAAGGATATCTTATGCTTTAGGCAGATAAATTTTTTTTCTTGTTAAGGGTGCTATTACAGAAATGTGAAGTCAAAGGGCTCTTTTTCAGCGATGCTGGAAGGGAGAGATGTGTACATAACATAGAATGCACTAGAAACAAGAATATTTTCTGCACATCATTGACCCAAAATTGTCCTGCAGCATCACCATTCAATCTAAGGCTGGAGACTGAGGAGCTGGTTCTGAATACATTGCCATGCTATAGATTTGAACTCTTAAAAAAGTGTTACTCTGTGAGAATGTAGGGACACAATGATTTCAGTTCTCCCCAGATCAACTTAGGGGCCCTTTTACTAAAGTGTGCTATGCACTTAACGTGCGATTTGGTGTGTGTTAACTGTACGCTCCAAGGTGAAATTAAACTTACCTGCTAATTGTTGTTCCTTGCGGAACTCTAGTCTAGTCCCAGACATCTGGGGTATAAGCACCTCCTCCCGCAGCCTTGGAGACTGAGCCCATCACCTTTTTTGGTGCCAGCAGTATAAGTAGAGAAGGAACCGCCTCCTTGAGCCAGTAACCTATTGACAAAGCAGACTCACCAGAGGAATAAGTAAGTAGTTATAGCATGTTGTATAATTTTTGTTTTCTTTTTTTTTTTTTTAAATGAACTTATAACACTATATCCTAACTAATGTAACTGCCAAAAAACAAGTGCAGAACAGCCGAACCCGGCAAACACACCAGACAAGGCCTAAGCAAGTTCGCTCAGCCGCGTCTGGCCCCCTCTCGAAAAACCTCCAAACAGGTACTGATATCACTGTTCCTTAGAGACTTGCTCCGCCCCACCCCCGGATCGCAGGCCACCCTGGCGCCGCAGCAGCCAAGCGCTACCAACCTTTAAATTCTTCAGGCCACAGATCCAAGTCCAAAGAAGGGAGGGTCACGGGACTAGACTAGAGTTCCGCAAGGAACAACAATTAGCAGGTAAGTCTAATTTCACCTTCCTTGTTGTCCCTCTAGTCTAGTCCCGGACATCTGGGGATGTAACAGAGCAGTAACACTTCAACGGGAGGGACCCGCCAGACCAGCCTGAAGAACCGCTGATCCAAAACTAGTATCCCTTTCCGCTTGTACATCGATCCTGTAATACTTGACAAAGGAATGCAGCGAAGACCAAGTCGCCGCCTTACAAATCTCTGCCGCAGGCACCAAACGGTACTCCGCCCAAGAAGCCGCTTGCGCCCTCGTGGAATGAGCTCTTAAACCCGCAGGGACAACCTTACCCTTCAATGGATATGCCGAGGCAATGGCCTCCTTAATCCATCTCGCAATAGAAGCTTTGGACGCCGACTCCCCTTGCCGCGGACCTCCAAATAGGACAAATAATCTATCCGTTTTACGGAAAGCTGCCGTTCTCTGCAAATACACCTTCAAAACTCGACTGATATCCAACCGATGCAACCTCTGCCCGGCACTGTCTGTCACATCCTTCACGAAAACCGGTAAAGAAAGGACCTGATTCACATGAAAAACCGATACTACCTTTGGCAAAAAGGAAGGCACAGTGCGCAACACCACCTTTCTATCACAGAAGGTCAGAAACAGCGCTCTACACGATAATGCTTGCAATTCTGAAATCCTCCGCGCGGAAGCAATGGCTACCAAGAACACCACCTTCAGAGTGAGATCCTTCAAAGTAGCCTTAGCCAAAGGCTCGAACGGCGCCTTCACCAATGCCTCCAGCACCAAGTTGAGATTCCAAGGCGGTATCTGAACCCGGAAAGGAGGTCTCAACAGAGATGTCGCCCTCAAAAACTGCTTCACGTCCGGGTTGGCACCTAGCACCAAACCTTGCACCTTACCCCGATAACAAGAAAGAGCTGCCAATTGAACCTTCAAGGACGCTGCCGCCAGACCCTTATCAAAACCTTCCTGCAAAAAGCGAGAATCTGCGGAATGGAGGCTCGTAATGCTACCACTCGCCGCACTTCGCACCAGGCCTCAAAAAGACGCCATACGCGGATGTAAGCCATCGAAGTAGACCGCCGCCTGGACTTTAGCAAGGTGGCAACAACCACTGATGAATACCCCCTGGCCATCAACCTTGCCCTTTCAATAGCCAAGCCGTAAGCGAGAACCGACTCACCTGAGGCATTAGCTAGGGACCCTGTCTCAACAAATCCTCTCTGACCGGCAGTCTTCATGGAGACCCCACCAGGAGCCTCACCAGATCGGCATACCACGGCCTTCTTGGCCAGTCCAGCGCTATCAGAATCACCTGTCCCCTGTGCATCTCTATTCGCTGAATCAGACGACCTATCAAGGCCCACGGAGGAAATACGTAAAGGAGCTGCTCCTCCGGCCATGCCTGCAACAATGCGTCCAAGCCCTCGGACATCCTTTCTCACCGTCTGCTGAAGAACCTTTCTACTTTTGCCGAAGCGAAGGTTGCCATGAGATCCATCACCGGAACTCCCCAGCGCTGCACTATCATCTCGAAGACCTCCTGATTGAGGACTCACTCGCCCGGGTCCACCGCATTCCGACTCAAATAATCTGCGGTCACATTGTCCACGCCGGCTACATGCCCCGCCGACAACGCCTCCAGATGCACCTCGGCCCACGCAAGAAGCTCCTCCGCTTCCAGTGCCACACTGCTGGTGCCCCCTTGACGATTGACATACGTTACCGCTGTGGCGTTGTCCGACAGGACCCGAATTGCACAGCCCTGCATCTGGGACTGGAATGCTCTTAACGCTAGGCTGACCGCTCAGAGCTCTAACCTGTTGATCGACCACTGCCTTTCCTGAAGTGACCACTGTCCTTGAGCAAACTGCCTTTCGAAGTGTGCCCCCCAGCCGTAAAGATTGGCATCCGTCGTCAACGGCTTCCAAACCGGCGACTCCAACGGCATACCTCTTTCTAGATTTCCGGGCTCTAGCCGCCACTGGAGAGAGAGCTTCACCGGCTCCGGACACACCAACTGCCGGGACAACTGATCCGATTGATTGGACCACCGCCGGAGCAACGCCCGCTGTAACGGCCTCATGTGCACCCTGGCCCCAAGGCACCAGATCTAGCGTGGCCGCCATTGTCCCTAAAAGCTGAAGGTAATGCCACACCAACGGGGCCTTCCTCTTTAGGAACTCCCGAACGAGCCGCCGCAGGCCTTGGGCCCTGGCGAGCGGAAGGAACACTTTGCCAGCCTTCGTGTCGAATCGAGCCCCTAGGTATTCCAGTTCCTGGGTCGGTGTCAACCTGCTTTTTTCGAAGTTTACCACCCACCCCAAGCTTTGAAGAAACTGCACAACTCGGAGAGTAGCCTCTTCGCTCTTGCACCGTGACTTCGCTCGAATCAACCAATCATCCAGGTACGGGTGAACTAACACCCCTTCTCTGCGCAACGCCACCACCACTACCACCATCACCTTTGTAAAAGCATGCGGAGCCGTCGCCAAGCCGAACGGTAATGCCTGGAACTGAAAATGCCCCATCGGAACTGCGAACCGCAGGAACTGCTGATGCTCTAACCGAATGGGAATGTGCAGATATGCCTCCGAGAGGTCCAGAGAGGAAAGAAATTCTCCCTTTCGCACTGCGACTATGACAGACCGCAGGGTTTCCATGCGAAAATGAGACACACAGAGGCACTTGTTGACTCCTTTGAGGTCTAGAATCGGCCACCAAGAACCTTCCTTTTTAGGCACCACAAAATATATCGAGTACCGACCGCTGCCGTATTGATTGACAAGGACTGGCACTACCGCCCATAGGTCTCGTAACCTTTGCAATGTCTGCTGCACCGCCTGGCGCTTTGACTGCGTCCTGCAGGGAGACTGGACGAAGGTCTCTGCAACTGGTCGTTGAAGCTCTAGGGCATACTAAAATGATTAATGGGCTTCATTATAAAGCATATGAGGACAGACTTAAGGATCTTAATATGTACACCTTAGAGGAAAGGCGGGATAGAGGTGATATGATTGAGATGTTTAAATACCTCCGTGGCATAAATGTTCAGGGAGAGAGCCTCTTTCAATTAAAAGCAAGTTCTGCTATGAGGGGACATGGGATGAGTTTGAAGGGAGATAGATTCAGGAGTGATATGCGGAAATATTTCTTTACAGAAAGAGTAGTGGATCCATGGAATAGTCTCCCAGTGGAGGTGGTAGAGATGAGGACAGTAACTGAATTCAAAAAAGCATGGGACCAACACAGAGGATCTCTAAAGGTAAAAAGTGGACTGTTGTAGTTGTTGTTATGGAAGGACAGACTAGATAGGCCATGTGGTCTTTTTCTGTCATCATGTTTCTATACCCCTCCTTTATTACCTCCAGAACCCAACGATCCGAAGTAATCTGGGTCCAGGCAGGGTAAAACTCTCGAAGCCGACCTCCTACCGCATTAACCCTGCCTGGGCCCCCCTCACCTCATTGTGGCTTTTTGAGGGCCGAGGACGAGGAGGCTCCAAAACCTCTCCCTGCCCCCCCGGAACCCCCGAAAACCCTGGGACCTATACTGGAAACGCCCTCTTTGAAACTGCCCAAATCTGGGCGCTCGAAACCTCCGAAACTCTCTCTGCTGACTGCGGGAAGACGAGGGCGGGCGATTTTGCTTCTGCTTATCCTCCGGCAGCCTTCCCCCCTTTAGACTCTCCGAGGTCTTTCACCAACTTATCCAAATCCTCTCCAAAGAGAAGCTTGCCCCGAAAAGGAAGCTTACCGAGTCGAGCTTTGGAGGCTCCGTCCGCCGCCCAATTGCGCAACCAGAGATACCTCCTTGCCGCAACCACGGACGCCATACTCTTCGCCAGGCCTCTAATCAGATCATACTGCAGATCCGCTAAATACGCAGCCCCCGACTCCAGGCGGGCCGTCTCATTGACTGCCTCGTCATCCCGGTCCAGCGAAATCTGCTGAGTCCACCGTAGACATCCTCTAGCTACCCACGTGCTGCAGATAACCACTTGGAAGGATAAAGCATTGACATCAAACACTTGCTTCAGCAGAGTATCCAGACGACTGTCCTGCGCATCCTTAAGGGCCGCACCACCCTCCACTGGAATCGTGGTCTTCTTGGTAACCGCGGAAACCGCCGCATCCACTTTAGGGGATTTAAAAAGTTCCTTATCCTGCTCCTGCAACGGATACAGCCGGGCCATTACTCTGGACCCTTTTAGCCCGGCTTCGGGCGTGTCCCATTCTTCCTGAATCATTTCCTTAAAAATCTGATGCATTGGAAACACCCGCTGGGACTGCTGCGTCGCCTGAAGCAACGGATCCTCCAAAGCGGAATCCGCCATGCTCTCCGCCACCGGCATGTTGAGCACCTTCAGGGTCTCGGCGATAAGAGCTGCCAGTTCCTCCCGGCGGAAGACCCTAACCACTCTAGCTTGGTCCTCTTGTTCCACAATCTCACCATCCTCCAGGTCCAGATCCCCATCCGAATCCGGACCCTCCGAGACCTCTTCAGAAACTACCACTGTTACCCTAGCCTTTTTGCATGGGGCAACTTCCCGGCCATCCACTGAGGAACCCCCAGGCCTCTTCAGGCTCCCTCCTAACTCTGCAGTGCCCTGCTTCCCCGCTAGGGCCTGCTGAAGCAAAGAAAGGAAATCTGGGGAGAAAATGGCTGCCAGCCCCCCCTGCAAGCCCGCCTGGGACGTGGAGGGCTCCGCCGCCATGGGAGGCCCCCGAGGAGGCCCCCCTGAAGGTCCCGCTGGAGAGCGCGGCTCTGGGGAGCCTGACGCGGCCTCCCTCGGCGCAGCGCCGTCTCCCTCGATGTCCGTGGCCTCCGCCTCCAGCACGCATGCTTTACAGACCCCCAATTCAGAAAGGGATCCCCTCTTGGCCCCGCACATAACACATTGGGGCCTGGAGGGCATGCTGGCCAGCTCACCTGTCAGCTGCCACAGCAAACACTCTCTCCGCTGACCAAATAACTGGAGATGTACCAAAACACCTTCCGTTTGTTTCTCTGATTCTTCTTTTTTTTTTATTTTTATTCAATAACTAGCCGACCAAACAATGAACTGCCCTGCACGCAGAATGCAGCCCCGGCCTATGGCTCTGCAAAAATGTGCGCGAAGCCGCTTGGCGTTTCCCGCCGAAAGCGCCGCGTGAAGAAGGCCTGTGCACAGCTTACCTGAGCGCGAACAATTGCCGCGCTTTTTCTCCCCGGCTAGACCCGCAGTGCTCCAGAGCCTCTGTCAGCAGCCCCTTCACTGCGCGGCTCCCACAGCCGCAGGAACACCTCGCGGGCTCCTACTTCCACCCACCAAGGCCACAGGCACGCGATTCGCCGGCTCCGGTTCCGCCGCGGCAGCCAAAGCAGCCCCCGGCGTGGCTCTGGACCTCGGGACGGGCCTTCTCTCAACGTCTCCTCACCCGCAGACCGGGTTCGGGAGACGGAGGTCCCAACAGCTGCTCCCACACCCCAAACGGACACAGTACCTCCCGGGAGGGGGGGAGAGACGGGGAACACAAATTCAGCCGGTAAAAGAGCAGCTGCTCAGCAGGAAAAATCCTCGCTGGTAAATTTAAAGCTGCAGGCACTTCTATCCACAAGATTGCTATTCTGTCTGTCTTTAACTGCTTTATCTTTTTTAAGCAACTACACTAACTCCTCACTGATTCCTCTAGTGAGCCCCGCCGAGGCTCACACCTTCATCAGCTGCCTTGGAGACTGAGCTTACTGGCTCAAGGAAGCGGTTCCTTCTCTACTTATACTGCTGGCACCAAAAAAGGTGATGGTCTCAGTCTCCAAGGCTGTGGGAGGAGGTGCTTATACCCCAGATGTCCGGGACTAGACTAGAGGGACGACAAGGAACCTGCAGTAACTGTTACCAGCAGGGCATGACAGTTACATCATGCCGATTATTGCACTTACTGCCAATCACGCGTTAGGGTGCTAAATGGGTGGTTTAGGGGCAGAGAGTGGGCATGGTGAGCACACTACAGTTAGAATAGGAGGGACCTATCGTGCACTAGCTATCAATATTGCAATTAGTGCATATGCATTTAACTCCACCTCGATAGGTAGAGGTAAGTGCATCTGCAGTAATAGCACTATGCATTAGGGTACATCTGAGAACATGCCGGCCATGCCCTTGAGAGTTACCGTGGAGGCTTTCCACCTAATGCAAGTTTATGTGTGTTTAGTGCAAAAACTAAGTAAAAAAGAGAAAACTAACACAGTTTAGTAAAAAGGCCATTTAGAGAAAGTTCTGGCCCCTAGTTATTCATCAGTTTACATGAATAAAAATAATCACATCCCACTCGGAATGATGTAATATATTATCAGTCCACACTTTCTCCTTTTCTCAATATGCAGTCACACTTTGAATGCCACACTGAGCCTGCTGCCACCATGATGTCAGCTGGAATAAAAGATAAAAGACAAAACCACTCGCTCATACTTTGTTTACCACACTGACTCATTTAAAAGTGCTCCATATCATCAGAATCAGTGTGTGTGTGGGGAGGGGGGGGGGGGAAGATCCAAAATGAAAGATCCATAGACCTATTTTGTACTTGGTGTTAAAGAAGCCCTGTCAGACATGGACATAACACAGAATGCTATACAGGACTTATGGAATATTTATGTGAATGTAAAAAGGGAAAAATCCTCTGACCTCATTCCATTTTTTACAATCACTTTAGTGCTCCTCAGGTATGAAGCATCATTCTCCACTAATGTCATCCTAGCATATACTAATAGCTATATCGTTGTCTTTCATCCTTACATGTTTTTATTTTTCAAATAGACACAATAAAGCCACTATATGGTAACCCTGTAGACTGTTCCATGAAGGCTTGATATTCATGAAAGTTGAATCCATTTTTTTTTTAAATTATATTTTGCATTTTACAACAAACATATACATATAAAAACAACCTCCATTAACAATAAGAACTAACAACCATATGTCACCCACGCCCCTACACCGCACCAGTCAGCCATCTTGCAAGCCCTTCAAGGGTCGTTAGTCGCCACCAGCCATCCCCACAAAGTCATCCAGAGCAGCCCATTTATTCACCAAACACTTCCCACCCCTGGATCTGAAAAATTTGTCATAAGCTTTCTCGTATTTACTATATACGCACACTTGATTCCACCAGGCCAGCCAGGATAGCGCTGTTGAGTCTTTCCAGTTACTTAAGATCAGTTTTATCGCTATTGCCAACATGAAGTTCACTCCAAAAAAATGCTTTTTAGGGAGCATAGGAATGTCTGCCAGCGATATGAGTCCCAGTATACTCCACGTCAAAGGAGAAGAGAAGTTGGACACCCTCTGTATCCTACGCCATACCGGGGTCCAGTAGTCTTGAAGGCACGGACACTCCAAAAACATATGTCTCAAGGTGCCAAAATCCTTTTTGCAAGACCAGCAACGTGGGGAAGCTTCTTTGTTCCACCTTGACAGCTTTACTGGGGTGATGTAAGCCCTGTGAGCGAAAAAAAACATAGACTGCGTTACCGCAGCAGATCTGGAGACCCGAACTATTGGGCCCCAGAAGCGATTCCACACGGGCTGAGACAAGTCGGAGCCAGTCTCTTCCTCCCACACCTTCTATGGGCCTTTCACCATCCCCGTTCCATGACATCGAAGGACGGAATATAACCTGGACATGCCTCCTTTCTTAGCTGACACCATCTCTGTTATTTCTTTCAGCTGCCAATCCTTGGAGTAATCACAAGGTTTTTTCTGCCCATTACACAAACAGTGCCTTAATTGTAGCCATTGATAATAACACTTGGACGGGATCCCGAACTCCTTCTGCAGCGAACCAAAGGACTTCCAGCCATCCTCTTCTATCAGCTGGCCTACCGTCCAAACCCCTCTGCTCTGCCACGTTCCCCAGGCAAAGGAGGCCTTATTGATCTTCAACAAGGGATTGTGCCATAACGGAAGCTGCCTTGAGAGAAAATTGTCTTTGCCCGCAACCAGCAAAAGACTCTGAAAAGCTCTCTGAGTAGAAATAATGATTCTTCCCACCTTAGCTTCATCAGGACATAGCATACCCATCAGCAGATGCCCTGGGAGTGGCATAGCCAGACGTTCTTCAAGTTCAAGCCATACCAGCCGCTGAACTAAGGACTTCTCAGCGGACCACAAACTACCTTGCTTGAGGATAGCTGACATATGATACCAGAGGAAATCTGGGAAGTGGACACCACCTTCGAGCTTATTTGCTTTAAGTTTCTTGAGGGCAATCCTGGGAGTTTTCCCATTCCACAAAAAGGAGACGAGAATGCGTTCTACCTCCTTATATACTGCACCCGGAAACAGCACCAGGACCATCCCCAGGATATAATTTATCTTAGGCATTAATGTCATCTTGATGGACTCCATTCTTCCCCACCATGTCAGACGGAGCAGAGACCACTGCAATGCGAAAGTCCGGGCAATCTCCTTAATCTTTTCTGCATTGAGTCTAATTGTTTCATCCAAAGAGCCCCAAACTGGACACCCAGATACTTTATCGGCGAAGATTCCCATCGGAAAGCAAATTGCTGTACCATGTCTACTGTGGCGTATCTGCTCAGAGGGAAGGCCATAGATTTTGCCCAGTTCACACGATAGCCAGCAAACTGGGAGTAATTTTCAATCAGCTGCAGAAGGGACTGAATTGATGCTGGTTGAAGAAAAAATACCAGGTCATCAGCGTAAGCCGAGAGTTTGATGTGAAGGTCTCGAAGCACGATTCCCTTAACCTCCACAGACTGCCTCACCAGTAATGCTAAGGGCTCCAAGGCTAGGTTAAACAGCAGGGGAGATAGCGGACAGCCTTGCCGGGTGCCTCTGTAAAGAGGAAAGGAGTTAGAGAGCACTTGATTTGCGAGTATCCGCGCAGCTGGGTTGGCATACAACACCAGGACCATACGAGTAAACTGAACAGGGAATCCAAACCACTCCAGTACTCGAAACAGGAAGGGCCACTCCAATCTGTCAAATGCCTTTTCGGCGTCCAATGATGGGCCTATCAAAGGCGAGTTCAGCCCTTCCGCAACCTCGAAGACATTACAAAGAAGCCGCGCGTTGTCCGCAGTTGATCGTCCACTGACGAAGCCGCATTGATCCGGATGTATAAGCAGGTGCAAGACTGCGTTGACGCGGCTCGCCAATATTGATGAGTAGATTTTGTAGTCCGCGTTAAGCAAGGAGATGGGCCTGTAATTGCCCACCAACTTTGGATCTTTCCCGGGCTTTTCCAAGACCATGATAGTAGCTGCAGCAAAGGCTCCTGTGTCATTATCGGCTTCTCGCAACCGTTGATAGTACAGCAACATGTGTGGTAATAAATCCTTTACAAAGGTCTGGTAAAATTCCACCGGGAGACCGTCTGGCCCTGCGGCTTTGCCCATCTGCATTCTCCGCAAGGCCTCCCGCACCTCATCGCTCCCCAAATCTCTGTCCAAAGCCTCTTGATGCTCCAATCCCAAACTGGGATGCTCTATCTGCTCCAGGAATCGCTCCACATCTTCCTCATTCCACTGTATTTCGGACGAATACAGACACTCATAAAACTTTCGAAAGGATTCCACAATGCTCATATTATCCTTCACAACAGCTCCATTAGCCTCCTCAATAACTGCAATGTGGGATTTACCATATCTGGGTTTTAGTTTCGTGGCCAGCAATTTCCCTGCTTTATTCATTTCAGTATAATATCTTGCTTGGGTCTCAAAATCAGACTGTGCCACCTCCCTGCTTAACATGGAGTTGTACTGGAAACGCAGCTTCTGGAGATGCAGTAAGACTTGAGCATTCGCTTGTTTCTGCAACAGTCTTTCCCCCGCTCGGATCTTCTGGTCCAGAGCTGAGATCCTGGCCTTCTCGTGCTGTCTGGCAGCGATGGAAAAACTAGTAATCTTGGCCCTCATTGAAGCCTTGAATGTTTCCCACCACGCCCATATTGATGTTTCTGCTGGGTCATTAACCTCAAAATATTCTTTAATAGCCTGCTTCACATACTCCTTAAAGGTATCATCCGCCAACAGAGCTCTGGGGAAAAACCACCCATTACTCCTCTCTTCGGCCTGCAATAGCTCCACATCCAGGATTATGGCGGCATGGTCAGAAATATGCGTACTTAATATCGCTGCATCCATTATCTTCTGAACTAACAGTCGAGAAACTAGGAAAAAATCAATTCTCGAGAAGGAACCATGAGGGTGGGAATAAAAAGTATAATCCCTTTCGGTTGGGTGAAGAAGTCTCCAGATATCCACCAGACCAAACTCAGACATAACTGACGTCAGCACCTCCAGAGCTCTGCATTTCCGACTACCTCTAACAGGCTTGCAGTCAATTAAATGGTCCATGACCAGGTTGAAGTCTCCTCCCAGTATAATAGGGATCCCAACATACTCATGGATCACATTTGCCAGGTTTTGGAAAAAATTGGGACTGTCGCAGTTGGGAGCATAAATATTCACTAGCCCCAACCTCTTCCCATCCAGGTCGAGCTGTACACTCGCCCATCTTCCCTCTGGATCCATTCTAGTCTTTTGTAAAAGGGCTCCAATAGTCTTCCGAACTAGAATTGCCACTCCGTTCTTCTTTCCCAGAGCAGGGGCATGTGCCGCAAGAACAAACGTCCCTTGTTCCAATTTCAAAGACTCTTTAGTGACTAGGTGCGTCTCCTGTAGCATTACAATATCGGCCCTCTGCTTCTGGGCGTACACTAAAATCTTCTTACGCTTAGCCGGATGAATAATGCCTTTGACATTTAAGGACAGCACCATTAAAGGGGCCATTTGTTCATAGGAAAAAAAAACTTAACCCCGGGCCCGTTCTGGATGTCCCAAACATAAGATGGCTTGTATACAGGGCTGACTTCAAAGGGCTTGCAAGGCGACTGGTGCACCACCTCTATACGACTGATAACAAAATTTGGGTGAGCCAACATGCAACATTCAGGCCACAGTGACTATCAGATAACAATAGAAAGCACCTAACTAGACAATTCCCTCTCCCCCCAAGGTTGCCAAAAACAGAATCATAATTACATAGTAACACCCGCCCCCCGCCCATACAGTCACCCGCTAAACATATGAGAATTCTAGCAATCCTCACCCGGCCCTCCCGCTACCCCCTTCAACGCCCCAGTCTCAAGAGTTACCCTGCACATAATCATCTATAGCAATGTAGTGAAAACAACAATCTCAATACAGTAAATCCCCCTCCACCAGAAAAAACAGTTGTCTCCGGTCACCCCTTCTGCCCAGCCAATAAAACGCCCCTAGGGGCCCCTTATCATCCCAGCTAGGCCAGGGAGCAGCGCACTGGAACCATAATAGGACTACCAGCGTCCCAGTCACTGCATCACCAGTGCTTCTTGCTCCTCTACAAACCGGGCTGCATCTGCTGGATCCTCAAAAGCTCGGGTGCGATTGTCCAGAGTTATCTTGAAGCGCGCTGGGTAGAACAGCCCATACTTTGCTTGTAGATGCTGAAATCGGGGCCTCAAAGACAAAAACTGCTTCCTTTTATCGATCGTGGCCTTGCAAAAATCAGGAAAAAAGGAGACGTTACGGCCGAGGCTGCCCGTGCCGCAGCCATTATCTGCGAGACATGCTGAAACCACAGGATACAGCAAATGATGGGCCTTGTCTGCTGTTTGCGAGGTCCTGTGTGCGCCGGCACTCTGTGTGCTCTCTCGATTTCCAGCGGTCCCGCCAGATTTAATCTCAGCATTTTTGGAATGGCTTGGGTCAAAAACGCTATCAGTTCAGTTCCTTCGGCCCCCTCTGGGACCCCTATAATCCTGATGTTGTTACGTCTACTGCGATTACTTAGGTCCTCAATGGTCGCCTCCATTCGCTCAATTCGCTTCTCGGCCTTCCGACATTGCTCAACTTGGCCCTCGTGCACTGCTAGCGTAGCATCCATTTTATCTAGGCGGTTAGACAGCTTCTCTATCTGCGCCCTCAGATCCTGCAGATCCGCTTGCACTCGGGACATCACATTGCCACTCGCCGCAACCATCTCCTTTACCGCCCGGATCTCCCCTAGGACCTCCTTCATCGTCTCATCCGTCTCCCGTGCAGCCACCATCTTTTGCGGGGAGAGCGGGTCTGACTTGCTCCGTTTCGTCCCAGCAGTCTGACTCGATGTAAAATCCAACTTCGTCGGCTTGCTGCTGGACATTATTCCACCACTTTCAAAGTAACAGAACGCCTTTAATAGCGACACTTCCGAGTCTCGGGGAGAGGGAAAGTCTCAGGATTCTACAAAAGCCACCGGAGAACCTCTCCTACGCAGCCACCCTGTATTGCCGCTGGCTCCGCCCCCCCCGAAAGTTGAATCCATTTTTAATTCTGGCCTATAAACCAAGCTCCTTGTGCTGAGGAGGGGGGGGGGGGGGTGCAACCGAAGAACAGAAGTCCCTCTTCCCACCAGTGAAGCAGGTGAAAAGGTGCATGTTGAAGCCCTCCTCCTTCAGGGCCGGTGCAAGGGTTTCGAGTGTTCCTCTGAAATCTATAAATTGGTACCCTCCTTCCTCATTAGCCAATGACCCATGGCTGCACCCAAAATACAGTTTTAGAGAACACCTTGGAGCCTTTTTAATAAATTGTGCTGGGGTTTTGCAACTAATGTGAATTTAGTGCAAAACGTAACACGCAGTACTTGCAACCACTGTGTGCTAACTACTTGGAGTGTGTCCAGCATGTTCCTGGAAATTGCTGCACTGAATGGTACCCTAACACACCACAGTGGCATATACAATTACCACAGGTGCACTTAACTCCTCCTATTGAGGTGTCCTTGTACTGTCTTTTCCACTCTGAAGTTAGTGGTGAAGGTAGGTATCTTTGCAATAGTGTTTGATTTTTCCTTCAATAAGGGAGTATTTTTGTGTTTTTAAAAGGTAGGCATCATATACCCTGACAGGAGTAGCATCAATGAGCCTTTTCAAAATGGCCTTTGGAAGAGAAACTTTTATCATGTGTTTAAAAATAGAGTAAGAATTCTATAACACTTTTTTACAGTGTATTTTTTCCTAGAAAAAAACATGCCGTCCTCATATGCAGAGCTCTTTCATAAATACAGGAGGACCATGGGTAAATTTTAGCAGGCAATAAAAAAGGTGCCAGTACTCCGTACCACCGCATACTCCCTCAAAAAAAGCCCTGGGGATTTTTAGGCGTTACATGACAGATTAAAAGAAAATAGTTTGCTGCGGCTGAGGACTATCCTAATTTTCTGAAATGCAAATATGTTTTAAAATGATCACAATCACTCCCATGTGCAGTAATCAGAGCTTTGTGATTGTGACTGTAAGCAGCGTACAAAGCTGGACATGCCAGCCTCAAGAAGTAAATTTCTGAGAGCTGCTGGAAGGGGACACAAAAAGCAAAGGTTAGTGTGAATACTGCACGTGCTTGCAGGACAGTTAGGGATAGTAAGAAAGGTGTCAATGCAGCATTTCTGGGGATTCTTCCTGCACACATAAAAAGGGCAATTTTATATAGTCACACCTAGTTAATAAGCGTTTTCACTTGACTTTATAAAATAAGATATATGCAGAAAAGTATGCACATTCATTAAAGGAGCAATCACATACACCAATTTTAGAGCTGGTGTAATCGACCACACTTAGATTACACACATACTTGTATGCTCTGCTCAAACTCAATTTATGTGCACGCCCACAGTAAAAGTACACACCATTGGGCTAAAGCATGTCCTTATAAAATTGTGCTCATGCTATTTACCTGCATATATTGTGACGCCTTCCACCGCTCTCACCGCACTGCCCCTAGGGGTGGCACGGCAGATTGTCTTTGCTTGAACACTTATAGTGCTATTTAGTATAGACACTTGCCTAATGAGAGACGGTGGATCACCTCCTTAATTGTAGTTGTGGTTTGCTTTTGTTAGCAGTCCGAATAGAAGGAGCACAGGACAATTTATAACATAAATTGCTTTTATTTTTATTTTCTGTAAGGAAATCATTTGTGGCAAAATTCCAGAAAGGGAAAACACATTCAACCAAAGTATAGGATTCTTCTCCAAAATGTGCAAGGTGAATTTCTTCCATAAACTTCTCAACCTTGATAGCAGTATTTTCTAGTATTTACAAACGCAGTAGAAATATCTTTGTGCATTACTCACAAACTTTGGCACTATGAAAAACTTTACTTTCCTTGCTGACTCCAAGTTTAAAACATTACTCAGAGTGCTACCTCTTAGCTTTTACCACTAGCTTTCTCAGCTGACGTTACAGCAGCAATAAAACTAGCTAGGCTTTCACATGAGGTTTCTCTTATCCACTTGTCTGCTTTCCAAGCATACAATGATATCTGAACTCCTGACGTCTTCTTACTTGTTTCATACAGCATAAAGGAAAAGCTTTATACATTAGACACACACAGGCTGCAATCCATCGATTCAGCAGAGGACATTGATTTATCAGAGAGACAGTCCACGTCCATTTCTGTTGGGGAATTGTATGGCTCTGAACTTGGGGTAATCTCTGGTTTAACCTGTTGTATGTTCTTCAGAAGCTTACAAAGGTTTCTCCACTTTAGCTCACGGTTCCCCTCTGTAACTGGGTTTGAACCTTTTGCTTTTCTCCCCCTTAATAGTTTCTCATCAGGAAATGCAAAAGCTTCTTGACTAGCAGTAACTCTCCTCCTAACAGGCTTCCTATAATATCTGTGTGGAGGTTCAAGACTAGAACTGCTATATTCTGATTCAGAGGTACAATCCAGGTTTCTCTGCCGGTTCTTTCTATGCCCACACCCTTTGCACTTGCCTTGTAAGTAGTGGTCAGTCCTTCTGGGCTTAGCAGAATTAACAGCTTTTAAATCCTGCTTCCTTCCCTGGTTTACTGGCCTTTTCCTCTGGCTCCCAGCCTGCAACCGGTCCTGCCTTTGAACAGACCTTCTTTGCAGTCTTTCTGGTGTAAAAGCACATACCGTTTGATCAGTACCTGATTCCTCCTCCCAGTCAGCTGATTCTTCAAAGAAACTTTGTCCTCGGGGTTTTGCTAGTTTCCCTTTAGCATTGCAATTTCCTTTGCACCGTCCTGTGCCTAGTCCTCGTGTGTGTGAAGCTCTGGAATCAACTCTCAACTGATTCTCCAGCTCCTGTTCATCTCTCCCCTCACTTCCTGTGTGACGCAGCTTATATGTTCTGTGAACTGTTTGCTTCTCTGACCCCACCCTCTCTCTGCTTGCAGCTGTCCTAGAGGTTGGGTGTGGCTTCAAGCTAACCCTGCTTCTATGTGCCTTAGTTTCATTCTCTCTGTGGGAAATGTGCTTCTGTGATCCCATCCCCCGCTTGTGGGAACAAATCTCAGAGTTTTTTCTACTTTTAAAGGGCTCTGCAGCCTTCACATCATCACAATATACACCCATTTACATGTGTAAATCGCTAAAATATCAGTATTTACCTGCATTGATTGCACATAGCTTTAAGCAGCTCCATTTAAAATTGCCAATTAAATAAACCTTTTCAAGCCATGACAAAGGAGAATTTGTATACACCTGCTAATTTCCTTTCTTGAATCCTGCTAGACCAGTCCAGATGAGTGGGTTATGCTCACCAGCCAGAATGTAAAGGCAGGCTAGAACAGCTTTCAGTAATGGCATATGTAGTAGTATTGATATGATGCTTCCAAAGCAGAAGCAAGACTGAGAAACTCAGAAAAGTATTAATCAGCAATAACTTTCTACAAATACTTTTAGGCTCTCTTACCACACAACTCTGCTTCAGGCACCAATACTGATAATGCAGTTAAAATGCAGAAGGGCTCCCAAACCTGTAGGGATACTCTTCCCAAGGTGGGTTCTGGACTAGCCTAGCAGGATTCAAGGAAATGGAAATTAGCAGGTATACAAAATTTCTCCTTCGTTACCATCATGCTAAACCAGTCCAGGGAAGAGAGATATACCAAAGTAGTCAGGATCCAGGATGAGAAGATGACGACTCTCAGGATAGAACTGCTCTACAAAGGCATCATCTCTTCAACTCCCATATGCAACCTGTAGTGTTTTACAAAGGTGATTAGGGATGAGCAGGTAGCTGCTTTACAGATGTCTTCCAGAGACACCAAGGCAGTTCATGACGAGCCTTGTAGCCTAGTGGAGTGAGCTCCGACTTCCTCTGGCAAGCATTTTCCACACAGGAGGTAAGCAGAACTAACAGCCTCCTTAAGTCAGTGCGCAATCAAGGACTTGGCCACCCTTCTCTTGTTTAATAGATGCAGCCATGAGTCTGACTGAATGTCCTTCTCCAAAATGGAAAGCAGGATCACATATTGATTAAGATGAAAGGGAGACGGCACTTTCAGGAGAAAGGATGGTGCAATCCTTGGGAAACAGATGCTGACAAGTTAATCAGAAAGGGCTTCCTACAGAATAAGAACTGTAGCACTGACATCCATCTGACAGAACCAATAACCACCAGAAATTTCACCTGCAGGATGAAATCCTTGAGGGAGGTCTTCCAAAGGGGCTCCAAAGGGGAACCTTTCAGCACCTTCAACACCAGAGAAAGCTTCCACTACAACACCACCAGGTACATGGGGGGATGGAACTACTTTACCCCCTTCAGGAAGCAGGACCCATCTGAGTACCACACAGAGGACACACCTTGAACATGCTCCTGGTAGCACCCAAATCAGACTATAAGAATGACAAAATGATCACTATGTCCATCCTCTTGGCATTTTTTATTAGACAGTTTGCACCTCTCAAAGGGCCAGGCCCTAAAAAAGAAGGGCTTGGGGTACTCTATGACCAGTGGACCTTACCATCACCTCCTGAGGTAGCAATAGAGGGGACCCCCACCACTAAGCTCAGATGGCCATCAGATCCAACACTGGCAAGCCCCACCTCTGCACACTGAGGTTGAATGCAAGAGCATTTAGTTCCCACTAGCCAGGATTGACAGTGTTCTAGGTCAAGAAGCTGGCTTGCACATGGTCAGCTCCCACACTGTTTTCTGCCAACAGATCCACCAGATGAGCCTCTGCCCAATGATAGAGATCCACCACCAGGGCTGTGAGTGGTGCCTTGCTTGTTAATGCATGCCACTGCCATGGCATTGTCTGAGAACACTCTGACCACCTTGCCCTCCAGAAGGGTTCTGAACCTCTCCAGAACTAGGTGAATCACCCTGGTCTCTAGTCTGTTGATTGACCAAGCTTCCTGTGAAGATCAGCATCCCTGTACAAAGTTATCCAGAAAATGCGCTACTGAGCCCAAATATTTGCATCCATGGTGACAATTACCTGATCTGTTGCTTCCAGAGGCATTTCATCCATCAGATGGTGAGCCAGCAGCCACCAGGCCAGCTTCCCTGATCTTCTGTGGAAGAGGATAGCAGTGGGAGCAAGGAGACTAGTGTGTCAGAAGGTGCCCCTCCATATGGTGCATATGCGCTCTGGCCCAAGGCACTGGCTCCAGAGTCAAAGCCATCAAACCTAGGAACTGCAGATAGTCCCATGCCCTGGGAGCTACTAGAGAGCAAAAACCACAGAACTGCATCTGAAGCTTTACCAATCTCTCTGGGTGAGAAACAGGGTGTAGCATCAATAGTGCATGGTGGTGCAGAGGCACCATCAAATTGACAAGGAAGGGTGCGCTGCACCACCAATCAGGGATATGATTTGGCATGGTCCCTCCAGACCATTAAAATTGTCAGCATCAACCCACTTCTCCCACTTTCCCAGCACCTTTAATCATCTATAGAGCAGTGGAAGCTTCTTTTTCTTCAACACTCTGCCTATCCTCTGGCTGCTGGCACCTGCATGCTGTTGAGTTGAGTTGTTCCCATCCCATCATGCAACACAGCACTTAAAAGGAGGCAGGGAAGATGTGGCCAATGAGGAGGAAGAAACATGGTCCACAGCAAGGGGAATAGGAAGACAGCCCCAGCAGTGGGAGGGAATAAAGCCCAGGACCTGTGGAAGAAAAATGAAGGCAAGCAGAGGGAGCTGTGGCCTTGGAAATGAAGAGTCATAGAAAGTAGCCAGGTCTCCTGTGGAGCTCGTGGGTGCAGAAGATGCTTCTATAATCAGAGGCAGCAGTCCTGAAGAGGAGGAAGAACAGATGCAGGGAGCCCTTGGGAGCCAAAGAACTTGCACATATTGATGGGAGTTTGGAATTTGCCAGTATAATACTCCTATGACTGAATGAAACAAAAGTTGTCAAGGTCACCTGAGGAAGCCCTTTGTTCCAGGTAAAACAAAGCATCATTGTTGGGAGACACTCTCTTACATTATGGGGTTTGGCCAGCGGGCACCTTTCTAATGTTGCTTCTGGGATGCTATTTATTATGGTCTCTGCTGGTAGCCACAGGACAGGCAGAGCGTTGTAGCAAAACAAATTCTCACTACTCTGCAGATGATTGAAGGTGCTGAGCAGAATGGATAAGAGGGGGTAACACTGGGAACAGGGCTGAGAGACAGGTCTGATGCTGGGATTGGAAGAATGGGACAGATTGAATCTAGAGGGTGGGGATAGGAGAAGGGGGCTAGGGGCTAATGCAGAGGATGGAGATGGGAGAAAGAATAGACATTCAGGGATGAAGGTGGGAGAAGGGGTGTAATGCTGGGTTTGGAAGAAAGGGGCTGGGGGCTGACACAGAACCTGGAGGTTGATAAGGGAGCAGGTGGGAGAAGGGGGCTGGGACAAGGGGACTCAGCATTGGGACTGGGGATGGAAAAAAAGACAGAGGCTGAAAAATGGGGGTAAGAGAAGGGATGTAATCCTTGGTCTTGGAGAAGGGGCTGGGGAAAGGGGCTGATGCAGAGACTGGGGGATGACAAGGGGCTGATAGGAGAAGAGGGCTGGGGCTTAGAGATGGGTCTGATGCTGGGGACTGGGAGCAGATAGCTTGGCAATGTCACAGAGGATTGGAATGGGAGAAAGGGCAGACGCTAGAGGACCTTGATAAATTGGAATACTGGGCATCCAAATGGCAGACAAAATTTAATGTGGACAAATGCAAAGATATGCACCTAGGAAAGAACAACTCGAAATATAGTTACATGATGCAAGGTTCCACATTAGGAACCACTACCCAGGAAAAATGATTTAGGCGTCATCTTGGATAACCCTCCGCCCCAGTGTGCAGAAGCGTCCAAGAAAGAAAATAGAATGCTAGGAATCATAAGGAAAGGAATGGAGAATAAAACAAAGGATATTATAATGCCTCTGTATCGTTCCGTGGTGTGACCGCACCATGAATATTGTGTGCAATTCTGGTTGCTGTATCTTAAAAAGGATATAGCGTTATTAGAAAAGGTACAGAGAAGAGCCACCAAAATGGTAAATGGGATGGAAGGATACACCTATGAAGAGAGGCTAAAAAACCTGGAAAAGAGATGGCTGAGGGGAGGTATGATAGACGTCTATAAATTAATGAATGGAGTGGAACGGGTAAACCTAGATCAATTGTTTACGCCATCAAAATATAGAAAGACTAGGGGACATGCAATGAAGCTACAGGGTAACCTATTTAAGACTAATAAGAGAAAATATTTTTTCACTAAAGCTGTTAGTATAGCCGGGTTTAAAAAAGGTTTGGATAAGTTCCTGGAGGAAAGGTCCATAAACCATTATTAAAGGGGACCAGGGATATCCATTGTTTGCCCCAATACAAGCATTGTGGAACCTGTGTCTTTTGGGGAAACTGCTAGGTACTTGTGACCTAGATTGGCAACTGTTGGAAACAAGATACTGGGCTTGATGGACCTTGGTCTGACCCAGTATGACATATCTTATGTTCTTATGTAAAGGTGGAAAGAGAGAGACTGAGGATTGGGCAGGGAGTGGGGGGGGGGGGGGGGATGAAATCTAGCAATAGGAGGATGAGAAAAATGATGATGAAAGAACATAAGAAATGCCATACTGGGTCAGACCACGGTCCATCAAGCTCAGTATCCTGTTTCCGACAGTGGCCAATCCAGGTCACAAGTACCTGGGGCATGTTCCCAAAAGACACAGGTTCCACAATGCTGTCCTGGAGCAAGTTGTGGATTTCCCGGGTCCTCTTTAATAACAGTTTATGAACCTTTCCTCCAGGAACTCATTCAAACCTTTTTTAAACCCCGCTACTAACAGTTTTTACTACATCCTCCTTAACGAATTCCAGAGTTTGATTAAGTGTTGAGTGAAAAAATATTTTATTAGTCTTAAATGGGTTATGTTGTAACTTTATTATGTGTCCACTAGTCTTTCTACTTTTTGATGGTGTATCAGTATCAGAGATAGATGTAGAAAAGGAAGGAGAGAGCACAGGGACACTGAAAAAAACAGAAAATGAAAATGAGATTCTGGCAAAGAGAAACCAGGACCAACATAACTGGAAAAACAAAATGGTCAGAGAAGAAAGGTAAAAATAATAGAATATGTCAGCTTTGGAAATGTGGATTTTTTGTATTAGGTTCTGTACAGGAGGAAATGTATTTCACTTTTCCCAACTGGATGTTACTGGTGTTATTCTATTTGCAGTGTTGACTTTTCATAGGTGTATTGATTTTTTAGGGCTCATGAAATATTGTCAATATTCCAGTACTGCCTTTTCATATAGGGATTTTGCTGTTGCCTCACAAAGTGTCTGCTAATTAAGAATGTTAGTGTCACTGCTACAGAAGTGACAACAGAATTAGAATATTTTTTATATTGCAGGCAGTAAGGGGAAACACCCTTGATCACCCGGCCAGCCATTTTGTGAGAATACTTTCATGGATTTCTATTAACTTATAAATTTGTGTGCTGAGATTTTAAGCCAGAGGGAGGTCAGATATAATTCTGTTAGAGGATAGAGCATCTCAAAATTCTTGTTTTTCAGCCACTTGGCAGCAGATAATTTTCTAATGCACCACTAACTTAAGCAATTACCCTATGTCCCTGGTGAGAAACACTACCCATATGAGTGTCGAAGCAGACACCCAGATATTCCAAGTCCTTAGAGAGAGTTAAGTCACACTTAGAATAGTTGATCACCTGACCCAGCTTTTCCAGGCACTGTATCACCTAGGACTTGTCCACCATGGACCTTTCCAGGGAATTGGACCAAACCAGTCAGTTGTCCAGATATGGATGAACTCGGATCGCCTTCTAGTGCAAGAAAGCAGACATGACCACCATGACTTGGAGACAGTGTGTGGGGCCATTACAAGGCCAAAGGGAGAACCTGGAACAGGAAATGGCAGCTCAGGATTCAAAAGTGGAGAAACCGCTAATGTTGATCCTGTGCAGGAATATGGAAGTATGCCTCAGAAAGGTTCAAGGAAGTTAGAAACTCTTCTTGCCAGACCAATGTAATGGTGAATCTGAGGTTCTCCATGCACAAATGGGGCACTCTAAGCTTGGCATTGACCACTTCAAATCCAGAAGGGGGTAGAAGGACCCACCTTTTTTGGTACCATGAAGTAAATGGAATACCTCCCCTGACCTTGTTCTGTGGAGGGCACAGGCATGATAGCCTGCAACTGCAGAAGGTGCTGAAGAGTTTATTTGATTGTTGCTCACTTAGCCAGGGAGCCACAAGGAGACTCCACGAAAGCCTTCTGAAGAGGTTCTGCAAACTCCAGCACATACCCCTTTTTGAGAACCTTTTGGGCTGATGCAATGTGGGTCCATTCCAAGCAAAACAGCCAGAGCTGCCCCAACCAACTGTACCACAGAAGGAACCCACCAGATTTCATTGAGAGGGCTTACTGGCTCCCAAGGAAGCTCCTGCTGAGTTCCACAAGTGCTCTTCTTGGGTTTAGACCATAGGAGGAATAGGCTGAGCCAGAACTCTTTCTGGCCCTGAAGCAACCCCATGCTCCCTGTTGAGTCCTGCGAGTGGAACCTCTGGGCCTATTTTTCAGGAGCCTCTTAGGTGAGTTTCTCCCAGGTCCTGATCCAACTTTTTCTAGCCTTCCTCAAAGAGCAACTTGTCCTTAAGGGGGAGCTTGCTCAGCCACAGCATCAGAAGACCAATCCAAGAGCCCAAGCCAATCTCAGGCTACCACAGGGACATGTCCTTAGAGGAGATCTGAATCAAGTCATAAAAGGCATCCTTCATAAAAGATGCTCCAGACTCCAATTTCATGGACTTTAAGTTGAAGGACAGACTAGATAGGCCATATGGTCTTTTCCTGTCATCATGTTTCTATGTCTGGCAATTGCTGAATCACGTACAAGAGCACTCAGGCCAGCACACCCACACAATGCACCAACTGAGTGCTCAAGGCTGAAGCTATAAAGATATTCTTGAGGAGAACTTTCACTCTCCTATCTTGAGTCTCTTTCAGCACAGCACCACCTTCCACTGGAATAGTTGTGCACTTCATCACTGCTATGACCAGGGAACCTTTGGGACCTCTTGGGACAGAGGATATAGCTAAGCCAGGACCTTAATGCCCCTCAGCTCCACTTCCAGTGTCTAACACTGAGAGAACACAAACTTTCAGAAGGGCTCAGGAAGGGGAATAAAAATCTGGAAGGCAAACACCACTCCTCCAGGATAGGGACTGCTTAAGAAACCTGTATTGAGGGGGGGGGGGTGGAGATTGCAATGTGTAAGGCAATCATGGTATCCTGAATATGGGCAATCAGGTTCTTCCTATGAAAAATGTGAAACAATGAGGAGTCTTCTCCCTCCAACAGGGCAAGCTTCTTTTCCTCCGCTGACTCACTCAGTTGAAACAGGGAATCCTCATCTTCTTCCCAGTGCTCCCTCATGTGAAGAGGAATGGACTGGTGAAAAATGAGAATGGGGCCCTTACTGTCAGAGGGAAAAACCTCAGAGGGCCCTAAGTCCTGCATAGGAGAGATCAGGGCCTCAGATCCCTGTGAGGAGGGCTACCAGGTAGTTACCAAGGACTGAAAACAGCCCATGAACTGGAGCTGCTGCTCAAAACTGGTTGAAAATGGGCCCTGGGCTGCAAATGACCTTCATGAGCCTGCCAACTTGAGGCTGGGGCCGCCTCACCATTCTCCCCTTCAGCCAGGACCATGTGAGTATCAGCGATGGCTGCTATTCCTGCCAGTGGGAAAACCACAGGAGATATTTATTTATTTCTTCTATACCGCCCCTTCCAGTGATCAAGGGCGGTTTACATGGAACAAGTTAACAAATTAAGTATACTTCCGTATACATTACATTGAACAGAAAGAAACTTTCCAACTTTTTACATATAATAACAGGTGTAGAAATAAAAAAATGTCCAAACTATTTACATAAGTTATTTACAAGTTGTTCTATACAAATGTGTTACAGAGTAATCGTACAATGTGTTACAGAATAATGGTGTGCCATGTGTAGGTGGTGGAATTTATTTCCATTATTATCATAGGTTTTGTGTGTGTGTGAAGGGGGACTGTGTGGGGTTATTTAATTGTGGTTTTGGGGGTTCTGAGTTGGTGTGTCTGTGGATGTTGTGGGACAGAGCATGGGGGTTAGGGAATTTGGAAATATTCGGAGAATAGGTATGTTTTAAGTTCCTTCCGAAGTTGGGAGAGGTCTTTTATGGTGCGGAGGTCTAGTGGGAGATCATTCCATAGCATGGGGGCAGTGAACGTGAAGGCTCTGTCACGTGAGGATTTTTTGGTCTTCGTGAATGATTTTGGCATATTAAGTGAGTGGGCTGCATTTTGTCTGCGAGCTCTTGATTCGGATGGGGTCTGTAGTAGTGTTGATAGATGTGATGGGGCGATGTCATTTAGGAGCTTGAAGGTTGTTAGGAGAATTTTGTATCTGATACGGCTGTTTATAGGGAGCCAATGTAGTTCTAGGAGTATAGGGGTCACATGGTCTGTTATACGAGCTTTAGTAATTACTTTTGCACAGATGTTCTGGGCTCTTTGTAATAGGTAAGTGTTTTTTGTGGTAGGCCAATTAGTAAACTATTGCAATAGTCAAAGTGGGGTGTGATGAGTGTATTGACAACCGATCTAAAGTCATGTGTGTCCAGGAGGGGCCTTAGGTGTTGTATGGTTTTGAGTTTATGAAATATGGTTCTTACTGTCTGCTTTATGTGTGGTATCATGGTGAGAGTATGATCTATTATTACACCCAGATATCTTACCTCTTTTTTAACAGGTATAGATGTATTGTTGATTGAGATTGTTGTTGGGAAAGTATCCTCAGTCACGGGTGTTCTTGTAACGAACATTGCTTCCGTTTTTTTGAGGTTTATGCTGAGTTGATTTGGTTTCCATGGCATAGGCAGCCAAATTATGGGGTCCCAACATTACCAAAAAATGTGCCCTGAGGCTTCTCTATCACACTTGGGGAAACAGCAGCAAGTTGCAGAGCTCACTTAATGGGAACTGTAAACATTGTACATCTGTGGACTGCAACGTTCAAATGTGGTTAAAGGAAAAACAATGCTAAGTAAAGAAAGCCACCAAAAAAGGAAACCATGCTAGAAAAGGAACCCCTAATCGGTAAGGGAATCCTCTCATCCCACAAGCAGGCCAGAAAAACCCAAGAAGGGCCTGAGAAGCCCAGCTGCCTTGAGGTTCTTTTTTTATTTTTAAAGTTTAAAGCAGCTTCATTCAAGCAGCACAAAAGAGAGCCAATTAAAGTAATAGGACCAACTTAAAAACACTAGCAAAAACTAGAAAAAGAAGATCATACGGATATAGGAAAGGGATCCTGAACCCATATTTACTGACCCCTTTCAGTGCCCTCCTGCTCGCTCTCTGACTCACCAACACTTGAAACCTGTGGGTAACAGTGCTGTTCACAGGGCAACTGTTGACTTGAGGAGGCAATAGGCATATCCAAGCTCTGAGCAAATGTTGAGTCAAAGCTCCCTAGCACACAGGCCACAAGACTGTGATCTGGGCCATGGGAGAGAGTCGCGTCTGCACACACCCTGCCACCTGCTGGAGGCAGACAATACTTTCTTCTATCAGCGCCGGACCAGAGTATATACTAGTGATGACATCACTGAAACCGTTCTAGTTTGCTTCCACCTGCTGGCTGGGGAGCAAAAAACATTCAGCTGGACTGGTCTAGCAGGATGAAAAGGAAAAAATATTTTTTATGCTGAATATCTGATTAATATACGCCTTTCACCAGAGTAGCTATTTAACAAGATTTGGGAATTTGCAGACATTTGTTTTCCTGAGGCCAGAATTATTTTGGATGAACCAAATCCAGTGCGATTAGGAACAGAGTGTTCTAGCCTGGTTGACAGCAGTTAATCATGAATACTTTTGCCAAGATTATTAACAGTATTCATTTCTTTAGTCAGTGACCAAGAAAGACCAGTTGAGCAGTAATGGTTAAAGTGAATGCATGCCAGGGATTTTTTTTCCACTGCAGAGCTACGTCTTCAGATCTTAACAATGAAGTAAGAAAAGGCGGTAATTGAATCTCTCAGTATGTTGCAGTAGGAGACATGCAAGCCAAGACTCCAAGCACTAACACTCTATTGTCCATCATGTAAATACTGCTGGGACATCAGCCAAGGCCCGGGGAAGTGAACTTCATCCTGGTGGGCAAGAATCTCTAGTGTCAGATACAAAAGTCTGCATAATGAGGCCCATTGCTAGCCAAAAATCTATAGCCATGTTGTCTCCTTCAGTTGTTAGAAATTCAGTGGCACAGGCCCAACAGCCATCAGTGGCGTAAGTGGAAGTGACTGTGCATGAGGTATGAGCCAAACGGGTTTCTCTTTTACTCATTTTAGGACCTCCAACACTGTTACAGCAATAGCAACACCTGCATAGAATTAATCATCAGCAGGCTCAGAAGGCATTACATTGACTTGTTCTGTGTGCTTGTTACAGATGCTCTTATCTATAATAAGCGCCATCCTGTAGGGGTTTTCTGCCAGGTTGTGCAAGCTCGAGTGAATACACCCTGGTTGGTTGCAGTACTGGTAAGACTTTTACTGGTCTGGACTAATATAAAAAGTGCCCTGTAACAATGTAACCCAAATGTCCTTTCTTTTATTTGTTGCCCTGCTATGTTGTATCTTTCAGGGCCAATAGGTGGAGAACTGAGTGGAGGAGTAGCCTAGTGGTTAGAGCAACAGCCTAGTAACCAAGCGATCACGGTTTGATGCCCACTGGTGCTCCTTGGGTAAGTCACTTTTTCCTCTGTTGCCTTGGAAGCAATGGCCTTTTCAGATACATATACAGTTGAAAAAAATAATTTTCATCCACTTTTGGTTCCTATGCTCCCTGCTGGACTCTGTCTACTTCCCGGTATTTAACAAGCCTGCCTCCGGGTCTGGAGGAGGGTCAGGCCATTAAGAGGGAAGGAAAAGAAGATTATATGTGTGAGCAAGTCTAAAATATACAGTGCTTAAAAGCATATGATTTGTGTCCTGCAAAGGTCAGCTCCATATTTTAGTATTATCTATCCATGGGGTATCATTTCAGCACAGGTGAGCTTTTGGTCATCAGTGCTGACATTCTAACTTTAACCGAATGTCATATCTGTGAACTTCTGTGTTGTTTGAATAAAGTTGATTGGGGAGGATGAGGGTTATTTTGGAAGACTTAATTGCAATTTACATGTGTATAATCAAGCATATATACATGTAAATTAAATCCACGTGTAAATGTTCATCTTAGAAAGGCTGCAAGTTACCGGTGACTGTCCATACTATGTTGAAAGTGCATGGGGGGGAGGGCGTGTCAGAGGCATAGCCTGGATGGGACAAAAATCTACACATGCATTCCCCATTACATAGAGGAAATGCACATGGAAGACCAAAATTGTCCGCATCCGGATTTACACTGTTTGGTGACACAAAGAGATTATAGAGGATATACCCCTTGATCCGTTAATGTTTATTTCCCCCTGCAAACTGAAATGAGGTAAAAATAAAAGCCTCTGCAGGTGATTAAGAGCAGCTGCACATTGACATGTGCAAAATAGCTCAGATATATGTGCCAGTGGCAGCATTTACGTGTTCACATTGTAACATGCTGTCACTTACATGTGTAAGTTGCCGAATATCCTCCATTGATTTTTTCTCTGTGAATATTTGTGAAATGGCTCCTTCCACTACATGAGAATATCAATCCCTGTGTGTTCCTCCACTTCCTTCTGTCCATAACCTGATGTTAACCGTCATGTCCATTTTGACGGATGGAGATATGTTGATTTACATCTGGCCTCACTTCTAAAAGTGACATAAATTTGCAGATATTTTCCTTTCCAGGTCCCTCCCACCACCATAAAAGACCTTTCTAAAATGTGCCTTCAGCACTCCTCTCCCCCACAAGCTAATTCATGCACACATATTCTCTCTCTCTCTTTCCCACCTCCAAGGAGGACCCCAACGTCCTCCTTTCCCCAGGCTGAGCCCAAGCGTTATTCCACTCTTTACCTGTCTCTGATATCACAACTCTCCTTGCTTCATCCGCCCTCTATACATCACTCATAAATCCTTGACTTGTGATATGGGTCATCTTCTTCCTCCTCCCTTCCTCTGGCTTGGCTCTGTCTCCTCCAGCCCCTTTCCTCCTACTTCTCCTCATATGGTCATTGCTATAGAGCTGCCAAGTTACCCACTTCCAGGAAGGAGATGTTTTTTAGTAAGCTATGGTATTTGAAGTCCCAGATTTTATCGAATGGCATCAGTCCTGCAGGGTCCATGAGGCATCATTATAGTGTTGGCTTAAAATCTCCTCCCTTATGAAACTGGATAAATTGGTAGCTCTATTGATACAAAAGGAGAAAGGGGGAGGGGTCTACATGGACAAGGAAGAGAAGAAAACAAATGTTTTTTTCCCCTTCACCTCCCCTCCTATTTCTCCTCCCATGCTGCCTGTTGATGAAGGAAGGTAGGGGATGAGGCTGGAGCAGACATTGCAGAGCAGAAACAATTGCTATAGTCCCAGGGTAATCTGATACAATATACGTAGTACAGATACAGCTCTCAAAACCAATGCACAGATGATTAACTGTATTACTCATACACTGTCAAATGTCATGTCTGGTTACACATGGGACTGTTACTTCTGGAGAGAGATCTGCAATTGTGAGTATATACTTCTGGGAATTTTCTGAAAGGAATTCTTTGTATTAAAGCTAATTAATCTGTGAACCCAGTGTTTTTTGTTAAATCAGTCAGGGCCTAGTAGCAGCAGTTTAAGTTTAAATTTAAAACACAGAAGAGAGCTTTCTGGTTAAATATGGAACTCAGCAGAGAGTTTGTAGTTTAAATTTAATACTCACTCAGGGCCTAGCATCAACAAAGTAGTTTTAGTTTTAAATTTAAAACACAGAAGAGAGCTTTCTGGTTAAATTTAGAACCCAGCAGAGAGCTTGTAGTTTAAATTTCATAATAAGTTAGAGCCTAGCAGCAGCAAAGAGCTATAATTTAAATCAAATCAGAATATAGCTTACCTCAGCAGCAGAGGACAGGGTACTGTGTAGCAGCTCTCTTTTAATAAGTGTTATTAAAAGAGGGCTACTACAGAGATTCTCCCTCGTGTAAGGAACGTTGCCTAATTATCCTGTACCCAAGTCTCCAAGTCTAATGCCTGTAGCCAGGCAATCCGTCGTGCACCAATGGCAATAGCAGAAGTTCTGCTGATGCATTCAAAGCAGTCAAAAGCTGCACGATATACAAACTTGTTGACATTTTGAGCATGCTTAACTAGAGCAAGAAAATCTTGTCTATTATCATCCGGGAGAAAAGGGCTCATAAGTTCCAAGTCTCCTGTGACTTCCTTAAGGAACATTCCCATATATAGGATGTATGAACTGATTCTAGCCGAAAGCATGGAAGCTTGAAATGTTCTGCGTCCAAAAGCATCCAGAGTCCTGCATTCATGACCTGGAAGATTGGATGCATGTCTCTTTGCACTTTTCATCCTACGCATGGCTGATTCCACTACCATTCAATGGTGTGGTAACTGGGTTTTCTGAAAACCAGGACATGGTGGAACTCGATACATAGTATCAAGCCTTCTAGAGTGAGGAGAAGTGGTCAGAGGTGTCTCCCACATTCTGAGCATCAAGCTATGCAGAATTTAATGGATAGGTAGAGTAGCTGCCTCCTTGGGAGCTTTAGGATATTGGAGGATTTCCAATTCCTTTGCTCTGGGTTCTTCTTCAGGAGCTACTGTGATTGAAAGACCTTTGGCCATATCACGGATGAAATCCTGAAAAGACATGTCCTCTGGAGGTGACATTCTGCGTTGGGAAGAAGAGGGATGTTCTAAGAGAAACCCTCTAGTGCCAGCAGAATTCTCAGAGTCTTTGGAATCGGAGGAATCTAAGTATTCCTGACTCCGATGCTCTTGCAAAGCATGATCCCGGTACCGATCGAAGTCGGTACCGAGATGAGCCGGTACCACTTTGTCTCCTCCAGCCAGAGATGGCATAGGAAGAGTTCCCACCGGGGCTGGCACCGTCGGTACCTGCATCACCAGTGTCGGTACCGGCATCAGTGTCGATGTCGGCACCGGTGCTCTTGGGACCACCGGTACCGCAGCCGAGAGAAGAGCTGCGATACTGCGCTCGATAGCAAGGAACCTCTGGTCTATCGACGCTGCCGATGCCTGGGTGTCGGTACCGGTAAGGACAGCCAGAACCCCTGAGCATGGCACAGGTAGTTCTTGCGAAGTTGAGGCCTCGAGAACATCCTGAAGCCCCATCGATGCTTTGGAAACCGAAGCCTCCCGCCGGAGCTGTTTTGCCGGTGTGGTTTCCTCAAGGCAATGCCAACAGCTTCTCGATGCTTAGCAGGAGAGATACCCTTTGAGGACCGGCTCTTATGTTTAGTTACCTGAGATCCATGGGAGGAAGAAGAGGCCCTCGACGATGTCGATGCAATGGATCTGGCATCTGAAGAAAAAAGGGTACTGAGCTTTGCGGCCCGGTTCTGTCTTCCTCTTTTGGTCATCCCCATGCAGTTGGAGAATGATCAGGTCCTAAACATTTTAGACACCAATCATGGGTGTCAGTGACAGAAATGGTACCGCCACACTTAGTACATTTCTTAAAACCACTAGTTGGTTTTTCCATGATTCAGGAAAATGGGGCCTAGTGCCCAAAATGGCGCCTAGCACAAAAAGGGAAAAGTTTCTGAAAGAAACAGTAAAAGTTTTTTATTTTTATTTTTTTAAAAGAAGGAAAAGAAAAGAACCGGCGGTCATGCGATAGGCAAACGCAACCACAGAAAGAAGTTGGGGACATGGGGAAAAGAAGAAGCGCTCTGGATTGCATTGGAAAGAGGAGATGGCACTTTCATCCATATTGCTGTAGTCTACAGACCTTCGACTCAAATTGAAGAGAGAGATAACAAATTGATTATAGATATTGCCAAGATAGCAACAAAGGGGGAAGCGATTATATTGGGTGACTTTAATTTACCTGATGTGGATTGGATTACTCCTTCTGCACATCTCGAAAGAAACAAAAAAATTGTGGATGCTCTCCAAGATGCATTACTTAGACACATGGTGATGGAACCAACCAGGGAAAGCTCAACGCTGGATGTAGTGCTCAACAACGGTGATAGCATGTCGAATGTCTGCGTGAGTGCCGCTGTGAGCAACAGCGACCATCACACAGTGTGGTTTGAGATAAAAGCCATGGTTCAGGCCAATCATAGCAAGCTCAAAGTCCTAAACTTCAAAAACACTGACTTCAATAAAATGGCCGAGTACTTAAAGGAGGAGATGACGGAGTGGAAGGAGATAAGGGAAGTGGAATTGCAATGGGCTAAATTAAAGGCGGCAATAAAAGGGGCAACAGATAAATATGTAAGAAAAGTAAATAAAAACAAGAGGAGAAGGAAACCTATTTGGTTTTCCAAAGAGGTGGCTGCTCAAATAAAGGCAAAAAGCACATCTTTCGCAAAATTCAAAAGCTTGCAAACAGAAGAACACAGAAATGAATACAGGATCAAGCTCAAAGAGTCTAAAAGAGAAATAAGGATAGCAAAATCAAAGGCAGAGGAAAAGATGGCTAAAGATGTTAAGGGTGGCGACAAAACTTTCTTCAGATATATTCGGGAAAGGAAGAAGATCAGAGTTGGAATTGCAGGACTCAGAACTGCTGGGAAAGGACTCGTGGAAAGTGACACTGAAAAAGCAAAATTGCTAAACAAATATTTCTGCTCTGTTTTTACTAAAGAAGATCCTGGAGATGGACCAGCTGTGACTCCCAAATATAAAAATAGGAATGAAGTAGATACCACACCATTCGCAGAAGATGAGGTGTTAGAACAACTTGCTAAACTGAAAGTGGATGGGATACATCCCAGGATACTGAAAGAGCTCAGAGAGGTTCTTGCAGGACCGTTAAAGGATGTCTTCAACAGATCCTTGGAAACAGGAGAGGTTCCTCAGGACTGGAGAATGGCTAATGTTGTACCTCTACACAAAAGTGGTGACAGGGAAGAAGTGTCAAACTACAGGCCCGTGAGCCTTACCTCGGTGGTGGGAAAAGTAATGGAGGCGCTCCTGAAAGAGCGAATAGTGAACTTTCTCAAAACCAACAAGTTGCAAGATCCGAGGCAACATGGTTTTACCAAAGGGCGGTCTTGCCAAAAAATTTGATTGAGTTCTTTGACTGGGTGACCAAGGAACTAGATCTGGGGCATGCAATGGATGTCATCTATCTGGATTTCAACAAAGCCTTTGATACTGTTCCTCATAGGAGGCTTGTCAATAAACTCAGAAGCTTGGGGATGGGTCCCAAGATAGTAAACTGGATTAGAAATTGGTTGACTGACAGACAACAGAAGGTGATGGTACATGGAGCTCACTCGGATGAGAGGAAGGTGATTAGCGGGGTGCCCCAGGGTTCGGTCCTGGGCCCGGTACTGTTCAATATATTTGTGAGTGATATTGCTGAAGGACTGAATGGAAAAGTCTGTCTTTTTGCAGATGACACAAAAATTTGCAACAGAGTGGACTCCTCCGAGGGAGTGGTTAACATGAGGAAAGATCTACAAAAGCTGGAAGACTGGTCTAATGCTTGGCAACTACGATTTAATGTGAATAAGTGCAGTGTCATGCACTTGGGTAGCAGAAATCCAAGGGAAATGTACACGATAGGGGGTGAGAGGTTGGTATGCACGGTTCAGGAGAAAGACCTTGGTGTGATTATCTCTGATGATCTCAAGGTGGCAAAACAGTGCGAAAAGGCAGTGGCAAAAGCCAGGAGGATGTTGGGCTGCATACAAAGAGGGATTACCAGCAGAAAAGAAGAGGTACTTATGCCACTGTACAAGTCACTGGTGAGGCCTCACTTGGAATACTGTGTTCAGTTTTGGAGACCATATCTTGCAAAAGATGTAAAAAGACTGGAAACTGTTCAGAGAAAGGCGACCAAAATGATTTGGAGCCTGCGTCAGAAGCCTTATGAGAAGAGATTTGAAGACCTAAATATGTACACTTTGGATGAGAGGAGGGACAGGGGAGATATGATTCAGACCTTTAAATACTTAAAGAGAAATGATGAACAAACAAACCTCTTCCAAAGACGGGGAAGCTGTAAAACTAGAGGGCATAACATGAAGCTGCAAGGTGGTAAATTGAAAGGCAATGTCAGGAAATATTTCTTCACTGAAAGGGTGGTGGATGCTTGGAATGCCCTCATGCCTTTGATGGAAGTGGTGGGGGCAAACACAGTGATAGAATTCAAAATGGCATGGGACAAACACTGTGGATCCCTTTACAGGAACAGGATAAAAACAAAATAAACGGTACCATCTAACTTCTGAACCATCTAACACAGCGGTTCTCAACCTGTGGGTCGTGACCCCATGGGGGTCGCCACAGGATTTAGCGGGGGTCGCCTCACTCCACTGTTAAAAAAAAAAAACGCACAAGTTGCTGCCGCTGCCGAGTCCACTTCTCGGCAGCGGCAAACTCACCGCTTCCCTTCTAATGTAGCTGCGGCTCCCTGCCTCTTAGGGAACTGCAGCTGTGCCTGTGAAACCATTGCAGAGCCGTCCAGTCTCTCGACAGGCTCCGTGAAGCATTGTCCTGCCTCCAAAGGAAGTTGTTTACCACTTCCTTTGGAGGTGGGACAATGCTGCACAGAGCCTGTCGAGAGACGGGAAGGCTCCACAACGGTTTCAAAGGCACAGCCGCGGTTCCCTAAGAGACAGGGAGCCGCGGCTGCATTAGAAGGACAGGGCAGTAGCAGGCTGACAGGGAGAGGGGAGGAGGGGGCAGGGAACCTGCAACGGGGCTGACGAGAGGGAAGGAGGGGGCTGACATGGAGGGATGGATGGAGGGAGGGAGGGGGCTGACATGGAGGGAGGGAGGGGGGCTGACATGGAGGGAGGGATGGATGGATGGACAGGGGGGCTGACATGGAGAGAGGGGGGCTGACATGGATGGAGGAAGGGGGCTCACATGGATAGAGGGCAGGCTGACGGACAGAAGGGGGCTGACATGGAGAGAGGGGGGCTGACATGGATGGAGGGAGGGGAGGGATGACATGGAGAGATGGAGGGAGGGAGGGGTGGCTGACATTGATGGATGGATGGATGGAGGGAGGGGGCTGACATGGAGGTTGGGAGGGGGGCTGACATGGACAAAGGGAAGAGACAGGGGGACATACTGGACAGACGGGGATAAATGCTGGACAGAGGGGAGAGACAGTGCGGGTTAGGATTATAATGGGCAGATGGGGGGGCTAGGACTGGTAATGGGTTGATTAGGGAAGGCTAGGACTGGGAATGGACTAATCAAGGGGGGGTTGGGACTGGGAATGTGCTGATAGGGGGGTAGGACTGGTAATGGACTGATGGGGGGCTAGCATTGGAAATTAGCTGATCGGGGAGGTTAGGACTGGAAATGGGCTGATTATTAGAGGAGGCTAGGACTGGTAATGGGCTGATGGGGGGGTAGGACTGGTAATGGGCTGATTAGGGGGGACTAGCAGTGGAAGCAAGCTGATTGGGGAGTTTCGACTGCGAATGGGCTGATTGTGGGGAGGGGAGGATAGAGCTGCTGGCCCTGGAAGAAAACTGGGGGCTAAGGCTACAAATGGGCTGATATGAGGGGATGGGAGAATGGAAATGGAAGGGAGTGGATCTGAGAGGGGCTGCCATGGTATTTGTACTAGAAGGGACTGGTCAGTGGGGAAGGAGGGGGACTGGAAGGGAATGGACACAAGTGAAAGCCATGGGAATGCAAGTTGACATTGGAAGGTACTGAGAGTGAGGACTGGAAAGGGGCTGATACTGGGAAGGGTTACTGGGACTGGAAATAGGCTGATGGAAAGAAGTGAAGAAAACGAAAGAAGAGATAAGAAATGGCAGATGGACCATAGACCACAGAAAGAGAGCTAAGAGAAGACAGGAAAGCAGAAGCCTCAGATCGGGACCAGCATGATTAGTGAATAAATTGGTCAGACAACAAAGGTAGAAAAAATAATTTTATTTCATATTAGTAATTTGACTACAAAATCATCATAATTTTGAAATCAAATATTGTTACTTGTTATTGTGATTAATTATTATGGTTTAAATAAGTAAATTTTATAAATAAAAACATATTGCAAAGGCCTATAATATATTAATAATTCAACAAATGATTACAGTGACAATGCATTAACGGTAAAGGAAGAGAGACGCATTTGATTTTATCATTGGGGGTTACCACAAGTTGACCAATAGTAAAAGGGGTCACGGTACAAAAAAGGCTGAGAACCACTGATCTAACATCTCAACAAATAGGGGTGTCCTACATGGAGTGGTGGGTTCACCCCTAAACAAAGACATGGGGAGGGGTGGCCTGCACAGAGCGACAGGTGCACCTACTCTTGCCATCTTGCTGGGCAGACTAGATGGACCATGCTGGTCTTTATCCGCCATCACTTACTATGTATGTTACTAAGTTTAAAGATGTAATTTTCTGCGGTGACAGGGAATAGGTCCTGTCAGCTCCGCGGAAAACAAAGAACTGAAGAGGGACAGTTGGAAAGGCGGAAAGGCAGCGCGCATGTGCTGAGGGATGCTCCCAAAAGCGTTCTTTTTGGACGCTGTGGAGCGTTCCCGCGCAGGCTCCGTTGGTACCGATGATACCCATATGTGAGGACTACATTCCTTCTTGTTCCTGGAGATCTCTAGAAGGGCTGCTACTGTCTTTTTTAAACTTTTGAAATTACTCAATGCTCCCTAGACTGGTCATTTCAAAATATATGTGGAAAAGATACCTGAAGAGGGAGGATCCTTGCCCAGCTCAGCCCCGCCCAGGTGTCCCAGATAGACAAGTAGATGCCTAAGTGGCAAATCTCATGCCTACATTGCAGGCACAGCATTTACACCAGCCTTGGAGCTGATATAAACGTTTGAGCCTATAATTTGTAGGTCCACATGTAAATTCTAGTACTTTATAATCAGCACTCATACTTGCATGTTCAGCCCAAACTCCAAGCATGTAAACTACTCTTTATGTGTGCAGAAGACCAAAATACCCCTTTTAGGTGCCTGCTTTCACAGCTCCTTAAATAATTACCTCCTCAGAGGTGGAATAAGTCCCCTGTCTACCCAGCCAACCTTGGACATACCTGGCCGACCTCTGAATCGGCCCTGTACATCCAGGATCTCGCCCCACCCATGACCCACCCTCGCCCTGCTTCCAAACTGCCCCTTCCTGCCCCCGTCTACTGCTCTCCATACAACACAGCTGTACGTATGGGAAGCCTTTGTACCAGGGTGGCAGGGGGATGAATAGAGGTGATGTATGTCCTGACAGGACATACATTCCCGCTATTCATGGCAGAGAATGATCTCCTTAGGGGACATTGCATACATGTGGAAGAATGTGTTGTGGTCTGATGGAGACTAAAGTGGAACTTTCTGACCTCAATGCAAAGTGATATATGTGGTATAAGATAAACACAGTACATCACCTTGCTGATACCATCCCTACAGAAAAGCCTGGTGGCAACAGCATTATGTTGTGGGATGTTTTGTAGCAGTGAGGATCGGTAGGCTTACGAGGATTGAGGGAAAGATGAATGGTGCAAAGTACGAGCAGATCCTGGGCGGAAATCTCTTCAATCCTGTGATAGATCTGTGAATGGGAAATGTTTCCCCTTTCAGAAGGACAATGATCACAAGAATAATGAAAAAGTAACAGTAGGAGTGGCCCAGCAAGAAGAAAGTGAGTGTTCTTGAGTGGTCTTGTCAAAGGCCAAACCTAAATCCACAACTTGAAGATTGCAGTCTACAGACTATTGTCCCCAGACAACCAGAAAAGCTTGAGCTATTCTGCCAAGAAGAATCGGCAAAGACTGCACCATACTACTGTGTATGGTTGATAGATACTTTCCCTAGACAACTCATGTTTGTTACTAGTGAAAAAGAGGCCTCTACCAAGTACTGCATCAATTGTAGTGAAGAGTTAGACAAATCAAAACTTTCTGGCGTCTCCTTCTTACTTCCTTTTTCAATATTTCTATAATAGTACTTTGTGACATATCATGAAATTACAGCTCTCTCAATGACTTTGAATTCTGTTAAAGCAAACTACATTTATTTTATTTATTTAATATGATTTATATAACGCCTTCTCCTGCAATCAAGGCAGTTTAGACAGCAATCAATCAGGGTATAATGACATCTGTGTGTACATGCAGTGTTATACAGCAAGTGTGTGTGTATGTGTGTCTGTGTGTGTGTGTGTGTGTGTGTGTCTGTGTGTGTGCAAGGTGTCGTTGATTCATGGTGGTCTGTTTTCAGCATTCGCTATTTACAATGCTATGTACATAAATGATAGGGTGCGGGGGTGGTTATGTAGTCCAGGGGCTGTTGGGCAGGTTATGTGATGTCACCATAGTGTTCAATGAAGAGTATTGTCTTGAGGTGTTTTCGAAAGTACTTGATGTCTTCCATTGATCGCATGACATCAGGGAGGGCGTTCCATATTGCAGGTGCAGCCAGTGATAGGGCTCTTTTTGCGGTGTCTTTGCATACCTTGGTGAAGTCCTTTGGATTATTGATGTGGTCGGATGTGCCTCTCCTCCTCGGTCTTGTGCTGATGTCGGGTTGTATGAGTGGTTGTAGGCCGAGTGCTGAGGTCTGGTGTTTGATTTTGAAAATGTTTAGGATTGTCTGGTATCTGATGCGGGAGCTGATTGGGAGCCAGTGGAGATCTTTTAGGATGGGGGTTATGTGATCTTGTCTTGATGAGCCAGATATTATGCGGGCTGCTGTGTTTTGAGCCATTTGCAGTAGGCAGAGTGTCTGTTTTGTTAGGCCCAGGTAGATTGGGTTGTAGAAGTCTAGGATGGGTGTTATTAGTGCTTGGCAGACTGTACGGAAGTGATCTTGAGAGAGGAGGGGCTTGAGACGGCAGATTAGTCTCATCTTAAGATATGCATTTTTGGTGGTTCAGTTGATGTGTGACTGCATATTTAGATCTTTGTCGAGAGTCACTCCGAGGTATTTCACTTCCGGTTTTATGGGTATTCTTGTGTTGCTGAGCTTGATGGTGGATGGTGGGACGAAGCTGGTGTTTCGGGTGATGAGTAGTACCTCGATTTTGTTGTAGTTTATTGTTAGGTTGTTGTCTTGAAGCCAGCTGTTCATTTGTGTAAGGCAGTCTGTTATTTTGGTGTAGTCTGGGATGTCGAGGTCTACGGGCGTACATATCATGATGTCGTCAGCATAGATTGTGTATTGTATCTTGTGTTCTTTTATGATGTTGCATATCAGTTGGATGTAGAGGTTGAATAATAGCGCTCTACAGGGAAGATCCTTGTGGGACGCCTTGCTTGACTTCTATGGGTCAGGAGGTGCTGGGGCCAATCTTGACCTGGATCAGTCTATCCGTTAGGTATGAGTTGAACCACTTCAGGGTGGTGCCATTTAGACCAATGTTCTGTAGTCTTGCTAGCAGAGTTCTGTGGTCCACTGTGTCGAACGCTGCTGAGATGTCTATGAATATCATCAGTATTCCTCTCTTGCAGTTGTCTATTATTTGGATTATGTCGTTAAAGAGGTATAACAGGAGCGTTTCGACTCCATGGTTCAGAGGCTTTCCCACAAACACAGGGAATACCGCAAGGCTCTGCGTTGTCCTCCCTGTTGTTCAACCTCTACATGAAACCCAAATGTAAGATTTTTCAGAAACACAAGATCAATTACCACATTTATACAGATGGCATAATGCTATATTCTCAACTGGACACAAACAATCTGAACTATAACCACCTGGAAGAATGCCTCAAGGATGCACAAACTTGGCTTCAACAGAACAGCATGTCCATAAACCATAAGAAAACTGAAGTAATGTTCATCACTAAAAATCAGGACTTCAACCCCTCCTCAACCATCACCATGAACAATAACTCATACAATATCAAAAATGAGATAAAATACCTAGGAGTAACACTCGACAAAAACCTTAAAATGGAAAAACACCTAAGACTACTGAACCGGGCAATTTTCCACAAACTAAGAATCCTCCAACCTCTACGCAACATTATTTATTGAGCAGTCCGATTTCAGAACAATAGCACAAGCGCTCATCACACCCCACCTAGACTACTGCAACGCCATTCTCCAAGGCCTACCAAAAAAATCCCTCAACATACTACAAATGGCGCAAAACGTCACAGTCCAGATCATAATGAAGCGACAACTATCCGACCATATCACACCAATACTAATTGAACTACACTGGCTTCCTATTATTGCCCGCATAAGATACAAAATAATAGTAACCACATTCAAACTGATAAACAACATAGCACCGTCTTACCTCTCCACGCTTATCGCAACTCAACCGCATACAGAAACAGAAGAACGCACAACCTAAACACCCTACATGTACCACCTTCCATCCGCACAGTCAAAACCTCCACAAGTAACAGAACCTTCACCTACATAGCTCCCACGCAATGGAATAAACTACCGGACACACTAAGAGCAAACAACAATCTGCAAGATTTCAGGAAAAAACTAAAAACATACCTATTCCAGGAATACTACGACATAATATAATCCAGAAAGAATCTATTCTCACAGCGCATAACAAAAAACTACATAGAACTTATGTCTGTAAACAAACAGTAAATAGTTTAAACGAAACTGTATATAGACTAAGCTGTAATTAGTGTAAATGAAACTGTAAATAGTCCATAATGTAAATGAATCTGTAAATAACCCAAGCTGTACAAACCGACCACATAAATGCAACTGTAAACACTTCAAGCTGTATAAATTCAAATCACCGAAATGCAGATGTAGATACTTTGATTCTAGTAAGAAATTGTTTGCTGTGCCTAAATGTAATGTAAACCGCTACTGATCGCTGGAAGAAGCGGTATACAAATGTAACCAAATAAATAAATAAATGGTTAGGGCGTAAACCGTGTTGGTTGATGTCCAGTGGGGCATGGCTGTCAATGTGGTCTTGGAGCTGATGCTGTACCGCTTTTTCTTTGATTTTTGCTAGTAGTGGTATGCTTGTGATGGTTCTGTAGGCAGCTGGGTTGCTCTTGTCTAGTGGGGATTTCTTCGGGATTGGACTTATTGTAGCTATCTTTAGCCGGTTTGGCATGATTCCTTGGGTCAGTGAGCAGTGCACTATGTTGTGTATGGTGTGGATGAAGTTTTCCTTAGATGCTTTAATCATTGTTATTGGGCAAGGATCTGTTGGTGCGGTGGTTGTATGGAGCGCGGTGATGATGCGTGAGAGTTGCTCTGTAGATGGTGTGCTGAATTTGTCCCAGGCTTTTGAGGGGGTGGTTGGTTTATTGGTTGTGTTTGTTGTTAGTTGAGGTGAGGTGAGGTATTGAATTTTTCTTGGAGGTGGTCTGCGAAGGATTGTGGATTGATTTGCACATCATTTTCAGTTTTGGGTTCGTTGGTAAGGGTTTTCACTATTTCAAAAAGTTCTTTAGGTTTGTTGTAGGATTTGAGTATAATGTTTGTGTGGTATTCTATTTTCGTTTGGTTGATGAGTTCGTTGTAGTCCTTTTGTTTTGTTAGGTATAGTGCTTGAGTGGTGGTAGATTTGGTGTGTCTCCATCGCCGTTCTAGTTTCCTTGGGTCCGCTTTTGCTTTACGTATGTCTTTTGAGCACCAGGGTTTGCGCTGGTTCTTGGTGTGGTGCTTATTGCTTATTATTGCTTATTTTTATTTTAAAAAAAAATGAATAGTGCATGTAAAACATGGCTGCTAAAACTGGCCTTCTGCACCCTCCCCCCCCCCCAATACTAAATGCTGACACCTAAATTGCCCTTTCCCAGCACAGAAAAATAATTGACACATCTTTTCTTCTCATTCTCTCTCTTCCTTCCTCCTCAGCGCTTAGTGGTTTATACGAGCACATAGGCCTTGTATAATGCTATTTTCCCGATGGTGAATACAATTCAGGTCAATACATGCGTACTCCAAATATAATGCAGTGCAGAATGAAATTAAAGGGGAAAAATACGAGAGAAGCATTAAGAGAAGGCAAATGGCATCTGCAAGGCAAAACTTAATGGGAATTTACTCAGTAAAATGTAATGACGTGGAACACTGAGAGAAAGCAACACAGAATGGGAAGTGAGCTCAAAGCCAAATACTTGTGTTGAAAGGTTGCATGTGTGCCAGCAAATAATGAACATACTTAAGATAAAATGCGCCTTGGAGGCTGATGCAAGAAAGCACCGGAACAAAAAAGAATAAAGCTTTAAGCAGATAAATAAGGGACTGGGGTGGGGGCGGGGGGGGGGGGATGGAGGGAGCAGATGATGGAAAAAAAATGAAGGAACAAAAATGGAATGTGCTAAAGTACTATACATTAGCAACATGAAAAAAAGCTTTCAAGGAGGTAAAGTAAGCAACACGATTTTTAAATACAGCTACTGTGTGTAAGAGGAAAAGAAACAATCAGAGAAACAACAGGACCAGTGAGAGGCAGGAATGGAAAACTAGAGACAAATAAAGTTAATACTGTTGAAGGAGGTTAAATTAATCTTCTGATGGAAGAGGGTGCCAGAAACTGGAGTTTATTTTCCAGGCCGAGGGCGAGTGGGTGAGTAAAGGCTACTGCAGTGGATTGAATTAAACAATAAAACTACAGTATTAAACATCACCAAATCATTAAAGTCAAGAAAACTACCTCCTCAGGATTTAAAAAGAGGCAGAGGTGATATCAGGAAAAGCCCACTGCAATGAGTTTTGGTAACTCTGTAAGGGTTATCACTAGATGACCCAACAGTGGAGTTCTTGTCCATGCTAAATTCAAAGTAGCATGTGGAAGAGTATAAGCTTGAAAGGGAAACTACAATTGGAAGATAGCTGATTATGAAATTGTTTTCTGCAAGTGGTAACTCTGATGTAAGCACAGATGTCTCTGGGATTTCATATTTGCAGTAGGTACGACAGTTAAAATGAGGATTTGCTGCTTGGAATGAAATATACTTCAGAGGACCCTAATACAAATAGTGAAACCAAAGGGGATGTATTAGACTGGGTCTATAGCTAGCCCCTATCAGATGGATACTTCCTGCCTAGGAAGGAAATGCAAAGAGCAGACTGACCAATATGGCTGCTCACAATTAAACGGCAGAGACATTTAGGGCAGCTGTGCCCTCTGCTTGGCTCAGTAGTTAACTATGCAGCAAGTACATGTTTAAGGAAGAAATGGGGTGGGGGGGGGGGATGACACCCACCCACTGAATTTTCTCAAAATAAAATAAAATGGAGCTCCAGTTGAGCAATTAAATGAGCTCTGACTGAAATGCCAGGCTGCAGTTAATACAGCAGAACTTCTCAAATCACAGATACTGCAGAAAGCGTAATGGGCCCACACTCATGAAGGCACAACACACACATACTGCATCTTCGGTGTGTTAATAAAAAAACCTAAAGCTATTCATATGCTACAGCAACTTGCCAAGCATCATTTGGGGTCCTCTAGCTTTTGATTTATTGCTGCTGTACATTACAGAGCAGTGGTACTCAACCTCACTTTAGCAGCAAAGTGAAGCTCAGAAAAACATATCTAATGATTACCATCTTTTAACCTTCAAAATTTAACTCTGGCTTCATTCTGTTTTAGCAGGGCACAACACAGCGAGATGTCTAAGTGATCACAGGTGCTGTATTTTTGTTTCTATTTGAGGTTTGTGCCTCCTGAAGAAGGCATTTGCCAAAATGTGTAGGGATCTCTTTCAATAAAGCACCTGTGACCACCTTACACATCTCACTGTGTTGTGCCTTGCTTTGCTTTTTGCGAGCGTGCTCACTCTCTTTGGGACCATTCTGTTTTAGGCCATTTCAATCTGTGTAGTAAAAGAGCCAGGCAGAGAGCCCCAGGGCACCTGAGTCACTGACTGAGTACACTGTTCTACAGCCAAGATGCTTCCAGGGCCAGCAGGGCCTTCACTGCAGTTCCTCTACCACTTCCGGGGTTCTGCATGCCCCAATTGCCTCAGAGGTGGAATAAGCCCCCTATCCATCTTGTCCTCCCCAAATATACAGGGCAGTGACCTGAATAGACCCTGTACATCCAGGTTTGTGGGTCCACCTCCAGCACAAACCCCTATACATATGGGGAGGGTTGAATGTAGAATTGCATCCAGGGTCCATTCTGGACATCCAACCTCTATTTGTGGGTCAGAATGATGATGCAATTTGAAGGTGCTATTGATATTTATTTTTCTACCAGTACATTCAGATACTGTATATATATTTCCCTTGTCCCCAAGGAACTCACAATCTATGGTTTTTTTTGTACCTGAGACAACAGAGGGTTAGGTGGCTTGCCCAAGGCCACAAGGAGTATCTGTGGGAATAGAAACCCCAGTCCTTCCAGCCCAAGGTTGCTGTCCTCTAGCAGGATTTGAACCCCGAGGTAACTTGCCCCAACCACTAGGCCAGTCCTCCCTCCTAGAATTGCATCATGTTATTCCTAAAGTTATGGATGATGCAATCCTAGCTCAGTTTAATTACATCATTCTGCAGAACAAATTGTGCAAGATTTTTTTAATGAACATAACGTGTCAGCAGTATTTTGGCTGTAGACCATTCTTCTCATTGCTTGGTTTTTTTTTTCCATTTAGTCAAAGTGAGAGATGCCTCGTAATTGTTTGAACAATGCAGATCACTTCTGCCACGTTTGTGGTGAAGTGACTTTTGCATCACAAAAATGCAGTATAAATGCTTTGATTAAGAAAGCCTACCATCTTTATTTTGGCTGCAAAATTGAAGATCAGGACAACAGCTGGGCCCCACACATATGCTGCAACACTTGTGCAACAAATCTTCTCCAGTGGTTGAATAAAATAAAGGAAAGCCAGGCCTTTTGCAGTGCCAATGATTTGGAGAGAGCAGACAGATCATATCAACAATTGTTACTTCTGCATGGTGTCTCCTGCTGGGAAAGTTTTATGTTTATGTTTATTGACTTTATATACCGCTAAACTAATAGACATCAAAGCGGTTTTGTCGAAGAAGAAAAGGTGGACTGTCCAGTATCCAAACATCCCATCAGCTATATACCCAGTACCCCACAGAGAATAACTGCCGGTTCCTGATGCTCCAGAATCATTCTCACTTGAGTCTGACAAGGAAGAGGAAGTGGATGAAACTTCTGGTCCCGAACCATCAATGTCACATAATCCAGATTTTCTCCCATCCTTCTCCTCTGAACCACACCTCATAACACAAGGTGAACTGAATGACCTTGTCAGGGATTTGGAACTACCTAAGAGTAAGGGAGAACTTTTGGTGCTCCAGACTGCAGCAGTAGAATCTCCTGTCAGGTGATGTTAGGGTTTCCATGTTCTGTCAATGTCAAAAACATTCTTCTTCATGGAAGGCGATCTTGTAGCCTGCAACAACACCGATGGTTTGACAGCAGCCCTCAACATCATTCATCATCCAGATGAGTGGAGACTGTTCATTGATTCATTGAAGACAAGCCTTAAAGTTTTTGTTGCATAATGGTAATGTTTTGGCATCGATTCCACTTGGTCACGCAGTCCATATGAAGGGAACCTATGACAATATAAAACAGTTGTTGAGATGCATAAACTATGACCAGCATCAGTGGCAGCTTTGTGGTGATTTGAAAGCCTTTGCTCTGTTGCTTGGTCTGCAGACTGAATACACAACGTACTGCTGTTTTCTCTGTGAATGGGATAGTCGTGCGAAAGATTCCCACATCAAGAGAGACTGGCCACTCCAACAGTCAATGGAGCCTGGAAAGAAAGGTTTGCAGCATCCACCACTTGATGAATCAGGGAAGATTTTGTTACCACCCTTACACATTAAGCTGGATCAAATGAAAAATTTTGTCAGGGCTATGGACAAAACAAAACCAGCTTTCAAGTATCTCAGCGGGAAATTTCAGATTCGTAAACTTCTTCAAGATGATGCATTTAACCGTGCACTACATGGCAAAGAAAGGATGGCATAGAAACCCTTCCAGTTAGTGGCTACAGGTTTTCTCGTTAAAAACAATGCAGACAACTACATAGAATTCATGGAAAACTCCTCAATGCATACAAAGGTTTTGGCTGCCATCATATCACTGAAGATACATTTTTTGCACTCTCATCTTGATTTTTTTTCACCCAACTGCAGATCAGTGAGCGATAAGCATGGTGAGTGATTTCATCAGAACATTGCAGTGATGGAGAAAAGATATCAAGGCAAAGAGAGCCCATCAATGCTTGCAGACTATTGCTGGACAGTGGCACGAGATACTCCATTTACAGAATACTAGAGACAAGCCAAGAAATGCCGAGTAAACACTGAATAAGGTCTGCAATGAATACTAATGCATACAGAGTCATTTATTTATTTCTGTTTCATGCTAACTTTTTAAATAAATTGTATTTAAATAACCCTTTGGCCGATTTTTAAACTTTTAAACAAAGACGACAGCTGAAATATTATCAAGATCATATAGCAACCATAAACACATGAAAAGACTTAGGTTTATAAAAATTTGTAATTAAAACTCTACCACCAACATGCTATATATACACCTAAAATGGAAAAGCTTGAATATCTTGGAAACAGTAGCAAATCAGTGCTTTTAATTGTTATGGTTAAGTTTATTTGATATACCAAAAAGGTGCACACAATCTATGCGGTTTACAATAAATTAAAATACCAGGAAAATCAGAAAGTAACGCCATATTTGTACAGGACAGTGAGAGACCAGAGATAGAAAAAAGGAAAAAGGAGAGGTGATATAAACATAAAGCGGGGACGATTTCTGCTAGACATTCTCTGCTAGCCCCAAGGCAACGACTGGTGCCTCAAGACTGACGAGGGTGGATGTCAAAGGCGGATTCAAAGAGAAAAGTTTTGTGCACCTTCTTAAAGCTCCTGAAACTTAATTCTGCATGGAGGAAAGTAAGTAAAGTATTCCAAAGTGCTAGGGCTGTGGTCGAAAAAGCAGTTTTTCACATGGATTCATACTTTATCACCATCGGGGAAAGGAAGGACAGGCGGAATCCATGAAGTGAACAAAGGGACCTTTCTGGGACATATAATGTAACTAAAGAGGAGAGATAAACTGGTGCAGCATCATGAATAGTCTTGTGAATAAGGGTCAGAGTCTTAAACAAAATCCGGACGTGATTAGGGAGCCCATGGTGTTGAATGAATAGTGGAATTATATGATCAACCTTCATGCCACGTATAAGCAGATGGATGGCTGTAATTTGTATAGACTGAAAACACTTAAGTTGGCACTGAGAAAGTCCAAGGTATGAGGTATTAAAATAGTCCAATCTAGAATCACAGTATGAAGCAACACAGTAGTCTGGGCAGGTTTATTAAGGTAAGGTTTTATACCATGGAAATGAAGGAGGGCCAGAAAGACAGATTTGGTTATTTGCACTAGCTGAAGGGAGAACGTGAAAGTGGAGTCCAGAACAATACCAAGATGGAAGAATGTAATGATAGTTGGGACATGAGTGGGACATGTTTTGGAACCAGTAAACCAAATAGCCATAGTCCACTGCCTCCAATCCCATGACTTTTTAAATTTGGCCAAGAGCCTCTCATGAGGGACCTTGTCAAAGGCATTCTGCAAATCCAGATACAATTTCGCCTCAAGGCAATTGATGGACCACACTGCTTCCCTGCAGTTCCAATAGCTCTGGACTATTTGGTCTTGGCAATGGGCTCCCCAGTCTGAGAGTCTGGCATCCATCATCACGAGGATCAAGCGGCACACCCTTCCACAGGTGATAGGGCTACTGCCATCGCCACAGGCTGGACTTCACCATCAACAGGAGTGGGAGCCTGCACTCAACCTCCTCAGAAGTCAGGGACCACTGAGACAATGAGGACTGCTGGAGCGGTCACATGTGAGCATACACCCATGGCACAATCTCTATGGTCGCCACCATCAGTCAGAGCAGCTGAAGATAATCCCAGACTCTAGGATCCTACTATGCGCAGAATAGCGACAGGCAATCCAACAGTCTTGATTTTCTCCTCTGGCAGGAAAGCTCTGCCCACTTGAGTGTCAAAATGTGCTCCCAGAAACTCCAGGGACTGGGAAGGCAGCAGCTGGCTCTTTCCCTGATTGATCACCCAGCCAAGGCTTTCCAAAAATGACACCATTCAGGACCCCACTGGAGACGCTTCTGAAACGGAATGGCCCCAAATGAGCCAGTCATCCAGAGATGGATGGACACAGATCCTTTGGTGCCTCAGCGCTGCAGCTGCCACCACCATGACCTTGGAGAAGATCCTTGGGGCTGTGGATAGTTCGAAGGGGAGGAAGGCAAACTGATAGTGAGAGCTAAGAATGGCAAAATATAGATACTTCTGCTGATCCGACCACATCGGTATGTGAAAGTATGCCTCAGCCAGATCCAGAGAAGCCAAGAACTCCCCTCAGTGCACCGTTTGAATTATGGAGTGCAAGGTTTCCATCTAGAAGTGCAAGACATGCAAGTGCTCGTTGACCCCCTTGAGGTCCAAAATGGGCTAGAAGAAAGCATTCTTTTTTGGCACCACAAAATAGATGAAGTGTCTGCCCTTGCTCTGGATGTTCGGGAGAACAGGTACTATGGCCCTTAGGAGGAGAGTAGTCATTCACCTGTAGCAGGTGTTCTCCATGGACAGCAGGAATATGTCCTCATGTATGTTTGAGAGCTGCACTGTGTATGCACGCCTGCCTTCCAGTCTGCCATGGTGCCATCTTCTCCACTCAAATTTCATAGCAGTAGCCAAGTAAAGCAACTCCTCTGGGAGATGGGAGGGTTGTGAGGACATACTCCTGGCTGTACACAGAGAACCTCTGCTACAGGTGAGTTACTATGCCTTCTCCATGGACAAGTAGGAAGTAAGCCCTCATGTAATGGATTTCCAAGCTACAGGCTACCAAAAGACCAAGGAGACCAAAGCCCCAGAGGGGCAATAAAACTGGCGAACAGGAAGAACAGCAAGGCAGCCCCTCTAGGGACTCCACCGATTCAGCATCCTCAGTGCACAGCAGCACCAAGATCAGAAAACAACTGCAGGTAGCCTGGACGAACAAAAGGGCTGGGGGCAGGAGCTGGACCTAATACTTGAAAAGGTGCTGGAGCACGACCTGGCCGAAGTTGCTGTCCCATCGGGAATCCCCCTCCATATAGTAGTAGGCTGTGAAAGTGTGGACTGAGGACCACTTCATAGCCATGCAAATTTCCTCCATGGATGCCGATCAGAAGTTAGCAATGGAGGTGGCCATGGCCTGAATGTTATGAGCCGTGACATGACCCTCCAGAGTTCAGACCAGCCTGGGAATATGCCAAGGTGATACAGTCTGCCAGTCACAAGAATAGCGTGCGCTTAGAAACAGCCTTCCCCATCCTATTAGGGTCAAAAGAGATGAACAGCTGGGTGGACTGCTGGTGGGCCTTGGTACGCTCAATGTAGAAAGCCAAGGCATGCTTACAGTACAGTGTGTGCAATGCTGCCTCCCCCTAGCTGGCAAGCGGCCACAGGAAGAAAGTTGGCAGGACAATTGAGCAGGGACTGCTGTTTACCTTGGCTTCCCTGGTGGTATCACCAAACTCCTCAAACATCCAACTTTGACAGCTGCATCGTAGCACGTCACCAAATGTGGATATTTTAGACCTTCAACTATGATGTCACCATGGCAGCCAGGAAACAAGTATGGGTTGGCCAGATCATATGTAAGTTTGTGAGCATGAAGAGTGGGCCAGAAACGATGACCAGATGTGGCCCTTGGACCTGGATCATAGTTTGCTCATTCCATTCTAGCTCCAAGTCCTTGGATAAACAGCAACTTATGGGAGAAATTGTCCTCCTTTGCCTGGCTAAAACACTGTATAGGCTTTCACATTGCACATACTTTCAGTCTGACTGAGGGGAGACAATCATGTGAGCCTGGTTTGGGTGGGACTGGAAAACATCTAGGGATAGTATTTTCAAATCTAAATACCATATTTACTCGAATGTAATGTGCACCTTTTCTGGCCAAAAAGAGGCCCTAAACTCGGTGTGCGCATTACATTCAACGACGCCTTACATTCGGAGGCAAACACTGCTAAGCCTCCAACAGACCTGGCAGTGCTGCCGCCGGGACAACCTACGAGACCGTCGGTGTGATGGCGGACCGATGCACGGAGGTGAGAGGAGCAGAGCCCGAATCCAGGACACCCTGGGGGGAAGGAGAGAGCGGTTAAGTTCATCCTGCTTTGTGGACGTGTGCCATTTATTCCGTCTGGCTGGTAATTGCAACAGCCTCCGGTTTGCTTATAGATCTAATTCAAATAAACCCTTCTATTTCTTGCTTGTAACTTTACAGCATGCTACTGCACTTTTTCTAAAACACTTTATCAGAAGCTTAAAATGAAAGTCCATAGCTTTAGCCCATGCAGCTGCGCACTACAATCGCCAGCAAACGTTTTTTCAATTTCAAGCCTTTCAAAATAGGGGAGCGCATTAGATTTGTTGGCACATTAGACTCGAGTAAATACGGTATATGGAGGGGAATGTTTTAAAAGGGCACCTAAAAAATCTGAAAAATGCACTTATTTTATTCTTTTTTGATGAAGGCAACATAGGCGCCTAGATGTCTATTAAATAAGCATCCAGAATGTACATAAATGCACTCATACAAGGCAGATGTAAGTGTGTGTGCATTCTCTGTGTATGTATGTGCATATTTTATACATTTGCAACTCTTCCAACATGGACATCTGCATGCAGCATTCATGTAAGTTCAAGTTACCAGATGTCCCCAATTTTGGGGGATTGTCCCCAATTTTAGAACTGTGTCCCAGACTCCCTCTTGTCCCCGATTCCAGCAAGTCCATTTTTAGAATTTACGTCCATTATCTTTATATCTTGTACAGTACAGGAAATCCATCATCATGTCTATTTCTCTGTTGATTTGTCTGCTTGGAAGTGACATTGTTGCAGTCATGGGATGAATGGGAGGGGACAGGGTAATGACTCCTCTCCCCTCCTCCAAACCTGGAACTAAGGCGCCTCTTTCCTGTCCCTCCCACTCGTTCTTTGGATAAGTATCCCAGCCTTGCCTGCAGAAAATCTGGTAATCTTAATGTAAATACGCACGTTATTGTCAATGCACACATACAGTGCCTAGTTTAAGAAACATTCCTTTTCCATATGCAAAAGAGGCTTTACACTTTACAGGTCGAAAACCCTTTCTAAGATGACCTCCATTGTTTTGCCAACAGATTTTCTAGCAACAAAGTCCATGGATGCTTTCCCTTTCTACCTTCGTATCCCATAGGCATGTAGTTTCTCTTCAAAATTTACCTACAAGGCCCATGGATACAAAGTATTGCCAGACTTCATTGCCATTTGTAAATTAGCCTCTGCAGGGGTAATTTTATAACAGCGTACCTACGGATGGAGAAGGCACCTATATTTATTTGTTTACAAGCTCTTCTGGCTGCTCAGGTGTTGTGTAGGGGAAGATAGGGAAGCTAGCTGCCACCAGACGTTTGTGCTCACTAGGCAGGTAGGATGAGGGATGATAGCAGCAAATTGCAGAGTTGTGAGTTTGGTTAGAGTGGGCTAGGGGGATGCTGGGGTCTGGCTAGGAGAAAGTTTTGGGGTCAAGGATCATGCCTCCCTCTCCTCAGACCCCAGATTCTCAGTGGAAACCAATATGACCCTTAAGCCAAAATGTTTGCCTCCCCTTAACCAGAACATCCCTCCTCCTTTAATTTATTGATTTAAAAATTCATAGACCACCTCCCACATTAACTAAACTGTTCCAAGCAGTGTATAATATATCAGAATTCCTTAATCTATCATTATCTGCTCAATTCAGAGAGTCTAATCCAAAAATATATTACAGGCTTAGTTTAGTGCTCTCCATATAGCATTTTAAACCATCTGGAAACATATCCTAATATAGTTGAAAACTGTATCAGGAATTAACTTTAGTTGTCACACAATGCTTTCTACTGATCTGAGGCTGGTTACACATCCAGGACAGAGAAAGTTATAAGGCAGGATCAGCTGTTTTTAAGGTGACTAGTAATAAATGAGTTAATCTCTCCAGAATTTATCTACAGTGGGACAAATGGCTTTGCTGCTCTCTCATTAGCAATGATTGAGTGCAGCAGACAGAAATCAGCTGCACAATCAATGGTGGCCAAAATAAAGCACTCTTAAAGAAACTCCTAGGATGAATATATCATTAGAGAAAGCGTATAAATCAGCAGAACTTTTTTTCTGCCCATATGTGAGGCCCTTAGACCCACAGCAAGTGAAATATGATGTGGAATACTCATCACTTCATCATGGGAAGAACTACAATGAAAGTGAAATGATGCAGCATTGACTTAGGGTTTGGGAGTAAGATAGCAAGAAGGAAGATTCATATGATATATTATAGCTTGATAGGAGATTAAAGAGGACTCTCATAGATGTGGATAAACTTCAAGAAGGAATCAAATGCACTGTAAAAATGAAAACGAAGGGGGAGGAAGTGACTTCACCAGCCTGAATGGCAGCTTGAAGTAGGAGCTCCGGAGAACAACCCGGGGATAGAGGCTACCACCCCCCTCCCCTCCCCCCCGAGAAGTGCATAGCGGCACGGTGTGATGGAGGAAGGTGGGAAGAGTACAGTGGTGAGGATGACCACTCAAAAGAAGGTGGCGGACCTCAGCGAGTTTGCATATGGTGGGGGAAAGACAGACATAGGGGAGAAGAAGATGGCGGCAGACCATGTGGATGGCTGCGAGGCCGTGGAGCGGCGAAGGGAGAGGAGTGCGGAGAGAGAATCGGCTGGCGATGCGGACACGGTGGTGATGAACATGAACAGAACAGAGTTGAGAGCCTGGTTTGAAGAGTTAAAAACGGAGCTGGCAGCAGTCAAGATGGAGGTCAGTGAGATGTGGAATGAACTGTGAGAAGAGGTGGGAGATCTTGCATGCCAGACTGAGGAACAGGGGCGGCAATTAGATCAGCTACAACTGCAACAAAAAATAGCAGAAAAGGAAGTGCAGGAGCTGAAGAGCTGTAAAGAACAAACCACTTTAAAACTGGAGGACTTAGAGAACCGATCACGGCAAAATAATATCCGTATCAGGGGAGTACCGGAGGAACCTGAATTTAAGGACTTTGAGAAAGTAGCCCATGCAGTGTGCCTTTCTATATTGACTGAAGATGGGCAGGAGGTAGGATCGGAAATGCTCAAGCTGGACAGAGCACATAGGGTGCTAGGGCCAAGCAGAGTCAACAGACTGAGAGATCTGGTAATATGTGTCCAGGATTACAAAATGAAGGAGCGTATAATGGAGTGGATGCGAAGGAAGCGTGAAGTGGTGTGGCAGGGCTACCAGATTCAAATCTACACGGACTTGGCGGCGGGGACTTGCAGCGGAGGCGAGATATGCAGCCTATTACAAGTATCCTCTAAAAGGAAAATGAAAGGTATCAGTGGTTAAATCCATTTGGACTCTTATTTACTGTGGGTACTAAGAACTGGTGCGTAAGAAACTCCACGGAAGCAGGTAGAGCCCTTGAGGAGGCGGGGCTTGGGAGTCCACTGCATGACCAAAGGAGAGGGGAGGAATGAGAGGAGCAGTGTACGGAGGAGACCGGGCCCAGAAGGAACGAGGAGAGGACAGGTCGAAGGCCTGGGAGCAGGGAGCAGAGGAAGGCCACTCAGATGGAGAAGGAGGACTTTACCTGAAGATACGCCAGAAGAATGATGGTGACATCTTAATGCAGTTGGATTGGGGGAGGGGTTACCCTGTAGGGGGTAATAGCTGAAAAGTGTGCAAAATAGAAGTTGAAATGTGTTGCATAATAGAAGTTGAAATGTTCTATCTTTGTTGTTGTTTAATGGTTAGACTGTCATAATGTTAAAAAGCAGTAGTGGGGTACGGGGGTCGAGGGAGGGGGGCCGAAATAACACTGTATTGGGAGGATGACTTGTGCATTAATATATGATAATGGTTGGGGGATGATGGGATTGGGGGATATGTGTGTAGGGGAAGCGGAGGGTGGTTATGGGAGAGGGGAGGATACAGGTGAGGGGAAGGATAGTTGGGGGGGGAAGGGTAAGCAGTAAGGGAGGGGTGGGGTATGGATAGAGGGGGTTGCTCCAGGCTGATGAGCACTACTCCAGCAGAGACCTCCGCAGGGAGGAGGGAGGGGGTGGAGAGTGCCAGGGGGAGCGAGGGAGGGAGGAGGGGGGAGGGAAAGGGAGGGGGAGGAGAAGGGAAGAGGGAGGGGGAGGGGGAGGCTGGGACAAGGGACGGGTGGTAAGGAAGTGCCAAGGAGAGAGGAAGATGGAGTACGTAGAGTAATGAGGGGAGTGGGGAGAGGCAGTGCAAGGGTGGGGGCTCAAACACTGACTGTGGCTACAATAAATGTGAAAGGGTTGCGTACATGGAGGAAACGACGACTAGTAGAAAAGGAAGGGGGCGATTGCGGGCAGATTTCCTTTGCATCCAAGAAACACATCTGAGAGTTGGGCAGGAACCTCTGTTGCAGACGAAGAAATACCCAAAGGTCTTGTTGGGGGGGGGGGGCAGAGAATGGAGCCTCGAAAGGGGGGAGTGGGACTATTGGTGGGGAAGGAGTGGGTGGAGAAAGTGGTGGAGGAATACCGGGATAAAAAAGGTAGATGTGTAGGGCGAAAGTGCAAATAGGGAAAGAACAGGTGTGGATTATGAGTATATATGGGCCCAATGAAAAGCATGGGGAATTTTTTGAGAGAATGAGGCGGGAGTGTGGGGGTTTGGGGAGAACACCGATAATTGTGTGTGTGTGGGGGGGGACTTTAATTTAACCATGAATCCGAGGCTGGACAATAGCGGGGGGCGGGAAGGGGGGAAAACATTGGACAGGAAAAAAATGTTGATATGGAAGGAGGAGATAGGGCTGGTGGATGTGTGGCGATGTAAGAACCTGGGGCGCAAACAATATACTTTCTACTCAGTCCCGCATATGTCCTATAGTCGCATAGACATGATCTGGGCAAGTGGGAGATGGGTGAATAAAGTGGAAGAGGTGGAGCAGGGGAGTATCACCTGGATAGACCATGCGTCGGTGAGTGCAAGGGTTTCAGCTGGGATATGTGGATGAGGGAATACGTTTCTGGAGATTAAACAAATCTTTGTTGGAGGAACCAGACATTATGGAGAAGATAGGCAAAGTAATGATGGAATATCAAGCTAATAATTTAAATGGGGAGGTAGGGATTGGTAAGGTGTGGGATGGACTGAAGGCAGTGGTGAGGGGACATTTAATACAGGAGGCCGCACGTCTTAGACGCAGAAAGGGGGAGGTGGAGAAGACCCTGTTGGAGGAGATCAGGCAGCTAGAGTGCAGCCATCAGTGTGATTTAAGACCGGAGGTGCTAGGGGAACTACAAACTCTCAGGGAATGACTGGGGTGCTTAAGGGCGAGTACAATAGCGTATGAACTTAATGTGTTAAGGCAGGATATGTTTGAAGGGGGGAATAGGGCAGGGTGTATGTTAGTGAATAGGCTGAGGAAGAGGGTAGCGCAGCAAAGTATAGGGAGTATACGGAATGGGGCAGGAAGGCTAGTGCATGGGAATAATGAAATTCGTAAAACATTCATGGAATACTACGCCAAGTTATATAGTAGTGAGATCACGGGGGGGGAAGGAAAAGAGCGTGGCGTATTTGCGGGAGTGCCACCTACCAACTGTCACAGGAGAGGAGGTGGAGTGGCTAGATAGACCTATCGAAGAAAGTGAGATTGAGGGAGCTATCAGAGCCCTCAAGCCCGGGAAAGCACCGGGGCTGGATGGGTTGTCAGGGAAATTCTATAAGGTGTTTAGAGCAATTTTGCAGCCATTTTTGGTGGATGTGTTTAATATTGAGCTGAAGGAGGGAGAGTTACCGGAATCGATGGCAGAGGCAGGGATAACAGTGTTGCCTAAGCCTGGGAAGGATCCTATGGCTTGCGGGTCATATAGGCCTATTTCGCTATTGAATATAGATGCAAAAATATTGGCCAAAGTATTGGCGAGAAGATGGGAGGGGATTCTGCCGCGGTTAATCAATCCAGATCAAGTGGGCTTTATTATGGGGAGACAAGGGGGAGATAACATTCAAAAGGTTTGTAATCTAACTTGGGAGGTTCAACGAACAGGCCAAAAGGGGGTGTTTATAACGGTGGATGCCGAGAAGGCTTTTGATAGAGTTGAATGGCCGTTCATGATACAGGTTTGGAAAAGTTTAGGATTGGGACCTCAGTATGTGGGGTGGATTCAAGCGCTGTATAAGGGACCGAAAGCGCGGATTCGAATTAACGGAGGATACTTAGACACGATTCAGTTAGAGAGAGGGATGAGACAGGGATGCCCCTTGTCCCCGCTGTTGTTTGCCCTAGTGAGAGAACCATTGGCGGAGAGGGTACGAATGATGCAAGATATAAAGGGGGTGGGAATGAATGGTAAAGAAATAAATATTACTCTCTTTGCGGATGATGTCATCTTCACGATTCGTGAGCCGCTTATTTTGTTGCCGGTATTAATGCAGGAAATATATAAGTATAGTGCGGTAGCAGGGTATAAAATAAATGGGAGCAAATCGGAAATATTCGGATTTAATTTACCAAGGGATTGGGTGATGAGCCTGCAAGGGGGTTTTCCATTTAAATGGATCAAAGACAAGTATAGATATCTGGGGATTAATATGGGGAAGCATACTACAAATTTGTGGAGGGGGAATTATATTCCGTTGTTGATGGAGGTGCGGAAAGACTTGGTAGGTGGGAGAGGTTGTATCTGTCCTGGCTAGGCAGAATAGCGGTTATTAAGATGAACATATTACCTAGATTTATTTTCCTGTTTAGCTCCATACCGTGTAAGGTTCCCAATAAGTATCTGAAGCAGGTCCAGCGATTACTGATGGAATTTATATGGAGTAGGAAGGCCCTGAGGGTGGCAAGATACACGATGTATCAGCTTAAATGGGAAGGAGGGCTCGGGGTTCCGTGGATTGAGAAGTATTATATGGCTTCGCAATTAAGGGCCTTGAGAAGTTGGCAGGAGGGGGGAGAGGTTCCAGTATGGGTTCATTTGGAGCAGGAAGTTCAGAGAGGTAAGAGTTTGGAGGCCTGGATCTGGGAGCGAAGAGGGAGGAAGGGCTGGAGGGAAATCCCTGTAGGGGACATACTAAGGACCTGTGGCTGAAAATTAAAGGGCAGATGCTACACGGGAAGAGATACATGTAAAATACTCTTATTATAGAAACATAGAAATATGACGACAGAAAAAGACCACATGGCCTATCTAGTCTGTCCTTCCATAATAACTACAACAGTCCCCTTTTTGCCTTTAGATATCCTCTGTGTTTGTCCCATGCTTTTTTTAATTCAGTTACTGTCCTCATCTCTACCACCTCCACTGGGAGACTATTCCACGGATCCACTACTCTTTCCGTAAAGAAATATTTCTGCATATCACTCCTGAATCTACCTCCCTTCACCCTCATCCCATGTCCCCTCGTAGCAGAACTTGCTTTCAATTGAAAGAGGCTCTCTCCCTGAACATTTATGCCACAGAGGTATTTTAACATCTCAATCATATCACCTCTATCCCGCCTTTCCTCTAAGGTGTACATATTAAGATCCTTCAGTCTGTCCTCATATGCTTTATAATGAAGCCCACTAATCATTTTAGTAGCCACCCTCTGCACCGACTCCATCCTGTTCACATCCTTTTGAAGGTGCGGTCTCCAGAATTGCACACTATACTCCAAATGAGGTCGCACCAAAGACTTATACAGAGGCATTATCACCTCCTTTTTTCTGCTAGCCATTCCTCTCCGTATGCACCCAAGCATCCTTCTAGCTTTTGCCGTCGCCTTTTCTACCTGTTTAGCTATATATTATGGGGATAGGGGATTTTCAGATGGGGCAGGAAGGGGGGATTTTTAGAGAATGGAGGAGTAAAGGGGTGGTGACACTGGGACAATTAATAGGTAAAAAAAAGGAGAGCTGAAAAGTTTTGAGCAGCTGCAACTAGAATATGGAGTCTGGAGAACTATTTGGCATATATGCAGATAGCAGCATATATCAATCAAAGGGGAGTGAGGGAAGATTTAAAGAGGCAGGATACTAGGTTTGAGAAAATGATGAGGCAGCAGGGGACTAGAAAAGGAGTGATAGCTCAGTTATACGTGGAATTGATAGAGACGGGTAGAGGAGGAGTAGGGGGGGATATTAGGGGGGAAATAGCATGGGAAAAGGTCTTGGTAGGGACTTGGGATAGAGCACGGTTGCATAATATCTATAAGTGGACTAAAAGATTGGCGCCGGGGACACCTTATCTGGAAAGCAGTTGGAAGGTAAGGCATCAGGTATATTGGATGCCATGGAGGTTATGGGTGTTTAAAACACAGGACAAGGGGGAATGTTGGAGGGGATGTAATGGTAGAGGGGATTTGAAGCATATATTATGGGATTGCCTGAAGGTACAGAACATGTGGAAAGAGTGGGAGGAGAAGATGGGGGAAAATAACAGGACAACCGGTGTCCTTAACGCCAGCTATGGCGCTCTTGAATGAGATGCCGGAGGAGGGGGATAGGAATGTACAGATGATGATGGGATACTGTATAGGGGCGGCTAGGGGAGCGATTATAGCGCATTGGAAAAGGCCAGATGCCCCAACACCTTTAGAGATAGGGAGTCGAATGGAGAGGTTGTGGACTATGAGTGAAATTGCAGCCTACAAGAAAAGTCAAGTAAAAGCGTTTAAAGCTATCTGGAAGGGATATCGGGATTGGAAAATGGAAGAAGGGATTAGAAGGGTGGGGGGGGGGTATAAGGCGGGGGGGGGGGGGAAAGAAAGGAGGTCAGAAAACACTTAATGTTGTGGTCTCTTCCTTTGGGGTAAAGGAATGCAGGGGGAGTATAGTAGAACAGGACCAAAGGGGAAAAAATGAACAATCTGTTTATGATAAGGAAACATGGATGAAACTGTATTAGCTATTAAAAGGTGAGTATATAGGAGTATTAGGACAAGAGAAATGTTACATTATTGGAAGTGTCTTTAATAAACAATAAAATTTAAAAAAAAAAAGGCGAGGGGGGAGGGAAGGGTAGAGGGGAAGAGCTGGAGAGAAGATATACTGATGTTTAGCTATTGTGTTGCAATTCAAAGCTTGTTCAGCTGTTATGTTTATGGAATATATAATGTAGTAAGTTAACATAGGGGCTAGAGGTAAAGGGGGGGAGAGAGGGTTTAGAGGGAAGAGGGGAGGGTTGGGTAGAGAGGTAACTGCAGAGAAAGAGACAGTAACGTTGTTAGCTTATAGTGATATAAATGGAAGTTTGTTTGCTGTGTTATTTTGTCTATGGTATGTAATCTGTGTGGTAAATTTAATAAAGATTAAAATTAAAAAAAAAAAAAAGAAAACGAAAATAGAAGGTCCGGAACTAAAACTGTCCAAAAGAAACCAAACTTGCTCAAGAGGGCGCCAGTGAGCCAATACAGCAGACTCGCGATAATGGTGATGTGTAGTGGTGACCTTAAGCTTTAGCCTCCCACTTGCTCGGTCACACCACGTAAATTAGTTGTGGACTACATGCAGTAGAGTGAAATCTTTTCATGTGCCTTTTGCCATTTTTTGCAAGTTGAAATATGAAGGATCTTGAAGAGCAACACATGAAATTCTGTTTGAAATTGACTTTTATTAAGACTTTTCATATGTTGCAGCAAGTTTATGGAATGGATTGTTTAAGCTGCAATGTTATGGTTAGTACCGACATTTCAAATCGGGCAGAACGTCCACCGAAGACGATTTCACAACTGGACGGACTTCCACGTCAATGGACGATGATCACATTAAAAAAAGTGCATGCTTTGATTCTTGAAAATCGTTGCCTCTGGGACCCCCAGGGCAGTCAGGTTTTCAGGATATCCACAATGAATATGCATGAGATAGATCTGCATGCAAAAGAAACAGTGTTTGTAGATCTATCTCATGCATAGTCATTATAGATATCCTGAAAACCTGACTGGCCTGGGGGTCCCAGAGGACTGGGTTGAGAATCACTGTTATAGAAAATACATTGACATCTTCTGCTCAGTGTACAGCAGTGTACAAAAAAGTAAACCAAATGTTAGGAATCATTGGGAAAGGAATAGAAAATAAAATGAAGGATATCATGATACCTCTGTTTCGCTCCATGGTGCGACTGCACCTTGAGTAGCATTGTGTGCAATTCTAGTCTCCGCATGTCAAGAAAGATATAGTAGCATTAGAAAAGGGTGACCAAAATGGTAAAGGAGATGGAACAATTCTCATATGAGGAAAGGCCAAAGAGGTTAGGACTCTTCAGTCTGGAAAAGAGACGGCTGAAGGGAGATATGATAAAGGTTTATAAAATCCTAACTGGAATTGAACGGGAAGACTCAAATTCAGTTTACGCTTTCAAAAAAATACAGGACTAGATGACATGCATGAAGCTACAAAGTAATATATTTAAAATAGAGAGGAGAAAATTATTTCTTCTCTCAACATATAATTAGTCTTTGGAACTCGTTGCTGGCAGATGTGATAAAAGCAGGTAGCGTAGCTGGGATTAAACCATAAACAGTTATTAAGGTAGATCAAGGGAAAACCACTGTTTATCCCTGGGAAGTAGCATGGAGCTGGCTACTTTTGGAAAATTTCAGCTACTTGTGACCTGGATTGGCCTCTGTTGAAAACAGGACACTGGGCCTGATGGACTTTTGGTCTCGCCCAGTATGGCAGTTTATTCTTATGAGAAATAAAGGGTGGTGGATGCATGGGAACAGCATCCCAGTGGAAACTGTGGAGACAAGAACGATATCTGAATTCAAGAAAGTATGAAACAAGTACAGTGGATATCTGAGGAGAGGAAGAATTGAAGAACTTAATGTTCTTATGGATGGGCAGACTAAAATAGGCCATGTGGAATGTATCTGCTCTCATTTTCTATGTTTCTATGGAGAGCTCTGAGAAGTTCAGAGTCCAAAAAAATATTAAACCCAGGGTAGCCCAGTAATTTGTTACTTAGATATAATAACTTGCATTTTTTAAAATCTAAATGAATCAAGAATGATAATATTCTGAAATTATTATTTTCAGATGACTGTTCAGTATACCAATACACAGATATTTTCCAGTGATGCCCACGTTCCCATGATATACTATTATCAAAAAGCCTTGCAATTAATGTGAAGCAGATTTTGTCATAGTAAGTACCACGTGTAGGGGAGGTTGTTTTTTTTGTTTTTTTTAAAGAAGACATCTATGTCCAGTTAGCAAAAAGGCACCTATTTTAAGCCTATTTTATGAAGACAGCATGTCTATGTATCTTTATTAAATAGGCTCTCCGAACCAGTCCCAGTACAAGCCAAATGCAGATGCCCATGTTTATACTTGCTCCAAAGTTGGTGTAAATGTGTGTTTGTATTCTACACATGTGCCTGCATTATTTTAGAAAACATGCATGGACATTGCAGCTCCACCTCCACTCTATCCAAACACACCCTCAGGATTCCTTATGCACAGAACGCTATATAAGTACATGCAATGTTATAGGTACAAGTGCTATAGGCATATTAAAGGTCTTTTTGTGGGTAAAACACATCTTCACATATGGAAACCCCTTCAATTACCCGATACTGTATATTTTCAGTAAGCAGCATAGTGGATAGCCTGTATTTCTGTGTCTTGAGGCTCTACTGTCTTTGACTGTAGTGATATTGCTAAGAAACCATTTTCTTCCATTGGTCCCTGAAGACTGCACATCTGTAGTTTGCTTTGTTTGGCCGCAATTGATCACGTTCATTTCATAGATGTTCTCTGGTGCTTGTGTGCTGAGATCACTTCCCTCTGTGCTGTGTTCAGAAAAATTAATGGATTCTGAAGCAGAATCTCATTCATACACATTGGACCACCGTTAGTAATGAAGACATTTCACAAGGGTTCTCTGTAACTCTGGTTTCAGGACAGCTAGTTTCTCAAGACTGCAGGCTGCAATTACTGCTCAAACAATCTGTCAAGACCCCCCATCTAGACATAGAACATGCAAAAAGGCCCTACAAAGAACATCAAAATCTCCAGAATATTGTATCTTGCCTTTCACCAGCATAGCAATAAAAATGTTAATGAAGTGCAGTAAAGTTTTGCACTTAACACACATTTTGAGTAAAACCTAATATGCTGTAAGTGCAAAAGTTGTCGAAGGCTTGCCAATTATGTTCCCTGCTGTTACCACACTGAAAAGTCCCTTATTCCGCCTTAAAGTCTCTACAATTATCTACTGAGGTGACCTTAGGTACACCCATGCTAGCTGCAACAGTGACAGCGAGCAATAAGTATCGTGAGCTAACTGCAATGTACAGTCCATGCTTACTCTCTACCCCTAGTCTGCCTCTTCCCCGCCCCACTGCATGATGAGCAATTAATGCAGGAATTAGTGCAAGGTAACTTTCATGCCAGCGTGGTAACAGTTACCACAATCCCACATTAACTCCATGCTAAAACATGTGTTAACTGCTTAGTGCCCTTTAAAAAACAGAGCCCCTAATTCACTAATACACTGTACAATACTCCATTGAATTCCCAGAGGAACCATTCATACAGATTACAGATCCTATGAAAGTGTAGGGTGTCTATTGGCAATATAACAGAAATTCAATGGCATTTCTAAACAAGCTGCTCCAGTAGCCTGCAAAACTGCTACTTAATTCTATTGCAGACAATTGTCCCAAAGCAAACGTCTTTATCAATCCTATATGTTTTCAGTTTAGCATCAGAAGTATTTTATACTGCATTTCAACCAAGACTGTATCTAAAAGCATCCGGAAGCAACATTTGCAGAATTTACATTAAAACTGCTCTATATCAAAATCATAAGTGACATTTACGAGGAATGTATTTCATAGTAAATGAGTGGAATGAAGTTTTATTCTGTAAGAAGGGCAGTAAATGTATGGGCTCTGGACACACAGTAAGGTCTGATAAAATATACATAAGGTTTCGGTGACAGCTTCAAGCTAGAATTAAGTTGGTTGTGTGTCTCAGAAATGTTATTCCTTTCATGTTTACAATGCCTCACCTTATTTTTATACACATGTAACAAAAGGGTTAAAAGCTGTAATACAAGGACAGAGCGAGATGGTAGGGTACTGAGGTTCCCATGTTGCACTAAGATACAGTGCTAAAATCAAAACACAAACAAATTAGGTTAGTGGATGAACTTCATTGCTCCTTTTTTGTTCATCTGATAGTTTAAATTTCATTCCTGCAAAAATATCCATTGATGAAAGCACCTCTTGTGTAGGCATGTCCTTCATCACATGTCCTTCATTACAATAAGTCAATCTGGGCTCTGTTGTAATGACCCCGCTCAGAACCTCATACTGCAATTGTGACTGATCCATGCAAAATACAAAATGAAAGAATAACTCAAGGAACAAATATTATAGAAAGAGGGAGGAGCATATGCGGTCATAACAAAAAACTGTTCCCCCAAAATGCAAGAGTAGGGTAAATATATTAAGACTACCGAGAAGTGAAACCTAGGAATTCAACTTAAAGACAGAGCAAGAGAGCCAGGAAACAGACAAAATCCTTGGTCTTCACTCCAACATTAGGTTTTCAGAATATTCCTAACAAATATGCATAAGGGAGATTTGCGTGCCCATTACACCCACTGAATGTATGCAAATCTCTCTCATGTATATTCATTAGGGAAATCCTGAAAACCTGGAGATGGCAGCCTTCAAGGTCTGGGAGTGAAGGCTAAGAGGTTAAATGATTATTCTGGGGGGGGGGGGAAGAAGGGAGAGAGAGTGAAATATATCTAGTATTGTTTTGCATACATAGTGGGTGATTTTATAAAAGGACTACAGAAAAATAAAAAGCAGAGAAAAGGGCTAAATGACTAATGTCCTCAATGGAGAAAGGTGAATAGTGGAGTACCCCAGGGATCTTTGCTGAGTCTGCTGATTTTTAACATCTTCATAAATAACCTGGAAATTGGAAAAACGAGTGAAGTGATCAAATTTGCAGATGACACAAAATTATTCAAAGTTATTAAAACACAAGAGGATTTTGAAAAATTGCAAGAGGACCTTGATAAATTGGAAGACTGGATGTCCAAATAGCAGATTAAATTTAACATGGACAAGTGCAAAGTTATGCCCTTAGGGAAGAACAACCCAAAGTATAAGAACATAAGATATGCCATACTGGGTCAGAGCAAGGTCCATAAAGCCCAGTATCCTGTTTCCAACAGTGGCCAATCTAGGTCATACGTACCTAGCAGTTTCCCCAAAAGACACAGGTTCCACAATGCTTGTACTGGGTCAAGCAGTGATATCCTGGGTCCCTTCTTAATAATAATTTATGGATCTGTCCTCCAGGAACTTGTCCAAACCTTTTTTAAACCCAGCTACACTAACAGCCTTTACTACATCCTCCGGTAACAAATTCCAGAGTTTCATTAGACGTTGAGTGAAAAAATATTTTCTTTTATTAGTCTTAAATAGTTTATCCTGTAGCTTCATTGCATGTTCCCTAGTCTTTCTATATTCTAATAACGTAAACAATCGATCTACGTTTACCCGTTCCACTCCGTTCATTAATTTATAGACTTCTATCATATCTCCCCTCAGCCGTCTCTTTTCCAGGTTAAAAAGCCCTAACCTTTTTAGCCTTTCTTCATAAGAGTATCCTTCCATCCCCTTTACCATTTTGATGGCTCTTCTCTGAACCTTTTCTAATAACGCTATATCCTTTTTAAGATACGGCGACCAGAATTTGCACACAATATTCAAGGTGCGGTCGCACCATGGAACGATATAGAGGCATTATAATATCTTTTGTTTTATTTTCCATTCCTTTCCTATAGTTACACGATGCAAGGTTCCACATTAGGAACCAACACCCAGGAAAAGGATTTCGGTGTCATCGTGGATAATATGTTGAAACTCTCCGCCCAGTGTGCAGCAGCAGCAGCCAAGAAAGCAAATAGAATGCTAGGAATGGAGAACAAAACCAAGGATATTATAATGCCCTGTATCGTCCTATGGTGCGACTACACCTTCAATATTGTGTGCAATTCTGGTCGCCATATCTTAAAAAGGATGCAGCAGAATTAGAAAAGGAATAGAGAAGAGACACCAAAATTGTAAAGGGGATGGAAGGAAACTCTTATGAAGAGAGGCTTAAAAGGTTAGGGCTCTTCAACTTGGAAAAAGAGATGGCTGAGAGGAGATATGATAGAGGTCTATAAATTAATGAATGGAGTGAAACGGGTAAATGCAAAATGGTTGCTTACTCCTTCAAAAAGTAGAAAGACTAGGGGGACACTCGATGAAGCTACCTCTGGAATTTGTTATCTTAGGATGTAGTAAAAGCTGTTCATGTAGCTGGGTTTTAAAAAGGTTTGGACATGTTCCTGGAAGAAAAGTCCATAAATCATTATTAGAGATCAGGCAAATCCACTGCTTACCCCAGGATAAGCATTGTGGAACCTGTATGCCTTTTGGGAACCTAACAGGTACAGTACTTGTGACCTGGATTGGCCATTGATGGAAACAGGATACTGGGCTTGATGGACCTTGGTCTGACCCAGTATGGAATTTCTTATGTTCTTATCAGCGGTCCCTACACATGCAAATATGGATTTTCCTGGACTAGCACATGTGCATGGGTACTTCCTCGCATGCTCTGATTAGATGCCACTCTATGAGCGCATGCAGAAGTGACTTCTGTGTCGATCTCGACCTGGCGCATGCAGGGGGCACAGTGCGGGTTAGCACAGGCCCAGCCTCGAGGAAGGCATGCACGTTATAGAATACTGTGACATACATGCATGCATCTCTACACCGATCTTGGTACTGTGAGCTAAGCTGCTCTAGGGCAGATGTAACTGATGCACCTAGTGTACGGCATGTCGGTGTGCAGGTATCTTATAAAGTGAGGCATGTGTATGCTCCACTCTATAAAATAGGCCAGGGATGCACATCAACTACACAGGGAGTTAGAAAATTACCTTCATAGCACCATACTCATTCAACCCTTTCAAATAAAAGGCATTACTTACAGTCTTAAGTAAAGATATGCAAGAAAACAATAGAAATTCCTAGGGGGTTATCATAAACAAAATGGAATATAGATCCCTTCGTTTCCACATCTGCAGTCCAACAATAGGAACCACAAGAGAAGGCAGAGCAGTGGACTGAAATCCAGGGGAGCCAGAGTTCAAACCTCACTGGTGCTCCTTATGATCTTGAGTATATCACTTAACCCTCCTTTGCTTCTGGTACAAACCTAGATTGTACGTAAGCCCTTAAGAGGCAGGAAAATACTCACTGTGCCCAAATGTAGCATGTCTTAAACTACTCTTGAAAGAGCCAAGAGACAAATCTCATTGCAAATTCTTAAACCAGTCAATGAAAAGCATTTAAATTTTACAGGTAACCAATGTAGGTTTAATAATGTAGGTGTAATATGCTCAAATTATTTTATTTTGAGTTTTCAGCTGTCCTGAATGAACCTGCTCTCAGCTGATCTCCGACACTAAACTGGGTCAGGTCTGGCTAGTATTTGGATGGGAGAGCATGTTGGAATACCAAAGGCTGTAAACTCACTGTGCAGAAGAAAGGCCTGGCAATCTATTTCCAGCCACGAATTCCTAGGGGCTGGGTCACTAGAAGTCAGCATTGACTCAACAATGTGGGATTGTATTATTCCAAAAATATTACAAACAGCCCAGTTTTGAACAATCTGTATTGAATTCATCAGTATATCGAGAAGATCAAGATGGTTTGTGTTATAAAAGTTGAAGTGGACCCAATATTCGGTGGTGGTGGCGGCTAGGGTGAATACAGCACCTAGTCATCGCCACTGAAGAGTTAATCTCGATATTCAATGCCAGGGCCATATCTGGCCACCGGCACTAAATATCCGAGTTTGCCACAGAGGCCGGTTCAAGCTAAACAAGAAGCAGCAAATATTTAGCCACTGCCCGGTAAGCTTTGGCGGCAAAGGTTAGGACAGTTTTTGCAGTGCCTAACTTTCAGGCAGTGGTTGAATATTGTTGCTGACCGGTTATCCCTGGGTCCCAACCCCAGAATGCCCCAATGGCTACCATGTAGCACCGGGACATACAGCGGCGGTATCCAGGGATATTCAGCAGCACTAACCATGTCCGTGCCACAGAATATCCCACTTAGAGGCAGCTACATAGATTAAATTGTGTAACTGCGAAAGTCTTTACCATTTAAAAAAATGCTTTAAGCCATGCAACATCCTCAACTTAAAAAAAAAATAGTTTGAATTATGTTTAAAACCCGTGAATGCATTATTAACTTTCTGTTTAAATTAATGCTAAATATTGTATGCATGGGACCAAATCCAACTTATTACCTCTGAGCATTACTGAAGAAGACCAGGTAGAACTATTATCACCTGTATGGCAAATTATCATATCTTCAGTTTTTCAAAGTCTGGTTTGAAAGCCATTAATTTGAAACCATTCTACAATCTTCAAAAATTCAGTCAAAACCTTTGCAGAGGATACGCCATTATCTTTCATAAAAGGGACACATAATAATATGTCATCAGCATACATCCGAAAGGATATGTTCATGTCATGTAGCAATTTACATAGAGAACTAAAAAAATGTTAAATAATGTGCTGAATAGCACAGAGCCCTGCGGTACACCTCTCCTAAGCATATACCACCTTGAAACATCTTCACCAAGGCGTAGTTGCTGACAACTATCCAAGCGAAATGAAGTAAACCATGTCAATATAATTCCTCCCACTTTTATTTTGGCTAGTTGAGATAGCTTAAATCAGTACCTACAGAATCCAAAATGGAGAATATATCAATAAACAAAATAAAAAATACTGATGGCTGACCTTCTAAACCTTTCATCACGGTGTCATTGTGGATAACATGTTAAAACCCTCGGCCCAGTGTGCAGTGGCGGCCAAGAGAGCAAATAGAATGCTAGGTATCATAAGGAAAGGAATGGAAAATAAAACAAAGGATATTATAATGCCTCTATATTGTTCCATGGTGAGACCGCACCTTGAATATTGTGTGCAATTCTGGTCGCCATATCTTAAAAAGGATATAGCATTATTAGAAAAGGTTCAGAGAAGAGCCACCAAAATGGTAAAGGGGATGGAAAGGATACTCCTATGAAGAAAGGCTAAAAAGGTTAGGGCTCTTTAACCTGGAAAAGAGACGGCTGAGGGGAGATATGATAGAAGTCTATAAATTAATGAACGGAGTGGAATGGGTAAATGTAGATTGATTGTTTACCTTATCAGCATATAGAAAGACTAGGGGGGACATGCAATGAAGCTACAGGGTAAATTATTTAAGACTAATAAAAGAAAATATTTTTTCACTCAACGTGTAATCAAACTCTGGAATTTGCTACCGGAGGATGTAGTAAAGACTGTTAGTGTAGCTGGGTTTAAAAAAGGTTTGGACAAGTTCCTGGAGGAAAGGTCCATAAACCATTATTAAGAAGGGACCCAGGATATCAATGCTTGACCCAATACAAGCATTGTGGAACCTGTGTCTTTTGGGGAAACTGCTAGGTATGTATGACCTAGATTGGCCACTGTTGGAAACAGGATACTGGGCTTGACGGACCTTGGTCTGACCCAGTATGGCATATCTCATGTTCTTATGTTCGTGATGCTATTAATATTTTTGGTTTTGTCCTGTCCACTGTTCCTCTAAGCTGTGCGCGTGTGCGCGCGCACACACCTCGCCGAGCGAGCGCACATACTTTACAACAGAGCGCACAAAAATTGCGGCTCTGATTCTGATAGAAAACAACACAGACGTCTTAAAAGTTAAAAGTTATGATTGTAATTACTAGAAATTTCCCGCTTCATTTATCGTCTATTTTCATTTAATTTGATTAAAATCAATGTGGTGTACATACTGTATTCTGACGTGTAATCAAATTTTAAAGTATATAACTCCGAGTGTCGTTATGTGGCGCACAAAATTTGAACCTTCCTTCAAAAGCTGCACAGCTGATATTTTATACGCACACAGCCTAAAGAAAATTAGAGGGAACATTGGTCCTGTCCTAAATCCATGTTATCATAGAGTCTTATCAACTTACTCAATTATTTTACTTAGAAATACAGTAGGTATATTGGATATTGACCGATAATGGAAATAATATTCTCTTGAATAGCGACTTTCTTAAATTCTCTGGTAAAATATCAATGCTGAGGGAAATCAAAACCATATCACATTGGAAATTAGGTACAGTGCTATGCATGAGTTTAATGTAGAGGAGGGAACCATATCTAAAGCACAAATAGTTGAAGAAATATGTTGTAATATCTCATGAATTCAGAAACGAATGTTTCCCTATCATCCTACTATTCCTCCCTATTTGTCTTCCCACCAAAAAATATCTTGCTTTCTATTACCCACTTGGATCACCTTCCCTCATCTCTATACCACTCTCTGCAGGGGCAACCCAAGGGTGAGGCGGGGCCATGTGGAGCCTAATTTGCATAAATTTATTCTAAAATGTATATGCCACCCATCTAAAAGCCTAAATGGCTTCCAAATAAGCCCTTCACAAGTTTCTTTTTTTTTGTTTGTTTCAAGAATGACTTAGGGACATATTTATTAAACATTAATGTGCGTTAAGTGCCACTCGGCCATAGAAATAAATGTGTGCTACTGCACTTAGCACGTGTTAACTTTTAGTAATGAGCATTAACCTTTAATAAACATGCCACTTAATGAGTGTATGAGTGTTGGAATACCATTTTCAAGTACAGTGACCATAAAGAGAAGCTACCATATTTCAACATTACTATCCTCCAGTGACAAATAGCAGGTAATGTACAAAACCCTGCTCATGTAGAACCCAAAGCCACCATACTGTAAAGCACAAAGAGGACTCACAGAGCACCAAACACTACCTATCAAAAGGCAACACTGCAAATATTGAAACAATACATCTCACAGAACATCAAATACATTTCCTACTGGGAAAAGAGGACAAGTGGTACTGATATACAGCAACTATACAAACAGAATACCGCAGCTCGGCCACACACGCAAAACATAGATAGACCATCATCAAATACTGAACAAAGGATCACAATTTAGAAATAGGAATGCAATAATTGAACTGAGAACCCCAAGAAGTCAAACTTGGAATGTACCACAACACTGGAGAAATAAAACTAGAAATTCATTTCCTCTTGTACTGAACAGAGCACAAAAACATCATTGATGCACATTACCCAAAGCCAACATATTCCAGTTAATAAACTCAAAATAAAATACTTTTTTCTACCTTATGTTATTAGGGCATTTTATTTTTCAGTCACAATTGCCCCAGTCTCTCTCTTCTGCTTTCCTTGTCTATCTTTTGCTAGCTCTCTATCCTGGGTCTGCTGTCCATTTGCCCTTTCTTCTTTCTCCTCCTGTCTTTTTCCATTCTCTCTCTATATTTGTCTCTGACATATTGATCTTTCCCTTTTTGCTATTTCTTTCTTTATTCCATTCATTCAAATTTCACTCTCCCATCCTCAATCCTTTCACCTATCAACTTTCCAACTACTCCTCTTACCTCCAGCGCAGCCCATCTCCCCAGCTCTCATTCTTGTTTCACTCTTATTCTCCTCTGTCTTTCACCCAATCCTCAGTACCACATTTCCACCCTCTATAATTACCATCCTCCTCTCATCATTTCCTTGCCAATCTCCCATGGCCTCTCCCACATAGTTCAACCATACCCATCATCTCCCCCCTCTTTCTCTCCCCTCACACCCCAATTCAGCATCTCCCAATCCCCTCTCCCTTCCTCTTTATCCTCAAGGTCCAGCTCTCTCTCTTTCTCTTCCATCTCCCCAACCCTTTTATTCCTTTTTCCTCCCCCTCCAGTATTCTGGCTTCTCTTCTCTTTCATCTGCCAGCCCAGCCCATCTTCTCTCTCTTGCTCTGTTCCCCCAGTCCAATATTCCCTTCTGCCTCTTTCTCATTACCCAAAATCTCCTTTTTTTTCTCTCTCTCTCTCTGTCTGTCACCCCCCCCCCCACCCCCCACAGCAACAAGATCACATGGCACCATCCCTGGCAGCAGCCGGCGCTGAATGTAGCATTTACTTCTGGTGCACAGTTCAATGGCTCTGCTCACTGGAAGAAAATGCTTCAGGCAGCACTGGCTGCTGCCGCTGACTCAGAAAAAGAAAGATGAAGCTGGAGCTGCCGCAAATCTTTCTACCACCGGGGCTTCTTAGCAAAAATAAAACTGTTTGTTCCAGGAGAGAGGTCAAAAATACTAAAGGCCAAAATTACAAAATGATATAGATGCATAAAATATTCACCGTGCATACATATATATAGCTGTTTGGGCATGTTTAGCTGTTGAGAGAAAAGGATGTGGACACAGAAAATGAGTACCTAGTCTAACTTCTGCGTCCACTGCTATGTGAATGGATGAAAGTTTGGAAAGATATATGGGTGTAGGGTGGTGAAGGCAGGAATGGTTTCATATATTTTACTAACGTCATATATCACGGACCTCAGTATCTATACTTATAAATACGCCTGTGGAGGGAAATCTGGGGCTCTGGTACATAATTTGCTGGGGCTTCCACCTCCCACACACTTCACATAATCCATCTGAGTTTTATCCTCAGCAGACATCATTATTAATGCTGTTGATGGCCTTAAAAAGCTTTTCAAACCTCTGCAATTTAAGAGGACTATCCTTCCATTTTGATAATCTTTAAGAAAGTTATAGAAAGGTTAATTTGCTTTTACTACATTAAATTCTTTTGATTTTTGACTGAATTCGTTATAATCACATTGCAAATGTGTTCTCTTTGTTAAGATTCAACTTTGTATTGATAAAACCTGCATTCAATCTCAAGTGCATTTGGTGCTGAAAGTATTTTTTTAGAGATAGCTGGGCACCTTCATTTACAGATATTGATGAAACAATAGTTGCTAGAAATTAATCCGGTTTTTTTTCTCAAATTCTTGCAATTTTGCACGTGGGGGTGGATTGGGGAGAGAGGCCGCCAAGCCTCAGAATCCTTCTTTACTCTCATCGTGCCTGGACACTGAACGCAGAGACTAAACAAAACCAGACATTGCTTATACATTTACAACAGTCCGCTTTCTTTTCTTCCCATCTCTTAACAATGGAGCTTCACTGGTGCTCTGAAGCGAATTACAGAACCTTATTCAACAGTGCATAATACTACAGAACAATATTCTACTATCTTAATGAATTTCTCAGAAAAAACACCACACTGTCATGCACCATAGAGCCTGCTTTATACTGATTGTTGACTGATTACGCTAAAGTAATTATAATTATAATTCCCTTCTCTTATGTTTGCTCTCATACGTTTTTTCTTGCCCTCCGCACAAACCATATAGCATTGTCCTGTGTCAAAATGAAATAGGGTTTACTTTAAATACAGGACATACAGTATGTAGGATGGCTGCCTCCCTCTCCCCCCACCTAGTGTGTCCCGGTAAAAAAAAACCAGTGAGGATTCCCATATGGTTGATGGCTGTCTGTGTCTCTGCAGAGATGGATATGCCTGAAACTGTGGGAGAACACTCGTCCTCCTCAGGATCTATACATATGCTGTGATATGTGTACATATATATACATTTGATGGGCTTTCTAAGGATTTGTTTATAAATATTAATGATTTTTAAGTTTCCCGTGAATTGCCTGATTTGTTTACTTTATATATTTTAGGTGGTTATTTTGGAAGCTGTATTCATGCCTTGGATGTCTGACAATGAGCATAGAGAAGTCCAGAGCACGGAGATGGGTCTATGAATATGCCGGTCTGAAGGGGGATGTGATGGAGACATGGCTGGGGCGTTCCCAGGAACCTGGAGGTCACCGCTTGATCTCAGAAACATCGTAGATGTCAGGAGTCTCGTTTAAGGTTCTACCTGCTCCAGGCATGAATAGGCATTGGGACGGTGCTTCTTTTGGCTGTAAAACATTCAGAGGGTGTAAAAAAGATGGCACCCCATCATTCTCCTTATATGCTCCTGTATTATGAACGTGCTATCCTTACAACCACCATAGATATTATGGACTTCAGAAAGCTGCTAAAAACATTCCTGTTCAAAAAACACCGAGGAAGTCACATAAACACGTACACAGCCATTAAGATCTGTGAGTCAATTGTACCAGATGATATCCTCTTTCCATCCCCTACCCTATACCTGTGTTATACTGTTGGCTTGGCCTTAGGCCTTTGTTAACCAGTTCTCTGTAATGTTATGCTACGTTATATGTAAACCACCTTGATCACTAGAAATGCAGTATATAAGAAGCCTTTCAAATAAATAAATCCCCAGTACTCTGCACAATCACAACAAGAGCAGCACTGGGATTTGAACTCTGGCCCTAGAACACTATTCTAGTCATTAGGCTATTCCTATATGTCCAGGTTCTGGAATACTATTCCAGGAATGTGTCTGTAGACGCCCCGCAGATGTCCATATCAAGCACATCCACATCTGTGAAATCATGAATGGTCTTGGACATGCCTGCTTTTTTTCAGATGTTCTGGCTTGGACGTCCCAGAGAGCAGTTGGATGTCATTTGTAACATGGCACTTTTAGTGTTCATGTATTTTTATGTTTATATGTTTGTTCATTTTTAGACCGCTGATGCAGGCGTTTTGCTGAAACTTGGCTGAGTGGGGTCATTCTCAATAAATTGTTTTTTTGGTACATTCTTTCCTTGTGTGTTTGTGGTTCACAGTCAGTCAATCTCCACTCTTGTTCTACACTTATTGTGAACTGTGGAGGTTTCACCTTCTTTATCTTTGGTTGTTGTTTACTTGCTCTTTCCCATAACTTGGAATGTTTCATCTCATATTCTTGAAGTTACTGTCAACAAATGGCATACATAAAGACTGGAAAAAAAAAAAGAGTAGCGAGTATCCTACAGTGTTCTGATAGAAGATTTTTTTTGCAATTAACCCTGCAACTGTGTTTTATTCAGAGGCTGGCCTGAACAGTGGACTTTGTAGTGTGTCTGAGGAGTAAATGGATTGGTACAACCAGAGAAGGAAGTCAGCATCCAAAAGAAGTTGAGACCTTGAGAGTTAGCTCTCCCTCCATCCAACATAACCCCAGGGATCAGAAATGTGGAGTTTTTCCCCTGCCTCATACTGTATGTCTGACATGCAACTCCTCAGGTAGCCAGGCATCCACAATGTGTGTTCTTACACATATGCACTTCCTCTACTAAGAATGCAATACGACAGGTTCTAGATTGAAATTAAGGCCCCATTTTATTAACACTTCACTCAAGCTATCCGCCACACAGTTCATAGAAATAAAATGGTCATGCAGCAGATAGCTCAAGCTGTTGTTGTTAAGTGCCGTCGAGTCTGAGTCGACTCATGGCGACCCTCTGGATAGCTATCCTAAATTGTGTTTTGTCTTAAGCAATGTTCCCTTTAATTTTCTGTAGGCTGTGTGCGCATAAAATATCAGCTGTGTACAGCTTTTGAAGGAAGGTTAAATTTTTGTGTGCCACATAACGACACTCAGAGTTATATACTTTAAAATTTGACTACACATCAGAATACAATATGTACACCACATTGATTTTAATCAAATTAAATGAAAATAGACGATTACTAAATGAAGCGGGAAATTTCTAGTAATTACAATAATAACTTTTAAATTTTAAGACGTCTGTGTTGTTTTCTATCAGAATCAGAGCCATAATTTTTGTGTGCTCTGTTGTAAAGGATGTGCGCTCGCTCGGCGAGGTGTGTGCACGCGCACACGCGCACAGCTTAGAGGGAACAGTGGTCTTGAGTCAGGCGGCTCATTGTTGACAGACTGGTACCCGTAGCTGCTGTTATTGTATCGATCCATCTCATTGCTGGCCTTCCTCTTTTGCGTTGACCTTCTATCTTGCCAAGCATGATGTCTTTCTCTAATGATCTCTCTCTTCACATGATGTGTCCAAAGTATGAAAGGCGAAGTCTTGTCATCTGAGCTTCTAAAGAAAACTTAGGTTTGATCTCCTCTAGTACCGACTGGTTTGTTCTTCGAGCAGTCCATAGTATACACAGTATTCGCCGCCAGCACCATAATTCAAAGGCATCAATTTTCTTCCTGTCTATCTTTTTCACTGTCCAGCTTTCACATTCATATGATGTTATTGAAAATACAATGGCTTGAACAAGTCGAATCTTTGTATGGAGAGAGACATCTTTGCTCTTGAGAATCTTATCTAGGTCTTTCATAGCCATTCTGCCAAGAGCAATGCGTCGTCTGATTTCTTGACTGCTTGTTGCTTCTTTATTGATAGTTGATCCAAGTAGGTTAAAGTTGTTCACGATTTCAATTTCTTCTCCTTCAAAGATGAACCTGTTGATTATGCCAGTTGTCATGATCTTTGTCTTCTTTACATTAAGGTGCAGGCCCATTTTGAGACTATGTTCTTTGACTGTGAGAAGCAAATGTTTCAGATCATCTTCACTTTCAGTCAGCAATGTGGTATCATCAGCATAGCGAAGGTTGTTGATGAGTCTTCCACCAATCTACACACCTCTGTTGTCTTCATACAATCCTACTTCTCTGATGATTTGTTCTGCATATAAATTAAACAGGTAGGGGGAAAGTATACAGCCTTGTCTTACACCTTTGCTTATTTTAAACCATTCTGTTTCTCCTTGTTCCGTTGAAACTGTTGCTTCTTGATCAATGTACAGATTGTGCAAGAGTACGATCAGGTGTTCTGGTATACCCATGCTTCTTAATGTGGCCCAGAGTTTCTCATGGTTTACACAGTCAAAAGCCTTGCTATAGTCGATAAAGCACAAATAGATATCCTTTTGGTATTCTTTAGTCTTTTCAAGGATCCATCTCACATCCACAATGATGTCTCTCGTTCCTCGCCCTTTCCTGAACCCTGCTTGCACTTCAGGTAGTTCTTGTTCCAGGTATGGTTGTAGTCTCTTTTGAATAATCTTCAGTAGAATCTTGCTGGCATGTGGGATCAGAGCGATTGTGCGATAATTTCCACAGTCAGTTGGATCACCTTTCTTTAGTATTGGTATAAACACAGATCTTTTCCAGTCAGTTGGCCATGATGTTGTCTTCCATATTTCTTGGCAGAGCCTTGTAAGTACGGTAACAGCTGCATCAGATTGCTGTAATACTTCTATGGGAATGCTATCAATGCCTGGTGCTTTGTTCTTTGATAAGGCTTTCAATGCTGCTTCAACTTCTTCTTTCATCACCAATGGTTCCCGATCATAAGGTACAGGTTGAAACGGCTGTTGGTCCACTTGATCTTTATCATATAAAAACTCTGTATATTCCTTCCACCTTTTCTTGATCTTCTCAGCATCATTCAACATAAAACCTTGAGTATCTTATAACATTCCAATTCGAGGCTGGAACTTTTTCTTTAACTCTCGTAGCTTTAGGAAAGCCTATCTTGTTCTTCCTCTAATAGTTTCTGCTTCTATTTCCTTGCATGTGTTGTTGCACGTTGGAAATCTTGGTTTTCAGCTTGTCGTGCTGTGAGGGCTTGTGTGCATCAGTGATGCTGAGAGCTAAACTACCGGTAGTTTAACTACTGACAGGGTCTCCCAAGATGGACAGGTCTCAGCTGAGCTGCCAGACCAAGACAAACCACCCATCTGGGCAGCAGCAGAATGGGATAGTGTTGACGGCGGAGGATCACATTTCTGTGACAACGGCAACAACATCAAACATAAACTGCGCGGAAGAAAGGCCCGGCAATCTACTTCTGTATCTTGCCATGAAAACCCAATGGATAGTTACAACAAAACAAATTGTGCTATAGTGCTGGAAGATGAAACCCCCAGGTCGGAAGGCACTCAACTAGCTACTGGGGAAGAGCTGAAGACTTTTCAGAGTAAAGCCAGCATTTATGATGTGGTTGGATCAAAGCCCTCGGGACGTCTGACTGCTGATGTAGCTGCGCATGAAATGAGAGTCAGAAGCTGTAAAGATGTCTTACGCATTGGAACATGGAACGTACGAAGCATGAACCAAGGGAAGTTGGAGGTGGTCAAGAATGAAATGGAACGTATACAGCTTGATCTGTTGGGTGTCAGCATACTGAAATGGACTGGCATAGGGCACTTTGCATCAGATGATCACATGGTCTACTATGCTGGAAATGAAAGACAAAAAAGAAATGGTTTGCATTTATAATAAAGAAGAAATTTGCAAGAACTGTAATGAAATACAATGCAGTCAACGAACGCTTAATCTCTATTCGTCTACGAGGAATGCCTATCAACACAGCTATAATTCAAGTATTTGCCCCAACAACAGCTGCAGAAGAGAATGAAATTGAAGAGTTCTATGAACAAGTACAAGCTGAAATTGACAGAACATGCAAACAGGATATCCTGATAGTCATGGGTGACTGGAACGCAAAAGTTTGGCAACAAAGAAGAAGGCAAAGTAGTTGGAAAATATGGACTTGGCAACAGAAATGAAGCTGGAGAAAGACTGATAGAATTCTGCAAGACCAACGACCTATTCATCTCAAACACCTTCTTCCATCAACACAAGCGGCGACTGTACACATGGACTTCACCCAATGGATTGTATAAAAATCAAATTGACTACATCTGTGGAAGTCAGCGATGGAAAAGTTCTATAACATCAACAAAGACAAAACCTGGAGCTGACTGTGGTACAGATCATCAACTACTAGTATGCAAACTCAAGCTAAAGTTGAAAAAGAGCAAACCACTCATGAATGCACCAAAATATGACCTTGAGAATATACCACTGGAATTTAAAGACTGCCTGCAAAATCGATTTTCTGCTTTAGATACAAATGACAGAGCTCCAGAAGAATTATGGAATGACATCAAGAAGGTTGTGTTGGAAGAAAGCGAGAAGTCTCTACAAAAGGTGAAAAAGCAAAAATGGCCAAAATGGATGACAGAAGAAACTCTGAAAATTGCCCAGAAACGCAGAGAAGCTAAAGCCAGAGGAGAAAGAAAGCGAGCTAAGTGTTAGTAAATGGGACCCTAAATTTTACTGAAGAAAATCTTGTGTAAAGAGCAGTAACTGCGTCTCCTACATTGCACCATGCATCCAAACAAAAACAGGAAACAGGGTTATCTATATTTTAGAAGGAAAGGCAGCTCAGAGGCAATTGAAAATTCCCAATTCCCATGCAATATAGCTCAACACTGGTGCAGTAATCTGACATGTAGGCCTTTCTGATGATAACAAAGACAACCCTATTTTTCTAGACTGATCCATCCATCTGGAATTACTCAGAAGAAATATAATGAAGTGCTCTTCTTTTCAAAAATATAGCCCTTATCATGACTTTTTGTCCGTTAACAAGCAGGCTAGCAGTGCAGAATAATGGTCTGGAGATCAGTGCTGCTGTCCTTCAGAAATTGCTTCAGTTTTCCAATAAATGTTTGTTCTTTCAACCCTTTTAAGAAGCCGTTGCATGCATCTACCATGCTTTCAGTGAGAACAGATGCCCTTACATTACTTGAAGGAGTAGCTTAGTGGTTAGAGAAGTGAGCTGTGCATCTGGGAGGTCAGGCTTCAAACTCTGCTTCTCGCACTGAAGCTCTTTCAGACCTTGAGCAAGTCACATTACCTTCCATTGCCTCCGGTACAACTAGACTGTAGACGAATTTGCGCAGGAAAATAATTCATGTACCTGAGCTCAGGTTTAGAAAGATGAGTGATAAAACCAAATACAGTTTCAGCCCTATACGACAGCATATTATACCGTATTCTGGAAATTCCTTGCCACACGTCTGAGGTACACGGGTGACTCTTCTTCCCACCATAAACATCCATACAATGGATATATAGATACTGTAAATGACAAGCTGTGTGTAGCTCTATGCATACCTATCCAACTATCTATCTATAGATAGATAGGCATAGAAGTACTTGAAAGATATACCGTTACTAACGTGCTCCTACACTTTGCATCTGCTATTTCTATGGGCACTGGAATGAGGCAAAAATGCAGAGATAGAGTACACATTCCATTTACTCCCCCAACCTACACATACCCCTGACAATACCTCCTTTTAATCAGGGCTGGCCAATCCATTGTGTGGGAATGTTGCCTGCACCTCGAGGGGCCACGCACCTGACTGGCTGCAGAGGGAGCCGTGGAGGCCCGAAGCCCTGGCTTACCTCTGAAGAGCCGTTCGAGTAAAGAGCGGTGTTTCCCTTCTCTCCCACGACTGTGATAAAAAGGAACCTGCCAGCGCACTGAGTGCCAGGAGGTCAAATGGAGGCACGTATCTCCTCTCTCCTCATCCATCCATCCAGCATCTCTTCTATCTGTCTCCCACTCTGTCCAGTATCTGTCTGTCTTATCCCCATGTCCAGCATCCCCCTCTGTGTCCTTATCCCCCTCTCATGTCCAGCATCTACTCCGTCCCCTCCATCTCCAACACCCTCTTCTGTATCCATATCCCTCCTCCCGTGTCCAGCATCTCCCCTGTCTCCCTACTCCTCCCTGTAGCCAGTTTCTCTCTGATATCCCTACTCCCCCACAGGGTCACGTTTCTCCCCTCTGCATTCCTACTCCCCAGTGTCCAGCTTCTCCCCTTTTTTTTCTATTCTCTTCCTCATCAACTCTTCTGTGTACTGTATCTCCCTATTGTCTTCTACTCTCCCCAGCCCATGTGCAGCATCTCACCTATCTTCCTATTCCCTCCATGTCCAGCAATCTCCTTCTATGTCCCTACTTCCCTCTTACATCCTGCATCTCCTGGCTGCCTTCCAACTCCCTACCCCTGTGTTCTGCATACCTATGTCCCTATCCCCCTGGCAGTGTCCAGAATCTCTTCTCTCTGACCTTACCCCCCACCCCCTCCCATGTCCAGCATCTCCCTTGTTACTTTGTCTCTCTATTTTTCCTCCTACTCCTCCTGAGCCAGCATCTCCTCTGTCACTCTATTCTCCCCTCCTGTGTCCACCATCCTCCTTCTTCCCAAGCCATCATATCCCCTTTCTTATCTCCCCCCATCAAATGCAGCATCTCGTATTTCTCCCCTCCCCCCACTCTGGTTCAGCATCTCTCTTCCCCTGTCCCCCACAGTGCTACTGCTTTCCAGTATGTGCAGCTGTGGCAATGGAAACAGAAAAAAAGAGACATGAAAACCTTTGAGTTTGTATGCACTGCTGATGGCTCCATTGGCCCAACCCCTCAGAAACAGGAAGTCTACATCAGAGGGGGAGCAACCAGGAGAGCGGTCAGCAGCACATCGAAACTCAAAGCTTTGGCATCTTTTTACCTGGTTTATGGCTGTGGCTGCACATCCCAGAAAGTTGCCAAAGTGGCAGTGGGGGCAGTGGGGCTAGGGTGGACTGAGAGCCAAGGAAGGCTGCTGCTGCACTGTTTGCCACCCTCAAAAATGTGCTGCGTGAGAAGACTACCTCATTTCCTAATCCTACAGCCACTCTTGCTCCTCATAGCACCGACTGCATCTTCTTCCTCCCGCCCGCTCTGCAGAACGCATAGGTTTGTTCACTACTGTTCAGTGAAATGGTCCTATAAATGCATTGACTTGGCCCATATGACTACATGAACCATGGATCACTGCAATGAGGTTACTGGCCTCAACCTAGTCCTCCATTTGACATCTGTCCACATCATACAGCTATCACACCGTTTGCAACTGGCAGCCCAGAAGCTTTGGACAAAACAGAATCAGTAATAAAGAGCAGGAATGAAAAGCACTGGCAAAGCTGGATAGCAAACGCTTCCCGCCACCTGCCTCCTTCACTCTCTCTGGATCTGCCCAGTGCCCCGAGTCTTTTTCTTTGTAAGCACTAAACTCCAGCTCGGATGAAATGCAGCTTCATGAAAGGAAGCCTATTGGAAGCAGCTCTCTGTACAGCTAGCTTCAAAACCCGTCAATATGACTGCTACTCATTTGAAGGTAATGGGGAGGCTTTTAAACATTTTCTTTTGTACTGGTTGTCTATAATTGAATGTATGTACCTCATATTCTACCTAAAAATATAATCCTTACATTCTTGTAGCCACTATTGTTGGAAGAGGATCAGGGCAGAAGAAAAGACTATGCATGAACGAGAGTAAGATTGAGGTAGGAAAAAGAATATGAATTGCAAAACAGTATCTATGGCTTCCAAGATGCTAATTCAGGTCCTGAGGGATCTAATCAGCCTCTTTGTTGAAGTAAAGATAAAACTTTTTGACAGCAAATGCTATTCTGATAAAATGGAAGTTTCAATTACTCTACGAACATCTGGCTTGTTCTGCCATTTATGGAACATAACACCACATTGTCAGAAAAAATTATCTCACATTGAGAGTTTTTCCTTTAAATGCAAAATAGGAATATATGTTAGAAAATGTCTAATAATGTACTGACAACTATTTCAGTTTAAAAATAAAGGGCCCGATATTCAAAAGGCATTTACACGCTTTACAGTCCCGCAAGCCACGTAAAATGCCTCTAACCTGGATATTCGACGGCAGTCAGTGGATATTGCATGCTGCCTGCTTAACGACCTATGGCTAAAAGATACGGGAAGCAAAAGCGCATCTATCTTTTAGTTGGTGGTGCTAACGGGGCAGCATGCAATATCGTCACTGCCCAGTTAACTACTACATCTGGGAGGCTGTGTGGTAAACCCGGCTATTCAATGCTGGGGGCCACATATGACCCTGGCATTGAATATCTGGGGTTAAGGTTTGGCACAGACAGCTATATGCCATAGAGGCGCAGAGCCGACCTAGAGTGAATATCAGGCACAAAATGTCTAAACCTTCCTTTCTCTTCAAGGAAATCAAAGAAAGAAAAACAAAGTAGTATTAGATTTGCCTCACACAGCTGCCATTGTGCCATGGCTTCCATCCAATATTTCTTGGCATACTGATAGCCGTAGCAGCAACGCTACTCAGCAATCATATATTTGAATATGTTGTTTTGCAAAAACAATCTCCAATGCAAATCTAATGGATGGCATCAGAAAGTTACTGGCTTTGATTTTTCTCTCCTCTTTAGAAACAAATTAGCGGGATTGTGTTTGGTTAATTCAATCACAAGATGCAGAGAGATGATGCTGATTCCCAAGTATTATTTTCCATTTTGTATCAATCAGCGAGGGCAGAAAACAATTCAGCTTGCTAATGAACATCAAATTGGGTGCATATTAGTTTAATTTAGCAATCTTTCTTAAACTAATGAATTTATAATCAATAATGATGATCACAAGGTAGAATGCCTAGGCAACAGTCCTGCTACTTATTTTTTTAAATAAGCTTAGAAGAGTTCAAGATAAATCTTCCAACCACATCTTGTCCACTTAGGAGGTAATTTTATAAGACTGTTTTCATGTGCTAAAAGCCTCATAAAATTTAGTGAAAGCCAAAAGTATGTGTGGTTCAAGTAGGCGCATGTTTGTAGACTAGGTGTGCTCAGGGAAGAAGTTTGGAGCAAGCTTTTGCAGAGTCATGATTTATGCACTTATCTTACAAAATATGCTCAAATGCAAACATGCTCATAAAATAAGTACTTTATGCACTAACGTGTACACTTGCTCCCTAATAGGCATAAAAAGACAGCATTCACAATCGAGCCACCTTCTGCAGGATTTGTGCTAGTATTTTCTAAAGGCATGTGAGGGCACATTTGACAAATGATGTCAAAGTGCAATGTGGGATGCCCAAGAAAGAACATCCAAAAAAAGGCAGGTACGCCCAAGTACTGGCATGATTTCACAAACATGGACATGCTTGATATGGATGTCTGCAGGGTCGTCTATAAAGATGTCCCCAGAATAGTATTCAAGATCAGGGACATCTAAGAGCCATGCAACAATGGTTCAAACACAACAGAAGCTGCCCTATTACACTACAACTATCACTGCGATTGTGGAGAGTACCAATGATGGTGGAGTATCAACTTCTCTACAACTTTTGAAGATTTCACATCCCAAATGAGCACTTTCCCGATGCCTATTTGTGCCTGGAGCAGGTTTAAACTTGGCTAAGGTTACAGACATCCCTGACATTTTTTAAATCAAGCAGGGATGTCTAAGTCTGTAGCAGCACCCCAGAAAGGGCCAGTCAATCCACTAGGCGGCTGTCTAGGGGCAGATCTTTGTGGGCAGTAGGACATATGCTTCAGCACACATGGCATGCCACCACCCTGTGTGCTGAATCGAGCTGGCCTCCCCCCCTGGTACTGAGCCATGCCGTGCTGCTGCCCCCTGCTGCCATTGATTCCAGTGGCAGGGGGAGGGATGGCTAGGCTTGGTGACAGGCCATGTGCTTCGACACATATGGGCTGCTGTTTCTGACCCCCCGAAGTTATGTCGGAATCAGTGGTAGCGTGGCTCGGTGGGGAGCTCAGCAAGGAGCGGCATGGCCCGGGCTTCTGCCTAGGGTGCCAGAAACCCTTGGGCCTGCCTTGACCCCAGACACGCCTCCACCACATTCCCTACCTACTTGGATAGCCCCACGCTGGGGACATCTTTAAATATTGTTTGCTAAATGATTCGAGGGACATCTTTGTGATTTGGATATCCATGTGCTCATTTTCGGACATCCAAATTGAGCCCAATTCTATCATGGATGTCCGTGCCCTTTATGCATCCGGTCAGAACCGGACGCACAGAGGTAGCTGGGATTCTGATCCCATGGGGCACATCTAGCCCCGCGGGATCAGAATCGCGAACAGGCCTGTACTTGCAGGCCGGGACCCTGATTCTGTCCGTCCTGCATGTACAGGTCTTGCCTGGCTAGTTGTCAGGGCTCTTCAATGGAGCTGAGGCGCAATGGAATCCGGTTGCCATGGCTCCAATGAAAAGCCACGATCCCCGGCTGCCGGCTGCAGAGCTGCTTTCCCTGCAGCCCGGCCCCTAAGGCTATGGTCGGGCAGCGTGGAATGTCCTTGTCCCCCCCCCCCCCGCCTCTTCCATGTCCCGGGCCCTCCATCCCCTGGTGACTAGTGGAAGTTATTCCACCTCCGAGGTGGAATAAGTTCCCCGTGCAAGCTGCGAGTCCCGGACGTACAGGGCCAACATTGGAATCGGCCCAGTATGTCTGGGCCCGATGACTGCCCACTGCCCGCCCTGACGCCACCCCTTTCTCGTCCTTGTCTACCTTCCCCATACAACATGCAGGGAAGGTAGACAGGACCGGGAAAAGGCCCGAATAGCGGGAATGGACGTCCCAACAGGAAATCCATCCCCACTATTCGTGCCTCGGAATGACCCCTATTGTGAATAAGGCTTTAAAAATAAATAAGACAAAAAATAGGCATTTTCCTGCCCAATTATTCTAGGCAATCTGCTACAAAATTACCCTCTACGACGAGACAGCTCTGAAATTGTGTGCTACCACGGAAAATATGATACATAGCTACAGTGAAACAGGTCAATTGAAAGAAAGCAACAACATATCTTTGACTTGCCATGTAGTTCCAAAATTTGGAAGTGAACAAAGAAATCATGAATGGGGAGTCAATCTTCAAAGGACATAGCTAAATATCTCCTAAAATTGACACAGATTTTATTTCTGGCTCAAAATAAAACCATGCAAGGTAGTCAATACAGTGTCTCCAGAGAATGAACAAGTCATATGGTTCAAAAATGAAAAGCAGTAAATCAGCTTTCATCGAGTAGAAATAACAGTATTTTCTGAGCTAAAAGGAATAATGAAGCTTAGGATTTCACCAATCTGCACTGATAGCACAGGAGCAATTTTCAGTAGCCCACATAGCTGCAAAGGCAGTGACTGCTTCCGTACCCACACCTTGCACCCATGATGCTTCCCTTTGAAAAGTACTTGCGAGATACACAGTTACTAAAGTGCCCCCATACTTTGAATCTGTTATTTCTGGGGCAGTGGAATGAGGCAAAACATCACATACATCTGAAAATCCAAATGGACAGTACATGTTCTGTTTTTACTCCACCAACCCCCACATACCCCCTGAGAACACCTACTTTTAATCCAGCTTTTTAAAAAGCAAGTGCATTGTGAAAGCATGTTTAGTGCAGGTAAGAAACAAGTTTCTTTTTCTCTACTGGAGCTGAACAAAGCTATATCTTGGGTCACTTCTGTTTGGTATTTATTTCTTGAAGGTGCCACTCGTCCTTCAAAAACAGATTTGAGCATCTCTATTCAGTTTCTTACTTATGTTAATAACTTCGGTCTCAGACAGATAGAAGCCAAAACAAAGATGAAGCAAAGACAACAATGGTAATGATCTTCCTTTTGCAGACATGTGAGCATTGATTTGGCATTTATTGCATCAAGCTGAATGCAAAGGTTGAGGCACCCTGATCAAATTGTATGTTTCACTGAATCCCTAAGTGAACAGAAACTGATACAACCTTTAGATGGTACAAAGTCAAACATCTTTTTGCAAATTTTAATGCATATTTACTATTTAATTTGCTGGATTTTACAGATTCCAAAAAAAGAAAAAAAAACATTAAACATTCTAGGTGCAAAAGTTTGGACATCCTTTCAGTCGGCACTTTATAATACCTCTTTTGGCAGAAATAACATCTTCCATATGTTTCTTGGAGTCTGCTAAGAGTCTTTTTATTCTTGCTGTTGGAATCTGTCCTGCTCTTCCTTGCAGAACTCTATCTCATAAATAGTCTTAGGCCTCTGCATTTACTGCGTGTTTGAGATCTTCCTAGAGATTTTCATTAAGTCTGGGGACCATAAAGGCCATTCCAAAATCGTCATCTCTCTTTCCTGTATGTACTTCATGGTTGATTTTGAGGTATGTTTTCCATCATAGTTTTGCTGAAATATCCAGCCTCTTTTCAGGTTCTATTTCTTCAGTGACTGTAGGACATTAACTTCTGGGACATGTTGATATTTAGCTGAATCCATTGTTCCTTCCACTTTATTTCCTTTGTCACTGGCTGCTGCAAAACCCCATAACATAATAGATCGAGCCCCGTGCTTAACAGCTTCCGAAAGTGCTCTTTTCTTCACACTTCACCTTTGATCCTCCAAATGTATCTTGTAGCCAAACAGTTCAATTTTCCTTTTATCAGTCCAAAATGTTTCAGGCTTATCAAGGGTTTCTTGTGTATACCTTAGATGAACAGTTTTGTGAGGGGGGTCACATATAAGGTTTCTTTCTGCCAACTCTCCATAGTAGATCATTGCTATGGTAAGCAATGCCACACTGTGGACATGTGGTCAACTACTCCAATGTCAGCTAAAGTTTTCAGCAGGCCATTTGTAGTGATTTGTGGTTCTGTTTTGCAAATCTGACCCATTTCGGGCAGTTCTATAAGAGACTTTTTCTTAGTCTTCCAGATCTTGCCTTGATTACAAATGTTCCATGTAACTTCCACATCTTAACAATGTTTCTCACAGTTGAAATTGCTAGCTGAAAACATTTAGAGATTTTCATAGCCTTTCCTGACTTTGATTTGGCCAATCAAAAATCTGAAGAGTTGGCCATTCTGCAGCAGATTTATGGTCACTGCCTTGAGCATGATTCACTTTAAGTTCATGGACAGATGGTCTGACATTCTGCTCTACAATTCTCTGATATAAAGCAGAATTCATGGCTCTACAAATAGTGGCAAGCAGCCCCATAATATGTTTGACACTCGGAATGAGGTTCTTACTTTGGAATGCAGTGTTTGCTTTTCAGCAAACAAAACATTTGCTATCTTGAACAAAAAGCTCAATTACTGAGTCATCTATCTGGAGAACATTATTCTAACGTCTTGTGGGCCATTCAATGCTTTTTAGTGAACCTTAGTGGGAGGAGTGAGGTGACAGCAATGTTCTTTTGGAAAGCAGTGGTTTCCTCCTAACTAACTTCCCATCATTGCTATTTCCATTCATTTTTTTTCCTAATGGTTGACACATGAACCCTCACATCAGCTGCAATTACAAAGGCCTGGAGATCACTGGGGGGTATGATTACTAAAGGACGTTAAGGTAACAGGCGTTAACAGCAGCGATAAGGGGTGTTACATGTGTAAAGAGTGCTGGGCGGGTAGGGGGTGTTCCAGCATAAAGAGCGCTATGGACCATTTAACGTGCGTTAATAGGATATCAGGCGTTAAGGTGTCAAGCATGCACCTTAACGTCCAAAAACGGCTGTAACACTAACACTGGATAAAGGAGCTCCAAGGAAAGCCATCCTCCACACCCCACCTCCGCATAACAGAGACAACACACACACATACAGACACACACACAGAGGCATCTTTCCTCTGAGACACACCCACACGGGCACTCCACCTCTGCACCATACAAAAAGAACCCACTGCAATATTTATGGTGCTACCATTTCCTAATTAGAGTCCTTGATGTGTAAGCTTTGGAAATTAGTGCTGGCATGCTAAATTTATTCTTGGGGGTATGTTTATTAAAGGACGTTAAGGTAACAGATGTTAATGGTGGTGATAAGGGGCGTTACATGCGTAAAGGGCACTGGGCAGGTAGGAGGCATTCCAGCATAAAGGGTGCTATGGGCCATTTAATGTGCATTAACAGGACATTGGGCGGCATGCACCTTAATGTCTGGAAACGGCTGTAATCCTAACACTGGATAAAGAAGCACCAAGGAAAGTCAAAGTAAAGATGATGGATGGAAGGACAAGGTGGGAGCTGATGGACCTGCCACATCCGTGGGTACCCTACATGGCAGCCAGTAAAGTGGGCAAGCATGTAGGAGGCAGCTGAACCGATGCACAGGGGGCTGCCAGTGTAAAATGGTGCAATGTCAGTGTGTGGCATTGTAGAGCTGGTACCTGTTCAGAAACTAATATCTGAACCACTAGCATGGCTTCCTGTTACAAGATGGGACCTGTTCAGAAACCAAAGCCTGAACCATGGGGCCTACTCTGAACCAAAGACTGAATTAAACAAGATGGATTCCTGTTTTGTTATAACTCAGCATTAAAACTTGCAGATCCAGCAATGCTGCCAGTTTATGATACCTCACAGTAAAAGTATTTTTTCCAGCTGACTATATGCAGAACATCATGACTGAAACCTTCACTGTGCATGGCCTTGGCAACGTTAGAACCTGCATACCAGCAGTTTTTGACCTTTGTTTGCAGATGGACCACCTATTAGCTGTTACTGGTTTTGCTAAAGATGTCATACAGGGTTTGAGTCCAGCCAATCACCAAGTCTTCTGAACAAAGAATTATACAGCTGTCCACCGGAACCCAGAGCTCAGAAAAGAGACGCAGAACCCAGAGGGCCGAGAGAAAGAAAGAAAGAACTCTGAAAAGGATGAACAAGAGAAGGGAACTCTAACTTCTGATACAGACTGTTCGCGTGTCCTTTCTCTCTGGCTGAAAAAGTCAGATAAGCCTCAAGACGGAGTGAATTTCTCCCACAGACCAGCAGCTCAGTGTGTGACCATGCAGTTCATTTCAGCTGACATTGAACCTCTGCCATACCTCAACTTCGTTCCGTTCCTGAGACCCAGACCACAGCCACAGGTGTTTTGGCATGAACTAAGGTACTAATCTTTAATTTCTCCTGGAGGATGGGGCTAGCATAGACAGACAATTTACTGTATGTCAGGGTGCATGCGAATCAGTGACAATGGTTTCTAAAACAGAGATTAGATCTCTCGGTAATTGTAACATAGAGCTGAATAACATATTACCTCAGAAAGCTAATTTATTATAATATTTCCTCTATTTTTGCTATCAGAAATAAAGTCTAATTTTCATACAAACAGAACTGGCTCTTGTTTTATCACGTGATTTGTTTGCCAGATGGTCCTATGGAATCCTGGGAGTGTAGCAGAACCCCCTAGACAGACTGAGACTTTATATATGTGTATTTATCTGCTATTGCTAATATCTCCTACAGCATAGAATGGGGAAGACGTGTCTCCCTGCGGAGCCAGAAGTGGCAGGATGTGTGCAGTGACAGGAGGCCAGAGTAGGAGTGGTGACGTGCAGATCAGGCACAGGAGAGGTATGCATGAAGATCTGAAATGCGGAAAAGCGTACCAGTGTAGGCTATGGTGTAGCAGCTTGCATAATACGACATGACTGCACACAGCCGACAGGCGGATGGATGGGCTGAAGGAAGGATGGCGGCTGATGAGAGGATGGTATGAGCTGGCAGCACTGATGTGCCGTAGGTACCATCCCCAACGTATTTGTAGTGTGTGAAAATGTGCACCAGTGCCACTTGAAAGGCCTGATACCAGACATGTGGGACTCACACCCTGCCCCAGTCACACAGCCGCCATACAACAGCTCAGACAAATGTGCAGATAACAACTGCACAGGTTTCATCCAAACTGGGCCAATGGGGAATGTACGGGCATTAGATGATACCTGCAGGTGGCTATCCGAGGGGTAGGATGTGTCCGCATGTACTGCAGAGATGTAATGGAGCCAAAGCTGTACGGTAACAGTCATGATGTCATACATGACTCATGTTGCCCAAGTAGGTTACAGCTGTATGCATGTAACTGCATGTTAGTATGCCGCTGCATCAGTGCAGTCATGTTGGGATACCTTGTACCAAAAAGGTTGTAATGTCTGATAAAAAAAAGGGACTCTAAGAACCTGCAGTCAGCTGAGGCAATGGATGGTTAGGTGACCTGCCCAAAGTCAGAAGGAGATGTGGGCAATCCATGAAGGATGTTGCATACATTAAACTGCACAGTAAAACCTTTCAAAGTGTCACAAAAGGAGTGCTGGTGGGCCTCGAACCCTGGTACCCTAAGTCTGTGCCATGACCATTATACCACATCTCCAAGCAGTTGCCAGACATCAGCAGGGTGGACATGTATGACCCCCCTGCAATGTGCTGTAGCACAGCCTATTAAAGCCATGCTCTCAGAAGGGCATGATGGTGAATAGACTGTTTGTTGGCTCAAATTGTGGGCAGAACACATAACAAACTATAAGGCTTGCTCCTAATGGAACACTACTATCACTATCTTGGGCTCCCCTGTCTGTGCATCACATTGCAGACCTTAAAATAGGCTCTGTCTCCTCAAACTACACCCTTTCCGCGAGGTTTTACTTTCCGTTAGGGCTCCCAGCGTTGAAGGCCTTCAACACATGTTAGTTAGTGCAACAGGTGTTAAGGGAATACCTGTTGTTAACACCCTCTCTCTGCCTGTTAACGCCCACTCTCCGCCTAAAGTGCCCTTAGCAAACAGACCCCTAAGATTCATTGTAACACTGTGGATGATTTTCTGGTTTGTTCTTGGGGTTATCTTGGTTGATGACCAAGATAAGGTCATTGCAGTCTTCAACATTTTTCATCTGTAGACAGTGGATGGATAGATTCCCTCATAATGTTTAGAAATTATCATGTAATCCCATCCAGATAGACGATTGCCATCTATTCTTTGTAGTAGGTCTTCTGAAATAGTTTTTGATCATGCCATGATGAGTTCCCACTAACATTTAAGGTGAAGACCAAACATAAATCCTTTTAAACCTTTTCATAGGACAGGATGCTCAAAATTAGTCATGAAGATTTACTCTGAAGGGTAGCTAACTTGTTACTCATTTATACTTGAGCATTTGATTCTACTGAACCAATTACTTGTATTACAGGAACTTGGGGTTCACCCACCATTTCACACACCTATTCAGAATTAGTCTTATGATTCCTGCTTTGTACATTATTGTGTCTTAAGAAACAGAAAACTGCTTAATTTATAACTACTTTATTGCATAAGAAAAGCTTAGTTTTAATTAAACAGGGATATCATGGCCTTGGTGACTTACTAACAGATATAAATGAGTATTCAGAATAGTTTTTCTAATCTGTGATGTCAATGCTTTACATGTAATTCACTAAGAATGATGCAATTAGTGGAATATACATTTTTAAAAATAAATAAGAACTTATAATTCTCATTTGGATTTGACAAATATTTTCTCAATACTGCAAATTTGAAGGGATGAATCCTACTTGGTATGTAAGTCTTTCAAAGAAGCTGAGATTAAACTGCAGTAAACTAGCCCATTTTACCATAGCTTAGTTTGCCATGGGAGTCACAAGCCTGCAGTAACTCAGCATCGCAGGTTAACGACTCCCATGGTAAGGGAATAATGCAGCTTGTGTTGAATACAGCACGCTGTGTTATTCAGCGGAAAAATAATCCTGAAATCAACGCTGGCATAATTTTTGGTGCCAAGGAGCATCATGACAATAACAGGTGGTCCAATGCTCCCAGGCACCAGCTTAAAGGGGCCAATGCCTGTGTAACCGTAAATGAAAAACTTCCACCCCTTTAAAAAAAAACGACCCATAGGAAACCCCCTCCCCCAAAGACCACCTTCCCACAAACCCCCCATCCACCCTTTAAGGTCCCCTATGATGTACCTGTACATTCCTTAGTGCTCTGGGTTTTAGGGGGCACTTACTGCCCCCTCTGATGTGGGGTTCAAGATGGTGCCATTTGAACCCTGGTGGTGATCTCACATTACATACCTGAAGAGGGCAGGAGTGACTGGGGATCGCTTCTGCCCCCTATACCTTTGGTCACCAGGGATTGTACAAGGGCCCTACAGGGGAGTGGGGGAGGGGTCTGCAGGGAAATCTTCTTTGGGGAGGGGTCTTCATGGGGAGGGTCTTCTTTGAGGGGAGCCTTTTCTGAAGGATGGTCTTTTTCCAGGGAGGTAGTGTCTTCATTATGGTTACCCCAGCACCAGTCGCTATAAGATGGTGCCCAGGAGCATCAGGCCATGTGTTAACAACCTGATGTCCCTGAGCAGTTCTTAGCTGGCATTATCTTTCCTAAAATAATCATCAGCTGGCACTATGCAATGTAAACTGTGTTATTCCAGTCAAATAATAATGACATACTTTGTATACTTTTGCATGTTTTTCCATCTCATTATTACTCAACGTACATTGGGGTACATTAACATGCATGATGTTAAAATGACTTACATTATTATTTGTTTGTTGATTATTAGTATTTAGCTCATGCCTTTCCAGTAGTTGCTCAAGGCGACTTACAAATCAGGTACAAGGCTTACAATCTAAGTTTGTACCTGAGGCAATGGAGTGTTAAGTGACTTGCCCAAGGCCACAAGGAGTACCGCTTTAGTAACAACCCCCTAAATCGAATTATGTCTAAAGGTTTTCAGTATAAGTAGTTGCTCAGATTACTGGGTGGTACAGTTGAGGCATCTTATGGACTGGCGAGGGGAGGGGGAGAAGAAGAACTTTGTTCTGCTAGAGCAGGAGAGTTACCCAAGTTGTCTCGAGGCAGTTTCTCCAAATGAGTTAGTTTTGTGCATACCTCACTTTTTAGCCAGTCTATGTGGTACCTACCATGGGCTAGTGGAGGGCTAAGACACAAGAGTGAGGCTTTAGTCCTTTTATGGACCATGTGCTGAAGATCTGGGACAGGGCTTGTAAGGCCGAGAACCCACAGGGGTCTTTTTCCCTGCTGCAGGCCTTAAGATAACACAAAAGAGTTTTTACTTGGGAGGGAGCCTGGGTATTTTCCTGTTGGGAGATAGCAGGGTTGCATACCTTTTCTCAATTTGTGGACGGTGAAGACTTTCTTGACGTTTCTGACCTCAAAGAGGAGTTTGATTTAATAGAGAGTGATTGTTTTCATTGCATCCAAGTATTCCAGTTTCTTAGGAGTAGTTCAAGGAAGGAGAAGCTTCACGAGTTCAGACTTGGAAGTGCTAGAAAGAGGTCATGGAGCCTGGTGTCGGCTCTATATAGAGCCTTGTTGTCCTCCAAGTTGTACAGTTCAAATATATGGAAGGGTGGGAGAGAGATTTGGGGGGGGGGGGGGGTGATGGAATTGGAATCAAGGCAAAGCAATGGAAAGATATTTTTGAAAGATTAAACATACATCTATTTCTATAGCTGTTACGGAAAACTGTTACAAAATCCTATTGCGATGGTATTTAACCTCTGATAAGTTAGTCTGATGTTTCCAGCTGTATTAAACCTTTGCTGGAGAGAATGTGCGTCTATTGGCTCTTTTTACCATATTTGGTAGTGATGCCCAAAGAATGTGATGTTCTGGGGTAGCGTAAAAGATTGGATTAAGGAGATTTTTAATGTGAAGCTGTTCCTGTTGGCATCATGGTCCCATGGATAGGCAAGGAAGCAGAGAAGGCAAATGCAAGCATGCCTGAGTGTGACTAGATGCAACATTGCATACAGATGAAAACAGGATGAACCACCAACAATCGAAAACTGTTCAAAGCAATTGCATACGGTGGTTGTTATGGAAAAATAGCATTGCCGCACCAACATGGGGAGAAGTCTGAGAATGAATGGTCTATCCTGTATAAATATCTGTGGCACTGGTGCTCTGTGGAGGGGGGTTGGGATATGTTTAGTCGGCTATGATAGGAGTGGTTGCTTTAAAAGTTGTCACTGCTGGTTACTTTGTCAAGGCTTGTTCTTATTGACAATAAAAAATTTCAAATATAAATAGTGGCTCAAAATACAGGGTCATATATTGGTTCTCAGTGTTTGTAAGGGGATAGACTCAGGAGTAGTGTGCAGAAATATTTCTTTATGGAAAGAGTGGTAGATGCATGGAATAGTCTCTAGTGGAGGTAGTAGAGAAGAGGCCAGTATCTGAATTCAAGAAAGCATGGGACAAACACAGAAGATCTCTAAGGAAAAAAATGGATTGTAACAATTGATCTCCAGGAACAAGCAGGAATGAGTCTTCACATATGGGTATCGTCGGTACCGACGGAGCCTGCGCGCTGCCTTCCCGCCTTTCCCAACCGCCTCTCTCCAGTTCTTCATTTCCGCGGAGCCAGCAGGTCGTGTTCCTGTCACCGCTGAAGAATTTCTTATTTTCTTTTATTTCTTTGGTCGCGTGTCTGCCTTCTTCGACGCCGGACCGGTACCGCCGGTCTTTTCTTTCTTTATTCTTTAAAAAAACAAAAAAACCCCTATTATTTTCTTCACTTCAGTGCATTTTTTTCTTTTCTCGGCCTTAGACCTAGGAAACATTTTCCTCATGGAAAAGCCCGCTTCCGGGTTTAAAAAGTGCACAAAGTGCAGCGGCACCATTTCTGTCACAGACACCCATGAATGGTGTCTAAAATGTTTAGGTCCTGACCATTCCATTATGGATTGTGAGTCCTGTTCAATGATGTCTAAAAGAGGTCTACAGAATCGAGCAGCCAAGCTCAGTACCCTGTTTCCCTCTGATGCAGCTTCGGTGGCATCGACGTCTTCCAGGGCTTCTTCTTCCTCTCATGGATCTCAGGTAACCAAACTTAAATCCAGCCGGTCCTCGAAAAGTAAATCTCCCTCTAAGTATCGAGATGCCTCCGGGCTTGCCCTCGAGGAATCCGCACCGGCAAAATTACCCCGGCGGGAGACTCCGGCTTCCAAAGCTCTACCTATGGGGTCACAGGTTGACATCGATGGCTCGGCCTCGACTGATCACCTGTTGCCATGTTCTGGGGTACCGGTGGTTCCCACTGGTACCGACATCCAGACATTGGTGGCGTTGATGGATCAGAATATCCTGACCATGCAGCGTGCCATTACGGCCTTCATACAAGCTGCGACGCCATCAGTACCGCAACAAACTCCGTTGTTGGTACCGACTCCGGCGCCGGTACCGATATCGGGTCCGGTGCCGGTACCGATTGCATCGACATCGGCTTCGGTGTCGACTGCAGCGGTACACTGTTCTGTGATGCCTATCGGTACCGAATCGGTACGATCACTCCGGATGTCGATACCTCCCGGTACGCGTATCGGGCTCTACAGGAGCATCCAGACAGGCGATACTTCGATTCCTCTGAAGACTCTGATGAATCAGAGGCCTCTGTCGAAGCATCGGTGATCCTTCCTCAGGAGCCCTCTTCTCCAAAAAGGAGAATGTCTCCTCCAGAAGACTTGTCTTTTCAAGACTTCATTAGGGAAGTGGCCAGGGGCCTCTCCATCTCAGTGGCCCCTGAGACAGAGCCTAGAGCCAAGAAATTAGATATTTTACAATATCCTAAGGCTCCTAAAGAGGCAGCCACTTTACCAATACATGAGATTCTTTATGATCACATGTTGGGCATATGGGAGACTCCTCTCACCACCTCCCCTCATTCTCGTAGGTTGGACACCATGTATCGTGTTCCTCCTTGTCCTGGCTTTCATAAGACTCAGCTTCCTCACCACTCCATTGTGGTGGAGTCTGCTATGAAGAAGATAAAGAGTACAAAAAGGCACTCTTCTACTCCTCCAGGAAGAGAATGCAGAACCTTAGATGCCTTTGGCAGGAGAATTTTCCAGGCCAGTATGCTTGTTGCTAGAATCAACTCCTACAGTCTCTATATGGGGATGTTTCTAAAAGAAGTTACATATCATCTGCAAACTTTATCCCCTTTTATCTCAGAAGATAAAAGGGAAGAGTTTCTCACCTGGCTTAAACATGCCAAGGATGTTTCCAAATTTTCCAACCGTGCAGCCTTTGACTCTTTTGAAGATGCCAGCAGAGCCTCTCACCATTCCAGGAAGGTTAGCTCACTTTGCTCCCAGATGGGAACAAATCACAGCAGAGCAATGGACCCTCTCCATCATAAAGGAGGGGTACAAGCTTCATTTCTTAAACCATGGTGAGACAGTTCAATTCTCCAACATCTCTCCTCGACCTCCTGGGTCAAGAGATTGCTACCCTTCTTGTCCAAGAGGCAATAGAAGAAGTACCCCTTCTTCAACAGGGTTCAGGGTTCTACTCCCCCTACTTTCTCATCCCAAAGAAAACAGGGGGCTACAGAACCATATTAGATCTCAGAAAATTGAACAAGTTTCTATGCAAGGAGAAATTCAAGATGATTTCTCTCGATACTCTCCTTCCATACCTCCAGAGTCAGGACTGGCTTTGTTCTCTAGATCTCAAGGATGCGTACACACATGTCCTCATCCATCCAACACACAGAAGGTTCCTTCGGTTCCTTTTCCAAGGAAAGCACTATCAATACAGAGTGCTTCCCTTCGGTCTGGCCTCTGCACCAAGGGTGTTCACAAAATGCATGGCAGTAGTAGCTGCATTTCTACGCACTCTAGGAATATTTGTATTCCCATATCTGGACGACTGGCTCATCCGAGCTCCATCCCAGTCAGAGGCCCAGGCTTCTCTAGCCTGCACAAGGCGTATCCTTCAGTATCTGGGACTTGTAATAAACATCCCAAAATCCCATCTCACCCCTACTCAATCTCTAGAGTTCATAGGGGCCTTGCTGGATACCACCACTGCAAGGGCCTATCTTCCTCAGGCCCGTTGCCTACGCTTGGTGCAGTTAGCCTCCCAAATTCAGTTAAAGTCCCATTTAACTGCTCGAGAGATGTTGCAACTGTTAGGCCACATGGCATCCACAGTGCATGTGGTCCCCTATGCTCGCCTTCACATGAGGGCAGCTCAATGGACTCTGTCCACCCAATGGACCCAGGCATCAGGATGCCTGTCAGACAAAATAGCAACCTCCAGTCGCCTTTTTTGGTCTCTCCAGTGGTGGAAATCCACTCAAAATCTGTTGCTGGGGTCTCCCTTCCAACAGGTGTTACCCCAGGCAACCCTTACGACAGGTGCCTCCCCAAGGGGTTGGGGAGCTCATCTACAAGATCTCTCCACCCAGGGCATCTGGTCTCCACAGGAGACATCTCTACATATCAACCTCTTAGAGCTCAGAGCAATATTTCTGGCTCTCAGAGTCTTCCACACCCTGCTCAGCTACAAGACAGTTCTCATCCACACGGACAATCAAGTAGCCATGTTCTACGTGAACAAGCAGGGGGGAACTGGCTCTCTGTCGCTTTGCAACGAAGCTCTGAGATTGTGGGCCTTCGCCAGAGAGCATCAAATTCATCTCATGGCCGTGTATCTTCCAGGGGTTCAAAACTCTTGGGCAGACAGACTCAGTCGAGTTCTGCTTCCACACGAATGGTGCCTCCATGGGGACCTGAGAGCCAGAATCTTCCGAATTTGGGGAACCCCGGACATAGACCTGTTTGCAAGTCCGTGGAATGCCAAACTTCCCCGGTTCTGTTCCAGAATTCCGTGTCAAGGAGTTTAGACCAGGGATGCCTTCCTCCTTCACTGGGGGCAAGACTTCCTCTATGCCTTCCCACCCATTCCCCTAATTCCCAAGACACTGTACAAACTTCAGAGAGACAAGGGGTCTATGATCCTCATAGCACCACACTGGCCACACCAAGTATGGTTCCCTCTACTTCTGCATCTCTCTCAAGCTCCCTCCCTGGACTTGGGATCTGCTCCAGACCTCCTATCCCAGGAGGGAGGAACGTTGTGGCACCCAAATCCCCAGTCCCTTCATCTCAGGGCCTGGTTGCTGAAGGCCTAGACCTTCAAGATTTGCTTCTTTCTCAGCAGGTGAAGGATATCCTTCATGCTTCCAGAAAGCCTTCCACTAGACGTTCCTATGCTTTCAAATGGAAAAGGTTTACCATTTGGTGTGCAGAGAAGGGTCTTAACCCTTCTGCAATACCTCTGAATTCTTTACTAGAGTATCTGCTGCATTTATCACATGCAGGCCTTAAAACGAATTCAGTAAGAGTCCATTTGAGTGCTATTGCAGCATCCCTTAAGCCTCTCAATGGACAGCCTATCTCCTCTCATCCTCTTATTGCAAGATTTATGAGAGGCCTTCTCTTAACTAAATCTCCTATTAGACCACCTCCAGTGGCATGGGACTTGAACTTGGTTCTTGGCCAGCTTATGAAGCCACCCTTTGAACCCTTAGCCACTACCTCCTTGAAATTCCTTTCCTGGAAGGTTATTTTTCTAATTGCAGTCACCTCAGCTCGCCGCATCAGTGAACTGCAAGCCTTGGTGGCTAATCCTCCTTATACAAGGTTCCATCATGACAAGGTAGTCCTCAGGACTAATCCACACTTTATGCCTAAAGTGGTTTCACCTTTTCATCTGAACCAGGAGGTTTATTTACCTGTTTTTTTTCCAGGACCTCATGCATCAAGTGCAGAGAGGAATCTTCATACCCTGGATTGTAAGAGAGCTCTTGCTTTTTACTTACAAAGGACACAACAACATAGAAAGTCTTCTCAACTCTTTGTTGCTTTTGATCCCTCTCATTTAGGACTTCCAGTCTCTAAGAGAACTCTGTCTAATTGGATTGCTCAGTGTATTTCTTTCGCCTACCAGAGTAAGAACCTTTCTCTGGAGGGCCATGTCACAGCTCACAATGTGAGGGCCATGGCAGCCTCTATGGCTCATCTAAACTCTGTGTCCATCGACCAAATCTGTCGAGCGGCCACCTGGGCCTCGGTTCATACCTTCACAGCCCATTACTGCTTGGACAAGGACTCCCGCCGGGATGCCTTCTTTGGTCAGGCTGTTCTCAAGCACCTATTCCATACCTAATCAACTCCTACCCTCCATCCCTGACTGGATGCCTGAGATCCACAGGGGGAGGTAGAGCCCTTCTCAGGGACTCACAACCTGGGGGATCTCCCAGGCACCTCTAGCTGGGGAGTCCCCATATGTGAAGACTCATTCCTGCTTGTTCCTGGAGATAGCACAGTTACTTACCTGTAACAGGTGATCTCTGGGAACAGCAGGAATAAGTCTTCACAACCCACCCACCTCCCCTAAGAGTTGTATCTCTCTCTTTCTATCTTTCCCTTCCTCACTCTCTCTCTTTGTCTCAGCTTTAAAACTCGAACTGGAGAGAGGCGGTTGGGAAAGGCGGGTAGGCAGCGCGCAGGCGCTGTGGGATGCTCCCAAAAGCTTTCCTTTTGGACGCTGGGGAGCGTTCCCGCGCAGGCTCCGTCGGTACCGATGATACCCATATGTGAAGACTTATTCCTGCTGTTCCCAGAGATCACCTGTTACAGGTAAATAACTGTGCTGTATGGAAGGGCAGACTGGATAGACCATATGGTATATCTGCTATCATGTATCCAATTAATCACACAAGTTAAAAGTTTAAATACACTTTATTTTTCAGCTTGTATTTTCTTTGTTGTTTGCACAAAAAGGTTCCTGTCTAACTTAGACAATTGCTTGAAAGGTGGTCACAAAGCAACCCTCTCATTTTAAAAACATAGAATGCATATAAATTTTAAGTGAGCTATACACAGTAGGGCTGGCATTACTTATAGGTATCTCGATAACTTCATAAAGAATTGCTGTTGCCCTATCCATTTAAGTAGGACTGCTGAATTTACTCAACTGGGTAAGTTATCTTTTTATGTTGAGACAGCTATTTAAGCAGTCTGATGACCTTTTCGCCCCACCCAGAATGCCTCCTAAACACACAACAGCTGGACATCTCGATATCCTGTCAAACGTTATAGGTTCATCAGCCCTAAATGTCTAAAAAATGATTTGTATGATTAACTCTGAAGTTAACTGCATCCAGGGGCCCTTAAACAATTTATTTATGTATTTATTTAAGTTTTTTTTATACCGCTTTTTCCTACGGTCAAAGCGGTTTACATTGCAACCGAACATTATACATAGAACAGGGAGATCAACTTGGAAGTAACATTAACTTAAGTTTGTAGGTCTTGGGTATCAATTATGACTGGTGTTGGTCAGAGAGGAGGGGTGGGGGTTACGTGTGGGGGAGGAGGGGACGGAAGAGTGAGTAGTTGGAATGGTGGCTGGTTTGGTGATGTTGTCTGGAAAGCAGTCTTTGAATATGTGAGTCTTTAGGGCTTTTCCGAAGGTTGTGTCTGTTGTAGTCCGTAGTCCATAAGGAATAGAATTCCATAAGTGTGGAGCGTAAAGTGAGAAGGCTGTTTTATACCTTGTTTATACTGTTTTATACCTTGTTCACATGTTCAGTGTAAACAGTTCCATGTAATATGTTAAATGTAAACTGTTCCATGTATGATGTTGTTACTTTGTAAACCTTGCTGATCTTGAATAGTGCGGTATAAAACTAAATAAAAAAATAAAAATAAAAAAGGCTCTCTTAGAGGTGATGGAGCTGTTTTTTGTAAATAGCGGAGATATGCATAGCGTGTTCTGTGAGCCGGTTCACCGTTTTCTGTTAGCAGTCACCACGGGCTTTAACGCATGTTAAGGGCCTGTACTAACTGCATGAGCCAGAGTGGTAAACATTCCACGCTAACTTAATTAATTAATTTATGTAACATAGTAACGACAGCAGATAAAGACCAGTATGGTCCATCTAGTCTGCCCAATAAGATGGCAAGAGTAGGTGCACCTGCTGCTCCATGCAGGCCACCCCTCCCCATGTTTTTGTTTAGGGGTGAACCCACTGCTCCGTGTAGGACACCCCTGTTTGTTGAGAAATTAGATAGTTAAGTTTATTTTGATTTTATCCTGTTGTTGTAAAGGGATCCACTGTGTCTGTCCCATGCCATTTTGAATTCTGTCACTGTATTTGCCTCATATACCGCTTTATCCAAAATCAAAGCAGTTTACATGAAACGGTATAAGAAGTTACAAATAACAGGGGGTTACAGTTAACGGTGAAACAGGTGCAGTAACTAGAAGACAGAAAACATTTTTTAACTTTATAACTTTGGTTAAATAAGGTCAAGCATAAATTATAATTGCAACAGAGGTATGTAACATAGCAGCAATAGGGTTAAGAGATTATTCGGGAGAATGTTATAGCTGTATCACATGAGGGAGTTGGCTAGTAGACAAAAGAAGGGTAGGACAGGAGTAGGGGCTGAGTTTAAACTAAGTAGTGATCTGGTCAAGTTATCGTCCCTTCAATGTGCTCACTGAGTCCATTCTAATCTATATTTGTCCTGGCCAAGCACAACATCCAAACGGAGCTAAAGCAACACACCTTACTCCTTATCTTACTAGGAGCTCTCCTGCTTGCAAAACACATGCACACTCCTTGACAACATACTCTCAGCACTACATGGTGGGAATGGGGTGGGAGCAGAATAGAGAATAGGGTGTTGACGGTGACAGCTAGTATGGATGCCGCCACGTACTAACTCTCGTGTCTATTGATAGCTGGCCACTGCCCATCTAAGAAAACAGCAGTGTGGTAGTATCACAAGACTACTGCTAGGAGTCAGAGCCACCATTTTGACAGCCTCCACATCTGGGACACGGACAGAGGAGACCAGTCCCTCCCTTATCCACTGAGATCACCTGGAAGCCCCGGGTAAGATCCAGGGGGGCTCAGGAGGGTGGGGAGAGGGTAAGGGTTTGAGTTTTCCTAAGGGGGCTGATCAAGAGTGGGGGAGGTCTGCTCAGGTGGGTTGATTGATGACTACTGTCCAGGAAAAGGTATAGTTTGCAATTCTTAGGGGGGGGGGTTCTTATTGGGTGGGGGGTATTAGATTGATGAGGGTGGAGGGAGAGCTGGGTTTCCACATTCCAGTAGTGCCGATGCTCCCCCCACAGATAGTGTCTGCCCGGTGCAGTAAATGCAGAGCAGACAGTGGGCACCCCCCCCCCCCTGCGTTTACTGCACCCCTTCATTTACTGCTCAGGTTTTGCACTTGCTGCACCTTAACTTTGCCAGTAAAGATGAGAAAAGTGCAAAACAGCTACATTTCGTAAAAGGGCCCCACATTGTTTTAAATCTCTCTCTCTAAAAGTGGTAAAATATCAAAAAGATAAAAGATAAAATACAAATAATCGTTATCCTTAAGTGTCTGTAATAAACATTTTAATACTGACTTTTTTATTCCAGGGGATTCTGCATACATTATGTCTTTCAGCTGTAATTATACTATAAGATAAACGGTAAATAATTCAGGATAAAAAATACTCAAGTTCACAGTGATCTTGTGATCTAACCTCAATGTATAGCAGCTAATTGGATTATTTTACATCTGGTAGGTAATAAACAGAGAAATATTATTCCAGTAATTCTTACAAATGCTTTTTAAGATTCTGTCCAACCTGCAATTCAGGTAACTAGTTTTTAATTGACCTACCCTCAAATATCTTGCCATACATCCTTTTTACTTATTTATACATTGGTTTATACATATTTATTCATATGACTTTCATATGGACTTTCTGTCTAGTTCTGATCAGAACAACCTCAGTCATGATCAAAGTGGTAAAGATGTTTCTGAACTGTCAACTTGATGCTTCGGAGACGCCATATCCTGAAATCTGTGCTTCACAGTCACAGTCAATGCCTTGCAGAGTCCTGAATGTTACGATTTCTCTTTGCTAAAACACAGTGGGGTTCTTCAACTAAAGGATACTAGCTGGAAGCGCATGTTCTAGTGCGTACTGAAGGGCATCCACTGTACACTATTAGGGACATGGCCAGCGAGTTCCTGGCAGTTAGCGCATAATCATGAACCCTTATGTGTGGAGCGATTAAAATAGATGCACCTAACGACAGCCACGGAGGCGTTATGTGCACTTGTGCTAATTGCCACATAGCCACAGAGTGCACAGTTAGCACAGGATCACGATCTCTCATGCATGGTGCAATTAACACGGATGCACTTAACGACACCCAAAGAGGTTTTGTTGTGTGCATGCACACTAAGTGCCACCTTGCCACTGAGCACACGGCCACTGCCCTCACTCTGGCAACAATTTGCTCTCCATGTGCACATTCTGCCCCTAACTCACCCACTCTTCACCCTATAGAGCCAATTAAACTCCTCTGAATATAAAGATCACTTCACGACAACAGACTCCACATTCCCCTTCCCTCCAGAGCAAGGCTTGAGTCTACCAGGCATTCAGCTTTCTTCTTTTGTGTCCCCATTTTCTGGAATTCTTTGCTGCGACACATCCATTTAGAATCTTCCTACTGTTCTTTTAAATCTCAACTTAAAACTCACTTATTTCAGCAAGCCTTTGAGGCCTAGGCTGGGCAGTACTGCAGCTAGTTTCTTTTCTCTCATCTGCTGACTCTATGGTTTCCTGTATTCTTTAGCTGTTACTTTCTTTCTCTCCTAACCTCTTTTCTGAATTTTTTAATGGCGTTTCTTTCATGGATTTTATCTATTATTTGAATTGGGTGTAAACCACCTTGCCTTTGTAAAGAAACGCAGTTTAACGCTGCATCGAAATCTCAATAAACATAAACATACAGTGTGTTTTAACGGCCAGTAGCTGCATGCACGCATGTATTCACTGATGTCTGATACCGAATGGTAAAACGCACGTTAATCAGTTAGCCATGTTTAGTAAAAGATGTCTCAGTGACCCTTTCTCCATTGCAACTTTTGCCTCAGTGAGTCTAATCTCCAAAAATGAACACTATCTATCAGACCAATGCAGAAAGCTAGTGCGGCCTTTACAACACCATAACAGCACGTTTAAGCACACACTTTACGATCCTTTAAAATGCAGAAAACAGACATAAACGCCGACGGAAACACTAGCGCCCAATTAACAACACATGTATTTAAAACTATTTAAATGTATTTAAATCAGCTGCGCATAATGGTCTGTTATACAAATCATGTCTACAACCGATGCAGAGATGGATGTAGAGGATTTCACAACCAGCCATAGTGCCAAACATTTTACTGCAGGCAGGGGCGGCCCAAGGGGGGTGCGGGGCCATGTGCGGAGACTCGGTGCGGGGCCTCATTTGCATAAGTGGCCTTATTTGCATAAATATTTGCATAATGTTACCATACACTAACTTTTAGTAAACATGTCTCTTAATGAGTGTATGGATAAAGAAAGACTAAAAGATTTCTACATTACTATAATCCAGTGCCAACCACCAGGCACATTAGGAACTACTACAAACGCTGCCCATTTAGAACCCATAGCAAACCCGCCGTATCCTGACAGCATTACCAGGACTCACAAAGCACCATACCCTACCTATCAAAAGGCAACACTGCAAATATTAAACCAATACATTTCAGAGAATACTGGGGAAAGAGAACAAGTGGCAATGTCAAATAGGAATTACATAAATAGAATACCTCAGCTCAGTTACACATGCAGAACATAGACCATCACCAAACAAGGAATCACAATTTAGAAACAGGAAGGCAATAATTAAACTGGGAACCCCAAAAGCCAAACTTGGAATGTACAACAACACTGTAGAAATAAAACTATAAATTAATTTCCTCTTGTACCAAACAAAGCGCAGACGTTAATGATGCACATTTCCCAGAGCTTTCATATTCCAGTTAATTAATTCAAAATAAAGAGATATCTTTCTACCTTTTGTGCATTTTTTTCAGTTGCAATTGCTCCAGCCACTTTCTTCTGGTTTCTTCATGTTTTCTGCTAACTGTCCATCGTCTGCTGTCCATTTGTTCTTTCTTCTCTCTTCTAGTTTTTTTTTTCCATTCTCTCTCTACATCTGCTTTGACATACTAATCTTTCTCCATTTGCTCTTTCCTCATTCCTATTTCATCCACACAAATTTTACCCCTCCATCCTCAATCCCCACTTACTCTCCCAATACCCGGCCAATTGTAGATTTTTCATCCCTCCCACACAAAATATTTTTCCCCTCTCCATTTTACTCTCCCAGCCCCATCCCATTCTAATCCTCCCCCAACATCAGCTCCCTTCTAGTTCCAGTCTCACCCAGCATCCATTCCCTTCTAGTCCCTGCATCAGCCCATTTCCAGTCCTAGCCCCCCATCAACCCATTTCCAGTCCTAGCTCCCCCATCCATTTTCAGTCTGAGTCCCTTCATCAGCTCATTTCCAATCCTAGCCCCCATCAGCCCATTTCTAGTCATTTCCTAGCCCCACCATCAGCCCATGTCAAATCCTAGCTCCCCTCCACTCAGCCCAATTCCAGTCCAAGCCCCCCATGAGCCTACTTCCAGTTCTAGCCCCTCCATGAGTCCATTTCAATTCAAGCCCCCACCACAGCCCATTTCCAAACTTAGCTCCCCCCAACAGCCCATTTCCAGTCCTATCCTAGCTGCTCCATCAGCCCATTTTCAGTCCTAGCTCCCTTCCCTCACAGCCCATTTCCATTCCAAGCTCAACCCCATCAGCTATTTGCAGTTCAAGCCTCCCCTTCCACTCAGCCCATTTCCAGTCATAGCAACCCCCCAACCCATTACCAGTCCTAGCCCCCCATGAACCCACTTCCAGTCCTAACCCCCCATCACCCCATTTTCAGTTTAAGCCCCCCCTATAACCCATTACCAGTCCTAACCCCCATCAGCCCACTTCCAGTCTTAACCCCATCAGCCCATTTCCAGTCAGCCCCCATAGCTCATTGCCAGTCCTAACCCCCCCCATCAGCCCACAGCCCATTACCAGTCCTAACCACATCAGCCCACCTCAAGTCCTAACCACTCCCCATCAGCCCATTTCCTGTCCTAGCTCCCCATAGCCCATTATCAGTCCTAACCCGCCCATCACCGCATTTCCAGACGGCCGCCAGCAGCCCACAGCCCATTACCAGTCTTAACCCCCCCATAGCCCATTACCAGTCCTAAACCCCCCCAACAGCCCACAGCCCATTACCAGTCCTAACCCCTCCCCATCAGCCCATTTCCTGTCCTAGCCCCCCATAGCCCATTATCAATCCTAACTCCCCCATAGCCCATTACCAGTCCTAACCCCCCACCCATAGCCCATACCGATCATAACCCCCATCACCCCATTTCCAGACAGCCTCCATCAGCCCACAGCCCATTACCAATCTTAACACCCCCCTATAGCCCATTACCAGTCCTAACCCCCCCAACAGCCCACAGCCCATTACCAGTCCTAACCCCTCCCCATCAGCCCATTTCCTGTCCTAGCCCCCCTCCATAGCCCATTATCAGTCCTAACCCCCCCATAGCCCATTACCAGTCCTAACCCCCCATCGCCCCATTTCCAGACAGCCCCCATCAGCCCACAGCCCATTGCCAGTCTTAACCCCCCCAGCCCATTACCAGTCCTAACCCCCCCATCGGCTTAAAAAAAGTTGGCTCTGGCTGCTGCTGCTACCGCGGCCGCCGCGGCAGCAGCAGAATGGAGTGTCCCGCGGGGCCCCCTATGCTCGCTGAGCACCTCTGCAAGGGCATTCAGATTTGCAAAGGGAGAGTGTCTCCCTCGCGTCTCTGTTAAGCCCGCAGGGGCTAATGGGAAATTTCCCATCTGCCCCTTTAGACGCGAGGGGCTGATGGGAAATTTCCCATTAGCCCCTGCGGGCTTAACAGAGACGCAAGGGAGACACTCTCCCTTCGCGAATCTGAAAGCCCTTGCAGAGGGGCTCAGCGAGCAGAGGAGGCCCCGCGGGACACTCCATTCTGCTGCTGCTGCGGCGGCAGCAGCAGCGGCAGCAGCCAGAGCCAGCTTTTTTTTTTTAATGTAATTTAAAAAAAAAGCTGAATGTTCTTTGCGCGGGGCCCCCTGAAACGCGGGGCCCTGTGCAAAAAACATTCTTGCTCAATGGACGGGCCGGCCCTGGTCTAAGGTGACTTAAACCTCTAATGTGTGCCCCCAACAGTATTTTGATGGCACCGGGTGCTTTCCCCAATGCCTAAATCATCTTCTCCTCAGATGATCAAGCATCAAGAAAAGCCCCAGATGCCATCAAAACACTATCGGGGGCCATGCCCAACAAAAAAGAATCCCTGGTGGCCCAGCGGCCTCCCCCCCCCCCCCGACAGTATTTTAATGGCACTGGGGATGATCATGGAATCGGGAAAGGTCCCCGATGCTATCAAAATACTGTTGGGTGCTGTGCCTGACTAGAAAGAATCCCTGGTGACCCAGTGGCCCTGTTCCCCCCCACCCCCGACAGAAAGAAAGTACCTAGTGGTCTAGTGGCCTCCATACCTCTCCCCTGCCCAAATTACAATAAAAGTCACCTGGTCGTCTAGCTGCCCCTATAACCCCACCCCCACTAAAAGAAAAGAGAACCTGGTGGTCTAGAGGTGCCACTACCCCCATCCCTAACCCAACCCAAACCATCCCAAAATAAAAGAAATAAAAATAAAAATCACCTGGTGGTCTAGCAGCCCCTAAATCCAACTGACAGTGTTTGATGGCATTGGGGGCTTTTCCAGATGCCGTGATTGTCACTGGTGCTGTCAGGGGGTGTGGAATGGGGTCGCTGGGCCACCAGGAATTCTTTCTTGTTGGGTACAGCCCCCAACAGTATTTTGATGGCATTAGGGCGCTTTTCCTGATGCTGCGATTGTCCCCGATGCCATCAAAATAGTCAGGGCTGATACGCAAATTAGCCAAGCAGTGCCTGGAGAGCAAGCCAAACCAGCACAGGCTTCTTGTGCGCATGTGTTTGGCTTGCTCTCCCAGTTTAATGCTGCAGTGGCTCATTTGCATGTACACGGTTAAAGCAGCATGCATTTGCATACTCTATCCTTCCTGCATCGCACGCTAAAATTTGTGCGTTGTCGGGAACGTAAAAAAATCACTCCAGCGCGGGTCTAGTACCAGCTGTCAGCATCGTTCCACAAGAATGCAGAGTTAGTTTAAAAGAGTTAAGCTCTGCTGCAGATACTGCTAAGTGATTTTCTACTATCACTTGTTTTCCACTTTACTTTTGAAATCATGTCAGCTGCAAAACTATGCTATATTTCCTATCCTTAATTCCTCAAGGAGATACTCAAAAACAACCCATAACTTCATAGCCTCTGAACAGAAGAAACTGATTACTTGTTCAGTTATTCTCTCCCTCCAAAAGAAAAGTATAGAACCTTCTACAACACGCTGTTCATAAACAAATGAAACCAAATACAGAGGAACACACGTAAAATAAGTCATATATAAAATATTTAAGTGTGTTCCTCTGTATTTGGTTTCATGTTGATTTTCGGAACACCGTTTGATTGGAGTTTTTGTAATTAGTATACTCATAAACAAATGGCAAAAAACTTATGATCAGTGCAGTTTAAAGGGCCAACTCCCCCCTTCTAATTTTGCAAACTGCAAGTTCTAAATTTAAAAACAAAAACTACTTCTGTTAGCCAGTGTCCACAGTAAACTTAGATATCTCTCTCTGTGAAGCCAAATTTCCAAGAAGCAGCAAGGCTCATCACGGGTACCTTCAGCCATGACCACGTAACACCCATCTTACAGCAGCTCCATTGGCTTCCAATAAAAGGCAGAGTGAACTACAAAGTGGCTCTAACAGCTTTCAAGGCAATCTTACAAATTTCAGCCCACTCTCTATAGTCCATGCTTATCAGACCCCAGAGCCAGAGAGCCCACGGAAGCGCCAGCAACACTCTACTTACAGTACCCCAAGTTTTTACCCGTTCCAATAGCTCTACTTCCAAAGGAACCTTCTATTATTATGCTCCAATCATCTGGAATACCCTTCCTCACGACCTCCGCTCCCTTTCAGACATTGCAGACTTCCGCCGAAGACTAAAGACATTGCTGTTCCAAGAATATTTTGGCTCAGACACATAACCACCTCAGCATCCTGTGCTCTTACAAACTGTCAAAACAATCCAGCTATAATGTAAATAAGTTCTTTAGTTTATAGTTTCCAGAGTTATCATTTCCCTAGTCTATCAACCCTTCCAACAAATTAGTCAATGTAACGTTCACATTCTTTGTGTTGCTTGTTCCATATAAACCGCTGTGACTGGTAGATATAGAGGTATAAAATAAAATAAACTTGATGTAGTGATGGAACCTCATTGTGTTTGATGTGGAGGAGCACAAAATGGCTAGAGTAATATATAAATATGATTACAAAGTCCAAAAAATTCTCCCAAGTAAATACTGAGTAGGAGAACGAATTGGTGCATTTCTCTCTCACGTCATCACCTTCCCCTTCCAAGGCAAAATATTTTTTTTGGTGCCTCGTCAAGCCCAGGAAAAACATTTCTCCAAGAACTGATGCATGTAGACAGTCCTACACTGTTTCTATCACTATGCTCTCAGTTGTGATCAGAAAGCCATCCAGAGTATAATGGGAAAAAAGTGACTTCTATTCTAGTCACCGCTTTCACTATCCATATGTTTATTGTTAAGTAATAAGTAACACTCCCTTTCAGGTCTCGAGTACCCACATGCTCTGAAAGAAGTGTCTAAGTCGGTCAGTTCACCTCCTGAGAACTGAAATTAGCTTTCTGCTTTTTATGTGTATATCTATAGAGCATTCCCTGAGAAAGCATAGTTACTCACCTGTAACAGGTGACCTCCGGGAACAGCAGGAATTTAGTCTTCATATATGGGTATAGTTGGTACCGACGGAGACTGCATGGGAACGCTCCCCAGTGTCCAATAGGAAAGCTTTTGGGAGCATCCCACAGTGCCTGTGTGCTGCCTTCCCGCCTTTCCCAACTGTCCCGCTCCAGTTGAGTTTATAGCTGAGACAAAAGAGAGAGGGAAAGAGAGAAAGAAAGAGAGATAGAGAGATACAACTCCTAGGGGAGGTGGGTGGGTTGTGAATACTAAATTCCTGCTGTTCCCGGAGATCACATGTTACAGGTGAGTAACTATGCTATCTCCAGGAACAAGCAGGAATGTAGTCTTCACATATGGGGACTCCCTAGCTGCAGATACCAGGGAGAGGGCCCCAGAAAATTATGTGCCCTTGAGAAAGGGCTCCACTTCCCCCCATGGATCTCTGGCATCCTACCAGGGATGGTGGGTAGGAGTTGATTAAGTCTGTAACAGGTATTGAAGAACAGCCTGACCAAACAAGGCATCCCGGCGGGAGTCCTTGTCTAAGCAGTAATGGGCTGTGAAGGTATGTATCGAAGCCAAAGTAGCTGCTCGACAGATGTCGTCGATAGACACAGAGTGAAGATGAGCCATTGAGGCTGCCATGGCTCTCACATTGTGAGCTATGACATGGCCTTCAAGAGGATGGTTCTTACTCTCATAGGCAAAAGATATACACTGTGCAATCCAGTTGGACAGTGTCCTTTTGGAGACTGGAAGTCCCAAATGACTAGGATCAAAAGCAAGAAAGAGTTGAGAGGATTTTCTATGTTGCTGCGTCCTTTGCAAGGAAAAGGTCAAAGCTCTTTTACAGTCCAAAGTATGAAGGTTCCTTTCTGCATTTGAGGCGTGAGGCCTTGGGAAGAATACAGGAAGATGAACCACTTGGTTTAAATGAAAAGACGAAACCACCTTTGGCATAAAGTGTGGATAAGAGCATAAGCATAAGCATAAGATATGCCATACTGGGTCAGACCAAGGTCCATCAAGCCCAGTATCCTGTTTCCAACAGTGGCAAATCTAGGCCACAAGTACCTAGCAGTTTCCCCAAAAGACACAGGTTCCACAATGCTTGTATTGGGGCAAGCAGTGGATATTCTGGGTCCACTTTAATAATGGTTTATAGACCTTTTCTCAAGGAACTAGTCCAAACGTTTTTTAAACCCGGCTAAACCAACAGCTTTTAATATATCCTCCAGTAGCAAATTCCAGAGTTTGATTATACGTTGAGTGAAAAATATTTTCTCTTATTAGCCTTAAATAGGTTATCCTGTAGCTTCATTGCATGCCCCCTAGTCTTTCTATACAGTATTTTGATGGCGTAAATAATCAGTCTTCGTTTACCCGTTCCACTCCATTCATTAATTTATAGATCTCTATCTCCCCTCATCTGTCTCTTCTCCAGGTTGAAGAGCCCTAACCTTTCTAGACTTTCTTCATAGGAGTATCCTTCCATCCCATTTATGATTTTGTTGGCTCTTCTCTACTTTATCATGGTGGAACCTTGTATAAGGAGGATCAGCCACCAACGCTTGCAATTCACTGATGTGACGTGCTGATGTGATTGCAATGAGGAAGATAACCTTCCAGGAAAGGAATTTCAAAGAGGTAGTGGCTAATGGTTCAAAGAGCGGGTTCATGAGCTGCCCAAGTACCAGATTTAAGTCCCATGCCACTGGTGGTGGCTTAATAGGAGGCTTTGTTAAAAGAAGGCCTATCATAAATCTCGCTATGAGAGGATGAGAGGAAATAGGTTGTCCATTTAGAGGCTTGAAAGAAGCTGCAATAGCACTCAAATGGAGTCTCACTGAATTGGTCTTTAGGCCTGCATTTGATAAATGAAGGAGATACTCCAGTAATGATTCCAGAGGCATCGCAAGAGGGTTAAGACCCCTCTGCAAGCACCATATGGTAAACCTCTTCCACTTAAATGCATAAGAGCGTCTTGTAGAGGGTGTCCTGGAAGCATAAAGGATATCCTTTACCTGCTGGGAAATGTTCTAGGCTTTCAGCAACCAAGCCCTGAGATGCAGAGACTGGGGAATGGAATGCCACAGCATCCCGTCCTCTTGTGAGAGAAGATCTGGAACAGATCCTAACTCCAGAGGCGGAGCTTGAGAGAGATGTAGGAGCAGAGGGTACCACGGTTGCCGTGGCCAACGTGGAGCTATGAGGATCATATGACCTCTGTGTCTCTGAAGCTTGAACAGGGTTTTGGGAATTAGGGGAATGGGTGGAAAGGCATACAGGAAGTCCTGACCCCAATGAAGGAGAAAAGCATCCCTGGCCTGACAACCTCGAGCCGGAATTATGGAACAGAACCGGGGAGTTTGGCATTCAGTGGACTTGCAAAGAGGTTTATGTCCGGGGTTCCCCAAATTTGAAATGTTTTGGCCACCTGGTCTGCATGTAGAGACCATTCGTGTCGAAGCAGAACTCGACTGAGTTTGTCTGCCCAAGAGTTTTGAATGCCTGGAAGATACACCGCAAGGAGTTGAATCTGATGCTCTCTGGCGAGGTCCCATAGTCGCAAAGCTTTGTTGCATAGCGACAGAGAGCCTTTTCCACCCTGCTTGTTCACATAGAACATGGCTACTTGATTGTCCATTTGAACTAGGACTGTCTTGTAGCTGAGCTGGGTGTGGAATACTTAAAGAGCAAGGAAGATTGCTCTGAGTTCCAGGAGATTGATGTGTAGATAGGTCTCCTTTGGAGTCCAGGTACCCTGGGTAGAGAGGCCTTGCAGGTGGGCTCCCCAACCCATCTGTGAAGCATCTGTTGTTATAGTAGCTTGGGGTGGGGGTTGCTGGAAAGGAGACCCCATCAGAAGGTTTCTGGGTGACTGCCATCATTGGAGGGACAAAATAAGGCGATCTGAGTTTGCTATTTTGTCTGCCAGGCAACCTGACGCCCGAGTCCACTGAGTGGATAAGGTCCACTGGGCTACCCTCATATGGAGGCGAACATAAGGAACCACATGCACGGTGGATGCCATGTGGCCTAGCAACTGTAACATTTCCTGAGCAGTGAGATGAGGTTTCAGCACTGCTTGGGAAGCTAACTGTACAATGCGAAGGCAGCGGGGCTGTGGAAAGAAGGCCCTTGTCTGTCTGGTATCCAGATGAGCTCCTATAAAGTCTAGGGATTGAGTGGGAGCAAGGTTGGACTTTGGGACGTTTATGATAAGTCCCAAATACTGAAGGATGCGCATTGTGCGAGACAGAGCAACACTGGCTTCTGGCCTTGAAAGGGCTCGAATGAGCCAGTCGTCTAAGTAAGGGAAGACGAATATTCCCAGGGTGCGGAGAAATGCTGCTACCACAGCCATGCATTCTGTGAACACTCTTGGTGCAGAAGCCAGGCCAAAAGGAAGAACCCTGTATTGGTAGTGCTTTCTTTGAAACAGGAATCAAAGGAACTTCCTGTGAGTTGGATGGATGAGAACATGAGTGTACGCATCCTTGAGATCTAGAGAACAAAGCCAATCCTGACTCCGAAGGTATGGCAGCAGAGTTCCTAGAGAAATCATTTTGAACATCTCTCTGAACAGGAATTTGTTCAATTCTCTGAGGTCTAGAATGGGCCTGTGTCCTCCTGTTTTCTTTGGAATAAGGAAATAGGGGGAGTAGAACCCTGTACCCCATTGGGGAATTGGTTCCTCTTCTATTGCTCCTTGAGCAAGGAGCATTGTGACTTCTTGACCTAACCAGTCATTGAGAGAGGCCTGAGAATTGAACTGTCTTACTACTGTAGGAGGGAGCATGCTGCGGAAATGATGCTTGTACCCCTCTCTTACAATAGACAGAGTCCAATTTTCTGCTGTTATCTGACTCCATCTGGGGGCAAAATGACATAACCTTCCTGGGATGGTGGAGGGTTCATGGCCAGGAAGGCAAAGTTCTCTAGACAGGAGTCAAAGCCCCTGTGGAGGCTGAGTCTGCTGAGCCAGCTGAGGCTTAGCTGCTTTTGACTTCCTTTGTTGCCTAGGTTGTTGCTGCTGTCCCTTTTGGGCAGACTGACCTGAACGATGTCCCTGCTGGGTATAGGAGGGATAAAACGTCTTCTTCTTGCTGAAGAATGGTTTCTTAGAGGATCTTTTCCTCGCAGGATCAGCTGTAGATTTGGACAATCTAGCCAAAGTGATATTGTCAGCATCTATCTCATTAGCTTTTTCCTACCAATTCTTGACAAAGAAATTCTCTCCTGTGCAAGGTATATTCCCCAGTTTGTCCTGTACCCAGATTTCCAAGTCAGATGCCGGGAGCCAGGCAATTCTACGTGCACCTATGGCAATAGCAGAGGTTCTGCTTATGCAGTCAAAGCAGTTAAAGGCTGCACGATTCACAAACTTGGAAACATCCTGAGCATGTTTAACGAGAGCAAGATAATCTTGCCTTTTATTATCAGGAAGAAGAGGGCTCATAAGCTCTAAGTCTCCTGTGACTTCCTTAAGGAACATCCCCATATACAAGATATAGGAACTGATCCTAGCAGAAAGCATGGAAGCCTGAAAGGTTCGACATCCAAAGGCGTCAAGAGTCCTACACTCACGTCCTGGAGGATTAGATGCATGCCTTTTTGCACTCATCATCCGTCTCATGGCTGATTCCACCACCATGGAATGGTGTGGCATTGAGTCTTTTGAAACCCAGGACAAGGAGGAACTCGATACATGGTGTCGAGTCTTCGAGAATGAGGAGATGTGTTTAGAGGTGTTTCCCACATCCTTAACATAAGATCATGCAAGATCTCATGAATAGGTAGGGTAGCTGCCTTCTTGGGAGCTTTAGGGTACTGTAGGATTTCCAATTCCTTTGCCCTAGGCTCTTTTTCAGGAGCAACTGTGATGGAAAGACCTCGGGCCACATCTCGGATAAAATCCTGAAAGGACATATCCTCAGGCGGAGACATCCTAACGCTGAAGAGAAGAGGAATACTTGGGAAGAAGTACTCTGGTATCGGCAGAGTCCTCGGAGTCTTCATACTCATCCAAGGATTCGAAGTATCTCCAATCCGGGTGATCATGCAAGGCACGGTACCGGTACCGGTACCGATCGACATTGGTATCGGAGTGGTCCGCTACTGACTTGTCGATGCCAGATAGAGACGCATGACTCAGTCCCGGTATTATACCTGCCGATGTCAATGCAGTCGGTGCCGGTACCGGTTGAATTGTCTGAAGCGGTTTCAGGTGCATCGAGGCCGTGAGAAGAGCCGTCAGACTGCATTCAATAGCCAGGAATCTCTGGTCTATTGACGCTGCTGATGCTTGGGTATCGGTGCCGGTTAAAGTGGCCAGAACCCCAGAGCATGGCACCAGTAGTTCTGCCGAGGTTGAAGCCTCGAGAACATCCTGGAGCCCCGTTAGTGCTTTGGAAGCCGAAGCCTCCCGCCGGGGCAATTTTGAAAGTACAAGTCCCTCAAGGGCAACGCCAGAGGCATCTCGATGCTTAGAAGGAGATCTACCCTTTGAGGACTGGATAGATTTATGTTTAGTTACCTGAGATCCATGAGAGGATGATGAAGCCCTGGAGGATGTCGATGCCACGGATGCTACATGGGAGGGAAAAAGGGTGCTAAGTTTAGCCGCCCGGTTTTCTGGCCCCTTTTTGACATCATTCCACATGTGAGGTACTCTGAAATAGAGTGGTCAGGACCTAAAACATTTGAGGCACCACTCATGGATGTCGGTGACAGAGATAGTACCGCCACACTTGGAATACCTTTTAAAACCCGAAGCGGGTTTTTCCATGTTTAAGGAAAAATTGGGCCTAGTGCCCAAAATGGCGCATGGTACCACAGAAGAAAGTTACTGAAGAAAGACTACAGAAACAAAGGTTTTTGTTTGTTTTTTTAGAAAAAAGAAAAGAAGAACCGGCAGTACCAGTATAGCGTCGAGGGAAGGCAGATGCGACCACAAAAAGGAAATATAAGAAGGGAATTTTCTGCGGTGACAGGATGTGCGAATTGTCGGCTCCGCGTAAAACAAAAAACTGGAGAGGGACAGTTGGGAAAGGCGGGAAGGCAGCACACAGGCACTGTGGGATGTTCCCAAAAGCCTTCCTATTGGACGCTGGGGAGCGTCCCCATGCAGGCTCCGTCGGTACCGACGATACCCATATGTGAAGATCACATTCCTGCTTGTTCCTGGAGATAACTGTTATTTACAAGCTTGGAAACTAGCACCAGATCCAATTTAAAGAGTCTCTTAATGCACTGAGGAGATAGTCTTTTCCCAGTCAATAGCAAGTTCCCTTCATGTCGATGAATGTGGGGGCTCATTTATTAACATTTCACAGCAAACATCCCCTTATTTTCAGTGGGGCAACACTGTGCAAACCTGACAGAATTCTTGCACCACAACAAAGCTGGCACAAAATATCCTAATATGCTATTTGCTTCATAGAGCAGAGCTTTGTTTGTTCTCTCAGTTTGAAGATTTCCCCTATATCCCTATTTGGAACTTACGTCTAAGCTCAGCAAACTGCAATTGAGGTTTTTTATAACGTGCCATTTCATTTCAGGAAAAAAGTTCAATGACTTAGATGCACTTGTGATGGAACAATACATTAAAATTTCACACCTTAGTTTCAATTCTATTCTAGTCAAACTAATGTCCATTATTTACTATAAATATTTAATTGAAAGGGCCATCACAAAAATGAGTACAGAGGATCCCTAAGGAAAAGCAAAGGGAAAACCAGAAACCTCTGGTGTCTATGATGATGCATCACCAGAAACAACAGTGGGCAGATGGGCATCATATTTTTGGTTTTGACAAGTAAACCTACAGTGCAACATTGAATATAAAGATCAATTTGTTTGCTGTAACCTTGAAAGACTGGCATGCATTTAGCCACCATCTAACTAAATGCAAGATGTACAAAACAAAAGAAAGTCAACCCTAGAATTTATTTGACTTTCTCAAAACTTCCAGCCCCAACTTGTGGAGGATAATTTTCTAAGGGTCGGCTGGATTTATGCGAGATTATTTGGCACCAATTTTATAAAGTAAGGCTTTATAAAACAGGGGCATAAGTGATGGAAAACATGTGTAAATTTCAGACACGAGCACTTATGCTAGCCCTATGGCTGGTGTAAATGCCCGGGCCCACTTTACCCAGAACGTTCTGCCCAAACGCTACCCCCCTGTACACATCCACAGTGAAAGCACCTGCAATCAGCCTGACACGCATAACTGCTGAAAATGGCCACCTGCAGTATGCACGCAAGTGCCCATTTACACGCGCAGAGCACCACTGTAACCCTTTACACTGCTCCTCATAAAAATGACCCCCTTTCTATTCTTCCATTGCACAAAATTAACGAAAACAAAAGCAGACGTCATTAACACTGGAAAGGATAGCAGAGGCTTGCCCTGCGACTCAGCTGGTAACTGCTCCATCTATCCTTGCAGAAAGTCCCTGGTTTGACACCTCCCTTCAAGACTTTCACTTCCCAGATTAGCCAAGGCTTGAGATGATAAGAACGCAATTTGCGCAGCCCCAGGGAACAGGGCACTGTGAAAGTTGTGGTCATGGCATCAAGGGACACCTAGATGGCTGAATTAGGGGCTGATAGTTGCCAGTTCCAAAGGGAGACAAGCTACATGTCCTCAATCCCAAGAAGGTTGCTGCCACAAACCATTTCAAAATATGCAAGTGTAGAAGGGGAGGGGAGAGAAATCTAAAAAAGGAGAAAGTGCATCACCAGGTAGCCTGAACGAAGGCTCATGGCTCCCGTTTTCAGACTGGGTCTGAATGGTCTAGAAGAAACTGGAGTAGAAAAGAGCTGCTCGTTCAAGAAACTAATCACAGCAGATTATCTATTTGCCAGGCTCTTATTTCATTGAAACTTTTTATTAAACAGATTCTTCAAAATCAGAAAGAAAGTATTTGTTTGTAATAAACTAATCAATGCAAAGAACCCCCTGACAACTTGTGAGACCCCTGACAGTCAAAATCCCATTGCGTGGATACATTAATGTAGATATATGTTTGTTTGTTTTTTCATTTTTGGCCATACAGAGGTAGTCCGGCATTGTCATTACGCATGTCGCCACTCATCAATTAGCATAACTAGCAAGCGGTGCTGGGAAATGTTCTTTGCATGCCTCCAGATTTTTAAGGAATTAAAAAACGGCCATTTAACAAGTCCTAGTGCAAACATATTCAGTCGCAATGTTTTCCTGTTGGAGATATTTAAACATGTATAATGCTTGTGATATTCAGAGCGCTGCACTGTGAATTTTTTGTTTTTCTATTGACTCATTTATGAAATCACAACAAAGACTTTAATGCTGTTTGTTTACCAAGAATTGAATTAAACAGCTAAAAACCCCTGCACATAATCACTGAATTTTGTTTTCACATTGTTAAGTCTTCCAGCAGTGGGGCTTCCAGCTGAGCCTCAGCTACAGCTTATCTCAAGACAGATCAAAGCACCCTGAGGCTTCACTAAGCCTAAGCACCAGCTGAATTCAGACTTCTTAATTGAAAAAGACAAGATATTTGCATAGAATGTTTGCACCAATAAAGCATTAAAATAACCTCCATGCTCAAATACAAATGAAAACTTGCACGTAAATGAACCAGAAGGGTTTCTGTCCACTTAGACTATATTCAGCTTGGCTCTATCTGACATAATAGTAAGTAAAAATAGAAGTTTGTTCATAGATTGGAAAGAGATATGGAAAGACAGCAATAGACAGACCAGCAGAACAAGCCTTACAGTACACATTCATGGCTATAAAGGCATACAACTAGTGGTTTTCTCTATTCAGATATTTAACCCTGTTTGATTAATCCACATAACAACATTTTAAATGCTTAGATTGATCTAACCTCACTGATTGATCTGATCTCGCTGGTTGGCCTGCTTAACCCGATAAATGCTCTACCTCATTTGAACAATCCAATTCCTCTCTCCATTCTCTAGTTTTTGAAGATGGTGAATATCTGTCGTAGGTATGAGCAGGCTTTGAGACTGACATCCATGACGGATACTTTAGGGAAAGGGAAAAAACTTGTACAAAATGATGCCCTAAGCAGAAAACCCGACATGGTAAAACTCCTCAGGGAATGTGTTAAAGCTTCATGTACTCCCTCACGTCAGCAGCAACCTACTTAAATATTCCTGACATCCTCCAGCCTTTTCCCTGTAGGCATCTTGAGAAAAGATGAACAGCCTATGGACACGTACTCCCATCATATCATGCTGTCCTTCGTTCCAACACACATACTTAATCTTCACAATGCCATGACCATATGCCTAACCATAATCCACATTCTCATGAGAACCAACTTCAAGGTCATATTAGACTGTTCTCCGTTATGTACAAGTAAATGTTTTTTTATTGCACTGTTCCTTTAAGTGATTTGTGCTAGGTCAACATACCTTGTTCAGGCACCTGCGATCCCATGGATGTCACACTGGTGTTAAGCACATCATTGACAGCAGTGTCACAATACAGACCCCGTTGGACATCATGTTCGCTGTCTGTCTGGTCACTCTCCTCGTGTCCACTGTCCTTGAGACTATTTCCCTCCAAATCCTTGAATGTTGAACTGCTGGGTTAAGGAGGAACAATGATTTACTGTCAGGTTAATTCTCATTCAATATGATCTATTTTAGCTAGAAATGATCTCACAACTCTGCAGCAAGAACCGCCCAAGTTCTCATCAAGTGTCCAAATAAAACAGAAACAAAAACTGCTTAGTAAATAGTAGGGATGCGCTGTTATTTGATTTCTTTCATTTTATTCACTGCGCTTTACAGTTTTAGCATGAATTAAACATTTTACTATTAACATTTTTAGCACAGCGTAAAATCAGTTTAGTGCACATTAACGTGTCAACGTGCACTAAAAATATTTTTGTGCAAGTTAAAAGAATTTGTGCAAACTAAAAGAAAATGACACATAGACAAAATAATAAAAACAAATTTAAAAAGGAAATAAAAGCAAGTGAAAATTATTTTGACTGAACATGAATCACACAAACAATATTATTTCTATATAATTGGTTTTAGTCCTTCATGTGGAATGTGCCAACAGCCATGAGTAAAAATTGGGTAGCTCTAAACCGAACTGATAGAGAAGAATCTCGTTCGGTTACCTCATCTGTCTTTCTGAGGCTGAGAAGACATAGGGCAGAGCAGCACATCTTACTCCTGCATAGCATGTTTGAAAAGCTTTATTCCTGAGTGAATGAGAGCAAGATGCAATATTAGTAGCACTAGGTAATGACTGCAGATCTAAAAGGATAATGAGAACACACAAATGAAAGTCAAAATCAGTCTATAATAACGCAGCTTTGTAACTGTAGTACTTCTCCATTCCAATTTGCTGTTAATAGAAAGCAAAAGTGGATTCACTAGAACAGGACTTTCCAAGCCTGTCCCAGTGATACCACAGGGTCCAAAGAAAGCAAGGCAGAGCTGGAACACCTCTAAAATCCAAAGCAGCTTTATTAAAACCCTTACACTTGTAGTGTTTCAGCAAGTATGCCTTTTACTGCGGGTAGAGTTACCTCCAACAGAAAGATACAAATAAAAAAATCAATTAATAAAACGTATAATAAATAATACAATTATATAATATAAATTAAGTTATTATGACATTAAACATATAAGAGTCCGGAGTAGGAACACTAAAGGGGAGGAAGATATGACTTTTTAGACTCATTATCATGCCATGATAAGAACTAATAGTGAAAGTACCATAACATCTTAAAGATCAAACATAAGTGAATTATTAAATATGTAGAGACAAGGAGGAAGAATAATGTTATCGATATTCCCAACTGTAGTCAGGATAAATAAGATGACCATAAGTTATGAAAAACTTTAAATAACCTACTTTGCTGTATCTGGAGCCTATAAAAGTTAAACATTTTTGTCTAAAAGATAAGAAACAGGACGATAAACCTTCTGTATACCTGTTAGGGTCAATCAAATGTAGACAATTACAACTACATTCACCATCATATCTAAATCATAGAAATCAGGTTTCTTGTTCCCTCTCCCTCCCTCCACTTCCCCTCTTCTGCATATTATAACTACATAGCGTCCATTATGTTAGCAATTGCTTTTTATCTCAATCTGTGTTACCAACTCTACAGTATATGTGATTTTTTTTTCCATTTTTTATTTATTGAATTTTTAAAGAACATTCAAATATTGAAACATTGAATGAAGGAAATATGGTAACAAGGAAATAAGATATTACGTAATAAACAATAACAAGAAATACTTTACCCAAATCAGCCCACAATAATAATAATAGGGAGGCAACAGGAAATTAAAATTACAAAACTAAGGAAAAAAAAACATACTAGCAGTGCAGACTTATGCGTCAGCCGTATGAGGAGATACATTCACAATGAGTTCTTCTCTAGCAATAAGAAACTCCAGGAGCTGACAGGGCTCAAAAAACATATACAACTTTTCTTTATACGAAAAACAACACCTCGTAGGAAATTTTAACAAAAACGTCCTGCCGAGGGAAAGAACCCTGGATTTAAAACCCAGGAACTCCTTCCTCCTCAGCTGTGTATCTCTAGCTAAATCAGGGAAAATACGCACACTTGAACCCATAAATTGCTCACTGAAATTTCTAAAATACATATGAATAATTAATACTTTATCAGACTCAAGGGCCAGTGTAATAAGGAGAGTAGCTCGAGCAGTAACTAATTCCAGGGAACTCTCCAAAAACCCCATAAGGTCTCCAGGGACCCCCGAAGGATCACTGACAACTCCCTGAACACCCCTGCCCACATTCAAATATTGAACTCTGACTAATGGTGGGAGATTCTCCCCAGGGATCTTCAAGACCTCCTGGAAGTATCTCCGAACCATTTCCAGAGGAGAACACACAGGAGACCTAGGAAAGTTCACCAGTCTTAAGTTGTTCTTCTGGACTTGGTTTTCAAGATATTCCAACTTTCTATTGGTCACATTCCGGTCCTTCATATGGGCAAGATGTACTTTTTGGAGTTGAGACAGCTCTCCACTCAGCCGTGCCAGCTTCACCTCCTGTTCCTTCTGGACCATTAAAGCCTGCTGGAAATCAACCTTCAAGAATTTAATATCAGTACTCACAGATAACGCTAGTTTTTCCAAAGAAGAGTTCATTGAAGAAATTGCCTCCCATAGCACTTCCAAAGTTACATTTGTGGGCTTCACCACTCCGCCACCAACAGCGATGTCTCTCAGGGTCTCTCTCTCTTGAAGAGGGCTAGACGATAACACCATTCCAGCCCCAGATCCTCCATCAACTCCAGGGGACCCACAGATGACCACTACATCGGCACCAGAGGCCTCCACAGCCTCCTGATTCGGGGTGCTAGCTAGCACACCACCCGGAGACTCACTCCCGCCGGAGAAACTGCTTCTGGGACACGGCGGGGGGGCCCGCTGCTCCGGGGACAGAAAAACCCCGTATGTGCTCAGGTCGAGGGAAACCTCAGGACCTGCCGAAGATGCCACTGACTCCCTTACAACAGAGAATCCACAACTGTGAAGCGTCTGCTGGCCCGCTCCGATGGCTCCAGCCTCACCTTTCTTCTGCCCATACTGGATAGTAGAAGCACTAACCTCCGACACAAAGATGCTCACAAACGCGGACCTCTGGCAGAGAGAATCACACTGCCGCCATCTTGCCTCCCCTTCTATATGGGATTTTTTTTACATGCAGTCCCATCTTCATTTTTTTTTTATTTGTCTGCATCTCCCTTGGAACACATTTTCACCCTGCCCGGATACAAAATTCCCTTTATGTTAATTCCCTGTAGTAATTGGCCTGGAACAAATGTGTGCCATTTCTTCCCCTTTGGTTAAAAAAGAAAAAAGTATTTTTAGCTGGCCATTCCTGGCGTAAATAGAAAAGTAATCAGAGTTGTAATATGTACATGTCTGGGCTATTTTTAATGATTAAAATTGGCTCCAATACTCAAAGAGCATGCCATGTCTCCTCTTGATATTAAAAACCGTGCGGGGCGGCGTTTTGGCCAACAGTGTGATTGTGAAACGTGATTCTTTTTTATAATTACATTAGCCTGGGGCTGACCTCTCCATTGAGCAAGAATGTTGTTCACGCAGAGTCCCGCACTTCAGGCAGCCCCGCACAAACTTCATTCTGCTGGGTTATTAGGGCCGACTTCAGAGGGAGCCAGGGACGCCAGAGGCCCCGGCTCACCTCTTCACAGTGCTGGAGTGAAGAGCAGCATGCTCTTTCACTCGCGCTGCATTCACGCGACGCCTGCGGAGTGCTGGGAAACAGGAAATGACCTTTAAGCTCTCCTGGCACTCTGCAGGCTTCGCGTGAACAGAGCATGCAGTGCTATGCAGCTTCACTCCAGTGCTATGCAGTGGCGAGCCGGGGCTTCTGGTATCCTTGGCTCCCTCGTAAGCTGCTCAGACAGGAGCAGGGCCCTTCGGGGTTGGAGTGGGGGCTAGGATAGGACTGAAAATGGCTGATGGGGGGCTAGATATGGAAAAGGGCTGATGGGGCTGGGATAGGACTGGAAATGGGCTGATGCGGGGGGATGGGAGAATGGGACTAGAAGGGAGCGGATGCTGGATGGGGCTGGAACTAGAAGGGAGCTGATGTTGAAGGTGGACTAGAAGGGGATGGGGCTGGGGGAGTGAGGATGGAGAGGGGAAAATATATTTTGTGTGGGAGGGAAGAAAAATCTACAATTGGCCGGGTATTGGGAGAGTAAGTGGGAATTGAGGACAGAGGGGTGAAATTTGAATGGATGAAAAAGAAATAAAGAAAGAAATGGAGGAAAGAGCAAAAGGGGAAAGATCAGTATGTTAAAGTAGATGTAGAGAGAGAAAGGAAAAAATCTAGAAGAGAGGACAAATGGGCAGCAGACAATGGAGAGTTAGCAGAAGACATAAACCAGAAGAAAGTGACTGGAACAATTGCAACTGAAAAATAAAATGCCCAAACAACAAAAGGTAAAAAAATATTTTTTATTTTGAATTTATTAGCTGGAATATATCAGCTCTGGGAAATGTGCATTGCTAATGTCTTTGCATTTTTGTTTAGTACAAGAGGAAATTAATTTACAGTTTTATTTTTCCAGTGTTGATTTACGTTCCAGCTTTGGCCTTTGGGATTCCCAGTTTAATTATTGTCTTTCCATTTCTAAATTGTGATCCCTTGTTCTTTGTTTGGTGATGGTCTATGTTCTGCATGTGTAACTGAGCTGAGGTATTCATGTAGTTTCTATGTGACAGTCCCACTTGTTCTCTTTCCCCAGTAGGAGATGTATTGGTTTAATATTTGCAAAGTTGCCTTTTGATAGGTAGGGTATGGTGCTTTGTGAGTCCTGGTAGTGCTGTTAGGATATGGCGGGTTTGCTATGGATTCTAAATGGGCAGTGTTTGTAGTACTTCCTAATGTGCCTGGCGGTTGGCACTGGAGTATAGTAATGTAGAAATACGGTAGTCTTTCTTTATCCAGATATTCATTAAGAGGCATTTTTACTAAGTTAGCGCACGTTAACATTATGCAAATATTTATGCAAATGAGGCCCCGAGATGAGTCTCTGCACATGTCCCTGCACCCCCCTTGGGCCACCCCTGCAGTAGCCATCGCTGTCCTATGGGCTTTCTTATTAACAAGCTATCAGTTTGTGTACCTTCACAGTTTTATATTTTGAAAATGTGGTTTGTTCCATCCATGTTGATCACAGCATCAGGTCACCATAGTAACCTCCCCATTTCATTTTGTGCCTCTTTTTCTTTTTATAATGAGGCTGCAGCAGGCCGGCATTTACTTGCAAGTTAACGCTTGAAAGTTGCTGTTGGCTACATTATTGAGGTAAGATCTTATTTTGGGCAGATAAGTTCATTTTTGATTATTTAAAAGTTAATAGGAAGAAACAGAAATGGTGAAGCATATTCGAGTGACTCAACATTAGCCTCATAAATTGGCTTCAATACTGAAACATCCTGTCACTGACACTGTTTAATGACAGCATAATGTACGCAGGGCTGTTCCTTGGATATAAAAACAGCTTCATTCATTAATCCACATCACCGATCGCTCTATAATTAGAACATAGTATGACCCCATTTAGAACAAGAAACCTGATTTCTATGATTTAGATATGATGGTGGATGTCGTTTTAATTGTCTACATTTGATTGAATCTAACAGGTATACAGAAGGTTTATCATCCTGTTGTTTCTTATCTTCTGGACAAAAACGTTTGACTTTTCTAGGCTCCAGACACAGCAAAGTAGGTTGTTTAAAGTTTTTTTTGTAACTTATGGTTCATCATATTTATCCTGACTACAGTTGGGAGTATCGATAACATTATTCTTCCCTGTCACTACACATTTAATAATTCACTTATGTTTGATCTTTAAGATGTTATGGTACTTTCACTATTAGTTTTTATCATGGCATGATAATGAGTCTAAAAAATCATATCTTCCTCCCCTTTAGTGTTCCTACTCCAGACTCTTATATGTTTAATGTCATAATAGCATTATTTATGTTATATAATTTTATTATTTATTATGGGGATCATTGTGAGGCATGAATGGTGGGGATAGACGTCCTGTTGGGACATCCCTCCCCACTATTTGTGCCATTTCCCAGTCCCGTTTACCTTCCCCGCATCTTGTACGAGAAGGTAGATGGGGACGGGAAAGGGGCGGATCGGGGGCAGCATTAGGACAGGCAGTGGGCGGTCGTTGGCCCCAGATGTACAGGACCGATTCTAATGTCAGCCCTGTACGTCTGGGGCCGGCGACTTGCATGGGGAACTTATTTCACCTCCGAGGGGTGGGAAAGGGATGGAGAATAAAACAAAGGATATTATAATGCCTCTGTATCGCTCCATGGTACGACCGCACCTTGAATATTGTGTGCAATTCTGGTCACCGTATCTTAAAAAGGACATAGAGTTATTAGAAAAAGTACAGAGAAGAGCCACCAAATTGGTGAAGGGGATGGAAGGCTACTCCTATGAAGAGAGGCTAAAAAGGTTAGGGCTCTTTAACCTAGAAAAGAGGCGGCTGAGGGGAGATATGATAGAGGTGTATAAATTAATGAATGGAGTGGAACGCATAAACGTGGATAAATTGTTTACGCTATCAGAATATAGAAGGACTAGGGGGCATGTAATGAAGCTACAGGGTAAACTATTTAAGACAAATAGGAGAAAATATTTCTTCTCTCAACGTGTAATCAAACTCTGGAATCTGTTACCGGAGGATGTAGTAAGGGCTGTTAGTATAGCTGGGTTTAAAAAAGGTTTGGACAAGTTCCTGGAGGAAAGGTCCATAAACCACTATTAAAAAGGGACCCAGGATATCAATGCTTGGCCTAGTACAAGCACTGCAGAACCTGTGTCTTTTGGGGAAACTGCTAGGTACGTATGACCTAGATTGGCCACTGTTGGAAACAGGATACTGGGCTTGATGGACCTCGGTCTGACCCAGTATGGCATTTCTTATGTTCTTATGTTCTTATGTTCTTAAGTTCCCCTAGTCGCCAGGGATCGGTGGGCCCGGGACACGAATGGGGCAGTGGGGGGAGGGGGGGTTGAAGACATTCTCTGCAGCCTGACCCTGGCCTTAGGAGGCCAGATCGGGGGTCGGGCTGCGGGAAATCAGCTTAAGGAGCCGGCGGCCGGGGATCACGGCTCTTTAATGGAGCCGTGGTGCCAAGGCAATCAGACGCTATGGCGCCATGACTCCATTGAAGAGCGCTGAGTTATCCTGGAAAGGCCTGTACATGCAGGCCGGACGGAATCGGGGTCCCAGCTTGCACATACAGGCCTGTTCGCAATTTTGATCCTGCAGGGCTAGACATGCCCCGCAGGATCAGAATCACAACTCCCTCTGTGCATCTGGTTCCGGCCGGACGCACAGAAGGCTCGGATGTGTGGGATGGGATCGGGTCCTATACATTTTATTAATTGATTTTAAGATTTGTATTTATGTTTTTAATATGTTTTTATTAGTATCTTTCTGTTGGAGGTAACTCTACCCCCTGAAGAAGGCATTCTTGCCTTAACACTGCAAGTGTGGGGGTTTTAATAAAGAACTTTGGATTTTAGAGATATTCCAGCTCTGCCTTGCTTTCTTTGGACCCTGGTTTGTTTTTGGGCAGATGTGCTCCTATTTGTGACTCCAGTGATACCACAGCCAGTCAGTTTTTCCAAATATCCACAATGAATATGTGTCAAACAAATTTGTATATATTAGGTTTCCAGTGCTAGTAGATTTCTCGCATGCACATTTAATGTGGGTATTTCTAAAATCCAAGGAGTTATGGGGTCATGATGAAGTCAGATTCAGATTTTGCACACAGAAAAAAAAATTGCTAAATCTGCAGAATATGGTGTTAGAGCCTTGGGACCTCATATGATGCATTTCTCTGAAATGTGTCTTCCCCTTTATCTTACAGTAGCCCTGGTCTGTTAGTCTTATTCATAGTTCTCTTCTTTCTTGCCACCACGGCTGTTTTGCTTCCTACATTGTTAAACTTTGAAGGAATACAAGCTTTTTTGTGGTAGATTAGAAGGGATCAGTTTGCCCTTTATGCCGGTACTGGCTTGGGAGGACACCTTCTTATGCTTTGATTCACAACAGTGGGAGTGTCCAAGGAACTTTGAAACCTTTATGATGCATTTCACTCCAGGAATTGCAAACTCACGACAAGGAATTTTGAGATATCTGTTAGTTTAAATTATTAAATTATATGAATTTTAAACCTTTTGGAAGGTTATTCTCACGTGATAGTCCTGCATGCCAAATGTGTTTTTTATTCCCATTTTGCGCTCAAAGTGTAATCAAACTATATGTGCCCGAGTATTGTCTTTATACGCATCTAGGCTTTGGGATACCTCCCAGATAGTATGAGGTCTATTCCTAACCTTCTAAATTTTCATAAAGAACTGAATTGTTTTGTGCTTATAATGGGATGAATAAATAGCTGGGTTGTTTATTGACTTCTAGTCCTAAACTGACCCTGATGTTCATATTTGCTTTGTGTTTTGTGTTATTCGCATGTGTAATGTCTGTCATGATATAATGGGGTGTATTTCTTTATATGTGTTATGTATTGTTTGTATTATTAAGTGATTTGTTTGTTGCATAAGATTTTTATAATCCACTTTATTTTGTAGAGGTAACAAATAAATTAATTTAAAAAATAAACTGTCATAGAATCACTGAGCCGGCAGATTCTGTGAAATGTGTTAATATTTTTAAAACATTTAGTAACAACGTAACTGCTGTTCTATTAACTACACCGACCTCACACTCGTTTTACAGGTCAGCTGAAACACAGTTGCCTTTTGTCATAAAGTTTCTCCATAATACATGCAATACAAACCACACAAATTTAAATACACTATAAAATGACCGCTGATGGATAATTTTTCAGTGTTAAAAGACTGGAGCTAGTTTCCAAACTTGCTGAGTGAACTCAGTTAATTGAGAGCTGAACTGTAGGTGATAAAACTAAAAATGCAAAAATAGAGGGTTACATTACATTTTTGATATATGCCTCTGAAGCACTAAGAGATGAGTTAAGGCCATGATGTGTTTCCTGCCTGAGGATTTCATCTTAACTGCAAAATTAGACAGAATGGCATGATAAAGAATCTCCTCCTGGAGAGTAATTTTATAATCCAGTGCTTAATTTTAGGCACCCACAATGCGCTTTTCAAGTTGATTTTATACAGAAAAGCAGGTCTCTATTTTTCTTTATAAAATAAGGGGCATAAGTAGCCCAAAACATGCATTAAATCTAGACGCAAGCCCTAGGGCTGGTGTAAATGCCTATGCCTAGATTTTTAAAGAATGCGCATTATAGTATTTTATAACTTATACAGTATGTACAACTTTGCGATCTGCCCATGCTCTGCCCCTGTGCTTGCCCACACCAACAGTTCATGGTACTCCACTGGCACACAAACTTACAAATTAGCAACTGACTAAACTACGCATGTAAACACCCTTCTAGGCACATAGTTCACTGAACGTACATGACATATGCACGTTGATGGCTCTTCATAAAATTACCTCTATAATGGACATCATAAGTTACCATGTGGCAGTATGTGGCCTAATCTGTCACATCCTGTCAGTGAGAATGGCAGGCAGGAGCTAGGGATACAACCACTATTAAATGAACCTGGCAAGGAGCCCAGGGCCCCAAAGGGGTCCCCTCTGCTGGGTAGGCGGCACTTGGGGTTCTATTCTCACAAACTTTGGATGAGGCAGAAGCAGTAGCAATGGCGGCATGCTGGGAATTGAAGAGTGGGGTGGTCTTTGTACTTAGCTATAACAGCGTTGCCATTCTGCATCCTGATCTCATTCTTCAATCCTTCCATATATCCTAGGAGCAGGAGAAGCACTTAAGTGCATCAACTGCCTGCTAACACAGCGACAAATTCACAAAAACAGCCACCTCATCATGCAGCTCATGCCATGAGACTTGGCCCTGCGGCAGCAGGAAATGATGCATCTAAGCACTTGTGCTGCTGCTGGGCATTTGCTGGTCTGCTGTCTGTGGTCTGCGCCCATTTCCCATACTCTCAGAAAGCATAGACTAAATTCCTTCTGTTCCCGGGGATCACTTGTTACAGGTGAGTAACTATGCTATCTCCAGGAACAAGCAGGAATGTAGTCTTCACATATGGGGACTCCCTAGCTGCAGATGCCAGCGAGAAACCCCAGAAGTTGTGTGCCCTTGTGAAAGGGCTCCACTTCCCCCCATGAATCTCTGGCATCCTACCAGGGATGGTGGATAGGAGTTGATTAAGTATGGAACAGGTGTTGAAGAACAGCCTGACCAAACAAGGCATCCCGGTGGGAGTCCTTGTCTAAGCAGCAATGAGCTGTGAAGGTATGAACCGAGGCCCAAGTAGCTGCTCGACAGATGTCGTCGATAGAAACAGAGTGAAGATGAGCAAAGGAGGTTGCCATGGCTCTCACATTGTGAATTGTGACATGGCCTTCAAGAGGAAGGTTCTTACACTCATAGACAAAAGAAATACACTGTGCAATCCAGCTGCACAGTGTTCTTTTGGAGACTGGAAGTCCCAAATGATCAGGATCAAAAGCAACAAAGAGTTGAGAGGACTTTCTATGTTGCTGTGTCCTTTACAAGTAAAAGGCCAAAGCTCTTTTACAGTCCAAAGTATGAAGATTCCTTTCTGCATTTGAGGCGTGAAGCCTTGGGAAAAATACAGGAAGGTAAACCACTTAGTTTAAATGAAAAGGTGATACTACCTTTGGCATAAAGTGTGGATGAGTCCTAAGGACTACCTTATCATGATGAAACCTTGTATGAGGAGGATCAGCCACCAATGCTTGCAATTCACTGATGCGACGTGCTGACGTGATTGCAATAAGAAAGATGACCTTCCAGGAAAGGAATTTCAAAGAGGTAGTAGCTAATGTTTCAAAAGGCGGCTTCATGAGCTGCCCAAGAACCAGATTTAAGTTCCATACCACCGGTGGTGGCTTAATGGGAGGCTTAGTTAAAAGAAGGCCTCTCATAAATCTCGCTATGAGAGGATGAGAGGAAATAGGTTGTCCATTTAGAGGCTTGAAAGAAGCTGCAATAGCACTCAAATGAACTCTCACTGAATTGGTCTTAAGCCCTGTATTAGACAAATGAAGGAGATACTCCAGTAATGATTCCAGAGTTATCGCAAGAGGGTCAAGACCCTTCTGCGAGCACCATATGGTAAACCTTTTCCACTTGAAAGCATAAGAGTGTCTTGTGGAAGACTTCCTGGAAGCATAAAGGATATCCTTTACCTGCTGAGAAAGGTTAAGACCATGAAGTTCTAGGCTTTCAGCAACCAGGCCCTGAGAAGGAGAGACTGGGGATTGGGATGCCACAGCATCCCGTCCTCCTGAGAAAGGAGATCTGGAGCAGATCTTAACTCCAGAGGCGGAGCTTGAGAGAGATGTAGGAGCAGAGGGTACCATATTTGCCGTGGCCAAAGTGGAGCTATGAGAATCATATGACCTCTGTCTTTTTGAAGCTTGAACAGGGTTTTGGGAATTAGGGGAATGGGTGGAAAAACATACAGGAAGTCCTGACCCCAATGGAGGAGGAAAGCATCCCTGGCCTGACAAACCTGAGCCAGAATTCTGGAACAGAACCGGGGAAGTTTGGCATTCAGCAGACTTGCAAAGAGGTCAATGTCCGGGGTTCCCCAAATTTGAAAACTTTTGGACACCTGGTCTGCATGGAGAGACCATTCATGTGGAAGCAGAACTCGACTGAGTCTGTCTGCCCAACAGTTTTGAATGCCTGAAAGATACACCGCAAGGAGATGAATCTGATGCTCTCTGGCGAGGGCCCATAGTCGCAAAGTGACAGAGAGCCTTTTCCACCCTGCTTGTTCACATAGAACATGGCTACCTGATTGTCCATTTGAACTAGGACTGTCTTATAGCTGAGCTGGGTGTGGAATACTCAAAGAGCAAGGAAGATTGCTCTGAGTTCCAGGAGATTGATGTGTAGATAGGTCTCCTTTGGAGTCCAGGTACCTTGGGTAGAGAGGCCTTGCAGGTGGGCTCCCCAACCCACCTGTGAGGCATCTGTTGTCAGAGTGGCATGGGGTGGGGGTTGTTGGAAAGGGGACCCCACCAAAAGGTTTTGGGGTGACTGCAACCATTGGAGGGACAAAATAAGACAATCTGAGTTTGTTATTTTGTCTGACAGTCAACCTGATGCCTGAGTCCATTGAGTGGATAAAGTCCACTGGGCTGCCCTCATATGGAGGCGAGCATAGGGAACCACATGCACAGTAGATGCCATGTGGCCTAGTAGTTGCAGCATTTCTCGGGCAGTGAGATGAGGCTTTAACACTGCTTGAGAAGCTAACTGCACCATGCGAAGGCAACGGGCCTGGGGGAGATAGGCCCTTGCCTTTTTGGTATCCAGCAAAGCTCCTATGAACTCTAAAGACTGAGTGGGAGTTAGACTGGATTTTGGGATGTTTATTACCAGACCCAAATACTGAAGGATACGCATTGTGCAGGATAGAGAAGTCCTGGCCTCTGACTCTGTTGGGGCTCGAATGAGCCAGTCGTCTAAGTAGGGGAAGACGAATATCCCTAGAGTGTGGAGAAATGCTGCTACCACAGCCATGCATTTCGTGAACACCCTTGGTGCTGAGGCCAGGCCAAAAGGAAGCACCCTATATTGGTAGTGCTTTCCTTGAAAAAGGAACCGAAGGAACCTTCTGTGAGTTGGATGGATGAGAACATGGGTATACGCATCCTTGAGATCTAGAGAAGAAAGCCAATCCTGACTCTGAAGGTATGGCAGCAGAGTTCCGAGAGAAATCATCTTGAATTTCTCTTTGACAAGGAATTTGTTCAATTCTCTGAGGTCCAAGATAGGTCTGTATCCCCCTGTTTTCTTTGGGATAAGGAAATAGGGGGAGTAAAACCCTGCACCCTGCTGATGGATGGGTACTTCTTCTATTGCCCCTTGGGCAAGAAGCATAGTGACCTCCTGACCTAACATGTTGATAAGAGAAGTCAGAGAATTGAACTGCCTTATCATTGTGGGAGGGGGCATGCTCAAAAAATGAAGCTTGTACCCCTCTTTTATGATGGAGAGTGTCCAATGTTCTGCTGTTATCTGTCCCCATCTGGGGACAAAATGACACAACCTTCCTGGAATGGTGGAAGGCTCTGGTCCATTGAGAGCCAGGAAGGCTAAGTTCTCTAGCTGAAAGTCAAAGGCCTTGTGGAGGCTGAGACTGCTGAGATGGTTGAGGCTTAGCAGTCTTTGCTTTCCTTTGTTTGGGTGGTTGCTGACCCTTCCGGACACATTGACCTGCAGAACATCCCTGCTGAGAATAAGCAGGATAAAATCTTTTCTTTTTAGAAAAGAATGATTTCTTGAAAGATTTATTTCTTGCAGGATCAGCTGTGGACTTGGATAATCTATCCAAGGTAGAGTTGTCAGCATCCAACTCATTGGCCTTTTCCTGCCAATCTTTACCAAACAGGTTCTCACCAGTACAAGGAATATTTCCCAGTTTGTCTTGTACCCAGAGCTCCAGATCAGATGCCTGGAGCCAAGCAATTCTACGTGCACCTATGACAATGGCAGAGGTTCTGCTTAAGCACTCAAAACAGTCAAAAGCTGCACGGTTGACAAATTTAGAAACATCCTGGGCATGTTTGACCAATGTGAGAAAATCCTGTCTTCTATCCTCAGGAAGAAGAGGGCTCAAAGCCTCTAAATCTCCTGTGACTTCCTTCAGGAACATTCCCATATATAGACTATAGGAACTGATCCTGGCAGAAAGCATGGATGCTTGGAAGACACGACGTCCAAAAGCATCCAAAGTTCTGTACTCACGTCCTGGACGATTAGAGGCATGTCTCCTTGCACTCTTGATCCTTCTCATAGCTGATTACACTACAATAGAGTGGTGAGGAAGCTGAGTTTTCTGGAAACCAGGACAAGGAGGGACTCGATACAGAGTATCCCGTCTACGAGAGTGAGGAAAGGTGGTAAGAGGCATCTCCCACATTCTTAGCATGAGATCATGCAAGATCTCATGGATGGGCAAGGTAGCTGCCTCCTCAGGAGTTTTAGGATATTGTAAAATGTCCAACTCCTTTGCTCTGGGCTCTGTTTCAGGGGCCACAGTCATGGACAGACCCCGAGCCACCTCCCTGATGAAATCCTGAAAGGAAATGTCCTCTGGAGGAGACATCCTGCGTTTAGGGAGGAAGGCTCCTCCGGGAGAAGTATTCCCACATTGACAGAACTGTCAGAATCCTCAGATTCCTCTAAGGACTCGAAGTACCTTCTATCAGGATGCTCTTGAAGAGCCCGATACCCATACCAATCAAAGTCGGTACCGAGGGGAATCGGTACCGGTGTAACGCTACTGGAAGACATTGCATGACTGGGAGCCGGCAATGCGGATGCCGATGTCGATGCCGATGCTGATGCTGTCAGTACCGGTACCGATACCAGTGCCGGAGTTGGTGTCGGTACCAGTTGAACTGTCTGACGTGGTTCCGAGGGTATCAATGCCGCAAGGAGAGCCGCCAGACTGCGTTCAATAGCCAGGACCCTCTGGTATATCGACACTGCCGATGCCTGGATGTCGGTACCGGAGAAGATCGCCGGTACCCCAGAGCATGGCACCAGTAGTTCTGCCGAGGTCAAGGCCTCGAGAACATCCTGGAGCCCCGATAATGCTTTGGAAGCCGAAGCCTCCCGCCAGGGCAATTTTGCCGGTGCAGAATCCTCAAGGGCAACGCCAGAGGCATCTCAATGCTTAGAAGGAGATCTACCCTTTGAGGACCGGCTAGACTTATGTTTAGTTACCTGAGATCCATGGGAGGAAGACGAAGCCCTCGAAGACGTCGATGCCACCGAAGCTGCATCAGAGGGAAACAGGGTACTGAGCTTGGCAGCTCGGTTCTGTCGACCTCTCTTGGACATCATGGCACAGGCCATACATTCCGAGATGGAATGGTCAGGACCTAAACATTTCAGACACCACTCATGGGTGTCGGTGACGGAGATGGTACCGCCACACTTGGTGCACTTTTTAAAACCCGAAGAGGGTTTTTCCATCGTGGAAATAATCTTGGGCCTAAGGCCCAAAATGGCACGTGCACCTGGAAAAAATGGGGGAAAAAAAAGTACTAAGAAATTTTTTTTTTTTTTTTAGAGAAAAGAAAGAAAGAAAAACCGGCAGTACCGGTAAAGCGCCAAGGAAGGCAGACGTGACCACAAAAAAGAAGGAAAATTTTCTGCGGTGACAGGAACACGACCTGCTGGCTCCGCGGAAAACGAAGAACTGGAGAGAGGCAGTTGGGAAAGGCGGGAAGGCAGCACGCAGGCACTGTGGGATGCTCCCAAAAGCTTTCTAATTGGACGCTGGGGAGCGTTCCCGCGCAGGCTCCGTCGGTATCGACGATACACATATGTGATGACTACATTCCTGCTTGTTCCTGGAGATAGAGGCATACCTTTCCCTACAGACCTTCTGCACTATTGCTTACAGAAAGATTAAAAAGAACAGGGCACACCACTGCTAACACCCCTATAAGAAGAGAGTAAACCTCTGGGCAGAACAGGATTAACCCTTTGGTGGGCCATAGGAAAAGAACCACATTGAAATTGGTATTGTAATATAAATACATTTTAAAACTCCCATAAAATCAGGTCCTGTATGATTCTGAATACCAAGGAAAGCTAGCAGAAGAGGAAGCAGTAGGTAAGAGGACAATACAGAGGGGGTGGTTGAGAAATAGAAGGATCTCTGCAGGTCCCTTCCTCAATATTCTTTCTGCCTGCAATCAACTTACTAGGGCAGACATGTGCCTAGAGAGCCACTGAATTAGCACATTTAGACCCTAGATACATGCCTAGTTTGCTTATGATTTTGGATGCAAAAGTTGGAAATTTGCAGAACTCAGATTTTAAGCCAATGTCTTGGCTGAGATTTAGTTGGGAGCTGTAAATTGCATGAGGCAGGGGTGTGTGTTTCACAGCATATTTCGAGACTGTGGGGTGTCTGGTGTCTGAAGGGCAGGTAATCATTTTTTGCATCTTGTCCTAAGCCTGCTCAGATATCATACTGTGAGCACTCTCTCCACCCTTTCTCTGTCCTGTTCCAGATGTTGCATGTCCTACAAGGAATAGTGAGGCTCAGACGTACTGGAGTCATGGCAGGTCTAAAAACATACATAAAGGGGGTTTATTAAGCACCTATAAAAAGTGTGCGGCTTCTTGACTGCCTTTTCAAACATAGCATGCAAATATTTGTAGTCATCCTACCGAAGGGTTAAAGTCTCCTGTGAGGGCAAATCAAGCCTAATCTGCTGGTTTCATCTTCAGCTGTTGGGCTGTGAAAACTAAGAACTGCTAAAGGTGTGTAAAATGAAGGGGGTCATTTTGAAAGTCTTAGTCATGAGTTTGGATGTCCAGAGGTATGCACATGAATGTCAAACTCACAGAGACGTCCCTGGAGCCATTTTACAACTGACGTTGCCGGTGTGCAGTCATTCAGCCAGGCAAGGGGCATGGTGGAGGCATGTCTGCGGACTTCAATGTCCCCGACGTTTCTGAAATTGAACCATGTCCATGTTTAGACCTGCTCCAGGCATGAACAGGCATCAGGAAAGTGCTTGTTGTAGCCTTAAAACATCCAAAGGGTGCAGAGAAGATGGAGAATTAAGTGACTAACCTGAGATCGCAGAGGTCCGCAATGAACTTTGAACCCTGGCCACTCTACTCTTAACCCCCTACTTTAACCATTATGTTACTAGATGTCTAACTTCTGAGATGCTTTTCTAGGACATCTATGTAGACGTCTCTACAGCCGTCCATATCAGACACGCCCACGTTCTGAAATCATGCCTGAACTTGCACGTGCTTGCTTTTTTTCCAGACATTTTGGCTTTGACATCCCAAATTGCGCTTGGATGTCCCATTGGAAAATGTGCCTTTAAAGCTCTATCTAACCCACTCTCATCTCTGACAATGACAAGCAGCAAATGCTTAGGGGAAATATCAGAAAAGAAGCTTGAGCAATATGCAAAATTCTCCATCCTTTATCATGTCTACATTGATAATTAGAAACTTCTTTTATTTGATCTGGAATCTACGGGTTTCAGGGTTGTAAAATCTAGAGGCATCACGTACAAGAGATTAAACAAAAGAGCACACATTCAAAATGTAAATACACATTATGAAAGAAGGCTGGAGTTTCTTCACAGGACTGTGGTGACATTGATGAACCACTTGAGCTTTCATTTGATGAAGTACCATTCTACTAGAACCCTGCGATGGAATTACTGCTGGACTCTGCATGCCGGCATGCATTATTTTTGTATTACAAGTCAAAAAATGGCATCTAACAATAAAGCCTATCACCCTTCAGCAGGGTTGCTACGCTTACATTTATTTTGTAAAAATTAAATCCAAATTTAAATTCTGAGAGAAAATCAAGGCTGGGTGTCTAATAGTTTCTTGAAAAAAAGAAAGCTTTTGGGGGAATATTTCTTTTTCACAATTCTTTCATCTTTATGTCTAACAATAAAGTAACAGAAAACAATGGAAGAAAACCCCCCACATGGCCCATCCAGTCCTGTCCATTTTCCCTTGTGGTTCAAGTACTGCACACCTCATTTGATCTATGGCTTTATCCTATGTTCCCTGCACTGAAGATCCCATGCACTTTTTCCCTGCTTTCTTGACTTCCAATACTATTTTGCTTCCACTGGGAAGCTGCTCAATGCATGCCTCACCCTTTCTAAGAAAAATCCTCCCTTACGTTAGTCCTGAGTCTAATCTCTTTTATGTAGACTTTTAGAGAGGAATTCCATAACCAGCCACGTAGGTTGAGAGAGCTAGTAGGTATCTATTTTATAAACACAGATAGACACCTACGTGCCTTTATAAAATACTAGCTCAAATCCTGCAGAAATTGTTGCTAGAATGCACCCACATACATTTACATCCACTCAGAAGCAGAGATAAATGTATAGGTGTGAAATACATGTAAAGATGAATTTTTTATAAATCATGCAGATGTTTTGCAATTCCAGCCATGCTCCACCCAAACTATGCTCCCAAAGACATATATATGTGGGCTGCATAAAACTAAGAGGCTAGCCTTCATGTCACTGCACATACTTTTACAGATGTAGCCCATGAGGTAATTTTATGAGAGACCTTTTATTTACATAAAACAGTTTTTGTACCTGACAAATACTTTATAAAATTACCCCCTTATATACACACAGATACACACACTCAATTGGGAGGTCTAGTTACTAAGGTGTGCTAACATTAACACATGTTATTTCACTCTTTAAGTGCTTTATTTGAACAGATCCTATGTTAGTCAATGGAACCTACTTACTAATAACATGCATTAATGGTGATTGAGTTAACATTAGCACACTTCATATCTTATTCCCCATGAGTTTGTGAGCCTGTTTGAAAGTGTTAAATCAATAGAAAATACATTTAAAATAGTGCAAAAACCAGTTTCAAAAGCATTTGGATAAAATGCAATAAGAACTAGACACAAAGAGAGAATATCTTGAATGTTTATTCCCAAATATACAGGGCTCAGAACTAGGATAGTCTGTATTTTAGCACAATTTATACAAAAAAGTATAACGAGACTCCAATCTAAACTCTGACAGGAAATAACCCTATCGAATAAATGACTCACACATAAAGGACATAATTTGGAATATTTATTCAACAAAAAGTATCCTTGTATGAAAACATGTATGACCTTCTCATTCGGTACCTAGTGGCATCTTCTTGAGCAGCAGTAACTTTAACTCAACATTTCCTATAGCTATTGCTTAAATTGCCATTAAAGAATTTTGGCCTATTCTATACATCCATGTAATGGCTTCCATGCATGAACAGCTCTCTTTAGGTCTTGTAATAACTTTTCAATAGGGTTTAGTACAAGACTATAACCTACTCCTTGACTACTGTAACCTACTCCTTTGCTGGTCTCCCTTTGAATCATCTCTCTCCCTTTCAATCTATTCAATAATCTGCTGCGCGGCTAATCTTCCGCCAGCCTCGCCATGCCGATATTACTCTTCTTCTAAAGTCACTTCATTGGCTCCCTATCCATTTCCACATCTATTTCAAACTTCTCCTGCATTCACTCTGCAGCTCCTCACTACCTTTTATCTCTCCTTACACTCCTCCTTGGGAACTCCGCTCCTCTGGCAAATTGCTTCTATCTGTGCCCTTCTCTTCTATTGCTAACTCCAGACTTCGCTCCTTTCACCTTGCTGCACCTTATGCCTGGAACAAACTACCTGTGTCTGTATGCCAGGCAGCTTCTGTGACCCTTTTCAAATCCAGGCTGAAAACTCACCTCTTCGCTGCTGCTTTTGGATCTTGACTCACCTGATCTCCTTGTTTCTTTACCATTCCCCCTTGTTTTATCCCCGTCTACACCTTCTGTGTTGTCTGCCTTGACTAGACTTTAAGCTCTGATGAGCAGGGACTGTCAGTGCAGTGTTGCGTACGTCTTGTAATGCTATGCAAATGCTCAGTATTAGTAGTAGACTGACTTGGTCAATCCAAACCAAAAAAAAATCTCTTCTTTATCCATTCTGTACTAGATTTATTTAAGTGTATAGGGTGGTTTATTTAAGTGGCTGGTGACGGACAGATTGCTTGGCATTCTCCTATTGAATATTCTAATGCAAAAGAAAATGCATGGTTCCACGGTGACGGCAAGCTGCGCAGGTCCTGATGCAGCAAAGCAGACATGCACCATGATACCTCCATCACCATCATGCTTGACAGCTGGGATGTGGTTCTCACTAAGTAAGGCAGTTTGGCTCTCATCAAAGAAACAATTGTAGCCAAAATGCTCAATATGTGATTTATCTATTAAAGAACATTATTCCAGAATGTTTGTGGCTTTGGATCACCAAGATGCCTTTACTATTGAGGTAAGCAGCAATTTTCTTTTAAGAGAGCAATGGGTTCTACCTAGCTGCCCTCAAATGAACACGATTCATTTTTATCTTGACTCATAAATCCTCACATCAGCCACAGAGAAAGGGGTTTGCAGATCTTTAGAGGTTAGTCTGGGGTATCTTGTGACTTTGGGGATGATTTTGCAGTTTACTCTTGTGATGATCTTCGCAGGATGACTCATCCTGCATAGAGTTACTGCAATCTTTAATCATTCCCCTTTGTGAACGCTCTGTCTGAGAGTGGATGGATGGTACCCAAAATGTTTATAAATGATTGTGTAACCATATCTAGGCTAATGAACATCAACTACTGTGTTTTGTAGTTCCTCTGGAAATTTCTTTTGATCTTGACATTATGAGTTGCCATTAACTTTTATGGGGAAGACCAATCACAAAATATTTGGATCTTTATATGGAACAGGATGTCCAAACTTAGCCATGTAGATTTTCTTTGCAGATTGGTCTACTCGTTACCCTATTATTTAAGCACTTAATCACATTTAATCAATTAACATGGTCAAGAATCAAAGGAGGTTATTTTAGAAACATTTCTACATTAATGTAAATAGCGGCATGTACATGTGTAGATGGGCTACACGTGCAAATGGCAATCTTAGAAAGTTGCTATTTACATATGGAGATCGATACCAAGTAGAGAATTTAAGGGGCCATGGTTTGGGCATGGATAGAGCATGGTTTGAGCAGATAGAAAATGCAGACATGTATTCCCCATTTTACTGGAGAAATACACACACAGAAGAAAAAATTTCTACATCAGCTTTTACATCTGTCCAGAAGCACACACTAGTACCAGCTTGAAGTGGCAGCTGCCTAGGCCAATGGAATATCTCCCTCCCACCCCCTGATATCAATAGTATCCCCAAATACTCCCTGCACCCTCCTGCCATTAAAAGTGCCCCTCCCTACATCAATAGTACCCGCAAACCTTCCCATCATTATCTGTACCCCCTTAACACCAAACATCTTCCAAAAGCAGACCCTCTGATTAACACCCTCACCCTTGACTTTCCATCAAGTTTTACTGGGAGTCTCCATGGCATCTAGTAGGGGGGGTGGAAGTGATCTCCAGTCGCTCCTGCCCAATGGGGTGCTGGGTTCTTAAAGATGCTGGTCACCCTCTAGCAGTAGTCTCACAATACTATCGTTAGGGCTCAAGCTGCCAAAAAGGACAAAAAGCCCTCAATTGTCAGCTTGACCCGTAGAAGACATCGCAGTTCTCATCTCAATGGGCTATGTATCATCAGCCTTCACATGTTCACCAACAGGGTCATTCCGAGGCACAAATAGTTGTGATGTCCATCCCCGCTAGTCGGGCCCCCTTCCAACCCCGACTACCCCGCACATTGTACAGGGAAGGTAGACGGGGTTGGGAAAGGGACGGAGTGGGATTGGCATTAGGGCAGGCAATGGGCAGTCATCAGCCCCGGACGTACAGGGCCAATTCCAATGTCGGCCCTGTATGTCTGTGGCTGGCAGCCTGAACGGGGAACTTATTCCACCTCTGAGTAGAGTGGATCGGGCAGGCCTGGGGCCCAAAAGAGGTGGCAGGGGGCAGAGGAAATTCCCTGCAGCCCAACCCTGGCCTTGGGAGGCCAGATTGGGGGTCAGGCTGCGGGGAATGTACTTTTTGGTCCGGCAGCCAAGGATTGCAGCTTTTGAATGGAGCCGTGTGTCATGGCAACTGGATGCCATGGCGCCGTGACTCCATTCAAACATCCTGAGCTATCCGGGCAAGGCCTATACGTTCAGGCCAACCTGAATCAGGGTCCCGGCCTACACGTACAGGCCTGGACGTGATTCTGATCCTGCAGGGCTAGACGTGCCCTGTGGGATCAGAATCCCGGCTATCCCTGTGCGTCTGATTCTGACCAGGTGCACAGACGGCCAGGACGTCCACGACTGACTGATCAGTCCCTACCGGTTTAATACTGGTTCTGCTGCAGCGAAGTGTAATCAATGAATAAACCCAGGAGTCAATTGACAGGGTCCAAGCCAGTTTATTGTGCACAAGGCCCAGTCAGTCAAAGCTTCAAAAGGAACTGAGCAAAGCTTTTACAGAGACATACTCATTTATACCTCTTCTTCAGTTTGATACATGAGAACTTTCTATTGGTTCCAGCTTGATACATGCAAACGTTCTATTGGTTCCAACGCCCCCTGTACCTGTCCAATCAGAGATCCCTCCTGGGCCTAGCACCCGGCTCCCTCCCTTAGGACTGTTCTAACAATGGTGCAGTTTCTTGGTTTGATACTTCTCTACTGCAAGGTCGTCTCTAGCTCCAGGAATGCATGTATTGAAACATTTCTATCTTTCGCCCACAAGAAAATAATGAAAGACTTATGAATTCATGTAAAACGTCTTATTAAGCAGTTTAAAACAGTTTTCTCATTTTTCACAGATTTTTGGTTCTTTTCTAGCTATAGTGGGGGTTGGAATCCAGGCCTAACTTACAGGCCTTTCATATTTGCAGACTATTCTAGGCCATAGCCTGCCACATTCCCCCCTTTGATTATTCTCACCCGCTAGTGAGAAAGGGTGAGAATTAAATCATTCATTAAACTTGCGTAGTCGCCTCATCTTGGGGTATTGGGGAATATTGCCACATAGCTAATATTTTCATAGCTGCCTTCCGCTCTACAGTACTATCAATTACTGAGGTTACCATGCGTAAGCAAAGAGGTAGGAGACATGGGAGCAATAAGTACATAGCTAGTATGAATATCACAATAAGCGCAAGGGTCTTTAGACCACCTAACCATGAAAATGCTGAACCAAACCACCCATCCAGCTTCAAACTATGCCAGGTCTGAACAGGCACAAATGTTTGCTTTCTCATCTGAATAGCTATATCTTCAACAACATTCCCATTATTATCAATCTGCAAACAATTGCTTAAATTCAATTTTCCACATACCCCACCTTCAGCTGCTAACAAATAATCTAGAGCTAGACGATTCTGATAAATAGCTGTACGCATTTGTGTACTTTGCTTAGCCAAGAGGGTTAGTGCTTTACTAGTTTCATTGGTTATTATTTCAACAGCAGCTTGTAAGCATATTATACGATTTATCATATAAACAGGGGTACAATATCCCCATGTCCCATCTTGCTCCCAAGTAGCAGGTCCGTAGTATGAAATAATTCTCTCAGGTGGCCACTCCTCCTCTCCCCATTTGTCCCATTGGCCTATCTGCAAGACCTCTAGTTTCTGTCGACTTCTGTACACAGGATATCCCAGTTGTTCTCCATGGGATGTAGGTAAGAGGAAAAAGGAAGGTCGTATGGTTCCCAATGCACATGCTCCTCCCCAATGGTGAGGAAGCCTAGCATATGCTCGGGTTCCGCAAATCCAGTACAGTCCAGGTAGTGCTTGGCAGGCATTATAAGCTACTAAATTAGTCCAGATGCTGGCAAGTTTGGGGAAACGGACTAGAGGATTGGAGGGCTCTGAGGCGTTGACTCCGGACCACCAAGATGTCTTCTTAGTAGTACTGTTGTAGAACTTTTGATTGAGACAGACCAGCTGCCCAACCTCCATGTTAAACTGTGGTCCAGAGCGAGCAAAACACAAATTACCAACAATGGGGTGGGCCAGTACCCACTCATTAGTAGTATTATGTATATCAGTCTGGTTATAAGGAATAGAATAGTTCAATTCTTGTGCCTCCCAAGGCCATTGGTCTCCCATCTTAGTTCCTCCACAGAAAAGACAGTCTGAAATGTGGAGACTAGATGCTACTGCTCCCGCAAGTTCAAGGAACAAATTCTGGGAAGCAGAAGGAACCTCAAACTCTGCTTTCATGGCCTCATAAAAAGAGTGATGTATTTGATAGGGAGAGGATATATGAGCCTTAGTATTTAATTGTATGTGTAGGATTGTTCCAGGATCTATGCCTCCTCCTGCTATACGCAATTCAAATCTGTATCCTTGCTTCCACTGGCTAGGGTCAAGTATGAGGAGTTGCAGGGGATTGCAGGCACCTTTCTGGCATTTCTTAGGTTCAGGTAATCTGATTCTTGTCAGGCTGCCTTTATTTTTGTACTAGACAAATAGATCAGGTCAGGGTTTCCAGAGCAATATAACCAATCGATACAAAAAATTGCCCTACTTATTGCAAATATTACTTTATCTGTTAAATTCTTTTTATCAACTATTTCTGTTATTTTTCTTTTTACATTTTATATATTTTTTTTACTTTTTTTATCTGGATAAAGGTCTCAGAATGAATGGGGAAGGATAGGCTGCCTTTATGACTATCTCCATCCCGTCCTACAGGTGCATTAGTCCAGGTAGCAAAATATACACAATCCCACTTTGGACAGAAGTAGGCATCTTTGGATGTGGTGCTGTAGACGGTGGTTGGAGAGTTCTTTCCAGTACACCGTCCCCATCCGTAGGCTCCTTCCGGACACATATATTTATCATCATAATAGTAATCTTGTTCCCATGACCCACACTTGTGGTAAGCATTTCTGTTTATTACATCACAGGCATCAAAGTTCAAGACATCTTTTGTGGGGTCTGGGAGTGGGCTCGTGGCATTTATGAGGGTTCCATCCTCATCATTCCAGCGTATTTCAAGCACAGAATATGAAGGGTTCTGCTGGGGGTTATAACAAGTCTTACTTTTCCCCTTCGTACAGATATTTAATTCTGTGCCATTATAGATGCACCGGCTGACTATACCAGTGCAAGTATAGTAAGAATGGTAAAGTAAAGTCTGAGTGACCTTCTGTCCCATTCGGGTAGTAGTTATGCAAGCTGCACAAGGGGGTAAGGCAAATGTCTTTTCCAGGAACCCCAGGACCACCACTCCCACAAGGCAATAGTGGAAGAACATTGTGATTACAGTCTTTGGAGGTCAACTGGAAGGTTGGGTACAATAAACTTGTAGAGTCTTCTTCTTCTACTTCTGCTTCGATGGTCACCCTTGCGCGGCAGAAAGGGAACTGTAGAAGATTTTCACAACGCAGGTTGTCTCCGCAATGTAAGTCGCAATGGAGTCTCAGGATCATTCACTGAAGTCCATTGCCCAGGGTCAGGAGCGGCTGCCGGCTTCACTTGACTGTGGTGGATCCAGGGTTCAAATTCCGCAAATTTCACTGCTGTGGGGGTTGACAGGATGACAACATAGGGTCCCTTCCAATGCGGCGCTAGTGGGGTCTTTCTCCACTCTTTAATCCACACGGACGCTCCTGGCTTGAAAGGATGCAGAGGCTCCGTCAGGTTGATGGGCAATCGATCTTGTACCCAGGTGTGAAGACTCTGCAAAACAGAACCTAAAGCCAATGGTTCTTGTCTAGTTATTTCAGATTCAATCTGTTTCATATCTCCTTTAATTCCCTGTACAATGGGTGGAGGTGGCCCATACAAAATTTCAAAAGGGGAAACTCCTAAAGACTTGGTTTGAGCAGAACGTATCCTAAGAAGGGCTATAGGGAGAACCTGAAGCTACTTTAGGTGTGTTTCTTGACAAAGCTTGGACAATTGAGATTTCAGGGTTCTATTCATACGTTCTACTTTCACTGAACTCTGGGGTCTGTAAGCAGTGTGCAACTTCCATTGTATCTGCAGAGCTCGAGCTAACTGTTGGGTCACTTGGGATACAAATGAGGGGCCATTATCTGATCCTATAGTTAATGGTATTCCAAATCGAGGAATAATCTCATGGAGCAGCACCCTAGTGACCTTTCGGGCTTTCTCAGTTCGAGAGGGATAGGCTTCTACCCACCCGCAAAATGTGCAAACTAGAACTAACAAGTAGTGATACTCGTTTGCATGGGGCATTTCAGCAAAGTCCACCTGCAAATCACTCATTGGGGCCACCCCTACTGACTGAACTCTTGGGGGTGGAACGGGACCTTGCTTAGCATTATTCTTGGCACATGTAAAACATCGCTGTGCTACTGGGGCGGTCAGGGGTCCTAGTAGTGAAATACAAAAATGGGGCCTCAGGGCTTTTTCCATAGCTGTTTTCCCATAATGTGTGGCCTGATGAAAAGAATGAACAAACGCTGGCCCTAATGCTTCAGGGATGACTGTGGGACCGGGAGGTAAGCTACCTTATGAAGGTGGCAGCACTATCCAACCTTTTTCTGTCAGGACCCCTCCCTCCTTTTCACAGAAATAGTCTAACTCTCTTGTAGTGTATCGGGGGGCCCATGAGCTAAGGGGCACAGGGAATAAGGCTGCCTGCACCGAAGTATCTTGGGTCACAACTCGTCCAGTTGTGGCTGCTTTTCGGGCGGTGGCATCAGCAAACCTGTTTCCTCGGGTGACTTCTCCTGCTCCTGCCTGATGACCTCGGCAGTGCATGACTGCCACTTGTTTGGGGGCCCATACAGCATCTAATAACATCAGTATCTCAGGCCCATACCTGATGGACTTGCCCCCTGAGGTGATCAACCCTCGTTCTTTATACAAGGCTTCATGCGCATGCAAAGTTGTGAAGGCATACTTAGAATCGGTGTACACATTTAAGCGGAGTCCTTCTCCTAATGTCAATGCTCTAGTGAGGGCTATCAGTTCCCAGATCAAGGGTCACCACTGCATATCCAGCACAACGATGTCCATTGATGACAAGACTGCTTCCATCTACAAAGAAAGTTTGTTCAGGGTCCTCTAGAGGGACATCAGTCAAATCAGGGCGGCTTGAAAATACAGTGTCCATGGTTTCTAAACAGTCATGATCAGGGGACCCAAGACCAATTGGGAACAACGTAGCAGGATTCAAGGCTTGACTGACCTTTAACTGTATCTGGGGGTTTTCACACAGCATGCTCTGATATTTCAACATTCGTGAATTTGTTAGCCAGAAGTTTCCTTTGTGTTCCATGAGAGTCAGGAATGAGTGTGGCACAGTAACTTGGAGACTCTGTCCCAGAGTGAGCTTATCTGCTTCGCCCACCACGAGGGCTGTTGCTGCAATAGCTCTCAAACAAGGGGGCCAGCCTTTTGCAACTACATCCAATTGTTTTGACAAGTAGGCAACTGGCCGTTGCCAAGATACAAGAGATTGAGTCAGTACCCCCAATGCATTTCCTTGTGACTCATGGACGTAGAGATGGAAGGGCTTCTGGACATTTGGAAAACCTAGAGCTGGTGATGACATCAGAGCATTTTTCAGAGACTGGAATGCTGCATCCTGTTCCGGTCCCCACTCTAGTGGAGACTTTTCCATTCCTTTGGTAACCTGGTACAATGGTTTTGCTAGCTGCGTAAAATTGGGGATCCATATGCGACAGTATCCCGCGGCCCCCAGGAAGGCTCTTACTTGCCTCCTAGTGGTTGGAGTAGGGATATTGCATACAGCTTCTTTGCGTTCTGGTCCCAAGCGTCGTATTCCGCTGGACAGCTGGAATCCTAGATATTTGACTTCAGTTTGGCATAATTGTGCTTTGGCTCTTGAGACTTTGTATCCAGCCTCTTTTAAAAGGTACAAGAGTTCACTAGTAGCTTGTAGACATTCACTTTCTGAGTTGGTGGCTATGAGCAAGTCATCCACATACTGAAGAAGAACCCTTTGTCCTGGGTTCACTGGGTAACTTGAAAGATCTTGATTCAGGGCGGCACTAAAGAGAGTAGGTGAATTCTTGAATCCTTGGGGTAATCTGGTCCAGGTGAGTTGGCCCCGCCTTCCTGTTGTGGGGTCTTGTCATTCAAGAGTGGAGGAGTGGCCTAGTGGTTGGGGCAAGGTACTTCAGGCCGGAAGGTCGGGGGTTCAAATCCCACTAGAGGACAGCAACCTTGGGCCGGAAGGACTGGGGTTTCTAGTCCCACAGGTACTCCTTGTGGTCTTGGGCAAGCCACTTAACCCTCCATAGCCCATGTTCCCTGTAAAATAGTTATCTCCAAGTTATAATGCCCTGTTCAATGTAATTTCAGTTTGTTCAATGTAAACCGCACTGATGCAGAATAGCGCGGTATATAAGAGAATGTAAATAAATAAATAAATAAAAGCGAACAAAAGTTGACTGGTGGGGGCTATGCGTACGCAGAAAAAGGCATCTTTCAGGTCCAGGATGGTGAAATGAGTAGCCTCAGCGGGGATCAGTCCCAAGAGAGTATAAGGATTTGGCACTACGGGGTGTATAGTTTCAACTGCGTCATTTACCCGCCTTAGATCTTATACTGGGCGGTAATCCCCTGTCCCGGGTTTCTTAACTTGGAGAAGGGGAGTATTCCAAGGTGACTGGCACTCCTTGAGAAGTCCATACTTCAGCAGTTTCATTAAATGGCAATGGATACCTTCAATGGCTGGTCGGGGAAGAGGATACTGTTTCACATGCACTGGTTCTGCTCCTGGCTTGAGGGTGACAATGACAGGGGCTATGTTCTTCGCTAGGCCAGGTGGATTATCTTCTGCCCATACTTCAGGTGGGGCTATGAGGCTGGTAGGTATACAGGAACTGGTTGACTTGATTGGAGGTGCACTATAGAACCGCCACTCTTCTTCTCGGGGAACAGTTAGCACCATCAATCCAGCAGGCTTTGGGTTCACAGTCATTTTCATTTCTCCCCCTTCAGCAAAGGATATCTGTGCCTGGAGCTTGGCAAGCATATTTCGGCCCAGAAGTGGAATAGGGCAGTCAAGCATATACAGGAACTGGTGCGTTATTTTCTGTCCCCCTAGTTTACACATACGGTTCTGCAGGAATGACTTTGTGGCCTTATTCCCAGTGGCCCCAACAATGGTGACAGATCGAGAGGAAAGAGGAGCCACTGGCTTAGCCACTACTGAATGTTCTGCTCCTGTATCTACCATGAAGTCCATATATTGGTCCCCTATCTTCAAACTGACCATAGGCTCCTGGGGACCCAGGGTAAACTTGGAGCCCGGGCTGGCCTAGTCTTCATCCACGTCATCCATGTCATAGCCCGTTGCTACTGCCACTCCTTCAATGGCTTCTTCTCTCTCTTGCTGGAACTGTGCTCGGTTCATTCCTCCCCGCCTTCGAAATCGACCTCCTGTTCTCCAGGGACTCCCTCCTCCCCTCGTGGGGGCGGAGTCCAGATGCGGGCATTCACTTCTCCAATGTCCTTCTTCTTTGCAGTAGGCGCACTGATTTGCACCCAATTGAGGCCTGCCACTTCTGCGGACTCTTCCACGTTCTCTGGTCCTTTGATTAAGAAATCCTCCTCCACGTCGTTCAACTAAAGCAGCAGCAAGAAGATCTGCTTTCTTCTTCATCTTTCGTTCACTTTCTCTGTCACGTTCATTTTCACGATTCACAAATACTTTCTGAGTGACTTCCATTAACTGTGCTGTATTCATGCCCGCAAATCCATCCAGTTTCTGCAATTTTCGTTTTATGTCTCTCTGGGACTGGCTGACAAAGGCCGCATTTACCATGCGTAGATTCTCCTGAGCGGCAGGATCATATGGGGTATATAGTCTATAGGCTTCGGACAACCGCTCATAAAAGGCCACTGGGCTCTCATCTGGACCCTGGAGGACTTCAGATACCTTCCCGATATTCATGGCCCTCTGGCCTCCCTTCTTCAGGCCCTGTAGCAAGGCCTGGTGAAATCTCGTTAGGGCCGCTGCCCCCCTTTCATCATTTGGGACCCACCCGGGATCTTCATTTGGGTAAGCTGCAGCGGCTTGTGGGAGATTTATTCCTCCTCCCTCTACGGGGTTTTCTTCTAACCAACGGAGAGCTGCTTGCCCAATTCGTCCTCGCTCCTCAGTAGTAAAGAGGGTGGACAGGAGCTGGTGACAATCGGCCCAGGTAGGCTGGTGGGTTTGCATAATACTAGACATTAATTCTATTAATTCCTGGAGTTTTGCTGTATAGGATGCATAATGCGTTTTCCAGTTTAATAAATCAGTGGTGGAAAAAGGTACGTAGGCTACTAATATTCTACATTGCTCACAGCAGCGCTTCATCCATAAAGGCTGCTTTTCGCAAGCATCTAACCAGGAATCTATATAGGGGAACTGGTCAGGATGCGCTTTTTGTACAAGCTGATGAACACGGGAAACCTTTTCTACATCAAAGGTGCCCCCGCGGGGCCATGAAATAGCTAACGCAGGCCACTCCCTATCACATAGTATTTTTAATCTAGACGGAGACATTTTTATACCGTAGTCTCCTGAAAATCCTTTACGGAAATTCTTGATCATACATTCCAATGGAGTTTGTGTGGACTCCACCCCTCCCATAATCTAATCGTAACTACGTACACGTAATGACGTACCAGACAACAAACAGTAAGGGTAGGTAGTATGGCTGTAGGTAAGGGGTCCGTACAGCCCACAGAACACTGGGGGGGGGGGGGGACAAACACCACTCGCTTCCTCCTTTTCGCGACCTGGGCGCGGTCGCCCGGCCAGGAACTGCGCTACTCAGGAGTCCACTTTCGCTCGGTCTGTATTTCAAGACCTCTCAATCACACAAGCAATCATATTTTCACAAAAATCGTTTTTTCAAGTGCCCAGGTTTTCTGACTAACTGACTATTTCAAACAAGAAGGGTCGATGGCTTCGGCTTTCGCTTTCTCTTATGCGGAGCGTACTAGGACCGCCCTTATGAGAGGTGATCAAGCTCTCTTGTCTCGCGCATACTTATGCAAGATTTCTCAGTCTATACCAAATCAGTCTCGCGTACACTTATGCAAGACTCTTTTTCCCAGGCTGTACTTACTGACTATCAAATCACAAGAAATGTCTACTCACCGGATCCGGTTCCCGATACCACACCAGTTCTTGGATTGGATCCTGGACTCCCCTCGGGTTCGGAGGTGTTAGCCGGCCAGAGCCAGTGGCCCGCCGAGGCAAGGCGGAACCCTCTCCGGCACAAAAGGGCCGGCGGTGCCTGAGGTTTCCCCCGCGGTCGGACAGACACGGTTCCAACCGGGCCAAACCTCGAGGCGAATTGCGTGGATTACTCACTTGAATACCATTCACTACTCGCACTTCCCGGCCAACGCACCAAGAATATGCTGCAGTGAAGTGTAATCAATGAATAAATCCAGGAGTGAATTGACAGGGTCCAAGCCAGTTTATTGTGCACAAGGCCCAGTCAGTCAAAGCTTCAAAAGGAACTGAGCAAAGTTTTTACAGACATACTCATTTATACCTCTTCTTCAGTTTGATACATGAGAACTTTCTATTGGTTCCAGCTTGATACATGCAAACTTTCTATTGGTTCCAATGCCCCCTGCACCTGTCCAATCAGAGATCCCTCCTAGGCCTAGCACCCAACTCCCTCCCTTAGGACTGTTCTAACAATGGTGCAGTTTCTTGGTTTGATACTTCTCTACTGCAAGGTCGTCTCTAGCTCCAGGAATGCATGTATTGAAACATTTCTATCTTTCGCCCACAAGAAAATAATGAAAGACTTATGAATTCATGTAAAACTTCTTATTAAGCAGTTTAAAACAGTTTTCTCATTTTTCACAGATTTTTGGTTCTTTTCTAGCTATAGTGGGGGTTGGAATCCAGGCCTAACTTACAGGCCTTTCATATTTGCAGACTATTCTAGGCCATAGCCTGCCACAGTTCGGAATTAGCTTTATTTTTTCTACTTTATACCTCATTTTATCTCAAAAAGCATGGAATTCTTTCATTTAAACTCTTTTTATTGCATAAGAAATTAGTGATTGCTATTGAACAAGGGTTTTATGGTTAAGAACTTGTAATTTTCATCATTTTACTTGGGGTTCAAAAACCTTTTCAGCACTGTACACATACGCAGTATTTAAATATAAAGAAAAAAGGATGAATATATGATATGTATAAATATAGAGTAGAGAGGAATGTTGATAAATACGCATTTTCAGCACATGTGTGTATGAAAATATATTTACAATTATTTTGGTATGTAAAGATTGCATGTTTATACACAAATGTGAACAGACAGGACAGCAATTAATAAATATTGTTGAATAGATTAATAAAAATTCAAGTACTGTCTCCAAAGAACTGCAAAAGAGATCCGTTTCACGTGTCCTTTTTTGGATAGCCTTAGTTTGCAAATGTTTCTGTAAATTATTCTGTATCCAACAGCAGGAGAGAACAGGCAAATGCAGCAACCAGCACACTCTCATAACAAAAGAGGATAAGCTGGGAGTCCAGCAGAGTGCTCGCTATCTAATAAATGCAGAAGCCAGACATTGCACAAACACCAGAGAGACAGCTAAGAAGCTTGAAAGTCCAGCAGATGCTTTCTGTCTAACAACAAACAAAGCCAACAGTGTATAAACACAAGGCAGAGGCTGAAAAGCTCAGAGTCCAGCAGACTAGTCTCTGTCTGACAACAAACACAGCAGCCAGCAATTGTGCAACATTAAAAAAAGCCCAGAAAGCTTGCATTGCGGAATATGGACATGGGAGAGACTCTGGGTGCAGGGAACTCTTACTCCTGGAGCTGTGTGACTTGTGGAAAGCATCCCTTTTGCACGGCACCATCAGCTCTGTCAGCTCTATGCAACCATGATGATAGTAAAATAGGAAGCCATAGTAGAGTAACAGGCTCCCCCTTCTCATATGTCCACAAAGGGTGAGCTAAGTAAGGCTTAAATATTCCAGAGGTCCAAACCACAGAATAAAGGTGCTGAATTAGCATAGTGTCCTACTACAAGCTCAAAACCACCCATTTTGTGGGCAAGTTTTGTTGAGGCCAAAGCCAGACTCCTCCAGTCCCTATGTACAAAAGCAGAGATTAAAACAAAAACAAATGAGATAATTTAACTGGTAGTCAAAGGAAACACAGTGAAGATCCCTACTTGTGTTCGGCTTTCTGGATAAAATAAATGTAAAATGTTTTTGCAAACACCTCCTATCCAGCACTATGCCATCATGAGGCATCTTCCATATATTCTTCTAAATGTAATTATTTCTGTTTGTTTTTTAGCGTTAACAGCCTTGGGTGTGTTTCAGGCTATTAAAAATTTAGGGGCATGTTTAGCAAAGTGCAGTAAGATTTCACACTTATTGCACTTTTAGTGCGGAACTTAAGGTGCGATAAGTGCAAAACCTGTGCAGGAAACGTAGGGGACATATTTTATTTTTATTTTATTTAGCTGTATTTATATCCCGCTTTTCACTGGGTCAAAGCGGTCAATTGGGGGATACATTTAACACGAGGGGATATGACACACATACGCTAATACTTGCAGGGAACATGGGCAATGGAGGGTTAAGTGGCTTGCCCAAGACCACAAGGAGTGCCTATAGGATTAGAAATCCCAGTCCCTCCGGCCTGAGATTGCTGTCCCCAGGTGGGACTTGAACCCCCGGCCCTCCGGCCTGAAGTACCTTGTCCTAACCACTAGACCACTCCTCCCACGTACCCTGCATCTTCTGTGCATTTACTGCGCAGGGCAGACTCTTACTGAATGGGTTCATGTTACATGTAATGCAGGCCCCAAGGCTAAAAGAAAACCAAATGCTGCTGCCACAACCCTTATCCCTCCAGCCCGATCTGCTTCTCTCATCCAACCCGATCCCTTCCTGAACAGTGAACTGACCTTATCCCTCCAGCCCGATCCGTTTTTCTCACCCAACCTGATCCCCTCCTGAACAGTGAACTGTCCTGATCTGTCAGTCCCCCCATCAAGACTCCCTTCCCAATTTGATGCCCCCGATCACCCCTTCAATCAGCACTCCTCCACAAGACAGACCCCCAACGGCAATCCTCCCAACAGGAACCCCCCCTCCACCAAAAGGAATTCACCATATAAAATCCGACAGCTTAAAAAGACACACACACACCCAAATAAAAGGCTCCCTGCAGACCCTCCCCCCCCCCACCCCCAAGACTCACCCAGAGGTTTCACCTGGTGTCTAGTGGTGCTGAGTGGGAGCAGTTCCTCTCTGCTCCTGTTTGGATGCCACTGGTTTCCATAATAGTGGCAAAGAAGCTAAGAGGTAGTCTTGCGGAACTACAGCTAAGGGTCATTCTTAAGAACATAAGAACATAAGACATGCCATACTGGGTCAGACCGAGGTCCATCAAGCCCAGTATCCTGTTTCCAACAGTGGCCAATCTAGGTTATACGTACCTAGCAGTATCCCCAAAAGACAGGTTCCACAATGCTTGTACTGGGTCAAGCATTGATATCCTGGGTCCCTTTTTAATAGTGGTTTATGGACCTTTCCTCCAGGAACTTGTCCAAACCTTTTTTAAACCCAGCTATACTAACAGCCCTTACTACATCCTCCGGTAACAGATTCCAGAGTTTGATTGCACGTTGAGTGAAAAAATATTTTCTCTTATTTGTCTTAAATACCGTAGTTTACCCTGTAGCTTCATTACATGTCCCCTAGTCTTTCTATACTCTGATAGCGTAAACAATTGATCCACGTTTATCCGTTCCACTCCATTCATTAATTTATAGACCTCTATCATATCTCCCCTCAGCCGTCTCTTCTCCAGGCTAAAGAGCCCTAACCTTCTTAGCCTCTCTTCATAGGAGTAGCCTTCCATCCCCTTCACCAATTTGGTGGCTCTTCTCTGTACTTTTTCTAATAACGCTATGTCCTTTTTAAGATACGGTGACCAGAATTGCACACAATATTCAAGGTGCGGTCGTACCATGGAGCGATACAGAGGCTCCTTTTTAAGATATCGCAACCATAATTTCACACAATATTCAAGGTGCGATCGCCCCAAGGAACGATACAGAGGCATTATAATATCCTTCGTTTTGTTCTCCATCCCTTTCCTTATGATACCTAGCATTCTATTTGCTTTCTTGGCCGCCGCTGCACACTGGGCGGAGGGTTTTAACATGTTATCCACAATGACTCCTAAATCTTTTTCCTGGGTGGTGGTTTCTAATGTGGAGCCTTGCATCGTGTAACTATAGTGTGGGTTGTTCTTTCCTAGGTGCATAACATTTGAGGCACCACTCATGGGTGTCGGTGACTGAGATGGTAACGCCACACTTAGAACACTTTTTAAAACCCGAAGCGGGTTTTTCCATTTTGAAGGAAAAGGTTGGGCCTAGTGCCCAAAATTGCGCGTGGCACCTGAGGAGAAAATTACTGAAAAGACTCCAGAAGAAAGGTTTTTTGTGTTTTTTTTTAAGAAAAGAAAGAAGAACCGGTGTTACCGGTGTAGCGTCGAGGGAAGGCAGACGCGACCACAAAAAAGAATAGAAGGGATTTTTTTCTGTGGTGACACGATGTGCGACCTGTCGGCTTCGCGGAAAACGAAGAACTGGAGAGGGACAGTTGGGAAAGGCGGGAAGGCAGCACGCAGGCGCTGTGAGATGCCCCCAAAAGCTTTCCTATTGGATGCTGGGGAGCGTTCCTGCGCAGGCTCTGTCGGTACCGACGATACCCTATATGTGAAGACTACATTCCTGCTTGTTCCTGGAGATATGTTGTATTGGCACCCAGATTCTGAAACAGGGTCTCCACTTCAGAATGATTAAAAAGCAGCAAAGTGTCTATAGCTAGTTCACTTCTCTTGCAGCCCATCACAGAAGAGCCCAACCACTGTCGGAGAATCTTCTCCTTCCTTGTCAGACTGGAGGAAGAATGAAATGAGCAAAGCGGGGAGCCAATTAATCTCACCCTATCATCATGCTGCCAGTCTCCTGTTTTGTTTTTACTAAGGGTCAAATGGAAATCAGATTTAAAAAAAAAAAGGAGGAGTACATATGGAGGATATAACCAGGAAAGAGCTGCATTGTGGGGAGAAATGAGATGCGGAAATAAAGAGAAGACCCACAGGAAAAGATGGGGTGGTTAAAGAAAGAGAAGCACCTGGGAGGCGAATACAAAGGAGCGAAGGAAGAGGAACACATCAAGGAGTGACGGAAAGGAGAAAAGAAATATGGGAGAAGAGGGATGTGGAGGGAGGAGACAGCATGTTTGCTTCAGTATCCCTGGTTCGAAGATGCTGAATTGTGGTCATATAAGCACAAAAATATAAGAACTGCTCTACTGGGTGAGACCAAAGGTCCATCAAGCCCAGTCTCTTGTTTCTAGCAGTGAACAACCAGGTCAAACATACGCAGCAGGAGTCCAAGGAATATTTTCCTTGTTACTTACACCCAAGAAGAAGTTATGGCTTTCAAAGTCTACCTGGATGATAATGGTTTATTGACCTGTCCTTCAGGAATCTAACCTAAACCCAGCTTTGTTAACGGCTTTTGCAACATCTTCCAGCAACAATTCCACTGCTTAATTCTAAAAAATACTTTATCTTATTAGTTTTCAAAGTGCTATGTAGTAACTTCATGGAGTATCCCCTAGTCTTAGTTCAGTTTGAAAGGATAAACCACCATTTCCTATTTACCCATTTTACCAAGCTCATGATTTTATAGACCTCTATCATATATCCTTTCAGTTGTCTCTACTCCAATCTGAAGCCCTAACCTCTTTAACCTTTCGTCACTCTTCTCCAGTCTTTTCTAGTTCTGCTAAGTCTTTTGTGAGATAAGGCAACCAGAACAGTAAATAGTATTCATGGATTGATACAGAAGCATTATGATATAATTCGTTTTATTCTCTATTCCTTTCCTAATAATACTTAGAATTATATTTGCTTTTGACAACCATGGAACAGTGAGTGAAGGTTTCAATATATTGCCCACAGTGATGCCAAGATCCTTCTCCTTGGCAGTGACTCTCAGTATGGAACGAAACAACATGTAACTATAGTCAGGGCTGGTGCTACCATTAGGTAAACTAGGCAGTCACCTAGAGTGTCCTTGGTCAAAAGGTGGCCTATGGCCACTGCTGCCGCCCCTTTCCAATTGCTTCAAACAACCCTGCAGTGCTTACTGAAACCTCTGATACTGCAGGAATGTTTGTGCTTCCGCCCCCTCTGATATGAAGTCATGACTTCCTGTTTGCATGGGGTGGAAGTGGCTGGACCTGCTGCTTCTGCTCCCATGCAAAAGAAAGTCAGCATCATGCATAGGAGGGGGCAGAAGCACAAACAGCCCTGCAATGAAGGAGGTTTATGCAAGCGCTGCAGGGTTGGAGTAACTGCATGTCCCAGAGAAGGGCGGCAGTGGGGGCAGGGTCGGGAGCAGGGAAGGCATAAGGAATGATGTTCACCCAGGGCGTCTTATACCCTTGCACCAACTCTGCCTATAATTTGGATTCCATTACCTTATGCGCATTGTTTTGCAGTTTGCCACATTAAATTTCATCTGCCGTTTAGGCACCCAGCTTTTCAGTCTTGTAAGGTCCCCAAGGCAATTCACTATTCACCTTTCTCTTTTGAAAAATATCACCATTTCACCCTAATCTCTCTTTGCTAGTACTCCACATTAAGACATTATGTCTTATTCAATGACTTTTTTTTTATTTCTTCAGGATGCAGGCCATGAGAGACTTTCATATGACTTCTGAAAATCGCTCCTTATCTTGTAGATTGACTTCTAATGGTAACTGCAAAACTACTGCTAGGGATCGTAACCACCATTTTTAATCCAGTGGCCACGCGGTGGGAGTAGAAGGGATCACTCTTGCCCCATCCACTGGATAAACAAGGTTACCCCAGTAAGTGCTGGGGGTGATCAGAGGAAGGGGAAGGGTTGCATTATGGCTCCTTGGAGAGCTTGTGCTTCAAGGGGGAATGTCATTGGGGGAGGTCTGCCATCCTGTCATCCAGTGAGGGTACTGTCATCTGAGAGGAGAGGGATTCAGGGTTGAGATGGGGGTGGGGTTTGAGATCAAAAGACAGGATATGGTTTTGGTACCGCAAACCAACATTTTATATGTACACCAGCTAAGTTACATGATGCCGATAGTGCATCTGAACTACCGCCACCTTTTAACGTAACATTAAGTGCACCCCTGTTACTGGCTGCCATGACAGCATGTAGAGTAAGGTATCACATGCTAGCTGTGAATGCTTGCCGCACATTGTCTCTGATCATAACCCACCTTGTTCCCGCTCCAACTCATGCTAGGCAATTACTGAGGGATTTTTACCATGCAGCTGCTTTAGTGCAGGCCCACACATGTTAAATCCCACCCTAACTGCTTACAACACTTTGGTAAACATCCCCTTTAGATTTTCTGCTATATCCTTATGCTTCCCATGCATTCTTTCTACACCTTTGTCAAGTCCTCAAGTTCTGTATGCAAGCTTGGCTTTCAGGGTGTTCACAATGAATATCTGAGATATATTTACCCATATTTGATTACCTGCATAATTTGGCTGTTCTAAAATCAGATCTTCTTGTGGTATTCAAGGACCAAAGCTCTCACCCCTCCCTGACTCTTAAAAACTGCCTGATGCCTAAGATTTTTTTTTTTAATTCTCCAACCTTGTTGTGAATATGTCCTCTGTTTCTCTTTTATTATGTGGCACTGATCAAAAACACAACCTCCTTGTGGAACTAATTTCACTAGACTCAAAAATATGAAGATTGTCATTTTCACTTAAGGATCACCTTTGGGGTTCCTTCCTAGCTTCAAAAACCAGTGGGATCCAGAATTGCATTGCATGGCAATTTCTATGAAGATCAATTAAAGAAGTACCATGCAGAGTGTATATTAAACTGTGCAACATGGATGCAGTGTACTTATTATCTCTTGGAGTTTGGCATGTTTATTAGTAATTTTGACATAAGTTGTGAAACTCATGCAGCTCTGAAATGGGACCAACTTTATAATAATCTTTAATTCCATTTTTCTGGGGATTTGATTTTGGATGCACACTGGATAGAGCTGTACTTTTGCCCAGGACAAGGTGTGGCTAAATGGCTAATTTACCCAATGGAAAAAGGTGAATAGTGGAGTACCCCAGAGATCTGTGCTGGGTCCGCTGCTTTTTAACATATTCATAAATGACCTGGAAATGGGAATAACGAGTGAGGTTATCAAATTTGCAGATGACACAAAACTATTTAAAGTTGTTAAAACCCATAAGGATTGTGGAAAATTGCAAGAGGATCTTGATAAATTGGAAGACTGGGCATCAAATAGCAGATGAAATTTAATGTGAACAAGTGCAAAGTTATGCACCTAGGAAAGAACAACCCAAACTATGGTTACACGATGTAAGGTTCCACATTAGGAATCACCACCCAAGAAATAAATTTAGGCGTCATCGTAGAAAACATGTTAAAACCCTCTGCCCAGTGTACAGCAGCAGCCAAGAGAGCAAAGAGAATGCTAGGTATCATAAGGAAAGGAATGGAAAATAAATCAAAGGATATTATAATGCCTCTATATCGTTCCTTGGGGCAATCGCACCTTGAATATTGTATGAAATTATGGTTGCGATATCTTAAAAAGGATATAGCGTTATTAGAAAAGGTTCAGAAAAGAGCCACCAAAATGGTAAAGGGGATGGAAGGATACTCCTATGAAGAAAGGCTAAAAAGGTTAGGGCTCTTTAACCTGGAAAAGAGACGGCTGAGGGGAGATATGATAGAGGTCTATAAATTAATGAACGGAGTGGAACAGGTAAATGTATATTGATTGTTTACGTTACCAGAATATAGAAAGACTAGGGGACATGCAATGAAGCTACAGGGTAAACTATTTAAGACTAATAAGAGAAAATATTTTTTCACTCAACGTGTAATCAAACTCTGGAATTTGTTACTGGAGGATGTAGTAAAGGCTGTTAGTGTAGCTGGGTTTAAAAAATGTTTGGACAAGTTCCTGGAAGAAAGGTCCATAAACCCTTATTAAAGGGGACCCGGGATATCCACTGCTTGCCCCAATGCAAGCATTGTGGAACCTGTGTCTTTTGGGGAAACTACTAGGTACTTATGGCCTAGATTGGCCACTGTTGGAAACAGGATACTGGGCTTGATGGACCTTGGTCTGACCCAGTATGGCATATCTTATATTCTTATGTGTGGCTTCCAGGACAGGGACTATAATTTTTTCTCCTGGCTATTCCAGTACTGGATCTACATGCAGCATTCCTTAATAAAAACATCCCATCAGAACACTATAAATGGGCTCAGGGCCCTTCAGGTGGCAAGTAGATTAGTTCAGCAGCCCATTACTAAGATGTCTTACACAATTAGTGCGGGTTTTGGCAAAAGCTAACCAAGCGCTATGGCTCGTGCTGTTAGGGCGCAGGCATGACAGTGAGAGCAGGTATGCACTAACCACACCCCATGTGTGAGAGTGGGACATGGGCAGAGTGGGGCAGACAGTGTGCATCGTGAGCATGTCTTATAAACAGTGCAGGTGAAATTACTTCCATCTCAACAGATGAAGTTAACTAGGCCGCCAGTACCATGGGTGAAGTTATCAAATGGCACCGTGTGTTACCTATCGAGGAAATGCTGGCCACACCCCCGACAGATAACGCAGTGGCTTTGCATGTAATGCGCCTTGAGTTTGCATGCTAAAGGTGTATTAGGTGCAAAACTACAGCACACTTTAGTAAAAGGGCCCCTTAATAGGGAAAACCCTTAATCACGGGCATCACAAGGATTCATGGAAAGCTCAGATGGCACAGTTGAAGGGTTGGCTCAGGAAGGGAACTATTTAAGAAAATTAGAGGTTTGCTCCCATAACAGCATCACACATCTTGTTCCCAGAAATACAAAATGAGTAAGAAAATATGGTAAACTTAAAATAACCCATACGAGATCTAGACGTTAGTTAAGAAGTCTACATAGTATTCGCACTTTCAATATCATTTTTTAGAAATGTAAAGCTTCTATCTCTATGCAAGTTTTTGGCCTTGCAATTTCCTACGTCAAAACCAGCCTATACCAAGCAATGGTACTATATGCTGATATTCAAACTACCCAAGGATTTTCCCACTATTTCTGTATCCCCTTTGTGACGCAGCTCAGGCATCACCAGAACAGTCTGTTCTCAGGAGCCACAAAACTCCCCTCCCTTAGCCAAGGCTACGATTTCTGCTTCCATAGCATCTGCAGCCCTGGCCGGCCCAGGGAAAAGAAACCCAAGCCTGGAATCAAACCTGGGTCCTCTGCATGTCAGTGCACAGCCCTGGTGATTCCTCAAGATCAGGCTGAGACCCTGTTCTCCATCGAGAGAGGGGCGATAAGGATACTGCTTCTGGGTCTGCTGTGCTACAGGGTCTGTGGGTTCGGGTTTTATTTTCAGCAAATTTTGGGGATGAAAGGAAGAACAATATTCTGCTCAGAAATGCTGGTTTTAGTTACATGCTCATCTACCTCCGACATGATGTTATGTTCGGGAATGTTATGCTGCTCCAAAAGCCTTCATATTTATTACTATAACTTCTAGTAACGACCTACAGTACACTAGGCACATGGTAACAAACATAAATGGGGCTGAATTAGCACATGAATGAAGCCCTGATGACTGATACAATGGCTCACAACTTTAAGCTTTGGTACAAAGTCAGCCCCTTGAATGCCATTCATTACAGCATAATACAGAAGGATAATGCAGTGCTAATTATTTAGAAAACCTCTGCAGGTCGCACTGTATATAATCTAATATTCTGTATTAAAGATGCATTCTTTAACATTATAAAGAAGGTTTACAGAACTGCAAGCTCTTATCATATAGCTATTTTACATCTCCATGGAAACCAAGCATCCTATGTACCATTCCCTGCTTCATATATGCTTATTGACAAATGTTCACTTGTTCCCTTATACATAAAGTTATCCTTGTTCAAACAGCAGTGCCTCCCAGAGGCATTCGGAAAAAGATGTAAAAAGACATCTTTTTTCACCAGCAGACACAATTCCTGTATTTCTTTCCACTTAATTATATTTTCCAGTTTTAAACTGCTAAATATGAATGCTCGCCCACTTCCTTCTTGATCTCTACCCAGAGCACATCTGCAATATTTTAAGCCTCTCTCCTCACCCTTCCTGTTTACTAGGTACTAAAAGTCCATAGCATGGTAGGCCAGATGTTCCAAGGCACTAAACAAATATCTAGGAAGTACACTTGGAATCATATCAACTGTAAATGGGATCCTCAAAAACTGTTCTTAATCGTCAGAGTATTTTTTCACTAATTATCAGGACCCAGGTAGAGATAGGAATGGGCAAATTACATTTCCAAAGGAGGGGAGCAGTTTTTTGTAGCACTCCTAAATCAAGCAAACGACTGAACACCCATCAAGTTCAGCCTCACAATACCATTTTCTGAAATTGCAAAAAAAATAAATAAATAATAGTAATTCTGGTGTGGTGGTTGGGGGGGGGGGTATGTTTACTTCGATACATAATCTTTTGCACACATTCAGTTTTGCATTAGCAAGAGATCACTATATCTTGCACTAATCTCACTGCCAGTGGAGGCGCTATTGCTTTGTGTGTTTGGATAACAGGAACCTTCCAAAATCTAAAAAGAGGGAAGAATGATTTAGTCATTTTCTGGGATGGGAAGAGACTTGTAAAAGACGTTATGAGGGTCGTGCTGAAGTATTCCAGCAATGTAGCCTTCAAAAAATTAATGAATGGACAGAAAAAGAGTGCAACTAGGTGTAGAGTCTTTAGAGGAAAGGGCAGTGAGGATCACGTCACTTTGAACCTGCGTTGCTCTACAAGGTGCAGACTTTCCTAGAAGCCTATCTACTGTGCATAAGCACCATGTTGCACAGACATGGTGAAAGTCACTTGAATACTACACTTTCTGTTACTTAAGGCCCAGTTTTCTAGAGCTTTCTCCCATTTTGTAGCAATGGAAAAATGTAGCCATTAAACATTCAATGAAGGTAACTTGCTTTGGCCAAAAGGGAATTATGTGCTTACAATTCAAGGACAATTGTCCAGCCGTATGAAAGTACCTGCCAGACTGAAGAATACATTTTACTCATGCAGACAAGCCCAGGCGATACCAGAGCATAAGAAACCCATTCACTCGAATCATGCTGCTGCCAGAATGAGGGAACGGGCAGGCCGTGCACCAGAAGGGGCAGGCGAGGTAGGTAAGTGCCCAGAGTGTCTGCTTACCTTCTTGGGGGTACAGCACCAGTGCATAATGCTACAGGCAATTGAAAATTGTGAAGGCAAATTTTAGATGCGGAGATCAGAACTGAGACGTCAAGGTCAGGGATTACATAAATCTGGTGGAATTTTAAATAAAGCTCTGCCAAACACGGACTCTCTTCTACAATATGTATAAGAATGTGCAAGTGCATTGGTCCACACCTAGGGGTCTGCTTACTAAACAGCGATAGCGGCGATCGTGTGAAATTGGGGCCACGGCACCGATTTTGCACGATAGCTGCTATTGCTATTTAGTAAACGGACCCCATAGAGCCGAAGGAGCCATTTTACAAATCTAAATGTGGGAAAAATCAACGGAGGCAACTCAGCAACTTCCACGTGCAAGTTTATCATTTACAATTTACACATGAAACTTAAACATATAAGTTGATATTTTGGAATTTACACGTGCAAATGATACATGTAAGTTGGTATTTTGCAAACCTATCCATTTAGTGTTGCTAATTTATTTCAATTGGGAGGGGAAAATAAACAAGGGGGGATTAGGGAGGATAACCCCCTTAAACCTTCTTGCGAAGGGCTGGCTGAAATGAGCACATTTTAATCAGCTACACATGCCAGGAAATCCTAGTGTGGACAAATTTTGGTCATGCGTGTGCATTCCCTATATAAAATGGTAATTACATTTGTAGATTTCTGACTCGCCTAGGCCATGCCCTAACCACAGCCCCTTGCAGTTTCTACATATTGTGGACATTTATGTGTAAATTTAGCCATTTCTAAAATCACCGTTTACACAAGCATTCCATTTCCATGTGTGAAGGCCAAATGTTCCATGTGGAAATTGTGAATACGACTTCTAAACTATCCCCCTAAGGTTCTTCTGCTGCTGATAGCATGTGGCCGCATTGTCCAAGAGGGATCTCTTTGGCAAGCTCCATCTCTTGCACCAGTCCCACCCTCTGCAATGCCCAGAATGGTGACAGGCCTTGCCATCAGTATTGTTGAGAGGAAATCGGGTACCACAGACCTTTGAAAGAGTTAATATGGAGAATGGCTTAGAATTCACTAGCAGCCTGGAGAGAGATGTGTACCCAAAACCAAGCTATGTTTAGCAGAATGGGACAGAATATTTTTGCTTCTTCTAATTCAGCGAAGCAATAGGTCTTTGCTTACTTTGTCCTATAACAAGACTTGTACCAAAGTGGTGCTGACAACACCGTTTTTCTATTGATAAATGAGGTGCTCTGGTCTAGCCAGGTGGAAGGGGATTTACAGGAACTGTTCGAGTTTGCAGAACTGTGGACTTCCTTCCCTTAAGAGTACGGTGTTTTTAATATAATTCTGTGTGTGTGAATTGTTTTATTACTTATTATTACTCTCTCTCTCTCCCATTGCTTTGAGTGAAGGGATGAAGCCCAAGAGCCCAGGTTCTGTTGCTGGTGAGTTGTGAAGCAGGGTACTTTCAAGTATTAGGGAACAAGGGAAAGAAAAGTGAGTACCAGAGTGAGGACTTAGTGGCAGTGCTACATAATGCTTCGGGATTGACCTAGCTTTGATTCCAAGGTCATATCTGCTCCCTAGATCAGCCAGGACTGGAGATGCTGGGAAGAATGCAGTGTTCATCGTCCCTAGGGGTTGGGAATCCCAACCATTGTAGTGGCTGCAGGATTCCATTGTACATAGGCCTCAGTCAACGGCTATTGCTGCTATGAGTGGGAGCAGGGCTGATCCGTCCACTAGGTGAACTAGGTGGTTGACTAGTGCGACAGACCCTGTTGGGTGGCGCAGCATCTTGTTTTCTTAAGAGTGGCAGCTCAGCTGCCACTTCAGTACTATAGTGGGCCTTAAAGCACCCAAAGGCATGAGCATAGTCTTGGCCTGCCACTTCCGCCCCCCTCTGATAGATGTTGTGTCGGAGGGGGCAGAAGCAGCAGGCTGCGAGTGTGTATATGCTCTTTTGGCTTGCTGGTGCTGAGTGACTGCCACTTCCTAGAAATGATCACTGTGCCGCCCACCTCCCCCAAGTGAGAGACTGGAAGTGGGGAGCAGCATGGCACGATGGCGGTGGAAGCATGGTGGGCTGAGCAGCACAGGGGGAAGCAGCACGTCAGGCTTGTTTAGGGCGACAGAAACGTTTGGGCCAGCCCTGAGTGGGATCCGGGAGAGGATATAAAAGAAGGAAAAAAAATCCAGCCAATTGTGAATGAAAAGTCATAGAGCGGTAGTATCATATAGGCTGGTTTTGATTGAGCTGGAAGCCCAAAGGAGAAAAAGGAAAGTGCCAGGTCAGCCCCCCCCCCCCCCCAAAAAAAGGGGTACAAATAAACCCCAGAATGTAAATGCAATAGTACCTTCTCTGTTTCCTCCCCATGTGGCTCACTGTTCACTTTGAACAGAGGAAGCTGCGGGGTCTATAGGAAGAGAAGGCGCCTCCCATGGAAAGAATAATGTGTTGTGCGTGCAGGCCTGGACTTGGAAGAAGGGCATTGTAGGGAGGATCTGGACAGGCACTGCAGGGCCTACAAGTTCAGAAGAGGCCACTGGTGGGAATAGGAGATGACATGGCCACTGTGTTCAAGACGTCAGAAAGAGAGAACAGAAATGGCACATTGGGCATGGGATGAAAAAGGGGAAGCAAAACAAAGAGCGAGATGGAGAAGAAAGACAATGATATGCAGGGCAGGGAGATAGTGGGGAAAGTAGGAATTGGAAGCAAGATGGAGAGTTATGAATAGTGAAAGGAAAAAGTAAGAAATAGAGGAGGCAGAGAGAGAGACATGAAGTGCTGGTAATGGAGGGGAGACATAGGAGTAGGACAGAGATAGCGATAAGTGAGATGAAAGAGGAAAATGCCAAAGAAAGATAGCCTGGGAGAGACAATCAGAGAAATACTCAGAAGGAATAGGAAAATGGAAAGGAAAACCAGGAAGAAGAGCAAAAACGTAAGAAAGAAAGAAAGTAAGAGGAGAACAGTACAAAATGCAGAAAAAATGTATACAACAAAGAAAGAAAAGAAACCCTTAAAATGTATCTTGAGAAATCTATGAGTGTATCTTGTATGCAACTTGTTTTAATTTTTTTTTCAAATTCTCTCTAATCCACATGACACTGATGTTCTTTTGGAGTTCTCACTATTGTAATTCATATTGTATTGTTTACAAGGCCAGGAAATAGAGGTTCCATGTCATAAGGAACAGACTAATCCAGTCCTGGCTTTTACCACAATGCAGGCCTGAGTTTATGGTTCTGAATTTACTATGGAAATCAAAGTGAGAATCGTAACTACAAGTTTTAGCAAACAGGGTAAAGCCTGACAGAATATCCTGTTCCTTACAATAGCTGGCAACCCTAGTTAGAGGGCGCTGGTATTCGCTGTAACTATTTCTTTTCTTTCACTCTTGTTTCCTTTAGTCAGCAAAGCCAACGTACGCCATATCAACTAGGAGTGGCCATTGAGCTTGTTTACTCGCCGAAGGAGGTGGTCTGATTCAATAAGGAGTAGTCGTTCTGTGATAGGACACTGAAGTTGTATGGTGGATGAGAAGGGCCTCTGTCATTTTACTAACTGTTCTGCAGACAGATGCTTCTAGCAGCACTGCTAAACTCGCATAAACTCTCCTTCAATCTTACACTTGGGGGTATGTCTACTAAAGGGCGTTAGCTGAAATTGCAGCACGATGACAGCTAATGCAGGAGACACGCAGCTACCACAGGCACTTTTCCACGATACCTGCATTCTGCAAGTATTAGCAACAGTGGGCAGGGTGTGAGTGGAAAGCAGGTGTGGCCTGTACCATGCATTTACTACGAGTGTAGACAGCACACTTTAGTCACACATTTTGCAGAGATCGCGGATGCAGCTACTGCTACCTCAAGGGGTTGCATTAGAGCAGTGGTTCTCAGTCCTCTGGGACCCCTCCCCCCCCCCCCCCGGCCAGTCAGATTTTCAGGATATCCACAAGAAAGAGGTATGAAATAGATTTGCATACAACGAAAGCAGTGCATTCGGATCTATCTTCATGCATATTCATTGTGGATATCCTGAAAACCTGAGGACTGGGTTCGGAACACTGCATTACAGGCATGCCCCCAACAGATAGCACACCACATTTACAGGTACCACAGAGCTTTTGCAACTAACACCGGTAATCACAGCAAAAGCCGATTGCACTTTTTGAAACATACCCCTTACTTTTCACTTAAAGGGTATTTTAACCTGGCTATACAGTAATCCCTCATGAACTATGAGCACGAAAAAGCTCTTCAAACATATTTTCACCTGTCTCCCCTATGGGTTTTATATTCATGGGGCAATATTTAAACTCCACAGTTGACATTTTTTAAAATGCTGGCCATGACATTTAAATAAAATTGAGATATTCAGCACTAATATTGGATAGTGACTGGCAATGACTATCTGGATTCAGCACTAGCCACTGGTTCTACCTCGTCAGTGGCAATTTTCAGCCCACTATCTGGATAACCTATCCAGAAAGCTTAGGACAGCTATTTTGCTGCCCCAAGCTATGCAAATAGTTATCCGGATAGCAGCACTGAAAATCGCTGCTATCAAGAAAAATTCACGCTCCACCCTGGATCACCCTGGTATTATCAGGAGAGTGCCAAGGTGGCCTATGGTGTTATTCAACAGCACTCTCTGGATAGCACCAGGGCTGGTCCGTCCACTAGGTGGGCTAGGTGGCCAACTAGAGCGGCAGGCCTCTGTGGGAGGCACGGCATCCACCGCAGGCCATGTGCTTTGACACACATGGCCTGCCGCTTCTGACCACCTCCAACAGAAGTGGCAGGTAATGTATGCCAAAGCACATGGCCTTTCACAGACTGCTGCCGCATCAAACGGAGCCATCCCCCACCCCACTGATGGAATCGGCAGCAGTAGGGATAGTGGCTCGGCAGGGGGATGGCGTGGTTCGGTGGGGGGCGGTACAGCCGGGGCTTCTGCTAACCAGGTCAATTTCATTTTGAAAATATAAATTGCCAGCAGCTTGTCTAGTATCAATGCTCCTTTGACAATTTGAAAATTGATGTAGGGAAATCAGCTATCACCCATAATGCGATTATTTGTTCCATTAGGCCAGAAGAGTATGAAAAAGTCTTCTGCCCTCCTTGATTCCGTCCCTCCTCTCCTTTCTCTGTGTTTTTATTAAGCTTTCTTCCTTAGCCCTTAGGGGTGGTAGCTCCCCCCCCCCCCCTTGGCATGAAGGAAACTATATGAATCTAAACTGTGTCCTCTGTGTTCTGGAAGGGCAAGTAAATGCTTTTTAAGGGAGTGGTAGGGTGGAGACCACTTACAGAAGCACTTTGTAAGGAGTCAAAGTGATCTGCATTACAATTACCTGCATCCTGCATCATACCACAAACCATAAATATGAAACCACACTTGTCTCATGCTATGGTTATTTAAAGAGCCAAAGAGGGTGGAGACGGATAGGTTTTAAAGTCAGGCTAAATCATGTCCTGTGGAACACTGTTAAAAATTCAAAACCCCTGATGCACCAAAAATATATTCAGTTTTGCTCTGTTGAGGATGGTGTCAATGGAGTTTCCTTATCCCAGGAAGCTATCTGGTGTTGAAAGCACAGAGGGTTGCATTTGGTTCAAAATTTGCAAATCTGAGCACGAGACTTGCACCAACACCTGAAAACAAGTCACTTTGCTCCATATATTGTGAAAAAAAAGATCTTTCTTTTTCTCTCTCCCTCTTTACTGTAGCTCTGCCAGACACAGCACGTAAATACGCAAAGCATTGCTAAAGTGAGGGCCATCAGAGTATTATCGTGCATTCAGAAAGAATAAACTCTGCTTATGAAAGTTGTCACAGTATCAAGCTCATAAGCTTGCACTAAGCCCAGGTTTCTTCTGGAGGACAAAGTGAGACACACAAGAACATGGCACCCTTAAAAAGAACTGGAAGCATGCAAAACCTCATAAGGGTATTTTTTTTTTAAATATTAAAGTAACTGGTAGAACGAATCTAGAAAAAGGGACATTTAGAAGCTGATTTCTAAGGAGCAATTTGCATGTGTAAGTCACCAGTTTTCAAGGACTTACGTGTGTGAATGAGCACTTCCCTGCATACTCTAGGGGGCTAGGCGGTAAGTATTCTATAAATACACGGGGAAGACTGACCGCACGTACGTTCAGCGTGGGCTTGCACAGAAGTGGAGTTTGAGCAGAATGTGGATGCTCCTTATTCACACGCATAAGTTTTTAACATATTATAACTCATACACCGCCTTTATAAAATAGAGGCATAAGCGGTGTCACAACTTGTGCCAAACTAGGCATGAGCACTTAATGCTAGCGCCTAGATTTTAAAGAAAGTATGAGTGCACATCACCTCGAAATCACATTTTCTAACGCTCATTAACTCTGCAAGACTTTATGAAATGACCCTCTTAAGCGGTGGTGTAAATTCCACCCAAGCATCCCCTGCGGTGCAGAGAGGCCTATATCTTCTGAGGTGGAGCCCCCTGCTCTGGGAGCCCTCAATTTGAATTTGTGCCACTGCTCTTAAGGTAAGAAGGTATGTCTAGGTGAGCTGAAGCATACAGAAGAAAAAATAAACCAAGTACCTTTTTATCAGATGTGCTCTGCTGTTAACGTAGTTGGAATCAAACGAGTAGTTTTCAGTCTGGAATGGAAGAGAGAAGGGAGCAGGTTACACATACATATTTCCGATGTACACGAAAGCTATACAGTCCATAAGTATAGAGGAACCCTCTCCTCAGGGCTGCTGTCAAAGTTTATACAAAAACCCACAACTGGTGCCAAAAGCCCGAAGGGCCAAGTATGAAGCATCATACCAACTCTGAAAAGGCAGTCCATGATAGCACACACTAGTACTACTACTGTGAATAGCGCTACAAGGCATACACAGCACTGTACAGACAAATGCAAACAAGATGGTCCCTGCTCGTCGGAGCTTACAATCTCATCAAGACAGACAATGCAATAGCTGAGAACGAGAGTACAGCTAGGGAAGGGAAAAAAGACAGGTAAGAGAATAAAGGGCTCAGGATCCAAAAGCAGCCTCAAAGAGGTGTGCTTGCAGCATGGATTTGAAGAGGGGCAGAGATGAAGCCTGGAGCACAGACTCAGTTAGTTTGTTCCAGGCATAAGGAGCAACAAGGTGAAAGAATCGAAGTCTGGAGTTGGCAGTGGAAGAAAAGGGCGTAGAGAGAAGCAAGTCAGTAGAGGAGTGCAGTTCATGAGGAGGGGTGTAGGGAGAGAGCAAAGGTAGTGAAGAGCAGTAGTGTGCATGCACTTATAGGTCATAAGGAGAAGTTTGAATTGGATACAGAAATGAAAAGGGAATCAATGAAGTGATTTGAGAAGAGGGGTTATATTATATGAGTATATCAGGGCTGGCAGAAGCTTAGTCGTGCACCCGAGTTCTGAACAGATTGGAGGGGAGAGAGATGGCTCAAAGGGAGACAAGCAAGGAGGGAGGAGGTTGCAATAGTCTAGACAGGAGGTGACCAGAGAGTGGATAAGTGTATTAGTAGTGTGTTCAGAAAGGAAAGGGCACATTTTGCTAATGTTATAGAGAAAGAAATGAGTTGGATATGTGTGGAGAAGGAGAGGGAAGAGTCAAAGATGACCCAAGGTTGGGGGCTGAGGAAACAGGAAGTAGAAGCGTGTTATCCACAGAAATAAAGAAAGAAGGAAGGGGGAAGTGGGTTTAGGGAGAAAAAGAAGTTTGGTTTTGACCATCTTCAGTTTCAAACGGCGGAGAGACATAGCTTTGGTCAGGAAAAGTATATTAAAATACACAAAACTCAGTTTTCTTTCATACAATATCAAGTAGAGATGAACAATCCCAAGACAAAAAGCAAAAGGAATAAACTCTAAGCTCTGTGGAACTGAGACAGAGTCTTACTTATATGTGTTCAGCGCTGCATGTGTCTAGTAGCGCTATAGAAATGATACATACTTGTGGTAGTTCACAGCTGCCTCTCCCAGGCTCCATTTTTTCTGACATCCTACAACTGTTATCTAAATAAAATGTTTCTTCTCCTGATTTATGACCTGATTTAGCATGTAAGGTGCTTTGAATTTTCACACTTGACTACAGCCCTTGTAATTACTAGGATCTTTAGTGAAGAGAATAAAATACAAACTCTAAGATGCTTGTATGCAAATGTTAGAAGTCTTAAAATAAGATGGGAGAGTTAGAATATATAGTACTAAATGAGAGTTTAGATATGATTGGCATCTCAGAGACATGGTGGCAAGAGGACAATCAGTGGGACACTGTGATACCTGGGTACAAATTATATCGCAATGATAGAAATCAAATTGGTGGAGGGGTTGCACTCTATGTTAGAGAGGGCATTGAGTCACATAGGGTTAGTTTTGCAGGAAACAAAATACACTGTAGAATCTCTATGGATTGAAATTCCATGTTAAAAGGGGAAGGCGATGGCAGTGGGGGTGTACTACTGACCGCCTAGGCAGAATGAATAAATGAATGATGAAATGCTCAAAGAAATTAGAGAAGCTAACAAAAGTTACAACACAGTAATAATAATGGGTGATTTCAATTACCCTGGTATCCAATGGGTCAATGTCACGGTAGGACATGCTAGGGAGATAAAGTTTTTAATTGAAATAAATGACTGCTTCTTGGAGCAGCTGGTTTGTGAACTGCCAAGTCGGGAAACCAATTTGGAGCTAGTATTTAGTGGAACACAAGATCTGGTGCAAGATGTAAGGGTGTTGGGGCCACTTGGCAATAGTGATCATAGCATGACCGTGCTTGATTTAATAAATGAAGGAAGGATGGCAAGGAAATCCATAGTAGTACCTTTTAAACTTTCAAAATGGAGACTATACTAAAATGAGGAAAATAGTTAAGAAAAAACTAAAAGGAGCAGCTGCAAAGGTTAAAGATTTACATCAAGCATGGGTGTTTAAAAATACTATCTTGGAAGTCCAGACCAGCTGTATGCCATGCTTTAAGAAAAGAGGAAGAAAGTCCAAAAAACTGCCAGCATGGTTCAAAGGTGAGGTCAGAGAGATTGTTGTAGCCCAAAAAGCATCTTTCAGGAAATGGACAAAGGAGCCAAATGACGAAAATGGGTACAGAGAAGAGTCACTAAAATGGTAAAGCGGATGAAAGGATACCTCCATGTAGGAAAGGCTTAAAAGGTTAGGGCTCTTCAACCTGGAAAAGAGGCGGATGAGGGGAGATATGATAGAGGTCTATAAATTAATGAATGGAGTGGAATGGGAAAATGCAGATTAGTTATTTACTCCATCAAAAAATATAAAGACCAGGGGACACACAATGAAGCTACAATGTAACCCATTTAAGACTAATATAAGAAAATATTTTTTCACTCAACGCATAATCAAATTCTAGAATTTGTTACTGGAGGATGTAGTAAAAGTTGTTAGTATAGCTGTGTTTCAAAAAGGTTTGGACCAGTTCCTGAAGGAAAGGTCCATAAACCGTTATTAAAGAGGACCCGGGAAATTCACTGCTTGCCCCAGTACAAGCATTGTGGAACCTGTGTGTCTTTCTCCAAGGACAAGCAAGATGCATCAGCCATACCCGGGTGACATCATCTGACGGCACCATGGATATGGCAGTGCTCTCCCATAGCTCAGAAAGCAAACCCTTTCTGAGCATGTGCCTAAGTGCCCCTATCTCTGGCCTGCCCCTACCTGGCCCAATCATTTTCTTTCCGCTCAGCCAACAGGACAGAATTCCAGCTCTCCTCATCCTACCTCTACAAAATGAATAAAGACAAGAAAGAAAAGCTCAAATCGGGCTTCAAAAAGTGTCCCAAATGTGGGCAGAAGATGAACTCAACTGATTTGCATGACCGATGCATCCGCAGTCTCAGCGAGTCCCATTGGGTGGAAGACTGCTCCAGCTGTGTCAAAATGTCCCCCAGGGCTCGTCGATCCCGAAGTCATGCCTTGAGGGAGTTCCTGGACTGACTGCACAGCCCTTCACTGACAAACACAGGCCCAATGCTGCAAAACGCCAGCCCAAGGCTCCCTCCCAGTCTGATGTCCTGGCTTCCAAAGGAAACCACATGGCTAACGCCATCTTGGATCCAGTCTCTGCTTCCTGCACTCCCATATGAGACGTGCCCCCCCCCCCCCGGGGCTTCTGTCTCTGGTAGTGAGCAGCAACTGGAATTCTCTTCCAGCCCCCTTACCTTGAGAGACCAACTTCCGCAGGTCCCCTCTGCCTCCAGGCCCGGACCCTGTCCCGAGGCAACCTCGGTGACCCAGCATTCAGACTCCTCTCCAAGTCCAGGTGAACCCCGTCTACTGAAAGTACCATTGGATGGTGCCATGATGATGAGTCCAGTCACTGCGCCAAGAGAGGTAGTCGTCATCATGACGAATAGAGAAGCTCTGCACGGCACCAGCAAAAGCCTTCTGAGCTACAGGAGAGCACTTCCGTGTCCATGGCGCCGTCACATGATGTCACCCAGGTGTGGCTGACTTATCCTGCTGTCCAAGAGAACCCCCGTTACAGGTAAGTAACCTCATTTTTGGGGGGAAACTGCCAGGTATTTGTGGCCTGGATTGGTCACTGTTGGAAACAGGATACTGGGCTTGATGGACCTTGGTCTGACCTAGTATGGCATATCTTATTTTCTTATGGAATTCCCTCCCTTCTTCCCTTCGTTTAGAACCTCACCAAACCACCTTTAAACACAATCTGAAAACCCACCTCTTCTCCTTGGCTTTCGATGTGCCCTCCCCTTTTGTGTAATTCCCATTTCCCCTGCCCCTTGCCTACCCTCTTGTTTCCTTCCCCATCCCTTCTTGTTTCTCTTGTCTACACTATCCTTTAAGAATGAATTGTAACTTTCTTTTCCTTTTCCATGGCCTCGGCCTTTCTTTTTTTTAACCTTGTTTTTAATTGTACACCGCTTTGATTATTGGAGAAAGGCGGTTTTATCAAAAAACAATAAACATAAACATAAACATATGTTCTTGTGCCCTCCAAATTCTGTACTGTCACAAGACACACATGTCAACAGGATATGTGGATTATCTAAAAGGAGACATCCATTTTGCTAAAACATTTGTACTCTCCTCCGCCCACATTTGCAAATGCATAAATGATGTGTAAACCAGTGGTTCTCAATCTAGTCCTCAGAACACACTTACCAGTCAGGTGTTCAGAATAACCACAATGCATATGCATGAGAGAGATTTGCATACAAAGTAGATAGTATATGTAAATCTCTCTCATGCATATTTATTGTGGCTGTCCTGAAAACCTGACTGGCTAGATATGTCTCGAGAAGTGGGTTGATAACTCAGGTGTACACAGTTGCATTAGGAACAGCTGAGTTGCATATCCCCATCAAGATTCCCACATTATATGGCAGTCTCCTACTTTCTTTTTGTTTCACTTATTTTATTTTTTTTAAGCCTGCTCATTGTGATGCACATTCATAATACAAATCTACATTACATATAGATAAAACCATCCTAACTGCCTCAATCACCCCTGTCTTCAGTAATCTGCCACCTCCTGCTTCATCTTCCTGCAAATATCCCTATCAGTCACAGAAGTTCAAATTATGTGTCACCAAGCAACAATTCTGAAAGTTCCCCCAGAATGGGGGAAGTTCACTTCAAAAGCTACAGAAAAGCTACAAATGGACCCCCTTCATCTTTGGGTTCCCTTGCGCTGCAGGCGTCATTTGAGCAGAATTTACACCACTGGCCTTTACAAACAGGCAGGTCTTTAACTTCTTCCTAAAGGCCTGACGTGGTTGGAAGAGTAGCCTAGTATCCAGAAGATCAAGGGCTTGATTCTCACTGGCACTCCTTGTGACCCTGGGCAAGTCACTTTACCCTCCCACTGCCTGGGAAGAAAAAGCCTGGCAACTTACTTCCGGTGATACATTACCATGAAAACTCAGAGGCAGCTGGGTCACCAGGAGACAGCACTGACTTGTAGGCACGAAAAAAAAAAAGGCATGAAGATCCCTTTCCAGCTACATAAGGGCCTGATATTCGAAAGGCATTTACATGGTTTACAGCCCTGTAAACCGTGTAAAAGCCGCTATCTGGGATATTCAACGGCACTAACATGGTTAGTGCCACTGAATATCCCCCCTCTTCTCTCTTACACGCCCCAATGCTAACCGCTTAGCATTGGGGCGTGTTGGAGACGTTCCGGGGAGGAGTGGAGGCAGTGACAATCGATAACTGGGCAGCAGCGATATTGCATGCTGCCCAGTTAGCGACCTGTATCTAAAAGGTAGGCGAGGCAAAAGCTTGCTTTTCTTTCAGCGCAGGAGCTAACTGGGCGGCATGCAATATTGCTGCTACCCGATTATCGACTGTGGCCGAGAGGCAGTGCGATGATCCTGGATATTCAATGCTGGGGCCGCATATGACCCTGGCATTGAATATCAGAGGTTAGAGGTTGGCGAGGAGGGCTATGCGCCAAAGGGGCACATAGCCCTCCTAACTCAATATTGGGCCCAAAAAAACCTTTACTCCTAAACTTACTCAGCAAAGGAATGGATAACCAATTCTGAATTCTGCAACTGCAGGGTACATTATGAAAAGTATTCCTTCACTTTCTCCCGAAAATACAGTGGTGACCAATCCAACCTAACCTTAATCATCTTTCCCTCTCTCACACAAGAGCAGCAAACTCTCACCTAATGCAATGTCCTGCCACTGCTGATTCTCCAGCCAGCAGAGCAAGTAGATTCAAACCTGGCACATTCTACCATTAACAGGGCTGGTGCTACCATTAAGCAAATCAGGCAGTTGCCTAAAGCGCCAATGGTCCGAGACTGTCCATTGTCGCTGCTGCCACCCCTCTCTGGGACCTGCAGCTGTGGCAATACTTTTAAAATAGCACCGTAGCACTGGGGTTACCTTCACCTCTGGAGCTGTGGTGCCATCATTCATGCTTTTGCTCCCCTCCAGTTCTACTACATTTTGCATGGGGGCAGAAGTGGATTTCCCTAGGTCTACCTTAATAACAGTTTATGGGCTTTTCCTCCAGGATCTTGTTGAAAACGTTTTAAACCCGGCTACATTAGCTGCTATTATCTCCTCCTCTTCTGATAACGTATTCCAAAAATTATGCATTGAGTGAAAATATATTTTCTCCAATTTGTTTTGAACATACAGTTTTGAAATTTCATGGTGCGTCCCCTAGTCTTTGTACTTTTTGAGAGTAAACTATTGATTGGCATCTACCTGTTCCACTCTACTCGGGATTTTTTAGACCTCTATCATATCTCTTTTCCAACTGATGAGACTTACTTCTTTAGCCTTTCTTCATGGACAGTCATTCCAACCCCTTTACCATTTCAATTGCCCCTTTTTGTACCTTTTCTAATGCTGCTATATTTCTTTTTAAGATGTGGCAACCAGAATACAACACAACACTCAAGACGCAGTCACACCATACCGCAATACAAAGGCATTTTAATATTCGTTTATTCTCGATTCCTTTTGTAATAATTCCTAACATTCCGTTTGCTCTTTCGGATGTCACCACGATCTGATCGTCATGAGATGACCTGCAGTGCTATTTGATCTTTAACTGTATTGCACCTTTCTCCAGGCAACCTTAGCATGCAAGAAATAAGAGGAAAGATGGATAGAAGAAAACGTAATAGCATCTCAAGTTTAGTGTACCTTGAGAGTCAGAGGAGAAAACCAAATTTAAAAAGCAGGAACGTTAGCAACCTACACAGATTTCAGTTTTTTATCAGGAGTAATACAACAAATAGAGGGTTTGGACTACAGAAAAAAAAAGAGAAAAACTATTAGACTAAAAAAAAGAAAAGAAAAAGAAATACCTCAGACAAAAGAAACCAGAAACAGAGAATCTAGCATTTTGAGAGCTCTATGCAATACTATGGCTGCTGATTAAATCCAGGTAAGCAATAACACAGCTGGAGGGGACGCAAACCACTGAGAACAAAGGAGCTGCCACTGTGGAGAGCTTGTTTTTCTGAGCAGAAGTCAGCCAGTCGGAAAGCGAGCGAGAAAAATACAGCGACTCTACTGTAAAGCGAAGGACCACCTCTTCCGAGGCAGCTGAAACACCTGGGGCCCTGACAGGCTTCCTCTGAGCAACACCAGGCTGAAAATGGATAGCTGGTCCAGGGGTGACCACAGAACAATTTGCAGAGGAGAAACAATGTGACCGCAGCCTGCTCCAAAACTAATTGCTTTTAATTCCCAGGTGCAACCCTTTTCAAACCTGACATGAAATGGAAAGGAATTTTATTATGAGAGTATAATTAACATGTTAAAATATTTAGTGCATAGATATGTAAATGCAAGCAGGTAGCTCTCTGTCTCCTATAGGATTTTCAGTTTTGCTGTAAGCTATTATATCAAACTGCATCCCGAAGAGATGTTCTCACTCTGCAGCACAGGCAATGGCTAGCAAGAAGCATTACTGCCAAAGTGGCTGGGTATATGCATTGTTAAATAAATCCCTGCAAATAGGTCCTTTTATTTAAAATATCCTATGCTTTCTCTCCTACCCACTGGATTTTCTTTTGTTTAGGCTTCCCTGTATGTCAGAAGTCTGCAAAATATTTCAGGTACAAACTTGGAATGTAAACCCTCCAGACAGAGGGACATGCTTACTGTACCTGAATGTAACTGGCCTTCAGCTACTACTGGACAGATGTGAGTTAATTAAAAAATAAATCCCCCCCCCCCCCAAAAAACAAAAGTGGCTTCTAAAACAGGATCTTAAGTATTCCATTCAACTGATTTGAGCTGGTACAATAACAAGAGCCTAGAACACAGTCACGTTCACAACTGCCTCCAAGGCTCCCAAGAACTGTATCTAGGTTGTAAGCAAAATGAAATATTTGTTTGCACAAAAGCCAAAAAAAGGGCCAACTTTCCAAGACTCTTAAGGCCCCCTTTATCAATGCTTAGGCATGTGAACAAGCATTATTAGCATGTGCTATCTACTGCTTTGCGCATAGGAATACAATGGGGTGGACTACGTACGCTCACTTCACTAGTGCACACTGACCTTCAGTTAAAGGGGTCATTATCCCAGGGGAACAGTGTGGGACCATGAACAAGTCATCTCTGGCTCTGTGTGTTCACTCATTTACATCCACTTTCTCCGTCTACTCTTTCTAAAAAGTAAGCTCCTTAACACATTTAATTCCTTTTCAACCTCCCTGTACAAGAAGGAGACAGGGCTATCTTGTACCTTCTGTGGCTCACAGATTCCTCTGACAGAGGGGAAGAGAGACCTTTTAAGAGACCGTAAGATGCCCGAACATCTTAAGTACCTTGCAGCACAAACCACAGAGTCACACAAAATACATTTATTGAGTTACTGGCAAAATGAGTATAATGTAACAAACTTGCTTTTGGTAACCTCAACACAGAAATCAAAAATCCCAAACAGTCAGCAGATCCCAGGTTTTCCACAAGCAGCATCGACTCACAGACCCCACTCAGGATATTCTTAAGAGACTCTGTTTGTATTGGTACCTGGTTGTAGTTGATGACCGCCTCTCTTGAGTAGAAACCGGGCACGTCTCTGGTTTTGAGAGAATTAGAGCTCTCTCATCTCCACTCTGAGAATTCTTTTATTGAAGTTCCTATTTATTTATTAGCATTTGGCTCAGGCCTTTCCAGTAGTAGCTGAAGGTGGGTTACATTCAGGTACCATCAGCAGACAGCCCTGCTCCCATTGCTTGGTGCAAAATCTATCCTGCTGTAGATCAACCCTCTTGAATACCCGCTTTGGTTCCAAATGCAAATTCACTTCTATAATACAATGGAATTGAAATCTGCTACCATTCACTAGAAATCATACCCTATTCCCTCCACAGAATCTTCTCTCTTCCTTTTCCTCTCCTCCCCACCCTCATGTATCCTGGCTTTCTGGAGGACAGTTAGAAAAGTAAAACAAAGAATCTTCTGGACTCCTTGAATGTACCGAAAAAAACCACTCCTGGCTCAGAAAATTCCCAGTTGGAAGCATTTAAAAAAAATGTACAATGCTGTGAACCCCCAAGGATGTTTGGTATTTTAGCCCAATTTGTACCAAAACATGAGTAGATCCTAATCTAAATTTTGATAACAGAGAAAGATAACCCATTGGATAAAAAAAAATCAAATGAAAAACAATATATGATTGATAATTTATTCAATTAAAAGATTCAATGATAAATATCCTATGTGAATTCTTCATTCAGTAACTGCTGGCCGTACTTTGAGTAGCAATAACTTCAACTAAAGGTTTCTTTTAATTGTCGATTAGTGTCTCATATCACCCTTGAGGAATTTTAGCACATTTTTCTATATAGAGCTGTTTCAGTTCTGTGACATCTGAGGGCTTCTTTGCATGAACAGCTCACTTCAGGTCTTGCCATGACATTTCAATAGGGTTCAGGTTGGGACTTTGGCTTCACCAATCCAAAAACGCCAACATCTTTTTTTCAGTCATTTTCTACTAGGTTTACTTGAATGTTTAAGGTCATTGCTGCTGACCACAAGGCCAGTGCAAGGAGATGAGGTGCCCTAGGAAAACCTCATAGCATCCAATATCTGCCTTGTAACAGGTAATGCTACTTAGTAATCATGCCCCTTGAATTTTAAGATCCCTGAAAACTTTAGATTCTCTGACTCGAAACTCATTCTAACAACCAAAGAGTTGTTAGAATGAGACAGGATGGGACAAAGTCTTCTTAGGGAGACTCTGATGGGTCACAAACTCTGCCTTGATCTCAGCAGCTTTGTCAGCCATGGGTTTGCCAAAGAGGTTCTCACCGGTACAGGGGACATCGAGCAGTTTGTCCTTGACCCACTGCTCGAGGTTGGAGGATTGCAGCCAGGCCTGGGGCCAGGCCCCGATGCCGGCTGCCACAACTCGAGCCACTGAGTTGAAGCCATCATAGGTAGGCTGGGAGAGGAATTTGGAGCAGTCTCTCACTCCCAAGGTAAGGGTCTGGAACTGTTGGAGGGGTTTCCCGATGAGGCCTGCTGCAAATCCCAACAGCTCGTTGGCCAGTGCCTTTAAGTACATGCCTATGTCGAGTTCATAGGCCTGGATCCAGCAACCCAGCATCAAGCCCTGTTAGCATTTACGCCCGAGGGTATTGAGGACTTGGGCCTTCCTGCTGGGAGGAATGGAGGAGTGGGTCTTCTGGCTCTTGAGCTTCTGCATGGTTGATTTAACAACCATGGAGTTATGCGGCAACTGGAGTTTGTGAAACCCTGGCCTTTCCGGATGCAGTACATACGTCGAGCTGACAGCTGACTATGGGCACTGATGCTGGCATCTCCTACATTCAGAGTAACAACCTCTTGAGGATCGGCTGTATGGGCACCATGAGGGTTTCTCTAGGTAGAGTCTCATACTGGAGAACCTCGAACTCCTTGGTGCACGGGTCCTCCTTTGCCTCTGTTTGCACTGAGGAGGGCCTTGGTCATATCGCTGATGAAGTCATGGAAGGCCACGTCCTTGGGAGGAGAATGGCATTGAGATGCTGGGGGAGACAGGTCTGAGGAAATGTCTCGGTGCCTTTTGGTGTCCAGGGACACATCTTCCATCTCCCATTCAGAGTCAAGCGGTGATGAGGAATCCAAGGCCCTGTGACTCCTTGTGTCGAGGCCGGTGCCAAAGGGCCGACAGCCTGTGGAGGACCTGGGCTCTGAGTTTCAGACATTGGCTAGTGTCCCAGATACCCAACGAGCAGGACCGGGACCCTGACCGGCCCTGAGGACATTTTGAGGCTGAAGGTGCTCAATGCTCGGCTCGACAACTGAGGACTCCCTCTTAGTTGAGGGCCCAGTCATCAGGGCAGATGAGGAGGAGGACCCAGCCATCATCGCCTGCTGCAGGGCCAGGATAGTACTGATGTTCTACTTCAGGGCCACCATTCTCGTTTCCAAGCCAGAAGGCTCCGCAGCATTTGGTGCGAGCACAGAGGATTTTGGGCCCGGCCCCAGCACTCTAGGGAGTGCATCCTTGATGAGGACTACGGCCTTGAGGAACCTCGCACAGTCTCTGCCGGCCGAGAAATCCTTCTTTTGGACCTTGGTGTGCGCTTCTCGGAATCACCCGAGTCCCTCCATGGAGTTTTACCGGGTTTCTCCAGTGCAGCCTCGGTGGACTTTGATGACTTCTTCTCTGGCTCTGGGGTCTTCTTGGAAGCACCTCGGTTGCGGGACTACAAGGACACCCCGGTACCAAAGGATGTGCTGGGCTTGGAGCTCGGTGCAGGGAGGCAGGTACCGAGTTGGATCTACAGAACAACGTTTCCTGCATTTCTGACCTTTTCTTATTGGTTTTGGCCAACATGGCTTGGCACAGGTCACAGAAGGTGTGTCAAGGTCTAGGTCCAGGCAGCGCAAGCAACAGTCATGGGTGTCAGTAATGGACATGGTTTGACTGCAGTGGTCACACTTTTTAAACCCACTGGGAGACATGATGGGAAACACCTGGATAGGGTCAATGACCCCCAGGTGAAAAAAGGCGCGAACACAGGTCGAGGGAGACCTGAAGAAAAAAGGGGCCGAGAACGGTACTGAGAGGTGCTGACGCGAGGCAGGAAGAGGAACCAGTATGCCTACCAGAAAACTAACTTTTAGGAACAGTTTTGTTAAGGATTTTTCCAGGGAAACAGAACACACATCCATTGGGCTCCATAGGAAAAAGGAGACTGAGCAAGATGGCACCCTTGGGCAGGAAGGGGACCACGCATGCGTGGTGGCATCTCCTAAAGGCTTTCTTTGAAAGCTGGGGAGATGCTTCTGTGGGGGCTCCAACGGCACAGACATCACCCATATGGGCGGACTGAATGCAACCAATGTCCCCAGGTGCTATGACACTGCATTTTTAGGCACTGCATACCCCCCCCCACCCCCAACTAAAAACACAATATGGCAGCACTTCCCCCTTCCAGAAGCAGTGTGGCCAGTGGACTCCCACACAGCTTGGCGGGAACAGTAGACACAAATCTGTTCACTGATGTCCCCTTACAGATGATCAGCCCAGCAAAATTTCTTCTAAGCATTGCTGCCATATCTACTTATTATAGTCCAATAATTCCGCAGCATCTAGATCCATCTCTAGGTTACTCATGTTAAAATATCGCCAGCTTTACATATTAATTTCCTATTTTCAAGATAAATAATTCCTGCATTTTATTTGTACAGCTGGTACCACTTAAAAAGCAAAATTAGCATTTTTACTGTGGCAATAAATACTACAAAGAACCTGAGGGAAGAGAAAGAGATGACTGCTGCTGGGAGAATCAGAGATGTTGCTGGAGGATATGGAATGGGTACTGCAATTAATTTAACGTCAAACACACAGGCTAGTCCTGTGGAGGTTCTATTGGCACAGCAAGATAATAAAGCCGGAGCAGTGCTGGTCTAAAGTGACCTTTTCCCGAAATACAATATCTAATTTGACAAACTGCAGGCTCCCCGCAAGGAGTATGTCAGGCTGCTGAAGTCAGGGGTTGGGGGAGGGGAGGGCTGCAGTTATGTGCCGCACAGCTCGGTTATTACTTTCACCCGGTAATTACTGTTGCAGAGTCGTGGTGAGATTTACAGCAAAAGGTGCTACTCCCTGCAGTTCTTGCATCCAGAAACCTGCAGTCAGTTGATAAGCTGCCCAGCTCCTTAGCAGAGCACGTTGTATGCTTTACAGCTCTCTGCCCGAGGAGAGAACCCTAGATAAGCCCATCAATCACCAAATAATATTATTATTGTAATTTGCATGGTGCTACCAGACAAACACGGCACGGCACAGAAATAGTCCCTATTCCTTGGAGACTACAATCGAGAACAGATGGAAAGGCAAGACGGAGACAAACTTTCCAACTGGCAGAGAAGGCACCTGTGTAGAAGCAGCTGTCCTACTACCAAAAGTCCACTCTGCCTCTGAAAGCTGTGCTCCTGCAGGGCCTTGCTATTACTGTGTGATGGTTGGTTCGCTTGACTACCTGGGCCCATTGCAGCATATGAACTAAGGTGGCCAACAGCCTGGTTTTTGACCAGACAGCCCAGTTTTAAGATGTCCTGTACAGTGTCTGCTTACAAGGTTTAACAGGACACTATACAACTTGGTCAGCAGGACTTATTGCACAGGGCTACTTCACTGCACACACACACAAAAACGCGTAGCTCTGCCTGCCAATCAGGAGTCTGGGACTCTGGGAAGGAACAGCCTCGCTGATCAAGCGGCAAGCTGCATGCACGACTTCATGTGCAGTAGCTGCGTCATGGTGTGGCAGTAGCTGCGTCATGGTGTGGCAGTAGCTGCGTCATGGTGTGGCAGTAGCTGCATCATGGTGTGGCAGTAGCTGTGTCATGGTGTGGCTTTATTGTAGTGCTCCTCGTTGGCTTGGGTCAAGAAATGGCTAGGACAGTGTTTTATTTTGATTTTTACGAGGTACACTGGACGCTGACGCTGGTTGCTCCACTGCAGACTGGAGTGCTCAGCGTGATGTGTATCATCTCTTAAAATCTTTCAGCCACCGAATGGCCTATGCTCCCCCTCCCCCCACTGCCGAATGCCAATGCTGATGGAGGCAGAGGCACTGAACAGCTAGGTTGTTACAGAAACTTAAAGCCATTGGACTTGTCCAGATATCAGTTGCTCTCTGTGCCTGCCGGTGCCGGCCCTGCCACTGTGGAGAGAGAGACTGAAAAGGGTGGTATTTCACTTTCAGACTTCCCTACCATGATCGCAGTGTGTTTTTAGCAGCTACGAGGAACAACAATGGCTGCAATTTGTCATTGAGAATAAGAGAGATTAAAGCTGGAGGGGGGGGGAAGGGGGGTCATGAGAGACTGGGGGATGGGGAAAGAGGCAGCAAGGGAGGGACATGATAATGAGAGAGAGACTGGGAGAAGCAGGCAGGTCCTGATGAGAGACAGGGAGACTGAATAAAGCAGAGGGGTTTATGATGAAAGAGACAGACAGAGGGATTGGGAGAAGGGGGAGGGTGTCATGATGCGCAGTGTCTGCGTGTGACGAAGACGGGCTGCGAATTCTTGAGAGGCTGGAAATGGGAACTGGGAGAGTGTATGTATATGTTGGAGAAGAGATTATGTGCGTGTGTGCGTGTAACTGGCCGGGAATGGGGGAGAGTTTGTGCTGTGAAGAGGACTGGCTGAGAATAGGGGAGTGTGCCGGAGTGAAGAGGACTGGCTAGGAATGAGGGAGAGAGAGTGTGGGAGTGAAGGGGACTGACTGGGAATGAGGGACAGTGAGTGTGGAGGTGAAGGGGATGGGCTGGGAATGGGGAAGAGTATGTGGGAGTGATGGGGACTGGCTGGGAAATGGGGGGGGGGAGTGTGTGTGTGTGTGAAGGGGACCAGCTGAGAATGGGGGAGAGTGAGTGTGAAGGGGGATAGGGGAGAGAGTGTGTGTGTGAGAAAGGGACCGGCTAGGAATGGGGCAGAGTTTGTGTGGGAGAGAAGGGGACTGGCTGGGAATGGGGAAGAGTATGTGGGAGTGAAGGGGACTGGTTGGGAATGGAGGAGAGAGTGTGTGGGTGTGAAGGGGATTGGCTGGAAATGGGAAGGGGTAAAGAGTGTGTGGGTGATGGATGGGGACTGGCTGAAAAGAGGAAGAGTTTTGTTTGGTGTTCATATTTTAATATTTTATATGGGGCTTAATTTGTATTATTTATTTATTTTGATGCTGGAGGGGGAGGAGAGGTCGTGGTAGCGTCATTTATTTGTATTAATTTCTTATATGGACAGTCTGATATAATGTACCATGTTTTGGGATTTAAATCAAGGCCTGTTATATATAAAAATGTGAATGAAGAAGCTGATGTATAATTTATATTCTCCTTTATGTTAGGATACACTCCCCCCCCCCCCACCCCACTCACCGATGGCTGTCCAGTCGAGGGTTGAAGAAAAGCTGGCAACCCTAGTTGGACCCCCCCACCCACCAGAATGGGGCAGCTAGCTGTAACAATGTCTAAGGATATCCTGAGAGTTAAGCCTGCCACTGGACAGCACACAGACAAACCATGCAACATCACCTTATTAAATAACCAAAACCTCACGTCCTTATGTGCACAGCAGTAGTCACAAATCAGAAAAAAAGTCCCATAGACAGGCAACTAGTCACTGTAACACTAGCATAAGTGCTTTTCAATGGCACTTTCGGATGCTGCGCACTCCTTAATAAGCGGTAGCCAAAGGAACGCTCTCTTTCTCCTTTTTCTCTGGCCTAATTAAATGGTTGTCTATAGGAGGGATAGAAATAGACAAGGGAATGTGCTGGAATTTAACAAAATACAGGGATTAACATTCAGTCTCTTTGCAAAGGAGCCCTGGGGTGTTAAGGGGGTGGAGGAATGTAAAGCATAGTTTACCTCTTGTGCCTCTCTCTAAGGGAAACAACATTTTTAGCAAACCATCTTTTCATCTGGTTCACCCCCAGCCCCTATCAAACAAGAAAGGCTTTCAGTTGCATTTTCAGTGGCAGGGACAGTTGCATTTTGATAAACGTCAGTCGTGACATTTAAAAAAATAGATGTATATTCAGCGCTGTTATATGCATAACTATGGTTTAAATTAAGGCGGACGCTATCCATAAAGAGTTGTTCTGCCCTCACTCCTCCTTAATTCTCCTGTAGCACTATCTGAATGGTGTTGGGGAAACTGAAGGGATTTTCACTGGCAGTTTCCTGATAAAGGCATTGACAATTCACCGACAACAGACTTATAACGGCCGCTAAATGTATAAGTCCTTTTGAATAATGACCCGTTTCTCTATAATTTTATATCCTATAAAGGAGCACAGATGGAAGAAATACCTGTGTGTCTGCTTCTGTTTTAAAAATAATATTTTTGACTTCACATATTTAAGGCCTTCCCTCTACAGAAATTAACATATACATTGAATAATTACTAGTTGAGGCATATTAAGTTCTCCTGTCCTGATACTAGTTCATTAGAAACTGCTTCTTCATGATGCATTGAACTTCCTAAATAATTCATGAGTGCATTTGGTTTTTAATTCATCACATAAAGGCTTCAAGGTACAGAGCAGTATATCTGCCACTCCATTCACCAATTAATCGTCAGATCTCTCAGGCAGGTGGGAAAGAGCCTTGACAACAGAGGCCCTTGTATGCTTGTTACTTTTCCATAAGGCTATTTGTGGAAGACAAGCTACTCACAATAAGTTCAGCAGTGCATCTGAGGCACTTTAAGATACTTTCAGCTTTGCTCGGAAAAGTGGGCACTTGGGCAACAGGCGGCTCTTAGTGGAGAGCTGCTCCATTGTTACCAACTCCGAGTGGCCACTATTGCTGTTTACGCAACTTCTTTCAATGCGCAAGAATTCAGAGCCATCAATGGCTGGAGAACCACTCAGCTGCCCTTCTCTCTCTCTCTTTTCAGCTCACTAAAATTTCAAAGGGCAAGCAAAACAGAGACAGCTATAGAAGTCTGTGCATGAAGAGTACAAGCGTGCAACACAGATATGCCTAAAAAACTGTCAAAACATATATTACAGGAAGGACAGATGGTCTTCTAAGTAAAAATGTACCAACACTTTGAGGGCAGCCCATTGCTGCCCCTCTCCAGGGCCCCCATGCAAAGAAAGTTTGCACTGGAGATGGCGCAAGCCACTGGTCAAATCAAGTACCAACAGCAGACAGCACCGGGAGGGGGAGGGGACTCTGCATTGATGTCTTCTGCAGCTGCAGGTACCAGAGAAGGGGTGTCAGCAGGGGTGGGAGCAGGGGAAAAAGGAGGAATGAGATTTTGCCTAGGGCACCACATTTCCTTGCGTCTGCCCTGTCTAAGAACATCAGAAATGCCATACTGATGCAGATCAAAAGGTCCAACAAGCCTACTATCCTGTTTCAAGCAGTGGTCATTCCAGGTCACAAGTACGTGGCAGGATCCCAAAAAATAGATAGTTTAGATGGTACTTACTTTTAGGGAGAAGCATTGGCTTGCCTCCGATCTCCCTTAAAAAGAGTTTAAGGACTTTTTCCTTCAGGAACACGCCCAAGCCATTTTTTAAAATCAGCTACATTCTGCTTTTACCACACCCTCCAGCAATGAGCTTCAGAGCTTAACTATGCACCAAGTGAAAATATATTTTCTCCTGTTTTGTTTTAAATGTACTGCTTTGCAACTTCATGGCCTGTCCCCTACTCTTTATACTTTTTGAAAGAGGAAACAAATCAATTTTCATTTGCCTATTCCACTCCACTCAGAATTTTATAAATCTCTTTTATATATCTCCTCAGCCGTCTCTTCTCTAAGCTGAAGAGCCCTAACCATTTTAGTCTGTCCTCCTATGACAGGCAAATGATGCTGGGCTCCACATCAGGAGTTAGCAGCCCGGAAGAGGATTTAGGTGTCATCGTGGATAATATATTGAAATCTGCCCAGTGTGCAATGGCGGAAAAAAAGCCGACTGAATGTTAGGAATTCTTAGGGAAGGAGCAGAAAATAAAACTAAGAGACTTATTTACTAAGCAGCGGTAGCGGCTTCCAACCGATATAGGAGCCGCAGCCCCATTGAATTCAATGGCGCTACGGCTCCGATATCGATCGGAAGCCACTACCGCTGCTTAGTAAACAAGCCCCTAAGAACATACCTTGAGTATTGCGTGCAAGTCTATTTGCTGTATCTTAAAAAAGATATGGAGGAATTAGAACAGGTACAGAGAAAAGGTTTCATTATAGTAGTTTCTACCATTCTGCCTAGCAATGAGCTCAGGCGCACCGGTCTATAGTTTCCCTGATTACCCCTGGAACCCTTTATAGAAATGAAGAAAAAGTGGGGGCAGCCAAAACAAAGAAGTGGAGAAACACAGGAGGTCACTAAAGGGCAAGAGAATGGAAACGAAGAATGGAGCACGTCAACTCAAGAATCGAGCTGTGAAATTACTCTTGCACTTCTAAGATGCCATGGGGAAATTAACCTGCCCTGCAAGGCAAGTACAATTCCCTCCCCTCAACCAAAAACAGAAGCACGGAGAAAAAACCCTGCACTGTGTGGCGAGTATTGCCCTGGCAACTGTACTGGGCAGACTGGATGGACCATATTGGCCTAATTTACCACCATCCACTAAGTTACTACGTTTCTTGTGTGTTTTCTGCAGTATACAATAAATTCCATTATCCCACGCTTGGATGCTTTCATCTTGAAGCAGTAATAGGAGGCAGTGGCCTCCAGCATATGGTCTGACCAGCTTGCTGGAAAAAGAAAGACATCAGTTCCCCAACACCTTCACCCTTTTTACTTTAACATATTGCTGTTCTCTCATCGAACACTGATGTCATTTCATTTCAAGATACCAATTAAGAGACTAAAAAGCAAGCTTCAAGGATTTTGAGGAAGTGAAACTATCAATTTCTAAACTTTGAGGAGGGGTGTGTTATAACTACAAAGAGGTTAAGGATATGAAGATGCAAACGATCCAATTTATCTTTGTGATGTCTGATTAATGTATGGGTTTGGGGAGGGTTACTGTTTTAGTGTTGTTCAACAGTCTCTTCCAGCTTTCTGGCAGTTTAGGGGGAAGACAATAACGAGGACTTTTTCATTGATGTATTGTCTTTTAATATTTTTTTATGATGTAATTGATTTATTGTTATATATGCACTGTGTTACACCTTAGTATAGGCTTTGTTCACCGAAAGCTGTGAGTAACCTAGGACTGTCAAATGGCATTGCGAGTATAGATATGCAGTCTTGCATTTCTTAGGGGAATGAATTTGAAAATTTGAACTTCAAGTTCATGCACAAAATGGGGTAAACCCAAGACTAGGGAAATTTAAGGCCAGTTGGCAATCCTGAGCAAACTGGCATTGCATTTAGAGCGCAGCACAGAAAAAGGTAATCTCGAAACAATGAGTTTGCAAATCATGACTGAGGCAGGCAGGAATTGATGAGTTGCTGGAAACCACCCAAGTCCATTAATTGGTCTTTATCTCCTCAACGTGGACCAACTCCAGAAAGCTGGTAGGTTACAGCTTGTGTATTACAAGGGAGCCTGACAAAATGAACAGCCCATGCCTCTCTAATGTGAGATTACTTTACCTGTCAAAGTAATCTCAGTAGGAAGACAGCAAAATAACTTTTTCCATAGAAAAAAACAGTAGTTTATAGTCTGTGATGTGACAGGACTTAAACATTATAGACTTGTACAACATCTTTTATCAAATCAGGATCTCCCCATTACCAAGGCCAAGTAGAGCAGGCCTTATGGTAGGGGAGTGGGGAGATTGCCTGGGGCACCACAGGACAAGGTGTGCTCCTGAGAGCCCAAAACATGAACGACTCAGGAGCACCATATGATGCCCTGCCAATCCAAACTTTCCTCTACATCCAGAGTGCACATTTAGGAGTGCAATGCAGTGCCATCGGGCGACCACCCTGTGTGCTGTATATCAGAGGGGCAGCAGCATTCATATGTCCGGCAAGTGGACCATCAGCACCCCCACCTAGGGCACCGCCTATCCCAGAGCCAGCCCTTGAGGCCAAGATTTAAAGCCCCAAAATCTTCCAGAAACTTGATGCTGCTACAGAAAGGTTCCCTGTACTTTGTTTCTCATTATCTTTAGTGAAGTTCTGTACAGTCTCATTGACTTTCAGATTTTGGGTTTCACATGTACAAAACTTTTAACCTTGATGATTTACATCTCGCATCTGTTTGCAAACTTGATCTGAACATCAGGATTACCTAGTTACAATCCTCAGTTATTCAACATCTCCAATCTAAAGCATGTGTGGAATCTATCAATTAAGACATTAGAGTACAAAAATCAGGTTTTTATAGACAACTGGTCCAAGTACAGATATTTTGCATACATAAATTACATCAGGGAGCAAAGGGTTAGAACAGCAAGCAACTCATATGTTTACCTGTATAACAGCATTTAGTATTTTAGCCATGGACCTGGCAGAAGTACCATCTTGCGGCATACCATGTTAGAGATCGGTAAGCCCCATGAAGGCCAATTCAGACATGTGTGTCTCTGGGCCATTTGGACGATCAGACTGCGCGGAGATGCACCCAATTCCGCTCCTGCGGGGCTAGACATCCCTGTAGGAGCAGAATCACATCATAGTGGCTGGACGTCCGGGAGGTGCCTCGATTCAGGCACCATGGACGTCCAGCCACTTCCCCAGCTAGCTCAGCCAGGCTCCTTCATGGAGCCACATTGCCAGGGCATCTTGTCACCATGGCACTGCGGCTCCATGAAGGAGCCACGATCCCTTGTGGCAGCGGTATCTGGCGTCTTCCCAGCAGTCAGGCCCCTGATTGGACCTCCCATGGCCGGGGTTGGGCTGCAGGAAACTCATGCGCCCCTTGTTACCCCTCAACACTGTCGTCACCCAACATCCAGGGGAACTTAATCCACACCCAAGATGGAATAAGTCCCCCATCTAACTGGCCGTCCCAACGTACAGGGCTGATCTCAGAATTAGCTCTGTATGTCCAGGGTCATGTTCCTGCCCACCGCCTACCTCACTCCTCCCCCAGCCCACCCCCTCCTGCCCACAGAGCTCCCCGCACAAGTTAGCTATACGTGCGGGGAGTTTTGTGGCCGCCAGTGTGATCCAGATGTTTAGCAGGACATCCAGACCTGCTAAACGAGGATCGGAATGACCCCCAAGTAAAAGACTGATACAGATACAGTCTTGGATGTTGTAGTAAGAACTTGATACAGTCACTTGGTGATCTTCATAGCCCTTCCCTGCTTTCAAAGATTAAAATTACACACATTGCAAGTGCTAAAAGGCACTGGGTCATATACATGACCTACACAATATTGTACTGGTAACCCCTGAGAGAATAATTTTATAGCATGGAATTTTATGGTATGTTAAATACACTTCCTGTACTGGTCAACTTAACAACCAGAGAAAACGCAGTATGGAAAATTATACTCCGGAAGGGGAATGCAATGTCTATGAAAGCTATAATTCGTTAAGCTCTGAATCCAAAAGCCCTAGAAAGACTTCATTTTTTTTCCTAGTAGTACCATCAGGACCCTACTAAAAATGCCTTATCACAAGGATGATTGGGAAAGCAGCGCCTCTATTTAGAGACACTGAATACTATGACAGAAGAGGTCTGCCTTTCAAACACTTCAAAAATTGCATTCACTTTCAGAATAAAATACAACTCTGAAAAAAAAAGAAAGAGGGGTATCAATTTTGCCATTGCTAATGAAAAGCAATTTTTTGGTCTCCTTGCTAATTCAAAGCAGCAGCAACAAAGGCATAGGCAAACAAGGAAGGGCAATCACCCCCCTTCTCTGCCCCCCATTACTCCCTCCCCCCCAAAAAAACCCCAGCCCCTTTATTATCATGCACAATGGTTCAGAGGAAATCTCTCTGACACATTGAATTCACTACTGCGCTCAAAACTGTGAGCACACACTAAAAATAATCCTGCAGTCTTGACAACAGAAATGCTCTCCGACAGCCTTGACTACCCATTGTGTCAGAGGAATTTATCTTTGTGTCTTCTTAATAACGCCGGCATGCTGCCTCCGAAAACAAAGCAATTTACGCCAGCCTTCGGTGCTAGACTGCCAGTTTCTTTCTGTTCTAGGGGGTTCTCACATAATTCCCACAAAATTGCCTAACATCCTACAAATCCCCAAAGGCACGTTGCTGGAATGAGTGTGTGGTGGTGTGTGACACAAGGCCGGAGCGGAAAACCAGAAATAGAAAGTGTTTCTTGTCATCCCTGAGAAGAGGAAAATAAAAATAACAGTTCTGGAGGCCATACTTCTACAAGGATATACACCAGTGATTTTCATCTTTTTTCTAGCAGGGGCCAATCTGACAAACACTCACTGTAACAGCCAGGACCACTGATGAACAAAGTGGCTGGTCCCCAGGATCCTGAGTAATTAAGAAAGGCGGGCTCCCCTCCAAGGATGCAACCAGTAGAGCTGCTCATGTACACTGAGAGTGACATGAGGAACTGAAATAAAGTCTGAAATCTCACACCCGCTCGCTCTTCCTCAGCCCATTTGGCCTTCCTAACAAGACTGGCCCCAAGGCCAGTGCAAGGTATTACACACTCTAGGCAAACCTTCAGCATTACGCCTCCCACCCTCACCCTGAGATTTTGATAATTAAGTTCAACATTCATGATCCAAACACCATCCCTTCCACAACAATCCTGTAAAAGTGCATAAGTGCGCTTTTAAATATTAAACTTTGCTGTATTCCAGAAGCTGCTGCCCTAGGCAATCATCTATTCTTGCTGAAGGGTTGAGCTGGCTGTGCTCCCTAACCCACACCTCCCTGCAAAATACTTCTCCCCCAAACACTATCTTCCTTCAATACTTCTCCCCAAACCCCATCCATACCAGTTTCAGCCCCATTAGTCTCTCCCCCAAATCAGCCTCTATCATTCTAACCCAGGCCCCTTCAACTAGATCCCTCCATAGTTTGTTAATACCCTCTCTCACCTTTTCCAGAGTTTTGCCACTACTGACACGTATGGAAGAGACATTCTGTTTTCTGCGAGCATCACAATGCTCTCAATGAACTTGAGTTGGCATATAGTGCCCAAACTCGTTCACTATTCACAAAGTTTTGTGCAGTGGCATAACAAGGGCAGGGAAATAGGTGTGGCCAGCTCCAGGTGCCAGCCAGGAGGAGGGGGTGCATCTCCGCTGGGCCCAAATTGTGGTGTCAGCACGGCAAACCTCCCTTAACATGGTGGGTGGCTCACCGCGCTGCCTCCACTCCAGGCTTGGCAGCTCTTCCTCCCACACAAAAGTCTTGTGCTAGAAGAAATGAGTGAGACTCCACAAGCACGCACAGGAAAGGAAGCAACAGAATTTGCAAAACAAGAGAAAAAAACTCTTCAAAGAATTAGATCAGCAAAACGAGGAAAAACAATTGGCAAACGCATAAATACATGTCGATTCTGTAAGAAAGACCTGGAAACAGTGACTCACCTCATAGCTGACTGTGAAGTTCTGATGGTGGAAAATTTCTATGCAGAAAGGCACAACAAAGTAGCACACCTCATCCACTGGAAATTCTGTAAACATTATAGGCCCGTTTTTCGAAGGCCTTTACACGGGTAACTTCCCTAATTACCCATGTAAAGGCCTTATCTGGGATTTTCGAAGGGCACCTACACCTTTGAAAATCTTAGATAAGTCCCTAATGAGCCCAGATGCTATGCGGGTAGCATTGAGACATGTTAGGGGCGTTCTGGGGCTGAGCAAGGGTAGAGGAAAGGGCTACACGGGTAGGTGCACCTTAAAGATAGGCGAGGTTTTTCCTTGCCTATCTTTAAGGCGCCGAGGCTAAGCGGATACCATCAAAAATCGCTCCTACCCTGTAGCCTCTGCGGCTGCCAGCGCATCCAGACAAACCCAGATTTTCACTTCCGCTGCTGTGGAAGTGAAAATCCAGGTTAAGGAGGTCGGGAATGGGACAAAGTAGCAGATTTTCACACCCCTTTCAGGAGTGGATGGTTCTTCTGTTCCTGCTCTGTCTCTGGAGCATCTGCCAAGCTCAAGATGAATAAGACTCCGGGATCAATATTTCCAGTTCTTAATCCCAGAACAGGCAGATAACATCGGCTTCCTCACAAGATCTGAAGGTGAGAGTACTTTTTCATCCACATCAAACATCTCAACCAAGTCATAGTCCAAAGCTCAGACAGATCCCAGCTGATCCCCATCTCCAGAGACGCTTAGCCATCAATCGAACAGGGCTCCCATTCTCAGCCTGCCCCTCACGAGACTGCACTCATTTGAAATCAGAGGCTGCAGAGTCTGGATTTCCACACCAGAATGATCAGGCCTGCTATAAAATGAAAAGAATCCCAAGGAGGACAATCCAGACTCTGGAAGCTCTCCTCATGGAAATGACCTCCCACATCAGGAGACATAGTCGCCATCGATCCCCTAGAGGATGGGGAGAGGCCTACAGCATGGTCATTGGGGTCTCTGGCCTGGTAAATATTCTTACCCATAGCACCAACCATCATCTCCTGCCCTGAGGCAGGCAAGGTCAGACTAACAGCATCCCCCAACTGAAAGAGGGGCAGTAGACCTTCCAGGGATGACTCAGAAGCAGCCATGCAAGAAGGGAAGTGTCCAGAAGCCGGAAATGAGGGCCTCACTTGCCACAGGTACTTGCCAATGTTTCCTGGAAGAAGACGTGATACTTGCCTTAATTTTCAACAACAGTGGAAGCAAAGGCTGTGGTAGCCCGAAGGCACACATTAACTGCGCTTTTACTGTAATGTGCGTTACAGGCGTTAGGATAGGAAGGCATCTTGGAGCCACTTGGGCGGAATGCATGCAAGAATCGCGCAACCACCAGGCACACAATATAAAAAATGCTACTAGCTCATGCAGAAAATAGCAGGAAATTGTCACACAGTGCCAATGGTCGCCAGCAGTCCATCCCGATTTGCATCCCACACAGACAGAATCAGGAACCCCCAACAAGGACAATGATGAGGTCAAGCCTTGGTACTCACCCCCTGAGAGCCCCAGGCAAAGGATCCATGCCCAGCTCAGCTCTACTCCCCTGAAACTGTTTCTCTAGCTAGGCAGCACTGCATTTAAGGTGGCTGGCAGGCAGATTCCTGAGAGCCTTCTGCAATCCTTCTGGAAAGAGCAGGGGGGACAGAGGAGGAGGGAGGGGGCACCGAGTGTGCGTGAGGCTGCTGAATTCTTCCACCCTTCCAGATCCTTCCAATTTTCTGGCTGCTCAACAGGCTCTTATCCAGAGTAAGAGCATGGAACTGAACCAATTTCCCCTCCTCCTATGGCTATTGAAAGACCGCAGTCTAGTGGAGCCTCCCAAATAAATAAGAGAGTCACCCTCAAAGTAGTCTGTTATGAGCTTTTTTTTTATCAGTCTTTTCCTCTGAATTCTTCAGATTTTCTTCAGAGAGGACAAAATCCATCCACCATTTGCTGGAGACAAAGAAATACTCAAGGGACTTCTGTGGGCTGAGGCGAATAGAGGCATGGAAGTAATGTCATTGAAACCTGGGCTTTTCATTGGTTCTTTGTCTCCACCAATCTGCTGGTAGGGGAACGTAACTCACTTGTCTGGACTGGTCTAGCAGGATGATATGGAATAGCATGCCTTCGGAAAAGATGGGAGGGAGGAAAGGTATGCTGGAAAAAGAGTCAGGAAACAGCACCTAGGCTTGACAAGGGTCACCACTGACCCCCCCCCCCCCCAAAACTGCACAGTAAAGAACACCAAATATAAAGTAGGCAGAAGATCTTAGCGAAAAGCTGACAATGATATGGACCTTACTCCCAAGACCCATATATTGGAGCTTACAAGGAAGGAGGAAGAGAGGGGATATATATGTGGAAGAGTAGCCTATTGGTTAGTATACCAGTGAAACCAGGACTTAAATCTTCTTTCTCCCACTAGTATTCCCAGCACCTTTGGCAAGTTACTTCACTCTGCATTGTCTCAGGTACAAACATAAAATACAAGGGTCTCCCATATACCTTAATTTATAATCTCTCTTGAACATGGATTAGGAAAGGTGAGTAGTTAAATCTAAAATGCACAACCAAATGTGTAAGAAAGCAAACAGCTTTCAGGAAAGGGTAGCCCTGGAAAAGAGGGTAAATATAGACCAAAGAGCAACATAAGGAAGTATTTCTTCAAAGAAAGAGGGGCTTGATTAATGGGACAGCCTCCTGAGGAGAAGGTGGGAATAAAAATGGGACTGAAATTAAAAAAAAATCATGGAATAAACATGGAGGATTCTTAGCGGAGTGAAAAAAATGGGGTGGTGTGGATCCTGTGGTACTCTAGTGGGAAGGGCAAAAGGGAAGACTGGTTGGGCCTCAGGGCTGTACCAAGGGCTGTGTGAGCAGTGTGGCTGCACAGAGCGCAAGCACAGAAGGGGGCACTGACATCATCACTGGGCTTCCAAGAAGCTCAAAAAGAGTGAGTTACTGAACGTGACTGGGTGGAGGAGGACACCAGATTTATTAGTTTCACAGGGCGCATTTCTAGCTTGGCATGGTCCTGGTGGGCCTTATGGCTTTATCTGTAGTCAACAGAGATGCCAAGAGTGAGATTTTTCAGACACTGTGTCTGGAGTATAAATCTAGGAAGATTTAAGTATTGTATTGCTTTACAAATGAAAGAAGAGGCATAAAATGATACTTGTATTACCTTGCTATATCCGAAAGGAAATAGACAGAGAGGAGGCAATATGAAAAGGAATTTGCCCAGGAAAGTAAACCGTTAACTACATTGTTAACTGAAATGTCTCCTCCATTCAATGTTTCGGAACACATGTACGTGTAGGTACAGAGGAAAGGGATATGGCAAGGGAGGCAAAATACACAGAAAGGTGTGCTCGGATGTCTTCCTACTGATTTAGGCCACTTGGCTTTTCTTCTGGTAGACTTGCTGCTCATGACAGCAGTGATCAGGATCCATGCACTGGCAGTGGAGTGGAGGAGCAGCCTAATGGTCAGAGCACTGACTTAGGAACCAAGAGATCAGGGTTTGATTCCTACTAGCACTCCTTGCGACCTTGGGCAAGTCACTTAACATAAGAACATAAGATATGCCATACTGGGTCAGACCAAGGTCCATCAAGCCTAGTATTCTGTTTCCAACAGTGGCCAATCTAGGTCATACGTACCTAGCAGCTTCCCCAAAAGACACAGGTTCCACAATGCTTGTACTGGGTCAAGCATTGATTATCCTGGGTCCCTTCTTAATAATGGTTTATGGACCTTTCCTCCAGGAACTTGTCCAAACCTTTTTTAAACCCAGCTATACTAACAGCCTTTACTACATCCTCTGGTAACAAATTCCAGAGTTTGATTACACATTGAGTGAAAAAATATTTTCTTTTATTAGTCTTAAATAGTTTACCCTGTAGCTTCATTGCATGTCCCCTAGTCTTTCTATATTCTGATAACGTAAATAATCGATCTACGTTTACCCGTTCCACTCCGTTCATTAATTTATAGACTTCTATCATATCTCCCCTCAGACGTCTCTTTTCTAGGTTAAAGACTTAACTCTCCATTGCCTCAGGAAAAATTCCAAAGTTATCAATGTCCCCATTTAATGTAGACTACCAAGTATAAGTTAAAGCAGTATAAAAAAAAAACTGTTAAAGAAATAAGAAATGGGGCTATGAGAGTGTGACACACTCCTAATGAGTGAGACTTGGCATCTCTGAGTCAAAAGTATACAGGTGCCAATTTATCCTTCGAAGGAGGCAGCACGGCTGCAATGTTTTGGAAGAGTGGAGGAGCAGCTTAGTGGTTAGAGCCTCGGGCTGAGAACCTGGGAAGTGGAGATTCAAATCCTGCTGATATCCCTTGTGATGTTGGGCAAGTTGCCTCAGGCAGAGAATTCTAGTTGCAGTGTTTGTCCACTTAGATATGTGCGAATAGAGATCAACAAACAAGATGTAGGTAAAAAAATTTATTGGACTAACTTAATATATCTTTACTGAAGAGAGAATAACGCTCAAAAGCTTGTCAAAGATACATTAGGCTAGTCCAACTTGATTGTTGACCTTTATTTGCTTCGGGGACAAACTTAGGGAAATGTTCACTATGTTGTGACAATAAAATTAGCATGGAACTGCACTAAAGGTTACCAAGTAGTAGCAGTCACTGGTCAGTGTGTGGACTGTGAACCAGTGATCATTCATAGATCCTTGCCCTCTCCTGTTAAACCCATGCTGAGTACTGGGATCAGTAAGCACACAGTGCACATTGACACAAGGGACCCTGTGCTGACTGCTGCCGCCGTAGCCATCCTGCTTTAGATAAGTGGAAGGAGGGGAAGGAGGCAGGAGATCTGCTAGTTTGATTCATCATATGAGGGTCATGTGAATTTTCAGTTGATAAAATGGAGTCATATGGGATAAAAGTTTGAAAAGCATTGACCTATGCTAAGTGCGTCAGATAGTGCAGTAACTGCCCATAGTCAGGTTTAAAATAAACACCTTTGTGACCCCCAATCCACAAGTTCTCTTGGAGGCAGACCCCCCAACCCACCACATAGTCCCCTGATGCAGGTCTCCAGATCAAGAACCCATTTGATCTTTCTCTCCTCTGATCAAGACACTACCCATAACTGACCTGCGAGCCCTCTCCCTACTGCCACGATCTCCCCTTCACTTACAGAAGTTACCCCTGGTAGCCTACTGTAGGGTGCAGGAGTGGTCTCCTCTTCCAGTGCTGGGGCTCAAACTGGCAGATCTAACTCCTAGTGGCACTCAGGGTGGAGTGGCGTAGCCTAGCCCATGGTCACAGCAGCAGCCAGAGAGACCAGTGTTCAAATCCCATTAACACTCCTTGTGGCCTTGGGAAAGTCACTTAATCCTCCATTGATTAAGGTACAAACTCGTATTATAAGCTCTGGCAGCAGGGAAATATCTACTGCCCCTGAATGTAACTCACCTTGAACTACTACAGGAAACATGGGAGCCAAATACAACATTTAAAAAAAAAATCCTTTCTACAGAAGGAGAGGATATTTTACAGATTGTACCAGCACCACCGTGCTGCAATATCCTGGGTTCTCTGATATCTCTAAATTCCCAGGAGGAATAGATGTATTTGTTATTTATTTACAGCACTTGAAACAACGCCAAGAGCCAAAGCTATCGTGGCGGTTTACAATCAAAACATGGGGTGACAGAGCAGCGAAGCACAAGAGGAAAGAGGAAAAGAAGGGGACTTTACAAAATCGTGGGCGGGGAGAGGAAAGAAAAAAAATGCAGCATTTTGATCTACTTCCTATTTTTCTACTGTTTTTTTTTAATCCCCTGTGAAATAAAATGCATGAGAACCTTTACCTACACATTTTTCCACTTTGGCAACGATGCTGAGGTATGATCCATTTGTGTATCACATATGAAATTATTCATTGACAGTAATACAGCAATAAGAATAAGGAGTTGAGTCAATATGGCATGGTACAGAGGTCATTCCCTTGCATACACTTTGCACAGGAAAAGACCTGTGGAAATTATGGGCAGACCGGCTGGATTTAGCAATCTTTATCCGATGTCACATTTTATGTTTCTGGATGCAGTCATTAGATATGGAGGCATGGCTAACAGTCAGATGTATACAGAAAAGTGTAAAGCATCCATAGGATACACACAAACCTCCAAAAGGAAAAAAAATAAATAAACAGCAGAAACTTCTTAGGCCCTTACTGTTTCACAAGTTTCAAACCTGAGAAAGACAGCTGAATGGGCAACTGGCAGTAAAAATGCAGAGCAATACTCTTCCCCCATCCAGGGCCTTTTCCTTCCACCCACTCCCCTGTCTCTCCGCATGCACACAAACAAGAGAATTTTCATGGGCGTGTATGCAAAACACAATGGCCATTACTGCAAAGAAAAGGCCTGGCTTCCGCACCTGGCAGATCTATTCGACAGCAAGCTTGGCTGGGATCTGCAGGCATTTTCATGTGGTCACGGGCCTCCTGCAGAGTGCATGCTAATGAATTATCTGCCCTCTGGGGAACTTCCCCCCTCTCACCCGACCTTCAAAAGCTGTTCCCTCCCTCAGCACAGACACCATACTACACAATGAATTCAATCTTTTCTTTTCAGAATCCTAACAGCTAGTTAGTAGCTGGCTTGTTGCCAGTCAGCCTTGAAAAGCCTTATGACCCCACCTCTTTCTTCTTCACAGCTACGGACATTAGAGAGGTCCTTAAGAATGTTCAATTAAGTCCAACCAATGTTCATCAAATCCCTCTTCTCCCACTGGAACTCATTGTGACCTTGGTCAATCCCTTTGCTTTAGGTACCCACTGAGATTGTAAGCTCTTTAGTGAACGAATGCTGAAATAAGTCCAAAAATAAATCAGACATTTTGATAAATCATTTATGTAAAAGCAACCCTGGGAAAGGTTGAAATGACTGATCTTCCTCCAGGGTGACCTTTTTTCTTGGGTCACTTCAATGGCTCCCCATCCCTGGCATATATTTCAAGCTTCTCCTTCACTCATCAGCTCCTCATTACCTCTCTTCTTTTCTCCACTTACACCCATTCTTGTGACCTCAGTTCACTGGATAGGCTGGTCTTACTGTAGTACCCTTCCTTTTTTAGTTTCTTTAAGTCAGTACTGACTCCTGGCAGCCGAGCTGCCTCTGGGTTTTCTTGGCAATGTATCACCAGAAGTAGATTGCCAGGCCTTTTCTTCCCAGGCAATGGAGAGTAAAGTGACTTGCCCACCAAGGTCACAAGGAGTGCCTGTGGGAATTGAACCCCTGATCATCTGGGTACTAGGCCGTTGCTCTAACCACTAGGGTAACCTTCTTGTCTGTCATCAACTCCTGACTGCACGCTCTCTACCTCACTGCACCACACGCGTAGAACAGTCTTCCTGTGTTGATGTGCCACGCTCCTTTTCTGGGCATACTCAAGTACCAGCTGAAAACCCACCTTTTTGTGGCTGCTTTTACATTATAAATACAGGTTCTTCCAGATCTCAGACCTTCTCAATTTTAATACTTTCCAATGCAATAAATACGTTTGCTAAAACTTTGCATTTTGTTTTGTCTGTGAATTGAGACTGTCTCTTAAGTGCATCTCTATAGTGTTATGAATGATGAGCAGCAGTAGTAGTAGAGACAGGAGAATACTAATGAGGGGAAGAAACACAGCTCTATGGTAAGATAGGCATGGCACCGCACTCTGTGATGGTGGTGAGGTGGTATTGTTTGTCATGACTGAGGTTCAAACTTCACCGCTTGCTGAAGCCTGGCTGCCCACACTGCCCTCAGGGCACAGATTCTTACAAAGCCAGGAGTTCTGTTCTCCAGTCAACAAAATCCTACTGCAGAAAGAGAATGATATTTCCCGAGACTTGGACTTCTCCCAAGACTGATTTTCAATGCTGCACACTGTTGTATTATTTAATTGGTCCTCCAACATGTCTGAAAATGCATCAGGACGAGGGGTTAGAAATCCAAGACTGGTCCAAAATCTCCTTCTTGGAAATGGGTAACTTGGCAGCTATGAGTACGTGCTGGAAGGCATAAGACAAAACCACACATGAAGGGCACCACTATCTCTATCAATATTATACCAACTAGCCTGTCGTGGTTTATTGCTCAGCAATCAGACTAGTGGGAATATCGTGTGTTATTACCCTGGAAAAGCCCTGTTTCGCTAGCTTCAATTCCTCAGAATGTAATGCAGATAAGAGTCTGCAGCTCCCTACTGCAATAACACAGACTCTGCTAGAGCTCCGGTTTCACCCCTGCAATGATGGATCCCACACAGTCCTGCGTTCTCTCAGGCGATCTGCCCCACCACCTCCACTACGAGGCTGACCCCTGCATTCATCCTTATACTGCATAAATGCTCTTACGTTTCTCTTCTAGTCTTGTATCATGACTCTGTTTTTCTTGTAAATTATTTATACTTTTAAGGAATCCGATGCCTCTCCTACATCCCCACCACTACCACCGGGTAAACACATTTCAGTCCCATGAATCGCATCTCCTGGGGCTTGTGATACAAATTCTGAATCATTTTGTCTTTAAAAAAAATTTCAACATAATCCCTCTTCCCCTCCCTTAACAAAAATATACCCCAAAACATGTTACCTTCTAAAAGCAATAAGAATCATGTAATGTCAGCTAATGTCCTATCTGCCTTAAGGACCAAGAAGAACCCCCCAGGCAGGATATTAACAGCTGTGCTAGAAGGGTTCTAAAGATTGCAACTTAAAAACATATACTTCAACTCATTTACTTAAAACATTACATCACTGACCGATTACTGCATGTCATATCTCCCCCTTGAGGTCAATTTATGGCATAAACATTTACAGATACATTTAGCTATCTGAGGCCATTCTTGGTTTATTCCTTCTTCCAGCAACAGTCTCATGAACTTACTAAATTATAAACTCAGAGCACATGGCGAGACCTGCTGTAGGTATTCCCACAGAATTATTAGACCTGCTGTGACTCCCCCTGATTTTAGTGGCCCCCCCAGATGACAAAATTCACTTTAAAACTAAGTATGGCAAATGGTTCCATTATTTTCCAAGACATGCTCGGCCAACTCTGCTTTTACTTTCTAACATGCTTGGATTTATAGTCTTGTTTTAGATATAGAAACCAAAACTATTTTGGCCATGGACTAAAACCAGGACCAGATCCTCCAGTATTGAAAAAAATGAAGCAGGTTGGGAAGCACCTTTTTCAGTTTACTGCTTTAATCGGGTACAAATCTGATTGTTTTAGCTCACTGCTCATTCACTTTGGCACATGGCTATTGTACAGGGAAATGGCATCTGAAGCTCAGGCTGTGCTCTGTAGCAGATTTCTTCACAGACTAATAATATTTATCTTTTGTGTAGGGCTACTGGAGGGATAATGACAATACGTATTTAGATTTCATAAATATCTGTCCCAAAGAGATCATGATCTAACCGGGTTCTTGAGGTAACATGGCCCAAAGTCACAAGGAATATCAGTGGGATTTCACTAGCTCCCAGCTCTAACCAGTAAAATATTCCTCCAGATTAGGACAGCCACTATCTAGTGATGTCAGCTGACAATTTTTATTACAGCAAGAACTCATGTCTAGCTTTGTCTTCTTGTAAGTAAAAGTAATTTCAACATCGAGTAGCCATAAGCTGGTTGTCACCTGGACAGCCTGGAGCCCTAATTTCAGCACAGCGGCTTCTAATAAACCAGCGGTCTCTCAATTGTAACATTCCTTCTGTGGCAGTCCAAAGAAGGACCCAACTGGTAGCCAAAGGAATGATGAAGAAAAGGGCTTCAGCAGAAAAGAAAGAAGCAGAGACAGGCTGTCACCTTGTATATCCATCACTTCCCACGCTTACACCACAGACTCTACTGTTTAAGTATTAGCAAGGCAGAACAGGTCCAAGGAGTCACTGTGAATTAGTCTCACACAATGGTAGATTCACTGCAAGCGAGACCACAGTTCCAGCTGAGAGCAAGCTGTAGCAAATACTGGAGTTTCAGGCTTGCTAATGTGAACTTTTCCCAGAAAGAACAAAACTGGAAATTGCAAAGTGGCACAAGGATGGTGAGTGGGGAAGCGCAGATAGTTTGAAGCAATAAGCACAGGTGCTTCCAACCACTGTCCTTTTTTATTTATTTATTTATTTAATTGTATTTATATCCCGCAAAGTTTTCCAGTTAAATGAGATGGTGCAGAAAATTTCCCAGTCTTTGATCAAGCAACATCCCCCACACAGCATTATCATTACAAAAGCCCTACAGCACTAGCGACAAGGACTCTTTCTCTCACAAGACTGATGATGTAATATTTATTTCTGACATTTTAAATACCGATTGGATCTTTAATGGAGCAGAATGATCAATATTTTTCTGACAAAGGCTCCGCAGCTGCTTGCTACAACCTATGGAATAACAGCAACAGTATAAATGGTGTCCAAAGTGAGATCTTCTGCCCCTGAGAGCTAAATAATGAAAATTAAAGCAGGGCTTCCTAAACCCGTCCTAGAGAACCCACAACCAGTGATCTCCACAAAGAATATGTATCAGACAAATTGCTATATACTGGATAACTTTGTATATGAAAATGTTTATTTCATGTATATTCCCCTGTGAAGATCCTGAAAACTCAACTGGCTGCAAGGGTTAACCAGAGCAGATGTGTGAAGCCTGCAACAAAAAGCATGATCGAGAATCAAGGAAACGTTTAACTCATACCGTGGTTTTGAATTTTAAACTGAAAGGCAGGGTAGGTGAAGAGAAGTGATGGAGCGACACGGAGTGCATCCAGGAGCCCACACTAAACCAGTCCTCATTTTCGGGAAATATTTATTCATTTTATATATGAACATGGATCAGAAGAGGGAAGAATAAAGTCACATTTTGACAAGATCATCAAAGGAAGGATTGGGCTAAGGAACTCATTAATGTACACATTCTCTCTTCCATTTTGTATGTACAGGAATGCATATTACACGTGGTCCTATCGGGGCCAGTGCAAAGATCTGAGGTGCCCTAGATGAACCTCGTTCCTAGTACCCCCCTGCTCCAGCCCCTCTCCAGGACATGCAAAGGCGGCAATGCTTTTAACATGGCACCACAGCACTTACCTTCACCTCCGGCACTGCAATGCCGTTCCTGCATTCGCCCCCCTCCGATTCTGCTTCTTTTTGCATGGGGCCAGAAGCACTTGCAAACAAGTAGTGGAATCGAAGGGCGCAGAAGCAGGACTAGCACAGCAGCGCCGGAAGTGAAGTAAGCATTGCGGTGCCATGTTAAAAGTACTGCCGCCGCTTCACTTCCCAGAGAGGGGCAACAGCAGGCCACCCTCGGATCATTAGTGCTCTAGGTGAGCACCTAAGTCGCCTAATGGTACTGCTGGTCCTATGTATGTAGTATCCAAGGTGGGTGAATATTTTTCTTTTCTTTTTGTTTTCGGGAGGGGGGGAGCAGGAGAGACATCAACAGCTCATGCTCTAAGCATTTTGAGCACAATCCAGTTTAATTCACATTTTGGAACTTGTTTAATCTGTAAACCAGTGTGCATTAGGATTCGCAGCAGAAGACAAAGCAGGGGTTTTGTATTTCATGTTTTTTTTCAGCCTCTGTAAATGAGGCCTATAGCAGAAACCCAGCTGGTCTATGTGGCACGCTCCTTGCATGCAGAGAATATCATCAGAAGGAATACTGACGCACAATGAAATGCTGAAATGAAGCGGGAAACTGCGCGGTATTATTAGTCCTTAAGACCTGGATGAGGGGATCCAGTTTAATAGTTTTAACTGCCGGGATCTCTTCAGTAGTGATGTATTTTAATGCATACATCAGGAAGACGACAGGTTTCAAGTACACACAGGCTCACTCTTGTTCTCTGCTCTATCAATAATTTGATACATTGTAGAACTTTCACTATTATCAGATAAAAATCATCGAATACTTAGTGGACCTTAGTAAAAGGGCCCCTAAGTGGTAACTGCAGGAATTAGTACACGGTAACTGGTATCGCAGGCCAATGCCAAAGGTTACCATGCAGGCATGACAGTTACCGTGTACTAATTCCAGTGATAAATGTACATGGTACAATGAGACAGGGAATGGGAGGGTTAGGAGTGGAGAGTAAGCATGAAGAGCCCATTCCACTGCTGATCTGTCCTGGGGAATTCCTACACACTTATTGCATAAAAGTGAGTGTGCATTTTCCTTGCATGTAAGACGTTTTATAAAACTCTTTTTTCTACATGTAAAATAGACTTTACAGACAGAAAAATCTACATAAAATTACCCCCTAAATGTGAGTAAGTGCAAAGTGACGAATATAAGGGAAAATAATCCAAACGATAGGTAAATAATGCTGGGTTCCATATGAGAGGTCACCATCCAAGAAAAGGATCTTGGGGTTAGTGGATAATATGTTGAAATCCTCAGGTGAATGTGGCCAAGCATAGTTAGAGAGGTGGGCTGAGAGCCATGTTCAAATCCCACTATCATCTCTTGTGATCAAGTCACTTAACCCTCTATTCTCTCAGGTACAAACTTAAGATTGTAAGACCTTTGGAGATAAGAAAACGCCCACTGTACTGAATGTAACTTGCCGAGAAAGGCACGAGTTAAATTCAAGCCCTATTCTTAAGACTCCTCTCTCTTCTAACTGTCCCTAGAAAACATGGGAACAATAGTTGAAGGATGGCACTAAAAGATCTTGTGTGCTCTTCTACTCAAGACTGTAGAATACAAAGGAGGAAGAAAAAAAGACACCGTCCTGGATGAGGATCAATCTTGCAGATGGCAGCTGGGATGTATCCTGAGCAGTGTGGACAGGAAAAGTGGGCAGACTGGATGGGACAAATGGTCTTTTTCTCCTGTCGTCTCTTATGCTACTATGAATCAGGTAGCCCTGTGCTGCAGCATTGAGAAAGCCCCTTGTGATGTGGATTGGTTACCATCAGAGACTGGCTGTTTGGCTTGGTCTGGCCCATTTTGGCATTTCTCATGTTCTTAGAAATGCAGGGGGAAGGCTGATTTGTCTCCACGTATGTAAATGTCACGGGTCCAGGAAATTGCTCAGTCCCTCAGAAAAAGCTTTAGAGGGTGCAGTAGCCTGTCCTTTTTTCTACTGACAATGTTATCTGTACCTTAAGGGATTTGTATAAAATATTTTTTCAGCCCACTACTCCAAGTGACTCCACTTCTTGCTCCAACTAAAATGAAATGAAGCAAAAAAATCCCACCATTTTGCCTCTCACTACAGTTTCTGTCAACACCACAGTCAAACGTTCGGGCCAATATTGGAGGCAACTGCCCAAACTTCCCCAGTCACCCGTTTCTAATAAACCCTAAAAACAGGACTCAAGTTCATTATTATGACATATGCTTTGTATAAGGATATGCAACCTGCATTTCAATTCATTCAGTACTAGTAATTTTTTAATAAATGATTGAATTATGAATGTGTATGAAAGATACACACAAGGACAGTACTTGAGGTAGAAGCAGTGATGATTTGCCAAACATTTCCAGCTCATACTAATTCAGCCCCTTTTTCTCTGTGAACATTCTTAAAATAAATTTATGCCAAAGGCTTTTCGATTTATTCGTAACTTAGCGTCATGTGAGCCAGTGCTTCACTGGTGAGAATACATCTCCGAGGTCCTTTGCACCAAACAGCGCATCACACAACTTCCCAGGAGCGACAGAATCTACTGCAACTGGTCTATTTATAACAGCACAAACCCTCTGTGCAATAAGTGCTTAATATTTCTGTGCTATGTACAAATTATAGTACTCAGCAGGTGGGAATGCATACCTAAAAGCTGCTCCAGAGCACACAATCCGTCTTCTAAATGAAGTGTTACAAGCTTTTAAATAATTTCCTACCTTACGTATAGGCCATGACATTTAGAAAGTGCGAGCAAAATCTGAGTACAGACCTATAGATACAATGTGACTGACAAAAAGTCACCATAATTAAATATGGAAGAAACCCTGTTGAGCAGTAAATCAAGCTTTTAAGTTCCTGCATTATGACACGTGGATATGTTTTTGAAGATTTCGCTTTCAGGCATTGTTATTTCTGACAAAGACCCCAGGGAAAATTCCTTCTGCCATTCTCTAAGCTAGAAGAGAGTTGAAATTAGGCCTGACAAGCAAATGGGATATAGCATGGTAATTCTCACAAGAAATTCTTTCAGTGGCCTCAGAAATTCTTTCAGTGAGCCGGCTTTCTTTCGTGGGGGTTTCCTCTCTCCCCTTACCCTACTCTGCCCTTCCATGGCAGCTTGTAGTATAAATCAGACTTTTCTGGGGCTTTCTCCTGCTTCTAGGCCCACCAGTGAGTTCGTACTAGGTAAGAGTGCATCACTACCTTGCCATTGCTCCTTCTGCTGGTCTACATGAAGAAGTGCTGTCTTCACCCACTGTCAAAAATGCAATGTGTGCCTTCGAGTCAGTCCTGACTCCTGGCGACCCAGAAGCTCCTGGGTTTTCTTGGCAGTGTCACTGGAAGTAGATTGCCAGGCCTTTCTTCCGAGGCAGTGGAGGGTTAAGTAACTTGCCCAAGGCCACAAGGAGTGCTAGTGGGAACTGAACCCTGGTTGCTTGGTTACCAAGCCAGTGTTCTAACCACTAGGCTACTCCTCCACTCCCATCCACTGTCAGCCCCTGGCATTTGTGATCACGATTAAGAAACACTGCATTAGGGAACCTCTCTGGGTACTTCCAGAGCCCTAAAACGCAATCAAACTGGATAATACAAAAATAACTCTCACTTATGAAAATTAAAATATAAGATTCTCAAACGTTTCTGCCCATATGATTCTCTCAGCAATTCTGTTTTCTCCCTTTTTCTCATTAAGTTCTTTCCATCTCTGTTACTTTTTTTTTTTTTTTGCGCATTATTTTACCTTTTTCTTTCTTTTTGAAATGCCCTCAGCTGTCTCCTCCTTTCTACGTTTATTATCTCTCTCCCCTTTCACTTTGGAAATCCTTCACCTCGCTCATCATCTCTTCTTCCACCCCCCCCCCCCCCCAGCTCTCTCTCTCTCTCCCCTCCCTTGCTGCTAGCTCCCCTTCTCCCCATGGGACAGCACCTCTTTTCTTTCACCACTTTTACAGACAGGAGGGAACTTCTGATTTATTTGCTTCTTATACATATCATCTTGCACCACAAGGTAGGAAGGCAATTTTACACAATAACATATGTATACATGATTATATACAATCTTAAAACAATTACAATATACAATAATCTAGCCTTAGACTATAAACTCTTCCAGACATTGTCATACAGTTTTCTAGCTTCAATGCTACAAGAAGCAATGGGGCCCTCACTCCAGGTGCTGCTAGAACAGTAGGGACAAAAAATGCAAATCTACCCAGATATCAAGAGTGAACTCCCCTGGGATTGCCACAGTGGAACATGCCTCATGTCAAGAACAGGCCACAGCACAAAGGTCAAATCATCTTTGCAGTCAATGGGAAACAGGTTCTCCATGGACCAGCAGGATTGCGTCAGCCACACTTGGTGACGTCCTCCGGGCGGAGCCATGCATACGGAAGTGCTCTCTAGAGCTCAGAAAGGAGGGCCTTTCTGAGCCCACCTAGGTAGCCCATCCTACCGGTCTGCCCCCTAGTCCGGCCAGTTTTCGTTCTTCCGCCTTGCCAGCAAAAGGAAAACTACAAGTAACTGCATGCAATGGGGTAAACCTAGGACTGGAGCAAGCCTGTCAGGCGCATCCGGAGACAGTTGGAAACCCTACTCAAGAAGCGTAGCTGAAGACTATCAAACTGTTGGCCTTTCCAATTTTTTTTAAGAAAGTGCCTCGTCACATCCCCACAGGTGAAAGACTCTGGAACTTAATTCCCTGCATTTGCATTCTTAATTCTGCAGTGCTCCACAAGGTGAACCCTTGTGCCAGAAATACAGAGTGCTCTCACTGATATTAGACTAAAAATTAAGAAAACATTTCCATCCCTTAGATCTCTGAAGAACAACCCCCTCCAAAAAAAAATAAATAAAATCTCCTTGAACCTATTCAGCCCCAAATGAGAGAGCTTGATAAATCCCACACCTGTGTAAACAACACTAGAAGAGCACATCTAATGTCCGAAAGCCTACCGCAGAGCTTCTCACACAGAAGATTTCCCAGTAGGGTTTCTCACCACTCAGCTTGTGTGGAAGAATGTCACAGGTGTGTCTCCTGCTTGCTGAGTCTCTAAATAACTTAATTATGCAGCTCAGCCAAGTAACAGGGCAAACACTGCACTGTGCAGAGCTCAGCACAAACAGCCAGGCTACGGTCTGCTTCTGGAAATTCAAAAACAACAACAAAAAAACATCAAGAATTCAGTGATCTGAACTGAAAAGTGCAGATCTCAACTCACTTTCCGTCCCTGGAAAGGCGCTTAATAGGCCATTTTGCAAATAAACAGCTTTTCATCCATATTCACAGAGATCCGGCAAACAGTTTGTTAGTTATTACAAAAGCTGCAGGAACTTACCCCTTCTCATTGCTCCCTCAGTTAATGTACCATAGCAAAAGGATGGATTGCTATTACAAGAAACTAAAAATAAAATGTTTCAGAGTCAGTAATTGGCTGGTCTTGGACTTTTTTAAGGAGCCAAAGTATCAGTTCCAGGCTATTAGCCTTTAGGTTGCAAGAGAAGGGCGTAAAATATTTCTTCATTAAGGCCTTCTCCTAGCTACAGAACTGTACAGCTTTGTCAAATACGCTTTGGTTTAAGAGGGTTCTTCTAAACCCAGGAGGCTATTGTTTGCATGGCTGTTTTTCCAGCACATCCAGTTTAGCTTATAGTAAGACTGTAATAAAACTTTAGTGTGATTTGCAGTGCATCAGAAAACGCGTTGCAAGACTTGCTGAAGACAGATCATAATACCTGAACTCACTGCAACCGAGATCTCTAAGCAGTGTTGCCAGATGATCTCGACCCACTCTTGACCTCACCCTCTCCTTCCCTGATTGGCTGGAATGACAGTCCATCAGGTGTGGCCACACCTATCTTGCCACATGGCCATGCTCTACCTGTCCCGGATTGACTAGAATGTGACAGTCAATCATTGCTATCCTGCTACATCTCATTAGTCAGCTCCCAGTTTAACCATTAGGCAGATTAGCTAGGGCAGCAGCTTCTAGGAGGTAAATAGCAACTGCAGTCAAAGAAAACAACAGATCTTGACATGCACACAAACACAAGGAACCATCATCATGTCCTTTTGGATTTAGCTCATACCTTTAGAGCCGCCCAACCATTAGACAAATCAGGTGACCACCTAGAGCAGCAGCTTCGGGGGTGGCAAAGAGCAGGACATTTAAAACTAAACAATAGATTCTGACAGACAGCGGGGACATAAGGCTTAAGGTTTGCCTAGGGTGCCAACATCTTGAACCAACTCTGGGGCCAGCTCTTCATACTCTTTTCAGAAATAGCTTGAGGCAAGTTCCATTTAGGCACTATAGACATTTTCTCTCCTTGGTGGACATACAATCTAAAGGGCCTTTGACTGGAGTAAGGTAAGTGTTTGCCTTTACCACACCTTAACTGGAAAAGTGAAGATGCAGTAAGTGCAAACTCTGTATGGTAGAGGCAAGGGGCTTGCCCAACATCTGCCCTGTATTTCTGTATTTACCGGTGGCCACAGGAGTGTGGCAAGAAGACAGCAGCAGCAGAGGCTGGAATATTCTGCCCCCCCCCCCCCGACCTGATCACAATCCCATCAGTCAAAACCACCAATTCACCCTTCTCCCCGACAACCACCCTTTCAGAACCTTCCTCCAGAAAACAACCCAACAATCCAGAACCCCTCCAAGAGGCCCAACTGCAGACCCTCCCTCCATCCCCAAATCCTCCCAGACTACTGCTACGGGTCAGAGCTACCATTTAGTAAACCTTGCCAGCCGGGGAAGGAGCAGAGGAGGACCGCTCCTGCCCTTTCACAGAAACCATCAGGAAGCTCCCTGGTAAGACCCAAAGGGGAGCTCAAGAGCAAGTGAGGGGAGAGGCCAGGGTTGGGTCTTGTAAGTAGGGTCAATTGGAGGTGAAGGGCCTAATGTTGGGTTGCTTTCCAAAGGAAGGTTCTGGAGGGGGAGTGGGAATGCTGAGCAGAAGTGAGAAGGGTTCTGGGGAGTGATGGTCAGTGGGGAACGTGATCAGGTTTGGGGGAAGGGGGCACTGATGCAGTATGTCATTTATTTAGATTGGCAGCAGCCATGCTAGTAGGTAGTAGCAGCCAGTAGCAGCCAGTAGCGCATACACGCGTAACACCACCTCGATAGGTAGCACATGGTGCCATCCCACATGCTTGCTGTCATTGGCTGACATGTTCACTCTCCACTCCGATCCCACCCGGAAGCACCAAGCGCAGTTAGCATGGAATTTTTGCCACACTTATCGCTCTTAGTGAGCAGTAACTGTTTCTGTTGTTTAATAGAAGGGCCCTAAGTTTGTACTGTATCTGAGGCAATGGAGAGTTAAATGACTTGACCAAGATCATAAGGAGTGGCAGTGGAATTTGAACCCTAGCTTCCCTGATGCTATACCTACTGTTCAAAGATTTGACTATTCCCACCACATGGTGGAGTAGCCTAGTGGTTAGAGTAGCAGGAAAGACCAGGGTTCAAATTCCACTGACAATCTTTATGGCCTTGGGCAAGTCACTTAACTCTCCATTGCCTCAGGTACAAACTTAGATTGTAAGCCCTCTGGGGACAGGGACACACCTATGGTAGGTGATTGTAGCTTGCCTTGAACCTCTCTGGAAAAGACGTGAGCCAAATATTAATTAATTAACAATTTTCAAATAGCTCAGTTGAGAAGAGATATGATAGATGTCTGTAAAATAACAGGTGGAGTGAAACAGGTAAATGTGAATTGGTTGTTTAGTCTTTCAAAGATTGCAAAGATTGGGGGAGGAGGGGCAGCATGAAATGAAGTTAGTAAGTAGTGCATTTAAAGCAAATTGCAGAATATACTTTTTCACTCAACGCATACTTAAGCTCTGGAACTTGTTGCCAGAAGCTGTAGTAAAAGCTGTTGTGTGGCTGGGTTTAAAAGAGGTTTAGAGTGATTCTTGAAGGAAAACTCCATAAACCACCATTAAGGTGAGCTTGGAAATCCACTGTTTATCTATGGAAAAAGCAGCACGGAATTAAGAACATAAGATATGCTATACTGGGTCAAACCAAGGTTCATCAAGCCCAGTATCCTGTTTCCAACAGTGGCCAATCTAGATCACAAGTACCTAGCAGTTTCCCCAGAAGACACTGGTTCCACAATGCCTGTATTGGGACAAGCAGTGGATTTCCCAGTTCCCCTTTAATAATGGTTTATGGACCTTTCCTCCAGGAACTTGTCCAAACCTTTTTTAAACCCAGATACACTAACAGTTTTTACTACATCCTCCGGTAACGAATGCCAGAGTTTGATTATGCATTGAGTGAAAAAATATTTTCTCTTATTAGTCTTATATGGTTTACACTGTAGCTTCATTGCATGTCCCCTAGTCTTTCTACATTTTGATGGCATAAACAATCAATCTACATTTACCTGTTCCACTCCATTCATTAATTTATAGAACTCTATCATACCTCCCCTCAGCCATCTCTTTTCCAGGATGAAGAGCCCCAACCTTTTTAGCCTCTCCTCATAGGGGTGTCCTTCCATCCCCTTTACCGTTTTGGTGGCTCTTCCCTGTACCTTTTCTAATTCTGCTATATCCTTTTTAAGATATGGTGACCAGAATTGCATACAATATTCGAGGTGCAGTCGCACCATGGAACAATACAGAGACATTATAATATCCTTTGTTTAATTCTCCATTTCATTCCTTAATGATTCCTAGTACAGTCAAACCTCGGTTTTCGTTGGCCCCGGTTTTCGTACGTTTCGGTTTTCGACGTCTTTTCTGACTGAGATGTTGTCTCGGTTATCGGATATCGCCTCGGTTTTCGTTGTGTTACTGAACAGCTGATGGTCCCAATAGTGGCTGGTGCTGCTCCTCCTATGGGCAAGGGCAGGAATGTGGACAAATTGCCAGCCTCCATGTGCCTCCCCAGTCCCGGCAGCACTACCCCCCGGACTCACCGATCGCGTGTTGAAGCGAAAGTCAGCTGAGCAAGAGTCAGAGTCAAGAGCCAAGGATTGCACAGAGAGGAAGGCCCCGATCTCTCCACCGCCTGCCTGTTCTCTGGAGCGCCCCCTCAGGCTCGGAGGTAGCAGGGTAGCTGTCAATGTAAGCAGGAGATGTTGCAGTGCCGTACAGTACAATATCTGTGTGTTTGCTGTCCTGTGGACGATCGGGCAGGTGAGAGAAGTGACAGGAGCTGGGTGTCTGGAACGGATTAATTGAATTTACATTATTTCCTATGGGAAATATTGCTTCGGTTTTCGTACGTTTCGGTTTTAGTCAGACTTCTTAGAACGGATTAATAATGAAAACCGAGGTTTGACTGTATTCTATTTGCTTTCTTGGCTGCCACTGAACACTGGGAGAGGGTTTCAACATGTTATCCATGATGACACTTAAATCTTTTTCTTGGGTGGTGGTTCCTAATGTGGAACCTTACATTGTTTAACCACAGTTTGAGTTGTTCTTTCCTAGGTGCATAGCTTTGCACATGTCCACATTAAATTTCATCTGCCATTTGAACGTCCACTTCCAATTTATTAAGGTCCTCTTGCAAATTTTCACAATCCTCTTGGGTTTTAACAACTTTGAATAATTTTGTGTCATCTGCAAATTTGATTACCTCACTCGTTATTCCCATTTCCAGGTCATTGACGAATATGTTAAAAAACAGCGGACCCAGCACAGAACCCTGGGGTACTCCACTATTCACCTTTTTCCATTGGGAAAATTGGCCATTTAGCCCTACCCTCTGCTTTTTATCTTTTAACCAGTTCCTGATCCACAAGAGTACACTGCCTCCTATCCCATGACTTTTTAATTTCGTCTCTAGTCTCTCATGAGGGACCTTATCAAAGGCTTTCTGAAAATCCAGATACACTACATTGACAGACCCACCTTTGTCTACCTGTTTATTTACACCTTCAAAAAAATATAACAGATTAGTAAGACAAGACCTTCCCTGGCTAAAGTAATGTGTTGGCTGTCTCCCATTAAACCATGACTATCTACATGTTCAGAAATTTTGTTCTTAATAATGGTTTCTACCATTTTTCCTGGTACTGACATCAGGCTCACCAGTCTGTAGTTTCCCAGATCACCCCTGGAACCCTTTTTTAAAAATTGGCCTTACACTGGCCATCCTCCAATCTTCAGGTATTACTGATGATTTTAATGATAGTTCACAGGTTAGTAATAGTAGGTCTGCAATCTTATATTTCAATTCTTTCAACACTCTCAGATGTATACCACCCGGTCCAGGTGATTTGCTACTCTTCAGTTTATTTAATAAATACTTTGTAGGATTCTCCTCTCTCATCTCTCCCAACAATTCTCCTTGTGAACTCTGCTCCTCTGGTGGATCACTTCTCTCTGTCTCCTTTTCTTCCACTGCCAACTCGACTCCAATCTTTTCACCTTGTTTCTCCTTATGCCTGGAACAAACTACCTGAGTCTATACATCAGACTTCATCTCTGCCTCTTTGCAAATTCATGCTAAAGGCTCACCTCTTTGGGGCTGCTTTTGGATCCTGATCCTCTTAGTCTCCTATGTGTCTCTTTACCTTTCCCTAGATATATCCTTGTCCTCACCTATTGTACTGTCTGTCTTAATTAGATTGTAAGCTGCAGTGAGAAGGGACCATCTTTTATATGTTTCTGAATAGTACTGCGTATGCCTTGTAGATTTATAGAAATGTTCAATAAGGGCTTGATGGACCTCTGGCTTGACCCAGTATTTCAATTCTTATCTTCATACTGAATCACTGTCAATAATATCAGAACAATTGGCTATTATCAGGCAGATTCTTTTTTTTTTTTTTGTCAGAAACTCCCTCACCCAGAATATCATCTATTAATGAACCAACAGATTGACTGCTTTTTCAGCCTTCATCCTGGGTGTATGCCTTCCCCGTCCTGCACCAGGCAACATGTTATTTTCTATCCTGTTTTCTGGAGATTACAATATGGAGAATGATGACTTCTGTGATACTGATTCCTGGAAAACCAAGATACTTTACAGACTGTGTAATCTCTTATTGAGCCAACAAAGTTTTTATGCCAAGATTTTACTACAGAGTGGTGGTTAGTTTCCAGAATCTTCACGTTAATTCGGCAGGTGGACATGCTTTCACTGGGGGACCTACAGATTACATCAGTTTTGACTGGCACACCATTCTTTGTCACTGCCCTTTCCCGATGGATGCTAAATTGTCTTGAAGGCACCATATGAAAACAGGACAAAACAGCTTATTAATTACCCCAATTAGACTAATTCATAAGATAGGTCTGTGTGGCTGCCATAGCAACTAGTTTGATGAGCTTGCCAAGAATAGCTTGGCTGTCCATTTGAAGGAGAATCAGTCCTCTGAACAAGGGAACAATATTACTGGTGGAAAAGAATAACATACATTAGCACACCTACTCACTACTCACGCTTATATTTAGTGCAGTATCTTTAATGGAGAGATGCTACAGAGTAGCATAGTAACATAATGGATCATGACAGAAATATATCAGTTGGACTATCCGGTCTGCCTCATTATTTCTGTCCATACTTGCTAAGGATATATCCTGGCTGCTAGTTACTGAAACAGAAAATGATAGCAGATGAAGACAATATGGTCTGTCCATCCATACCTACTACTAGGCTCTATAATCTCATTATTACCTCTTTATCTTCTGGTCATTCCTTTCCCTTTCCACCTCAGTATCCCTCTAGCTATGCCCACAGTCCTGTCACACATGTTGCTACCTTGAAACTGTCAGGGCAGTCTCAACCCAAGATCACTCTCCTGGTTGAGGTACATCAGTTTCTCATCCCTTATCTTCAATTTCTGTACCCTGAACTGCCCCACACTTCACTCAGTCTTTTTCAGATCACTTCTCCTTCTCTCTCCTTGCAGATCTTACTGTCATCTAAAAAAAAAAAAAAGCTAATTTTTCCCTTTTATCCTTTCTGCAATATCACCCAAAAAGACGCTGAACAAAACTAGCCCCAAGGACGAGGGGAGATCAGACACACACTGAAAAGACACACGTAGAACGCTGTTCCCCTCATGCCAGTGAATACCTCACAACTACTTTCTTGCTAACTTGAATTTAAATTGTTTCCATTGAACATGGTATAAAGGCAAGCCCAGAGTTTAACTTCTTAACCTAGAAACATTTCTGCAACCAGCCATATAGACCAGATTATGGTCTCCGTGGAACATTCTGTCTCTTTGACCCCAGATGGATCTTGGGAGCTCTTTTAAGAAAATGTTTATCAGACGTGGCCCCGGCAGTGTCTCTTCGTCCACAGCACCATTAGCCACCCGTGCTTCATTCAGAAATAACTGTCAGGCAACTCCATCAGTCTGAGCACTGCAGATTCTGTTGCCTGATTTCAGTCAACCCGAGGAGGAGATTCTTTTAAAGTAAGTGTGAAGACGATTGCTGCTGCTATTGCTGTCTTGGGATCACTGGGCCCTCATTTAGCCTGCTTGGGCAGTATTTACACCACTAAAGTGTGCAGGCCTGGCTTTACTATTAGGTACACTAGATGGTCAGCCAGAGCGATGGCTTATGGGAAGCAGCGAAGAAACTTCTGCTGACCTATATGTGCATTCACTCTGCAGCTCCTCACTACCTTTCCTCTCATATATACCTCCCTACAACCCTCCCCGGAAACTCCGCTCTTCTGGCAAATTCCTTCTGTCTGTGCCCTTTTCTTCTACTGCTATCTCCAGACTTCTCTCCTTTCACCTTGCTACTCCTTATGCCTAGAACAAACTACCTGAGTCTGTACGTCAGGCACCTTCTCTGGCCCTTTTCAAATCCAAACTGAAAACTCACCTCTTTGCTGCCGCTTTCTGTTCTTGACTCACCTGATCTCCTTTGTATTTCCTTACCATTCCCTCTACATGTATCCATCTGCACCTACTGTGTTGTCTGTCTTGACTGGATTGAAAGCAGGGAATGTCTCTTACATGTCTGTGCAGCGCTGCGTACATCTTATAGCGCTATACAAATGCTCAGTAGTAGTAGTAGCAGTTGAAGTCAAAACAAAACAATAGGTCTTGACAGTACTGCTAGCTCATGTACTTTTATACGCACGAAGGGTGAGCAGTTTTCAAATAACCAATGTATCCAGGCAAATTACTTTTGGAAATTGCCATCATTAAATCTATGGAGTTATTTAGACCCAGCTGTCAGCATTTTCTTAACCACCAGTTACATGCAGCATATATATTTCGATCTATGAAATATGATGTTTAATTAGTTTTAACTGCATAGGCAGGAATAGCATAGTTACTCACCTGTAACAGGTGTTCTCCAGGGACAGCAGGAATCAGTCCTTACATATGGGTGACATCGGCGCCAACAGAGCCCCCACAGAAGCATCTCCCCAGCTTTCAAAGAAAGTCTTTGGGACATGCTATCACACATGCGTGGTCCTCTTCCCTCCCAAGAGTGCCATCTTGCACAGTCAGATGACATAGCTAGGATGGCAGTAAAAACTAAAACAAGGTATGGAGGCGACTCCCAGGGGAGGAGGGTTGTGAGGACTCATTCCTGCTGTCCCTAAAGAACATCTGTTACAGGTGAGTACTACGCTTTCTCTAGCAGGAAGTCAGTCTTCACATATGGGACTCCCTAGCTCCAGACTGCCGAGGACCAAACCACGACAGCACCAAAGGCGACCAATTGGGTCGCCGTGAGTTGCAGAAAGTGAGTCCCCACTGAGAGACTCTGCAAGACCCTAGCGTCCAGCGACACTATCACTCTGGTAGCTTGAACACAGAAGGGTCGGAGGGCAGGAGTTGCCTACACCCCAAGAATATTATGGAGTACTGCCTGGCCAAAGGCACTGTCCCTGTGGGACTCGCTCTCCAGGCAGCAGTGAGCTGCGAATGTATGAATTGAAGACCATGTGGCAGCATTGCAAATTTTCGTCTTCGGCACTGAGCGGAGGTTGGCCACCGACACGGCCATCGCCCTCACATGATGCGCTGTGATCCGGTACTCAAGGGAGAGGCAATACAGTCCGTCACCCAAGTGGACAGAGTTTGCTTATTCACAGGGAGCAAAGTCTGCTGGGGTCATAAGACATGAAAAGCTGAGGTGCTTTTCTATGGGCCTGAGTCCACTGTAAGTAGAAGGACAGGGCCCATTTGCAATCTAGTGTGATGTACTAGTCCCTCCTTGCCGGCATGAGGCCACGGAAAGAAGGTTGGGAGGAATTTGGGGTATGTGCGGAGCACTACCCTGTTCTTGTAGAACCTTGTATATGATGGATCTTCCACCAGGGCCTGGAGTTTGTTCACTCTTCCAGCGGACATAAGGGCCACCAGGGAGGCCACTTTCCAAGACAGATACTGCAGGTGGCAAGTGGCTAGAACCTTGAACGGTGATTTGTTGAGCTGGGAGAGCACCATGTTGAGGTCCCATTCTGCTGCTGGAGGGCGGAGAGGGGTACTGGATAACAGCAGACCTCAGAGGAACCTGGAGACCAGGGGCTGGCTTGAGAGGGGTTTTTCCACGATAGGGTGGTGGTGAGTGGCTGTGGCACTCAGATGTGCCCTCATTGAGTTAGATTTCAGCCCTGTGTGTTACAGGTGCAGTAGGTACTGAAGTACTAGTTTCCCATGGCAGCAGAAAGGATTCTTCTCCTTTTCTGTACACCGGGCGGAGAACCTTCTCCACTTAAAAGCATAAGCCCATCTGGTGGAGGGTTTTCAGGAGGCCAGTAGGATTTCTTCAATATCTCCTGGAAGATTAAAAGGGACCAAAGCTACTCTTTCAGCAGCCATGCTGTTAGCATTAGCAGATTGGGATGCAGGAGGGAGCCATCCTCCTGGGACAGGAGGTCCGGGGCTTTGCCCAGTGGGACTGGGAGTGCCACCGACAGGGAAAGCAATAGAGGGAAACAAGGTTGCTTGGGCCACCTGGGGGCAATCAGTATAACTGATGCCCTTTCGCTCTGGAACTTGAAGAGGGTCCTGGCAACCAGGGGGGTTGGTGGGAATGCACAGAGTAGGCCCTCAGACCACAAGATCAGGAAAGCATCTGCCGCCATTCTCTCTGGGTGCAGCTGATGGGAACAGAAGCGGGGTAGCTGTGTGTTGTCCGGAGAGGTGAATAGATCCATCACAGGCCTGCCCCAGAGGTGGAAGAGCTACTTTGTTACTCTGGGGTTTAAGTGCCACTCATGTGGATGAAGGACTCTGCTCAGCCTGTCTGCTAGGCAGTTGTCCTGGCCTGGGAGGTACACCACTCGCAGAAGCATGCTGTTGCATACTGTGAAGGAGAGGAGGGCCACTGCCTCCTGGCAGAGGGAGTACGAACCTGTGTCCCCCTGCTTGTTGATATAGAACATGGCGACCTGGTTGTTCATCTGGATCAGTGTCCAGTTGGTGTCACAGGCAGTAGCGGAATGCTCATAGGGCCAAGAAGATTGCCCTGAGCTCCAGTAGATTGATCTGTAGGAGTGACTGCTCCTGACACCAGCTGCCCTGTGTGCGGTGGTCTCCGCAATGTGCCCCCCAGGAGGGAGGCATCTGCGGTCAAGGTCCTCTGCAGTGCGGGTGCCTGGAAGGGCATTTTTGCCTAGAGGTGCCTCAATTTCTGCCACCAGTTGAGGGACTCACCAGCTGGTGGCTAACCCTGAACCTGTCCCGTAGCCTGCCCGTGGCCTGAGTCCACTGCGAGCGTAGGCACCACTTGGCTGTCCGCATGTGTAAGTGGCCTAAAGGCGTGACATGGAACGTCAAGGCCATATGGCCCAGTAGATGGAGGAGGAGATGAGCTAGTACTGACTGGCGGCGCTGCACCTCTCCTGCCAGTTGCCTGAAGCGCTCTGCCCTTTCTCTTGGGAGGATGGCCTTGACCTTTAACATCTCCAACTGTGCACCGATGAACTCCAGACTTTGGGCTGGAGAGAGATGGGATTTTTGGGGTAGATGGTGACGAACTCTAGGTGCTACAGAAGGATGGTTGTGCTCTTTGTGGACTGACTGACCTCTGAGACTGTATTGCCCCTGATGAGCCAATCATCTAGGTAGGGGAAGATGAAAACCCCGTGTAGGTGCAGGTAGGCGGCTACCACCACTAGACATTTGGTAAAAACCCTTGGCAAAGAGGCCAGACCAAAGGGTAGCACCCTCTACTGGTAGTGCCTTCCTCCTGCCATGGACCATAGATACTGCCTGTGGGAGGGGTGGATCAGGATGTGAGTATACGCATCCTTTAGGTCCAAGGAGCACAGTCAATCTCCCTGGTGGAAGTAAGGCAGCAGTGTTCCAAGGGAGAGCATCTTGAATGTCTCTCTCACCAGAAACTTATTTAAGTTTCTCAGGTCTAGAATGGGCCTGAGGCCCCCAGTTCTCTTTGGGACAAGGAAGTATATGGAGTAGAAGCCTTTTCCCCATAGGTGTTTGGGTACAGGCTCTACTGCATTGTCCCTGAGCAGACCTGTGAGTTCTGAGAGCAGAAGGGTCTGGTGAAGGAGAGGTTGCACTGGCTCTCCTGGAAAGAACCTGAGTGGTACCTGCTGTAGGTGGAGGTGACACTGGCCCACTTGTGGGCTAAGAGTAGCAGGCGGCCCCCTGTGGGCTGTTGAAGATCTCCCGGGTGAGGGGAGGCCCTGCCCCGGGAGTCAAAAGCTCCCCCCAGGCTGAGCGGGAACTGGGGCCTAGAACTTCTGTACCTTCGGCTTCTGAGCCCCATGGCTTTGCCTTTTAGGGCGAGAAGCCCGTTGCTGGTCTGAGAAAAGTTGGTAGTGGTGACTCTACTGAAAGGGCCCTTTTTTTCTTGGGAACAGGTGTCTTTTCCCCAATGGTTTCTTGCAGGGAAAGGATGAGGTCTTCTTCGAGAGCCTCTGTTGAGTCACCACGTCAGCCTCAATCTCGGCTGCCTTGTTGGCCATAAGTTTGCTGAATAGCTTCTCCCCAGGGCAGGGGACTTCAAGCAGCTTGTCTTGAACTCATTGCTCAAGGTCTGAGGACTGCAGCCAGACTTGGCATTGGGCACTGATGCTGGCCACTGCTACCCATGTCACTGACTCAAAGCCGTCATATGCCACCTGGGAAAGGAACTTAGAACAGTCCTTGATCCCAGAGATCAGGAATTGGAACCGCTAGAGGGGTTCCCAGGTAAACCCAGCTGGAAACCCAGATAACTCTTGGGTTAAAGCCTTTAGGTACATGCCTATGTACAATTCATAGGCTTGGATCCAGCAACCCGGCATGGAGCCCTGGTAACACTTGTGCCTGAAGGCACCGAGGGCTCTAGCATCCCTCCTGGGAGGGAACGAAGAGTGGGTCCTCTGGCTCTTAAGCTTCTGCATGGTCGTCTTGACGACCATGGAGTTATGTGGGAGTTTGGGTTTGTGGAACCCAGGGCCCTTCTGGACATGGTAGATGGTGTCGAGGCACCAGCTCACTACCAGCACCAAGGCCAACGTCTCCCACATTATGAGTAGAAGACACACAAGGATCGGCTGCACAGGCACCATGAGAGTCTCCTTGGGTGGAGACTCATACTGGAGAATCTCCAATTCTTTGGTGCGCAGATCTTCCTCCACTTCAGTTTGCACTGAGATGGCCTTGACTATATCCTTGACAAAGTCGTGGAAGGCCACATCTTCGGAGCAGAATGGGGCCGGGATGCTGGGGGCGATGGGTCCGAGGGAATATCTCGGTGCCGTTTGGTTTCCAGGGATGCCTCATCAGTGGTCTCCCACTTAGAGTTAAGCAGTGATGATGAGTCCGAAGCCCTGGGACTCATAACATCAAGGCCGGGCCAGGTGGCTGGCTGGCCGGGGAGGACCAGATGCCCAAGGAACAGGACCAAGACCTTGACTGGCGCTGAGGGCTTACACGAGGCTGATGGCACTCGGACCCCAGCTCAATGACTGGGGACTCCCCTGCAGTTGGGGGCCCGGTCATCAGGGCAGATTATGCGGAGGAACCAGCCATCATTGCCTTGATGCAGGGCCAGGATAGCAGTGATACTCTGCTCCAAGGCTGCCATTTTGGTTTCCGAGCCAGAAAGCTCTGCAGCTTTTGGCATGGGCACCGAGGACCTCGAGCCTGGCGCCGACAATCTCGCCAGTGCATCCTTGATGAGGATTATGGTCTTGAGGAACCTCGCACAGTCTCCGCCGGCCAAGGACGAGTGCATCCTTGATGAGGATTATGGTCTTGAGGAACCTCGCACAGCCTCCGCCGGCCAAGGAATCCTTCTTGAGGACCTTGGTAGGATGCTCTCGGAGCTGCCCAAGCTTCTCAGAGTGGCTTTACCGGGTTTTTCCAGTGCAACCTCTATGGACTTTGAGGATTTTTTCTTCATTTTCTCAGGGTCCGAGGTCTTCTCGGAGGAGCCACCACTGCCGGACTCTGAGGATGCTCCGCCCTCATGGGAAGTGCTGGGCTTGGAGCTTCACGTTGGGGAGGCTGTGCCGGGTTGGGCCGAGGGAACAGTTTTTCTTGCAACTCCAACCTCTTTTTATTGGTTTTAGGCATCATGGCCTGGCACAGGTTGCAGGAGGTGCTGTCATGGCCGGGCCCAGGCAGCAGTTGTGGGTGTCTGTCACTGACATCATTTGACTACAGCTGTCACATTTTTTAAACCCCACTGGGGGACATGGTGGGGAACACCCAGACGGGGTTGATGACCCCTGGGTGAAAAAGGCATGAATGCCGGTTGAGGCAAACCTCGATCAAAAAAGACAAAAGGAGCCGAGAACAGCACCGGGGGCAGCGCTGGCTCGAGGTGGGAAGAGGAGCCGGTACGCAAACTGGGAAACTAACTACTTTGAGGATAATTAGCAAGGATTTTTCCAGTGAAACAGAACAGACGTCTGTTGGGCTCCATGGAAAAAAAGGAGGCTGAGCAAGATGGCAGCCTTGGGCAGGAAGGGGACCACGCATGTGTGGCAGCATGTCCCAAAGGCATTCTTTGAAAGCTGGAGAAATGCTCCGCGTGGGCTCCATCGGCACTGATGTCACCCATATGTGAGGACTGACTTCCTGCTTCTTCCTGGAGAATGAATTTTATATGCTATGTGCTGGAATTGGTTGTAATCCATTAATGTTTTTTTCTATTACAGGCTCTACTGCATTGTCCCTGGACATAGTGGGATAGTGTAGGCTATAAAAATCAATATTAAATTAAATTAAAAACATGTATATCATCAGCAGCACTGCATAAACATACAGACTGCTGCCTACTGGCAGCTATGCATAAAGTGGCGATATTCAGCCATTATACATGTAGCTATGCAGTTTAATATAGGGCAGTGTTTTTTCCAATCTGAGCTAAACCGTTTAACTATATGGATAGTAGCTGAATATTGCCATTATATGTATAGTTAGACAGAATGTCCTTGCTCCACCTCAACACTATCCATATATGCTGTGCAGGTTAGAGAGATTTTTAGCACACTATTCGTATAATACCACTGAAAATTCATGGTTGCTAAATGTAAAAGTCCCTTTGAAAAACGACTCGATAGTGTTCAATTATGCATTTTTCAGGATCATTCTGAAAGGGTTGATTTTGGAGTTATCATGATTGTTTGGTTATCAACAATCTCAATGTGCGGGGGGTGGGGGGGGTGACTTAGGGTCTGAATGATAATTTTGAAGGTTTGCTAAGAGTGCCTTATATCCTTGCACCAGTCCTGCATGTGTGTCTCTGCCAGAGTGTGCTTGTGTGTCTTACAGAGAAGCATATTGAAAATTAGGAATAATGACTAAAGTTTTTAAATTAAAACTGAATTAAACCTTGGATCACCCCCTTTCCAAAAATGAGTCACGTGTTTTCATTATGCCCATCCCAAAATTGTTCTTTTCTTCCACGCCTCAGTTGCTTTTCAGAGAGAAACTAGGTCATCCAGTTCCTTTCTTGCTTTTTTTGCTTGTACATTAATCAGCAAATTAAAATATAATTCAGAAAAAAATCATTTTGCTGCCTGTTGTACAAATTAATCTGTTGATTTTTATTATTAGATGGATAACGTGATTGCATCACATGGTATGATGGATGGTATATTTGATGCTTATGGTTTTATGTTATTTAAATTTGTTTGTCAAATGCTTTGGCAATCATTAGGGAATATAGGATAAAAAAAAAACAGATAAATGCCTTAGCAGAAAACAGAACAAAAGCAACATTTGCAACATGTTTGACATAAGGTCTTCTAGTGCAGGAACAGAAACAGTTTCCTTTTTTCTATTTTACTTGCTGCAAATTAGTGACCCTGCATTTTTTAGCGCTAAATCTCAGCTGCCAAAGTCGCAACTATTCTTCAAGCTTAGCTGGATAACATGAGGAAGGATCTAGCTAAACTTGAAGAATAGTTGCGAATTTGGCAGCTTAGATTTAATGCTAAAATATGCAGGGTCATGCATTTGGGCTGCAAAAATCCAAGGGAGTGGGCAGGGCCGTACCGAGCTAGAATCGCGCCCTGTGTGACTTGCCCATTGGGTGCGCATCCCCCTCTCCTCCCCATACCTCCGTCCAGCCGCTGCCTGCTCTTGCCCTGCTGCAGCTGCCCTCTGTTTTCTCCCAGCGGCGCCGGCAGCAGGGAAAGAGCAGAAAGCAGCGGGATGGAGGTGGAGGAGAGGGTGTGTGCCCGATGTGCAAGTCGCTGGCACTTTAAGCAGATCTGTCCCTCCATGCTCTGATGTCGCGTCAGAGGAAGGAGGGAGCGACCTGCTCAAAGTGCAGCAAAAAGACTTAGGGGGTGCATTTCGGCTGTCTGCTGTTGCCTTGCTGCCACTGAGTGAAGAAAAAGTGCCGGCGGCAGGGTAACAGGAGGCAGCTGAAATGTGCCCCCAAGCTTTTGCGCCCGGTGCGGCCGCACCGCTCGCACAGGTCTAGATACGGTCCTGGGAGCGGGTACAGTATAAGGGGTGAGGTACTTCTGTCCACGAACGAAAAGCAGGATCTGGGCATGATTATTTCTGATGATCTTAAAGTAGCTAAACAGGTAGAAAAAGTGATGATGAAAGCTAGAAAGATGCTTGGGTGCATAGGGAGAGGAATGGCGAGCAGAAAAAAGGAGGTGCTAGTGCCTCTGTATGTCTTTGGTGAAACTTCATTTGGAGTATTGTGTGCAATTCTGGAGACCGCACCTTCAAAAGGACTTAAACAGGATGGTGTCGGTGCAGAGGATGGCTACCATACTTAGCAACATATAAACCACTTTGATTGAAGGAAAAGGTGGTATATAAAAACTGGTTAAATAAATAAAATAAATACCAAAATGGTTAGTGGTCTTCATTATAAACCATATGGGGACAGACTCAAAGATCTCAATATATATATTTTATAGGAAAGATAGGAGATATGATATAGAAGTTTAAATATCTCTGTGGCATAAATGTACAGGAGGAGAGCCTCTTTCAATTGAAAGTAGGCTCTGCAACGAGGGGACATAGGATGAGGGTGAAAGTGGATAGAATCAGGAGTAATATGCAGAAATATTTCTTTATGGAAATAGTGGTAGATGCGTGGAATAGTTTCAAAGTGGAAATGGTAGAGGCGAGGATAGTATGAGCCTGATCCCAGATGAGGCATGTCCGGGCTGTCTGGACGGCCCCAAACATTACGGGCCCGTCAACATCCGATTCTGCACCACAGGAGTCAGACATTCCCGTGGATGCAGGATCAGGCACTGAGATGGCCTGGAGTGCCCCTACATACCTGCAAGAGATGTCCTTCCTGATACACAGCCAGTCCACCGTAGTTCCAACACCAGTTTTCCTACCGCCCAACTCATGGTGGCATCTGCCAGGGCCGGGATCGGGTGGTGGGGCCTCACCTTCCGCCAATGCTCTGCTGCTGGGGGCTGCCGGACCGCTCTCCCACCATCATTGCTGCTTATACCACCTCCAAGGTGGTATAAACAGCACAGCCATCTTCCACCTGCTGCACATACAGGGCTGTGACCTGAATCGGCCCTGTATGTCCGTGTGCATGGCCCACCCTTGCTCCGCCACCTGTTCGCCCCCTGTGATGCCCCCGTCCTGATCTCCTCACAGTGCTGCTGTGTGAATGCGGGGCGATCATGTACCAGCATATGGGCAGGACGGATAGCGGGGTTGCAGTCCTCCCGGGACGTACAGCCCAGCTATCCACCTCTCAGAATCGGGCCCTATCTGAATTCAAGAAATTATGGGACAAACGCAGAAGATCTCTAAAGGAAAAAAAAAAAAGACTATAGTACTTGATAAGGAAGGGCAGACTGCCTTCATGTTTCTATGTTTCAAAAATTTTGTTTGGGGATCCCTGCCACAGAAAATAGGAAGTGTAATATTCAAAAAGACGATTCTGTCATGAAACATTTCTGTGCTGATTCCCTTATAAAAATGAAGACTACAGCATCTGATCTATATCTTCTGTAAAAGAACAGAACAACATTATTAGTTATCCTAATTAACCCATTCATAACACAAGTTTGCATGGCTGTCATGGCAACTATGTTGAGTAACTTGCCAAGAATTCCTCTAGCTGTACAGTCAAATAGATCTTGGATAATTATCAGTCTAGTTTGCTGGGCTTCTGTGGTAATAATAATTAGTGCTACTTTACAAAAGGCCATGCCAAACTTTCAAACAATTCATGACTGACACATCTCACATGCTGATTATGCCATTCATGGCCACCATGCAGAATGTATGCCATAATGCTTTCTGTCTATAAGAGGAGGGTGGGACTAGAGGCTTATGAAGGTCTTTGTGAAAACCAGTGACTGAGGGTGCAGGAATAATCCTTCTTTATTTATACATCTAACAAAGTGGTTCAAATTAAAATCAAAAGTTACATGATAACCTCAATGGCCGGAATATGGGGTTACAACTTCCAAAACAAAAACTAGTGCTGGGAACTGGCTCCAACAAAGTAGCTAGAAATGAGAAAAAAATGAGTTTTAATGGTAGAAAATCCTCACTAGAATGAAAAAAATAGACACGTTCTGAATTTTAGAACTCAAGACAGGAAAGTGTCCCTGAGCTAGGAGAGTAAAGTGTTCCTTATGCTTTGACATTACTGAAGTGCATCCTTTGTGACTTGGACAATAATGGATGTGTGTGTTTACTGCTCAGTTTGATTGTAGAATGTAAAGGAAAAGGCTTTGTTTAATGAAAAATGATGTCACAAGAGAGGTTAGAATTTGAAAGGCTGAACACCTCAGCAATTACTCAAGTTCTTGGAGATCGCTGAGAGGAGGCAAATAAAGCATAGTTACTCACCTGTAACAAGTGATCTCCGGGACCAGCAGGAATTTAGTCTTCACATATGGGTATCGTCAGTATCGACGGAGCCTGCGCAGGAACGCTTCCCAGCGTCCAATAGGAAAGCTTTTGGAAGCATCCCACAGCACCTGCATGCTGCCTTCCCGCCTTTCCCAGCTGTCTCTCTCCAGTTGAGTTTATAGCTGAGACAGAGGGAAAGACAGAAAGAGAGATAGAGAGATACAACTCCTAGGGGAGGTGGGTGGGTTGTGAAGACTAAATTCCTGCTATTCCCGAAGATCACCTGTTACAAGTGAGAAACTATGCTATCTCCAGGAAGAAGGAGGAATGTAGTCTTCACATATGGGGACTCCCTAGCTGCAGATGCCAGCGAGAAACCCCAGACGTTGTGTGCCCTTGTGAAAGGGCTCCACTTCCCCCCATGGATCTCTGGCATCCTACCAGGGATGGTGGGTAGGAGTTGATTAAGTATGGAACAGGTGTTGAACAGCCTGACCAAACAAGGCATCCCGGCGGGAGTCCTTGTCTAAGCAGTAATGGGCTGTGAAGGTATGAACCGAGGCCCAAGTAGCTGCTCGACAGATGTCGTCGATAGACACAGAGTGAAGATGAGCCATAGAGGCTGCCATGGCCCTCACATTGTGAGCTGTGACATGGCCTTCCAAAGGAAGGTTTTTACTCTCATAGGCAAAAGAAATACACTGTGCAAACCAGTCGGACAGTGTTCTCTTGGAGACTGGAAGTCCCAAATGACTACGATCAAAAGCAACAAAAGGTTGAGAGGACTTTCTATGTTGCTGAGTTCTTTGCAAGTAAAAAGCTAAAGCTCTTTTACAATCCAAAGTATGAAGATTCCTTTCTGCATTTGAGGCATGAGGCCTTGGGAAGAATACAGGAAGATAAACCCGCTTGGTTTAAATGAAAAGGTGACACCACCTTTGGCATAAAGTGTGGATGAGTCCTAAGGACTACCTTATCATGATGGAACCTTGTATAAGGAGGATCAGCCACCAATGCTTGCAATTCACTGATGTGACGTGCTGATGTGATTGCAATAAGAAAGATGACCTTCCAGGAAAGGAATTTCAAAGAGGTAGTAGCTAACGGTTCAAAAGGCAGCTTCATGAGCTGCCCAAGAACCAGATTTAAGTCCCATGCCACCGGTGGTGGCTTAATGGGAGGCTTAGTTAAAAGAAGACCTCTCATAAATCTCGCTATGAGAGGATGAGAGGAAATAGGTTGTCCATTCAGAGGCTTGAAAGAAGCTGCAATAGCACTCAAATGAACTCTCACTGAATTGGTCTTAAGCCCTGCATTAGACAAATGAAGGAGATACTCCAGTACTGATTCCAGAGGTATCGCAAGAGGGTCAAGACCCTTCTGCGAGCACCATATGGCAAACCTTTTCCACTTGAAAGCATAAGAGCATCTTGTGGAAGGTTTCCTGGAAGCATAAAGGATATCGTTTACCTGCTGAGAAAGGTTAAGACCATGAAGTTCTAGGCTTTTAGCAACCAGGCCCTGAGATGCAGAGACTGGGGATTGGGATGCCACAGCATCCCGTCCTACTGAGATAGGAGATCTGGAGCAGATCCCAACTCCAGAGACGGAGCTTGAGAGAGATGTAGAAGCAGAGGGTACCACACTTGCCGTGACCAATGTGGAGCTATGAGAATCATATGGCCTCTGTCTCTCTGAAGCTTGAACAGGGTTTTGGGAATTAGGGGAATGGGTGGAAAGGCATACAGGAAGTCCTGACCCCAATGGAGGAGGAAAGCATCCCTGGCCTGACAACCCTGAGCCGGAATTCTGGAACAGAACCGGGGAAGTTTGGCATTCAGCAGACTTGTGAAGAGGTCTATGTACGGCTTCCCCAAATTTGAAAAATTTTTGCCACCTGGTCTACATGGAGAGACCATTCGTGTGGAAGCAGAACTCGACTGAGTCTGTCTGCCCAAGAGTTTTGAATGCCTGGAAGATACACCGCAAGGAGATGAATCTGAAGCTCTCTGGCAAGGGCCCATAGTCGCAAAGCTTCGTTGCAGAGTGACAGAGAGCCTGTTCCGCCCTGCTTGTTCACATAGAACATGGCTACCTGATTGTCCGTTTGAACTAGGACTGTCTTGTAGCTGAGCTGGGTGTGGAATACTCGAAGAGCAAGGAAGATTGCTCTGAGTTCCAGGAGATTGATGTGTAGATAGGTCTCCTGTGGAGTCCAGGTACCCTGGGTAGAGAGGCCTTGCAGGTGAGCTCCCCAACCCACCTGTGAGGCATCTGTTGTCAGAGTGGCTTGGGGTGGGGGTTGTTGGAAAGGGGACCCCATCAAAAGGTTTTGGGTTGACTGCCACCTTTGGAGGGACAAAATAAGATGATCCGTGTTTGTTATTTTGTCTAACAGGCAACCTGATGCCTGAGTCCATTGAGTGAATAAAGTCCAATGGGCTGCCCTCATATGGAGGCAAGCATAAGGAACCACATGCACGGTGGATGCCATGTGGCCTAGCAATTGTAACATTTCCCGAGAAGTGAGGTGAGGCTTTAGCACTGCTTGGGAAGCTAAGTGCACCATGCGAAGGCAGCAGGGCTGTGGAAGATAGGCCCTTGTCTGTCTGGTATCCAGCAGAGCTCCTATAAACTCTAAAGACTGAGTGGGAGCTAGATTGGATTTTGGGAAGTTTATGACAAGTCCCAAATACTGAAGGATACGCATTGTGCGAGATAGAGAAATCCTGGCCTCTGGCTCTGATGGGGCTCGAATGAGCCAGTCGTCTAAGTAAGGGAAGACAAATATTCTAAGGGTGCGAAGAAATGCTGCCACCACAGACATGCATTTTGTAAGCACCCTTGGTGCCGAGGCCAGGCCAAAAGGAAGAACTCTGTATTGGTAGTGCTTCCCTTGAAATAGAAAGCGAAGAAACTTTCGGTGAGTTGGATGGATGAGAACATGAGTGTACGCATCCTTGAGATCTAGAGAACAAAGCCAATCCTGACTCTGAAGGTATTGCAGCAGAGTTCCCAGAGAAATCATTTTGAACTTCTCTTTGAACAGGAATTTGTTCAATTCTCTGAGGTCCAAAATGTGTCCGTGTCCCCCTGTTTTCTTTGGGATAAGGAAATAGGGGGAGTAGAACCCTGTACCCTGTTGGGGAATGGGTACCTCTTCTCTTCCCCCTTGGGCAAGAAGCAAAGTGACCTCTTGACCTAACTGGGGGTTGAGAGAGGTCTGAAAATTGAACTGTCTTACCCTTGTAGGAGGGGGCATGCTGAGTAAGTGAAGCTTGTAACCCTCTCTTACAATGGACACAGTCCAACATTCTGCTGTTATCTGCTGCCATCTGGGGGCAAAATGACATAACCTTCCTGGGATGGTGGAGGGTTCTGGGCCGTTCAGGGCCCAGAAGACAAAGTTCTCTAGATAGGAGTCAAAGCCCCTGTGGAGGCTGAGTCTGCTGAGCAGGTTGAGGCTTAGCAGCTTTTGATTTTCTTTGCCTAGGCCAGTGATGGCTAACCTTTTTGAGCCCGAGTGCACAAACTGCCGCACAAAACCAAAGAATTTCCTCAAAGTGCCAGCACGTCAATTAAACCTTAACAACAATATTTTAGAGCCTTATAATGATGTTCCAGATCACCCATTTTGGGCAAGGATACTGGGGCGTTACAAATTACACAACACTTGTCTTTCACCATGATGAAGAAGTAGTCCATTTCCCATTCATCATGAAAGTGGTAGGTTTTGCTCTTCTTTGGAACACAGCTCCCGCGCGGGTCCTATAATCTCGCGAGAGGACGGCGCACGAGCCCTAGCGTGCAGCTTCTCGGCGAGAGGCGCGCAGAAGCTCCGACCGGAAGGGGAAGCGCGGGGCCGGGCTGGGGCCTTTCTCCTAGCACAGGGGTCTGCAACCTTTAAGACATAAAGAGCCACTTGGACCCGTTTCCGAAGGGAAAAAAAAAACTGGGAGCCGCAAAACCATTGCGACATTTAAAACAAATCTAACACTGCATATATTGTTTCTTACAGTGTACCATCATAATCACAATCACAATCATAGCCTGAGGTAAATATGAGGGCCCAAATGTAATCCACATTATAAATATATTATTATATTATTGTCACTTTTCTTTTAATATTTTTTTGACCCCCCTCAGAACTACTTTTCATAGAAAACGTTAAATTTACTTACCGTATTTTCCGGCGTATAAGACGACTGGGCGTATAAGACGACCCCCTACTTTTCCTGTTAAAATATAGGTGTTTGGCCTATACTCGCCGTATAAGACTACCCCTCTTCCAGCGCACACCAAAAAAAATACGCCGGAAAATACGGTTAATTAATCACAACAAGTAACAATATTTGATTTCAAAATTATGATGATTTTGTAGTCAAATCACTAATATGAAATAAAATTATTTTTTCTACCTTTGTTGTCTGACCAATTTATTCTCTGATCATGCTGGTCCCGATCTGAGGCTTCTGCTTTCCTGTCTTCTCTTAGCTCTGTTTCTGTGGTCTATGGTCCATCTGCCATTTCTTATCTCTTCTTTCGTTTTCTTCACTTCTTTCCATCAGCCTATTTCCAGTCCCAGTAACCCTCCCCAGTATCAGCCCCTTTCCAGTCCTCACTCCCAGTACCTTCCAATGTCAACTTGCATTCCCATGATTGCCACTGGTGTCCATTCCCTTCCAGTCCCCCTCCTTCCCCACTGACCAGTCCCTTCTAGTACAAATACCATGGCAGCCCCTCTCAGATCCACTCCCTTCCAGTTCCATTCTCCCATCCCCTCGCATCAGCCCATTTGTAGCCTTAGCCCCCAGTTTTCTTCCAGGGCCAGCAGCTCTATCCTCCCCTCCCCACAATCAGCCCATTCTCAGTCAAAGCCCCCCAATCAGCTCACTTCCAGTGCTAATCCCCCCTCAACCCCATTACCAGTGCTAGCCTCCCCTAATCAGCCCAATACCACCAGTCCTACCCCCCCCATCACCAGTCCTATCCCCCCATCAGCCCATTTCCAGTCCTAACCTCACCGATCAGCTCATTTCCAATGCTAGCCCCCATCAGTCCATTATCAGTCATACCCCCCTATCAGCCCATTACCAGTCCCAACCCCCCCCTTGATCAGTCCATTCCCAGTCCTAGCCTTCAACCCATTACCAGTCCTAGTCCCCTCCCATCTGCCCATTACCAGTGCTAGCTCCCCCATCAGCCCATTATAATCCTAAGCCGCAATGTCTCTCGCCTCTCTCCAGCATTTATCCCGTCTGTCCAGTATGTCCCTGTCTCTCCCCTTTGTGCATGCCAGCCCCCCTCCCTCCATGTCAGCCCCCGTCCTTCCATCTGTCCATGTCAGCTCCCTCCCTCCCTCCCTCCCTGTCAGCCCCACTGTCCATGTCAGCCTCCCTCCATGTCAGTCCCCCCTCTGTCCATGTCAGCCCCCTCCCTCCATCTATCCCTCCTTCCATGTAAGCCCCCCTCCTTCCATCCATCCATATCAGCTCCCTCCCTCCATCCATCCATATCAGCTCCCTCCCTCCATGTAAGCCCCCCTCCTTCCATCCATCCATATCAGCTCCCTCCCTCCATGTAAGCCCCCCGCCTTCCAACCATCCATATCAGCTCCCTCCCTCCATGTAAGCCCCCCTCCTTCCATCCATCCATATCAGCTCCCTCCCTCCATGTAAGCCCCCCTCCTTCCATCCATCCATATCAGCTCCCTCCCTCCATGTAAGCCCCCCTCCCCCCCATGTCGATCGTAGCCCCCCCCTCTCCCCATGTCGATGGTAGCCCCCCCCTCTCCCCATGTCGATGGTAGCCCCCCCCTCTCCCCATGTCTTCCTCCCTTCGTCTGCAGCCGCGGCTCCCTGCCTCTTAGGGAACCGCGGCTGTGCTTGTAAAATCGTTGCGGAGCCCTTCCTGTCTTGACGGGCTCCGTGCAGCATTGTCCCGCCTCTAAAGGAAGTTGTACAACTTCCTTTAGAGGCGGGACAATGCTGCACGGAGCCCGTCAAGACAGGAAAGGCTCCGCAACGATTTTACAAGCACAGCCGCGGTTCCCTAACAGGCAGGGAGCCGCGGCTGCAGACGAAGGGAGGCAGACACCTGTCCTAGCGGACCTTCCCGCGTGCCAGCTGCAAGGCCTTCGCGTGCCACAGCTGGCACGCGTGCCATAGGTTCGCCATCGCTGGCCTAGGCTGTTGCTGCTGTCCCTTTTGGGAAGACTGACCTACACAAAGCCCCTGTTGGGTATAGGAGGGGTAAAACCTCTTCTTACTGAAGAATGGTTTCTTGTAGGATTTTTTCCTTGCAGGATCAGCTGTAGATTTAGACAATCTATCCAGGGTGATATTGTCAGTATCTATCTCATAGCTTTTTCCTGCCAATTCTTGCCAAAGAGATTCTCTCCTGTGCAAGGAATATTCCCAAGTTTGTCCTGTACCCAAAGTTCCAAGTCAGATGCCTGGAGCCAGGCAATCCTACGTGCACCTATGGCAATAGCAGAGGTTCTGCTTATGCACTCAAAGCGGTCAAAGGCTGCATGATTTACAAACTTGGAAACATCCTGAGCATGTTTGACAAGTGCAAGGTAATCCTGCCTCTTATCATCAAGAAGGAGAGGGCTCATAAGCTCTAAATCTCCGGCGACCTCCTTAAGGAACATTCCCATATATAATATATAGGAACTGATCCTGGCAGAAAGCATGGAAGCCTGGAAGGTTCGACGTCCAAAGGCATCAAGAGTCCTACACTCACGTCCTGGAGGATTAGATGCATGTCTTGTTGCACTCTTGATCCTTCTCATAGCTGATTCCACCACCATGGAAACGTGTGGTAGCTGAGTTTTTTGAAAACCAGGACAAGGAGGAACTTGATACACGGTGTCGAGCCTTTGAGAATGAGGAGATGTGGTTAGAGGTGTTTCCCACATTCTTAGCATGAGATCATGCAAGATCTCATGAATAGCTAAAGTAGCTGCCTCCTTGGGAGCTTTAGGGTATTGCAGGATTTCCAATTCCTTTGCCCTAGGCTCTTTTTCAGGAGCCACTGTGATGGAAAGACCTCGAGCCACATCTCGGATAAAATCCTGAAAGGACATATCCTCTGGAGGAGACATCCTACACTGAGGAGAAGATTCTAATCCTCGGGAAGAAGTACTCTGGTATCGGCAGAGCTTTCAGAGTCTTCAGACTCATCCCAGGATTCAAAGTATGTCCGATCCGGGTGATCGTGCAAGGCACGATACCGGTACCAATTGAAGACGGTGTCGGAGGGGTCCGGTACCAACTTGTCGATACCAGATGAGTAAGCTTGACTCGGTCACAGTAGAATACCTGCCGATGTCGAAGCAGTCGGTATCGGTACCAATGTCAGTGAGGATCGCCTGGTAACATGCCTGCCTGGTGCGAAGGTAGCGGACCTCACGCGCAACCTAGATAAGGTCTTAGATAGTGCTGGGGAGAGGTCTGCTGTCTAAGGTGAGATCAGAGAGGCTGTTGTTGCCAAAAAAGCATCTTTCAGGAAATGGAAAAAAGAGCCAAACGATGAAACCTGGAAACAGCACAAGCACTGGCAAGTCAAATGCAAGGCATTGATAAGGCAGGCAAAGAGAGAATTTGAGAAGAAGCTTGCTGCGGAAGCAAAAACGCGAAATAAAGACCTTTTCAAGTACATTCGTAGCAAAAAACCTGTGAGAGAGTCAGTTGGTCCATTAGATCATAAAGGGGTTAAAGGAGCACTAAGAGGCGACAAGGCGATAGCGGAGAGACTGAATGAATTCTTTGCTTCGGTCTTTACTGAGGAAGATGTAGGGATGTTACCCATGACTGAAGTGGTATTTAAAGGTGTGGAAGAATTGAAGGAAATATCGATACATCGGGAAGATGTCTTACAACTATTAGATAAACTGAAGAGTAGCAAATCACCTGGGCCGGATGGCATACATCCAAGGGTGTTGAAAGAACTGAAATTTGAGATTGCAGACCTGCTATCAGTAATCTGTGAACTATCATTAAAATCATCTCTAATACCTGAGGATTGGAGGATCGCCAATGTAACACCAATTTTTAAAAAGGGTTCGAGGGGTGATCCGGGAAACTACAGACCGGTGAGCCTGACATCAGTACCGGGAAAAATGGTAGAAACCATCATAAAGAATAAAATTACTCAGCATGTAGATAGTCACGACCTAATGGGAGACAGCCAATATGGCTTTAGACAAGGAAGATCTTGTCTTACTAATCTGTTATGTTTTTTTGAAGGAGTGAATAAACAGGTGGACAAAGGTGAGTCGGTTGATATTGTGTATCTGGACTTTCAGAAAGCCTTTGACAAGGTCCCTCATGAGAGACTTTTGGCAAAACTAAAGAGTCATGGGATAGGAGGCAGTGTACTATTGTGGATCAGGAACTGGTTAAAAGATAGAAAGCAGAGGGTAGGGCTAAATGGCCAATTTTCCCAATGGAGAAAGGTGAATAGTGGTGTACCCCAGGGATCTGTGCTGGGTCCGCTGCTTTTTGACATATTCATAAATGACCTGGAAAGTGGAATAACGAGTGAGGTTATCAAATTTGCAGATGACACAAAACGATTTAAAGTTGTTAAAACCCAGGAGGATTGTGGAAAATTGCAAGAGGATCTTGATAAATTGGAAGACTGGGCATCAAAATGGCAGATGAAATTTAATGTGGAGAAGTGCAAGGTTATGCACCTAGGGAAGAACAACCCAAACTATGGTTACACGATGCAAGGTTCCACATTAGGAACCACCACCCAGAAAAAAGATTTAGGCGTCATTGTGGATACCATGTTAAAACCCTCGGCCCAGTGTGCAGCGGCGGCCAAGAGAGCAAATAGAATGCTAGGTATGATAAGGAAAGGAATGGAAAATAAAACAAAAGATATTATAATGCCTCTATATCGTTCCATGGTGAGACCGCACCTTGAATATTGTGTGCAATTCTGGTCGCCGTATCTTAAAAAGGATATAGCGATTTTAGAAAAGGTTCAGAGAAGAGCCACCAAAATGGTAAAGGGGATGGAAGGCTACTCCTATGAAGAAAGGCTAAAAAGGTTGGGGCTCTTTAACCTGGAAAAGAGACGGCTGAGGGGAGATATGATAGAAGTCTATAAATTAATGAACGGAGTGGAACGGGTAAACGTAGATAGATTGTTTACCTTATCAGAATATAGAAAGACTAGGGGACATGCAATGAAGCTACAGGGTAAACTATTTAAGACTAATAAAAGAAAATATTTTTTCACTCAACGTGTAATCAAACTCTGGAATTTGTTACCGGAGGATGTAGTAAAGGCTGTTAGTGTAGCTGGGTTTAAAAAAGGTTTGGACAAGTTCCTGGAGGAAAGGACCATAAACCATTATTAAGAAGGGACCCAGGATATTAATGCTTGAACCAATACAAGCATTGTGGAACCTGTGTCCCTTGGGGAAACTGCTAGGTACGTATGACCTAGATTGGCCACTGTTGGAAACAGAATACTGGGCTTGATGGACCTTGGTCTGACCCAGTATGGCATATCTTATGTTCTTATGTCTTGGTACATGTCGGTACCAATGACATAGGAAAATGTGGTAGGGAGGTTCTGGAGGCAAAATTTAGGCTTTTAGGTAGGAAGTTGAAATCCAGAACTTCCATGGTAGCATTCTCCGAAATGCTTCCTGTTCCACGCGCAGGACCCAAAAGGCAGGCAGAGCTCCGGAGTCTCAATGCGTGGATGAGACAATGGTGCAGAGATGAGGGTTTTGGATTTGTTAGGAACTGGGGAACATTCTGGGGAAAGGAGGGGCTCTTCCGAAGGGATGGGCTTCACCTTAACCGGGATGGAACCAGGCTGATGGCATTAACCTTTAAAAAGGAGATAGAGCACCTTTTAAACTAGATATTAGGGGAAAGCCGACAGTCGCCCAAGAGCGGATGGTTCGGAAGAATGTATCCTTGAAGGATACTACCAAAAGCAGAGAGGTTCCACAAAAGAGTAAAGTAGCCCAAATGCCCTCAAGTATGGAGCAGACAGAGCTTAAAGATCCTAATTTACCCATGTCTAACAATAGCCAAATTAACATGAATAAAATACATTCTCTAAAATGCTTGTATGCAAATGCTAGAAGTCTAAAGAATAAGATGGGAGAGTTAGAATATATAGCACTAAATGAAAGGTTAGATATGATAAGGAATATCAGAGACATGGTGGAAGGAGGACAACCAGTGGGACACTGTGATACCTGGGTACAAACTATATCGTAATGATAGAGCTGATCAAATTGGTGGAGGGGTTGCGCTCTATGTTAGAGAGGGCATTGACTCAGAAAGGATTAAAGTTTTGCAGGAAACAAAATCTGCTGTAGAATCTATATGGATTGAAATTCCATATAAAAGGGGGAAGGCAATGGCAGTTTGGGGTGTACTATCGAGCACCTGGCCAGAATGACCAAATGGATGATGAAATGCTCAAAGAAATCAAGGAAGCTAACAAAAGTTACAGCGCAGTAATAATAATGGGTGATTTCAATTACCCCGGTATCGACTGGGTCAGTGTCACGTCAGGACATGCTAGGGAGATAAAGTTCCTAGATGAAATAAATGACTGCTTCTTGGAGCAGCTGGTTCATGAACCGACCAGAGGGGAAGCCATATTAGACCTAGTCCTTAGTGGAATACCAGATCTAGTGCAAGAGATAAGGGTGTTGGGGCCACTTGGCAATAGTGATCATAGCATGATCGCCTTTGATTTAATTAGTGGAGGAGGGATAGTAAGGAAATCCACAGTACTACCTTTTAACTTTCGAAAGGGAGACTATGATAAAATGAGGAAAACAGTTAAGAAAAAACTAAAAGGAGCAGTTGCAAAGGTTAAAGACGTACATCAAGCTTGGGTGTTGTTGAAAAATACTATCTTGGAAGCCCAGACCAGCTGTATTCCACGCTTTAAGAAAAGTGGAAGGAAGTCCAAAAAACTGCCAGCATGGTTTAAAGGTGAGGTCAGAGAGGCTGTTGTTGCCAAAAAAGCATCTTTCAGGAAATGGAAAAAAAGAGCCAAACAACGAAACCTGGAAACAGCACAAGCACTGGCAAGTCAAATGCAAGGCATTGATAAGGCAGGCAAAGAGAGAATTTGAGAAGAAGCTTGCTGCGGAAGCAAAAACGCGAAATAAAGACCTTTTCAAGTACATTCGTAGCAAAAAACCTGTGAGAGAGTCAGTTGGTCCATTAGATCATAAAGGGGTTAAAGGAGCACTAAGAGGCGACAAGGCGATAGCGGAGAGAGACTGAATGAATTCTTTGCTTCGGTCTTTACTGAGGAAGATGTAGGGATATTACCCATGACTGAAGTGGTATTTAAAGGTGCGGAAGAATTGAAGGAAATATCAATACATCGGGAAGATGTCTTACAACTATTAGATAAACTGAAGAGTAGCAAATCACCTGGGCCGGATGGTATACATCCAAGGGTGTTGAAAGAACTGAAATATGAGATTGCAGACCTGCTATCAGTAATCTGTGAACTATCATTAAAATCATCTCTAATACCTGAAGATTGGAGGATCGCCAATGTAACACCAATTTTTAAAAAGGGTTCCAGCGGTGATCCGGGAAACTACAGACCGGTGAGCCTGACGTCAGTACCGTGAAAAATGGTAGAAACCATCACAAAGAATAAAATTACTCAGCATGTAGATAGTCACAACCTAATGGGAGACAGCCAACATGGCTTTAGACAAGGAAGATCTTGTCTTACTAATCTGTTATGTTTTTTTGAAGGAGTGAATAGACAGGTGGACAAAGGTGAGTCGGTTGATATTGTGTATCTGGACTTTTAGAAAGCCTTTGACAAGGTCCCTCATCAGAGACTTTTGGCAAAACTAAAGAGTCATGGGATAGGAGGCAGTGTACTATTGTGGATCAGGAACTGGTTAAAAGATAGAAAGCAGAGGGTAGGGCTAAATGGCTAATTTTCCCAATGGAGAAAGGTGAATAGTGGTGTACCCCAGGGATCTGTGCTGGGTCCGCTGCTTTTTGACATATTCATAAATGACCTGGAAAGTGGAATAACGAGTGAGGTTATCAAATTTGCAGATGACACAAAACTATTTAAAGTTGTTAAAACCCAAGAGGATTGTGAAAAATTGCAAGAGGATCATGATAGACTGGAAGACTGGGCATCAAAATGGCAGATGAAATTTAATGTGGACAAGTGCAAGGTTATGCACCTAGGGAAGAACAACCCAAACTATGGTTACACGATGCAAGGTTCCACATTAGGAACCACCACCCAGGAAAAAGATTTACGCCTCATTGTGGATACCATGTTAAAACCCTCGGCCCAGTGTGCAGCGGCGGCCAAGAGAGCAAACAGAATGCTAGGTATGATAAGGAAAGGAATGGAAAATAAAACAAAAGATATTATAATGCCTCTATATCATTCCATGGTGAGACTGCACCTTGAATATTGTGTGCAATTCTGGTCACCGTATCTTAAAAAGGATATAGCGATTTTAGAAAAGGTTCAAAGAAGAGCCACCAAAATGGTAAAGGGGATGGAAGGATACTCCTATGAAGAAAGGCTAAAAAGGTTAGGGCTCTTTAACCTGGAAAAGAGACGGCTGAGGGGAGATATGATAGAAGTCTATAAATTAATGAACGGAGTGGAACGGGTAAACGTAGATCGATTGTTTACGTTATCAGAATATAGAAAGACTAGGGGACATGCAATGAAGCTACAGGGTAAACTATTTAAGACTAATAAAAGAAAATATTTTTTCACTCAACGTGTAATCAGACTCTGGAATTTGTTACCGGAGGATGTAGTAAAGGCTGTTAGTATAGCTGGGTTTAAAAAAGGTTTGGACAAGTTCCTGGAGGAAAGGTCCATAAACCATTATTAAGAAGTGACCGAAGATATCAATGCTTGACCCAGTACAAGCATTGTGGAACTTGTGTCTCTTGGGGAAACTGCTAGGTACATATGACCTAGATTGGCCACTGTTGGAAACAGAATACTGGGCTTGATGGACCTTGGTCTGACCCAGTATGGCATATCTTATGTTCTTATGTTATGTTCTTATGAATTGTCTGAAGCGGTTTCAAGGGCATCGAGGCCGTGAGCAGAGCCGCCAGACTGTGTTCAGTAGCCAAGAATCTCTGGTCTATCGACGCTGCCGATGCTTGGGTATTGGTACCGGATGAAGCAGCCGGTACCCCAGAGCATGGCACCAATAGTTCTGCCGAGGTTGAGGCCTCGAGAACATCCTGGAGCCCCGTTAATGCTTTGTAAGCCGAAGCCTTTCACCGGGGCAATTTTGCCAGTACAAGTCCCTCAAGGGCAACGCCAGAGGCATCTCGATGCTTGGAAGGAGATCCACCCTTTAAGGACTGGCCAGATTTATGTTTAGTTACCTGAGATCCATGGAAGGAAGACGAAGCCCTGGAAGACGTTGATGCCACAGATGCTGCATCAGAGGGAAAAAGGGTGTTAAGTTTAGCAGCTCGGTTTTGCGAACCCCTCTTCGACATCATCCCACAGGCAACACACTCTGAAATAGAGTGGTCAGGACCTAAACATTTGAGGCACCACTCATGGGTGTCGGTGACAGAGATGGTACCGCCACACTTAGAACACGTTTTAAAACCCGAAGCGGGTTTTTCCATGTTAGAGGGAAAATTGGGCCTAGTGTCCAAAATGGCGCGTAGCACCTGAAGGAAAAAGTAGCTGGAAGAAATTCCAGAAGAAAGTGGGGGGGATTTTTAGAAAAGGAAAGAAAAAAACGGCGGTACCGGTGTAGCGTCGAAGGAAGGCAGACGCGACCACAAAAAAAAAAGAATAAACGGGAATATTTTCTGCGGTGACAGGATGTGTGACCTGTCAGCTCCGCGGAAAACGAAGAACTGGAGAGGGACAGTTGGGAAAGACGGGAAGGCAGCATGCAGGCGCTGTGGGATGCTCCCAAAAGCTTTCCTATTGGACGCTGGGGAGTGTTCCCGCGCAGGCTCCGTCGGTACCGACGATACCCATATGTGAAGACTACATTCCTGCTTGTTCCTGGAGATCCCTGTTTCCTACCACTTAAGAAAAAACTAAACTATTTGCCATTAATATATATAGGTATACAATTAGTTACTCTTTATGTGTTAGTGACTCTGTAAATCATGCCGAAAAGTATCATTTTGTGGGGACTATGGAGAGTAGCTGTTGAAGGATTCAGAGCTCCTTGATTCACTTCACTATTGCACAACCAAAATAGGACCGTGGCAATGGAAATTGACATGCGAAGGCCCATTTGAGACATGTTGGGGAGAGCAAAATTGAGATGTATATATCAGGATGTGCTCCATTCCCCTTGTATTTTACAAAAGGCTCTGCCAAATGTACAGCCTTCTCTAAAATACGCATAAGGATATACAGGAGTCCACGTCTATGTGCTGGCACGTACAGCGGGAAAAGCCACTTTACAAATGTACTTGCACACCAAAACGTGGTTTCAACCTTGCAGTTTCCACATGTAACTGCGGCGCTTATACATGGGCGTGGCAATTTTGCTACATCCAAGGGGAAGTGCTGGTACTTATATGTACGGTGAGGCCATTTTACAAACCTAGACACTTAAGTGCATTCTATTAACCAATGAAGCCGCAATCTTTTTTTTTTCTAAAATTTTGAGGGAATAAATAAACGGGGGTTTAAGGAGAATTACTCTCTCAATCCCTCACATAAAGCCCTTGATGAAACAAGCACTTTTTAAAAAATCTATGCATGCCTCTGAGCTGGTGCAAAAGTCAGCGGCAATTTTTTTTTTCCATTCACACGTATTCCCAGTGCACAATGAGGAATACATGTGCAGACATTTGGCCCACCCAAAACATGCTCCACCTACGCCCTCTTGAAATCTCTGCATGGTATGGATCCCCCCATGTAAATAGTGTCTTTCTAAAACTGTAATTTAAGCATATATAAAATCTGCATGTGTAAATCTTGCTATTTACCCATGGAAATAATTTGTAAAACATTCAGGAGGTCATTTTAGAAACAACACATTTTGTGCAGGTCCAGAAAGCAAAGCGTACATGCTACATACTTTTGGACATGCCAAATCTTAATACCATGTTTTATCAGCCAGTATTGTGCACTAAAGGCCCACAGTTCACACTCAGTGCTTACAGGATGTACTGCATGTCTATAACACACCTTGCAATCTAACAGCGTGCAGTAAACACAAATAATATGAAGGAGTAGAGGCTCAGTGTGTCTGACAGAACTATGTGTTGAAGAAAAACAGCATGTGTGCAACAGAGAGTGAATGTGTGTGCAGTAGTGACTGTGAGTAAATTAATGGAAATATTTCTAAAGCAGAAGATGCTTCTGTTTCTGGAATCCAAGGGGCAACAGGATCTAAGGCAGTATGGCTTTACTAGAGGTAGTCTTCTCAGATAAATCTGATTGATTTTTTTGCCTCTATCACCAGATTGGATTGGGGGAGAGTGCTAGACATGGTATGCTTAGATTTTAGCAAAGACTTTGACATTATTCCTCAATGGCAGTGTAGTAGCGTGGCGTGTGGTAGGAAGGGGTTTTCTTTGAAACAAAGAATGGGCAGTAGTTCAGGGAAAACAAAACCAGCCTTTAGTCTATCCCAGCTTGTTAAATCTCCACAAAGCTTGTTCTTCCAGTCCTTCCTCCAGTCCCAATTAAAGTTCCTACCTCAGAACTCCTTTGCATGGCTTGCCCTGGAAAGCCTTCTGGGTAGTCTCGGCCAATCACCACTGGATACGGCAGCCTGGGCAGCCCTACGACCTCCAATGTGGCTTGCCCTGCTGGAGTCGTAAAGGAACCTTTGCTGTTGGATACTGCTTCTGGTCTCCATGCACACAGGCCAGTGTTACAATCTTTGCATAGTCAATTTGAAATCAGGTTATGGTTTCCCAGCGAATGAGAGTCCGCACACTCCCGGAGTCTATCAAGGCCTGGAGGCGGGTTCCCTCAAGCTCCACTGGAATCACAAAGTTAAGGGGAATGTCCACAAAAGTGCAGGTGTGACGCATGGTTAGGCTGACATCCATGGTTCTTCCATACCCGAGACATTCCCAAGAAAAGTGTTCCCAGAATCCACACCTAAAACAGGTGGAGGAGTCATAGCTGGGGCCATGCCCTCACCTAGGAGGTGACTTTGGGGGTAGTAACATGGGAGCCAACGTCCATTCCGGCATCTCCTTCCATCCTCTTGGACTAACCAGTGATATCTTCACCTTCTAATGTCCACTTCCATCACTGGTTGGGCTTCATGGTACCTTTCTACTATTTCCAGTGCACTCTTCAGTGTACGTTTGGGGTGCTTACATGCCCATTGCTTCATCGGGGAGGTCAAGCCTTCTAAAGATTGCTCCAGGAGCAAAATCTTGGCTATCTCGGGCCTGGTCTTTCGCTCTGGTTGCAGCCACTTCCATGTGAGCTATTTCAATCGACAGAGGAACCTCCGAGGGCTCTCTTTTATCTGGAGTCCCTCCTTTCTGAAGCACTGGTGGTAGGCCTCTGGTGTACAGCCAGCCTGTTCCAATATGGTGGCCTTGACAGCTGCATATGTAGCTTGCCTATCAGGGTTGGCATCCTGGAATGCAGCCTGACTGCTATCCATTAGCAGATTCCCCAAGTAATTAGTCCATGTTGCCTCCGGCCACCCGGCCATGCAGGCAGTTCATTCAAAGTTCACCCAAAAAGTGATCATGTTCATCTTTGTTACCAAAATAGATTGGGTTCTTACTTGCTATACATCAGTTACCCAAACCGATGTTATGAAATTTGGTTTTGTCTCCCTGGATCCTGCTTCTTAGTACAAGCGCTTGGGAACAACCAGTCACCACCAGAGTGATATACAAAGTTGCTCACTTTATTAGGGAAGTTACAGGCATTATATACATTTGCTCATACGTAATCTGCAACATCATTACATCAGTCCTTGGTATACATAGATAATCACAAGCTGTCTTAGAATGTCTATCTTGCTGATTCTGCAGCTATGAGAAACCAGTTCAGCCTAGTGGTCGCCTCAAGGGGCTAGAAGTTCAGGGTCTGCATACAGTCTTCCTCCCACACCTGGTTCCACTGTGCAGCATACGTGCAGTGCTGGGGTCACTGTAAATTTACAAGATTACAATCTTGCTGACAATACAAATGTCAAGAGCCAGATAACAGAAAGTTACAACAGACACTCTGGTGCCTTATGTTGAGTCACATCTCTTTTTGAGACAGAGACATTCAGACATGAACAAACTCTGTTTGTAATGTTCCTCTTTCCACAGGAAGGTCTGTTTGTACATTAGTTACTTATTACACCATTCTCAACAAGCACTGTTTCAAAGCTCATACTGAAACGGGTTACAGGTTATATTTATTTCCATCTAACATTTGCAAATTAGCCAGTACTATATATAAAACCTTATACAGTATATAACAATCTTCTTCCATCATTTTAAGTAGCACTTGCACTGGAGGGTGGAGTGCTAGTCTCTGTAGGGCTTGAGTCAACTAAGCCAGGGAACTCCTTTCTAGTTTCCCTTGCACCTGAACAAGGTTCTGTATCTGCTGCTGTTGATACTGTTTTTGTCACTCCTGATGCTGCTGTTGTCACTGTTGATACTGTTGTTGTTGTTGTTGCTGCTGCCCTTCTGCCAGAAGCTGGAGGTGCCGCTCCATTCTCGCTTGTCACTTGTTCTCTTGCCAAACAAATAACCACAGCTCACTCTTCTGCAGCTGAGTTAACCCTGCAGCATTCCACCTCCAACAAATATTTTGCAGCCTCTAGTATTTTATTTTATTTATTTATTTATTTACAATCTCTTATATACCGTGCTATTCTGCATCAGTGTGGTTTACATTGAACAAACTGAAATTACATTGAACAGGGCATTATAACTTGGAGATAACTATTTTACAGGGAACATGGGCTATGGAGGGTTAAGTGGCTTTCCCAAGACCACAAGGAGCACCTGTGGGACTAGAAACCCCAGTCCTTCCGGCCCAAGGTTGCTGTCCTCTAGTGGGATTTGAACCCCCGACCTTAAGTACCTTGCCCCAACCACTAGGCCACTCCTCCACTCCACTAGTAGTCAAAACAAAGCCTGCCTGCACTGACTATCCCTTTTTCAAGCTCCATAACTAGGGCAAGGCTAACCCTCTTAGCCCATACAAACAAACAAACCTGCTGTAGAGGCCCAGACCTGGAGGGACGTGGACTTGTCCTCATGTGGTAGGAAGGGGTTTTCTTTGAAACACAGAGCAGACAGTGGGACAGTAGTTTAGGGAAAACAAAATCAGCTTTTATTCTGTCCCAGCTTGTTAAACCTCCACAAAGCTGTTTCTCCTGGCCCTTCCTCAGAACCTCTTTGCACAGTTTGCCTTGGAAGGACTTCTGGCTCCATGGGCCTCTAAAGTCTCCCTGTGAACCATGCCTTCCCAACCCTGAACTCTGGTCTGCAGACTTTCTTAAAGGGGGACTACCTCAACACAGGCAACTATAAATAAACTTTGGAATTAACCCTAAAGTTACTGACTGCTTAAGAAACTGGTTGAATGGGAGGCGACAGAGAGCAGTAGTAAATGGAGTTCACTCTGAAGATAGAGTCATTACCAATGGTGTGATGTAGGGGTTGGTCAATGGTTCTGTTAGTTTTAGCATCTTTGTAAGTGATACAGCAGAAGGCCTTTAGGGAAGGTTTGCCTCTTTGCGGATGATAGCAAAAACTGCAATAGGATAGACACCCTGAAAGATGTGGATAACAAGAAGTGGAATCTAGCAAAGCTTGAAGAGTGGTTGAGAATATGCAGCTAAGATTTAATGCTAATGACCCCCCCCCCAAAGGTGGGTGTGCTGAATAATGCAGAATCAAAGGTGAATGGTTGTTTTACACTGCTAAAGAGGTCAGATGAGGGGCAACATTAAAAGAGCAGCCTGCAGTAACAGTCACTGTGGTAGCAGAGCTGAAAAGCAAATATTTAAGGGAATATGCAAATCACTGCCTATGCTGAAGGAGCAAGGGTAATATTTGTTCACGTTTATATCTATTATTAAGATTTAACTTTAAATCTATAGGGAATAGTGTGTGGCAATAAAGTGCACACACTAGATAAAGGGCAGAGAAGTAAATAGTGGGACAGGGGGAAATTGCTCACCAGAGTATGATATCATATAAACAGGTGCTGGTACTAAAAAATCTCATGCAGGGAGGAAAAAAAAGAGTTTGAGTTTAGGATTTAGAGGCTGTTAAGCTTCTTAATCTAAAAGAGCTTCCCCTCCTGAAGATGGCCCTGGAGAGTCTCCCAGGAGACTAGATAGGCTCAGGAGTGAAGATACCAGCAAAAAGCCTCCTAAAGACTCAATGGAAAATAGGAGTGAAGATAGGGGCAGACATCTCCTCCCAACCCAGGGAATGGAGACGACAGCAGAGAGACTCTAGAGAGCCTAATTCAGACTTGGGAGTCAAGCGGTGGATCAGCTCAAGGGAGAGCTGTAACGGTGGATCAGCTCAAGGGAAAGTTGTAACGGTGGATAAGCTCATTGGAGAGCAGCAGTGGTGGACCAGCTCCGGTGGGAGTTGCAGTGGTGGATCAACTCAAGAGAGTGCTGCAGCAGCAGCAGAAAGGAGAAATTAGGCCTTACCTGCTAATTGCCTTTCCTTGAGATCTCTCCGGGCCAGTCCAGGTAACTGTAGGGTTGCCAATCCTCTCCAGCAGCTGAGGACTGTAGTTCAAAAACTTGCTGACAGACTTACCAGCTCCCCCTGGCTTGCAAGCCTCAGTCTACTACTGTCCAAGCAGATCCTAACGAAAATAAGAAAAACTACAGACAAAACCGCCTAGGAACTGATTCAACGCCCGGCCCCTGCAGTGTTGGCTTCTCCTAGCAGAGCCCAGCCGCTTCTCCATCCTCTGTTTCTGTGTTTTCTTTTTGTTTTCTTTTTTTTTTTTTTAATAAACTTATTATAGAAATGCTGCCTTCCCTTTCAGCGGAAAAGAGAACTCCAGGGCAGCCTCTCCAGACCTCCAACAACCGCCCTAAGTCGATTAACAAGCACTCTAGACCTGTTCGAGTCCCCCCACGCGAAATTATGTCATCCTTAGAAAGGAGAGACTCTCGCAGATCTAAAGGGCGGGACCTGGACTGGCCCGGAGAGATCTCAAGGAAAGACAATTAGCAGGTAAGGCCTAATTTCTCCTTCCTCTTCGTCTCTCCGGGCCAGTCCAGGTAACTGTAGGGAAGTACCAAAGCAGTGACTACAGATGGGAGGGACCTGCGAGACCCGCTAACACCGCAGAAGCCCCAACAATCGCATCCCATCTAGCTTAAACATCCAAACGATAGTGCTTAGTAAAGGCATGCAAGGAACACCATGCAGCCGCCCGGCAGATATCCACCGGGGGAACCAACGCAAGCTCCGCCCACGTAGCAGCTTGTGCTCTGGTCGAATGCACTTGAAGACCTTGCGGAGGAAATTTGCCCCTTGCCTCATATGCTGCCGCGATCGCTCTTTTTACCCAGCGCGCAATGGATGCCTTTGACGCAGCCTCCCCCTTACGAGGCCCTCCAAACAAAACAAATAACCTGTCTGACTTTCGAAAACTCTCCATTCTACGGAGGTACTTACGGAGCACCCTACCTAGATCAAGCTTTCGAAGCCGCTGCCCCCTACCACTGCCGTCCTCCCGTGGAAAGGTGGGCAGCGAAATAGCCTGATTCACATGAAAAGCAGATACCACCTTCGGAAGAAACGAAGGCACCGTTCGAAGCACTATCTTTTCTTTAGAAAATTGCAGGTAAGGAGCCCGACATGAGAGCGCCTGAAGGTCCGAAACCCTTCTCGCCAAACACAAGGCCACAAGGAAGGCCGTCTTCCAAGAACACTCGCGCAAACTCCCAGCTGAAGCCGGTTCAAAAGGTGGCTGAGTCAGAGCCTCCAATACTAAATTCAAGTCCCACGCAGGCACCACCGCTCGCAAGGGCGGACGGAGGAGCCTAGAAGCTCTAAGAAATCGTTGAACGTCGGGAAAGCACAGTTACTTACCTGTAACAGGTGATCTCCGGAACAGCAGGAATTAGTCTTCACACGTGGGAGACGTCGCTGACGGAGCCCGCACGGGAATGCTCCCCAGCATCCAATCAGAAAGCCTTTGGGAGCATCCCCCACGCCTGCGCGGTGGCTTCCCACCCTTCCTACTGCCTCTCCCCAGTTGAGTTTCATAGCTGAGCCGGAAGGAGAGGAGAGGAAGGAATAGAGAAAAAAGAGATACAACTCCTAGGGGAGGTGGGCGGGTTGTGAAGACTAATTCCTGCTGTTCCGGAGATCACCTGTTACAGGTAAGTAACTGTGCTATCTCCAGGAACAAGCAGGAATGAGTCTTCACACATGGGGACTCCCTAGCTAAGGATGCCCGGGGAGATCCCCTAAGCGCAGCCCAGGACGGGATGGCAGTTGCCCAACCTGAATCCCCGGCATCCCCTGAGGGATGGAGGGCAGGAGTTGAATAGAGGAACAGCGAATCTAAAGACTACGGAGGAAAGTCTTTAGAGTGCAGAACAGGTACCATTAAGACACAGCAAAAAAAAACCCCATGCTACGGGAGTAGTCAGAGGGGTGCATGGAGAGAATCATTAAGCCTTTAATGAGTAAATGACCTAGTACCATATAGAGCGTACCGGCCATTAAGATTTAATGAATTAATGGTTTAGAACCCTGTACAGCTTACCCACCGGGTTGTCGGAAGTAGTCCTGTGATGAAGGCACTGTAGACGCAGTAGCGAGGTCATCAAGGAAACTTCACCGCAGCGAGGAGGAAGTTCCAAATCCGGAAGGCCATGAGATCCAGGCGTCAGCTGGGTCAGGAGAAGGACGGCAGGTCTTCCAGGGGGCTTACGGCAAGCTGAGCACTCCCTTAGGAGTAGAGTCCATAACTCAGAGGACTAACAGTGGAAGACAGGCCGAACTAGAGAGCCTATCCCAGAGAAGTGTAGAGGTGTACCCCGGAGCAGAAGGGGTACACAGTCTGCCCTAGCGAGAGATAGGGAGACAAGGGTCCAGACCTCCGGGAGGAGGACCTAATTGAAAAAAGGAGCTGTTGACTTCACAGCAGTAGGGTACCACCAGTCCGCGGGCCGATCGGGAAATAGGTAGGCGGACTGGCCGAACCCCCGGGGGGGGGGGGGTGAGTACCGGCCATGGGGGAAAAGGCGGTGGAACACAGGTACTGTGGGCATCCCCCAATAGGAGCCTGCCAAGCAGGTGATATCTAGTATATCTAAGCCGGTAGACATGGGGACGCCCCCTCCGGTACTAATGCAGGTACGCCAGGGGGCCTACCCCCATGAGCAGCACCCTGACAAGGCAGATCTGCCATTGATCCCCAGAACGTCCACCGGGAGAGGTGGCCTCAAGATCCGTCAGAGGAGGGATCTTTTCCGGAGGGCAAGGGTAGATCGGCAAGCTAAGAGCGTGGTAGCGTGGGGGACGGAGGATAGCATCAGTGCAGTAGAACGCCGCAGGGGTTGGAGGCCCTATATGTGTCCCCAGGACCTGCACGCAAAACTTGTCTCCCGCACAATCGGGGGACATGAGCGTATAGTCCCCGGTGAGTATAGGGGGACTATAGCGGCTGGAAGGGGAATTCCGGTACGGAAGCAGTCAGCAAGGGAATACTGGCTGAGAGGGGTTCGGGGACGTACCGAAGAGTAAGTAGGGTGACCGTGGGCCATAGCTATCACAGCGTAAGGCGGTCTCCCTTCCCACGGAGGAGAATACCTGAACCCCTAGATAAGTCCCCAAACCATTTTCCAACTGAACGAGCCCCAGAGTAGAGCTCGGTTCTAAACGTCTGGTAAGGAGGTTGAGTGCAGGCAGCCGCCCACCTGAGCCTAAAAACGCTTAGTATGATAGTCCTGGCGCGGGCCTGGGGATATCAACCCGGGGTGAGAGGTCCCTTGCTTGGGCGCGCCTGGGGGGTGGGCGGAGGGCTGACATTTCCTCTTCCTAGGGAAGGGGGGTCTGGAGAGGCGTTTACTACCGCCGGGGGGAAGCCGGGCCCTAGGCTGGCTGCCAACTCCGGGAAGGTTAGCGAAGCACTGGGCGACCTGACGTAAGGCTTCGCTATTGAAGAGGTGATCTCCGTCGCAGGGAGAATTACCCAGGTGGTGCTGTGCCCGTCTACACAGCTCAGACGCCTGCAACCATGCTGTACGGCGTGCTCTAATGGCAACAGCAGAGGCTCTGCTGACTGACCGGAAGGAGTCCAGCGAAGCACGAGAAAGGAACCCGGAGATATTCCTGCAGTGATAAAGAAGCAGGGAATATTCAAAGGCCTTGGTTGCAGATACGAAGGTGGATAACCGAGATAATCTCTCGGTGACCTCCCGAAGTGACAGACTCATGTAAAATATATATGAAATAATTCTGGCCGCCAGCATAGACGTTTGGAAGGCTTGACGTCCTAGAGTATCAAGCGTCTTCGAGGCGCAGCCTGGAGGACGAGAAGCATGCTTCTCCTTGCCTCTGGCCTTCCTTAGCGCCGATTCCACCACAATGGACCGATGTGGAAGCTGGTGCTGCCGAAACCCCGGGGACGAAGGCACCCGGTACAGAGCCTGCATTGCAGTCGACGGCGCCGGAACCCTCAAAGGCGACCGCCAAGCCCCCAGCAGGAGATCCTGCAGGGAGGGATGCAGAGGAAGCATCACGGCTGCTTGTTCCGCAGGGCCTGGACTCGGGTCCGGGATAGGGATGGCCAGCAAGTCCACCATGTCAAGGAGGAAATCCTGAAAAGGCGGCTCTGCCGGAGCAGTTATGGCGGGAGAGGCCGCCAGGGCACTAAGAGGCCGCTCGGGCCGATGCCCACTGGGCAGAGGAGGGGACCAACCGACCCGGATCGGGGCAGTCAACATGGCGTCGTCGGCTCCCGGAATTGATTCCAAGCTAGGCATCGAAGAGGCCGATGGCACTGACGGCGCCGCAGGAATCGGCCTCGGCCCCGAACCTGGGGGCGGCGCTTCCCCCCGTGACTGGAGCAAATCCGCGGCTGCCGAAGGGCAGGGGCCAGTGGTCTCTGCTCCGCGCTGCGGGAGGGGACAGGGGCCGATCCCGAGTCGTGCCGTGGCCAGGCTTTCAAGGCTGGACAACGACTCCAGGCTGGGCATTGAGCCGAGCGAGGAGATCGACTCCTTCCTCGAGCACCCCAGCGGGGGCGACCGCGCCGGTGGTGAAGATCCCGGAGCGCGGATCGGAACTGCGCCGACCGGTGCCGCGAGCATCAAGGGCCCCCGAGGACGGTTCTCGGTGGAGAGGGGGCCATCTGACGCCAGCGCCGATGTCGATCGGCAGGCGCTGCCCGATGCCGTGCTCCCTCTCGAACCCGTCCTACCCGGAGGGAAAACCTGCCGGGGCATACGGCTCGTCCCCGAGGGGAACCAGGTCACTCGACGACGAGTCCCTGTGGGGGGGGGAAGTGCAAGGCCCCTGCGGTGGGATCGAGGCGATCGAAGACCCCGAGGCCCCTTTTCTAGGAGAGGGCAGGGCCCTCGCCAGCCGCGTCGATGCCGGGGGGTCACCCATCCCCGGGGAGGGTTGATGGCGGTTCCTTGAACTCGACGCCCCTGCCTTCGCCGGCGGAGTGGCGCCACTCAAAACCGGTCTCACCCTTGTGCAGGCTTTCTGATTGGATGCTGGGGAGCATTCCCGTGCGGGCTCCGTCGGCAACGTCTCCCACGTGTGAAGACTCATTCCTGCTTGTTCCTGGAGATTAGCCGATAATACTCTACCGCCCACCTTACCCCTATAACACGCTAAGGCCGCCAATTGAACCTTCAGCGTACTGAGCGCCAAACCTTTCTCTAGACCCATCTGTAGGAAGGCTAAGATTACCGGTAAGGAGGCGGAAAACGGACGAAGGTCACGTTCGCGACACCATTTCTCAAAAATCCGCCAGACGCGGATGTAAGCAAGGGAAGTAGACAGCTTCCTAGATTTTAACAAGGTCTCAATCACTGCCGGTGAGAAACCTCGTCGTCAGAGGCGCTCCCTTTCAACAGCCAAGCCATAAGCAAGAACCGATCCACCTGCGGTATCAAGATTGGACCCTGGTTCAGCAGATTGACCCGACTTGGAAGTCTCCATGGAGGAGCCACTAACAACCTGACAAGGTCCGCATACCATGGTCTCCGGGGCCAATCTGGCGCAATGAGGATCACCACTCCGTCGTGTCTCGCTATTCTCCGTATCACTCGACCGATCAAAGGCCACGGGGGAAAGACAAAGAGAAGCTGATCCGCCGGCCATGGCTGTACCAGACCATCGAGGCCTTCCGACATGTGGACCCTGTACCTGCTGAAAAACCGAGTTGCCTTGGCATTCTCCAGGGTCGCCATGAGGTCCAAGACCGGCTGCCCCCAGCGAAGAGAGATGTCGTAGAATACTGTGGCATTCAGCTCCCATTCCCCGGGATCGAGGATATGTCGACTGAGATAGTCGGCCTGTACGTTTTCCTTCCCGGCCACATAAGCTGCTGAGATGGCCAGAAGATGGATCTCCGCCCAAAGCAACAAACTCTGACTCTCTGCCAGGAGGTCCGTGTACCCCGTGCCTCCTTGCTTGTTGATATACGAGACCGTTACCGCATTGTCGGAGAACACACGCACTGCTCTCCCTTGAAAGAGACTGAAGAAACTCTGCAGGGCTAAGCTGACTGCCCTCATCTCCAGGCGACTGATTGACCACCTGGCCTCCTCCAAGGACCAGAGCCCTTGCGCCACGCTCGCCGAGCAATGTGCTCCCCAGCCTGATAGGCTGGCGTCCATTGTCACCAGTAACCAATGTGGCTCCCGCAGAGGAACCCCTGCGTGAATCCGTACCGGATCCAACCACCAATGCAGGCCGACCCTCACAGAGTCCGGACAGAGAAGCCTCTGGCCCAGAGGATGAATCTGCGGTGACCAACGGGATAGCAGGGAATGTTGCAGTGGACGCATATGAGCCCGGGCCCATGGTACCAAGTCCAAGGCTGCTGCCATGGTCCCTAGCAACTGCAGGTATCTTCACGCCGTGGAAGCCCTTACGCTCAAAAAGGCCCTCACCTGTCTCCAAAGCTTCTGTACCCTTTCCTCGGGCAAAAACACTGAGCCCTGCTCGGTATCGAACAAGGCGCCCAGATACGTCAGGCATCGCCGAGGAGTGAGATGACTTTTGGACTGGTTTATCACCCAACTGAGCTGTTCCAAAAACTGAACTACCCGGTTGGTCGCCGTGACCGATTCCGCGTGAGTACCCGCTCGAATCAACCAATCGTCCAGATAGGGATGAACTTGAATCCCCTCCTTTCTCAAAGCTGCCGCTACTACCACCATCACCTTGGTGAACGTCTGCGGAGCCGTCGCCAGACCAAAGGGCAATGCCCTGAACTGGAAGTGACCCATGGGCACGGCAAACCTTAGGAACTTCTGATGATCTGGCCTTATTGGGATATGGGATATGAAGGTAGGCCTCCGTCAGGTCTATGTTCCCTGTAAAATAGCCCATGTTCCCTGTAAAATAGTTCTCTGTGTGCTGTGCTTTCCTGTCTAATCAATGTGTTTATACCTCAAAAATTTCCTGTCATGATTTGACAATTTCCAATCTGTAATCAAACCGCTGCTGATCGCTGGAAGTAGCGGTATACAAATGTATACTAAATAAATAAAATAAAAACTCCCCGGGCCTTACCGCCTGAATAACTGACCGTAGAGTTTCCATCCGAAAATGTGACACCCGCAAACAGCGGTTTATGTGCTTGAAATCCAGAATGGGGTGAAAAGACCCTTCTTTTTTGGGAACCACAAAATAAATCGAGTATCGACCTAACCAGCACTGGTCGCGGGGGACAGGCACCACTGTCTGCAACCGCCGCAACCGTTGCAGAGTATCTTCTACTGCCCTTCTTTTCTCGAAGGATCTGCAAGGAGAACTGAGAAAGGCATCCCTTATGGGCTGCGCCAATTCCAGTGCATAGCCCTCGCGGATGATCTCCAGTACCCATTGGTCCGTCGTAATGTCGGCCCAGATGGAAAGAAAACTCTGGAGTCGTCCCCCGACTGGGGTTTCCGCCTGAGCCGGCCAACCTTCATTGGGGCTTTTTGTGGGCGTTGTGTTGTGAAGCAACATAACCTCTGCCGAATCCCCGCGCTCCGCGAAAGGACTGCCCACGGGCCTGAAAATGCCCTCTCTGATACGGCCCAAACCGGGAACCCTGGAACCTGCGCAAATCTCTACCCTGGCCCCTAGCTGGCAGCCCGGGCCGGGGTCCTTTTGGGCGATCTTCCGGCAGACTCCTCCCTTGGAATCCCCCAAATCCTTAACTATTTTTTCCAGCGCCTCCCCAAAGAGGAGCTTACCTTTGTATGGGAGCTTACTAAGACGGGTCTTAGAAGACGAGTCTGCCGCCCAATTATGCAGCCAGAGGAATCTTCTTGCCGCAATCACCTATGCCATGGACTTAGCGGAAATCCTCACCAAGTCATAAAAGGCGTCCGCCAGGTATGCCGCCGCTGACTCTAGCCTAGCACCTTCCACGCTCGTGCCAACCTGTTTGTCGGACCCCGAGTCACTCTGCAGCCATCTAATAGAGGCTCTCGAAACATAAGCTCCACAAATAGAAGCCTGGAGCGATAAGGCACTGGAATCAAACGCCTGCTTCAAGAGCGCTTCCAACTTGCGGTCTTGCATATCCTTTAACGCCGCCCCACCTTCCATGGGAATGGTGGTTTTCTTGGTCACTGCGGTCACAAGGGCATCGACTTTAGGCATACGCAGTAGATCCCTGTCCTCCTGTGGAATGGGATACAGGCGCCCTATGGCCCGGCCTCCCCTTAGGGAAGCCTCTGGACATTCCCATTCAGAATCTATCATCTGCTTAATTACCCTATGAATAGGGAAACAGCGCTGCTCAGGTTTAAAGCCTTGCAGAAGAGGATCCTCTAATGGCTCTTCCTGCACCACAGGCAAAGAGATGTTAAGTGCCGCTAAATACTGCACAATCAGCGCCCCGAGTTCCTCCTTCCGGAAAACCCTAAAAACATTAGGGTCCTCTCCCGGTACCAACTCACCGTCTTCTACCTCACCTTGAGCCCAGGAATCCAGAAAACCCTCAGAGAGAAGCTCTCCCTCTTCAGTCTCCCGAGGCCCAGCAGCCTGCTCACCGAGAAGCTCGGGATCTGTTCTGCGGACCTTCGCTGAGGGCCCTTCCCCCGGATCCGGTGATGAGGATTCCCCCTGAGGCATAGACTCCACGTTAGCCAAGGCGGAGTTGCCCAGGCTTTGCTCCATCTTCAATAAATAGGCTCTGTGTAAGGAGAGTATAAAATCTGCCAAAAATACAGAAGACACCCCCCCGGAACATTAGGGATAGCTTCCTGCACTTCTCCCCCCTGCGGGGAAGGCCTCTTAGATTTTTGCTTATGTTTTGCTGGCTTGTCAAGAAGAGCAGGAGAGGCAGAAGCTGAGGCTAAAATGGCCGCCGTTCCCGCCTTAAGCTCCGCGCCGGCGAGGCCCTCAGTACCATCTCCGGACGGCGATTTAAACTCCATCGCACCTCCTAAGAGTTGCTCAATAGAACTAGCTATGCGAAAACAAATTCTACAAATACCCGGCCCCGACAGCCCTCGCCGACTCCCGCACTGAGCACAAGATGTGGGCGCGGCCAACATGCGCCGGGAGATAAACCTCTGCCAGATTACTTTAGTGAGCGGCCTGATCAGAACTGTGATGCTGCACCAAGACCGCTCCTACCTGAACCCCAGAAACCAAAACATCGATGTGACAATCGGTCCACTGCCGCTGCTCGCGGAGGTCCCCGATCAGTCTGAAAGGAAGAGGGCTGCAACCTGGGGCTCCCAGATCCGCTGCCTCTCCCCCCCCCCTGGGTATGACTGGGAAGCTGACTGTGAGGCAGGCTCTACCTCCAGCTTCAAGTACCGGGATATATATCAAGCACCTTCGCTGCTTTTTTTTTTTTTTTTTCCTCAAACCCAGGTATTCTGACCTTGGCAGCCCAGCTAGGGCAGCCCAGCCAAAAAAAAACACTGCAGGTAACCGTTCTCTGATTCTCTCCGGAGCCTGTCAGCCACGTCCTATCCAGCTGCTGAGGACTGTAAGACTGAGGCTTGCAAGCCAGGGGGAGCTGGTAAGTCTGTCAGCAAGTTTTTGAACTACAGTCCTCAGCTGCTGGAGAGGATTGGCAACCCTACAGTTACCTGGACTGGCCCGGAGAGATGAAGAGAAAGTCCATTCCAGGCTAAAAGTCACAAGACCCAGGGTAGTCCAGCAGCAGATCAACTCAAGAGAGAGCTGCAGAGGCAGAGAGTCTGTTCCAGACTAGGAGCCACAAGACGCAGAGGGTCCAGTGGCAGATCAGCTCATTGGATAGTTGCCACAGTTGTTCCTGATTGGACAAGAGTGCAAAACCCTCTCCGAATTGGAGGAAGTGAAGCCAAGGCTACAGCCTCAGTGATTGGACAGAACTACAAAACCTCTCCTTTCACAAACAGCCACCGGTCCAGAGTTCCAGAGCTCCAGAGGTGGGTGAAACTTAGGGCTAGTGGGCAAAGGGGAAGGGAGGAGAGTTAGGAGACAGGCTAATAAGGTTAAATCCATGATCTTTAAAGGTTAAGTCACTATGTATTGGTTGTTTGAACTGCCTTATCTCTTATCCTGCATTGCTATTTCACCTTACCTGCTTGAACCACTTATCATAAGTGCATACTGCATTATTTTATCACAATACGTGATGTATATATTTTGTAAATAAATTATAAATACTATTTAAGCCAGCCTTGTTCCCAGCAGTGCTTTTTTGAGTTTCCTGGGATGAAAGGAGGGAAATCCTGCCCACTAACACTTTTCTTCCCCAGGTGGAGGCACCAAGTGCCAATCTGACAAGGGCTGACAGAGCCCGCCCTTGAGGGGACTCCAGACGCAGAAGCACACCCAAGGGGGCACTGCACTAAAAATAACACAAGATCATGCATTTGGGCTTAGGGTTGCCAACTGGCTCCAGATGTGCCCGACAGGCTTGATCCAGTCCTGGTTTTACCCCATCGCATGCAGGGACTTGTAGTCTTGCTTTTCTTATGGAATGCAATGGAGAAATCAGAACTACATGTCCCTGCATGCAATGGAGTAAACCCAGGACTGGATCAAGCCTGTCGGGCGCATCTGGAGCCAGTTGGCAACCCTATTTGGGCTACAAATACAGTACAGTACAGTATAGGAGTGAAGTACTTCAATACATGAAAAAAGAGCATGACCTGGGAATGATCATATCAGATGATCTTAAAGTGACTAAACAGAAAGGGTTATGGCAAAAGCCAGAAGGATGTTTGAGTGTATAGGGAAGAGGAATGGCCAGCAGGAATAAAGAGATAATACAGCTTTTCTAAGTCTCTAGTAAGACCTCATTTTGGGCACTGTGTACAGTCCCGGAGACCACTCCTTCAAAAGGATATAAACAGGATGAAGTCAGTACAGAGGGTAGCTACTGAAAAGATCAGTGGTCTTCATCATTAAGCATAAGGGGATAAATTAAAACATCTCAATATGTATATTTTGGAGGAAAGGCAGGAGAGGGGAAATATGATTAAGCCATTTAAATATCTCCATGGCACAGGAAGTGGCCCTCTTCCAGTTGAAAGAAAGCTCTGGAATGAAGGGTCATAAGATGAAAGTGAAAGGGGATAGACTTAGGAGTAGTCTAAGGAAAGGGTAGTGGATGCATGGAACAGTCTCCCAGACCAGCTGGTGGAGATGAGAACTGCATCTGAATTCAAGAAAGCATGGGACAAGTACAGAGGATCTCTGAGGGAGAGGAAGCGATTGTAGCGCTTAATACTTCTTATGGATGGACAGACTGGATAGGCCACATGATCTTTATCGGCCATCATTGTCTATGCGTCTACATTTCCATGTGTGGGAGACTAGTGTATGACACAGTGAGTATGTGAGAGAGAGAAGGAATATGGAGAGAGTGATTGTGACGAAGAATATTTGACCATCTGATATGCAAGGCCAAAGAGCCTTTTTTGTCTGTCATATTGGAGAGACCCTTTCGGTTATTAGATATTTATATATGCATATCATCGACTATATAAATTTGACACGGTAAACCACAAAATCCTCCTAACCAGACTTCAGAACATTGGAATAACCGGCACCGTCTTAAAATGGTTCGACTCATACCTAACAGACAGGCAGTTCCAGGTCAAGATCGGATCCAACATCTCACAATCCGCAATCATCAAACAAGGGGTGCCACAAGGATCCGCGCTATCCTCACTGATATTCAACCTATACATCCAACCAATCTGCAACATCATGAAAGCACACAAAATAAACTACACTATCTACACAGACGACATCATGATATACACCACAATCAACCTCGACAGCCCCGACTACACCAAAATAACAGACTGTCTCAACAGCATGTCCAAATGGCTCCTGCACAACAACCTAGCCATAAACTACAACAAGACAGAAACACTCATCATCACACGAAACACCTACTTCAGCCCCCCACCATTCATCAACATCAACAACACAGCAATACCACTGAAAAATGAAGTGAAATACCTCGGAATAACACTTGACAGAGAACTGAACTTACAATCACACATCAGAAAAACCACCAAAAACGCATACTACAAGATGAGAATAATCAGATGCCTCAAGCCACTACTCACACAAGACCACTTCCGCACAGTCTGCCAAGCACTAATAACTCCCATCCTCGACTTCTGCAACCCGATCTATAACGGCATGCCAAAACAAGCACTCAGACCACTACAGATGGCTCAAAACACAGCAGCCAGAATAATCACCAGTTCATCAAAGCAGGACCACATCACCCCCATCCTGAAGGACCTCCACTGGCTCCCAATCAACTACCGCATCAAATACAAAATGATACTAAACATATTCAGAATCAAACACAAGAGCTCTGCCCTCAGCCTCCAACCCCTCATACTTCCTGACGCCAGCACTAGACCTAGAAGAAAGGCTACAGCAGACACACTCAACACTCCAAGCAACTACACAAATGCATGCAAATCCACCACACAAAGAGCCCTATCAATGGCAGCTTCAGCAATATGGAACACACTCCCAGATGAGCTACGGTCAACTGAAGACCCAAAGGACTTCCGAAAACACCTAAAGACATTGCTCTTCACTGAACACTACGGCCCAAGCAGATAGCCAGTTTATACAGACTCGGACCAAGCCCATAACGGAAGATCAGACTCGGTCTCAAGATCTTCCACAGTACGCCGCAGAGACAGCAAAACCCATGTACATAGCTGTAATATCTCATGTTGTAAATAGCTCACGTATATATGGATATGGATATAACTGTAAAAACCCATGTATATACCTATATTCACACAAGTTTTACCTCCAACTAGAACCAGAAGAAAAATAGCGACAAACACCCTAATAATGCCGAAGGCCATAACAACCTGTAGCCAAGCAACAGCGAACAGAGCCTTCATGTTTTGCGCACCAAAACATTGGAATTCCCTACCACCCGAAATTCGTGCCATAACCGGCATAGTCCAATTCAGAAAGGCCCTCAAACATAACTTATTCATCAAATACTACCCCACATAATGTACATAATATTGCACCACAAACTTAACAGAATCCCCTCCTTTTCCAAACATTATTGATAATATTACTTAAATACTTCTCTCATGTGATCGAATTAACAGATCAATATTCTATGTATATAGTTCAATGTATATAGTTTTACCCCCATATTATCCATGTTTATCTTATCCAAAATTATTTTCCTGTTTTATGTAATACCGAACAGCCTGTTGTTCTGGTCTTTGGTTCTCTGTAAACCGCGCTGATTGTAAATAGCGCGGTATATAAAAAATTGAAATAAAATAAATAATAAATAAAATAACTGTAAAAACCACACGTTGTAAATAGCTCACACTAATCAGCTTACCTACACCCACACACCTCAGTGTACATAAACATACCAAAACAAGCACCAACGACACTGATTTTTTGCTGTGTACACCGCCTTGATTAAAGGATAAGGCGGGATAGAAATACCCTTTAAATAAAATAAATAAATAAATATAAATGCTGTTCTCAAGAAATTCCTTCTCAATTTCAAACTTATTTTCCTTAACATTTTTCTTGCATCATCTTTTGAATCAGCATGCGGTCCTTTAACAGTGGGGAGGCTCTGGAAACCTCAGCTGATAACGGCAACCTTCTACATGATGTTACTCATCCCTGGATAGCATACTACACATTGACAGATGGATGCGTACCGCAGAGGCATAAAGCATTTCAATAAGCTCTGATTCATAATGAAAGCCTCTGGTCAGTCTTAATTCTGTAAATTAGTGCAAAGCAAAGGACATTCCAGACTACGTTGTCTGACAGGCGACTCTGGGACTTTTGCAGTCCATGAAATGGCATTAGCTTTCTATGCAGTAATGATAATTTGTATGCTGTCAGGCACTTAGATGGCATGGAATACAAATTAGCTCTCTGGCATGCATAAATAGTCTGCAATGAATGTGACACAGAGCAAGCCTATAGACCACACGATGTGTAGTAAACTTAATGCGGTCGTTTAGAACAATGTAGAAGGAAATTTAATACATGTAGATGTGAAAAACTATTGTATTACATAATGAAAAGGAACCTAATGCTCTACAGCTGAAAATAGACTCTTAAGAGCAAGGAAAACTAATATTGTAGATGTGGAAAATACATAAAAACAATGCTCTCTAAGGGACATTAATCTGCGATACATGAAAGACAGTCTAATAGACTCCAGTCCCTGTGAAGGAGAATGCAAACTACTAGCACGAAGGAAACCCAATACTCTACAGGATGAAAAAAGAAAAGCCTCTGTAATGAACACAAACCACCCTTAGACTGTCTCCCTTTTCCATGCAGTTCTATGGAGTTTTTGTCCTTTGAATAGAGAGATAGCCTAGTGGTTAGAGCAAAGGGCTGGGAACCAGGGGTCCAATCCTGCTACCCCACTTTGTGACCTGGGCAAGACACTTCACCCTCCTATTGCCTCAGGTACAAACTTTGTAAGCCCTGCGGGGACAGGGAAAATCCTACTAGAATAAATTGCTGCAGCTCAGGAAATGTTTAAAGACATTTTTGTACTCATGATGATGTTCGCTGCTGATACAGGTACGTTATTTTATTCTTTATTTTTACTATTATTCCATTTTAATTTCTTTAATTGTTTCTGTATGTTTTTGCAGGCCATTTTGAATGAGGCTGATCAGTAAAATGGCATAGACATTTTATAAATAACACTCTATGGGATTGCAACTCCCTTGAACTACTATTAGAAGGGTGTGAACTTAAAACTAATACCACTGAGAAGGCAGGCATGGCATAAGCTAAATCTAAATGAAAACAAGGGGGCAGAAAGAGTATTTAGGAATGGAAAGGTTGACAGCTGAGAAAGTTTATCATTAATCAGGCCTTTGGTGTATAATTTAGCACTAGAAAAACAAATTATATATAAACAAGCTAAGGGAAATTCTGAATAATGATATGAGTCCGTGTATAGCAAATAGTACTATTCCATGAATTTTAAGGTTTCAGGTGCTGTCTCATGAGTGTTTTTGACTTTTATGTAATTAATTATGTATGGAACTTACAAATTGCCTAGATGTCATGATGGCCAATCCACAAATGCTTTCAAATAAAATTAAATAAAAACAAGTGAAAAAGTGTACCCTAGTAGTGTGACACAATAGTATGTTTCCCCCATTTCCAAATTCAGGCATGTGGGGGGTTCATATGTGTGTCTCATAGGAAAAGTCAGGGTGTGTGTGTGTGTGTGTGTGTCGGGAGATATTAAGGGCTGGTTAGGTGCATCATGGTCTGTGTGTGTGTGTGCCATTATGGTGTGTGTGTGCATGTGTGTGTATATGTATGTCAAGGACTGCATTCGTATATGTGTGTGAGTGTATGTGTGTGTAAGTCAAGGGCTGTCATGGGAATTTCATGGAATGCGTGCGTCTGTGTGTCATGGAGAGTATCATGGAGTGTCGTGCATGTGTGTCTATGTGTCTCTCGTGGGTAGTGTTATGGGGAATGTCACTGGCTTCGTGCATGCGTGTATGTGGGGGTATGTGTATGTGTGTTTGTGCGTCATGAGGAGTGTTGGTGCTGTGTGTGTGTGTGTATGTATATGTTGGGGCTGTGTACATGTGAGTGTCTCTCTCATGGCCCTCCTCCCAAGCTTCTTCATTCTCTCTCTCTGTCTCTCATAACATGTCCTGTGATTCTCTCTGTCTCTCATAACACGTTCTGTGATTCCCCCATTCTCTATCTCTTTCTCTATCTCATGACCACCCCCCACAGACTTCACCCAATCTCTCTCTCTCTCTCTCTCTCTCATACGCCCTTCCCAGTTTCATTCAGTCTCTCTTTCACTCAACCTTTCTCGTCCTGGCTGCAGCTCTTCAGAAATATCATGTGGTTCAGACTTCCCACATTGCAATTGACTCTCTTGCGTGGTGGAGCCCCACACTGGAGGAAGTTCAGGCTGATCTCTTGGTCTGCAGACTTGCAAGACATCACACCACAAGACTGGTTGAACTTCCTCCACCACGGTGCTCCACCATTCAAGAGAGCTGATCGTGGTGGGAGAAGCATGAACCAGGGTGTTTCAGTAGCCTTACATACAGATGAACATGTGCAAACAAACATGCGTATGGGCAGAATTTCCCTGCCATCCCAAGATTTATGCCTAAGCGAAAAACGCCTACTAAATAAATTAGGCACTGTGATATTTCAGTAAGTGCTTTGGTCCTGAAGAAAATGGGGGGGGGGGGATATTCAAAGTATTTACATGATTTGCAGACCTGTAAACAGTGTAAATGCCACTCAGCGGGCTATTCAGTGGCACCAACATGGTTAGTACTGCTGAATATCCACAGGTGCTGCCGCTACACGCCTCGATGCTAACTGGTTAGCATCAAGGCATGCGGGAGTGTTCCGGAGCAGCGCTTGTCATTAATTGGGCAGTGGTGATATTGAGCCACTGCCCAGTTAGCAACACACAACAAAAAGCAGGTGCAGGAAACATTGGCCTAACTTTCACTGCAGAAGCCGACCATGTAGTGGCTAAATATCGCCGCTGCCCAGTTAGCTTCACAGCACTACAGACGACCTGGATATTCAATGCTGGAGCCCGGATATGGCCCCGGCACTGAACATCCAGATTTAAAGTTCCACACCAGTGGTTATCCACTGTAGGAACACTAGCTGCCAGCGCTAAATATAGGGTCCTGTATTTTTGTAGGTTGTGACACTGTTCATTGAATTTGTTCAAGAATTATCCAAAGATTTTGTTGCACAAAAGTATTTCGGGTCACACAAGTATCTTCTTCCTGAAAGAAGATACCTGTGTAGTCTCTAGAGCTCAAATAAGACATCCTTGGATTCTTCTTAATCTGATTCAACACAAAGCATCGTATCTTATAAGGAATCCTGGGAAAATTCATGAAAATATTTAGAGGCATATTTACTAAATGAATTAATGCATCCCAGACGTTCATGGACATACTGTAATTTGAGTTCTTCTAGTCCACAAGGCTGTAGCTCTGAACTTTAAAGACCTCTTTCTTTCTAAAAAGGAAGCCCAGGGGGAGAAAGAATAGCTGCTGGAGCCAGAAGAGTGCACGGTCTTGCAGTCCCACTGCTTGCCCATTGAAGCAACAGCCCCAACTCCCACCTGATGCCTCCACTCTCTCTCACTGTGCCACTATGTTATCTCTTCCTCTCTGCTCTATCTACCACTCTTCTCCTCTGTCTCCTTCCATGTTCTCACACTGGTGGTGCTGCAATGTCCCCTTCTCCCAGACCCCTCCTCCCAGCATAAACTTTTTTCTTCTTTGCCATTGCAGTTGGAGTGGGCTGTAGAGGCTTCAGCTGGCCCTGATCTTATTTGTTTTTTTATTTTTATTTTAGAAAATGACCACTGGGTGGGGCCTTTTTTTAGCCACAGTGGTGGTAAAGGTGAAGGTACCAGTGAGAGCAGAGAGTGGGAGGGAGATAGGAATGAAAGTGTAGGCAAGTGTGGAGTTGGACATGGAGAAGAGCACTCAGAGCTTCCAATTTACCCAATTCCAGGAGGGCTGTCTTAGTCCATTTCTGAAAACCCCATCCTTATACATTAGGGGATCCCGGGCACTGATTTCAATGAATACTTTTAGAGACTACAAGTTCCAAACTGCTTTGGGATGTACTCTCAAAACCAGGACTGACCAAAAGGTCTTCCTCTTGGAAGTGGGCAACTCAGAAACTCTGACCTCTGGAGGTGAATCTAGAGTTGGTGGGGGGGGGGGGGGTGGGAGAGGAAGAGCCCTGGGTCTGAAGAGAGATAGAAAGACACTCATGCCCTACTCCCCCTTGCTTAACTAGACACTGGAGGACCACCCATTGGCCCCTTGAAAAAGCACCATACCTAGGGTTGCTGGCTGACTCCATATAATAAGGAACATGCTAATCCAGTTCTGGTTTTACCCTATTGAATGCGTGGACTTGTAGTTCTGATTGTCCTAATGAGTTTTCTGAAAAAATTAAAACTATATATCTATGCATGCTATAGAATTCAGCCTCTTCCTTATGACATTGTATCAGGATTCAAGCTTAATCACATTCCAGTGTTGCCCTGAAGCCAAACAGTTGCCCACCACTGTTATAAAAGAATAAATAGACTAACTATTCATAGGATCTTTTGCAAAAAGGCACAAAACTGTCAACAAGCTGACAGTGCAACAGAAGCAAGTTGAATGGTTCTCCACTGTGACACCAGTTGTAATTATGAGTCAGCAGAAATCCCAAGGCTGAAATTCCATTTACCAATGATGTAAAGTTTCAATGTTACCTTTGGCTTTAATCTTTTCATACCTCAGTTCACACAGTAATGGGCAACCAGCACTTAGGGAAAGCTTTCAAGCAGTCTGGGTGCTAGGAAAGTTCTGTAAGTCAACCCCAAATTCTGGATAACAGTTGCGATTTACTTTACATGAAGGTGCTGTATACATTCAGTTAATTATGAATACATTTTCTTTGACAAATGCGCTAAGGACAGAAGTGAAAATGTTTTACTCCTATGCAAAATTTGCTCCAGGTTTACTGAAGAAAATCTCCAAGCATTTCCAAAAAGCAACACTGAAGCTATTTTTTTCACCGAAACAAAACTAACTTTGATCAATCTGCCCCTAAAAGTCACACTTACTAGGGGTAGGTTGTAGCACGAGCTGTGTAAGCAGTGCGGCCGCACAGGGTGAAAGTACAAAGAGGCACTGACATCATCATGGGGGCTTCCAAGAAGCCCAATGAGGGCACACGACTTAGTAGAGGGTGGCGCCAGGCTTGCAGGTCGCACAACGCACATTTCTAGCTTGCTATGATCCTCTGTGCATTTTGTTAGAAACAGAGAAACGTAGAAATATGATGACAGAAAAGACCACATGGCCTATCTAGTCTGTCCTTCCATAACAACTACAACAGTCCCCTTTTTTCCTTTAGAGATCCTTGCTTGAACATTTATGCCATGGAGGTATTTAAACATCTCAATCATATCACCTCTATCCCGCCTTTCCTCTAAGGTGTACATATTAAGATCCTTAAGTCTGTCCTCATATGCTTTATAATGAAGACCACTAAAGTGCCTTAAAAAATCTAGTGTGCACTAAATCTATTTGATGAGCATTAATCAACTAAGGGCCCTTTTACTAATTAAGGTTTTGCATTTTCCGTACATTAGGAATAAAACTCAATGCATGGTAAGTGCAAAAGCCATTTGGTAACTGTCTGTTGTGTGCCCAGCATGCCGCCTGCACTTACTGCATGGAAAAGTCTCTTACTGTGTGTTATGTTCGTGTGGGGGCATCTTACGCCTCCTCGAGGTGGCATTAAGTTCAGCCACTCCAACTGTAAAATTGACAGCATTTGGCAATTATTGTGTGCTAGCCCCAATGCACAATCCATAACCTACCCAGACTCTGCCCCTTTGCAAGTTAAGCAGTTAATGTGGGCTTTTGACCTTGCTGGCTGCTTTTATCACATGGCAACTGCTAATGGTTACTGCCCAGTAAAATGTGCACAAACTGCTTAGTACGCTTTAGTAAAAGGGCCCCTTAGTGCACCTTAATTCATCAGTTAGTGAGCATGACATCTATTTAGTGCACGCAAAAATCTTTTTATGAAAACAAATATGTGAAATTAACAAAAACAAATCACCTGAAGATCATGAAAAAATTGTGAGAAAAACAAAAACAAAACGCAAAGTTTTTCTTGCCTTCCCTGGATGTCCTAAAGGTACTTCTTTTTCTTACCCCTAGCTTTTTTTTTTTACATTTTGCGGTTAGATCTTTGTATAACGAACCCAAAGCACTAGTATTAAAGCCACATGAACATATCAGTTGACTGTTCTTGGTTCTATTGCTCCCTCTTTAGGTCTTATTCCCAGCTTGGCACAGTGACATGCTGCACAAGGCTCAGACGAATCCTTTGCTCTGAGCAGCTCAGCGGTCATTGCTCGTGTGATACCAGCACTGGAACTGCAGCCGTCACAGGAGAAAACGATCAGGAAGTGGAGTTCCTCCCACGCCGGGTAAATGTCAACAGGAGATTGCAAGGATGACAACAGGCAGGAGGCAAGACAAGGTGAGAGCAACAGTGCAAGGGAAAAAAGTGCTTCCTGGCTGCTCTCTCCACACCACCTACTGTTCAGTGTGTGCACATAAAGAGAGCTTGATACAGATATAGATATGTATATATAACATTTTCAAGACAACAGGAAGCTGATATTCAACCAGCTTCTGACTAGAGGTATAATTATGCATTTATATATTTTTGGCAGCATTTATACATGTCTAAGTGCTGCCTTGAAAATACAAATATAACGTTAAATACGTAGTTATATGATGATTAGCCGCTTCCACCTCCATGCATATAGGAAGTTGGCATCAGAGGAGGCGGAAGGACAAACAGCCCCACAGCATGCTGCAGGGCTGTTTGAAGTCATTGCCGCTGCCTCAGGTCCTGAAGTGGGGAGGCAGTGGGCCACCCTTGGACCACTGACGCTCTAGGTGACTGTTTAGTCTTGTAAGTGTCCTGCTGGCACTTAGAAAACAGTATATCCAAGAAGAGTCAATTAAGGGGCAGAGCAAAAAAAAAAACAAAAAACGATGTTTTTAATTTTGAGGGGTTTTCAACACTACATAGATAAGCACAATTCCCCCCTCAAACACCTGTGCAGACCTCAAGCCTCAAACATGCAACTAGCTCAGACCTAGGCCTGCCTCAGAACAGGTGCACATGCAGACGTCTAGTTTTGGTTAAGTATCCATGTACTCCTACTGCAGTCTTGTACAACCTGCCCAAACCATGTTCATGCTTCAGATCTACCAGAGTAAACCCCAGCTTTCTAAAATAGTTATTTGCACCTGCTGGTTATTTACCCATGGCAAGTTTTCTAAAGTCACCTCCTATATCTGTTATTTGGATATGAACACACAGCTGTGTGAAGGCACATTTCAGAAAGGCCGTTTAGGTGAAATCTGTGAGGTCCATGTCAAAATGTCTGAAATTCAGTGAGAAGGGTAGCAGGGAAGGTGAACATGTGTAAATAGCATCTAAAATCAACCTATTTCTGCCCCAAAATATAAACAGGTTCACCGTGATATAGAGAGGACCAGGGATATGTAGAATAAGGAGCCAGACGCATGCAGAAAACTAATTTCAGAAACGTGGATGTGCAAGTTATTGTATAGATGTTTGTGGTATCGGTCACATAGACATGCCTGTTCCAGTATTTCTGGATGCACTCGTTTGTACGATGCCGTGTACACGTCCTGGACTGCTGTTTTAAGACACAGAGGCGATAAAGACCAGTATGGTCCATCTAGTCTGCCCAGCAAGGCGGCAAGAGTAGGAGCACCTGCCGCTCTGTGCAGGCCATCCCTCCCCATGCCTTTGTTTAGGGGTGTACCCACTGCTCCGTGTATGACACCCCTATTTGTTCAGATATAAGAGATAGTTATGTTTATTTTGATTTTATCCTGTTGCTATAAAGGGATCCATTGTGCCTGTCCCATGCCATTTTGAATTGTGTCACTGTATTTGCCCCCAACACTTCCATTGGGAGGGCATTCCAAGCATCCACCACCCTTTCAGTGAAAAAGTATTTCTTGACATTGCCTTTCAGTTTTCCCCATTGCAGCTTCATGTTATGCCCTCTAGTTTTACAGCTTTCCCGTCTTTGGAAGAGGTTTGTTTGTTCATTAATATTCCTTAAGATTTTAAAGGTCTGAATCATATCTCCCCTGTCCCTCCTCTCCTCCAGAGTGTACATATTTAGGTCTTCAAGTCACTTCTTGTAAGTCTTCTGACACAGGTTCCAAATCATTTTAGTCGCCTTCCTCTGAACTGCTTCCAGCCTTTTTATATCCTTTGCGAGATATGGTCTCCAAAACTGAACACAATATTCCAAGTGAGGCCTCAACAGTGACTTGTACAGTGGCATTAGTACCTCTTCTTTTCTGATCGTAATTCCTCTCTGTATGCAACCCAGCATCCTTCTGGCTTTTGCCACCGCCTTGTCACACTATTTCGCCACCTTGAGATCCTCAGAAACAATCACTTTGAGGTCCTTCTCCTGGTCCGTGCACACCCATCTCTCGCCCCCATCGCATACAATTCCCTTGGATTTGTGCTTCTCAAGTACATGACACTGCACTTCTTCACATTAAATCTTAACTTAGAAGTTTAGGGGCTGAATTTGGTCACTAAATGTTTGTCACTCTCACTCCGCCCCAACATTCTCCTCTTTCCCATACAGATACATTTGACAGTCAATGATATTTAAAACAAAAAAAACATTATTGATGCAGTTAATGGTGCTGCTGGACTCAGAAGTGTGTTTGACTTTCGAACTGTAGAGTTTTGCTTCATTATAATAAAGTTATTTTCAAATTAGATCCTCTCAATAAGAAATTGGGTCACTGGTTCCCAGATCTGGATCTGAATTTCAAATTAGTTTGGTTCTCAAGGACTCTGTGAGATAAACTTATAAGCCTTTGATTTCAGGACCCGACTCATTTGTATCCACTGGTACAAGCCCAACCTGTTGAAGGATATTGCAGACCAGATGTGGAAATCGCTGTCCCAGATCTGCTTTGTTTTCTTTATACAAATATATTTTATTGAGAATAAAAGGTGGGCACCTTTTATTCCACTTTCCCTCTGGTCTTGCCTGTAAGAGGATTTGATGAGATTCGGCACAGCAATATCGCAGTTTACTCAGGTGTATAGTGTGGCAAGGGACAGAACCTTTCCAAAACATTAAATAATAATACCACCAGATAACAAATTATAACAGTAAGGGGAATTTCTATAGTTTTGCTTATTTTGCCTGTCAGTCGAGGTATTAAACTCAAAATAAAACATTGTTTTGGCTCTTACTGCACTTTATGGTTCTTATGCTAAGTGCTGCTCTCTCACAGTTAAAATATAACCTTCAAAATAGCATTTTGTCAAAAAAAGCCGGCATGTCCCAGCTGATGATCACTACTTATATGGCAGTCATTGTCCATCACATCTAACAGCTGCCCACTTGCAGAGTAATTAAATTGTCCAGGGCTAAACACACATACAAAGCAAGCGAAGAGACACATTGTGCCTACATTAAATGCTACAAAGGATTTTTTTGTGCATAAAGGTCTTTTAACGTGCATAAAAGGCCTCTTAAAAATTACCCCAGGGTTAGGTGTGCAAAAGTATATGCAGAACCAAGAAGACACATGCTTTTACAAGACCTGGATGTAGACATGTTCTGAGATAAGTCATTTCTGGACATTGCTTAGAAAATACACCTGTACATGTGTGCTTATGTGTTCAAGTTTATGCCTGCTCACAATGTCCGTGGCTTCAATCTAGGTGTGATTTCTGCTGCTTTGGCCCTAAGCGTTGATAAAAGCATCTATTTTACAAAGACTCGTAGGCACCTATATGCCTTTATAAACACCTACTTGCCCTTCACACATAAACTTACCCTCCGTATCTGTAGGTATCCTGGGGGTGGAGAATAGACAGAACAGGGTGGGACTAGCAATGGAGGGTAAAAAGTGACTTACACCAGGTCACAAGTGCCAGTGGGAATCAAACCCAACGAGGCGGTTGCTCTAACCACTAAGCTATATGGTAATTAGGCCTTACCTGCTAATTGCTGTTCCTGAAGGAACGACAGTCCAGTCCCTTACTTCTGGGTTGCGCAACCCTTCCAGCAGCTTGGAGGCTGAGCCCAACCTTTTTGGGGATGGAGCGGTATAAGTACCACTGGGACCACCCCCTAACTCCAGTATTCGAATGAAAAAGCAGACATAACCAATTTTTGGAACAACCTATCCAACCTAAACAATTCAAGAAACATTGTCTATCACTAAATTAGACTTTTTTTTTTTTTTTTTTTAATGGAATGGTATAGGAGGGGATGAGAGGGATGCCCCGGGCGGAGGGGGTTTGCCGGGGCTAGCCGCACCTGTACTGTGTTCGTTCCGGTGATTCTGCCCCTCTGCCTAAACCACAAACTTCAATTCGGCTGGACCCGGGGGGGATCAGGGACTGGACTGTCGTTCTTCAGGAACAGCAATTAGCAGGTAAGGCCTAATTACCATTTCCTTATCGTCACTCCAGTCCAGTCCCTTACTTCTGGGATGTACCAGAGCAGTTCAACCCTGGGTGGGGTCCGGCATACCGGAACGGAGAACCGCCCGGCCAAACCGAGCGTCCGCTGCACTCTGGACGTCCAATCTGTAGTGCTTGGTGAAGGTGTGGAGGGAGGTCCAAGTCGCCGCCCTACATATATCCAGTGGGGGAACTAGGCTGAACTCCGCCCAGGAGGTAGCCTGAGCCCTCGTAGAGTGTGCCCGCAGGCCCACGGGGACTTGTTTCCCCTTCAGGATATAGGCGGAGGCGATTGCTTCCCTGATCCACCTAGAGATGGAGGCCTTGGCTGCCGCCTCCCCTTTGTGCGGACCCCCGAACTGAATGAACAGGCATTCGGATTTTCTGAAGGGCGCTGTTCGGGAGAGGTATCTCTTGAGGATTCGGCGAATATCTAGGAGGCGAAATTTGTCGTCTCTAACTTCCCGCCCCTCCGAGGCGAAGGCCGGGAGGGTAACTGTCTGGTTCACGTGGAAGGGAGAGGAGACTTTGGGCAAGAAGGATGGAACCGTGCGCAGAACCACTTTGTCCTTGAGGAAGGACAGGAAGGGGGGTTGCGAGGACAGAGCCTGTAGTTCTGAGATTCTTCTGGCCGAACAGATGGCGATCAGGAAGACCGTCTTCAAGGTTAGATCCTTTAGGGAGGCATTCTTTAGTGGCTCAAAGGGATTCCCGATCAAGGCATTCAGTACCAGGTTAAGGTCCCAAGGGGGGATGATAGACCTTCGTTGCGGTCGTAGCCGCCTAACTGCCCTTAGGAACCTTGTGACGTCCGCGTGGGTCCCTAGAGGTTTGCCTCGGATCTTGCCCCTGTAGCAAGCGATGGCCGCCAGCTGGACCCTTAAGGAACTGTGGGCCAGACCCTTGTCAAACCCTGCCTGTAGGAATTCCAGGACCTCCGGAACAGAGACCGAGAGTGGTTTCTTTCGGTGCTCCGCGCACCAGGATTCGAAGATGCGCCAGACTCTCACGTAGGAAAGACAGGTCGAACGCTTCTTGGCCTGCAACATAGTCGAGACTACCGCCCCTGAGTAACCTCGTTTCAGGAGCCGTGCCCTTTCAATAGCCAGGCCGTAAGCGAGAACCGATCCACGTGTGGCATCAGAACCGGGCCTTGACTTAGAAGGTCCCTTTTGCAAGGAAGGCGCCACGGGTGGTCGGCGATCATCCTCACTAGATCCGCATACCAGGGTCGGCGGGGCCAGTCCGGAGCAATGAGGATTACCAAACCCTGGTGAGACTCTACCCGCTGGAGCACTTTTCCGATCAGAGCCCAAGGCGGGAATACATAGAGAATCCCCTCCGAAGGCCACTTTTGTGACCAGGCATCCAAGCCCTCGGACATTCTTTCCCTCCGCCGACTGAAGAATCTGTCCACCTTGGCTGAAGAGAACCGGGCCATGAGGTCCATGACTGGCGCTCCCCACCGAGCTACTACTTGGTTGAAGGTCTCCTGTTCCAGTTCCCACTCTCCGTGGTCTATCTTGTACCTGCTGAGGAAATCGGCCGTGACGTTGTCCGTTCCTGCCACGTGCTGCGCTGATAGTGCCTGCAGATGGATTTCCGCCCACTGTAAGAGGGCGTCCGCTTCCTTCTCGAGAGCGGGACTGCTGGTGCCTCCCTGGTGATTGATGTAAGCCACCGCGGTGACATTGTCGGAGAGGACGCGAATTGCTCTTCCTTGTACTAAAGACTCGAGCGCTTTGAGCGCCAGGGTGACGGCCCTCAATTCCAGTCTGTTGATGGGCCATTGCGATTCCAAGGGTGTCCATTGACCCTGGACGAACTGATCTTGGCAGTGTGCTCCCCAACCGGACAGGCTGGCATCCGTCGTCAACAGCAGCCACTGAGGGGGTTCGAGAGGCATCCCGCGATCCAGGTTCCTTGGGTTTCTCCACCAGTAGAGAGCCTGTTTGGTGCGCGGAGCGCACGGTAACTGTCGAGAGAGAGGATGATTCTGGGGAGACCACCGACGCAACAGTGACCGCTGCAATGGACGCATGTGGGCCCTGGCCCATGGAACTACCTCTATTGCCACCGCCATTGTGCCCAGGAGTTGAAGATAATGCCACGCCGAGGGGCTTCTTCTGGATAGAAACTGTGAGACCAGGATCCTTAGATCCCTGGATCTTGTCCGAGACAAGAAAACTCTGCCGCTTTTGGTGTCGAATCTTGCCCCGAGGTACTCGAGATCCTGGGAGGGAGTCAGCCTGCTCTTTGTACGATTGATGACCCAACCCAAGTCCTCTAAAACCTGGACTACTCTGGCCGTTGTCGAGAGACTTTCTTCTTCGGACTTTGCCCGTATTAGCCAATCGTCCAAGTAAGGGTGAACCAATATTCCCTCCTTCCGAAGGAAGGCTGCCACCACCACCATTACCTTGGTGAATGTTCTGGGGGCCGTAGCTAGGCCGAATGGGAGGGCCTGGAATTGAAAGTGACCTCCTGGTACCACGCGAATCTCAGAAACTGTTGATGGGACTTCCTGATTGGGATATGCAGGTAGGCTTCCGTCAGGTCGAGGGACGTTAGGAACTCCCCTTCCCTTACGGCTGCTATGACAGAACGTAGGGTCTCCATTCGAAAGTGGGGTACCCTGAGGCAGCGATTGACCTGTTTTAGGTCCAGGATCGGTCGTAGGGAGTCTTCCTTCTTTGGTACCACAAAATAAATAGAGTATCGACCCGATCCGCGCTGGCTTGGTGGAACGGGGACCACCGCCCCGAGGGCTATTAGGTGTGCGAGAGTTGACTCCACTGCCGCCCTCTTTGTAGAAGAGCCGCAGGGAGAGCGGACAAAGGCCGGGGGAATTTGTTCTGCAAATTTGAGAGCATAGCCCTCTCTGATCACTTCTAGGACCCACTGATCGGACGTGACTCGGGACCAGGCGGGAAGGAAGAGCCTCAGGCGGCCCCCTATCGTGTGCCTTCCCTCCTGGGCCCCCAACATCTCATGGTTTTCTGGGACCTGAGAAGGAGGAGGAGGAGTTTGATCCAAAACCTCGGCCGGCTCCCCGAAACCCTCTGAAACCTTGTCCCCTAGAGGGGAAACGGGTCCTGGAAAAGGGGGCTGACCTGGCTGGACGAAACCTCCGTGGATCCCTAGGCTGGGTACGTAGCGGGGGTAGAGAGCGCCCCTGTTTTTGTCTGTCTTCCGGGAGCCTGCCTCCCTTTGACTCCCCCAGGTCCTTGACTAGCTTTTCTAAATCTTCGCCAAACAACAGTTTCCCCTTGAAGGGAAGTCGGCTCAGACGCGCCTTGGAGGAAGCATCTGCTGCCCAATTCCGTAGCCACAGATAGCGCCTGGCCGCCACCACCGAGGCCATGTTCTTGGCTAGGCTTCTGATGAGATCGTACTGACTATCAGCCAAATAGGCTGCTCCGGATTCCACCTTAGCCGAGTTGGCCTGTGATTCGTCCGTTGAACCCTCTGTTGACTGGATTTGTTGAGCCCACCTTAAACAGGCCCGAGCCACCCAGGCTCCTGATACGGAAGCCTGCAAGGCCAGAGCGCTGATGTCAAAGGCCTGTTTCAGGAGCGTATCCAACTTCCTGTCTTGAGCATCTCTTAGGGCCGTGGCTCCCTCCACCGGGATAGTGGTCTTCTTGGTGACTGCTGAAACCGCAGCATCCACCCTGGGGGACTTCAGCAGTTCTTTATCCGACTCCGGGAGAGGGTAGAGGCGAGACATGGTTCGTATCCCTCTCAGGCCTGATTCCGGTTGATCCCATTCCTCTTGAATCATTTGACGTACCACTCTGTGGACAGGGAAAACCTTCTGGGACCTTCTGATGGCCTGAATCAGGGGATCCTCTAAGGTCTCGTCCTCTGTTGGGGAATCAGAGGTCACGTTGAGGGCTTTTAGGGACTCATTGATTAAGGTCGGGAGCTCCTCTCGGCGAAACACTCTAACAATGCGAGCATGGTCTTCCTCCGGGATCTCCCCTTCTTCCAGCTCCTCGTCTTCCTCCTCTAGATCCCTCTCGGAACCCTCCTCCTCTGGGGTGCCCTGAGAAGGGGTAGGGAGAATTTCCTCACTCATTAGCCTGGAGCGCTTGGAGGGTATACCTGAATCCTGACCACTTGCTCTCCTAGGTTTGGCTAACCTGGCTTCTGCCGGCAGGCCTGCATTGCCTGGGCCGAGCCCCTGCCTGCGCATGCAGTAGGCTTGGTGGAGTAACAGGACGAAGTCTGGGGAGAAGAGCTCTCCGACCCCTCCCTCCAGCGTGTCCCGGGCTACAGGGGGAGCGAGGACCTCAGTGCTAGTAGTCAGAGGCAACTGAACCCCCCCTTCTGCTTCCAGGGATTCCCCAGGCACCGGAGGTACTTGGGCCATGGCCAGACTGATTTCCTGCTCTACAGAGGTAGATGCTGCCGCGCACGCCCTGCAGATTCCCGTCTCTGTGGGGGTGCCCCTTCGTGTGCCACAGGACGGGCACTTTGCCTTGGAAGCCATGCTTTCCAGTTGCCTCGTAAGCGGTGCTTGGGTGGCAGGGCCGAGCAATTGGCGGTATGGCAGAAAGACCCAAAAACAGTACTAAAATTAAGATTAAAAATTTAAAGAAAGTTCTAAGAATTAAAATTAAAAAATTAGAGGACCCACTCCAGGGTGGGAATTGCTGCAGGGAGTGGAGCGGATAACCCCTGTGTCTTCTCCTCCCCCCCAGAAAGGCAAGGAAATTCGGGAGCCAAGAGAAGGCCTAGCCGTTGGAAACCACGGAGGCTTCACCCTGAGGGGTTTAAAATCACTTTAAGTAACTTAAAAATGCAATAAAATAAAAGTAAAATAAAGGTAAGCAAGGGCATTAAGCCACCGATGAATACTTGCTGTTTGATGACTTTCGGGAACACAACGCTCCTCCGCTCCGTTGGCTCGACACGTGTTAGGCCGCGGCCACGTGGAGTCCGGAACGGAGGGTGCTTTGCTGTTCGCTGCCTCGTTAACCCGGCTTCTCCCGCCGCGAGGAGGGATCGTGACGCCGACCGCTACAGCCGTTAGCGCTCCCTCCGGAGCAGAGAAGCTTCAATGCCGGCTCCGGGGATCGCCACCGCACCCCGCTGCTCCCGGGGGGGGGGGGGGGGGGCGGGCATCAGAGACTCGCTCGCGTCTCTGCCTCTAGCGCTCAGCCGCCTTCGGGGCTTCGGCGCGAGGCAGGGCTGCTCCTCGGGGATGCTGCTAAACACAGAGGATCTTTCCTCCCCCTGCGGCAGGCAGCTCCGGCGCCCCCTCCGGTCTCCGGCCCGGTCAGGAAGGGAGGGGGGGGAGGGAGGGAGAAGGAGGCAGACTGCAGGAAAATTAAAGGTACAGAGCTCAAGGTAAGAATAAAGAAATTAACTTAAATTTAAATTTAAATCAAATTAAATAAAATAGCTTAATTAGGAGAAGGCAGGACTCCAGTAAGCCCTAGGCTTACGGAACCCTCCAGCTGCTTGGAGGCTGAGCAATACTGGAGTTAGGGGGTGGTCCCAGTGGTACTTATACCGCTCCATCCCCAAAAAGGTTGGGCTCAGCCTCCAAGCTGCTGGAAGGGTTGCGCAACCCAGAAGTAAGGGACTGGACTGGAGTGACGATAAGGAATCCTCCTTTCACTCCATAGTGTATATAAAATAAATGCATCTATGCCTAATCTTTCTGGCACATACCTACACAATTACACCTGCTTTGTAAACGTGTGTGCCTGCTTTCCCTAACAAAGTGCACAGGGGCACATGCCTTTATAAAACTGATGTAACATGTAGGCTTATGGTTTCTTTTGACTCTAGTCCCTTTTGCTCTTCCTTGTGTTTTTTTAAGTTAACAAAGGGAACTGTTTGTTGTGCTGTTTCATTCCCCCCTTCCTGTTTTATTTCCTCTCTAATCTGCTTTCTTAATTAGGAGTATTTTGCATAAGCAATAGCACCTTTGCAGAGCTGCCAAGTTACCCAGTTCCAGGAGTGAGATTTTTTGCCAGTTCTAGTTTTAAATTTGCCTTACAATGCAGTATGGTATTTGTAGTCCCCTGGTTTTACCCATTGGAATCAGTGCTGCACGTCCCATAATGCATCAGGATGAGCTTGTCATAAGTTCAGGACTGGCTTTAAAAGCTCACTCATGGAACTGGATAGCTTGGCAACTCTGCTGTTGGGAAGGCTCCGGCCAGCTGCTTCTGTTTCTATGCAAAAACGAACAGATGCACATGGCATCCCTCCCCCACCCCCTTGCTGGCAGATGAAAGCACTGCGGCAGCTCAGGAGTTGGCAGGGGATCGCACTTCTTCACCGGCAGAAGGGTAGCAGCAGCTCTAGATCCATGGTGCACCCAGTTCCTCTCAGGGGCTTCACCTGCCTACTCTCTCTCCTGTCAGGAAAGCCATCCCTTACCCCCCCCCCACCTTAAAAGGGACAAGCTCTGAAGGACCTACCACTGATGGCAAGGCCAGGCCTTCCCCGCTCTCTGCCTCCCCCATTGACAAGAGAGAGATAGACAGCTTGAGTTTGTGAAGGACCTACGACTGGCAGTCAGATCAGGGATCCCCCCTCCCCCATGAGAGAGAGAGAGTCAATGGGGGAAGCACAGAAGGAACCACGGGCTGTGGACTGGCCAGGCCCCTCTCACTGATGTTGAAGACAGGCAGTGCAGAGCCTCAGTCCCAGCCACAGAACTGGCAACTACAGCCTTAGGAGATGAAGCGAGTGAGGGGAAGGGGGGGGGGGGGCGGGGAGATGGCCACTCTCTGGACTGATTCCATCATGTTTATGTCCTTTCTAGCAAGCGGTCCTGTCTACACCCATATGTATTTGTAATCGTTTCTCTGAAGAATTATTTTGTCCCTGGTTGTTCTGTTTGTCTGTCTTAGCAGACTGTAAGCTCTAAGGAGCTGGGACTTTTATGTGTATTTGTATAGTGCTGCATATGCCTAGTGGCGCTATATAAGTGATGATTAATAACTATAGTAGTATTAATAGGAAGTACAAGAGTGCAACGGGTGGCAGGGAAGGGAGAAAGAGATTCAGAGCTAGGGTCAGTGGCAAGAAAGGGAGGAGATTTCAAGAGGTTGAGAGTGACGGGCAGTGTATGCAGCTGAGAGAAAAAACTGCACATGCTCATCACATATTTACCCTCCAGTACACGCACACACACACAGGCACAGGCATGTGCCTCTCTGTCATTTACCATCACATATACACACCTCTTAACACCCCTGATGTCACAAACACACATATGCACCTCTAACCCCCCCATGACACACACACATGCGCGAGTGCATCCCCCGACATCCCCCCATGACACACACACACACCCCCTAACAGTCCCCATGGTGAAACGAGCCATTGTATCATACTACAAGTGTACATTTTTCAACTTATCTTTTTGCTAATTTGTATTTCCCATCCTTAGTCTCTCCCCAAGTACCCCCTCTCTCTCTCTCTCTCTCTCTCTCTCTCTCACAAGCTCCTCCTCAGAACTTTCTCTCTTTCCCATGTGCCATCCTACGAGTCTCTCTTTCATTCTTCAGGCTCTCCTTAGCAATTTCTCTCTGCAGTCCTTCTCTCTCTCGTCTATTCAGCTTCTCTGCACCAGTCTCTTCTCTTTTAGCACTCCCCACTCCAGCAGCCAACTTTGTATACTATATCCACCAGCCTGCAAGTAAATTTCAAAGGAAAGCTCCCCACAGAGTTTCCTTTGTAAATTCTGGGTCCAGTGGCAGTGAAGGTACTTTCTCCATGGACTAGCAGGATTGTGTCAGCCACACCTGGTGACGTCCTCCGGGCGGCGCCATACGGAAGTGCTCTCTAGAGTTCAGGACTCTCTGGCCATGCCCCAGGTAGCCCACCTCCCTGACCCGCCCCTAGACCGGTTAGTCTTCATCCTTCCGCCTTGCCAACAAGACGGACCCTGCTCTCTCTCTACCTTTGTTTTGTTCTTTGTTTTTATTTTTAAAAAATTTTTTATTTCAAGCCATGCCAAAATACAATTCAAAAAAGTGCCCACTATGTGGCAACAAATCTTACTCTTCCGCGAAAGGCTGCAAGCTCTGTGGGACCGGCACCAAAAGGAGGAAAGGGCATCACGGGTCAACTCCGGGCTCCGTTCCGTGCCTTCTGGACGTCGCTGACCCTATGCCGGCTCAGGATGTGCCTGGATGGGCCTCCATCCCCAGCCGTGCCACCGTTAGCGCTGAAGACGCTTCCAAACAGACCCCGGCACGGGACGTGCCCGACCGGATCCCCGTTGCAAACCTGGTGCATCCAGCAGCTACGCCGGTAATCAGCTCTGCTGCCCGCGGCGGCGCGGAGGTAAGCTTAGCCCTCCCTAACGCTACCGCATCTAATTCTGGGCCTGAACTGCAGTTTCTGGGGCCCTCCACATCTTTCCCTCGAGGCCATGTGGAGAGCTGCAATGGCGCCCACCAGGAGTCATCCAGCTGCACCCGGGAGTCCTCCAGCTCCTCCCATCGGGTGTTCCCAGCAGCCTGCGCGGTAGTAAACGCCGCCCCCTACTCGGTCCTTACATCGGGACCCAGCGCTTCCTCCTCGGGACTGGTGGCGGTTTACACTGTGGTCTCATCGCGTCCGGAACACGGACAACAGCACCGGAGGAGCCCCGAATGCAGAAAACACCGCGAAGGGGGCAGGCATCGCAGGAAACGCCGCTCCAGCTCTACTTCGTCTTCAGGCAGCCCTGCACCAACGCGCAAGAGGCGCCACGGGGAGCACCGCCACGGAGCACAAGGAAGGGACAGTTCAGTCAGCTACAGGAGCCACCAGGTTAGATCTTGCAGCCATATATCTGATGCAGCCAATAACTCTGCAATCCTGCAACTTTTGACTCAAATTGTCCACTCCATGAACGGACCTTCCAAGCCTGAGACTCCTGCTGACCCCGCTGCCCGGTCTCGTGCAGATCCCCGTTTAGAGTGTCCCCAGACCTTGTTCTAGCAGCTGCACCTTCCCTACGCTCCCCTGACAACCCCTCTCCGGACAGCACGGCAGAAGAGCGGGATATAGAGGCTGTTGTGGGCTCCGCCTCCAACGACAAGAGCGTGCCAGACACCGGACACTCTCCTGAGACTGAGGGACCTCCCCCCCACTCCAGAGGAGCGTTCCTACAGCAAATTCTTGCAGAAGGTAGCTTCCGCCCTGGCATTGGCCTCACCTGAGCAGGCCGAGAAGCAGGACCCGGAGGTCCTGAGCTATCTCTCAGCGCCCAAGTTGCCCTTCATCTTACCCATGCACCATAAACTGCGGGATGACTACCTCAAGGTATGGCAGACCCCCGCCTCAGGGCGCCCCTTTCCTAGAAGGCTGGACTCCAAATACCAGATCCAACCCGTGCCAGGATTCACGCTACCACAGCTCCCGCATCAATCCATCGTTGTCTCCTCAGCTCTAAAAAGGGTCAGATCCTCACGTTCCCACGCTAACCACCCGCCTGGACGTGATCCAAAACTCCTGGATGATATCGGCAAAAAGGTCTTCCAGGGAGCCATGCTTAATGCCAAGATCGCAACGCATCAGTTCCAGCATATCCTATTCCAGGACACCTGCGTGGCCAACATAAGAAACGCAGTCGCAACCCTCCCTAAAGAGACACAGACATTGATTGCTGGCTTCCTTGCAGACATCTCTGAATGCAGAAAACATCTGGCTAGCACAGCCTTCGATGCCTTTGACACCTCAGTGCGAACAGCGGGCACGGCGATATCGGCCAGGCGATGGGCGTGGCTCAGAGCCTCTGGCCTCAGTGACAACACACACGACAAGATCGCGGACGCCCCTTGCTCCGGCGAGTCTCTCTTTGGAGAGAAGGTCACGGACGCTGTGAACGTCATGAAGGAGCATTTCACCACCCTCCAAACCCTTGCGGAGGAAGGGTTTGAGCACCACAGCGCCCCTCAGAAAGGCGGCTACCAGCGAAAAAGCTACTATGCCTCCAACAACTACATTTCCAACAAGAGGTACCCCTCCAACCGCAAGTGGCAAGCACCGAGGTACAAGAGTAACTCTTACCATGGACCCTCTGACCAGCGCCAATCCCAGAGGGACCGCAAACAGAGGAAGGGCACCTCCACACCCGCCGCCAAAGATGCCTCTTCTTTTTGACGCTACCTCACGGGCGCCTACCCGGATAGGGGGTCGCCTGTCAAGCTTCCTCGAGGAGTGGAAAAGGATATCTTCCGACTCCTGGGTCCTCCGTGTCATCAAAAAGGGATTCCTCTTGCGTTTTCGCACACCACCATTCCAGCACAACAAACCGTCCAGCAGAACCCCGCCCCACCTGCAACTTCCCATGGCGATGGAACTGATACACCTCCTGGCCTCTCGAGCCATAGAAGAGGTACCTTCCCGCCAAATCAACTCTGGGTTCTACTCCAGATACTTCCTCATTCCAAAAAGGACAGGCGGCATGCGCCCTATCCTAGACCTGCGCAGGCTGAACAGGTTTATTGTCAAGGAGAAGTTCAGGATGTACTCCCTCAACGCCATCCTACCCCTGATCAAAGCCGGCAATTTCCTGGCATCATTGGACCTACAGGAGGCCTACACCCACATCCTCATCCACAAGGCGCACAGACAATACCTTTGCTTCCAAGTGCTGGGTCGCCACTACCAATACAGAGTCCTCCCCTTTGGCCTGTTTCCCGCGCCCCGAGTCTTCACGAAGTGCGTAGCCATGGTCGCAGTGCATCTCTGCAGGCTAGGGATATCCGTCTTCCCCTACCTGAACGACTGGATCTTCACAGCACCCTCGACCCAGGACCTACGGGTGTCCCTGCAGAAGGCAACGACCGTGATTACCTCTCTGTGGTTTGTCATCAACCACGACAAGTCACAGCTACAACCCTCTCAGCGACTCGAGTTCATTGGGGCGGTGATCGACACACGGACCTCACGAGCCTACCTGCCAGAACGTCGACAGCTCACTATCGCCTCCCTTGCGACTGCAGCCACAGAAGTGAAAATCTCCTTGGCTCGGGCCCTGCTACGCCTCCTGGGCCATATGGCAGCAATGACCTCAGTACTTTCTACGGCAAAGCTGATGATGCGACCGCTTCAATGGCACCTGCGTTCTTGCTGGAATCAGTATTCCCAACCCTTGTCCACCCAGGTCCCAATGCCCCGGGACGTCAGAGATCACCTACACTGGTGGTCCAACAAGTCCAACTTGCCCGGGGGCAAGGACATTCATCAGCAGCCACACCAAGTGACTCTCACCACTGATGCATCCAACACCGGTTGGGGCGCGCACCTCCAGCACCTCAGCACCCAAGGTGCATGGTCACTGAGGGAACAAAGGCTGCACATCAATCTCCTCGAGCTCAGAGCCATAAGATATGCTCTCCTAGCCTTCATTCAACACCTGAGGAACAAGTCCATCCTCATTCAGACGGACAACCAAGTAGCAATGTTCTACGTGAACAAACAAGGGGGGACCGGCTCCCGCTCCCTCTGCAACGAGGCGAGGGCACTGTGGTCCCTAGCCTTGGAGAACAACTGCAAACTCCGGGCCACCTACCTACCAGGGGATATGAACACCCTTGCCGACAAGCTCAGCAGGCAACTGAGGCCTCACGAGTGGTCGCTCTCCCAGAAGGCGACCAATGTCCTCTTCCAGCTATGGGGGACACCTCCGATAGACCTATTCACAACGGAGTTGAATGCCAAATGCCACCTATTCTGCTCCAGGCACCCTTCACCCAACAGACTGGCAGCGGATGCATTCGACGTGTGCTGGGGGGAGTGGTCTCTAGTGTGCGCCTTCCCACCTACCCCCCTCATTCCAGTGACCTTACAGCGGATCGTCCAGGACAAAGCCCAAGCCATCCTCGTGGTTCCCCACTGGCCGCGCCAGATGTGGTTCACACTCCTGCAACGTCTCGCCCTCGAGGATCCTGTACGCCTTCCCCCCGAGGCGGATCTCCTGACACAGAACGGGGGCACCACTCGGCACCCCAACCTCAGAGCCCTCGCTCTCACTGCCTGGAGATTGAGCGGGTGAGCCTCTCCGGTCTCCAGCTCCCAGTGGAAGTACAGGACGTTGTTCTGGCAGCTCGGAAGCCATCCACTAGGAAATCCTATGGCCTCAAATGGAAGAGATTCAGTGTCTGGTGCGCAAAACGAGGCCTCGAGCCCACTACTTGTCCTGTCGCACAGGTTCTCCAATATCTAAAGGCGCTGTCCGACAGTGGCCTCAAGACCCAATCCATCCGGGTACACCTCTCAGCCATAGCGGCCCTTCATGTACCGGTGGACGGAACCAACTCCATTTCAACACTGCCTATTTCCAGCCGCTTCATGAAAGGACTCGCCAACCTCAAACCCCCGGTCAGGGCCCCAGTACCGCCCTGGGATCTCAACTCTGTCCTGCTGCGGCTAACGCAGGCACCCTTCGAGCCACTCGCATCAGCAGAGATGAAGTTCATCTCCTGGAAAACTCTATTCCTTGTGGCCATAACCTCCGCAAGGAGGATCAATGAACTACAGGCTCTGATGGCTCATCCTCCTTACACGCTTCTACTTCAAAAACACGCATCCCTGCGGACCAACCCTAAGTTCGTCCCCAAGGTCGCGTCGTCGTTCCACGTCAATCAGTCCATCGAACTGCCCTGCTTCTTCCCGGAGCCCCATTCATCCATGGAAGAACAACGCCTGCATACCTTGGATTGCCTACGGGCCCTCAGGATATACCTGCAGAGAACACTCCCGGTCCGAAAGAGTGATCAGCTCTTCGTCTCTTTCGACCCCAACAGACCGGGCCTGCCCATCTCCAAGAGGACTCTTTCTAACTGGGTGTCTTCCTGCGTGGCCTTCTGCCTTAACGCCTCAGCCGACCCGTCAGCACCGGCGGTCGGTCCACACAAGCTCCGGGCATTGGCCACCTCCCTAGCCAACTTGCGCTCAGTTCCACTTCCAGACATCTGCAAGGCAGCCACATGGTCTACACCGCATACTTTCCAAAAACATTACTGCCTAGACCTGCGTTCCAAAGAGGACTGTGTGTTGGGAGCAGCAGTTCTCGCCTCAGCTGTCGGGGAAGTGTCCGGTAGGCCTCTGGAGACTACCTGTTGAGTCGCTAGGCCCACAGGTGTTCCCACTCTGACTGTCATTCGATGTTCAGCAGTACACCATTCTCGCACCTTACTGCACTGTTACTGCACCTGTTGCACTGTTACTGCACCTTGCACTATTACTGCACTGTATTGCACTGTTTATCTGCACTGTTGTTGTTGCACTGTTGTTGTTGCACTGTCGACCTTCTCGGTTGTTACTCACAGTACCGCTGTGCTGCTGCGTCAGCTCTGATCGTTGTTATGCTTCTGTGGTTGTTAATTAAAAATTATGCCCCTCAGTGCCTAACCTGTCCTTACTTCACCTCCTCCACCACTGGCGCTCTGCGCTGCTAGGGAGACACCAGGTGTGGCTGACGCAATCCTGCTAGTCCATGGAGAAAGCGAGGTTACTTACCTGTAACGGAGGTTCTCCGTGGACAGCAGGATAAGTCAGCCACACAATCCCACCCACCTCCCTGGAGGAGGTCTACTGCAGTGACTTGCCCCTTGCCAGGGAAACCTAGCTAGGAACATACTAACCGGTCTAGGGGCGGGTCAGGGAGGTGGGCTACCTGGGGCATGGCCAGAGAGTCCTGAACTCTAGAGAGCACTTCCGTATGGCGCCGCCTGGAGGACGTCACCAGGTGTGGCTGACTTATCCTGCTGTCCACGGAGAACCCCAGTTACAGGTAAGTAACCTCGTTTTATAGTACCTGAAGACTTTACATGCACGGTGGGATATCAAGCTAATCTTTTGTAGTTGTCTGTCCCCTTCAAACTTCTGGCTTGATCCCTGACAGTTGCCCCTCCCCCCCTCATAATCTCTAGCAGTCATGTCTCCCTACTGCTCTGCCTAAAATAAATTCCTTCTCTCATGTCCTCCCCCCCCCCCCTTTACTCCTGGCTCTTTCCTAAGTGCCATCTTTTGCCTTCCCCTACTGCCTTCTCCAGAGAGATATTCCTCCAGCCCTGCCTCCCCCATCCTTGGTCCCTTCCCAAGTCCTTTTAAATCTTCCATCTCCCCTCTGTGGCACCTTGTCTGATTCTTGGCTTCCTGCTCTTCTCCCATGGCTCCTTCATAAGTGCTATCCCCCTGCTTGTCCTTTTTCAGGTGCTTTTCCTCTCTTCTCCTAGCCCTTTCTGTACTCCCTCCCCATAATCCCTTCCTGAGTGCTGTTGCCCATGGTGCTGTATTGAGTGTCATCGACCCTGCCCCACTTCCCCTCATCCTCGACATCTTCCATGTGGACCCTTCCCCAGCTCTCCCTCCTTCCTCACTTCCTAGTTCCTTTGGAAGTGTTTTCCTTCCTGCGTCACTTCCAAAGGCCCTTTCTCAAGCGTTTTCATTCTGTTTCTTCTTCCCTCTAAGCAATACACCCCCACTACCACAGCCATACTACTCCCCATCGCAGATTTTCCCTCTCAATGGCAAGTCCACAGAGCAGCCAGACCACATGCAGCAGTGCCTGAAAATGCTTTTGATTGCCTTCTCCAGCCACATGCAACAGCAGTTAATGAAGGTGCTGGTGGCAGCATGGCTTCTAGATCCTGATGACAGAGATCAGCCATACTGTTCCCCATTGGCTCTCTGTCCTCTTCAGGCATATGGTGGAGGCAGCGTCTTCACCCGCTCTTACTACTACTACTGAACATTTGTATAGCGCTACAAGACGTACGCAGCGCTGCACAGACACATGTAAACGATGGTCCCTGCTTATCAGAACTTACAGTCTAGTCAAGACAGACAATACAGTAGCTGTGGACATGGGATACATCAAGGGGGAATGGTAAGGAAACACAAAGGAGATCAGATGAAGTCCAGATACAAAAGCGACAGCAAAGAGGTGAGTTTTCAGCCTGGATTTGAAAAGGGTGAGAGAAGGCGCCCGATGTACAAACTAAGGTAGTTTGTTCCAGGTGTAAGGAGCAGCAAGGTGAAAGGAGCGAAGTCTGGAGTTAGCAATAGAAGAGAAGGGCACAGATAGAAGCAGTTTGCCAGAAGAGAGGAGTTCCCGAGGGGGGGGGTGTAGGGAAAGATAAGAGAAGAAAAGTAGTGAGGAGCTGCAGAGTGAACGCACTTATAGGTCAGCAAGAGAAGTTTGAACTGGATGTGGAAACGGATAGGGAGCCAATGAAGAGACTTGAGGAGTAATATGAGCATGACGAGGCTGACAGAAGATTAGTTGCACAGCAGAGTGTTCAACAGATTGAAGGGGAAAGAATCTTCATGATGATTCATGGTTCTCTTGGCAATCAACTACACTGTCTTGTCTCCTCTCAGAGGTTTCAGGATCCCTATAGCTGCAATCAGCTGCCCTCTTCCCCTTCTCCTTCCTGCACGGATTTGGGCTCCTTGAAGCCATGATCTTTCTTTCTTGACATGGGCAATATGAAATTAGGCAGTAGCAACATTAGAGCCAAGCTCCTTAGAGGGGAGGCCGGCTTGCTCTTTCTCAGCAGTTGCATTTTGGTTATTTCCCTTGTGGAGAATCCTTGCGATGGTCTCATAGACCCCCAGGAATCCACAGCCCAAAGTTGGGAAGCAGTGCCTTAGAAAAATAAAGAGTTCGCCCTTCCAGCACCACCCAGCTCTGATCCCTAAGAAATCTAGTGCCCAGACCAACAATCCACCACCTGCCTTTGAAAAATAAAAAGCGCTCCGCCAGAACTCCTGTGCCTCAGTGCTTTAGAAAAAATAATGGCGGTCTCCCTGCCCCCCACAGCCTTTCCCCCCCCCCCCATGCATTTTTGGGCATGTTCCTTGATTTGATCTCTAGCCGTACTATCTGCTCTCCATGAACATCAGCTCAGACCCACCTCTCCACCAACTTTCCATCAGAACCTTCTCTTTCTTTTTATCATCTGGCGTCAGCACCTTTCCTTCAGCCTTTTCGATAGCCCCTGGTAGCAAGAGGAAGGAGTCAAGCAGCAGTCCTTACCTCTGCCTGTTTCCTTTTAAAGTCAGAACCATATGGGGTCCTGTGAGACCAAGCAGGCCTGTGGAAAGGACAGCCAGCAAGGAGGAAATAGCAGTAGGTGAGCATACTGCTTGCCAATTCCTCCAGCTGACAGAAGACCGGGGAACTGGAAACGTAAGGAGAGGCCGAGGAAGATTTTGCAGTTGGCAGTGGCAGTTGTAACCCACCGTAGTCGTCCTGTACAGGCTGCCAAATTTCTGAAGCAGACTTGCCAGGAATGTCTGATCTAAACAGATTTTAAGACTGATATAATCCTTTACTTCAATTGTGTGCTCAAATTGTTCAAGTTGTTTTGCAAACAGACCAGTTGTATGTAAATTTATCTCATGTGGTAATCCTGGAAATTGGACTGGCTAGGTGCGCCACCAGACGAAGGTTGAGATGCACGGATTTAAGTCACCAGCACTAAAACCCTTTGCCTGTCTTCATGCATATTTATTCCTTTCGTTTTTTTGTTTTTTTTTTTTAATTAGGCAATGACAAAGGTATATTTTAACAAAGTCAAACTTATATAAACTGTATGAAAAGCAATTTGTGGTAGCTTAACATATTAATGCTGAATGGTTTCCTCAAGTTCATTTCATCAATTAACACGTGACGGCATTTCACAATTATATTCAGCAATAAAAAAAGGTATCAAGTGAGTTGATCTATCTTTGAACAGCGGCATTCAAATCAACCTTTTCTGACCTACTTTCAAAGAAGCATGATATAAAACCTTTCCACACAAAATGTGACAGGTGTACTACAGCTGCCCCTGGCCAAAAGATAAATGCTCTTATTTTAAAACCACCAGCCCCACTAATAGATGACAAACCTCCTGCATTAGCATAACCTACAAATATCTTACATTGCTGGGAAAATGCCAGAGGCTTAAAGCTTAATGGCGTTCTACATACCTGACTTAAGACAGGCTAATGCAATCTACCACCAGAGGATTTTTTTTTTAAAACTTGCCCGGTAGCCTAAACCTGCCATTACAAAAGATGGTACAGTCCCAGAGGCTCAGAAGCTCCAGATAACAATGCTGCCTTCGTTTGCAGATTTCTCCTTGCCAACTAAACAAAGTCAGAAGCCCCTGGGGTGCAAATACTTAAGAGTTCACACCTTCAGCAGGGAGAGCTGTGGCTGACAAACTCATTCCTTGGGTTCTTATCTGCATGTTTTTGGATTCATTCATATTATTTATCTTTTATTTTAGGTCCCTTTGTGTGATTTTATTTAAAAAAAGGGTTTTGGTGAAATAGTGTTGATTATGGAGTGAGTGCCAAAAGAAGCTGCACGTCCTGTGCGTATAATATGGGCGTTTGGCATTGGCGCGTATGCGTACACAGCCAATTGTAGAGCATCTGTTCTTTGCGCAGACATTGGCTCCCCTTCTTTCAACTTTATGCTGAGGTTTTGCACCGTGTCCTTTGCTGCATTCCAGCACTGAAGTCTCGCGCTATTGGCATGTTACGAAAATGCGTACATGGCTAATAGCATGTGACTTCAGCGCCAGCTTTCTGCATCGGCCTATTTGGTCTAATAATGGTATCATTTGCATATTTTAATTGATTCGCTGTCCTGCCCTCCTCTCCCCTCCCCCCCCCCCCCCCCGCCACACACACACACACACACACACACACACTGTGGTTTTGGGTATGGAAGACCCAACTTAGAAATCATTGGGACAAGGTGTAAAAAAGAATGGTTTAAATACAACAGCATCTATCACACTAAGGAGCAAATACAGACATCTAGAGCAGTTGATCTGCATATTGCAGAAATACATAGCATACAGTCCGATTCCCTGTTTTGGCCTTTTGCATTAGCCAATATCATCAGCAAATAACACCATCATCATCTCTCTTCAAAATAAACATGGCAAACAAGACCTAGCTGCCCAAATATGACAACTGTTTTCTTATATTCTGGTGAGAACAGTAAATCAGAACAGATCATGACAATCTGGATTTGTGCCTGTTAAGGCTGAGAAAATATGATCAAACTGTGAGCCAAATCATCATATCGGAGGTAGGAAGTGAGCTGACACAGGCGCTCGTTTATTCATCCTTTGTTTAGTATGTTGGCTCTAGCAATGCGTCTTGCTAGTCAGCTGAGTCCCCTGAAAACTGTGACTGAATTCACTAGATAAACCTTGCTGTTAATCTGAAGCAGGCACCCCCCATCCCCCCCCCCCCCATGCACTTTCACTGTTACTCAACTCTTTTCTCTCTCAGAGATGGTTATCACAAGGCTAAACCGATGGGGGAAAATACCCTTGAATGAACAGGCAGGTGGTTGTAAAAGTCTAGATTCCTGGGTGGTCCACTCAAAGTAACGGCATTCACTAGAGAAACACAAAACTCCTCTGAGTCCTTGTCTGCAAATTGAAGGCTCTACTCCTGTCTTCACTGTTGTCCTTCATAAGATGCTTACCCTGAAACTTATCCTTTTGTATCTGGAAAAGCTGTGACCCTTCACTGCACAATTCAATTTAAACATCCACAGCACTACTACATTCTATAGCAAGCGTCTTCAAAAGATGAAGTTGGCCTGTGTTAATTCTACTACTGGGATGACCAGCCTCCATTACGCTAAGAACAAACCTTTCTATTTTCTCTGCTGGCTTAAACCTATAAATTCTAACTGTTGATTTTTGGGGGGATTACTATAAATTCTAACTGTTGATTTGGGGGGGGGGATTACTATTATAGCTTTTAACTGTGGTTTTAGACTAAGCTTGGGGGCATTTGGACTGCTTTCCTTGTATAGACTGTATCGGTGTGTGCCCACGATTCAGGAACAGCCTACTCGCCAGAGACACTTAGGTTCCCGCTCACCCTACCCCTCACCCCACGGGCTACTTTGCCTTTATAGTGGTCACATACATGCCATCTATCCTTTCTTACTTGGGTTAAAAGTCCACATCTTCTTCATCCTTTCTTCTTCTGCCTCCTCTGGGACTGCTTAACCAACATGTCGAGTATTCAGTGCAATAACTGCAGTACTTTCATTTCAAGACAAATCATTTGGAGCCTAAGAGCTTGTCCTATGTGCCTCAGGTCAGCTGCCATGCATGACGAACTGACTCTACTAAGGAAAGACCTAGCAGCCATGCATAAAGAAGTGTCTCTACTGAGGGAGGAACTGGCTGCAATGAAGCGCACCTCTTCTAAGATACAAACTGAACAAAGTCCACCACCGCTCCCACAAAGAATCAAACACCCCAGGAACAAATGGATCACAGTGGGTTCTGGAAGATTGCGGCCTGTAACGCAGAGACATCCTATACATCAAGAGATATCCCTGCATAATGCCTTCTCTGCCTTGGCTAATGAGGATGCTCAATCCAATGAAACTGAAGGGCCCTTAAATGAGTCAGACAATGCCCAATCTCCTGCTAAAGCACCAAATATGAAAAAAACCTCACCAAACAGAAAACTACTACTACTTGGAGATTCCATCATCAGAGGCACCAACTTGGGAACACAGTTCAAAGGTGTGAAGATAGTCATATGCCTACCAGACTCGACAGCCAGCAGGAATACAAACCAAATTGCTGAAGTACTTAGCGCAAAAAGTGAACACTCCAAACTTGATGTTGTTATCCACTTAGGCACAAATGACCTGGCTAGAAACAGTGCCTCTACAGTCCAAAAGGACTTCCAATCTCTGGGAGAGAAACTCAAGCCCACTGTTAGCACTGTTGCATTCTCAGAGGTTCTGCCTGTTCTTGGTAAGGGGACAAAAAGGCTGCATCGCATTAACAGCTTTAATACATGACTCCAGACCTGGTGCAAACAAGAAGGATTCAGATTTATTGGCGATTGGGGAAACAGATGGACCAACAAGAGACTGTACTGTGCTGATGGACTGCATCTCTCTGTCGCAGGGAAAAGAATCTTAAGTGAAAAATTCAGGCAGTATGTGGATATGCATTTAAACTAGGAAAAGGGGGTGACGGATGTGGAAGATCAAGACCTGCACGCCACCCCCTGCAAAAGCAGAATAACATCAGAAACAGCCACACTATTAAACCACACATTAAAAACAAGTGGGAAGATGTGGGCAGAACAAAATCAATGCAAAATACACACAAGCCAGGTAAATGCTGGAAAGCAATGAGCACAAATGCTCGAAGCTTAGTTAACAAAGTTCCGGACCTGGAAGCCCTGGTGGAAATGGATTTGGACATTGTGGCCATTACAGAAACATGGTTTAATGAATCGCATGATTGGGATATAGCCATAGCTGGCTATAATCTATTCAGAAGAGACAGAGAAAATGGAAAAGGAAGAGGAGTAGCCTTGTATGTCAAAAGCAATATTAAAGCTACTGAAATGCAGGGGACATGGGGAAAAGAAGACGCGCTCCGGACTGCGTTGGAAAGAGGAGATGGCACTGTCATCCATAGTGCTGTAGTCTACAGACTCAAATTGAAGAGATAGATAACAATTTGATTATAGATATTGCCAAGATAGCCACAAAGGGGGAAGCGATCATTTTGGGTGACTTTAATCTACATGATGTGGATTGGATTACTCCTTCTGCACATCTGGAAAGAAGCAAAAAAATTGTAGATGCTCTCCAAGATGCATCACTTAGACAAATGGTCATGGAGTCAACCAGGGAAAGCTCAACGCTGGATTTAGTGCTCACCAACTGTGATAGCATGTCAAATGTCTGCGTGAGTGCCCCTGTGAGCAACAGCGATCATCACACAGTGTGCTTTGAGATAAAAGCCAAGGTACAGGCCAAACATAGCAAGCTCAAAGTCCTAAACTTCAAAAACACTGACTAATAAAATGGCCAAGTATCTAAAGGAGGAAATGATAGTGTGGAAGGAGATAAGGGAAGTGGAATTGCAATGCGCTAAACTAAAGGTGGCAATAAAAGGAGCAACAGATAAATATGTAAAAAAGGTAAACAAAAACAAGAGGAAAAGGAAACCTATTTGGTTTTCCAAAGAAGTGGCTGCTCAAATAAAGGCAAAAAACACAGCTTTCGCAAAATTCAAAAGCTTGCAAACAGAAGAACACAGAAATGAATACAGGATCAAACTCAAAGAGTCAAAAAGAGAAATAAGGATAGCAAAATCAAAGGCAGAGGAAAAGATGGCTAAAGATGTTAAGGGTGGCGACAAAACTTTCTTCAGGTATATTCGGGAAAGGAAGAAGATCAGAGTTGGAATTGCAGGACTCAGAAGTGCTGGGAAAGGACTCATGGATAGTGACATAGAAAAAGCGAAATTGCTAAACAAATACTTCTGCTCTGTTTTTACTAAAGAAAATCCTGGAGATGGACCAGCTGTGACTCCCAAATATAAAAATGGGAATGAAGTAGATACCATACCATTCACAGAAGATGAGGTGTTGGAACAACTTGCTAAACTGAAAGTGGACAAAGCCATGGGACCGGATGGGATACATCCTAGGATACTGAAAGAGCTCAGAGAGGTTCTTGCAGGGCCGTTAAAGGATGTATTCAAGAGATCCTTGGAAACAGGAGAGGTTCCTCAGGACTGGAGAATGGCTGATGTCGTACCTATACACAAAAGTGGTAACAGAGAAGAAGTGTCAAACTACAGACCCGTGAGCCTTACCTCGGTGGCGGGAAAAGTAATGGAGATGCTCCTGAAAGAGCGAATAGTGAACTTTCTCAAAACCAACAGGTTGCAAGATCCGAGGCAACATGGTTAACTGAAGGACGGTCTTGCCAAACAAATCTGATTGAGTTCTTTGACTGGGTGACCAAGGAACTAGATCAGGGGCATGCGATGGATGTCATCTACCTGGATTTCAGCAAAGCCTTTGATACTGTTCCTCATAGGAGGCTTGTCAGTAAACTCAGTAGCTTGGGGATGCGTCCCAAGATGGTAAACTGGATTAGAAATTGGTTGACTGACAGACGACAGAAGGTGATGGTACATGGAGCTCACTCGGATGAAAGGAAGGTGATTAGCGGGGTGCCCCAGGGTTTGTTAATGGGCCCGGCACTGTTCAATGTATTTGTGAGTGATATTGCTGAAGGACTGAATGGAAAAGTCTGTCTTTTTGCAGATGACACAAAAATTTGCAACAGAGTGGACTCCCCCGAGGGAGTGGATAACATGAGGAAAGATCTACAAAAGCTGGAAGAATGGTCTAATGCTTGGCAATTACGATTTAATGCGAAAAAGTGCAGTGTCATGCACTTAGGTAGCAGAAATCCAAGGGAAATGTACGCGATAGGGGGCGAGAGGTTGGTGTGCATGGTTCAGGAGAAAGACCTTGGTGTGATTATCTCTGATGATCTCAAGGTGGCAAAACAGTGCGACAAGGCGGTGGCAAAAGCCAGGAGGATGTTGGGCTGCATACAAAGAGGGATTACCATCAGAAAGGGGGAGGTACTTATGCCACTGTACAGGTCGCTGGTGAGCCTCACTTGGAATACTGTGTTCAGTTTTGGAGATCATATCTTGCAAAAGATGTAAAAAGACTGGAAACTGTTCAGAGGAAGGCGACCAACATGATTTGGAGCCTGCGTAAGAAACCTTATGAGAAGAGACTTGAAGACCTAAATATGTACACTTTGGAGGAGAGGAGGGATAGGGGAGATATGATTCAGACCTTTAAATACTTAAAGAGGAACGATGAACAAACAAAACTCTTCCAAAGACGGGGAAGCTGCAAAACTAGAGGGCATAACATGAAGCTGCAAGGTGGAAAATTGAAAGGCAATGTCAGGAAATATTTTTTCACTGAAAGGGTGGTGGATGCTTGGAATGCTCTCCTGATGGAAGTGGTGGGGGCAAACATGGTGACGGAATTCAAAACAGCATGGGACAAGCACAGCGGATCCCTTTACAGAAACAGGATAAAAACAAAATAAACTGAACCATCTAACTTCTCAACAAATAGGGGTGTCCTACATGGAGTGGTGGGTCCACCCCTAGACAGAGACATGGGGAGGGGTGGCCTGAACAGAGCGAAAGGTGCACCTACTCTTGCCGTATTGCTGGGCAAACTGGATGGACCATGCTGGTCTTTATCTGCCGTCATTTACTATGTTACTATGACCAACCAGTATTCTCTGGCTAGTTTTCTGTGGCTGGGATAACTGACAGGAGTGCAAGCCACCAGTGGAGCTATCTATATACCCCCAAATTGTATCCCCCTCCCTTTAAAGTCATAACGTAATAGGCTTGTGGTCCAAAATGGCTCTCTCTCCTTCCTTGAATGCACTCAGTTTAGAGTTATGGTTACCAGTGTCCTGCTTTTAGGCAGAGTTAATTAAATTATGTCCTGCTTAAGCAAAAACATGCAGAATTATTCTGTTTTTCAATCTGGCCACACACGAAAAAATTAACTAAATTTCATACATTGTGCACATGAGCATATCAAGGATTTTTCCGAAGTGGAGCTGTGGGTGCAGATGGTCTGATGTGCTGTGATCCCTCTACTCCTACTCCATCTCACTCTTATCTTGCCTTCTGCTCATCTCTTCTTTGATCCTTCAAGGTTCCCCTCCAAATTATCCTCCCTTTTATTTTCTTCAAATCTCCACCTCTGGGTTCTTTTCTGTCTTTCCTCCTCTCACTCAGGCATCACCCCATGTCTACTTCCTCTCTTACTGTAAGTTCCTCCCATTTCTATCTTTGTTTCTCTCTACCTGCTCCTTCCTCAAACATTCACCCCTCCACTCTTCCTCTCCATCTTCTCTTCATTATCCCAGGTTTCTCCACATATCCTCCTCTTTCATGAGGTCATCTTTATTGTCCCCTGCATTTCTATCTTACCTCCAAGTTCTTCTTCATCTCTCTCCTCCCCAAATCTTCTCAGTTTTCCCTTCTACTCCTTCCTCCATTACTCCTGTCCCAGATTCCTTTCCATTATCCTTTCCTCACTTTTGCATTCCACTCATGTTTTTGGGCATAGTACTATGGGCAGAGAAGTGGCATAAGTTACAATGAGGGACCACCAAACAAACGTTTGCTGAGGGTCCCCCATTGTTGCAGTGATGGCACTCCCCTATGTGGGCCCCCCTTTGGTGCGGCACCCTCCATGTGGCGCCAGCAAACTTACTTCATTGTGTTTGCTGCACTGCCTCCACTCTTGTAAGTCTGCAGGGGCCCGGCGTCTGTTCCCTGCCGGACCAAAGTCTCGCAGTGTGGCTGTTATCGCGAGACTTCAGGCTGGTGAAGAACAGCTGCCCACCGCAGGTTTAGAAGAACAGAGCCAACATGGCAAACATGATAAAGTAAGTTTACCATGCTGCCACCACTGCCATCCTGTGGGCCCCCTTTCTGCCCAGGCCCCCTCCCTCGCATTGTGGGGGCTGCTTGGGTGGAATTTATGCCACTGAGGTGTTTGTGTTCCCTGTCTCCTTGGCTGTTCTTTTTCCTCTCCTTTCCTCCCCCTCCCCCAAAGTTGTATGCTTCCTTTATAATCCAGAAACAGACAGAGGAGCATGTCTACACCCTCCCACTGGTCATCACTAACATTGATATGCCATAGAGAAGTAGAGGTGGAAGAGGACTGGCCTTAAAATGTAGCAGTGTAAGGTGTGACTTTCACCAGGGAGCATGACTTGTATTCTGGAGATGTGTCAGCTGCTGCCCTACTTAGAGCAAAAGCGTGTAGTGCATGGGAGGAGAACAGGCCGACAGAATGCAATCAATTGCTCAATGCCCACACTATTGACCTGATGCTGTTGCTGTCAATCTATGGATTTTCACAATTAGCCAATGTGGAAGCTGGAGTAGGGGAATGACAGAAGGTGGAGAAGATGGTAGACAGTTTGGGGATGGGGAGAGAAAGGCAAGAAGAGAATATGGAGGGCAAGGACAGAGAGGGAGAGAGAGGAAGGTGATAGAAAAGGAGGAAGTCAGAAAAGCAGAGAAGGTAAGATGGAGGAAAGTTGAGGCTACGGCTTAAGGGGGAGATGCATATTTTGTATGATAGAAACATAGAAACATGACGGCAGAAAAAGACCACATGGTTTAACTAGTCTGCCCTTCCATATTAACTACAATAATCCCCTTATTACCTTTAGAGATCCTCTGTGTTTCTCCCATGCCTTTTTGAACTCAGATACTGTCCTCATCTCTACAACCTCCACTGGGAGGCTATTCCACGCATCTACCACTCCTTCCATAAAGAAATATTTCCGCATATTACTCCTGAGTCTATCCCCTTTCATTCTCATTCTATGTTCCCTCGTAGCAGAGCTTGCCTTCAATTGAAAGAGACCCTTCTATGCATTTATGCCATGGAGGTATTTAAATGTCTCTGTCATATTGCTCCTATTCTGCCTTTCCTCTGAAGTATACATATTAAGATCTTTAAGTCTGTTTTCATATGCTTCATAACAAGGAGCACTAACCATTTTAGTAGCCACCCTCTGCACCGACTCCAATCTGCCCATATCCTTCTTAAGGCGCGGTCTCCAGAATTGCACACAATATTCCAAATGAGGTCACACCAGAGACTTATACAGAGACATTATCACCTCCTTTTTTCTGCTGGTCATTCTTCTCCCTATACACCCAAGCATCCTTCTGGCTTTTGCAGTTGCCTTTTCTACCTGTTTAGCTACTTTAAGATCGTCAGACAGAATTACGCCCAGGTCCCGCTCTTCTTTTGTGGATAGAAGTACCTCACCCCCTAAACTGTACAGCTCCTTTGGATTTTTGCAACCTAAATGCATGGTCCTACATTTTTTAGCATCAAATCTCAGCTGCCATATTCTAGACCATTCTTCAAGTTTAACTAGATCCCTCTTCATGTTGTTGACTCCTTCCTATGTGTCTACTCTATTGCAGATTTTGGTATCATCTGCAAAGATGCAAACCTTACCCAACATCTTTCCGCAATATCATTAACAAAGACGTTAAACAGAATTTGACCAAGGACGGATCCTTGCAGCACACTACTGGTAACCTCCTTCTCTTCAAAGGGAGCTCCATTTACCTGTACCCTTTGTTGCCTCCCACTCAACCAATTTCTAACCCAATCAGTAACTTTAGGGTGCATCCCTATGGTGCTCAGTTTGTTTATAAGTTGCCTGTGCGGAACAGTGTCAATATCTTTACTGAAATCTAAATACGCCACATCTAGGGCTCTCCCTCCATCCAACTCCCTAGTCTCCCAGTCAAAGAAATCAATCAGTTTTGACTGACAAGACCTGCCTCTGGTGAATCCATACTGCCTCAGATCCTGTAATCCATTGGACTCCAGAAACCTCCCTATTCTCTCTTTTAGTAGCTTTTCCAATAATTTACTAACCACAGAGTTTAGACTAACTGACCTGTAGTTCTCAATGTCATCCTTACATCTGCTTTTGTGTAAAGGACCACACATGCCTCTCTCCAGTCCTCTGGCACCACTCCCGACTCCAATGAGGCATTGAAAAGGCCGCTAGAACATCCCCAAGTTCCCTCATTATTCTTGGTTGTATCCCATTTGGACCCATGGCTTTGTCTACTTTTAGTTTAGCTTGTTCCTCTCGATGACAGTCTTCTTAAAATCGTTCGAGATTCCCATTGCTTCTGTTGATGGGCATGGTCCCATTTTGAAAATTCACCTTCATATTTATTATTCAGCTGATTACAATATTTATAATTCCCACATACTAGTGAAATACTTAAACTTAAGAGTAGGACCATCATGTACTAATTCATAATGCTGGGTACAAGTTTTTAGAAATGTTAAACATTAATATGCTTTAGGGATGTGCATTCATTAGTATGCCTTAAAATATTTAAAGCAAGCTACAGTGATTTAATGTGCACTAATTCATTTATCACACCATATTTTATCATAGTGAGCATTAATGGGCATTTTTAATAAACCACGATGTTAGTAAGGAGTTCACTGAAAACTAATCACGCCATGTTGTTAGCACAGAGCACCACTGTAAAATCTCACGCTAATCAGTTAATGTGTGACTGGATGTGGACTAGGCAGATTAGGGGTGGAACATGGGTGTTGATAGCACATCAAGGTTACCATGGGTGTCACTGGCCCATGTTAACTGCAAATCTTGCTATTAGTGTGAGTGCACTTATCGCCTCACCAAGGGGAAGCGGTAAGTGCACCTGCATGCCGCTTAGGATGGCGAGCTGTGGCTCCAACAAACTAATGGCAGGGCAACATGTTGGAACACCCCCAACATTAGCGCAGGCCTCCATGCTAATTCTTGAGGTTGAATTCAGGCAAATGTTGCACATTTTAGTAAACATACCCCTACATCAATTTAACATGCACTAAAACAAATGTGTGTCCAATCAGAATGCAAAACCACACTTGCAAAAACCACCAAGGAACCAGTCAGAAGTGAGGCGTAACAAAGGCAATTTTTATTTGAGGAAGAATAGCTAAGAGCCTCGAAACCTGTCATCGGTGATGAGTTCCTTTGCGCTGGATTTACTACTACTACCACTACTAATATTTAACATTTATAAAGCACTAGTCATACGCAGCACTGTACAGACATATGAGTCCCTGCTCATCGGAGAGGAGTAGTTTGATTTGTGGGATTCTGCAAGTGCAGAAGTGTGCCTGCTGATACACTGAGGCAGCAGTCCTCTGAGGCCTGTACCCCTGACGAAGGCTCGTGCCGAAACACGGCCATGTCAGGTTTCAAGGCTCTTAGGGGCTTGTTTACAAAGCCGCGGTAGTGGTTCGCGATCGCGATCGCAGCCGCGGCCCCATTGAAATCAATGGGGCCGCGGCTCCAATTACGATCGCAAACTGCTACCGCGGCTTTGTAAACAAGCCCCTTAGAGATCTTCCTCAAATAAAAATGGCCTTTGTTACACCTCGCTTCTGACTGGTTGTCTAAAACAAATGTGTAATACTAACCACAAAACCCCATCCAAAAATTAGGAAAAATTCATGAAAAAGAAAAACAAACCAAATTATTCTTGCCTATGCGCATCCCTAATATGCCTTTATTGTCTTCTCTCTGGATATAACAAACTAAGGGCCTCATTTACTAACCTGTGCTGTTTTAATGTGCCTTAATGCACATCAACATATGATAATGCTTTGTTAGCAAATAGGCTCTATACAGAATGGGTCTTGCATTAAATAAAAATGTGTTAACAAGTGTTTATGCAGATGAAAAAAAATGAGGTTATTATCTCATATAAGGGCCTATGTCACTCCTCTGCAACTGAAGCATTAGTATTGTTCTACAGCTCACAGTGTCTGATTAATTTTCAATTTAAGTGCACAAAAAAAGAGGAGATTTCAAAGGAAGCGAGCCAAATGTCATTACCTGGCTGGAAGGTCTCGAGTGAAAATTCCTCCCCCCTCCCAACAGCAAGTATGCATGCATTTCCACAATGCTTTAGGGGGTGTGCATTTGTTGTTGACCATTTGGTTTGCTAGTGTGCCTTAAAAAATGTAGGGAGTACTAAATTAATGCACACTTACCAACTTAGTGCACTTTAATTTGTTGGTTAATATGTGTTAAAATTAGTTTGGCGTGCACTAAACATTTCCTCTTAAAACCAAAGTGTGAAGCTAACTCAAAAAACACCTGAAAATAAGGGAACGTTAATGAGAAAAATGAAAATCAAGCATATTGTTCTTGCCTGTGCATTTCCCTACAATGCATGAACTGGGAAAAAAATCGAGGGAGAAAATCATGCATGTAGATTTCATTTTCAAATTCAGATGCGGTGTTCGCCCCGATTCCAATGCCCACAGAAAGGGCAGGGGCAAAATGGGCTGCTAGTCTGTAACCAGAATTTTTATGGGCAATGAAAACTATCCAGGTAATTGACCCCATGTGGCTTTTAAAGTTCTATTTTATTTTATTTATTTATTTATTTTTTAGAAAATGCGCTTAGAAATTATTTTAAATAATTCAAAATTAATGTTAGGTATCTGTTAGCATATAGAAACATACTTTAGTTTTTACATTTATAGGCATAATAATTGGTATGTTCTACTACTTGTTAGTGCTCTCTTTGGCACCTCTTGGCCATTTATTATCGCCTTTCTTTGAGTGGAGGAAGGGGCTTTGTACCCTTAACAATCCCTCTGAAGTTAACAGTTCAAACCCAGGCTATTTAGAGTTGTTCATAATGAGATCAGAAGTGCATCGGATCCTTTAGGTAACTATTGTAAATTCCCTTGATTTAAGGCAGGCAACACGCTCCTCTGTAAAGAGTTATGAGGCCTGTATGAATGTCATGGACAGGAAGAGACAACACCATAGATTCCGAGAGCCCAGTTTGAATTCTTTTTGGTCTAGAACTGACAGGTCCCAGGAATGATGAAATCAACAATTCAAATAGCCAGTCTGATTTTCCCTTCTAAGTGGAATGGTAAGCCCGAATCCGGTCCCTAATTGTTTTAGTTCAATAGTTAACATAGATAAGGAAGAAATCTTGGAAGTAAATAGCTAGCATGCTGCCTGTTAAGAAAAGATATGTTTTGCACATCTCAACAATGTTATTTTTTAAAAGATTCTTCTGTGCTGCTGCCTATCATAAGAGTGACTGCTTTTGCCTAACCTAATTCAACAATTTTTGGACACAACGACTTCACCAAATGCAACTACATTCCATCAGCTCTTTTTTATCAGTTCAACCTGAAATGGAATCAGATGCCACTCAGGAGACAATCAAAAACAGATCAAAAGTGTATTGTGCCATTAAGGTAATTCCAGTGTGAAAAAACTAAGGGGCCCTTTTACTAAAGTGCATGGTGGTTTTGCACATAGCACATGAATAACGTAAAACTTCACGTGTGCTAAGTACAAACCCACCACATTAATTTTTGGAGGTGTGGACAGCATTTTCCCAGCAGTTAAGGGGGTGGGGGGTATATTAACACAGGTGCACTTAACTCCACCAATTGAGGTGGAGGGTATTGCACCCATTCTAAACGCTAGTCTGACAGCGTGCAGTGTTTAACCCCACGCTGCTGGCGCAGTGCTCATCACCCCACTCTCTACCTCTCACCCGCCCATTTAGTACTCGAACACTCGAATCACAGTGCAGAAATCAGCCTCCGCGCTAACAATTACTGTGATTACTGCCTGCCAAAACCCTGCTAACTGCATAGCATACTTTAGTATAGGGGCCAAATTATGTAAAACTAAAGTCAGTGGAATGTTCCCTTTAAAACAAAATAGCTGACAAAAAAATGCAAAACATAAAAAAAATAATAATTTTTTCAACTGGTGGACTAGTTCACCTTTCAGTAATTGTTTCCTTAACCTTACTGCCCACGTCTTGAAGGGATTTATATTCACAACAGGAAAGTCTGAATCAGATTGTGCATGCATTTAATATTTAAAATTTCAGATATCACCATGTAAATTGCAATACAAGAAATAACTTTTAAAGAACGTACCATTAGCATTTCTCATTATATCGCAATTCACGCTAATCTGACACCATATAAATGAATGTAACATTATCTTAGCTCTGCAGTACAATTTTTTTTTCTGACATTCAAGTTTAGATTCATTCGCTTCTTCTGCGGCTTAAGACAATTTCATTCACTACAAAGCGAATGCTGATTGTGTGTCTGAGGAAGTGGTATGTTTTTGCCAGCTTGTTTTTCAGGCAGTGCAGATTACAAATGAATTTTGAGTGGTTCCCAAGGGTGACTCAGACAGTAAGTATAACCTTCCAAGATACATTGGAAGCTGGTAAAATGTTTTTATTTGGCTTTTACTTAGAAACTTCCTCCCCACCATTCCTCTCTCCTCTACTTCAATATGGTCTCTGTGAGCTCCATGATAAGAGCTTCCACTACAAATGCATTTTAAGAGAAATAATACATAATTCATTCAAAGCAATGTGCAACCAGCACTGCTTTGTTCCTTCAGTACTTTATCACAGTATATTTCTTTGTTATTTATTTGTTTTAATAACAGGAATATCTGCAGACTTGTATAATGAATGAAGTGATAATAAGGGAGGCTCGGTTTTGCCAGGAAACTCTCTAGAACAGCGATGGCGAACCTAACAGAGCCGCGAAAGGGAAACTAATCCCTTCGCGCTCTGAAAGCCGGCGCGTGTCACTGTGAGCTGCGACGAGAGAGCGGATAGAGGGGGAGGGCAGGCTGTGCTGGGCAGGGGGGGCCCCGCGGCACACTCGATTCTGCCGCGGCGGCCCCGGCTGCGGGAGTTGACAGCTTTTAAAAAAAAAAATGTCCCTCGGCTGGGCTGGGCTGGGCTGGGGGGGGGGTTAGGATTGCTGATGGGCTGGGGGGGGCGTTAGGAGTGCTGATGGGCTGGGGGGGGGTTAGGAGTGCTGATGGGCTATGGGGGGGATGGGGGGGGGTTAGGAGTGCTGATGGGCTGGGGGGGTTAGGAGTGCTGATGGGCTATGGGGGGCTGGGGGGGTTAGGAGTGCTGATGGGCTATGGGGGGTTAGGAGTTCTGATGCGCTATGGGGGGGCTGGGGGGGTTAGGAGTGCTGATGGGGTATGGGGGGGATGGGGGGGGTTAGGAGTGCTGATGGGCTATGGGGGGCTAGGACAGGAAATGGGCTGATGGGGAGGGGTTAGGACTTGAGGTGGGTTGATGGGGTTAGGACTGGTAATGGGCTGTGGGCTGTTGGGGGGGTTAGAACTGGTAATGGGCTATGGGGGGGTTAAGACTGGTAATGGGCTGTTGGCTGATGGGGGCTGTCTGGTAATGGGCTATGGGGGGTTAGGACTGATAATGGGCTATGGGGGGGGCTAGGACAGGAAATGGGCTGATCGGGAGGGGTTAGGACTTGAGGTGCGCTGAGGGGGTTAGGACTGGTAATGGGCTGTGGGCTGATGGGGGGTTAGGACTGGCAATGGGCTATGGGGGGCTGACTGGAAATGGGTTGATGGGGTTAGGACTGGAAGTGGGTTGATGGGGGGGGCTAGGACTGGTATTGGGCTGGGGGGTTGCTAGGACTGGAAATGGGCTGATGGGGGGCTAGGACTGGAAATGGGCTGATGCAGGGACTAGAAGGGAATGGATGCTGGGTGAGGCTGGAACTAGAAGGGAGCTGATGTTGGGGGAGGATTAGAATGGGATGGGGCTGGGAGAGTAAAATGGAGAGGGGAAAAATATTTTGTGTGGGAGGGATAAAAAATCTACAATTGGCCGGGTATTTGGAGAGTAAGTGGGGATTGAGGATGGAGGGGTAAAATTTGAGTGGATGAAATAGGAATGAGGAAAGAGCAAAAGGAGAAAGATTAGTATGTTAAAGCGGATGTAGAGAGAGAGAGAATGGAAAAAAAAAACTAGAAGAGAGAAGAAAGGACAAATGGACAGCAGATGATGGAGAGTTAGCAGAAAACATGAAGAAACCAGAAGAAAGTGGCTGGAGCAATTGCAACTGAAAAAAAATGCACAAAAGGTAGAAAGATATCTCTTTGACAAGTTATCAGCATGCATGCAACAACAAACATCACATTAATTTTTTTCATGTATAGATTCTTTGGGAATACACACCGAGTCCTGACACAGTTAACAGTTTTAAGAAGTTTATCTATTTTTTACTCAGGATACATTTGACATGTTATGTGAATAATACATTTAAAATATATTGTGTAACTGAATCGAATTCTTCCTAAATTCATTAAATTGAATGAAATCATTAAAACATTATAAATTGCCAATAAATTGAAATGAAAACCAAAGGATTGTGAATCAAATTGATTCTCTGACAATACAAAGATTCCAACCTTTACAAATGATGTTACATAGTTCAGGCAACTTTATAAAGAGTTTTTAGATACTAAAATCTTGTTGTTAAGGTTTAATTGACGTGCTGGCACTTTGAGGAAATTCTTTGGTTTTGTGCGGCAGTTTGGGCACTCGGGCTCAAAAAGGTTAGCCATCACTGCTCTAGAACAAATGAAGATGACGGAATAAGTTCTTCATAGAGAGCGCAAACTGAAACAGTGGTCTTTACATCAAAGGCCTTACAATGAAAACTTTCAAATTGGGAGCTTGAAGTGATTGCATTAGGAGCAATGTGATTTGATTAGGCCGACCTTAGTAGAGAACAAAAAGGCTGCTTCTAACAATAATGTTGGCCTCGAACATTATCGAATTTCAAAAGAGGTATTGTGCCATCCAGTGCAATTCTGGACTCCTCCAGCGAAGAGTAGGTTGTTTATAGCTGGCAGTTCCATGGATGGATTTTAGGATGTACCAGTAGATAGAATACTAATTAACAGAAAAAGGAATAGTAACTCAAGTGCAATAGTTAAAAGAAAAGACCAGAGTCACATCTCTGACCTTCTGCATTGTTTCCAATAGCATATGTTAAAAATCTCCTCCTGTAGGTGCAGGATTCCCACCAGACCACAATTCCAGCTAAGTCTGGATTTCTACTTCTGTATTAGGTGCTCCGCTGCCCATCTATCTTTACTGGATTTTAGAATTGGATATTCGGCCATAACTACATGGATGGCATTTTCTCTGAAGTTTCTAGATTCATTTTATCACTACCAAAGTTTCCCAAACCTGTCTTGGTGGCTCCACAGTCAGCTGAGTTCCCAGGATATCCACCACACTGTGACTCCACTATGGATATCTCAAAACCCTGACTGGATGGTCACCAGAACCCTGCTCCATGGCCACCTCAGAATTTGACTAGAGAAATTCTCCATTGTTTAGGAGGATGCCCACATGCAAGCAGGAAGTGATAAAAAGCCATGGTACCATTGCATGTTTCTGGCTATGGTGAAATGCAAATGTTTAACATTAAAATAAGTGATAATGTGGTTAATGCTAAATCCATCAACCGTAAGGAAGGGAGGGCAAGCAGTTTCCTTATTCCCAGTCTTGAGACTGGTTAATGCTATCTCCTTCATTCCCACACACATTTAAAAAAATGGGTCTCCGTTTGATTTTAAGCCAGGATAGCACCTAAGAAGACAGTGCATGTCCACTAATGGAAGGAGGGAACTGCAAGGTTCAATGGACAGTGAGGACATTGTCTTAGAGAGACAGTTTAAATCCAAACAGGGCTAGCAGGTGTTAAGTCATCCAAATTCAGGACTTGAAAAAAAGTTCCTTTGCCAGCTAAAGTGAACAAAGTAATAGCCTCTTACATTAAGGGAGCTGTTTAAGAAGTTCTATTCATGATTGACATGTCTGAAAACACCCTTTCAGATATGCCAATCACATTTATACCCCACAAACCATGTTATAGAGGAGTGAATGTACGGGTGTCCGACACGATCGCTTCTATATCACACAGGGGCGTGACAGATGTGTGTCCAGGGCAGCAATGGAAAGATCCACGCGCCTCTTCAAGTCCAGAATAGTGGAACGTGTTTAAAATCACTGGTGGACACCTGCTCCTTGGAATGAAAAGGAATTTGAAAAGCACTTGTTCCGACCAGCTTTCAACACTAAGGATGACAGCGGCATTCTCTCGTCGCCACAATAAGTTTTCCCCCTCATAGAAGAAGAGCAGATGAAAATCAGGACCTCTTTCCATACTGCTTCAGCATTGCATGTCTCTGTTTCTAGTAATGGCAGGCCGGGACGTGTATGTGGTAAGATATACACGTGAGCGTTCTGAAATGCCAAACATGTCTATGTTGCTGTTCTCGGTGATGTCTATTTTTCACACATGCATGTTTGTAAAATCAGTCGTCTCTCTTCACGTGCCTGGACCCTTATTCTGCAAAGTCCCCATTTTTCTTTATATGTCTGCAGAAACATTTATCTTCTGGGGACAGAGAGGGGTCGATTTTGGAATACATTTACACGTCTCTACCTTCTCTGCTGCCTCTCGCACAGAATTTCAGACATTTTGACATGGACGTCCCAGGGGGCACCTAAATGGCCTTCCTAAAATGTGCCTTCACATGAGTCCAACTGTGAGGTCCTATGTAACTCAGGAAACCAAATATACCCCATCGATGCAAGATTTTACCCTGAACCAAATTCTGAATCATGTAGTATTTTTTCAGTTTCACAACAATATATCCATGACCTTCATTATAACTTTCCCAGCATTCAGGGTTAGGCTGTAAATATCACCGCATCTGAAATTGCCTGGAGGAAGCTTAGGCTGTGTCGTCAACATCAACAAAGAGCTATGTAGAGGCCAAACATATTTTCCCTCCCTTCAGTCATGTTACTGCCTAAAATCCACAAGCACTGTGTGTAATTCTGGAGACCACACCTTCAAAAGGATATAAACAGGTTGGAGTCCGTACAGAGGGTGGCTACTAAAATGGTTAGTGGTCTTCATTATAAAGCATATGAGGACAGACTTAAGGATCTTAATATGTACACCTTAGAGAAAAGGTGGGATAGAGGTGATATGATTGAGACGTTTAAATACCTCCGTGGCATAAACGCACAGGAGAGCCTCTTTCGATTGAAAACAAGCTCTGCTACGAGGGGACATGGGATGAGGGTGAAAGGGGATAGATTCAGGAGTGATATGCAGAAATATTTCTTTATAAAAAGAGTGGTGGATTTGTGGAATAGTCTCCCAGTGGAGGTGGTAGAGATGAGGACAGTATCTAAGTTCAAAGAAGCATGGGACAAACACAGAGGATCTCTAAAGGAAAAAAAGGGGACTGTTGTAGTGGTTGATATGGAAGAAAAGACTAGATAGGCCATGTGGTCTTTTTCTGTCGTCATGTTTCTATGTTTCTATACCCCCACTCCATACAAAACAATGAGGAGAAAGACAATTTAAAAAGAAACATGTTATTACTCCTGGTTGAAAACACCACTTTTCTAATTAGAAAAAAGCAACAAAGAAGGTTGTAATAAGTTAGAGAAGTGTCACAACTATGTTGAAATCAGAAAAAAGGAACTGAAGAGGTTTTCATGTATATTTCAGACAGCTTTGTCCTCGAGATCTTATCAGAAGTATCACATATCAAAGAGGAACATCCTTTCAAGGTCAATTACACCTGTCTTAGCACTGTATGTTCTCACTAATAGCCACTGAAGCTTACAAAGCAAAGTCCAAAAGAGGGGTTTAGAGAAACATGTAAAGGTTGATCACGTAAAAGGAGCACCACGTATCAGGTTCGTACCTCATTGAGGAAAAAACCTGCTCTACACTGCTGCGTTCTCTCCCATGCACTGTACTGGGATGGGCTGGAGAGCTGTAGAAACCCACCACATCCATAAAGGAAATGGGAACTGGATTAAGCTTGCACCTTTCTCAGAAGTTCAAGGCAAGTCATGTTCAGGAAATCTATCAGTAAAATATAGAAATAATCCCAGTTTTATTGAGTGCCCAACCAGTCAGTACCCGTCAGTGCACACATATGCATCTTCTGAGGAGCCACTCATGTGTGTCATCTCCTCTTTTTGTTAGGAACTCCTGAAAAGATACACCTTCACACTCACATGTAGAATTGAGGAGTAAGCTAGTGGTTAGGACGACGGAAGGAGAACCAGGGAAGCCAGGGTTCAAATTCTGCTTCCCACAGTGATGCTCCTTTAGACTTTAGGCAAGTCATGTCACCCTTCATTTTCTTACATATACACTTAGAGGCACATTCTGAATTGGCTGTCTATCCCCCTGTGTGGCCGACCAGAAGCGGGACGCCCGGATTTAGACCTGATTCTGATCCTGCGGGGGCTAGACATGCCCACGGGATCAGAATCGGGTCTAAGGCCTGAACGTGAAGGCCGGGTCCCAATTCTGGTTGGCCTGCACACATAGCAGATCCCCAGCTACCTCAGTCAGGCTCCTGAATGGAGCCAACAGTGCCATGGTGTCCCCTTGCCATGGCACTGCGGCTCCATTAAAGAGCCGCAAATGCTGTCTGCTGCTGACCCTCTTCTTTCCCCGCAACCGGACCCTCGATCTAGCCTTCTATGACCAGTGTCCAGCAGCATCCCCCTACCTTTTTTTCCCTGAACCCCCTATCTTTTTTCACGGCCCAGCTGAATGATCCCCCGACGTCCAGGGGGCCTTATTCCACCTCTACGGTGGAATAAGTCCCCAGTCCATGTTCACGGCTCCAGACATATAGGGCTGACCTCAGAATCAGCCCTAGCTGGGGAGGCAGAGGAGCGAATAGTGGGGATGGATGTCCAGTCCCGATGTCCATCTCTGCTATTTGTGCCACTGAATGACCCTCTTAGGGGTGTGTCTTCTAAAGGGCATTAGCTGCTACTGCAGGGCTAACACAGGATAAACACCCCCACAGTAGCAGCTATCCTGGAGGGAGGGAGCTGATATGGATGGAGGGAGGGGGGCTGACATGGAGGGATGGAGGGGGCTGACATGGAGGGAGGGAGCTGATATGGATGGAGGGAGGGGGGCTGACATGGAGGGATGGAGGGGGCTGACATGGAGGGAGGGGGGCTGACATGGAGGGAGGGAGACTGATATGGATGGATGGAGGGAGGGGCTGACATGGAGGGAGGGAGCTGATATGCATGGATGGAGGGAGGGGGGCTGACATGGAGGATGGATGGAGGGAGGGGGGCTGACATGGAGGGAGGGGGGCTGACATGGATGGATGGAGGGAGGAGGGGCTGACATGGAGGGAGGGAGCTGATATGGATGGAGGGAGGGGGGCTGACATGGAGGGATGGAGGGGGCTGACATGGAGGGAGGGAGCTGATATGGATGGAGGGAGGGGGGCTGACATGGAGGGATGGAGGGGGCTGACATGGAGGGAGGGAGCTGATATGGATGGAGGGATGGAGGGGGCTGACATGGAGGGAGGGAGCTGATATGGATGGAGGGAGGGGGGCTGACATGGAGGGAGGGGGGCTGACATGGATGGAGGGAGGGAGGAGGGGCTGACATGGAGGGAGGGAGCTGATATGGATGGAGGGAGGGGGGCTGACATGGAGGGATGGAGGGGCTGACATGGAGGGAGGGAGCTGATATGGATGGAGGGAGGGGGCTGACATGGAGGGATGGAGGGGGCTGACATGGAGGGAGGGAGCTGATATGAATGGAGGGAGGGGGGCTGGCATGGAGGGATGGAGGGGGCTGACATGGAGGGAGGGAGCTGATATGGATGGAGGGATGGAGGGGGCTGACATGGAGGGAGGGAGCTGATATGGATGGAGGGAGGGGGGCTGACATGGAGGGAGGGGGGCTGACATGGATGGAGGGAGGGAGGAGGGGCTGACATGGAGGGAGGGAGCTGATATGGATGGAGGGAGGGGGGCTGACATGGAGGGATGGAGGGGGCTGACATGGAGGGAGGGAGCTGATATGGATGGAGGGAGGGGGGCTGACATGGAGGGATGGAGGGGGCTGACATGGAGGGAGGGGGGCTGACATGGAGGGAGGGAGGGAGCTGATATGGATGGATGGAGGGGGGTAGGGGGGCTGACATGGAGGGAGGGAGCTGATATGGATGGAGGGAGGGGGGCTGACATGGAGGGAGGAGGGGGGCTGACATGGATGGATGGAGGGAGGAGGGGCTGACATGGAGGGAGGGAGCTGATATGGATGGAGGGAGGGGGGCTGACATGGAGGGATGGAGGGGGCTGACATGGAGGGAGGGAGCAGATCTGGATGGAGGGAGGGGGGCTGACATGGAGGGATGGAGTGGACTGACATCGAGGGAGGGAGCTGAGATGGATGTAGGGAGGGGGGCTGACATGGAGGGATGGAGGGGGCTGACATGGAGGGAGGGAGCTGATATGGATGGAGGGAGGGGGGCTGACATGGAGGGGGCTGACATGGAGGGATGGAGCACTGGTAATGGGGTTGAGGGGACTAGCACTGGAAATGAGCTGATTAGGGGAGGCTAGGACTGGTAATGAGCTGATGGGGGGTAGGACTGGTATTGGGCTGATTAGGGGAGGCTAGCACTGGTAATGGGGTTGAGGGGGGATTAGCACTGGAAGCGAGCTGATTGGGGGGCTTTGAATGGGCATGGGCTGATTGTGGGGAGGGGAGGATAGAGCTGCTGGCCCTGGAAGATAACTGGGGGCTAAGGCTGCCATGGTATTTGTACTAGAAGGGACTGGTCAGTGGGGAAGGAGGGGGATTGGAAGGAAATGGACACCAGTGGCAATCATGGGAATGCAAGTTGACATTGGAAGGTACTGGGAGTGAGGACTGGAAAGGGGCTGATATTGGGGAGGGTTACTGGGACTGGAAATAGGCTGATGGAAAGAAGTGAAGAAAACGAAAGAAGAGATAAGAAATGGCAGATGGACCATAGACCACAGAAAGAGAGCTAAGAGAAGACAGGAAAGCAGAAGCCTCAGATCGGGACCAGCATGATCAAAGAATAAATTGGTCAGACAACAAAGGTAGAAAAAATAATTTTATTTCATATTAGTGATTTGACTACAAAATCATCATAATTTTGAAATCAAATATTGTTACTTGTTGTTGTGATATTTTCTGGCGTATTTTTTTTGGTGTGCGAAGGAAGAGGGGTAGTCTTATACGGCGAGTATAGGCCAAACACCTATATTTTAACAGGAAAAGTAGGGGGTCGTATATAGCATTAAGGTAAGAAACAATATATGCAGTGTTAGATTTGTTTTAAATGTCGCAATGGTTTTGCGGCTCCCAGTTTTTTTTTTTCCCTTCGGAAACGGGTCCAAGTGGCTCTTTATGTCTTAAAGGTTGCAGACCCCTGCACTAGACCATCAGGAGATAAAGGTATGTGCTAAGGAGAGCCCAGAGGTCAGCTGGCTAGCCAGAATGTGTTTTTTGTTCTGGGAGGTGGGAGGGGGAGGAAGAGGAGCTGTGGGCCCCCCTCTCTTTCAAGTGTGCATCGGGGAGTAGGGAAGGGTGCCTAACCTGACTAGCAAGCCTGAACGCTTTGAATGTCAGGGGGTGCATTGATATTCCCTGGGCAGCTCCCGATTGAGACCAGGAACTGTCTAGGGAGGATCGGTGTTGCAGGGGGATCAACAATTTTCTTTTTTATATTTTCGGTGCCATGGATCACAGTACCGCGGCACTGACAATATTGGGGGAGGAAGCCTGATCACAGCAGTTGGTGGGAGCATGGTAGCAATCGACCACAGAGCTGCTGACATTTCTGTGCATCAGATCTCTACCATCCCTCCCCATGGATTTACCGCAGGAACGTGCAGTATCTTTGGCAGGCACTACAGGACTTTTCCTGCGGTATTTGCCAAGGCAATAACGTGGGGTCTCTGCAGGAAATCTTAACCTTCACAGTATCTGCAGGACCCCCCCGGGAACCCCCCTCCCCCTTCAAATACTGCATAGGTTTGCTGCGTATGGCACAGTTTTGGCTGCTACGAGGGTTATTTTTTAAGAAAGGTCCGTTTTTCAATATAAACAAAACTACTAAAGATATTGTCAAAAACTTCTTTTTATTTCACTCCTTACACGGTAAGCTATTTTTCTACATAGGTTCCTTGATTAACACTAGTTTGTATATGCCCACGTCATAGAATCTTCAACCGTTGTTTTCACTTCTTCTTCGGTGTCAAACCGCTGCCCGCCGAGAAACTCCTTCAGGTAGCGGAACAGGTGGTAATCGCTCAGCGCAAGGTCCGGCCTGTACGGTGGGTGGTCCATTTGCTCCCATCCAAAAAATCTAATTAACTCTTAAGTTTGAGCAGCAGAATGAGGTCGTGCATTGTCATGCAATCAGAATGAGGTCATGCATTGTCATGCAGTAACAAAACTCCAGCTGACAGTAGGCCACGTCGCTTATTCTATATGGCGCGCCGAAGCTTCCTCAAGGTCGCACAGTATACAGCTGAGTTTATTGTTGTCCTTTGTGGCATAAAATCGACTAACAGGACACCATGTCTATCCCAAAACACAGTTGCCATAATCTTGCGTGTTGAGATTGTCTGTTTGGCTTTCACTTTGACTGGAGATGACGTGTGTCTCCATTCCATCGACTGCTGCTTTGATTCTGGAGTCATGTGAGAAACCCATGTCTCGTCCCCTGTTACAATGTGATCCAAAAGTTAATCTCCTTCCTCATTGTATCGGATCAAAAATGTCAAAGCACTACCCATTCTCTTTTTTTGGTGTTCCTTGGAAAGCAGCCTGGGAACCCATCGCGAGCAGTTTTCTGAACTGCAATTTTTCAGAAACGATTTTGTATAGCATTGACCTTGAAACTTGTGGATATTTCATTGACAAAGTGGAAATCATGAATCGCCATTCTTCATGAATTTTTGCGTCAACTGCGCGCACCAAATCTTCTGTGATTACTGAAGGTCGACCCGATCGTGGTTCATCATGGACATTGTCCCGCCCGTCCTTGAACAATCTCACCCATTTACGCACTTTGCTGTCACTCATCGCATTGGGGCCATACACCGCACATATCTGGCGATGAATTCCACTGATGACACGGTCTTTGCCGTCAAAAACCGAATGACAGACTGTATTTCACAGTTGGCGGGCCGCTCAATTGTCTTAAACATTTTAACCTCACAGTATAAACCGTACAAAGTGATACTATGACTGCAAATGGCATCTACTTTTGCACAAGGCATGCCGGGAGACGGTACACATACGGGTTTCTACAGGGGGCAAAAATCTACATAGCTACAGACAATCGGACCTTACTTTAAAAATAACCCTCATATTTTAATGCGTTAGCAGACAAAACTAATATGGTTTAACAGACATACAGTACCCTTTAGATGTAAGTCATTGCTTCTCAAACATTTATCCAAAATGACCCAATTTCAACATTGAAAAAGTCATATAAGCATAGATAATGATGATTAGAACAAAATGGCAGAACGTCATTCCCTCACCTACTTCTCTTTTTCCCAATTTATCCAACATATGAAGCTAGCAACAGTAACAGTGGCAACCGTAACAGCAATCAGCAAGGAGCCCCAAGTGTCCACATGTACTCACAGGCCTCAGTACTCTGGAAGGGGTTCCAGTTTCACAGGAAGCCCATGCAGGTGGAAGAGGAGGCAGGGCCTGACTCACAGGTTACAGAGGAGATTCACAAGTGGACGTAGCCCTGTTTCTGTAACCCCATCCAGTGATGATGAGACCCCATTTGAGGATCTACCCATAGTTTTCAAACCATTGCTGTAAGCCTTCTGAGGCAGGGACCTACCAACTGTACTCCAACTTGTTACTAGCCCTGAGCTTGGATTTGGAAAGGTGAGTAAGTAGATCCAAAACTAAAGCTTACAGATATAATCTGGAGCCAAGCTATATCCTATCTAAGGCCATATATCTGAAAACAATCATAAAACAGGGAGGCAAATCAATCACACTCATGCACATTGCCTATGATTCCATCACCGATAGATAAGTAGACAGGATGCCTCATCATACATTCTGCTCTGCTTACATAGTGTGATAAGGAAGCTTATCAGGACCTAGAAGAGAGGGGTAAAAAGAAGGAATTTACCATAATAAAGGGACCCATTTTAAAAGGTCCAGGACTTAAAACTCCATTTGCTCCTAGAAAGCCAGTAATTCCTGGCTACAATGAGGAACAGAGTGCCCCTAGTGGTAGAAAGGATAGGGAATACAGGCTCAGGGTAAGGAATCCTTACGTCACTGCATCCCCTAATCACACAGCTGCCACGAGGGAGTTTGATCTTTCTCACCTGAGAGGGGAGAGGGTGGAGCAGGAATCTGAGGGGTTTAAGTTTAGCTCAGTTAGGTCAGAGAGACCAGGTGAGAGACCAACAGAGAGACCAGGTCAGAGAGCAGCAGGAGGAAGACGAAGAGGGACAAGCAGGACACATGGAGAGGAATTGGAAGGACTCCTGAGACCAGAGAGTGCGGTAACTGCTAAGCAGAGGGAAAGAGAGAGCAGAAGTTTTGCCTACTCAAGGAATGGAGCAGTGAGAGCCAGAAGCACTAATTGGAGAACAGGATGTGCTAGATGGTGGCCAGAGCATGTAAGGAGTGAAGCTATTACAGGCTTTGATCAAGGTATGAGTCCCAGAAACTTAGCTAATAAGGAGCACTACGTATTTGCCAGAGAGAGCTTTAACCCTAATAGAAAGCAGTCAAGTAAGCTATCTGGGTCTGAGCTGGAGTGTGAACCCATAGAACTGGGGGAGCCAGATTTACCTTGTGAAGAAGGGGTCTCATACATGGACTGCTCTGCATGCCAGTCTGCCAATTAAAGAATGGTTGCTAGTGATGTCAACCGTAAAGAGAAGTCTCCAGTGTCCAAAGCCTTGAGAGCTGTGTTTGCTTGTTTAAAGTTCTAAGCTCAGGAAAAGTGTTACGCAGTGAAAAGCTGAAGCTTCCTGATTGTCTTTTGAGAAACAGCTGTGAGCAGTGCAGAGCTCCTTTGATGCCATTTCAACTGAAGGAAGTGAAGAAATGCTTTTGGGTTGTCTAACTGCTAAGAAAACCTGGAAAAGAGTTTTATTGCTTCTATGAATTGGACTATCTGAATGAAGTGCTGAAGTTAAGCATACAAGATAGCCAGGTATTTGTTCTGGACTGGAAAGGGAAAAGAAACCTGGTTTAAAAGTTTCTTTCTGTGTGTTTTGATCTTCACGGCAAGCTCTGCTGAAGGCAGGTGTTGCTAATTAAGGCTGAGGGAAGCTGTTTTGTTTCAGTTCAAGTTATCCTGTTATAAGTTGCAAGAATTCCTGGATGAAAATATCTTTAAAAGGTGGATCTGTGAATCTAGTGTGTCTTATTTTGTGCTAATGAATAAATTGCACTCACTCAAACCCAACTACAAAGAAGGTGTTTTTTTTTTATCTGAGCCCAAGTGATATCTAACTGAACTACCTTTCCCAGAATGCATGTAAAGGCATCCAGTTAGAAAAAGGCCAGAAGTTGAAGCACCACAGTGACAAAAACAAATCCACGCCCCCCATACCAAGGTAAGGGGCTAAGGGCGTGACAATAGTGAAAACTCTTTCTTTAAATTATTTATCATATTAGTTGTATAAAATGAAGAACAGTCCTCTACCTCATTCTGCAGTACCACCCTTATGGTCACATACAGGCCTCCAAAGGAGATTTTCATGACTGGCTGACTTTTTATGGTAGTGAAGGCACAGACTATGCCAGTTCATCTAGGCCCATCTTTCAACTAAGGCTCCAGAAATGACATAGGTGACCCAAAAAGTGTACTTGGGAGAGTCTTCCTGCCCATTCTTTCTGAACGTACTAGCAATTATAAAATTCAAAATGATATAAATCTAATAAGCAGTCATGCTCTATGGTTGCCACTAGGATATATCGTTATCAAATTGGACAGAAATAACTGGGCAAATTGAATGGGGTCAGCTGTTACTATGTTAGATCTGAGCGAAGTGTAAAAGAGTTGATGGTGATCATGTTCTTTCGCTAATCTATGAAAAGAGATTATGTTTTTCTTAAAACATGCTGACAAGTTTGAGATGTTAAGATAGAAACAGGAGAGGCAAGCACTCAGGCCTTATCTGGATGATAGAGTACTCCACTGGCTGTAGAAGGGTCTGAGAGAGTAACTTGCAGAGGAACGAGGACAAAATCAAATCATGTTGAGCCAGATACCAAGTGCAGTATTTTCTCCATTTTTGTTGCTACAGTGGCCACCTGCGAGTGTGATTCTACATGCCACCTGCTTGCAGCACACTACGGTTACAGCATGGCTGCTTTGCATTGTGAGACCAGCCAAATGGTCACATGCTCATCAATGTGCTCTCTGATGCACAGAGTATCTGTAGGTGCGATATTGCATATACTGTACGTTGAGCGTTAGTGAGATGGGGAGTAGGAGTTATTCAGTCACTTGGCGTTACTCTATGATTTTAAAATTGTTCTTTCTTTCCTTGCTTCTCACTTAATTACGTCTTGTTGCTTTCATTATTCTTTTCAATTACTCTTTAAATTTAATCTTCTCTCTGTTACTATCAGAGGCAGATAAAAAAACAAATTGGTTTGAATGAATGTGTGCTGACAGACATGCAGAGGGTAATTTTATAAAGCTTTTTCCATGAGTAAAGCCTGTTTTATAGGCAGAAAAGGTTTTTTTTATAAAATTGCATAGCAGAATTTGCATTTATAAATATGTGTGCCAATATATGCATTCCATATGCCTTTGTCTGTATTTTGTGGTGAAGCTCTTACTAGGAGCAACTAATTGTAAGTCTTAGGGTGTGCATGGAGGATACCTGCATCTTGGCTAATTATAACTATATAGCTAATTCCTCCATGCTCCAAAACACCCCTTCTGCTACAAGGACTGCTACTGGACAATGCAGACCTGGGGATCTACGAGTAACCAAAGCAGACGTCAGTGAGCTGATGAACACAATTGAGATGCTCAAGATGGATGTTCATAAGGTCAGAGACAAAGTTAAATCAAGAGGTAATTTTATAAGCAGCCTTGTAAAGTTATATTCCATCTGCGTGTGTAAAAATTCTTAATGACTTATGTGCACAGATGGGCATTTGTGTGCAGATTTTCTGAGGTTGTTAGTTATTCTGTAAGTGCATGGATGTGGCCCATGGTGCATACTTTCAGAGTGGGTGTGATCAGGGACAGAGCTTGGGCGCAGAGTAGGCAGAGTACAAATTTATGCATGTAAGTTATAAACTATTATAACTTGTGTGTGTTCTTTACAAATCAAATTGCACACATTTACACCAAGACTAGGGCTGGCGTGTTTGCCCCTAGTTTTGGTGCACATATCTTTTAACTTACGCCCCTTTTTATAAAGAAAAAAGCATGCATTTGTTTTATGAACATGTGCAAAATTAGGCAACACTTATGAAATTACCCTCTGAATCCCTAGACGCAAAGGTTTCTAGAAAATAAATTCATATTGGAGAACAAACTGAATCAACGGTCTATTTCAATATAAAAATTAAAAGCATCGAAGCTATGGCAAAAGAAACAGGGGATAAGCAGGAATACCTAAAAAAAGGAGATGTGATAGCTCCTTCCTGTGAGATGTCTGCCTTCTAACCCAAAGATCACTGGTTGAATCTCGAAAGACTACCAAATGGGACCGTTACTGCTGGAAACAATTCTACACTTGTGAGTATTTACCTGCTGGGAAATTCTCTAAATCTTGCTGAAATGGGAATTCTTTGGGTTAAAGCTGATAAATCTGTGTATTTTAAAAGTCACTGTTTTTGTTAAATCGGTCAGGGCTTAGTACCACCAAAGAGCTTTTCATTTAAATCAAATCGGAGTATAACTTAGCATAGAAGGTAGAATAGAGTAAATATTCTTTGAGTAGAAATAAATAAATTGTTTCTAGAAACCTTTACTAAGAGGCCTTCCAATTAGGAGGCAAGATACCTGTGAAATTGTTTTAAACAGATGTTAAAACCAAGTGACAGATCAAAGAGGCAATTTGAAATGCTTCCTCTATCAAATCAAGGGCTGTGTGAATCACCCTGGAAAATGTTAAGAGATTACAGGTCAGGGCACTGTGTAGCAATCCAGTTTTTACTTTCTTTCCCTCCCACCCACCCTAGGCATAATCTTAGCTTTATAGGCTCTTAAACCTATTAAAGAGAAAGAGGTGGTCAAATTTGCATTCAGGTTCAGCTGGTTATCCTCATCAGGAATAGATTAATTAAGGCCCTGAAATTAATTAATCTTGAGGTGAAGAAAGTCCCTTAGACTTATTAGGTATAGTTGTATTAGTACAAGTATCCCTAGAAACTTTAAGTAAGTAAACAACTTACATAGCTAAACAAAACCTTAAAACTAAGATGCAGACAGCAGTCCAGCAGTGAGATGGGAGCAATCGAGTCTTTTGCAATGCGTGTCACATGTACCATTTTCTCCCCTTTGGTGAAGGAGCTCTTTGCTCTCCGGGAGAGAAGTCTGATCTCTTGAGGCTAGATGAGACCTACAAGGATATAGTACTGAAGTCCCATCTCCAGTATGGCAGCCTCTTTGTTGCCATGGAGGAGAGAAGTCACATGAAAGAAGAGTATCACCTTGGTGTGGCAGGAAGTGATCCTATAGCTAGGACCGTCCCTCCAGGTGATGTAAAACTCTCTCGCACCGAGAAGGTTTCTCCAAGGACATATGCCCATGAGGGAAGGGTTAAGATGGCCTTATAGTTGGCAAATAAATCATTAGGCATGTAGATAACTGGGTGGCTGGTAGACATAAGGATTATCTAGTACAATGCTTGCCTGGTGCAAAGATAGAGAACCTCATGCATCACCTAGAAAAGGTTTTAGATAGTTTTTGGAAAGAGCCTGTTGTCTTGGTACATATTGGTACCAAATAACAAAGGAAAGTGGGGGAGGGAGTTTCTGGAGGCCAAATTTAGGCTCTTAGGTAGGAAGGTGAAATCCAGAACTTCCAGGGTAACATTCTCTGATGTGTTACCTCTTCCACGTGCAGGACCTAAAAGGCAGGTAGAGCTCTGGAGTCTCAATGCATAGATGAGACGATGATGTAAGGAAGAAGGTTTGGTATTTTTTACAACTATTTGATAAACTGAAGGGCAGCAAATCACCTGGACCAGATGGGATACATCCAAGGGTGTTGAAAGAACTAAAATATGAGATTGCATACCTACTATTAGTAATCTGTGAACTATCATTAAAATCATCTGTAGTATCGGAAGATTGGAGAATGGCCAATATAATGCCAATTTTTAAAAAGGGTTCTAGGGGTGAACTGGGAAAATACAGACCGGTGAGCCTGATGTCAGTATGGGCAAAAAGGTAGAAACCATTATAAAGAATAAAATTACTGAACATGTAGATAGTCATGGTTTAATGGGAGAAAGCCAATATGGATTTAGCCAAGGAAAGTCTTGTCTTACTAATCTTTTATATTTTTTTGAAGATGTGACAAAGGTAAGCCAGTCAATATAGTGTATCTGGATTTTCAGAAAGCCTTTGACAAGGTCCCTCATGAGAGACTCTTGGCGAAATTAAAAAGTCATGGAATAGGAGGCAGTGTACTATTATGGATCAGGACTGGTTAAAAGATAGAAAGCAGAGAGTAGGGCTAAATGGCCAATTTTCTCAATAGAAAAAGGTGAATAGTGGAATACCCCAGGGATCTGTGCTGGGCCTGCTGCTTTTTAACATCTTCATAAATGACCTGGAAATGGGAATAACGAGTGAGATGATCAAATTTGCAGATGACACAAAATTATTCAAAGTTGTTAAAACCCAATAGGATTGTGAAAAATTGCAAGAGGACCTTGATAAATTGGAAAACTGGACATCCAAATGGCAGATTAAATTTAATGTGAACAAGTGCATATTTATGTATCTAGGAAAGCACAACTCAAACTTTGGTTACATGATGCAAGGTGCTACCTTAGAAACCACCACCTAGGAAAAAGATTTAGGTATCATCATGGATAAAACATTGAAACCCTCTGTCCAGTGTGCAGCGGTGACCAAGAAAGCAAATAGAATGCTAGGAATGATAAGGAAAGGAATGGAGAATAAAACCAAGGATATTATAATGCCTCTGTATCGTTCCATTGTGCGACAGCACCTTGAATTTTGTGTGCAATTCTGGTCGCCATATCTTAAAAAAAAATATAGCAGAATTAGAAAAGATACAGAGAAGAGCAACAAAAATGGTAAAGGGAATGGAAGGATACCCCTATGAGGAGAGCAGGACCGTACCAAGCCATAAATGTGCCCTGTGCTTCTTGCACAACTGGCACCCCCCATGTCCAGCCGGCTTCTGCTCTTGCCCTGCTGTCGCCACCTTTTCTTGGCAGTGGCGGCAAGCCGGCAGCAGCAGAGCAGACCTGACTTCATATTTAAAAAAAAAGAAACATGTATTTATTTATTTAAAAGGATTTATATACCGCTTTATCCTGAAATCAAAGCGGTTTACACATCAAACAAATCAAAATGTGCGTGGGTGCGGGCATGCAGTGAGAATCGACAGTGTAAAAGATGATTGCGGGGTGAGCTATATACAATGAGATCTAGGTACAGAAACATACGGGACTTTCAACTCCGTGCTTGTACACAGATCTGATCTCTCCCTATCCTGATGTAGGCTCACATCAGAGGAGGGAGGGACCAGGCCAGCCATTCAAATGCGGGTCTTTGCAACTCTGCGATTGAATGGCTGGTCTGGTCCCTCCCTCCTCTGACGTGACCTTTGTCAGAGAAAGGAGGGAGGGACCAGACCTGTGTACAAGTGCAGAGTCGGAAAGACCCACGTTGTTGTTTTGTTTTTTTAATTTGAGGTCAGCTCTGCTCTGCTGCAGGCCCCGCCGCGAACAAGAAAACAAAAAGTGGCAACGGCAGGCCAAGGGCAGGCAATGTGGGGGGCGGGGAGCTGAGGCTGGCAATCTGAAATGCGCCCCTAATCCTTTGTGCCCTGTGTGACTGCACCGCCTGCACAGGCTAGGTACAGCGCTGAAGAGAGGCTTAAAAGGTTAGGGCTCTTTAACTACGAAAAGAGTCAGCTGCAGGGGGATATGATGGAGGTCTATAAATTAATGAATGGAATGGAATGGGTAAGCGTACATTGGTTGTTTACACCATCGAAAAGTAGAAAGACTAGAGGACACGCAATGAAGCTGCAATGTAACCCATTTAAGAGTAATAAGAGAAAATATTTTTTTTTTACTCAATACGTAATTAAACTCTGGAATTCATCACCAGAAGAAGTAGTAAAAGCAGTTAGTGTAGCTGGGTTTTAAAAAGATTTGGACAAGTTCCTGGAGGAAAGGTCCATAAACTATTATTAAAGAGAACTTGGACAATCCACTGCTTACCCCGGAACAAAGCACTGTGGAACCTGTATGTCTTTTGAGGAACCTGTCAGGTACTTGTGACCTGAATTGGCCACCATTGGAAACATGATACTGGGCTCGATGGACCTTGGTCTGACCCAGTATGGAATTTCTTATGTTCTAGGTGTACCTATATTAATAGTGTCATGCATTCAGGTATGCAATCAAGCACTAGCTACTGAGAACTTGCTAGGCACGCCCTCAACAGGGCATGATGATTGCACTTACTTTGTGTTAGTTTTGCCACTAATTGAGCCATAAGAGACATGTTTACTAAAGTGCACCACTTGGTAGCATGAGGTTTAGTGCACATTTTGGGCACTGTGTCAAGAAATAGGGCAGTCACCAGAGCAAAAATCCCATGCTACCTAGGTTGCGCGGGAATGAGTGGGAACTGGGTCGGAACAGAGGTTTTGATGGCAAGGTGCAGTTAGTACAGACATCAATAGCTCATGCACACTTGCTGCCTTTAGTGCCGCCTCAATGGCGAGTGTTAAGTGCGCTCATGTGCTGACTACCATGGTGTGACTTGGGCCAATGCTAACTGAAGGGAGATCGATGCATACACCTGCTGAATTTAGCATAGTCCCTCTGCCTTAGTAATACAACCCAAATATGCATTAACAATGCAGGCCTTAGTAAACATGCCCCTTAGTGCACACTTTTAGGAAAAGAGACCCTAAATCTTTAAAAAAAATGTTGTAGCTTGTGACAAGGAGATACCCATGTAGGGAGGTGGAAAAGAGTACCTGGAAAGAGAGAGGGAGCGTAGGTAGAGAGGAAAGACGAGTAGGAGAAGCAGAGAGGTGGGGACAGTGCCTGAAGGTAGGGGAAAGTGAAAAGACAGAGCAAAAACAAGTATATAAACACATGATAAAGATGAAAAAATAAAGATCAAAAATAAGAAAATAAGTCATAAAATAATCAAGTTTAACCAAATGTGAAGAAAAGGAAACAATTTCCTCATGTCTCAAAATTTTTGGTTGGTCCCTGAGATTTCTAAATATTTTTCCACCCGTGTATAATGACAGCATACCTAACGAGTATTTTATATCACCCTAGACACTATCAGCTGAATACCTGACTGTTTTTATGCAAATAGAAAGCATGCCACTTAAAACTGCCTAGCTATTATTGAAGAATAAATTAAAGCAGCTTACAACAGATCTCGCAAAGGACAATGAATTCAATTTTTTTTTTGTTTTTGCATTTAACAGGCGCAGGAACCTTAATTCTACCAGGAATGTTCTAATCTTTTCAAGGTATCACTGGAAGAAGCGGAGAAGATGCTGAGCCATGGGAAGGGGGGAGATCTGCCAGGTGCAGAAATGAGACGGAGAAACAATAGAGATTTGATTTTCCTGCAATATGAAACAAAATGGATTAAAAAAAAATACTCTGCAAGGCAAAGAGGTTTTTTTACCCTTCCTAACCTTCAATGAAACATGCAGTTGCCTGTGTTTTTACGGCACAGTGGGAATCTCCATTAACAGAGACACATTTCACCATTCTCATCGTTGAGCGGACCACCTTCAGAGAAAAACACATCTCTTGCTTCTCCCCCATATCCTACTTGCTTCAGAATTATTTGAAGTGAACATATAGAATAAAGCAGCAAGCTTGGTAGCAGCTGCGAAAATCTTGAATGTTTGCATCCTACCTATCACACTATTTAAGAAACATACACTTTTCAGAAATTCAAGTAATGAAGATCCAATACCTTTTCATCCAAGCAGAATCCTAATGTGTTTTACATTTATAACATGTTGGAGAATTGGAATGATTTGGTTCTGGCATAACAACTAAATGGAAAGAGCACTGCTGTTACTACCCAATCGTAGATTGCACAAAATGTTGCTGCCGGATTCATCACAGTCAGCAATCACATTACACCAGTGTCTTCCGACAGAAAGGCATTCAAAGTGGTGAGGTTATTGTTTAAAGGACACTTTTGCAGTCCCAAACCATAGGTTACTGGATATTCTTTCTGTCACCCAGATTAGAAGCCAAGAGGGTAGTTTCAGGCCCAGAGGTCTGGAATGATTGACCTGTTGCTGGAGTGAAGGAGTAGCCTAATGGTTAGACTACTGCCTTGTTAATCAAGTGACCAGGGCTTGATTCCCACTAGTACTCCATGTGGCATTAGCTGGGCCATAAGCTGTAACTTGCGAACCTGGTGCCCTCCCTTGACATCGGACTTTTATCAGATGTGTATTTTCTCCCTATTCACACTTGCCACTCTGCCCAAGCTCATGCCTCATACCTCACTCATGTCCATCTCCCAGACTTATTGCCCCCTCCACATTTACCACTGTGCCCAGGTTCATGCCTTGCTCATTCCCCTTTCAATCACACTCCCAGATTTCCCTCTCCCTATTTACTCACTACCCTGCCCAGACTCATGCCCACCTTATGCCCCCCTCTATCACACTCATTCCACAGACTCACCACCCCCTCCAAACTTACCAATCTGCCCAGGATCATGCCCCTCTCTGTCATACCCATCCCCTAGCCTGACAGCCCCCTCCACACTTACCATGCTACATAGAATCATGCTCCTCTCAGTCACATCACCCTCCCAGATTCATGCCTCTCTCTATCACACCCATCCCTCAGATTCACCTTTTCCCACACAAACCACCCTGTCCAAGCTCATGCCCCCCTCAATCACACCCATAGCCCAGACTCAACAATTCACACTCACCACTCTGCCCAGGCTCATGCCTCACTCATGACCAGTGGCGTAAATTCTGCCCAAGTGGCCCCTATGTTGCAGGGAGGCCCCAAAGAAGAAGGGGGCCCACTTTTAGTAACTTTCATGTCTTCTGAAGTGGACTTTCTCCACTCTAGGAGTCCTTTCAAAATTGTTGCTTGGGGGCCTATAATTTAAATTTCTGCCACGACTCATGACCCTCTCAATCACATCTCTCCTCAAGACTCATCCCTCCCTATCCATACTCAGACATGAACCTGGGTAGAGTGCTCATTCATGCCCCCATCAATCCACCCTTCCCTTCACACTGGCCCCCCTCCAACTTTGACTCTAGTCTAGTTTGAGCTCCATAATCTTCGATGTTTATTTGAAACCCACCTCTGTCTGTATCTTTTTAATATCATCAAAACTGGAAGGAGGAAGGGTAAGAGTACATTTAAGATGCCTCCAGCAGCGCGGTTTTATTGGAAGCCAACATTTGACCACGTCCAGAGGCAGGCGGAAGTGGCACGAAGGGACTGTTAAATGCAGCAGTAGTGTTGGCAGCAGGCACAGAAGGTCATTGGATGTGGTTAAAATAATCCAGCAGTGGCAGCAGCAGGCAAAGAAGGCCCTAGGGACTGTAAAAACAAAATCTTGGAGTGGCGGCAGCAGCAGCAGGAAAAGGTCCAGAGAGTGATGGCAGGGTGGAAAGAGCAGCAGCATATAGAAAAGGCTCTGAGAGCAATGGCAAGATGGAAAAGCATAATTACTCACCTGTAACAGGTGTTCTCCAGGGACAGCAGGAATCAGTCCTTATATATGGGTGATGTTGACGCTGACGGAGCCCTTGCAGAAGCATCTCTCCAGCTTTCAAAGAAAGCCTTTGGGAGATGCTGCCATGCATGTGTGGTCCTCTTCCCGCCCAAGGGTACCATCTTCCTCAGTCAGATGACATAGCCAGAGCAGACAGAAAAAGATGGCCAAAGAATGTACAGCAACTCCAAGGGGAGGAGGGAGGGCTGTGAGGACTGATTCCTGCTGTCCCTGGAGAACATCTGTAACAGGTGAGCAACTACATTTTCTCTAGGAACAAGCAGGGAAGTCAGTCCTGACTTATGGGACTCCCTAGCTACAGACTACCAAGAACCTGTAGAAAAAACACGGGCCAGCCATGGGCAGCCACAAGTGGATCTGAGGACAGACTCTGAGGACCCCAGTGTCAAGGGAGAACCATGGCTCCAGTAGCCTGACCAAGAAGGCTCAGAGGGCAGGAGTTGCCTAAACCCTAAACGGATTTTGGAGTACGGTCTGGCCGAAGGCACTATCCTGTTGGGACCCCTTCTCCAGGCAGTAGTGAGCTGCAAAGATGTGGTGTGAGGACCAGGTGGCAACCCGGCAGATGTCTGCCACAGGGACAGAGTGTAGATTCGCAACCGAGGTTGCCATAGCCCTGATGTTGTGTGTCATGACCTGGCACTCCAGTGATAGCCCAGCCTGAGTGTGGGCAAAGGTGATACAATCTGCCACTTAGGTGAACAGGGTCTGCTTGGTAACAGCCTCCCCAGTCAACTGAGGTTGTATGAAATGAAAAGCTGTGAGGCTTTGTGGTGGCCCTGAGTATGCTGCTGGTAGAAGTACAGGGCCCATTTGCAGTTCAGGCTATGGAGAATGGCCACTGCCTTGTTGGCATGGGGCCGTGGAAAGAAGGTGGGGAGCACTATCTCTTGGTTGAGGCGGAAGGCGGATACTACCTTCGGAAGAAATTTTGGGTGGGTGCGAAGCATGACCCTGTTCTTGTAGAACCTAGTGTAGGATGGCTCAGCCACTAAGGCCTGAAGCTCGCTGACTCTGCAGGCAGAGGTGAGTACCACCAGGAAGACAACCTTCCAAGATAGGTAACGCAAATGGCAAGTAGCCAAAGTTTTGAAAGGCAGCTTGGTAAGCTGCGCCAGAACCACGTTGAGATCCCAATCCGCCAGAGGCAATCAAATGGGGGTCTTAGAGAGCAGCAAGCCCCACATGAATCGGGTAATGAAGGGCTTCTCTATGGAGTGGTGGTGCACCGAGAGCGTGCTCAGGTGTACCCTGATGCAATTGGACTTGGGTCCGGTTTGCGAAAGGTGAAGCAAGTATTGCAGCACCGTATGCACCTGGCAGGAGAAGGGGTCAACCCGCACATCATACTGAGAATCTACGCCACTTAAAGGCATAGGCTCACCGCGTGGAGTTCTTACGAGAAGCCAGGAGGACCTCTTTGACCTCCCTGGGGAAGTTTAAGGGTGCTGGGGCGACTTGTTCAGCAATCATGCTGTTAGCGATGGGGCCCCATAGGTTGGGGTGGAGCAGTGAGCCATCCTCCTGAGTCAGCAGCCCTGGGGCACTCCCCAGATGGACTGAGGGCTCCGTCAACAAGCGGAGTAACAGGGAAAACCAAGGTTGTCTGGGCCACCACGGGGCCACCAGTATCATGGAAGCCTTGTCCTGTCAGACCTTGAAGAGGGTCTGCGGAATTAGCGACATGGGAGGGAAGGCATATAGAAGGCTCTTCGACCACGGTATGAGGAAAGCGTCTGCTGCCATCTGGGATGGGTGCGGTTGGGGACCGCAGAAGTGGAGCAACTGAGCATTGGCTGGGCTGGCAAAGAGGTCCAAACTTGGGGTTCCCCATAGTTGGAATAGCAGCTGCGCCACACTGGGGTCCAGGCACCACTCATGCAGCTGGAGGACCCTGCTCAGACTATCTGCCAGGGCATTGTCCTGGCCCAGAAGGTATACTGCCCTGAGGAGCATTCCCTGACTGATCGCGTATGAGCAGAAGACTACTGCCTCCTGGCAGAGGCGGAGAGACCCTGTGCCTCCTTGTTTGTTCAAGTAGAACATCGCAACCTGATTGTCCTTTTGGACCAGCACCGATTGGTGCTGTAGGTGGTGTTGTAAGGCCCTGATTGCCAGGAAGATGGCTCTGAGCTCCAGCAGGTTGATCTGCTGCCAACTCTCCTCAGCACCCCAGTCCAGGAGGGAGGCATCCATAGTCAGGACCCTCTGGGGGTGTGGGTATTGAAAAGGCATGACCTTCTGCAGGTGCTGAGCGTCCTGCCACCAACTGAGTGACTCCACTAATTGACGGGACACCGAGATCCTGTCCCAGAGCCTGCCTGTGGCCTGAGACCACTGTGAGTGAAGGCACCACTGAGCTGCCCGCATATGGAGGCGGGCATTGGGGACCACATGGACTGTGGAAGCCATATGACCTAGCAGGCAGAGCATGGACCGCGCCAACACAGCGTGACGGTGCTGAACCTCAGTTGCTAGGGCCCTGAGATGATCTGCCCTGTCCAGGGGAAGGAAGGCCTTCGCTTGGAGGGTGTCCAGGCGAGCCCCTATGAACTCCAGGTCCTGTGTTGAGGTGAGGTGGGATTTGGGTTTATCACGAACCTCAGATTTTGTAGGACCTTGATGGTGTGGGCTTTGGCCTGTTGCACCTCTGAGGCAGTGTCTCTTTTTACTAGCCAGTTGTCCAGATATGGGAAGACGAAGGTAGGCGGCCATCACTGCCAGGCATTTGGTGAAGACTCTTGGGGCGGAGGCCAGGCCAAAGGGTAATACCCTGTACTGATAGCCGTCGCCTCTGACCATGAACCTTAGGTACTGTCTGTGGTTGCGGTGGATCAGGATGTGGGTGTACACATCCTTTAGGTCCAAGGAGCATAGCTGTAGGAGATATTATCAGTAGCAGATAAATACACATGTATAAATACTCGGTCTGTCTAGGGAAAACTGCTACTCTCCTTTTCCCAGGATTCCATAGGACTACCTGGCAAACAAACCACATGATAAGACCAGAACCAATCCTGTGTTTGTATATAAAATTAGACTTTATTTACGATTGCAAAAATAGAGGAAATATTAGCATAAATTGGTTTTCTGAGGTAGTATGTTATTCAACCCTACATTACAATTACCAAAAGACCTAATCTCTGATTTAGGAACTAATGTCACTGATTCGCTCTGCACTCAGACATACAGTAAATTATCTGTCTGTCTAAGCTAGCCCCACCTTCAGGGAGAAATTAAAGATCAGTACCTTAGCTCTCACCAGAATACTCGTGGCTGGGTCTGGCACGGAACAAAGTCAAAGTATGGCAGAGGTCCAACATCAGCTGAGATGAACTGCATGGTCACACACTGAGCTGCCGGTTTGTGGGAGAAATTCACTCCATCCCGAGGTTTTGCCTTTGAACACTATCTGACTTTCCAGACAGAGAGACACAGGCAGGCGAACAGTCTGTATCAGAAGTTAGAGTTCCCAAGTGTTCTGCCAGCCTCTGTCTATGTTTCAGACTGCTGCAGATGTGTATTCTTTTGGGCTGTGTCTGTCTGTGTTCTGTTCTCATCTCCTCTGTGTCCAGCATATATTTCTTTGTCCTCGTGATTGGCTGGTCTCTAACCCTGTATGTCATCTTCAGCAAATCCAGTAACTGCTAACAAAGGTCCATCGTGCTCGAAAGCTGCTGGTGTGCAGGTTCATATACTGTTGCAAATGCTAGTAGCAGAAGCACAGTGAAGGTCTCAGCAATGTTCTTCTGCATGTAGTCAGCTGCAAAAGTGAAGTATCCTAAACTTGCAGAATTACTTGATCTGTAAGTTTTAATGCCAAGTTATAACAAAACAGGAATCCATCTTGTTTAATTCAGTCTTTGGTTCAGAGCAGGCCCATGGTTCAGGCTTTGGTAAAGAGCAGGCCCCATCTTGTAACAGGCAGCCATGCTATTGGTTCAGACATTAGTTTTTGAACAGGTACCAGCCCTACATAGCTAATCTCCCTGCTGGAGGTAGGGCAGCAATATTCCAAGGGAGAGCATTTTGAACATCTCCCACAGCAGGAATTTGTTCAGGTTTCGCAGGTCTAGGATGGGTCTTAGGCCTCCTGTTCTTTTTGGGACCAAAAAGTACCTGGAGTAGAACCCCTGTCCCTTTAGGTGGTGTGGTACAGGCTCCAAAGCCTGTCCCTGAGAAGGCCTGAAAGTTCCTGCAGTAGCAGAGCATGGTGTAGGGGAGTCCGAGGGGCTTTCCTGGAAAGTAAGGGGGAGGCGCCTGGTCCAAGTGAAGAAGGTAACCTTCCCTGACCATCTGAAGTGCCCAGGAGTCAGTGGTGATGGCAGTCCACCGGTAGGCAAAATGAATCAGGCGCCCCCCTGTTGGCAGCTGGTCCTCCATGAGTGGAGAGGCTATGCTCTGGGAGTCAAAACCCCGACCCAGTCTGGGTTGGAGCTGGTGTCTGGGGCTTGAGGCCCTTAGGCATACGTGGGCCCTGGCCTGCTGCCTTGCCCTGATGGCCCTGTTGGAGAGCCTGTTATGGGGGATAGCCTCGATAAGGATGGCCTTTCCAGTAAAAAGGGGGCCTTTTCCCCGATGGTTTCTTCTTGGGAAGGGTGGAAGTCTTCCTCGAGAGTTGAGTCCTGGTGACATATTTGGTCTCGATCTCCACTGCCTTGTCCTCCATCAGCTTGCCGAAGAGGATTTCACCGAGGCAAGGGATGTCAAGGAGTTTTTCCTGGACCCACTGTTTGAGGTCCAATGCCTGGAGCCAGGCCTGGTGTCGAGCATTGATGCCTGTGGCGGCCACTCTCGCTTTGTACTCGAAGCTGTTGTAGGCAGCTCGAGACATGTACTTTGAGCATTCCCCAACAGACTTTGTGAGGGTCTGGATGCGTTGGAGGTGGTCCCCACTGAGGCCCACTGAAAAACGTCCGAGTTCTGTGGTTAGATCTCAGAGGTACATACCTATATACAGCTGGTATGCCTGTATGCAGCAGGCCAGCATCGAGCCCTGGTAACATTTCCGCCCGAGGGAGTTGAGGGCTCAGGACTTCTTGCCCAGGGGCACTAAAGAGTGTGATTTTGGGCTTTTTTGTCAACGCATGAAAACCAAGAAAACCCAGGATTTGCTGGGTTGCCAGGAGTCAGCATTGACTCAAAGGCACACATTGCATTTTTGTCTGATTATTAGCTGATCTAATTAATTTTCACAGAAAAGTAAAAAACATTTTATTTTGCTCAATCTTTTAGCATGATAGTTTGATATATGTTTGTATATGATTTATTTATTTATTTAACAATTCTTTTATACCGCGCTATTATAATCAGTGCGGTGTACATAGAACAAGAACATACTACAATGCATACAAGTAACATTGAGTTTTACATTGAACAGGGAACTTCAACAATAGGACAACCGGGGGAACTATGTACAGATTAACTTAATGGTATATACAGTATATCAAACTCGATTGGATGTTACAATGTAGTTCACTAATAAGACTAGAGAGAAAGGTTGACCAGCTAGCCCTTTTCAGGTTGTATTGATGTGGTAGTTTTGTTAGTGACTAGGTTGACTTCTGGGTAGCATTTTGTGAACAGGTGGTATTTCAAAGCTTTTCTGAATAGGATTAGGTTTTTGATAGCACGGATTTCGTGAGGTAGTGCATTCCAGTTTAGAGGAGCAAATAAGGAGAAGGCCCTGTTGGAGGTGGCCTTAGTACACTTCGTTATTATCTTCGGGACAATTAAGGTGTTCATTGATGTGGTTCTCCTTTTTCTGTTTTCCAGGGTGCCATGGATGAGCTTGCTGATTGGCGTAGGGGGGGGGTAGTTATTTAGTGCCTTGAAAGTAAGGACTAAAGACTTATACTGGATTCTGGCATGTAATGGTAACCAATGCAGTTCTTTCATGATGGGTGTTATATGGTCAGATCTTGATGAGCCGGAGAGGACTCTGGCGGCTGTATTCATGGCTAGGCGGAGCGGGTTTAAAGTTGATTGTGGGAGGCCATGTAGGATGATGTTGGCAAAGTCCAGGTGTGGGAGGACTAATGCTTGGAAGGTTGTTCGGAAGTCTGTGGGATCTAGTAGGGAGCGGAGGTGACGTAGCGATTTGATCTTATAATATACGTTTTTTGTGATGTTCTTGACATGAGTTGTCATATCCAAGTGCTGATCCAATGTGATGCCGAGGTAACGGATGGTAGCTTTTGATTTCAACTCTATGTTGTTGACGAGTAGTGATGGAGGCGGTATGAACTTACGGTTCCTTGTGACAAAAAGAACGTCGGTTTTGCTGTGGTTTATCCGAAGGTTTTGTGATAGCAACCATTCAGTTACAGCTTCAAAACATTTGATTATTGGGGAGAATACTGGATGTTCAATTGTGAACGGCATATATAGGAGGATGTCATCTGCGTAAGCGAGACATTGTACATTAAAGGATCTGATCAAGTCACATATCGGCTGCATGTAGATATTAAACATTAGTGCCGATAAGGACGATCCTTGAGGTACACCCTGTGATTGCAGGAATGGTTCTGAGGATGCGTGGCCTGTTTTTACTTGTTGCCACCTGTTAGATAGGTAGGATTTACACCACTCGAGTGCTGTGCTTTGAATCCCCTTATCTTTCAAGCGTTGTAGGAGTATATCATGACTCACAGAGTCGAAAGCAGCGGAGATGTCCAGGAAGATGAGGACGAAACCCTGCTGTATGTTGTTTATTCCTGTTACTAGAACATTAAATAGTGTTGTAAGGACTGTGTCAACTCCATGTGCTTCCCTGAAGCCATGTTGCGATGGATCTAGTGGTGCTTCAGTGTCAATATGATGTTGGATTTGTTGTTGGGCGGCCTTCTCAATGATTTTTGCAAGCTGAGGGATGCTCGAGATAGGTCTGAAGAAATCAACCTTGGATGGGTCCAGTCTATTATTCTTCAGTAGGGGCTTGATGGAAGTGTGTTTTAGACTCTGCGGGAATGAACCTGATGAGAAAGACTGGTTCAGTATTTTGCTCAATATTTGACTGAGGTCATGTCGCATGTCCTTGATCCAGCTGGCTGGACACGGGTCATTAGGAGCTGTACTGGGGTTGATTGAGGCAATAATGTTCACAACCTCGCTATTTGATACAGTGGAGAAGTTGTGAAGTGGCATAGCATGGGATGTCTTAGGTGAAGCGGGGGCGTTATTGACATTTATGTCTGTGTTGGTTTTTATCATCTTTGACTGCAGGTAGTTTGCGTAGTCCTGCGGCTGCGGCATAGGGGGTTGAGCTGAGACCGGTTCACCTGTTATGGACTTTACTATGCTGAACAAAGCATGTGGTTTGTTGATGGAGCGTTTTATTAATCCTGAGTGGTAAGTTTTCCTGCTCTGTGATATCTTTGCTCGGTGGGTAGTTAGGTATGAGCTGTATGCTACCAGCGCCTCGGGGGAGTGAGTTCGTCGCCACTGTCGCTCGAGTTTGCGTAAATGGTGGAGGGATGAACGAAGGTCTGTGGAGAACCATGGAGTATGTTCACGTTTTCGAATTTTCTTTTCGGTGAGTGATGGGCAGGAGGCAGCTCTCAGGTTTTCATCCCATTTGGATATGAGATCATCTAAGTCCATGGTTGTGTTGGCCATGAGAGGTCTGAGATTCTCTAGGACTATGCTCTGGTTGAGTGGTCTAAAGCGGGTTGAGTGGGATCCAGATGTGTTAGGGGACTTTCGGCTTTTGTGGAATGCACTAATGGGTATATTGAAACTGAGAAGACTGTGGTCCGACCAGGGTACTGGTATTACCGATAATGCGAGAGTTAGGGGTATTGAGTCGTTGGAGAGAGGTGCGAAAATGAGGTCTAGTTTACCACCCTTAGTGTGGGTGGGTGAATCGACATGCTGTTTGTAACCTAGGTCCTCCAGGGCGTCAAGGAATGCTGCTGAGTGGCTGTCTTGAAGAGATGGGAGATTAAAGTCACCGATTAGCCAACTTGGTGAGTGTGAGGTGGATGCGGAGCATGCCTGCTCAATTATAGTTGGAAGATCATCTGGTGAGGGGGAGGGTGCCCGATAGAAAAGGTGGATTGTGCAGAACTCATTAGTTATAGTAAGGGAGTCAAGGTACGTTGAGCTAGAGGAGTTGCACATCTTGAAGTGTAAATCAGCTTTGGCCAGGATGAGGGTTCCGCCTCCTTTTTGACTGGATCTGTGAGATGTGTATATCACAAAACCTGGTGGCAGCATCTGATTCAGTAGTACGTTGTCACAGTCGGATAGCCAAGTCTCCGTAATCATCAAGATGTCGAGATTATATTGGGGTATCAGGTCGATGGCTGCGGGCCATTTAGATCGTACTGATCTGGCATTTATCAGTGCACATTTTAGCAGGCGTTGGTGATGTTGCTTCTCTTCTTGTATCCTTTTGATGGTTTGGAGAGGAATGTTGAGTAGATGGGAATGGGATGTGAAGTTATTTTTTGCCGTAGTGTGGTGGGGGAATTGAATTGATTGAATAGGATCATTGTGCCTATTGATGTCTGGTGTCCCTATGTGATTTTAAGTATTTCTCATGTTATTTGTAGCCACTTAGGACTTATTGTGTTTGGTAGAATAGAGATGCTTTTATATAAATAAATAAAACATAAGATAAGCCATAGACCGAGCTCCATCGAGTCCAACATCCTGCCTCCGACAATGGATCACAAGTACCTGGTAGATCCCAAGAAGTAAATCAAATTTCTAATAGCTCATTTCAAGGGAAAAGAAAAGGCTTTCCCAAGTCTACTTTTTTTAATGTACTTTTCCTGCAGGAACTTGTCCACATCTCTTTGAAACCCCACAATGTTAATAGCCTCGACCACATCCTCCATCAACAGATTGCACAGCTTCTTTATGCAGTGCAAGAAGAAAATGTATTCTACAATTTGTTTTCAATCTGCTTCAACTTAGCTTCATGATGTTCTCTGGTTTCTGTGTTGTTTGAAAGGTTAAATGACTGCTATTTAATCTTAGGTTAGAAAATACCTTCTTCCCTATATATACTGTGAAACCACTCAAAAATGATAGAGGAATCCATATTTAATACTTACAGGATGAAATATTGTTGACATATTAAATAACTGAAATATCAATTTCATTTAGTTGTCTAAATTAGAGGAACTAGGAGGAACTCATCCACTTTGAGGTATAAAATCAACTTATACCTTTCATTTCATCATTGCTCCACTCCTAAAAATATTATTCATCCAGAGCTCCAAAAATCATTTGAGATCTTCTCATTCTGTAACAACAAGGTTCTAATCCACAACAGCAGTTCATCCAATAAATAAATGAAGTTTCAAAAATATGTATGACTGTCTTCTTAGTACATTTCAGGTCTTAAATCACAAATCCTCCAATTTTTGTGGAAGCCAGTTCAGTTGTGTGCGTCCCCAGGCCGTCCGGGCGTCCAGAATATGGACGGGCCAGGATTGCACCCGATTCCAATTCCACGGGTGCTAGATGTCACCACAGGATCAGAATCGGGTGCATCTGATCTGCATGAGGCGGCCCTGCCCTGATTCTGGGCCCCTGGACGTACAGAAAAGTACCCAGATAGCTCAGCCAGGCTCCTGCATGGGACCACAGGGCTGTGGCATCCTGTTGTTATGACACCACGGTTCCATGCAGCCTCGAGAAGTTCATTTCCCTGCCGCGTGAACACCGATTGGGCCTGCTGTGGCCAGGGTAGGGTTGCAGGGAACCCTCTGCACCCCTCATCTTCCTTTCCGGGCCTGGTCATATTATCTGGTTCTGTCTAGGGGACTTATTCTATCTCCAAAGTGGAAAAAGTCCCCCATCCAATCCGTCAAACTGGGACGTATAGGGCTGACCTCAGAATAGGCCCTGTACATCAGGGGTCAGGTTCCTGCCCACTTCCCACCCTTGCTCCTCCTCTGGCCCACCCCCTCCCGCCCAGGAACAGAGCTCCCCGCACATCTCGGATCTATGTGCGGGGAGCTCTTTGTTCAGAATCGCAACCCTGGCATTTAGAGGGATCAGATATTATGCAATAAAATATTTGTAACTCCCCTTAAGCAACTGCTTACTAAGCTGTGGTAAAAGTTCTCATTTACCATTATTCCTTTACTACAGCAGTCACTAACCTGCAGTAACTCAGTATCGCACGTTAGTGACTCCTGCGGGAAAGGAATAATGCAACTTGCGCTGAACTCTGCAAAGTGTGATATTCTGAGAGAAAAATAATGCCAGCTTAAAGCTCGTGTTATTTTTACCATCCTCAAGTATCTTGTTGCTAGTACATGGCCTGATCTCCTAGGCACCATCATAAAGGAGCTGGCATATATTTAAATAATCCACCATCCAGGGGTCTCTTTCCCCAGACCCAGTAAAAGGTCAGTGCCCTCTGCTCCTAAAGATAACTCTCTCCCCAAAAGCCGGAAGGGTGCTTAAGAGCATAGAAAGTGAGATGGTCAGTAGGAAGGTGATAGTGCCTTTGTATAAGTCTTTACTGAGATCTCATTTGGAGTACTGTGCACAATTCTGGAGATTGCACCTTCTAAAGGATATAAACAGGATGGGGTCAATCCAAAGGGTGATTACTAAAATGGTCAGTGTTCTTTGCCATAAAGCATATATGGTTAGTCTTAAAATACATTTAAATACCTTTGTAGCATAAATACACAAGTGGTGTCCCTCTTTCGATTGAAATGAAGCTCTGGAATAAGGGGTCATAGGATGAAGATGAAAGGGGGTAGACTGAGAGGAAATATATCTTTTATAGAAAGGGTAGCAGAAGCATAGAACAGCTTTCCGGTGGAGACAAGAACTGTAACTGAATTCCAGAAATTGTGAGACAAATACAGAGGATCTCTGAAGGTAAGGAAGGAATTGTAGAACTTAATCGTTATTATGGATGAGCAGACCGGATAGGCCATATGGTCTTTAACTGGCACTGTTTTCTATGTTTTTATATTCTATGTTTCCACTATTGGCATTTTTCCAACTGGAAAACTGCCCATTTACAGTTTTGGTCAACATTATTGGCACCCTTACATTTTAGGAATATTGTGTACAATATTTTGAGAAATAAATGGAACTATTCCAACTGTATGTCATCAAAATATTTTAGTAGTTTGTTCAAAGGTATACAAACAAAAAAAGATGTCTGTGCAACTTAGACGTAGTAATTTCTGAGAAAAAAAAAATAGGACGTTGACAAAATTAAAGGCACCCTTCACGAATATTTGATTGCACAACCCTTGGTAGTGATGATAGCCTCCAAACATTTCTTGTAGCCATCTGTAAGTTTCGTACATCTATCTGCTGGTAGTTTCTCACACTCGTCGACTGCGATTTGTTCTAGCTCATGAATGTTTCCAGAATTCCTTTTACTAATAGCAGATTTCAGCTCTTTTCAAAGCTTCTAGATTGGATTGAGATCAGGACTCATTACTGGCCAGTTTACAACAGTCCATTTGTTCCTTTTTAACCATTCTTTTGTACTTTTAGATGTATGTTTTGGGTCATTGTTCTGCTAGAGGACCCATGATCTTCGACCTAAACTTAGTTTTCTGACACTAGGTAGCACACTTCGCTCCAAAATACCTTGATAGTCCTCTGGCTTCATGATTCCTTTAATACCTTCTAGGCCTCCAGTTCCTGAGGCAGCAAACCTCCAAGATATTTAACTCTAGGAAGGGTGTTTTTTTTCCTTATAAGCTTAATTTCTTCACCTGTAAATGTATCACTGGTCTGCATTGCCAAAGAGCTCAAGTTTGGTTTCATCTGTCCACAGAACATTTTCCCAGAAGGATTGTGGTTTCTGAAGGTGGGTTTGGGCATAGATCAGGCATGCCTTTTTATGTCTGTCTTTGAGCATCCTTGGTCTTCACCCATGAAGTCCTACTTTGTTTAGTGTGTGTTTATGGTGTGGGTTGAAACCATCTCTACAGATTGCTTCAGGTCACCCTTAAACTTTTTGGATGGTGTACGTGGTATTTTTTCAACAGTTTGCACTAACCTTCGAAGACATCTTGGATTAATTTTCCTCTTCCCATCACATCCTGGGAGGTTCTTGACAGTTCCATGAGCAGAAAACTTCTTAATAACATTGCGAACTGTAGACACAGGAATCCTAAGGTGTTTGGAGATGGCCTTGAGCCCCTCTGAAATTTGATGTTTAGTGATAATGGCTTTTCTGACAGTCTCAGGCAGATCTCTTGTCTTCACCATTGTGAAAATAGAACAGGGAGTGAATGTGGCCATTTTAAACATTAGAGCCATCATTCAAGTAATGTGAGTACTGACAATTGATCACAGGTGCGTCTACTTGTACTGAAATGGGAATATGGTTCTTCTATTCATACTGATTTGAATTGTTTATAAAGGTGCCAATAATTATGTCCTGGCAATGTCCCAGTTTTTATATTATTTCCTACTATTTCCTTTTTAAATTGGTCTTGTTTTATTTGATTCTTTTATGAGTCAAATATGTATGCATATATAGTCCAAAGCCATTTCACTGACCACTTCTTTTTTAGAAGATATTGGACATTAAGGGGTTGAACTGCAAGGGTGCTAATGATGTTGACCACAACTGTAGTCCTACTCTTTTTTTTTCCTGTCTTTTTTGCCATTTTCAAATCCACAATGGGGCACGGTCCCCTATTTCATGACTTTAATTTCCTGAGGAGTCTGTCCTGAAAAACAATGTCAAATGCCTTTTTAAAAATTCAAATACATTATAGAGGTTATTTTAGAAGCTCTGTTCATACTTTGAATGTCCATAAATGGGCACATAGATGTCCAAATCTGGAAGACGCCCTTAGAGTGATTTTAGAAATCGGTTTAGGAGACATCTCCGATGTGAGGGCACCCATGTTGTAATGGGGACATGGCAAAGGCATGTCTGGGGCATACCAAAGCACTGGGACACCCGCAACCAATCTTAGAAATGTCCTGTACATCCTGGCACCCATCTAAGACTAAACCTGCTACAGGGCATGAACAAGCATCAGGAAAGTGCTCATTATGCCAGGAAAACATCCATAGAGGATGGCCCCTACTATCCCCAGTACTGTCCACAATCGTAAAGAAATGAGGACACATGTTATGTGGTTATAACACTGCTGAACATCTAAGCTTGCAATGCGGAGGGCTAGGATGCAGCCTCTGTCTAGAATATTGTTGCTGGGACATCTATGTAGCCATCCCTGTGAACATCCATATTAAATATATAGACATTTGTAAAATTGGCACTGAACTTGCACATGGCAGGCATTTTTGAGATACTTTGCCTTGGTTATCTAAGATTTCAGTTGGATGTTCCTTCTAAAATGCCAAGTCATGTCAACTGAATCACTTTGTCTACCCCTTCAAAAAAATCTAGTGGTGCTCATGAGCAGCTAAGGAAAATGATCCTATAACCCTGTGCTCCTGTTATTGTCTAATATAGTATTGCTATTTATATTCACCCTCAGTCACCACTATTGCAATCCATGACATCCCATCAAGGGAAAAAAGGCTCCTAGCCCTCAATCTGGAAGATGCTGCTGCCAAACCAAAACAAGGCCTCTAAAAAAGTGTCAATGCCGAAGTAGGCCCTGGTCAAATGTGAGTTTGCTGATAAGGACATGATGGCAGGCAGGGCCCTTGTACTAGAACTGGTTAGTGTCATTAAACAGGTGATGGATAACTAGTTGCCCGTATTTACAATATTCTGAACTTGAGATCATTGTTGATAAAGTGCACAGCTGGTCTCCTCTGCGGGGGTAATCAATGGATGAGCGGCTCAAGGATCTACAGAGCTCATTAACTAAAGTGTATCAGAAAATTGATATGCTTGAGTGGGGACAAATGCCTTCTGTGACTGACACAAGGACTTAGAGAATCACCATCAGCATAATAATGTACAGATTGTGGGGCTGGGTGGTTCCAATCTGACAACTTTTTTCAGCACATGGCTGCTGACTGTGTTTTAAATGGAGACCATGACTGGGGGTATCTAGGCTTGACAGGGCTCACACATCTCTTGCTCCAATACCTGGACCCAATGGCAGACCACTTCTACCACTACTACCATTACACAGTGCAGTACCTTTACATGCAAGAGAGAGAGAGCCTCTGTTCAAAAAAGCTTCCATATCGTACTGCTAGACAAGTCCAGACAAGTGGGTTGTGTTCTCCTACCAGCAGACTGGTGGAGACAAAGAACCAATGAAAAGCTCAGGTTTCAATGACATCACTCCCATGCCTCAATTTGCCTGAACCACCAGAGGCCCCTTCAGTATTTCTTTGTCTCCAGCAGATGATAGATGGATTTTCTCCTCTCTGAAGAAAATCTAAAGAATTGAGAGGAAAATATTGATAAAAATGCTTGTGATAGACCACTTTGAGGGTGACTCTCTCACTTGAGCATGACATAGGAGGCTCCACTAGACTGTGGTCCTTTCAGGAGCCATAGGAGGAGGGAAAATTGGTTCAGCTCCACGCTCTTACCCTGGATAAGAGCCTGTTGAGCAGCCAGAAAATTGGAAGGATGGAAGAATTCAGCAGCTTCACACAACCTCATCATCCCCTCCCTCCTCCTCTGCCTCCCCGTTCTCTATCAAAGATTGCAGAAGGCTCTCAGAGGAATTTGCCTGCCCTTAAATGCAGTGTTGTCAAGCCAGAGAATCAGTTTCAGGGAAGAAGAACTGAACCTCGCTTGGATCCTCTGCCTGGAGCTCTCAGGGGATGAATACCAAGGCTTGACCTTGTCATTGTTCTGGTTGGGGGCTCCCGATTCCATCTGTGTGGGACACAATTCAGCGTGGACTGCTGGCGACCAATGGCACTGTGTGAGGATTTCCTGTCATTTTCTGCTCACGCTAGTAGTGTTTTTAATATTGTGCATCTGGCAATCGCATGGTCTTTGTGCACATTGCTACCCTAGCACCTGTAATGCACATTGCTACAAAAGCAGAGTTAACATGCACCACAGTAAAAGTGCAGTTAATGTGTGCCTTTGGGCCACCGCAGACTTAGCGTACTCTACTCTCTCTGTCTTCTTCCAGGAAACATTGTTTGACTTGTGGTAAGCAAGGTGCCTAATCTCCAGATTCTGGACTCTTCTCTTCTTGCATGGCAGGAGGTGACAGATGGCACTAAGGATAAGGATATCCAGCTGGCCAGAGGTTCCAGAGACTGTGCAGTGAGCCGCTTCTTGTCCTCAAGGGGGTCTGCGGAGACTGTGCCCCCTGGTGTAGGGGGGATCATTTTCAAGAGGAGAACTTCCAGACTCCAGATTGTCCTCCCAGAATTCTTTTCTTTTTTGCAGCAGGTCTGGTCCTTCTGACGTGGAAATTCAGATTCTGTGACTGCTGGGTGCCCCCGGGCGCAGTCTCAAGCAGGGCAGGCTGAGGGTGGCAGCCCTGTTCGATTGCCTTTGGCTAAGTATCCCCAGCAAGGGGCACCCCCTGGAGATGGGGAACAGCTGAGAGCTGATCAAGATTTTGACTATTACTAGAATTCAGATGACTCAGTACTGGGCTCCAGCATGGAGGAAGTACTCTTGCCTTCAGAAAATTGCAAAGAGGAGAGAGTGATCCACCTATTCCAGAAAGAGAAGCTGGCAGTGTTGACTGTCAGGGACTCATCTGCCTTGAACTTGAAGTAAACTTCCTGCATTGAGCAGGAGCCAAAGGTGCATTGAGTGGTTTGGTATTCCTAAGGTGGATGCACAGGTCACGGCAGTTACCAGACCATTTCTGTGGAAGGTGTATCGGCCTTAAAGGATTTTCTGGACCGTAAGATGGATTCGTTGTTGAAGAGTCAGTTCACTGTGGCAGCTGCTATTCTGTAGCTGGCAGTATATGCCAGCCTGTTATCTCTAGTCCTGTGCCAGTGGATCCAGTCTCTTCCACCAGATAATACTACTTCTCTTTGGAGTCAGCTGTGGCCTTTCTTTCTGATGCCATGTATGACCTGGTACATTTGGTGGCAGGGATGGTGCCCTGATGATGGTGTCATGATGTTGGAACTGGCTCTGGCACTGGGCAGCGGACTCAACTGGCTTTTCAAGGAAAGCTTATTTTTGGAGCCGATTTGGAGAAGCTAGTGAAGGGCCTGGGCGAGACAAAATCTCGCCGTCTTCCGGAGGACAAATCCAGGGGGCCTGTGAAGCAGGCTGCTGCCCTTTTTTTGTCAGCATCTGCCCGTCCAATGAGGGCGCCCTGGCTGGATCCCCGGAGCTCTCAGGACTTTTGTTGTTACCAGCCTGGAAATCCTTTCTTCCCTTCTGCTTCCAAGCTTCAGGCTTGTTCTCAGTCCTTTCATGGAGTGTGTGAGCCCAGGGACTTTGTCCCCAACAGGGGAGGACACATCCAGGTTTCACAATAAAAATTTGCGGGCCCACTCCCTGGTTCCTCTGGTTGGAGGCAGGCTTCACCTTTTCTTTCAGGAATGGGCCCGGGTTACCAAGGATCACTGGGTGCTAGATACCATTCAATTCAGCTATGCCCTGAAATGCAAAGAACCAATTCCGTATGCCTTGGTCATCTCCCTTGTGGATCAGCAATCAAAGTGCCGCTGTGCTGACCATCTTGGATAAGTTGCTGCGCCTAAAGGCGGTGGTGCCCGTCCCCCCAGATGAGCGGGGCAAAGGCAGATACTCCATCTATTTTGTGGTGCGCAAAAGAAAAAAAAATCCTTCCTTCTGGCCCATTCTGGACCTCAAGGGGGTCAACAAGCACTTGCGCATCCTATTCTTCTGGATGAAAACCTTACGCTCCATGATTCAAGCAGTGCGCTGAGTGCAGTTCTTGGCTTCTCTGGATCTGGCCGAGACATATTTTCATATCCCAATCTGGGCAGATAAGCAAACTATCTGCAATTTGCCATGCTTGGCTCTCTGTATCAGTTCGCTGCCATCCCAGTCGGGTTATCCACTGCCCAGAGGATGTTCTCCAAGGTCTTGGTGGTGGTGGCTGTGGTGCTGCAGTGCCAAGGGATCTGTATCCATCCATATCTGGAAAACTGGCACATCCAGGCCTGTTCCCTTTCAGAATCATCTCTGATGGCATCCCGAGTGGTGTACTTTTTAGAAAGTCTTGACTGTGTGATCAATTAGGAAAAGAGTCAGCTGCTTCCTTCCCAGTCCCTGGAGTTTCTGGAAGCACATTTGGGTACTCGAGTGGGCAGAGTTCTCCTACCAGAGGAAAAAAAAAAAGACTGTTGGATTACCTGGTGCTGACCTGTGTGCAGCAGGCTCTCAGAGCCTGGGATTATCTTCATAAACTGGAACACTGGGCATCCAAATGGCAGATGAAATTTAATGTGGACAAGTGCAAAGTTATGCACCTAGGAAAGAACAACCCAAACTTTGGTTACACGATGCAAGTTACCCCTACGCCTCCGACCGCAGCTTCGGGCCGAGCTGCTCAATCGGGGCAGTCGGCCGGGACTTAAAGAGGAGCCCCATCCGGTACAAGACCCTTTCCAGCGCCGCCACCGTCCCGCGTGCAGCTCTCCCAGGAGGGATCGAGCCGCCGGGACCAACGCTCCGCCCCTCCGCCTCCAACCTCAGCTTCGGGCCGAGCTGCCCAATCGGGGTAGTTGGCTGGGACTTAAAGAGGAGCGCCATCTGGCGTGCCCATGCCTGGCGGGCCCGCACCTGAGGGCCTCGCCAGAGGGCCCTTTGGCATGGCCCTTAGGCGGGAGCCCGAGGCCAATCCCCCTAGAGTGCTCAACTGTCCAGACGGCAAATCGGTCAACCAACCAGACCCAAGTCAGATCCTATGTGAGTAACAGCCCCATTAAACACAGTTCCAGCTAACACAGAAACACACCCAAGAGATGGAACAACTCCTGCATGGCACAGTATGACTCTTCCAGGATTAGTAAAGTAGCAGCAGGCAAGGACGCAGCTACCAGGTTACTAGTGGTCCACTAACTAGTAATGCCACCAGAACCAACAAACCACCATAGACCGCCGACAAAGCAGTAACCAGACTATCACGGCAGTGTAACTATTAGCCAACTATACCCAAACTTAACAGCTAGGATAGTCCCTCGGAACTATCTATAGATTGTCTCACTAGGAAGTTACATTGTTTCTGTCTGAATTGCCAGCTAGAAGCTGTAGTTTCTAATGTCTTGCTGTCTTGATTTTGCCACCCGATATGCACAGGAATCTCTTCAATGCTTACCATAGAAGTCACATAAAAGGGCTACATGCGTAAGCACCAGAATCGAAAACACTGTCTCTCACAGTTGACCCGCAGTCACAACACACCTAGGATACGAAGTAACCCACGCAGCCAACATGGCACCCTCCCCCGTGACACTAGCCAGCTGCTACCTACTTGCCAGCCTACTTCACAGTGCCCTCTCCCTCACTACCACCCACAACTCCATACCAGTCCTACGGAACTCAAAGTAGGAGATGGTCGGGCACTTCCCGCCAAACAACAGCAGAATCCAAAGCCCCTCTTCACCCTCACTTACTCTATGTTACACTCAAACACACCAAAAGACCTCAACAGGAAGAATGCCCTCAGCCTAGCAACCTGAAATGCGCCCTCATAAACGCCCATTCAGTGCAGAAGAAATGGCCTGTCATCACCGACCTGATAACCTACCACAACCTAGACATCTTACTGGTCACTGAAACCTGGCTGACCAATGACGATACAGTCATCTTGAAACAACTTATCCCACCCAACTACTCGAGCCACACCTGCCACAGAGTTGACCGAAGGGGGGGAGGTGCATGCGCCCTAACAAGATCAGACCTTCGATTCCAGCAGACCGCCTCGAGCAGCACCACACACCTTGACACCATCTCCACAACCAACAGGCACAATTCCATCAACCTAGTCTACAGATCCCCATCCACCTCTACAGACGTCCTCTCAAGTATATTGGAACTGGCCTGCAATACCACGAACCAGCATACACCAAACTGGATCATGGGAGATTTCAACCTTCCGGCACTCCCTGAGTCCCAAGAAAATGCCTCCCTCGACACACTCAATGAATTGGGCTACGAACAAATAGTCAACGCGTCCACTCACTCAAAGGGCAACAAACTCGACCTCATCTTTGCACCATGGACGGCCACAGACCCAAACCACGAGCTTGTCCTATCCATCATGCCAGTACCATGGTCTGACCTCAGCCTGCTTAGGTTCCAGATGCCAATACAGCCAGGACACAACAGCAGCCACTCCACACTCGATGGAAACGCAACACCAAGAACACAATTCCGGCCTTTCGACAAAGAAGAGATAATTAGTAAAACCCGGCCACTACTCGACCTCACAGACCTTAACCCTGAGGAAATGCTCACCGCCTGGAACGAAAGCCTTAGCACCATTGCCCGCCAACCAGTGGCAGATGCAGCTCCAAGGAAAAGGAAGGCAGCACCATGGTACTCTCCGGAACTACAAACGTCACTCCGCTATGTAAGGTCACTCGAAAGACGATGACGTCGATCACGCTCCACTGCTGACTGAGAAACTTACACCCTACAATTAGAAATACACCGCCTGGCAATCTCGGAGAGAATGAAGCAATACCACGCTGAACTCCTACAGCGCTCTCTAAACAAACCCCAGGACTTATTTAACCTGGTGAGATCCCTCACAAAAGAACCATCCCCCACACAACTGAGCATGTCACAACCACAAGAGTTTGCAGACTATCTTCAGTCCAAAACCATCCAGAATGACAAGACTATACCACCTATACCCTTGTACAGAACACCCCACCCAACCCCACTGGCCACCTTCTCAACACCATCAGCGAGAGACATCGAGGACACCATCACTGCAATCAACAGCACTACAGCCCCAAACGACCTGTGTCCGGTGTTCTGGATAAAAACACTACGCAAGGAGCTCAGCCCCTTTCTGGTCAGATTCATAGACCTATCCTTCACGACAGGAGTCTTCCCACAAAGCTTGAAACAAACCTCCATTAGACCACTTCTAAAAAATAGCAAACTCGACCCCCAGAAGGCGGATTCTTATAGACCAATCTCGAGCATCCTTCTAATGGCGAAAATAATTGAAAAACTTGTCCAGCATCAAATCCAACACCATATTGAGACTACTGCCCCTCTCGACCCAAGCCAACATGGATTCAGAGATCAGCATGGAGTAGAGACACTCCTGACCAGCCTCTTCAGCACTCTAACCACAGGTTTGGACAACATAAGACTGGGTTACGCCTTGATTCTCCTGGACATTGTCGCAGCCTTCGACTCCGTGAACCACGAACTGCTTCTAAGGCGGCTCGCAGAGAAGGGGATCCAGGAGACGGCATTAAGATGGTGCAGATCTTACCTCACGGACAGATGGCAACACGTACGCGCTGGCTCCAAGACCTCCATTCCGTTCCGGCAGGAGCAGGGTGTACCGCAGGGATCATCACTCTCTGCACTGTTCTTCAATGTATATATGCAGCACATCTGTGCACTCACCCGGGCATTCAATGTCTCACACCACATATACGCAGACGATGTACTACTCTACATGCCATTCTCAACCAACCATCCAGATTTCTCACCCCTAACCACCTGCTTCGACACCGTGACTGAATGGCTCCACACACAAAACCTCAGAATAAACTTCAAGAAAACTGAGGCACTATTCATCTCCAGGAACCCAGAGTTTACCCCCACCCCCCCATGTCACTAAAGGTGAGGGGAGTGGAGCTCCAAAGTAAACCCACGATCCGCTTCCTCGGAGTCATCCTAGACCAACAGTTGGACATGAAGGCCCACATAAACAATACCGTTAAAGCAATATACCACAAAATAAGGACGGTCCGTCACCTTAGACCCCTGCTGGAACTAGAGGACTTCCGGACAGTCTACCAAGCTTTAGTAATCCCCCATTTCGATTATGCCAATTCAATCCTGCATGGACTACCAAAAAGCACACTGCGTCCGCTGCAGCTCGCAATGAATGCAGCTGCCAGAATATTACATGGAGCAGCTAGGAGGGACCATATAACTCCTATCCTGAAACACCTACATTGGTTGCCGGTCCACTGCAGGATCACATTCAAGATTCTATTAATGACGTTCAAGGCCATCAATGGGCTCACCGCCACCTCCATCGCGGACCTCATCATCACCACCCCCCCCAAACAGAGTCCGAAGATCAGCTGCAGCCAATACCCTGAACATCCCCAGCAAGATTACAAAGTGCTCGCAAGCAACACGAAACCGGGCCTTCGTGTACTATGCTCCCACATGCTGGAACGCCCTCCCCCCCAACATTCGCTCCATAACCGAGCTAACCCAATTCAGAAAGGCCCTAAAACACCGCCTCTTTCTCCAGCACTACACCCATAACGGAAATGCCCAACAGCCGCCCTTACGCACTCACCAACACAGCACTCTCGACCCAACAACACCACGCACCCCAGCCCCACCCACTAATGTCCCCAAACACACGTTATGCAACCGCAGATAACACACAAATGGTAATTAGATCTTACCTGCTAATTAGTGTTCCTGAAGGAACGACAGTCCAGTCCCTTTACTTCTGGGTTACGCAACCCTTCCAGCAGCTTGGAGGCTGAGCCAAACCTTTTTGGAGGTGGGGCGGTATAACTACCACTGGGACCACCCCTCAACTCCAGTATTCGACTAAAAAAGCAGATCTACAGAGTTTCCATTAGCAATCAAACATAAGAAGTTATCTATCCAACATTGTCTAGCTATGCAAAAACACCTACCAATCAATATATATATATATATATATTTTTTTTTTTTCTTCTTCAATAGAACTGGTTAGTGTGAGGAAGAGAGAGGGAGAGAGAGAGAGGGAGAGAGGGCCGGAAGGAGGAGCAATGCTTGAGGTTACCCGACCCGGCTTTCTCCCGTGTCCCTCCATCCTGCAATGGTTCCACGCTCGGTCCCGAGCCTTTGTCTGATAGGTCCTGACCGGGTGGGATCAGGGACTGGACTGTCGTTCCTTCAGGAACACTAATTAGCAGGTAAGATCTAATTACCATTTCCTTATCGTCACTCCAGTCCAGTCCCTTTACTTCTGGGATGTACCAGAGCAGTTCAACCCTGGGTGGGATCCGGCAAACCGGACTGAAGGACCGCCAGACCAAACCGAGCATCCGCTGCGCTCTGGATGTCCAGCCTGTAGTGCTTGGTGAACGAATGTAGCGACGACCAGGTTGCTGCCCTACAGATATCCACTGGGGGAACTAAGCTGAATTCCGCCCATGATGTGGCCTGAGCCCGGGTGGAGTGCGCCCGGAGCCCCGCCGGGACCTGTTTCCCTATCAGGATGTAGGCGGAAGCGATCGCTTCCCTGATCCATCTGGAGATGGAGGCCTTGGCCGCTGCTTCTCCCTTGTGTGGACCCCCAAACTGAATGAATAGACGCTCAGACCTCCGGAAGGGGGCTGTGCGGGAGAGGTAGTGTTTCAAAGACCTCCGGACATCCAAGAGCCGCAGTTTGTTATCCCCACCTCCGCCCGCCTCGGCGGAGAGCACCGGAAGGTGAACCGCCTGGTTCATATGAAAAGGAGAAATGACTTTGGGCAAGAAGGAGGGGACCGGACGTAGAACTATCTTGTCCTTGAGAAACAGTAGGAAGGGTGGCTGAGCGGACAGCGCTTGGAGTTCGGAGACCCGCCTAGCTGAGCAGATCGCGACCAAAAAGACTGTCTTCAGTGTTAAGTCCTTCAAGGAGGCCCTCTTCACTGGTTCGAAGGGTTCCTTGATCAAGGCATTAAGTACTAGGTTGAGATCCCAAGGGGGGACGACTGACCTCTGTTGAGGGCGCAGGCGCCCCACCGCCCTTAGGAACCTGGACACATCCAGGTGTGCCCCTAGGGGTTTTCCGCGGACTTTCCCCCTATAGCATGCGATTGCTGCTAGCTGAACCCTCAAGGAGCTGTGAGCTAGGCCCTTGTCAAAACCTGCCTGTAAGAATTCTAGAATCTCGGGGACTGAAGCGGAGAGTGGTTTTCGTCGGTGCTCCGCGCACCACGCCTCGAAAATGCGCCAAGTCCTAATATAGGAGAGACAGGTCGAACGCTTCCTAGCGTTTAACAGGGTAGAGATGACCGCTCCTGAATAACCTCTCTTTAGGAGCCTCGCCCTTTCAATAGCCAGGCCGTAAGCGAGGACCGATCCACGTGAGGCATCCGCAACGGGCCTTGTCTCAGCAGGTCCCTTTTGCAAGGAAGACGCCAGGGTCGGTCTGCGATCAATCTCATCAGGTCCGCATACCAGGGACGGCGAGGCCAATCCGGGGCTATGAAGATTATGTATCCCTGATGGGACTCTACTCGTTGTAGCACCTTTCCGATCAGCGCCCAGGGGGGGAAGACATAGAGTAGACCCTCCGAGGGCCACTTCTGGGCTAACGCATCTAGGCCTTCGGACATCCTTTCCTTGCGCCGGCTGAAGAACCGTTCCACCTTGGCGGTTGCAAACCTCGCCATGAGGTCCATGACTGGGAGACCCCACCGGTCTACTATCCGGTCGAACGTCTCCTGCTCCAGCTCCCACTCCCCGTGGTCTATCTTGCACCTGCTGAGATAGTCTGCCGTGACGTTGTCTATTCCTGCCACGTGTTGTGCAGAGAGAGCTTCCAACCGGGTCTCTGCCCACTGGAACAGAGAGCTCGCCTCTTTCTCTAAGGCGGGACTGCTGGTGCCGCCCTGGTGGTTGATATAAGCCACCGCGGTAACATTGTCTGATAGGACACGAATTGCTCTTTTTTGTACTAAGGCCTCTAGGCCTATGAGCGCCATCCTTACGGCCCGCAATTCCAGCCTGTTGATGGGCCACTGGGCTTCCAGCGGAGACCAGTTGCCTTGAACGAACTGGTCCTCGCAGTGAGCTCCCCAGCCTGTCAGACTGGCATCCGTCGTCAGTAATAACCACTGGTGAGGCTCGAGGGGCATCCCGCGATCCAGATTCTTCGGGGACCGCCACCAGTGCAGCGTCTGTTTGGTCCGTGGCGCGCAAGGTAGCGGCATTGATATGGAGTGATGTTGTGGCGACCACCGACGCAATAGGGCCTTCTGCAGAGGCCGCATATGGGCTCGAGCCCACGGAACCACCTCTATTGCCGCTGCCATTGTTCCCAGGACCTGTAGGTAATGCCGCGCCGTAGGGTTCCGTCTGGCCAGAAACTGAGTGACCAGGAGTCTGAGCTCTCTTGATCTTGAATGGGACAGGAAGACCCTGCCTCTGATGGTGTCGAACCTTGCTCCGAGGTACTCCAGTTCCTGTGAGGGAGTCATCCTGCTCTTTGCTCGATTGATGACCCACCCCAATTCTTCTAGCATTTGAACCACCCTTGACGTCACGGAGTGGCTCTCCTCCTCGGACTTTGCCCGGATTAGCCAATCGTCCAGGTAGGGGTGTACTAGAATTCCCTCTTTTCTTAGGGAGGCCGCTACCACCACCATCACCTTGGTGAAAGTTCTTGGAGCCGTAGCTAAGCCGAAGGGGAGCGCCTGGAATTGAAAATGGCCCCTTGGCACTGCAAACCTCAGGAATTGTTGATGGGAGTCCCTGACCGGGATATGCAGGTAAGCTTCTGTCAGATCGAGGGATGTTAAGAACTCCCCTTCCCTGACTGCGGCTATGACGGAACGTAGGGTTTCCATCCGGAAGTGTGGAACTCTGAGACAGCGATTGACCTGTTTTAGGTCTAGTATGGGGCGAAAGGACCCTCCTCTCTTTGGGACTACGAAGTAAATCGAGTACCGACCCGTACCGCGCTGGTCTGGTGGCACCGGAACTACGGCCCCGAGTTTTATGAGGCGGGTGAGGGTTGTCTCTACCGCCACTCTCTTTTCTGAAGAGCCGCAGGGAGACTGAACAAAGGCTGGAGGTATTTGTTTTGCGAATTCGAGAGCGTAGCCCTCTCTGATGACCTCTAGAACCCATTGATCGGACGTGACCCGGGACCAGGCAGGAAGAAAACGGCTTAGGCGACCGCCCACCGACGGCTCTCCCCCCTGGACCCCCGTCACCTCATTGTTTTCTATTTCCTTGAGAGGCGGAGAAGGAGGACGAGCCAAAACCTCGGCCTGCCCCTCGAAACCCTCTAAAACCTTGACCCTTTGAGGGGAAACGGCCCCTGGGAAGGAGGTTTGTCCTAGCTGGGCGAAACCTTCGCGAGTCCCTGGACTGGTTACGTACTGGGGGTCCGGGACGCCCTTGCCTTGGCCTGTCTTCCGGTAGCCTGCCCCCTTTAGACTCGCCAAGGTCCTTTACCAACTTCTCCAAATCTTCTCCGAACAACAGCTTCCCCTTGAAAGGGAGACGGCTCAGGCATGCCTTCGAGGCGGCGTCAGCTGCCCAGTTCCGTAGCCACAGATAACGTCTAGCTGCCACCACCGAGGCCATGTTCTTGGCTAGGCTTCTGATGAGGTCATACTGACTATCCGCCAGGAAGGCTGTTCCTGATTCCAGTCTAGCAGGATGGGCCTGAGATTCGCCAGATGGGCCCTCTGCTGCTTGCAGTTGTTGGGACCACCTTAAGCAGGCTCTCGCCACCCAAGCCCCTGAAACCGAGGCCTGTAAGGCCAGGGCACTCACATCAAAGGCTTGTTTCAGGAGGGTATCTAGTTTTCTGTCTTGGGAATCCCTCAAGGCGGTGCTGCCCTCTACTGGAATAGTAGTCTTCTTAGTGACTGCTGATACCGCTGCATCCACCCTTGGCGACTTCAGTAGCTCTCTGTCTGCCTCTGGTAGGGGGTATAGGCGAGACATGGATCGGACTCCCCTTAGACTAGACTCGGGTTGATCCCATTCTTCCTGGATCATCTGGCGCACCACTCTATGGACAGGGAAAACCCTCTGTGACCTCCTGATAGCCTGGATTAACGGATCCTCCACCGCCTCCTCCTCTGTTGGAGTATCTGAGGATACATTGAGAACCTTTAAGGACTCATCAATTAGGGCCGGGAGTTCTTCCCTCCGAAAGACTCTAATTATCCTGGAATGATGATCTTCCGGGATCTCCCCTTCCTCCAGTTCCTCCTCTTCTTCGTCCCAGTCCTTGTCCGAGACCTCCTCTTCTGGCGGACCCTGGGAAAGGGAGGGGGTAGGATCTTCCCCACCCAAGCGTGGGCGTTTAGGTGGGAGGCCTGAGGCAAAGGTGCTTGCCCTCTTGGATATGGTCTCGGCCATCGGGGCATCCCCCCCTGAGGCCGGACCCTGCTTGCGCAAGCAATAGGCCTTATGGAGTAAAAGAATAAAGTCTGGGGAGAAAAAATCCTCTGTACTCCCTTCCCCCGGGGGAGGGGGGGAGGCAGTGGGGGGGAAAGGAGTGGGCAAATCTGCGATTGAGGAGGGAGGAAGCTGGGACCCCCCTCCTCTTGTAAGAGGTCTCCAGCACTCTGGGAAGGTTGGGACATGGCCAAATTAATTTCCTGTTCCACGGAGGCAGCTACTGCGGCACAACCCCTGCAGACTCCTGCCTCCGAGGAAGTGCCCCTACGTGTGCCACAGGAAGGGCATCTGGGCTTAGCTGCCATGCTCTTGTTTCCAAACCTTAGCTCCAAGAAGGGCAGAAGTGTCCTGTAAGGAATTGATTTTTCTCCTTCTTTAAATTAATCTTATCCTTGAGGGAGAGAGATAGAGAAACGGAGGGGGGAGAATCAGACCCTTAGTTCTCTAACAGTGCATCGTACCCCAGAGGCTACTCAAATCAGCAGATCGAAAAATTAAAATTTAAGAGTTCAAATTAAACACAAATTAAAACTTAAAAACAAGCAATGCCTAATGAAGAAAAAACTGCGAGTAGTGCTCCCTGGTACTTGCGGTTTCGGTGGAGCCGGCTCAGCGATCTCTGCCCGTTGGCTCTACACGTGGTGGGCCTCACCACGTGGAGCCTGAACGGGGGATCGCGAGCGTGTTCGCCAGGTTGCTTTCTTCTCCTGGAAACAAACGCCGCCGAGTGAAGACTGCCGTCGGAGACTGCTGAAACTTGAAGAGCAGGGGAAAAACTCCTCCTCCGCGAGGGAAGCTCCTCCGCTGCTATCGGGAGACCCGGAGATCGCCGCCGCGTCCCTCCGCTGCGGGGCGGTACCGACAGATAAGATCTGACTCCCGGAGATGCCTCCAGCGCTCAGCCACCTTAAGGGCTTCGGCGCGAGGCAGATCAATGCGGGGAGATGCAGAATATCTCTGGAAAACAGCCAGCACCCTTCTACCTCCGGAGCCCGGCCCGATCGGGGGGGGGGGGGGGGGGGGGGCGGGCGGGGGGTGGGCATAGAGCAATTAAAGGAGCAGAACTCAAAAACTCTAGTTGACAGACTTAAGCTGAAATCAAAGAAACTAAGAGGTAATAAAGGAACAAAATTATAAATTTAAAAGTAATCTTAAAGGAATTTAGTTTAAAAGGAAGACTCCAGTAAGCCCTAGGCTTACGGAACCCTCCAGCTGCTTGGAGGCTGAGAATACTGGAGTTGAGGGGTGGTCCCAGTGGTAGTTATACCGCCCCACCTCCAAAAAGGTTTGGCTCAGCCTCCAAGCTGCTGGAAGGGTTGCGTAACCCAGAAGTAAAGGGACTGGACTGGAGTGACGATAAGGAATTTGTAGATAGCTTACAATTTGTATACAGCATACAATTTGTTGTAAATAACCATTAAGCGGGCATGTTTCCACCCACTCCCATGGACCCAAATGTATCGCCTGTGTATATGGTTTCTTATCTGAGCAGCTTGTACTGAGTAGCCTGTACATAGTATCCCCAGTTAGCCAAGTTGTAAACCCTGTCCCATGTAAGTACAATGCAGATGCCGTCTGCACGGTACAAATTTGTTTTAACTGTAAACCGAGCTGATTTTAAAGAGTGCGGTATAGAAAAACCTAAAATAAATTAAAAAAATAAAAAATAAATACAGAGAAGAGCCATCAAAATGGTAAAGGGGATGGAAGAATACTCCTATGAAAAAAGGCTTAAAAGGTAGGGCTCTTCAACTTCGAAAAGAGAAGACTGAAGGAAGATATGATAAAGGTTTATAAATTAATGAATGGAGTGGAACGGGTTAACATAGATCAGTTGTTTACACTATCAAAAAGTAGAAAGACTAGAGGACACACAATGAAGCTACAATGTAATCCATTTAAAACTAATAAGAGAAAATATTTTTTCACTCAACACGTAATCAAACTCTGGAATTTGGTATCGGAGGATGTAGTAAAAACAGTTAGTGTAGCTGGATTTAAAAAAGAGTTGGACATTTATTGGGGTGAGAGATGTCCCAAACATTCAGATATACAAATCTACACTGGTCTCTGTCATTCCACTTCCTTTCTCAACATATGACCTTATAATACAATAGAAAAAGAAAGTAAGAACCCTCATCGAAAGTGTATCATTAAACAGAAGTTCCAGGTCATTTTGGGCAGGACAAACGAGTAGGCAATGTGATGACCCAGTAAAGCGCGTTGTCACGCCCATAGCCCCTTACATGTATATGGAGGGGCATGCTTATTATATAGAGTTCCCCAATTAAGCAATGTTCCAGATTGGCTAGCTTGCAAAGGATTCTGGTAATGGTAGTCCAGCCATATGGTGCTTGCCTTGGAGGTCAATGAAAACAATTGTAGTTGGCTCGAGTGTAGGCAATGACAGAATATTTATTTATGAGGTTAATCCAGATGCACACAGATTCACTTGGTAACACCTTAGGAGGATGTATTCTCCAGGATTTTATATTCAAAATAATAATAATACAACTGAATGGTTAAGCAAACAGCTTGTAAAGTCCATTAACAGAAATTCTCTCTCAGTCACTGCTAACAAACCTTGCTCAGCAGTGCCGGTATAAGGGAAACCAAAAATAGTAAAAGCTTCTTCACAAAAAAACAGCTTTTAGAGGGTCATGTGATGCGAGCAGAGTAGTGGTCGCATCCTGGGAGTGCTCCGTGCCCCACTGCCCAAACCGGCGAATTTGAACCGTGTAAGCCCGCGGAAAACCGCCGAAAAGTTCCCTCGGGTACTTTGGAGGGCATCAAGTGTGAAGTTTAGAAGACAGATCGAATGGCGACGGCACCCAAGTCGGCCAGGCGAGAGCGGGAGCGGGGGACAGGCTCCAGCAAAAAGGCTGACATGGCCACACCATCTGGCTCGCCCAAATCCCCGGCCTCACTGGACGTGATGTCAGCGGCGGTGGCCGCGGCTCTGTCGCCGCAATTTGAGGCACTTCACGAAAAAATGGACAGTCTGCGGGCCTCGGTGGACAGCCTTGGGAGTAGGCTTCAAGAGGCAGAGGACCGCCTGGGGCAAGCTGAGGAGAAGATCGGGACAATGGAGACGGAGGCTGCTGGCCTAAGGCATCAGCTTGCACTACACGAGGCTAAACTGGATGATCTGGAAAACAGATCACGGCGCTGCAACCTCCGAGTTATGGGAATATCTGAGAGCATCGCCGACAAAGATCTGCAGGGCCATTTGGAGATGTTCTTTGCACAGTTATTGAACGGCGAGGAGAGCGGCGGCCCGCTTCGAATTGAACGAGCACACCGTGTCGGCGGTAAACAGGCAAAGGATGCCCGGCCAAGGATAGTGCTCGTAAAGTTTGCCTTCTTTCCCCAAAAAGAAAGGATCCTCCGTGCAGCCCGACAGAAAGGGGAAATTCTCTACAACAACGCGAGGATCCGCGTGGCGCAAGATTACTCAGCGATGCTGAGTAAGAAGCGCCGTGAATACGCTCCTTTGTGCGAAAAATTAATTGGCGCTGGAATCCGCTTTACGGTGCAGTATCCGGCTAAATTACACATCACTCACGAAGGATCCCACCACGTGTTTGCAGCGGCCGCAGAGGCAGAGGGGTATGTGAATCGACTGACTGCCAGAGAACAAACACCCCCACTACCTCCTCGCTGAGCCTCCTGGAGTGATCTGCTTGGTGGTGATTAGCTGCTTCGTCGAGAAAGGCGACCGGAGAGACACTAGGCCTCAGCATCAGTCAGGCCTGTATATTTGCTGCCTGTAGAATAACAAAGTACCCATTGAATTGCATTAGGCCATTGTTGAGCTTGTTACAAACTTATGTTGCAGCGGTCGGTTACATTGTACCGGATCCTTCGGGGCTACTTAACAAAGTATCTTGTTGAATATATTATTTCCCTTGTTTCTCCTTACTGCTATCCTGATCAGTTTGCTCTCGGGCGTAGAATTGGGTATTACTTGGCAGTCTGGGGGGCGAGATGTTCTTATCTAGGTCTTTCATAATTTTGTTTACTTTCTTTCTCAGTATTATTAAATCAGGCCCAAGGGACTAAGGCTCTGTACGACGAGCAGGTCCTAAGCCATAAAGTAGTCAGGTGGGACGGAGGGAGATACCCTACTACTTATCTGTGTAAGCAGTGAATCCAAGGGGGTTGGTACTGACCTCATAGGCAACGAGCCTAGCGGACTGGATTAAAGCGTATGATTATGTTGGCAGCTAAGCTCTCTGTTAGTATTAACATATACCAGCCTTTGCGGCTGTTATATGGCCCTGTCCTGGTTAGAGCTTAAAGATTTGCTTTGGCTCGCTGTCATAAGAGGCTGAGTTGCCTAGGGGGGTCTGGGGACTCAGGAACAGGACACCGCCTGAATGGAAGGGAATTTTATCATTGTCAGAGGCTCCACAGAGCGGTGATTGACCTGCTAGTGGGGTTCCCTTTTTATACATTAACCAGTGGGCGGGGGGGCGGGCACTCCCAGAGGGGCCTGGGTTGGACTTCTCAAGGGTGGGGAGGTGGAGAAGGTTCAGAGTATCAGGGGGGAAAGGGGTTGGGGCAGGGATTGGGGACGGGAGGGAAGGTTAGGGAGGGTTGGGAGAAGGGAGGGGTTGGGGGGGCGATGGGATCCTGAGGTCATGCGGGTGATAAATTTCGAGCCATTGTACTGGTGTACGAGTGGGCCCCAGGCTGGGGGGGCTCACTTTCAGATTCTTACCACACCGGCCTATGGGTGGTGCTATAACCCGCCTTAAGCTGAAGATTGTATCTTGGAATATCTGTGGCATGGGCAACCCTATTAAACGTTATAAAGTGCTGCAGGCTCTAGCCCGGCTGCAATGTGACATTGCTTTCTTGCAGGAAACCCACCAGACTGCGGAGGAACATGCGAAGCTACAGAGGGACTGGGTAGGGCAGAGTTGGGGGGCCCCAGCACTTGGGAGAAAGGCAGGGGTGGTCCTGCTGATCCATAAGCGTGTGCGCTTTGTGCTTGAACAGCAATATGTTGACCCTGGCGGCAGATATCTTTTGGTATGTGGCTCCCTGGAGGGACGACGGGTGGTGTTGGGTAACCTATATGCCCCTAATGTCCTGGACAATGCCTTTTATGCTGGTTTGGCCTCACAGGTTGAGCAATTCCCAGAAGCCCCTCTGATCCTAGCGGGAGACTGTAATGGGGTAATGGATATCACTTTAGATACTACGGGGGGTGGACAGGAGGGGTGGCGGGTCCCGATAACTAGAGCACTCCAGCGGCTGCGACGACGCCTAGGGTTGGTGGACCCGTGGCGGTTACTCCATCCTATGGAACGGGACTTCACACATCAGTCGCGGGCTCACACCTCCAGTGCGCGGATTGACTATGTTCTGCTCTCGGAAAGATTGTTCGTGCAGGTGGGAGAGGCAGAGATTGGTCCGAGTGTGATATCTGACCATACGCCTGTGTGGGTAGCTCTGCGGTGGGGAGACCCCGCTCCTCTGCAACGCATTTGGCGATTTCCCTTAGGGCTATACGTTGATGCCGAATTTCATGCCTATTTAGAACAAAAATGGGATGAATTTATGGACAACCATCGGCAGCACCGTGAGGAACCTGAATTATTGTGGGAAACAGCGAAGGTGGTCCTACGCGGAGACATTATTGCCTACGGGGCGCGGAAAAGGAAGTTGATAGCCTCCCGTATAGTACACCTAGAGCAACAAGTCGTTAGGGCTCGTCGACGATGCACGGGGAATCCTACGGCAGCTAATAAAGCCTTGCTTTGGGAGTTGCAATCGTCGCTTAATGAACTGCTTCACCAACGCGCAAAGAAATCCTTGTTTTATTACCGATATCAACTTTATCGTTTTGGGAATAAACCTGGGAGGCTCCTGGCGCGGTGCTTACGTGGTAGCCGCGGCTCCCGCTTTATAGCGGCATTGCGAGACGATCAAGGCCAGCTGCACACAAATAGCCAAGCAATCGCCCAAATGTTCCGTGGTTTCTTTCAAAAACTCTATCAGGGAACAACGGGGTCGCTGGCAGCCATGGAAAGCTACCTACAAGATCTACCTCTACCAGGGTTGACAGCGGAGCAGCGCTCGCTGTTGGGTGCACCGGTGACAGAAGAAGAGACGCATAAAGTAATCATGGGAGCTAGCTGCTACAAATCGCCTGGCCCGGACGGCTTTGGAGCAGAGTTCTATAAATTACTGACAGGCCGTCTCGCCCCGGTACTAACTGAGCTATATCATGGGAGGGTAGAGCAGGGGAAATTTACTTGGGGTATGAATCACGCATTTATTACTCTGATTCCTAAACCTGGTAAGGACCCTCTGCAGACTGCCTCTTATAGGCCCATTTCTCTATTGAACTTCGACTCGAAGATACTGGCAAAGATTCTAGCAAATCGCTTGGCTGATGTTTTGGGGGGTCTGTTACATGAGTCACAGGTGGGTTTTGTACGAGGGAGACATGCGGTGCGGAACTTGAGGAAGATTTTAGCCTCTATGGAATGGGTGCGTACGCGAGAGCTACAGTCCCTGTTGGTTAGCTTTGACGCTGACAAGGCGTTTGACCGAGTCAGTTGGGACTATTTGGAGTTTCTCTTACCTCGTTATGGGCTGGGTGACTCCTTTATTGCAATGGTGAAGCTTTTATACGCACACCCTACTGCGAGTATTTTATGCAATGGGACCTTATCTGATTCATTCGCACTTTCGCGCGGCACGCGGCAGGGCTGCCCACTCTCCCCGCTACTATTTGTGTTATCTATTGATCCTTTGTTGCGAAGTATAGCGGGCTCACCCACGATTCGTGGAGTCCCCGTCGGGCCCGGTGGGTTCAAAATAGCAGCCTTTGCCGATGATATTTTAGTTCATTTATGCGACCCGCAACATTCGCTGCCAAATCTACTGGCCGAGTTTACTAGATATGGTGACTTCGCGGGATTACGGATTAATCAAGACAAATCGGAAGCTTTGGATGTGGGCGGTCGACTACAACAGTGTTGGAAGGGGAGATTCCCGCTGCGGTGGGCGGCGAACTCCATTATTTATCTAGGGATTACCCTTACCAAAGATACATCAATATTGTACAAACAGAACTTTGAGCGTATTTGGGTGGCTCTTCGAACACATATTCGGGCATGGATGCCGCTCCCCCTGTCCCTCTTAGGTAGGGCAGCAGTACTGGGGATGGTAGTACTACCGCGGATTCTTTATTGGCTACAAACCCTACCAGTCTGGCTACTCCGGCGTGACCTCCTTCGTATCGAGCGGGAGTTTCGTGGGTTCCTTTGGCGAGGGGCTCGTGCGCGTATCCCCTTATACCGTCTAAAGGGGGGCTGGAGAACAGGAGGGATTGGAGTACCGGATCTCGGGGCTTATGCTTTGGCTTGCCAGGCTAGACACCTGGGGGACTGGCTCGGTAACACAGAGCTTTACACTCCAAGAGAGGTGGAAGAGGCTTTGGTAGCACCACACTCACTGCTGGCGGTTCTTCACCTCCCACGGGCAGCACTGCCGGGTCACCTAGGGAAAAGTGTGTTGATACGGACAGCGCGTTGTGCGTGGCAACGGCTGCTGAACGTATTATGGGAGAACTCCTCAGAGACTTCGAGCTGGCTGCCACTACAGGGAAATGCTTTGTTTCCCCCAGGCTCCGAGTCGGCCCTCTTCGCTCAATGGGCACGAGTCGGAATACGACTTTTGGGGCACGTAGTCGACTTGGAAGGGCGGTGTAAGACTTTGGAAGTGCTTTGTCATGAATATAACTTGAGCCCTCGGACTTCCTTGTTCCCGTACCGACAGTTGTTGCATTATGTGCATTCTGTGGCAAGACGGGACCTGCAGAGCGACCGTTCGGCGCGGATCATAGCGTTTTTCGCCTTGGGCACAGAGGATAAACCGACTATTTCGTACTTTAAGAAGGCATTGGATCCCTATGTGCAATCGGTGGACTATTCAATAGAGGAGGCTTCTTGGGCGCGAGAATTGGGCTGTGAGGTGGCTCAGGGCTCCATAAAGGCGGCGCTATGCAGGGTGGCCGGCCTGGCCGAAGGAGCTCGCTGGCGCGAAATTCAGTTAAAAAGTATTGTCCGGGCCCATTTCTCTCCCAGGAGGGCACTGCGTAGTCATCTTACAGATAGCGGGGGGTGCCCAAAGTGTGCGCGTCCATTAGCGGACTTAGGTCATATGTGGTGGGGCTGCTCATATATTCGTCACTATTGGTTGAAAATAGCATCCTTTCTGAGCGATATCTTACACCAGCAGATCTGCTGGACAGGGCAGCTAATAGCGTTGGATCAGTTGGGACCACTCCACCCGAAGGGCAGATGGCAGCAATTATTGATAAGGAAGGCATGTCTGGTGGGGAAAGGCCCTGTACTAAGGCGGTGGTTGGAGCCTACAGCCCCCTCCTTTTGGGAGTGGCGAAATGGGTTCCATCAATATATGCTACTAGAGAGGCGAAGTGCACAGAGACACCCCCGCCGCTGGGCCTCTTTTCTCATGGTGTGGATACCCTATATTCAACATTTAAGGCCCAAAGTTCGTAGCGAGATATTATGTTTGGGGTAGCACTGGGGGTGCCATTATTAGTGGCTAGAGACGGACTCTCCGATGCCCTCATGGATCCCAGGAGGGAGGGGTGGGGGGGGTGGTGGGGAGGAAGAGGGGGGAGGGGAGGGGTGGGTAGGTGGGAATTGGGAATTGTACAGTGACATGCCCCGAGGCGGAGGATAAGAGACAACCTTACCGGGGTATACCGGCATTTGAACCTGACTCTGTATTAAGAAAAGTTTGAAGCAATATTGTAACGGTTATTGTATGATAGTGTATTGTGTCATATGCTTCTAATAAACAATTTATAAAAAAAAAAAAAAACAGCTTTTTACATTCTACGTTCAAAGCACTTTTGTATCCAACATGTGCATAGCCTGAGCTGTGTGCTGCTCTGGTACCAGGTGGCTAACAAGCTTCAATCAACAGCTCTGCTTGTATCTGCACAAGTATTTACACAAACCTCTAGTGCCAGTTACTAGGACGTTTCCTTTTATGTTGATCCTACTTTCAGGATTTCTCTGTGCTAGAAACCTTGCATAAAGAACAGTCCATGAGACTATCATCTCCCTCTATAATTACGGCATAGGTTCTATGTCAGGAGCTGGATCAGAGGGCTTTATTAACTGACCTTCCTTAGGACAGGAACTGTGTCTAAACACCTTGCCTTGCTCTAGGTTAAACAAATGTTCATAGTTCCTACCTGAGTTGTTGGCATTAGGTTGTCCTTTCAAATATTCTGGCTAGTATGCATTGGAGTTTTTATAACCTGTCCTCCAGTCTATATTCCTGGACCTCAGGGCATCTGCTCCATACCTCTGCTTAGGGTTCCTAGCTGCAGTTCTCCAAGCCTTTGGATTTCCCCAATCCCTTGGAGCTGGCTTCTCCCAGGAATCTCCCCAAGAACATGGATCTCTCAGAGCTCCTCTCTCCTTGCTCTCACGCTTGCCTTCAAGCCTCCTCTCAGGCTTCCTCTCCGTCCCAGGCTTTCCTTCTCTTCCAGGTCTTCCTTCTCTGCCAGGCCTTCCTTGACTCCTCTCTGCATATTCTGTTCTAGTTTTAAAGTTCCCAGTTTCTAACCTCTCCCTTGCAAACCTCAGGTGTTGCTGATCAAAGTCTCTCCTGGCAGCTGAGTAATTAGGAGTGACATAAGGGTTTCTCAATCTGGGTTTAAACTGCTGCACCTCATCTTCACTAGAGGCTCTCTGCAGGCCACTGCAGCCTGGAATAACCTGTCTTTTAGGTAAATATGGAGTTTTATTCCTGTGGCCTGCCAAAACAGGTCCCTTGATTAGGGTAAATTCCCTTCCTTTAACACTATTCTCTGGGCTCTGGGCAGCTTCCTCATCACAGCGTGTCTGGCACTAGTTGACTTCAGGGGGATGAATGGGGAAAACAATTCTTGCAAGGAGGAACACAGGAACCCACCTGACCTGAGTGAGCCTGTGGGGTGGCACTCTGCTTTACCCATGAACAGACTGCAGAGTTGGCAGGCTAATTTTCACTCCTACCTCCACTTTATTGTCTTTTACACACAGATGGAGCCATAACAAGAAACAGAAAGTTGCCAGATTTTGACTCCAAACAAACTGAAGCTGTCTGGGGAATTTCTGCTGAGTCTGCATTCACACAGGATAATGTCTACAAAGGAAGCATGGATAAGAGGAGTGAATGACGTGAATTCTTCTCCCCTGCTTTTCTGATTGGGGAAAAATAATAGCAGGAGGCTATCACGGCACTTGGCAGGGAGCTGTTGAAATCTAGACAGCAAACAACTGGGCTGATGCAGAAAGCCGGCTCTGAAGTCGCGCACTACCAACTCTGTATGCCTCTATGTAGCGTACCTATAGTGCTTGACGTCAGCACCGGCATGCAGAAAGGGGCGCATATGCAAATTAGCCACGCATTAAACTGTGGTGCAAATGGCACCGCTAAACTGGGAGAGCAAAGCCAAACACATTTCCACAGAAGTTGGCACAAGTTTGGCATATTCTCCCAGAGAAACAGAGGCACCGCATGTCTAATTTGCATACTGTATATGCCCCAATGGTATTTTGATGGCATCGGGGGCTTTCCTCAATGCCTGAATCATCTGAGGTGAAGAGTCAAACTTCCCCACAGATGATCCAGACATCGTGGAATGCCCTCGATGCTATGAAAATACTGTCAGGGGGCCAGTGCCCCCAACAGAAACCAAATCTCTGGTAACCCAGCAGTCCTGATCCCCCACCTACCCAATTAAAAATAACCCTGGTGGCCCAGCAGCCCCTGAACCCCCTACACACTCAATTAAAACTAACCCTGGTGGCCCAGTGGCCCAGAACCCCTCGACCCCCTCCCAGTACCTTTATAAAGGAGAAGGAGTGTTGTTCTTGAGCTCCCGCCCCTGCGCCACCATCTTGAAAAATGGTGGTGCCTGACCCCATACGGTGCCTCCCAATTGTTTGAATCCATCCAGAGGTGAAAGGGAACCTGGGAAATATGCATCAATCTCCTAGCTAACTGGCAAACAATTAGGGTTGTGGATATTTTTCTAATCAGTAAATCATCATCATATCTAACACGGCTGCATCACTAGATACCGATATCAATTGTGTCATACCACAAGCAGCCCGGCCTTTCACTAGTGTACTGAATCCAGTGAAAAGAAGAGTCTCAAGGCTGTATTTGGGTTACATTTAAACCATATGCCCCATCTTAGTGGAGTACCCCAGCGATCTGTGCTGGGTCCGCTGCTTTTTAACATATTCATAAATGACCTGGAAAAGGGAACAATGAGTGAGGTTATCAAATTTGAAGATGACATAAAACTAATTTAAAGTTGTTAAAACCCAAGAGGATGGTGGAAAAATTGCAAGAGGATCTTGATAAACTGAAAGACTGGGCATACAAATGGCAGATGAAATTTAATGTGGACAAGTGCAAAGTTATGCACCTAGGAAAGAACAACCCAAACTATGGTTACACGATGCAAGGTTCCACATTGGGAGCCACCACCCAGGAAAAAGATTTAGGCGTCATTGTGGATAACATGTTAAAACCCTCCACCCAGTGTGCAGCGGCAGCCAAGAGAGCAAATAGAATGCTAGGTATAAGGAAAGGAATGGAAAATAAAATCAAGGATATTATAATGCCTCTGTATTAATGCATAGTGCGACCGCACCTTGAATATTATGTGAAATTCTTGTTGCCGTATCTTAAAAAGGATATAGCGTTATTAGAAAAGGTACAGAGAAGAGCCACCAAAATGGTAAAGGGGATGGAAGGATACGCCTATGAAGAGAGGCTAAAAAGGTTAAGGCTCTTCAACCTGGAAAAGAGACGGCTGAGGGGAGATATGATAGAGGTCTATAAATTAATGAACAGAGTGGAACAAGTAAATGTAGATCGATTGTTCACGTCATCAGAATATAAAAAGACTAGAGGACCCGCAATGAAGCTACAGGGTAACCTATTTAAAACTAATAAGAGAAAATATTTTTTCACTCGACGTGTAATCAAACTCTGGAATTTGTTACCGGAGGATGTAGTAAAAATTGTTAGTGTAGCTGGGTTTAAAAAAGGTTTGGACAAGTTCCTGGAGGAAAGGTCCATAAACCATTATTAAAAGGTGATATCACTGCTTGACCCAATACAAGCATTGTGGATCCTGTGTCTTTTGGGGAAACTGCTAGGTACTGATGACCTAGATTAGTCACTGTTGGAAACAGGATACTGGGCTTGATGGACCTTGGTTTGACCCAGTATGGCATATCTTATGTTCTTAAGTGCCCCGTCTTCACGATACGTAAGTTTAGTTTTGCTTGGCGAAAGATGGGGAAATATAATAGGGGGGGATATTCAGTGGCGGCAGCTAGTGCTTCTAAAGTGCATAGCCATTGCCAGTGATTACTAACCCCTGATATTCAATGCCAGGGCCAATCCGATCACCAGCATTAAATATCTGGTTCTGCCACACAGTGCCGCATGGCATGGAAGCTAACCAGGCAGTGGCTCAATATCACAATTTAGTTCTCATGTGTAAAGACAGACCAGCTTTTCCCATGCCAATCTTTACCCATGCATCACTAATTGGGCAGTGGTTCAATATTGCTGCTGCCTGGTTATCAATAGGTGCCACCTCCGCTCCGCCCTGGAATGCCCATGTTAGTCCCTCTAAATGGCTTTTATCCCTCTAAATGGCTTTTACACAGTTTACAAGTCTGTAAGCCATGTAAATGCCTTTGAATATCGGGCGCAATGATTTTAAATGCAGAGTTTCCCTGAAGAAACCCATTTTTATTGGCAAAATCGCCAGCCAGGTCAGAGAGAAAGAAATGAAGACAAACGATGAACATTTTTCATTGCAATGTGGGCATCATGGATTGACAAGAAGCTGCTGTGAACAAGTATTACTTCTGAAGATAAATTACTTTTATTCATTTTTCATGAGGAATAAATGAGCAATTTTAAATGCAATGAGAAAGGAAAAATGGAAAAGAACAGAACTGGAGATTATGAAATGAATGGGCAGAGCTACTTTCAGAAAATTTGAGCCCTACTGTCTTTTTTAGCTACTGGACTTTAATTTAACAAATGGATATTTGAAATAAGAACCCTAAATTCTGCTACCAGGTATCCATCGCAAAAGATCGAAAGAAAGACTGTCCTGAAGGCAGTGCATAGCGCTTCCCAGTTGAGCTACTGGACTGGCCGTAATGGCTTTACTAAACGGATTTTAACATAATACAAAGTCAGTAAGTTAAGAAACGGAGCAAACTGATTAACCGGCTTACAGCAAAGAGTGGAAGATGACAGTTTTTTAATGTGATCATTAAGAGGAGGGTGTACGGAGCTTTGCAGAAGAGGTGGTTCTTCAAAAGTCATTCACACTGAGGAAAAAAGACGTGCCTAGTGGGTGGCTACTTATGCATGGTATTGAGATCAAAGCTGAAGTTCCATAATATTCTGTGAAAACTAATTAGAGAGCATCTGTGCTATTTTAGGCAGCTTTTGCCCTAAAACGAGATGGCACACAGGTTTCTACTGATTACATCCAATCTCATTTAAAAACCACTAATCCATAAATGCCCAAAGCTATGTACACACATAATAAAACAGAGAAAATATACAAAATCAAAAGCAATTAAAATAATAACTGAAAGAAAGAAAATAAAACCTCTCTTGAATACCAGGAAAATATGAGTGACTAGCAATGAAGCCCTGCTTTGTGGCGCCTGCTTTGACAACAAAGAGCTATGCCCCGCTCTTTGTAAATAAGAAGTGGTTTGAAAAAGAAAAGGGAAATATATCTTGAGCATCTCCTCATGCACGCAGCTCGTCCTGAGGGACCACTTTTTCAGCCTCCTCAACTGTTAAACTAAAAGCTGTTCTCATTAAAGAGCAGCTACATATCAAAACAATCCAAACTCATCCTGATAGACAGGTGGTCATTTGCAGAGGTTCACTTACAGTACTTAAAAATAGGCTGAACACACAGTGCTAATATAATTACATGATTTACAGCTTGTTTGCTTCCTAAGTCATCTAACTACAAATGAGACAGGCAGTAAGACTGCGCACAGTTGAGGGTAGGGGAGAAATCAAGCACTGAATGGCATCCCTGTGTCCTTTCCACATTACAGTCTCCACCTAAGTGCTTTGATTCCTTGCTGCATACTAGATAAAGAGCTCAGACCATTTCAAGGCCGCCATGCAATGCTTAAATTGCAGAAGTTTAGAGGGGAAAGTGTCTCTTCCAAACATTTATTTCTAAGTTCAGATATATATAGCAACACCTGAGTCTTATGGCACGCTCCCTAGAAGGAGCAATAACATCCATGCTCTACTCTGAGGGCATGAGCGGCTGATGCCATCTCATTAACTCCAAACTCCATATATTATGCTGGAGAATAAATGCAATTTTCTCGTTAATGTCCCTGTATGATTTCTCAGAGATGCAGGCCCAATGGGGAGCATAGGCACATGGTATGACCCACACTGTCCATTCTTTCATCAGTTATTAGAAGCTTGAGTGTGATCTCAGAAAGAACAGACATCCAAAATGTATTAGACCCATTACCGGTTTGGGGGGGGGCAGAGGATGCTCGCCAAATATGTCTGTAGTCTCATACGTCTCTAGCTGTCAGCGCAAGTCTGGCACGTGCTAAAGGCATGCATTGACAGCTAGCACAGAGTCACAACTTCAAGCGCCACCAGAATTTGGCGTTAATTGTCCATGGCGCATTAGGGTTAGAGGTGGAAAGTGGGTGGAGTGAGCACTGCTCAGGGATCACACCAGTGATACCGGCATGGTGGCTTAATAGCACGGGTGCCCTCACCGCCACCTCCATAGTTGACATTAAATGCACCCGCACTACTGTCGTGCCACGGCAAGGCCACACACACTGCGGTAACTGCCAGGAACATGCTTTCCACGCTCGTGGCAATTAATGCTGTAGTGTTCCCCTAACGCATCACGGATTTGCATGCTATGGCACATTTGGTGCAAGACCACAGCGCCCTTTAGTAAAAGGGTCCCTAAGAAACCATGATGTTAAAGCAAAATATAAAGCCAGAAAATAATGTCAATGTAAATCTGGGGTTGACGTTATGCCTCTAGAAACTCATATTTTGGAGGGAATAAGGTTTTTGTCTAATTCCAAGCCAGCAAATATACCAGATTACTCAAGCAGCCTCTTGGATATTCCAAATGCACTGAAATTCCATGGCTGCCGAAGCCTTTCCTTTCATTAAATGAGGATACCTCTTCTCCACTGCAGCTTTGCTACTTCTATATCTCACCTTAATCCTGGCAGAGGGATTCATAAAGAGCTCAGCGTTCCCAGCCCTCCACCTCTTATTTTCTTTAGTAGACTTTATTGGTCATTTTTAGACCTGGAAGAATTCTAATCTGTTTTGATTTGACTACTAGAAAATGTCATATTTTCAATTTTCTATTAACAAAAACGTCACAAAATTGCTCTCACTTAGGGGAATGTTTATGAAACCGCATTAGACTTTGCAGCTAACCCGGCGTGTTAGTGCAAATAGCACTGCGTTAGCTGCACAAGCCATGCAGTATCTGTTGGGGTCGTGCACAGCATTCCCCCAGCATATACTGCACCAAACATGCAGACAGAGCGGTCAGACAGCAGACAGGATGCAGCTAACACCACCCACAGCGCACCCACGTGTACCATGAGCTGAATACACAGGACCGTACCAGGCTAGAAATGCATCCTGTGTGACTCCGCCCCTAGCCTGTACTCACACTTTCTGAGCATCCTGCAAGCCCGGTGATGATATCAGCGCTCCTTCCATACTTGCGTCCTGTGCAGCCGCTTCCCTCGCAGAGCCCTTGGTATGGCCCTGTGAGTATGTATGTAGTATGCAGTAACCGTGTGGTGCAGACATGCCAACTCTCTACCTTCATCCCACCCATGTGCACGGCTAATGTACATTCTGCAGGCAGCACAGAAAAATCACAGCCCTATGTGCATTTGCCTGTGTTAGCTGTTAAAGCAACGCACTCAGTAAGTTCTATCTGCCATGTTAACAGCTAACACAGTTAGTAAACACACCCTAACTGGGCCAGCAAATCAGTGGATGTGTGCAGTGGAGTCAGTCTCCTTCCAAAAGAGCAAAAGAAATCTTATCATAAGAAAAGCCAATTTTACGGGAACATAAATACTGTTTGAAGAGCCTTTGAATCACAGTTACCAAACAAATGGCTAAAGAAAAAGAAACAGGAAATGGCCCAACTCTGTTCCACTGTCAGAATCGGTAGCTAGTATAAAGTTGTTTGAATCTATCTTGAGGTGAAATGGAATCTGGAAAAACCTCCAAGAAATTTCACTGGATCCAGCCTATGAGCATCAATCGCCTAGCTGACTGGCAAGCATTAGAGCTGTGGATATTTCTCCAGTCCGTAAATCGTCATATTTAACACGGCTGCATCACTAGATAGTGATATCAATTGTGTCATACCACAAGCTGCCCCGCCTTTCACTAGTGTACTGAAACCAGTGAAAAGAAGAGAGTCTCAAGGCTGTACTTGGGTTACACTCAAACCAAGTGCCCCATCTTTATGATACATATTATTTTTCAGTTGTTAGTACACTATCAAGTCGCTTTTCAAAAGCAATTATGCGGTCAATGGCGAGGCAAACTGCATAAGTGCTTTAAAAAAAATTGGACACTTGGAACAGATAATTTTGAACATAAAAATTTGTATACAGGCAAAACTATCTGTCCAAAAATGGGGGTGCTTTGAAGGCAGTGCCACTTAGCTGTCTACCTTGTTCATCTAAGCAACGATATTCAGCTGCTAAAGACATAAATTAGATTCCCAAGCAGGCCATGCAAAGAGGAGATATAACTTGAAATGTATACTTCAGACAGTTGAATTCATGTGAGTATATCAGCGACACTGCCTAAATGGATAGTGTCACAGAAATTAAATGTAATCTGAAAGCCTCTAGGTTAGATGTTTCAGATTATACATTCACGCATGAATGAATATTGACCTCTGTATATATAATAACATAGCCACTATCATTCGAAACCCAGGTAAGCCAGCATGTGTCCAGTAAAGTTCATTTATGCTTCTTCCTTATCAGGTGTCCTGAAGAGACCAAGGGAAGACAGCGCAAGGTGAAGGAATTTCAACAGGCTCCTCAAACCTGTTCCAGTGACTCCACAGTGAGTTGGGGTTACAGGAGATCCACAAAACAGATACAGCAGATACATCTGTATATACAGTGTGTGCAAATTCATGCATATTCATTGCAAATATCCCAGAAAAAATGCAACTGGCTGCAGGACCCCCAGGGCAGCTTTTGGGAAGCACTGACATAAAAGTTACCATGGGCTCCTCACAGATTAAAGTTAGCGATTATTTCAACATTATGACCTTATATGGATTGCAAATAAGAGGCCAAGAAACAAAAGAAAATTTTTTTAAAAGCCTATACAGCAGAATGAAGATTAAATGGAAAGTCACAAGCTATAAGTGAGAATTGAAGTTTGCAGCCCTTACATCACTCCATCTCAATACCCACTGCTCCCAGCTAATAGAAATGATAATGACAGTTGAGCTGGAATTTACCCCAACTGAACCTTTGGCTTAACTATAATCCAGCTGTTGAGGAGAAATAACTATATCAATTAATGCTGGCTACGGCTCCTCTAGGGCTCAGCTAACATCCTCAGCAAAGCTCCGATGTCTTCCTGACTTAAGTCTTTCTCCTTTGTCCTTCTTCCCATCCACCACATGCTGTTACTCTCCAGCTGCCCATACAGGGCTCTAATTACCGCCGGCACTTAGCCTGCAATGTGCAATCAGCTGAAAACATTCCTACAATACCATGCTCTCGATATGCAGAAGCAAAAGGTGAGCACAGCAGCACATGGAAAAGGGTCGTGAACGGCAAGTCTGCTTACTCCTCCGCCCTCCATTTCCCCCCCCCCCCCCAAGCCGTTGTTCTGCCCACCACTCACCCTACCCCTACCCTGTTCTAACAAAATGTGACCGCTCAGGGAAATCTGCCCTTATATCGCCCTCATCTTGTAGAAATGTATATCTACACAGCAGGCTGTCCTTTTAAACAGGGCGCCTGTCCTTTATCTTGCTAAATGCTATTGGAACACATACATTCCTTCCTAGATAATAGAATTGTATCCGCAGCAACAGCCCTTTACCCAAGTTTGCAATCCATAAATAGCTGTGTTTTCGGGAAAAACAGCCTACTGCAGCAAAGGGTTAATACCAAGGCAGGCAGATTATCAGTTTCCCTTTCATGCATAAGTAAACAAGGTTAATTTATCATATCAGTGCCAGTACAGTCTAACCATAGCATGAGGAGGGATCCCAAGCTTTGTCAGTCCTAGTCCCACTCTGTCTCTTCATCTGATTCAGTCTATGAAGTCAATATTCAAAAGCACAATAAACATATACATTTGAAACGTCTATCTTAGAGGTTTTCAAACCTTACGTATATTGAGTGCCACTATCCGTTTATGTACTGCTGCTCAATATCCACGTATAACTTCAATCAGTTAAGTTGCAAATTTCAGGTTACGCTTGCTATTTGTGCAGACCACTTAGACACATACCCTTATGGGGGTAATTTTATATACCATTTTTGCACATAAAGGGGCTCTTATAAAATTAGTTTGCACCTAAAAGTATGCATGGTGCAAGCCATTGAGACATGCAAAGGGGCAACGTTTGGGCAGAGCATGAGTGGAATCTTGATATATCTGCATATTTTATAAAATACGTGCGTATGTGTGTGAAGTATGCACTTACATCTACACATGCTCTCAAGCAGGCATAATGTCAACACCTTCAATCTAGATACAATTTCTGCAGGATTTGTTCTAGCACTTTATGTGCAAATAAAGGTTAACAAACACATTGTAGGTGATATTTTTTTAATGGACAAACCTGTCAAAAATATATTGTTAGTCCAATAAAAAGGTATCAGCTATAACTTGTTTGTTGACTTGTATTTGCACATATCCAAGTGGACTAACACAGCAAAGTTTCTGTTCTAGCACTTTATAAAGGGCAAAAAGAAAATGGAAATCTTCCACACAACCTGCAGGTGCAACTAAGGAGGGCAGAGTAGGCTATGTAAAAATCACTCAAGGGATTTCATAAATAGGTAAAACATTGTATTAAAAGACCCATCACGGCTGAATTCAGCAACTTGCCTGCGTTAGGGGTTCAATATATATATATAATAAACAAAAGAATTGGAAACCGTAAGTATAAGAATCATAACGAAAAAAATCTAAAAAACCTATAAAACTAAAAACTCGAACAACATACAACAAATCATATTGTCAAAAATATCTTAAAAAAGGACTTACAGAATCAGAAAAATAATATATAACAGTTAAAACACATAAATAGGACTATATACATAAAACATAAATATGCAAGAAATATCATTTAAATAATTAGGGGCTGGTTTAATAAACCACGTTAGACTTTTGCAGCTAATGTGGCTCTATCTGTTGGGGGTGGCACAGCAAGTCCCCAGCAGATAATGCACCAAAACTGCAGAAAATGCCGTCAGGCAGCAGCTAATGTCACTCATTGAGGTGGCGTTAGCTGCACTGTGCTGTCTGCAAATCCGACGGTTACCACATGCTGCTGAGGCCTGCAGTAACTGTGCATTGCAGACAGGCCCTATCTCCGCCCTAAGCCCGCTCACTCCTGCAGATAGCGCATTCTGCAAAGAACACTGAAAATTGCTGCCTTAGCTGCAGGTGTCCTGTGTTAACTGCTACCGCATCCAAATAACATGCGTTATCTCTCTCATTAACAGCTAATATGATATAGAAAAACAGCCCCTTTTTTCTGTTAAAAAATTATTTAAATAAAAAAAATTACCATTCTTACTACAAGGTTCTTAGAAGTGTAGTAAAGTAAATTAATTGAAATATGTCTTTAATAGAATAATTATTGGTATGAATGAATGAATGAATGATTTATCTGGTATATTTATGTTTTTATGTATACAGTCCTATTAATGGGTGAAATTTTAGAAGTACTATTGTGATGAAGCAGACGCCAGTAAACCCATGGAGGTAGAACAAAACGCTGATCTCTTTAAAGGAAATGATATACATAAAGTGCAGTTAGTGAGAAGTGCAGCTAGAGGGATCATGCATGGAGATTCAGAAGGTAGGCTGACACGCCCAGGTTGGGATGATGCAATAACTAATTCAAAGCATAATCAGATACACCTGGTCAGAGGGACAGAATCCTTACCTAAGAAACAGCTTTATAAGCAAAGCATAGACAAGCCAGAAGAGAGAGGAGTGGCACGAGCCGCAGCAGCTGCTGATAAAGAAGAAAGAGAAAGGAGACGGCTCCAAAGAGAGGAGAAAAGGCAGTTGAACTTGCAGCCCTTACAGGAAAGGAACAAGTTCCAGGAAAGCCAGTTTCAGGCTGGGAAGCTCCAGAAGGAAGTCTTCAGGAAGGACAGAAGGAGAATTGGGAGAGTGCCTGGTAGGGAGAATACCAGAGACACAGACCCAAGAGTTCAGAGGTACCTTCATGCTTCTTCCCCTGTATGTGAGCCACAAGGAGTTCAGAGGTGGGTGAACCAGACTCAGCCCAGGAGTCTAAGAGACACAGATCTGAACCAGGAACTGAGGCCGGGTCACAGAAAGGCCTGGAAGCCAGGGAGCTGTAAGAGCAGCCAAGGCAGCTGGAGAAAGGTTTGGGAACCTATAGAAAGAGTGCTTACCAAAAGTCCTATTGCATATTTGCCAGACTGGGTACAGCCAGGCTGGAGAGCCTTAGGAAGAAGTTCTGAAGTAAAACCAGGAATATATGGGGAAAGCTCAGGGGCCACAGATATCTCAGCAGAACAAGAGGCTATGCAGATAGACCCTGCTGAACCTGACCCTTTGCTAACTGAATGCCCTATGGACTGTATGTTTTGTTGTACTGGGAGTTTAGAATCCTTGAGAGAAATATAGCATGCAGGATATACTTTTGAAACACAGTTTTGTTTGACAAGCTGAAAGAAGAAGCATTGCTTTTGTTTATATAACCTGTTTTGTTTGAACCCTGCATAACTAACAAAGACTGTGAAGCATATCCAAGTTTTTGATCTATGTAAATACCTTATGTGAAAATCCTGAAAAAGGTGGAAATCCTGTTGTCTTCATTTGAATCTTTTGTGCATTAAGGGAATAAAACCCTATACTTTACCATTCACATGGCTTACACAACTATTCATTATGAAGAAAGGGACTACTAGTACCAGAAGGCTTCTGGGCTAACAAAAGTTTCTACCTTCAATACAACAATAATGTCCACCCTAACCTTTAAGCACGTGGCTAAAGGGATGGGGTTGTGACACTATTCATACTTTGGACATCTGAAAATGAACATAGAGGAGTCTAAAGCACAGAGACATCTCCAGAACCATTTTAGAAGACAGCTCTGGGGATGTCCCCTGCATGAGGATGTCTGACGCTGAATGAAGGCATGACTGGGGCGTTCCCAGGACTGTGGAGGTGTGGTACGGGCATTCCCATGGATAAGGACATCTTCCCCTTATTATAGAAACATCATGGATGTCTGGCATCACATCTAATTTTAAACTAGCTCCAAGGCACGCATAAAGATGAAAAAACATCTAAAAAGGGTTGCAAAAACATCTAGAGAGTGCAGAGAGGAAAGCACACTATTATTCTCAGTACTCAGCATAAGGAGTTTGTACGAGGAGGTTTAGATGGAGGCGGAAGGGGGTGTTGCAGAGGCAGAGTTAGGGAAGGCAGTGGGCGGTCCGCGATCCTGGATGTACAGGGCCGATTCTGAAGTCGGCCCTGTATGTCCAGGGTCAGCAGATTGGATGGGAGATGGCAGACCTCAGCAGCGCAAGGAATGTGAGGGGGCAAAGTGGGTTCCCCGCAGCCCGACCCTAGCCATGGAAGGCAAGATCGGAGGTTGGGCCACGGGGAAAGGAAAGTGTTGGCAGTGGCCAGGGATCACGGCTCCTGAATGGAGCCACGGTGCCGTAGTAACGGGATGCCATGGCACTGCCGCTCCATTCAGGAGCCTGACTGGGTTAGCCGGGCATGGCTCTGTACGTGCAGGCCAATCGGAATTGGGTCCGGGCCTGCATGTACAGACTCTAGACCCGATTCTGATCCTGCAGGGCACGTCTAGCCCCTGCGGGATCGGAATCGGGTCTACCTCTGTGTGTCCCGATTCTGATCGAGTGCACAGGGGCCTGGATGCACGTTTAATTTATTTTTATCTGATTTGGCTTTTGCACCATTTTCGGTCCTTGCTGCCAGCTTCTGACTTTCACTCTGTGTTTCAGGGATTATTATCGCCAACTTTTAATTATGCCAATGTGGTGTTATTGGGTTTGCCTGCTTCAACCTTGTCGGTGCTCAACTGCCGCAGAATGCTGCGGTGAGGGTTGTTTTAGGTAAGGCACGTTCTGATCACATTACTCCTTGTCTGCGTTCACTGCATTGGTTATCTATTCAACAGCGGATTGTTTTTAAGGTTCTCTGTGTGGTTTTGAAGTTTCGGCTGGGTTTGTCTGCAACTTGTTTGGCAGAGCTGTTGTCATGGCATACTTCTTCCCGATGATTCACCAGGGCTCGAGTGATACTCTTCTTGTATCATCTTCGTTTCAGTCTAGTTTGCAGGCTACAGGTTTGCTTTGGCGGTACCTGTTCTATAGAATCATTTACCAGCTTCTTTACGTAGTTGTTTGAACGTGTCATCTTTTCGTCACCTATTGAAGGGCCATTGGTTTCGTCAAGCATTTGGCGCTTGACTTTGTTGATTTCTTGTTTTAAAATATGTTATATATTTTTTGTACTGCTTTGAACTTTTATGATTATGCAGTTTATTAATGTTGCAAATAAATAAATATTAATTTCCTCATTTGTAAGTCTTTTTGGAAGATGTTTGTTTGACAATTTGGTTTATTGTATGTTATTTGAGTTTTTATTTGTACATTTGTTTCATTTTTCATTATTATTCATATTATTGGGGTTTCCTATTTTTGCATTATTGGAGTAGGTTTAAAAAAGCGCATTAGGTTTTTGCAGCTAATGTGGCGTTTTCTGCAAATAGCGCCAAGGTAGCTGCCAACGAGGTGTGCTAATCTGTTGGGGCATGTACAGCAACTCCCCAGCAGATAATGCAACAAAATTGCAGAGTGCAATCCAGCAGCACCGTGGATGTGCATAATGCCACCCATTGAGGTGGTTTTATTTGCAACTGTTATGTTTACTATGTGGTACTGATGCCCACAATAACTGCATGTTGCGAGCATACCTATTCTCTGCCCATTTCCTGCCCACTCTGGCAGCTAGTGTAGGGATTTTCTGCACTACCTGCACAAAACATATTATCTGCATTTGCCTTGCGCCGTTAATGCAACTGGATAGTGTGCGTATTTGCTGCATTAATAGTGCAGCTTAATAAACATGCCCCTATGTTTATAATATAGATGATTTTATTAGTTATTATTAGGAGCCCCGACACAGATGGGTTGCCTAACTGTGACATCCCTTAGATGATTTCTACATAACCTACTCTCCACTCCTTGGTTACGTCTCACTAGTGTTTTATAAAGTCACATAGGTGCCTATGTGTCTTTACAACATTTATGCAAAATTTAATTTAATATCCAGATTTAAAGTCCACTTCTTTCAGTTTCTAAGTTGCTGTACCTAAATGCCCTGTAATAAGATTACCTCTTATGGGGATTACTTTAGAAGTTCTATTTTCCATTTACATATGTATAATCAGAACAAAAAACAATGGTGTTGGGCATCAGTCATAAAATAGCACAAAATTGTTTATTTCTGCTTAGTTAACATATTATAACAGCTTTGAAACATCATCAAACATCAATTGACACAACATCTAACATTAAACAATCAAAAAAAGAAAAACGCGGTCACTTATCTTCTCAAAATGTCATCTGCCAGTACAACCCATACGTGTGGTCATTTCAAATTGTGTCAGTCAGCAAAACACTGCAAAGGTAATATGTTTTTTCCCAATGGACTTTAGGTTTTTTCACCTGTGTTTTTTCACTCCCTTTTCACATGTGCTTCTCTGTTGATTAATTTTGTTGTAAATTAATTTTCTCTTTAGCTAATTCATTTTTGTATGTTTCTGTGTTCCTTTTTTTTAAAAAAATAGCCTCCTGATGCAGCCAAAGTTACAAAACACTGCCAGCATCGAGGCACAGCTTTTTTATATTTGGAGCTGAAGTTATACCATGGTCATTTCAAGAAGATAAGTGACAGCGTTTTTCTTGAAGCACAGCTTTTTTACATTTGGAGCTAAAGTTACAACCTGGTCATTTTGAGAAGATAAGTGATAGCATTTTCTTTCATTTTTTAGTTGTTTAATGTTGGATGATATGTCAATTGATGTTTGATAATGTTTCAAAGCTGTTATAATATGATAGCTAAGCACAAATAAACAGTTTTGTGCTATTTTATTGATGTCCAACACCATTGTTTTTTGTTTTATCTTTTAAAGTTTTGAGATTAGCTAGTTTTGAATAGTATTTTTTTGATTGCTCCATATATAAGGTGACACTTTACTTACCAGTTAATGTCCTTTCCTTCGGTCCTGCTAGACCAGTTGTGTTCCCCTACCTGCAGATTGGAGACAAAGTACCAATAAAAAGCCCAGGTTTCAATGATATCACTCCTATGCCTCTACAGTATTCGCCTCAGCCACCAGAGGTCTCCTCAATATTCATCTCAAAGCATATGGGAGAAACATGGCAAGCCTCAAACAATCTCAATTGTAGGCAACAATGTGTAATCAACAGTAGAGAACTATGTACAGGAAGGCATTAACAGAAGGCTGTCAGTAGAAGATGAACTTGCAAAGCCAAGAATAAAAAGCATAGTGGACCCAAGGGTACTGCAGTAGAAGAACAGAGCAAATAGAGTTTCAGAGGCGGGCCCTGGGCTGGTCTAGCAGGACTCAAAGAAAGGACATTAACTGGTAAGTAAAATGTCACCTTCCATATTGTCCTACTAGACCAGTCCAGACAAGTAGTATATACCAAAGCTACAACTTTACTGGGCGAGAAGAAGACACAGCAGCTCGCAAAACTCTTGGGCCAAGGCCAGGTCAGTCAGCGCATGGAAATCCAAGTGGTAATGCTTTACAAAAGTGGAAAGTGATGCCCACATTGCTGCCCAACAAATGTTTGCAGGGGCTACCGAGATCTGTTCCGCCCACGAGGATGCTTGTACCCAGGTAGAATGGGGGTGCAAACCCTCCGGAACCAGCTGCTTCGGCAACAGATATGCCAAGGCCATGGCCTCCTTAATCCAGTGCCGCAAAAGCAACAGAGCTGCCACATCACATTTGCATGGGTCAGCAACAGCACAAATAGATGGTTGAACTTATGAAAGTAATGTGTAACCTTCAAGTACTGGAGAAGAACCCTTTGGACATCCACAAGACGGAGATCCTTATCCTTCCCCCAACACTCCTCCTTTGAGAAGGAGGGAAGGCAGACCATCTGGTTCATATGAAAGGGAGAAAGCACCTTAGGCAAGAAGGAAGGCACAGACCGAATGGAAATGGACTCCTTTGGAAAAACAGCTAAGGATCTCGGCAAGAAAGCCTGCAACTCAGAAATCTGCCTTTGCGGAGCAAATCACAACCAAGAAGACAATCTTGAGCATCAAATTCTTTGAAGTAGTGCGTTTCAATGGCTCAAGAGGCACCACCACCAGGGCAATGAGCACCAGACACAAATTCCAGGAAAGGATCATAGACCGGAGGCGAGGACGCAGTCGCCAACCCCCCTAGAGAAGCACAAGATATCTAGCAGCAAGGCTAGAGATATATCAGACACTTGATGTCTGAAATGGGTCAAAACTGCCACCTGAACATTCAGTAATCTAAAGGAAAGGCCTTTCTCCAGGCCATTCTGCAGACAGGCCAATAGAGATGGAACCTACATGTCAGTACCAATGACATAGGAAAATGTCGTAGGGAGGTTCTGGAGGCTAAATTTAAGCTTTTAGGTAGGAAGTTGAAATCCAGAACTTCCCGGGTAGCGTTCTCCGAAGTGCTTCCCGTTCCACGTGCAGGACCCAAAAGACAGGCAGAGCACCGGAGTCTCAATGCGTGGATGAGACGATGGTGCAAGGTTGAGGGTTGTGGATTTGTTAGGAACTGGGGAACATTCTGGGGAAAGGAGGGGCTCTTCCGAAGGGATGAGCTTCACCTTAACCAGGATGGAACCAGACTGTAGGCATTAACCTTTAAAAAGGAGATAGAGAAGCTTTTAAACTAGAAAATAGGGGAAAGCCGACAGTCGCCCAAGAGCGTATGGTTCGGAAGAAGGTATCCTTGAAGGATACTACCAAAAGCAGAGAGATTCCAAAAAAGAGTAAAGTAGCCCAAATGCCCTTGAGTATGGTGCAGACAGAACGTAAAGATTCCAAATTACCCATGCCTACCAATAGCCAGATTAATATTAATAAAATACACTCTCTAAAATGCTTGTATGCAAATGCTAGAAGTCTAAACAATAAGATGGGAAAGTTAGAATATATAGCAGTAAATGAGAGGTTAGATATGATTACAATCTCAGAGACATGGTGGAAGGAGGATAATCAGTGGGACACTGTGATACTTGGATACAAACTATATCGTAATGATAGAACTGATCAAATTGGTGGAGGGGTTGCGCTCTATGTTACAGAGGGCACTGAGTCAGAAAGGATTAAAGTTTTGCAGGAAACAAAATTTGCTGTAGAATCTCTATGGATTGAAATTCCATGTATGAAGGAGAAGGTGATGGCAGTGGGGGTGTACTATCGACCGCCTGGCCAGAATGAACAAATGGATGATGAAATGCTCAAAGAATTCAAGGAAGCTAACAAAAGTCACAGCAGAGTAGTAATAATGGGTGATTTCAATTACCCCGGTATCGACTGGTTCAGTGTCACGGCAGGACATGCTAGGGAGATAAAGTTTCTAGATGAAATAAATGACTGCTTCTTGGAGCAGCTGGTTCATGAACCGACCAGAGAGGAAGCCATACTGGACCTAGTCCTTAGTGGAATACCAGATCTGGTGCAAGAAATAAGGGTGTTGGGGCCACTTAGCAATATGACACTGTTATGTAAATAGTTGTTTTTAAATAGTTGCTCCTGTTATCCAAGTTGATTTTCCTGTTAACTGTAACCAGATAAATGTAACTTGTCTGAGTTTTCTTGTTCCATGTAAACCGCGCTGATAACGAATATTGCGGTATATAAAAAATGTTAATAAATAAATAAATAAATAGTGATCATAGCATGATCGTGTTTGATTTAATTAGTGGAGGAGGGATAGTAAAGAAATCCACAGTACTACCTTTTAACTTTTGAAAGGGAGACTATGTTAAAATGAGGAATATAGTTAAGAAAAAACTAAAAGGAGCGGTTGCAAAGGTTAAAGACTTACATCAAGCTTGCGTGTTGTGGAAGCCCAGACCAGCTGAATTCCACGCATTAAGAAAAGTGGAAGAAAGTCCAAAAAACTGCCAGCATGGTTTAAAGGTGAGGTCAGAGAGGCTGTTGCTGCCAAAAAAGCACCTTTCAGGAAATGGAAAAAAAGAGCCAAATGACGAAAACTGGAAACAGCACAAGCACTGGCAAGTTAAATGCAAAGCACTGATAAGGCAGGCAAAGCGAGAATTTGAGAAGGAACTTGCTACGGAAGCAAAAACACGAAATAAAGACTTTTTCAAGTACATTCATAGCAAAAGGCCTGTGAGAGAGTCAATTGGACCGTTAGATGATAGACGGGTAAAAGGGGCAGTAAGAGGAGACAAGGCTATAGCGGAAAGACTGAATGAATTCTTTGCTTCGGTCTTTACTGAGGAAGATGTAGGGATGTTACCCAAGACTGAAGTGGTATTTAAAGGTGATACTGCAGAGGAATTGAGAGAAATATCGCTACAACGGGGAAGATGTATTACAACTATTACAACGGGGAAGATGTATTACAAGTATTTGATAAACTGAATAGTAGCAAATCACCTGGACCGGATGGTATACATCCAAGAGTGTTGAAAGAACTGAAATATGAGATTGCAGACCTGCTATTAGTAATCTGTGAACTTTCATTAAAATCATCTGTAATACCTGAATATTTGGAGGATCGCCAATGTAACGCCAATTTTTAAAAAGGGTTCCAGGGATGATCCGGGAAACTACAGACCGGTGAGCCTGACGTCAGTACCGGGGAAAATGGTAGAAACCATCATAAAGAACATAATTACACAGCATGTAGTTAGTCAAGGCCTAATGGGAGACAGCCAACATGGCTTTAGACAAGAAAGATCTTGTCTTACTAATCTGATGTTTTTTGAAGGTGTGAATAAACAGGTAGACAAAGGTGAGTCGATTGATATAGTGTATCTGGACTTTCAGAAAGCCTTTGACAAGGTCCCTCATCAGAGACTTTTGACAAAACTAAAGAGTCATGGGATAGGAGGCAGTGTACTACTGTGGATCAGGAACTGGTTAAAAGATAGAAAGCAGAGGGTTGGGCTAAATGGCCAATTTTCCCAATGGAGAAAGGTGAATAGTGGTGTACCCCAGGGATCTGTGCTGGGTCCGCTGCTTTTTGACATATTCATAAATGACCTGGAAAAGGGAATAACTAATGACGTTATCAAATTTGCAGACAACACACAACTGTTTAAAGTTGTTAAAACCCAAGAGGATTGTGGAAAACTGCAGGAGGATCTGGATAAATTGGAAGACTGGGCATCCAAATGGCAGATGAAATTTAATGTGGACAAGTGCAAAGTTATTCATCTAGGAAAGAACAACCCACACTATGGTTACACAATGCAAGGTTCCACATTGGGAACCACCACCCAGGAAAAAGATTTAGGAGTCATCGTGGATAACATGTTAAAACCCTCCGCCCAGTGTGCAGCGGCGGCCAAGAAAGCAAATAGATTGTTTTATTTTCCATTCCTTTCCTTATAATACCTAGCAAAGGATATTATGTTGTTGTTGTTAAGTGCCGTCGAGTCGGAGTCGACTCATGGCGACCCTCTGGATAGCTATCCTAAATTGTGTTCGGTTTTCAGTCAGGTGGCTCATTGTTGACAGACTGTTACCCGTAGCTGCTGTTATTGTATCGATCCATCTCATTGCTGGCCTTCCACTTTTGCGTTGACCTTCTATCTTGCCAAGCATAATGTCTTTCTCTAATGATCTCTCTCTCTCTTCGCATGATGTGTCCAAAGTATGAAAGTCGAAGTCTTGTCATCTGAGCCTCTAAAGAAAGCTTAGGTTTGATCTCCTCTAGTACCGACTGGTTTGTTCTTCGGGCAGTCCATGGTATACTCAGTATTCGCCGCCAGCACCATAATTCAAAGGCATCAATTTTCTTCCTATCTTTTTCACTGTCCAGCTTTCACATCCATATGATGTTATTGAAAATACCATGGCTTGAACAAGTCGAATCTTTGTATGGAGAGAGACATCTCTGCTCTTGAGAATCTTATCTAGGTCTTTCATAGCCATTCTGCCAAGAGCAATGCGTCGTCTGATTTCTTGACTGCTTGTTGCTTCTTTATTGATAGTTGATCCAAGTAGGTTAAGTTGCTCACAATTTCAATTTCTTCTCCTTCAACGATGAACCTGTTGATTATGCCAGTTGTCATGATCTTTGTCTTCTTTACATTAAGGTGCAGGCCCATTTTGAGACTATGTTCTTTGATTGTGAGAAGCAAATGTTTCAGATCATCTTCACTTTCAGCCAGTAATGTGGTATCATCAGCATAGCGAAGGTTGTTGATGAGTCTTCCACCAATCTTCACACCTCTGTTGTCTTCATACAATCCTGCTTCTCTGATGATTTGTTCTGCATATAAATTAAACAGGTAGGGGGAAAGTATGCAGCCTTGTCTTACACCTTTGCTTATTTTAAACCATTCTGTTTCTCCTTGTTCCGTTTGAACTGTTGCTTCTTGATCAATGTACATATTGCGCAAGAGAACGATCAGGTGTTCTGGTATACCCATGCTTCTTAATGTGGCCCAGAGTTTCTCATGGTTTACACAGTCAAAAGCCTTGCTATAGTCGATAAAGCACAAATAGATATCCTTTTGGTATTCTTTAGTCTTTTCAAGGATCCATCTCACATCCGCAATGATGTCTCTCGTTCCTCGCCCTTTCCTGAACCCTGCTTGCCCTTCAGGTAGTTCTTGTTCCAGGTATGGTTGTAGTCTCTTTTGAATAATCTTCAGTAGAATCTTGCTGGCATGTGGGATCAGAGCGATTGTGCGATAATTTTCACAGTCAGTTGGATCACCTTTCTTTAGTATTGGTATAAAACACAGATCTTTTCCAGTCAGTTGGCCATGATGTTGTCTTCCATATTTCTTGGCAGAGTCTTGTGAGTACGGTAACAGCTGCATCAGATTGCTGCAATACTTCTATAGGAATGCTATCAATGCCTGGTGCTTTGTTCTTTGATAAGGCTTTCAATGCTGCTTCAACTTCTTCTTTCATCACCAATGGTTCCCGATCATAAGGTACAGGTTGAAACGGCTGTTGGTCCACTTCATCTTTATCATATAAAAACTCTGTATATTCCTTCCACCTTTTCTTGATCTTCTCAGCATCATTCAACATAGAACGTTGAGCATCTTGTAACATTCCAATTCGAGGCTGGAACTTTTTCTTTAACTCTCGTAGCTTTAGGAAAGCCGATCTTGTTCTTCCTCTAATAGTTTCTGCTTCTATTTCCTTGCAAGTGTCATTGTAGTACTTTTCCTTGTCCTGTCTTGCTGCACGTTGGAAATCTCTGTTGAGTTCTGCGATTGTCTTTCTTTCTCCTCTGGCTTTAGCTTCTCTGCGTTTCTGGGCAATTTTCAGAGTTTCTTCCGTCATCCATTTTGGCCGTTTTTGCTTTTTCACCTTTTGTAGAGACTTCTCGCTTTCTTCCAACACAACCTTCTTGATGTCATTCCATAACTCTTCCGGAGCTCTGTTATTTGTATCTAAAGCAGCAAATCGATTTTGCAGGCAGTCTTTAAATTCCAGTGGTATATTCTCAAGGTCATATTTTGCTGCATTCATGAGTGGTTTGCTCTTTTTCAACTTTAGCTTGAGTTTGCATACTAGTAGTTGATGATCTGTACCACAGTCAGCTCCAGGTTTTGTCTTTGTTGATGTTACAGAGCTTTTCCATCGTTGACTTCCACATATGTAGTCAATTTGATTTTTATATAATCCATTCGGTGAAGTCCATGTGTACAGTCGCCGCTTGTGTTGCTGGAAGAAGGTGTTTGAGATGAATAGATCATTGGTCTTGCAGAATTCTATTAGTCTTTCTCCAGCTTCATTTCTGTTGCCAAGTCCATATTTTCCAACTACTTTGCCTTCTTCTTTGTTGCCAACTTTTGCGTTCCAGTCACCCATGACTATCAGGATATCCTGTTTGCATGTTCTGTCAATTTCAGCTTGTACTTGTTCATATAACTCTTCAATTTCATTCTCTTCTGCAGCTGTTGTTGGGGCATATACTTGAATTATAGTTGTGTTGATAGGCAATCCTCGTAGACGAATAGAGATTAAGCGTTCGCTGACTGCATTGTATTTCATTACAGTTCTTGCAAGTTTCTTCTTTATTATAAATGCAACACCATTTCTTCTTTGTCTTTCATTTCCAGCATAGTAGACCATGTGATCATCTGATGCAAAGTGCCCCATGCCAGTCCATTTCAGTTCGCTGACACACAACAGATCAAGTTGTACACGTTCCATTTCATTCTTGACAACCTCCAACTTCCCTTGGTTCATGCTTCGTACGTTCCATGTTCCAATGTGTAAGACATCTTTACAGCTTCTGACTCTCATTTCATGCGCAGCTACATCAGCAGTCAGACTTCCCGAGGGCTTTGATCCAACCACATCATAAATGCTTGCTTTACTCTGAAAAGTCTTCAGCTCTTCCCCAGTAGCTAGTTGAGTGCCTTCTGACCTGGGGGTCTCATCTTCCAGCACCATAGCACAATTTGTTTTGTTGTAACTATCCATTGGGTTTTCATGGCAAGATACAGAAGTAGATTGCCGGGCCTTTCTTCCGCGCAGTTTAAGTTTGGTGTTGTTGCCGTTGTCACTAAAATGTGATCCTCCGCCGTCAACACTGTCTCATTCTGCTGCTGCCCAGATGGGTGGTTTGTCTTGGTCTGGCACCTCAGGATATTATAATGCCTCTGTATCGTTCCATGGTACGACCGCACCTTGAATATTGTGTGCAATTCTGGTCGCTGTATCTTAAAAAGGATATAGCGTTATTAGAAAAGGTACAGAGAAGAGCCACCAAAATGGTAAAGGGGATGGAAGGCTACTCCTATGAAGAGAGGCTACAAAGGTTAGGGCTCTTCAACCTGGAAAAGAGACGGCTGAGGAGAGATATGATAGAGGTCTATAAATTAATGAATGGAGTGGAATGTGTAAACGTAGATCGATTGTTTACGCTATCAGAATATAGAAAGACTAGGGGACATGTAATGAAGCTACAGGGTAAACTATTTAAGACAAATAAGAGAAAATACTTTTTCACTCAACGTGTAATCAAATTCTGAAATTTGTTACCGGAGGATGTAGTAAGGGCTGTTAGTGTAGCTGGGTTTAAAAAAGGTTTGGACAAGTTCCTGGAGGAAAGGTCCATAAACCATTATTAAAAAGGGACCCAGGATATCAGTGCTTGACCCAATACAAGCATTGTGGAACCTGTGCCTCTTGGGGATACTGCTAGGTACGTATGACCTAGATTGGCCACTGTTGGAAACAGGATACTGGGCTTGATGGACCTTGGTCTGACCCAGTATGGCATATCTTATGTTCTTATGTTAATTGGCAAACTCCACACCATCGCTGAAAGAGGCGCCAGATGCATAGCTATGCTAGCTTGGTAAACCTCCTCCAGGCTCCAAGCAGAGTAGAGACCACTGCTGGACAGTAGCCCTTATACACTAGCCAACTCCTTCCAAGAACTAAGCCTTATGCGAGAAAAGAACTGGGTACTCCAAGACGATTAGTGCCTGCCGCAATAAGCCCAGAGTCAGACGCAACTGAAGAGGAGGCATCTGCAGGAGCCACTTCAGGTCTCTGAACCACGCTCTCTTTGGCCAAACTGGCACCACCAGAACAATCCTGTCTGGGTGGCGGCCTATACGCCAAATGACATGCCCCACCAGGGGCCATGGAGGAAGCACATACAGCAGGTGCTGATTTGACCAAGGCTGGGTCAGGGCAACGATGCCTTCAGACCCCGTCTTCATGTGGCAATTGAAGAAGTGGCAAACATGGCCTTGGAGAGAATAGTCATCAGATTCATTTTGGGGAGGCCCAAGTGGCACAGAATCAACTGAAAATGCCTCCTAAATCAACTCCCACTCTCCAGAGTCCAAAGAGTGCTGGCTGAGGAAGTCTGCTTCCACACTGTCCACCCCAGCAATGTGCTGAGCCAACAAGGTTAGGAGGTTCTTTTCTGCCAAGGCAAATGGGAAAACCATCTCCAGAGCTACCCCGGCACACCTCGTGCTGCCTTACTGATTGACGTAAGCCACCACCGTGACATTGTCTGAAAACACTCAAACCACCCGGCCCTCGATCAGGAGCCAGAAACACAGAACAGCCAACCTGATGGCCCTTGCCTTAAGGCAGTTGATAGACCACACTGCTTCCTTATGGTTCCAATGATCCTGGGCCATATGGTCTTGGCAACAGGCTCCCCAGCCCAAGAGAATGACATCCATCATCAGGAGGATCTAGGAGAAATCATCCAGTGGCATACCCTTCCTCTGATGAAAGGGCTGCTGCCACCACCTCAGACTGGACTTCACCATCAATGAAAGCAGGAGCCTGCTCTTGAACTCTTAAGAACTCGGGGACCGCTGAGTCAACAAGGACTGTTGGAGGGGGTCACATGTGAGTATATGCCCACAGTACCATCTTTACGCTGCCAACAATCCAAGGAGCTGAAGATAATCCCAGACTCTGGGAGACTGCTGCATACAGAACATAGCCAGGCAATCCAAGAGTCTTTTGACTTTCTCTTCTCACAGGAAACTCTGCCCATTCAAATGTCAAAACATGTTCCCAGAAACTCCAGAGACTGGGAAGGTCATAGCTGGCTTATTCCCCAATTGAACATTCAGTCGAGGTTAAGAAGGACACCACTCGGGACCTGGATGTCCAGATAGAGATGAACACAGATCCCTTGTTGCCACAGCCGCCACCACCATCATGACCTTGAAGAACATCTTTGAGGCACTGGATAGCCCAAAAGGGAGGGCGGCGAACTGACAGTGAGAGCCAAGCACGGCAACACACAGATACTTTGCTAATCTGCCCAGATCAGGATAAGAAAATATACCTTGGCCAGATCCAACGAAGCCAAGAACTCCTCTCGGTGAACTGGTTCAATCACTGAGTGCAAGGTTTCCATCTAGAAGCACAGGACATGCATGTGTTCATTGAGCTCCTTGAGGTCCTGAATGGGCCAGTAGGAAATGTCCTTTTTGGGCACCATGGAGTATCTGCTCCTGCACTGCTCATCCAGCAGAAAGGGCATCACCACCTGTAGGCACAGAAATTTGTCCAAGGTGGTCCACACAGCAGCATTTTTGATCACAGACCCACAAGGAGAGACGACGAAGGCATCCAGAATTGGCTCTTTGCATTCCAGGGCATAGCCAAACTGAATGCTGTCTAGCACCCAGCATTCCTTGGTAACCAGGACACATTCCTGAAAGAAAAGGAGAAGCCTGCTTCCAATTGGAGGAATCAGGGAATGGGCCCCCAAACCTTCATTGCACAGCCTGGTAGGATCCTCCTCTGGAAGTGATTGAATCCCTGGGCCCAGGCACTCCATGAAAGGATTGAGAATGAGAATAGCAAGGCCCACAGGAATCCAACCAGTGCAACCTCAGTGGATTGTTGGAGGCTGATGAGAAGAGGCACCAGCCTGCTTCATATGCCCCTTAGACCTGTCTCCCAGAAGACTGTAAGATTTTGTCTTGCCCAGATCCTTCACCAGCTTCTCCAAATCATCTCCAAACAGAAGCTTCTCCTGAAAAACCAGTTGGGCCAACTGGGCTTTGGAAGATGTGTTTGTTAACCAAATCCAAAGAGATGACACTGTCATCAGAACACCATCCCCGGCGCCAAATATACCAGGCCATACATGGTTTCAGAAAGTAAGGCCGTAGCAGACACCAAAAGAGGAATGGTATCATCCATCTCAAGATGTCAGGCAGAATTGCTGTCACCATGGTGAACTGGCTCCTCAAGAATGAATTCACCTTATGGTCCAGAAAATCCTTTAAGTCTGATCCTCCTTCCACAGGAATGGTGGTCCATCTGGTAACCGCCGTGACCTGTGCATCAACCTAAGGCATGCCAAACCACTCAACTCACTCCTCCTCCATGAGAATACAGATCTTCTTACACACCCTTATCCCGTTAGGCAGGGAGTCAGGAGAGTGTATCTCCAACTGAATCATATCCTTGATCGCATCCAGGAATAGGACGACATTAGTGGATTTTCGTACCCCTTGAAGCAGCAGGTGTACCTTCAGATCCTGCTCTGTGCTGGACACATCCATCAAGTTCAAGGTTGATGAGACTCTGGCAGTCAACACACGAACTTCTTCTTCTGGAATTGGCAGATCACACCAGCCTCTTTACAGTCTTCTGAAGGTGAGAGTACTTCTACATCCACGAAAGAGACCAGTACCGAGCCATATGAATCCCAGTCATAGCAAAATTCTCGGACAGCAACCAGCTGTTTCCTATCTCCAGAGGGCACCCCATGCCAGGGACACTTAACCAAAAGCAAACAAACAGGGTTTCAACTCTCCACCTGCCCCACACAAAACTGTGCCGGGGGGCACCAAGGCTGCAGGGTCTGAATTTCCACACCAGGAGGATCCAACCTGTTGCAAAAAAGAGAGAATTCTGGGGAGGACAATCTTGAGTGTGGAAGCACTCCTCTTGGAAATGACCCCCCAACACCAGGGGGCACAGCCGTCACAGACCCCCTAGGGATGAGAAGAGGCTCACAGCACGGTTACCGGAACCTCTGACCAGCTGGATATCCTTACCCATAGCTCCATCCATCACCTCCTGCCCTGAGGCAGGAAAGGCCAGACTAATTGGAGGTGTTAAGGGAGGTCATGGCCAAAGCAGAGAGATTGAACAATTTCTTTGCTTTGGTCTTTACTGAAGAAGATGTAGGGAAGTTATCCATGCCTGAAATGGTATTTAAAATGTCAGAAGAACTGAAAGAAATAATAACAAACTGGGAAGATGTATTACAAGTATTTGATGAACTGAAGCATAGTAAATCACCTGGATTGGATGGTATACATCCAAGGGTGTTGAAAGAACTGAAAGATGAGATTGCAGACCTACTATTAGTAATCTGTGAACTATCAATAAAATCATCTGTAGTACCTGAAGATTGGAGAATGGCCACTGGCCAGTGTAACGCCAATTTTTAAAAAGGGTTTCAGGGGGATCCGGGAAACTACAAACTGGTGAGCCTGACATAGTTACCAGGCAAAATGGTAAAAACCATTATAAAGAATAAAATAACTGAACATGTAGATAATCATGGTTTAATGGGAGAAAGTCAACATGGATTTAGCCAAGGAAAGTCTTGTCTTATTAATCTCTCATATTTTTTTGAAGGTGTGAATAAACAGGTAGACCAAGGTGAACCAGTTGATATAGTGTGTCTGGATTTTCAGAAAACCTTTGATAAGGTCACTCATGACAGACTCTTGTCCAAATTAAAAAGTCATGGGATTAGAGGTAGTGTAGTATTATAGATCAGGAACTGGTTAAAAGATAGAAAGCAGAGAGTAGGGCTAAATTGCCAATTTTCTCAATGGAGAAAGGTAAATAGTGTGGTACCCCAGGGATCTCTGCTGGGCCCGCTGCTTTTTAACATCTTCATAAATGATCTGGAAATGGGAATAAAGAGTAAGGTGATCAAATTTGCAGATGACACAAAATTATTCAAAGTTGTTAAAATACAAGAGGATATTGATAAATTTGAAGACTGGACATTCAAATGGCAGATGAAATTTAATGTAGACAACAGCAAAATTAAGCACCTGGGAAAGATCAATCCAAACTATGGAAATATGATGCAAGATTCCACATTAGGAACCACCACCCAGAAAAAAGATTTAGGTGTCATCGTGAATAATGTTGAAACACTCTGCCAAGTGCGCAGTGCCAGCCAAGAAAGCAAATAGAATGCTAGGAATCATAAGGAAAGGAATGTAGAATAAAACCAAGGATATTATAATGCCTTTGTATCGTTCCATGTTGCGACTGCATCTTGAATATTGTCTACAATTCTGGTCGCAGTATCTTAAAAAGGATATAGCAGAATTAGAAAAGGTACAGAGAAGAGCCACCAAAATGCTAAAGGGAATGGAAGGATATTCCTATGAGGAAAGGCTTCAAAGGTTAGGACTTTTCAACTTGGAAGAGACAGCTGAGAGGAGATATGATGGAGGTCTATAAATTAATGAATGGAATGGAAAGGGTAAACATAGATCAGTTGTTTACGCCATCAAAAAGTAGAAAGACTAGGGGACACACAATGAAGCTACAACGTAAGCCATTTAAGACTAATAAGAGAAAATATTTTTTCATTCAACGTGTAATCAAACTCTGCAATTCGTTACCAGAGGATGTAGTAAAAGCTATTAGTGTAACTGGGTTTAAAAAAAGTTTGGACAAGTTCCTGGAGGAAAGGTCCATAAACTATTATTAAAGAGGACCCAGGAAATCCACTGCTCGCCCCAGGACAAATTTTGTGGAACCTGTGTGCCTTTTGGGAACCTGCCAGGTACTTGTGACCTGGATTGGCCACTGTTGGAATCAGGATACTGGGCTTGATGGACCTTGGTCTGACCCATTATGGCATTTCTTATATTCTTATGTTCTTAATTGTATTCCCCAGCACAGAAACAACTCAGAAACTGCCATGCCAGAAGAGCAGAGTCCAGAATCTGGAGATTTTATTGTATTTATTTATTTAACCAGTTTTCTATACAGCCTTATCCTTCAATCAAAGCAGTTTATGTGATTACTACAAACAGGTACTGGATATATTCTCTCGTCCCCAAAGGGCTCACAATCTATGTGTACCTGAGGCAATGGAGGGTTAAGTGGCTTGCCCAAGGCCACAAGGAGTGCCTATAGGACTAGAAACCCCAGTCCCTCCAGCCTGAGATTGCTGTCCCCAGGTGGGACTTGAACCTCCGGCCCGAAGTACCATGTCCCCTCACTTGCCACAGGTCAAACAACGTTTCCTAGAAGAAGACATAGAGAACTAAAGCAAGTATCACAACAATGCACGCTATGGCTGCGGCAGCCCGAAGGCATGCGTTGACTGTGTTTTCATTGTGGTGCGCATTGACTGCACTTTTACTACAATGCTCATTACAAGCGCTAGTGTAGGAATGCGCATTGGAGCCGCTTGGGTGGAACACGCGTACAGACCCGCACGACCACCAGATGCACAAAAAGAGAGAGAATGCTACTAATGTATGCAGAAAATGGTGGGAAACCCCCACACTGCGCAAATGTTCATCAGCGGTTTACCCCAAATTGCATCCCACATCGATGGAATCGGGAGCCCTGACAAGGACAATGATGAGGTCTAGCCTTGGTACTCACCCCCTGAGAGCCCCAGGCTGAGGATCCATGCCCAGCTCAGCTCTACTCCCATAATACTGTTTCAATGGCTTTTGCAGCACTGCATTTAAGATGACTGGCCCTCTGAGAGCCTTCTGCAATCTTTGGGAGAGAGAAGGAGGGAACAGAAGAGGAGGGAGGGGATGTGTGAGGCTGTAGACCTTTTCCAGATCCTTCCAATTTTGTGGCTTCTCAACAAGCTTTTATCATAAGAGCATGGAGCTAAACCAATTTTCCCTCCTATGGCTACTGAAAAGACCGCAGTCTAGTGGAGCCTCCCACGTTGCGCTCAAGTGAGAGTTATCCTCAAGGTGGTCATTCACAAGCATTTAATCAATCTTTTCCTCTCGATCCTCAGACTATCTTCAGAGTGGAGAAAATCCATCTACCATGGTTTATGGTTTATTTAAAATTTGTTATACTGCCTGTCAAAACAAATCAAAGCAATCTCCACCAATCTCCTATAGGGGAATGCAACCACTTGTCTGGACTGGTCTAGCAGGACGATATGGAAATGACCATTTTAGAAAAGGTTCGTTTTACACACGGATGCCCATATCATTCTGAGAGTATACAGGGGCGTGTCCATAGGTGTGGCCTGGACAGCACAAAGTTCTTTACATGTAATCCCTGTTTCATATAGGGAATGCAACATCTGGATTTATACTTGCTCCCTGACATGAACAGGTATGTAGAAAATAGTCCGTTTGCCCCTCCTTCCACAGGAGGGATGAAGGGAGATATTCTCTTTAATCCCACAGTGTTTATTTCCCTCTCCAAAATGAAATGATATAAAAATAGGGTCCTCTGTAGTTGAGTAGCAGCATCTATACATCTCAGTTTGCAAAATGACTTAGATGCACATGTAAGTTGCAGGGTTTCCTCTGTTGATTTTTCCCATGTGTATATTTCTGATGTATGCCTCCTGCTGCTGTACGTGGATGTGTACTTTAGAAACGGCTCCATGTTTAACAGAGCTGTTTCTGAAATACCGTCAGAATTGAGTATGACCTGACTGCAGTATCTCATTTCTGATCTCCACGTCCTATCTAAAATTTATTTGCAAAATCTGATATACCGCCATTCAGTCCACAAGACCATCAAGGTGGTTTACAAAAGCCAGATAATAGAATCAAATACAGACCAATCAAGACGGCAAGTTGAGTACACAACAGGTTAGGGAAGAATTAGCACGATAATAACATCCAAGTGGCACTGTCCTCATAATGCGACGAATCCCAATAGTTAACTTTGACCATATAAATACATAAATGCCCAAAACTAGCCATTCAAGAGCTACAGATTTTTTTTTAAAACAAGCGCTTATGCAATTGAGGCCACCAACGACTGCGCAAGTGCTTTTGAGCACTGACCTATGTGTGCTCCTTGTTAAGCCGTAGACAGCATGTTGGAAAGAACTGCAATACGGATGCACCGACAATAGAAACAATAATAATCGTCTGACTCTCAGATGAAAGACCTCATCATCATAGCATGTGAATAATCCCACGGTTCCACAGCCTCGCCCTGTAATCTGTAAGGCAGGAAAAGGACCAAGGGCAAAGGTGTAGGGACTGTTCATGGGCTGCTATCGTGGGCCACCTTCAGTGTTCTGTTTCAAGTGGGTGTTCAGTATGCTAGAAAGAATGATTTCTTGCAGACAAATACAATCTAAACCATATACTGGAGGGAAGATTTCAAAAAGCAGCTAAGAGAGATCCCCTCTGAAACCAATCCTAGTATGCACGAAGGAACCATAATGCAGTCACGCTCCCTCTCCTGTTTTAATTACTGGTGTAATCAAACACCAAACAGGTGCTTTGCAAAAGGACACCACACTCACAAAGCACGGATTAGTACGAAAGAACAGAAACAGCAAAATAAACTGCAAAGACCAGCGACTGACTGGTCTTCAGAGCTCCTTTCTTCCTAGGGATGTGCACAAGGAAAAAGGTTTTCATTTTTGGTTTGTTTGGCCTTTTCCCCCCTTTTTTGGACTTTTTCAGTTTGTTTTACATATTCATGTTAAAAACAATATTTTAACACATATTAGAACTTTATAACACATGCTAATCAACTTTACATGCATTAATTTATAGTTTAGCACATGGTAAATCTATTTTGAGCACACTAAGGGGCATGTTTTATTACTGTGTGCTAACCGTCAGTGTGGGTTTAGTGCACGGTATGTGTCCCAAGCTAGATAACCTGCACTAATTACTCAGTGCACAACTGGGCAAGGATTGGACGGGTTAGGGGTGGAACATAGGCACTGACGGTGCATCGCAGTTAGCGGGGGTGTTTTGGGTGCACGCTAACCACAAATGATTCTGTTAGCGTCGGTGTACTTAATGCCATCTCAATGAGTGGTGCCGAGTTCATCCGCATGCTGGTTAGTGTGGAGCTGCGCGTTAGCAACACGCTATCAGCAAGGGGATAGATGCATACGCCCACAAAAATTAGCATGGGCCTCCTCACTAATTTGGCCCTCAAATGTGCACTTCTGGAGCACCTGTTAGCATATCTTAAAACATTGAGGGGCTTGTGTACTAATGAACTGACTGCATGCTAACAAATGTGCATCCCAGTTCCCACTTCTTGCCCTTTATATTCAGATGACTTCTGACTGACCAGTCAAAATCTCTAACATAAAGAACAGGTTTATGAGTTTACTGCATCATACCATCTTAATGCTAGAAGGACTACCACAAAAAGTACACACCATCACAAAATGGCACTGTTTTACAGGGGTAATTTAGTAACTGTGCACAGGGATAAAAAGTAGTTTTGTCTGCATTGACTTTGCAAAGATTTTCAAAGCAAAAATAGAACTATATGCAGATATTCACATCAGATATTTGGGGTGCAGAAACCATTTGGATTAAATTCCGTGCATATATTTAAATGCTCAAAAGTATTTGTCTAAGTGCAAATCCTCCCCAGTCCCACTCATGGGAGTGCTCCTCAAACAATGGATAAACATATGCGCAAACAGGCTGTACAAGAGAAAATTTACCCAGATATCAGGTAGGCAGCTTTGTAAACAGGCCATTTCTGTGCATAAAACAAAGAAATGCCTTTGAAAATGATCCTCTAAACATATATTCTCAAACTTATTGCAAGTCACTAACAGCAGACACTAGAAAAACAATCATAACTAACATATACAGTATGTACATGTTATTCTGCCAAAAAAGATAACTAACCCCTCTTTGTAGAGGGCAAGAAAGCAAAACTGTCATAAAATAAATTCTGTTGACGGCACCTCATAGGATATTGCTCTAGCATTGAAGTCTGTTTCCAGTTCAAGAATATCAAAACAGGCCATGTCTGTGTTCTCCCTTTTACAGTATTCTAAGACCAAAGTGCAAATCCTTGTGACCCTCTGTCCTACACAAAGCATCTGTTCATGCAAACGAAAACATCTAGCTGGCCGGTAGCTATCTATCGAGCAAGTGATCTGATATACCTGCACTGCATTACAATGAAAGAGACTACAGAGTAATGATGTCCAGTGCATGTCCTCTAATCGACGCTGGTAATCTGCACTGAACTGAAACCAATAAATGGTAGAAGCCACAGACCATGTATATGTTTTTCACAATCCCTCTTTCCCTATATCTTGTTTTGTGGTGTACATAGATATTAATTTGTACTCTAAGAATATAGCGATTTTTTTTTTACAGTGCCAGGGGAGAAGTGCTCAAGTCTTATTACGTAGCCAAGACCACATTTAAAGCAGCAGTACTAACAAAGTATTCAGGCTCTTCGCTTGACAAGACAGAATGAATTCATTAAGATACCCTTTTCCATTCTGATTTTGCTTTTATTCTTGAGCCACCAGCACTTAAAAGTTTGTAAATAAGCCTCTTATTCATCCGCCATGCTGATCTCTATCAGAGGCCATGCAGATAACTCACAGGGGTACAAAAAGCACAAACATAAGTGGACTCAGGAAGGAAGAGTCTTAAAATGAAGCCTGGCTATTAAGAAAGAAGAGGCCAAAACCAAAATAGATACAAGAGGCCCAACGATGCAAGTCAAGGAAGCTAGGTTACTAGTACTGCTGCTTCAGCTAGCCACGGCTGTTGGCACCTGGGATTTTTCATACACGGCTCATGGCTTGGGACGTACTTCTTCAGAATATACAAAGAAATTGGCTGAAATCCACTTCTAGTATGAAGTGTCAGTACTTCTATTTCGTGCAAAAAAACCTTGCAGAAAACCTCACTTGGGCACCTTGAGGGGCACAGACTCACCTCTGGCAGTGGCATCCCATTGATGATCAGGTCCGGCTGCTGGGCACTCTGGTTATTAAAGGTGTGTTGATACGTGTGGTTGGACCCTGCGTTCCTAGTGTTCTGATTCTCCACATTAAGGAAGGTGCTCTCGGACCGGCGGCACCCGAGCGGCAAGGTTTGCTGGTGATAGTCAAAGTAGTTGAGTGAGGAGGTGAGGGAGGAACAACTGACTACATTCATTTTGTCTGTTTCCTCCACATCCCTTGGTACCAGACGGATATCATTCTTGCTAATTTTCTTCTTCTTGTTTGATTTCTTTTGGTGGCCATAGGAGTATTCTGCAATTCTGTAAATGAGAAAGAGGGAGAAAAAGGGAAAAGAAAAAACAAAAATCTAATATTGGGATCCTGCTAGGGTGAAGGGTACTTTATACTGCTTTATATCTGCAGAAATGTCTAAACATCTCTCTGATTTAGGACAAATGTAGTTTCAAACCCTTTCTTAAATCACTTCTCTGAGCTGCTAATGTTCTAGTTTAAACTGTAACAGATTTTTCTGCCAAGGCATATAAAAGTTTATATGACAAAGCTATAAACCTTCTTTATTATAACTAATTATCTAAAAATTTTCAACACCAGACTAGACAGCGGTGGGCAGCTAGAAAACAAAGATACAGAAAGACTTGTAAAAGGTTTCACTCATATTTCAGAGTGATAACTACAAGATGTTCTCATTACTTCCCACTTCTCCCCCCCCCCCCCTTACCACCACAAGGATTATGATTGTTTGGCAATAGCCCTTTACACATTCCTGCCTGGATCCACCGTATTTCTATTGTACTGCATCAGGCCTATAACATCATTTTCAGCATTTTAGGCAGCTTCTGATTATTAACTCCTTAAGGAAACACCTACCTTTTTTTTCACCAGATTGTCTAGGGATACTAATGGTTTGCTAAACTGAAGGCATTTTTTTTTTCGCCTAGTCTGCACTTCATTTTAGAAGATCATTCATTCTGCGCTGTGTTTGCCTGTGGTCCCTGGCACAGGAAGAAACCGTTAAGCAAGAAATTGCTTTTCATTGTACAATTATGTCATCCCACATGGAAAGAAGGCAACTGGCTGATAAATCATCGGAAAAGAATTTAGCCTTTTTTAATTGCGTGTGCTGCTGACATTAAGATCAGTCAAACTTGTAAATTAGTTGTGCTAGACAGTCGCTCTAGCCATACCACTGATGTACAAAAAAATCAACCACCACCACGCCCCAAGATTGGCTTTTTAAAAGGATGGTCATCTTTTAGAATATTACAACCCCCCCCCCCAAAAAAAAAAAAAAACAACAATGAAAATATGAAATGTGAAATTCTTTTTTTAAATTTACATACATTTAAGACTGCGCAAATAACAATGAATATACATAGATTAACAGTATAATTCCTGAAACATACTTGGTTTAAATATATAATTACATAGCAAGAGAGATGCCAATTAGGGATGCCTGCTACCTGCTGTTTAGCTTATATGCACTTCAAAAACTGTACATTAATGCAGTGCTCTCTTTAGCTTCTGAAACAGTTACGCCTAAAACACAGGCACCATATTCATGATCCAGCTACAGGCACTGACAAGACAGTACCACTTTTGGAACAATGAAGAACATATATAAGATTAAAGCATCAAAGTACTTTAACCCTCATACAAAGACCATTTTAAAACAAATAAGACTTCACTGCTTTGAGGCTTCATTTGGATGTCTGCAATACAGTTTTCCAAGCGTTAGCAAGACTTAGGGCCCCTTTGACTAAAGGCCACTATAGATATGCCTTTAGCGCATTAATGGCAGAGGCCGCATGTTAGCTGTCGGGGGCATGCTCAGTGTGCCCCCTGGCAGCTAACGTGTGTAGGGGTTCCCTAACGTACACCATTAGGTCGGGTTCACTTAATGGCTCCTATAGAGCATGCGGCAATTGCCCTGGCGCTAGTGGCAATATACGTCCCATGCCCGCTCTCTGCCCATTCCCCACCCCATTCCGCGATCACCGGTTAACATGCGTTTTAGCGTGAAAAGACAGGCACTGTCAGGCGTTGGTGTTCCCATCTGCCTGTATCCATGCATTAAAATGCCCTTTAACCAGCTAACAGGCTTTAGTAAAAGTGGCCCTAGGAGTCCACTGTACTTCTGAATTCAGGAACAGAACCGGGAAAGATTCTGCAAGAACCCAGGTGAATTTTGCATCTGTGCACTCAGCAGGTTGATGAAGTCTTAATGGTTCTGTTTACTTGAGATGTTCCAAAGCATGCTGCTGTACTTATTAAGCAAAAGCATTTATTTTGCTGCCACCCTTTATTGACCAATGACTTAATTAGATTGTACTGCATTAATCCCCTGCCATTTCACTGAACTAACCGGGACATGGAATAACGCGTCTTGCAGCGATTGTCTTGGCAGTTTCCAAGATTTGTGTTTCTAGGTCGAGCTGCTGCTCTGGCTTGTTTGACGGACCAGGGTGTGACAGCAACCCGAACTGTCTCCCAGTCAGCAACGACGAGGAAGCCACGGATCAAAAGCAGCATCTCCGCTTCTAGACGGAAATGATTTCCAAAGGCCAATAAATATGCACTTTGCATTGCGAAAACGCAGCATTAACCGAGCCCTCAATCACTGTCGCTGTACGAATACAATTTTAAAGCTCGCCTGATTTTCTTACTGTAAACCTGCCAACGGGCAATATTACATTTCCAAAGCAAAGCCAATTGCTTTCCATTACTTCCTTCCATGACGGTTCAAAGCTGAAGGAAAGAAAAGTCAGAGCGGTTTCACCAGCAACAGGATTAAACCTTTACGGAGAGAGATTGCAGCAGCAATTTTATGGCGTCTGACTGCTGTTCATGTGTGGCTGGGGTTTGGTTGCTCAACTTGTAACACCGAGAATAAGAAGAAATAAGAATTGCACGGTCATTACAGTTGCAGGGGGGTCGCTAGCATATACTGGCTTTCAGAAAGGTCAAAGCTTCAGACACAGGACACACGGTATCAGACTTCGGTTTAGGAGGTTTTGCAGAATGATTGCAAGCTAAGAAAATCCCATAATCTTTGCATCAGTAACAAGTTTTCTTCAAGAATGGAATGAAATCTACAACATGCTATATATGAAATGTATATATGATGTATACATAAAAGCTGTAGATGGGATTTCTGACACTTTTTAGGTGTAATTATAAACAAGACCTTTGACCTTTACTGAAAATCTTCCAATGTTTAGGTTTACTATGTGTCCATAATAAAAATCTCTATTTATCTTGCTTTATTTCAACTTCTGACTTTCATGGGCGTCCAAACTTCTCCCCTCCCCCATGATGAGTGGTAGAAGTGCCCACAGTGACATCATCTGGTGGTACTGGGGCTGAACCACATTACACACTGCACACCAGTGTAAGTAAGCCTGTGCCCTGTTATATAGCTGTCTCAGTGGCGCAAGCACTCACGGACTCTCCCATTTATCTCTCTCAACACCAGACGCCGTAATATCACATTTGAGCAGTTCAATATACACGTGCAGTTAGATATCTCAACAGATACAGTAAGTGCGATTTATGGGGACCCAAAGTTTTAAAGCCTCGGTTAGCAACACACTGTACCGCTCCGCGCTTTCAGTAAGTTTCTCAGTACGTTTAATTATCCATTTTTAAACGTATGAATTTTAGGAAAGGGTGGCGTATATGTGCATTATTTGATCAAATGTAGTTTTTAAATAAATCAACGACTACATATGTTTTTAAAAACTGTTTGTACATTTTGAATGTGCCAGGGATTTGTTTAGCATTTCAGTGTATCCTGACCTAACACTGACCAACACTTGCTGAAAATTGCACGACCACTCTGCCCTTCTCTAGCGTAAAGTATGACAAACATATGAATCTGCCTTAAATCCAAATTGCTATATCAAGGGTGCCAGCACTCATTTCAGACACAGAGTAAACCTGATTAAGCAAATAAGAAATAAGTAAAGGTGAAAAACATCAGGACTGATTTAAGAGAGACAATAAAATCAAATGGCTTTACCTGCAGTTATAGGTCCTGATTTCCTTGTTGTCCCTTTTGCATTTCACTGCCACAAAGATCATGGTGACGAAAAGGATAGCTGCGATAGATCCCAGGGCAACGATGAAAATCACGGATAAGCTAACAGATCCCGTGGACTCCTGTGCATCCAGGACTGGAGACAGATAGATCAGAATCAAGGCAGAAGCCGAGAGAGAGGGTTTTCCATGGTCATGGGCCACCACAATCAACTCGTAAGTGGTCTTTGAATTTTCCCCAAAGGCTCTGGTGGTCCTAATCTCTCCATTGATTTGATCTATTTCAAAAAAGCCTCTATCCCCTTCTGACATTTCATAGGACATTCTTCCATTTTCACCCTCATCGTAGTCATCTGCCTTGACCACTGTCACTAGGTAGCCAACCCCAGCGTTTCTAGGGATGTAGACCTCCGAGGTCCCATTGACCAGTGATGGTGCGGTTATCACGGGTGTATTGTCATTTACGTCCACCACAATGACCCGGACAGTAGCATTGCTTTGCAGAGACGGGTTGCCTCCATCTTTGGCCAAGACTTTAAATTCGAAGGCCTTTGTCTGTTCATGGTTGAAGGATCTCAAGGCATAAATATCCCCAGAGTTTGGGTTGATGGATACATAAGTAAAAACGGGCATGTCCCTAACTTGTGATGGAATAATTTGGTAAGAGACGCTACCATTTAACCCCAAATCCGGATCCCTGGCTGAAACAGACAGTAAATAAGCACCAGGAGTGTTGTTTTCCTGCACAATGACTTGGTAGTACGGTTTTAAGAAGTGGGGGTAATTGTCATTCTCGTCAGTTATTTTCACTGTGAATGACTTAGTGGATTGCAAAGAAGGGCTGCCGCCGTCTTTGGCCTGAATGGTTAAATTATATTGATCCCTCTGCTCTCTGTCCAGCCTTCCATCCACCAAGATGGTGGAGAAACTTTCGTACTCCTGCAGCCTGAAGGGCACGTTGCCGAGAAGTTTGCACTGCACCCTGCCGTTAACCCCCGAGTCCCTGTCCGAGACCCTGACCAGGGCGATCACGTAGCCGGGAGGGGCATTTTCACTGACTTCCACCAGCTCACTGTTGACCGAGAGCAGGTTGATCACCGGCACGTGGTCGTTGACATCCAGCAAGTTGACCGTCACCTTGCAGTGCGCGGGGATGGAGTTGGGCCCCAGGTCCTTGGCTTGCACGTCGATCTCGTACACGTGCCCTTCCTCGTAGTCTAGGAGCCCGCTGACAGATAGCACCCCACTCTTGGGGTCGATCCTGAAGAGCTCCCTGGTCTTGTCCGACACGTAGCTGTTGAAGGCGTACAGGATCTCGCCATTGGTGCCCTCGTCCGGGTCGGTAGCGTTCAGATCGATGACCAGGGCGCTGAGGGGCGAGTTCTCGGGCACGCTGACCGTGTAGGCCGCCTCCTCAAACACCGGGTTGTTGTCGTTGGAGTCCATGATTTTGATGTTGAGCTCCACCGTGCCAAAGTTCGGGGGGTCTCCGCCGTCCAGCGCCGTGATCATGTAGCTGTAGTGCGACTGAGTCTCCCGGTCTAGGCTCTTCTCCACCACCAGCTCGGCGAATCTGGAGCCGTCCCCGCGGGTCTTGATCTCCAAGCCAAAGAGGTCGTTGGGGGTGATCTCGTAGGTCTGCACCCCATAGTTCCCCGAGTCCGGGTCGTAGGCGCTCTCCAGGGGGATGCGGGTGCCCGGACTGGCCGTCTCCGAGATCTCCAGGTCGATCTGGTCGGTGGGGAAGCTGGGGGCGTTATCATTTAGGTCCTTGATCTCTACCTTGATCACACAGATCTCCATAGAGTTGGTCATGACCTCCAAGGAGATGACACACTTGGGGCTCTGCCTGCACAGCAGGTCTCGGTCTATCTTCTGCTTGGTGACCAGCATACCCGAGGGGTTAATGTCCACCACGTGAGGCGCCGAATTGGAGACCACCCGGAAAGCGGGCTGCCGCGGGTCCAGCACGAAGCCAGCATCCTTGGCATCCTTGGCTATGTTGGCGATCACCGTCCCGGCTCTTTGCTCCTCCTCCACCGAGTATTTCAAGTTGATGAGGGCTCGAGTCCAAGTCCAGGACACAGACAGGAAAAGCAGAATTTTTACAGAATCCATATCCATGGCTTAACTCACACACACACACAAAAAGAGGAAATTCTACCTCCCACACTTAATTGTTATAATTTCGGTAAAAAAAAAAAAGACCAGCGGGAGTATGGGAGGGAAATGCACACGTTAAAAAATAATAAAAAAAAATTTGAAGACACACACAGCAAACACACTGTGCCAAGCGGAGATCAGGATGTCCTACGGGTCAACTTCACCTCTTGAAAGTTAAGAATTAAAAAATACATTGATTACTTACAAAAAAAAAAAAGAAAACTCTGCAGGTGGAGTTGCAACAACACAAAAAAGGTGATGGGAGGGGGCGACAGGTTTTTCTTGGCGTTTCTAGATTTCTTAGTAGGTAGTGGCGACAGGAGAAATGTTCTCAATCCGTCGTTAAAACAAAATCCCGTCACAAATTACTGCGGTAGGATGTGCACTTTAAACGCGTCCTCATGGCTAGCTCAGAATGAATCTCCGATCAGGGCTGAGAGAGGCTGTGAAACGTGTTGCAAAGCCTTGTCGTTTCTCCTATCATGACAGCAGAGAGCGTGGGAAGAGATGATGTGAAAAACCTGCGGTTGCAGCGTCAACCCAAGTCCTCATACAGCCCCCACCGATCCCTCTCCAGCCACTCATGGAGTCAATGGAAAGCAAATTACGGAATGCAATCGAAAAGTCTTACGTGCAGCTTATGTACCCAAAACACGAGAGCATACACCAAAGTTTAAGCCGAAATTGGTTTACTGCCAGTGAAAATTACAAGTTCCACCTCTCGGGTTGGCTCCGGTGAAAAGCGTGAGTGCTATTGCGTGGAAAGTCAGGGAGCAAAGCAGGTGCCGATTACACTGCAATCGCCCTCTTGCTTGCAGGAACCAGGCAGCCGATAAATCCTTTCTGGCATTATCTTGCAAACCATTCATCCGACTGGCAATTAAGCACCAGGAAAAAAAATGTGCTAATCTAAATATTTGTGCATGAACTTTTAGTTCCAAAATAATTAGATTTCATTTTTCATGGGAAAGCCGTTGAAGTTTAGGATTAGGATTATTTCTCTGGGTCGGTATCCCTGGTAGTGGAATTTGCAAGTTTTGTTTGAAAAAAAAACAATTAAGTTCTTAAAATCCAAGACTCCAGCATCCTAGAAGTAAGTTGCTGGAAGGCTGAGGAGGCATCCAAGCTTTCCTTCGTCTGCAAACGCCATGCCGGTGCCCTGCGTTCTGAGTGAGGATGCTCTTTCACTGCCGGAGCTGGTCTCCCTGTCTCTCTGCACCCAGACGCCTCGCACATAGCTGCGGCCGCCGCTGCTGCAAACTGCCGGTCACGGCGTCTGGAGAGAGAAAGGGAGAGCGCGCCTAGGGGCGGAGCGAGTCGGGAAGCAGCCAATGAGAGCTCTCGTGGATGTATTACTGGCGGAGGGGCGGAGCTGCTTCTTCTTAGGACAGCCCCCTCGAAATTTCCAAGAGTAGAAACTTATAAGAATGAAAAGGAGGACGCGGTCGAGGTTCAGCCAGCGTCCTCTCTCTTATCTCACGGATTTATGGCTCTTTATTACAGCAGTTTCTCTAGATCGTCTGAATTTTTTTCTAAAGCATCTTGTTTGGCTCTAAGTTTATTTTTGTGCTAATGGGGTTTTTTTTGTCCGCACCCCTTAGCGGATCATTTTTATTTGCACTTTTTTTAAAAAAGGGTTTGTTCTTGCCTATAGGTCCACCATCCATGTGTCTGTTTTGCATTAGAAATTGGATTTCTGATGCAATTGAATTCATTGCTTGGTAACGGACAGTCGACAGTGCTTGCATGTGTGGAGAAGGGCAACTAAGATAAAAGCCGAGCCGCCAGTCTTTTGTTGCAGTGAAGCTGCAGGATCGGTCATGTTTCAAACGTGTAATTTTTTTTCTAGCACCTCGTCTTGCAAATATACATGTTGGGTTGTTTTTATTCCCCTATCAATAGAACGACGATGACACCAGCTAACCCCGATTGCCAAACAAACAGCAGGTTGGAGTCAGATCATTTCTTTTTTTTCTGCCTATGGAAGTGGCATCAATGGACTAAGGACAGGAAGAAACAGCTCTTTATCCCACATGTATCTAATGCAACCTTCGTAATTGCAAGAGGGGTGACAAATAAACAAATAAAATTTCCACATAAAATATGCCAAAGATGGCTGTCTGTGTAACACTGTTGAATGTCAATGCAGTAAATATATCTGTAATTATAAAAAAAATGCAGATCCCACGGTTTAGCTAATAGCCGACTATTATAAAACTAATGATAGAGACGTAAGTGGAAACAGTACACTGCTACCTAATAGTTTTCTGATCAAGTAAGGCAAAGCAAGTTATTTGTAGAGAATGAAGGGGAGGCAGGGGGTTTCGCCCTGTTGATCCTTCAGCGCATCTGGCCTAGCGTCCCATCTGTTTATTACAAAGCTTCAACAATGTTATTTCTAGCGTCCCATGACACACAAATGTTTCATGACTGGTCCCTCATAGTGTGGCTTGTACAGAAAAGAATGAAACAGTAAGCAAGCACTAAACCTCGCATTACTTGAGGCAAAACCGAGTCAGAAGATTTGTATCACCAGCTCAGACCTTTAAGTATTGCCCTCATTTTACAGCCCTGCAGTACTGATTTGGATGCAAATGAATCCACAATCTATTTTTCATGTCATCTTTTTCTGAAACGTCATGCTCACAAGTTTAAAAAAATGAGAACACAATATATTTCAGAACTTTACATTCAAACATTCATTCATATCATGAAAGGCGGTATATAAGAAATGTTAAATAAACGGGAAAAAAAAGAGATTGAACCAAGGCCATCGTTTTGTATAATGTTCATGGTGTGTATGGCTTGGTAGGACTTCTTATTTTTGAGTCATGAAGAAAACAGATGAATTCCAAAGTTTAAAAAAAATAATTTGATATGTCTGTCTAGCCGGGAAATATTTCCTACTTCAAGTGGTACGTTTTGGAGTCAAGGGTTAGGGCAGCTGTGACACAATACTAGAAATGCGCTCAGTTAAACGACCTTCTTACTAGCTCTAACTCGTCTTAATTTTACTTTTCGAGAAACGCGTGAGCTAAATCCAGTGAGTCTCTGTCACGGAGGAATTTCCATCAGGAAGAGCCCCGTGCTTTCTTCTCGAGTTTTGCCAAGGTATCCAATGACTCTGCTGTGTCATCAGTTCATGATAGACGGAATTTATTGCCGGCTAAAATCACCAACTATTTAAACTCATGTTTCCTGAAAGTGGAAACACCTTCGCCTTGTGCAAGCAAAATAGTGAAAGCTGATATTTAAAAACAATACATCTGCACTGCCTCAGAAAAATCCAAGTTATCAATGTCCCTGTTTAATGTACATGACTATGTTTAAGTTACAATGTAAACCGCTTTGACTGAAACGATAAAGTGGTATAAAAAAAAAGAAACACTGTCAAATAAATAAATAAATCTCTTCGGAAGCTAAAGATTTGTGGAGCACTCATTCTTTCAACTCAAAAAGTTCCGTCTTAGTCGGCTGGCTATTTGTCACCGTAATTAAATCTGGGTGAATGGATGTAAATAATGGCTAGGCATCACTTTCAAAATCAACTTAAAAAGATATTTAAAGGGCTGTATCGAACAACTTTGCCTATTAGAGGATGGACAGTAATTCGGTAGATGCCTTCCTACTGACGACGGTGCCTAAAAAGCTTTTTAAGCTGGAAACGTGCCGACGATCTGTTCCCCTTTAAGTTGAGAAACGGATGACGGTGATGCTTCCCTGTGGCGAAGCCTGTCAGCAGCCCACCGATCGATAAAAGTGAACTGGCGCCTCCAAGATTTGATTGAGCTGGAGGAAAGAGTCTGAATGTTATTCTCAGCCATTATCAATCCCCCCAGGTAACCAGAAATGGAAGAATTGCCCAGGTAAAAGGACTAACTTTGCACTGGCATTTCCAAAATGCACACGGCCAGATGCAATAAGCTGGCAGCAGCCTCCCCTCGCCGCCCGGGAGAGCTAATAGAAAGTCTATCCGCGGCTGTCTTTTAAAGGAGGGGATAATTCGATTCGCGCGTAATGTCATTAGCTTTATGCTCGCGATCGCGCTGCACAGTCAAGCTCTGCGCTGGCTTTCTGAAGGAGCCCGGAGCGGCTCTGACCTGCGTTCCCCACTTTCGCTAGCAACGCGAGAAATACGCGTGCAGGACAGCTGATTTTGCCTGCTCTAGCCCCCTTGAAATCGTCAGCGTCAAGTCAGTTGCCTGACGGACGATGCACCGGTGCTAGAGTTCCCGGTCCCGTTTTACGTCTGCTCCCTTACCTCGAGGCTGCGCCAGCTAATCCGGCTGTAGCAATCTATTGCGTATGAAGATGAAACGCGCCATCGAGATCTCAGCAAGCATCCCTTTCAGAAACAAGCTAAATACGAGCTGTGCAATCTAAGTCATTTTCTCTCCTTTAGGCTTCCCCGTAGAATTTAATGATGCTCACCAGTCGGCGAGGGGGAAAAGTACAGAGCAGACTGAGTGGGAGGAGGGGAAAGGAGGTTTGTGGAAATAAAATACCTCCAATAGAGTGTCATGCTCAAGCTCGGTCATTTTATTCGGTAGATACAATTGCCAGAAATGTGCACCCTAGAATATTTCTTTTCACAGTTTTTCCAAGCGAAGTAAACTTTGTTTTTCTTGCTATGCTTCTCAGTAATGTCCATAGTGAATGCAGCGTGACATGCAGGAATCACGACTGACCAGTTTTTCTATACATCGACTCCTTTATATTACTGTTCTGTTCATAACAATGAAGAAAAGGAGCAAGTGAGGAAATGCAGGCAGCCGGTCTCGTCTGGCTTTTCTATACAAGTTGGGGGAGGGGAGGTGGGGGGTGGGGAACCTGTTTGCAATTGCTTCCAAGACACAAGAGAGACATCTAGTGACCATCGCCAGGATAGACTGAAAAAGCATAAAATAGCTCAGCTTGTTCAAATCATTGTAGTGAGTCGGAAGAAAAATGTGTTGAGCTTTCATCATCCCGTATTAACCGTTTTAGCTGTTGATGGCCATTTGACTTGACTTACTAAATGATATAGGGCACTATAGGTCTAAAAGAATGTCTCATGAGAGTAGCTAAAATTCTTAGAAAACTTGTCAGTGCTGTTTGTCCTCACCAAAAAGTCAGATACCACTGAAACCTATAGCTAACCGTGGATATTTCTTGTCAGCTAAGGCATCTTTGCTCCCTCACATGTTGATCCAATAGATTTAATCATCTCTCACGCTTAAAACTAACAGGCTGATGCAGAAAGCTAGCATGGGCTTTACGAACCCATAACGCCACGTTTAAGCACATTTTTATGATCCTCCCCATGCAGAAAATAGACTTTAACGCTGGCCGAAAAACTAGCGGTTAATTAACACCATGGGTATTTAAATGATACTCATTATTTAAATCTGCTGGGCTAATATGCAAATCATGACTACACCTGATGCAGAGACAGGCATACATGATTTCACAACCAGTCATAGTGCCAAAAACTTAACTGCAGGATCTGAGCAAAAGTAACCCTCTAACGTTGCCCCCGACAGAATTTTGATGGCACTGGGTGCTTTCTCCAATACCTTGGTCATCTCCCCAGATGATCAGGCATCGGGCAAAGCCCCCGATGCCATCAAAACACTATTAGGCCCTGCTGACAAAAAAACCCCATATATATATATATATAAAGCCAAAGTGAAACCGATTTACTGGTGTTCCTGTACCGTGCGGTTCATCAGTCTGCCATCTGGTTAGATAAGAAGTTGCTGTGTGCAGAACGCTACTGTTTTTAAACTGCCAGGAAGCAGAGGGATAACCAAGGAAAAAATGCAAATTAGCCACCAGTGCCTGGAGAGAGCAAGCCAAACTAGTGCAGAATGTCTTGTGCGCATGTGTTTGGCTTGCTCTCCCTGTTTAATGCTGCGGTGACTCATCTGCATGGGCAGGGTTATCGCGGTGGGCATTTGCATATTCTACCTTCCTGCATCGCACATTAAAATGTGTGCGTTGTCAGGAATGTTAAACAATCGATCCAGTGCAGGTCTAGCGCTAGCTTTTTGCATTGGCCTGTAAGATAGGCAATCCCTTCCAGTTTAGCATACTCTAGGGCAGGGGTCTCAAACACGCGGCCCGCGAGAGACCTTTGTGCGGCCCGCGATACACAGGGGAAAAAAAAACCCGGCTTCTGCTGCCGCTGCCGTGGCAGCAGCAGAATCAACTGTCCCGCGGCCCCTTCCCATCTGCCCGGCAATAGCGGCAATACCGCATGTCCCGCGGCCCCCCGATCCCTTCCTGCTTGCCTGTCAGTTCTTCTCTGCTTCGGCTTTCAGAGCCGCGAAGGGAGAACTTCTCCCTCGCGACTCTGTTAAGCTCGCCGGGGCAGATGGGAAATTTCCCATAAACCCCAGCGGGCTTAACAGAGTCACGAGGGAGAAGCTCTCCCTTCGCGGCTCTGAAAGCCGAAGCAGAGAAGAACTGACAGGGGGGGGGCCGCGGGACATGCGGTATTGCTGCTACTGCCGCGGCAGCGGCAGGAGCAGCAGCCAGCTGTTTTCTAAAGTTTAAGTTTCCCGGGGGGGGGGGAGCAGGATTGATGTGGGCTGCTGGGGGGGGGAGCAGGATTGATGTGGGCTGCTGGGGGGGGAGCAGGACTTGATGTGGGCTGCTGGGGGGGGGAGCAGGACTTGATGTGGGCTGCTGGGGGGGGAGCAGGACTTGATGTGGGCTGCTGGGGGGGGAGCAGGACTTGATGTGGGCTGCTGGGGGGGTAGGACTGGAAATGGGGTGATGGGGGATAGTACTGGTAATGGACAGATGGGGGTTAGGACTGGAGGTGGTCTGATTGGGGGGCTAAGAATGAAGATGGGGCGATGGAAGGGTTAGGCCTGGAAGTGGGCTGTTGGAGGGCTTAGGACCGATAATGGGCTATGGGGGGGTGGGGTTAGAACTGGTAATGGACTGGGGGGGGGGTGCTATGACTGGAAATGGGCCGAGTAGAAGGGGGAGCTTGAACTGCAAATAGCTGATGGGGACAGGGTCTTGGAATGGTAATGGGCTGAGTGGAAGGGGGCTTGGAATGGAAATGGGCTGATGGGGAGGGGGGCTTGGAAAGGAAATGGGCTGTGAGGGGAGGGAGCTAGGACTGGAAATGGGCTGATGATGCGGGGACTAGAAGGGAGCGGATGCTGGGTGGGGCAGGAGCTAGAAGGGAGTTGATGTTGGGGGACGATTAGAATGGGATGGGGCTGGGAGAGTGAAATGGAGAGGGGAAATATATTTTGTGTGGGAGGGAAGAAAAATCTACAATTGGCCGGGTATTGGGAGAGTAAGTGGGGATTGAGGATGGAGGGGTAAAATTTGAGTGGATGAAATAGGAATGAGGAAAGAGCAAAAGGAGAATGATTAGTATGTTAAAGCAGATGTAGAGAGAATGGAAAAAAACTGGGAAAGAAGAAAGGACAAATGGACAGCAGACGATGGAGAGTTAGCAGAAGACACAAAGAAACCAGAAGAAAGTGGCTGGAACAATTGCAACTGAAAAAAAAATGCACAAAAGGTAGAAAAATATCTCTTTATTTTGAATTTATTAACTGAAATATGTCAGCTCTTGGAAATGTGCATCTTTAACGTCTGCACTTTATTTAATACAAGAGGAAATCAATGTATAGTTTTATTTCTACAGTGTTGTACATTCTAAGTTTGGCTTTTGGGGTTCCCAGTTTAATTGTCTTCCTGTTTCTAAATTGTGATTCCTTGTTTGGTGATGGTGTATGTTCTGCATGTGTAACTGAGCTGAGGTATTCTGTTTATGTAATTCCTATTTGACATTGCCACTTGTTCTCTTTCCCGAGTAGGTCATGTATTGTTATTCTCTGAAATGTGTTGATTTAATATTTGCAGTGTTGCCTTTTGATAGTTAGGGTATGGTGCTTTGTGAGTCCTGGTAGTGCTGTTAGGACATGGCAGGTTTGCTATGGGTTCTAAATGAGCAGTGTTTCTAGTAGTTCCTAATGTGCCTGGCGGTTGGCACTGGTTTATAGTAATGTAGAAATCTTTTAGTCTTTCTTTATCCATACACTCATTAAGAGGCATGTTTACTCAAAGTTAGTGTATGGTAACATTATGCAAATATTTATGCAAATGATGCCCTTATGCAAATGATGCCCTTATGCAAATGAGGCCTGCGTCTTGTGCGGCCCCCGGGTTACTCTACAAGTCCTCATTTGGCCCTCAAAGCAATTTGAGTTTGAGACCCCTTCTCTAGGGCGATATCTAGGCAAAAGGCACCACTGAAAGCTACAGTTGTGGTCAACATTATTGGTATCCTTGCATTTTAGGTATGCTTTGTACAATATCTTGAAAAATAATTGGAAATATTCCTGTATTTCATCATAATATTTTAATAGTATGTTCAAAGGTATACAACAACAAAAAAAGATGTCTGCACAACTTAGATGTAGTAATTTCTGAGAAAACAAATATGACCTGGACAGGATTTAATGACATCCTTCACTAATATTTGGTTGCACAACCTTGAAAGTGATGACAGCCTCCAAATGTTTCTTGTAGTCATCTATAAGCTTCATACATCTATCTGCTGGTAGTTAATCCCACTCTTCAACTGCAATTTGTTCCAGTTCATGAATGTTTCCAGAATTCCTTTTACCAGTAGCAGATTTCAGCTCTTTCCAAAGGTTCTTGATTGGACTGAGATCAGGACTTATTGCTGGCCAGTTTAAAACAGTTCATTTTTTTAGCTGGTTTTGGATAATTGTCCTGGCTGAAGGACCCATGAACCTTGACCGAGACCTAGCTTTCTGATATTAGGTAGCACAATTTGCTCCAAAATACCTTGGTAGTCCTCTGACTTCATGATTCCTTTAATACCTTTCAGGCCTCTAGTTCCTGAGGAAGCAAAACAGCCCCACAACATTACGGAATCTCCACCATATTTAACTGTAGGAAGGGTGTTTTCTTCTTTATAAGCTTTTTTTTGCCTGTTTTGCAGGTCTGCATTGCCAAAGAGTTCAAGTTTGGTTTCATCTGTCCACAGAACATTTTCCCAGAAGGATTGTGGTTTCTCAAGGTGGGTTTTGGCAAATATCAGGTGTGCCTTTGTATGCCTGTGTTTGAGCAGTGGGGTCCTTCTTGGCCTTTGCCCTTGAAGTATTTCTTTGTTTAGTGTGCAGCTTGTGGTGTGGGTTGAAACCACAATTCTAGATTGCTCCAGGTCAGCCTTAAGCTCTTTGGATGTTGTATATGGTGTTTTTCCAACAGTTCGTACTAACCTTAGAATTATTTTTCTCTTCCCACCATGTCCTGGAAGTTTCTTGACAGATCCATGAGCAGAAAACGTCTTAATAGCAATGCAAACTGTAGACACAGGAATCCCAGGGTCTTGGGAGATGGCCTTGTACCCCTTTGATGTTTGGTGATCATGGCTTTTCTGACCATCTCAGGCAGCTCTCTTGTCTTCACTATTGTGAAAATAGAAGAGGGAGTGAATGTGGCCATTTTAAACATTAGAACCATTGTTCCTTGGTTGATTCAAGTCTTGAGAGCACTGACAATTGATCACAGATTGTGTCTAATTTTACTGCATTGGGAATGTGGTTCTTCTGTTTAAACTAATTTGAATTGTTTATAAGGGTGCCAATAACCATGCTATTAAGCGATTAATTTGGGATGTGTTTCTCGCACCAGCATGGTGGATGTTGAATACAAGCATTGCAGATTGAGCGACCGTCTCTGGAGTGGTCATGTAGAAGGAGTCTCTACGAGAGTGCTGGTTTAGAAGTTTCAAGCTTTTTTTGAAAGTGCTGCTTCAGATAAGTACTACTGGGGGAAAGTTTGGTATTATCCCTTAGTGTGTGATAAGAAGGGTTGGTCCCTTTCTAAACAGAAAAACGGAGTATTTGCTATGAGAAAGAGAGTTTCTCTTTCATGGCAAATGATCCAACTAAAAAATGTATGGCATATTAGTAATTAGGTTATTCCGGTATAAGTTTATCCTTATATTGAATTAAATAAAAATAATCATGTCATGGTAATGTCCTTGTTTTTATACTATTTCTTACTATTTCCTTTTTTAAGTGGTCTTGTTTTATTTGATTCTTTTATGTGTCAAATATGTGTGTATATATAGTCCAAAGCCATTTCACTGGACACTTTTTAAAGGACATTAAGGGGTTGAACTGCAAGGGTGCCAATAATGTTGATCACAACTGTATATGATAAAATATTTATACATATTAGCAGAACAAAATATGTAGCTTCGCAATTCAAATATGTTCTTAGCAAGATTCATTGTGAGGTTGTCTTTTAATTTAATTTAAATATTTACACATTGCATTTCTAGGTTACAAATTAGTTCAACACAATCTACAACAAATACCAACAAAAGTATAGAAATTAAAATCTAAATACCGTATTAACAGCCTAAGCAAACACATAATAAACTGTAATAGATCAAAGCAAATACATCAGTCATATCAACTTAAATGCAAGATAACAAATGTAATGCTAGCAAAAAAAAAATAAATCAATCAACATAAATCATCCTATATTACACATAGGGGATCATTCTGAAATGCAAATAGGCCGCCTGGACTTGCAGGATAAATGTTTTCCTCATGAAAACGCCTAGACCCGTATTCCTAAACTATGTGGCCTTGCACGTACACGTCACAAAAATGGGGATATTTGAATGTGGGCGGGAGGGGGAGAACAGGGGCGTGGCAAGCCACGGAGACGTAGAAAGTGTATTCAGGAAAGGCCTGTGTATGTCCTGAGTGTTTTTCATGGACGCCTTTGTTATACCAGTGGCAATATGGAATAAGGCCAACACTAAGAAAAATATCTGCTCTGAACTTCAACACATCCCATATAGATGAATGGCTGTGACAAGTCTGTACTGAATTGGTATGTCTGCTGTCTGGGAGGGCAAAAGATGCAGTTGTAAAGAATAGAATGCACAGGTGAGGGATGTTTGTAAGGTTAGGGAACAATAAAAAACACCCCTACAGAAATATGAAGCACTGCAATAGTCTTTATTCTGGCTATGCTGACATTTGCTGTTTGTACTAAAGGGGCTATTCTAGGCTTTCCAAATAATTCCAGTGTTTGGAAAGATGGAAATGTAGATGTAGCGATGGCATATGAGGTAGTATGGAGCAGATTCGTGTTTGGCTGAGAAATGCAGAGCAGATGTGTTGTCCTGAGACACCATGCCATTATGTCTTACCAGTAGTTTTTTATGGGTGCAGGGCATGGTTTTTGCAGATGTATGTAATTTGTGACTGCAAGCAAGCGAGTGTGTGGGGTGGGGGAGTTGCAGGGGAGCCCTTGTGTGCTGATCAGTAACCCTGGGGGGACATGTATGCTGACCTTGGGGCTGACTGCAGCATCACCAGGAGCCAGTGTGAATCGACAGTATATTCTGAAAAGTTGCACTGCAGCAACATAGCAGGGCATGTCCCTTTCAATAGTGGGCGACCCTCGGAGTGGGGGCATGCTGCAGTGCAAACAGCACTAATACATATCTGACTGCACCAGGGGCAGCTCTATAATGAGGCGGAGTGAGGCGGTCACCTCAGGCGGCAAAGTTTTGGGGGTGGCAAAAAATGCCCCCAAAACAACCGCCTCACTCTGCCTTTAAACTTAAAATAAAAGAAAAGAAAAAGCTCCTGACGTCGCCTCCCCCCCCCCCCCCCACACACACGAGAGGCCCTGCATGCCTGGCGGTCGGTGGCTCCGGCTCTGCAGAGCCACAGGAAAGAACTGCCTTTCCTTTCTTTCCCGTGGCTCTGTTAAAGTTGAGCCCGGCGGTGCTTATCCCCCACCTCTAGTCTGCTGCAGCAACTCCCATGGAGAGCACTGTATCCGGAGATTTATTTCTAGCGAGGCAGAGAGACGAGACAATGTCAGCAAATCCAAACAGGTAAGAGGCAGAGAAGTGGGACTGGCAAACAATGCAGAGCGTCAGGAGCATGAGCTGGTCGGAGCTGGGCCACGAGCATTGGGCATTTATGATAAAACGGGGACACTGAGCGAAGTCCTAGGCTGCGCTAGCCTTTCATTCTAATCTCTAAACCACTTATCTCTCATCACATGAATAGTCGAGTCTGAACAGGAATTTCTCAAGGGGTGAAACAGAACTTTGAGGGTCTGTATAATTTCTGACCTGTATAGGCATCTGATTGCTTTATTTTGTTCTCATCCTGTCTGCTTAGGAGGCATCGGAGTTGAGCTTTCCCTAATGCTAAAACACTTTCCTACACAAACAGGTCTTTTATTTAATATAGTTGTTGTTCCAGTGGACTCCGCCTCCATTGTCGCCTGGCAGGATCTCCTGTTCCCTTACCCTCATCGGCAGTCACTCTGAGATAGGGCCCCTCCCTTTGGTAAGCCCTAGGCAGGATCTTTGCTCTCCTCTGTCCCAGAATTCATTCCTCCGTTGGGTCAGGAGCTACTCCGGTGACATTAGTCTCCTCCCTGTCCCCCTTTCTTCCTTCTATACTAAGCAAGATCATCTTCGTGTTTGCCCTCTTTCCTTGTGCATAATTATAATTGTCAATCATAGATGGTTCAGAATACCGAGCATGATTTGGGGAGACCAGAGAAATGTTGTGTTCTTGGAAGATATTAGTGAGAAATTGTTGCATATCAAAACAAATAATAAATAAATAGTATATAAAGCTGTTTTATTGGTGCTGAAGAAAATAAATTTGCTAAGTATCTGGTAGTTCAGTGATCTTCTTGTTCTGTGCCAAGTGTGCCATGTATGTTTTACTTTGTGCATATAATGTGAAATATTTTTTTTCTATGGAGCAGTCTAAAGTGTCTTGGAGTAGACTTTACATCATAATATGAACCAATTCGATTTTTTTAAATTTCCCTATGGCATTGCAGATGTATTGAATTAGAATAATTATAACATTATGAGTATTCTTTTTGTTATATGGCAGTTTTGGGCCTAGCAGTCTTTATTTACTGTGTATCTCTATATATTCTATGGAGGGGTAAGATGTTAGGAGACAAAGGGCAATGTTTACTAATGCTTTGAAGGACATGTTTACTAAAGTGCACTATTGTGGATCAGGAACTGGTTAAAAGATAGAAAGCAGAGGGTAGGGCTAAATGGCCAATTTTCCCAGTGGAGAAAGGTGTATAGTGGTGTACCCCAGGGATCTGTGCTGGGTCCACTGCTTTTCGACATATTCATAAATGACCTGGAAAAGGGAATAACAAGTGAGGTTATCAAATTTGCAGATGACATGAAAATATTTAAAATTGTTAAAACCAATGACAATTGTGGAAAATTGCAAGAGGATCTTGACAAATGGGCATCGAAATGGCAGATGAAATTTAATGTGGACAAATGCAGAGTTATGCACCTAGGAAAGAACAACCCAAACTACGGTTACACGATGCAAGGTTCCACATTAGGAACCACCACCCAGGAAAAAGATTTAGGTGTGCAGTAGCGGCCAAGAGAACAAATAGAATGCTAGGTATCATAAGGAAAAGAATGGAAAACCCCCCAAATGATATTATAATGCTTCTATATCGTTCCATGGTGCGACCGCAGCTTGAATAGTGTGTGCAATTCTGGTCGCCGTATCTTAAAAAGGATATAGCATTATTAGAAAAAGTTCAGAGAAGAGCCACCAAAATGGTAAAGTGGATGGAAGGATTACCCCTATGAAGGGAGGCTAAAAAGGTTATGGCTCTTCAACCCGGAAAAGAGATGGCTGAGGGGAGATATGACAGAGGTCTATAAATTAATGAATGGAGTGGAATGGGTAAACGTAGATTGACTGTTTACGTCATCAGAATATAAAAAGACTAGGGGACATGCAATGAAGCTACAGGGTAAACTATTTAAGACTAATAAGAAAAAAAAAATATTTTTTCACTCAATGTGTAATCAAATTCCGGATTTTCTTACTGGAGGATGTAGTAAAAGCTGTTAGCATAGATAGGTTTAAAAAAGGTTTGGACAAGTTCCTGGAGGAAAGGTCCATAAACCATTACTAAAGGGGACCCAGAATACCTATTGCTTGACCCAATACAAGCACTGTGGAACCTGTGTCTTTTGGGGAAACTGCTAGGTTCTTGTGACCTAGAATGACCACTGTTGGAAACAGGATACTGGGCTTAATGGACCTTGGTCTGACCTAGTATGGCATATCTTATGTTCTTAACAAAGGTAGAAAAAATAATTTTATTTCATTTTAGTGATTGGACTTTGGGCTATCTTTATATTTTACACTGTTATTCTGTACTTGGTGAGGGTCGATGTTGTGCATGTGTGACTGAGGTCAGGTGTTCTGTTAACATGGAGTTTGTACATAAAGATCTATACTGCACTGTAGTAATTTGACTTGTTCAGCTTTTCAAATAGGTGTATGGATATTCCAGGTGTATGGATATTCCACTGTAGTATTTACAGTGATGCATTTTTTGGATGGGCTCCTTTTGTGAGTTTGCATGTTGGTGCTGGCATGGTATGGTGGATTTGCTCCAGAGATACTCGGTGACTTTGTTGTAGGGTTTTGTATTAGTTCCCAATATGCCTGGTACTGGAGAATATTTGCTGTTGTTGTTACTGAGATGATCAGAATCAGATTTTATTTTTAAAGATATTGAGTTCTGTTGGTGAATGTCCTGGTTCTGCTCTGCACCCACTGTTGAAGGAGGTTCTGTGGATGCAAAATATATGTTGAAAAAGAAAAAGCAAGAACCATAACGCTGTTTATAACAACAAAATAAAAATGAATTATAATTTAGTGTTATAAACTGTGCTGTTGGTTCTCGCTCTCTTTTAGTTCCTTTGTGTGCAAACATCTTACATTTCCTCCATATAATCTAATCAGCTTTTTGGTTTAGTTCAGTCCCTGGTTGGAGTTTTGAAAAAGCCCCGCCCCCCTCTACAAGGGGGGGGGGGGGTGCCATCTCATCCTTCACCTCAGGCAGCAGATTGCCTTGAGCCGCCCCTGGACTGCACCATTTTATTTGTGACTGCAATTACTAAGGTGTTCTTCAAATGCCATGTTTGTTTTGCTTCAGAGTCTATCTGGACAAACATCTCACTTTCCACTTGCTTATACAATAGTTTTGGTGCATGTACATAACCTTGAAGTGTTATCGGCATGCACTGACCAGTATATATAATCTGGCTTGTATCACCATATCTGTTTCATCTGTATTAATGTGTTGTATGCATGAGCACACCACTGTCAGTGTGAGCATCAGTTTAGGAGATGTACATTTTGCCAGCAGGGCTGTGGTCGCATGGAGATGGGAAGTATCTGAGACGTCTCTCTTGTCAGAATATGGTGGGCAAGGGGACATAGGCTGATTTCAGAATCAGGATTATTACATGCCCATTTTCAGGTTAGACGTTTTTGCTGGCCGGATGTGGCTGTTACAGAATCACGCTCATAGTGATGATAATTGTGGAAGGCATTTCCACTGATAAAGCAATGCTTTACACACAGAATGACCCCTTATAAAATTCCCTGTAGCTAAACCTGAAGATGGTAATTTTATAAACCAGTTTGGTTTGTAAAGCTCAGATTTAGGCATGTAAATGGAATCTTATAGAATTAGGTCAGACATAAAAGTATGTATGCTACAAGTGAGCATGCACAGGGGTTGAATTTGGGGAGACTCTGGGTGGAGTTGTAAAGTATGTGCACCTTTTATCAAATGTATGCCTATGTATGTAAAGTAGTCCTGACATTACACCTGCTCTGGAGCAGGTATAATGTCTGTGCCTGCAAATTAGACACAATGGGCCCGATTCCATACTGCATGTCTGGATCCTCTGTGTGTCAGTCTGGAATCGGATGCACAGTTGCGATTGTGATCCTGCGGGGCACGCCTAGCCCCACGGGATCAGAATCGTGAACAGGACTATATGTGCATGCCGGGACCCCGATTCCATCCGGCCTGTACGTACAGGCCTTCCCCAGCTAACTCAATTAGGGCTCTTCAAGGAAGCTGCGGCGCCATGGCATCTGGTTGCCATGGCACCATGGCTCCATTGAAGAGTCGCGATCTTCGGCTGCAAGCTCCAGAAGCAAATTCCCTACAGCCCGACCCCCAATCTGGCCTCCTAAGGCTAGGGTCAGGATGCGGGGAATGTCCTCATCAACCCCTGCCCCATCCACACCCCAGGCCCACCGTCCCCCGCTGAATAGGGGAACGTATTCCACTTCAGAGGTGGAATAAGTTCCCCGTACAAGTCGCTGGCCCCAAACATACAGGGCCGACATTAGAATCGGCCTTGTATGTTCAGGGCCAGTGCCCGCCCACTGCTTGCCCTAATGCCGCACCCGATCCGCCTCTTTCCCATCCCCGTCTATCTTCCTCGTACAAGACGCAGGGAAGGTAAACAGGACCGGGCAGAGGCGCGAATAGCAGGGACGGACGTCCCAATGGGGATGTCCATCCCTGCTATTCGTGCCTCAGAATGACCCTGAATTTGTGTAGGTATCTGCACTATTTTATAAAGACAAGTAGACACCTACTTGCCTTTATAAAATAGGCACCATCCTGCCCACTTAACCTAGGTGCTCCATTACAAAATTGCCCCCCATATGCATGTTTGCCTCTTGTTGGAAGAGATGTTCACAAGGGAAGATTTTTGGGGAAAGAGGGCTTCTAGTTATGTACTACTTTTGAATATTTAAGCATAATTGTGCTCTAAAGAGCAGGTGAAAATGTAAGTGCCTCATTTCCCTGGGATGCTTTCACTCTGGAGATGTGGGAAAGTCCACACAGAGAATTTATGTACATGCTTTGTATGTTTATGCACAATTATACAATTACCCCTATAATAAACTACTCCTCATAATCATAGTAGCCTCACAGATTTTCCAAAAAGGATATGTCAAACACTGCTAGAATCCACGATGAAGGCACTTTTTTTTCTCAATAGCTGAGCTCATTAAAAAGGAATAAACGAATGATTGCTGGGCTGCCATGTGCCCCTCTCTGCACAGTGCTCCATTTCTCCTCCTGTGTGCATAACACAGATGCCCAAACTGTGGGAATCCATTTTGCAGCTGCAGCAGCTGGTTCCCTTGCAGCCTCTTTGGGCACTAGGGTTGACATCTGTGGAGTTGCCTCGGGGTCTATCATGAGGTTAGCTTGCTAAGTAATGTTTAGACTGCGCTATTTGCCATCATAACATTTTAAACTCACCTTTGATTCTGAGAAACACAGTCTTCTCATTATGGGGAGGTTTTGAGAAAATCCATTTAAAACATGTTTTCCTTTTTAATAACACTGATTAGTCTGTGACATGGCTTAAAAGCTGCACACAACGACTGCAGCTCTAATTGGTATTCCTCTGTATTGGTTATGATCACATTCATAATTGCATTGCTGTGAATTCTGGTTTTCTAGTGACTGACCATACTGTAGGGTAACCAGATGGCTATTTACATGCTGGGTTGTTTTTAGCCAGAGGCTAATCTTGTTCTTTTACTTTCAAATTTTCTGACAGCTGAATTCGTGACATTCTTACTAACGCACAGTACTACAAGCGCCAGACTGCATGTGGATGGGTCAGAGATTAAAGTAACTGGAACATCTGAGTGACAATTGAGATGGGAAGGAGACTTGGCCAAAATATGAAAGTGTGATGATTGAATTACAATGGTTAAAATGAAGAGAGCCCACTTTTGGGCATGGTTGGCATGTCTTCAAATCTAGTGTCATTAAAGGTAAGAGATGCTCAGTAAGTATGATCTATGTATAGAAACACAGTCCACACAGCAAGAGAAATGCTAGGTCAAGCAAGTTGATTATCCTCTGGGTATTTCTGTAGCAGCTTTCAGTGACAGTATCAGGATGCATGAATTATCTAGTCCTCCTCTGATTGAGTTCTATTACAACATTTTACACTTTTTGCTTTATTGATGACATGAATACAATTCTTGCCCTTACCTCAGAGGACTAGCAACTCATATTTGAGCAACACTGCTGATATTTTGGGCATTCTTTACAGAAGGCTTGCCCAAGTTCAGTCCTCAAGGACTGCAAACAGGCAAGGGTTCAGGATATCCCTAATGAATATACATACAAACACAAAAGCAACAAACCCCAAATTCACAGACCTAAAAATCGTTTCCCATAACTATAAAAAAAATCAACTTTTCAAATATTCCAATCAAGGAAAAATACAATACTATAGTGATAGACATACAATCAGACAGGTGAAAAGAACAATATCACAGTACTTTTTTTCTGAAATTTTTATAGGGTAGGAGACAAAGGGGTCTGTTTACTAAAGGCCGGTGTTGTGCGGTCCGCGGTACCGAGCGGGTGCCGTATAAGGAGTGGGCGTTCCGTCGTGAAGAACAGAAGCTGTGATTGACAGATGCGCTAAGGTGCGCGGCGCCCGTGTGGTTAGTGCCCTGTGACATTACGGCGTTTGATCTGTGCACATAGATCACACTGCTCACGGTTTTTGGGCTTCCACTATTGTGCTGCACATTGCTGTCGGAAACGGTTTCTTTTCCCTGCACAGCACCTCTAACGCGAGTGTTTTCACTGGCGGTAAATTTCTTTGCAGATTCGGGCACGCTCCTGTGCGGCGAGTCTCTCCCCTCCCACATTCCGCCCACTGACCCCGTCTCTCTCCGCCCCTAGGGGGCCTTCCTCCGCCCTCATTTCGCCTTGGCACGCCTCTTTCGCACATTACCCACCCACCGCCCCGCAAATGTGCGCGTTGTCGGCGCACGCTTGCGGGACCCGTTAATGTGCCGCGCACTCGTACGGGGCGCTTAAGAGCACTTAAATACATCTTTTAGAGCGCTCATGTGCGCCCCGTACATGTGCGCCGTTTAGTAAACAGACCCCAAAGCCTCAGCACAATAGATCATCCCTTTATGTGGCTAACAAAATCCATAGGGGAATAAATCAGCTCCACATTACGTGCTAAAAAACTCCACCCATGTATACATATTACATTCAATAAAATCTTCAATTATTATCTTTAATCTATTCACCAAAATCACAAATGGTACTCTGAGGCACCTCAGCAGCAACAATTGCTTGACCAAAGGTTCAACACCAACAATTCTAATTGAACATCAAAGGAACTCATAATAACCAAAATGGATAGAGAGTACCTGCGAGGGCAGGGGCGGCTCAAGGCAATCTGCTGCCTGAGGCGAGGGATGAGATTGCACCCTCCCCCCCCCCCACCCCCCAGCTGAGCCGGAAGACTTTCTCAAAATTGCAGTCAAGGACTGAACCAAATCAAAAAGTCAATTAGATAATGTGGAGGAAATAAAAAGATGTTTGCACACCACGGAACTAAAAGAAAGAGCGAGAACTACTGCACAGTTTACAATACCAAATTATAAGTCATTTTTATTTTGTTGTTATAAACTGTGCTATGGTTGTTGCTTTTTCTTTTTAAACATATATTTAGCATTCACAGAACCCCCCCCCCCCTCAACAACAAGTGCAGAGCAGAACTAGGACATCCACCCACAAAACTCAATACCTAATTAAAAAAACAAAACAAAATCTGATTCTGGCCATCTCACTCACAAACATTCCCCTGTACCATGCATATTGTGAACTAACAGGAGTGGAGGAATAACCTAATGGTTAGGGCACTGGCTTAGGAACCAACGGCCTGATTTTCGAAAGGCGTCTACACAGTTTACGGCCCAGTAAACCATATAGATGCCTTAGTTGGGGATATTCAACAGCACTTACATGTTAGTGTCATTGGATATCCCCTCCTAAGTCCCCTACATGCCCTGATGCTATCCAGTTAGCATCAGGGTATGTTGGGGGCATTCTGGGGTGGAGAATGGCGCTAACTGAGCAGCAGCGATACTGGATGCTGCCCAGTTAGCGAAATACGCCTTAAAGATAGGCGAGGAAAACTGCCTCCCTGCAGTTAGTCTATGGCCCTGTGTAATCAAACTCTGGAATTAGTTACTGGAGGGATCATAGTAAAAGCTGTTAGTGTAGCTGGGTTTTATAAAAGGTTTGGACAAGTTGCTGGAGGAAAGGTGCATAAACTATTATTAAAGAGGACCCAGGAAATCCACTGCTTGTCCCAAGAGAGGCATTGTGGAACCTGTGTACTTTTTTGGGAACCTACCTGATACTTGTGACCTGGATTGGCCACGGTTGGAAACAGGATACTGGGCTTGATGGACTTTGGTCTGACCCAGTATGGCATTTCTTATGTTCATATGTTATCAGCACAAAGCTTAGGAAACATATTGCTAAATATGCCAAAATAGAGGGACTCAACATCATGCAGCACCTCCCACTTCTACATAACAAGAGCGACGTCATGCCCCAACACCGCACTTCCCACCCTCTGAAAAAACAGGAAATGCAAGATGCTCATATGCCAAGGAACTAAAAGAAAAAGTGAGAATCACAGCACAGTTTATAATACCAAATTATAAAATTATAACTCATTTTATTTTGTTATAAACTGCATTATAGTTCTCTTTCTTTTTGAATATATATTTTGAATCCACAGAAACCTCTCCTGGATAATAGGTGCAGAGCAGAGGTAGGACATTCACCCACAGAATTCAATATATTAAAAAACAATCTGATTCTGATCATTTCACTAACATAATCATTCTCCAGTACCAAGCATAATGTGAACTAATACAAAGCCCTACAAAAGTCACCGATGATTTACAAGGCCAAATCTACCATATCATAACAGCATAAACTTCCAAAACTCATACAAGGGGCCTACCCAAATAAAAGCAGCACTATAAATATTGTAGTGGGCACTAGAACATCCATACACCTATTGAAAAAAAAAAGAAAAGAATAAAAAAAGCTTAATAAAAAAAAGCTAAAAAAGCTAAGCAAGTCAAATTACTACAGTAGCTCCATGTTAACAGAATGCCTCTCCTCAGCCGCACACTCAGAACACAGACCCTCACCAAGTACAGAATAAGTGAGGATAACCTAAAGTGAAAATAAAAATATGTAGACAAAAATTAAAATGAAAGCTCAAGAAGCCAGTCTCTGCATGCAGTGCAATACCAGAGAAATAAAAGAGATGCATTTCCCTGTACTGTGTAAGATATAAAAATAGTGCAAAGTCTAATCACTCATTTGAAAATAAAATTATTTTTTCTAACCTTTGTCTGACCATTTTATACTCTGATCATGCTGGTCTTGATCTGAGGCTTCTGTTTTCTTCTGTCTTCTCTTGGCTCTCTTTCTTCTGGCCAGGCCTGTTCAAGAGTATCTCATGCCCTGTGCGAACCTTACCCCTCATCTCCTTACAGCCCAATGGTTACTTGCACACCCACCCTTATTTTCACGTGAACTTTCAACCATAAACCCTGATATAAATAGCTCAGGCCTTGACATATTTTCTTAGGAGTCAACGCTGAGACCTCCCCCCTTATCTCTACTGAAGCTATGGAGAAGAATGTTTGCAGCAAGAAAAAAAAGTGACAAGAAGGCAGAGGTAGGCCAGAGGCAGCAAAATCTAAAATAAAAACAGCTGGAGTGCCGCCGCCGGATGAATCAGCCTGATTGCTTGCAGGAACATCGTGATCAGGCTGATTCGTCCGCCAGAGCTGGTTTCTGCAAGTGATCAGGCTGATTTGTTTGGTGACGGCACTCCGGCTCTGTTTTAATTTTAGATTTTGCAGCCTCTGGCCTGCCTCTGCCTTCCCACATGGTAAAGCAGGGGCAGGCCAGAGGCGTCAAAATCTAAAATTAAAACCGAGTCAGAGTGCCGCTGGTGTTCGAGTGCCACCTGAGGCGATCTCCTCAGGTGGCCTCATGGCAGAAATATCCCTGTGTGAGGGGAATACACAAAATAGCGTGAGAACCTTAAAACACTTCAAAGCTTGCCCAGCACATTTTACTTAACTGTCGACAGCCGGTTCACAGCACAGCATTTCCTCCATCTGCAGCGAACTCCCTTAAAGACGCCAACAACAAGACTTCTTACAAATAATCTTTGAATAGCTCAACAAAGATCTTTGTTTCGCTTTAAAAAAGCTTCTTCAGGAGTTAAAATTATCACCAGAATACTCTGTGCAAAGGTTTGACGTCAGACGCCAAAACATTTAAATAAAGGGCAATACCCAATCAGGAACAACTTAGCAACTAATAGGGATAGCCCAAAAAGTTGCTAAAGGAAGCAGCTCTCTCCTCCCCCCCCCCTTATCAGCCCATTGCAGTCCTAGCCCCCCATCTGCCCATTTCCAGTGCTAGCCCCATGATCAGCCCATTACCAGTCCTATCCCCCCCCCCCCAGAACAGCCCCGCTGCAGAGACAGCCGGGAAGGCACAAAGCCCGGTGCCCCAGCTCACCACTGTAGAACCGTGAGACAGAACAGCGTTTTCCTTCTTTCCTGTGGCTCTGTTAAAGTTGAACCTGTCAGCACGCTGAGTGTCGGGAGCTTAAATGCCCTCGTTTACCCTTTCTCATGGCTCTGCAGAGGTGAGCCGGGCACTGGGCTTTGGGCCTCTCCAGCTCCTTCTGAAGCCAGTCAGGCAGGTGCGGGGCCTCCTGAGCATGGGGCCATATGCGGGCAACATTCCCGCACAATGGACGGGCCAAACCTGCTGGCCTCTTTGTCATTTTACTCCTCTCAATCCTCTCAGAGTGCCTTGGTGTGCTTCCACCAATTGTGGCGCTGCTCTGCCCTCTTCCACTATCTTGAGGTGTTTACTGCGCTCTTGTGCCACTTTGCCCTTCTGATGGTTGTTTCATCCTGTCACTGTCGGTACTCTTTGCCGTTCTTCTGGTGCCCTTGGGGTGTTGGCTTGTAGTGCTGTTAGAGATGCCTGCATCAAGTTTCAAGCAGGTTTGATTGAAAATAGATGACAAACCTGACTTGCATAGCAAAACAGCTTCCCCCACAGACTTTAATAGTAATAAATAGGACAGATAAATTTTATTTTATTTTATTTTTTTTATACCGCGCTATTTAGAATCAGTGCGGTTTACATGTATACTAACAGGTACTTTTTATTCCCTTGTCCCCGAAGGGCTCACAATCTAGGTGTACCTGAGGCAATGGAGGGTTAAGTGGCTTGCCCAAGGCCACAAGGAGTGGCCATGGGACTAGAGACCCCAGTCCCTCCGGCCTGAGGTTGCTTGTCCCCATGTGGGAATTGAACCCCCGGCCCTCCAGCCTCAGGTAACCTGTCCCAACCACTGAGCCACTTCTCCCTCAAAAATGAACAAAAATGAGTCCAGTGCACAGATGGGCCTGCTATCTGTTTATGGTGGGGACTCAGAGAACCTGCTGGAGACTGCCACTGTGGTCACAAAGTAGCCATTTCCCTACTACTAGAGAGTATGTCCATAATATAGTGGTTTGCAGGATGGAGCAGGTAGGGATGTGGCATGTGGAGAGGGCTGACAACTGGCTATGATCAGGGGAAAGAAAGGTCTGTCAAGGCTGTAGCAAAGTACAAATAGTGTGGCCGCACAGGACAGAAGTACAAAAGCGGTGTTAACATTATCGCTGGCGCTTCCAGAAAGCCCAATAAGAGTGATATCCTGGGTTTGGCTGGGTAGTGGGGGCAGCACCAAGTTCATGTTGCACAGAACACATTTCTAGCTTGCTACAGTTCTAGGGTCAGTCGACTAGAAAGGGTATCCCCCTGTCAGAGTCAAGATCTGTCAGCAACCATCATTACAGTCTCTTATCTTCCACCTCCTTATCATCACTTTGCTTGTCTCCTCTGTCTGTCGTACCACTTCCATGGGCAGGGATTGGGGAGAAGAAAAGGGGGAAAACAGTATCACGCTGCATCACATTTCATTCCAGTGTGTTTCAACATGGCAGGAGGAAGAGAGAAGCATTGATTTCCCTCTGCGTTTTTCAGCTTACAAGGTTTACTTTCCTTTTACATGTGTTACTTTCTGCTGTTAGAAAAGCTACATGTGTAAATTGAAAAACAAGCATAGACATGGTCAGCTGCATAAGACATTCTATCGAGTATACATACTGTAAAGCAGTCCTCGAGGGCCGCAAACAGACCAGGATTTCAGGCTATCCCTAATGAATATACTATATACATGGGAGAGATTTGCATGCCTATTACCTCCATTGTAATCTCTCATTAAACACCCCAAATTCACAGACCTAAAAATGTTTTCCCACAACTATCAAAAAAATCAACTCTTCAGATATTCCAATCAAGGAAAAATCTGCGCTGTAGAGTTATTGATTTTGTGCCCATTAATCCCTGTGGAGGAGATCGGGGTAAAATACTGGTGCAGCCGAAGGTTGTTGTTGTTTTTTTTCTCCTTACCTTTGATACCACGAGAAATCATAGCATGGTATTGGATCATTGAGAGGGGAGTTCCTTGGGAAAGTTAAATACACTTCCTTTGAGTTGTAACAACCGTGGACTTGTGGCTGGTTTTGAATAAGTTCGCTTTAATATGGCGTCAGGTTCCTCATTCTGATAGTCTATTTCTTCTGAGTTTGGATTTATTTCCTACACTAAATCGAGGCTACCCTTGGCTTTGGATATCTTATGGGTATGGTTAGGGGTTGCGTCCCCATTTTACAAAAAGAAAAAAGGAACGTTTATGCTACGAGAAGGGTATATACCTTCAAGGCATTAGTTCCGACAAAAATTAATTTAGGTTACATATTCCTTTGTATTTGAGAATACAATAACTCGAGAGCAGAGCCCAAGAGCATGGATAAGATGGCGGCAGAGAGAGAAGGAAGTAGTGAGGAGGAAGATGAAGGGGGGTTGGCAGAGCCTGGTAAAAGCAGTGGTGCACTGGTACAAATAACGAAAGACGAGCTATGCTCCTGGTTTGCTGACCTGAGAAATGAAATGTCTAGAATCCACTCTGATATGGAGGGAGTGCTAGCTGAGATGCAGTCGGATGTGGCGGAAGAAAGCAGGAGAGTGGAGGATGTGGAGAACCAAATCGAAGGCTTGCAGAATGTGGTGCAGGTAGTGAAAGACTCTGTTAAAGCTATAATGGACACTAAAACAATGCTAGAGCTCAAACTTGAAGATCTGGAGAACAGGTCGAGGTGAAACAACCTTTGGCTGAAAGGAATTCCAGAAGAGGGGGAGAATCAAGACTGTATACAGGTAGCCTGCAAAATATGTACAGAGATTCCCAATGAGAAAGAGGAGCAGGGACATACAAGCATAATCAAGCTGGATAGAGCACACAGGGCGCTGGGACCCCATAGAAGTGAGAAGCCGAGAGATGATATTATCTGTGTGTATGACTTTGGTATAAAGGAAAAGATTTTGGCAAGAATGAGAGAGAAGGGAAGTTTACACTGGAATGGCCACAAAATAGAAATCTAAGCGGACCTGGCATTAGCAACTTTGCAACAAAGAAGAGCATGGCATGGTTTTACACAGAGACTGTGGGAAGAAAATCTGTGGTATAGATGGCTATATCCGATGGGGCTTGCTTTCACAAAGGACGGTGTGACCTGACAGGCTACAACACTTAAACAATTAGCTTTAGTTATGAAGGAGGCTGGAATAACAGAGCTACCAACAACAGAAGACAACAGACCTTCAGGAGAGGAGCGAGGGAACATGTGGCAAAAAGTAGAGAAAAAAGATAAACATAACAAAAAGGGTACAGGAAAGAAAACAACTGCCACTTGAGAATTTGTAAGACATTGAGTAATGATGATGGATGTTATTGGTGAAATAATAAGAATTTGAGGGTGCGGTGAGCTGCTGGGTGAAGGGTGGAATCGGGAAAAGAAGATGTTGTATGAGGAAGAGGGTGAAAGGGGGAAAATTGTAACTAAAAGGGTTAAGGGGGATAAAGAAAGATGAGGCAAAAGAGATTATTGGAGAAAGGGGGGTTGGGAAGGGTGTAATCACTATAGGACAGAAGAGGGAGCGTGAAGGGGGGAGGAAGGGGTGAAAGGACAAAATTATAATAGGAAGGGAAGAAGGAATATAAGGGGAGGGAAGATGGAGGGGTTCCAGGTCTCACAAATAGGGGGATTTTTTGGCAATAAAACAAGGACAAATGTTAATATATAGTGGTAATGAGCAAGTGCTGAAAATTGTAACTCTAAATGTCAAAGGACTTAATGCATGGCAAAAGCGGAAAACTTGATACAGGAAGGTACTAAACTAAAAGCAGATATTATGATGATTCAAGGAATGCATTTGAAAAAATCTCAAGAGGGATGGTTGAAACAGGGAAAATATGATAAGGCTGTATCGGCAACCCAGAGAGATAAACCTCAAAAAGCAGGGGTTGGGATCATATTTGCTAAAGGCCTAAGGCTGGAAGAGAGAAGTGATATGAGACCCCAAAGATCGCTATATAATATGGAATGGGGAGATAGAAGGGAAGAAAATAAGCCTGTGTATATACATGCAGGTAAAAGATATTCTACTCACATCCACATGATGTCTGTAGCAGAATAGATATGATTTGGTAGATGAGCAGTTGTTAGGAGGAATACAAGATGTTGAAAGAGGGCAGATCGACTGGTCAGATCATGCACCTATAAGCATAGAAATTCAAATGATGAATTCAGAGACAGGACTGAGATTCTGGAGGTTAAATGAATCACTCCTAGAGGAACCCCAAGATGTAGAGAAAGTAAGAAAAGCAATTCAGGAATATCTGATGCATAACCAAAATGGGGAAGTGTCACTGTCTGGAGTGTGGGACGGATTAAAGGCAGTCATAAGAGGTCATTTGATCTCGATGGCAGCCCAAAAGAAACGAACAAAAGAACAACAGGAAAAGCAATTGCTAAAACAATTAAAGAACTTGCAGGTACTTCACAAATAAAGAGATAGTAAAAAGTTAGTAACGCAGATACAGCGAGTGAAGGAGGAACTGAATAGGTTAAGAGAAGAAGTGTGGAGGAGGAAGTGACGTCACCGGAGCCTATGGGGGCGTGAAACAGCCGCTCCGGCACCGACCCAGCTACTTTGTAAGCAAACAGCCCCCCGGCAGCTGGGAAAACGAAACGCTGGATGGCGGAAGGCTTGGGGAGCCGAACAGAGGGCAGCAGTGAGCAGCGGAGCTAGCCCCGATGGTGTCAGGTGGAATCGGAGGGTGAGGAGAGCAAGCCTCGCGATGCGGGGAAGATGGCAGCCGGAGCTGTGGGCCAGGCACGGTGCAGAGATGAGCTGTGACAGAGCGGAAAGGGGAGCAGAAGTGGGTTCAGCAGCAGCCAAAGCAGCAGGATCGCTGGAAGGAGGTGAACACCGGTGGAGGAGGAGAGTGGCAAAAGCAGAGGTCAGAACCAGAGCAGAGCCGAGATAAAGGAAGCGTGGAGGGCAGGAAGGAGGGCCTCCAGAGAGGAGTTGACAGCAGAGAGTCTCTGACGAGGTGGAAAATGGGGACAGTTAAAAGTTGGGCATAGCTACCACTAAAGCAAGGGGAAAAAATCTCCCGCCAGCACTGCTGTGGTGGGACAGACAATCAAAGTTACAGGTCCGAAAGGATCAAAGAGAAGAGTATACTAAGAACAGCTCCACTAAAAAGGGGGGCTTCCTCTGTAGCTGAAATGACCACGAGGCGGAAAGCAGCGGATCTTCGAAAATATGTTTCCCCAGGATTATAAGTTGGAAGGCCTGAAAGCGTGGCTACTGAAAGTAGCAGTTCGACAGGAGAGAGTGACGATCTGGTGGAAGACTCAGGATTGGTGAGCGTGGTGGAGCAAGGAAAGGACCCTAAGCAGGGTATAAGTAGAGCAGAGCTCTGGGACTGGTTCTCAGAAATAAAAACCGAGGTGCAATCGGTGAAAAGTGAACTAAGTGAGCTCTTGGGCACTTTAAAGGAGGAAATTGTAGAACTGACAGGCCGGATGGGAGATCATGAGAATCGGTTGCAAGAGATCGAACAGCAGGAAGAAGGAGTACAAAGTCTTTCGAGAATACAATCTCAACAGGAAGCTATGCTTTCTAAATTGGAGGATTTGGAGGACCGTTCGCGCAGAAATAATTTGAGAATAAGGGGTATCCTCGAGGAGAAGGAATTTCAGAACAGTGAAAAGGTGGCAGTGTCCGTATGTATGGAAGTGCTCAAAAAAGGGGAAGAGGAGGTGTCCCCCGAGGACATACAAATTGAGAGAACACATTGAGCACTGGGTCCATGACGAACGAACAGGCCTAGAGACATTATATTGTGCCTAGCGAGATATAAAGTGAAGGAGAGAATTGTGGCCAAGATGCGAGGTTTTGGAACTTTGACTTGGCAGGGATACCCTGTGCATATGTATGAGGACTTGTCTACAGGAACATTACAGAGGAGGAGGGCAATGCAGCCAGTTACGCAAATCCTGAGGAGGGAGGAAGTGAAATATCACTGGCTGCATCCTTTTGGACTCTCTTTCACACATCGGGGGGAGGACATGGCAGATACAAACAAAGGAGGAGGCAGTGGGGGCCCTTAGAGAAGCAGGGCTGGGCACCCAGGACTCTTCTTCTAATGTGGCCGGATCAGAAGACCAGCGATGAAAGAGACAAAGAGAAGGGAGCCAGGAAAAGCTGACCAACAGAGGACCTCATCAGGAGCAGAGAGAGGGCGGAAAGGCAGAAGGGAGAAATGGACTAAAAAATGGACTACAAAGTTGATGGGTGAATATTGCTGAAAGGATGCTGATTATTTAAGTGATGTATGATTGGTGGGTGGAGGGTGGAGAAGAAAGGTCCTGGGAGGGACAGGGAGAGTCGGGTGGAGGGTGGTGGGATTGAAAGGATGTAATGGGGTGAAATGCTAATGTCTGTACTATTGTGGAATTGGTGGGGGAAGGAGGGAGGAGGGTGGGGAGGATCTATAGCACTGAGGGATGTAGGGAGGGGATTTAGGGTAGGGGGAGGGGTTAGATGGTGAAATAAGGGGGAGGGAGAGGTACAGGGAGTGAGATGGGGTATAAAGAAAATGGGGTGGGGCATGGAGGGGCTGTGGGGTGGAGCTAGAAGGAAGTGGCTGGGGGAGGTAGGGGACGCACTACTCCGTTTAATACTCTGAGATGGAGGAAGTGAGGGATAAGGGAAGGGTGGGAGGGGGAGGGGAGGGGAGGGGAGGCGAGCATATGGGGAGGAAGGGGATGGGTAAGGATAAGGAGGAAAGAATTGGTAGAGAGGGTGGGGGAGGAGGAAAGTGGGGAACAAAGGGAGGAGGGAGGGAGTGTAGGAGACCTAATGGAATGGGAGGGAGCTCTCAAACGCATACCGGTCAGAGGAGGAGAACATTAACGATTGCTACATTAAATGTAAAAGGGTTGCGTACTTGGAAGAAAAGACAATTGGTGGGGCAAGAAGTCAGAAGATTGGGTGCAGAGATTATGTGTGTACAGGAAACACACTTGCGGGTCGGGCAGGACTATATGCTAGTGTCTAAGCAATACCCTATGGTGGTTTTGGCAGGGCAGAGGGCTAACCCCCGCAAAGGGGTTGTTGGGATTTTGGTGGGCAGTGACTATCAACATATGGTGAAAGGTATGTGCAGAGACAGTGGTGGAAGATGGGTAGGCGTGAAACTGCAAATAGAGAACAAGGAAGTGTGGGTGATTGGTTTGTATGGACCGAGTGACCGGCAGGGGGAGGCGTATGAGCAAATTTTGAAAGAGCTGGAGGAATTCGGCAGTACTCCTATAATCATGGGAGGGGATTTTAATTTGACATGTAATCCACGATTGGATAATAGTGGTGGCCAGGGGTGTGGAGGTAGAGGAGATAGGAGAAGTTTGAAGAAGTTGAAGGAGAGATTGGGGTTGGTGAATTTTTGGAGAAGTTGGCACCCGGGTGAGCGGAAATATACATTCTACTCACCAGTGCATGGAACCTACAGCAGGTTGGATATGATTGGGGGGGGGGGGGCAGTGGGTGGCTAGGGTATAGGAGGCAGAGCACGGCTCAATCACATGGTCAGATCATGCTCCGGTTAGCATTAAATTGGACCTAGGGGGAGAGAAGAAGAAAGTTTAAAGTTTTGGAAGCTAAATGACTCTCTGAGGCATGTAGGAAAACTTTGGGACAGCATAAAAGAGTACCTAAGTTTGAATAACACAGGGGAGGTAACTATGGGTACCTTGTGGGATGGACTTAAGGCGGTGGTCCGAGGACAGCTGATTAGCCTGGCAGCCCAGGTAAAGCGGGAGAAGGGAGCTGCAGAGAAGGAATTGCTGCGGAAAATAGAGATACTAGGAAAAGTACATCAAGTGGTGCAGGAACCTGGTACTACTGCGGAGCTAATTAAGGCAAAGGCAGAATTGAGTAAAATAAGGGCTTGAGAGATGGCGTATAAATTAGCCGTGCTGAAGCAGATATATTTTGAGGGTGGGAATAGGGCGGGGAAAATTTTGGCGTGTCGCCTAAAGGCCCATAGGCAGGCTGCGTATATCGAAGGGATTAGGAATGGCAAAGGAGAAATGGTGCATCAGACCAAAGCAATCAGAAATGTGTTTAGAGAATTCTATGAAAATTTGTATAGATGTGAAATGATGTCAGGGCGGGAGGAGATCAAAGCTCTTTTGAATGAGTGTAACCTAAGACAAGTGGGGTCGGAGGAGAGGGAGCAGATAGGGCAAGACATTCAGGGGGAGGAAGTAAGAAGAGCTATATCCACGTTAAAAACCAGTAAGGCACCAGGATTGGATGGGTACACAATGAAATTCTACAAAGTATTGTTCAGATCAGATTACGCCTTTTCTTACGCAAGTAAGGATCAGACGGGGTTTGTCAAGGGAAGACAAGGGAGCGATAATGTCAGGAAGATATTGAACATAGCATGGCATCTTCAAAGGTCTGGGGAACCCGCGGTTATGGTCACGGTAGATGTGGAAAAAGCCTTTGATCCGGTTGAATGGTCATATATGTTTCAGGTTCTAGAGAGGATGGGTTTTGGGGCCAATTATATTAGCTGGATAAGGGCATTATACAGGAGTCCACGTGTGCGAGTTAGGGTAAATGGAGGATATTCGGAGAGTTTTGAACTTAATAGAGGCACTAGACAAGGATGCCCGCTATCTCTGATGCTATTTGCATTGGCTATTGAATCGTTGGCAGCGTATATTAAACGGGCAGTAGATATAAAAGGGGTTTGGATCCAGGGACAGGAGGAAAAAATTGGGCTGTTTGCGGAAGATATTATTTTTACGCTAACACAACCCATTACAATGTTGCCAGTGTTGATGGCGGCTATACAGAGATATAACAGAATAGCAGGATATAAAATGAATCAGAGCAAGACAGAAATGTTTGGGTTCAATTTGTTGCCCAGAATAGAGGAGAGTTTGCGACAGAATTTTAGATTTCGGTGGGTGGAGAGTAGCTTCCGATATTTGGGGATTCAGCTGGGGACACCTCTAGGTAAAATTAAGCAATGGAATTACCAGGGTCTGGTCGAAGGCATTAGGCAGGATCTTTTCAAATGGGGGGGACTGTACTTGTCGTGGTTGGGCCGTATTGCGTTAGCAACCTTGGTAAGATATTCATTTTCACTATTTGTTTTCATGTCCCTCCCATATAAGGTGACGAAAAAGGAAATAGATAGAATGCAAAACCTCCTTATGCAGTTCATTTGGGCTGGGAAACGTCCAAAAGTGGCAAGGGAGACAATGTATAAGCCGAAAGAGGAGGGTGGGATGGGGGGTACCCTCGTTGCTTAGGCATTATGAGGCAGCGCAACTCTGGGCGCTGTTTGCATGGAAAGATGGGGTAGAACACCCAGGTTGGGTGCGAATGGAAGGAGGGGATGCAGTAAATGTGGAGGCCTGGATATGGGATCCTGGGATAAGGAATAGGGGAAAAGAGGAGGAGAATCCGTTTAAGGAGCTAACTCTACAGGTGTGGAAGAAATGGAAAGGGTATCTGATGGGAGGGAAATCTTATTCAAGAGAGATATCTATTCAAACAGTAGCGGAGAGTGGGTTCGGTGGAGAGGTGGGGGTATATAAGAGATGGGGGTGAAAAGGGTTGTGTAAGATAGGTCAAATGATAGGAGAAAGGGGAGGTATTAGAGGGTTTGAGGACTTAAAGCAGCAATATCAATTGGAGGAGAAAGACCGGTATGCATATGTTTGAATGTGGTATTTTCTGCATCAGCAGGCTGGGAAGCGAGACTGGGCAGCTAAACCTACCACATTTGAGGAGATGATGGGACAGAGGGGGACACAAAATAGGATAATATCGAGGCTGTATAAGCTATTGGGGGAGCATAAGACGGGGATAGTTAGGAGTCAACAGAAGTGGGAAGCAGAGTTGGGAGGGCAGTGGGACCCTACTAGGTGGGATGGAATTTATGCTAGAACACACAGGTTAGCACCTGGAACGGCAATGTTGGAAAACAGTTATAAAGTTAGGTTGCGAATGTATTGGACCCCAGTACTTCTGCATGTGCTCTATCCAGATAGTTCGGAGGCATGCTGGAAAGGCTGTGGGGAATGGGGAGACCTGTTACACATGCTTTGGAACTGCCCGAAAGTGCAGAAGTATTGGAAACAGGTGGAAAGATTTACTGAGGATATTATTAAGGTGCGGGTACATTTTACCCTTGCTATGGTAATCTTGAATGAGGAGGTAGAGGAAGGAGAAGGGGAAAGGGGGAGATTCTTGGGGTATTGTGTTATTGCAGCCCGGATGAGCCTACTTCGCTGGTGGAAAAAGATTGCAGTTCCCCTGATCACAGGGGTGGTAGGGAGAATTGAGCAATTATGGGGCTTTTGTGTGATAGAAGCACATAGAAAACACACTGTTACCAAATACAAAAAGGTGTGGGAGATGTATGAGAAGTGGAGGGGGAAGGGGATGGAGTATTGGTGTGAGTGGGGCGAAGGTGGTGGAGGTGTTGGTTAAATGTTTGTTTAAAAAGTGGTACAAAATCTAATGGGGTATGGGAGGGTATGCTTGGAGGAACCGAAAAGGGTAAGGGAGGGTAGGCTGTGGGGAGGGGAGGGGGAGGGGGAGGGGGGATGGGGGGGGAGAGTGACAATAATGTTATGTGGAAGTTAGTTTCAATGTATAGATAATGAAAAACTGGACAGATCGGTTGTGGTCTTCAGATGTGAAGATGTAAGGTTAAGTTTGTGTTGGAAAAAATGAATAAAGAACAAATTTAAAAAAAAAAGAGAAGTGTGGGCACATCAGTTAACTCGACTAAAACACACCTTTTTTGTACAAACAAATAAACCAGGAAGCTACTTGGCACAGAAGCTGAAAGAACGAAATTAAATACGTAAAATAAGGAATAGTCAAGGGGAGTGGGTATATAAGATGGGACAAATCCATGAGGCTTTTTGTGAATATTACAAACAGCTGTATAAATCAGAAAGTTTCAAAGAAGTTAATATAAAGCAATATTTGCAGGATACGAAGCTATCCTCACCGAGTGAGGAAGAGAGTAAATGGCTAGAAAGAAAAATGGAGAAAGATGAAGTGTTTCAAGCTATAAAAACTCTAAAAGATTCAAAGGCCCCAGGCTTAGATGGTTTCACAGCAAAATTCTATAAGAAATATGCAAAGGAGTTAGTGAATCTAGTTACGGCCCTCTTTATTGAGGTACTTCAAAAGGGTGAACTGCTTAGCTCGATGGGGGTTGCAGGAATTTCAGTTATATCCAAACCAGGGAAAGATGTATGAAATTGTGGTTCATATTGATTTCCTTAATAAACTTAGATGCCAAGATATTTGCAAAAATCTTGGCTACTAGATTGCAAAGATTTCTACCACAATTGATAAAGGATGACCAAGCAGGATTTGTTCCTGGAAGGCAAGCCGGAGATAATAAGGAAAATATTGAATTTAGTTTGGGAGGCTCAGCAACAGCAGTGTAATTCACTTTTAATGGCGGTAGATGCAGAAAAGGCCTTCGATCGGGTAGAGTGGGCATTTATGTTTGAGGTCCTAAAAAGCTTAGGGATAGGAGATCGGTACAGGAAGTGGGTACCAGCACTATATGCGAAACCTACAGCACGTATAAGAGTGAATGGGTCATATTTGGAGGAGTTCCAGCTGGAGAGAGGAACCAGGCAGGGATGCCCCTTATCGCTCATATTGTTCGCATTAGTAATTGAATCCCTAGCAGAAAGAATACGTCAATGTGCAGGAGTAAAAGGTATAAAGGTGGGAAATCGAGAATATAAAATATCATCATTTGCATAAGATGTCATATATATATTGTCACCCGTGAAGGTCCCCAGAGGCCAGAAGCGTGGGTAATTCATCGGGGCATGTTCTTCAGTAGCTGTGGAGTGTTATGGAAAGGCGTTGCAGTGCCCCCTGGGAGGTGTGGTTCCACAAACTAGCAAAAGAATGTAGCTGCAGTCAAGTGGTAAGGCTTTAAGACAGGACTTTTTATTCCCCTTCCCGGGGTTGGATTTCAAGCACAATGAAACAAAGGAACATAAAGACCATTCATCTGGTACCAAATTAAAGAAACACTGGAACAAAAATTCTGCTTAACTTCAGCTTTGCAATGGACAAAAAGGAAAAGAAAACAGTCTCTTTCAAACCAAATAACTTTCTTCCTGTTTTCTTTAGAAACACTTTTTACAGCACTTCAGCACAAAGAAGTGATGGCATCAGACATGGTAACGTACAGTCCATGCAATTTTCATAAGCAGGTTCCTCATAGGAATCACACTGCATTTCTTCAACACCGGAGTAAGTTTCCTTTGGACTGAAACTTCCGTTATTGTTACAGAGTTCCTCCCTACAGCTCAGAGAGTTCCCTTCCTCCTCCCGGCTAGAGTGGAATGGGTAATTACCACATTCTCTGTAGTTTCTTTTAGGAGAGCCACACAACTCTTGATAAGTACAGGGCAATTCGTTATACTCTATTCCTCTTCTATTAGGATCAATTACCTTCCAGCACTCTCTCTTCAGAGTTTCTCAGCCGAGCAGAGCTTTGCCCGTACGGAAGCCTTTCACTGTGTTTCTCTTTCAGCTTTCCTCTTGGCATAAAACAATCTTCAGGATAGAAGCTCTCTCCCCCTTGGTACCTGATGCTGGGCAGCTTGGCTTTCCTCAGCCTGGTTCCAGGACTACCTCTTCTGCTCCCTCCGTAGCAAGGTTCCCTGGGATACTGTTCAGCTGTGCACTGCTTTCCAAAGCAGTTCCTCGTGGGTTCAACAGCTCTGTACTTCCCTGGTAGTCTCTCTCTGTTACCAACGGCTCCTGAATTCCCCGATGGTCTCTCCCTGTTACCAACGGGTCTTGAATTCCCTGGTGGTCTCTCCTCACTACCCTCTGGTAAGTGATTTTTAACTGCGTGTGTCCTGGTGTTTGCTTGGGCTCCACCCCTTCCAAGCTGCCCCTCATTCCCTAATGAGCTATGAGCTAGCTTACTGTTTGGGCGTTCCCTCACACCTCGTGAAGCAGCTTGTGTACATTGCCTATAGCAACCTTGGGCCATGTGCAGATCTGAGCTGTCAGTGTTAGCTCTGTTTTGCTCAGAGTTTCCTATCTCCATAGGCTCTGACTGATCTACCCCATGACAATAAATAAATATATATATATATATATATATACTGGCAGAGCCACAATACTCACTACAAAATTTGCTTGCAGAAATAAAATATAGCCAAGCTTCTGGATATAAAATGAATGTGGACAAGACAGAAATAGTCAAGCTAGTTATGGATGTCCAATCAGAACAGAATTTGAAAGATATTTCCATTTCAATGGGCTAAAAAATAATAAAATATTTAGGAGTAAAGATCAGTAGGACAGGGACTGATTTGTTGTGTCTAAATCATGAACCGGTTATAAAAAAATAATGAATGATTTACTGAGATGGGATAAATCATATTTCTTGTGGTTTGGCCACATTGCTATTGTCAAAATGAATGTTTTACCGAGGGTACTATTCTTGTTTAATGCACTCCCGATAGAGGTGCCTGAGAAGATGCTAATAATGTTACAAAGTATAATTTTTTCTTATATCTGGAGGAGGCGTCCACCAAGGGTGCAAAGGGTGGTATTAATGAAAAGGAAAGAAGGAGAAGGATTGGCAGTAGCAGATATAGTGAAATATTATAAGGCAGCTCAGCTTAAAGAAGGGGTCTCAAACATGCGGCCCACAATGCATGGCTGGCTGGCTTCTGCCGCTGCTGCTGTGGCAGCGGCAGAATTGAGTGTCCCGCAGCCTCCCCTCTGCTCGGCAGAGCCCTTCCTCCCTCCCTGCATCAGTCCCTTCCGCATGGCTTTCAGAGCCGCGAAGGGAGAATTTCCCTTTCGCAACTCTGTTAAGCCCGCCGGGGCTGATGGGAAACAGGAAATGCCCGTTTCCCATCAGTCTAAGCCCCTGCGGGCTTAACAGGGCCGCGAGGGAAAAACTCTCTCTTCGCGGTTTTGAAAGCCGCGCCGAAGGGACTGATGCAGGGAGGGAGGGCTCTGCCGACTGCCGGGCAGAGGGGGAGCCACGGGGCACTCCAGCTTTTTTCTTTATTTTAAACTTTCCCTGGGCTGATGGGGGGGGGGAGGGAGGCAATGTTCCCTCTAATTTTCTGTAGGCTGAGTGTGCATAAAATATCAGCTGTGCAGCTTTTAAAGGAAGGTTTAATTTTTGTGCACCACATAACGACACTCAGAGTTATATACTTTAAAATTTGACTACACATCAGAATACAGTATGTACACCATATTGATTGCACTAGAAAATATTGTAGAACTTGTGAAAACCGTAAATACACAACAACTTTTAAATTTTAAGACATCTGTGTTCTTTCTATCAGAATCAGAACCGTAATTTTTGTGCGCTCTGTTGTAAAGTATGTGCGCTCACTTGGTGAGGTGTGTGCGTGCGCACTTGCGCACAGCTTAGAGGGAACAGTGGAGGGAGGTTAGGACTGGTAATGGGCTGTGGGCTGATGGGGGGGTTAGGACTGGTAATGGGCTATGGGGGGGAGCTAAGACTAAAAATGGGGTGATGGGGGTTAGGACTGGAAGTGGGCCGATGGGGGGGTTAGGACTGGTAATGGGCTATGGGGGGGGGGAGCTAAGACAAAAAATGGGGTGATGGGGGGTTAGGACTGGAATTGGGCCGATGGGGGGGGGGTTAGGACTGGTAATGGGCTATGGGGGGGAGCTAGGACTCAAAATGGGCTGATGGGGGTTAGGTCTTGAGGTGGGCTGATGGGGTTAGGACTGGTAATGGGCTATGTGGGGGAGCTAAGACTGAAAATGGGGTAATGGGGGGGTTAAGACTGGTAATGGGTTGGGGGTTGCTAGGACTGGAAATGAGATGAGTGGAAGGGGAGGCTTGAACTGCAAATAGCTGATGTGGACGGGGGCTTGGAATGGAAATGGGCTGAGTGGAAGGTGGGGCTTGAACTGCAAATAGCTGATGGGGAGGGGGGCTTGGAATGGAAATGGGCTGTGAGGGGAGGGAGCTAAGACTGGAAATGCGCTGAGTGGGGGTGGGAGCTAGGACAGGAAATGGGCTGATGAAGGGGCTAGGATAGGACTGGAAATGGGCTATTGGGGGGAGCTAAGATTGGAAATGGGCTGTGATTGGGGCTTGGATTGAAATGGACTCATGGAGGGGCTACAACTGGAAGTAGGCTCATGGGGGACTTGGACTGGAAATGGGTTGAGTGGATGGGAGCTAGTATTTGACATAGTTGATGGTGGGGCTAGGAAAGGACTAGAAATAGGCTGATGGGGGGCTGGGATTGGAAATGAGCTGATGGAGGGATCGGAGAGCCCAGTTTAATGGCAAAACTCACCCGTATTAAAAAAAGTGCTACTGAGTGCAGATGGAATGCAGGAGAGGCTGGCATGTTGAGAGGTGAATGAGGAGCTCTTGCTGTTGTTCTGGCCCTGAGATTTGGCTGCCTGAGGGTGATTTCCGGTCCCTGGATGGCTGCGGCCATTACCACAAAGAGGTAGAATGCATGAGGGGTCCTGCGTTCCACATGGCCCGAGCAGGAAGCTGATCCATCCAGCAGAGATGTGAGACATCCGGTGGGTGACTCTGAAGAGAACACAAGGTAAACTCCCCCTCTGGGCACTGAGTCAGCACTATGTTCTTATGTTGACTTTTTTATTGACTTTTTTCCATTGTAAAAAACAGTTCAGACGATGCGGCCCACGGGTTACTTTACAAGTCCTCATTTGGCCCTCAAAGCAATTTGAGTTTGAGACCCCTGGCTTAAAGCAATCATGGGGTGGAGGATGGAAAGTAGTGAGCTTCAATGGATACAACTTGAACAAGTGGGGCTGAGAAAAGGGAAATTGCCGGATTTACTCCGAGAAAATTTGAAGATCAGTAGTGAGGTAGTAATAAAGAACCCATATGTAAGTCTTATCCTGAAAATTTGGAGAAAAGAGCGAACCGCATTAGTAGGGGGAGGAGGCAGTATACGACTACAATGAATAGCGGTTTGTGAGGGGTTGGCTGAGAGAGGGAGAGCTCATGTCTTTAGCAGGTGGGCAAATCTGGGATTGGTCTATATGGGACAGATATTAGACCAGCAAGGAAATGTTAGATCCTTCAGAGAACTTAAGCAGGAATTTGCCTTAGAAGACAAAGATTAGTATGGGTACTTTCAAATAGCACATTTTTTTGGGGAGGAGAAAGGGACAGGGTAGATTTGAACGCATTTACAGAACAGGGCCCCAAGGACGTGGATTAATATCTAGGATATACAGGAGCTTTGGGAGTAAATAAGAAAGAGCCACATAAATGCAGGCTTGGGAATAAGATCTAGGGGGGCGGGGGCGATGGGATGCAAAGTGATGAGAAAATATATACCAAGCAGCGAAGATGTCTTCAGTTTCGGCAGCAATACAAGAGCATTAAATTAAGATGCTATATCACACTTATTTAACTCCAGTAAGAATTAGTAAAATGTACAAACAAAGCGATAGTAGATGCTGGCGCAAAGGTGGGGAAAAAGGAGACTATTTGCATATGTGGTGGACTTTACAAGGTTACAGGAGTTTTGGACATGGGCTCAAAATATCATCAAGGAGGTCCTAGGTTGGAGTGGTAAGATGGGACCAAGTGAAGCATTGCTGAATGAATGAGAAGGAAAAATGAATTCACATATGGGATACATGTTGAGAATGATTGTGGTGAGTGCAAGGATGGAGATTGCAAGAGTATGGAAAGGAAATACGCCACTGGATCAGGGAGCGATAATACATTGTTTGGAGTATGTATATAGAATGAGTGAAATCACAGCAGATAAAAATCAGTCTTTTGAACGTTTTAGTAAAAGATGGCAACCATACATACAGTACAATGGAAGACACAAAATACTGAATTGGCATAGATAAGGAGCTAAATGAAGGAGTGAGAGGGAGGGAGGGAGGGGAGGGGGATAAATATGTATAAAGGAAGGGGAAGAATAAGGAGGAAAAAGATGAACCGAGGAAGAAGTAGCAAGGCTGAAATGGAAGTTGCACGCCAAGACAATTGTACAGTGATAAGAAATAGTTGAAAGCTATAATCTACAGCAAATAAAGAGTTTAGTTTTGTAAAAGAACTGGTCATAAGATGTAAAAGGTAAAAATAAATGTAACAGGGAACAAATGAAAGAATTATGTAACGGCGAAGGCAAAGTGGAGGAGACATGATGAAATAGGAAGGGTACAAGAGTAAAAGTTGAATAAAACAAGATGGATACAAAATGAAGAGAAGATATCTTTATTGAAACAACAGTGTAAATTGGACAAGTAGTATGGCCCAGCTAGAGAACAAGAACACAGCTAAAGACATCGATCTCCTAAGACCTTCCTTATATACCATGATGAGAAAAGTTGTACCATGATCTAAGTTGTAGCCAGTTCCATTATGTATCTCTTTGAGTACATGTATGATCTTCTCACTTTTGTGAAAGTTTTCCTTGTACAAGTTTGGCTTGATGATAAAATATAAATACAAAAAAAAAAATTAAATTCATTCTGACTGCATATTTCCCTGGATAACAAGATTCTGATCCTTGGAATAAGCAATATGATTAATTACAGTGGTAATGACAGTACAGACCCTTCAGGTGATAACACCCCTAATGCAATTATTGGCCATGTGAACCTATTTATTCATGGATCTATTCTAGGAGGAGATAAGCCACAGAAGCTAATGAAAGATTAAGAAAACTGGAAACATTCAAGTGGACCTCTGAAGATAAAAAAGGAGTTCATGTACTGATATTTTTATTACTTTATTTTATTGTATTAATTTGATATATCACCTTGAGTGGCTCACAATATAAAATCCAGCATAAAATTCTAAATATAGCACAAAAGTAAAATCCTGCCCCAGTTCTTCATCACCAAAGTATTGTTTATTTTATTGCATTAATTTGATATATCACCTTGAGTGGCTCACAATATAAAATCCAGCATAAAATTCTAAATATAGCACAAAAGTAACATCCTGCTCCAGTTCTTCATCACCATAATATTGTTTATTTTATTGCATTTAGTTCTTGTGTTTCATGTAGTAGTTCAAGGCAATTTACATTAAGAACATAAGAAATGGCGTACTGGGTCAGACCAAGGTCTATCAAGCCCAGTATTCTGTTTCCTACAGTGGCCAATCCAGGTCACAAGTACTTGTCAGGCTCCCAAAAAGGTACACAGGTTCCACAATGCTTCTGCTAGGATAAGCAGTGGATTTCCTGGGTCCTCTTTAATATTAGTTTATGGACCTTTCCTCCAGGAACTTGTTCAAACCTTTTTTAAACCCAACTATATTAATAACTTTTACTACATCCTCCGGTAAAGAATTCCATAGTTTGACTACTGTGGCAAGGAGGCCTATCCAAAGTATGAGGGAGGACAAAGAGACAGGGAATTCACCCTAGTAATGGGCCCCCTTTTACCCTGGCAGAATAGAAAAGACACAAACACAGTTAGGAATCAGAAAACTTCCACATGGCCCACATTCCATGCTCCCCCTAGTGGAAGGGAGGGGAGAGGATACAGAGCCCAGAACCCCTTAGGCAGGGAGTGCTCCAAGTATGCAGGTGCATGAAGTCAGGCTGATTGCCATCACCTGGCTAGGGAGGGGTGGAAGAGAGAGCCCTGGAAGTATAAACTGAAGCCAGAGTGTGAGAGCAGGGTCGTCGTCGCAGCAAGGACGGAGGTAGCAGCAAGAGGAGCAGCAGGGGAGAAGGAGAAGCAGGAAGCCAAACTGCCACGAGCCGAGGCACAGCTGCAAGCTGGCAAAGCTTGACCGGTGCGGAGCAGAGCAGAGCCCTTGAGCTTCCAAGAGAGGAGAGTGCTAAGTGGAAGATAGCACATCTGCCAGAGGGTGTGAAGCCAGGAACAGGAGAGACTCCAGGATTCCCCAGGAGGCTGGTGGCTGAGGACTGTGAGCTGGGAGAGCCTGAGGTAAAGCTAAATGGGGAAGAGATTCCTATGGACTGTTCTGTGTGCAAGGCGTTAAACCTGAGGAACAGGGAGAAAACAAGCCAATCCTGAGAGAGAGTTTACCAGGGAAGGGAACCCATAGTCCACAAGCCGGTGGCCCTGTTTCCCTCATGTTGGTAAAAGGAAAGGTCACAAAGACTAAGAAGTAACCCTGGAAGCTGTGAAAGGCTTGTTAAGCACCTGCTGCAGGAACAAGGACATTGGGGTAAGAAAGTAACTTTTGTAACAGAGCTTTCTTGTGCCCTGAATGTGATTTTTTGTTTGTGCTTTTGGCCAGCAAGGCTACAAAGGAAGTGAATTATCCATTCTGTTAAAAGACTGTGTATCCTGCAGTATGGAAAACCTTTAAACAGACATTTTCAGTTTGTGTTTGTTTTTGGGAGAATACTCTGTTTCACAGAGACCTGAACCAATATCCTGTACGTGGTGAGAACGAACCATTGTGTAAAATAAATTCTGTCATTTGCCTTAACCCTTGGAGCCTAACTACAGCTTTTTGTCTGATGCACACATACAGCCAAGCAAAGACTACCTTTCCCAGAAGGCATTACGGGGAAATAGTTGAAAAGGGCTTTAAAAAGCAGACAGCAAAAAGTTCCTATAAAATAACCATGCCCCTCTTAGCTTGAGGCGAGCGGTGGCGGCGTGACACTATGCGTTGAGTGAAAAAATATTTTCTCTTATCTAAGTTTGTACCTGAGGCAATGGAGGGTTAAGTGACTGCCTAAGGCTGCTAGAAGCATTAGTGGGATTTGAATCTTGGTTTTCCTACTTCCTAGGACACTGCACTAACACTAGGTTAGTGGTAACAGAAGGTACTATTTTACACAGATGGAGCAGGCAGGCAGACATCTACAACAGGCTCAAATGTGAGGATCTCAGAAGCCTGGTCAAGGTATAGGAGTATAGATGACTAGCCAGGTATTGGGGCAGTTTTTATATGGAGCCTTATACACCAGGCACAAAGTCAATGTAAGTCAATGAAGCTTGTGATGAGGAAGCTGCCCAGAGCCTAGAGAATACTGATAAAGGAAGGGAATTTACCCTAATCAAGGGACCTGTTTTGGCAGGTCACAGGAGTAAAACTGCATATTTACCTAAAAGACAGGTTATTCCAGGCTGCATTGGCCTGCAGAGAGTCTCTAGTGGAGAGGAGGTGGAGAAGAGGTGAAGCCCAGATGGAGAAACCCTTACGTCACTCCTAATTACTCAGCTGCCAGGAGAGACTTTAATCAGCCACACCTGGGGAGTGCAAGGGAGGGGTTGGAAACTGGGAACTTTAAAACTAGAACAGAATATGCAGAGAGGAAGCTTAAGCATGGAAGACGAGGAGAGCGAGGAGGCAATCCTGAGAGGAGGCTTGAAGGCAAGCATGAGAGCAAGGAAAGAGGAGCTCTGAGAGATTTATATTCTTGGAGAGATTCCTGGGAGAAGCCAGCTTCAAGGGATTGGGGAAATCCAAAGGCTTGGAGAACTTCAGCTGGGAACCCTAAGAAGAGGTATGGAGCAGATGCCCTGAGGTCCAGGAACACAGACTGGAGGACAGGTTATAAAAGCTCCAATGCATACTGGCCAGAATATTTGACAGCTTAATGCCAGCTTTAACCCAGGTATGCACTATGAACGTTTGTCTAACCTAAAGCTTTCCTGTCCTGCTGAAGGTCAGTTAATAAAGCCCTCTGATCCAGCTCCTGATATAGAACCTATGCAAATAGAAGAACAAGCTATAATTACAGAGGAGGACGATAATCTCATGGACTGTTCTTTATGCAAGATTGCTAGCACAGAGAAATCCTAAAAGGGGGATCAGACATAAAAAGGAAACGTTCTAGTAACTGGCACTAGAAGTTTGTGTAAATACTTGTGCAGAGAAGGAAAAGAGCTGTTGATTGGAGCTTGTTAGCCAGCTGGTATCAGAGCAGCACACAGCTCAGGCTACACACACGTTGGATACAAAAGTGCTTTAATTGTGAAAAGGAAAGCTGTTTTTGGTGAAGAAGCTTTTACTTTTTGGTTTCCTTTTACTCCAGTCCTGCTGAGCAGGTTTGTCAGCAGTGACTGAGAAAGACTTTCTGTTGTTAATGGACTGTACAAGCTACTTGCTCTACCTTTCAGTTGGATGGTTATTTTGAATATAAAATCCTGAAGAATACATCTTAAGGTGTTACCAAGTAGAATCTGTGTGCATTTTGGATTTACCTCATAAATAAATATTCTGTCACTGCCTTACACTCGAGCCAACTACATTGTCTTCATTTACCTCAAAGGCAAGCACCGCATGACTGGACTACCAGTACCATAATCCTTTGCAAGATAGCCAGTCTGGAACATTGCTTAATTGGGGAACTCTATTTAACAAGCACGCCCCTCCATACACATGTAAGGGGCTATGGGCATGACAGTGACGTAGTTCTTGGATTACTTTTACATCAAGGATACCAGGAATTCAAAAAGGATTTACAACTGTAGAAAACTTTCAAACCAGGAGGCTGAAAGAGGAATTTCTCTGAAGGTCTTGAAGATAAAGAGGCTGATCCAGGAGCAGTTCCAGGGAAAAGATCCTGTATGAGCCAGAATCCTCACTGGTGTAAGGTAAAAAGTACCTGGGCATGACCAGTGGTGGATAAGAAAGTGTATATACGGGGGCATTTGAAAAAAAAACTGTTTGGAGGGTGCCGCTCTTTATGTGCTTTTCTTTTTGTTTCTTACAGGATACGAAAGAATGGATCCCAAGGAACTGGTGAGCTGGATGGCAGCTCAATTCGCCAGGCAACAGGAGATCGCACAGCAGGCTCAGGACGCAGCACTCACCACCCTGAGGGAGCAGCAGAAGCCAGTTCTGGATCTAGTTGAGGCGTTAATTGCACTGCACGGCCAGGGAAGAGCTGAATCAACACCAACAGTGGCACCTGTTACTTCACATGAGGACAGTGTGGGACTCTGTCAGGGTATTGGGGCATTCAGTTTTGGGAAACTCACACCTGATGATAATGTGGATGATTTCCTAGAATCATTTGAAAGGGTGGCTCAGGCACTAGCGTGGCCAGAGACCCAGTGGGCAGTAAGGCTGGCAAATTCATTAACTGGGGAGGCGCTTGCAGCCTATAGAGCCATACCAGCAGCCCAAGCCTTAAATTATAGAGCTGTCAAGAGTGCCATAAGAGATCACCTAGGGCTGACTGTTAATGTGTATAGGCGAATATTTAGGGCTACTATGTTGAGAGTTGGCGAGACGCCGAAAGCTTTGAGTCAGAGAATTAGAGGACTAGCTCTGAAATGGCTAGCGCCTGAAGGAAAGAGTATAGAAATGATTTTGGACCCTATCATGCTGGAACAATTTATGTCAGCAGTCCCTAAAGATTTACAAACCTTCCTCATACAGCAAAATTGCCAAAGCCTCGGAGAGGCAACCCTTCTATCTGAACGGTTTATGGAAGCCGCACAGGCTTGTCAGAGAACGGGTGGCCCTCTGGAAGTTGGTGCTGAGGTAAGTTGTGCTGTATCAGAGAAGAGGATTGGAAAGGATGTTGTTTCTGAAAGTAATACTGTGCCTACGCAGGTTATGAAATACGCTAAGAAAAAGTGCTTCCAGTGTGGAAAGTGGGGACACTTGCTTAAGGCATGCCAGTTTCGCACTAATCTAATGGGTGTTAACTTAAAACAGCCTGAAGAAGGTTTCCTTTTGTTGGTTGATGTGCAAGGGATTACCACGAGTGCTCTTTTAGACTCTGGTGCAGACCAGAGTATGCTATCTAGAAGGCTTTGGAAGAAAATAGAGGCCCAAGAAAAATTTGAGCATAGAAGCCCTGGGGGTAGCATACGCATTAGATGCATTCATGGATCTGCCACATTGTATCCCACATACAAGCTGTTAGTTAAGGGCTTGGGGGTGCAGAAGGAGATCCCTTTAGCAGTAGTTTCCAAACTTCCTTTTGATTTAGTCCCAGGAAGAGACTGGCCACAATTTAAACAAGGTTTAGAGGAAGGACTAGAGCAGAAGAATAAGGGGGATGGAATGCTGGTAGTGGCACAAGTCCAAGAAATGTTGGATATGGGTGTTATAGAGGAATCGAAGAGCCCCTGGAATAGCCCCATAGTCCTGGTGCCTAAACCTGACGGTTCTTTAAGATTTTGTATCGATTTCCAGCAAGTAAATGCAATATCCGTTTTTGATACATACCCAATGCCACGGATTGAAGAACTTCTGGACCAGTTAGGACAGGCCCAATATTTAACCACTCTTGATATGACGAAAGGCTATTGGCAAATCCCTTTAACAAAGGAGTCTAGGCCAAAGACTGCCTTTAGCACTCCCATGGGACTTTTTCAATTCAAGAGGATGCCTTTCGGACTGCATGGGGCAGCGGCTACCTGCCAGAGGTTAGTAGACCAGGTACTTCGACCCCATCAGGAATACGCCTTTGCGTACATGGACGATGTTATTATTCATAGCAATAGTTGGTCGGAACATCTGGTGAGAATCAGAGCGGTTCTGTCGTCCATGAAGCAAGCTGGGATTACCTTAAATCTGAAGAAATGTGCTTTTGCAAAGAGGGAGGTAAAATACTTAGGTCACCTGGTGGGAAACGGAAAAATAAAAACCCTGATCAATAAAGTAGACAGCATCAGGAATTTTCCTCCACCCATCACCAAGAAGCATTTAAGAAGTTTTTTGGGACTTATTGGTTATTACCGAAGATTTATACCACACTTTGCAGAAGAAAGTGCAGTATTCACGAATATGCTAAGGAAAAACTGTCCAAACCAAATACGATGTTCTCCGAAGCTGAGAAGGCATTTACACTATTGAAAGGGAAATTGTGCACCAGTCCAGTGCTGAAAGGTGTACATTTCAGAAAACCTTTTCTAGTGCAGACGGACGCATCAGATGTCGGGTTGGGAGCGGTGTTATTCCAAAGCCATGAGGGGAGTGAACATCCAGTGATGTACCTTAGCAGAAAATTGTCACCGGCCAAACAGAAATATTCCACAATAGAAAAGGAATGCTTGGCTATAAAGTGGGCAGTTGAAGCGTTACGGTTTTATCTAACAGGAAGGAAGTTCATGTTGATTACTGACAGACTAGATAGGCCATGTGGTCTTTTTCTGTCATCATGTTTCTATGTTTCTATGACCATGCTCCTTTAAAATGGTTACAACAAATGAAGAATCACAATGCAAGGTTGACTCGCTGGTACATGGCCTTACAGGCATTCGATTTTAAAGTGGAACATCGAGCTGGGAAATTACACCAGAACGCTGATGCCCTCTCACATATTACGGACTGTAGGGAGGATTCTCCACAGCTACAGCCAGCCCGTAATAACTTAAGCAGGGGGGTATGTGATGAGGAAGCTGCCCAGAGCCTAGAGAATACTGATAAAGGAAGGGAATTTACCTTAATCAAGGGACCTGTTTTGGCAGGTCACAGGAGTAAAACTGCATATTTACCTAAAAGACAGGTTATTCCAGGCTGCAGTGGCCTGCAGAGAGCCTCTAGTGGAGATGAGGTGAAGGAGTATAAGCCCAGATGGAGAAACCCTTACGTCACTCTAATTACTCAGCTGCCAGGAGAGACTTTAATCAGCCACACCTGGGGAGTGCAAGGGAGGGGTTGGAAACTGGGAACTTTAAAACTAGAACAGAATATGCAGAGAGGAAGCTTAAGCCTGGAAGACGAGGAGAGCGAGGAGGCAATCCTGAGAGGAGGCTTGAAGGCAAGCGTGAGAGCAAGGAAAGAGGAGCTCTGAGAGATTTATATTCTTGGAGAGATTCCTGGGAGAAGCCAGCTTCAAGGGATTGGGGAAATCCAAAGGCTTGGAGAACTTCAGCTGGGAACCCTAAGAAGAGGTATGGAGCAGATGCCCTGAGGTCCAGGAACACAGACTGGAGGACAGGTTATAAAAGCTCCAATGCATACTGGCCAGAATATTTGAGACGACAGCCTAATGCCAGCTTTAACCCAGGTATGCACTATGAACGTTTGTCTAACCTAAAGCTTTCCTGTCCTGCTGAAGGTCAGTTAATAAAGCCCTCTGATCCAGCTCCTGATATAGAACCTATGCAAATAGAAGAACAAGCTATAATTACAGAGGAGGACGATAATCTCATGGACTGTACTTTATGCAAGGTTGCTAGCACAGAGAAATCCTAAAAGGGGGATCAGACATAAAAAGGAAACGTTCTAGTAACTGGCACTAGAAGTTTGTGTAAATACTTGTGCAGAGAAGGAAAAGAGCTGTTGATTGGAGCTTGTTAGCCAGCTGGTATCAGAGCAGCACACAGCTCAGGCTACGTTCACGTTGGATACAAAAGTGCTTTAATTGTGAAAAGGAAAGCTGTTTTTGGTGAAGAAGCTTTTACTTTTTGGTTTCCTTTTACTCCAGCCCTGCTGAGCAGGTTTGTCAGCAGTGACTGAGAAAGACTTTCTGTTGTTAATGGACTGTACAAGCTACTTGCTCTACCTTTCAGTTGGATGGTTATTTTGAATATAAAATCCTGGAGAATACATCCTAAGGTGTTACCAAGTAGAATCTGTGTGCATTTTGGATTTACCTCATAAATAAATATTCTGTCACTGCCTTACACTCGAGCCAACTACATTGTCTTCATTTACCTCAAAGGCAAGCACTGCATGACTGGACTACCAGTACCATAATCCTTTGCAAGATAGCCAGGCTAAACATTGCTTAATTGGGGAGCTCTATCTAACAAGCACGCCCCTCCATACACATGTTAGGGGCTATGGGCGTGACAAGCTTCCTCTGTATTGAAGTAATGTGATGCCACCTCCTTCCACCCTATGCTATTATCAGCTTAGCAGCCATATTTTATACCAGTTGGAATCTCCTCAGATTGGTTTGAGTCATCCTCCAAATAAGAACTTAACAATAATCCTGTCTGCTGGTTACCACAGTAAGGACAATCATCTCTAAGGGGCTTGTTTACAAAGCCACGGTAGCGGTTTCCGCCCGATATCGGAGCTGCAGCTCCGATATCGGGCGGAAGCTGCTACCGCGGCTTTGTAAAAAAGCCCCTAAATTTGCTAATGTCAAATAGGGCCACAACTGATTCATCAACCCAAGCTGATTTAAATAAGGAATGGTCTGATAACCTTCTCAGGATGGAAGCACATATTGGAAGTGTTATCCGATTTCACCTCCAGACTACTGACAAAATCAATCACTCCCAACGAACATCCATTCAGTCACAGATCAGTCAGTAGCTTATTTTTCTGTGACTGCTGCATAACCACTCCTTTTTTAATCATTATTTAATTATAGTTTATGATTTCAGAGTCAAAACAGCTGTTCAATTTTGCAATGGTCCCTTCTTAATCATTTTCACATGTGATGATAATTGAATGTCATCTGCTTAAATTCGAAATTCATTGTCATATTCAAATTATTTAGCTCCCACATCAGGAGGAACAGATACATACTGAACGGGATTGGAGATACATATGATCCATGAAGTACTTATTGATGAATTAGGTAACATTCCATGAGCTTCCCTTCCCATATTGGAGCCTATTTTCTCAAAAAGGAGCCAACATTTTTCTGCACCATATTCTGCATTCCCAGTAGCAGTAATAGGTCATGGTGCATAGTGTCAAAGATGGCAGAGAGAAATAAGTGAAACAATTTTGTGCCATAGCTGATCAGCCCTCACTCTGACACAGGATAGTTTTTGTATTATGGTCTGCTTAAAACCCTGACTGTGCGGGATGGAATGGATAAATCTGATCTAGAAATTACATAAATTGGCCAAAGACTATCTTTTCCAGAACTTCTCTAGAACGTTCAACAAGCACAGCAGGTTTGACACTAGATGAAAATCTACTAATTTTGGATGATGTCTTGACTGTCATGATTTTTGGAACAACTACTGTTCTTTTTAGTTCACCAAGAATGTCTGCTCTTGCTAAAGCTTTTGATACAAATTAACTTATCAAGTGAGACAAAAAAGGGATGATCTGATCTAGAATCTGCCTCAACACCTGGCTTGGCACTATGTGGGTCATTCTGGAAAAGGAATAAGTCCTTGGACGTGCAATGTAGATGTTTTTCTAGCAAAAACGTCTACGACCATATTCTGATAGACCCATGGCCCTCCACATATATGGTGCTAGCACGGGGATCTCAGAATGTGGGCAGGAGGGGGTGGAACAGGGGCATGGTCATCAGCAGCAGACATGCAATTCATATTTGGGAAAGGCCCGTGTACATTCTATATGTTTCCCGTGGATGTCCATGTTATACTAGTGGAAATGTGGAATAAGGCTAGGACTTTGTCACAGCTATTCATCTCTATAGGATACATTGCAGAGCAGAGCAGAGCAGAAATGTTTCTGAGATGATGTGAACTGGTGTGTCTTCAGTCTGGAAGACCACAAGATGCAGTTGTAAAGAACAGAATGCAGAGGAGGGGGAAGGTTGTATGGTGAAGATACATTACTAAACACTCCTACAGAAATATTCAGAGGTGTAATGGTGATTATTCCGGCTATGCTGACAATTGCTGTGTGAGCTAGATGAGGTGATCTAGGGCACCCTAACAATCCCTGTCATCCAAGAAGTGGGACTGTTGATGTAGGGATTGTTTGTGGGCGAGTATAGGATGGATGCATATGTGGGTGAGAAATGCAGATCAGATTAGTAGTCCTGGGTCAGCATACCATCATGTTATACCAACAGTTTTCTAGAGGTGCAGGGCATCTGTACTGCAGATGTATGTTTTGCGTGACTGCAAGTGAGTGTGTGTGTGTGTTTAGAGCGATGTGTGGGGGGACCTGGTGTGTGCAACTGCAATTTTGGGAGGACATCAGTGCCTGGCTAGTAACTGGTCTGTAGAGCTGACCGCAGCGTGACCTGTTGCCACTGTGATCGGCGAGGATACAGCAGAACGGGGTCTCTACAGCTAAATATCAAAACATATCCCTGTCAGCGATAAGGGACCTTCAGAATGAGTGTATGCAACAGGACACACAGCACCATCAGCATTCTCACAAATGTGCACATTTGTATAGACAGATACTGTTGCTCTTGGGCATCTAGTGGCGCTCTTTGCTCTGATGCATGCACTTAATCTGAGGGTTCCTATTTAATGTCAGGGATATGCTCTGACATTTAGCTGCAGAGGACTATTTCTGATTTCTTCTGGTTCATACATAGCATTGCACAGACCATTGTCAGAGATGACTAATGCAAGCACAACTAAAATTATATGTATTGCTGCAGGGTATGTCAGGACACTCATATCACTTTCTACTTGCTGTTTAACATCTCTGAGTGCACAGAGATCACCTTGCAGTGTCCTGGTCATGCAAAGAACTAGCTTATATGGTCTGTTTTGCATCAGCACATCTGTATCATCCATTTTCATGGGTGGTTGGCACGGGCACCACACCATCAGTATGAGGAGCAGCTTCGGGGATGAACATTTTAAATGAGGACGTGTGGCCGCATGGAGACGGGCAGCAGCAGAGCCGTGCATCTTTTCGGAATTCGCTGAGGGCAGGGACGTTCACTCCGCTGCTACGTATACTTGCATCCCGGGGTTTGGCATGCCATACCGAACATATCTCTGTCCCTGATTCCAGACCCATGGGCACATCCAGACCCGCGCATGCAGAATTAGGGTCAAACAGGGCTCATTTTCATTTAGACATGTCCATGGGCCGGACGTGCACATTATGGAATCGCACTCCATGTCTAGTAAACTAGCTGCTTCCTTGGAGGAATTTTACCCATGAGGCAGACAGCTCTGTAAAAAGTGGTAATTTCTTCTGAATTCCCTTTCATTTGCTAACTTCTTGCTTTAGAATGTCACTATAAAGGACCATGTTATGTGAGGGAAAAGAAATAGAGATACTTACATAGAAATGTTTGGCTGGTGTTTTATCAGAAACTAGTGATAAGGAATAAGGATGGACCATCTTACCTCTAGTTCAGGGGTCACCAACCTGCGGCCCGCGGGCCGCATGCGGCCCACGAGGTCCCTTCGTGCGGCCCGCAAGGCTCTACCCTGGTTAACATTACGTGCGGCCCGCCAAGGATTCCCGCCATTGTATCCACGCGCTCGCAGCTCACCGACGACCACCTGCAAGCGTCCCTTCTCCTGTCAGTGTCATCTGTGAAGCCGGACTTTAAGCGTTTGTCTGCTAGCATGAATCATCAGCCATCTCATTAAATTCAATAAAGGTGATCAGCCATTGTTTTCATAATTTTGCATTTGTTGTTTTTTTTCGCGGGGGCGGGGAGAAGGGGGTGCGGCCCGCGAGGCTCCCGGTAGTCGGCTGTGCGGCCCGCGGCCCTCTGGAGGTTGGTGACCCCAGCTCTAGTTAATAGGTTTCAGACACAGGAATTGTCTGCTTTCAGGCTGTTTGTGTCAGAAGCTGATAACAGCCCAGAAGAATAAAGCAGGGTTATGGGCAATTGGGGTCCCAGAACAGCAGTTCCTAGTGAGAAATATTTGGAAAAGCTACTATCAGAGCTGATAAAAGCTGCAGGACTTTATGGTCCTACAAGGCTTAGGAGGATTGGGAAACCTGAGTGTAAGGAATGTAGTAGAGTTTATACTGTACAAAGTCAGGAGCGAGGTGAAAGGGACAACTCACAAAGTGTATAATGTACTGTAGAACTTTTATTGTCATACTCTACACAGCCGTATAAAGTATAAATCAATCATAAAAACAAATGATTAATATAAATAAAAAAGAGGTTTTATACCCAAAAACCCCATCCACGTAGAATTCACCACAAGGCAAATGGTCAAATTTTGACCTACCATCTCTGGAGAATATCACAGACATGATAAAGAACCTCAACACAACCACTTTGGTACTTGACCCTTGCCCCGTGGGTAGGGTTGAAGTGCCAGAATACAACTCAGCCCATACCTACAGAGAATAATTCATATGTCACTATCTCAAGGACTCATGCCAGTACTCCTGAAACATAGCTGAGTTAGACCACTGCTAAAAACACCAAATTGGATAGCAAAACTCCGTTCAGACCAATCTCATCTATCCCTTTCATATCAAAAATAATTGAAAAATCAGTGCAAATGCAATTCCAAAACTATATCGACATTAACGCTCCCCCGGATCCTCACCAGCATGGCTTCAGACCGAACCATTGTGTAGAGACCCTTCTCACCTCACTGTTCAGCACTGTCCTTACCTGCACCCAAACACTAACCCGAGGATTCATCCTCATCTTCCTTGACATAACATCAACATTTGATTCCCTCCTCCATCGTCAAATTCTACAGAGGCTCTTTGACATTGGACTTCGTGATACAACAATAAACTGGTTCTGTTCCTACTTGAATGACCAAGCCAATAAGTAGAAATCGGAAACAAGATATCACATCCATTTAGACAACTACAAGGAGTTCCTCAAGGCTCAAGTCTATCGGCACTACTGTTCAACATATTCCTCCAACTCCTATGCACCATATTCAAGGAATACAAGCTCCACTATCAAATATATACACCTCTCCTACATATACAACTGCTTCTCAGACACAAGTGGTTTCAACAACACAACCTATTCATCAATCATGAAAAAACGGAAGCCCTCCACATTTTCATGGACCCTTCCTTCTCTCCCCCCTCAATCACTGAGACTCAAAGACTGCACCATCAAAGTGAAATCGGAAGTCAAATACGTGGGTATTATATTAGATCAAAAACTAAACTTCCACTCGCAAATAAAGAAAACAACAAATTCTGTCTACTAAAAGTTAAGAACTCTAAAGAACCTCTGTCCACTGATAAGCCCAGACCTTTTCCGGACAGTATGCCAGTCACTAATCACACCCATCCTGGATTACTCGAACATCATATACCACGGCTTTCCCAAATACACCCTATACCCCCTCCAAATGGCCCAGAATACTGTGGCAAGAATAATCAACAGAGCCTCCCAACAATCGCACATTATCCCCATACATATGCACCTGCACTGGCTACCTGTCCACTCAAGAATACAATACAAAGCTCTCATCACCATATTCAAAATCATACACGACAGTTCAGCTTTCTGCCTTCAACCCTTAGTGTCAAAGCCCAAAAAAGACAGACTTCAGAGGCAAGGCTCACTTAACTTCTTAGCCATCCCTACTCAAAACCCAAAGAGCAAACAGTCTTATTGCAATCAGGCACTCTCACTCTTTGCACTCACAATTTGGAACAGTTTTAAGAGGATGCCGAGAACTGGCAGAATTCCGGAAAAAGCTGAAGACATACCTATTTCAAGAACATTTCAAATCCGACATAACTCCCAATCCCCAATCAAATCTTGAACCAGAACCACCTATTACATAACCACTGACAGCACCACTTTAGTCTGCTAATGATAATTGTAAATAGCCCCTCAAATATAACCCAACAGCGGCCCTATATCCTATTCATGATAATTATAAATATCACCTTGTATATAATTTGCAACTGTTTATAATCCACAATTGTAATCTGTAGTTTGAGTTAATGTTATTAATCTGCACTCAAATTTAGTTTCAATGTACAATATGCATTTCCATGCCCTGTTAAATCTTGCTTTCATGTAAACCACTTTGAATAGTAGAAAGGCAGTATAGAAATAAGTTTAAATAAATAAATACAATAAATAAATAAATAGTAAATGAGGAAACCATACACATTCTATTATGTGAGTATAGCAAATGTGCCAACATATGACCCAGTATAACATTCAAACTAGTAGTCATATATTACGAAAAGAAATAATACATTAATTTAAAAGATCATACAAAAATAATGAATCAAAAATAAAAATATTATAAATAGGTACACTATGCCATTTACATGCACAAAATAATAATAACATTGATGACATTAAAATAGTGATAGGGTAATATTACTAATGATTCTAGTAATAATGATTAGTGATAAACTTACAATGTGAAACTGGTGTGAGCCCACAAATGCTCAGTTGTGGGTCACAAATTGTATTGTTCTCTTTAAACACTCAAAAGAGAACTAAATAAAAACATAAGATCATGATTAAAAAGAAATGTGAAATGTATTTTGATTCACAAAACCAATCTTTGACTACCATTTATGCATAGTGGGTAGCTTATTATTGTTTCCTCTTTTACTATTCGATTATACAACCTCTTTTTTATGTCTTCACATTTTTATTTTTATGCTTTACATTTTTTATCATCTATTGTCCTTACCCCATGTTTTATTAATGTTGTTTTAGTTATATTAATCATTTGTTTTTATGATCAATTTATACTTTTGATGTGTATTTTCATTTGCGGTTTGAACCTCTGATGAAGGTGTATGCCGAAACACAGCTATGTAGGTTATGATAATAAAGTTCTACAATACATTTCCACTTCGTGAATTGTCCCTTTCACCTCGCTCCTGACTTTGTACTGTTGGCTTTTGTGAGTGTGAGTACTTCTTTTTTGATGGTAGAGTTTATACTGGATATGAAAGATGTCACTGAATTGCATGCCCACAGAACCAGGTACTTGGGCGTCCTGGTCGGAGTGGCTCAGAAAGAGGATGCCTATGTTAAGAGACTAGCACATCCTGGATTGCTATTTCAGATTCTCAGGTGTGTGGCAGCAGGCCAGTAATATGTCTGCAGAATGTATTTACATGTACGTTTCTTTGGCTTGTAAATATTAACTGTAGTGATGAAAGTGCATTTTGCTCTTCCCCCTGGAAACGTTGCAGCCATGAAACAAACACTTTTTTGTATATTATTCGTGGTCGGGAACAGGTATGGCCATGGATGCCTCAACAACCAATATCAGATGTGGTTGTGTTATTGAAATTACAGCATGACGTGCATCTCCCTTGAGCTGCCCAGGGCTCATCTCTACCACATCACTGTGCTACATGGACATTTTTGCACCAGGGATGTCTATATACCCAACTTTCTAAAATGGCTCTGGGATGTCTCCATGATTTTTACATCTAAGGGGGGTGTTTACTAAATGACGGTAGCGGGCTCCGTGTGATATCAGAGCCGCGGCCCCATTGTGGAGCCGTGACTCCGATATCACATAGAGTCTGCTACGCCATTTAGTAAACACCCACTAAGTGGTTTTTTTTAGGACACTTAGACAACTAGGGCCCATTATTGAGTTAGGACAGCTAAGTGTGAGTACAGCGCCAAGCCAACATTGCCATCCTCTAACCCAGGATATTTAACACTGGGGTCATATGTGGCCCCAGCATTGAACATCCAGGGTCGCCGCACATGCCCGGAAGCTGCAGAGGCTAACCAGGGAGCTGGGATATTGCACCGCTGCCTGGTTAGCTTCTACGGGTAAAGATAGGCCAGCTTTTGCAGTGCCTATCTTTACCCGTAGAATCTAACTAGGCAGTGGTGCAATATCGCAGCTCCCCGGTTAACCTCTATCACTGCCCATGACATGCCCTGGAACGCTTACCACACATCCCAATGCAAAGTGGTTAGCATTGGGGCATGTAGGGGAGAAGATCGTGGTTATTCAGCAGAACTATTTATTTTATTTTATTTAAACATTTTTATATACTGCCCCTTCCAGTGATCAGGGGCGGTTTACAATGAACAGAACTCGTTTAGAAAGAATATAGAACATATCAAACTATATTAGAAGGTACTATTTACAAATCATCTGTTCACATATACAGCAGAATAGCCATGCCAAAGGGCCCTCTGGTGAGACCCTCAGGCGCGGGCATCCCCGAGAGCGCTTTGTTAAACTGTATCTGCTGTGTAGGCTTGATTGGCTATGGTAGGGTGTGGGAAGGAGCTCACCTTCCTGCTCCTTGCTATTGCCGGTGGTTGGGCTGCTTGCATTGTGTGCGATGACGCTTAAGTGCGCTTTGTTCAATAGTATTTCCTGCATGGACTTGATTGGCAATAGTGGGGAGCAGGGAGGAGCTCATCTTCCAGCTCCTTGCTGTTGCCAATGGTCAGGCTGCTTGCAATATAATCAATTTTATATCTTTTTAACATTAATGATTAAATTGATTCCTTTCTGTGACCCTAAGCCATTACTTTCCAAAAAAAGAACAATAATATGCACCTTGAACTATTCTCTAGCTGTCTGTTAAAGAGCTAGTCTCGTTTTATTTACCTATGCCTAGTCCATTTTACCACCACTTAATTTAATTTAATTTAAGTACAAATGTTATATTCTGCTAAATTCGAGTAGTTCAAAGTGGATTATATGCCATCGATAAGATACATTGTATAATAATATTGCAACACAATTTTAGAAAAAAAGTTACAATTCATAAAATATACTCAAAAATAATTACAAGAAGTCTAAAATAATAAAATCATATGAAAACCTAAAAAAAATAAAAGCACTATATTATCATGATTTCAAATATTTCTGAAACTAGTAAGTTTTCAGAGCACAGTAAAAAGGCAAATCATTTTCTAAGGTGGGATATTCAGTGCTGGTGGCTAATGCTGCTAATGCAGCTAGCCACTGTCACTGAAAGTTAAATCCCGATATTCAGTGCCATGAAGCTAATCAGACAGTGGCAATATTGAGCCATTGCCTGTATAGCTAACATTGCAAAAATTAGGCCAGGGTTTGCCTGTACCTGACTTTCACCACATATCGCTAACTGAGCAGCGGCTCAATATCGCCACTGCCCACTTAGGATTGGTACCACCTCTGCTCTGCCCCAGAACATTCCCGGAATGCTCTGATGCTAACCACATAGACATCAGGGGCCCAATATTCAAAAGGCATTTAAACAGTTTACAGCCCTGTGAACGGTGTAAAGCCACTCAGCAGGATATTCAATGTCACTAACATGGTTAGTGACACACCTGCTGTTATTCCACATCATCCTTGCCCCGCCAGGAGCCGAAACTCTCAACCTCAAGCCCAATTATGTCCCACTCACATGTCTGGCTAGCCCTTTTGGGCTCTCCATCCTACTATGCTCCTGGAGCTTAGCATTCTCAATCAATCATCACCATATCCTAATAAAATACAGCCCAAAGTCCTGTGCAGGAGATACAATTTAACAAAGCGCACTCAGGCGCCATCGCACAAAAGCATGCAGCCTGACCATCGGCAACAGCAAGGAGCAGGAAAGTGTAGTTACTCACCTGTAACAAGTGATCTCCGGGAACAGCAGGAATTTAGTCCTCACATATGGGTACTGACGGAGCCTGCGCGGGAACGCTCCCCAGCGTCCAATAGGAAAGCTTTTGGGAGCATCCCTCAGCACATGCGCGCTGCCTTCCCGCCTTTCCAACTGTCCCTCTTCAGTTAAGTTTGTAGCTGAGTGAAAGGATAGAGGGAGAGAGAGGAAAGAGGAAAGAGACAAAGAGATAGAGAGACAACTCCTAGGGGAGGGGGTGGGTTGTGAGGACTAAATTCCTGCTGTTCCCGGAGATCACCTGTTACAGGTGAGTAACTACGCTATCTCCAGGAACAAGCAGAAATGTAGTCCTCACATATGGGGACTCCCTAGCTGAAGATGCCAGGGAGATAGCCCCAGGAAGGTTCCACCCTAGAAGGTGGGAATCCTTCCTCCCATGGATCTCTGGCATCCCACCAGGGTTGGTGGGTAGGAGTTGGTTTAGGTTTGAAAGAGATTTTGAAGAACAGCTTGGCCAAAGAAGGCATCCCGACGGGAGACTTTATCCAGGCAGTAGTGGGCTGTGAAGGTGTGTACCGAAGCCCAGGTAGCTGCTCGACAAATGTCATCGATAGACACAGAGTGGAGATTAGCCACAGAAGCTGCCATGGCTCTCACATTATGAGCTGTGACATGGTCCTGAAGAGGAAGACCCTTACTCTCATAAGCAAAGGATATGCATTGGGCAATCTATTTAGATAAAGTTCTTTTGGATACTGGAAGTCCCAAATGACTAGGGCCAAAAGCTATAAAAAGTTGTGAGGACTTTCTATGTTGCTGTGTTCTTTGTATGTAAAAGGCTAAGGCCCTTTTACAATCCAAAGTATGAATGTTTCTTTCTGCATTAAAGGCGTGAGGCCTTGGAAAAAAGACAGGAAGATAAATTGATTGATTTAAATGAAAAGGTGAAACCACCTTTGGCATAAAATGTGGATGAGTTCGAAGAACAACCTTATCATGATGAAACCTAATATAAGGAAGATCAGCCACTAAAGCTTGCAATTCACTAATGCGACGGGCAGAGGTGATTGCAATTAGGAAGATGACCTTACAGGTCAAAAACCTAAGGGCTGTAGTGGCCAAAGGTTCAAAAGGCAGCTTCATGAGCTGCCCGAGAACTAGATTTAGATCCCATGCCACCGGTGGTGGCTTGATGGGAGGTTTAGTTAATAAAAGGCCTCTCATGAATCTTGATAGGAGTGGATGAGAGGAAATTGGTTGTCCATTCAGAGGCTTATAAGAAGCTGCAATTGCACTAAGATGGACTCTTACCGAATTGGTCTTTTTACTAGAATTCGATAAGTGAAGGCGATACTCTAGTATTGATTCTAAGGGTATGACCAGGGGGTTTAATCCCCTCCTGGAGCACCACATAGTAAAACGTTTCCACTTGAAGGCATAAGATCTTCTTGTGGAAAGTTTCCTAGAAGCCTGAAGGATATCTTTTACCTGTTGGGACAGGTTGAAATCTTGGAGGTCTAAGCCTTCAGCAACCAGGCCGTGAGGTGTAGGGACTGGGGATTCGGGTGCCATAGCATCCCGTTCTCCTGGAAAAGGAGATCTGGAGCATGCCCTAACTCCAGAGGTGCCGCTTGAGAGAGATGTAGAAGCAGGGAATACCATGTTTGGCGTGGCCATTGTGGTGCTATGAGAATCATGCGACCCCTGTCTCTCTGAAGCTTGAAGAGTGTTTTGGGGGTGAGGGGAATGGGTGGGAAGGCATAAAGGAAGTCCTGACCCCAGTGAAGGAGAAAGGCATCCCTTGCCTGACAGTTGTGAGCCAGAATCCTGGAACAGAACCGGGGAAGTTTGGCATTCAGTGGACTTGCAAAGAGGTCTATGTCTCGAGTGCCCCAGAGATGAAATATCCTTGCCACCTGGTCTAGGTGGAGGGACCACTCGTGAGGCAGCAGTACTCGACTGAGTTTGTCTGCCCAAAGGTTTTGAATGCCTGGAAGATATACCACTAGAAGGTGAATTTGATGCTCTCTGGCGAAGGCCCACAGTCGTAAAGCTTCGTTGCATAACGACAAAGAGCCTGTTTCACCCTGATTGTTCACATAGAACATGGCTACTTGATTGTCCATCTGGACCAGGACTGTCTTGTAGCTTAGCTGGGCATGGAATACTCGAAGAGCTAGATAGATTGCTCTTAATTCCAGGAGGTTTATGTGCAAACCAACCTCCTGTGGAGTCCAGATGCCCTGGGTAGAGAGATGATTCAGGTGTGCTTCCCAACCCACCTGTGATGCATCTGTTGTTACGGTGGCCTGAAAGAGGGGTTGATGGAAAGGAGACCCCACTGTCAGATTTTCTAGTGATTGCCACCATTGGAGGGACAAAATTAGTCGTTGAGAAATTATTTTGTCTGACAAATGACCTGTGGCCTGTCTCCACTGTGTGGAGAGGGTCCACTGAGCTGCTCGCACGTGGAGGTGAGCATATGGGACTACATGAACTGTAGATGCCATATGTCCCAGTAACTGCAGTAGCTCTCGAGCAGTGAGGGAGGATTTGCCTGCTGCTTGAGAAGCTAGTTGCATTATGCGAAGACACCGGGCTTGTGGAAGGAAAGCCCTTGCCTGTCTGGTATCTAGACAGGCTCCTATGAATTCTAGGCATTGTAAAGGAACTAGTTGAGATTTTGGGAAGTTTATTACCAATCCCAAGTATTGGAGGATTCGCATTGTATGGGACAGTGCAGTGCTGGCCTCTGCAACTGTAGGGGATCGAATGAGCCAGTCGTCTAAGTAAGGGAAGACGAAAATCCCCAGGGTTCGTAGAAATGCAGCTACTACTGCCATGCATTTCGTGAATACTCTTCGTGCTGAAGCCAGACCAAAGGGAAGAACCCTGTACTGGAAATGTTTTCCCCTAAAAAAGAAACGTAAGAATTTCCTGTGATCTGGATGGATGAGAATGTGAGTGTATGCATCCTTTAAGTCTAGAGAGCAAAGCCAATCCTGGCTTTGAAAGTATGGCAGAAGAGTTCCTAGAGAAATCATTTTGAACATCTCTTGAAACAGATATTTGTTCAATTCTCTGAGGTCTAGAATGGGTCTGTGTCCTCCTGTTTTCTTTGGAATAAGAAAATAGACGGAGTACATAAGAACATAAGATATGCCATACTGGGTCAGACCAAGGTCCATCAAGCCCAGTATCCTGTTTCCAACAGTGGCCAATCTAGGTCATACGTACCTAGTAGTATCCTCAAGAGACACAGGTTCCACAATGCTTGTATTGGGTCAAGCACTGATATCCTGGGTCCCTTTTTAATAATGGTTTATGGACCTTTCCTCCAGGAACTTGTCCAAACCTTTTAAACCCAGCTACACTAACAGCTCTTACTACATCCTCCGGTAACAAATTCCAGAGTTTGATTACACGTTGAGTGAAAAAATATTTTGTCTTATTTGTCTTAAATAGTTTACCCTGTAGCTTCAACATGTCCCCTAGTCTTTCTATATTCTGATAGCGTAAACAATCGATCTACGTTTTAATTTATAGACCTCTATCATATCTCCCCTCAGCCGTCTCTTTTCCAGGTTGAAGAGCCCTAACCTTTGTAGCCTCTCTTCATAGGAGTAGCCTTCCATCCCCTTTACCATTTTGGTGGCTCTCCTCTGTACCTTTTCTAATAACGCTATATCCTTTTTAAGATACGGTGACCAGAATTGCACACAATATTCAAGGTGCGGTCGTACCATGGAACGATACAGAGGCATTATAATATCCTTTGTTTTATTTCCATTCCTTCCTTATGATACCTAGCATTCTATTTGCTTTCTTGGCCGCCGCTGCACACTGGGTGGAGGGAAGATTCAAGTGATGGACCACCCTAATGGGGGGGCTAAGACAAAATGGGATGATGGGGGGGGGCTTAGGACTGGTAATGGGTTAGGGGGGTTTAGGACTGGTAATGGGCTATGGGAGGGCTAGGACTGGTAATGGGCTGAGTGAGGGGGGCTAGGACAAGAAATGGGCTGATGGAGGGCTAGGACAGGACTGGAAATGGGCTGTTGGAGGGGCTTGGATTGAAATGGACTCATGGAGGGGTTAGAACTGGAAGTAGGCTCATGGGGGGCTTGGATTGGAAATGGGCTGAATGGAGGGGAGCTAGGATTTGACATGGGCTGATGGTGGGGCTAGGAAAGGAGTAGAAATGGGCTGATGGGGGGCTGGGATTGGAAATGAGCTGATGGAGGGACTCGGATGGGGGAGCTAGGACTGGAAATGGGCTGATGGTGAGGCTAGGATAGGACTAGAAATGGGCTTATGGGGGGCTAGGACTGGAAATGGGCTGATGCGTGGACTAGAAGGGAGCGGATGCTGGGTGGGGCTGGAACTAGAAGTGAGCTGATGTTGGGGGAGGATTAGAATGGGATAGAGCTGGGAGAGTGAAAAAATATTTTGTGTGGGAGGGAAGACAAATCTACAATTGGCCGGATATTGGGAGAGTAAGTGGGGATTGAGGATGGAGGGGTAAAATTTGAGTGGATGAAATAGGAATGAGGAAAGAGCAAAAGGAGAAAGATTAGTATGTTAAAGCAGATGTAGAGAGAGAATGGAAAAAAACTAGAAGCGTGAAGAAAGGACAAATGGACAACAGACGATGGAGAGTTAGCAGAAGACACAAAGAAACCAGAAGAAAGTGGCTGGAGTAATTGCAACTGAAAAAAAATGCACAAAAGGTAGAAAAATATCTCTTTATTGAATTTATTAACTGAAATATGCCATCTCTGGGAAATATGCATCATTAACGTCTGCGCTTTGTTTAGTACAAGAGGAAATTAATTTATAGTTTTATTTCTACAGTGTTGTTGGGCTTTTGGGGTTCCCAGTTTAATTATTGTCTTCCTGTTTCTAAATTGTGATTCCTTGTTTGGTGATGGTCTATGTTCTGCATGTGTAACTGAGCTGAGGTATTCTGTTTATGTAATTCCTATTTGACATTGCCACTTGTTCTCTTTCCCCAGTAGGTCATGTATTGTTATTCTCTGAAATGTATTGGTTTAATATTTTCAGTGTAGCCTTTTGATAGGTAGGGTCTTGTGCTTTGTGAGTCCTGGTAGTGCTGTTATGATACGGCGGGTTTGCTATGGGTTCTAAATGGGCAGTGTTTGTAGTAGTTCCTAATGTGCCTGGCAGTTGGCACTGGATTATAGTAATGTAGAAATCTTTTAGTCTTTCTTTATCCATACACTCATTAAGAGGCATGTTTACGAAAAGTTAGTGTAAGGTAACATTATGCAAATATTTATGCAAATGAGTTCCCTTATGCAAATGAGGCCCTGCACCGAGTCTCCGCACATGGCCCCGCACCCCCCTTGGGCCGCCCCTGTCTGCGCCCAAAAGCATCCAGAGTCCTACATTCACAACCGGAGGATTGGATGCAGCCTCTTTGCACTTTTCATCCTACGCATGGCTGATTCCACTACCATTGAATGGTGTGGCAGCTGAGTTTTCTGAAATCCAGGACATGGCGGAACTCAATACATAGTATCCAGTCTCCTAGAGTGAGGAGAAGTAGTCAGAGGTGTCTCCCACATTCTGAGCATCAAACTATGCAGAATTTCATGGATAGGCAGAGTGGCTGCCTTCTTAGGAGCTTTAGGATATTGGAGAATTTCCAATTCCTTTGCTCTGGGTTCCTCCTCAGGAGCTACTGTGATTGAAAGACCTTTGGCCATATCACGGATGAAATCCTGAAATGACATGCCCTCTGGTGGTGACATTCTGCGTTGGGGAGAAGAGGGATCTTCTAGGAGAAAATCTCTAGTGCCATCAGAATTGTCAGAGTCTTCAGAATCGGAGGAATCGAAGTACTCCTGACCCCGATGTTCCTACAAAGCACTATCTCGGTAACGATCGAAGTCGGTACCGAGTTGACCCGGTACCGCTTTGACTATTCCAGCCAGAGATGGCATGGGAAGAGTTCCCACCGCGGCCGGTACCGTCGGTACCGGTATCGTCGGTGTCTGTACTGATGTCGGTACCGGCATCAGTGTTGATGTTGGTACCGGTGCCCGTGGGACCACCGGTACCGCAGCTGAAAGAAGAGCTGCGATGCTACGCTCGATAGCGAGGAACCTTTGGTCTATCGACGCTGCCAATGCTTGGGTGTCGGTACTGGTAAGAACGGCCAGAACCCCTGAGTATGGCACAGGTAGTTCTTGCGAGGTTGAGGCCTCGAGAACATCCTGAAGCCCCATTGATGCTTTGGAAGCCGAAGCCGAAGCCTCCCGCAAGGGCTGTTTTGCCGGTATGGTTCCCTCAAGGGCAATGCCAATGGCCTCTCGATGCTTAGCAGGAGAGCTACCCTTTGAGGACCGGCTTTTATGTTTAGTTACCTGAGATCCATGGGAGGAAGAAGAGGCCCTTGACGATGTCGATGCAATGGATCTGGCATCTGAAGAAAAGAGGGTACCAAGCTTTGCATCCCGGTTCTGTCTTCCTCGTTTAGTCATCCCCATACAGGAGAGACATTCAGTTGGAGAATGTTCAGGTCCTAAACATTTCAGACACCAATCATGGGTGTCAGTGATGGAAATGGTACCGCCACACTTAGTACATTTTTTAAAACCACTAGTTGCTTTTCCATGTTTTAGGAATATGGGGCCTAGTGCCCAAAATGGCTCCTAGCACCAAAGAGAAAACTTTCTGAAAAGAAACAGTCTAAAGCCTACGTTTTTTTTTTGAAAAGAAAGAAAAGAAAAGAACCGGCGGTACGGGTAGGCGTCGTGCGGTAGGCAAACGTGACCACAAGAAAAGAAATTAAAGACAGAATTTTCTGCGGTGACAGGGAATAGATCCTGTCGGCTCCGCGGAAAATGAAGAACTGAATAGGGACAGTTGGAAAGGCGGGAAGGCAGCGCACATGTGCTGAGGGATGCTCCCAAAAGCGTTCCTATTGGAGCGTTCCTGCGCAGGCTCTGTCGGTACCGACGATACCCATTTTTGAGGACTACATTCCTGCTTGTTCCTGGAGATACCAAAACGCTTTCAATGACACCATCCATGCAGCCATGCATTCATCTCTAGGATGCAAACTTCCCTGTCTCAACCTTCACCCTCAACCGGGAGGATTGAAGAGAACACCACCTGCGCACCTATCTGCTTCACTCTCTGTCCAAGAGCCATGAAGTCGCTTTTGATATGCTCTGAGGGATACCTAGCAGTATCATTTGTGACATCATGGATAAGCAATATTGGCTAATAGTCAGTAGGCTTGATGAGTCTCAGCAAACTCTGTAACATCTTGGATTTTGGCACCCGGCAGACAGCATATCTCTCTGGATATCAAGTCTGGTCAGCAGATATATGCCTCAGTACCTCTTAGAAGAGAGTCACCAACCACCACTACCCTTCTCTTCCTTGTGGTGACTGATTCCGCAACTCCGGGGTGCTCGAGCTGTGGTTCTTCCCTTTCATCGGATGCTTCCACCTCCTCCACTTCCAGGGCTGCATTCTGGTTCTTCAATTCAAGGGCTGAAGGAATTGGATTGTTAATACTGCAGGCTCTGGTGACTCGTGTCCAACCTTCTTCCTTCTGTAGCCTCCCAGCTTCATCTCTGTCAGAGAGCTTGGATGTTCCAAGAAGCATCTCATCAATGCAATTTTTGCTGTCTCAAATGCTTCTCAGCCTTGCTACCTCTTCCCTGAACTCATCCACTTGTTTCCTGAGATCCTCAGCATGCAGGCATCCTGCACATGGAACCTCTCCTTCAGCTGGCATTGGGATCTCTGTCTGGACAGAGGCAGAAGCTGTAATGGGGACAACAGCTTTACCAGTACAATTTTTCCCAACCATTCTTAACATACATTCAGTGCTGTCATGTCCCTTTTATTTCTATAGGCCCTGGCAGCACTTACTGCACTTTAACTTTCATTAACACATGTTAACCTTTAATAAACATGCCCTAAAGAGTTTACAAATTAGTGGTCAAGTTTATTTATTTATTTATATATTTAAGATATTTGTTAGACTGCCTTTTGCAGGAAGCATCAAGGCAATTTACAAAACAAAGTACAACAGAAGCAAAATATAATACAATAGATGAATATAGACAATCAAGAACATAGCACAAGAAAGTCATCTGAGACAATAACAAGCAAAAAGGCAGCTAGTCAAAAAGGGTAAAAAAGCCAGGGATACAAGCTGAGAAAAGTGTAACTCCTTAAGACTAAATGAAGCTAGAAAATTCCTGGTTAAAGAGACAAGTTTTTACTTCCTTTTAAAACATTTTTATAGGAACTTTCAAGTCTAATATTTATTGGAAGTGAGTTCCATAGCTTAGGAGCTACACAACAAAAGGCAATGTTATGGGAAAATTCAAGATAAAGTCTAGAGGTAGGGGGTATAATAAGGTAGTTAGCCTGGAAGAATGCAGAGTTCGGCCAAAGACAGAAGGGCAGAGGAAAGATATATTGGGAAGCAGAAGTAAGGATGAGGTTGAGAACTACAGGCTGGTTAGTATGACTTCTGTGGTGAGTAAATTAATGGAAAAGATACTAAAACAGAGGATAGTGAGGTTTCTAGAGTCCAGTGGATTGCAGGATCCAAGGCAGCGTGGCTTTACCAGAGGCAGGACTTCTCAGACAAATCTGATTGATTTCTTTGACTGGGTGACCAGAGAGTTGGACATAGGGAGAATCCTAGATGTGGTGTACTTAGATTTCAGTAAAGCCTTTGACATCTTTCCACACAGGCAACTTATTAAAAAACTGAGCACCCTAGAGATGTACCCTAAAATGACTGACTGGGTAAGAAAATGTTTGAGTGGGAGGTGACAAAGTATATAGGTAAATGGAGCTCACTCTGAGAAGGAGGTTACCAGTGGTGTGCCGCAGGGATCAGTCCTTGGTCCGATTCTTTTTAACCTCTTTCTTAGTGATATTATGGAAGGGCTGTCAAGGAAATTTGCTTCTTTGCCGATGATACCAAAAGCCACAATTGAGTAGATTCCTAGGAAGGAGTAGATAACATGAGAAGGGAATTAACTAAGCTTGAAGAAAGGTCAAGAATTTGGCAGCTGAGATTTAATACTAAAAAATGCAGGGTCATGCATTTGGGTTGCAAAAATCCAAGGGAGCAGTACAGTGTAAGGGGCAAAGTACTTCTGTCCACGAAAGAAGAGCAGGGCCTGGGCATGATTGTTTCTGTTGATCTTAAAGTGGCTGAACACCTAGGTAGAAAAGGCGACAGTGAAAGCCAGAAGGATTCTTGGGTGCATAGGGAGAACAATGACCAGCAGAAAAAAGGAGGCGATAGTGCCTCTGTATAAGTCTCTGGTGCAACTTCATCTGGAGTATTGTATGCAGTTCTGGAGACCACGCCTTCAAAAGGATATAAACAGGATGGAGTCCTGCTAAATGGTCTTCATTATAAACCATATGGGGACGGGGGGCGGAGCCTGATGTCCAGCGGGTAGGACGCTTTGCGTTGAAGCTCCCGAGAGGCCTACTCAGAATCCTGACTTAATACCTATATAAATTTACTATTTTGCTCCGAGCTGAACCGGGGGCACCTCGGGGGGGGATGGCGGCCCACAAACCAGCGCGCTTGGACTTCGGGTCTCCTTCTTCTTCTCACGGAAAACGCTCCAAACGGAGGTATCCTCCCCGCAGAAGATGGTTCCATTTCGTGAAAACCCCGCAATGCACCTGGAGATTTTGGAGGAAATACGCGGCGTGAAGGGAATTGGTGCAGTCTAATGGAGAAGCGCTTCGAGCCATGCGAGAAGACTTTGGAGTGCTCCAAGACCGACTGAAGGTCTTTCATTACGGCAGGACAATATGGCGGGGGTCCTCCTCGAATCGCCACGAGGTGCGCTTGGGCAAACTGGACGAGGGCTGAGCGCCAGATACAGAATCTTCAAAAGGAGTTGGAAGATAGCAATAATCGCGCGCCCGTGCAACAATGTGAGGCTCCTTGGAATGCGGAGGGAGGGGAAAGCAGGAGATATAAGAGAATTCTTGCTCAAAACTCTTCCCTCCTTGCTGAAGATTACTTTTTCACAGAGAACTGGAAATCGATCGAGCACGCCGTGTTCCTGCCCGCATGGCGCTCAACGCACGACCCCACCGGCCTATTATCTTTAGCTTGCTACGATATCAACAAGTGGAACAAATTTTACATGCTGCCCCGAGCGAATCATCATTTGGAATATGAAGGTCGTAAGGTCTCCTTCTTTCCTGATTTGGCAAAGCCTACCGTTGACCGTCGGAAGAAACTCCTTGCTCTTCGCCCTCGACTTCACAGCTACAGGCTCGCTGTGGCCTGTTGTATCAGCGAAGCTCCGAGTGACTCTCCATAACCAGACCAGGACGTTCGAGGATCCTGATCTATTATCAACATTTTGGACTCCAAAGAAGCAGAACAGATGCGCTAATCCCAAATTTTGGACTCTTATCTGCCGGCTCTGTCCGCCATTTTGAGGGGCCGATGCGGCGGTCATAGCCCAGCACAGAAATAGCCTGGACTTCTTTCTTTCTCTGTATGACTTTTGGCTTTGGTCTCCTATCCCTTCATGATGTGTGCCTCGTCGGATTCGGAGCACGCACAGTCCTACAGGTTATATGTTTTTTCAATTTCGGCCTTCTCTGGGGTTCTCCCCGAGACACATGGGCGCCAGTAATTTTGGGGTTTTGGCTTCTCCTCTACCGTACTGCGGTTATCTTTGTTAATGTGGGGCGTCATTGTATGATATTAGCTTATTTTCCTAAGTCATGAGTACAGCCAGAGACACTCAGATAGAGGGACACATTGAAATATGTGTGCTATCATGATCATAATTTTAACTTGTCTGAATGGCATCATGTAAAATCTTATTATTAATCGTACAAGGCATTGCTGGTCCATTCAGCAGAAAGAAAATCCTTAGCTATCTGAGCCACGAGCACGTTGATTAGGTGTTTCTTCAGGAAACGCATTACACTCTGCTGAAACACTGAAACTCAAACGCTAGGCCTCACATGGTAGCTGCCTACTCTCCCACCGTTTCCAAATGGTACGGGATAGTCATTCTGGTCAAGAAGTTTTTGCACGCTACTGTACCTGATATTAGCGCTGACATGGAGGGGTAGATGGGCCCGTGTACACCTTGAGGTTGGAGATAGTGAATTCACGTGTATTTGCACTATGTCCGAATGTGGACAACCTGCTCATATGCAAGTTTTGCGCAGTTGGCCTCGGCCTCCGCTAATGCTCCATTAATACTTGGTGGCGATTTTATTCAAGTGCTCCCTCAATCTTTTCTTCTCAACAAGGTGCTTGTTGGTTGGAAGCTCCAGTACCGAGCAGACCTGTGTGGCTAGATATAGTAGCGGGCCTTTGCTCACCGATTCCTCTTACCTTACTCCCTGGTATGACTCTCCCATTAGATTCCCACTATCCACCAAGTTTTTTCGACACTTAGGGCCTTTAATATTCCTATGCAACTTTCGACTCCCGACTCTGGTCAGTGCAACTTCAGTATTGCATTCGGAACACTAGAGTACTCCGCTATCGGCACTCTCTGCATAAGGTTGATTGGAAACTTCCGATCTCTCGGTAGTCTAACGGGGTGTAGCATCCAATTTCACTAAACCTATGTAATGCTATCACTAGAGATACCTCTATAGCGCAGAAAGTATGGGAGAGAGAATTGCATGTGACTTTAACCTCGGAGCAATGGAGCCTTATCTGGAGCAGAGGGACACGGGTTTCCGACCCGCCTCACTCACTCAGACCCCTATTCTTTCTAGCCCACCGGTGTTTTTTTTACAACTCCTCACAGTTTAGACATATGGAACACTACTCAGGGTTAATGGTTGCTGGACAAGTCCTGTGGCCATTGGTTTATTACTCATTTCATGTTATGCATGAATATACGCACTACAGTATAATGGCGTCGGGTCTGGGGGTCGTATTAGTCTATATTGCACTCTAAGGAGTCCCTTTATCGGTTGTTTGTGTGTATTCGACCAGTTGAGGGGATCCCATCTCTCCCTAGAATTGGCTTATCTACTTTTGAACTTTATTCTTGGCATTGCTGTTTCCCTCATGAGTAATACTGGGAAATTAGTTCCCATCTGAGCCTCAATGAATGGTGGAATCATGCCTGTCTCTACAGTAATATGAACAAATACCTCGTCTGTTGCTTCCTCCGTTCAGACTCCTTTCTTATTGGTCTTAATGGAAGATGTTCAATGAATATGTACATTTTGCTAAATGCTCTCATTGACTGTCTAACTTTGTATATATCTCTGTCTCATGATTATGCTGTATTATGGATATTTTTTTTTTTGATTGTTTGATGTATAATCACTGTTAACTGGAAGCGCTCACATGCTGATACAAACGGGTAGAGAAGAAGCACCGGGGTGGGGGGTAATGGGTTTACTTTTCCTTATTGTATACTTGTTTTGTCTTTTTTGGTGTGTTGTTTCTTTGTTTGTTGCAAAATGAAAATAAAAGTTTCAAAAAAAAAAATAAACCATATGGGGACAGACTTAAAGATATTAATATGTATACATTATAGCTGTGGTTCCCAACCCAGTCCTCAGGTACCCCCAGGCCAGTCAGGTTTTCAGGATATCCATATTGAATATGCATGAGATAGATCAGCACACAATGGAAGCAGTGCATGCAGATCTATCTCATGCATATTCATTGTGGATACCCTGAAAACCTGGCCTGGGGGTACCCGAGGTCTGGGTTGGGAACCACTGCTTTAGAGGAAAGGCGGGACAGAGGAGATATGATAGAGATGTTTAAATACCTCCATGGCATAAATGCACAAGAAGAGAACCTCTTTTGTTTGAAAGTAAGCTCTGCAACGAGGGGGATAGGATGAGGGTGAAAGAGGATAGACTCAGGAGTAATGTGCAGAGATATTTCTTTACGGAAAGAGTGGTAGATGCATGAAATAGTCTCACAGTGGAGGTAGCAGAGATGAAGACAGTATCTGAATTCAAGAAAGCATGGGACAATCATAGAAGAGCTTGATTTTCAAAGGCCTCTACATGGGTAATTTCCTATCTGTGTAAAGGCCTTATCCGGGATTTTCAAAGGGCATCTACAAGGGTAGTGCCCTTCGAAAATCCTGGATATGTCCCTAACGCACCCAGATGCTATACGCATAGCAATAGGGTGTGTTAGTGGCGTTCCAGGGTGGAGTGGAGGCGGGCCATAGCACTACCCATCTAGCATTGATTTCAATGCTACAAAGTTAGAGCTCTGTGCCTTAAAGATAGGCGTGGGAAAACCTTGCCTGTTTTAAGGCGCTGGGGCTAACTGCGTAGCATCAAAAATCGGTGCTACACGGGTAGATGCTGTAGCTATCTGGGTCTGCGGCGACAGCCACATTTTCGATGCTGGGGCCACATATGACCCTGGCATGGAAAATCCAGGTTAGGTTGGAGGTGGGTGGGCTATGCGCCAATGCGACGCATAGCACCGCCCAACTGAAATTCAGGTCCAAGATCTCTAAAGGAAAAAAGGGTCTATAGTATTTAATGAGGAAGGGCAGACTAGATAGACTGTATGGCCTTTTTTTGCTGACATCTTTCTATGGGTTAGGATAAGGGCCTGGAACTGTATTCAGTAGTTAATTGGGAGTCAGTGCTGTTCAGACAGTAAAGGTAACACTCTAAAGTGGCATAATAAAATCAGGGTGAAAAACAGCCCTGGTATTTCACCACTATCCCCTAAATGAAAGCCTGTTACAAAATATTTTTATGTTGGACAATTTTCTAATGGTCTCCCTCTATTACTTGAGTTTGAGTCCTTTTAATTATTTAAATATATGCACTTAAAAGTCCTCTATAAAGGTCATAGTTCATAGTAAATAAGTTAGTTATAGATTTTCATCTCAAATCAATCTTTTCCTCTTTTATAACATTGCTAATGGAACTAGTCTTTTTAATTTCAGTTTAACACCTCAGCATAACTATGTTTTTGGACCAACAAAAAGTATATCTCCTGCTTCAGGGTATAGCACTGTCAATTATCTGAGCTTCCAAGATGCCAGGTTGTTATTTTTTCAGTGTTCTCCTGAACCATCTTTCAACCAGCACAGTTTCAAGAGGAAAAGTCATTTATCTTTACTCACAAACTTCTGCAAACCCGACGAGCATGCTCTTCTCTTTAATACATGCTCACTGTTGACTTGCTCCTATAAACAACAAAAGTTCATATTTCCTGGCACTGTAGAGCAATTTAATTGCCACATGCTGGATAAGTTGTAGACTTTTTAGTTGGCATAAAAAGGTACTGTCTTAAAGGGAATTATAACAATAAAGCTGATTAAGCATGAGGGCACCAACTAGTATCTGTGTAAGGCCTGATAGATTAAATATGCCTCAAGCTAAATATGATCTCCATACTAATAAGGAGATGTAAGCCTGAAATGAGAGGTTATTATCTAAGACTACTCCAAGGGAAGCAATGTTCAAACTGTATGGTTTCTACGTCATGGATAAAGGACATTTTTAATTTGGAATTACAATCAGCAGTTGAAACCTAATAAAACCCCAGAGCTGGGATGGGGGAGGGGCTAGAAAGGGATTACTAGATTTTTCTTTGGCAGCAGCTCACCAGCTAAAAAGGATGATGATTAATACTGAGCGGCTCTGGTGCATTGGACCTGAGCTAGTGGGGGTGGGTATTAATTTAGTCAAAGATAAAAATAGTCCTCTTGTATTCAGAATACAAATTGGATGGCTGGGGAAAATCTAAGTACAACATGAAACAAAGTTAAAGCTTGACTCACGCCATGAGCATGGGTAGCTGGGGACATGTTTAGAGGAAATTGGTAACTTTGCCTCAGACAACTTTGCTTGGCTGGCTGAGGGACAAAGCTGGATAAGAATGATAATAAAGCAACTAGGAAATGTCTCTTTGGCAGTGAGTGCTGCATTAGTGCCAACTTTAATTATGGTTAAATGTGTTATGTACGTATATTTGCTGTGAACTGTGGCCTGTTTACTCATTGTAAAAACTATTCCAGCTGGTAATAAAATGTTACTTGAAAGAAACTGGTGTGAATAGTTTAATGAAGGTGTGGAGATGGGGGAGGAGGGGGAGCAGGGGCTTAATTTACATGCATTTTTTTTAGAAATCTAGGAGTGGGCATTTATATCAGCTCTAGGACGGATGTAAGTGATCATACCTTAATTTTGGCCACTTGCACTATGGGCCCGATTCTGAGTGGCGACTTGCAGGGCTGCACGTCCCAGCGGGACATGTAGCCCCGCAGATGTCCTGCCCATATTCCCCCTCCGACTCTCCCTACATAGCCAGAGCAATGGTATGTGGGGAGCCAGTGGGGGGTGGGAGGGGGTGGAGTGTGGGTGCAGCGGGGGCAGGCTGAGACAACAGGACCAGTCTAAGATCTCACTCTGCCTCTCTGACATTGCTGCCTGGATGTCCCACCGCCACTTAAAACTGAACATGGCCAAAATTGAGCTTCTTATCTTTCCCCCGAATGATTCCCCTCCTCTTTCCCCTTTCTCTCTCTCTCTCTCTCTGTTGATAACTCTGTACTCCTTCCTGTTTCTTCAGCATGTAACCTTGGTGTTATCTTTGATTCCTCTCTCTCTCTTTCTCTTCACATATCCAGCTCATTGCTATAACTTGTCATTTCTTTCTATACAGTATTTCCAAAATTCGCCCCTTCCTCTCTGTTGACACCACTAAATTGATTGTCCACTCCTTAATCACCTCCGTCTTGATTATTGTAACGTTCTCCTTGCCGGCCTCCCTGCAAGCCACCTCTTTCCTCTTCAGTCAATTCAACACTCCGCTGCTCGACTCATTTTCCGCCAGTCTCGTTTTTCCCACATCACTCTTCTCATGTCGCTTCATTGGCTTCCCATCTGTCTCCATATCCAATTTAAACTTCTCCTCCTGACCTATAAATGTATTCACTCTTCTGCCCCCCAGTACCTTTCATCTCTCATCTCTCCTTACACCCCCTCTCGGTTGCTTCGCTCTTCTAACAATCTTCGTTTATCTGTGCCCTTTACTCGTACTGCCAATTCCAGACTTCGCTCCTTCCAACTGGCAGCACCCTTTGCTTTGAATAGTCTCCCTATCTCTGTGCGCCAGGCGTCCTCCCTGGCCATTTTCAAGTCCAGACTAAAATCCCACCTCTTCACTATTGCTTTCCGTTCCTGTCTTACCCTATCTTGATCTCTCTATCAACATTTGCTTACTTTGTCCTGTAAATTTTTGTAACTTATTTTGTTTTCTGTCTAATTAGATTGTGAGCTCTAATGAGCAGGGACTGTCTCTCTTCTATGTTTGTACAGCGCTTCGTATGTTGCAGCGCTTTATAAGTCTTTAATAATAATAATAATAGTATTGGGCCGATTCAGGTCACAGCCCTGTACGTCCTGCGGGGTCAGGGGGAACGTGCTGTTCCTCAAAGGTGGAATAAGCAGCTTTGACTGGGTGATCGGGGCCAGAACCCCCCCCCCCCCCCAGAGGCCGGAGCCAGGGGCAGGTAGGTCCCTGCAGTCCGATCCTGGCCCTGGCTACCCAGCCTTGGATTGGGTGGCAGGGAAACAGAGGTTTGGCACCACGGGAGTCAGGGGAGCCTGCAGGGAGGACGTCCCTGCAGGTATGCTGTTGTATGCCAGGCCATCTTAGGGCCCGATCCTGCAACTGCGGGAACATCTGGTTCCCCACGGTGCAGAATCGGGTCCAAAGGGGCCCGTTCTGCTCGGGGCTATCCAGACAGCCCGGACTTGCCCTTTAGGGAATCTGGCTCCAAGTGTTTCCTTACCATTCCCCTAGACATATCTTGTTCCCAGTTGTTGTGTTGTCTGTCTTGACTAGATTGTAAGATCTGATTAGCAGGGACCATCTTTTACATGTGTCTGTACAGTGCTGTGTGCACCTTGTGGTGCTATACAAATGATCAGTAGTACTAAAAGTAGGTGCATACTTATAAAATTACCCTCCACGTGTGTGTATGTCATGCTTGTTGAGTTTGATTATCAAAATTGCAGGGGGAAGGACTTGCAGTTTAAGAGTTAGTTGAGAAGGGAGCAGGCTGACTGTTTGCTTAGGGCACCTAATAGACTTGCCCTGGTCCTGATTATGGACAGTTGCATTCTATGCTGCCTGGAAGAATACTTTTCATATTTAGTCTCTTGTCTTGGAACCGATACTTTGATGTTGCATACATACTGTGATGATCCCATGAGTTACATTGGTGGAGTGTAAACTCATGGTAAGAACACTCTTCTCCTCAGATCAAACTGATCTCAGGAGAAGAGTCAGATAAGGAATGCACAGAAATAAACCGGAAGGGCATACTGGATTAGATAGAACAATGGTCACCTATATGGAAGAGGGAACATGAAAGGTTAACTAACCTATGAAAAATGATGATATTGAACGCTGAACATCTCAAACCATACTATACACTGCACTGGAAGTCACTTATTACCCATACCAAAGAACACTGGGTTAATACTGAGTGATAAAAAGAGTGCAATATATTAGCAAATCAAAGGCACTCATATCACAATATTTTAAAGCTTCATGGGGGACAGACTCCATCCTGCCACTACGTGAAGATTGGAGGTGGTTAAACTACAGGTATAATAAGATGAAAAGCCAAGGAATCTACTTTTCGGGAATTAATGAGATTTCTTTTTTCATAAAATGATTTCCCAGGGAAAGCCTTAATGAGAATCAGGAGATTAAACCTTGGCTTGCTTATTTTTTTTAACACAAAGCTTTAACTGAGGGGCCATGGCCAACCAGAATCTCCAATCTTTTTCTGTGATTAGCACAGTAAAAAAAAAAGAAGCATTACTGCAGTTTCAGAAGAATCCCTAGTAGATAAAAATGTTAAAGAAACAAGAGGGCAGAATAATTGTGTTTCACTGTCTGTCCTTGTATTACATAATGGTGTCAGCGATGTGATCTTTGTTTTCGAACTGCCAGAGCTGCAGAGATGGGAGCAAAAACATCCAGGAAACTCACAAAATTGTTCTCCCCTAATACACTGGTTCCGTGTAGACTGCACGATCCTTTACATTATTCCTCAGTAGACATTTTCCCAATCACAGTCGAAATTCATGTAATTCTATTTGCTTCTACCACTTTTGGCAGTGAGACGACTAGATGACCGTATGTTGTGTTTGCCACCTGCCTGGAAAAAAACATTTTCAGTCCTTTCTGTAGCCATCTCGCCAAGTGTTAACAGATCAGTTTTTCTATATCATCCTGATTTGCAGGTATTACTATACTTTGGGGGAAACTATTGTAATGTTTTCTCATTAAGATAGTCTTGCTTGCAGAATGTGGCTGTGTGAGATGATGTATGTATCCCAGCATTTACCTTTTTAGGGTCCTACCCTTAACGTAGAGGTAGACCTTCAGGCACTGCAGGGGCCTGGCAAACATGGAGCAAGTCCCAGCAATTCTTCCAGATGAGAGGAACCAACCTGGTTCCAGACCCAAAGGGATCAAGCTCACAATCATTCAAGGAAAATAATCTTTTCACAGGTATTGTTCCAGAAACAAATGTTTACTGAAATAAAAAGTAACTGGTAGGATGTAAAAGAAATCCTTGTCAAAAAATTGGAGACACTCAAAAATACAACAAAAATGCAGAAAGCATATCAGCAGTGCAAACTCCAGGTTAGCCCTTCAGCATTCATTTGCCTCCACAACTTTCCCAGAATCCAATATTCAATCAGCTGCTACTATCACAGATTCTCCCTTGCATCGATCAGTACCTAGCTATAACATTAACACGTGTAATGCAGGCAGAAAATAGTTGATATAAAATTGATGGGTGCTGAGGAAAGTACACATACTGTACGTTTATGTGGATTGTGTGTAGGCATCCCAGGAGTGAAGTTTGAGGGTGCAGGGACAGAGGTGTGAGGTTCATGCCTACCTACACCTTGAATATTGTGTGCAGTTTTGCTCATCATATAGCAGAATTAAAAAAGATACATAGAAGAGCAACCAAAATGATTGAAGGCTTAAATGAGGAAAGGCTTAAAAGGTTAGGGCTCATCAGCTTAGAAAAAGATGGATGAGGAGAGATATGATAGAGGCCTATAAACTAATGAGTAGAATGGGTAAATGTAGATCAGTGGAATGGGTAAATGTAGATCAGTTATTTATTCCTTCAAAAAGTAGAAAGGCAAGGGGGGCATGCAATGAAGCTACAGTGTCTCAAATTTTAAGTCTGCATAATCAAACTGGAATTTATGGCCAAAGGATGTAATAAAAGCTGTTAGTGTAGCTGGGTTGGAAAGAGGTTTGAACAAGTTCCTGGAGGAAAAGTCCATAAACCATTATTAAACTGGACAGGGAAAACCACTGCTTACCTCTGGGATAACCAGCATGGAAACTTTCTAGCGTTCGGGAACTTGACAAGTACTTGTGACCTGGATTGGCCACTGTTGGAAATAGGATGCTGGGCTTGAAGGACCTTGGTCTGACCCAGTATGGCAGTTCTTATGTTCTTATGAACATGTAGAAAGTGCCTGTGCCTCAGAGCAGGTGGCATTTATGCATAGTAACAAAGTAAATGATGGCAAATAAAGACCAGCACGGTCCACCTAGTCTGTCCAATAAGGTGGCTAGAGTTGTAGAGCTGCATCTGCCGCTCTGGGCAGGTTACTCCCCCTCTATGCCTTTGCTTAAGGTTGTACCTGCAGCTCCAGGCAGGTTACCCCTCCCTATTTATGAAATTATTTATGTTTACTTTGATTCCATCCTCTTGCTATGTAGTGATCTTCTATGCATTATTTGGGACTATTCTACTGTATGTGCCTATTTTATAAAGGTACATACATATGTATGTTTCTTTTATAAAATAGGCATTTGGGTGGGGAAATAACTTGTGTACGTAATTATAACATTCCTTATGCTTGGATTTGGAAAATATAAATAATAAATCTAAAAATCCAATCCAAATCAAACCAAAGATGTTTCATTCATAACAAATACATTACAGCTAACGGCTGTGGATTTCTAATTCATTACTAGAGATCCTTAGTCACAAAACAGATTTTCTGAGGGTTGAACTTTCTTCCCTTTATGAGGAAAATGGGAAGTTCTCACATTCATAAAATAGAACAGCAGGGCATTAGGCCTACTGTAACTGTGTAACAAGACCAGGGCTGGTGCAAAAGTGTTGGATGCCAAAGTTGAAACCTCATCCTTGTCCTTCTTAATAAGCTTTGAGCCCATAGGTCTTCCTTCTGCCTGAGATTGTGACAAACTCGATAAGCACGATCACTCCAACTCCGTCCTCTCAGAACAATATTTTAAGAATGCATAATTGGACATCATACTTTTATACATATATTCATACCTACTGAGGACAATTACCCAGATAAATGGGCTACTTGAAAACTGCCCGTCCTTCCTGTGCTTGAAAGGGTAAAATTATGCACCGATGTTTCTTTGAGCTCGTGTGGTTATCAGGATATTTTGTCTTGCTTTGCTTTGACTGCAGCTGCCTTTTGCTGCCCCCCCCCCCCTCCAAGAAGCTGTCCTCTAGGTAATCATCTAGTTTATTTAGAGGGTCATTCTGAAAGGTTTAGTCATGGTTTGGATGTCTGCAGACATGCACATGGACTTCAAAGTCACAGACACATCTCTGTAGCCACTCCACAAATGCCGTTCACAGACATCTCCAGTACGGGGACATTCACGTAGGCACAGGGGTATAGCCGAGGCATGTCTGGGGAGGGGCAATGGACTTATACATCCTTGTTCGATCCCAGAAGCAGTGGAGCTGTCTGCAGGCACGTGCATGTTTATTCCTGCTCCAGGCATGAATAGGTATCAGGAAAGTGTTTGTTTTCACCTTAAAACACCCAGAGAGTGTAGAGAAGAGGGAAAATTAAGTGACTAGCTTTAGATTACAAGGTCCAACACTGGGATTTGAACTCTGGCTACCCAGTCCCTACTCTAACCATTATGCTATTAAATGCATTGGTTCTGAAATACTCTCCTGGGGATGTCTATATAGACATTTGATACACATGCATATCGAGCATGTCCATGTTCCTGGGATTCTGCCTGAACTTGCAAGCACCTGCCTTTCTTTTCAGACGTTCTGGCTTTGACATCCCAGATTGCACTTGGGCGTCCCATTTGGAATGTGCCTCTTAATGATTAAGCTGGCCTGAGAAAGACAAATGACCTTCTCAAAGGAAAGATCAGGTTTGGAGAACACCTCCAACTAGAATATCCGCTTCTCTCAAAAACTCCCATAACTTTCCATGACAACCACTTCCCAGAAATATGTTCCAAAAATTCCCCAAAGCTCCCCCCAGGAATAGTTTCTTATAAATAATAGAACTTCTTCTAATGCATTATATAAACTAAGGGGCTGATACACAGTCTCGGCGGTCAGCTTTTTAAATAAAATACTGCCTGCCACAGCTGAATAAAATCTATACATTAATTGCCAGTATCTGGATGTGGCTGGTGCTAAATACATGAATTTAGCGGTGACTGATGCTTCTATCTGGATAGTGATGATAGTGGACCCACGATTTGGATAGTTAACCAGATAGTCAGGACAGCTTTTTTTCCGTCTTAACTTTACCTGGACAGTTATCTAGTTGGTGGACTGAATATCAGCGCTAACTCTCTCTACCTATGGATCACCCCAACACCATCCAGTTAATGTTGAGCTGGACAAAGGAAGTATTCAATGGCACTATAAAATAGTGCTACTGAATAGCTTGCTAGCTAGTACTTATCCGCTTAGCAGGTGCTGATAACTGGATAAGCACTTTTGAATACCCTAACTTTATTAATCCAATATGCACGTTATGCATAACATCACTACTGCTAAATACCAGCAGGAATACTACATTATTCAGTTAATAAAGTATTTGCATGGAAAGGGGATATGATTTGCTAAAGGGAAATGCAAAAGTACACAGAGTTAATAAAGCTGCAGGTAGATCTGCAGCAGCAATGAAACCTACCACCTGGCCTGTTCCAATGTTTTCATCCTTCTCCAAAGGACACTGGTGCAACTAATGGAGACAGCGAGTATCACTGGATCTCAGCGCTGGAGGGTAAGTATATTATAGTCCTGTCTTGTGTTATGTGTGTACTACTATATTCTACCTAAAGGATTGAATAGTGCAGCTAAGAAATGATTTTAAATATATAAATCAATACAACTTAGGGACCGATATTCAAAAGCACTTATCTGGTTATCAGAACCTGTGCCGGTCAGCGCCTCTGAATATTTCCTCCGACCACCGTGGCTCTATTCCGATCGTGTCAGGCCAAAGCTGGGTTGGCATTTGGGGTTATCCATTTAGCAGTGATATTCAGCCCAAGCCAGATAACAAATCTCACAAAGTAGGCCACAAAAAAGTAAATCAGTCCTAACTTTATGTGGTTTGCGTTGCGGATAATGGCTGAATGTTGTACGTAGCTGGATAGTGATCGTGGTCTGTATTGAAAATGGATATTGACACTGGCTGCTATCCGGATACTGGTGCCAATATATGGTTTTAATATAAATACCGCGGCTGGCATTTAAAACAAATGCTGACCGCAGAATTCATTGACCTGTTAGTGTAATAAACTTGCAAACTATAGGAAACAGGTCTTCAGCCTGGTCTTCTGGGGGCTACATCAAGGCATAGTCCTCCCTCTGTTTTTTTTTCCTGCTCCCGGTTCTCTCCATAACTAACCCTCAGTTTTATAAGAGGATGAAGACCTGGCTACTTTCCAGAGATGTGATGGATTAGTCTTGACCCAGCAGCTAGTTGAATGTCTGAGTACTTCTTATTTGAAAGGTTGCTTCATTTTAAACAAATTTAACCAGTTAACAGGCTAATATAAAACCTTATGGGAAAAATAAAAATGATAGTTGGTTGAATGGAATATGTAATTGAATATTCTTGACATTAGAAATGGATTTAAATGGTAGGATCAACTTTAGCAAATTCCTGAAGGCATTATCAATCAGGCAATGTGAAAACAATATGTATTTTTCACGTTTCATTTGGCAATAATGTAATAGTTTAGGGTCATTTATCTGTGGAATAAAAGCCTATTGAAAGCTACTCTGAACAGCTGATATAAAATGGAATTACAATGAATGGATTTTGCTTGATTTTAACTACAGCGAACTTGAATTGCAGATGAAAGAATGTTTGATCATTTAAGTAGAAGAGATCTGAACTGAGGCTGAACAAAGGGGAAATAATTTGTTTGGTTGGAATGCAATAACGTTTCTGACATCAGTTGAAGGAAGACAAGTTTATGCAGAATATAGTGACTCAAACCAATCAGAAGCTCAATTTAATTTGGGCAGCTTATTCTAGCCAATCTGAGACCCTAAGGCACAAAGGGACCCAGTGAAAGCTGTGAAGTAAAAAGTGCTATTCAGTTATTATCAGATAGTGAGGCTGAGATATTAATCTCAGAAATTATTTCTGAAAAGGGATTTTGTGTGTTCAAAAGCAGAAATAATGTTGACAAACAATCTAAGGGCAAAAATGCTGTTACTTTTGCATTTTTTTAATGTGTGATGCCTTTTCTGCAAAACCAATTCACAAATGTGGTCTTGGGCAAGCCACTTAACCCTCCATAGCCCATGTTCCCTGTAAAATAGTTATCTCCAAATTATAATGCCCTGTTCAATGTAATTTCAGTTTGTTCAATGTAAACCGCACTGATGCAGAATAGCGCGGTATATAAGAGAATGTAAATAAATAGAGTAAACCTTTGGACATGGTCCACTATTCATGAAGCAATTAGCTGCTGCGATGTAAAATTGTGCTGATTATACTAATGCCAAGTGTAAGAATGGGCAGATGAAAATGTCTTTAAAGGCCTGTTTCTGAAAAAAAAAGCCACACCTTACTGAGTTGAAGTTTTTTGAAAGGCCCCTGGAGCTTCACTTCATACAGTGAGGGGTTGAACTCAAAAGGGGCCACTTAACTTTTGTAAACAACATCCCTTCCCAGTAACCAGAACGTCTTGATAGCCCCGTGGATCTCTTTCCCCTTACCCATCACCCAGCCCCCTGCCACAAAATTTTAAGGAAAAAGTTATCAGCGGGCAACTTACACGATGCAAGGTTCCACATTAGGAACCACCACCCAGGAAAAAGATTTAGGCGTCATTGTGGATAACATGTTAAAACCCTCCTCCCAGTGTGCAGTGGCGGCCAACAGAGCAAATAGAATGCTAGGTATCATAAGGAAAGGAATGGAAAATAAAACAAAGGATATTATACTGCCTCTGTATCGTTCCATGGTTCGACTGCACCTTGAATATTGTGTGCAATTATGGTCACTGTATCTTAAAAAGGATATAGCGTTATTAGAAAAAGGTTCAGAAAAGAGCCACCAAGATGGTAAAGGGGATGAAAGAGACGGCTGAGGGAAGATATGATAGAAGTCTATAAATTAATGAACGGAGTGGAACGGGTAAATGTAGATCAATTGTTTACGTTATCAGAATATAGAAAGACTAGGGGACATGAAATGAAGCTACAGGGTAAACTATTTAAGACTAATAAGAGAAAATATTTTTCACTCAATGTGTAATCAAACTCTGGAATTTGTTACCGGAGGATGTTCTAAAAGTAGCTGGGTTTAAAAAAGGTTTGGACACGTTCCTGGAGGAAATGTCCATAAACCATTATTAAAAGGGACCCAGGTTATCACTGCTTGACCCAATACAAGCATTGTGGAACTTGTGTCTTTTGGGGGAACCTCTAGGTACTTATGACCTAGATTGGAAACAGGATACTGGGCTCGATGAACTTTGGTCTGACCCGGCATGGCATATCTTATGTTCTTATGTTCTTTGCTTCCTTCTAATGGCACCTTAAAAAAGAAATCGTCTGATGGCCTCTGCTCTGTCCCCAGGGCATCGAATTTATCGGTGGCCTTGTGAGTCCCAAAGGCCTCTTTCATCTCTACAGAAATGTTTAACCATGCTTAAAAAAAGGCTGCCCCTACTAAGTCCTATCCCTTTTAAGGCCCTGCACTCAAATTTAAATAAAATACTAGGAGCAAGGGAACCAGCAAAGTACTTACCCAAAAGTGATTTTCCTGAAGGGAGCAGGTGTGATTTTCTAGTTGTGCTTGCCCAACTGCTGTAATCTTATAAAATGACACCGACTGACCATTAGCTGTACATTGACGCTACAGGTCAGCCAATGTCATGTTCCAAGATGATGCTGGCAGGGCAAGAGTGACTGGAGATCACTTTTATCCCCTTCAGGAAAATTAGTTTTATAATCAGGGCCGGCCCATCCACTAGGCAGGCTAGGTGGCTGCTTAGGGTGGCAGACCTCTGTGGGAGGCACGGCATGGCGCCTGCAGCAGGCCATGTGCTTTGGCACATATGACCTGCCGCTTTTGATCCCACTTCTGACAGGAAGTTGTGTCAGAGGTTAGTCAGAAATGGCTAAGGGCGACTGATGCCATCGTGCCAAGCTGAGCCGTCCCCCCACTGACCCTGCTGATGGAATCAGCAGCAGCAGGGGGCGGCGGTGCAGCTCAGTGCGCCTTGGAAGGGAGGCGGCACAACCAGGTCTTCTGCCTGGGGTGGCAGAAACCTTTGAGCTGGCCCTGTTTGTAAGTAAAGATTTTGGGCAGGGTTCTTTGGGGCTAGCAGTTTTTATTTAGTGTCCTAGTCTCAAAGGGGGTAGGACTTGGTGATAAACAGGTTTTTTTAAAATACTGTCAGTCACCACAGATTTGGGGAAGGCTCATTAGAACACCAGGGATTTGCTGCCTTTGTAGAAGCAGAAGGAGGCATTTCTTTTGTTAAAGGCACGTCACTCTTAAAAGGGAGACAGGAAGCCTTTTGTTTTCAACATTTGCAATTGTGCAGAGGCAGTGGGTTGAGTGAGGGGAAAGGGGCCCAGTGACAGGAACTGTGTGACTCTTTTAAGTTAAGCCTGCTGCTGCATATAGCGGACATTTTTTAAAAAATTGAACATGCATTGTTAGAGCTGGGAACATACCTCGTACAAATTTTGCATTATATTTCTTGTGATATTAGCTATGGATGTAGCTGAGGCAGAAGCTCAGCTGAATCTATAGCTAAACTAAACTGCAACATTTTTCACAGATGAATACATGAGTCCATTGTAAGAGAGAAGGCTGTGTGTGAGAGCAACTGCTGCATATTTTGGGTGAAAACTAGACCACTGAAGCTAGAAGGTTACAGTGACTATTGAAAAAAAAATAAAGTCATAAACCAGAGCAAGTATCCCTTCTATCATTTTTGGATAAGGATTTTTATTTATAGACATAATTCTGTAAATAAACCATATACAGTATACCTAGGTAGACTAGACCTAGGTAGATCTCCAAGTTATAATGCCCTGTTCAATGTAATTTCAGTTTGTTCAATGTAAACCGCACTGAAGCTGAATAGCGCGGTATATAAGAGAATGTAAATAAAATAAATAAATAAACAGGCATCATATAGGGGCAACTCAAAAGAAAGAATGCATAGTGGGGTATTAGTAGTTTAACTGGTTGTAAAGAAATCCACAAGACACCAAATCCATGATGGACCACTTGAGAATTCTGAAATAAGAATACATGAGCTCTTTTACACAAATTTTCACACAATTCTGTTCATAATTATATTACGTAATTGAATTGAAAAGTTTTAAAATAAAGTAAAGTATTTAAACCATAATTGTTATAACATTTGAACACTGTTCCTGAGCATTTTTGCAAAAAGTCTCATCTCATTGCTTTCCTGCTTCAGCTATCTTTGTTCCACTTGGAGTTTTGCTGTCCTGACTGCATTTCCTGCTTCTCAGCTGTTTCAGATATTTTTCTCTGTCTTTCTTTTTCTGTGATCCTGTGACAAAGAACAAGTTTTGTACTGAAAAATGCTTCTGAGCAAGGCTGATGAGCCATCAGACTTGATTCCTCCATTGCAGTGTTTGCCTATTGGTTTCCTCTGTTCTTTGTCTCCCTCCTTTCCTCTTGTTTCCCATGTTTACTTACATTCGTCACCCCTATCCCCTCTCCTCACTGTTTGTGTTTTCTTTTTCCCTCCCCTTGCATTTTGTTTTGTTTCGCTTCCCCCCCCCCCCCTATTCTTTTGTAAACCACTGTAACTAGGTGGTTGCCTGTGGCAACAAAGAAGAGCAGTAGTCAAAGCAAAGCAATAGATCCTGACAGCCATAGAAACTCAGATTTAACAGCACATTCTTTAACCTGAAGGGAGAGGGAGCACACACACACTATGGGATACTTTTACTAAAGGCCAGTAAGGGTGCACCGAGTTGCACGTGTTAACGGCAGTGTTAAGGCCCCCCTCGTACGTTAAAGGCTAGGATGGAGAATAGGCTTTCTGAGCGCAAGCGGCCGATTTGCAAGCATTAACAGGACATTGGGCGGTTAGGGTGGCAAGCATGCACGTTAACGCCCGATAAGGCCAGTTACCTTAATATGGGATAAAGAAGCCAATGGAGAAGTCAGAAATGAGGTGCTGGATGGGAACAAAGGGAAGTGGTGACGGACAAGTCAGATGCATATCTCACATATGAGACAGTGACTGTGTGGATAATGTGGGACGCAATTGGACTGTATGAGTTAGGGGTGCAAATGTAATCCACTGTGATGTCCGTGGGTGGCATAGGATTGGGTAGAAATGTGCCATGCAGTAGCCACCATGGCGTTGATGTAGGCCTAGAAAGAATACCTGGGCAGCAGTGGTGACCTGCATATCATTTGCAGGTGAGGTGAGAATGATATGCCCCAATCAGTAAAATGCCACAGTGTGGGACAGGGAGTAGCAGCTGGCAGGATAATGCATGACTGAACATGATGGACAGATGCTGATGGGCTGAAGGATGGATGGGGTAGATGAGAGTGCTGCATGGCCTTGCTGCCACAATATACCTGATATGACCTCACAAATGCAACTAATCTCAGTTGTAGTGTGTGTGAAAAACAGTTGCTGTGCCATAGGGAAGGTTGAATACCATCTTTTGGGGTTTCACAATTGTCTCAGCTGTTCTAACCACCATACAATCATCCTGCCACATATGCATAGAACAAATGGATAAGGAGGCTAGGATCCAAGGACATAACAGCAACGCATATGGACAAGCTGCATGCAAGCACCAAGTGCTCTTGGACAGATCAGGTCTACACTCATACTGTCTGCTGGAACAAAGTCACTCGCATGATGTCACACACTTCACATCCACTCATGTCTCTGAAATGATATGTCACTCATATTGCCCATATGGAGCAAGTAAGGACATGTGATCCTCTATGCAGTTGGCCATCTCAGTAGTGGGATGTTCCTGCATGTACTGCATATATGTGATGGAGCAAAAGATGTTCATTCACAGTTATCATGAAAGTTTACAATCATATAAAACTCCAGTGTCGTGCATCTACAGGATGAAGTTGTACAACCCTTTGCAATGTGCTGCAGCACAGTCAATAAAGTCATGCTGTCAGACTTGATTCTAGTGTGCATGCTTGCAGAACCAATGTATTATCAAAACACACAAAAAAGAACAACATATGTCCCCAAGTCAATGCTGACTCCTGGCAACCCAGCACTCCTGGGTTTTCTTGGAAGTGTTACCATAAATATATTGCTAGGCTTTTCATCCCAGTTAATGGAAGGTGAACTGACTTTCCCAAGGCCACAAATATGATTCAAACCCTGGTCTGTTCCTTATTGAGCCATTCAACTACACCTCCACACTTTTCTCTACAGTACTCTCTAGAATAAAGTAGACTACAGGTCCTTGCTTGCAATGGCCTATACCCAAGACTTGAAACAACTTGGCAGGCATATAAAGAGACAGTTGGAAACCACTACTAGGGCCTGCCTGCTGTGGAACACATGTAGAATAGACTGCACTGCACACTCAGTACAGCATCTGCATAAAAGATACATAGAAGCAGTATTAATCTCCTATCCAAAGGCCAAGTCACATGTGAGAGCAAGATGCCCTGCCTTCCACTATGCCAACATTCACACACAGAGCTCCATGGGGCTGCAATGTGGCACTAATCCTTGAGGCAGCACATGCGCAGAGTGTGCTTTCCCTTAAAACCTGCTGTACAATACACCATACGCCAAACTCATGCCTCATTCATGACCCATGAGGTCTATCCCAGACCATCCTGCCCTCTCTGGGGGGCCCTGCACACTTGCTCCTTCGTCATACGAGACATGCAGGTTCTGGCCAGTGCTGCATTGATCAGGGTCACCACTATGGCTGCAGTCAGAGCTATGTGTGCTGGTATTGGTTAGTTCCTTGATTACCCAGGATGCACCTTACAATCTGAGCACCTATACTCAACGTTTTACCCAAAGGAGAATGCAGTAATCCATCACATCATCTCTGGAATGTGCAGGCACATTGCATGCTTCATGCACGTAATAGTCGCAACATCTACAAGTGTCTTTTTTCACCGGCCACCCTGAATATAAGGAAGGGCACACATCACCAGATCCTCAGATCAAACACTACAATAGTTGGTCTCTCCCAGTTCTAGAGCAGATCTTTTCCACTATCAGAACACTGCAGATGTTGAGTAATGTATGTCAGGCTAGACGCTTGGTACCCTGTACAACTGCAGCATATTGATGTGGCATGCCCCATCTGGTCCTTATGACCCTCATCTTCTGGCTGGAGTCTCTTAAAGTAACATCTTATGTTTGTGGGCTTGGGCAGTTGTTTCCAAGGAACCTGAATGCAGTGAGGGGGGTGCTGATGCACCCCCCTCACTGCATTCAGTGAGGGGAGGAGTAGCCTAGTGGTTGGGGCAAGGTACTTCAGGCCGGAAGGTTGGTGGTTCAAATCCCACTAGAGGACAGCAACCTTGGGCCGGAAGGACTGGGGTTTCTAGTCCCACAGATGCTCCTTGTGGCCTTAGGCAAGCCACTTAACCCTCCATTGCTCATGTTCCCTGTAAGTATTAGTGTATGTGTCTCATATCCCCACATGTTAAATGTATCCCCCAATTGTGTTGTGACCGCTTTGATTGAAGGATAAGGCGGTATACAAAACTGTCTAAATAAATAAATAAATAACCACGGCCTGCCAAAACCATAGTCATCAGCAAGTTATAGGCAGCCCCAGAAAAGCAGCTCTCCTCTCTTTCTGAGACATCTATTCAGCTAGATTTATCACAGTCAGCCTGCAGATGTGGCGTGACACTGGGCTGTGTCAGCTACTCACACACCATCTGTGCCAGGTCTGCTAGCCACAATGAAAATGTTGGCTCTGTATAAACAGCATGGATAGCCAGCAGCCTGCCATAATGAAACAATGCCCATGCACCTGCAGATTGACCCTAGATAGCACTATGTGGATACATAGTCATGACATGGTCACAGCTCAGTCAGAGTGAGAGTAGCCACTCAGCATGAACAGATGTGTGTAGGCAGGCTATGCTTGTGCCAGACACAAGTTATGATGGACCAGTCATTTACCAAACCTCTGGCTCATTGACATCCTGTGCAAACTGTTCACAGTGGCCTACATCACACAGCCCCTTCTATCAAACCAAGGGCTGTGTGAATCACCCAGGAAACTGGTAAGCTTTTAGCTTAGAAGCACAGGACAGGGCACTGTGTAGCAGCCAACTTCCAATTTTTAATAAGTCTTCATTCCCTCCCTCCCTACCAGACTCCCACCCACCCCGGGATATTCATAGCATTATAGGTGCTTAAACCTCTTAAAGGGAAGGAGGTACCCATATTCATTCTCAGGTGCAGCTGTTTATCCTCATCAGGCATACAATAAGGACCTGAGATTAATTAATCTTGAGGTGAACAAAATCCATTAAACGTGTTAGGTATAGTTTTATTTGTATAAATATCCCCAGCAAAACCTAAGTAAACAAACAATTTAAATATCTAAACACAACCTTAAAACTAAGAAGCAGACAGCAGTCTAGCAGTGAGATGGGGGCTTTCCAGGCTTTTGCATTAAATGTCACATGTATGATTTTCTTCCAGTTGGTGAGGGGTCTTATGTATGCACTAGTTGCAAGGAACTCTGCTCTCAGGAAATGAGTCAGATTTCTGGAGGCTAGAGTAGCAGATTTGGAGGACATAAGGAAGACAGAAAGTACATAGACGAGACCTACAGGGATGTAATACTGAAGTCCCACCTTCATTCTGGTAGCATCCCTGTTGAAGAGAGGTCACATGACAGGACAGCATCACCCTAGTGTGACAGGAAGTGATTCTGTAGCTAGAACCTGTCCTCCAGGTGATGTAAAACCTTCTCGAACTGAGGAGATTTCTCTCAGGCCATGTTCCCAGGAGAGAAGGGTTAGGACAGCAGTTATAGTTGGTGATACGATCATTAGGCGTGTAGATAGCTGGGTGGCTGGTGGATGTGAGGATCGCCTGGTAACATGCCTACTTGGTGTGAAGGTAGACGACCTCATAAACCACCTAGAAAGTGCTCTTCATACCAATGACACAGGAAAGTGTGGTAGTGGAGTCCAAACTTAGGCTTTTAGGTAGAAAGTTGCAATACAGAACTTCCAGGGTAGCATTCTCCGAAATGCATCCCGTTCCGCATGCAGGACACCAAAAGGCAGGAAGAGCTCCGGAGTCTCAATGTGTGGATGAGTCGATGGTGCAAGGAAGAGGGATTTGGATTTGTTAGGAACTGGACAACATTCTGGGGAAAAGTGTAGCTTTCAGAAGGTATGGGCTCCTCCTTAACTGGGATGGAACCAGGCTGTGGGCATTAACCTTTAAAAAGGAGATAGAGCAGCTTTTAAACTAAATAGGGGAAAGCCGACAGTTGCCCAGAGGCGCATGGTTCAGAACAATGTATCCTTGAAGAATACTAGCAAAAGACTGAAGTTAGGGCATATCGACAGAGGTTCTAATAAAGACAAAAGTAACCAAAATGCCCTTAAGTGCAGAGCAGACAGAGCTTAAAAATTCCAAATTACCCCTGCCTACCAATAACCAGATTAATATGAATGAAATACAGCCTCTAAAATACTTGTATGTAAATGATAGAAGTCTAAAAAATAAGATAAGAGAATTAGAATATATAGCACTAAATGAGAGGTTAGATATGATTGGTATCTCAAAGCCATGGTAGGAGGACGACAACCAGTGGGACACTGTGATACCTGGGTAAAAACTATATTGTAATGACAGAGCAGATCAAATTGGTGGAGGGGTTGTACTCTATGTTAGAGAAGGCATTGATTCACAAAGAATTAAAGTTTTGCAGGAAACAAAATACACTATAGAATCTCTATGGATTGAAATTCCAGGTAAAAAGGGGAAGGGGAAAGTGATGGCAGTGGGGGTGAACTATTGACCTCCTGGCCAGAATGAACAAATGGATGATGAAATGCTCAAAGAAATCAGAGAAGCTAACAAAATTTAGAGCACAGTAATAATAATGGGTGATTTCAATTACCCCAGTATCAACTGGGTCAGTGTCGGCAGGACATGTTAGGGAGATAAAGTTTCTAGATGAAATAAATGACTGCTTCTTGGGGCAGCTGGTTCATGAACCGACCAGAGGGGAAACTATCTTGGACCTAGTCCTTAGTGGAACACAAGATCTGGTGCAAGAGATAAGGGTATTGGGGCCACTTGGCAATACTGATCATAGCATGATCGCATTCAATTTAATAAATGGAGGAAGGACGGCAAGGAAATCCGCAGCACTGCCTTTTAACATATTCATAAATGACCTGGAAAATGGAATAACGAGTGAGGTTATCAAATTTGCAGATGACACAAAACTATTTAAAGTTGTTAAAACCCAAGAGGATTGTGAAAAATTGCAAGAGGATCTTGATAAATTGGAAGACTGGGCATCAAAATGGCAGATGAAATTTAATGTGGACAAGTGCAAGGTTATACACCTAGGGAAGAACAACCCAAACTATGGTTACACGATGCAAGGTTCCACATTAGGAACCACCACCCAGGAAAAAGATTTAGGCGTCATTGTGGATACCATGTTAAAACCCTCGGCCCAGTGTGCAGCGGCGGCCAAGAGAGCAAATAGAATGCTAGGTATGATAAGGAAAGGAATGGAAAATAAAACAAAAGATATTATAATGCCTCTATATCGTTCCATGGTGAGACCGCACCTTGAATATTGTGTGCAATTCTGGTCGCCGTATCTTAAAAAGGATATAGCGATTTTAGAAAAGGTACAGAGAAGAGCCACCAAAATGGTAAAGGGGATGGAAGGATACTCCTATGAAGAAAGGCTAAAAAGGTTAGGGCTCTTTAACCTGGAAAAGAGACGGCTGAGGGGAGATATGATAGGAGTCTATAAATTAATGAACGGAGTGGAACGGGTAAACGTAGATCGATTGTTTACCTTATCAGAATATAGAAAGACTAGGGGACATGCAATGAAGCTACAGGGTAAACTATTTAAGACTAATAAAAGAGAATATTTTTTCACTCAAAGTGTACTCAAACTCTGGAATTTGTTACCGGAGGATGTAGTAAAGGCTGTTAGTGTAGCTGGGTTTAAAAAAAGGTTTGGACAAGTTCCTGGAGGAAAGGTCCATAAACCATTATTAAGAAGTGACCGAAGATATCAATGCTTGACCCAGTACAAGCATTGTGGAACTTGTGTCTCTTGGGGATACTGCTAGGTACATATGACCTAGATTGGCCACTGTTGGAAACAGAATACTGGACTTGATGGACCTTGGTCTGACCCAGTATGGCATATCTTATGTTCTTATGTACATCTGTTACATACCAGATAACTGTGTCCCCCTTCCCAGGTTTTGGCAGTCAGCACTGAACATCATGCCATGTTCAAACTTCCATATAAGGCTATGTCCCTGGCCATGGACACTGTGAAAATGGCCAGGGCAACACATGCACTGTCCTACACTCTGCAAACAGTTGTCTCCTCCAAGAGCATGTTGAAGCATGGCAGGTTGGACATGGGTTAGATATTGATACAGTTGCTGGTACACATACGCCACCATCCCCCATCCTATTTGTACTCTATCAACGTCTTTGTGGCTGTCATACTCAGTGCCTGTGGAGAGTGAGTGAGGCTGTCATGCAGTGCCTGTGATGTGAAGCATGGAGAGACTGAGCAGGCCCTCAGAATGTTTGCGCATCTGCATATAGCCTCTGACCAGCAATGACATCTACCAGGGCTACGTTGAAAACATGTATGGGACTATTCACTCCTACCCCCACCTCAACATTCACCTCCAGGCACAGTCTTCCCATATGGTGGCAGGCGTTGCAGAGACCAACATGACATCCTGTGGCACATTCCTCCTGCTGCAATTGTGCACACACCATTCCAATGTCAGTGTCCCACTGTCACAATAAGGCAAACTAATGCATGTCATCTCTGTAAACATAAGGCTGGTTGTTGTTTAGGAGTAAGACAAGCTGAATGCTGCATTGAATGATCAGTAGACTGTGTTGAGATAGTGTATATTGTGTGCAGATGTGCCTGAGACAGAAATGCCTGTATGACCATACTGTGCATGGAGCTAAGAGACCCCCCAGATTGCATTCTGTGACTGCAGCTTAGGATAAGAGTAAGGTGCATGCAGTTACATGGCAGAATGTTTCCTGTATCACCAACTCAATGACTCCATTGGACATTCACAGAGGTTAATCCTCCACATGAGCCTATCTCCCAATAGGCTGCAGCTGCACCAAGGGGGCTGACAGTGTTGCTGTGGAAACAGCTATTATGGCAGTTGGCATTAATCAGGCCTCTCACCTGTGCAGCCAGGTGTGTCCTGAGGTCTGGAGGCTCAGTCAGAGATGAGAGTTGCTGCATACACACATGTGATGGAGCTCACCCTGTTGAGACCATGTCCCCCCCCCCCCCAGCTCACTCCAGTCAAACCAGCAGGTGATATGGGAGCTGTACAACAGTGTTATATTGAGAGATAAGTGGAGGGGCATGCTGTGGGGATGGGTCTTGATGATGATGTAACTGGGAATGTATTTGAGTGTCACAGCTTTGGAGACAAAATGTGTACAGGCCCAGTAACTTTCTGCCCATAAATGGTGTCTCACACAGTATGTGGAGTTGCAGAAGAACTGACTATGCGGCATGCTGTATGCACAGCCATAAAGCCTGTGCATCACATGCATGCACAGTGCATTGCTACAGCTCACAGTCCTCTGGACACACGCTCGCCCCACTGTCCAAAAGAGTTGGCATTCTTCTTTGGCTCTTAGGTCTCCTTTAATGCTTGGAGGTAGCTAACACCTGCTGTGAGTGTACATATGCTACAGTATTAGGGCCTGCACACATCATTGTTAATGCCTGCTCAGTGTGTTATGCTATTTGCACCTTCTACCATCCAGCCAGTGTTGGTTCAGCTTCTCAGTGTAGCTGTGCACTGTCAGGACTCAGGCTGGATGAGATAGGGAGACTTGTACCTGCAGATATTTATTTATTGAGTTTTGTATACCACCTTATCCTTCAATCAAAGTGGTCACAACACAATTGGGGGATATATTTAACATGAGAGGATATGAGACACATACACTAATACTTACAGGGAACATGGACAATGGAGAGTTAAGTGGCTTGCCCAAGACCACAAGGAGCACCTGTGAGAATAGAAACCCCAGTCCTTCCAGCCCAAGGTTGCTGTCCTTGTGGGATTTGAACCCCTGACCTTCTGGCCTGAGGTAACTTGCCCCAACCACTAAGCCACTTCTCCCAGAATTGTTGATATTGAAAGTTAGGATAAAATTAACACACCTAGACACAACAGGCCTCCTCCGCAGGCTGGTCTTGAACCCATGTCCCTTCTTTTTTACACACAGTGGCCATGTGTTAGGAACCACATAACAGCCATGTGGGAATGTGGCTGCATCACTCCATGTGTATATGTGTGGTCACTGTCAGGATGCATAAGGGCATGAGCTGGGGTATGCCTCTGTCTCTGTAGCTTGCTACAAGCTCCGTGCCATATTTGTCTGACAGGGTATGTTTGGCAGGTGAAGGAGAAGGGCATCTTGTTAGGTCTGTTTGTACATCTGCATTGGTATGTTGCTGGTTCAACTAAAGTTCATGTTGTAAATATCAGATCTGTCCTGCCAGAGGGGCAAAGCATGATACATGAATACATACATTCTAAACCAGGGGTGACATAGCAGAGTGGCCAATGTACTCATTTCCTGGAGTGTGATTGTGGGCCAGCCCTGGAGTAATCTCACAGCTGGAAGAACAAGCTGCATAATTATCACTCTTCCGTGTATCTCTGCTGGATGTGGCACATAACAGTGCTTACTCATAAAAAAGTCACCAGCTCTGGTCATCATTGGGCAACAGCGAGAGCAGTGTGGGTATTTTCCCTCTGTCATGGGGTGTTATCATATTGCCTAATCATTCTGCCTCACTGGCATATTTCCCCCCCCCACACACATGCACATATCCAGTCCGTATGTATATGTGGGGTGCATCCTGACCCAACCCTCCCCTGTTTAAGTACTAGGACACTGCAGTTTACTGCAGGATGTATGGGTCATGGGTGGACACAGCTAATCTGGCCGCCACTTTGGAACTGATGATGTAGCCAGGACATACCACATGCACATTCAGGGCATGAGGGCGCTAGCAGTTGACAGACACCACTTCCCAGTCGCTCAGTGTTATAGGTGCCACATGTGTGCTGTATATTGGCACCATTAATTGTGTTTGCCCACACATTCTCTCACACTGCTGCTTAAGGGTATGCTGGGCTGGTCCATGTACTAGGCGGCTGCCAAGGTACACAGACCCTGACGGGTGGCTTCTCAGCCAATCCCTCCCTCCCTGAAAGCGTGGCGGAACCGACACTTCAGTGCTGCAGGAGGCCTTAAAACTGCACATGCGGGTAATGGCACTCCAGCTCCCCTCCGACAGAATATTATAATGCCTCTGTATCGTTCGATAGTGCGACTGTACCTTGAATATTGTGTGCAATTCTGATTGCCATATCTTAAATAGGATATAGTAGAATTAGAAAAGATACAGAGAAGAGCCACCAAAATGGTAAAGGGGAAGGAAGGATGCTCTTATGAGGAGAGGCTTAAAGGTTTAGGGCTCTTCAACTTGGAAAAGAGACGGCTTTGAGGAGATATGACGGAGGTCTAAAAATTAGTGTATGGAGTGGAATGGGTACACGTAGTTCGGTTGTTTATGCTATCAAAAAGTAGAAAGACTAGGGGACATGCAATGAAACTACAGTATAACCCATTTAAGACTAATAAGAGAAAATATTTTTTTTACTCAATGTGTAATCAAACTCTGGAATTCTTTACAAGAGAATGTAGTAAAAGCTGTTAGTGTAGCTGGGTTTAAAAAAAGGTTTAGAGAAGTTCCTGGAGGAAAAGTCCATACACCATTTTTAAAGACGACCCAGGAAATCCACTGCTTATCCTGGGGCAAGCATGATGGAACCTTATGTATCATTTTTGGGAACTTGACAGGTACTTATAACCTAGATTGACCACTGCTGGAAATAGGATACTGGGTTTGATGGACCTTCATCTGACCCAGTATGGCATTTCCTATGTTCTTATTGGCATAGGGGCTGTTTGACTACAGGGCTTTTGCTGAGTACATGTATTCTGATGCATGCTGACTATGCATTGGGACAAACACTGGCAGCTAGTGTAGGCCACTGGAAGTGCAGGACATTTCCACACACATTGTACATCTGATGTTTAGGTTGTGAGTGGGCAGAGTAGGGCACAGTGTAGACATGTAGATCTGCACAGTTGGCACATAGTTCTCACTATGCACAAACTGCCTTAGCACAGGATCACCTACTGGCAGTTCAGTAGTTGGTTTGTATGCACCAGTGCTAACACCACACACAGTATGGGCTCTGCTTTCCCTGCCAGTGATATGCTTGGCATACCTCTGATAATACATACAGCAGCGTTGCACCTGATATGTAGGGCAGGGACCAAGGTATCCTCTGCATTAGGCAGCAGCCGCTGCTGCCGCCCCCTCCCCACACGCTGCTAACATGGATGCATGGTGGCGATGGCACGAATCCTTTGTGACAGCAGTGGCATGTAGGTGTGCTGCCGCTGTCATAGCAGAGTTGCACTGGACATTGCAGATCTGCATCCTAGGCAGGTGCCTAGTCTGCCTAGAAGGCTGGTCAACCCCAATGTATCACTCATGTGGCACATCCTTTGGCACTAACAACATAGGGCCTTTTATTAGAAGGGCACCAAGCTGTGACTGCCAATGGACCAGTACTATCACTAATTTCAGGGCTAAGTCTTGTTGCTGCATACTGCTTACATGTGAATGGTCTCTCTATGTGGTGTTTAATGGGAGCAAATGGCTCTCTGTCTAACAAAGCAGCCCTAAATGCTGGCATTAAGATTCCCGGAGGCTACACCTGTAATGTCTGGTAGTGGAATGGCCATTAGGAGAGCATACTCTGTCTCTGCCTATGCTCTGCCCAGTTAACATCGCTTCTCCACCCCTTTGCAACTTTCCGGCCAGTAAGCCCATGTTATCGTCATTTCCCGCAGCGGTAACCGCTACCAGACACCGATAACATATGCACATGGTACCTTTGCACTCTTATCGGCCTTTAGTAAAAGTACCCCTATGTTACAGACATACAAAGCAAAGCTTAATATTTAAAATGATGATGTCCAATTAGCATCTTTGCAGGACTGTTGTGGAAAAGGGTAGTGTTTCAATGATCATGATAGCTGAATTTAATCATCAAAGTCTCAGGGGTGGAGGTGAGTGTAACGGTGAAGGTTCACTTAGGGTGCCAGATACCTTTGCGCCAGCCTTGTTTCTGAGAGACATATAATATTGAGCCACAATAATCATAGAAGGAAGCTGTATTGGGTTACTCAATAAAAGGGGACAGCTGACATGGTTTGGAGAGAAATTTTTGGAGATTGTAGTCCCAGAGGGACTATTTCATTGCAAAAGCAAGGAAAAGATATAAGAGTATGGTTTGAGCAGGGAAGAAAAGTCTCCAGGGACAGACAAACAAGGGGCCTGGAAAACCCAGAAGGGGCAGGGGTCAAAAAAGTGCCAGAATGACCAGAGGATGAAAGTAAAGGCCTCTTGGAAAGAGTTAATGGTAGGCATAGAGCCGCCCCTCCAGCCCCAGGTAAACATTGACGTTTTTTTGCTATGGGTCGAGAGTCAGCTAGGAGGGCTGCAACATGAGAGTAGGGACCAGTAGAGGTAAGCTAAACAATGCCACTCCAGCTGAAGATGGAAAAACTGGAGACCCTCTTATTGAGGGCCTAGCAACTTGCTAATCTACTGCTTAGAAGGGTATTTTAGGCCAATCTGTAAGTAAATGCTTTTTGCACCTGATTTAATGGCATCTGGTGTCTCAGGGAAGGGACTGATGTTGTAACTGGGAAGTAACAGGATGGCAGAAGGAATGAAGATATGGTTTTACTGCACTGCTTGGCTGTGTGCAGTGTCTCCAGGAGCTGGCAGAAGGCCAGAGCAGGTCGTGAGTAATGGCCTGTTACAGATTTTTTTGCGCATTTTGAATGCTAATCTTTTTGCCTTACTTTTTCAGTCACCTCTTTTGAAAACCATATCGGTCTTGATTTCCTCTTACTTTTTCAATCATAATCCCAAGAGGAGGGTGTTTCCCTCACATGGTTACTTTTTTAAAGGGTTCTGGTGGGCAGGGGAGGCAGAATGCCCCAAGGTCCTCCATGCCTGATTTGAAAAACACCAAAACGTTACACACTCCAAAAAAAGAAGTCCACATGTTATGTGCTTTTTAATAACATTCACCTTTATTTGCTGAAATCCCCCAAAATATAAAAGTTCATATAGAAAAAAAACAAGAGGGAGGAGTCTGAAAAAGAAAAATGGTTCAAGATAAAAGAACACAGATTTTTTTTTCTTTAAAACAAAGTCCGGCTTAAAGTTCACTTGACACAAGCAAGTAATTCTTCTCACTCCTTTTGTAATGGGGCTGACTACCTCTTGGATGCTCAGTGTGCCAGTCTTCTCAATGATTGTTCCTTTTCTCCACATGGGTCTCGGGCTGAGTAACCCAAACTGCCAACTCTTTCTCCCAATTGTATCTCCCAATTGACCGCTTTGACCCGGTGAAAAGCGAGATATAAATACAGCTAAATAAATTTCTCTAAAGGATACTCAGAAACATAGGCATCAGAATAGGGTGGACCAAAATTTCCCTGCAGCTCTGCCTGTCCTTTATTGGCTATGGCGCAAGCACCATACAGCTGTAAAATCGGAGAGCAATTACTTCCTGTTTTCAGTACAGGAAGTACTTGTGCTCCAATTTCACAGCTGCATGGTACCAGTGTGCTGCAGAGCTGAAAGAATAGGGCAAAGGCTAAGAGGCGGAGTTAAGGCAGAGTTGGGTGGAATTAAGGCAGAGGTGGGGCAGAGTTGAGACAGAACTTGGGAGCCCCCTCCAAACAAATAGTGTTGCACCTGACACGTAGGGCAGGGACAAAATTATCTTCTGCATCAGGCAGAAGCCGCTGCTGCCGCCACCCCCACACACTGCTAACATGGATGCGTTGTGTTTGAAAACATGCCTATACAAAAGAGCAAGGAAGATGCTGTTTCTTTCTGAAAGCCCTGGACATAGTTCTGTAGAGACTTGCCTTTCCTTTTTGCAGAGGGACAGCTGATAATCCATGTTGCTTGCAGGCAAAATTTCTTTTTGCAAGGAGACTGCTGGAAGGAGGAGAAAAAATATGTCTTGCCCTTTTCCCAAGTGAAGAGAACCACACATTTTGAGAGACTGAATTTAGCACTGTTTGCAGCATTAATACCACTCATTGTGTTGATTGTAGTTGCTCCCCACCAAACACTGGCAGTGTGGGCTTTCAAGGAAGGCCTGAATCAGCACTGCTGCGGCAGCAATGCCCAGGTAGCATGGCTTTTTTAGCACAGGGTCTTTGTAGCACAGTGCCAAAACACATGTTAACCCTACGCTACCTAGGTAGCATGCTTTAGTAAACATGCCCCTCAGATTATTACCTCAGACGTTTTCAGCACTTGAACCATAATTATCATGATAGACAAGATTCTGCAAAGTCCTTGAGGGCTCTTGTTAGAAAATATGCCTATCACAAAAGAGCCAGGAAGATGCCTAGGTCGTTTTATTTACTTTAATGATGCAGAGAAACTGGATCATCACAGTACTTTTGTCTCAGCCAGGCCTGATCACATTCTTTGAATTGGCTGTCCTTATACCTCTGGTAGTCAGATATAGTTTTAATTACTTTCTGCAAACGGATTTTTTGTTACTGCTTTCATTTTTTGATCATGCAATTTCAACCATTATCAATTCCCATGGATCATATTTTATTAGAGCAGATTTGCTATCAGGTGGCCTTTGTTCAAGTTGGCTTCACTCATTAAGAGAAGACAGACTGCCAGTATCTATTTCTCAGAATTCAGTTCAGCTAGAAAATGTCTTCAATCCACTTTTTAAATTTTATCATGAGTAATATCCTTGAATCTAATAAAATTAACAATTTGGCCTTTCACTCTACAAAGGCACAGGATTAAGAGGGATGTTTACTAAACTGTCTTAATGTTACCAGTGCTAGTTGCAGCGTAAATGTGAAGAATGCCATATAAGGTAGTGGGCGTTCCAGAGGGAAGGTAGCAAGGAATCGGTATCGCGCGATAGTGGGCGCCGTGGCACGTTAATGTGGCAGGTGCAGGCCTGTGATCCACGGTGTCTGACGTAAGCAGGCAGGCCTAACTAGCTTGACCTGTAAATGAAGCCTGTGGAGAGGCACATAGGAATTGCACATCCCCCAATATGCTGCTATTGTAGGATAGAACTCTGTAAGAGAACTAAACTAACTTAGGTAAGCAAAACTGAGAGATGGAAAAATACAGAAAAACATGCTTAAAAGTTACTGATAAGAAAAAGTACATCTGCAAGGAATATAATTGGGAGTGCTGACAGATGAGTTGCAGAGCCCTGCTCCCCTGCATGCACAAATTGGCTCTATGGCCTTGAGAGTATGAAAGTAACAAGTTGATGAACTGACCATTGTAATTGGGACTAGAAGGGGGGTATGCAGGTGTCATGCCCACTGAAGGAACATAATTGGATAATCTTATCAGTACCGGGACCAATGGAAGGGGTATGGGAGGCACGGGAGAGTACCGGGACCAATGAAATGTTTTTCTATACCTAGAATGGAACAGAAGTCTATAAAAGTTGTTGTAATGCTAGAAAACTTTGCTCAGCCATTTCGAAATTGACTTGCTTGAGACTTGTGCACAAATAAATGATTTGGACCTTCTGAACAGACTCCTGGTATCATTGGTTTGTCTGCGCTTTGCTGCTACATATTCTTGGTGCGTTGGCCGGGAAGTTGTGGAATCAAAGTGTATATAGGGCAATATACCACGACTTTCCGCCTCTATAGGCTTGGTCCTGACGGGATCGCGCCCTTCCGACGAGGGCTGCTCCCTGGCGCCGCCGGTCCCTTGTATCGGAGGGAGCTGGTCGGACCTCGGCGGGTGCCGGGCCCGGCTGGAGCCAACGCCTCGAACCCGAGTGAGGGGAGTCCGAGGTCCAACTCATGCGCCTGCTTGGGAAGTTTGAGGACCGGATCCGGTGAGTATAGTTTTGATTTGATGTCTAGACAGATATAGAAAGAGCAGTACTGCCATTGGAACTTGGAATTTGGAATTTGTAATCTCGAGATATTGGGAATTGGTAAGAGAGCATGATCACCTCTCAAGGAAGGGCCGAGTAACCCCGCATGGGAATTCGCCGGGTGAAACCCTCATCCTTTTTGTAATTGGGAAAAAGACTAGTCAGAATAGATAGAAACAAATGCATTCTGGGATACGTTGCTAGCATGATTGTGTGAACGAAGTGTGAATGAGAGGTCTGGCAGCACGGACCAAGTGAAGGCGGACCCCTGAGTAGCGCATTTCCTGACCGGGCGACCGCGTTCAGGTCGCGAAAAGGGGGAAGCGATTGTCGTCTTGTCTTGTTATTTGTACTCCTTATACGTTTCCAGGGCCGTGAGGACCCCTTACCCACAGTCCGCCCTCCTTTTCCCTTTTGTCTGTTGTTGCGCGCACACATCGAAATGGGAGGGGCGGGGTCTACTAGAAACACTCCATTAGAATGTATGATCGCACATTTTAAAGAGGGATATTCAGGAGATTATGGTATTAAAATGACAGCAGCCCGTTTGCAGATTTTGTGTACTAGGGAGTGGCCCGATCTAGACCCCATCTGGCCCCGAGAGGGAACGTTTAATGTAGAGATTATTCAGTCAGTACATCGTAGAGTGCGGATAGCGCACCCCGATCAGTACCCCTATATAGATTCCTGGTTAAGTATTTGTGAAGATCCGCCCCCCTGGGCGCAGCGCTGTTATGAGGAACAGTGCAGGATAATGTTAGCGAAAACAGATTCCAGACAGAAAACGGAACAGCCTAAAATGAAAGAGCAGGATAAGAAGTAGAAGCCCATCCTGGTAGATCCTGATTCCCCGGAGATAATTCTCAGGCAGCCCCGAACCCCAGGTCCGATAAGAGTAGCCCGGCGTCCTGCCCCAGAACCCCAGAGACGGCGGGAGCGGGACCCAACCCCTGAACCCCCTCCAGGAGGGCAGAGAGCGGAAGAAGAGGATGCTATAAAAAGCGAGTCAGAAGTAGAGGGAGAAGAGGAAGAAAAAGAGAATGCCCAAAGCGAGGAAGATAGCGTACAAGAGACCCAAGTGGTTGCTAGTGCCAGCGAGCCAATAAAAGATATGCCCAAAGTGAAACCTGTTGAGAAAGCGAAAGTAATCCCTGGAAAGATAGTTAAGAAAACAGTCCTTAGATCCCAGAAGACAGCTCCCGCCAAGATGCTGCCTTTACGGCAAGTCCCGGGAGTGCCCATAAAGAACGATAATGAGGAGGTGGTAGCGGGACCCTTAACTTATGTGTATATCCCTTTCTCAACAACTGATTTGTTAAATTGGAGGTCGCATTATGCCTCCTATACTAGCAAGCCCCAGGAACTTACAGAATTAGTAACTACCATTATGGAAACCCACCAACCCACCTGGCCAGATTGCCGCCAGCTCCTGACCACCCTATTCACGACAGAGGAGCGAGCACGAATTAGAAAAGCAGCTATTGAATGGATGGCAGATAACCCTGTAGCCCCGGGACAGGGACTGGGCAGAATAGACTATCGGGAAGCGGCCCAGAGAGAATTCCCGAATGAAGACCCCCATTGGGATCCAAATACAGATGAAGGATCCACAGCCCTAGCCCGTTTTCGCCAAGGCTTTTTACAAGGCCTGAAAAGGGGGGGCCAAAAAGCTATGAACCTTTCCAAAGTTGCAGGAGTTATCCAAGGTATAGATGAGAGCCCAGCAGATTTTCATGAAAGATTAACTGAAGCATACAGAATGTATACTCCCTATGATCCCGAGGCACCAGGAAGTTTATGTATGGTGAATTCTGCTTTTGTAAACCAGTCTCAACCAGACATCAGACGTAAATTAAGAAATTAGAAGGGTTTGCGGGCATGAATGCAACACAGTTACTGGAAGTCGCTCATAAAGTGTATGTGAATCGTGATAATGAAAGACAGAGAGAATGTGATAGAAAGATGAAGAAGAAAGCTGATTTTTTGGCTGCGGCCATAGTTGAACAGAAAAGGGGAGGTGTCCCTAGTCGACGGAGCAGAGGAAGAGGGCGGGGTCAAGGCAGAGGCCGGACCCAGAAGCTAGGCGTGAACCAATGCGCCTACTGTAGAGAGGAAGGACATTGGAGAGATACATGCCCGCAACTCGAAGACGCCCAGCAAGATGACGACAGCAATCATCAGTGGCGAGAAGAAAGGCGAGGCTATCCCCGAAACCGCGGAGGAGCCAATCGAGAACAATTCCAGCGAGAAAGAGGAGGAGGAGCCATTCAAGCATTGGCCACAGCGATCCATGATGAAAATGACGTGGATTAGGACAGACCGGGCTCCAAGTTTGCTTTAGGTCTCCAGGAGCCTATGGTCGGAATACAAATAGGAGACCAAGTTATGGACTTTATGGTTGATACTGGAGCACAACATTCAGTAATAGACAAAAAGATAGCCCCATTTTCTACAAAAGCAGTCACCATTATAGGAGCAACTGGTGCCAAAGCTACAAAATCTTTTCTTCAGAATCGTATATGCAGTCTAGGAGGACAGCAAATAACTCATCAATTCCTTTACATGCCCGAATGTCCAGTACCACTACTGGGACGAGATATGTTAGCCAAGCTTCAAGCACAGATATCTTTCTCTGAACAAGGAGAAATGCAAATGACAGTAAATCCCCAAGCCAAACCAGCAGGAGTAATGCTGCTGACAGTTCCCCGAGAAGAAGAATGGAGGTATTACATTGATGACTCTATCCAAGACACTTATTTTGAACAAACTTTAAAAAACATTCACGCACCACCTGGAGTATGGGCAGAAGGCAGTCCCCCAGGCCTAGCCAAGCATATAGCTCCAATGATTGTAACCCTCAAGCCTAGTGCTACACCAGTGCACGTCAAACAGTACCCTCTCCCAAGAGCTGCAATTGAAGGCATTCATCGCCACTTGCAAAGATTGCTCGAGTATGGCCTACTAAAAGTATGTCAATCCCCATGGAACACTCCACTTTTGCCAGTAAAGAAGCCTGGAACGGATGATTACCGCCCAGTACAAGACTTAAGAAGAGTAAATGATGCAGTTGAAACTATACATCCAGTTGTACCCAATCCTTACACTCTTCTAGGACTGATACCTGCTGAAGCTACCCATTTCACTGTACTGGATTTAAAAGATGCATTCTTTTGCATAAGATTAGCCCCTGTAAGTCAAATATTGTTTGCATTTGAATGGCAGGACCCCATCTCTGGAAGAGGGGGCCAGCTCACCTGGACAAGATTACCCCAAGGATTCAAAAATTCGCCTACCATCTTTAGTGCTGCACTGAATCAAGACCTTTCAAGCTACCCAGTGGCCCCGGGGAAGAGAGTGCTTCTCCAATACGTGGATGATCTGCTGATAGCTGCCATATCAGAAAGTGAATGTATACTAGCCACCAAAGATCTCTTGCAGTTACTAGATGAAGCTGGATACAAAGTTTCCAGAGCCAAAGCACAGCTATGCCAAAAAGAAGTGAAATACTTGGGTTTTCGTATAACCCAAGGAAGCCGAAGACTAGGTAGAGAGAGAAAGGAAGCAGTATGTAGAATCCCAACTCCAACAACCAGAAAGCAAGTCAGAGCCTTTCTGGGAGCGGCAGGATATTGCCGAATCTGGATACCTAACTTCGCCCAAATTGCCAAACCACTGTATGAAGCCACAAAAGGAGAAGAGAAGTCGCCACTGGAGTGGGGACTTGAGCAGGATACAGCCTTCCAGAAGTTAAAAGAAGAATTGATGTCATCACCAGCACTTGGAGACCAGATGTTCACAAGCCTTTCCACTTGTTTGTACATGAAGCACAGGGAAATGCCTTAGGCATGTTGACTCAGAAATTGGGAAATTGGGAACGACCTGTAGCATACCTATCGAAACAGTTGGACACTGTGGCCAAAGGATGGCTACCCTGCCTGAGAGCAGTTGCAGCTACAGCACTATTAGTGAGTGAAGCAGACAAGCTCACACTAGGACAGAACATACGAGTCACTGTGCCACATGCAGTCCTTGCCCTCATGGAACAAAAAGCAAATTATTGGCTCACCAATTCCCGAATGTTGAAATACCAGAGCATGTTATGTGAAAATCCACAGATACAACTAGAAGTGAGTCATGCCTTGAATCCAGCCACCTTGATACCCATCAGTGAAGAACTCCCAGAACATGACTGTATCGAAGTCATGGAAACTGTGTTCTCCAGTCGACCTGATTTGACAGATGTGCCCATAGACAATCCTGACCAGATCTATTATGTTGATGGGAGCAGTCTCATCCTTGATGGACGACGCTGTGCCGGATATGCAGTCGTCACTCAACACGAAGTAGTTGAATCATCAGCCCTAGCCTCAGGCACATCAGCCCAAAAAGCCGAATTGATAGCACTCACCAGAGCATTGCTGTTAGGAGAAAAACTTGTGCTAAATGTATATACAGATTCCAAATATGCCTTCACCACTCTACATGCCCATGGAGCTCTCTATAAAGAACGAGGGCTCATCACATCCGGAGGAAAGTCAGTCAAATATGGTCCCGAGATATTGATGTTACTTGATGCAGTTTGGGCCCCAACACGTGTAGCTGTCATGCATTGCAGAGGACATCAAGTAGGAAAAGGAGAAGTTGCCCGAGGAAATAGATTTGCAGATGCCTCAGCACGACAAGCAGCTATGACAGGACAGATTGCCCCACATGCTATGCCAATGCAAGCAGCATTGTTTCCAGTACCTTTGAATTTATGGACACCACGATATACCACCAAAGAATTGGATTACTACTGTAACAAAGAAGATGGAGTACTGAAAGATGGATGGATTGAGCTGCCACCAGAAGAGGGCAGTCAACCCCCTGGATGAATAGTAATTCCTGAACTGCTAGGACCATCCTTTGTCAAAGCTTTCCACGAAGCGACCCACTATGGGAAAAGTGCTATGGAAAAAGCACTCAGACCACATTTTTACATCCCTCTATTGACAACCATATCAGCTTCAGTAGCACGTCAATGTCTAACCTGTGCCAAAACTAATGCCAAGCAAGGCCTTATAACGGCATCCCGAGTTCAGTCAGGAGGTGTAACCCCCATGCACAACCTCCAAGTTGATTTTACCGAAATGCCAAGAGCCAATGGATACCATTATCTATTAGTATTAGTTTGTACTTTCTCTGGGTGGGTAGAAGCCTTCCCAACCAGAACTGAGAAAGCCCGAGAAGTTACCAAAGTCTTAATGAGAGAGATTGTCCCTAGATTCGGAATTCCAGCAGTAATAGGGTCAGACAATGGACCCTCATTTGTCTCCCAAGTTACTCAACAGTTAGCTAAAGCCTTGCAGATACAATGGAAACTCCACACTGCATACAGACCCCAGAGTTCAGGGAAAGTTGAGCGAATGAATCGTACCCTAAAAGCCCAGATGTCCAAGCTATGCCAGGAGACACACTTGAAGTGGCCTCAAGTGCTCCCAATAGCTTTACTCAGAATACGCTCAGCTCCTGTAAAGTCAACAGGATTTTCCCCTTTTGAAGTTTTGTATGGTAAACCCCCACCAATAGTGCAGGGAGTCAAAGGAAGTTTAGCCCAGATTGGTTCAGAAGTAACCAGACAAGAACTCCTAGCTCTTAGTTTTGTTCTGCAGACTCTCCATGCGTGGATCCAAGACCAGTTGCCTATCAACTTGACGGAACCCTTGCATCCCTATCAGCCTGGTACCTCAGTGTGGATCAAAGATTGGAAGAAGACACCGTTGGAACCCCATTGGAAGGGACCGTACACCGTCATCCTGTCTACCCCAACTGCAGTAAAGGTAGCCGAGATCGACGCCTGGATCCACCACAGCAGAGTCAAGCCCGCCGCTGATCCTGAACCTGAGCAGTGGACAGCAGAACAGCATCTTGATGCACCCTTGCGAGTTACTCTGAGACGGCAACCAGCAACTTAGACACTTCATCACAGTGCTTTGCAGTAGCCAAGTCTTTCGAAGAGGATTGCTGTTTTCCATGCAGCAAAAGTTTTGTTTCAACAAACCCAATTTGCGTGTGATTTGACACACTACTTTGATACTACATTGACTAGCCAGACATCATAAGCCAACTGAAATTGCTAATAAGTTGGTTAATGTGTACTGGACAACCTGAGGATCTTCAATCAACACTCAGCACCCGTTAAATTGCTTCATTAGCAAACGGGACGAAGAATAAAAGACCGTCGTGATCAAGATCAGCAAGCTGAGGATTCAGAAGAACTCCAATCAACATCAATATGCATCTTTACTTTTGCTTTGCTTTGGTTGCCTTCTTTGGAGGTTTTGAACAGACTTATGCTTTGCCTCCATGCACTGCTTGCATTACTTCTACTCGAACTGGACTGAAAGTAACTCAGACTTTGATTTACCACTCTTACTATTCCTGCAAGGGAAAAGTGACTCGGTGTGTTTATAACACCACTGAACTAAACATTTGCACTTATGGCAAAATTAGAGCATGCTATAATCCGCATCAGAATCCATCCTATTACACGATGGAAATACGATGGAAGGATGCAGATGGACCTATACTAGCTGCTACGCCACCACTTAAGGACATTACTAAACCTGCTGTTTTGAATTTTGATGCATGTAATGCCATTAACAGAGATAGTTATTCCACCTGTGGTACTTGGGAGAAAGCGTATCGAAATGACCATAAGTACATGTGTCCAGAAGGTGCCACAGGATGGTGGAAGTGTACAGGTAAAACGGGATCAGGCTATAGTACTGCACCAGCAGCAGATTACTATTGCCCGTATTGGGGATGTGTTTTTTATGCTACCTGGAATAATGGTATAGTTGATGAGAAGATAGATAAACGAATGGCTACTTTAACCAAGCCAACCACAAATGATAAATGTCAGAAAGATGCTTGTAACCCCTTACACTTACGTATACACAATCCCTATGCTTGGAAACAAGGATACAAGTTTGGTTTGCGTATTGCTGGAGGGGCAGTAGATCCAGGAACTATTGTGTATATTAGATTGAATACCCAGGCCCACAAGTCATCCAAATATCATATCCATAACACCTTCTATGAAGCCATGCATGTAAATAAGTTTGAGATCCCTCATCCTTCTCAGAATTTATTTTTAGAATTAGCCGGAGCAGTAGTATCTAGTCTTAAGATCTCAGATTGCTATTTCTGTGGCGGAACCCAAATGGGTGACCAATGGCCATGGGAAGCCCAAGAATTGAATTATTCTTTGATTTACAATCAGACTGAATTACACAAGACTACCAGTGAATGGGTGTTAGCGCACTCAATCGTTGGACGTCTTTGTTATGCCAGAACTGGACCCCAGTTCACCCAAAAGGTAGGACAGCTGGTCTGTCTTAGCCAGAAGTACTATAATGCCACGACCAAGAAAACGGCATGGTGGTCAGGAATCAGACACCCTGAACCTCCTAACCCATTAGCTAGATTTCCTGAACTTGCAGATTTATGGACTAACCTTGCCAAAGTCCATGCCTGGCAAGCCCCACCTGGCCTATATTGGATCTGTGGAAACCGAGCGTATGCACAACTCCCGCCACAATGGGGAGGAGCATGCGTCTTAGGAACCATCAGACCTTCTTTCTTTCTTTTAAACACTGAACATGGAGAACAATTAGGATACCCTGTATACATTACCCACCGACACAAAAGAGCACTAAGACAGAAAAGAGAAGCTTTACAGATAGGCAAGTGGGAGAAGTGGCAAGGTGATGATTGGCCACCAGAAAGAATCATTGAGTATTATGGGCCTGCCACTTGGAATGATGATGGTGTGTATGGTTATCGTACTCCAGTCTATATGATTAATTGTATTATTCGCTTACAAGCAGTAGTTGAAATAATAACCAATGAAACTAGTCATGCTCTTACGCTCTTAGCTAGACAAAGTACTCAGATGCGCACTGCAATATATCAGAATCGCTTAGCACTTGATTATTTGTTAGCAGCAGAAGGAGGAGTATGTGGTAAACTGAATTTAACTAATTGCTGTTTGAAAATAGATGATAAGGGTCAAGTAGTTGAAGAAATTGCTAAAGATATGCAAAGACATGCTTATGTGCCAGTACAGACTTGGCACTCATTGAAATTCCCTAACTGGTTTGCTAACCTTTTCTCCTGGCTGGGAGGATTTAAGACTTTCATTGTCTTAGTACTAATTCTTGTTGTTGTTATTTTCTTATTGCCATGTTTAATCCCATGTTGTATGCGTTCCATTCATAATGCTATTGACAGCACAGTAGAGCGGAAGACCGCAACTAAAATAATGGCTTTGTATAAAGCCAGTCCTAGTCGAAATCCTTCAATCATGATGTGATTCTTATAAAGGTGATTTAATTCTCACACCTTATTAAGTAATAGGGTGAGATTAATCAAAGGGGGGAATGTGGCAGGTGCAGGCCTGTGATCCACGGTGTCTGACGTAAGCAGGCAGGCCTAACTAGCTTGACCTGTAAATGAAGCCTGTGGAGAGGCACATAGGAATTGCACATCCCCCAATATGCTGCTATTGTAGGATAGAACTCTGTAAGAGAACTAAACTAACTTAGGTAAGCAAAACTGAGAGATGGAAAAATACAGAAAAACATGTTTAAAAGTTACTGATAAGAAAAAGTACATCTGCAAGGAATATAATTGGGAGTGCTGACAGATGAGTTGCAGAGCCCTGCTCCCCTGCATGCACAAATTGGCTCTATGGCCTTGAGAGTATGAAAGTAACAAGTTGATGAACTGACCATTGTAATTGGGACTAGAAGGGGGTATGCAGGTGTCATGCCCACTGAAGGAACATAATTGGATAATCTTATCAGTACCGGGACCAATGGAAGGGGTACGGGAGGCACGGGAGAGTACCGGGACCAATGAAATGTTTTTCTATACCTAGAATGGAACAGAAGTCTATAAAAGTTGTTGTAATGCTAGAAAACTTTGCTCAGCCATTTCGAAATTGACTTGCTTGAGACTTGTGCACAAATAAATGATTTGGACCTTCTGAACAGACTCCTGGTATCATTGGTTTGTCTGCGCTTTGCTGCTACATTAACACGCGTTAACCCTAAGTTCATGCCAGCACTGTGTTAGAAGCTATAAAGATGTAGCCCACTGGTTACTGCAATGACTGCAGAGGAAGAGGTCATGAGTTCGATTCCACAATGGTGTTATTTAAGAAGGCTGTCTGAGGCATTTCCTTTTAATTTAAATCAGTGCTGCCATCCTCACAGTGCAGTAACCTAAGGTGCCTCATAAGGCACCCCATAGGGCACATTATAAAGTGCCCTGTCTGCCAAGGCACCTTATAATAGAAACATAGAAACATGATGACAGAAAAAGACCACAAGGCCCATCTAGTCTGTCCTTCCATAACAACAACTACAACAGTCCACTTTCTACCTTTAGAGATCCTCTGTGTTGGTCCCATGCTTTTTTGAATTCAGTTACTGTCCTCATCTCTACCACCTCCACTGGGAGACTATTCCACGGATCCACTACTCTTTCCGTAAAGAAATATTTCCGCATATCACTCCTGAATCTATCTCCCTTCACCCTCATCCCATGTCCCCTCGTAGCAGAACTTGCTTTCAATTGAAAGAGGCTCTCTCCCTGAACATTTATGCCACGGAGGTATTTAAACATCTCAATCATATCACCTCTATCCCGCCTTTCCTCTAAGGTGTACATATTAAGATCCTTAAGTCTGTCCTCATATGCTTTATAATGAAGCCCATTAATCATTTTAGTAGCAACCCTCTGCACCGACTCCATCCTGTTCACATCCTTTTGAAGGTGCGGTCTCCAGAATTGCACACCATACTCCAAATGAGGTCGCACCAAAGACTTATACAGAGGTATTATCACCTCCTTTTTTCTGCTAGCCATTCCTCTCCGTATGCACCCAAGCATCCTTCTAGCTTTTGCCGTCGCCTTTTCTACCTGTTTAGCTACTTTAAGATCATCAGACACAACCACGCCTAGGTCCCGCTCTTCTTTAGTGGACAAAAGTACTTCACCTCCTATACTGTATTGCTCCCTTGGATTGCTGCAGCCCAAATGCATGACCTTACATTTTTTAACATTAAATCCCAGCTGCCAAATTCTAGACCATTCTTCAAGCTTAGCTAGATCCCTCCTCATGTTATCTACACCTTCCTGGGTGTCTACTCTATTACAGATTTTGGTATCATCCGCAAAGAGGCAAACCTTACCCGACAGCCCTTCCGCTATATCACTAACAAAGATGTTAAAAAGAATCGGACCAAGGACAGATCCCTGGGGCACACCACTGGTAACATCCTTCTCCTCAGAGTGAGCTCCATTTACTTGTACTCTTTGTCGCCTCCCACCCAACCAATTTCTAACCCAAGCAGAAACTTTAGGGTCCATCCCTAGGGTGCTCAGTTTGTTTATAAGTCGCCTGTGAGGAACAGTGTCAAAGGCTTTACTGAAATCTAAATACACCACATCTAGAGCTCTCCCTCGGTCCAACTCCCTGGTCACCCAGTCAAAGAAATCGATCAGATTTGTCTGACAAGACCTGCCTCTGGTGAATCCATGCTGCCTCGGATCCTGTAATCCGCCGGACTCCAGAAACCTCGCTATTTTCTCTTTCAGCAGTGTTTCCAATAATGAGGCATCTTAGGTTATGGCACTGTGAGGGTGTTTTTGCTGGCAGCACTGATTTAAATTAAAAGGAAAGGCCTCAGACAGCCTTATTAAATAACACCACTGTGTGCTCGAACCTATGACCTCTTCCTCCGCAGTCATTGCAGTAGATTCTAACACACCGCTGGCTGGCTACAGAAAGACTGCAGGTCACCGCACAAACTGTCTGCTGTGGTTACCAGGATAGGGTAAACCCACCCATACCAATGATGCACTGCACATGCAAATCAACAGTCTACATCTGATCACAAGATGTGGTATGCACCTCTACAGCACCCCAGCCTGGCAGGGGGAACTGACCGTGTGTGTTACTGGCACAGAGTAGCTAGAGACCGTGACAATGTGTGATTCCTGTGCTCACCCTGAGGGTGAGTTGGGGCGCTCAGCACCAGGTCCGCAGCACCTGGCTTGGATGAGATAGGGCGTGCTGCAGGTCTCCATCAGTGCCAGGGTGTGACAGGTAGTCCTTGCAGACACACCTAGAATACACCTGTGTCCATCTGTATTTCCCAGTCACGTCTAGCCCTTGTGGACTATGATGCACCCAGAATAGTGTATATCCTGTGTGGGTGCCATGGTCACATGTTATAAGTGAAGGGTGGTGTTTGGACCCAAAAGTGGATTATGTAGCACTACCCAACCCGCCCTCTCTGGTTCAGGGTGCGGGACAGGATCTCCCACCAATAGATCCACACTCTACATCAGAGGCAGTAGAGGGGACCACCACCCCAGTCCTGCTGTGAAATAGGCACCCTCCAGGGCAGTCAATGCAGATCCATACGTATTTCATAGGGCACTAGCAGACAGGCAGTAGGCCTTGAAAACCTCAACTGCCCCCCCCCCCTGACATTCACCTGCTGCACCCTGCAAGGTGCTCCAGCCATACACATGCTAACTGCAGACAGTCTGCTAGCTAGTACATGTTCCTGGAGGAACTGTGTGCACCCAAAAGTGGGATATAAGCACACACACCAAGCAAGTATGTCAGTGACTGGGCCCCAGAAAAGGGAACCCATAGATATCACTTGAGAGAAATACTGTATAGCACTATGTGGGAACCTAGACATGCCATGTTCACTGCTCATTCAGGGTGAGACTGACCTCCCAGCATGACATGCTGTGGCCACCCTGTCAGTGCAGGTGGTGGTCATGCACTACAATATCCCAGCCATTGCCCTGTGCAGATGCATCCTGCCCAGACTGCCCTGTCTGGGCCATACCCACAATACCTTGCTCCTCATTATGCACATTGGCAGGCTAACCCTGGAAACAGTGTAAGCATTGTGGGCTCAGTAACATGTAAGCAGCCACAAAACACTGGACAGACATACACACACCTCCTCACCTATTTCAGCATTGTGCAAAGATAGAGGTGGTTGGCAGCCCTGGCACCAGTCCTGGGCACAGTGCAGGCATTGCTAAGGTACTCAATACTGTTATGGTCACTCTCCAGGGTGGTAAACACTGTCATAAAACAAACAGAAAGGAAACACACTCCACATATATCAGAAAGGTTGCTATGATGCATCTCTGTTAACAGATCCTACATTAAACACAAATTGTTATCTGACATTCATCATAGCAACCTTTTGATATATATGGAGTGTGTTTCCATGTTTATGATGGCATTGCTAAGGTATGCAGGTGGTGGTCGTGGGGGCTGCTGCTCTGCGCAGGGCCCAAAAGCCTGGCTCTCCATGAGGATATGGATAGTGGGGCCTGTGGGTGTGGGTGTTTGTGCCCCTGTTGGCCGATGCTCTAGGGTATGCACATGTTTATGGTGTATGTGTTCTGTAGGGTAAAATATAGGGACAAGGTCTGCAGAAGCCACAGGTGGACCTTGAACCTCTGACCTTCTGCTCCTGAACACACTGGCTATGTGTATTGCACCAAACTGTTGACACAGAGGCAGGTTATTTCCTGGGGATACCATGACTGTTCTTCAGACAGACCTTGTCTGTTGCATTGCATGCCACCCACCTAAACAGAGCTTCCTTATTGTCCTTCCAGTCTAGTCCCGAACCTTTGGAGTTTTGCTCCTCCTCCAGAAGCTTGGAGACTGAGAAACGTCATTCTTGTGATATCACCGGTACATAAGCTCCGGAACCGCCTTCTCTCACCAGTTCTCAGTCTCCAAGCAGCTGGAGGACTGGTGAGCCTGTAGGTTCTGGCTCACTAGAGGAGCAATTAAGGAGAGTAGTGTAGTATAATCTATTGAACAGAATCTGTTTGATTTGGTTTCTTTAAAAAAAAAAAAGAAGGGGTTTAGGGTTAGTGTTTTTTGTCGGTAGTGGAGCCAGAGTGACCACGGTGCTGAGGCCTTCCCTCCCCCCACCTCCCTTTGCAGCATCCCTTCCAGAAAACCTTCCATTACCTTGATGAGCAGTGCCAAGAGGAAGGTCAGCCTCAGGATCAAGCACCTGCTGCACGAGTGGGGAGTGCATGAGTTGAGCCCGCAGAAGGTGTGCCTGCAAACGCTAGTGGGCGGGACCCAGTGCAGGGCTGCAGTCTTCCTTCTGCTGGATCCTCCGCACAGCTTTCAGCTCCCATGATGGTGGTTCCCGCTCGGTGGTTGAGCCAGGGAGCAGAAGACGAGAAGCTCTCCTTCCCATCTCGGGGGTAAGCGGGGTACTTTTCTTTGGTGGTAGAGTGGGGCGTTGACGAGCCTTCCTGTTGCTAACGCCAGTGCGCTGAGATGCGGCTGGTGGCGTGGCAGGCCCAGCCGCGTGTCAGAAGCACGGGAAGCAGGTTCGGGCGGTTGGTTGATCAGCTTTTCAGCTGTGGTAAACTGGCTGGGAAGCTTCGTTTTGCGGCGGTTTCTTCAGTTTTTGTCTTGTCAGATGGTTAGGAGCCCCGCATGTGTTTTGGAATAAAAATAATAAAACCCCGCGAATGGCTGTGTAAGTGATTCGGTGCAAGTTCTCTTTGGTGGCAGAGCTCTGTGGCTGGCAGGCCATTGGGACAGCTTCCAGGCAGTGCAGAGGGGGATGCCTGCAAAGCCTCATTGCTTGCTCTGTGGGGCAAAGAGGAGCACTGTGTTAGAGGCTGGAGTGTGTTGGGACTGCACTCCCGAAGCAGCAGATATGAATCAGCTCTGAGGTGGGGGAGGCTGACCTTAAGGGAGCTCTGGGAGCGGTCCCGGACCCCGCTGCTACCATACTACCGTCTTTGGAGCCGACGCTGGACACATCTGCGGCCTCAGATCTCCCTTGCTCGCAACAAGCCTTGCCAGAAGGCCTAGTGGCCATTTTTTCACCAGGGTTTGTTGCCCTCATACAACAAGCCTTTGCAACACCAAAGGGACGGCCAGCCCCTGGGGTACCAGACCCGGATCTGGGATTGAAGAGGTCAGGAACTCCTTTGGTTACGGCAGTCACAGGGGTACCAGTGCAGAGGTTCCGGCACGAGAGGGACCGGTCATAGCACTCGGTGCTTTCAGAAGGGTTTGGTTTGGAAGAGCCGGATCCTGACCTGGAGATGGATGAAGAGCTGGAAGAAGGCGAGATTGCAGAGCAGGAAGATCAAGCCAGGGTGGTGCGTGTGTTTCAGAGAGAGGAGTTACCTGCACTCATCTCGGAGGCGCTGAAGGCGCTGAATATGCCGTCAGGTGGTCCGACAGAAGAGGCTACTCTGGAAGATCCTTTGTTGCAAGCATTCCGGAAGACACAGAGAGCTTTCCCAGTATATAGGGTATTCCGGGAAATGATTCAAGAAGAATGGGATTTGCCCGAATCGGGCCTGAAGGGGGCTCGAGTCATGGCTCGCCTCTATCCCTTAATAGACCAGGATAGGGAATTGTTTAAGCCTCCCAGAGTGGATGCCGCAGTCTCGGCAGTTACCACAAAGACTACCATTCCCGTAGAGGGCAGTGCTGCCCTGAAGGACGTCCAGGATCGCAGACTGGAATCTTTGTTGAAACAGGTTGTTGAGGTGAATGCGCTCTCGTTGCGAGCGTCTATTTGTGGAGCGTGGGTGGCAAGGGTCTATCTTCGCTGGGTGCAGTGCCTCCAAGGAGAACAAGCGGAAGGAGTGACGGCAGAGGCGTCCAGGTTGGAGTCGGGCGCAGCCTATCTGGCGGATATTCATTATGACCTTATTAGAGGTCTCTCGAAGAGTATGGCTTCAGAGGTGGTGGCAAGGAGGCACCTTTGGCTGCAGAATTGGGCTGCAGATGGGTCGTCCATGTCGAGGATAAGTAAACTTCCCTTTCGAGGTAAGCTTCTCTTTGGAGAGGAGTTAGACAAGTTGGTTAAGGACGTGGGCGAATCCAAAGGTGGTAGGCTAGAACATAAGAACTTAAGATATGCCATATCTGCTGGAAGACAAGCAGAAACAGGGGCGTGCGACCCCGTTACCTAAGAGCCAACAGCAGGAATTTAGATGCTTCCGGCCCCCTAGGTTTGGGAAAACTCAGAGGGGCCATTTTCCCTATAGAAGTCAGGGGTTTCGAGGAGCAGGCAGGGGGTTTGCGGCTACCTCTCCCTCTACCTCAAACCTTAAAAGATTGCAATTATGCCAGGGGGATCCAGGTGGAACGGGTTCCCGTAAAGGGTCGGTTACGGGAGTTTTACCTGGCCTGGGTCCAAATCACTTCAGATCAGTGGGTGTTGGAGGTGATCAGAGAGGGCTATGCCTTGGAGTTACAGAGGCCGGTGTCTGATTCTTTCATCAGGTCTCCGTGCAAGGCACCTATCAAGCACGTGGCGGTGCGGGACACAGTACGTCGGCTGTTGTTTCTCCAAGTCATTGTTCCAGTTCCTCCCGATCAGTACGGTGTCGGTCAATACTCAATATATTTTGTGGTTCCAAAAAAGGACGGAATATTTCGGCCAATTTTAGATCTCAAGAGAGTGAATCGGTGTCTCCGGGTGTCTCACTTTCGGATGGAGACTCTGCGATCGGTCATTGTAGCAGTAAGAAAGGGAGAATTTATTACGTCCTTGGACCTGACAGAAGCATATCTGCACATTCCAGTACGGCAGGAGCATCAGACGTTTCTCAGATTCGCAGTGCCGATGGGACATTTCCAGTTCCAGGTGCTTCCGTTTGGTCTAGCTACAGCGCCACGAGCGTTCACCAAGGTCATGGTAGTGATTGCAGCGGCATTGCGGATGGAAGGAGTGTTGGTTCACCCTTATCTAGACGATTGGTTGATAAGAGCAAAGTCCAGGGCAGAAAGCGAGTCGGCTATGGCCAAGGTGGTGGCATTCCTGCAAAGCCTCGGCTGGGTGATCAACTTCTCCAAGAGCACGTTAAGCCCTTCTCAGCGGCTGGACTATCTGGGCGCTCGCTTCAATACGGAGCTCGGGAGAGTCTTTCTTCCTCAAACAGTGAGCGTTAGGACTGCGGCAGTTGATTCGCAAGCTTCTCAGGATGCCGGCTCCCATGGCATGGACTTATCTGCAGGTGCTCGGGACCATGGCGGCGACTCTCGAGTTAGTTCCATAGGCAAGAGCCCACATGAGACCACTACAAAGGGTGTTGTTGAGGAGGTGGTCGCACCAGACGGATCAGCTATTGCAGCGGCTGCCCTGCCCTCCGGAGACATGCACAGCTCTGCAGTGGTGGTTACGTCCAGGAAATCTCGAAAAGGGAATGCCCTTGGAGGCCCCGGAGTGGATATCGCTTACGACAGATGCCAGTCTGGTGGGCTGGGGAGCTCATTGCCAGGGACTGTTGTTGCAGGGGCTGTGAACCGTAAAGGAAAGCAGTTGGGCCATCAACAGGTTGGAGTTGAGAGCGGTGTCGCGGGCACTTCGGGGATTTCAATCTTATCTCCATGGAAAGGCTATTTGCATATTCTCTGACAATGCGACTGCAGTAGTGTATATCAATCGCCAAGGGGGTACAAGCAGGGTGGCCCTTGAGGCAGAGGCCTGGGGTCTGCTCGAGTGGGCCGAGGAGAATCTGTTGGCCCTGTCAGTGGCGCATGTAGCAGGAGTGGACAACGTAGAGGCCGATTTCTTGAGTCGGGTGAGAGTGGACCCGGGGGAGTGGGTGCTTCACCCGGAAGTGTTCGCACTGCTGGTGCAGCGCTGGGGTGCTCCAGTGATGGATCTCATGGCATCCTTTCAGTCGGCACAGGTCAAACGTTTCTTCAGCAGAAGGGAGAGAATGTTGAAAGACCTGGATACTCTGATTCAGGCCTGGCCGGAAGATCAACTCCTATACGTGTTTCCCCCTTGGGTGTTGATAGGTCAAGTGTTGCAACGCATAGAGCGGCACAAAGGTCAGGTGGTTTTGATCGCGCCAGATTGGCCAAGGGAGGCCTTGGTATGCTGATATGATGAGACTGCTAGTGGACAGACTGTGCCAGCTCCCTCTTAGGAGGGACCTTCTTTCTCGGGGTCCTCTGTTCATGCCCCAAGTGGATGGATTCTCGCTTACGGCTTGGCTATTGAAAGGGCGAGGCTGAGAGCGAAGGGATATTCGGCGGGAGTTATTTCCACCTTGATGGAGGGCCTGTCGTAGGTCAACCTCATTGACATATATACGAGTATGGCAAGTGTTCGAATCCTGGTGTGGGGACAGACAGTTGTGTTAAAAACGTTGCTTCCGCAGCTTCTGTCCTTCTTGCAAGATGGGTTTCAGAAAGGCTTAGCAGCTTCTTCTTTGAGAGTACAGGTGGCGGCGCTGTCCTGTTATAGGGGGAAAGTTCGAGGCATGTCGCTCGGAGTTCATCCAGATGTTAAGCGATTTTTACACGCAGTTGCCTTGTTGAGACCTCCGCGTAGGCAAGTTGTACTGTCGTGGGATCTGCCTCTGGTTCTGGAGGCATTGGTACAAGAGCCCTTTGAACCTCTATCGAGGTCATCTTTAAAGGATCTTACCCTGAAGGTTGTGTTCTTGGTAGCTATTTCTTCCGCGCAAAGGATTTCGGAGTTGCAAGCACTTTCCTGTAGGAAGCCCTTCCTTTCGTTTTGGGACACGAAGGTAGTTCTGAGGCCGGTGCCGTCCTTTTTGCCTAAGGTTGTGTCGGTATTTCATGTGAATCAAATGGTTTCTTTACTGGTATTCGGAGAAGTCGTGACAGGCCCTTCTTCAGGAAAGTTGAGGTGTTTGGATGTTCGTTGGGCGTTTAAAGAGGTATCTTCGCAGGACAGCCAGCTTCTGTAAGCCGGATAGGCTGTTTGTTCTGTTTAACAGACCAAAGAAAGGCCAGGCAGCATCTAAAGCTTCCATTGCCTGATGGGTAAAAGAAGCTATTGCGTTGGCGTATATTCTGAAGGGTAAGCTGGTGCCAGAGGGGCTTTGAGCTCATTCTACTAGGGCGCAGGCGGCGTCCTGTGTGGAGTGCAGTTTAGTACTGCCAGTCGAGATTTGCAAGGCAGCGACTTGGTCTTCTCTGCATTCCTTTGTCAAGCATTACCATCTGGACATTCAGGCGGAAAGGGATACCTGTTTTGGCTCAGCGGTGCTTCAGGCTGGTCTACAGGGTCTCGCCCATTAGAGGGTTCACTGCTCTTATATCCCCCAAGGTTCCGGACTAGACTGGAGGGACAATAAGGAAGGTGAAATTAGACTTCATGCCGATTGAAATCAGGGAACTCAAGACTACTTACACTTTATCAAATATTAAAAAGCTATATAAAAATCATGACAGAAGGATGTGAATTAACGGCCATGTGGTATAATGATAAAAGATAAACATGCCTGTGCAATGCGAGATCATCTACTGTCGCGGTTATCTGAATCGATCTTATTCTAAAAATATAAAGAATCTAACATTAAAACGCAAAATCTAATGTTGAAACATAAACCTGCTTCCACTCATTTGGACCAATAAAACTCAAAGGACATAAATAGCTTGCATATGCTCAATCATTAAAAAAAAATATTGGAAACTACGATTAAAGCAGAAAGGCATGAAAAAACTGCCATGTAAAATAATATCTAAAAAGTAAACATGCCTGTGCGATGTGAATCCATCTACTGCCGCAAATATCAAATAAACCAATTCTACAAATACAGAGGCCACTCAATCTAACATTTAACACATAAAAACTGCTTACACTCATTCAAAAAATGAACTACCATATTTACCTGAGTATGCATTTTTAACACACCTACTGCCACGTGTCATGCAGCAGACCCTCTTGAAAGAAAAGAAAATGTTTTAAACGGAGAAAAAGACGTGCACAAGCTGCATTATTCGGAGGAACCAGCTAGAGGGAGCCAGAGCGACTTCAGAGACACTGAGGAGCCACACCCCGCTAGTCACAAGGTAATGCCAGCCAGCTTCCAATCCTCGAAAGCAGGAGTGCTTCTTAAGGAGAGTGTGGAAGACTGGAGACAGTTCGGCAGGAAGGAAGTCGGCAGGAAGGAGAGAGAGAAGAACAGCAGTGGAGAAAGAGAAGCAGGCCAAGGAGGCAAGTCCAGCAGAAGCAAGGGAAGGATCACTTGCAGCACAGAGAGAAAGAGGTTAGAATGGAAACCTGATTACTCTACTGCTAGCAAACCACCCCGAGTGGAAGGTGATTTCCCTGGAGCTGATGAAGGACCTGGGAAGGTCTCAGCTCAAACAAGAGTGAGAGCTGTTTGTCCAGAGAGGCGAAAGCATTGCTGCAACTGTAGTCTAAAGTCAAATGAGAGACAGCTGGAGAACCTAAGCCGTGCTGCACAGGCAAGCCAGAAGCTAAGCCGGTACAGGCCCAGACCTTCACTAGGAGAAGGGACTCCAACCTCACAAGGTAAACCATACTTTCCTGGGAAAAGATTTCAGAAAGCAGCTGTATGGAGAAGACAGGTAGTAGAAGAAAACCGTTTGTCTGAAGGTTCCTACGATACAAGGTATGAAAAATGTTTACCTAAGAAGAAAGTTCTGAATGAAAAATGTTTATATAGAGCTGCTATAAAACCTCTGAATAAAGAGGAATCTTTTCAGTATAAAACAGCACATAGCCGATGCCCTAGGCTCAGCCCAGAACATTGGGAAGTGATACAGGAACTGTATAAAAAGCCTGAATATATTTTACCTGAAACCAGGAACACAGATTCAGAGGCTTCAGAAGAGGAGCCAATGCAAGTGGAACTAGCAGGGGATATTTCAGATCCAGAAATGGATTGTACATACTGTGTTACAGGAAGCCTAGAATCCTTGTCAGGCTTGTGAGCTGTGTGACTTGCTGAATTGAACATTCTTGTTTTGTGTAAATAGCACCAGTCCTGTGAAAGTAACAGTTTTTGGTTTAAACCTGAGTTTTTCTTTTCCTCACCTGAAGTAAGGACATTTTGCTTTATAGTTGTATTCCAATCATTTGAACCATTGCGAAGAAGGGAAATAAAAAGCCTTTATTTTTCCCACCACTCTGAGCAGTTGTTTTCATTGAAGATTGGTATCAAGGAAACTACTAGGACCAAAAGTCAATTGGGCCTTTGGAATACTTGCCAATCTCAACTTTATAATTTTTGTGTCTGACCTGCCCTGACCTCTACTAGCCACCAGGGTAGCCCTCACGATACACGATGGCTTATTGAAACTGAGTTTGAAAAAGCAGACAGCTATCTGTGAGAACGTCGGCTTCTGCGCTGTAGATAAAGGAGTTTTAAGCTGGAAAAAGATCACTGACATCAGTGCTACTGCATGCAAATTATCTAAAAGGGGTTTAGTTAGGAAACTAAAGTGAGATGGATAGACCTTAATATAAAAATATAAAAAAATGTGACCCAAAACTAATGATTTATACTTGGACAACTAATCCAAAGGAAGGAAAAATAATGAGAACCTTTTAAATGGCCAAAATTATAAATAGCCTAAATTATACAGGTCACCAGAACAAAAATAGGGGCAGTTATTACAAGCATATAAAAGGAGCTTGACAAAAACCTTTTATGTAACTCAATTAACAACTCAACACAGCTCAAAAACAGCAAAAGTGAACATACAATTCTCATATAAAACTTCCAAAATGCCATACAAAGCATCAAAATGAGAACCTAATCTGTAAAAATATAGAAGGGACATTCAAATTTCTAAATATGAAGACTATAACCATTAAACCACCAAAAAATAATACTACCATTGTACATATGAAATCCTCACAGGAAGTTATTAATAAATGAATTTGAAAATTTATTGGAAATTGGTGATCTTTAAAATTAATGTATGCCTATTCATGATAAGCCTGCCATTAAAGGAAAACGTAAAAGTCACTCTCCATATTTAATCCATTAGGGTGTAAACTATTAAGGGCAAAGATGTAACGCTACTCAAGGTGCAAAATGGTCTTGTCAATATCACCACCTTGCCAAATTAATTTAACTTTTTTAATTACAAAAAATTTCAATTCAGACACTTTATGGATTTGTTCTTGCCAACTAAACTGCGGTAATGTCACTCGCGTTAGGTTCCGCGGTGATGATACTGATGCCCATATAAGGGAGTAGGCGGGGCAGCATTATGGCAAGCTGTGTCAGGTAACGCGTGTTATAAGGCACGTTACAAGCCACCTTATTAGGCACAGTACAAGGCACGTGCCTTTCCATGCCTTGTACTGTGCCTAATAAGGTGCCTTGTAACGTGCCTTATAGTGTGCCTTGTACTGTGCCTAATTAGGAGCCTTATAAGGATTGTTGACAACTGTGGTGAGGGTACTATGGGCTGGCAGCACGGATCTGCAAAGATATGACTGTCACAGACAAGCAAAATATCTGCCTTGGACAGGAGGGAACGACAAGGAATCAAACCCATGACCTCTGCCTAGAACATTAGTGTACTAACCAGTAGGCTATACCTCTATGGCTTGTTGCATAATGGCTGGGTACAGAAGGACTGCAGGTCACCGTACAAACCGTCTGCTCTGTGTGCCAGGATAGGGTAACCCTACCAGCACCCATGATGCATTGCACATGCAGAACAGTGGCCTACAGCTGACCACCAAATGGGGTCTGCACCTCTCCGGTACTGCAGCGTGGTAAGACGGACTGACAGTGTGTGATACTAGCACAGAGTAGCTACAGACCATGCCATTGTGCAGGTTCCGTGTTCACCCTGAGGGATAGGATGTGCACCCAGTACTAAGTCCACAGTACATGTGGTGCTAGAGATAGGTCCTGCTGCACATCCCCATCACTACTAGTGTGTGACATGTGTTCCCAGCAGTGCAACTGAAGGTACATCTATTCCAGTTGTGTTCTGCAGTCACATGTGGCCTTGTGGGACTGGACACCACCCAGATTAGTGCATACCCGGTGTTAAGGTCTGGCTGCCATGGGTACCTGTTATCAGGGCAATGGGTTGTCTAGACTCACATGAGGGTTATGTAGCACTGCCACTATGGGTCAAAGTGGTATGTACTATATTCTCCAAGGGGCCTCAATCACACCTTTTGTAGATGAGGGTGTGGTGGGACAGGTGCCTGCACCCTGTAGAATGGCTGTAGTACCAGCAACCACAGTCCTGCTGGCGGATGACAGCCCTCCAGCGCTGCTGGGCCAGTGCCATACCTGTGCCCATTGCAGACCAGCAGGGATGCTTGGGGTAGGCAGGGGACGGCTCAACTGCCCCACACCACTGTCTGCCATTCATCAACAGACAGCACAGTCAGACTGCACCTGCAGCATCCTACAGCATGGTCCCACCATGCACAGACTAACTGCAGACAGCCCACTAGCCAGTCCATAGTGCATGCTCACAGGGGAGACCTGTGCACCCAGAAGTGGGATGCACAGCACAGATACCAAGCAGGTAGCTCTGTGGTCGGGCCCCAGAACCGGGAACACACAGGTATCACTGGAAACAAAAACAAAAATGTGTGGCACTATGTGGGAACATAGACATGCCATAGACATGCTCGGTCAGAGTGAGTGTGACCCCCCAGCGTGACATGCTGTGGAAACCCTGTCCATGCAGGTGGTGGTTGAGCACTACAGTGTCCCAGCCATTGCCCTCCACCCTGTGCAGATGCATCCTGGCCAATCCGCCCTGTCTGGGCCATACCCACAATACCTTGCTCCTCATTATGCACATTTGCAGGCTAACGCTGGAAGCAGTGTGAGCAATGTGGGCTCAGTGAGGCGTTGGCAGACACAAAACAATAAAGAGACATAAGCACACTCCCACACCTATCTCAGCATTGTGCAGAGATGGAGGTGGTTGACAACCCTACCTGCCACACTGGCCCTGATCATAGTGCCGACATTGCTAATCTGTGTAGGGGGTAGTAGTAGTGTTCTGGTGATAACTGCAGCTCTGTGCTGGGGCCAACAGCCTGACACTCAATGAAGCTGTGGAGGGTGGAGCCCTTGTGAGTGGGTGTCTGTACCCCTGTGCACCGCTGCGCTGGGGTTTGCCCATGTTGTTGTTGTGGCTGCATTGTGGGCTAAAACATGGGGAGATGCTCTGCAGGATCCACAGATGGGACCTAAGCCTCTGCTCTTGGACATGCTGGCTGAGTGTACTGCACCACACTGTTGGCACAGCAGCATAGTGGGCCCTGGGGCTACCCTTATGTTCCTTGGCCAGACCTCTTCTGTTGCACTGCAGACCATGTACTGGTACAGGGCATGGCCTAGGTCCACTGCAGGCGGGTGCCACTGCTCCCTCCAGCACAATCACCCACCCCCTCTGCCATGCCACCATGACCATATGCTGTTGTGCCGGTGGTGCGCCATCCCAGGCTATCCAGGGGGCAGGTAGGCGGATGCCTAAGGTGTGGGTTCTGGGGTAGGGGTGCCTACATAGATGTCCACGCTTCCTCTGGCACCGCCTGTCACTGTTATGTGCCCTTGGGGTATCTGCTGGGTAATGTCCCCTGGATGGGACACTGTGGGACACAGACTCATGAGCATGTTTGACCCTGGTCAGTTGCTGTCTTGCTGGTTTCCATTTTCTGCATTCCTATCTGCCCCCTCGGCAACTGCCTAGTCCACCCTGTGCCCCAGTAGCCCCCACTGCATGTCCTGCCTGCAGCCCCCATGCCCCATCACCATAGTGGCCTTTCATACCTGGGCACTATGCTGTTGCTGCAAATGGAGCACTACTATCTCCTTTCTTGGGCTCCCTGCCTATGCTGTACATTGCTGACACTTAAATTGTTTCTCTCTCCTGCAAATGTGCATCTAACGCCAGGTTTTCAGTTGTGTTAGGATTCAGCCCTTCATTTCCCTGTGTTAGTGTGGAAGGGGCCTCTCCCCACCCACTCCCCCTTCTCTCTGCCCTCTCTCCACCCTCTGCGGGACTTACCATGGCCGGGAACATTAACGTGCCTTAACGTTACCTTACGTTACGTTAAGGCGCCTTAAAGTTACATAACGCGCCTTAACGTAGCTGCTGCTACGTTAATGCAGTTTAGTAAACATGCCCCTAAGGGTTTTTCCACCGCACCCCTTTTAATGCAACTTCTATGTTCGATTATTCTATTGCGGATGGGACACGTGGTCTTGCCTACATATAACTTATTGCAAGGACATTGGATAATATAAATCAAATGACTCGTAGCACAGTTGGAAAAATCATCTAAATGAAATTTGCATTTAGTAATTGGATGGATAAATTGGTTTTTAACCGATAATGCATGAATGCATACAGAACAATGACCACATTGAAAATGTCCCTTATATTTCGAAAGAAATTTTCCCTCAGTGAAAGCAGAAGGGACTAGCATGTTGGAGATTCACGTTGCGCTTATGAGCCACCGTCAAAGATAGATCATGGAACCCTGGGAGGGCTTGTATGACATGCCAATGTTTTCTTAAGAGGTTGCTGATTCTATGAGAATGATGATAGTAGAGCAGAGTACAAACTAACCCTCCATTAGCCTGCTTTTGTTGTGGTTGTAATAAATTCTCACGAGGGGACTCGTGGCTCTATTATATGCCTTATTGATCTGGTATATTGGATATCCTTTTGCTATGAATCTATTCTTCATGATGGACGCATGCTGTTCAAAATCTTGATTCGATGTACATATTCTCCTTGCCCTTAAGAATTTGCCCACAGGAAGATTGTTCGTGAGTGCAGAGTTGTGAAAACTTGTGAAATGTAACAGTTGATTTCTGTCTGTGGGTTTTCTATAAAGAGTGGTAATAAACTCCTCATTTGTTTTCTTAATGAGTAAATCTAAGAAAGGTATCTGATAGCTATCATAAGTCAACTGAAACCGTAAGTTAAATGTCACAATCATTAATCCATACGTTGAATTCTGACAAAAGATCCAGTGAACCTTCCCATAAAACAAAAATGTCATCAATGTATTGTATCCATAGCTTTATATTAGCTTTAAAGGGATTATTTTTGATGAACTTTTCTTCAAAGTCGAACACATATACTGTAGGTTAGCGATATCTGGGGCCATAGAGGAACCTATTGCTACTCCCTTAGTTTGTTTATAAAAAATCGCAAAAACATATCGTAATGATAGAGCTGATCAAATTGGTGGAGGGGTTGCTCTCTATGTTAGAGAGGGCATTGAGTCAGAAAGGATTAAAGTTTTGCAGGAAACAAAATCTGCTGTAGAATCTATATGGATTGAAATTCCATGTAAAAGGGGGAAGGCAATGGCAGTGGGGGTGTACTATCGAGCGCCTTGCCAGAATGACCAAATGTATGATGAAATGCTCAAAGAAATCAAGGAAGCTAACAAAAGTTACAGTGCAGTAATAATAATGGGTGATTTCAACTACCCCGGTATCGACTGGGTCAGTGTCACATCAGGACATGCTAGGGAGATAAAGTTCCTAGATGAAATAAATGACTGCTTCTTGGAGCAGCTGGTTCATGAACCGACCAGAGGGGAAGCCATATTAGACCTAGTCCTTAGTGGAACACCAGATCTAGTGCAAGAGATAAGGTTGTTGGAGCCACTTGGCAATAGTGATCATAGCATGATCGCCTTTGATTTAATTAGTGGGGGAGGGATAGTAAGGAAATCCACAGTATTACCTTTTAACTTTCGAAAGGGAAACTATGATAAAATGAGGAAAACAGTTAAGAAAAAACTAAAAGGAGCAGTTGCAAAGGTTAACGACGTACATCAGGCTTGGCTGTTGTTGAAAAATACTATCTTGGAAGCCCAGACCAGCTGTATTCCACGCTTTAAGAAAAGTGGAAGGAAGTCCAAAAAACTGCCAGCATGGTTTAAAGGTGAGGTCAGAGAGGTCAAAAAGCATCTTTCAGGAAATGGAAAAAAGAGCCAAACGACGAAACCTGGAAACAGCACAAGCACTGGAAAGTCAAAGGCAAGGCATTGATAAGGCAGGCAAAGGGAGAATTTGAGAAGAAGCTTGCTGCGGAAGCAAAAACGCGAAGTAAAGACCTTTTCAAGTACATTCGTAGCAAAAAACCTGTGAGAGAGTCAGTTGATCCATTAGATGATAAAGGGGTTAAAGGAGCACTAAGAGGCGACAAGGTGATAGCGGAGAGATTGAATGAATTCTTTGCTTCAGTCTTTACTGAGGAAGATGTAGGGATGTTACCCATGACTGAAGTGGTATTTAAAGGTGCGGAAGAATTGAAGGAAATATCGATACATCGGGAAGATGTATTACAACTATTAGATAAACTGAGGAGTAGCAAATCACTTGGGCCGGATGGTATACATCCAAGGGTGTTGAAAGAACTGAAATACGAGATTGCAGACCTGCTATTAGCAATCTGTGAACTATCATTAAAATCATCTCTAATACCTGAAGATTGGAGGATCGCTAATTTAACACCAATTTTTAAAAAGGGTTCCAGGGGTGATCCGGGAAACTACAGACTGGTGAGCCTGACGTCAGTACCGGGAAAAATGGTAGAAACCATCCTAAAGAATAAAATTACTCAGCATGTAGATAGTCATGGCCTAATGGGAGACAGCCAACATGGCTTTAGACAAGGAAGATCTTGTCTTACTAATCTGTTATGTTTTTTTGAAAGTGTGAATAAACAGGTGGACAAAGGTGAGTCGGTTGATATAGTGTATCTGGACTTTCAGAAAGCCTTTGACAAGGTCCCTCATCAGAGACTTTTGGCAAAAGTAAAGAGTCATGGGATAGGAGGCAGTGTACTACTGTGGATCAAGAACTGGTTAAAAGATAGAAAGCAGAGGGTTGGGCTAAATGGACAATTTTCCCAATGGAGAAAGGTGAATAGTGGTGTACCCCAGGGATCTGTGCTGGGTCCACTGCTTTTTGACATATTCATAAATGACCTGGAAAGTGGAATAACGAGTGAGGTTATCAAATTTGCAGATGACACAAAACTATTTAAAGTTGTTAAAACCCAAGAGGATTGTGGAAAATTGCAAGAGGATCTTGATAAATTAGAAGACTGGGCATCAAAATGGCAGATGAAATTTAATGTGGACAAGTGCAAAGTTATGCACCTAGGGAAGAACAACCCAAACTATGGTTACACGATGCAAGGTTCCACATTAGGAACCACCACCCAGGAAAAAGATTTAGGCGTCATTGTGGATAACATGTTAAAACCCTCGGCCCAGTGTGCAGCGGCAGCCAAGAGAGCAAATAGAATGCTAGGTATCATAAGGAAAGGAATGGAAAATAAAACAAAAGATATTATAATGCCTCTATATCGTTCCATGGTGAGACCGCACCTTGAATATTGTGTGCAATTCTGGTTGCCGTGTCTTAAAAAGGATATAACGTTATTAGAAAAGGTTCAGCGAAGAGCCACCAAAATGGTAAAGGGGATGGAAGGATACTCCTATGAAGAAAGGCTAAAAAGGTTAGGGTTCTTTAACCTGGAAAAGAGACGGCGAGGGGAGATATGATAGAAGTCTATAAATTAATGAACGGAATGGAACGGGTAAACGTAGATCGATTGTTTACGTTATCAGAATATAGAAAGACTAGGGGACATGCAATGAAGCTACAGGGTAAACTATTTAAGATTAATAAGAGAAAATATTTTTTCACTCAACGTGTAATCAAACTCTGGAATTTGTTACCGGAGGATGTAGTAAAGGCTGTTTGTGTAGCTGGGTTTAAAAAAGGTTTGGACAAGTTCCTGGAGGAAAGGTCCATAAACCATTATTAAGAAGGGACCCAGGATATCAATGCTTGACCCAGTACAAGCATTGCGGAACCTGTGTCTTTTGAGGAAACTGCTAGGTACGTATGACCTAGATTGGCCACTGTTGGAAACAGGATACTGGGCTTGATGGACCTTGGTCTGACCCAGTATGGCATATCTTATGTTCTTATGTTCTTAAAGGAGCAAAAAATCAGTAACTTTTTTTTTAAACTTATTATATTCAATTACACGCAGAACATATAACCTATCTACCTGCTACTCCCCTTCCAGAAGGAAAGTTACTGCTTCCTGCATGCTCTCCTTTCCGTCGAATGCCTAGCCCTAACAATCCAGAGCAATATTGCAATATATATAACAATATATAACAATATCATAATATAACAATATAGCGCAAAACAAATGGAAGCATCAAAACGATTGAACACCAGTGAAGGCCTATATCCACTTTTAACCTTGCACTTCCCCCAACAGAAAAAACACTGCTAAGACCCCATCCCCGGGTGGGAATGAGGACTAAACTGGAGTCACTCAAGGAACCACAATTACCAGGTAAGTGTAATTCCTATTTCCTTATCGTTCCTCCAGTTTAGTCCTCAACCTCTGGGATGTATCAGAGCAGTAATCATTGGGAGGGACCTTTCCAGCTGGATCTCAATACTGCCTCCCTGAAAACGGCATCCTTAGCTGCCAGAAAATCTAGGCGTAGTGCTGACTGGAAGTATGGAGAGACAACCAAGAGGCCTCCCTACAGATGTCCACTGGCGGAACCAAACTGTGCTCTGTCCAAGAAGATGCTTGCACTCTGGTAGAGTGAGCTCGTAAGCTCCCTGGGACTGTACTGTCCCGTAGAAGATAAGCCGACGCACTCGCCGCCCCAATCCATCCAGAAATGGACTCCTTCACTGCCGCTTCCCTTTGCGGAGCCCTCTGAACACCCCGAAGAGAGACGATCCGCCTTCGAAAGTTTCTGAAACCTTTAAACACTGCCGCAGCGCTCTCTTGATGTCCAAACAGCGTAAGCTATGGTTTAATACGCTCCCCTCCTCCGCACCTAGCGCTGGAAGAGAGACCATTTTAGTTAGGTGAACGTAGAAACCACCTTTGGCAACTACGACGGAACCAGCTACCATCCACCTTCTGTCTGGAGACAGACAAAAAACGATTCCTGACAGGTCAACGCCTGCAACTCCGAAAATCGCCTCGCCGAACAGATGACCATCAAACATACCGTCTTCAAGGCAAAACCCTTAACCTATGCCTGTTGCAAGGGGCCCCATGGCGTGCTAGCTAACGCTCCTAAAACCAACTTCAGCTTCCGCGGTGGAATTAATATCCTATGACAGGGCTACAGTCTGGTCACCACCTGAGAAAGCGTACTACATTGACCTGTGCATGAGAGCCACTCCCTGTCCTTTGCCCCTATAGCAAGACAGAGCTAACAGAACTCTCCAGGACCTGCCTTTACCAAACCCATCCTGCAGAAAACTTAATACCAAGGGAACTGACACTGTTGTTGCACGAGCGTGCCTCCGCGAGCACCCGTCCTCAAAGATGCGCCATATATGCACATATGCAAGGGACGTAGACTTTTTTTTTTTTGCAGCAAGGTGGCAAAGACTGCTGTCGAGCAACTTTTTCCTTAAGCTTGCCCTTTCAATGGCCACCCCGTAAGCAAAAACCGATGCACCTGAGGCATTCGAAGGGAACTCCGTAGTAACAGAATCTCCAATGTCGGAAACCTCCATAGATTCCCGTCGAGCAACCATATGAGGCAGGCATACCACGAGCCTGTTGTTCTCTGAAATGTATTGGTTTAATATTTGCAGTGTTGCCTTTTGATAGTTAGGGTATGGTGCTTTGTGAGTCCTGGTAGTGCTGTTAGGATATGGCGGGTTTGCTATGGGTTCTAAATGGGCAGTGTTTGTAGTAGTTCCTAATGTGCCTGGCGGTTGGTACTGGATTATAGTAATTAAGAAACCTTTTAGTCTTTCTTTATCCATATACTCATTAAGAGGCATGTTTACTAAAAGTTAGTGTATGGCAGAGCTACTCAATTCCAGTCCTGGTGGTCCACAATCCTGCAGGTTTTCAGGATATCCCTAATAAATATGCATGAGATATATATGCATTGGAGATATCCTGCCAACCTGACTGGTTTGTGGCCCTCCAGGGCTGGATTTGGAGACCCCTGCCTTACATCTCTGTCATTTACGATTGTGAGTGGGCAAGGTGCAGATGTCCAAGACATCAAAAAAGTTAGATAGCATTTGTCACATTCCTCCTCGCTTCTCACCACCACCAAAATATTATCTATTAGACAACTTTTTGGTGGTGGTGAGAATCGAGGAGGAATGTGACACATTCTATCTACCCTTTTGATGTCTAGGATATCTGTACCTTGTTCACTCACAATCTTAAATGACAGAGATGTAAAGCAGGGGTCTCCAAATCCAGCCCTGGAGGGCCACAAACCAGTCAGGTTGGCAGGATACCTCCAATGCATATATATCTCATGCATATTTATTAGGGATATCCCGAAAACCTGCAGGATTGTGGACCACCAGGACTGGAATTGAGTAGGTCTGGTGTATGGTAACATTATGCAAATATTTATGCAAATGAGACACCTTATGCAAATGAGGCCACGCACCGAGTCTCCGCACATGGCCCCGCACCCCCCTTGGGCCCACCGGAGGGCTTTAGAGGGAGCCGGGGAAGCCCGCGCGAGGCCCCGGCTCCCTCTGTACAGCCGCCAGCGTGAAGAGCCTTTTCCTTCACGCTGGCGGCTGTTTCTGTGAAGCCGCGAATGCTGGGAAAGGTTAAAGGTTGCCCTTTTTGCACTCTTGATCCTTCTCATAGCTGATTCCACCATCATGGAATGGTGTGGTAGCTGAGTCTTCTGAAACCCAGGACAAGGAGGAACTCGATACATGGTGTCGAGTCTTCGAGAGTGAGGAGCTGTGGTTAGAGGTGTTTCCCACATCCTTAACATGAGACCATGCAAGATCTCATGAATAGGTAAGACAGCTGCCTCCTTGGGAGCTTTAGGGTATTGTACGATTTCTAATTCCTTTGCCCTAGGCTCTTTTTCAGGAGCCACTGTAATGGAAAGACCTCGAGCCACATCTCGGATAAAATCCTGAAAGGACATATCCTCTGGTGGAGACATCCTACGCTGAGGTGAAGAAGAATCCTCAGGAAGAAGTACTCTGGTATCGGCAGAGCTTTCAGAGTCTTCAGACTCATCCGAGGATTCAAAGTATCTCTGATCCAGGTGATCGTGCAAGGCACGGTACCGGTACCGATCGAAGTTGGCATCAGAGGGGTCTGGTACCGACTTGTCGATACCAGATGGATAAGCATGACTCGGTCCCAGTAAAATACCTGCCGATGTCGATGCAGTCGATACCGGTTTCCAGAGCCGGTGCCGGTACTGGTTGAATTGTCTGAAACGGTTTCAAGGGCATCGAGGCTGTGAGAAGAGCCGCCAGACTGCGTTCAATAGCCAAGAATCTCTGGTCTATTGACACTGCCGATGCTTGGGTATCGGTACCGGATGAAGCAGCCGGTACCCCAGAGCATGGCACCAGTAGTTCTGCCGAGGTTGAGGCCTCGAACATCCTGGAGCCCCGTTAGTGCTTTGGAAGCCGAAGCCTCCCGCCGGGGCAATTTTGCCGGTGAAAGTCCCTCAAGGGCAACGCCAGAGGCATCTCGATACTTAGAGGGAGATCTACCCTTTGAGGACCAGCCAGATTTATGTTTAGTTACCTGAGATCCATGGGATGAAGACGAAACCCTGGAAGACGTCGATGCCACAGAGGCTGCATCGGAGGGAAAAAGGGTGCTAAGTTTAGCAGCTCAGTTCTGCCGGCCCCTCTTCGACATCATCCCACAGGCAACACACTCCGAAATAGAGTGGTCAGGACCTAAACATTTGAGGCACCACTCATGGGTGTCGGTGACGGAGATGGTACCCCCACACTTGGAACACATTTAAAACCCGAAGCGGGTTTTTCCATTTTGAAGGAAAAAGTTGGGCTAGTGCCCAAAATGGCGCATGGCACCTGAGGAGAAAATGACTGGAAAAGACTCCAGAAAGAGAGGGTTTTTCTTTTTTGGAAAAAAAGAAAGAACCACCGGCAGTACCAGTGTAGCGTCGAAGGAAGGCAGACGCGACCACAAAAAAAGAATAGACAGGAATTTTTTCTGCGGTGACAGGATGTGCGACCTGTCGGCTGCGTGGGAAAACGAAGAACTGGAGAGGGACAGTTGGGAAAGGCGGGAAGGCAGCACGTAGGCACTGTGGAATGCTCGCAAAAGCTCTTATTGGACGCTGGGGAGCATTCCTGCACAGGCTCTGTCAGTACCGACGATACCCATATCTTGTATCCTGGAGATACAAGCAACTGTAATGTTCTGCAAATCAAGATTATATGACCAAGATTTAAAGCTCTTAACTTCTGTATCGTTTGTCAGGCTCTGGTGCCCTAAAGGCCACCAGATGGCAGTGCTGCTCATGAATCACATATAGTATTCAGTGCCCCCATCCCTGGTGGGGGGGGGGGGGTAAAATACGAAATTGTATTCCAAATCAGGTTCACACAGGCAGCAACCTCTAAGATCTCCACTTGCAAGGTTGTCGGTGTATCCCACTGCTATTTCTCTGACTGCAGGAATGCTGGGGGGAGTGGGGGCCTGTGTGTTTCATAGCTCCACTTAGCATGCCTTTCCCAGGAAATAATCATCTATTTCTAGAGCCTGTGCTGTCAGAGCAGGGCTTTAAGCACTCAGCAGGGGCACTGACCCGTCTGTGCCATCTTGTTAAAAGGCCCGTGCTGAGGGTGAAGAGAAGGACGTCTATGTAGCACAGTCTGGGGCTTAGTGCTCCAGGGCACTGGAGGTTTCATAGAGGAAGTCAATACTCTGTGTATGCTCCATGCATTCAGCCTATGTTCAAGTGTTCTCACTGCACTGTGTTTGGGTGACAGGTGCTGGATCACCCGTATATGTAGATGTGCATTTTGTATGTGCTCACAATTGCTTAAGCGTGATTTTTGGGTGCACTCTTTGCAGAGTGAGACTGCATTTCTTTGCTCCGACTGTATTATCAGACTAAGGTAATTTCTCCAGTAATGGAGGGATGTCGATTGTAATAAAGTGTGTGAGGTCCTCATGGTGTTACATGGGGTTGGAGATGCAGTCGTGGGATCTGCTGTGGAGTGAGCTACAGTGTCACAGTCACCAGTTTCCCTTTCTCTTTGGGCTTTGCTCCCAGATTCTAGCCCCTATTTCTCTCTGATGTCCAGGATGCAAGGTCCCCAGCCCACTGGACAATCTATTCTTAGCCTTTTCTCAGTGCTGGCAGAAGGACTGGGAGAGCGAGAAAGGAAGACCAGGAACCAGCACCAGCTCTGTCTCTCCACTGCCAGTGTTTGCTACGGTCACATATTCCCAGTCAGTTATTTGAGTATACTGATTGCCTACAGGGCAGGGTGGCATACAGTCGATTATGGTATTTCTATTTCCCTTGTCCCTGAAGGGCTCACATTTTATGTTTTGGTACCTGAGGCAGAGGGTTAAGTCGCTTAACGAAGGCCATAAGGACCACCTGTGGGACCAGAAACCTCAGTTTTTATGGCCCAAGGTTGGTGGTCTCGATTGGAATTCAAACCCTTGGTCCTCTAGCAACTTGCCTCAACCACTAGGCCACACTGCTCCGTGTGAGCTAGCCACAGGGCCATAGGGCCATGCGCAGCCTGTTACTTCCAAGGCAGAGACCTTGAGGAGGTTCCGTTCATAAGGATACGAGAAATGCCATACTGGGTCAGACCAAGCTCTACTGGGGAAAGAACAAGTGGCAATGTCAAATAGGAATTATATAAACAGAATACCTCAGCTCAGTTACACATGCACAACATAGACCATCACCAAACAAGGAATCACAATTTAGAAACAGGAAGACAATAATTAAACTGGGAACCCCAAAAGCCAAACTTGGAATATACAACAACACTGTAGAAATAAAACTATAAATTAATTTCCTCTTGTACTAAACAAAGCGCAAAAATTAATGATGCACATTTCCCAGAGCTGACATATTCCAGTTAATAAATTCAAAATAAAGAGATATTTTTCTACCTTTTGTGCATTTTTTTTCAGTTGCAATTGTTCCAGCCACTTTCTTCTGGTTTCTTCGTGTCTTCTGCTAACTCTCCATCTGCTGTCCATTTGTCCTTTCTTCTGTCTTCTTGTTTTTTTTTTTACATTCTCTCTCTACATCTGCTTTAACATACTAATCTTTCTCCTTTTGCTCTTTCCTCATTCCTATTTCATCTACTCAAAATTTACCCCTCCATCCTCAATCCCCACTTACTCTCCCAATACCCGGCCAATTGTAGATTTTTTATCCCTCCCACACAAAATATTTTTCCCCTCTCCATTTTACTCTCCCAGCCCCATCCCATTCTAATCCTCCCCCAACACCAGCTCCCTTCTAGTTCCAGCCTCACCTAGCATCCATTCCCTTCTAGTCCCTGCATCAGCCCATTTCCAGTCCTAGCCCCCCATTAGCCCATTTCCATTCCTAGCCCCCCCCATCAACCCAATACCAGTCCTAGCCCCCCCATCAACCCACTTCCAGTCCTAACCCCCCATCACCCCATTTTCAGTTTAAGCCCCCCCTATAACCCATTACCAGTCCTAACCCCCCATCAGCCCACTTCCAGTCCTAACCCCCCATCAGCCCACTTCCAGTCCTAACCCCCATCAACCCATTTCCAGTCAGCCCCCCATAGCCCATTGCCAGTCCTAACCCCCCCCCATCAGCCCACAGTCCATTACCAGTCCTAACCCCATCAGCCCACCTCAAGTCCTAACCCCTCCCCATCAGCCCAATTCCTGTCCTAGCCCCCCCCCATAGTCCATTATCAGTCCTAACCCCCCATAGCCCATTACCAGACAGCCCCATCAGCCAACAGCCCATTACCAGTCTTAACCCCCCCATAGCCCATTGCCAGTCCTAACCCCCCCATCAGCCCACAGTCCCATTACCAGTCCTAACCCCATCAGCCCACCTCAAGTCCTAACCCCTTCCCATCAGCCCATTTCCTGTCCTAGCCCCCCATAACCCATTACCAGTCCTAACCCCCCCAACAGCCCACAGCCCATTACCAGTCCTAACTCCATCAGCCCACCTCCAGTCTTAATCCCCCAGCCCATTTCCAGTCCTAGCAACCCCCCCAACCCATTACCAGTCCTAGCCCCCCATAGCCCACTCCCAGTCCTAATCCCACCAGCCCATTTCCAGTCCTAATCCCCATCACCCAATTTTTAGTTTAAGCCCCCCCCCATAGCCCATTACCAGTCCTAAGCCCCCATCAACCCACTTCCAGTCCTAATCCCATCAGCCCATATAGACTTAGCTCTCCATAGCCCATAGCCCCCCCCATAGCCCATCACCACTCCTAACCCCCCCATAGACCATTACCAGTCCTAACTCCCCCAACAGCCCACAGCCATTAACACTCCTACCCCCCCCCCCACCCCCTCACCAGTCCAAACCCCCCCAACCGCCCACAGCCATTACCAGTCCTAACCCCCCCCCCAGCCCATCACCAGTCCTAACCCCCCCAACAGCCCACAGCCATTACCACTCCTAACCCCCCCCCCCAGCCCATCACCAGTCCTAACCCCCCCAGCAGCCCACAGCCATTACCACTCCTAACCCCCCCAGCCCATCACCACTCCTAACCCCCCCAACAGCCCAGCCACAGCCATTACCACTCCAACCCCCCACAGCCCATCACCAGTCCTAACCCCCCCAACAGCCCCCAGCCATTACCACTCCTAACCCCCCCAGCCCATCACCAGTCCTAACCCCCCCAGCCCACCCCAGCCCAGCGAATTTTTTTTTACAAAACAAGCTGTCGCTGCCTCTGCCGGGGCCGGGGCCGCCGCGGCAGAATCGAGTGTGCCGCGGGGCCCCCCCTGCCCAGCAGAGCCTGCCCTCCCCGGTATCACCTCTCTCAGCTGCCTCCCTCCAGTCACACGCGCCGGCTTTCAGAGCGCGAGGGAAGAGTTTTTCCCTCGCTGCTCTGTTTAAGCCCGCGGGGGCTGATGGGACTTCCCATCAGCCCCCGCGGGCTTAACAGAGCAGCGAGGGAGAAACTCACCTCGCGCTCTGAAAGCCGGCGCGTGTGACTGGAGGGAGGCAGCTGAGAGAGGTGATACCGGGGAGGGCAGGCTCTGCTGGGCAGGGGGGGCCCCGCGGCACACTCGATTCTGCCGCGGCGGCCCCGGCCCCGGCAGAGGCAGCGACAGCTTTTTTTTTTTTTTTAAATTTTAATGATGGATCAGAATGTTTTTTGCGCGGGGCCCCCTGAAATGCGGGGCCCTGTGCAAAAAACATTCCCGGTGGGCCCTTGCCAGCTGTGGGCCCTACGCCACGGCGTACGTGGCGTATAGGCAAATCCGGCCCTGCTCAGGATGTTTCCAAGTTTGTCAATCGTGCAGCCTTTGACTGCTTTGAGTGCATAAGCAGAACCTCTGCTATTGCCATAGGTGCACGTAGGATTGACTGGCTCCAGGCATCTGACTTGGAACTTTGGGTACAGGATAAACTAGGGAATATTCCTTGCATAGGAGAGAATCTCTTTGGCAAGAATTGGAAAGGAAAAAGCTAATGAGATAGATGCTGACAATATCACCTTGGATAGATTGTCTAAATCTACAGCTGGTCCTGCAAGGAAAAAAATCCTACAAGAAACCATTCTTCAGTAAGAAGAAGTTTTATCCCTCCTATACCCAGCAGGGGCATCGTTTGGGTCAGTCTGCCCAAAAGGGACAGCAGCAACAACCTAGGCAAAGAAAAACAAAAGTTGCTAAGCCTCAACTGTTTCAGCAGACTCAGCCTCCACAGGGGCTTTGACTCCTATCTAGAGAACTTTGCCTTCCTGGCCCTGAACGATCCAGAACCCTCCACCATTCCAGGAAGGTCAGATAACAGCAGAAAATTGGACTCTGTCTATTGTAAGAGAGGGGGTACAGGCTTCATTTCCTCAGCATGCCCCTCCTACAATGGTAAGACAGTTCAATTCTCAGACCTCTCTCAACAACCAGTTAGGTCAGGAGGTCACTGTGCTTCTTGCCCAAGGGGCAATAGAAGAGGTACCCATTCTACAACAGGACAACAGGGTACAGGGTTCTACTCCCCCAATTTCCTTATTCCAAAGAAAACAGGAGGACACAGACCCATTTTAGACCTCAGAGAATTGAATTCTTGTTCAAAGAGAAGTTCAAAATGATTTCTCTAGGAACTCTGCTGCCATACCTTCAGAGTCAGTAATGGCTTTGTTCTCTAGATCTCAAGGATACGTACACTCATGTTCTCATCCATCCACCTCATCGAAAGTTCCTTCGCTTTTTCTTTCAAGGGAAGCACTACCAATACAGGGCTCTTCCTTTTGGCCTGGCCTCGGCACCAAGGGTGTTCACAAAATGCATGGCTGTGGTGGCAGCATTTCTTCGCGCCCTAGGAATATTCGTCTTCCCTTACTTAGACGACTGGCTCATTCGAGCCCCTTCAGAGCCAGAGGCCAGGGTTACTCTCTTTCGCACAATGCGCATCCTTCAGTATTTGGGACTTGTCATAAACTTCCCAAAATCCAACCTTGCTCCCACTCAATCCCTAGAGTTTATAGGAGCTCTGCTGGATACCAGACAGACAAGGGCCTACCTTCCACAGGCCCGCTGCCTTTGCATTGTGCAATTAGCCTCCCAAGCAGTGTTAAAACCTCACCTCACTGCTCGGGAAATGTTACAGTTGCTAGGCCACATGGCATCCACCGTGCATGTGGTTCCTTATGTTCGCCTCCATATGAGGGCAGCCCAGTGGACTTTATCCACTCAGTGGACTCAGGCGTCAGGTTGCCTGTCAGACAAAATAGCAAACTCAGATCACCTTATTTTGTCCCTCCAATGATGACAATCACCCCAAAACCTTTTGGTGGGGTCCCCTTTTCAGCAAACCCAACCTCAAGCAACTCTAACAACAGATGCCTCACAGGTGGGTTGGGGAGCCCACCTGCAAGGCCTTTCTACCCAGGGTACCTAGACTCCACAGGAGACCTATCTACATATCAATCTCCTGGAACTCAGAGCAATCTTCCTTGCCCTTCGAGTATTCCACACCCAGCTCAGCTACAAGACAGTCCTAGTTCAAACGGACAATCAAGTAGCCATGTTCTATGTGAACAAGCAGGGCGGAACAGGCTCTCTGTCGCTATGCAACGAAGCTTTGCGACTATGGGCCCTCGCCAGAGAGCATCAGATTCATCTCCTTGCGGTGTATCTACCAGGCATTCAAAACTCTTGGGCAGACAGACTCAGTCGAGTTCTGCTTCCACATGAATGGTCTCTCCATGCAGACTAGGTGGCAAATATTTTCCAAAATTGGGGAACCCCGGACATAGACCTCTTTGCAAGTCCGCTGAATGACAAACTTCCCCGGTTCTGTTCCAGAATTCCGGCTCAGGGTTGTCAGGCCAGGGAGGCTTTCCTCCTCCATTGGGGCCAGGACTTCCTGTATGCTTTTCCACCCATTCCCCTAATTCCCAAAACCCTGTTCAAGCTTCAGAGAGACAGAGGTCATATGATTCTCATAGCTCCACATTGGCCATGGCAAATGTGGTGCCCTCTGCTCCTGCATCTCTCTCAAGCTCCGCCTCTGGAGTTAGGATCTGCTCCAAATCTCCTTTCTCAGGAGGACGGGATGCTGTGGCATCCCAATCCCCAGTCTCTGCATCTCAGGGCCTGGTTGCTGAAAGCCTAGAACTTCATGGTCTTAATCTTTCTCAGCAAGTAAAGGATATCCTTTATGCTTCCAGGAAGCCTTCCACAAGACGCTCTTATGCTTTCAAGTGGAAAAGGTTTACCATATGGTGCTCGCAGAAGGGTCTTGACCCTCTTGCGATACCTCTGGAATCATTACTTGAGTATCTCCTTCATTTGTCTAATGCAGGGCTTAAGACCAATTCAGTGAGAGTTCATTTGAGTGCTATTGCAGCTTCTTTCAAGCCTCTAAATGGACAACCTATTTCCTTTCATCCTCTCATAGCGAGATTTATGAGAGGCCTTCTTTTAACTAAGCCTCCCATTAAGCCACCACCGGTAGCATGGGACTTAAATCTGGTTCTTGGGCAGCTCATGAAGCCGACTTTTGAACCATTAGCTACCACCTCTTTGACCTGGAAGGTCATCTTTCTTATTGCAATTACATCAGAACGTCGCATCAGTGAATTGCAAGCATTGGTGGCTGATCCTCCTTATACAAGGTTCCATCATGATAAGGTAATCCTTAGGACTCATCCACACTTTATGCCAAAGGTGGTGTCACCTTTTCATTTAAACCAAGCGGTTTACCTTCCTGTATTTTTCCCAAGGCCTCATGCCTCAGATGCAGAAAGAAATCTTCATACTTTGGATTGTAAAAGGGCTCTGGCTTTTTACTTGCAAAGGACACAGCAACATAGAAAGTCCTCCCAACTTTTTGTTGTTTTTGATCCTAGTCATTTAGGACTTCCAGTCTCCAAACGAACACTTTCCAATTGGATTGCACAGTATATGAGAGTAAAAACCTTCCTCTGGAAGGCCATGTCACAGCTCACAATGTGAGAGCCATAGCAGCCTCTATGGCTCATCTTCACTGTGTGTCTATTGATGACATCTGCTGAGCAGCTACTTGGGCTTCGGTTCATACCTTCACAGCCCATTACTGCTTAGACAAGGACTCCTGCCGGGATGCCTTGTTTGGTCAGGCTGTTCTTCAACACCTGTTCCATACTTAATCAACTCCTACCCACCATCTCTGGTAGGATGCCAGAGATCCATGGGGGGAAGTGGGAGCCCTTTCACAAGGGCACACAACTTCTGGGGTCTTCTCCCTGGCATCTGCAGCTAGGGAGTCCCCATATGTGAAGACTACATTCCTGCTTGTTCCTGGAGATACCATAGTTACTCACCTGTAACAGGTGATCTCCGGGAACAGCAGGAATTTAGTCTTCACAACCCACCCAGCTCCCCTAGGAGTTGTATCTCTCTATCTCTCGCTCTCTCTTTTTCCCTCTCTCTTTTGTCTCAGCTTTAAACTCAACTGGAGAGGGACAGTTGGGAAAGGCGGGAAGGCAGCACGCAGGCGCTGTGGGATGCTCCCAAAAGCTTTCTTATTGGATGCTGGGGAGCGTTCCCGCGCAGGCTCCGTCAGTACTGACGATACCCACATGTGAAGACTAAATTCCTGCTGTTCCCGGAGATCACCTGTTACAGGTGAGTAACTATGGTTTAGTCACTAACCCCTGAGTGCGCATGAGATGGCCCTGTGGTTATTTCTTCCCTGACTTGCAGAGATCAATCTGACCGATCATGGCTGCATACACACGGTCACTGAAAGGCATTATTGAGTGTACCAGCTGCCCTCTGGTGGCCATAGACTGTAACGCAGGCACTTCTTGGTTGACAGTTTAACTGTCATTATTATTATTTTTTTTTTTTATATCCTAAGGTTTCCTAAACCTGTCCCTGTGAAACCACAGGCATTTGGGCAACTTTCACTATAGAATACACAAAAGCACACTTCCAACCTGTCCCTCCTTCCACCTACAAGTTAGGGCTCTGCTCTTGAAGAACCTAAAAGCTGGCAATTTGCCTTATATCCTGGGACTTAACAGATGCTCCTCAGAGACATGATTAGGAGGGAAAGAACATGTGGCATCAGAGATCAATGCCAAAACTGCTTTCCTATAAAACTAAGAATAAACTTAAAAATAAAGAGGACTGACAACAGCCCCCTTAAGGCTGAGGAACCCCCCAAGCCTCAAACAACCTACAAACAAAAGAACGAAACACTAGACCTAAAAATCTAGCTATTCTGCCTGTCGTCTTCCTCACACAGGTAGCTCACTGCAACTCTCGCCATGCGGTCCAAATACCTAGAGAGAAAATGGCCGCCCCTTTGCCAACGAATTTTGTCACCAAAAACAACAGCCGCTGCAAAAAGGAGGCCTCAGCAGACCGACAGAGCCCGAAGGCCTTACCTGCAGGGCCGAAAGCCACGCAGCCTGCTCCTACCGCCTTGAATTCATCCGATCCTCAAGCCGCACTGCTGCGCCTGGCAGCCGCAGCAAGGACCACTCAGCCAGTTCCACAGAGTAAAATTAAAATCCCGCAGCAACGGAGAGGCTCCATCTCACACAGCTTCAATGTGGCTGTACGGGTCCCGGAGCTCTCTCCCGTAGCGTCAAGGGAGAGAGATCCGCACCGGTGAATGCCTGCAGCAAGTGAAAATAACTGACAAGGAGGGAAGGCGAGAGCTGCTACTAATTTAAAGAGCCAGGCTCAAATTTTAAAATGACTGTAAATATAAGGAAATTTTGCTCCTAACAACTAAAGGGAACTAATCCCTGATTGCCAATTAAACAAAGGTAACTGAATTAAAAGTAAAATTAAAGGTAAAAATCAAAAGTAAAATCAGAATAGAATTTGTCACACTAAATGCTCCTTATCTGTTCCCCCAAGTGAGCCCAGAAGCTAGGCTCACTATGTCCTCCTGCTGCATAGAGACTGGACACATTGGGGGCTGATGGGAGAGACCAGCAGGCTATATCCAGTGATGTCATGAGTTTTTGACATGCCCAGTCTCCGCTGCAGGAGGAGGTTCACTACCCAGAGGTTGAGAACTAAACTGGAGGAACGATAAGGAACTGTGAAATAGGTTCTAGAAGGGAACCAATGGCAGACACAATTGGTCTGCCTGGGGGATCCTTCTAAAGATTTATGGATCTTGGGATTAATGTAAATGGTAGGAATGATCAGAAAATCCACTATAAGAAAGTCCTCTTTTGCAGTAAGGTGTCCAAACTCAAATGTAGTAAAAACTAAATTGTCAATAGATTTCTTCAGGGAAGAGGTAGGATCCCCATCCAATCGAGAATAAAAAGTAATATCTTTGAGTTGTCTCTGAATCTCATTAATATAAAAGACTTTGTCTAAAATAACTATAGCTCCCCCTTTATCTGCCGGTTTAATGACAATTTCATTATTGCTTTGCACAGATTTTATCGCTTCCTTTTCTTTGACAGTTAGGTTATGGTAAGGTGAATGAACTTTGTCATTTAATTTATTAACTTCCTTTAAAACTACCTTCTCAAAGGCCTCAATTAAGGGGTCAGTAATAGGGGGAGGAACCCAACATGATTTTCTCTTTATTATAGATTGATCAATGCCGAGGGAATCATGGTTATGAAAAAATTGGCAGCGGCAGAATCAACCTCTCTGCCACCCCTGCCGCTGCACCAGATCCGAGGACACTAGAACAGGGAGCTAAGCTGGCTGAAAGTAAAAGAAATTTGAAAAGTGCAGGGGTTTCAAGCTTCCGTCGGCTTGTAAGCCCCTGCTGTTCCACTCCTCTCTGACATGAATAGCATCAGAGGGGGCGGGATCCATCAGGCTTGGAAGGCCCTAATGGCTCCCTCCCCCTCCGATGATGCTAATCCTGCATGGACCTTTTGGTTCTTATGTTCTTTTAAGCCTTCATTCCAGAGCTTCCTTTCCTTTAAGGGAAAGTACTCTCAATATTTTAATATCTTCTTTGCAAATCATTTGCTTCTCTTTATTTCAGGATTTCTGTGTACTCTTCGATTAAGCATCAGCTAGGTAGCTCTCTTGTTCTCCTTTTACAATTCCACACAGTTGAATCCCTCAAGAACACTAAATTGCTAGAAACCAAAAGTACCACGAGGAGATCTCTTCCTCATGGCCTTCTGCATTTACTTCAGCAGTGCTTCTCACCTCTCACCTGGAGATACACCAGCATTTCCAGGATTACCTCAATGAATATGCATGCATGAGATAAATTTGGATATATCGGAGACTCATTGTATGCAAATCTACCTCATGCTTATTTATTCACTGTGGTTTCCCTGAAAATTTGGTGGTGAGGTATAACTCCAGGAATAGAAGACCAAGATTTTCCTTTCCTGATCCCTTCCAATAACTTAGAATATAAGACTACACTTTTCTTTTCCAACCTAGAATTCTACAAAGAAAGAGGATACACAACTTTCTCCTCTCACTCTAAACCAACTCTCAAGAATATACTGGCTATTATTTCTTCTTAAGCTCATTGGTCAATCCTTGGGTTGTTCCACTATGTGCCACAGCAAACTAGTTCAGTCCATTCTCTACTCACCTCTATTACTATATTCTCTGCTGGGAGAAACACGGAACTTCATAAAATGGTGCAAATGCCCTTTTACAATTGTTCAACCTAAACCAACATCTCGTTCTTCAAAGCCTCCACACATGATGGACTTGTCTCTTGTTCTATTTTCCTTTCTACTGCCACAAACTGGAGGATATCCCTGGATGAGTAGGTTCATATTGATATACCATACCAGAGAACATTTGTACAATCTTTCAATATAAACCAGGGGTTCTCAACCCTGTCCTCGGGACCCACCTAGCCAGTTGGGTTTTCAGGATAACCACAATGAATATGCATATGTCTATGCAAATGTCTCCCATGCATATTCATTGTGGTTATCCTGAAAACCCGACTGGCTAGGTGAGTCCCGAGGACAGGGTTGAGAACCCCTGAAATTATAAACCATAGAAGCTGAGAGAAGATTTTGGTGTGGACAAATTCTGTGGTCTGTGTCAATTTTGAATAATCTTCCATTTTGATGGACCTCTTTTGCCCTAAAAATAATCCCATATAATATTTTATGAATGGTGCCACTGCCAAATATTAAAAATCAAGCCTCAGTTTCATACTATATTCTTCAAAATATTAAGATTGATCAAGACAAAAAACGTTGAAACTATCAGGGCCTTTTTTGAGGGGGTACCGGGGGTACAGAGTACTGGCACCTTTTTTCATTGCCTGCTAAAATTGACCCATGTGTTAATGAAAGAGCCCTGCATATGAGTACCGGCACTTTTTTTGCTAGGGAAAAAACCCCATTGAAAATGGCAATGTGCCAAAGCAATCCATTCTACAGAAAATTATTCAAAAGGGCTGGCACAGTTGCTGCAGCACCAGATTTTCTCCATCCTGTTAATCTGTTTCAAAACAGAAATTTGAACAAATTGTTGTTTAATGTTTCCTTCTGGAGCAGGGCTTTGGAAAGCTTTATTCAACCTGGAGGTGTGACTGCAGATTGCATATCAGCTGCTGAATAATGAAAATGCAACTAGGTGAAATTCTCACTGCCTTTACAGTAGAACAGGAGCTCCCATACCCTTCCCGCAGATCAGCGTGTTGTGTGTGTATGTAGGAAATGACAAAACATATGCACGGATACTAGTTATTCCAAATTATCAAAATGAACATTGCAATTCAGAAATTAGATTTGTAGTGTACCACATGAGTGTTTATGTAAGGGGGGAAATATGGTTAGATTTCTGTATGGTTTAGTGATAATCTTTATTTTGTAATCTACCACCTTTCAAACTCTAATCTACAAATAAAGAATAATCAGAACAACATATTTTACAGGAAAGAAAGCAGGATAACAAGTTGAGAAAGAACTAAAAGTAACACAATTAAGCAGGAATGTCTGCAACTTGCCAACCAAAGTGTTGATCAAAAACCTCTGAAAGTGAGGGTGAAAAGATGCATTTTGACGGCAGCCCTAATTTTTTTTGCAAAAGAGTCGTAAAGAAAAAACCCCCAGATGTTTTATGGATTAAAGACAGGCCTGTGACATTTGGAATGCAAAGACAATTTTCCTGTATGGACCAGAGAGCATATGCAGGGACATATGGTATAATGAGAGATGCCAGATAGGGGAGAGAGCTGGCATACAGGATCTTATGCATTATGTCAGAATCTTAACCTGAACTTGACATCAAAGGGGAAGTCAGTGATAACACCTCAACTGGGGGGGGGGGGGGGGGGGGACATGGTTGAATTTGCCAGTGCAGGCAAGAAGCTAAACTCCAATGTTCTGGATTGCATACAGGCATTTTACGTTCAGAGGCCTGAATCCCAGAATAAATACATCATTAGATTATTGTAATATTGTTAAGGGCATGCATAAGGATATGTTGCACAGTGGAATCAAGGTAAGAACATAAGAACATAAGAACATAAGATATGCCATACTGGGTCAGACCAAGGTCCATCAAGCCCAGTATTCTGTTTCCAACAGTGGCCAATCTAGGTCATATGTACCTAGCAGTTTCCCCAAGAGACACAAGTTCCACAATGCTTGTACTGGGTCAAGCATTGATATCTTCAGTCACTTCTTAATAATGGTTTATGGACCTTTCCTCCAGGAACTTGTCCAAACCTTTTTTAAACCCAGCTACACTAACAGCCTTTACTACATCCTCCGGTAACAAATTCCAGAGTTTGATTACACTTTGAGTGAAAAAATATTTTCTTTTATTAGTCTTAAATAGTTTACCCTGTAGATTCATTGCATGTCCCCTAGTCTTTCTATATTCTGATAACGTAAACAATCGATCTACGTTTACCCATTCCACTCCGTTCATTAATTTATAGACTTCTATCATATCTCCCCTCAGCCGTCTCTTTTCCAGGTTAAAGAGCCCTAACCTTTTTAGCCTTTCTTCATAGGAGTATCCTTCCATCCCCTTTACCATTTTGGTGGCTCTTCTCTGAACCTTTTCTAAAATCGCTATATCCTTTTTAAGATACGGCGACCAGAATTGCACACAATATTCAAGGTGCGGTCTCACCATGGAACGATATAGAGGCATTATAATATCTTTTGTTTTATTTTCCATTCCTTTCCTTATCATACCTAGCATTCTATTTGCTCTCTTGGCCGCCGCTGCACACTGGGCCGAGGGTTTTAACATGGTATCCACAATGACGCCTAAATCTTTTTCCTGGGTGGTGGTTCCTAATGTGGAACCTTGCATCGTGTAACCATACTTTGGGTTGTTCTTCCCTAGGTGCATAACCTTGCACTTGTCCACATTAAATTTCATCTGCCATTTTGATGCCCAGTCTTCCAATTTATCAAGATCCTCTTGCAATTTTTCACAATCCTCTTGGGTTTTAACAACTTTAAATAGTTTTGTGTCATCTGCAAATTTGATAACCTCACTCGTTATTCCACTTTCCAGGTCATTTATGAATATGTCAAAAAGCAGGGGACCCAGCACAGATCCCTGGGGTACACCACTATTCACCTTTCTCCATTGGGAAAATTGGCCATTTAGCCCTACCCTCTGCTTTCTATCTTTTAACCAGTTCCTGATCCACAATAGTACACAGATATCTCAAAATTGTCAAAGAGCTAAAAAAGTAAATTTGGCTATAATGGAAACCTGATAATCCCAGATATCTGAAGCTCCACCCTGATCACTTGCCTAGATTCTGTATCTACCTGGTTATTTAAACATGATATACAACTCAATCCGCAGAAATCACAGGTTTTATGGGTAGCTAGGAGATCTGCTCTCCCCACTGTGAGCCCTTAAATAGCTGCAGTCCCCATTCCACTTACACAGTCTCTCACCTACTTAGGTATTACCTTGGACTCCCACCATACTTTTGAATCTCAAGTAGCAAAAACGATTCGGAGCCCCTTCTACGCACTACACAGAATTTTCTCAATTCAACCATTCTTATCCATACTGACACTTCAGACTCTGCTGCACTCATTGGTTATATCAAAACTGGGCTATTTTAACTCAGTTTACTGTGGCCTCCATTTCTCCCAACTGAAGAAACTTCAACTTATAAAAAATACAGCAATTCGTCTTCTCATTGATATTACAAAATGACAATGTATCCACGTAGCTTTTTCAGAATCCCTGGCTTCGGATCCATTTTAAAATCCTCTTGCTCACTATGAAAGCCTATTACTTAGCTTTGTCACAGTAGCCTTGCCTCTCTGCTTATCCCGAACTGTCCCTCAAGGCTGCTTAGATCACAAGCTTCTGTCTGGTTTTGCTCCCTCCCCCCATCTCACGTGCACAATTGAAATCCACACGTCATTCGGCTTTCTTTTTTTTTCTCACACCAAGCCTCTGGAATGCTCTATCGTCACATAGAATCCTGTTTTCATAAGTTTAAGAAGGCTCTTAAAACTTACTATTTTGATCACCTCACTCGCTGTCTCCATTTCCAGGTTATTTATGAATATATTAGAAAGCAGTGGGCCTGGCGCAGATCCCTGGAGTACTCCACTATTCTCCATTGAGAAAACTGGCCATTTAGCCCAACTCTGTTTTCAATTTTTTAACCAGTGCCCAGTCCATAAGAGTCCACCAACTCCTATCTACTCAAGTGTCTCTCAAGAGGGACCATGTCAAAGATTTTCTGAAAATCCAGATAGACTATATCAGCTGGCTCACCTTTATCTACCTGTTTATTCATGCCTTCAGAAAAATAGAGCAGATTAATGAGACAAGGCTTTCCTCAGCTAAATCCATATTGGCTTCGAACCATTAAATCTCATGATTAATAGTGTCAAATGCAAATGAGATATCCAGCAATATGAACGCAAATGACTGTCTCATCAAATCCCTTACGTATCTCATCCAGGGCCAGTGCAAGGATATGAGAGGCATCTTAGGTGAACCCTTATTCCTGCTGCACCTTCTGCCCCCACTGGCGCTGCTGCTGCCCCTCTCCAGGACCTGCAGCGGTAACAATCACAGAAAGACAGCAAAGCCTCTGAAATGCTATAGGCTGGTACTGCGCTCTAAAAGGCGTAAGGCAGAACCGGCTGGTCAGAGCGCAGCACCAACAGCACGCAGCAGTTCTCTGCTTTTCATCTTTGCTGCCACTGCAGGTTTCAGAGTGGTGTAGCAGCAGAAGTAATGGTGGAAAAGGGCCACCTCCAAAGTTTGGCACTGTAGGTGACTGCCTAGTTTACTTAATGGTTGCACTGGCCCTGACCTCATTTAACATTATTATCAATAATGCTTCAACACCATGTGCGATTCTAAATCCATACTACCAAGGGTCAAATTCATTTATATCCTCTACATATGGTTGTAACTGATGTAACAGCCTGTCCCAGGATCTTTCCCAAAAAAGGTAACTGGTAAATGGGCCTCTAATTGCTAAGCAATTGTGAGTCTAATGATGGCTTTTTCAAAAGTAGAGTAATTGCTTCCTTTTTCAGGCTAGATGGAACAAAGCATTCCCTACATGATGCAATAGCTAGTTCCACCAACACCTCACTCAGCATGTATTTTGTGTTCTTCCATACTTTGACAGGATACAGATCCATAACATGAGGAGGCATTCATCTTGGACAAAAATTGGACCATATCCTCTTCCTCCCATTGCAGCTCACCTCCCATCTCACACTGGAAATCCCCAGGTGCAAACTTACAGTAAAAGGCTGTAAAATATTTGACACCTTTCTCTACCCATAATCTTGAAATGCCTGACGAAAGATCAAACCTTTTTCTTATGGGTACCTGTGGACAAAAGTTCAGCTGGCTGGTTGATAGCATACCAAATCTTTCCTAAGTAAGATGCTTTTTCAAACTAACAACCAAAATTTGATAGCTCTCCATGCAAGCCTTGTACTCATCCCTGGATACAACAAATGGGGTCTTCTGTTCTAGGCTATAATTAAATCTGACAAAAAACATGGGATGCCTCTCCGAGTCATCTCTCATTTGATCTAGAATTTTTACAGTGATACTATAGCAGTCATTTTAGAAGCTTTATTTGCAATATGGATGTCCAAAAACGTGTATGCAGACGGCCAAATCATGAAGACATCCCGGAAGCCATTTTACAAACGCTGTGTAAAGACGTCCCTGGCATGGGATTGTAGACATATCAGGGACATCTGCAACTGGTCCATATTTAGACCCGCTCCAAGCACAAATAGGCATCAGGAAAGTGCCCGTTTGGTCTGTTAAATATCTGGAGGGTATACAGAAGATGACACGCCACCATCCCCAGTATTCTCCACAACAACAATGATGTTTTTGCGTAATTGAGAAACTTATTTTGTGTTTGAACCACTGCTGAATATCTCTTAGATGTTCTCAGTCTTGGAGACTTTTCTAGGGATCTGTATGTAGAGGCCCTGCAGACATCCATATCGGGCACGTCCACATTTGTGAAATCGTGCCCAAACTTGGCATGCCTGCCCTTTTTTCTGATGTATTAGTTTGGATATTCCAAATTGCCAGTTTGTAAAATGTGCCTTCACCCTAACTATTCACTAAATGAGAAACACCTAACCGGTCAGATCGTTTCCTTCTGCTTATTCCATTTAGTCACAAAACCAGATAGACCGCCTTCACCACTCCTTGCCCTACTCCACCCTTTACTAAGTTCCTTAAAATCAAATCGATACCTAACAAATAATGATCTGACTATGCTACCACTTGATTCCATGGAACACCCATTGCATTCCTCTTGTAGCACCGTCAGGAAAAATACAGTCAGATCCAATGTGTGACCCTTTTCGTATATCGCACCATAAATCATCAGACAGAAATGTACTGCTTTCATGACTTCCAGAAACTCCATAGCCACCATCTGCGGACTAGCTAAATTTATATGTACATTAAAATCCCCCCCCCCCCAAAACAGTCTTAGTTAAATTATTATTACCAAATGTATTCAGCACTGTACAGATACACACAAAGGACACACTCTTAAATCCTTTTTCCATGAATGCCAGAGACTGTAAGTTAATTGCTTCGGCACTTGTTTCAGTTCTTGTAGAAAATGTAATAGGGAACTTACAGTAGAATCAGCTGTGTCATCTACTTTCTATTTTATTTTCTTTAATATACTTATTAACTGCTTTCCCAGTCAAACCTCTCTGAAGTTTATGCACAACTCTGACAACTCTAATTTTGCTTGAACCTCATTTACAGCTAGGAAACTGTCATCTGATGTCAGTTCTTTATCTTCCCTACATTCTCACTTTCCTAACAATCTGGAGTCACTCCCTCTGGAGGACTAGGCACTTGTTTGGAATGTCACCTTTCGGAAGGCCTTCAACATACTTGCCTCTCCTTGGCCAGTCTTCTACCGCTGAACTCAGAAATATCTCTGGTTCCTCAGGCCTGTGCCTTATAAAGTGCCAACCAAGGAACGCTGGCATCAGACTAAATCTCTGTTCAATTAATCTCACTACCAGGATTCTCACTCCTACTATCATTCTCAGCTAAACAGCATTATTTTACCAGGAAGTTGTTTTCTATCGTAAATCAGCTGTCTACTACCCACACATCACACTTAGCATGGTTAGGATCCTCTGCTGATATGCTTGCTATTTTCTTCAATTTCAAGGTCTTCAACTTTTGAAAATACTTCAGCACCAGCACTCACTGATCCAATTTCTCTCCCCGTGTCGATTCAGAGTCTCTAGAACAGGGATTCTCAACCCAGTCCTCAGGAAACACTTAGCAAGTCATGGTTCCAGAAAAAAACAAAACCACAATGAAGATACATAAGAGGTTTTCATACAATGGAGGCAATGCATGCAAATCTCTCTCACACATTTTCATTGTGGTTATCCTGAAAACCTGACTAGCAAGGTGGGTCCAAGGACTGGGTTGAGAACCTCCGACTTAGTGACACCTCAGTAGATGAAGGAAAATGCACATGTGGTAATAGTGCTATGCGTTAGGATATTTATCTGCACGTTAACTGTTGGGTACTGCGACGCTCCTGCCTGCGCCCTGGAGCTTACAGGCAGGAGTGGCCTTATTGTCCCTTGTGAGTATAGGTAGAACTGTTCCCTATGAATGCTGGGAACTGAAGTCCACTCCTATTTTCTTTAGGGAATAAATTGTAGTTGCGACCAAAGATGGTAAGGCTTTGCAAGAATATTTATTTGTACTGGGGATGTTCTCCAGCGCATCAAAATTCATAGATACAAACGTAAAGGTGCAACTTTTAACATAAGCAGAAGTAAACAGGAACTCAGGAACAACTGAAATTGAATTAGCTTTAACTCAGCTTTTCATATTTAGAGGAACTTAAACTCAGCATTGCAGCCTCACATTAACAGCTGTTCAGCTCACAGCGTGGCTTTAGAACACAGGTGCAAACAATTATGAACTCTCACGGCAAAGGCAGCAGAAATAGCAAACGTTCTGTATTCCTTTCATACAAACTTTCAAAGCTTCTTTATATTGCTATTCTCTACAGCAAAAAGAGCAGTCCATGCTACAAGGATCAGTGGTTAAGGTAGGCAAATCATTTTCTACCTGCATGTACTCCTCTGAGTTAATGGAACTACGGTCTTCTTCAAGCTTCTGATATTTCCCTGCTTTCAGCTCTAAAAACTGCTGAAATTCTTTTAGGAGCAATTCAGCCTGCTTGTTATCGGGTTGGCAGTTATCAGTAAGGGTTATGCCCTTCTCCCAGTCACTAACTGTTTCTATTGCAGAGCTTTGCTTATACAGTTCAGGGCAATGAAAAGGTTTCTTCAACAAAGCACTAAAGATAGGAAATTGTGCTTTACCTTCTCCAGCGTTGTTTGTATAAGAACTGACTTCTTTCTGCAAGACTCCTCTCCTGTTTGGAAGCTCAGGAGTTTTGTGGTTAATACTTCTGTTAGGAGAATTTCCCTTAGGAAGGTTTTCTCCCTGCTGTAACTTTCTATAGCACTGCCTGCCAGTATAGGAAGTACCTTCTTTCCATGGGTTGGTTTTTCTGGGCTGCCCAGGTCCAGGCTCTATTCGGTAGAAAGAGTTTCCTTCAGAGTGTGCCTGCCTTTGAGGCTTTCTGTCTTCTCCCAAGATTCTAAAGCATTGCTCCGTCCATTCCTCATAGGACTCCTCTTAGTAGTGCCTTTAGAACTCTTTGCAGAACCTCTCTTGCCCCTCCTCACAGACTCCAACTCACTCTTACTCCCAGACTCACACTTAGCCTCAGACTCCGACCTCCACTTGGACTCCGACCTCAACTTGGAGTCCGACCCTGACTGCCTAGCAGCCCTGTTCAAGGCTTTAAAAAGGGCTTCTTTTCCCGGCACACCTTGTCCAACCCATGGGTGTGCCCAATCAGCATTGAAGCCTAACTCCTCCCCTGGGGTGGTGTCTGTGCTCAGCTCAGCAGAGCAGTGTGTTTTTTTTCAAGTCAGAATTGAAAATCCTGAGTGAATCCTTTCCCTTCTCAGGATTTTCCTCAATCTCCATCTCTTCTGGAGGGCATTCTTCACCACAGTACATGCCAGTCACACCCCTGACAGTTACTACAGAAGATATTCACTTAACGCTCGTTAGGTTTTGTGCTAAACACGCATTAGGGAAAAACATAAATGGGCCCCTTGTTTTTAACCATATTTTCTATCAAAAATTAAATTACCTTATGTCTCTTATTAGAGTTGTCTGTATGTCTTGACTAGATTCTATCCAACTAGAAATCGAGATTCAAAATGTAACCATATAGTGAAGCTAGTAAACTTATTTTTTGTCGGAGCAGCTACCACAGTGAGGGAAAAGGGAATATCCCAAGCCACTGTAGCCAGTCCTTTTTAATCAAATTTATAATAAAATAGCTTTGTGAAAGTGCATAAAGAGCCACTTAGCTGAAGTTGTCGGCGGTGACCATCACACGCCAAAAATTTGTTTATCACAGAAACAGGCTGTGAAAACTAGCGAAGCCGCTTTAGGAACGAACGACGTGGCACGTTTCGGGGTCCACAAACAAACACCCCTGCATCAGGTCCCAGCTTTTTTTCTTGCCAGAGCAGCCTTAAAAAACGTCTTCACTCAAGCATTTTATATCATGAACTGGTGATTAGTGCCCAGATGAAGGTCCTCCCACAGATGACAACTGGCCAATCAGGAAGGAGGGGGGAGGAGCACTACACAGCGCCGTCCCCTCCCAGCTGGAAAAACTGATCGGCCTGTCAAAGGTAATTTATGATGAAAATCAATTATTGAACAGTCACAAGATAGTATGCCAGTCCACCTGTTGATTCAGCCCCAAAGGGATGACAGTACTTAACCGATATATCCATCGTTGTTCCAGCAGTTGTAACTGGTAAAGGCGATCACCACCCCGTGGATTCACAGGGACAAAGTCCAGAATGCGCCAGTGTAGATCCATAAAAACATGATGCAGGGGTGTTTGTTTGTGGACCCCGAAACGTGCCACGTCGTTCGTTCCTGAAGCGGCTTCGCTAGTTTTCACAGCCTGTTTCTGTGATAAACAAATTTTTGGCGTGTGATGGTCACCGCCGACAACTTCAGCTAAGTGGCTCTTTATGCACTTTCACAAAGCTATTTTATTATAAATTTGATTAAAAAGGACTGGCTACAGTGGTTTGGGATATTCCCTTTTCCCTCACTGTGGTAGCTGCTCCGACAACAAATAAGTTTACTAGCTTCACTATATGGTTACATTTTGAATCTCGATTTCTAGTTGGATGGTTTATTTATCGGGATTGGGTATAATATAGTTTTGACTAGATTCTAAGCATCATGGAGAAGGAGCCATCTCTTATGGGTTGACTGTAGAGCAAAAGTGATACACTGCAACCCTAAAGAGCCACACAAATCAGTCAGTTTTCAGGTTATCCCTAATGAATATGTATGAAATACTGTATATTCCCATATATTGGAGGCATTGCATGTAAATATATCTCATGCATATTCATTCATTAAAAATATTCTGAATCCTGACTGGTCTGTGGCTCTCCAGCACTGCAGTTTGACACCTCTGCTGTAGAGCACTGCATATATTTAGTAACATCATATCAATGATGACTACAAGTACTAGGGAATCTTTTATTACAATTTTATTCAGCAAAAAATGAGAACAAGCAGTGCCAAAAATTGTTCAGTGGCTTCAGAGTTCCTCCTTTGCTTGATCCTGTCATTTTAAATTTCTATTATTGTGGGATTACTCTAAATAAGAAGAATCCCAGTGTAGCCTGGGCTTCATAGTAGCAGCTTTCTCTTAAAGAGAATTATTTTTCTTGGCTTTCCTCTTTCTGTTGATTTCATACATGGACTGACTTTCTTTTTTGCATCAAAGTATTTTTTTTAAATTTGAAATGAAAGATACAGCCACGTGTCTCATCCATGTCTCCTGCTTTTAAAATTTGTCCTTTTGAGTCACTCTGCAGCTGTCCAAGCTGCATTTGTGTTTTGGAGACATTGGTGAGCTGCTTCCTCCTCCTCTAGGTTACTCTTGAGCTATCTGTGCTAGTTTCAAACCTAGGGGCTTTATTCACCCAGTCTGAGGCCAGAAAAGAGGACAAGGTGAACAGCAATTCAGAAAGGCTGACAAATTAAATAAATCTTATGCTGTGTTGAAGCAAAAGCTTGTGGGAGGATGAATATTGTATAATAAATCATTTGGGGCCTTCCTGACTCTATGCTGTAGAATTCATTAGCAGCCTTATTATAATATCCATGATTCTGATTACCCCTTCTTAGGCAGGCATAGTTACTTGGTTGATGTTGTTGATCCTGTACTAAAAAAGGGTGAGAATTTGCATGGCTCATGCACTAGCCTTGACATTAGCACAAAGGACGAGAAGCCATGGGCACCTTTCCATGCTTCATTCTCCACAATGCATCATTTACTGAAACACGTATTCACTCTGTATCCATAAGAAATAATGTGAGAACCCCCAGTACTCGCAGACATCAAGAATAAGTATTACAGGGCAATATCATCAATGCCCTTAAAAGATGCAAATCATAAAGTCATGCAGTTTTACCAACTAATGTGTGTGACAATCTCAGCTCTACCATCACTGCAGTCATGGCCTGTGAAAGGAAATGAGGCACCCTAGATGAACACAGAAACATAGAAATATGATGACAGAAAAAGACCACATGGCCTATCTAGTCTGTCCTGCCCTTATTGCTGCTGCCTCCCCCCCGCTCCTGCTCCAGCCCTCCCTCCCCTCTGCATCGACAACAATGACAAGAAAACATCAACTCTGCACTCGCCCAGATCCTCTGGTGCTGAATGATGTTGGTGCCTGCACTTTGACCAGTCAGTCTTGCACTATCCAATGCAGACTTCCTGTTTGCATGGGGTGAAACCAGCTGGTCAGAACACAGCACCAACAATAGGCAGCATCAGAGACTCTGGGTAAGCACTGTGTTGCACTTTTATTGTCATTGCCACTGTTGTAGGGCCGAGAGAGGGGCGGCAACGCCAGGAATGGGGCTGCCATCCAAAGGTTGGCAGTCTAGGCAATTATGTAGTTCACCTAATGGTAGCACTGGCCCTGACTGCAGTTTAAGAGCCGTCTTGACCATAGGAAGGTATTGTTTGATACATTTTCTGCTGATGATTAACCCTTATTGTAACATGGTAATATTAGGATAGCCTGACAGAACTGATATATTGAAATTAGAACAAAATTAGCATCAGTGAAATAAGGACAGAGCGTACAAGGACCTTATCAATTCCTACTGGCCATGCTCTTGGTCACTTTGAAGATCATAAAAAGAGGAAAAAGCACTCTCACATTCTTTTTTTTTTCTAATTTAAATTTTCAGTGGACTAAATGCTCACTTATACAAATGACAATTTCACACAAAAAAACCATGAGAACCTGAGCAATCTTGTCAAAATGAAATCCTCTTTTTTCCCTGTGTAGCAGACTCACAGGCATAAGAGATACAGAGCAAGTCACGATGGGAACATTATGCTAGGTAATAACTCGAGCCGGAGCCCTTGGGATAAGTTTTGATATGGTTATCATGTAGCTTTAAACTGCTAGAGTTTATTTTCTTAGAGCAGTTTACTCAATAAATAAATATTTCTGATACGCTGAACAAGCATGCTCAGATAAGGGAGACAGGTCTTCCTCCAGACTACTGTCTAGGGTTGCTAACTGGATGGTTTTCAGCTGGCCAGGCCAGCTGTCAGCAGAGCTGTAAAACTGGCAATGGAAAATCCATTTTTTGTGACTTGCACAGGGTGGCAATTCTCAGAGGGCGGCAGTGGCAGGAGGAGAAGGAGGAAGAACTTAGCCAGTGCCAGTTCCATGTCCAATCTTCCCCCAAAAGCTATAAGGGGCCTGGAGCTGCACCCTCTCACTTAAGGCCAATGTACCCAACTTTCTCCAGCAGGCTGTAGCAGGGTCTGGAACAGCACCCTCCCATTGGAGTCTGCTGTGTCCAATCTCACCCAGCAACCTATAGTGGTCCGGAACAGCACCTTCTCGCTTGAACCCATTGTGTCCAAATCAGACATAGTGGGATCCAATGGGATGGTGCTGCTCTGGGCCCTGCTATAGCCTGAAGAGGGGAGATCGGACATTCTGTTCCCCCCCTGCAGACTACAGCAAGGTCTGGATCAGCGCTCTCCCATTCAAGCCCACCACAGCCTGGAGTCCTGCCACTGCTTCTTGGTGATTCTTGGCTTCCTTGACTTGCCAGCTGCTGCCATTCCCATGATGCTCAGCAGCCACCTAACTCCCACCATCTAAAAGTAACTGGAAGGAAGAGGGCAGGGGCTGCCATCTGTGAGCATCATGGGAATAGCAGCAAATGGTAAGCAGAGGGAGCCAAAAAATCACCGAGAAGCAGTGGCAGGAATCCAAGCTGCGGTGGGCTCCAATGGGAGAGCGGTGATCCAGACTTCACTGTAGTCTGCAGGGGGAGACCAATGCCAATAGGTGAACACCAAGCAGGCCCTGGCTCCTCAGTAGAAAGAAAGGAGATTGGTCTCTCATGGGGGAGGGAGGGGAAAGAGGGAAGCTGGACTATGGGAGGGAGAGAAGGAAGGGGAGAGAGATGCTGGATTGTTGGGTATGGGGAAGGAGAGAGTAGAGATGCTGGATGGGAAGAGGGTCAATGCTGGGCTGTAAGGAAGGGGAGGGAAAGGAGAAAAGGGAGATGCTGTACTGTAGATTGTAAGGATAGAAAGGGGAGATGACGCAGGACTGTTTGGCAGGGAAAGGGATTGGAGGGGTACTGGACTGTGGGGGAGGGGTAAGCTAGTGGGGAAATTCTGGGCTATAGGAGGGAGAGAGAGATGAGCTTTGTGGGAAGGGAAAGAGTAAGAGGAGGAGGAGATTTTCTGGATTATAGAAGGGAGGGGAAGGAGAAAGGTAAGAGCAGGTAGATGCTGAACTATGGAGGACTGAGAGATGGAAGATACTAGACTGTAGGGAGGGGAGGAGAAGCTGGGCTTATTGGTACCAAGTGGAAGAAGCCATGGAGGAGCAGAGGAAGAAGATAAGTAAGAGAAAGAAGTGCTACTGGTAGATGATTTTGAAATGCCAGATGTTGATTGGCACACCCTGCTGCAGTGTCATCTAGGAGTAAGGAAATCCTAGATTCTCTAAAGGGAGAACTACTCCAGGAACTAGTAACAGAATCCACACATGAAGGCACCATACTGGACTTGGTGCTTTCCTATGGGGAATGTGTTTCTGATGTTATATTGGGAGATCTTGCATCCAGTAATCACCAGATGGTGTGGTTCAGTATCAGGACTAGGGCTGATAAAATCTATTCACAAGCGAAGGTCTTAGACTTTAGGAAAACTAACTTTGCCAAGTTGGGGCACTACCTCAAGGAGTTGTTAGAAGGATGGGAACAGCTGGGGGATGTAGAAAAGCAATGGGCAAAACTGAAAGGGGATATTTTAAGGGCAACAAACCTTTGTTAGATAGGTAAATACTGTAAATGCAAAATGAGGCCACTATGATTGTCAAAAGTAGCTGAAAAGGTGAAGAAAGAGGGTAGCCTTCATAAAATACAAGAGATCACATAAAAAGGAAGACAGCATCAATATTTGGAAAAACTTAGAGAAGCTAGGAAAGTAGTCAGGAAAGCAAAGATACAAAAAGGAAAAATAGCCAATGCAATAAAATGAGGAGATGAGACATTTTTCAGATAGGTTAGTGAGGAGGAAGTGCAAAAGTGGTATTGTCCAACTCAACGGTGAAAGGGAGGAATATGTAGAAACTGATGAGGATGAAGCAGAATTGCTTAACAAATATATTTGTTCTGTGTTCACAGATGAAGTCAGGAGCAGGACCTCAGAAAACACCCACAAATACAGTAGGAACAAAAGTGAAGGGTATCTTGAATGATTTTCAGAAGACTGTGTTTGTGATGAACTAGCTAACTAAAAGTAGACAAAGCAATGGGACTGGATGGAATACATCTGATAATATTGAAGGAACCTGGGGACGTTCTAGTGGCTCCACTGACTGACCTTTTCAATGTTTCTTTAGAGTCAGGAGTGGTCCCAGAGGGCTGGAGAAAGGCATATGTGGTTCCTTTACAAAATGTGGAAGTAAGGATGAGATTGAGAACTACAGACCAATTAGTATCACCTCTGTGGTGAGTAAATTATTGAAAATACTGCTAAAACAGATGATAGTGAGGTTTCTGGAGTCCAGTGGATTGAAGGATCTGAGGCAGCATGGGTTTATCAGAGGCAGGTCTTGTCAGACAAATCAGATTGGTTTCTTTGACTAGGTGACTAGGGGATTGGACCAAAGGGGCGTCCCAGCTGTGCTGTACTTAGATTCAGTAAAGCCTTTGACACCATTCTGCACAGTGACTTATAAACAATTACAGTACCCTATGGATGGGCCCAAAAGTGACTGAGTGAGTTAGAAATTGGTTATGTGGGAGGTGACAAAGGGTACAGGTAAATGGGGCTCACTGAGGAGAAGGATGTTACCAGTGGTGTGCTGCAGGGATCTGTCCTTGGTTTGATTCTTTAACATCTTTGTTAGTGAAATTCTGGAAGGGCTATCAGGTAAGATTTGTCTCTTTGAAGGTATCTAGCTAAGCTTGAAGAATGGTCAAGAATTTGGCAGCCAAGATTTAATGATAAAAATGCAGAATACTACATTTGTGCTGCAAAAAGTCCAAGGGAGCAGTACAGTGTAGGGCACAAAGTACATCTGTCCATGAAAGAAAAGTGGGTCCTGAGCATGATTATTTCTGGTGATCTTAAAGTGGCTAAATAGGTAGAAAAGGTGACAATGAAAGCTAGAAGGATGCTCGGATATATAGGGAGAAGAATGGCCAGCAGAAAAAAGGAGGTGATAGTGCCTCTGTATGTCTTTGGTGCGACTTTATTTGGTGTATTGTATGCAATTCTGCAAACCACACCTTCAAAAGATATAAACAGGATGGAGTTGGTGCGGAGGGTGGCTACTAAAATGATTAGTGGTCTGTGTTCTAAAGCATATGGGTACAGACAAAGATCTTAATATGTGTACGTTAGAGGAAAGACAGTTTAGAGGAGATATGATAGAGATGTTTAAATACCTCTGTGGCATAAATGTACAGGAGAAGAGCCTGTTTCAATTGAAAGCAAGCTCTGCTGCATGAGGACATAGGATGAGGGTGAAACGGGGATAGACTCAGGAATAATATGAGGAAATTTCTTTATGGAAAGGGTGGTAGATGCATGGAACAGTCTCCCGGTGGAGATAGTAGAGGCGTGGACAGTATTTGAATTCAAGGAAACATGGGACAAACGCAAAAGATCTCTAAAGGAAAAAAGGAGGACTATTTTAGTCGATAGGGAAAGGCAGACTAAATAGGCCATATGGTCTTTCTGCTGTCATGTTTCTATGAGTAGGACTGGAAGTTTGGGGAGGTAGTTAAAGGAGGAAGTCAGAGACTGGGTGGGGATAAGAGACAAAAGAAAGTGAATGGAGAGAATAATGTGGAAGGAGATGGGACTGGTGGGATGATGGGAGACAGAAAAAAGTCAATGAAGGCTGGGAAATGAGCAAGTTTAGAGTGTAGAAATGGAAGGAGAAAGGAGACTGTGTAAAAGGAGGAGATAAGAGGCTGAGGAAGGAGTGATTGTGTGGGAGAATGGGAGGTTTAGGGAAAGGGGAGGAAGGGCTGGAAAGGAGATGAGAAAAGGAGATGGAAAGTTGATAGGTGAAAGATAAAAAAAAGGTAGACTAAGGACTGGAGGGTGAGAAAAAAGTGTGTAATTTGAGTTGATAGACAGAAAAAAAATGGAGGGAACAAGAAAAATCAATGTCAAAGAAAGTTGTAAAAGAAGAATGGATGAAGATAGGCACCAGACCATGGGAAGTTAGACAAAAAAGGACAAAGGAAAAGCAGAAGAGAGAGACTTGGATGCAACTGGAAAAATAAAATGCCCAGACGAAAAAAGGTAGAAAAAAGTATTCTATTTTAATATTAATTGGAATATGGCAGCTTTGTGAAATATGCATCTATGTTGTCTTTGTATTTCATTCACTACAAGAGAAAATGCATTTTTGTTTCTATTTCTCCAGAGTTACACTACACGTAGAGTCTGACTTCTTGGGCTTTTCGATGCAATTTGTCTGCCTATTTGTTTCTAATTTGTGGTCCCTTGTTCTGTATTTGATTCTGTGTTTTGCTTATGTGTACAAAGTGTGAAATTGTATTAGTTTGCAGTTTCCTTCTAAAAATATCTGTTTTGCCATTAGTGGGTACACTGCTGTTCTAGGGCAGAATATTATATTTATAATGCTGCCTATTTATAGGTAGGGTTGGTGCTGTGTGAGTTCTGGAAGTGCTTTCAGCTATAGTCCAAAGAAGAACACTAACACCCATAGGTAATATTGAGAACAAGGAGCAGGTACACCAAAACAGTGTTGGGTTCAAACAGGAAGGCTATACAACAAGCTACCAAACAAGAGAGCAGACAGTGATATTCAATATACAACAGTATGCAACAACATGTGGAGGGACAAGGAGGACATATGTTGTTGTCAGCACATAAAAGGATTAAAAGTATGAAACCACTAGAATATATTTCTCTCTATATATATCTAGGAGCCTAAATGTCAAACAAATAATGTTAACACCCAAACTAATTGTGTATGTATGTGAGGGTTGGGCCAACCAAGTAGTGGCGTGTAGCAGGTGAAGAATTATTCACGGATGACTCACTGTGCTACTGCTACCAAAAAGATAATGTTAAAACTGGAGCACATAAAAGGACCTGAAATGAGACTAAAAGTTAGATGTAGACATATCTAAAAAAATCTTGCTTCTTACTAGTGTGAGAAATGCAAACTACTTGCCTTTTCAGCAGATCACGGCACATTGAAAATGCCAGTCTGGCAGAGACGGGAAAAGGAGATCTGCTATTGTTTTCAAAAGGACAGGCTTGCGCCAAACAAGAGATCAAAATTCAAGACTTTAAGAAATATAAAAAAACCCCTTTGTGTTAAAACCAGGCAAAGTTATTTAATATGCACTGAATATGAAATGAATAGGAGAAAAAGAGATAAATTTATGGCCAAAATCACACGGATGACCACTGTAGTTAATAGCAAGTATTTGTAAGAGGGAGGTGGGCTCCACTAAAGTGAAAGGATGTGTGCCGTAAGATACACAAATGAATTAGGAGCGCTGATAATAGAACATCAGGGGATCATGCTGAATATTTACCAACCAAATAAAATTGAAAGCAAGTAAAATGGCAGTATTATACCAGACCGTAAATGGTCTTGAGTGTAAAGCCATGATCTCTTTGGACATCTGTATCTTATCACACAAATATTGAGACCAACGGTAAAAAAAACCAAACAAGAACTCCGCTAAGATGAAAGGAAGTGTGTACCATAAGAGCAGTGAATCATGAGAACATTGGGGAAGAAACACGAATGAGTTAGGAGTGCTGATAATGAAAAAAAGGAGGGGTGGAATTGTAATCCAGATTAGCTACACAAAAAGTACAAAATCACAACCCAATAAAAATCTTGTTAAAACTAAAATACTAAATAAATATGCTAAAACTAAAGCAAGTAAATTAAAAACCGAAGTGCCCTCTGTAAGTAAAAGTTAAAAATGGGGAAAAAAGGTTATAAAAATTTAATGTACCACTGAAACTATGATGTTAAAAGGCCGGAAAAAAATAAAACAAAAAACAGAGGGAGAGTATACAGTGGGGGCAGTACTTGAGAAAACCTGATACATGTAGAAGCTGGAGATGAAATCAAAGAATATAATGTCCCTGTTAGACTTAAAAAGATGTATGGAGCCAACCCCAAAGTTTAAAAGCCATATGGGTTAAAAAAAGATAACTGAACATATGGAGGCCAGTCAGAGCAAAATAGAACATAGAGAGTGTATGTACGACTGATAAGAGTGAGATTAGAGTCACGTACATACACAACCTAAGACCAACTCAAAACTTAGACTGAAAATGGGGGCTGTCATGAGATTGTGCTTTATGTCATTCTTGTTTAGAATGTTCTTTAAATGTCATGAAAAGATCAAAACTGATAAAGCAAACATAAAAGCCATTATGGGGATACAATAAATAAAACCTCATTAAAAACTCCCATGAGCTCTGGGGAATAGAGGACTTAAAGGGGGAGAGATGCTAAACACGTAAGGGAGAGAGAGAATAAGCAAAAGACTGAGGAATAATGGACCAGGGAAGAAAAGTTGGAGAACAGGAGGGATGAGGATTGAAAAGGGTGTGTGTGTGTGTGGGGGGGGGGGGGTGGAGGATTGAGGACTGGATAGTAAGAAGGAGTAGTGAAATCTGAGTGGAAGGAGAGAGAGAAAAATAAATGGAATAAAGTTGAAAGGCAAAGATCAATATTCAAGATGGAAAGAAGTGAAAAGTACAAAAGGAGAGAAAAGAAATGGCAAGTGGATTAGAGACCATAGAAAGAGAGCTATGATGGAGAAAAGCAGAAACCTCAGAACTGGACCAGCACGATCAGAGAATAAAATGGTCAGACAACAAAAAGGTAGAAAAAAATTGTATTTTCTATTTAGTGATCTGACTTTGTGTTATTTTTATATTTTACACAGTACAGGGAAATATATCTGTCTATTTCTGTGGCATGCAGAGTCCAGCTTCTTGGGGTTTCAGTTTAATTTTGTCTACATATATTTTAGGTTGTGGCTACTTATTCTGTACTTGGTGAGTGCCTGTGTTCTGAGTGTGTGACCGAGGCCATGTGTTTTGTTAACATGGAGTTTGTACATAAGGATCAGTACTGTAGTAATGTGACTTGTTCAACTTATAGGTGTATGGATGTTCTAGAGTCTGCTGTAATATTTGCAGTGCTGCTTTTTTCTGGCTCCTTATTGCGTGAATTTTGGAAGCTGGTGCTGGTATGGTATAGTAGATTTGCTCTGTAGATCCTCAGCGACTTTTGTAGGGCTTTGTATTAGTTCAGAATATGCCTGGTACTGGAGATTGTTTATGTTGTTACCGAGATGACCAAAATAAGATTATCTTTTTCTATATGTTGAGTTCTATGGGTTAATATCCTATTTCTGCTCTGTACACATTGTCAAGGGAAGTGTTTCTGTGGATGCTGAATATATGTTTAAAAAGAAAAAGAAAGAAACAGTTCATAACAAAATAAAATGTTATAATTTTGTAATTCGGTGTTATAAAAAGTGCTGTGGTTCTCACTTTCTTTTAGTTTCTTGGTGTGCGAGCATCTTGCATTCGTTTTGGGGTTTTTTGCACAATATACAGTATATCTACATTAACACTATGCTGATCCAGTGTACAGTTTCATAGGAGTTAAGTTTGGGTTGCCAAGCCCCTCTTGTTGTTTGGCATATTTAGTAGCATGTTTACTAAGCTCTGCGCTGGTAACGTGTAGGCTGCGTTACCAGCTCGGGGCTGTAGGCTAACTTCAATAGGAGGCAGGTACATCCCCCTGCAATTACCATGCTTGAGGTGGCATTAGTTGCACCCATGCTACTTGCGCTGAGCATTAGTTTCCTACGACAATGCAGATGCCCGTGTATGAGAGTCTTCTTTCGCCTCACTCTGGAGGAAAGCATCATTTTGAGAAAGAAACCCTGAATACATAAGAATGGAAAAAGCATGGATTTTACTCCCTGGTCCGGCTAGAAAGTGGCAGTATTTTCACTTTTCTCTCACTCTAGCTTCATGTCCTACTACTAGTACATTGATTGCATGACTGCCAGTAGGAAGAGAAGCTAGAATGAGAGAAAGCCAGAATAACACAGGCTCCGTCAAGAAATGAAAACACATCCTCTGATTCAGCAAGGAGACGGCATGGATTTATTGGGCAGGCAATAGAACCAATTTTGTGACCCTATTGGAGCTCTGGGAACTTTTAACAGTGCAGGAGTAGGATGACCCTAAATGATAATCTTTTGCAATAGCGGTTGGCTGTTTAGGGATGCGACTTTCACACTTGGGAGTTTGCAGAAGGCTGTTTTGTCTTATCAAAGCATGACACAGAAAAACATTTTAGGGAAAAATAGTAAATCAGATTGCTTTAATATGTCTTATAGACACTAATGTTTGGGTTTCCTGGTCCAGTTTATTAAAAGTGAATCGCCTGGGCACAGTAATGCAAGCCGTAGAGTCAGTGCTGACTCCTGGTGATCCAGAAGCCCCTAAGATTGCTTGGCAAAGTATGACCAGAAGTAGATTGCCAGGTTTCTCTTCCAAAGCAATAGAGGGTAAAGTGGCTTGCCCAAAGCCACAAGGAGTACCAGTGGGAATCAAACACTGGTCTCCTGGTCTCCGCTAGGCTACTCCTCCACGCCGAATATATAGAGGATATTTATTTTACAGCAGTCTAATGACATGCTTGTATACTGTTGGCCTATTTTACTAATTATTCTTCACAGTTCTACAGATGTAAATTACTAGTTTGACACTGAAACCTATTTAACACAGGTGGTTTAAATCAGCAGCTTTTAAGTCTTCCTACAGTGACAGACTTAAGTTGCAACTATTCTTTGCATCAACATTATACCAGTTTTGCTTATAGTTTCTAGATGTACATTGAGTACAAGGCCATGTTGCCGATTCCTACATTGCATACAAAATCTCTCTCCTGCATATTTTTTTCAATGAGTGAAATATTTGAGCTGTCCATACAGCTGAATCTTTTTTTTTATCCATATCTAAAATTTAGTATGCTCTTGGACTTTCACATCCTGTTCATATGATGCCAAGTATTTACTGCTCAGTAGTTACTTTTATTCTGGCTATGCATTTGTCCCTTCTCTGCAGTTCTTACAACATTGGATTTGGAGCAGTGCTAGCATCATGTGAAAGGTATTCAGAAAGGAGTTTTGGGAAAAAGGGGGTTGGATGTTGCCAGCATTAATAGTAATGAGAAAGGGGGCGCTGATCTATAGGTTGCAGGGGGCACTAGAAACCTTAGCACCAGCCCTGGTGCAGGCCCATGGTCTGACAAAGTTATGTTTTCAGTAGTTGATCACGATAGATTTTGGGGGAGGGGGTTTATTTTAGAAGCCGTATTTGTGCTTTGAATGTCTGAAAATGGGCATACAGATGTCAAAAGCATGGAGACGTCCTTGGAGCCATTTTAGAAAGTGGTTTTAAAAGCATCCTGGTATAAGGATGTCCAAAGCAGAAAGGGGCATGGTGTAGGCATCTACAGGGCATTCTCAAGAACCCGGACATCCTCGTCCGATTTCAGAAATGTTCTGCACGTCCTGATCGGTGTCCAAGTTTATACCTGCTCCAAGCAGACATCAGAAAAGTACTTGTTTTGCCAGCGAAACATCCAGAAGATGTGAAGGAGGAATACTCCTATTCCCTATATTTTCCATGTTGACAAACGCTGATAGGAAATGTGGGCTCTTGTTTTCATTTTGCCATGCTGATGTCCCCATATGCAAACTAGCACAAGACAGATGTCCCTGCTACAAACACTTGGGGTGGGGATATCTATGTGGATGCCGATGCAGGTGTCCATGTTAGAGGTGTTTTTGTTTCTAAACTCAGGCTGAAACAGATGTCCCTGGCAGGGGCGGCCCAAGGGGGGTGCGGGGCCATGTGCGGAGACTTGGTGAGGTGTCTCATTTGCATAAGGGGCCTCATTTGCATAATAATTTGCATAGTGTTACCATATACTAACTTTTAGTAAACATGTCTCTTAATGAGTGTATGGATAAAGAAAGACTAAAAGATTTCTACATTACTATAATCCAGTGCCAACCGCCAGGCACATTAGGAACTACCACCAACACTGCCCATTTAGAACCCATAGCAAACCCGCCGTATCGTAACAGCACTACCAGGACTCACAAAGCACCAGACTCTACCTATCAAAATGCAACACTGCAAATATTAAACCAATACATTTCAGAGAACAACAATACATGACCTACTGGGGAAAGAGAACAAGCGACACTGTCAAATAGGAATTACATAAATAGAATACCTCAGCTCAGTTACACATGCAGAACATAGACCATCACCAAACAAGGAATCACAATTTAGAAACAGGAAGACAATAATTAAACTGGGAACCCCAAAAGCCAAACTTGGAACGTACAACACTGTAGAAATAAAAACTATAAATTAATTTCCTCTTGTACTAAACAAAGCGCAGACGTTAATGATGCACATTTCCCAGAGCTGACATATTCCAGTTAATAAATTCAAAATAAAGAGATATCTTTCTACCTTTTGTGCATTTTTTTCAGTTGCAATTGCTCCAGCCACTTTCTTCTGGTTTCTTTGTGTCTTCTGCTAACTCTCCATCGTCTGCTGTCTATTTGTCCTTTCTTCTCTCTTCTAGTTTTTTTTTTCCCATTCTCTCTCTACATCTGCTTTAACATACTAATCTCTCCTTTTGCTCTTTCCTAATTCCTATTTCATCCACTCAAATTTTACACCTCCATCCTCAATCCCCACTTACTCTCCCAATACCCGGCCAATTGTAGATTTTTCTTCCCTCCCACACAAAATATTTTTCCCCTCTCCATTTCACTCTCCCAGCCCCATCCCATTCTAATCCTCCCCCCACATCAGCTCCCTTCTAGTTCCAGCCCCACCCAGCATCCGCTCCCTTCTAGGCCCCGCATCAGCCCATTTCCAGTCCTAGCCCCCCCATCAGCCCATTTCCAGTCCTAGCCCCCCCCATCAGCCCATTTCCAGTCCTAGCTCCCCCATCCATTTCCAGTCTTATCCGAGTCCCTCCATCAGCTCATTTCCAGTCCTAGCCCCCCATCAGCACATTTCCAGTCCTAGCCCCCACATCAGCCCATTTCCAGTCCTAGCTCCCCCATCCATTTCCAGTCTTATCCGAGTCCCTCCATCAGCTCATTTCCAATCCCAGCCCCCCCATCAGCCCATTTCTAGTCCTTTCCTAGCTCCACCATCAGCACATGTCAAATCCTAGCTCCCCTCCACTCAGCCCATTTCCATTCCAAGCCCCCGTCCCCATCAGCTATTTGCAATTCAAGCCTCCCCTTCCACACAGCCCTTTTCCAGTCCTAGAAACCCCAACCCATTACCAGTCCTAACCCCCCCATCAGCCCATTTCCAGTCCTAGCCCCCCCCCATAGCGCATTGACAATCCTAACCCCCCCATCAGCCCATTTCCAGTCCTAACCCCCCCATCAGCCCATTTTCTGTTTTAGCCCGCCCCCCTAGCCCATTACCAGTCCTAACCCCCCCATCAGTCCATTAGAACATAACATAAGATATGCCATACTGGGTCAGACCAAGGTCCATCAAGCCCAGTATCCTGTTTCCAACAGTGGCCAATCTAGGTCATACATACCTAGCAGTTTCCCCAAAAGACACAGGTTCCACAATGCTTGTACTGAGTCAAGCCTTGATATCCTGGGTCCCTTCTTAATAATGGTTAATGGACCTTTCCTCCAGGAACTTGTCCAAACCTTTTTTTAAACCCAGCTACACTAACAGCCTTTACTACATCCTCCGGTAACAAATTCCAGAGTTTGATTACATGTTGGGTGAAAAAATATTTTCTTTTATTAGTCTTAAATAGTTTACCCTGTAGCTTCATTACATGTCCCCTAGTCTTTCTATATTCTGATAAGGTAAACAATCGATCTACGTTTACCCGTTCCACTCCGTTCATTAATTTATAGACTTCTATCATATCTCCCCTCAGCCGTCTCTTTTCCAGGTTAAAGAGCCCTAATCCTTTTAGCCTTTCTTCATAGGAGTATCCTTCCATCCCCTTTACCATTTTGGTGGCTCTTCTCTGAACCTTTTCTAATAACACTATATCCTTTTTAAGATATGGCGACCAGAATTGCACACAATATTCAAGGTGCAGTCTCACCATGGAACGATATAGAGGCATTATAATATCTTGTTTTATTTTCCATTCCTTTCCTTATGATACCTAGCATTCTATTTGCTCTCTTGGCCGCCGCTGCACACTGGGCTGAGGGTTTTAACATGTTATCCACAATGACGCATAAATCTTTTTCCTGGGTGGTGGTTCCTAATGTGGAACCTTGCATCGTGTAACCATAGTTTGGGTTGTTCTTCCCTAGGTGCATAACTTTGCACTTGTCCACATTAAATTTCATCTGCCATTTTGATGCCCAGTCTTCCAATTTATCAAGATCCTCTTGCAATTTTCCACAATCCTCTTGGGTTTTAACAACAACTTTAGTTTTGTGTCATCTGCAAATTTGATAACCTCACTCGTTATTCCCCTTTCTAGGTCATTTATGAATATGTCAAAAAGCAGCGAACCCAGCACAGATCCATTTTGGTGGCTCTTCTCTGTACCTTTTCTAATAATGCTATATCCTTTTTAAGATACGGCGACCAGAATTGCACACAATATTCAAGGTGCGGTCGAACCATGGAACAATACAGAGGCATTATAATATCCTTTGTTTTATTTTCCATTCCTTTCCTTATGATACCTAGCATTCTATTTGCTCTCTTGGCCTCCGCTGCACACTGGACAGAGGGTTTTAACATGTTATCCACAATGGCGCCTAAGTCTTTTTCCTGGGTGGTGGTTCCTAATGTGGAACCTTGCATCGTGTAACCATAGTTTGGGTAGTTCTTCCCTAGGTGCATAACTTTGCACTTGTCCACATTAAATTTCATCTGCCATTTTGATGCCCAGTCTTCCAATTTATCAAGATCCTCTTGCAATTTTCCACAATCCTCATGGGTTTTAACAACTTTGAATACTTTTGTGTCATCTGCAAATGTGATAACCTCACTCGTTATTCCTATTTCCAGGTCATTTATGAATGTGTTAAAAAGCAGCAGACCAAGCACAGATCCCTCCACTATTCACCTTTCTCCATCGGGAAAATTGGCCATTTAGCCCTACCCTCTGCTTTCTATCTTTTAACCAGTTCCTGATCCACAATAGTACACTGCCTCCTATCCCATGACTCTTTAGTTTTTTCCAAAAGTCTCTGATGAGGGACCTTGTCAAAGACTTTCTTAAAGTCCAGATACACTATATCAACCGACTCACCTTTGTCTACCTGTTTATTCACACCTTCAAAAAAACATAACAGATTAGTAAGACAAGATCTTCCTTGTCTAAAGCTTTGTTGGCTGTCTCCCATTAGGCCATGACTATCTACATGCTGAGTAATTTTGTTCTTTATGATGGTTTCTACCATTTTTCCCGGTACTGACGTCAGGCTCACCGGCCTGTAGTTTCTCAGATCACCCCGGAACCCTTTTTAAAAATTGGCGATCTCCAGGAACAAGCAGGAATGAGTCTTCACATATGGGTACGTCGGTACCGACGGAGCCTGCGCGGGAACTCTCCCCAGCGTCCAATCAGAAAGCTTTTGGGAGCATCCCACAGCGCCTGCGTGCTGCCTTCCCACCTTTCCAACTGTCTCTCCTCAGTTGTTCTTTTTCCGCGGAGCCAGCAGGTCGTGTTCCTGTCACCGCAGAAGAATTTCCTTATTTTTTTCTTTATTTCTTTTCTGTATGCGTCTGCCTTCCTCGACGCTATACTGGTACCGCTGGTTCTTATTTCTTTCTTAAAAAAAAAAAAAAAGACCTTCTAATTTTTCCTTCAGGTGTACTTCAGTTTTGGGCCTTAGGCCCCAATCCTTTTTCCTTAAATATGGAAAAACCTGCTTCAGGTTTTAAGAAGTGCACAAAATGTGGCGGTACTATATCCGTCACCGACACCCATGACTGGTGTCTCAAATGGTTAGGCCCTGACCATTCCATTAAAGATTGTGTGTCCTGTTCCATGATGTCTAAGAGAGGTCGACAGAACCGAGCTGCCAAGCTCAGTACCCTGTTTCCCTCTGATGCAGCTTCGGTGACATCGACGTCTTCCAGGGCTTCTTCTTCCTCACATGGATCTCAGGTAACTAAACATAAATCCAGCCGGTCCTCGAAGGGCAAATCTCTTTCTAAGCATCGAGATGCCTCTGGCCTTGCCCTCGAGGATTCTGCACCGGCAAAATTACCCCGTCGGGAGGCTTCGGCTTCTAAAGCATCATCATCGGGGTTCCAGGACGATCTAGATGGCGTGGCCTCAACAGATCTCCTGGTGCCATGCTCTGGGGTACCGGTGGCCTCCACCGTTACCGACTTCCAGGCATTGGCAGCGTCGATGGATCAGAGAATTCTGTCCATGGAACGCAGTCTGGCGGCTTTCCTTGTGGCATCGACGCCCGTGGTACCGCAACAGACTACTCCGCAGGTACCGGCTCCGGTATCGCCATCGGTACCGATCCCGGTACCGGGGCATTGACATCGGCATCGGTGTCAGCCATGCCGATACCCTGCCCTCTGCAGCCTTCCGGTACCGATACCCCAGTACCGATGATTCCCGATACCGACCTCGGTCGGTACGGGTATCGGGCTTTGCAAGAGCATCCCGACAGACGATACTTCGATTCCTCTGATGACTCTGAGGATTCTGAGGGGTCTGTTGATGCAGCGATGCTTCTTCCTCTCCTAAACGAAGGATGTCTCCTCCAGAAGACTTGTCTTTTCAGGACTTTGAGAGGTGACTCGGGGTCTCTCTATTACAGTAGCCTCAGAGTCAGAGCCTAGAGCTAAGGAGTTAGATATTCTACAATATCCTAAAACTCCTAAAGAGGCAGCTACCTTGCCTATTCATGAGATTCTATATGATCTCATGTTAAGGATGTGGGAAGCACCTCTAACCACCTCTCCTCATTCTCGCAGGTTGGACACCATGTATCGTGTCCCTCCTTGTCCTGGTTTTCATAAAACCCAGCTTCCTCACCACTCTATTGTGGTTGAGTCTGCAATGAAAAAGATTAGAAGTGCCAAGAGACATGCCTCTAATCCTCCGGGACGTGAATGTAGAACCCTGGATGCTTTTGGTAGAAGAGCCTTCCAAGCTTCCATGCTTTCTGCGAGAATTAATTCTTATAGTCTCTACATGGGCATGTTCTTGAAAGAAGTCACTGACCATTTGCAAACTTTAAGTCCTTTTATGTCTGACAATAAAAGGCAAGAATTTCTCTCTGGGCTCAAACATGCCCAGGATATCTCCAAATTCTCCAACCGTGCAGCTTTCGATTCCTTTGAATGTGTAAGCAGAGCCTCAGCTATAGCTATAGGAGCACATAGGATAGCTTGGCTTCAAGCATCTGATTTGGAGACCTGGGTCCAAGATGAATTGGGAAATATCCCTTGTACAGGTGAAAATCTGTTTGGTAAGGATTGGCAAGCAAAAGCCAATCAGATGGATGCTGAAAATTCTGCTTTGGATAGACTATCCAAATCTTCAGCTGCTCCTGCTATTTTGTTCAAGAAAACACCTTTTTCAAAAAAGGGAAGATCCTATCCTGCTTATAGTCAGAGAGCATCTTCTGCAGCTCAGTTCCCTTCCAAACGTCAGCAATCCTCCAAACAGACCAAGGCAAAGGCTGCGAGGCCTGCTCCAGCTCAGCAGTCTCAGCCCCCTCAGGGCCTTTGACTTTCTGCTAGAGAACTTAGCCTTCCTGGCTCTAGAAGGACCAGAGCCCTCTACCATTCCAGGAAGGCTCTGTCACTTTGCTCCCAGATGGCGGCAAATCACAGCAGAGCAGTGGAAACTCTCCATCATAAGAGAGGGGTACAAACTTCATTTTTCCAGCTTGCCCCCTCTCACAAGAGTGCACCAGTTCAATTCTCCAACCTCCCTCCTCAGCCTATTAGAGCAGGAGGTTGCCACTCTTCTAGCCCAAGGGGCAGTAGAGGAAGTGCCCTCTCATCAACAGGGCACAGGGTTCTACTCCCCCTATTTTCTTATCCCAAAGAAAACAGGGGACTTCAGACCCATTTTAGATCTCAGAGAATTGAACAGATTCCTAGTCAAAGAAAAATTCAAGATGGTTTCTCTAGGAACTCTGCTGCCATACCTTCAGAGTCAGGATTGGCTTTGTTCTCTAGATCTCAAGGATGCGTACACTCATGTTCTCATCCATCCAACTCACAGAAGGTTCCTTCGGTTCCTTTTCCAGGAGAAGCACTATCAATACAAAGTGCTCCCCTTTGGCCTGGCCTCTGCACCAAGGGTGTTCACGAAATGCATGGCAGTGGTTGCTGCTTTTCTACGCACCCTGGGAATATTTGTCTTCCCCTACCTGGACGACTGGCTCATTCGTGCTCCCACTCAATCAGAGGCCAGGACTGCTCTAACCTGCACAATGCGTATCCTTCAATACTTAGGGCTGGTAATAAACATCCCAAAATCCAATTTGATCCCTACTCAGTCCCTGGAGTTCATAGGGGCACTGCTGGATACCACAAAGGCAAGGGCCTTTCTTCCCCAGGCCCGTTGCCTTCGCTTGATGCAGTTAGTTTCTCAAGCAGAGTTGAAACCCCTACTCACTGCTCGAGAGATGTTACAGTTGCTAGGCCACATGGCTTCCACCGTTCATGTGGTACCATATGCTCGCCTTTACATGAGAGCAGCTCAGTGGACTTTATCCACCCAATGGACCCAGGCATTAGGCTGCCTGTCAGACAAAATAGCAAACACAAGTCGCCTCATTTTGTCCCTCCAGTGGTGGAAGTCCCCTCAGAACCTCTTGCTGGGGTGTCCTTTTCAACAGCCTCTACCCCAGGCAACTTTTACAACAGATGCTTCTCCAATGGGCTGGGGAGCTCATCTTCAGGACCTCTCCACCCAGGGCATCTGGTCCCCACAGGAGACTTGTCTCCACATCAATCTCTTGGAACTCAGAGCAATCTTCCTTGCTCTACGAGTTTTCCACACCCTGCTCAGTCACAAGACAGTCCTTATCCACACGGACAATCAGGTAGCCATGTTCTATGTAAACAAGCAGGGAGTAACTGGCTCTCTGTTGCTTTGCAACGAAGCTCTGCGACTGTGGGCCCTCGCCAGAGAGCATCACATTCATCTTCTGGCAGTCTATCTTCCAGGGGTTCAAAACTCTTGGGCGGACAGACTCAGTCAAGTTCTGCTTCCACACGAGTGGATCAGGTGTCCAAAATTTTTCAAATTTGGGGAACCCCGCACATAGACCTCTTTGCAAGTCCGTGGAATGCCAAACTTCCCCGGTTCTGTTCCAGAACTCTGGCTCAGGGGGCTCAGGCAAGGGATGCTTTCCTCCTTCATTGGGGTCAAGACTTCCTGTATGCCTTTCCACCCATTCCCCTAATTCCCAAAACCCTGTTCAAGCTTCAGAGAGACAGAGGCCACATGATTCTCATAGCTCCACATTGGCCACGGCAAGTGTGGTACCCTCTGCTTCTACATCTCTCTCAAGCTCCCTCCCTAGAGTTAGGGTCTGCTCCAGACCTCCTCTCTCAGGAGGACGGAAAGTTGTGGCATCCCAATCCCCAGTCTCTGCATCTCAGGGCTTGGTTGCTGAAGGCCTAGATCTTCAGGATCTTCCTCTTTCTCAGCAAGTGAAAGATGTTCTTAAAGGTTCCAGAAAACCTTTCACTAGACGTTCTTACGCCTTCAAGTGGAAAAGGTTTACTATCTGGTGTTCTGGAAAGGGTCTTAACCCCCATGCCATACCTCTGGAATCGTTGCTGGAGTATCTCCTGCATCTATCTAATGCAGGCCTTAAGACAAATTCAGTAAGAGTCCATCTGAGTGCTATTGCAGCTTCACTCAGGCCTCTAGATGGACAACCTGTTTCCTCTCATCCCCTTGTAGCAAGGTTCATGAGAGGCCTCCTTTTAACAAAGCCTCCCATTAGACCACCACCGGGGGCATGGGACTTAAATTTGGTTCTTGGTCAGCTTATGAAGCCGCCTTTTGAACCTTTAGCTACTACCTCCTTGAAATACCTTTCTTGGAAGGTTATCTTTCTCATTGCAATCACATCAGCACGCCGCATCAGTGAATTGCAAGCACTAGTAGCTAATCCACCTTATACAAGATTCCATCATGACAAGGTGGTCCTTAGGACTAATCCACATTTTATGCCTAAGGTGGTCTCGCCTTTTCACCTCAACCAAGAGGTCTACCTACCTGTCTTTTTTCCAGGGCCTCATGCATCCCCTGCAGAGAGGAATCTTCATACCCTGGACTGTAAAAGAGCTCTGGCTTTTTACTTACAGAGGACACAGCAACATAGAAAGTCTTCCCAACTCTTTGTTGCTTTTGATCCTTCTCATTTGGGACAACCAGTCTCCAAGAGAACTCTTTCCAACTGGATTGCCCAATGTATTTCTTTCGCCTATCAGAGCAAGAACATTTCTCTGGAGGGCCATGTCACAGCTCACAATGTGAGAGCCATGGCAACCTCAATGGCTCATCTGAACTCTGTGTCTATCGACGACATCTGTCGAGCAGCCACTTGGGCCTCGGTTCATACCTTCACAGCCCATTACTGCTTAGACAAGGACTCCCGCCGGGATGCCTTGTTTGGTCAGGCTGTTCTCAAACACCTGTTCCATACTTAATCAACTCCTACCTACCATCCCTCAGGAGATGCCAGAGATCCAGGTGGGGAAGGGCAGCCCTGTCCCAGGGTCACACAACTTCTGGGCGCTCTCCCTGGCATCAAAAGCTAGGGAGTCCCCATATGTGAAGACTCATTCCTGCTTGTTCCTGGAGATAGCACAGTTACTTACCTGTAACAGGTGATCTCTGGGAACAGCAGGAATAAGTCTTCACAACCCACCCACCTCCCCTAGGAGTTGTCTCTCTCTCTCTATCTCTCTTCCTTTCCCTCTCTCTCCCTCTTTGTCTCAGCTATAAAACTCAACTGAGGAGAGACAGTTGGAAAGGCGGGAAGGCAGCAAGCAGGCGCTGTGGGATGCTCCCAAAAGCTTTCTGATTGGATGCTGGGGAGCATATGTGACGTACCCATATGTGAAGACTTATTACTGCTGTTCCCAGAGATCACCTGTTACAGGTAAGTAACTGTGCTTTACATTGGCAATCCTCCAATCTTCAGGTATTACAGATGATTTTAATGAAAATTCACAGATTACTAATAGCAGGTCTGCAATCTCATATTTCTATTCTTTCAACACCCTTGGATGTATACCATCCAACCCAGGTGATTTGCTACTCTTCAGTTTATCTAATAGTTGTAATACATCTTCCCGATGTATCAATATTTCCTTCAATTCTTCTGCACCATTAAATACCACTTCAGTCATGGATAACCTCCCTACATCTTCCTCAGTAAAGACTGAAGCAAAGAATTCATTCAGTCTCTCCGCTATTGCCTTGTCGCCTCTTAGTGCCCCTTTAACCCCTCTATCATCTAATGGACCAACCGACTCACAGTTTTTTTGCTATGAATGTACTTGAAAACGTCTTTATTTTGCATTTTTGCTTCCACAGCAAGCTTCTTCTCAAATTCTCCCTTTGCCTGCCTTATCAATGCCTTGCATTTGACTTGCCAGTGCCTGTGCTGTTTCCAGGTTTCGTCGTTTGGCTCTTTTTTCCATTTCCTGAAAGTTGCTTTTTTGGCAACAGCCTCTCTGACCTCACCTTTAAACCATGCTGGCAGTTTTTTGGACCTCCTTCCACTTTTCTTAAAGCGTGGAATACAGCTGGTCTGGGCTTCCAAGATAGTATTTTTCAACAACACCCAAGCTTGATGTAAATCTTTAACCTTTGCAACTACTCCTTTTAGTTTTTTCTTAACTATTTTCCTAATTTTATCATAGTCTCCCTTTCGAAAGCTAAAAGGTAGTACTGTGGATTTCCTTACTATCCCTCCTCCACTAAATAAATCAAATGCGATCATGCTATGATCACTATTGCCAAGTGGCCCCAACACCCTTCTCTCTTGCACTAGATCTGGTGTTCCACTAAGGACTAGGTCTAATATGGCATCCCCTCTGGTCGGTTCATGAACCAGCTGCTCCAAGAAGCAGTCATTTCATCTAGGAACTTTATCTCCCTTGCATGTCCTGCCGTGACACTGACCCAGCTGATACCGGGGTAATTGAAATCACCCATTATTATTACTGTGCTGTAACTTTTGTTAGCTTCCTTGATTTCTTTGAGCATTTCATCATCCATTTGTTCATTCTGGCCAGGCGGTCGATAGTATACCCCCACTGCCATCGCCTTCCCCTTTTTACATGGAATTTCAATCCATAGAGATCCTACAGCAAATTTTGTTTCCTGCAAAACTTTAATCCTTTCTGACTCAACGCCCTCTCTAACATAGAGCGCAACCTCTCCACCAATTTGATCAGCTCTATCATTACGATATAGTTTGTACCCAGGTATCACAGTGTCCCACTGGTTGTCCTCCTTCCACCATGTCTCTGATATTCCAATCATATCTAACCTCTCATTTAGTGCTATACGTATATTCTAAGTCTCCCATCTTATTTTTTAGACTTCTAGCATTTGCATAAAGCATTTTAGAGACTATTTTATTCATATTAATTTGGCTATTGGTAGACATGGGTAATTTGGGATCTTTAAGCTCTGTCTGCTCAATACTCGAGGGCATTTGGGCTACTTTACTCTTTTCTGGAAGCTCTCTGCTTTAGGTAGTATTCTTCAAGGATACATTCTTCCGATCCATCCGCTCTTGGGCGAATGTCGGCTTTCCCCTATTATCTAGTTTAAAAGCTGCTCTCTCCTTTTTAAAGATTAATGCCAGCAGCCTGGTTCCATCCCGGTTAAGGTGAAGCCCATCCCTTCGGAAGAGCCCCTCCTTTCCCCAGAATGTTCCCCAGTTCCTAACAAATCCAAAACCGTCATCTCTGCACCATTGTCTCATCCACGCATTGAGACTCCGGAGCTCTGCCTGCCTTTTGGGTCCTGCGCGTGGAACAGGAAGCATTTCGGAGAACGCTACCCTGGAAGTTCTGGATTTCAACTTCCTACCTAAAAGCCTAAATTTAGCCTCCAGAACCTCCCTACCACATTTTCCTATGTCATTGGTACCGACATGTACCAAGACAGCAGACTCCTCCCCAGCACTATCTAAGACCTTATCTAGGTGGCACGTGAGGTCTTCTACCGTCGCACCAGGCAGGCATGTTACCAGGCGATCCTCATGTCCACCAGACACCCAGCTATCTACATGCCTAATGATCGAATTACCAACTATAACGGATGTCCTAACCCTTCCCTCATGGGCACATGGCCCTGGAGAAAATTCCTCGGTGCGAGAGGGTTTTACATCACCTGGAGGACAGGTCCTACTTACAGGATCACTTCCTGCCACACCAGGGTGATGCTCTCCTGTCACGTTACCTCTCTCCTCCATGGCAACAGGGATGCTGCCAGACTGGAGGTGGGACTTCAGGACTATATCCCTGTAGGTCTCATCTATGTACCTCTGTCTTTCTTATGTTTTCCAAGTCTGCTACTCTAGCCTCTAGAGAACGGACTTGTTCCCTTAGAGAAAAGAGCTCCTTGCACCTAGTGCACACGTAAGACCTCTCACCAACTGGGAGAAAATCATACATGTGACACTCAATGCCAAAGACTGGAAAGCCCCCATCTCGCTGCTGGACTGCTGTCTGCATCTTAGTTTTAAGCTTGTGTTTAGATCTTTAAGTTCTTTATTTACAAAGGGTTGCTATGGATATTTATACTAATAAAACTGTACCTAATACATTTAATTAAGCTTCAGGTGAACAAGGTATATTAATCTTAGGTCCTTAGTGTATGACTGATTTGGGTAATGAGCTTCACCTGAGAGCACCTCCTTTCCTTTAAGATGTGTAAGTACCTGTAAAGCTACGATTATCCCAGGGGTGGGTGGGTGTTGGGGAGGAAGGGAGGGAAATAACACTTATTAAAAGAGGGCTGCTACACAGTACCCTGTCCTGTGCTGCTGAGGTAAGCTGTGACCAACTTCCTGGGTGATTAACAGTCCTTGCTTAGATGGAAGGAGTCTTTCAAAATGGTCTTTTGACCTGCCACCTGGTGTTAACACCTATTGAAAACGTTTCACAGGTCTCTTGCCCCCTAGGTAGAAGGCCTCTTTGTAAAGGTCTCTAGAAGACTTTATTTGTTGCTCAGAGAGTACTGACCCTGTTTTGCCTTTTATGCTAAGCTATATTCTGATTTGATTTAAATTACAGCTCTTTGCTGCTGCTAGGCTCTGACTTATTATGAAATTTAAACTACAAGCTCTCTGCTGGGTTCTAAATTTAACCAAAACGCTCTCTTCTGCGTTTTAAATTTAAACTTAAAATTGCTGCTACTAGGCCCTGACTGATTTAACAAAAAACAGTGGGTTCACAGATTAATTAGCTTTAATACAAAGAAGACCAGAAAATTCCCAGAAGTATATACTCACAATTGCAGATCTCTCTCCAGAAGTAACAGTCCTTTTCTAGTCATTTAGCCCCCTGCATAGCCCACTACCAGTCCTAACCCCCATCACTCCATTTTCAGTTTTAGCCCCCCTCATAGCCCATTACCAGTCCTAACCCCCCCCCCATCAGCCCATAGCCAGTCCTAACATCCATCCCCCATCAGCAAAATTAAACAAACAAACAAAAAAAAGCTGCTGCTGCTGCTGCCGCTGCCGCCATGGCAGCAGCAGGATCGACTGTCCGTGGGGCCCCCCCTGTCCGGCAGAGTCCTCCCTCCCTGCTTCCGTTCCCTCTTGCGCTGGCTTTCAGAGCCGCGAAGGGGAGAGTTTCTCCCTCGTGGCTCTGTTAAGCCCCCTGGGGCTGATGTGAAACAGGCATTTCTTGTTTCCTATCAACCCCAGGCCCTGGCAGACTTAAAAGAGCCGCGAAAGGGAAACTTTCTCCCTTCGCAGCTCTGAAAGCCAGCACGAGAGGGAGGTGATGCAGGGAGGGAGGACTCTGCCAGGCAGGGGGGGTCCCGCGGACACTCGATCCTGCCGCAGCCAGCTTTTTTTTTTTTTTTTTTTTTAAATTTACCTATGCAGAATGTTCTTTGCGTGGGGCCCCCTGAAACGCAGGGCACCGTGCAAAAAACATTCTCGCTCAATGGACGGGCCGGCCCTGGTACCTGGTGTTTTTCTGTATGTTTTGCACTTCGAGGTCTAGGACTCCACTTGGGCGCCCTTTATAAAAAGCCACGTTGAGCTGAGGGACTGTTCTACAAATAGTAAGTCTATTCATGATTATGTATTATGAGGATGGAGATAAGAATTGTGACTGTACATTTTAAGTCCAACCATCAAGCAACTTGCACACTCAACAGCACCAGTCCAAAACAAGGTGTAAACCAAACATTGTATATTAAAATTCAGGAGAACTCTCTCTACCAAATTGAGGAAGGATACCATAGTTCAGTTTAATGTTGTCTCTACATCAGTTCTGCGTCTGTGGTGTTGTCAAGAGTTGGGGGAAAAAGTCATTAAAACCCCTTTCTAAACTTATAGGTCCTATAGCAAAATCTTTTAACAGTCCCATCTGGGAGTCAAAGAAAACTCCTTGATTAGTGTCTGGAGCATAGATACTTAAGCATATTCAGGCCGATGCAGAAAGCCAGTGCAGAAGTCACACACTATTAGCTGTGAGCGTGATTCCATGATGTGCACGTCTGGCCTGTGGACACATCTAAATAAAAAACAGGCCCTCTTTGAACCATTTCTGCATCTGCAGGTCTGGAATTGGGGAGATAGACATGTTCGGCGGGCACATACAAGCGTTATCCAGCTGGTTCTGTGTCTCGGACACGGGTAAATGTTTTGGATGTCCCAGCACACACTGTAGTCTAAAATGTTAAATGTTTCGGATCCTGCCCATTCCCTTACTCATTGATGCCACGCCCCTTGGGAAAAATGTGCATCTCCTAAGCTGCTCTTCACACTGATAGTGGTGTTGATGCGCACTAGACATAAATACCAATGCTACAACCTAGACCATATACCAGTCCCCCTCATGCCCTAAATGCTAGGTAAGCCCAGTGCACTCCAATATGCTATACAAGAATGTAAATATGAACATGTATGTCGGGACATACCTTGCATCAAATGGCACATAGCATTAGGAACCGGCTCCAGCGATTCCTGCCCTGGTCATCTCTACAAACACACCTTAAACTGCTAGGGATGGGCCTTCAAGTCCACAAAATCCCAAATTAACCTTGCAGGTCCCCAAAGGATGCATAATATTGCTGAGCAACAAATATATGCCCTTTGAAAGCCTCTAGCCTATAAGTGCATTCATTCTGCTGCTCTCTCACTAACATTCCCCTCATCTCTCCCTACACCCCTCCACGTGAGCATTGCTCTTCTGTCAAAATTGCTTCGATCTGTGCCCTTCCCTGCTACTGCCAAATCTGGATGTTGCTCCCTACACCTTGCTGCTCCATATGCCTGGAACAAAACTACCCCAGTCTGTATGTTAGGCTTCATCTCTGGCCTCTCTCACATCCTGGTCACAGCTGCTGTGTTGTCTGTCCCGACTAGATTGTAAGCTCTTCTGAGCAGGGATCATTTGTTACATGTGTCTGTGCAGCGCTGCTTATGCTTTGAAACAATATACAAATGATCAGTAGTAGTCGTAGTAGGGCCTTCTGGCTATAGCATCTAAGGTCCACCTATCTGGGTACTGACATTTCTCACAGCAGCTACAACTGTCCCATCATAGCATGTCAGGCTGTATACATCCGCTACCTGTGGGGCAACCTGTACCACTGCTCCCCTGGTCAGGGCTGCGTGGGCATGGGAGGGGAGATCTGTGCCATCACACCAAGTAGTCAGACTCCAGATATATCCACTCACAGCTCCCATTCATCCTGGCCTGGGTAAGGATATAGGCCGCATGGGGCAATCCGGGGACTATTGGCACTACATCAGTCATGTCTCCTAGTACCAGAATGTATGACTGCCCTATCACAATATCTGATCTTAGAGTACCCTATGTAAAATAATCCAGGAGGAATCAGCATAGGTTCCCTATGGCTAAATGTCAAAACATATCCCTGCCAATAATAGAGACCCTCAGAATAAAGGGCATTCAGCAATGCAAATAGCACCAATTCAACAACAACACCATTGGTCCCATAAAATGTGCATTATGGGCATGCATTAGTGCTGTTTGCATTGAGGATATATTTTGACATTTAGCTATAGTGAACCCTCTCAGAGTTTGACTGCCCAATCACACTGGCACCTGGTGATGCTGTGGTCATCCATACGGTCCATGTACTGGCCAGGCTTTCATTTTTCCCCCTGAGCACACCAGTTCCCCCCATGCATCCCTCAAACCACACACAGTCACTTTGTCACACAATCATGATTCTGCTAAAGAGATCCCTGAACCTATACATAGCAGCTATGACCTAGCAAAATCGCATAGGGTACCAGGACTATAAATATGAGCTCCGTTTCTCGCCCAAAAAGGAATCCTTTCGATGCTCATGCCCATACTATCCCTGCATCAGCAGTCCCATTTTTCTGAGCATGGGAATTGTTAGGTTCCCATAGATAGGCTTGTGCACAGCCTGAATAAACACTATTGCTGCTCTTAATATTTCTGTAAGGGAGTTTATAAGTATTTCTTTACCTTACAACATGCCCTCACCTCTTCCCCCTATACCTTAAGGCTGCATCTTGTATTTTACCAGACTGCAGTCACACCAGTTCAACACATAGTTGCCATAACCATTCTCTATAGGACACATTGCAGACCACAGCAGAATATTTTCTAAGTCCTAGCCTTATACCATGTTTTAGCAGGAATAAAGCACACATTTCCCTGAAACACTTAATATGTACACAGACCTTTCCTGAATATGCTTTCTATACCTCTGCAACTGACCACACCCCCATTCCACCCTCTGCTGCCCACGTTCTGAGATCAGACCTGGCTGCGAATTAACGCAGCCGGGCACAAACGTGCAGTGGCGGGCCGAGGGTTGGGGGGGGCGGGAGGGGCGGGGGGACGGCGGGGGGCAGGCAACGAGCCGCATATAAAAAAGCGCGTCCGGCACTGGCTCGGCCTCTTTCGCCGCTCCCCCCCCCCTTCCTAGAGGAGGACGCATTTGAGGACGCACGCCAGAGTACCGAACAACAGAGGACCGCATCTGCACGGGCTACATGGCATGGGCAAGCATCGAGAGGGCAGCGAAGGATCACACGGCAAGACCAAGGTGAGGAATAAGAGGAATCGGCGTGTAAACCGGGGCGTGCGTGGCCGCGCTTCCAGCCATGGCGGGTGGTCCTGTTGCGGGATGCGGCACATGGGTTCAGTGGGGGGGGGGGGGGAAGGGGTATTGCAGAATGGCAGCCAGGGAAGGCAAACAAAACCCCTGACTTGGCGTCCCTGCTGAGGGCAGCATTGGTGGCCAGACGTGAGACAGAATTGCTGGGGAGCCGGAGGGGAGGCGCGGGACTATGCGGGCCATGTGCGCACTTGGGCAATACACCGCGGGTGCATGTTGCCAGCAATGTTCCCTCTAATTTTCTGTAGGCTATGGGCGCATAAAATATCAGCTGTGCAGCTTTTGAAGGAAGGTTACATTTTTGTGCGCCACATAACGACACTCGGAGTTATATACTTTAAAATTTGATTACACGTCAGAATACAGTATGTACACCACATTGATTGCACTAGAAAATATTGTAGAACTTGTGAAAACCCCGTAAATACACAACTTTTAAATTTTAAGATGTCTGTGTTGTTTTCTATCAGAATCAGAACCGTAATTTTTGTGCGCTCTGTTGTAAAGTATGTGCGCTCGCTCGGCAAGGTGTGTGCGCGCGCACACGCGCACAGCTTAGAGGGAACAGTGGTTGCCAGGCAGGAAGATGGGAAGACACTGCAGGGCAACAATGGTTAATAAAAATAATAAAAATGTGAAGGAGGACCGGATTCACGTGGGAGGGCACAGCCCAGAGAGGTTTCTTAAAAAAAAAAAAACGGCGGCATGGCAATGTTATAGAGGGGATTCAGTGGAGCGTGGTTGGGGAAGTGACTGATGTGGACTATGGCTGCCATCTCATGGAGAAAACCGGTTTTACAGACTGTTAGGATGATTTTGTTGGGTTTTATATTGAAGATGACCAGGGAATAAAGAAATGGGGACTGTATTAATGTTCATTTGAGCATTGAAGGGGTTATGCAGCCAGGAATATATGTGATCTTTGCCAAGGGGATAAATGTATATAGAAATGTATAGATAGGATATATATAGATACGTATAGATATATATAGCAATGTGGATATAAATTGATACCTATAGTGCTAGATATATATATATGGATATACAAACGAAGGGTGCACGGGATTGAGGCAAGTATCCAAGTCTGATAGTAATTTAGACTTTCCATTACCTCTGCGTAGTAATTTTATCCTAGATTAGAGATGCCGAGAAAGGAGACACAACAGGCTTCCAGGACGCGAGGCGCCAAGGCTACACCGAATGCCGCACCAGCACCAAAGGCGCGGGCAGAAGGAGAGCACAGACGGCCAGCCATGCCGCAACTAGCAGTGTAGCAGCAGGAAAGCCTAGGCGCAGCAATAGGAAGAAGGTGCCACAGCTACAGGAAAGCACAGCCCCTCCACAGAGGCAAGAGCTGGACGACCTGCTCCAGATGGTGCGGGAGCAGGTTACACAACACGGCCTGACCTCAGTAAGACAACGACTGGGAATGCCAGGCTTCGCGAGTGGAGAACTGCCGACAGCGAACAACAGCACATTAACACTTAGTACGACGAATGGTAAGTCTGGGTGTGACAACGGGGCGCCAGATTTGTTAACCTCATCGTCTGACGATTCCTTTTCTGACAGTGATGGTGACATTGCATGGGCAGATGTGATACGAAATGCATTAAAGAAATTTAAAAGAAAGAAAAGCCCAAAACAATCAAATCCCCTAAGGCAGGCATGGGCGGGCCAGAGTCAGAGGGGTGAGGACCGTGGGAGCACTCCATCTGGGGCGGCCCAAAGAATGCAGCTAGATTGGCACGATACCAGTCGCGATCCACGCTGCAGGGTGAGCTCCCTGGCTGTTTCAGTATCCAAAAAGATCAAAAAGCGTATTTGGAGGCGAGAATATATTGACATATTCTCTCTCCTGCTTAGGGATCAGGATGAAGAATCAAACAGTGGAAAAGATAAGGATAAAAGAAGTGAGAGGGACAGGAAACCTAAAATTCCCAAATCCATTAACAATTGGGTGACAGCATTCCACATCTTTATGAGCGTGGTGATGGAGAAGGAACCCGAATCGGGGCCATATCTGACCAGGTACCTGGACACGATCACCAGAGCACATAAACAATACGGGGGGGGGGGGGCCTGGCTGAACTATGATGTGAAGTTCAGGAGAAGCATGGCAGAAGATCCCACCCTAGCATGGCATCACAGAATTCTGGACATGTGGACAGAAGAAATGGCGCCCAATAGGCCATGGTGTCAGGACGGGCTGCAGCAGCCTCTGCCAAGCATGCAATGGCAACAGCCTTTTCAGAACACGCAATGGCGGCAAACCAATCAGTTGGCAGGGCAACGGGCATGCCGTCAGTACAACGCAGGGAGTTGTACTTGGCAGCCTTGTAAATTCAGACATTCCTGCTCAGTATGCGGACGTGGACACCCCACCTTCACCTGCAGGGCATCAAGGGAGGCCAAGCCTTTCAGAGCGTTACAGCAACGCTCAACCGAGGGAGTTGGCACCAACACCCATCAGGCTTGAGAATATGCGTCCATGGCTAAGAGCCTACCCTAAGCAGGATATAGCTATCAGTATTGAAAACGGCTTCTCGCAGGGTTTCCGCATCCCATTCCTAATAATCAGGAAAAAAGCACAAACGCGCTTTATAAATAACCCACCATCTGTCCAAAAACACAACGAGATCGCGCACAGCAAGATAGCAAAAGAAATAAATATGGGGAGAATAGCGGGTCCTTTCCATTCACCCCCATTCAAGGACATCATAATCTCCCCATTGGGGGTCATACCTAAAAAGGAGCCAGGACAATTCTGGTTAATTCATAACCTATAATACCCAGAAGGAAAGTCAGTTAACGATTATATTGATCCGGCGTTATGCTCTGTTAAATATGCAACCATTGATCAGGCAATTATGCTCATACGAAGGAAGGGACCACGAGCACAGCTGGCGAAGGCGGACATAGGGTCCGCGTTCCGGCTATTGCCGGTACATCCCGAGTCTTTCCCATTATTGGGTTTCTCGTTCAATGGGGAGTTCTTCTATGATAAATGTTTGCCCATGGGATGTGCGGTATCATGCGCATATTTCGAACAATTCAGTTCATTCCTACACTGGGTAGTTGAAGACCTAGCGGGCCCCAACACGGTTGTGCACTATCTGGATGATTTCCTGTTTGTATGAAAAGACCACGACGACTGCAAAAGGATATTGGATATCTTTGAGCGGATGGCACAGTCGTTTGGAATCCCGTTAGCGAAAGAAAAGACAGATGGCCCGAAGGGGATCATCACTGTCCTGGGCATACAGTTAGATGTGCCGGCACACAGGTCACGTCTGCCAGCAGATAAGGTGCTGAAGTTGAGGAAAGATATTCAACTACTTCACAGCCAGCGAAAAGCGACACTGCAACAATTTCAGTCAATACCGGGCCTGCTATGCTTCGCATGCAGGGTGATACCCATGGGGAGGGATTTCTGCCGCCGTATGGCATGGGCAACGAGAAGTATCACAAAAAGATACCATTGCATCCGGGTCACCAGGGAAATACGGGAAGACCTGCAGGTCTGGCTGCAATTCCTTCGCACCTTCAATGGCCTTGCCTTCTGGCAAGCACTCCCGGTATCTAATGCGGAACTCGAATTCTTCACCGATGCCTCGGGGGGGATTGGTTTCGGCATCTACTATAAAGGGGCATGGTGCTCAGAGACATGGCCCAAGGAATGGCAAGCGGAAGGGACTACCAGGGACATCACTTTCCTGGAGCTTTTCCCGCTAATGGTAGCCTTATGTATCTGGGCACCAGTGCTCGCCAACAGAGCTATCACCTTCCATATCGATAACCTAGCTGTGGTGTGGGCAGTGAACAGTATGAGAGCTAAGACGCCAAGGGTAGTGGCACTATTAAGACAAATAGTGTTACTATGTCTGGTGCATAACATAACCTTTAGAGCGGAGCACATTGAAGGCGCAATTAATAACATTGCCGATGCCCTTTCTCGTTGTAAGATCAGGCTTTTTCACCAACTGGCTCCCGAGGCAGACACGGTCAAGACAGCTGTTCCCGATCATGTCTGGGAGTATGGTCCACCGAGGTATGGGAGCTCCTGTTAGGCTCCTTAGCGGAGAATACCAGGCTTAAATACGTAGCGGCATGGGAACAGTACCAAGCATTTTGCAGAGCAGCCATAATACAGCAAGAAGACAGATTTAAAGTAGCAACGATTCTGAGATGGATTTTGCATTGCAAAAGCAATGGCTACACAAAAGCAGCAGTGCAAGCCGTTTGGCAGCGGTATCATTTTTTGCAAAGGCTATGGGTAAGAGGAGTCCCAAGGCGGAGTTTATCATAAAGAAGGTAATGAGAGGCTGGTCCTTGGGGCAGCCCCGGAAAGTAGACCAACGCCGTCCGTTCACTCATCAGATGCTCCAACAACTGATGGTAACGACTAGCCAAGTGTGTTACGATGAGTACGAGACAAGGCTGTTTAGATGTGCCTTTTCCTGGGCCTTTTACGGAGCATTTCGAGTAGGGGAGCTAGTGGCTTCCTCATCCTCGAAGCACGGGACAGCCAGCGGAGGTATGGAAAAGTGCGATGTGAGCATACTCACAGGGGCCATAGTGCTACACTTGCGCAGATCCAAAACTGACACAGAGGGAAAAGGGGCACAGGTGGTGTTGTCGGCATTGCACAATGACCCCTCATGCCCACTGAGAAATGCTTTAGCCTACCAACAGTTATGAAAACTGCACAAATTCACTCACTAACAGTTTTAATGAAACCAATAAATTAGTATATAACAGCTAGTCACCGGTCTCAGATAAACGGTTTTTGCTTTGACACTTAAATATGGGTAATGAACTTATCCCAACGAGTGTCCGTTTACATCAATGACCATGGACTAGTGTGGCTTTAGTTTTCTTTTTCAATTTTCTACTTTTTCTTAAAAAGAAATAAATGCCATTCCAACTTATCTTAATAGTGGATGGCTTTTAAGTAAAGCCCCTTTGCATTTGCATACAGGGGTCTCCCTGTATGCAAATGCAAAGGGGCTTTACTTAAAAGCCATCCACTATTAAGATAAGTTGGAATGGCATTTATTTCTTTTTAAGAAAAAGTAGAAAATTGAAAAAGAAAACTAAAGCCACACTAGTCCATGGTCATTGATGTAAACGGACACTCGTTGGGATAAGTTCATTACCCATATTTAAGTGTCAAAGCAAAAACCGTTTATCTGAGACCGGTGACTAGCTGTTATATACTAATTTATTGGTTTCATTAAAACTGTTAGTGAGTGAATTTGTGCAGTTTTTGATATTCAATTTGATTCACTTGGGTAAGAGACCTTTTAAAGGATTTTTTTGTTTGTACCAACAGTTACGGGCACACTCAGGAAATCAATGGTTCGTGCATGCGAACAGTGCCCCCCTATCACGTTTCCAATTTATCAGAGTACTCAAGCTGGTAATAGAACGAACAGGACGGGATGCAAGCTTCTACGGCACGCACTCCTTTCGCATTGGAGCTGCTTCAACGGCAGCCAGCATTGGGATGTCAAGGGAACAGATCATGAATATAGGACGATGGCGCTCGGATAGATACAAACTGTATATACGTCCAGCGGAATAAGGAATGATGGGTTTATTAAAAAAAAAAAAACAAAAAAAACTGTAATATGTAGAGAGCAAGGGTAAGGCAATACTGGCAATGTGGAAGCATTTTTGTAAAAATCAGTGTTATGATCATTGTTGGATAGTTCTGCTGTAATCATATGTTTCTGATTGTGATCCAATGCAGGAGTAAGTCGCTGCCTCTGGCCTCATGAAGCGTGGATATGTGGCCATTCATTTGTTCATTGGGCCCAAAGACGGACTCGGTGCAGACCACAGGGGTTGAATTTGGGATTACCAAGTGCTGAGGTTTCTATGGTGTGGCTGGGACGACGGGGTATGGTGTGGGACCAGTTAGTGCCGTCCCTGATACAAAGGAAGAGATCAACCGGGAACCCAGCGATGATTGTGATCCACTTGGGGGGCAACGACCTTGCGTCCACACGCGGCGTCGAGCTCACCAAAAAGATGCAAAGCGATCTGCTGACACTGGCAAACACCTTTCCCGGGACACTCCTGGCATGGTCTCACATCATACCGCGGCGTGTGTGGAGGGGCGAGAACTCGCACAGGGCATTGGAGAGGACAAGACAAAAAGTGAACAAGTGGATGGCCCGCTTCATGGGGGCAATAGGGGGCTACAGCATCAAGCATGACCTCATAGAAGAGAGATGCCCGGGATTGTATCGCGCAGATGGAGTGCACTTGTCAGACATAGGAATGGACATTTTTCTGTGCACCATACAAGACACGGTCGAACGCTTATGGCAGAAGCAGGTGTTGGCCACAGCGGCGCATTGATCAGTGGGGCCCCGTCAACAAGCGAGGATTCGCTGTTGTCGGGGTTGGCAGGAAAAACGCACCCGGTGAGAGAGAACACAGCCTAGGCTTTAAGTAAAGGGGGAGAGGTGCAGGAGAGAAACATGGACCTGCCCCCGGAGAGATTGATAAGGCGACAAGAACACCGCGCAGAGGGCCCCCTGCCTTGCTTTGACAGCGGGCAAAAGGGGGGGTAAAGCAAGAAAAGGTTGCCAAGTGTGCTTGAACGGCAGGTGTAACAGCTTTTCGACTGAAGGATATGGAGAAGACTAAGGACTGAGGAAAAGCTTTCACGGCAAATTTTCCTCCTGCCACTTACAAGGACTGTGGGATATTGGCTGTGTCTCTCGAGGGGGCAGAAAAGGCAGGTGGTGCCAAAAGGAATTGGGTACAGTGTTTTGTTGATTGTTACGTGCATGCTGTGGCCAACAGTTTTTTGTGCTGTTAATAACCATTGTTTATAAATAAATAGAAATAGTTTGTCAAAAAAAAAACCCTTGGCGAAATGTTGTGACTTATTGGAGGGAGGGGTGGGGGGAGAGGCGACGAGGTAAGGGTAGGCAAAACCCGAGGCTGTCATGCCAGTTGCGCGGCTGAGACCCGGCTGCGAATTAACGCAGCCGGGCACAGACGTGCAGTGGCGGGCCGAGGGTTGGGGGGGGCAGGAGGGGCGGGGGGACGGCAGGGGGCGGGCAATGAGCCGCATATAAAAAAAGCACATCCGGTGCTGGCTCAGCCTCTTTCGCCGCTCCCCCCCCCTTCCTAGAGGAGGACGCACACCCTCCCGACCCACCCAATTAGCAAAAGGGGGGGGGAATAGTCGCAGCATGTGGGACAGCAGGAAAAACGCACCCGGTGAGAGAGAACACAGCCTAGGCTTTAAGTAAAGGGGGAGAGGTGCAGGAGAGAAACACGGACCTGCCCCCAGAGAGATTGATAAGGCGACAAGAACACCGCGCAGAGGGCCCCCTGCCTTGCTTTGATGGCGGGCAAAAGGGGGGGTAAAGCAAGAAAAGGTTGCCAAGTCTGCTTGAATGGCAGGCGTAACAGCTTTTCGACTGAAGGATATGGAGAAGACTAAGGACTGAGGAAAAGCTTTCACGGCAAATTTTCCTCCTGCCACTTACAAGGACTGTGGGATATTGGCTGTGTCTCTCGAGGGGGCAGAAAAGGCAGGTGGTGCCAAAAGGAATTGGGTACAGTGTTTTGTTGATTGTTACGTGCATGCTGTGGCCAACAGTTTTTGTGCTGTTAATAACCATTGTTTATAAATAAATAGAAATAGTTTGTCAAAAAAAAACCCTTGGCGAAATGTTGTGACTTATTGGAGGGAGGGATGGGGGGAGAGGCGACGGGGTAAGGGTAGGCAAAACCCGAGGCTGTCATGCCAGTTGCGCGGCTGTGTGCTAGTGCCGTGGACGTGCACGTCAGCAGTGTTTTGAAATACAGTCAGGGACATTTGACACAAACGTCTCCACCACTTGTACAACCTTCTTATTCGTGTTTTGGAATGACCCCCTGTGTGCATGTTTACATAGTGTGCTGACAGTGTGAAACTTCAGTGCTGATATGTAGCAAGGAGTGTGTATGTAAACGAGCTACATGTAAAACTGTCATAAAGTTGAGAGAGGAGCCAATTGCATGTGCAAACAATAGACACATTATATGTGGCCGTGTAAGCATGTTATGAGCACATAGGATGTGCAGGTTTTTTTAATCATTTGCAAAGCTAGTAACGGTGCCCAGCTCATAATAATCACTTTTTTTGCCCAAACACATTTTATTAAACAAGGAAATGAAAATTATAAAATGAGTCCAAAGCACACACAAGGATAAGTAGTAAAAGATTTCTTCTTGAACACTGAACGTTTGCTTATACCCTGAAAGGTACATGCAGAAGATTCACGCCGAAGGTAACTGTACACAGGTACCCATGCTGAAACAGTCTTTCCCTACACGCACAAGATGTTTAAGTCACCTCAGACCAAGCATAGAGATAATGGTGCTCCTGAACTTTATGCTTGGTTATATAATCCTCTACACGTTTCTCGGCATCGGATGCAGACTTTATTAGCATTTCATTTTAATGCTCACAGCTCATTTGCATATCATTTAAATACACTTGGCGTTGCTGTGTGGGCATACTTTTTATGCTGTTTACACGTGCATCAATTTCTTCTCTGCATTTGGTGTAGCAATACTTGTCAGTATATGGTTGCCCTATCTGCACACAAAGACTAGCGTGTCCTTTCTGACTCGGCCTGATTTTTTTAAGCTTTCAATTGACAAACAAAGAAATTTTGCTTCTCTTAACATCTGGTACAGGAGCATTTACATTGTTGGAGATGTAACTCCTGTCAGGCTGTTTGGCTGACTGGGATCATAACTTCCAAGAGCAATGCTGTCCTTTCATTTTCTAAGGAGGGTTCCTGGAGTGGGACTAGTATACACAGGAGAGGCCTTTGGCACTAATCACTTCATTTGCTCCTCTATCCCCTCTCTTTCAATCACAGAATCCAAACCAGAATTTCTGTTCTGAACCAAAAAGGTTTACTTACATAAAATTGACGGTTACTGACAGAAAAGCAAAAAATAAAATACAGATGCAAAAATATATTTCAAGAATCAAACAAGAACACAGGCTCCTCTCATCAAATGATCAAACAAATCCCCAACAGCAAAGGTAAGTGTTTTTGTTGGACAAGGAACCCCATGCAAGAACTTCTTAACTAAAGGTTCACATCCTTTTATTCAAAATGTAGTAACCTTTAAACTGCCAAAAAATCTTTTCATGAAGAAAGTACTTAACTGAAACCACAGCGCTTCAACACAGTTCATCGGTGAAGGTGGAAAACGACACAGTCCTACGTTTCGGGTTAATAAACTTCAAACCCTGCTTCAGGTTCATATCCACCAACGTGCGCATGGAAAGCTAGGGAGAAAGTGAGATCTTTAAACCCATGGCGTCTGACGTAATTTTCGGATATAGGATTACTGCTTAGCCGGCCAGGAGATGAGAGCAACAACCATACTGACACCAAACTGCCGGTTAAAGAATGGTCAAAAAAAGATCGAGAATGATCAAAAAAGAAAAAGGAAGAGAGAGACATTTAAACTGATCACAACAAATTGTACCAATCCTGTTGCAAATTTAAACCCCATGGCATAACGCTATTCAGTCGAAAAATCCACTGTTGCTCGCACTTGTGTAGGCGGGCAAGACAATTGCCCCAGAAACAAAAGATGGTATATGATCAAGCACACACCAAGAAAAATTGATAAACTCCGGGGTGCATTGCACTGCATGTGAGACTATCGGAGCTGAAAGAGTCCGAATACGAATTCTTGATGCATGCTCTGTTAACCGGCATACACCCAGGGGAAAAAGCCTACGAGATTTATTGGTCCATCCTTTTCCATTTTCTCAAAACTTTTTGGAACGGATTGGCCATTTTCCCTGCGATCATTGTGTATATTGTTCGGCATCTTTGAATGGTGAGACCTGGACAGACCCGACCACAAATAGAATTTGGACAGCTCGACATTTTACCACATTTGATTCTACTTTTGTGGTTTATTTACTTGTGTGTCCCTGTGGTCTAAAATATGTGGGTTGTACTTCCCGGCCCATCAAGAAGCGGTTAACAGGATTTGCAACAGGATTGGTACAATTTGTTGTGATCAGTTTAAATGTCTCTCTTTTCTTTTTTGATCATTCTCGATCTTTTTCTGACCACTCTTTAGCCGGCAGTTTGGTGTCAGTATGGTTGTTGCTCTCACCTCCTGGCTGGCTAAGCAGTAATCCTATATCCATAAATTACGTCAGACACCATGGGTTTAAAGATCTCACTTTCTCCCTAGCTTTCCATGTGCACGTTGGTGGATATTAACCTGAAGCAGGGTTTGAAGTTTATTTACCCGAAACGCAGGACTGTGTCGTTTTCCACCTTCACCGATGAGCTGTGTCGATGCGCTGTGGTTTCAGTTAAGTACTTTCTTCATGAAAAGATTTTTTTGCAGTTTAAAGGTTTTACTGCATTTTGAATAAAAGGACGTGAACCTTCAGTTAAGAAGTTCTTGCCTGGCGTTCCTTGTCTGACAAAAACACCTTTGCTGTTGGGGATTTGTTTGATCATTTGATGAAAGGAACCTGTGTTCTTGTTTGATTCTATGTATTTGGGCGGCAGTGTCCCTTGCCCTGGGGTTCTGATTTGTTGGACTAAAATATATTTCAAGACATTACAAATCCTCTTCTCTGTATTCAAAAGCTATTGCAAACTTTTTCACTCTTTCCTCTTACTCTGTAGTTAATCCTGATAGTGGAAACTTTCCTCCTGCGCTATATTCGTAGTGTACTTTTTGAGCTGGGTTTATATAATGGTTGAAATTTTTCCCTCCAAAAAGGAGTTTCTCCCAGCATTACATTATTGTGGAAACAGAAGCATCCTCTGCTCTGGAAAATTATCCGAACAAATACAGGTCACATTGCAATTTATTTAACAGGTTTATATACCTAATTTCCAAAGATCAAGATGGACCACTAGAGGTCTCTGCTGGATACTGACCACATAGACTTAGCTAAAGCTGGTCCTTCCCCTCAGGATCCCAGGGTTAAACGCAAAGTCCAGCAGGGTCTCAAGCACTGGTAGCCACAAACAAATGTAGGCTTTTAATGGTCAGACAGCATCCGAGGTGGTGGAACTCTGGGCTTCCTAAACCTCAACTCTCACCCCAGTCCATAGCTGTTAGCAGCTCTTCCCAGTTGGACAGGCCCTTCCAAGGTCTGCTCATAAATTATTTGAAGTATTGCACAGCTGTGCCCTGTAGGCCTCTGTTTCTTCCTCCTCTGGCTCCGGTTTAGTGGTAGGTCACCCTTATGGCATCAGATGCTTCCTTTACACTCCGGTGCTTGATGAGGCTGCAGTTCCTGACGCATCTGATCAGCGGTTCCAGTAGTGGAAACCATCCTCTCTCCCTCTATCTCTTGTCCAATAATCTCACCTTACGTGGTTCCACCTTTCCATTTTGCAGTGGAGCTTTATAGGGAGGGGGGACCCCTTTCACTGATACTTACCCCACTGGCCTGGTTGGTATACAAGTTCCAATGCTGCTGCTCAATATTGGGTTGGTGTCAGTCCTCCCATTACTCCAAGATGACTAGGTGTGGTGCTGGCTTCAGCAGCAGATGATCTGTAACTGGGACTCCAATCTCTCTGGGTCACGCTCAGGCTGGTGGACTCTCCAGGATGGGAATCCAATGACTATCCAAGTCAAAGAGCATCTCTCAGCAGTCGTGCATTGAAAGATGGCTGGCACCATAGTATGCTCTTGGTGGAAGTCTAGGCACTGTATTTGGCCCAGTGGCATTTCTCCTTAATGGAAAGTTGCTTGGGCCTCACATGATGCCATAACACTGAGGTAAGTTTATTTGCAGAGGCCGGGTGAGTCCCAGATCTTGCTGAAGTGGTAGATTTACCCTTTTTTGGTGCATTTGTTCAGTTGCTAGGCCGCAGGCTGGTCTCAGGCCTAGTCGCTAGTCATAATGCTTGATGGTTCCTTGCTGCTGTAGGCTCAGGTCCTCCTCACAAACACCACTGGTCCTCCAGGGCATGGCTTAAATGCACAGCCCTCTTGCAAATGTGCTGGTGCTCTCCATTTGGGGAGGCAATGCACTTCTTTGCTGATGTCACTCCTTGGCACACTTACTCCAGTCTGGCTCGCATGTTTCCATGTAGGCACACATCCTGAGCCCATCAATGTGAAATGCAGACTCAAAGATTTGGCAAAAAGCAGGAAGAATTTTGCAAGCAATAAACACTGCCGTTTTACTCAAAACTGTCCATAACGCAGCAATTCAACTTTCCACTGTCTCTACTGTTGGCTGCAACCCTCCTGCTAATCCATCTGCTCTCTGCCAGGACCTTGCAGTAAAAGGTTAATGCAGTCACAAAAGAGCTTTACTGCCACTTTTATGTTTTGCAGTCTTTACTTTAAGAGATGCTCTTCCTGAACAAAGCCTAGTGCTTTTAATCAGGTTGCATCTTTGAAAAAGAAACTTTTCATGAACACATTTAAAGCTTTAACACTGAAGGAAACAATCCGAGTTAGAACCATCATTTGTCAAATTTACCAAGATGGATAAAGACTTGAATGACTCCTTCAGACTTTAACTTAGTGATTTTCTTGACAGGAGGTAGAGGCAGCAATTCTTTACCCAGCAACTGTATTTTGCATGACTCCTTCCCTTTTCTTTTCCAACCTACATGTCTGCTTCCTCCCTGCCATCCAGACATTTAGCCAGGGCCAGCGTTAGGGGGCAGCAGACAGAGTAATTGCCTTGGATCCCCATGCCATAGGGAACCCGAGCCCTAAGCCTGCCTCAAACTGATGGAGGCATTGCCTGCAGGTGGGCTTTGGTCATCCTCACCAGTTCCTGCCTTGGGCTCCTGCATGTCTAGAACCAGCCCTGCCTTTAACCTAGAGGAATGATAACTCCTGCTCAGATGATAATCACCATTATTAATTTATTAAAAACAAGAGAAATAGGGAGAAACAGGTTGTTATGTGAACCACTTTGAAGGAGAAGGTAGTATATAAAACTTGTTAGGTAAAAAATAATAACAAAAAGCTGATAAAAAGAAAGAAAAGAGGACAGTTGAGAAGCACATCCATGGGAAGGCATTTGCTCTGTCAATGCCCAAAAGATTCACAAAGCATTTCAGAGAAACATTAGTTTCCAAGCTACAGCACAAGCACAGTACACGGATTCCAGCTGTGATAGTATTCGTTTCAAGGCGCACTTCCTGAAGATCTTATGCTTTCCCCTGAATGGCGACAATTGTTTTCTCCTTTTTAATGCTTGCTGCTATCTTAGAGCTGCTCATCATGGGGGCAAAGCTGGGGTTTTGAATACAGAAGATCTAATAATCCTCATGTCCTGCAAGGTGGGGTGCACATTGCCTCTTACAAAGTCCCACACTCTAGCCATAGTCCTGCATCTGATTGTCTATATGGCCTTACCTTTTCAGTCATTTATATCAGATGTTTTTCCCTTTTAGTTTTGTTGGGACTTCTTTATATTCTCTTCTCTGTTTGAGTGTTATGAAGGATATATCCACATGTATTTTGATTTTAAGCCCATGGATCCTGCTTTAGCTAGTATTTGTTCATTGCTAGAGAAAATGAAAAATTATAATCGGTCTTAAACCTGGGCTGCTCCCAAGAATTTAGTATGACCTTGGCGATCTTTGTTGTGACATTGAGGAAATCAGTGTATTTTTCAGTTCCTGTGACCCTCCACAAGGAAGACTGACTGACTGTTTTTATCTAGATGTAACTATTTTATAAGCCAATTGAACATGAATATAAATGACAGGAAATTCTCAAGGTAAACAAGCATCTCACTCCTTTTGCTCCTTCTACAAAGCCAATAAAATGGATGTTATTTCTTCCATTTGTTTCCTAAATCCTCTGTCAGCTTGGAGCCCGAGTATTACTTTACTGTTCTTGTCTATCCGATCCATTAAAAAGTTCAATTTTTTATTACCTTCTCTTTGTGCTGCTCAGTGTGACGAGAGAACAAAAATTGTACCTACAGCATTTCTAAATCTTTTTAGTTCTAGAAGTTGTTTACAGTTGCATTTTCATAATTTGACGCCAAGATATTCTTTCAATACCAACATTCAGCAGGAGGCCTATCCTTTTTGCGATGCCTTTTTTTCTGGGTTGGGGGATCAATTTTATGTCTTTTCAGCCAGAAGGCTAGGGAAAATTGGGCCTCTGTTTTAGTTTCCACAGAGTTGTATGGCTATGCAGCTATCTTCGACAAGCTCCAGTGCTCTTTCCTCCCATTTCCTGGAAAATGAATAAGACAAACCTGAAACCAAGGGTTTCTCTTGTCCAACATCCTGTAACAAGCACTGCATGTTTGGAGGAAGACCATAACAAACTGAGCATGTGTAGAGTTGCCCCTCCTCTGTCATAGCCTTCCAGTCTCTAGGAGTCATGTTTTAGTGATTAAGACTTTTAAATGCACCCTATTCAAGACACCTTATAAAACAAATATATATAAAATTTAAGCCATGTGGGTCTCTGGGCTCTTTTGTACTTCATGCTGGGCTACAGCCAAACTCTTTAGGTGTGAGCTCAACTGCTCTAATACTGAAGTTGGATGATTTAGCATCTTACTCAGGCGCCGACATCTCTTCCCGTGAAGTGCGGATCCCTCCAAAACCACCGGTAGCATTGGTCTCTCCAGGAAGTTGTTGGGTTACTGCCCCACCAATGAGTGAAGGCGGTGCTTCTCAAGGACAGACTTCCAGGAAATGCAAACCTCGCAGGATCATCTTGCTACACAAGTTCGCTCGGAAACATGTGGAACTGAAGCAGCTGGCGAGTTAGCTGCTGTACCGACCTCAGCGCCAGAGGTCCCTTTCCCTTCATGAGTCATGTGTTCATCAGGGAATGTGGCTCTCCAACTCCCCCATCTCCCTGGTACGTCCTGCAAATTTTACTCTTGAATCAGTCTGGACAGCCATATTGCACCTGGGAGAAGCAGTTGTGCCTGAGATGCAGGTGATATCTTCTCAGGTTCAAAGCAATGTTTCCTCCATTAAGAAAAATGCTGAGGATATTTTATTTATTTTATTTAAAAGTATTTATATCCCGCTTTATCCTAGAATCAAAGCGTATTTCACTGCAAACCAATCAATTAGGGTAGGACAGGGGTGTTGGCATGCAGTGGTTCTGAAGGTAGTATTCGTGAGTGTGTGGATAGGTAAGTCTTGATTTGGGGTGCAATATATACAGGTTGAGCTTATCTACATTGGGCTATATACATTTTAATAAGAGTAATAGGATGTTTTTATGTTGTGGATGTCATGTCTTTTGAAACTCGTTTTGTGGGGGTGGTTAGGGTGGATTGTTGGTCTTCATTGAATTGTTCAATGAATAGAGTGGTTTTAAGTAGATTCCGGAATTGCTATTATCCTCTGTTTGCCAGGAGGTAAAGTCTAAAATCTTTTGCTTGGAAGGTTGTAATGAAACTCTTAAAGATATAATTCTACTTAAAGCTAAGAATGGCAGTTTGAGAACTTTTCAGGTTCAGCCAATTTGAGGCTGATAAGTTTTCACATATCTATAATGTTGGCTAGAGAGACGTTTGAAGCTTATTTAATGGAGGCATTGGGTATTCCACAGATGACTATTATATTACATGTCCCCAGCCCTCACAAGACAGGATGCTGGCTTACAATTTATGGATATTTTTAATATTTCTGCTATTTTGGAAAGTTCAGATTTAGAGACTTTATCACTTACATTTTCAGTCACTTTTGTCTTATCTTCCAAATGTGAATGGATTTTAAAAATGTTTTTCAAAAAAAGAGGAATGTCTCCCTTAAAGGTTTCATGGTTTGCATTTTTTCTGACCTTGCTAGGGAGACAGAAGGCAAAAGATTCTTTGGTTAGACCTGGTGTGCTCCATTTGTGTCTATTTCTTACTTATCCATGTAAATGTTTGATTAAGATACAATACATAAGTTATAGGGTTTTGAATCCTCTCAGCTTGTTGCATTTATTAATGCACGGACCTCTTTGGTTCCATCTGTCCCATTGGAATCTTGTCCAGTAATCTGTGAAAAGGTTTTATGCTGCCCAATGTATTGTCCTTATTTTGTTTGTTTCTATGGAGTTCTGCCCATTTTGTGGGCTTGATGTACTTGTAAAGTGCTGTTTGATTACTTTCTGGTAATTATTTCTGATAAATTATTTCCTTTGGTACTTTACTATTTTTGTAAAAGATGTATAAGCTTGGTTAATTGCAAATGCTGATAAAGATTAAAAAAAATTAAGCAATATGTAGAAAACTGAATAGAATAATGAACCAGATCTAAACTAAGCAGAATACAAATGAAAAGCAACTTACTATGATATCACAAATAGTCAAGCGAACAAAGAAAGGAAACTATAGGTAAGATGAACATAAGTTGGGCAGAGCAGAAAGCTTCTCAGCACACATTGTGACAAAAAGGGGAAAAGTGTACACTTGCAGCGTGATTATGGCAAGTTTCTCCCATTTGCACAATCAGGCATGTGAGGGGTATATGTATGTGTGTGTTATGGAGAGTGTTGGCAGTGTGTGCATATGTATGTGTGTATCATAGGGATTGTTGGGAGGTGCATGTGTGTGTGTTATGGGGAGTGTCAGGGGGTGCATGCATGTGTGTTGAGAGCATAACCGTATTTGTGCATGTGTATCTAAGCAGCTCTGTGCATGTACATGCATTGGAGGCTTTATGTGCCTATTTGTGTTTGTGTGGTAAAGGGTTTCAGTGCTGGAGTGATGTATGTGCGCTCACTGTCCTTGTCTTCCTGCACCAACTTCTTGTCCTTCCCACCTCTTGCACTATTTTCCCTTCTTATTGTAACCCAGCCTCCGGGAATACCAGCCTCTACTAATGCCCCGCTAAGAAGGTCATTCTGAAACGTGGATTGTGGGGCTTCATGTCCTGGTGGGACAACCTGTGCTTTAAAACTGGGAGAGCTGGCAGGGGACAGCAGGGGTAGGCCAGCCCAACAGCACATACAGGGCCAATTCAGGTCATGGCTTTATAAGAACATAAGATATGCCATACTGGGTCAGACCAAGGTCCATCAAGCCCAGTATCCTGTTTCCAACAGTGGCCAATCTAGGTCATACGTACCTACCGTGTTTCCCCGAAAATAAGACCGGGTCTTATATTTATTTTTGCTCCAAAAGATGCACTAGGGCTTATTTTCGGGGTAGGGCTTATTTTTTTTACTGATACCGGTAGCACTTGCTGATTGGCTGCCATCTCATGACAGTCAGCCAATCAGTGAAGTGTTACCACAGAGCGCACAGGGAAGAAGTGGATGCGGGCAAAGACAGGTCCTTGGAGAGAAGGAAGAAGCCCGCAGCGCAGAGACAGCACCGGCAGCTGATCGGCGTCTGTGTTTTTCTTTTCTCCGAGCATAAGGACAGAGCAGAGGCGGGCCCGAGGGAGATAAAGAGAAGCCGAAGCGCCAGCTTGCCCTCTAACTACGTCGCAAGTATTTTGTCTCCCTAAACGCCACCTCGTTAATGCGGCTGCCTTCCCAGTCCACGCCGCGAGACTGCGCGTTCTTCGTGATGGATACACCCCCGCTCGGCGCGTGTGTAAACAATCTCCCGTGGACATGATGGATTTGAAAGGCCCCCGCGAAGCACGTTGCAGAAACCCCCGTGCCTTGAAAAGATAATTCGGACATGGAAATCGCCATACCGGTAGGTAGAAATATTATCTGCTTGCTCTCCTTCATGCTGTGCTCTTCATGTCCATTATGACTGAGTTCCTGTATTCCCAGTTTATTCACAGCTACGGTAGTGCAGAATCCACTCGGTGTTAAAAAATACCTTAATGTACAGTGCAGTGAATTTAGGCTGAAGGGTTGAAATGAATGCATGGGGACCAAAAGGAACAATGCCTATTTATCTAAAAATGCATTCCCCTACCTCAAGAACACACACAGGCAGCCCTCCTCCATGATCTTCACTAGGTCTTATTTTCGGGGTAGGGCTTATATTATGGGAATCACAGAAAAACGTGCTAGGGCTTATTTTCAGGGTAGGTCTTATTTTCAGGGAAACACGGTAGCAGTTCCCGAAAAGACACAGGTTCCACAATGCTTGTACTGGGTCAAGCATTGATATCATGGGTCCCTTTTTAATAATGGTTTATGGACCTTTCCTCCAGGAACTTGTCCAAACCTTTTTTAAACCCAGCAACAATAACAGCCTTTACTACATCCTCCGGTAACAAATTCCAGAGTTTGATTACACGTTGAGTGAAAAAATATTTTCTTTTATTAGTCTTAAATAGTTTACCCTGTAGCTTCATTGCATGTCTCCTAGTCTTTCTATATTCTGATAATGTAAACAATCGATCTACGCTTACCCGTTCCACTCCATTCATTAATTTATAGACTTCTATCATATCTCCCCTCAGCCGTCTCTTTTCCAGGTTAAAGAGCCCTAACCTTTTTAGTCTTTCTTAGGAGTATCCTTCCATCCCCTTTACCATTTTGGTGGCTCTTCTCTTTTCTAATAACGCTATATCCTTTTCAAGATACAGGGACCAGAATTGCACACAATATTCAAGGTGCGGTCTCACCATGGAACGATATACAGGCATTATAATATCTTTTGTTTTATTTTCCATTCCTTTCCTTATGATACCTAGCATTCTATTTTCTCTCTTGGCCGCCGCTGCACACTGGCTTTGTACATACTGCTGGGCTTGTATGGCCTGGGGAACCCCCCCGGGGCCAGGGCAAAGAGGGGCGAGAATCATGGATGTTGGGGGCACCTGCAGGGAGGGAGGATGCCCCTGCAGGGGCATGCCGGGCCATCCGGATAGTAAAGCCTAAGATATTACTGTTGCATGTGCAGGTAAGACGATATGGTTTAAAGGTGAGGTCAGAGAGGCTGTTGTTGCCAAAAAAGCATCTTTCAGGAAATGGAAAAAAGAGCCAAACGACGAAACCTGGAAACAGCACAAGCACTGGCAAATCAAATGCAAGGCATTGATAAAGCAGGCAAAGGGAGAATTTGAGAAGAAGCTTGCTGTGGAAGCAAAAACGCGAAATAAAGATTTTTTCAAGTACATTCGCAGCAAAAAAACCTGTGAGAGTCAGTTGGTCCATTAGATGATAGAGGAGTTAAAGGGGCACTAAGAGGCGACAAGGCGATAGCGGAGAGACTGAATGAATTCTTTGCTTCGGTCTTTACTGAGGAAGATGTAGGGATGTTACCCATGACTGAAGTGGTATTTAAAGGTGCGGAAGAATTGAAGGAAATATCGATACATCGGGAAGATGTATTACAACTATTAGATAAACTGAAGAGTAGCAAATCACCTGGGCCGGATGGTATACATCCAAGGGTGTTGAAAGAACTGAAATATGAGATTGCAGTCCTGCTATTAGTAATCTGTGAACTATCATTAAAATCATCTGTAATACCTGAAGATTGGAGGATCGCCAATGTAACACCAATTTTTAAAAAGGGTTCCAGGGGTGATTCGGGAAATTACAGAGCCTGATGTCAGTACCAGGGAAAATGGTAGAAACCGTCATAAAGAACAAAATTACACAGCATGTAGATAGTCATGGCCTAATGGGAGACAGCCAACATGGCTTTAGACAAGGAAAATCTTGTCTTACTAATCTGATATGTTTTTTTGAAGGTGTGAATAAACAGGTAGACAAAGGTGAGTCGGTTGATATAGTGTATCTGGACTTTCAGAAAGCCTTTGACAAGGTCCCTCATCAGAGACTTTTGGCAAAACTAAAAAGTCATGAGATAGGAGGCAGTGTACTATTGTGGATCGGGAACTGGTTAAAAGATAGAAAGCAGAGGGTAGGGCTAAATGGCCAATTTTCACAATGGAGAAAGGTGAATAGTGGTGTACCCCAGGGATCTGTGCTGGGTCCGCTGCTTTTTGGCATATTCATAAATGACCTGGAAAGTGGAATAACGAGTGAGGTTATCAAATTTGCAGATGACACAAAACTATTTAAAGTTGTTAAAACTCAAGAGGATTGTGGAAAATTGCAAGAGGATCTTGGTAGATTAGAAGACTGGGCATCAAAATGGCAGATGAAATTTAATGTGGACAAGTGCAAAGTTATGCACCTAGGGAAGAACAACCCAAACTATGGTTACACAATGCAAGGTTCCACATTAGGAACCACCACCCAGGAAAAAGATTTAGGCGTCATTGTGGATAACATGTTAAAACCCTCGGCCCAGTGTGCAGCAGCAGCCAAGAGAACAAACAGAATGCTTGGTATCATAGGGAAAGGAATGGAAAATAAAACAAAAGATATTATAATGCCTCTTTATCGTTCCATGGTGAGACCGCACCTTGAATATTGTGTGCAATTCTGGTCACCGTATCTTAAAAAGGATATAGAGTTATTAGAAAAGGTTCAGAGAAGAGCCACCAAAATGGTAAAGGGGATGGAAGGATACTCCTATGAAGAAAGGCTAAAAAGGTTAGGGCTCTTTAACCTGGAAAAGAGACGGCTGAGGGGAGATATGATAGAAGTCTATAAATTAATGAATGGAGTGGAACGGGTAAACGTAGATCGATTGTTTACGTTATCAGAATATAGAAAGACTAGGGGACATGCAATAAAGCTACAGGGTAAACTATTTAAGACTATTAAAAGAAAATATTTTTTCACTCAACGTGTAATCAAACTCTGGAATTTGTTACCGGAGGAAGTAGTAAAGGCTGTTAGTGTAGCTGGGTTTAAAAAAGGTTTGGACAAGTTCCTGGAGGAAAGGTCCATAAACCATTATTAAGACGGGACCCAGGATATCAATGCTTGACCCAGTACAAGCATTGCGGAACCTGTGTCTTTTGGGGAAACTGCTAGGTACGTATGACCTAGATTGGCCACTGTTGGAAACAGGATACTGGGCTTTATGGACCTTGGTCTGACCCAGTATGGCATATCTTATGTTCTTATGACAAATCTTTTACAAATGTAACTTTAAATCAGGATCCAGAGTCCTTTTGAAGTATTAGCTTTAAATGGTTTATTAAATAGCATACCTCATCTTTTCCAGTCCACTTTTGATTTGCCATCCACCATTACCTAAACTCTCTCCTTCAGATCCTCTATGGTACCTTTCTGCAATCTCCTACTTCCCCAAATTCCCTTTCCTTCCTAGTCTTTTCTACTTTCGTTTTCCTTTTTTTTTCTCTTTCCTGTCATTTAATGGAGTTTCTCTTTCCCTGGCCTAAGGCCATTGTTTTTATTGTTGGTTGTGAACCGCCCTGGTTTAAAAAGGTGCAGTATATCAAGTATTTTAATAGACATACTTAAAATACAGTACCTAGTATAGGAATTATAATGTCTAAATAACAACAAGTGAACACAGATATTAAAATAACCGTACTAGGCTTGCTTTCTTGGTTTACAGAAAACATCCTATCAAGACAACAGTATATCAGGTACAGTAAGTATCCCTTATACAAATGTTCACTTACTAATGCAATATATTCTAGCCTAATCATTCATATAGTGCTACAAAGTGTACACAGTGCTGCACATAAAGATGCAAGACAGTTCCTGCTCAAAGCTTACAATCTAATCTTGAACAGTTTTTCTTTTCAGGATACATGATCTTATAATCAGGAATTTCTTTTACAACTCAGAGTTGTTATATGACTTTTTCTTTAAAGCAATTCAAATTTACCAACTGTATCTGCTTCTCTTTTGACAATTCTACAACATTCACAGGTAAATCTACCTGGACTCAGATATTTAGAGAGAAACAAAATTATTTGAGCTCAAACATGCTAAATGTGCATTCTAAAGAACAAAAAAATACACATTTTCCAACCAAAATTCTCTTGGAATTGGGCCCATATCCATACTGGTTCTGGTCCGGTCTAGGATCTGGTCCTCTCAATCTGCTTCTCTGAACACAGTTGACTCTTCCTCAGGGGACTCTTCAGCCAGTCTTTTCCCTACTCCCTGACTTTACAAAACCAATAAGGCAAAACCCTAGTCTTCCTTTTACCTCAGGTGATCAGACAGTGGCTGAACAATTAATGCATTTTTACCCTTTTTTCTCTAAGGCAAACTCCCTATCTACCCTTAAATAAAAAGAAAATTAAATCCCTAACTTGACCCTTCCCCTTCCCTCATACATTCACACCTAATATGCAGCTGCGACACTAAGAATCCTGCTTCTACAGTCACTTTAGACCAGTACTTTTCAAACTTTTATCCTGTATGACCCCATTTTAACAACTGAAAATTAGTGAGGTTACTTACCTATGACGGGGGTTCTCTGTGGACAGCAGGATAAGTCAGCCACACCTGGTGACATCATCCAACTGTGCTAAGGATGGAAGTGCTCTCCAGAGCCCAGAAAGGAAGTGTCCCTACCTACTGGCCTGCCCCTACCTAGCTCAAGTTGTCCCCAGCTGAGTTTTGCTGCTAGGTAGGTGGGCACCAAGGTGTGAAGACATGAGGCCAACCTCATCTAGGAGCAAGTGGGCAGGCACCTTGAATATTGTGTGCAATACTGGTCACCATAACTTAAAAAAGGATATAGCATTATTAGAAAAGATACAGAGAAGAGCCACCAAAATGGTAAAGGGGATGGAAGGATACTTCTATGAAGAGAGGCTAAAATGGTTAGGGCTCTTCAACATGGAAAAGAGATGTCTGAGGGGAGATATGATAGAGGTCTATAAATTAATGATGGAGTGGAACGGGTAAACAGAACGATTGTTTATGTCAGAATATAAAAAGACTAGGGGGACATGCAAAGAAGCTACAGGGTAACCTATTTAAGACTACTAAGAGAAAATATTTTTTCACTCAATGTGTAATCAAACTCCAGAATTTGTTACTGGAGGATATAGTAAAAGCTGTTAGTGTAGCTGAGTTTTGAAAAAGGTTTGGACAAGTTCCTGGAGGAAAGGTCCCTAAACCATTATTTAAAAGGGACACAGGATATCACTGCTTGACCCAATACAAGCATTGTGGAACCTGTGTCTTTTGGGGAAACTGCTAGGTACTTATGACCTAGATTGGCCACTGTTGGACACTGGGCTTGATGGACCTTGGTCTGACCCAGTATGTTTATGTTTATTGACTTAATATACCGCTCAACAAATAAATATCAGAGCGGTTTACATAGTACAAAAAGGAAAACCATATGGTGAAAAGAGGAAAGGAAGTTACAATGTTAATAGGAAAGCAAACAAGCAGATTCAGTCTACAGGACAAGAGGAGAAGAGGAAGGGAGGGGGAAGAAAGAGGTGTGGGTTACACGGAGGGGTCAGGGAGATCAAAGACAAGGGCAAAGAGGTGGGTTTTGAGTTTATTTTTGAAGGTGGTATATGACTGGTCGAGCCGGATAGAGGAGGGGAGAGAATTCCATAAAGTGGGGCCGAGGAAAAAGAAAGCAGAGGAGCGAATGGATTGGAGGCGGGCGCAGGCAGGTGGAGGGAGGTGAAGACGGTTGAGGTGCAGGGACCACAGGGAGCAGGCTGGGGCATAAAAATGAATAGGATCAGCAAGGTATTGAGGGGAATGGATGTAAAGGGCACGGTGAACGAGTGTCAAGACTTTGAAGTGGAGACGAAATTTAACCGGGAGCCAATGGAGGTGGATGAGTAAAGGTGTAACGTGGTCACGTGGAGAGGAATGGAAGAGAAGGCGGGCAGCAGTGTTTTGAATGCATTGGAGACGGTAAAGTTGAGTGGTAGGAAGACCTGCTAGAATTGAATTACAGAAGTCAACACGGGACATAACCAGGGAAAGAAGAAGGGTGGTAAGTGCTGGTGCAGTAAGAAAGGGCCTGTATGGCATATCTTATGTTCTTATGTGGCTGACTTATCCTGCTTTCCACAGAGAACCCATGTTACAGGTAAGTAACCTTTCTTTCTCCTTGGACATGCAGGATGTCAGCCACACTTAGTGCTTCCTGAGCTGTAGCGCGTGCACCTGCTGTGGTAGATGAGGGAGGTGAAGACAGTGAAGCAGGAATGCAGCCAATTGTAGCAGGAATGCAGTTTATTCACATTGCACACCGCAGAGTCCGAAGGCTGTGCCTAACACCTGCATACAAGCAACTGATGTGCAGGTCAGCAACTTAACAGTGCAATGACAGAATAGCAGCGCAATTCTTAGTGAGCAATAAAACATTTGATAGCTTGAACAACTTACCGATACAATCAAGGTGCAGAACAGTAGATAAGTAGGCAGCCATTGTACAATAAACCAATGTGCAAACAGCAAGTAACAAACAACCAATGCAAACAGCAGTGCAACAGTAGTTGAACAACCAATTTGCAAAACAGCAATGTGCAGAGTACCAAGGACTTAAGTGTGCAACAACTTGAGGATTAGCAGCCTGTCCTATGAGGAGCTGCCGGAGTCCTGGGTGGCCGTGTCATGGCTGAGTCCAGCACCATCTGAAGTCACTGTCTGCCCTCGCCTGCAGATCCAGGCAGTAGCGTCTATAGAAGATGTGCACGGTGGACCATGTGGCAGCCTTGCACTGGCACAGAGCACAGATTGGCTATGGTGGTGGCCATCAACTGAAGCTGATTGGCCTTGACCTTGTCCTGGACCTGCACCCTTACCTGGGCATGGCAGAAGGTGATACAGTTGGTTAGCCACTGTGAGAAGGTTCATTTCATGACCAGGAGCCCTGGCTTGCTGGGGTCAAAGGAGACAAAGAGCTGCTACCCCTGTTGTAAGTGCTGCATCTGGAGCAGGTAGGTGCACAGGGCTCTGATACAGTCCAGGGTTTGTAGCCTCTGTTCCTCCTGTGAGGCATGGGGCTCCAGGTAGAGGTCAGGGAGCTCTATTGCCTGGTTGATGTGGAAAGCTGAGTCCACATTTGGGATGAACCTGTGATGGATCTGCAGGGTTGCCCGATCTCTATGTAGCTGTGTACAGTGGGTCTGCCATGAGGGCCTGCAGTTTACTGACCTGCCTGGCTGAGGTGATCGTGACCAGGAGGGGTGTCTTCCAGAGACATACTTGGAGGGCTGACTACAGTTGTTCAAATGGAGCCAGTGTGAGTTGGTGGAGGATGACAGAGGTCCTAGGGTAGTGCTGGTGGGCAAACTGGCGGGCGAAGGTTGATGAGGCCTTTCATGAAATGGAAGACCAGCAGCAGGGTGGCGATGGATGTACTACTGCTGAGCTCTTGGAAGGTGGAGATAGCCAACAGGTGGACCCTGATGGACTGTGGCTTCAGCCTGGTGCTGAAGAGGGAGCTTAGGTACTGGAGCACATGTAGCATTTCCACTTTAGGCCATAAGATTTTCTGGTGGATGGATGCAAGGATCACCTGGTGCATATCTGTGGATAAGCAGAGTGACATCAGACTGTGCCTCTCAACCTCCAGGCAGTCAAGGCAAGGGCCTTCAGGTTGGGCTGTAGGATGGTCCCTTTGTCCTACGTGATGTGGTCTGGCTTGAGGGGCAATCATACAGGCTGTTCCAGCATGAGGCAGTGGAGATAAGAAACCACATCTGTCATGGCCAGTGCAAGGTGATGAGTATGGTGTGTTCTTTGTCCCACACTATATGCTGGACGGTCTTTGAGATGAGGGGCATGGGGGAAAGGCGTATACTAGTGACCACTCCCCCATGACATGAAGGCATCTGTAGCCAGGCTCTTGGTCGAGGGGCACTTCAAACAGAAACAGTGGCATTTTGTAAACTCTTCGGTGGTGAAGAGGTCCACCTGTGGCTGACCCCACCAGTGGAAGAAGGAGTCTGCCTCCTCTGGGTCTAGAGCCCATTCGTGGGGATCCAATTGGCAGCTGGGTCTGTCTGCCAGGGTGTTCTGTGTGCCCAGCAAGTAGGATGCAATCAGCTGGCAGTTCTTGGAGATGGTGGAGTCCCAGATCCGGAGCACCTCCCTGCAAAGAGTGAGGGACCCCATCCCTCCCTGCTTGTTGATGTAGAACATGGCAACTTGATTATCTGTCTGGATGAGGACTGTCCTGCCCTCTATGTATTGGCAGAAGGCCTGCAGCACAGCTTGATGGCTCTGAGCTCCAAGATGTTGATATGCAGGGCTTGGGTTTTGAGATCCAAGCCCTTGGGTGTGCAGTTGATTCATGTGGGCACCCCAACCCAAGTGGAGGCGTCGGTAGTTATGAGCTGATGCGGGGGCTGCTGCAGAGGTCTGCCTTCCCGGAGGTTCCCCTTGCGAGTCCACCATAGGAGGGCTTTCATGACCCAGTAGTCCAGCTGGATCTGAGAGGACAGGGTATGCTGATTCCAAAGGCAGCAGAGGTGTCACTGTAGGAGAAGGAGTGGCCTAGTGGTTGGGGCAAGGTACTTCAGGCCGGAAAGTCGGGGATTCAAATCCCATTAGAGGACAGCAACCTTGGGCCGGAAGGACTGGGGTTTCTAATCCCACAGGTGCTCCTTGTGATCTTGGGCAAGCCACTTAACCCTCCATTGCTCATGTTCCCTGTAAGTATTAGTGTATGTGTCTCATATCCCCTCGTGTTAAATGTATCCCCCAATTGTGTTGTGACTACTTTGATTGAAGGATAAGGTGGTATACAAAACTATCTAAATAAATAAATTTGGAGCCTGGTGAGAGGCAGCACCTGAGTGGTGGCTGCCATGTGGCCCAGTAGGTAGAGGAGGGAATGCACAGAGGCTGGGGTGGAAAGTGAGGCCTTGAGGGCCAGGGAGGCAAAGGTGTTCTCCCTGAGCACAGGGAAGTATGCTCTGGTGGATGTGGTGTCAATGTCCCCACTGATGAATTCCAGTTGCTTGGAGGGGAGCATGCAAGATTTCTGGTGGTTCACCAGGAATCCAAGGGATGTCAGGAGGGAGATAGTCTGTTCCACTGCCGCTTGTATCTCAAGATAATGGTGCTGCTAGAAGCCGGTCATCAAGGTATGGAAAAATGCAAATGCCTTGTCTGCAGAGATGTGATGCCGCCACTGTGATGCACTTGGTGAACACCCTTGGGCCTGGAGATAGGCTGAAGGGGAGGATCTGGTACCGAAGTAGGCTCTGAGAACCTGGAAGTGGGGTCTGAGAATCTGGAAATGTAGGTACTTCCTGTGCAATTTGTGGACAGGGATGTGAGAAAATGCATCCTGTAGATCTAGGGCCACCAGCAATCCCTGGACTGAAGGAGAGGCAGGATGGTTCCTAAGGAATACATGTGAAACTTCTCCTTGACAATGAATCCATTCAGCTTCTGTAAATTGAGGATAGGCTGCATGCCACCAGACGTCTTGGGATTGAGAAAGTACCTGGAATAGAAGCCACTGTTGAACTCTTCCTCTGAGACCAGTTCTCACTCTGGCTAAGAGGAAGGACCTTATCACTCTCTCCATGGCAGGCAGCAGGTGAGGGGGCATGCTGGTGCAAGGCAGGGAGCATTGAGTTGTTGGTGGGTGGGAGAATCTGATGCTGTATTTGGCCTCCACTACCAGAGGACCCACTGATCTGTCATGATCCCCTTCCAGGCATAGAGGAATGCCGAGATGCAATTCCAGCTGTGGTGGCTGTGGCCAGACCATTAAAAACACAGGGGTGCCCTTCACTGCAGAGGGTGGACTGCTTTTGTTGTTTCCATTCCTTTTGGTGGTACTTCAGTTGATAGGAAGGCTGATATTGTTGCTGCCTATACTGGGGGGGGGGGGGGGCCTGCCACCAATTGTAGGGGTCATATGGCTTTTAGCGGTGGTAGCTGACTTTCTTGCTGTGTGCCCATGCTCTAGGCCCTCTTCTGTGAGAGTTTGGAGAGTGGTGCAGTGTTCTTTCAGATTGTTCACTGTGTCCTTCATTTTATCAACAAACAGAATCCCCGATGCAAGGGGGTGTCAGGGTTTTGGGTGTGGGTGCCTTCCAACAGTCCTGAAGCTTGAAGCCATGCGAGATGTCTGGCAGATATGGCTGTCCCTGCGGAGTGTGCAGCAGTATCAAAGGTGTCGAAAGATTCATGTATCAGGTGTTTTATACACTCAATGACGTCCGCTAGGAGGGTGGAGGGGGCTGTCAGACTCAGGAGGCAGGCTAGCCAGAGAGATCTTGAGGTCATTGAGCAGTGAATCATGGAACAGGGTGCATTGAAATTGGTGCACTGTAGGTGCCCTGACCATGGTGCCTTGGAAGACCTTCCAGATTTGAGGAGCTTGTGGTCCTTGCTGGGTGGAGTGTTGGTCTGGTTGCATGATGAGTGTGTCCACTTCAGGGCAGATTCAACCACAATGGACTGGTGTGGCAACTGATTTTGAAAAGCCTGGAGCTGGCTGAACCTGGTACTTCAGCTTGTGGGTGCAGGTGGGGTTCAAAGTGGGTGTGAGCCAGAGCTGAGCCATGTTCTCTAACAAGTATTCGTAGACTGGCAGGGGGTCAAGGGCCTTGGGCATGTTGAGGTATTGAGGCCCCTGGTGACTTCAGACTTCTGTGTGCTAGGGTCCTGTAGCATGATGTTGATATGTGCTGTGAGTCTTGTGCAGGAATTTCAGGTAGGGGTCCTCGGGTAGAGCTGGTGTTGGAGTTTGGGGGATTGTTGGCCACCTCCAGTGCCTCCAGGGGTGTAGGTGTGGTCTGCCCTAAGGGGGAGCTCTTCCATGGGTTCTGAATTGCCCAGGGGTACAGTCTCACCCTCCTCCTCCCTCTCCCCCCTCTGTCTGACACATGAGCAGGTGGCTGGAGATGAGGAGAGAGGCATGGCAGGAACCCAGAGCAGAGTTGTCAGGTGCGCTTGAGGTGTGAAGCAGGGTCTGCAGAAGATGTGAGATCTGATTCAGGATGCTGGAGGGGGACCCTGTCCACGGGTCTACTGTGGCATGCTGTTTCCTGTTTTTTTTTGGTGGAGGAAAGGGGGAGTTGGAGCTGCCTGAACTTGAGCTTGCCCGGTACCTGCTTTGCTTGAAGCTTCAGCTGTGGCTGCCCCAGTGTGTCCTGCAAGAAACACTGCTCCCAGCTGCCACTGCAGCAATGCCTCCCTTTCTCGTGGCTCCCCCAGTGTCCCTGATAATGATGGTCGTCCCTCTTCTAGCTGTGTGCTGAGGCCATGCCTGTGCTCTCGCTGTTTGCCAGGGAGGGGAGGATCGAGGCAGAGTGTCCTTTCTGCACTGGGTGTGAGGATTGGGGCTGAAGGCGGCTTCTCCACACCAGCAGGGGCTGCTGGAATCCCTTCTGCACCAGCAGCCAATGGAGGAAGAGGGGGTGGAGTCCAGGAGATGACACTGGGGTTGTTGCCTCAATGTAGCTGGAAGCCCCTCTAATTGATGCTGATGAGGCAGGGCTAACCACAGAAGAGCCATCAATGCCATTGACTAGATCCTCATGGCCAGGGAGACATGTTGAGACAAGGTTGCAGATGGCATTGTCAAGGCCAGTCCCCAAAGCAGGCAGGCAGGGGCAGGCGATAGAGGCATTCTTGGGCATCGTGCCAGGGATGGAGGCCTCAGAAGGCACATCCTGGGCCGCGGAGCTCTTACCCTGGTGATCCTGAGCCATCTGGTCCCTGTAGTTCTCTGGATGTATGGTGAGTTTGACAAAGTCCCTCAAAGCATGGCTACGTGCCTTCCTATCATGGGGTGACATTTTGGCACAGGGAGTGCAATCCTCAACCTGGTGGCCCACTCTGAGCCAGTGGATGCGAAGTTGCTCATCTTTAGGCATGCTTTAGCTGTCCTGAAGGAATCCTGTAGTGTTTCTTCTTTAATTAAAAAAATAAAAATAAAATAATTCACTAAAGTAAATTAAGAGGAGAGCAGAAGGTCTGTCTTGCTGGCAAGGTGGAAGAAATGAGACTGAGCTAGGTAGGGGTGGGCCAGTGGCTACATGCCCAGAAAGGTTTCTTTCTGGACCCTGGAGAGCACTTCCGTCCTCGGTGCCATTGGACGACATTACCAGATGTGGCCGATGCATCCTGCTTGTCCAAAGAGAACATGTGACCCAGATGATGAAATCAAACTGGCAGGTCTCTAACCTCATTCCCCTTCCTCCAGTCATCTAAAGCAGAAAGCAGCAGCAACAGTAGTGGCAGCAGCAGCAGTCAGCAGTGCTCTTCGTGTCAGTGTATGCTTACAGACACCAGTACTCAGCATGTGTTTCCAGACTAACAGGAAGCTGACCCAGGAGGGGGCAAGTGCCTATGAATGTTCACTGGCTCACAGGTCACATGCTGACTGATGACTTGGCATAGGTCAAAGTGAAAGCCCAAAGAGATGGGGAAATGGCCATGTTTCTGCGACCCCATCCACTGATGTAACCCTATTTAGGGTCCCAACCCCAAGTTTGGGAACCACTACTTTAGGCTGTAGGAAAAGAAATGTCTGCTTTTAAATTATAATCAAAGCTGTAGCTGAACCTCAGGTAAGCTGTACAGCAACAGGACCTCAGTCCCTTTTCTCTGCAAAAGCAGACTCAAATCTCCAAGCAAACTTTGAACCAGAAATATTCCTCAAAATGGAGCATTTCTGGAAACCTGTTCCCCTAACCTTCAGTTACAGGGCAGCTTCTTGGTATTTCTCTCCTCAAATAAGTGTTTTATCTCCTAAAACTGAAACTTCATTAATTTCAAAAAACATCAAAATTCTGATTTAAATCAGTTTCAAACTTGTACAACCTTTCAAGGTTTACTACTTCCAAATAACTTAAACCCAGCTTGTCAGCTTTTAAGAGCTATAAAAGCAAATCAGCCCTCTAACCAATCTTCCTCAAATTTTCAGGCTGTCGCCCATTGAATATTAGACAGCCTACTTATACCTAAAACCCCACCTGCTGAAGATACTTCAAAGGCTGAACTGGGAGCATCTCTCCTTGCACAGAAGACATCATCCCCTGCAGAAAATAGACTTTTGTAACCAGTGTGTCTCAAGAGGAACACACAGAGTCTCAAACAAACACTTAGACATTTCCTTAGAAGAAACCAACTGAGATCTTGGAAAGTTAATAAATCTCAAATTGGAGAGCCTTGGGGCATTTTCCAGCTGTTCAATCTTTGCCTTAAGAGAGCATAAATCTTTAATAGTAGATTCTCAATAGCCTTCCACACTAGCTATGCGGTTAGTCAAATCAGCACACAGTACTTGCGTTTTTGAAAGATCCTCAGTGTTCTTAACACATTCCATTTGAGTTGTTTGGAGCTGGGTCTTCATGTTCTTCACTTGTGGAAGTAATACCTCAGTCAGCTGCTTAATAGCACACTAGATCAATTCCAAAGTGATTTGGCCCAGAGGTGCAAGAAAAAGCAAAGTAACCCCGCCAACTGCTCCTTCCAGATCAGACATCTGAGAAGAATCCACCGTAACTCCAGGGCCTGCTGAATCTGTCACTGTGGCTGCACTGCTGGATTGATGTAGACCAAGGGTTTCCACACACTCCACCTCTGCTGTCACTGCTGTCCTCTAACTCTGGATATTTAATGCCAAGGTCATATAAGGCCCTGGCATTGAATATCTGGCTAACTGGATAGCAGAAATATTGCACTGCTGCCCGTTAGCTTCTACAAACAAAGATAGATCGCTGCAAAAGCTAGCCTCCTATCTTTACCCGTAGAAGCTAACTGGGAAGCAGTGCAATATCACCGCTACAGAGTAGTTACTCACCTGTAACAGGTGTTCTCCAGGAGCAGCAGGAATCAGTCCTCACATATGGGTGACGTCGGCGCCGACGGAGCCCTCATGCGGAGCATTTCCCCAGCTTTCATAGAAAGCCTTTGGGAATGCAGCGCACATGCGCGGTCCCCTTCCCGCCCAAGGGTGCCATCTTGCTCAGTCTGATGACATAGCTAAAAGACAGCAAAAATAGCAAAATAAATCATATGACTGCAACTCCAAGGGGAGGAGGGAGGGTTGTGAGGACTGATTCCTGCTGCTCCTGGAGAACACCTGTTACAGGTGAGTAACTACTCTTTCTCCAGGTCCAAGCAGGAAGTCAGTCCTCACATATGGGACTCCTTAGCTTAGGGCTACCAGAGGCCCCAAACTGAAAAATGAGCTCCCTCTAGAGCCTCATCATGCAAGAACAGAATCTTCTCTGATAACGCCCCCGACAGGTAGCCCAACACCAGGGCTGGAGGGTAGGAGTTGCCTAGACCCCAAAGAGATTATGGAGTACCGCTTGTCCGAAAGCACTGTCCCTACGGGACTCCCTCTCAAGGCAATAGTGGGCCGCAAAAGTCTGGCTTGAAGACCAAGTAGCGGCCCGGCAGATGTCTACCAACGGAACAGAGCGGAGGTGAGCCACTGACGCAGCCTTCGCCCTGACACAGTGAGCCGTAACTCGACCCTGCAACGAGAGGCCGGCTGCCCTGTAAGCCCAGGTGATGCAGTCAGCTACCCATATGGACAAAGTACGCTTGGAGATAGCCAACCCCAACTTATTGGGGTCATAAGAGATGAAGAGCTGAACAGCCCTCCGGTGCTCCCGCATACGGTCAAGGTAGAAGGACAATGCCCTCCTACAGTCCAGGGTATGCAAGACCATCTCAGCCCGGCTAGCATGAGGCCTGGGAAAGAAAGTCGGAAGAGCCACCTCCTGATTGAGGTGGAAGGAGGAGACAACTTTTGGGAGGAACTTAGGGTGAGTCCGTAAGACAACCCTGTTCCTATAGAACCTAGTATAAGGTGCTTCTGAGACTAGGGCCTGAAGCTCACTCACTTGCCTAGCTGAGGTAAGGGCTACCAGAAACAGCGTTTTCCAGGACAGAAAACGCAGAAGGCAAGTAGACATAGGTTCAAATGGTGGGCAAGTAAGGCGTTGCAAGACCACATTTAAATCCCAGGCAGGGGCAGGTGTACGCACTGGAGGCTTAAGCAAAAGCAGGCCTCTGAGGAAGCGAGCCACCAAAGGATGGCTGGAGAGAGACTGACCCTCCACCTGTGAGTGGTGTGCGGAAAGAGCACTAAGATGAACTCTAACAGAATTGGATTTAAGGCCTAGGTTGGACAGGTGAAGCAAATACTGCAGCACCACTGGTACCAGGCATGAGAAGGGATTCTTGTTGTGTTGAGTACACCAGGAAGAGAATCTACGCCACTTAAGGGCATAAAACTTTCTGGTGGACTGCCTCCTAGAGGCCAAGACTACGTCCTCCACTTCCCTAGGCAGTAGTAAAGGTGCTAAGACTACTCTTTCAGCAACCAGGCCATCAAATTGAGGGACTGGAGATTGGGGTGCAAGAGAGATCCCTGCTCCTGAGACAGGAGATCGGGTTGCATCCCCAGAGGAAGAGGAGTGTCCACCGCTAGTTGCAACAGTAGTGGGAACCAGGGTTGCCTTGGCCACCTGGGGGCCACCAGAATCACTGAGGCCTTGTCCCGGATCACCTTGAATAGTGTCTTGGACACTAGAGGCGTGGGAGGAAACGCATATAGGAGGCCTGTAGACCATGGAATGAGAAACGCATTCGCTGCTACTCTGAGAGGATGTGGTTGTCTGAAGCAGAACCTGGGAAGTTGACGGTTCAGAGGACTAGCAAAGAGATCTATGGTTGGAAGACCCCATCTCAGGAACTAAAGGGTTCAACTGCCATTTGTGCGGCTGCAGAATCCTGCTCAATCTGTCCGCCAAGTAATTCTCCTGACCTGGGAGGTAGACTGCTTTGAGAAGAATGCCTGATTGACTGCCCAGGAGCACAGTTTCTGCACTTCCTGACATAGAAGGCGGGACCCTGTGCCCCCTTGTTTGTTCACATAGAACATAGCCACTTGATTGTCTGTCTGAACTAAGACGGACTGGTGAGAGATGAGATGAGAGAAAGTTCTCAGGGCTAAGCGGATAGCTCTCAGTTCTAAGAGATTGATCTGCTGTGCGGCCTCCCAAGGAGTCCACAGGCCTTGAGTACATGCCCCTTGGCAATGTGCACCCCAACCTTAGAGAAGCATCGGTTGTCAGCACCTGAGAGTGTGGAGGTGCCTGAAAAGGCACCCCTTGCACTAGATTCGGAAGATGAAGCCATCATTGCAGAGAAGACTGTAGTGGGCTGGACACCCTCACTTTGTCCGCGAGGCTTCCTGTGGCCTGGTGCCACTGAGTCCTGAGGCCCCGCTGAGCTGGTCTCATGTGTAGACGGGCATTTGGAGTCACATGGACCGTGGATGCCATGTGACCGAAGAGCCTCAGGAATTGTCTGGCAGAGACTAGAGAATTGCTGTGGAATAGCCTGGCTAGAGACATCAATCTGTGGGCCCTGTCCACTGGTAGAAAGGCCTTTGCCTGAAAAGGTGTCCAGTCGAGCTCCTATGAACTCCATGTTCTGGGAGGGATGCAAACTGGACTTTGCGAAGTTTATGACAAACCCCAGGTGCTGAAGCAGAGTGACAGTGCGAAGGGTGGCTTGATTGGCCTCTTGCGGGAACTGACCCCTGATGAGCCAATCGTCCAAGTATGGAAAGACAAAGAGGCCCTGAACCCTGAGGTAGGCCGCTACCACCGCCAGGCACTTGGTGAATACACTGGGGGCGGATGTAACGCCAAAAGGCAGTACTCTGTACTGATAATGGTTTCCTCCCACTACAAATCTGAGATATTGTCTGTGGTCTGGATGAATAAGGATGTGAGTATAAGCATCCTTTAGATCTAAGAAGCATAGCCAATCTCCCTGCTGGAGGTAAGGCAGCAGGATTCCAAGGGTAAGCATCTTGAACTTTTCCCTCTCCAGGAACTTGTTCAGGTTTTGCAAGTCTAGGATGGGTCTGAGGCCTCCTGTTCTCTTTGGTACCAGGAAGTACCTGGAATAGAAGCCGTGACCTTTCAGGTGGTGGGGCACCGGTTCCACTGCCTGATCCTTTAGAAGACCTGCCAACTCCTGCAGGAGTAAGTCCCTGTGCAGAGGGAGTCTGGGAGGCTCCCCTGGAAAATAGGAGGGGGGTACCTGGTGGAAGTGGAGGAGATAGCCCTTCTGGACTATACTTAGAACCCAGGTATCCCTTGTGATGGCTGACCACCTGTGGGCGAACAGGTCCAGCCTGCCTCCAGTGCTGATGGGAGCCAGCTGAGGAGGAGAGGCTATGCCAATGCAGTCAAAATCCCCCTCCCTGCTGAGCAGGAGCCGGAGTAGGAGGCTTAGGGGTTTTCTGCCTACGGGGCCCATGACCCTGCCCCTTGGCCTGCTGACCCTGTTGGGGAGCTACAGAGGCCTGATAATGAGGGTACTGTTTATAGGCAGATGACTTCCTCGGGTAAAAGGTCTTTTTCCCCGAGCCCTTCTTCTTCTGAGAAGGGGCAGAGGTTTTTCTGGACAGCCTTGTCCGGGTAAGAGTCTCGGTCTCGGGTTCGGCAGCCTTGTCAGCCATGGGCTTGCCAAAGAGGTTTTCACCTTGGCAGGGGACATCGACCAACTTGTCCTGCACCCATGGCTCGAGGTCCGATGACTGTAGCCAAGCCTGACGGCGTGCACCGATGCCAGCCGTGGCTACTCGGGCCAAAGCCTCAAAGCCATCATAGGCTGCTCGAGATATAAACTTTGAGCACTCACGAATACCCGAGGACAGAGCATTGAACCTCTGCAAAGGTTCCTCGGAGAGACCAGCAGAGAACCAGGCAATCTCCTTTGCCAGGTCTCGAAGGTACATGCCCATGTACAGCTGGTAGGTCTGGATATGGCAAGCAAGCATAGAGCCCTGGAAGCACTTCTTACCGAGAGCATCCAGGTTCCGGGCCTCCCGGCCGGGAGGTACCAAGGAGTGCATCTTCTGACTCTTCAGACGATGCATAGCCGATTCCACAACCATGGAGTGGTGCGGTAATTGTGCCTTTTGGAACCCGGGGCTCTTGCGGACTCGATAGATGGAATCGACCTGCTTGCTTAAAACTGGCGTCGAGGCCGGCGCCTCCCACATGCGGAAGAGCAACCGTTCCAGCATCGGAGGAACCGGAACAGTAAAGGTCTCCTTCGGAGGAGAGTCATACTGTAGGGCCTTGAGCTCCTCGGCTCGAGGCTCCTCCTCGGGATCCGCGGGGAATGCCAAAGCCTTGGCCATGTCCCGCATGAAATCCAAGAACCGGATATCCTCCGGGGGGACCTTCTCCGAGGCTCGGACTTGGGCGAGTCCAAGGAACGCACTGAGTCTGAAATGTGTCGGGCGACTCCTCATCCTCCGTCTCCCAGCCGGACTCCTCGGAGGAGAAATCGAGCGGCTCCGGTCGGGCAGGCATCGATGCCATCCGCCCCGACGCCGAGGGTAACAGCGTCGATGACCTCGGTCCCGAACGGGAGGCCGAGGGGGACCTTGGCCGAGGATTGACTCGAGCTCGCATGGACTCGAGGATCGGCTCGGCCTCCGGGGTCAACTTGGACGTCAATGTCCCGGTGGTCGGGGCAGATGCACCGGTGAGACCGGCGATCAGTGCCCGCTGCTGTTCCATGAAGGCAGCCAAGCTGCTCTCCAAGGCCGTCAACCTGAGTCCGAGCTCAGGATTCTCAGCAGCCCCCGACTCAGGCCCTGGCGGCGCCGGGCTCGAAGGTCGGCTCCCCTGGAGGTGAGTCCACGAGGACTACAGTACTCACGTGACCCAGGGACTCCATCTCCACACGAGGTTGTTTTGCAGGCCTCTCTGCCTCCGCAGACCCGGGACGGCGCCCGGGGCTATGTGACTTAGCCCTCGAGGAGCCAAGTGCGTCCACCGACGCCGCCCTCGTGAGTTTTTTCTTCTTACGATGCTCCCGAAAGGGGGACCCCCTTTCAGAGGAGCCTCAACGCTGCTCAAGGCCGGAGTCCCGAGATGTCGAGGCCTCTGACGAGGTCCGGGCCCGACCGGACGCGGAGTCAGAGAAGATTCTTTCCTTTTGGTGCTGCCGACTCCTTAACGCCTTAGAGGACATTTTCCCACATGGACCACAGATCATCGGGTCATGATCGGGTCCGAGGCACTGGAGGCAGCAGTCATGTGTGTCGGTGAGAGACATAAGTTTCTTGCACCGATCACACTTTTTAAACCCGCTGGCAGCCATCGGGGGAAAAAGGGCCCCTGCAAGGTCAAAAGACAGGGCTGCCAGTGAAAAAAGAAAAAATGGCGCGAACGCTAGTCACTAAGGACAAAAAACGAAAAAGAGATCCGGGTTCGATACCGATGTATCAGGCCCAGGCAGGAAAGGGAAACCGGCGTCAAACCGAAGAAAACAGGTTAACGCAGAGAAAAATCAACTTCTTCCTTGAGTGAAACGAATATACATCCGTCGGGCTCCGTGGAAAAAAGAAGACTGAGCAAGATGGCACCCTTGGGCGGGAAGGGGACCGCGCATGCGCGCTGCATTCCCAAAGGCTTTCTATGAAAGCTGGGGAAATGCTCCGCACGGGGTTCCGTCGGCGCTGACGTCACCGATATGTGAGGACTGACTTCCTGCTTGGTCCTGGAGAACTGGTTAGCCTCTGTTGCTGTCTACGACACACTCCAGAAAGCCCACAACACACCCAGTTGTTAAGCGGTTAGCATTGGGACATATAGGAGATAAGAGCAGGCTGCAAATTGTGTAAATGTCTTAAAAACATGGAACCCAATATTTGAATCAGGTTCTTCTGCTTATAACTATTTGTAATATAGGGCAGCTATTATCTCATACACAGGGCTGACCTTAAAAGGGAGAGTGCGAGGCCCAACTTCATTCAGCCAGACCCCTCCCCCCCCTCCCCTGAGATTGACAGATAGAAGACCAAAGAAGGAGGAAGGTTATCAAGACCATTTAACATTGGTCTTCTTCTGGACCCAGCCCCTCACCCTTAAATCCTCTCTACCATTGCTGTAGCAAAGTGCAATCAATGAATAAATTGACAGGGTCCAAGCCAGTTTATTATGCACAGGCCCAGTCAGTCAAAGCTTCAAAAGGAACTGAGCAAACGTTTTTACAGAGACATAACCATTTATACCTCTTTTTCATTTTGATACATGAGAACTTTCTATTGGTTCCAGCTCGATACATGCAAACGTCTCATTGGTTTCAAGTTCCCTGCACCTGTCCAATTAGAAATCCCTCCGGGGCTTAGCAACCAGCCCCCTCCCTTAGGATTGTTCTAACAATGGTGCAGTTCTTGATTTTGTTACTTCTCTACTGCAAGGTTATCCCTAGCTCCAGGAATGCATGTTATGAAACATTTCTTTTCTTTCACACACAAGAGAATAATGAAAGACTTATGAATTCATTTAAAACTTCTTATTAAGCATTTTAAAACAGTTTTCTCATTTCTCACAGATTTTTGGTTCTTTTCTAGCTATAATGGGAGTTAGGATCCAGGCCTAACTTACAGGCCTTTCATAGTAGCAGGCCATGCTAGGCCATAGCCTACCACATTCCCCCCTTTGATTATTCTCACCCGCAAGTGAGAAAGGGTGAGAATTAAATCACTCATTAGTCATTTAACACATTATACTGGTGTAATAGCATCATCGTGGGGTATAGGGTAATATTGCCACATAGCTAATACCTTTGCAGCTGCCTTCCGCTCTATAGTGTTATCAATTGCTGAAGTTACCATGCGTAAGCAAAGGGGTAGGAGACAAGGGAGCAATAAGCACATAGCTAATATGAATAGTACAGTGAACATAAGGGCTTTTAGACCACCAATCCATGAAAATAATGAACCAACCACCCATCCATCTTCAAACTGTGCCAGGTCTGGACCGGCACGAATCTGCTCACTCATCTGGGTGGCTAGATCTTCAACTACATGCCCATTATTATCAATCTGTAAACAACAATTACTTAAGTTTAACTTTCCACATACCCCACCTTCAGCTGCTAACAAATAATCTAAAGCTAAACGATTTTGATAAATGGCTGTGCGCATTTGTGTACTTTGCCAAAAGGGTTAATGCTTTACTAGTTTCATTAGTTATTATTTCAACAACAGCTTGCAAACGTATTATTCGCTTAATCATATAAACAGGGGTACGATATCCATGTCCCATCCTGCTCCCAAGTAGCAGGTCCATAGTATTTATTTATTTTTATTTATTTATTTAGCTATTTCTTCTATACCGCCCCTTCCAGAGATCAGGGGCGGTTTACATGGAACAAGTAAACAAATTTGTATACTAATGTATACATTACATGAAACAGAGATTTTTTTAACTTTATACAGATAATAGTTGTTAACAGAGATTTATAACATTGTAACTTTATACAAATAACTGTGCATTAATTGTCAAAACTATTTACATTTTTATACATTAATAAGTTTCTGTATCGTAGTGTTGATCTAGTGTTGATCAGAGTTTTTTCTACCTTTTGTAGGTAGTCAGAGTTTTCTACCTTTTATATGTGTGTGTGTGGAGGAATTTATTTCCTTTTTTCATCTCTTGGGAGTATTTTGGGGTGTATGTGGTGGGTGTATGTGGTGGGTGTATGTGGTGGGTAGTTGAGTGTGGGTTTTAGGGCTTTGTGTTTGAGTTTGGGGATGGTGTGTGGTTGGACTTGGGGGTCTGGGATTTCATAGTGTTCGGAGAAAAGGTATGTCTTGAGTTCCTTTCTAAATTGGGTGAGGTCTTTTATGATCCGAAGGTTTATTGGGAGATTATTCCAGAGCATGGGGGCAGTGAATGAGAAGGCTCTGGTGCTGGTGGATTTTTTAGTTTTTTTGAATGAGTTTGGTATTTCAAGTGAGTGTGTTGCGTTTAGTCTGCGCGTTCTTGATTCTGATAGGGCATGTAATAGCATGGATAGATATGATGGGGCGATGTTGTTCAGGAGCTTGAATGTGATTAGGAGGATTTTATATCTGATTCTGCTGTTTATAGGGAGCCAATGCAGTTCCAGCATTATTGGGGTTACGTGGTCTACTAGGCGGGCTTTTGTGACTACTTTGGCACAGATGTTCTGGGCTCTTTGAAGTAGGTATGTACTTTTTTGTGGTAGGCCAATTAAGAGACTATTACAATAGTCAAAGTGTGGGGTGATGAGTGTGTTAACAACTGATCTAAAGTCATGGGGTCAAGAAGGGGTCTTAGATGTTGTATGGTTTTGAGTTTGTAGAATATGGTTTTTACCGTCTGTTTTATATGTGTAGCATGGTGAGTGTATGGTCTATTATTACCCCTAGGTATTTTACCTCTTTTTTGACGGGTATAGTTGTATTATGATTGAGATTGATGTTGGATAGATGTCCTCAGTCACGGGTGATCTTGTTACGAACATTGCCTCAGTTTTTTTGAGGTTGATGCTAAGGTAGTTAGATTCCATCCAGGAGGTGGTCTCCACCATGCATTTTGATAGGGCATCGTAGGTAGGATTTTTGGTGGATATGGGGAGAGCAAGCATGATGTCATCAGCATAGATAAAGTGACTAATTTTGTGTTTTCTGAATATTTTTGTAATGGGTTGGAGGTACAGGTTGAAAAGGAGGGCAGAAAGGGCGGATCCCTGGGGTATTCCTTGTCCTTGGGGGAAGGTTTCTGACACTTCCTGGTCTATTTGAACACGTATTAGTCTGTTTGTGATGTAAGACTTAAACCAATTGAGTACTGTCCCACCTATTCCTAGATTTTCTAGTCTATTGATCAAAGTAAGGTGGTTGATGTTGTCAAAGGCGGCAGAGATGTCTATGAAGAGGAGTAGGAAGCCTTGACTGCTATCATCTGTGCCTTTGATGAGGAAGTCTATCAGTGTAGTTAGAAGGGTTTCTACACCGTGATAGGGGCGGAAGCCAAACTGGTGAGAGTCTAAGGTTTGTGTACATCGATATGGTCTTGTAATTGTAATTGGATGTTTTTTTCTATTATTTTAGCTATAAATGGAATGCTGGCTATCGGTCGGTAAGAGTTTGGGTCTTTTGGGTCAAGTTTATTGTTTTTTATTATTGGTCGAAGCGTTGTGAGTTTTAGGGCGTTGGGCATGATGCCCTGGACAAGGGATTGGTTCACCATTTGTTGGATGTTTCAGCGAGTTCTTCCTTTGTGCATTTGATCCATGACACAGGACATGGGTCAAGTGGGAGAAGTTGTGGTGTTGATAAGTGTATCCTAAGAAGGTGTTTTTGATCTATCGTGTGGAAGGAGGTCCATGTGTTATTAGATTCAGTGTTTGTAGGTAGTGTCATTGGTATGGTGTTGGATTTGCACTTTAGTTTTTCTGCAAAGTGGGTTGCTAAGGTCTGTATGCTTATAGCCGACTGTTTTGGCTCTTGGTTTTTAGCTTTTGTCAAAGTTTTTACGATTGCGAATAGTTCTCTGGGGCGGTTGATAGCCATGTTTATTACTTTGGAGTGGTAATCTTTTTTTGACTTGTTAATTGCATTTTGTAATTGTTGAGGGTGGTCATATATTGGGATTTGTTTTCGTCAGATTTGGTTTTCCTCCATTTCCTTTCTTGTTTCCTCAATTGTTTTTTATATTTGATATTTCTCTCGAGAACCATTTTTATTTCTTTTTTACTTTTTTATGAATGTTATGTGTGGTGGTAGCTTCATTCTGGAATGTTTGATTCCAGTGGTTTACATCGGATTCGATGTCTGTGAGGTTTGTGTTGAGTATGGGTAATACTTTGTCAAGGAAATTAGCTTTGTCAAAGTGTGTAAAACGTGATATGTGGGGTGATGAGTTTGTTGTGTTTAGTGTTGCTTGAGCTGTGAGGTGGAGTGTGATAAGGTAGTGATCAGACCATGGTACCTCTGTATTGTTGGAGGGGTATGTTGGTGTTGTTATTAAGAAGGGAGGAGGGAAGGAAGATGAGATCTAAGGTGTTGCCTTTTATGTGGGTGGGAGCATGTATTATCTGAGTGTAACCCATTTGGGTCATAGCATCCATGAAATTGTCTGATTGAGAGTTATTCAGGGAAGGGAGATTCAAATCACCTAGGATTATGAGAGTTTGTTTGGTGATGCTGTGCATGCGAGTTCTAAGATGGAGGAGAGGTTTTTGATCAGTTGAAGGGGTCTATATATGAGAGTAAGTGCAAGGGTTCTATTTTCTATGTTGATGATGTCTATTCCATCTATATTGTTTAAGCATGTTAGGTGAATTGTAGGTCTTTTTTAGCGAGTATGAGAGTGCCACCTCCTCTTTTTGCATCCCGATGGCAGCTGAATGTATCATATTGATGTGATGTTACTGGTTTAGTAGTACGGTGTCTGTGGGAGTGAGCCATGTTTCAGTAATGCAGATGATTTCCGGGTTTGTGTCTTTTATCATGTCGTTGATGATTGGTATTTATTTCATATGGATCTAACGTTTATTAAGATGAGCTTTGGGTATCTATTTGGTTGTGTTGTCGCTTAAACCTTTGGGTCTGTTTGAGTCATTGCTTGAGTAATTATTGTGGGTGTGTGTAAAGATAATTCTCTCAGGTGGCCATTCTTCAGATGTCGCATCCCATTTGTCCCATTGGCCTATCTTCAAGGCCTCCTTCAGCTGTTGACTTCTGTACACAGGATATCCCAGTTGTTCTCCCTGGGATGTAGGCAAAAGGAAAAAGGAAGGTTGTATGGTTCCCAATACACATGTGCCTCCCCAATGGTGAGGGAGCATAGCATATGCTCGGGTTCCGCAAATCCAGTACAGTCCAGGTGGTGCTTGCCAGGAATTATATGCTGCTAAATTAGTCCAGATACTGGCAAGTTTGGGAAACTGAACTAGAGGATTGGAAGGTTCAGTAGCGTTGACTCCTGCCCACCAAGACGTCTTCTTAGTGGTACTGTTGTAGAACTTCTGATTGAGACAGACCAGCTGCCCCACTTCCATATTAAACAATGGTCCATAGCGAGAAAAACATAAGTTACCCAAAATGGAGTGGGCCAATACCCATTCACTTGCGGTATTGTGTATATTAGTTTGATTATATGGAACAGAATAGTTCAGTTCTTGTGCCTCCCAAGGCCATTGGTCTCCCATCGTAGTTCCTCCACAAAATAAACAGTCTGAAACGTGGAGACTAGATGCAACTGCTCCCGCTAGCTCAAGAAACAAGTTCTGGGAGGCAGGAGGAATTTCAAACTCTGCTTTCATGGCCTCGTAGAAGGAGTGATGTATACGATAGGGCGAGGATATATGGGTCTTGGTGTTTAATTGCAGATATAAGATAGTCCCAGGATCTATACCTCCTCCTGCTATACGTAACCCAAATTTGTATCCTTGCTTCCATTGGCTGGGGTTGACTATGAGGAGTTGCAGGGGATTACAGGCACCTTTCTGGCGTTTCTTGGGCTCTGGTAGTCTGATCTTTGTCAAGCTGCCTTTGCGATTATCACCATCTCGTCCCACCGGTGCATTCTTCCAGGTAGCAAAATATACACAGTCCCATTTTGGGCAAAAGTAATCATGTTTAGATGCAGTGGTATACGTGGTGGTTGGAGAGTTCTTTCCTGTACACCATCCCCATCCGTAGGCTCCTTCTGGACACATATATTTATCATCATGGTAGTTATCTCGCTCCCATGACCCACATCTGTGGTAAGCATTTCTGTTAATTGCATCACAAGCATCAAAGTTCAAGATAATGGGTTTTGTGGGGTTTGCAAGGGGTTTTGTCGCATTTAGGATGGCTCCATCTTCATCATTCCAGCGTATCTCAAATGTATAATATGAAGGGTTTTGTCGGGGGTTATAACAAGTCTCTTTTCCCCTTTGTGCAAATATTCAGTTCGGTGCCATTATATATACACCGGCTGATCGTACCAGTGCAAGTATAGTAAGAGTGATAGAGTAAAGTCTGAGTAATCTTTTGTCCTGTTCGGGTGGTGGTTATGCAGGCTGCACAAGGGGGTAGGGCAAAAGTCTTTTCCAGGATTCCCAGGATCACCACTCCCACAAGGCAATAGTGGAAGAACATTTTGATTTCAGTTTTTGGAGGTTAACTGGAAAGTTGGGTATGATGAACTTGTTGAGTCTTCTTCTGTTTCTGCTGTGATGGTCACTCTCGCGTGACGAAGGTAGATTCTGAAGATTCTCTATAACGCCGGCTGTCTTCTCAATGTGAGTCGCAATGGAGTCTCAGGATCATTCACTGACGTCCATTGGCCAGGATCAGGAGCAGCTGCCGGCTTCACTCGACTGTGGTGGATCCAGGGTTCAAATTCTGCAACTTTCACTGCAGTGGGGGTTGAGAGGATGACGACATATGGTCCCTTCCAATGCGGCGCCAGCGGGGTCTTTCTCCACTCTTTCACCCACACAGACGTTCCTGGCTTGAAGGGATGCAGAGGCTCAGTCAGGTTGATGGGTAGTCGATCTTGCACCCACGTTTGGAGATTCTGCAAGACAGAACCTAAAGCTAATAGTTCTTGTCTAGTTATTTCAGATCCTCTCTGTCTCATGTCTCCCTTTATTCCCTGCACTATGGGTGGAGGTCGCCCATACAAAATCTCAAAAGGGGAGACTCCTAAGGATCTGGTGGGAGCTGAACATATCCTAAGAAGGGCTATGGGGAGAGCTTGGAGCCACTTCAGGTGTGTTTCTTGGCAAAGCTTGGATAACTGAGTTTTCAGGGTTCTATTCATACGTTCTACTTTTCCCGAGCTCTGGGGTCTGTAAGCAGTGTGTAAATTCCATTGTATTTGCAGAGCTCGAGCTAACTGTTGGGTCACTTGGGATACAAATGATGGACCATTGTCTGACCCTATAGTTGATGGTATTCCGAATCAGGGAATGATCTCATGAAGCAATACCCTAGTGACTTCTCGGGCTTTCTCAGTTCGGGTGGGATAGGCTTCCACCCATCCCGAAAATGTACAGACTAACACTAACATATAGTGATATCCATTTGCACAGGGCATTTCAGCAAAGTCTACCTGTATATCACTCATTGGGGTCACCCCTACTGACTGGACTCTTGGGGGTGGAATGGGACCTTGCTTAGCATTATTTTTGGCACATATCAGACATTGCTGTGCCACCGAGGCGGTCAGGGATCCTAGCAGTGAAATACAGAAATGGGGTTTCAGGGCTTTTTCCATAGCTGTTTTTCCATAGTGTGTGGCTTGGTGAAAAGCTTGAACAAAGGCTGGCCCTAATGCTTCAGAGATGACTGTAGGACCTGGAGGTGGACTACCTTCCGGCGGTGGCAACACTATCCAACCTGGTTGGTGACTCAGGGGTACTGAGGCATCCATCTGCCAACCAGACTTGATGTCCAGAGAGGTGTGTTTGCCAGATGCCAAAATCAGAGATGTTGTTACAGAGAGTTTGCAGAGACTCATCACACCTACTGACTGACTATTTGATGTTGCTCATCCATGTCAGCACAAACGATACTGATAGGTATTCCTCCGAGTGTATCAAAAGTGACTTCATGGCTCTGGGACACAGGATAATGCAGATAATGCAGATAATGTTCTGTCAAGACTCCTCCCTCCTTTTCACAATAATAGTCTAACTCTCTTGTCGTGTATCGGAGTGCCCAGGAACTGAGGGGCACAGGGAATAGGGCTGCTTGCAATCTCCAGGAACAAGCAGGAATGAGTCCTCACATATGGGTACGTCGGAACCGACGGAGCCTGCGCGGGAAAGCTCCCCAGCTTCCCAGAAGGAAAGCTTTTGGGGCTTCCCACAGCGCATGCGCGCTGCCTTCCCGCCTTCCTGACCAACTCTCCTCAGTTCTTCTTTTGCCGCGGAGCCAGCAGGTCGTGTTCCTGTCACCGCTGAAGAATTTATTATTTTAAATTGTTTCTTTGACCGCGTGTCTGCCTTCCCCGATTCCGAACCGGTACCGCCGGTCTTTATTTCTTTATTTCTTTAAAAAAAAAAACAAAAAACAACTTATTTTTCCCACTTGGTGTATTTGGTTTTTTGTGAGGCCTACAGGCCTTTACAAATTCTCCCTCATGGAAAAACCAGCCTCTGGTTTTAAAAAATGCACCAAGTGTACTGGTACTATTTCAGTCACAGACACCCATGAATGGTGTCTTAAATGTTTGGGCCCTGACCATTCTATTCCGGATTGTCCATCCTGCTCTCTGATGTCCAAACGTGGCTTACAGAACAGAGCAGCCAAATTTCACATGCTGTTTTCTACAGATAATCCAGCATCAACATCCTCAAGGTCTTCCTCTCCGGATGGATCTCAGGTAACCAAACATTCTGCAGGCAGGTCTTCGAAGGGCAAATCTCCCTCTAAGCAGCGAGAGGCCCTTGGGTTCGACCCTGAAGACCCTGCCCCAGCTAAACAAACCCGGCGGGAAGCTCCGGCTTCCAAAGCTCCTCCTATGGGGTTACAGGTTGACATCGATGGCACGGCCTCGACCGATCACCTGTTAGACTGCTCTGGGGTACCGGCCCAGACCGGTACCGACATCCAGGCAGTCGTAGCGTCTATGGGTACTACTGTACAATCCATGAAGCAAGCCATATTCGCTTTTATTAATGCTGCGAAGACCTCGGTACCGCAACCGTCGGTTCCGGTACCACAACCGATACCGGTACCCAGAGCATCTATTTCCAATAGAATGCCGGTTCCGGTCCCCGGTACCGGGGATTTTTTCGATACCGACCCGGTTCCCGGTACGCCCGATGTCGATACCGGTCGGTATGCGTATCGGTCTATGGAAGCAAATAGGCGATACTTTGAGTCTTCTGAGGATGCTGATACCTCAGATGATTCTGATGAAGCATCCCTTATACTTCCTGAGGAGCCCTCTTCCCCAAAGAGGAGAATGTCTCCTCCAGAGGACTTGTCCTTTCAAGACTTTATTCTTGAAGTAGCCAAGGGACTCTCTATTTCAGTATCCTCTGAAAAAGAACCTAGAGCACAAAAATTAGACATTTTAGGATACTCTAAGGTTCCCAAAGAGGCAGTCACCTTGCCCATTCATGACATCCTTCAGGAACACATGATGGACTTATGGGAGGCTCCTCTTACCCTATCTCCTCATTCTCGTCGGTTGGACACCATGTATCGGGTCCCTCCTTCTCCTGGATTTAAAAAAACTCAGCTTCCTCACCACTCCATCGTGGTGAAGTCTGCTATGAAGAAGATAAAGAGTACCAAAAGGCACTCTTCTACCCCTCCAGGAAGAGAATGTAGGACTTTGGATGCTTTTGGCAGGAAAATCTTCCAAGCTAGTATGCTTATTGCCAGAATCAACTCATACAGCCTCTATATGGGCATGTTTCTTAAAGAGCTTACTCTCAAAATACGACATTTCCTCCCCTTTATCCCAGAGGATAGGAAGGAGGAATTCCTGCTTCTCTTGAAGCATACACAAGATGTGTCAAAGTTCTCTAATAGAGCTGCCTTTGACTCCTTTGAGGGTGCTAGCAGAGCATCAGGCATAGCCATTGCTGCTCGCAGAATTGCTTGGCTCCAGGCCTCTGATCTAGAATCCTGGGTACAAGATGGCCTAGGCAATCTGCCCTGTACAGGTGAAAATCTGTTTGGCAAGGAGTGGCAAGTCAAAGCCACTCAAATGGATGCAGAGAATGCTGCTCTAGATAGACTTTCCAAGTCTACTTCTACCTCTGCCAAGAAAAAGTCTTTTAAGAAACCCTTCTACAAAAAGACCAGATTTTCTACCAATGCTGGCCAACCATCTTCTCAGGTTCGCTTTGCTCCTAAATGTCAGCAATCTAAACAGGCCAGAGCAAAACCTGCAGGGGCTGCTACACTTCAACAGTCCCAACCCCCTCAGGCTTTTTGACTTACTTCTAGAGAACATTCCCTTTCTGGCTCTGCAGCAACCAGAGCCTCTCACCATCCCAGGAAGGTTAACTCATTTTGCTCCCAGATGGGAGCAAATAACATCAGAGCAGTGAACCCTCTCTATCATCAGAGAGGGCTACAAACTGCACTTCTCCAGCCTTCCTCCCCATACCATGGTGAATCATCTCAATTCTCCCACGTCTCTCCTACACCTTTTGAGTCAGGAGATCACCACCCTTCTTGCCCAAAGGGCAATAGAAGAAGTTCCTCTTCTTCAGCAGGGGTCAGGGTTTTACTCCCCTTATTTTCTCATTCCAAAGAAAACAGGGGGGTACAGACCCATATTAGATCTCAGAGAATTGAACAAATTCCTCTACAAGGAGAAATTAAAAATGCTTTCTCTAGGAACTCTCCTTCCATACCTGCAAAGTCAAGATTGGCTTTGTTCTCTAGATCTCAAGGATGCGTACACACATATACTCATCCATCCCTCCCACAGAAAATTCCTACGGTTTCTGTTCCAGGGAAAATCTTACCAATACAGAGTACTCCCCTTCGGTCTAGCCTCTGCTCCCAGAGTGTTCACCAAATGCATGGCAATAGTGGCTGCATTCCTACGCACTCTGGGAATATTTGTCTTCCCCTACCTGGACGATTGGCTCATCCGAGCTCCATCTCAGTCCGCAGCCCAGGCTTCCCTGGACCGTACCAGACAAATTCTGCAGTATCTGGGACTTGTGATCAACCTCCCAAAGTCTCAGCTCACCCCTACTCAGTCCCTGGAATTCATAGGGGCCTGCTTAGATACCACCACTGCAAGGGCCTACCTTCCCCAGGCCCGTTGCCAGCGTCTAGTGCACCTTGCCTCCCAGGCTCAGTCCAGAAGCCACCTGACAGCCAGGGAGATGCTACAGCTGCTAGGTCACATGGCCTCCATGGTGCATGTGGTGCCTTATGCTCGCTTACACATGAGAGCAGCTCAATGGACTTTGTCCACCCAGTGGACTCAAGCATCAGGAGCTCTCTCAGACCAAATAGCAACCTCCAAGCGTCTCTTTTGGTCTCTCCAATGGTGGATATTCACTCAAAATCTGTTGTTGGGGGGCCCCCTTCCAACCACTGTTGCCCCAATCAACCCTCACAACAGATGCCTCCCAAACAGGTTGGGGAGCTCATCTTCAAGAACTCTCCACTCAGGGCATTTGGTCTCCACAGGAGACCACCCTTCATATCAATCTGTTGGAACTCCGAGCAATTTTCCTTGCTCTCAAGGTTTTTCATACCCTCCTCCACAACATGACAGTCCTTGTTCACACAGACAATCAAGTAGCCATGTTTTACATAAACAAGCAAGGAGGGACTGGCTCTCTGTCGCTTTGCAACGAAGCTCTAAAACTGTGGGCCTTTGCCAGAGAGCATCGAATCCATCTTCTGGCAGTATACCTTCCAGGAGTTCAAAACTCTTGGGCAGACAGACTCAGTCGAGTCCTGCTCCCACACGAATGGACCCTGCACAAGAATCAGGTATTCCAAATCTTCCAGGAATGGGGGACCCCAGACATAGACCTCTTTGCAAGTCCGTGGAATGCCAAACTTCCCCACTTCTGTTCCAGAATTCCGTGTCAGGAAGCTCTGGCCAAGGATGCCTTCCTCCTTCATTGGGGTCAGGGCCTCCTATATGCCTTTCCACCCATTCCTTTGATTCCCAAGACTCTGTTCAAACTCCAGAGGGATCAAGGATCTATGATCCTCATTGCTCCACGCTGGCCACGCCAAGTGTGGTACCCTCTACTTCTGCAGCTCTCGCAAGCCCCCTCCCTGGACTTGGGAGCTGCTCCAGACCTTCTGTCTCAAGAGGAGGGAACTTTGTGGCACCCAAACCCCAAGTCCCTTCACCTCAGAGCTTGGTTACTGAAAGCCTAGACCTTCAAGACTTACAGGTCTCTCAGCAAGTGAAGGATATCCTCCATGCTTCCAGAAAACCTTCCACTAGGCGTTCATATGCTTTTAAATGGAAAAGATTTTCCATTTGGTGTGCTCAAAGGAGTCTTGACCCTCTCACACTACCTCTGAATTCTCTATTAGAATATCTCCTGCATCTTTCCAATGCAGGCCTTAAGACGAATTCAGTACGAGTCCATTTGAGTGCTATTGCAGCATCACTCAAGCCTATCAATGGACAACCTATTTCCTCTCATCCGCTTATTGCTAGATTCATGAGAGGCCTAACCTTAACTAAGCCTCCCATTAGACCTCCTCCGGTAGCATGGGACTTAAACTTGGTTCTTGGTCAGCTTATGAAGCCACCCTTTGAACCCTTAGCCTCAACCTCCTTGAAATTTCTTTCCTGGAAGGTTGTTTTCCTTATTGCAGTCACTTCAGCTCGCCGCATTAGTGAACTGCAGGCCTTAGTGGCTAATCCACCTTATACAAGGTTCCATCATGATAAGGTAGTCCTTAGGACGAATCCACACTTTATGCCTAAAGTGGTTTCACCTTTTCATCTTAATCAAGAGGTGTATTTACCTATCTTTTTTCCAGCTCCTCATGCATCTAATGCAGAGAGGGCCCTTCATACTCTGGATTGTAAAAGAGCGCTCGCCTTTTACCTCCACAGGACACAGCAACATAGGAAGTCTTCCCAACTTTTTGTTGCTTTTGATCCTTCCCATTTGGGACTTCCAGTCACCAAGAGAACCCTGTCCAATTGGATTGCTCAGTGTATCTCCTTTGCTTACCAGAGTAAGAACCTCACTCTGGAGGGCCATGTCACGGCTCACAATGTAAGGGCCATGGCCACCTCTATGGCTCATCTTCATTCTGTATCCATAGATCAAATCTGTCGAGCAGCCACCTGGGCCTCAGTTCATACCTTTACAGCCCATTACTGCTTGGACAAGGACTCCCGCCGGGATGCCTTATTTGGTCAGGCTGTCCTCAAACACCTGTTCCATACTTAAGCAACTCCTGCCCACCTTCCCTCAATGGATGCCTGAGATCCATACGAAGATAGGGAACCCTTGGAGGGGGATCTCCCAGGCATCTTAGCTAGGGAGTCTCCATATGTGAGGACTCATTCCTGCTTGTTCCTGGAGATAGCACACTTACCTGTAACAGGTGATCTCTGGGAACAGCAGGAATTAGTCCTCACAACCCACCCACCTCCCCTAGGAGTTGTATCTCTTTCTCTTCCTTTCCTCTCTCTATTGTCTCAGCTTTAAACTCGAACTGAGGAGAGTTGGTCAGGAAGGCGGGAAGGCAGCGCGCATGCGCTGTGGGAAGCCCCAAAAGCTTTCCTTCTGGGAAGCTGTGGAGCTTTCCCGCGCAGGCTCCGTCGGTTCCGACGTACCCATATGTGAGGACTAATTCCTGCTGTTCCCAGAGATCACCTGTTACAGGTAAGTAACTGTGCTTTACAGTATCTTGGGTCCTAACTTGTCCTGTGGTGGCTGCCTTCCGGGCTGTGGCATCTGCAAATCTATTCCCTTAGGTGACTTCTCCTGCTCCTGTCTGATGACTTCGGCAGTGCATGACTGCTACTTGTTTGGGGGCCCACACAGCATCTAACAACATCAATATCTCGGGCCCATACCTAATGGCCTTACCCCCTGAGGTGATCAAACCTCGCTCTTTATACAAGGCTCCATGTGCATGCAAAGTAGTGAAAGCATATTTGGAATCTGTGTACACATTTATGCAGAGTCTTTCTCCTAATGTCAAGGCTCTGGTGAGGGCTATCAATTCAGCTTTCTGTGCAGAAGTTCCTGGGGTCAGGGCTGAGGACTCAACTACCAGATCAAGGGTCACCACTGCATATCCAGCACAACGATGTCCATTGATGACCAAACTGCTTCCATCCACAAAGAAAGTTCGTTCAGGGTCCTCTAGAGGGACATCGGTCAAATCAGGGCGACTTGAAAATACAGTGTCCATGATTTCTAAGCAATTATGATCAGGGGGCCCAGGACCAATTGGAAACAACGTAGCAGAGTTGAGAGCTTGACTGACTTTCAACTTTATCCGGGGGTTTTCGCACAGCATGCTCTGATATTTCAACATTCGTGCATTGGTTAGCCAGAAGTTTCCTTTGTGTTCCATGAGAGTCAGAAGAGAGTGTGGCACGGTGACTTGAAGAGTTTGTCCCAGTGTGAGTTTATCTGCTTCGCCCACTAGGAGGGCTGTTGCTGCAACAGCTCTCAAACAAGGAGGCCATCCTTTTGCAACTACATCCAATTGTTTTGACAGATAGGCTACTGGTCGTTGCCAAGATCCAAGAGATTGAGTCAATACTCCCAACGCATTTCCTTGTGACTCATGGACAAAAAGATGGAAAGGCTTCTGAACATCTGGAAGACCTAAAGCTGGAGATGACATCAGAGCATTTTTCAGAAACTGGAATGCTGCATCTTGTTCCGGTCCCCATTCTAGTGGGGATTTTTCCATTCCTTTGGTGACTTGGTACAATGGTTTTGCAATCAGCGCGAAGTTGGGGATCCATATGCGACAGTATCCCGCGGCCCCCAGGAAGGCTCTTACTTGCCTCCTAGTGGTTGGAGTAGGGATACTGCATACAGCTTCTTTGCGTTCTCGTCCCAGGCGTCGGATCCCACTGGACAACTGGAATCCTAGATACTTGACTTCAGTTTGGCATAGTTGTGCTTTGGCTCTTGAGACTTTGTACCCAGCCTCTTTGAGAAGGTACAAAAGTTCACTAGTAGCTTGTAGACATTCACTTTCTGAATTGGTGGCTATGAGCAAGTCATCTACATACTGAAGAAGAACCCTCTTTCCTGGGTCCACGGGGTAACTTGAAAGATCTTGATTCAGGGCAGCACTGAAGAGAGTAGGTGAATTCTTGAATCCTTGGGGTAATCTGGTCCAGGTGAGTTGGCCCCGCCTTCCTGTTACGGGGTCTTGCCATTCAAAAGCAAATAAAAGTTGGCTGGTGGGGGCTAGGCGTACACAGAAAAAGGCATCTTTCAGGTCCAGGACGGTGAAATGAGTAGCTTCAGCGGGGATCAGTCCCAAGAGAGTATAGGGATTTGGCACTACAGGGTGTATAGTTTCAACTGCGTCATTTACTCGCCTCAGATCTTGTACTGGGTGGTAATCCCCTGTCCCAGGTTTCTTAACTGGGAGAAGGGGGGTGTTCCAAGGTGACTGGCATTCCTTGAGAAGTCCATACTTCAGCAGTTTCATTAAATGGCAGTGGATACCTTCAATGGCTGGTCGGGGAAGAGGGTACTGCTTCACATGCACTGGTTCCGCTCCTGGCTTGAGGGTGACAATGACAGGGGCTATGTTCTTCGCTAGGCCAGGTGGATTATCTTCTGCCCACACTTCAGGTGGGGCTATAAGGTTGGTAGGTATACAGGAACTGGTTGACTTGATTGGAGGTGCGCTATAGAACCGCCATTCTTCTTCTCAGGGAACAGTCAGCACCATCAATCCAGCGGGCTTTGGGTTCACAGTCATTTTCATTTCTCCCCCTTCAGCAAAGGATATCTGTGCCTGGAGCTTGGCAAGCATGTCTCGGCCCAGAAGTGGAATAGGGCACTCAGGCATATACAGGAACTGGTGCGTTATTTTCTGTCCCCCTAGTTCAGACATGCGGTTCTGCAGGAATGACTTTGTGGCCTTGTTCCCGGTGGCCCCAACAATGGTGACAGATCGAGAAGAAAGAGGAGCCACTGGCTTAGCCACTACTGAATGTTCTGCTCCTGTATCTACCATGAAGTCCATATATTGGTCCCCTATCTTTAAACTGACCATAGGCTCCTGGGGACCCAGGGTGAACTTGGAGCCCGGTCTGGCCTAGTCTTCATCTATGTCATCCATGTCATAGCCTGTTGCTACTGCCACTCCCTTAATGGCGGCTTCTCTCTCGCGCTGGAACTGTGCTCGGTTCACTCCTCCCCTCCTTCGGAATCAACCTCCTGCTCTCCAGGGACTCCCTCCTCCCCTCACGGGGGCGGAGTCCAGATGCGAGCATTCACTTCTCCAATGTCCTTCTTCTTTGCAGTAGGCACACTGATTTGCACCCAATTGAAGCCTTTCGCTTCCGCGGCCTCTTCCACGTTCTCTGGTCCTATGATTAGGAAAACCTCCTCCACGTCGTTCAACTATAGCGGCAGCAAGAAGATCTGCCTTCTTCATCTTTCGTTCACTTTCTCTGTCACGTTCATTTTCATGATTCACAAACACTTTCTGAGCGACTTCCATTAGCTGTGCTGTATTTATGCCCGCAAATCCATCCAATTTCTGCAACTTTCATTTTATGTCTCTCTGGGACTGACTGACAAAGGCCACATTTACCATGCGCAAATTTTCCTGAGCGGCGGGATCATATGGGGTGTATAATCTATAAGCTTCGGACAACCGCTCATAAAAGGCCGCTGGGCTCTCATCTGAACCCTGGAGGACTTCCGATACCTTCCCGATATTCATGGCCCTCTGGCCTCCCTTCCTTAGGCCCTGCAACAAGGCCTGGCGAAATCTCGTCAGGGCCGCCACCCCCCCTTTCATCATTCGGGTCCCACCCGGGATCTTCATTTGGATAAGCCGCGGCGGCAGCTTGTGGGAGATTTATTCCTCCTCCTTCTACAGGGTTCTCTTCTAACCAACGGAGAGCTGCTAGCCCAATTCGCCCTCGCTCCTCAGTAGTAAAGAGGGTGGACAGGAGATGGCGACAATCGGCCCAGGTAGGCTGGTGGGTTTGCATAATGCTGGACATTAATTCTGTTAATTCCTGGGGCTTTGCAGTATAGGATGCATAATGCGTTTTCCAATTTAATAAATCAGTAGTGGAAAAGGGTACATAGACTAGGCTGGTTGGTCCCGGTGCCATCTGGCCCTGATCATTTAAAACAGGTACTCCAGGCACTTGGTGTAATGGCATTAGGTGCCCTGCTTTCTCCTTCTTCTTCGGGGTTACACTTCTTAAATCATAAGGCTCCCGAGCACAAACTTCCTTGGTGGGTGACCCTGAACTGGCAGGAGAGCCTCTGCTCTCAGCCTCGTCGGAGGACTCGGGCCCCCCTGACGTGCTTGGGCCTGATTCGGGACTATCACTCGGGGGAGGAAGCTTCTTGGGCTGCTGCAGCGGCACTTGCTGGGGTTCCTCATCTGGCTCCGCTTCAGGCAGCGGTGCTGGGGGAACTAACTTATGTGGGTACTGCGGTAATCTAGTCAGGATATCTGGGGACTCTGGGGCAGAATACACAGGCGGCTTCTCTTCCTCAACTCTCCGGGTTCCCCTAGTGGTGGCTACAAATATTCTACAATGCTCCTCATAACAGCGCTTCATCCATGAGGGCTGCCTTTCGCAAGCATCTAACCAGGAATCTATGTAGGGGAACTGGTCAGGATGCGCTTTTTGTACAAGCTGATGAACACGGAAAACCTTTTCTACATCAAAAGTACCCCCGCGGGGCCATGAAGTAGCCAATGCAGGCCACTCTCTTTCACATAGCATTTTCAATCTAGACAGAGACAATTTTATACCATAGTCTCCTGAAAATCCTTTACGGAAATTCTTGATCATACATTCCAACGGAGTTTGCGTGGACTCCGCCCCTCCCATAATCTAAACGTAACTACATACACCTAATGACGTACAAGACGACAAACAGTAAGGGTAGGTAGTATGGCTGTAGGTAAGGGGTCCGTACAGCCCACAAAACACTGAGGGGGGACGTACACCACTCGCTTCCTCCTTTTCGCGACCTTGGCGCGGTCGCCCGGCCAGGAACTGCACTACTCAGGAGTCCACTTTTGCTCGGTCTGTATTTCAAGACCTCTCAATCACACAGGCAATCATATTATCACAAAAATCATTTTTCAAGTGCCCAGGTTTTCTGACTAACTGACTATTTCAAACAAGAAGGGTCGATGGCTTCGGCTTCGGCTTTCTCTTATGCGGAGCGTACTAGGACCGCCCTTATGAGAGGTGATTGGGCTCTCTTGTCTCGCGCAAGCTTATGCGAGATTTCTCCAGTTAGTCTATACCAAATCAGTCTCACGCATGCAAGACTCTTTTTCCCAGGCTGTACTTACTGACTATCAAATCACAAAATTGTCTACTCACCGGATCCGGTTCCCGACACCACACCAGTTCTTGGGTTGGATCCTGGACTCCCCCCGGGTCGGAGGTGTTGGCCAGCTGGATCCAGTGGCCCGCCGAGGCAAGGTGGAACCCTCTCCGGCACAAAAGGGCCGGTGGCGCCTGAGGTTTTCCCCGCGGTCAGACGGACACGGTTCCAACCGGGCCAAACCTCGAGGCGAATTGCGTAGATTATTCACTTGAATACCATTCACTACTCGCACTTCCCGGCCAACGCACCAAGAATATGCTGCAGCGAAGTGTAATCAATGAATAAATCCAGGAGTCAATTGACAGGGTCCAAGCCAGTTTATTGTGCACAAGGCCCAGTCAGTCAAAGCTTCAAAAGGAACTGAGCAAAGTTTTTACAGAGACACTCATTTATACCTCTTTTTCAGTTTGATACATGAGAACTTTCTATTGGTTCCAGCTTGATACATACAAACTTCCCATTGGTTCCAACGTCCCCTGCACCTGTCCAATCAGAGATCCCTCCGGGGCCTAGCAACCAGCCCCCTCCCTTAGAACTGTTCTAAAAATGGTGCAGTTTCTAGGTTTGATACTTCTCTACTGCAAGGTCATCTCTAGCTTCAGGCAGGGCCGGATTTAGCTAGAGTGAGGCCCTACGCCAAGAAAAATTGTGGGCCCCCCCGTGTCCCCCCCGTGCCCCCGTGCAGTCCTGGGCCCCCCCGTGCCCCCGTGCAGTCCTGGGCCCACCCCCGTGCAGTCCTGGGCCCCCCCCATGCCCCCATGCAGTCCTGGGGCCCCCCCCCCGTGCCCCCATGCAGTCCTGGGGCCCCCCCGTGCCCCCGTGCAGTCCTGGGGCCCCCCCCGTGCCCCCGTGCAGTCCTGGGCCCCCCCGGGGCCCCCGTGCAGTCCTGGCCCCCCCCCCCCCCCCGGACAGCATCGCGGCTGTTTGAGGGGCTTCAGAAGGAGCCGGGGAAGCCCGCGTGAGGCCCCAGCTCCCTCTGTACAGCCACCAGCGTGAAGAGCCTTTTCCTTCACGCTGGCGGCTGTTTCTGTGAAGCCGCGAATGCTGGGAAAGGTTAAAGGGCAACCTTTAACCTTTCCCAGCATTCGCGGCTTCACAGAAACAGCCGCCAGCGTGAAGGAAAAGGCTCTTCACGCTGGCGGCTGTACAGAGGGAGCCGGGGCCTCGCGCGGGCTTCCCCGGCTCCCTCTAAAGCCCTCCGGTGGGCCCTTGCCAGCTGTGGGCCCTACGCCAGGGCGTACCTGGCGTATAGGCAAATCCGGCCCTGGCTTCAGGAATGCATGTACTGAAACATTTCTTTCTTTTGCACACAAGAGAATAATGAAAGACTTATGAATTCATGTAAAACGTCTTATTAAGCAGTTTAAAACAGTTTTCTCATTTTTCACAGATTTTTGGTTCTTTTCTAGCTATAATGGGGGTTGGAATCCAGGCCTAACTTACAGGCCTTTCATATTAGCAGACCATTCTAGGCCATAGCCTGCCACATCCCCATATCTCTGCCTTCCTCTTACATCCTGACTTTACTAGCAGGTGGGAAGGGCCTTAGCCAGGGGTGGCCCAAGAGGGGTGCAGGTAGGGTTGCCAACTTTTTCACCGAGAAAAACCCGACACCTTTGGCTCGCCATGCTCCACCAATTCTCCTCCCCTAGTCCCACCCCTGCCCCGCCCCCAGCCCCACCCACAAAAATTACCGAGGATACGTGTAGGCTAACTTCCTTGGTCAGATAATAATTAAACTGGGAACCCCAAAATCCAAACATGAAATGTACAACACTGGAAAAATAAAACTATAAAGTAATTTCCTCTTGCACTAAACAAAAACGCAAAGATGTTAGCAATACACACTTCCCAGACCAGACATATTCCAGTTAATAAATTCAAAATAAAAAGTATTTTTCTACCTTCTGTTTGGGCATTTCATTTTTCAGTTGCAATTGCTCCAGTCACTTTCTTCTGGTTTCTTCGTGTCTTCTGCGAGCTATCCATTTGGCCTTTCTTCTCTTTTAGATGTTTTCCATTCTCTCTCTATATCTGCTTTAACATATTGATTGTTTCCCTTTTGCTCTTTCCCCCAATTCTTTCCTTATTCCTTTATCATCCATTTAAATTTCACCCTTCCATTCTCAAGCCCCTCTTACTCTCCCAATATCCGACCCATCATAGACTTTTCTTCCACACAAAATATTTCTTCCCCTCTCCATTCTCATTCCCCATCCATTCTAGTCCTCCCCCAAAATCAGTTCCCTTATAGTTCTAGACCCACCCAGCATCCACTCCCTTCTAGTCCCATTCTCCCATGCCCCACATCAGCCCATTTCCAGTCCTATTCCAGCTCTTCATAAGCCCATTTCCAGTGCTAGCCTTCACATCACAGGCCATTTCCAGTCCTAGCCCCCGAACCCCAATCACAACCCATTTACAGTCCAAGTCCCCCATCACAGCCTATTTCCAGTCCTAGCCCCCCCCCCCACCATCACAGCCCATTTGCAGTCCTAGCCCCCCCCCCACCATCACAGCCCATTTACAGTCCTAGCCCCCCTAATCACAGCCTATTTCCAGTCCAAGTTCCCCCTCCCTCCACCATAGCCCATTTCCAGTCCAAGTTCCCACCCCCCATAGCCCTTTTCCAGTCCAGGTCCCCCCCCCCCCCATCACAACCCATTTCCAGTCCATGTCCCCCCCCCCCCATAGCCCTTTTACAGTTCAGGTCCCCCCCCCCCTCTATCACAGCCCATTTCCAGTCCAAGTCCACCCCCCCCCCAGTCCTTTTCCGGTCCAGGTCCCCCCCATCACAACCCATTTCCAGTCCAAGTCCCCCCCATAGCCCTTTTCCAGTACAGGTCCCCCCCCATCACAGCCCATTTGTAGTCCTCCCCCCCCCCCCCGTGCAGCTGCTGCTCCTGCTTCTTACTGAGCAGCAGCTGCAATAAAGTTAATTTAAAAGTAAGGAAACCTGTGAGAAACCCTCCGCTCCTATGAAACTCCTTCTGCAGGGTCCCTGGCTGAAAAGGAAGTGACATCAGAGGGGCGGGCACTGCAGAAGGAGTTTCATAGGGCCGGAAGGCCCCTCACAGGATTCCTTACTTTTAAATTAACTTTATTGCAGCCGCTGCTCTGTAAGAAGCAGCAGCAGCGGCTGCAAGGGGGGGGGGGCAGGACTGTGATCGCAATCGCGATCGCAAGCGCAAAGCCGGTTTTCTGCTCTGGCCGCTCCCGATCTCGCAGCCAGAGCAAAAAACCGGCTTTTCAATGGCCGGTTTCGGTTCTCTGCCGGCAGCCGGTCCGACCACAGGAAAACCGGCCAGGCCAGCTGAAAACCGGCTGGTTGGCAACCCTAGGTGCGGGGCCATGTGCAGAGATTAATTGCGGGACCTCATTTGCATAAGGAGCCTCACTTGCATAAATATTTGCATAATATTAACATGCGCTTTTAGTAAACATGCCTCTTAATGAGTGTCTGGATAAAGAAAGACTCACAGATTTCTATATTACTATATTGCAGTGGCAACTGCCAGGCCCATTAGGAAATACTATAAACACTGACCATTTAGAACCCATAGCAAATCCGCCCTATCATAACAGCACTACCAGGACTCACAAAGGACCAAACCCTACCTATCAAAAGGCAACACTGCAAATATTAAACCAATACATCTCAGAGAATACCAATACATTTCACTGGGGGAAAGAGAACAAGTGGGACTGTCAAATAGAAACTACATGAACAGAATACCTCAGCTCGGTTACACATGCAGAACATAGACCGTCACTAAACAAAGAACAAGGGATCACAATTTAGCAATAGGAAGATAATTAAACTAGGAACCCCAAAAGCCAAAACATGAAATGTACCACACTGGAGAAATGAAACTATAAAGTAATTTCCTCTTGCACTAAACAAAAACGCAAAGATGTTAGCAATACACACTTTCCTGACCAGACATATTCCAGTTAATAAATTCAAAATAAAAAGCATTTTTCTACCTTCTATTTGGGCATTTTATTTTTCAGTTGCAATTGCTCCAGTCACTTTCTTTTGGGAAAGGTTAAAGGTCATTGCCTTTAACCTCTCCCAGCACTCGCGGCTTCACAGAAACAGCCGCCAGCGTGAAGGAAAAGGCTCTTCATGCTGGTAGCTGTGCAGAGGGAGCCGGGGCCTCGCGCAGGCTTCCCTGGCTCCCTCTGAAGCCATCTGTTGTGCGATAATGGAGTTTGCGCGGGGTCCTGTGCGAACAACATTATCACTCAATGGACGGGCCGGCCCTGGCCTTAGCAGGGTGCAGTAGTGGGTAGGCAGAGGCTCCATTGGATGTGATAGGGGGTTGGGGCCTTAGTGGAGAGCAACTAGTCGGGCAGGGGGAGAATGTAAAACAGCATTTTACACGATCAAGTAGGCTCTTATTAAACTGCCTAGAGGTATGCACACATATGAAGTAGGCACACAGACACCTAGCACCTACTTTTATATAATACATGCATAGAAATTCCCAGGAGCACAGAAAAAATGGATAGGGATTGATTAAAGAAAAATAAAAAAAAATCAAAAACCAACACACCCAATTAATTAAATCAGCTTCAAAGTAAGAGCAGCTGTGCATGCCTGCTTTCCCTGGGTACTCATGAAGGCACATACGTGCATACAGGGCTGGCCGAAGTGTTTCTGTCACCCCAGGCAGAAGCCCTAGCTCTGCTACCCCCTCTGCCCAGCCATGCTGCCCCCCCCCCCCACTGAGCCACACCACTCCACCATGCTGCCGATTCCATTGGCAAGGTTGGCATGATGGCAGGGATCCACGGCAAACCATGTGCTTCAGCACACATAGCTTGCCACTTCTGATTCCCCTCTGACAACTTCCTGTTGAAGGGGGGCTCAGAAGCAGCAAATCCTGTTTGTCAAAAGCACATGGCCTGCCATGGGTACTGTGCTGTCAAGAGGTTTGCTGCCCTAGGCAGCTGCCTAGCTGATGGGCCGGCCATGGATGCATGTTGCCTTTATAAGATAGGTAAAGCATATGCACCTGTGCCCCTTTCCTGACTAAGCACCCTGTCAAAGTTACCCCACCAAGGCTGGCTAAAGGCATTAGCAAACCAGGCACATATGTAGGGCCCAAATATCTGGGGGGGGGGGGGGGTGCTGTTAGTTGTGTGCACGATTCAGGAGGCTAGAGTTTGCCATCTTTCTGGATTTTTCTCAGGATTGCGCAAATTTTTGCCTTATTATCTAGAAGCCAGAAGGATGGCAAAATCTTCTAGTCAATTTTCAGAGTTTAGACCTCTATCTGTAGCTCTCCAGTCTTACCAACTGCCTGAGTGAGCCTGCACCGGAAGGCAGTTCTCACAGGAAGGGAGAGTATGAGCCAGGCAAGTTCCTAGGCTGTGCATAAGTGGAAAGTGCCAAGCTCTGCAAGGGGTCCTGGGTGACCTTGGAGAACGTAGTAGAAATTGGAGAGAGATGGGGATAAAGTGTGAGAGACTGCTGAGGGCTGAGTAAAAGAGCTGGCAACAATTGCAAGAATGCTGGATGATTATGGACAGAGCTGATGGAGGAAGGACAACCTCTGGGTGAGTCATGAGCAGTAGTGAGCAGCACAGCACCAGAAGTGTGTCTGTGTGCACGTATGGGTGTGTACATCTGAAGAATAAGAGTGTAAACACGATTCAGCGAGTAAGTGCATGTGTGTCTTTCCATGTATGTATGTCTTCTATGTCTATTTCTGGTAGGGCCAGTGTCAGCTAGTTTCTTTTTGAAGATTTGGGCTGGAAGAGTCTGCTAGTATAAATACACACCGATGTGCATACTAAGTGGAGGGAATTTATCCAGGTACTTTACCATGTGGGCAAATTCATTTGAAAACTGTGCTAATATTGTCTGCTCCGAATCCTTTCAGAGGCACAAAAGAAAGCAAAGTATATTTTGTTTCTTCTATTGGTGGTGCCTTTTTGGCACTTAAATCTTTCTTCATTTATACCTCAGATACCATACATTACATGTAAATCACACTCTTCAGGGCAGTCCATCCTTGGCATCTTTGGTTTGTATCAGAGGCAATGGAGGATGAAAGTGACTGGCCCAGCTTCCCAGCACACTTCTAGTCACTAGGCTATTCACGCAAAGCGTGTGCTTGCTCACTCCCCATGTTCCTTGCAACTCTTGTCACACACTGAACTGAGCTCTGCAGTTTTCTTTTCAGGCTATTTTTGAACAGCTAAAATGTGGGCAAAGGTTAGGAATGAAGATCTTGGGTGGTGGGGGGGGGGGGGGCAGAGAGACATGGCAGATAATGAGCCAGTGTAGCTCTGTGGGGGGTGGAGTTTGAAACTAGAACTAAAATGGGAGTTCATGGTAGGGGCTCATAAATGTATGTGTCTAGAGCAGGGGTCTCCAAACCTGTCCTAGAGAGTTGCAATCCTGTCAGGTTTTCAGGATATCCCTAATGAATATGCATGGGATATTTGAATGCACTGACCCTATTTTATTTGAAAATCTCATGAATATTCGTTAGAGATATCCTGAAAACCTGACTGGTTTGCAGCCCTCCAGGACTTGATTTGGAGACCCCTGGTCTAGAGCCCAGTATTTATTTAACGTCTCTTCTATACCGCGCTATTTAGTATCAGTGCGGTTTACATACAACAAAGGATTTATACAGCGCAGGCAGCTGCACTGTATTTACAGAGAACAAGGTAGCATAAACTTGGACATTGCTGGGGTAACTATTTACAGAGTATAAATATCGTTACAGGGTGTGGGTATATACAAGCTGCTATTTACAGGTATGCGTCATCAACCATGGTAGGGATATATACTTGGTGCTATTTACAGGTAAGCGTAGTTGATGCTGGCGCCCGGGGGTGTGGATGCCTTATCGCGTGCTGTGTGTGTTTGTGTGGTGGGCCTGGTGGAGGGGGGTGGCAGTATGTGCGCTGTCATCTGAGTAGTGTTTGAGGAAGAGGTGATGCTTTAATGCCTTTCTAAATTGGGCCAGGTCGGAGATTGCCCATATGTTAGGTGGAAGGGCATTCCAGCATCTGGGCACGTAGAAACTAAAAGCCCTGTTTGTCGTTGCCTGTGTGCATTGTGGTGTTTCCTTTGGGATTATCAGTCTGTTGATTGCTGTGGACCTTCTTGATCTGTTGGAGGGCATAGGCTGGATAAGCTCCGCGAGGGAGGTGGAGGAGAGCCTGTTGATGGCCTTGAAGGTCAATAGTAGGGATTTAAACAAGAGTCTGCCATGGATGGGGAGCCAGTGGAGATGTCTCAGGATGGGTGTCACATGATCCTTTCTGGAAGCACTGTAGAGAACTCTGGCCGCAGTGTTCATTGCTAGCTGGAGTGGATTAAGAGTGGATTGTGGGAACCCTTGTAGAATTGCAGTCGTGTAGTTAAAGTGCGGAATCACCAGCGCTTGGAAGATCGTCCGGAAGTCTTCAGGCTCCAGCAGGGAGCGTAGGTGCCTGAGTGTCCGGATCTTGTGGTAAACTGCTCTTACTGTGTTACTTATGTGGGCCTTCATGTTCAGGCGTTGGTCTAGAGTGACTCCTAGGTAACGGATTGTGGATTTGGTAGTTAGTTCTGCTTCTTTGACCTTTAAGGAGGTTGGAGGGGTGAAACTTTGGTTCCTCGTGATGAAGAGGACTTCTGTCTTCTTGTGCTGTATTCAAAGGTTTTGTGTTTGGAGCCAGTTTGATATGGCATCAAAGCAGTTTGTCAGTGGGGAGAGGTCCGGCTGGTCGGTTGTGAATGGCATGTAGAGCAGTACATCGTCGGCATATATCAGGCAGTTGATGTTGAAAGATCGGATGAGGGTGCAGATGGGCTGCAAGTATATGTTGAACATCAGGGCAGAGAGGGAGGATCCCTGCGGTGCACCCTGCCACTGGTGGAAAGGTTCTGATGTTGAAGCACCGGATCTTACGTGCTGCCATCTGTCAGATAGGTATGATTCGCACCAGCTTAGGGCTGCATCATGAATACCCCTCTTAAGTCGTACCAAGAGGAGCTCGTGGCTTACTGAGTTGAATGCAGCGGCTATATCCATAAAGATGAGGGCAAACCCCTGGCAGATGTTGTTGACTCCAGTGATTGTTATTGAAGAGGGTGGTGAGAAGTGTTTCAACACCGTGTGAATCCCTGAATCTATGTTGGCAGGGGTCCAGCGGAGCAGCAGTGTTGATGTGACCCTGTATTTGGCGTTGGACTTCTTTTTCAATTATCTTGGCGAGAAGTGGTATGCTTGATATAGGCCTGTATGAGTCGACCTTCTGGGGGTCTAGTTTGTTGTTTTTGAGCAGAGGTCTGATAGATGTGTGTTTGAGGCTTCGTGGGAATGATCCTGTTGAGAACAGTTCCATGATTCTGGCTATGAACGGGCTGAATTCGCTGCATAGCGACTTTATCCAGAAGGCAGGACAGGGGTCAGTTTGTGCGGTGGTGGTGTTGATAGCAGCGATGGTGTCTTCGATGTCTTTCTTCGAGGGGGTGGAGAAGGTGGTCAGTGGTGTAGGATAGGGTGACTCATGTGCGGTGGTGGTCGTTGTGGACTTACTGGTCTGGCATAACAGTATAATGTTAATCTGACCTTGCCCGGATCTGAGTAATTTAGCAACTCTTCACTTTTCTTTAAAGTGGCCGGTGTCATGTGCTGTGTTGGTGCTTCAACCAAAGCTTGTTTAAGCCATCTGTACAGAGAAAAAAAAAATCATACCTTAGGCTAGACTGAAAGCCCTGCTATACCTTGATAAATACAACAAACTGCCAGTGAATAAACACACTTAAAAAAAAAAAGCACACTGCAAAGACGCACAGAGCGAGATTGTTTTACAGGACACCAGAGCCCTGTAGACTGTATATCACTATGGAACACCATGCAGGCAAGTGTCACTCTTAGGACCCCAGGGAAAGCAGTTTTGCTTTCCATTAAAGCCTCTTTGCCCCTGAAGGCACTTAGGCAAGCGGAGCTGTGTACATTTTGAAATGCTTGCTTCCAGTGCTTGCGGCTACCACAGACTTCATGACAAGCCCTCTGACCCAGTAGTTAATAGCCATTTTTAGCTCATGCTCACTAGAAGGCTCAGTTGCCTGATCTGGGTATATTTAATATTGCTAGGTTGTCAGGAGAGCAAGGAAAAATAGTGAGCGGCAGGAAAATAAAGCAATTTTCTTTAGTAATCACCTTCTAGTCTCGTTATTTCAGCAGCGGTGACCTGTCTTTGTGTCTGTATCAGTCAGGTAAGCACCTGCTGGAAATATTAAATGCCAGAGGAAGTTGAGGGTGCTTAACACTCTAGTAGGTTCCTATTTAGCTGGTAAAGATCAGTAAATTAATGGATTCTTGTACCTTTTAACCCTTTTTATCCCCTATGATAAATGAATGAAGAACTTTTATTTGGTTTTTTGGCCATGCTGCTTCCCTCTAGTCTTATGACAAGCATAGAGCACCAAGGGGGGAGGGGGCAAAGGACAGTACTTCACACTGGCTCTTTTTTGCTGCTGCCACTTCAAAATTATGTGGCACCAGGAAAGCAGACAGCCGCAGTTATTGACTGAGCCAGGTCGACCCCAACAAGCTGGCCAAGCTCTGCTCTTAGTCCCATCTATGCAATTGTTTCCAATTTCTTAAAGGGCATGCAATGGGGCACTGCAGGGCTGGCCCAACCACTTGGCAAGCTAGGCAGTTAGCTAGTGCAGCAGCTTCTGAGAAACAGCAAAATGCAACTACAGTCAAAGCAAAACAATGGGTCCTAACAGCCAAACAAACTCATTTGGCATTTGCAAATATTAATCCCTTAAGTGGCTTTTGGAAATGTCCCTCATATTTACAAAAGAAAAAATGTGATATTTCAGTATGTTGTCTAAATATGCACTTTATGGAATTTTCTGGGAGATATGGTGCTGAGATGATTGAGTTTAATTATCAAAATCGGGGGGGGGGGGGGGGGTTGCGCTAGGGGTTTAAAAGCTAATTGTGAAGAGGCAGAAGGCTAAAAGTTTGCCTAGGATGTCTAATCTTGCACCAGCCCTGGGTCACGGCGAGAAATATTTCAGCCTATCGGGGTTTGCTTGTCAGGTAGCACTCAGGACTGGTGTATCCTAAAGCTTTGTCCTTAACCATGCACACATGGCTCAATTACTAAGTCTCTGCCATGCAGACAGTTTGAGTCCTACTGTCCTATTCCATCCACAGACAGTAGCATAACAGTGGTCATCTGTCCGTTCTAACTACATTTTTTGGTTCCTAATCTAACTTTAGGGCTTACTGAAAAAGTGTACCCAACCTTGCAGTGGCATACCATGGATCTGTAGCGCCCAGAGGGTGAAGTTTACATTTCTGCCCCCCCCCCCCCTTTCAGTACACACTACATCAATGGCCCCATGCTTGCTTTTGTTTTTAGACTTTCAGCTCTTCCTCCTATGTCCTCAGACTAGTGCTTGGGGGGTCATGGCCCTCTCCGGCCTCCTCTTCCTCCCAGTACACCATTGCAACCTTGTTTTTTAACTACACACTTCAAAGCACTCCCATTTCTTCAAAGAATAAAATAAACTGGGAGATAAACTGCTCGATCATTCCAGCCTTTGCATTTCCTTCCCTACTGCAGATATTATCTGAGCTCTGCCTTTGCCCTTGAGTCTCCTTCACTATGCGGTACATCTACTAAACAGTGTGGTAAGCTGCAAACCTCCACAGTATCTGCAGGGGGTGTTCCCAAGAGAGGTCCTGCAGATACCGCAGAGGTTTGGATTTCCTGTGGAGCAGAAGAGAAGAGCTCCTGCCCTTCTCATATGCCCAAACAAAGTTGGCCACGATATTGCAGTGCTGCCCCTACCGAGTTATTGGACAATAGTGACACCAGTTGGCCAGAGTTAGGGTGAATGCATAAATGGTCACAAAGGCAGCCACTGCAATAGCTGGGCTAGGTGGGAGCTACAAAATAGAGGAAAAAACCTGGATAGTTGCAAATGAAGGCGCATGGCATGTCGCCATAAGCAAATAAAAGCCATTTTAGATTAAGCTAGAAGCCCAAAAGAATAGGGGACTGTCAGGCCAGAATAAGCATGAAAGAAAATTGCAGTAAAAGGTTTCTAGCTTTTATACAGGTTTATGTATCCTGAAATTTTGGTTGCTGTAGGACAGTGCTTCTCAAACATTTATCCAATATGACCCCATTTTAACACTTTGTGACCCTAGATGCTGATGTAAACAAAATAGCAGACCTTCACACCCATCCCCTCCCTTATCCGCTTCTTCCTCTCCCCACTTCTCTGAAGCATGAAGCAGAAATGTGGATATACTGAACACCTTATTGGCTGTGGGATCTCCAGGAAAGATTTGCAAAACCTTGGTGTACAGACAAATCATATGCATAAATAAAAGCACTAAAATATAAAAGCAGAACTGCAGCAGTTTTCATGTTCATGCATTGTTGCTGCTTCGGTAGAGAAGCTGAATTATGGTTTAAACATCAGCTTATCTGGGTGTTCTTTAGGAGCATTTTACAGCTTTTGACATTAATAGTTCTGTGCTAGTACAATTTATAGTCTGTTTATTTAACATCCCTTCAATAAAGAGAAATGAAAAGACGTAAATCTCCAGTATATGCATCACATCCTAGGTGATGGGTTAGTTTCATGATTTGCCTAGAATAATGTTATTCACCATGGATTTCTTCCCTGACCATCCCCAAATTGTTAGGATTGGACAAACGTCCCACTAGACATTTTGCACCTGCTTTTGCTCGCATTGCTTATGGATATTTTTCCCTTCCAGAAGTTGCAGGAGCTGAATACCTTGGCAAAGAGACCTTTTTTCAAAGCTTGTCTAGCAAATAGGCTCGCAGACTGATTGTTTTCATCCCAGTTTTGCCTAAAACGTTAATCTGGCCCTAGAAGCATAACAGAATCCCACAGTACCCTAATCCCAAATCTCCATACTCAACTTCAGAGTTAACAACCCCTTCAGTATTCTGTAGGTATGACTGCACGTATTTAGTCTTTGGATCCCAAAATGGGATTGCCAACTGGCTCCTTTTCTGCCATTCAAGCTGGTCCAATCTGGGTTTTATCCCATCGAATGCATGGAATTGGTGTGCTGTTTTTTTTTCTTAAGAAAATCAAAACTAAAATTATGTGCCTGCAACCAGAGCTGGATCAAGTCCTAGATGAACTAGGCATCTGCCTAGGGCTGCATGATTAGAGGGGCAGCAGCATAGTGCCAAAATGGCAGAATGGTGGTATTTAAAAGCAGTGCATGTGTACCTGAGCTCACAGGTGCTGTACTTCATGCATTGTCTAAGTGCTGCAAGGCAGCCTAGGGTGAAGTAAGGTGTTGGCAGTGGCAGCAGATAAAGGGAAGAAACAAACCCGGCAAGGGGAAGGGAAGGAGGGAAGGAAAAGGGGAGATGCTGGGCATGGGTGTGTAGGGCTAGTGCCCGTTTAGAAACTAATGTCTGAACCAAACAGCATGGCTTCCTGTTACAAGATGGATTACTTGCCTGTTCAGGAACTGTTCCAAACCATACAAGATGGAACTCTTTTCTGCCGTGCCATCAGTAAACTCTGCAGATCAAGCAAGTCAGCAGAATCATTGTTCATGCCTATGTGCTAGAGAACTCGCTCTCATCTAGAGACTGTGCCACTGGCCTTAGGATTTGCAACAATATATGCACCTGCATCTTTCCTGCGCCATGGACCTTTGTTTGGAGAAGGACCACCTGACCACTGTTCCAGGATTCACTGAATATGACATATAGTATCTGAGACCAGCCAAGCACCATGCCATGAGGGGGTCAGGACAAAGAATTATACGCTAGAGAGAGACTGCTTCTGCACTTTTCCTAGACTGCTTCTACACTTGTTTTCTGCAACAGCTTCTAAGACTTCTGATATACTGCTTGAGAACTGTAACTTGGCCTGTTCTGGGAGTTTGTTTTCTGAAGTTCTTAGCCCTACTGCCTGCCTGCCTCAAGTATAAAGACTAACGTTGTATGGCGTGAAGCTCTCCCACAGACCTGCAGCTTTGTTACCATGCAGCTCAGCTCTGCCTGTAGCAGACTTTGAACCACCGCCATACTTTGACTTCATGTTATTCTTGAGACAATTTCTCGGACCCAGCCACAAACATTCTGGCAGGAGCTAAGGTACTGGTCTTTAATTCCTCCCCTGAGGTTGGGGCTAGCTTAGACAGATATGTAATGTATGTCTGAGTGCAGAGCAAATCAGTGATGTTGGTTGCTAAAACAGTGATTAGGTCTTGGTAATTGTAATCATAGGGCTCCCTAACTTAATACCTCCGAAGACTAATTTATGTTAATTTGGCACTATTTTTCTATTAGTAATAAAGTTAAATTTATATACAAACAGGGTTGGTTCTTGTTCTATCATGTGTTTTGTTTGCCAGGTAGTCCTATGGAATCCTGGAAAAATGGGGAGTAGCAGTTTTCCCTAGACATACAGAGTATTTATCTGCTGCTGACAATATCTTCTACAGGTGATAGTGGGGAAGAAAAGGGGAGATGTTAGATGGAGTAGGGAGAAGGGAAAAGAATGAGAGATACTGGGCATGGATAGTAAAATTTATTAATGTAAAATAACTGTCTTGCAAGGAAGTGGGACTACATACAGGGACATAGAACAACACTGTTACACACATAAGAGGTTAACTGCTTTTTCTCTTAAACAGCAGAGGAAAAGTTAGAGCTTCCAAAATCCCTCTGCTTCAACAGGTACCAAAGCTCCACTAAACGGAACGATGGTTGGGAAAAATCATATTGCTAAAGCTATTGCCCCCTGTTACAGCTTCTGCCTCTGTCCAGACAGAGCCCAATTCCAGTTGAAGGACTGGTTCCATGTGCAGGATGCCTGCAGGCCGAAGCCCTCATGAAACAAGTGGAGCAGCTCAGAGGTGGCAAGGCTGAGAAGCATTTGAGACAGTGAGAAGTACATTAATGAGGTGCTTCTTGAAACATCCAAGCTCTCCAACAGAGGTGAAGACAGAATGCTACAGAATGAAGAAAGTTGAACACATGTCACCAGAGCCTACAGAATCAACAATCTAGCCCTTGAATTGAAGAACCAATATGCAGTCCTGGAAGTGGAGGAGGTGAAAACATCCCAGGAAAGGGAAGAGCCAGAGCTCAAGCACCCTAAAGTTGCTGAATCAGTGACCACAAGGAAGCAAAGGGTAGTGGTGGTTGGTGACTCAGGGGTACTGAGGCATCCATCTGCCAACCAGACTTGATGTCCAGAGAGGTGTGTTTGCCAGATGCCAAAATCAGAGATGTTGTTACAGAGAGTTTGCAGAGACTCATCACACCTACTGACTGACTATTTGATGTTGCTCATCCATGTCAGCACAAACGATACTGATAGGTATTCCTCCGAGTGTATCAAAAGTGACTTCATGGCTCTGGGACACAGGATAATGCAGATAAGTGCGCAGGTGGTGTTCTCTTCAAACCTCCCTGTTGAGGGTAAAGGCCAAGGCAGAGAAACTTGAATCCTGGAGATGAATGCATGGCTGTATAGATGGTGGTGTCAGAGTGTTTTGATTTCCTGGACCATGGGATAATTTTCCAAGGGCTGCAGAGCAGAGATGGCATCCATATGCCCAAGAAGGGTTGAAGTATCTTCTGCAGCAGACTGGCTAACCTACTGAAGAGGGCTTTAAACTAGATTTGTTGGGGGATGGGTGAAGAAAGCCCCCAGGTAAGTGAAACATTAAATATCTCTGTAGAAATTGGTAAAAGGGGCAACATCTGGAAAGCAGTGTTTATAAATGCCCATAGCATGGTAAATAAGATCCCAGATATTGAGGCTTTAATAGAAGATGCTGACTTGGATATAGTGGCAGCTATGGAGACATGATTTATGGACAACCATGACTGGGATGTAATTATACTGGACTATACTTTATTCAGGAAGGACAGGGTAGGAAGGGGAGAAGAAGTAGCACTATATGTAAGAAATATTATAGCTATAGAATTACAAGTCTTAAAGGGAGCAAGGAGACACTGTGGTTAAACTAGAAAGATGGAAAGGGAAATACATTTGCACTGGTATGACATACAGATCTCACAGGGAGAAGAAGTGGGCGGAGATTTAATAAAAGACACATGCAGTAGTGCCATGAAAGGAGAAGTGCTACTGATAGGTGATTTCATTATGCTGGATGTTGATGGACATCTCTGCAGTGATGTCTAGAAGTAAGGAGATCTTAGATTCTTTATAGGGAGAACTATTCCACCAACTGGTAACAGAACTCACATGAAGGGGCCACACTGGACTTGGTGCTCACCAATGGGGAAAGTTGCTGATGTTATAGTGGGAGATCTTGCATCCAGTAATCACCAGATGGTGTGGTTCAGTATTAGGAATAGGGCTGATAACATCCATTCAAACACAAGGGTCTTAGGGCCCAATTTTCATTTAGGCAGGTTATGCACCATGTCATGTTTTCCATATCTATCTTTAAGGTGCAGAGCGCTAAGCGGGCAGCATCAAAAATCGCTGCTACCTGCTTAGTGCCATTCTCCGCCTCTGCTCCGCTCCAGAACACCCCAAACACAACCTGATACTAAGCAGATTGCATCTGGGTGCATTAAAGACTTAACCGGGATTTTTTCCAAAGGCACTACCCATGTAGGTGCCTTTGGAAAACCCCGTGTTAAAGCATTTACACAGGTAACATGGGCTGTTACCCATGTAACTGCCTTCAAAAATCAGGCCTTTAGACTTTAGGAAAACTGACTGTCAAGATGGGACAATACCTCAAGGAGTTGTTAGCGGGATGGGAACAGATGGGGATATTTTAAGAGCAATAACCCTTTGTTAGACAGGTAAATAAATGTAAAAGGAAAGAGGTCACTATGATTATCAATAGTAGTAGCTGAAAAGGTGAAGAAAAAGGATGGTCTTCATAAAATACTACGGCTTCCTCTCTCTGTGATCTATATCTATCTATCTCTGAAAAAAAAACATAGAAAAGTTAGCAAAGTAGTCAGGAAAGCAAAGATACAAAAAGAAGAAATAGCTAATGCAATATAATGGGGCGATAAGACATTTTTCAGATATATTAGTGAAAGAAGGAAGGGCAAAAGTAGTATTGTCAGACTCAAGGTGAAGGGGAGGAATATGTAGAAGCTAATGAGGATAAAACAGAATTGCTTAACAAATATTTCTGTTCTGTGTTCACAGATGAAGGACCAGAGCAGGACTTCAGAAAACACCCACAAATAGGAACAAAAGTGACAGGGCATCTTGAACGATTTTCAGAAGACTGTTCATGAGGAACTAGCTAAATTAATAGTAGACAAAGGGATGGGACTGGATGGGACATACAAGAATATTAAATGAGCTTTGGGAAGTTCTAGCAGGTCCACTAACAACTTTTCAATGCTTCTTTATAGTTGGGAGTGGTCCCCCCCGCGATCATATTACCCCCCTCCTTCTTCGTTTACACTGGCTCCCAATCAATTTCCGTTTTCAATACAAAATCCTCACAGTCACCCACAGAGCATTGCACATGGGCTCCCCTCAGTATCTAGCGGATTCTATCCGTCTTCAACCTTCTCCCCGTCTTCTCCGTTCAGCACACGGCTACTGCCTCTACCTTCCTGCCCCATCCTCTGCGCACCTGGAAATGACACGCCACTCCGCTTTCTATTTCCTGGCCCCTGCCCTCTGGAACTCACTCCCGTTTGCCATTCGCACAGAGTTATCCTTTCAAAAATTCAAATGCTTACTTAAGACTCATCTGTTTCAGCAGGCCTTTGAACTCCCAGACCCTTAAAACCGGTATCTCCACAAGTACCTTTCTTAACTTATTTTTCTTGCTCTTATCTTTTCTGTCTCTGTCCTGTCCAAAATAATGGCGTTCCTTTCCTTTCTTCCTGTTTGTATTTGATTGATTGTATTGTACACCACTCTGACGCACACGCTTGGGCGGTATATCAAGTGACAAATAAAGATAAAGATAAAAGATAAAAGGCACATGTGGTCCCTTTACACAAAAGCCAAAATAAGGATGAGGGTGAAAACTACAGGCCAGTTAGTTTAACCTCTTTTGTGAGTAAATTATTGGAAACGCTGCTAAAAGAGAATAGTGAGGTTTCAGGAGTACAATGGATTGCAGGATCCGAGGCAGTTCTTGTCAGACAAATCAGATTGATTTCTTTGACTGGGTGACCAGGGAGTTGGACCAACGGACAGCCCTAAATGAGGTGTACTTAGATTTCCATAAAGCCTTTGACACTGTTCTGCAGAGACGACTTATAAACAAATTGAGCACCCTAGGGATAGGCTCTAAAGTGATTGACTGGGTTAGAAATTGGTTGCGTGGGAAGTGACAAAGGGTACAGGTAAATGGAGCTCACTGAGGAGAAGGATGTTACCAGTGGTATGCCACAGGGATCTGTCCTTGGTCTGATTCTTTAATATCTTTGTTAGTGATATTGCAGAAGGGCTGTCTGGTAAGGTTTGCCTCTTTGCAGATATTAAAATCTGAAATAGACTAGACAACCAAGAAGAAGTAGATAGCATGAGGAGGAATCTAGCTAAGCTTGATTAATGGTTGAGAATTTGGCAGCTGAGATTTATGCTAAAAAAATGCAGGGTCATGCATTTGGGCTGTAAAAATCCAAGGGAGCGGTACAGTGTAGGGGAGGAAGCACTTCTGTCCATGAAAGAAGAGCGGGACTTGAGCATGATTGTTTCTGATGATCTTAAAGTGCCTACACAGTTAGGAAAGGCGACTGAAAGCCAGAAGGATGCTTGGGTGCATAGGGAGAGGAATGGCCAGCAGAAAAAACAGGAGGTGATAATGCCTGTGTATAAGTCTCTGGTGCAACCTCATTTGGAGTTGTGCGCAATCTGAGTCCATACTTCAAAAGGATATAAACAGGGTGGAATCAATGCAGAGGGTGGCTACTAAAATGGTTAGTGGTCTTTGTTATAAAGCATATGAGGACAGACTTAAAGATCTTAATATGTATACGTTAGAGGAAAGGTGGGAGATAGGATATGACAGACATTTAAATACCTCTGGAGCATAAATGCACAAGAGGAGAGCCTCTTGATTGAAAGCAAGCTCTGCTACAAGAGGACATACAATGAGGGCAAAAGGGGATAGACTCAGGAGTAATATGCAACATCTCTACAGAAAGTGGTTGATACATGGAATAGTTTCCCAGTGGAGGAAGTAAAGACGACAGAATCTGAATTCAAGAAAACATGGAACAAACACAGAAGATCTCTAAAGGAAAATAGGGGACTGTTGTAGTTGATATGAAAGGGCAGAAAAGATAGAAGAAAAAGACCACATGACCTATGTTGCTATGACAGGAATAGATGGAGAGAGCTGGGATTAAGGAGAATGGGTGGATCGAGTGAGGGAGATGTAAAGCTGTAGGTAGATGCATTTTAAAAAAGGGAAACTGAGGACTGACTTGTGAAAAGGTGAAATCTGAGTGGATAGAAAAGCAGAAAAATAAGTGGGAGAAAGAAGAAAGATCAATGTCAGAGGTAAATATAGGGGAGGAAGTAAAGATAGGAAACAAGAAAAGAAATGGAAATGGGAAATGCATAGGAGACTCTGGGAACAAAGTAAAGCAGAAACCAGAGACTAAGAGCGATATATTATAAAATTAAAATGGCTAGGCATTAAAGGCAGAAAAAGTAATTTAATATTCAATTTTAGGTATTAGAATATGTGGGCAATTTCTTCAGTTATATACGTACCATGACAGTAATAACTTACTGCTAAGCTAGGGTATGTGGAGTATGATCTCAATCTCTCAAATTTACTGCTAACGCTCCCCGCAGTACTTGCATTGTGCCAAAGAGCTTCCTTCTGGAGTTTATATTTTCGGTAAGTATTCAAGCCCTGGGCCTCGGGTAGGCCTTCAAACCAACCAACTGAAGCAGCTAAAAAAAAAAGCCATTCATTTAGGACAGTAATTCAAAACAAAGCAGAGGCCCTGTCCTACCTTTCAGGAAAGTCCATAGCAGAGCAACAAAGTGTTCCTTATACATAAGTGGAGTGGGCATAGCCTGGAGTGCTGCTTCTTCCTGTTCTAGGACTTTTCCCAACCCAGGGTTTTTATACTTCCTAGTTCGACCCTGCCTTACTGTCTAGGTTCTCTTGTTCTAGCTTTGTTAAAATGGTCCACTGGGGAAATGTGTTTAAAAAGGATGGGGATTCTCCTATATATTCCCTCATATAAACTCCCTCTCAGTTTAACCTGTTTTGGTTGAGCACTTGCGTCTACTGTGGCCACCTCCTGGGAAAGGCAATCATTTTGGTGATGCCATCCTGCTCTATGTTTCATCTCTAATTGGAAGGACTGGAGGCTCAGAAACCACCTCATTATGCATACATTTGTACCTTAATGCTGGGCTGGCCACTTGAATGGTTGGTGGCCCATGATTAGGGTGAACTGACATTCTAGTAGATAGTACTGGATTACCTCCAGAACCCACTTTACTGCCAGTGATTCCTTTTCAATCACTGCATTTTTCTTCTTATGGGAGTAACTTTTGGCTTATGGAGGATGTGTTGACTACTCTAGGCAAATGCCCACGGCATCAGTTTTCATCAGGAATGGCTGATTATAGTCAAGGCTTATCAGAACTGGTTCTGAACACAGTACATCCTTAAACATATGGAACGTTTCTTCTATCTCTGCTGACAAGACAATCTCTTCCTGGGGCTCTCTTCTGTAAGAGGTGTGTCAACGGTTCCACCTTTTTGATGAAGTGTAATATGAAATGTCAGTAATAGCTAGCTAATACCAAGAATGTTCACTTGTTTATTTGAGTAAAGATCAGGCACTCTAGCAAGTGCATCCATCTTCCATATCTCTGAATGGACTTGCACTTTCCTTATAGAATAGCCCAGGTACTGGACCCTCTTGTTCTCCAAGAAAGCACTTCAGGTTTGATGTCAATCCAGCCTTTCACAGGCTTATAAAAACCACTTAGACTTGGGTCAAGTGGGCCTTGTCCATACTGTAGATTGTCATTGAGGAACAACACTGCCTATCCTCCATGAGGCATCAGAAGGTGGTCTGCCAGGCACTGGAATACAGCAGGAACCCCATAAAGTCCAAAGGGCAATATGGTGAACTGGAACAGCCATGGAGAAGTAAAGGCCATCTTCTCCTTGGCAGTCAGGGTAAGGGGCACCTGCTAATATCCTTTTATTGTTCAGTATGGAAATAAACAGGGCTCCTTCCAGTCTCAGTCAGTTCATCAACTCAATGCATAGGTATGCCTCGAATTGGAAGCTTCATTAACCTTTTGGAAGTCAATATAGAAAGATAAGCTAAATAGAGCCTAGGAACCAGTACATTGTCAACAACTAGTTGTTGCTGGACTCTAATCACCCCAAGTTGAACATCTTTGACTTTTATTAGCCATGGTTTTGTGACGGTCTTCCAGAATTCAGTATGATCACTCCTGGACAATCACTCTTTGATCTATGACAACATTGTGAAAGGCTAGATGAGTCCTTCCTGGAATGATGGAGAACATATCCACATTCTGATTCACAAGATGATTTAGATTGGCCTTGTACACCCCACACAGGACATTTGGTGATTCAGTATACTGATCTAGGATTCAAAAGGAACTTCTACTATAGTCCAGGGAAATGAATTTGGAATGGATGTCTTAGGACCCACTTTATTAAAAGGTTCATGTGGAAGATCTCAGCCTTCTATTCATCCAGTTGGGTCACCTTATAGTCAACCAGCCTTGTCTTCTCAATGATTTTTTAAGGACCCTGACACTTGCTTAGTGGTTTGCTCTTCAGTGAGGACAGTAGAACCAGAGCTTGATCTCCAGGTTGGAAGGCTTACAGAACCACAGAACCATTGTATTCCCGAGTTTGTCTGGCTTGAGCCTTCTCTAGATAGCTGGAAAGACTGACAAGTTCTTTCTATCCTGTGGATGCAAGAACAGCTTAGTTTTGACTTGTTGCTCCTCCCAAGACTCCCAGACTACATCTAGGATTCCCCAGGGTTTCATATTATAAACAGCTTAAATGATGAGATCTCCATTGAGCTTTGAGGAAGTTCTCAGTTGGTAAACAGTACATATGGCAGTAAGGATAAGGTCATCAGTTTGGGAGTGGTACACTAAGGGATGGAGAGTTTTTACTTTTAACAGTGCATAAACTTGCTTCATTACCCATGACACAAATGGCATCCCTGGTTTATTAATCTCTTGGATAATCCAACTTGTGAGAATACTTCTATCAGGACACTTGCTACTATGACATCCATATTATGTAGTGCTACAGCTTCAGGGTACCGAGTTGTTAAATCAAGAATGACAAGATTATGTTACCTCATAGTGGACTTACTAAATGTATGGCTACTCTCTCAAAGGGTATCTATGACTGACATGGGTACTAAGGGGGCAAATCTGATTCCAGCAGGCTGAATTAGTTGACAGACTTACTTATATATCCCAGGCTTGCTTCAAGGTAACATGCTTATGCAGTGGATGTCTTAATAAAGTAATTCTCAAAGCAGATTGATGGGATTAAGGCAGGAAATTGGAATTTTGAATTGTTTATGTTTATTTAAAAATTTGTTATACCGCTCAATACCAAGGGCACCTGAGCGGTTTACAATAATAAAATAAGGCAAGTTAAAACAAGCACTTGGCTGCAGGAAAAAAGGAAAAGAACGCCATCAGATTATAGGAAAGAAGGTAGGAGAGAGGCAGGAAAGCTGAGAGCAAAGATAACATAACATAAAAAGTAACAATAAACAAACGCTATCAAGGGGGGAGGAGGGGGGGATATATGGTATGTGGGTGATGACAATGGAAAATTGTGGTGGGAAACTGTTTGGGAATGGCTGGAGACCCCTGTTCCCATAAATTGGAAAGTTCTCTGGCAAGTTTAAAGATGTTCTCCTTGCAGAGTTGCTTAAAATGTTCTCTTGGGCCTCTGCAGCTAGTATGATGATCTCTGCAATTTTCAGGGCTATGCTGGGACTTAGTAACTCTATGGGGAGAACATCTTAAAACGCAGAACCTTCCAATCTATGGGAAACGAGGTCTCCCGCCTTTCCCCAATGAACTTCCCAGCCAAATTCTGATTTACCACTTTAATCCCACTAATCTGGTTTGAGAACTACATCAACTCCAGTTATTAAGATGGGGGTATGACCAAGGCAGTGTGATTTCAGAATGCCACAAGCATATCTAGCCCTGGTTGAGAGGTCCATGTCTATACCTGCTGCTGACCCATGAATAAGGTAAAAAAGTGCTGTTTCTTGGCTTAATTCTTCCAGGGGATGTGCATAATGTACTTACATCACCACAGCTATTTCCTGCCTGAAGAAACCTGAGCATAAATACATACTCCAGACATATTACTGGTCTTCCACTGCATGTCTGAGTATCTGAAATGGAGGCTGGGATGTGCAAGTCTCATAGCATTTCATAGCATTTCTGATCAGGACCTCAGAAAACACCCAAACAGGAACAGAAGTGAGGGGCATCTTGAACAATTTTCAAAAGACTGTTTGTGAGAAACTAGCTAAACCTAAAGTAGACAAAGTGATGGGAGCAGATGAGATATACCCTAGAATACTGAGGGAACTTGGGGATATTCTAGCAGCTCCACTGATTGACCTTTTCAATGCCTCATTGGAGTTGGAAGTGATGCCAAAGGATTGGAGAGAGCACAGGTGGTCCCTTTACAGAAAGGCGGAAGTAAGAATGTGGTTGAAAACTACAGGCCTGTTAGTTTAACCTCAGTGGTGAGTAAATTATTGGAAGTGTTGCTGAAAGAGAAAATGAGGATTCTGGATTACAGGATCCGAGGCAGCATGGATTCACCAAAGGCGTCTAATCAGATAAGTCTGATTTCTTTGACTGGGTGACCAGGGAGTTGGACCGAGGGAGAGCCCTAGATGTGGTGTATTTAGATTTCAGTAAAGCCTTTGACACCGTTCCTCACAGGCAACTTATAAATAAACTGAGCAGCCAAGGGATGGACCCTAAAGTTACTGCTTGGGTTAGAAATTGGTTGAGTGGGAGGCGACAAACGGTACAGCTAAATGGAGCTTACTCTGAGGAGAAGGAGGTTGCCAGTGGTGTGCCCCAGGGATCTGTCCTTAGTCTGATTCTTTTTAACATCTTTGTTAGTAATATAGTGGAAGGGTTTCGGATAAGGTTTGCCTCTTTGCGGATGATACTAAAATCTGCAGAGTAGACACCCAGGTAGGTGTAGATAACATGAGAAGGGATCTAGCTAAGCTTGAAGAATAGTCTAGAATTTTGTAGCTGAGATTTAATGTTAAAAAATGCAAGGTCATACATTTGGGCTGCAGCAATCCAAGGGAGTCTGGTATAGGGGGTGAAGTACTTTTGTCCACTAAAGGAGAGGGACCTAGGCATTTTATGTCTGATGATCTTAAAGTAGCTAAACAGGTAGAAAAGGTGAAACAAAAAGATAGGATGCTTAGGTGCATAGGGAGAGGAATGGCCAGCAGAAGAAAGGCGGTGATAGTGCCTCTGTGTAAGTCTTTGGTGTGACCTCTTTTGGAGTCTTGTGTGCAATTCTGGAGACTGCACTTTCTAAAGGATATAAACAGGCTGGAGTCAGTACAGAGGGTGGCTACTAAAATGGTTTGTGGTCTTCATTATAAAGCATATGAGAACAGACTTAAGGATCTTAATATATACACCTTAGGGGATAGGCGGGATAGAGGTGATAGATTGAGACGTTTAAATACCTCCATGGCATAAATGCACAAGAGGAGAGCCTCTTTCGATTGAAAGCAAGCTCTGCTATGAGGGGACATAGGATGAGGGTGAAAGGGGATAGATTCAGGAGTGATGTGGAAATATTTCCTTACCGAAAGAGTGGTGGATCCATGGAATAGTCTCCCATTGGAGATGGTAGAGATAACAGTATCTGAATTCAAAGAAGCATGGGACAAACATGGGATCTCTAAAGGAAATAAAGGGGACCGTTGCAGTGGTTGATATGGAAGGGCAGACTAGATAGAAACATGACAGAAAAAGACTACATGGCCTATGTTTCATTGTCACCCCCCTTCTGAAATACCTCTGTTGGCACGTCTAAGTATCCAGTTCTGAGGCTGTGCAATTTGGGGACATCCACATTTGTAAAATGTCCTACATTCATGCATTACCCAGTCTTGCAACCTGTATGGGGCACATCTCCATAAATGGTTAAAGGGACATTCATTTTTGTGTGGAAATGGAATGATTTCAGAAGGCACTTATATGTGCTTCCCTTCACCTGCCACTCCCTCTGATTTCTGGATGTTCTGCTCTGGATTTTCTAGATTCTTACTAGATTCCCTTTCTAAAATGCCAATTTCAATGTTTACTGCTAACACCATGATACTGCAATGTTCAGGGTTAGTAGTTTTTGTATTGGAGTCTGTCAGACGGCTGCCTGGGTGAGAATCTTCACAGTCTTGGCAAGTGCATATATCTATATGATTTGCAAGGGATTGTGGGCAATGCAGTTCATTCACACCAGACACAGCTGCTGACAATAATTTAGTTGTGCTCAAGTGTTAAAGCCAATAAGATATTTATTTATGGGGTTATTTCTCCCAACACAGATATGCTTGGTAGCACATAAATCAGGTTACTTGCTTCCAGTGTTTAACTTGAAAAAACAAAATCAAAATCAGGAAAATAACATTCAAACTTGTCAGGCATTAGCTAATGTTTTCTTAGCATATATCAAACAACAAACGAAAAGCCACAAAGAAAGAAAAAAACTGTTCTTTTCAGGTTAACTTCTGATAACTTCCCACATAGATTCAGAAGTGATTCTCTCCTAGCTCACAAGCAATTAGGTAAGGCTCAATTGCTAGCAGTTATCCAGCTGAAACCCCTTAGCTAGCTTGCTTTCTACTGTGTGGGTCAAATCCTGCTTCAGGAGCTTTTCTGAGTAGATTAAAGAACAAGTTTGTATTTCTTTGTGATGGTTGCTGTACTTTGTAACAGAAAGTTACCAAAGGAGTTTAGACAGAGAGCAGTCCATATAAACACATTCTTCATCTGCAAACATTCCCCCTTCTTCAACAAGCATGGGTTCAATATCATGGATTGGCACAGATGAATCTCTCAATGGAGCACTTTCAGGAGAATACTTGTTTCCCTGCTGTCTTTCAAGGTTATAGCTAGGCCATAGATCAGTGTTCATACCTGAGCTTCCATTGCTGTTAGAGTTCCTCTCTATATAGCCTGGCCAGTATGTAGTCCAGTTCTTATGTCCAGCCTTCCAATCCAGATCCCTGGACACTGGATCTCTCTTCACATACCTTCTGGCACGGGTCTTAGGGTCCCTTCCACGTGCAGCCGTCTCTCTCACAGGTACCGTCTGGAGATTCCTAGCTCTGCAGCACCATTCCTCTGGCTTTCCCCAGTCCAATGGTGTATGCTGGCCCTTGGAATGCCTCCCAGTATACGTACTGCTCTGGACTCTTCTAGACCTCTCAAAGGCTTTTCTCTTCCTTCTTCCAAAGGGTTTCTTTCCATCTCTGTCCGTCCGGTTTGGCTTCTGCTTCTGATGATCCTCCTGATGATGAAGATGATCAAGCTCAAACTGCTTCTCAGGATAATGAGGCTGATTCTCTGTAGAATAAACTCTACCTTTATTCTGCTTAGATGAGTGCTCCTCCCTAACACAGCGCAGCTGTGCTGAATCAGGCCCTGCCCTTTGAGATGAGTGCTTAGGGATTACCTCATAGCCCTCCTGATTGAACACACGTTTCCCCACTTCAGCTCCTCTAATGGCTGTTGGAAACCTGGTGCATTCTGGGACTGGTAGTCTTTTATGGGAAAATTCTGTTTTCTTATTTCTACCAGAACTGACAGGTTGCTTGTTCAGAGACACTTCACCTTTTCTATAGCTCCTTCCTGAGCTATGATAAGCTTCCTTATCACAAGTCTTAAGCTACATAATTTAACTACCACAATTTTTGCTGAGTATAACCAGCAATTGCAAAATGTTTGTTTCTTTATTGCCTCTGAATATAAATTGCATTATTTTTTCTTGTGGCAACTGCCTGGCCAGTGCTATGAGAGAGGGGACTCTCCCTTAAGGGTGCCTTGAGGGGTCTGCCACTTACTCCTTGCCTCAGGCAACAGACTGACTTGAGCCATCCCTGGAATTGGAAGGGATGCGTGGCTGAAGGTTCACCTAGGGCATCAGATACCTTTGGTCTGGCCCTTCCTGCACCTGGATTAAAACCCTGTACTAGAACAGTGTGATCAGCAGGAAAGGGGTTACTTGGCAGCTCTATTCTAAATGGCCTTTATTTTGTGAAATTTAGAGGTGTAGTACAAACACAAACCTTCTCTTATGCTGGCCTGAATAGCTTTTTTTTCATAAAAATTACCATAGGCTAAATATTTTAGCATATTTTATTATGCAAATGGATCAGAAATTTCCTGAGTTGGGACCAACATGATCAAGCAGTTTGTGACAGCTGTCTACCTACATTCCAATCCTATCACTTCAGTTCAGTTAAAATTAATTTTAACAGGAAAAAAAAGAAAATGTCTTGAAAATGTAAAGGTTAACATAGGGAAGTATGTTCTGTGCTTTTGATAAGCTGTGTAAGCATTCCAGTGTCTTCGTAAAAATTGTCTGCTGCTTAAGGGTATTTTGTAGCAGTGTGAAAAATGAAATTGAAGATAGGCAAAAATGACAAACTGAAGGCACCGTACAAACTAGCCAATTTATTGAGGCATGATCTTTCAAGAACAAGAATCCACCACATCTGGCAAAGCAGACCGTTGTCCTCTAACCAGATGCCTCAATAAATTAGAGGTTGGTGGAACCTTCTAGACTAACCAATTTCGCTAATCCACCAAGGAGGGATAGTTACTAATTAAGGAAGTTACACTGGCAAAAATGTCTATTTGCCCTTAATGCACATTTCGTACTACAATGCAAGATAATTACAGTTAACCTGATCATCTTTTCTAAGTTCAAATAAGGGACACTCAAGCTAGGAGGTTCAAAATTATGGAAAATAAAAAAATGTTTATAATAACATTTTAATTTAATTTAAATTTTAATTTTAACCCAAAATTGTAATCAGTAGGCTATGTTTATAACTTTACTTGCAAATGTGCCAGTCAGGCACATTAAAAACACACTTTCTTTTTGGCATTTTAAAATGAAAGTAAAGTTTAAAGATGAAATAGAAACATACACTCTAGGCTAAGAACCTACACAGATGATAGAATCAACAAAATCAGCTGACCGCTGACCATGATATTGATGCTGATGTTGGCCCCAGGATGACAGGCGCCAGCTCTGTGGGTGCTTTATTTATTTATTTATTTATTTATTTATTACAGTCTCTTATATACCGCGCTATTCGGCATCAGTGCGGTTTACAAACAACAACATACACATCTCAATAATTGGAGAAAGGTGAATAGTGGTGTACCCCAGGGATCTGTGCTGGGTCCGCTGCTTTTTGACATATTCATAAATGACCTGGAAAGTGGAATAACGAGTGAGGTTATCAAATTTGCAGATGACACAAAACTATTTAAAGTTGTTAAAACCCAAGAGGATTGTGAAAAATTGCAAGAGGATCTTGATAAATTGGAAGACTGGGCATCAAAATGGCAGATGAAATTTAATGTGGACAAGTGCAAGGTTATGCACCTAGGGAAGAACAACCCAAACTATGGTTACACGATGCAAGGTTCCACATTAGGAACCACCACCCAGGAAAAAGATTTAGGCGTCATTGTGGATACCATGTTAAAACCCTCGGCCCAGTGTGCAGCGACAGCCAAGAGAGCAAATAGAATGCTAGGTATGATAAGGAAAGGAATGGAAAATAAAACAAAAGATATTATAAATGCCTCTATATCTTTCCATGGTGAGACCACACCTTGAATATTGTGTGCAATTCTGGTCGCCGTATCTTAAAAAGGATATAGCGATTTTAGAAAAGGTTCAGAGAAGAGCCACCAAAATGGTAAAGGGGATGGAAGGATACTCCTATGAGGAAAGGCTAAAAAGGTTAGGGCTCTTTAACCTGGAAAAGAGATGGCTGAGGGGAGATATGATAGAAGTCTATAAATTAATGAACGGAGTGGAACGGGTAAACGTAGATCGATTGTTTACGTTATCAGAATATAGAAAGACTAGGGGACATGCAATGAAGCTACAGGGTAAACTATTTAAGACTAATAAAAGAAAATATTTTTTCACTCAACGTGTAATCAAACTCTGGAATTTGTTACCGGAGGATGTAGTAAAGGCTGTTAGTGTAGCTGGGTTTAAAAAAGGTTTGGACAAGTTCCTGGAGGAAAGGTCCATAAACCATTATTAAGAAGTGACCGAAGATATCAATGCTTGACCCAGTACAAGCATTGTGGAACTTGTGTCTCTTGGGGAAACTGCTAGGTACATATGACCTAGATTGGCCACCTTTGGAAACAGAATACTGGGCTTGATGGACCTTGGTCTGACCCAGTATGGCATATCTTATGTTCTTATGTTCTTATTGATTTGTGTTTACATTGAACTAGGTGCATAAACTTCGATAACAAGGGGTAAACTATGTACATCTATGTGGCAGATTGGTGTCATCTCGCTTGATGTGGTCGTGATTGGCTGTGTGGTAGGTCTTACTAAACTAAGTCGGCTAAGTGGTGGGTGAGGCTATTGAGGTGCTGTCTAGGGGGTAATGCTGGAGGAAGAGATGGTGCTTCAATGCCTTTCTAAACTGTGAGAGATCTGAGATCGCTCGTATGCTGGGTGGTAGGGCATTCCAGCATCTTGGTGCACAGAATTTGAAGGCCCTGTTCACGGTTGAACATGTACATTGGGTTATTGATTTAGGGACAATCAGCGTATTAACTGCTGTGGATCTTCTGGACCTATTGGGGGGGGGGGGGTGCTGGATCAGCCCTGCCAGTGATGTCGCTGAGAGCCCGTTGACAGCCTTGAATGTTAGCAGTAAGATTTTGTATGTGAGTCTGCCACGTATTGGGAGCCAGTGTAAGTGCTTAAGGATGGGGGTCACATGGTCTTTCCTAGAAGCTCCATGGATGACTCTTGCCGCAGTGTTCATTGCCAGTTGTAGAGGGTTCAGTGTGGTTTGAGGGAGTCCTTGCAGGATTGAGTTTGCGTAGTCCAGATGCGGTATGATTAGTGCCTGATAGACTGTTCTGAAGTCGTCTGGTGTTAGTAAGGATCTTAGGTGCCTGAGAGAACGGATCTTGTGATATACCGCTCTCACTGTGTTGTGTATGTGCGTCTTCATGTCTAGGCGCTGATCTTGTGTGACTCCGAGGTACCTGATCATGGATTTGGACTGGAGTTCTGCTTCGTCGACTTTGAGAGGGCGGCGTGGAGAAGTTTTGATTCCTGGTAATGAATAGGACCTCTGTTTTCTTATGCTGAATTCAGAGGTTTTGGGTTTGTAGCCAGTTGGATACTGCATTAAAGCAGTTTGTCAGCGGGGAGAGGTCTGGGTTTTCGGTCGAGAACGGCATGTATAGCAGTATGTCATCCGCATATATAAGGCAGTTGACACCGAATGAATGGATCAGGTTGCAGATGGGCTGCATGTATATGTTGAACATCAAGGCGGAGAGGGAGGATCCCTGTGGGACACCTTGTTTTAGGTGGAAAGGCTCCGATGATGTGGACCCTGATCGTACATGCTGCCATCTGTCAGAGAGGTAGGATTTGCACCAGTCTAGTGCTTTGTCTGTGATCCCCTTCTCTTTAAGGCGCTCAAGGAGAAGCTCATGGCTTACTGAATCAAACGCTGCCACAATGTCCAAGATGAGGACAAAACCTTGACGGATGTTGTCTATTCCTGCAATTATGCTACTGAAGAGTGTGGAGAGAAGTGTTTCGACCCCATGGGCCTCTCTGAAGCAGTGTTGGCATGGGTCCAGTGGTGTGGAGGCATCTATGTGATCTTGAATTTGGCATTGAACTTCCTTTTCGATTACTTTCGCTAATAGGGGTATGCTCGATATCGGTCTGCGTGAGTCAACCTTCTTGGGGTCCAGCTTGCTGTTCTTCAGTAGCGGTCTTATGGATGTCTGCTTGAGGGATTGCGGGAATGTGCCTGTTACAAAGGATTGGTCCATGAGCCTGGCTATAAAAGGGCTCCAGTAGGATCGGAATTCTTTAATCCAGAAAGCAGGGCAGGGGTCGGATTGAGCCGTGGTCATGTTAATTGTAGCAATGGTGTCTTCAATATGCTGCTTGGATGGTGTGAAGAAAGTGGTGAGCGGTGTTTTGTGGCTGGGCTCAAGCGATGCTCTAGGTGATGAGGCCTTGTTAGTCTGACATAATTTGGATTGTAAGTAATCTGCGAATTCTTGGGAGTGGATCTCGACTGGTTGGACTGCGGATGGTTCCTTTGTTAGGTTGTTAACGAGAGCGAAGAGGTCGTGCGGCCTGTTCAGTGAACGTTTTAGCGTGTCTGTGTGGAATTGTCTCATGTTCATTGTTACTGCTTCTCGATGAGCTGCCAGATGCTCGTTATAAGCTCTTTGATCGTCTGCTGAGTGGGTGTGGCGCCAGCATCGTTCAAGCTTTCTTAGGTGGGTGAGAGAAGTTTTTAGTTCTGCGGAGTACCAGGATGCAGAGACTCACTTTGCTGGAGGCTTGTTTGATGGTGGAAGGAGCGCAATTGAACTGAGGGTCTTATTCCAGTTTGAAACGAGATCCTCAGGGTCGTGAGCAGTTGATGTGAGTAGTGAGTGGGTTGTGCTAAGAATCAGGTCTCTGTTGAAGGCTTGGAATCTTCGTGGTGGTGCTTTTGAGAGACCGTTCAGTCTTCTTGCTTCCTTCTGATTGCCGTTGGGCAAGGGTATTTGGAACGTTATCAGCTTGTGGTCTGACCAGGGGACTGCCGTGATGGACAGCTCGTGAATGTTGGATGGGGTGGTAGTTGTCTGAGGAGCAAATATCAGGTCCAGCATGCCTCCTTTGTCATGGGTCGGTTCCTTGATCAGTTGTATATATCCTAGTTCAGCAAGGGCTTCAAGGAGAGCTGATGCGTGTGAATCTTGAAGGGAGGGTAGATTGAAATCTCCTACAACCCAGTTTTGTGTGTATGGGTTTTGGGTATTGGAGGCGAGGTCAATTATTGTTGATAGAGCATCTGGGTCCGCTGATGGAGTCCTGTATAGGAGGGTGATAGAGCAGCGCTTGTTTGTTATTGTGAGGGAGTCGAGGAGAGATGTGCTGGTTGGGTTGCATGGGTGGAACTGGAGGTCTGTTTTGGTGATGGCAAGTACTCCTCCTCCGCCTTTTTCATTCCTGTGGCATGTATGAATAGAGAAATTGGCAGGCAGGAGTTGGTTGAGGAGGACATTATCGTCACTGGAGAGCCATGTCTCTGTAACCAGGAGTATGTCCAGGTCATGGTGGGCTATCATGTTGGACACAACGGGCCATTTCTTGCGTATGGAGCGGGCATTTATGAGCGCACATCTCAGCAGTTGGGGGAAGGGGTTCTCAGCGTGTTTTGCTTTCTTATTGTGTTGTAGTGCGATGTGTAACAGGTGGTGGTGAGTTGTGCGAGTGGCTTCCTCTGGTTTGTGGAAGGGGGCATTTGGCCATCTCTTCCTGTGATTCTGGAGAATTGGTATTCGGTTGTGGTTGGTAGATAAGGCTGTAATGCTGCTTTGGCCTATATAGAGGAGGTAGAGGGCAATTGTGACAAGGCTTGATAGGGCCATTTTAGGTGTTTACCTTGTTGAGTGTGGTCAGGGTCATACACTTCAAAGCAGGTAAATACAGGCACTAACACCTGAAAGCAGGTAGATATGAGCACCAACACTTCAAAGCAGGTAAATACCAGCACTTACACCTCAAAGCAGGCTAGGTATGGGCACTATCACTTTAAGCAGGTAAATACAGGCACTTTCACTCCAAAGCAGGCACCAAAGCAGGCACCAATACTACAGAACAGGTAAATACAGGCATTTATTCCTCAAAATAGGCAAATACAAGCGTCAGGTTTAGTGACAACACTTCCTCTGAGAGATTGCAGTGTTTAAATACTCTTCAGCATTCATGGCAAAACCAAAAGGATCTTTTCCTCACCGGGACTGCACTTGGGTAGACTAGGTCTGATGGTCGTTTGATCAGCGCTGTGGTACCGATGGGCACTGATAGGTAATGACCGTGCGGGCTGGACCGTAGCGGACCTCACCTAAGGGCCACGCCAAAGGGCCCTCTGGCGAGGCCCTCAGGCGCAGGCCCGCCTGGCGGCGGCTGCCTTTATCCTTGCTGCTCCTCCTCCCACAGCCCCGATTGGGCTGGAGTCCCCTGAGCGGGAAGGTTGGCTGGCCCGCTCAGGTGTGCTCGACCCCGATCGGGGAGCACGATGATGGCGGTGGCTTTGTGGCTTGAGCACCCCCTAATGTTTTCTTCTGTAAGTCTGTATGTGTAACAAAAGAACACTATACTCTACAGCTGCAGGACAAGGGAAAAGAAGGTTTCTGTATCATAACTACTGCTCCCATCTCTCTCTGCTCCCTATTGGCTGGCTTTGTCTGACTGATGGTTGCCTGGGCCCTGTGGAGGAAGCAGATCCAGGTTTGTCAGATGTGCTGAGGACTTGGGAGTTTAAGATTACAAAGTTATAGAATCCTAAAATTTAGATGGTTGGCAAAGCAGCTGTCTTAGACTGAAGTCTAAGTTATCTGGGTATTTTTTAGAGTTTAGATCTACAGCTCGCCAGTGCTCCCCCCCCCCCCCCCCCTTTCACTGTGCAGAGTAGTGGTAGATTCCAGCCAATGCAAAGGCTGCACTAGTCACAGGAAGGGTGGGCTGATTTTCTGTTCAGGATCTAGGAGAAAGTCAGTGGAATAAGTGGGTTTCTTGGTAGGGGTGAGTGGGGTTGCTGAGAAAGGGTAGAAACATAAGAGGACTGGGGGAAAGTGAGAGGAGGCTATTGCAGGCTGAAAAAAGAACTGGTAGCAAAAGCAAGAACTAGAGACACTGAAGTAGAGGAGTGCAGAAGCAGCACAGCACCAGTAGACAGAGACAGAATCTGTCTGAAAAGTGCTAATGTGCATGTACATACCTGATTTGGGGGGTAGAGGGGTGGATGAATGCATGTGAATGTGTGTGACAGAAGTACAACAGTGTATATGTTTCTGTGTCTGATGGAAATAGTCTCATATAAATAGTTTCCCTTTGAAAATTCCAGCTGGAGAAGTCCACTGGTAAAAATGCAGAGCAGTATAGGAGTGGGGACATCTGTTTTAAAATAAGGAACATTTAGGCATCCCCACCAAAGTAATACGATTCCAGGGATAAATCCTTAAATTACAGGATGGTTGGCCACTTTATTACTGCATAAGATTGTCACACAGCCAGGCCCAGTATGAACCTCAGGGGAATCCGCTCTGCCATCAGCTGGGGAGTTTAAGGTGCATCTCCGCTCTGCCACCCCAGTAGACCTTCACCAGAAGTAAATCAGTCCATTAACCAAAACAAAACAAAACACTCCCCACGAAACAAAGGAAGCTCAGCCACTATATAGTAGGTTCAGTCTCTGGAGCACTGGTAAAGCCTCAAAGTGAGCCAGCCCACTTTTCCTCCCACTGAAACACCAGGAATTAGCCAGCCACACAACCCTGGATACCACACAAATTGCAAGGCCCACACCAGACCAGCCCTGTCTTGCTACTGTTCCTTCAACTAGCAACAGTTTACAATATCCATGTCAGTTTATCAATAGCTCAGTCCATGCCACTGTTTTAAACCACTGTTGCAAACTTGGGCAAATCCTTACTCCTCAATGGCTGGAGTAGGGTTGGGGAAGCCTTCCGCCTCCCCCTCCCCTAGGCATTCTCAGGCCCAGACCAAATCCACCATAAGGTAATTCAGGAAACTCACACATCTGAAGATCTGGATTCCTGACATTCCATGTCCTCATTCTACAATCCCAGGATTCTGCTTGTCCCTGCTCCATAGGTTCTGGCATTTCCAGAACTGTGATGACCTCACATAGAGCTGACTCCAGGCCGGAGGAGCCCTCCATGGTGCTTGGGAAGCTGCTTTATATCCTCCTCATTCTATCAGGGAGAAATATCAGCTCCACATCTTCCTCAGGTGTTCTCCCAATAATTGCACCACCTGGGCTTTCCTGTGGCAGGGCCTTACCATCCCTAATCCCAAGAGATTCTGGGACCTGTAGTGCTTGACCTTGTCACAATACAAAACATGCAAATGAACATGAAGCACCTTATTATTATGCAAATTGAACAACACAGTTTGCATTTAAAATTGAAAGCTTCATTATTCATGGAAAACTAATGCCAGCTCTGAGCTGGTATTTTCTTTCCTCCTGGGGACATTGGGCCACTAATGTTCAGCTTGATACTCCTGGGCACCTCTTAAAGGGCCAATGACTAAAATAAACAAACCCGATCCTCCTACCCCACCTGCATAGAAGACAACCCCTGGCACCAAACATAATAGTATAGCCAGACTGCAAATTTTGGCAGACCCAGGATTAACATGGGGAGGGAGGGGCAATAGGAATGCAGAAACCCCATCATATGCACTTACCTCACCCATTCTGCAGTGGGATCCAGACCTTCCTTGCCTGATTTGCAGTGATGGCATGCATGTTAAAACCTAATGGGTGGTGAGACATATGCACCACAGCTGCAAGTCAGGGAAAGCCATGGGAGAGGCCTGAGGCTAAAATGATGGGATCTTGGTCCCTCCAGACCCACCCTTGGTTATGTCCCTGGCCTATCAGGGATTTCTCTGGTGTCCAATGGCTGGGCTGGAGCAATCCCCTGATTTTAAATCAGCTAGTTTTGTGCATTCCAAACCAGAATGAACTTCACTCCTTTGCCAAAGTATGTTGTAAATGATTTTAATCTTTCAGATTTACTGCTAGTACTCATCTCAAAACTTGCATTATGCTAAACAGAGCTTCCTTCTAGAGCTCATAAAGTATAATATATACAGGCAACATATCAAACTATTCTTGGAAATTCTTTTATATTCATGCTGGTGGCGCCCAACAAAATTGGAAGAATTTCTGTATCTTTCTGCCAAATTTTCTTGGTCTCGGATGCACTGCTCGGTACTCGAGAATCTTCATTTTCTCCACACATTATATAGAATAGCTTAGTATTGGCACAACTATTAGTACGTCTTTCTTGTTCTTTTCTTCCTTAACACAATATCCAGCTTTCTTACAAGAAGCTTTTTAGCAGTGGGAATGGGAATGTCCCAGATGACCTCAGCTTCTTCGTTCTTCACAAGTTCATTATAGTCATGATCCTAGTGATTTTCTGGCACAGCAACAATATATGTTTATTCAATTTCCTTACCTGTCATCAGCACAAAATACCCAGCAATGAGATATGTGAGCTTTCTCAGTACAGTCATACAGAATCTGCATTTGTCTATTTTACTATTTTTTTTTTTTTTTGCTAAACTGACTGTAAGCCACCTTGTCTATAGTTCACCATCCTGCACTACAGTTGTTCATCTCTCATCTCTAGGTTTATGTTCGCCTCCCCTTACCCATTCTGCTGGTCATATATTTTGATCTATTTTTTCATTTCTCCATTAACTCTGTATGTCCCATTATATCTGTGCTGCAGCCAGCTGGTTTTCCTTGTTTACAAGGATGTTTTTAGGGGACTTAGGGTGCCCAGGCCAAGGAAGCTTCATGGGGAAAGGGTCGTAGAAGTCTAGGGGATTGATGTCCATGGGGCAGGGAGTATCACAGTAGGAAGGTTATGGTAGTCTGGGAGGGAAAGGGTGCCGGACCAATGCCAAAGGGGACTGGGGATTTTGGATGGGGGCTTTGTAGCTGTCCAGGGAGATGGGAGTATCAGTAGGGAGAATCACAGGACACTGGGTATGTGGGAGGTCACAGGAGTCTTGGAGGGGGTCATCATGGAAATCAAGGGGTTACAGTCATCTGAAGGAGGTATGAGTATCTGGCGATGGTGGTTGTGGTTTCATTTGGGCCACCAGGAATCTTAGTCCATCTGTGGTGAAGTATGGTACTTCACATCACATGACCCTTTTGCTCCAGCGCTGCATCATTACTTCAGCCCTGAGCTGGCATAAAGATTCAGCACCAAGAAGAGCAAAAAAACCTCAAGAAAAACTGTATCTCTTTTTTTCATGGAGAACAAACAATCTGTTATTCAATGATTTTCATATGTTTTTCATGCATAATGCACTACTCTTTAGTGTGGTGATTACAGAACTGATTTTCGTGCACTAAAAATTCTCAAAGCATCTGGAGTAAGAATAACAAGGGAAATTTTTGAGTAAACTTCTGCACTAAAGGATAGTATAGTTTACTGCTCTGGGGCCTGAGTCTGCTTGGAAGCAACATTAACATAAGACATAATATAAGAAATGCCATAATAAGTCAGAGCAAGGTCCATCGAGCCCAGTATCCTCTTTCTAACAGTGGCCAATCCATTCCACAAGTCCCTGGCAAGTTCCCAAAAAGGCACACAGGTTCCACAATACTGCATCCCTATCTGCTTCATCCTCTGTCCCAGAGCCATGAAGTCACTTTTGATACACTCAGAGGGATACCTGCCAGTATCATTTGTGCCGACAGGTATCCTTCTGAGCAACATCGGATAGTCAGTGGGTTTGATGAGTCTCAGAAAAACTCTCCATAACATTTTGGATTTTGGCACCTGGCAGACAGCATACCTCTCTGGACATCAAGTCTGGTCTGCAAATGGACGCCTCAGTACCCCTCAGAAGAGAGTCACCAACCACCACTACCCTTCGCTTCCTTGTGGTCACTGATTCCGTAACTTTGGGGTGCTTGTGCTCTGGTTCTTCCCTTTCTACGGATGCTTTCACCTCCCCCACTTCCAGGGCTGCATAATGATTCTTCAATTCAAGGGTTGGAGGAGTTGGATTGGTGATTCTGCAGGCCTTGGTGACTTATGTCCAATCTTCATCATTCTGTAGGCTCCCATCTTCTCCTCTGCTAGAGAGCTTGGATGTTACAAGAAGCATCTCATCAATGTACTTCTCACTGTCTTGAATGCTTCTCAGTCTCGCCACCTCTTCTCTGAGCTCCTCCACTTGATTCCTGAGAGCTTCAGTATGAAGGCATCCTGCACTTGGAACCGGTCCTTCAACTGGCATTTGGATCTCTGTCTGGACAGAGGCAGAAGCTGTAATGGAGGCAATGATTTATCTCCAGGAACAAGCAGGAATGAGTCTTCACATATGGGTACGTCGGTACCGACGGAGCCTGCGCGGGAACGCTCCCCAGCGTCCAGAAAGAAAGCTTTTGGGAGCATCCCACGCGCATGCGCGCTGCCTTCCCGCCCATTTACTTCCCTCTCATCAGTTTTCCATTTTCTGCGGAGCCGGCAGGACGTATTCCTGTCACCGCAGAAAATTCTTCTTTTTATTCTTAGTTTTTTGTGGTCGCGTCTGCCTTCCCTCGACGCCACCGGTACCGCCGGTGCTTTTCTTTCTTTTTTCTGAAGAATTTCTTCTTTTCTTAGAAATTTTTTCCTGTTCAGTGTCTGACGGTTTCTAGGCCACTAGGCCTCTATCCTTCCATTATGGAAAAGCCAACCACTATCTTTAAGAAATGCTCAAAGTGTGGCGGTACAGATATTTTTTCAGACACTCATACTTGGTGTCTAAAATGTTTAGGTCCTGACCATTGCCCTCTGGAGTGTCTCTCCTGCTGGACCTCAAACAGAAGAAGTCTTCAGAATCGAGCACAACTCGATACCCGGTTCACATCGCACTCGATGTCACCAGCTAGAATATCTTCTTCACAGGATCAGGTAACCACACAAAAGTCTGTAAAGACTAGCCAGTCCTCGAGTGGTAGATCTCCTTCTCAGCATCGAGATGGCTCCTGCCTTGCCCTCGAGGACATCTTGGCAATAAAGCCCTGGCGGGAGTCTTCGGGCTCCAAAGCATTAACGGGGCTCCAGGTTGTTCCCGGGGTTCTTACCTCGATGAACATACCTGGGCCATGCTCGGTGGTTGTGGCCGCTTCGAGCGGTACCGACACCCCGGCATCAGCTATGGTGATGGATGAAACACTCCTCACCGATGAACGTTTTCTAGCGCTCTCGGCTATTTCGGTACCGCTAGAGTTGCTGCAGACCGTTCATCGAGTATCGGTATTGGCTTCGGTACCGGTACCAGTATCGACATCGGCATCGGTGTCGGTACCGTCCATGCTTGCTTCGACAGACTTGCTTCCTTCGATGCCGAGCCTGGAATCGATCTCTAGCATGGTGGATTCGGTACTGACTCGTCTCGGTACCGACCTCGGGCGGTACCGAAGACATCGCTTTAAAGAAAACCCGATGCTTCATCCTTTCCAGTCTTCCGATCCCGATGACTGGGATGAATCCATCGGTACCAGGGCCGATTTTTCAACAAGTCTAGCCTTTACCTCTCATTTTAGAGGGTCCTCCTTGGGGGAGATTTCTTTTCAAGCTTTTCTGCTTGATATGGCAAAGTTACTTGCCATTTCTATACCTGGTAAAGAATCCCTACCGGGGGATTCAGAGACACTGCAATTCCCCTGGATTCCAAAGGAGGTGATCATGCTTCCTTTGCATCAGATCTTACAAGATCTACTATTAAGAATGTGGGAAACTCCTTTAACGGTATCCCCACATTCGAAGACACTTGACACTATGTACAAGGTGCCACCTTCTCCAGGTTTTCAAAAGACTCAACTTCCTCATCATTCTATTGTTGTAGAATCAGCAATGAGGCGTATTAAGAGTGCAAAGAAGCACTCTTCTTATCCGCCAGGTCGTGAATCTAGGACTTTAGATGCCTTTGGACATCGATGCTTCCAGGCATCCATGCTTTCAGCAAGAATTATCTCATATATTTTCTATATGGGATTATCTCTTCAAGAGGTCACAAAGAACTTAAAGTTTTTGAACCCTTTTCTTCCAGAACATAAAAGAGCAGACTATTTCTCATTAGTCAATCATGCTCAAAATATCTCTAGATTCCTTAATTGTGCTTCCCTGGACTGTTTTGAGTCTATTAGCAGAACTTCTGCTATAGCCATAGGAGCACGACGCATAGCCTGGCTCCAAGCTTCAGACTTGGACAGATGGGTTCAGGAAAGGCTGGGAAATACTCCTTGTACTGGTGAAAATCTCTTCAACAAGGAGGCTTTATTTCAAGCTAATCAGTTAAGCACTGATGCTGTTGCTTTCAGAGGATTGTCAAAACTTTCCTCTATCCCAGCTAATAAAAAATCTCCTAAAAAGCTTTATTCCCCTAAGGGAAAAAAGTTTTATCCATCTTCTACCCATTATACAGATGTTTCCAAGGATGGGCAACATCACACCAGGCTAAGAGAATCAAAACCTCAACAGCTCAGCAAACCCAGCAATCGCAGGGTTTCTGATATCACAGGTACACTAAAAAAAATTTTTTTTAAACTGCCTCTAATGTTTCGATTGATTTTTACGTTTTTTGGTGCGCTGAATCCAAATCTGGTAACCAATTTGCTCCATCACGTACAGATTTTTTGCTACATTGGGTTAGCAGTTTGAGGTGAACGTTTCAGATTGAGTGCGATCGAGATAAAAGTTTCTTGGATGAATTCTTTATACTAATTGTTTAGTAGTTATTCAAATAAGAATAAAGAAAATTGTAACAAGGCAGCACATAAGAATAGAGTAATGTCAACAAAACACACTGTGATGGTAGCAAAATTGTCTGCACTTAAAACAGCCACATACATGTGCACAAACATTGAGCATATAAGAGCGAGGTTAGACACAAAGCAAAGCAAAGAAATGTGCAAAAAATGTTGTACAGGTATGTATGTAAGAATAGAAAACGCAAACCGCACCATTGCAATACATGAAGACAAACACCCGAGGGGGTGAAAATAAAATTCTAATAAATGAGATCCGACACTGTGGTAATAACTAGCAAATTTTTATTTCAAAGTTTAGTAAAAACACGATATTTGTCAACACAGTTTAGATTTTAAAGTCATTCTTGGGTCAATCAATCTCCTGGTGGGCCCGTTTCTTCTTCCCCCGAATGCTTCTCTTGGTGCGCTGCTTGGCGTATTTTTCATCTGGGGTATCCCGCAGCAGCAACCAGCAGAAATCAGCCATCATAGTGGTGTTCCATCTTCCTTGGTACCTTCTCTCTGCGTCCTTGATGTCCTGGTGAAACCTTTCACCTTGTTCTTCACTGTACGCCCCCAAGTTTTCGGGAAAGTAGTTCACATGGGAGTGCAAGAAATGGACTTTCAGGCTCATGTTACAGCCTTGTTCTTTGAAGGCATTGAGCATCCTGGCAACAATATCCTTATAGTTCTCATCCCACCTGTTCCCCAAGAATTTGAGAACAACATCCTTGAAGGAATCCCAGGCTTCTTTTTCCTTCTCAGACATCATTTCAGCGAATGCTCCATCTGAAATGAGTTTCCTTATATCAGGGCCAACAAACACACCTTCCTTTAGCTTTGCTTCAGAAAGTCGGGGGAACTTTGAGCAAAGGTACCGAAAGCACTCACCATCTTTTGGAAGGGACTTGATGAATTGCTTAATGAGACCCAACTTAATGTGGAGAGGTGGTAATAGAATTTTATCACGAGGTACCAAGCTCTCATGAAGAACATTTTTCTCACCGGGTCTCAAATACTCCCGAATTGGCCAGTCTTTTTTCCCCCAGTGTAGGTCGCGGGCCCGGCTATCCCACAAGCAAAGGAAGCAGGGATATTTGGTGAAACCAGATTGCTGCCCTAATAGCATGGATAGAATTTTAAAGTCTCCACAAATCATCCACTTATGCTCATCATAACGAATCTTCTGAAGAATCAGGGCCAAATTCTCGTATTTTTCTTGGAGAATAACAGAGTGAGCAATAGGAACTGAAGCGAATGTGTTGCCATTATGAAGAACACCTTTTATGCTGTCTTTTGACGAATCAATGAACAGCCGCCATTCAGCAGGATCATACTTGAGTTTAAACTTTTCCATCACTCCGTATATATCGTTGCAAAATACCAAATCTTCCTCTTTGCTGAAATACTTCAAAAATTGTGTCTCGCGGTTGCGGTACCAATAAAAAGTTGTTCCTGGTGATAATAGATTTTTCTGTTTAAGCCGAGAACCTAGCAGTTGGGCAGCATCTTTTGGGAGTCCTAAATCCCGGACTAAATCATTCAATTCAGCTTGAGAGAAAAGTTCAGGTTTCGGATCTGGTTCAGTTTCAAACTCGGAAGTACTGGACTCATCGGGAAAAGCCATCTGATGAGTCTCATCATGATCAGAACCGTCCACACAAATATGATCCAAAGATTTTGGTGGTTCAGGCACAGGTACTTCGTTGCTATGAGGCATAGGCCTAATTGCTGAGGGAAGGTTGGGGTAACTTATTACGTTCTTATTTTTTAAGTTGTATCCCTTCACAATGCAAGAGCAAAAATAGCAGTCACTGCTGTGGTCTCTTTGTTCACGCCACATCATAGGTATTCCGAAACGAAATGCTTGTTTTTTACCTTTCATCCATAAGCGTAGATCTTCCTCACATGTCTTGCACACTTTGTGAGGAGCCCACGGTTTGTCTTGATCGCCTAACTTCAAACCGAAATAGGCGAAATATACTTTTTTAATAAATGCAGAAATGTTCCTCTGCTGCTTTTTCACGGTATATTCCCCACAAATAAAACAAAAACTGTCCGGAGAGTTGACGCAACCTCTGGCTCTGTGAGCCATCACAAATACACAGCACTGCAAACTACAACTGTAGTGAACCACTTCGGAATAAAGCTGGATTACGACTGAGCAAACAAAAGGTAATAATGAACTTGCAAGAAACTGAAATTTGACAGGAACGTTCATGTCGCAACCACCGTGTTTGAGCGAGCGAACGAGGCGAGGCGAACAGGAAACAACATGCGCCAGCGCGAGTACTGGATTTAGACCCCCGCCTCCCAATTGTCCTGTTAATGTATAAAATGAATACAAAACACTCTAAAATATCATGAAGGAGTGTTTCTAGTTAGTTAACCATTACAACCTCTATTTTGGGTCAAGAAAATAAACTGCAGTCGGCTAAAAAGAAATTATGTGAACATTCCTTATATGGGTAAGAAATCTAATTTTGCAAGAAAACGTGACATGATGGAACATTTTGGCTATTTTTCCTGGATTCAGCACCCCAAAATCTATAGGAATCAGTTGCAAAACTGGAGGCAGTTTTTTGGTAGTGTACCTGTGTATTTTATTCACTTTTTCTGTGTGAGGTTTAGAACTTTTGAGCCTACTTCTTTTCAACAGAAGCATCTAAAATTCATCTCATCCATGCTGAGATATCAGTCATACATTGACTCAATCCTCGACTCTGGGCATGAATCTCTTGTTACAAGAGAAATCTATCCTTCTAGCTCTAAGAGCTATTAAGGACTCTCATACCCCAGAGATAACAGGTTTCTCCTTTTAAAACAAAAGGAGGACTAACAACTAACAACAGGTTGAGCTATACCCTTCACCTTGTCAGTTTCCTGTACGAGGATATCTCATACTTTAACTGCAAGGAGACCCTATCTCCTCAAAGACTTACCAAATTGTAAGTCTTCTCAACTCTGTATTACTTTCTATCCCTCTTAGCCCAGACATTCAGTCTCTAAGAGTACTACTAATCAACTGGAGGGCTTATTCTCTAAGCCATAGGATTTTCTTCAATACCTACTCCAGTAAGTAGTTTCCATACAGAGTTTTCTCCCCCTTTGCAGTTCATCTTCTTCTCAGATTTTTTTTGTTAAGGCAGCTTTTCGGACAGAAATTGGGTATCACTACTCCAAATTATGTCTGTCGGTCCTCTCCAATCTATAGGACTTAACTTTTTATGCTGCCTTAATAACAGATAATTCCAAAAGAGCTCCAGAACTCATTTGGACTATTTATCGTTGCAGGCATCAGGCCTGTCTACTATTCTTAGCCACCTTCAATTCTCTTTGGCTCCAACAGAATAGATTAGGTTGCACACTGGCAATTCAACAGCCAGATTTAAGCAACCTACAACATGCTCTCTGCAATTCTATAACAAAGCTCTGCAACTGTGGGCCTTTACCAGAGAGCCTCAGAGCTACTCCTAATAGGTAGGGGCCAGAGAGTTAAGAAGGGCTTCAGTTGGTAGACTCTGCCAGTCATGCTCCTACATGACTGGTTTTTTCTTACTCTTACCATATTCCTTAAAATTTCCTTTTAAGGAAAGGTAACCAGGGTTTAGACCACATGAAAGCATAGAAAATTGCACAATTCCCTGGTTTGTTTCACATCTCACTGGAACTTCCACAACAGGGATGCATTTTTTTCACTGCAGTTGGTCCTTATTCACTACTTTCCTTCTAATTTCCTATACTTCATGGTAGCTTATGTTGAACAAGAGAACGCATGATACTCATATTGCCCTCATACAGAGGCAAACATGGTATCCTCTTATATTGCGTCTTTTTCTCCAGCTACTATTTGAAATTATAGAAGGATCCAGACTTGCTGTCTTAAGACTAAGGATCTCCTCTGCACTCATTCACATACGTCTCGAGTCCTGGTTATTTCAGGGGCTGGATCTTTTCAAGAAGTCTAGTCCTATCCCTGTAAGTGAAGAACATAATACCAGTTTCCACAAAACTTTCTCTATAGTTCTTCCATATTTAACCAGACAGAGATTCTCCATCAATATTCTCAAGTAGGTCTTAATCCTTCTTGTTATTGCGTCAATCTCTATACAACATCTGACTTTGAAAGATTTGTTTACTGTCCATATTAATGCTGCCCCAGCATACCATAAAACTCAATGGACAACCAATTTCTATGGTAAATTAGGAAATACCTTCTTTTACTGTTACCTTTTAGGTTACGTCACATCTGAAGCTCTACATGTAAGGTCATCATCATAAGTGACATCACTTACGAAAGACTTTTACTGATCTTCAAGAAATTGGAGGCTCAACGCCTAGTACAAATGTCTTTGTCTTTCATTGGAATAAAGGGGGTCTTAAAGACCTATCCCCTTTTTTCTGCAAAGGGTATTTCTGCCTTTTCATCCAAACCAGTCAGATTATCTCCACTCTTTCCTAGGACCTTATTCTGTTCCAAGGACAAGAAGTTCAATTTTTTGGACTTTACAGAAGCTTTAGCTATTTCTCAAGAGTCCAAACTCTTTGAACTCCCCCAGTACTTTCTTCTGGGGTTAGTTCAGGCCATGAGGGCTTCTCATCTCTTCCTGTATTGCAAAATTTATTTTTTTCCTCTACTTCACATTGAGGGAATTTCTTTGAGGATAATGTACTGGCTCTCAACCACAGACCCATATTACCCTCAACAAGTATTTTTGCAATATTTTTGAGTGCGATCCACATTAGAAAATTGGGACTCAATATTTTTCTAATATTTATGATTTACACAAGGACTCCCCTCTGGATACCTTGTTTAGTCCAGCTGTTCCACAGCACCTCTTTTTTCTTTTCTAGTTCAACTCCTACCCTCCATCCCTTCGATGCCTGAGGTTTTGAGGGATAAACATGGCCCATCTTTAGATTTGCAACATGCTGGGGCCTCCTCCAGGCATCTTAGCTTGGGAGTCCCCATATGTGAAGACTCATTCCTGCTTGTTCCTGGAGATAGCACAGTTACTTACCTATAACAGGTGATCTCTGGGAACAGCAGGAATAAGTCTTCACAACCAACCCACCTCCCCTAGGAGTTGTGCTCTCTCTCTCTCTCTCTCTCTTTTTTCTCTCTAATTTGTCTACTTCCCTCCTTCGGTCTCAGCTACAAACCCAACTGATGAGAGGGAAGTAAATGGGCGGGAAGGCAGCGCGCATGCACGTGGGATGCTCCCAAAAGCTTTCTTTCTGGACGCTGGGGAGCGTTTCCGCGCAGGCTCCGTCGATACCGACGTACCCATATGTGAAGACTTATTCCTGCTGTTCTCAGAGATCACCTGTTACAGGTAAGTAACTGTGCTTTCCCAGCCATTGTTCAGTTGGTGGAGCTTAGGTGCCTCTTAAAGCAAAAGAGAGAGAGAGACCTACCAAAGTACCAGCCTGTTTCCCAGCTGTCCTTTCAGAGAAAAAGCAGTTTTAAACCTACACCACTGAAGACAATATTTCCTCTTTTGAACTAAAGCACCAAAAAGACTATAACTTTGTTTTAAAAATGTACCAAAGCCCTTTAAGAACTCTCAGGCAGAGAGCTAGTAATTTAAAAGCCACACACACATGTGTATGGATAATGTGTACAAAATAGCAATTTGAGTTACAATGTTCTGGGAATATGACTGTATATAGCGCATGATACAATAAATTCCTAATCCTAGTTCACTAAAAAAGATTTGTCAAGGTTATTTGTGGCTAGAACCTGAAATAATATCATCTCCCGCCAACAGTATTTTCGGCTTGTGAAGAGACATGGAGAAATGGAATCCATTAAAGAGTCATGTTTTATTCTTCATCATATAAAGTTAACCTGGAAATTACTGTGTATTACCAGGGTTAAGTAAATATAATTGGCTCTTGATTCTGACTAACATGGAAGAGAACTTTAGTCCTTGAGGAAGAGTTCACATCCTTTTCCCTCAATGCTTTCCAATGATAATGACAAAATCAAGCGATAACAGATACAGCGAAACAACAGAGATGCATTTGCACATATGGGGCTGCACCAGAGGGACAGGCAACCTTCAGACCTTACAAGGTAAAGTGGAATGTTTCAGATAGTGGAAACCAAGGGAAAAGCATGCAACCTGCTCTGCAACTTAGAAAAGAAATCCTATCGGGTGAGAGATGCACGTATACAGAAAGAATTGGAAATGACAAGTGATGATGCTTTCTTGACAATCTGTGGAGGAACTGGCCGATGAAAGGTGGCATTTTGGTGTCTGCTATAGGGCTGTGAGTTTAATCAAGACCTTGTCATTAAACTTTCCTGACAGCCCAAAGAAGGTTTAGTTTTGATTCTTCTGCAAAGAAGCTATCTCTGCAGGAACTGTTGGGCTTCTCCCTCTTTAATTCGTATGTGCTGTGTAACTAGTTTGTTACTGGTAGTCTTTCAAGTCATATTAATACAATACTCTGTTATCTTTCAGTAGGGAAGTGCACAGGCAAACAATTCTCACTATGTTTTTGGAAAAGTTGGTTTCCCCTTTGATTTCATTGAATTTTTTGGTTCCTTTCACAAATTCATTTTAATAAAAATTTTGATTGGGCATTAGAACTTTTTAATGTATGCAGATTGACTGTACACATTAGTTTGTAGGTTAACATGCACCAAATCAATGTTATGCACACTAAGGGGTATGTTTACTAAACTGGGCTAATGGCTAAGCTGAGTTATCTGCCACTATATCCCATTCATTCAATGGGATCTAGTTGCAGATAGTCTGGGTTAATCGTTAGCTTCATTTAGTAAACATACCCCTAAATCTTTTAAGGTGTGTTGATAAATCCACACTCCTATTTTTCAGAATTAACAAGCAAATGCTGAAAATGCAAGCAATTAAACCATTATTTTCAGTTGTTCTTGTAGACTGGGGTTTATTTAAAAAAGGCTAACAGAATTTTGAATAAAACTGTTTTTTTGGCAGTCTTTTTTAAAAAAACGAACTCCAGTCTACAAGAGCAACTGGAAGCATTCCACAGTGGCTTTGGAAGGAGACCTACAAGGTGTGACAAAAAAGAAACGAGACTGTCCCATAAATGTTTTATTACAAAATCTACAGAGAAATTACGCATTGTCCCCTTCAAAATAATCACCCGCAGAGTTAATGCACTTCTACATTTGATTCTGCCACGTATGGAAGCACTCAGTAAAGTCCTCCTCCTTGAGGTCCCTCAGCTACCTCATCACAGTGGCCTTGATCTCTTCTACAAAATGGTTCCTTTGAGCACAGGCTTCAGCCTGGGGAAGAGCCAGAAGTCACACGGTGCGGGGGAATAAGGAGAGTGGTCAAGAGCTGTGATCTGTTTGTTGGCCAAAAACTGCCTCACACTGAGTGTGGTGTGTGCAGGCGCGTTGTCGTGGTGGAGCAGCCATGACTTGTCTCTCCACAGAGCCCACCTGCTGCGCCGAATCTAGTCATGGAGGCGATTGAGGACCCGCTGGTAGAAGTGCTGGTTGACTGTCTGACCCTCAGGCACAAACTCATGATGAACCACTCCCTTCTGGTCGAAGAATGCGATCTGCATGACCTTGATCCTTGATTTGGACATGTGCGCCTTCTTGAGTCTGGGTGACAGTTGAGTCTTCCACTGCAGGTTCTGTCTCTTGCTTTCAGGGTCATACTGGAAGACCCAAGTCTCGTCTCCTGTTATGACTTGGCCAACAAACTCTGGATCTTCTCCGATCTTCTCCAGCAAGTCTCGACAAGCATTGACCCGGTGCTCCTTCTGGTTGTCCAATAAAACCTTGGGCACCATCTTGGCGCACACCTTCCGCATCCCCAGCTCCTGTACCAAGATGGTCTGCTCTGACTCCCTGTTCAGGCTGAGCTCCTCAGCTATCATCCGCACCATCAGTCTGCGATCACTCCGCATCAGCTGGTTCACTCTGTCAATGTTCTCAGCCGCCTTTGTCGTGGAAGGCTGTCTTGACTTGGCGTCATCCTCCAGCTCCTCGCGGCCAGTCTTGAAGCATTTCTGCCACTCAAAGACTCGCGGCCTTGACATTGCATCTTCTCCATAAGCCTTTTGGAAAAGTTGGAGACACTCAGTTGGGTCCTTCTCCAACTTAATCAGAAATTTCAAGTTGATTCTTTGCTCCATATTTCTGCCACCTCCAGTTGCGTGACAAAGCGATGGAGCAGTGTGCTACAAAAAAATCTGAAAAAGAAAAACAGGGTGAGAGAGATGAAAAATATTATAGCAGAATAGTGGCAAGATGTTGCACAACACAGTGACATAAGCAGTTAGCCAATTGGCATTGAGTCATGGGCGTGGCTGCCATAGTCTTGTTTCTTTTTTTGTCACACCTCGTAGTACTAAAACTTTAATATAGTAACATAGTATATGACAGCAGATAAAGACCAGTATGGTCTATCTAGTCTGCTCAGTAAGGTGGCTAGAGTGTTTTGTTTTTTTTTAAATTTTTTATTTATGCAAATTTTTAACAAAAAAATACAAGAAAGCTTACAAACAGCATTCCTTGAAGAAAAAGGAAGATAAATCGGAAATTAAACATAAATCATAAACCATCAAGGAAATATCCCTCAAACGAGAGCAAAAAGAAATATCTTCCACACTAGCCCACAATATAATACAAGGAGGGGAGATATAACAATATCAAACAGTATAAACAAAATTAGTGCAAGCTATCCAACCATGACAATAATATTATGTGAGATCAAGTGAGGGGGCAACAGAGAGCTCCAACCGCCTAGCATTAATGAACGCTGTAAGCTGGGAGGGATCATAAAAAATATAGGAAACCGCTTTATATTTAACCAAACACTTACATGGATATTTAAGAAAACAAACCCCTCCCAACTGAAGGATACCAGGGCGTAACAAGAGAAATTCTCTCCCACGCCGCTGAGTATCCCTAGCCAAATCTGGATAAATTCTTACCGTTAACCCTTTAAAAGGCAGGTTTCTCTTCCTGAAGAAAAGCCTCAACACCCACTCTCTATCAGATAACAACGCAAAAGTTACCAAGAATGTAGAAGGAACAGGAATCTCATCTACAGACTTTTCCAATAATTCAGTTACATTTAGAGTTTTACATTGTACTAAATCAACTCCCTCCTGAACCACTGCTGTGGTCAATTTACCTTTCGGTAAATAATAAGCCCTCACCAAAGGGGGAAGCAATTCAGAAGAAACCCCCAACACTTCACTTAAATAATGCTTAAACATTTTATTTATTTATTTATTTCAGTTTTTTATATACCACACTATTTATAATCAGCGCGGTTTACAGATGAACACAAAGACCAGAACAACAGGCTGTTCGGTATTACATATAACAGGAGTATAAACTTGGATAACATGGGAGAACTATATACATAGAATAAATATTCAATTAGTTCTATAGCATGAAAAAACTATTTACATAAAATAGCAGTAGTGCAAGGGTCAGAAGGAGATTGTGGTTAAGTTTGTGGTAAGGCTATTCTTTTGAACTTTATGTAGGGTAAAATTTGATAAATAGGTTAAATTTTAGGGCTCTTCTGAACTGGGTTAGATCAGTTAAAGCACGTATGTCAGGTGGTAGGGAGTTCCAGAGTTTTGGGGCGCAAAACATGAAGGCTCTATTCGCTGTTGATCGGCTGCAAGTTGTTATGGCCTTTGGCATTGTTAGAGTGTTTAGTGATGATTGTCTTCTGGATCTTATTGGTGGTACAGTTTGTATGAGGTCAGTTAGTGAATTGGCTGACAAGCCATGGATGGCCTTGTACGTGAGAATCAGTGTTTTGAATATGAGCATGGCTTGTATTGGGAGCCAGTGAAGCTGCTTGAGGATTGGTGTCACATGATCATTCCTGGACGCTCCTTGTAGAACCCTTGCAGCAGAATTCATAGCAAGTTGTAGAGAACTTAGGGTGGATTGTGGGAGACCTTGTAGAATCGAATTGGCGAAATCAAAATGCGGCAAGATGAGTTTCACTAGGAGATACAGAAGAGATTCTAGGAAAATTAATTAATCGCAAATTATTCATTCTAGTAAGATTGTCCAAGTGTTCCAACTTAACTTGAGTAGATGAAAAATTCTTCTGATAAGCATCCGACTTGGCTTCCAATCCTTCCAACTTTTGACGCAACTCTGCCACTTCTGGTTGTAAAGTATTCACTCGCTGTTCCAAACACTCCATAGAAGAACATTCATTATCCACTTTCTGCTCCAAAGAAGTTAACCGTGGTACCAAGGCCTCCCCAAGAAGAAGAATCGCCTGCCATATTGATTCCAATGTGAAACTCTCCGGTCTCGGCAGAGAAAACGGTAGGCCCGAGGCAATTCTCAAATCACCAGCAGCCATTCCTGCTATAGGCACCTGCTCTCGATCCACCACAGGCTGACCTGTGGAATCCCCCTTACTCGGCACCGCTGGAGAAGTCAATGACAACGCCGCAGGAATATCATTCCTGCAAGGCAACCACACCTCTATTCCTGGCCCACTCGAGCCAACAGCTTCCTCCAACTTCGGGTGGGAGCCGAGCTCCAGGAACCCCTCCGGAAGGGACAAGGCACGGGAAACCTTCGGTGCAGGACTCACAGGAGAGAGAGATAGACCCGAAGTAAACGCCGAGCCTCCAGACTCCGGCGATATCACAGCTCGGGATTCCTCCCCTGAATCTGTCACAGCCCGGCTCGAGCGCAAAACGAAGGGGTCCATCGGACCAGAGGTAATCGGCGTAGAGGCAGTGGGGGAATGAGAAGGCAAAGTCCCCCCCTTGCCCGTACGCTTCCGTCCCATTCAAGCTGAGGTAAAGAAAAACGCTCTCACATGGAAACGGCAGCTGCAGCCATCTTGAACAGAAACTCCTCCCCCCTAGAGTGGTTTTAACTGCAGCTCTGTGCATGTCACCCTCCCTCTATGTCTGTGTTTAGGGATGTACCTGTGCAGGTCAGCCCCTCTCTTTAAAAGATATTTAAGTTTGCTTTGATTTCATCCTCTTGCTATAAAGGATCCAATGTGTCTGTCCCATGCTATTTTTAATTCCATCATCGTGTTTGCCCCCACCACTACCATCAGGAGAGTATTCCAAGAATTCACCGCCCTTTTAGTATTTTCTGATGTTGCTTTTAAGTTTACTGCCTTGCAGCTTCATCGTATGCTCTGTAGTTTTACAGCTTCCCATCCTTTGAAAAAGGTTTGCTTGTTCATTGATACCCTTTAAGTATTTAAAGGTTTGTTTCATTTTCCCCCAGTCCCTCCTCTCCTCTAAGGCTTACATATTTAGGTCTTCAAGTTTCTTCTCATACATCTTCTGTCGCCTTCCTCTAAACTGTTTCAAGTCTTTTTATATTCTTTGAGATATAGTCTCTAAAACTGAACACAATACTCCAAGTGAGGCCTCACCAATGACATATACAGGGGCATTAATACCTCCTCCTTTTTGCTGGTATTCCTCAATGTATGCATTCCAGCAATTCTTTGGCTACTGCCTTGTCGCATTGTTTTACCACCTTGAGATCCTCACACACTAGCACTCTGTGGTCCCTCTCCTTGTCCATGCATACCAACCTCTGTCCCCCTATCACATATGATTCTTTTGGATTTCTGCATCCCAAGTGCCTGACTCTGCACTTTTTCACATTAAATCTTAACTGCCAAGCATTAGACCATTCTTCCAATGTTTTTAGATCTTTTCTCATGTTGTCCACTACATCAGAAGTGTCCACTCTGTTGCAAATTTTCGTGTCATCTGCAAAAAGGCAGGCTTTTCCATTCAGTCCTTCTGCAATATCACTCACAAATATGTTAAACAGTACTGATCACCAGGACTAATCCCTGAGGCACGCCACTATGCACTTTCCTTTTTTCTGAGTGAGTTCCGTTTACCACCACCTTCTATCGTCTGTCAGTCAACCAATTTCTGATCCATTTTACCACTTTGGGTACCTATTCTCAGTTTATTGATAAGCTTCCTATGAGGAACTGTATCAAAGACTTTTCTGAAATCCAGGTAGATCACATCCATCACGTACCCTTGATCTAGTTTTCTGGTCACCCATTCAAAGAACTCAATCAAATTTGTTTGGCATGATTTTCCTCTCTGCTCTCTGCGTTCAGGCACCACAGCACCACATCTCCCACAGAGCTCACTCTGTTCTTGTAGGGTCCTGGCAGTCATCGGAGGTTGTCCCATGTTGCCTCGGATCCTGCAATCCACTGGTTTCCATAAAGTCCACTATTCTTTCTTTCAAGAGTGCCTCCATTACATTTCCCACCACAGTGGTCAGGCTTATTGGACTATAGTTTGTCACCTCTTCTATATAACCACTTTTTTGAAGAGCTACCACATCAGCCCTTCTCTAGTCCTGCAGAACTTCTCTAGTCTCCAATGATCTATTAAAAACATCCTTTTAAGGGGGCGGAGCCTGATGTCCAGCGGGTAGGACGCTTTGCGTTGAAGCTCCCGAGAGGCCTACTTAGAATCCTGACTTAATACCTATACAAATTTACTATTTCGCTCCGAGCTGACCGGGGCACCTCGGGGGGGATGGCGGCCCATAAACCAGCGCGCTTGGACTTCGGGTCTCCTTCTTCTTCTCATGGAAAACGCTCCAAAACAGAGGTGTCCTCCCCACAGAAGATGGTTCCATTTCGTGAAAACCCCGAAATGCACCTGGAGATTTTGGAGGAAATCCGCGGCGTGAAGAAATTGGTGCAGTCCAATGGAGAAGCGCTTCGAGCCATGCGAGAAGACTTTGGAGTGCTCCAGGACCGACTTGAAAGTCTTTCATTACGGCAGGACAACATGGCGGGGGTCCTCGACTCGCACGAGGTGCGCTTGGGCAATCTGGACAAGGCTGAGCGTCAGATACAGAATCTTCAAAAGGAGTTAGAAGATAGCAATAATCGAGCCCGTCGCAACAATGTGAGGCTCCTTGGAATACCGGAGGGGGTGGAAGCAGGAGATATAAGAGAATTCTTGCTCAAAACTCTTCCCTCCTTGCTGAAGATCACTTTTCACAGAGAACTGGAAATCGATCGAGCACACCGTGTTCCTGCCCACATGGCGCTCAACCGCACGACCCCCCGGCCTATTATCTTTAGCTTGTTACGATATCAACAAGTGGAACAAATTTTACATGCTGCCCGAGCGAATCATCATTTGGAATTTGAAGGCCGTAAGGTCTCCTTCTTTCCTGATTTGGCAAAGCCTACCGTTGACCGTCGGAAGAAACTCCTTGCTTTTCGCCCTCAACTTCAACAGCTACAGGCTCGCTTTGGCCTGTTGTATCCAGCGAAGCTTCGAGTGACTCTCCACAACCAAACCAGGACGTTCGAAGATCCTGATCTACTACCAACATTTTTGGACTCCAAAGAAGCAGAGCAGATGCGCTAATCCCAAATCTTGGACTCTTATCTGCCGGCTCTATCCGCCATTTTGAAGGGCCCGATGCGGCGGTCATAGCCAAACACAGAAATAGCCTGGACTTTCTTTCTTTCTCTATATGACTTTTGTTTTTTGGTCTCCTATCCCTTCATGATGTGTGCCTCGGTCGGATTCGGAGCACGCACAGTCCTACAGGTTATGTGTTTTTTCAATTTCGGCCTTCTCTGGGGTTTCTCCCCGCAGACACATGGTCGCCAGTAATTTTGGGGTTTTGCTTCTCCTCTACTGTACTGTGGTTTTCTTTGTTAATGTGGGGCGCTTCATTGTATTATATTAGCTCATTTTCCTATGTCATGTGTACAGCCAGATACAGTCAGTTTGAGGGACATAGTGAAATTATGTGTGTTATCATGCTCAGAATTTTTAACTTTTCTGAATGGCCTTATGTAAATCTTATCATTCACCGTCAAAGGCATTAATGGTCCACTCAAAGGAAAGAAAATCCTTAGCTATCTTAGCCATGAGCATGTTGATTTAGTGTTTCTTCAGGAAACGTATTTAAACTCTGCTGAAACACTGAAACTCAATGCTAAGCCTTACATGGTAGCTGCCTATTCTCCCACCGTTTCCAAATGGTACGGGATAGCCATTCTGGTTAAGAAGTCTTTGCACGTTACTGTACTTGATATTAGCGCTGACAAGGAGGGTAGATGGGCCCGTGTGCACCTTGAGGTTGGAGATAGTGCATTCACGTGTATTTGCATTATGCCCCGAATGTGGACAATCCTGCTTACTATGCAAGTATTGCGCAGTTGGCCTTGGCCTCTGCCAATGCTCCATTAATACTTGGTGGCGATTTTACTCAAGTGTTCCCTCAATCTTTTCTTCTCAAACAAGGTGCTCGTTGGTTGGAAGATCCAGTACCGAGTAGACCTGTGTGGCTAGATAGAAGCGGGCCTTTACAAACCGATTCCTCTTACCTTTCTCCCTGGTATGACTCTCCCATCAGACTCCCACTATCCACTAATGCTTTTAGACACTTTAGGTGCCTACATACTCTTATGCAATCTTTAGACTCCCGATTCTGGTCAGTGCGACTTCAGCATCGCCTTCGGAGCACTAGAGTACTCCCGCCATCGGCATTCTCTACATAAGGTTGATTGGAGACTCTCCGATCTCTCGGTAGTTCACCGGGTGTAGCATCCAATTTTACTAAACCTTATGTAATGCTATAACTAGAAATACCCCTATTGCGCAGAAAGTATGGGAGAGAGAATTGCATGTGACTTTGACCTCGGAGCAATGGAGCCTTATCTGGAGTAGAGGGACACGGGTTTCCGATCCGCCTCACTCACTCCGACCCTCTTCTTTCTAGCCCACCGGTGTTTTTACACTTCTTACAGATTAGACAAACGGAACACTACTCAGGGCAATGGTTGCTGGACACGTCCTGCGGCCATTGGTTCATTGTCTCATGTTATGCATGAATATCCCGCACCACAGTATTACTGGCGTCGGGTCTGGGGTCGTATTTAGTCTATCTCGCACTCTCAGGAGTCCCTTTCTTGGAGGATAGTGGGACTTCGCCCTGTTGCGGGGATCCCCTCTCTCCCAAAAATGGCTTATCTCCTTTCGAACTTTATGCTTGGCATTGCTATTTCCCTAATTAAGTATACTGGAAAATTAGCTCCCATCTGAGCCCCAATGAATGGTGGAATCATGCCTGTCTTTACAGTAAATATGAATAAATACCTCGTCTGTTCGCTTCCTCTGTTCAGACTCCTTCTCATTGGTCTCAATGGAAGATGCTCAATGACTATGTACATTTTGCTAAATGCTCTCATCTGACTGTCTAACTTTGTATATATCTCTGTCCCATGATCATGCTGTATTGTAGATACTCTTTTGATCGTTTGATGTATAATCACTGTTAATTGGAAGCGCTCACACGCTGATATAATCGGGTGGAGAAGAAGCATCGGGGTGGGGGGTAATGGGTTTACTTTTCCTTATTGTATACTCGTTTTGTCTCTTTTGGTGTGTTGTTTCTTTTGTTTGTTGCAAAATGAAAATAAAAGTTTTAAAAAAAAAAAAAACATCCTTTAAAGGCCCTTCCAGAACCTCTTTGAGCTCCTTCAGTATCCTAGGATGCATCCCATCTGGTCCCATGGCCTTGTCCACTTAAAATTTTTCATAATCATCTGATCACAACACTAACAATCTTGAAGAATGCATAATTGGACATCATGGTCCCAATATTCAAAAGCATTTACATGGTTTCAGTTCTGTAAACCATGTAAATGCCCCTAAGCAGGATATTCAGCAGCACTAACATGGTTAGAGTCATTGGATATCCATGGATGCTGCTGCTACATGCCCTGATGTTATGCAGTTAGCATCGGGGCATGTCGTGGGCATTCAGGGGCTAGGCGGAGATGGAACCCATTGCTAACTGGACAGTGACGATATTAAGTTGCTGTGCAGTTAGCGACCCATGAGCAAAGTTGGGCACAGCAAAGGCTGGCTTAACTTTGTCCACGGGAGCTAACTAGGCACTTTGATAACATCAGACATTGGTGATGGGAGGCACAGTAGCCATCAGTCTGGGTTTGATGTCACACCGGAGAAACAATCCTCACTCTTTCCCCTCCCAAACTCAGGTAGTGCTCCTCCACCTTGCTCCTCTCCGAGATTTTACATTTTTAAGAATTGAGCACTATTCACAGCAGCATTTGGAAAAAATGAAATAAAGGGAGAACAAAGATGCGGAGTCTGACTATGAAAACTGAAATAGTTCAGACTGGCATATCTTAATTGAGCTCCACTCTCCATTTTCATATATATTCATTTTATTGATGAAATAATTGAACAGATATAAAACTTTCTGCAATACCTGTCAACAATATAATTGAAATGAGAGAAATAAAGTCAAATAATTGAAAATAGATGTATAGAAATTACCATATTTTATAAATTATTCTCACTTTCTTCCATTTTTAAAATTTTTTCAGATTTTGTTTTGTCCCCTTAAAGTTCATACAGTAGAGATAATCAGATTTTAGATTGGTCTCTTTAATGAGCTCTGCAGTGATGTTTTACTTTTCTTTAAATGCCTCAATTTTCTTAAAAATGCTAAGGAGAAACAGCATGGTGTTTTGTTTTGTTTTTAAATGGCTGCAATTTTGCTAAAACAGTATTTAAAGTAAGCAAAATCTTTTCATAATGTTTATATTTAACAACTGTTGGCATGTGTTTTGAAATATTTTATGACTTTTTATCTATCTTTTACTCTTTCAAAGTTTGAGACTCACCTTGTCCCCTGATGAAGACTGAGTTTCCGAAACAATGTCACTGTCACGCTATTTTGATGTAGTGTTTCTTTTCAAAGTTCATTTTCATTTTAATATTATATGTGGAAAAAGCCTATTATTTTAACATGTATCATTGAATTACTGAATTTTTGCATTTATCTTTGAATGAGACATACAAAGTATTCTGCACAAAAAAATTTCCTCATGGGTAAAGGATTAAAAATATGGAATTTCTCTGATAAGCCTTGGCATACCCGCATTCCTTTTATATGATCCGAATTTTAGATGTAATAAATGTATAATAATTTGGATGGTACCAAGTCTTTCTTCAGATATTGATACTGTCTTGGGGGGTCATTGTTGTGTGAATGTATCCAGTATTTGAGAAGATTAGAGGCGAATATACTGAGAAGGGTTTGCATGCATGTTAAAGAAGTTTAAAATGTAAGTGTGAATATATGAAGTGTGACTCTGTGTGTGTGTGTGTGTGTGTGTGTGTGTGTGTGTGTGTGTGTGTGTGTGTGTGAGAGAGAGAGAGAGAGAGAGCGAGAGAGAGAGAGCGAGAGAGAGAGAAAGAAGAAAAAAAGGAAATAAAAATGAAGATGCAAGGAAGAATAGGCCTATAATAGAATAAGAGAAATGGTGTGCATATTCTGTAGGTTAATGTAGGCAATAAGGTAGTCTGAATAATTTTTTAAACAGTGTGTGTCTCAACACAAGCTGAAGAACAGGCAATGGCCTTTTAAGATAAACTTTTTTCATGGAAAAAATATTTGAGATATCAAGTGCTTAATTAAAAAAAACATTCTATGGGTGGATCAGAGGGTACTAATGGAGCATCTGCTTGTTTTGAATATCTTTTAGCAGGCGGCGACAACATATTTTTTGCTTTACTTTTTTCTGAATATCTGCTATTTTTTTCTAATATTTGCTGTTCAGAGTCCAAGATTTTAAGTAAATTGAGCCATCTAGAGAATGCTAGTTTTTCTCAACAAGGCCCCTAGGGACCTAGCAGTTTGTGCTTCAGGATATCTACAGAGGATATGCATGAGGCAGGTCTGCATAAAATGGAGGCAGTGCATGCAAATACAATCCATGCAAATTCATTGTGCATAATTTGAAATCCAGATATGCCAGGTGGTTCCTAATTGCCTACGGTGCTTAAAAAAAAAGACAACTGAATGGTTTCCATAAAGAGGAGTAATCTTTAGCTGCTGATCTAAATATGGTTAGTTCAGTAGTAATGTAATGTTGTTATTATAACAATATTGCTATCAACACCCCGAAGGAGGAGGAAGAGAAAGGAGACCCTCTTTTGAAAATAAAATGATAGGGATAGTGTTCAGCAGCAGCAGCAAACGACTTAATTTAAATGCTAGCGCTGGCATTTAAATGACTACCTATATTTAACACCATTATTTAACCACTTTCCCAGGGGGACAAGCACTATGGGCTTCCCCTTTAATTAAATGTGCCACGTATAGGACAAAAGGTGATAGTAAATTGCTTGCATCCCAGGAAATAGTAAACAGAAAAAAACCCTACTGAATTTCCCTGGAATACCCCATCTCAGAGAGGAGGAGGAGAACAGTTGGAATAGAAAATTAAACTGAATTTGAATATAGGCTTTTGAAATAGCAAGATGTTACAATATGAAATTTATTTAGGTCCTGATAATCAATTAAATATATATATATATATATATATATATATATATATATATATATATATATATACTTACTAAGTATATGTAGACGGTAGATATTGTAAGGTAAAAGCTCTGAACAGGTAGTACAAAAAGAATTCTATCTTTGACAGGTGTTTGTGTAACTACATGTCAATAAACTTTTAAGTCCAACTTGTGTAGTCTGCTTCAATTTTCTCCTTAAAACTTCAAAATCCAAATTCCCAAGTTTATAATAAACTTTTCCCTCTAGTTCTTATATGGATACTATCACCAATGTGGTGGTCCCACTTCAATCTCAGAAATTATTAATCCCTCTGTGATCATAAGTACCTATATTTCAGCTCAAATATGTCTTTTTTTAATGTGTAAAGCTAAGTATTCTACTTATCAACTTCAACTGCAGCGTCACATTCGTTGGGGCCCAGCCTTCAGGAATTCTTCTGGTAACAGGAACCACTTCATGAGCACTGCCTCTTCAGCAGGCTTCAGACTGCAACTCTAGATGAGCTGATGCTTCTCTTCACACTATAGTTTCACAATACATTTATCCTAATCCCTCCCCCCCACCCCTTTAACCTACACTTCCACTCCACCCCTTACCCAGCTAAGGGGAAAAATGCAGGCATGTAGCAAGCTTGCTTTCTCCACCAATACACTCATATCCTCATCACTTCACTCTTAACTCTTTCACTTATCTCTTTCTTCTGTCGTTCAGTTACTCTCACTCATTCATACAACCTAACCCGGTCACTCTCTCTGAAACCTACAACCTTTCACTCTCTCAGTACTCACTCACTTTTCACAGCCTACAATTGTCTCCCCTGACACTAGAAAAGGTGCATCACCAAACCTGACTTCTTATTCACACCAAAGGAAAACCCTTCTTGTCCCACTGTAATTATTTCCCCAGTTCCTAAGACTGAACCTGGCTGGTTGGTGTCGAATTAAACTATTACTCTTCTCTCCTTTTGGTTGCAAAAAGGGAAAAATAAATAAATTCCTCTTTCTGCTTTAACTTCCCAGCTCTGATAGTAAATTTCTTCAAAGTCTGTCTCACTTTCCATCAATAGATGGTCATGAGCTGTCTCTATCATCTTTCTTGCCTAATTCCTGAAAGAAAACTTTCTAAAACCCTTCTCTCTCACTTACATTTCAGTCATCCCCTTTCAAACTCACTCAAACTTCTCAAATCACTAAAAAATATTCACTCTCAGAGGCTTCTGCTTTCAGACACACCACAACACATCTGCACCCTTTCCCATTCAACCACCAATTGTCTGAAAAATTCAAAAGTACTCACATTCTAAATGCCCAGGGAAGTGTCCTACACTCTCTGATGTCATGGTATAGTCCCATTCCAATCCAAATAAAAACCCAAACTTCCCTTATTTATTTACATTCTCTTATATACTGTGCTATTCTGCATCAGTGCAGTTTACATTGAACAAACTGAAATTTGGAGATAGCCATTTTACATGGAACATGGGCTATGGAGGGTTAAGTGGCTTGCCCAAGACCACAAGGAGCACCTGTGGGACTAGAAACCCCAGTCCTTCTAGCCCAAGGTTGCTGTCCTCTAGTGGGATTTGAACCCCTGACCTGAAGTACCTTGCCCCAACCACTAGGCCACTCCTCCACTCCACTCCTTAATCCTAAGAAATTTCCCTATAGCAGGACTAAAGAAGTCTCACATTATTTGCTCAACTGTCACTTCATCTCAGCAGTCAAAAAGAAACTCCTCAGCAAACTGTGTCAGACTGCACTCTCCATTACATCTGAGCCCCTTTACTATTGTTGCCACCTAGTCCCTCCCTCTCATTCACATCCGAGTACTTTTTCATACATTAAACTTCAATTTTTACTATTAAAACCAACTGATTATACCATTTTTATTTCATATAAACATTATCATAACATCAACCAAGCTTAACAAGCCTTTCAGAAACCTCAAAAACCTATTTTCGCTTACTTTTATTATTGTCACAAATCTTGACTCAAAACAGTATTAAAACTTACCTAATGGAGGAAGTGATGCCACCTGACTTGATGGCAGCTTGAACACGTTGCTCTGGTGCCATCCCCATGAAAATTGCAGTTTTCCCCTCTTCTGAAGCAATAATAATGTCTGGGAGAGGCAACTGAGGCATCGGAGCGTGAGGTGCTGCAGAAATGACAACATGGCGATGGGCTACTGACCTGAACACCTTCACATATTCAAGAGCAGGGTTGGAGCAGTATGGAGAAAAGATGGCTGCCAGTGATTCAAGAAGCCATGAGCATGTGGAGAGGGAGGATAGCAAAGAGAGGTCTGGAAGGTGTGTGCTGACAATGGCACAAGTGACTCGAGAGAGACTCTATGAGTGGTTTAATGATTTAAAAACAGAAATCAAAGTGGTCAGAATGGAATTGGGAGAGCTGGTGGGAGAAATTAAAGGTGAACTCTCTGAACTGAGACGTAGGGTAGATGAACAGGAAGAGAGATTGGAATGTCTGGTGGAGGACCTCAAAGAGCTGGTTGAAGTTGTTCAAGCATTGGAGGAGTGGAAAGACCAAATATTCTTAAAAATGGAAGATTTGGAAAATAGGTCGAGGCGCCGCAATTTGCGAATCAGAGGGATGTCTGAAGAGCCAGAATTCATAGACTGTAAGAAAGTGGCAGAGGCCATCTTAAAGCAGCACTGGGTTATGGAGGAGAGGGAGAGGTGCTTGCTATCATCCAGATGGACAGGGCCCAAAGGGCTTTAGGACCAGTGAGAAACAATCTGCCCAGGGTCACTGTGGTATGCTTGCAAAACTATGGAGTGAAAGAATGAATTGCAGCAAAAATGAGAGGACTGAGTTACTTTGACTGGCAAGGGTACTGTGTTGCTATCTATGAGGACATAGCAGCTGTGACTTTACAGAGGAGGAAAGTAATGGCACCAATCACTACGGCATTGCAGATGACTCAGCTGAAATACCGCAGGCTGAACCCCTTTGGTCTGGCCTTTTTGAAGGAAGGGTGCACGTGGAGATTGCAGAATGCAGCAGATGCATTTAAGGCCTTGAAAGAGGTGGAGGTGCAGCTGGAGGAAGTGACTGCATCGGAAAGCAGGATAAAAGCGGGACTGACCAAGGACAGTTGGACTTTAGTGGCGGCAGAGAGTAAGTGGCAGCAGAGGAAAGAATCCCTGTAGAAGACCTCATCATGAACTATGAACTGGGGTGATGCAGCTCTGAGTGCCTTTGGGGATTATAGTTCTCAGCTGGCATGGCAGGCTTCTAACTGCATATGGCCTAATATAAATGGGAGGAAGGGGAGTGGCAGGGAAAGATTGAGCTGGAGGGAGGATGGTGGGTGTGAGGAAGGGGAGGAGAGAGGAATGGGATGTGGGAGTGAGGGAGAGAGGGATGGAAGGATCAGGCCAAGTGAGCACTACTCCAGGTTGAGAGCCTCTGGATACATGGGCGGTGGTGGGAGGTGGAATGAAGGGAGGGAGGGGTGCAGAGTGGAGGGAGAAGGGGGAGGGGAGTAGCCAGAGGGGGGAATAGTAGGTGGGCAAGGGGGAAGGACATTCACAGTGCCATGATTAATGTAAAAGGGTTAAACACATGGATGAAGACTCCTAGAAAGAGAGGAAGGGCGCTTACAAGCAGACATTGTCCATTAAAGAGATGCACTTGCATGTGGAGCAGGAATGCATGCTGCAGACCAAGAAAAACCCGAGGGTGTTTTTGGCAGCAAACTGGGAGGCACCCAAAAAGGAGGGGTGGATTTATTGTTGGGAGTAAGTCTGTACGGGCCAAATGAGAAACAAGGGATCTTTTATGATGCTTTATTAGTGAAACTGAAAGGGGTGGGGAATGTTCCAGTCATCATGCATTGAGACTTCAATTTGACAGCTAACCCCAGAGTAGACAATAGTGGAAGGATGTTGATGGGGGTTGTAAGGACCGCCGGCACCTACTTTGCATGAAAGAGAGGTTGGGATTGGTGGATATTTGGCAGTATAGACACCCAGGGGGGAGGGGGTATACCTTTTACTCTCATCCGCACGACTCATATAGAAGATTAGATATGCTCTGGGTTAGTGGAGGGTGGATGTATAAAGTTACGGAGATGGAACCTGGGTCGATCACATGGGCGGATCATGCCCTGGTCAGCGTGATGTTTGAGCTGAGCGCAAGGTATGATGGAGTTAAATTTTGGAGGTTAAATTATTCCCTTTTGGAGGAGGAGTGCCATGGGACACACATTAGGAAAGTCATCATAGAATACTTTTGATTTAATTGAGGAGTGGGAGCAGAATTAGAGGTAGTTTGTGATGGTCTAAAGGCTGTAGTTGGAGAGCACTTGCTGGGTCTGGGAGCAAGGGTAAAGAGGTTGAAATGAACACAGGAACAATGTCTGTATGAACGATTATGGGAAACGAGACATCAGAGTGATAGAGATCCACCAGCTCTGACAGAGCTGGGGCAACTGAGGGTGGAGCTGGGGAGGCTTCATGTGAGTCAAATAGCACATGAGCTAAATATGCTTAAACAAGCTCACTTGAGGGGCGTAATCGGGCTAGTCGAGTTCTGGCTAGTCAGTTGAAGGCCTGGACCCAGCAAAGTCAAGTTGCTAGTATTCACGATAGGAAGGGCATCTTGGTGACCAAATATGGGGAGATTGGGGGAGGGGGTTAGAGACTTTTATGCCGAATTGTACTAAGGGGAGGTTATTGATGGGGGGCCTGTAGTAAGGGCTTTCTTAGGGACTGCACTTTAAGCAACGTGGATGATGCAGAGGCAGCTAAATTAGATAGAGAAATCAGTGAGGAGGAAGTGAAGGCAACAATCAACTCTTTCAAGGTAGGCCAGGCACTGGGTTTCGATGGCTTAACAGCAAAGGTTTACAAGCCATATCAGAACTCCTTGTTGCCGCTAATGGTGGAGGTGTTCAATGGCATCCTGGAGCGGGGTGGAGTGCCAGAGTCTATGGCTGAAGCGGAGAACACAGTACTGCCTAAGTCGGGAAAGGACCCTATGGTCTGTAGGTCATACAGACTCATTTCCCTTATTAATCTGGATGCCAAACTGTTGGCCAAAATCCTAGTGGCTCGGCTGCAGAGATGTCTACCTATACTAGTACATCAAGATCAAATGGGATTTGTACAAGGGAGGCAAGGGGGAGAATAACATTTGGTGGATCCTTAATTTGACTTGGAAGCTACAATCAGGAGGGGAGAAGGTGTTTTTTATAACCGTGGATGCGGAAAAGACATTTGACAGGATCGAATGGCCTTTCATATTCAAAGTTTTGGAACAAATGGGAATTAGGGGGAACTTTCTCCACCGGATCCAAGCATTGTATGCTGCCCCTAAGGTGCTGATCCGCAGAAATAGGGGTTATTCAGAGTTGTTTCAGCTGGGCAGAGGCACAAGACAGGGTTACCCACTCTCACCACTGTTATTTGCATTGGTGATAGAGCCACTAGCAGCAAGGATTAGGGCGCAAGCGGACATTAAGGGGAGGTTTCAAAAATTGCATTGCTCGCCAATGATATGATTTTCACATTGAGAGAGCCCCTGACTTCCTTGCCAGTGTTGATGAGGTAGATTGACCTATATAGTATGGTATCTGGGTAGACAGTAAATCTTGATAAGATGGAAATATTGGGCATTCATCTACCCCAGGAGTTGGAGAATAGGATCAGAGGGGGATTCCCATTTAAATGGGTGAGCCAGTCCTTTAGATAGCTGGGGTACAATTGGGAAATACCTTGCAGCATGTAGTGGCCTGGAATTATAGACCTCTTTTGGATGCTATTAAGCGGGACCTGTGTAAGTGGAAAGGTTTATACCTCATCTGGTTAGGGAGAATTGTTCTAATTAATATGAATATCCTGCCTAGGGTCCTATTTTTGTTTATGTCCCTCCCCTGCATGGTCCCGAAGAAAATGCTCAAGAGGCTACAGAGCATGGTAATGGGGTTTATATGGGCGGAAAAAGTCCCTACGGTGGTGAGGAAGACCATGTTCAGGGGACGTAGGGAGGGAGGACTGGGTTTCTCCTGGTATTATGATGCTGTGCAACTGTGGGCTCTGGAGAGGGGAGGGAGAGGTTCCACAGTGGGTGTACATGGAACAAACGGGTGAGGAGACTTTGGAATGCTCTATATGGGATGTGAGGGGGATCACGGGATGGAAGGGAGGAGCCCAGAGGTGCAGCTCACTGTGACAGTGTGGAATAAAACTGGGAGATTTTAGACCAGGGAAGGAGGGGGAACATTTAAGTTATGGGCTAGGCGGAAGGTGAGGAGGATTGAACAGGTGCTAGATCAGCAGGGTCAGGTTTTACCATTTATGGAGTTGAGAGAATGATATTTATTGGGGGATGCAGATTATTATGCCTATTTACAGTTTAGGCATTATTTGAATAACAATAAGGTACAAGCAGATTTTGGACAAGAGGCTACACCATTTGAGAGGATTATGGAAAAGGGGGGGAGGAGGTGAGGTGTGCTGTCTGCCTTGTACGGCTGTTTGCAAGAGGAGGCGGGGTCTTCCATGCTACATTTAAGCAAATGGGAGGTGGAAGTATCAGAGCCCTGGGATGAGGAATGATGGAAGGCTATATTTGTAGCCACTCAGAAATTAGCACCAGGCACAGGTCTTCTTGAAAACAGCTTAAAGATACAACCCTGAATGTACTGGACCAAGTCCGATTCCATGCGATCAATACCGCTTATACTGCAAAATGTTGGAAGGGATGTGGGGGGATTGAGCACCCTAGGGATGGACCCTAAAGTTACTGCTTGGGTTAGAAATTGGTTGGGTGGGAGGCGACAAAGAGTACAAGTAAATGGAGCTCACTCTGAGGAGAAGGATGTTACCAGTGGTGTGCCCCAGGGATCTGTCCTTGGTCTGATTCTTTTTAACATCTTTGTTAGTGATATAGCGGAAGGGCTGTCGGGTAAGGTTTGCCTCTTTGTGGATGATACCAAAATCTGCAATAGAGTAGACACCCAGGAAGGTGTAGATAACATGAGGAGGGATCTAGCTAAGCTTGAAGAATGGTCTAGAATTTGGCAGCTGGGATTTAATGTTAAAAAATGTAAGGTCATGCATTTGGGCTGCAGCAATCCAAGGGAGCAATACAGTATAGGAGGTGAAGTACTTTTGTCCACTAAAGAAGAGCGGGACCTAGGCGTGGTTGTGTCTGATGATCTTAAAGTAGCTAAACAGGTAGAAAAGGCGACGGCAAAAGCTAGAAGGATGCTTGGGTGCATACGGAGAGGAATGGCTAGCAGAAAAAAGGAGGCGATAATGCCTCTGTATAAGTCTTTGGTGCGACCTCATTTGGAGTATGGTGTGCAATTCTGGAGACCGCACCTTCAAAAGGATGTGAACAGGATGGAGTCGGTGCAGAGGGTTGCTACTAAAATGATTAATGGGCTTCATTATAAAGCATATGAGGACAGACTTAAGGATCTTAATATGTACACCTTAGAGGAAAGGCGGGATAGAGGTGATATGATTGAGATGTTTAAATACCTCCGTGGCATAAATGTTCAGGGAGAGAGCCTCTTTCAATTGAAAGCAAGTTCTGCTACGAGGGGACATGGGATGAGGGTGAAGGGAGATAGATTCAGGAGTGATATGCGGAAATATTTCTTTACAGAAAGAGTAGTGGATCCATGGAATAGTCTCCCAGTGGAGGTGGTAGAGATGAGGACAGTAACTGAATTCAAAAAAGCATGGGACCAACACAGAGGATCTCTAAAGGTAAAAAGTGGACTGTTGTAGTTGTTGTTATGGAAGGACAGACTAGATAGGCCATGTGGTCTTTTTCTGTCATCATGTTTCTATGTTTCTATGATTGGGGAAACATTTGCTATGAGAGTATCCCAAAGTGCGTGCGTTGTGAGGGGCGGTGGAAGACTTACTTCAGGATATTACCAAACTATGAACCCGGCATTGGAACTGTTGAATGAGGATCATGAGGGGATGGAAGGAATTGAGGACATTTCTGGGGTATTGTCTGATTGTGGTGCCCATGGAATTGGCTGTTTGGTGGAAGAAAGTGGATGTGCTTCCCATAACAATGGTTATCAGAAGGTTGGAACGTGTATTTTGCATGTGTGAGGTTGCGGCATAAAGCATCATGTGAAGGGAAAATTTCTTAAGATTTGGCACTGGTATCAGGAATGGCAGAGAGTACATCTGCCAGGGGTATCGGGCCAGGGGCAGCAGGAGGGAGTACTAAGGGGTCACTGGAAGGGTGGAACAGGGCGGAAAAGAGGGAGAGGTCTGAGGGGTAAACACAACTGGGGACATGAATGTTGATGATTTATGGACTTTCAAATTGAAGGGAGGTTAGGTTGTGTTTGGTTCTTTTGGGGAATGGAGAAGTGTGGTTATTTTCAATGGTTTACAATACTTTTTACTGTATACTGTATACTGTATACTATACTGTACATTGTATATGGTAATGGGATTGTAGGGTGGGAAGGAGTATGGGGAAGAGGGAGCAATGACCCAGGGGGGAATATAGAAGAACCCTTGAAATTGCATTGGGAAGTTTGGAACAGGTCATTGCTTTGGGGTGTGCGAGTTGTACCTTGTGAATTGAAAATTTCAAAAAACCTGAATAAAAATATAATTACAATAAAAGCCTTACCTAACACATTTTTTAGGATCCCCAGCTCTCCCCCATATCCCGGGAACCCCCCTTTAACTTTTGAAACCTTCAAAATATTAACTTTTAAAATCAGGCAGTTTCCGGTCTAGGTCATGCCCCTTGGCCTACTCCCATTGTAAATGCTGCAGGTTGCATTAAAATTAAGCAGGAAAAAATTATAAAACCCTTTTTCTTGAGGCTAATAAGCCTCTCCACACCTTCCCTGTACCTCAGAAACATTTACATTTAATTTTAATTTTCGGCCTGATTTTGGCTGTTTTTAAGGAGCTTTGCCCTTTTAAGGCCAGCTCTGCCACCTTCCCTAGGCCACCGGCAAGTTAACCTGCTCCGGAGCCACAAGCATGACTCTCATATGTTTAGGGCCCCCCATGGCCTATTTATTTTTTTGGGCCATTTGTCCCAGCATGCAACACCCCTGGACCCTCCAAAATCTACACTGGCCATCTGACCCCAAAATCCCTCCTCTGGGCCTCCTCTTATCGGCTCTGAGCCCCCTATTTCATTGGGGAGAGCCTCGATATTTGTGGCCTTCCCCAATGCCCCACTGAGATCCCTACTGTGATTGGGATCAGCCGGGAACATCTCGGCTGCACCCAATCACAGCAAGAGGCAGCTCCATTGCCCTGTAGACATCAGGGAATGAAACCCAAACAGGCCTGCTGCTTCCCTGGAGCCCCAGAGCAAGCACATAGGGCCCAGTGACTGCCATGAAATGGCAGAATGCCAGAGACCTTTGCCTGCGGCCCAGCACAACTCCCGATGTTCCTCCAAAATAAAAAGAACAAGCGCTGTCACCGCTAGACAGCCTCACAGCCCTCCTCCATTATTTTAAAAAAAATGGAGGCTGTCAGCTCCTAGCCCGGTGCAGCCCTTGGAACTCCCGATTTAAAAATTTTTTAAAATAAACACCTCCGATCTTCGACTGCTCCTGCAGTCCTGATGAGAAAAAACCCCACCACAGCTTCAAACTACAGCCATGGGAGCCGCGCTGGACCCCTCACAGCAACAAAAAAAATCCTGGCACTGAACAGGTACTTTATTTATTTATTTTTTCCATTTCTATCAATGGTTACAATTATACATCTGAAGTGGGATTTTAGAAGGATGTCTAGGAAGAATCTGGGATATCCAAAGCACAACATCCAAAAATCCAGTGGAGTAACAGCAATAAATGTAGGCACGAATAAGTAAGTGCCTTCTGAAATCGCTCTGTCTCCACCCCAAAAGATGACTGTTCCAGTAACCAGTTCTGTCGATGGGCCCTGCACAGATAGCATTGTGGTAGGCTATGGCCTAGCATGGCCTGCTACTATGAAAGGCCTGTAAGTTAGGCCTGGATCCTAACTCCCATTATAGCTAGAAAAGAACCAAAAATCTGTGAAAAAAAAGAAAACTGTTTTAAAATGCTTAATAAGAAGTTTTCATGAATTCATAAGTCTTCTATTATTCTCTTGTGTGAGAAAGAACAAAAATGTTACAGTATATGCATTCCAGAAGCCGAAGTTAACCTTGCAGTAGAAAAGTAACGAGATTCAGAACTGTACCATTGTTCAAGCAATCCTAAAGGAGGGGGCCAGTTGCTAGGCTCCGGATGGATTTCTAATTGGACAAATGAAGGGAATGTATAACCAATGAGAGGTTTGCATGTATCGAGATGGAACCAATAGAAAGTTCTCATGTATCGAACTGAAAAAGAGGTATAAATGGTTATGTCTCTGTATAAACTTTTGCTCAGTTCCTTTAGAAGCTTTGACTGACTGGGCCTTGTGCACAATAAACTGACTTGGACCCTGTCAATCGACTCCTGGACTTATTCATTGATTGCACTTTGCCACAGCAGCATGGCCACGTGCATGCATGAGTGTAGGCCATTTCACAAATGTGGACATCCCTGAATTGCATGCTCACAGAACCAGGCATTTGGACATGCCGACAGGGGCACTTCAGAAGGGAGGTGACTATGTTAGGAGCCTTGCACATCTCGATCAGCCATTTCAGATATTTAGAAATGTGGCAGCAGGCCTGTACTATGTTTGCAGTATGTATTTACATGCAAGTTTCTTTGGCCAGGAAATGTTAACTGTGGTGATGAAAGCAAATTTTCCTTCTGGAAGTATTATTGGCATGAAACGAGCACTCTTTTGCACCTCCTTCGAGGTCAGAAGCAGGTATAGGCATGGACCCTCGACAGATTTACTTGTGACATTCTGAAATTGCATTGCGACGTACATCTCCATTGCTCTGCTCAGGCCATGCTTCCATCTCACGCCCCATGCTACATGGATTTGCTGATGTTGGGGTGTCTATATACCCAGCTTTCTAAAACGGTCCAGGGACATCTCTGATTTGCATGTCTGAAGGCCCACCTTCAGACTTTCAACTCCTGAATAGAGCTTCTAAAATGACCCTCTAATCAGTGGTGCTGAATATTCATATTAATTGATACCCACCTAAACTAAAAGTATATGGGGTTGATATTCAACTGCCATGGTTGATGACTTGCAGCAGTTAAATAAAATACATTTACAGTATTCAGCGCTATTATCCAGATATTGGGTGGAGATAAATATACATTGAGGAGCAGATTCTGTAAAGTGTGCACAGAATTCTGCACTAGAAATGTTCAGAAATCCCTATTCTAAAGGACTTATGTGTGTGAATCGGTATTTATGAATGTGTTCTGGGCAGTCGCTATTTTGTAAGTGCATGCGTTAAGTTCCATCATGTGTATTTTCAGCTGGGGTTTGCATGGGGGCAGAACATGGGTGAAGTGTAGGCAGGGCCTACATTTATGTGTGTAAATTATAGAATACATTGACTTACGCGTGTCGCTGCGCCAATCTAGGCATGGGCAGATACACCTGCTCTACAGCAGGCGTAAATGCCGTGACTAGGTTAAGACATATCCATACACTCCTATTTTATAAGGTTAAGTACACGTGTGCTTCTCTTTATAAAATAAGCCCCAAATACAGGGGCGGCTCAAGGCAATCTGTTGCCTGAGGCGAAGGATGAGATGGCACCCCCATCTCCCCCCCTCCCCTCCCCCCCCCCCCCCCCCCCCCCCCCCCGTAGAGGGGGGAAGGCACCTTCTCAAAACTCAGTCAGGGACTGAACCAAACCAAAAAGCTAATTAGATAATATGGAGGAAATGCAAGATGTTTGCACATCAAGGAACTAAAAGAATGAGCAAGAACCACAGCACACTTTATAAAACTAAATTATTACTCATTTTTATTTTGTTATAAATTGCGTTATGGTTCTTGATTTTTCTTTTTGAACATACATTTTGCATCCACAGAACCCCTTCCCTCAACAGTGGGTGCAGAGCAGAACTAAAACATTCACCCACAGAAATCAATATCTTAAAAAAAAAATCTGATTCTGGTCATCTCACTAACAAATATTCTCCAGTACCAGGAATATTGGAAACTAATATAAAATCCTACAAAAGTCACCAAAGATCTACAAGGCCAAATCTACCATACCATTACCTGCATAAACTTCCGAACCTCATACAAAAAAAGCAGCACTATAAATACTGCAACAGGCCCTAGAACATCTAACACCTATTTGAAAAGCTGAACAAGGCAAATTGCTACAGTACAGATCCCTGCGTAAAGATTTCATGTTAACAGAACACACAGCCTTGGTCACACACTAGGAACACAGATTCTCGCCAAGTACAGAATAAGTGATCACAGCCTAAAGTAAAAATAAAATATTTAGAGAAAAATTAAACCGAAACCCCAAGAAGCCAGAATCTGCATGCAGTGGAACAAAAGATAAGAGATGCAGTATCCCATACTGTGTAAACTATAAAAATAGCACAAAGTCCAATCACTAAATTAAAAATAGAATTATTTTTTTCTACCTTTGTTGTCTGACCATTTTATTCTCTGATTATGCTGGTCCTGATCTGAGGCTTCTGCTTTCCTGTCTTCTCTTAGCACTCTGCCATTTCTTGTCTTTTCTTTGTTTTTTTTTTCATTTCCTTCCATCAGCCTATTTCCAGTCCCAATGACCCTCCACACGTGTCAGCTCCCTTCCAGTCCCAGTGCCCCTTCCCTGCCAGCCTCCTCCCTATTACCCAGCCACCTACCAGTCCCATCCCCAAATGTCAGCTCCCTCCAGTCCCACCCCCAGGTGTCAGCTCCCTTCCATCCCCCTCTTTCCTCCCATGTCAGTTCCCTTCCAGCCCCCAACTTCACCCCATGTCAGTCCCCTTCCAGCCATCTCTTTCCTCCCCTGTCAGCCCCCTTCCAAATCTCTTTTCCCCCTGTCAGCTTTCTTCCAGACCACTCTTTGCCCCTCTTGGTTCCCTTCCAGTCCTCTCTTCCCCCTGTCAGCTTTCTTCCAGCCCCCATCAGCTCCCTCTCCTCCCCCCCCCCCCATGTAGCTCGTTCCTTTTCTCTCATTCCCCCCTAGCTTGGTCCTCTTCTCTCATCCCCCCCCCCCCCTGTGTAGCTTGTTCCTCTTCTCTCATCCCCCCCCCCCCCCATGTAGCTCGTTAACATAAGAACATAAGATATGCCATACTGGGTCAGACCAAGGTCCATCAAGCCCAGTATACTGTTTCCAACAATGGCCAATTTAGGTCATTCCTCTTCTCTCACCCCCCCTCCCCCAATGTAGCTCATTCCTCCATTCCTATTCTCTCATTCCCCCACCCCCATGTAGCTCGTTCCTCTTCTCTCCTCCCCCTCCCCTGTGTAGCTCATTATGCTCTGCCGGCCATTTCTCCATAGCTCTGCTCCTTCTCCTTCGGCTGCCTGTGATAGCTTTTGAAATGAGAGGAAATCGGTACGGAGCCTCCCGATGGTATGGAGCCTCCCGATGGTATGGAGCCTCTGCTGTTGCCACGTCCCACTCTAGCGTCACTTCCTTTTGGGGACAGGACGCGGCAGCAGCAGAGGTCCCATACTGCCGGGAAGCTCCGCACTGATTTCCTCTCATTTCAAAAGCTATTGCGGCCGCAGCAGTTTGTCCACGCATTATTTTTCTTTTTTTATTTAACTGAAGGTGGAGTGAGGTGGCACTTTTGGGGGCATTTCTGCCGCCCACAAAAGACTGCCGCCTGAGGCCACTGCCTCACTCTGCCTAATTATAGAGCCACCAATGCCCAAATATGCGCATGGTTATGCGCGTTGACTCCATGGGAGTTTATAAAATTACCCTCCATGTATCAGGAAAACCTTATAGTCTTTCAAACTACATGAAGAGGGAAGTTATACATTTACAGGCTGCTAGTATACATATCACTTCCTTTAAATGACCCCACTAGCTTTAGTGCAGCTTCCATAATCAGGAGTGATTTCAAAATGTCTCTATATTTATTTATAGAATGCAATACAACATGGAAACTGATTGAGTGTGTTAAGGATGTCAAGCTGTGGTATACCATTCATTATTTGTTCTAGAGACCCATTTATTTCTGAAAGACAAGATATTAACTATCAAGACTGTAGGTATTGAAAAATGACAAAATAGTCTATATTTTTGGCAGACTGTTATTTTCACTTCTCAAAGATTTATGAAGGTCTGGAGCCATAGCACCTGAATTGCTCAAACAAATGTGGAACCCACTCTACCTCCCCCCACTCAGCTTTAGATGTCTGTGACTCACGATCCCAGGCCAAGTAAAATCTTTGATGATTGAAACCATGACTACAATGCTAAGCTGCAGAGATTAGTCTATCACAAATATGATTCCTGCAGAGATTTCAGTGACATGCTACCTAGCAGAGCCCATCAAGGCCATACACACAGATCCCTGGGCATACTGGGCACACATGTTGGCAGTCTGGCCACACTTGGCCAAACCCTGCCAAGATTGTCCAACATTTCCTGTCCTGCCCTCCAACAAGTGTGTGCTCAGTGAACATACATTCTCCATGGCAGGGGATATCATGGCTAGCACAAGAGTTGGTGGAAAAGCTAGTGTTTTTGAAGATAACACTCCCCAAGCTTGGTTTCCTTTCATTTTCATTCTACTGGGAGGAGGAATGAGTGTAGAGCTATGCTGAGGGGCTGTTGCCCTCACTCTGTGGCTTCAGTGTTTACTATTTGTATTTTTGACCATTTGCACCGCAGTCTTTTCAGGACAGTGCCCATTTCCAGTGACTGCCTTTCAGCCCCCTGCCCCCCCCCCCCCCATGGCAAAAATGAAAAGAAAAAAGCAATAAATAAATAAAAAATAAGCAAAAACAGAAAGTAAATAAAACAAAAAGAACTGTAAAAAATCTCCCTTTGCTACTAGTGCCAGTCTTCCTGTAGCAGCAAAGCGCAGACAAACCAATGATACCAGGAGTCTGTTCAGAAGGTCCAAATCATTTATTTGTGCACAAGTCTCAAGCAAGTCAATTTCAAAATGGCTGAGCAAAGTTTTCAAGCATTACAACAACTTTTATAGACTTCTGTTCCATTCTAGGTATAGAAAAACATTTCATTGGTCCCGGTAACCTCCCGTACCTCCCGTACCTCTTCCATTGGTCCCGGTACTGATAAGTTTATCCAATTATGTCCCTTCTGTGGGCATGACACCTGCATGCCCCCCTTCTAGTCCCAATTACAATGGTCAGTTCATCAACTTGTTACTTTCACACTCTCAAGGTTATAGGACCAATTTGTGCATACAGAAGAGTGAGGTTCTGTAACTCATCTGTCAGCACTCCTCATTATTTCTTTGCAGATGTACTTTTTCTTATCAGTAACTTTCAAACATGTCTTTTCTGTATTTTTCCATTTCTCAGCTCTGCAGTTATGCTTACCTAAGCTAATTCAATACTTCTACTGAGTTCTATCTTACAATAGCAGCATATTGGGGGATGTGCAATCCTATATGCCTCTCCACAGGCCTCATTTACAGGTCAAGCTAGCCATGCTGGCCTGCTTATGTCAGACACCATGGGTCACAGGCCTGCACCTGCCACATTCCCCCCTTTGATTAATCTCACCCTATTACTCAATAAGGTGTGAGAATTAAATCACTTTTAGAAGAATCACATCATGATTGAAGGATTTCTACTAGGACTAGCTTTGTATAAAGCCACTATTTTAGTTGCGGTCTTCCGCTCTACTGTGGTATCAATAGCACTATGAATGGAACGCATACAACATGGGATTAAACATGGTAATAAGAAGATAACAGCAACAAGGATTAGTACTAAGACAATGAAAGTCTTAAATCCTCCCAGCCAAGAGAAAAGGTTAGCAAACCAGTTAGGAAATTTCAATGCGTGCCAAGTCTGTACTGGCACATAAGCATGTCTTTGCATATCTTTAGCAATTTCTTCAACTACTTGACCTTTATCATCTATTTTCAAACAGCAATTAGTTAAATTCAGCTTACCACATACTCCTCCTTCAGCTGCTAGCAAATAATCAAGTGCTAAGCGATTCTGGTATATAGCAGTGCGCATCTGAGTACTTTGTCTAGCTAAGAGCGTGAGAGCATGACTAGTTTCATTGGTTATTATTTCAACTACTGCTTGTAAGCGAATGATACGATTAATCATATAAATTGGGGTACGATAACCATACATACCATCATCATTCCAAGTGGCAGGTCCATAATACTCAATAATTCTTTCTGGTGGCCAATCATCACCCTGCCACTTTTCCCATTTGCCTATCTGTAAGGCTTCTCTTTTCTGTCTTGATGCTCTTTTGTGTCTGTGGGTAGTGTATACAGGGTATCCTAATTGTTCTCCATGTTCAGTGTTTAACAGGAAGAAAGAAGGTCTGATGGTTCCTAAAACACATGCTCCTCCCCAGTGTGGCGGGAGTTGTGCATATGCTCGGTTTCCACAGATCCAATATAGGCCAGGTGGGGCTTGCCAGGCTTGGACTTTGGCAAGGTTAGTCCATAGACCTGCAAGTTCAGGAAATCTAGCTAATGGGTTAGGAGGTTCAGGATGTCTGATTCCTGACCACCATGCTGTCTTTTTGGTCGTGGCATTATAGTATTTCTGGCTAAGACAGACCAGCTGTCCTACCTTTTGGGTGAACTGGGGTCCAGTTCTGGCATAGCAAAGACGTCCAACGATTGAGTGCGCTAACACCCATTCACTGGTAGTCTTGTGTAATTCAGTCTGGTTGTAAATCATGGAATAATTCAATTCTTGGGCTTCCCAGGGCCATTGATCTCCCATTTGGGTTCCGCCACAGAAATAACAATCTGTGATCTTAAGACTAGATACTACTGCTCCGGCTAATTCTAGAAATAAATTCTGTGAAGGGTGAGGGATCTCAAACTTATTTACATGCATAGCTTCATAAAAAGTATTATGAATATGATATTTAGATGACTTATGGGCTTGGGTATTCAATCTGATATACACAATGGTCCCTGGATCTATTGCTCCTCCAGCAATGCGTAAACCAAACTTGTATCCTTGTTTCCATGCATGGGGATTATGTACACGCAAGTGTAAGGGGTTGCAAGCATCTTTCTGACATTTATCATTTGTGGTTGGCTTGGTTAGAGTAGCCATCCGCTTATCTATTTTCTCATCGGTTATACCAGTGTTCCAGGTAGCATAAAAAACACATCCCCAATACGGGCAATAGTAGTCTGCTGCTGGGGCAGTACTATAGCCTGGTTCCTTTTTCCCTGTACACTTTCTCCAACCTGTGGCACCTTCTGGACACATGTACTTATGGTCATTTCGATACGCTTTCTCCCATGTACCACAGGTGGACTGACTATCTCTATTAATGGCATTACATGCATCAAAATTCAAAACAGCAGGTTTAGTAATGTCCTTAAGTGGTGGTGTAGCAGCTAATATAGGTCCATCTGCATCCTTCCATCTTATTTCCAACGTGTAATAGGATGGATTCTGATGCGGATTATAGCATACTTTGATTTTGCCATGAGTGCAAACATTTAGTTCAGTGGTGTTATAGATACACTGAGTTATTGTTCCCTTGCAGGTATAGTAAGAATGGTAAAGCAAAGTCTGAGTTACTTTCAGTCCAGTTCTAGTAGAAGTTATGCAAGCAGTGCATGGAGGTAGAGCATAAGTCAGTTCAAAACCTCCTAAGAAGGCAACCAAGGCAAAGCAAAAACAAAGATACATGTTGATGTTGATTGGAGTTCTTCTGAATCCTCAGCTTGCTGATCTTGATCACGACGATCTATTATTCTTCGTCCCGTTTGCTAATGAAGCAATTTAACGGGTGCTGAGTGTTGATTGAAGATCCTCAAGTTGTCCAGTACACATTAACCAACTTAGCAATTCAGTTGGCTTGTGAAGTCTGGCTTAGTCAATGTAGTCTCAAAGTAGTGTGTCAAATCACACACAAGTTGGGTTCGTCGGAACAAAGCTGTTGCTGCATGGAAAACAGCAATCCTCTTCGAAAGACTTGGCTACTGCAAAGCACTTGTGATGAAGTGTCTATGCTGCTGGTTGCCGTCTCAGAGTAACTCGCAAGGGTACATCAGGGTGCTGTTCTGCTGTCCACTGCTCTGGTTCAGGATCGGCGGCGGGCTTGACTCTGCTGTGGTGGATCCAGGCGTCGATCTCGGCTACCTTTACTGCAGTTGGGGTAGACAGGATGACGGTGTACGGTCCCTTCCAATGGGGTTCCAACGGTATCTTCTTCCAATCTTTGATCCACACCGAAGTTCCAGGCTGGTAGGGATGCAAGGGTTCCGTCAAGTTGATAGGCAACTGGTCTTGGATCCACGTATGGAGAGTCTGCAGAACAAAACTAAGAGCTAGGAGTTCTTGTCTGGTTACTTCTGAACCAATCTGGGCTAAACTTCCTTTAACTCCCTGCACTATTGGTGGGGGTTTACCATACAAGACTTCAAAAGGGGAAAATCCTGTTGACTTTACAGGAGCTGAGCGTATTCTGAGTAAAGCTATGGGGAGCACTTGGGGCCATTTCAAGTGTGTCTCCTGACAAAGCTTGGACATTTGGGCTTTCAACGTACGATTCATTCGCTCAACTTTCCCTGAACTCTGGGGTCTGTATGCAGTGTGGAGTTTCCACTGTATCTGCAAAGCTTTTGCTAACTGCTGAGTAACTTGGGAGACAAATGAGGGTCCATTGTCTGACCCTATTACTGCTGGGATTCCAAATCTGGGGACAATCTCTCTCATTAAGACTTTGGTAACTTCTCGGGCTTTCTCCGTTCTGGTTGGGAAGGCTTCTACCCACCCAGAGAAAGTACAAACTAATACTAGTATATAATGGTATCCATTGGCTTTTGGCATTTCGGTAAAATCAACTTGGAGGTTGTGCATGGGGGTGACACCTCCTGACTGAACTCGGGGTGCTGTAATAAGGCCTTGCTTGGCATTATTTTTGGCACAGGTTACACATTGACGTGCTACTGAGGCTGATATGGTTGTCATCAGAGGGATGTAGAAATGTGGTCTGAGTGCTTTTTCCATAGCACTCTTCCCATAGTGGGTGGCTTCGTGGAAAGCTTTGACAAAAGATGGTCCTAACAGTTCAGGAATTACTATTCGTCCTGGAGGTTGACTGCCCTCTTCTGGTGGCAGCTCAATCCATCCGTCTTTCAATACTCCATTTTCTTTGTCACAATAGTAATCCAATTCTTTGGTGGTATATCGTGGGGTCCATAGATTCAAGGGTACTGGAAACAATGCTGCTTGCATTGGCATAGCTTGTGGGGCAATTTGTCCTGTCATAGCTGCTTGTCGTGCTGAGGCATCTGCAAATCTATTTCCTCGGGCAACTTCTCCTTTTCCTGCTTGATGTCCTCTGCAATGCATGACAGCTACACGTGTTGGGGCCCAGACTGCATCAAGTAACATCAATATCTCGGGACCATATTTGACTGATTTTCCTCCGGATGTGATGAGTCCTCTTTCTTTATAGAGAGCTCCATGGGCATGTAAGGTAGTGAAGGCATATTTAGAATCTGTATATACATTTAGCACAAGTTTTTCTCCTAACAACAATGCTCTGGTGAGTGCTATCAATTCGGCTTTCTGGGCTGATGTGCCTGAGGCTAGAGCTGATGATTCAACTACTTCGTGTTGAGTGACGACTGCATATCCGGCACAGCGTCGTCCATCAAGGATGAGACTGCTCCCATCAACATAATAGATCTGGTCGGGATTGTCTATGGGCACATCTGTTAAGTCAGGTCGACTAGAGAACACAGTTTCCATGACTTCGATACAGTCATGTTCTGGGAGTTCTTCACTGATGGGTATCAAGGTAGCTGGGTTCAAGGCATGGCTCACTTCAAGTTGTATCTGTGGGTTTTCACATAACATGCTCTGGTACTTCAACATTCGGGAATTGGTGAGCCAATAATTTGCTTTTTGTTCCATAAGGGCAAGGACTGCATGTGGCACAGTGACTCGTATGTTCTGTCCTAGTGTGAGCTTGTCTGCTTCGCTCACTAGTAGCGCTGTAGCTGCAACTGCTCTCAAGCAAGGTGGCCATCCTTTGGCCACAGGGTCCAATTGTTTCGATAGGTAGGCTACAGGTCGCTCCCAATTTCCTAATTTCTGAGTCAGCATGCCTAGGGCATTTCCCTGTGCTTCATGTACAAACAAGTGGAAAGGTTTCTGGACATCTGGTAGTCCAAGTGCTGGTGATGACATCAATTCTTCTTTTAACTTCTGGAAGGCTGTGTCCTGCTCAAGTCCCCACTCCAGTGGTGACTTCTCTTCTCCTTTTGTGGCTTCATATAGTGGTTTGGCAATTTGGGCAAAGTTGGGTATCCAGATTCGGCAATATCCTGCCGCTCCCAGAAAGGCTCTGACTTGCTTTCTGGTTGTTGGAGTTGGAATTCTACATACTGCTTCTTTTCTTTCTCTGCCTAATCTTCTGCTTCCTTGGGTAATACGAAAACCCAAGTATTTCACTTCTTTTTGGCATAGCTGTGCTTTGGCTCTGGAAACTTTGTATCCAGCTTCATCTAGTAACTGCAAGAGATCTTTGGTGGCTAGTATACATTCACTTTCTGATACGGCAGCTATCAACAGATCATCCACGTATTGAAGAAGCACTCTCTTCCCCGGGGCTACTGGATAGCTTGAAAGGTCTTGATTTAGTGCAGCACTAAAGATGGTAGGTGAATTCTTGAATCCTTGGGGTAATCTTGTCCAGGTGAGTTGGCCCCCTCTTCCAGAGATGGGGTCCTGCCATTCAAATGCAAACAATATTTGGCTTACAGGGGCTAATCTTATGCAAAAGAATGCATCTTTTAAATCCAGTACAGTGAAATGGGTAGCTTCAGCAGGTATCAGTCCTAGAAGAGTGTAAGGATTGGGCACAACTGGATGTATGGTTTCAGCTGCATCATTCACTCTTCTCAAATCTTGCACTGGGCGATAATCATCTGTCCCAGGTTTCTTTACTGGCAAAAGTGGGGTGTTCCATGGGGATTGACATACTTTTAGTAGGCCATACTCGAGCAATCTTTGTAGGTGGCGATGGATGCCTTCAATTGCGGCTCTTGGGAGAGGGTACTGTTTGACGTGCACTGGTGTAGCACTAGGCTTGAGGGTTACAATCACCGGAGCTATATGCTTGGCTAGCCCTGGGGGACTGCCTTCTGCCCATACTCCAGGTGGTGCATCAATACTTTTCAAAGTTTGTTCAAAATAGGTATCTTGGACAGAAACATCAATGTAATATCTCCATTCTTCTTCTCGGGGAACTGTCAGCAGCATTACTCCTGCTGGTTTGGCTTGGGAATTTACTGTCATTTGCATTTCTCCTTGCTCAGAGAAAGATATTTGTGCTTGAAGCTTGGCTAGCATATCTCGTCCCAGTAGTGGTACTGGACATTCGGGCATGTAAAGGAATTGATGAGTTACTTGCTGTCCTCCTAGACTGCATATTCGGTTTTGAAGAAAAGACTTTGTGGCTTTGGCACCAGTTGCTCCTATAATGGTGACTGCTTTTGTAGTGAATGGGGCTATCTTTTTGTCTATTACTGAATGCTCTGCTCCAGTATCAACCATAAAGTTCATAATTTGGTCTCCTATTTGTATTCCGACCATAGGCTCCTGGAGACCTAAAGCAAACTTGGAGCCCGGTCTGTCCTAATCCACGTCATCCTCATCATGGGCTGGTGTGGCCAATGCTTGAATGGCTCCTCCTCCTCTCTCTCTCGCTGGAATTGTTCTCGATTGGCTCCTCCTCGGCCTCGGGGACGGCCTCGTCTTTCTTCTCGCCACTGATGATCATTGTCGTCATCTTGCTGGGCGTCTTCGAGTTGCGGGCACGTATCTCTCCAATGTCCTTCCTCTCTGCAATAGGCGCATTGGTTCACGCCTAGTCTCTGGGTCCGGCCTCCGCCTTGACCCCGCCCTCTTCCTCTGCTCCTTCGACTAGGGACACCTCCCCTTTTCTTTTCAACTATGGCCGCAGCCAAAAAATCAGCTTTCTTCTTCATCTTTCTATCACATTCTCTCTGTCTTTCAGTATCACGATTCACATACACTTTATGAGCGACTTCCAATAACTGTGTTGCATTCATGCCCGCAAACCCTTCTAATTTCTGTAATTTACGTCTAATGTCTGGTTGAGACTGGTTTACAAAAGCAGAATTCACCATACATAAACTTCCTGGTGCCTCGGGATCATAGGGAGTATACATTCTGTATGCTTCAGTTAATCTTTCATAAAAATCTGCTGGGCTCTCATCTATTCCTTGGATAACTCCTGTAACTTTGGAAAGGTTCATAGCTTTCTGGCCCCCCCTTCTCAGGCCTTGTAAAAAGCCTTGGCGAAAACGGGCTAGGGCTGTGGATCCTTCATCTGTATTTGGATCCCATTGGGGGTCTTCATTCGGGAATTCTCTCTGAGCTGCTTCCCTACGGTCTATTATATTCTGCCCCTGCGCCGGAGCTGCAGGGTTTTCTGCCATCCATTCAATAGCTGCTTTTCTAATTCTTGCTCGTTCTTCTGTAGTAAATAGGGTGGTTAGGAGCTGACGGCAATCTGGCCAATTGGGTTGGTGAGTTTCCATAATACTAGTTACTAATTCTGTCAGCTCCTGGGGCTTACTAGTATAGGAGGCATAATGCGACCTCCAATTTAATAAATCAGTTGTAGAGAAAGGGATATACACATAAGTTAGGGGTCCCGCTACCACTTCATCATTATCATTCTTTACGGGCACTCCCGGGACTTGCCGTAAGGGAAACAGTTTGGCTGTCACAGGCGTCTTTTGGGATCTAAGGGTTATTGTCGTTGCCTTTGCAGGAGTCACTTTCTTTTTCTCAACAGGTTTTGCTTTGGGTTTTCTCTTTCACTGGCGTGCTAGTGCTAGCGCTGGCTTTCTCGATTATTTGTACACTGTCCTCCTCTTCTGGGGGATTCTCTCTTTCTCCTTCTTCTATCTCCGCTTCTGACTCACTTTTTACGTCCTCCACTTCTCTTTCCACTAATTCTTCCTCTTTCTCTTCTCCAGGAGGGGGATCAGGGGTTGGGTCCCGCCTCGGCTCTGGCCGTCTCTGGGGTTCTGGGGCAGGACGCCGGGCTACCCTTACTGGACCTGGGGTTCGGGGCTGCCTGAGGACTATTTCTGGGGAATCAGGATCTACCAAGATGGGTTTCTTCTTGGCTTTCTTATCCTGCTCTTTCATTCTAGGCTGTTCCGTTTTCTGTCTAGAATCTGTTTTAGCTAACATTATTCTGCACTGTTCCTCATAACAGCGCTGCGCCCAGGAGGGCGGATCTTCACAAATACTTAACCAGGAATCTATATAGGGGTACTGATCGGGGTGCGCTACCCGCACTCTACGGTGTATTGACTGAATAATCTCTACAGTGAACGTTCCCTCTCGGGGCCAGATGGGGTCTAGATCAGGCCACTCCCTAGTACACAAAATCTGCAAACGGGCTGCTGTCATTTTAATACCATAATCTCCTGAATATCCCTCTTTAAAATGTGCGATCATACATTCTAATGGAGTGTTTCTAGTAGACCCCGCCCCTCCCATTTCGATGTGTGCGCGCAACAACAGACAGAAGGGAAAAGGAGGGCGGACCGTGGGTAAGGGGTCCTCACGGCCCTGGAAACGTATAGTGAATACAAATAACAAGACAAGATGACAATCGCTTCCCCCTTTTCGCGACCTGAACGCGGTCGCCCGGTCAGGAAATGCGCTAATCAGGGGTCCGCCTTCACTTGATCCGTGCTGCCAGACCTCTCATTCACACTTCGTTCACACAATCATGCTAGCAACGTATCCCAGAATGCATTCGTTTCTATCTGTTCTGACTAGTCTTTTTCCCAATTACAAAAAGGATGAGGGTTTCACCCGGCGAATTCCCATGCCAGGCTACTCGGCTCTTCCTTGAGAGTTGATCATGCTCTCTTACCAATTCCCAATATCTCGAGATTACAAATTCCAAATTCCAAATTCCAATGGCAGTACTGCTCTTTCTATTTCTGTCTAGACCCAAAATTAAAACTATACTCACCGGATCCGGTCCTCAAACTTCCCAAGCAGGCGCATGAGTTGGACCTCGGACTCCCCTCACTCGGGTTCGAGGCGTTGGCTCCAACCGGGCCCGGCACCCGCCGAGGTCCGACCAGCTCCCTCCGATACAAGGGACCGGTGGCGCCAGGGAGCGGCCCTCGTCGGAAGGGCGCGATCCCGGCAGGACCAAGCCTATAGAGGCGGAAAGTCGTGGTATATTGCCCTATATACACTTTGATTCCACAACTTCCCGGCCAACGCACCAAGGAATATGTAGCAGCAAAGCGCAGACAAACCAATGATACCAGGAGTCTGTTCAGAAGGTCCAAATCATTTATTTGTGCACAAGTCTCAAGCAAGTCAATTTCAAAATGGCTGAGCAAAGTTTTCAAGCATTACAACAACTTTTATAGACTTCTGTTCCATTCTAGGTATAGAAAAACATTTCATTGGTCCCGGTAACCTCCCGTACCTCCCATACCTCTTCCATTGGTCCCGGTACTGATAAGTTTATCCAATTATGTCCCTTCTGTGGGCATGACACCTGCATGCCCCCCTTCTAGTCCCAATTACAATGGTCAGTTCATCAACTTGTTACTTTCACACTCTCAAGGTTATAGGACCAATTTGTGCATACAGAAGAGCAAGGTTCTGTAACTCATCTGTCAGCACTCCTCATTATTTCTTTGCAGATGTACTTTTTCTTATCAGTAACTTTCAAACATGTCTTTTCTGTATTTTTCCATTTCTCAGCTCTGCAGTTCTGCTTACCTAAGCTAATTCAATACTTCTACTGAGTTCTATCTTACAATAGCAGCATATTGGGGGATGTGCAATCCTATATGCCTCTCCACAGGCCTCATTTACAGGTCAAGCTAGCCATGCTGGCCTGCTTATGTCAGACACCATGGGTCACAGGCCTGCACCTGCCACATTCCTGTTCTGCCATTTCTGTTATAACCTGCCCCTTTGTTGCCAGCAAGCAGGATTGGCGCTACTATTAAGCAAACCAGACAGTCATCTAGAGTGCCAGCCCTTCAGGGGTACTTACTGCCACTGTTGTTACCCCTCTCAGGACCTGCAGTGGTGGCAATGCCTGCAGACAGCTCTGTGGTGCCGAAGTTGTAAGATAAGCGCTATGGTGCTGTTTGTTTCTGCTCCCTCAAACCACCTGATGCCTACTTCCTGTTTGTAGACAGGAAGTAGTCATCGGGCGTTGGAGGTGGTGGAAGCAAATAGCCCCACGGCACCAAAGTTGTAAGGTAAGTGCCTCAGGGCTGTTTGTGGCCATTGCCACTGCTGTAGGCTTTGAGAAAGGTGCCAGCAGTGGTGGCAATGGGCATCGCAAAGGGGGATGGGACTAGGGTTACCAACTTTTTCACCGAGAAAAACCCGACACCTGTGGCTCGCCATGCTCCACCCATTCTCCGCCCCTGCCCCGTCCCCAGCCCCACCCACAAAAATTACCGAGGATACGTGTAGGCTAACTTCCTTGGTCATATAATAATTAAACTGGGAACCCCAAAATCCAAACATGAAATGTACAACACTGGAGAAATAAAACTATAAAGTAATTTCCTCTTGCACTAAACAAAAACGCAAAGATGTTAGCAATACACACTTCCCAGACCAAACATATTCCAGCTAATAAATTCAAAATAAAAAGTATTTTTCTACTTTCTGTTTGGGCGTTTTATTTTCAGTTGCAATTGCTCCAGTCACTTTCTTCTGGTTTCTTCGTGTCTTCTGCGAGCTATCCATTTGTCCTTTCTTCTCTTTTAGATGTTTTCCATTCTCTCTCTATTTCTGCTTTAACATACTGATTGTTTCCCTTTTGCTCTTTCCCCCAATTCTTTCCTTATTCCTTTATCATCCATTTAAATTTCACCCTTCCATTCTCAAGCCCCTCACTCTCCCAATACCCAGCCCATCATAGACTTTTCTTCCACACAAAATATTTTTTCCCCTCTCCATTCTCATTCCCCATCTATTCTAGTCCTCCCCCAAAATCAGTTCCCTTATAGTTCTAGACCCACCCAGCATCCACTCCCTTCTAATCCCATTCTCCCATGCCCCACATCAGCCCATTTCCAGTCCTATTCCAGCTCTTCATCAGCCCATTTCCAGTGCTAGCCCTCACATCACAGACCATTTCCAGTCCGAGCCCCCCCCCCATCACAGCCTATTTCCAGTCCTAGGCCCCCCCCATCACATCCCATTTGCAGTCCGAGTCCCCCCGCACCATCACAGCCCATTTGCAGTCCTACCCCCTCCCCACCATCACAGTCCATTTGCAGTCCTAGCCCCCCTAATCACAGCCTATTTCCAGTCCAAGTTCCCCCTGCCTCCACCATAGCCCATTTCCAGTCCAAGTTCCCCCCCCCCCATAGCCTTTTTCCAGTCCAGGTCCCCCTCCCCATCACAACCCATTTCCAATCCCTGCCCCCCCCCATTGCCCTTTTCCATTCCATGTCCCCCCCCCCCCCCCACATAGCCCTTTTACAGTCCAGGTCCCCCTCCCCATCACAGCCCATTTCTTTCCAGTCCAATGCCCCCCATAGCCCTTTTCCAGTCCAGGTCCGTCCCCCCCTTCACAACCCATTTCCAGTCCATGTCCCCCTAATCACAGCCTATTTCCAGTCCAAATTCCCCCTCCCTCCACCATAGCCCATTTCCAGTCCAAGTTCCCCCCCCCCAGCCCTTTTCCAGTCCAGGTCCCCCTCCCCATCAAAACCCATTTCCAGTCCATGTCCCCCCCCCCCCCAGCCCTTTTCCAGTCCAGGTCCCCCTCCCCATCAAACCCCATTTCCCGTCCATGTCCCCCCCCCCTAGCCCTTTTACAGTCCAGTTACGCTCCCTTCAGTTCCAATTTCTTTCCAGTCCAAGTCCCCCCCCCCATAGCCCTTTTCCGGTCCAGGTCCCCCCCCCCCCATCACAACCCATTTCCAGTAAAATTCCCCCTCCTAGCCCTTTTCCAGTCCAGGCCCCCTCCCCCCATCACAGCCCAGGCAGTCCTTGGCCTCCCCCCAAAACCGCGGCTGTCTGAGGCTTTAGAGGGAGCCGGGGAAGCCCGCGCGAGGCCCCGGCTTCCTCTGAACAGCTGCCAGCGTGAAGAGCCTTTTCCTTCACGCTGGCGGCTGTTCCTGTGAAGCCGCGAATGCTGGGAAAGGTTAAAGGGCATTGCCTTTAACCTTTCCCACCAATCGCGGCTTCACAGGAACAGCCGCCAGCGTGAAGGTAAAGGCTCTTCACGCTGGCAGCTGTTCAGAGGGAGCCGGGGCCTCGCGCGGGCTTACCCGGCTCCCTCTGAAGCCCTCCGGGTTGGGAGAAAAGCCGATTTTTTTGCTCTGGCCGCTCCCGATCTTGCGGCCAGAGCAAAAAAAACGGCTTTTCAAGGGCCGGTTTTGCCTCTGCGCCGGCAGCCGGCCTGGCCATGGAAAAACCGGCCAGGCCGGCTGAAAACCGGCCAGTTGGCAACCCTACTCTCAGTACTGGTTCACATCACTCACTCCCAGTGATCCCCCCCCTCTCAGTGCTGGTTCACATCACTCACTCCTAGTGATCCCCCCCCCCCTTTCAGTGCTGGTTCACAACATCACTCACTCCCAGTGATCCCCCCCCTCTCAGTGCTGGTTCACAACATCCCTCACACCCCGTGCCCCCCCCCCCCCCTCAGTGCTGGTTCACAACATCACTCACTCCCAGTGATCCCCCCCCCTCTCAGTGCTGGTTCACATCACTCACCCCCAGTGATCCCCCCCCCCCTCTTAGTGCTGGTTCACTCACCCTTCCCTGACCCCCCCCCTCCTCCTGCTCCTCTCAGTGCACTGCTGGACCTGGTTCACTCTCCCCTGCTGAAGCCGCTGCTTCTGTTTTTTACAAAGCAGGGGCTGAGCAGTAATAAACTTTACAAAGCAGGGGCTGGGCTGTAAAATAAACTTACTTTGCAAGACACGGCACCACACGAGACAACCTGCGAGGAGCCCTACAGAGCAGTCGAGCAGAGAGAGGCTAGAGCACGAGGAAGGAGAAGGGCTCAAGCCTCAAGTATGGACGTCGTCCTTCTAGCGAGCGCAGAGCACGAGGAAGGAGAAGGGCTCAAGCAGCCTCAAGTATGTTGTATGGATGTCATCCTTCCTTCTAGCGAGCGCAGAGCACGAGGAAGGAAGTGAGGTCATAGGGGGTGGGTTCCGCCTCCAAGGCAGGTTGTCTTCCCTGAAATTAACTTTATTGCAGGCGCAGCCGCTGCTCTGTGATTAGTAGAAGCAGCGGCTGCACTGCCTGTGCCACGGGGGATCGGATCGGCGATCGCATCATGCTGGCGGTGCCGGTGCCGCGCCGCAGACATCTCCGATTCTGATCTGAACTTCTGGAGTGGGGAGAAAAGCCGGTTTTTTGCTCTGGCTGCTCCCGATCTTGCAGCCAGAGCAAAAAAAACGGCTTTTCAAAGGCCGGTTTTACACCTGTGCCGGCAGCCGGCCTGGCCATGGAAAAACCGGCCAGGCCGGCTGAAAACCGGCCGGTTGGCAACCCTAGATGGGACACAAGGGATGAGGTTTGCCTAGAGTGCCTCATCTCCTTGCGCTGGCCCTGCCAGCCAGTCCTGCTCTTGAGATCTGAATCACAGCCATATTGCAGTGATCACAAATCCCATTCCTATCTGCACAGCTACTCTGCAACCTGCTATCACATTTCCAGTGAGTCTGTTTAGGTTAAAGTGACTTGGTGTGCTTCCACTAATTGTGCTGCTTTGCCCTCTTCCACTATCTCACGGTGGTTTCTGATATTCATTCTGCCACTATACGTATCCTTTGCCCCTCTTCTGGTGCCCTGGGGGGGAGGTTGATGGCTTTTAGTATTGTTACAGATATGTTCTTCCATCAAGTTTCAAGTAGGTTTGATTGAAAGTAGATGGCAAGCCTCATAGTCCCATTGCAAAATATCTTCCCCCATGGACTTTAATGGGGACAAAAGGAACGAATGCACAAATGCTTCGATTCCTGAAGACTAACCAAAAGGGTATATTCTGATGAACAAAAAGGAGTCCAAAAATCTTTGGTGCACACATGCCTAATACTTATCAAAGTAAGAAGCCCTTTCAGTAAAACATTGCTGGTGGCAATAGAAATGAAAGAGACGAGGCACCAGAAAAGAAGTGCTGAAGCCAAGTATTTCATCTTTAGGATGTCTTTTTGCCATGTCTGATGCCCTTTAAAGGCTTTGTGATAAAAAGAATGTCTTTCTAACCATAATGACATTTGAGAGTTTAGCTGAGAATACCTGTGTTTATAGAAAAAATGTTTATTAGCTGTGCATGCTAAATTCTAATGTCTCTTAAGATTCATATATCTGAGTACATTTGATCATAGTCTCTTCAGTTATCTGGTATTTTTTTGTTATTGAGCCTTCCGATTGATAAACCTGGGCCTTTCTGTACAGAGTGACTGATGACAGATCTTTCAGCTCAGATTCCTCTTCTAAAGGCTTATTTGTTGATACATACTATTTCGCTTTAAAAGCTTTGCTCGATGAATTTCTTGTCTGTCCTATACATGTCTGGTAATTTTTTGTTCTCATTCACCTTGAGCAAATGACTAGCAAGGGAAATGAAAGCTCTTAGCTCCAGTACTGACATTCAGTGTAAAATTTTCACTCCAAACTTCTAGAAGTATCTTATCAGTGGTTCTTAGAGTTTCCTGTCTTTCAATGAGAGCTCACCATCCTCTCACATTTTTGCAATGAATTCAGCCATATTTTGATTGTTGACCCAAGAAAAACACACTTATATGAGGTCATTAAAAAGGATATTTACACTCATAAAGCATAGTTTTATATGTGGGAATGGTTGTCATATAATCGCATATTTACCCTCAACAAGCAGAGGAATTCTTGAGGTAGAGTTGAGGCAGTTTGGACTTACACACATATTTTTGGGTTTTTGACAGCATGTGCCCGAATTTTGTGTGTCCTAAACAGCAGGTGTAATTGTGTGCATGTAGTCTTAGTGGGGAAAGAGAAACTATGTTCCCTTAGAAAACCGGTATAATATACATGCTTACATAAGTTAGGCAACCTAAAATTCCCTCCATGGAATGTAATCTTCAAAAAAATTTCTATGGGTAAAACAGTGTGTTACCTAAGTAAATAGGCTTTTAGATATTTGTCCTCCAGATATACAGGTGGAGGCCTATTCACAAATGGACATCCAGCCCCTTGTGCGGACAGGCAGAATCGGAGCGTACAGCGGTAGACCTGAATCTGTTCCCATGGGGGTTTCTAGCCCCCATGGCCTGGATGCGCAGGCTGGCCCCAATTCTGATCGGCCACACGCCCAGCCGCATACCCGGCTAACTCAGCCTGGCTCCATAATGGAGCCACAGCTCATGGTGTCCCATCACCATGGCACGACAGCTCCATTATAGAGCCGCAAACACCACCTGCTGCCAAGATTGTCCTTTCCCGAAGCCAGACCCATGATCTCGCCTCCCATGGCCACAGTCCTGCTGCAGGGAACCTCCTCCTCGCCTCTCAGTTTTGTCCCTGCTGCTACCCCGCGTCCAGGGGGACTTACTCCACCTCTGAGATGGAATAAGTCCCCCTGCTAACTGGCATACCCGGACATACAGGGCCAACCTCAGAATCAGCCTTGTAGTCCAGAGTGACGGCCCGCCCATGCACCGCCCTCGCTCCGCCTTCCGCCCATCCCCTCCTGCCCCCATCAATGCTCCCCGTACAATTCTGTTGTTCGTAGAGGGAACCTTGCACGGGGACGGCAAGAGGGACGAACAGCAGGGATGTATGTCCAGGCAGGGCATATATATCCCCGCTATTCGTGGCTCGAAATAGACCCCATAGTTTATACATGTGTAGCTTGTACATGCAAAATTTTACCCTGTTTGAGCAGAGGCATTTTTGGGGTTGTGGTTCAAGAGGGATTTGTGTTTGAACTCATTTTTTCAAATTCGAGCATATGTACGTAAATTAACCCTGAAAAGTATACATACTAAAGAATAGGGGCCCAATTTTCATTAGTCAGGCTATGCGCTGCATGGCCTGCCCTTAACCCGGATTTTCACTTCGCAGTGAAGTGAAAATCCGAGTTTGGCTGGACACGCTGGCAACTGCCAAGTCTAAGCAGATAGCAGCGATTCTCGATGCTACCCACTTAGCGCCTGTGCCTGAAAGATAGGAAAGAAAAAACCTTGTCTATGTTTAAGGCACAGTGGGCTAAGCGGGTAGCATCGAAAATCACTGCTACCCACTTAGCCCTTTCTTCCACCCCTGCTCGATCCCGGAACGCCCCAACCAGAGGCGTAGCGTGGGGGGTGCAGGGGGGGCCGGCCGCACCGGGCGCAACATGGGGGGGGCGCTCGCACTTGCAGCTCTCTGTTGCCGATGAGGGGGAAAGGCAGGTCCCTATGATACATGTTGGCGCGTACGCCATTTATTTATTTTATTTATTTATTTAACATTTTTTATATACCGCACTATTCATCATCAGTGCGGTTTACATTGAACAACGATATACCTGTCAATACATGACTGATCTAGGTTTACAGATAACAGGGAAGATAAACTGGGTGTGAACTGGGGAGAACTATCTACATAATTATATATAAATAAATATATACATTGAGTAGGTTACATCAAGGTTCGATATTTGACAGAAATACAGTGTTTTCACATTTTGATCCTTTGTTCTGGATTGCTGTTATGTGTAAGAGTTATCTGAGTGGGTAAGATCCGGTTCTATTGTGTGTATGGTAGCCTGAAGTGTAATGTGAATAAATAGTGCTTGATGGACTTTCTGAATTGGGTGATATCCCTGATTGCTCTGATGTTTGGAGGTAGATTGTTCCAGCACTTGGGAGCATAGGACATAAAAGCTCTGTTAGTAGTTTGTTGTGTTCATTTTGTGGAGATACTAGGAGTAACTAGTGTGTTTTCTGCTACTAGTCTCCTGGGTCTGTTGTTTGGTGTAAGGGTGATGAGATTTGAGATTGATGCAGGAGATAATTTATTAATAGCCTTGAATGTGATGAGGAGGGTTTTGTATGTTATTCTGCAGTTTATCGGAAGCCAGTGCAGATCTATCAGTATTGGTGTTATATGATCTCTTATAGAAGCTCCAGATAAGATGCGGGCTGCCGCGTTCATCGCCAGTTGAAGCGGATTTAATGTATTCTTGGGGAGGCCATGGAGGATGATATTAGCATAGTCAAAATGTGGTGTAACTATTGCTTGGAAGACTGTACGGAAGTCCTTTGTCTCCATCATTGATTTCAGGTGGCGCAGTGTTTTTAGTTTGTAGTAAATTGACCTTACTGTGTTCTTTATGTGCTCTTTAAGATTGAGTTTTTGGTCGAGTGTCACACCGAGGTACTTTATGGAGGTCTTGATTGGGAGTTCTGCATCTCTTACTGTGAGGGTGGTTGGCGGAGAAAATTGCTTGTTTCTTGTGGCTATGAGTACTTCGGTTTTCTTGAAGTTTATTCTCATGTTCTGATTGAGAAGCCAGTCGGTTATTGTGTTGAAACAGTTGATTAATGGAGAGTAGTCAGGGCTTGATATATTGATCGGTGTGAATATTAGCACGTCATCTGCGTATATTAGGCATGATATATTGAAGTCCCTGGTGATTTGGCAGATTGGTTGCATGTATATATTAAAAAGCAATGCAGATAGAGATGAGCCTTGGGGTACTCCCTGTTTCTGTTTGAAGGGTTCAGATGTAGTGTTGCCTGTACGGACTTGTTGCCAGCGCTCATCTAAGTAGGATTTGCACCAGTTCCAGGCTTGGTTACGGATGCCTTTTTCGTGAAGTCTAGCTAGCATAATCTTATGGTCGACTGAGTCGAATGCCGCTGATATGTCCAGAAAAATCATTGCAATGGCCATATGAATGTTGTCGATCCCACAAATGAGTTTGTTAATTAGCGAAGTCATGAGTGTTTCTGTTCCGTGAGCTTCACGGAATCCATGTTGGCATGGGTCCAACGGGGCTGCTGTGTCAATGTGGTGTTGGATCTGTCTCTGAGTTTCCTTTTCAAGTATCTTGGCTAGATAGGGAATGCTGGAGATTGGGCGGTAGGACTCTTCCTTCGTTGGGTCCATCAGGTTGTTTTTTAGCAGAGGGCGAATTGATGTTTGTTTAAGGGCGGTAGGGAAGATCCCAGTTAGATAGGAGATATTTGCGATCTTAGCTATGTAAGGGCTGGTGGTGGCACTGCAAAGAGGTTTGCGCTATAGCCCTCGAGCCCGCAGTCCTGGGAGTCGCATTGTTCTTGGCAAACCCTCGGCAACAAAGCGCAGGCGATGCGATTGACCCCCTCTAGGTAGCTATTTCACACAAGCTGCCGGGGCGGGGTGGGAGGGGGACTGTTTATCGTGTCGTCACCCCTCGATCTCAATGTAAAGCTGGGGTTGGGGTCGGATCGCCCTGTGCGCTCGAGAAGGCGGAGCTGCAGGGCAGCATCGCGAGTTTCTGGTTCCGGATCTCCTCCTCTTCCCTGCTGTTGGGCGTTTAACCATGCTTGTCGGGCTCTTGCTGCTGTGCTGTTCGTTTCCCTGGACTCCGGCTCAGCGAGGTCAGTGCTGACGATCGCTCCCTCCCGGGGTAGGATCACGGTCGGCTCCCCCGCGCAAAGAAGCTCCCCGGCGGCTAAAATCCACAGGTTAGGGGGCGTAAATTACTTGCCTTGCCCCGGGTGCTGACAACTCACACTACGCCACTGGCCCCAACACACCTCAATGCTAACAGCATTGCATCTGGGCGCGTTAGGGACTTAACTGGGATTTTCCAAAGTCACTATCCGTGTAGGTGCCTTTGGAAACTCCCGGTTAAGGCATTTACACGGGTAACATGGGCAGTTACCCGTGTAAATGCCTTTGAAAACGCTGCCCTAGGTGTATGTAGAAATATGTGCAGACTTTCACTCTGAAAATTGTCAAAGCCCACACAGTGAAAAATATGTTACTTGTTATGGGTTTGCACAGCTAAAAAAATATTGCTCCTGCGGCAGCAGTACCCACGTTAGAATAAGCTCAGAGAATCCTTGTGAAATTAGTCACAGGCCTTCTATTTATCCCTGGAAACCCTCTGACCTCAACATATATATTGGGGTAACCTTATAAGGAGTCACGTAAAGTTACACACCATGTGCATCCATAAATCATGGTATCTTCATGATTTGTGTGCCTTAATGGGCATTTGCATGGTTCTAGGTCATAAATCTATAAGTACAGTATGCATGAAAGTACAATGGTGTGAGCAGAGCACAGTTACGCATGTAAATTCTAAAATATTATAATTTGCACACATTCTTTACAGATCCAGACACGGCACTTACATCAGCCCTAGAGCTAGTCTAAGTCATGACACTTCAACACTTACACCTCTATTTTATAAAGAATAGTAGGTACCTGCTTTTCTTTATAAACAATACCAAGGTAGGTGCCTTCAGATAAAAGTACCCTCATTCTGCCAAAAAATAAGGAGAAAGATGAATAGGATGCAGTAAAAGGTTTGACATGCAAGTACGAATGTATAAAGTGTGAATGAGTTTGTGTACCAAGCAGCTAAAAGGATGCTCAAAAAATTAATACATAGCTCTGTTAATGTTACAACATTGTGAAGGTCACTTTAGATACCTTGCATGGCTTTTACACATGTGTGTAAATGCCCTAATCTGAACAGTGATTTTAGAAAGCTAATATTTACACATATAGATTTAATTTCATTTATTAATTTCTAGACCACTTATCAGTACTGCCTAGGTGGTGTATAAAACACATGCATAATATACATATAAACAAAACAAACTCACTTAAAATATAATTATCAAAACAAGGATATAAACAATTCCTCAATCCAATTCACTCAAAAACATCAGTAAATAAAAGCACCTTCCGCTGGCTCTGGAAAGCAATAGAGTCCATCCCTTGTTGGAAAGCCAGTGGCAATGTATTCCATGTGCAAAGCACAGCATATAAATGGTGAAATTCTAAAAGACTTTGCTGACCTGATCACAGAGCTTGACGGAAAATAGGCTAGGAGAGGATAACAAAGATGTAATGTTATGTCAGCGTAGAGCAATTGGGAAACCAAATATAACAGTTTAAATTGTGCCTAACTGGTAACCAATAAAAGTTAATTAAGTTAGGTGTAATATGTTCAGATCGGCCTATCCCACAAATCAGATGCTGAATTTTGTTCTATTTGGAGACCCTTCAGGGGCTCCCAGGCAAGCCTACATAAACCACATTACAATAGTCAAAGTATAGAATTATAATGCTTCTTTAATCAGGAGTGGTCTCAGAGAAGGGCGCATGTGGACCCTCTACACAAAAGTCGAAGTAAGAATGAAGTTGGGAACTACCTCTGTGGTAAGTAAATTAATGGAAATGATGCTAAAACTAACGGAAGAGAGGTTTTTGCAATCCAATGGATTGCAGGATCTGAGGCAACATGGTTTTACTAGAGGCAGCTCTTGCAGGACAGCCCTGATTAATTTCTTAGGCTGGGTGACCAGAGAGTTGGACTGAGGGAAAGTTCTAAATATGTGAAGTCTTTGGCATTGTTCTGCCCAGGCAACTTATAAATAAACTGAATGCCCTAGGGATGGAGCCTAATGTGGCTGAATGAGTTGGAAATTGGTTGACTGGGAGGCAACAAAGGATTATAGGTAAACGGAGTTCACTCTGAGAAGAAGGACATTACCAGTGGTGTGCCACAGGGATCTATCCTTGGTCCGATTCTTTTTAACATTTTTGTAAGTGATACTTTTGAAGGCTGTCAGGTAAGGTTTGCCTTTTAACAGTGGTGAGAGCAAAGACAGTGACGGAATTCAAAATGGCATGGGACACCCAAATAGGGGTGGTGTACATGGAGCGGTTGGTACACCCTAAACAAAGGCATGCGGAGGGTGATCTGCACAAAGCAGCAGCTGCACCTACTCTTGCTGGGCAGACTAGATGGATCATACTGGTCTTTTTCTGCCATCAGATACTATGTCATTAATTTATTTAATAGATTTCATATACTGCTTTATCATTTCAATCAAAGCAGTTTACATTGTAACTTAAACTTGGTAATGTACATTAAACAGGGACATTGATAACTTGGATTTTTCTGGGCAATGGAGGGTTAAGTGACTTGCCCAAGGCCATGAGGAGTGCTAGTGGGAATTGAAAGCTGGTCTCTGGGTTTCCAAGCCAGTGCTCTAACCATTAGGCTACTCCTCCACTATGTTATGTTATGATACCATAATCTATAATAGGGCAGACATCCAAGAAAGTGTAGATAATATGAGGAGAGATATAGTGAAGCTTGAAAAATGATCAAGAAATTGGCAGCTGAGATTTAATATAAAAAGTGCAGGGTCATGCATTTAGGCTGCAAAAATCCAAGGGAATGGTACAGCATAGGAGGTAAAGTACTTTTTCCCATGAAAGAAGAGCGGAGCCTGGGGGTGATTGGTGATCTTCAGGTGGCTAAACATGTTGAAAAGTTGACAGGGAAAGCCAGAAGGATGTTTGGGTGCATATGGAGATGAATGGCCAGCAGGAAGAAGGAGATGATAATCCCTCTCTATAAATCTTTGGTGAAAACTTATTTGGAGAATTGTGTGCAATTCTGGAGACAACACCTTCAAAAGGATACAAATAGAATGGAGTTGGTGCAGAGGGTGGCTACTAAAATGGTTAGTGGTCTTCTTCATAATGTATATAGAGACAAACTTTAGAAGAAGGCGGTAGAGGGGAGATATACTAGAGACATTTGCATATCTCCATGGCATAAATGCTCAGGTGGACAGCCTCAAGCTGGAGGCACTGGAATTGGGGAAGGGAACTACATTTGCACTTCTATAATTTTTCAAAGGTTCTGCTGACTACTGAAAATATTGTAGGAGGTATTTTACTGAAGCCTTTAAAATCTCTGCAGACTATTTCTCCTATCATGAAGGCAAGTAAAGATCTTTTGAAGAGGGAAGGTGAGTTATCAAGCAAAATATTTTTTGTTTGTTTTCAGAGAATTTGGCTTTTTTTTTTTTTTTACAGATTTTTATGGATTTTTTCAGTTTACTTCACACATTTGCTCTAATTAAAAAACTATTTGTGTGTGTTAAAACTTTTTAATGCATACAAAGTAATTGTATATGGATTAATATAAAATCAATTAATTTTCTGTGCACTAATGGGTCAGTTTTCAGTGGCTTTCTTTAAATGCTAGTCACTGTGTTTAAATGATCCACACATATAAGGTGCAACTATTTGAAATGCAAGTGACACTGAATATACATGGAGAGCATTGACAACTGTCAGCTCAATGAACAGCAGCGACATTCAGACGTTTTCTGTTTGGCTGTGTTGCCTATTCATGGTTAGGCAGACTGCACATACTCCTCCTTTGCTCTGCCCCAGCACTATCTGGATGGTGTCCCAGTGCTCTGGAAGAAATCTGTGTGGCACTATCCATATAGTGCTGCTGAAAATTCACAGATAGGGAATTCATCCATATAACATTAGCTACTGTATGGATAAGTCCCTTTCAATATTGATCGGTAAATATTTTAGAGAATGCTGACAACCTAAAGCATTGTTATCGATTGCATATCCTTATTACTCTCTAAATTCAATATTCAGCTGTGCTCCGGTTGCATCCGATTCTGCTCCCGCGGGGGCTAGATGTGCCTGCGGGATCAGAATTGGGTCTACCGGCCTGGATGTGCAGGCCTGGCCCCAATTCTGGCCGCCCGGAAGTCCAATGAACTCCCTGGCTAGCCCAGCCTGGCTCCTGCATGGAGCCATGGCATCATGTTGCCAAGGCACCACGACTCCATGAGGAGCCATGATTCCTGGCAGACCCAGCATTCTGCTTTTCCCCACAGCCTGACCCCCGATCGGCCCTGCCATGACTAGGGCTGGGCTGCGTGGAACACCCTGCGCCCCGACACCTCTGGTCCGCTGCCAGGCTCCGACTAGGGGGACCTATGCCATCTCAGAGGTGGAATAAATCCCCTGTACAAATGACTGACCCTGGACATACAGGGCCAACCTCGGAATCGGCCCTGTATGTTTGGGGTCATGGCGCCACCCACAGCCCGCCCTCTTTCCGCGTGCGGCCCATCTCCTCCCACCCACAAACAAAGCTCTCCGCATAACTCAGATCTACATGCAGGGAACTGTGTTTCCAGGACGTAGGCTAGACATTTAGTGGGACTGGACATCCAGATCGGATTGGATGTCCAGACCCGTTAAATGCGGTTCAGAATGACCCCCATAGTGCCTGATATTCAAAGGGATTAAAACAGCAGACCCGCTAACCATGTTAAGCCCCTTATCCAGGGTATTCAGTGGCAATAACATGGTTACTGCCACTGAATATCCAAAGGTGTCACCACTGTACCAGTTAGCACGGGGGCATTCCAGGGCCAGCACCGGTTGATAACCAGGCAGCAGCAATATTGAACCACTGCCCTGTTATCAAAACATGGCGACCATCAGGTGGCCTAACTTTTGCTGTGGAAGCCAACCAGGTAACGGCTGAATATCCAATTACCCCCTATTTACGAGTTACTGTTTGGATGGTTAAATTATATGATCAGTGAGGGAACTTCATTGCTTAACTTTTTAACTTGCCCTCAATCTACCCCACATCACTTGCTCTCTTGCAAATAAAATGGCCAAAGATATATATATATAAGCACCAGAGATTTTCTTCTTGAAAAGAGTTTATGCATTCAATTCCAGTACCAACCGCACAAATGCTTTTGACTATTGGCCTCTCAGTGGACAGTCTGAAGCTGACAGAGCTCATTGAAAACTCTGAAGCTTAAGAACTTCAGACTACTTTAATTGCCTCCTTTGCATTAGAGTATGATCAGAACTGGATGCTGAGATTTTATTTTAGATGTCAGTATCTTTTCTTGCTAATGAAATATAAGTTGTTCCTGATTTAAGTAGGTCTACATAGCGGAGACAAGGAATATCTGTCTATGATGCAGACTGCTGTCTCTTTGGGGCTCATTTTCTGCTCAGATTTCCATGTAAATGTATGATAAAAGTTGAAAGTAATACTAAATAGTTTATGAACTTGAGGCTAGATTAATTCCAGGAAATGGTATAATCCATGTAGAGTCTGGGTAATTGTTTATATAAGCCTATTTTAGTTGCATATAGTTTTGAACTCAAGTTATTATGTATACCCCCTATGATCTCTAGCTGATTTTTATTTTCTTTTAATTTTTTTAGTTATTTAGTTCTTCTATTCTGATCTTGGATCTCCATATTTCAAGTCAGAGCTGGTTGTGATGATGTGTATTTGTTATGTTTTTGTCTAAGGATTAGGTTTTTGACGGTTTTCTTTAAATTCAATATTTGTATCATCATGACCTATGTTTCTTATTCAAGTCTATTCTGACTTGTTATAAATTGTTTAATCTTATAAATAGTGAGAAATGGAAAATAAAAAGTGCTTTGACCTCCCTTAAAGGTTGCAAAAATGCAATGCAATGTGTACCTTTGATTCAAGCTGACGACTGGCAATCCAGCAGCTTCTGGGTTATCTTGGCATTGTAACCTGATCAGGCCTTTCTTCTCTAAGGCAATAGAGTGTGGAGTGTCCTGCCCAAGGCTGCAACAAGCACTAGTGGAAATCAAACACTAGTTGCTTGGTTGCCAAGCCAGTGCTCTCTTAGGCTAACCTATATAACATGGCTTCAGCTTTCCCATACTATTCTGAGCCCAATGTTGTTGCATATATAGCTTTATTCTTGTTCTGTCTCACACACATTTAGTCACACCTAACATACTCACATTTTTTTATGTGTATTTTACATCTGTATGCAAATTGTTATATCTGTGTACAGCTTTCATCTTTGGAAATACTGAGCACATACCCAGGACTACAGGGATAGTAAGAAATTCATGAAGAGCTTACACATTGCTTTGCTACATGGCCAAGCAGGCATGAAGGAGTAGCCTAATGGTTAGCACATTGCCTTAGTAACCGAGGGGCCGTGGTTTGATTCCCACTCCTATTTCATGGGGACTTAAACAAGTCATTTAACCTTCCACTGTCTTGGAAGAAAGGCCTGACAATCTACTCCCAAGAAAACCCAGGAATCAGCATTGATTTGAAGGCACACATTGCATCATATTTTTACATTGCCAAGCAGATCTCATTCACTAGCAAGATCTCTAGCACTAGCAAGCTGTATTATATAGTTATTTTTCAATCACATAAGCATATGTACAGAAATATAACTCTCATTTCTTTCTACTATGTACAGAGCAGCAGTTAATGGATATCATATCAAGTTTCTTATATCTTGCCATATATCTCTGTATTAAGAGGCCATGTATGGATACATTTGGTTGTATTCCTTGAGATAGAGACTTTTGTGTAGGTATGGAAGAGAAAGCGTATTTGTGTGTAGTTTATAAAGGAAGTAGGAAGGGAGTATTGTTAGGAATTTGCATTTCTTATTTCTTCTTATTAGTCTTTTAACTCCATTGCTCTACCCTTCTGGTTCCTGGGTCATCCAGGCATTCATCTTTAGTGGGGGATAATTTTATAAGGGGGCACATACTTTAAGCGTTAAAGTACTTACCCTCTTTGGTGACATTTTAGTACTTTTCATGCATATGTGACTTTTTATAACCCTCTAGAGTTGGCCTAAATATTTGAGTCTTAACTTAAAGCACGATCTCTGCCACTTATGTTAGTATTTTATAAAGAAAAGTAGGTGCCTACTTGTCTTTGTAAAATAGGCATCTTAAAATGCACTTTAAACCAGGCACCTCCATATAAAATTATCCTCCTTGAGGCCAGTATATTAAACTATGGGATTTTCCATGAGTTAGTGGTCTCATTTGTATGCAAGTTTCCTACCCTTGAAAATGAACTGGATGGAATTTGCAGAGATACTTGAGCTCACAGGACAGCCAAAAAAGTAACTGTACCTCTTGAGGTGTAGTTATTGTTTTGCTGAAAACTGGCCTGCAAAAGACATCTTCACTGAATTCTGAATTAATATTAACATGGAGCATGATTCCACATGTCTGGGCAGTGGGCACATACAAAGCAGAGACGGGCCCGTTTGATAGCCTATTACGTACCCATGGTTTTAGACGGACTTGTATCTCCAGAATCAGGGTGAAGACATTATTTGAGCTGCACGGTTATCACACCTGTCAGCCAGATGTCCAAGGCATGTATGTTCGTGGGCCATCTACTCCATGCCCACATACTGTATATGTGACACTGCCTGTGTCTTGCCGAGCATGACAGCAGTGTGGCCATCTGTGCACGTCTCTGTGCACATGTCCCCCCGAAAACAGATTCAGCCCCATGACACTTGGTTCGCGTGCAACAGGAAATATGATGGCATGTACCTCCTCTTCCATCAGCCAGAAATCATAATGAACATATCAGCATGGCGATAAGACAGCCCAACTTCAGCAATGCTGAAACAAGGCTGCTGTGACCATGGTGCTGCAGGAGGAGGAGGTGCTCTTGCCCTAGGGCAAAGGAGGCCAGCCCTTGTGGCAGCACGCAAGAGCTGGGAAAGAATCCAGACCACCATCTCTCAGTCAGTACATACAAACACAGACGTACACACATGGGAACAGAGAGAAGCAGGCAGGCAGGCAGGCAGCAGTAGCACACATGCATAGATTGAAACAGGCAAGCACAAAGTGAGAAAGAGAGTGCAGAAATGTGAAAGGTCTACCATGTGCAGGATGCATGCATGAGGCTCTGCAACAGCATGGCAAATATCTAGGACAGCAGCACCAGTGAACAGAGCAAATATGAAGATGGAATTATACCCCTCACAGCAACGACACCAAAGGGAAAGGAACCCACAACCCTGAAAACATACGGCAGAGGGGATACATGATAAAACTACAGAAAGTATGGAAGTGCCCAACATATATCAATATATTGTGCTACAGTATACACATTAAGTCGATGCAGACATCTAGTGAGCCAGCAGCCCTTGTGCAGACTATGAAAGCTCTTCTGACTACTCCCACAGACCATGGAGATTAAAATGACTTGCCCAAGGAGCACCTGTGGGAATCAAACCTTGGTCCCATTGGCACTGGGTAGTCACAGCAACCATTATGCCACCCCTCCACTATGTTCTACAGCACTGTCCCTCCAGCTGGAGTGCATGACAAGGAGGCACCAGTGTCTGGTGCAGGCAGTGAGACCCTTCTATGTCTTGCTGCCTTTGAGTGTTTCATTCATCAGGGTCTTGCTGATCTGCGCAGGCCACTGGACTTCCTCATCATGCAGCTCGAGGGCCTTTGAGGGGAGGTACGTGGCCTGCGCGAGGAGGTGCATTGCCTCTCCCAGCCACACACATCTCCCACAGGCCCTCCAGCTAGAGGGATGGAAGGGCAGAAAGGCATAAGAACATAAGATATGCCATACTGGGTCAGACCAAGGTCCATCAAGTCCAGTATCCTGTTTCCAACAGTAGCCAATCTACAGTAGGTCACAAGTACTAGCAGTTTCCCCAAAAGGCACAGGCTCCACAATGCTTGTATTGGGTCAAGAAGTGATATCCCAGGTCCCTTTTAATAATGGTTTATGAACCTTTCCTCCAGGAACTTGTCCAAACCTTTTTTAAACCCAGCTACATTAACAGTTTTCACTAAATCCTCCGGTAACAAATTCCAGAGTTTGATTACAGGTTGAGTGAAATTTTTTTCTCTTATTAGTCTTAAATAGTTTACCCTGTAGTTTCATTGCATGTCCCATAGTCTTTCTATATTCTGATGATGTAAACAATCGATCTACGTTTACCCGTTCCACTCCATTCATTAATTTATAGACCTCTATCATATCTCCCCTCAGCCGTTTCTTTTCCAGGTTGAAGATCCTTAACCTTTTTAGCCTCTCTTCATAGGGGTATTCTTCTATCCCCTTTAACATTTTGGTGGCTCTTCTCTGTACCTTTTCTAATAATACTATATCCTTTTTAAGTTACGGTGACCAGAAATGCACACAATATTCAAGGTATGGTCGCACCATGGAATGATACAGAGTTATTATAATATCCTTTGTTTCATTTTCCATTTCAGACAGCCCCACTAGCCAATTGGGAATTGGATCCCAACTTGTGCAGTCCCTGGTCCATGTAAATAACCATGGGGATTGAGATATGTGCACAAGTGTAGCTGTGTACAAACATGTAGATTATACAATGAATGTATCCGTTTCTCTAAGAGTGGTTGCATATGTGATATGTTTACATATAAGTTCTTTAATAACACTTGATCAAATAGGTTTCCATGTGAATGCACATTAAAGTGGGACACTGATATCTTGAATATATCTGAGGCAATGGAGGGTGAAGTCTGCTGGCCAAGGCCACATGGGGTGGTAGTGGGACTTAACCGGTCTGTGGGTTGGCAGTCCCATGCACTAACCATTATTCCATGCCTCCTGACCCCACCTGCTGTCAGCTGGAGGGAGCTCCACCACTGTGTAAACCTGACAGTTTCCTAGGGCAGCGACTTTCATAGGGCAGCAAGAACAGCCCATTCAAAGATAAACAACATATGTCTATGCCGAGAGGGAGTGGAAACCCTGAGGTTTGCCCACATCAATGACACCTTGAACTAACTGTAGGTCCAGTCCTGCTCATGATGTGTGTGACTAAGCTGTGCTATAGCAGGCAGTGGGATGGTGACACTTTGGCCTTTGAGGAGGCATATCACTAGCAAGAGATACATGTGTACCTAGGTACAGGGCCGGATTTACCTTGAGTGAGGCCCTATGCCAACAAAAATTGTGGGCCCCCAGCAGGGGCGGCCCAAGGGGGGTGTGGGCCTCATTTGCATAAGGGGCCTCATTTGCATAAATATTTGCATAATGTTACCATATACTAACTTTTAGTAAACGTGCCTCTTAATGAGTGTATGGATAAAGAAAGACTAAAAGATTTCTACATTACTATAATCCAGTGCCAACTGCCAGACACATTAGGAACTACTACAAACATTGCCCATTTAGAACCCATAGCAAACCCGCCGTATCCTAACAGCACTACCAGGACTCACAAAGCACCATACTCTACCAATCAAAAGGCAACACTGCAAATATTAAACCAATACATTTCAGAGAACAAGAATACATGACCTACTGAGGAAAGAGAACAAGTGGCAATGTCAAATAGGAATTATATAAACAGAACACCTCAGCTCAGTTACACATGCAGAACATAGACCATCACCAAACAAGTAATCACATTTTAGAAACAGGAAGACAATAATTAAACTGGGAATCCCAAAAGCCAAACTTGGAATGTACAACACTGTAGAAATAAAACTATACATTAATTTGCTCTTGTACTAAACAAAGTGCAGACGTTAATGATGCACATTTACCAGAGCTGACATATTCCAATTAATAAATTCAAAATAAAGAGATATTTTTCTACCTTTTGTGCATTTTTTTCAGCTGCAATTGCTCCAGCCACTTTCTTCTGGTTTCTTCATGTCTTCTGCTAACTCTCCATCGTCTGCTGTCCATTTGTCCTTTCTTCTCTCTTCTAGTTTTTTTCCATTCTCTCTCTACATCTGCTTTAACATACTAATCTTTCTCCTTTTGCTCTTTCCTCATTCCTATTTCATCCAGTCAAATTTTACCCCTCCATCCTCAATCCCCACTTACTCTCCCAATACCCGGCCAATTGTAGATTTTTTTATCCCTCCCACACAAAATATTTTTCCCTTCTCCATTTTACTCTTCCAGCCCCATCCCATTCTAATCCTCCCCCAACATCAGCTCCCTTCTAGTTCCAGCCTCACCCAGCATCCATTCCCTTCTAGTCCCTGCATCAGCCCATTTCCAGTCCTAGCCACCCATCAGCCCATTTCCAGTCCTAGCAACCCCCCAACCCAATACAAGTCCTAACCCCCCATCACCCCATTTTCAGTTTAAGCCCCCCCTATAACCCATTACCAGTCCTAACCCCCCATCAGCCCACTTCCAGTCCTAACCCCATCAACCCATTTCCAGTCAGCCCCCCATAGCCCATTGCCAGTCCTAACCCCCCCCCATCAGCCCATCAGCCCACAGCCCATTACCAGTCCTAACCCCATCAGCCCACCTCCAGTCTTAACCCCCCCCAGCCCATTTCCAGTCCTAACCCCCCCCCATAGCCCATTACCAGACAGCGCCCATCAGCCCACAGCCCATTACCAGTCTTAACCCCCCCCAAAGCCCATTACCAGTTCTAAACCCCCCCAACAGCCCATTATCAGTCCTAACCCCATCAGCCCACCTCCAGTCTTAACCCCCCAGCCCATTTCCATTCCTAGCCCCCCCATAGCCCATTACCAGACAGCCCCCATCAGCCCACAGCCCATTACCAGTCTAAACCCCCCAAAACCCATTACCAGTTCTAACCCCCCCCAACAGCCCATTACCAGTCCTAACCCCATCAGCCCACCTCCAGTCTTAACCCCCCCCAGCCCATTTCCAGTCCTAGCCCCCCCCATCGCCCATTACCAGACAGCACCCATCAGCCCACCGCCCATTACCAGTCTTAACCCCCCCAAAGCCCATTACCAGTTCTAACCCCCCTCAACAGCCCACAGCCCATTACCAGTCCTCCTCATCAGCCCACCTCCAGCCTTAATCCCCCCAACCCATTTCCAGTCCCAGTCCCAGCCCATTTCCAGTCCCAGTCCCAACCCATTTCCAGCCCCAGTCCCAGCCCCCCCAATTACCAGTCCTACCCCCTCCCCCTCCCCCTCCCCCTCCCCCGGCCTAAAGTAAAATTTATTTTTAAAAAAAAAACCTGCTGGCTGCCGCCGCGGGGCCCCCTCTGCTGCCGCGGCAGCATGGACTGACCCGCGGGGGCCCCCTCTGTAAGCTCGGTCCCTCCCTCCGTGCCTCCGTGTCTCCCTCCGTGCAGGCTGTGAGAGACGCGAAGGCAGACTGTCTCCTTCGCGTCTCTGTTAAGCCCGCAGGGGCTGATGGGAAATTTCCCATCAGCCCTGCGGGCTTAACAGAGACGGGAAGGCAGAAGGAGACAGTCTGCCTTCGCGTTTCTAACAGCCTGCACGGAGGGAGACACGGAGGCACGGAGGGAGGGACCGAGCTTACAGAGGGGGCCCCCGCGGGTCAGTCCATGCTGCCGCGGCAGCAGAGGGGGCCCCGCGGCGGCAGCCAGCAGGTTTTTTTTTATTTTATTAAAAAAAAAGCCTAACTACTTCAATTTTTGTGGGCCCTTTGCAGCTGTGGGCCCTACGCCATGGCGTACATGGCGTATAGCTAAATCCGGCCCTGCCTAGGTAGAATATGAGTCTTCACACCCCTCCCACCAGCAAGGGAATCTTCCTGGTGACAGGCATGGTCTGATCATTTGTTATTGGCCTTCTCATACACTCCCCACCCTCATCGGGACCTTGGTGTATCCTGCCCATTACCTGATCCTTCCTGCCATTGGCTTACAGCTCGGGGGTCTAGTGTATGACTAGTTGTATGTTTGTGCCTGTTTGCCAGGGAACAATCTCTCTAGATGACCTATCATGGATCATCCTTGTGGGATGTCATGTATTTGTATCATGCATCTGTCAGCTGTCCATTAAGAGTCAGTATGGTGTCAAGCCTGTATAGTGCTCTCCCTCCATGGAGATGTCACTTTTACAGACATACCTGTGTTATGACATTTCTCACATCAGCACTCCCATGGGCATACACTGGACCTGCACAATGTCTGAGTTCTGTTTAGCCAACTTCTGGTCTGTGCCCAATATCTGCCTGCCTTCTCACAGTTTGCTTTGTGGATGTGATCCTCTGTATAGGGCAGTGTGTGCATGGGAAGGGGAAGGTCAGTGACAACCTACCTAATAGCCAGCTGCCAGAGATCTCACTGCTCTCGAAGTATGTGGATATCCCAGACTCACCAAGAATGTGTGTATCATGACAGGAACCAAGGTATCATGCCACTACATTGGTGATCTCCCCCTGGGCATCACACACAACTTGCATATTCATTGAGTGAAATGCCTTGTGATTGCGGTATGTTGCCTCAGTCGGTCATGGTGGCCTGAGGGCCACATCAGTGCAGTCAGTGGTGCCCAGCACCAAAGGGAACCCAGCCACCTTATGGAAGGCCTCCATTGTCTGTTGCCACAGCTGCAGTGTATGTGGGAAACTGATGTATTGGGGAAGGTGGTTCAGAAAAAGAATGAGAAACTGCGTGAGATATCTCAAGACTGCCACCTGGCACAGACTTCCTGCAACTCGTGTTAAATGTATCCCCCAACCGCTTTGACCCAGTGAAAAGCGGGATATAAATACAGCTAAATAAATAAATAAAATAAATAAATAAACTGTGGAGTGGAGGAGTGGCCTAGTGGTTGGGGCAAGGTACTTCAGGCCGGAAGGTCAGGGGTTCAAATCCCACTAGAGGACAGCAACCTTGGGCTGGAAGGACTGGGGTTCCTAGTCCCACAGGTGTTCCTTGTGGTCTTGGGCAAGCCACTTAACCCTCCATAGCCCATGTTCCCTGTAAAATAGTTATCTCCAAGTTATAATGCCCTGTTCAATGTAATTTCAGTTTGTTCAATGTAAACCACACTGATGCAGAATAGCGCGGTATATAAGAGAATATAAATAAATAAATAAATAAATAAATAACTGTCAGCACTGACTGAAATGAACCTGTTGCCAGGAAGGCCACCTCCAGGCTGACCTCCTCCTTTCCCCCTCAGCTCTATGCAGCAGGGCCAGAACAAACCAAGAATTGATGTCTTCCATGCTATCCACTTGCTCACAGCAGCCTTTCCTGTTGATTCCTCCCAAAGTACATACATTCTCAGAAGCAAGGGAATGTGGAGACACAGCAGATATACGACTGTACTGCCACATATTCGGTCTTTAGAGAACATACCGTACTCACAGAAGCAAGAAGACACAGAGAGTGAGACATCAAACAAAAAGTCCTTTATTCATACCCAATGGGGTCGCTAGGTATGAATAAAGGACTTTTTATTTGACGTCTTGCTATCTGCCACATATTCGGACATCACACCTGCACGTACACATCATTGTCACGGCATACATCCATGGACATGGTGCCACCACATACATCCACGTCACCTTGCATATACACAATGTATCACCTTGCTCCTGCCCTTGCTAGCCACATTAGTGTACTTTTTGACTTAAACAAAATTGTATTCTACTAAAATGGGCATTGATAACATGGGACTGACATTACCTTCCCTCAAATGCAATGGGAGGGATTAGGTGACACACCCCAGCAAACACAGAGTGCACATGGGAATTGAACCCACTTCCATTGGTTATTAAGATAGTAGCTATAACTATTCAGCTACCCTTTTAGTACATGGTGGGTGGATGGCATTTGCCATTCTGGAGGCCATATTTGCACGATGATGCTGTGGCCCTAAGAGCTGTAAGGGGATGAGTCCACATATTGGAAATTTGGATGGACCATGGCCACTATGAGGAAAGGTATACCCAGGGCCTGAAATGATTGCAGGTAGATATTATGTAGGTCTAGGGAACACAGATTGCTGCAGAAGGCCTTACCATTCTTCAATATGGCTACTGTTTACATCCCCTTCAGCTACATGCATACCTTGTGTTAGAAAAAAGTGATGTGACAGGATGAGGATTGTCATGGCCATTCATCAGGGCAATGGAGGGTATTGCATCCAGACCAGTTCATGAGTTTGTGGGAGTCGGAATCAAAGCATGCACGCAGGGCTCACGTGCCAGTACTTTTGCCACTAGGGTACTCCCCCACGCATATTCCAGAAATGGGAAGCATCTATATATGTGAACATGGGAAATGAGTAAAGCCGAGGGACATTAAGACATGGTGCCAATAGGTGTAACCTGTGGTGCCAGGAAGAGCCATGCATGTACTGCAACTCACACATCATATCCCACAAAGTATCCACCTGAGAAACAATTGCAATGGCTGGCCATCTGCCAAACCTTAAATGCCATCTATAACAATAACTGTGACATAGAAGACCTTAAGCGCAAGTAGAAACAGGTGAGGCAGGACACGGCCAAGAAGGCCCATACAATGGGCCCTGAGGAACAGCCATTGCAACTGAGTGACCTGGAGCAGAGGGTCCTGGCCACAATTGAGCCAGCTGCCAGGGAGGGTGTTGGCCCCCTGGACATATCACAGGCCTCAGGGGAGCCTGGTAAGTGCCCTCAATATGTCTACTGCATTCTTTTAATGGTAGGGTTCCTCACCTTTGTCTCCCGCTCACAGTACACACCCTTCCACCCTCATCATCTGCATTGTGACCGCTACCCCGGTCTCGTTGCTTCTCACAAAATCTCTGCTGGGATATGTTTTGGAATGCTTGTCCTGGCATGACACACCCCTTCAGTGCATATCAGGGTCATTAAGGAACTTTAAAAAAGAGGAGCGCCATCAGGCGTGAAGATCAAGGGAGCCACCGCCGAGCCAACATCTGCCCCTCCTCTCTGACCGGCATCGGGCGAGGGAGCGGGAAGGAGATCCCCTCCCCACTCACAGGCCCAAGGCCAAACAGGGCCATTAAGTAACTTTAAAAAAGAGGAGCGCCATCGGGTGCGCCCGCACCTGGTGGGCCCGCGCCAGAGGTCCCTTTGGCGTGGCCCTTAGGCGAGGAATGCAGGTGGGAGTAAAGAAAGAAAGAAAAATGCCTAAGTCAACAGTCGATCATGTCCCAAAACTCAAGAAAACGTCAAGAAAGAATGGAACCAACTAAAGCAACAGCTAAACATGATCAGTCACACCACAAACATCTCAAAGCAACAATTAGTCTACAATTGTTTCTTTCCAACAATAAGGCAAGTCAAACAATTACTACTATAACTGATCTTAAGTTAACTATAGCACAACCAAGATCACTTAAAATAAGTGAACACAGACCACTTCAGTCCTTACCTAAATTATGGACATTACACAACAATGCTCTTACTCACCTTATTAACACTTCAGCTTCTCATACAACATGCAACAACTCTCCACACCGCAACACACACACACACTCATACACACAATTCCTATACATATAACACTCCACTCCGTGGCATATACAATGTACATGCCCAAGACTTTATCAACTCAGATACACAACATGCAAAACATGCACACACAAAATAGACACCCCAACAACTTACACCCCACATCTACCACACACAACAACCACATCAACCCCTTATTAGACACCACCCTCAATTGCACGCTCATTAATGCAAGATCCATTAAAAACAAAACTAATATTATTATGGATTACTTACACACACATAAAACAGATATACTTTGCATAACTGAAACATGGATCAATGATACTGATCAGGTAGTTATAAACCAAATTACTCCACCTACATATACTGCCTTCCATTGCCCCAGAGCAGGCAGAAGAGGTGGTGGAGTACGAATACTAACAAAGAGTCTTTACAAGTTTAAAATTATCCAAGCAAGCAGTACAGAAGAGACCAGTATACTCCACATCTCCAACAAGCACATGGCAATATGCCTAACATACAGACCAGCCAACCCCAAATCAGAAGGTCTAACAAAGATACTGGAAATAGTATGCACACATGATACATCAAGCAATCCTCTCTTCATCCTAGGCGACTTCAACCTCGGACAAACACCTAATAAAAATTCCAAAGCCTTCCTTAAAGCAATGGAAGCACTACACTACCAACAGCTTATTAAAGAACCCACCCACAGACATGGAACAACACCAGACCTCATATTCACCTCAACCACCTAACACAGTTTCCAACTCCACAATTTTACCGACACCATGGTCTGATCACCACATAATAACCATCAAAATTCAAGTTGCACAGATAACTTACACCCAGAAAAAACACAAAACCAAAAGAAGATTCAAATCCTTCAACAAAGAAACCTTTCTGAATGAAGTACTCCCCAACCTACAACAAAATACAGATAACCTTGACAAGATAATTGAGAACTGGACTAACACACTATCGATTGCAGCTACTGTTCCCCCTAAAATACACCCACACACACATACCAAACCTTCCACCCCCTGGTACTCTGACACAATCAGAGATGCAAAAAGGGAATTAAGAAAAATAGAAAGGAAATGGAGACAAACCAAAGACCCAGGCAGGGAACAACTATTCTATTCTAAACTAAAGGACTACAATACCCTCATTAACAACAGCAAACAACAGCACCACACAAACATAATCATGCAGTCAATAAATAAACCAAAAGAGCTGTTCAACATTGTACGAACTCTTACCAAAGACAACACACATCAAGAAAACACAGAAATCCACCCTCAAAACATGGCAAACCATTTGACCGAAAAATATGACAAACTCAAGCATCCAGCTACTACAAATATAAAGTATGTCAACCTGGAAACCCAAGCATCCACACAAACATGGAAAGAATTCAACATCCCATCCCATAAAGAAATAGAACAAACAATCTCCTCACTCAAACCACCACCTCTCCTAACGACCCATGTCCAGTGCAATGGATAAAAACCACCAAAGAACAACTCAGCCATTACATACAAAAAATAGTCAAACTATCCCTATATGAAGGATACATGCCTTCTCCTCTAAAACAAGCCTCCATACGACCAATTCTAAAAAACACCACACTCTGCAAAATCAATCCAGCAACTTACCAATCTCCAGTCTACCTTTCCTTGCTAAGATCATAGAAAAGAAATACAATTACAACTCCAACAACCTATAGATGTCAACGCACCACTTAACCCGCAACAACATGGCTTCAAACCACATCACAATGTAGAGACTCTCCTAACATCACTCTTCGATAACATCCTAAAAGGAATTGGCGACAAAAAAATGTCCCTCTCCTCATCTTCATGGATATATCCTCTGCATTTGACTCTGTTTCACATCCCATCCTAATCAGATGCCTCCAAGAAATTGGCATTTGCAATACCACATTAAAATGGTTCACTTCATTCCTAACCAATAGAATATAACAAGTTAAACATGGAACAAACTTCTCACAACCCTTCACTATACCACAAGGATTGGCACTATCATCAATACTTTTCAACATATACATACACCCTATTTGTGACATCATCAAAAAACACGGAATATTATTTCACCTATATGCTGATGGCCTCATGCTGCTGTATACACCCCAATTGATCTTGGAGTACCAAACCTTACAACCATAACAAAATGCATAGAAGATGTAGCCCTCTGGCTCGACAAAAACAACTTATCACTGAATTATAAAACAGAAGCATTATACATCAGTGGTAATGCAAACTTCAACCCTCCTCAACAAATCCAACTACTAAATCAAACCATTCCTGTAAAAGAAGAGGTGTGATATCTTGGCATAACAATAGATAAAAACATCAACCTCCAGTCACACATAAACCTAACTGCAACAAAAGCATACCGCAAACTGAACCTTATAAGAAGATTCAAACCACTCGTACAACAAGACCGTTTCAGAACTGTTTGCCAAACCATCATCACAATGATTTCTGGACTATGGAAACTCAATATACCAGGGTGTAGTACCAATGAATTAAAGTTGACTACTGATCATGCATTAGTAGTGAGTTAGGGGTTAATTGAACCTCAGTTTTATGGAAGAGAGAGATTCCTGTACAATTTTATGAAAAACATCTTCTTGCATAACTGTTTTGATAGAACCATGTGAAATTTCTAATAGGGGGTCTTAGTACAGAGAGATACTGGTGCACCTGGTAAATACATACAAAATAAAGTGAAGGTCATCCGACGGGGTTCTGGGCTTCTGAACCATAGGATGGGAAATGCCCTCCCTTGAGCATTCTCAGGTGTCTGGCCAGCGTCTTGATTATGTTTAATGGACAGCTGATCCTGTTCTATGTGTGTCACCTGATGGAAAATTACTGGTTGCTCTTGCATCAGCATAAAATGGGTACCTTTTTCAGCTGGGGAGGGAGTGAAAGGATCTCATCCATGGAACGAGCATGCGCGTTGCCTGGAAAGTCTCCCAATTGAGAAGTCTCTCCTGTCTGGCTAAATCTGTGATCCATTTAGTCAAAATGTGGCATGAGATGAAGTTCATAACTCTGTCGGTGATGTATCATTCTCCTGTAATTACTTGCTTTCTAGCTATCTTTCCTAACTAATTATAGGTTGTTGTTGTTGTTGTTGTTAAGTGCCGTGGAGTCAAAGTCGACTCATAGCGACCCTCTGGATAGCTATCCTAAATTGTGTTCGGTCTTCAGTCAGGCGGCTCATTGTTGACAGACTGGTACCCGTAGCTGCTGTTATTGTATCGATCCATCTCATTGCTGGCCTTCCTCTTTTGCGTTGACCTTCTGTCTTGCCAAGCATGATGTCTTTCTCTAATGATCTCTCTCTTCGCATGATGTGTCCAAAGTATGAAAGTCGAAGTCCTGTCATCTGAGCTTCTAAAGAAAGCTTAGGCTTGATCTCCTCTAGTACCGACTGGTTTGTTCTTTGGGCAATTATAGGTAGATAAGTGAATTACTTGCTTTCAAGTTATCTTTTCTTTATTTTATAAATAAACTGCTTATCTTTATTTCAAAGTGTGTTGGCCTTTATTTTTGCACCCCGTTCACTTAGCAAAACACAGGGTCTAACAAAACAAGTCATGCACCCACTGCAGATGGTTCAAAACACGACAGCACGAATCATCAGCAGAACCAGCAAAACCGACCACATTACACCAATACTGCATCAACTACACTGGCTACCAATCCAATCACGTGCCAAATTTAAGACCATACTAAACATCTTCAAAATCATCCATCACCTCTCAGCAGATGTGCTCGACTCACTAATCATAAAAGAAGCCTCCCCCTGCCCTAGAAGAACCAGAAACAAACACATGATCAACATCTCTCCGGACTACAGAAGGAGCAAGCAATCAACTTCCAAAAGAGCATTCTCCCTAGCCGCACCACAACTCTGGAACTCCCTCCCTGAAGATATATGTGCAACTGGAGACATTAAAGATTTCCATAAAAAACTTAAAACCTTCCTGTTCACAGGACACTATGGTCACATTACCTAAACCTACAGTTTCTCCGCCCCAACCAAAGAATCCTTGACCGATCCATATGGACACAAATGCAAATCATATCCAAACAAACACAACCACATGTTATTGCGTAAATATGTTGATCAAGTTGTAAATAGTTCTTCCCTGTTTACCCCAAACTAATTATAATGTAACATGTTCATATTCTGAGTTTAATGTAAACCGCTTTGATTTCAGGATAAGACGGTATAAAAAAACTGGTTAAATAAATAAATAAATCTGTCCATCACATGCAGGGCTCAGAGGAACATGCAATGGGAGGTTGTCACTTGCCCAACAGCATGGTTCTCCTGGGGCAGATCAGCTCCTTATAGCCTCCCTGCCATAGCTCAGCTATACAGCCATGGAAGTGATTTTGCACAAACTGTGCCCTTGCAGGAATGTTCCTAACATGCTGTATAGGACCTACCATGGCACTTAGGCCAGAATTGGGGGGAGGGGGGATGGACCCAGATGTCACCATTGGTGTATAGCTATCTCTCTCAGGAACAGGGTCCTTATAACATTTTTCCATCACAGTCAGAGTGCTTCACATGAAACTCGACACTTACTAATGTACATTGCACAGGCCCACTGTTGATTGATCGTTCAGAATCAATGGGGTTTAATTGGCTTGGCCATGGGCACCAGGAGTGCAGATGAGATTCAAGGCCTGATCTCCAAGTTCCCAGGACATTCCTTTAAGTATATGTCTACTGAAAACCTCTACCACATGCATGTGATCTATTAACTGCTGTGCTGTCACATACCTCTGTCCAGGGTCAAACAAGGTGAGTGTGGAAAGCACGTCTGCATTACATCTGATGAGCACTGAGGCCTCGGACCATAACACTGCTGCTCCCTGATGGGTGTTTCATATGCTAGCCCACACCCTACCCCAACAGCTGTTCATTGGACAGCAGTGATAGCATACCTATGTGCATGCAGTGGAACATGTGTCTGCCTCACAGTAACTCTCCTTTTATTCAACAGGGACAGGACAGGATGGCTGGGGCCATGGCTTATTGGCTGTGATGCCATGGCTATACTATCACATAGTCAGTGTGTATCTAGCTCCCCTGGGAAATCACATGTCTGGGGATTCCTCTATGAAGCAGGTGTTAGTGGCATGATGTGTTAGGCACACGCACAGTACTTTCCACCACTCAGTGTGGACACAGCATGGGTGCTCAGTCATAGATGTGTGGAGATTGTGCATTGGGAATTTGTTGTGGCTCTTTTATCAGGCTGCATGCCCTGAGACCTGCCGCATCCTTGTTGGGCATATGCCTGCTGTGGGGTCCAATGTACATATGACAATGGTCTTGATATATCTGGGCCTGTGAGGTATCAATTTGTGATGTTTGCTCTGCTGTTACTGAGAGCCACTGTACAGTATGAGACAGCTGGTGTCATCCCACTATGGGACTTTGATCAGAAGTGCTCAACTGTGTCATTATGACAGCTGATATACTTCCTTCCTTCTGTGTGATAGGCAGGTCCCTCCTTGTGGCTAACATGATCTATCTGTCTTTTCACAGGTGGTGATGCTGGTGACCAGGACCAATAGAGGACCGCAGCTGATCCACAGTCTCAGCCCCCTGATGCGCCAGGAACCTCAGCTGCAGGGATGACACCCAATGCCCAGGGTGTAGACCAGACAGATGGGGATGAGCAGCACATGGAGCAGGCAACAGCTGGAGAAAGTGTGGCTGACGACAGTGATCTCCTGGCACTTTCCCCTGCTCCACCAGAACAGCAGCCTACACTTAGGGAAGAGACATATTCCAGTGGGGGAACCTCTCAGCAGCTCATCAGGTGCACCAAGCATCTGTTGGCATGTCAAGAAGACCACCAGGGATGTTGTCATACCAAACTGGAGCTTCTGAGGGGAATTGTGACTATGAAGTCCTGCCAGTTAGAGGCCACCCAACAGCTGGAGGTGTCCATTAACATACTCTGGAACATGATGGAAGAGTTCTTGCAAGAGCTGTGGCTCACACCTGCCCATTACACCGTGCTCCAAATGGCTCCTGCACGTGCCAGCCTGTTCCAATGACATCTTCCAGCTCTGGATCCACTGCTGCTAGCACGGCAACATCAGTCTCCATGGCAAGCTCCAGCGGTGTGTCCCTTCGCTCCAGCACCAGGCAGTCTACTGCTTCTGCTGCTGCATGCACTTAGGCCAAAACAGAATTCAGGGACCCATTCCCCGAGGCAGGGGCACCAGTATGCTCATGAGAACATTGAAGGGGACATAAGTGTTCTGGAAGCTCTGACTCTAAGTGCACCCCACCTCCACCTCAAGCATAATGGCCACAGTGGCCCAAGGAAATGTGCCCTCTGTGAGGGGGGAGGGGCAAGGGTCATGGGCATGGAAAGTAGTGGGCTCTTGGTGCTTGGGGGATTATGTGCTTTGTGAGGGGTTTCTTTGAATGGGTGATGGTGTGGGCTGTGGGAACTGGAATGTGTGAGGCATGGGGGAACTGAGTGGGCAAGGGTTTGGGTATGAGGGAAAGGGCAGGGGTCAATGTGTGTGTGTCTTCCTCAATTCTTGGTAACACAATTAAAAGGGGATATAAATGGGCAGTTTCCTGTCCCCATTTGTGCACTGTTTGCAACATGATCTCTGATGATGTCCTAGGTCATCAATACGGCACTCATGATAGTGCCTCCTAGCAGTATAGTAGGTCTTGACCATGATAGCATATCACTAGGGTGATAACAGACATCATGAAGCCTCTACATGGCTGGGTAACATTGGTACCAAACAAACAACAGAAGAGCAAGGCGAAAAACGAGTGGTTCTACAAATGAAGGGTTTAGTTGTTTTTCGCCTTGTTCTTTTGTTGTTTTGTTTTGTGCTGCAAGTGCGTGTGCCTCCTTTGGACTCCTCTGAGTGTCATTGGTATCTCACTATTCTTCAGCCATTGTGGACAAATGTTATATTCATAGTTGGCTGATATGGATGGTGTGTAGGTCCACTTGCCAAAATGGGATATGATGGGGCTACTGATCTGACTGTTGGCTGCTACCACTGTACATGCCATGAGCCCTGAACAGATGCTGAGCTCCCTTTGCAGGATGTGTATGAACATGCCAGACTGCACAGCCATATATCACCATTTTCTCTGTATGCAGATGTTAAGAAATTTGCATGTAGGGAAATTGTTTCTGATATACCCCACAGATACTTGGGAGGCGTTTGGTGAGACCGCTTCTCCACCTCTCTAGGTACACCCTGATCCTCTTTTAACAGCAGCACATGTTTCACAAGCATGGTGTCAAACAATAATCCTCTCAGATTGTTCAAATGACATATAACTATGTATGTATTTCACTTGGTTTGGTCTACCACTTGACAATTTCAGTATGAATGATTCAGCATTTCAGATGGTAGTGATTATGGACATAACACTGGGACTTTGATGACTAGGCTTCTTCAGAGCTCACAGTTGTCAATGTGTCTCAGCCAGGGCCACTAGGACTGCTTGTAGGAAATGACCCCTGGTCTCCTGGGTGCTGGTCTGTTGCTGCTTACCAAATCAGTTTACTTGCACCATCATGACATGCAGATAGGAGAGAGCATTCACCGAGAGTGATCATCTTCCCTACTCATCTCATGAACAAATAACGGATATACATGGATGCCATGGCTGGATTTGTCAACAGAATCCCGGGTTTAAGTTTGCTTATGTGACCCTCATATGTGTGCTAGTCATTCCCTAGCTCTAATAAGCATTTGTAAAAGTGACCAGACCAAGGGGTCTCACTGGGTATTGAATCCTGGTCTCCTGATAGCTGCTCTACCTACTAGGCTACACGTCCGCTGCAGGGTCTCAAAAGTGGTACATTTGGCATGGCTCCATTCAATGCTCACTCACCTCACCGATGTTTGGTGGCCAATAGCTATTTCTGCTTTACCTTGCGGAACACCAGAGATGGAACAGGATAGGCAGGGTCATCTGAGAGCACCCAAGGAGACAGTACTCCACAGGGTTTCTATATCTTTTTGACTGTCCTGAGTGTGGGTGCATGGTGGTGGGGGATTGTTGACAGGGGCAGCCACAGCAAAGGTGTGCCACTGCTTGCACAACCATCATCACAGAGGCCTTTGCCTTTCCCAGTCCAGCATATGAGCCAAGACAGTACTGCATCAGTGGGTGTTGACTTCTCTGTTGATCAGCATGGCAGGGGATGGGGCTGCAACAGATGACAATCTCTGCTCATGATGCAAGGACAAAAGCTTTGCAGTAGTGCTGATCAGGTGTTTCTTCTCAAAGTAACCACATACATAGTCAGGCTTTTACTTGATCTGAGGCAGCCATGACCACAGGGGGTGTTGGTTGGAATGAACCCATATCCCATGGGTTAGCAAAGCAGTGCTTAAACCACTAGGCTACCCCTCCACTCTTTAGGGACTGTAGTAAACAGCAGTAGCTATGATGTGGTGGAGGGGGAGGAGGAATGGTTGGGGAATATGTGATGTGTGACTTAGGACCCGATGATTCAGGCGGGTCAGCAGGATATGGTCTACTTGGGGCCCAACAATGCATACCTATTTTCTTCAGATATGCAACATCTAGGCAGTGTGCATGGTGTACATATACCCACAAAAACACCTTTTTGGCCAGGCACTGCCAGATGTGTCGCTATCTTTCAACCACCTACATATATCATTAGTGCCGCTATGAGCCCACCCATGTCCGGAGCAGGGGCAGCCCAAGGGGGGTGCGGGGCCATGTGCGGAGACTCGGTGTGGGGCCTCATTTGCATAAGGGGCCTCATTTGCATAAATATTTGCATAATGTTACCATATACTAACTTTTAGTAAACATGCCTCTTAATGAGTGTACGGATAAAGAAAGACTAAAAGATTTCTACATTACTATAATCCAGTGCCAAACGCCAGGCACATTAGGAACTACTAGAAACACTGCCCATTTAGAACCCATAGCAAACCCGCCGTATCCTAACAGCACTACCAGGACTCATAAAGCACCATACCCTACCTATCAAAAGGAAACACTGTAAATATTAAACCAATACATTTCAGAGAATAACAATACATGACCTACTGGGGAAAGAGAACAAGTGGCAATGTCATTACATAAACAGAATACCTCAGCTCAATTACACATGCAGAACATAGACCATCACCAAACAAGGAATCACAATTTAGAAATAGGAAGACAATAATTAAACTGGGAACCCCAAAAGCCAAACTTGGAATGTACAACAACACTGTAGAAATAAAACTATAAATTAATTTCCTCTTGTACTAAACAAAGCGCAGATGTTAATGATGCACATTTCCAAGAGCTGACATATTCCATTCAATAAATTCAAAATAAAGAGATATTTTTCTACCTTTTGTGCATTTTTTTTCAGTTGCAATTGCTCCAGCCACTTTCTTCTGGTTTCTTCGTGTCTTCTGCTAACTCTCCATCGTCTGCTGTCCATTTGTCCTTTCTTCTCTCTTCTAGTTTTTTCCCATTCTCTCGCTACATCTGTTTTAACATACTAATCTTTCTCCTTTTGCTCTTTCCTCATTCCTATTTCATCCACTCAAATTTTACACCTCCATCCTCAATCCCAACTTACTCTCCCAATATCCGGCCAATTGTAGATTTGTCTTCCATCCCACACAAAATATTTTTCCCCTCTCCATTTCACTCTCCCAGCTCCATCCCATTCTAATCCTCCCCCAACATCAGCTCCCTTCTAGTTCCAGCCCCACCCAGCATCCGCTCCCTTCTAGTCCCCGCATCAGCCCATTTCCAGTCCTAGCCCCCCATAAGCCCATTTCCAGTCCTAGCCCCCCATAAGCCCATTTCCAATCCTATCCTAGCCCCACCATCAGCCCATTTCCAGTCCTAGCTCCCCCATCCATTTCCAGTCCTATCCGAGTCCCTCCATCAGCTCATTTCCAATCCCAGCCCCCATCAGCCCATTTCTAGTCCTTTCCTAGCCCCACCATCAGCCCATGTCAAATCCTAGCTTCCCTCCACTCAGCCCATTTCCAATCCAAGCCCCCCATGAGCCTACTTCCAGTTCTAGCCCCTCCATGAGTCCATTTCAATCCAAGTCCCCACCACAGCCTATTTCCAATCTTAGCACCCCCAAAAGCCCATTTCCAGTCCTATCCTAGCCCCTACATCAACCCATTTCCTGTCCTACCCCCCCCCCACTCAGCCCTTTTCCAGTCCTAGCTGCCTCCCCTCACAGCCCATTTCCATTCCAAGCCCCCATCCCCATCAGCTATTTGCAGTTCAAGCCCTCCTTCCACTCAACCCATTTCCAGTCCTAGCAACCCCCCCAGCCTATTACCAGTCCTAGCCCCCCCCATAGCCCTTTACCAGTCCTAACCCCCCATCAGCCCACTTCCAGTCCTAACCCCCCATCAGCCCATTTTTAGTCTTAGCCTCCCCATAGCCCATTACCAGTCCTAACCCCCCATCAGCCCATTTCCAGTCCAATCCCCCCCATCAGCCCATTTCCAGTCTTAGCCCCCCCATCAGCCGATTTCCAGACTTATCTCCCCATCAGCCTTTTACCAGTCCTACCCCCATCAGCCCTTTTCAAGTCCTAGCCCACCCATAACCCATTACTAGTCCAAAACCCCCCATCAGCCCACTTCCAGTCTTAACCCCCCCATAGCCCATTCCTAGTCCAAACCTCCCCATCAGCCCACTTCCATTTTTTGCCCCCCCCCCCCCATAGCCCATTACCAGTCCTAACCCCCCTCCCCCCATCAGCCCAAATAGATAAAAAATCAAACGGCTGCTGTTACAGCTGCCGCTACCGCTGTGGCAGCGGCAGAATCAAGCGTCCCACTGCGGGGCCACCCCAGCCCGGCAAAGCCTCCTTGCAGCATCAGCTCCGGACGGAGTCCCAAAGCGCGGGCTTTCAGAGTCGCGAGAGTTTCTCTTTCTCGCGCGGCTCTGTTAATCCCGCCGGGGCTGATGGGATTTCCCATCAGCCCCGGCAGGCTTAACAGAGCCGCGAGAGGTCAGAGCAGCTCTCCCTTTGTGGCTCTGAAAGCCCGCGCTTTGGGACTCCAGAGCTGATGCTGCAAGAAGGCTTTGCCGGGCAGGGGGGGCCCCGTGGCGGGATGCTTGATTCGCCGCTGCCACGGTGGCAGCGGCAGCAGCAGCCGGTTTGCTTTTTTAAAATCTATTTGGCCTTATGTAGAATGTTTTTTGCGCGGGGCCCCCTGAAACACGGGGCCCTGTGCAAAAAACATTCTTGCTCAATGGATGGGCCGGCCCTGGTCCGGAGACATGGAAGCAGCAACCTGTATTCCCGTTTCTGGAGACGTACACACCATGGGGCGTGTATATACCGTGACAGGATTCCACACATTTGTGTGCTTCCAAAAATGCCAGTCTCTGGCCTGGCCACACCCCACCTTTGATACGTGTATCTCCTCTTTCCTTCTCTTTTTATACGTGCAGCTCCTAAGCATCATTCTTGATGGTGAATGCATGGTTATGCACAGTAGATCATATTCAGGTCCCCTACATGACCAGGAGCGTGCTAGTTCTTCCAAATGCACTCCATAATAGTGTCCATGACTGAAATCTGCACATTTGTTAGACCACTGCTGGTGGACAGGGATATGCTTGGACATTTAGCCATAGAGACCCCTTTCTGATGTATCCTGGCTGATCACACTGGCACCTGGTCATGCTGCGATCATCCATATGGACCAGATACTGGCCAGACAGTGATCCCCCCCCCCCCCCAAAATTGCGGTTGTGCACACCAGGTCCCTCCATGCATCCCTCTAACCACACACATATACATACTCTCACTTGCAATAACACAAAACATACATCTTCAGTACAGATGTCCTGCACCTCTAGAAACAGTTGGTATAACATACTGGCATGGAATCCCAGGACTACTCTGATCTGTGTTTCTCATCCACACATGCATCCATCGTATACTCACTCACATACAATTCCTATATCAACAGTCCCACTTCTCGGGAGACAGGAATTGTTAGGGTGCCCTAGATTATCTCCTCTAGTTCACACAGAAATTGTCAGCATAGCCGGAATAATCACTATTGCACCTCTGCATATTTCTGTAGGGGTGTTTACTAATGTGTCTTTATCATACAACTTTCCCTCATCTCTGCATTCTATCCTTTACAACTGCATCTTGTGGTCTTCCAGATTGCAGACACCCCGGTTCAAAACATCATTGTCACAGCCTTCATCTCTATTGGACACATTGCAGAAAAGTTTAGATTTAGGTTTAGGTTTATTCATTTGATATAACCGCCTTTCTGGGGCAATCAAAGTGGTGTACAGGTAGTAAAATACATAAAAATTCATAAAATACATAAAATAGATAAATTATACAAAACATAAAAGCATAATACATAAAAACTTTGGCCATGGCCAGAAAGGAAAGGAAATGTACAATTTTGTAAAGGATAGAGACTAATATGCAGCAAGTACGGGACAGGATACAACGGGTGGGTAGGTACAGCAGGGACAGATTCATACAAAAGGGGAGGGGATATTGAATGCCAGTGAAAAGAGATGGGTTTTAAGGTTTTGTTTGAAAGTTGCGAATTGTGGTTCCAGGCGGAGGGAAGGGGGGAGAGAATTCCAGTGTGCGGGACCAGCAAAGTAGAATGCAGATAGACGTGTGAATTGGAGGTGGGCACGGGAAGGGGGGGGAGGGCGAGACGGTTGAGATGGAAAGAGCGGGGAGTGTAATGTGGGGAGTGGAAAGATAGAAGGTCAGACAGATAGGATGGGGTACCAGTGTGATAAACTTTGTGAAGTAAAGTTAGCAGTTTAAACTGGGAATGGAATGGGACCGGCAACCAATGAAGATGGAAAAGTAAGGGAGTGACATGATCTCGAAGGGCGGAAGAAGTGATAAGACGTGCAGCAGTATTTTGTATTCTTTGGAGCCAGATCACCTGGTTTTTGGGGAGACCAAGGAACAGTGCGTTAGAGAAGTCCACCCGTGACATGACTAAGGACAGTACTAGTGTGATCAGAGCAGAAGGGGAGAGGAAAGGGCGGATTGAGCGGATTTGTCGGAGAAAAAAGAAGGAGGTTTTAGTGATATGGGAGATATGAGAGTGAAAGGAAAGATCCGAGTCAAAGTGGACGCCTAAATACCGGAATGTAGAAACCAGTGGGACTGAGGAATTGGAGAAAGAAGGGGCTAGAGTGGGGGGGGGGGGGGAGCACCATAAGTAAACCAGATAGCAAGAGTCTTTGTGAGGTTAAGATGGAGACAGTTGGTAGTGAGCCAGTCAGCAACAGAGGAAAGGCAGGAATTCAGAGAAGTGAGATCAGGGCAGGAAGAAGAAGTGTGGTGGAGTAAGAGAATATCATCCGCGTAGAAAAAAGCTGAGATACCTGACTGCTGGATAAGGAGTGCAAGGGGAGCGAGAAAAAGGTTAAAAAGAAGGGGGGCAAGAACGGAACCCTGCGGAACCCCACAAAGGATGTGCTGTGGATCAGAAGGGGGAAGAGCAGATGAAGAAGGAAGGACCGTGCAGGAGCGAGAGGAGAGGAAAGAGTGAAACCAGTGATAAACAGTGCTGCAAAGTCCAGCTTCGCGAAGTCGGTGAAGAAGAAGGGAATGATCAACCAAATCAAACGCTGCTGAGAGATCCAGGGCAACCGCCACCGATATATCACCTCGGTCGTGAGCTACAAGAAGCGCATTAGTGAAAGCCAGAAGAACAGTGTCAACACTATGCCCAGAACGGAAACCTGATTGACGGGGGTGAAGGAAATTAATAGAATCAAGGTGATGGGAAAGTTGTGCAAAGACAAATTTCTCCAAGAGCTTAGACAAAAAGGGGAGGTTAGAAACAGGTCGATAGTTGGACGGAAGAGAGGGATCAAGAGAGGGATTCTTCAAGATGGGACGGACCAGTGCATGCTTCCAGGGAGAAGGAAAAATCCCGGTGGAAAGACTAGAATTGAAAATAGTGAGGATATAGGGGAGGACACCCAGGGAAGGAGTGAGAAGCCAAGAGGAGGGAATAGGATCAGACGAGCAAGAGGTCTTTCGGGATGAGGAGATGAGATGATGGAGTTCGGGTGCAGTGATGGGTGAGAAGGTAGCCCAGAAATGAGAAAGCTGAGAGACAGGCGGAGGCGAGGGAAGAGGAGGGGGGGGAGGAAATAGGAGCAGGACATGAGGGCAGGGAATCCCTCAGGGAAACAACCTTCGAGGTGAAGAAGGAAGCCAATTGCGATGGGGAGGGGGAAGACTGGATAGTAGTGGTTGATGAAGGGGTGTGTAGGGAAGTGAGAGAGCGGAGGGTGGAATACAGGTGCCGGGTTTGGTTGGGTGCCTGTGAAATGGCATTAGAGAAGAAGTCGCGTTTAGCGGAGTGAAGTTGAGTGCGGTAGAAGGAGTGGTGGGATTTGAAAACAGATAAATTGGCGGGGGAGGGGTCCTTGCGCCAAAGGCGCTCGGCCCTTCGAAGGTGAGTGCGCAGGAGTCGAAGGCCACCATGAAACCAGGGATGAGAAGGATGCCGACGGGGGGGATGAGGACGGAGAGGGGCTAGTAGATCAAGCGTAGCAGAAAGGGAGGAGAACCAGCAAGCGGCTTGAGAGTTTGGTGAAAGGAGTGAGAAGTCACTGGGCCAAAGCTCCGAGGCAGGTGGGAATCTTTGTAAAGTGAGAGGGGTAAGAGCCCGGGATAGAGGCACTGGGGATGATGACATAGGGGAGGCTGGGGTGATAGAGGAAGAGACTCCTGGGAGAGAGCAGGACAAGGTAAGATAGAAATGATCTGTCCAAGGGAGGGACGTGGCGGTCGGAACTGATAAAGTAAAAGAAGAAGAGGCAGGGGACAAGAACAAATCTAGGATGTGGCCAGCTTGATGAGTGGGGATGGAGACGTGCTGAATTAAAGAGAGATCCCGGAGGAGCGAAAGAAAAGAGAGCTCTCTTGATGAAGAGGGGGAATCCATATGAAGATTGAAGTCGCCCGCTATGATTAAATGGGGGAAAGCTAAAGAAACATCAGTGATTGTTAGTAAAAGGGCCTCCCATAGTTGAAGGCGAAGGGCGGGAGGAGAGTAGATGAGAAGTAAGTGGATAGGAGGAGAGGTGTGGAGACGAAGGAGAAGAGCTTCAGCATAGTGCAGTGACGGGGAGGAGATTGATGTGTAGGATAAGGAAGGGTGAAAGATGGCAGCCACACCGCCACCGGACTGCCCGAGGCGGGGAACGGAGGCAGCAGAGAAGCCGGGGGGGAGACAGCATGCGAGAATAGCATCCTCACCATCACGGAGCCAGGTCTCTGTGAGGAGAGTGATGCCGGGGGAAGACCTGAGAACAAGATCTTGAAGAAGAAGAGATTTATTTTGCAGAGACCTGCAATTAAGGAGGCCGATAGAAAAAGAAGTTTGAGAAGAGCTGGGGAGGGCAGGAACAGAGACAGAGGAGGAGGATGAGAGGGGGCATAAACGTAAGTTAGTGCTACAACGGAAGCGTTGACTGGGAGATTTAGCAGGCCGCCTGCCCCAGAATGCAGGGATAGCAGCCATGGGAGAGGGAAGGGGACAGTATGGGGGACCGTGAGGAAGAGGTACTTCTAGAACGGCTGGGTCAAAGACAGGCCTGAATGTTGGTAGGAGGGGAGAAGGAGGAAGAGAGGACCCACCAGAGAAGGAAGTGAAAAGGAAAACAAAACATATACCAATTGGACTGGAGAACAAGGAGGGGGCCTTCGCTACCGGAGCGGCCCCAAGGAGCGCACCTAAGGAGCACGACGTGCTCCTTAGGTGCGCTCCTTCGGTGCGTGCCCCTGCCGCGCGCCGCGGCGACGAGTGCCGCAGGCGCTCATATTTTATAGAGCAAGGCAGTGTACCTTGCTGGACGCGGCCGCGTGAACGCGGCCGCGGTGGGACCGGAAGGGGAGGACCCCTCTGGAGTGCAGAAAACGGCTGGCCCAAGCTGAAAGGGCAATGGCTGGGAAAACACAAAATATCAGGCAGACAAGTAAGCACAATGAAACAGCATACATAAGAGGACAAAGATAACATTAACAGCTGACACCGCAGGCGCTCGTATTTTATAGAGCAAGGCAGTGTACCTTGCTGGACGCGGCTGCGTTCACGCGGCCACGGTGGGACCGGAAGGGGAGGACCCCTCTGGAGTGCAGAAAACGGCTGGCCCAAGCTGAAAGGGCAATGGCTTGCTGGACGCGGCCACGTTCACGCGGCCGCGGTGGGACCGGAAGGGGAGGACCCCTCTGGAGTGCAGAAAACGGCTGGCCCAAGCTGAAAGGGCAATGGCTTGCTGGACGCGGCCACGTTCACGCGGCCGCGGTGGGACCAGAAGGGTAGGACCCCTCTGGAGTGCAGAAAACGGCTGGCCCAAGCTGAAAGGGCAATGGCTGGGAAAACACAAAATATCAGGCAGACAAGTAAGCACAATGAAACAGCATACATAAGAGGACAAAGATAACAAAGTTTCTAAGTCCTGGCCTTATTCCACATTTCCGCTGGTGTAACGTGGACGCCCACGGGAAACATGCAGCACATACATGGGCCTTTCCTGAATACACATTGTATGTCTCCGCTGCTGACCATGCCCCCGTTTCGCCCCTCCTACCCAGGTTCTAAGATCCCTGTGCTAGCACTGTGTACGTGCAAGGCCACAAGGGTTTCAGAATACAGTCGTAGATGTTTTCACTAGAAAAACATCTACACCACATGTCCTAAGGGCTTATTCATGTTCTGGAATGACCACCATAGTATACTGTATGATGGCAGCTAAAGAACTATATGGTCCATCTAGTCTGTCCAGTATGGTGGCTAGAATAGCTATATCCGCTACTCCGCACAGGTCACCCTCCTCTATGCCTGTGTTTAGGGTTGCACCTGTTGCTCCATGCAGGTTACCCCCTCTATTTCTTTAAGTATAAAAATAGTTATTTTGATTTTTATCCTCTTGCTATAAAGGAGTAGATAACATGAAGAGGGATCTAGCTAAGCTTGAAGTATGGTAAAGAATTTGGACTGCAATAATCCAAGGGAGCAGTACAGTGTAGTGGATGAAGTACTTCTGTTCACAAAAGAAGAGCAGGACCTGGGTGTGATTGTGTCTGATCAATGTTCCCTCTAATTTTCTGTAGGCTGTGTGCACATAAAATATCAGATGTGCAGCTTTTGAAGGAAGGTTAAATTTTTGTGCGCCACATAATGACACTCAGAGTTATATACTTTAAAATTTGACTACACCACATTGATTTTAATCAAATTAAATAAAAATAGACAATTACTAAATGAAGTGGAAAATTTCTAGTAATTACAATAACAACTTTTAAATTTTAAGATGTCTGTGTTGTTTTCTATCAGAATCAGAACTGTAATTTTTGTGCGCTCTGTTGTAAGGTATGTGCGCTCGCTTGGCGAGGTGCGTGCGCGCGCACACGCACACAGCTTAGAGGGAACAGTGTGTCTGATGATCTTAAAATAGCTAAACCAGTGGAAAAGGCAACAGTGAAAGCTAGAAGAATGCTTGGGTGCATAGGGAGAGGAATGACCAGCAGAAAAAAGAAGGTGATAGTGCCTCTGTATAAGTCTTTGGGGCGACCTCATTTGGAGTATTGTGTGCAATTTTGGAGACCACACCTTCAAAAGGATAAACAGGTTGGGGTAGGTGCAGGGGGTGTCTACTAAAATGGTTAGTGGTCTTCATTATAAAGCATAGGAGGCTAGAATTAAGGATCTTAATATGTATACAATAGAGGAAAGGAGGGATAGAGGAAATATGATAGAGACGTTTAAATACCTTCATGGCATAAATGCACAGGAGGAGAGCCTCTTTCGATTGAAAGCAAGCTCTGTTATGAGGGGACATAGAATGAGGATGAAAGAGGATAGACTTAGGAGTAATATGCAGAAATATTTCTTTACAGAAAGAGTGATAGATGCGTGGAATAGTATTCCAGTGGAGGTGGTAGAGATGAGGATAGTATCTGAATTCAAAAAAGCCTGGGACAAACACAGAGGATCTCTAAAGGAAAGTAAGGGACTATTGTAGTAGTTGATATGGAAGGGCAGACTAGATAGACCATGTGATCTTTTTCTGCCATCATGTTTCTATGTTTCTTGACATTGCTTTATGTTTACCTCCTTGCAGCTTTCATTTTATGCCCTCTAGTTTTACAGCTTCCCCTTCTTTGAAAAAGGTTGGTTTGTTCACTGAAACAGATATAAAGGATGTCATATCTCCCCTGTCCCGCCTCTCCTCTAGTGTACACATATTTAGCTCTTCGAGTATCTTCACATACGTCTTCTGGCTCAGGCTCCAAATCATTTTGGTCACCTTCCTCTGAACTGTTTCAAGTCTTTTTATATCCTTTGTGAGATATGGTCTCCAAAACTGAACACTATACTCCAAGTGAGGTCTCGCCAACAACTTTTAGAGGGGCATTAATACCTCCTTTTTTCTGCTGGTTATTACTCTCTGTATGCAACCCAGCATCTTCTGGCTTTGGCTACCACCTTATCACATGGTTTTGCCACCTTGAGATCCTCGAACACTATCACTCCGATAGTGGATCTTCTCCTGGTCCATGCACAACAACCCTATCACTCCTTATTGCATGATCCCTTTGGATTTCTGCATCCCAAGTGCATGACTTTACACTTTTTCACATTAAATCTTAAATCCAAGCATTAGACCATTCTTCCAGTTTTTGTAGATCTTTCTTCATGTTGTCCACTCCCTCAGAGGAGTCCACTCGCCTACGCGAGCAGCAGCAAAAATCAGCATTTTTGAAGTCTAGGACTTTGAGTTTCCTGTGATTGCCTTGGCTTTTACCTCAAACCACACCATATGATGATTGCTACTGCTCGCGTAGGCACCTACCCGGACATTCAACACGCTATCTCCATTGGTGAGTACTAGATCCAGTGATGAACTTTCCCTAGTTGGTGCCATCACTTTTTGTTTGAGCAATGCTTCTTGAAAGGCATCCACAATCTTTTTACTTCTTTCCAGATTTGCAGAAGGAATACTCAAATCCACATCTGGTAGATTAAAGTCACCCAATATAATCAGTTCTCCCTTCATAGCTACCTTTGCAATATCAATGATCAAGTCTCTATCCATTTCCTCAGTTTGAGTTGGAGGATTGTAGACTACCCCAGTATGGATGATAGTGCCATCTCCTCTTTCTAACACAATCCATAGTGCTGCTTTTTCCCAAGTCCCCTGCATTTCAGTGGCTTTAATATTTCTTTTGACATATACAGATACTCCTCCTTTTTTTGTCATCTCTTTCTCTTCTAAATAAATTATAGCCAGCTATGGCTATAACCCACTCATGCAACTCATTAAATCATGTTTCTGTAATGGTCATGATGTCCAAGTCCATTTCCACAATAGGCCTTCCAGGTCAGGAACTTTGTTGGCTAGACTTTGAGTATTTGTGCTCATTGTCTTCCAGTAATGATTGGTTGGGTTGCTTGTATTTTGCATGGATTTTATTCCAGATTATTTCAAATATTATTATGTTTTTGCTGGGAGTGATGTCCTGAACTTCTTCTTTTCCATCCATCACCCCCTTTCACTAGTTTAAATGCTTGTCCATATATTGCCTGAGTTTTTCCCTTAGGATCTTTTTTTCTACCACAGAGAGATGCAGTCCATCAACACAGTATAGCCTTTTGTTGTTACATCTATTGCTCCAGTTGCCTATATCTTGATATAATTCTTGTTTACACCAGGTTTGGAGCCACATATTAAAGATGGTTATGTGATGCAGCCTCTCTTCCCTCTTGTCATGAACAGGTAGAACTTCTGAGATTGTTACATTGTCGACAGTGAGTCGATATGCATGTTATTGCATCACATCTACTCATTTACTCAGAATTGCAGTAATCTTTCACACATAGCAGACTATGCTTAGAAATTCACTACTTGTGGGCAGGCCACTTTGCAAAGATTTTTCACAAATGGGTTGTGCATACAAAAAAGCACAGTAGCCAGAAGAGATGACATTTTGCATGTTTCACACTGTTTTTGCAAGTTAACGCACGTAAGACGTGACTGGCAAAAGAATTCACAGTTTAAAACATGGTCTTGTGGTATCTTTCAGAAAAATGCTTAGTATATCAGTCCCGTAGTTAGGAAACAAAATAGTGAACGGACAATGACATCCTAATAGTGATAAATGCTTGTGAATGAGAAGTTTGTGCTAAACTGTTTAAATAATGTCTTTTCAGAGAACAAAGCACTTAAGTGCTTGTACTTTTTATGAGCTGAATGAAGATAGTTTGAGCATAATGAATTATTGATAAAAGCAATAAAGCATGAAATTTATTTTTTATTAAAAACAAAATGGTCAGCGAACACTATGCAAAGTTTTAATCACTCAAAAGGAATCAGATTGCTGCTCCCTCTTTGTCTTCCCTTTCATGATGTTCAAACATTCATCTGGAAAAATTCATCACTGTCATCAGATTGTTGTGTTCTCATGGGCTATATGGCTCCAAAAAAATCTGGTTTACAGAGCCATTCTCCTCCAGATCGCTGCTTTAAATCCAGCTGTTTGCTTGATGGCCTATGCAAAATGAATTGCTGGCTCCACCCTTAATTTCCACATCGCAAAAGAAAATCATTACAATTTAGCACCAACAGAACCATGGGTGGCAGTCTCAGCAAAGAGATCAGAGTTTACACAGGCATGGAGATTGAATTAGCCTCTCACTCATGTTGACAGTCACTTCAGAGCTGGGTTGAGGCTGTCCCATGCTATACCTGTTCTGTGAATACCTGAAGGACTTTGCTTTGTACTGATGTCAATATTGCATCATTCACAAAATATATGGAGGGTCATTTTATTATAGGGCACCTAAGTTAAAAGGTGGAGAGGTGGCTATTCTGTATTTTACAAAGACAAAAAGGTGCCAATTTTTCTTTATAAAACACATAGTGCAAATCCTGCAAAGGACATACCTACATCACAGGCACAGTCTTAACACTTGCTCAAGAGCAGGTGTAAATGTCCACATGTAGATTATTGAAATACATGTGCAAATTAAGGCATTTTATAATTTACATGCATACTTTACAATACTGCCCATGCTCCGCTCAGATCTTGCCATCATCAACAGGATGGTGCAACCCTTCAGCGAACTAGAAACATAGAAACATGATGGCAGAAAAAGATCAAGCAGCCTATCCAGTCTGCCCTTCCATACCAACTGTTATAGTCCCTTTTTTTCCTTTACAGACCTTCTGTGTTGGTCCCATGCTGTTTTGAATTCAGATACTGTCCTCGTTTCTACTATCTCCACTGGGAGACCGTTCTACACAACTACCACTCTTTCCATGAAGAAATATTTCCACATCTTACTCCTGAGTCTATCCCCTTTCATCTTTATCCTATACCATCTCATTGCAGAGCTTTCTCTCAATTGAAAGAGGCTCTCCTGTGCATTAATGCCACAGAGATATTTACTGTAAATGTCTATCATATCTCCTCTCTTCCGCCTCCCCTTCAAATTATACATATTGAGATCTTTAAGTCTGTCGCCATATGCCTTACGATGAAGCCCACTGACCATTTTGATAGCCACCCTCTGCACAGACTCCATCCTGCTTATATGCGAGAGTCATTTTTAAAGTAAGAACCGATTGCGCATCATGTCCACGCGATCTGTCAAGTGACGTCCGTTCAAGGTCAGCCACTCTTGGCCAGTCTCTCACTACGCCGCCATTACGTTTCACGTCTCTGCCAGTGTTGGTTGTATGGTTATACTGCTTCGTTTGTCGCCATGTCAATCAGTAATCCCTCCGATTGTGAAGTGCGCTCGGTTATCCGTTTTTTAAATGCAAAACAATTTCGTCCAGCTGAAATTCACCGGCAGCTTGTTGAAGTGTATGGGGAAGGTGTAATGAATGATGTTTATGGAAGGAAGGACAAATGTTCATGATGAAGAACGATCTGGACGGCCTACTGTCATGAATGAAGACCTGACACAAGAAGTTGATGAGGAAATTCGCCAAAACAGGTGCTTCACTATAGACGAGCTGCATCAGACATTTCCACAAGTTTCAAGATCAGTAGTTTATCACATTGTTACTGACAAACTGCACTACAAAAAAATGTGTGCGAGATGGGTGCCGAAAATGCTGGACGAACTTGTTTTGCATTAAAACCGGATAACCGAGCGCACTTCACAATCGGAGGGATTACTGATTGACATGGCGACAAACAAAGCAGTATAGCCATACAACCAACACTGGCAGAGACGTGAAACGTAATGGCGGCGTAGTGAGAGACTGGCCAAGAGTGGCTGACCTTGAACAGACGTCACTTGACAGATCACGTGGACACGATGCGCAATCGGTTCTTACTTTAAAAATGACCCTCGTACTTTTGAAAGCATGGTCTCACACAATACTCCCCAGAAGTACCTTGCTTGCAGTGGAGACCCTGTAGTAATGGCCTCCAAGAGTGCCAATGGTCCAGCGGTAGTCCATTGCTGCAGCTGCTACCCTTCTCCAGGACCTGCAGCACTGGTAAGGGCCTCAAATAGCCCCATAGCACTTAACTTAAAACTTGGGTTCTGCAAGGCTGTTTGACTTCCAGCCCCTCCGATGCCCAATGCCAACTTCCTTTCATATGAGGCAGAAGCCACTTCTGCCCCTATGCAAAAAGGAAGTCAGCATCAGGAATCAAAGAGGGCAGAAAGCAAACAGCCTCGCAGCACTGCAGTTTCAAGGTAAGCACTGTGGGGCTGTCCATAACCCTTGCCACTCCTGCAGGTCCAGAGAGGGGTGGCAGCAGTGGTGGGATTCAGCCGTTCAGCTCGGTTCACATGAACCAGTTCCTGCCACGGGCAGTGTTCGCTGAACCGGGTTGAAAACGGCATCCCGATGCTGGCGCTGCACTGGCAGGGATCCCCCCACCTGCCAATGGTTTGATGGCATCGTGGGAAGCTCCTGATGCCGTCAAATCACTGGCGGGTGGGGTGATAGGCTGCTGGCCCACCAGGAAGTTGGTGCCCTGCAGTTGCCACCAGCGGACCGAGCATGTGGCACTGGCAATGCAAACGTATGACGTGCTGCCACCCGCTTGGTTCTGGCAGTGGCAGGATCGATCTGAAGCAATTCCTATTCACTGCCACTGGGTAGCAGTGGTGACAATGAGGGGCTGGGAGTGGGCGCAGAGGTCCCAAAGATTAGTTTCACCTAGGGTGCCTCATCTCCTTCCACCAGCACTGCCCATCAAGTGACATTTTCTAAAGCTGTGCAGGCATCCTCTTCCTGCACTGCTGTTGGTGGGGGGAGTGCACACAACACACTAAAAATGTGATTTTGCAGCAACAGGAAAAGTATATATGTGCATGCTATCATGCATACTTTAATGTCAGGCACAGTTTTACAAGACCACAAAACAAAAGAAAGTGGCAGTCATTCAACTACCAACAAGATAAATTATTTTATCAAGCCCTTTTCTTTTTATTAGTAGCCCAACATGTTTCGGACTACTTCCTGCATGAGGGGCAGATTTTCTTCTCATACAGTACAAAGTGAACTTGTACAAAATGGTAAAAGAAAACTTGTACATATCTATAAAATGTGGGAGGAGTGGCCTAGTGGTTAGGACAAGGTACTTCAGGCCGGAGGGCCGGGGTTTCAAGTCCCACCTGGGGACAGCAATCTCAGGCTGGAGGGACTGGGATTTCTAGTCCTATAGGCACTCCTTGTGGTCTTGGGCAAGCCACTTAACCCTCCATTGCCCATGTTCCCTGTAAGTATTAGCGTATGTGTGTCATATCCCCTCGTGTTAAATGTATCTCCCAATTGACCGCTTTGACCCGGTGAAAAGCGGGATATAAATACAGATAAATAAATAAATAATTCCTCCAGGATATGTGATGCACAACTATAGGCAAAAATAAACAGATGCAAACACAGATGAAAACAAAACTTAAAAACAAAGATACCATTGAAAAACAACCAAATTATAAAGGAAACATTAAGAAGGAACTCTAATCTCCCTAGGAGACATTGCCACACGATTCCCTGGATGAACCTTCAAAGGCAGATCTCCTATGATCAAAAACACAAAAACATAGGGGTATGTTTACTAAACCACGCAATTGTGCGGGGCACACTTGAGCATGCGCTAAGGTACCTTAGCGCATGCTAATAGTGCATTTTTGTGCCCCGCACACGTGCGCGCTGCACTAACGGGCCCGTACAAGTGCGCGGCGCGCTGAAATGCGATAGAGGCGTGGAAAGGCATTCTGAGGGCGGAGGAAGGCTCCCGAGGGGCAGAGGGACGGGGTCAATGGGTGGAGAGTGGGAGGGGAGAGGCTCCCCGCACAGGAGCGGGGCTGAAATTCCAGCTTAAAAATACCGCGAGTGAAAACCTCGCGTTAGAACCGATTTAAAGGGAAGAGAAACCATTTATGTCAGCAATGTACAGCAAAACCGGGGAAACCTACAAAACGTGAGCAGTGTGATACATGTGCACAGAACAAAATAGCAAATAAAAATTGAAAATGACCACAACAAAATTCAAAAAAATTATAATCCAGCTGGCCAATAGTGATATCAATGGGCAACATTAAAAAACACTCCCAGGAAAGCTCCAAAAAAAAGAAATGATTTTTGGAAGGGTCTACGGAGCGTTTTTTAATGTTGCCCATTGATATCACTATTGGCCAGCTTGGTTATGGTTTTTTCCCCTTTTTTCAAGGTCATTTTTGAGGTTTATTTGCCCTTTTGTCTCCATACAAGGTGAATGAGCCCACAGTAAAATTGTGCAGAGCAGGGTTTCTGACTCGTTCGGCCAGGTTTCCTATCTCCAGGGACTGCACTATTCCTGTGGCCACAGTGTGGTACAGCAGACACAGCCAGTGCTGGTAGGACCAGAGGGTCACAGGTTCAAATCCCAGCTGGGGCTCCTGCCAACCCAGTCCCCATATTTTACCCACCACTAAACAGAGATAGTAAAGACACTCCTTTATTGCAGAGAACATAAGCATGGTTCAAACACCTATATTTTACCCTACACCGCACACACACCATAACAATGGGCATTACCTACAGCCGAGTCCCCCAAATGCAGTCCTGGAGTGCCACAACTCAATCAGGTCATATGCTTTTTCCAAGATGAGGACATGTCAGCATGTTGGCGGAAGGGTACAGGTGGTGGAGGGGGCAGTGGCTGCTAGCCACAGCAGACAGTGGCCTAGCCCTATGCAGGCTGGCACCGTCCACTGCAACAGACAGGCTCTGTCGGATGTACAGTCATGGACTCCCCAGGGAATACAGTGCATCTGTGGCAACACAGTGGTGCAGTGCACACAGACAGTGTGTGCAAGAACAGAAAGTCACAGGTTCAAAGCCCAGCTGGGGCTACTGCCAATCCAGTCCACATATTTTTCCCACAACTAAACCATGATAGTAAGGACAAACCTTTATTGCTGAGAACATACGCATGGTTAATACGCCTATATTTTACCCCACCGAGCGCACAGACACCATAAACAGGCGCATTACCTAGAGCAGAGTCTCCCAAATGCAGTCCTGGAGGGCCACACACCATTCAGGTTCCATGCTGCCTCTAATAAAGATGCCTGTGCTGCATATCTATGCACCACCCCCATGGTATGCAGATGTAGCTCATGCATATTAATGAGGGACAGCATGAAAACCCGAACAGTGTTTGGCACACCAGGACTGGAGTTGGGAACCTCTGCCGTAAAGCAGCAGCCAACAGGGGCAGACACACCCACACCCACACCCACAGGCCCCATTGGCCAATGCCTCCTGGAGAGGCAGGACATTGGGCCCTGCGTGCATCTCCCAATACTAGCACTTGCATACCTTAGCAATGCAACCCTACACCTGGGTATACGGTACACAGCTCTCAAACGTTTGCTATGAGTACTGGCAGATAGAAATTCCTACGTTAAGCACAGTTTGCTGATTGAGCTCCATCATAACAATCATTCTGATGTCTGCGGTGTGTGCTTCAGGTCTGGTCTCTGACAGTGTTTACCACCCTGGGGAGTGACCCCCAACAGTATTGCGTACCATATCCATGCCTGTACTGTGCCCAGGACTGGTGTGGTGGGCATAACTGCTGAACTCCTCTATAGTAGCACAATGCTGGCATAGGTGTCAGAGTGTGTGTCTGTCTAGACCAGAGGTGTCCAAACCTGTCCTGGAGGGCCACAATCCTGCCAGGTTTTGGGATAGCCCTAATGAATATGCATGAGATATATATGCATTAGAGATAACCTGCCAACCTGATTGGTTTGTGGCCCTCCAGGACTGGATTTGGAGACCCCTGCCTTACATCTCTGTCATTTAAGATTGTGAGTGGGCAAGGTGCAGATGTCCAAGACATCAAAAAGGTTAGATAGAATTTGTCACATTCCTCCTCACTTCTCACCACCACCAAAATATTGTCCATTAGACATCTTTTTGGTGGTGGTGAGAATCGAGGATGAATGTGACACATTCCAGCTACCCTTTTGATGTCTAGGACATCTGTACCTTGCCCACTCACCATCTTAAATGACAGAGGTGTAAAGCAGGGGTCTCCAAATCCAGTCCTGGAGGGCCACAAACCAGTCAGGTTGGCAGGATATCTCTAATGCATATATATCTCATGCATATTCATTAGGGCTATCCCAAAACCTGGCAGGATTGTGGCCCTCCAGGACAGGTTTGGACACCTCTGGTCTAGACAGTGTGTGGTGGCTGCAAACACCTTCCACAGCCCACACTGCCAGCACTGTTGCCAGTATTGGCCTGCCAATGTGCATAATGAGGAGCAAGGTACCATGGGTATAGCACGGACAGGGTGGCCTGGCCAGGGTGCATCTGCACAGGGCATAGGGCACTGACTGGGACATTTTAGTGCCCGGCCACCACCTACACAGACAGGGTGACCTCAGTATGTCCTGCTGGGAGATCACTCTCACCTTGACTGTGCAGTGACCACAGCATGGCTAGGCACCCCCATAGTGCTATATAGTATTTCTCTCATGTGATATTTATGGGTTTCCTTTTGGGGCCCAGTCACTGATTTATCTGCTTGTTGTGTATGCTGACATCCCAGTTCTGGGTGCATGCATTTCCACCAGGAACATGCACTATAGCCTAGCTAGCAGACTGTTTGCAGCTGGTATGTGTCTTGATGGAGTGGCTTGCAGGGTGCAGTGGCTGAAGGCTTGGTGCAGGACAATATCAGATAGTGTTGGGGTGCAGCTTAGCATATCCAGGCCTAATGTCTGTCTGCTATTGTGTTATGGATGTGTACAGAGCTGCATTGACTGCCCTGTAGGGTGTCTGTTCCCCAGCAGTATTGGGGTTGATTATCCCCTCTACTGCCACCATTGCAGGGAGGTAGAATGTGGATCTTTTGATGGGAGACCCTGTTTGCCACCCTCGGCCCTGGAGGAGGAGGGTGGTGGTACATGATTCTCCTAGGGGGTCCATGGGGGGGATACACCTGACTGAGACAGACAGAGATATCCAAGGTGTTTCTGCAGAAACTACCTATCTCACACATTAACACTGCTTTGGACCTCCAGCATGGCCTCTTTCAGCCATGGAAGATGCTGTGGACCTGGTGCTGGGCGCCACACCGCACCCTCAGGGTGAGCACAGTACCCGCACAATGTGATGGTGTGTAGCTACTCTGTGCCAGTAACACACACGGTCAGTACCCCCTACCAGGCCGAGGTGCTGTGGGGGTGCAAATGGTCACTTCCCCCTACCAGGCCGAGGTGCTGTAGGGGTGCATACCCCATCTTGTGTTTGTCTGTGGACAGCTGATTTGCACGTGCAGTGCATCATGGGTACGGGTGGGCTAACCCTATTCTGGTGACCACAGCAGACTGTCTGTGTGGTGACGTGCAGGCTCTCTGCAGCCAGCCAGGGGCTTGCTAGCAGTTATAGAGCTGTAGCCCAATGGTTACTTCACTACCTGTGAAGCCAGAGGTCATGGGTTCAAACCCACAGTGGGGTTATTTGATAGGGCTGCCCAATGCATTATCTCTTTTTAATGTACATTTTTGCTGCCAGCAAAAACACCCTCAGCGTACTGTACCCATAAGGTGCCTCTGAGGGCGCTTTATAGGGCGCCCTATAGGGCACCTTATGGTTCCCGTCCATATAAGGTGCACTATACATTATCCTGTGATGCAACTTATAGGGTGCCCTATAGGGGACATTTTAGGGTGCCGTGGCGGACAGTGCACTTTATAATGTGCCCTATGGAGTGCCTTATAGGGTGCCTTATACGGCACCTTCAATTACGACACGTGAGGGCGTGTTTGCTGGCAGCAATTAATAAAATAAAAATAAAGTGCTGCAGGAAACAAAACATACATTGCAAAGCTGATGCCTCAGTCAGCCTTACGTATTAGGCACCCTGGGGAGCAAACTCATGACCTCTGTATCAGCAGTCAGTGCCTTAACCATTGTGCTCCACTGCTGCTCCTCCTTGCATGTCAGTGCACCTACTTATGCTTTTCATTCCTTAAACTGCACAGTGCTGCCATCAAAAACATTACTCTGACCTTGCGGTACCTCATACGGCACCCTATAAAGCGCCCTATGAGCAACATTCTAGGGTGCCTTGGCGGACAGTGCACTTTAAAATGTGCCTTATGGGGCACCTTATGTTAACACGCTTTGAGAGTGCGTTTGCTAGTAGTGATAATTAAAATAAAAATAAAATGCCTCCTAAAGCAATCTTCCCCATAATATGTAATGTCTCAGCCAGCCTTGTTCATTGGGCACTGTGGGGGATTGAACCCCTGATCCTTGCACCATTAGTCACTGTCTTAACCATTATGCTGTGGTTCTGTTCCTGTGCTTGCACATCAGCGCGCCGCCTTATGCCTCACAATATTAAAATGCCTCCTAAAGCAATAGCACACTGCCTTATGCCCATCAGTGCGCCGCCTTATGCCACCCAATATTAAACTGGCTCCTAAAGTAATGCCTCAGCCAGCAGTCTTCATTGGGCACTGTGGGGGATTGAACCCCTGATCCCTGCACCATTGGTCAGTGTCTTAACCATTGTGCTGTGGCTCTGCGCTTCTGCTTGTACATCAGCGCACCACTTATGCCTCCTGTGCAGCTTTCTCATGCGCTTATGTGCGGGGCGCACATGGGCGCACCGCACCTTAGCGCATATTTAAATCTCGGTTTAGAAAGAAACGCCCACTCCTTATATGGCACCCGCACACTAGCGCGGCCCGCACATTAGCGGGGTTTTAGTAAACATGCCCCATAGTAATACATTCAGAATAAATCAATAAATAAACATACAAAAATAAAAGTGGAATAGAACTTACTGCAGGAAGGATAACAGCAAAAAAATATTTATCTCAACTCTGGACAAAAGCAAATTGCATCAGCCCATTCTGTTCAAAGGACAAAGAAAAAGTCATGAGACACTGTCACCTAAAACAATTATCCACTCTGCTATATCCATCTATAAAAGCTTCATAGACAAAATTATCTATAATCATACATTAAGGCAGCCCAGCAGCTGTCTCCCAAAAGAACCTAGCTGCTGTCAGCAAATAAAAAACTAACAATTCCAGGTTGTCTTTTCAAAGAATGCTGCAACCACAAACACCAAGCAGAATTCCTAAATCAACTAAAGAAGCCAAAACAATAAAAGTACAATAAATATCTTTAAAATAGAAAAACAAAACAAATCACCATTATTAACAGCAGAATTTACATTGCCATTCAGGACTTTCTTTCTTCCTCTTACACTTGTTCTTACCTCTTTCCTTTGTCCTGTCTCTCCTGCTCTTGTCTCTTTGCCCTTGTTCTTATCTTTTTTTCTACTCCTTTTCTTGCTTTGTCTTTTTAGATTGTAAGCTCTTTTGAGCAGGGAGTGTCTTTTTGTGTTTTCATTGTACAGCGCTGTGTGCGCCTGGTAGCGCTTTATAAATGCTTAGTAGTAGTAGTAGTAGTAATAAAATGGACATGCTCAGAACTTACCATCTCTCACTGTCAACAATGCCTATATACTAAGCAGACAGTCCTTAAAAACAGCAGAAAAGGCAAAAAAGAGCTGTAACACAATAAAGGCAGTTAAAACTCCATAGAAACTTGCCAGATCACTGGTTTATTGTGTATACCACACTGTAGTAAGTGTGATTCAGCTGCGGGTTGCCATTTAAAGAGACTTTCCCGCTGAAACAGCCAGACTGACAGTGCCAGGAAAACAAGACTGCCCAGACTTAAAAAATAAACAAAAATGATAAAAAAAAATAATGCAAAAGGAGCCCCAGTTTTAAAAACCAGCCTTTTAAAAAAATCAGCCCAAACAAGCACTTTCCTGATGTCTATTCATGTCTGGAGCAGGTCTAAACTTGGACAGGGACACAGATGCCCCTGGCATTTTTGAAATCCAGTGGGGACATTTATGCTCACTGCACCGCCTCTACCATGCCCCATGCCTACTTGGCTGTCCCCACAACAGAGACATCTTTAAAAGCCATTTGTAAAATGGCTCTGGGGATGTTTCTGTGATTTGGACATCCGCATGCAAGTCTTCGGACATCTGAATCGCAACTAAGGCTTTTAAAATGACCCCCATAGCCTTATTGCATAAACATACAAATGTGTACTCTCCCCGATAGAAAGATATATAAAAATACAGATTTAACTGAACCTCCTGCTAGGTTATGCTTAGAATATGAATTAGACAAATAATTCTAGCATACTATCATTACTTGCACGAGCCTTGGTACATAATTATTTTAACAGAAATCACAAACGATGACACCTCCAACAACAGAAATGTCTTTTGCAGAAGAGGACTTGTGACCCACTTTGTTTCATGATTTCTTCTGGGAATGAGCGGAGCAGGTAATGGACCTCACTAGCAGATGTAGCAGTCACTTTTAATAATGCGACAAAGTGTCACTATGCCAGGATTGATCTTGAATATTTCCTAAGGGAGCCTTTCACTGCTTCCCTCTTGTTTCCTCTCTCTCTCTCTTTGAAAAAATATCAACCTTCACTTCAAAGAATTCTTAGTTCAGCCAAGGGTTTTTTTTTTTTTTTTTGCATTTGTTTGGAACTAAAATTTATAAGAAGCAATAAGAAAACCTTAAAGGGACAGAGCTGCCTGCTTCTCCAGTAAGGGGGTGGGAGGCGGACTTTCATATTTAGGAGCAATATATTAACTATTTTTCCACATTCTTCTTTATGTAATTTCACTTTTTGTATTACAGGGAATTTGGGCAGGATCAAATTTAAGGCCTGAACAAAAATGAAAAAAAAAAACCCTACGTCTTCCGCCTCAGTTGTGAATATTTTATGATTGTAGAGTTACCAGAACAAAGAAACCTTTAATTTTCTAAAACCTTCAAAGGTTTTTAAGAGGTTTGACCGTGTCCTCCCTGCGCTGTTCTGGTGACTCCTGTGATTTCTGTGGAGAGTTGCTGCTCTTCTTCTTTCCATGATTATAGAGTTGCCAAGATGCCCAATTCCAAGAGCGAGACTTTCTGCCAGTTCTGGTTTTAAATTTGTGTTGCAGTGCCATATGGTATTTGTAGTTCCTGCTTTTTCCCATTGGAATCAGTGCTGCAGGTCCCATAATGCATCAGATTGAGATTTTCAGAAATCCAGGACTAGCCTAAAATCTCACTCATGGAACTGAGTAACTTGGCAAAATGTGATTGCAATCACATTTTCATTGGAGTCAAATATAAAATTCACACAAAGAAATGCCCCAGTTTCCACTACTACAGCAATTTAAAGATTGTGCAAAACAAATCTGCAAAAATGCCTTTTATCATATGGAATTTTGAGATCACTTATATCCACTTGCTCCAAGGTACAGCAGTAGATACAGCAAGGCTGAACCTTGGCCTAACTACTGGTACTTCTTGCCCTCTATTGGTAGAGGCAAACTGACCTTTCCTGCAAGACAGGTTGAGCATTTTGGGGAAAAATATAGTGCTTCCCATATCCCTTCACCAGAAAGTTCTCATGTCTCTCTATGAGGGGCATGGAGGCGTGGTGAAAACTAAAAGCTTAGCCCGGAACTATTTATAGTGACCAGGCATGGATTTTGACATTAACGCTATGGTAACAGTGTATGAGCCTTGTTGGATGGTTCAAGCAGCACCCCCAACATAGTCTGTTAACTGGGCCCTCACATCTTTCCCCTGCAAAAGGATCTATACAGATTTTTGTGAATGTGAAAAAAAACAATATTTCTAGTTGTGTGAGATGCATTTTGATACTGGACAGAGGTAATAGGTGTCATAGTCTCTGACTGTAGAAGAGGTACAAAGTGTGTTGAATGGCTGGTAAACAGCTCAGAGGAGCATTAAAACTTGCTGCAGAGGAGTGATGTGATGTCTCCTTAGGAATGGTTGGGACAGAAGCCCAAAAGGGCTATTGTAGTAAGCTCTAGGGGAGCCTATGGGGGTCATTCTAGAACACAAATAAGGGATGTCGATGTGCAGCAGAGACTTATAAGTGGTGAAAACATCCCCTACCGTATTCCAAAATACAACTGACATGCATGTCCAGGGTGGTAGCATGGGGAGATAAGAATGTGGGCAGGAGAGGACAGCACAGGGGCGTTGTGAGTCGCAGAGATGTAGAAAGCATATTCCCAAAAGTGCTGTGTCCATATGAGGTAAAACCTGGAAACATCCACGTTATTCCTGCTGAAATGAGGTATAAGGCTAGGACTTAGAAATTATTCAGCTCTGCCCCACAATGCATCCCATATAGGTGAATGGTTGTGAAGTAATGCCACTGCAGTCTGGACAAATACAAAATACAGCATAAGATTCCTAACAGGGGCTATACAGTTCAAACAACGGTAAGAATTTGAGGGTTTATTTTTTTTTTTAAATTGCTTGCTCTCTGACTGGGAGCTCTTAAAATGGTTTTGGTATATTTTTAAAACAAAGTTACATTCTTTTTGGTGCTTTAATAGACATATTTTCTTTAGTGGGGTAGGTTTAAAACTCTGCTTTGGTAACTTTCTCAGCCCTTGGGAACTGCTGACACCTAATCAGGAGTTAGTGGGCCTGATTAGCCTGTGAATGAACTGAGAGCAGCTGAGACCTGCATAAAAGGCTTCAGAGCCCTGCCCTGTTGAGGCATTCCTAACAGGGGTTATACAGTTCAAACAACGGTAAGAATTTGAGGGTTTATTTTTTTTTAATTGCTAGCTCTCTGAATGGGAGATCTTAAAAAGGTTTTGGTATATTTTTAAAACAAAGTTACATTCTTTTTGGTGCTTTAGTAGACATATTTTCTTTAGTGGGGTAGGTTTAAAACTCTGCTTTGGTAACTTTCTCAGCTCTTGGGAACTGCTGACACCTAATTAGGTGTTAGTTCCCTCCCTACACCCCCCCCCCCAACTCCCACCCACCCCTAGTGAGCGGTCTTGCTTTATAGGACACCTCCCCATTTAACAAAACACAGGGACTTGGAACAGCACATTTTGAATGTAACTAAAGAGACTTAACTGCTTTTTCTCTGAAAGGACAGCTGGGAAACCGGTGGTACTTTGGTAGATCTCTTTCTTTTGCTTTAACAGATACCTAAGCTCCATGAACTAACATTTGCTTTAACAGATACCTAAGCTCCATGAACTAACATTTGCTTTAACAGATACCTAAGCTCCATGAACTAACATAAAAAAAACTGAAGTCCTGATTGCAACAAAAAACACAAAATATACTCCCCCAGCTAACATTAACATCCTCAATGCGACTCTACCAATAAAAGAAGAAATAAAATATTTAGGAGTTATCATTGACAAAACGCTCAGTTTTACAACACACATCAAGAAATTAACAAAAACAATCTATTACAAATTGCGTTCTATCCAACAACTAAGACCACTATTACAAGACGATGACTTTAGAACTGTTACTCAAGCCTTGATCATACCGCATTTTGATTTTTGTAATAGCATACTACATGGTATAACCAAGAAGAACATCAAAATTTTACAATTGGCCCAAAATGTAACAGCTAGAGTTATACTTAAAGCCAAACTATCAGACCATATTACCCCTATTCTATTCACACTACACTGGTTACCTATTTTCAGTAGAATTCAATATAAAATACTATTAACCACTTTCAAAATAATTAATAATATTGCCCCATCATACTTAACCACCCTCCTTCACAGCCCACCCGAAAATAGGATAAGACGGAGAAAAAACCTCAACACCTTAGCAGTCCCAGATATAATAAGAAAATCTAAACACTCAACAAGTAACAGTGCCTTTTCACTAGTTGCTCCGATACTGTGGAACAATCTACCAGACCAACTAAGAGAAACAAAAGATCTTCTAACATTCAGGAAAACACTAAAAACCCATCTATTCACACAATACTATACCAATGGAGAAACAGGTATAGCCTCTCAACCTCCATAAACTGAATCAATTACTCTCTCCAATCTTACATCTTAATCTGAATCAACTATAACTTCAAATGATATAAGTATTCTTCGCATATTAGTATAATTATTAAAGTAAACTATTATTTGTAATATAGTTCAATATTGTTATGTTATATATATATATATAATATAGTTCAATAATGTTATGTATATTGTAATACAATTATACTTTTATCTGCATTACAATACCTGTAATAATGTAATCTAGTTCATAAAGTTCTGAATTATATGTATTGATATTTGATTTGTTATAATGTAAAATGTTCCTAGTTATACTGTAATGAACTGAACAATGGCTGGGAAAAATCATATCGCTAAAGCTGTTGTCCCCGTTACAGCTTCTGCCTCTGTCCAGACAGAGGTCCCAATGCCAGTTGAAGGACTGGTTCCATGTGCAGGGTGCCTGTATGCTGAAGCTCTCAGGAAACAAGTGGAGGAACTCAGAGAGGAGGTGGAGAGGCTGAGGAGCATTCAAGACAGTGAAAAGTACATTGATGAGATGTTTCTTGCAGCAACCAAGCTCTCCAGCAGAGGAGAAGATGGGTGCCGACAGAATGACGAAGGTTGGACACAAGTCACCAGGGCCTGCCGAATCACCAATCCAACTTCTCCAGCCCTTGAACTGAAGAACCATTATGCACCCCTGGAAGTGGAGGAGGTGAAAGCATCCCTGGAAAGTGAAGAACCAGAGCTCAAGTACCCCAAAGTTGCAGAATCAGTGACCACAAGGAAGCGAAGGGTAGTGGTAGTTGGTGACTCTCTTCTGAGGGGTACAGATGCTTCCATCTGCTGACCAGACTTGATGTCCAGAGAAGCATGCTGTCTGCCTGGTGCCAAAATCCAATATGTTATGAGAGTTTGCCAAGGCTCATCAAGCCCACTGACTATTACCCAATGTTGCTAATCCATGTCGGAACAAATGATACTGCCAGGTATCCCTCTGAGCATATCAAAAGTGACTTCATGGCTCTGGGACAGAGGGTGAAGCAGTTAGGAGCACAGGTGGTGTTCTCTTCAATCCTCCCTGTTGAGGGTAAAGGCCAAGGCAGAGAGACTCACATCCTGAAGATGAATGCATGGCTGCGTAGATGGTGTCATTGAGAGCGTTTTAGTTTCCTAGACCAAGGGATGCTGTTCTAAGGGTTGCAGAGCAGAGATGGCATCCATCTGTCCAAGAAAGGTCGACACGTCTTCAGTAGTAGATTGTCTAATCTACTGAAGAGGGCTTTAAACTAGATTCGTTGGGGATGGGTGAAGAAAGCCCCCAGTTAAGTGAAAGCCCCCAGTCAAGTGATACATTAAATACCTTTATGGAAATGGGTAACAGTGGTAACATAAGGAAAGCAGTGTGTATAAATGCCCGTAGCATGGGAAATAAGATCTCTGATGTTGAAGCTTTGGTGGGACTGGCCGACTTGGATTTAGTGGCAGTTACAGAAACATGGTTCACAGAAAACCATGACTGGGATGTAACTATACCTGGCTATACTTTATTCAGAAAGGACAGGGTAGGAAGAAGGGGAGGGGTGAGTGGCACTATATGTAAAAAATACTATTAAAGCTTTGGAATTAAAGAGCTTAAAAGGGAGAGAGGAGGCATTGTTGGTTAAACTAGAAAGAGGGAAAGAGAAATCTATATGCATTGGCGTGATATACAGACCTCCCTCACAAGAGGAAGAGGTGGACAGAGAGTTACTTGAAGACATATGCAGCATTGCTAGGAAAGGGGAAGTGCTACTGATAGGAGATTTCAATATGCCAGATGTTGATTGGCACATTCCTGCTGCAGGATCATCTAGAAGTAAAGAGATCCTGGATTCTCTACAGGGAGAACTATTCAGGCAATTGGTAACAGACCCCACACGTGAAGGGGCCATACTGGACTCGGTGCTTACCAATGGTGAAAGTGTTTCTGGTGTTACAGTGGGAGATCATTTTGCATCCAGTGATCACCTGATGATGTGGTTCAGTATTAGGACTAGGGCTGTTAGAATCCATTCAAAGGTGAGGGTCTTAGACTTTAGGAAGACTAACTTTTCCAAGATGGGCCAATACCTCAGGGAGTCATTAGCGGGATGGGAACAGCTGGGGGATGTAGAAAAACAGTGGGCAAAACTGAAAGGGGATATTTTAAGGGCAACCAACCTTTTTGTTAAAATGATAAATAAAGGTAAAAGGAAAAGGAGACCGCTATGGCTTTTAAAAGAAGTAGTTGAAAAGGTGAAGAAAAAGAGGGAGGCCTTCATGAAATACAAGAGATCACAGACATAGGAAGACAGGCATCTGTATTTGGAAAAACATAGAGAAGCTAGCAAAGTAGTCAGGAAAGCAAAGATTCAAAAAGAGGAGGAAATAGCCAATGCAATAAAATGGGGGGGGGGGGGGAATAAGACATTTTTCAGATATGTTAGTGAGAATAGGAAGGGCAAAAGTGATATTGTCAGACTCAAGGGTGAAGGGGAGGAATATGTAGAAGCTGATAAGGATAAAGCGGAATTGCTTAACAAATATTTCTGTTCTGTGTTTACAGATGAAGAACCAGGAGCAGGACCTCAGAAAACACCCATAAACAGGAACAGAAGCGAGGGACATCTTGAACAATTTTCAGAAGACTGTGTTCGTGAGAAACTAGCTCAACTTAAAGTAGACAAAGTGATGGGACCGGATGGGATACACCCTAGAATACTAAGGGAACTTCGGGACATTCTAGCAGCATCACTGACTGACCTTTTCAATGCCTCGTTGGAGTCGGGAGTGGTGCCAAAGGACTGGAGAAAAGCTCAGGTTGTGCCTTTACACAAAAGCGGAAGCAGGGAGGATATGAAAGCCTTCCCTTTTGTTTGGCAACCTCGTATGGTGAAGTATTTAGGGGTCCATTATTGTTATCCCTTGGAAGATACCATTAGCTTTAATGCTAAAGAAGTAGTGTCTAAAGTGCGAGAATTAACTAATAAATGGTCCCCCCTCGCATTATCGTGGTGGGGTCGGGTTGAGACCGTGAAAATGATGATTGTCCCTAAAGTGAACTATATCCTAGAAATGATACCGTGCCTACTACCCCCACAAATATATCGGGAGATAGAGGGTATCCTCAGTCGCTATTTATGGCAAAGAAAACACCGCGATTAGCAAGACAAAAGCTGAAACTCAATAAAGGGATGGGGGGGGGGGTCAGATTCCCAGACTTTCTATCATATCATAGAGCATTCCTGTTAAAGCAGGGTTCCCGATGGCTGGAGACCTATACAGACAGCCGGCCAGTTTGACTGGAAATCGAGGAGGCACTCACCGCCCCCATTCCATTGTCAAGTCTGCCCGGCATGCGATTTCAGCTGAGTATACACTGTCCGCGTATGATCGTCGACACCCTTGTGGCGTTTAATGCCCTCATTCAAGCTCGGGGTCCGCAGGCATGCCCCCCAAGCCGGCTCCCGCTGTGGCATAACCCTCTTTTCAAAATTCAGAACAAGGTGATTGCCTGGAGCCAATGGTATTCTAGTGGGATATGGATGGCTAGTCAACTGTTTGCCAGCAATCGCTGGAAAGACTTCAGTGTGTTGCAAAGAGAGTTTGGTCTCCCATCTAGGCATTACTTTCAATGGTTGCAGCTTAAACATTGCCTTGAGAGCGTCCAGGTCGCCCCGAGGCCCGACATTAATGAGATAGGGGTGGCTGAGATAGTCCGCTCGACCGGGAGCATGCCGGGAGTTGCATCCAACTTCTACAAAATGCTGTGTCAAAGCGATGACATGGGGATACTTAAGATTCAGCAGGCCTGGGAACAAGAATTGCAAGTCACCCTGACCGCTCAACAATGGAGGAAAGTTTGGAGCAAGGTGGTCAGGGTATCCAGGTCCGCCTCCATTACCCAAACGCTCTCTCTCTTTACACATCGGTGTTTATATACTCCAGACAAGATGTCCAAATGGGATAATGCCATTAGTAACCTCTGTTGGACATGTCATACAGCAGTTGGTACGTTAGCTCATATTGTTTATGAATGTCCAATGTTGAAGCTCTTTTGGGAGCAGGTTTGGGGACGTATACAAACTATTCTCAAGTTTAATGAGCCTCTTAGCTGGAGGGTGGTGGGACTACGATCAGTGGCGGGGCTCCCATCCTTGCCAAAGGATGGTAGCTTCTTGCTAGACTTTATGATGGGCCTGGCTATCTGTTTAGTTATACGAAATTGGAAAGATTGTGCCAATCTTAATGTACAAGAATGGTGGAACTTGGTATGCCTGTACAGTAAATATGAACAGATGCCTCGCAGGGCTCTTCCCCATAATAGCTTTCGCATGCTTAAGTGGAAAATGCTGACTGATTATGTACAGGTAGCTAAATGTTCAGCAGGGTCGCTCAGACTTGATCGGCCGTGCTCATAATCGATGCTCTGTGTACTTATGGTGGGGAGTAGACATGCATCCGTATCCTGCTACAGATACTTGTCCTAGAGGAGGGGGTGGGCAGTGTTTTTCATTTTGTGTTGATTAATTGTTAGTGCTTATCTGTATGTTTTCTGTTGTTATAATGAAAATAAACGTTGTTAAAAAAAAAAAAAAAGCGGAAGTAACGATGTGGTTGAAAACTATAGGCAGATTAGTTTAACTTCGGTGGTGAGCAATGTTCCCTCTAATTTTCTGTAGGCTGTGTGCGCATAAAATATCAGCTGTGCGGCTTTTGAAGGAAGGTTAAATTTTTTGTGTGCCACATAACGACACTTGGAGTTATATACTTTAAAATTTGACTACACATTAGAATACAGTATGTACACCACATTGATTTTAATTAAATTAAATGAAAATAGACGATTTCTAAATGAAGTGGAAAATTTCTAGTAATTGCAATCACAAATGTGGTATTATTTCAGTTAATTTTTTATTGAAAGCCATTGTTATTCCATGTAAATAATTTATGTATGGAAGAAGAGTTCGTTTTCCAAATATTTCTCTTCGATCTTTCAAATGTACCCAGTCTGAATATATTTTATCAAGGTCTACTGATCCGCCATCTTGAAGATGACTCTTAACACGCATCAGCATTTCCAAATGTTCTAAATGTAAGCGATTCCTTATTTTGGTTTTTAAACTGTTCATCAAGCTGAAACCACGCTCACAATCTGCACTAGAAGCCAAAAATGTTCCACCAATATCCATCAATTTCGCTAAATCTGCAAACTGAGCATTCTGAAACGCCAAAGTCACCATATCCGGAAAACTGTTTATCAGTTTGCTTTTGACAAAAAAAAAAGAATTGGTCCTCACTCCACTATCGAAGAAATTTCAAGCACCCACTCACTGCAGGGGGGGGATTACTTTGAAGGGGACAATGTGTAATTTCTCTGTGGATATGGTAATAAAACATTTATGGGACAGTCTAATTTCTTTTTTGTCACACCTCGTATGACAAGGCTGCATAGTTTACCCATACCTGTTTAATTCATATACATAACAAAGCATTAGAGAAGCAGAATTGTATGAAGACAATTGAGGTGTGAAGATTATTGGGAGAGTCATCAACAACATTTGCTATGCTGCCAATACAACGTTACTGGCTGAAAGGGAAGACTATCTGAAGCATCTGCTTATCAAGATCAAGGAACAGTCTTAAAATGGACCTCAACTTTAATACAAAGAGACAAAAAAAAGAGGCAAGCTGGAGGAAGATCAATAGAATTCAGAAAGACCAACAATCTACTCATCTGAAACGCCTTCTTCTGTCAACGCAAGCAATGACTGTACACATGAACTTAACCTAATAGATTGTAAAAAAATCAGATTGGTTACATCTGTGGAAGTCAGTGATGGAAAAGCTCTCAAAGAATCAACCATGAAGGCTTGTATATATTGACTGAACATAAAAAAGGGGGGATTGCAAAAAGGAAATAACACAAATTGTATACACATAAGTAAATAGATACTAGCATAGGCGTATATGGGCTATATACAATTGAAAACAAAGAATTAAAATAAAATAAACTGCCACTAAGTTATAGTATGGGCTATGTACAAATGAAAGTAAAAAAACTATAAAATTAAAATAAAGCAATAATGTGCCACTGATTTGTAAGTATGTGTAAAATGACAAAAGAGTGCCCATTGCGCATACAAAAAGGTGAGAAGTACATTTCACAAAGACTTGTGCACTGGCCATAAAAATACTTTGCAGACGGCAGAAAAAAAGGGGAGAGAAATATAAGTATTATACTTGGCCAATAAAAGGGTAATGCACTGGCTACATATAAAAAAAACCCCATAAAAACATAAAATCATAAATATACAGGAAGCATTAAAAACATTAGGGGAAGTACACTGCGCGCTATCCTTACACAGACTATAAAGGGCGGGAAACCGCCATGCCGGGGCATAAGAAAGCAGTTGCACATAAAATGACAGAAGCGAAAAGCAAACTGAAAAACAACATCTTTTAAAAAAACACATTAGTATACAACAAACAGTGTGTGCAGAAGGTGGAACGACCATAAGTGAGCCGTATATAAGCAAAACCGTGTAAACGGAAGAATACCGGCATTTTCTTGAAGGCGCGAATCATCACCAATTTGATAGAAACTACAAAGATAACACAACAAGCAACTAAAAAAGATGGAAAGCGAATGACACCTAATAAAAAGATAATATGAACAGATTGAGAAAAAACAATAGTTTTTTATCTATACACCTCTGCTGTACTTTTGCTGTTGTTTATACCATGGACTGCCTGAAGAACAAATCAGCCAGTACCAGAGGAGATCAAACCTCAGCCTTCTTTAGAAGCTGAAATGACGTTTCCCGGGAAAAGTCCTCAGCACTCACCTGCTCCGCTGCCGATAGCCCGTCCCCAGACAGCAGTCCCCTCTTCTTCGCTGGTGCGGTGTGTTGCTCTCCCTTCTCGCATCCAAGGCAGCACGTGGCACTGGAGGCTGGCTGAGGGAGGGATCAAAAGAGGTGCATGGCTGGCAGGCAGGCACAAGAGCAGAAAGAGGCTGGCTAGCTGGCTGCCCCTCCCTTTTATTTCCCTCTTTAGCCTGTGTCATGATTCATCAATCGTCGGTCACATGTGAGAGGAGTGAGGGGACTCAGTGCAGAGAGGAGATATTCGGAAGTGACGGAAATTACAAAATGGCAGTAGATCGGTGGTGCAGCCGCGGCCTTAAAAAACCCAAGGTTTGAAAACCCATGAACTCGTAATCTTTGTGCGCTCCTTTGTAAGTTGTGTGCGCTCGCTCGGCGAGGTGTGTGCGCGCGCACACGCGCACAGCTTAGAGGGAACAGTGGTGGTGAGTAAATTATTGGAAACGCTGCTGAAAGAGAAAATAGTGAGGTTTCGGAAGTCCAGCGGATTACAGGATCCGAGGCAGCATGGATTCACCAGAGGCAGGTCTTGTCAGACAAATCTGATTGATTTCTTTGACTGGGTGACCAGGGAGTTGGACCGAGGGAGAGCCCTAGATGTGGTGTATTTAGATTTCAGTAAAGCCTTTGACACTGTTCCTCACAGGCAACTTATAAACAAACTGAGCACCCTAGGGATGGACCCTAAAGTTACTGCTTGGGATAGAAATTGGTTGGGTGGGAGGCGACAAAGAGTACAGGTAAATGGAGCTCATTCTGAGGAGAAGGATGTTACCAGTGGTGTGCCCCAGGGATCTGTCCTTGGTCTGATTCTTTTTAACATCTTTGTTAGTGATATAGCGGAAGGGCTGTCGGGTAAGGTTTGCCTCTTTGCGAATGATACCAAAATCTGCAATATAGTAGACACCCAGGAAGGTGTAGATAACATGAGGAGGGAACTAGCTAAGCTTGAAGAATGGTCTAGAATTTGGCAGCTGGGATTTAATGTTAAAAAATGTAAGGTCTGCAGCAATCCAAGGGAGCAATATAGTATGGGGGGGGGGGGGAGGTGAAGTACTTTTGTCCACTAAAGAAGAGCGGCACCTAGGCGTGGTTGTGTCTGATGATCTTAAAGTGGCTAAACAGGTAGAAAAGGCGACGGCAAAAGCTAGAAGGATGCTTGGGTGCATACGGAGAGGAATGGCTAGCAGAAAAAAGGAGGTGATAGTGCCTCTGTATAAGTCTTTGGTGCAACCTCATTTGGAGTATAGTGTACAATTCTGGAGACTGCACCTTCAAAAGGATATAAACAGGATGGAGTCAGTAAAGAGGGTGGCTACTAAAATGGTTAGTGGTCTTCATTATAAAGCGTATGAGGACAGACTTAAGTATCTTAATATGTACACCTTAGAGGAAAGGCGGGATAGAGGTGATATGCTTGAGATGTTTAAATACCTCCACGGCATAAATGTACAGGGGGAGAGCCTCTTTCAATTGAAAGCAAGTTCTGCTACAAGGGGACATGGGATGAGGGTGAAGGGGGATAGATTCAGGAGTGATATGCGGAAATATTTCTTTACAGAAAGAGTGGTGGATCCATGGAATAGTCTCCCAATGGAGGTGGTAGAGATGAGGAAAGTATTTTCTAATTCATACCCAGTTCAAACGTTCCTACCTCTCCTGTTATCTCATTGTATTTTTGAGTTACATTTAATAGTTGAATGTTCTTTGTTCTAAATCTGTTCTATGTAAAATAATAGTACTCTATTATTAAAGTTTATGTTACCTGTAAACCGCCACTGATCTCTGGAAGTGGCGGTATAGAAAAGATGTATAAATAAATAAATAAATAAATATCTGAATTCAAAAAAGCATGGGACAAACACAGAGGATCTCTAAAGGAAAAAAGGGGACTGTTGTAGTTGTTGATATGGAAGGACAGACTAGATAGGCCATGTGGTCTTTTTTTGTCGTCATATTTCTATGTTTCTAAGATACAGAGAGCAGAAGTGAGGGAATGTTTTATGGTAAAGAAATATATCTAAACACGCAGAAATATTAAGAAGAGCAATAGTGTCTAATCAGGCCATGCACCTATGCACTGTATGTGCCAAAGGAGATAATCTACGGGACTCCAACAAAACTATGTACAGAAAGATGGGACTGCTGATGCAGGGATAGTATGGACGTGAGCTGGGAAAGGATACCTTTTGGGGTGTGAACGGGAGATCAGATATGTAACCCTGGTACCCCATGTGCGTATGTTATGTCATAGCTGATATATACAGGTGCAGGGCAGCCTTACGGCAGAATCATATTCTTGTCGTAGAAAGTGAGAGTGTGTGTGTGTGTGGTCTGAGGGGTACACAGGGAGGGGGGGGGGGGAGCTGGTATGGGCAGCAGCAATGCAGGGGGGACATAAAAGCCTGGCCAGTACCTGGACCATATAGATGACCCCAGAGTCCTCAGGTGCCAGTGTGATGAGGCAGGAAAAGACAGAGAGGGCCCACCATAGCCAAATGTCAAAAAATATCCCCAGCAAAGATAAGGGACCCTTATAAAAAGGGCATCCAAAAGTGCAAACAGCACTAATGCATGCCCATGATGCACAATGTGCTGTTGAGCATGTAGTAGTGCTGTTTGCACTCTGGAATGCCCTTAATTTGAGGGACACTATTAATAATAGCAATATTTTCTGACAGGTAGCCATATGGGAACCTATGCTAGTACCATCTGGAGTATTATACACAGGGTACCCCATGTACAGCAGATAGAGTTGGCATTGTGATAGGGCAGCCACACATCTGCGGTGTCTGCCACGGGAGACATGACTGATGTAGTGCCAACATTCCCCAGATTATCCCATGTGGCGCACACCCCTACCCAAGCCAGGATCCATGACAGCTGTGAGAGTGTTGATATACCTGGGGTCTGGCTATCTGGTGTGGTAGCACAGGGCCCTCCTCCCTCATGCCTACACAGCCCTGACCAGGGAAGCACTGTCACAAAGCTAGCTGTGGGAAGGCAGACAGGGCTGCCCCACAGATAGTGGATGTATACAGATTGACATACCACAGATGGGACAGGTATAGCTGCTGTAAAGAATGCCAGTACCCAGAGAGGTGGGCCTCAGATGTCATAGCCAGAAGGTCCCACAACAGCCACAGCAACCACTACTGATCATTTCTATAGCACAACAAGGTGTATGCAGTGCTGCACAGACTCATGTAATAGATGGCTCCTGCCCACCAGGGCATACAATCTATTCGGGACAGACAGCACAGCACTGTGAGCAGGATATGTCTGGGGGAATGGACAGGAAACATAAGGGAGCCTAGGTGGATCTGACCTAAAGTGGCACCAATGCGGTGGATGCCCAGCCGGGATCTAATAGGGGCCAGGGACAAAGCATGCCTGACAGACTCAGGTACTATGTTCCAGGAATATGGAGCAGCAGGGTGAGGGCAGTGATGTCTGGATATGGCTGTAGAAGAGAAGACATAGATAGAGGCAAACTGGCAGAAGAGCAGTGTTCATGGGAAGGGCTGTAGGGAGAGATATGATGGGTATGGGAGATCAGAGCAGCAGAATGTGTGCATATATAGGCCAGAGGCATGGAAAGGGCAGACATGTATTCCTCAGCAATAGTAGGCATTCTTCGGAGACCTGCAACCCTTGGGGTGTGTGGACCTGGTGAAGGTCTATTTCAAGCTATCTGTCTGTAGAGATGACCAGGGTGAGAATCACTGGGGCTGCCCCTGAATGCAACATACCATGTGATGCAAGATATGTCACGACATACCTGTTCACATTTATATTCTGGTTATGAGGGGGACTGATATATGGTCCAGGCTGCTGCAGCTGTAATATCACGTTGGTAGTAATGTCTACTGTGCATCAACACACTGCTGTCTGTGATGGGCAGCCTAGGAGATGCACGTTTTACTCAAGGGGCGTGGCGTCAGCGGGTACAGCATGGGGATGGGCAGGATTGGAAACGTCTAACATTCCAGAATACGGTGTGCGTCGGGACGTCCAAAACCATTCCCTATGTCTGAGGCATGGGGGCGGCTGAATACCACCTGTACGAGCCACGCAAAACACGTCTCTGACCCCGCAGGCACACGCAGACCCATGGATGTGGAATCAGGTGCAAAAGGTGCCCAAGTCCGATATAGACATGTCTGCGGGCCAGACAAGCACATAATGCAATCATAGCATGGCATGTGACTAGGGGAATCCATGTCCACAGGCCTGCTCAAGACATCCCCTCGGACTGCCCACCCCACCCCTCTGGAGAATGTTAAAGTGGTACGCATCCTCACAGCAACGAGATGCCTAAGAGGGCATTTCCATGTGAATGTCAGTTCACACAATTAAATGCTGCTGTCTTGATGTGAGGAATACCTCTGAAACAACCCCCAAATCTATTTTTGAAGATGGCTGTTACCATTCATATATGACTATGTAACAAAGAAATGGACAAAGAGGATGCACAGAGATTGAGGTGTGCCCCTTAACCGTGAAAGTTGCTACCATAATCATAGTACCAAATAAATTAGTCTCTGGGGGAAGGGCACTGAATATGTATGTCAATGGCAGAGACAGGTATATGGGGGGTAGGACATCCAAAAGCTACAGTAGAATCATCTGTCCCAGAAATAAAGGGGACCTGATGTCTGTTGTTCCCCCAGATGAGATATGTTAGTATCTAAAGCAAAAGTGTCCCCCAGATGTAAAGTCACCAAGGCCACTGTAGACAAGGCATAAAATACGTGGAAGTCAACTGCCAGTGGTGGAAGGATGCCCATTGTGTAAAATCCCAGCCATGGTTCTAACGAACAATGCATTCCAAGCTGTGATATGGATAAGCGGTACTGCTGGATAGATGTCCAAGGTGTGACTGCAGCGAGCCAGATATAGAGTGGCAGTATCCGGCTGCCATACGTAGAGCTACACATTATAATTTAGCAGGAGAGAACTCTACCCAGGCACTATCCAGGTCATGTCATGATGGTCAGACAGATTAGCAAGTACAAGATATCTACTGTTTGTGTCCCGAACACAACAATGGCCCCCTGAGTGTAACCCATGCTGATCAGGGTAAATGAGAGCTGTGGATGCAAAGAGCTAGCACAGGGCTGGCCTGACACAGCACATGACTGACCAGACCCAACACAGTTGGCCAATGGAAACGCCAATGGCTAGAGATATGGGAATGGATGTTGGACAAGGCATCATAACATGGGAGGAGTGGCCTAGTGGGGCAAGTTGCCTAGGGCTGAAGGGCCAAGGGTTTGAATCTTGCTAGAGGACAGCAACCTTGGGCTGGAAGGACTGGGGTTTCTAGTCCCACAGGTGGTCCTTGTTGCCTTGGGCAAGCCACTTAACCCTCTTTTGCTTTAGGTACAAAAAACAGGAAAAAATATATATACAGTACCTGAATGTACACTGCTTTGACTGCTAGAAAAGTGGTATACAAGTCTAGTTAAATAAAACCTCAGCAGCAGTGAAGCTATCAGGCTACTAAGTAAAATTAAACTGAGACGTTCCCTTAAAATTTGAAATTTCTTGAATCTGAATTGACAAAATATTTAAAAAATGTCAGTCTGGCAGCATAAAAAAACCCCAAACTGCAAATCTCAAAACCAATACATATTCCAGTACCCCTCCCCCAACCAACACCCTACAGTTGATCTCACCAAGAACCCAGAATACAGGACACACAGAGCAAGTCTACTATCCATAACAGCACTAACTTCCAAAACTCACACAACATGGAGCATACCCAGAAAAGTGCAGCACCATAAATATTGCAGTGGGTCCTAGAACATCCATATTCCTATTCAGAAAACTGAACAAGCAGGATTACTACAGCTCCTTACATAGAAACTCCATGCTAATAGAACATGTAGCCTCAGTCACACATACACAGAACAGAGATAGATCTTCACCAAGTAGGGAAATATCAGTACAAACTAAAAACAGACATATGTAATAAAAAAAATGTTTTTACCCATTACTATTAAGTTTATAGGATTTTTTTCCCAAAATTATACTTTACTGCAGAGTGAGGCAAGAGAAAGAATTCTCACACACAGGCATCTGCATTGTCAACAGAAACTAACATAATGGCTCAGCACAAGTAGTGTGAGTGCAACTAATGCTGCCTCAGCAGCTGTTTTGCCACGCTGAAATGCAGTAACTACAGGGGGCTATAACTGCCTCCCTGCAATTAGCCTACGATCCTGTGTAATCAAACTCTGGAATTAGTTACCAGAGGATGTAGTAAAAGCTAATAGCGCAGCGAGGTTTAAAAAAGGTTTGGACAAGGATACTGGGCTTGATGGACCTTAGTCTGACCCAGTATGGCATTTATGTTGTTCTCATGTTCATATGTTACCAGGGCAGAGCCTAGGAAGCATGCTGCTAAATATGCCAAACAAGATGGGCTCAGCAGCACCCATGCAGCATCTCCCACTTCCACAAAAACAAGAGTCATTTGTCCCCCAACACAGCACTTCCCACCCTCTGAAAAACAAGAGTGACTTTGTGACCCCAACACAACACGTCCGACTTCAACATAAACAACAAGAAGGCCTTGGCAGCACCAACATAACTTCTAAAACAGCGCACTGGACCAGCATGGTGTCAACGTAAATATATATTCCATAAAAAACAAAGGAAATGCAAATACAAGATGCTGGCACACCAAGGAACTAAAAGAAAAAGTGAGAACCACAGCACAGTTTGTAAGACCAAATTATAACTCATTTTATTATGTTATAAACTGCATTATGGTTCTCACTTTTTCTTTTTGAATAAATATTTTGTATCTACAGAAACCTCTCCCTCGACAATGGGTGCAGAGCAGAAGTAGGACATTCACCCACAGAACTCAATATATTAAAATATATATATTTGATTCTGGTCATCTCACTAACAACAAACATTCTTCAGTACCTGGCACATTCTGCAGTAAGTCTACATTAATTGTACATATCCAAATATCATTTAAACTAAATTTGTTACTTTTTGTCAGTTTTACCATTAGTATTAAAACTAATGCACATCCCTAAAAAAACAGCTAAGACTATTCTAAGTCAGAGATGGACTGAAAGCAAGCTCTGCTACAAGGGGACATAGGATGAGGACATAAGATGAGGGTGAAAGGGAATAGACTCAGAAGTAATATGCAGAAATATTTCTTTACAGAAAGAGTGGTAGATGCATGAAATAGTCTCCCAGTGGAGGTGGTAGAGATGAGCACAGTATCTAAATACAAAAACACATGGGACAAACACAGAGGCTCTCTAAAGGAAAAAAATGGGGACTCTTGTAGTGGGTGATATGGAAGGGCAGACTAGATAGGCATTGTGTTTTTATGTTTCTATGTAAAACCCTACAAAAGTCACCAAAGATCTACAAGGCCATATCTACCATATCATACATACCAGCATAAACTTCCAAAACTCATACAAGGTGCCTACCCAGAAAAAAGCAGTACTATAAATACTGCAGCAGGCTTTAGAACATCTAACACCTATTTTAAAAGCTGAACAATTACTACAGTACGGATCCCTGCATACAAACTTCATGTTATCAGAACACACAGTCTCAGTCACACACTCAGAACAAAGACTCTCACCAAGTACAGAATAAGCAATCACAACCTAAAATAAAAAATAAAAATATGTAGACAAAAATTAAACTGAAATCCCAAGAAACCAGAATCCGCATGCAGTGCAACACCAGATAAATGAGATGCAGTTCTCCATACTGCGTAAAATATAAAGATAGCGCAAAGTCCAATTACTAAATTGAAAATAAAAGTATTTTTTCTACCTTTGTTGTCTGACCATTTTATTCTCTAACCATGCTGGTTCTGATCTAAGGCTTCTGCTTTTCTGGCTTCTCTTAGCACTCTTTCTATGGTCTATAGTCTATCTGCCATTTATTGTCTCTTTTGTTTTTTTCACTTCCTTCCATCAGCCTATTTCCAGTCCCAGGAACCTTCCCCACATGTCAGCTCCCTTCTAGTCCATGTCCCCCTTCCAGCCTCCTCCCCATAACCCAGTCACCTACCAATCCCATCCCCAAGTTTCAGCTCCCTCCAGTCCCACCCCAAGGTGTCAGCTCCCTTCCATCCCCCTCCTCCCTTCCCTAGTGTCATCACCCTTCCAGTCTATCTATAGTACCATCCTCAGTTATCAGATCCCTTAATCCCCTCTCCTCCCTTCCCTAGTGTCATCACCATTCCAGTCCTCAGGCGTCATCCTCAGGCGTCATTCTCAGGCGTCAGGTCCCTTCCAGCCCCCTCTTCCCCCCTCTGTCAGCTCCCTTCCAGCCCTCATTTTCCCCTCATGTCAGTTCCCTTCCAGCCATCTCCTTCCCCTGTGTCAGCTCTCTTCCAGCCATCTCTTTCCCCTTCTATAAGATCCTTTCCAGCCTTCTCTTTCCCCCTCTGTCAACTCCCTTCCAGCCCGCTCTGTCCCCCTCTGTCAACTCCCTTCCAGCCCTCCCTGCTTCTGTCAGCTCCCTTCCAGCCATTTCTTTCCCCATCTGTCAGCTCCCTTCCAACCATCTCTTTTCCCCTCTGTCAGCTCCCTTCCAGCCCTCTCTTTCCCCCTCTGTCAGCTCCCTTCCAGCTATCTCCTTCCCCTGTGTCAGCTCCTTTCCAGCCCCCTCTTTCCCCTGTGTCAGTTGCCTTCCAACCCCCTCTTTCCCTCTCTGTCAGCTCCCTTCCAGCCCCCTCTTTCCCCCTCTGTCAGTTCCCTTCCAGCCCTGTCTTTCCCCCTCTGTCAACTCCCTTCCAGTCCGCTCTGTCCCCCTCTGTCAACTCCCTTCCAGCCCTCCCCGCTTCTGTCAGCTCCCTTTCAGCCATTTCTTTCCCCATCTGTCAGCTCCCTTCTAACCATCTCTTTCCCCCTCTGTCAGTTCCCTTCCAGCCCTCTCTTTCCCCCTCTGTCAGTTCCCTTCCAGCCATCTCTTTCCCCCTCTGTCAGCTCCCTTCCAGCCCTCTCTTCCCTCCTCTGTCAGCTGCCTTCCAGCCCTCTCTTTCTCCCTCTGTCAGCTCCGTTACGCTCCCTCTCCTTCCCCCGTCTCAACTCCATTCCACTACCTCTCCTTCCTGTGTCAACTCTATTCCGCTCCCCCTCCTTCCCCGTGTCAGCTCCGTTCTGCTCCCTTTCCTTCCCCATGTCAGCTCCATTCCACTCCCTCTCCTTCCCCCATGTCAGCTCCGTTCCACTATCTCTCCTTCCCTGTCAGCTCTGTTCTGCTCCCCCCTTCCCCCTGTTTATCTCCATTCTCCTCTCTTTCCTTCCCCGTGTCAGCTCTGTTCTGCTCCCTCTCCTTCCCCCATGTCAGTTCTGTTCCACTCCCTCTCCTTCCCCCGTATCAGCTCTGTTCCACTCCCCCTCCTTTCCTGTGTCAGCTCCATGCCATTCCTATCCTCCCCCCCATGTTGGCTTCATTCTGCTGCCCTTCCTTCCCCCATGTCAGCTCCATTCTGTTCCCCCTCCTTTCCCCCCATCAGCTCTGTTCCACTCCCTCTCCTTCCCCCTGTGTCAGCTCCCTTCCACTCCTCCTCCTCCTTCCCCTTCCTCAGTGGCTGTGATAGTGGTAATAATTTAAAATGAAAATGAAACCGATGCGGAGCCTTCTGTCTCTATGGAAAACCTGCTGCTGCATTCTGCCCCCAAAAGGAAGTAACACTAGAGCAGGACTTAGCAGCGGGGGTTCCATAGGACCAGAGGCTCCGCATTGTTTCATTTTAATTTTAAATTATTACCGCTGCTGTAGCCATGGCTCCTGTGCCGTGGCTGGAGCAGCAGCAGCAGCTTGTCACTTTTTTATTTTTACATTCTGAAGGTGGAATGAGGTGGCTGTTTTGGGGGCACCTCCAAAAGTTTGATGCCTGAGTCCCAATCTCACTCTGCCTCATTATAGAGCTGCCCCTGATCCTGTGGACCCACCCACTCCCCCGTGACCCATGCCCACCCACATGCCACAATGTCACACAGACAGCCCTGGAATGTGACTGACACTCACCCCACACACCCCTGCCCAAACCCACATCTTCTGTGCACCCCAAAGGGCCCCAACCCCACCCACCAAGCATGCCTCCCACAAACCCTGGTGCTAGATGACCCCCCTGTGGCCCCTCCTCTGTGCCTGTCCCTTGCTCCTCCCCCTCCCCAAGGGCACATGTACCTGTGCCTTGGTCACCATGATCACAGGTGTGCATGGTGGTTAGTTCTCGGACCCAGAGGTGTCACAGCTCATGCTGCCTGACTCCACGATACCCTCATGGAATGGGGAAAACACAATCCAGGGGCCACTACCCAGTGGAACCAGCTCAAAGGAGAGGATGTCCCTGTGTGGTGGGCCAACCAACAGCGGTGTGGATATGTGCAGAGGCCCATGTTGTGACACCACTGGAGACTGGGTGCAGAGGTGCAGGTGCACATGCTGCAGAGGAAGATGTAGCTGTGGCAGAGCTGCTCCACCATGCCCCTGCTCAGACCCCACAGGAGGCACACTGGAGTGTGCATGGGGCCGAGTAGAGACAGTCTGCCCAGGGACATGGCACAGCTCCATTAGGATCTCCACCATGGTAGCCTGGATGGTGCCGGTAGCTACAGTCAGCTGCTCTGTGGCCACAACATGCTTCTCCTGCAATGCCATAGACTGGTGCAGCAGCTCCAGCTATTGCTTGGACCTTGCCAGCTAGGCGGCGCTGTGAGCAAGCAGATGCTCAGCACAATGATGCAGGTGTCACTGTGCACACCTATGGCTGCCCCCCCCAGGTCATCGCCTTCATCAATAGCTGCTGTGGTGGAGGTGATTAGAGGGGACCTGGAGCTCCAGATCTTCCGGGCTAGGGCCAGCAGGTGGCTGCTGCAGTGTGGGGGCAACAGTGGTGCATGGCAGTGGGGCATCAGGTGGAGCCCTCTTCCCCTGTCCTGTGGTATCCTCCATGGACACTGTTGGCAGAGCAGGTTCCGTGCCTGTGGTGCTACATCGAGGGGTCAGACCTGCAACTGCCAATGCAGACACTAAGAGTGGCAGTGTTGCAATCATGTGGATGAGCCAGTAGGCAGCATAGGCACAGAGGAGCTGCTGATATGGCTGGTCGCATACCCTGTTACCAGTTGCGGACCCAGATGGGCACAGAGGCCTGTGCACAGACACCCACCACGGTGTCCTGTGCAGTCAGCCCTGCCATCACCAGCTGGCAGCTATGCTGCCAATGCCCCGACAAACAGGCCAACACTGGAGCAGCCACACGCAATGTGAATGCACCCAGCAGCAGTAACATGGATGGGACAACATGTCAGCCAGTGGTGGTGGCTGTGTGCATGTGTGTACATGCATACAGTGGGAGGGGTGTACATGGGTTAAAAGGCAGGGACACACAGACACCCTGCGACTGGGAAGCATGGTGCACTGCATGGGGGGGATGTGATGGGCAGGTGGTGGTGGCCTGCATGCCATGACTCTGTGGCCCTGTATGTGGGCCCCTTGGCCCTGGGTGGCTGCTGGACATGTCCAGGGGGGTGCCCTGCCCCCATGCCACCACAGTTGGGGTATGCACAGTGACCCCCAGATATGCATGGCATGAGACATCCTGGCCTGTACATCTGGGGGTTGGTCACACCTACCATACACCAACCCTCCACATGCATCTCACTCCTATCCTCCATGGCATGCACAGTGGCCCTGTGCATGCAGTGGGAGATGGTGGCAGGTAACCGGAATGGCGAGTAGCAGGGCTGCATGTACTGGCATGTGGTGGGCTGTGGATACACAATGCCCCATTGGCATCCCTGGAAGCATCCAAACAGCAGAAAAGGCCACACATCTATACAGTCAGCTGTCCACAGCCCACATGTTGGTAACACATGCCCCCCTTATTAGCACACCAGCTGATCAATGGTTTGCTGTTTTGTCTCCCACTGCAGATGACCAGGTCTACCCCCTACATCACTGGCTGCTGACCCCCATACTCCACCCTAGCAGCTCAGCACAGCACCGGTACAACCGTACACACCAGACCACATAGGGAATCATTGAGTGCACCTTTGGCTAGTTGACGTGCCGTTTCAAATGCCTGGACTGGTCTGGGGGAGGAGCTGCTCTACAGGCCTCGCAAGGTGAGCCAGTTTGCCATGGCATGCTGCATGCTCCACAATTATACCTGCAATGCCGGCATCTACTGCCAGATGAGCCTGAGCCAGCCTTGGGTGACGGCGATGAGCTGGATGCCACTGCAGATGCAGACCAGACGGGGAGTGATTGCACACTTTTCCTGACTGCCTGAGCCATACGTACTCCACCCATACCAACCGATGCACATGCCAGTGCCTGGGGAAAAACTGGGGTACGTGCAGTAGCCACCATGGGCCTATGCATGTCCATATTATGCAGACATGGCCTGTGTGACTGAGTCATACATCTGTGCATCATGCACATTGCCAGCCTGGGACAGTGGGCACAGCAGTGTGCCATCGTGGCCCGCTGGTATGTGGACTGCCTCTAGGTCCAGGAGTTGGAGGTTCAGGGCCTACGCCGACAAACATTTTGCTGCCATGTGCCAGGGGTGTGATGTCCACCCGGCCATGTGCTGTGCCCCCCCAGACCCCATGTGTGTCATGACAAGTGACCTGTGGCATCTTCCAATGGTACACTGCATGGGGGCCCATGTATTCGGACATGTGTGTCCATGGCATGGTGCCCACAGCTGTTGCAGCTGGGACACACACATTGCACAGTCTACCTGTCTCTTGTGCATCCGTCACCCACCCATTGCCCGATGCTAGTGCCGCACACATGGCAGCTGTAATGGTGGGGCGGGGCGGGGCGAGGCAGTGCAGTATACACATGGTACCCCAGCACAAAACCATCCAGCTGCAAGGTCATGCATGGCAGCCATCAGGCACCAAGGACCCAGGCCCAGGACTGTTCCTGTCACCATGGGGTGGTGAGGCTGCCGCACAGGCGGTCCCATGCATGGGACAGGTGTCTATGGCAGCATATGACCCCTGCCCCCAGCCCACTCCTACTGCCACTGGCTCTGCCATGCTGTAGCTGGCCCCTCTATGGCACACTGACTCGCACAGTCCACAATGTTCAATGTAATTAATCAACAATATTGCCTATACAACTGTTCCTGTAAATAGTTAACTGTAATTAGTTCTACAAGATGTTGTTCAAAAGATGATTGTAAATAATTCAAAATTGTTCCATGTAAAACCTTGTTCAGTTCTTGTTATCTGTAAACCGCCTTTGATCTCTGGAAGAGGCGGTATATAAGAAAAGCTTAAATAAATAAAATAAACAAACATGTGCACATGCCTGGGACCCCCAAACACCCAACAGTCACCCCCTGCCATGCCTATCACACCGCCAGCGCTGGTGGACCACCCCAGGCCCCCCACTCTCCCCCTTTATATCTGTTTACCACTGCGCAGTGCAGTGGGTCAACTGCAGGCCTCATCTTGCCCATCACTGCACATCATATGCAACACATCCAGCTCCCACTCAGATTCCACATCCAGGGCTGCTGTTGGATGCAGCCCCAACTGTGCAGTCTGTCCGCTGTGCCTCCCTACCTTCCCTGTCATGAGTCCCTCTACATCCCTCTTTGAGGGTACCTGCACAGCTGGGCTGCTCTCGTGACCTGGGTCTGCCACATCCATGGCCTACTCTGGGCTCTTCCCCTCTCCCCATCCTGCCTCACTGCATGACATGCCCCACTGGCTTATGTGCTGTGGACGGCCGCAGCATCCTGGGTCACGGTGCACTTGTGGACCGCTGGCTGTGCTACTGCCACATGTTCATGGCTCCCCTCTCCTCCTGTGTGGTATCTTCCCATTCCCCCTGGGCATTTGCTCCATCTCTTGCTACTGTGATGGCCAGTCTACCTGGCTATTTGGCTCTGGTGTGCATGGGCTACCATGAATGTGTGGTATGCAGCACTGCGTCTCCCCTGTAGCACTACACTTATGATCTGGGCCATTATTGGGCAGGGTTGCTCTAGGCGACAGCCCATAGGCACACAAGGCATACTTGTAGAACAGCATAAAACTTTATTTCCCCAGCAAAGATGTATGGGCCAGACACAGAATATGGGCAAACCATGCCCATACACACTGGTTGACAGATGTGCCCAATGGCACCCAACCCCACCCCTGCAGCACCTACAGGGCCATTACCACTGCCTAGCCAGTCTGCCCTGGTGGCTGTTGCTGCACCAGCAGCCACTGGCATGGCTCATGCCGCTTGATCTCCTTTTTCTTTTTCTGTCCCCCTTGTTTATCCCTGCCTACACCTTCTGTGTTATCTGTCTTGACTAGATTGTAAGCTCTGATGAGCAGGGACTGCCTCTTACATGTCTGTGCAGCGCTGCATATGACTTGTAGCACTATTCAAATGCTCAGCAGTAGTAGTAGTAGTTGGTGGAATGGCTGCCCCTGCACGCCTTCCAGATGGTGGTGCTCCCTCTGTGTCCACAGGGCTGCCTGCTGTGTGACTGGGGGTGGTGTGTGGGGCTGCAAGTGGGCCTCCAGCAGCAGTCGCAGGCCACTGAGCCTGCCCCTCAGGGCCCGCACCTCACCCCTGAGGCCCTCAACATGGCATGACAGGTGGGAAAGGGGCTTGTGCAGCCGGGCAAGGCCGTGCGCAAGCACACGTTCCAGATGGGCCATGGCTGGTGTGTCTTTGGGGCCCCCACCTGCCTCTTGGCCCCCTCATTGGGCCCCACATCAGATAGGGGTATGGTTCATGGCCCACCAACATAGGCACACCACTCCCATATGCACTCAGCCACAGGCACCTCTACCGCATCACCAACCTCATCACCACTGTGACCTGGCATCACCACAGCTTCTATACCCTGGGCCCCCCCCCCACTGCCTCCTCACAATCTGCATCCTCCTTCAGCTGCACTGTCACATCGCACCCCACCCCACCCCTGCACTTGGAACCCCCATCCACTCTGCATACCCACCCTTGCCCACATGTTCCCCCTGCATGCACTGTGACCCCTCACCCTCACTCCCACCCTTCTGCCACTCAAACAACCCCACATTCTCCCCCTACATGCAATCTGACCCCTCACCCTCACTCTCACTCTCCTGCCACTCACACACCCCCACATGCTCCTCCTGCATGCACTGCAACCCATCACCCTCACTCCCACCCTCCAGCCACTCACTCACCCCTATGCACTCAACCACCGCCCCACTGGCACTCCTGCTTGACCCGTCAGCCTGTGTCACTACAACCTCCCCCACAACACTCCATGGGGCCTCTCAAGTCACCATCCCTGTCACGCCACATTCCTACTCCACCAGGAGCTGGAAGATGAGTGTCTAGAGGTCACTCCCTGTCTCTGCAGCACCTGCATATGGCACCGGTGGGACCTGGCTGCTGACCTGCTGCACACTATCCTTAGGTGTGGTGTGGGACATAGGCTTCCCTGCCCACTGCCATCAGCTCTGTTCCCTTCAGGAAAGGTGGAGGGGAGAATACTGCCTCCCCTCCCTGGCAGATAGTGTTGGGCTGGACAGGAGGATGGGGCTTGGCAGTGCACTGCTGCTGCCCCCACTGGTGGTCATGCTGCCACTCCTGCTGGGGCTGGGGGGCATATCTGCACCAGCATCCTCCATGGTGTCAGGGACGGAGCCATAAGGGATGGTGTTGGAGAGTCCTCCTCCTGCTGTGCTGCCACTGTGGGGGACAGAGGTCATGGTTAGCTGCATGGCTGTGGTGTTTCTGCTGCATGTCTGATGGGTCATCCATGGGCAGCTAGTTTCCTGGTGTGCCAGAGGCACAGAGTGCTGTCACTCTGGGCCCATGGGTGGACCTCATCAGGAATGTGGTTTCTGTGTCAACCTCTGGACAGTGCTCCTGTCACCGTCACTGTGGTGGTGCAGGCAGGCCTCATTGTGTCACCTTACCATACTCAGTGCCCATACTGCTGTGTAGGACATAGTGATGGCTGTGCCACACATGTCCACACCTTTCTCTTCCTGTTGATGCACTACTGCAGTTGCTTGGGGGGGGGGGCAGGCAGGCACACACACAGGGTGTTCCAGCATGTCCCTGCTCTGCAGGCGATGGAGCAGTCTGGTCTGGGACTGGGTGGTGTGGGACCCTGGGGTGGGGCATGATGTTTCTGTGGTGTCCATATCACAGCAGTGTGCTATTGCATGTGGTACCCTGCCTCTGTGTTGGGGGGGGCTGTTAGCCTGCTGCTTGGACTGGGTATCTGCATTGTTACTCACCCTGCTGCTGCCGGATGCACCTTATCATCCGCAGGCACATGCGGTGGATTGTGCGGAACTGCACATGCTATGCCTCCGATTTCTGCAAGTCTCCACTGGGGTATCACAGGGGCATTTCTGGGTATGACCTGAACGATGCATGTGTCTGCATGTTCATGACTTATTTCACATAGGCCAGAGAGGTGCAAGGTGGATTTTTTGAACATGCCAATCTACACCTGCTATAAATCATAAATAAGGATGGGACTTTGTTGTCTTTGTTGGGGATTGTTTGTGGTAGTGATGGCTGGAGGAGCTTGATTGGAGAGTTATTGGCTTGACTAATGTCTGTGTCCATATGAGAGTTGTATGATCTACCATTTCTTCCCCTTGCAGTGTATCCTGTGCCCTTCTCCAACCTAGTTCCCTTCCCCTTTCTAAGACTCTTAGAGTCCCACTCCCTCATTGCCTCTTCCCTAGCTGTGCCAATCCAAACTCCCCCCCCCCCCCTCAATGACACACTCTCTGGCCTGTTCCTTTCTGCCCAGTTCCCTACTGCTTGTCTTTGTGTGACACAGTGTTCCCTGAGGCCTCTGTTTGGTTCCCTGCTTCCTGTCTGCATGTGCCCCAGTGTTTCCTGTGGCCACTGTGTCTCTGTGTTGTTCTGTCTGTGTGTGCCCCAGTGTTCCTGTGTGATTTCTTGCTCTGTGGAGGTGCATATGCAGTGCTATGGGTTTTGTGGTGGGAATCACTGGAGGTCGGAGGTGGGAGCCACAGGGTGGTTGAGGAATAAAGCAGAAGCCATGGATAGGATGAACACATTGGTTGTGCTAGTCATGCTGCATGGGGCTCACAGGGAGCACACAAGAGCTATTAGGAGGCACCCTATAAGAGAGTCTACAGACCCAGGACCCAATTCCAGGACTTCATGATGAGAAGTGCCTCACCAGATTCTGTTTAGACAAGGCAGATATCCACCATAAATGCCAGAAGCTAGATCCACTCCTCTGCTTCACCACACACAGGGGCCTGCCCAAGCCCATCTACTTTACTATGATCCTTGCTTTCCTAGCCACTGGCAGTTTCCAATCATAGTTGCTTGCCACTGTGGGTGTCAGCCATCTCACAGTCCCTGAGGGCCTTTCTAACCTACACTGCACAATATGTAACCTTCCCAGAGACTGCACAGCAGAGGCAGCAATCCATGATCCAATTCTATGAGGTGGCTTACTTCCCATCAGTACTAGGGCTCATCAATTGCATCCATGTGATCCTCAGGCCCCCACGAGGAAGAGAGGCCACTTACAGCAACAGGAAAGCATTTTACTCACTCAACATACAGGTGGTCTGCAATGCATAGAGAGAGATAACAGATGTCTTCCCCACGTTTCTGGGTTCCTGCCACAACTTCTACATCTCACCCACTCTGGAATCTACAAGAGGTTTGAGAGCAGAAATATCACTGGTAGATGGCTGCTAAGTAAGCCCCACACCAGTCTTCTCCATTGCCTAGGCATGCACATGCATGGAGGTTGCACTATAATCTGTGAGTTGCACCACTTAGCCCAAAGAGCCCAGAGCTACAGTTTCCACCAAATACATGAAACACCGTGGTGCAATACACTAATGTGTCCTCTTTCTCTTTACATATAAAAATTATAGATGTTACCTGCTGAGACATTGCCTACTGACCCCCATCATGATGCCAGGCAGAGAGCTGCTAAAACAGGACCCATAAGAACATATGCACCATCATTGAGAGGACATTTTGCCAGCTCAAGGGCCACTTGCAGTGCCTTGAGTCATGGGATAGGAGGCAGTGTACTACTGTGGATCAAGAACTGGTTAAAAGATAGAAAGCAGAGGGTTGGGCTAAATGGCCAATTTTCCCAATGGAGAAAGGTGAATAGTAGTGTACCCCATGGTTCTGTGCTGGGTCCGCTGCTTTTTGACATATTCATAAATGACCTGGAAAGTGGAATAACGAGTGAGGTTATCAAATTTGCAGATGACACAAAACTATTTAAAGTTGTTAAAACCCAAGAGGATTGTGGAAAATTGCAAGAGGATCTTCATAAATTAGAAGATTGGGCATCAAAATGGCAGATGAAATTTAATGTGGACAAGTGCAAAGTTATGCACCTAGGGAAGAACAACCCAAACTATGGTTACACAATGCAAAGTTCCAAATTAGGAACCACCACCCAGGAAAACGATTTAGGCGTCATTGTGGATAACATGTTAAAACCCTCGCAGTGGCGGCCAAGAGAGCAAATAGAATGCTAGGTATCATAAGGAAAGGAATGGAAAATAAAACAAAAGATATTATAATGCCTCTATATCGTTCCATGGTGAGACCGCACCTTGAATATTGTGTGTAATTCTGGTCACCGTATCTTAAAAAGGATATAGCGTTATTAGAAAAGGTTCAGAGAAGAGCCACCAAAATGGTAAAGGGGATGGAAGGATACTCCTATGAAGAAAGGCTAAAAAGGTTATGGCTCTTTAACCTGGAAAAGAGACGGCTGAGGGGAGATATGATAGAAGTCTATAAATTAATGAACGGAGTGGAACGGGTAAACGTAGATCGATTGTTTACGTTATCAGAATATAGAAAGACTAGGGGACATGCAATGAAGCTACAGGGTAAACTATTTAAGACTAATAATAGAAAATATTTTTTCACTCAACGTGTAATCAAACTCTGGAATTTGTTACCGGAGGATGTAGTAAAGGCTGTTAGTGTAGCTGGGTTTAAAAAAGGTTTGGACAAGTTCCTGGAGGAAAGGTCCATAAACCATTATTAAGAAGGGACCCAGGATATCAATGCTTGATCTAGTACAAGCATTGCGGAACCTGTGTCTTTTGGGGAAACTGCTAGGTACGTATGACCTAGATTGGCCACTGTTGGAAACAGGATACTGGGCTTGATGGATCTTGGTCTGACCCAGTATGGCATATCTTATGTTCTTATGTTCTTATAAGCCCCAAGATGGACTCATTTAGGCCTCTGTTGCCTGTAGCTGTTTCTCCTGGAGTTGGATATGGTGTTCCTAGAAGCAAGTGACTGTTTCAGCAGCTCAATCTTCTTGGCATGCTTGGACATTGAGCTGCTGTAGGCATTCAGCACAGTGAATAGGTTACTGAGACTGACAGCTGGCTCTAGCCACATCCTGAATGTCATCTACTTACTTACCCTCCCCAGCTGCCTGTGTATCATCAAAGGAAGAGGGAGGTGGAAGCTGTAGGTCAGCCCCCTCAATGATATCCTCTTCCTCTTCCACCTGGGCAGAAGCAATGTCAAAACCTTTGGCACCCTAACATTCCTAGCCTCTGGACCCCTGCTCCTCTACTTCAGTTGCCCTGCCACCATCATCTTGGATGGTAACAACCTGCAGCATAGGACCCTCTTCAAGGAGATGGCTGCTGGAATCTGCTCTGCTGCCCTCCAGGGCATCTGCAGACTCCCCATCTTTTATAATGATGACATCACATGCAATCAGTCATCATATTGTGGCTGTATACCTACCCACACATATCTACTATTTAATGTGTGTGACAGTGGGTAGCACTGTGACTGGTGGCCATAGCCCCATTACATTAGCCATGGCCAAGGCCAGTTGCAGCATACAAGTGAGAGGACCAGGGCTATGGCAGAATAGAATAGGATAGGGTATAAATGCTGTGCCCTCCAGTTCCACATACTTTGGATGTCCACAGAAAACCATATGTGAAAGAGTGCACATTAGGAGTGTGTGTTGGTTGGGTGTAGGGTCTGAGAGTATGCTCATATAACCCCTCTTCTCAAGTCACTTCAATGGCTCCCTATCGATTTCCATATCCAGTTTAAACTTCTCCTACTGACCTTATTCTGCTGCTCCTCACTACCTTTCCTCTCTTAACTCTCCCTACACCCCTGCTCAAGACCTCCGCTATTCTGACAGATCCCTGTACCTGTGCCGTTCTCTTCTACTGCCAACTCCAAACTTTGATCCTTCCACCTTGCTGCTCCTTATGAACAAACTACCTGAGTCTCTGTGTCAGGCTTCATCTCTGGCCCTTTTCAAATCCAGGCTGAAAACTCACCTCTTCAAGGCCGCTTTTGGATCTTGATCCACATAGTCTCCTATGTATTTCCCTACCAATCCCCTAGATATATCCTTGTTCTCAGCTGTTCTGTTGTCTGTCTTGACTAGATTGTAAGCTCTAATGAGCAGGGATTGTCTTTTACATGTGTCTGTACTGCGCTAAGTGTACCTTGTAGTGCTATAGAAATGATCAGTAGTAGTAGTAGTAGGGTGCTGCCTTCACACATCCCTTTGCAAAGCACATGCACCAAAAGCCCAGTTGTTCCAAGATGTTTGTTGGTAGCGACCCAAAGCAGATGCAGCAACCTGTACAGAAAATGACACATGGTGAAACAGCAGCTGGACAAGAGGGTGGTGATGAGCCCTCTGCAGGGCTGTGGGATAAGGCCCAAAATGTTAGGGCAGAGGGGTCCTGGATGTGGCCTCTCTGTCCCTTGGAGGCCCCTTTCAGATGCACTGACACATCTTTAGCACTAGTATTTATTATTTATTACATTCTCTTATATACCGGGCTATTCTGCATCAGTGTGGTTTACATTGAAGAAACTGAAATTACATTGAACAAGGCATTATAATTTGGAGATAACTATTTTACAGGGAACATGGGCTATGGAGGGTTAAGTGGCTTGCCCAAGACCACAAGGAGCACCTGTGGGACTAGAAACCCCAGTCCTTCCGGCCCAAGGTTGCTGTCCTCTAGTGGGATTTGAATCCCCGACCTTCCGGACTGAAGTACCTTGCCCCAACCACTAGGCCACTCCTCCACTCCAGGGTGCTGGTAGGTGAAGTGCCTGACTACTGCAGCCAAGATGTATGGATCATGACCTCTGCACACACAGGCTGGACTGGAGGTGAGGGTGTCAGTGCAGCCACCCAGCTTCAAGGAGTATGAGCAACTGAGCTACATGCCCGTCAGACACTTCTGGTCACTATGATCCAGAGCTCCCCTGCTGGATAGCATAGTTACTCACCTGTAACAGGTGATCTCCGGGAACAGCAGGAATTTAGTCCTCACATATGTGTATCGTCGGTACTGATGGAGCCTGCGCGGGTACGCTCCCCAGCGTCCAATTAGAATGCTTTTGGGAGCATCCCACAGCGCCTGTGTGCTGCCTTCCCGCCTTTCCCAACTGCCTCTCTCCAGTTGAGTTTTAGAGCTGAGACAAAGAGAGAGAGCGAGGGAAAGGAAAAGGGAGAGATAGAGAGATACAACTCCTAGGGGAGGTGGGTGGGTTGTGAGGACTAAATTCCTGCTGTTCCCGGAGATCACCTGTTACAGGTGAGTACCGTATTTATTCGAGTATAACGCGCAAAATTTTCTACCAAAAAAAGAAATGAAAGTTTGGGTGCGCGTTATAAACGAGGGCTGGGGTGGGGTGACGCAGTGGCGGCCGGTCCATTGAGGGCGCAGGCGAATTGTGAGTTCGCACTGCGCCCTCTCCGGGCTGCAGCCGCTCACTGTACGCGAGGGCAAAGAAAAAAAAAAAACGTCCCCTCGTTGCGTACAGTGGGCGGCCCAAACTGGCGAGATGCACTCGCCAGTTTGACGGGCCGCCACTGGGGTTGAGAATTCTTATAATCCGCTGTAATGTATGGTCGCCTCTTCATTTCCTTTCCTCGCCTCGCCCACACGTTACGGTAAGCATTGCTGTTTTGCTGTTTTGCACAATTCAGTGTTCTTCATATTTTTATTGATATACTGGTACCCGTTAGATGGCAACTCTGGGTATCAAGAAAAAAAGTTCTGCATATGACGCTTCATTCAAGCTCAAAGTTGTTGATCATGATGAAATTCACGGAAATCGAGCAGCTAGCCGAGAATTCACTGTACCAGAGTTTTTTAAAGACAGGCATCAGCAATAAAATGGACGGCACAGAAGACGACCTGCTGTGGAATTCAGACTCAGAAGAAAGCGAAGAAACTGGAGAAACAGATGTTCCTGCCAACTGGGACACTGATGATAAATTAACTCGAGAAGAATGGGAACAACTCTTTAGTGTATCTGATGATGAATCTGACTTTGAAGCATTTTAAATAAATATTGTTACCGGTAATTTTATTTCGGTATTGTGTTCATAGTTTACGTTGTCAATAAATGATTTTTATCATGGCTGCACGTGTTCAACAACGTTTGTCACTTACAATGCTTGGTCTGAGCCGAGAAAAAGTGAAACAAAATTTTATACCGATTTTTAATCGAAAATTAGGGGTGCGCGTTATACACGTGTGCGCGTTATACTCGAATAAATACGGTAACTATGCTATCTCCAGGAACAAGCAGGAATGTAGTCATCACATATGGGGACTCCCTAGCTTTAGGTGCCAGGGAGAGACCCCAGAAGTTGTGTGTCCCTGAGAAGGGCTCCACTTCCCCCCATGGATCTCTGGCATCCTACCAGGGATGGTGGGTAGGAGTTGATTAGGTATGGAACAGGTGTTTGAGAACAGCCTGACCAAACAAGGCATCCTGGCGGGAGTCCTTGTCCAAGCAGTAATGGGCTGTGAAGGTATGAAACGAGGCCCAAGTGGCTGCTCGACAGATGTCGTCAATAGACACAGAGTTCAGATGAGCCATTGAGGCTGCCATGGCTCTCACATTGTGAGCTGTGACATGGCCCTCCAGAGAAAGGTTCTTACTCTGATAGGCAAAAGAAATACACTGAGCAATCCAGTTAGATAGTGTTCTCTTGGAGACTGGAAGTCCCAAATGAGAAGGATCAAAAGCAACAAAGAGTTGAGAGGACTTTCTATGTTGCTGTGTTCTTTGTAAGTAAAAAGCAAAAGCTCTTTTACAGTCCAAGGTATGAAGATTCCTCTCTGCATTTGATGCATGAGGTCCTGGAAAAAAGACAGGTAGATAGACCTCTTGGTTAAGATGAAAAGGCGAGACCACCTTTGGCATATAGTGTGGATGAGTCCTAAGGACTACCTGGTCATGATGGAACCTTGTATAAGGTGGATTAGCTACTAGTGCTTGCAATTCATTAATGCGGCGTGCTGATGTGATTGCAATGAGAAAGATAACCTTCCAAGAAAGAAATTTCAAGGAGGTGGTAGCTAACGGTTCGAAAGGTGGCTTCATGAGCTGCCCAAGAACCAGGTTCAAGTCCCATGCCACCGAAGGTGGTCTAATGGGAGGCTTAGTTAGAAGGAGGCCTCTCATAAATCTTGCTATAAGAGGATGAGAGGAAATAGGTTGGCCATTTAGAGGTTTAAGAAAAGCTGCAATAGCACTCAAATGGACTCTTACTGAATTTGTCTTAAGGCCTGCATTAGACAAATGGAGGAGATACTCCAGCAAAGATTCCAGAGGTATCGCAAGGGGGTTAAGACCCTTTTCCGAACACCAAATAGTAAACCTTTTCCACTTGAAAGCATAAAGAACATCTTTAACTTGCTGAGAAAGATGAAGATCTTGGAGATCTAGGCCTTCAGCAACCAAGCCCTGAGATGCAGAGACTGGGGATTGGGATGCCATAACATTCCGTTCTCCTGAGATAGGAGATCTGGAGCAGACCCTAACTCCAGGGAGGGAGCTTGAGAGAGATGTAGAAGCAGAGGGTACCACACTTGCCATGGCCAATGTGGTGCTATGAGAATCATGTAGCCTCTGTCTCTCTGAAGCTTGAAGAGGGTTTTGGGAATTAGGGGAATGGGTGGAAAGGCATACAGGAAGTCTTGACCCCAGTAAAGGAGGAAAGCATCCCTGGCCTGAGCCCCCTGAGCCGGAATTCTGGAACAGAACCGGGGAAGTTTGGCATTCCACGGACTTGCAAAGAGGTCTATGTCCGGGGTTCCCCAAAGTTGAAATATCCTGGTCACCTGGTCTGCATGCAGAGACCACTCGTGTGGAAGGAGAACTCGACTGAGTCTGTCCACCCAAGAGTTTTGAATGCCTGGAAGACATACTGCCAGCAGATGAATCTGATGCTCTCTGGCGAGGGCCCATAGTCGCAAAGCTTCGTTGCAAAGCGACAGAGAGCCTGTTCCCCCCCTGCTTGTTCACATAAAACATGGCTACCTGATTGTCCGTATGAATGAGGACTGTCTTGTAGCTGAGCAGGGAGTGGAACACTCGCAGAGCCAGGAAAATTGCTCTGAGTTCCAAGAGATTGATATGCAGACAACTCTCTTGCGGAGACCAGGTGCCCTGGGTGGAGAAGTCTTGGAGATGAGCTCCCCAACCCTTTGGAGAAGCATCTGTTGTGAGAGTTGCTTGGGGTAAGGGTTGTTGAAAGGGGCACCCCAGCAACAGATTTGGAGTGGACGTCCACCATTGGAGGGACAAAAAGAGGCGACTTGTGTTTGCTATTTTGTCTGACAGGCACCCTGATGCCTGGGTCCATTGGGTGGATAAAGTCCACTGAGCTGCCCTCATGTGGAGGCGAGCATATGGAACCACATGCATGGTGGATGCCATGTGGCCCAGCAATTGCAACATTTCTCGAGCACTTAGATGAGGCTTTAGCACTGCTTGAGAAGCTAACTGCACCAAGCGAAGGCAACGGGCCTGGGGAAGATAGGCCCTTGCCCTTGTTTTATCCAGAAGAGCTCCTATGAACTCTAAAGATTGAGTGGGAGTCAGACTGGATTTTGGGATGTTTATTACCAGCCCTAAATACTGAAGGATACGCATTGTGCAGGATAGAGAAGTCTTGGCCTCTGACTGTGTTGGAGCTCGAATGAGCCAGTCGTCCAAGTAAGGGAAAACGAATATTCCCAGAGTGCGGAGAAATGCTGCTACCACAGCCATGCATTTCGTGAACACCCTTGGTGCAGAGGCCAGACCAAAAGGAAGCACCCTGTATGGGTAGTGCTTTCCTTGAAAAAGGAATCGAAGGAACCTTCTGTGGGTTGGATGCATGAGGACATGGGTGTACGCATCCTTGAGATCTAGAGAACAAAGCCAATCCTGACTCTGAAGGTATGGAAGCAGAGCTCCGAGAGAAATCATCTTGAATTTCTCCTTGACAAGGAATTTGTTCAATTCTCTGAGATCTAAGATAGGTCTGTATCCCCCTGTTTTCTTTGGGATAAGAAAATAAGGGGAATAGAACCCTGTGCCCTGTTGATGAAGAGGCACTTCTTCTATTGCCCCTTGGGCAAGAAGGATGGCAACCTCCTGACCTAACAGGTTGATGAGAGAGGTCGGAGAATTGAACTGCTTCACTATTGTGTGAGGGGGCATGCTTGAAAAATGAAGTTTGTACCCCTCCTTTATGATGGAGAGTGTGCAATGCTCTGCTGTTATTTGCCGCCATCTGGGGGCAAAATGACATAACCTTCTTGGATGGTGGACAGTTCTGGTCCTTCCAGAACCAGAAAGGCTAAGTTCTCTAGCTGAAAGTCAAAGGCCCTGAGGAGGCTGAGGCTGCTGGGCCGGTGGTGGCCTAGCAGCCTTTGCTTTCTTCTGTTTGGGTGGTTGCTGACGTTTGGTTGAAAACTGACCTGCAGAAGATGCCTGCTGACCATAAGCAGGATAAAATCTTTTCTTTTTAGAAAAAGATGTTTTCTTGAACAACTTCTTTCTAACAGGATCAGCAGTGGACTTGGATAGTCTATCCAAGGTGGAATTTTCAGCATCCATTTCATTGGCTTTTTCCTGCCAATCTTTACCAAATAGGTTCTCACCAGTACAAGGGATATTTCCCAATTTATCTTGTACCCAGAGCTCTAAATCAGATGCCTGGAGCCAAGCAATTCTACGTGCACCTATGGCAATAGCCGAGGTTCTGCTTATACACTCAAAGCAGTCAAAGGCTGCACGGTTGGAGAATTTAGAGACATCTTGGGCATGTTTGACCCAAGTGAGAAAATCCTGTCTTTTATTCTCAGAAATGAAAGGACTTAAAGTCTGTAAATTATCTGTGACCTCCTTTAGGAACATTCCCATGTAGAGACTATAGGAACTGATTCTTGCAGCAAGCATGGAAGCTTGAAAGACTCTACGTCCAAAAGCATCCAGGGTTCTGCATTCACGTCCTGGAGGATTAGAGGCATGTCTTTTTGCACTTCTAATCCTTCTCATAGCTGACTCCACCACAATAGAGTGGTGAGGAAGCTGAGTCTTATGGAACCCAGGACAAGGAGGGACACGATACACAGTATCTAACCTACGAGAATGAGGAGAGGTGGTAAGAGGTGTTTCCCACATCCTCAACATGAGATCATATAGAATCTCATGAATGCGTAAGGTAGCTACCTCCTTAGGAGTTTTGGGATATTGTAAAATTTCCAACTCCTTGGCCCTTGGCTGTGTTTCAGGGGCCACAGTAATGGACAGGCCCCGAGCCACCTCTCTGATGAAGTCTTGGAAAGACATGTCCTCTGGAGGAGACATCCTGCGTTTAGGGGAGGAGGACTCCTCTGGAAGAAGCATCGCTGCATCGACAGAACTTTCAGAATCCTCAGATTCTTCTGAGGACTCGAAGTATTGTCTGTCCGGATGCTCCTGCAGAACCCGATACCCGTACCGACCAAGGTCGGTACCGGGAATAACCGGTACCGGAGAATCGGTACCGGAGGGCATCGGAGGACAGAGTACCGGCATAGCAGACACCGATGCCAATGTCGATGCTATCGGTACCGGTGGCGATACCGATGCCAGTGCCAGTACCGGTGGAGTTGTCTGTCACGGTACCAAGGGCGTCGATGCCGCAAGGAAAGCCGCCAGACTGCCTTCCATGGTCAGAATTCTCTGGTCCATGGACGCCGCCAATGCCTGGATGTTGGTACCAGTGGAAGCCACCGGTACCCCAGAGCATGGCACCAGGAGATCTGTCGAGGCTGAGCCATCTAGAACATCCTGGAACCCCGATAATGCTTTGGAAGCCGAAGCCTCCCGCTGGGGTAATTTTGCCGGTGCAGAATCCGAGGGCAACGCCAGAGGTATCTCGATGCTTAGAAGGAGATCTACCCTTTGAGGACCGGTTGGATTTATGTTTAGTTACCTGAGATCCACGGGAGGAAGAAGCAGCCCTGGAAGACGTCAATGCCACCAAAGCCGCATCAGAGGGAAACAGGGTACTGAGCTTAGCAGCTCGGTTCTGCCGACCTCTTTTAGACATCATGGCACAGGATACACAATCCGTGATGGAGTAGTCAGGACCTAAACATTTTAAACACCATTCATGAGTGTCGGTGACAGAAATGGTACCGCCACACTTGGTGCACTTTTTAAAACCTGAGGCAGGTTTTTCCATGTTAAGGAAAGTTTTTGGGCCTAAGGCCCAAAAAGGCAGGTGCACCTGAAGAAAATAGAAAAAAAATAGATTTTTTTTTTTTTTTAGAAATAGGAAAAGAAAGACCGGCGGTACCTGTAGAGCGTTGAAGAAGGCAGACGCGACCACAAAAAGAAATAAAGAAAAAGAAAATTCTTTTGCGGTGACAGGAACACGACCTGCTGGCTCCGTGGAAAAAGAAGAACTGGAGAGAGGCAGTTGGGAAAGGCAGGAAGGCAGCACGCAGGCACTGTGGGATGCTCCCAAAAGTGTTCTAATTGGACGCTGGGGAGCGTTCCCGCGCAGGCTCCGTCGGTACTGACGATACCCATATGTGATGACTACATTCCTGCTTGTTCCTGGAGATGCATTCCTATCAGGACCTCAGGCATACATTCCCAAAGGAGGTGTCCCAGGAGTGGTAGGGTGATAGGTGGTTCTGTGCCCACATACAGCCCTGAGGTGGAGGGGAAGTAGAAAATTGAAGTGGTACAACCTGCAAGGAAGGGGAAGAAAGGGGTAGGAAGGTGTTCAACAGATGCTCACTGTATTTCTGAGAGGTTCCCAATGTTTCCAGGTCAGGGCTGTCCTTACCATGAGGCAAACTAGGTGGCTGCCTAGGGTGGCAGCTACTAGGGCAGCAGCTTATAGCAGAGGTGATAAAGAGCAGGGCATTCAAAACTTAACAATAGATTATTACAGCGGGAAGGGGGGCATAAGGCTTGAATGCACCTTGGCAGTACATTGTCAGCTGGGCATGGGGCCATGACAGTTAACGTGGGTTGATTCCCGTCCTAACTGTGCATCCCGCATTAGAGACACAAGCAGGTGAGAGGGTAGAAAAATAGGCATAGTAAGCTCAGCATAGTGCAGGGTAGATACTGTGGAGGGTCATTCTGATCCGAGTTTAGCAGGTCTGGATATCCGATCCGGACATCCAGACCCACTAAACATCCGGATCATGCTGTCAGTGAGAGCTCCCTGCACATATAGCCGACTCGTGCGGGGAGCTCTGTTCTTGGGTGGGAGGGGATGGGCCGGGGGAGGAGTGAGGGCGGGCAGTGGATGGCGACTGACCCCGAACGTGCAGGGCCGATTCTGAGGTCAGCCCTGTACGTCTGGGGCCTTCAATGTAGACGGGGGACTTGAAGGTGGAATAAGTCCCCCTGGATGGCGGGGCATTGTGGCGTGGGACCTGGTGGAGCAGGTGAGGGGTGCAGGGGGTTCCCTGCAGCCTGACCCTGGCCTTGGAAAGCTTGATCAGGGGTTGGGCTGTGGGGAAACACAGCTCTGTTTGTTGACCGATGATCGCAGCTCCCTTGAGTTAGCCGGGTATGTGGCTGGGCATGTGACTAATCAGAATTGGTATCCGGCCTGCATGTCCAGGCCGATAGACCTGATTCTGATCCCATGGGTATATCTAGCCCCTGCAGGATCAGAATTGTGGTGCTACCGCTGCACGCCCCGATTCTGCGCAACCATACAGGGGCAGGATATGCAGGACTGAATTGGCCTCTGTGTATTAACTGCATCCCATGCAATTAGCATGGGTTCACCTAACACCAACTCAATAATTGGAGTTAAGCGCATCCTTTCCTCTCTTATCTCTCCCTACACCCCTCCTCGAGAACTCCGTTCTTCTGGCAGATCCCTTTTATCTGTGCCCTTCTCTTCCACTGCCAACTCCAGACTTCAATCTTTCTACATTGCTGCTCCTTATACTTGGAACAAACTACCTGAGTCATTAAGTCAAGTTCCATCTGTGGCCTTGTTCAAATCCAGGTTAAAAACTCACTTCTCTGAGGCTGCTTTTGGATCCTGATCTCTCTAGTCTCCTGTTCACCTCCTATGTATTTCCCTTACAATTCCTCTAGATCTATCCTAGTCCCCCACGTTGTGTTGTCTGTCTTGACTAGACTGTAAGCTTTTATGAGTAGGGACTGCCTCTTACATGTCTCTGTACAGCACCGTGTACACTTTGTAGTGCTATACAAATGGTAAATAGTAGTAGTATCATCCACGCTAATGCGGCACACATAAGGGGAAAGTGCTCTGCCTTGTACACTCACAATAGTTAACATGGTGGTGTTGCACCTAATACACCATAGTTTTGGTGCTTTTGCCATCTTAGGTGCAACACCTTAGCACTCTTTAGTAAAAGGGCCCCTATATGTTGAAAAAGGCTACTGCACCTTCCTAAAATGCAAGCCTAGTTCCACAGTTATTCAGATGGTGGTTTCTCAGTCATTCCACCTTATCTTGGAGCTCATTGCCACTGATATTTATTTGTTATTTATTTCTTTAGCAATGCTTATGTACTGCTCTTCATCAGATCAAAGCAAAGTACATTCAGGTACAGTATATATTTCCCTTGTCCCGAAAAGCTCACAATCTACGTTTTGCACCTGAAGCAACAGAGGGTTAAGGGGCTTGTCCAAGGCCAAAAGGAGCACCTGTGGGACTAGAAACCCCAGTCCCTCCGGCCCGAGGTTGTTGTCTTTAACGTGCTTTGGAAAGGTCTCTTAGGATAGTCCCATGTCCAGTTACATAAGTTCAAAAGTCTGGGTCCCCAAGCAAAATTTTGCGGAAGATACCTCCCATCCCTCACCTCCCTCCATTCTTTCCTGCCCTTCCCTTGCTCAATCCCACACCTTCCCCGTCTTCTCCTATGCCAGACAGAGAAATGAGGCAATTTTACACGTATAAGTAGTGATTTTGCAACAGTCCAATTTTGTCATAAAAAGGACACCCAGGTTGGGACAGTCATAATTTGAAACATGATTTATAAAAGGCTTGCTAAACATGGAGCCATTTCTAAAATGATTCAAGGCTATGGGAAAACATGTGTATTTGACTGAACATACAGCAGGAACAGCCATTTTGCAAAACCACTGAAGAAAAATAAAACTGCAGCAACACTCACGGCTTTGTATGTGTACTGCCAGCAGTGGCGTGTGTAAGCAACAGATTTTGTTACCTACAGATGTAAATACTGAACTTTGCCAAACTATATATCCAAGGGGAGCCAATTAAGGAGTCAAGCTCCACTCAATTTTTTGCTGTTTGAGGTGATTTTGAAAGTCAGAAAGGTAAGCGCAGTCCTCCCCCCCAATCATTCCTCCAAACTCCAAGTGCAAACGAGCACTTAGCTGACAGTTAAGTGTGCCTCGGAGCAGCTGGAAATGCCGACCGGGAACTTTTTGAAATATACAGGTCTTTCCATTGTAAAAAACAGGAAAAGCTTGTATAATTTTAAGGTCTACTCGAATCGTGCCCAGAACACAACTCTTTCAAATCAGTATGCATTCTGATGCCTCTTCATTCTCTGGAGCAGGTATAGGCATGGATGTATCAGCTGTCAGGTGCAGACATGCCGGGGTCTTTCTGAAATGATGCAGACCCGTTTATCTTTATAAGCATGCCCCAGCCGTGCCTCCGCAATGCCCCTATCGCATATGCACATGATGATGCTGGAGACATGCATCTAGCGGCTTTCTAAAATGGCTCTTGGTACGTTTTTGTCATTGACACGTTTGAAATGCCGTTTTCAGATGTGGAGATCATGAACAGAGCTTCTAAAATGACCCCCATAGCCTTTAGATAGCCAACTACGTGACCTCCTGACCTAGACTGTTATAAAATCAGCTTCCAAATGTATATGTTGAGTTTTGCCTGTATAAACCTTCTAAAATTGTCTCCAAAGCCTCTGCTGAGGCTGACATGAGGCGAGCATGAACCTAGCCCAGCAATGTCGCTGTACAACTACTCAGCCTTGCTGTTCAGTTATTCCATTGAGTCAGGCAGCAGAGAAGGGCGTAAGAGTATTATCTCCTGTTGCTGCGAGGAGAAGTCTCACAATGAGTGTGGCAAAATCATGTAGTTCTTATCATGAAATTGTGTCTCCTAATGCTAGGCATGATGGGGTAATTGAAGAAAGAGGTCAGGAAGTGGTGCAGCAACACTATCAGAGAAAAAAAAACAGTATGTGTCGTCCTCTGCCTCCACCTTTGCAGTTTGCAGTTGCTCAGCCCTTTCTTGACTGAACACCTCCCCCCATGTGGGGACCACTTGGAAGATATTTATACCATTGCCTCTGTCCCAAGGAGTGTCTGGAGTTCAAATAATGCAAATCAAAGATCTGAAAACAGGAAGTAGAAACTACAGTATACTTCAAGGCACTCATACAGGTTACAAGTATGATTTCCAGTGATGACCTTACTGTGATGGTTCTCGTCAGTAGGAAAAACCCAAGAATGGTAAGTAAGTGAGATCCACAGATAGGTTCTCCAGAGAATGGGGTACCCCAGGTCTGGGCAGGGCCGGCACGATAATCAGGCAAAGTAGGCAGCTGCCGAGAGCACCAGCCTTCTGGGGGAACCCATTGCCACCGGTGCCTCCCCTCTCCAGGACATACAGCAGCAGCAATACTTTTATGACACTCCTTGGGGGTAGCATTAGAGATCAGTTGAGAACAGGACAGTCGAAGACTCAAACAGTGTACATCTAACAGCAAATTATTTTTAAAAAAATACATTAAAACCTTTTAAAAATATGTTTTCCACTTTCCTACTGGTGGTTGCCCTCCGAGTTCCGTTATCCCTGAATTTCAGGGTAGCTTCATAACTGTAACCCATGGGTGTTGGAGAGGATTCAAGTTGGCATGACAGATTCCCTTGGAGCAAAGAAGAGAGAAATAAAACTACAAGAAAGCCTGTTCTGCTCAAATGATCTGCCCGTTTATATAAATGAGTTTTTCATTTATAACTGGGTGAAATTGTCGAAACTGAATGCGCTTCATTGGTTCTTTCATAGATGACACAAATTAGATAGAGGGCAACATCAATGTCATCATTTATCACTGCAACAATGTTTTCAACCAGGTGCAAGTCATCAAACTGCATCCACCTGAAGATACTAGAGTCAACCAGCCTTGAATGGCTTTCCAGGTTTCCTAACTACAAGCATGAGGGCCAGACGTTCATTATATGAGTTCATTCCACTGAATTAACTGTCCAATCACAGGAACTTTAAAAAACTTTCAGCCAGTGGTGAAAATGTTTCCCACAATTAAAAACATACAGTTAACTTACCTGATCTAAAATCTTTCAACACAAAATATTTCATTTTTAACGGTAAGAGACACACAAATTAAATTACTGCAGGTCCCCATATCCTAAGCCAATATCCTCTCTGATCCTATCCGTGCTCTATGTGAATTATCTTTTCATTCTGATTCAGTATCTTTGTCTTGGAGATTGACTGAGTTTTGCTATAATTATCTGGATGTCACTAGAATCCCTCAGGGGAATCCAGTCCCTGCATGATGGCTTTCCATGTATTCTTTGTAAAATTACTAGACCACCCCAAACCCTTAATGCGCTGGGTACTGTGACGCTCGCGCCCCTACCAGGCGGTTGCCTAGTAGGGACGGCTGGCCATCTGTATCCCTTCGAGGGTTGTAGTTGTGTCAATAAGGAAAGCCAAGTGGTTATTTAAAGCGCACAGGAAATTTTTATTCGGTTTCCAAAGTTGGCAAGTGATGAACATAAAAATTCTTTAAGCACTTTTTCTAGACAAAAGAAATACAAGATAATTTCTCCAAATGAAAATGTCCAAACAAAACTCACAGCAGTTTCTATTCTTCACTGCAATTGCTTGCCATTTCAAAACACAAAAGCATTTGTAAAACTCTTCACAGCTTCCAACCTGCTGTTGCCACGCCCCATACAAACAGTTCTCACTGTTTGGGCCTTCACTAAAGTTTTGCAGTTTTACTTCTTAAGAGAGAGATTCCTAACCTCTTGACTTCAGGGTTACTCTTCTCTTTCCACTCTTGAAACTGCTTTCAACTTGCAACAGCTTCCTTTTGTATTTCAGTGTTTTCTAACACACCTTACTATTATATTTTAGTGCACAGCTCACATTCCATCTCAGAAGTTTCTGACTCAACAACACTTTCTTCAGGGCCTACTTCCATGCTCTCCAGTGAGCTACAGCTAGGTGCTCTTTGAAAGTGCTCTGGTAACTTTTCCTTAAGAGTCTTTGCAATGTTAAACAGTCTCCCACACTGCCTGGCCTTGGCTCCTCCAAGCCGGTCTCCTGTGTGTCTCTCCTGCTTAACCTCCCTCCTGAGATACTTCTTGCTGTGCTGAGGCTTCAGGTGTATGAAAGTCTCCTCTGAGTCAGAGCAAGAACTATTCTGGTGGCACTGCTCATTCCCTGCATACCTTTCTTGGTTGCCTTTATAATGGTTCCTCCATTTGCTGCTCTCCTTGGCTGCAAGGGTTTTCCACAGCTTGGCCCCAGATCTCTCCTGTCTGTGCCTCCTGGGAATTGGACTTGAACCTGGGCTAGGCCTTGAACTGCAGCTGCCACTGGTGCTTGCTCCTGCACTCCTCCTGGACCTTCTGCTCACAGCTCCTTCCTCCTCCTGCTTCAAACTGTGCCTCTCTCTTTTGTTTGTTCTTCCTCTGTTAACTGTTGAGCTGGGCAACTCCCTTCCTAGCTCCTCCCACTTGGACCTCCTACTCCTCTGCAGGGTTGTCCTGTGGTCTGTGATTGGCTTACGCTTAGCTCTGCCCTTTAGGTTTCTTTCAGTGCTTCTAGTATGGAGCCTAGGATTTTGTGCTCCCATCCCCCGCAATGAAAAAAAATCCTTCTTTTTTTCAGTGTTCCCTAGCTGGGCTGCACTCACCTCATCACAGTACGCAGTGACTGCATTCATATTGGCTGCCAAGATGTAAGGGAATGCTCTTAGAATATAGTCTTGCCAACAAAAAAAAAATCCTCATAACTCTGGGAAATTACTTGTTTGAAAATGTTTGGTTAGTCCCTCATCTATGCTAGCTTTCATCCTCCCTATAACTTTAGGCTGCTTATTATTCATATATTCAGCTTGGCGGGAACCTCACTGGGAGAAGCGACAAGAACTGTGAGGCAGCAAAGTGGAACTGGCTGTGATTCATTTTATACAATTGTACAGAGACCACGTAAGTTCTGTGAAGCTCCTGTACATTTCTCACTATAATGGCACGCTGAGATCATCCAGCCTGAAGCAGAATCGAAAGCCGGAGAGAGGAATCTATCATCAAAACCACCACGCAGAGACTTTGCCCTCCAAATTCTTCCCTTCCTATTTCAAGCTCAGCTAAGCAGAGTGATTCAAGGTCTAACACATCAGAAGAAGGAAAATAAAGTAGCACAGAATCATCTCGGCTTTTTAAAACATTTTTCTTTGGGGCTTTCCCACTTAATAGCCTCAGATGACCTCATAAAATAGAGTCTGCCTAGTTCAATCTGTGCATGGTTTAAGAGCCCCTTAGTGCATGCACCCTTACCTATTAATGCCCCCAAATCAACAAAATAGCTTATTTCTCAATTCACCAGATATGATAGAGCTCTATAAAATAATGAGTAGAGTGAAAGGGTAAATGTAGATCAGTTGTAAATTTCTTAAAAAAGTAGAAAGACTAGGGAACATGCAATGAAGCTAAAATGTAGCACATTTAAGACTAATCAGAGACAATATTTTTTCATTCAACATGTTATCAAATCTGGAAATAATTGCTGGAGAAAATAGTAAAAGCTGTTAGTGTAGCTGGGTTTAAAAGAGGTTTGCACAAGTTCAATCATAAGGAAAGGAAAGGAAAATAAAACAGAGGATATTATAATGCCTCTGTATCATTCCATGGTCCTTAAATATTGCATGCAATTCTGGTCGCCGTAATTTAAAAAGGATACAGTGGAATTAGAAAAGGTACAGAGAAGAGCCACCAAAATGGTAAAGGGTACTCCTACGAGGAGAGGCTTAAAAGGTTAGAGCTTTGTAATCTGGAAAAGAGACAGCTAAGGGGATATATGATAGAGATCTATAAATTAATGAATGGAGTGGAATGGGTAAACGTAGATCGATTGTTTATGCCATCAAAAAGTAGGAATACTAGGGGGCATGTAATGAAGATACAGCGTAAACCATTTAAGACTAATAAGAGAAAATATTTTTTCACTCAACGCGTAATCAAACCCTGGAATTCATTACCAGAAGATGTAGTAAAAGCTGTTAGTGTAGCTGGGTTTAAAAAAGGTTTGGACAAGTTCCTGGAGGAAAGGTCCATAAACCATTATTAAGAGGACCTGGAATTTGGGGTTTTAAAACAAAGCTGATAGGAGATATCATCAGGGTCTGTTTACTAAAGTGCAGTAATACTTTTACACCTATGGCCCGTCAAAATGCCACGCAGTAGGTGCAAAACCTGTGCAGTAAATGCAAGCAGAGTGGCCAACATTTGCCCTGCAGGAAAGGCAATTATCGCACAGTATTTTGAGGACATCTTGCCACTAGAAGGCAGCACTATGAGACTGGTACTATTTTGGACAGCGCTGGCGATGGGGCAAGAGTGGAGGGGGACCGCTCTTGCCTCAAACAATGCTGGACCAGGAGTGCTAGGGGTGAGGTCCGGGGGAGCTCAGCTGGCTAGTTGGGAACAACACTGCTGGGGTTGGAGGAACCTGGACAGCCTGACCCAAGAGGTTGGGTGCTGTACGGGGGGAGGGGTAGTGGTACTGAAAGGGCATGGTTTGGGGGACATGGGTTGGTGCTGCAGATCCTCTAATTCATAACACTGGCAGGATTTGTGCATTGGGGGGGTCCAAAAGGGGGACCGCCGGAGAGCTGCATGCCACTGCTGCCAATTGGCAGAGGCTGCATAGCGGCACCCCCGATAGTTCAGCTGCACTTAAGGCCACCTCTTGAGGTGGTGTTGCCTGTAGCCATGCTATAAGCGATTCTGACCACCAGTGCACGGCAGTTGCTCACACACTAGCTGTCTCATCACCATGCCTCCTCCCCACCCTGATCCCACCTCCACCCTCTTCTAATGCACAAAACGCAGACAGTGGGAAAAATTGCTGTGCTATCTGTATTTTGCCTGCATTAGCTGTCAACATGGCACGATAGCACGGGCTATCTGCCGCGTTGACAGCAAATGCAGTTTAGTAAATATGCCCCATAGTGTAACATCAGCTAATGATGTTAGGTCTAAAAGATATGCTCTCACTCAAGGACTCACAGAAAAGATTTCATGGCCTATATCTTCCTCTTCAAATCTGGTATTTCATATTTGTTCATAAAGTTCATTACTTCCCGTGTTAAGTGTTTAAAGTGTTTTTTTATCACATGTTAGCTGTTATCGTGTAGCTCAAAAAACAGTCATTGTGTCATGTTAACTCATGCATGAAACATCTTTAGCCCGATGCAGAAATGTGCGCTGACATGGCATCTGCACTGGGCTTATACCAAATTTTCTGCACAGGCATGGGCGCAAGATTCAAGAAGAAATTTAACCCAGTCATAAACACTGTGCACATGCCTGTGCTAATAGCAGGACACCATGCATTTAAATCTGTGAAGATGCATGGAAATGAAGCCATTAGTTTTGCAGCACAAATGCATAAAAGACCAGAAGGCTGAAGTTAATTTATGCCTGTTTCTTCAGCATACAGCCCTTGTAACTTTTTTCTCATTTTGCTGAAGAAAGTGCTGAAAAACAATGGCAGGGGAAGTATGCTGGAACAATGTTATGCACATGTGCTGGAAAGTTATCCGGCCCACAAACAGCAATACAAGGGGGGCTGATAAGTCTCTGGCTTTGTAACGAAACAGAAAGCTACACGCACACTTCAGTTCCAGGGGTATGTATGATCTCTCTGCAATTTCGTTTTATAAAAAGAAACTGCAGAGAGATCATTCAGACCTCGCAACCGAAGTGTGCCCGTAGCTTTCTGTCTCATTACAAGGCCAGAGACTTATCAGCCCCCCTCGTATTATTCTGAGCAGAGGTTCTGCTCAAAATAATATTGCTGTGCAAGAGATAGCAATCCGGCACGTGCACAGAGGTGCCTTTTTCTTTCCCAGGATATAGGTGCTGCTAAGACAGACCTATGTGCACATGTGCCTGCCTTGCTTCCAGCTTTAGCACAGACTCTTTGTACAGAGATAATTTGCATGCTGGTTGCTTACAGAATCACCGCACAAGACATCTGCGCAAAAGCTGCATGAGGATACTGTGTGCTAGAGCTTTAGAGTTGGGCTCTAGCACAGGGATTCTACATTGAGTTGCTTATGTGGAAGTTCATATTAGGAGATGGGGAAGAAGTGGGGTGTGTGTCTTTCGGTCATTTGTACCATTAATGTGACAGAAAACATGCAACAGTAAAGTATAACTCCAGAGGTGTAGTTAAGCACATTCAAAGTTATTTGCCTCGCTGTTAACACTATAAACACATTCGTGGCTCAACTGCTCCAGTACCAAGAACGACCTCACAATTACCGCAGAGGTTTTATAGCTACCACAAGTTAACTTTTGCAAAGGATCTGGATAATTGTTGGGGGTGTATCTGGTACTTTGGGGAAGTTCACTTCAAGAACTGAATGCCAGAATTGACCTAAAGATATATGACTTCTGGGCAAATCCTCAGCTGTGCGCCTCTTTGCAGGGGTGCCTTAAGGCCCTTCGCCCTTCCTAGGCCTCCGTAGTCAAGCATCCCCCCCTTCCCTACCCCTCCATAGTCCAGCATCTCCTCTTCCCTACCCCCTCATGTCCAGCATCTCCTCTTCCCTATCCCCTCATGTCCAGAAACTCCCCTTCCCTACTCCCTCATGTCCAGCAACTCCCCTTCCCTACTCCCTCATGTCCAGCATCTTCTCTTCCCTACCACCTCATGTCCAGAATCTCCCCTTCCCTACTCCCTCATGTCCAGCATCTCCTCTTCCCTATCCCATCATGTCCAGAAACTCCCCTTCCCTACTCCCTCATGTCCAGAAACTCCCCTTCCCTACTCCCTCATGTCCAGCATCTTTTCTTTCCTATCCCCTCGTCCAGCATCCCTATCCCTCATATCCAGCATTTCCCCTTCCCTAACCCCTCATATTCAGCATCTCCCCTTCCCTACCTCATGTCCAGCATCTCCACTTTCCTACCCCCTCTGTAGCTGCCCCAAATGCAGCGCCACATATTGCCACATATTGCCACATCCTCTGCTGAACTGCAACCTGTTGACTGGCTTCCTGGGGGAGGTTAGGTAGATACCCAGCATGTTACCAGCTGCTGCACCACCAGCGTGTGATTTTGTCACCTTCCCCTTTTATATATTTACTCATTTCTGGCATTTCATATGCCAGCTCTTCTTTTTCCCCCTTTCTATATTTATTTATTTGTAGCATTTCATATACAGGCAGCTCATTATCCGAAAAAGTACACAGTAAACACCTGATTTAAATTTAGCTCTCCAGTGTTCTGAGTGAAGATAGTTCAGAAGCAAATCCCATCATGAAGGAGCCAAGCATGCAAAACAAGATCAACAAAATAAATGATCTAATTTCTCAACAAACAAGGCTGCCCTACACGGAGCGGTGGGGTCACCCCTAAACAAAAACATGGGGAGGGGTGACCTGCATGGAGCGGCAGGTGCACCTACTCTTGCCACCTTGCTGGGCAGACTAGATGGATCATACTGGTCTTTGTCTGCCGTCATTTACTATGTTACTATGTAACAAATAGATTCATGACAGAGAACTCTACAGGAAGGAACCACAAGATCATTTGGCTACAAAACCATAAAGAATGGCTGAGTATAAGGAATCAGTAAAGAATCTGGATAAATAGGTGCAAAAGCAAAGTGAAAGGTCAAAGAGGCAATTTGAAAGGCTCCTTCTATCAAACCAAGGGCTGTATGAATCACCCAGGAAATTGTTAATAGATTACCTTAGAAGCACAGGCATAAATAGTTCAACCAGAGCTCTGTGATTCTTAGTCTTGAAGGACTACTAAAAGGGACTGCTTCTGCTGGAAAGAAATCTGCACTTGTAGGTATTTACTTCTGGGAAATTTTCTAAGAGAAAAGGGAATTCTTTGGGTTAAAATTGATAAATCTGTGTATTTTAGAATATAGTGTATTTGTTAGCACAGTCAGGGTCTAGTATCAGCTGATAGCTTTTAGTATAAATTTAAACCCGGCAGATAACTTTTAAGTTAAATTTAAAACCCAGCAGGAAGCTTTTAGTTTACTTTTAAAACCAACAGAGAGCTTTTAGTTTAAATTTAAAATGAGCAGAGAGCTCTTAGTTTAAATTTAAAACTGAGTCAGAGCCTAGTATCAGCAGAGAGCTTTTAGTTTACATTGAAAAACAGCTGAGAGCTTTTAATTTAAATTTAAATCTGTCAGGGCCTAGTATTAGCAGACAGCTTTTAATTTAAATCAAATCAGAGTATAGCTTAGCACAGAAGGAAGAATAGGGTAAAATATTCTTTGATTTGAAGAAAAATTGTTTCTGGATAGGTGTTAAAGCCAAGTGAAAGGTCAAAAGGGTAATTTGAAAGGCTCCCACTATCATACCAAGGGCTATGTGAATCACCCAGGAAATTGTTAACAGATTACCTTAGAAGCACAGGTCTGAGAACTGTATAGCAAGCCAGCCTTTACTAAGTGTTAGTTCCCTCCCACCCACCCCAACTCCCGCCCACCCCAGGCATAATCTTAGCTTTATAAGCTCTTACATCTATTAAAGGGGGAAGGGTGGTCAAAGTCACTTTCAAGTTCAGCTGGTTATCATCACCAGGAATAGATTAAGGCCCTGAAGTAAATTAATCTTGAGGTGAACAAAGTCTCTTAAAGGTAATTGGTATGGTTGTATAGGTATCCCTAGCAACTTTAAGTAAACAACTTAAATAGCTAAACAAACAAAACTAAGATGCAGACAGCAGATGGGGGCTATCTGGTCTTTTGCATTGAGTGTTATATGTATGATTTTCTTCCAGTTAGTGAATTGTCTTATGTATACACTAGGTCAGGGGTGGACAAGTCCGGTCCTGGACAGCCGCAGACCAGTCAGGTTTTCATGATGTCCCTAATGAATATTCATGGACCTATTTCCATACAATGGAAGGCTGTGGATTCAAATAGATCTCATGAATATTCATTAGGGACATCATGACAACCTGTCTGGTCTGCGGCTCTCCAGGACCGGACTTGCCCACTCCTGCACTAGGTGCAAGGAGCTCTTTACCCTCAGGGAATAAGTCCAATCTCTGGAGGCTAGAGTAGCAGACTTGGAGGACATAAAGAAGACAGAGAGGTACATAGACAAGACCTATAGGGACATAGGACTGAAGTCCCACCTCCAGTCTGGCAGTCTCTCAGTTGCTATGGAGGAGAGAGGTCATGTGAAAGGACAGCATTACCTTGGTGTGGAAGGAAGTGATCCTGTAGCTGGGACCTGTCTGTCAGGAGATGGAAAAACCCTTTTGCACCGAGGAGGTTTCTCCAGGGCCATGTGTCCATAAGGGAAGGGTTAGGACAGCTGTTATAGTTGGCGATTCGATCATTAGGCATGTAGATAGCTGGATAGCTGGTGGACGTGAGGACTGTCTGGTAACATGCCACACTGGTGCAAAGGTAGTGGACCTCTCGCACCACCTAGACAAGTTTTTAGATAGTGTTGGGAAGGTGTCTGCTGTCTTGGTACATGTTGGAACCAATAATATAGGAAAATGTGAGGGGAGGTTCTGGAGGCAAAATTTAGGCTTTTAGGTAGGAAGTTGAAATTCAGAACTTCCAGGGTAGCGTTCTCTGAAATGTTTCCTCTTCTACATGCAGGACCCAAAAGGCAGGCAGAACTCGAGTATCAATGCATGGATGAGATGATGGTGCAAAGAAGAGGGTTTTGGATTTGTTATAACGGGCAACATTCTGGAGAAGGTAGGGGCTCTTCCAAATGGATGAGCTACATCTTAACCAGGATGGAACCAGGCTGCTGGCATTAACCTTTAAAAAGGAGATAGAGCAACTTTTAACACTAGAAGCCCCAAAGTGCGTCAATTGACGCAAATGCATATTTGAAGTTGTATACCAGCGCCACTGCTAGAACCATGTCAGTCATGTTCCATGACTTTGTTAGCAAGGTCAAGATGTTCAAATATGTGCATCGAAAATTAATGACAGATGCACCACCTAGTGGGAAAATGAATTTATACCTAGAAGCCCCAAAGTACGTCAATTGACGCACTCACTTGTCTTGGATGCGTCAATTGATGTACTTTGGGGCTTCTAGGTATAAATTCATGTTCCCACTAGGTGGCGCATCTCAATCATTGTTTACAGTTTTACTCTGACATTACAAACAATAAACACATGATGATGTCATGTAATGACGTCACATACTGTGCGCAATTAACAAATAAGTAACTTCACATTAATTCACATCTGCATTTCATGCTACACGCAGTCATCGTGATAATGCGGCAAATGACGCACTTTGGGGTTTCTAGGTAAAATTCCTTTTGGGGCTTCTAGTGTTAAACTAGGTAATAGGGGAAAGCCAACAGTCACCCAGGGGTGTATGGAGAGGAAAGATGTATCCTTGAAGGATGCTAGCAAAAGAGGGAAGTTAGGGCATCCTGACAGAGAGGTTCCAACAAAGATAAAAAAAAAACAAGATGTCTTTAGTACAGAGCCAAAAGATTCCAAATTACCCCTATCAACTGATAACCAGATTAATATGAATAAAATACAACATCTAAAATGCCTGTATGCAAATGCTAGAAGTCTAAAAAATAAGATGGAAGAGCCAGAATATATAGCACTAAATGAAAGGTTAGATATGATTGATATCTCAGAGACTTGATGGAAGGAGGACAACCAATGGAACACTGTAATACCTGGGTAGAAACTGTATTGCAATGATAGAGTAGATCAAATTGGTGGAGGAATGGCCCTCTATGTTAGAGAGGGCATTGAGTGACATAGGATTAAAGTTTTGCAGAATACACTGTAGAATATCTATGGATAGAAGTTCCTTGTAAAAAGCAGAAGGTGACGGCAGTGGGGGTGTACTAATAACCACCTGGCCAGAATGAACAGATGGATGATAAAATGCTAAAAGAAATCAGGGAAGCTAATAAAAGTTACAACATGATAATAATGAGTAATTTCAACTACCCAGGTATCAACTGGGTCAATGTCACAGCAGGACATGAAATAAATGACTGCTTCTTAGAGCAGCAGGTTCATGAACCAACAAGAGGGGAAGCTATTTTGGACCTAGTCCTTATTTGAACACAGGATCTGGTGCAAGAGATAAGGGTTATGGGGCCTCTTGGCCATAGTGATCATAGCATGATCACATTTGATTTAATAAATGGAAAAAGATGTCAAGGAAGTCCACAGAACTGCCTTTTAACTTTCAAAAGGGACACCATGATACAATGAGGAAAATAGTTAAGAAAAAAACTAAAAGGAGCAGCTGCAAAGATTAAACATTCACATCAAGCATGGGTATTGTTTAAAAGTACTATCTTGGAAGCCCAGGCAAGATGTATTCCACGCTTTAAAAAAAAGTGGAAGCAAAGCCAAAAGTATAAGGAAAGCCAAAAGTGGAAGGAAAGCCAAAAGTGGAAGGAAAGCCAGTATGGTTTAAAGGCAAGGTCAGAGAGGCTGTTGTTGCCAGAATAATTCTTCAGGAAATGGAAAAAGGAGCCTAATTACAAACACCAGAAGCAAAATAAGTATTGACAAGTTAGATGCAAGGCACTGATAAGGCAGGCAAAGAGAGAATTTAAAAAGAAGATTGCCGTGGCAGCAAAAATGCATAATAAATACTTTTTCAAGTACATTTGTAGTAAAAAATCTGTGAGTCAGTTGGACCATTGGACAACAGAGGTGTAAAAGGGGCACTAAGGGAGGACAAGGCCCATTTCCAAAACAGCTGTAACTATATCCAAGATGAATGCAAAATGTAATTCTACAAAACCTGTAAATAGTTCCATATATAAATAGTAATGTTTAATGTTCAACTTCTGTCATTTTTCTATGTAATTTTTTCATTCATTGTAAACTGCCCCTGATGTTGGGAAGGGGCGGTATAGAAAAACACTGAAATAAATAAGGCCATAGCGGAAAGACTGAATGAATTCTTTGCTTCATTCTTTACTAAAGAAGATGTAGGGAAGTTACCTGAACCTGAAATGGTATATAAAGGTGATGTAGTGGAAGAATAGAAAGAAATATCAATAAATTGGGAGGATGTATTACAACTGTTTGATAAACTGAAGAGTAGCAAATCACTTGGACCGGATGGTATACATCCAAGGGTGTTGAAAGAACTGAAATATGAAATTGTAGACCTGCTATTAGTAATCTGTGAACTATCATTACCACCACCTGTAGTACCTGAGAATTGGAGAGTGGCCAATGTAATGCAAATTTTTTAAAAAGGTTTTGGGTGATCTGGGAAACTACAGACAGGTGAGCCTGATGTCAGTGCCAGGCAAAATGGCAGAAACCATTATAAAGAATAAAATTACTGAACGTGTAGATAGCCATGGTTTAATGGGAAAAAGCGAACATGGATTTAGTCAAGGAACGTCTTGTCTTGCTTATCTGTTATATTATTTTGAAGGTGTGAATAAACAGGTAGACAAAGGTGAGCCGGTTGATATAGGGCTCAGTTCTGCAAGGCGACTAGTGGTGCTGTACGTTCCGGTAGGATGTTCAGCCCTGCTAGCCACCCGAAATGTATGCCACCTTCAGGCTCCCCTGCACGCACAGAGCCACTGTGTGTGCTGCAGGGGGCAGGGGCGGAGAGTAAGTGGAGCATGGGCAGGACCGACCCCCAGACTTACAGGTCTGATTCCAGTCACAGCCCTGTATGTCTGGGGATCGCAGGGGGAACAGCCAGCTTATACCACCTTGAATGTGGAATAAATGCTGGCCACCCCCACTCCCCAGTCATTTCGAGCGGCAGGAAAATGGGGACTTTAGGCAATTTCTAACCCAATCAGTCACTTTAGGGTCCATCCCTAGGGTGCTCAATTTGTTGATAAGTCTCTTGTGCGGAACAGTGTCAAAGGCTTTACTGAAATCCAAGTACACCACATATAGAGCTCTTCCTCGGTCCAGCTCCCTGGTCACTCAGTCAAAGAAATCAATAAGATTCGTCTGACAAGACCTGCCTCTGCTGAATCCATGCTGCCTCTGATCCTGTAATCCATTGGACTCCAGAAACCTTACTATTTTCTCTTTGAGCAGCGTTTCCAATAAGTTACTCACCACAGAGGTTAGACTAACTGGCCTGTCGTTTCAACCTCATCCTTACTTCCACTTTTGGGTAAAGGAACCACATGTGCCTCTCTCCAGTCCTTTGGCACCACTCCTGACTTCAAAGAGGCATTGAAAAGGTCAGTCAGTGGAGCCGCTAGAACATCCCCATGTTCCTTCAGTATTTTCGGATGCATCTCATCCAGTCCCATCACTTTGTCTACTTTTAGTTAAGCTAGTTCCTCCCGAATACAGTCTTCTGAAAATCGTTCCTATTTGTGGGTATTTTCTGAGGTCCTACTCCTAGCCCTTCATCTGTGAACACAGAACAGAAATATTTGTTAAGCAATTCGCTTTATCCTCATCAGCTTCTATGTATTCCTCCCTTCACCCTTGAATCTGACAATACCACTTTTGCCCTTCCTCTTCTCACAAACATATCTGAAAAATGTCTTATCGCCCCATTTTACTGCATTGGCTATTTCTTCTTTTAGTATCTTTGCTTTCCTGACTATTTTGCTAGCTTCTCTAAGTTTTTCCAAATATAGATGCCTGTCTTTCTCTCCCTGTGATCTCTTGTATTTCATGAAGGCCTCTCTTGTATTTGGAAATTGTAAACTGCTCTGATACCTTAAAGTCTAGAGCGGCATATCAAGTGTTAATAGATAAAGATCAAGATATTTCATGAAGTTCAGTGGTAGTGCTATGCATAGTCTTGCAGAGGGACCTGGGTTTGACTCCCATCTCAAATCTTCTATTCCCTAAGATGGCCGCGGCACCAATATCACACTGAAGTCGCTACCACTGAATAGTACGCATACCCATTTGTGTAATAGTAACACCTACTGGTTGGATTTAGATTTGATTGTTATACAGTTCTGGAAGTAGCTTTGCTGCACAGCTCCCCAGCTGAGGACTGTTGCTACAATGTTGGTCTTACATATATTTGGAGGGTTATAAAAGAGAGGAAAATCATCCTCACGATGAAATTTGCAGCCTTAGTTCCACTGAAATAGTTATTACAATTAGGGATGCACATTCATCTTTGGAAGGATGGCAAAAAGTGGCATATTTGGTTGCTTATACTTTTAAAAGAACCAAATGATAGCAGAATGCCAAAGTTGGACTAGTCCATAGAGAGATTTACCACTCCAAAGAGTTAGATTTTTCAGATGGTGCACCGGGGTATAAATCTAAAAAAAATTAAAGCATAGGGTTTTTTTAAAGTGCCGTCAAGTCAATGCTGGCTCCTGGTGACACAGCTGCCCCTGGGTTTTCATGGCAAGGTATGACCGGAAGTAGATTGCCAGGCCTTCTCTTCTAAGGCAATGGAGGGTAAAGTGACTTGCCCAAGAAGTGCACCTGAGAATTAAACCCTGATCGCGCAGGTACTAAGCTGTTGTCTAACTACTAGCGTACTCCTCTGCTCTTAAAGCACAGCATTGCTTTGCAAATTAAAATAAGCAGCATAAAATATTTGCTTTTCTTTGGAACCTCTGAAAGGAGGCAATATGGGTAGATTCTCTGGACTGAAAATTGCTCTCTCCTCAATGATGAAAAGAGAATGCATAGGTTTCAAAGCGGATGTATCTGAGGGTGCAGGAAGGCATGTACAGAAGGTGCGGTCAGACTTCTTCTTACTGGTGAGGCCGCCTGCCTTTTCTCTTCTTTAGCTCTCATGGAAGTGCTGATTAGAATCAGTATATTGGCACTGAGGCTTTAATGAGTACGAACAGGGACTTAGAGTATGAGTGAGTATGACACACTCCTTGTGAGTGAGATTTGGCAGCTCTGTGACAGCACAGCCAAAAACGTCCAATCCTCACGCATGCACATTAATTTTCAACACCATTACAATACATCCTTTTGGGCCAGATACAGGGAGCCCCTTCAGGAGGGGAGAAGGCAGAAGCATGGACCATCTCACCAATCACATTTAAACTTTTGACAAGCAGCTAAACAACCTCTCTCTGCCTCACTTCTCCCAAATCCCATAACTGAAGATGTCAGCAGCTTAAACCATCCAAAGAGCGGAGAGCTCTGACAGAGTGTGCCGCAGTAGCAGCACTATGCTTTACTCAGCGTCATGAGAAAACTGACATTTCTCATGTCTTCTGGATGCGTGACTAGAGCCAGGCAGAGCATAGTGATAGAGAAAAGAAACCCAAACAGGACAGGACAAATAAGCACCGACAGGCAGTTACTGTTTCTCTCCCTTTACAAAGAAGAGTAAGTTTTAAAGTTCTCTTAGACTCTGTGGTTTCAAACAGCCTGCATATGTGAATCTGACAGAAAAGGAACCCAAAAGATACAGGCAGGGTAGATAAATACTCGTAGATGACTATTTGCTTTTGCTTATCATTTCTAAACACTACCAGGTATTTGCAGGGCTCTACAGACAGATAAAGGGCTGGTACAAGGATATGAGGCGTCCCCGGCGAACGTCATTCCTGGCTCGTCCCCCCACTCCTATTGCCGTTGCAGCCACCCTTCTCCAGGACCTGCAGCAGAGGCAATGACTTTAAACAGCACCACAGTGCTTACCGAGACCTCCAGCCTGCTTCTACCCCTTTTGATGCCGACTTCCTTTTTCATGGCGGTGGAAGTGGATAGTTCAGCCCCTTTAACCCCCCATCCAAATAGGAGGTGGAGGGATGGAAACATGAACAGCATGCAGCACCGGAGGTTTCTATAGGCGCTGCAATGCTGTAAGTCATTGCCACCACTGCAGGTCCCAGAGAAGGGCAGCAGCAGGCCACCCTCAGACCATTGGCACTCTAGATAACTACCTACGTAGTTCATCTAATGGTAGCACCAGCCCTATATATAAGAAAGACAGTCACTGCTTCATAGAACAATCTAGTCTGATTGACTCACAATGCTTGAGCAGGCTAGGTGAGGAAAAGGTGGTCAAAGCAGAAGAGAAAATGTGTCTGCTCCTGAGACATTTAGACCCAGCAGTAGCACTATTGTAGGGGGAATAAATAGGATAGTCTCAAATCCCCTGTAATGCATCAGACAAACTAAAGAAAGTTAATCTTCATGTTCCATTATGTATCTTTATTATAAAAATATAAACGACCAAAGTGCAACATGTGACATGTAAAAAAGCTAAAATGAATGCTATAAATACGGACAGCTGTTATATAAATAATTTAGAAAAGTTCTAACCATATTTTTATATGCTGGATATGTTTTTAATTTTATATATGTTTTTAATTTGCATATTTTTTATGTTTTGTTGGAGGTCTCGATATATACACCCCCTGATGAAGGCCCTTGTGCAGAAACACTTACGGTGTAGGGGTTTTAATAAAGACTGGTTCAACATATTTCGCGGTTGGTCTTTACTTCACCCTGCTCTTTAGTGCTGGATGGTTTCCCCTTGCAAGAGTGACTCCTTTTCTACATTCAGAAAACAACTCAAAACATACTTATTCTCAGAACATTACGGAGAGAAGACAGACGGAAATAACATCTACCCTACATAATCACCAGCTACCATGTTTTTAACTCCTATGACATTCATAATGTGGTAGGCTATGGCCTGGAACTAGGCCTAGACCCCAACCCCCACCTGAGACTAGTGCTGAGAAGAACCAGAGTCTGAGAAACTGCTTTAGACTGCTTTAAACTGCTTTTGAAAAGTTTGTATAATTCCTTTATTAATTCCTCTATGCTGATGATAGATATGTTCCTGCATTCTCTGAGCTAGAAATGGCCTTGAAGTAGAAATGTATCAATGTCTAAGACTATGCCTTTGTTAGAATAGCCTGAGAAGGGGGAACAGGGGGAACAGGAAGCTAGGCCCAGAGAGGGTCCCCGATTGGACAGGTGCAAGGGGCGTTGGGACCAATAGAAAGTTTGCCTGTATCAAACTGTAAAAATTGTATATAAGGAATTTGCTCCTGTACTTCATTGCTCAGTCTGTTTTGGACACGATTCTGTCTGAGCCTGTGCACAATAAATTGGCTTGGATCCTGCAACTGACTCCTGGTTTTATTCATTGCATGCACTTCGCTGCTATATATTCTTGGTGCATTGGCAGGGAATGTGCGAGTAGTGGATGGTATTCAAGTGAATATACCACGTTTTACCGCCTCAAGGTTTGGTCCGGCTGGAACCGTGTCTGGCCGACCGCAGGGGAAGCCTCAGGCGCCTCCAGTCCTCTTGCATCGGAGCGGATTCCTCCTTGCCTCGGCGGATTACTGGATCCAGCCGGCCCACACCTCCGAACCCGAGGGGAGTCCGGGATTCAACCCAAGAACTGGTTTTGTATCGGGTACCGGATCCGGTGAGTAGAAATTTCTTTGCTCCTCAGTCAGTTAGTTTTGGGTACGTCTTGCATGAGTATGCGTGAGACTGAATTGGTATGGGAATAAGGTACCAAGAGCCTGATCACCTCTCAGGGCACGTCCAAGTAAGCCTTGCATGAGTATGCGCGAGGCCGAAACTACTGCCCTTGGTTAATCAGCAGTCCGAGTACGTCTTGCATGAGTATGCACAAGACCGGCTGCTGTTGGTTAGTAAGGTAGGCCTGGGAATTTGGGAAAACGTTGCTAGCATGTCTGTTTGTGTCTCCCTCTGTTTCTAGGGCTGCCTGGACCCCTTACCGGCAGTCCGATCACCCACACCCTCTGTCTGTTGTCTAACCGCGGGTTTCTCTTCTGGTATAATGTAAGGTTATTAATTAAGGAACAGTACTGAAAAAAAAAAACCTCAGGAGTCACTTTAAGGAATCGAGTCTAAGCACAGCACAGCGAAGACGAGCTGTCTCTGTGTTCTTTCAGCATACATATCTCTAGCAAGCAGAGGGAGAAGGGGTGTGTCTTTCACCCAGCCTGCAGAAAGGAATGTTTTAGTTCCTATTAACCCCTTCGGAGCTCCTCAACTCTTTTAGTTATATCTCTGCCCTGCCTGTATTGTTATTTTACCTGTATCTGTTATATTTAGTTTGCTGGTTATATCTCAGCCCTGCCTGTATTTCTATGTCAACTGTTCCTGTTATATTATTATTATTTTTATTTATTTATTTATTCTCTGATTTATGGGGGAAACCTGAACAGCTTAGAGGTCCGAGTACGGACCAAGGAGGGAGGAAAGAGTTAATTTTACAGTTGCTGGAGAGTGAGAGAGTGATTTCTATGGGATTTGGAAGAGAGAAATCTGAATGAGTGAGAGAGAGAGACAAAGGTTTTGAACAGCATTTTTGAACAGCATGGGAGGGGGTGTATCTATACTGAGCTTTCTGCAGTGTCTCCTTAAGAACTTTAAGAGGGGTTTCTCTGGTGATTATGTAATTGTAATGACCCCCAGGTCGATGGGAAGTTTTATGTGAACGGGAATGGCCCCCCCCTGTCTTTATAGAGTGCACCCAGAGGAACACTGCCACATAGTTCTGTCACGCTGGAAATGTTGGATTTTGCTGGCATGTCTGTTTGTGTGTGTGTGAATGAGAGGTCTTGAAACACAGACCAAGCAAGTGCGGACTCCTGATTAGCGTAGTTCCTGGCCGGGCGACCGCGCCCAGGTCGCGAAAAGGAGGAAGCGTTTGGTGTTTGTCTACCTATTTGTTCCTAGGGCTGTACGGACCCCTTACCTGCAGCCCGACCACCCACCCCTACTGTCTGTTGTCATGTACGTCATTATGGGAGGGTCGGAGTCCACGAAAACTCCATTGAAATGTATGCTCAAGAATTTTAGCAAGGGATTTACCGGAGACTATGGAATAAAAATGTCTCCATCCCGATTAGAAATACTTTGTGATAGGGAGTGGCCGGTGCTGGTCACTGCGTGGCCCCTGGTGGTACCTTTGATGTTAGTATCATATCCTTAGTTCACCAGATTGTACGAAAAGACCACCCTGACCAGTTCCCCTATATAGATTCCTGGTTAAGCATTTGTGAGAAAGAGCCCTCCTGGATGAAGCGTTGTTAGGAGGAACAGTGCAGGATATTTGTAGCAACCACACAGGGGGGAGGGCTGGAAGCCTGGGGAAAAGAAACTGCCTGTCTAATCTCAGGCAGAGCCTGTCCCAGAGGGACCCATCCCTGCAGTTTTACCCCAAATAGCCCCCCAACTGCCTCCACAGCTGGAGGATGCGCACTCCCTCCCGACCGGAAGCCCCGGCTCTGTTCAGAGTGCTTCGGGGGGGGGGGGGGGGGCCCACAGTCCACCGATGACGCCACAAGTAGGGATTCATTTGCCAGTTCAGGGTCACTCACTGCCGACACCCCATATCAAGGAAAAGAACCCCAACAATCCCGACTACCTTATGCTTTACAAAGTACAACTGCAAGCCAAATGAACGCTTATCTGAAGCCTTTAGACTATATACCCCATATGATCCAGCAGCCCAGGAAGATTTGCGCATGGTGAATGCAGCCTTTGTGAGTCAGTTCCCGGGAGACATAAAACGGAAACTGCAGAAGTTAGAAGGATTTGCGGGCATGAATGCAGCCCAGTTAATGGAAGTTGCTCAGAAAGTGTTTATGAATCGTGACAATGAGCGTCAGAGGGAAAGTGAACGTAAAATGAAGAAGAAAGCTGATTTCCTTGCTGCAGCTTTAGTTGAATGACGAGGAGGAAGTTCCTCTAACAGAAGGGCCTGAGGACGAGGGAGGGGCCGAGGAAATGGCCGGCCCCCAGTGGGCGTGAATCAATGTGCCCACTGTAGAGAAGAAGGACATTGGAAAAATGAATGCCCGAACTTTGACTCCACCTCCCGAAGGGGAGGAGGGAGCACTTGGAGAGCAGGGGATGATTCCATAATTATGGAGGACTGCGCCGCACACAGTTCCAACGAGAAGAAGCAGCCATAGAGGGAGTGGCAGTGGAAGAGGGCTATAACACGGGGGAAGACTAGGCCAGACCGGGCTCCAAGTTTCCTCTGGGTCCCCAGGAGCCTATGGTCAGTTTAAAAATTGGGGACAAATATATGGACTTTATGGTGGATACGGGGGCCGAACATTCAGTAGTAGCAAAACCAGTGGCCCCTCTGTCTTCTCGATCCATCACCATTGTCGGAGCTACTGGAGCTAGGGCCACAAAGCCTTTTTTGCAGAACCGCACTTGTGAACTAGGGGGACGGAAGATAACGCACCAGTTCCTATACATGCCTGAATGCCCAGTTCCCCTTTTGGGCCGAGATATGCTTGCTAAGCTCCAGGCGCAGATATCCTTTGTTGAAGGGGGAAAGATGGAAATGACTGTGAACTCGGAATCTGCTGGCCTGATGGTGCTGACTGTCCCCCGGGAAGAAGAGTGGCAGTTCTATAGTGCCTCTCTGACCAAGGCAGCCAGCCCCCGTATACCCATCAGAATCTCAGCTCCGCCCGAGGTATGGGTGGCGGATAATCCTCCAGGCCTAGCAAAGAATATAGCCCCAGTGCTTGTCACCCTCAAACCAGGAGTGAAACCAGTGCACATGAAACAATATCCTCTCCCGTGACCGGCGATTGAAGGAATTCACTGTCATTTAATGAAATTACTGAGGTATGGACTTCTCAGAGAGTGCCAATCGCCCTGGAATACCCCCCTCCTCCCAGTCAAGAAGCCTGGGACAGGTGACTACTGCCCAGTGCAGGACTTGAGGCGAGTAAATAATGCAGTCAAAACTATACATCCAGTAGTACCAAACCCTTATACTCTTCCTGAGACTGATCCCCGCTGAGGCTACTCACTTCACCGTCTTGGATTTGAAGGATGCCTTTTTCTGCATACGTTTAGCACCAACCAGTCAACTCTTGTTCGCGTTTGAATGGGAAGACCCCATCACAGGGAGGCGAGGCCAACTCACCTGGACTTGATTATCCCAAGGATTCAAGAACTCGCATACTCTCTTCAGTGCTGCCCTCAATCAGGATCTTTCAAGTTATCCTGTGACTTCAGGGAAGAGAGTTCTTCTCTTCAGTATGTGGATGACCTGCTAGTGGCCACCAACTCCAAAAACGAATGCGTGCATGCCACCGGTGATCTCTTTCACCTCCTGAATGAAGCCGGATACAAGGTCTCAAGAGCCAAGGCGCAGTTGTGCTAAACTGAGGTAAAATATCTGGGATTCCATCTGCCCAGAGGGATCCGGAGATTGGGACCAGAGCGAAAGGAAGCAGTGTGCCGCATCACTATCCCCACCACCAGAAAACAGGTGAGAGCCTTCCTGGGAGCTGCAGGCTATTGTCGAATATGGATACCCAATTTTGCGCTGTTGGCAAAGCCATTGTATCAGGCCACCAAAGGAATGGAGCGATCTCCCCTAGAATGGGGCCCAGAACAGGATACAGCATTCCGATCGTTGAAAGCAGCATTAATGTCCTCACCAGCCCTGGGTCTGCCAGATGTACAGAAACCATTTCGACTCTATGTCCATGAGTCAAGTGGAAATGCTTTGGGAGTATTGACTCAATCCCTCGGATCTTGGCAGCGACCTGTGGCTTACCTATCAAAACAACTGGATACCGTTGCAAAAGGATGGCCACCTTGCCTGAGAGCCATTGCAGCTACAGCCCTCCTGGCGGGTGAGGCCGACAAGCTCACTCTGGGTCAGAATCTCCAAATTACGGTACCGCATTCTGTTCTAACCCTCATGGAACCCAAAGGAAATTACTGGTTCACGAATTCACGGATGCTAAATTACCAGAGCATGTTATGCGAAAACCTCCGATTGCAGTTGATCGTCAGTCAAGCTTTGAACCCTGCTACGCTGTTGCCAATTGGTCCAGGCCCACCCAATCATGATTGCTTGGAAGTTATGGACACTGTATTCTCAAGTCGCCCTGATCTAACTGATGTCCCATTAGACGACTCTGAATGGACTTTCTTCGTGGATGGAAGCAGTCTTGTCATCAATGGACAATGTCGTGCTGGCTATGCAGTGGTGACCCTGGACATGGTAGTTGAATCTTCAGCTCTGGCCCCGGAAACTTCAGCGCAGAAGGCTGAACTGATAGCCCTCACTAGGGCACTGATAATAGGAACAGGGCTCCGCTTGAATGTGTACACAGATTCCAAGTATGCCTTTACAACGTTACATGCTCATGGGGCCCTGTACAAGGAACGAGGGTTGATAACCTCAGGAGGCAAGTCCTTCAAGTATGGTCCTGAGATATTGACATTATTGGAAGCTGTGTGGGCCCCCAAACAAGTTGCAGTAATGCACTGCCGAGGTCATCAGGCAGGGGAAGGGGAAGTTTCACGAGGAAATAGATTTGCAGATGTTTCTGCCCGAAAAGCAGCTACCACAGAGCCCGCCCCAAGTACAGTCCAGGAAGCTATATTCCCAGTGCCCCTCAGTAAATGGACCCCCTGGTACACATCCAAAGAGTTAGACTATTATTGTCAAAAGGAAGGGGGAGTGTTATCAGAGACCGGATGGGTAGTGCTACCACCGCCAGCCGGTGGCTCGCCTCCCGGTCCAACTGTAATCCCTGAAGCCTTGGGTCCTGCCTTTGTCCATGCATTTCATCAAGCCACACACTATGGGAAAACTGCAATGGAAAAAGCTCTCCGACCCCATTTCTGTATTTCATTGCTAGGACTCATATCAGCCGCAGTAGCCCATAAATGTGTAATCTGTGCAAAGAACAATGCCCGGCAGGGTCCCAACCTGTCCCCAAGAGCTCAATCAGTAGGAGTTACCCCATGGGAGATATTCAGGTGGACTTCACAGAAATGCCACGTGCAAACGGATATCGTTACCTGTTGGTCCTGGTTTGCACATTCTCTGGGTGGGTGGAGGCTTTTCCCACCAGAACTGAAAAGGCCAGGGAAGTTACCAAAGTTCTGCTCCATGAAATTGTCCCCCGGTTTGGAATACCATTAGCTATGGGATCAGATAATGGGTCCTCATTTGTATCTCAAGTAACCCAGCAGTTAGCCCGAGCTCTGCAAGTACAATGGAAGTTACATACAGCATACAGGCCCCAGAGCTCGGGGAAGGTAGGACGTATGAATCGCACCCTGAAATCCCAGTTGTCCAAACTTTGTCAGGAAGCTCACCTAAAGTGGCCACAGGTTCTCCCTATAGCTCTCCTCAGGATATGCTCAGCTCCCACCAAGTCATTAGGAGTTTCCCCTTTTGAGATCCTATATGGACGCCCTCCGCCCATAGTCCAAGGGATTAAAGGAGATATGAGTCAGATTGGATCTGAAATCACTAGACAAGAACTATTGGCTCTAGGTTCTGTTTTGCAGAGTCTCCATGCATGGGTACAAGACCAGTTGCCCATCAATCTGACCGAGCCGCTGCATCCCCTCAAGCCTGGAGACTCGGTGTGGGTCAAAGAGTGGAGAAAGACACCGTTAGCACCTCATTGAAAGGGACCTTATGTCATCATACTATCAACCCCTACAGCAGTTAAGGTTGCAGAATTGGAACCTTGGATTCACCACAGTCGAATAAAGCCAGCAGCATCTACTGAACTTTGTCACTGGGCATCAACAAACAACCCAGACTCGCCATTGCGACTTACGCTGCGGTGACAACTACTGCTGTGAGAGTCTACAGCCCTACTCCTGCCACCTGCCCGGAAGCTGGCAGGTCCACGTACAGCAGAAGCTTGAGGAATCTACAACCCTACTCCTGTCACCAACCAGAAGCTGGCAGGTCTACGTAGGGTGGAAGCTGTGGAAATAAGAGAATTTAAGTGAAGAAGTCGCAACATTTAAACAAGTTCATTAAACTACTGTAACCATGATGTATTTCTGCTTTTGCATTATACTAGCGGTAACCCTGGGGCCCCTTAGAATGACCACTGATATACCTCCTTGTATCACATGTTATGGACCAGCCACATGGGCGAATGATGGGTCCTGGGGATACCACACTCCCGTTTAGGTTTAAAGACTATTGTGTTTGCAGTTTTACTAATGATAGCTATGTGTTTACTCCTTCCCTGTTTTCTGCCCCTTTGCTTGCGTATGTTTACCTCAATCATTGACAGTACAGTTGAACGTAAGACAGCAACCCGGATACTCGCCATGTGGAAGTATCAGGCTATACCCCAAGAAGAAGCATCACTTTGAAGCGTGTTCAATATGTGATTATATTCTCACCCTCTTCTATTCGGGTTGAGAATAATCAAAGGGGGGAATGTGGTAGGCTATGGCCTGTAAACTAGGCCTAAACCCCAACCCCCACCTGAGACTAGTGCTGAGAAGAACCAGAGTCTGAGAAACTGCTTTAGACTACTTTAAACTGCTTTTGAAAAGTTTGTATAATTCCTTTATTAATTCCTCTATGCTGATGATAGATATGTCCCTGCATTCTCTGAGCTAGAAATGGCCTTGAAGTAGAAATGTATCAATGTCTAAGACTATGCCTTTGTTAGAATAACCTGAGAAGGGGGAACAGGGAGCTAGGCCCAGAGAGGGTCCCCGACTGGACAGGTGCAAGGGGCGTTGGGACCAATAGAAAGTTTGCCTGTATCAAACTGTAAAAATTGTATATAAGGAATTTGCTCCTGTATTTCATTGCTCAGTCTCTTTTGGACACGATTCTGTCTGAGCCTGTGCACAATAAATTGGCTTGGATCCTGCAACTGACTCCTGGTTTTATTCATTGCATGCACTTCGCTGCTACAATAATAGTTATGTTACTTCATTCTGTTGTCAGATATTTAGCCTTCAGTTAATCCTTGTATATACCTCCAATTTTATAACTTGTTATCTGTATTCATACCCAGTTCTTTTGAGTTTCCTTCATTTCAAGTACATTGTTTAGTTCTATGTAAACCGCTATGATTTATTGATAAGGTGGTAAAAAAACACTCAAATAAATATAATAAAGTCCTTAGTGTTCAAGTGGTATCCAATATACAAAAAAGTCAAACCCCCAATCCTATTCAAAAAAGCGTGTTAAAAGATAATACTGAATTTTAAATTTTAAATGTAGGACCTATAAAGGCATTTATATATTTTGCAGACCTGTAAATCGTGTAAATGCTGCTAAGCGGGATATCAGAGGCACTAATGTGATTAAAGCAGCTGAATATCCGCGGGTGCTGCCACAACATGCCCTGATGATAACCAGTTAGCAATGGGGTGTGTCGGGAGAGCACCCATCGCTAACTGGACAGTGGTGATATTGAGCCTCTGCCTGATTAGTGACAAGTGGCAAAAGTCAGGTGTGGGAAAGACTGGTCTAACTTTCGTCACAGAAGCTAACTGGGCCGTGGCTGAATATCAGCGCTGGCTGGTTAGCTTTGTGGCAAACCAGGCAACTTGGACATTCAATGGATATGACCCTGGCATCGAATATCGAGGTTTAAAGGTCAGCAGCAACAGCTAGCCATACTAGATCAGCTAGCCATTGCCGCTGAATATCAGGCCCAATGCTTTTTATCTTTATCTATATTACTTCAAGACACAGTGACTTTAAGTAGTCCATTTAATGAGGCATAACTAGCAATTGTATAACTTTCAAAAATCCAGTAATATGTGAGTTATCTGGTAAACTGTCCATCCAAAGGTCCATATGCAATAGTCTCCAATTCAGCGCTGGGTTTCAAACTATAGGTTCTGCTTCAGGGAGATCACTTCCGACAATGAGTCATTCCTTTAACAAATTTTCCACAGTGTTTACTAACCATGAACACACTTCCATATTTAAAGCTGATCAGGGATATGTTGACCAATCCAATGATATGTTCATATCAATGCCATCCATTCCAATTCAGCATTCAGTCCTCCCAGTGAAACCATATTTAATTTAAAAATATACTACTGCTCAGCACGATTGAGTCAAGCCTGACGGTCACCTCCCCACTAAAGTAGGGAATATAGTCAATAATACGCCATTTCAATTATTGGAATGTATGCCAAAATTGTTTACAATGCTGAACCAATAGAGCAGTCATTTGGTGAGCAGCAATTTGTGATTTATGTTTCTCCAATAGGGTCTTAATCATTCTTTTAGTACGGCCAATATACATTAAATTGCATGGATACAAAATCATAAATATCACATATGTAGATGTACAATCTGTGGCAAATATAGCCTGATACACATTGGATGTTTAGAGCATCTCTCCTCTTCCATCCCTATGTGTCACTGATGCTGAAGCAGCACTCCCTCTACCAGCAGAGAGAGAGAGCAGCTGCTGGGGCCCTTGAGAAGATGCATGTGTTTAAGGCATTCTTTGTCCTCCCTCTCAGAATGCAGCAGGCCTTGAGTGTGTACATTTGCTCAGGCCTTATACCAGCTGTTCTCACTTTGCTTTAGGCCAGAATGCTGATGAGTGTCAGGCTGGCACCAGCACTACACCACCCCCTCTCCCTCCAGATATGTGCCACCCTAGGCAGACACCTAGTTCACCTAATGCTCAGACTGGCCCTACCATCATCATCACTACCTGCTTACAAAACAAATTGGCTTTTCTATTTGTCTGCCTTTAACTTGAAGGACGTGAGTCTTCAAGGACTACAAAAAGGGACTGCTACTTCTGGAGAGAGATTTGCAATTGTAAGTATTTATTTCTGGGAATTTTTCTAAATCTTGGTGAAAAAGAAATTCTTTAGATTAAAGCTGATTAATCTGTGAATCCAGTGTATTTGTTGAATCAGTCAAGGCCTAGTATCAGCAAAGAGCTTTTAATTAAATTAGAAATTCAACAGGTAGCTTTCAGTTTAAGTTTAAAATCCAGCAGAGAGCTTCTAGTTTAAATTTAATACTCAGCAGAGAGCTTCTAGTTTAACTTTAATATTCAGTCAGTGCCTGGCATCAGCAAAGAGCTTTAATTTAAATCAAACCAGAGTACAACTTAGCATAAAAGGAAAAACAGGGTCAGTATTCTTTGAGCAATAAATTATTTCTAGAGACCTTTACAACGAGACCGTCTAGATAAAGGGCAAGAGACCTGTGAAATTGTTTTAAATAGGTGTTAAAGCCAAGTGACAAATCAAAAGGCCATTTTGAAAGACTCCCTCTATCCAAGCAAGGGCTGTGTGAATCACCCAGGAAATTGGTCACAAATTACCTTGGAAGCACAGGCATAAATAGTTCAGCCAGAACTCTGTGATTCTTAGTCTTGAAGGACTATAAAAAGGGACTGCTACTTCTGGAGAGAGATCTGCACTTGTAAGTATTTATTTCTGGGAATTTTTCTAAATCTTGGTGAAAAAAAATTCTTTAGATTAAAGCTGATTAATCTATGAATCCAGTGTATTTGTTAAATCAGTCAGGGCCTAGTATCAGCAAAGAGCTTTCAGTTAAATTAAAAACTCAACAGGTAGCTTTCAGTTTAAGTTTAAAACCCAGCAGAGAGCTTCTAGTTTAAATTTAATTCTCAGTCAGGGCTCAGCAGCAACAAAGAGCTTTCAATTTAAATTTAAAACACAGCAGAGAGCTTTCTGGTTCAATTTAAAATTCAACAGAGAGTTTCTAGTGTAAATTTAATACTGAGTCAGGGCCTAGCAGCAGAAAAGAACTTTCAGTCTAAATTTAAAACAAAGCAGAGAGTTTTCTGGGTAAATTTAAAACCCAAGACACCCTCTATCCAAATGAGGGCTGTGTGAATCGCCCAGGAAATTGGTCACAGATTATCTTAGAAGCATAGGACAGGGTACTGTGTAGCAGACAGCTTTTAATAGGTCTTCTTTTCCTCCCTCCCTCCCTCCCCAACATCCACACACCCCTGAAATAATTATAGCTTTATAGGTGCTTAAACCTCTTAAAGCAAAGGAAATGCCATATTCACTCTCAGGTGCAGCCGTTTATCCTCATCTGGCATACATTAAGGATCTGAGATTAATTAAGCTTCAGGTGAACAAAGTACATTAAACATATTAGGTATAGTTTTATTAGTATAAGAATCCCCAGCAACCTTTAGTAAGTAAAGAACTTAAATACATAAACGCAACCTTAAAACTAGGATAGAGATAGCAGTCCAGCAGTGAGATGGGGTTTTCCAGACTTTTACAATGAGTGTCACCTTATGATTTTCTCCCAGTTGGTGAGGGGTTTTACATGTGCACGAGATGCAAGGAGCTTTTTGCTCTCAGGGAACAAGTCTGATATCTGGAGGCTAGGGTAGCAGACTTGGAGGACATAAGGAAGACAGAAAGGTACATAATGAGACCTATAGGGATACAGTACTGAAGTCCCACCTGCAATCTGGCAGTATCCCTGTTACCACGGAGGAGAGAGGTCACATGGCAGGAGAGCATCACCCTGGTGTGGCAGGAAGTGATACTGTAGCTAGGACCTGTCCTCTAGGTGATGTAAACTCCTTTTGCACCGAGGAGGTTTCTCCAGGGCATGTGTCCACAAGGGAAGGGTTAGGACAGCCGTTATAGTTGGTGATTCGATCATTAGACATGTAGATAGCTGGGTGGCTGGTGGACATGAGGATCGCCTGGTAACATGCCACCCTGGTGCGAGGGTAGCGGACCTCATGCGCCACCTAGACAAGGTCCTAGATAGTGCTGGGGAGGAGTCTGCTGTCTTGGTACATGTCGGTACCAATGACATAGGAAAGTGTGGTAGGGAGGTTCTGGAGGCTAACTTTAGGCTTTTAGGTAGGAAGTTGAAATCCAGAAATTCCAGGGTAGCATTCTCCGAAATGCTTCCCATTCAACGCGCAGGACCCAAAAGGCAGGCAGAGCTCCGGAGTTTCAATGCGTAGATGAGACAATGGTGCAAGGATGAGGGTTTTGAATTTGTTAGGAACTGGGGAACATTCTGGGGAAACAAAGAGCTCTTCCAAAGGGATGTGCTCCACCTTAAACGGGACGTAACTAGGCTGCTGGCATTAATCTTTAAAAAGGAGATAGAGCAGCTTTTAAATTAGATAATAGGGGAAAGCCAACAGTCTCCCAAGAGTGCATGGTTCAGAACAATGTATCCTTGAAGGATACTAGCAAAAGATTGAAGTTAGGGCATATCAGCAGAGAGGTTCCAATAAAGATAAAAGTAGTCCAAATGTCCTTGAGTACAGAGCAAACAGAGCGTAAAGATTATAAATTATCCCTGCCTACCGACAGCCAGATTAATATGAAAAAATACAGCCTCTGAAAATGCTTGCATACAAATGCTAGAAGTCTAAAAAATAAGATGGAAGAGTTAGAATATTTAGTACTAAATGAGAGGTTAGATATGATTGGTATCTCAGAGACATGGTGGAAGGAGGACAACCAGTGGGACACTGTGATACCTGGGTACAAACTATATTGTAATTATAGAGCAGATCAAATTGGTGGAACGGTTGCACTCTATATTAGAGAGGGCATTGAGTCACAAAGGATTAAAGTTTTACAGGAAACAAAATTCACTGTAGAATCTCTATGGATTGAAATTCCATATAAAAAGGGGAAGGGGAAGGCAATGGCAGTGGGGGTGTACTATCGACCGCCTGGTCAGAATGAACAAATGGATGATGAAATGCTCACAGAAATCAGGGAAGCAAACAAAAGTTACAGCACAGTGATAATAATGGGTGATTTCAATTACCCCGGAATTGACTGGATCAGAGTCACGGCAGTTCATGCTAGGGAGATAAAGTTTCTAGATGAAATAAATGACTGCTTCTTGGAGCAGCTGGTTCATGAACTGACCTGAGGGGAAGCCATTTTGGACCTAGTCCTTAGTGGAACATAAGATCTGATGCAAGAGATAAGGGTGTTGGAGCCACTTGGCAATAGTGATCATAACATGATCACGTTTGATTTAATAAATAGAGGAGGGAGGGTAAGGAAATCCACAGTACTATCTTTTAACTTTCAAATGGAAACTATGATAAAATGAGGAAAATAGTTAAGAAAAAACTAAAAGGAGCAGTTGCAAAGGTTAAAGATTTACATCAAGCTTGGGAGTTGTTTAAAAATACTATCTTGGAAGCCCAGGCCAGCTGTATGCCACGCTTTAAGAAAAGTAGAAAGAAGTCCAAAAAACTGCCAGTATGGTCTAAAGGTGAGGTCAGAGAGGCTGTTGTTGGTAAAAAAGCATCTTTCAGGAAATGGAAAAAGGAGCCAAATGATGAAAACTGGAAACACAAGCACTGGCAAGTTAGATGCAAAGCATTGATAAGGCAGGCAGAGAGAATTTGAGAAGAAGCATGCTGTGGAAGGAAAAACGCACAATAAAGACTTGTTCAAGTACATTTGTAGCAAAAAACCTGAGAGAGTGTCAGTTGGAACATTAGACGACAGAGGGGTAAAAGAGGCACTAATAGGGAACAAGGCCATAGCAGAGAGACTGAATGACAAGGAATGACAAGGAATAACAAGGAATGACAAGGAAGGTCTTGTCTTACTAATCTGTTATGTTTATTTGAAGGTGTGAATAAACAGGTAGACAAAAGTGAGTCAGTTGATATAGTGTATCTGGACTTTCAGAAAGCCTTTGACAAGGTCCCTCATCAGAGACTTTTGGCAAAATTAAAAAGTCATGGAATAGGAGGCAGTGTAATATTGTGGATCAGGAACTGGTTAAAAGAAAGCAGAGGGTAGGGCTAAATGGCCAATTTTCCCAATAGAGAAAGGTGAATAGTGGAGTACCCCAGAGATCTGTGCTGGGTCCGCTGCTTTTTAACACATTCATAAATGACCTGGAAATAGGAATAACGAGTGAGGTTATCACATTTGCAGATGACACAAAACTATTCAAAGTTGTTAAAACCCATGAGGATTGTGAAAAATTGCAAGAGGATCTTGATAAATTGGAAGACCCAGGAAAAAGATTTAGGTGTCATCATGGATAATATGTTAAAACCCTCCGTCCAGTGTGCAGCAGCAGCTAAGAGAGCAAATAGAATGCTAGGTATCATAAGGAAAGGAATGGAAAATAAAACAAAGGATATTATAATGTCTCTGTATCGTTCCATGGTGTGACCGCACCTTGAATATTGTGTGCAATTCTGGTCGCCGTATCTTGAAAAGGATATAGCATTATTAGAATACGTACAGAGAAGAGCCACCAAAATGGTAAAGAAAATGGAAAGATACCCCTATGAAGTGAGGCTGAAAAGGTTAGGGCTCTTCAACCTGGAAAAACAATGGCTGAAGGGAGATATGATAGAGGTCTATAAATTAATGAATGGAGTGGAACGGGTAAATGTAGATCGATTGTTTACACCATCAAAATATAGAAGACTAGGGGCATGCAATGAAGCTACAGGGTAACCTATTTAAGACTAATAAGAGAAAATATTTTTTCACTCAACGTGTAATCAAACTCTGGAATTTGCTACCGGACGATGTAATAAAAGCTGTTAGTGTAACCGGGTTTAAAAAAGGTTTGGACAAGTTTCTGAAGGAAAGTCCATAAGCCATTATTAAAGGGGACACAGAATATCCACTGCTTGACCCAATGCAAGAATTGTGGAACCTGTGTCTTTTGGGGAAACTGCTACAGTAGGTACTTGTGACCTAGTTTGGCTACTATTGGAAACAAGATACTGGGCATGATGGACCTTGGTCTGACCCAGTATGGCATATTTTATGTTCTTAACTTCTGCAAGCAGTCAATCTGTTCAAAGGAAAGAAGAAATGGTTGGCAAACCTGTCCCCCACACTCTCTGCCACACATTATTGCTGAATGCCCCAGCTTGTTCTAACATACCTTACAGACTCACACTGTTTCCATCAAACCTTAGCTGGTTCCAAGTCCATTCAAACCATCAAAAGTAGAAAGACTAGAGGACATGCAATGAAGCTACAATACAACCCATTTAAGACTAATAAGAGAAAATATTTTTTTAGTCAACGCGTAATCAAACTCTGGAATTCGTTACCAGAGGATGTAGTAAAAGCTGTTAGCATAGCTGGATTTAAAAAGGGTTTGGACAAGTTCCTGGAGGAAAGGTCCATAAACCATTATTAAAGAGAACCCAGGAAATCTACTGCTTGCCCCGGGACAAGGATTGTGGAACTTGTGCGCCTCTTTGGAAACCTGCCAGGTACTTGTTATCTGGATTGGCCACTATTGGAAACAGAATACTTGATCTGACCCAGTAAGGCATGTTCTCTTATACCCACTGTTCTTAAACCACACTTACCCATACTATAGTTGCCACTCATCTCACTCACCACTGTCACTCAAATCCTCCAGTTGCTGCTTTCCCTACCATCCGCCATGTCAATCCCCCAATCATCTCTAACCTCCATCTCGCAGTTGCTGGTCTACTACTCCCTAGTTCTGCTCTCCCTTCCCGAAATAACCTAGCTATTGCTACTCTTCCTCCATTCCCTACCTACCTAAACCCAGAATATAAGACTAGCAGAATCTTCTCCCCCCCCCCCCTCTTGTGCAGCTCTGAAACGTCCTTTGAATCATGAGTTACAATATACCTTAGATTTCCCCAACAACTTCTACCAAAGCACAAATGAGGGAGGGTAAGAATATTAGCTGTCATAGCAGGGCTGTCCTTACGCCAATGGAAATGATTTGACTTAACAGAGCCCTACGCTCACAAGGGGCCTCACAGTAGGGTTGCCACCTCCAGCTTCCCCTTACAAGTCGCCGGCCCTGGACATACAGGACCGACATTAGATTCGGCCCTGCACATTGTAATGCAGCGAGGGCTGATTAAAGCCCAGAGGAGAAAAAAGAAGCTGTTTTTCAGAGAAAAAAAGATGTGCACAAGTTGCAATATTCGCAGGAACCAGCTAGAGGGAGCAGGAGGGCATTCAGAGAGACTGAAGGGCCACACCCAGCTGGTCACGAGGAACTGACAACCAGCTCCCAATCCTCAAAGGCAGGAGTGCTTTATAAGGGGAGAGTGGAAGACTGGGGAGGGGAGAGGTTGAAGTGGAAACCTGATTTCTCCGGAGCTAGAGGATCACCAGGAGTGAGAGGTGACTCACCAGGAGCTGAGAAAGGACCTAAGGAGGGACCAGCTCAAGATAGAGAGAGAGCTGTTTGCCCGAAGAGGCAAAAGCACTGTACTAATTGCAAGCAGAAGCCAAAGGAGAACTAGCTGGAGAAGCTAAGCCACGCTGAGCAGGAAAGCCAGGAGCTGGGCTTATGCAGAAGCAGGTGCTTACCAGGAGAATGGGTTCAAAGGCTGCAAGGTAAACCAAACTTTCAAAGAAAAGGTTTTCATCAAGCTGCTGACTGTGAGAGGCAAGCAATTGAAGTAAGCCATTTACCTGCTTGTTCCTGCAATACAAGGTATGATAAATATATGCCTATGAAGAAAGCTATAAATGTTAAAGACTATGGTAAAGCTGCTATAAAACCTCTAAGAAGAGAAAACACCTTTAATCCTAATACAGCAAGTGGCCGACGCTCTAGGCTAGGCCAAGGACATTGGCAAGTACTGCAAGAGATATACAAAACCCCTGGAGGTGTTTCCCAAGAAACTAGGGATACAGAGTCAGACATATCTGATTATGAGCCAATGCAAGTGGAACTGGCAGGAGAATTATCAGATCAGGAAATGGATTGTACTCTCTGTGTATCTGGTAGCACAGAGTCTTTGCCAGACTTGTGAATTGCTTGAATTGCTAACCGAGCATTCTTTAATTGACTAAGCACTGCTATTCCTGTGAAATTCAACAGTTTTGCTTTAAACCCTGAGTTTTCTTTCTTACCTGAATTAAGGACATTTACTTTGAGTTATAACCCAACAATTGGAACCACTGTGTAAAGGGAATAAAAGCCTTCTTTTTCCCACCACTCTGCTTTAATGGTTTCTTTAAAGATTGGAGCTAAAAACTACAAGGACCAAGTGCCTTTTGGCCCTTAAAAGACTCTCCTATCTTAATATTAAAAATTTTATGTCCCACCTGCCCTGGCATCCACTGGCCGCCAGGGAGGCGTGCCGACAACGTCCAGGGCTGGCAACCGCCCAGCCTGTCTCCAACTTCCTCGTACAATCGTGGCACAGAATCGGGCCCTCAGCCAACTGCTAAGGTACCCCATGCACTTCCTGCTGCTGTAGACATAATGTAGAACATGCGTCCAACTTATTTTATGGGCCGATCAACTACTGGCTGGAGGTAGGGTTGCCAACTTTTTCAAAGAGAAAAACCCACCACCTGTGGCTAACCATGCTCTGCTCATGCCATCCCCTGCCCTGCCCTGCCCTGCGCTTTCCCCGCCCCTTGCCCGACCCCACCTCATCCTTGCCCCACCCCCTGTCCCCAAAATATAATTGCAGAAAAGGCAGTGTGCAAACTGAACAAGCAAGATTGCTATACATTCTTAAACAGAAATTCCACACTAACAGAATACCAAGTATTAGTTGCACACACACAAACACACAGTACAGACAGGTTTTCATCAATAAATGAGCACAAAACGAAAAGAAAAATATATAGACAAAAATTAAACTGAAACCCCAAGAAGCCAGACTCCGCATGCAGTGCAAGATCAGATACATAAGAGATGCAGTTCCCCATACTGTGTAAAATATAAAGATAGCACCAAGTCAAATCACTAAATTGAAAATAAAATTATTTTTTCTACCTTTGTTATCTGACCATTTTATTCTCTGACCATGCTGGTCCCGATCTGAGGCTTCTGCATTCCTGCCTTCTCTTAGCTCTCTTTCTATGGTCTACACTCCATCTGCCATTTCTTCCCTCTTCCTTTCTTTTCTTCACTTCCTTCCATCAGCTTATTTCCAGTCCCAGTAACTCTCCCCAGTATCAGCCCCCTTTCCAGTTCTCGCCGCCCATTACCTTCCAGTGTCAACCCCCTTGCATTCCCAGGACTGGCAGTGGTGTCCATTCCCTTCCAGTCCCCCTCTTTCCCCACTGTCTAGCCCCTTCTAGTCTAAATACCATCCCAGGTATCAGTTCACTTCCACTCCCAGTGCCACCTCCGTGTCAGTTCCCTTCCAGTCATCCTATCCTCTGTCCATCCCCCTTCCAGTGCCATCCCCATATGTCTCCTCTCTTCCAACCCCCCATTACCCAGCCACCAACCAGTCCCATCCCCCAAGTCTCAGCTCCCTTCCAGACACCCTACCCTCTGTCCATTCCCCTTTCAGTGCCATCCCCATGTGCCTCCTCCCATCCAACCCTCCATTACCCAGCCTCCTACCAGTCCCATTCCCAAGTATCAGCTCTCTTACAATCATCATCAGTTCCCCCTACAGTACCATCCCCAGATGTCAGTTCTCTTACAATCTCCTCCTCCCCCCCTCTGTCAGCTCCCTTCCTGCTACCTCCTTCCTCCCCCCTGCGTCAGCTCCCTTCTTGCTACCTCCTTCCTCCCCCTCTGTCAGCTCCCTTCTAGCCCTCACCTTCTCCCATGTCAGCTCCCTTCCAGCCATCTCCTTCCCCCTCTTTCAGCTGCCTTCCTGCCTCCACCTTCCCCCCGTATCAATCCCTTCCTGACACCTCCTTCCCCTGGCAGCTGCGGCTCCTGCTTCTTACAGAGCGGAGGCTGTAATAACAATAATTCCAAAACAAAATGAAACTGGTGTGGAGCCCTCCATCCCTATGGAACCCCTGCTGCAGCATCCTGTGCTCAAAAGGAAGTGACTCTACAGGGGACAGGACGCTGCAGCACAGATTCTATAGGGCCGGAGGGTTCCGCACCGGTTTCATTTTGTTTTTAAATTAGCGTTATTGCAGCCGCTAGTCTGTAAGAAGCAGAAGCCGCTCCTGCATGGGGAAGGAGGTGGCAGGGAAGGACTGACAGCGGAGGAGAAGGTAAAGCTGCACTGGGGGGGGGGGGGGACAAGGATCCCAGATGAAAAGCTGTTTTTCTGCTCTGTCAGCTCCCGGTCTTGCAGCCATAGCAAAAATACGGCTTTTCAAGGGCCGGTCTTAAATCTCTGTCGACAGCCAGCCTGACCATGTAAAAACCAGTCAGGACAGCTGAAAACCATCCGGTTCTCAACCCTAGCTGGAGGTGTGTCATAAGCACATGGGGGGGGGGGGAAGAGATGATGAGTGTATAATAGAATCAGCCAACCATGCCACAGAGCATGTTTTCATTTCAGATTCTAATGAATGTGCTTGGGATATGGCTCTCTTTCAGGTGTACTTGCCTGCCTTTTCAATGTTTAAAAAAAAACCTTTTAGCAAGTTGAGAGAAGCCAGTCCTCATAAAAGCAAAGGAGAAACATCGTTAGCTAGAGAATGCCCCTTTCCAAGAGCCCATGCTGCCCTTCCTCTCCATTGGGCCCTTTTATGATATCCCCAGCTTCCATCATTAGTAGGCCGCATTCAACCCAGGCCCTAGCTTTGGCAGGACTCCCATGCTGGGACAAAGAGTTTGTTCCTCTCAGCCTTGAGGCAGTTAGACTGGAATAGGTTATCTCATGGTGGCACATAGGGAAGAGCAAATGATGGACTGGGAGCGTGATGAGTGGCATTTCCTTCCTGCAGAATGGAATATGCAATCTGTGAACTTAGACACAGACTAGCTCATCTGTACAAAGTCTGAGATGATTTCAACACAGCAAGTGTTCATGAATTTCATTTGTGCCGATTACATTTTGCAGTCTTCTACTTGACTGTTATAAAACCAAAGCAGATTCCTAATGCTCCAGGGCTAGTTACTAGTTCTACCTCAGAAGTCATTAACTTAACAACAGGGAAGTTCAGAAGTGTGTTCCTATCTGCTATCATCTTGTGCTACACATCATGAATGGAGGTGCATGTTCTGTGAGTTTTCTAATTGCAAAAATAGTTTTGCAACTTGTCTCATCATATTTGGAGAGTTGGGATGCCTGTCACCCTGCTCTTGAATGAAAGCTAGATTAACATAAAGATTGCTTTAATTATACTTCAATATTTCATTAGCTTAAATTGTAAAACTGTGAGAGCCATGCATTTACTGTAAACCACTTTATAGCACAGTGTCTTTCTACTTTGGTGGCTCCTTGGTGGGTGTTATAGGCATTCCTTCAGATGTTATCACTAAACTAGTGCTTCCTAAACTTTTTTTTTTCCAGTATGACACTATATAGGTGCTGAAACATCATGTGACACCAGATGGTAAGTAAAGGGGGTTTCAAAAATATTCAGTTTTTATGATCTGATGTACTCCCCATGGTGGGGAGACAGGCTTGCAGACATACACATTCAGCTTCTTCGAGTTTCTTCTGCAACATAGCCGTTGAGTCATTAAGGCAACCTTCTTCTTTTTAGGTGGAGTTTGAAGGTAAAGGAGATAAGAGGATGCCTACCAGTGTATAGTTGAGGGCACTGTACACAAGTGTGTATGAGGGTAAATGAATGAGCAGAATGGGTGGAGTTATGTGACAGTGGACAGAGTGTATGAGTACAGAATGTCTAGAAATGGATGAGGGGTCTTTGTATATATGTATGAGTGAATGGGGCTGGGTTAGAAAGTGTCTGGATGTGCTGTCTGTCATCTCATTCCCTTTCTAACCATCTACTGTTTTCTTCTTTCATGCTGTCTTCCTTTCTCTTTCAATCTGTGCACTTACAGTACCTTCTTTTCTCTTCCCTCACATCCCCTTTCTTGCTTACCCATCACCCAGTGGCAGCCCAAGGGTGATGCAGGGCCATATGCAGAGACTCATCGTGGGGCCTCATTTGCATAAATATTTGCATATCCACTGGGCCTTATTTACATATATTTAATTTACTTTATTTTAAACTATATATGCTTTCTATCTAAAATTTTAGGCGGCTTTCAAAGCAGCCCTTCACAAGTCTCCTTTTTTGTCCCAGTAATGACATGGGGCATATTTACTAAACATTAATGTGTGTTAAATGCCACTGCACCCATAGAAATATATGGGTGCTGCTTCGCTTAGCACATATTAACAATGTTGAATGCATGCTAACCTTTAGTAAACATGCCTCTTAATGAGTGTCTAAATTCCATTTGCATAGATAGAGACGATAAAGAAAGACTACCATATTTCTATATTACTATCCTCCAGTGCCAAGGAAGTACTACAAAATCCTGTTCATTTAGAACCTATAGCAAACTTGCCATATCATAATAGCACTACCAGGACTCACATAGCACCAAAGTAATTTACAGGTATAACCCAGCCTCCGGGCACACCAGCCTTACTTATACCCAATTAGATGTTGCTGTAGTCGTAAAGCCGTGCCTCAGGTTGGAACACCTCTGGAGGGAGTACAGTAGAAAAACACTACCATCCAGCAACTCTACTTACAATAAACTCACTAGAGAAATAAAAAAACTAAATTCATGACACTTCAATAATGGTAAAGCCTAGGACGTGAGAACTATTAAACATTCAGGTAAGATGACACAAATCTTTTACAATAAGGAACTTTAAATAAGGATCCAGAGCCCTTTTCAAATTTCAAATTAAACTGTTTTATTATTTAACAGAACTGTATTTTAAAACCAGAATCCTGTTCAATAGAATAATAGTTCAATAGAATAATACTGGTTAAGATACTGAGAGTAAGAATTGCAATAATTGAGTAAAAACAATTTAACACACTTATATAAAACGTACTAATCTTTCTTTCTTGTTTAGAGAGTTCTTCACTTCAAGTTCACTAAATGTCAGGTAAGTATTCTCTCATAAAACTGTCAGATAATCATGCAATAAATTCTACCTTTAAGAACAAGCTTATTTCCTTAAAGTTGTATTATTCCTTCTTCACAGGTTAAATTCTCTTTCACAGCAGGTAAGTATTCCATTCTAATTCAGAATTGCTGGAATAATCCCTTTGGAGTCATTCAAGTTCCTTAACTGGGTTCTCTTTTTCTTTTGCAGGTTTTTCAGGAGGATTCACAGGTATATATACCTGGACTCAGATATTTTAAACAAACAAAAAGCATTTAAGTTCAAATAAAATGAGATAAGTGCACTAAAAAACAACAACATAAACTTATCTTCCAACAAAAAAAAATCTCTTTCTTGGAGGTGGGGCCCCTGTTCATGCTGGCTCTGACCCACTTCAGGATCTGATCCTCTCCATCAGTTCTCTGGTCACACAGGTGACTTACCTCCAGATGATTCTTCAGCCGTCCCTACTCCCTGACTCTAAGAAAATAATAAAGCAAAGCCCTATCCTTCTTCTAGATGGCCTTAGGTGATAAGACAGTGGCTGGAATGTTAAGAGTTACAGTTTTTTCACCCTTTTCAAGTATTCACTTAAGCTACCCTTAAATAAAAAAATAATTATTAAACCCTGGTCTGAGCCAGATTGCACTAGCTGAGAAGAATCAATAAAGCTAAGAACAAACCTTTCTATCTTCTCTGCTGGTTTCTAGCTAAAAATATAAATTCTAACTGTTGATTTTGGGGGATATTACTAATATAGCTTTTAACTGTGGTTTTAGATTAAGCTTGAGGACATTTAGACTGTCTGCTTTCCTTGTATAGATTTAAATCAGATATCTGTGTGTGCCCACGGTTCAGGAACAGCCTACTGGCCAGAGACACTTAGGTTCCCGCCCACCCTACCCCTCGCCCCACCCACCCCAAGGGCTACATTGCATATATAGTGGTCACATACGTGCTATCTATCCTTTCTAACTTGGATTAAAGCCCACATCTTCTTCATCTTTTCTTCTTCTTCCTCTTCTGGGACTGCTTAATCAATATGTCGTGTATTCAGTGCAATAACTGCGGTACTTTCATTCCAAGACGAAACATTTGGAGCCTAAGAGCTTGTGCTATGTGCCTCAAGTCAGCTGCCATACATGAAGAACTGACTCTACTAAGGAAAGACCTATCTACCATGCATAAAGTACTGACTTTACTGAGGGAAGAACTGGCTGCAAAGAAGCGCACCTCTTCTAGGATACAAGCTGAACAAAGTCCACCACCGCTCCCACAAAGAATCAAACATCCCAGGAACAAATGGATCACAGTTTGTTCTGGTAGATTGCGACCTGTAATGCAGAGACATCAAGAGATATCCCTGCATAATGCCTTCACTGCCTTGGCTAATGATGCCCAATCCAAAGAAACTGAAGGGCCCTTAAATGAGTCAGACAATGCCCAATCTCCTGCTAAAGCACCAAATATGAAGAAAACCTCACCAAGCAGAAAACTACTACTACTTGGAGATTCCATCATCAGAGGCACCAACTTGGGAACACAGTTCAAAGGAGAGAAGATAGTCATGTGCCTACCAGGCTCTTCAGCCAGCAGGAATACAAACCAAGTTGTTGAAGTACTTAGCGCAAAAAGTGAACACTCCAAACTTGATGTTGTTATCCACTTGGGCACAAATGACCTGGCTAGAAACAGTGCCTCTACAGTCCAAAAGGACTTCCAATATCTGGGAGAGAAACTCAAGCCCATTGTTAACACTGTTACATTCTCAGAAGTTCTACCTGTTCTTGGTAAGGGGACAAAAAGGCTGCATCGCATTAACAGCTTTAATACATAGCTCCAGACCTGTGCAAACAAGAAGGATTCAGATTTATTGGCGACTGGGGAAACAGATGGACCAACAAGAGATTATATTGTGCTGATGGACTACATCTCTCTGTCGCAGGGAAAAGAATCCTAAGTGAAAAATTCAGGCAGTATGTGGATATGCATTTAAACTAGGAAAAGGGGGTGATGGATGTGGAGGGTCAAGATCTGCATGCCACCCCCTGCAAAAGCAGAACAACATCAGAAACAGCCACATTTTTAAACCACACAGCAAAAACAAGTGGTAAGAAGTGGGCAGAACAAAATCAATGCAAAATACACACAAGCCAGGTAAATGCTGGAAAGCAATGAGCACAAATGCTCGAAGCTTAGCCAACAAAGTTCCGGACCTGGAAGCCCTAATGGTGGAAATGGATTTGAACATTGCGGCCATTACAGAAATATGGTTTAATGAATCGCATGATTGGGATATAGCCATAGCTGACTATAATAAATTCAGAAGAGACAGAGAAAATGGAAAAGGAGGAGGAGTAGCCTTGTATGTCAAAAGCAATATTAAAATATTAAAATATTAAAGCTACTGAAATGCAGGGGACATGGGGAAAAGAAGAAGCGCTATGGATAGCATTGGAAAGAGGAGATGGCACTGTCATCCATACTGCTGTAGTCTACAGATCTCAGACTCAAATTGAAGAGATAGATAATGAATTGATTATAGATATTACCAAGATAGCCACAAAGGGGGAAGCGATAATTTTGGGTGAATTTAATCTACCTGATGTGGATTGGGTTACTCCTTCTGCCTATCTGGAAAGAAGCAAAATAATTGTGGATGCTCTCCAAGATGCATTACTTAGACAAATGGTGATGGAACCAACCAGGGAAAGCTCAGCGCTGAATTTAGTGCTCACCAACTGTGATAGTGTGTCGAATGTCTGTGTGAGTGCCTCTGTGAGCAACAGCAATCATCACATGGTGTGGTTTGAGAGAAAAGCCAAGGTACAGGCCAATCATAGCAAGCTCAAAGTCCTAAACTTCAAAAACACTGACTTCAATAAAATGGCTGAGTACCTAAGGGAGGAGATGACGGGGTGGAAGGAGATAAGGGAAGTGGAATTGCAATGGGCTAAACTAAAGGTGGCAATAAAAGGGGCAACAGATAAATTTGTAAGAGAAGTAAATAAAAACAAGAGGAGAAGGAAACCTATTTGGTTTAACAAAGAAGTGGCTGCTCAAATAAAGGCAAAAAACAAAGCTTTTGCAAAATTCAAAAGCTTGCAAACAGAAGAACACAGAAATGAATACAGGATCAAACTCAAAGAGTCAAAAAGAGAAATAAGGATAGCAAAATCAAAGGCAGAGGAAAAGATGGCTAAAAATGTTAAGGGTGGCGACAAAACTTTCTTCAGGTATATATGGGAAAGGAAGAAGATCAGAGTTGGAATTGCAGGACTCAGAAGTGCTGTGAAAGGACTCGTGGAAAGTGACATTGAAAAAGCAAAATTGCTAAACAAATACTTCTGCTCTGTTTTTACTAAAGAAAATCCTGGAGATGGACCAGCTGTGACTCCCAAATATAAAAATGGGAATGAAGTAGATTCCACACCATTCAGAGAAGATGAGGTGTTAGAACAACTTGCTAAACTTAAAGTGGACAAAGCCATGGGACCGGATGGGATAAATCCCAGGATACTGAAAGAGCTCAGAGAATTTCTTGCAGGGCCGTTAAAGGATGTCTTCCACAGATCCTTGGAAACAGGAGAGGTTCCTCAGGACTGGAGAATGGCTGATGTCGTACCTCTACACAAAAGTGGCGACAGGGAAGAAGTGTCAAACTACAGGTCCGTGAGCCTTACCTCGGTGGCAGGAAAAGTAATGGAGGTGTTCCTGAAAGAGCGAACAGTGAACTTTCTCAAAAGCAACAGGTTGCAAGATCCGAGGCAACATGGTTTTACTTAAGGACAGTCTTGCCAAACAAATCTGATTGAGTTCTTTGCCTGGGTGACCAAGGAACTAGATTAGGGGCATGCAATGGATGTCATCTACCTGGATTTCAGCAAAGCCTTTGATACTGTTCCTCATAGGAGGCTTGTCAATAAACTCAGTAGCTTGGGGATGGGTCCCAAGATGGTAAACTGCATTAGAAATTGGTTGACTGACAGATGACAGAATGTGATGGTAAATGAAGCTCACTCGGATGAAACGAAGGTGATTAGCGGGACGCCCCAGGGTTCGGTCCTTGGCCCGGCACTGTTCAATGTTTTTGTGAGTGATATTGCTGAAGGGCTGAATGGAAAAGTGTCTTTTTGCAGATGACACAAAAATTTGCAACAGAGTGGACTCCCCCGAGGGAGTGGATAACATGAGGAAAGATCTACAAAAGCTGGAAGAATGGTCTAATGCTTGGAAATTACGATTTAATGCGAAAAAGTGCAGTGTCATGCATTTAGGTAGTAGAAATCCAAGGAAAATATACGCGATAGGGGGCGAGAGGTTGGTGTGCACGGTTCAGGAGAAAGACCTTGGTGTGATTATCTCTGATGATCTCAAGGTGGCAAAACAGTGCAACAGGGCGGTGGCAAAAGCCAGGAGGATGTTGGGCTGCATACAGGGGCGGCTCTATAATGAGGCCAAGTGAGGCAGTGGCCTCAGGTGGCAACTTTTTTGGGCCGGCAAAATTGCCCCCAAAAAGACCGCCTCACTCGGCCCTCAAAATAAAAAAAATAAAAAAACTCCGGCGTAAGAAGCAGCTGCCGCTGCCACTCCAGCGGCAGCAGCATGAGGAGCCCAGCAGCAGTCCTCCCCACCAGAGAGTTTGCTAGTTTCCCCTCTGTTTCCCCTGGTTTCGCCGGCTCCGCTTTGCAGAGTCGCGGCGAAGAGACAGTGTTTCCCTTAACCGCGGCTCTGTTAAACCTGAGTCCGTGGCACTGATGGGAAACAGGAAATCCTTTTTCCCATCAGCACGACGGGCTCAGCTTTAACAGAGCCTCGCGAAAGGGAAACACTGCCCCTTCGCCACGGCTCTGCAAAGCGGAGCCAGCGAAGAGGGGAAACAGAGGGGAAACCAGCAGGCTCTCCGGTGGGGCGGGCTTCCGCGGGGCTCCTCATTATGTTGCTGCTGCTGCTGGAGCAGCAGCAGCGCTGCTTCTTACGCCAGAGTTTTTTTATTTTTTCAATTTCTCTGGGTTGGGGGGAAGGGGGCTAGGACTGGAACTTGGCTGATGGGGGGGGGTAGGACAGGAACTGGACTGATCGGGGGGTGTAGAACTGGAAATGGGCTGATGGGGGGTTAGTACTGGAAATTGGATGATCGGGCGGGGAGCTAGGACTGGTTTTGGGCTATGGGTGGGTTAGAACTGGAAACGGGCTGATGGGGGGGGGTTAGGACTGGAAATCGACTGATGGGGGTTTAGAACTGGAAATGGACTGATCAGGAGGGAGGCTAGGACTGGTAATGGGCTATCGGGGGGGTTAGAACTGGAAATGGGCTGATGGGGGCTTAGGACTGGAAATGGGCTGATTAGAGGGGGTTAGGACTGTTTATGGGCTATCGGGGGAGGGCTAGGACTGGAAATGGACTGATGGGGGTTTAGAACTGGAAATGGACTGATGGGGGGTTAGGACTGGTAATGGGCTATGGGGGAAGACTAGGACAGGAAATGGGCTGATTGGGGGGCTAGGACTGAAAATGGAGTTATTGGAGGGTTACGACTGGTAATGGGCTGATTGGGGGGCTAGGACTGAAAATGGACTTATTGGAGGGTTACGACTGGTAATGAGCTGATTGGGGGGCTGGGGCTAGGACTGGGGTGGGCTGATAAAGGGAATAGGACTAGAAATGGGCTGGGACAGGAAATGGGCTGATAGGGAGGGCTAGAGATACAAATGGGCTGATGCGGGGGATGGTAGAATAGGACTGGAAGGGAGCAGATACTGAGAGGGTCTGCCAGGGGAAGGATGAAGCAGGAAGGGAAGGAGGGGGCTAGAAAGGAGCTGACACCTGGGATGTACCGAAGGGGGACTGGAAGGGAGCTGACACTTGGGGATGGGAGTGGTAGGTGGCTGGGTAATAAGGAGGAGGCTGGAAGGGAGCTGACATGCGAATGGCACTGGAAGGGAAATGGACAGAGGGTAGGGTGGCTGGAAGGGAGTTGACTGGGGGGTGGCACTGAGAGTGGACCTGAGCTGATACCTGGGATGGTATTTGGACTAGAAGGGGCTGGACAGTGGGAAAGGAGGGGGACTGGAAGGCAGTCATGGGAATGCAAGGTGATTGACATTAGAAGGTACTGGGAGGGGAGGACTGGAAAGGGGTCTGATACTGGGGAGGGTTACTGGAACTGGAAATGGGCTGATGGAAGGAAGTGAAAAAAACAAAAGAAGAGATAAGAAATGGCAGATGGACCATGGACCATAGATCACAGAAAGAGAGCTAAGAGAAGACAGGAAAGCAGAAGCCTCAGATCGGGACCAGCATGATCAGAGAATAAAATGGTCAGACAACAAAGGTAGAACAATTAATTTTATTTAATTTTGGTGATTGGACTTTGTGCTATTTTTATATTTTACACAGTATTGGGGAACTGCATCTCTTATTTATCTGATGTTGCACTGCATGTGGACTCTGGCTTCTTGGGGTTTCAGTTTAAATTTTGTCTACATATTTTTATTTTTACTTTAGATTATGGTTACTTATTCTGTACTTGGTGAGGGTCGATGTTGTGCGTGTGTTCTGTTAACATGCAGTTTGTATATAAAGATCTATACTATACTGTAGTAATTTGACTTGTTCAGCTTTTCAAATAGGTGTATGGATGTTCCAGGGCCACTGTAGTATTTATTTATTTATTTAACAGTATTTCTATACCGCCTTCTCCTTCAATCAAGGCAGTCTACAGTATTTACAGTGATGCTTTTTTTGGATGGGCTCCTTATGTGACTTTTGGAAGTTTGTGCTGATATGGTATGGTATGGTAGGTTTGCTTTTTGTTGTAGGTTTTTTTTATTAGTTCACAATATGCCTGGTACTGGAGAATAGTGGTTGTTGTTGTTGTTAGTGAGATGATCAGAATCAGATTTTTTTTTAAAATATTGAGTTCTGAGGGTGAATGTCCTGGTTCTGCTCTGCACCTACTGTGGATGCAAAATATATGTTGAAAAAGAAAAAGCGAGAACCATAACGCAGTTTATAACAAAATAAAAATGGGTTATAATTTAGTTTTATAAACTGTGCTGTTGGTTCTTGCTGTCTTTTAGTTCCTTGGTGTGCAAACAGGACCATACCTAGCCTGTGCAAGCAGTGCAGCCACACAGGGCGTAAAGGCTTTGGGGCGCATTTCGGCTGTCTGCTGTTGCTCTGCCGCCACTGGCAGGACAATAACAGGCAGTTAAAATGCACCCCAAGCCTTTTCACAGACCTTTAAGCAGGTCTGGTCCCTCCCTCCTCCGACACAATGTCAGAGCAGGGAGGGACAGATCAGCTTAGAGTGCCGGCGCCTTTCAGATCTGGCGCATGCCCCCCTCCTCCTCCCCATACCTCCGTCCAGCGCTGCCGGCACCGCCGTGAAAAAAAGAGAGGGCGGCAGCAGCAGAGAAAGAGCAGGCAGAGCTGGACGGAGGTATGGAGGGAGAGGGGGGCGTGCATCCGAGTTGCAAGTCGCACAAGATGCGATTGCAGTTCGATACGGCCCTGTGTGCAAACATCTTGCATTTCCTCCATATAATCTAATCGGCTTTTTGGTTTGGTTCAGTCTCTGATTGGATTTCTGAAAAAGCTCCGCCCCCCTCTAAGGTGGTGGTGGTGGTGGGGGGGGACACCATCTCATTCTTCGCCTCAGGCAGCAGATTGCCTTGAGCCGCCCCTGGCTGCATACAAAGAGGGATTACCAGCAGAAAGGAAGAGGTACTTATGCCACTGTACAGGTCGCTGGTGAGGCCTCACTTGGAATACTGTGTTCAGTTTTGGAGACCATATCTTGCAAAATATTTAAAAAGACTGGAAACTGTTCAGAGGAAGGCAACCAAAATGATTTGGAGCCTGCGTCAGAAGCCTTATGAGAAGAGACTTGAAGACCTAAATATGTACACTTTGGAGGAGAGGAGGGACAGGGGAGATATGATTCAGACCTGTAACTACTTAAAGAGAAACGATGAACAAACAAATCTCTTCCAAAGACGGGGAAGCTATAAAACTAGAGGGCATAACATGAAGCTGCAAGGTGGAAAATTGAAAGGCAATGTCAGGAAATATTTTTTCACTGAAAGGGTGGTGGATGCTTGGAATGCCCTCCCGATGGAAGTGGTGGGGGCAAACACGGTGACGGAATTCAAAATGGCATGGGACAAACACAGCGGATCCCTTTACAGAAACAGGATAAAAACAAAATAAACTGAACCATCTAACTTCTCAACAAATAGGGGTGTCCTACATGGAGTGGTGGGTTCACCATTAAACAAAGACATGGGGAGGGGTGGCCTGCACAGAGCGACAGGTACACCTACTCTTGCCATATTGCTGGGCAGACTAGATGGACCACGCTGGTCTTTATCTGCCATCATTTACTATGTTACTATGTTACTGTGCAAGCTGTGACACCAGTTTTCAAGAGTTTTGGTTCTGCTGAATGCAGGCTGTCAGGAAAATTACAAGCTAGCTGCTTTTAAAGACAGGGCTTTTGAATTAGAATCTCTCTTCTCTCAGAAACTGTGGCTGAACTCCAGGCATGCTATAACAAACAGCAAAGGATCACAGTTTTTCTTTTCTCTTAGAACAGACTCAAGTCTCCATGTGGAGCCCGATTCACAGAGGAGGCCGTCCAGATGTTCCCAATGAAGATGGGGCTGTGTGAACCCAATTCTGCTCCGCATGAACAAAATGTTCCCAAGGTAGCCAGAATCGCATCCGGGGACAGCCCAGCATGCCCCTTCCACCTGTGGGGATGTCCTCCCTGTAGGTACCGCAACATCTGTTGCTCCAGCCCCCCATTTCTCCCTGCCCGACCCACGGCTGACCTGCCGCAGCCTGAATCAGGAGGCGTGGATCCCCCTCCGCACCTGGCCCCAGCCCCGGGGGGAGGGGGATCCTCGCGCCAGATCAGGCCAAAAGTGCTGCTTATACCACCTTTGAGGTAGTATAAGCAGCATGTCCCCATGGGCCTGGCAGCCTGTACAGGGCCGTGACCTGAATCAGCCCAGTACGTGCTACCGGGCTGGCCCACCCCCACTCTGCCTTATTCCCGCCCCCTCCCACCTCCCGCCAGCTCTCTCCGTTCTGATGCATAGGACATACAGGGAAAGCCAGAGAGGGAATCGGGCCCGGATGGCTTGCGGGGCTGCACCTCCCACCGGGACGTGCAGCCCCACAACCTGTGTTCGTGAATGACCTCCATAGGCTTTTAAAACCAGAACTTCTTTTCCAGGTTGATCCTTTCTAGAAACCTGTGCATACAATCCCCTGTCACGGCACAGTTCTTCAGCTTTTGTCTCAGCTGTTTCCTTTAACACTGGCTGAGACCCTTTTCACTATTTTCTCTCTACTCTGGTAGAATCTCTGGATCAACCAGATTGAATCTGGCACAATCCAAGTAGCTTTAACCCAATTTATCAGCTTGTGACAGCTATAACCGCAGTCAAATTCCTCTGACCAATTAAATCTTTTTCAAATCAATTTTCAGGTTTTCAGCCAACAAATATTAGCCAGCTTAATCAATCCTTGAACAACCCCTAATTAAGATACTTCAAATGAATAAATCAAATCTCTTCTACAGATCTTATCTTAAAAATGTCACACTTTCAAGCTTCTGGCTGTCCAAAAATTACAGAGACCATTTCAGCTTTGTTAAATATTTCAAAGTTCGGGAGGAGATCAGCTGTACCTGGGAGCTAACGCGGTTTCTTTCATTGCCGCGGAGCAGCACAGCAGGTGAGAGCTGAAGGCCTGATAGACCAACTGCAGGCACTGGGTGGACGTCCTAGGCGTCGAGGACCTTCCACCCGAGCCCTACAAAGCCCAGCGGGAGTAGAGCATTGTTGGAGGAGATCAGCTGTACCTGGGAGCTGATGCGGTTTCTTTCATTGCCGCGGAGCAGCGCAGCAGGTTGGAGCTGGAGGCCTGATAGACCAACTGCAGGCACTGGGTGGACGTCCTAGGTGTTGAGGACCTTCCCCCCGAACCCTACAAAGCCCAGCGGGAGTAGAGCATTGTTGGAGGAGATCAGCTGTACCTGGGAGCTGACACGGTTTCTTTCATCGCCACGGAGCAGCACAGCAAATGGGAGCTGGAGGCCTGATAGACCAACTGCAGGCACTGAGTGGACGTCCTAGGCATCAAGGACCTTCCCCCTGAGCCCTACAAAGCACAGCAGGCATTACACGCGGCCGCGTTTTGCGGCCTGCGTGGCTGCGTCCTAAGGGGCGTGTCTCAAGGGGCAGGACACGCCCCTTTGGCGCCCACGAGACGCTCTCGAGAAAGCTGGAAGTTGGAGTGCTGTACCTATGGGGAAACCAAAGGCGAAGTCAGCAGTCAAGTCTGCAGTAGGAGATGGTGTGCAAGGAGGTAAGTTGGTGGGCCCCATGGACAAGCACATAACTTCTCTGCTGCCTGCTAATCAATCGCTGGATGGGGCTTCTCTAAGTCCTGATACCCGGTCACCACCTCCTTTTCCTCAACTTCCTCATTCGTCTACTTTTTTGGATTTTTCTCCGGATGTTGTACACCCATCCCTCTGCCCTGTAGATCCGGCAGTGTCTGATGGTTTGGTCACCCCTCCTTCTGGGGAGGTGACCCTTACAGACATTTGGACTGCAATTCAAAAGATTGATACTCGTTTGTCCTCAACTGTTTCTTCTTTGTGTAGATTTACCTATGATGTGGTCAGTAAAATGAAAGATATTGATCAGCAATTAAGTTCTATAACTAAGTTGACTGCCCGTACTGATTCTCAGCTCCAGACTTGCCAGAATCGCAATGTTGCTTTAGAGATGCTTTGGCAATTTCCTATCGTTTGGAGATGTTAAAGAATCAATATAGGGCAAGAAACTTACGTTTCCTTAATTTTCCTTCTACCCATTTGTTGTCTTCAGACATTTTGTTGCAAAAATATTTTACTGAAGTTTTGCAATTGAAAGGAACTTTAGTAGTAGTCCAAATGTATTCCCTTTCTGTTGGTGCTCTGGCCGCACCGAAAGTAGAAGGGGCTGTTCCTCCTTCAGACAATTCGGTGGGCCAGAACTTGACAGCTTTTTTGGAAGATTTTTTGGACATCATTCCTAGGCGTTGCACCTTGGTGGTAACATTTAGGTATGAGTCTATTAAGTTAACTGTCTTGAGAGCCTACTTTAAACATAGAGAGGCTCTATTTTGTGGGTCCAAATTACAAGTTTTTCCAGATGTGGGTCGGACCACCCAGTCTGGCGTAGGCAGTTTCTGGAGTTAAAAGCTCGGGTGGTAGCTTTGGGGGCCTCCTTTTTCCTTAAATTTCCTTGTCGTTGTATTATAACATTTGAGGGACAAAATTATGTTTATACTGCTGTAACTCAGTTACTCCAGTTTTTGTCTGTTAAGGAATTGGTTGAGAAATAATGTGGTGGCGAGACAGGTATAGAGCCCAAAGAAAGTGGGGAAAAACAGCCTTTTACTTCTGGGCAGAAGAAAGGTTCAGGGAGTTTAAGGGTTAAAACTCTAACCAAAGAAAAAAACTCTGTGCACAGAGATGTAGAGAGTGAGCCATGCCCTAGCTCCATGGTGACCAGGGGAGGTGACGAGGGAAGCCTGGGGGTGGAGTCTGAGGCTATAGGGCAGCCCCAATCATATAAGCAGAGAGAGTCTTCCAGAGAAGGAGGAACAAAGGGGGGAACGAAAGCAGGAGGAGATCGTGTCCGTGGGCGGAGTCCAGGAGGGAAATCCTCTGAGGAGGAGACATTCCCTAGCAGGCTGGACACTAGCAGAGAATCTCTTGAAACTACAGGAAGTAAGGATATTAGGAGGACACATGTAAGAGAGAAGTGCTCTATCAGAAGCATCAAAGGAGATCCTTATTGCATGCAGCATTCAGACAACTCAAGCCCTGAAGGAAGCCTAGCTGGTAGGAAGAGTACAGCTGGCTTGGAACGCAGGAGAGTTGATTCTGGGGGAAATGCTGGTGGAAGGCAAGGAACAGAAATCTCTGTGAGAGAGTCTGTGGAGAAGGTTCTACCTGTGGCACAGCCTGAGAGAAGACAGGTTGCTGGAAACAAGGTGAGCCCCTTGCAAGTTTTAAAAGGTTTATTAAAAAAGAAAGATCTCCTATATCCTTCCCCTGCAACTCAGCGTAGTGAGGATTCCCAATGGGAACAGGTTTTGAAATTGTTGGAGCAGTTAAAACCTGCTGTTAGAGACGCTGAGGCCAGCCAGGTGCTAATTGAACCAAATGAGGAAAGTATGGAAGTAGAAGAAAGCCTTTCAGAAAGTGTATGTTCTGATGTTGAAATGGATTGCTCTTATTGTGTGAGTCAGAAGAAGTAAAAGCTGTATGGTTTTTAAAAGTAGTGAAAAAGCCAGAAGCTTTGGAAAGTTTATGACCTGCTGGAAATTTGGTAATTAAAGCACTAATGTTGAGCTAGTCAGACAGGCTCAAAGAAGGCTACGAATGCTGGAAGTTAAAAGCCAATATTTGCAACTTGAAAGTGAAGAATGCCAATGTCTTTAAAAAGGAATGATACAAAGGTTTAGCAGCTTGTAACCAAGAAGCCAAGGTGCTGTGCAGAGCCCTGAGTGATACAGATTTGTGCTATACCAAGCTTGGGACCTACGAATGTAATCTTGACTGAAGGCAAGGTTTATTGCTTTGTTTAAAACAAGCTGTTTGAAACGGCTAATGCCTGAACTGTGCTGTAAAGTTTGTTTTCCTTTTTGAATGGAGAAGTATCCCATTTTTGTTCTGGTTATATCTGAACTGCTGACAAAGAAGTTCAATGGTTAAGTAGAAAATAAAATTCCTGTTACCTTTGAAACCCTCGGCTGTTTTGGTTCTTAACACACAACTACATTATTGAGACGCCTCAGCATTGGGAATTCAGGTGATAAGGGACATAAAGAGGTACGCTCACTACATATAGGCAACCGCCTAACCAGTAGAGGGCGCTACAATAATCAGGTGGGATGTTTAATAAGTGCTCCCTAGTGTGGGGTTAGAAATAACCCCTTTTTTCCTTTGTATTTCTTCTTTCCACGATTCAAATGCTAATCTTCTCCCTTGATGTGGTTTTGCCATAATGTGATTAATTTGTTCTTGAATTTTTTGTAAGATGCTTGTAATTGATTTCTTGATACTTATTTGTATTCATGGAAAACTTAAAATAAAAAAATATATATTTCAAAGTTCTTTCCAAATACCTCCAAAAGTCCTCAAGTCAAACCTTCATTCATTACTGCAGCAAGCAAATCTCTCTCTCTCTGCCCTGACAGTGCCAACTCTCTCTTCATGCCAACACACCAGCATTCCAAGTCACTCAGAAAAGTATTCTTCCACTCATCTCCCAAAGAAATAGTTCCTGATACCTTTCAAAATATACTCTTTCCTACAAATTAAGGAAAGTCCCCCCCTCATAGCAGCCCTAATTATTCTTTTAAAGGATTTTTAGTACCATCACTTTAAATCTTAATAGATTAGAAATACAAATTACATAACTAAGTCACTGAAACTCTGTCTTTCTGCCTACAATAAGCTTCATCAGAGCTCTCCAGGGAGATCCCTGCTCTGCCTGATAGCGCAGCCTCATGCCCTTTCATTTAACTATTGAAGTACTTGAAAGACAGCCAGCAGCCCCAATCTTTATTTAATTTGTACTGCAGCCATGGTTTTTAAAGCCTGCTCAGCATTACAACCTAAGCTTTTCTTTATTTTAATTTTAAAACGGCTACCATACTTCCTTTCTCATTTAAAACTGAAAAGCATCAGTAAGGTTTTAACACTTGCTGCCCGAAACTGCAGCAAGCCCAAATTTTATTTTGTTTGCATGAAGCCATGTCAGCCCTGCTTTTCTTTTTTTTTTCTAACATGGTTTCATCTTTCTCCTGCCCAATGCCAGCACTACCAACAAACCAAAGGCACCTGAAACCCCTCAAGGAACTTTAATTTTTATTCTTATTATAATCCACTGGTTACACAAGAATCAGTGTATGCCAAGACTGTTCGGGCCCCCAAACCCCGGATATTCACTTCCGTGGCAAAGGAAGTGAATATCTGGGTCTGGCCGTGCTGCCTGGAAGCTGCTGAGGCTTGCCCCGATGCTAGCTGGCTACCATCGGGGTGCGTAGGGGACTTAGGCGTTGTATGTGCCGTCAAATATCTGGTTAGCAGGCATTTACACAGTTAACTGGCTGTTAACCATGTAAATGCCTTTTGATTATTGGGCCCTACATTCCTAAAGCTGAAGGAGGACTAGGCCTCATAGAAACTGATTACACCTACAGAGTTACTATCATAGGATTCCAGGCCTACCTAACAGCATCATTATCGGATCCAAATATGCAAAAAGTGCTGAAATACGAAAGTAAACATCCAGAATCTGTTTCCATCATCAAACTTGGACAAGCGTTCCAAAGACTAGAAGGAATGAGTGAGAATCCACAAGCACACACAAGAAAAAAGCAACAGAATTTGCAAAACAAGAGAAAAAACTCTTCAAAGAATTAGATCAGCAAATGTGGAAAGACAAGTGGCAAATGCACAAATACAATGAGAAATACAAAGTGTTACTCCAGGCAGGGGCAGCGGAAGAGCTTTTACTTTGGGGTGGGCCCAAGTACCCCAGTTCCACCCTAACTCTGCCCTTTGGCAGAGACACTTCCTGTTCTGCCCGCGGGGATCCGATCTTCCACGGGTAGACAGGAAGGGTCATGATCATGACTTTTCTTCTTCTGCCCACAAGGGATGGGATCCCCCTGGGCAGCTTGTTGCCTGTCGGCTGCGATCATGGCAAAGACCCTTCCAGTTCTGCCCATGGGGATCCGATCTCCTGTGAGCAAACAGGAAGGGTCTTTGCCGCGATCACGGCTTCTCTTTCTCTTCTGCCCATGGGGGATGGGATCCCTGCCGGCAGTTTACTGCCTGCCAGCTGAGATTTTTAGTGGGACCAGGGCACATATGGCCCATCCCTTTCCAATGCCTGTGAGTCCAGGAACCCTTTTTTGATCAATAACAGACACAAGAATAGTTAAGGAGAGGTGAACTGAAACCAAAGGATGAGAGATTGATAGTTCCAGCCCAGGACAGCAGTTTAAGGATGGGATGGTTTTCAGTGAGCAGTGAAAAATATGGCAACACAGACAAAGGTTGATTTTATTTGTATTTATTTATTTATTTTATTTAACAGGTCTTCTATACTGCTGAATCATACATTCAAAGCGGTTTCCATAGAACAGTTACAGCAACGAGCTTTACATCGAACAGGAGTATATAACTTGGAGGTTAATTGGGATATTACAAATGATTAACAATTGTTTACTATATACAATGAAATTGTTGCAATGTTATGTAGTCCATTCCGTTAAGGCTCATGGTCTTCTGGGGTGGCTCCAAAGTATTCTATGAAAAGGTGAGTTTTTATTGCCTTCCTGAAGTCTACTAGGTCTTTGATTGCTCTTGTTGAGGTGGGGAGATCGTTCCATAGCTGGGGTGCAAACAGGGAGAACGCTCTCTTGCAGGTGGATTGATTTTGTAAAAAAGACCTGGAAACAGTTACTCACCTCATAGATGTCTGTGAAGTTCTGATGGTGGAAAATTTCAATACAGAAAGGCACAACAAACTAGCATGCCTCATCCATTGGAAACTCTGTAAACACTACAATATCACTGTGCCTGAAAAACACTGGGATCATGACTTTAAGAGAATTGCAGAGAATAAAGAGGTTATGATCATCTGAGGCATTCCCATTCCAATGGATAAGAAACTGGATCGAGGAAACCCGACATAGTGGTAAAGGAGAAAAACACAGAACGGCATTGATAATGGAGGTGTTGGTTCTGAGTGATTATTTTGTGAATTGCATGGAGAGGCAGAAGATCCTGAAGTACCAAGAAATGCAGTCAGAGACCAAGAAATGTTGTTGTTGGTAAGTGCCGTCGAGTCGGAGTCGACTCATGGCGACCCTCTGGATAGCTATCCTAAATTGTGTTCGGTCTTCAGTCAGGCGGCTCATTGTTGACAGACTGGTACCCGTAGCTGCTGTTATTGTATCGATCCATCTCATTGCTGGCCTTCCTCTTTTGCGTTGACCTTCTGTCTTGCCAAGCATGATGTCTTTCTCTAATGATCTCTCTCTCCGCATGATGTGTCCAAAGTATGAAAGTCGAAGTCTTGTCATCTGAGCTTCTAAAGAAAGCTTAGGTTTGATCTCCACTAGTACAGACTGGTTTGTTCTTCGGGCAGTCCATGGTATACACAGTATTTGCCGCCAGCTCCATAATTCAAAGGCATCAATTTTCTTCCTGTCTATCTTTTTCACTGTCCAGCTTTCACATCCATATGATGTTATTGAAAATACCATGACTTGAACAAGTCGAATCTTTGTATGGAGAGAGACATCTCTGCTCTTCAGAATCTTATCTAGGTCTTTCATAGCCATTCTGCCAAGAGCAATGCGTCGTCTGATTTCTTGACTGCTTGTTGCTTCTTTATTGATAGTTGATCCAAGTAGGTTAAAGTTATTCACGATTTCAATTTCTTCTCCTTCGACAATGAACCTGTTGATTATGCCAGTTGTCATGATCTTTGTCTTCGTTACATTAAGGTGCAGGCCCATTTTGAGACTATGTTCTTTGAGGAACAGTATCAAAGGCTTTGCTGAAATCTAGGTAGATCACATCCATTGCATGCTCTTAATCTAGTTCTCTGGTCACCCAGTCAAAGAACTCAATCAGATTTGTTTGGCAAGATCGTCCTTTGGTAAAATCATATTGCCTCGGATCATGAAACCTGTTAGTTTCGAGAAAGTCCACTATTCGCTCTTTCAGGAGCTCCTCCATTACTTTTCATGAGAACAAAAGAACATAAGATATGCCATACTGGGTCAGACCAAGGTCCATCAAAACCAGTATCCTGTTTACAAGAGTAACCAATCTAGGTCATAAGTACCTAGCAGTTTCCCTAAAAGACACAGGTTCCACAATGCTTGTACTTGGGCAAGCACTGGATATCCCGGGTCCTGCCACTGAGGTAAGTCTTACTGGCCTGTAGTTTGTCACTTCTTCCCTATTACCACTTTTGTGAAGAGGTACCACATGAGCCCTTCTCCAGTCCTGTGGAACTTCCCCTGTCTCCAAGGATCTATTGAAAACATCCTTTAATAGCCCTTGAAGAATCTGTCTGAGCGCTTTCAGTATCCTGGGATGTATCCTATCCGGTCCCATGGCCTTGTCCACTTTCAGTTTTGCAAGCTGTTCTAACATATAATTTTCTGTGAATGGTTTGGTATCTACTCCATTTCCATTTGTATATTTGTCAATAACAGACGGTCCTTCTCTAGGATTTGCTTTAGAAAAAAAACAGAAGTATTCATTTAGCATTTTCGTTTTTTCAATGTTACTCTCCACAAATCTGTTCATGGCACTTTTGAGTCCTGCAATTCTTCCTCTGATTTTCTTCCTTTCCCAAATATACCTGAAAAAATTTTGTTATCACACTTCACATCTTTATTCATCTTTTCTTCTGCCTTTGATTTTGCTATCCTTATTTCTCTTTTTGTCTCTTTTAGTTTTATCCTGTATTCTTTTCTGTGTTCCTCTGTTTTCAAACTTCTGAATTTTGTGAAAGCTATATTTTTTGTCTTTATTTGTGCAGTCACTTCTTTGGAGAACCAAATAGGTTTCCTTTTCCTCTTGTTTTTATTTACTTTCCTTACATATGTATCTGCTGCCCCTTTTATTGTCTCCTTTAGTTTAGCCCATTGCAATTCCACTTCCCTTATCCCCTCCCACCCTGCCAACTCCACTTGGCTATTTTACTGAAGTCAGTGTTTTTGAAGTCTAGGACTTTGAGCTTGCTGTGATTGGACTCCACTTTGACTTTTATCTCAAACCACACTGTGTGATGATTGCTGCTACTCACATGGGCACCCACCTGGACATTTGACACGCTATCTCCGTTGGTGAGTACTAAATCCAGCTTAGAGCTTTCCCTGTTCGGGCCCCATTTTCCAACTCACTCCTTCCCTAGCCTCTTATTCCATTCTGTCATCACCCACTCCCCATTACCACATATCCACGCTCTGTAATCACCATCCTCCTCTCACTCATCTCCTTGCCAACTTCCCTTGGCCTCTCTCACAAAATTCCACCATATCCCCCCTCTCTCTCTCTCACCACCCCAATTCAGCATCTCACTATCCCCTCAACCTTCCCCTTTTCCTCCAAAAGTCCAGCATTTCCCTCTTTCTCTTCCATCTCCCCACTCTTTTTCCCTTCCCCAAACCCATAGACCAGCAGCTTTCTATCCCTGTCCATTTCTCCAAACTATTCCCTTCAAGTAGTCCAGAATCTCTCCTACCTTCTTCCTCTCCCTCTGTCCTGTCGGGATTATTAGTAGCACAAAAATAAGTTAGACTCTCTGTTGTCCAGGGGAAATAGCTACTAATACCCAGCCCAAAGTTCGGTGAGTTATTCTGGCAATGAGCCACGAAAGAAGTCTGGTCTGAAGATATATATTAGAATTTATTATAGGCAACCAGGTAGAAAAATATACAAACACACATATAGCTAATTAGAAACATGAGGTAGAAATTTGTTATAGTACAGATGTACAATTGGACAACGTAATAAATCACTAATTAGTAACCAGACGTCACTGATGCGCTCTGCACTGAGGGAAAGTAAGAAATATATTGCTAACCCCTTGCCTATCCAGGAGAGGAGAGATAAGCCAGTACCTTAGCTCCGTCAGGCACTCAGGAACAGCACAGTCCAAGGAGGCAGCTCCTAGCTAATGCAGGCTCCAGCCCCGTCAGGCGAGCCGTAGTAAGTCTGAACCGGAGGTATCTGTGAAAGTCTTATCTCAGACCTTTGGAGGACGGCCTAGCCCACACGTAGTGGCCGTCTGGCGGAAGGCTCAGGGCGCAGGAATCAGGTATGCAGTGCACAGCCAGAAGGAACCGGTGCAGAAGTCTGTATGAACAGGTGGGAAAAAGCCCCCAACTCTTCTTACTAAAGTTCCAGTGCAGACCGCATTATTCTCTGTGAGAATCCTCCATCATAGGTCCGATGATTGGTTGGCACCAGGCAGTCTGAGGTGTTCTCAGCGAATCAGGAGGTAGATGATGGGCATCTTCTTGCAAACAAAGGATCCATAGTAAGAAGTAACTTCTGGGCATATGTACAAGTGTCCAAGGACAGTGAAGCAGCAGATGTCCTTGCATGCGGGCAGTAAATTAGCCACGGACAATAGCTTCTGTATGTATGCACACTTAGAAACGCTGTGCAAGCAGTTGCTTGGAGGGCAGGCTTATAGCTGAACACAGCAAAAGTGTAGTGAAGAATCCATCTTGTCTGTGCAGTTTGGTTCAGGCCTGAGTTGCTGAGCAGGCCGGAGATTTGCATGTAGAATTGCAGGGGTACCAGCCCTACATCTCCCCCCCCCCCCTTGTAAGATGGAGGATGCTACAAGGGAGTACACTCCATCGTACAAAGCCTAACTAGCAGTACTACCGTGCAGGTCAGAACCAAATGACAAATGATTGACTAATGCATGAGAAGTGGACAATACATCAAGCACAAAAGATGCATGAAAGCAATACTGCATGAGAAATAAGACATGGAATACACTCAAGCAATAAAAGAAGTCAAAATAAAATGACATAGATACAGTCAAGTTAAGTCAATTAAGATAAGACGTGTTAACTTCAAACTGAAGAGTATATAGATAGTATCCAAACCAAAAATGCATATCAGTAATGCAATATAATGTGTTAGTGTAACACCATGGTGAACACTCAAATGTAATGATAAGCAATGTGTAACTGTGTTAGTAAAGTAAACACATGCTAGCTATAAAAAAAACAACTCAATGAAGAGTAATGGATAACTTTCAAGGAAAATGGTGACACTTATTCAAAAGTGTGACGTTCCAGCAAATCCTGCAGACGCATGGCAGGCAGCAGAGGTGCAGGATGCATAGAGCGACGAAGAGTACGAATCTGTCTCTGTTGATACAAAGAGATAAGAAACTGGAGCACCAACAGAAAGAAAAGACCAGGCACAATGACATGTAACATAAAATCAGTTTGTAAAATGTCCACATCACGTGAATCAAAGTTATAATCAGCAATGGCAAGGTTGTCCTGGTCAATAGACAGTTCAACTGTGTGAGAGTCCTTATAGTCCAAAAGATAGGTCAAGGCTGCAGTGAAGTCAATCTCGTGACCTCGAAACACATCCAATATCTGGAGCTCTGTCGAAACAGGGTCAGCATCTAGATAAAACAAGGAAACTCCACCAACATTAACAATGGAGTTCTTGGGAACATCAATCAAGCAAACATTGCAGGGTAGAGGAACTCTATTATGAATGTCATGTTTATTCATGGTGACCAGGAGTTCACTCAAAGGGGTACTAACCAGCAGGGGCGGCCCAAGGGGGGTGCGGGGCCATGTGCAGAGACTCGGTGTGGGGCCTCATTTGCATAAGGGGCCTCATTTGCATAAATATTTGCATAATGTTACCATACACTAACTTTTAGTAAACATGCCTCTTAATGAGTGTATGGATAAAGAAAGACTAAAAGATTTCTACATTACTATAATCCAGTGCCAACCGTCAGGCACATTAGGAACTACTACAAACACTGCCCATTTAGAACCCATTCTAAATCCTGAATCTCGTATGTCTCCCACATATATAACCAACAGACTTAGAGAAACATTCACACATACATATTTTTGTTGGAACTCACACTTTGAAGGACAATCCTTCTCGTGGCGTGCTGTTCCCTTTTATTCTTTATATAGGGACGCAACCCTAACATGCGTTCAAAGGGGATATCTATCAACCAGTTAACATTCTTTCATTCAGGAAAAACCCTCTTAGAAGCCACTTATCTGAACGGAGACTTTCCACAGTTCATAGGCAACTCGGCGTCTTCCTCAGCTCATAGACTCTATTCAAGTAGCAACCATACGAGAGTCTGAAAATGACAGAAAATGAGGTGAGACTCTCGTATGGTTGCTACTTGAATAAGTCTCAGAAGTCATAACGGATGACCTTCCCTGTTGGTTACATTGATTTGGAGGTGTTGGGTTTTACCCGATATCGGCGGCTGATAAAGGGACTTCTCCATTTACCATCAGGAGTGGACGTTGAGTCTATCTATGAGCTGGGGAAGACGCCGAGTTGCCTATGAACTGTGGAAACTCTCCGTTCAGATAAGTGGCTTCTAAGAGGGTTTTTCCTGAATGAAAGAATGTTAACTGGTTGATGTTGAGGGGTAGATATCCCCTTTGAACGCATGCTAGGGTTGCGTCCCTATATAAAGAATAAAAGGGAACAGCACGCCACGAGAAGGATTGTCCTTCAAGGTGTGAGTTCCAATAAAAATATGTATGTGTGAATGTTTCTCTAAGTCTGTTGGTCATTTAGAACCCATAGCAAACCCGCCGTATCATAACAGCACTACCAGGACTCACAAAGCACCAGACCCTACCTATCAAAAGGCAACACTGCAAATATTAAACCAATACATTTCAGAGAATAACAATACATGACCTACTGGGGAAAGAGAACAAGTGGCAATGTCAAATAGGAATTACATAAACAGAATACCTCAGCTCAGTTACACATGCAGAATATAGACCATCACCAAACCAGAAATCACAATTTAGAAACAGGAAGATAATAATTAAAATGGGAACCCCAAAAGCCAACTTAGAATGTACAGCAACACTGTAGAAATACAAATATAAATTAATTTCCTCTTGTACTAAACAAAGCATAGACGTTAATGATGCACATTTCCCAGAGCTGACATATTCCAGTTAATAAATTCAAAATAAAGAGATATTTTTCTACCTTTTGTGCATTTTTTTCAGTTGCAATTGCTCCAGCCACTTTCTTCTGGTTTCTTTGTGTCTTCTGTTAACTCTCCATCATCTGCTGTCCATCTGTCCTTTCTTCTAGTTTTTTTTCCATTCTCTCTCTACATCTGCTTTAACATACTAATCTTTCTCCTTTTGCTCTTTCCTCATTCCTATTTCATCCACTCAAATTTTACCCCTCCATCCTCAATCCCCACATACTCTCCTAATACCCGGCCAATTGTAGATTTTTCTTCCCTCCCACACAAAATATTTTTCCCCGTTCCATTTCACTCTCCCAGCCCCATCCCATTCTAATCCTCCCCCCAAATCAGCTCCCTTCTAGTTCCAGCCCCACCCAGCATCCGCTCCCTTCTAGTCCCCGCATCAGCCCATTTCCAGTCCTAGCCCCCCCATCAGCCCATTTCCAGTCCTAGCTCCCCTATCCATTTCCAGTCCTATCTGAGTCCCTCCATCAGCTCATTTCCAATCCCAGCCCCCCATCAGCCCATTTCTAGTCCTTTTCTAGCCCCATCATCAGCCCATGTTAAATCCTAGCTCCCCTCCACTCAGCCCATTTCAATCCAAGCCACCTATGAGCCTACTTCCAGTTCTAGCCCCTCCATGAGTCCATTTCAATGCAAGCCCCCCCACCCACCACAGCCCATTTCCAATCTTAGCTCCCACCAACAGCCTATTTTCAGTCCTATCCTAGCCCCTCCATCAGCCCATTTCCTGTCCTAGCTCCCCCCCCCACTCAGCCCATTTCCAGTCCTAGCTCCCTCCTCTCACAGCCCATTTCCATTCCAAGCCCCCTCCCCATCAGCTATTTGCAGATCAAGTCCCCTTCCACTCAGCCCATTTCCATTCCAAGGCCCCCTCCCCATCAGCTATTTGCAGTTCAAACCTCCCCTTCCACTCAGCCCATTTCCAGTCCTAGCAACCCCCCCAACCCATTACCAGCCCTAACCCCCCATCAGCCCATAGCACATTACCAGTCCTAACCCCATCAGCCCACCTCAAGTCCTAACCCCCCCATCAGCCCATTTCCAGTGCTAGCCCCCCCCCATAGCCCATTACCAGTCCTAACCCCCCCATCAGCCCATTTCCAGTCCTAACCCCCCCCCCCATCAGCCCACAGCACATCACAGTCCTAACCACATCAGCCCACATCAAGTCCTACTCTCCCCCCCCCCCCAGCCCACATCAAGTCCTACTCCCCCCCCCCTCGGGAAAATTAAAAAAAGCTGGCTGCTGCCGCGGCGGTAGCAGCAATATCGCATGTCCCGCGGGGCCCCCCACCCTGCCCGGCAGATCCCTTCCTGCTTGCCTGCCTGCTTGTCAGTTCTTCTCCGCTTCGGCTTAGAACCACGAAGGGAGAGCTTCTCCCTCACGACTCTGTTAAGCCCGCTGGGGCTTATAGGAAATTTCCCATCTGCCCCAGCGAGCTTAACAGAGTCGTGAGGGAAAAGCTCTCCCTTCGCGGCTCTGAAAGCCGAAGCGGAGAAGAACTGACAAGCAGGCAGGCAAGCAGGAAGGGATCTGACGGGCAGGGGGGGGGGCCCCGCGGGACATGCGATATTGCTGCTACCGCCGCGGCAGCAGCCAGCTTTTTTTTTTTTTTTTTAAATTCTACTTTTAAAGCGGAATGTTCTTTGCGCGGGGCCCCCTGAAACGCGGGGCCCTGTGCAAAAAACATTCTCGCTCAATGGACAGGCCGGCCCTGCTAACCAGCCAAACATTGTTGACAACAGCAACTTTCGTCTCTGAAAAGTCATCGTACTTGGTCATGGTAACTTTACATTGTTCTTTCACATTTTCAGCAGACAACCCACAAAGAGCCGCAGAAGTGTCCTTCAGGAAAGGTTTACCAGGACACAACCAAGGAATGTCTTTGGAGCGTTGGCACATGCCGAGATTAGGTACTGTTGTATATTAGTGGTGCGTACAACAGACGAGTCAAAAGGTTTCTGTAAAACATGTCGGGGATCTAGGGACACAAAGACTTTCTGTGTGACAGTCTGGGACTGTGTAATCAGGAAACCAGGCGCATCCTGTAGCACGACACCAGAAAGAGGGCCAGGCTCAATCAATCTGGCAACCTCGGATCCCGCTAACATCAAAATCAGGAACAGGACCTTCAAAGTCCGGGACTCCATCTGTAAAAGAAAACAAACAGGCTATCCCGCCTCAAGGTTAGAATCACTCACTTCAGCAAGAGGTTCTTCAGGAAGGAGCTTACTGGGATGACACGGTCTAAGCTGATTAATGTGGACCCATTTAAGGGAGCCTTCCCTCTCAGTACCTGACTTCATTCGAATTTGATAAGCAACAGGTGAGGCTTTATCCACAATAGGAAAAGGACCGTTCCAGCTAGGTAGAAATTTACAGTCTTTGACCTTATTCTTACCAAAATTGTAGTAGAATACCTTATCGCCAATCTGGTATTCGTTAGAGGTAGTCCTCAAATCATAGTAGGCCTTCCTACCCCTAGCAGCAGTGTCCAAATTCTTTTGGGCAAAGGCAAAGGCACTTTGCAAGTGTTGTCTTAAATGGGCAACATATTCATGAGCAGTTGTAGCAGCAGCGAGATTCACATCATTAGTCCTGTAAAGAAGATGAAGGGGTAAAACCATGTCCCTACCTGTCATCATCTCAAAAGGGGACACACCAGTAGCACGATGACACGTGGCTCTGATAGCCATCAGGACCAAGGGCAGTTTGATGTCCCAGTCCTTCCCAGAGGAAGAAACATACTTTTTCAAGATACTGATGATAGTTTTGTTTGCTCTCGCCACTTGTCCAGAGGATTGTGGACGATAAGCAATGTGGACTTTGGCCTTCACACCTAGTACCTTCCACAGATGCTTAATGACTTGGCCCGTGAAGTGGGAACCCTGGTCGGATTCCACTCGCATGGGGAGGCCCCACCTGCTGAAAACATGGTTTAACAACAAGGTGGCCATGGTCTCGGCAGTACAGTTGGGTGCTGGGATGCACTCGACCCACTTAGTAAATAAGCAGGTAACTGTCAACATATATTTGTTGCCTCGAGAGGATCGGGGCACGGGGCCGATCCAATCAATTTGGAGATCAGACCAAGGCATGGTCAGACCTCTGTTTCTCAAAGGGGCTCTATGAGAAGGAGCTGCAGGTTGAAATCTGCAACAGGTCAGACAACCTTTAGTATACAATTGGACATCTTGGTACATGTGGGGCCAGTAGGCCACTTGTTTCAACGTTTCATAGGTTATTCGGTCACCTCTATGACCGGCACAAGGTTCATCATGAGCGTGCTGTAACATAACTCCTCGGAAGGCCCGAGGTACCACCCATTGCACAAAACCATGCTTACTCGTCCGTATCAACAGATCTTTCTGGAGATGGAACATGTCCTTGGAGATGTAGAGGATCCTCAGTTCCTCATCGTCCTGACAATCCTCCAGAGTTAATGGGTGTTCCTGGGGGTTCTGCAGAAAAAGGTAGAAACGTCCAAGAGTAGGATCTTGTTTCTGGGCTTGCACGAGGTCGAGATCTGTGCTCTCGCCACACCATTGAACCACAGGGGGCAGGGTGGATAATTGAGCTTGTCGCCGGGTAACCGCCGTCACAAATCGAAGCCCATTGGTCTCGGGGGCCTCCAACTGCCAGAGGTCTCCAGAGACAGCACCCTCCTTGGCAAGCTGATCAGCTAGATCATTTCCAATCTTGTCAGGATTATCAACACAGGAATGACCTTTCACTTTCTTCCAGTAGATGGTCATGTCATTTTCATGAGCTACCTTGTCCAAGGCCAGAATCAATCCAGCATGTTTGACAGGTTTCCCTTTGGAATTCAGCATATTGTTAGATTTCCAAATGGGTAAGTGGGAAACAAAATTCTGTCGGACGTAGTCTGAATCAGTACAGATGGTTAGGGTGTGAACCCCTCCCTGAGCAGCGGACTGGAGAGCTGCCAGGGCTGCAGCTAGCTCTGCATACTGATTAGTCTTGGTACCCAGACGGTACTTGAAGGGTTCACAAGGGTGGTTCTGGTTCCAAACTACACCTATACCTGCTACCAGTTCATGGTCAGGCTCTCGACGGTAAGCACAACCGTCCACATACACCTTGGGGTAGCCTTTACAGAGGTTCTCATCATAAGGACGATGACGAGAAGGCTCAGGTGTACATGACTCCATTTCGGTGTCTAAATTACCCACTAAAGGTTCTCTGGCAGTGCAATCGTGCAATTCAGCCAGGCCCTGTGCGGCGGCATCCTTGCGGTTTTGAGTATACCTTACCTCTAGGGGCCAGCCCTGAAGTGCTAAGGTCCAGGAGACAATGCGACTGTTTGACACTTGTCAAATTTAATCCGATCACTGCCTAGGAACTTGATGGGTTGGTGATGAATCTCAACAACCAGCCTCTCACCTTGGATATAACTGCGGAAATATTGGAGGGCCCAGACTGTGGACAACAAGGATTTCTCACAGTCAGAGTATCTCCTCTCCACTTCCGTTAAAGCTTTGCTGGCATAGGCAATAACTTTCCTATCTGTGTCATGCATCTGGTACAGAACAGCACTCATAGAGTGATCAGTGAAACCTAGTTCCACGAAGAATTCTCTGCCACTCTCTGGATAGGCAAGACAGGGAGCTCGACTCAAAGCCGCCTTCAGCTCTTCTAGAGCTGCCTCTTGGTCGGGATTCCATGCCCAAGGTTCATCTCTTTTGAGGAGTTTGACCAGGGGTCGGGAAATCTCCGCATATTGATCCACAAATTGGCGGGAATAATTGCAAATGCCCAAGAATGAGCGCAGCTCACTCACGTTGGTCGGACGTTTGAGTTGTTGCAAGGCCACAATTCTCTTCCTTTGAGGCCGCAGTCCCTCAGCAGAAACTTCGTAACCCAAATAATTGAGGGATTTCCGGCACCATTGGCCCTTTGACAAGGACAGCTTTGCTCCCGCAGCTTTCAGTTGCTGGAAAACATGCTCTATTTCTTGCAAATGGCCAGTGAAACTGGCGCTCTTCACCAGAATGTCGTCTACATAGACGAGGGTGCCTCTAGTCTCAGCATCAGGCAAAGCCTTATGCAGGAAAATGTTGAAGTCTGCTGGGGCATTCAAATAACCAAACGGTGTCCGATTCCAAGTATATTGTCGCCTACCGAAGGTAAAAGCCAGCTTATGCTGATCTTCTGGATGGACAGGTATAGTCCAAAATCCTGAGGCCAGATCCAGGCTTGTAAAGTACCTTGCACCCTTGATGGTGGCTAAGTTCTGTTCCAGATGTGCCATAGGCCATCTGGATAGAGGTACCTTTTTATTAAGCTGGCGATAGTCCAAAGCTAAGCGCCAGCTAGAATCCTTCTTGATGACAGGCCACAGTGGGGCATTGTAAGTACTGTTGCATTGACGTATAATTCCCTTTTGTTCCAGGGAATTAATGATTTCCTGAACGGATTCATAGGAGGCCAATGGGATTTTATACTGCCTCACAAAGACGGGTTTACTGTTTGGATCCATAGGAATACGGGTGACATGTAGGTCGGTGAGACCACAGTCATAGGTGTCAGTGGCAAACAGGTCCTTGTGACGGTACAGCAGTTCTTTTAATTGGGCCTTTTCTGACTCATCAGTGCAGGCGTCTGCTTCAGCAAGTTTTCCCGCAACCATTTCGTCAAATCCCAGAACAGGTTTGTTTGAGGGTATTTCAACCTTCTCCTCAATCTCATCTTGGAGAGAGGAGACCTGGATGGCTTGGACAGCATGGGGCTCCCCCCCTGGTGGGTGAGGGAACTAACAGCCTCATCGAGTTTACTGGACAAAATCAGATGGTCAGACTCGAAGACCACCTGAGAGGTCACAGCACTGTGTGGCCAGACAAACTGTAAGGTGAGGAGGCCTCGGGGTGAGGATCATACATACGCAGGGGTCCCCCCTCCCCCTTCACAGATGTTCCAGGAAACAGGGGCTTCCCCAATAATCTGGAGACTCAATTCCACACTTGGGAACGATTCTCCCACTAGGAATCCCAGGGGTTCGCCTTTCACAAGGTGAATGTGATCTGGGTTCGGATTGGTGAGCAATAAGTGTAAGGAGGGAGCTGTGGCCTCCATGCAGGGTATGGGACCCATGGCTAGGCCCAGCTCCTCAAAACGGGAATTTGGACTGAAGAAGACCAAGGCGTCTGAGACCACATGTCCTCGGGTCACCTGTATCGGCAGGGGACAATCCTGTACCCTCCCAGGTATGTGGGTGTCTTCTGCACTGACCACTTCACAGACTTGAGGAACTGACTGACCAGCCCGTAGGGATGGGTGGGCACCAGAGAAATCCACCGGATCTCCTTCCATCCTACTCCAGAGGATGTTGTTCACAAAATCCACATAAGTTCCCAGTCGAACAAGGCAATCTGAGCCTAAGGAGAGGGGCACCTCAAGTCCTCTGATGATGGAGAAGGTGTGCCGAAAACCTTTGACCCCAACTTGCAAGGGGAGATTGCAGTAGCCCATTAATGTCTTGAGCCCTTCCCCAGGCACTTGGAACGAAGTCTTCGCTCCCATTACCCAATCAAGGGTAAGCTGTTGTTTGAGCCGATAGAAAAGAGTCTCACTGATGAGGGAGTGATCACAGTGGGGTAATAGGTAGGCCCTTTCCTTTTGGGACATGCCCACCTGCACAGATATAAAGGGACCTTTCTCAGCAGAGAATATGTCCGTCAGTCTCCTAGGGTGATCTAGGCAGGGATGGGATGGAGAAGGGGTTAGCACCTCACAACCTTCCACAGGTTCCTTCAGGAATATCTGCAGGCAGTCAGTATCAAGGACAATGTTAGCTACTGAACCCACTGCAATGGCAACCACGTTGCTGATGCCCTGATCCTCATCTCCAGCCCTTTCATACTGGAGCTGAAGGATTTGGGGATCAGCTGACCTCTGGAAATTAATCCTGATGGACTTGTTTGTGCGTTCCACCGAACAAGGACCACTGACTCTGCTGTCATGTTTTACCCTAGCATAAGGTATGGGATGTGTGACCTGTGTCCAGATCACTTCCAGGACATAGTCCAGAATGGGGCGTAACCTTTTCAGGAGCTCATTGCCAATCAAGAATTCTTTCCCAGGGCACTTTGTAATGATGACAGGATGTTTCACCTGTAATTTTCTAATTTGGAGGTTAAGCCAGACCTGCCCCATTGACTCTATGGGCTGATTCCCATAAGCTGCGAGTGACAAATCACTGGGTGTGACGTGTAGGATCCTCTGACCCCCCAAGGAAGCAGTGAGTCTATCAAAGAGACTCGAGGTAATCAGGGTAGCCTCAGAGGCTGAATCTATCAGGCCCTCACAGAGAAAAGCCTGCTGAATTGTAACAGGAACAGTGTACCTCTGTCCTTTTGGCTTGAGTTTACCCAGAAAGTACTTGTGCTTCCTGATGGTGTCGAAGTCTGGACCCTCGCTGTCCATTGCAGGACTGTCACTCTGTGTCCATGGGGTGGCATCTCCAGCTGGTCTGGATATCTGAACTGGCTGCACCTGTGCAATAGTGACCTGTGGGACAGAAACAAAGTCGGTTAGTCATTCAGTCTCATTAGAAGGGGAAGAGGAGTCAACCAGTTCCTCCTCTGGCTTCTGAGGCTTTGCTCATGGCTTAGGTGGCGCACTACTAGCAGAAGCCTCCTGTGAGGAGCTGAATGCAATGGTAGCCTTTATCATATCTGTCAACTCGCTTATTCTCTTCTCCAGCTCCTGGAATTTGTCAAAACCGGGCTTTCACTTCCAGTTCCTGTTCTGCGGAGTGAAACGCTGATTCCCAGAGCGCTGCTTAGACCCAGATGACTGGTTATTCTGGGGTGGCCTGGGAGGATTCTGTGGAACAGAAGGAGAAGAGTTACTTTCCAAAGAAAGAGTGGATTTTACAGCACTGACACTCTGTTTTGGCTCTTTGGCTTTGCTTGGAGCCCTTGATGTGCTGCCACAATTGGTGGCTCTCATGTTGGGAACAGCTTCCCAAATCCACTCAGCATGTTCTATCACACGTGACAGGGGTTCGTGACGCTTGTCAGACATATAAGGCTTAATAGATGGAAGGAGCAACTGACAGAAAAGATTACGAAACTCCTGATGGTGTTCTATTGTTTCCCAAGAAGGGTCACTCTGGAAGAAGGTCTGCCTAAGTCTATAAGCAAACTCTCGGGGCGTTTCATTTTCCCTATGAGTCATACTAAATGCTGCCTGCTTTGCAGCGATATCATCAGGGTATGGCCCATAATGTTTCTTTAGTGCCTGTTCAAAGATGACGATGTCCTTCTTTTCATCATCTGCCATGGCCCTGATAAACTGCTGACAAGGTACATCAAAGGACCATGGAAGATACAGAACCATGTCCTCCCCCCTGTTAATGTTCAGTGCCCAAAAGGCATCTTTGACTGCAGCTAAATGTTCATTTATGGTGGCACAACCATTTTTCTCCGCAGGGTCTTGATAATTTGTAATTGGGCGACAGAAGCACCTTCATTTATTTGTTTCCCTTGCAGGACACGGGAGCATGAAGGATTTCGCTTGCCTTCAGCTCCCTCTGGTGGTCGCTGCTGGTACAGTTTGCCATCACTAGGGGGACTTCCCACCCCCCCCCCCCCACCGCTCCCTGGATGGGGAGGGGTCGAGAGTAGGGTGTTTCACTCCGCCCTGCTTCTCTCCTGTACTCATGCGCTGATGGAAGAAAACTGACTTTGTTCTGGAAAAGCTGCCTTTCTACACTGGGCAGGGTTTCCAGTGGCAAACTGCCGTCATCTACCCTCCGGTAATTTGAGAAGCCTAGAGGGATCAAATTATCCCTGTACTCTGTCGCATTACTCTGAGAGGTGGACTCATAGGCCAAGTCAAAACAATCAGCTCTTAATTGCTGGATTTCAAGGTTAACTCTCTGTATTTCCTGCCCACATTCCTGACGTGCAACAGATAGCTCTCTCTCGAGACTAGCCGTTCGCTGTCTTGCTGCATTCAGAGCAGTCTCTGCAGACTCAAGCTCAGCCATCAGAGCTCTCTCTCGCTGCTCATAAAGAGCAGCGTCCGATTTCAATCTCTTTGTCTGAGCAGCCATCTCAGTCCTACAAATGGTTAGAAACTGCAACTCCTTTTGATCCTGTTCACCCCACTTCCTAAGAGCGGAAACCTGAGCCACTAACTCTTGGCATCGCAGACACCACAGGCTAGTAGTACCTGGGGAAAAGAGGCTACTGCTAGCCCATCTGGTCGTCTCAGCCTGAAGTTCGTCAACTTGATGATGTAATTCAGCACTCTACTTTTCACACTGTTTTGCTGTATCCTTGGTACACTGTAGCTGACTGTGAGCTGTCCTTAAATCAGCCTCCAGCGATTCAGATTTAGTTTGCAGGTGACATAATGCCTTCTGCAGTTTGTCAGTAAAAATATGCAGCACACAGGCATGCTCGGCTACCATATCCACCGTTAATTTAGCCTTATGAGCACGAGGCTGGTCTAGGAACTCACTGAAAAAGCTATCAGCCCTAACAAGCTCTTGTGTATCTGTTGTAAGGCACTTAGAAATTCTTTCAATGTGGCCGGCAGTGGTATCTTTCGACCAACATAGGGAAGCTAATTTCTGGAATGCCAAATCAACCTTATCTGTGTGAGCCATCATTAAGCAATAGCTGAGACTATCTGTAAGAACAAACACAGGAATAGCTGCTAGAATTACGCTGACTCAGTCAGAGATCCTGTAATGTGGGTTTCAAACCCGTCTCAACAGACAAATCTCTAGCCACAAACCTCAGCATAAACAGCTGCTTGGACCACAATAGGACAATTCAGAAATAGTACACAAATTCTGAGAAACGTAGCACATTCAGAAATACTCATCCCGGACGAGCCCCCATTATTATGTCGGGATTATTAGTAGCACAAAAATAAGTTAGACTCTCTGTTGTCCAGGGGAAATAGCTACTAATACCCAGCCCAAAGTTCGGTGAGTTATTCTGGCAATGAGCCACGAAAGAAGTCTGGTCTGCAGATATATATTAGACTTTATTATACGCAACCAGGTAGAAAAATATACAAACACACATATAGCTAATTAGAAACATGAGGTAGAAATTTGTTATAGTACAGATGTACAATTGGACAACGTAATAAATCACTAATTAGTAACCAGACGTCACTGATTCGCTCTGCACTGAGGGAAAGTAAGAAATATATTGCTAACCCCTTGCCCATCCAGGAGAGGAGAGATAAGCCAGTACCTTAGCTCCGTTGGGCACTCAGGAACAGCACAGTCCAAGGAGACAGCTCCTAGCTAATGCAGGCTCCAGCCCCGTCAGGCGAGCCGCAGTAAGTCCGAACCGGAGGTATCTGTGAAAGTCTTATCTCAGACCTTTGGAGGACAGCCTAGCCCACACATAGTGGCTGTCTGGCGGAAGGCTCAGGGCGCAGGAATCAGGTACGCAGTGCACAGCTGGAAGGAACCGGTGCAGAAGTCTGTATGAACAGGTGGGAAAAAGCCCCCAACTCTTCTTACTAAAGTTCCAGTGCAGACCGCATTATTCTCTGTGAGAATCCTCTGTCATAGGTCCGATGATTGGTTGGCACCAGGCAGTCTGAGGTGTTCTCAGCGAATCAGGAGGTAGATGATGGGCATCTTCTTGCAAACAAAGGATCCATAGTAAGAAGTAACTTCTAGGCATATGTACAAGTGTCCAAGGACAGTGAAGCAGCAGATGTCCTTGCATGCGGGCAGTAAATTAGCCACGGACAATAGCTTCTGTATGTATGCACACTTAGAAACGCTGCGCAAGCAGTTGCTTGGAGGGCAGGCTTATAGCTGAACACAGCAAAAGTGTAGTGAAGAATCTATCTTGTCTGTGCAGTTTGGTTCAGGCCTGAGTTGCTGAGCAGGCCGGAGATTTGCATGTAGAATTGCAGGGGTACCAGCCCTACAGTCCCCCACCATCCCCAGTCCAATACAGCCTCTCTCATAACCCAACATCTCCCTCTTTCTCTCTGTCTATCCCCATCCCCATCCAGCATATTCCCTTTCTCTTTTTCTCTCTCTCTTTCTCTGTCCCCCTCTTCCTCCCCATGGCAGAAATATCATGCAATACTGTCTCCGGCATCTTCGATTTTTATCCAAGTCAGCGGCAGAAAGATCACACGACACCATCTTCATATTCATCTTTCTTTCTCTGAAGCAGCATGTAGCAGTCAGTGCTACCTATAGCATTCATTGCCGGTACACTGTTCAATGGCTCCACACACTGGAAGTGAATATTATGGGGAGCACCATCTGCTGTCACTGACTCAGATAGATGAAACCGAGGATGGTGCCACACAAAGCTACTGGGTTAAGAACACCTGCTCTAAACGAATGATCTGAGGAGTTGGCACTACTGAAAGGTTGTGATGGGGCAAATTAAGTGTACAAACAGATGTGTGAGAAATCAGGCAGCAGGATAGGAAAGTGGACTTGCCAGTATAGACTACCTGATAATAATTTTGAGGATTTTGAAGGGGAATTCTGTATACCATGGGGATCCAATGCTCCTCTCTGCGGAAGGGGATAATCTGGTCATAGGTTTTGGTACCATAAAGTAATTTAAAACAAAAAAAAAGACAGAGCTAGTGGATCTGTACACAATCAAGGAAAAAAAAAACAGTCTCCAGAATGATAACCTACAGTATATAAGTTTTTTAAAATCAATAAATAAGTACAAATTTAACAAGCTTAAAAAATCTGAGATTAACATAAAAGACCTGGCATGGCCATGTTTTGGGTTTCCACCTGCATCTGTGGTCAAAACACTTAAAACAAACACAATAAAATATCTGTGCTATTACCTAAAATCATAATCAATAACATAGAATGGTTTAATAATGGGGCGGAGCAAGATGGCAGACATGCAGTCCCTTACCTCCACAGAATTCTTCTCCTAGAAGTTTTCCTCTGTGGTGAAGAGGAAAGGCAAAATAGGTAGCTATGGCAAAGGCTGTGATGCAACTTTTGTTTGCTGTAGAGACATGGCAGACTTAGAGGAATACTGTATGGAAGATGAATCAGCATCCTCTTCTGCTTTTGTGACAATCCTTAGTTCTGTGGAGTGAAGGTGGCCTCCAGATCCAGCAAGCCTTTCAACTTCCAATGCGGAGCATGACCCTTCCCCTATCCCACTGCAGAAGCTGGCAAGTTATGCACTGGAGGAAACGGTGAGATTGATCCAGTTCAGACAGGCAGTACCGAAGCTGCATCTTCTGAGAGTATTCCATGCAAGGAGCCTCTCTTTTTTACTTCCAGTATCTCCTTCAATCACTCTGGATTCCATCTGGTCAGCTATTAAAGGCCTAGGAAAAGCTCTATCAGGACAGATCCAGAAACTCTTTATACAAATTACAGATATGGAGATGTTTGTACTTCAGCATATCATAGAGATGAAGCTTCTAAGTAAAGACTTGATTTTCTATGTTCCATCCACTAAAAAGGGATCTCCAACAGAATATCAGATGGATTTTTTCACAGTTTTTCTGCTGAGAGTTTAAATCTGACAAAGTTTTTAGAAACATCTGAAGAGAATGCAGTGGAGCCTACTCTTAGAGGAATGTTTACTAAGCTGGGCTAATGGTTAAGGCATGCTATTTGTAACTAGGTCTCATGTTACAAATAGCATGCCTTAACCGTTAGCCCGGCTTAGTAAACATACCCATATTGCTACTTTTGGCTTTGAATCCTATCAGGATTTGATCTTCAAGATATATTTTAAACAAAAACATAATTTGAAGCCTATGGTGTTTCCTGACATAGCAAGGCTATTTAGAAGAGGAGGAACCAATTCCTGTATAAAACCTCATGTTCTACAAACTGGAGCATTATTTTTTCTCAGGTTCCCATGCAAGTATATTATTAAGTATAATCATGTAAAATATGTCTTCTTTGAATCTTCACAGTTGATGCTCTTTTGGTGGATAAGCCTTTGCCTAATACTCAAGCAGGAAGTTATCCCTTGGGAAAATTTGATGTGGCTTAACTTTCACCTGTCATAACTGATTACTGTGTTCACAAGTCACCGCTTGTTCTTTTTGCTTATTTTGATTGACTTTAGTTTTCTAAATTTCTATTGGATTGCACCATCCCTTCTTATTGTGAATTTTAGGGTAACATAAGAACATAAGAAATGCCATACAGGGTCAGACCAGGTCCATCAAGCCCAGTATCCTGTTTCCAACAGTGGCCAATATCATGTGTATCTGGGTTTTTCTCTTTCTTTTTTTGTTGAGTTTCATATTGAATTTGATTTTTTGGATATTTAAAATATACAGAAATTAAAAAGGTTTTAAAAAATGGTTTAATAAAATAGTATAAAAAATCAATTGCCATCTAAACAGCTGCTGGGTAAAATGTAAACTATAATTCCTCCTTGGAATAAATTTCTAAATAATTAAAAAATATAAATATATAAATATATAAAAATATTTCACTGTAAAATGTATATCTATATCAATATCAAATTATTTAATTAATTAAAAAAATGTCAAAATACATACCAATCCATGGAGGGTAAATTCAATAGTATATCCCAATTCAATTCACTAATCTGTAATTTCTATCATATGATATTAATACTACATTTTCACATAAATTTATATTTAAATGTCTCAAAATAATTTAATTACACTTTTATCATAAAACTAAAAATTCATTATCACTCATAAAAATAATCAATATTTATTATGTTTTAATGTTAAAAAAAGCAGGTAATGCAACATGACTTCATTCACACTGCTCTCTGACTGCAAGACATCAATATAGTCGTATATTCATATCTTCTGACATCATAAACCTCTCAGTGCTCTCATCATCATAATCATCTCTTAAACAGGTGCATGAATAATCATAAATAGGAGTCACAATGTAATATAAACAAAAGGGTAGTCATTAACAGTTTAATATTTTAGAGTGTACTTTACCAACAAACAAGAGCCATCATGTAGCACAAACAAAAGTATAGTTATTAGCAATTCAGCATTTCAGATGCACTCTACAAGCAAATAAAAAACACTACCCATCATAAGCGTCTTTCATAATTTCAACTAAACTTAAATATCACACATATAAGCAAATTCCTTTTTTTTCATTAACCAGGGGGGGAAATATTCAAAGTCATTTACATGGTTTGCAAATCTGCAAACTGTGCAAATGCTGGTTAGTGGGATATTCAGCAGGACTAACATGGTTAATGCCGCTGACTAACCGCAGACGCTACTGCTACATACCCCAATGCTATATGGTTAGCATCGAGGCATGTTGTGAGCATTCCAGTGTGGAACGGAAGTGTACCCAGCACTAACTGGGTAGCGGCAATATTGAGCCACTGCCCGGTTAGCAACCTGCGGGTAAAGTCAGGGGCGGCAAAGGCTGGACTAACTTTACCTGTGGAAGCTAATCAGGCAGCAGCAATATTGAGCCACTGCCCCGTTGGCTTCCGGATTCTGAGGCTACCTCGGATATTCAATGCCGGTAGCTGGATATGGCCCTGGTATTGAATAACTGGGGTTAATCTTCAATGGCAACTGCTAGCCGCATTAGCAGCTCTAGCCACCGCCGCTGAATATTGGGCCCCATATCCTTAATCTTAAGCCCATGCAAATTAGTGACACTCACTCATTAAATAACTTGGGGGCGTGTTTATTAAGCTCCTCGCTGGTAATGTGCATATGGGCCGCGTTTCCAGCACAGGGCTGTGAGCTAACTGCAGGGGGAAGGCTACAGCTGTCCCCCTGGAATTACCACGCTTCAATGCAGTGAGCCTGTGCTACTTCCACTGAGCGCAGGTACCATGGGCTACAAATGCCTGCACTAGCTGCACCAGTTGCAAGGTTGCTAGTGCAAGTCCCATGTTACTTTCCAGCACTGAGCTGAAACCACACGCTAACCCCAGGCTACCCTTTAGAAAACATGCCTCATGGTGAACTGTGAAAACAATTAATCAGCAGAGCCGCAAGCATGCCTAGATCGGCTCATCATTTCTATTCCACAGTAATGATTTGGCATATCCAACAAACAGCATAATGTTTAATCTATTATTAAAAATGCAATGCATAAAGAACTTATCAAAAGAAATTAATTGTGCAGAAACCACACATATCATTGCCAGCATTCTATGTAAAAAAGCATGGACATGTCGATACCATCATTTTTAAAGGGACAAATTCCCATCAATGTAAAGACTTATTTTATTTATGTATTTTAAAACATTTTTAGACCACTATATGCCTCAGCATTCTAGGCCATTTACAACAAAATAAAAACATAAAAATAAATAACAACCCAATTCCCTCACCCTCAGCAAAAATCAAGGCTATGAGCACACTGCCACCTCCAAAATCACTACGTTTTTAATTTTTGAAATTGTAAACCACTTTGTATGCTTTGAAGAAGATGGTATATCAAATAAAATAAACCATACTAATTGCTGCCTACTACCATCTGCTGCTGCTTAAGGGGAAAGAGGAAAGTTTTTAGTGCCTTCCTAAACACAAGCAAATCAGTTTCTTTCCGCAAGACGTCCGGCAACATATTCCACCAAACTGGAGCTGCCACCGAAGAGACACCTGCCCACCACTCCGGCCTGCAAGTAACGCGGCCCCTAACCCCTCAACATCTCAAAGCTCAGCACCAGCAATTTAAATATGCACCATTGATAAATAGGCAGTCAGTGCAATTGTTGTAGCACACCCAAGACTGAATCACATTTGCCTAACCTCAATTGGGCTGCCGAATTCTGAACCACCTGCAATTTCCTAATTAAATAAGCTGGCAACCCAACATACAAGCATTACAGTAGTCCAGATCCAATAACACAAGTGCCTGGACTACAAGGCACCACTTGCAGTTTACCATAAGCTTAACACACTACCTGCGACACCAGCATGTTAAAGGACAATTCTGTGTCCAACAGGACCCCCAGATCATGTATCTCCTGTTTCTAATTGAGACAGACTCCCACAATCGAGGGCCCGTTCCATACACCAAACCAACACCTCTGATTTGCCTACATTCAGGACCAGGTGGTTAGCCCGCAGCCAAACAGCAACTTCCTCCAAACACTGAATAACCTGTTGTAATACTACAGACTCATCCTCATCAACCACTATTAACAACTGTATGCAGTCAGTGTACAGAAAACCCAGAAAATTGTACTGTGTTTCTGGCAAATGGCCCCACCAGACTCATATAAATATTAAACAAGACTGGGGACAGCGCAGACCGGTGTGACCCCCACATACCAAATTCCGCACCGTTGACAACTGATTACCCTAATGCACTTGGAACCACTGCTCACACAAGAAAGATGCCATCCACTGCAGAACTGCACCACCCATCCTCGAGACCCCACACCTCACCAATAGAATGTCCCAGGCAATAAGATCAAATGCTGCAAACAAATCCAGTGCCACCACCAGAGCGGCCTTCCCCTCATCCCATGTCCTTATACGCCAAAGTCAATCTCAATCCCAGCTGTCAGTTTTACAATGCTTTATTTTTTTCTTAAAACAAACATTACTTTACATAAACTATTTCAATAACACAACTTTGTGGTTTTAACAAGTATAAATCTTAAAATCGCATAAGAGATGATCACAGCAGAATTATCCAAAGATTATAGCAAAAGTTGCAAAGATACTTTCATAGAAACATAGAAACAGAAACATGATGACAGAAAAAGACCACAAGGCCCATCTAGTCTGTCCTTCCATAACAACAACTACAACAGTCCACTTTTTACCTTTAGAGATCCTCTGTGTTGGTCCCATGCTTTTTTGAATTCAGTTACTGTCCTCATCTCTACCACCTCCACTGGGAGACTATTCCACGGATCCACTACTCTTTCCGTAAAGAAATATTTCCGCATATCACTCCTGAATCTATCTCCCTTCACCCTCATCCCATGTCCCCTCGTAGCAGAACTTGCTTTCAATTGAAAGAGGCTCTCTCCCTGAACATTTATGCCATGGAGGTATTTAAACATCTCAATCATATCACCTCTATCCCGCCTTTCCTCTAAGGTGTACATATTAAGATCCTTAAGTCTGTCCTCATATGCTTTATAATGAAGCCCATTAATCATTTTAGTAGCAACCCTCTGCACCGACTCCATCCTGTTCACATCCTTTTGAATGTGCGGTCTCCAGAATTGCACACTATACTCCAAATGAGGTCGCACCAAAGACTTATACTGAGGCATTATAACCTCCTTTTTTCTGCTAGCCATTCCTCTCCGTATGCACCCAAGTATCCTTCTAGCTTTTGCCGTCGCCTTTTCTACCTGTTTAGCTACTTTAAGATCATCAGACACAACCACGCCTAGGTCCCGCTCTTCTTTAGTGGACAAAAGTACTTCACCTCCTATACTGTATTGCTCCCTTGGATTGCTCCAGCCCAAATGCATGACCTTACATTTTTTAACATTAAATCCCAGCTGCCAAATTCTAGACCATTCTTCAAGCTTAGCTAGATTCCTCCTCATGTTATCTACACCTTCCTGGGTGTCTACTCTATTGCAGATTTTGGTATCATCCGCAAAGAGGCAAACCTTACCCGACAGCCCTTCCGCTATATCACTAACAAAGATGTTAAAAAGAATCGGACCAAGGACAGATCCCTGGGGCACACCACTGGTAACATCCTTCTCCTCAGAGTGAGCTCCATTTACTTGTACTCTTTGTCGCCTCCCACCCAACCAATTTCTAACCCAAGCAGTAACTTTAGGGTCCATCCCTAGGGTGCTCAGTTTGTTTATAAGTCGCCTGTGAGGAACAGTGTCAAAGGCTTTACTGAAATCTAAATACACCACATCTAGAGCTCTCCCTCGGTCCAACTCCCTGGTCACCCAGTCAAAGAAATCAATCAGATTTGTCTGACAAGACCTGCCTCTGGTGAATCCATGCTGCCTCGGATCCTGTAATCCGCTGGACTCCAGAAACCTCACTATTTTCTCTTTCAGCAGCGTTTCCAATAATTTACTCACCACTGAAGTTAAACTAACCGGCCTGTAGTTTTCAACCACATCCTTACTTCCGCTTTTGTGTAAAGGCACCACATGAGCCTCTCTCCAGTCCTTTGGCACCACTCCCGACTCCAACGATGCATTGAAAAGGTCAGTCAGTGGAGTTGCTAGAACGTCCAAGTTCCCTCAGTATTCTAGGGTGTATCCCATCCGGTCCCATCGCTTTGTCTACTTTAAGTTGAGCTAGTTTCTCACGAACACAGTCTTCTGAAAATTGTTCAAGATGTCCCTCGCTTATGTTCTTATTTGTGGGTGTTTTCTGAGGTCCTGCTCCTGGTTCTTCATCTGTGAACACAGAACAAAAATATTTGTTAAGCAATTCCGCTTTATCCTTATCAGCTTCTACATATTCCCCCCTTGCACCCTTGAGTCTGACAATACCACTTTTGCCCTTCCTCTTCTCACTAATATATCTGAAAAATGTCTTATCCCCCCATTTTATTGCATTGGCTATTTCCTCCTCCTTTTGAATCTTTGCCTTCTTGACTACTTTGCTAGCTTCTCTAAGTTTTTCCAAATACAGATGCCTGTCTTCCTCTCTCTGTGATCTCTTGTATTTCATGAAGGCCTCCCTCTTTTTCTTCACTTTTTCAGCTACTTCCTTCGAAAACCATAGCAGTCTCCTGTTCCTTTTGCCTTTATTTACCATTTTAACAAAAAGGTTGGTTGCCTTTAAAATACCCCCTTTCAGTTTTGCCCACTGTTTTTCTACATCCCCCAGCTGTTCCCATTCCACTAATGACTCCCTGAGGTATTGACCCATCTTCGCAAAGTTAGTCTTCCTAAAGTCTAAGATCTTCACCTTGGAATGGATTCTAACAGCCCTAGTTCTAATACTGAACCACACCATCTGGTGATCACTGGATGCAAAATGATCTCCCACTACAACATCAGAAACACTTTCACCATTGGTAAGCACCAAGTCCAGTATGGCCCCTTCACGTGTGGGGTCTGTTACCAATTGCCTGAAGAGTTCTCCCTGTAGAGAATCCAGGATCTCCTTACTTCTAGATGATACTGCAGCAGGAATGTGCCAATCAACATCTGGCATATTGAAATCTCCTAGCAGTAGCACTTCCCCTTTCCTAGCAATGCTGCGTATCTCTTCAATTAACTCTCTGTCCACCTCTTCCTCTTGTGAGGGAGGTCTGTATATCACACCAATGCAAATAGATTTCTCTTTCCCTCTTTCTAGTTTAACCCACAATGCCTCCTCTCTCCCTTTTAAGCTCTGTAATTCCAAAGCTTTAATAGTAGTTTTTACATATAGTGCCACTCCTCCTCCCCTTCTTCCTACCCTGTCCTTTCTGAATAAAGCATAGCCAGGTATAGTTACATCCCAGTCATGGTTTTCTGTGAACCATGTTTCTGTAACTGCCACTAAATCCAAGTCAGCCACTCCCACCAAAGCTTCAACTTCAGGGATCTTATTTCCCATGCTACGGGCATTAATACACACTGCTTTCCATATGTTACCCCTGTTACCCATTTCCATAAAGGTATTTAATGTATCACCTACCTGGGGGCTTTCACTTACCTGGGGGCTTTCTTCACCCATCCCCAACAAATCTAGTTTAAAGCCCTCTTCAGTAGATTAGCCAGTCTACTACCAAAGATGCGTTGACCTTTCTTGGACAGATGGATGCCATCTTAAAAGTCACTACATTCAATATCATCAGAACAACTCATCTGCATATTATAATTAAAAGAAGCTGATGTATTCCATTATTTTATCAGGCTTTCTTAAAAGAACACTATCCAATACAGTCAATAAATCAACTATGTAACAGTCATAATCTGTCCAAAAGAATACACTTCACATGTTCTGCACCTTAAAATCATTTAAAGGCATGTTACTAAACCCCGCACTGGTAATGCATGTGTGGGCTGCTTTACCAGGACGGGGCTGTGAAATAACTGCAGAGGGGCAGGTGCATCTGCCTGCTTGCAGTTATCACATCTCACCATGGCAAAACAGTCCTGGGTGTAACTAACCCACCCACTCGCTCTACTTGCGCTAAGTGCAGATAGCATGAGCTACAAATCCCGTGCTAGCTGCACCACTGCAGGAATGCCCCTGTCCCGCTCAGTTGCTGCTCCAATGCACACTACCAGGGTAGCACAGAGTTTCTAGAATGTACTTTTTAACACCGTGGCCAAATTGCATACTAAATATCACATTTTAATTTTCTTTTGTTCCTTATCAATAGTCATAATTCACCCCGGAGGAGAGTTTTATTCTTTCATACCATAACTCATCTAACTTGCCTTCATTCTTTGAATTGCATATAAACTGGACAGAATATATTATTGAAATTTCTATACCCAAAATCACTAATAAAATACATTAGCTAATATATGATTAAATTTCTTAAACTGCTCATTGGAGGAGTAGCCTAGTGGTTGGGGCAAGGTACTTCAGGCCAGAAGGTTGGGGGTTCAAATCCCACTAGAGGACAGCAACCTTGGGCCGGAAGGACTGGGGTTTCTAGTCCCACAGTTGCTCCTTGTGGTCTTGGGCAAGCCACTTAACCCTCCATTGCCCATGTTCCCTGTAAGTATTAGTGTATGTGTCTCATATCCCCATGTGTTAAATGTATCCCCCAATTGTGTTGTGACCGCTTTGATTGAAGGATAAGGTGGTATACAAAACTGTCTAAATAAATAAAATTTACTCCTTAATATTTTACAAAAGCACAATTTCCAGCTTACTAACATAATCACCTCACACTGATTTGCTTCTATATAATCTTCTAAAATGATTATTTCCATTTCTTTCCTTTGTCAGTATTAATTAATTGTTTAATTGGCTATGAAGGTGTTAATAGGATACGGTATGCTCACCTGTGAAGCAGTGAATGAGCTGTATGTAATCACCTGAGGAAGTAAAAAAGAATTTTTATACTACTAAGAAGATATGTAAGTCAAAAGTTAAATTATAGTCCAAGATGATATCCGGGACTTTCATAGAGTCCGTCAACGAGATTGTAAGAACTCCAACCATAGGTCTAAGGGGAGGAGATGGTGCACTACTACATGAAAAAAGCATAGTGTCAGTTTCAGCATAGTTAATTTTGAAACCATTTGAGGATAACCTGTCATCAATGTGTTGTAATTCAGAGAGATATCAGAAATAAAGCTAGGAGAGTATGAATCCAGTACTGTCAACTGAGTGTCATCTACATACATGAAAAAGGCAAAACCCAGGGAGTTAACAGTAGATCCAGAGGTGTTATAAAGACATTAAAGGGGGTGGGACCAAAATGGAGTCTTGGGGGATGCCTGTGAGTCAGAGAGCAAGATAGACCAACTGATGTAGAAGGATCCATATGATTGGAACCATGAGAACATGGCTCCTGATTCTTTGAGACCAGAGAAGGAGTAACAAAGAATGGTCAACTAGGTTGAAAGTATCAGAGAAGTTTAGAGTTAAAGAAGGGGAAAACCTCACTACTTTTATCTAAATTAAGCTGGAAATATCTCCCAGGGCTAGCAAGGTGCTCTCAGTGGAGTGATCGGTGCAAAAATCAGTTTGCAAAGAGTGAAGAGCATCATTTTCCCAAAAAATTGTTAGTTGGGTAGCAACTATTCTCTCTGCAACCTTAGAAGCAAAGGAAAGATTGGAAATGGGTGGTAGCTGGAAGCGGAGGAATCAGCCTTTGGATCCTTAAGTATCAAGCAAACAATAGCCTGCTTCCATGATTGTGGGAATTGACTAATGGAGAGGGCTGACATGATTATGGCATGCAAGTATGGTAAGAGTAAATCCAAAAACTTTCAACAGATGAGTGGGGATAGATCAGTCAGAAAGGCCACAAACGTTGCAGTCTCTGAAGAGAGGAAAGCAAAATTAGAAAAGGAGGTACTGCTAGAAACATGTGCAGTGGCTAGACAGGGAACAGAAGGAGTGAGGGAAGTGTGAATGACATTAACCTTATTTACAAAACCTAGGGCAAGCTGATCAGCAGAAAGCGTAGAGGCTCAAAGGAGGGGTCATTCAATATCTCAACAGCTTGAAGAACTGAGAGGAGGTGGAGTCCTTCTGTAAAAAATGGAAGGATGTATCCTTGAAGGATACTTTCAAAAGAGGGAAGTTAGGGCTTCCCGACAGAGAGGTTCCAGTAAAGATAAAAGTAATCCAGATGCGTTTAAGTACAGAGCAGACAGAGCTGACAGATTCCAAATTACCCCTGCCTACTGATAACCAGATTAATATGAATAAAATACAACCTCTAAAATGCCTGCATGCAAATGATAGAAGTCTAAAACACAAGATGGGAGAGTTAGAATATATAGCACTAAATCCACAGTTTGGGAACCACTGTTCACCTTTCTTTTGTTTCCTCACCAATTTGAAATGCCACCAGTGGGTATATATTACTATAATACAGCAGCGCATAAACCTATCACAAGTAGCCATTAGCCACCCATGGATATATCTTTAAGTACCCCTAAATATTTGTGGTAATCCCACTGTATTTCTGAAGAATGCAAGTAAATTCTAAGGTTTCTGCCATACTTTCACAAAAGCTATTGTGTTTAACTGCAACATCATTCTTCAGAGGGTGGAACTACAAATTCCAGGAGTAACAGCATATCAGTGCTATGTGTAATAGTGTTGGTGAGATATAAGCCTCTGATAAGAGACCCTAAAAGTAACATATTACTATGAGTATAATATGTGGAACTAATACTGAATGTACTCAATGGAATTATTTCAGCTATACTCAACTACTTCTTTTAATACCATTTTGACTAGGGCACAGTTTTGGCTTTGTGAGTGAAAGTAGGTATAGGTAAAGTGCTGGTGATGATGCTCACTGTTTACCCAATACATGAATATTTCCCATAATAAACTCTCCTTAGAAACTAATTCACAAGAATATCGTTCTTTCAAACCGGGTCTCAGACTTTTGAGGAGATGTTTGTGATACTCAATCACTGAATCCTCCTTATTTGCATCAATGACCCATTTTTATAAGGTATTTTCTGATTCAAATGGTTTCACAAAATGATTTCACAAGAATTTTTTAGTAACTTATCCAGATAGCCAATAAAATATTGAAAAAGTCAGGCTTATCTTTTCATTGATGTCCCAACGCCAGACTTGGCGCCACTGCGTTTCACATTAAATTTGTTTCTTCAGGGGTATATAAACTGACTGGAAATATCAGCATTTTCTGGAAGATGTTTCCATTTTTCCAGAAAATGCTGATATTTCCAGTCAGTTTATATACCCCTGAAGAAGCAAATTTAATGTGAAACGCAGTGGCGCCAAGTCTGGCGTTGGGACATCAATGAAAAGATAAGCCTGACTTTTTCAATATTTTATTGGCTATCTGGATAAGTTACTAAAAAATTCTTGTGAAATCATTTTGTGAAACCATTTGAATCAGAAAATACCTTATAAAAATGGGTCATTGATGCAAATAAGGAGGATTCAGTGATTGAGTATCACAAACATCTCCTCAAAAGTCTGAGACCCGGTTTGAAAGAACGATATTCTTGTGAATTAGTTTCTAAGGAGAGTTTATTATGGGAAATATTCATGTATTGGAGTAATTATATATATAGAGACTCAACAGTTATATTACTCTGAAGCGTTTGACCTATTTAGATTGTGCACTGTTTACCCAAAGCAAAAAGCTGAAACACAGATTCTTTGGAATACTTTTATTACTGCTGGAAGAAAGATTAACAGGATGCAGAAGGATGACGTGCTGGCAACAGTTTGTTCTCAAGAACGTACTTGCAAGCTCTCTTCAGTCTGGTTTTGTTTTTTGAAGTCTGAAACTAAGCATGGTTGCCAATAATTATTCTTACCTGCCAAACTTTTCAAGTGTAGAGTTTGAAGCCTAGAGATCTAAAGGCCTCTCATCTATCAGAGTCATCCTAATAGCAATTACTGCGCAAAAATATACTACAAGCATTCTTCTAAAAATATTTCATCCCCCCTCCCTTTAGACAGTATACATTGTAATGTAGAAGGTCCTTCCGAGGCTGTGGAGCTGGGTGAAACGGAAGATTCTGTTTCAGTTTCTGACAGGCAAGCAAAGCACATGGCCCGGGGTTGCCATGGGCAACGTAAACAGTATGAGTCACGATTGCAGCAAACACGCCCAAGCTGCAGAGTATCCCTGAGCCCCGGTCTTAAGGGGAAACACCTGGTGGGAGGCGGGGCAGAGTTAAGCCCTAGAAAACAGGGATATAAGAATTGCTCACTAAGATTCAGAGAGCGGAGTGAGCAGAGCAAGAGAAGTAAGGAGGAGAGCAACGAGCAGAGCAATGAGAAGAGCAAGGGGAGGAACCAGGAGAGCAGAGATGGCAGAATAAGAGGAGCTGGTGGAGCTGTAGGAGTTCCAAGGGCAGCAGAGAGAGAAACAGGAGATAAAGCACAAGAATTCAAAGCTACAAAGTCCCGGAGAGCCCAAGCCCAAAAGCCAGGTGGGAGCTACTCTCAATTAGAGCCCTATCGTGAAGGCAGCTGGAGAGAGAGACTGCCTGAGAGGCAGTTTGGGAGTGCTCAGAAACCCTTGGGAGAGGAGGCTGTTGGCCAGAGGACGTTTGCATGACTGAAGAAGCAGTGCTGAGAAAGTCTTCTAGGAAAAAGCCAGAAGGTAGGCTGTGTAAAGCATTGAAAGAGAAAACTAGACAGAAAAGTTTTCCCTGTGATTGCCAAGCTCTGTTAGACTCTCCATGTGCTAGTTCCCAAGTATACGGCAGTTATCAGCCCTGCTCTATAGAGCATTCTGAAGTGAAACCTCTGGGAAATAGAGAGGGTCTGTGTTTTAAAACTCCGTATGATTTTGTACAAACCTGCTCAGCTGAAAGTGATGAGGAAATGCAGACAGGGTCTGTTGTAGAAGACTCTGAGGAACAAATGGACTGTACGCTATCATTTGCAGATGATATCATATCCCTTTGCTGATATCTGTCACCCAAGTTGTTGGAACAGCAGCAAAGAAGCAAAGTGATTCTTTTGGGTTTAAAAGGAAATGTTTCTTTGAGTTTGTTGAAGCACTGCATTGTTTAAAGCTGAAGAGGAGGAAGCTGTTTTGTTTCAGTTCCTGAATTTTGTTTTCTTATGCCAGAAGCATGACCCTTTTTGTTCTGTATTTTGTTGGCAATTAATCCACCCGGAGGGGAAATAAAACCTTGTCATATATTGCCTGAACCACTCGACTACAGTTATTCCTTGCTTGGGGAGTGGAAGGGGACTACAACACCCAGAAGGCCGTGCATAATCAGTGCACTGCCCTACTTCCTGAGTCAGGATTTTCCCAGGCTGACCTTTCTCTGCATGCCTCAGGGCTCCAGGGGAGATTACTGGTGACAACATGTTTCAAATGAAATACTAGAAGTGGGGAGTAGTGTCTTACTACGCTAACCCTCTCTGATATTCTAGTGCCAGCAGGAGTTGCCACAATAATTGAAGTCACCTTTATTTTATTTTCCAAACTCAAGGGATAATCACCTCCACAGACTACTAAATCCCATTAGACAGGAGACCAGAGCTCAAATCTCCTGCTCCATGGAGCACATCACTTTGGCCAAGCCACAGTGCTGGTTCCAGTACTTGTGAATTTTCTTTTTTCTTAAGAAAAACAAAGGCAATACAAGAATATATTATGGACATACTCCAAAAGGCATTCATTAGGCCATCTACATCATCCACTGGGGCAGGTTTCTTTTTCATTGCCAAGAAAGAAGGTCTACTCATCTATATTGACTATGGGGTCTTTAATAAGATTACAGTTAAGAAGCTCTGTCTTCTTCCCTTGATCTCTGAATTGTTTGACCAGGTGAAAGGCACCCAAATTTATACAAAATTGGTTTTCCATTGAGCATATAATCTGACCCAAATCAGAGAGGGGGATGAACGTAAGATGGTGTTTAATTTTTGGGATGGCCCCTATGAATATCTATTAATATGATATTCTAACCATATTTAGGCTGATGACATTACAGCATATTTAGCAGGTTCAGGGATCTAGATCTGGCTTTAAAAACACCCTGGTAGATGCAATTATTACTGCCTCAAGATGGTAATGGCAGAATGGATTTAATACTGTATAGGTTTTAAGAAAATTCAGGCAAAGGTAATCTCTAAAGCTAAGTCTATTGTAATTCCTGAGAAGCTAATAATTGGGGAAAATCCTGTTCCAATATTAAAAGAAGTTTGATATTTAGATATGATTATGGTTGACAAACCTCATTTTAAGTCACATTTGAGACATCTAGTTAAGATTTTTTTTCCAATTTTGTCTTCTTAGTCTGTAATAGCTCCTGAGGGCTTGGTTTAGTGTTTCATCAATTGGTATGGACACCAATTTACTATTGTAATATATTATTTCAGGATTTCTCTGTAACTATGATAAGGTTTTGCAAATAGTTCCAAATTCAGCTGCTGGATTGTTAGCTAATGTGTCCAATAAGGAACACATTACTCCAATGTTAATGCATCTGTACTGACTTCCCTTGGTTGCTCAAGTAAAGTTGAGATTGTTAGTTATCCTATTTGAGGCCTTAGACTTGAACAACCATTAAGATGAATTGTTAGATTAAAAGAATTATCTTTTAGATAGAGCACTTTGCTCTCAGGCAGGAGACCAGTTAAACGTGCCTGTTCTTAGCTATGCTAGAAGAACTGTTATGAGAAATTGGGCATTCTCCATTATATATGCAAGCTTATGGAATGCTCTACTTCCTTTGATTAGGGCTGAGAGAGACTTGAAAGTCTTTAAGAAATTTCTTAAAAACTGTTATTTCAGGAAGCTTATAAGATAGGGAACAATTGTCGGTGATGATTTTACCATTGATTAATGGGAACCGACTCCAGGATTTTTATATTCTAGTATTTTATGTAATAGTTTGTTTGGTCATCCTTAATAATGTCTCTGGAGTGGAGGAGTAGCCTAGTGGTTAGAACACTGGCTTGGTAACCAAGCAACCAGGATTCAATTCCCACTAGCACTCCTTGTGGCCTTGGGCAAGTCACTTAACCCTCCGTTGCCTCAGAAGAAAGGCCTGGCAATCTACTTCCTGTGACACTGTCAAGAAAATCCAGGTGCTTCTGGGTCACCAGGAGTCAGAACTGACTCAAAGGCACACATTGCATTTGCAATAATGTTTCTATGTACTGTAGACTGGTAATGGGATAGCCCTCTATTTGCCAAGCTCAATAAATTGCACAGATACACTAAAAAAAATTTTTTTTAAACTGCCTCTAATGTTTCGATTGATTTTTACGTTTTTTGGTGCGCTGAATCCAAATCTGGTAACCAATTTGCTCCATCACGTACAGATTTTTTGCTACATTGGGTTAGCAGTTTGAGGTGAACGTTTCAGATTGAGTGCGATTGAGATAAAAGTTTCTTGGATGAATTCTTTATACTAATTGTTTAGTAGTTATTCAAATAAGAATAAAGAAAATTGTAACAAGGCAGCACATAAGAATAGAGTAATGTCAACAAAACACACTGTGATGGTAGCAAAATTGTCTGCACTTAAAACAGCCACATACATGTGCACAAACATTGAGCATATAAGAGCGAGGCTAGACACAAAGCAAAGCAAAGAAATGTGCAAAAAATGTTGTACAGGTATGTATGTAAGAATAGAAAACGCAAACCGCACCATTGCAATACATGAAGACAAACACCCGATGGTGTGAAAATAAAATTCTAATAAATGAGATCCGACACTGTGGTAATAACTAGCAAATTTTTATTTCAAAGTTTAGTAAAAACACGATATTTGTCAACACAGTTTAGATTTTAAAGTCATTCTTGGGTCAATCAATCTCCTGGTGGGCCCGTTTCTTCTTCCCCCGAATGCTTCTCTTGGTGCGCTGCTTGGCGTATTTTTCATCTGGGGTTTCCCGCAGCAGGAACCAGCAGAAATCAGCCATCATAGTGGTGTTCCATCTTCCTTGGTACCTTCTCTCTGCGTCCTTGATGTCCTGGTGAAACCTTTCACCTTGTTCTTCACTGTACGCCCCCAAGTTTTCGGGAAAGTAGTTCACATGGGAGTGCAAGAAATGGACTTTCAGGCTCATGTTACAGTCTTGTTCTTTGAAGGCATTGAGCATCCTGGCAACAATTTCCTTATAGTTCTCATCCCGCCTGTTCCCCAAGAATTTGAGAACAACATCCTTGAAGGAATCCCAGGCTTCTTTTTCCTTCTCAGACATCGTTTCAGTAAATGCTCCATCTGAAATGAGTTTCCTTATATCAGGGCCAACAAACACTCCTTCCTTTAGCTTTGCTTCAGAAAGTCGGGGGAACTTTGAGCAAAGGTACCGAAAGCACTCACCATCTTTTGGAAGGGACTTGATGAATTGCTTAATGAGACCCAACTTAATGTGGAGAGGTGGTAATAGAATTTTATCACGAGGTACCAAGCTCTCATGAAGAACATTTTTCTCAACGGGTCTCAAATACTCCCGAATTGGCCAGTCTTTTTTCCCCCAGTGTAGGTCGCGGGCCCGGCTATCCCACAAGCAAAGGAAGCAGGGATATTTGGTGAAACCGGATTGCTGCCCTAATAGCATGGATAGAACTTTAAAGTCTCCACAAATCATCCACTTATGCTCATCATAACGAATCTTCTGAAGAATCAGGGCCAAATTCTCGTATTTTTCTTGGAGAATAACAGAGTGAGCAATAGGAACTGAAGCGAATGTGTTGCCATTATGAAGAAGAACACCTTTTATGCTGTCTTTTGATGAATCAATGAACAGCCGCCATTCAGCAGGATCATACTTGAGTTTAAACTTTTCCATCACTCCGTATATATCGTTGCAAAATACCAAATCTTCCTCTTTGCTGAAATACTTCAAAAATTGTGTCTCGTGGTTGCGGTACCAATAAAAAGTTGTTCCTGGTGACAATAGATTTTTCTGTTTAAGCCGAGAACCTAGCAGTTGGGCAGCATCTTTTGGGAGTCCTAAATCCCAGACTAAATCATTCAATTCAGCTTGAGAGAAAAGTTCAGGTTTCGGATCTGGTTCAGTTTCAAACTCGGAAGTACTGGACTCATCGGGAAAAGCCATCTGATGAGTCTCATCATGATCAGAACCGTCCACACAAATATGATCCAAAGATTTTGGCGGTTCAGGCACAGGTACTTCGTTGCTATGAGGCATAGGCCTAATTGCTGAGGTAAGGTTGGGGTAACTTATTACGTTCTTATTTTTTAAGTTGTATCCCTTCACAATGCAAGAGCAAAAATAGCAGTCACTGCTGTGGTCTCTTTGTTCACGCCACATCATAGGTATTCCGAAACGAAATGCTTGTTTTTTACCTTCATCCATAAGCGTAGATCTTCCTCACATGTCTTGCACACTTTGTGAGGAGCCCATGGTTTGTCTTGATCGCCTAACTTCAAACCGAAATAGGCGAAATATACTTTTTTAATAAATGCAGAAATGTTCCTCTGCCGCTTTTTCACGGTATATTCCCCACAAATAAAACAAAAACTGTCCGGAGAGTTGACGCAACCTCTGGCTCTGTGAGCCATCACAAATACACAGCACTGCAAACAGGGGCGGCCCAAGGGGGGTGCGGGGCCATGTGCGGAGACTCGGTGCGGGGCCTCATTTGCATAAGGGGCCTCATTTGCATAAATATTTGCATAATGTTACCATACACAAACTTTTAGTAAACATGCCTCTTAATGAGTGTATGAATAAAGAAAGACTAAAAGACTTCTACATTACTATAATCCAGTGCCAACCGCCAGACACATTAGGAACTACTACAAACACTGCCCATCTAGAACCCATAGCAAACCCGCCGTATCCTAACAGCACTACCAGGACTCATAAAGCACCATACCCTAACTATCAAAAGGAAACGCTGCAAATATTAAACCAATACATTTCAGAGAACAACAATACATGACCTACTGGGGAAAGAGAACAAGTGGCAATGTCAAATAGGAATTACATAAACAGAATACCTCAGCTCAGTTACACATGCAGAACATATACCATCACCAAACAAGGAATCACAATTTAGAAACAGGAAGACAATAATTAAACTGGGAATCCCAAAAGCCAAACTTGGAATGCACAACACTGTAGAAATGAAACTATACATTAATTTGCTCTTGTACTAAACAAAGCGCAGACGTTAATGATGCACATTTCCCAGAGCTGACATATTCCAATTAATAAATTCAAAATAAAGAGATATTTTTCTACCTTTTGTGCATTTTTTTTTCAGCTGCAATTACTCCAGCCACTTTCTTCTGGTTTCTTCGTGTCTTCCGCTAACTCTTCATAGTCTGCTGTCCATTTGTCTTTTCTTCTCTCTTCTAGTTTTTTTTCCATTCTCTCTCTACATCTGCTTTAACATACTAATCTTTCTCCTTTTGCTCTTTCCTCATTCCTATTTCATCCACTCAAATTTTACCCCTCCATCCTCAATCCCCACTTACTCTCCCAATATCCGGACAATTTTAGATTTGTCTTCCCTCCCACACAAAATATTTTTTCACTCTCCATTTCACTCTCCCAGCTCCATCCCATTCTAATCCTCCCCCAACATCAGCTCCATTCTAGTTCCAGTCCCACCCAGCATCTGCTCCCTTCTAGTCCCCGCATCAGCCCATTTCCAGTCCTAGCCCCCCATAAGCCCATTTCCAGTCCTAGCTCCCCCATCTATTTGCAGTCCCATCCGAGTCCCTCCATCAGCTCATTTCCAATCCCAGTCCCCCATGAGCCCATTTCTAGTCCTTTCCTAGCCCCACCATCAGCCCATGTCAAATCCTAGCTCCCCTCCACTCAGCCCATTTCCAATCCAAGCCCATGAGCCTACTTCCAGTTCTAGCCCCTTCATGAGTCCATTTCAATCCAAACCCCCACCACAGCCCATTTCCAATCTTAGCCCCCCCCCGAACAGCCAATTTCCAGTCCTATTCTAACCCCTCCATCAGCCCATTTCCTGTCCTAGCCCTCCCCCCACTCACCCATTTCCAGTCCTAGCTCCCTCCCCCTCACAACCCATTTCCATTCCAAGCCCCGTCCCCATCAGCTATTTGCAGTTCAAGCCCTCCTTCCACTCAGCCAATTTCCAGTCCTAGCCTCCTCATAGCCCATTACTAGTCCTAACCCCCCATCAGCCCATTACGTCCTAACCCCCCATCACCCTATTTCCAGTCGTAGCCCCCCCATCAGCCTATTTCCAGTCTTAGCCCCCCCATAGCCCATTACCAGTCCTAACCCCCCCATCAGCCCATTTCCAGTCTTAGCCCCCCCATAGCCCATTACCAGTCCTAACCCCCCCCCACCACCACCACCACCACCACCACCCCACTTCCAGCCTTAGCCCCCCCCCCATAGCCCATTACCAGTCCTAACCCCCCCATCAGCCCACTTCCAGTCTTAGCCCCCCCCATAGCCCATTACCAGTCCTAACCCACCCCCATCAGCCCACTTCCAGTCTTAGCATCCCCCCCCCGGCCCATTACCAGTCCTAACCCCCCCATCAGCCCACTTAGCCCGCCCATAGTCCATTACCAGTCCTAACCCCCCCCCATCAGCCCACTTCCAGTCTTAGCCTCCCCCCCCATGGCCCATTACCAGTCCTGACCCCCCCCATGGCCCATTACCAGTCCTAACCCCCCCCCTATCAGCCCACTTCCAGTCTTAGCCCCCCCATCAGCCCATTACCAGTCCTAACCCCCCCATCAGCCCACTTAGCCCCCCCATGGCCCATTACCAGTCCTGACCCCCCCCATGGCCCATTACCAGTCCTAACCCCCCCATCAGCCCACTTAGCCCCCCCATGGCCCATTACCTGTCCTGACCCCCCCCCTTGGCGCATTACCAGTCCTAACCACCCCCCCCCATGGCCCATTACCAGTCCTTACCCCCCCCCCCATGGCCCATTACCAGTCCTAACCACCCCCCTCCCTCATCAGCCCACTTCCAGTTTGGCCTCCCCCCCTCCCATAGCCCATTACCAGTCCTAAACCCCCTTCTCCCCTATCATCCCAAAATACATCCACAAAAAAAACCCCAAACCGGCTGCTTCTGCCGCGGCAGCAGCATCAAGAGCTCTGCCGCGGCAGCATCAAGAGCTCTGCCGCGGCAGCATCAAGAGCTCTGCCGCGGGGCCCCCCCCCTGCCCGGCAGAGCCTCCCTGCCCGGCAGAGCCTCCCTGCATCTCTTCTTTCTTCAAGTCACAAAACTCGGGCTTCTTTCAGAGCCGCGAGAGTTTCTTTTCTCGCGGCTCTGTTAATCCCGCCGGGGCTGATGGGATTTCCCATCACCCTCGGCGGGATTAACAGAGCCGCAAGAAAGGAAACTCTCGCGGCTCTGAAAGAAGCCCGCGTTTTGTGACTTGAAGAAAGCAGAGATGCAGGGAGGCTCTGCCGGGCAGGGGGGGGGCCCCGCGGCAGAGCTCTTGATGCTGCCGCGGCAGAGCTCTTGATGCTGCTGCGGCAGAAGCAACCGGGTTTTTTTTGTTTTTTTTTTAACTTGCGATGCTGAAGAATGTTTTTTGCGCGGGGCCCCCTGAAACGCGGGGCCCTGTGCAAAAAACATTCTTGCTCAATGGACGGGCCGGCCCTGACTGCAAACTACAACTGTAGTGAACCACTTCGGAATAAAGCTGGATTACGACTGAGCAAACAAAAGGTAATAATGAACTTGCAAGAAACTGAAATTTGACAGGAACGTTCATGTCGCAACCACCGTGTTTGAGCGAGCGAGCGAACGAGGCGAGGCGAACAGGAAAGAACATGCGCCAGCGCGAGTACTGGATTTAGCCCCCCGCCTCCCAATTGTCCTGTTAATGTATAAAATGAATACAAAACACTCTAAAATGTCATGAGGGAGTGTTTCTAGTTAGTTAACCATTACAACCTCTATTTTGGGCCAAGAAAATAAACTGCAGTCGGCTAAAAAGAAATTATGTGAACATTCCTTATATGGGTAAGAAATCTAATTTTGCAAGAAAACGTGACGTGATGGAACATTTTGGCTATTTTTCCTGGATTCAGCACCCCAAAATCTATAGGAATCAGTTGCAAAACTGGAGGCAGTTTTTTGGTAGTGTACCTGTGTTATTGTTCAAAGTCACTAAGGTACCCTTTTTGGGGTACTTACTATCTACCACTGGGTTCGAGATGGATCTCGCTAAAGTATCAGTGGTTACGAGTTTGGCCCCATCCGTAAAGCTTAAAGCAATCTAGTACTTTCTAGGTTTTGTGAATTATAATTGCCAGTTCATTAAAAGATTTTCCAGTATTACTAGTCCTTCCTTCTCAGCTGTGTAACACGAGAAAAATCAGGAAATATTCTAACATTAGAGCCTAGAAAAACCTCATTAATATTTCTGGAATACATTTTAAGGACATAAAATTTATCTGACTCCAATGCCATAGTTACAAGCAGAGTAGTTTTCCCTGTAACAACCTCCAAAAACCCCATGAGGTCTCCTAACCCAGGGGAAGTAGGGGGGACATTAGAAACCTGATCGCTTAATCCCACAGACAGATACTGGACCCTAGTCATAGGTGGAAACTGTTCCGGGGGAATCTTTAAGACTTCCCCGAAATACTTCCGCACCATATCCATAGGTGATAATACAGGTGACCTAGGAAAATTCAGGAACCGTAGATTACATCGACGAGGCTGATTTTCCAGGTATTCCATTTTCTTATTGGACACAGTTCTGTCTTTAAGCTGGGTAGTAACCAAGTCCCGAAGCTGTCCCACATCCTCTTCCAGCCTGGTAATTCGCTCTGCTTGTTCTTCATGCACACTGGAGAAGATAACACAAGTAGATTTAATCCCCAGCAATTCAGTACTCACAGACCCCAAAACTTTAGTCAAGGAGGTATTCAAAGCAGCCAGACCTTCCCACAATGATTCCAATGTAAGAACCTCAGGTCTCTCCAGCATGGGAATCCCCGAAGCAACCTCATCCCAGGCAGGCACAGCCACAGACTTCACCTCCGATGGAACTTCTCCCCGATTCGCCTCATGCTGTACCTCCTCGCCGGGAGAGGAATTCAGCTCAACCAGACCTCCTCCCATGTTCTGCTTCAACGGAGTGCTCACAGTCACCCCTGTAGGCAGTACAGCTCTGGCCGAGGTCAAACTTCCGGGTCACGGTGGGGGGGGGGGGGGGGTGCGCTGCGCCGGAGAGAGCCAAACACCCGATGTGCTCCGAGGCGACACTCCTCCTGCGGCCCCCCCCCCCCCGCCAACCACAAAGCCGCACTCACTCAGCACACACTGTCCTGAGGCACTCAGCAGGTCCGAAGGAGGTAAGGGAGCCTGCTTCCGTTTTCTCTGCCCCATATCGCACAGCAAAAGGGCATTCCTTGAGCACCAGCAGATCTTCAGAGAGCACGTCTCACAGCCGGCGAAATCATGCCCTAAGGTTTTAAAACCCTTACCATCCACGTGACCTATCTTCGTGCTGCTGCACGGATCTGAGGATCCAATGGAAGCAGTCCACAAGTAACCAGGAAAAAGACCCTCTCCCGCTGCTTTTTAACATATTCATAAATAACCTGGAAATAGGAATAACAAGTGATGTGTTCAAATTTGTAGATGACACAAAATTATTCAAAATTGTTAAAACACAAGAGGATTGTGAAAAATTGCAAGAGGACCGTGATAAATTGGGAGACCAGACATCCAAATGGCAGATGAAAGTTAGTGGAATAAATGCAAAGTTATGCACTTAGGGAAGAACAACCCAAACTAGAGTAACGCAATGAAAGGTTCCACATTAGGAACCACCACACAGGGAAAGGATCTAGGCACTGTCATGGATAATACATTGAAATCCTCTGCTCAGTGTGCAGCAGCAGCCTAGAAAGCAAATAGAATGCTAGGAGTCATAAGGAAAGGAATGGAGAATAAAATCAAGGATATTATAGTGGCTCTGTATCATTCCATAGTGAGAAAACAACTTGAATATTGTGTGCAGTTCTGGTCACCATATCTTAAAAAGGGTATAGCAGAATTGGAAAAGGTACAGAAAAGAACCACCAAAATGGAATGGAAGGATATCCCTATGAGGAAAGGCTTAAAAGGTTAGGGCTCTTCAACTTGGAAAAAAGACGGCTGAAGAGAGATATGATAGAGATCTATAAATTAATGAAAGGAGTGGAACAGGTAAATGTAGATTGGTTGTTTATTCCATCAAAAAGCAGAAAGACTAGGGGACACGCAATGAAACTACAGTGTAACCCATTTAAGACTAAAAAGAGAAAATATTTTTTCGCTCAACACGTAATCAAACTCTGGAATTCGTTACTGGAGGATGTAGTAAAAGCTATTAGTGTAGCAGGGTATAAAAAAGGTTTGGACAAGTTCCTGGAGTAAAGTCCATAAATCATTATTAAGAGGACCTGGGAAATCCATTGCTTATCCCAGGATTAAGGGGTATGTTTACTAAACTGCGTTAGTGCAAATCGCGTTAGGAGCCGCGTTAGTGAAAGGAAAGCCAAAAAAGGACATGGGCGGGACATCGTAACGACTAACGCACGTTCCAAAAACTAACGAGCGTTACAGGGCGCCGTGGCGCGTTAAGCATATGAAGGCGTACAGACACAAATCATTGAAAAAGAGCTGTAGCACAATGGTTAGTGTACTCACAGCTGTTACAGGCAGCATGGGTTCAAGTCCCCAGTGTGCCTAATGCAGAATGCTGTCCCAGGCAGCACCCTGTACATTACATAAGGAATGAGGAGGCATGTTTTTCTGTAGTTGTTAGTGAAACACACTCTCGCAGTGCGCATAGCCATGTATGTTGGTACGTGCGTGGCTGCATGCGTTGTTACGGGCGTAGCCACGTGCGTGGGTACGTGTGTTTTTACCAGCGTGGTCACCTTATAGTACAGACACTTTAGGGTGTCTTGCACTTATGCACTATGCTAACAGATGTACGTGTGATGGCCTATGGTTTATCAGAGCCTGAGAGCAGGCGCTGGATCCTCCCAGGGTTGGATCGTGCCAGTCACACCCATGATGCACTGCACATGCAAATCAGCTGTCCACAGATACACACCATGCGGAATGCACCCCCACAGGTAGGGGGAAGTGACCATGTGCACCCCCACAGCACCTCAGCCTGGTAGGGGGTACTGACCGTGTGTTGTACTGTCACAGAGTAGCTACACACTGTCACATTGTGCTGGTACTGTGCTCACCCTGAGGGTGCAGTGAGGCGCCCAGCACCAGGTCCACAGCACCATCCATGGCTGAAAGAGGCCATGGCACAGGTCCAAAGCAGTGTTAATGTGCGAGATAGGTAGTTTCTGCACAAACACCCTGCAGTCAGGTGTAGCCCCCATGGAACCCCAGGTGGCCCATGCACCCCCCCAAGTGCAGCAAACAGGGTCTCCCAACAATAGATCCACCTTCCTGCAAAGGTGACAGTAGAGAGGAACATCAACCCCAGTTCTGGTGGGGAACAGACACTCCACAGAGCAGGCACCGCAGCTCTGTACACAGACAGACATCAGGCCTGGATATGGTAAGCTGCACCCCACCACTATCTGATATACTCCTGCAGCAAGCCATCAACCACTGCACCCTGCAAGCCACTCCATCAAGACACATACCAGCTGCAAACAGTCTGCTAGTTAGTCCATAATGCATGTGCCCAGTGGATATGCATACACCCAGAACTGGGATGTCAGCATACACAGCAAGCAGATAAATCAGTGACTGGGCACCAAAAGGAAACCCATATCTATCACATGAGAGAAATACTATATAGCACTATGGGGGTGCCTAGCCATGCTGTGGTCACTGCACAGTCAGGGTGAGAGTGATCTCTCAGCAGGACATACTGAGGTCACCCTGTCTGTGTAGGTGGTGGCCGGGCACTAAAATGTGCCTGTCACTGCCCTATGCCCTGTGCCATGGCCAGGCCACCCTGTCCGGCCTATACCCATGGTACCTTGCTCCTCATTATGCACATTGGCAGCTCAATACTGGCAACATTGCTGGCAGTGTGGGCTGTGGAAGGTGTTTGCAGCCACCACACACTGGATAGACAGACAGACACCCCCACACCTATGCCAGCATTGTGCAACTATAGAGGTGTTCAGCAGCCATACCCACCACACCAGTCCTGGGCACAGTTCAGGCATGGATATTGTACGCAAGACTGTTGTGGGTCACACCCCATGGTGGTACGCACTGTCAGAGTCCAGACCTGCAGCACACACCACAGACAGCAGAATGATTGTTATGGTGGAGCTCACTGAGCAAACTGTACTTAATGTAGGAATTGATATCTGCCAGTTATCACAGGAAATGTTTGATAGCTGTGTACCATATACCCAGGTGTAGGGTGGCATTGCTAAGGTATGCAACTGCTAGTATTGGGAGATACAGGCAGGGCCCAATGTCCTGCTTCTCCAGGAGGCATTGGCCAATGGGGCCTGTGGGTGTGTCTGGCCCTGTTGGCTGCTGCTTTACGGCAGAGTTCCCCAACTCCAGTCCTGGTGTTCCAAACCTGTTCGGGTTTTCATGCTGTCCCTCATAAATATGCATGAGCTACATCTGCATACCATGGGGGTGGTGCATAGATATGCAGCACAGGCATCTTTATTAGAGGCAGCATGGAACCTGAATGGTGTGGGACCCTCCAGGACTGCAATTGCGAGACTCTGCTCTGGGTAATGCGCCTGTTTCTAATGTCTGTGTTTGGTGTGGTATAATATAAGCGTATTAACCATGCATATGTGCTCTGCAATAAAGGGGTGTCTTTACTATCACTGTTTAGTGGTGGGTAAAGCTATGGGGACTGGGTTGGCAGGAGCCCCAGCTGGGATTTGAACCTGTGACCCTCTGGTCTTACAGGCACTGGCTGTGTCTGTTGCACCACACTGTGGCCACAGAAATGGTGCAGTCCCTGGAGTTAGTTAAAGCGGCCTGACGAGTCAGAAACCCTGCTCTGCACTGGTTTACTGTGGGCTCATTTACCTTGTATGGAGACAAAGGTGCACATAAACCTCAAAACAGACCTCAAAAAAAGGGGCAAACACCCATAACCAAGCTGGGCAACAATGATATCATTGGGTAACATTACACACCACTCCCTGGAAAGCTCCATCACAATGAAATGATCTTTGAAAGGGTCTACGGAGCGTAGACCCTTCCAAACATCATTTCTTTCTTTGGTGCTTTCCAGGGAGTGTTGTTCATTGTTGCCCATTGCTATCACTGTTGCCCAGCTGAATTTGTGCTTTTAACAATGTTTCTTGTGGTCATTCCTAAGGTTTTATGTGAGCTTTTGCTCTTTGCACATGTATCACACTGCTCACGTTTTGTAGGTTTCCCCGGTTTTGCTGTACATTGCTGACGGAAATGGTTTCTCTTCCCTTTAATATTTATTTTTATTTATTTATTTATTTAACAGTTCTTCTATACCGCTCTATTTTAGATCAGAGCGGTTTACATTTAACATCAACTATACAACACAAGGAACTTTGAGTTGTATATGCCTTTAACGACAGGTTTTCATTCGCGTTGGAATTGAGCTCAGAAATTCAGCGCGTTAGTATGAGGGGAGCCTCTCCCCGCCCACTCTCTGCCCATTGACCCCTTCTCTCCACCCACTCTCCACCTTCTGCGCTGTTTTAATGCGCCGCGGAGGTTTACGATCGTTAACTGCGGTTAACGCGCGTAAGGTACGTTTAACGATCGTTAGCACGTCAGAACGCGCGTTCGGACGTGCGAACGATCGTTAAATGTACTTTACGCGCGTTAATCACGATTACCGCACTTTAGTAAACATCCCCCTAAGTATTGTGGAATCTGTTTTACCTTTTTGGGAACCTGACAGGTACTTGTGGCCTGAATTGGTCACTGTTGGAAACAGGATACTGGGTTTGATGGACCTTGATCTGGTCCAGTAGGGCATTTCATATGTTCTTAACTTAATACTGGTTCCAGAATCCTGTTAATACTGAGCTTATGCAACACAACCTTGGAGAGACTATGGGGCATGTTTACTAAACACCGTTGCTGTGCGGGTTCCCGTTAGTGTGCTGGTGCCATATAAGGAGTGGGCGGGCCAGGCAGAAAAAAGAAAAAAAACGGACCGTACGTGTGTGCGTCGCGCAAATGTGCGGGGCCCACATTAGCGCGTGGGAAGGCTAAGTGGGGCGCTGCTGCATAACCAAACAAAAGAGCCGTACTACAACAGTGAAGACACTGACCTATGGTGCAGGGGCCAGGGGTTCAAACCCCCATTGCGCTCAATGAAAAAGACCAGCTGAGGCATCAACTTTTATGGGCAAAAGTGGTGTAGGAGGTATATTGATTATGGGCGGCAGAAGGCAGCGCACTCTTTTTTTATACGGCATGAGGCGGCGCACTGTTCATTGTGGGCGGCAGATGGCGGCGCGCTGATAAAATGGGGCAACAGAAGGCGGCGAGTCTGTGGGCAGAAGGCGTCGCGCTGATGTGTGAGGGGGCAGCCCAATAGTGGGAGGGATAAGTGGCGCGCTGATGTGCAAATAGCAGGAATGGAGCCATAGCACAATGGTTAAGACACTGACCACTCGTGCAGGCATCATGGGTTCAATTCCCCACAGTGCCCATTGAAGACAGCTGGCTAAGGCATTATTTTAAGGGGCATGCCCATGTTGGGCGGCATAAGGCGGCGAGCTGTTAATGTTACGCAGCAGAAGGCGGCGCACTGCTAATTTTGTGCGCCACAAGACGGCGCGCCGATGGCTACAAGGCTGTGCGCTGCTGCTCAAGCACAGGAACAGAGCCACAGCCCAATGGTTGTGACACTGACCAATGGTGCAGGGACCAGGGGTTCAATCCCTCACAATGCCCATTGAAAAAGACTAGCAGAGGCAGTATGTTTTATGTTGTGGAGTGCTGTAGTAGGCCCACTAATTTTATTTTGTGATAACAACTAGAAAACGCATGCTCACAGCATGTTAACATAAGGCAGCCCATAAGGCACATGTGACAGTGCACCGTCCGCCAAGGCACCCTAGAATGTCCCCTATAGGGCAGCATGTATGTTGCGACACAGGATAATGTATAGTGCACCCTATATGGATGGCAACCATAAAGTGCCGTATACGGCGCCCCATAAAGCGCCCTCAGAGGCACCTTATGGGTACAGTACGCTCAGGGTGTTATTGCTGGCAGCAACATAGGTACAGTAAATTAAAAAGATGCTGTGGACACCCCTATCACAGAACCCCACTGTGGGTTTGAACCCATGACCTCTGGCTGTACAGGGAGTGATGTAACCATTGTGCTACAACTCCATAGCTGTAAGCAAGCCCCTGGCTGGCTGCAGATAGCCTGCACGTCACCTCACAGACAGTCTGCCGGTGTAAACAGGATAGGGTTAGGCCACACGTACCCATGATGCACTGCACATGCAAATTAGCTGTCCACAGATGGACACAAGATGGGTAATGCACCCCCACAGCACCTCGGCCCTGTTGGGGGGAGTGACCGGGTGCACCCACACAGCACCTCGGCCTGGTAGGGGGCACTGACCGGGTGTTTTACTGGCACAGAGTAGCTACACACCGTTACATCGTGTGGGTTCTGTGCTCACCCTGAGTGTGCAATGAGGCGCCCAGGACCAGGTCCACAACACCTTCCATGGCTGATGGAGGCCAAGCAGGAGTTTCAAAGCAGTGTCAATGTGTAAGATAGCTAGTTTCTGCACAAACACCATGGATATCCCAGTCAGGCTCAGCACTCCCCTCCCCTCCCCTCCCCCAGCAGCAAACATGGTCCCCCATCAAGAGATCCACACTGTACCTCCCTGCAAAGGTGGCAGTAGAGGGCAACATCAACCACAGTCCTGCTGAGGCATGAACACCACCCCCAGCCACAACACAATAGCAGACAGACATAGGATAAGGTAAGCTGCACCCCACCACCAGATATTCCCCTGCAGCAAGCCAACAGCCACTGCACCCTGCAAGCCATTCCAGCAAGACACATACCAGCTACAAACAGTCTGCTGGTTAGTCCATAGTGCATGTTCCTAGTGGAGACACATGCACCCAGAACTGGTCTGCCAGCATACACAGCAAGCAGATAAATCAGTGATTGGGCCCCAAATAGAAACCCATATCTATCACATGAGAGAAATACTGTATATCACTATGGGGGTGCCTAGCCATGCTGTGGTCACTGCACAGTCAGGGTGAGCGTGATCTCCCAGAAGGACATGCTTTGGCCACCCTGTCTGTGTAGGTGGTGGCCGGACACTACAATGTCCCTGCCAGTGCCCTATGCCCGGTGCAGATGCATCCTGGCCAGGCTACCCTGTCCTGGCTATACCCATGGTACCTTGCACCTCATTATGCACATTGGCAGGCCAATACTGGCAACAGTGCTGGCAGTGTGGGCTGTGGAAGGGGCTTGCAGCCAACACCCACTGTATAGCCAGATACACACTTCCACACCTATGCCATCATGGTGCTACTATTGAGGAAGTAATTAGCCTTGCCCACCAAACCGGTCCTGAGCACGGCAAGGCATGGATATGGTACGCAGTACAGCTGGGGGTCACTCCCCAGGGTGGTAAACACCGTCAGAGGCCAGGCCTGGAGCACGCACCGCAAACACCTAACAGATTGTTCGGATGGGGTCAACTAGCAGTATGTGCGTAACGTATGGATATCTAGCTGCCTGTGCTCCTAGCAAACGTCTCAGAGCTGTGTACCATATACCTCAGGTGTAGGGTGACATTGGTAAGTTATGCAAGTGCTAGTTTTGGGAGATGCATGCAGGGTCCAATGGTCTGCCTCTCCAGGAGACATTGGCCAATGAGGCCTGTGGGTGTGGGTGTGTCTGCCCTTGATGGCTGCTGCTTTACGGCACAGATTCCCAACTCCAGTCCAGGTTTGCATCACACTGTTCTGGTTTTCCTGCTGTCCCTCATGGATATGCATGAGCTACATCTACATACCATGGGTGTGGTGCATAGATATACAGCAAAGGCATTTGTATGAGTGGCATCATGGAACCTGACTGGTGTGTGCCCCACCAGGACTGCATTTGGGTGATTCTGCTCTGGGTACTGGCCCTGTTCATGGTGTCTTTGCTCAGTGGGGTAAAAGATAGACGTATTGCCATTGCATATGTCCAAGCCAGGAAAGGTGTGCCCTTACTATCACTGTTTACTTGGGGGAAAAATATGTGGGCAAGATTGGCAGTTGCCCCAGTTGGGCTTTGAACCTGTGACCTTCTGCTCGTGCATGCAGTGTCTGCGTGCACTGCACCACTGTGTAGCCACAGATTGGGTGGATTCCCTGGCATGTGGATCCGGCAGGGCCTGTCTGTTGCAGTGGATGGTGGCAGCCTGCACATGGCTAGCTAGGCCTCTGTCTTCTGTCGCTAGCAGCCACTGCCCCCTGCACCACATGTACTCGTCCGCCAACATGCTGGCATGAGCTCCTCCCATAAAAAGCAGGTGACCTGATTGGAATGTGGCAGTACGTGACTGCATTTGGGGTACTTGGCTGTGGGTAATGCCCATTGTTGTGGTGTGTGTGCGTTGTTTGATAAAATATGGGTGTTTTCCCCATGCTTATGTCACCTGCAATACAGGGGTGTCTGCGCTATCTGTGTTTAGTGGTGGGTAAAATATAGGGACTGGGCTGCCAAGTGCCCCAGCTGGGCTTTGAACCTCTGACCCTCTGGTCCTAGAGGTACTGACTTTGTCTGCTGCACCACACTATGGCCACAGAGACAGTGCAGCCCCTGGAGGTAGTAAGCCTGGCAGGATGGAGTCACAAACCCTGCTCTACGCAATTTTACTGTGGGCATATGCACCCTGTCTGGTGACAAACGTGCACATCAACCACGGAAATGACCACGGGAACTGGGGGAAACAATATCACCACGCTGGGCAACAGTGATATTAATGGGCAACCATAGCAAACACTCCCAGGACAGCTCCACAACAGGAAATGTTGTTTGGAAGAGTCTCCGCTCCGTAAACCCTTCCAAAATTCATTTCTTTTTTCTGGAGCTTTGTTGGGTGTGTTTTCTGTATTTGCCCATCACTATCACTGTTCTCCAGCTGAATTACTATTTTTAATAGTTCTGTTGTGGTCATTTCCTATTTTTATGTGCACTTTTGTGCTGTGCACATGTATCACACTGCTCACGTTTTGCTGGTTTCCCCGGTTTTCCTGTACATTGCTGACGGAAATGGTTTCTCTTCCAAATGGTTTCTCTTCCCTTTAAATGCTTTCTACCGCGAGTGTTTCACTCGCGGTAGTTTTTACATGCAAATTCGGGCCCGATACTGTGCGGGGACCCTCTCCCCTCCCACTCTCCACCCATTGACCCCGTCCCTCCGCCCCTCCGGAGCCTTCCTCCGCCCTCCTTTAGCCGTTCCACGCCTCTATCGGACATTTGCGGGCCCGCACTTGTACGGGGCCCGTTGGTGTGCCGCATACCTGTGCGGGGGTGGCACGCACGTGTGCGGGGCGTTTAAACGCGTTTATGCGCATTTCAGTGGCGCGTTGCCGTGCGCTATTTTGCGGCGCGCAAATTTGCGGACTTTAGTAAACATGCCCCTATGTGTGACAATATACATAATTTACTGGGTGAAGATTCCGTATCCCTGAAATAGACTTCTTGAATTGAAACATCATGCTCTGTCTCTGGTCCTATTCAAATCCTGGTTAAAATAACACCTTTGTGAGGCTGCTTTTAAATCTTAAGCCTTTATTCTTCTGTTTAATACCAATATTTTTGAGATGCGGTACTGTGGGGGTTTTTTATCCTATTTGGATGGGTTATTCCTTTTGTATACCCTTTTGAATGACATTTTTGTCAGAAGAGTTATCTAAACTCATGTAAATAAATAAATACTGGGCCTAAATTTCAGTTGGGTGGTGCTATGCACCGCGTCGGCGCATAGCCCGCCCACCTCCCGCCTAACCTGGATTTTCCATGCCAGGGTCATATGCGGCCCCAGCATCGAAAATCTGGGTGTCGCCGCATAGCCAGGTAGCCGCAGGAGCTAGCCGTGTAGCACCGATTTTCGATGCTACATGATTAGCCCCAGCTCCTTAAAGATAGGCAAGGTTTTCCCACATCTATCTTTAAGACACAGAGCGCTAAGCGTGTAGCATCAAAAATTGGTGCTACATGGGTAGCGCAATGGCCCACCTCTGCTCTGCCACGGAACGCCCCCCCAACATGCCCCGATACTATACAGATAGCATCTGGGTATATTAGGGACATATCCAAGATTTTGAAAGGGCACTACCAGTGTAGGTGCCCTTCGAAAATCCCGGATAAGGCCTTTACATGGGTAATTAGGGAAGTTACCTGTGTAAAGGCCTTCGAAAATCAGGCCCATTGTTTTTTAATTGTTTGCCTAATAAATTAAACCCCTTAATCCCTTATTTATGCTCTTTTTCTTGAATACATTGTAAGCTCTATCAAGCAGGGACTGTCTCTTATTTTATATGTATGTTTATAGTGCTGCATATGTCTAGTAGCAGTAGTAGTAAATATAATTCATCTGAACTTTTCCTGCTCTTCAGAATCTATGAGATCCTCTATCACCACTCTTTTCTTCACTCCATTCTCTTCTGCAAACAGCTCCTACCTGTAAAGAAACTATACATCTCTCACTCACTTTTTCTCTCTTCATAGGTTCTCTAAACCCAGAGAGGAGTCCTTAAAGCAGAAAGCATCCCACACTCTTGGATAATAAATTGCCTTGAAATGTATAAAAAAAATCCTGGTTTGATAGAGTACATCAAGTCCACTATGACAATGTGGCAAACCACACTGTTTTTGTGATATGAAGATGGTCGGTACATCATTCCTAACATTCAGCAAGAAATATTTCTGGGAAAATCCCTGTTGTAACTTCTGTTTTCTGCAGCGCTTAATCCAATGAGCACTCTCATCAACTCTTTGGGATAGGGAATTAGTCTGAATCCTAAAAAAGGAAACAGCTCAGAAGCAACTTCTCATCTACTATTTGTAGATGATCTGAATCTCTACAGTTCCAGCGACCAACAATTAGCAGAGCAACGCCATGTAGTGAAAAGCTTTTCTGATGACATCAGGATGACTTTTGGCCTTGAAAAATGTGCTAAGGCAACTTTATTTGGAGGAAAATTGAGCCAAATTGAAAACTTCTCCCTGGCTGAGGGCTGCGACATCAAGGACCTTGAACAAGAAGACATAAGTATCTCAGAGTAGAGGAAGGAATGACACTCAAGCAGAAATTACTGAGAGAGAAGATCAGTAAAGAATATTACAGGAGATTAAAATCATTATTGAAAAGTGTTTTAATATCACAGAATAATATACAACTGGCAATTCATGTACTCTCATACAGCTTTGAGAATGTGGACTGGCCTCTATCAGAGGCCTCCAGACCTACCTGACAGCATCATCGTATCCAAATACTCAAAAAGTGCTGAAATATGAAATTAAATGTCCAGAATCTGTCTCCATCATCAAATTTGGACAAGTGTTCCAACAACCAGAAGGAATGAGTGAGAATCCACAAGCACACACAGAAAAGGAAGCAACAGAATTTGCAAAACAAAAGAAAAACTCTTAAAAGAATTAGATCAGCAAACAAGGAAAAACAAGTGGCAAATGAACAAATACAGTGGGAAATACAAAGTGTTACTCCAGGAACGCTTTGTCGATCAAGAACAGACACATGAATGATTAAAGAGAGGTGAAATGAAACCGAAGGATAAGAGATTGATAGTTGCAGCCCACGATAGTGGATTACAGATGAAATGGTTGACAGCGAGCATTGAAAAAACAGGCAAAACAGACATATATAAATTCTGTAAGACGGAGCTGGAAACAATGACTCACCTCATAGTTGGCTATGAAGTTCTGATGGCGGAAAATTTCTATATGGAAAGGCACAACAAAGTAGCACGTCTCGTCCATTGGAAACTCTGTAAACACTATGGGCCTGTTTTAGAGTATGCCAGCTATGTGCTGCTATGGTGCATAGCCGTGTGTGCTGACTCTTAACCCCAGATATTCAATGTTGGGGTCATATGCAGCCCTGGCATTGAATATCCAGGTTTTCCACACAGCCTCCCAGATGCAGCAGATAACAGGCCAGCGCGATATTGTATGCTGCCTAGTTAGCTGTTGTGGCTAAAAGATAGGCGAGTTTTAGACTTGTCTATCTTTTAGCCGCAGGTCACTAACCGGGGCAGCATGCAATATTGTTGCTACCTGGTTATCGACTGTCGCCGCCTCCACTCCTTCCTGGAATGCCCACAATAAGCCCTGATGCTAAGCAGTTAGCATCGGGGCATGTAAGGGAGAAGATCGGGGATATTCAGCAGCAGTATGTTAGTGCCATTGTATATCCCGGTTAGAGGCATTTACATGGCTTACCAAGCATTACTCTCTGTGAAAACACTGGGATCATGACTCTAACAGAATTGCAGAGAATAAAGAGGTTATGATCACCTGGTACATTCCCATTCCAATGGATAAGAAACTGGATGCGAGCAAACCCAACAGTGGTAAAGGAGAAGAACCCAGAACGGCATTGATAATAAAAGGTGTCGGTAACAAATGTTTATTCTGTTAATTGCATAGAGAGACAGAAGATCTGAAGTACCAAGAAATGCAGTCAGAGACCAAGAAAATGTGGCAGAAAGATACAGAAATATTTCCTATCATATTGGGAGTCACGGGCTTGATAAAGAAGAACCTCCAAGCACATCTTGACAAACTACCTATACCTGTTACATCTTACGAACTCCAGAAATAAACTCTCTTTGGCATGATGCAAATACTACGCCGAGCATTAGCAGTACATTTGAGAGACTGAGATCATACTCCACATACCTTGACTTAGAAGCGAGGTTCATGACTGTCATGGTATGCGCAAAACTAACCCATTTGGAGAAACTGCCCCCAGACCTCTCTCTCCACAGGTTCTCCAACAGTGTTCCACCCTCTGACTGATTAAAGCTCGCTCCCCAACTGGGAGTTTTCTCCTGGCACATACTAGAAACAGTACCATGAGGGCAGAAAAAGACCACATGGCCTATCTAGTCTGCCCTTCCATATCAACTACTATAGTCCCTTTTTCCCTCTACAGATCTTCTATGTTTGTTCCAAGCTTTCTTTCTTTCTTTGTTACATTTTTCTATACCGCCCCTTCCAGAGATCAGGGGCGGTTTACATATAACTAACATTTTACATAGAACAGTTGTTTTTAGAACTATTTACATAAAAACTTGCAACATTTAAAAACTTAACATATTATTTAAAACTATGTACAGTACATGCTATACATTCTTGAATTCAGATACTGCCCTCGTCTCTACTACCTTCTCTATATTCCACGCATCTACCACTCTTCCTGTAAAGAAATATTTCCGCATATTACTCCTTAGTCTATCCCCTTTCACTGTCATCCTATGTCTGCTCATTGCAGAGCTTACTTTCAATTGAAAGAAGCTCTCCTCCTGTGCATGTATGCCACAGAGGAATTTAAATGTCTTTATCATATTTCCTCTATCCCGTCTGTCCTCTAAAGTATACATATTGAGATCTTTAAGTCTGTCCCCACATGGCTGATAATAAAGACCATTGACCATTTTGATAGCTACCCTCTGCAATGACTCCATCCTGTTTTTATCCTTTTGAAGGTGCGGTTTTCAGAATTGCACACAATGCTCACCAAATACAGAGACACTATCAGCTCCTTTTTTCTGCTGGCCATTCCTCTCCCTATGCACCCAAGCATCCTTCTGGCTTTCACTGTTGCCTTTTTTATCTGTTTAGCAACTTTAAGATCATCAGAAACAATCATGCCCAGGCCCTGCTGTTCTTTCATAGACTGAAGTACTTCACCCCTTATACTGTACCGCTCCCTTGGATTTTTGCAGCCCAAATGCATGACCCTGCATTTTTTAGCATTAAATCTCAGCTGCCAAATTCCTGACCATTCTTCAAGCTTAGCTAGATTCCTCCTCATGTTATCTATTCCTTCCTAGGTGTCCACTCTCAGGTTTTGTTATCATCCGCAAAGAGGCAAACCTTACCCGACAGCCCTTCTGCAATATCATTAATAAAAATGTTAAAAAGAATTGGGCCCAGGACAGATTCCTGCAGCACACCACTGGTAACCTCCTTCTCCTCAGGGTGTGCTGCATTTATCTCTACCCTTTGTCGCTTCCCACTCAAATCAGTTCCTAACCCAGTCAGTCACTTTAGGGTCCATCCCTAGGGTGTTCAATTTATTTATAAGTTGCTTGGTGGTCCCTGGAAGGTAGCACAAGATTACCCGTGGTCCCTGCCAAGACAAGAATGCAGACCCCTGTGCTGATCAGCCCCTCCCCCACCCACAATGATCAGCCCCCCACTATCCACCCTCCTTCACTGTATCTGCCCCCAACATCCTCCCCCTCATGTGTCCCCACATGATCTACCCCCCATATCGGGACCACTTTTCAGGACCACCATGGCCAAAAAGTGATCTAGCCATGCAGGACCTGCAAAGGGGCCCAACAATTGCCTGGAAGTAAACCCCCTCCCCCAAAACACGCATTTACCCTCCTCCCACAACCAGCACTTACCTGATGCCCAACCGGGTCTTCTCTTGTGGTTTAGTGGTGATCGGGGCAGCAGCAGTTCCCTTCTTCTGCCTTGCCTCTGGCAGCCTTCAAAAGGGCACCAGGATCACCTCATGCTAATCTCGCGGCATCACCACACGCCTGTTCTTGCTGGCAGCACCAGGGATCTGCCACCATCTCTTAATGTTGCTCCTTAGTCCCTATGCATCTGTTTGTACATGCACAAACAAACAGATGTATATGGACAGAGGTACAGAGAAGAGTGACCAAAATGATAAAGGGGATGTAAGGATACCCCTTCAAGGAAAAGTTTAAAAAGGTTAGGGCTCTTCAGCTTGGGAAAGAGAGACTGAGTGGAGATATGATAGAGGTCCATAAAATGAGTGGAGAGGAACAGGTAAATGTAGATCAGTTGTTTACTCCTTCAAAAAGTAGAAAGACTAGGGGACATGCAATGAAGCTATAATGTAATACATTTAAGACTAATCAAATAAAATCTTTTTTCACTCAACATGTAATCAATCTCTTGAATTTATTGCTAGAAGATGTAGTAAAGGTTGTTAGTGTAGCCGGGTTTAAAAGAGTTTGGACAAGTTCCTGGAGGAAAAGTCCATAAACCTTTACTAAAGTAGATAGGGGAAATCCTCTGCTCACTCCTAGGATAAGTTGCATGGAGTCTGTCTACTGTTTGGGAACCCAAGAAGTACTTGTGACCTGGATTGGCCATTGTTGGAAATAGGACACTGGGCTTGATCGATCTTTGGTCTGATCTAGTATGGCATATCTTATGTTCTTTTAAGAGGCAGACAGATGGATGTATGGACTCTCCCTGATAGGCACTATCACTTAAGCAAAACACATCTAAAATGGTCTTATCCAAACAAACTCTAAAAAAGATTCTAAAAAGCAGTGAAATATTGAACTGCATTTCCACCTATACCATGAAATGCAGTTCTTTCTTTACTGTGTAAAATTTTAAATTGGAAGAGATACACACTTCCCAAAGCAGACACATTCCAATCTCTAAAAAATATGGGCCTAGTATTGAGAAAGACGGTGAAGCATTTCAATGTGCAGGAAAACACCTACTCAAAGAAAGGCATGATTTGTCATTAAGGAGGATTAAACGTGGGTAAACACCGAATATGTGGTATAGCGATTGTGTGCTGGGTGGCGTACAAACCTGTGTATGCGGCCTGCAGCCAGTCCATATTGCAATAATCTGGGCAAAGCACGCCGAGGCCAAAAAAATGCAACATATAGGCGCCACCGCCCGACTGCCCATATATTGTACAAATGGCTGCCTGCGTGGCAAAGGATGCCCTGCCTCCGCGGGGACAGACACATACACAGGTATCAGACGTCAATGTCTGTAAAGTGTTGGATATTGCTAGCGATACCCGTCTAATATCGCCATCACTCCCACAAAACATGGGTAGCAAAAGTCCTGTGTCACGATGTCCGGGTGAGCACAGCTTGGATCCCCATTGGCACACTCCAGGAGGATTCACTGAAAAAATGGTGAGTTGGAGACATCAGGAGAACTTCAGCATGAAGGAGGCAGAGACTCTAGCACGCACAGTGCTGAGGTGGGAGGGGATGCTGTACCCAAGGGCCACCGCAGGCCAGGCCAATCTACAGTTGGGTACTCGAATCTGGAAGGCCACCCAGTTGCGGATGCATGGGTGAGTAAGCCATGGGTGCCAGGTGATGGGTGGGGGAGGAGTATGAATGTAGGCAGACGAAGAGATGCAGGGCCTCAAACCCACAACACAGGCCTGGCCTTCCAATGCAAGTCATCAGTCAATGGAGAGCAGTCGCTGTGAGGAGAATGCACCCAGGGCTGCAATTTCACACAACCCTGACCATCAGAGCCACGCCCAGGGCTCCCACTATAGCACTGAACCAGCCAACCACCTACAAAGCAGACACTATACCTCATCCCAGAGGAGCACTGCAGCCAAAGTGAGAAGACCCAAGTTCAAGTCTGCCACAGTGACACAGAACCATTACAGATTGCAAGATGTCCACACTATTAACTTTAATTTTAAACACTGATAATCTCTGTCATGTGGCAGTCCAAACATACCTATGGTCGCTGCAGTTCAGGGACCTATGCAATGAAACTGAGATGTGAAACATATCATTGTGTGTGTGTGATGGGCTGGGCCAGCCAAGTGGCAAAGGCAGTTCCACAGAAAGCTAGAGGGGAATGTTGAACAGGGGTTCCCATGGGAAAGTGAAGGAGGGTGTGAGGGCAAGGGGAGGGTAATGGCAGCATGCAGGCAAAATGCAATGTGTACCTTTGAGTCAGTCCTGACTCCTGGCGACCCAGAAGCTCCTGGGTTTTCTTGGCAGTGTCACCGGAAGTAGATTGCCAGGCCTTTCTTCCAAGGCAATGGAGGGTTAAGTGACTTGCCCAAAGCCACAAGGAGTGCTAGTGGGAATCGAACCCTGCTTGCTTGGTTACCAAGCCAGTGCTCTAACCACTAGAGGGCAGCTATATGTGTATTGAAGTAGGAGAAAGAGGGCACAGTGAGTCTGGGGGTCATTTGGCCTACAACGTATGTGTATGTGACCAAACACTTAACGCCGTTGTAAATGCTTTGAGAGGGTACTGCATTGGTGAAAGCATGGGAGATGGCAGATCACAAGTTACAGATGGCAGCAGATGAGGCGGATGCAATTGCTTACAGAGTGCACATGGGGGGAAGGGAAAACACAGGCCTCAGGTGGTGTGTTACACCTACAGAACACTTCATGATGTCTCATATCTCTCTCACAGGGATTTCGATGTGAGGCAGACCCTGGAGTCCCTAAAATGCCGGTTCAGGAGCATGAGGTGCAGGAATCCAGACCTCATCTAACGCCTCCGCGAGGGGGTAGCTGCTGCTGAAGGTGAGTTAGGAGTCATCCATGTCACAGAAACCCACTACAGTGAAGCACATGCAGACATCTGCCTGCAGCTGGGCATTAGCTTTGCTATCACAATGCCACCTGCCTCTCATTATGTACCCCTACCACTCCCACCACAGTACAGCTACACTCCAACTACTTCTGTTATGCTCAGTGTGAGAAACACTGCTGTGGTCATACCTGTAAACCACACTCCCTGCTCCGCAGCACTTCAAAGCTAGGCATGACAGACAACAGAACAGCTGGGGAATATAATAGTCATGGGGGAATGGTACAGGAACCCACCTTTGTAGAGTAGGTGACAAGACGGGTAAGATCCCACAGGAGGGTATTAGGAGGTGAATATGTATTCCAGAATGCAAAAGGGCCTGACATGATGTCAGAGGTATCAACACACATAGGCAGTCACATCCAAGAGCAGCAACAAGGTGTGTAGATATAGGTCCGATGTGGGTGGGCATACCAATGGCCACAGATAGGAATGAAGAGGTTATGATCACCTGGGACATTCCCATTCCTATGGATAAGAAACTGGATGCCAGGAAACCTGAGATAGTGGTAAAGGAGAAGAATACCAGAACAGCATTGATAATAGAAGTGTCGGTACCAAGTGATTATTCTGTAAATCGCATGGAAAGGCAGAAGATCCTGAAGTACCAAGAAGTGCAGTCAGAGACAAAGAAAATGTGGCAGAAAGATAGAGAAATCTTTCCCATTGTACTGGGAGTGATAGACTTGATAAAGAAGAATTTTCAAGCACATCTTGACAAACTACCTATACCTGTTACATCTTACAAACTCCAGAAGAAAGCTGTCTTTGGCATGATGCAAGTATTACACTGAGCATTAACAGCAAATTTTTTTTTCCATTTAACTTTTTATTAAATTTGTTTCATATATAATACAAATTGCTTCCTAGCCCAACATTGTACATGTTTAACAGCATTCTATCATCAACTGTGTTATTATCCACTGTTAGCTATTACAACAGTGCATATTACCTAATATTCAACCCTCCCCCCCCCCCACACCCTTCCCTCCCCTCTCTTCTCTATTTCCCCCTTCATTTATTCGTGCTTAATATCTCACAACATTTCTCTCGTATTCATCACTTATATATGAATGCTTTCGCCAATTGGCTCAGTATCAGTGCTATTGTGCTCTTCACAGTTTTACAGTGGTCCTTTTTTTACTCCCCTCACACCTCCTCTCCTGCTTTCCATTTTTCCAACCATTTCCATACACTCTTCCATTGTTCCACACTCTTTTCCCCTTTCCCGTGTCGCAACTCTATCAGTCTATGCATCAAACACAGGTCCACCATTTTGCTGACAAAGCCTTCACGCCGCGTTTTCCCCGACCCTGTCCAGTGTTGTGCTATCTCACTTCTTGCTGCCACGATACAATGGTGTTGTACCCCCCTTTCCCTCTCCGATATATCCTCCTCCAGTTGATGCAAGAGGCAGACCTCTGGCTTTTTATGCAATCTATGTCCTGTCATTTCATAAATTATAAATAACACCTTTTCCCAATATCCTTGAGTCTGCCCACACTTCCACCACATGTGTAACATATCCCCTCTCTCTTGGCAGCCCCTCCAGCACCAATCAGATGACCCCAGCCCCGCTCGTTTTTTATGTATCGGTGTCCAATACCACCGGTATAGTACCTTATAAGCATTTTCTTTTATTTGAGTGGCTATGGATATTTCTGCTACGGTCTGTATTACTTTATCCCACCTCTCGTCATTCCATTGCACTTCTAGGTCTTCCACCCATTTTTTCATAAAGTCTAGTTTGCCCTCTCCTCCCTCCATGATCCCTTTATAGATCTTGGACAAAGCTCCTTTTTGACTTAGTTGACCTGAGCAGAGGGCCTCAAACCACCCCCTGTTGTCCCATAGGTCCTTCCATACTTTCTGCTGCCGCACAAAGTGGCTGACCTGGATATAACTGTAATAATCGTTATTAGATAACCCATATAGATCCTTAATACCCTCAAAATCTCTAATGCCCTCCTTGACTACTATCTGGGAAATATGTGTTAGTCCCCACTCCCTTCTAACTTACAAACTCAAAATCACTTACCAATATTAAAAAAGTACTTTTCCAATACTGCCTATAATATCTTTTATCATTTTTACTTTTTACACCTTTGTCAACTTATTTTCTTCTTCTTAACATCTACTCCAAATTAATCTTCTACGATATTCCTGAAAAACAAAGCCAAATGGATCTACAGATTATCAACCTTTATCACCATCCAAGCAATATTCTCATTACTTATCTGCAAAATTTATCCACAGAAGTCTTCTTCTAAGCTCCTGCAAATATCACCAACATCGTTTGCCTTCAATCACATTTTGTTTAACACCCAACAAAGATCTTCGTTTATCCTTTATAAAGGCTTCATCAGGGGTATATTCTTTTCACAGATGACGAACTCAGGCTGGACCTGTGATGTTACACCTTTTGTAATCCCCTATGGTGACGAATTTCGCCGCATAGAGGGACAGAAAAGTAAAACCTGAGGTCATTTTCCTTCCTATATTCGATTGTAAAAAAGTTGATTGCAGGAGAGTGTTTGATACATTTTTCTGAGAATTTTGTGAATGTTTTTTTGGGAAGGTTCATATAGAGACAAGGGTTTGCATTGGCATAATTAGTATTTTCTCTTGGTGCAGTAGTGAATATAAATCTGCAAAATTAACCCATTTGGAGAAACTGCCCCGAGTAAGAGGAAGATCCCTTTGGCATGATGCAAGTACTATGCCAAGCATTAGAGGTGTGCAACAGCTGTTGAATTGAGGTGCATCTCTTAGGAGGAGAGAATAAAGTTTCCTCCTCAGTTCTTGCTGAGTACCTTCACATGGTGATCCCGTTGTGTAACATCTATACCAAATCTCAGCAAGGCGACATTACAAGTGAAGTATGGTAGGAACGAAGAAGAAAAATACATACTGGCCGCACGTTGCCCAGGATAAAAAAGTGCCCACCCATATCTTATGCACTAAGGCTAACGATGGTGGTTGCGATAGTGCAAGTATTGCAGATATAGATAAAATTCCTGCCACAGATAAAGGCCATGGTGAGCCTCTTCATGGACCCACTGTGACAGGAGATAATATTCTTAACTTTTTTATGAATTTCTGTGGTTTAACTACGATTAAATGGAATTCTGCAGAAAAAGAGGAGATAATGTACTGCTATTTTTATGCTACAAACCCTATATTTAAATCAAGAGGGTATACACAGAGTCCGCCAAAAAATGGAAGAAAGAAAATTGCCATTAGAAAAACTGCAAAAAGTAACAGATGCAAATTTAAGATCTTTAATTTCAAAGATCAAAGTAAAAAAGTATGTGAATGATAACATCTTGAAGCAACTAGGAGATTCCGTGGACAAAGCAATACAGGGAGGAGGTTACCTAGTGAGAGCACCAGAAGAAATAAAGACACAGAAAAGGAAAGAGAGGTTGAGGGGGAGATGGAGTTGAGAGATTTGCAACTACAGGAGAGTGAGCTGAATAAAGGAAGGATCAACAAATTAACTGAAGAGGAGGAAGGAGGAGGAGAAAGACCCAGAGGTGGAGGAATTCAAGATGGAACTCCTAGTCCATATGAAAAGAAATTAATATGCTGGGTTTCGAGCCTGGGAAAGATTACCCCAGATAAATTTAACACCTAAGGTTAGAAGTATGATAATTAAGATGAACAAGGCCATATCCAGTATAAAGGGACCATTTATTGACATCACCGAAATTAATCAAATCGAATATTGTGCAGCTAAAATTATTACTGCAAGAATGCAACTAGCTAGAGTGCAAGGCCAGAAGAAAAAGAGAACAATAACAGTTCCTCCTTGGAAAAAGCGCATTGAAGGAAAAATACAGTTATTGCATGGAAGTATTCCTGATAGACTGGTATCTAACAGGATTAAGATTAAGTAAATTCCACCCACCCCTCCTATCAACCAACCCCCAACCAATATATTATCACAATAATACATCCCCCTCAAATACCTGGAATGAATTCAATCCCCTCACTCTGGAGAACATAGCCAAGGTCATCAAAGATCTCAATGCCTCAACATCTGCACTGTCTCTTGGCTTAAGACCACAAAAAGCTCCATCAGCCCATACATACTTCACATAGTACAAGCTTCCCTCCAAACTGGCTCGTCCCAGCACCTCTAAAATGTGCCTCAATCTGTCCCATTCTAAAAGGATCGAAGCTTGACCCCTCCTTACCTACTTCTTACAGACCCATCTCCAACATCCCCTTCCTCGCAAATATAACCGAAAAAATAGTCCAAACCCAACTCCAGAATTTCATAGACAATCACCTCCCCTCCTCAACCCATTCCAACATGGCTTCAAAAAGAACCACGGAGTTGAAACCCTTATAACTTCACTCTTAGGCTCCGTGACCTTATACACTCAGAACCCTACCCAAGGATGTCTACTCATATTTCTCGATATATCCTCAGCCTTTGACTCACTACCTCACCACCAACTCTTAGATAGATTCCATGAAATTGGAATCAGAGACACACCCCTGAAATGGTTCCACTCCTACTTAGAAAACAGAACACAACAGGTTTGCATAGACAATAACATTTCCCAACCCTTCATACTGAAACAAGGAGTCCCCCAGTGATCCAGTTTATCCGCACTTCTATTTAACATTTTCCTTCAGCCCATATGCAAGATTTTCCAAAACCATGGAATCCATTACCAATTATACGCAGATGACATCATGTGCTTCACTCCCTTCAATATAACAAACCCCGACTTCTCCAGTATAAGCACATGCCTTACAAATTTAAGGATTTGGCTCATGCATCATAATCTCTTAATAAACCAATCTAAAACAGAAGCTCTCCAAATATTCACTAACACATCCTATACTCCACCGACAACCCTCACACTCGGTGATTTCACCCTCCCCATTAAAAATCAAATCATATATCTTGGTCTTATTCTCGACCAGAACCTTACATTCTTCGAACAGATAAGAAAACTTCAAACACAATATATGCCAAATTATGAACACTTAGGAACCTCCACCCCCTCTTAAACCACGACTCTTTTTGTACTGTTTGCCAAGCCCTCACCATCCCTACCCTTGACTACTGTAATCTCATCTATCATGGCCTTCCCAAAAACAGTATACATCCCCTCCAAATGGCATAGAACACAATAGCCCGTCTAATCACACAACTCCAATCCTCCATGAGCTCCATTGGCTTCCCATACTATCCAGAATAAAATTCAAAGCAATCACTCTCATACATAAAATCATTCTCAAGGAATCAGCCCCATGCCTCTCTTCACTTCTATCCAATCCCAATTGATCACGTCGCTCTAATACTAAAAACCTTCTAATCATACCATCAAACAAGAAAACCTGCAAGCAGACTACCTGCAATAGGGCTTTCTCTCTTGATGCCCCCTCATTATGGAATCCACTACCAGGAGATTTATGGAACTGCTCTGACCCTGCTGAATTCCGGAAGAGACTCAAAACCCACCTCTTCCAAGAACACTTTTCCCTGCCACCTTAACTCTTCCCTCAATTCCCATCTCTTCCCTCCTCCACCCACCCCGTGATACCTTTACCTATCTTATTATCCCGACGACCCCTCCTTAATATCCTGTAAATATGTAAATAGTTTCTTGTTCGAGACAATTATACTCATGTTCAGAAGTTACTTGTCTCAGCCTTATTTACTTATGTAAGAAAGTTCTGTTCCATGTAAAACAGTTGAGATACACTATTACGATATGTTCACTGTAAACCGTCTTGAATCGAAAACAGACGGTATATAAAAACTGTTAAATAAGTAAAATAAATAAATAAAGATCATCAAAGATATTAAGAGAGATCCAAGATATCTAGCTGAAGCATGCTGCACTAGCAGAAGACCACCTGAAATTTATATGTTCTAACAAATTGAAAATAGCATCAGAAGTGCAAAAACTTCAAAGGTATGAAGAAAACAGGACAAAGATATCAGAATAAATTATTTAGGGAGAACTCAAACAATTCTACAGGGAATTGGGGAAGAGCATTAATATGGTAAAAGTACCTCCAATCAAAGCCAAAACTTTCTGGAGAAAGCTATATGAGGATCCTATACAGCACAATCAGAAAGCAGAATGGTTACCCAGCATACAGAAGCATTTAGAAAAGATAAACACCCTGTTGTACCTGGGCACATGGCATGCGGGAGTACAGGCTCGTGCATGATAGCTGCCCCAGAACGTATAGTTTAGGGGGCCTTGCGCAAGCATTAGTGTGTGGGTCCACGATGTCATAGCATCAAGACCCCCATACCATTGTGTGTGCTCTGGCTCAGCCAGGATGTATGTTGCCTTTACATGGAAAGGTAGCAGGTGTGAATCCTTTTCTTGGACACGTCTCTCATGGCACATGGGGCCTATCCAGTAAAGCACAGTCACTGACATCCCCTGCCCTAAGCTTGTAGTGGGCAGCATTATCAGCAGAGGCTAAAGTATGATTCGTTTTAGATGGGGTACCGTGTGTCCATCCTCTATAGTGCAGGCTCACATTCAGTCTTGGAGCATTGATGGCTATAGCATACACCAGCAGTAGATCCATGCAGCCATGCTCTGTCATACACCTTGTGTGGTTACTGCAGAGCAACATACCACAATGGCCCCACACCTGTAGCTGCAGGCAGCACCCACAGAACTGTGCATTCTCCCACATGCTGAACTCACTTGCATGGTAGCCATTTAATCCAGTGGCCTGAGGATGAGGGTAGCAAAGGCCTATACATATGAGCTGGCAGACAGCTGTATAACATGAGAGCTGCACAATAGGTGCAACATGAGATCTCGCAGGAGTGTCTCTGGACCCAGTATCCCCTATCTACGGCTGCCACCGAGCCAGTGTCAGCCACTGATGCAGAACATAGGTGTGCCATCCCCATGCAGACCTTGCAGAAGAGTGGGTGAATTGGGTCAATAGGGGTCATCACACAATCTCAGCTCTTGTGAATATGGGTTATTTGTGGAGCTGTGGGAGGTGGGAATGAGCTAAGGATATCTAACTATGTGGCTAGATATGGGGAAGGGGGCATAGTGTGATATCTTCCTTCTATGGGTGCTCAACAGAGTACAGGGTCATGTCCATGGTATGAGCTATCCTAGTGCGTAGGCCACCTATTATTGCAACATTTACTGTGTTCCCTCCTCCCATAATTCATCCCTAGGTAGCAGTACAGCAGGCCCCAGAGTGAGTGGGATTGGCATGCAGATGAAACACCAATGGACTGTGAGATATGCATGCAGCTGGGTTTACAGCCACATCGTCACTTGAGCCATGCATACCATACATGGTTGGGGGAGTGCCACACCTGCACCTTGTAGTGTCCTTAGTTATATATACATATATATATATATATATATATATATATATATATATTGTGATAAGGAAGCTTATCATAGCTCAGGAAGGAGCTATAGAAAAGGTGAAGTGACTCTGAACAAGCAACCTGTCAGTTCTGGTAGAAATAAGAAAACAGAATTTTCCCATAAAAGACTACCAGTCCCAGAATGCACCAGGTTTCCAACAGCCATTAGAGGAGCTGAAGTGGGGAAACGTGTGTTCAATCAGGAGGGCTATGAGGTAATCCCTAAGCACTCATCTCAAAGGGCAGGGCCTGATTCAGCACAGCTGCGCTGTGTTAGGGAGGAGCACTCATCTAGGCAGAATAAAAGTAGAGTTTATTCTACAGAGAATTATCCTCAGTATCCTGAGAATCAGCTTGAGCTTGATCAGTTTCATCTGAAGGATCATCAGAAGCAGAAGCCAAACCGGACGGACAGAGAGGGAAAGAAACCCTCTGGAAGAAAGAGGAGAAAAGCCTTTGAGAGGTCTAGAAGAGTCCAGAGCAGTACGTATACTGGAAGGCATTCCAAGGGCCAGCATACACCATTGGACTGGGGAAGGCCAGAGGAATGGTACTGCAGAGCTAGGAATCTCCAGACGCTACCTGTGAGGGAGACGGCTGCACGTGGAAGGGACACTAAGACCCGTGCCAGAAGGTATGTGAAGAGAGATCCAGTGTCCAGGGATCTGGATTGGAAGGCTGGACATAAGAACTGGACTACATACTGGCCAGGCTATATAGAGAGGAACTCTAACAGCAATGGAAGCTCAGGTATGAACACTGATCTATGCCCTAGCTATAACCTTGAAAGACAGCAGGGAAACAAGTATTCTCCTGAACGTGCTCCATTGAGAGATTCATCTGTGCCAATCCATGATATTGAACCCATGCTTGTTGAAGAAGGGGGAATAATTGCAGATGAAGAATGTGTTTATATGGACTGCTCTCTGTCCAAACTCCTTTGGTGATTTTCTGTTATAAAGTACAGCAACCATCACAAAGAAATACAAACTTGTTCTTTAATCTACTCAGAAAAGCTCCTGAAGCAGGATTTGACCCACACAGTAGAAAGCAAGCCAGCTAAGGGATTTCAGCTGGATAACTGCTAGCAAGTGAGCCTTACCTAATTGCTTGTGAGCTAGGAGAGAATCACTTCTGAATCTATGTGGGAAGTTATCAGAAGTTAACCTGAAAAGAACAGTTTTTTTCTTTCTTTGTGGCTTTTCGTTTGTTGTTTGATATATGCTAAGAAAACATTAGCTAATGCCTGACAAGTTTGAATGTTGTTTTCCTGATTTTGATTTTGTTTTTCCAAGTTAAACACTGGAAGCAAGTAACCTGATTTATGTGCTACCAAGCATATCTGTGTTGGGAGAAATAACCCCATAAATAAATATCTTATTGGCTTTAACACTTGAGCACAACTAAATTATTGTCAGCAGCTGTGTCTGGTGTGAATGAACTACATTGCCCACAATCCCTTGCAAATCATATAGATATATGCACTTGCCAAGACTGTGAAGATTCTCACCCAGGCAGCCGTCTGACAAATGGCGTAGTTTTTCGGATGGCTTTTGCACAAAGGGGATTTACTTGCTGAGGATTACAACTAAAGTTCAAGTTTAAAGCTGGAAAAAAAGATTTTCCCTCAACTGCACTTTGGAGGAGAAGTGGTGGTTCCAGGAAGCTGTCCCAGGAGGAAAAGACCCTGTGCAGAGCTGGATTCATCACTGACACAAGGTAATAAGTACCTGGGCATGTCTAGTGGTGGATGGGAGTAAGGCACAGGGGTAATTGAAAAAAAAAAAAAAGTAAAAAAAAAAAAAAAAACACACCTGTTTGGAAGGTGGTGCACTTTGTTTGTTTTTTTTTGTTTCTTGCAGGGATCAAGATGGATCCGAGGGAGATGGCTAGCTGGATGGCAGCCCAGTTTAGCAGGCAACAGGAGCTAGCACAGCAGGCTCAGGACACTGCTATGAAAGCCTTAATGGAACAGCAGAGGCCAGTGCTTGATCTGGTGCAAGCCCTAGTTCAGCTGCAGAACCAAAGTGGAACAGATGCAAGACCAGCAGTAAATACTGGTACACCACATGTGGACAGTGTGGGACTCAATCAAGGGATTGGGGCATTTAGTTTTGGGAAGCTAACTCCAGATGATAATGTTGATGATTTTCTAGAGTCTTTTGAAAGAGTGGCACAAGCATTAGCATGGCCAGAGACCCAGTGGGCAGTAAGGCTGGCAGCCTCATTAACTGGAGAGGCGCTTGCAGCTTACAGAGCAAGGCCAGCAGCCCAGGCTTTGAATTATAAGGATGTAAAGGCTGCTATTAGAGATCGCCTAGGGTTGTCTATTTCAGAGTATAGGCGAATGTTTAGAGCTACTACATTGAGAGTGGGTGAAACACCCAGGGCTCTGAGTCAGAGAATCAGAGGTTTAGCTGTAAAATGGTTGGAGCCTGAGCAAAAGACGGTAGAAATGTTATTAGACATTATAATGCTTGAACAATTTATGTCTGCGGTCCCTAAAGATTTGCACACTTTCCTTATACAGCAAAATTGCCAAAATCTTGGAGAGGCAACCATGCTAGCAGAAAGATTCTTGGAAGCCACGCAGGCTTGCCATAGAATGGGTGGCCCTCTGAAGATTGGTGCTGAGGCAAGATGTGCTGTATCAGAAAAGAAAATAATTAAAAATGTTTCTGAAAATGAATGTACTGTATCAAACCAGATGACACACTGGAATAGAAAGAAATGTTTTAAATGGGGAAAATGGGGACATTTAGAAAAGGGATGCCAGACACACACTAGCTTAATGGGTGTGAATTTAAAACAGCCCAAAGAAGGATTTCTTTTGATGGTTGATGTGCAAGGAATTACCACAAATGCTTTGTTAGACTCTGGGGCAGACCAGAGTATGATGTCAAAAAGGCTTTGGAAGAGAATAGAGGCCCAAGAAGGATTTGTGCCTAGAACCCCTGAAAGCCAAGTTCACATCAGATGCATTCATGGTGCTGCAACATCATATCCCACCTATAGGCTAAAGGTTAAGTGCCTGGGGGAACAAGAGGAAGTCCTGTTAGCAGTGGTGCCTAGGCTACCCTTTGATTTGGTTCTAGGAAGGGACTGGCCAAGATTTAAGCAGGGTCTAGTGGAAGGGCTAGGAAAGAAGGAGGGAGAAGGATTAATGGAAATAGCTCCCGGGCCTTTCTTTGGAAGTCCTCAGTCCGTAGCTAAAAAGATGGTTAAGCTTCCAGAAGGCCAAACTATGGGTAATAAGAGGGGCCTTGTATCCACCCGCTCGCAGGCTAAGGTAGAGAGCCAGCAGAAGGAGGAGGGGGAGCAGGCAGAGTTATTGGGAGACTTGCCCTCTCATGATGATTTAATAACCCCATCATCTGGTAAAGTAAGAAAGTTAAAAGCACAAATGCGGCGTGAGAGACTTTGCAGAGCACAGGGTAGGGCTGAGATGTTAGCTGGTCAAAGTTTACCCTGGGTGCCAGCTGAGTTAATGGCAAAGTTTCCTAACTTTCCACAAGAGCAGCGAGCTGATCAAGCTCTCACCCGAGCTTTTAAGTATGCTCAGGAGGTCAGGGAGGAATTGCCCAGATTCAGACTAGATAATGAAATATTATATAGAGAGAGTCAGGACCCCAGAAATGGGATCATACGTAAACAATTGGTGGTACCCACAACTTTCAAAGGGCTAGTACTTAGATTAGCACATGATCATCCAGTTGGAGGTCATAAAGGGATGCAAGGAACGCTGGATCAAATACTTATGCGTTTTTACTGGCCAGGTATTTTCAAAGAAACTGCCCAGTTTTGTGCTGCATGTCCAGCTTGTCAGCGAGTTACAGCGGCTCACCCACCAGTGGTGCCATTGATCCCCATGCCAATTATCACAGACCCAATTGGTCGCATTGCCATGGATATTGTAGGCCCATTAGTCAAAACGCCCCGAGGTTTCCAATACATCCTAGTTATGGTAGATCAGGCAACAAGGTTTCCCTGGGCCATACCATTGAGGAATGTTTCTGCAAAAACAATAGCTTTAGAGCTGGTAAAATTGTTTTGTGAAGTGGGATTCCCAAGAGAGGTGTTGACTGACCGAGGATCCAATTTTGTATCCAAATATTTGGCCCAGGTCTGGGATGCCTTTGGCATTCATCACGTGAAAACCTCAGCCTACCATCCTCAATCAAACGGTTTGGTGGAGAGATTCAACCAAACTCTCAAGCAAATGTTGAGAAGGGGGTTAGCAGGAGAGGTAAAAGAATGGGATATGTTATTGCCCTTTGCCTTATATGCCTGCAGGGAAAGAATTCAGGTATCCCTAGGTGTAACTCCTTATGAATTGATGTATGGTAGGGCTCCATGGGGTTTGTTAGATATTTTGAGGGAACAATGGATTGATCCTGAACCAGGAAGTCAGGAGGTGCCACAGTTTCTACGTGACCTGAGGGCACGTTTAAAAAGGACCCCGCAGGTTGCTGAGAGGAACCTGCAGGACAGTCAAGTGCGCCAGAAAGGGTGGTATGATAGAAAGGCCAAAAGCCGCCAATTAAGCATTGGTGAAAAGGTTTTGGTTCAAGTAGCAGGTACAGCCCCAAAATTTGAAGTACAGTGGAAAGGGCCATGGAAGGTTGTTAAACAAGTGAGCCCAGTATCTTATATGGTAGAAAATGCAAGAGGGCGCAGGCAGACCTACCATATTAATGTACTTAAGTCTTGGAAGGAGAGGCCTGTAAATAATAATGACCCTGAAGCCAGTCAGGAAGTAAGTGAGCTTCAAAAAGATAACACTCTCGTAGGTATTACGGACTGTAGGAAAGACGTTTCACCAGTTAAACCAGTCCGTAATAACTTAAGCAGGGGGGTATGTGATAAGGAAGCTTATCATAGCTCAGGAAGGAGCTATAGAAAAGGTGAAGTGACTCTGAACAAGCAACCTGTCAGTTCTGGTAGAAATAAGAAAACAGAATTTTCCCATAAAAGACTACCAGTCCCAGAATGCACCAGGTTTCCAACAGCCATTAGAGGAGCTGAAGTGGGGAAACGTGTGTTCAATCAGGAGGGCTATGAGGTAATCCCTAAGCACTCATCTCAAAGGGCAGGGCCTGATTCAGCACAGCTGCGCTGTGTTAGGGAGGAGCACTCATCTAGGCAGAATAAAAGTAGAGTTTATTCTACAGAGAATTATCCTCAGTATCCTGAGAATCAGCTTGAGCTTGATCAGTTTCATCTGAAGGATCATCAGAAGCAGAAGCCAAACCGGACGGACAGAGAGGGAAAGAAACCCTCTGGAAGAAAGAGGAGAAAAGCCTTTGAGAGGTCTAGAAGAGTCCAGAGCAGTACGTATACTGGGAGGCATTCCAAGGGCCAGCATACACCATTGGACTGGGGAAGGCCAGAGGAATGGTGCTGCAGAGCTAGGAATCTCCAGACGCTACCTGTGAGGGAGATGGCTGCACGTGGAAGGGACCCTAAGACCCGTGCCAGAAGGTATGTGAAGAGAGATCCAGTGTCCAGGGATCTGGATTGGAAGGCTGGACATAAGAACTGGACTACATACTGGCCAGGCTATATAGAGAGGAACTCTAACAGCAATGGAAGCTCAGGTATGAACACTGATCTATGCCCTAGCTATAACCTTGAAAGACAGCAGGGAAACAAGTATTCTCCTGAAAGTGCTCCATTGAGAGATTCATCTGTGCCAATCCATGATATTGAACCCATGCTTGTTGAAGAAGGGGGAATAATTGCAGATGAAGAATGTGTTTATATGGACTGCTCTCTGTCCAAACTCCTTTGGTGATTTTCTGTTATAAAGTACAGCAACCATCACAAAAAAATACAAACTTGTTCTTTAATCTACTCAGAAAAGCTCCTGAAGCAGGATTTGACCCACACAGTAGAAAGCAAGCCAGCTAAGGGGTTTCAGCTGGATAACTGCTAGCAATTGAGCCTTACATAATTGCTTGTGAGCTAGGAGAGAATCACTTCTGAATCTATGTGGGAAGTTATCAGAAGTTAACCTGAAAAGAACAGTTTTTTTCTTTCTTTGTGGCTTTTCGTTTGTTGTTTGATATATGCTAAGAAAACATTAGCTAATGCCTGACAAGTTTGAATGTTGTTTTCCTGATTTTGATTTTGTTTTTCCAAGTTAAACACTGGAAGCAAGTAACCTGATTTATGTGCTACCAAGCATATCTGTGTTGGGAGAAATAACCCCATAAATAAATATCTTATTGGCTTTAACACTTGAGCACAACTAAATTATTGTCAGCAGCTGTGTCTGGTGTGAATGAACTACATTGCCCACAATCCCTTGCAAATCATATAGATATATGCACTTGCCAAGACTGTGAAGATTCTCACCCTGGCAGCCGTCTGACAATATATATATATAAAGCTGAAGACTATGAAATCTGAGGTTTACCACAGAGCCAAACATTAAAGCACAAAACTTGTCTGCTCATAAGAAGATAGCATGAAGTCTTTTCTATGGATGTGCCTCCTTTCTTCACTCTGATTTGTGGATATCTGTGGTTTGGCATCTAACTTCTGTGGCAAATCACCCTTGAAATATCCAAGTTGCCTTTCTATGTTCACATGTACGTTAGACACACAGCACCTCTAGCATGCTTGAACACACTGGACACAGCTAATGGCAACTTGCAGGAGGGAAAGTTAAGCCCCAGTTTATTTTGCTGACTGAGTTTGCACTTTGCCACATTAAACATACAGCTAGATCATGGTCTGTCAGACGTTCCCATTCTCCCTCCTGTGCAACAGATGCAACTTTCTTCCCCTTCTGTCCAGTCACAGCTGTCCATTTGTGAGGAACACCGATCCCTGTGAGTCAAGTGGGGATTTATAGTTAGTGCAGCATACATCTGCGTTGTACCCAAACATCATTAAACTTCCCCACCAAACATTAGCACAGTTGTGCACACTCACTATGACCCACTGCCCCAACACTCTGAAGGGACACATCCTGTTGGCTCATGCAATTCCCCAACTGTCCTGCAATACCACCATCCAGCTGCAGCATTGTGTCTCTTTGAGACTAACACATGCTTTCCCCATAGAAAGTTGTCCCTTTCACCTTCATACCAAGTTGCATTCTTTGACCTTCATGGCCGCATTGCATAACCCCTGCCTTACTGCTGCAATCTCTGCCATCATGCTACCTTAGCTCAAAGCAGCTTTGGATTAGCCAGCCTCCCTTAACCTTGCACTCTGTCTGACCACCTTCATCTCTCACTCAACCATCCCCAAGAGCTTGTGTGCCAGCATTAGCACTGCATGTGCTCCTAACACAGTGCCTTTGTGCTAGCTTAGACTTTCCACTTACAGTAAACTATGTGGCATGCCCTACCTTCACTGCACCTCCATTCCATGCGTCGGCGTAATTTAGAGGAATCTTCACAGCACCGCACATCTTTGGCGTAATGGGTGCCACACGATAGCATAGCGAATTCAAAACGGTAAGGCCCCCTTGCTTGAGGGTAGAATTTTTGATTTGTGATGGCTTCGGTTTTATTATACAGAAGTGTTTCATTTATGGTATAAAGGTGTTTTGTTTTATTTTTTCATAGTTTTTACGTTTTCTGTGCCGCGATTTGTGCAGCTCGGTGATCCTTGTAAAAAGTAAGTAGGTTGAAGGACTTTTTATTTGGTTTTTAGTTAGCCTGTTACATTGTTAATGGTTATGTTTGGTTTTTGATACAGTTGTAAAGAGGAAATATCTACAGCTTTGACCAATAAGGTATTATTTGATGAGTATTTGGAGTTGGCTGTCATCACAATGGGCATGGTTGTTCTTTGGTTTGAAGCACCTTTTTGGCATATACTGTGAAAGGTTTCTATTTGACATTTTTAAGTTACCCTTTTAGAGTGTCAATAATTGTATTGATGCACATGTGGTTCCCTTTTCTTCTTCTCTTCTTCTTTTGGTTCACGGTTAATGTACCTGTTTGACTCAATTCCTTTTTGCTCTTGCTTCAGTCTTTCTTATTTTATTTATATAGCGTTCCAACCCATTCTTGGTATTTACCATATAAATGTTTATTTATATAGTGATTGATTGATTATGATTTTAATTATTATTTTTTAAGGCATATTTTATTATGTATTTTTTGCCCTTGCCTCAGTCTTTCTTATTTTATTTATATAGCGTTCCAACCCATTTTTGATATTACCATATAAATGTTTTTTATATAGTGTTTGATTTATTATGATTTTAATTATCATTTTTTAATACATGTTTTATTATATTATATATATTTGAGTGTATTTATTGAATATTTCTGTTTTTAGTTGCCCTGTACCCCTGATGAAGTTTTGTTAAACGAAACACGGCCTGTGTCGGGTGGGCACCATCTATTGGTTTGTGAATAAATGCCTCTTTAATATTATATGATTGTCTTGTTCTATCCTTGGACACATCACGTTCCTCTACTGTGGACTGTCTCTGACGTGACTGTTTGCTCCTTATTGGACCTATCCAAGCAACAGTATGGCATCAGGGACCTTGTAGCTACAGCCTGAAGAGGTCTCCACCCTCGGGGAGAAGGATGAGACAGCCAGCAATGCCTTTGAGGCACTACTACTGCGGCGCAGTGCACAGGTTAGGAAGAGAGTATTGGGGTCACAAGAGGAGAGTCAGGATGAGAAGAGGGCAGAGCGATGATGGTGTTGGTGATATGTACTGCTTGTTCTGTGAATAAAGGGTTGTACTCATCCTAGGAGCTCTCCTGGATCAGTCTATCCCTTGCTGCTTGCACCATTGTTGTCACATGCTGGCTTCCTGCTGTTCATTGGCTGCTTCTGCTGCACATCCCGCCTCCCGGAAGTGACCTGCCTAGGTACCAGCCTGTATTTAAAACATCTGATGGTGGTGTTTCGCGCTGCTACAGTGTTTTGTGTTCAGTACTCAAAGTAATCTCTGTAATCTCTGTAGTTTTGTATTATACCTGTGCCTGTTGTTTGTGTGCCCTCTCTCAGGTTCCTGTTTGCCTCCTGCTGTTCATTGGCTGCTTCTGCTGCACATCCCGCCTCCCAGAAGTGACCTGCCTAGGTACCAGCCTGTATTTAAAACATCTGATGGTGGTGTTTCGCGCTGCCGCAGGTGCACCCAAGGAGCAGGACTTGCTCCTTGGGTGAGCTGCTTGGGGCGACAACTGGGGCGCTCTGATTCCTTGCCTACGATTTGCCCTTACTATTTGCAATGCTTGGTTCTCCTTGGATCTCATCACTCCTGTATTAGCAGTATCTCTCACTTTGGCTCTTTTATTTTCTTTGCTCTGTTTACCCATTACAGATTTGGTTTCTGGTATTCACTCTCCGGCAGCTTCCACCATGACCGCTATTCCAGTCTTTATTTATTTTATTTATTTAATGTTTCTTCTATACCGCGCTATTTATCATCAGTGCGGTTTACAGGCAACACATTTGTGCAGTGTAGGAAGGTCTACACTGTACTTACAAAAAACAGGGTATATTATACAGGGCTAACAGGTAAACTATGTACAAGTTGGTGGCAACAAGTTATACGTGCAGCTCGGCATTATTTACAGGTCAAACAGCGTAACTATTTACATTCTAGCTGTATGTCACAGGGTAGTGGACAGTTCACCATTATCTATGGTAGGGTCGGATATACACAGGGTGGTGGTTTCAGAGGGGTGGGGCTCACTTAGGTAATCTGCAGGTATGTGAGGTGGGTGCTCTGGGGGTGCTGGCTTGGGCTCAGGGTGTGGGTGGCTGTGAGATGTCATCTGAGTCAGAAAAGCACTGGAGAAACAGATGGTGCTTCAGTGCCTTTCTAAACTGGGGGAGGTTGTTGATGGCCCGGATGTCCGGTGGCAGGGCGTTCCAGCAGGAAGGTGCATAGAGTGCAAAGGCTCGGTTTCTCGTGGCCTGAGAGCATTTGGTGATCGCTCTCGGGAGTAGCAGAATGTTGGTGGCGGCTGATCTCCTCAACCTGTTGTGGGGGGGGGTGGTCTAGACGAGCTCTGTGAGGGATGTGGACGTGCACTTGTTGATGGCTTTGTATGTCATCGTTAAGATCTTGGAGATCCTGCAGTGCACCGGGAGCCAATGCAGATGTTTGAGAACTGGGGTGATATGGTCCTTCCTGGAAGCTCCATGCAGGATTCTGGCTGCTGCATTCATTGCGAGCTGCAGGGGATTCAACGAGCTCTTCGGAAGGCCGTGCAGTATTGCATTAGCATAGTCAAAGTGCGGCATTACTAGTGCTTGTTAGACTGTTTGGAAGTCTTCAGGCTCTAGCAGCTGTCTCATGTGGCGCAGCATCCGAATTTTGTGGTATATCGCCTTTATCATATTGCCTATCTGGGCATTCATGTTAAGATGTTGGTCCAGCGTGACACCAAGGTATCGTATCGTGGGCTTGCTGAGGAGTTCTGCATCACGTACCTTCATTGAAGAGGGTGGAGTGAATGCCTGGTTCCTGCTGATGAAGAGGACCTCCGTCTTCTTGAAATTTATTTTGAGTTTCTGCATGTGTAGCCAATCTGTGACCACATCAAAGCAGGTGGACAGCTGAGAGAGGTCTGGATGCTCGGTAGAGATTGGTGTATACATCAAAACATCATCAGCGTATATTAGGCAATTGATGTTGAAGGATCGGATAAGGGCGCAAATGGGTTGCATGTAAATGTTGAACAATAGGGCTGAGAGTGATGATCCTTGTGGCACACCCTTCTCTTGCGGGAAGGGTGTGGAGGTGGAGGCAGCCACCGCCTCCTCCACATCTACCATTCTCCTCCTGGGATTCTGGCTTGCAATGTAAGTAACCTTATTCCTTGTCAATCTCGTCTGCCAATTTCCCATTCATCCTCAATGCCTATATCCCTCCTGACCCTCTCTTTTGCCCTGTTAAATTGTCATTCTCTTCGAGCGAAGATGCATCTGGTCTTTGATCTATTGACCCTACACTCTTTGGATGTCCTTTTTCTTACCGAGACCTGGCTTCTTGAGGGGGAGGACGGCCTCCTTCACCGATGTCTTCCCCTGGCTACTCTGCCTTTCACAGCCCCCGCCTCAATCGGACAGGCGGGGGCATAGCAGTTATCCACCGAACATCTCTTCCTTTCCTACCTGTCTCTCCTTCCCCCTGGTATCCTGAGGCTCTTTTACTGCGCTTTGGGTCCCAAAACCCGGTGTACTCTCTTCTTCTTTACGCCCTGCCTTTATTACGCCCTCATCTCTTGGATTCCCTCCTTTCCTCACTTTCTGAGACAGCTCTCCCGTCACCGCATGTTACTATCTTAGGAGATTTCAATATCCAGCTTGACTCCCCATCCAGGGCACATGATAGGGTCTTCTTATCCCTTCTTGATGACCTGTGCTTCACCCAGCACGTTAACTGCACAACCCATGATTCTGGATGTACCCTTGACCTCCTTTTCACCTCTGCCCGCTCCCCCTGTCTTCCATCTTGTATCTCGTCATTTCCCCTCTCCTGGTTTGACCACCACTGCCTTCTGTTTTATTTCTCTCTCCCCTCTCCACATGTCACTAAGACTCTCCCTTCTGGTTCTCCTCCTCAGGTTTTCAAACATCACATCACTCCGCTCACTCTCCAGCATTTCTCTCCAGCTGCTTCCCTTCTACTACAAGATTTTTCTAGCCTTCCGGTTGATAAGTAGGTTGATACTTGGACTTCTATCTTCTCCTCTACTCTTGACACCTTAGAGATTCTTCGTCCCATCTCCGCTCGTCTTTCCTCCCATCATTCCTGGTATCACCCCGGCCTATATCTTCAACGTTCCCATCTTCGTCGCGCAGAACGCCTGTGGCGTAAACGTCCTTCCCCCGCTTCCCTTGCTGTTTTTCGTCACTCCCATCTTCTTTATCGCTCAATGATAGCCACAGCCAAGCGTACCCATTTCTCCGCCCTCATCACTTCGTCCTCTAACTCATCCTGACGTCTTCACCAGGTCCTGCATTTCATCTCCTCATCCTCTACGTCCCCAGCCTCCTCTGCTCTCCCTCCCGATGCCCCCACTCCATCCCGTTTTGCCTCCTCCTTTTCCAATAAAATTCAGTCTCTCCGCTCCTCTTTTAGTCTGTGTTCCCCTCCTCTTTCCTCTTTTCTTCCTTCCCCCTCACCCGCATGCTCCCCTCAACTGTCTCACGCCTTCCCTCACACATGGTATAAATTCCAGCCAATTACCTCTGATGAGCTTATCAGGGCCATCTCCACCTCTCATAAAACTTCGTGTCCACTTGATCCCCGAGGGGACATGGGATGAGGTTGAAGGGAGATAGATTCAGGAGTGATATGCAGAAATATTTCTTTACCGAAAGAGTAGTGGATCCATGGAATAGTCTCCCAGTGGAGGTGGTAGAGATGAGGACAGTAACTGAATTCAAAAAAGCATGGGATAAACACAGAGGATCTCTAAAGGTAAAAAGGGGACTGTTGTAGTTGATATGGAAGGACAGACTAGATAGGCCATGTGGTCTTTTTCTGTCGTCATATTTCTATGTTTCTCTGTTTCTTCCCTCCTCCTGGCTTCTTGACCCTTCACTTACATTCTTCTTATGGTTAACTGCAGCCTTTCATCTGGTTGTTTTCCTACCACCTGGAAGCACGCCCTTGTTCGCCCCCTCCTGAAGAAACCGGCCCTTGATCCTGCTGTCCCCACAAATTGGCGCCCTGTATCCAACCTCCCCTTCCTTTCAAAAGTACTTGAGAAGCTTGTTTTCACCCAACTCACAGCACATATTAACTCTACCCTCTCATTGCACCCCTGTGAATCTGGTTTCGGGGATGGCCATAGCACCGAAACCACTCTTCTGGCACTCCTCAGTGAAATCCATTACTCTCACGACCGTGGTGACCTCTCTATCGCTGTCTCCCTCGATCTCTCTTCAGCATTTGATGTTGTCAATCACTGCACCCTCCTTACCCATCTGTCGGACCTTGGGATTCACGGTACCATTCTCCAGTGGTTCCGGTCTTACCTATCCTCTCGCTCCTTTGCTGTTCAATCCGGTTCTACTGTATCCCCCTCCTTCCCTCTGCACTGCAGTGTTCCCCAGGGCTCTATCCTTGCCCCTCTCCTTTTTAACATATTTCTTGCACCGCTTGCTCTGTTGATTCAACAGGCAGGAATCTCCACCTACTATTACGCGGATGATATCCTCCTTATACACCATACTAATCCTTTGGCACCTGATCTCACCACTCTCAATGCTTGTCTTGCCCTCGTTGCTACTTGGTATACTGAGAACTTTCTACATGTTAATCCTTCTAAGTCCGCTGCTATCTGGTTCTCCTTCAGTGCTCCCTCCCCCTCCCTATTCCCTACCATGTTGGCTCTTCCTATCCCTCTTGTCCCTACTCTCCGCTACCTTGGTGTCACCCTGGTTTCCTCACTCGCCTTTCACCAACACATTACAGCATTTGTTCGTAGTTCCTTTTTTCATCTGCGTAAGATTCGGGCCATCCGGCCATTCCTCCCTTCCTCCTCTATCGCCTCCCTAGTCATCAGTCAACTGGACTATTACAACTCAGCTCTCGCCGGGCTCCCACAGTACCAGTTACGGCGTATTCAGCTAGTCCAGAACCCCGCGGCATGTCTCATCATCCACTCCTCTCTCTCTGATCACGTTACCCCGCTTCTCCTTAATCTGCACTGGTTCCCTATCAGAGTTAGATTTGTCTATAAGGTGCTCATCCTTACCCATAGGGCCCTCCACACTAGCACACCCCAGTACTTGGCCGATCTTATCCACCTCCAGGCTGTCCCTCGTCTTTTGCACTCAGCACATGGCAATCGACTCTTCCTTCCTCCCCGGTCCCAGGCACATATTGAACGTACTCATCATACCTCTTTCTTTTTCTAAGCCCCGCCCTGTGGAACTCTCTTCCACACTAACTCTGTGTCGAATTGTCATTCTCTCGTTTTAGAGCCCTTCTCAAGACTTACCTTTTCTGTCGGGCCTTTGACCTTCCTCTCCCATCGGATCACCCTGTTTTGCCCTCAGTCGGAGCTCCCCCATGAAACGCCGCCTGGGCCAACATGCCCCTCTTTCCTCCTGTCTATTTCCTGCCATTCTCTCTGGACAGTCGTTTCAATATCTCTGTATGTTTTTTCTCTGCTTCTCTCTCCCTGTCCTTTTCTGTCACTTTCCTATTAAAACAACGGCGTTCCTTTTCATTTTCTGTTTCCTGCTAGTAGCCTACTTTATGTACACCACCCTGATGCTTCGGCTTGGGCGGTACATCAAGCACTGCGAATAAATAAATAAATAAATCCTCCTCCAGCCCCTCATTATAGCAGTCCGCATCTACACACTTCTTCTCCTGTGGCAGCTCGATCCCCTGCTGGATTGCTATGTTGTGGAGAATGCAGCATACTGTAAAGATGCGGCAGACTTGTTCTGGGCTAAACAGCAGCTCTCCCCCACTCTTGTCAAGATATTGGAATCTGCTTTTCAGTAGGCCAAAAGGCCGTTCCACAGCTGCCTTTTTATGTGCCAGTGCTTGGTTGTAGTTCTCCTTCTGGGATGTTTGTGGGTTGTGCAATGGTGTCATGAGTCAGGTCCACAGTGGGTATCCTCTATCACCTGCTTGGTCAAACACAGGGAGGGCAGAGATGCATTCAGAGCCTTAGGTATGGAATCGTGGTCTCTGCAACTGCCATTGTAACAACTTCTGCACATCAGATACATGTGTGGCATCCTCTACAGCCCTGCTGTGTAAAGCCTATCCTGCTACTACTCTGGAGTGGCTGTCTGGGGATGCTGCCCTGTCCACAGTACCATCTCCAACCATTTGCTTACCCCTTTGACACAGTCATAAGCAGGTTCATACCCTTATAACTTAGTGATGCAATAGTGTCCAATACATGCTCCCTCCCCTCCCCTTTTGGCATTCAGGACATGTGCTGGCAGCACATAGTAACATAGCTACATAGTATATGACAGCAGATAAAGACCAGTATGGTCCATCCAGTCTGCCCAGCAAGGCGGCAAGAGTAGGTGCACCAGTCGCTCTGTGCAGGTCACCCCTCCCCATGCCTTTGTTTAGGAGGGTACCCACCACTTCGTGCAAGTCATCCTTTTTTGTTGAGATATAAGAGATCATTATGTTTATTTTATTATTATTATTATTATTAAAGACTTATAAAGGCCGCAAAATACGAAGCGCTGTACAAACATAGAAGAGAGACAATCCCTGCTCATCAGAGCTCACACTCTAATAAGACAGAAAACAAAATAAGTTACATAATACAAATAACAAAAATTTACAGGACAAAGTAAGCAAATGCTGACAGAGAGATCAAGATAGGGTAAGACAGGAACAGAAAGCAATAGTGAAGAGGTAGGATTTTATCCTGTTGCTATGAAGGGATCCGCTGTGTCTGTTCCATGCTATTTTGAATTCTGTCACTGTATTTGCCCCCAACACTTCCATCGTGAGGACATTCCAAGCATCCACCACCCTGTCAGTGAAAAAGTATTTCCTGACGTTGCCTTTCAGTTTACCCCTTTGTAGCTTCATGTTATGTCCTCTAATTTTACAGCTTCTCCGTCTTTGAAAAAGATTTGTTTGTTCATTAATACTCTTTAAGTATTTAAAGGTCTGTATCGTATCTCTCCTGTCCTTCCTCTCCTCTAGCATATACATATTTAGGTCTTCAAGTCTCTTCTCATGTCTTCTGGCACAGGCTCCAAATCATTTTGGTCACCTTCCTCTGAACCGCTTCTTTTATATCCTTTGTTAGATATGGTTTCCGAAAATGAACACAGTACTCCAAATGAGGCCTCACCAATGACTTGTTAAGGGATATTAATACCTCCTCCTCCTTTCTGCTGCTAATTCTTCTCTGTATGCAACCCAGCATCCTTCTGGCTTTCGCCACCTCCTTGTCACACTGTTTCACCACCTTGAGATCCTCAAAAACAATCACTCTGAGGTCCTTCTCCTAGTCCGTGCACACCAACCTCTCACCCCATATTGCATACAATTCCCTTGGATTTCTGCATCCCAAGTGCATGACACTGCACTTCTTCACATTAAATTTTAACTGTCAAGCATTAGACCATTCTTCCAGTTTTTGTAGATCTTTCTTTGTTATCCACTCCGTCAGGGGAGTCCACTCTCTGTCATGCATCACTCACCTAGTAGTCAAGCATCATCTTGAGTCCAGTAGCAGCCACTTGACCCAGGGCAGATTGTGATAAGACAGGCATCATGGCAGGATCCAGGGAAACGCTCACACAGGTCTGTGATGCAGATGTGGTCATCAACCACAACCTGCATATTCATTGAGTGGTATACATGCCTGTTGCGGTACACCCTCTCTTCAGGGCCAGGAAGCCTCAGGGCTACATGGGTGTAGTAAATGATATCTAGGATCAATGGGAAGGATGCATGCTGGTGAAAGGTCTGCATGGTTCATTGTCTGACCTCAGGTGTAGCTGGGAAGCACACATATTCATGGAGTCGTCTGAGAAGAGCAGTTGTTAATGCTCCATTGCAATGTGATGTTGCTGACTGCATGATACCCATGATTGCCCCTATCACATGATACAAGCTTCCAGTGGTGAAGAAGACCAGGGCAGTGGTCACCTTCAGAGCCATAGGCATTGTATGCCTTGTAATGGTTGTGGGCTCCAGGTCATGTTTGATCATGGCACAGAAGTCTGTAATAGTGGCAGCACCAAGACAGTACCACTGGAATACCTCCTTTGCAGTCAGCTGCTGGTATATGACACTTGGTCAGTACACCCAGGATGTCTGGTAGCATTTTCTCCCTGCCCAGCCCACTACTGACTGCTGTTGCTGAGGTTGGTGTTGTTGTCTTGCCCATCTGTGGCATCTCCACCTCAGGTGTTGTATGGGTAACCACCACATCCCTTGCCCCGTTCGTTGTCTGTTGCCCAGTTTGACTGTGCCAAGATCCAGCACATGCCCACATAGCTAATAATAGTGGGATTTCCATGGGACCATACCTTAACCAGTTAAAACCTTGGCCTAGAGTTGCACGGTTTTCTCCCTTTGATTTGGCTGCACATCGTCGCTGACTACACTGGTCAACAAATGTTTACAAAAGTCATGTTACTGAAATAAAAATAGTCATTTCTTATCAATTTTTATATGCTGAACACGAATATCACAGTGAAATTGCAAAGTTGGCTGTAGTTTTTTTGTAATCTACAAGAATTGATGTTCACATCACGAAATGCATGTCAATAGTAAATATATAATAGGCCTTCGGTTAATACCTGTAAAAAACCAAGTCATAGACTACTTCTTAGATTTTTTCACCTGTCTCTTGTACAGCTGTTCGGGAGCTTCCCTGTGGAGTGTCCAGCAGTAGTCAGTCAGCATTGTAGTTGACCATTTTCCCTGATATCTTTGCTCCATCGTTGTGATATCCTGGTGAAAATGTTTGCCCTGTTCATCACTAACCATACCACAGTTGTCAGGAAAGAAATCGAGATGGGAATCAAGGAAATGGATCTTTAGAGACATATTGCAGCCAAGTTTCTGATACTGCATCAGCATGTCTTGTACTAGTTCCTTCTCATTTTCTGCCCTAACATTCCCGAGAAAGTTTGTTGACACTAGGCGAAAAGCATTCCATGCATGTTTCGCATCACCCTGCAGTAAGTTGTTGAACCGGTCATCTTTGAAGAGTTCTCAAATCTGAAGACCCACAAAAACTCCCTCTTTAATCTTTGCTTCGCTGAGTCGAGGGAATTTTTCATGCAAAGCTGGCGAAGTGCGGTCCATGGCTTTCACAAAGTTTTTCATCAAACCTAGTTTGATGTGAAGGGGTGGTAGCAGGATTTTGTGAGCCTCAACCAGAGCTGGGTGCTGGATATTCTTCTCTCCAACTGTTACATTTTGTCTGCGATTCCATTCCTTCCGCAAGTAGTGCCAATCCCTTGCTCGGCTATCCCACTCACATAAGAAACACATGTATTTTATATATCCCTGCTGCAGTCCCATTAAAAGGGCAACTATCTTCAAGTCACCACAGAGGTGCCAGCTGTACTTGTTATAGTTAATGGAAGTCAGTAGATGCTTTAAGTTATCATATGTCTCTTTCATGTGGATGGCATGCGCTAGTGGAATAGATGGAAGACGGGTTCCATTGTTCAAAAGCACAGCCTTCAGACTCAGTTTCGAAGAGTCTATAAATAGTCTCCAGTCTTGTGGGTCATGAGTGATTTTTAAGGCATTCATGAGGCTTTCAATATCGGAACAGAATACCAGATTACTTTCCTTTCCGACTGCGTATAGTACACTGCTGACGTCAGATGGCTTCAGCAACCGTCTGGCAGTAGTATTGCATTGCATCAGAAAATGATGCAATCAACTCTGGATGATGTGTACATGCTGGTATTATGCAATGTGATGCAATATTACATTATTCAAGGCTTATTTGGGATGTTGTTGATGTCCTACTGGATAAATTTACACGGTGAAACGTCAAAAATGAACTACATGCAATATCTTCAAAACGAGAGCCAATAAAAATTTTTTAATGTTATATTCTTGTTCAGCTCACCAAGATACTACAGATTAGGGCCTTTTAAAGTCAGTAACGATTTCAATGTTGACCAGTGCTATCAGTGTTTGGCATAGATGTTGATGCTCTATTCATTCACTGCCCCATTATACCCCGCACATGTACATTTAGGGCACGGCAGCTTGCAGTGATATCCGTGCATGTGCATGACACTCGATATATGGTTTGTCTGCATTTCCCACTTTTACCTGGTTATCACCGGGATTTACCCACCTTTCCGCCATCTACTGTTTCCAATATTGGGCCCTATTTTTTTTCTATCTTTCTTATCTAGGTATTGTATTTTTCTAATCAGATGGGTTTTAGTTTCTCTTTTCCACTTTCCTTATGTTGATTTTCTCCTAAGTAATTTTCCAGGGTTTCCTTTTTATTTCTTTTCTCTGTTCTTATCTTCTCTTTCTTCTCTATATCTGTCATTGATCTTCCCTTTCATTTTTTCCTTCATTTTTCTCTCTGCCTCTTCATGCATAGTTAAACTGTTAATAAACTAAATTAAACTTTCTATACAACATTTTGTCAATGACCACAAAGTGGTTTACAATATCTACCTCTAAATAGGGCAGAGGTGATTCACAGTATAAAAAGACAAGAGCAGATAAAAGCTGAAAAAATATATGAGACCGAAAAACAATCTAGAGCCCCAAGTAGTGAACATAGGCACATCAAAGTATTTCCTGGTGGCCATCTTAAGGAAAAAAGGAATATGCAAACATTCTTGCATTTTAGAAATATGGATGCATCAAAGCATATCCCAGTAGGCCATTTCAATATAAAAATTTAGGAATTACCCTTGTTATCTCATTGTCTTACTAGCTTTCCATCTCTCACAGTCCTTAGCCCTCCCATTATCCCCCATTTCTCTTTCCCCTCTATTTTTTATCCACTCTATTCTCCAATTTCCATCTTCTATTTGCTATGTATAGGGCCAGCTCTAGAGTTGGTTCAAGATGTTGCCACCCTAGGCTAACCTTAATCTTTATGCCCTCCTGGCTATTAGAATCTAGCAACTGCCTAGACTGGCTATGTATTATCTCCCAAACCCTCATCTATCTTTCTCTGGCTGTCATTTCCTCACTAGTTCCAGCTCTTTCCCAACTGTCACCCAACCCCTCTTGACATCAAACCTTTTCTTCTTTTTCTTACCCCATACCCAGCTTTTCTTTCATCCTTTTTCAAATTTACCTGGTCCCATTTCCAAATTCTCATACCCCTTCTATCATCCCTTCTCACTTTACATTCCTTCTCAACCCATTCCTCTCCTCTCCAGATCATTATAATACAAATACCCTTCTCTCTAGACATGCTTCCCCCTCTAGTCATCTCTCTCCATTTCTAGAGGCTCTTACTAGTATAAAGTAATAACTGTTTAGCAAGGAAGCAAGGCTACACAGGGACACAGAACAACACTGTTAGAACACACATAAAAGAGGTTAACTACTTTTTCTCTTAAAGGACAGCTGAGGAAGGGTTAGGGACTTTGGTAGGTCTCTCTAGTTTATTTCAACAGGCACCAAAGTTCCACCAATTGGAGTGGAGAAGCTCAGAGAAGAGGTGATGAGACAGAGAAGCATTTGAGAGAGACAGTGAGAAGTACATTGTTGAGATGCTTCTTGAAGCATCCAAGCTCTTCAATAGAGGTGAAGATAGGATGCTACAGAATGAAGAGAGTTGGAGACGAGTCACCAGAGCCAGCAGAATCGACAATCCAACTCCTCCAGCCCTTGAATTGAAGAACCAGTATGCAGTCCTCAAAATGGAAGAGGTAAAGCATCCTAGGAAAGGGAAGATCCAGAGATCAAGCACCCCAAAGTTGCAAAATCAGTGACCACAAGGAAGCAAAAGGTAATGGTGGTTGGTGACTCTTTTCTGAGGAGTACTGAGGCATCCATCTGTTGACCAGACTTGATGTCCAGAGAGGTGTGCTGTCTGCCAGGTACTAAAATCCGAGATGTTAAGCAGAGTTTACCAAGACTCATCAAGTCTACTATTATCCGATGTTGCTCATCCAAGTCGGCACAAATGATACTGCTATGTTTCCCTCCGAGCATATCAAAAGTGACGTCATGGCTCTGGGACAATTGGGCAAATAAGTGCGCAGGTGGTGTTCTCTTCAATCTTCCCTGTTGAGTGTAAAGGTCAAGGCAGACAAGCTCACATCCTGGAGATGAATGCTTGGCCGTGTGGATGGTGTCAGAGACCGTTTTGGTTTCCTGGCACATGGGATGATTTTGCAAGGAAGAGCAGAGATGGCGTCCACCTATTCAAGAAGAGTCACAGTGTCTTCCACAGCAGACTGGCTAACCTACTGAAGAGGGTTTTAAACTAGATTCATTGGGGATGGTCAAAGAAAGCCTTCAGGTAAGTGAAAGCCCTTGGGTAAGTAAAAGATTAAATACCTCTAAGGAAATCTGTAAAAGGGGAAGCATCTGGAAAGCGGTATGCATAAATGCCCGAAGCATAGGAAATAAGACCCAGATGTTCAGGCTTTAATGGAAGAGGCTGACTTGGATTTAGTGGCGGTTACGGAGACATGGTTCATGGACAACCATGACTGGAATGTAATTATACCGGGCTATATTTATTCAGGAATCACAAAATAGGAAGAAGGGGAGAAGGAGTGGCACTGTATGTACAAAATAATATTAAAGCTATAGAATTATGGGACTTAAAATGGAGCGAGGAGGCACTGTGTGTTAAACAAGAAAAAAGGAAAGGGAGATCTATTTGCGTTAGTGTGATATACAGAGCTCCTTCACAGGGAGAAGAAGTGGAAGGAGATTTAATAGAAGACATATGCAGTATTGCCATGAAAGGAAATAGGTGATTTCAATATGCCAGATGTTGATTGGCATATCCCTGCTGCAGTGTCATTTAGAAGTAAGCAGATCCTAGATTCTTTACAAGGAGAACTATTCTGGCAACTGATACAGAACCCACACATGAAGGGGCCATACTGGACTTGGTGCTTACCAATGGGGAAATAGTTTCTGATGTTATAGTGGGAGATCATCTCGCATCCAATGATCACCAAATGGTGTGGTTCAGTATTAGGATTAGGGCTGATAAAATCCATTGAAAAGAGGTTTTAGGCTTTAGGAAAACTAACTTTTCCAAGATGGGACAATACCTCAAAGAGTTGTTAACTGGATGGGAAGAGCTGGGAGATGTAGAAAAGCAATGGGCAAAATTGAAAGGGATGTTTTAAGGGCAACAAATCTTTTTGTTAGAAAGGTAAATAAATGTAAAAGGAAAAGGAGGCACCTATGGTTCTCAAAAGAAGTAGCTGAAAAGGTGAAGAAAAAGAGGGTGGCCTTCATAAAATACAAGAGATCACAGAGAGAGGAAGCAAGCATCAATATTTGGAAAAACCTAGAGAATCGAGGAAAGTAATCAGGAATGCAAAGATACAAAGTAGAAGAAGAAATAGCCAATGCAATAAAATGGGGGGGACAAGACATTTTTCAGATATGTTAGTGAGAGGAGGAAGGGCAAAAGTGGTATTGTCAGACTCAAGAGTGAAGGGGAGGAATATGTAGAAGCTGATGAGAATAAAGTGGACTTGCTTAGCAAATATTTCTGTTCTGTGCTCACAGATGAAGGGCTAGGAGCAGGACCTCAGAAAACAACCACAAATAGGAACAGAAGTGAAGGGGATCTTGAATGATTTTCAGAAGACTGTGTTCATGAGGAACTAGCTAAAGTAAGAGTAGACAAAGCAATGAGAGCGGATGGGATACATCCCAGAATATGGAAGGAACCCGGGAAATTCTAGCGGCTCCACTGACTGACCTTTTCAATGCATCTTTAGAGTCAGGAGTGGTCCTATAGGACTGGAGAAAGGCTCATGTGATCCCTTTACACAAAAATGGAAGTAAGGATGAGGTTGAGAACTACAGGTCAGTTAGTCTGACCTGTGTGCTGAGTAAATTATTGGAAACGATGTTAAAACAGAGGATAGTGAGTCTTCTGAAATCCAATGGATTGCAGGATCCGAAGCAGCATGGGTTTACCAGAGGCAGGTCTTGTCAGACAAATCTGATTGATTTCTTTGACTGGGTGAACAGAGTTGGACTGAGGGACAGCCCTAGATATAGTATACTTAGATTTCAGTAAAGCCTTTGACATCAGTGACTGGATTAGAAATCGGTTGAGTAGGAGGCGACAAAGTATGTAGGTAAATGGAGCTCACTCTGAGGAGAAGGATGTTACCAGTGGTGTGCCACAGGGATCTGTTCTTGGTCCAATACTTTTTAACATCTTTGTTAGTGATATTGCAGAAGGGCTGTTGGGTAAGGCTTGCCTCTTTGAAGAGGATATCAAAGTCTGCAATAGAGTCAACACCAAGAAAGGAGTAGAAAATAGGAGGAGGGGTCTAGCAAGGCTTGATGAATGGTCAAGAATTTGGCAGCTGAGGATAAAAAAAGTGCAGGGTCATGCATTTGTGGTGCAAAAATCCAAGGTAGCATTACAGTGTAGGGGGTGATGTACTCCTGTCCATGAAAGAAGAACTGGGCCTGGGCATGATTGTTTTTGATGATCTTAAAGTGGCTAAACAGGTAGAAAAGGTGATAGCAAAACCCAGAAGGATTCTTGGGTGCATAGGGAGAGGAATGACCAGCCAAAAAAAGGAGGTGATAATGCCTCTGTATAAGTCTCTGGTGCAAACTCATTTGGGGTATTTTCTGCAATTCTGGAAACCACACCTTCAAAAGGATATAGGATACAGGATGGAATCGATGCCGAGGGTGGCTACTAAAATGGATAGGACACATCATGCGAAGAGAGAGATCATTAGAGAAAGACATCATGCTTGGCAAGGTAGAAGGTCAATGCAAAAGAGGAAGGCCAGCAATGAGATGGATCGATACAATAACAGCAGCTATGGGTGCCAGTTTGTCAACAATAAGCCGCATGACTGAAGACCAAACACAATTTAGGATAACTATCCAGAGGGTCGCCATGAGTCAACACTGACTTGACGGCACTTAACAACAACAACAACATTTATTTAACAGTTTTTGTATACCGCTTTATCCTACGGTCAAAGCTGTTTACATTGCAACAGAACATTATACATTAAACAGGGAAATCAGCTTGGAGATAATAATCAATAATAGCTTATGTTTGTAAGTCTAGGTATTATTAATGACACAGAGTGGTCAAGGGTGGGTGAGGTATGAGGTGGGGGGTAAACTTGGGAGGGTGGAGGAGTGGGGATTGAGTAGTTGATTGGTGGCTGGTTAAGTTATGTTGTCCAAGAAGCAGTCTTTGAATATGTGCCTCTTTAAGGCTTTTCTGAAAGTTAATGTGTCCGTTGTCGTCTGCAGTTTATCAGGAATAGAGTTCTATAAAAGTGTGGAATGTAGAATGAAAAGGCTCTCCTTGAGGTGGTAGAGCTGTTTTTGTAAATAGAGGTAGTATGCATAGCATGTTCTGTGACTCAGTTCATCATTTTCTGTTATCAAGTGTGATATGAAGTAGAGATTGCAGGTGCGGTGAGGATGAGTTGTTGAGAATCTTGAATGTTGTGAGAATGGATTTGCATTTTATGTGTTCTAGTATTGGTAGCCAATGAAGGTGTCTGAGTGGGGGTGTTATGTGTTCTGTTTTTTGTGAGCTGAGGAGGGTTCGTGCTGCATTGTTGAGTCATGATTGCTTAGTAGAGGTTTGAGGTGCTTGATTATTTTGAGTTTGAAGTAGATGCTCCTTGTAATGTTCTGTATACTTTAGAGGAAAGACGGGATAGGGGCAATATAATAGAGACCTTTAAATACCTCCGTGGCATAAATGCACAGGAGGATCTCTTTCAATTGAAGACAAGCTCTGCTACAAGGGGACATAGGATGAGAGTGAAAGGGGACAGACTCAGGAATATGCGGAAATATTTCTTTATGAAAAGAGTGGTAGAGGCATAAAATAGTCTCCCAGTGGAGGTGGTGGACACGAGGACAATATCTGAATTCAAAAAGCATGGGACAAACAGAGGATCTCTAAAGGTAAAAAGTGGACTATTGTAGTTGATATGGAAGGGCAGACTAGATAGGCCCTGTGGTCTTTTTCTGCCTTCATGTTTCTATGCATGTGAGGTGTTGATCCAGTGTGGCTCCAAGATATTGTACGTCCTGTTTCACTTTGATTTGGGTCACATTGATAGTTATGCAGCTTGATGGTTTAAAGCTATTGTCTTTGGTGATGTACATGGTCTCAGTCTTCTTGAGGTTTATGGCCATATTGTGTCTTCTGAGCCACTAGCTGACTGAGGAGAAGCAGTTTGTTATGGGCGTGACCTCCGGGTTTGATGTGTTGCTAGGTGCGTAGATCGTTACATCGTCAGCGTAGATGTGGTATAGGATGTTGAATGTTTTTATAATAGTGCAGATTGGTTGAAGAAATATATTGAAAATTAATGAAGAGAGAGTGGAGCCTTATGGGACTCCCTGAGATTTGGTGAATGGGGTGGATTTTTTGAGGCCTGATCTTATTTGTAGTTGTCAGTCTGTTAGGTAGGACTTGAACCAGGTGAGGAGTGTGTCTGATAGTCCAAGAGCTTGTAGTTGATGAACGATTAGTTTGTGCAGTATAGAGTCAAATGCTACTTTTATGTCTAAAAAGATGAGTTTAAAGCCAGTTTTGAGTTTATTGGTGCCCTTGATTAGATTGTCTAGCAGGGCAGTCATTAGGGATTCCACTCCATGGTGTGGTCTGAATCCATATTGTTGGTGGTCAAGTGGATGACGCGTTTCTATATGATCCTGGAGTTGGCAGTAGATGATTTTTTCCAGTACTTTTGCCATGAAGAGAAGGCTGGCTATGGGCCTGTAGAAGGAGGGAGGAGTAGCCTAGTGGTTGGGGCAAGGTACTTCAGGCCAGAAAGTCGGGGGTTCAAATCCCACTAGAGGACAGCAACCTTGGGACGGAAGGACTGGGGTTTCTAGTCCCACAGATGCTCCTTGTGGTCTTGGGCAAGTCACTTAACCCTCCATTGCCCATGTTCCCTGTAAGTATTAGTGTATGTGTCTCATATCTCCAAGTGTTAAATGTATCCCCCAATTGTGTTGTGACCGCTTTGATTGAAGAATAAGGCGGTATACAAAACTGTCTAAATAAAAATAAAAAATAAATAAGGTTGATTGGTTGATATCATTCGAGGTCCCTTTACTTACAGATCAGATGGAGGCAGTTTTGAGATCGGGGGGTATGTATCCTTGTTGCAGTGAAAGCTGGATAATTTTCAGTATTGTTGGAATGAGCTCTTGTCTGGCTAGCTTGATCCAGCTGACTGGACAAGTGTCAAGTGGTGAGGTGGTCGTGTTGATGCTTACGATAATTTTCTCTAGGTAGTCAGGTATAATATTATTGAGAGTGTGTTCAAGTATGTGGTTTCTTGCTGTTCTGTTGGAGCTATGAGCGTGTTGGTGCTATTAGGGTGGGCTGAAGTCAGGATCTGGATGTAATCTGCAATCATTTGTGGAGTAAGGTTAGTTTTTTCGGTTTGCTGTGTTGTATCTTTGCTCAGCGATTTCACTATGTCAAAGAGCTCTCGTGGGCAATTAAGAGAACTTTGGAATAGCTTTGTGTAACAGTCTTTCTTTGCTTGGGATGTAGCTGTTTTGTATGCTTATAGTTTGTGCTTGTAAGTGTTTAGGCTGTCACTTGATCTGGTGCTTCTCCATTTTCTCTCTGTGATTCGTAGATTTCGCTTCATGTTCTTCAGTAGTGGCATGTACTAAGTTGCTATTCTTTGTCGTATGCGCTGGTTGGATATGGTTGGTTTTGTTGCAATATCTGCAATGGTTTTGTTCCATTTTTGTATTATGGAGTTTATGTCTATGTCTTCGGGGGTATCTTGGAGTTTAGGTAGGATGTTTGCAAGAAAAGCTTCTTTTTCTAGTTTGTGAAACCTGTGCACGGTGTGTTCCGAGGCGTGTTTTGAGTCGCTTGTGTTGAGTGGTATGTCGATTGAAATCACCTTGTGGTCTGACCAAGGGACATCAACTGTGATGAGAGGTGGAATTGAGTGTTCGTTAAAGCAAGATTTGTGGCAGAAAGATCATGTTGAGGGTGTTCCCTTTAATATGGGTGGGTTGTCTGATGATTTGGATATAGTCCAGGGAGTCCATGGCTTCCAGGAAGGTCTTTGCTTTGCTTGGTAATGTAGAGGCAAGGTTGAGGTCACCTAGTAGCATGAGTTAGTTTTTGTTTGGGTTATTGTTGCAGATAGTTACTGGGATTGTGTCCAGTTGGCTGGGGTCAGTGTTTGGGGATCTGTAGACAAGGAGGATGGTTATGTTGTCATTTATTATCATCAGTGTGTCCAGGCCATTGTTCGATGTTTTTGAGAGGGTGCGGAAGTTGGTGTTTTTTCTTGTTAGAATGCAGACGCCACTACCGTAGTGTTTGGTCCTTGGGGAGCTAAAGAGGTGGTAGTCTTGTGAGGCAAGTTGGTTTAGTAGGACTCTGTCAGTTTCAGTGAACCAGGACTCAGTTATGTTGAGAATATCAATGTGCTTGTCTGTTAGTACATCTGAAAGGAGCTGTATCTTGTTTCTTGCAGATCAGGCATTTAGAACGGTGCACTTTAGAGGGAGGAATTCCCTTACATGTTTTGGTGGTGGAAGTATATTTGCAAGTGCTTCTGGTTTGATTTGAATGATGTGTTGTGTATGTCTGGGTTTGTTTCAATGGTAGTTGTGGGGAGTTATAATGAATGGGTGTGTGTGGATGATTGGTGTATGTGTTGGTACGTATGCTAGGGTTGGGAATGAGGGAACAGTGAGTTTGAGTGAGAGTGTGAGTAGTGAGGAGAGGCATAGTAGGATGGTAAGCGGAGTCATCATTGTGGTTGAATTTGGGCAGCTTAGTTGTTACTTTGATTTCCTTTCTATTGGTGCGTGGAGGTCCTTGGTTTCTGTTGATTGGTGAGAGCTGCTGTGCTGATGTACTGTCTTGCAGTTATATCGGTGGCAGCAGTCGGTGTGCTGTCTTTTGTAGGGACGATGTTTTTGTACTCTTTCCACCTAAGGGCGATGCCAAAGTGCCCTCTCGTGAAGCCCTCAGGCACGGGACCAGGTTAGTGGTTTTCGTTACATAACATATGGGAATGGACTTAAAGATCTTAATGTGTATACTGTAAGGAATACCTCCTGGATACACAGGGAACCGAAGAGAGAAATGGGGTTCCGAAGACCCAAGTCCCAAAGCAGAAGACAGGATTTCCACTTCTCAGGATTCCCTGTCTGGGGGGGGGGGGGCTCTTTAAGACTCTGCAGAACAGGAGAAATGCCAGGAGGGAGGAGTTTGAGAGAGACAGAAAACAGGAAGTACCAAGATTCACAGAGAGGCTAGAGGAGGGGAGGAGAAAGGAACAAGCAGATGATCCAGTGGAGTCTATGGAGACAGAGGCTTAGGAGCTGGAAATTGAGGGCTCTGCAGAGCCCATGGAAAAAGAAGCTCTGGAACAGAACCTATTGGATGATAACAGTTTGTCAGGCCTACCAGAGGACAGCAAGATGCAGATAAATTAAAGGAAAATCCTCACTTGTTTCTTTGGGCATTCTTTTATAACTCCTATGTGGGAAAGAAAAGACAAACTCACTGGTCAACATTGAAATCGTTACTGACTTTAAAAGGCCCTAAACTGTAGTATCTTGGTGAGCTGAACACGAATATAACATTAAAACATTTTTCTTGGCTCTCGTTTTGAAGATATTGCATGTAGTTCTTTTTTTTAATTGAAAAGGCAACAAATATTACAACAGACAATTGTCGTACCATCTGAAAATACAATACAGTATCGAAAACAAAAAATGACACTGCAAGGAAATACAAGCTACAGAAGATGCAATCAACAAAGCGCCTTTCCCCCCCCCCCCCCCCTCCTTGCCTCCACTCCCCTCCTCTAAGCAAGATGGGTATTCCCCCCCACCAAACAGTCAATACAACTCTCACTACACATTACCCACCCCTTCCACCCTCCAACCCCCCCCCACCCCCCGCCATAACTGCTGTACCAGGTAAACAGGAAAAGATACGCCACTAGAACAGACCAGACAGGAAATAGGAAGAAGAACCCAGGGAGGGCACCGCACAGGAAAGCACAAGGCTAACGCCTCCAAAATAGATAAACAAACAATCTCGAAACACTAGGAGCCATACTTGGAGACAAAAGCCTCCCACACTCGCTCAAAGTGAGGCAACCGCAGTCTGCCAACCGCCACTCCACGTTCCATAGTTTATGTCTCCCACATCCGGTCCAACCAACCAGAGAAGGCCGGAGGCCGGACCTGCTTCCAAGCAGCTGCCAAAGCCAGCCGGGCAGCATTCAATCCATGGCGAATCAGGGCTAGCTGAGGTGATCGAGCACCAGGAACATTCACACCGAACAAGAAAATGCCGGGATCCCAAGGAATGTCCAACCCAACCAAGTGCCGTAAACGATACTGGATCCCCCTCCAAAAAATACGGATGCGGGGACAGGACCACCAAACATGTCCCAAAGAAACTCGCTGGCTACATTGCCACCAGCACATATCCGATGCCCCCGGATACATTCGAGCAACCCGCGCAGGGGTCATGTACCATCTATATAATATTTTATAATTAGTTTCACGAGCATTAATTGCCATTGAACTTTTCCAAAGCTTACCCTCAACCTGTTCCCAATTCTGCGCAGTATAGGAAAGCCCCAAGTCCAAGTTCCATTGCTCTTGATGTTTGCTGAGTCCCGACTGCTGGGCTTGCAAATGAGCATACAGAGCGGCTATAACACCCTTCGTGACAGTGCACTCCTCACAAAAGTGCTCTACATCATTCAAGTCCCGTGCAACTTGGGACCGAACGACTATCTTGCACCCAATGAGCCACCTGAGTGTATTGAAAAGCATGACACTCGGGAAGATCAAATTCTCTCCGAAGCATGCTAAAAGAACGCAACCTCCCCTCCTCAAAAAGCTGACCGACACAGCTAAGTCCCTGATGTCCCCACAGCCGAAAAGCGGGGTCAGTCAGCCCAGGTGGGAATAACGCATTACCTACTATGGGCGCCAAGGGAGACAAGACCAACTCCCGAGGCCAAAAAAACTGGTCCCAACATTGAAGAGTATGGAGGATATAGGGGTTACTCATATGCATACCACCGCGCAGCTTGGAACTAAGCCACAAGCGGTCTCCCAATCTCCCCCCCCCCCCGAAAGGTACATTTCCATTTGAACCCAACATTTGTTGCTATCAGTATTCATCCACTCCACACCAGCGCGGCACTGCGCCGCCGCGTAATACCACTGGAGGTTGGGCGCCCCCATACCTCCAGAGCGCGTATGCATATAAAGAAGCCATCGCGCTATGCGGGGCCGGCGGTACCGCCAGATAAACTTCATCAATAGCGTTTGCCAATTGACCAAGGCTCCCCGGGGCAAAGGTATAGGAAGCACTTGAAAAAGGTATAAAAACCTCGGGACAACCACCATCTTAACCACTGCGATACGTCCAAACCAGGACAGCATCAAACTGGCCCAGGTCTCCAAATCTCGCCGAACCTGCTGAATTAAAGGTCCATAGTTGGCCTTATAGAGCGCAGCCCGATCAATGGTCAGATTCACCCCTAAGTAGCGGAGAGACCCCGTCACCCACCAAAAGGGATAGTTAGCCTTCAATTGCAAGCAGAGGGCCTCCGGGACCCCAACATTTAAAATCTCCGATTTAGTATAATTAATTTTGAATCTGGAAACTTGCGAAAAGACCTCAAAAAGTTGCATAGCAGCCGAAAGAGACACAACCGGGTTCACCAACGATAATATAATATCGTCCGCAAAGAGAGCAATTTTGTATTCAGAGGGGCCCACCCGCATGCCCAAAATGTCCGGATGCTCTCAAAAGCCCTGCGCCAAAGGCTCCATCACCAATGCAAACAGCAGTGGCGACAATGGACACCCCTGCCGAGTCCCACTTTCCAACACAAAGCTCCCTGACTGACCCCCATTAACCCGGACACAGCCTGTGGGATTTTGATAGAGACTTTGAACCCAACGCATAAAATGAGGCCAAAATCCCATCTTTTCCAACACACACCAAAGATAGCCCCAGCTGACGCGGTCAAATGCCTTTTCAGCATCAACACCCACCAAAAGCACCGGCTGAGAGTCCTGTCGGGCCACATGTATCACCTGTAACATTCGCCTAATATTATCCACCGCCTGGCGACCCGGCACAAAACCAACCTGATGCGAATGCACCAGTGCAGGGAGGACCCGGTTCAGTCGAGCAGGCAGTACCGAAGCCAGGATTTTAACATCCGTATTCAATAAAGAAATGGGACGGTAGGAAGCCGCCTCCTGCACAGGCTTACCTGGCTTAGGAAGAACCACCACAAAAGCCTCAAGCTGGGAAGGGGGCAATGACCCCCCCTTCAGAACCTCATTAAAGAGCACCACCAGAGTTGGCGTTAATTGAACACTAAATTTCTTATAATATTCCCCGGGAAAACCATCACTGCCCGGTGCCCTCCCCGTCCGCAAACGTCGAATGGCAGCCCCCACCTCTTCCGTAGTTATGTCAGCATCAAGTTGCTCTCTATCAGAACCATCCAACTGTGGCAGTGTAACAGTCCACAGGTAATCCTGCACACAAAGCAAATCGAAAGACTCAGCTTTATACAGCTGTTTAAAAAATGTAGCACCTCCCGAGAAACCACCCGTATGTGTCCCTGAGAATCCCGAATTTCTCGCACTACTCTCGAGGTCTGCTGCTGACGAAGCCGTAAAGCAAGGTATCGACCCGCCTTATTCCCCCGTTCATAAAACGTTTGCCGCAGCTTCCGACGTATATTATCGAGGTCTCTCTGCATACACGCATCCAATTCAGCCCTTGCCACACGCCATTGACGCAGAACACGTTTAGAGCCCGTCCGAGCATGCTCCATCTGGAGGCGACTACTTTCCGCCATCAGCCGGCAGGATTCCCGTTTCCAAGCCCGCCGAGTGCGAGCAGCCTCAGCAAGCAGGAGACAGAGCCGTAGCTTTAAAAGCATCCCAGACCATAGATAACGAAACCTCCCCGGAATCATTTAACTCGAAAAATTCAGTGATAAAGCGCCCGTGCTCCTGAACCGCACTCTGCCGCCGGAAAAAACAGATCATCCAACCGCCACGACCCTTGCCGCTCGCCACACAAATCAGCGGGAAGAACCAGCCAGCACGGAGCATGGTCTGACCACGTCAACAGCCCATGTCCAGCCTCCATCCTCCCGTCCATCAGGCGTTGATCCAACAAAAAGTAATCAATACGAGTATGGACCCTGTGTACAGGCGAGTAATAGGTATAGCCTTTTTCCCCAGCATGAGTATCTCTCCAAACGTCACGCAAACCTAAATCAAACATGAATGTTTGCAACGCCTTGCTAGACCCACCCTGCACCCGTCCAGCACAGCCCGTCGAGTCCAAATGTGGGATCATGTGAGCATTACAATCCCCGCCCAATATGATAGGCCCTTTCGCAAATTCAGCCAGTAGAGGTTTCAGTCGCGCAAAAAAGGTCACCTGCCCTTCATTGGGGGCATATATATTAGCCAGCGTTAATAATCGGCCCTCTAACCGGACATTCATCAAAAGCCACCGCCCCAGTGTATCCGTCTTAACCTCCTCCACCCTAATAGACAAACACTGATGAAACAGCAGGGCCACTTCACACTTCTTCCTGCCATGCATATCCGATGCTACCCACACCTCAGAGTAAGGCTTACGTTTCAACCAACCTTGATTACACCCGCGAAGATGAGTTTCCTGCAGAAACACAATGTCCCCCTTCAGGGATCTCATCTCCGCAAACAGCAAGGAACGCTTCCCAGGGGAATTAAGACCCTTTACATTCAAAGACACCACCTTCAGCATGAGGAGTCTACACCCACCTCACTGCTGCCTGTCCACTCCCTCTGCCTGGGGTAGGCTAGCCCGCCCCCCTCCTCCCATATGCACAATCCGTAAGCACCAAAAAGCAGCCGCTCACCCGGTACCCCTTAATAATTACACATATGAGCCCCCCTCCCCTACCCCCACCCCTTCCCCAGAAGTTGGCACAGTAACCCCCACCCCCCACCCCTGCCCCCCAAACATCCTTCATCAATCCCACCCCCCCGTCATATCCCTCCCCCCAACCCATCAGTAGCACCCGCCAGTCAAAAAGACAGGACACGGTAAAACTGATCCCCTAACCCAGCTCCCACCCGAACTCCCCACACAAGAGAAAATACAATATAATAAGCATATAGGTACTTGCATCCCCCAGAATGATGTAACCATGCAGCTACCATACCTTGTACCCCCCCCCCCCTCCCATCAACAGGACAACCGCAGTAACCTTCACTCCCACATGCTTAAAGAACAAGATCCAGAAAAAAAAAAAGAAAAAACCTCCATAGCATCAGAGGAGCTCAGTGATGACTGTAATAACAAGAGCGTGGAGCGTCAAAGTCCCACACAGGTATTACAATAAACCCAACCCACTTAACACCATAAACACTGGGAGCCCCCCCAGTCTATAGAAACTGCGCCACAGGAGCCAGGCAGGCTTAAGCAGATCTTCCCACCCGAGTCCACTTTGAAGACTGCGGCTTGGGAGTTGGAAGCACCGGCAGCGCATTGTCTTCTACAAGACCCGCCTGGCGCAATACTCTCCAAGCTTCCGTATGGTCCTTTGCTGAAATTTTTTTATTGCCCAAGAGAAAGTTCATCCTGAAAGGAAAGGACCAGGAATAACGAATCCCTTTGTTATTCAGCACCATTATAATCGGTTTCATCTCTCTCCAGCGTGCCAACGTAAAAATCGAAAGGTCTTGATAGACGGATACCTGCGCCTCCTGATAATGAATCACCTTTTTCTCGCGGCCCCGTCGTAAAAGCAGCTCAGCATCAGAATATCTCAGAAATCTTGCAATGACGTCCCAAGGTTGGTTGTTAGGTGGTTTGCCTAGGGTGCGGTGCACTCTTTCGATTTCCATCTCATTCCCACGAGCGTCAAATTCCTCTGTCGTAAGAAGGGCACCCATCAGAGTCTTAAGCACCACCCTCAGATCTTCAGCACCCCCCACAGCCTCCAGAATGCCTCTGAAACGCACATTATTGCGACAAGACCTATTTTCAATATCATCAATCTTATATGTCAAGTCCATGGCTTGCGACTTCTGGCGATCCGCCACACACTGTAACTCCACCAAAGCACTGTCATGATCCTCTATTTTTGTCTCAGCCTCTTCCACTCGAGTGCCAAGGTCTTTTATGTCACCTCTAAGCTCCGCGATCGAACCCATCACTTCATCTCGCATGGATCGAAATTCATAGGCTAAGTCTTCAAATCCCCTGCGAAGCTCCTGCTGCAGGAGAGCCTGTGTAGAAGACCCCGCAGAACCCAGCTCGAGTTCACTTAATGTCTCATCACCAGACCCCTCTGATGGCTGCTTTTTGGGTGAGCTGTTCGGAGAACCACTTTTACTCAGCAGACGCTGAGAGGCCCGCAACTTTTCCCGGGCTTCCAGCCCCTTGGTTTTAGCAGCCATAGGGCACCAAGTTCTCCCCCAGGCGGGCAGGCAAAGAAATATAGGGCAGCACCAGGTGATAGACGCGCCCACAACCAGGCCAGGTATATGCCAGAATCAGCAAGCAGGTGTTGAGAGGCTATGGTGAAAAAAATTAGAGAGAAAAGGTCCCACTGTAAGACAGCAGAGGGCGATCCAGACTCACAGCAGATTACACCGGCCAGCTAGCACAGAGAGAGGCACCACGTTAGCTACTGCTATAACAAATTCCACTGTTCAGGGAAGGAAGAAGCAGCCAATCCAGTGTAAAATCCAAAAATCTTGAGCAGAGTTCCAACTGTGATGGCAGGATTTGGGAAAAGCAGGAAGATCCAAGATGCAAATCTCCGAGGAGCTGACGTCACACAAAGGGCTGCTTCCCGCCAAAACGGACTGGAACGCAGAGAGTTTCATGCGTTCCACGACCACATGGTAATGGCTGCCGTACTTCCTGAGCAAGCCCCACTGCCACAGCCAGTTGTCCTCTGCTTCGAATAGCCTCCTACCTGACCAGCAGCGTGTTGAAGGAGGGAGCAACGCACAGATGATGCCGGGGACCCCGATCTCTCTCCCCCTCCAGCAGACAATCAGCAGAAATGGGAGCCAGCAGCTAACAAAGAGGCAGCAACTCTCAAGGTCCCCTCCGATCGCCGGGTCGAACAGGGTATGGGGCAGGAACAGCCCAAGCAGAAGCCACACTCCGATCTCTCACAGCAAAGTATGGAGGCAATCCCCGCTGCAGCGTTTCACTCCGCGGTCTCCCAGACACAGGGATGACCGCCGATCACAGTCTTTATCCGCCAGAAAGATACCCCGGACAGTCCTACACCCGATTCAGGCAGGCTCGGGTGTCTTGCGCTGGGGAAAGCAAGTAGTAGCTCAAGATATGGGGAGCCCGAATCAGAGCTGTTTTAATTTGCGGCCATTCCTTTACGGGCTCTCTAGCGCCCCCGCATGTAGTTCATTTTTGACGTTTCACCATGTAAATTTATCCAGTAGGACATCAACAACATCCCAAATAAGCCTTGAATGATGTAATATTGCATCACATTGCATAATACCAGCATGCACACATCATCCAGAGTTGATTGCATCATTTTCTGATGCAATGCAATACTACTGCCAGACGGCTGCTGAAGCCATCTGACGTCAGCTGTGTACTATACGCAGTCGGAAAGGAAAGTAATCTGGTATTCTGTTCCGATATTGAAAGCCTCATGAATGCCTTAAAAATCACTCATGACCCACAAGACTGGAGACTATTTATAGACTCTTCGAAACTGAGTCTGAAGGCTGTGCTTTTGAACAATGGAAACCATCTTCCATCTATTCCAGTAGTGCATGCCGTCCACATGAAAGAGACATACGATAACTTAAAGCATCTACTGACTTCCATTAACTATAACAAGTACAGCTGGCACCTCTGTGGTGATTTGAAGGTAGTTGCCCTTTTAATGGGACTGCAGCAGGGATATATAAAATACATGTGTTTCTTATGTGAGTGGGATAGCCGAGCAAGGGACTGGCACTACTTGCGGAAGGAATGGAATCGCAGACAAAATGTAACGGAGAGAAGAATATCCAGCACCCAGCTCTGGTTGAGGCTCACAAAATCCTGCTATCACCCCTTCATATCAAACTAGGTTTGATGAAAAACTTTGTGAAAGCCATGGACCGCACTTCACCAGCTTTCCGATACCTGCATGAAAAATTCCCTCGACTCAGAAAAACAAAGATTAAAGAGGGAGTTTTTGTGGGTCCTCAGATTTGAGAGCTCTTCAAAGATGACCGGTTCAACAACTTGCTGCAGGGTGATGCAAAACAAGCCTAGTGTCAACAAACTTTCTCGGGAATGTCAGGGCAGAAAACTTCAAGGAACTAGTAGAAGACATGCTGATGCAGTATCAGAAACAAGGTTCCACATTAGGAACCACCACCCAGGAAAAAGATTTAGGCGTCATTGTGGATACCATGTTAAAACCCTCGGCCCAGTGTGCAGCGGCGGCCAAGAGAGCAAATAGAATGCTAGGTATGATAAGGAAAGGAATGGAAAATAAAACAAAAGATATTATAATGCCTCTATATCGTTCCATGGTGAGACCGCACCTTGAATATTGTGTGCAATTCTGGTCGCCGTATCTTAAGAAGGATATAGCGATTTTAGAAAAGGTACAGAGAAGAGCCACCAAAATGGTAAAGGGGATGGAAGGATACTCCTATGAAGAAAGGCAAAAAAGGTTAGGGCTCTTTAACCTGGAAAAGAGACGGCTGAGGGGAGATATGATAGAAGTCTATAAATTAATGAACGGAGTGGAACGGGTAAACGTAGATCGATTGTTTACCTTATCAGAATATAGAAAGACTAGGGGACATGCAATGAAGCTACAGGGTAAACTATTTAAGACTAATAAAAGAAAATATTTTTTCACTCAACGTGTAATCAAACTCTGGAATTTGCTACCGGAGGATGTAGTAAAGGCTGTTAGTGTAGCTGGGTTTAAAAAAGGTTTGGACAAGTTCCTGGAGGAAAGGTCCATAAACCTTTATTAAGAAGTGACCGAAGATATCGATGCTTGACCCAGTACAAGCATTGTGGAACTTGTGTCTCTTGGGGAAACTGCTAGGTACATATGACCTAGATTGGCCACTGTTGGAAACAGAATACTGGGCTTGATGGACCTTGGTCTGACCCAGTATGGCATATCTTATGTTCTTATGTAACTTGGCTGCAATATGTCTCTAAAGATCCATTTCCTTGATTCCCATCTCGATTTCTTTCCTGACAACTGTGGTATGGTTAGTGATGAACAGGGCGAGCGTTTTCACCAGGATATCGCAACGATGGAGCAAAGATACCAGGGAAAATGGTCCACTACAATGCTGGCTGACTACTGCTGGACACTCCCCAGAGAAGCTCCCGAACAGCTGTACAAGAGAAAAGCGAAAAAAATCTAAGAAGTAGTCTATGACTTGGTTTTTTACAGGTATTAACCGAAGGCCTATTATATATTTACTATTGACATGCATTTCGTGATGTAAACATTAATTCTTGTAGATTACAAAAAAACTACAGCCAACTTTGCAATTTCACTGTGATATTCGTGTTCAGCATATAAAAATTGATAAGAAATGACTATTTTTATTTCAGTAACATGACTTTTGTAAAACTTTGTTGACCAGTGATTGGAGTTTTTGCCCTATTTGTTCTTGGTAGAGTGGGAGGGACAGTGTGAAATGAAACACTGATAGGGTGGTTGCTGCACGGCCTAAGGGTTACTTGGATACCCAGGCTGGAACCTTTTCTTTTGAGAATTTGGAGTTATAAATAAATAACAGACTAAGGTTGGCATAGGGAGCACCTCCCCTCTAATTAATCAAGAGGAAAGGGGGAGAGGGTCTTGAATAAACTGAAGTGATGGACAACCAAAGCTGCACAGTTTAAAAACAAAGGAGTACTGCACAGCTAACTCAACGGATTAAGCTTAGGTTGTGTTTGTACTGTTTTGCTGTTATTTTGTTTGAACTTGGAGAATGGTGTTATGTTGCATCTGGGGGCATCTGACCATGTTCAGGATTCCACACCCACAAGAGCAGAAGAGACCCCGACAATACGTCTGAGGAAATCCGAGATAGAGGAGATATGATAGAGATGTTTAAATTCCTCCGTGGCATAAATGCACAAAAGGAGAGGCTCTTTCGATTGAAAGCAAGCTCTGCAACAAGGGAACATAGGATGAGGGTGAAAGGGGATAGACTCAGGAGTAATATGTGGAAATATTTCTTTACAAAAAGAGTGGTAGATGCATAGAATAGTCTCCTCCCAGTGAAGGTAATGGAGACGAGGACAGTATCTGATTTCAAGAAAGCATGGGACAAACACAGAAGATCTCTAAAGGAAAAAAAGTGATTATAGTAGTTTTTTATGGAAGGGCAGACTTGATAGGCCATGTGGTTTTTTTCTGCTGTCATGTTTCTATGTTCCATTTTACACCTGCTGACATTATAGAAAAAACATGGGATGTTTTAAACAAAGGATGACTGAACATAAATCTTGGATTAAAAGCTAGAATAAGGAAGCTGCTATGGTTGCATATTCAGTAGAGCAATAGTGTGCTTTTTTTTGTCTTTTCATTGCAGTGTATGACTATAGATCAAGTCTCAGGGATCAAAACCAAGCATTAGTTAGATTTGAGCAAAAGTGGATTTTTATTTTGATCATGGCGAAGCCAAATTACTTGAATATAGATCATAAAGTATTCTTTCTACTAATAGAATGAGAATATGAAGTGTGTTTTATCTTGTTGAGCATGCAGTTAAAGGTCTTTGTTATAAGCTGCATAGAAGGACCATGAGCCGGTTATAATAAAAAATGATTGAATACAAATCCTGCATTGGAAACAAAAAAAGCAGAAGCTTCTCTGGTGATGCATTGTCTATGGTGTAGCAGCACATTTTTCACTGTGAGCTATAGGAATTGGAAAGAAGAGACAGAAACCAGGAGTGACTTTTGTTGGAGAATAAGTGAATTTTATTTTGAAGATGATGAAATCTAATGAAACTGCAGAGAGATCATTTGGACTTCCGGAACTGAAGTGTGCCCATAGCTTTCTGTTTCGTTATAAGGCCAGAGACTAATTAGCCTCCCCCTTGTGACATGTCTTAACCATTAGCCCAGCTTAGTAAACATACCCCTATACTGTATCTTTATTTTGAATGAAATAATTTTTAAATGAAGTTTCATAAATTAACTGAATATAAGATTTAGGGTTTTGGACCATTGATTGTCTTAATTCCCCTAAGACTAAAACAGTATTCTGCACAATATCTGAGGTCCTTTTTTCACCATTATAGAGAGAAAATAAAGAAAATTGTGAAGATATTTAAAAAAATTGATACAATTATTTTTGTTCTGACAATTGGTTATGTAAAAGACGTTTGGGTGAGATTGTGAAATATCTACCTTTAAATTCCCCTTGGTTTGTGCCAGTATAACAAACCAGAAAATAAAGCCATTGCAGGCGATGGATGTCAGCTCGCATGACAGCCACAATTCTTTGGAAGTAAACACAATTCTCAATCATTTTGTTATCATCTACTTTACCATGATAAAGCACTGAGCCTAGCTCTTTCGCCTCATAGTTCAACTTCCTTCTTTATATCTGTCTTTATCCCTTCTAGAACCGAGTATGGTTTTTGTCCGTTACTTATAAATGTCACAGTATGAGTTGTTATCAATTCATTTTAAACAAAGCTGATTTAAAACTACATCACTGGAAGCTTCAACTAACGTTTTTAAACTGTTTGTTTCCTTTACACTAGGTTCAGCTGTTCGCTTAATTAAACCTTTAATTTCCATTCCATATTTGCTGCTTCTGGGCCCAAATCCAAAGTTTCAAATCTAAGAGTGATACATTTTCCCCCTTCTCTGTACAATTTTTTTATAATATAGTTGAAATATTTTTTGTGCCAAAACTGTTGCCCTAAAGACCATGTTTTCAATGTCACAAACTTCTATATTTAGACACCTGCTGTGCTTCAAAACGGAAATGAATCGGTTTTATGAAGCTAGCAAACTATAAGTCAATAAATCTTCTTTGTTTTGAGAAGAAACTTTAAACTTCAGTTCCAAAATATGCTATTGTACAATTTATGTTAAAAATTGTTTTACAGATCTGAGAAACCAGAGTTGTGTTCTTCAAAGGGAAGATCACTCAAGAGAATTAATGGGATGAAAAAGAATCTGAAATTGGAAGGGGGTTTGTACATTCCTTATTTACCTTCCATTTTAAGTTTCTACATAAAACAGTATAAATTGACATACTGTTCAAGAGCTGCATTTTAAAATATTTGTTGGGATGTGGAGATCAGAAATGCTCGAGGCCGCGGGCCGGGTCCCACGGCCGTCAGTAACCTGGGCCCGGGCCCGGCCTCGGCCTCCCGCACGTGACAGGGGTTACAGGGGGGGGGGAGGAGGTCTGGAGGAGCGCGGCATTTGAAATCGCTCCTTTGCCATGAAGGAGCGATTTCATTGGCCCACGCATCGGGGGGGGGGCGGAGCAGTTGTCGGCGAGGAGCCGCGTGGCTGTTCCTTTTCACCGCGGCTCCTCGGGAAGCGGACGCGTTTTTGGAGATCGGTGTCCTCGGCCGTGCTGCACCGTGGTTTTCCAGGTCGGGAGGGAGTTTGCTGCCGGGACGTCTTTGGCGTTTTGGCTGCCCTTAGGTGGGGGCCCGGGTGAGTTTTCAGCATGGGGGGGGGGAATATTGTTTCCAGTGAGGGGTGCGTCGGCTGGGGGGAAACAGTGGGCATTTTTGTGGCCTGCTAGGGTGGGTAATTGTTGCTGCTACAGGGCATAAATTACATTAAAAAAAAAGAAAGAAAGAAAGAAACCAAGTCAGAAGAGAGGGCACGCAGCCTTCCTTCTTGAGGGCTGAGGGGGTATGGCACGCCCGGGTAAAGGGGCTAAGGGGCGGCAGAAGGGAGGTGACTCGGCTGCCAGGGCGGGGGGGAGCACTAGAGGGTCGCGGGGAGCTGGTTCAGCCAAGGGGGCCAAGGCAGGCGGTCGGAGTATGCAGGGGGCAGGGGGAAGAGCTAGGAATCGAGGGAGGGGGACTGGGAGTCGGGGGTCTTTGTCTGCTCCTGCAGAAGGATTGTTGGGTTTGGGGGTGCCCGTTGGTGCACCAGCTGAGATTGTGGGGCCCGAGACAGGGGTGCCAGGTTCTGTGTTGGTCGGGGTAGGGGAAGGGGGCATTGCAGATAGGGGAGTTTCGCGGGGGTTGGTGGGGGACGGGGGGGAACAGATGGACAGGGGGGGGTTGGGGTGGGCTCAGGACATGGGCTTCAGCCCTGCTGGGGTTCCCTGCGGTCCAGTTGGCGCGGGTGCTTACGGGTCATTTCCGTGGGGACGGGGGAGTCTGGGTGTGCGTGGTGATGGGTGGGGGGGCTGGTCCCCTTTGTCCGGACAGCCCACGAGCATGGGTCCTTGGGGGTGTGGTTGGGGGGGGGACTGGGTGGGGGCTGGCTTTCAGAGTGGCGGGGGACAGCTTCCCTGGGGGGCAGCGGGCTGGGCGGCCGGGGGTTTGGGTACCTCGGCAGGGCCTCAAGGGGGGGGAGCCGGTTGGGGGATGGGGCATTATGGGATGGCTACTTCGGGTGTTGGTGTTTCTCCTCCTCCGGTTGTGGGTGCTTCTCTCCCTCTGCAGGTTCCAGCGAGTGCTGTGGCTGCAGCAGGTGTTGTAGGTGGCAGCCAGACGGTGATGTCGCAGAGAGTGGATCAGACCGGTCCGACTTCGGTGGTGCCAGAGACGGCAGAGCAAGTTGCCGCAGGTGAGTGTCCCGGGAATGCGGTTGTCGGAGTTGGGGGGTTGTTGCCGGCGGGGGAGGGTGCTTCGCTTGCACGCAAAGCCAAGGCGAAGAAGAAGCACAGGCGTCATTGTAGGCGGAGCGCGTCGTCCTCGTCTTCATCTTCTTTGTCATCAGATAGTTCCTCTAATGCCTCCACGGTGGTGGCGGGGGCAGGTGACGGGGCGGGGTCATCGGTTGTGCGTTGCGCGGAGTTGTGGGAGAGTGTTCCGCGCAAGTTGAGGCGGCGGATCGTGAAGGGGCGTTATATTGATATTTTCAGGCTACTGGAGGGGAGGAAGCGCTCGGGGGAGAGTAGGAAAAAACGTAAGGAGGATGAAAAGGCAGGGAGGGTACGAAAGGTTTCCCGGAACACTTTAAATTGGACCCGGGCCTTTTTGCGTTTGACGAGCGTATGTGGGCATGAGGACCCGAGTCATTATGGTGAGCTGCTGGCTTATGCAGATGCCATCTTAGCGGCATCCCAGGTGCACGAGGGTTGGGCCTGGCTCAATTACGACGAGGAGTTTCGTGATATGATGGAGGAGAATCGGCAACTGTCTTGGGGGATCAAGGATATTAACCTTTGGCTGACGCAAATGTCTGCCAAAAAGGGAGGAGCGGGGGGGGGGGGGCGTGGGTCAAGTTAGGGCAGTAGGCAATCCTTCGGCGGCGGGTTTTCGGTCCTTTCGGGCAGTGGGTCCAGTGCCAGATACGACCAAAGTCGGACCGAGCGGACCTGGTGGAGATCTTTGCTGGCGCTTCAATAAAGCTTCCTGTCCCTTTCCGGACTGCAAGTTTCGGCACGCCTGCTTGCTCTGTGGTGCCGGTCACTCGGCCGCGAAGTGCAGCCGAAAAGGTGTGCCAGGAGCACCGGTTGGGGGTAAGTGAAGAGTGGAGCGGGGGGTTGGCGCCTACCCCCATCAAGATTCAGGCGTTACAGCCGTGGCTGGAACTTTATGCGAAGAACAGGCACGGCAAGGCGGGGACCATGTTGTGGGCTGGTTTTTCAGAGGGCTTTCGTATCCCGTTTCAGGGGGAGGTCTTGGAGGTGGCGGCTGGCAATGCTAGCTCGGTTCTCTGGCTAGCGGAGGTGGCCCGTGCAAAGATTGCGGCGGAATGTGCGTTGGGCAGAGTTGCCGGACCATTCGACCGGCCACCCTTTTCGCCGTTTATTATTTCACCGCTTGGGGTTATCCCGAAGAAGGAGCCAGGGCGTTATCGCTTGATACACAATCTGTCTTGCCCCCTTGGGGCCTCGGTGAATGACCATATCCCGCGGGAGTTATGCTCGGTGCGCTATGCGTCCTTCGATGAGGCTTTGGAGCTGGTGCGCCAGTGCGGTAAGGGGGCGTTGTTGGCGAAGGTGGACATCGAATCGGCCTTTAGGCTGTTACCGGTTCACCCGTCTGCCTTTCCATTGCTGGGATTTCGTTTTGACGCTCAGTATTATTACGACAAGTGCTTGCCGATGGGTTGTGCGATCTCTTGTGCTTACTTCGAGGCCTTTAGCTCGTTTTTACACTGGGTTTTGGTGAGGCGGTCTGGGCGCCATTCTATCGTGCATTATCTGGATGATTTTTTGTTCGTGGGGCCAGCGCAGTCCGCGGTGTGTGAATCCTTGCTGGGGTTGTTCCTTGAGATGGCTGCTGAGTTCGGCATCCCGTTGGCGGCAGGTAAGACATTGGGACCGGTGACGTGTCTTTCCTTCTTGGGGATTGAAATAGATGCGATGGAGTTAGTGGTCCGTTTACCTAGGGATAAAGTTGAGCGTCTGCGACTATTGGTGGCAGAGGTGGGCTTCGCCTCGAAGGTGACTTTGTCAGAGCTGCAGGTGTTGGTCGGCCACTTGAATTTTGCTTGTCGAGTCATTGCAATGGGGAGGCCGTTTGCGCGTAGGCTGTCCCTGGCTATGGCTGGGGTGCGCTGTGGGCATCATCGCATCCGGGTGACGTCGGGGATGCGGGCCGACTTGCGGGTTTGGGATGCTTTCCTGGCAGAGTATAACGGCTGCTCGGTGTTGCAGTCGTCTGAACTATCCAACCAGGATTTGGAGTTGTTTTCCGATGCGGCGGGTAGTTCGGGTATGGGGTTGTATTGTCAAGGGTCGTGGTGTGTGGCGCCTTGGCCGGCATCTTGGACAGTGAGTGGGTTGACGCGTAATGTGACGTTCCTGGAATTGTTCCCGATTGTGGTGGCCTTCTGGGTGTGGCCGGAAAGGTTGCGGGATAAGCGGGTGGTGTTCTGGTGCGACAACGCTGCGGTGGTGCAAGTCATCAATCGACATTCGCCCAAGTGTCCGCGTGTTGCGGCGCTGATGCGGGTATTTGTGTTTGCCTGTCTTCGTCTCAATGTCACGGCTCGGGCGCGTCACGTGCCAGGTTCTCAGAATGCTATTGCTGATGCTCTGTCTCGTTTTCAGTGGGCGCAGTTTCGGGCGTTGGCCCCGGGGGCAGACGAGACATCGGCAGTGGTGCCGGAGCACCTTTGGAGGATTGGGATACCGGAATGATGGCATTGTTGCGGTCCTCCTTGGCTCCAGGTACGTGGACGGCTTATTGGCGGGGTTATGCGAGGGTACGGGAGTTTTTATGGGGGAGAGGCTGGAGAGGTGGTAGAGTGGAGGACATGCTAGCTGGTTCTTTTATAGTGTGGGCAAAAGGGTGCGGTTGGTCCCGGTTGGCAGTGCGTGCGGCGCTGGCCGGTTTCTCCTTTTTCAGCAGGGTGGTGGGCTGGGGCAGCCCCAGTGCATCGTATGTGGTAAAGCGGCTTTTGGCTGGGTGGGCAAAAGCACAGCCGGGGGTGCGAGATTGGCGCCGTCCCGTGTCTCATGAGTTGCTGCTGCGCATATGGGACGTATTGCCGGAGGTGGCGGCATCTCCGTATGAGATGGTGCTTTTTCGGACTTTGTTTGTTACGGCTTTTTTTCGGGGCGTTTCGGGTTAGTGAGTTGGTTCCACGGTCTTGCAGGTGGTGTGTTTGTGGGGGTTTGCAGGTTCAACATGTGGACCTGCAGGAGACGCTAGTACGGATTTATGTTGCACGCTCGAAGACGGACCAGCATGGCCTTGGCCGGTGGGTGCTGTTGAAAGCAATTCCTGGGTTGGGCTCCTGTCCGGTACAGAATTTGGCGTCTTACATTCGTCGGCGGCCGGATCTTGCAGGCTGTTTTTTCTGCCACTCGGATGGGATCACGGTTACCCAGTTTCAATTCACGGCGGTGCTACGCCTGGCCTTGCGGCAGTTGGGCTTGGATGAGCGGCGGTACGCGTCTCATTCCTTCCGGATAGGGGCAGCGACAAGTGCAGCTGCGGCGGGGCTTGGGGGTGAAGTGATTCAACGGATCGGGAGGTGGTGATCCGGGGCCTATGAAGGTTATGTGCGCCTGGACCAACTGTGAGGCGTCTCCTGGAGTGGGGAGGGGGTGTGGGGGGGTGTTAATGCTGTGTTTCTTTTTTCAGGTTTGATGCAGGGCTGGCCTCCACGGAGTGACGATACGGGCCCAGCAGGCGTATGGTGGATTCTTGGACATTCGTTCGTGTACTGGGCGGAGCGCAGAGCCTCGAGTCGCCCACTTGGTCCGTACCTGGGCTTGGTGTCCTGCAATGTTCAGTTGGTGTGGCTGGGCGAGCGTGGCATGCGCTGGTGGCAGCTCCTTCCTTGTGTTCGGGAGCATGCGGAGCGGCGGCAGCGACCGGTGGGAGTGTTGATACATCTTGGAGGGAATGATCTATCCAATTGGACGTGCCGACAGCTCATTCGAGCGGTGCAGCGGGACCTTCGGGCACTGCAGGAGCAGTGGCCAGGTGTGGCAATCGTCTGGTCGGACATCATCCCGCGGCCGGCCTGCCTGTCCCAGCGACGTTGGTCGCGTGGGTTAGCAAAAGTCAACCGGCAGATTGGATGTTGGTTGCAGCAGGCTGGAGGATGGCAGGTCCAGCACCCTTGGGCGGATCCACATTGCGTGGACTGTATCATACCAATGGGGTACACTTGTCCCCGGTTGGACAGGACTTATTACTTAATGATTGGCAGGAAGCTCTGGAAATGATTGGTCGCAGCTTTATGGGGGTGGGGGCGGTGCGAGGATAGTAAATACCTTGCACCGGTGGCGGGGTAGAGAGCCAGCGCTCGCAGAAGCGGCGTGGGCTTGAACTGGTTTAGGAGCAGTGGGGGGCGAAGTGCTCCTCGGGGTGGGGCGAGACAGCCCGGTTGGGGGTCTCGGCCCGGTAGCGGGGGTGTGGGGGCCGGCCTTTGCTACTAGTATGGCGAGGCAGGCGGCGGGGTTCGGGGGGAGGAGGATGCTCCGCCTTGCTACTAATATGGCAGGTGGGGGCATCGTCCGGCAAGGGGGTGTGGGGCTGGGTTATGTTTGAAAGTTGTATATTTAGGCCCGTGTTGGGCCGGTTGTTACAGGTTGTAAATAAAGCTGCGACCAAAGTTTGTACCAGATTCTGTTGTTGGGTATTTTGTGGGGGGCAATTTATGTTGGGGTGCTAAGGCTTGCTGAGGGAGGCGAGGAGGGCCTCTGGGTTACCAGAGTTACTGAGACATCAAGGTCAGAATGCACTCATTTCCGATGACATTTTAGGAATAGCTCTGCTGAATGTGGAGCAGTTTCTAAAATAAACATCCACGCGCCACGGGATAAGCCGTTTTATAAATATGTGTCAGAAATATACGTGTAAGTTACCGGGTTTCCTCCATCGATAAGTGCTGGCATTTCACAGCATGCATATGGAAATATTGTCACTTACACATATATCTAAGCCTGTTTGCAAAAGGAAATGTTCAGACGTTGCTACAATACTCAACTACAGAAGATCCTATTGGGTCATTTCAGTTTGGAGGATGAAATGAACATTGGGAGATTAAGTGGGATATCCCCTTTGAACCTGCCTATAAAGGAAGGGGCAAATGGAAAATGTTTTCCATAACTATTCGTGTCAGGGAACGGGTGTAAATCTGGAAGTAGGCAATTCGGGCTTGGGTGCGCATGAGATGGGGAATGCACATGTAGCTTTTTGTCCCGCTCATGCCTTGTCCCCACCACATCCCTGACATGTCCCCATCTATTTTCAAGGTGTTATGGTCATCCATGTGAAAAATGAGCCTTTTCTAAAATGGCCATTTACGCATGGATGCAATTTACATGTGTAATTGGTTTTACTGAGACAAGTAGTTCACAAATAAGGCTTCTAAAGTAACCCCATAGCTTCTATCCAACTTAGATTCATTTTTTTTCCTTAAAATCGAATAATCTTTGAAAAAAATTATTATTGGAAATGAGTAATTATATTGTACAATAATTTTCTTCTAGTATAGTAGAAAGTGTCTTTGTAGACATTTCCACTGTGCTCTATCGCTTTAATTCATCCACACTCAGTGTTTAGCAAAATTTCCAGCTGAGAGAAAAAGAGTTTGACCTTGGTGAGTAAAAATATTCAAATCCTATGTTTACAAAGCATGGTTCAGAAGCCTTTTGTATTCAAGAAAGCCAAATCATCAGGCTAAGGGGCTAGTTACTAAGGTGTGCTATGGCATTAGTGTGCGTTTTCTCCATTAATATGCATTATTAGTAATTAGGTCTTATCCTAAAATTAACATGCGTTACAGTGATTTAATGCGTGTTACTAGCGCACCTTAGTAACTAGCCCCTAAGGGGATAATTTCATAAAGATTGTCTACAGGTCTGTGTATTCCAACACATGCAAATTGTGCCTATTTTATAAAGATAAGTGGGCACCTACTTTTCTTTATATAATAGAGGCATAAGCCATTAGATACACATGCTAAGTCTGCGCCAGTCCTAAACTTGGCATACATGCATGCATCTAGTTGTAGTATTCTATAACTTAATGCAAGTAAATCTGCGCTCTGCTAACGACCCACCCACACTCTGCCCATGTGCGTGCCCTCTCTGAAAATATGCACTATTGGACTTACGCGTATACTTATAGAATAGCGACCAGCTAAATCATTTGCATAAATACCCATCCATGCACATAAGTCATTTAAAATACCTGACTTACGGGTGCTGGTTATAATATTACCCCCGTATGTCTAATTTCTTTTATATTTTTGTCTCTCTTATTGCTGTATCAGAAGCATCACATCTCCAGGAAAAACAATATGTCAGCATATAACAAATGCTTGCAGCTTTGGTGTTCACTTCATCCCCTCTAGGATAAAATGCCTTGACACTTGAGAACTGATTATACAGAGCAGCATATCACAGAAATGGTGGTAAGAGAGGCAAAGGCAGCTTATCACTTCATACAACACAAATCTTGTAGTCCTTAAATAGTTTCTGACATGCAACAACACAGGAAAACCACAAACTTTACAGATTTAACCCCTCCTACGTACCTATCCCTCTCATATGCAAACAAGATAGTACTAATACTACTTCTTATCATTTTGCAGGGGTTCTCAACCCAGTCCTCAGGACCCACCTAGCCAGTCGGGTTTTCAGGATAACCACAATGAATATGCATGGGAGACATTTGCATATAATGGAAGCAGTGTATGCAAATCTCTATCATACATATTCATTGTGGTTATCCTGAAAACCCGACTGGCTAGGTGGGTCCCAAGGACAGGGTTGAGAACCCCTGGATAGCGCTACAAAGCATACGCAGTGCTGTACACAGACATGTAAGAGACATTCCCTACTTATAAGAGCTTACAATCTAGTCAAGACAAACAGCACAACAGTCAAGACAGACAACACAACTGGGGACTAAGCTATATCTAGGGCAGAGTTTCCCAACTCCAGTCCTGGAGGTTCAAACACCATTCAGGTTTTCAGGCTGTCCCTAATAAATATGCATGAGATGCATTTGCATGCACTGCCCCCATTGTATTCAAATGTATCTCATGCATATTCATTAGGGACAGCTTGAAAACCTGAGTGGTGTTTGGCCTTCCAGAACTGGAGTTGGGGAACCTCTGATCTAGGGGAATGATAAGGAAACAAATGTCATAGGAGGTGAACCAGAGAATAGGGGGATCAGGATCCAAAAGTAGTCTCAAAGCAGTGAGTTTTTAGCTTGGATTTGAACAGGGCCACAAATGGAGCCTGGTATACTGACTCAGGTAGTTTGCTGCTCCTTATGCCTGGAACAAGATAGAAAGATCCAAGTCTGGAGATGGCAGTGGAAGAGAAGGGCACAGATAGAAGGGATCTGCCAGAAGAGCGGAGTTTCCGAGGAGGGGTGTAGGGAGAGATAAGAGAGGAAAGGCGGTGAGGAACAGTCAAATGAAGGCATTTGTAGGTCAGCAGTAGAAGTTTGAACTGGATGCGGAAGCGGAAAGGGAGACAATGAAGTGACTTGAGAAGAGGGGTGACATGAGTATAGCGACACTGGCTGAACATTAGCCGTGCAGCTGAGTTTTGAACAGATTGAGTGGGGAGAGAAGATTCAGAGGAAGACCAGCTAAGATGAGGTTGCAATAGTCTAGATGGGAGGTGACCAGAGAATGGATAAGGGTCTTTATACTGTGTTCAGAAAAGAAGATGACAGTTTTTAGCTATCTGTTGGATGTGTGTGGAGGAGGAGAGAGATGATCCCATGATTGCAAGCTGAGGAAAACAGGGAGGAGTAGAGTATTATCCACAGAAATAGAGAAAGAATGGAATGGGGGAGATGAGCTTAGGAGGAAAGATAGGGAGCTCAGTTTAGGCCATGTTCAATTTCAGATGGTGGTGAGACAGCCAAGCACTAATGTTAGATAAGGAGACAGAGATTGAGGTCTGGCTTCTCATATAGATTTCAGTTGCAGAGAGGTAGATTTGAGAGAGTCATCAGCATAGAGATGGTACTGAAAAAGATAGTAATTGACACTAGCAATATTGTCTCTTTAAGAATGGCTTCTCTATGAAAAATTTTATCCAATGTTTAGAAATAGAAGAAGATCACAAAATTTGTAAATCTCATCTGAGGGATCTTCTTTGAGAGAAAGAAAGATTTGTTCCAGCTAAATTTCATATTTTTCCCCAAGCACAGAAACTTTTTAAATTGCTCCTATATGAAGAAGTACCAAGGGCAGCAAGTGAGGTTAGCATGTGCTACTAATGTCCGTGCTAGCCACAACTTGCCATCAACACCTCAGTTTGGTCCTGATCCACCAAGTCCCTTCCCACTGTATGATTTTTAGTCAGGGGTCTATTCTACTTTTTAGCAAAACACTCAAACTACAGGCTAAACCCTGAGCTACCAGGTAACACACTTTAGTAAACATGCACCTTAGAGACCTAAATTGGGCCCTTTGAAAACTGGCTAGGGCTGAGTACCTAATTTTATATCATAATTTCAATGGTATCCTAAAATATGAGTGTCTACAGTGATGGATTTATAGAAGGGAAAAGAGTTAGGGATTTTAGCACTGATTTTTACCACCAGGCATCCAATTTAGTATTCTAAATCTAGGTACTGTAAATGAATAGGAATTCTAAATTTAGTATCCTATTCTTTGTCGTCGTCATTAAGTGTTGTTGCATTGATATTGACTCATGGCTACCTTGTAGATAGTTGTATACCATGGTCGTTCTGAAGAACAAGCCAGTCAGTAGTAGAGGAGATCAAACTTAAGCTTTCTTTAGAAGCTCAGATGACAAGACTTCGATTTTCATACTTTGAACACATCATGCAAAGAAAGAGAATATTAGAGAAAGACATGAGTGGAGGAGTGGCCTAGTGGTTGGGGCAAGGTACTTCAGGCCGGAAGGTCAGGGGTTCAAATCCCACTAGAGGACAGCAACCTTGGGCCGGAAGGACTGGGGTTTCTAGTCCCACAGGTGCTCCTTGTGGTCTTGGGCAAGCCACCTAACCCTCCATAGCCCATGTTCCCTGTAAATAGTTATCTCCAAGTTATAATGCCCTGTTCAATGTAATTTCAGTTTGTTCAATGTAAACCACACTGATGCAGAATAGCGCGGTATATAAGAGAATATAAATAAAATAAATCATGCTTGGCAAGGTTGAAGGTCAACATAAAAGAGGAAGAAGAGTAATGAGATTGATTGATAGAGTGGCATCCATAGCTGCTGTTATTATATCAACAATGAGCACCTGACTGAAGAACGAACCCAGTTTAGGACAACTATCCAGAGGGTCACCATGCGTCACTGACTCGATGTCACTTAGCAACAAAAACAACATGTTTTTTATTCCAATCTATCTTAAATATTATGTTAAGTATTATGTTAAACTGACTGTATATATCACTTCATTTTTTATGTGTTTAATATAGATAGCATAAGTGCCTGGGTGCTTTTACAACAGAAATTGAAAAGTCCCATGCCCCAGGTTACTCTGGTACCTAAAAATTGCACCTTGCCTCCTGGGATTTCTTGCATCCAATACTTTCCTTGCATGGCCACCACTACAGCTAAAAAAAACAAGAGCTTATCTCCATCTATAGCACAATATTCTCATTAGGTTTGAGAACTGGTTTTGGCCGAGTCTCACATGACCTGAAACAACAAGATCAGCACCAGAATTCCCATATCATTCAGCTTAAATGTAATGAGAGCCACATAGGGCATATGAAGACACGCTATTATTTCTTCAGTAGCAGTAGTATATAGAAGCATAATAACATAGTAAATGACGGCAGATGAAGACTAGTTTGGTCCATCTAGTCTGCCCAGTAAGATGGCCGGAGTAAGATGGCAGGAGTAGGTGCCACTCTGTGCAGGCCACCCCTCAGGCAACCCCTCCCCAAGTCTTTGTTTAGGGGTGAACCCACCGCTCCATGCAGGATACCCCTATTTGTTGAGAAGTTAGATGGTTCAGTTTATTTTTATTTTATTCTGTTGCTATAAATGGATCCATTGTGTCTGTCCCATGCCATTTTGAATTCTGTCACTGAATTTGCCCCCACCACCTCCATCGGGAGGGCATTCCAAGCATCCATCACCGTCTCAGTGAAAAAGTATTTCCTGACATTGCTTTTCAATTTTCCACCTTGCAGCTTCATGTTATGCCCTCTCGTTTTACAGCTTCCCCGTCTTTGGAAGAGGTTTGTTTGTTCATTCTTTCTCCTTAAGTATTTAAAGGTCTGAATCATATTTCCCCTATCTCTCCTCTCCTCCAAAGTGTACATATTTAGGTCTTCAAGTCTCTTCTCATAAGGCTTCTGACGCAGGCTCCAAATCATTTTGGTCACCTTCCTCGGAACAGTTTCCATTCTTTTTACATCCTTTGCAAAATACGGTCTGTAAAAAGAATGGAAACTGTTCAGAGGAAGGCGACCAAAATGATTGGGATCCTGTGTCAGAAGCCTTATGAGAAGAGACTTGAACACCTAAATATGTACACTTTGGAGAAGAGGAGGGATAGGGGAGATATGATTCAGACCTTTAAATACTTAAGGAGAAAGAATGAACAAACAAACAGAAAAGAAAGGTACACTAAGGGGTATGTTTACTAAACCGTCTTAATGTTACCGGCGTTAGTTGCAGTCTTACTGTGACGAATGCCATATAACATAGTGGGCGTTCCGGTCTTAAGGTAGCATTTTGGGTTATTGCGCGATAAAGTCCGTTATCTCGCGATAGAGGGAGCCGTGGCACGTTAACGCGTGTTAGCCTTAATTAGGCGCTCTGACCTACAAATACAGCAACAGAGGTGTAGCACAATGGTTAATACATTGACTGATGAAACAGGGGTCATGAGTTTGATCCCCCAGTGGGCTTAATGAGTAAGGCTATCTGAGGCATTACCCTTTACTTTAAATCTGTGCTGTCTGAGGCATTTTCTTTTTTAATGTAAATTAGTGCTGCCAGCAAACACACCCTCACAGCGCCGTAACCTAAGGTGCCGCATAAGGCGCCCTATAAGGCACTCCAGAGGGCACATTATAAAGTGCACTGTCTGCCAAGGCACCTTATAATGTTCCCTATAGGGCGCCTTATGAGGCACCTTAAGGTTACAGCACTGTGAGGGTGTTTTTGCTGGCAGCACTAATTTAAATTAAAAAAGGAAATGCCTCAGACAGCCCTATCAAATACCCCCACTGTGGGATCAAACCTATGACCTCTGTCTCCACAGTCAGTGAAGTAACCAGTGGGCTACATCACTATAGCTACTAACACACCCCTGGCTGGCTACAGAAGGACTGCAGGTCACCACACAAACTGTCTGCTGTGGTTAACAGGATAGGGTTAACCCACCCGTACCCATGATGCACTGCATATGCAGATCAGCAGTCTACAGATGATCACAGGATGGGGTATGCACCCCCATAGCACCTCGGCCTGGTAGGGGGAACTGACTTTGTGTGTTACTGGCATAGAATAGCTACAGACCGACACATTGTGGGGGTACTGTGCTTACCCTGAGGGCGAGGTGGAGCGCCCAGCACCAGGTCCGCAGCACCCAGCTTAGCTGAGATAGGCTATGCTGCAGGTCACCATCAGTGTCAGTGTGTGATAGGTAGTCCTTGCAGACACACCTAGGATACACCTGTGTCCATCCGTATTTCCCAGTCATGTCTAGCCCTTGTGGACTATGATGCACCCAGAATAGTGCATGTCCTGTGTGGGTGCCAAGGTCACATGATTTAAGTGAAGGGGGTGTTTGGACCCTTAGGCGAATTATGTAGCACCACCCAACCCACCCTCTGGGGCTCAGGGTGGGGGACAGGATCTCCCACCAACAGATCCACATTCTACATCCCTGCAATGGTGGCAGTAGAGGGGACCATCAACCCCAGTCCTGCTGGGGAACAGGCACCCTACAGGGCAGTCAATGCAGATCTGTACACATCCATAAGGCAATGGCAGACAGTCAGTAGGCCTGGAAATGCTCAGCTGCCCCCCACCACTATCTGACATTCTCCAGCAGCGAGTACAGTGAGTCTCCAGCCGCTGCACCCTGCAAAGTGTTCCAGCCATACACATACTAACTGCAGACAGTCTGCTAGCTAGTCCATAATGCATGTTCCTGGAGGAGATGCGTGCACCCAAAACTGGGATGTGAGCACACACACCAAGCAGATAAGTCAGTGATTGGGCCCCAAAAAAGAAAACCCATAAATATCACTTGAGAGAAATACTATATAGCACTATGGGGGAACCTAGCCATGCCATGGTTACTGCTCAGTCAGGGTGAGAGTGACCTCCCAGCAGGACATGCTGTGGCCACCCTGTCCGTGCAGGTAGTGGCCGGGCACTACAATGTCCCAGCCATTGCCCTATGCCCTGTGCAGATGCATCCTGCCCAGGCCACCCTGTCTGGACCATACCCACAGTACCTTGCTCCTCATTATGCACATTGGCAAGCTAACACTGGAAACAGTGCAAGCAGTGTGGGCTGAGTAAGGTGTAGGCAGCCACAACACACTGGATAGACAGACACACACTCCCACACCTATGCCAGCATTGTGCAAATATAGAGGCTTTTGGCAGCCCTGGCCACCACACCAGTCCTGGGCACAGTGCAGGCATGGCTATGGTATGCAATACTGTTGGGGTCACTGTCAGAAACCAAAACTGAAACACACTCCACAGATATCAGAAAGGTTGCTATGATGCAGCTCCATCAGCAAATTGTGCTTAACTTAGGAATTGATATCTGCCATTAATCATAGCAACCTTTTGATATATGTTTAACCTATTCCCAAGTTTAGGGCGGCATTGCTATGGTATGCAAGTGCTAGTATTGGGAGATGCTGCTGCGCGCAGGGCCCAACAACCTGACTCTCCATGAGGCTTTGGATAGTGGAGCCTGTGAGTGTGGGTGTTTATGCCCCTGATGGCCGCTGCTCTAGGGCAGAGGTTCCCAACTCCAGTCCTGGTGGGGCAAACACTGTTCAGGTTTTCATGCTGTCCCTAATGAATATGCATGAGATACATTTGCATACAATGGGGCAGCGCATACTAATGCAGCACAGGCATATTTATTAGGGACAGCATGAAACCTGAATGGTGTTTGGTCCTCCAGGACTGCAGTTGGGAAACTCTGCTCTAGGGATTGCACGTGTTTATGGTGTCTGTGCTCTGTAGGGTAAAATATAGGCGTTCAGACATTTTTATTTTATCTGCAATAAAGGTTCCATCTTTATTACCACGGTTTAGTACTGGGTAAAATATGGGGAAAGGGTTGGCAGGAGCCACAGCTGGAATTTGAACTTGTGACCTTCTGCTCCTGAACACACTGGCTGTGTGTACTGCACCACACTGTTGCCACAGGGACAGTTCATTCCCTGGGGATACCATGACTGTTCGCAGACAGGCCCTGTCTATTGCATTGCACAGCACCCACCTAAACAGGGCTAGGCCATGGTCTGCTGTGGGCAGATGCCACTGCCCCCTCCGCCACCAGCACCCCTCCGCCACCAGCACCCCTCTGCCACCATGATGCCATGCCATTATGCCGGTGGTGCTGGTGGTGCGCAGTCCCAGGCCATCAAGTATGCCAGTAGGCAGCTTCCTATGGTGTGGCTTCTCGGGTAGGGGTGCCTACATGGACATGGGCGCTCCCCCCCCCCCCCCCGCACCGCCTGCCAATGTTATGTGCCCTTGGGAATACCTGCTGGGTAATCTCCCCTGTGACACTGTGGGACACACACTCATGCCCATGTTGGACCCTCATCAGTTGCTGTTTTGCTGCTTTACAGTTTCGGCATTCCTATGTGCCACCTAGGCATCTGCCTAGCCCGCACTGTGCCCCAGCTAGACCACAGCATGTGCCGCCTGCAGCCCCCTGTATCCCATTTACAGCATCTGTACAGTTGCCTTTGCCTACGTGCCCACTCTGTTGTTGCTGCACATGTGCACGCCATAACAAACCTGCCCAATCTAAATGACAGAAACCCTGATCAGCGCTATTTCAATGTGGGATCATTCACTTTGGAGGGGGACAGAGCATAGACCCTTCCAAACATGATATCTTAATTTATACGCTTTGTCAGTAGTGTTGCTTTATGTTTATCATTAATATTACTATTGGCCAGCTTGGTTATTGGGATTTTAGATGTGGTTGTGGTCCTTTTATATGTTTATTTGCCTCTTTGTTCCCTGCACATGTATCACAACTATCACTTTTCTGGGTTTCCCTGCCTTTGCTGCACATTGCTGACTGAAATGGTTTCTCTTTCCTGCAAATGTGCCTTAACGCGAGGGTTTCACTGGCGTTAGTGTTCAGACCCGGATTTCACAGCATTAGTGTGCCTGGAGCTCTCCCCTCCCACTCTCCGCCCATTGACTCCTTCTCGCTGCCCTCTGGGAAGCCTTACTCCACCTTTCAGACCCGGATTTCACAGCGTTAGTGTGCCTTAACACCGCCGCTGCATTATCACACGATAACGTCACTTATCACGCGATAATACCGCTGCTGCAACGTTAAGACGGTTTAGTAAACATACCCCTAAGCCTGTTGGTTCATTAGAAGACACTTAAAGATGGCTAGTTATTTTAAAGGATCCTGGTAGGTGAGGGGTAGCTGGCTTGTTAGCGTGATAGGGGGTTGAAAGAGAGGGAGACGAGATAGAAAGACTGCTTGTGACAGGATATAAGAGAGAGATTGGAAATAGGGGGCTTATTTATGCATTTATTTATTGAGAGAAGATGGTGGGGATAGAGAAATGAGAGAGAAAAATCTTAGAGAGGGAAGTGCATGAGGATGAGAGAGAGAATAGGTGACAACAGGGTATGGGAAAACGAGAGAGAGAGAGAGAGAGAGAGAGACTGGGTGATGATAGAGTACAGGAGAATGAGAGAGAAATGGGGTGGTGACGTGGTGTAAGGTAATGAGAGACCAAGTGATGACAGAGAGATTGAGTATGGCAGGGTAAGGAGAAAGAAAGTGGGAGGCTGGTGGGGGTCTGGGCCATGGTGATACTGTAGTTGCCCATTGGTGACTGGATGTGTGGTTCATGAATCAGAGGTTGCCGGCATATTGATGACAATAGACTTGGTAGGGAAGGAGAGGGGCTGCTGGTTTCTGCCACCACTGCACAATGGCCCATTATGGGATGGATTTTTTAAGCTGTCTTTCAAAAGAAGGAGAATGGGAAAATGGTCCTAGTAAATTGGACCCTAGAGAAGATGCTTCTCCTGCTATTGCACTTCGGGGAAGAGGTACAGTGAGGTGGATCTCAACCACTGGCTCCTAGAATCAAAGAAAATTTGCAGGGTTTCCTTTATAAACTACTGTAGCTCTTAAATGACTCTCAGGAGCACACAAATTATTTTGCACAAATTTACACCTGTTCCAAAGGTGTACAAGTATGTGTGTACCGTATGCACTTACACACTTTTTATAAAATATGCAGGTACAATGCAGCTCTGCCCTAACTCCACTCAAATGCCTACACATAGATCGTGTAAACTAGGTACAATCTTCCAGTGAGCCTACTCTTCACACATGCATCCCATGTACAATTTTATAATGAATATTTTCTGGTGTAAAACATGTTTTACATGTGACAAATTCTGGTAAATGATATGTGCTGCATTCCTCAATAGCTGTAGAAATATTCCTGCTGCTTCCTAGACAGTTTTTTTACTTACATGGCTTCTGGGTGATTCTAAAATCTTTTAGCGCCTGTAGTGCAGGCGAAATATTAAATCCTTTGCCTCTCTACTGATCTTTTCACTAATGAAACTGTTGCATGCAGCAGATAGTGTATTAAACAAAACTTGTTACTGTACCTGTGAGGAGTTTGTATAAAGTTCTTGAGCAGTCATACGAGGTACATCAGCACATTTGCTAGCTGTCTTGTTCTAGACTATATCCAAGGAGGAAGGTGTAAGTTTTCAACTTAACAAGTCCCCCCAGCATAATACTGTGTTCATTCATCTTTTGATTGTCTTGGGTTCACAGTAAAGGCCTCACAGTCAAAACAGTTTCCATAATTCTGCTCTACCAATGCTTTCTGTATATATTACTCAAATTGTTTTTGTTCAATTCCAGATGGTTTCAGTGTGATGAATCATATTGCAGCTTGTATGAGCTACAAAGTGCCACCTACAACTTACTTTTATCTGCAGCTCACAATTTCTTAAGGCATCTAGATCTGAAGTTGAAAAGAAAACTCTGAGCATTTGCTTTTCATTGTACATCACCAGTATTTGTCGCATTAATGCTGTTGAAATGATACCAATAAGTCTGCTCAGTGTTGGGCTTCACACAGTCATGTGTTTTAATGCAGTGCTTCTCAACTCTCTGCTGGAGGGTACACCTTGTCAGGCAGGTTTTCAGGACCATCCAATGAATATAGATGAGACCGATTAAACATAATGAGTCTCGCTGTCTCATGCATAGACACTGTGGTAATCCTGAAAACCTGGCTGGCTAGGTGTGCCTCCAGGAAAAGGTTGAGAAGCCCAACTTTAAGGCAAATTGCAACAAAATTTCCTCAGATTCTCTTTCTTAGAAGGTCACGTCTCTCCAGTAGTACTACTTCTGAGGTTTCTCTGCTGGGGTCAAGTGTTCTACTTTCTGCAGAATGAGGCTACATTTACATACTGCACCTTGATCGACTAGACTGATCCTCTATAGCTCTGGTGCTCAACCCAGTCCTGGTGAACCTGCTAGCCAATCTGTTTTTCAGGATTCCCACAATGAATATGCATAAGATAGCACATCCAAATCTAACTCATACATATTCATTATGGATATCCTGAAAACCAGATTGGCAAGGGAGTCCCGCTATAAGCAGAATCACAAACCAATCCCTCTCCATAGGATCTTTCCCACAAAGCCTGAAATTTCCTTCAATCCGCCCATTATTAAAATACAACAAACTTGATTCCTCCAAAGTTGAATCCTTTCGCCCAATATCAAGCATCCCCCTACTCGCCAAAATCATTGAAAAGGTAGTTCAATGACAAATCCAACAACATATTGACGATGTAGCTCCACTGGATCCATCTCAAAATGGCTTCAGAGAAGCTCATGGTGTCGACACCATCCTCACACTCTCTTCAATGATCTAGTTACAGGACTTGATAATATCCGCCAGGGATTTGTCCTCATTTTCATGGATATTGCTGCAGCCTTTGATTCAGTCAACCATGAAACTCTGATACTCCGTCTTGTGGAGAAAGGAATACAAGGCTCAGCTATAGCATGGTGCAAGTCCTACCTATCTGTTCATAAGGGCACCTTGTGGAGTGTAAATAACAATATGATAAAAAATCACCCCAATTCAAACAAAATTTGTTTCTTGATGGCAACACCGCACAAAAATGATTGTTTCAAAACATAAAACTTCAAATACAATAGCAGAATAAATCCAAAGTGGTCAGCAAGGTCTCAGCATTTCATGGGCAATGGCACATGTTCACAAGACAAGAAGTCCAGATACTGCCATTCAACTGAAGCCCGATAACATCAACGACCCGCTGCCACCGCCTTCCACTATGTATGTTAAAAATGTTTCACCAAAATGAACAGACAAGCGGCCAAAACAGCCCCCAAGGGAACTTAGCTTTTAAACTGCAAAGACTGAAGTTGGAGACCGGCCGCTACCCCGACGTTACTGCTGAGCTCATGAACGTTTCGCGAGACAACTCGCTGCATCAGGAGAAAACTGAAAAAATGAATAAGAAACAAACATTAGCCCAACCATACATTACTGTAAAGCCGAAACAAAAAAGAGCACCCATTCCCAACAAACAACGAACCCCGCGGGAAGAAAACTTACTTTCAAACAGCAGCCAAACTAGCACCTCCACAGTGCCGCAAAAGGTGGAGCATTTTGCTAGGGGGTGCCTGTTGACGTCATGATTGGTTATTTATTGTGGAGTGGTGTGTTCGGTAGTTTGAGCATGCGCAGCGTCTTTTGCGGCACTGAGGAGGTGCTAGTTTGGCTGCTGTTTGAAAGTAAGTTTTCTTCCCGCGGGGTTCGTTGTTTGTTGGGAATGGGTGCTCTTTTTTGTTTTGGCTTTACAGTAATGTATGGTTGGGCTAATGTTTGTTTCTTATTCATTTTTTCAGTTTTCCCCTGATGCAGCGAGTTGTCTCGCGAAACGTTCATGAGCTCAGCAGTAACGTCGGGGTAGCGGCCGGTCTCCAACTTCAGTCTTTGCAGTTTAAAAGCTAAGTTCCCTTGGGGGCTGTTTTGGCCGCTTGTCTGTTCATTTTGGTGAAACGTTTTTAACATACATAGTGGAAGGCGGTGGCAGCGGGTCGTTGATGTTATCGGGCTTCAGTTGAATGACAGTATCTGGACTTCTTGTCTTGTGAACATGTGCCATTGCCCATGAAATGCTGAGACCTTGCTGACCACTTTGGATTTATTCTGCTATTGTATTTGAAGTTTTATGTTTTGAAACAATCATTTTTGTGCGTTGTTGCCATCAAGAAACAAATTTTGTTTGAATTGGGGTGATTTTTTATCATATTGTTAGTCCTACCTATCTAACAGATGGCAACAAGTCAGAACAGGTCCCATGACTTCTGACCCATTCCCTCTCAATCAAGGTGTACCTCAGGGTTCATCCCTATCTGCAGTAATGTTCAACATATATATGCAACCAATTTGTACCCTAATCCGCTCCTTTAACATCCAGTGCCTAGTCTACGCAGACGACGTCCTAATCTACTCACCATTCCTGATTGATCAACCTGACTTTTCACCTATATCAAGCTGCTTCGAAGCTGTATCACAATGGCTTACAACACAAAATTTAAGGATCAACCATAGTAAAACAGATGTCTTATTCCTCACCAAGAACCAGATGTTCTCCCCACCCCCCACATTAAAAGTAAACAATATTGAGTTGATAGCAAAATCAACTATCCGCTATCTCGGCATCACGCTTGACCAACGACTCGACATGTTTACACATGTGAAGAACATCACGAAAGCAATTTACCATAAGGTCCGGATACTATGTCACCTGCGCCCCCTATTGGACTTTAATGACTACCGAACTATCTTCCAAGCCTTGGTGCTCCCACATCTAGACTTTGCAAATATTATCCTTCATGGCCTCCCTCAGTCAACACTAGGACCTCTTCGCCTTGCAATGAATGCTGCAGCAAGGGTACTTGCAGGTACATCAAGAGCTAAACATATAACCCCAGTCATGATGGATCTCCACTGGCTTCCACTTCAGGCTAGAATCCAGTATAAGTCCCTAGTACTAACATTCAAAGCCCTAAGGAACCAGATCACCTCACCCATCAGCAAACTCATTCAAAGACGGCCGTTCAACAGGATCAGGAGATCTAATCAAGCAAACACTCTAGAGATCCCCAACATTCTAACTAAGTGCAAAAAGGCTACTGCCAATAGAGCCTTCTCCCTATTTGCACCCATGACCTGGAATGCCCTCCCCACTGAGCTCCGTTCCACCACAGACCTATTGTCATTTAGAAAAGCCCTCAAATAACACCTTTTCCTCATCCATACCCAGAATCCAATCCCAGAAACAACCACCTATCCTCACATCCTACACCCTACTCCACCCCACCCAAAATCCAACACCATAAAGAAAATGACTAGCTCTACCACCATATCCTCTCTCTTATTTATTATTGGTACTGATCACACATCTTATTGATTAAACCTCTTATAAATATGTTGAAACCAAGCTATACTATATGTATAATTTCTCACCATACTCCATGAATAATTACTCTTTAATTAGTTACCCCTGTTACCTCCAGGTTATCTCGTCCATGTTCAATGTAAAAACTCAATTGTCGTGTGACATTGCAGTATGTTTTTTGTTCAATTGTAAACCGCACTGATTTTAATAGCGCGGTATATAAGAGAAGTAAATAAATAAATAAATAAATAAATAAACCATCCTATTCCTGTTCTTGGAATAGGATGGTTTTTAGTTGCTTTTTGAATGATGGGAGATCACCGTTGTTCCTGATGTGGTTTGGTAGAGAGTTCCAGAGGGATGGAGCATAGAGTTCAAAGGCTCTGTTGCAGGTCCATTGTGTTGCTTTGGTTCTTCTGTGGGGGATGGCAACGGAGCTGTTGGAGGATTGTCTGGTTGTTCTGCTGTGGGTTGGGCGAGGCAGTAGGGCGTGGAGTGGGGTGCCCTGTGTTTGGTGGATGGTTTTGTGGGTGAGTAGAAGAGTTTTGTACTTGATTCTTGCTTCGATGGGGAGAATATGAAGGTCTCTCAGAATTGGGGTGATGTGGTCTCGTTTCTTTGCATTGTGAATTATTCTCACCGTGGTGTTTAGGGCAGTTCGGAGGGGATTGGTCTGTGTGGCAGGTAGGCCATGGTAGATTATGTTGCAATAGTCCAGATGAGGTAGTGTTAGAGCTTGCATTACTGTCCTGAAGTCTTGCGGCTCGAGGAGGGGTCGGAGGCGTTGTACCGTTTTGGCCTTGTGGAATACAGTTCTCGTGGTCTTGCTGATTTGCTGCTTGAGGGTTAGGGCTTGGTCAATGATAATGCCGAGATATCTTATGTGTGGTTGTATTTTAATTTGCATGGTTCCCATGGTGAGGTGAGTGGGTGGTTTGAAGTCTGGATCTTTTGTCACTATAAGAGCTTTGGTCTTCTTTATGTTAATGGATAAGTTGTTCTCTTGTAGCCAGTTGGATACGTCGGTGAAGCAGGTTGATAGCTGGTCATTTGTTGGGTCCGTGAATAGGTCCGTCTCTGAATAGGAACCCCCCCCCTCCCCCCTATTCCTCTCCAAGAACTCCAAACCAGTAACTATGCTATCTTGTCAGTCTCTATGTTCATCCCAAAATCATCAATGTTGAGCCACCGGTGATGGCCCCCCCCCCTCATTTGATTCCCCCCCCCCCCCCTGTTATATGTTCCACCGCTTTGACCCGGTGAAAAGCGGGATATAAATACAGTTAAATAAATAAATTAAATAAATAAATAAATAAGTCCACCAGGACTGGATTGAGAACTACTACTCCATAGAAAAGCTTTGTCTATGGCTATTTCATTTTGAGGATATCTTTGCCAGGATTGGCAAAAGTTCAACAATGGGCCCATGAGGTGGGCCTACACTAAACAGATTACTTATCCAGACCATAGTTGTAAATCCTTCCTATCCCAGTTAATTTTAAGAACACCTCTGCCCCACCCCTAACATGGCCCATAATTATATAGATAGTATCGGGCTGTTTAGCATTATAAGTAGCCCTATACTACCTATATAATGTTTGAAATTCTACAGATAAGCAAGTTATGCTTTGAATATCAACCCATATGTATATGAGAGAAAAGGCAACAATCGGAACCATATTTTAATAAAATAATTTTTACAGCACTAAATCTCCTCCAGCAATGTCAAATCAAGCTAGAAAGTATGACTAAAAATTGGCCAAATATAAAAATGTTCAAAAACACTTTTCTTTGTCTTAGCAATCTTTGTTCACCACCACTAAATAACTGCTATTTTATCTATGAATATACAGCATTGAGAGTACACAAGTGAAACCAAAGTTGCCAAGTTACCCTGTTTGAGGAGTGAGATTTTCTGGATGCTCGACAATCTCATTCTCTTGCATTATGGGACTTGCAACACTTATTCTAATGGGTAAAATCAGGGACTACAGCTACCATACTGCATTGCAATACAAATAAAAAACCAGAACTGCAGTATGGTAGCTGTAGTCCCTGATTTTACCCATTAGAATAAGTGTTGCAGGTCCCATAATGTAACAGAATGAGATTGTCAGACATCCAGGTCTGGCTTAAAATCTTATTCCTGGAAGTGGGTAACTTGGCAACTCTGTGAAATACACATTTCCCTTTCACACACCATTTAACACTCAGTCTCCACATTGCTCTCATGGGCTTTCACCCCATCACACTCTACAACACTTTAGTACAGGACAAGGCTAAAATCAATAGTCAGTGGAGACTCATCTTTCACATGCAAGGACTCTATCATTAAACCATCTACCCTGCAGGACTCTGCACAAACCATCCCCAGCAATTTTGGAGTAATATACAGTGCAAAGACTTCACAGATACCAGTTTTAGCAGGATTTTGCTCAGTGATGATAAGTATTATCGCACAATTGCTTTGATTGCTCTGATCCCACATGCCAGCAAGATTCTACTCAAGATTATTCAGCAGAGACTACAACCATACCTGAAAGTGCCTGCAGGATTCAGGAAAGGGCGAGGAACAAGAGACATCACGGATGTGAGATGGATCCTTGAAAAGACTAAAGAATACCAAAAGGATATCTATATGTGTTTATTGACTACAGCAAGGTTTTTGACTGTGTAAACCATGAGAAACTCTGGGCCACATTAAGAAGCATGGGTATACCAGAACACCTGATCGTTCTCTTGCACAAGAAGCAACAGTTTGAATGAAACAAGGTGAAACAGAATGGTTTAAAATCAGCAAAGGTGTACAACAAGGCTGCTTACTGTCCCCCTACCAATTTAATTTATATGCAGAACAAATCTTCAGAGAAGCAGGACTGTATGACGACAACCGAGGTGTGGAGATTGGTGGAAGACTCATCAACAACCTTCACTATGCTGATGATACCACATTACTGGCTGAAAGTGAAGATGATCTGAAACATTTACTTCTCAAAATCAAGGAACATAGTCTTAAAGTGCACCTGAACCTTAACATTAAGAAGACAAAGATCCTGACAACTGAAAAATCAATAAGTTCATTGTTGATGGAGAAGAAATTGAAAGAGTGAACAACCTTAACCTGCTTGGATTAAGTATCAGTAAAGAAACAACAAGCAGTCAAGAAATCAGACAACACATTGCTCTTGGCAGAATGGCTATGAAAGACTTAGACAAGATTATCAAGAGCAGAGATGTCTCTCTTCATACAAAGATTCAACTCATTCAAGCCATGGTATTTTTAATAATATCATATGGATGCAAAAGTTGGACAATGAAAAAGATAGACAGGAAGAAAATTGATGCCTTTGAATTATGATGCTAGTGATGAATACTGTGTATTCCATGGACTTCCCGAAGAACAAATCAGTCAGTACTAGAGGAGATCAAACCTAAGCTTTCTTTTCAAGCTCAGATGACAACACTTTGACTTTCATACTTTGGACTCCATCATGCAAAGAGAGAGATCATTAGAGAAAGACATCATGCTTGGCAAGGTAGAAGGTCAACGCAAAAGAGGAAGGGCAGTAATAAGATGGATCGATACAATAACAGCAGCTACAAGATATAAAAAATTTGACAAAGATAACTTTATAAGAGAAATCATACTGGATATCATCTCCCCACATACTGAACTCAATAGCTGAATCGCAATTTGGTACAATACAATAGAGAGCCCCAGTCCTCCCAAAATCACATACCAATAAATCTAAAATAAGGCCAAAAACATCTGAACCATTGAATTTTCAAGAGATAAGGCAGATAAAAAACAATTGAGGAAACTTGAACAAAAATGGAGACTGTCTAACTCCCACCTCAATAAACAACTATATAATAATAAACTTCAAGTATACTGAAATACAATAAACAATAGCAAGAAAAACAACCATATGAAGGATCCTCATGAATTCCCTGAACCGTCCCAGGGAACTTTTTGAGATTGTCAGAAATCTAACGGGTGCACCAAATCAATTAAATAACCCCCTTATTACACCTCAAACTCTTGCAAACTACTACATTACCAAGCTCACACCTATATTGGATTTTCCAATACCATCTACCTTCAGTCAAACACCATCTAATCTCATCTGGCCTAATTTCCATAAATTAACCCTTACAGAACTAGGCAGAGTGATCTCTAATATTAACACTACTACCTCTAGTCTTGACCCCTGTCCAGTTAACTGGCTAAAAGTGGTCCGCACAGAACTGGTGCCTTTCATCCTTGAAATGGTAAACATGTCACTCACAAAGGGTATAATGCCTAAACTCCTTAAGCGAGCCTCGATATGTCCAATATTAAAAAACAAATTCCTGGACAAACTATGCCCCACATCCTATAGGCCAATATCCAGCCTGCCATTTTTGGCTAAAATCTTTGAAAAAAATTGTTCACTCACAGCTTCAAGACCACACTGATACACACGCTCCATTAGACACACACCAATACGGTTTTAGACCACACCATAGTGTCGAGACCCTTTTTACTGGGCACTTTGATAACCTGATAAAGATCATTGATAACCCTAAATGAGCAGTCTTCCTAATATTTTTAGATATTGCAGCTTCTTTTGACTCGATTGGTCGCACAATTCTTATCGAAAGGCTCAAGCAAATTGGATTATATGGTACCACTTTATTATAGTTTCAATCCTACCTTGCTGACCGAAGGGATACCGCAGGGATCTGCCCTCGCCACACTCTTAGTGAATCCTTGAATAATGTTGTAGATAGTTTGCAAGTATATATTAAATATCAGATATTCTATCTATGCAGATGATGTGATGTTATACCTCCCGTTTGATATAGCACAACCTAATTTTACCAGCATCATCTCTTGCTTTACCAAAATTTCACAATGGTTAAATGAACAGAACTTCAAAATCAATTACAAGAAAACTGAGGTCCTTTTTGTAACAAGAAACCAGAATTTTACCCCACCACCAGATCTAAAAGTTGGGAATGTGTCAGTCACGACAGAGAATGAAGTAAGGTACCTTGGAGCCCGATTCAGAGAGGGGGACGCTTCCGAGGAAGATGGGCTAGTAAGGACCCGATTCTGGACCATGGGACCAAATGTTCCCAGAGTGCACAGAATCAGGCCCGTGAATGGCCCGGCATGCCTCTGTCGCCTGCGGAGACGTCATCCCTGCAGGCACCCCCGCGGCTTAGGCCCCCTCTCTTCCCTACCACCCAACCCATGGCTGGTCTGCTGTGGTCTGGTTTGGTCATCAGGGACCCCCCCATACCCAGCCCTTGTCCCAGGGTGGATCCCCGGGCCCAGTTGCTGGGTCGGTGCTGCTTATTCCACCTTCAAATTGGAATAAGCAGCACGTCCCCTTTGACCTGGCAGGATGCACAGAGCCATGACCTGACTCTGCCCTGTACATCTAGCCGGGCTGGCCCGCCCCTACTCTGAGCGACGAGCAATAGTGCCTTTAGCTTTACTGCACCAATGTTGTGGATTCCCTCCCAGACAAACTTAGATCCACTACTGACCTAATAGCATTCAAGAAATAACTCTTCCCCGCATAATATCGTCTTCCTAATCCATACTCATGATCAGTTAGATCTGTTGTGATCAGCCCTTACATTTCAATTAGAATTACCCATCAGATGTAAAACTGAGCATCCTTGTAAATAAGCCTACATGTACATTTTATTTATTTATTTAACAATTTTTCTATACTGCTTTATCCACTGGTCAAAGCAGTTTACATTGTAACAGAACATATTATATAGAACAAGGAAAACAAACTTGGAAATAACAATAATCTATTAAAAAACAAAAACATGGGAGAAAACTTATAAAGTGTTTGGATTGGATTAGCTAATTAGTCAGGGCATATTGTCTCTTCTTGTATAATAGTCTTATGTTTATATATTTCCACTTGTAAATAAATTACATTGTTTTATTGCACAGACCAGTTGCATACTTCCTAATGTATACTTATCGTTCTTTGCCATTGCTTGTTATGATGTATTTAACTAGGCTTATATACTGGTTTTCTACAAGTCAAAGCTGTGTACATTCAGGTACTGTATATATATTTCCCTTGCTCCTGAAGGACTCATATCTATGCTTTTGTACTGGAGGCAATGAAGGGTTAAATGGCTTGTCCAAGGCCACAAGGAGCACCTGTGGGACTAGAAACCCCAGTCCCTCCAGCCTAAGGTTGCTGTCCTCTAGTGGGATTTATATACCTGGTCCTCTAGCGTGAGGTGACTTGCCCCAACAACTAGGACACTCCTCCCTTTACTAGTTATCTGTAAACTGCTTTGATTTTCCCGAAAGGCAGTTGATGAGGGAAGAGAGAGAGTGGCAGTACAAGGCAAGGGAAGGTTTGTGTGAGAGAGTGGTGACACAAGATGATTGGTGGGGTTGAGAGACAAAATCGTGGCACAAAGGTGGGAAGTCAGAGACAGAAAGGGCAAGAGAAAAAGAGTGGCCAAAAATGATGGAGAGTTTGAGAGACAGAGGTGGCACAAAGTGAGGGAGTTTGAGAGAGAGAGACTGAAGATATAAGGGGTCATTTTAGAAATTCTATTTGTGCTTTCTGGCATAGAGACATCGAAAGCACAGAGACTGTCTTCAGAGCCACTTTAGAAGTCAACTCTGGAGACGTCCAAATCTGAATGGGGGCATGGAGGAGGCATTCCCAGGAATCTGGAGGCATAGACGGGAAGTTTGTGCCCCCATCTGATCACAGAAATGTCATGGACGTCTGGCATCATGTCTAAATTTAGATCGGCTCCAAGGCACAAATAGTAATGAACAAGCATCTGAAGAGTGGTTTTAGCTGAAAAACATCCAAAGGGTGTAGAGACAAAAGCATTCCATCATCCCCAGTACTCAGCACAATTTCACCTATAGCAACAGCAGTAGGATTTGAATGCTGGCTAACCTGTTCCTAACCCACTACTCTAACCATTATGCTATCCTAGAGAACTGGACCTTGAAGTATGGTTCTGGGGATGTCTAAATAGATGGCCTTGCAGATGTCCCTATAGGACACACCCAAGTTTGTAAAATCACGTCTATACCTGGATGTGCCTACATTTTTTTCAGACATTCTGACATTGCACTTGGATGGCTCTTCTAAAATTCCCCTCATAGGGTCTAATAGAGACAGAGATTAGCAACATAAGGCAAGGAGAGTTGAGGGAGAAACACACTATTGGGGATGAAGCATGTTGGTCAACAGTGTTGCTGCCCCGCATGGGAGATATTTGTTGGCTTTCCTTCAGCCCCACTGGATCCAAAGTGGCTCTCACTTAAAAATTTGTGAAGACTGCTGACCTAGACCAACACAAGCTTACACTAAGATAAACAAAGTCCAAACCCTAATAAATGTGCTAAAAGGGGGTTATTTTAGAAGCCCTATTTGTGATTGGATTTCTGAAAACAGCCATTCAGACATCCAAATCGCATCCATGACCCAAGAGCCCATTTCAGAATCCCTGAACTTATATTTGTCCAGCATGATCACATCTATGTCACACAGGGGCATGGTGGAGGAGTGTCTGGGGTAGTCTGGGAAAGATGCATTTGTGCGCTCCATTTCAGCAGAATGAGGCCACGTGTTTACAACTAGCAGCAGACATGTCCATGTCTATATCTGCTCTTGGGCTTGAAAAAGGTTCATTTCTTACAGCTATCAACAGTACAAAGAAGAGGAAAATATCCTCTTACTCCGACAATATTTTTTGCCAGCTCAAAAAAAACCTAGTGGGTACATAGCAAGGCCTTATTATCTGCTGCTGCACATCTCTGTGTCTAAAATGGCAGACTGGGACTATGTGGTAACATATAGACATACCACTGCCAGTATTTTTGGATGCACACATTTATATCTTGTACATCCATGTTTCTGAAATCAGCCTTTTTTGTACATCTGACCTCTTATTCTGCACATTCCCATCCCTCTCTGTAGTGCAGTGAACACGCTTATCTTTTGCGGCGGAGATAGGGTGATTTTAGATGCCATTTACATGTGATCACCTTCACTACTGCCCCTCTCACAGAATTTCAGGCTTTTTGACATGGACGTCCCAGATTTCACCTAAACAGCCTTTCTAAAACGTGCCTTCATGTATTTCCAGCAGTAACTCAGTTCCTAGAAGAGATACTGGAGATGAAGAGATCAAAGAATGCATGTACAGCTACATCTTCCCGTGCTGACTCTAGTTTCCATAGGATGCTGTTGAAAATACAATATTAATGCATGCAAGGTCCTCAAAAATCAGAGGCAAATGCCACTGTTCTAATGAAGGTATATCTAAAAGAACAGAAAAGTATGCTTACAAATTTTTATAGATTTTAACGCACCTCATAGTCTCATTTCACAGCATCACAATCACTCAAGCATCATCTTTGAACAGACGGTGATCTATCTATCTATCTATCTATAAAATAGTGGTAGGGAGCAGTGGGCTGTCTGTCATTGAAGGGTGGTGAGTTCATAAGCATGCATAGGCACATTGTACCAAGCATTGGTTTCCAAGGGAGTGTGTTAGATCAGAGTGGGGAAACATCCATGGACTTCACTGGATGGGGAAAGGATGTTCTTCTGCAGGGTGTATCAGGGAAGCCATGGAGAAAGGAGATCCTGTCTTCTGTGGGCCATGCCAGAGGAACTATAGGGAAAGAGGCCTTGACTTCATCTGCATGGGCATCAACAGAAGGTAGGCGGTCTTTTTTATGCTCTGGTCTCAGAGGGAGAGCGAGTCCTAGAGTTGGGGGTGGGGAGCATTGAAATATTGAATGTAACTGCTATGGATAGAAGAGAGGTAAAGAGAAAGACAGTGTAGGTTTGTGTTTGAGGTGGAGCTATGGCTGGGGCTATGGTAGGATGGCCAAATGTTCAGGATATAAATAATATGGTTCAGACTGGGAAAAGGTGACCTAGCAGAGACAAGAGGACTGAATTTCACTGTCTGTCAGCGAGGATAGATAGATAGATAGATGTTGTTAAGTGCCATCAAGTCAGTGTCGACTCATGGTAACCCTCTGGATAGTTGACCTGAACTATGTGAGGTCTTCAGTCAGGTGGCTCATTGATGTAAAAGTGGCACCCATAGTTATTGTTATTATATTGATCCATCTCATTGCCAGCCTTCCTCTTTTGCGCTGACCTTCTACCTTGCCAAGCACTATCTCTTTCTCTAATGATCTCTCTCTTCGCATGATGTGTCCAAAGTATGAAAGTTGAAGTCTTGTCATCTGAGCTTCTAAAGAAAGCTTAGGTTTGATCTCCTTTAGTACTGACTGGTTTGTTCTTCGGACAGTCCATGATATACACAGTATTCATCGCCAGCCCATAATTCATAAGAACATAAGATATGCCATACTGGGTCAGACCAAGGTCCATCAAGCCCAGTATCCTGTTTCCAACAGTGGCCAATCTAGGTCATACGTACTGTCGCGTACCGCCCCTGGTGGCCAGTGGTCATAGGGGTAGGTTGGACACAAAGATATTTTTATATGAGAGGAGGTTCCTTTAAGAGCCAGGTGCAGCCTGGTCTTAGTAGTTCAGCTTCTATTAAGAAGTAAATTGTGAATGCAGAATAGAGGGATAACATAGGCTTTTATTTCCCTTTATGCAAAAGATTCACGTGGGTCACAACATAGAGGAAAAATGTCCTTTACTTCAGGAATGAAACAAACTCATGGTAAAGAAAAACTGTTATGCTTCACAGTTGCAACAAGGATTAATTAAGGCTTCCCAGAGTAACTCAACCGTTTCAATACTCTTCTTCCTTTTAGCATACAAGTAACACTCTGGAGGCAGTATTTACAAGTCTAGCAGTGATTCTAAACTGCTGGTAACGCATAGAGAACAGTCCATCTCCTCTTGAGACAGAAGTCTAGGCTCCACAAATTCCACTTGCATCGGCTCTGAGTCAGAGTTATCCATTTCTGTATCTGGGGTTTCTCGGGCTATTGTTTCTGGCCAGTCGCTATTCTTATTCTCTGCGTATTTGTAGAGTTCTTCTAAAGTTTGCCAGTGAGCGTGGCCTACCTTTGTGCTTTTACCATCTGGGTTATACAAGGTAGGTTTACGTTCCTTTCTTGTAAGACGAGCATTGCTTTTAAAAGGGCACTTATAAGATGAGCTTTTTCTCATAAAAACAGAGTCACCATACCTTGGCTTCCAGCAGCATGTAGAACAGGAACTTTCTCCTTCTAGTAGTTCTCCAGGGCTACAATCCTCATGCCAGTCTTTTCCCTGAAAGCTCTTGTTACCTTTCAGTCTGGTCACTGGTTCCTCCGGTAAATGCAGGCCTCTTTCCAAGTCTAACTTCTGGCTTCTTCCTTCAGCACTGCTCTGCTTCCCAAAGTGACTGTTCCTTTGCTCAGCATTGCTTTCCCCTTCACTCCTAGGGCTTAGCTCAATGCTCCTGGTGCTTCCTTCTTCTTGCCCTTACTCATGGTGCATTTCTCTTGCACGGCTTTGCTCCTGGTGCTTCTCTCTGGTCCACCTCTACCTCCATCTCTACCTCTACTCCCTTTCCAGTCTCCAGCCTCTTGCTTATAAAGCTCTCCTGTGTTTGAGCTTTCTGGGCTGCTTGTCAGGTGGTGTCGATTAGCTAGGTGTGTCCAGTCAGCCTCTGTGAGTGCACGGCTGCTCCCTCTAGTTGCTCTGTGTGGGAACTGCATCCCGTGCACATCTTTTAGATTATGAAAAACAGCTTCTTTTCTTGCATCTTTGCTTCCATCAGCTCCTGCTGCATGACAGTACCTAGCAGTTTCCCCAAAAGACACAGGTTCTGCAATGCTTGTACTAGGTCAAGCACTGATATCCTGGGTCCCTTCTTAATAATGGTTTATGGACCTTTCCTCCAGGAACTTGTCCAAACCTTTTTTAAATCCAGCTACACTAACAGCCTTTACTACATCCTCCGGTAACAAATTCCAGAGTTTGATTACACGTTGAGTGAAAAAATATTTTCTTTTATTAGTCTTAAATAGTTTACCCTGTAGCTTCATTGCATGTCCCCTAGTCTTCCTATATTCTGATAACGTAAACAGTCGATCTACGGTTACCCGTTCCACTCCGTTCATTAATTTATAGACTTCTATCATATCTCCCCTCAGCCGTCTCTTTTCCAGGTTAAAGAGCCCTAACCTTTTTAGCCTTTCTTCATAGGAGTATCCTTCCATCCCCTTTAACATTTTGGTGGCTCCTCTCTGAACCATTTCTAACAACGCTATATCCTTTTAAAGATACGGCGACCAGAATTGCACACAATATTCAAGGTGCGGTCTCACCATGGAACGGTATAGAGGCATTATAATATCTTTTGTTTTATTTTCCATTCCTTTCCTTATGATACCCAGCATTCTATTTGCTCTCTTGGCTACCGCTGCACACTGGGCCGAGGGTTTTAACATGTTATCCACAATTACGCCTAAATCTTTTTCCTGGGTGGTGGTTCCTAATGTGGAATCTTGCATCGTGTAACCATAGTTTGGGTTGTTCTTCCCTAGGTGCATAACTTTGCACTTATCCACATTAAATTTCATCTGCCATTTTGATGCCCAGTCTTCCAATTTATCAAGATCCTCTTGCAATTTTCCACAATCCTCTTGGGTTTTAACTACTTTAAATAGTTTTGTGTCATCTGCAAATTTGATAACCTCACTCGTTATTCCACTTTCCAGGTCATTTATGAATATGTCAAAAAGCAGCGGACCCAGCACAGATCCCTGGGGTACACCACTATTCACCTTTCTCCAGTGGGAAAAATGGCCATTTAGCCCAACCCTCTGCTTTCTATCTTTTAACCAGTTCCTGATCCACAGTAGTACACTGCCTCCTATCCCATGACTCTTTAGTTTTGCCAAAAGTCTCTGATGAGGGACTTTGTCAAAGGCTTTCTGAAAGTTCAGATACACTATATCAACCGACTCACCTTTATCCACCTGTTTATTTGCACTTTCAAAAAAACAGATTAGTAAGACAAGATCTTCCTTGTCTAAAACCATGTTGGCTGTCTCCCATTAGGCCATGACTATCTACATGCTGAGTAATTTTATTCTTTATGATGGTTTCTACCATTTTTCCCGGTACTGACGTGAGGCTCACCGGTCTGTAGTTTCCCGGATCACCCCTCGAACCCTTTTTAAAAATTGGTGTTACATTGGCGATCCGCCAATCTTCAGGTATTAGAGATGATTTTAATGATAGTTCACAGATTACTAATAGCAGGTCTGCAATCTCATATTTCAGTTCTTCCAACACCCTTGGATGTATACCATCCGGCCCAGGTGATTTGCTACTCTTCAGTTTATCTAATAGTTGTAATACATCTTCCCGATGTATCGATATTTCCTTCAATTCTTCTGCACCTTTAAATACCACTTCAGTCATGGGTAACATCCCTACATCTTCCTCAGTAAAGACCAAAGCAAAGAATTCATTCAGTCTCTCCGCTATCGCCTTGTCGCCTATTAGTGCCCCTTTAACTCCATCATCTAATGGTCCAACTGACTCTCTCACAGGTTTTTTGCTACAAATGTACTTGAAAAATATCTTTATTTCGCATTTTTGCTTCCGCAGCAAGCTTCTTCTCAAATTCTCTCTTTGCCTTCTTTATCAATGCCTTGCATTTGACCTGCCAGTGCTTGTGCTGTTTCCAGGTTTCATCGTTTGGCTCTTTTTTCCATTTCCTGAAAGATGCCTTCTTGGCAATAGCCTCTCTGACCTCACCTTTAAACCATGCTGGCAGTTTTTTGGAATTCCTTCCACTTTTCTTAAAGCGTGGAATACAGCTGGTCTGGGCTTCCAAGATAGTATTTTTCAACAACACCCAAGCTTGATGTAAGTCTTTAACCTTTGCAACTGCTCCTTTTAGTTTTTTCTTAACTATTTTCCGCATTCTATCATAGTCTCCCTTTCGAAAGTTAAAAGGTAGTACTGTGAATTTCCTTACTATCCCTCCGCCACTAATTAAATCAAAGGCGATCATGCTATGATCACTATTGCCAAGTGGCCCCAACACCCTTATCTCTTGCACTAGATCTGGTGTTCCACTAAGGACTAGGTCTAATATGGCTTCCCCTCTCGTCGGTTCATGGACCAGCTGCTCCAAGAAGCAGTCATTTATGTCATCTAGGAACTTTATCTCCCTAGCATGTACTGCCGTGACACTGACCCAGTCGATACCGGGGTAATAGAAATCGCCCATTATTATTACCGCGCTGTAACTTTTGTTAGCTTCCTTGATTTCTTTGAGCATTTCATCATCCATTTGTTCATTCTGGCCAGGCGGTCGATAGTACACCTCCACCGCCATCGCCTTCCCCTTTTTACATGGAATTTCAATCCATAGAGATTCTACAGCAAATTTTGTTTCCTGCAAAACTTTAATCCTTTCTGACTCAATGCCCTCTCTAATATAGAGCACAACCCCTCCACCAATTTGATCAGCTCTATCATTACGATATAGTTTGTACCCAGGTATCACAGTGTCCCACTGGTTGTCCTCCTTCCACCATGTCTCTGATATTCCAATCACATCTAACCTCTCATTTAGTGCTATATATTCTAACTCTCCCATCTTATTTTTTAGACTTCTAGCATTTGCATACAAGCATTTTAGAGACTGTATTTTATTCATATTAATTTGGCTATTGGTAGACATGGGTAATTTGGGATCTTTAAGCTCTGTCTGCTCCATACTCGAGGGCATTTGGGCTACTTTACTCTTTTTTGGAACCTCTCTGCTTTTGGTAGTATCCTTCAAGGATACATTCTTTCGAACCATCTGCTTTTGGGCGACTGTCGGCTTTCCCCTATTATCTAGTTTAAAAGCTGCTCTATCTCCTTTTTAATGGTTAATGCCAGCAGCCTGGTTCCATCCCGGTTAAGGTGAAGCCCATCCCTTCGGAAGAGCCCCTCCTTTCCCCAGAATGTACCCCAGTTCCTAACAAATCCAAACCCCTCATCTCTGCACCATTGTCTCATCCATGCAATGAGACTCCGGAGCTCTGCCTGCCTTTTGGGTCCTGCACGTGGAACGGGAAGCATTTTGGAGAACGCTACCCTGGAGGTTCTGGATTTCAACTTCCTACCTAAAAGCCTAAATTTAGCCTCCAGAACCTCCCTACCACATTTTCCTATGTCATTGGTACTGACATGTACCAAGACAGCAGACTCCTCCCCAGCACTATCTAAGACCTTATCTAGGTGGTGCGTGAGGTCCGCTATCTTCGCACCAGGCGGGTATGTTACCAGGCGATCCTCACGTCCACCAGCCACCCAGCTATCTACATGCCTAATGATCGAATCACCAACTATAACGGCTGTCCTAACCCTTCCCTCATGGGCACATGGCCCTGGAGAAACTTCCTCGGTGCGAGAGGGTTTTACATCACCTGGAGGACATGTCCTAGTTACAGGATCACTTCCTGCCACACCAGGGTGATGCTCTCCTGTCACGTGACCTCTCTCCTCCATGGCAACAGGGATGCTGCCAGACTGGAGGTGGGACTTCAGGACTATATCCCTGTAGGTCTCATCTATGTACCTCTCTGTCTTTCATATGTTTTCCAAGTCTGCTACTCTAGCCTCTAGAGAACAGACTCGGTCCCTGAGAGCAAAGAGCTCCTTGCACCTAGTGCACACGTAAGACCTCTCACCAACTGGGAGAAAATCATACATGTGACACTCAATGCAAAAGACTGGAAAGCCCCCATCCCACTGCTGGACTGCTGTCTGCATCTTAGTTTTAAGTTTTTGTTTAGATCTTTAAGTTCTTTACTTACTAAGGGTTGCTATGGATATTTATACCAATAAATCTGTACCTAATATGTTTAATATACCTTGTTCACCTGAAGCTTAATTAATCTCAGGTCCTTAGTGTATGTCTGATTTGGATAACAAGCTTCACCTGAGAGCACCTCCTGTCTTTTAAGATGTGTAAGTACCTATAAAGCTATGATTATCCCAGGGGTGGGTGGGTGTGGGGAGGGAGGGAGGGAAATGACACTTATTAAAAGAGGGCTGCTACACAGTACCCTGTCCTGTCTATCTTTTTCACTGTCCAACTTTCGCATCCTTATGATGCTATTGAAAATACCATGTCTTGGACAAGTCGAATCTTTGTATAGACAGAGACATCTCTACTCTTGAGAATCTTGTCTGAATCCTTCATAGCCATTCTGCCAAGAGCAATGCGTCATTGGATTTCTTGACTGCTTGTCCTTTCTTTAATGATTGTCGATCCAAGTAGGTTAAAGTTGACAACTATTTCAATTTCTTCTCCATCAATGATGAACTTATTGATTTTGCCAGTTATCAGGATCTTTGTCTTCTTAACATTAAGGTGCAGGCCCATTTTAAGACTATGTTCCTTGATCTTGAGAAGCAAATGTTTCAGATCGTCTTCACTATCATACAGTAATGTGGTATCATCAGCATAGCGAAGGTTGTTGATGAGTCTTCCAACAATCTCCACACCTCGGTTGTCTTCATACAGTCCTGCTTCTCTAATGATTTGTTCTGCATATAAATTAAACAGGTAGGGGGAAAGTATGCAGCCTTGTCATATACCTTTGCTGATTTTAAACCATTCTGTTTCTCCTAGTTCCGTTCGAAACTTTGCTTCTTGTTAAGGTTGTGTAAGAGAACTATCAGGTGTTCTGGTATTCTCATGCTTCTTAATGTGGCCCAGAGTTTCTAATTATTTACACATTCAAAAGCCTTGCTATAGTCTACAAAACACATATGGATATCCTTTTGGTATTCTTGTTTCTTTTCAAGGATTCATCTCACATCTGCGATGATGTCTCTAGTTCCTTGCCCTTTCCTGAACCCTGCTTGCACTTCAGACAGTTCTAACTTCAGATATAGTTGTAGTCTCAGAAGAGAAACCACAAAGCTGTATTACAGTGGGCACCAAGGTGTTTTCAATATGGGTTACCACTTTCCAAATATCTGCCAGGGTGACCTAATCATCCGGGACCACCCTGGCTTCATCTGGAACGGGCACCCATATCACTGGTTTCAGCTTTTCCCCAACATCTATCGGGGTACTCTGCTGAAACTGAGTGCCCGACAAAGCTGGCAAAGGTGGAGATACATATACTGGAGGAGATGGTGGTGACCGGTCCGGGGAGCTAAGAGATACCGGGGATGAACGTAGAACAAGAAAGTCAGGGTCAAGTGATACATTGGTGTTAGTCACTACCTTAACATGTTTGTCTATGGGTCCAACAGCAACCTCCGTTTGGTCCGCCGGCAAGATCTTCTTTTTTCTTTTACCCATCTATCCAGCAGCTACAGAAAATGCAGCACTTGAACCAACTCTCCTGCTCTCCTTCGTGGCTCCAAGGGGCTCCCAAGGGGCCTAATATGCCCCTTGTATCTAGCCCCTTATATCACTGCCCCGACTAGCGCCTCCGGCTGCGCCTGGCCTACCAAGCTTTTAAAGGGGCCCCTGATGACGTCGGGGCCGGCAGGAAAGGAAGCCCGATGTCTCCAGACCTCAGCGCTGCCTCCAACCTCTCTCCCAAAGCTGCAAATCAGCTGTGCAGCTTAATGAAGGACCCCCGATGACATCGGGGCCGGCGGGAAAGGAAGCCCGATGTCTCCGGACCTCAGCGCTGCCTCCAACCTCTCTCCCAAAGCTGCAAATCAGCTGTGCAGCTTAATGAAGGACCCCCGATGACGTCGGGGCCGGCGGGAAAGGAAGCCCGATGTCTCCGGACCTCAGCACTGCCTCCAACCTCTGAGATTACCACTAGGCTGTCTGAAGTGGATAATAAGGTTGAGACTATTTCTATACAGGTTGCTAAGTGTGAAACCCAGTGTCAGGCCCTTGCAGCTGTTAATTCTTCTCATATAAAGGAAAGTTTGTATGTGCACAATAAGATGGAACAGCATGACAATATGTTTCGAGCAAAAAATGTTAGATTGTTGAATTTCCCCTTTTCCCATTTGCTTTCTGCTGAAATTTTGCTGAGAAAATATTTCAAAGAGGTTTTGGGGCTGGCTTCGGCTGACTCCATTGCTCTCTCTAAGTTATATTACCTTACTGGTAAGAAGTTGGTTACGGGCTCTCTGGTTGGGTTTGATGAGGTTAAGGGCTTGGATGCCCTGGACCTTACCAAGTTCCTAGAGGACTCAAGGGATAATATTTCCTCTAGAGCCACCTTGGTGGTATCTTTTCTCTCAGACCAGGATAGAATGCTTGTTTTTCGTAGTTATTTCAAAAATATGTCAGCTCTGTTCTGTGGTGCCAGGGTTCAAATGTTCCCAGATATTAGTAGAGCGACTCAGACTAGGAGACAGGCCTTTTTGGCCCTTAAACCTAGACTGCTCGCTATCTCTGCTACTTTCTTTCTTAGATATCCTTGCAAATGTTTGGTTTTGTATCAAGGTTCCAAGTTTGTTTTTCTTGATCCTTCTCAGCTTGAGGTATTTCTTGCTGACAAGGAACGACAGGGTAATTAGTAACTGGAGGTGGGTGTGTTAAGTTAGTAATGCTGCCTGATAATTTAGAGTTTGCTCTATTTATTCTTTGTGGTGATTTGTTTTCTCTTTATGTATCTCCCCGGATTGTGGGCTATGATGATGTATTGCTATTGATTGTGTGTATTGCTTAATGTCTGTTTGATTTTGCCTTTATGAATACATCTGTGGTTTCTTTATGCTTGCTTTGTAAGTTGGTTGAAATTTCAATTTAAAAAAAAAAAGATATGGTTGTAGTCTCTGCTGAATGATTTTGAGTAGAATCTTGTTGGCATGTGGGATCAGAGTGATTTTGCAATAATTTCCACAATCAGTTGGATCACCTTTCTTCAGTTTTGGTATAAACATAGATCTTTTCCAGTCAGTTGGCCATGAATTTGTCTTCCAAATTTCCTGGCAGAGCCTTGTAAGTATGGTAACAGCTTCATCCGATTACTGTAATACTTCAGTGGGAATGCCATCAATGCCTGGTGCTTTGTTCTTTGAGAAGGCTTTCAATGCTGCTTCAGCTTCTTTTATCACTACCTTTCCTCTCTTATCTCTCCTTACACCCCTCCTCGGAAACGCCGCTCTTCTGGCAAATCATTTTTATCTGTGCCCTTCTCTTCTCTTGCTAACTCCAGACTTTGCTACTTTCACTTTGCTGCTCCTTATGCCTGCAACAAACTACCTGAGTCTGTACATCAGGTGCCTTTTCTGATCCTTTTCAAATCCAGGTTGAAAATTCACCTCTTCACTGCCGCTTTCAGATCTTGACTCACCTGATCTCCTTTGTGTTTCCTTATCATTCCCCCTAGATGTATCCTATGTCTACAGCTACTGTGTTGTCTGTCTTGACTGGATTGTAAGCTCTGATGAGCAAGGACCATCTTTCACATGTGTCTGTGCAGCACTGCATATGTCTTGTAGCGCTATACAAATGTTCAGTAGTAGTAGTAGTAGTAGTAGTAGTATCACCAATGGTTCCTGATGATAAGGTACAGGTTGAAATAGCTGTTAGTCCACTTGATCTTTATGGTATGACGACTCTGCATATTCTTTCCACCATTCCTTAATCTTCTCGGCATGGATCCTTGAGCATCTTGTAGCATTTGAATTTGAGGCTGGAATTTTTTCTTTAACTCTCGTAGCTTTAGGATATGCTCTGTTGTGGATTTAATATTGTATCGTTTTCTTGTTTCATGGTAAAAGCCAAATAAAGAGATAATACCAGAAACTATTAATTTGGCTTTTACCATGAAACAAGAAAACAATACAATATTGAATCCACAACAGAGCATATCATAAAAATTATGAAGAAAAATCATTTTATCAATATTGCTTCACAATTTAAACCACTAAGTGGAAGGACTCGGAAACATAGGTTCCTTTAAACTAAATATAAACCCATTTATCTATATCAAAAAGGAGAAAACTACAAAGAATATCAAGAAGAACTCTTACCCTGCAAAAAACTCTGGAGTAGACCAACCTCAACAAAAACATAATGCTGACCCTGATAGAAAACAAGACACATTCAAGGGAAAAGCTGAGTATAGGTAGCACCCAGGGTCAAGACTATCAGCCATAGCTCTAAAAATGCTTTCCTCCGCTGCGACATTACCCTGGCAACATCTGTAAATACTTGAATCAACTGTTCACAAAACTTATCCTGATGCTTGGTGAAAAACAATCGTAAGATATGATCCTTATCAATTTCTGACTAATAACGTCGCCCGAGATGGAATTTGTCAATAGAAGATTCCAAATAGGCCGACAAATCTAAACTGTCAGCCGGCAAGGCTGAATCTAGATTATCCATCTGGCCCTTCGCGACCCTATCATTACCCTTAGAAATATAATAAATTTTGGAGAGATGCACTGCATCTCTATTGGGGTGCTGAAGAATCTCCTTTAAATATTTTCTAAATAATGATATCAGCGGGAAGAAGTGTATCCAAGGGAAATTCAAACAACATCAATTTTTACCTCTGGAAATATTTTCCAAAGTTTCCATCTGGTGAGACATAGCCATAGAATCTAACACAACAGATACTGAAGCCTGAATTTCAGCTATCTGAAAATCCTTCTTCACAGATACTTTCTCTAACCCAGAAAGCTTCAAATCATGTTCAGCTAATTTTACCACTACTTCTTTAGAAAAGTTAGAAACCTTCTGAAGAGAAGATTGAAGAGAATGCTCCATCCGGGTAATAGCTGCCCAGATATCACATAGGGAAATATCAGATGGAGGGGTAAGTCTTTCAGAAGAGAAAGTATATTCCACCTGTGTAGGTAATGGACCAGTCTGAGATCTTTAAGAAACATCACAGTTAGATAATGCAGAGTACAGGGGAAGAGAAGACGGGGAAGAACACCGCTCCTTCCCAGGAGCAGCAGCCTCCACCAAAACCGTCACAGTTTGATCAGGTGGGGTTAAAATGCTCCCAATAACCAAAGGGGAGCCAAGAGAAGGGGTACTCATGGTTGGACGCCAGTACCTATTTCCTCCTTTGCTGACTGATTCCTTGCACCCCGCATGCTATGCACACCAGTTGGATGGAGCTATCAGGGCTATAAAACACCAGCCCCACCGCAGGAGTGTGTTGGACACCAGCACCTGTTTCCTGTATTTGCCTACTTTGCTGATTGGTTCTTTGCACCTCTAATAGCTTCCGATTCTATTTCCCTGCATGTATTATTATAGTACTTCTTGTCTTGTCTTGTCTTGCTGCATGTTGGAAATCTCTGTTAAGTTCTGTGATTGCCTCTCTTTCTCCTCTGGTTTCAGTTTCTCTGCATTTCTGGACAGTTTTCAGAGTTTCTTCAGTCATCTAGTTTGGCCGTTTTTTGCTTTTTCACCTTTTGTAGAGACTTCTAACTTTCTTCCAGCACAACCTTCTTGATGTCGTCCCATAACTCTTCTGGAGCTCTGTCATTTGTAATAAAGCAGCAAATTGATTTTGCAGGCAGTCTTTAAATTCCAGTGGTATATTCTCAAGGTCATATTTTGCTACATCATGAGTGGCTTGCTCTTTTTCAACTTTAGCTTGAGTTTGCATACTAGTAGTTGGTGATCTGTACCATAGTCAGCTCCAGGTTGCATCTTTGTTGATGTTATAGAGCTTTTCCATCGTTGATTTCACAGATGTAGTCAATTTAATTTTTGTATAATCCATTGGGTGAAGTCCAAGTGTACAGTCGGTGCTTGTGTTGATGGAAGAAGGTGTTTGAGATGAATAGATCATTGGTCTTGCAGAATTCTATCAGTCTTTCTCCAGCTTCATTTCTGTTGCCAAATCCATATTTACCAACCACTTTGCCTTCTTCTTTGTTGCCAACGTTTGCGTTCCAGTCACCTATGACTATCAGGATATCCTGTTTGCATGTTCTGTCAATTTCAGCTTGTACTTGTTCATAGAACTTCTTCCTCTTCTGCAGCTGTTGTTGGGGCATATACAATGGCGGGATCCGATCCAAACAAGAACCAGTTCAGAATGATCCCGCCACTGATAAGACTGAGTGGGCGGCAACACAGCATGCATTTGCATTGCCAGCACCACACACTTGGGCTGCTGGTGATCACCGCAGGGCAGCGGCTCCCTGGTGGCCCACTGGCCTGATTCCCCCCCCCCCCCCACCCACAAGTGGTTTGATGGCATCAGGGGTTTCCTGTGACGCTGCAATCACCTGATGCCGTCAAACCACAGGTGGGCGGTGGGAATCCCACCGGTGCAGTGCCGGCATCTGGATGTCGTGTTTGGCCTGGTTCACCAAACATGGTCCACGGCAGGAACTGGTTCGCATGAAGTGCGCCAAACTGGCCAGATCCCACCTCTGGGCATATATTTGAATTATAGTTGTGTTGATGGGCATTCCTCATAGATGAATAGAAATTAAGTGTTCACTGACTGCACTGTATTTCATTACAGTTCTTGCAAGTTTCTTCTTAATTATAAATGCAACACCATTTCTTCTTTGTCTTTCATTTCCAGCATAGTAGACTATGTGATCATCAGATGTAAAGTGCTCGATGCCAGCCATTTCAGTTTGCTGACACCCAACAGATTGAGTTATACACCTTCCATTTCATTCTTGACCACCTCCAACTTCCCTTGGTTCATGTTTTGTACATTCCATGTCCCAATGTAAGACATCTTTGCAACTTCTGACTCTACATCAGCAGTCAGATATCTTGAGGACTTTGATCCAACCACATCATAAATGTTGGCTTTACTCTGTAGATATCTATACTCTTGATCCCTTGCCCTCTTCTTGGTTACTTAACTCAGATCTTGCACTGATTCCTTACATTCTCTCCATTTTCAATTCCAGCCTCACCTCCGGTCACTTCCCTTCTAGCTGGAAACACTCCATTGTCCGCCCTCTTTTGAAGAAACCTACCCTCGATCCTGCCATCCCTGCCCACTGGCGACCAATCACTAACCTTCCTTTTCTCTCAAAAATTCTCGAAAAGCTTGTCTTCTCTCAACTCACTACTCACCTTGACTCCACCCACGTCAATCGGGTTTTCGTCCTGGGCACAGCACGGAGACTATTCTCATAGCTTTGCTCTCTGAACTCCACCGTGCTCACGATCATGGTGACTTTTCTCTCGTGGTATCTCTGGATCTTTCCTCTGCCTTCGACATGGTTGGCCACCGCACTCTTCTCACCCATCTGTCTGATTTCGGTGTTCATGGAACTGTCTTGCAGTGGTTCCACTCCTTTCTGTCCTCCCGCACTTTCTCTGTTCACTCCGGCTCCTCTGTCTCTCATCCATCCCCCTCAATCTGTGGTGTTCCCCAGGGCTCTATCCTTGCCCCCTTGCTCTTTAACATTTTTCTTGCCCCACTTGCCCTGCTCATTCAACAGTTTGGTGTCTCTGCATACATCTATGCCGATGATATCCTTCTGGTTCATCACACCTCCTCCTCCTCCCCTGATCTCATCCCACTCAATCTCTGTCTTTCTTCCGTCGCTTCCTGGTTCGATCTAAACTTCCTTCACGCTAATCCCGCTAAATCTTCTGCTATCTGGTTTTCTTTTGAACTCCCCCCCCCCCTCCTGTTCTGTCACCTGTCATGTCCTCCCACCCCATCCCCCTCGTGCGGACTCTTCGATACCTGGGTGTCACTTTGGACTCTTCTCTCTCCTTCCACCAACATATTTCCTCTGTTGTACGTACTTCCTTTTTCCACCTTCGTCAGATAAGGGCTGTTCGTTCATTTCTTCCCCCTTCCTCTGTCGTCACTTTGGTTCTGTCACTTGTGATCACCCGTTTAGACTACTGCAATGCTATTTTTGCAGGCCTCCCCTCCTCTCAGCTTCGTCGTCTCCAACTAGTCCAAAACGCTGCTGCCCGCCTCGTCACCTGCTCCTCCGCTTGTTCTCATGTCACTCCCTGCCTTTTCACCCTCCACTGGCTTCTGGTTAAGTTCAGATTCATCTTCAAATTACTCATCATCGCGCACAGAGCTCTTCATACTAGCACCCCCCAGTATTTGGCAGACATCATTCATCTTCAACCCTCTCCACGTTTCCTTCACTCGGCCCACGGTAATCGTCTCTTCCTCCCCTCCCCTTCTCAGGCACATCTGGAACTCACTCGTCACTCTGCATTCTTTTTTCTAGGCCCCACTTCATGGAACTCGCTCCCACTTTCTCTCCGCACCGAACTGTCTTACCCCCGTTTTAAAGCTCTTCTCAAAACCCATCTCTTCTGTCAAGCTTTTGATCTTTCCCCTCCTACCAATGGTGCTCTATCTCCCAGCTGCGCCCCCCATCCCCCATAACATCCCCTCAAATGCTTCTCACCTGCCCTTCCCTCCCCGTCCCCCGTCATTCTGTCCCCTCTCGGGACCTCTTTTGTTTTCTTTTGTTTTCTATCTTTTGTCTGTCCCTTCTGTCCTGTTGTTACTGGTGTTTCTTTCTGACTTTATTTTTCAGTAGCCACTACCTTTTTTTTGTATTGTACACTGCCCTGACGCCTCAGCTTGGGCAGTTTATCAAATCCTGCGAATAAAGATAAAGATATAGTACTTGACTAGCATAAAACATGCCTGAAGGAAGCCACAGGGCTGTAGTTTGGTTTAGTTTATTCTGATTTTGATATATCGCTTTCAAGCTGAACCTTTGCTATGGAATAACAGTCTTTATCTTTATCTTTCTTTATCTTTATTAACACTTGATATACTGCCTTAGACTTTAGGGTATCAGAGTGGTTTCCAAAAATGGCTGTAAAGAAAAGAACACCATAATGAGACAGGACAGAATGAGGAGGGAAGCAGAGGAGAGTAGGTAAAGCAGGGTAGAGGGCATTTAGCTAGAGCTTGAGGGGGGGGGGGTCAAAGGCAAGTTGGAATAGGTGAGTCTTTAGCCTAGATTTGAATCTGGAGAATGACAGTTTGGAGCGTAAGGTGAGTGGCAGAGTTCTATAGAACAGGGCAAGAAAAAAGAAGGCAGAATGCCGTGTTTGTTCTAAGCATGCCCAAGATACTGAGGGAAGTGCCAGGCAATGGACATGGAGTGCCCTAAGGAGATGGGAGGGGCGGAACTGAAGGAGGTCAGCCAGATATCGGGGTGTGTCAGAGTAAAGAGCACAGTGAACCACAGTAAGAATTTTATAGTCGATGCGGTACTTAAGGGTAGCCAGTGGAGGTTGATGAGAAGGGGTGTGATATGGTCATGGTGGGAGGAGGAGGTAAGTAACCGCGCTTCTGTGTTTTGCAGGCATTGGAGACGGTGAAGCTGGAGGTGATGGAGGCCAGCAGGTGCAGAGTTGCAATAGTCAAGTCTGGATATTACTAATGAAAATTTGCTGCTTCAGAAAGGTGTCAAGATGGTGGCTGTAAAAACTAACATCCTTCATGTATTTAAGGAAGAAGCACAGCATAAGAAGAAGAAATGTGGGTATCTCAACACTGCTTTGCCAATTGGTCTCAGCTCCACTCCATATGAGGCATTTCAAAGGGTGAGAGGATAATTCAGTCTCTGTACCTGTTCAGCCTTCGGTCTCTCTGAGACTGTCAATAATTGTGTAAATTACTGATAAATTGTGACAGTAGTTTTTGATATGGACACCTGTTGAGTGGAATGTGGAATTAGAATGCCAGCTCAATTCACATATGCCCAAATTCTGCTCTGAAATTATAAGGGAACTGAATTTAGCTGAAGCCTTTCTCAGAAATTCAAGGCAAGTTACACTCAGGTACAGTAGGTATTTTCCAATCCCCAGAGGGTTTACAATCTGAGTTTGTACCCAAGGTAATGGATGGTTAAGTGGCTTGCCCAAGATCACAAGTATATTGGTCACAACCAATCTGAGGTAGATTTGAGTTGGCAATCTAGAGATAGAGGTCTCTGTAACACTGCACTAATTGCTCATGGCTGTGCAGTCCTCTGGAACAGTTCTGTTTTGTGATATTGTGTTTCCAATAAAAGCCTCTGTATTTTCTGCAGGAAAGGAGACTCATAAAGGATTGTCTTGTAATTTAAAGTTTTCTCTGCATACACTTAAACTGCAGGGACTGTACTAGCCCAATACTCTTGAACCTACTGCCGAATTTGCCCTTGAAGTGGACTCATTCCATCAAAAAGTTCTTCTAACTTTCTACATTAAGGGCACACACCTTAGGACCTTAGTAGCATGTATGTTAAAACCTCAGAATTCCTTAAGTAGGAAATTAAACCACTTTGATTGATGATGATTCCACTACAGGATGAAAGAAGATTATTTTAATAATATACTTCCTAAACTAAATATCACCTCTTTCTGGGTGCAGTGCACTACAACATGCAAGAGAAAACTTTCTAGACATGGTCATCTTTCATTACTATTGATGAATCCAACCATTATTTCCAAACCAGAAGGAATCCAAGGTACTCTTTCTCCATTCTAAATGTCAGTGCCAGGTTATGGCACTCTGTTTTCAATTAGAACCAAAAAAAGGTCAGGGAGATCAGTGATCATAAGGCAACAAGAGCAACTTCTTGAGATGTCTCAGAGATCTTTGTTACATGATCACAAAAGTGCACTTACTTTTCTGAAGGCAGAAAATTTCAGTACAGAAAGGCACAATAAAGTAGCACGCCTTATCCATTGGAAACTCTGTAAGCATTACAACATCCTGTGCCCAAAAAGCACTGGGATCATGACCCTAAAAGAATTACAGAGAATGAAGAAGTTATGATTACCTGGGATACTCCCATTCCAACCGATAAAAAGCTGAATGCAAGGAAGCCGAATATAGTGGTAAAAGGAGAAAAACACCAGAATGGCATTGATTATAGAGGTGTCAATTCCAAGTGACTACTCTGTGAATCAAGTTGAGAGGGAGAAAATATTCAAGTACTAAGAAATGCAGTCGGAGACCAGAAAAATGTGGCAGAAAGATATTGAGTTATTTCCCATCATGTTGGGTGCCACAGGCCTAATTAGGAGGAATTTCCAAGCGCACCTTGATAAATTACCCATACTATCTTATGAGCTCCAGCAGGAGGCTCTCTTTCGCACGATGCAAGTACTGCGCCAACCCCTCTCAGATATAACAAACTTCCAATCATGGCGGGGAGAGTGGAGGAATGAGAAGATCTAGTGTTGTATTCGTGGTATTTTTAACCCCTGAAGAAGCCATACTTTGGCGAAGCGAAAGCTTTTGTAGGGTTGGGTATGAGTTGATTTCAGTTTTGGTAATTAGAAAGTTTCCCTGCTGTATTCAACCTTTGAAGATTTTCAAAGATTTATGGTCTCGTTTATATGCCGACCTGTGCCGAAGTGGCTCTGGAACTGAAGAGTTGAAGAGCGTTACTAGAAGATAAGTAACCGTAGACCTCGTTAGGCACGTTTACTATTATTTTTGCTTACTTTACCCTCTTTTTTACAAGAGGCAACAGTCTGTTCCGGTGCTGCTCTGTGCAGTAGATTGTATAACGACGCTTTTGAATGAATGTGTATGTTTTGTGTTAAGGTGCTTTATTAAGTGTTTTGGGTTTCCCAGTAGTACTCATGTGGTGTTTAAGTGTTATGACTGAAAGTTTGTTATATTTGAGAGGGGTTATATAGAAGGCTTTTTTGACCAGTGATGTGAGTGTCAGCTGTTCCCTACAGTGATATTTTCACTAAATGCAGGGTATAAGCCATCCTGAGGTCATTTTTGCCTGTGATAAGTGTGATTTTATTGGGTTTGAAGGAGAGTATTTTTTTAAATTATATTTTGGATTAAGAGCGGGTATTGTTTATAGGTTAGTTCAGCTCTTATACAGCTGTTTAGGGGATGCGCAAAACTCACCCATTTGGATAAACTGCCCCTAAAGAGACTCAAGCAAGCAGTAGGATAAAACACAAGCATGAGCACACATACACACAAATTATTGCATTACCAAATATAGCATGAAGACAAAATCATTTTGCCACCTGAAACTAAAATGAAGTTACTTAAGCATCTAAGGACTGTTGTATAGATGTTGATTTTCTACATTTTATTTGACTTTGCTTTGTGATGTCATGCCATTACTTTTATGTGATCTTTAAAACACTGGAATACAGCCTTATAGAACAGCCTCAGCTATCAGTAGCAGTGTGACTTCCATCCATCAGCATCCAATGCCATACCCTGGGGAGGGGGGATATTCAGCGGCAGTGACTAGCACTGATAAAGTGGCTAGCTGTCACCACTGAACTCTGAACCCCGATATTCAATGACAGGGCCATATCGGGTCACCAGCATTGAATATCTGGGTTGGCCGAATAGTATGCTAGCTAACCGGCGAGTGATGATATTCAGCCATTGGCCAGTTAGCTAAAGCAGCTAAAGTTAGGAAAGCCTTTCAAGGGCCAACTTTAGCCATTGTAGGATAACCGACTAACCAGTTATCCCCAGGTGCCACCTCCGGTCTGTCCCTGGTACTCTCCGATGCTAGTCAGCTAACTTCATGGCGCCTAGAGACCAAAACTGGAGATGTTCAGCAGCACTAACCATGTTAATGGTGCAGGTCTGCTATCCACATTAATCGCTTTGAATATTGGACCCGGAATTTTTTTAGGTGTTATGGGGCAAATGTATCAGAAATTTTCTTCTTGACACAAAATGGTGGAAACCTTCTCATTGTCTTTCCCTGTGAGCAAAATAAGAAATGTCATCCTGGTATGACCCTAAATGGTCTCTCTTTGCATAGATATGCTGGCAGCTAAAGGAAAATAGAGAGATGGATGGAAAAACAGATGGAGAGACTTGTAGTTGGAAAGTTTTAAATTGTATTTGCTTATCCGCATTATACTGGAAACATCAAATGCCATTGAGACATTGCTATAAGTGAGTTTTCTTCACTTTCTTTCCTCTTGCATTTTACTGATTCCATTAGTTTAGACAGACATCCACTGAGTCCTGATTTTTCTCTTTCACTTTTTGCACTCATGCATAGTAAAGTTATTCATTGTCTCTTAGGAGGCAACATTTAAACCCTGCAGGTAGCTTGCAGGTCTGTGCATGCTTTGTACCTGCAGATCTGAAAGCAAATTTTCAAAGAGACCTCTGGTACAAAAGTAGCAAGAAACTTAGATATGAGCTATAGAATACTTTTTGCTTTGCTTTTTTCAACATATTTCATCTGATTTTTAGAAAGCAATTAAAGTCTTAGTAGTTCCCCTTTTTGCTGAAGTTCACTTTCCTGTAGCTTCTAAACTTGCACTCTTCAATGGACTTTGGGAGGAATTTAAGAACTCAGATATGTCCAGTAGCTAGGATGTGTTTTAGTGTGACTTATAGTAGGGTTTCTATGAGAGCAGATACAAGATTATGTTTTGAGCCTTTGGCTTGCTCATTGAGCCTATGATTGTTATAAAATGATATTTTATATGATGTTATGATACTGATTTGAAATCTGATGTTATTTTTTCTGACTGTACATCATTTTGAATGGTTTAACCAATTTGAAGAGGATGTCTATTAGTGCATTAAATTAAATACCCAACTGGTTTTAATAGCCCCTAAAAGATAGTCTTTGTCAATGGATAGGACATTCTAGAACAAGAATTCATGAAAACAACAATGCTGATGACATTTTTTCATGGAACACCCTCCCAGAGCAGGTGGTGAAAGCCTGGGATAAACACAGAAGATCCTTAGTTGTCAAAATTGTATTCAGAAACACAACCTAGCAATACCACAAACCATAAGAGTAGCCAGATTGGTCTCAGCAGATTACAACTGGAGAATAAGGATGAAAAGAAAAGAAGCAGTAGCCAGATTAGACTATCAGGCTATAAATTAGTGAATCATTTGGTTCTGTCTTGCAGGGTGATTGTAGCTGGGTTTCTCTGTAGCATGGAATCTACAATAAGAGAGTAAACCAGATCAGTCTGGCAAGCTGCAGACTAGTAGTAATTAACAAGATTCACCTTGTAGAATCAACAAAGATGAACCTTTAAAGCAAGGGTGTACAGTATAGAAAGATATGTCATGTGATGATTATCGATGAGTTTTAAATGTGCAATTATAAAGATGTTACCCTAATCCCAAAAGTGTGACCATTAGATCTATATATGTCAAATGACCTTCACCTTCGTCTACCTAAAGTGCTTTATGGGTTCTGCTTTTTGAACTAGCAGAAAGATGAAATAATGAATTGGTGCCTTTAGGAGTTGATATTACCACTGACAGATTCAGAATATATGTAAGACTGCAAGCCTTCTGCGACAGAGAAATACCTGCTGTATCCAAATGTAACTCACCTTGAGCTATCAGTGAAAAGGCATAAGGTAAATCCAAATAAATAATTACATATATTATGATGCTTGATAGAAGGACACGTCTTTCTTTCTGGTACCAAGGAGGTGCTTTTTCTGTGCTGAGGATTTCCCAAACTGAGGTTTGCAATAGCTGCAAGGAATAGGCCTGTGGTGCAGCTTACCTCAATGAAGAGAATGCATGAGAAAGCTGACATAGCAGCATAGTGAAATACACATATATAAATATTAATCTACCTTGGGATATAGATTGGTTGCTCTATTAGTTAAAGCTGCAATTAAAGACTCACAACACTGCCAAACAAGCAAGCAAGGCAATTCTACTGTGGCATTGTAGAACTGGAAGAAAGGATCCTAGATATCAAATTTGACAGTGCCACCCCTCACCAGGGAAGTCCATATCACAATAAGAGCTCTCTGCCTATGCTAATGTTCAGTCTTAGGGATGTGTTTCCAGTGGCAAGCAATAGTGAAGCAGGCAGGCAGCCAGTGAGACACTGGTTTTCTGTATTTAGAGGGTATGTTTACATTGGACCAGTTATTCGGCAATCCTGTAAGGAGGTGCTATATTTAATTGAAAATTTTTTATTTAGACAGTTTTGTATCCCGCCTTATCCTTCAATCAAAGCGGTCACAACACAATTGGGGGATACATTTAACACGCGGGGATATGAGACACATACACTAATACTTACAGGGAACATGGGCAATGGAGGGTTAAGTGGCTTGCCCAAGACCACAAGGAGCATCTGCGGGACTAGAAACCCCAGTCCTTCCGGCCCAAGGTTGCTGTCCTCTAGTGGGATTTGAACCCCCAACCTTCCGGCCTGAAGTACCTTGCCCCAACCACTAGGCTACTCCTAGGAACTAGCTAAATGCAAAATCGTAGTTATTTATCTTCAAGCTGACCCAAAATAAGGAAAATTAGCAGCAATTCCACCACATGTAGAAATAGGAATTAATTTTAATCATAATACATGATCAATAAACATAAAGGTCAATCAAGCAAAAAGTTACAGAAGAAACTTTGACACAAAAGGAAACAAATCAAATGATAAAGTCCACGTCAAGGGAAAGCATTATCAAAACAATTATAAGAATACATCCAAGGCAAATCAAACCCTAATCTACTAGGGTTACAATTAAGGTGATCCTAACTAATGGAGCCGCCTCCAGCTACAACCTGTCTGTCCTGCAAAAACTTTTCCAGATGTGATATATTCTCTCAGATTTATTATATACCCTCTACGTCTAAAAGGGTGAACACTGCTGAAGGAGGGCTGGACGAGATAGTTCCATCTATCACGAATCTAACAGCTTTTATTGAGGATTCCTCTGATACAATAACTTTAAGGTCCACTTTGTTAGTCTCCTTTTCTAATGTTTCTGTTAAACAGCGAATTTTGAAAGCATATTTTAAAGCTAAGGCAGCTAAATTTTGTGGACAGGCTATTTTGGTGTTTCCAGATGTGGCTCGGGCCACGCAGTTGCGTAGGCGACAATTTCTTGTATTGAAACCTCGTGTGTTGGCCTTAGGCGCTACCTTTTTCCTGAGATTTCCATGCAAATGTGTTATTGGCCTTGAGGAAAATACCTATATTTTTACTGATATATCACATCTTAATTGCTCTCTCTTAATCTGAGTAGTCCCTTATTTCTTTACCATTATTGCACCACAGTTATTCAATTTTACTTATTCGTCCCTTATGCACCTTTAGAATTTATTCGGTTTTCCTGAGTGCAAATCCCTCTCTCCTCTTTCTAGTACTTTATCCCATAGTATCTTAATTTGTATATAAGAAACCGGAGAACATCCGGATGCGAGGAAAGACGAACCCCGCGAACCGTCCCCCGAAAAACCGTAAGGGCCGCTAACTGCACCTTCAAGGTGCTAAGAACAAGACCTTTCTCAAGCCCACATTGAAGAAACGCCAGAATATCCGGAATGGAAGACAGGCGGGGCCTCAAGGAGCGTTCTGCACACCACGCCTCAAAAACGCGCCACACTCGAATGTACGCCAACGACGTGGACCGTCTGCGCGACTGCAGTAAGGTGGATATCACCGACGCCGAATAACCTTTGCGGCGCAACCGTTGCCTCTCAAGAGCCATGCCGTAAGCAAGAATCGATCCGCCTGGGGCATCTGCACGGGTCCCTGATGCAGTAAGTCGGCCCGAGCGGGCAACCTCCACGGCGGTTCCACGAGAAGCTGCATTAGATCGGCATACCAAGGGCGTCGTGGCCAATCTGGAGCAATAAGAATCACCAGACCCTCGTGCTGCACGGCTCGCTGAATGACTCGGCCCACAAAGGGCCACGGAGGAAACACATACAGGAGCTGTCCCAACGGCCAGGGTTGAACCAGGCCGTCGAGACCCTCCGACATATGTTCCCTGCGTCTGCTGTAAAAGCGAGCCGCCTTCGCATTGCCCAGAGTTGCCATCAGATCCACTACCTGTGGACCCCAACGTAATGTGAGATCGTGAAACACTTCTGCATTGAGCTCCCACTCTCCGGGATCTAGCACATGCCGACTGAGATAGTCCGCTTGCACATTGTCCTTTCCTGCCACATGAGCTGCCGAAAGCGCCGCGAGGTGCAATTCCACCCAGTGAAACAATTGTTGACTCTCCTCCAGGAGAAGAAGACTGCCTGTTACGCCTTGGCGATTTATGTAGGAGACTGTCACTAAGTTGTCGGAGAAGATGAGCACCGGCTTCCCCTCTAGAAGACTGGCAAACGCTAGCAGCGCTAGATGTACCGTTCTCAGTTCGAGGCGATTGATGGACCACAGACTCTCTTCCGCCGACCAGGAGCCCTGCGCTATGTGAGTCAAACAATGCGCCCCCCAACCGATCAGACTGGCATCCGTAGTTACCTAAATCCATTCCGGAAGCGCTAGGGGAACCCCCGCCTGAAGATGGTCCGGAACCAACCACCACCGAAGACTGACCCGCACGTGATCAGGACAGCCCAAGCGACGAGAAAGAGGATGATGCTGCGGAGACCACCGCGAAAGCAGCACCTGTTGGAGCGGGCGCATGTGCGCTCGGGCCCAAGGCACCAGATCCAAGGCCGCCGCCATCAGCCCCAGTAACTGCAAGTACTTCCAAGCTGTCGGCGCCCGAGCATGCAAAAAACTCGACACGTGAGAGAGAAGCTTCCGAACCCGGTCTGGAGGCAATAGGACAAGTTCCCAAATTCTGTGCTGGATGTCATGTTTGGATCTGGTGCAACTGGTGTAAGATGGTTGCTTAGGTTCCTTCTCTTCCTGAGAGCTGGTGGTTTATGTAGATGCAGATCCCTGGAACTGCTCTGCAAGTCCCTGGCTATGATCTGGAAGGTGTAGCTACTGGTACAGCTTTGGAACCTCTTTCACAAGCTGAGCTGCTCTCTTTGTGACAGAGTGGAGGTTTGACAGAGTTTGCACAGACATGAACCCTCTGCTCTGTTCTCCCATGCAGATGCTCTAAGCCTGCTGCAGACTCTGGAAAATATGAGCGACTGAGTGTAATTATCTAGTTTTTCTCCCTTCCAATGTACTGGCTGGATTCTCAAGGCACTGCACATGAAGGCAGAGACATACTCTTTCATGATGCACTGGCTGTGTGCCAAAGACAGAGTTCTGCTGTTAGGAGTCTCCTCCTACTATGAAATGACTGGCTTCTGGAAGTAAGGAGATCCTGGATTCTCTACAGGGAGAACTATTCAGGAAACTGGTAACAGAACCCACATGTGATGGAGCCATACTGGACTTGGTGCTTACCAATGCGGAAAGTACTTCTGATCTTATAGTGGGAGATCATCTAGCATCCAGTGATCACCAAATGATGTGATTCAGTATTAGGACTTGGGCTGATAAAAGCCATTCAGAAGCGAGGATCTTAGACTTTAGGAAAACTAACTTTGCCAAGATGGGACAATACCTTAAGGAGTCATTAGTAGGATGGGAACAGCTGGGGGATGTAGAAAAACTGGGCAAAACTGAAAGGGGATATTTTAAGGGCAACAAATCTTGTTGTTAGAAAGGTAAATAAATGTAAAAGGAAAAGGAGGCCGCTATGGTTCTCAAAAGAAATAGCTGAAAATGTGAAGAAAAAGAGGGAGGCCTTCAGGAAATACAAGAGACCACAGAGTGAGGAAGACAAGTATCTTTATTTGGAAAAACTTAGAGAAGCTAGCAAAGTAGTCAGGAAAGCAGATACAAAAAGAAGAATAGCCAGTGCAATAAAATGGAGGAATAAGACATTTTTCAGGTATGTTAGTAGGAGGAGGAAAGGCAAAAATGATACTGTCAGACTCAAGGGTAAAGGGGAGGAATATGTAGAACTGATGAGGATAAAATGGAATTGCTAAACAAATATTTCAATTCTGTGTTCACAGATGAAAGACGAGGAGCAGGACCTCAGAAAACACCAAAAAATAGCAACAGAAGTGATGGGGAGCTCGAACAATTTTCAGAAGACTGTGTTCGTGAGGAACTAGCTAAACTAAAAGTAGATAAAGTGATGGGATAGGATGGGATACATCCAAGAATACCCAAGGAACTTGGGGACGTTCCAGCGGCTCCTCTGACTGATCTTTTCAATGCTTCTCTGGAGTCAGGAGTGGCCCCAAAGGACTGGAGAAAGGCTCATGTGGTCCCTTTACACTAAAGTGGAATTAAGGATGAGGTTGAAAACTACAGGCCAGTTAGTCTAACCTCAGTGGTGAGTAAATTATTAGAAACGCTGCTAAAAGAAGGAATAGTGAGGTTTCTGGAGTCTAGTGGATTGCAAGTTTCGAGGCAGCATGGGTTTACCAGAGGCAGGTCTTGTCAGCCAAATCTGATTGATTTCTTTGACTGAATGACCAGGGAATTGGACCAAGCGAGAGCCCTAGATATGGCATACTTAGATTTCAGTAAATCCTTTGACCCCGTTCCACACAGGCGACTTATAAACAAATTGAGCACCCTAGAGATGGACCCTAAAGTTACTGATTGGGTGAGAAATTGGTTGAGTGGGAGATGGCAAAAGGTACAGGTAAATGGAGTTCACTCTGAGAAGGAGGGTACCAGTGGTGTGCCGCAAGGATCTGTCCTTCTTCCAAAATACTTTGTTGGATGACCGAAGGGGCGTTGGGATAAGAAACATTGTATTAGATGAAATGTGAGCTACGGGTGGATCCTAGATAAGTAGTGGCTACCTTTCTCTAAAATGGTTGTTTGAATACTGTTTTGGACTGGAAAATACAGGAGTTGTGCCGGGTCACTGATGTGAAGGGGTAATGTGAGAGTATGAACATCTGGGTGAGTGTCATTAGTAATAGTACGCTATTCACATGATAATACCCCAGAGATTCTGAGACCCGTTTTTCTCCTTTTTTTTTCTTTTCTTTTTTTTTTTAGTTTTTCCCTCTTCTTTTATAAGCTGCTGTTAAGTAGTGAATCATTAGAGTGCTATATGTTTTTTGTATAGTGTATTCACTGTGCACTCTGTAAGTGACCTTATCTAGGACTGTATGTTTACAATCTAGTCAAGACAGACAACACAGTAGCTGTAAACATGGGATACCTCTAGGGGGGAATGGTAAGGAAACACAAAGGAGATCAGGTGAGTCAAGTTCCGAAAGCAGTAGTAAAGAGGTGAGTTTTCAGCCTGGATTTTAAAAGGGCAGAGAAGGTGCCTGACATACAGACTCAGATAATTTTTTTCCAGGCTTAAGTTGCAGCAAGGTGAAAGGAGCGAAGTCTGGATTTAGCAATAGAAGAGAAGGGCACAGATAGAAGCGATTTGCCAGAAGATCGAATTCCCGAGGAGGAGTATAGGGAGAGATAAGAGAGGAAAGGTAGTGAGAAACTGCAGAGTGAATACAGTTATAGGTCAGCAGGAGAAGTTTGAACTGGATGTGGAAACAGATAGGGAGCCAATGAAGTGCTTGAGAAGAGAGGTAATACGATTATGATGAGGATGGCAGAAGATTAGCCGTGCAGCAGAGTGTTGAACAGATTGAAGGGGAGAGAGATGATTCAGACCTATGGCCTGAATACTGCCAAGGGGAGTAGGAGGCAATCCACATAGGGCACACATGCTCTCCCCAGTGGGTAGTGCTTGGCTTGGGGGGGGGAGGGGGACACTTCAGTGCCAACTCCCCCCCACCCATGCAGATGACCAAAAATAAGCAGCCTTGAGGCTAAGTACACCAGCTTTCAAGAAACCAAAGGCCCACAGGACCTTAGAAGCCCACATGAGCTTCTCAGGTCCATGGAATGCCTCATCCTCTAAACATAGGGGCCGGGAAAGGGGTCAGTGATCAGTAAGCCCATATTTAGTGTTACAAATTTTATGTATCGGCTCAGAGTCACTAGGCCTAAGCCATATCCTCTAACAGTCAGGGTGAGGGGACATCTGCCCACAGGAACATGGCCCATGGCAGTAGGCATATATGCACTGCTACATGCCCTCTCATGCAGAGGAGGTGGAGGTCTGAAAGCATCTTTTGATTCCAAACTGTCAAGTTGCCAGTATTCTAAATGCATGTCCCCCCCCCCCCGTACTCTGCCGACTTCAACTCTGGCTATGGAGCCAGTGCTGACTGAATCACAGAGCACAGGCCTTATCTCCCAACACCCCCACAACTAGGGTTGCCAACATTTTCACAGAGAAAAACCAAGACACCTGTGGCTCATAATGTTCCACCTATTCCCCGCCCCCCACCCACACTCCACCCTAGCCTCACCCACAAAAATTACCAAGGGCAAGTGTAGGCAGCCGTAGGGGAGAAACTCTAAAGGTGAAAGGATGAGATTATATAGATCTATTATTAGAACTATGAATATTGTGTTTGAGTGTCTTCTTGGGAAATACTGTAAATGCTGAAGCTCAAGTAAAGTTGCAGTTTAGTATACCTCAGTGTGCTGTGGATTTATTTATGAACTTCCTGCCCCCCAAAGTGGACCAAATGGAATAATATTGCCCAAATAGGAGAGCTACTTTAAACTAAATAAATAGAAATTACACTTACCTTGTAATTTATAATGCCCTGTTCAATGTAATTTCAGTTTGTTCAATGTAAACCGCACTGATGCAGAATAGCGCGGTATATAAGAGAATGTAAATAAATAAATTGTGGTTCCTTGAGTGACTCCGGTTTAGTCCTCAACCTCTGGGTAGTGAACCTCCTCCTGCAGCTTGGAGACTGGGCATGTCAAAAGCTCATGACAACACTGGATATAGCCTGCTGGTCTCCCCCATCAGCCCCCAGTAAACTATTGACAAAGCAGACTCAAAGGAGCAAAAAATCAGTAACTTTTTTTTTTTAACTTAACATTATAATCAAGGGCACGCAGAACATATACCCTATCTACCTACTACTCCCCCTCCAGAAGGAAAGGGACTGCTTCCTGCATGCTCTCCTTTCCGTCGATGCTAGCCCTAAACAATCCAGAGCAATATAGCAATATATATCTAATATATAACAATATCATAATATAACAATATAGTGCAAAACAAATGGAAGCATCAAAATGACTGAACACCAGTGAAGGCCTATATCCACTTTTAACCTTGCACTTCCCCCAACAGAAAAAACACTGCTAAGACCCCATCCCCGGGTGGGAATGAGGACTAAACTGGAGTCACTCAAGGAACCACAATTACCAGGTAAGTGTAATTCCTATTTCCTTATCGTTCCTCCAGTTTAGTCCTCAACCTCTGGGATGTATCAGAGCAGTAATCATTGGGAGGGACCTTTCCAGCCAGATCTCAACACCGCCTCCCTGAAAACGGCATCCTTAGCCGCCAGAACATCTAGGTGGTAGTGCTTACTGAAAGTATGGAGAGACAACCAAGAGGCCTCCCTACAGATGTCCACTGACGGAACCAAACTGTGCTCCGTCCAAGATGACGCTTGCACTCTGGTAGTGTGAGCTCATAAGCTCCCTGGAACTATATGGTCCCGTAGAAGATAAGCCGATGCACTCGCCGCTCCAATCCATCCAGAAATGGACTCCTTCACCGCCGCTTCCCTTTGCGGGGCCCTCCGAACACCCCGAAGAGAGACAATCCGTCTTGCAAAAGTTTCTGAAACATTTAAACACTGCTGCAGCGCTCTCTTGACATCCAAACAGCACAAGCTATGGTTCAATACACTTCCCTCCGACGCACCTAGCGCTGGAAGAGAGACCATTTTAGTTAGGTGAACATAGAAACCACTTTTGGCAACAACGACGGAACCAGCTGCCAGGCCACCTTCTGTCTGGAGACAGAAAAAAAATGATTCCTGACAGGTCAATGCCTGCAACTCTGAAAATCGCCTCGCCAAACAGATGACCATCAAACATACAGTCTTCAAGACAAAACCCTTAACCTATGCCTGTTGCAAGGGCCCCAATAGCACGCTAGCTAATGCTCCTAAAACCAACTTGAGCTTCCCCGGTGGAATTAATATCCTACAATAACGCTACAGTCTGGTAACTGCCTGAGAAAGCGTACCACATCGACCTGTGCATGAGAGCCACTCCCTGTCCTTTGCCCCTATAGCAAGACAGAGCTGTTAACTGAACTCTCCAGGATCTGCCTTTACCAAACCCGTCCAGCAGAAAACTTAATATCAAGGGAACTGACACTGTTGTCGCACGAGCGTGCCTCCGTGAGCACCCGTACTCAAAGATGTGCCATATATGCACATATGCAAGGAACGTAGACTTTTTTTTTTTTTTTTGCGGCAAGGTGGCAAAGACTGCTCTCGAGCAACTCTTTTTCCTTAAGCTTGCCCTTTCAATGGCCACCCCATAAGCAAAAACCGATGCACCTGAGACATTCGAAGGGAACTCCGTAGCAACAGAATCTCCAATGTCGGAAACCTCCGTGGATTCCCGTCTAGCAACCGTATGAGGCAGGCATACCAAGGGCGCCTCGGCCAGCCCGAGGCCCCCAACCACACGTTTCCCTGAAGCGCTTCGATACGCAGAACCACTCGACTTATGAGTGCCCCTGGTGGAAAGACATAGAGAAGACCGGACGACGGCTGCCGTTGAAACAGTGCACCGATGCCTTCCGACCTCCTTTCGCGTCGTCTGCTGAAGAAGCGACCCATTTACACAGAGTGAAATGCCGCCATGAGGTCCATTACTGGCTGTCCCCATATGCGACCGATCTGTGCGAACACCTCCGGATGCCACTCCCATTCTCTGGCATCTACTCGGACCCAGCTGAGGAAATCCGCCGTCACAATGTCCTTACCCGCAACATGCACCACCAAAAACGCTGGCAGCCAAAGCTCTATCCACACACACAGACCCTCTGCTGCGGCCTCTATGGCCACACTTCCAGTTCCGCCCTGCCGATTGATGTAGGCCACCGCCGCGGAGTTGTCGGACAGTACTCACACCGCTCGACCTGTCGCCTGCAACGCCCGGCGTATTGCTCGCATTTCCAGTCAGTTGATTGACCATTGGGTCACCTGTGTACTCCAAGAGCTTTGCGCGAAACGATCTCCGAACGTAGTGGAGTTTAACAAAGTTTTTGGCCAAGCTCCTGGAGGAAAGGTCCATAACCTTTTATTAGAGAGCAGCTGGAAAATTATAATTTTTTTTTTTTATACCAACTTTCATCAATTCAAGATGTTCTACAAGGCACACAACCCAACAGAGTGTCACATCTGTTGTACATGCAATGAAACCCTTAAAATATGAGCATACATGAATCCACCGGTTGCCTCGCTACAAGCATTGAGTAGCCTATTTGTCTTTTTGGAAACCAGCCAGGTCCTTAAGACCAGGATGGGCTACCCTAGGAAACAGGATACTGGACCTGAAAGAGCTTGGCCTGACCCAGTATGGCATTTCTCGTATCTTTATGAACGGAACCTCCCCAAGGTCTCTGCCTTGGAAGTAACAGGCTGCACCTGGCCCTATGGCCCTGTGGCTAGCTCACAGGGAGCAGTGCGGCCTAGTGGTTGAGGCAAGTTGCCAGAGGACCAAGTGTTTGAATTCCAATCGATACCACCAACCTTGGGCCATAAAAACTGGGGTTTCTGGTCCCACAGGTGGTCCTTCTGGCCTTCATTAAGCGACTTAACCCTCTGCTTCAAGTACCAAAACATAAATTGTGAGCCCTTCAGGGACAAGGGAAATAGAAATACCATAATCGACTGTATGCCACCCTAACCTGTAGGCAATAAATACACTCAAATAAATAACTGACTGGGAATATGTGACCACATCAAACACTGGCAGTGGAGAGACATCAGAGCTGGTGCTGGTTCCTGGTCTTCCTTTCTCGCTCTCCCAGTCCTTCTGCTGGCATTGAGAAAAGGCTGAGAATAGATTGTCCAGTGGGCCGGGGACTTTGCGTCCTGGACATCAGAGAGAAAGAGGGGCTAGGATCTGGGTGCAAAGCCCAAAGAGAAAGGGAAACTGGTGACTGTGATTCTGTAGCTCCTCCAGATGGCTCACTCCACAGCAGATCCCACGACTGCATCTCCAAACCCATGTAACACCATGAGGACCTCACGCACTTTATTACAATCGACATCCCCCCATTACTGGAGAAATTACCTTAGTCTGATAATACAGTCTGAGCAAAGAAATGCAGTCTCACTCTGCAAAGAGTGCACCCAAAAATCATACCTAAGCAATTGTGAGCACATACAAAATGCACATCTATATCTACAGGTGACCCAGCACCTGTCACCCAAACACAGTGCAGTGAGCACGCTTGAACATAGGCTGAATGCATGGAGCATACACAGAGTATTGACTTCCTCTATGAAACCTTCCAGTGCCCTGGAGCGCTAAGCCCCAGACTGTGCTACCTAGACGTCCTTCTCTTCAACCTCAGCACGGGCCCTTTAACAAGATGGCACAGACGAGTCAGTGCCCCTGCTAAGTGCTTAAAGCCCTGCTCTGACTGCACAGGCTCTAGAAATAGATGAGAATTTCCTGTGAAGGGCATGCTAAGTGGAGCTATGAAACACACAGGCACCCCCCCCCCCCCCCAGCCTTCTTGCAGTCAGAGAAATAGCAGTGGGATACACCGACAACCTTGCAAGTGTGGGTCTTAGAGGTTGCTGCCTGTGTGAACCTGATGAAGAATATGATTTTGTATTTTACCACCCCCCCCCCCCCCCGGGAAGGGGGCACTGAATACTATATGTGATTCATGAGCAGCGCTGCCATCCGGCGGCCTTTAGGGCACCAGAGCCCAACAAACGATACAGAAGTTAAGAATTTTAAATCTTGGTCATATAATCTTGATTTGCAGAACACTACAATTGCTTGTTTAGTCACTAACCCTTGAGTGCCCATGAGGTGGCCCTGTGGTTATTTCTTCCCTGACCTGCAGAGAATGATCAATCTGATGATGGCTGTATACAGACGATCACAGAAAGGCACTATTGAGTGTACCAGCTGCCCTCTGGTGGCCATAGACCGTAGCACAGGCACTTCTTGGTTGACAGTTTAACTGTCATTATTATTATATATATATTTTTTATATCCTAAGGTTTCCTTAACCTGTCCCTGTGAAACCACAGGAGTTTGGGCCACTTTCATTATAGAATACACAAAAGCACACTTCCAGCCTGTCCCTCCTTCCAACTACAAGTTAGGGCTCTGCTCTTGAAGAACCTAAAAGCTGGCAATTTTCCTAATATCCCGGGACTTAACAGATGCTCCTCAGAGACATGATTAGGAGGGAGAGAACATGTGGCATCAGAGATCAATGGCAAAACTGCTGTCCTATAAAACTAAGAATAAACTTAAAAATAAAGAGGACTGACAACAGCCCTCTTAAGGCTGAGGAACCCCCCGAGCCTCAAAAAACCTACAAACAAAAGAAAAAAACACTAAACCTAAAAATCTAGCTATTCTGCCTGTCGTCTTCCTCACACAAGCAGCTCACTGCAACTCTCGCCATGCGGTCCAAATACCTAGAGAGAAAATGGCCGCCCCTTTGCCAACGAATTTTGGCGCCAAGAACAGTCGCTGCAAAAAGGAGGCCTCAGCAGACCGAAGGCCTTACCTGCAGGGCCGAAAGCCACGCAGCCTGCTCCTACTGCCTTGAATTCATCCGATCCTCAAACAGCGCTGCTGCGCCTGGCAGCCACGGCGAGGACCGCTCAGCCGGTTCCACAGAGTAAAAGTAAAATCCCGCAGCAACGGAGAGGTTCTGTCTCACACAGCTTCAGTGTGGCTGTACAGGTCCTGGAGCTCTCTCCCATACCGTCAAGGGAAAGAGATCCGCACTGGCGAATGCCTGCAGCAAGTGAAAATAACTGACAAGGAGGGAAGACGAGAACTGCTACTAATTTAAAGAGCCAGGCTCAATTTTAAAATTACTGTAAATATAAGGAAATTTGCTCCTAACAACTAAAGGGAACTAATCCCTGATTGACAATTAACCAAAGGTAACTGAATTAAAAGTAAAATTAAAAGTAAAAATCAAAAGTAAAATCAGAATAGAATTTGTCACACTAAATGCTCCTTATCTGTTCCCCTAAGTGAGCCCAGAAGCTAGGCTCACTATTTCCTCCTGCTGAATGGAGACTGGACACACTGGGGACTGATGGGAGAGACCAGCAGGCTATATCCAGTGATGTCATGAGTTTTTGACATGCCCAGTCTCCAAGCTGCAGGAGAAGGTTCACTACCCAGAGGTTGAGGACTAAACTGGAGGAACGATAAGGAATCCTATATATTGAAGGAATCAACACAAGAACCTACTCCAATCCTTCACAACTAACATGCTCAGTGTACTGCAAGATGAAGACTACTGTTGGAGTGATGCATTGCAGTGTAAAGCTCGGATTTCATTCACTGAGCTAACTCCTTAGGCATTAACTATTTATTTATTTATTTATTTACATTCTCTTATATACCGTGCTATTCTGCATCAGTGCGGTTTACATTGAACAAACTGAAATTACATTGAACAGGGCATTATAACTTGGAGATAACTATTTTACAGGGAACATGGGCTATGGAGGGTTAAGTGGCTTGCCCAAGACCACAAGGAGCACCTGTGGGACTAGAAACCCCAGTCCTTCTGGCCCAAGGTTGCTGTCCTCTAGTGGGATTTGAACCCCCCGACCTTCCGACCTGAAGTACCTTGAAACCTATGAAAAAACCTTGAAAAACTATGAAACCTAAAGTGGTGGGCTGCCCTTACATGGTGTGAGTAACCTGCCAGTCAGTCCCAGGACCCAGAATGATGCAGGGACACCGAGGCGCCATGTTTAGAAGACAGAAATGCTGACAAGGATTTACAAAAAAAAAACGATGTGTGTGCCTGATTTGCGTTTAATAAAATATATACTGCTGAGAGTTTGAGTGACATTACATTGATTGGCTGCAAGCATATATATTGATATGAACTGTCTTTGGCAGCAGAGAGCATATGAATAGTTGGAAGTTAAAAATAAGTGACAACATGGACATTTATTTAAGTGAATCAAGGACCAGAGTACAGGCAGTGCAGCACAGCACAAGAGCACCATAACCATCCCCATATAAAAAATCTTTTTTTTAAGACCCTGGGAAATCCAGTATCACTGTTCACACCCACTCACCGTCATTTGGCTGGCTCTGTCTCTAGCTGTGACTGGCTGGCTCTCTCTTTCCACTAGTCGATGAAGAACCTGGTGCTGGAAGCTCCCTCCACTACTCCCTAGTCCCTCCCTCTGTTGTCTCATTAGCTCATTCGGGTGACTTACTCAGCTCCCACTGCTCCCTAGTCCCTCCCTCTGTTGTCTCATTGGCTCATTTGGCTGACTTTTACTCAGCTCCCACTACTCTCTAGTCCAGGGGTTCTCAACTCTGTCCTCGGGACCCACCTAGCCAGTCGAGTTTTCAGGATAACCACAGTGAATATGTATGAGAGAGATTTGCATACACTGCCTCCATTATATGCAAATGTCTCCCATGCATATTCATTGTGGTTATCCTGAAAACCCGACTGGCTAGGTGGGTCCCGAGGACTGAGAACCCCTGCTCTAGTCCCTCTCTCTGCTGTCTCATTGGCTCCTTCGGCTGACTTACTCAGCTCCTATTACTCCCTTGTCCCTCCCTCTGCTGTCTCATTGGCTCATTTGGCTGACTAGTCCCAGCCTGGCAGAATAGCAGCTTCTCATAGGACGGAAGAACAGAAACCTGTCTATGATGGCAGTTCTGCCAACCAACCACAAAAAACCCCCGGCTTTTCAAGTGCCGGTTTTAACAGTCTGCCGGCAGCCGGCCTGGCCATATAAAAATCAACCATGCCGGCTGAAAACCGGCCAGTTTGCAATCCTACCCAGGGCCGGCCCGTCCATTGAGCGAGAATGTTTTTTGCACAGGGCCCCGCGTTTCAGGGGGCCCCGCGCAAAAAACATTCTTTTGTAAAAGTAAAATTGAAAAAAAAAAAGAAAACCTGTCTCCTGCCGCTGTCGGGGCCGCCGCGGCAGAATCGAGCGTGCCGCGGGGCCCCCCTGTACCCGGCACAGCCTCTCCTCCCTGTAGCAGCTCTCTCTTCTGAGCTGCAGTCAAACGCGCCGGCTTGCAGAGCGCGAAGGGAAGAGTTTCCCTTTCGCGACTCTGTTAGGCCCGCGGGGGCTGATGGGAACTTCCCATCAGCCCCCGCGGGCTTAACAGAGCAGCGAGGGAAAAAACTCTTCCCTCGCGCTCTGCAAGCCGGCGCGTCTGACTTCAGCTCCAACGAGAGAGCTGCTACAGGGAGGAGAGGCTGTGCCGGGTACAGGGGGGCCCCGCGGCACGCTCGATTCTGCCGCGGCGGCCCCGACAGCGGCAGGAGACAGGTGTTCTTTTTTTAAAAATTTCCCTGGGCTGGGCTGGGCTGGGCTGGGCGTTAGGAGTGGTGCTGGGCTGGGCTGGGCTGGGGGTTAGAAGTGCTGCTGGGCTGGGCTGGGGGGGTGGTGTTAGGAGTAGTGATGGGCTGGGCTGGGCTGGGCTGGGCGGGGGGGGGGTGTTAGGAGTAGTGATGGGCTGGGCTGGGCTGGGCTGGGGGGGGGGTTAGGAGTTGTGATGGGCTGGGCTGGGCTGGGCTGGGCTGGGCTGGGGGGGGAGGTGTAAGGAGTAGTGATGGGATGGGCTGGGCTGGCTGGGGGGGGTTAGGAGTGGTGATGGACAATGGGCTGGTGTGGGGGGGTTAGGAGTGGTGATGGGCACTGGGCTGGCTGGGGGGGGGTAGGAGTTGTGATGGGCACTGGGCTGGCATGTGGGGTTAGGAGTGGTGATGGGTGCTGGGCTGGGGTGGTTAGGAGTTGTGATGGTCGCTGGGGGGGTTAGGAGTTGTGATGGGCGCTGGGGAGGGGTTAGGAGTGGTGATGGGCGCTGGGGGGGCTTAAACTAAAAATTGGGTGATGGGGGATTAGGACTGGAAATGGGCTGGTGGGATTAGGACTGGTGGGTTGATGGGGGGTTAGGACTGGTAATGGGCTATGGGAGGGCTTAAACTAAAAATTGAGTGATGGGGGATTAGGACTGGGAGTGGGCTGATGGGGAGGTTAGGACTGGTAATGGGCTATGGGGGGGCTTAAACTGAAAATTGGGTGATGGGGGATTAGGACTGGAAATGGGCTGGTGGGATTAGGACTGGGAGTGGGCTATGGGGGGGCTAGGACTGGTAATGGGTTGGGGGGGTTGCTAGGACTGGAAATGGGCTGAGTGGAAGGGGGCTTGAACTGCAAATAGCTGTTGGGGATGGGGCTTGGAATGGAAATGGGCTGAGGGGAAGTGGGGGGCTTGAACTGCAAATAGCTGATGGGGACGGGGCTTGGAATGGAAATGGGCTGAGGGGAAGTGGGGGGCTTGAACTGCAAATAGCTGATGGGGAGGGGGACTTGGAATGGAAATGGGCTGAGTGGAAGGGAGCTTGAACTGCAAATAGCTGATGGGAAGGGGGGCTTGGAATGGGCTCTTAGGGGAGGGAGCTAGGACAGGAACTGGGCTGATGGATGGGCTAGGATAGAACTGAGAATTGGGTGTTGGGGGGAGCTAAGATTGGAAATGGGCTGTGGTGGGGGCTTGGATTGAAATGGACTCATGGAGGGGCTAGAACTGGAAGTAGGCTCATGGGGGGCTTGGTTTAGAAATGGGCTGAGTGGAGGGGAGCTAAGATTTAACATGGGCTGATGGTGGGGCTAGGAAAGGACTAGAAATGGGCTGATGGGAGGCTGGTATTGGAAATGAGCTGATGAAGGGACTCGGATAGGACTGGAAATGGATGGGGGAGCTAGGACTGGAAATGGGCTGATGTGGGGACTAGAAGGGAGCGGATACTGGGTGGGGCTGGAACTAAAAGGGAGCTGATGTTGGGGGAGATTAGAAGGGGATGGGGCTGGGAGAATGAAATGGAGAGGGGAAAAATATTTTGTGTGGGAGGGAAGAAAAATGTACAATTGGCCGGGTATTGGGAGACTAAGTGGGGATTGAGGATGGAGGGGTAAAATTTGAGTGGATGAAATAGGAATGAGGAAAGAGCAAAAGGAGAAAGATTATTATGTTAAAGCAGATGTAGAGAGAGAATGGAAAAAACTAGAAGAGAAGAAAGGACAAATGGACAGCAGACGATGGAGAGATAGCAGAAGACACAAATAAACCAGAAGAAAGTGGCTGGAACAATTGCAACTGAAAAAAAAATGCACAAAAGGTACAAAGATATCTCTTTATTTTGAATTTATTAACTGGAATATGTCAGCTCTGGGAAATGTGCATCATTAATGTCTGTGCTTTGTTTAGTACAAGAGGAAATTAATTTATAGTTTTATTTCTACATTGTTGTTGTACATTCCAAGTTTGGCTTTTAGGGTTCCCAGTTTAATTATTGTCTTCCTGTTTTTAAATTGTGATTCCTTGTTTGGTGATAGTCTATGTTCTGCATGTGTAACTGAGCTGAGGTATTCTGTTTATGTAATTCCTATTTGACATTGTCACTTGTTCTCTTTCCCCAGTAGGTCATGTATTGTTATTCTCTGAAATGTATTGGTTTAATATTTGCAGTGTTGCCTTTTGATAGGTAGTGTATGGTGCTTTATGAGTCCTGGTAGTGCTGTTGGGATACGGTGGGTTTGCTATGGGTTCTAAATGGGCAGTGTTTGTAGTAGTTCCTAATGTGCCTGGCGGTTGGCACTGGATTATAGTAATGTAGAAATCTTTGTCTTTTTTAATCCATACACTCATGAAGAGGCATGTATACTAAAAGTTAGTGTATGGTAACATTATGCAAATATTTATGCAAATGAGGCCCCTTATGCAAATGAGGCCCCGCACCGAGTCTCCGCACATGGCCCCGCACCCCCCTTGGGCCGCCCCTGATCCTACCCACAACACATAACACCAGCAGCCCTTTGACATCTATCCAATGTTTATGCAGGCTTGCACAGCAGTCGATCAAGACAGCTGTTGATGTTTCTATAGATGTTTGCCCTCTGTCCCAGCAGGGTCACTCCTAACATGCAGGCGTTGGTTTTGTGGCTGTCAATCTGTTGTAGTCTACTGCCATGGCAACTGCACCATGCAGCCCCTTTGAACAGATGGCCAGCAGGCACCTAGATATTCAGCTAACATTGCCTAATAGTCCTTTTTTTACTTCTATATGTCTGCCCTGTATCTGCCCTTCATATTTTCTAACACTCATGTACAAACCTTGCATTTGTGATGCACTAGTAAAGAGGGTGCAATTACTGCCTGGTCAGAGGCAGATGATAGTTGCACCCACACTAGCACTCTACTAGTAGGGTCATGCTAGCGACCCTCAGCAGATGCCACCCACTTTCAACCTAACTCTACCCTAACCCCATCTATCTGTTGCCTGCTCTGCTATGCAGCGGATATAGCATGGACACCTTTCGGCTACTGCAGGCCAAAAATGCTCATTAGTGACATCAGAGACAGGAATGAACTCAGGACAATTTCGAGGACCTGTGCCTGCATCACCACCAGCTCCAGGTACACTGGTAAAAAGTAATAGAAGTAGAAGAGGGGTTACCATTCAGGAATAACCACACTATTAGAAGAGCAGGAGTGGAGAAACTCAATCCAGTATCACATACAGAGTTTTCAGTGTGATGTACTATCAACAGTGAAGGGAAGTAAGAAGTAACCTAATTGTAACAAATGGAGGAAAGAGAAGGAATAAACTGCTTGTGATATAGTTTTTGTTGTGGCAGGTATTCGCGTCTCTGATGTTGCTTGATAAATATTGTATCAGTGATCCTACGTTTTGTGTAAATCCTTGGTTCAGAACACAAACTCTAGATGGAACTCATTTACTATGAGATGAGATCTGAAATCTGAATTTAAATACCAAGGGCCATGCAGCTTATACTGGTCCCCATTCAGTGAACCCTGATGTTTAATTCCAAGAGTAAAACACCCTTGAAACTGTCTAATCCCAGCCTGCCAAGCAGCACAAGGACCTCTGTAAGGACTGTGCCTAGGTTGAGAGGGCTACTTGTACCATATGCATGAACTTTACATATGAGCATTTACACCTGTTCCCAGTCAGGTGTAAATGTCTGTGCAGGGCCAACCCCAGAGCTGGTTCAAGGTATTGATGCCCTTGGCAGACCATAAACTTTACGCACACAGATACACATCCTGTCTGTTAAAATTTATTGTTTAGCACTGAATGTCATGTTCTTTGCCACCCTCCAGAAGTTGTCTGGTTTGCCTAAGGATTGGGCTGACCCTATGTCTGTGGTTTCAATTTAGCCATGATTATTGTAGAATTTCTGCTAGCATTTTATAAGGTATACATAGGCAGCTTTGTGCCCTTATAAAATAGGCTTGGAAAAGGTGTCTTGTTGGCCTGTCCCAGTGTCTATTAAATTACCTTGAAGGAGTCATTTAACTTCTGTAGGTTCATTAAATATATTAAACAGAAATGTTAGTATTTGTAACAATTAATCTTACACCTGTGTTCATTTCTTTTAAAAAATGAGGGATACTTTTCAATTTTTATTTCTCTTGTTTTGATAGGCGTTTCAACCTTTAACCTCTTTCCTGGCGTGAAAGTCAGCACCTTCAAAAGCACACTCTGGGGCTGGTCTGACTTTTCATTACAGTGCTGTTCACAGGCTGCAGCATCAATTTCATTGAGGCATGTTGGTCTTAGTCAAATTAATATGTATTCATTTAGGACTTTGTTGTGCTGTTTTGGGACCCCAGTTTAGATTTATTATACTTACTCTCCTCTCCCATTGCTCTACAGCAGGGGTCACCAACCTCCAGAGGGCCGCGGGCCGCACAGCCGACTACCGGGAGCCTCGCGGGCCGCACCCCCCTTCTCCCGCCCCCGCAAAAAAAACAACAAACGCAAAATTATGGTGTTGCTGGTGGCTGCAGTCTGGGCGGCTGTCACGCTCTTCACAAAGAGAGCGGACTGGCGTTGGAGCGCAGACGACACGCGGGTAAACTCCTGCTTCTTCTTGACTGCATCCATCTTGGCGTACTCTGGGTGGACGGACTCGAAAGTGGCGCTTCACATTGTAGTCCTTCAGAACGCCAACGGTCTTCTGACAGATGACACACAGCGCACGATCCTTGTGCAGCGTGAAGAAGAGCTTGTTCCACTCAGGGTTGAAGCCGCGGGCCGCACGTAATGTTAACCGGGGTAGAGCCTCGCGGGCCGCATGAAGGGACCTCGTGGGCCGCATGCGGCCCGCGGGCCGCAGGTTGGTGACCCCTGCTCTACAGGCTTATTTTATACAATTGGATATTCTCCGTGTTTTAACTCTTGAATTGCAGTACTTTTTATATTAAAAGAGATCGCTCTTTTCAAGGCAAGTTGACTTGGCTATTTGAATTACTGTACATAAAGATTTTTGATAATTATTAGAGAAGGGTTCTTTTGCTCCTTTCCCTCTTGTTTCTCAGATTTTGGCACTATCTTTGATGCTGTGAGGGAGCACTCTTACGAGTTTAAGAGTAAGTGCCCTGTATCGTGTTCTTTCTCTAAGAAGTTGCTTTCTTGAGAATGTGGTATGATTTATCCATGTGATTTTACACCAGTTATGGTTGCACTCTGTAACACTGTCCCTTTAAAATAATTTGTGCACACAGTTGTTTTTGTTATTATATTGCACATTCTTGCCTTTATGAATTATTTTACATCCATAGTGATTCAGATAGATAATGTACTCCTCATCCTCTCTCTTCCTATGTGAGAACAGTTTTGTAGTACTGTATATGGAAAGAAGTAGACATATATTAGTGTTTGCTATACCCTCAAAAACATCATGCTACCATTACCAACATTAAGAGACAAACCCAACATTGTGTTGGTAAGGGAGAAAAGGATCTCAGCACCTGTGGGCTAACATGTCCCAGCTACTGAATTAGGCCATGGACTAGCACCAAAATATCAAAGATCCAGAAAAACTCTCTTCCAACACAATACCACCACACATCCATCCATCCATCTATATATAAACATTTAACCACAAGTCACTGTTTTAGTCCACATAAATCCTTATGGATATATAACAGCACATTAGTCCCACAAACCCAACATCTTACACAAGGCTTTCATATGGCTATATAATTTCCCACATCATATTAGCCTCCCTTAGACCCTACGTATCTTATACATCACTAAACAAGCTTCACATAGCTGAGTTTCATCTTGTGCACATACAGTATATCACAACTTATCTCATCTTGTGCACCATTGCTAATCTCTCCCAATGCTACACTGGACGCCCTAAAGCGTTTTGCTGTCGCTTCTTCAGGGGAGGGTCACGGCAGGCATTTCCATACAAATATACACAACTATTAGTGTGTGCTAGAAAAAACATCATATCCATATAAACAACATTATCTTCCTCAAACGGCTCTGGCTCACCTCTCAGCCCAACAAACATCTCTCCACCCTTTACCTCAAATAACAGCGTCTCTACACGCCTCACAGAATACAGCAACCACATGGGATAACCCTTCTCAGCTGCAACAGCCCGCCATTCAAATGCCGGCCGGCAGCCAGTGATACTGATAACTACCAAATCCACCAATCATACTATGCCCTTCCCACATCTAGCGGGAAACCAATCCAAAGATCCCACATTCACTCCTCATTCAAAACCCCAACCTATTTCACACTGTCTGCATCCAACATCAACAATGAACCACTCCCACTGGCAAAAGCCTGTCAATCACACCAAACCTCCTACTTCATTCTGTAAACCATCTACTGCTAAAACCCATAAAAACACATTTGTCTTTAATCAGTAAACCAACCAATCTATCCCCACCAGGATTACTCATCATATCTGACAGCAATATACCAAACTCCCTCTACACCGCAATTGAAACCCGATCACCTCAAAAGCACAGATTCAAAGTTATCCACACTCCCCATACACTTTCTAAATACCCGTGTAGTTTTTCCTACATAACAAGTTGACATGGACAGCAAATTATATATACTACATATGTTTATATATATGTGGCATATAAATGTTTATATATCGTGTGTGGCATAGTCCAACCTTATTTTTTAACACTTGGCTTTTGTTTGTCAATGTCTGTCCTCCTGTCTTTTGTTCATATTTTTCCTATTGAGGCATAACGAGGCATATTTTAAAGGTGTGCTGTTATATGAATGTATTTTTTAACTTGATTGTTTTTGTCCTGCGTTTTAAAGGTTTTAATTTTGATTTTCATTGCTGTAGATTGGTTAATTATTTTTTTTGTATTTATTGCTTATGTTTTTAATGTATCTTATATTATTTATCATTTTTATCTTATATTCATTGTTATTTTATTATTTTATGTTCTTATGAGACAATACCCCTGAGGAAGGCACATGCTGTAATGCGTTGGGGTACTATAAAGGTTGAACCTACTGCCATTACTCTCCGCTGTGTGTCTCCTTCCTTGACATTCCTTTTCCATTTGTGATGCAATAAAATGGGAGGGATTGCCAATGCCAGTGGAGGAATTGATAATGTCGTGGAGTTATTAAATTGAGAAATTTTGGAGGAAAAATTGTTTTTGTCCTTTTTTCTTCCTCTATGCAAATACACATGTATTTCACAAAATACACACATGCATCACAACTGTGCCTCATTTCTGCTCAGACTTCAAAATTACTCCCAAAAAGTGCAATTGGGTAAGGCTTCCCCAGAACCTGCAGTAGAATTGTCCAACTACCGGTCCCTTGCATGTGTAGAAATTGTAGCAGAACTACAAGTATTAGGGGGAGGGATATGGGGAGAAATGTCAACTAACTGAGCAATTTGATTGGCTGTATATCTGCTTCCCTTGACCTACTGGTGCTTTCTGTTTTTCCAACTGGTCCTGGAGTACTCCCTAGCCAGCTCGTTTTCAAATTATCCACAGTGAATATACATGATATAGTTTCCCATGCAAGGAAGGAAATGCATTCAAATTAAGCTCCTGATTGGTCATTGTGGATATCCTAAAATTGTGACTAGATAAAGGGCACCCCTATGGAGTGGAGGAGTAGCCTAGTGGCTAGAACACTGGCTTGGTAACCAAGCAACCAGCGTTCAAGTCCCACTAGCACTCCTTGTGGCCTTAGGCAAGTCACTTAACCCTACATTGCCTTGGAAGAAAGACCTGGCAATCTACTTCCAGTGACACTGCCAAGAAAACCCAGGAGCTTCTGGGTTGCCAGGAGTCAGGACTGACTCAAAGGCACACATTGCATTTTTTTGCAGAGGGCACCCCAGGATCAGCTTGAGAAGCACTGCTTTATAATAATGGATCAAATAAAATGAATTTGAAATTTGATAGCCTTCCACAATGAAAAGAATAACTAAAAACAACAAAGGGTACATATACTGATTGCTTGTAGAAATTTGTCCATCACAATGTGCATGGGGCCACATGGTCATGTGGCAGGAGCACCCTTTAGGTTTTCAAAACTGAGCAGAGATTCTGCAATGAAAATGATTATCTGGATTTATGCTTGCATAAACTGTTGGAATTTTTGCTATCAGTTACTACATGTGGGAAAATGGATTTTGTTCATTTTAAGAGAGCAAAAACCCTAAAAAAATATTGATAAAAATAAAATTGTCATTATGCAGCAATGAGAATCCTTCTAAAATGTCAATGAGGATGGTGAACAGATGGTGAATTAAATTAACAGGAGCCATACTGCGATCAAAGACCCATCTAGAATTATTTGCGTTGTGCTGCATATATTTAAAGTGATGGTTAATCCCTCTATAGTACCCCTGCAGTGAGGAATCATGATGCTAAGTTTTGCACATGGATTACTGTTTTCCCAGGCATCAGTTAAGACAAGTTGGGCTTAAGACGTACAGACTGTGATGCAGGCACCAGAATCTGTAAGCTTTTTTCAACTTGTGCATAAAGCCTTCTTGTACATTGCAATGAAAGCATTAGCTAACTGGATGCCTCTGTTCCCTGATACCAAAGGCCCTCTTACTTGGATCAGAAGTGTTAATGAATGCACCAGCTACCGAGACATCATCATCCATGTACTTTTTTTTTTTTTTTTAATAATAGCCACTTGCAAGGCAAGTAAATTTCTGGAGAATTTAATTCTCACATATTCATATGCCGTAAAACATGTTGATTCAGATCACCGTTGAGTCATTCATTTCTGTTAGTATGACAAGCAGTTGTGCAGAATTCCCATAGTGGTAGGAATCTCAGACACTTCTTGGAGAATAATTGTTTGGGGGTTTGTTTTTCACCTATGCATATTTGGAATTGCAATTCCGCTCTTACAGAAATCTGAAATATAAATTCCTACATGAAACAAAGTTAAACAAGAACTGGTTCATCCTGCCCTTGATCACCACGAAGAAGAATTTGTTGGGTTGATCCTCATTTCTGTCAACAGCAAAATTCCTTTAAAAACAGGGTTCTATATAGTTCGGTCTATTTGTATATTGACTCATGTATCCCTCCTATCTTTATGAAGGAAAGTAGAACTCGGAATGGCAAACCACGCTGCGTGAGTCTACAGTCATCTGTTATAAGACATATGCTGGTGCTGCTTTCACCAATCCTGAGTCCAAACCAGAAACTTATATAAAATCTGAAATTCCCCTAAGATCCTGACTGAACCTGCTTCTTTATTAGAGGGATCAGGATTTGTTCTTGAGTAAATGGTAAAATGCAACAAATGAGGCCATTCTGAACACTTCTAAATGAATTAAATAGACTTTGGTTCCTAAAATGCACTCATTTTCAGCAACCATTATAATCTATAAGAACAGGAAAAATGCACTTGTTTTCACTTGGTTAATGTTTGTTTGGACCAAGCTTCTGACCTTTGGGAGCAAAGGCTAGAAACTCGCAACTGAAGCTATAGTAGTTACATAATCAACATTACAAGTCAGTAAATAATTGTCCTTTGAGTAGCAGCAGGCATGACAAGACTCTGGAGGAGCCCACCGAACCACAGTTTGCTTCCTGAATAAGGACACACACCATACTGGTCCAGTGGACTTCTTTGGAGGGGAGAGGAGAAGAAGACATAGCTTCTCCCCTGTTGACCCCCTTGGCTCTGTCAAACCTTCTCTCCTCTACCAAAACTTCATGCTGTCCCCTACATCCCATTCCCTCTAACTGGCTCAATGAGCCCTCCTTATACTTTAGCTCCTACATCTGTATCATGCTTAACTCAAGCCTCTCTACTGGTGCCATGACTCCCCCTTCAAAGCAAGTTCTCATTCCCCCCCTCCTCAAATGCCCTAAGCTTGACCCTGGTGATCCCTCCCACTACCGCCCAATCGCTAACCTCCCCTTTCTTGCTAAGCTTGCTGAATGCCTCATTCTCCCTCAGGTAGCTGACCAACCAGGGCCGTCCCGTCCATTGTGCAAGAATGTTGTTGGAAATGGATAGGAAGCCAGTGAAGCAACTTGAGAAGAGGGGTTATATGAGCATATCATGGCTGCCGGAAGATTCGCTGTGCAGCTGAGTTTTGAACAGACTGAAGGGGAACGAGATGATTCAGAGGGAGACCAGCAAGGAGGAGGAGGTGACTAAAGAGTGGATAAGTGTCTTAGTAGTGTATTCAGAAAGGAAGGGGTGAATTTTGCTGATGTTATAGAGAAAGAACAGGTTTTAGCTATAAGTGGGATGTGTGTGAAGAACGAGAGGGAGGAGTCAAAGATGACCCCAAGGTTGCGAGTCCAGGAAACAGGGAGTAGTAGAGAGTTATCCACAGAGATTTCAAAGGAGGAAGGGGGGAGATGGATTTAGGTGGGGAAATAAGAAGCCCAGTTTTGGCCATGTTCAATTTCAAATGGCGGTGAGACATCCAGGCGGCAATGTCAAGAGACCATCTCCCACACAAGAGCAGAAAGCTTCACCCTAAACTAAAGACTTGGAAGCCAACCATTCAGTTTCTTCTTTGTCTGCATGTGACCATGAGAAACTTCAAACAGCATGGCCATAATTTCCTGCTGATCATCTCATGAGATTAACAGGCAGGAAGTGTCAACTGCAAGATCTGAACTTGTTCACAGTTGCAATGCTTGGAAGCAGCAAGTAACAATTGTGGAGGGGATGGAGCAGGTGTGAGGGATGTGCAGAATGAGATGGGGCATGAGCTGGGCTGGGCATGTGGGCAAAAGCTCCTGCTTAAAATTTGCTCCCTTTCCCCCTTAGTAGTTCTACTGATGACCTGGAGCCATCCTGTAACCGAACTTTGACCAACTGTTGCAGCAAGCAAGAACTTTTCAGTGCTGAAACAACATCAGGTTTAGGTCTCCTTCCCAGAACGTGACTGGTTCCGAGTTCTGGTGGTGCAGATTGTGCTATGCTAGCTGGCATGCCTGCACATTAGCATTAACCGTGGCTAGTTACCACACACTAAAACACTTGTTAATATCTATTTAATGGTCACCATGGTGAGCATCAATCAAAGTATCGGCAGGAACTGGGATTAAATATGGCAGCAGTAAATGGTGAGATTTTCATTGCTGACAGCAAAACATTAGCAGGAGCATTGTGACACGACTACTAAATAAGTATTGTGATGATACTGAAAGTTTTTTAGAATGATCTTTTAAACTGGTATAGCAGCTTCTGCATAAATTATACATGAGCCTGTGAATTGTGATATATATATATTTATTTACATTCTCTTATATACTGTGCTATTCTGCATCAGTGTGGTTTACATTGAACAAATTGAAATTACATTGAACAGGGCATTATAACTTGGAGATAACTATTTTACAGGGAACATGGGCTATGGAGGGTTAAGTGGCTTGCCCAAGACCACAAGGAGCACCTGTGGGACTAGAAACCCCAGTCCTTCCAGCCCAAGGTTGCTGTCCTCTAGTGGGATTTGAACCCCCAACCTTCCAGCCTGAAGTGCCTTGCCCCAACCACTAGGCCACGCCTCTGCTCCACTATATATATGAGATCCAGGGCTGTTCTCTTTTAAAATCACCTAAGCACTGCAGCTCCATAGAATTCTGCTCCATTGTAATCATTATACTATGTTACTATGTCATCGCATGTCACATCTGCATGGGTGCACTTAACGTCACCTATTGAGGTGGTGTTAGGTGATCCCATGCTAATGTGGTTAGCGTGGAGTGTGAACCTGAAATTAACTGCGCGGAGCACACCACACCCAATCTCCACCCCCACCCCACCTACTCGTGACCCTAACACGAGTTAGCACAGGCATTGTCCCCTGCTGTCATGGTCCTGTGTTAGCTGGCAACAGGTGTCCCAGCATGCATTCAGCATGTGCCAGAACTCACATTGTCAGCTGACCCTCATAGTGCCACTCCCCTTCCCTTTCTTCCTATCCTGTCTTTCTTGAATAGATTATAACTTGATATTACTATACCACAGTCATGGTTCTGTGTGTTCCATGTCTCCATGATCGCCACTATATCCAAGACAGCCTCTTCCATTTCAACTTCTAAATCTGAAACTTTATTTGCACATTATGAGCTTTCCAGATGTTGCCCTTTTCTTTTTCTATACTACTGTTTAATGTTTTACTTACCTGAGGGTGTTTACTTACCTGGGAGCTTTGTTCTTATATCCCTGGTGATCCTAGTTTAAAGCCCTCTTTATTAGGTTAACCAGCCTGTTGTGGAAGACATGTCTCCCCTTTTTCAATAGGTGGACACCATCCCTGCTCAACAGTCCTTGGAAAATCATGCCATGGTCCAGGAAGTCAAAACGCTCTCAATGACACCATTCATGCAGCTATGCATTCAGCTTCAGGATGCAAGCCTCTTGTCCTTGGCCCTAAAACCTTGACAAAAAGGACTGAGAAGAACACCACCTGTATGTCAAATTGCTTCACCTTCTATCCAAGAGCCACTAAGTCACTTTGGATATGCTCAGGTGCAAACCTAGCAGTATCACTTATGCCAACATGAATGAGTATCATTGGATAATAGGCAGTAGGCTAGAGGAGTCTCAGGAAACTCTCTGTAATGTCTCGGATCTTGGCACAAGGCACACCTCCCAGGACATCATGTCTGGATTGTATATGAACATCACCGTATCTCTGAGAAGAGAAGTTACCAACCATCGCTACTCTTTGCTTCCTAATGGTTTCTGATTCTACAGCTTTGGAAGTTTTGAACTGTGGTTCATCCTGTTGCTTCAGCTTGGTTTGAACTACTCTCTCCCTATACCCCTCCTCATGAACTCCACTCTTCCTCTGGCTTTCTTCTCTCATAAGCCTTGTAGTGCTATATAAATGATTAATAGTAGTAGCAGTAGTGAAAAGATTGTAATAATCTCTGTTGGGTAGTCTCCTAAAGTGCTATGTAAACTGCGGAGTGTGCAAAACACAACTGTGAGAGTGCTGAAATGTGTGAAAGGAATACAGAGTACTTGGTCTGTCTTAGTTGAGGTTCATTGGTTACCAATGAAAGAAGGGGCTTAGTATAAATGAATGGTTTTAATCTTTATAGTCTGGGGTCTTTATAGTCTCTGGGGTCAGCAGGTACAGATTACTCTGTGGGGAGACCTGGGGTACATATAGTATTTCATTGGAAGTAGTTCTGTCCATGTAGCCCTCCCACCCATGGTATTTAGGGTTCTGGGACAGGACAGAGTGAAATCAGCTGACTCCCTGATTCCTGAGCCAAATCTCTCCCCTGATATACCCAGCATTCCAGCTCTGAAAAGGCAATCATACAGAAGAGATTTTAAAAGATAGTAAATTGTTAAATAAACTCATGGTTCTTGGTCAATAGGACAAAGAAATTGTCCATAATCTCAATGAGGAAGCTCCTTTCTGTATCTATGAATGGTTTGCACCAGTCAGAGTCTCCTTATTCTAATTTTCAGAACATCCACAAAGAATATTATGGATATGCTAATAGACTAGCTCTGAAGGCGTGGATTTGAGAATTAGGCTGAGAACTATTTGACCTCTTGATGTCCTTTCCATTTCTGTAGATCTATAATTCTACTGTGATGTTCTATTTCCACTAGAAAGTAACACTGACATTTTCACTAATGACCCCATTCATGGCACATAACTAATGTTTTTGTCATTTAAAGTCATTGCCATTGTGAAAATGAATTGATAGCTTCATCACTGGTGCACCAAGGTCCAGAACAATTTCACAGCAAATTGTTTTCTATTCTGAAGTATTTGAACCGTTTCTGTTGCCATGATTGCAGGATCTTTGTTTAATATTTTTGTTTCTGCAGTTTAGATTTCTTAGCATGGATTTTGCCTTCTCTCTCGGTATTTAAAGTAGAAATCTTAGGAGTTGCTTTTTCAAAATCTCTTATGAGGCCAGTATCATGGGCTGGTCACATAAGTGTTTTTGCTTAAATTTATCAAACTGGATAACAGATAAATTTTGGTTATATAAGTCACTATGGGATCAAAACCTATCTGTATAAAGTGGGGTAGGCTCTTATCTCACTCTACACTGCTCCTCGGGAACTCTGCTTCTCTGTAGATCCCTTTTATCAGTGCCCTTCTCTGCCACTGCCAGCCCCAGACTTCATCCATTCCACCTTGCTGCGCCATATGCCTGGAACAAGCTACCTGAGTTGGTGTGTCGGGCTCCTTTTCTGGCCTTATTCAAGCCCAGCCTCTTTGAGGCTAGTTTGGGTCCTGTGCTCATTTATTTATTTATTTATTTGAGCATTTTTCTATACCGTCCCTTCCAGAGATCAGGGGTGGTTTACAGATAGCAAAACGATAATAATAGTGAAATTATTATTATTATTTACAATGAACGGTTTTTTTCATCTTGATTAGATTGTAAGCTCTGATGAGCAGGGCCTGTGTCTTACATCTATATGTACAGCGCTGCGTATGCCTTGTAGCACTATACAAATGATGATGATGATGAGGCAAGATTCAGTGGAGAAGCAGCTTAATGATTTGAGCAACAAGCTAAAACCATGGAAGCCAGGGTTTGAATCCCATTCCTGCTCCTTGTGATCTTGGGCAAGTCCCTTAACCTTCCATTATCTCAGGTATGAACTTATGGGCAGATGCAGAAAAGCTTAGCATGGTGCTTTTCCTGTGCTAGGCTTGCTCTCTGATGTAGGCCTCTGGGGTCTGACCAGCCATGCAAGCGCAGAGTCGGAAAGACTGGTGTGCTTGTTTTTTAAAGTAGAGGTCCACTGCCCTGCTGCTAAGAGAACAGGAAAAGCGTTGGTGGAGCAAAGGCAGGACAGGCCAGGCAGGCAGCACTGGGGGGAGCAGAGGCCGGTGGTCAGACAGCAACTCTAAATGCGCCCCTATTTTTTTGCACCCTGTGCGGCTGCACCACTCACACAGGCCGAGGTTGGGCGCTGCCTAGGATTATGATCAGAGAGGAATTAATGGTTCCAAGAAACAGGCAAGTTGCAATTTTGAGTAATGTAAATAATACTTCTGCTCTATATAACCCAAGCCCCTCTAATTAAACACTTTATTTTTCTAATAGTGGCAGGCAGACACTAATCAAAACGCTATTCCTGTTCATTAACAACATATTTCCAGGTTTAGAACTATAGCTGAGACCAACTAATATAGCCTAATATCTGACAGGCATATGGTTCACGGCTGGTGCCTTGCAATCTCATGGAAGATGCCTGCTAATTGCAGGAACCACTTTCCCAAGGAAGATAAATCTCTATAGAATTATGCCATAAAGGAAGTACAAACAGCGCAGTGATGAACATTTAAAACAAGATGCTTTTCACAGCTGTTGAGTCAAAAAAAACCCAGAAACAATGGATCTGGTTATCCTGAAAATCTGACTGGCCTTGTGAGTCCCGAGGACTGGGTTGGGAACCACTGGACTGGAGGAACCTTCTAGAAGCCAGATTAAGACGATATATTCTGAACACTTCTGAGGAGATATATCATTAGCATTATCTTCAGTATTTGCGTTGTAAAAAGAACTCAAATAACTTATGTTGGAGTATTTTTTTAAGTGAAATTTTTTTTCCATTCACCACGCCAGAAGGAATGTTCAGATGACGCATATGTCTTTGACAGCCAGGAGGACTGGAGAATTATTTTTCTGTGTTCACTTTCAGGGCCATTAGTACATCTGGCAACGATTGATCCAATAATGGTGGCAGTCTTCCCACCTTCTCTCAGATTAAGCACAAGGCCTCTGTGCCATGTCCAACCGCAAGCTGTTCATGCTAGAATAAAGACTCTGACTTGGGGTTCCTGTGTTACAAAGCCATGTGCTGTAGCCCAGGTCACAGAGCCAGTGAGTGTTTCTTTAAAGTATAGTACACCAATGGCCTGAATGATGAAGCCTTTTAGAGCAAGTCATAGTTTTTTTCAGTTTCCAGAGTTTAGCTCGAAGAAGCTGCTGTGTTTGCTGCATTCTTCTCTTAGTAAAACTGTGGCAGGTGCAGGCCTGTGACCCACAGTGTCCGAACATAAGCAGGCCAGCATGGCTAGCTTGACCTGTAAATGAGGCCTGTGGAGAGGCATATAGGATTGCACATCCCCCAATATGCTGCTATTGTAAGATAGAACTCAGTAGAAGTATTGAATTAGCTTAGGTAAGCAGAACTGCAGTATTGAAAGATGGAAAAATACAGAAAAACATGTTTAAAAGTTACTGATAAGAAAAAGTACATCTGCAAAGAAATAATTGGGAGTGCTGACAGATGAGTTGCAGAGCCCAGCTCCTCTGCACGTACAAATTGGTTCTATAACCTTGAAAGTGTGAAAGTAACAAGTTGATGAACTGACCATTGTAATTGGGACTAGAGGGGGGGTATGCAGGTGTCATGCCCACTGGAGGGACATAACTGGATAAACTTATCAGTACCGGGACCAATAGAAGAGGTACGGGAGATTACCGGGACCAATGAAATGTTTTTCTATACCTAGAATGGAACAGAAGTCTATAAAAGTTGTTGTAATGCTTGAAAACTTTGCTCAGCCATTTTGAAATTGACTGGTTCGAGACTTGTGCACAAATAAATGATTTGGACCTTCTGAACAGACTCCTGGTATCATTGGTTTGTCTGCACTTTGCTGCTACATATTCCTTGGTGCATTGGCCGGGAAGTTGTGGAATCAAAGTGTATATAGGGCAATATACCACGACTTTCCGCCTCTATAGGCTTGGTCCTGCCGGGATCGCGCCCTTCCGACGAGGGCTGCTCCCTGGCGCCACCGGTCCCTTGTATCGGAGGGAGCTGGTCGGACCTCGGCGGGTGACGAGCCCGGCTGGAGTCAACGCCTCGAACCCGAGTGAGGGGAGTCCGAGGTCCAACTCATGCGCCTGCTTGGGAAGTTTGAGGACCGGATCCGGTGAGTATAGTTTTGATTTTGGGTCTAGACAGAAATAGAAAGCGCAGTACTGCCATTGGAACTTGGAACTTTGGAATTTGTAATCTCGAGATATTGGGAATTGGTAAGAGAGCATGATCACCTCTCAAGGAAGAGCCGAGTAGCCTGGCATGGGAATTCGCTGGGTGAAACCCTCATCCTTTTTGTAATTGGGAAATTGGAAAAGACTAGTCAGAACAGATAGAAACGAATGCATTCTGGGATACGTTGCTAGCATGATTGTGTGAACGAAGTGTGAATGAGAGGTCTGGCAGCACGGACCAAGTGAAGGCGGACCCCTGAGTAGCGCATTTCCTGACCGGGCGACCGCGTTCAGGTCGCGAAAAGGGGGAAGCGATTGTCGTCTTGTCTTGTTATTTGTACTCCTTATACGTTTCCAGGGCCGTGAGGACCCCTTACCCACGGTCCGCCCTCCTTTTCCTTTTGTCTGTTGTTGCGCGCACACATCGAAATGGGAGGGGCGGGGTCTACTAGAAACACTCCATTAGAATGTATGATCGCACATTTTAAAGAGGGATATTCAGGAGATTATGGTATTAAAATGACAGCAGCCCGTTTGCAAATTTTGTGTACTAGGGAGTGGCCCGATCTAGACCCCATCTGGCCCCGAGAGGGAACGTTCAAAGTAGAGATTATTCAGTCAATACACCGTAGAGTGCGGATAGCGCACCCCGACCAGTACCCCTATATAGATTCCTGGTTAAGTATTTGTGAAGATCCGCCCCCCTGGGCGCAGCGCTGTTATGAGGAACAGTGCAGAATAATGTTAGCTAAAGCAGATTCTAGACAGAAAACGGAACAGCCTAGAATGAAAGAGCAGGATAAGAAAGCCAGACAGAAGCCCATCCTGGCAGATCCTGATTCCCCAGAAATAACTCTCAGGCAGCCCCGAACCCCAGGTCCAGTGAGAGTAGCCCGGCGTCCTGCCCCAGAAACCCAGAGACGGCCAGAGCCGAGGCGGGACCCAACCCCTGATCCCCCTCCTGGAGAAGAGAAAACGGAAGAATTAGCGAGAAAAGAAGAGGAGGACCTAAAAAGCGAGTCAGAAGTGGAGACTGAAGAAGGAGGAGAAAGAGAGAATCCCCCAGATGAGGAAAGTGTACAAATGATTGAGAAAGCCAGCACTAGCACTAGCACGCCAGTGACAGCGAAACCCAAAGCAAAACCTGTTGAGAAAAAGAAAGTGACTCCTGCAAAGGCAACGACAATAACCCTTAGATCCCAAAAGACACCCATAGCAGCTAAACTGTTTCCCTTACGGCAAGTCCCGGGAGTGCCCGTAAAGAATGATAATGATGAAGTGGTAGCGGGACCCCTAACTTATGTGTATATCCCTTTCTCTACAACTGATTTATTAAATTGGAGGTCGCATTACGCCTCCTATACTAGTAAGCCCCAGGAGCTGACAGAATTAGTAACTAGTATTATGGAAACTCACCAACCCACTTGGCCAGATTGCCGTCAGCTCCTGACCACCCTATTCACTACAGAAGAACGAGCAAGAATTAGAAAAGCAGCTATTGAATGGATGGCAGAAAACCCTGCAGCTCCAGCACAGGGGCAGAATATAATAGATCGTAGGGAAGCAGCTCAGAGAGAATTCCCGAATGAAGACCCCCAATGGGATCCAAATACAGATGAAGGATCCACAGCCCTAGCCCGTTTTCGCCAAGGCTTTTTACAAGGCCTGAAAAGGGGGGGCCAGAAAGCTATGAACCTTTCCAAAGTTACAGGAGTTATCCAAGGGATAGATGAGAGCCCAGCAGATTTTTATGAAAGATTAACTGAAGCATACAGAATGTATACTCCCTATGATCCCGAGGCACCAGGAAGTTTATGTATGGTGAATTCTGCTTTTGTAAACCAGTCTCAACCAGACATTAGACGCAAATTACAGAAGTTAGAAGGGTTTGCGGGCATGAATGCAACACAGTTACTGGAAGTCGCTCATAAAGTGTATGTGAATCGTGATACTGAAAGACAGAGAGAATGTGATAGAAAGATGAAGAAGAAAGCTGATTTTTTGGCTGCGGCCATAGTGGAACAGAAAAGGGGAGGTGTCCCTAGTCGAAGGAGCAGAGGAAGAGGGCGGGGTCAAGGCGGAGGCCGGACCCAGAGACTAGGCGTGAACCAATGCGCCTATTGCAGAGAGGAAGGACATTGGAGAGATATGTGCCCGCAACTCGAAGACGCCCAGCATGATGACGACAGCAGCCATCAGTGGCGAGAAGAAAGACGAAGCTATCCCCGAAGCCGAGGAGGAGCCAATCGAGAACAATTCCAGCGAGAGAGAGGAGGAACCATTCAAGCATTGGCCACACCAGCCCATGATGAGAATGACGTGGATTAGGACAGACCGGGCTCCAAGTTTGCTTTAGGTCTCCAGGAGCCTATGGTCGGAATACAAATAGGAGACCAAATTATGGACTTTATGGTTGATACTGGAGCACAACATTCAGTAATAGACAAAAAGATAGCCCCATTCACTACAAAAGCAGTCACCATTATAGGAGCAACTGGTGCCAAAGCCACAAAGTCTTTCCTTCAAAACCGAATATGCAGTCTGGGAGGACAGCAAGTAACTCATCAATTCCTTTACATGCCCGAATGTCCAGTGCCACTACTGGGACGAGATATGTTAGCCAAGCTTCAAGCACAAATATCTTTCTCTGAGCAAGGAGAAATGCAAATGACAGTAAATCCCCAAACCAAACCAGCAGGAGTGATGCTGCTGACGGTTCCCCGAGAAGAAGAATGGAGATACTACATTGATGATTCGATACAAGATACCTATTTTGAACAAACTTTGAAAAGTATTGATGCACCACCTGGAGTATGGGCAGAAGGCAGCCCCCCAGGCCTAGCCAAACATATAGCTCCAGTGATTGTAACCCTCAAGCCTAGTGCTACACCAGTGCACGTCAAACAGTACCCTCTCCCAAGAGCCGCAATTGAAGGCATTCATCGCCACCTACAAAGATTGCTTGAGTATGGCCTACTAAAAGTATGTCAATCCCCATGGAACACCCCACTTTTGCCAGTAAAGAAACCTGGGACAGATGATTATCGCCCAGTGCAAGATTTGAGAAGAGTGAATGATGCAGCTGAGACCATACATCCAGTCGTACCCAATCCTTACACCCTCCTAGGACTGATACCTGCTGAAGCTACCCATTTCACTGTACTGGATTTGAAAGATGCATTCTTTTGCATAAGATTAGCCCCTGTAAGCCAAATATTGTTTGCATTCGAATGGCAGGACCCCATCTCTGGAAGAGGGGGCCAACTTACCTGGACAAGATTACCCCAAGGATTCAAGAATTCACCTACCATCTTTAGTGCTGCACTAAATCAAGACCTTTCAAGCTATCCAGTAGCCCCGGGAAAGAGAGTGCTTCTCCAATACGTGGATGATCTGTTGATAGCTGCCGTATCAGAAAGTGAATGTATACTAGCCACCAAAGATCTCTTGCAGTTACTAGAGGAAGCTGGATACAAAGTTTCCAGAGCCAAAGCACAGCTATGCCAAAAAGAAGTGAAATACCTGGGTTTTCGTATCACCCAAGGAAGCAGAAGATTAGGCAGAGAAAGAAAAGAAGCAGTATGTAGAATTCCAACTCCAACAACCAGAAAGCAAGTCAGAGCCTTTCTGGGAGCGGCAGGATATTGCCGAATTTGGATACCCAACTTTGCCCAAATTGCCAAACCACTGTATGAAGCCACAAAAGGAGAAGAGAAGTCACCACTGGAGTGGGGACTTGAGCAGGACACAGCCTTCCAAAAGTTAAAAGAAGAATTAATGTCATCACCAGCACTTGGACTACCAGATGTCCACAAACCTTTCCACTTGTTTGTACATGAAGAACAGGGAAATGCCTTAGGCATGTTGACTCAGAAATTGGGAAATTGGGAGCGACCTGTAGCCTACCTATCGAAACAATTGGACCCTGTGGCCAAAGGATGGCCACCTTGCTTGAGAGCAGTTGCAGCTACAGCGCTACTAGTGAGTGAAGCAGACAAACTCACACTAGGACAGAACATACGAGTCACTGTGCCACATGCAGTCCTTGCCCTTATGGAACAGAAAGCAAATTATTGGCTCACCAATTCCCGAATGTTGAAGTACCAGAGCATGTTATGTGAAAACCCACAGATACAACTTGAAGTGAGCCATGCCCTGAATCCAGCCACCTTGATACCCATCAGTGAAGAACTCCCAGAACATGACTGTATCGAAGTCATGGAGACTGTGTTCTCCAGCCGACCCGACTTGACAGATGTGCCCATAGACAATCCTGACCAAACCTATTATGTTGATGGGAGCAGTCTCATCCTTGATGGACGACGCTGTGCCGGATATGCAGTCGTCACTCAACACGAAGTAGTTGAATCATCAGCCCTAGCCTCAGGCACATCAGCCCAGAAAGCCGAATTGATAGCACTCACCAGAGCATTGTTGTTAGGAGAAAAACTTATACTGAATGTATATACAGATTCCAAATATGCCTTCACTACCCTGCATGCCCATGGAGCTCTCTATAAAGAAAGAGGACTCATCACATCCGGAGGAAAATCAGTCAAATATGGTCCCGAAATATTGATGTTACTTGATGCCGTTTGGGCCCCAACACGTGTAGCTGTCATGCATTGCAGAGGACATCAAGCAGGAAAAGGAGAAGTTGCCCGAGGAAATAGATTTGCAGATGCCTCAGCACGACAAGCAGCTATGACAGGACAAATTGCCCCACAAGCTATGCCAATGCAAGCAGCATTGTTTCCAGTACCTTTGAATCTATGGACCCCACGATATACCACTAAAGAATTGGACTACTATTGTGACAAAGAAAATGGAGTATTGAAAGACGGATGGATTGAGCTGCCACCAGAAGAGGGCAGTCAACCTCCAGGACGAATAGTAATTCCTGAACTGTTAGGACCATCCTTTGTCAAAGCTTTCCACGAAGCTACCCACTATGGGAAAAGTGCTATGGAAAAAGCACTCAGACCACATTTCTACATCCCTCTGATGACAACCATATCAGCTTCAGTAGCACGACAATGTCAAACTTGTGCCAAGAATAATGCCAAGCAAGGCCTTATTACAGCACCCCGAGTTCAGTCAAGAGGTGTGACCCCCATGCACAACCTCCAAGTTGATTTCACCGAAATGCCAAAAGCCAATGGGTACCATTACCTATTAGTATTAGTTTGTACTTTCTCTGGGTGGGTAGAAGCATTCCCAACCAGAACTGAGAAAGCCCGAGAAGTTACCAAAGTCTTAATGAGAGAGATTGTCCCCAGATTCGGAATTCCAGCAGTAATAGGGTCAGACAATGGACCCTCATTTGTCTCCCAAGTTACTCAGCAGTTAGCAAAAGCTTTGCAGATACAATGGAAACTCCACACTGCATACAGACCCCAGAGTTCAGGGAAAGTTGAGCGAATGAATCGTACCTTGAAAGCCCAAATGTCTAAGCTTTGTCAGGAGACACAATTGAAGTGGCCCCAAGTGCTCCCCATAGCTTTATTCAGAATACGCTCAGCTCCTGTAAAGTCAACAGGATTTTCCCCTTTTGAAGTTTTGTATGGTAAACCCCCACCAATAGTGCAGGGAATCAAAGGAAGTCTAGCCCAAATTGGTTCAGAAATAACCAGACAAGAACTTCTAGCTCTTAGTTTTGTTCTGCAGACTCTCCATACGTGGATCCAAGACCAGTTGCCTATCAACTTGACGGAACCCTTGCATCCCTACCAGCCTGGTACCTCGGTGTGGATCAAAGATTGGAAGAAGACACCGTTGGAACCCCATTGGAAGGGACCGTACACCGTACACCGTCATCCTGTCTACCCCAACTGCAGTAAAGGTAGCCGAGATCGACGCCTGGATCCACCACAGCAGAGTCAAGCCCGCCGCCGATCCTGAACCAGAGCAGTGGACAGCAGAACAGCACCCTGATGTACCCTTGCGAGTTACTTTGAGACGACAACCAGCAGCTTAGACACTTCATCACAAGTGCTTTGCAGCAGCCAAGTCTTTCGAAGAGGATTGCTGTTTTCCATGCAGCAACAGCTTTGTTTCAACGAACCCAATTTGTGTGTGATTTGACACACTACTTTGAGACTACATTGACTAAGCCAGACTTCACAAGCCAACTGAAATTACTAATAAGTTGGTTAATGTGTACTGGACAACCTGAGGATCTTCAATCAACACTCAGCACCCGTTAAATTGCTTCATTAGCAAACGGGACGAAGAATAATAGAACGTCGTGATCAAGATCAGCAAGCTGAGGATTCAGAAGAACTCCAATCAACATCGACATGCATCTCTACTTTTGCTTTGCTTTGGTTGCCTTCTTTGGAGGTTTTGAACAGACTCATGCTTTACCTCCATGCACTGCCTGCATTACTTCTACTAGAATTGGACTGAAAGTAACTCAGACTTTGCTTTATCATTCTTACTATACCTGCAAGGGGACAGTAACTCGGTGTATCTATAACACCACTGAACTAAATGTTTGCACTCATGGAAAAATTAAAACATGCTATAATCCGCATCAGAATCCATCCTATTACACGATGGAAATAAGATGGAAGGATGCAGATGGACCTATATTAGCTGCAACGCCGCCACTTAAGGACATTACTAAACCTGCTGTTTTGAATTTTGATGCATGCAATGCTATTAATAGAGATAGTTATTCCACCTGTGGTACATGGGAGAAAGCGTATCGAAATGACCATAAGTATATGTGTCCAGAAGGTGCCACGGGATGGAGAAAGTGTACAGGTAAAAAGGAACCAGGCTATAGTACTGCCCCAGCAGCAGACTACTATTGCCCGTATTGGGGATGTGTTTTTTATGCTACCTGGAACACTGGTATAACTGATGAGAAAATAGATAAACGAATGGCTACTTTAACCAAGCCAACCACAAATGATAAATGTCAGAAAGATGCTTGTAACCCCTTACACTTATGTATACACAATCCCCATGCATGGAAACAAGGATATAAGTTTGGTTTACGTATTGCTGGAGGAGCAATAGATCCAGGGACCATTGTGTATATCAGATTGAATACTCAAGCCCACAAGTCATCTAAATATCATATTCATAATACTTTTTATGAAGCCATGCATGTAAATAAGTTTGAGATCCCTCACCCCTCACAGAATTTATTTCTAGAATTAGCCGGAGCAGTAGTATCTAGTCTTAAGATCACAGATTGTTATTTCTGTGGCGGAACCCAAATGGGAGATCAGTGGCCATGGGAGGCCCAAGAATTGAATTATTCCATGATTTATAATCAGACTGAATTACACAAGACTACCAGTGAATGGGTGTTAGCTCACTCAATCGTTGGACGTCTTTGCTATGCCAGAACTGGACCCCAGTTCACCCAAAAGGTAGGACAGCTGGTCTGTCTTAGCCAAAAGTACTATAATGCCACAACCAAGAAGATAGCATGGTGGTCAGGAATTGGACATCCTGAACCTCCTAACCCATTAGCCAGATTTCCTGAACTTGCAGGTCTATGGACTAACCTTGCTGAAATCCAAGCCTGGCAGGCCCCACCTGGCCTATATTGGATCTGTGGAAACCGAGCATATGCACAACTTCCGCCACACTGGGGAGGAGCATGTGTCTTAGGAACCATCAGACCTTCTTTCTTTCTTTTAAACACTGAACATGGAGAACAATTAGGATACCCAGTATACACTACCCACCGACACAAAAGAGCACTAAGACAAAAGAGAGAGGCCTTACAGATAGGCAAGTGGGAGAAATGGCAGGGTGATGATTGGCCACCAGAAAGAATTATTGAGTATTATGGACCCGCCACTTGGAATGATGATGGTATGTATGGTTATCGTACCCCAATTTATATGATTAATCGTATTATTCGCTTACAAGCAGTAGTTGAAATAATAACCAATGAAACTAGTCATGCTCTCACGCTTTTAGCTAGACAAAGTACACAGATGCGCACTGCGATATATCAGAACCGCTTAGCACTTGATTATTTGTTAGCAGCTGAAGGAGGAGTATGTGGTAAGCTGAACTTAACCAATTGCTGTTTGAAAATAGATGATAAAGGTCAAGTAGTTGAAGAAATTGCTAAAGATATGCAAAGACATGCTTATGTGCCAGTACAGACGTGGCACTCATTGAAATTTCCTAATTGGTTTGCTAACCTCTTTTCATGGGTGGGAGGATTTAAGACTTTCATCGTATTGGTACTAATCCTTGTTGCTGTTATCTTCTTATTACCATGTTTAATCCCATGTTGTATGCGTTCCATTCATAACACTATTGATAGTACAGTAGAGCGGAAGACCGCAACAAAAATCATGGCTTTATATACAGCCAGTCCTGGTAGAAATCCTTTAGCCAGGATGTGATTCTTCAGAAAGTGATTTAATTCTCACACCTTATTAAGTAATAGGGTGAGATTAATCAAAGGGGGGAATGTGGCAGGTGCAGGCCTGTGACCCACAGTGTCCGAACATAAGCAGGCCAGCATGGCTAGCTTGACCTGTAAATGAGGCCTGTGGAGAGGCATATAGGATTGCACATCCCCCAATATGCTGCTATTGTAAGATAGAATTCAGTAGAAGTATTGAATTAGCTTAGGTAAGCAGAACTGCAGTATTGAAAGATGGAAAAATACAGAAAAACATGTTTAAAAGTTACTGATAAGAAAAAGTACATCTGCAAAGAAATAATTGGGAGTGCTGACAGATGAGTTGCAGAGCCCAGCTCCTCTGCACGTACAAATTGGTTCTATAACCTTGAAAGTGTGAAAGTAACAAGTTGATGAACTGACCATTGTAATTGGGACTAGAAGGGGGGTATGCAGGTGTCATGCCCACTGGAGGGACATAACTGGATAAACTTATCAGTACCGGGACCAATAGAAGAGGTACGGGAGGTACGGGAGATTACCGGGACCAATGAAATGTTTTTCTATACCTAGAATGGAACAGAAGTCTATAAAAGTTGTTGTAATGCTTGAAAACTTTGCTCAGCCATTTTGAAATTGACTGGTTCGAGACTTGTGCACAAATAAATGATTTGGACCTTCTGAACAGACTCCTGGTATCATTGGTTTGTTCGCACTTTGCTGCTACAAAACCTTGTTAATCCTTTTGTCTTTATTTAATTAAAATACACCATGCACACAAGAAATCACTGGTAGGTGGGCTCTTTGATAAATGCTTTGTAAAACCATTAGATGTGCTGCCCCTGGGCACTATATATCAAAAAACAAAAACAAGATAACAATTTTAAGAAGGATAAAAAGAGCTACAAAACTAAAAAGAGACAAAGGGTTTGACCCCTTAAGGAATGAATGTATCAGCTGAAGCTGTTCTCTTAGATCTTTGACAAGGACATTTTCAGTTCCTAGTGTAAGACCCTATTAATTTTACTAAAAGGTGTATCCCTGAAGGGATCGTACTAGGCAAAGTAGGCCAGAGGAATGTACCATCCCTTCACAGCACCTCCTTTTGAAGTTGCTAAAACAGTACAACATGATGTTTATATTAGTGAGTGACCCCTAGTGTTGGTAGGTAATCAAGAAAGGGGGGGGGGGGTTATCCTCTTCTCCTTTGACTGAGATAAGCTGAATACCTTAGTATTGGATCCTTAGTGCTCATTTTTGTAAATACCGACTAGCCACTTCTAATGAACTTATTTTCCCTTTTGTGTATTTTTTGTGTAAGGAATTGAATTTCTCCTTCCTGGGGTAAAAGGAATGAGGTACCCCAAGTACTGAATGAAAGCCTCAGATCCCCTAGTTTCCTTCCCTTGCAAGAGAAAGCCTAGTAGCTGAATTCTTGGATGTCAGGAGTCTGGATTTTGGTGGGGAGGTGAGGGGACTGGAGGAGGCAACAGAGTCAGTGCTAATATGATACTCTGTGGAGAAGATAACTGGAGAAAACAGACAAGATCAAGAGGTACATCACAAGTATAAAGGGAAATCGTAAGTAGAAAAGACGAACCTTAACGTTTGTCCAGGAAAAGCTTTATAGTTTAAGATGGTACTGAGGTGATCACAGGAAGCAAGTGAAGAAAGAATTCACTTATGAAATGATATTTGTATTCTAAGCATGATGACAAACCAAAGAAATATATCAGAAAAGAAGGTTTTTTTGGTTGAAGAAATCTCGAAGTAAAATTTATGCTGTGTTGGAAAACCACAACCATATGGAGACTATTTATTGGGAAAATGGAAAAAAATCTCTCAACACCTAATGCACTGAAGAATTCCATTACCCCTCCCTTCCTGATTGAAGAGCTCACACCAGGGTAAAATTAAGTTAGGACTCAGCACTTGTACTAAATGTGAGCCCTCTCACCATAGAAAGGACCCAGGAGGGTGTTATATTGGAAAAAAGTAATATCCTCATGCATACCAACTGTTAGGCTATAAAACAGTGCTAACACTCCATGGGTAGGACGTCTACAGTCTACACATCCAGCTGTCATGTCTGCTTTGTTGTACACAGTTGATTGTTTTTCTTTATTGAATTTTCTAACATTATATCAAGAATAAACTTGAACAATAAGGAAGAACATTTTAGTACAAACAGAGGGGAACACAAAAATAGTGAAAATTAAATCCTCTTCTTTAGAAAAGTTCACAATCTAGAGGAAAATCCAAGAAAAATAGAACCATAATAGAATGGTATTATAGAAATATTAAGAAGGAAAACTTGAAATGGGAGTTCATGATCCATTTATACAATTCAACACAGGTATCTCAATTCCTTTGTAAAAACATCCTAGGGTTCCATAATGGTATTTTTCTATAGATTTGCATCTCTTTATTGAAACAAGGAGTTTTCCAAGTTTGGGAGGGTTCGTGTGAGTAAGGTATGGGTGATGTAGCGGGCAATGGGAGACAGCCCTGGGGCTGTGCTGTCGGCTACTCTATAGGAAAAGAAGAGAGGAGTGTCTTCCTTTCCATGAGGAAAAAATATTTCACCTCTAGAGTATGTTCTTTGCAGAGAGTCAGTAGAGAATCAGAACAGTTTCAGAGAGGGTGAGGATCATTGAGTTGGAAGGATATATGCCTCGTCCTGGGAATTTGTTCTCTGAAAAAGTACTAAAGGTAATTTGATGTTTGAGAGTAAAAAAGGTTAAAAAAGAGGAAGATCCCTGAGGGAACAACGGGAGACCACATTCTCATTATGGAGAATGCTTAAGAACTCTGAGATGGGACTAGTATCCCCGCCTGTCACGCGGGAGACCGGGGTTCGATTCCCCGACGGGGAGCCAGGGGCAATCTGCTCTCTGATCCTGGGCAGAGAGGGGGTTGCCTGTCACATTTCTCAGACAGAGTCTTTTGCTCTCTGCACTGGTGATTTATTTTTATGTTGAAAACATGGCCCCACAGACTATGCATTTGGACTGTACTTTGTTGCAGATTTCAATGTTATGATCAGTACTTGGGTGGCTGATGCTATCTCTTATAGGGTTATAATAGATATAGCATTACAGTAAAATAGAAAAGATAAACATCTTCTCAAAACCCCCTGGCTACAGCATGCTATCAAACACTGAACTTTGTGTGCTTTAGCAAAAGGATAGGTACAAGAAAAAAAATTATTGACAAACCACAGCATGCAGATGGCAGGAGGGTTTACTTCAGAAGAGTTTTTCTTTTCCATAAGCTGAAACATAAGACACTTACGGATATATAAGAGGGCTCATGCATGACCAGTCTAATGTAATTGGCTTGATCCAGTTTGGACACTGCAATATGATACACCCCCCTCCAGAGTATCCATGCAGAATGTGAATGGCCTGCTCCAAGAGTACACATACCAACATCCAGGTGTATAGCAGAGATAAGGCTGGCACATCAGATCTTCTCCTGATCTCATCTTTCTCCATTACAATCAAATTGCCTATTTTATTTATAGTATTTAGCTCATGCTTTTCAGGGAAAGATCAAGGCAAGTTACATTCAGGTACAGAATATATTTCTCTCTCCCCAAAGGGCTCAGAATCTAAGTTTGTTCTTGAGGCAATGGAGGGTAAAGTGGCTTGCCTAAGGCCACAAGGAATACCAATAGGAACCCTGGTCTTTCTGGCTGTAGGTTGCTGCCCTAACCACTAGGCCACCCCTCCACTACTTTTTATTAAGAGTTCACAACCCTGAGGTGTACCATGGAGCTGACTGGGGCACATATCTTCCCGAACTCCTCAAAGGAACCACTGTTTCAAAAATCCCTATCATCTACAAATTCCATTCTGCTATTGCTTGCTCTAGATCTGCATTTAAACATCTCCGGTGCTGGAATCCACCTGCTGCTGCTCTCTACTGCCTGCCTGTCTGTGACCTAATTTGTGCTGTTTTCAGCTGTGCCTCACCAGCGTTTGTTTGTGTCTCCCTCTGCTCTACTCCAGGTACCTCCCCTGTGCTCTCCTCATTGGCTGCCTGTACCCAGAAGTGACATGCCCCTCCCGGGGCCTCCTTACTGCATTTAAACATTTCCGGTGCGGCTCCCCGCACCGCGGGGGCGCATGCCGCAGGCGCGTGCCCAAGGAGCAAGACATGCTCCTTGGACGAGCTCCTTGGGGCGAGATCCGGAGCGGCTATCCAGAGTCTGCAAAGTTATTCCCCAAGCATCCGAACTACTCTACATGCCCACTGCCGCTCACTCATTCCCTCACGGACACCGGTGCTTCACAATCCCCGGGTCCACCATTACTTTTACATGGTAAGTTTTCTGTTTGGACCTCTATCCTGTTCCTTTTCTATTCGTTGTTGCTGCTTTCTTTTCCCATGTCTTCTATTCCCTCTCATTGGGGCTGGCGACCCGCCCCTTTCAGCCTCACTCTCCCTGGCCATCCGGCTCGTAACCCTGCTAATCTGATCTACTGTTCCTGCTCTCCTTCGGCCCTACCTTTCCCCCATCTCTGTTGTTCCTTCAGCTTGCTCTTCTTAATTGTCGTTCTCTTCGCTCAAAATCCCTTCTCGTTAGTGATCTTATTTTGCAACATGCTCTGGACTTATTTTTTGTTACAGAAACCTGGTTGAGGGAGGGCGAGGAGCCACTCCTCAACCGCTGTCTACCCCAGGCTACTCTGCCTTGTCCACCTCTCGCCAGGGTAGGAGCGGCGGAGGAGTTGCTGTCATCTATCGCTCTTCCCTCCCTCTTCAGGAACTTTCCTCTGCTTCTCTCCTTTACCCAGAATCCCTGCTTCTTCGTTTAGGTTCTTCCCCCCCTCTTCATTTTATTCTAATCTATGCCCCCCCTTCTCTCTCGATATCTTTATGGGACTCTCTCTTGGCCACTATCTCAAAAACTTCACTTCATTACCCCCATCTTTTGATTTTAGGGGACTTCAATGTCCATGCTGACTTCCCTTCTACCTCTCGAGATCTTACTTTTCTTACTTTCTTGTCAGATCTGTCTCTCCATCAGTTTGTTACATTCCCTACACATTCTGCCGGTCACTCCCTTGATCTTCCTATCTCTTCTGTTTCTTCTCCTTTCCCTCCCTCTTCGCTTTCTCCTCTTGCCCTTTCCTGGTCTGATCATTTCTGTCTTCTCTTTTCCCTCCCTCTCTTCTACCTCCTCACTAGGATCCCCGAATACTCTTTTTACTAGTTCTGATCCCTCAACTCTGACGCGCCACATTACTGCTAACACTCTCCTTCAGTTTCCTTCTTCCGACTCCTTGTTCCCAACTGATTTCCATTCACTCACTGTCGATGTCCAGGCTCACCTTTGGAGGTCTTCTCTCTCTGCTGCCCTTGATAATGTCGCTCCTCTCCAGTCCCACCCTTCACCATGTCATCACCCCCGGCACCCCGGGTTCCATCCTGGTCTGTTCCTTCATCGTAGATATCTCCATCATGCAGAGTGTCTTTGGCGTAAACATCCTTCTTCCTCTAACTTGCAATAATTCCGCCTCTGTCATCGTCACTATCGTTCCCTTCTATACTCAGCTAAACGTGACTATTACTCTAAGCTTATTTCTTCCTCCTCAAATTCTTCTCTTCAACTTTATTCTGTCCTCTGCACCCTCTCTGCTTTTCACTCTTCTTCATCTCGCCCTCCTCCTCTCTCTTCCCCCGATCCCACCTCTCTAGCCTCCCATTTTGCTTCTAAGGTTCTTTCCCTGCGCCTCTCCTTTCCTTCATGTCCTCCTCCCCTTCCCCCCCCCCCCACTTTTCCATCTATCCCCTCCCTCTTCCCTCTTCCCCTTCCCTGTCAGTTCCCTCACTTTCCCATCTATGGTCTACCTTTGAACCTATCTCCCCCACAGCTCTGTCTAACACTTTCCCCTCCACCCGGAAAACAACTGCTCCCGCAAACCCCATCCCTTCCCGGTGGCTCTTGGAACCCTCTCTCACTCTTTCTCCTTTTATTCTTTCTCTCTATAATTCTAGTCTTTCTTCAGGTGTCTTTCCTACACCCCAGAAACACGCCTTTGTTCGTCCGATCCTGAAAAAATAGTTCCTCTGACCCCTCCTCTCTTTCTAATTGGCGTCCCATTTCTAATCTCCCTTTTCTGTCTAAGCTTCTCGAAAAATTGGTATTCTCACAACTTTCCTCCCACCTTGAAGCCTCCCTCACTCTTCATCCACGTCAGTCTGGTTTCCGTCCTGGTCACAGCACTGAATCTGTTCTCCTCTCTCTTCTCAACGAACTACACTTTGCTCACGATCATGGCCTTTTCACTCTCGCTGTTTCTCTTGATCTTTCTGCTGCCTTTGATCTGGTTGACCATTGCACTCTTATAGCACGTCTTCGGGATGCTGGTCTCTCTGGCATGGTACTTCAATGGTTTCATTCCTTTCTTTCTTGTCGGTCCTTCTCAGTTATCTCGAGGTCATTTTCCTCTTCCTCCACACCTCTTCCCTGCGGTGTCCCACAGGGATCTGTTCTCTCTCCTCTCCTATTTAATGTTTTCCTGGCCCCCCTTGCCCTTCTGGTTCAACAGCATGGTATCTCTGCGTATTACTACGCAGATGATATATTTCTCCTTCATCACACGGATTCTCACACCCCTGATATTACTCCACTGAACACCTGTCTCTCTGCTGTAGCCTCTTGGTTTTCATCTAATTTCTTACGTGTCAACCCTTCTAAGTCTTTTGCTATTTGGTTTACTTTTGGGAGCCCCTCCCCCACTTCTGCCCCGCTACTGTCTTTCCAGCCCATTCCTCTCATCTCTTCTCTTCGGTATTTGGGTGTCACTCTCGATTCTTCTCTCTCTTTTAAGGAGCACATTTCTTCAGTTGTTCAGCATTCCTTCTTCTCCTTAAAACAACTGCGTGCTGTTTGTCCTTTCCTTTCCCCCTCCGCTCTGACTACCTTGCTTCTCTCTCTTGTCATGTCTCGTCTTGATTATTGTAATGTCTCCTTGGCCGACCTCCCCCAGTCCCAGCTCTCTCGTCTCCAACGTGTCCAAAATACTGCTGCACGTATCCTGACACACGCTGCCCGGTTTGATCATGTCACTCCCCTCCTTCTTTGTCTACACTGGCTCCCTATCACCTATCATATCCAGTATAAGTTCCTTATCTTTGTTCACAGATCAATTCACACAGGCACTCCCCTTTACCTTGCTGATCAGGTTCATCTGCACATGTCCCATCATTGACTTAGGTCTATACATATTAACCATATGTCCCTCTCCTCCCCCTCACAAGCACACTTGGAATCTACCCGTTCACCTGCTTTTTTCTTCCTGGGCCCAAGACTCTGGAACTTGCTCCCCTCCACCCTCCGTCTATAACTATCATTTAAATCTTTCAAGGCTAAATTAAAAACCCACCTCTTCTGTCTAGTATTCGATCTTCCTCCTCCCTCCTCGCCCCTTTCCCCTCCTCCTCGCTGATGCACAAGTTACTTCTTTTCTCCTTGTGCTTCTTGTCTCTCTGTCATGCTTTAATTTTTAAATGGCGTTCTTTTCTATATATCTGCAGCTTTTAATTTTTGATTGCAAACCTCCCAGAAGCGTTTGTTATGGGCGGTATAACAAGTTTTAAATAAACATAAACATAATAATGGTTGGCTCCATTTCCATTCCTGTAAAAAAGCAACTCCTGCTTCTCTATCCATCTATATCAATGACCTAACCCATTTCTTCTGTTGTTGTTGTTAAGTGCCGTCAAGTCTGTGCCGACTCATGGCGACCCTCTGGATAGTTGTCCTAAATTGTGTTTGATCTTCAGTCGGGTGGCTCATTATTGACAGACTGGCACCCATAGCTGCTTTTATTGTATCGATCCATCTCATTGCTGGCCTTCCTCTTTTGTGTCGACCTTCTACCTTGCCAAGCATGATGTCTTTCTCTGTTGTTGGGGCTTATACCTGAATTATAGTTGTGTTGATGGACTTTCCTCATAGACGAATAGAAATTAAGCGTTCACTGACTGCATTGTATTTCATTACAGCTCTTGCAGGTTTCTTCTTAACTGTAAATGCAAAACCATTTCTTCTTTGTCTTTCATTTCTAGTATAGTAAACCATATGATCATATAGGGTTATAATAGATATAGTATTACAGTAAAGTAGAAAATGATCATCTCAAAACCCCCTGGCTACAGCATGCTATCAAACACTGGAGTTTGTGTGCCTTAGCAAAAAGATAGGTACAAGACAGCAGCCCTCTTATATATCTGTAAGTGTCTTATGTTTCTGCTTATGGAAAAGAAAAACTCTTCTGAGGTAAACCCTCCTGCCATCTGCATTTCTTCTGTATCCATTCCCATACCCTACCTTGATATAAAGAGGAATTTTACAAATGACGTCCAAGTAAAATCTGAGATGTCCAAGCCAGAACATCTGAAAAAAAAAGCAGGCATGTCTAAATTCAAGTACCATTTCACAAATGTGAATGTGCCCGATATGGACATCTGAAGAGGTATCTACATAGACATCCCCAGAATAGTATTCCAGACCATGGCCGTCTAGGAATAGCCTAATGGTTAGAGTAGTAGGCTAGAGTCAGGGTTCAAATCCCACTGCTATCACTGTGATTGTGCAGAGTACTGGGGATGGTGGCGTGCTATCGTCTCTACTTTCTCTGGATGTTTTATGGCCAAAACCAGCACTTTCCCGATGCCTATTTGTGCCTGGAGCAGGTATAACCTTAGACAAGGCTCCAGATGGCCAGGATGTTTTTGAGATCCGACAGTGACATCCAGGTAATTGGAACACCCCAGCAACGTCTTCACCATGCCCACATTCGGACTCGGACGTCCTCACGCTGAGGACATCCACAGACACAGTTTCTAAAATACCTCAGGAGTTGTCTCCATGCTTTGAATGTCTCTATGCCTGTTTTCAGACACCCAAAACATGAATAGGGTTTCTAAAATAACCCCCATAATGAGGACTGTAAAAAGCAATAATCAGATCATATTACTGGACTATTTAACAGAAGCTCCAACACATGTCCCTCGGTACTATTATGAAAATTTAAATCCAATGATTGACCCTGTCTATGAATGGAACCCCTAACAATCTATTTAAAAGAAAAGTCTTTCATCTCTTCAATAAAACACTCCTAACCTTATTCCGTACCCCCCCCCCCCACCCAACATTAACAGTAATTCAAATCCCTGCATGCAATCAAGTTGGGGAATCATAAAGCTGAATTTGCAACCAGTCCAAGTAGCTTATCCATCAGCACAATTCCTGAATTAGGGTCTCTACAGATTAACAAAATGGTTATATCCCTATATTTCTTAGAGCTCAACAATAGAGCCTCAATCCCCACCACCCTTATCATGATCTATCCCATCCCCATTCCACCTGAAAAAAAAGCCAGCACTCCCCTCCCAGAAACCCCAGAGCATTAAAATGGAATAACCCACTGAGCAAATTTTAGTCAATAAAATATCATAATTTCCTTTACACCAAGATTTTGCAATTAGAAATATGTCCAACGTCTTCTCAACTAACACATCATGCATTATATCTAACTTTACCTTTAGAGGCCAAATCCTTTTCAATGCACAACCCCTACAGAAATCCAGTTTTCATCTGGACTAAAATGTGCCGCTGGAATGCAGCATTGCTTTAACTTAGGGGCAGACGCTAAGAGACACGCTCTTAAAATCATTACTGTTCTAAAGTACCATTTTGAAATTACCTGTAGCCAGGGCTCATGCTATCACTGGGGGAACTAGGCAGTTGCCTTGAGTGCTGACCCTCCGAGGGTGCCCATTGCCGCTGCTGTCGTCCCTCTCCGGGACTGACAGCGGCAGCCATTGCCTCAAACAGGTCTGTGGCACTTACTTTCAGGTTTTGGCACTGCAGGGCTGTTTGCCTCCGCCTCTCTCTGACCCTGTTTGCAGAGAAAGTCGACATCGGGTGTCAGAGAGTGGTGGAAGTAAACAGCTCCGCGGTGCAGAAGCTTGAAGGCAAGCCTCAAGGGGTTGTTTGTGACTATTGTCGCCGCTGTCGGTCCCAGAGAGGGGTGGCAGTGGTGGAAATGAGCACCGCAGGGAGGCGCAGGGGATGAGGTTCGTCTAGGGCGCCTCATCTTGCATCTGGTACACTCTTTTGAGGGCATCTTCAGCAGTGGCAGCTAACACAGTTTTGGCAGCTAACCATCGCCACTGAAACGTAAACCTGGATAGTCAATTCCAGGGTCATATCCAGCCACCAGCATAGAATATCCGAGTTGCCAGATAGCAAAGAAGTTGACTGGACAGCGGCGATATTCCGCCACTGGCTGGTTAGCTTCGGTGACAAAATGAGGTCAGCCTTTAATGTGCCTAAGTTTCCTGCTTTGCAATAACTGGGCAGCAGCTCGATATCGTCGCTGCCCTGTTATCAGCAGGTGCCGCCCCCTGAAGGCCCCAATGCTAGCCGCTACTATCGGAGCATCCAGCAATGGCACCCACAGATATTCAGCAGCAGTAATCAGCTCTTCTAGCCACATTAATACCTTTGAATATCAGGCCCTTTATTTCTTAATCAAACCACACTGTGGTTTTCTTAATTGATGTATCACAACTTGAATGTTAATAGACTCTATGACCTTATTTATGCCTTTTACCACCAGATGGCACCATTATATCAATGGTTCCTTCTCCTGTTTTTTTCCTGAGCTGATGTATTTTCAGCCACACATATTCTGAAACTCATCAGGGCTGTGCCCCACATCTGCAGAAAAGTCATCGCACAGCCATGGAAACCCAGCAGAACAAATTAATAAGTCACACCACAGTAGATTTATGGAATGAGTGAAAATTATATTAACAGATTAATTATGCTGTGTTAATAATCCCTATGACTTTATGAGATGTTCTAAGACCCTTGGACTTTTTTTCTATTTTCAAAGACTTAAAATAGATCTTATAAAATTAAAAAAAAAATCTTAATAACCCGTCTATATTGAAATTCAAGAAATCAACTTTATTTCCTGATAAGATCTACGTTATGGGGTCTTGAAATCATCTTTGACAATTGTTCATGCTAGCCGAACAAAAAGTGCCATTATTGCAAAGAATCTATGCTAACAAAGTTAAATACATATTTAACAATGCAATTTCCAGATCCCCTCTGTTATGTAAAGGAGACCCTGGCTTGGGAAGGGAGTTTAGTCTTCAAACATTCATTATCTTTTTCTAAATCTCATGTTTATCCTACTTTTTTACTTCATTTGAGCCACTTATGGTGTTCATGAATAAAGATGGTACTGTCTCTCTACCTAGTTTTTACTGACAGGATAGCTGAGCATCGATAAATCTTTCTTTCTTATATTTTCTAACAGCAGAAGTATGGCTGGTATCAAAGCTGTCACCCCTGTTACCACTTCTGCATCCATCCAGACAAATAGCTTGATCCAGGTTGTGAAACCAGTTCAGTGTGCAAGATGCCTGCAAGCTGAATCTCTCAGGAAGCAAGTTGAGAAACTGAAAGAAGTTGCAAAGCTGAAGCATTCATGACAAGGAGAGGTACATTGCTGAAATATTTCTAGAAACTTCTAAGACTTTCTGCAGAAGGGATGATGACACTATATAAAAAGGGAGGGAGGCATGGCTCAGGGACAGCCACATGGCCAGGGCTTGTGCCTAAGGTGGAAGAAACCCTTGGGCTGGCCCTGCAACAACCACTAGGAAGTGAAAGGTAGTGACAGTTGGTGACTCCATCTGTCATCCGGACATGATGTCGTGGGAACTATGCTGTCTGCCTGGTGCCAAGATCAGAGGCATTACAGAGAGTTTGCCAAGAGTGTTCAAACCTACTGACTGTACCAATGCTGCTCATCCATGTTGGTACAAATGATAGTGCTAGACTCTCATAAGCAGGGGCGGCTCAATGCAATCTGCTGCCTGAGGTGAGGGATGAGATGCCCCCCCCCCAGGTGGGGATCTTTCTCAAAACTCCAGTCAGGGACTGAACCAAATCAAAAAGTCAATTAGATAATGTGGAGCAAATGCAAGATGTTCACACACCAAGGAACTAAAAGAAAGAGCGAGAGCCACAGCAGTTTATAACTCCAAATTATAATTCATTTGTATTTTGTTGTTATAAACTGTGTTATGGTGCTTGCTTTTTCTTTTTGAACATAAATTTTGCATTCACAGAACCCCCTCCTCAACAATGGGTGCAGAGCAGAGGTAGGACATTCACCCACAGAACTCAATATATTAAAAAAAAATCAGATTCTGGTCATCTCACCGACAAACATTCTCCAGTACCAGGCATATTGGAAACTAATATAAAACCCTACTAAAGACACTAAGATCTGTAAGGCCAAATCTACCATACCATACCAGCATACACTTTCAAAACTCATACAATAAGGGGCCTACCAAGAAAAAAGCAGCACTATAAACACTGCAATGGGTCCCAAAACATCCATACACCTATTTGAAAAGCTGAACAAGTCAAATTACTACAGTACAGATCCCTACGTACAAACTCCATGTTAACAGAACACCTGGCCTTGGTCACACCTTCAGAACACAGACCCTCACCAAGTACAGAATAAGTGACCACAACCTAAAGCAAAAAATAAAAATAGGTAGATAAAAATTAAAATGAAACCCCAAGAAGCCAGACTCCGCATGCGGTGCCACACCAGATAAGAGATGCAGTTCCCCATACTGTGTGAAATATAGATAGCACAAAGTCCAATCACAAAATTTAAAATAAAATTATTTTTTCTACCTTTGTTGACTGATGATTTTTGATCATTCTGGTCCCGATCTGAGGTTTCTGTTTTCCTCTGTCTTCTCTTAGCTCTTTTTTCTGTGATCTATAGTCCATCTGCCATTTCTTGTGTCTCCTTTTGCTTTCTTCATTTTCTTCCATCAGCCTTTTTTCAGTCCCAGTAACTCTCCCCAGTATCAGCATGCTTTACAGCCTCCCCTCCCAATACCAATCCTCTTGCCTTCCCAGTACCGCCACTGGTGTTTATTCTCTTCCAGTCCCCCTCCTTCCCTATCATCCAGCCCCTTCTAGTTAAAATACCATCCCAGCTATCAGCGAACTTCCAGTCCCAGTGCCCCCTACCATGTCAGTTCCCTTCCAGTCACCCTCTCCCCTGTCCATCCGCCTTCCAGTGCTCCCTCCCAGATCCCCCCCCCCCCCATGTCTGCTCTGCTCCTTTCCAGCTCCCCCCTGTCTGCTCCCTTTCAGCCCCCCTCCCCCCCATTCCTGGCTCCTTCCAAGCCCCACTGTCTGCTCATAAATGACCTGGAAAGTGGAATAACAAGTGAGGTTATCAAATTTGCAGATGACACAAAACTATTTAAAGTTGTTAAAACCCAAGAGGATTGTGGAAAATTGCAAGAGGATCTTGATAAGTTGGAGGACTGGGCATCAAAATGGCAGATGAAATTTAATGTGGACAAGTGCAAAGTTATGCACCTAGGGAAGAACAACCCAAACTATGGTTACACGATGCAAGGTTCCACATTAGGAACCACCACCCAGGAAAAAGATTTAGGCGTCATTGTGGATAACATGTTAAAACCCTCCGCCCAGTGTGCAGCGGCGGCCAAGAGAGAAAATAGAATGCTAGGTAACATAAGGAAAAGAATGGAAAATAAAACAAAAGATATTATAATGCCTCTATATCGTTCCATGGTGAGACCGCACCTTGAATATTGTGTGCAATTCTGGTCGCCGTATCTTAAAAAGGATATAGCGATATTAGAAAAGGTTCAGAGAAGAGCCACCAAAATGGTAAAGGGGATGGAAGGATACTCCTATGAAGAAAGGCTAAAAAGGTTAGGGCTCTTTAACCTGGAAAGAGACGGCTGAGGGGAGATATGATAGAAGTCTATAAATTAATGAACGGAGTGGAACGGGTAAGCGTAGATCGATTGTTTACGTTATCAGAATATAGAAAGACTAGGGGACATACAATGAAGCTACAAGGTAAACTATTTAAGACTAATAAAAGAAAATATTTTTTCACTCAACGTGTAATCAAACTCTGGAATTTGTTACCGGAGGATGTAGTAAAGGCTGTTAGTGTAGCTGGGTTTAAAAAAGGTTTGGACAAGTTCCTGGAGGAAAGGTCCATAAACCATTATTAAGAAGGGACCCAGGATATCAGTGCTTGAACCAGTACAAGCATTGTGGAACCTGTGTCTTTTGGGGAAACTGCTAGGTACGTATGACCTAGATTGGCCACTGTTGGAAACAGGATACTGGGCTTGATGGACCTTGGTCTGACCCAGTATGGCATATCTTATGTTCTCCCTTCCAGCTCCCCCCCATGTCTGCTGTTCTCCTTTCCAGCTCCTCCCCTTTCTGCTTCCTTCCAGCTCCGCCTCCCCCCATGCCTGCTCCCTTCCAGGCCTCCTTGTCTGCTCCCTTCCAGCTCTCCCCCCGTCTGCTCCCTTTCAAGCCCCCCCTATCTGCTCCCTTCCAGCTCCCCCCATGTCTGCTCCATTCTATCTCCCCCATGTCTGCTCCCTTCCAGGCCTCCCCCCATCTGCTCCCTTCCAGTTCCCCCCCTGCCTGCTCCCTTCCCGCTCCCCCCATGCCTGCTCCGTTCCAGTTCCCCCCATGACTGCTCCCTTCCAGCTCCCCCCATCTGTTCCATTCCAGCTCCCCCCATGTCTGCGGCCTTCCAAGCCCCCATGGCTGCTCCCTTATAAGCCCCCATGTCTGCTCCCTTCCAGGCCTCCCCCCGTCTGCTCCCTTCCAGCTCCCCCCCTCTGTTCCATTCCAACTCCCCCCATGTCTGCTGCCTTCCAAGCCCCCATGTCTGCTCCCTTCCAGCCTCCCCCCATCTGCTCCCTTCCAGCTCCCCCCATCTGTTCCATTCCAGCTCCCCCCCATGTCTGCTCCCTTCCAGCTCCCCCCATCTGTTGCATTCCAGCTCCCCCCCCCATGTCTGCTCCCTTCCAGCTCCCCCCATCTGTTCCATTCCAGCTCCCCCCCCATGTCTGCTCCCTTCCAGCCCCCATGTCTGCTCCCTTCTAGCTCCTTTCCCTCCTCCCCCCTCACTGATTCATCCTTTTAAAAGAAACGAAAGCAGCCGCGGGAACATTTCTCTGTTCTCGCGGCTCTGCTTTTAAACTGCTGCGTCCATCTTCCTGGAGCCAGCGCTATCCTGTAAGCCGGGTAAGTGTGGCTTGAGGGCACCGGTAGAGCGGAGGGGGGGGCGGATCGAGGTCATCGCTTCCACCGCCCTTCCACTTCCGCTGCTTCCTCCAAAAACAGAAAGCAGCTGCGGGACCATTTCTCTGTTCCCGTGGCTCTGCTTTTAGGGAAGCTGTTCAGATGCTCTGCCCATGTGTCATAATGTGAAGGATCACAGTATAAAGGATTCTCTCTAATGTCCTTAGTTAGACTGACAACAAATATTTCCCTATGTGCATCTGTCATGTTCTCTAGCATTAGTGCCACTGAATATCCCCAGGAGCCCCCGCGGCACGCCCCGATGCTAACCGGCTAACATCCGGGCATTCCATGGGCGGAGTGAAGGCAGCACCCAGCAATAATCGGGAAGCAGCTATATTTAGCTGCTGCCGGTTATCGCTAAATGGCAAAAGTTAGGCACGAAAGGGTGATCTAACCTTCACTGCAGAAGTTAACCAGGCAGCGGCTGAATATCGTTGCTCCCCGCATAGCCTCCTGCTTTTCTGGCTAACCTGGATACTCAATGCTGGTGGCCGGATATGGCCCTGGCATCGAATATCCGGGTGTAAGTTTCATCAGTGACGGCTAGCTGCTATAATCGCGCAATCTGCCGCCGCTGAATCTGCCCCCATTGGATTTATTGCACCAAGAACGTAGCACAACCCATTCTGGGTTCAGAACTTAGAACTGACCCACTCTGGTACTTCTTACAGTTTCATGTGCACACTTAGGAGGAGTGTTTTTAACACATTTTCTGCATGCAAACATGTTTTATATGTGGAAAATGGATTTTATAAAATTATTCAGATAAAAACAGATGTATAAGTATGTGTGCTGACAAGATGGCACATTCTTATTAGGGGTGTGCAGGCAAAACACTTTCATTTTGTTTATTTTCCTGTTTAGTCTACAGAATTTTTCATTTCATTTCATTTTCTTGTGTTTTATTTTCATCACTTCCCCTTCTATCGTTAATAATGTGCACTATTGCATATTAGGGCATACTGGCTTAAGTCCACACTATGCTCTATAGTGATGAAATTCTAGCATTTCCTCTTTTGTTTTCGTTCGAAAACTATGCGAAACAAAATGGGAAATCTTGGACATTTCCCATTTCATTTCAAATGAATGCATGTCTTTAATTCTTATACATGCGCCATGCATAAGCCTTCCTGGGAGGAGAACAGGGGTAGAGTTGTATTGTACATATGTATTTTATAAAAATATACACATACACCCTTGGAGGCTAATTCGCACTGCAACACAGGTATTTCATGCCGATTTTAAAAAGTAAAGTATGTGCTTACTTTCCTTTATAAAATAGGAGTGTAAGGAGTGAGATATATGCATGAAATCTAAGTGTGATCAGTTACGCCAACTCAAGACTTGATCTAAACGCCTGTGCCTAGATTGGTAGAGAATGCTCGTAACATAGTAACATAGTAGATGACGGCAGATAAAGACCAGCATGGTCCATCTAGTCTGCCCAGGAATATGGCAAGAGTAGGTGCAGGCCACACCTCTCCATGTCTTTGTTTAGGGGTGAACCCACCTCTCCATGTAGGACACCCCTATTTGTTGAGATGTTAGATGGTTTGTAAATGATAATATTTTATAATTTACGTGCTCTGCCTATATTCTGCCCAAACGCCACCCCTGTGCATGTTCACACCAAAAGTATACACCATTAGTCTGACGTGTGTGTTTTGCAGAGTGAACTGGAGGAGTAATCTAATGGTTGGAGCACTGACTTAGTAACTAAGAGATCAGGGTTCTGTTTGCACTAGCACTCTTTGTGACCTTGGGCAAGTCACTTAACCCTCCATTGCCTCAGAAGAAAGGCCTGGCAATCTGCTTCTGGTCACACTGCCAAGAAATCCGGGAGCTGCTGCATTGTCAAGAGTTAGCCTTGATTCAAAGGCGAACATAGCATTGTGCCCTCCAAAGTATCCACCCAAGTAAGTCATTGAAAATGCATGGTGGGTGTGCATTGAGGGCACATAACTTTACATGGCTCCTTATAAATTACCATCATGGAATACATGCACACATCTACACTGTCTTTGGAACTAGTGTAAATTTCTACTCTACTGGGTATCAATATGCAATGCATGCCTTTGAGTCAGTGCTAACTCCTGGAAATCCAGTACCTCCTGGGTTTTCTTGGCAGTGTGACTGGAAGTAGATTGCCAGGCCTTTTTTTCTGAGGCAATGGAGGGTTAAGTGACTTGCCCAAAGCCACAAGGAGTGCTAGTGGGAATCAAACCCTGGTCCCTTAGTTAACAAGCCAGTGCTCTATTAGGCTACTCCTCCACTCCTTAGGAGCCTTATTTTAAATAAAGGCACATAGACATATATGTTGTCTTTATAAATTAAATAGTCATATTAAATAGGCACTTTAAACACCTTTTTATAAAATGACAACCTTAGTGTATATAGCCAATCAGGTGTAATCATTGCTGACCTGGAAGTGTGTGATAATGCATTTATAATATGAGAAAGGATGTTTTGCAGATACATTTTGAAGACATGTACTGAAGCAGTGTGTGTACCCTTGCCTCTCCCTACTGGCTCTTTTGTCCTTCTTGCTGATATACTGTATATTACAGCTATAAATTAAAGCATATAAGAGATTGCAATCTATTGTAAGGCCAATAGATGTCACTGTTCTGTTCGGGGATGAAATATTACTGTACATGCTGGTTGTTGTCTACTCAGTTCCTATGCTCACTGATATATTTTCTGATGCGGTACTACTCACTTTTTCTCTTACACTGTGACAAGATGATAAGCCCTGTACACCAAGTCCTATTTTAGATCCCTCTAGCATCTTGATGGACTAAGCGCATTCTGCAATACCTCATACATCTTACCTCTTATTTATCATTGTGCCCCTGCCCACTCTCTGTGTTTAGCAGAGACCTCCTTCCTTTTAGTTTTATTTATCTCCTCGGCCTACTGTTATTCCCAGCTTTGTCACTTGCTGTCCTGTACCACTGGAAATTCTTTATCTTTGCAGCATACCAAGCTCCCTCGCACTCCACTAAAGTCCTTTATGAAAATACATTTTCTTCAAGACACATTCCATCAGTTTACCTGGAATTTACACCTTACTTCGTGATATCCCATGAATTCCCTTCTGTAGCTGCATCTTCTCTGTGTGACCTTTAAGGCTCCCTTTTTTCCACTTTGAGAGTAAGCTGATGGAGAAGGGAGTTATAGTATAATTTGCTGTATCCCAGCCTAGGCTCTTTGCAATAAGTTTATCCACTAGTGTGCTATAGAATTAAAATTATGCATTTTGTGTTATTTATTTGCCTCAGGAAAAAAAAAGGGTGCTTAAATTAAGCAAAGAACGAAGCTTCATCGATGCCCGCATGGCTTCATTTAACTTAGGAATACCTCTTTTTGGAAACAACCAGTATGTGTGCATGAAATGGGACAGGATATTTTAGCAAAAAATACATTGACATCATAAGGGATTTGATAAGGGAAATTAAAACTACCAGGAATTAAGATTCTGAAAACTACATTCTTTACGTGATAATCTAATCTAATCTACTAATATTAGGGGCAATTTTCACAAAACTGGCTAGGTGCCAGCTATGTACTTTTGTGCCAGTACACACACTGTAGCTAACTCAGGTACTTTTTACCTGTTGTATCTTCAGGCCAATTACATGTTGGAAAATACACACATATGTATGAAAATTAAATATAGTAGGAGTTATTTTAGAAGCCTTATTTTCTTGTTTTGTGTATTTATTTTATTTATTTATTTGTAATTGGTATTTAGCTCACATGTATGTCCGGCACATACACGTGTAAATAGCATCTACGTAGAAAAGACCATTTTAGAAAAGGCTCATTATATACATGAATATCACATCAAAAGTGCACGGGGAGTGTTGGGGTCATGGCCTGGTTGGGGTAAAAATCTACAAGTGTAATCCCAATTTCATATAGGGAATGCACATGTCGGCCCACAATTGTCCATGTCTGGATTTACACCTGCTCCTTTACCAACAGGGATTTATAAAGTGCTCCTTTTGGCCATCCCTTTACAGGAAAAATTAAGGAGGATATCCCCCTTAATCCACCAATGTTTATTTCCCCACTGAAATGGGGCCAAGAGAGAGTCCTCTGTAATTAAGAGCATCTGCACATCAAAGTTTGCAAAATGGCCTAGATACAATTGTAAGTGCCGACATTTACCAGTGTTCATTGCAAAATGTCGGTATTTACATATATAAGTTGCCGGGTTTCCTCCACTGAGTTTTCCCACTTATATATTAGTGAAATGGCTCCGCCCACTGTATGTGGATGTGTATTTTAGAAATGGCTCCGCGTTTAGCAGTGTTGTTCCTCAAATGCTATTGGTATTGAGTATGTTCAAACCTCGACATCTCAGTTCTAATTTCCACATCGTATCTACATTGTGTCTTAATGTGTATATCTGTCTTCTTTCAAGATGCCTCATCGCACGCTTTTTTTCAGCAGCTAAATATAGCTATACTTTACTGCAGTCCCAGGGCAAGCTTCTAATCTGGTAAACCGGACAGCTAATACAGTGATTATGTATCTAGATCCTTTGAAAACGGATTTCCTAATGTAATTGAAACTTATATTTACTCAGGTTCATGAACCCCATCATTTTATTGTATTGAATTTGGAAGCCATAGAGAATATTAAAAAATCCTGTTAAAATGTTCAGGGTTAAGTATTTTGTGTGTCCTTATATGGCTCTGTGTCCAATGACAAAGATTATGTGAAAACCAGAGGATGATAACTGTAAAGACATACTTTAAATAATATAACTTACAATGTTCTTGCTAAGTGAAAAATGTAATTGGCGCAGACTAAATTTTGTTGGCTAAAAAGAGGCATGGTAGTATTCTGAGAAGATACCTTTGTCCTACCTGGGAGTAATATAGACCATAGGCAGCAGAATGGGGTTGGCCACAAAGTCCATGGCCCCACCAATATTTTGCTCAACACAGTATCAGCAATTAGAGAGCTTAGGGGCAGGGCTGGAAATTGGTTTGTTTGGCCCCTCCAATCAAAAAGGTGTCTGCTGCTCATGCTTGGATGGGCCAGAAAATTGTCTGACAGAAAGCCAAATGTAGATACATAAAACAATTCCAAAAGAATGCTCTTTCCCCCAAGGCTCTGTTTCTTTTTCATTGATGTTTTGTTACTAGAGTGGATAGTTTTTTGATGTGTATGTTTATTTCTATTTTTTACATTTTGGGCCCAGTATTCAAAGGCATTTACACGGTTTAAAGATAACTGGTCAACGGCGATATTCAGTTGCTGGCCGATTAATCTTCAGTGGCAAACGTTTGATGCAGCTAAAGCTGACCTAACCTTTGCCGCCAAAGCTAACTGGGCGGTGACTGAATATCGCCGCTGACCAGTTAGTTTCCTGCTTCTACGAATGACCCAGCTATTCAATGGCAGTGGCACTGAATATCCAGGTTTAGTATTAGCGGGGACAGCTAGGCCTTGCAATCACGCTAGCCACCTCCGCCGAATATTGGGCCCAAAGGGCTCGATATTCGAAGGGCATTTACACGGTTTACGGCCTAGTAAACCATGTAAATGCCCCAGATAGGGATACTCAACAGCACATACATGGGTCGTGCCATTGAATATCCCCCATCTATGTACCCTACGTGCCCCGATGTTATCCGGCTAGCATCGGGCCATGTCGGGGGCATTCCAGGGAGGAGCGGAGGTGGGGGACAGAAGATAACTGAGCAGCAGCGATATTGGATGCTGCCCGGTTAGTGCTCTGCACCAAAAAGATAGGTGAAAAAAAAAACCCTCGCCTATCTTTACGGCACAGGCACTAACCAGGCAGCATGCAATATCGCTGCTGCCTGGTTAGCTTCGGTGGCTTCCGGGTTGTGCGGCGATACCCGGATATTCAATGCCAGGGCCGCATATGACCCCGGCACTGAATATCCGGAGTTAAGGTTTGGGTGACAGAGCATAGCCTGCCAAAAAGAATATCGGGCCCTTTTTTTCTAATCCACTCACTGTTCCCATTTTTGCAATTTAATTGCAATTGAGCTAACAGTGGAAAGGTATAAGCTAAATCCAGCTACCAAGCTGATGGGTGGGAAAATGAAACAGATAACGTATTCCATGATGAAGTGCAGGCCCAAAATGTTTCATTATTTGTAGGTCTTCTGATCCTTGGTGTTTACCGTTTGGAAATTTAGGGGGCTATTTTTGAGGCAATTAGGTAATTTGCCAAGGTCTGAAAAATAGGGGCTTATTTCTCCATTCAGGCTAAGAAAATAAGGTATTTGTGGACCCAGTCTCACAGCCCCTAGGGGCACATTTCTCATTTGGTACTGCCCTGGCTGTTCCATCCTTTCTATCAACCTTCTTTGTCCCTTTACTATTTATTTAACAAGCTTTATATATTGCTTTATCATTTCAGTCAAAGCAGTTTACATTGTAACTTAAACTTGGCAATATACATTAAACAAAGACATTGATAGCTTGTATTTTTCTGAGGCAATGGAGGGTTAAGTGATTTGCCTAAGGCCACAAGAGAGTACTAGTGAGAAATGAACCCTGTTTTTTTGGTTCTTAGGTCTGTGCACTAACCATTAGGCCACTCCTCCACACTGCTTTGTTAGATCTGCTTTTTTGATATAGGATATTCTTGGGACAGATGTGGAGGGAGTGGTAGGCAAACAGTTAAGAGGGCAGATAAAAGTCAAAATGGGCAGAGGAGATTTTCTTTTGAAAAACTATTTCCACTAAATAGCATGGCTGTGTGGCCTCATAGAATGATTCTCTAGGTTTAAGAATAGCAGCTGGTCATATTCTATCTTGTTTTGGAGTAGCCTAATGGTTAGAGTACTGATTTGATGACCAGAGTTCAAGTCCCTTGTGGGACCTGGGCAAGTTAATTAACCTCTCTATTGCCTCTGAAGAAAGGCCTGGCGATCTATTTCTGTTCACACTGCCTCGAAAGCCCAGGAGCTACTGGGTTGCCAGGAGTCAAAATTGACTCGAAGGCACCCATTGTATTTTGCAATTTATGATTCTTGGACCCCTTTGATAGAAGGTGGTCAGTCAATATTTTTGGTTTTCTTTTTGATAATTAATAGTTGTGAAGTAAACAAAATTTTCTGGCGGCTTTCACCTTACTTCTGTACTACTACAATTAAACATTTATAAAGTGCTACAAGGGATACGCAGTGCTGTTCAGACATATAAAGGATTATGTGTGTTCTTGTTATAACTGTTAAAACTTACAATAAAAATAGATGGGTGGAGGAGGGGAGGCTGGGAAGCAAGTGTTGGTATTAGGTTGAATATGGGAATTTGAAGCTTATCTACCCGATAGGATTAGATTTTGCATGTATTTCTGACTTGTTCTACACTACCTGAAGCTCATGATAAAGGAGAGGTATAAGATATGAGTTATAAATAAATAAAAGTCAAGTGGACAGAGTTCATAAGCCAATTAATTGTGAGGGTCAGTGGGTGAGGTTCAGTGGTTTTGCTAAAAAAGCAAGCAGGATGTTAGGAATCATTTTGAAAGGAACAGAGACTAAATCAAAGAATCTCATAAGGCCTCAGTATCGCTCCATGGTGCAGCCACACCTTGGGGCACCTTTACTAAGGCCTGTGCTGCTAACACAATTGTGTTCTGTGTTATTAGCACAGGGGGGCCATGCTAACTTCAGGGAGGTGGTGAAAAGATATAGCACCGCACAAGCTGGCACACAGGTGCCCTTAGCGCCACCTACTAAGTTCTGCTCATAACCCGCCCAGTCCCCACCCGATCGTTCATTACCCAGTTAGCGTGGCATTTTTAGTGTGCGAGCCTGTGCTATTTTTTTAGCATGGAGTTCTTCCCGCACATTAAACTCCATGCTACCGAGTAGCACACTTTAGTAAACACGCCCCCTTGAGTACTGCGTGTAGTTCTAGTCATTGCATCTCAAAAAAAGATATAGCAGAATTAAAAAGGTACAGAGAAGGGTGACCAAAATTAGAAAGGGGATGGAGTGACACTCCTATGAGGAAAAGCTAGAGGTAAGAGCTCTTCAGCTTGGAGAAGGCTGAATTAAGCGTTGGAACTCATTGCTAAAGGATGTGATAAAAGCAGTTAGCATAGCTGGGTTTAAAAAAGGTTTGGGCAAGTTCCTGGAGAAAAAGTCAATAAACTGTTATTAAGGGAGCCCTGGGGAAAACCACTGTTTACCCCTGAGGGTAAGCAGCCTGCAATCCAGCCAGGTACAGTACTTGTGACCTGGATTGGCCATTGTCAGAGACAGAATTCTGGTCTTGATGGGCCTTTGATCTAACCCTGTATGTTAATACTTACAGTACCTTATGTTCTTAAGTCTTTAGTTGCCATCTACTGCAGAATGTGCTCTGTTTCCAAAGGGTTTTGGCATAAAACTTTCAGAATTAGGCACTTAAATTAATTCCTTTGAAAGCTGAATAGGGCTGAGCACTTAACGTTAGGAATCTAGGGTCTAATATTCAAGGGGTTTATCCAGTTAGCAAGACTTGCTAGCCAGATAAATCCCGCTGAGAAGGATAGTCAGCAAAACAAAACGGACAGTGCCAGTGAATATCCCCTCTAACCACTGCAGCCCTGTCTGGTGGTCTGTGGGCAGGGCGACAGTGGTTTCAGCACTTATCAGGTTAGCAGCGATTTTCAGTCTGCTAGCTGCATAAGTGCCCACATAGAGCTAGGACAGCTATTGGCATGATCTAACTTTATGTAATCTGGTTATCCAGAGAATGTCTGAATATCGCCACTATCTGACAGCCATGCTGAGGATAGCCAGGTTCTGGTACCGAATAGCCGGGTGCTTTAAAACCTCTGACTGCTGAGGGCTGAATATCAGGCCTCTGATTTTATTAAGTCTCCTAAATCTAGACAAATAAACTGCAGGGATAAATGAAAGTTCTTCATTTTTAGGAACTGTAATGTATTTGAATTTTTAGTCAAAAAATTAGAATCATAAGTTTGTCTGAAAATTTCTCTGTATTTATGAACCTAATTTAAGCACTGAACATTTTTTTAAGAATTGGCACCTACATAATAAATAACCCTGCCTCTATTCAAGCCATCAAACAAAGAAGGGGATCTTACAGTAATCAAAGAAAATGAAACATAAAATTACCAGGAGCTTATGCAATATATGCCATTGATTCAATGCTGACTCCTGGCAACCCACTAATGGAGGATAAAGTGACTTGCCCATAGCCACAAGGAGTGTCAGTGGGAACTGAGCTGTGATTTTTAAATTAGTAGGTTGTTGTATGAACCACTAGACTACTCCTCCATGAGCTTAAAAAGCCAGATTAATTTGCAGTTTTGAAAATTGCTTCCAAGCTCTCCTTTGCTCACCGTTTGATGTCAAACACTCACAGAAATCCCTTTGGTCCTTTCTGCAAATGTATTGCTCAATAGAGTGCCCAGATGATTCAGGTCAAAATAACTACTACTACTGATCATTTGTATAGCACTACAAGGCATATGCAGTGCTTTACAGATACATGCAAAAGTCGGCCCCTGCTCCTCAGAGCTTACAATCTAGTCAAGACAGACAACACAATAGCTGAGGACAAGGATACATCTAGGGCAGTGGTTCTCAATCTTTTTTGTACCGTGACCCCTTTTACCAATGGTCAACTTGTGGTGACCCCCAATGATAAAATCAAATGTGTCTCTCTTCCTTTACCGTTAACGCATTGTTGCTGTAATCATTTGTTGAATTATTAATATATTATAGGCCTTTGCAATATGTTTTTATTTATAAAATGTACTTATTTAAACCACAATAATTAATCACAATAACAGGTAACAATATTTGATTTCAAAATTATTATGATTTTATAGTCAAATCACTAATATGAAATAAAATTATTTTTCTACCTTTGTTGTCTGACCAATTTATTCTCTGATCATGCTGGTCCCGATCTGAGGCTTCTGCTTTCCTGTCTTCTCTTAGCTCTCTTTCTGTGATCTATGGTCCATCTGCCATTTCTTATCTCTTCTTTCGTTTTCTTCACTTCTTTCCATCAGCCTATTTCCAGTCCCAGTAACCCTCCCCAGTATCAGCCCCTTTCCAGTCTTCACTCTCAGTACCTTCCAATGTCAACTTGCATTCCCATGACTGCCACTGGTGTCCATTCCCTTCCAGTCCCCCTCTTTCCCCACTGACCAGTCCCTTCTAGTACAAATACCATGGCAGCCCCTCTGAGATCCACTCCCTTCCAGTTCCATTCTCCCATCCCCTTGTATCAGCCCATTTGTAGCCTTAGCCCCCAGTTTTCTTCCAGGGCCAGCAGCTTTATCCTCCCCTCTACACAATCAGCCCATTCCCAGTCAAAGCCCCCCAATCAGCTCACTTCTAGTGCTAGTCCCCCCCCCAACCCCATTACCAGTGCTAGCCTCCCCTAATCAGCCCAATACCAGTCCTACCCCCATCAGCTCATTACCAGTCCTAGCCTCCCCTAATCAGCTCATTTCCAGTGCCAGTCCCCCCTCAACCCCATTACCAGTGCTAAGCTCCCCTAATCAGCCCATTACCAGTCCCAACCCCCCCTTGATCAGTCCATTCCCAGTCCTAGCCTTCCCTAATCAACCCATTACCAGTCCTAGCCCCCCCCCCCCCCATCAGCCCATTATAATCCTAATCCGCACTGTCTCTCGCCTCTGTCCAGCATTTATCCCGTCTGTCCAGTATGTCTCTCCCCTTTGTCCATGCCAGCCCCCCTCCCTCCATCCATCCATATAACCCCCTTACCTCCATCCCTCCATGTCAGCCCCTCTCACTCACTCCCTCCCTCCCTCTGTTCATGTCAGCCCCCCTCCCTCCAGCCATCCATCCATATCAGTCTCCCCTCCCCCCCGTCGCTGTCAGCCCCCCCCCCCCGTCGATGTCAGCTGTGTTGCAGGTTCCCTGCCCCCTCATCACCTCTCCCCATGTCTGCCTCCCTTTTGATGCAGCCGCGGCTCCCTGCCTCTTAGGGAACCGTGGCTGTGCCTGTTTATTTATTTACATTCTCTTATATACCACACTATTCTGCATCAGTGCGGTTTACATTAAACAAACTGAAATTACATTGAACAGGGCATTATAACTTGGAGATAACTATTTTACAGGGAACATAAGCTATGGAGGGTTAAGTGGCTTGCCCAAGACCACAAGGAGCACCTGTGGGACTAGAAACCCCAGTCCTTCCGGCCCAAGGTTGCTGTCCTCTAGTGGGATTTGAACCCCTGACCTTCCGGCCTGAAGTACCTTGCCCCAACCACTAGGCCACTCCTCCACTCCATGGGCTCCGTGCAGCATTGTCCCACCTCCAATGCTGCACGGAGACGGTCGAGAGACAGGGAGGCTCTGCAACGATTTTACAAGCACAGCCACGGTTCCCTAAGAGGCAGGGAGCCGCGGCTGCATTAGAAGGAAGAGGGTGAGTTTGCCACTGCCGAGAAGCAGACTCGGCAGCGGCAGCAACTTGTGCACGTTTAAAATTTTTTTTTAACTTGGTGGAGACGAGGCGACCCCCGCTAAATCCCGTGGCGACCCCCATGGGGGTCATGACCCACAGGTTGAGAACCGCTGATCGAGGGGTATGGTAAGAAAACACATAGACAACTAAGAGGATCAGAATCCAAAAGTGGCCTCGAAAAGGTGAGTTTTCATCCTGTATTTGAAAAAGGCCAGATAAGGTGCCTGACGTACAGACTCAGGTAGTTTATTCCAGGCATGAGGAGCAGCAAGGTGAAAGGAGTGAAGTCTAGAGTAGGCAGTAGAAGAGACGGGTACAGATAGAAGGGATCTGCCAGAAGAGCAGAGTTCCTGAGGAGGAGTGTAGGGAGTGATAAGAGAGGAATGGTAGTGAGGAGCAGCAGAATGAGTGCACTTATAGGTCAGTAAGAGAAGTCTGACATGGATACGGAAGTGGATAGGGAGCCAATGAAGCGACTTGAGAAGAGGTGTTTTATGAGTATATCGAGGCTGGCAGAAGATTAGCCGCACATATGAGTTTTGAACAGATTGAAGAGGAGAGAGATGATTCAGAGGGAGGCCAGCAAAGAAGAGGTTGAAATAGTCTAGACAGGAGGTGACTAAAGAGTGGATAAGTGTCTTAATAGTGTATTCCGAAAGGAAGGGGCACATTTTGTTGATGTGATAGAGAAAGAAATGACAGGTCTTAGCTATCAGTTGGATGTGTGTGGAGAAGGAGAGGGATGACCCCAATGTTGCGAGCAGAGGAAACAGGGAGTAGTAGAGCGTTATCCACAGGGATTGAGAAAAGAGGAAGGGTAGAGGTATATTTAAGGGGAAAAATAAGAAGCTCGCTTTTGGCCATGTTCAATTTCAAATGGTGGTGAGACATCCAGACAACAATGTCAGATAGGCAGGCAGAGATCTAGGCCTGGATTGCCGGAGAGATTTCAGGTGTAGAGAGGTAGATCTGAAAGTCATCAGCTTAAACATGGTACTGAAAACCATGGGAGAAGATGAGTCCACTAAGAGACTGGGTGTAGAGTTAAGGAGTGGGCCTAAGATAGATCCTTGGGGTACATCAACTGAGAGCAGGATAGCAGTATAGCAGTAGAGGAAGATCCACCAGCACAAACACAGAAAGTGCAATGGGAGAGATAAGAAGAGAACCGGGACAGCACAGAACCGTTAAAACCAAGTGAGGACAAGGTATCAAGGAGAAGGTGGTGGTCAACAGTGTCAAAAGTAGCAGTAAGGTCAAGAAGGATGAAGATCAAGTACAGGCCCTTGGATTTTGCCAGGAACAGGTTGCTGGAGACTTTGGCAAGAGCTGTTTCAGTAAAATGATGACAGTAGAGGAGATGGAGCTTAGGATATGAGTTTGAAGGAGGAAAGAATATGTGTGGTTTCCTCCGCAGAGATCTTAGAAAAGGAAGAAAGGGTGGCAGCGGTTGAGGAGAAGAGTTGGGAGTGGATGGAGCTGACTTCATAGGGAATAGGAGTGTAATCTTGTGAACTTTGTCATGGAAATAGTCAGCCAAAGTTTGGGCAGAAAGGGGAGGATGGGTTGGAGGCAGAGACACCTTGAGGAGAGAGTTGAGAGTTGTAAAGAGACGGCAAGGGTCAGAGGCACAAGAGTTAGGTGGTCATAATAGTCTTCTTTGGTGAGTGCTATGGCTGACTGGAAAGAGGCAAGCATGAATTTGAAGTGCAAAAGATCCCCAAGGGTGTGGGATTTGAGCCAAATGCGCTCTGCTGAGCGGGTACAGGAACATAGATAGCGGGTAATCGATGACAGCCAGGGCTGAGATACAGTATGCCTCACAGGATGTGACAGCATGTGGGGAGCAAGAGCATCCAGAGCAGATGAGAATTCAGTGTTATAGGAAGCTACTGCCTCATCAGGAGATTCAGATGACATAGTGGAGGAAAGAGATAATGAAACAGTAGTGGAGTGAGTCGATGGGTCGATAGCATGAAGATTTCTAAACAGGATGGAGAAGAGTGGTTAAGATTGAAACAGGGAGTGAGGAAGAATGAAGCTTAGCAGATGGTGGTCAGACAAGGGAAGAACTGAGGTACAGAAGTTTGAGAGTAAGCAATTAGAGAAGAAGACAAGATTGAGGCAGTGGCTGTGCTGGTGAGTGAGGGCAGTAGAGGAAAGCTAGAGGTTGAATGATGCAAGGGAAAGGATCTTTAAAGCATAAGGGTCAGAAGGGTTATCAACATGAAATTTAAAATCCTGGAGAATAGGGGAGGGGGAAGATGAATCTAGAAAGAAGGAAAGCCTTGAGAAAGTGAGAAAGGTGTAGGTGGACTTCTCAGGGGGTCGATAAATAACAGCTATCTGGAGAGGTAGTGAAGTAAAAGGCAGATGGAGTGGACTTCAAAGGATGGAAAGGAGTGAGAATGGGGTAGAAGGAGGGGTTGAAATTGGCAGGAATGAGAGACATGACCAGTGGGATGAGGCATGTGGGAGAACTATAGCCACCATGACAGAGGGCAGCAACTGAAGCTGAGTCTTCTGGGAGGAGCCAGGTCTTGGTTAGAGCAAGAAGATGGAGAACATTAGAGATAAAGAATTCATGAATAAAGCCAAACTTCTTTGAGATGGAGTGTGCATTCCACAAGCGCAAGAGAAAGGGAGAGAGGAGGGGGAAAGGAGAGGGATATGAATAAGGTTTGAGCCGTTGCATGAGGATCTGTCCTGGGAGTGTGATAAAAGTCTAGGGGGGCCAGGGTTGGGGTTGATATATCCAGAAGAGAGAAGGAGAAGGAGCAGGAGAGTGTGGGGCAGAGAGGAGATGGCACAGCGGTAACAAGTGCAGGGTTATTTCAGAGAGAGAGGAAATAAGGGAGTTGGTTCCTCTGGAGCTTACCAAGCACTTGCATAGCAAGAGCTAAAGCCTATAGGTACAAGACAATGAACTTTCTTCTCTTAGGCTTTTGCAGCTAACGCTGGGATCTTGAAGGACAAACTTTGCGCATGCAGCTATTGCCACTCATTGAAAAAGCGATAGCTGCAGTAGCGAAGTCTGCTAACTTTGGTGATTACCGCTTGCTGGTAACATCTGCAGTAATCGCCCATTGTAGACACACCCACTCTCCTCCCACTCTATGCCCTAATCCCACCCAAGCCTACAGCTATCACTTGAGATGCAGACATTGTGGAAAATCACCATGATGTCTGTATTTTCCCTGCATTAGCAGCTACCGCCACACAATATTTCCACATTAGCACCACAGTAGCAGTTAACACCCTGTAGTAAATATACCCCTTAGTTTCAACAACTCTGCAAATATTCGGAGAACAAACAACAAGGCAAGACTAAAGCCTGCACCTCTTTAAAGCACAGGGAAATAGGCAATATTGGCTCAGTGCCTGCATGGTTTTATTCATTTTTGTCTGAACATTCGCAGCAGAGGGGTGTGGGGCCAGATGTTTCAGAATGGACAAGCTTGGCACATAGGATCCCTCAAGATTCTTGCTATTTTATTTAACATTTATTCCCTTCTCCTGTGCAATCAACTGCATGAAAGGATTGTGATGATGTCAGGATTTATGTGGATTGTATTTTCCTTTTTGCCCTGTTCTTTTTAGATTCTGTTATATATTCCATTAGGTTTATAACACATTTTTTTGAAAATTGCAGTCATGGTTTGCTAACAAAGGCCACTCCTTAAACCTAAGTAAATTGGAAGCCAGTATATGTGTAAATGGATGTTCCATCCCAATCTGTCCAAAGGTTACTTATCTTGTTTTAATCCTAGATATAAAATGGACTCTGTGCCCACAGACTTGTTCCATTATATGTAAAATATTTTTTAGATTATGGTTGTTGAGAAGGTTAGAGACTTTGCTTATTGGAAATGAGTTTCGTTTGGTGGTACCATTTGCTGATTTCTGTAACAAATTATTGGGGGTTATTTTAGAAGCCCTATTCGTGCTCTGGACATCTGAAAATGGGCATAGAGATGTCCAAAGCACAAAGATGTCCTTTGAACCATTTTAGAAACTAGGTCTGTGGACTTCCCTAGCACAAAGCGATCCAAGTCACTTGACATAGCTAAAGACGGCAAAAACTATAAAGAAGCAACTCCATGGGGAGGAGGGAGGGTTCTGAGGACTGATTCCTGCTCTCCCCAGAGAACACCTGTTACACCTGCTTTCTCTAGGAACAAATAGGAAGTCAGTTCTCACATATGGGACTCTTAAGCTACAGGCTATCGAAAACCTATAGAAATGCCATGGGTGGGCCATGAGCAACAGCAAGTAAGGAGACAGACTCTCAAGAGACCCAAGTGTCCTGTCAGAACCAGCACTTCGGTAACCTGAACACAGAAGGGTTAGAGGGCAGGAGTTGCCCACAAACTGAACAGATGATGGAGTACAGCCTGACCAAAGGTGCTGTCCCATCAGGACTCCCTCTCCAGGCAGTAATGAGCTGCGAAAGTGTGGACTGAAGACCAGGTGTCTGCTCAGCAGATCTTCAACAGAGGGACAGAACTCCGGTTTGCCACTGATGCCACCATGTGCGCTGTGACCCGGCACTCCAGCAAGAGCCCAGCCTGCTCACAGGTGAAGGCAATGCAGTTCGCCACTCAAGTGGACAGAGTTCGCTTGGTTACCACTTGCCCTAGCCAATTGGGGTCATAGGAGACGAAAATCGGAGAGAATTTGTGGTGGCCCTGAGTACATTGAAGGTAGAAGGACAGGGCCCTCTTACAGTCCAGGGTATGCAGTATGGTCTCAGCCCAGGTGGCATGATGCCGCGGAAATAAGGTGGGGAGCACCACCTTTTGATTGAGGTAGATGGGGGACACCACCTTAGGAAGAAACTTGGGGTGTGTGCGGAGCACCATCCTGTTCTTGTAGATCCTTATGTACGGCAGATCCACCACTAGCACCTGAAGCTCGCAGATCCTGCGAGCAGATGTGAGTGCCACTAGAAAGATGACCTTCCATGAGAGGTACCGCAGGTACCAAGTAGCTAGGGGCTTGAGTGGTGGCCTGGTGAGCTTGGATAGCACCACATTGAGGTCCCACTCCATTGCTGGAGGGCAGATGGGGGACTTGGATAACAGGAGGCCCCACAAGAAGCGGGTCATGAGAAGTTGGACAGAGAGGGGCATGCCCCCAATAAGCTGGTGGTGCGCCACTAGAGCACTCAGGTGCACCCTGACCAAGTTGGACTTCAGTCCTGCCTGAGACAGATGGAGCAAATATTGCAGTACAAGCTACGCAGAGGACAAGAAGGATCTGATTTGCTGTTCCACGCATCACACTGAGAATATGCGCCATTTGAAGGCATAGGTTCATCTCATGGAGACCCTATGGGAAGCCAGGAGGACCTCCTCCACCTCCCTTGGGAGGTTGAATGGGGCCAAGGCTCAGAAGACAAGCCATTAGCAACAGGGACCCTAGAGTGGGGTGTAGGAGGGAGGCTTCTTCCTGTGACAGTAGCCCCAGGGTACTCTCCAGGGGGACTGGGGTTGCCATGGACAGGTGGAGGAGCAGAGGGAATCACGGTTGCCTGGGCCACCGGAGGGCAATCAGTATCAGCAATGCCATATCACACTGAGGCTTGAACAGGGTCTTGGTTATCAGTGGCATGGGTAGGAAGGATAGAGCAGGTCCTCCATCCACGGAATGAGGAATGCATCCACTGCCACACATGAGGGGTGCAGTTGGCAAAAGCAGAATCAAGGCAGCTGAGTGTTGGTTGGGCTCACAAAGAGATACATCAGGGGAACTCCCCAGATCTGGAAGAGCTGAGAGGCCTTCCTGGGTTCTAGCCACCACTCGAGTGGCTGGAAGACCCTGCTCAGCTTGTCTGCTAGGGCGTTGAGCTCACTTGGCAGATACACCTCCCACAGGAGCATCCCATTGCGGAGCACAAAGGAGCCGAGAGCCACTTCCTCCTGGCAGATGGAGTAGGACTCTGTGCCTCCCTGCTTGTTCATGTAGAACATCGCCACCTGATTGTCCGTTTGGACCAGCACTGACTGGTGCTACAGACGGTGATGGAAGGCTCAGCAAGCCAGAAATATGGCCCAAAGTTCCAGCAGATTGATCTGGAGATGGCTCTGACTGCCACCAGCTGCCCTGAGTGCAGATATCTTCACAATGAGCCGCCAACCTAGCAGGGAGGCATCTGTACTGAGAACCCTCTGGGGATCGGGGGCCTGGAAGAGCATCCTTGCCTGGAGGCACTGTGGAACCTGCCATCAGATCACCGTCACCCTGTCCCACAGCCATCTGGTGGCCTCGGTCCTCTGGGTACAGAGACACCATTGAGTCATACTTATGTGGAGATGAGCATCTGGGGTGACATGGACCATGGATGACATGTGGCCCAGCAGGTGTAGGAGGAGGCAAGCAGACGCAGTGTGTCTGCCTTGCACATCTGTAGCCAGCGCCCTGAGGTAAGCGGCCCTATCCTGGGATAGGAATGCTCTGGCCTGAAGAGTGTCCAGCTGGGCTCCTATGAACTCCAGACACTGTGTCATGAGTAGATGGGACTTGAGGTGCAGGATGCAGATGATGCAGGCCATGTCCTGATGCACCTTAGCAGCCGAGCCTTCTCTGACAAGCCAGTCATTCAGATAGGGGAAGACGAAGGCTCCTTGAAGGCAGAGGTGTGCCGCGACCACCACTAGGCACTTGGTGTGGAGGCCAGGCCAAAGGGTAGCACCTTGTATTGGTTTTGGTCACCTCCCACCACAAACCTGAGGTATTGCCTGTGGTTGGGGTAGATGAGGATGTATGTTTACACATCCTTTAAGTCAAATGAGCATAGCCAGTCTCCCTGCTGGAGGTATGGCAGCAACATTTATTTATTTAACTGGTTTTAATATATCGTTTTTCTACCCGTCAGAACTGTTTACATTGAATAATGGGGCATTCAGGTTGCATCAAATTTATTAAATGTAGAACAGATATAACAAGGGGATTGAGGAAGCATGCAGGATCATTATAACATTAGAACTCATGATACAATAAACAAGAAGTTGCTATACTTGGTGTAGGGCTAGATGTCAGGTGGCTGATTATGGGGAGGGGGAAGGGGGATGATTGGTGAGAATGGCAGATGTTCCTGTTGGGAATCAGTTGGAGGGGATATTCCGTAGTACCCATCGAAGAGGTGTGTCTTGATTTATGAAAACTTTATGTAATTGGATGTTCCATAGTATAGGATGTAAAATGTTCCAGAGGGTGGGACCATAAAGTTCAAAGGCTCTCATATGGGCACGTTTTATGCTCCTATGTATTTGAGGTGGGAGGAGAAGAAGATCTATCTGCGTGGTCTACTGGAGTTTGGGTGTCTGATGAGCATTTGGAGATACTCGGATGTGGTGTTATGGATAATAGTGAGAACTTTGTGTTTGATTCTTGATGCTATGGGAAGCCAATGGAGGGATTTCGATATGGGAGTGATATGGGTGTGTCTGGAGGTTCTGGCAATGGTGCATGTGTTTTGGGCTAGCTGTAGAGGGGCGGTGGTAGTTTTGGGAAGTCCTTGAATGATGGAGTTGCAGTCGTAATGGTATACACTCCAACGCACACAAACCTTCCTTTCTCCACTTAAATAATCTGTCACAAATACCTTGAGCTTACCTTCAGCTCTTCTAGAAATACCAACCAATCTAACTGTGTTTGATGTACATATGTATATAGTTACCCTGTTGCTCCAAGTTAAACCCCTGTTATAATGTAAACACAGGACAGTTTCTGACTGTGCAGCCTTTGTTATATGTAAACCGCGCTGATAACAAATAGCGCGGTATATAAAAAATTGTTAAATAAATAAATAAATACTGGAAGGGTGTAATGGAAGCTTAGCAGACTGCACGAAAGCTCTCAAGGAAGAGGGGTGCAGGTTGCGGAGCATTCAGAGCTTGAAGTAGATGTTCTTAGTGGTGTTCTTTATATGTGGTTGGAAGATAAGTTGGTGATCCAGAATGACACCGAGGTATTTAAGTTGTGACTTGACCTGTAGTTTGGTGTCTTCAATTTTGATGGATGAGTGGTGTGAAATTGGGGTCTTTGGTCACATAGAGGATCTCAGTATTGCTGAAATTAACTGTCAGGTTGTGGAGTTGCAACCAACAGATGATTTCTTTGAAGCAGCAGTTAGGTTGGAGTAGTCAGGAGGATCCCAAGGGAAAGCATCTTGAACTTCTCCCTCACCAGAAATCTATGCAGGTCCTGCAGGTCCAGGTTGGGCCTTTTGACACCTGTTCATTTCGGTATGAGGAAATACCTGTAGTGGAATCCCTTGCCCCAGAGGTGTGGGGGTATGGGTTCCACGGCCTTATCCTTGAGCAGGCCTGCGAGCTCCTGCAGTAGCAAGGTCTGGTGGAGGGGAATCCTGGTGGGCTCTCCCAAGAAGAATGGAGGGGGAGTCTGCTCCATGTGGAGGAGGTAGCCTTCCCTAACCACCTGTAGTGCCCAAGTGTCAGTGATGATGGCTGGCCACCGGTGGGCAAACAGGATCAGATATCTCTCTGTGGGCTGCTGGGGTGGGCCTCCTGGGGTGGAGAGGCTATGCCCAAGAGTCATAAACTCCCTCTAGACTGTGCCAGAGCCGGTGCCTGGGTTTTGTGAGACTTCAGCTTATGAGGGTCATGCCCTTGTCCCTTGGCCTTCTGACCCTGCTGGGGATTTGGGAAGGCCTGATACTGAGGGTAGTTTCCGTAAGCTCTTCTGTTCCTCGAGTATGGGGATTTTTTACTCGGAACCTTCTGTCAGGGAAGGGTAGCGGTCTTCTTGGAGAGCCTAGTCCTCGTCAGGAACTTAGATTCCAACTCTGCAGCCTTATCTGTCATGGAGTTGCCAAAGATTCTCTCCTTGGCAGGGGACGTCGATCAATTTGTCTTGAACCCATTGCTCCAGGTCGGAAGACTGTAGCCAAGCCTGGCGTCAGGCACTGATGCCCGCCGCGACTACACTAGCTGCCGACTCAAAGCCATCATAGGCTGCTTGAGTCATGAATTTGGAGCACTCTCTGATGGCAGAGGACAGTCTCTGGTCTCCTGGAGGGGATCCTCGGAGAGACCAGACAAGAACCCGGTGAGTTCTTTTGCCAGATCCCTCGAGTACATGCCCTTGTACAGCTGGTATTCCTGGATCTGGCCGATGAGCATTGAGCCCTGGTAGCACTTCCTGCCCAGGGCGTCCAAGGTGCGGGTCTCCCTACCCAGGGGCACCGAGAAGTGTAGGGAAAAAAACAAACAAACCCAAGATGCAATGCCAGGGCAAGCGAGCTCGGGGGTGGGAAAGGGAACGGGTGCAACCGGGGAAGAAAAACTTTCAAGGGAAAAAGCACTCTTTTCCCAGGGAAATCAGACACGTGTCCAGTGGGCTCTGTGGAAAAAAGGATACTGAGGTAAGATGGTACCCTTAGGCAGGAAGGGGACCACGCATGCGTGCTGCATCTCCCAAAGGCTTTCTTTGAAAGCTGGGGAGAAGCTTCCATGCAGAGCTCCATTGGCATCGACCTCACCCATATGTGAGGACTGACTTCCTGCTTGTTCCTGGAGAACATACGTTTTGGCTGGCATTCCGCATATTAGCATTCATTGCAGCCAGTTATTGCATACTAAAGCGCATGTTAACCTGTTAGTGGCACGTATTAAAAGGGCCCCTTTGACATGTTGGATTTGCATGACACAGTCTCAATAATTTTCACTTCCAGAGTGAACTATGACTCTCTAGTCCCAAAAATCACTCCACTAAATGCATTTCATCACAGATACATTATTAAATACAACATGGCAATAGTTCTTCTTTCACTGGTGCTTACTAAGCCAGTCATGACTTTTTCCTCACTATATTAGATGGTTTTGTATGATTGCATGAGTTTCCCCGGTGCTTCATATGGAACTGGACTGAAGAGGTTTTGGAGACAGACAGTATGTAAAGAAGGCAAGCTTGCAGTTCAGTCTTTTCACTTTTACTTCACAGCCACACCTGCACTCTGCCAGTAGTTTGCCTTCTTCAATAGGGGCTGATGTCACTGGAACAACTATACATGTTTGAAAATGTGTAATGAAGGTTGTGCATGTTGTAACTGAGGCTGTGACTTGGAACTGGCGAGGTCACAAATCTCTTCTTAAATGTTCCTCAGTGGCCAGCTTACCACTTTTTGCCTTTCCCTATAGCGTCTGCTCAGGCAGCGAAGCACATTTTTATTCCTCTTTACTTCCTAAACCAATGTGTGGTTATTTTGTGCTTTGCCATATCAAATCGCACTACCAATGGCTTGCTCATCAGAAGGTGCTGTAATGATCCATTCATGCAAACTCGAACAAGAGTTGATCCAAAACAGCAAACCTAAATTACCATCAGAACCTCACTCCCAAGAGGCCGAATTAAAGCGAACCAATCCACTATACACTTTAAAGCCCTCTCTGATATGCCCTGGGCCTCTCTTTATAGGGAACTGCATGTCTGTCTATATTTTTGGAAAATTCTTAAACTATAGCAACACCCACAGGAAAAGAAGCTTGACAGACTGAGCGTTTCCAACTCTCTGGTACAATATCTGCACTTCAGCTTGTGGTGCACTGTATCCTAACAGCTGGGGCTCTCCCACTTATCCCTACGGCAGAGAAACATTTGGCATTCAGGAGTCATGGAGCAGAATCCACAGGTAGTAGCTCAGCAGTGTCTCCTCGCAGATGTAAGTTTAACATTTTTCTCCTCCTGTCTTACTGCTAACATTTTGGGTTTTTAATGCCCGATACAGTCTACCGAACATCCACAGGATGCGAAAAACACATGTATAAATGATTTACATGTGCTGTGGACGTGTTTTTTTTCTATTTTATTAGGTGGAGGCATCTAAAAACAATTTGAAGTGTAGAAGATACAAGATTTGGGGGTTTGTTATCTGCATATTGCTGGCACTTTCGCTGTTTCTTCTGTTGTTTGGGCTGAAACATTTCTGGAGTTGGCCAGCTGAAAAAGTAAGTAGCAAACTTTATCTAGAAAATTCTGCTGCCCGCTTTATGGTATTGAGTAATATTGCCAATTATTTCTGTATTCGCTATTCCAGCAATATCGTGTCTGGAAAGAATTTTTGCTGCATGACTTAATACTATGCACATTTATTGTTTCAATCAATATTTATGAACTTATACAATAACCAAGAGATGTCCGCATTGTCAAAAGCATGGTATGTATTGGCTTACTCCCCATCCCACATCCAGTTGCCTTTATGAATTATGTTATAAATCTAATAACAGACTCAAGCATATAGCATAGAGACGGATACAATAATTGTTATCCTCAGTCTCTAAGGATGGGGTTTCTCAGATCGTGAGCAGTGTTAAATCACAATAACAGTAATTTCTATAATTATGCTAATAATTGTGGGAAAGTATCAGAATGTGTCTGATGCCGTCAGAAATATCAACACCTTATCCTCCGTTCCAGCTGGTTTTGTTGCCATGATCTATGATCTTATTTTAATATATCTACCCACAAGAAAACTCCCAGATTGAGGACTGGGTTTAGGATGAGGATCCAAAACGTTTGCTCCCATCTCAGAAACAATAAAGTTGTTTCTGAAAGGGAATCCATCCTTTGGATTACTGAAGATACCTAACAATCAGCAAAGCAGGGCTTACTGCTACACAGCCTGCACTCATTTGCATGTTATTACTATAATGTGATGTGATATAGTAAGAGTTTCTGTTTTGCAGTGTTTAATAGTCAAAAGTTTGAGCATTCTAAAATTTTACGTACATACAAAAATGTTTTTCAGGGTATTTCTCCCACCAGCTCATCCCTACCTCTTTCTTGCTACCCATCTCCCCATGAGCTGGCGCATATTTGTGCATTTGTGGGGTTATCAACATGGAAGAGATACAAAAATAGAGTGGAGGACCTAAGACAAGCTACATGTAGATGGGGTGGGAGAGTGGTGTGGCAAGTGGTGTTTTTCCGATAAGCACCTATATATATTTCTTTTTTGTATGGGTGTGTTTTATCGGTGTTTATCAATTATATACTAAAACCCTATGCATAAGGCATATTAATTTGATATATAATATATTAAATAATAGCATGGTATAATATAATGGCAAAACTGTTTTGCAGGAGTCTTCATTAATTACACGTTTTTGCCCCAGACAGCTCACATTACTATACCTACTGTACTAAGAGCAAATTTCTCTGGGAGATTAACTATTTTTCCAGTTCTACATTTATCTTGCCAGCAGTATGTAGAATATTCATTGCCACGTGGACAAGGCAGTCAGGATGCTGCAATGATTTATTATCTGGCCTAATACATATCCTGAATGAAGGTAAAGCACTTACAGAGGACTAGTCAAAGGGAGCTTGTGTAAAAGAAACTGGAATCCAGGGAACTGGTTTAGGTATGGAAAAGTATATTCTCATCTACCCTTGAAAGGGAAACAGCCAGGACCGGCCCATCTACTAGGTGAGCTAGGTGGCCGTCTAGGGTGGCTGGGGGGCTGGGGGGCTGCGCCGCTCCCTGATCTGCCACTGATTCTGTTTGGAAGGGGCAGGCAGCGGCAGTATTTCCAAAAGCGGCCTCCCCCTCCCTAGATGGAATCGGCGGCAGATAGGGGGGAGGTGGCAGCAATGGTGGCAGCTGGAGGGGGGCACCATTAGCTGGGAGGGGGCGGTGTCAGTGAGGGGGCAGCAAGGCTTTGGTTTCTGCCTAGGGCAGCAGAAACCCTTGGGCCGGCCCTGGAAGCAGCAAAACTTAATTCATTAAGGAGCAATAGCGTGAATGATATCCTTAGCGAAGCAGGAATGATAAGGGCAAGAAAGGGTGATGGCCAGATATATCCACATGTAAATGGCTAAATTTACACGTGGGTGTCCATAATATATAGAAATTGCAAGGGGCCACGTCAGGGACATGGTTCAGGTGTGACTTCAGTGGATCAAAAAAACACATGTATATTCCCTATTTCATTAGAAAAGATACAGAGAAGAGTCACCAAAATGGTAAAGGGGATGGAAGGATACCCCTATGAAGAGAGGCTAAAAAGGTTAGGGCTCTTTAACCTGGAGAAGAGACAGCTGAGGGGAGATATGATAGAGGTCTATAAATTAATGAACGGAGTGGAACGGGTAAACGTACATCGATTGTTTACACCATCAAAATATAGCAAGACTAGGGGACATGCAATGGAGCTACAGTGTAACCCATATAAGACTAATAAGAGAAAATATTTTTTCACTCAACGTGTAATCAAACTCTAGAATTTGTTACCGGAGGATGTAGTAAAGGCTGTTAGTGTAGCTGGGTTTAAAAAAGGTTTTGACAAGTTCCTGGAGGAAAGGTCCATAAACCATTATTAAAAGGGACCCGGGATATCACTGCTTGACCCAATACAAGCATTGTGGAACCTGTTTTCCTTTGGGGAAACTGCTAGGTACGTATGACCTAGATTGGCCACTGTTGGAAAAAGGATACTGGGCTTGATGAACCTTGGTCTGACCCAGTATGGCATATCTTATGTTCTTATATAGGGGAATGCATGGGTATGGCCAAAATTGCCAATGTTGGGATTTACAGTTGTTCTCTAGACAAATAGGTTTTTAAAAAGTGCTGGTTTCAGTCAGCCCTTTATAGAAGGAGTTAAGGGGTTATCTTCCTAAATTCTCTGCTATTTATTTCTCCCTACAAATTGAAAATACATTAATATAGCTGGTAACTCTATTTGAAGGTATGACTATGTTAGTTAATTGTATTGTAATGTATCTATTGTCATTCCCTGTGCTATGTAGTCTCACTTCCAACCACTTTGATGTAATGATAAGGTGGTGCATGTCCTCCTTGCCTTTGTATGACCTTTGTAGTATGTTGTGAACCGCTTTGATTGAAGGAAAAGGCGGTATAGAAAACATGTCAAATAAAAAAAAAAATTAATTAATTAATGAGAATGTCCTTGGTAGTTAATTGGCAGCATTTATACATATAGGGGGTTATTCCATGCCACGAACAGGACATCCATCCCACTATTCGTGCCTTCCCTCGCTGGCATCTAACCTCCCCGCCGGTTGTGTGGGGAAGTTAGATGAGGCGGGGAAGGGGCAGCTCGGGGGCAGAGTCTGTGCGGGCGGTGAGTGGTCCTCAGCCCTGGACATATAGGGCCGATTTTAATGTTGACCCTGTACATCCAGGGCTGGTGACATGTGCAGGGAAGTTATTCCACCTCTGAGGTGGAATAACTTCCCTGGATGTGGGATTTTTGTTTGGATGCCAGGGTACGGATGGGGCAGGGGGGGGGCCCGAGGACATTCCCCACAGTCCGACTCTGGCCTTAAGAGGCGAGATTGCGGGTTGGGCTGCGGGGAATAAGCACTTTTATCTGGCGGCCGGCATCGCAGCTTTTAAATGGAGCTGCGGTGCCATGGCAACCGGATGCCATGGCGCCGCGGCTCCATTTAAAAGCCCTGACTGAGTTAGTCAGGCTTGTCATGTACGTGCAGGCCAGACTGAATCACAGTCCCAGCCTGCACATACATGACTGATCATGATTCTGATTCCGTGGGGCTATACATTCCCCGCAGGATCAGAATCGCGATCCCCTCTGTATGTCCAGCTCAGACCAGGCGTACAGAGGGGATCTACGTCCGGGACAGAATGAGCCTGATAGGGGCATGTTTATTAAGCTCTGTGCCAGTAACGCACATGTAGGAGTGACCTACATGGAGCGGTGGGTACACTCCTAAACAAAGGCATGGGGAGGGCAGACTAGATGGACAGACTAGATGGACCATGCTGGTCAGACTAGATGGACCATGCTGGTCTTTATCTGCCATCATATACTATGTTACGATGTTACTATATGGGCCACATTACCATCATGCATACTACCAGGGTAGCGCAGAATTTTTAGCATGGGATTCCCATGCTACCTTTTAGCATGGCACCAATACTGCAGCCTAAACCTGCTCTATCCTGCCAGCGCACTTTAACAAACATGTCCCATGACAGTTTAGACATATAAGTTCAGTACTTACATGTGCTGTTGATTTTTCCCTCCTCCCGTTCCACAAGGCAGGAAAAACGCATAATCTCCTGCATTGTTTACGAAAAGGCTACGTTTCTCAGAAGCTTTTCTAAAATGGCATCAAAATTGTGTTGATGTCTCTCAGTACCAGTCTCCACTACTAACTAAAGTTTGCCTTCAGATGTCTGACCACTGGATAATATCCTTGTCTAGAGAGTGTAGGTGAGGACAATCAGGAAGACTGACTTCGACAATTAGTCCTTATCAGCCACTATCTACTGTTTGTGTCATGGTACAACAGCCATATTAATTTGGTCCCAGAAGGGATAATTTTTTTACAAGCCACTTATGTATGAAGCCCAAGTAGGCCCCTATTGTGGGCCTATTTTATAAAGACCCAAAGGTGCCTAGAAAAGTATCTTTATAAAATAATAGGTTAAAAGTAGCACAAATCACACCTAAATTGAAGCTGTGGATATTTATATCTGGAGCAGGCGTAAATCTTTGCACGTAAAATATGAAAATACAAGTGAATTTTATAAACATTTCAGGTCTGTGGCTAGTGCTGTTAAAGTGACTCGGCGCTGCCGCTGAACCTTAAATCCAGATATTCAATGCTGGAGCCCTATCCGGACCCTGGCACTGGATATACGGCTTGCCCAGTTAGCTTCTGTGGTGAAAGTTAGGCCAGCCTTTACTGCGCCTGACCTTTGCCGTGTGTCAGTAACTGGACAGCGGCTCACTATCGCCGCTGCCAAGTTACTGATTGGTTCTGGACCCCGGCATACCGCAATGCTAACCGATTAGCATCGAGACATGCAGCAGTAGCACCTGTGAATATTCAGCGGCACTAACCGCGCTAGTGCCACTGACTATCCTGGGCAAGACCATTAACACAGTTAGCGGGTCTACTAACCGTGTTAATCCCTTTCAATATCCCCCCCTTCATGTTCATAAAACCATGCGTACCTTTCTGCATCTTTACTCATGCAAAAAGATCTTTACGCGTGAAAAATCCTTTATAAAATTATTCTCCATATAGTATTCTTTTTCATTATCTAAAGAGTTATTTAAAACAGCCTCTGTACTCAAATGATATTTCATTTTCTAAGATATAGCATGCTGGATAAGTCCAAAGGTCCTTCAAACTGCTCATCCTGTTTCCATCAGTAGCCAGTACCATGCAGATCCCCAAAAAGTAGGTCTAGCTGAATCCCAAGGATGAATGGCAGCTTTCTAAGATCTATTAGGTTAATACGGTAACTGTTCATGGACTTTCTTCTAGAAATTTGCCCACACCGCTTCTAAACCCTGGTATGCTAGATGCCTTTACCATATGCTCTGGCCACAAACTCCACAGCTTGATTATCCATTTAATGAAAAAAATGCTTTCTCCAGTTTGTTTTAAATCTGATACCTGTTAGTTTCACAAGAAGAAGTTGGCATCCTTTCCCCGCAACTACAGCCACCATCCAATATCCACCTACCTGGTCAGAATATTTTCCTATATCTGTATAAATAGATGACATACTTATGACCACTTAGCTGAGTCAGTGTATAACTGGAGTTTGTAGGCGCTTCATCATAAATCTTCTTTTCTGCTGCAGTTGGTATAGCTGCATTCTTCAGAAATTTGATATTATAATCTCTATAATTTGTGTTTTCTTCACATGCATAAAGACATTTCCTCTATTTTTTACCAGTATGGCATTTTAAGCACCTTGACATACTTCCCTAATTGAAAATTAGTAAAACGTTTAATAAAGTCAAGAAAGCATACATACAGTAGATCCTCTGTATCCTGCAATTGGGATCTAACTCCCTATGATTCACGTTGCTTTGTCTGGCATAATGAAGTACATTGCCTGGGAGGTCCCACAAAGCATGCTTCCTTTTGTCCTCTGCTACAAATAGGGGATTATTTTTGCAAGTTCCATGTGTAAAATCAGACATTTACATGTGGACATGGTGACTTTACACATGGATATCCTTACTGTGTAGAAATTACAAGGGGCTGTGTTGGGGTGTCGTTAGAGAGTGGCCTGGGTGGATCAAAAATCTACATGTATATTCACTATTTCATATGGAGAATACACGTGTATGACTGCAATTCTCCACCTCAGGATTTATAGCTGCCCCCTGGCACATTTAGGTTTTCAAAAAATGCTTGTTTCAGACAGCCCTTTAAAGGAGGAATTAAGGAGGCTATCCTCCTTAATCCACTGTTGTTTATGGCCTCCTCCAAAATGAAATTAAAGAAAGAAAACAGCTCCTGTAATTAATTGGTGGCATATGCTTGTGTAGGTTTGCAAAATGATCCACAGACACGGGTAATTACTGAAACATACACATGTAAATTGCTGAGCTCCCTGTTGATTTTTCCCATGTATAGATTTGCAAAACGGCTCATCTAGCTACATGTATCGGCAAATATATGGGCACTCCTGCACTATTTTAGAAAGGGCTCCATATTAAGCAGAGCCTTTTCTAAAATACCAAAATTATGTACTGGGCAATCTCAACATCTCAATTTTATTTATATATTTTAAAAGGTTTCTATACGGCATGTCTGTACATACATTCAACATGGTTCACAGAAATAAAATATAATAGTATTATACAAGTAAAACAATAAAACATTGTAATAGCAGCAACACTGCAATTATGAACTTATACCATAATCCAAAGCACTGAACTGCAGATTGAGAAGTGAATCAAAAAAACCTTAAGAGATTTTCTAAACCTCAAAAGCTTGTCTTAGTTCTCAAGGCCATTGGCCTCTTCTTCCACAACTGTGGTACAATTACTATGAAATTAATTCCAGTCTATTATCTAAAATGCGACTCATAGTCTCAGTGTCAAACGTACATAAGTTAGTAGTTATAAATTTCATTTCTGAAGAATTAAACTGAGTGCCATCAAAAACCTTTGAAATGCATTTTTTGGCACCAAAATTCCTCCAATTTCAGGGAATCTTGGCAGTCAAAATAGTTTTTTGCTGTCCCATATAATAAATGCTGCACTGATAGCTGCACTAAAGGTGACATTTTACTTGCTAGTTAATATTCTTTCCTTGAGTCCTGTTAGACCAGTTCATACAAGTGGGTTGTGTTCCTCTACCAGCAGATTGGTGGAGACAAAGAACCAATGAAAAGCCCAGGTTTCAATGACATCACTCCCATGCCTCTATTTGCCTCAGTCACCAGAGGTCCCTTCAGTATTCATCCCACAGCATATGGGAAAAACATGGCAAGCCTCACACAACCTCAATCGTGGGCAATAAGGAGTAATCAACAGTTGAGAACTATGTACAGGAAAGCAGAAACAGAAGGCTATCAGTAGAATATGAACCTGCAAAGGCAAGTATGAACATCATGGTAGACCCAAAGGCACTGCAGCAGAAGAACAAAGCAAATACAGTTTCAGGGGTGGGCCCTAGACTGGTCTAGCAAGACGCAAGGAAAAAACATTAACTGGTAAGTAAAATGTCACCTTCCATATTGTCCTGCTAAACCAGCTACAACTCCACTGGGCAGGAAGAAGACAGCAGCTTAAGCCACTTAAGCCAAAAGCCATGTCCTCCTGTGTGTGTACATCCAAGTGGTAATCCTTGACAAAGTGGAAAGTGAAGCCCACGTTGCTGCCCAACAAATGTCTGCATGGGTTACCAAGCTCTGCTCCACCCATGAAAACGCTTATGCTTGGGTAGAATAGGTACGCAAACACTCTGGAACTGGACAGTTCTGCATCAGATACACCAAGCAATGGCCTCCTTAATCCAGCACCCCAAAGTCATCTTGGTCATCACGTCATGCTTGTGTGGCCAGCAAACAGCACAAAAAGATAGTCAGACTTACGAAAGGAATGCGTAACCTCCAAGTACTGGAGAAGCACCCTCCGGACATCCACAAGGAAAAGATCCTTATCCTTCCCCCGACACTGCTCCACCCTGGCAAATCACTTGGTTTACGTGAAAGGGCAAAAACACCTTAGGCAAGAAGGAAGGCAAAGACAGAATGGAAATAGCCTCCTTTGAAAAGGACAAATAAGGATCCCAGCAAGACAGAGCCTGCAGCTCGGAAATCTGCTTTCCAGAACAAATCATGACCAAGAACACCATCTTGAGCATCAAATCCTTCAAAGTAGTGTTCTTCAATGGCTCAAAGGGTGCTGCCATCAGGGTCCTGAGATCCAGATCCCAGGAAGGGATCACAGATTAGAGGGGAGGAAGCAGATGCCGAACCCCCTGGAGAAAGCATGAGATGTCCGGGTGAAAGGCTAGAGACTTACCAGCCACTAAACTTTGGAAACAGACCAAAGCTGCCACCTGAACCTCAGGGAGCTAAGAGAAAGGTCCTTCTCTAGGCCATCCTGTAGAAAGGACAACAGAGAAGGCACCTTGGCCACCTCAGGAGCCAACTGCCGAGCGCCGCATTATCACTCAAAGAGGCACCAGATCCGCATGTATGCTAGCTTGGTAGACCTCCTCTGGGTTCCAAACAGAATGGAGACCACCACTGGAGAATAGCCCTTATGCATTAGCCATCTCCTTTCAAGAGCCAAGCCGTAAGTGAGAAGGGATATAGCAGAATTAGAAAAGGTACTGAGAAGAGCCACCAAGATGGTAAAGGGGATGGAAGGATACCCCTATGAAGAGAGGTTAGGATTTAGGCATCATCATGGACAATACATTGAAACCCTCTGGCCAGTGTGCAGCAGCAGCCAAGAAAGCAAATAGAATGTTAGGAATTGTGGGAGCCAGAAGAGAAAGGGTCAACATAAAACAAAAAAAATCAAAATGTCTGAATGTTGGTGCATATGTGAAGCTTTTAGAAATATGTGACCTCATATGGAAAAATTGTGAAAACACACTTACTAGTAAATAGTGGATAGAGAGAGGGTAAAAAGGCAACGATAAGATATAAACATGTCAGCTTAGCTTGAAGAAGAACAATTCGCCCCATACAGAATCATAAGGAAAGGAATGGAGAACAAAACCAAGGATATTATAATGTCTCTGTATCGTTCCATGGTGCGACCTCACCTTCAATATTGTGTGCAATTCTGGTCGCCATATCTTAAAAAGGATATAGCAGAATTAGGAAAGGTACAGAGAAGAGTCACCAAAATGGTGATGGAAGGATACCCCTATGAGAAGAGGCTTAAAAGGTTAGGGCTCTTCAACTTGGAAAGGAGATAACTGAAGGGAGATATGATAGAGGTCTATAAATTAATGAATGGAGTGGAATGGGTAGATGCTGATTGATTGTTTACTCCTTCAAAAAGTAGAAAGACTAGGGGACACTAGTGATTTCTTTTGGTTGCATTTGACTTGTTGCATTCGCCCTTTTAAGTATGATGTAAACCACTTCAGGGTATTCTTGCATAGTCCTATCTGTTGTAAGCGTTGCAATAGGTTAGCGTGTGACACAGTGTCGAAGGCCGCCGAGATGTCCATGAACACTAGCAGGTATCCGTTTTTTATGTTGTCTATGCCTCTTAGGAGATTGTCGAAGAGGGAAGTGAGTAGTGTTTCCACGCCGTATTGGGGCTTAAATCCATGCTGATGTATGTCAAGTGGGGTGTTGATATCTATATGGTCCTGAAGTTGCCTTTGCACTGCCTTTTCCACGATTTTAGCAAGGAATGGCAGGCTGGAGATGGGCCGATATGATTTCGGCTCAGATGGGCTCAGATTGTTACTTTTAAGCATTGGTCGTATCATTGCGTGCTTTAGGGTTTTCGGCATGTATCCTTGTTGGAGTGAATCTTTGACAATTTTATGAATGTGGTGAGAGAGCTGGCTTTTTGTAGCTTTGATCCAATTCATTGGGTATGGGTCTGATGGTGAAGCTGTTGTGTTTAGTCCAGATATAATGTCTAATACTTGCTGTTTTGTTGGTATGCTGAAGTTCTCCCATGTTTGATGTTGCTTTTTCGTCTAGGACTAATAAGAGAAAATATTTTTTCACTCAACGTGTAATCAAACTCTAGAATTCATTACCGGAGAATGTAGTAAAAGCTGTTAATGTAGCTGGGTTTAAAAAAGGTTTTGGGGAGGATGGCGTCGGTGAAGATGATGCTTCTTCCCCAGTTTCTCTTCCTCTTCCAAGTGTTGCCTATACCGATACCCCGAAGAGTAATACGGAGGGTACAACAGCAGGTGGAGAGATTTATCTGGGGGGGAAGAGACCACGGGTGGCGGCCAGAACGACGCAGGTGCCGGTGGGGGAGGGGGGGATGGGGATTCCCAACTTTAGTTTGTACTATGCAGCAGCGCAATTGCGTGCCGTCTATGCGTGGATGCGGGAACCATATAAGCAGTGGGTAAGGATGGAGGTGGACGAGTATCGCCCAGGGGAATTAGAACGAATAGTATGGGAGGGGGGGGGAGACAGAGGTCAGAATCCAATAGTGGGACATACACTGAAGGTGTGGCAACAGTATAAGCAGCGGTTAGTGGGAGAAAAGAAATGGTCGCCCACCATGTCCCTGCAGGCCTGTTGTGCGGAAGGCATAGGCCCGAACGCGGCAGTACTCCAGAGATGGGCGGCGCTAGGCCTGACCCAGGTTTCCCAGATAGTGGTCGGGTCGCAGTGCAGAGGTTTCGAGGGAATGCATGATTTATACCGTTTGGGGGAGTCGGATAGGTTCGCGTATCTGCAGATGTGCTCGGTGATTCGGAAAAAGGGGAGGGAGCGGGGAGGAAGGGGGGGAGGGGAGTGGTTCGAAGGGGCCTGTCTAGGCTCCATGGGGCAACAAGGGATGCTCTCTAGGATTTATAGAGGACTGATAGCCAGAGGGGAAAGGAAGCTGAAGTATATGGAAGATTGGGAAAAGGATTTAGGGGTAGCGTGGGGGGTGAAAGAGTGGGAGGTGATAGTAATGGGTATAGCTAGGTTTTCTATTGCCACATCCCTGCAAGAGAATGGCTATAAAGTGTTGTCTTGCTGGTACCTCACACCGGAGAGATTGTGCAGGGCAGGAGTGCGTCAGACGGATGACTGTTGGCGGATGTGTGGGGAGCGTGGTTCTTGGTTGCATATGTGGTGGACGTGTCCAGTAGTGAGAGAGTATTGGCGCAAAATAGGGGAGTGCATTAATAAAATGGTGGGGGCGAATATTGTGCTTGGTCCTGAAATGTGTCTTCTGCATAAACCGGATGGGAGGTGGGAAGGGGACTGGAGAATCATTTGGTACTGCGTGACAGCGGCAAGATGTGAAATAGCATGGTACTGGAAGCGGCCGAATTTGCCTTCCATAGCTAGTTTTGCAGGAAGAGTGAGGAGGGGAAGAGGGGAGCAAGTTGAGAAGCGGTGGGCGGGGGTTTGGCAATGGCTACGGGAGGGAGGGTGGGGGGAGGGGGGGCCTGGGGGGGTGGAGGGGGGGAGAGTAGGGGGTCAGAGAGGAATTAACCTTACCGGATTAAGGGGTGCAAGGGACTGTAGGAAAGGATATGTTAATGTTATTCTGTACCAGATGGCTGCTGATTATAAGGTTGTCCGGTGCCCAGTATGTAATTTCTGACCTTAAGGTCAAGCAGGGGTATGCGAATGGGGAGAAAAGGAACTAAGGGTACTGTGACTAAGTAGTGCTGGATATGGGTTTTGTTATGTTGATGAGAATGCAGTTATGGGTCTATGTGCAGGATGATAGCCAGCCCTTTGGTATGAGAAGTGAAAGGAATTGTTTGCTGTACGTGAAAAGGTTGATAGTAATGTACATGGAAAGGAATTGTCTGCTGTACGTGAAAAGGTTGATAGAAATGTACATGGAAAGGTTGATAATGTATATGAAAAGGTTGCTAATAAAAATTTATATAATAAAAAAAAAAAAAAAGAGGTTTGGACAAATTCCTGGAGGAAAAGTCCATAAACCATTATTAAAGAGAACCAGGGAAATCCACTGCATACCCTGGTATAAATATTGTGGAATCTGTGTACCTTTTTGGGAACCTGAAATGTACTTGTTACCTGGATTGGCCACTTTTGGGATAAGAATACCTGGCTTGATGGACCTTGGTCTGACCCAGTATGTCATTTCTAATGTTCTAATATTCTAATGTCCTCCAGGATGATCAGTCTCTGCCGCAATAGGCCCTGAGATGGAGGCAACAGAAGAGGAGGCACCTGAAGGACTCCGAACCATGCTCTCCTTGTCCAGTCCGGCACCAACAGAACCATCCTGCATGGGAGGCATTCTATATGCTGATTCACATGACCCACCAGGGGCCATAAAGAAAACATGTACAGCAGGTGCTGACCTGGCCACAATTGGGTCAGGACATCGATGAAGCAGCAAACTTTTGGATTGGATTAGGTTGCAATCAGATCCATTTCGGGGAGACCTTAGTGGTGCAGGATCAACTGAAATGTCTCCTGACTCAACTTTCACTCTCCAGGATCTGTGGCGGCTGAGGATGTCCACTTCCACACTGTCCACCCCGGCAATGTACTGAGCCAACAAGGCTAGGAGGCCCTTCTCCACCCTGGCACACAGGACAGCCATCTTCAGAGCTACCCCAGTACTCATCAGGCTGCCTTGCTGATTAACATAAGCCCACCACCGTGGCGTACAAAAACACTCGAATTGCCCGGCCCTCGACTAGGGTCCTGAAACACAAAAGAGCCAACCTGATAGGCCTCGTCTTGAGGCAATTGATGGATCATACTGCTTCCCTGAAGTTCCAATGGCCCTGGGCCATATGGTCTTGGCAATGGGCTTCACAGCCCCAGAGACTGGTATCCATCATCAGCAGGGAATGGGCTCGGAGGAGTCTATTGTCCAGGTATGGATAGACACCGCAGCTGCCAACACCGTGACCTTGGAGAATATCCTTGGGGTGCTGGATAGCCCAAAAGGGAGGGCAATGAACTGATAGGGAGAGTCAAGCATGGCAAAATGCAGATAATTTTTCAGATCTGCCTAGATCGGGATATGAAAATACAGCTCAGCCAGATCCAGAGAAACCAAGAATTCCCCTCATTGCACTGCCTGAATCAAGGAGCACAAGGCTTCCATCCAGAAGCACAGGACATGTAAGTGATCATTGACACCCTTAAGGTGTAACTAACCGATGGCATGTAAAGTGCTCTAATAACGACAGTTGTACCAGATTAGACCAGTCAGAAATGTCTTATTTGCTTCCTTCCTTGTTAAGCTTCTTTCTGAGTAGGTATATACTTAACTCATACATAATAGAGGAATGTCTCCAGCAAAATTACTGTATGATACTCTAAACCTGTTTGCCAATTGCACAACATACTAGCTAGGATCCAGTCAACTCTAGCTTGCCAGAAACCCCCTTGATCTGCCTACCGAAAAGCCTCCCACCCACAGAGTCAAAATGGAAGACTTGATCATCAGGTTAATGTGCCTTTTCCTACTTTTTGTAACCCTACCATCCAATATACTAGCCCTCACCACCTCACAAAATCACATCCCTATTGTACTACCTAGTGAGAGAAAATGGTCAGGTGACTCCTTTTACAACCCACGTGGAGCAAACCTCCCACACCGCAACCTCTTACTACATGTCCCACTACAACACAACACGAAAACTAGACAAACTAAAAATTGCTACCCTAGTAGCCTGAAGTGTGCACTTATAAATGCCCGATCGCTTCGAAATAAATGGCCAGCGATCACAGACATAATAACACACCACAAGCTAGACATTCTCATGGTCACCGAAACATGGCTTTCAGCAGAAGACAATATTATCCTCAACCAGCTTCTTCCACCTAACTTTACAGCATTCACCGGTCATAGACAAAACAAGAAAGGCGGAGGAGTACTCATCACCAAAGCTGACCTCCAGTTTAAAATGGACGAATCCAACAGTAATAACCATCTAGAAACGGTATCAATTTCAAACAACATATGCTCCATAAACTTGGTCTATAGATCACCGTCAGCGGATTCAGACGACCTAGCATCCATAATAAATCTGGCTTTTTTCACCCAGGGTCCAAATATACCTAATTGGATTGTAGGAGATCTCAACCTACCATCCTTGCATGCAACTCAAGCAACTGCATTCCTAGAAGCACTAGACAGCCTAGGATACACGCAAATGGTACAAGAATCTACCCACGAGAGAGGCAATATCCTTGACCTCATATTCGCGCCACAGCTAACTTTGGAGCAACCACAAAACATCGTACAATCGATAACTGCAGTCCCATGGACCGACCACAAACTCATCACCTTCCAGATGCCTTGCATTAACTGTTCACGCAGGACAAAAACGGATAAAAGCGGGCCTGCTAATTCAGCCACCAGATGTTTTCACCCACTTAACAGAGAACGCATCCTCGCCGAAATGAGCACACTCTTTGATGACACCTCATTAAACCTAGATGGGTTGATCTCTTCCTGGAACAGTAAACTCAGTACAATCGCTATCCGCCCCCCAAGGAACAAAAACCCAAAGAAGAGAGCAACAGCCCCATGGTTCACAGCGGATTTAAAAACCTCACTAACTCTTTTAAGAAGGCTAGAAAAACGTTGGAGAAAGTCACGCACCAGCAGTGACCAATCAGCCTACATCCAACACCTGACGGAACATCGAAAAGCCATCGCAGATAAAATCAGACAACACCACACAGATACCCTGAAACGCTCATTGAATAAGCCTCACGACTTGTTTAACTTAGTTAAAACGCTTGCCAAAGAACCTTCCCCTGACCTCCACAGCAGGATCCATCCACAGGACTATGCGACATATATGCAATCCAAAATGTGCAAGACTAACAAAATATTAATACCGGACCCTCCTGATGAACAAGACCACCCAGCATCGCTAACATCTTTCTCCACTCCCTCGAAGAAAACTATTGAGGATACCATCCTAGCTCTAAACACAACTACTGCGTACACAGATCCCTGCCCTGCACATTGGATAAAGGACCTGCGATGCGATATATCCCCAATTATAGCAAGAATCGTAGACCATTCCCTCTCTACCGGCTATTTCCCATCCACTCTCAAGCAGACCTCCGTTAGACCGCTGTTAAAGAATACCAAACTTGATCCGCAACAGGTAGAATCTTACAGGCCCATATCTGGCATACCTATGCTAGCAAAAATCATCGAGAAAATAGTGCACAGGCAATTACAGGATCACATAGACACCTCTGCCCCACTGGATCCAGCCCAACATGGATTCAGAGAGTCACATGGGGTAGAAACACTGCTCACAACCCTCTTCAACAACATAATCTCAGGTGTGGATAACATAAGCCAGGGTTTCGCGCTTGTCTTTCTAGACATAGCAGCGGCTTTTGACTCAGTATACCACGAAATTCTTATCCACCGGCTAAGAGAAAAAGGCATCTGTGGAACAGCACTTGAATGGTGCAAATCTTACCTGTCCGATAGATGGCAACATGTCCGAGTCGACGGAGATACATCTGAACCATTCCAACAAACCCAAGGTGTACCACAAGGATCCTCCTTATCTGCACTGATGTTTAATATATACATTCAACCCATCTGCGACATCATCAGATCCTTTAATGTCAGTTACATGATATATGCAGATGATGTTCTATTATATATGCCAATATCACTCGATTGCCTAGACCTCACTCCGCTGACTAACTGTTTTGATACCATATCAGAGTGGCTGTTATCACAAAATCTGAGAATACAACACAAAAAGACAGAAGTCCTTTTCGTCTCGAGGAACACCAACTTCACCCCTCCTAGTTGTATTAACGTAAAGGATGCCCAACTCCAAGTGAAACATGCAATACATTACCTTGGAGTAACACTAGACCAACACCTTGACATGAAGAACCACATAGCCAATACAGTCAAGGCAATCTACTTCAAAATCAGATCCCTCAGACACCTACGCACACTACTTGAACCGGAAGACTTCTGAACCATTTATCAAGCTCTTATACTTCCCCACTTCGACTTCTCAAATTCCATACTACAAGGACTCCCCCAGTCCACCCTGAACCCCCTGCAGCTAGCCATGAACAGTGCAGCGAGAGTACTCCTTGGGGCATCCAGGAGAGACCACATGACACCCCTTCTAAAACAGCTACACTGGCTCCCCATCCAAGCAAGGATTAGTTTCAAGACCTTGCTGCTAACGTTCAAAGCGACTATGGGACTCACCTCTTCCTCCCTCTCCAACCTCATACAACCACTTGCACCAAACAGGCCGCGAAGAACAGCAGAATTGAACACGCTGGTCATCCCAAAAGAAACCACAAGATGCAACAGATCAACATCTAACAGAGCCTTCCGACTCTGTGCCCCAAACCTATGGAACACCTTACCAGCACAAATTAGAGCAATGACCAATTTGAATCAGTTCAGAAAGGAGCTAAAACATTTCCTTTTCCTCAAATATCTCAATGACAGCTCCGATCACAACCATCAGGTGAATAGCAGGAGTGGCCAAAGGGATAGACCCTCGCAACAAGCCAACTTTACTCTGTAGATAACAAACAGTTCCATACACTGTTGGTAACACTCTGTATATAGTTAACCATGTTATCCCTTAATAGATAAACCACCATTGTATTTAGTTTCCCCTATTTCGCCAAGTTATACCTCCTGTTAAATGTAATGACCAGACAGATGTAAACTGTTGGATGTTTTCTGTTTTAATGTAAACCGCGCTGATGTCTAATAGTGCGGTATATAAGAATTGTTAATAAATAAATAAAAAATAAATAAATAAAATAAGGTCCAGAATGGGCCAGAAAGAACCGTCCTTTTTGGGCACCACCAAAGAGATGAAGTATCTGTTCTTGCCCCGCTCGTCCTGGAGGATGGGCACCATTGCCTTTAGGGTGGTCCACATCGTGGCACTTTTGATTGCAGATCCACAAGGAGAAATGACAAAGGCATCTGGAATCAGCTCTTTACATTCCAGGACATAGCCAAACTGAATGGTGTCTAGCATCCCGCAAGCCTTGGTAACCCGATCCATTCCTGAAAGAAAACACAAAGCCTGCCTCCATGAAAGGACCAAGAATGAGCATGAAGCCTGGAAGCAGAGGGGAAGAAAGGTTTTCCAGGTTGGTAATGACGAAAGTCCTGAGACTCCTGGGGATCTGGTCAGCGTGCTCTCAGTGGACGGGCAGAGGCTGATGAGAAAGGGGCATGGACCAATTCACAGGCCCCTTGGACCTGTTTTCTGGAAGGTGGTAAGATTTTGTCTCATCCAGGTCATTCCCCAGCTTCTCCAAATTGGCTCCAAAGAGAAGCTTCCCCTTAAAAGCCAGTTGGGCCAACCAGGCCTTGGAGAATGTATCCAATACCCAGTGCCAGAGTCAAACGCAATGCTGTGTTGGTTAATCCCACCAGTGTTTCAGCTATGCCTTCTTCAGGGGTTCTTTGGTATTCATTGTTGATAATACCTCTGATAAGACCCTTTTGTTGTGCATGAAAACCTTTCACTGTGCAGTCGCTGACTTTGTCAAAGGTTAAAAACGGCCATGTCGGGTTTGGCTGTGAGTTACCCCTGGACCCTTGTTGAAGATTACCTAATAAAGTGTCCATACTTTCTCTACTCCTTTTCAACCTCTTCCTCGTCCCTCTTACCTTGCTTGTCCAGCAATCAGGAATCTCGGCGTATTATTACGCCGATGACATACTTCTGTTTTTTCACATCTGCCCACTCGCTCCCAATCTTTCTCCTCTTAACACCTGCCTTTCCAATATTTCTTCCTGGCTGTCGGCAAACTATCTTCACCTGAACCCCTCCAAGTCCATTGCTATGTGGCTCACCTCCAGCACCCCCACTCCCGACCTTTCGCCCTCCCTTACTGACATCCCCATTCCACTTGCATCGACTCTGTGGTACTTGAGGGTCACTCTTGACTCAGCCTTTACGTTTCACCAACATATCTCTTCCCTTGTTAGAGATCCTTCTGTACTCTTCGACAACTTTGTGCAGTACGTTCCTCTCTTCCTCCCGCTTCCTTGGTCACGCTCACAGTTTCTCTTCTCCTATCCCACCTCGACTACGGCAATGTAGTCTTGGTGGGTGTTCCCCAATACCAGCTATGCCATTTACAGCTTATTCAAAACACCGCCGCTTGTCTCCTCAACCACGCCAGTCACAGAGACCATGTCACTCCCATTCTTATTCAGCTCCACTGGCTCCCAATGTCCTTCCATTACCAGTATAAGCTTCTTACCAGTGTCCATAAAACAATCCACAGATTCAGTACCTCGCTGATCTCATCCAGGTTCACCTCCACCCACATACCTTCCGTGCTATCCATAATGACACTTGGCCCTTCCATCCCCGGCCCGGGCCCGCCTAGAACACACTCGTCAATCTGCTTTTTTCTTTCTTGGACCTGCCCTGTGGAATTCCCTTCCTGTCTCCCTCTGCTCTGAACACTCCTACCCCCGGTTTAAATCCCTCCTAAAATCCCACCTCTTCTTCAAGGCCTTTTACTTACCTCCCTCTCCCACCTAGTTGTGTGATGTTAGTCAGTCTATTTGTACTTTTGCTGTCTCTTATCTTATCTTTCCTGTCATGAATTGCTTTCTCCTTTCTAGCGCAGCTTACGAGTTTTTATTATTTGTTTCTCCAGGACCAAGCAGGAAGTCAGTCCTCACATATGGGTGACGTCGGCGCCGACGGAGCCCTCATGCGGAGCATTTCCCCAGCTTTCAAAGAAAGCCTTTGGGAATTGCAGCGCGCATGCGCGGTCCTCTTCCCGCCCAAGGGTGCCATCTTGCTCAGTCTTCTTTTTTCCGCGGAGCCCGACGGACGTAGTTCGTTTTTCCCCGAGGAAAAAGTTGATTTTCCCTATTTTTCTCCTTTTTTCTCCGGTTTGACGCCAGATCCTTTTCCCGCTCAGACCGATACGCCGGTATCGAGTCCTTTTCTCTCTTTTTCAGTTTTTGTCCTTTGTGAATGGCGTTCGCGCCTTTTTTCTTTTTTCCCTGGCAGCCCGGTCTTTTGACCTAGCAGGAGCCCTTTTTCCCCCGATGGCTACCAGCGGGTTTAAGAAGTGTGATCGGTGTAAGAAACTTATGTCTCTTTCCGACACACACGACTGCTGCCTCCGTTGCCTCGGACCCAATCATGACCCGGTGATCTGTGGTCCGTGTGGCAAAATGTCCTCAAAGGCGTTGAGGAGTCGGCAGCACCAGAAGGATCAAATTTTTTCTGACTCCGCGTCCGGCCGGGCCCGGACCTCGTCAGAGGCCTCGAAGTCTTGGGACTCCGGCCCCAAGCAGCGTCGGGGTTCCTCTGAGCGGGGGTCTCCTTCGCGGGAACATCGCAGGAAGAAGAAACCCGCGAGGGTGGCGTCGGTGGACGCTCCTGGTTCCTCGAGGGCCAGGTCGCATAGCCCTGATAGCCGCCCCGGGTCTTCGGAGTCGGAGAAGCCTGCCAAGCATCCTCGTGTTGAGATGGAGTCTCCTGGACACGTAAGTGCTGTTGTCCTCGTGGACTCTCCTCCGAGGGAGCCGACGTTGGGCCCGACGCTGTCGGGGCCCGAGTCGGGGGCTGCTGGGTCTCCTGAGCTCGGACTCAGGTTGACGGCCTTGGAGAGCAGCTTTGCTGCCTTCATGGAACAACAGCAGGCATTGATCGCCGGTCTCACCGTTGCATCTGCCCTGACCACCGGGACCTCGATGTCTAAGTCGACCCCGGAGGCCGAGCCGATCCTCAAGTCCATCCGGGCTCGAGTCGATCCTCGGCCACGGTCTCCCTCGACCTCCCGTTCGGGGCCGAAGTCGTCATCGCCGATACCCTAGGCGTCGGGGCGGAGGGCATCGGTGCCCGCCCGACCGGAGCCACTCGATTCCTCCTCCGAGGAGTCGGGCTGGGAGACGGAGGACGAAGAGTCACCCGACACCCATCGGACTCGGTGTGTCCCATCGGACTCACCCGAGTCCGAACCTTGGAGACGATCCCCACCGGAGGATACCCAATTCTCGGACTTCGTGCGGGATATGGCCAAGGCTTTGGCCTTCCCTGCGGATCCCGAGGAGGAGCCTCGAGCCGAGGAGCTCGAGGCCCTCCAGTATGACTCTCCTCTGAAGGAGGCCTTTACTGTTCCGGTTCCTCCGATGCTGGAGCGGCTGCTCTTCCGCATGTGGGAGACCCCGGCCTCGACGCCGGTGTTAAGCAAGCAGGTCGATTCCATTTATCGAGTCTGCAAGAGTCCTGGGTTCCAAAAGGCACAATTACCGCACCACTCCATGGTTGTGGAATCGGCCATGCATCGACTGAAAAGTCAGAAGATGCACTCCTCGGTGCCTCCCGGCCGGGAGGCCCGGAACCTCGATGCCCTCGGTAAGAAGTGCTTCCAGGGCTCTATGCTTGCTTGCCGTGTCCAGACTTACCAGCTCTACATGGGCATGTACCTCCGAGACCTGGCAAAGGAGCTTGCCGGGTTCTCTGCTGGTCTCTCCGAGGAACCTTTGCAGAGGTTCCTGGCCTTATCCACTGGTATTCGAGAGTGCTCGAAGTTTATCTCTCGAGCAGCCTATGATGGCTTTGAGGCTCCGGCCCGAGTAGCCGGGGCCGGCATCGGTGCCCGCCGACAGGCTTGACTACAGTCATCCGACCTCAAGCCATGGGTCCAGGACAAGTTGGTCGATGTCCCCTGCCGGGGTGAAAACCTCTTTGGCAAGCCCATGGCTGAAAAGGCTGCAGAACTCGAGACCGAGACTCTGACCAGGACTAGGCTTTCCAAGAAAACCTCTGCCCCTTCTCAGAAGAGGAAGGGCTCGGGGAAAAAAGTCCTTTTATCCAAGGAAGTCATCTGCCTATAAACAATACCCTCATTATCAGGCCTCTGCAGCTCCCCAACAGGGTCAGCAGGCCAAGGGATAGGGTCCCGGGTCCCGTAGGCAGAAGGCCCCCAAGCCACCTACACCGGCCCCTGCTCCGTAGGGTGGGGGTTTTTGACTCAAACAGCATAGCCTCTTCTCCTCAGCTGGCTTCTCTCAGCACAGGAGGCTGGCTGGCCCACTTTGCCCACAGGTGGTCAGCCGTAACATCAGATACCTGGGTTCTTCATATAGTCCAAAAAGGCTATCTTCTCCATTTTCACCAGGTACCTCCCTCCTATTTTCCAGGGGAGCCTCCAAGACCCCCTCTGCACAGGGACCTGCTCCTTCAGGAGTTAGCAAGTCTGCTAAAAGATCAGGCTGTGGAACCGGTACCCCACCACCTGCGAGGTCACGGCTTTTATTCCAGGTACTTTCTGGTACCAAAAAGAACAGGAGGCCTCAGATCCATCCTAGACTTGCGAAACCTCAACAAGTTCCTGGAGAGGGAAAAGTTCAAGATGCTTACCCTTGGAATCCTGCTGCCCTACCTCCAGCAGGGAGATTGGCTATGCTCCTTGGATCTAAAGGATGCTTATACTCACATCCTTATCCATCCAGACCACAGATAGTATCTCAGGTTTCTTGTGGGAGGAAACCACTATCAGTACAGAGTACTACCCTTTGGCCTGTCCTCCGCTCCCAGGGTCTTCAACAAGTGCCTGGAAGTGGTGGCGGCCTACCTGAGGCTTCAGGGTCTCTTTGTGTTTCCGTACCTGGACGACTGGCTCATAAGGGGCCATTCTTCCCAAGAGGCCAACCAGGCCACCCTTCGCACTCTGGCTCTGCTTCAGCACTTGGGGTTTGTCATAAACTTTGCAAAGTCCACTTTGCTCCCATCCCAGAACTTAGAGTTCATAGGGGCCAGACTAGACACTCTTCAAGCAAAGGCTTTTCTGCCTCTAGACTGGGCCCACAAGCTAATGGATCTAGTCAGCCAGTTTCGCAGCAATTCCCTGGTCTCAGCCAGGCAATTCCTGAGACTACTCGGCCATATGGCTTCCACGATTCATGTCACCCCCAATGCCCACCTGCACATGCAACCTGCTCAGTGGAGTCTTCGCACTCAGTGGCATCAAGCCACAGGGGGCCTAGCGGACTCAGTGAGGATCTCCGACCTCCTGGTCTCTTCTCTGCAATGGTGGCTTCATCTTCCGAATCTGGTGCTCGGAGTGGTTTTTCAACCCCCTCCGCATACTCAGGTACTGACAACCGATGCTTCTCTTCTCGGTTGGGGAGCACATTGCCAAGGGACCTGTACTCAGGGTCTCTGGACCCCTTGGGAGGCTACTCAACAGATAAACTTCCTGGAGCTACGAGCGATCCGCCTAGCTCTGAGAGCCTTCTCCCGCCTCGCCTCTCACCAGTCTGTACTAGTCCAGACGGACAATCAAGTTGCCATGTTCCATGTGAACAAACAAGGAGGCACAGGCTCCTTCCTTCTTTGTCAGGAGGCACAGCGACTGTGCTCTTGGGCTGTCAATCACGGAATCCTTCTCAAGGCTGTCTACCTCCCAGGTCAGGAAAACTGCCTGGCAGACAGACTGAGCCGGATCCTGCTACCACACGAATGGAGATTGAACCCATTAGTGGTTCAGCATGTCTTTCTCAAGTGGGGGCTCCCCACCTTGGACCTTTTCGCCAGTCCTCTGAACCGGCAACTCCCGAGATTTTGCTCCAGACAACCGCATCCTCTCAGAGTAGCAGCGGATGCGTTTCTGATCTCGTGGTCCACAGGCCTACTGTATGCATTTCCTTCCACACCACTAGTGTCCAGAACGCTGTTCAAAGTCCTCAGGGATGGGGCTTCATTGATTCTCATAGCCCCCAGATGGCCGAGGCAACCGTGGTTCCCGCTTCTGCTACAACTGGCGGTGGACACACCTCTTCCTCTGGGGTTTCAACACGATCTCCTGTCTCAGGATCAGGGGACTCTCTTGCACCCCAACCTCCAGTCCCTTCATCTGATGGCCTGGCTGCTGAAAGGGTAGGCCTAGCTCCCTTGCTACTACCTCGAGAGGTGGAAGATGTAGTCTTGGCTTCTCGGCGTCAATCTACCAAGAAATCCTACGCTCTTAAGTGGCGCAGGTTCTCCGCATGGTGTGCTCAGCACACTGAGAATCCCTTCTCCTGCTTGGTAGCGGTAGTGTTGCAATATTTGCTCTACCTCTCCAATCTGGGTCTTAAGTCTAACTCTGTCAGAGTTCACCTTAGTGCTCTCTCAGCACACCACTCGCCGGTGGACGGCCGGCCTCTTTCCAACCACCCTTTGGTGGCGCGTTTCCTCCGAGGCCTTCTTCTGCTTAAGCCTCCTTTGCGTCCACCGGCCCCTGAGTGTGATCTGAATGTGGTCTTACAGCGGCTTAGTTGTCCGCCTTTTGAACCTATGGCTACCTGCCCTCTCTGTTTTCTCTCCTGGAAAACTTTATTTCTGGTAGCTCTCACCTCTGCTAGGCGAGTGAGTGAACTGCAGGCACTAGTGTCTGATCCTCCTTACACTAGGTTCTACAGGAATAGGGTAGTCCTACGGACTCACCCTAAGTTTCTTCCTAAAGTTGTCTCACCTTTTCACCTCAATCAGGAGGTGGTTCTTCCAACCTTCTTTCCCAGGCCGCATGCCAACCGGGCTGAGATGGTCTTGCATACCCTGGACTGTAGGAGGGCGTTATCCTTCTACCTTGACCGTACGCGGGAGCATCGGAAGGCTGTTCAGCTTTTCATTTCTTTTGACCCCAATAAGTTGGGGCTCCCTGTCTCCAAGCGTACGTTGTCCATATGGATCGCTGACTGTATCGCCTGGGCTTATGGGGCAGCCGGCCTCTCGTTGGAGGGTCGAGTCACGGCTCATCGTGTCAGGGCGAAGGCTGCGTCAGTGGCTCATCTCCGCTCTGTTCCGTTGGCAGACATCTGCCGGGCCGCTACTTGGTCTTCAAGCCAGACTTTTGCGGCCCATTACTGCCTTGAGAGGGAGTCCCGCAGGGACAGTGCTTTCGGACAGGCAGTACTCCATAATCTCTTTGGGGTTTAGGCAACTCCTACCCTCCGGCCCTGGTGTTGGGCTACTGGTCGGGAGCGTTCTCAGAGAAGATTCCTTCCTTCTGTGCTGACGAGCTAGAGGGAGCTCATTTTTCCACTTGGGGTCTCCGGTAGCCTTAAGCTGGGGAGTCCCATATGTGAGGACTGACTTCCTGCTTGGTCCTGGAGAAAGAGTAGTTACTCACCTGTAACAGGTGTTCTCCAGGAGCAGCAGGAATCAGTCCTCACAACCCTCCCTCCTCCCCTTGGAGTTGCAGTCATATGTTTTATTTTTGCTAATTTTTTGCTATCTTTTAGCTATGTCATCAGACTGAGCAAGATGGCACCCTTGGGCGGGAAGAGGACCGCGCATGCGCACTGCAATTCCCAAAGGCTTTCTTTGAAAGCTGGGGAAATGCTCTGCACGAGGGCTCCGTCGGCGCCGACATCACCCATATGTGAGGACTGATTCCTGCTCCTCCTGGAGAACACCTGTTACAGGTGAGTAACTACTCTAAACCACCCTGACACTTCTGCCAGGGCAGTCAAGCAAGCAATATAATAAAGATAAAGATAAAGAAAGAAAGGCCGTAGCTGACTCCAAAAGAGGCACGGTATCATCTGGCAGAAGAGACTGAATCCACTGGAGCAGGGCTTGAGATGTCTGACTGGTACATACTGCCAGTTGCAGAATAGCAGCCACCGTGGCGAACTGGCTGCTCAACAATGGATTCACTTTACAATCCAGAAAATCCTTTAAGGCCGATCTGCCTTTCACAGGAATGGTGGTCCATCTGGTTACCACTGTGACCTGCGCATCCACCTTTGGGAATACCAAACTACTCAATGCACTTCTTCTCTGGGAGAGCGTAGATCTTCTTACACACCCTTAACCTTTTAAGCAGGGAGTCAGGAGAGTCCCATTCTTACTGGATCATATCCTTGATCACATCCGGGAACAGGAAGACAATAGTGGATTTCCACACCCCTTGTGTGCCCTCAGCTCCTGCTCCATGCCAGAAGTATCTATCAAGTTCAAGGCAGATGAAACCCTGGCAATCAATGCCACCAGCTCCTCCTTCCAAAATAGGCGGATCACCTCAGCCTCTTCACAATCTTCTGAAGGCGAAAGTACTTCTTTATCTGCATCAGAGCCCAGTACCGAGCCATTTGAATCTGACCAATAATAAAAATCTTGGACAGCTCCCAGCTGTTCCCCATCTCCAGTGGGTGCTCCTCACTGGGGGTGCTTAGCCAAAGGCAATCAAAGAGAGCTTCCACACTCAGCCTGCTCAGCATAAGACTGCACCTGGGTGCACCCAGAGGCCATGGGGTCCGAATTTCCATGCCAGAAGGATCAGACCTGCTGCAAAAAAGAAAAGAATTCTGGGGAGGACCATCCAGAATCTCAAAGCTCTCCTCTCGGAAATGACCCCCCAACACCAGGCGACATAGCTGCTACAGACCTCCTAGAACACAAGGAGCAGCTCACAACATGGTCGCCGAAGCCTCCAGCCAGCTGGATACCCTTACCCATAGTGCCATCCGTCACCTTCGCCCTGAGGCAGGCAAGGTTAGACTAACTGCATCCTCCAGCTGAGAGAGGGGAAGAAGGCCCTCCAGGGATGACTCAGAAGCTGCTATGCAAGAAGAGCACAGTCCAGAATCTGGAAATGAGGCACCTTGCTTGCCATAGGTCAAACAACATTTCCTGGAAGAAGACAGAGAGTTAAGGCAAGTATTACAACAGTGTGCTTTAAGGCTGTGACAAGACAAAAGGTGTGTGTTAACTGCATTTTTATTGCAATGCGTGTTTCAGATGCTAGGGAAGGAATACGTTTTGGAGCTGCTTGGGCAGAACACACACTAGGACTGCGCAATCGTCAGGCACACTATAGGTAAAAATGTTACTACTGCATGCAGACAATGGCAGGAAACCCCCACATGGCACCAACAGTTACCAGCAGTCCACCCCAAATTGCATCCCAAGAAGACGGAATTGGGAGCCCCCAAGAAAGACAATGATGAGGTCAAGCCTTGGTGCTCACTTTCTGAGAGCCCCAGGCCAAGAAGCCATGCTGGGCTCAGCTCTACTCCCCTGAAACTGTTTTACTGGCTCAGCACTGTATTTAAGATGACTGGCAGGCAGATCCATCTGAAAACCTTCTGCAATGGGGGGACAGAAGAGGAGGGAGAGGACACTGAGGGTGTGTGAGGATGCTGTGCTCCTACAGATCCTTCCAAATCCTTCCAATTTCTGGCTGCTCAACAGGCTCTTATCATGATAACAGCATGGAGCCGAACCAATTTTCCCTCCTCCTATGGCTACCAAAAAAACTGCAGTCTGGGAGAGCGTTTTTGGAAGGAGTGTGGAGGTGTGCTGAGCTCTACTCGTGCTCAGGCTGAGCTGGGACTGCTCTTGTGAAGCCGACGCTGCCCTGAGAATATCGGGCAGGCACGCCCGGGACACCTTGCTCTTGGTAGGACCAGGTTGTTTAAATTCTCCTTTACTCTCTCCGCGACCGCGGAGCGTGACCGCGGGGCGTTTACTGAAGGGGCGTGTCTAAAGGGGCAAGTTCTGCCCCTTAGATGCCCCTTTGACGCCACTGCGACGTTCTGCGACACCGGCTCCTCAAGGAGTAGAGACTACCTGTATGAACACTATCTTGCTGTTTCCATTGTTTGTTCATCGTAAGTTGTAGAGTTTTCTTTTCCTTTTTTACTGGTGAAATTGTATTGCTTTAATTCTTTGACTTTATACGATGGGCAAAAGGAAGGCTAAGGTTGATTCCAAGTCTCGGGAGGCTGGAACCGGAGTTACCAAACCGGTTGGCCCCTTAGACAAACATGTAGTCCCTCTACCTTTAGCACAGTCCTCTCCCGACGGGGTCTCTTTAAGCCCCGATGGAAGATCCCCTCCACTTTGCCCCGGTCCCGCAGCTTCTTTAGTGTCAAAGGTACCTTTTGATATTTCCTGTGTGGTGAGTTCTGGTATAACTATTCCTAATCCAGTTCAGGGATTAGATCTCGGTGCCCCTTCGGATGCATCGGATCCGTCCCTCAAAGCTGATGTAACCCTGAAGGATGTTTTGAAGGCTGTTAAAATTATTGATTTAAAAGTATCCACGAAGTTAAATTCCTTGGCTACCTTCACCCAGGAGACTGCTACTGTGTTGCAGCACCTGGATAGGAAGGTAATTTCATTAGACACTGTAGTTTCTAAATTAGAGTCTCAAGTTCCTATTTTGCAATCTGTTCATGCTTCCACTATTAAGGATTCCTTAGTTTTGCATGCTAAAATGGAAGCCTTGGAGAACTCTATGCGTCGCTGTAACCTGAGATTTTTTTTTTTTGAAAACTTTATTTATAGATCAGCAACAAATAACAATGAACACAGTATCAGGCAAAGAACCCCCGGCCGGGTGTACTCTTATCCCCGCCGCAGGGTGAATTACATGTGCAATTTTCAAAGACAGCAAACAAACCGTGCCTTATGAAGAAACCAGTGTTTTATATTTTTATTTACTTCGCCTATCCCCCCCCACTGAACATAATAGGGAAAAGAAAAAACCCTCACCCCCCTCCCCACCCACCCCAACCCCTCGCCATCTCCATCCACAGCACACCAGCCAGATTCGTTCCCAGGAGGAAGAGTCGCCCGCTCCACCCCCACGGGCGCCCCCACTTGTGCTCTAACATTCTAGAGACCCACGTTAACTATTTCATTTCGGCAGTAGGGCCCCAAATTCTGAATATAAGGTTCCCAAATTAGCATAAAAGTGGCCCATCGCTTAACATGGCTCCGTGCTCTCCAGCGTTCTGCCAGCATCAATTGGTGAAAACTATTGCGCCACTCCAGGAAAGTCGGTGGGAGCCGCTCTCGCCATCTACGGAGAATTGGGCCTTTCCCCACCAAGCACGCTTTGCGCACGAGGAACCGCACCCCCCGCCCACTGGGACAAGACAGGTGCAGTTGATCCAGTATTACCAAAGATCCCGTCCAAGGGAAACGCTGTTGCAGCAACCCCACTATACAATTACTGATACGTGCCCAATATGGGCGGATGCGCCTACAGGTCCACCACATATGGGCTAAATCCGCCAGGGGTTCGGAACAACGAGGGCATGACCCATCCTGAGTGACATGGCTCCGTAGGGCCCGTCGGGGGGAAAAGTGTACACGGGTTAAGGCTTTATACTGAAGTTCTCTCCACCGTGCCCCCTCCACCAGTAGAGGAATCTGCGCCAAAGCCTTCTGAATGGTCCCGACCGGGATCTCCCGCCCCATTTCCCTTGCCCAGGCCTGCTCAACTCTCCCATAATCGGGCAATACCCGAAAACAATCCAGCCGGGTCTTCAAACCCGTTATCGAAGGAGGGGAATCCCCCCCCCCCCCCGAGACCAAAAAATTCAATGATCTGCGCTGAGCGGTCCGCTTCGAGGCCCTCTCTGGGCAACGAGGTCACATAATGAGAGAGTTGGAGATATGTGAAAAAGTGGTGGGGCTCCAACTCATATTCAGCACACAGTTCCGGAAACGATTTACAGGCACCAGACAATCCCACAACGTGGCCTAACATAAGGACCCCCTTTTCCCACCAAGACCGGAACCCGCGGGACTCAGAGCCGGGCGTAAAATTCACATTACCCCGTAAGGGAAGCCAACTCGAATTCCTCCAATTTCGGTTCCAATAACAGTTCAGCTGTTGCCACGTGCGTCGCGCGGATGTCATCATCACACTGCGCTTAACACTAGTAGGCAGTTGGGCATTCTCCGCATGCAGAACACCCAACAGGGAAAGTGGGGCCACTGCCGCCATCTCCAGATGTCTCGGTGTATAGATGTCTGTCTCGCCCAGCCAGTCACCTACGTGGCGTGCCTGGCATGCCAGGGCGTACAGCCATAAGTCCGGCAGCCCAATACCACCCCCCCGCCAAGGCCCAATCATGCGCTTCATCGGGATACGAGCCCTAGCTCCCCTCCATAGAAATCTCTGAATCTCCCTTTCCACGCGCAGGAGGTCGCGACGATACAGCCAAACCGGCAAAGTCTGCAGCCAATACAGAATTCGGGGCAGAATCACCATTTTGACCGCTGCCACTCTCCCCAACAGGGACAGTGGTAAAGGATGCCAAGCTCGCATCTGGTTGCGTATCCCATTCAGAATTTTCTCAAAGTTAGTGTAGTATAAATCTTGAGGCAGCCGTGTCAAAACGATACCGAGATACACAAACGTCTGACCCGCCCATTTTAAAGGAAATTCCCCCGGCCAGCTGCCACGAAGTTGCCCCGACATATCTATGGCCTCCGATTTATCTTCATTTATGCGGAGACCCGCAAAGCTGCCATAGGCCTCGAATTCCCTCATTAGCCGCTCTAGCGACTCTCTGGGGCAAGCAAGTGGACCAGCATGTCGTCCGCAAAGGCCGATAGTTTGAACTCATGGGTCCCAACCACCACCCCCCTTATGCCTCCGTCGGCCTCTATGCTACGAATTAAGGGGTCCAGAGCCAAGACAAATAATAAAGGTGACAACGGGCACCCTTGTCTGGTTCCACGGAAGAGAGGAAACGAGTCCGACAAGACCCCATTGCATAACACCCGGGCAGTAGGTTGCACGTAGAGGCTCTGCACCATCTCACAAAAGGAAGTCCCCAAGCCATAGAGCGGTAGCAGATAATGGAGATATTGCCAACTAACTCTGTCGAACGCTTTTTCGGCGTCGAAGCTCACCAAGAGGGAAGGTAGTTGGTGCTGTTGTACCCACTCTATAGACATTAAGATTTTACGTAAGTTGCGTACCGCAAAGCGCCCCCGGAGAAAACCAACCTGCGATTCATGCACGAGATCACCCAGAAGGACCGCCAACCGTTCCGCCAAAATCTTTGCCAGCAACTTCATATCAAAGTTCAACAGGGAGATCGGCCGATATGAGGAAGCCCTCTGCGGGTCTTTCCCTGGCTTGGGAATCAGGGTGATGTATGCCTGATTGCCCCCCCAGCGTGGACCGCCCCCCGCCGCCCATCGCTGAAACGTTTCCACTAGGAGGGGGCTCACCCCAGCCGACAATATCTTATAAAATTCAACCCCATATCCATCGGGACCTGGGGCTTTATAACAATTCGCGGTCGAGATCACCTGCTGTACCTCCTGTAAGGTAATGGGTTGCCCTAAACCAACACGTTGCTCCTCGGTCACCTTAGGCAAATCTAGTCGCCGTAGATAGTTTTCCATGCTAGTAGTGGCCGTCTCCTCCGCGGTATAGAGTTGTTGAAAGAAACCTTTGAAAATGGCGCTAATCACCGTCCGGTTGTTTTGTAATTTCCCTTGGTCATCTCGGAGAGCCGCCACCAATCGTGAGTCTCGCTGACCTTTCAGACATCTCCCCAACAGTTTACCGGGCTTGTCACCAAAACAGTACAGCTTGTATTTATAATACAATAGGGATTTTTTCGCCCGTTGATGGAGCAATTCATTTAACACGACTTGAAGTTCCCATAATTTCTTTCTATTGTGAGAGGTGGGCGTGCGCCCGTGGAGACGCCGCGCATGCGCTACCTGTTGCTCGAGCCTAACAACCTGTGCAGCCAGTAGTCTGCACTTCCGCGCTACATATCCAATGATGTCTCCCCGGAGGACCACCTTGGCCGTCTCCCACAATAATTCCGGGTCCTCTCTGTGACCCTGATGATTCGCTTCAAAATCTCGCCACCGATGATTTAAGAATTGGCGAAAAGGGGCGTCCTTATATAGTTCTATGGGGAACCGCCATAAGCGAGTCCCGGCTAGGCCTCCTCCCCCATGCCAGTCGATCCATACCATGGCATGATCCGAAATCTCCAATGGACCAATCTGCGCGTCCTCAACAGATGCAAATTGATTCGCCGAAACCAACAGGTAATCAATGCGGGCGCTAGTTCCGTGCGCTTGGGATACATGGGTGAAGTCCCTTTCCAAGGGGTGCAAAAGTCGCCACGGGTCCACTAAGCCTAGTCGAGACTTAAACCTTTGCAACGTACGGGAAAGAGTCTGTCTTTCTCGGGTTCCCATATCTCTCGAGGTGTCAAGACCTACCTCAAAAACCCCGTTGAAATCGCCGCCCAAAAGCAAGGGCACCTCCGGTAATTGTTCTACCTGTGCCGCCAGACGGTGGAAGAATTCAGGATCCGGCGTGTTAGGACCATATAAATTGCCCAAAATTACCAAGCGATTCTCCAGCATACCATGCAGCAGCAAAAAGCGTCCCCGAGGATCCAGCACCTGTCTTGTTAGTGTAAACCGTATCTTCTTATGAACCAAAATGGCAAGTCCCCCTTTTTTTCCCATTGCTGGGACACCCCAAACCTGGCCCACCCAATCTCGCATAAGCTTAGCGTGCTCCTCCGCTGTTTGATGAGTTTCCTGTAATAACGCAATATCACATCGCTGCCTTGCAAGAGCTTTAAGTATTTTATATCTCTTGATGGGGCTTCCCAGGCCACAAACGTTCCAAGATATAATTTTTACCACACTAGAAGCACTTCTTGGGCGTTTTGTCTGCCGACTGTATTGTTTCAGAGGAAACCCCCCCAGCCTGGAGTCTCCCCGGACCTTCCCCCTGAGAACCGAATCCAGCCGGTCATACGTGGTGGAGATGGCGACCCTCCCTTCCCAACCCCCCCCCCCCCCGTTTTCCCGCTGTCCCACCCAACCTCCCCCCTCTACCTCGCTCCACCCCCCCATCCCTCACTCCCTTCCCCCCAGTGCCTAACCTAACCCTAAGGCTAAACACCGTTCCTGTGGCATTGGGCTTACCCCCTAGATAATCCCCTCCAAAGATCCACTTAAAACCCCTACCCCCCTCCCCCCCCCACGTTGGGCCGATGAACTTCTCCAAATATCACCACCTCCTCCAGTCAAGTAGGCTCAGCACCAACTCAGATTAATTTAACCCACGTTCTCCTCCCGCCTCCAAGGGATAGGGTCTGAGGTCACAAAACCCCGTGGGGCCAAGTGAAACCTTCATCCATAGTCGGAGGCTCAAAAGTCAACATGCCACCTCCCATGGAACCTAGAGCCACGGGCCCCAAATCAGTCTATATAATTCCCCTTATCACTTACCCCTTAATAAAAATAAAGAAAAACCCTTAGTTAAGTCCCTCCTACTGAGAGGCATGCAGTAATCATGTTGCCAGTACCTGGAGGTGCACAACACTTTCCTGTACTGCCCCTTCCCCCGATCGCACGAAGCATAGCAGCCCCAGTGGAGGGAGTCACAGCCCCGGAGAAGTAAGTAACATCCACCCCCTTAGAATCAGAGGCGCAGTCAAAAGTTTCCCTCCAAGTACTCAGCTCGAGCCTTCGAACTCCAGGAGCCCCCAGATCCGCGTCGAAATTGGACGGGCGGGAAGGACCCAGTGCTCGAAGGCCTGCGAGCCTTCCCCCACCAACAGACACCAAGATGTGGTTAACAGTCACTCACTTGGCAATCTCCCTACTAGAAAACCGCTTGGTTTAGGGCTCAACAGAGAAATTCAGCAGACCCTCCCTTGTATATCACACAGCGAAGTGCATTGTGGCTTAGGGCCCTAAATAGTTTTCATCTACCACAATATTCATACACAGAAAAGGAAGAGAAAACAAAGAAGGAAAAGAAGAATAAATAAAAAAAAAAAAAAAGAAAAACGCCCTACAAAATAAATAAAAATAACTAACAATCATAAAGTAAAAGTACTGTCCAGTCTCTGTTGCGGGGCGCTCTCCTCGCCGCAGTCCCTCCCGGCGGTAGTCGACATCTCACTCCGGGCCCCTCTGCTGTGCGCATCAACATAGATTAACTGTTCCTGGGCTTTCTTGGTGTATTCACGAGGAGGGGGCCAATTCGGTAGCTCCAGTCAGGTCTGCCAAAAAGGTTTGAGCCTCAGCAGGGGTTTGTGGATATTGTGTCCGCCCCTGGTGCTCGACTCTCAGCTTAGCGGGGTATAACAAGGAGAGGCGCACCCCCTTGTTGACTAACTGGGAGCACACCGCTGAGAATGCCCGGCGTCACTGGCTTACCAACAACGAGTAATCTTGGAATACCAGTATCTTCTCCGGGTCCGACGTGGAGCGCTGATGAGCCCTGGCAGCCTTCAGGACCTCCTCCTTCTGGTGGAAATCAAGGAAGCTGGCGATTACCGCGCGGGGCCTGCGCTCCCGGTCACACCTCGGGCCCAGCCTGTGTGCGCGTTCTATTTTGATGGGGCCGGCCACGCTGCCTGCGGAGATCTTTTCAATCCAGGCCACCAAATAGCTGCGGAGGGCCCCTTCCGCCACATTCTCATCAATTCCGATGAAACGAAGGTTTTTTCGGCGACCTCTGTTCTCCATATCATCGAGCTTGTCGCCTTGGTGTTTCACGAGGTCTTCCAGGGCCTTCACTCGGCCTACCAGTGAGCTCTGGGTATCCTCGACGCCTGAGATTCGATTTTCTGCCTGCTCCACTCTGGCGGTAAGATCAGTAAAGTTTTGCTGGATCGCATGCAATTGATCCGCCAGTCCGCGGAAACGCTCATCCAGAGCCCGCACTATGGCGGCACTGACCTCCGCTATCAGCGTTTGGTTAGCATCTGCTCCCGGGCTCCTTGGTGCTCCCTCCGCCATTTTTGCCTCCGGGACCCGGGTCTTCTCCCGTCTAAGCGTTTTTGCAGACATCAAGATGTTCTTGGGTTTCTAATCTCTCCCGTTGTTCTCAGTTTCTCCCCTTTACTGGAGCACTTTATAACTAGGAGGGCGATAGCCACTATTGCAGTTGATATATGCAGAATTATGGGGTAGATTGCCCAGAGCTGACCACCACACGTCTACTCAGCTCATTGCCACCACCGGAAGTCGTAACCTGAGATTTTTAAATTTCCCTCAGTCTTCTTTACTTTCAGCCTCTATCTTATTGGAAAAGTATCTTAAGGAAGTGTTGATGATATCGGAAGCTATAGTAGTTTCTCAAATTTATTATGTTCCTTCAACTTCTAAAAGGGAAAACATTGCTGAGGATGCACTGGATGAGATTGTTCCTAATATTGCTAACCTCACCGCTTTTATTGAGGATTCCTCTGACACTATCACTTTGAGATCCACACTGCTAGTTACCTTTCCTTCAGTTTCTATTAAACAGCGTATTCTTAAAAAAACTGCAGTCTAGTGAAGCCTACCACGTCATGCTCTAGTGAGAGAGTCACCCTCAAAGTGGTCGCTCATGAGCATTTAATCAATCTTTTCTTCTCATTCATCAGATTTTCTTCTGGGAAGAGAAAATCCATCCACCACAAAGAAATACTGAAGGGACCACTGTTGGCTGAGGCAAATAGAGGCATGGTAGTAATGTCATTGAAACCTGGACTTTTTTTTAGTTCTTTGTCTACACCAATCTGCTGCTAGGGGAGCTCAACCCACTTGTCTGGACTGTTCTAGTAGGATGATATGTAAATTCAGATTCAGTTAGGGATAATTTTACATTATACCCATTCTTAAACAAATCTCTCAAAAGCTAACCACATGTAGCCAGGCTAGTGCTGGAAAGTGGAATAACGAGTGAGGTTATCAAATTTGCAGATGACACAAAACTATTTAAAGTTGTTAAAACCAAAGAGGATTGTGAAAAATTGCAAGAGGATCTTGATAAATTGGAAGACTGGGCATCAAAATGGCAGATGAAATTTAATGTGGACAAGTGCAAGGTTATGCACCTAGGGAAGAACAACCCAAACTATGGTTACACGATGCAAGGTTCCACATTAGGAACCACCACCCAGGAAAAAGATTTAGGCGTCATTGTGGATACCATGTTAAAACCCTCGGCCCAGTGTGCAGCGGCGGCCAAGAGAGCAAATAGAATGCTAGGTATGATAAGGAAAGGAATGGAAAATAAAACAAAAGATATTATAATGCCTCTATATCGTTCCATGGTGAGACCGCACCTTGAATATTGTGTGCAATTCTGGTCGCCGTATCTTAAAAAGGATATAGCGATTTTAGAAAAGGTTCAGAGAAGAGCCACCAAAATGGTAAAGGGGATGGAAGGATACTCCTATGAAGAAAGGCTAAAAAGGTTAGGGCTCTTTAAACTGGAAAAGAGACGGCTGAGGGGAGATATGTTAGAAGTCTATAAATTAATGAATGGAATGGAACGGGTAAACGTAGATCGATTGTTTACGTTATCAGAATATAGAAAGACTAGGGGACATGCAATGAAGCTACAGGGTAAACTATTTAAGACCAATAAAAGAAAATATTTTTTCACTCAACGTGTAATCAAACTCTGGAATTTGTTACCGGAGGATGTAGTAAAGGCTGTTAGTGTAGCTGGGTTTAAAAAAGGTTTGGACAAGTTCCTGGAGGAAAGGTCCATAAACCATTATTAAGAAGTGACCGAAGATATCAATGCTTGACCCAGTACAAGCATTGTGGAACTTGTGTCTCTTGGGGAAACTGCTAGGTACATATGACCTAGTTTGGCCACTGTTGGAAACAGAATACTGGGCTTGATGGACCTAGGTCTGACCCAGTATGGCATATCTTATGTTCTTATGCTGATTTCATGATACCTTTTTATTGAACTAAATGGCATGTTTATTAAACCATGCTGTTAGAGTGGGGTTTGCTGTGTGCTAACATGCCACGCTAACTGTTAGCATGGGGCCCCATGGTAAAAATCCTGTGTTAACCTTTTAGCGTGCAATTGGGAGGAGAGCTGGGAAGGTTAGGGGGTGTTATGGGTATGCTCTAACCGTGAAAATTTACATTAGCATGCATGTACTTAACACTATCTCATGGGATGGTGGTGCGTCCACCTGAATGCCAGTTAGCATGGTACAGCACATTACTAACATGCTAACAGCAGGAGAATGGGCACACATGCCCTCAAACGTTAGTGCAGACATCCCTGCTAATACTGCAGGCAACATGCATACTAATGGTGCACCCTTTAGTAAACATGCTGGGAATGGAGGTAAGGTCTAATAGTTAGGGCAGCAGCCTAGAGCCAGAAAGACCAGAGTTCAAATCCAACTGGCACTTCTTATGGCCTTGGATAAGTCACTTAACCTTCCATTGTCTCAGGTACAAACTTAGCTTGTGAGCCCTTTGGGGAAAGGGAAATGCATACTGTATCTTTGATCTTCTCCTGCAAAGGCTTGAGGTAAATGAATATAATATGACAAGCTTTCGAAAGCTATCCTTTCTTCATGCAGAAAAGAACCGAGTCCACTTTAGCTTGATTAATCCAATTTACAGTGACCACAATTTTTTTTATCTTCTACAGAAATGAGCTTTCCAGGGCTAGAGTGAATGTTGATGCTTTTGAGAGGCTGTGTAACACAAAGTTACACTCAGCAGATTACCGACAACAGAACATAAAAAATCCAGGGAGCATTGTGACTGTGCATCTGTAATAATTCTTCAAACCTGTGCATTAGAAGCTTTGGATAAAAGAGATACTTAAAGGCACATTTTAGAAAGACCCTTTAAGTGTCTCCTGGAACGTACAAGTCAAAGCATCCAAAATTCTGTGGAAGGGGCAGCAGAGAAGGTGGACACACATAAATACATTCTAAACTCGATCTCCCTCTGCCCCAAAAGATAAACGTCTCCATCAACATACAAGGAAACAGAGATGTGCAGAATAAAGCCCCCGATACGTGCAGGGAAATGGGCAATTTTAGACACATACCAGTGTGAACTATAAATGTTGGCAGAGCCAGCAACATAGACGTGTCTGTGCCAGCATTTCAGAATGTACACGTGGCAATGTCGGCGCATACACGTTCGAGCCTGGCATTTTGCAAATGGTGATGTGGAGCCTACTACTATTAAAATTAAAGAAGGAGAGTCAGAAAGACTTATGAAAAGTACTTCCAAAATTAAGTAATAAATGTAACATTAGTTGAAAAGAAAAGATCCAGACTGTGGGGTAAAGACAGGGCCAGCGCAAGGAGATGAGGCATTGCCACCCCTCCCACTGCCACCCCTCTCTGGGACCTACAGTGGCAGCAATGGCCTGAAACAGTCCCATGGCACTTACCTCAAAACGTGGCACCATGGGGCTGTTTGCTTCCGCACCCCACCAACACCTGATGCTGACTTCCTTTTGGATGGGAGCAGAAGTGCCAAAGTTTTAAGGTAAGCCCCGCGGAGCTGTTTCAGGCCATTCCTGCTGCCATGGGTGCCCCTGGAGGGCCAGAGCTCTAGGCGACCGCCTCATTCACCTAATGGTAGTGCCAGCACTGGGTAAAGATGAATACATTATAGAAGGCTGGTTGACAATGGAGGAAAGCTACTTATAGAATTGCGCAGGCATTCCTCAAGCAAAGTAATGCAGAAAGTAAAATCGATCCTAGTATTTGAGTTTGGTAGATCATTGCATCAGCACTAGCAAGCGTGAGGTCCTCTTCCCACCATTCTCATCCCTTCTGTCGCTCCCCACTCCTGGGCTTCAAAAAAAGCAAAATCCACAAAAGCAGGGAGGGAACCTGCAAAGTAGAGGAAACAAAAACATGGTGATTATTTCCAGATGTTATTTTTCTCTGCTCTCCATTGTCTAGCCATGCTGTGACACAGCGGAGTGAATGATTGAATTAATTCCAGTCTTCACGGCACCTGCTGTAGCTCCTAATGCAGCTCTAGTCTGGAATATTCCAATTATGCAGTATTCTTTAAATAGGATTATGAATGCATTATCAAATAGTTGTACCAATAAAAACAGGAAGTAAAAAGCACTAAGAGTAATGACAGTGAAAGAGCAGTGAGAACTCCAGGGATGCCAAGCTTCACTCATTAGGAGTGTGTCAGGCTCATTTGAAGGCTTTCTCACTCTCATACTCTTTGAGACCCTTCTCTCAAGCATTAGAGCCAGCATTACCATTTGGTAAACTAGGCAGTTGCCCAGAATGCCAGCCCTCCAGGGGCATCCATTGCCATAGTCGCTGCCCCTCTGCCACTTTGGCCCTCCTTCGCCACAGATTTCCGCTTTAAAGACATGTAGAGAGTAATGTTATAAAGTGTCATGCCGTTAACGTGGGCTTTTATGCATCTATTTCATGCCTATTGTATAAAATCAAATATGCACATAATGGACATAATTAGACAGGAGTGGTAGAACACCGCCAAGCTCTGTAATTGCCAAAGCTGTTTTGGGCAAAAGGTTGGTTGGGCCATGACCCCTATGGCCCACCCTATTCCATTGCCTCTGTAAATAGGCAAAACCCTCGCTAATTAAAGGCACAATCACTGGTGTAAATGTCCATGCCTACATTTGTAAGGAACACATTTTATCATTTACTCATGAAATCTCGTATCTGCCTACATTCCCTCCAAACTTCACCCCTGTGCATTCCCACAGTGAAAGTATGCATTATCGGATGTGCATACGTATTTATAGAATTGTGACCTCATCATTTACGCATAAAAGTGGCCACTTACATACATATACTATTAAGAAACCTAGATTCAGGTGCGTTACTCACGTATAACTCTAGGTGGCTTCTTATAAAATTACCCTAATAGGTCATCCGGTGGAAAGGCCATGTAAGCGCTTATTTGAAGCCTATTTTGTAAGGAGACATAGAAACCTATGTGTCCTTATAAAATACTAATATAAATTCACCCAAAAACACTGCTACAATGTGGGTGCATGCATTTACACCAGCTCGGAACAGATGTAAATGTCTGCACTATATTACTGCATTGGTAAATGGGCTGCATCAAGCTGCTCAAAGATACAATTTCTGTCTCTTGATCAACAAGCAGAACAAAATTATAATTCTCTCAGACGTGTGCAGAGAGGATCAGGGAATTACTTTATAATAATTCTCAAAGGAAACATTTTAGTATTATGCAGAATAGATGGATAAATAAAATGATGCGTCAAGACCTTTTAAGTAGTCTAGAAATCATCAGAATAACATAGTTTTAAAAGTTAGACCTACACAAGAGAATTTCCAAAGCATTTGATTTGCCTGCACAGAAGAGAAAACTTCAAATTTAATGATACCACGATTCCCTCCTTTCAGGACAACCATTAAAAAACTACAATTTTTAAATGATAAAATCAGAATCATAGAAAAAGTTTTTAAAAAGAGAGAAATAAAAAACTTAATATCATATAATTGATTTGGTAAAAGTAGTTATAAAAACTAAAATCTCATCAACAGCCTATTTTACTTAAAGCAGATACCTGATTTTTACATAACAAACCTCCTGCAACCAATTCAGTGCAGAGAGAAGTATCTGACTGGATTCACCCAGTTGAAAGTACCTCTTTAGAAAAAGGACACTGGTCAAAAAATGCTGACATGCTATGTTGCTAAACTGCTAAGTATTCTGCTAGAGAAACATGCCAAAACAAGCCCTTTAAAAAATGCCAACAATGATATCATATGATACCAAACCAAGGGGTATGTTTACTAAAGACATGCCTAGAGCATAAAATTGTGCAGCCAAATTAGCACGGTAGCATGTGCTAACATTTGGGGGTATGTGCAGCCATCCCCCTGCCAATAGCGCAATGACAATCTATAGCACCACAATGGCCAACATCCAGGTACACTTAACCCTACTCACTGAAGTGGCATTTGGTGCACCCATGCTAATGGTAACACTGGACAACAAAGATTTTGCTTTCTGAACACTTTTGGATATATCTTATGGACTTCGGGTTGCTGATCGTAAAAATCACCTTGAAATTTTCCTGTCATGCACCATTTTTTTGCAATCATCCATTTTTGTGATTTCCTCACATAGCTTAAGTCTAGTCATATGTTGCCTAGAGTGTAAGCTGTATTGTTTAGTCCAGGCATGACTGGGAATGCATGCAGTGCAGGCTCACAACGTGCAATGGAAATGCTACCGCTCAGGAATACATGGGCTTGCTTAGTCAGGATGGATGCAGGCAGTACAGGCTATAAAAGCAGCTTTCATACACAAATGCAATGCATGATGGGCCCGATATTCGAAAGGCATTTATATGGTTTACAGCCCAGTAAACTGAGTAAATGCCTTAAATCGGGATATTCAATGGCACGGTTAGTGCCGTTGAATATCCCCTTCTAACTCCCCTACATGCTCCAGTGCTATCCAGTGAGCATCGGGATGTATCAGGGGTGTTCCAGGGCAGAGCAGAGGTGGTGACAGGCAATAACTGGGCAGCAGCAATATTGCATGCTGCCTGGTTAGTGATCTGCATCAAAAAGATAGGTGAGGAAAACCCTTGCCTATCTTTTGGTATAGAAGCTAACTGGGCAGCATGCAATATCGTTCCTACCCGGTCACCTAATGCGGATTCCAGCATGTGCGGTGATCCCCAAACATTCAGTGCCGGGGACACATATGACCCCGGCATTGAATAACTGGGTTTAAGGGTCGATGGGCAGGACTATGCGCCGCAGTGGCGCATAGCTTACCTAGAAGAATATCGGCCTGACATTGGTATCAGTTTGTGTACTAAACAATGGCATTTAATGCAAGCTTCATGTCTAAACAATGATTCATTACAGCAGAAATGTCTGGTCAATTTCACAACAACCACAATACATTCTGTTACATTTGTGGTGAGTATACGCTTAAGCCTCAAAGACACAGCATGACTGCACTTATTACGAAAGCATATGAGCTCTACTTCAGTTGTAAAGTTGGCAATCAAGAGAAATCCTGGGCTCCTCACATTTGCTGTGTAACATATGCTGTCCATCTCAGTTTGGCTCAGAGGTACTCAGAGGTCAATGTCGTTTGCAGTCCGGATGATTTGGTGAGAATAGAAGGATCATGTGATGGACTGTTACTTCTGTCTGCCCAATGTATCCAGCTTCTCTGTTAAAAATAAGAAATCTATTGATTACCCCAGTCTGCCTTCAGCCATGAGACCAGTGCCGCTTGACGACAATATGCCAGTACTGAAGCCACCAGAGACATGGAGCCTAGATGAGGCAGACAAAGATGCCACAATACATTGGCCAGATGTGGGAAATGACATGGATCCAGATTTTGAACCGTTTATATCTGGTGTACCTCATCTGATAACACAGTCAGAACTGAATGACCTGGTGAGGGAATTAAGTTTGTCAAAAACAAAAGCTGAACTACTTGATTCAAGATTGCAAGGATGGGGTTTGCTGTCACCAGGTATGACAATTTTTGTCTTTCAAACACACCAAGAAGACATGAAAGATTTCTTTGCACAGGTTGACAATCTCTTTTTCTGCACTGACATTGATGGGTTGTTCATGGCTTTGGGTTGTGAGCATGACCCACAACAATGGTGCCTTTTTATCGATTTGTCACTGTTAAGCCTGAAAGATACCTTGTTACACAATGGCAATGTCCACCCTTCAATACCTATTGCCAATGCAGTGCACATGAAAGAAACTTATGGATACATGGAATTGTTGTTGAAACACATACAGTGCAAGAACTATAACTGGAACATCTGTGATGATCTAAAGGTTGTGGCACTACTACTAGGAATGCAGCTCGGGTATACCAAGTACTGTTGTTTCATTTACGAACGGGACTCCCGTGCTATAGAGTCTCATTACATTAAAAAGAACTGGCCACTCCATTTGGGTCCAGGACAGAAAAATGTGGCGCATGAACCACTTGTCGACACAAGTAAGATATTTTTGCCTCCTCTTCTTATAAATCTCAGACTGATGAAAAACTTTGTGAAAGCAATGAACAAGGAAGGTGAAGGATTTCAATATTTGAGACAGATGTTTCCCATTATAACTGATGCCAGGATTAAGGAAGGCATTTTTGTGGGTCCACAAGTCAGACACGTCATCAATGACAAGTGGTTCGAAGATCTGCTAGTGGGACCTGAGAAAACCACATGGAAGGCGTTCAGGGATGATGTTGAGAATTTTCTTGTCAATTACAGGGCACCAAACTATGTCCAGCTGGTTGACAACATGCTTCGCAAGCATAAAAAAACCATGAAGTGCAACATGTTGCTGAAGATTCATTTTCTGCATTCACACTTGGACTTCTTCCCTGCTAATCTTGGTACAGTCAGCAATGAACATGGTGAAAGGTTTCACCAGGACATTGCGATTATGGAAAAGCAGTATCAGGGCAACTGGAATCCATCAATGCTGGCCAACTATTGTTGGACACTGAAATGAGAAACATCAGATGCTGAATACAAATGAAAATCAGGAGCAAATCATTTTTAGCTCAGGTGAACTAGTGCGATTAAACATGCTAAATTCGGTCAAAATTTAATTTCATGTTTCTCCAAATTCCTACATGATCCAGTCAATCTGAAATTATATTTGTGTTCAGCTTGAAGCTGTCTATCATAATCACCAAAAGCTTTTCAGGAAGCAAAACCTTTGAACAGATTTGTTGTCCAGTGTAATAGGTGCAGTTAGCACACACCCAAATCATACACATTAACAGCGATGTTACGTCCCAACCCAACCAGTTCCCACCCAATCACATACTGACTGGTTAGAGTGGAATTTTTAGTGTGAGGCCCCAAGCTAATTGTTAGGGTGTTGCCCAGAGCGCGCAAACTCTATGCTTCTGGTTAGCACTTAGTACTAACGTACCTCTAAATGAATTAGCATCATTTTCTAAGGGCCTGCTATTCAGTGGCAGTGACTAGCTGTTCTATGGCGGCTAGCCATTACCACTGAAACTAAAACGAGGATATTCAAAGCCCAGGGTCATAGCCAGCCATCTCTGGTCAGCCGGATAGCCGCTGCCCCGTTAGCTTCGATGGTGAAAGTTAGGCCAGCCTTTAATGTTGCTAACTTTTGCCACCTAGCAATAACTGGGCAGTGGCCGAATATCATCATTGCCTGGTTATCGCCTCTCCAGGAATGTCCCGATGCTAGTCAGCTAGCATCGGGAAGTGCAGCGGCTGCACCCGCAGATATTAAGCTATTGAATATCCCAGCCAAGGCGATTAACGCTAACCTCATTAATTGCTCTCAATATCGAGCCCTGTCTAATAAGTAAATAAAAACTGTATAAATACATCCAAACCAATAGAAAAGAGAACAATAGTCGATGTTAGTAGTGAGGGATTGAACAGAAAGAAAGTGGCTGATGGCACGGATCTGGCGAAGTGAAGGGAAGCAATGCCAGACTATAGAGGAGAGGTGAGCGTGGAAAGATAAAGTAGGGTCAAGGATGACACCAAGATACATGAAAGAATCAACCAGGGAGATACAAGAACCAGATAGGGAAGGGTTCTCGGTTTTTCTTTTTATTCCTTGATGTGCAAGCACCTTGTATCTCCTTTGTTCTTTGCAGAATATATATTTACAGGAGTTGGTATGGTTTATATTAGATTCCAAGGCTGCATAATTAAACTGCTACAATTTTTATTGCATATAAGTGTAGAGACCACTCGGATCTTGTATTTTTATTTCCATAGGACCACTACTGGTTCTAGACAAGAAGTTCTCTCTCTACTCTTTATGCAACCTGCCTGTTTTTTTGAAAAGGAGGGAATGTTCTAGCTCAGTGATTCTCAACCTAGTCCTCTGGGACCCCCAGGCCAGTCAGGTTTTCAGAATATCTATAATGACTATGCATGAGATAGATCTACATACACTGTTTCTTTTGCATGCAGATCTATCTCATGCATATTCATTGTGGATATCCTGAAAACCTGACTGGCCTAGGGGTCCCAGAGGACTGGGTTGAGAACCACTGTTCTAGCCTTTGATTCATTCAATATATATCAGTGAGGTAATGCTGGGAGGGGTCCTTGATATGAAAATGGAGAGGTGAGGAGGAAAGTAATTTAGGAGGGAAACCATAAGGGTTATAAAACTCCAGTACAAATTCAAATCTGGGTATTTGGCTGTACTACCACTGCACCATAGCGATGGAGTCTGTCCTAAGGGGGCAGGGTCTTGGGCTCCACAGCCATTGTACCAAGAAGGTCCTGTGATTATTCAAGGGAGTATCTGGAAAGAGGTGGCTGACGCATTGAAGGGAATCTTTTAAGGGATTACTGGAGGAAACACCAGGAGCAGCATCAGGAAACTGCTCTGTGACTACCAAAGGACTTCTGAGGAGGAGTATTCAGAGCCACTTAAGCTAAGGCACTTCAGGGACCTCATCAAAAGCACTGCAGACACATCCAGAGGCACAGGACCAACCTTTCCACTAGACAGACTAGGCGGCAACCTAGGGCAGCAGACCTTGGTGGGTGGCATACCAGGATTTTTTATAGCAGCAGCTTTGTGCCGCCGCTTTGGTGCCTGTGGCAGGCCATGGCTTTGGCACAAAATCCATGGCCTGCCACTCCTGCCCTCCTCCGATGCAACTTCCTGTCGGAGAGGGGCAGGAGCGGCTGGCCATGTGTGCCGAAGCAGATGGCCTGGCAGGCACGAAAGTGGCGGCACGAAGCTTCCGCTCTCAAAACAATCATGCTGCTGCTGCTGCCACTGCCACCACAAGGGGGGCTGCGGCAGGGGCTTCTGCCTGGGGCCGCAGGAACCCTTTGGCTGGCTCTGCAGAGGAAGTATCCACGGAGAAGAGAGAAGAACTCAGGAAGATACAGAGACTTGAGACTACACACTGAAGGGGGACAGTGTCTGCAGTTTTTTTCTAAACTAGAAGGACCTCATTAAGTTACTTCCTGATTTGGAAGGGAACCAGGTAGAGAGGGTACACTCCGATCACCAAGAGCCAGAGGGATGGGACTGAATTACAGCATCAGGAGGTTGTGTTTTGTTGACTTTTCTCTTTGCTACCTGTTAAGATGTTAAATATCAAGGTCATTTAACAGAGTCTAATTATGATACTTCATATTATGACGTTACCTCCCATGGAAGGGGGGTCTGTGGGACAGGCAGGGCATATGAAATGTGGCTGCTGTGCATTTTGTACAGTATCGTGGGAAATTGATCGATTTTATTATAAAGGCAAGGTATATACTTTAAGATCTGTGACGACTTGCGCTTCAGATTATGTTGTATATGGCATCTTTTGTCTATGCAGGTTATTATATATAGGTAAGACAATTCGTTCATTTAGAATACGATTAGGGGAGCATAAAAGTCGGTTACGTTGTAAGCGACGTGAGGCTCCCATTGTAGAACATTGTTTAAAGAAGGGTCATGTGTTCTCTGATTTAAAAAGCTTTTCTGAACAAATTCATTCGGGGAGTAGAGGAAAGACACGTGAGCAATATCTTATATACAAAGAACAACGCTGGATTTATCAGTTAGGGACAGTTATACCAGAGGGATTGAATTCGAACGTTGATTGGGGAGTCTGTGAGTGGATTGGTTAAGAGAGAAATGAGTGGAGTTCTGGTGTTTATGAGCGTGCCTGCGTGGCGTTTTTGTGATCAAGCCGAAATGGTTTAGACGAAGCGTGTGTGACGCCCAAGAATGAATTTACTAGCTGTCCGAAAGACTTCATCTGTCTTTGGAGTGAAATGAATTGGTTGGGTATGAAGAATTCTGTTTCAGTTTGTAAAAGGAGGTTTCTTCTTTTGACAATGTAGTATGTTAGTTAAGTAACTGCTAGAGAGGTAGATATTTAACTCCTGTGACAACTTGCTGAGAGTTCTAGCTGTTTATTTAATTATTTATTGGTGTGCTACTTCACCTCCCTGTTCCCTTTAGTTTTGCACTTCAGCTTTCTCAGCTGTATAACGTACCTTGCCTCTCTCAACTAACTGGGCTTTGTGTGGTAGCCAGGTTAACTGTTACTTTAAATTAAATATCTCTCCCTGCTCTGTCCCCAGAATCTGCTGTGTTTTAAACTTTTTTTCCTGCTCTAGCCTACCTGAGGGACTACTCCCCTCCCCCCCTGCTGAGGTATTGTGTAGCCTTCTTCCTGTCTCCTCCCATGTGTGCATAGTCTGTTCTGTTTGCCTCTCTCTGCTCTGGGAAGAGCAGTGCCCTCACAGTGCTCTGCTAGAGAGGTAGATATTTAACTCCTGTGACAACTTGCTGGGAGTTCTAGCTGTTTATTTAATTATTTGCTGAGAGTTCTAGCTGTTTATTTAATTATTTATTGTTTGTCTTTATTGGTGTGCTACTTCACCTCCCTGTTCCCTTTAGTTTTGCACTTCAGCTTTCTCAGCTGTATAACTTACCTTGCCTCTCTCAACTAACTGGGCTTTGTGTGGTAGCCAGGTTAACTGTTACTTTAAATTAAATATCTCTCCCTGCTCTGTCCCCAGAACCTGCTGTGTTTTAAACTTTTTTTCCTGCTCTAGCCTACCTGAGGGACTACTCCCCTCCCCCCCTGCTGAGGGTACAGGAAAGGGTACCTTGTAACAGCCCTCTTTTTTTCTTTTTTTATTTTATTTTATATTTATTAGTTTATACATACATTCAAGAATACATCTTGAAACGGAAATTGAGAAGGGTACAAGCAAACAATATTACAGACTAAATAGTCCCGGCAATAACAAATGAGGAAATTATATCAAGTACACAACTCACTCTAGCCCTCAATAGGAGGATACCAAGAGAAAAAAGGAAAAACAAAATTTAACCCAAATTCCAATAGGAAATAGAGGTGTGAAAAGCAGCTAGAAACCCATACTCAAACAGCAGAAGATGGGAAGACACCCATTACCCCTTAATGACGGGCATTAATGAAGTCCAGCAATTGTGAGGGCTCAAAAAAAACATAGGAATCAGACTGATACTTAATCAGACATTTACATGGAAATTTTAGAAAAAAGAGCCCCCCCCAATTGCTGAACCCCAGGACGAAGAAGGAGAAAGTCCCGCCGTCGTCTCTGAGTCTCCCTGGAGAGGTCAGGAAACATACGGACCTGTAATCCCTTAAAGGCAACATTCCGTTTTTTTAAAAATAACTTCATAAGCCATTCTTTATCAGAGAGAAGAGCTAACGTAATCAACAAGGTAGAGGACGTAACCTGGTCCTCCTGTGAGGATTCCAGTAATGCAGTTACATTCAAAACATCAACTTTAGACAAACCCATAACCATCTCCTCACCCTCGGCAGCAACCTTTTTCCCCGAAGGGAGATAGTATATCTTTACAATAGGGGGGTGGGATTCAGGAGGAACACCCAAAATTTCTATTAAATATTTCCTAAACATATCTCTTGCAGATACCATAGGTAACCTAACAGCCCTCTTTTAATAGGTCTTATTTCCCTCCCTACCTCCCCAACACCCACCCGCCCCTGGGGTAATTGTAGCTTTATAGGTACTTACACATCTTAGAGGAAAGGGGCTGCTCTCAGGTGCAGCTCTTTATCCAAATCAGTCATACATTGAGGACCTGAGATTAATTAAGCTTCAGGTGAACAAGGTATATTAGAGGTATTAGATACACTTTTATTAGTATCAGCATCTACACCAACCCTTGGTAAATACAGAATTTAAAGATCTAAACACAAGCTTTAAACTAAGATGCAGACAGCAGTCCAGCAGCGAGATGGGGGCTTTTCAGTCTTTTGCATTGAGTGTCACATGTATGATTTTCTCCCACTTGGTGAGAGGTCTTACGTATGCACTAAGTGCAAGGAGCTCTTTGCTCTCAGGGAACAAGTCCGTTCTCTAGAGGCTAGAGTAGCAGACCTGGAAGACATAAGAAAGACAGAGAAGTACATGGACGAGACCTACAGGGATATAGTCCTGCAGTTCCACCTCCAATCTGGCAGCATCCCTGTTGCCATGGAGGAGAGAGGTCACGTGACAGGAGAGCACCACCCTGGTGTGGCAGGATGTGATCCTGTAACTAGGACCTGTCCTCCAGGTGATGTAAAAGCCTCTTGCACCGAGGATGTTTCTCCAGGGCCATGTGCCCATGAGGGGAGGGTCAGGACAGCTGTTATAGTTGGTGATTCAATCATTAGGCATGTAGATAGTTGGGTGGCTGGTCGACGTGAGGATCGCCTGGTAACATGCCTGCCTGGTGCGAAGGTAGCGGACCTCACGCACCGCCTAGATAGGATCATAGATAGTGCTGGGGAGGAGTCTGCTGTCTTGGTACATGTCGGTACCAATGACATAGGAAAATGTGGTAGGGAGGTTCTGGAGGCTAAATTTAAGCTTTTAGGTAGGAAGTTGAAATCCATAACTTCCAGGATAGCATTCTCTGAAATGCTTCCTGTTCCACGTGCAGGACCCAAAAGGCAGGCAGAGCTCCGGAGTCTCAATGCGTGGATGAGACGATGGTGCAAGGATGAGAGTTTTGGATTTGTTAGGAACTGGGAAACATTCTGGGGAAAGGAGGGGCTCTTCCGAAGGGATGGGCTTCACCTTAATCAGGATGGAACCAGACTGCTGGCATTAACTTTTAAAAAGGAGATAGAGAAGCTTTTAAACTAGAAAATAGGGGAAAGCCGACAGTCGCCCAAGAGCAGATGGTTCGGAAGAAGGTATCCTTGAAGGATACTACCAAAAGCAGTGAGGTTCCAATAAAGAGTATAGTAGCCCAAATGCCCTTGAGTACGGTGCAGACAGAGCATAAGGATTCCAAATTATCCATGCCTACCAATAGCCAGTTTAATATTAATAAAACACAGTCTCTAAAATGCTTGTATGCAAATGCTAAAAGTCTAAACAATAAGATGGGAGAGTTGGAATATATAGCACTAAATGAGAGGTTAGATATGATTGCAATCTCGGAGACATGGTGGAAGGAGGATAACCAGTGGGACACTGTGATACCTGGATACAAACTATATCGTAATGATAGAACTGATCAAATTGGTGGAGGTGTTGCGCTCTATGTTAGAGAGGGCATTGAGTCAGAAAGGATTAAAGTTTTGCAGGAAACAAAATTTGCTGTAGAATCTCTATGGATTGAAATTCCATGTATGAAGGGGAAGGTGATGGCAGTGGGGGTGTACTATCGACCGCCTGGCCAGAATGAACAAATGGATGATGAAATGCTCAAAGAAATCACGGAAGCTAACAAAAGTCATAGCAGAGTAGTAATAATGGGTGATTTCAATTACCCCGGTATCGACTGGGTCAGTGTCACGGCAGGACATTCTAGGGAGATAAAGTTTCTAGATGAAATAAATGACTGCTTCTTGGAGCAGCTGGTTCATGAACCCACCAGAGGGGAAGCCATACTGGACCTAGTTCTTAGTGGAACACCAGATCTGGTGCAAGAAATAAGGGTGTTGGGACCACTTGGCAATAGTGATCATAGCATGATCGTGTTTGATTTAATTAGTGGAGGAGGGATAGTAAAGAAATCCACAGTACTACCTTTTAACTTTCGAAAGGGAGACCATGATAAAATGAGGAATATAGTTAAGAAAAAACTAAAAGGAGCGGTTGCAAAGGTTAAAGACTTACAGCAAGCTTGGGTGTTATTTAAAAATACTATCCTCGAAGCCCAGACCAGCTGTATTCCACGTATTAAGAAAAGTGGAAGAAAGTCCAAAAAACTGCCAGCATGGTTTAAAGGTGAGGTCAGAGAGGCTGTTGCTGCCAAAAAAGCATCTTTCAGGAAATGGAAAAAAGAGCCAAATGACGAAACCTGGAAAAAGCACAAGCACTGGCAAGTTAAATGCAAAGCATTTATAAGGCAGGCAAAGTGAGAATTTGAGAAGGAACTTGCTACGGAAGCATAAACACGAAATAAAGACTTTTTCAAGTACATTCGTAGCAAAAGGCCTGTGAGAGAGTCAATTGGACCGTTAGATGATAAAGGGGCAAAAGGGGCAGTAAGAGGAGACAAGGCTATAGCGGAGAGACTGAATGAATTCTTTGCTTCGGTCTTTACTGAGGAAGATGTAGGGATATTACCCAAGACTGAAGTGGTATTTAAAGGTGATACTGCAGAGGAATTGAGAGAAATATCACTACACCGGGAAGATGTATTACAACTATTTGATAAACTGAATAGTAGCAAATCACCTGGACCGGATGGTATACATCCAAGAGTGTTGAAAGAACTGAAATATGAGATTGCAGACCTGCTATTGGTAATCTGTGAATTTTCATTAAAATCATCTGTAATACCTGAAGATTGGAGGGTCGCCAATGTAAGGCCAATTTTTAAAAAGGGTTCCAGGGGTGACCCGGGAAATTACAGACCGGTGAGCCTGACGTCAGTACCGGGGAAAATGGTAGAAACCATCATAAAGAACAAAATTACAGAGCATGTAGATAGTCATGGCCTAATGGGAGACAGCCAACATGGCTTTAGACAAGGAAGATCTTGTTTTACTAATCTGATATGATTTTTTGAAGGTGTGAATAAACAGGTAGACAAAGGTGAGTCGGTTGATATTGTGTATCTGGACTTTCAGAAAGCCTTTGATGAGGTCCCTCATCAGAGACTTTTGGCAAAACTAAAAAGTCATGGGATAGGAGGCAGTGTACTATTGTGGATTGGGAACTGGTTAAAAGATAGAAAACAGAGGGTAGGGCTAAATGGCCAATATTCCCAATGGAAAAAGGTGAATAGTGGAGTACCCCAGAGATCTGTACTGGGTCTGCTACTTTTTGACATATTCATAAATGACCTAGAAAAGGGAATAACTAGTGAGGTTATCAAATTTGCAGACAATACAAAACTGTTTAAAGTTGTTAAAACCCAAGAGGACTGTGGAAAACTACAGGAGGATCTGGATAAATTGGAAGACTGGGCATCCAAATGGCAGATGAAATTTAATGTGGACAAGTGCAAAGTTATGCACCTAGGAAAGAACAACCCACACTATGGTTACACGATGCAAGGTTCCACATTGGGAACCACCACCCAGGAAAAAGATTTAGGAGTCATCGTGGATAACATGTTAAAACCCTCCGCCCAGTGTGCAGTGGCGGCCAAGAAAGCAAATAGAATGCTAGGTATCATAAGGAAAAGAATGGAGAACAAAACAAAGGATATTATAATGCCTCTGTATCGTTCCATGGTACGACCGCACCTTGAATATTGTGTGCAATTCTGGTCGCCGTATCTTAAAAAGGATATAGCGTTATTAGAAAAAGTACAGAGAAGAGCCACCAAAATGGTAAAGGGGATGGAAGGCTACTCCTATGAAGAGAGGCTACAAAGGTTAGGGCTCTTCAACCTGGAAAAGAGATGGCTGAGGGGAGATATGATAGAGGTCTATCAATTAATGAATGGAGTGGAACGGGTAAACGTAGATCGATTGTTTACACTATCAGAATATAGAAAGACTAGGGGACATGTAATGAAGCTACAGGGTAAACTATTTAAGACAAATAAGAGAAAATATTTTTTCACTCAACGTGTAATCAAACTCTGGAATTTGTTACCGGAGGATGTAGTAAGAGCTGTTAGTGTAGCTGGGTTTAAAAAAGGTTTGGACAAGTTCCTGGAGGAAAGGTCCATAAACCATTATTAAAAAGGGACCCAGGATAATCAATGCTTGACCCAGTACAAGCATTGTGGAACCTGTGTCTTTTGGGGATACTGCTAGGTACGTATGACCTAGATTGGCCACTGTTGGAAACAGGATACTGGGCTTGATGGACCTTGGTCTGACCCAGTATGGCATATCTTATGTTCTTATGTTCTTAATGATTGTATGGCTATTTATTTTTTAGTTATATTCCCTTGAAGCAGCTGAGGTGAAAAGCTGGAGGGACGTTCCAGCGGGCGTCGGGGATTGATTTGTCGGGACATCATGTGCCACCTGGATATACTTTGAATGTTAACATTGGAACATGCTGTTACACAATTTGTTTAAAATATATATATACGAAATTGTTATTATGTTATTATGGCATGGTTCTAAGATTTTTCTTGTGGCTGTTGATATTCTGTTTAGACACAGTGGAAAAAAGTTAGCGAACCGTTGATGTATGAAACTCATTGAATTATCTGGATTCACTGAAAGGTGGAATATGGGTAGTGGTTGAGTGATCTGAGGTTTGCTCCTTTTCCCTGTGATGTTGCTGAGTAATTGATACTACGGTGAAGTTAGTAAGTGGAGCTTACTTGTTAAAATAATATGACCTATTAAGATGTGACATTGTTAATACTGAAGATTTGTGAATAGCTTAAGTTTTTGAGTATCTTCACTGGGTTCAAAACCAATTCTTTTACTGGACTGGACTGAAGTGCAATAGGTGGAATGAAGCTATCTGAGTGCACTAGGAGTTTCCTAGTTCCACCGCAAGAATTGTTTGCAAAATCCAGAGAACAGATTGCTGGTGGCCTGACCCCTGGAAGATTGTGCCCCCAGATTGTCTTGTAGCACTGCACACCACTGAAAAGACATATAGCCTGGTAGGGTTTACATAACATTGCAAATTTTTAAAAATTATATAGCAGGGACCTCCGGTGTGGCAATGAGCTGATCGGGCGTGTGGTGGTCGGCTCTGGGCACACTACCCCAGAAAACTGCACTTTTCCTTGAATAATAGTGGGTGAATGCCCTCAAATCTGTTGCATCTTGGTGGAGAGGGCACACGAAGAGTGACAGCGAGCACCCCGAGAGCTCGGGGGAGCCCGATGGCTGCTAAACCGTCAAAGAGGGAGAAGGCTCGGGTCCCGGAGTTAAAGATGGCGGAGGGAGCGCCTAACAGCCCGATTCCAGACTGCAATCAAGCAATGGTGGCAGATGTAAGCGCCACGGTGGTGCGGGCCCTTGATGATCGCTTTCGGGGGCTGGCAGAACAGCTACATTCTGTTAGCCAAAACATCAGTGAGTTTACTGGGCGTATGGAGCAGGCGGAAACTAGGATATCGGACTTGGAAGATACCCAGCACTCTCTGGCAGCAAAAGTAAAGGCCCTGGAAGCCACGGTGAAACAGCAGGGCGATAAATTGGGCGATCTTGAGAATCGGGGCGCAGAAAAAACCTCCGATTCATTGGAATTGAGGAGAGTGTGACGGATGGTGCGCTTTTAAGCTGGAACGGGTGCATAGATTGGGCCCGAAGCATGCTCAGGCGCCTCGACCGCGTGCAGTCATTGCGCGCTTCCTGGACTATCGCCAGAAGGAAGAGGTACTCCGGGCGGCTCGCACCCGTAAGTGGCAAGCCAGAGATTCAGACCGGATCTTGGTGTTCCAAGATTATTCCCTGCTGGTCAGCCAGCAGAGGCGAGCATTCTCCGCCACATGTGCTCAGCTGGTGAATAAGGGGGTGCGCTTCTCGCTGCTCTATCCTGCCTGGCTGCGAGTGGAACATCACGGGCAGACACAGTACATGACGTCCCCTGCCGAGACCCAAGCTTTTCTGGAGCAATTGTCTGGAAACGCCAGCTCGGATCCATGAAGGTGGATGTGCTGAAATGGGAAGAGCTGCTTTGGTGGACTTGCTACAGACCAGAATGACAACATAGACTCCTGTTTAATTGGGTTTGGCATGTATTGCTAATATTTAGCTGCAGCCCTGGTTATTGTGTGTGTATGTTGGTGGGGCGGTGTGTTTTTGTATGCGCTTATATGGGTGTTTGTTCTTCTTGTTAGCCCTCCGTATATAGGGGTTATTTATAGTTGTTTTTTTTGAAAGTTTTATTTACATTTTCATCACAAACAAGATAACAAACAATAAACAACAATACATAATATGCAACCGACAACCAACGAAACCAAACACTCCCTCCCCACCCCTCCTAGCCCCCCTACCCCCCCACTCCCCCGTACCCAACAACAATGAACCCCCTTGCTGCGCAGGCTATAGCCCAGGTCAAACAGCAGTCAATTAAACACAAAGCCCCTTCACTCCTTGGGCCCTTAAACATTTAGCCGCATCCCCAAACTCCAGTAATGCCCTCCACTTGCTTCTGTGGGAAGGGGATTGCAACTGTCCCTTCCGGGGCATTAACTCAAATTTGCTATAAGTACAAACTAGGCCCCACCATGCTTGCCAATGAAGACAGGTGATTTCTTTTCAGTTTCGTATCTGATGACAAATGGCTATACCCACCAAGAAATCTAAAAGAAAAGCATCTTTACCACACCTTAGCGAGATGCCTGAGCCTGAACGAAAAACTACGATTTCCCACGTAAGGGGGACACTGAGGCCTAAAATCTTTTGGATGAAGATCCACACCTGCGACCAATAAACTTGGATCTTAGGACAATCATAGACAACATGCCTAAAAGCACCAATCTCTTTTTGACAAAACCAGCAATTCTCACTTGCGGATTTGTCCCACCTATTAAGGCGTACTGGGGTGATATAAGCCCTATGAGCAAAGAAAAATAGCGTTTGAGTGATGGAGGCAGACCGGGTAATTCTGACCTGGGTAGCCCAAAAGTTCTCCCAGCCCTTTTGCGAGAGGGTAAAACCAACATCTCTTTCCCAAGCCCCTCCCAGACTGCCCAAACCTCACGAGTTGGTTTGCTTCATAGCTTTATACAAGAGGGAAGCCTTACCCGCCGCACCCCGTACATGCTCAATTATTGCACCCAGCTTCCCCTCCACCGTCAACCGCCGCACATCTCCACAAGCTCCCGCCACTCAATGTTTCAGCTGGACCCATTGGAAGTAAGTGGATCCCGGAAGATGATAATCCCTCTGCAACTCCTCAAAACTTTTCCAAGCATCCCAACTAAGTAACTGCCCAACAGTCCATATACCTTACTATACCAGGATTTCCATGCAATGGATTCATGCTGCACTTTAAATAAAGGATTACACCACAAGGACAAATCCTCCGACACCACCTCATCCAGCCTACTAGTCTGCAACAGGATCTGAAAAGCCCATTGCGTATCCAAGATCATGGGAGGCCTCAAATACCCCTCACTGAATACCATACCATGCAGACGACACAGCGGGAAGGGGGTCGACATTTCCCCCTCAAGGTGCAGCCAAACCGGGCTCTGCTCAATCAGCTGCTCCGACCATTGGACCCCTTGCTTCATCAGGAAGGCACAGTGATAAAGCCGAAAGTCTGGGAAATTCCCCCCCCCCCCCCCATTTTCCTTGCACGCCTTAAGCTTCTTAAGTGCAATTCTGGGAGGCTTATTGTTCCACAGAAAAGAAGTTAATAGTCTCTCCATCTGCTGATATACCTGAACTGGGAAGAATAAAGGCAACATTTCAAGAATGTAATTTATTTTAGGAACTATTGCCATTTTAATAGTCTCTAGACGCCCCCACAACGTTAATCGCAATGGAGACCATTTCGCAGACATTGACTGTATAATAGATATCATCAACTTTGCATTAAAACGAACGGCTTCCTCCAGGGGGTGACAGTAATGAACACCTAAATATTTCACTGGCTTTGACTCCCAAACAAAGGGGAACTCCAACAGCATTGCCTTGAAAGCACGAGAGTTAAGAGCGAAAGCTACTGGCTTGGTCCAATTGATCTTGTATCCCGAAAGGATCGAATATCTTTCCATCTGGTCTAAAATATGGGGGATCGACTCCGGGGTAGTGAATAAAAGAAGGTCATCAGCATAAGCCGAAGGTTTAACCTCCTTGCCCAATATATTAACACCTTGGATCCGAGGGTTTTGCTGCAGCAACAAGGCTAAAGGTTCTAGAGCAATATTAAACAGCATGGGGGACAACGGGCACCCCTGCCGCGACCCGCGCCCCAGGAGGAGTTCACGTGATTGAGTATTATTAGCACAGACACACACCAATGGCCGAGCGTACAAGACTTTGACAAAATTAACAAAACCCGCACCGAAGCCAAACCATTTGAGAGTAGAAAACAAAAACGCCCACTTCAACCGATCAAACGCCTTTTCAGCGTCCAACGACAAACCAACCATCGGACTGTCAACTGCCTCAGCCCCAACTAAGACATGACACAAAAGCCTGGCATTGTACGCAGTTGATCTCCCTTCTACAAACCCACATTGATCTGGGTGAACCAGAGAGGGCATCACTGTAGCCAGACGCCGCGCCAATATAGTCGCATATATCTTATAGTCCACATTAAGGAGAGAAATTGGCCGGTAGTTGCCCACCAACTGCGGATCTCTCCCTGGTTTCTCAATCACAACCACATTTGCCGCAGCAATGGGCATTCTTCCAACAGTGCTAGAAAATATTGCTGCAAGAATGGTCCCAAGTCCTTCGCAAAGATCTTGAAAAACTCTGAAGGCAAACCGTCCGGACCAGCGGCTTTCCCAGCTGCCAGGGAGTCTATGGCGCCCTGTATCTCCGCTAATGAAATTGGCTCGTCAAGACTGACTGCCACCTCCTGTTCTATCATCGGCCTATGAATCTCGGCTAACAACTGTGAAAAGGCATCCACCGAACATTCCACCTCAGAGGCATACAGTCGCACATAGAAGGTTCTAAAAGATTCAGCAATGCCAGAATCTTTGACTGTCAATGCCGACTTTCCCTGATCACGGATAGCCACAATTCTACTAGCATCTTTACGGCCTTTCAGCAAGGAGCCTGCCAGCCTTATTCCCTTCCCAGTAGTATGCGCCCTCCTGAGCTTGAACACATTTCGCCGCCTCTGTTGTTATAAGCTGATTATACCTCAGCCGCAGCCTTTGCAGCCGCAAGAGAATACAAGGATCCGACCCTCTAGCCAATACCCGCTCCCCAGCTCTAATTTGCACCTCCAAAGCCTCCAGCTGCTCTCTCCTTTGCCTGGCCAATCCTATACCAAAACTGGTTATGATAGCTCTCAAAAAAGCTTTAAAGCCCTCCCATCTAGCCCATCCTTTAGACAAATGTGGAGTGTTAAAAAAAAATACTCCTGTATAGCCTCCTTAATCCTTAAACGAAAATCCTCATTTCCCAACAATGCTCTATCAAAAGACCACCTACTGGTTGGGGAGCTCAACGCATCATCCTGCAGCACAACCGATACAGCAGCATGATCCGAGAGATGCATCGCATGAATCTCTGCCATGATCAAATTTGGAATCAAAGGCTTGGAAATCAAGATATAATCAATACACGACAGAGATTGATGAGGGGGATAAAAAAAGGTAAAGTCCAAATCTCCCGGATGCAACATTCGCCATGCATCCACTAGTCCCATCTCTCCCATCATGGACGTCAGAACTCTCTGCACTTTGGTAGGCCCGAGAGTCTTAGGTGGCTTCCTATCCACAAGGGCGTCTACCACCAAGTTCAAGTCACCTCCCAACACTTTCAAAGTTGAGGGCTCTGCCTGCATTTCCTCCGCCAACAACCGAAAGAAATCCGGGCAGTCTCTATTAGATGCATAGACATTCATTAAAACTAGATCCAAAGCTCCTAACCTGACCCCAGCTTTAATCCATCTACCTTCTTGATCCGCTTTGACACAATGCACAGAAAGGTTGAGAGACTTACGGGCCAAAATGGCTACACCATTATGCTTGCCTCTCGCTGCCGAGAAGGCTAAAAGCATAAAAGGCTTTATATTCAGCTTTAATGATTCTTTCTCGCTGAGGTGAGTCTCCTGCAACATAAAAATATCAGCTTTTTCTTGTTTACCATAAAGAATAATTTTCTTACGTTATATAGGACTATTTATGCCCTTTACATTCAAGGACAGTAACTTAATAGGCGCCATATCCCATCCATAAACTCATGGCCCGAAGCCTCTCAACCAAGTTGATAACTTACAGAAAATACATAGCCCCTTCCTAGACAGCACCCTACCCCAGTTCATCTGCCTTCTTTGCCCACATACCAACAACTTGTTATTGACCTTGCTTAGCCCCCAGTAAACAACCCACACAAAACAGTTCCTAAAGGGGCCCAGGGAGTGGAGGAGACCTAAAAAACATCCAGGTAAACCCACAGCAAGCAGAGCAGGTACAGAGGAGCACCAAATAAACAAACGCCAAAGCAATTGTGCAAACCTTCCACTTATGTAAGATACCCATCATATTCTCTGTACAAGTATAAAGGCGAAGTACCGAGATATAGAGACCCAAAAAAAAAAAACCCAGGATCATCTACCACTCAGTACTGCGCTCACACAAACAGCAGCAAAGGAGTCCCCTTCAATTGTACTCAACGCATCAGCTCCTGCTCTTTCTCATCGACATACGCAGATAGTAACTCAGGATCTTCAAAGGTCTTTGCAACATTATGCAGCGTAACCCTCATTCTTGCAGGGTGAAGTAGGCCAAATCTCGCCTGCAGCCTTTGCAATCTAGGCCTCAATTCCAGGAACCTCTTCCTCTTCTCAACAGTGCTTTTCGCAAAGTCTGGGAAGAACATCAGTCTATGCGCTTCAAATTCAACTGGCGCTCTAGTTCGAGCCACATCCATAATTCGAAGTACTTGCTGGTGCCTCAAATCTTTGAGGATTATCGGCCGAGGGCATCTGTTTCCCAACAGGGGCTGCGAGGGCACCCGGTGCGCTCTCTCCAACTCAAAAGGCATGTCAAAGGCAATCTGCAACGTTGTAGGGATCAATTTATGTAGAAAAGCGAAGATATCCTTCCCTTCAGCCCCCTCAGGGACACCCACAATCCTTATGTTGTTCTGGCAGGATCTATTATTATTATCCTCCAGCTCTCTCTGCAACTGTTTGATTTGCTTAGCCTGCTTGTCCACGACCTTCATTCTTTCCTCCTGCGCCATTACTCTAGACTCCAACTGTTCCTGGCGGAGACTAAGACTTTCCATACCGTTTTTAAGTCTGCCCATATCCTCTTGTACAGCGGCTAATGATTCACTGTTTGCCGACACTATTTCCCTTATTGCACGCACCTCCACTAGCAGCTCTTGAATAGCCTCAGGGTACTCCCGCGCCGGCGCCATTTTTTGCAGGGACGGAGGCTCAGTCTTAGACCTTTTCGTGCTGGCGCCCTGACTCGCGGCAAAGTCCAAACGTGCTGGTTTGGGTCCTGACATTCCTACGAACTGTCGGACTTAAGAATCTCATACGTCCTCTGCTAAAATGCAGCACAATTGCAGGATTCTTAGTTAGACCCCTCCGGAGCTTCGCTCTACACAGCCACCCTGCTTCGCTCCAGGCTCTGCCCCCCTATTTATAGTTGTTTTACATTTTTTACAATTTTGTGATGTAACTCACCCTCCATATTGTGGGAAGTTTCGTTGTAACTGAGCCTTGGAGCGGGGGGGTTGGAGGGGACCAACGTTTATTGGGGGTGTTATTTGTGGGGGGAGGTCCACGGGTGGCAGCGTGGTAGAGGTCGTTACTTGCTGGTGCCTACAATCCTCCCCTCCTGGTAGCACTGATAAGGGCTGAGAGCTGCCATTTGCGGGAGATCCGGGGAGTGGTACTCTTGTAGAATACGATAGAGGAGAGGGGTTTAGGATCTCTGGAGGGGAGGGGAGAAGGGTAGGCGGGTTTTCATTTGGTGAGATGGGACTGCTCTGGGAGGAGGGGTTGATTGAGGGGGTTAGTAATAGTCGGATTGTGAAGATACTAAATTGGGGGGTAGGTCCGAATGCCACAAGATGGAGGGCCAGCTGATGTTTAGGCTGGGTGATACCGGTAGAGGAAGGAGGAGGGAGGGAATATGGGCAGTTGGGAGGGGGGTGGGATGGGAGATGGGAATAGGGGGGGAGTCGGGGGGATAGGGGAGAGGGTAGAGAACTGAGTAGGTTGGAGTTGGGTGGGACCGGAGCGTAGCTATATAAGGATAGGGGTAATGATGTATGGGAACATATTAGCGTTTAGGGGAGGGTCCCAGGCTGGGGGGGGCTATCCCTTTTTTGAGTGACACTTTTCTGCATGCAGGCCTAGATTCTTCTCCGCTACTTTGAAGATCATATCTTGGAATGTGTGTGGGGTAGGCAACCCTGTTAAGAGATATAAAGTATTGCAAGCATTGGCTCGCTTAAAATGTGATATTGCCATGTTACAAGAAACGCATCAGACAGCGGAAGAACACAGTAAGCTGAAGCGTGATTCGGTGGGGCAACTATGGGGTGCTCCTGCTAAAGGGAAAAAGAGTGGAGTGGTCATCCTGATAAACAAGCGGATTCGCTTTGACATGGAGAAAGAGTATGCTGACCCAGATGGTTGATATTTGTTGATCTATGGGAGGGTGGAAGGGAGGCCCGTGATTTTGGGGAATCTTTATAGTCCAAACGTCTTGGATCGGGTGTTGTACGCCCAGTTGGCCTCTCGAGTCGAGCAGTGGCCTGATGTTCCCCTGATGTTAGCTGGAGATTTCAATGGAGTCCTTGATGTTGAACTGGATGTTGGGGGAGGTGGGGGGGGGGGAAAGCCCGTGTTCTGACCACTACGGCATTGCAGGCGCTGAGACGTAGGTTGGGAGTGGTAGATCCCTGGCGTTTGCTACACCCCACCAAGAGGGATTTTACTCATTTGTCTAGGGCACATGGTTCAAGTGCTAGACTTGATTATATCCTGATTTCGGAGAGCCTTTTTGCATGGGTGGGTGAGGTGCAGATTGGACCAATGGAAATATCGGATCATGCGCCGATTTGGGTGACTCTTACCTGGGGTGCTCAGGCCCCTCGGGCTAAGATCTGGCACTTTCCACTGGAGCTTTATGGAGATATGAATTTTCAAGCCTATCTTAAGCAGTGCTGGGTAGATTTTCAGAGTAATCATGAACAGCATGTAGATGACCCCGAACTGCTCTGTGAAACAGCAAAGGTGGTTTTGTGGGGCGATATTATTTCTTATGTAGCTCGAAGGCGAAAATTGATAGCAGTGCAGATAGTTCAATTGGAGAAGCAAACGGTAAAAGAAAGACGGAGGTGTGCGAGTGACCCTTCTGCACCCAATAGGCGGTGACTATGGGAGGCCCAGGTGTCTCTTAATGAGTTGCTGCATCAAAGAGCAAAAAAATCCCATCTATATTACCGGTACCAGTTGTATCACTTCGGTGACAAACCGGGGAAACATCTGGCGCAGCGCCTTCGGGGAAGCCGAGGGGTTCGGTCGATCGCGGCAATACGGGATGAGCAGGGTCAGCTACATAGGGACAGCTTAGCGATAGCCCAGGTACTGCAAACTTATTTTCAACAGTTGTACTCTAAAAGAGAGGGGTCCGGGGCGGTGATGATGAGGTACATCCAGGAGGTGCGATTGCCCAAACTGACCCGGGATCAGCAGGTACAGTTGGATGCCCCAGTGACAGTGGAGGAGGTGCGGAGGGTTATCCATAGAGCTCACTGTTGCCGAGCGCCGGGACCCGATGGTTTTGGGGCAGAATTTTACAAGCTACTGGGGGAGCAGGTGTCCCCTGCCTTAGTAGAAATGTATCTCCAAAGGATAGCTCAGGGTAGATTTGGTTGGGGGACGAACCATGCCCATATTACTCTCATACCAAAGTCGGGGAAAGACCCGACGCAGGCTGCTTCCTATAGACCTATTTCTTTATTAAATTTTGATTTGAAAGTGCTAGCCAAAATTCTGGCAGAGCGGCTGGTACCATTGCTAGGTGAACTGGTGCATGAATCGCAAGTGGGTTTTGTGCAGGGGCGCTATGCAGTGCGTAATCTGCGTAAAATTATAGCTTCAATTGAGTGGGTTAGGGAGCGGAATTTACAATCTCTGTTGGTGAGTTTTGATGCTGAAAAGGCGTTTGACCAGGTCAACTGGGACTATTTGAAGTTTATCTTGCCCCATTATGGTATCGGAGAGGCATTCTGTAAAATGGTGGAGTTGCTGTATGCGGGGCCCACGTCAGGAATACTATGCAATGGTGTGCTTTTGGAGACTTTTAATCTTGAAAGGGGTACGCGTCAGGGTTGCCCCCTGTCCCCTTTGCTTTTTGTGTTAGCCTTAGACCCTTTGGTGCGGAGGATTGAAGATGCCCCGAATATATGCGGGGTGCAGATTGGGTCGCAAGGGTTTAAAATGGCGGCCTTTGCTGACGATATGTTGGTGCATGTACTATCTCCCCAATGCTTGTTGTCTAACTTACTTGAGGAATTCGCCCGGTTTGGGCAATTTGCTGGTTTGCGTATAAATATGGACAAATCTGAGGCCTTGGATGTGGAGGGCTCGCTTATGGGGAATTGGCAAGGGGTCTTTCCACTTCAGTGGGCGGGCTACTCGTTTGTTTATTTGGGCATCGTGTTAACCACGGATCCTATGGTGTTGTATAAGAAAATTTTTGATAGATTTTTTTTTAAACTTCAGGCGCAATTACAGGCTTGGGGCCCACTCCCGTTATCCCTGTCGGGTAGAGTGGCGGCCTTGGGGATGATTATATTTCCACGTTTGCTTTATTGGTTACAAATTCTACCGGTGTGGTTGTTGCGCCGAGACATTCAACACATAGATAAGGAGGTGCGGGGGTTTCTTTGGAGGGGTATGAGAGCGCGGATTCCCATGCAGCGACTCAGAGGTGGGTGGAAGTCCGGAGGGATGGGGGACTCCGATTTATGGAAATATTTTCTGGCTTGTCAGGCACGACACATTGGAGATTGGTTGGGTGACACGGATGTTTATACTCCTAGGGCTTTGGAAGTGGCCTTTTTGGCGCCATTTGCATTAGGTACAGTCATGCACTTGGATTGCGCATTTTTGCCAAATAGGATATTGCGTAGCGTACTGGTGGTCCCCCTTCGTCGCACGTGGCAACAGCTAAATAAATTATGGGGTAGTTCTCCCACAGTCTCGTGTTAGAAACATAGAAACATAGAAATATGACGACAGAAAAAGACCACATGGCCTATCTAGTCTGTCCTTCCATAACAACTACAACAGTCCACTTTTTGCCTTTAGAGATCCTCTGTGTTGGTCCCATGCTTTCTTGAATTCAGTTACTGTCCTCATCTCTACCACCTCCACTGGGAGACTATTCCACGGATCCACTACTCTTTCCGTAAAGAAATATTTCCGCATATCACTCCTGAATCTATCTCCCTTCACCCTCATCCCATGTCCCCTCGTAGCAGAACTTGCTTTCAATTGAAAGAGGCTCTCTCCCTGAACATTTATGCCACGGAGGTATTTAAACATCTCAATCATATCACCTCTATCCCGCCTTTCCTCTAAGGTGTACATATTAAGATCCTTAAGTCTGTCCTCATATGCTTTATAATGAAGCCCATTAATCATTTTGGTAGCAACCCTCTGCACCGACTCCATCCTGTTCACATCCTTTTGAAGGTGCGGTCTCCAGAATTGCACACCATACTCCAAATGAGGTCGCACCAAAGACTTATACAGAGGCATTATCACCTCCTTTTTTCTGCTAGCCATTCCTCTCCGTATGCACCCAAGCATCCTTCTAGCTTTTGCTGTCGCCTTTTCCACCTGTTTAGCTACTTTAAGATCATCAGACACAACCACGCCTAGGTCCCGCTCTTCTTTAGTGGACAAAAGTACTTCACCTCCTATACTGTATTGCTCCCTTGGATTGCTGCAGCCCAAATGCATGACCTTACATTTTTTAACATTAAATCCCAGCTGCCAAATTCTAGACCATTCTTCAAGCTTAGCTAGATCCCTCCTCATGTTATCTACCCCTTCCTGGGTGTCTACTCTATTGCAGATTTTGGTATCATCCGCAAAGAGGCAAACCTTACCCGACAGCCCTTCCGCTATATCACTAACAAAGATGTTAAAAAGAATTGGACCAAGGACAGATCCCTGGGGCACACCACTGGTAACATCCTTCTCCTCAGAGTGAGCTCCATGTTGGCTGTCTATACAAGGGAATAGTAGTTTCACTCCGGGAACTGACTCCGCTCTCTTTCATCAGTGGGGGAGACAGGGGATAAAGTGCCTTGGGCACGTGGTTACTTTGGAAGGCAGTTGTAAGTCTTTGGAGGTGCTATGTGGTGAATATGAACTCAATAGAATGCGCTCCTCCTTTGCGTATATGCAGTTATCTCATTATGTGGGCACCTTGATGCAGAGAGATCTGCAAGGGGAGCGCTCTGCGCGGATTATAGATTTTTTTGCTTTGGGGAAGGATTGCCCCCCTACAATTTCCGAATTGAAGAGTGGGTTGGATAAGTATGGTGCCTCCCCTGATTATTCGGCAGAGGAAGCTGCCTGGGCAAAGGAACTGGGATGTGCGATCTCCCCGGGCTCGATTAGGGCTGCTCTTGGTCGACTTACGCGTTTAGCGGATGGGGCCAGATGGCGGGAGGTCCAATTTAAGTGTGTCACTCGGGTTCACTTCTCTCCACGGAGAGCGCTGAGAAGTCATCTTACTGAGTATGGGGGCTGCCCTAAGTGTTCCCTTCCATTGGCAGACTTAGGACATATATGGTGGGGGGGTGCCTGTATTCGGCGCTATTGGATGCGCATCGCGGCATATCTAGGTGATTTATTGCATCAGCAGGTTTTTTGGTCTGGTCCACTAGTGGTGGTAGATCATTTGAGACCACTCCACCCGAAGGGAAGATGGGAAAGAATATTAGTAAGAAAGGCTTGTTTGGTTGGGAAGGGCCCTATTCTTCATAAGTGGAAGGAATCGGGGGCTCCCACCTTTTGGGAGTGGCATAATAGCTTTCATCAACTCATGCTTATGGAACAGTGGGCGGCGAGAGGAAATCCTCAACGCTGGGCATCGTTTCTCTTAATATGGTTGCCTTACATCCAGTGCTTGGGGCCTAAAATTAGGAGTGAGGTGTTAGCAATGGGTTAATTATTAGGTACTGTTTGAAGGCCTGGTTTAAGGTGGGGAGGGAGCTAACTAATGAGAAGGTTAAGAGGGTGCAATCTCCTAAGAGGTGTATTGTTATGGCTCTGGTTGGGGGGATAGTTTCTTGGGGGGGGGGTAAAAAGTTCAGGACTCGTTGGAGTTCTTCTTTGCATATGCTTCCGTAATTGGGGAGGTATTATCCTTGGGTGGTGGACAAGAACCAGCCCTGCCCGAGGTGTTGGGGAATGCGGAACGAACTCAAAAGAAAACTTTGTTTATCTGATTGCTGTCTGTTTGGCTATGTTGTTTCAATAAACAGATTTGGAAAAAATATATATATAGCATTATATAGGTCTAAAGAGGCCCCTCCATTATGAGTGGGGGGAGTGCACACCAGCTCATCTCTCCCCTCAGATTACTGTGAGCTGCCCCTGGAAACACCACATACAGCTGTGTCCCTAAGACTGGGAGCTGGCAGAGCTCAGGGCACATGGGTAGTAAAGTAGTTTGCATGCACTCAGCAGGCATGAGAATGCTACTTGCCTAGAATTCATGAGTATCAGGAGAAAAGCTATAGGAGGTGGGAGTGGCAACAGAGTAAGGAGATCTTTCTGGTCTTTGGGAGGGCAGGACAGGGAGGTGATCCAAACAGGTGGAAGAGAGAGAATCTCAAATTTAGGCTTTGAATTGAACCTGTCAGTTTGATTTGATTTCACTTAACAGTGCACCTCCCACCAAAGTATCAAAGAAGATTCCATCGGGCTTCCGGTCTTGCAGGAGAGGTTAACAGACGCATGTGAACGCTGCTCTTCCTCCTCACTCACCGATTTTATACTCTCTCCTGCTTGCAAAGAGGTCCAATCCGCCAAAATAATGCTGAAGTCAGTCAAGATGAAAACAACTAGAATGCTATGGGACTTATATGGGGTAAAACCCAAGACAGCAACAGAGGCGGTGGAAAGGTCGCCTGGGCATCCTCACCTTGCTCATCAATGGTGAGCAAGCAGGACAAAAGTAACTGAGCAAGAAACGGCACTCTTAGTCATGCTGAAGGAAATGTGGGTCTCTAAAAAGGAAATTATAGACACAGTCCTCTGCAAAGTTGATTAAAAATTTGGAGCATGTGGGGTGCGACTGGATGAGGCAGAGAATCGGATCGGAATGGTAGAGGACACTCAGAAGTGCTCATTGGGCAAGGTGGCCTACTTACAAAGACAAGTGGCCTGGATGGGAGAAAAGCTTGAGGACCACAAAAATCGTGAATGATGCTCGAACCTTCAGATTTTTGACATACCAGAGGGAGAGGAAGGCCAAGATCCGATAGACTTTGTGAGATGGTTATTAAAGGAGTGCTTTCTGGGCTGCCTGGTTCCGGGGGACTACGAGATTGAAGGGGCTCACAGAGAGCTTGGTCCAATCCAGACAGAGAAGTGTGCCCATGAACATTTATAGTGAAAATGCTCCAGTTCCAGGATTGGGAATGTATAATCCAAGGAGCTCACAAGACAGGGCATGTGGAATACAAAAACTAGAGGGCTATGATCTTTCCGGACATGGTAGCTGAAACAGTGCATCGCCGTCGGAACCTGCTCAAATCCAGAGATTAGCTAGCACAACGGAGCATAAAGGCAGCATCCTGGTACTCAACCAGGCTGACTTTTGTTGTTAATGGATCCCGCAAATTCTTCACATGTCCAGATACAGTTGCAACATGGCTGAAAGGAAATGCAGGGATCATTGCTGGTAACAACCGCAGGACCCATTCTAATTGGGCGGGATCTCAGTTGCCTAGTAATGATGAAGGGCACCGGCCAAATCAACATGTGCAGGGGGAGACGGAGGCTGCACTGGACAAGACTTCAGCACTGAGGGCCTCTCCTGGCGAGGTTACGAACTCGTTAAAAGAATGATACTTGTCATAGACTAAATTGTGGAGTACTGCTCCTCTGAACTGGCACTGAAATGAACTCACTGTCATAGCCACGGTAATAGGCCTGTATGGGCTTAAGGTGCGATTTGTGAGCCGAGGGAGCTGAGGGGAAGAGAGGGCTGAAGAGTGTATGCGGGGGGGGGGGGATGGGGGGAGGGAGGGATGATAAATGTTGTGTGAAGATTTCAGATAGCAAAAATAGATGGGTGCTTGAGAATGCGATTAGGAAGATTAGTGTGAAGGAACGGGCGGGGGGGGGGGGGTTGTAGACAGTAGTGGGATTCTCTGGAGAGCACTTCTGTCTATGGCACCATTGGATGACATCACCAAGTGTGGTTGACTTATCCTGTTTATCCTCAGAGAACTGCTAGTCCTGGCTCCCCCCCCTGAAGCTGATAGCCTAGATGACCACCTAGTCCTGCCTAATGCTTGGGCCATCCCTGATTAAGAGAAAGCGGGAGAGGGGAGAAAGTTTGATGGAGATGACTGATGGGATTTAAGAGAGATTGTTTGCATCATCTCTCTGCACTTGGCACTTTGTATATGAGAGAATAGACCTTTTTTTGTTTCACCCAGGGGTGTGTATGGTGACGTCTCCTGGAGATTGTATTCCAAATGCCCAGGAGGAATCCCTTTGTTTGACCATTTTTTTGTAAAAGTAGATATTTATGCCCCCGATGCAGGATTTATTCCGAAACATGTTGAGCTTTTAACAAGTGTTTGTGAAGCATTTGCACTTTATTGTGGTTTTAACATTGGTCTTTTTAACTATTGTTTTTAATACTATATTAAAACATTATTGGTGCTTTTAAATTGTTGCTATCCTGATTACCACTTCTTTGCTGCTTATTTTATTATATTTGTGGTGGTTTTATTTCTTATTGTGTGTGGTTCCCTCTGCCTGTCCATGCCACACGCTTTGTTCTGGTGCTTTAAACAGGAGCTAGCTGGCTGGTTATGCTGACAACCTACCATACTATTTATTATAGTTTTGTTTTGTTTTTTACTTTAACACCCTTGATCATTTTTTTAAATTGGCTCCTGGATATAAATCCGCATAGAAAAGAGCTCAGGAAAATATTGGGAAAGGGTGAAAGCAGACATTTGTACAAGGAAATAGAAACACAGACCCAAGCAGAAGCATGATGATGGGGAGACCAAGTTCTGATTTGCTTATTGCCTGCGATGGAGTTCTGGGAGAAGGGAATGTCCGATCGCCTGAAAAACAGGTGAAGCAGGACTCAGTGTAAGGAGATATAAAAACAACGTCAGGGTGTGGGGAGAGAGACTAGGTTGTAATCATCTTTCAATTCATTTTTAATTCGTTTTGGCCTTTGTTCAATTCATTAATAAAAAAGCTTTAACAAACATTAGAACTTTTTAATGAATGCTAATCAATTGAACAGTTAATTTGTAGGTTAAATTTATTTAGCATGCACTAAATTTCCTAAGGCAAGCTAATGAACTAAGGGACATATTTACTGACGCACACTAATGATTAGCATGGGGTTTACCATGCCCTAATCACGCTGCGCTGTTAGCACAGGGCAGCTTGGTAAAAAACCTACGCTAACCATTAGCGAATGAAGGGTGGTGACTGTACCAGTTAGAAGTAGAGTGTGGATAGTGGTGGCCCATCATGTTTAGCACAGGTGTCATTGGGGCGCACGAACCATGAATGTTGCCGTTAACGTGGGCGCACTTACCAGCTCCTCAGTGTTAGTCCACTAGCTGGTTAGTGCATTCTGGTGCATCATCCCACTGTAACTGAAGGGGGATATGATGGACATGCCCCACATAGTTAGTATGGGTCTCTAAGCTAACCTTTGTAGCCTAGTGCATGCTAGTATAGCCCATTTTGGTAAACATGCCCTTGAATGTGTGCTGGTCTTCATTAGCACTCTTAGAAACTAGACTGTACATCTCATGTAGCTCCTTGATCTGCTGCTCAACTATATTTACATAGAGGCCCCTAGCAGCTAGTAAGAGAAATACTTGTTGATTTGTTATAAAGGAGAGCTTCTGGTAGGGGAAGATTTCTAAGGTTGTGAAGAAATGTTGAGTGATGTAACAGCCCATCTCCAAGGATGGGGGTTATGTATAAGAGTGACTCAATGAGTCACTAGGGGGAGAATTCAGAGAGGAAGGATGTGGTCCAGGAGCTAGGGACTAAAAACAAATCACCGTAAAGTTACAGACCATAAATCACTCTACTCATACAATGTAACCAAAAATCTTAAAGATTCATCAAATCTCATTCATATTTATACAATTATATCTAAAATTAATTCAATATAGAGTACCAAAAATCAATGCATTCTTAATGAATCTTTTAATTTATTTATTATAACTCCATATTCATAACTTATGTAACATTACAAATAAAAACCCCTATCACCCCACCCCACAACATAAAAATACATAAAAAACATTAATTACCCCAATTCTACAACTACATGAATTCATACAGCATAAATACTACATTGCATTACCCCCCATTAAAAAGATACATCAATATTAACTACATCAATATTACTGAAAACCTTATAAATGCTGTAAACCCCTATGGATAATATACATAAATGTACAAAGCACAGCAGAACGACAGAGCTACATACAGGGCAAAAAATACACCCTCTGCTCACTTCACACTGTGATCCCGCCCCTTGCCCGTACCCGCAGGTACGTAGGGGTTAAGGAGTTTAAGTTCCTTCTTCAAACTAATGTCCCACCACTTCCTGGAGCAGTGCTCGTAGGGAAATGTAGTTTAATCACCAGTTCAAATGAAGAGTAGTGTGACTCAGAAATGTTTTCAAGCAAAAGGGATTTATTTCCCTTCCTGGGGTTGGACTCCACACGGATAAAGGTAACACAAAATTATCTGCACTTTGGCAGAAAAGGACAAAATAAGAAATAGCTTCATTCAGCATAAAACAAACATTTCTTTCCAGCAGGTTAAACTTCACCACACTGCAGCATAAATAATTTCTTTTCCAGCAGGTTAAACTTCACCACCCTGTTTCATACAGCTCTGTCTTTTCCACAGCCAGCTTGTATTTTCTCCACAATATGTTTCTAACACAGAGATATTATCTGTTCAGCCCAGGTAATCATACAGTTCATTTCTTTTCTATGAATGTTCCACCAGACTGGCTCGGTTTCTCTACGTTCCCCCACTGAAGCAGGAATTGTTTGCCCTGCTCTTTCTGGGGCTGCGCCCTTTTCTCCAACCCTGGGTTTTATGCAGAGCTCTTGGGTTTGACGTAGCTCTAAACATTCATTTTCTCCCCGGTTCTCTCCACCATAGCCCCAACCTTCTGGGTCAATAAACCCCCAGTACTTCTGGCAATTCCAGCCCTTAGGCTTACCTGGGGACCTGGCTGTGGAAGCTTTTCTTTGTAGTTTATAGAAACCGGTTGGTTCCCCACTGAACCTGTGTGAGGCAGCCTCCAACTGCCTTCCTGGCTGCTTATAATCCAGAGTATACCTCAGCTGGTCTGGTCTGCTCCTCCTATCTCTTTCAGCCGGAGCCTCTGACCTTCCCTCAGCTGGAGACTGCGTCCACCTTCTAACTGGAAGCTGGCCTTCCTTCCTCAAAGGGGACACTGCTTGTCTCTCTTCCTGTTCACTCTGGCTTCCATTCTCCTTCCTCTCTCTCCTCTCTCCTGCTGGGGCCTCCTTATGAGTCAGCTTTCCTGGGTAGGGCCTGGCTCCACCCCCTAGCAGGTGTTCAGAATTTCCCCGTGACTTTCTGCTAAGCTGATAGCAGGGGCGTGTTTCCTTCTCTCGGGCCTGGTTTCCCTGACAACTAGTAGCCATGTGTCTTTGTTTACATTGCAGTCTTGCACTTTCTACCTGGTGTTTGGGAGTTTCTACCGGGCTAGAAGGACTTGCTATGTCACAACACTTAAACTTATCAACAACACAGCAAAGCCACAGAACTGCAGGACACAAAACTATGCCCTCTGCTCACTATGCATTTAGACTCATCATGTCTTTACTGTGGCCAAAGTTCATTGAAGCCACAAAAGCACAGCAGAGATGCAGAACAAGAAGTTACTCCCTCCGCTCAGTTGACGTCCAAACTTGTTGTATCTTTACTGTAATCGCAAAAAGACGCATTCATCTTCTGCTCTACTTCCCCAAAGATTTATTCGGAGTTCACATTCAAACTTGTCATGTTGTCACTATAACCACAAAATGAAGCATATATCTTCTGCTCTACTCCTCCAAAAGTTCATGTGGGGACCTTTTATTTTACTTCTTCCCACTGCACATTGATCACATTCATCCAGTCTTGACAATTCTCATACTACTACACAGAAATCTCCAACCATGGACCATAGCTTCGCCGAAACTCATCAGGGAAACTGCAAAAACAAAAAACAACCTAAAAAAAACACTTTTAAAATCATATACAAGCACTCCATACTAAATAAAAACCCCACTGACCTTCAGCGTCTCGCCCTCCTACACGATAGCAATCATTTCCAACGCCCAGACAAAGCAAGTTCAACAAAGACACTAGCGCAAGCGCGCTATGCACAAGAATTTAAACCCCTGGTAATCAACAAAACCAATGCCATTCAATCTGAGAATTTAACCCATGAAGTATCACGCTATTCCAGTGAAAAATAAACTGTTGTTCCCTACGGCATAATAGTCAGGAGCTAGGGAGGCAGCAAGGGGTTGCATCTCTCCAGGTAGGTAAAGGCAGCCATGGCATGTGCCTTCGGGTTCCTATTCAAGAGGTGAGGTGCCATTTCCTCTGAAGAGAAAGGTTGAAGGAGTCCCAAGCAGGGCTCAGAAGTCTCTAGGATCAAGTGTCTATTTGGAGACAAAGAACATCAACCAAATAAATTGTTTCTGTGGAAGAAGAGAATTCAAGAGTTCCCAAGAAAAGTTCTAAAGTGATAGAGGCCTGAAAGGGAATCCCCAGAGAGTCCTAGTATTCCTGTAGCTCACTCCGGAAACTTAAGAAATGATTCTGTGTAGATGTGATATTTTTCTGTTCCTGAGCTATGTATTTCTGTGGAAAAGATTGGATTGTGAAAACTAACTCATTGTTTTGCCTGTTTTATTGTTTTAGCTCATTTTTACTTCAATAAAGATGGGTTTTTTTTATTTGAAACAATACGGTGTATGGGATATTTTGAGAAGAGACTGAGTGAGTGAACTCCTTAGGGCAGCGCTGTTCAATTCCAGGACTCGAGAGCCACAGTGGCTTAGGTTTTCAGGCTATCACTAAGAAACACGCATGAGATAAGATCATCCATAGTCTGTTGAAGAGCCTCCGTGAATATCACTGTCTGTCTCATACACTTGCTGTCCCCATCCCAGAATCCGTGTTTCGCATAATGCATCAAGTTTCCAGCACTTTGTAGCTTCTGAAAGTGGATCCTAGCTTTTTCAAGGCATGACCTGCAAAAAGGAGGTTACATTTATTCTATTTCCAGGAAAGAACAGTACAAGAATGGCTGAGAACAAATCACATGCCATGTCATTCATTCACAATGACATAAATAGTCTCTGCTGTTGAAAGAATGAAGGCAGTTTATGGGTCTTCTGAGTCACCTGCACAAAATCTGAAGCAACGCTAAATGGAGCTGCCTGTAGTTTTTCTGCAGCTAGTCATGGATTTATACACAAACATAGGAGGCTGCACCATATAATATTTATTATTCAATTATACTAAATTATAAGCACTTAAAATCCTTGCAGTTCAAATTCATGTAAATATGCAAGATTAAAATAGGACACTGTATATAGTACAAATATGCTGAATTAATTGGCAACAGACTGTCCTTTTATCATTGAAAACTAAGTCTAAATAGAAACATAGAAACACAGAAATATGACGACAAAAAGACCACATGGCCTATCTAGTCTGTCCTTCCATATCAACAATTACAACAGTCCCCTTTTTACCTTTAGAGATCCTCTGTGTTTGTCCCATGCTTTTTTGAATTCAGTTACTGTCCTCATCTCTACCACCTCCACTGGGAGACTATTCCACGGATCCACTACTCTTTCCGTAAAGAAATATTTCCGCATATCACTCCTGACTCTATCCCCCTTCACCCTCATCCCATGTCCCCTCGTAGCAGAACTTGCTTTCAATTGAAAGAGGCTCTCTCCCTGAACATTTATGCCACGGAGGTATTTAAACATTTCAATCATATCACCTCTATCCCACCTTTCCTCTAAGGTGTACATATTATGATCCTTAAGTCTGTCCTCATATGCTTTATAATGAAGACCACTAACCATTTTAGTAGCCACCCTCTGCACCGACTCCATCCTGTTCACATCCTTTTGAAGGTGCGGTCTCCAGAATTGCACACCATACTCCAAATGAGGTCGCAGCAAAGACATATACAGAGGCACTATCACCTCCTTTTTTCTGCTAGCCATTCCTCTCCGTATGCACCCAAGCATCCTTCTAGCTTTTGCCGTTGCCTTTTCTACCTGTTTAGCTACTTTAAGATCATCAGACACAACCACGCCTAGGTCCCGCTCTTCTTTAGTGGACAAAAGTACTTCACCCCTTATACTATATTGCTCCCTTGGATTGCTGCAGCCCAAATGCATGACCTTACATTTTTTAACATTAAGTCCCAGCTGCCAAATTCTAGACCATTCTTCAAGCTTAGCTAGATCCCTCCTCATGTTATCTACCCCTTCCTAGGTGTCTACTCTATTGCAGATTTTGGTATCATCCGCAAAGAGGCAAACCTTACCCGACAGCCCTTCCGCTATATCACTATATACTGAAGAAATGCATCACTGATGGGCGCCCAAGAGATCGTTATGCTAAAAACATTCAGTGTGCTGAAGGGTTAACACACATATGTGGAGAATTCATTGCAAAGCCCCTTAGTTGTGACTAGATTGTAAGCTCCGATGAGCATGACTCTGACGGGCAGGGACTGTCTCTTGTATGCTGGCTGCCTCTTGTAAGTTAGCTGTGCAGCGCTGCGTGCGTGGCGCTATACAAGTACTAATTAGTAGTAGTAGTAGTAGATATTAAGCTTCATGAGCAGTTAGCATGGCCATGAACACACGCTAGCAGTTAATATGGTTGCCACGCTACGGCGCAAATTTACTATGCCATATTAGGCATTTGCAGTGAATGCAGTCTATTAGTGCAAACAGCACTGCATTAGCTGCAACAATGGCACTTTATCCGTTGGAGGCATGCATAGCACGTCCCTGGCAGATAACGCAGAGAACATGGCATAGCAGCATCATGGGTGCAGCTAATGCCACCCATTGAAGTGATGTTAGCTGCACTCAGAATGTCTGCAAAACACGCAGTTACCATGTGCTGTCGACACTCGCAGTAACCACACGTTACTAGCACACCCATTCTCCAGTCACATGACTAACGCATGGTCTGCAGATACCACAGGAAATCTCTGCACTCTGCATCAGCTGTTGCCGTAGTGCATTTTTCCTGCATTATCACCACGTTAACAGTTAAAGCAACTCAGCAAACATTCCCCTAATCATTAAAATGATGCCTTAGGGCACAGTAATTTCCACACCGGGATTCACACCACGTGCTAACTACATACTGCACGATTTGCACTGATGCACCTAACGCCGTCCCAGTAGGTGGAGTTACATACACCCACGCTAATGCAGAACACATTTGGGGACAGTGCTTCATGTTAACTGCCAGGGAAATATTTTCCACACCCCCAACAGTTAATGTGGTGGTGATGCACCTAACACTTCATAATTTCAGCGTATTTAGAGCATTAGGTGCAACACTATAGTGCCCTCTAGTAAATGATCCCCATAAACATCACCTCAAAAGGTGCAGCTAACTGCATCATGTTTTCTGTCATTTAGTTAATGCTTGGCAAATAAATTTCCCCTACATTTACTGTGGTAAATGCCAGGGAACATCCCCATTAGTTAATGTGGAAGCTTTACAGTTATTGCACATTGATTATGGAAATTAACGCAGGATAACTACAAAATCTCACCTTGATTTAGTAAATAGGGGCAAAATGTGCTGAGAAACCTAACACACTACACAAAGAAATGTAAAATAAAAAAGTCAAAAATGGACACATTTCTGCTTATGTAGGTTTTTCCATTTTTGTGTTATTAAATTGACACATCTAGTTATTTTAACATAACCCTAAATAAACTCAGAGGACTACTATAAAGTGGACAACATTAGTACTTACTTTAAATATTTTTTTTCTTTAGTGTAGCCTCCATGTATATCAAAATTGCAGCCCTATAATTTCTCTCCCATATTTTACCATCTATCTTTTCATGTATTAATTAATAATGTTTGTTTATATCATTGATTGTTTTCCTTTCTGATGTATTTATTTAGTTTCTTTTTATTGAATTTGATCATATTTACAAAATCAGAAAGTGATATACAACAATTAAGCAATAAAGAAAATAATAATGGTAAAACTGAACATAAAAATAAAGAGAAGGAAAGTAGGACCATAAGTAATTAGCATTCAGGCAGATTAAAAGCCTGTCTGAACAGCCTAGTTTTCAAGCCCCAGTGGAAATCAGAGAGATCACAGCTTCATCTAAGTCTTAGGAAGCTTGCTACAAAGGCTCAGGGCAATAACTGAGAAACCTCTGCCTATGAATTTTACTAGTCCAGCCTGGCAAAATGAAGGGACGGAAAGTAAGCACTCCTGGGAAGCCCGAAGGGAGCAAAGATAATTCATCGTACAAATACTTCAGGCTGTCATCTAGCTCTGAGGGGGCATTTTGAATTGGCAGTGGTAACCAGTATAGGGAACAAAGAATTGTAGTGATATGTTCTCTGTCTGCCACATTGGCCACCAACCATGTGGCTGCATTCTGGACCTGTTGGAAGCTTTTTTTTAGACCAGCTGGCCATCACATAGCACACTACAGTAATCAACCTGTGACATTACTAAAACATGCACCAGTGAAATAGGCTGCTGACATATCAAGTAGGATAAAACCAATAGCACCTCTCTTATCAAATTCATGATGAAAGCTATCTTATAAGGCAAGCAAGAGGGTCTTGGTGTTCCTGTTAGGCCAGAAACTAGACTGGAGGTCATCAAGGAAAATAAAGTCATCAAAGAAATCGGTCAATTGATTATATACTGCTCTTTCATTCTTATGCCTAAAGAAGAAATGTTAGAAATGGGTCAAGATTCTCCTTTACTGCTTATACATTAATCGACAAATAGGTCCTCTGCTTAAAAACATATTCCAAGGAGCCTCACTAAATGCGAGTTCCATCCCCGCTGACCTTAGAAATGAACTGAATAGTTGGCTTTCCAAATCTGATATTTTTCTTTGCTGCATGGAGTAAAAACCTGGAATAGAGCCATGCTAGAGAAACAAAATAAACCTGCAGACACTTGCTAGCAGTTTCTGGAATGGAATCGCTTTTGCTGTACTGCAAGTATTGAAAGAGCTGGGCAATTCACTCTGCACAAGCCAGCAGTGACACTGTTAACTTCCCTGTGCTGCAAGGAATCGTGGGAAGACCTCATGTAAAGACAGCGAGAGCTTGCAGCAGGGAAGGTCCCATGTTAGCTAGGACCAAAAAAAGGAACCCTGAGGCCACTTGTAGAAGTAGAGAAGGTAATAGGTACATAGGAAAGAGACAGCAAAATACCAGCTGACCATGCAGAAAGGACAAAATCTGAGAATGTTCAATTAAAGAGGAGAGAGGCAAAACCAGGCAATCTCAGGAAAGAAATCCATCCAAACAGCAGAAAGTAGTGGGGTTTGAAGAGGTTTTGAGCTGAAGAAATGGAGCAAGCAGCTAGCCAGAGAAGAAAAACCAAGTCCTCTAGTTGCAGCAGTTCTCTGAGAAGTTTTATAAAACAAACAAATACTAAATTGTTGGGGGAAAAATCCTAACCCAGCTCTGAGACTCTTTTCACAGCAATCTAGAAAGCTTAGTGAACATACCAAATGAGCAAAAAAAGTTAAGCATTCAACCAAGAGAATGGGATAAAGCTACAGTGTTGTTGTTTTTCTAAGCTGCTTCAGTACGAGTATTTGACTGCAGGCAGGCTGAGTGTTTCCCCTCCATTTGTTTCCTATAAGGCACCTCTTTAAGCCGTATCTATATAATAATATCTTGGTTGGGTTGCTATTGTCTGAGAAATACCCTATAGAAGTCATTTTGGAGCATACACACATGTAAATAGCAGCATTGACACATGTAGACTGGCACACACATGCTATTTACATGTGGTGATGCTAACCGTATTTACTTTGACAGGAGGCATGGTAGAGGTAGGGAGAGAGAGTGATTTAGATGTGCCTAAAACATTAACATGGATTTCCCGTCTTACAGACAGAATCCACATTGATCTAAAAAACCTAGATATCAACATTTACACTTAGCCCCAGGCACATCCCTGGCCCCACCCCTGATCCACCTCAACATCAACACCTCCAGACTCCCCCAAGACAACAGATCCCCCAGCCATCTGATCATCCATCGCCCATGAGCCCCCCCCCCCCACCCACAGCAAGAAAAACACCCCCTGAGGCTGCCCACCCATAACACCCCCTCAACCTGACCCCTCCCCCTGGACTTATGGGGTACCTGATGTTTAGTGGGAGCAGGCGCAATCTCTCTTTGCTCCTACTCTAGGTTCCAGAATGGCCACCATGACTCCTAACGGTAATATTGTGAAATTACCACAAGGGGTCAGACTATCAAATAAGGGTAATGCTCTGTCTTTACAAATGCAATATCATAAATTAAAATGGCAAATAACACAGGTACACTAAAAAAATTTTTTTTAAACTGCCTCTAATGTTTCGATTGATTTTTACGTTTTTTGGTGCGCTGAATCCAAATCTGGTAACCAATTTGCTCCATCACGTACAGATTTTTTGCTACATTGGGTTAGCAGTTTGAGGTGAACGTTTCAGATTGAGTGCGATCGAGATAAAAGTTTCTTGGATGAATTCTTTATACTAATTGTTTAGTAGTTATTCAAATAAGAATAAAGAAAATTGTAACAAGGCAGCACATAAGAATAGAGTAATGTCAACAAAACACACTGTGATGGTAGCAAAATTGTCTGCACTTAAAACAGCCACATACATGTGCACAAACATTGAGCATATAAGAGAGAGGTTAGACACAAAGCAAAGCAAAGAAATGTGCAAAAAATGTTGTACAGGTATGTATGTAAGAATAGAAAACGCAAACCGCACCATTGCAATACATGAAGACAAACACCCGATGATGTGAAAATAAAATTCTAATAAATGAGATCCGACACTGTGGTAATAACTTGCAAATTTTTATTTCAAAGTTTAGTAAAAACACGATATTTGTCAACACAGTTTAGATTTTAAAGTCATTCTTGGGTCAATCAATCTCCTGGTGGGCCCGTTTCTTCTTCTCCCGAATGCTTCTCTTGATGCGCTGCTTGGCGTATTTTTCATCTGGGGTTTCCAGCAGCAGCAACCAGCAGAAATCAGCCATCATAGTGGTGTTCCATCTTCCTTGGTACCTTCTCTCTGCGTCCTTGATGTCCTGGTGAAACCTTTCACCTTGTTCTTCACTGTACGCCCCCAGGTTTTCGGGAAAGTAGTTCACATGGGAGTGCAAGAAATGGACTTTCAGGCTCATGTTACAGCCATGTTCTTTGAAGGCATTGAGCATCCTGGCAACAATATCCTTATAGTTCTCATGCTGCCTGTTCCCCAAGAATTTGAGAACAACATCCTTGAAGGAATCCCAGGCTTCTTTTTCCTTCTCAGACATCGTTTCAGCGAATGCTCCATCTGAAATGAGTTTCCTTATATCAGGGCCAACAAACACTCCTTCCTTTAGCTTTGCTTCAGAAAGTCGGGGGAACTTTGAGCAAAGGTACCGAAAGCACTCACCATCTTTTGGAAGGGACTTGATGAATTGCTTAATGAGACCCAACTTAATGTGGAGAGGTGGTAATAGAATTTTATCACGAGGTACCAAGCTCTCATGAAGAACATTTTTCTCACCGGGTCTCAAATACTCCCGAATTGGCCAGTCTTTTTTCCCCCAGTGTAGGTCGCGGGCCCGGCTATCCCACAAGCAAAGGAAGCAGGGATATTTGGTGAAACCGGATTGCTGCCCTAATAGCATGGATAGAATTTTAAAGTCTCCACAAATCATCCACTTATGCTCATCATAACGAATCTTCTGAAGAATCAGGGCCAAATTCTCGTATTTTTCTTGGAGAATAACAGAGTGAGCAATAGGAACTGAAGCGAATGTGTTGCCATTATGAAGAAGAACACCTTTTATGCTGTCTTTTGATGAATCAATGAACAGCCGCCATTCAGCAGGGTCATACTTGAGTTTAAACTTTTCCATCACTCCGTATATATCGTTGCAAAATATCAAATCTTCCTCTTTGCTGAAATACTTCAAAAATTGTCTCGCGGTTGCGGTACCAATAAAAAGTTGTTCCTGGTGACAATAGATTTTTCTGTTTAAGCCGAGAACCGAGCAGTTGGGCAGCATCTTTTGGGAGTCCTAAATCCCGGACTAAATCATTCAATTCAGCTTGAGAGAAAAGTTCAGGTTTTGGATCTGGTTCAGTTTCAAACTCGGAAGTACTGGACTCATCGGGAAAAGCCATCTGATGAGTCTCATCATGATCAGAACCGTCCACACAAATATGATCCAAAGATTTTGGTGGTTCAGGCACAGGTACTTCGTTGCTATGAGCCATAGGCCTAATTGCTGAGGGAAGGTTGAGGTAACTTATTACGTTCTTATTTTTTAAGTTGTATCCCTTCACAATGCAAGAGCAATAATAGCAGTCACTGCTGTGGTCTCTTTGTTCACGCCACATCATAGGTATTCCGAAACGAAATGCTTGTTTTTTACCTTTCATCCATAAGCGTAGATCTTCCTCACATGTCTTGCACACTTTGTGAGGAGCCCACGGTTTGTCTTGATCGCCTAACTTCAAACCGAAATAGGCGAAATATACTTTTTTAATAAATGCAGAAATGTTCCTCTGCCGCTTTTTCACGGTATATTCCCCACAAATAAAACAAAAACTGTCCGGAGAGTTGACGCAACCTCTGGCTCTGTGAGCCATCACAAATACACAGCACTGCAAACTACAACTGTAGTGAACCACTTCGGAATAAAGCTGGATTACGACTGAGCAAACAAAAGGTAATAATGAACTTGCAAGAAACTGAAATTTGACAGGAACGTTCATGTTGCAACCACCGTGTTTGAGCGAGCGAACGAGGCGAGGCGAACAGGAAAGAACATGCGCCAGCGCGAGTACTGGATTTAGCCCCCCGCCTCCCAATTGTCCTGTTAATGTATAAAATGAATACAAAACACTCTAAAATATCATGAGGGAGTGTTTCTAGTTAGTTAACCATTACAACCTCTATTTTGGGCCAAGAAAATAAACTGCAGTCGGCTAAAAAGAAATTATGTGAACATTCCTTATATGGGTAAGAAATCTAATTTTGCAAGAAAACGTGACGTGATGGAACATTTTGGCTATTTTTCCTGGATTCAGCACCCCAAAATCTATAGGAATCAGTTGCAAAACTGGAGGCAGTTTTTTGGTAGTGTACCTGTGTAATGTGCATAATCTTTATCTTTATCTACAGCTTATTTGCCATTTTTCCATGCATAAATTTACATTTGCAAAGGTGCTTGCAAAAATTATGACAGATCACTAGTGAGCTGAAGAATCACGGAAATTAGCTCATTAGCAGTTTTTGTAAAGCAAAGTTACACTTGGAAAATGATGTGGAGTTTGTCACAAAAAGTCCTCATCAATCCGTTTTGATATATTTAAATGAGCTAATATCATGAGAAAAATTGTGTGCAGTACTGGTTCATTCCTAGAAACTCACTTGCTTTCAACCCACACTACATCACCCAGTTTGTATCTATTTCACATATGCCTATGTGTATGTAGGTGAAGGGATTAGAGGAGTAGAAAAGGAGGAAGAAGAAGGAATCTTCCTATCCTAATTGTAAAATGAATGCCCTACACACAGTTACTGTTGCCTGTTAATAGGCCTTGAGAAATTCTCATTGCATCTAGGAGCCAGCGGCTGAAATCTCCCTCTCTTCGCCTCCCCCTAACCCTCTCAGCACAGTCCCCAAAGCTTTGGTTTGGCTAGCCATTTGCTGTTTTGGGGGAAAATTTAACCGACGGCTTCAAAGAAATCTGAGTGAATGAAATGTGCTGCTTATTGTGATTTCTGAGATTACGGCAGCGGCTCTTCTCCCTGAGAAATATATTTGAGACTGATGATTCGCCGAGAAAGCTAAGTTGGCGTTTTTTAAATTATGCATGAAGAGCTCACAGGAAGTGTGCTCCCTATTTATTCACTGGTTTTGGTGAAGTTGAGTTTTACTCGTAAAAACAAATAAAAGGAGTTTGCTACAAGTTTGCTATCCTCTCAGGGCAAACAGTCTGACAAAAATAGAGTATATTGGTTCATATGGAATTAGGGGATATGATAGGGAATTAAGGAATCAGGTGGTGTATAGGACCTAATGAAAGGCAAGAATAAGAGATGCCGTGTGGACATGGGGAGCAGTTCTGAGAGGCTCTTGTGCGGATGCTGGGATAGAGAGGTAACTGCTTCTCATCACACTAAAGCACAGTTACTTACCTGTAACAGGTGATCTCTGGGAACAGCAGGAATTAGTCTTCACATATGGGTACGTCGGTACCGACGGAGCCTGCACGGGAACGCTGCCCAGCTTCCAATCAGAAAGCTTTTGGCAGCATCCCTCGCGCCTGCGCGCTGACTTCCCACCTTCTCCAGAGCCTCCCTTCAGTTGAGTTTCAAAGCTGAGACAAAGGCGAGAGAGAGAAGGAAGAAGAAGATAAAGAGATGCAACTCCTAGGGGAGGTGGGAGGGTTGTGAAGACTAATTCCTGCTGTTCCCAGAGATCACCTGTTACAGGTAAGTAACTGTGCTATCTCCAGGAACAAGCAGGAATGAGTCTTCACATATGGGGACTCCCTAGCTGGAGATGCCAGGGGGAGATCCCATAAAAATGCAGGAGCCTGGACCAGGGGTGCATTTTGTTTCCAGGAATCCCCGGCATCCAATGTGGGATGGAGGGTAGGAGTTGACAATAAAGGAGCTGTGAGGAAAGAAACAGCATAGCCAAGGACTAGAGGGTCCTACAGACTACAGTAGTCCTTGGTATATATGATGAGTAGCATTAAAACACATTTAATGTACACTCAAAATATGCAGTTTACCTACTGTATTGTAGGAAGTAGAAAGCATGATGGAGTCTACTGGATAAGCAGTGGCGGAATCTTCAAGGTGACCTCCCAGCAGTGAGGATGAAGGTCCAGACCTGGAGGTAGTAGACGATCCAGGTGTCAACTGGGTAGGATTAGACGTCAGGTCTTCAATGGAAAGCTTTATGGGAAAAAGCTGAAAAGTCCTTTAGGCATAAGGTCATTAACATTGAGGACTAAAGGAAGAAAACTGACGGAGTTTGAGAACTAGCCCAGTCCTGGCGGGAAGAGGGGGACTGGAAAAACCCCTATTCCCAAGGAGAACAGCTGTGAACTCAAAGATAAAGATGCACACTGTTTTTCCTAGCTGGCGAGAGATAGGAAAAATATTGAAGCTTGATGCTTCAAGGACTTAAAGAAAAAATGGAAGATGTTAGCACCACAGTGGTTATTGGTGCCTAACAGTTTCTGCATCGTAATATGGTATGCGAAGTAGGGCGATAGACTGTCTAAAACCTCTAGGAGGTAAAACATTTAGTATAGACAGTAAGGGTGATAGTGTGTAAGACATATCAACCCTTAAGAAGCCCCCCAACAGACACATATATATACAGATATATATATGTGGATGGAATATATATATATATATATATATACATACATATGTCCAGATGTGTACATTAGGATATGGGTGGAGAAATGTATCAAAATATATATATATAGAGAGAGAGATAATATACCTAATATAGATACATCGGTGGGGCATGGTTTTGCACCACCAGAGTAATAATATAGGTATGTAGACATATATGGAGATGCTACATACAAGACAACAGGTTGAAGATACATGTCTACCACCCAGCCCCATAAGTGTACATGGGGAATAGAAAAGAAAAAGATTCTGCGCTCTACAAGAGGGTGAACCCACTTGGGATATGTATAGAGAATCTATTTCCGTGGATTGAGGGATGCAGGAAAGCAATCCAACAAGATAACTGTGATGTTCGCGTGAAAACAGATGATCATATGAATCTGTAAGGCACAAGGCGGGAGTTCCACAGAACACTGACATGGCATATGTGCAGAAACGCAGAAGAAGATACCAGAGGGACCTACTGGAGGGACCCAGAGGCAGCATGCGTAAACATCAGCCTTGGATTTTCACGCAGAAGAACTGATATCTCGTGTTAACACCCCAGGCCAGAGGGTGTGAAGAACCCTCACAGGCATGGGAAGGGTTTATAAGCTTTTCCCTACTAATAGAGAAGCTTCAGAGACAAGGTCAATGCTCTATAGCAAGGCCCTCATAGTAGAAAGCTTCCCTGAAGACTGCAGAGAGCATTGTGCAGGAGAGATTTGAGACAAACTGACTGAAGTCAGGTTTGTTGCCATATCCTAGGAGAGGAGATGGGTAGAATAATGTGAGAAAGCCTAAACGAGTAGGAGGATCCAAGATAGATGACGAATAGCTTGGAATCACTACTGAGGCTAGACAAAGTTTTGAACAAGGGACTGGAACTTGGAAAAAGTACCAGTAATACAATTACTGTAACTCCTGCAGGCACAGCTGCTGACGGAAACAGCAGAGAGATTGTCCTGTGCTCAATAAAGAAAAACAGACAAGAAAAGAGAGGAGATATCTCTTCTCCCTGTCTGAGGAACAAGCTTGCTAGAGAAGCTTTTCAGTATGGTACCCCTCAGTCAGGGAAAAAACCCGATTGAGAGGGTAGAGTAAGTAAGCGGAGGGTGACGTACCCATAGGGTAAGTCAACTGAAGGAAAAAATGTTCAGTTGGGAGAGAACTATCAGGGGATAGTTGCAACTGCTCTTCTAGAGAGTAAGAAGAGGAGAAGTCTGTAGTCCCTGAACAAAATTTTCCGACAGGTTAGTATACTGAAAAAGAAGAGCACAGTGAATAAACTTCTAATGGGTAGAAGTGAACTGTAGATTACAATTCCCGGCCCCTATGGTTGCTGGGAATGTTGAGACTGGCCAGAGCTGGAGGACTTCAGGCTAGGCTGAGGCGTCCCTTGTTTAGGTACAGCCGAATGATGGGCAGGAGATGAATGAAACTTTCTTTTCTTAGGGAAAGAAGGTTTGGTAGGACATTTCCTACCCCTTGAAGAAGGAGGTGGCTTAGAATGGTCTTTAGTGGAAGGAGAGTCAGTGGAGCATTGAGCAACCTGACGTAAAGCCTCCTTATTGAAGAGACCTTCTCCTGTACAAGGAGAATGAGCCAGTATAGTTTGTGCCCATCTGCTCAAGTCTGAAGCTTCAAGCCAGGCTCTGCGACGTGCTGCAATGGCAATAGCAGAGGATCTGCTAACGGACTCAAAAGAGTCTATAGAAGCACGAGACAGGAACCAGGATAGATTCCGGCTGTGATTGACGAGCAAGGAATAATCAGTAGCCTGGGGCTCTGGTAAAAAAAGGGGTCAAAAGAGACAATTTCTCTGTGACTTCCTGGAGTGTTAGACTCATGTGAAAAATATATGAAAGAATTCCTGAGGCCAGCATAGAGGTTTGGAAGGCTTGACGACCAAAAGCATCGAGTGTTCTTGAAGAACGACCTGGCGGATAAGAAGAATGCTTCTTCTTGCTCTTAACTTTCCTTTGTGCTGATTCCACTACAAGGGAACAATGAGAAAGTTGAGGCTTTTGAAACCCTGGAGAGGGTGGCACCCGGTACCGAACCTCAGTGGCTGTAGAAACTAGAGGAAGTCGTAAGGGCGATTTCCAGACCCTCAGAAGGAGATCTTGCAGAGCAGGATGTAAAGGAAGCATTATATTTTCCATTTGTGCCGGTGAGCCATGGGTAGCATCACAACCAGGGATAGAGATATTAAGAAAGGTTGCCATGTCCAGGAGAAAAGTCTGAAAAGACTGATCTCCTATGGGAACCATCCCTGGTAAGGCTAAAGAAAGAGGCTGAGCACCAAAGGACGTACAGTAGTGTGAAGAGAAAAACCTAGTAGATGGACAGGGATACTGGCATGTTAACTTAGAGGCAGTGGGTACTGCATCAATGCCAGGTATCGGTTCCAAACTAGGCATCGGTGGAATCGGTGCAAGAACAGGCATCGACATCGATACTGATATAGGACCAGCAGTTGAAGTTGCCATCGGGGACTGCAGCAGTGGTACCGAGAGCATGAGAGTTATGGCTAGGATCTTCGGAACTGCCTATCTGGAAACGACAGGAGTCGGTTCCGGGACGCGTCGGTACCCAGTCCTTGAGACTAGATATTGGTTCAAGACTCGGCATCGAAGAAAGCGAGGCTATCGATGCATGTCGCGAGGGTTCCGACGCCGGTGGCAGTATCGGCGATGCCGATACCACTAAGGCAGCCTGGGTTACATCGATCGGTATCGACGGTACCGAGGATACCCGATGACCACCCCTTGCAAAGGGTAAGGCGGTCCACCTCGATGCCGATGCCAGGGTATCGGAACCGATTGACGCCGGTACCATCCCGGAGCATGGCTGAGATATGGAAATGTCCATCGGTATCGTATCGACCGGCCCCAGAGGCGCCGAGGATGGTAGAGGACGATTCCTGGTGAAGAGTGGAACACTCGACACCGAAGCCGATGCCGGGGTATTGGTACCGCTCGAAGCGGATACCCGCACCGTACACGGCTGGGATTGAGGGAAGTCAATCCGGTGCATATCGATCGGTCCCGAAGGTACCGAGGATGCCCGATGACGATCCCTGGTGAAGAGTGGAACACTCGACACCGGTGCCGATGCCGGAGGCTCGGTACCGCTCGAAGCGGATACCACCCCCGAGCATGGCTCAGGTATGTTCTGTGAGGGGTGAGCCCCAGGAACAACCTGAAACCCCTTTAACGCTTTGGAGCCCGAAGGGATAATGCCAATGGATTCTTGAGGGTAAGGCCGGAGCCGTCACCATGCTGGGCATGGGACATACCACTCAAGCATTGACTAGTCTTAACAGACTGTTTGTGGGTTACCTGATCCTGTGAAGTGGAGAAACCGGGTACCCTCACTGCCGAGGAAAAAACGGTATCGAGGGAAACTCTAAAAACTGAAAGTTTCCTCACAAAATTATCCCCTGACAATTCAGGGGAAAAAGGGTCAGGACCCACACAGTTGAGACACCAACTATTGGTGTCTAAAAAGAAACAGGTGTTTCCACATCGAATGCACTTCTTAGGAAAAGAAGGCTCCATAATGAAGAGGCCTGGTAGGCCCAACAAGTTAAGGCAAAAAACTGAAGAGAAGTTTTTCAGAATTTAGTCAAAAATCCACCGGAGATACCGGTGGCAGCGGGGAATACAGCCGCGACCACAAGAAAACAAAAACTAAAGTAATTAAAGTAAGTAAAAAGAAAAGTTTCTGCGGTGACAGGAGGACGTCCTGCCGGCTCCGCGGAAAAACGAAAACTGAAGGGAGGCTCTGGAGAAAGCGGGAAGTCAGCGTGCAGGCGCGAGGGATGCTGCCAAAAGCTTTCTGATTGGAAGCTGGGCAGCGTTCCCGTGCAGGCTCCGTCGGTACCGACGTATCCATATGTGAAGACTCATTCCTGCTTGTTCCTGGAGATAGGTTCACACGAGTTGTCTGATCTTATAGCAAGTAGCGAGACTGACTGAGGTGAGATTATCTATGTGAATTACCTTGCAGCTGGACAGGATGCCTCTGGAGCTCTGGCTGCATTTCTTCCCTCAATCCGAACACTGAAGTTGCCAATTGAACCAGTAGCATCATCTGGAAGTGACTCAGGAGCTTGGCAGTAGCAAATCCTTTCATGCTCAGCTAGGAACCCAGGAAGGGTTTTTTTTCTCCTGTTTTTTCCAGTTCTATTACTCTTTCTGTAAAGTGTATGGAGTGATCCCTCACCCCCCCCCCCCCCCCCAGTCTTGTATCTGGCCACTTGACAGCTGCACTCTCAGGAAGCATTTAGGGGTTTCAGACTTAGGGGCTTGTTTACAAAGCCGCGGTAGTGATTCGCGATCGTTATCGGAGCCGCGGCCTTGCAAACCGCTACCGCGGCTTTGTAAACAAGCCCCTTAGTGTTGGGCAGCGTACTTGGGGGTTAGTTAACGGCTTCTGAGGCTATTTGAGGCTCTCTCTCTCTCTCTGTAGTATATAAATGCTGTGAGATTTTCCATTCTGCATTTTGATTTTACAAAGGTAAGCAGCAGATGAATCTCTGATGAGGTTTTTCGCTGGGCCCCTTGTTTTGGGCGGGGGGGGGGGCGGTATTTTGCTGCTGCATGGTGACAGTTTCTATTTGGTTCTGTGATCAGTGTGGCAGAAACCAAAAATCCCTTGGCTGGGTGAGATCAGAGCAAGAGCAGCATAATGTCAGGCTCATCTTGTGGGATTTGAAACCTCAAGACCAGCCGGGACCTCCTGCATCGCGCAGCTCATGATTGCAAAGAGCCAGATCGTGTTGGTAGAGGAGTAAGTGTGCTTTCTTTGGCAGTTCTGCTGCTCCACAAAAAGAGATTTGGGGGCATGAAATTCCAGGTGCCGAGTTGCAAATAGATGCCCTGGCACCCTTGATTTGTCTAGCCCTGCCTATCAAATCTGTTATTACTGACATGGACCCCTCAAGCACCATCTATGAGATAGGGTATCCTTGGGACACTGTAGGGTGAAGGGGGAGACCATTCTCCTTACCTTCCAGGTCCATGGTGGATGGGGGAAAAGAAGATTTTCTTCAAGACCTCGTGTTAGGTGGATGCTTTACATGACAGCTAGCACTTGAACTGTCCATTTTCCATAGACACTTGGAATATCTTCTTCTCATTTTAGGACTCTTTCTTCCATGCCCACATTACTCCTCTTCTCAAGTTGCTTCATTGGCTCCCTGTCCAATTCCGCATCCAATTCAAGCTTCTCCTCCTGACCTATAAATGCATTCACTCTATGGCCCCTCAATACTTCTTATCTCTTATCTCTCCTTACGTCCCCTCTCGAAATTAGTGCGCTGCTAACAAATTACTTCTATCAATGCCTTTCACCCGCACCGCAAACTCCCGACTGCGTTCCTTTCACCTTGCTGCACCTTATGCCTAGAACAGCCTACCTGCGTCTGTGCGCCAGGCATCCTCCCTGACCCTCTTCAAATCCAGGTTGAAGACCCACCTCTTCACTGTTGCATTCAGATCCTGACTCCTTCCTCATCTTACCCTAACCCCCATCAACGTTTATGACCAAACTGCAGACCAAACTGTACCACACCGTACCTTGCGCAGAACTGACTAATGCTCTGTACTGTTCTAACTAGATTGTAAGCTCCGATGAGCATGACTCTGACGGGCAGGGACTGTCCCTTGTATGTTGGCTGCCTCCTGTAGGTTAGCTGTGCCGCACTGCGTGTGTGGCGCTTTATAAGTGCTGAATAGTAGTAGGAGTAGTAGTAACTTCAAGTCCAGAATTCTGTCTACATCAGATATAGAAAATCTTAATAGTCAGGAATTTGGTCATCTTATCTGCAAGACACATCAACATACTGATCTCTCCCTTCTCAGTTCCAGGAATCCTCACATCAGGCCCGCAAGATTTTGTACCAGAAATCTCAACTCCTCTCTCCTTTCTCCTTACCCTTACAGACAGGATTTCTTGGACCTACTACTACTAATTGTTTGTATAGCACTACGAGGCATATACAATGCTGTACAGACACATGTAAGAGAAGGTCCCTGTTCATCAGAGCTTACAATCTAGTTAGGACAGACCACACAACAGCTGAGGACAAAGATACATCTAAGGGTATGGTAGAGAAACAGCTTCTCCCAATCACATCTTGACAGGCTCCCTGAGACTCTGGGGTTAATAAAATTACCACACCAATGGATCTTCTCATCTAGCTTCTCCAGTCCTGTAGGACACTTGCCCGTCAGGACCCTGAACTGGTTAGTTTAGCCACTCCAACCCTTCAGTGCTGGCTTCCTCAGGCATGTTTCAGAATTATAAATTCTTTTTTCTCAAATCCTGAGACTTCTTCCCTCCAGGGCTCTCTAACACAATGAAGGAATACTTCCTTTTTCTCTTTACCCCAGTCAAGTAGATATTTGGGACCCAGTCTCCCAAGGCCTGGAGCTCAGGAATGGCTGCGTTCGTACTGTCTTAGAATGGCAAGAAAAAGGCAAAAACCTGACAAATCCTCTTTTTCCTTTACCATAGCTGGTTTGCTAATCCAGGCCCAACCCACACATATGGCCTGGGACTCCAGATTATTGAGTACTCAGTCTGCTTCTTGGAGGCAGAAAGAGGCAAGAGATCATTTTCCCTGCTAAGCTACGGTTCTTACACTCTTATCTGATAGGAGCACATTCCTATATTCTGCTCTCATGGCCACTCCCAGTCAGAAAGCCAATTGCATACACATTCCCACATTGTACATTATCCAGCAGGGTTAATGTTACCCCTGCAGCATAAAACCCACACTAAGTCATCAAGCATTGAGTTAATAATTAAGAAAATACATTAATTTACTAGGGCAAGTGGTGGATAATTTTAGAAACCTTTGTCCTGCGTAAAATACCTCTTATGAAATTAATTCACACCTAAACGTTTGTAGAATAGGCAGACTCATGGGAAGAGTTTGAGTGGAACATGGGTAGAGTCATGATTTACACGCAAAAACGTGCAAACATTTAGAAGCCAATTCCGTAGGTGTATGCCTGGGCCGTCCAGACATCCAGAAATCTGTACAGCCTGGAGATGCGGCTGATTCTACTCCCCCGGGGACTATATGTCCCTGCGAGAGCAGAATTGCGGCATAGGACCTGGATGTCCAGGATCTGCCCCGATTCAGGCACCCCAGATGTCCAGGTACTTCTCCGGATAGCTCAGCCTGGCTCCTGCATGGGGCCGCAGTGCCGTTGTGCACCACAGCTTCATGCTGGAGCCCCAATCGCTGGCGCTGCATTAAATGGCTTGTTCCCCACCACCTGACTCCCGATCGGACATTCCGAGGCCAGGATTGGGCTGCGGGGAACCCCCTGCCCCCATTCACCTTCTCTCCTGGGCCCTCTGCTATCCACCGCGAACCTCGAGGGAACTTATTCCACCTCTGAAGTGTTATAAGTTCCCCGTGTAGATTGCCGACCCTGGACATACAGGGCCGACACCAGAATCAGCCCTGTACGTCTGGGGTCAGGGTCATGCCTCCAGACCGCCCTTGCTTCTCCCTAGACCTACCCCCTCCCACCCTCATACTGAGCTCCCCTGCACATCTGTGCCGTACGTGCAGGGAGCTCATTTGCCAGCATAGCACCCTGGCGTTTAAGCGGGCAATGTACGTCTGCCCTGGACATATATCCCTGCTAAATGCGGGTCAGAATGACCCCTTAATGTCCGCACCTTCAACCTAGGTGTGATTTTTGCAGGATTTGTGCTGATATTTTCTAAAGACATATAGGCGCCTATGTTATTTTAGAAAATAGGTTAAAATTGGACACCTTTACTGCTCTATTAACAGAGGCACCAGGTTATAAAATCATCCTTTAGTGACCTGGCTCACTTTTTTTTTTAGTGCCATCAAGTAAGGGCTTTCTTGGCAATGTATCACCAGAAGTAGATTGCCAGGCCTTCTCTTTAGAGGCAGTGGAAAGTAAAGTGACTTGCCAAGGTCAGCCTGTGGGAATTGAAGCCTTGATAATCTGGGTACTAAGCAGTTGCTCTAACCTCTAGGCTACTTCTCCACTTTCTAAGCACTAAAGACATGCCAGAAAAAATAAATTCAGAATGAAGATTCCATTCTTGATATATGAAGTCTCTCAAGTCTGTCTGTTTTTAATATGAACTCATCCTTAGCTCAGTTTGCACTGCTGTGTCCTGTAGAAGGGAACATAATTCACCAAAAGTGCTTTTTTTATATATTAGACTAATTGAATAGATCTGTATATCCTTCAGCCTTTTTGCTGGTATCTTGTTTTTTAAACTTGCAACGTCTTTATTGAGTTTTACAATATAAAAGTACCACTTCAATATCCATGAAACGACAAGCAGCAAGGGTGAATTCCCCCCACCTCTCTCTTAGCATACCTCAAGAGGTCACCATACAGGCAGTCCTTCCATATGATCTTTTCGTTTGATCTTGTTTTAAAATAGATCAAGGATACAGTGCTCCACCTTCCCTTTCATACACAAACTTAAGGACCTACATAGCCCCATGTTACAAGGTGACTCTTGATGCGGTTTACTTGCCTAAAAGTTAAGTGCTTTCAGTTTGCTTTTAAATGCATTAAAAAAATTGTAAAGCAAGAGGTATAAGCCAGTGAATGATAGTCGGGATTTATAGGTGTGTGCTCCAGTGTGATGGGGTCCAGAGACGCTGTGGGCAAGCCCCTCGTTTATCACAAAACTGAGGCTCTTTAACCACTCAACAGTGTGAAATTCTTTCAGATTACACAGTAACTGTCTTTTGTGTTTTGGTTTAAGTTATACACATTAGGCATGTGATACATGCATTTGGCCTCACTCACAGACCTTTACCCTCCTCTCTCAGGCATTTTTCACTGCTATTGGGCTCAATCTCTCTGCCATCTCCTTCCCGCGAACAGTGTCTGCCACCAGGGCAGTACCGAGTGTAAATTGCGCCCTGTGCGACTTGCACATCTGGTGCGTGCCTCCCCCCCCCCCTGTGGCAGGAGAGAAGAGGCGTACCCGATGTGTAAGTTGCTGGCATGCTAAGATCTGCTTAGCATGCCGGCGAGAAGGCTTAAGGGGCACATTTTAGCTGTCTGTCGTTGCCTGCTGCCGCTGAGAAAAGAAAAAGTGGCGGCAGCAGGCAACGTCAGACAGCTAAAATGCGCCCCTTAAGCCTTTGCGTCTGTGCGGCCGCACCGCTCGCACAGGGCTAGGTATGGGCCTGTCTGCCACTACTGTAGCAGCAAAGCGCAGACAAACCAATGATACCAGGAGTCTGTTCAGAAGGTCCAAATCATTTATTTGTGCACATGTCTCAAGCAAGTCAATTTCAAAATGGCTGAGCAAAGTTTTCAAGCATTACAACAACTTTTATAGACTCTTGTTCCATTCTAGGTATAGAAAAACATTTCATTGGTCCCGGTAACCTCCCGTACCTCCCGTACCTCTTCTATTGGTCCCGGTACTGATAAGTTTCTCCAATTATGTCCCTTCTGTGGGCATGACACCTGCCTGCCCCCCTTCTAGTCCCAATTACAATGGTCAGTTCATCAACTTGTTACTTTCACACTCTCAAGGTTATGGGACCAATTTGTGCGTGCAGAAGAGCAAGGTTCTGTAACTCATCTGTCAGCACTCCTCATTATTTCTCTGCAGATGTACTTTTTCTTATCAGTAACTTTTAAACATGTATTTTCTGTATTTTTCCATTTCTCAGTTCTGCAGTTCTGCTTACCTAAGCTAATTCAATACTTCTACTGAGTTCTTTCTTACAATAGCAGCATATTGGGGGATGTGCAATCCTATATGCCTCTCCACAGGCCTCATTTACAGGTCAAGCTAGCCATGCTGGCCTGCTTATGTCAGACACCGTGGATCACAGGCCTGCACCTGCCACATTCCCCCCTTTGATTAATCTCACCCTATTACTCAATAAGGTGTGAGAATTAAATCACTTTTTAGAAGAATCACATCATGATTGAAGGATTTCTACTAGGACTAGCTTTGTATAAAGCCATTATTTTAGTTGCGGTCTTCCGCTCTACTGTGGTATCAATAGTACTATGAATGGAACGCATACAACATGGGATTAAACATGGTAATAAGAGGATAACAGCAACAAGGATTAGTACTAAAACAATGAAAGTCTTAAATCCTCCCAGCCAAGAGAAAAGGTTAGCAAACCAGTTAGGAAATTTCAATGCGTGCCAAGTCTGTACTGGCACATAAGCATGTCTTTGCATATCTTTAGCAATTTCTTCAACTACTTGACCTTTATCATCTATTTTCAAACAGCAATTAGTTAAATTCAGTTTACCACATACTCCTCCTTCAGCTGCTAGCAAATAATCAAGTGCTAAGCGATTCTGGTATATGGCAGTGCGCATCTGAGTACTTTGTCTAGCTAAGAGCGTGAGAGCATGACTAGTTTCATTAGTTATTATTTCAACTACTGCTTGTAAGCGAATAATACGATTAATCATATAAATTGGGGTACGATAACCATACATACCATCATCATTCCAAGTGGCAGGTCCATAATACTCAATAATTCTTTCTGGTGGCCAATCATCACCTTGCCACTTCTCCCACTTGCCTATCTGTAAGGCTTCTCTTTTCTGTCTTGATGCTCTTTTGTGTTTGTGGGTTGTATATACAGGGTATCCTAATTGTTCTCCATGTTCAGTGTTTAACAGGAAGAAAGAAGGTCTGATGGTTCCTAAGACACATGCTCCTCCCCAGTGTGGCGGGAGTTGTGCATATGCTCGGTTTCCACAGATCCAATATAGGCCAGGTGGGGCTTGCCAGGCTTGGACTTTGGCAAGGTTAGTCCATAGACCTGCAAGTTCAGGAAATCTAGCTAATGGGTTAGGAGGTTCAGGATGTCTGATTCCTGACCGCCATGCTGTCTTTTTGGTCGTGGCATTATAGTATTTCTGGCTAAGACAGACCAGCTGTCCTACCTTTTGGGTGAACTGGGGTCCAGTTCTGGCATAGCAAAGACGTCCAACGATTGAGTGCGCTAACACCCATTCACTGGTAGTCTTGTGTAATTCAGTCTGGTTGTAAATCATGGAATAATTCAATTCTTGGGCTTCCCAGGGCCATTGGTCTCCCATTTGGGTTCCGCCACAGAAATAACAATCTGTGATCTTAAGACTAGATACTACTGCTCCGGCTAATTCTAGAAACAAATTCTGTGAAGGGTGAGGGATCTCAAACTTATTTACATGCATAGCTTCATAAAAGGTATTATGAATATGATATTTAGATGACTTGTGGGCTTGAGTATTCAATCTGATATACACAATGGTCCCTGGATCTATTGCTCCTCCAGCAATATGTAAACCAAACTTATATCCTTGTTTCCATGCATGGGGATTATGTACACGCAAATGTAAGGGGTTGCAAGCATCTTTCTGACATTTATCATTTGTGGTTGGCTTGGTTAGAGTAGCCATCCGCTTATCTATTTTCTCATTAGTTATACCAGTGTTCCAGGTAGCATAAAAAACACATCCCCAATACGGGCAATAGTAATCTGCCACTGTAGCAGTACTATACCCTGATCCTGTTTTACCTGTACACTTCCACCAATTTGTGGCACCTTCTGGACACATATACTTATGGTCATTTCGATACGCTTTCTCCCATGTACCACAGGTGGACTGACTATCTCTATTAATAGCATTACATGCATCAAAATTCAAAACAGCAGGTTTAGTAATGTCCTTAAGTGGTGGTGTAGCAGCTAATATAGGTCCATCTGCATCCTTCCATCTTATTTCCAACGTGTAATAGGATGGATTCTGATGCGGATTATAGCATGCTTTGATTTTGCCATGAGTACAAACATTTAGTTCAGTGGTGTTATAGATACACCGAGTTATTGTTCCCTTGCAGGTATAGTAAGAATGGTAAAGCAAAGTCTGAGTTACTTTCAGTCCAGTTCTAGTAGAAGTAATGCAAGCAGTGCATGGAGGTAGAGCATAAGTCTGTTCAAAACCTCCAAAGAAGGCAACCAAGGCAAAGCAAAAACAAAGATACATGTTGATGTTGATTGGAGTTCTTCTGAATCCTCAGCTTGCTGATCTTGATCACGACGGTCTATTATTCTTCGTCCCGTTTGCTAATGAAGCAATTTAACGGGTGCTGAGTGTTGATTGAAGATCCTCAAGATGTCCAGCACACATTAACCAACTTAGCAATTCAGTTGGCTTGTGAAGTCTGGCTTAGTCAATGTAGTCTCAAAGTAGTGTGTCAAATCACACACAAATTGGGTTCGTTGAAACAAAACTGTTGCTGCATGGAAAACAGCAATCCTCTTCGAAAGACTTGGCTACTGCAAAGCACTTGTGATGAAGTGTCTATGCTGCTGGTTGCCGTCTCAAAGTAACTCACAAGGGTACATCAGGGTGCTGCTCTGCTGTCCACCGCTCTGGTTCAGGATCGGCGGCGGGCTTGACTCGGCTGTGGTGGATCCAGGCGTCGATCTCGGCTACCTTTACTGCAGTTGGGGTAGACAGGATGACGGTGTATGGTCCCTTCCAATGGGGTTCCAACGGTATCTTCTTCCAATCTTTGATCCACACCGAAGTTCCAGGCTGGTAGGGATGCAAGGGTTCCGTCAAGTTGATAGGCAACTGGTCTTGGATCCACGTATGGAGAGTCTGCAGAACAAAACTAAGAGCTAGGAGTTCTTGTCTGGTTACTTCTGAACCAATCTGGGCTAAACTTCCTTTGACTCCCTGCACTATTGGTGGGGGTTTACCATACAAAACTTCAAAAGGGGAAAATCCTGTTGACTTTACAGGGGCTGAGCGTATTCTGAGTAAAGCTATGGGGAGCACTTGGGGCCATTTCAAGTGTGTCTCCTGACAAAGCTTAGACATTTGGGCTTTCAACGTACGATTCATTCGCTCAACTTTCCCTGAGCTCTGGGGTCTGTATGCAGTGTGGAGTTTCCACTGTATCTGCAAAGCTTTTGCTAACTGCTGAGTAACCTGGGAGACAAATGAGGGTCCATTGTCTGACCCTATTACTGCGGGGATTCCAAATCTGGGGACAATCTCTCTCATTAAGACTTTGGTAACTTCTCGGGCTTTCTCCGTTCTGGTTGGGAATGCTTCCACCCACCCAGAGAAAGTACAAACTAATACTAGTAGATAATGGTATCCATTGGCTTTTGGCATTTCGGTAAAATCAACTTGGAGGTTGTGCATGGGGGTGACACCTCCTGACTGAACTCGGGGTGCTGTAATAAGGCCTTGCTTGGCATTATTTTTGGCACAAGTTACACATTGACGTGATACTGAGGCTGATATGGTTGTCATCAGAGGGATGTAGAAATGTGGTCTGAGTGCTTTCTCCATAGCACTCTTCCCATAGTGGGTGGCTTCGTGGAAAGCTTTGACAAAGGATGGTCCTAACAGTTCTGGAATTACTATTCGTCCTGGAGGTTGACTGCCCTCTTCTGGTGGCAGCTCAATCCATCCATCTTTCAATACTCCATTTTTCTTTGTCACAATAGTAATCCAATTCTTTGGTGGTATATCGTGGGGTCCATAGATTCAAGGGTACTGGAAACAATGCTGCTTGCATTGGCATAGCTTGTGGGGCAATCTGTCCTGTCATAGCTGCTTGTCGTGCTGAGGCATCTGCAAATCTATTTCCTCGGGCAACTTCTCCTTTCCCTGCTTGATGTCCTCTGCAATGCATGACAGCTACACGTGTTGGGGCCCAGACTGCGTCAAGTAACATCAATATCTCGGGACCATATTTGACTGATTTTCCTCCGGATGTGATGAGTCCTCTTTCTTTATAGAGAGCTCCATGGGCATGCAAGGTAGTGAAGGCATATTTGGAATCTGTATATACATTTAGCACAAGTTTTTCTCCTAACAACAATGCTCTGGTAAGTGCTATCAATTCGGCTTTCTGGGCTGATGTGCCTGAGGCTAGAGCTGATGATTCAACTACTTCATGTTGAGTGACGACTGCATATCCGGCACAGCGTCGTCCATCAAGGATGAGACTGCTCCCATCAACATAATAGATCTGGTCGGGATTGTCTATGGGCACATCTGTTAAGTCAGGTCGACTAGAGAACACAGTTTCCATGACTTCGATACAGTCATGTTCTGGGAGTTCTTCACTAATGGGTATCAAGGTGGCTGGGTTCAAGGCATGGCTCACTTCAAGTTGTATCTGTGGGTTTTCACATAACATGCTCTGGTACTTCAACATTCGGGAATTGGTGAGCCAATAATTTGCTTTTTGTTCCATAAGGGCAAGGACTGCATGTGGCACAGTGACTCGTATGTTCTGTCCTAGTGTGAGTTTGTCTGCTTCACTCACTAGTAGCGCTGTAGCTGCAACTGCTCTCAAGCAAGGTGGCCATCCTTTGGCCACAGGGTCCAATTGTTTCGATAGGTAGGCTACAGGTCGCTCCCAATTTCCAATTTCTGAGTCAACATGCCTAGGGCATTTCCCTGTGCTTCATGTACAAACAAGTGGAAAGGTTTGTGGACATCTGGTAGTCCAAGTGCTGGTGATGACATCAATTCTTCTTTTAACTTCTGGAAGGCTGTATCCTGCTCAAGTCCCCACTCCAGTGGTGACTTTTCTTCTCCTTTTGTGGCTTCATACAGTGGTTTGGCAATTTGGGCAAAGTTGGGTATCCAGATTCGGCAATATCCTGCCGCTCCCAGAAAGGCTCTGACCTGCTTTCTGGTTGTTGGAGTTGGAATTCTACATACTGCTTCTTTTCTTTCTCTGCCTAATCTTCTGCTTCCTTGGGTAATACGAAAACCCAAGTATTTCACTTCTTTTTGACATAGCTGTGCTTTGGCTCTGGAAACTTTGTATCCAGCTTCATCTAGTAACTGCAAGAGATCTTTGGTGGCTAATATACATTCTCTTCTGATACGGCAGCTATCAACAGATCATCCACGTATTGAAGAAGCACTCTCTTCCCCGGGGCTACTGGATAGCTTGAAAGGTCTTGATTTAGTGCAGCACTAAAGATGGTAGGTGAATTCTTGAATCCTTGGGGTAATCTTGTCCAGGTGAGTTGGCCCCCTCTTCCAGAGATGGGGTCCTGCCATTCAAATGCAAACAATATTTGGCTTACAGGGGCTAATCTTATGCAAAAGAATGCATCTTTCAAATCCAGTACAGTGAAATGGGTAGCTTCAGCAGGTATCAGTCCTAGAAGAGTGTAAGGATTGGGCACAACTGGATGTAGGGTTTCAGCTGCATCATTCACTCTTCTCAAATCTTGCACTGGGCGATAATCATCTGTCCCAGGTTTCTTTACTGGCAAAAGTGGGGTGTTCCATGGGGATTGACATACTTTTAGTAGGCCATATTCGAGCAATCTCTGTAGGTGGCGATGGATGCCTTCAATTGCGGCTCTTGGGAGAGGGTACTGTTTGACGTGCACTGGTGTAGCACTAGGCTTGAGGGTTACAATCACTGGAGCTATATGCTTGGCTAGGCCTGGGGGACTGCCTTCTGCCCATACTCCAGGTGGTGCATGAATGTTCTTCAAAGTTTGTTCAAAATAGGTATCTTGGACAGAATCATCAATGTAATATCTCCATTCTTCTTCTCGGGGAACTGTCAGCAGCATTACTCCTGCTGGCTTGGCTTGGGAATTTACTGTCATTTGCATTTCTCCTTGTTCAGAGAAAGATATTTGTGCTTGAAGCTTGGCTAGCATATCTCGTCCCAGTAGTGGTACTGGACATTCGGGCATGTAAAGGAATTGATGAGTTACTTGCTGTCCTCCTAGACTGCATATTCGGTTTTGAAGAAAAGACTTTGTGGCTTTGGCACCAGTTGCTCCTATAATGGTGACTGCTTTTGTAGTGAATGGGGCTATCTTTTTGTCTATTACTGAATGCTCTGCTCCAGTATCAACCATAAAGTTCATAATTTGGTCTCCTATTTGTATTCCGACCATAGGCTCCTGGAGACCTAAAGCAAACTTGGAGCCCGGTCTGTCCTAATCCACGTCATCCTCATCATGGGCTTGTGTGGCCAATGCTTGAATGGCTCCTCCTCCTCTCTCTCGCTGGAATTGTTCTCGATTGGCTCCTCCTCGGCCTCGGGGACGGCCTCGTCTTTCTTCTCGCCACTGATGATCGTTGTCGTCATCTTGCTGGGCGTCTTCGAGTTGCGGGCACGTATCTCTCCAATGTCCTTCCTCTCTGCAATAGGCGCATTGATTCACGCCTAGTCTCTGGGTCCGGCCTCCGCCTTGACCCCGCCCTCTTCCTCTGCTCCTTCGACTAGGGACACCTCCCCTTTTCTTTTCAACTATGGCCGCAGCCAAAAAATCAGCTTTCTTCTTCATCTTTCTATCACATTCTCTCTGTCTTTCAGTATCACGATTCACATACACTTTATGAGCGACTTCCAATAACTGTGTTGCATTCATGCCCGCAAACCCTTCTAATTTCTGTAATTTACGTCTAATGTCTGGTTGAGACTGGTTTACAAAAGCAGAATTCACCATACATAAACTTTCTGGTGCCTCGGGATCATAGGGAGTATACATTCTGTAAGCTTCAGTTAATCTCTCATAAAAATCTGCTGGGCTCTCATCTATCCCTTGGATAACTCCTGTGACTTTGGAAAGGTTCATAGCTTTTTGGCCCCCCCTTCTCAGGCCTTGTAAAAAGCCTTGGCGAAAACGGGCTAGGGCTGTGGATCCTTCATCTGTATTTGGATCCCATTGGGGGTCTTCATTCGGGAATTCTCTCTGAGCTGCTTCCCTACAGTCTATTATATTCTGCCCCTGCGCCGGAGCTGCAGGGTTTTCTGCCATCCATTCAATAGCTGCTTTTCTAATTCTCGCTCGTTCTTCTGTAGTGAATAGGGTGGTCAGGAGCTGACGACAATCTGGCCAAGTGGGTTGGTGAGTTTCCATAATACTAGTTACTAATTCTGTCAGCTCCTGGGGCTTACTAGTATAGGAGGCATAGTGCGACCTCCAATTTAATAAATCAGTTGTAGAGAAAGGGATATACACATAAGTTAGGGGTCCCGCTACCACTTCATCATTATCATTCTTTACGGGCACTCCCGGGACTTGCCTTAAGGGAAACAGTTTGGCTGTCCCAGGCGTCGTTTGGGATCTAAGGGTTATTGTCGTTGCCTTTGCAGGAGTCGCTTTCTTTTTCTCAACAGGTTTTGCTTTGGGTTTCTCTTTCACTGGCATGCTAGTGCTAGCGCTGGCTTTCTCGATTATTTGTACACTGTCCTCCTCCTCTTCTGGGGAATTCTCTCTTTCTCCTTCTTCTATCTCCGCTTCTGACTCACTTTTTACGTCCTCCACTTCTCTTTCCACTAATTCTTCCTCTTTCTCTTCTCCAGGAGGAGGGGGGTCAGGGGTTGGGTCCCGCCTCGGCTCTGGCCGTCTCTGGGGTTCTGGGGCAGGACGACGCCGGGCTACTCTTACTGGACCTGGGGTTCGGGGCTGCCTGAGAACTATTTCTGGGGAATCAGGATCTACCAAGATGGGTTTCTTCTTGGCTTTCTTGTCCTGCTCTTTCATTCTAGGCTGTTCCGTTTTCTGTCTAGAATCTGTTTTAGCTAACATTATTCTGCACTGTTCCTCATAACAGCGCTGCGCCCAGGAGGGCGGATCTTCACAAATACTTAACCAGGAATCTATATAGGGGTACTGATCGGGGTGCGCTACCCGCACTCTACGATGTATTGACTGAATAATCTCTACAGTGAACGTTCCCTCTCGGGGCCAGATGGGGTCTAGATCGGGCCACTCCCTAGTACACAAAATCTGCAAACGGGCTGCTGTCATTTTAATACCATAATCTCCTGAATATCCCTCTTTAAAATGTGTGATCATACATTCTAATGGAGTGTTTCTAGTAGACCCCGCCCCTCCCATTTCGATGTGTGCGCGCAACAACAGAGAGAAGGGAAAAGGAGGGCGGACCGTGGGTAAGGGGTCCTCACGGCCCTGGAAACGTATAGGGAATACAAATAACAAGACAAGACGACAATCGCTTCCCCCTTTTCGCGACCTGAACGCGGTCGCCCGGTCAGGAAATGCGCTAATCAGGGGTCCGCCTTCACTTGGTCCGTGCTGCCAGACCTCTCATTCACACTTCGTTCACACAATCATGCTAGCAACGTATCCCAGAATGCATTCGTTTCTATCTGTTCTGACTAGTCTTTTTTCCCAATTACAAAAAGGATGAGGGTTTCACCCAGCGAATTCCCATGCCAGGTTACTCGGCTCTTCCTTGAGAGTTGATAATGCTCTCTTACCAATTCCCAATATCTCGAGATTACAAATTCCAAATTCCAATGGCAGTACTGCTCTTTCTATTTCTGTCTAGACCCAAAATCAAAGCTATACTCACCGGATCCGGTCCTCAAACTTCCCAAGCAGGCGCATGAGTTGGACCTCGGATTCCCCTCACTCGGGTTCGAGGCGTTGGCTCCAACCGGGCCCGGCACCCGCCGAGGTCCGACCAGCTCCCTCCGATACAAGGGACCGGTGGCGCCAGGGAGCGGCCCTCGTCGGAAGGGCGCGATCCCGGCAGGACCAAGCCTATAGAGGCGGAAAGTCGTGGTATATTGCCCTATATACACTTTGATTCCACAACTTCCCGGCCAACGCACCAAGGAATATGTAGCAGCAAAGCGCAGACAAACCAATGATACCAGGAGTCTGTTCAGAAGGTCCAAATCATTTATTTGTGCACAAGTCTCAAGCAAGTCAATTTCAAAATGGCTGAGCAAAGTTTTCAAGCATTACAACAACTTTTATAGACTCTTGTTCCATTCTAGGTATAGAAAAACATTTCATTGGTCCCGGTAACCTCCCGTACCTCCCGTACCTCTTCTATTGGTCCCGGTACTGATAAGTTTCTCCAATTATGTCCCTTCTGTGGGCATGACACCTGCCTGCCCCCCTTCTAGTCCCAATTACAATGGTCAGTTCATCAACTTGTTACTTTCACACTCTCAAGGTTATGGGACCAATTTGTGCGTGCAGAAGAGCAAGGTTCTGTAACTCATCTGTCAGCACTCCTCATTATTTCTCTGCAGATGTACTTTTTCTTATCAGTAACTTTTAAACATGTCTTTTCTGTATTTTTCCATTCTCAGTTCTGCAGTTCTGCTTACCTAAGCTAATTCAATACTTCTACTGAGTTCTTTCTTACAATAGCAGCATATTGGGGGATGTGCAATCCTATATGCCTCTCCACAGGCCTCATTTACAGGTCAAGCTAGCCATGCTGGCCTGCTTATGTCAGACACCGTGGATCACAGGCCTGCACCTGCCACACTACCACTTGCCAGGACCTGCAGCAGCAGCAATACAACACAAGAAGAGTGGAACCTGGAAGTTCATAGCGCTACTGACAGCTCTGAAGCAGGAAGTTTATGTCATAAAGGGCGGAACCAACTGAGCAATGAGCAGCGTGCATGAACTTGCAGGCTCTGCTTTTTCTTGTGTTGTGTTGTCACAGACTCAGGTCCTAGCAAAACAGGTAGACACTGGTAGGGGGAGGGAACTAAACAATGGTATGGGGAAGAAGACAGGCTGAATCGGGAGGGGGAGGAGACTGTGGACATGGGAGATGCTGAAAGTAATAGAGTTGATATTCTGGCTCAGGCTGGGGGGAATAGGGGCACAAAGGAGATGATGCCGGACATGATAGGTATGCGGAACAGAAAGGAAATAGGGTAACAGAGGAGATGTTGTACTTGAGCGAATAAGGACACAGAGACGAGATGCTAGAAGGAGAGGGAAGGAGAGGAGATGCTGGGGAAGGGGAGACTGGGGAATAAGGGGATGGGGAATGGGAGGGCCATGGTGAGGGAAAGAGATGGAGTGCCGTATGTAGATGCAGTTAAAAGAAGAAGACTGAAAACTGGATTAGAAGAAGGTGTGAAATCTGAGTGGATCGAGAGACAGAAAAATAAATGGAAGAAAGCTTAAAGGTAATTATCAATGTGAAAGATGGATATAGAGGAGGGAATGAAGAAGATATGAGAAGAGAGAAGTGGGCAAATGGAGTGGAGACCCTGGAGAGAAAGCTAAAAAAAAGACAGAGGAAAGCAAAATCCAGAGAGTGGGACCAACACAATTAGAAAAATAAAATGGTCAGACAACAAAGATGGAAAAAGTATTTTTAAATTTAGTGATTGTAATATGTCAGTTTTTGGGATTTATATCATCTGCTGTTTTAATATTTGGCACAGTACGGAGTAAATGCCTTGCTGTTTCTATTTCGCTGGAGCTGCACCGCATTCAGTCTGGCTTCTTGGGGTTTCAGTTTAACTTTTGTCTACATATTTCTATTGTCAGTTTGTGGTAATTTGTTCTGCACTTGCTGAGGGTCTATCTCTGTTTAGAATGTGTGGACTGAGGCCAGGTACTCTGCTAACAGTGAGCGTCTGTTTAGGAATCTGTAGGAATCTGGTTTGTTTAATTCTCCCAATAGGTGGTACTAATGTAGTTCCAGTGCTGCCTTTTTATAGTTAGATCCACATTGATGCTTTTATGGAATAGTAGACCAACCTTTGCAGGGTTTTGTCTTACTTCACAACTCACCGAAAGGTGGATTCCCCTTCCCCAAGAACACACACACACAAACACACACACACCCTTGCACCCCACTTCTGTAGGACAGACACATACCCTAGTTCCACACTACTTACACACATTGGTTCTAGAGAAGGTTTATGTTGTTATTACTGTACTGTCAGACTTGTTTTTGTATGGAAAGTTCTACAGGGAAATGTCCTAGTTCTGTTCAGGAGTGAGAGAGTGAAAAATTACAAGCTAAAATAAAACCATAGAAAGCTAAATATCATTTTTTGCTGCTTCTTTCCTTTGCAAAGCAATAGAATATGCAGATCTTTCCAAATATATCCCGTGAATGAACTGTGAGAAAAGCCTCACTCATTGACCTTCAATCTCACTGATTGGGGAGGTCCATCTCACTCTTTGGGATGGGTCAACCTTGGCATCTCTGGCTTATTCCTTCAGAATGGCCCTTTTTTCAGAGATGTAACCACTCTGTGGCAGTCCTGCTGCACTAGTTTCTGAGGCAGCCCTGCGTAACACAATTGATGCAACAGCTGAAAAAATTGGTAAGATAATCTGTCCTCAGAACCATGGGACGTGTCGCTTCTCAGACAACTGTAGCTATTAAAGATCTAGTTTATTTCCTCTGAGACCCACTGTCTGCATAATGGCATGGGATGGAAAATATATCACCTTTTTGACTGTTGTGTGGCAGTTTCTGTGAAAGATATTGCAGTATCAGGGCTGAAGGCAGGGTAGAATTCTCTAATTCAGAGTCAGCAATCTGTCCGGAGGTTTGCATGCCGCATCTAGTGGAAACGATTATTTTAGCGGTATACACGATGGAGCATTCTGATGGTTGTCTGCAGACTGTATTAACAGCTTAAAAAAAAGCAACTTCTATAAAGGTGTGCAAAAATGGAATAACGATATAAGCACTAGGTAATTAGAGTACTTATGGTTAGTCGCTTTATGAGTTCACACCAGGGTTTGCCCTTTTTTCTTCCTTTCCACCCGCCCACAGCTCTTTAGTGCATGGTGCTAGGTCCTATTAAAATGATTCTGTCAAACAATATACTTACAGAATTATATGGGTCTCTTCAGCCATGAAGGCTTCCAGGCACATGCAATTATTAATTCCTTCTATTCGAGCTTCATTTTAAAAAACATAGTTTTAGTTTTACATAGAGGTCTCTATCATAGATGGCTCTGGTTTTTTTAGAGATGTTTCACAAAATAGTGACCCACAATTGTGAGCATCTTCCCTCTCCATATTTTATCTAAAATCACCAGTAAATAGAATTTGGAGGACACAGTTGCAGTTAATGATAATAAAAGCCCAAGAAATTTGAGGGTCGGAGGGGTGGGAATGGCAAACCCTCTAACTGAACTGCATTCTGTACGTCATAGTCATGAGTCAATTAGCTCCTCTTATAATAAGCAGGGTTTTCTAGCCTGATTAGAGGTTACATATTTTGCCGCCTATCTCTGAATATTTTGAGTGATTTGGGGTCATTTATAGTAAAGGTGTTGCGCATTTTGTGTCTAGGGGGAAAATGTTTAGTAACTAGCTTAATGGCTTTACCTCTGAAATTGCACCATGCTTACCTTTGTTTTGTATAAGCAACAAAAACTCAAGTGTATGAGACAATAGCACAATTTCACTGTTATCCACCAGCTTTTATTTAAACATAACATTTTTTAGAGATGGGAACCTTCAACATGTAGGGATTGGTCCATTAGACTTTATAGACCATTTTCTCAATTCATCATCAGTTCCCAGTCTGTAAAACCACTCAATTTTATTGTAAATTTTTAAAACTCATCTGAACATGATATGGTTGTCCAACATGAATTCATGTTTCGTGGAATATGCAAATTTCCAACACTCCTCTGTCTCAGGGCTACTTGTGTCCACAGCGGATACCTTACTCTTTACAGAGCTGTTAAAGAGGCAAAGGCGTCAGCCCACTATATATAAGTCACATGGGTTTAACAGCCAATCACAACATTGACAGTCATTCTAGCTCATTATTCAGTCCAAAAGGATGCACCGCATTAAGTTTAAAGATCCAGTTTTGTTTCTTATAATTTAATAAATGATCCTTACTACCACCACACCAATCTGAAGGGATTTGCTCTAAGCTTCTCCATTGAATATCAGCCACTCTGTGGCCCATTTCAGGAAAATGAGATACTAAAGGGGCCAATGTTATTTGCGTATCGCTACAACTGGCATGATCCCCTAGTCATATCTTAATCTTTCTTTTCATACGACCAATATAGATCTTAAAACACGGACATAGGACAAGATAGATCACTTCTGTAGTCTGCAGCGCTTTGTTCTGCGCCATGGTCATTTAATCCGGGCTGCAGATGAGAAAAAGAAGATAAATGGACGTGTCTTTCATCCACAAATAGCTGTGCTTCATAGTGTTTGAAAACTGCTTTGGACTTGTACGATTTTCATATGTTTCTAGCATTATTTGCTGAAAAGCACACACAAAAACTTAGATGCATTAATTAAAACCAGGAGGTCGCAATCCAGTCCTTGGGACACGCTTAGCCAGTCAGGTTTTTGGGATAACCACGATGAACATACATGGGAGAAATTTGCCTGCGCTGCCTCCACTGTATGTAAATCTCTCTCATGCCTATTCATAGGTGTCATTAGGTGCACCTGCGTTAAGGTACTCAGTGGCGCATTTGCTGCCGGGAGCATGATGGCCATGCCCCTGACAGCTAACATGGAGGCTTTGCACTTAATGTGCGTTTACAACACGTGCTATTTGCAAAACATTAGCGGGCTTTAGTGAAAGGAGTCTAAATTAGCAAGAGCTAAGGTCTCTCAGTTCAAGAATGGTTCTTCATTGCCTGGTTATAGAGGAAAGGAAAGATTTAGGCTTTTGTAAAAGAACTGCAGCTCTTTAGAAACAAAATTATCCTTGGATGATTGTCTTATTGATTCAAAGATAAGGTAAGGTGGGAGGGGGAGGCACATGAACAGCAGATTATGCAAGGTGATTGCTCTTCCAACTAATTAAAAGGCAAGTGTTTTGCAACTGACCACAATCGATTCATAACAACGCAGTATAATCTGAAATCATGAAAATGGTCCAGACAAATAGGTTAGCAACATATTTTTATTTCTTATTCAGACTGCACTGAATAGAAAATAATTGAATTATTTGGTTGACACTGAAGGGCTGGAAGCGCATTCATTAGCTATGAAGAGCTGATGATGTATTGTAGTTAGTGAAGGTAAGACAATCAAATACGAAAAGGTTCTTTTTTGGCAAGGTATCATTAAGGTCCTAACCCTGTGTTGCAGTTATTTTGGCCTTGTGCTAACCGACAATCTCTCTTTTTCAACAGTGGCTCTATTAGATTAAAAAAAACAAAAAGAAAGAAAAGGAACCAGAATCAAATAGGCAAAGCCACTGCCTGTGGGCTGTAGATTTCTATGCCATGGGCTCACGAATGTTAAGGAACTTTTCAGAGACAAGAACCAGAGCTCATCATAAACTTCCTGCAGCTGTGCTGACTCTCTGGCTGTAGCAGTGAATCATAGAAAGAAAAGTCAAGCCCCTTGGGCAGACCTCAGAAATGGTAGATGATTTCCTAGTCACGCTGTTACTTCTGTGCGATATTTATTGACCAAAGGTGGAAGGAAGAACTTACCCAAGTAAATTTTGAAACAGAGGAGTCAGCGTTTTTCGCGGCTGTAGCTAAAATTATGCCAAATATTCAGTGCTAATATCCAGATAGAGGCCAGCACTGAATATCCGGAAAGAGTGAAAAGCGCTGCCATTATCTGGATAGCAGGCAATATTCTGTCCTCTATCTAGATTGTCTGGATAGCCTATTAGGGCAGCTTCTCCCCTTTTCTTGTTAATTTTTGATATATAAACCACTCTGGTGTCCCACAGTGAATGGCAGCAAAGCAAACAATATGATAAACGTAAACAGCTTTTTTCTCTCCGAAATATAGAAATAAACATTTTTTCAGATAACTTATTTGTCCGCTACATCTTACAAACTCCATGAATACAAATGTAACACAGCCAACAATGACTAATAAAATGAGAATAAAACTAAACCCCAAAAACTTGGAAAAACAAGCAAGTCTTAATCTTTCAAAAGGTCAGTCAGTCACCCTCAATAATCTGTTGATGAAAATTATTCCAAAATACAAGGCTAGAAATCGAGAAAACCTGGTTTCTGGATTTTACTCCGTTCACAGGTTTAAAGGATGGAGTATTAAAGAGATGACTGTGGGAGGAACGTAGGAGTCATGTTGGAATATATAAACTGATTGAATTTTGCATCCCTTCAGGGGCCAAATGTATTTAAGCAGCAAAACTGCCAACTTACATTTGCCGCCTCCTCAACAGGGAACCAATGAAGAGACTAAACGGAGTTGCATGATTCTTTTGCATTTTCCCAAAAAGCAAACAAGCAGCTTCGTTTTGGGGAGATTGCAAAAGCTTCATGTATGAAAAGGGCAAATCAACGTAAAGTACATTACAATAGTCCAACACAGGACTCTGAAAAACAGTGCAAAGATCCTGATGAAGAAATAAATCGGTCAGTCAAAGCAACTTAAGAAGAAGGGGGGTCTATTCAAAGGCAAACCGTGTAAATGCTGCTCCATGGGATATTCTATGGTACTAACATCGGGGTGTGCCGGGACAGCACTCATCACTAACCAGGAAGTGGTGATATTGAGCCGCTGCCCGGTTAGTGATATGTGGTGAAAGTCAGATGCAGGAAACCCTGCCCTAACGTTCACCGCAGAAGCCAACCAGGCAGCGGCTAAATACACAACTTTCCGGTTAGCTTTGTGACAATCTGGACAGCCTGGATAGTCAATGCCAGAGCCCAGATATGGCCCTGGCATTGTATATCTGGGGTTAAAGTTCAGTGCTGGTGGTTGGACGCATTAGCCGTGCTAGCTGCCAACGCTGAACATCGGGCCCAAATGACTTAGTCCAAGTAATGGATTCCAAGAACAAGAAACCATCACGACAAACCATACCTTCTCCCCACTGGCAACATTAAAGACAAGAGACATCGAGTTCCCGAGTCGACCCACCATCCGCTACCTAGGAGTCACGCTTGACCAGCACCTCGACTTGAAAGTGCACATAGGCAACACCATCAAGAAAATCTACCACAAGATGAGGACAATTCGACATCTTCAACCCCTGCTACAACCAGACGACTTCCGAACAGTTTTCCAGGCACTTGTAACCCCCCCACCTCGACTACGCCAATGTGATCCTTCATGGACTCCCTAAGAACATACTAAATCCACTACAGTTAGCAATGAACGCTGCTGCCCGCTTCCTACATGGGGCCTCTAGAAGGTACCACATTACTTCAATCCTGAAAGACCTGCACTGGATACCAATGTACTGTCGACTCATCTACAAAGCAGTACTGTTAACATTCAAGGCCATCAACAAAACAACCGCTAGCTCCTTGATGAATCTTATCACCCCGCACCTGCAACTAGACCAAGAAGATCCTTCGCCACCAACACACTAATAACCCCCAGCGAAGTAACGAAATGCACTCAGGCAACAAAAAACAGAGCTTTCATGTTCTACGCACCTACCTGCTGGAATGAGCTCCCAGTGTCTATCCGTGCAATCACTGACCTTGCCCTATTCAGAAAGGCACTAAAGCACCATCTTTTTCTCCTACACTACGCCCAGGCCAACAGCACGTCCCCACCTGACACAACCCTACAATCTAACTGTAAAAAACAGACAACCCAGTAAATAAATCACATCTCTGTACATAGCTCCCAGTGCAAGCCATGTCGTTACAACTGCATAGTGATTTCCTGTCTTGACTGTTATTAGCCTAGACTGTAAATAGCCTGTATATAGTTACCCCTGTTCTCAATCCAAGTTGTTCTACCCGTTCGATGTAAGTGCAGAGCAGGCTCTTCCTACTCTGTACAAAATGTTATCTGTAAACCGTACTGATTTTAAAGAGCGCGGTATATAAAAGCATTAAATAAATAAATAACAACTAGTATAGATCTGAGTCTCCAAGGAAGGTGATCTAGAAAAGTAACATTTGTTTTAGTATATAATATCATAACCTTTGTCTTAGCAACATTGAAAGAAAGTTCATTAACTGACATCCAACAGTCAGTCTAACTAAAACTTATAGAAATCCTCAACACTGGCAGTCTAGTCTGATAGTGATCTCAAATGGAATATTGTATATAGCATGATCTCATTTGCAAACAGGGCTGGTGCAAGGAGCTGCCCTAGGCAAACCTCATACCTTGCAACTCACCCTCCAACGTCCATTGCAACCGCTGCCATCTCTCTCCAGAACGTACAGCAGTTGCAATGGACACAAACAGCCCCGTGGCAGTTATCTTTAAACTTAGGTGCCACAGGACTGTTTGCTTCTGCCCCCTCTCTGACTTCCGATGCCATAAGATATGCCATACTGGGTCAGACCAAGGTCCATCAAGCCCAGTATTCTGTTTCCAACAGTGGCCAATCTAGGTCATACGTACCTAGCAATTTCCCCAAGGGACACAGGTTCCACAATGCTTGTATTGGTTCAAGCATTGATATCCTGGGTCCCTTCTTAATAATGGTTTATGGACCTTTCCTCCAGGAACTTGTCCAAACCTTTTTTAAACCCAGCTCTAGGTGACCGCTTAGTTCACCTAATGGTCGCACCAACCCTGTCTGCATTTAATCTTAAATCGACATTATCTGTATAGCAGCACTGAATAGCACTACTAGACAGTTAATTGCTAGTTCCTCCCCCTACTCAAGCCCCAGCCTGCCCCAGCACTAGTCAGACAGTGGCAGGATGGAGTGTTCCTGAACTGAAAGAGAGCCCTACTGCACGTGGTTATTGTCATTGCTGCTTGTCAGTCAGGTGCATGGTAAGCTCCACCCCTGCCAGTGCAGTGCGCCGGTGCACAGTAGAGGGACGTGCCCTTCTGTGCTCCCCTCAGGGTGACCAAAGGGTAGAAGGATGGGAAACTTTGCTCGTTGGACTGGCGATAGGCTTTGATATGGGCTCTTATTAGCGGTGTGCTTGTTAAATCTGTGGATAACAACAAAAATAAACAGCTGAGAATATTGGGGTTGTATGAGTAAAGGGAGGCATGCTCCAAGTGGGCATTTTAAAAGAATAAGAAGGTTGGGGCAGTTTATTCAACCGATGGTTCTGTTTCAAGAATATGCTATACCTGAGGGGGACGATGTGCATAACTGAAACTTGGTTGGGGGAAGGGGGCACAGTTGTGGAGAAGCAACTATGTCCTGTGGTTATTGTTGGTTGGGTATTTCTAAGGAAAGGAGTGTGGGAGGCGTGGGAATCATTTATAAGGAAAAATCTCAGTTGGTACAGATGCCGTTGAGGGTAATTAAAGGAGCAGACGGCTTGTTAGCACATTTTGATACAGTTGGATTTTTATTGGTGTACAGGGTCCCAGAAAGCCTGCCAATGCAGGATGAAGAGTTGTTATTAATTGGGAACGTATTAGAGTAATTTGATTCCCTGGTGGTGTTGGGGGATTTTAATATCCATTCCCAGAATCTAGTGCTTCCACACACACAAACAGAAGCTCTCTTAGGTATGCTGGATATGGGGTTCCAGCAATGTGTACAAAGGACCACTCTTGAGGAAGGTCACAGCATTGATCTGGTTTTTGTGCAATCACGGCAGGATCAAGAGGTAATGGAGCTGAAAGGGACGCTGAGCTGGCCCGTGCCATGGTCGGATTACTATATGATCAAATTTATTGTAACATGGACAGTGGCAGGTTCCACAAATGATGGCTCCAAGCATCTAGTATGGAGACTTGCAGAATTTTCTTGGAATGTAGGAGTTGCCTTAAACATTTAGGAGCTGGCCACCGAGACCTCAGTCACAGTGCGCCCCACCTCCCAAAAGATGTATTGCAGCTCCTTTTTTAAGGGTCTGATTTACTGTTTTCCCATTTTCTATGGGATAGGAGAGCTAATAAATCATGCCCTTAATGTGCCATTACACATTGCCAACAGAAGGCAGTGACCCCTCTCCTCCTTTTCCACTGAGGACACTGTCAGCAGCATATCAATGACGCTTACTAGCCGCACCTAATGCAACTTCCTTTTTTTTTTGCTTCACATATCTCTATGGTCTGGTAATATGTAAAGCAAAAGAAAATCTCCCATAGTCCTCACACTCTGCCTTCACCTTGTTATGTTCTTATGTCTCTCTCTCTTGCTGTCATAGCTCCCCAGCCATCACAAAGTGTCTCTCTTTCTCTTGCTCTCTCTCATTTCCCCCCCCCCCCCCAGCCATCATCCCATGGCTCTCACTGTTCCTGTCAAGAGAATAAAAATTTCCTGCCATGCTGCACTGAAAAGGCTGCATTTCCTGCTCACGACAATTGGCTTGAGCTTCGCGGTAGCAGAAGTTTATTTCAAGTCTCACGAGACCAGAGCCCAGGGCAGAAAAGAAACTTTCAAGGCCTTGCGCAACAGGATGCAATTTATAGCCGCTATGGCGACCTGGTGCCCAGGATTTGCCAAGCCCTGTTGTTAGATGATGTTTAAATTCCATTTTAGCTCGAGTTGTTTTCTGTTAGAAGGGGATTTGAAATGTATATATAATAATGTTGTTTTATTGTACACTGCTAAATTTGTGAAGTGATATGGTATATAAGTCTAACAAACTAAAATAATAAATAAATAGTGCCAAGGCGGTCTGTCGGGATATTCAGCAGTACTACTGGAGCAATAGTGCTGTTGAATTTCACAGTCTGTGGCACTTATCCAATTAGCAGGTTCCCAGGCTAGGTAATCCAGACTCCTCTATAATTTGTGGCAAAATGCTCTCAGAAGCTTCTTCCAAAATTCCCCATATTTTCTTAGAAAGTATACCAAGTTCTTTTAGTATGAGTTGCACTGGACTTTCCACAAGAAAAACACCAAAGCATTCTTCAAAATTACTTCTTTTAGGGAGACAAAAAAATAGGGAAAATTACTTCTCTCCCCCCCCCCCCTCCAAAAAAACCCAAATCTTTAGAAACCTGTCAAAATACTTCGGTTTGTACCTCTTCAAATTTCCTTGTTTCTTCACATTTCCAAGCAAGAAATTCTACCCAGCCCCACTATGAAAGCTTTGAATAACTACAAATCCTAAAAGGATCCTAAGAAAATTGTGGAAAATGAAGAAGTTAGGATCACCTGGGATAGTCCTATTCCATCCGATGCAAGAGCGGCATTGTGGTAAAGGAGAACATGAGAACAGCATTGATAATAGAGGCCTCAGGGCAAAGCAATCCTTCTGTGCATCGAATGGAGAAAGAAGATTTTTAAGTACCAGGCAATGCAGACAGAGCCGAAGAAAATGTGGCAGACCGTTTTCCCATCTTATTGGGCTTAATTAAAAGGAATTTTATAGCACACCTTGATAAATTGTCTATACATGTTACATCTTATGAACTACAGAAGGAGGTTCTCTTTGGCACGATGCAAGTACTACGACGAGCATTAGCAATCAATTTGAGGGATCGAGATCATACTCCACATATTCTGGCTTAGGAGTGAGGTTCACGACTGTTATGCTATGTGTAGAACTAACACATTTGGAGAAATTGCCCAGCTTGCAATCAATACAAGTATTTTATTATTATCCAATGGCTAGTATTGCTCCAAAATATTATCAAACAAGGATAACACAATAAAAAAAAAGTGCATTTGAAAACCTTCCAAAAATGCACTGGCTCTTGTAGGTACAGAGCACAAAACACAGCGACACCACTGAAAACAGTAATTGTACAGTATGTTTGGGCTTTGTTCACCTACTGTATTTGGGTGTGATTAAACAAACTCTTTGGAAGCTGTTGCTGAAACTCAGGCAGAATGGCTTATGAAGAACCATTGTGAATGTTTTTTTCCATGAAGTTTCTTTCTCTTTTTTTATCCAGTAAATCATTCTAAAAATGGTGCTAAAATATTTTCTCAGTGAGGTCTAGAATTTTTCCATGAATGGAATGCTGTCAATGCTTGCTTTGTCAAAGGACTGAAGGCAGAGGGCCAAGACTGTCATTCCTTCCCTACCAGCTGGATGATATTATCAGTGGCTCTCTTCCAAAAAAACAAGAAGAAGAAAGACCTAGCCAGCAATAATGCAATATCTGAGAGGCTCCTTTTTATTATCATTCAGTGCTCAAATGGAGAAGTAAAATAGGTCTCTCATGTCTGTAGGTTTATGGCACCATTGTTTCAGGAGGGGCAGGTTCTAATTGATTTGGAAATGCAGAGGAGCAAGATAAAGCTGTAGGATAAAAATAACTAACAAAACATGCCAATATAATATGCAGCGCATGGACTGTTCTATTTGGATGTAGGCCAGTGTTGGTCAACAGCTAGCCAGCAGGTGTCACCGTTTCTGCAGCATTCCATAAGCACCTATCACCCTCTTTCCAAGCATGCAGTTTTCTGAATAAGTGCTGCCCGCATGCATTTTTATGAAAAGAACTGGTTCATTGCCTCCCTGAAAGGGCTTGTGATCCTCCTTCCTAGGGGCTATAAGTGCATCCCCTCTGTTAAGATACAAATGGCCTTGTGAACTAACATATGTTTGTATCTTTTTAGAAATCAACAAGAATAAGGAACAACTCTACGATGGACTGGTGCTGCCACCAAGAGTGTTTAGTTACTGAAAAACTGCAGCTCAGAAACTAGTGTCACTAGTGTCAAGACATCAGTAGCCATTTTCCATCATACTCCCATTCCTAGACATTCTGGCACTTGTAGGCTTACAAGCTGGAGGTATAAAAGCAGGACTTCAGGTCCCACAATGCTTCAACAGGGCAATGTGTCCTTGATAGCCTGGAGTTAGTGTCTGAATGCAGCACACTCACGTTTCTACTGAAATTCCAATCCCTTTCAAGGACTCCATCTCGCTTTTGTTCCTTGCTGCCCCATTCCCTTCTCCCCTCAACCAACATTTTTTCCAGTGTGTCTGTAGCTGGAACAGATGGAAAATAGATTTTCTCAGTTATCTGCATGCTTTTTCCCCATTTTTATTTGCTTCCCCTCTTCTCTTTAGCACAGATATTGCAGGGACTGTCTTCAGGGTGACAGACATAGAACATGGTTTTCTTCTACAAATCAGTCAGTAGCAATGCCTTGGACTCCTTCTCTTCTGGCTTAAAAAGCAAGCGTCTAATGCTAGAGGGTTACCTGTGTGCTGTTGTCAGGCTATCAGGCTGCTCCGACCGTGCACTGATTTATGATTTCTTACTCTGCATAAGATCAACTAAAGTAGGAGTAGAACTGCAAGAAAGTTTTTCTTCTCTTCCCAAAGACTTACCGAGAAGCAAGTAGGCAGGGTACCAGAATTCAGTGTACTTTGCAGGTACACAGGTCTAAAATTAATGAGTGTTGTAAATTAAATGTTATGTCTTGTGCATAAATTTCCATGGTAATGTGTAAACCTTGTCATTCCTAAATGTGTTAATTTCTTAGACCTAAATTGTGTGTTTTTGGTCTGATTAAAAATTGGATGTCATTTGTCACTATTGATTAGTTAATTAATTGTTCTCATGGCAAACGCAGAGTTTGAATGGTAATTCTCTACAACAGACATTTTAAGAGTGCCTGTGTTTCAGCAGGGGTGCCTACCCTATGAAAACCATTAGTACAAGACAATCTTATTTTCCATGGTCTCCTCCTATTCTCCTGTCAATGTTAATGTAAGTATGAAGGCTTAAGTCTAAATTTGTTATATTTTGTATAAAGAGGCCTTTGCCCCACTATCAGAAATAGAATACTGCTTCCATTGAATGAGGTGGTGGCTTGCCTCAGTCTATTGTAGTTGTACTAATTATAATGTGATATAAGTGAGGCGACGATGGACTCCTTTTTCTGTTATCTTGAGAAAAGAATCACTGCTCAAATATTATTGCAAAGGAGTCATAGAAGTCATTTCAAAAGGCTTAGATGCGATTTGAACGTCTGAAAACATGCACGCTGTCGTCCAAATCACTGAGCCCTTCCCGGAGGCCTTTTACAAATGGCTTTTTAAGATGTCTCCACTGTGAGATGCCCAAATAGGCAGGGGGGGTTTGGAGGTTTGGTTGGAGCAGGACGATGAACATAGATATCCCCAATCAATTTCAGAAACCTCAGGGACCTTTGCAATCTCGTCCAGCTTTCGACCTGCCCCAGGCATGAATAAGCATTGGGAAAGTGCTCATTTGCACCCTAAAACATCTGGAGGGTATAGAGAAGATTGCACTCCACTATCCTCAGTGCTCTCCACAATCACAATGTTAGTTTTTGTGTAATTGATACAAGTGTTTTGTATTTGTACCGCCACTGATCATCTCTTAGATATCCCTGGTCTTAGAAACTGTGCCAGGGACGCCTATGTAAATGCCCCCACAGACATCCATATTAGATACATCCACGTTTGTAAAGTCGTGCCCGAACTTGATGGCTTTTTTCGGATGTTCGGACTTCGATGCCTCAGATTGCACTTAGACGTCCTTTGTAAAATGTGCCTTATATCAAATGAGCACTTTTTAAAATGAACCTGCAACATAATAGAAAGAATGATTGAACTCTGAATGCCTCATCTATCCCAGTCTATCTCCCTGACTCAAGAAAGATCCACTGCACCGGAACCACCTGAGACAGTGTAATCTGCAGCTTATAAAATTCAGCAATGAAGAATTACATCTCCTGGCTAAATTGCCCTTCCAGTTAGAAAGTTCTTCCATGTCTACTCTAAACCTTTCTTCCTGCAGTTTAAGCCCTGTGGCCAGTAGAAATTGAGAATTATTGATCAGCAAGTGGATAATTTTATAAGGGTCAGCTAGAATTATGCATTTTAATGCATGTATTTCATGCCTATTTTATATAGTAAGGTATGCCAATTCAGATCACAAGTACCTGTCATATTCCCAAAAATTAGACAGATTCCATGCTGCTTATCCCAGGGGTAAGCAGTGGATTTCCCTGGTTCACTTTAATAATGATTTATGGACTTTTCCTCCTGAAACTTGTCCACATGTAAATCCCACTTAGGGCAATTTCTCCAAACGGGTTAGTTTTGTACATACCATGACAGTCAGGAACCTCACTCCTAAGCCAGGGTATGTAGAGTATGATCTCATTCTCTCAAATTTACTGCTAACGCTCGCCATAATACTTGTATCATGTCAAAGAGAGCTTCCTTCTAGAGTTCATAAGATTTAACATGTATAAGCAACTCGTCAAGGTGTGAATGGAAATTCTTCTTAATCAGACCTGTGGTTCCCGATACAATGGGATATTTCTATCTTTCTGCCACATTTTCTTGGTCTCTGACTGCATTTCTTAGTAGTTCCAGACCTTTTCCCTCGCCACATGATTCATAAAATAATTGTTTGGAATCGACACCTCTGTTATCAATGTGGTTCTGGTGTTTTTTTCTTTTACCACTATGTCAGGTTTCCTCAATCCAGTTTCTTATCCATTGGGATAGGAATATCCCAGGTGATCATAACTTCTTCATTCTTCATAATTCTCTTAGGGTCACGCTCCCAGTGTTTTTTTGGAACAGCGATGTTACCGTGTTTACAATGTTTACCATGGATGAGGCTTGCCACTTATTGTGCCTTTTGGCCATCAGAACTTCATAACTGGCTACAAGATGAGTAACCATTTTTAGGTCTTTCTTACAGAATCTGCATGTGTCTGTTTTGCCAGTTTTCTCTATGCTCTCAGTAAACCATCTTTTCTGTAATCCACTATCCTGGGTTGTAACTATCAATCTCCCATTTTAGGTTTCAGTTCACCTCTCCTTAGTCATTCATGTGTCTGGTCTTGGTCAACAAATGGTTCCTGGAGCAACACTTTGTAATTCCCACTGTATTTATGCTTTTGCCAATTGTTTTTCCTTGTCTACTGATCTGGTTCTTTGAAGAATTTTTTCTTTTGCTTCACAAATCCTATTGCTTCCTTCCCTATGTGTGTTGGTGGATTCTCATCCAACCCTTCTCCTTTCTGACTGCTTGTCCAAGTTTAATGATGGAAGTAGATTCTGAACATTTATTTTCATATTTCAGCACTTTTTGCATATTTGGATCTGATGATGCTGTTAATTAGGCTTGAAGACCTACAATAGCAACTCTGTATGTATAGTCAATTTCTATGAGGCCCAGTCCTCCTTCGGTACTAGGGATGTATAACCATCCATGTGGATCTCTCAGATTCTGTATATGCCAAGACCGTCTCCACATACTTTTCAGTAGGGAATAAAGTACCTGCAGTGAGGTTGATGTGCCTTCACCTGCTGCTTAGAACATAAGACATGCCATACTGGGTCAGATCAAAGGTCCATCGAGCCCAGTATCCTGTTTTCAACAGTGACCAGTCCAGTCACCAGTACCTGTCAGGTTCCCAAAAGGCAAACAGATTCCATGCTGCTTATCCCAGGAGTAAGCGGTGGATTTCCCCAGTCCACTCTAATAATGGTTTATGAACTTTTCCTCCAGGAACGTGTGCAAACCTCTTTTAAACCCATCTACACTAACAGTTTTTTCTACATACTTTGGCAACAGATTCGAGAGATTGCTTATGCATTGAGTGAAAAAGTATTTTCTCAAATTAGTCTTAACTGTGCTACACTGTAGCTTCTTTCGTGTCCCCTTACCCCGCACATGTCAATCTTCCTTTGCCCCTCTGTGAAGATGACACCGGACACAGATACCTGCTCTTCCACAGTTGCACTGGAAACTGCAGCTCTTTCTGCTATCCTTGTAAAGATATTTCTCTTTAGCATGGGTGGTGAATGAAAGGAACCCATAACCATACCCTGGTAACATCCTATCTCTTTCTAGGCACGTGTGCCATCATTACTCTTACCTTCCCTCCCTCCTTTCTTTCCATGACCATTTAATTTTCCAGTCCAACCAAGGAGCACTTGACCACATTAGGTAAAGATCCCAGTCTAAGAAACGTGGTGGTAAAAAACAAGGATACTTTATTAGTTACTTCAAACCTGAGAGCCCGACACAGGCCGTGTTTCGTGTTATCACTTCTTCAGGGGATGCAGGTTTGCTGCAAATACAAAATTATAAAAACTATAATATAATTAAATTAAATTAAAATAAAAATAAAAATTAAATATACAATTATTATTAAAAACAAGGAAACCAATAAGCTCCTAAAAAATTGATATACCTAACTTTAAATAATTAGAATAAGTTATGAGCATAGAGTGCAATACCATTGGATCCTAAAATTTCAGAATCAAAACCACATTAAAAAACATATATAACAAACATATATTATAAAAAACAAACATATATTATAAAAACCAGACATATATTATAAATTAATAATTATAAAGGACTTTGGCTATGTGTATCCACTGTGTGCAAAAAAGAGAGAGAGAAAATTTTCCAGACATATCCTTCCCAAGCATTATGATATGCCCCAACTCTGCCCTGCAGGGTCTGCCTGCTGAGGCTGAATCTTCTGCTGACACTTTTGAAAGGAACGGGGAGAGGAGGATGTGTTAGCTGACCGCCAATCAGCTATGATGCACTTGCCGCTATAATAAGGTTCCAGTGGTGCAGATGGATTCCCAGGGACAGCTCCTCTACTTCAATTTTTCACTTTTTCATTTTTGTCTTGTAGCTTCAAAGTTTGCTTTTCTATGAACAATGGGATGATACAAATATGCTACAGTCATGTGCCCTATACCCTGCCTCAGCTACCATGGCCAGGATCCTATGCTAAGCCTAGGCTATGCTCTGCAGTGCCTACCACTAAGGCTGCATGCCTCTACAGACACACTTGAAAGGATGGGGAAGGGGGGATATGTTAGCCCACTGCCAGGCTGCTATGCATTTGCCGCTATAATAAGGCTCCTATGTCACTGGTGAATTCCCAGGAACTGCTCCTCTACTTTAACTTTTGATTTTTACATTTTTATCTTGTAGCTTCAAAGTTTACTGTTCAACGAACAGTGGGATAAAACAGATATGCTACAGTAAGGTGCCCTATGCTACCGTGGCCAGGATCCCATGCCTAGCCTCAGCTTAGGCCTGAAGTGATTGCTCGTTAAGGCTGTGTGCCTCTGCTAACACTCTTGAAAGGACTGGGGAAGGCGGATGTGTTAGTCCATTGCCCAGCAGTTATGCTACACTTGTAGCTATAATAAGGCTCCAGTAGCACTGGTAGATTCCCAGGGACTACAACTCTACTTCAGCTGTTTACTTTTATATTTTTATCTTGTAGCTTCAGATTTACTGTTCTATGAATGATGGAATGGAAAAGATATGATACAGTAAGGTGCCCTTTGCTCTGCCAACCTCACAGCTGCTGTCACAGTTGATACGCAAAAACAATTATTGGAGGAAATAATTGTTGCACTGTATCTTATGCTTCTGCAGTGGAAAACATTTTGATAGAGTAACGTGTTCTGTCTCTCACTCAGCATTGTCACAAAAGTGCAAAGGTACTGCCTTTTGAAGCCTGTAGTACTGTATGGCAGACCGCCTAACAAAAAGCAGGCAAAAACACCTTCTGGGCAAAAAAATTAACTTGATTCTCTTTTAATGTTTTTATATAGCAAGGTAAAGAGATCACAGGTATTAGTCAAGCTTGAGGTACTTTGTGTTTGCTTTGTTTTATTCCTTTGCCCCAGACACATCCCTATGGCAGTAGTGCCAGTGCCACTAGTGAACCTGATGTGTTTTATTTTTTCTTTGTAATCACACCGCTGCCACAGACAAACTCTTATCACTGCCTTAGCATCCTAAAACATGCAACAACACTCCTTCCTAGCCCTCTGAAAATCAGAGCCCAAATGCTTGAATGTCCTTATGTTTGTTGTATATGTTGTAGCCCTGCTGTAATGTCATCAGTCATGGGATTTTCTGAAGTCAGAAAGAGAGGTTCTGTCAAGCATTCAAGGCAGGATTGTCTTATGTGCCTCATGCTGGCACTACCCATTAGGCAAACTAGGCAGCCACTAAGAGCACCAATGTTTAGAGGGTGGCCCACTGCCATCACTCTCCATGATCCGGAGCAGTGACAATGACATTGAAACAGCAATGCAGCACTTACCCAAAGCCTCTGGTGCTGCATTGCTGTTGTTGCTCACTTTGACCAGCAACGTCCACCACCTCCAATGCAGACTTCCTGTTTGAATGGGGGCAGAAGCTGCTGGTCAAAGTGAGCAGCAACAGCAATGAAGCATTGAAGACAGTGGGTAAGCACTGTGTTGCTGTTCGAACGTCATTGCAACTGCTGCATGTCCTGGAGAGAGACGGCAGCGGAGGTGGGAGAAGAAATGGGAGGCAGGGCCGGCCCGTCCATTGAGCGATAATGTTGTTCGCACAGGGCCCCGTGCTTCAGGGGGCCCCACGCAAACTCCATTATCGCACAATGGACGGTTGCAGAAGGAGCCAGGGAAACCTGTGCGAGGCCCTGGCTCCCTCTGCACAGCCGACAGCGTGAAGAGTCTTTTCCCTCATGCTGGCGGCTATTTCTATGAAGCTGCGAGTGCCGGGAGAGGTTAAAGGCAATGCCCTTTAACCTTTCCTGGCATTCTTGGCATCACAGAAACAGCCTCCAGTGTGAGGGAAAAGACTCTTCACGCTGGCAGCTGTGCAGAGGGAGCCGGGGCTTCGCAGGGCTTCCACGGCTCCCTCTGCAGCCCCTTAAACGGCTGCGGGGCTCTTCAGAGGGGGGGGCTAGGACTGGAATCAGGCTGTGAGGGGGACAAGGACTAGAATCATGCTGTGATGGGGTGCTAGGACTGGAATCAGGCTGTGATGGGGGGCTAGGACTGGAATCGGGCTGTGATGGTGGGGGGGGGAAACGGACTGGAAATGGACTGTGATGGGGGGACTAGGACTGGAAATAGGCTGTGATGGGGGACTAGGACTGGCATCAGGCTGTGTTGGAAGGGAAACCTGGACTGGAAATGGGCTGTGATGGTGGGTGGCTACGACTGGAAATAGGCTGTGATGGGGGGGCTAGGACTGGAATCAGGCTGTGATGGGGGGAAACTTGGACTGGAAATGGGCTGTGATGGGGGGCTAGGACTGGAAATAGGCTGTGATGGGGGGCTAGGACTGGAATCAGGCTGTGATTGGAGGTTAAGTTGGGACTGTAAATGGGCTGATGAGGAACTGGAATAGGACTGTAAATGGGCTGATGGGGGGAGCTTGGACTGCAAATGGGTGATGGGCTGGAATAGGATTGGAAGTGGGCTGATGGGAGTTGGAATAGGGCTGGAAATTGGCTGATGTGGCAGCTTGGAGTGGAAATGGGCTGATGGGGGGCTGGAATGGAACTGGAAAAGAGCATATGGGGGATAGGACTGGAAATGGGCTGATGTGGGGGCATAGGAGAATGGGACTAGAAGGAAGCGGATGCTGGGTGGGTCTAGAACTATAAGGGAGCTGATTTTGGGGGAGGACTAGAAGGGTATGGGGATGGGGAATGAGAATGGAGAGGGGAAAAGATATTGTGTGGGAGGGCAGAAAGGTCTACGATGGGTCGGGTATTGAGAGAGTAAGTGGGGATTGAGAATGGAAGGGTGAAATTTGAGTGGATGATAAAGGAATAAGGAAAGAAATGGGGGAAAGAGCAAAAGGGAAACGATCAGTATGTTAAAGCAGATATAGAGAGAGAATGGAAAAAATCTAAAAGAGAAGAAAGGACAAATGGATAGTTCGCAGAAGACACGAAGAAACCAGAAGAAAGTGATTGGAGCAATTGCAACTGAAAAATAAAATGCCCAAACAGAAGGTAGAAAAATACTTTTTATTTTGAATTTATTAACTGGAATATGTCTGGTCTGGGAAGTGTGTATTGCTAACATCTTTGCGTTTTTGTTTAGTGCAAGAGGAAATTACTTTATAGTTTTATTTCTCCAATGTTGTACATTTCATGTTTGGCTTTTGGGGTTCCCAGTTTAATTATTATCTTCCTATTTCTAAATTGTGATCCCTTGTTCTTTATGCGGTGATGGTCTATGTTCTGCATGTGTAACCGAGCTGAGGTATTATGTTCATGTAGTTTCTATTTGACAGTCCCACTTGTTCTGTTTCCCCCAGTGAGATGTATTGGTTTAATATCTGCAGTGTTGCCTTTTGATAGGTAGGTTTTGGTGCTTTGTGAGTCCTGGTAGTGCTGTTATGATAGAGTGGATTTGCTATGGGTTCTAAATGGGCAGTGTTTAATATAAGAACATAAGATATGCCATACTGGGTCAGACCAAGGTCCATCAAGCCCAGTATTCTGTTTCCAACAGTGGCCAATCTAGGGCATATGTACCTAGCAGTTTCCCCAAGGGACACAGGTTCCACAATGCTTGTATTGGTTCAAGCATTGATATCCTGGGTCCCTTCTTAATAATGGTTTATGGACCTTTCCTCCAAGAACGTGTCCAAACCTTTTTTAAACCCAGCTACACTAACAGCCTTTACTACATCCTCCGGTAACAAATTCCAGAGTTTGATTACACGTTGAGTGAAAAAATATTTTCTTTTATTAGTCTTAAATAGTTTACCCTGTAGCTTCATTGCATGTCCCCTAGTCTTTCTATATTCTGATAACGTAAACAATCTAGCTACGTTTACCCGTTCCACTCCGTTCATTAATTTATAGACTTCTATCATATCTCCCCTCAGCCGTCTCTTTTCCAGGTTAAAGAGCCTTAACCTTTTTAGCCTTTCTTCATAGGAGTATCCTTCCATCCCCTTTACCATTTTGGTGGCTCTTCTCGGAACCTTTTCTAAAATCGCTATATCCTTTTTAAGATACGGCGACCAGAATTGCACACAATATTCAAGGTGCGGTCTCACCATGGAACGATATAGAGGCATTATAATATCTTTTGTTTTATTTTCCATTCCTTTCCTTATCATACCTAGCATTCTATTTGCTCTCTTGGCCACTGCTGCACACTGGGTCGAGGGTTTTAACATGGTATCCACAATGACGCCTAAATCTTTTTCCTGGGTGGTGGTTCCTAATGTGGAACCTTGCATAGTGTAACCATAGTTTGGGTTGTTGTTCCCTAGGTGCATAACCTTGCACTTGTCCACATTAAATTTCATCTGCCATTTTGATGCCCAGTCTTCCAATTCATCAAGATCCTCTTGCAATTTTCCACAATTCTCTTGGGTTTTAACAACTTTAAATAGTTTTGTGTCATCTGCAAATTTGATAACCTCACTCGTTATTCCACTTTCCAGGTCATTTATGAATATGTCAAAAAGCAGCGGACCCAGCACAGATCCCTGGGGTACACCACTATTCACCTTTCTCCATTGGGAAAATTGGCCATTTAGCCCTACCCTCTGCTTTCTATCTTTTAACCAGTTCCTGATCCACAATAGTACACTGCCTCCTATCCCATGACTCTTTAGTTTTGCCAAAAATCTCTGATGAGGGACCTTGTCAAAGGCTTTCTGAAAGTCCAGATACACAATATCAACCGACTCACCTTTGTCCACCTGATTATTCACTCCTTCAAAAAAACCATAACAGATTAGTAAGACAAGATCTTCCTTGTCTAAAGCCATGTTGGCTGTCTCCCATTAGGTCATGACTATCTACATGCTGAGTAATTTTATTCTTTATGATGGTTTCTACCATTTTTCCCAGTACTGACGTCAGGCTCACTGGTCTGTAGTTTCCCGGATCACCCCTGGGACCCTTTTTAAAAATTGGTGTTACATTGGCGATCCTCCAATCTTCAGGTATTAGAGATGATTTTAATGATAGTTCACAGATTACTAATAGCAGGTCTGCAATCTCATAGAAATCTGTTAGTCTTTCTTGATCCAGACACTCATTAAGAGGCATGTTTACTAAAAGTGCATGCTAATATTATGCAAATAGTTATGCAAATGAGGTTCCTTATGCAAATGAAGCCCTGCAATTAATCTCCGCACATGGCCCCGCACCCTCCTTGGGCCGCCCCTGATGGGGGGGGGATAGAAATGAGAGTTTACCTAGAGCACCTTATATCCTTGTAGTGCCCTTGGCTGACCATTGGTGACTGCTCTTTGACCTCCCCAGTCTGAAATCTTGATCTCCACTGTGCTGAGCATGTGCATTCAGTTAGTTGGCACCAGGATGAACCTAAAATTGTGATTTTTCTATTTTACGTAAACTAATGCAGATGCTTAGAGTGTGACACACTTCTCATGAGTGAGACGGCATCAAACTCCCTAGATGACATTGATCCCTTGAGTCATCTTTATACTAGGCCCCCGCCCTTGAGGATGGGCCGCCGCATTGATCCCAATGATCCCACATTCTAAGAAACCTTTTCTCTCTGGAAAGTTCCCCTTTTGTCATATAAGGGACCCTGCAGAACCCTTATCATCCCAGTATGCCACTGGCAGCAGACCACAGAGTGGAGGAACAGTCTAGTGGTTAAGACAGCAGCCTCAGAATCAGAAAGATCTTCAAATCCTCCTGGTACTCCTTGTGGCCTTGGGCACATCGCTCAACCCTCCATTACCTCAGTTACAAACTTAGACTGTAAGCCTTCTGGGGACAAGGAAATATCTACTGTACCTGAGAGAAATTTGCTTTGAACTACTAGTGGAAAGGCATGAGCTAAATGTAATGAGATGTAAACTATGCTATAACAGTATCCCCTTCTAGGCTTGCTGCAATGGTTTTACTTGTGACTTGGATTGGTTACTGTTGGAAACAGGATACTGGACTTGATCGACCTTTGGTCTGACCCAGTATGGCATATCTTATGTTCTTTCCAATATCTATATAAGCCAGTGAACCCTAGTCCTGTAGGATTTTAGTGATCTGCTTTGGATTTCCTTTGGCCTGTGTGTGAGCCTGTTAATGTTATTTGTGGAGAAATCTCCCTTGAGACTTGAGTTTTTGCCCAGTGTTTGTCACAAAAGCAGAAGTGAGAAGGAGAGAGAGATACTCCCATCTGGAGCTGAACATAAAGAGAGATGTGGGGAGGGAGAGTCCCCTGTGGTTGTGAATTTGGAAGCTCAGTTCAAAGGATGAATTTTTCCTAGCTATTGTGAATTCTAAAATCCTGAGAAATTATTGGAAGAAAAGGATCACAGATATAGTTGGAGAAGTGATGTGCTTTCACTAGGAGTTGAGTGGAGGAGTGGCCTAATGGAGTAATCCTATTCCTAAAATGAAACTGCAGAGAGATCATTCAGACCATCAGAACTGAAGTGTGCCTGTAGCTTTCTGTTTCGTTACAAGGCCAGAGACTTATCAAACCGCCCCCACCCCCTTCCTATATATAAAAATCCTAGACTTTTCTTTTGCTGTTTGATGCAATATTTGCCTGTTTTTTTGTTTTCTTGTGAATGTTTTTATTTGTGATCTTTTTGCTGCTTTTATGTTTTCTGTTTAATTGTGTAAACTGCTTTGATTAGTTTGTACAAGGAAGATGGTATATAAGTTTTATAAATAAATAAATTGGAGCAGTTTTGTTTCTCTACTGGTTTTCCTGTAAAATCCATAGACTATAGTTGACAAATATTGACTAGAAGTGATAATTAGACAGAAAATCAAAGTAACCCATTGGGACACAAATCCAGATCTCCTCTACCACTGTCTTTGTGTGACCTTGGTTTGAGCAAATTACTTTGCTTCCATTGCCTTTATCCAACTGTAATTGGTTAATAAAAATGTTTCTTTCCAAATGTACTTGATCAGGCGGCATATGCGCGGTTAGCTTCGAGAATTGAACAATTGCCTGACGCCCCCCTGATTCTAGGGGGCGATCTCAATGGAGTGATAGACCCAGATTTAGACACTTCAAGAGGGGAAGGGGACCAAGCGAGGGTGGCTACGACCAAGGCACTGCGGGGCCTGCGGGGACGTCTGGGGGTGGTGGACCCGTGGCGGTTGTTACACCCACTGGAGAGGGATTTTATGCACCAGTCGTGAGCACACGGCACTAGTGCTTGGATTGATTATATTTTTGTGTCGAGGGGGTCTTTTGCCCGAGTAACAGATGCGCAGATCGGTCCAACGGAGATCTCTGATCATACGTTGATCTGGGTGGAGTTGGAGTGGGCTCAGAGGGACACACGGTCGAGAATTTGGCGGTTTCCGCTGGAACTTTATAGAGACGCTGATTTCCAGGTTTATCTTAAACAGTGGTGGCAAGACTTTGAATTACATAATGAACAACATAAGACAGACCCGGAACTTTTTTGGGAAACAGCTAAAGTTGTCTTACTTGGCGACATCATGGGTTACTTTGCATGCAAAAAGAGACTGCTCACAGAACAGATAATTCATTTGGAAAGGCAAACGATTAAGGACCGGCGTAGACAAGCAAGTAATCCGAGTGCAGCCAATAAAAAGGCACTGTGGGAAACTCAAACGGCCCTTAATGAATTATTACATCGGCAAGCAAAAAAATCGGTGGAGTATTATCGTTATAGACTAACTTTGCGAAGATGGGCCAATACCTCAGGGAGTCGTTAGTGGGATGGGAACAGCTGGGGGATGTAGAACAACAGTGGGCAAAACTGAAAGGGGGTATTTTAAAGGCAACCAACCTTTTTGTTAAAATGGTAAATAAAGGCAAAAGGAACAGGAGACCGCTATGGTTTTCGAAGGAAGTAGCTGAAAAAGTGAAGAAAAAGAGGGAGGCCTTCATGAAATACAAGAGATCACAGAGAAAGGAAGACAGGCATCTGTATTTGGAAAAACTTAGAGAAGCTAGCAAAGTAGTCAAGAAGGCAAAGATTCAAAAGGAGGAGGAAATAGCCAATGCAATAAAATGGGGAGATAAGACATTTTTCAGATATATTAGTGAGAAAAGGAAGGGCAAAAGTGGTATTGTCAGACTCAAGGGTACAGGGGGGGAATATGTAGAAGCAGATAAGGATAAAGCGGAATTGCTTAACAAATATTTTTGTTCTGTGTTCACAGATGAAGAACCAGGAGCAGGACCTCAGAAAACACCCACAAATAAGAACAGAAGCGAGGGACATCTTGAACAATTTTCAGAAGACTGTGTTCGTGAGAAACTAGCTCAACTTAAAGTAGACAAAGCGATGGGACCGGATGGGATACACCCTAGAATACTGAGGGAACTTGGGGACGTTCTAGCAACTCCACTGACTGACCTTTTCAATGCCTCGTTGGAGTCGGGAGTGGTGCCAAAGGACTGGAGAGAGGCTCATGTGGTGCCTTTACACAAAAGCGGAAGTAAGGATGTGGTTGAAAACTACAGGCCGGTTAGTTTAACTTCGGTGGTGAGTAAATTAATGGAAACGCTGTTGAAAGAGAAAATAGTGAGGTTTCTGGAGTCCAGCGGATTACAGGATCCGAGGCAGCATGGATTCACCAGAGGCAGGTCTTGTCAGACAAATCTGATTGATTTCTTTGACTGGGTGACCAGGGAGTTGGACCGAGGGAGAGCTCTAGATGTGGTGTATTTAGATTTCAGTAAAGCCTTTGACACTGTTCCTCACAGGCGACTTATAAACAAACTGAGCACCCTAGGGATGGACCCTAAAATTACTGCTTGGGTTAGAAATTGGTTGGGTGGGAGGCGACAAAGAGTACAAGTAAATGGAGCTCACTCTGAGGAGAAGGATGTTACCAGTGGTGTGCCCCAGGGATCTGTCCCTGGTCCGATTCTTTTTAACATCTTTGTTAGTGATATAGCGGAAGGGCTGTCTGGTAAGGTTTGCCTCTTTGCGGATGATACCAAAATCTGCAATAAAGTAGACACCCAGGAAGGTGTAGATAACATGAGGAGGGATCTAGCTAAGCTTGAAGAATGGTCTAGAATTTGGCAGCTGGGATTTAATGTTAAAAAATGTAAGGTCATGCATTTGGGCTGCAGCAATCCAAGGGAGCAATACAGCATAGGAGGTGAAGTACTTTTGTCCACTAAAGAAGAGCGGGACCTAGGCGTAGTTGTGTCCGATGATCTTAAAGTAGCTAAACAGGTAGAAAAGGCGACGGCAAAAGCTAGAAGGATGCTTGGGTGCATACGGAGAGGAATGGCTAGCAGAAAAAAGGAGGTGATAATGCCTCTGTATAAGTCTTTGGTGCGACCTCATTTGGAGTATGGTGTGCAATTCTGGAGACCGCACCTTCAAAAGGATGTGAACAGGATGGAGTCGGTGCAGAGGGTTGCTACTAAGATGATTAGTAGTCTTCATTATAAAGCATATGAGGACAGACTTAAGGATCTTAATATGTACACCTTAGAGGAAAGGCGGGATAGAGGTGATATGATTGAGATGTTTAAATACCTCCGTGGCATAAATGTTCAGGGAGAGAGCCTCTTTCAATTGAAAGCAAGTTCTGCGACGAGGGGACATGGGATGAGGGTGAAGGGAGATAGATTCAGGAGTGATATGCGGAAATATTTCTTTACGGAAAGAGTAGTGGATCCGTGGAATAGTCTCCCAGTGGAGGTGGTAGAGATGAGGACAGTAACTGAATTCAAAAAAGCATGGGACCAACACAGAGGATCTCTAAAGGTAAAAAGTGGACTGTTGTAGTTGTTGTTATGGAAGGACAGACTAGATGGGCCTTGTGGTCTTTTTCTGTCATCATGTTTCTATGTTTCTATCAGTTATATCGATTTGGGGACCAACCAGGGAAACTTTTAGCACGCTGCCTTCGGGGAAGTAAGGAGAAAAGAACTGTTGCAGGATTGAGGGATACCCAGGGGAAACTACAGCAGGGAAGTCAGGACATTGCTCAGGTTTTTCGCCTCTTTTATCAACAATTGTACCAGCGAGAGAGCAGGAATAGCATTCAAAGAGATGAATACCTTGCGGGGCTGCTGCTACCAAGGCTGGGGGAAACGCAGAGAGCCCAGTTGGAAAGCTCAATTACTCTAGAAGAGCTACATCATGTGATAAAAATGGCACGTTGCCATAAGACTCCGGGTCCAGATTGGATGGGCGCTTAATTTTATAAAATTTTAGGGGACTTGCTGCCCCCCTCATTACTGGCGGTATATCATAAAAGGATAGAGCAAGGGGGGTTGACTTGGGGGGAGAATCATGCACATATTATTTTATTGCCCAAACCAGGGAAGGACCACTTACAGCCGGCGGCCTATAGGCCCATCTCCCTACTGAACTTTGATTGGAAAATAATGGCAAAGGTGCTAGCGGAAAGATTGGGCCCATTGCTGGGGGATTTGATTCAAGAGTCATAGGTGGGCTTTGTGCAGGGCCGTCATGCTGTACATAATTTGCACAGAATCGTTGCGTCCCTGGAGTGGGCTCGGGAACAGGACTGGTGATCCCTGTTGATTAGTTTCGATGCAGAAAAGGCATTTGATCGTGTGGATTGGGAGTATTTGCATGCTCTCCTGCCGTATTACGGTTTTGGGGATACCTTCTGTAAGATGGTCAAGTTCCTTTATACAGGCCCCACCGCCAGTGTGTTCTGTAATGGGGTTCTATCAGATAAGTTTCCCCTGGAGAGGGGGACCCGACAGGGGTGCCCCCTATCGCCTTTGCTATTTGTGCTTTCCCTGGACCCCCTCATTCGGAAGATAGAACAGAATTGGGACATACGGGGGGTGAGGGTTGGGGGGTCAGGGTTTAAAATTGCAGCCTTTGCCGATGACCTTCTAGTACATCTGCTTTCGCTGCAGGTGTCGCTCCCAAGATTGCTGGAAGAATTTTCGGTATTTGGGAGTTTCGCAGGGTTACGTATTAACATGGATAAGTCGGAGGCCTTAGATGTGAGGGGTACATTGAGAGGAAGTTGGGGGGTACGTTCCCACTTTGATGGGCGGGGGATGCATTTCTCTATTTGGGTGTCCTCTTATCTAGATATCCGGCGGACCTATATAAAAGGAACTTTGAAAGGATTTTTCTTAAACTCCAATCTCAGCTGCGAGCATGGCGTCCCCTTCCCCTATCTCTAGTTGGGAGAATAGCGGCGGTGGGAATGATGGTTTTGCCCAGGGTACTGTACTGGATGCAGACGCTCCCCGTTTGGCTGGTGCACCGAGATCTGGTGTGCATAGAAAAGGAGATACGTGGATTCTTGTGGTGAGGGGTGAGGGCGCGCATTCCACTGACTCGCTTGAAAGGCAGTTGGCGGCACGGAGGGATGGGGGTCCCGGATTTTAGGGCATTATGCCCGGGCGTGCCAGGCGCGCCACTTAGGGGATTGGCTGGGAGATATGGAGGCCTACACGCCTAGGGCACTTGAGGAATCGTTAGTGGCTCCCCAGACGTTACTGGCAGCGCTCCACTTGGAGAGCTCCCAGCTCCCCCGACAAGTGACACAGAGTGTGTTGGTGAGCCCGATCAGACGCACATGGAGGCAGCTGTGCCGGTACTGGGGTAGGTTCCCTGCTGTCTCTAGTTGGTTACCGCTACAGGGTAATCTGCGTTTACCCCGGGTTCTACATCAACGAGCTTTCGGAAATGGGAGGAGGCTGGTATCCGGTACCTGGGGCACATAGTGAATTCCAGTGGGAAGTGTAAGTCTTTTGAGACATTGGGCAGGGAGTACGGGCTGAGTGGCGGCCACCTTTTTGCACATTTTCAGGTCTCGCACTATGTAGCATCATTACCTAGTCAAGAGCTAACCATAGAGAGTTTGGCGAGAATTTTAGAGTTTTTTGCGTTGGGAGAGGGGTCCCCACCCACAATATCGATATTGAAGAAAAAAAACTGGCCCCTTATGCACCAACGCCAGATTATGTGAGAGAGGAAGCTCGGTGGGCAGAAGAGCTGGGCCAGGAGGTACCACAGGGAGCTCTTATGGAAGCCCTGCACCGTATTGTGGGATTGGTGGAAGGGACCAGATGGAGAGAGGTGCAATTCAAAAGTATTGTGCGAGCACACTTCTCCCCGCGGCGGGCTATGCGGAGCAGCCTGGATTGCGATGGGCGATGCCCTAGGTGTGCGTCTTCCCATGCAGACTTGGGACATATGTGGTGGGGATGTAGGATTATTCACGTATACTGGGAAAAGATAAGTAAATTTATGAGTGGGTTATTACAACAGCAGATCAAGTGGTCTGGAGCTCTAGTAGCATTGGATTTGTTGGGACCACTTCACCCCAAGGGGCGATGGGAGCGGATCTTGGTAAGAAAGGCATGTCTGGTGGGGAAGGGCCCAATACTGCGCAGATGGAGAGAGCACCAGCCCCCTACCTTTTGGGAATGGCGTAACAGCTTTCACCAACTGATGCTCTTCGAGAGGAGGGGGGCCCGGGGTAAGATTAAGCGGTGGGCGTCTTTCCTGCTGATTTGGGAGCCATATATTCAGCAGCTTGGGCCATGCGCCTGTAATGAAGTCTTACATATGGGGTAGGGCAGGCAGTCGGGGGGGGGGAGCCCAAGGATGGAGAGGGGGGTCATGTCCCACAGAGAAGTTCTTGATTGGGTTGGGAAGGGGAAGTGGAGCTGTGCGGGAAGGGGGGGGGGGATAAAACAAGTTAAAAAGCTGTATCACACTTTATCAATAATGGGCCTCTGGACTAGTGGACAAGAGCCAGCCCCACCCAGAGGCATAATGTTGTATGGTACATATACGGTTGTGAGGTTTCTTGGTTGTTCCTGTGTGTGGTTTTATAAATAAAGTTTATAAAAAAAAATGTTTCTTTCCTCTCTTTACTTTGGCAGGACAAGGGCCAGAAATGCATTTCCAGGCCTATCGATCCAATATGTTGATTTCTCAAGTATTAAACAGTAAAAGCATTGGAATCTTCTGTGGGTGAAAGGTGCAAAGTATTACTATGAGATGTTGGTGAAGAGGATTTTGTTTTTAATGAGTTGGATTGGAAAACACACAAATTAAGAGTACATTCACTTTAGTGATGTTAGCTCCCCTTAGTTATTGAGTTCCCCAGTGATGCTAGCTCCCCTTAGCTGAATGTCAAACCTGGATGGAACAATAGCTTTATACTGAATTATCTGATATCATAGTTACAATGCAAAACCAGTGTCATACAACAGCCTGAAGCTAATTTTTCTTCATTAAGGGTTTGTTTTGCTCTGTTTTCATAGATCTACGATGCAGAGTATAAATTTTTCACCAATGGGGAGAAGATGAAAGTTTTGATGGAAATCTACCCAATGAGGCGAACAGAGACCTTCCGGGTGGAGAATGGTACAGATAAAGTTGTAGAGATACATGACTTTAAAAATGTAAGTAAAGGAAAAGCCTGTACAACATATAAGCTTTGAATGCATAAACCAGTCAAGACTAACTCAGGGTGGATGAGAGGGGCAGTTGCCTAGAGCGCAAAGCCTTTTGGGGTCAAAACAATGACTGAAATGCATGTGTGGGATGTAAACAGCTGAAAAGCCAGGAAGAGTGCAGCGTTCTTCCTGCTGTCCAGAAGGAAACAAGGACGGAGCAAAAAGCTACTGGAGATCAGAGTGGAAGGGGTAGATAAAGAGAGTGGAAAAGAGATCAGCGAGGGAGGGGCAGAGTGGGGAGGGATTGAGAGAAAGAGAGAGAGAGACGAGAAGGGATCGGAACGGGAGCATGGGGGAAGGGCCACCACAATTAATCTCGGGCACTGAGATGTCTACTCACTGCTTTGAAAAGAATATCCGAAGTTTACGTTCTTCTCGCAGGTGTTCCATTTAGTTCTTAGCTCAATTTTCCTTTCTTGTACTGTGTGCTGCTTCAGAAAATGTCATTCTTACATTAACATTTTTAAGCGTTCATTCAGAAATTTACGTTACAGAAAGACATAACACATTAAACTTTTAGTAATCTCTAAGGGACATGATCTCCATCTTAGATTTAAAAAAAACGCCAAATGTCCGCACCTGCACCAATTACTAGCAGTTAATAGAGCTGAAACATCTTCATGGTGTAACCCTCCTTACTGCTGGTTTTACTTCTCGTTGTCGCTCCAAAGCGGCTTGTATCTTTTCTATATCTCTGTAAATGTCTCTTTCAAAATGTGAAAAAGTATATTTTGAATTGATCTGTAAACATTGCAATGCTGAATGCCACTTTGCAAACAGGATACTTCCCCAACTTTATTGGCAGGCAAAGCCACAGCTGAAATACTTTCCCAACTCTATTGGCAAAAAACCAACACAGCCAGAGGTTTCATCCCTAAATTGAGACTTCACTGGGGCTATTCTACAACACATATATATATATATATATATATATATATACGAAAAACTGCCTGAAGCAAACAACTTACAACTTTCAAAAACAGCCGTGGCTCGTAAATAATCTCATGTCAAAGCTTATCACAAAAATACCAACACATACACACTCTATTTAAACTCATATCTGCCACTCAAAGTCAACAAATCCCTTATCACTTTAAGAAAACATAGGCATTCTAGCTCTGAATTTTCCATGAGGAGTTAAAGTGTTCCACCGAAAATTATATTCTTGCTTCCACCATATTAATCGTTTTGCAGAACATGCCTACTGAAATCCAAACAATTTTTCAATGACAAAAAATTGCAAGTCAACCAATTCATGGGGCACCAAGAGCCAATGTGAAACGAATGGAGTGGATACCCACTTTTTTCCCAATAGCTGAAGTGTGTTCTGTCCTGTGAGTTTTTACTTTCCATATAGTTTTCCCAAAGCCTTTTGTAAAATAGGTATAAGGACATTAGGAAATAGAGTACCCATGTAAGTGCCGGCATATCGGCAAGAACAGCTGCTTTAATAAGCAGCACATCCAAAAAAAGGAGAGTGGCGTTACTGGGGGTTCAGAACATGCAAATGCCAGCACTTGCAAATTTGCAGCCTGCTTGTGTTTCGGGTTTCAAAAACACGGACATCCACAAAGAAGCAACTAAGGGGACAAATGCAAAATACTCTTTTTGGGAGAAATTTTGAGGTGTTTTAAACACCAGAGAGTTAAATAAAATGTCCCCTGAATCATTGGTGCAAACACCAAGTCCAAATGAACAGTTAGATGACACAAATGCATGGTTTGGAGCAGATACGAATGCTAAGGTCTAATTGTTTGTTTTACTGTGTATGTATTGCATTGTCAGATTTGACAAACAGCCCCGTCTAGGGTGGCGGCTGGCGGCTTTTGAGGAGTGGCAAAGGGCAGCAGCAGTCAGAGCCAAAGAATAAATCCCGACAGTCAGGCAAGCTTAAAGAGCCATCAGCACTTACTTTTTATGTGCAGGAAGAGGATCACACACAGCCACAAAAACAAAGTTTAATATTTTAATATAGGATTTTTGTAGGAAGGGTAGTGTTGGGGTGATTGTTGAGTTTATTTATCAACATCCTGGGAAGGGGGTAAAGCTGAAGGTTTGACCAGTGGTGTTCCCAGTTCCCTTGGCACCTGAGGTGGGCGCCCCCCCTTGTGGCCAGTACCCACCCCCTACACAGTGGAGTGCACCCCCTCCACTGGACCCATACTTGGAGGCTGTGTGGCAAACTTACTATAAAGCTGCAGGGGGTTTTCTATGCTGCGTCTGCTCCAGACCCGGCAGTTCTTGTCTCCTGGGCCGAAGTATCACGATTCACAAGACTTCGGCTGGAAGAGAAGGGCCACCGGCCTGGAGCAGATGCAGCTCAGTAGGCCACCCCCGGCTTTGCGTTAAGTTTGCCATGCTGCCTCCACATGTGGATGCCGAGGAGGTGCACCCCCTCCTGTTTGGCACACAGGACGGGCCGCACCCGCCGCTCTGCCCTTGTTGCACCACTGGGTTTGATTAACATGCCCAGTACCCTGGCTCCAGCCCTAAAAATCAGAACTACCTGCATACTTTTTCAGCCTGCCTAAAATATGCCCCATGAATATCATACAGGCTGTGAATCTGCATGGGTAAAAAGCAGCTTTCTAAAGTAGCTACCAATTAACGAGTGAGTGGCCTTGGGCAAGTCACTTAACCCTCCATTGCCTCGGAATAAAGGCCTAGCAATCTACTTCCGGTGACACTGCCAAGAAAACCCAGGAGCTTCTGGGTCGCCAGGAGTCAGGACTGACTCGAAGGCACACATTGCATTGATATTTAAAATTCTTTTTTTTAAAACTTTGTGTGATTTGGCCCTTGCCTCTCTCTTCATGGATAAAGCAATATACTCCAGCTTGGTACTTGCATTCACAAAACCAAGCCCTTTCAGAAAAGCTGCTCATTCTTGTTTAGCAACCACATGAAAGCGAGTTCTTTCATATGTAGGCCCTACACTTTGGAAACAGTTGCCTCTTGATTTGAAAATTATGTCAGACCCAGTTATTTTTAGGAAACACTAAAGCTTAGTTTTTTACATCTGGTTTTACAGTATGATAATGTAAATGTAGCATGATTGATATGAAGTTGTAATCTATTTATGTTGTACACCGCCCCAGAGACTTCAGGGAACGGTGGTAGAAAAGTATGAATAATTCATGAATAAATAAATATTTACAAGCTGTGCAAGGCTGTTAAAATGACCTCCATTTTCTCTTAGTAACAGCACATGAAATGATGTCACTACATTTCATTTGGTTTTGAACGGCACTTCAGATCTTTGGTGTGGGTAAGATCATTTCTCACCATGTTTGGTAAATCTGTTCATGGTGCATTTCAGTGTATCAGTTGAAATGTGAATTGCTTCGATATTTGTTTTTACTGCCATCAAAAGTCACCAAAATTCTGATCTGCCATCCAAAATCAAAGACAATACAGTGACATCATTTCACATGCTGCTCTTACTACAATATGGAGGCCAGCTTAGAAGCCTTGTGTGGCTACTACATGCATTTATTTCAGAAAGCCACTACATGTATAGATCCATGACGTGCACAGTTTTCAAGGGCTCATATTTTGGACTGGCCAAAAAAGCAGGCATCGGTTTCCAATTTAACAATGGCAATATACACATACTTTGAAAAAAATGCACATCGGCATTTACAGCAGCTCTGAAGAAGGCATACGTCTCAATTAAATGGCGATTATGTTTACCTCTGGTAGTTAAAACCTCCTCGAAATCAGAAGCAGTGCATAGGTACTATGCACTATAGGCAAATCTTGCACATATATACACACCCCTCAATAACTCTCTGGACACTAGTCCCCTCCCCTCTCCCCCCCCCCCCTCAAGATAATTAAACTCAACAATCAAGATTACCCCAACACCAGCCTTCCCAGAACAAGCCTGTAAAAACACATTATGAGATATTGTACATATGCTCCGTGAGCCTGATTTTGGAAGCTCACCAGGGTTGGGCCTGGTTAGTACTTGGATGGGAGACCACTGTGGAAGACCAGGTGCTGTAGACTTTCCGCATGACACAACGGCCTCGCAATCTATTTCTGGTCACACCTTGCCGTGAAAACCCACTGAATAGTCAAAACTATCCATAGGGTCACCAGGAGTTGGCACTGACTCGATGGCACACAGCAGCTCTAATAATAAACTTTGGCATAAGTGTGAAAGTACACATCTTAATTTAAGGCATGATCACTTTCTGCAAGTGCATGTGTAAATTATTGTATTCTATAATCAACACACATACTTCCATGTTCCACCCCCTGTGCACGCCCACCATGAAAGTATATGCAATGCAAACAATGTATGTATTTTTATACTAGTCAGTATTTTATGTCATTTATGCACATAAGTGACCACTAATGCATGCAAATGACTAAAATACTGAAATTTATGTGCATACTTGCTACCTACATCTAGGCAGCTTCTTATAAAATGACCCCCATTGATGGTAATTTTATAAAGTCATCTTTCTGCATGTGTTCTTGTAGAAAATACCAACTGGTGTAAAAGTTAAAAGTAGATACGTTGGCATGAATGCATGTATCTTGCCAGTAGGCATAGTCTGTTGCATAGTCTAGGTAGATTGTTGGTGGAGTTTGCAAATAAGGGCATTGATTATAAAATACCTTAATCTGCGTGCATATTTGCATACTTTACATGCTCTCGAGTAGGTGTAAATGTCTATGCCCGCATTTAAGGTGCAATCCCTACCACTTACGTTTGTATTTTATAAAAACAAGTAGGCACCTCTGTCTCTTCTCTTCTACTGCCAACTCTAGACTTCAATCCTTCCACCCTGTTGCTCCTTATGCCTGGAACAAATTACCTGAGTCTGTACGTCAGGCTTCATCTCTGGCCCTTTTCATATCCAGACTGAAAACTCATAACTATAACATTCTGCCATTTTTGCTGCTATTGACTAAGATGGCTACCCCTCTAACAGTTACCAAAAAACTCAGTGTTGGGAGATAAAAGCACCTCATAAAATCAGTCTACAATTCTTACTTGTTAATGCTTATTTTCCGTATAACATATGCACCATTGATTAAGACCAGAACTTCTGTATTCAAAACTTTCTCTCCCTGCGCCACTTGTCAGCTGTTTACGCTGCACTCATACTTGGAATGTACCAGGGCAACTGCAGGGGGTGGGCTAGAAAGGTGGTTGCCTAGAGTGCCAAGCTAGAGGACGCCACACTGCGCTTTTGAGCCACTCAGCATAAGCCTGAAAGGGAAAAGGGCAGTGGTGTAACTTTTGCCCAAGCAGCCCCTGCAGTGCAGAGGGCCCAAGGAAGAAGGGGACCCACTTGCAGCCTCTCCAGATCTTCCTGCTTTGGGAGCTCTTTCAGAATCTCTTGCTTGGGGACCCTTAATCTGAACTTCTGCCTCTGGAAAAGGGGGACCCAAAGCAACCTTTACACAGAGCACTGTTTTGTCCAGTGACTGCCCTGCATGAGCTAGTGCAATGTCTGCATCGGATCCTGTCACCTGAGCCAAAACAAGAAGTAGCCTCAAATTTACTGTCAGCTCTAATACATATTGCATTCCTGCTGTTTTAAAGGAATGGTTGTTTTACTTGGGGCTGAGCTGCTGCAGCTGAACGTGCCATGTGTAGAAAATTCACAGCCTGCACAATGGAGCCTGAGGCAAACTGCAGCAGTCTGTGTACCCAGGTGCTTTCCCCTCCCCCAATACGTTGCTAACAATGTATGATTTCACTTATCAAGGCAAAAGAAAACAATTTGGTTTGCAGCTTGAGGATTAAGCAATACACTCAGCTAGGCTGCCGAATTGCAAAAAGGATATAAACATAACAGATAGGACAAAGCACCACCATGATTCATCACTCAGGAGCTTACAAATGACAAGCTGGCAATGATACTGAAATTCCAATGGGACTGAAATTGTTTCAGGTAATGCAAGGGGCTTGATGTGTGTTAATAAGAGCCTTCTGATTCATGTCCTTAGTTCTGCTCTTGCCATTTGTCACTTGCTCGGTGATGGCTCTGTTCCCTGTTCTGAATATCCCACCTACTTCAGCAGTTTTCTGCTCTTCACTGGACATATCTTTTGCTGCGTTCTTCCATAGAATTGTAACCTGTTCTCTGTATCCTGAAGTTCTAAGAGCCCTTCAACAAGTAGTATAGTGAACTATAGGTGAGAAGAGGTGGGTCATGCAGGGACAAAACCTATAATTGTCATATTGAACCAAAAAAACCTATGGGTTTGTACTCGTCCAAAGGATTGGATCTTACTAATACTAAAACTCGTAAATGTATAAATAAAATCCTTTTGATGAGCAGACCATCCGTGGGTATCTGCCGCAGCAACCATATGATTAAAAATAGGACAGTAAAAATTCCCCCTGAAGCCCAAAGGCGTAACTAATAAAAACTAATTGGAACACAGAAAAAAGTAAGAAAACACCCCCCATAGAAATACAAAATAAAATGCATAAAAGCAAATTACAAATGGAAAAGAGGCAAAGGGCCTGTGTGTACACACATAGGAACCAAAATAAATAAATGAATAAATAAGTAAAACACTCCTAAAAATCAACGAATATATAAAAAGATCCACAGTGTAAAGTGATGACCCAAATGAAATGTTCTCTCAACCCCAAAAGTAACAGCATCTAAAACCCATCAGAACTAGAATATCAAATTACACACGGTTTAGGGGCAAGAGTCGGATAAACACACAGCCTACTAAATAAATAAATAGGTAACCCGAAATCTTCCTAAAAAAAACATTCATAAAAAGAAACCTGGTACAAGGGATAGGTAGATGAAACCCAAATCAAAATATTCTTTCACTCCAAAGAGCAAATAAAAAACAACAGTTAAAACAGCAGACCAAAAAGGGGGAATCATAAAAAGACTGAAAGATCGGTCTCCTGTTTAAGGCCCCTTGGGCATAGAATGCCCACCTCAAAAATCAATCTCTGTTCTAATCTCAATAGTGTGTTATTGATATCCCCGCCTCTCCAGTGTGGGCGTATTTTCTTTAACACCAAAAATCTCACAAAGGCTATGCGATGCCTCCACCCAATGTCCTACCAGGGGTTTCTGAAATGACAAGCAGTGAACGGCACTGCGGTGTTCGGTGATTCTTGTCTTCACACTGTGCTGCGTCTTGCCGATATACATATGATCACATGGACACTTTATCAAATAAATAACATTTTCAGAGTTACAATTAGTAAAACCCTTTAAAGGAAACGTGCCTGCATCACTGGATGGACAAACAAACCCTTAGTAGTGAGAGCTAACTCACAAACAGAACAGCATCTCCAAATAAAGGGACCCACGGTTGGGGGATTCCTTTGTTGAACCGGTAGTGCAGATGTTACCAGGATGTTTGATAAATTTGGGTTTCTCTTACAAGCGATCATCAGTTCTTGAGACTCAAAAACAGATATAGTTTGGATGATGTGCTACTCCTCTTAAAGAATGGTCGTAATCTGTTTTGAATGCATTGAAAATAAGAGTAGACAAATCATCTTGCTATGGGGAGACTTCTCTTTACATTGGAGGAGGGTGGTACGGTCTATATCCTTAGCCCTCTAATATGCTTTTTGGATGAACTTCTTAGGATAACCTTTCTCAATGAACCGTGTGCCAAGTACTTGAGCATTCCTTTCTCTTCTTTCACCAAAGGCAGGCTTCCTGCTGTTTTTATTCTTATGCTTTTGAGGTGATTTTTAAGATCATATGCTTATTTAATGTCCTTAAACCAGTTGCCTCATATCTTTATTTTTATCTTTATCCAATCTAATATTTTGTCTTGTATATTGTTTGTTTTCCTCTTCCATTTTGTTGAGCTAACAAATACGAAAAATACTACTTTAAAAATTCCTATAAGAGTTATTAAACCCCCAGCTCTTCTCAATTTAAAAATTCTGTGTCTCTCAATAATCAGATTGCAGATTAACACATGGCCATTGAGGAAGATTCCTTTGGTCTACTCTGCCATTGGCCTGTAACAAAGAACATTTTGATTCAACTGGGTGAGACTTCCAAAGTTTGTTCGCAATTTGCTAAACATAAATTAAATTACTGAACATGTTATAATAATATGACACTTCAAGTTGGCGAGCCAGAGGAAGATAAAACATGTCTTAATTAGCAATGGAATACAAGAACAAAAAATGGCATCCTGCAAAGAGGACACTCAGCTGAGTGCAAAGGAAGATATCTATAAGATGTAGAGAAGATTTCTGTGTACAGGTATCATAAATGATATATGACTAGGACATATCAAGCTTATAGCAGCAAAAGATGGTTCCTTGGGTTCCCAAATTGATCATCAGTGAGCATACTGTCATCCTATGCGAAGTCTGTACTAGAAATCACAGGTATTTTTCAGCAAGAGCCATAATCAGTATTTATTATCTCGTACATAGACATTTCTCTTGGAGCTCTGTTCTGGACATTTTACATAGACAATGGTGCATTTGTGGCAATAGACAGGAAGCAACATCATGGTGTCAATTTAGTATGAAGAACTGGTTGTTTGCCAATCCTCTCCCCTGTCCTGTTGTATCTCTGCATAACCTCATTGTCTCCGGTATGACACAGTTGTTCTGTGCATCCCATGTTCCTGTATCATTTTTGCAGTCTTGTGATGTGTTTTGTTTTAGTTCTTGCTGTCATTTATTTTTGTAAACCGCGTTGATGGTTATTTTTCTGGCCGAATGGTGGTATAGCAAATATTGCAAATAAATAAATACTTCTGATTTCCATGATTGGAGAAGTACCCAATCAACAACTAATTTCTCCATGTGGCAGCTAGATTGCTATTTGCCAGACTTTCAGGTCACATGGGTCCTACTGGGTCTTTCCCACCAAGATATTCCGTCCTTGCTGTCCCCATTCCTGCTAGTATCCGGAGTTTAAAACATTGCCATATAGTCCTGAAGTAAAATTGTCTTGTGTCATTATTTAGCTCATTCATGTGTTTAAAAATTATCTTCTTTTGTTTTAGGGAATTACTGGAATCTTCCTAGTCGATCTTCAAAAGTGCTTCATCAAAAATCAGATTAAAGATATCCCTGAAATTCCTGAGGCAGAACCTGAAGAACTTGAGGTGTGTACAAAGAAATGTGTAAACGTTAAGCTACAGGTTAACAAGTTTTTTGGAGCTAGTGCCTCAACAATATTGCTTTGTCTTGGAGAGAGGTACTGAAGAGAATCATGTACACAAGGGAGTGTGCTCTACCACATCCCTGACAAGCACCCTCCTCCCCTTGAGCCTTCTAACATACTACTCTTTCCTGAATGCCAGCATCGTTAGTATTCCCGAAACTTACAGAAAAATTGTGCTAATCTCATAATGCATGAGACTCTTACAACCAGCCGGTGAATCTTGAAATTGCTTACATTAGTGGCATTTGGAACATGGCAGTATCCTGGCTGGAAGAACTTTATATAACACCACAGCTCCCAGTTTCAGAGAACTAGAGCATACATCAACATAACCCATGATACAGTCCTAGGGGGTATTTTACTAAAGGGTTCTAGCTATCAGCATGGGTATGTGTCACGTTGACAGCTAGCATGGGGCCGTGATAGTTAGCACCGCCAGATTTTGGTGTTAACTATCCATGGCATGTTAGATTTGCAAGTGGGAGGGTTAAGAACAGAAGAACGTAAGAAATGGCATACTAAATCAGACCAAGGTCCATCAAGCCCAGTTTCCTGTTTCCAACAGTGGTCAATCCAGGTCACAAGTACCTAGCAGGTTCCCCAAAAGGCACACAGGTTCCACAATGCTTGTTTCGGGGCAAGCAGTGGATTTCCTGTGTACTCTTTAATAATGGCTTATGGACCTTTCCTCTAGAAACTGGTCCTAACCATTTTTAAACCCAGCTACACTAACAGCTTTTACCACATCCTCCGGTAACGAAATCCAGAATTTGATTACGCGTTGAGTAAAAAAATATTTTCTCTTATTAGTCTTAAATGAGTTACATTGTAGCTTCATTGCATGTCTCCTAGTCTTTATACTTTTTGATGGCACAAACAACTGATCCATGTTTACCCGTTCCACTCTAGTCATTAATTTATAGATTTCTATCATATCCCCCCTCAGCTCTCTCTTTCCCAAGTTGAATGGCCCCAACCTTTTATGCCTCTCCTTATAGGGGGATCTTTCCATCCCACTTATCATTTTTGTCACTCTTCTCTCTACCTTTTCTAATTCTGCTATATCCTTTTTCAGATATGGCGACCAAAATTGCACACAATATTCAAGTGTGGTCGCACCATGGAACGATATAGAGGTATTATAATATCCTCTGTTTTATTCTCCATTCCTTTCCTTATGATTCTTAGCATTCTATTTGCTTTCTTGGCCACCGCTGCACACTGGGCTGAGGGTTTCAATGTATTATCCACAATGATGCTTAAATCTTTTTCCTGGATGGTGGTTTCTAAGATGGTACCTAGCATTTATTAACCAAAATTTGCGTTGTTCTTTCCTAGGTGTATAATTTTGGACTTGTCCATATTAAATTTCATCTGCCATTTGGATGTCCAGTCTTCCAATTTATCAAGGTCCTCTTGAAATTTTTCATAATTCTCTTGCATTTTAACAACTTTGAATAATTGTGTGTCATCTGCAAATTTGATCATCTCACTCATTATTCCTATTTCCAGGTCATTTACAAATATGTTAAGAAGCACCCAGCCCAGCACAGATCCCTGCGGTACTCCACTATTCACTTTTCTCTTTTCTCCTTTGAGAAAATTAGCCATTTAGCTCTGCTTTCTATCTTTTAACCAGTAACCGGGTAAGGCGGCATGTCACCTCTCGCCCCCCCCCCCCCCCCCCGCCCGGGCCCCCACCCCAACTTTCCTTTCCCCGACAGATTCATTTAACACAAATCACATGACAACCATTTGGGACTTAAACTGGTCGCAGCTTTAATAACCTTTTAAACATAATACAACATCAACACCTTTTAACTCCCCCCCCCCCCCAAGCAGAGCGAGCTCTCACCCGCCGTGTTAGTAGCAAGGTGACACCGCATCCGCTTCCCCCGGGCACAGGCCCGACATTTTCCACGCCCTCCCTCTTCTGGCTTCGCCATGCTATTAGCAAAAGCCTGAGGGGTTAACCGGGTCAGGGGTACCCCACCCCCGCCCTCATGCTTGCCACCGGCTCCGGACCCCGGAAACATCCGGGATCCCGCCAAAGCCCCCCCCCCCTCCAGCTGCAACAACCCCAAAAACCCCCCCCAACCAAAGCTTCCCCACCTAGGGTGGGCGGGCGGGACGTCCGGAGCCTCCAGCCTTGACCCAGCAACTGCCGATGCAGAGCTGGGTCCCCGCGCCACCCACCCACCCCCCTCCCCCGCTGCCGGGTCCTAGCCTCCCCATTGGCTCCTGGGCATTTTAAAAGCCGCGGGGAGCCAATGAGGCGCCCGGCCGCGCGGGCACCAACGAGCCGCGCGCCGCCGAAACCGAGGGGGGGGCGAACGGCCCGCCACCCCCCCCCGGTGAGGAGCGGCCCCGCGGACGGGGCCCGCGGCCTTACTGTAACCGGGTAAGGGGGAATGTCACCTCCCGCCCCCCCCCCCCCCGCCCGGGCCCCCACCCCACCCCAACTTTCCTTTCCCCGACAGATTCATTTAACACAAATCACATGACAACCATTTGGGACTTAAACTGGTCGCAGCTTTAATAACCTTTTAAACATAATACAACATCAACACCTTTTAACTCCCCCCCCCCCAAGCAGAGCGAGCTCTCACCCGCCGTGTTAGTAGCAAGGTGACGCCGCATCCGCTTTCCCCGGGCACAGGCCCGACATTTTCCACGCCCTCCCTCTTCCGGCTTCGCCATGCTATTAGCAAAAGCCTGAGGGGTTAACCGGGTCGGGGGTACCCCACCCCCGCCCTCATGCTTGCCACCGGCTCCGGACCCCGGAAACCTCCGGGATCCCGCCACCGGCTCAGGTCAGCCACGACCAGAGCCGCCCCCCAAAGGTAAGCTGCGACCAGCCCTCGCCCCCAACGGAATACCTTCCAAGGCCTCCTGCCAATCGTTAAGCAATAAATCTAGCCCTATCGGGGACAAGTGCACCCCATCCGGCCTATAGAGGCCTGGGCAGTCCATGTCCACCCAAGGGTGAAAAATTTGACAGCCCCCTTGCTGGCCCACCCATCGGCCAATTTGACGGTTAATTTTGGTCACACCCCTTGACCACCGTCGCTGAGCCCTACAGGACGGCCTTGGAATGATATCCGACCATAGCAAAATTACATCCGGAAACATCCCCAAAACCACCCCAAAGTCCTTGATAGCTGCTCGAATCAACTGCCGGCAAGTCCATGAAGCGAGATCATTGCCACCTAAGTGGAGCAGCAACACGTCCGGGGCGCCGCTGGTACGCTGGAGGTGCCGAAGCAAAGGCAGGAGTTGGATCCACCGGAGTCCGCGCTCGCCCAGCCATGTGATCGTCACTGCCCGCTCAGAAAGTCCTAAGTTCAGCCCCATTGGGCGCGTCGCTGCTCGCCGCCCAGCCCAGAAGACAAAGGAGTGGCCAAGAATCCAGCAGCTTCCACGCTCCACACCTGAAAGACAAAGAACAGCCCCGTTAGAGCCCCCCCCCATTCCCCTACAAACGCACATAGCTGTGGAAAGCTCCCGACCGCCAACGCCCTATGCGCTGAATCTCCGGATCGGGCAGCCCGGCCACCGCCGCACTGGTCGCCGCCCCAATCCGGAAGGAATGAGGGGTGAAGGCACCCGGGTTCTCGCCTATCTGTCGCAATGCTAGCCGTAGCACTGCGGTAAATTGAAAACGCGTAAGAACCCGCTCGTCTTGATGGATAAAAAGGCTACCGCCAACCCTCGGACGAACGCTTAAGTACGCTTGCAGTAACGCGACCGGACACGAGGGGGAACCCTGAACCGCTGCCAAGTCCACCCAGATACCTTTTCCCGCCTGATCCGTCTTAGAACGGGCAAGGCGGATACGAACCCTACTCCCGAGCAAGTGCACGTGATGCACATGCACCTCCCTCCCATTGTGAAGCCGCCCCGACTCCGCAACCAGCTCGCCCACCCGAAATGCGCCGAAAAAGGCTAACGAAAAAACGGCCCGAAAGAGCACCCCTTCATAGTAGGAGGACACCACCTGCGGCAAGACCCCGCATAACCGACGCAGTAAGTCATGAGTAATAGGACGCCGCCAATCCCCAAGCGAGGGACTGGCCCGCTCCCAACCCCGCAACAATGTACGCGGTAAAAATCCCCCTCCCGCCCCCCCCACCCGAGAGCCCGTGCAAAAAAGGCGAACCCTGCTAAGTTCTTCCGGACAGTGGTCCGTGACAGGCCCTGTTCCTTAGCCGCCGCCACATACTGACCCAGAAGCAGATCCGACGCTGGCCCAGGATGCCATGCATGTAGTAGCAAGAAGGACACCACACTGCAGTAGCCACGTTGATACGCGTCCCAAGTCGCCGAGGAGACGGACTTCCGCAACAGCTCGATCATGGCTGTAGGCCAATCCGCCATAAATGCTCCGGGACCGCAGATCCCACGTCGTCCGCATCCGGCGCCAAGGTCCGAAACAGCGTCCACTTGAAACGGGAAAGAGCATCGGCAATCTGGTTATGACTCCCAGGAATATGACGAGCCCTAATCACTAAATTCAACTGCAAGCATGACAAGACCACCCGCCGCATCAGGTCGGCTACCGGCTGGCATCTTGGGGAATAGTTATTGATGACCGACACTACTGCCTCGTTGTCGCACCACCAGCGCACTCTGCGATTGCGGAGTCTGTCCGGCCACAACGACAGGACCACTAAAATGGGAAACAACTCGAGGAAGGTAATATTCCTCGTAAGCCCCACCGCTCGCCAAGATTGAGGCCAGCCTTCCGCGCACCATGCGCCCCCAAAATAAATCCCCAACCCGGAACTCCCTGCTGCATCGGTATACAACTGCAGATCCGCAGAAGTCACCTCTGGGTCTCTCAGCACCGTGGTACCATTAAAGTCACGAAGAAATTCGTCCCAAATCCGCAGGTCTGCCCGCAAGCTGCGGGATATCCGAATCCGATGATGCGGCCTAAAGACGCCCGCAGTAGCTGCGGACAACCGGCGCAAGAACACTCTCCCCATCGGGATCACCCGACACGCAAAATTCAGGGACCCTACCAAAGACTGCATCTCCCGCAGCGTTAGCTTACGAGAACCCAGCGCGTTGGAGACCAACACCCGCAGACCCGTAACTTTCTCCTCAGGCAAGCGGGCCACCAACGCCACGGAATCCAGCTCCACTCCCAAAAAGGTAAGAGTAGTCGCCGGACCTGCCGTCTTTTCAGATGCTAACGGAACACCCCACACGCGGGCCAATTGGACAAACCCATCCAACAAAGCCTTGCACTGCCCCGTATGCGCCGGCCCGACGAAGAGGAAGTCATCTAAGTAATGCACTACCGAGCCGCATCCCACCCAGTCCACGAATGCCCAGTGTAAAAAAGAGCTAAACTGTTCGAAATACGCACAGGAAATCGAACAGCCCATAGGCATGCATTTGTCGAAGTAAAATTGCCCTTCGAAGCAAAACCCCAACAAAGGGAAAGCAGAAGGGTGCACCGGCAATAAACGGAAAGCGGATTCAATATCCACTTTGGACATCAAGCACCCTGGCCCACAGGCACGTACAAGCTCAACAGCCTCATCAAAGGATGCGTAACGCACGGCACACAAAACCTTGGGAATGTGATCATTAACGGAGGAACCAATAGGAAAAGAAAGATTATGTATCAGGCGATACTTCCCCGGCTCCTTCTTTGGAATGATACCCAACGGAGAAACCACACACTCCGCAAAAGGGGGCTCTCCGAAAGGGCCTGCCACCCTACCTAAGGCCAACTCAATTGCCAACTTGTCCCGTACCAGCTGCGCGAAACGCCGCACCGAAGGCGAATTCCGCGCCTTGTGCACCCCTACACTGCCCACCACCGGTATGGGAAACCCCTCCTTAAACCCACATTCCAAAAGACCGCTGACCTGTCGCTTCGGATACTTCTTAAGCCACGGGCCTAACCCATCAATCGCAACCGGGGTGGGGGCCACACTCCAAACGTCCCCATTACTTGTGGCTGGGGGCAGACACGCCCCCGCCACTCTTCTTGACACACTTGAGAGCGGAGTGACCCCCATTACAGACGGAACAGGCGTGCCGGAATTTGCAATCCGGAAAGGGGCAGGACGACTTGTTGTAGCGCCAACACAAGTCCCCCGCTCCCCCCCCCCCTGGAGTTCTCTGCAAAACTGGGGGCACGCCCGATCGAAAGGGCCGATCCGCCCGCGCAGGGGTGACTAGTCCACCTCTTTGCCCACCCATACTCCCCCCGCCCGGTCTGATCGCCATCTGCGTTAGCCAAAGATTAATGTCCTGTGTTCCCCACGACAACAGGCGATTCTCCTCCATCTTATCACGAAATTTCTCATCATAGTTGAGCCAAGCCCAACCGTCATGAGTCTGTGAGGCCTCCAGTATGGAATCCGCGTAAGCCAACAGCATACCGTACTGCTCCGGATGCGAATGACCCCACACACTTGCCAAGCGCAAGAAAGACCGAGTCCAATTAACCACATTCCGGGCCACTCTCTTGACCCTACCCGCCTTTTCGTCCTCCTTACGCTTCCGTCGGCTATCCCCCGACCGTTTTCGACCTTCGAGTAAGCGGAAAATATCCACGTAACGACGTTTTAAAATCTTTTTCCGCAGTGTCTTTGGCACCCCCCCCCATAACTCCGAGAAAAACGCCACCGAAGGCACCGAACCCACCTGTCCCACACCGACCTCCCCGCCAGCGGCTCGCGGACTCCCGGCCAAGTCGTCTGACACCGAGCTGGACGAAGACACAGAAGTTGAAGAGGAGGAGGACCCCGAACACCGCCGCCGGTGACCGGAACACCGCCTGCGCTTGGTCGATCGCTTCCTACCCCCTTTCCCTGCCCTCCCCCTAGCAGCCAACTCACCTGCCACTGGTGCTGCTACCTCGGAAGACCCGCCCGGCTCCTGCGGCGCCAACGCAGATGCTTCCGCTCCTCCACCGCTTCCAACAGACATGGGGCCTCCACTTGTGCTCGCCCTCCCGGCGTCCAGCTGTCCAGCCGGAGCCCCCGACGGTTGTCCCAAGTAGTGCCAGCCAGTCGAAACCTGCGGAGAAAAAACAGGGAAAGGCGAAGGAACACCCGCCCCCGGCCAAGGCGGCTGCCACGCCCCTAGCCATTCCGCGCGGGAAGAGCCTTGACCCCCGCCCTGCCAATGCACCCACATGGGGGAATAGGCAGCCCCAGCCGGAGCAGATCCACCCCCCGGACTCGCGGCGTCCATAACCACAGTGGTCGACTGAGGAGCCGGTCCTTCACCCACCCCCGGGGGACCTGTAGCCACCCCCGAGCCACCAGGGGCCTCTCCCCGCCCCAAAGCACCCCTAGCCGGGGCCGGTGACCTACCACGCCGGCCCCCAGCTAACCGGCCAGCCGAGACCCCTCTACTCGCCCGCCCCCCAGGCCTGGTGACAGGGCGAGTACCACGGTCAGATGCTGGGCCACGGCTCGGAGCCTTGCCTCTGGCCCCTCTGCCAAGAGGAGTCGAGCGCCCCAGCGGAGCAGGATCACCTCTCCGAAGACCGGCCGGCTTAGCCTTCCCAGGCCCGTGGCGCTCACCGGAACCCCCTTTCTTCCCTCCACCGGCCATGGCTAAAGAATGGGCCGGAGGCAAGCTGGAAACTGCTTGAACAAGGGTAGCTCACTTGGTGATGGGTGTAGGTAGTGAGATTCCTTTTTCTTTTTTTTTTTTCTTTTTTTTATATAAGGAGAGAGGGGACTCTACAAATTAAGGGAAAGTAAATAATTTAGCATGGGTGTAAGGGGATAGAAGACCACCCAATATTAGCATACCAACTTGCCTGAAGAGCCAGGAGCCTCCCGACTCCCCTGCCGCTGGATCGCCGCCCCCGGAGCTCAACAGACGGTGCCGCTCCGCGTGCAGACTCACGCTGCTACCCCAGGCCCGCTCGAGCAACAAAGATCGCGCGCCGCAAGCCCGCACACGTCCGGAGCCTCCAGCCTTGACCCAGCAACTGCCGATGCAGAGCTGGGTCCCCACGCCACCCACCCACCCCCCTCCCCCGCTGCCGGGTCCTAGCCTCCCCATTGGCTCCCGGGCGTTTTAAACGCCGCGGGGAGCCAATGAGGCGCCCGGCCGCGCGGGCACCAACGAGCCGCGTGCCGCCGAAACCGAGGGGGGGGGGCGAACGGCCCGCCACCCCCCCGGTTAGAAGCGGCCACGCGGACGGGGCCCGCGGCCTTACTGTTCCTGATCCACAATACTAAACTGCCTCCAATCCCGTGACTTTTTAATTTCACCAAGAGTCTCTTATGAGGGATCTTGTCAAAGGCTTTCAGAAAATCTAGATACACTATAGCAACCAGCTCACCTTTGTCTACCTGTTTAGTCACACCTTCAAAAAAATATAACAGTTTAGTAAGACAAGACTTTCCTTGGCTAAATCCATGCTGGCTTTCTCCCATTAAACCATGACTATCTACATGTTCAGCAATTTTATTCTTTATAATGGTTTCTAGCATTTTGCTTGGTACTTATGTCAGGCTCACCAGTCTGTAGTTTCCCCGATCACCCCTGGAATCCTTTTTAAAAATTGACATTACACTGGCCATTCTCCAGTCTTCAGGTACTATGGATAATTTTAATGATAGTTCACAGATTACCAATTGTAGAACTGCAATCTCATATTTCAGTTCTTTCAACATCCATGGATGTCTACCATACGGTCTAGCTACTCTTCAGTTTATCAAATAGTTGTAATATATCATCTCGGATTATCGATATTTCTTTCAGTTCTCCCAATACATCACCTTTATATACCATTTCAGGCATGGGTAACTTCTCCACATCTTCTTCAGGAAAGACCAAAGCAAAGAATTCATTCAGTCTCTCCACTATGGCCTTATCCTCACTTAGATTCCCTTTTACCCCTCTATCATCCAATGGTCCAACTGACTCTGTCACAGTTTTTTTGCTACGAATGTATTTGGTAAAGTTTTTATTATGTGTTTTTGCTTCCATGGCAAGAGAGTGCAGGACAAGTGTTGCACAGGAAGCACAGCCATGCTATCTTCACGGCAGGCTAGTAACATGGGTACACTCACTGATACCTCCATACGTGATGCTGAGTGCACCCACGCTCTTCTAGTGTTACAGCAGGGCCACATACACTGTGGGAACTGCCAGGAACATGCTTTCCATGCTCACGACAGTTAACACTGTGATTTTTCCCTAATGCACTATGGATTCATGCATGATGGGTGCATTTAGTGCAACACCACAGTGCCCTTTAGTAAAAAGGCTCCTACGTTTACTAATATAGAGCAATTTTCAAAGTTATGTGTTTTGATGCAAAATCTTTAGACACCTTTCCTAAGAAGAAAAGATATGCCATACTGGGACAGACCAAGGTCCATCAAGCCTAGTATCCTGTTTCCAACAGTGGCCAATTCAGGTCGCAAGTACCTAGCAGGTTCCCAAAAAGACATACACGTTCCACAATGCTTGTCCTAGGGTAAGCAGTGGATATCCCGGGTCCTCTTTAATAATGGTTTATGGACTTTTCATCCAGGAACGTGTCCAAACCTTTTTTACTGCATCCTTTCCTGATGAACTTTGCATCATTAATGAAAGGGAGAGATTTTTAGGCTTTCCATTCTGAATCTGCTTGAGATACAGTATATTTGCTTTCATTGTGGCCTATTCAAGCAGACCTTACTGCACAAACTCTTCTAGCTATATGTGATACTATTTTGAGTTCTGCAGCTGTGATGCTATTGCCGAATTAATGAAGTCACACAGTTTACTCAGTTCTTACCATCAGTAGCTAGCAAAGTCAAGTGTAGGTGTGAATATGCATCTCAGTTCATGAAGTCCTTCATGTGGAAACTAAAAAAAAAAGAGGAATATATTCATAATTTTTACTGCACTTCACTGGAAACAACCACTGGTCATGATGGGGGTTATTTTATAAAGCATTTTTGCATGTAAAGCATGATTTCCACAGGGGAAATGGTTATAAATGGTACAGAGGTATACACATATCAAAGTACATGCAGTAGCAATTTCACATTGATTTACGTGTTTCTGAGAGTGGTATTTTGATGGCGCAGGGGCGGAGCTTCTAAGTACACACTGTCACAGACTGGCCTCTCTAATTTAGCTTTCTGGATCATGAACACAGAAATCATTCTTTCCACAGATGAGCAGGATGCTGGTGTACTATTTGCATGATTTATTTACAACTTTAAATAGATACTTCACCAGGGGCTTCTAGTTAACAACTTTCCATAATTACCACATAGCCCCCTTTCTAGCACTTTGCAATTAGAAACAATAATTTTTCCTAAACCCAGCTGTTTTACATAAGAGCATAAGAAATGCCATACTGGGTCAGACCAAGGTCCATTAAACCCAGTATCCTATTTCTAACAGTGACCAATCCAGGTCACAAGTAGCTGACAGGTTCCCAGAAAGGTACACAGATTTCACAGTGCTTATCCCGGGCTAAGCATAGATTTCCCAGGTCCTCTTTAATAATGGTTTATGTACTTTTCCTCTAGGAACTTGTCCAAACCTCTTTTAAACCCAGCTACACTAACAGTTTTTACTACATCCTTTGGTAACGAAATCCAGAATTTGATTGTGTGTGGTGTGAAAAAAAATATTTTCCCTTATTAGTCTTAAATAGGTTACATTGTAGCTTCGTTGCATGTCCCCTAGTATTTCTACTTTTTGATGCAGTAAACAAGCGATCTACTGTACATTTCCCTGTTCCACTCCATTCATTAATTTATAGACCTTTATCATTTCTCCTGTCAGCCATCTTTTTGCAAGTTGAAGAGCCCTAACCTTTTAAGCCTCTCTTCATAAGAGTATCCTTCCATCCCCTTTACAATTTTGGTGGTTCTTCACTGTATCTTTTCTAATTCTGCTATATAGCATTAAGTGCAGCCAGGTAGCACAGCCATTGCCCAAAGCTACAGTTAAAAAACTGATCCCATACTCCCTAATCAGATCTCTTCTCCATTTGTTACCCTGATTAGCCTACCCCCCAGAGACTACTCCCCCCATTATCACATAACACCTTTTGACAGTACTCTCCACAAGCAAAATTCCCCAAGATACGCCCCCACAAATAGAAGACTATAATAACGCTATATCCTTTTAAAGATACGGCGACCAGAATTGCACACAATATTCAAGGTGCGGTCGCACCATGGAACGATACAGAGGCATTATAATATCCTTTGTTTTATTTTCCATTCCTTTCCTTAAGATACCTAGCATTCTAATTGCTCTCTTGGCCACCGCTGCACACTGGGCAGAGGGTTTTAACATGTTATCCACAATGACGCCTAAATCTTTTTCCTAGGTAGTGGTTCCCAATGTAGAGTCTTGCAACGTGTGACCATAGTTTGGGTTGTTCTGTCCTAGGTGCATAACTTTGCACTTGTCCATATTAAATTTCATCTGCCAGTCTTCCAATTTATCAAGATCCTCTTGCAATTTTCCACAATCCTCATGGGTTTTAACAACTTTAAATAGTTTTGTGTCATCTGCAAATTTGATAATCTCACTCGTTAGTCCCTTTTCCAGGTCATTTATGAATATGTCAAAAAGCAGCGGACCCAGAACAGATCCCTGAGGTACTCCACTATTCACCTTTTTCCATTGGGAAAATTGACCATTTAGCCCTAGCCTCTGCTTTCTATCTTTTAACCAGTTCCTGATCCACAATAGTACACTGCCTCCTATCCCATGACTTTTTAGTTTTGCCAAAAGTCTCTGATGAGGGACCTTGTCATAGGCTTTCTGAAAGTAGAGATACACTATATCAACCGACTCACCTTTCTCTACCTGTTTATTCGCACCTTCAAAAAACATAACAGATTAGTAAGACAAGATCTTCCTTGTCTAAAGCCATGTTGGCTGTCTCCCATTAAGCCATGACTATCTACATGTTGAGTAATTTTGTTCTTTATGATGGCTTCTACCATTTTTCCCAGTACTGCCGTCAGGCTCACCGGTCTGTGGTTTCCCGCATCACCCCTGGAACCCTTTTTAAAAATTGGCGTTATATTGGCGATCCTCCAATCTTCAGGTATTACAGATGATTTTAATGATAGTTCACAGATTACTAATAGCAGATCTGCAATCTCATATTTCAGTTCTTTCAATACTCTTGGATGTATAGGTATACCATCCGGTCCAGGTGGTTTACTACTCTTCAGGTTATCAAATAGCAGTAATACATCTTCCCGGTGTATCGATATTTCTTTCAATTCTTCCGCAGTATCGCCTTTAAATACTACTTCAGTCATGTGTAACATCCCTACATCTTACTCAGTAAAGACCAAAGCAAAGAATTCATTCAGTCTCTCTGTTATAGCCTTGTCCCCTCTTACTGCCCCTTTTACCCCTCTATCATCTAATGGTCCAACTGACTCTCTCACAGGTTTTTTGCTATGAATGTACTTGAAAAAGTCTTTATTATGCATTTTTGCTTCCACAGCAAGTTTCTTCTCAAATTCTCTCTTTGCCTGCCTTATCAATGGCTTGCATTTAACTTGCAAGTGCTTGTGCTGTTTCCCGTTTTCGTCATTTGGCTCTTTTTTCCATTTCCTGAAAGACGCTTTTTTGGTAACAGCAGCCTCTTTGACCTCACCTTTAAACCATGCTGGCAGTATTTTGGACTTCCTTCCACTTTTCTTAAAGTGAGGAATACAGCTGGCCTTGGCTTCCAAGATAGTATTTTTAAACAACACCCAAGCTTGATGTAAGTCTTTAACCTTTGCCACTGCTCCTTTTCATTTTTTCTTGACTATTTTCCTCATTTTATTATAGTCTCCCTTTTGAAAGTTAAAAGGTCGTACTGTGGATTTTCTTACCATTCCTCCTCCATTAATTAAATCAAACGCGATCATGTTATGATCACTATTGCCAAGTGGCCCCGACACCCTTATCTCTTGCACCAGATCTGGTGTTACACTAAGGACTAAGTCCAAAATGGCTTCCCCTCTGGTCAGTTCATGAACCAGTTGCTCCAAGAAGCAGTCATTTATTTCATCTAGAAACTTTATCTCCCTAGCATGTCCTGCCATGACTCTGAACCAGTCAATACTAGGGTAATTAAAATCACCAGGGTAATCCATAGAGATTCTACAGCAAATTTTGTTTCCTGCAAAACTTTAATCCTTTGTGACTCAATGCCCTCTCTAACATAGAGCGCAACCCCTCCACCAATTTGATCTGCTCTATCATTATAATATAGTTTGTACCCAGGTATCACAATGTCCCACTGGTTGTCCTCCTTCCACCATGTCTCTGAAATACCAATCATATCTAACTTCTCAGTAGCTGACTTAAGCTTGTCTAAAGTGCTGCTAATGCATATAAACTAGATTGCACAGGCAAACTGCATTTCTAACAGCTGTTAATGTTTCCGGAAGCATTAGTGCATTTTAATACCTGGACTTGATATTGTAAGCTGCTAACTACTGCTATCATATCAGTTGTGATTAAAGAAGTACCGAAAAGTCATCACTTCTGGAGGGCATCCAAATCCCCATGCTTTGGAACTCATCTTAACAAGACGAGAAATCCACTGCTTGCCCCAATACAAGCATTGTGGAACCTGTGTGCCTTTTTTGGGAACCTGCCAGGTTCTTGTGACCTAGATTGGCCACCGCTGGAAACAGGATACTGGGCTTGATGGGCCTTGGTCTGACCCAGTATGGTATTTCTTATGTTCTTATGTTATTTCTTATGAGATGTCATCCTGTGCTACAATGTGACTTGCTTTCATTTAGCTTTTCAGTTTTAATTTATGTGTGCATGAAATCACATTTCCCTCAAAAGTGGTGTAGCACATCTTTTATTAGAAACAGATGATCTATATGTGAACAATTACTGTCTAATCTCCTGACTCTCGCCTGATACTTAGGTAGTAGTATTTTCATTTATATAATATTTTTATTCAAGTATAACCTGGAATGACTGGCCGCAGTGTCGCACAAGTACTGCTAATATAAGCCAGATGTACTAATGTATCTGGGCCCAAAATGACTAATGTTTATGTAAATGGACCTTTGGACCCTTTTACCAAAGTCAGTATGCCTGCCAGTGGACTACATATTGAGGTTGGTAGAGCAGAGTAGACTAAAGCATTTTGCTATGGTACTCCACTCCAGGAGAGAACACAGTGATATAGTCCAGAGTGCTGGTCAGTGAGTCTACAGTAGAATCTAGCCAGTGGCAGAAGTATTTTATTTATTTATTTAGCAGGTTTTTCTATACCACCTTATCCTACAATCAAAGTGGCTTACAGAGCAACTTGAACAGTTTACAAAGTGACATGGTGCAAGGGGAAGGGGAAACATGCGGGGATTGCTAAGCGAGATAACTTATATACAAAATAACCTATATACGAGGGGTGTCCGATATTAAAGGTACAGGTGGCAATCATACCGGCTCCGCATGCGCAATAGTGCCGTCATATGCAGGACTACTTGTACTCGTAGTAGAAGAGTCTGTAGCGTTGTTTTTTTAAACACTCAAATTGCGAGTAGTTTTCGGGAAGCAAACAAACATGGCGTATGTAATCGCAGAGTATTCGAAGTTTGAAGTGCGTGGAGTTATCAGATTTTTGCAAGCTGAAGGAGTTAAGCAGAGTGAAATTCATCGCAGATTAGAGGGCGGGTAAGCCTAAAAGAAGTCAGCGTCTGGTGTAACAAGTTTAACAATGGCCGAACGGAGTTGAATGATGATTCGGAAAAGAAAAGAGGCAGACCAATCTCACACACAGATGACAACTGCGCAATTGTCGAATGTCTGATTAGGAAGGATCGTTGCATTAAAGTTCGTGAAATTGCTGAAATGACTGGCATTCCTAAGAGTTCTGTTCATGAAATCATATGCGATCTCAACTTCCGCAAGATCAGGAGGAATTGCAAGACACCGTTATGGACTACTTCAAGCAACTTGACACGCAACTGTACTGTGAAGGGATGTTCAAACTAGTGTCACGCTGGGATAAATGTCTCAGTGTTTATGGTGATTATGTGGAGATGTAAACAAAGGTATGTAGTTTTTGGTGGCAATGTATTGAATAATTTCTTTAAATACAAATGTTAGTGTAATTTTGGCCTGTACCTTTAATATCGGACACCCCTCCTACAATGGGGTGGCGAGGATTCAGGGGGTTAAAAGGAGAGGCTTGGGACATCGTCAGGCCCTGGAGAACACTGAGAGGGAGGGTGGATACTACACACTAGATAATGCTCCCGAAGTGGTCCGTGTTAAAAGTATAAATAAAGGCCCCAAGTAACAATGTTGTACAAAACCCCGTATAGTAGGAAGCTCACCTCAGAAGATCTGAGGGCAGCTGTAAGCTGAACCTTTCTTCCTTGGGCTCTCCCGTATTGCAGGGGCTGCTTAGGTGGAATTTAAATCACTGATCCCGACTAGAAGACAAAGGCAGTAGTCCACAGTCCTGTGTCTAGTTTGCTAGCAGAACTATTTAAAGTTGTTAAAACCCATCAGGATTGTGGAAAATTGCAAGAGGATCTTGATAAATTGGAAGACTGGCAGATGAAATTTAATATGGACAAGTGCAAAGTTATGCACCTAGGACAGAACAACCCAAACTATGGGCACACGTTACAAGACTCTACATTGGGAACCACTACCTAGGAAAAAGATTTAGGCGTCATTGTGGATAACATGTTAAAACCCTCTGCCCAGTGTGCAGCGGTGGCCAAGAGAGCAATTAGAATGCTAGGTATCTTAAGGAAAGGAATGGAAAATAAAACAAAGGATATTATAATGCCTCTGTATCGTTCCATGGTGCGACCGCACCTTGAATATTGTGTGCAATTCTGGTCGCCGTATCTTTAAAAGGATATAGCGTTATTAGAAAAGGTACAGAGAAGAGCCACCAAAATGGTAAAGGGATGGAAGGATACTCCTATGAAGAGAGGCAAAAAAGGTCAGGGCTCTTCAACCTGGAAAAGAGACAGCTGAGGGGAGATATGATAGTGGTCTATAAATTAATGAATGGAATGGAATGGGTAAACATAGATCGATTGTTTACGTCATCAGAATATAAAAAGACTAGGGGACATGCAATGAAGCTACAGGGTAACCTATTTAAGACTAATAAGAGAAAATATTTTTTCACTCAATGTGTAATCTAACTCTTGAATTTGTTACCGGAGGATAATGTAAAAGCTGTTAATGTAGCTGGATTTAAAAAAAGGTTTCGACAAGTTCCTGGAGGAAAAGTCCATAAACCATTTTTAAAAGGGACCCAAGATATCACTGCTTGACCCTATACAAGCATTGTGGAACCTGTGTCTTTTGGGGAAACTGCTAGGTACGTATGACCTAGATTGGCCACTGTTGAAAACAGGATACTGGGCTTGATGGACCTTAGTCTGACCCAGTATGGCATATCTTATGTTTTTTTTTATTTTATTTTATTTATTTATTTAATCAGTTTTATATACCACCCTATCCTTTAATCAAAGTGGTCAGCAAGACAACAGAGGGACTACATCAAGGGGGGAGGAGACAACTAGATAGTACATTACAGTAAACTACAGTACATTACATTAAATTATACATAAACTACAGCAAAATTACATTTCATAATTCATTACAATTACATTAAACAACTGCAATCTTACAAAGCTAAAATAATTTAAACATGATAGGAAAATTGAAATTCAAAGCGTTAAAACATTTTGTTCTATTGGAATTAGATTAATTGCCATATGCTTCAATAAACAGGTACGTTTTAAGGGACTTACGAAAATCTTTGATATCATACTCATTTCTTAAATCACTAGGAATAGAATTCCATAGTTGCGGTGCCATAAAGGAGAAAGCCCTATTAGATGTCATTTGTTTGGATCTTATGTTAACTTTAACACAGCAACTTATGTTAATGAGGTCATGAGATGCAAAACTGCAAAATAACTCAACCTATTAGTGCAAAGAAAAATAAAGCACATTAAAACTTTTGAAAGGTAACACAGACCAATTAACCAGGCCTGGATTTTGGAATAGGCAACAGAAGCAACTTCCTCTGGTGCTAAAGTATTGACATCAATAAATAAATCAAACAATTAACTACACCTTGGAGAGGCATAGTTAAGCTTATGCAATAACACCTTTGCTAACATGCTAATTTTAACACAAAACTCATTTGCATGTCATTAACATGGGCATTACCACAAGCTAACTAATTGCGTTCACAATTTATGTTATGCAGTTTAGTATATTGAACCCTTTGGTTGAAGTAATTATCCTAAGCTTCTCCTCCAGTCATCCCATAAAATTTCTAAGATTTTAAATCTATTCCTAATGTGAAAGCCCCAAAGCAATTCTGTATGTAGATTTTACAAGTTTTAGTTTAATCACACATTCTAATAAGTCTGATGAAAACTATAATATTTCATCATACTGGGGATAAGTGTATTCATGAATACTTTATAATTTATATATTTTTTTTTCAATATATTTTTAGGGAGATGAGATTACAGCAACCTACTATGAGCAGTCCATCGTGTGGGTTCCAGGAGAGAAACCTATTGAAGACAAAGAATTTCTAAGAAATTCAAAAATATTTGAAATCTGTAAGAATGTGTCGGTATACTGGATACATCCAACCGTTTTAGCAGGTTTGATTTGCTGTTGAATTTTTTTTAAACTTGATCACAACCACTAACGTTGGCACACCATTGCATTGGAGGCTTGCCTTTCTAATCAATGCAACTTGCTAATTACTTTCTTAAATGTCCCCATAGTTTTCTTAATCCTCTGACCCAGGGCTAGAGATAGCATCCTTTTATGACTCATGCATTGTCAAGCTAACCACTAAGAGACACTGTAGTACAATAAGATGTTAAGAACTTTTCTCCAAGAGAGCTTATGCTTTGCTTTGCCTATAGCTGCTCTATGCTGCCGTCCTCTCCCTAAAGTTTATGACCTAGACAACTGCCTAGTTTTCCTAGTGGTTGGGCTGGCCCTGGTGCTGCAGCAGCAGCGGATGGGTTGTGGAGATGATCCAGTAAAGCTGAATCCTACGATCCTGCAGGCAGGTTCTAGAAGCTCAGCAAGTCTGAAACGGTCTGTGGTGCCTTGAATTTAACACCCCTGTCTTAGAAGGATAAAGCATGGAAGTTTTGAAAGAAGGAACTGCCTTGGTATTTCTGACAGATTGGAGTTAATGAAGTGATTTGCCTTCACACAATAGTTCAGAGTGCTGTCCTTCCTTCAAATGTATCCTTGCTCAGGGCTTACACTCATGCCTTTGCAATGAAGAAACAAGCCCACCAATGATATATAAATGGTAACCATGAATTACACGAGCTTTTTTCATTTAATATATGCAACAGTATGCCCAAAATAACATAAGTATATTTTACAAGCTGACAGCAATATTCTCCCCAACAGTCTTCATAAAATATATGCAATCTTAAATAATGATTGTCACCTTTTTTAAGCATTAACCAGTGGCAAGGAACATGGAAGATGTTTCACAAACAATTTGGCTCATTAGTAGAAGGTAAGATATAAATCCAGCACCACACAGTGCTCACCCAGACTGTGGGAACAAGAAATATTCCAAAAATGAATAGGTTTTAAGGGCTGCTGAACTGTTAGGATCCCAGCACAGACTTAACAAATTGCCTGCAGCGGCTGGTCCTATATGCAATGGAGGCAATATTCAAATGGATTTAGTCAATTAACAGGACCAGCTAACTGGCTAAACCTCAGCGATCACAACATTCATTGGCACTATCCAGAGAGTGTCTCTGAATATCTCCACAGACCACAGAAAAGATGCCTGGTTAAATCCAGGGTAGTCTGTAAGCCGGGCCATCATTACCATTAAGCAAACTAGGCAGTCACCTAGAGTGCCAGTGGTCTAAGGGCAGCCCATTGTCGCCACTGCCGCCCCTCTCCAGGATCTGCAATGGCGGCATTGGCTTCTAACAGCCCCGCAGCACTTACCTAAATCTCCAATGCTGCAAGGCTGTTTGTGCTTCTGCCCCCTCCAATGCCCAGTGCCAACTTCCCATTTGCACAGGGGTGGAAGCGGCTAACCTCCTCTTGAGGAAGTGGAAAATTCACCCATACTATCTGCAGCTGTGACAGCACACAATAATTTACTGTGCACTTACTACAAGTACTGTCCATGCCCATAGCCTGCCCATTCTTCACCCCTCTCCTGCCCCCTGCCACAGCAAGCAGTTACCGCTGGAGTGCCAAGGCCATGGGGTACACAGGCCCCATAGCTCCTCTGAATATTTGCACAATTTTAAATGGTCATTATTGACCTCTTTTTTTTTTTTTGTCCCCTCTTCCCTTTAGAGGGTGTTATACATATCAGGCATCAAGTTAGTACTCAGATTTTTACAGTTGGCTATTTATGTGTTTCTGAAATACTATAATTGCAAAATACTTTGTGATTCCGTTATGATGGAAGACACCATATTTTATTAACGTAGCTTTGGTTATGTAGTGCTTCTTATCAAAGAACAATTTCAAGACCTTGTGGCAGTATATTGTTATATATACCAGGGCAAAGGTCTTGTTGTAACATTGCCAGATCCAGTCTGCTGAGTAAGGCCATTAATCTTGAGAGGCGCCAGGCCTAAAGTAAGTAAATAAGCATGCATGCCAATCATAATCATCATCACAATAATGAATGCTTAACAACTCCATGGCCTGATAGTGTAGACTTGTGGTTAGAACGCAGAGCTAGAAAACTTAAAGGTTCCCATTTCCTCTCTGCCATGTTCTGACTTTGCAGCCTACGTTAGGATTTCCTCTCTGCCATGTTCTCACTTAGTAACTATTAAAAAATCGATTAGGTAACCTGCCTCTTTCATACCTTACACCATATATTTCCCCTTTCCTTCCTTTGTATTGCAGTTTCGTTCATTGCTTTTGCCCTAAGGTATATTTCTTTTGTGTTTATAAAGCCTCTGAATAATGTTTATAAGAGATGCTTGATAAAACCACATTTCTTTTTTAAATACTGTTCCTTGAAGGCTCTATTCAGTGTTCTTGAGTGAAATATTTTCTCTTGTACTGTACCTGTAGGCAAAACCTCAGTTAAAGAGTGTCTTAAGCTATTTATCGAATGAAAGATTTTATATTTATTTAATCCCCAGGAAGCAATATGTTTTCATGTCACTGTTGAATTTTTCAGTTTTTTTTAAACATAAAAATGATTTTTCATGGGTAGAATCTTAAAAACTATTTACTTTTTTCAATTATTTTCAACCTTGCATTAGCCCCTGAACTTCAGGATTTTAAAGATGGTGTTGATGGAGGTGACAATATTCCAGCAACCAAAATACTCTGGCCAAAAGAAAATAATGACCTGCAACTAGATCAAACCAAGCCAGGGGGAAAGCGTCAGACCCGAGATCTCACTGATGAAGACCTGCCAGTCAATGACTACGTAAGTGAACGGAATCAGCTTGGAATTTGCTCTAAAGCAAACATGTGATGGCCTCTGACTTTATAGTACTTGAGGAAATGTCCATATCTCATTCATGTAAACCCTGAGTAAAATGGGTCAAAATCCCCAACTCATGTTGCAAACCGCTTTGCATATGCTCTTGAAAGACGGCATAGAAGCTTTCTAAATAAACTGAACTAAGATGTTATTAATTCATCATAGATAAAAGACAATTTGCAGACATATTTCTTTATGGAAAGAGTGGTAAATGCGTGGAATAGTCTCCCAGTGGCGGTAGTAGAGACGAGGACGGTATCTGAATTCCAGAAAGCATGGGACAAACACAGAAGATCTCTAAAGGAAAGAAAGGGACTATAGTAGTTGGTATGGAAGGGTAGACTGAATAGACTGTATGGTCTTTATCTGCCGTCATGTTTCTCTATAAAAATCCCATGCTAAATGGGTAGCGTGGGATTGGGCTTGGACTGGGCAGGTTATGGGCAGAACATGGGAGTTGACGGCACATCACGATTAGTGTAAGCATTTTAGGTGCATGCTAACCCAAATGTTGCCACAAGCATGGATGCACTTAATTCCATCTCAATCCTGCTATATATGATTGCAAATTTATAACAGTTTATACTACTTCCTTATCGTCCCTCCAGTTCAGTCCCTCACCTCTGGGTAATGCACTTCCTCTTGCAGTATGGAGACTGGGCAAGTCAAACTTGTGACATCACTGTACATATCCTGCTGGCACCCCCACCAGCTTCCAGTGTGCTCAGTCTCCATGCAGCAGGAGGTAGTGAGCCTAGGTGCTGGACTCACTAGAGTCGCAGATAAGGAGCTTTAGATAGGTTGGATAGGGCATTTAGATTTTCTTTCCCCCTATAATATTATTTCCTTTGATTGTAGATTAAAGTTCTTTAAAAAAAAAAAGAAGGTCTGTGAGGGGATCGTGGGTAATCAAAAAGCTGCTTTCTCCCTCCCGTTTGCTTCTGTTTATCTTTAGCCTGCCCTTCCCTCCTTGTTTGCACGGAGGGGAGTTGTTCAGCAGGTTTTTATTTTCTGACCGGATCAGTTGTTCTGCTCTGCTGATTCCTGTCAAAAGCTTGTATCGGGATTTCTCTCTGCTACTGCAGCCAGCTGACAGGATTTCTCAGCAGTGCTGTTTTCAGTTTGTTTCTGGTGATTTTCAAGATACAGAGAGAATCTGAAGGGCTCCGATGTTAAGGTGAGTGCTTCAATTATTTTTATTGCTGTCAGGAGAATGTTTGGAGCCTGTTACAGCATGAGATACATTTTTTGATGGTTTGCAGTGCTGCGGGCCGTTTTTCCAATGGTTTTTTTTCACGGAGCTGTTTTTTCCTTCCAAACTGCTGTAATTGCTTAAATGATTTAGTCTTTGGTAAATTTAAATTAATTTTGATTGAATTTGATGGTTTTTGATGTGTTTGTTTCCTTTAGATAGTTTTGAAGAGATTCCTTAATTTTTTTCTATCAGTGCTTTGAGCTCTTAAAGGGCCAGTACATTAAAAATAAAAAGAAAAGAAAAGGATCAGTTACAGTACTTTGGTGCCTTTTTAGGACTCTATGAGTTGTTGTTAATTTTACTACCCAGTTTCTTGATTCTTGTAGTGCTGATGCCTTCAAGTCCGCAGTGTCTGGTTTTTGGCGCTCGTAAAAGCTCGGTCTCGGACATGGGGGTGTGCCGTGGCTGCGCATCTCAAGCATTAACTATGGAGCAGGATACGTCTAAGGAGGGGTCTCCTTTGGTGGCGCAGGGTACTAGCACCTCAGCAGAAGGTGAGGCTTTACTAGAGGTTTCTTCCGCTTCTCTTTCTACAAGCTTGGCTTTGCCCAGTAGTTCATCCATCTCAATGGTGGCTGGGACAGCGCTCGGAGGTTTCTCCCCAGATTTTGTGCTACTGATGCATCAGGCCTTCTGTTTGCGGCAACAGGGGGTGGTGGTGGATGCCTCTCTGCTTGGGGCCACAGTGGACCAAGCAACTATAGAAAGGTTGGGAATTAGTGACGGTAGACTGGTTAAGAGGGCTCGGTCGGTGGAAGATCAGCTTCCTGGTTTGGACTGGCCGGAAGGTGAAGACATTGAGATAGATCCAGAAGCCGGGATAGAGGAGCTAGAGGAAGGTGGGATTCAGGAACCTGAGGATCAGGCAAGGATTATCAGGGTCTTTTGGAGAGAGGAGCTGACAGTGCTTGTTACGGAGGTCCTTCAGACTCTCAACCTTTCGTCGGTGGTACCGGCGGAGGATTAGGGTTTGGAGGATCCTCTCATTCAGGCAGTGCGTAAATCTCAGGCTGTTTTTCCAGTACACCGTGTTGTTAAGCAGATGATTCAGGATGAATGGGATGCGCCAGAGGCAGGATTGCGTGGTGTCAGGTCCATGAATCAGCTCTATCCCTTGGCGGATCAAGAATGAGAAGTGTTTCGTTCTCCACGTATAGATGCAGCTGTGTCGGCGGTCACGAAGAAAACTACCATTCCAGTTGAAGGCAGTGCGGCTTTGAAGGATGCACAGGATCGGAAGGTGGACGCATTGTTGAAGCAAGCTTTCAAGGTTAATGCTCTCTCTCTTCAGGCGTCTATTTGTAGAGCTTGGGTGGCGAGAGCATCCCTTCATTGGTTGCAGCATTTGCAGCAGCCAGCGCAGCAAACACAGGAGCAGTCAGCCAATATATAAAGGCTCGAGTCAGGTTCAGCTTATTTAGCCAATGTCCACTATGATCTTATTAGAGCTTTAGCGAAAAGCATGGCTTCCATGGTAGCTGCCCACCGCTATCTTTGCCTGAGGAATTGGGCGGCTGACAGTTCCTTCAAGTAATGTCTTAGCAAACTTCCTTTTAAAGGGAAGCTGTTGTTTGGAGAGGATCTTGAAAAGTTGGTCAAAGATCTGGGGGAATCTAAAGGAGGTCATTTGCCGGAGGATAAGCCAAAGCAAGGTCAGCCTCAGATACCGACAAGGGGTCAACCTCGAGATTTCAGGCATTTTCGTACCTCCCGATTGGGAGGCTTTCAGAGAGGAAGATTTTCCTCTCGTGTGCAAAGCTTTCGGGGATTCCGGGGATCAGGCAGAGGTTTTGCTAGTTCCGCTTCCTCGGGTTTTAGGAAAGCACAATGAAGCGAGGGGGACCCAGGCAGGAGATCTGGCGATAGGGGGTCGTCTTCAGAAGTTTTTTCCTGCCTGGGTCCAGATAACATCCGATCAGTGGGTGCTGAAGGTGATTCTCTCAAATTTGCCCATCCCGTACTCGACTCATTTGTCATGTCGCCTTGCAGGTGTTCAGAAAAGACAACAGCAGTACGGCAGACACTGTCTCGTCTGTTACAACTGGGAGCAGTGGTTCCAGTGCCGCAAGAGTATTACGGGATCGATCAATACTCTATTTATTTCGTAGTGCCAACTACCCCAAAATATGAAATTGAAATTGAAAACAGACAATGGCTTGGAACGAAGAATAGACAGCAACAACTTATCTGCTGAAAAGAAGACAGTCCAACGCTGACAACACTGAAAATGATGATCCCAGTTACAGTCAGACGGAGGAGGCAAGGAACCCCGACATCAGATGTTTCGCCTTCCGGCTTCTTCAGGGAGCTCAAATCCACACTCCCCCCGCTGTCAGCGATAATGATGTAAACTCCATCCAAAAACCCTCAAGCCATAAACTCTTGTGCTGAGATAAGAAAGATAGGGGAGCTGATGCAAAAACTATGAAAATGGAAAAAAAAGAACAACAGTTGAAATTGAAAACGTAGTATGCCCAGACATTCTTAACCAAACGAAAAACCAAAATCCAATAAACAAAAAGCAAAAAACACACAGAAAGCGACCAAAACAGGAAGCAAAACATACCATTGAGCAGGAGCTGATGTGAAAAAACAAACAACAGGAAAAGGCTGCAGATGCGGCGATCAAACTCCAACCGCCGAACTGAAATGCCAACGCATGCGCCCCAAAATATATACAACGGAGTGCTCATGACGTCAGAATTTAAACCCCAGCGGCAAAAAAGCCGAGAAAGGGGAAAACAGCCAGGTGTGAAAAAACTCTGACTCCCACAAAGCGGCATGAAGGAAATGCTAAGAAAACCGCTGAAAAAAACCACCCACCCGCCCATACAGAAAAATTGATCAGAATAAACAATAATCAATAAAGAAAAATCAAATAAGAAAATGTCAAAACTGTTCAAAGACAGGTCCGCCATTCAATGGATTCATTCAATCCCCCAGGGACAACGGTATTGAGAGAAAAAATCCAGTGCTGTTCCAGACGACTCAAAATCTTCTGCAAATCCCCCCCATACGGAGAAGATATGCATTGTGCAATCACTAAGCATTTCAAATCCTCAAAAACATGACCTGAGCACTGAAAGTGATGGACTAAAGGAGCACCCTCTACTATATGGCGAAGGCGACTACGATGCTCGGTTAAACAAGTCCGCAGTGCCCGACTGGTTTTTCCCACATACCCAAGTCCGCACGGACAGCGTAAAAAATAAACCACATTGACGCTGTCACAAGTTGTGGAGGAAAATAAACGATAAGTGCAATGATTGTACTGAAAACTATTACAAGTCTCCATCAAAAAGCAAACTGAACAGTGTCCGCAACTACGATGCCCCGGAACCAGAGATAATGATGCAGTCGATACAGATGGAGTACTCGTGTAGGCAGAGGGACACAGCAGATCTTTCAAATTGGAGCCTTTAGTATAGACTGACCGAATCCGATGTTGACTAAGACCCGGAGTCAAACGAATAATGTGAGAATGCCACTGAATCACCTTGGATACTTGATAACTAAGAGGATTAAACTTTTCCTGGTGTTTGTTTTTTCACATCAGCTCCAGCTCAATGGTATGTTTTGCTTCCTGTTTTGGTCGCTTTCTGTGTGTTTTTTGCTTTTTGTTTATTGGGTTTTGGTTTTTCGTTTGGTTAAGAATGTCTGGGCATACTACGTTTTCAATTTCAACTGTTGTTCTTTTTTTTCCATTTTCATAGTTTTTGCATTGGCTCCCCTATCTTTCTTATCTCAGCACAAGAGTTTATGGCTTGAGGGTTTTTGGACGGAGTTTACATCATTATCGCTGACAGCGGGGGGAGTGTGGATTTGAGCTCCCTGAAGAAGCCGGAAGGCGAAACATCTGATGTCGGGGTTCCTTGCCTCCTCTGTCTGACTGGCCTCGTCTGGTGTAACTGGGATCATCATTTTCAGTGTTGTCAGCGTTGGACTATCTTCTTTTCAGCAGATAAGTTGTTGCTGTCTATTCTTCGTTCCAAGCCATTGTCTGTTTTCAATTTCAATTTCATATTTTGGGGAGTTGTACAGTTGGAATTCAACGATTGGTTTTGGCTGCACCAGCTGGGAGTTTGCTTCACCCCAGTTTGACTGGAGGTTTTTTTGGCCATTGATGTTTATGTAGTCTGACCATTAATAGTCTCCGGTTTTAAAAAACCCATGTACCCCTATGATTAATTACGTAAAGCCAGCGTATTCTTTGAAGTCTTTGAAGTTTTGAGGACGGAAGCTATAAGGCAGATTTTGTTAGTTTTTGACAGTAATCTTTTATATGAGACTCTAAGCGTGCAATGAAGGGAATACTCGTTACATGGTTGCAACAGCATTGCAATTTTCTACTGATATTTGTTCTTCTCTTTTGAGGCTTCTTTTGAATGATATTAAACCATTTGCTATGAAACGCTGAGACCACCGCAGTTCCCCCGAAGAAACCGCGGGAGCGGTGAAACGCGACAGCGCTGAACATCTGCGTCGGGAAAAAGTGAAGATTCGCTTTGATATCCCATACAGCTAAGTCTTTAAGTATATATAATGAGCTGAGTGATAGATATATGCGACACATCATTGGGATTTGTTGAAATATCGGATTTTCACCTTAATGGCTTTTCAAGAGTGAACTTTTATTCAAACATATAGAAAAAACTTGGAATGTGGTGTCCTTGATGTAAGGAAGGAGCGAGGACTTTCTCAGGCTTTTCAATCACTGTGGCCTGTAGCTATCCTCCTCCATTCATTCTGAGACTCACATCCAAGAAAAAAGCAAGAACAATAAGATTTATTAGCTTTTTGCTACATTTGGAGCAATCTCTTTAGGATAATTTGACCATTAATAGTGACCAGTTTTATTGCTTCGTAAACCCTAAAATAATGGATTTGACCATTAATAGTGACATTGCCTGTGTCGTGTGGCAGACTCAATCCCTCCCGGGTTGTCGGTTGGAGGGTTGCTGAGGCCTTTTTTCCTCCTGTAAGGTGAGCCCCTGCCAGCTGGTGTTCAGTTTTTTCCTTTTTTCAAGAAATTTTTTTTTTAGTGTTTTTTGCCCAGCCATTTCTTTTTGTTTTGTTTTGTGTTTTGTTTGGGGTCCTGTTTCTTTTGGATTGTAGTGGTTCAGCAAGGGGAGTTTCTCACATCTCTTGATCTCACCGAGGTGTATCTTCACATTCCAATCAGGCCCGATCATCAAAGGTTTCTAAGATTTGCGCTACCGTGGGAGCATTTCCAATTTCAGGCATTGCCCTTCGGTCTAGCGACTTCTCCGTGTACCTTCACCAAGGTTATGGTGGTGGTGGCAGTGGCCCTTTGAAAAGAGAGAATATTGGTTCATCCCTATCTCGACGACTGGTTGATTCGAGCAAAGTCCAGGGTCGAGAGTGTCGGGTGACGGGCAGAGTGGTGGTGCTCCTACAGAGTCTCGGTTGGGTAGTCAATGCTGCCAAGAGCAATTTGGTTCCTTCTCAAGTTCTGGAATGTTTGGGAGTTCACTTCGACACTCGAGTGGGAGCAGTGTTTCTGCCAGATTCCCGTGCCCAGGGCCTTCGGCTATTGATTTACGGTTTTTTGAACAATCCTGCACCTTTGGCCTGGCACTATCTACGCATTTTAGGAATGATGGCGGCAACTCTGGAAGTGGTGCCGTGGGCCAGAGCTCACATGCGCCACTTACAGAGGTTGCTGCTCCGTCGCAGGCCCAACCAGAGTGATTCTCTGTCCAAGCACCTTCCTTGTCCAGGGAGAGTCAGGACGTCCCTGCGGTGGTGGTTTCTTCTGCAGAATCTCACAGCGGGCATACCTCTCGAACAGCCGCAGTGGATCCCGGTCCTAACGGATGCCAGTCTAGCCGGGTGGGGGCTCATTGAGGAGAGCTCTTCACGCAGGGATGTTGGACTGATCAAGAAATCAATTGATCAATCAATCGACTGGCGTTGCGAGCTGTAGCTCTAGCGCTTCAGGCCTTCAAGTTCACCTAATGGGGTCAAGCAGTTTGGGTGCTTTCGGACAATGCCGCGACTGTGGCATACCTCAATTGTCAAAGGGACATGAGATGCGCGGCTCAGGAGCTAGAGGCAGACAGCCTGTTCGATTGGGTAGCGTCTCGGCTTCAAGCTTTGTTGGTGGCACACATTGCAGGAAAGGACAATGTGATGGTGGACTTTCTCAGCCGGGTTCACGTGGATCCAGGGGAATGGGAGCTTCATCTAGATGTGTTTGCGCAGATAGTTCAGAAATGGGAAGCTCCTGTGATGGATCTCATGGCGACCTTTCTGTCGGCAAAGGTGAGTCGGTTTTACAGCAGAAGACGAGAAAGAATGTCAGATGGACTAGATGCCTTGATACAACAATGGCCCACACACGGTCTCCTCTACGTGTTCTCATAAGTCGAGTGGTTCAGTGCATCGAAGTCCATCGGGGAAGAGTAATTCTAGTGGCTCCAGATTGGCCGCGTTAACCATGGTATGCTGATCTGGTGCATCTTCTCGAGGGAAACCATGGCACTTGCTGACAAGTGAGGACCTTCTGCTACAAGGTCCTCTGCAAATGCCTCTGATGGATTGGTTCTCGCTTACGGCTTGGCCTTTGAAAGGACTAGGTTAAAAATGAAAGGTTATTCTAGTGCAGTGATTGCTACCTTAATTTTGGTGAGAAAAAGATTGATGTCCTTAACTTATGTGCGGGTTTGGCATATTTTTGAGGACTGGTGTGAACAATGGCAGGTCCGTCCTGCCGCAGTTTCAGTTCCGATAGTGTTGAGCTTCTTGCAGGATGATTTCGATAAGGGGTTGGCGGTCAGTTCATTGAGGGTTCAGCTGGCAGCTATTTCTTGTTATCGAGGAAAGGTTCAAGGGGTCGCCTTGGGTGCTCATGCCGATGTGGTTCGTTTCTTGAGAGCGGTGTCCCATCTACATCCTTCGCGCAGGTTGGTTTCTCTTCCTTGGGATCTCAACCTGGTCTTAGAAGCCTTGTCTAGGGAGCCTTTTGAGCCTTTGCATCAGGCTTCATTGAAAGATTTGACCTTAAAGACAGTGTTTTTGGTAGCCATTTGCTCTGCACGGCGGATCTCGGAGTTGCAGGTGTTGTCTTGTCGAGAACCGTTTCTGGTTTTCTCAAGGGAAAAGGTGGTTTTGCTTCCTGTTCCAAAGGTAGTGTCGCCGTTTCATGTCAATCAGTCTGTCTCCTTGCCAGTGTTGGGCGTTTCGGAGGAGAATGAGTCGGATCGTCGTTTGCATCGGTTAGATATAAAGAGGTCTCTTCGTCGATACTTGAAGGTTTCAAGGTCTTTCCTCAAGTCAGAGCGTTTGTTCATTCTCTTTGGAGGTCCCCGTAAGGGTGAAGCGGCATCCAAAGCTTTGATTGCCAGATGGGTCCATGAGGCAATAGCATCGGCTTATATCTTGCAAGGCCGTCAGGTGCCTGTAGGGCTGCGGGCTCATTCTACTAGAGCGCAGGCTATTTCCTGGGCCGAACATAGCTTAGTTCCTCCGGTTGATATTTGCAAAGCAGCCACCTGGTCTTCTTTGCATACTTTCAGTAAACATTATCGTCTAGATGTTCAAGCGTCAGGAGATGCCTGCTTCGGGTCTGCGGTGTTGCAGTCTGGGTGGACAGGTCCCTCCCAGTTATTTACTGCTCTTTTACATCCCAGAGGTGAGGGACTGAACTGGATGGACGATAAGGAAAGAGAAATTAGACTTACCTGCTAATTGTTGTTCCTTGAGGAACTCCAGTTCAGTCCCGATTCCCGCCCAGGGAGCTGGTTGTCACTTTTAGCACAGTCATTTTTAGGGTCTGCTGAATTGGCAGCCGGGCAGTAGAATTTCAGCAAATTTCTTTCTGTACTCGAGTACTGTATGTTCTGTATTCTTCCTCTCCCTCTCTTTTCTCTTCTTTCAAGCGGGAGAGGGACAGTTGCCCTTTTATTTAATGGGGAGTTAGTTCAGTTCAATAGTTAAGTTTTAATGATTAATACTATAGCTACTTATTTGTTGCTCCTTTGAGTCTGCTTTGTCATTAGGTCACTGGAAGCTGGTGAGGGTGCCAGCAGGATATGTACAGTGATGTCACAAGTTTGACTTGCCCAGTCTCCATGCTGCAGGAGGAAGTGCATTACCCAGAGGTGAGGGACTGAAATGGAGTTCCTCAAGGAACAACAATTAGCAGGTAAGTCTAATTTCTCTTTCTGTAACCTGCTTAGAGCTACTCATATAGGTAGGATATAAATGATTGTATTAAATTACATTAAATTGAACATTTGTTGTTCATTTTCTGTTCATTTGGGGGTTTAATTTCCAAACTTTGTTTAGTTCATTTCACCTTCGTTTTAATAAAAATGTTTTTTAACAAGTATTGGAATTTTTTTTTAACCAGCATCAACAGCGCATATTAAATAACAGACGAATGCACATTGAATCAATTTTGATGCACAAAATGTTTTAAGGCATGGTACTGAGCCAAATATGCACTAATAAATGCGCATCCCTAGTGGAGGCCACACAGCATGAGGTAGTCTCCAAACTGCCTATGCTCCACCAGAGCTTCGGATCCCTACTCTGTTATACTAAGGTATAATATGGTGGCAATAGTCCTTTCTATTCAACTGGAATTAATGGAACTTTGATATTGAATCATGGGAAAAGAAAACCATTTAATAACATATGTGTTCTTTCTTACCTGTTATGTAGCAATAAAACTAGAGCTACATTGCAACTAAAATCTTTGACAGCTGCTTAAAACAGAAGTTCTGTGTAAATGAAGCTAAATAATACATGCAAATCATTTAATAGTTTTTCTAAAGAGATAAAAAATGTGGTTTTTGATTGAGAGCATCTAGGAGCCTCTTGATAAGTTGTATTTTGGCCCAGATAATTAAACAAGAAGCTGACTTGTAAATGTATAAAGAAAAGGAACAGTCAATAATGAGTAAATCTTGCCAGACTGGCCATCTAAAACAGTAAAAGATGACAAAAAAACAACCTTTAATGTTGACGCTGGCAAGTGCAGAAGGGGACCTTTGATGAGTCTTTATCTCGCAGCCTGTGCATGGTAGAAAATAAGCTGTACACAAACAAATGGGGAGAATCAAAAGGGCTGCCTGCATGCCTTTCTCTAAACCAGTCCAGAACAGAATTGTTGTCAGACAGATTATGCAACAGATGGGCCATCAGTATTCATTACATATGATACATTATAAACATCCATGATAGCTGGATGTATCTCCACCAGCCAACAGGTTTGCGGATTAGAATTCTGACAGATGTTGTCTACCAGGACAGTATTTCTGCTCTTGCTTTCCACTGCTTCTGTCCTCCATCGCTTCAGTAAACATATTGGGGATTTTCAGACTTTTTCAGCACTTTTCAACTAAAGCTGCTAAGCGCTAATTGGCTGGCTAATTCCATCCATCTGAAGGCATAATTTACCTGCCAGTAAAATCTGAGAAGAAGTGGATCATAAATCCGGGATGACCACCGACCTCAGTATTCAGTAGCACTTTCTAGATATGGCTACTGCCTATTCCCACAGGCTGCCCAAAAACTATCCAGTCAGTGTGGGACAGTCTGGAGGTGGAGTAGGGGCACATGATAAGCTGGCCTAAACTATAATCCAGATACAGTATGTACTTATCTGAATAGTGCCACTCAGACCCAATATTGAGCCACCACTTTTACCTGGATACTGCCACTGAATATTCTGTTGATATTTAAGCACTACTGTTGACCACTGTGGCATTTGAAAATTGACCTTTTTGAATATCAGCCCCCATATAGCCTATCTAGTCTGTCCATCTGTACCAGCTACTAAGCTCTAGAAATTCTTCCTCTCCTTTAGAGACCCTCTGTACATGGCCTAGTTCAGATACCATCCTTGTCTCTGCCTTCTCCTCTGTGAGGCTGTTTCCCACATACATCATCATTTTCATTAAGAAATATTTCCTGAGTCTACCCCCTTTCATCTTCATCCAATGACCCTTCATTCCATAGCTTTCTTACAACTGAAAAAGACCCACCTGCTGTGTATTTATACCACAGAAGTATCTAAATATCGCTATCATATGTCCCCTCTTGCACCTTTCTTCCAAAATATACATATTCAGAGCTTCTGGTGTCCTTGACTAATGTCACTGACTTATCAGTGTGTTTCTCTGGGTCCCTGTTTATTGAAGATGCAGTAAGGCCAGGTGTTATGTGAGTGCTGTGCAATTGTTCAGTACTGTAGTCTCACCTGCTCCTGCTGGTGCTAGGGCTATAGGACCCAAATGCAATTGATGTGCTGATGCTGTCTTCAGTACAACGATCCCAATGGTTTCATCCCACCTTTGCTGTTTGTTATCTTTTGTTATAGTTGTAGAGAGCCTGGGAAAAAAGAGGTTCCTGTATGGCCAGGTATATTAGTATTGCCTATAATACTTTGGGTCTGTCATGGTCACTGTTATTACAGTGGGAAGTAGCAACCATCATGATATGCATAAGGGTGACCTTGGACTGTGCTGGTCCACAAGCTTCTGTCATGCCTTCAATGGACAGCAACTGAAGGTGTTCAGGAGAATTTGTCAGCATTCCTGAAATGGTCAATGTACAGGTCAAGACGCTCCCAGTTCTTTGTCATCTTTTCCCCCAGACTGATGTAATAGAAAATGGTCTAAGTGTATGATCCCATCTGTTATGATGCAGAAAGTAGGAATCATGGCAATAACAAGGTATCGGACTTGCCCACGATGATACAGGTGTTAATAATACCTCCCATCTGTGCCATCTGGATAGTCCCTGCAAGATGAAGAATGGTCCCCTAAGGATGAGTTGCTTCTTTTGCTACATCTGGGGTGGTTAGCCTCTGCTGGAGAGCATGCCCTGGGTCCCTCCTGGAATCATCTGCTTACTGTATCCTGGTCAATAGTTGTTGGCCACCATCCTCTCCATCTTCTATCTTTTTTACTGCCGCTGATGCATGTGTGGGCACTGGGTTCATCCCCATGCCAGTATCCTTGGGTTGAGGCACTAAAGTAACTACTCCAGAATTTGCCCTAGACTCCACCTTAATAGTTCTTACCTGCTTCCTTCCTTCCTTCTTAAGGATTGTGCTAATACTGCTCTTGGCATGGGAGAATCCCGGGAGCCTATGTAGCGTTTAAGAGGTTTTCTGCTTCTCTTTGCTGCGGATGCTCTTATGCTTTGCGTAGTAGGTATAGGGGCAACACCACTATGATGACTAATTTTGAACTCCGTGTTTGAGGGGTGGGTAGGTGGCATGAGAAGATTATACCCTGATGACTCCATTATCGCACTAGCACTGCAAATTGGGCCCACAAGAGATCGACCCATGCTGGCCAGAAATGCATCCATTGCATGACAAACCTTGGTCTGATGTCATTTTCATGGCATGACCAGCAGCTAGATCTCAGCAGTAGCTCTGACTGAATCAAAGGAATCTTTGCCGGTGTGAAAAGGTGAGCAAGAAAAAAAAACATATTGATAGCAGCCCTAAAGGTATTTGTCTTGGGGAGGATGGATAAACCGGAGCTGTGCACAACTCTTCAGAGGTTTTCTGGCTAGACAGATGGCTGCAGCATGTGCACCTATATTTAAAGCTCTCTCACAATAATCACCTGTGTGATTACCTTCTTTTGACAGGCTTTTTAAAGCCATGCTGTTGGTGCAGAAGGAGGAGAGGCATCTACATGCCCAGACAACTATTGCAATTTTACTAATGGGCCTGCAGAGTACTGCAACTCCCAGTTTTATCCTCATCTGTTTCTACATATTCTTCCCCTTCATCCTTGTGTCTCTTACTGACACTTTTGCACTTTCTTTTTGTTTTTTTAAGTGCCGGTCACTAATATATCTAAAAAAAAAAGTCTTTTGCCCCCATTTTACTGTATTGGCTATTTTTATTTCCATTTGTTATCTTTACTTTTCTGACAACTTTAATAGCTTCTCTTAGTTTCTCTTAGATATTGTTGCTTGTCTTCCTCTTTCTGTGATCTTTTGTAATTTATGAAGGTTAACCTCTTTTTCCTTCGTTTTTTGGCTACTTCTTTCAAAAACTGTAGCAGCCTCTTTCTTCTCTTTTATTTACTTTCCTAACATAAAGGTTTGTGGTCCTTAAAATATCTCCTTTCTGTTTTCCCCACTGCTTTACTACTTTCCCTAGATTGTTCCATTCTGCTAACAGCTCCTTAAAGTATTTTTTCATCCTGAAAAAAGATTTCCTAAAGTCTAGAACCCTCACTTTTCAATTCACACTATCTATTGTTCACTGGCCACCAGATGATCATCTATTAGAGTATCAGATACACTCCCTGCCTTTGAGCGATGCAGTGCAGCTGAGTGGATGCAGGTGGTAGAATTCCATGTGTTCACCCTCCTAGAATTTTAGCACTAACCCCTGCTCCCTGGGTTAAATGCCCTGCTGCTATCTGGATATCGTCAGGGCATTCTGTGGCCACAGCAGTGGTGTCACTAATGCCTATCCGGTCAACAGCAATTTTCAGTCAAAGCACATAAAGTTGTAAATATTTAAATCTGTATATATGTTTAAACTATCTATATAACTAATCAGCATTTACTCAGCATTGTAATCCTCAAATTACCATTTTTATTATATACAATTTAATGTTCACTGTAATTTCAATTGTTTGAATAAGTTTCAATGTAATGTTCAAGTTTTGTTCTATGTAAACCGCTTTGATTTTTCTGAAAGGCGGTATATAAAACCGTTCAATAAATAAATAAATAAAGTTAGAACAGACGAAAGGTTGCCTAACTTGATGCGGTTTTGCTGACTGGATTGAAAACTACAAGCCGGGCAAACCAGATATTCATTGTCTGTCACCGGATACGCACCGGCACTGAATCCCTGAATATCCAGTTTCAATTTAAAGCGACAGCAGCCAGCCACTTTAGTAGCACTGGTCGCCACTGCTGAATATACTTCCTTACATTTTATACTCGGTTGCTGGGGAGGTTAAAACAAGGGGTTATCCTCGAACAAGTGCTGAGTGGTGGCAGGCAGTAACCCAACTGACTGGACGTTTGGTAAAGTTATGTCCAATAGCACTCAGAGACAGCTGTGAGAGAAGGCCAAGTCAGGAGATGCTAAGATGGCTATGGAAGATGGGAAGGCCCTACACTCATAACAAGTGGCATGATTCAAGATCAGCTCTGGAAGATAAACCCAACAAACTTCACTCAGCACTGAAAGAAACCCAAGAGCCATTAGACATGCAGGCACATTGGGTGATGAGGTGGGGCAGAAGGTCTCTGCACAGGAGAACGTGGTAGGTGAGATGACCCAGCTGCTGGCAGAGCTACAGCATGCGAATACACTAAACCTCTCAGATGCATAAACACATTTTGTAGCCAAAAAAGATAAGATAAACTACTCCACTCTCCTGCTCCCTGATATCTCAGAGACCGCTGCTAATACTAGACTTCCTCTCCCTGTGGCTCTGACCCTGCTGCTGTCACCACTATCAAGCCTCCCCCCCCCCCTCAATGACCCTCAGGCCACTGCTGAACTGTCTCTCTCCTGCAGTGACTCTCCTCCTTGATACCACCGCTCTTGCTGTTGCTCTCTCTTCCTCTAAAGTGGGCCAGCCAGTTGTTAAGGAGGTTTGGGAAAGTGTGCCAGATTAGGGGGGGGAGGGAAACATGGGCAGAAAGAATAAGAAGGGTGAGGGAGGAAGGAGCATAATGAGTGTCTGGGAGAGGGAGCACAGATCGACATTTGAGGGGATTTGGAGAAACATGGTGAGGGCTTTTCATGGATGTGGGGGAGGGGGAGTATTCTGGAGTTTTGGTGGATGGAAGACTGAACTTGGGATGAGACCACAGAGAAAGAGCAAAGGACAGAAGACTAAGGATGGGTGGAGAGGATTGGAGACTGAGGGAGAGGGCACTAGGGAGAGAGGAATAAAGAAATCCAGAGAATTGGGGAAATGTCAGGGCAAAGGTGAAAGAAGGACTGAGAAAGACGGGATAAAGGATGGAACAAGATGGTGGAGAGAACGGGAATAAAAGATCCATGATGAAGGAGAGGGGAGAGAAAGAAGACCAGGGATAGAGGAAGAGGGAGAAAAAGAACCTTGAATTGTGGGAGGCAGAGAATGAATTCAGGAAGATAATGTGGGAGAAAGGGGATAAGGCATAGAGGAGAGAGCATAAGAGAAAGGGGACAGAAAGGAAGAGGAATGGGGAAAAGAGAATGACGAAAAAGGAGACAGGGAGAAAGAGAAGAAAGGACAGAAGCAAGTGAAGTGAGCAGAAAAAGAAGGTAGAGAAACTATTATTAATATAACCACTCAGAAGGAAAGAGTCAGAAAGGAGAGAAAGAACTGGAACATAAGAACATAAAATATGCCATAGTGGGTCATAGAAAAAGATCCATCGAGCCCAGTATCCTGTTTCCAACAGTGGCCATTCCAGGTCTCAAGTATCTGTTGGGTTCCAAAGGTACACACATTCCATGCTGCTTATCCCAGAGGTAAGCAGTGGATATCAAAGAGAGTGAAAGAGAAAATATTAAAAAAAAGGAACAGAGACAAGACTGGGGACTGAGAAAAAAGGGAAATGCTAAACCAAAAAAAAAAATCAAACCACAGACACCAAAGTTTGAGAACTATTGTATTATCTGATAGAGAACATTAATAACTCATCAGTGTAAATTATCTTGGGACCCATTTCAGACAAAGTCTCTGACCTGGCCATGTCTGCCACATGGAATTTATATATTGATAACAGCTGGATTTCGTTTCCTGATTTTAACATTTTGCGATGGATCATTATTTCTCTTGCATGTAGTACATACTCTGCAGCAATGAAGCTTTCATATCGGGTCCAAGATATTTTGTGGTAACAAAATTTAAAGGGATCTTATTATATATTTTGAGAGTAGATTACTACAGTTTTCCATGGGGACTGTACATCAGACTTCCCCTCCCCCCACCAAAATGAACTGCTGGCTCAATATTAGTACTACTGGAACCAAGTGTCCCAGGCTCTTTCAACGGAAATCTGGTAACCTTACTCTAACTCTGCTCTATGGCCACCTATTAGGAATGTTCAGTCGTAAAGTTATTTGGAAAAAGAAAAAGAAGTCCATGAAGGTGTTATTAGACCTCACGATGGGCTTATAGGGGAGGGGAAGGGGAAAGAGGCAGTACAAAAATTATTTGCACAGGGTAATTATTTGCAAAACAGGTAACACTGGCAGGATTGGTGCAAGGGTATTTAGCACCCTAGGCAAACATTTAATCCTGCAAGCCTCTCAGTTTTCTTTCTAGCCTCCAGCCCCCCTCCCCTCCCCCAAAATTTTGATAATTAAACTATTTGAAAACTGCCTACTCCACGTAGGTAAAATTACATGCTGATGGTTCTTTGAGTTTATATGGCTGTCAGGACTGACTGTTTTGCTTTGACCCAATTAATCTTTGCTGGTCTCCCCCCCTCCCCCCCAAATCTGCTACCCCAGACAACATCCTAGTTTGCTAGGAAGAACATGCCATATTGGGTCAAACCAATAGTCCATTAATCTCAGTATCCTGTTTCCAACAGTGACCAAACCAGGCCACGAATACCTGTCAGGTTTCCAAAAGGTAGACAGATTCCAGGCTGCTTATCCCAGGAATATGCAGTGGATTTTCCCAGTCTCATTTTAAAATGATTTATGGACATTTCCTCTAGGAACTTGTTGAAATCTCTTTTCAATCCAGCTATAGTAACAGCTTTTGCTACATCATCTGGCAACAAATTCCAGAGTTTGATTACGCGTTGAGTGAAAAAATATTTTGTCCGATTAATGTAGCTTCATTGAGGGTCCCCTAGTCTTTCTACTTTTTGAAGGAGTAAACAACTGATCTACGTTTACCCGTTCCACTGCACTCATTAGTTTATAGCAGGGGTTCTCAATCCAGTCCTCGGATCACACCGAACCAGTCAGGTTTTCAGGATAACCACAATGAAATATCCATGAGAGGGCCTGGGGAACTCTCACTGGACTCTCTTCTCAGACCACTGCTATGCCCTGAATCTTTTCAGCTGACAAGGCCACAGATCCATGAGCACTAGCTCCTCCTGTCTGTCTTTGACTGCTCCTGCTGCCATCTCTTCCATTTCTTCTCCATCTTTGTACATCTCCACCTGCGCATGCTCCTTGGAACCATAGATGAAAAATGATACAGGTCAGGCACATAAGGCATTTCAGTACTTGGTATATTTGAATTTGGACCTGAGCTTGGCACATTATAGGCAGGCAAAGTGTACGCCCTTTAGAGAAAGGAGATACTTAATCTAAGGCTTCTATTTATTGAGCTGCGTTATGGCAATAATATGTGTTAACTGGCTATAGTCAGGATTGTTTTTAGCACATGTTAAAAAAACAATGAGCTGTGAAACATGAAAGTGGCTGATTATTATGAAAAATGAATAATGCAGCATGTGTTAAGCCTCACAACCTTCATTATTCATTGAAAATTAAGAATACCCCAAGAGAGGTTGTTAGCTTCCCCCAGGTACCTCCCATTTTGAAAAATATAATTCCATCCCTATCCCTTAAACAATTATTTCTTGGGGTATGGGCAGAGGCAACAGCCAAGATGGGTGCCGGCTCTAAAGCTCTGTGAATAGACAGCCTCGCAACCACCCAAAGAGAGCCATAGCAGCCTGCAGTAAATAAATTTAAGAAAACTAAGGACCCCTTTTACTAAGGCTTAACTCGAGCTATCTGTCACGTGGCCCATTTTATTCCTTTAGCTCGAGCTAAGTGTTCGTAAAAGGGGCCCTTATTCAGAAGTGGTAAGGACGGGCCAGAGGGAGCCACGTAGACCTAGCTACAAAGACACCATGGAGGTCTAGAGGGGAGCTGTGCAGTGCATGAGGCAGAGCCAACCAGACCAGTCATGTTTTGCCACGATTGCACAAAACAGCAGCTTCCTGCCACACCCTCTGCGAGTAGAGCTGCCAACTAGCTCCAGTTTCACCCAATAGGCTTGATCCAGTCCTAGGTTTACCCCACTGCATGCAGGAACTTGTAGTTCTGATATCTATATTGCCTGCCATAAGAAAAGCAAGACTACGAGTTCCTGCATGCAGTGGGGTAAACCCAAGACTGGATCAAACCTGTGTGGCAAACCCGGAGCCAGATGGCAACCTATCTGCGGAGTAGAAAGTTTCAGTAGCTCCGGAATGAGAGAGATGCAGCAGTAAGAGCCCTTGTCAGGGACTTGCGAGGGGTGTGTTCTATGAAAGAGCTTGCCGCCATGCACGTGAGAAGGAGCAGGGAGGCCTGGTGAAGCATATTGTGCTACTGGTGGCTCAGCCTGCAGAGATGTGTTTGGGGACCAAACAAATAAGGTGATGGTAGAGAAAAAAGTGCCATGAAGGTCAGAAACCAAAGGAAAAGATAAATCAGGATAAGAGGAGAGGAGGAGAATAGACACAACAACAGAAAGGCAGGCAGCTGGTGGAAATAAGCAAGGAGAATAGCAATGGACCAAAAGATGGATAGGAATTGAGTGTAAAGATATAAATGAAGAAGACGAGGAGAAGGTAATAGGACAGTAAAGTGTAATAGCGTCTTGTGATTTTGGAGACATCTTTTGAGTGCCAAGATCAGATGTGCTGCCAGAGACAATAATGGATTGGAACCTGGGCCAGTGCTACCATTAGGCGAACTAGGCAGTTGCTGAGAGTGCCGGCCCTTCAGTGGCACCTAGTGGCACTGCTGTCGCCAATCTCAGGACCTATAGTAGCAGGAATGACTGCAAACAGGCTTGTGGCGCTTACTTTTAAAATTTGGCACCACGGCGCTGTTTGCTTCCGCCCCTTCGGATCACCCAATGCTGATTTCCCAACAGGAAGTTGGCATTGGGATGTCTGAGGGGGCAGAAGCAAACAGCCCCGTGGTGCCAAAGTTTAAAGGTAAGTGTCGCAGGGCTGTTTGTGGCCATGGCCACTGCTGCGTGTCCCAGAGAGGGGCGTTAGCAGCAGCAATGGGTGCCGTGGGTGGGGCAGACGCAAGAGTTGAGGTTCGCCTAGGGTACCTCATCTCCATGCACCGGTTCTCATTGGAATATTTACTGACCCGATGAGATTGTGTGAGTGCTGGCTAGGCCTGCAACCAAGAGTGCAATGAGTATAGGAGAGAGAGATGGGGACTTTCGAATGCCAAATAAATCCAAAAAGCAGCAAATTGAAAGACAGGCCAAAAGCGCAGAGTGCATAACGGCAGTGGCAGAAAATCAACGAACACTTATAACGTCAGAGGAAGTAGCAAAATACCGTACCTCATTGCAAAATAGCTTCTTCCGTAGACTTTAATGGGGACGAATGGAACAAATGCATGAATGATTCAAAGACTAGCTGAATGGATATAGTCTGATGAACAAAAACGAGCCCGAAAACCTTTGATGCGCATATGCCTAGTACGCACTGACCAAGTAGGAATTGTCAAGGGTAGGCATGCTTGAGCGAAGATCCTAAAAGTGATGGCAGTGGAAAGAGCAAGAAAGCAACTTTTCGTGCCTGTATGAGTGAGGGTGGGATATCCAAAAGTGTGTGTTGGGGGGAGGAGGAGTTGTGAACAGAATGTGCTGTTTTACTGCACATTAATAAATAGGGGCCTAATTTTTTCTGTTGAGGCAATAGAGGGTTAAGTGCCTCACCTGAAATCACAAGCAGAATGGGATTTTTTAACATTCTTGATAGTAAGTACCTATAATATAATAATACCTAAAAAAGTATTCCTTTTTATGCCCTAGTTTTTCCAAATGTAAGGCTGCATTTAAGCTGCTGTGGTCTTTTCCAGCTCTTCAAAGGTAACACTATGATGCTACTTAAGAGACACGGCAGGAGTGGCAAAAATCTTTAGAATTCTGTATGCTGAAAGCTCCTAGAAGACACTGAGCTTTTAAATTCAAAGATTTTGAGAAATTTTCTTTCTCATTTGCTTTAAGGTTCCAGTACAGTAAAATTATTTTAATAAGTTTCTTCCAGAGCCGGGACCAGCTTTTCCTGTCCTCAGGATAGATATTCTGAATTATGCATGCCCACTGAGGCCACACTATTACTACCACTACTACTATTAATCATTTATATAGTGCTAAAAGGCATACACAGTGCAGTACAGACACATATAGAAGACGGTTCCTGCTCGCAGAGCTTACAATCTAATTAAGACAAACAGCACAATATAAGAGAAATAAGGGGTTCAATAGAGAGAGGAGACACAAGGGGAACAAACGATTAGGATCCCAAAGTGGCCTCAAAGAGGTAAGTCTTTAGCATGGATTTGAAGAGGGAGAGAGATGAGACTTGATGTAAAGATACAGGAAGTTTGTTCCAGGCATAAGGAGCAGCAAGATGAAAAGATCGAAGTCTGCAGTTGGCAGTAGAAGAAAAGGGCATAGAGAGAAGAAAGCCAGAGGAGAAGCGGACTTCACAAGGAGGGCTATAGGGAGAGAGAAGAGAGGAAAGGTAATGAGGGGCAGTAGAGTGGATGCATTTATAGGTTAGAAGGAGAAGTTTGAAATGGATGCAGAAATGAAAGGGAGCCAGTGAAGTGATTTCAGAAGAGGGGTTATATGAGTGTATGGAGGCTGGCAGAAGATTAGCCACACAGCAGAGTTCTGAATAGATTGAAGAAGAGAGAGATGACTCTGAGAGAGACCAGCAAGGAGGAGGTTGCAGTAGTCAAGACAGAAGGTAACTAGAGTGGACAAGAGTTTTAGTAGTGTGTTCAGAGAGGAAGGGGCACATTTTTTAATGTTATGTTAGCGAACTGTTGAATGTGTGTGTGGAGAAGAAAAGGGAGGAGTCAAAAATGACCCCAAGGTTGCAGGCTGAGGAAACAGGAAGAAGAGTATTGTCAACAGTGATAGAGAAAGGAGGAAGGGGAGAGGAGGGTTTACAGGGAAAGATAAGTTTGGTTTTAGCCATGTTCAGTTTCAGATGGCGGTGAGACATCCAGGCAGAGATACAAGCTTGGAGTGTAAGAGAAATGTCAGGTGGAGATAGATGGATTTGAGAGTCATCAGCAAAAAAATGATATTGAAAGTCATGGGAGGAGATGAGGGCACCAAGGGACTGGATGTAGAGGGAGAAAAGGAGAGGGCCTAGAATAAACCCTTGGGGTACACCAACTGAAAGAGGGATGGCAGTAGAGGAGAAACCACTAGAACAAACACTGAAAGAGCAATTGGAGAGATAAGAAGAGAACCAGGACAGCACAGAGCCCCTAAAACCAAATGAAGACAATGTGTCGAGGAGAAGGTGGTGGTCAACAGTGTCAAAAGCAGTGGTAAGGTCAAGAAAAATGAGGACTGAGTAAAGACCCTTGGATTTGGCCAGGAATAAGTTGCTGGAAATTTTGGCAAGAGCTGTTTCAGAGAATGGAAGGGACGAAAGCCAGATCGAAGTGGATCTAGGAGGGCTTGAGAGGAGGGAAATTCAAGGCAACGGTGGAGAACCACACATTCAAGAAGTTTGGAAATGAAGGGAAGAAGGGAGATGGGTCAGTAGTTAGAAGGACAAGTAGGGTCAAGTGAAGGTTTCTTGTTGAGAGATGTGACCACAGCATGGAGAGCTATAGGTTGAGAATATGTGAGATGGAAGGGATGATGGAGGAGGAGATGGAGTTGAGGGGATGGGTGGGGATAGGATCAAAAGAACAGGTAGTGAGTTTACAGGAGGAGAGAAGAAGAGAGGTTTCTTCTTCAGAGATTTTAGAAAAGGATGGGTGGTAGAAGTTGAGGAGAAAATGTATTGGAGAGGGGGAAGAGGGGGTGAAGAATATTTATTAGGGAATTGAAGAGTAATCTTATGGACTTTGTCATGGAACTAGTTGGCTAGTGTTTGGGCAAAGACAGAAGGAGGGATTGGAGGAGGTGGTGCCTTAAGAAGAGAATTGAGAGCATAGACAGCGAGGGTTAGAGGTAAGAGTCAGATGGATAAAATAGTTTTCCTTAGCGAGTGCAATGGCAGACTGGGAAGAAGTAAACATGGGATTTGAGACAAGTGCATTCAGCTGAGCTGGCATAGGAGTGTAGGTAGTGGGTATTTGAAGACAGCCAGGGCTGAGGTGAAGTGTGCCTCAAAAGACATACTATTTTATTTTTATTATCTTATATACTGTGCTATTCTGCATCAGTGTGGTTTACATTGAACAAACTGAAATTACATTGAACAGGGCATTATAACTTGGAGATAACTATTTTACAGGGAACATGGGCTATGGAGGGTTAAGTGGCTTACCCAAGACCACAAGAAGCATCTGTGGGACTAGAAACCCCAGTCCTTCTGGCCCAAGGTTGCTGTCCTCTAGTGGGATTTGAACCCCTGACCTGAAGTACCTTGCCCCCAACCACTAGGCCACTCCTCCACTACTATGTGCAGAGCAAGAGTATCCAGAGTAGAGGAGAGAGTGGTATTATAGGAAACTATGGTCTCATCAACAGACTTAGAGGACAAAGCGGAAGAAAGAAGAGAAGAGACTGTAGTGGATAGAGTCAGTGGATTGATAGCATGAAGATTCCTAAAAAGATAGGAGGAAATTGGACGAAATTGAGGTGGGAAGTGATAAAGAGTGAACCTTAAGAGGTAATGGTCAGATAAAGAAAGGACTGAGGTGCAGAAATTAGAAGGTAAACAATTAGAATAGAAAATGAGTTCAAAGCAGTGGTCAAGCTGATGAGTGGGGGCAGAAGAGCAAAGCTGGAGGTTGAAAGAGGAGGTAAGGGCAGGGAGCTTAGAGGCATAGGGTCAGAGGGGTTATCAAGAATAAGGGATGGGGAGGAAAAATCTTTGGGCTCAGGCCCGTTTGACCGGTGGCAGGTAGCTTGGTCAGTAAGAGGAGAACCAGAAACAGTGTCAGTATCCACACTGGTATCCCTCCATGTTAACCTCACATGCCATTAAAAATATCAATCCTGCCTGCGCCATCGTCCTCCCTCCCACTATATTTTTTTAATATGAGCTTATGAAAAATTCAGTTTACCATGCATTCAGCACAACAAGCTACGCCTATAATAATACAAATATTACTGTTTTCATGGAACAGTAAAGAGTTAAAATGAGAGGAAAAAATTTATTATGAAGGAAAACTGTATAATTTTATTTGTTTCAAAAAATTTGGCAAAATTATAAAGGATGGAATATAACCAAAATAATCTACTGGCTAAATGCCAGTAAATCTACTGGCATTTAGCTAAATCTACTGGCTAAATGCCAGTAGACTAGGCAGCCCAAAATAATTTTTCAAAAATACCGGACCAGGTAGTGGGTAGAAAGCATCCGCCATCTGATCTGTGGGGCCCTCTATCTGATATTTGAACTGCATGAGCTCTGCAATCCAGACAGCAGACATTTCCACCCTGCTGGAGGCTAGGAAAGAGAATAGAGAGAGATCACAGACAGCTGATAACTCACTTGTTTAGGAAGGCTGAAGTAGAGCAGAGCGAGAAGGAAAGGAACGCTGGGCTACACAGACCTTTTCTTCACACCCTCCACTCCTGAATTCATATTCTCGATCAGATACTAAAATAGCTTCAAACCTTTGGCGGCTCTGGCTCTGCAGCTTTTGTCTCATTCTCTGCCCTTGTCTCTATTCCATTGTTTGTTTCCATTCTCTTTGGTTTGCCCCTTTCTTTTTCGGCATGTTTCTCATTAGGCAAAATAGCCTATTGTTGATGGTCAATGGATCTGCCTGTCTGTCTGTCTGCATAGTTTTGTTTGTGCATGTGCAAAGAAAGCTATGCCCATGGAGACAGAATGCAGCAGGCTACACACACCCCATCCCCACACTACACACACACACATGCATATCCCTCCACACCACATATATCCACACACTATCTCAAGTTAGACACAAGCAGGCTTATTCCGTCCCAGACGTAGATCTCCTCTGTGTGTCCTGTCTGAACCGTACGTACAGAGGGGTTTGCGATTCTGATCCCGCGGGCTATGTCTAGCCCCACAGGATCAGAATTGCGATCAGTCATGTACGTGCAGGCTGGGACTGTGATTCAGTCCAGCCTGCACATATATGACCTGCCCGATTAACTCGGTCAGCACTTTTAAATGGAGCTACGGCACCATGGCGTCTGGTTGCCATGGCACTGCGGCTCCATTTAAAAGTCACGATGCCAGCCTCCAGATAAAAGTGTTTATTCCCCACACCCCGACCCCTGATCTGGCCTCCTAAGGCCAGGGTCGGGCTGCAGGGAAGGTCCTCTGGCTCCCCCTGCCCCATCCGCGCCCCAGCATAAAAAAAAAAAAATGTCCAGGGAAGTTATTCCATCTCAGAGGTGGAATAACTTCCCCACACATGTCGCCAGCCCTGGACTTACAGGGCTGGCATTAGAATTGGTCCTGTATGTCCAGGGCCGGCGACCACCCAGCCTCTGCCAAGATTCTGCCCCCTAGCTGCCCCTCCTCCCTCCCATCTAACTTCCCCGCACAACCGGCAGGGAAGTTAGACGTGGCCGGAGAAGGCACGAATAGCGGGGCTGCATGTCCATCCCCGCTATTCGTGGCACAGAATCGGGCCCAAAGGAGGGATATACAGCAGCTACCGAATTCTTACCCCAGATACCGGCATTGAATATCTGGGTTACCACAGAACCCAGAAACTAACCAGGCAGCAGCAATATTGAGCTGCTGCCTGGTTAGCTTCCAAGGGGAAAGATGGACCAGCCTTTGCTATGCCTGTCTTTATCCGCTTGTCACTAGCCGGTCAGTGGCTCAATATCACCACTGCCAGTTAGCGATGGGTGCCACCTCTGCTCCACCTCAAAACACCCACGACACGCCCTGGGAGAGAAGAGCCAACAGGCCTGCATTGGAGGTAGCACAGCAAGCCCCTGACTTTAAGGTAAGCTTGCCATGCTGCATCAGAAGTGTGAGCTTGGCGGAGGGGAGGGTGGGGGGTTGCATTACAAGGGGTGGCACCGGTCGCAAGGGGGGAGTATCAGCTCCTGGGTGCCAAGGGGGTTGGGAGCACCTCTGCGCATATCCATACCAGCTACTAAGCTCTTCAATCCTTTCTTTTCCCTTCGAGATCCTCTGTGCTAGTCCAATGCTTTCTTTCCTTATCTCTACTGCCTCCTCTCTTTTAGCAGTGTTTCCATTTATTTACTCACTACAGAGGTCAGCAGGAGATTATGCGCTTAGGTGCATTTCTGACTGCCTCCAATGATACTTCGCTAATTTTATTGAAGACAGACATCCAGAGGCCCTGTGGCAACACTGTTCAGGGTAAGTACAGTGTTGCTGCACTTTGCCCCCTCTTGCTAATATTAAGGCTTTTGCTTGGGGGCCCCGCATTTGAACTTAAGTCGCTGTTCCTGTCACCTCTTACTCGCTGTCTTATGGGTTCCCTAAACCTGAGTGAACTCCAGTCTGACAATCTTTCAAACTTCCAGCTTTGACAAAACACCAAGATCCTCTGGAATCACTCCAGTTTAACATCTGAGTACGCATGCTCATTTCCTGTGACTTCCAACCCTGGTAAGCCATTGCCTGCAGATACTACTCCATTTTCTTTCCAAGGCCACAAAAGAGAAAAGATCCAAATATTCCCTTTTTTCCTTTATTCCCAAAGCTCTGTCCTGATACTTAAGGTCAAGTAAATCAAATATTGAATGTTAATGATTGTCTGGGCCCTAATCAATCTGGAGACAGCATTTATTTATTACTGTAAACTGCTTTGGTACTAACCCATGTCTAAGGTAGTATATCATGATTTTAATAAACAAAACCTTCAACAAAGTTCCTCATGAGAAACTCTTGGCGAAAATAAAAAGTCAGGGGATAGGAAGTAGTGTACTATTGTGGATCAGGAGCTGGTTAAAACATAGAAAACAGAGAGTAGGGGTACATGGCTAATTTTCTCATGGAGAAAGGTGAATAGTGGAGTACCCCAGGGATCTGTGCTGTATCTGCTGCTTTTTAACATATTCATAAATGACCTGGAAATGGGAACAACAAGTGAGGTGATCAAATTTGCAGATGACACAAAATTATTCAAAGTTGTTAAAACACAAGAGGATTGTGAAAAATTGCAAGAGGACCTTGATAAATTGGAAGACAGGATGTCCAAATGGCAAATGAAATTTTATGTGGACAAGTGCAAAGTTATGCACTTAAGGAAGAAGAACCCAAACTACGGTTATATGAGGCGAGGTTTCACATTAGGAACCACCACTCAGGAAAAGGATTTAGGCGTCATCATGGATAATATGTTGAAACCCTCTGCCCAGTGTGCAGCGGCAGCCAAGTGAGCAAATAGAATGCTAGGAATCATAAGGAACGGATATTATAATGCCTCTGTATCGTTCAATGGTGCGACCACACCTTGAATATTGTGTGCAATTCTGGTCACCATATCTTAAAAAGGATATAGCAGAATTAGAAAAGATACAGAGAAGAGTCACCAAAATGGGAAAGGATTAGAAGGATACTCCTATGAAGAAAGGCTTAAAAGATTAGAGCTCTTCAACTTGGAAAAAAGAAAGCTGAAGGGAGATTTGATAGAGGTCTATAAAATAGTGAATGGAGTGGAACGGGTAAACGTGGATGGGTTGTTGACTCCTTCAAAAATTAGAAAGGCTAGGGAACATGTAATGGAGCTACAGTATAGGCCAGCGATGGCGAACCTATGGCACGCGTGCCAGCTGTGGCACGCGAAGGCCTTGCAGCTGGCACGCGGGTAGGTCCGCAAAAAAGAAAAAGCTGGCTCTGGCTGCTGCCGCGGACGCGGACGCGGCAGAGTGCAGTGTCCCGCGGGGCCCCCTCCGCCCGCTAAGCCCCTCTGCAAGGGCTTTCAGATTTGCGAGGGAGAGCATCTCCCTCACGTCTCTGTTAAACCCGCAGGGGCTAATGGGAAATTTCCCATCAGCCCCTTTAGACGCGAGGGACTGATGGGAAATTTCCCATTAGCCCCTGCGGGCTTAACAGAGACGCGAGGGAGAAGCTCTCCCTCGCGAATCTGAAAGCCCTTGCAGAAGGGCTTAGCGGGCGGAGGGGGCCCCGCGGGACATTGCATTCTGCCGCTGCCGCGCAGCAGCAGCCAAAGCCAGCTTTTTTTTTTTTTAATATGCCGGGGGGGGGGGGTTAGGACTGCTAATGGGCTAGGGGGGGGGTAGCGGGTAGGACTGCTAATGGGCTGGGGGGGTAGGACTGCTAATGGGCTGTGGGCTGATGGGGGCTGTCTGGAAATGGGGTGATGGGGGGTTAGGACTGGTAATGGGCTATGGGGGGGTTAAGACTGCTAATGGGCTTTGGGCTGATGGGGGCTGTCTGGAAATGGGGTGATGGGGGTTAGGACTGAAAATTGGCTATGGGGGGGGCTAGGACAGGAAATGGGCTGATGGGGAGGGGTTAGGACTGGATGGGCTGTGGGCTGTTGGGGGGGTTAGGACTAGTAATGGGCTATGGGGGGGTTAAGACTGGTAATGGGCTGTGGGCTGATGGGGGCTGTCTGGAAATGAGGTGATGGGGGGTTAGAACTGCTAATGGGCTATGGGGGGGAGGTTAGGACTGATAATGGGCTAAGGGGGGGCTAGGACAGGAAATGGACTGATGGGGAGGAGTTAGGACTTGAGGTGGGCTGATGTGGTTAGGACTGGTAATGGGCTGTGGGCTGATGGGGGGGGGTTTAGGACTGGCAATGGGCTGCGGGGGGCTGACTGGAAATGGGCTGATGGGGTTAAGACTGGAAGTGGGCTGATGGGGGTTAGGACTGGTAATGGGCTATGGGGGGGTTAGGACTGATAATGGGCTATGGGGGGGGGTTAAGACTGGTAATGGGCTTTGGGCTGATGGGGGATGTCTGGAAATGGGGTGATGGGGGGTTAGGACTGGTAATGGGTTATAGGGGGGGCTTAAACTGAAAATGGGGTGATGGGGGTTTAGGACTGGAAGTGGGTTGATGGGGGGCTAGGACTGGTAATGGGTTGGGGGGTTGCTATGACTGGAAATGGGCTGAGTGGAAGGGGAGGCTTGAACTGCAAATAGCTGATGGGGAGGGAGCTTGGAATGGAAATGGGCTGTGAGGGAAGGGAGCTAGGACTGAAAATGGGCTGATGGAGCAGCTAGGATAGGACTGGAAATGGGCTGTTGGGGGGAGCTAAGATTGGAAATGGGCTGTGGTGGGGGCTTGAATTGAAATGGACTCATGGAGGGGCTAGAACTGGAAGTAGGCTCATGGGGGGGGGCTTGGACTGGAATTGGACTGAGTGGAGGGGAGCTATGATTTGACATGGGCTGATGATGGGGCTAGGAAATGACTAGAAATGGGCTGATGGGGGGCTAGGATTGGAAATGAGCTGATGAAGGGACTCAGACTGAAAATGGATGGGGGAGCTAGGACTGGAAATGGGTTGATGGGGGGCTAGGACTGGAAATGGGCTGATGCAGGGACTAGAAAGGAATGGATGCTGGGTGAGACTGGAACTAGAAGGGAGCTGATGTTGGGGGAGGATTAGAATGGGATGGGGCTGGGAGAGTAAAATGGAGAGGGGAAAAATATTTTGTGTGGGAGGAATGAAAAATCTACAATTGGCCGGGTATTGGGAGAGTAAGTGGGGATTGAGGATGGAGCGGTAAAATTTGTGTGGATGAAATAGGAATGAGGAAAGAGCAAAAGGAGAAAGATTAGTATGTTAAAGCAGATGTAGAGAGAGAGAATGGAAAAAAAGACTAGAAGAGAGAAGAAAGAACAAATGGACAGCAGACGATGGAGAGTTAGCAGAAAACATGAAGAAACCAGAAGAAAGTGGCTGGAGCAATTGCAACTGAAAAAAAATGCACAAAAGGTAGAAAGATATCTCTTTATTTTGAATTTATTAACTTGAATATGAAACCTCTGGGAAATGTGCATCATTAACGTCTGTGCTTTGTTTGGTACAAGAGGAAATTAATTTATAGTTTTATTTCTACAGTGTTGTACATTCCAAGTTTGGCTTTTGGGGTTCCCAGTTTAATTATTGCCTTCCTGTTTCTAAATTGTGATTCCTTGTTTGGTGATGGTCTATGTTCTGCATGTGTAACTGAGCTGAGGTTTAATTGACGTGCTGGCACTTTGAGGAAATTCTTTGGTTTTGTGCGGCAGTTTGGGCACTCGGGCTCAAAAAGGTTAGCCATCACTGGTATAGGCCATTTAAGACAAATAGGAGAAAATATTTTTTTCACTCAACGTGTAATCAAACTCTGGAATTCATTATTTCTATCTTTTATAAAAAGGATGGATGCAGTAAAAGCTGTTAGCATAGCTGGGTTTAAAAAAGGTTTGGACAAGTTCCTGGAGGAAAAGTCCATAAACCATTATTTAAAGAGGACTCAGGAAATCCAAGGCTTACCCTGGGATAAGCAATGTGGAATCTGTATGCCTTTTTGGGAACCGAGCAGTTACTTGTGACCTGGATTGGCCATTGTTGGAAACATGATGTTGGACTGGATGGACCTTGGTCTGAGTCCTTGGTACTGGAGGCACAGTATTGCAATGGTTCTGATCTTTGCTGAGTAATAGAATGCAGTGACTGAAAGTGAAAGATGGAAGATGAGGTATATGGCCCTCTCCTGTGGTGCCCCACGAGGGTTAGTGTTGTTCCATTGTTTTTCAATGTGTACTGAACATGAAACCTTTGTGTACGTTGATCCAACATGGGTGTTATCTTTTCAAGTATATGCCGATGACATACAGATCAGAAGCCCTAGGCATCAGAAAATACCCAGAACAAGCGCACTGATTTGCTGGGGTGCAGAGATGCACTTGCTCTTGTAATATCAGCCCCAAACACTACTGAATTGTATTTTGCCTTGAGCAGAAATTTAGAAATGTGAGATATTAAATCCATATCCAAACTCCCACTGCAGAGGTGGTGCAGCGTAAAAGTCATGGGGGGGAGAGGGGATATTCTGCAGTGGCAGCTAGCTTGGTTATCAACAGGTGCCACTCCTGGAATGCCCCTGGTATACCTCGATGCTAACCGGTTGGCATCAGTCAGGGCATGCAGTGGTGCCACCTGTGATTAACACGTTTAGGAGGTCTGCTGTGTTACCATTTTCAATATCCCCCTCCTCATAGGATTTAGCATAGGTATTTCTACTGCCCATATAGTGACACAGGAATTTTAGAAACCACTAACAAGACAGAACTTGGGGATATTAGTGATCTGTTAGCCAAAATCCTTGGGAAATGTGTTGATTTTACTGTTAGGTTGTATAGCAAGGGCACCAGTAGGTCTGAGACATTGACGACTGGTCATGTTTATAGTTGCCCGTGAACAGTTTTAGCTATTATCAATTTTTATTACTTCTTCCAATCCTTAATGGCTTAGAAAGAGCTGAGTCTCTCTTTTCACAGTTCTTTTTTTTATAGCGATGTTAAATCTAAACAGCTATGTTATAAAGTCTACAGCTCAACATAGATCATTTCTTAATTCTTTACTGAATTGTATCCATGAGCCTAATTTATCACAGTTGTTTCTTATTCTGACCCTATAGTGATAATTCAAACTTGTATATAGGAAGCCATATTGCTTGATTTTATATCAGCGCACATATGTGAAATGTCTAAAAAGTGCATATGTTAAGCCCATTTGAGAAAGGCAACATAGCTGCCTATATGCTTTTATAAAATAGTCTCCCAGAACCAGACCCAGTAGCATGCAAATCCTCACACGCTAATTTACACCTGCTCTAGCTATAAACGTTTGCATGCTCATCACAGCTCCATCTGTACCCTGTCTAAACTCCACCCACTGGAATGCCCACACACTGCATAAAAGAAGGCACTCTGGGCCCAATATTCAGCGGTGGCGGCTGGCGCATCTAATAGGGCTAGCCACCGCCACCAAATTTTAAACCTGGATATTCAACATCGAAGTCATATCCGCCCCAGTGCTGAATATCTGGCTTGCCCGGATTTGCAGGAAGCTTACCGGGCAGCGGTGATATTCAGTTGCTGCCCAGTTAGCTTCCTGATGAAAGTTAGGCTAGCCTTTGCTGCGCCTGACGTTCGCCTTGTAGCCATAACTGGGCAGTGGCTCACTATCTCCGCTACCTGGTCATGGCTGGATGCCGCCCCCAGACTGCTCCAATGCCAACTGGTTAGCATTGAGGCATGCAGTGGCAGCACCTGCGGACATTCAACAGCACTAGTGCCCCTGAATATCCCAGATAAAGGGAGTAACATGATTAGCAGGTCTTAAACAGGAGCAGCCACTTGGCTTCCAGGAAGCCCACAAGAGCGAGGGTGGGTGCACTAGGTTTGCTAGTCACACAGGGTGCATTTCTAGTTTAGTATGGTGCTGATACAAGCAATGGGGTTCAAGAGTGTGAGTGCATGTGTATGAGGTAAGTCCAGATCATATATACTTGTGAAGATGGTTGTAAGAGCAAGCGATGAATATAAAGGAGTGGGATAAACAGGTGTGGATAGTGTGGTGAAAATTCTTTTGGAGTACCACTCAGCAAAGGAATTGTTTGCAACTTTTTCTTGAGACTGTTTCCTAATTCTATTCCAATGACGTCTAATAGAGTAAAAGAAAGTAGTGTTATACAGGCTCACTCTCATGATTTTCCATAGGAAAAAAGAAAATAAACCACATTTTTTTCTCATAAGACATAAGGAGAGCTATGTTTCTGTGTGTTGAGTTCTGCAACAGCCGTAGGAATGAAACGGGCTGTGGCAGTACTTAATGCAACATAACATCCATTACTGTACATTAACCTTTAGTAAATATTCCCCATAGTTGGGGTACAGACCCCAAAAAAGGCAAATAAAAACCACAAGTGGGCAAGTAAGCATTTAGGGATAGGAGCAAAGGTGGAGAATAACTTGATAAAAGTAGGCCAATAAATTCCCCATACCCTTGCAAGTTACCTGTGATAAGTTTGAAAACATTGAATATTCCCTTTAAAGACAATGGGCCCCATCAGCTAGCAGTGATAAAGCAGCTAGCCACTGCCACTGAACTTTAGACCCATATCCAGACCCCAGCATTGAATGTCTGGGTTCTCTGGGAACAAGCAGGAAGTCAGTCCTCACATATGTTCACGTCGGCACTGACAGAGCCTGCATGGAAGCATCTCCCCAGCTTTCAAAGAAAGCTTTTAGGAGATGCACCATGCATGCGTGGTCCCTTCCCGCCCAAGGGTGCCATCTTGTCTCAGTCCCTTTTCTTCCACAGAGCCCTCTGGACACCTGTCTAGTTTCCCCCAGAAAAAGTGTGTTTTTTAATCTTGTTTTTGACTGGTTCCTTTCCTGCCCCCGAGCCAGCTCGCCTCGGCATCACTCCGTGGGCTCATTCCTGTTTTTTGGAGTTTTTCTTGAGGTATTCCTTGACCGGTGCTTTGCGCTCTCTTTGGCCACAGGCCTTGGACCCATGCTGGGTGGCAAGGCTTCTTTTTCCCCAATGGCCTCCAGCGGGTTTACAAAATGTGATCGGTGTGGTAAGATGATGACCCAAATGACTGCTGCCTCTGCTGCCTTGGGCCAGAGCATTATGACTCAGACTGTGAACTCTGCAGGACCATAACCACAAAGGCCATCAAGAGCCATCAGCTGTAGCAGGAACAGTTCTTTCACAAGTCCGACTCTGCACTGGAGTCTCCGGTGATATCGCGCTCCGGGGGCCCCCTCCAGTACCTCGGTACCCCGCAGCTGTGGGTCCTCCAAGTCGAAATTCCCGGAGGTGGAACGCAAGAAGTCAAAATCCTTGAAGACCACCTCAGAAGATGGATGTGGAAAGAAGGGAAAATCACGGCAACAGGCCTTGGACACCCGAGGACATCCTCATCGAGGACTCCCCCTCGACAGAACCAATGCCAGGCCCAAAGCTCTCCGTGCCGGCATCAAAGACTACGGAGTCAACTGGCAAGGAGACCAGGATGGCGGCCTTAGAGAGCAGTATATCTGCCCTCATGGCCATGCAACGGGCATTTATGTCCAGTTCCTCTGGTTCATCCACACCGACGACGGGACTCTTGACATCAAGGGCTTCCCCGGATGTCGAGTCGAGCCGATCCTCGAGCACCACCAGCCTCGAGAGACTCATCGGCATCGGATGAGGTCTGGATCCTGTTTCTTGGGACACTTGTCCTCTCTGGTGAGTGCATGCTTTTTGGACCACAAGTCCTCCAGAGGTCACGGGCCTTTGTGCTTAAGCCTTGACCATGGGGCCTCGGACTCGTCCTCAGACTTCAAGTTGGAATGGGAGACCAAGGATGAGGAGTCCACTTTCAAAAAAAGCCTTTGTGAGATGCACCACACATGCATGGTCCCCTTCCTGCCCAAGTGTGCCATCATGCCTCAGTCTAATGACATAGCTAAGATGGCAACAATTAAAATATGGTAAAAAAGCAACTCCAAAGGGAAGAGGGAAGGTTGTTAGGTCAGCCTTTATTGCACCTGACTTTTGCCACATTGCGATAACCGGGCAGTGGCTCAAGATCACCACTGTCCAATTATCAACCAGGTGCTAGTCCCAACCACCCTGGTAATGCTTCAGTGCTAACCAGTTAATATGTTTATGTTTATTAAAACTTGATTAACCGCTCTTCAATAAAATCAAAGCGGTTTACAATAAGTAAAAACCAATAAAAGCAAGGCACAAGGCCGGAAAAGGAAAAGAAATTTACAATTTGTAAAAGCAAGGTGGGTTAAGGAACAGTAGGGGAAGGAGAGTAGAGCTACAAGGGAGGTGGGGAGGTTAAAGGCGAGGGAAAAGAGGTGGGTTTTTAGCTGTTGTTTGAATGCTGCGTGGCAGGGTTCTAGGCGGAGGGAAGTGGGAAGGGAGTTCCAAAGTGTGGGGCCTATGAAGAAAAAAGCTGAGGAGTGGGTGGATTGGAGGTGGGCGGCGGAAGGGGGAGGAAGGGTGAGACGGTTTAAATGGAACGAGCGGGGGGTATGTCTGGAGGTGTGAAAGTGAATAAGATCAGCTAGGTATTGTGGGGTACTGGTGTGTAGGGCTTTATGAACCAGGGTGAGTAGCTTGTATTGGGAGTGAAAGGGAACAGGTAACCAGTGTAGATGGATGAGAAGAGGGGTTATGTGGTGATAGGGGGATGAATGAGTGAGAAGGCGAGCTGCGGTGTTTTGGATTCTCTGAAGGCGGTGAAGTTGGGAAGAGGCCAGGCCGGTTAGGATAGAATTTGAAAAGTCGACTCGGGACATAACTAGAGAAAGACGTAGAGTGGAGAGCGCGGAAGGGGAGAGGAAGGGACGAATGGCGCGAATTTGACGTAAAAGATAGAAAGAGGTTTTGGTGATGTGAGAGATATGAGCGTGAAAGGTAAGGTCTGAGTCAAAGAGGACACCGAGATAGCGGAAGGTGGTGACCAAGGATATGGGAGTGTTAGCAAGGGACGGGGCTAGAGAGGGGGAAGGATGACCGTGAGGGAACCAGATGGCAGTGGTCTTGGCAAGGTTGAGGTGAAGGCAGTTCGGGGTCAACCATTGAGTGACGGCTGTGAGGCAGTTATTTAAGGGAGTGAGATCGGGATGGGAGGGGGACGTGTGGGATGTGCAGCAGTGGCACCCAGGGATAGTTAACCCTTGGTTAATGCTGCTGAATATCCCAGCCTGCTAACTGTCTTAATACCTTTCAATAATGGACCCAATAAATGTTTGGAACAATCCAACATTTGGCTGCAATTCGCCTCTTGGAGGCCAAATCAGTTAGAGGTGAATTGCATACTGTAGTCTTTATAACATCTAAATGAATCTGCTCTAATGTACCATGACTCATCATTTGGAACTGGGGAGCTTTTTTTCACTTATGAATTAATTGGCTCATGGACTCTTGCTTTTCAGAGTTGGTCTTGTTTCAAAAGCAGGAAGCTACATGCATGCTGAGAAGCAACTTGGCCTAAAAAGGAATAACGACCAAATGTGAAATATTGCAACATTTTTCTAGTTACATCTACTGACTTTGAAAGAGTTTTTCAAAGGCATATAATATTAAAGTATTTTGACAAGTTGCTCTTGCAATTAGGCCAGGACTGCTGACAGGAAGCCCACGAAGGAGTAGTACAGCTCAGCAAATTCCAAAATAATGATTTCATTGCACTTTTGGATCTGTCCATTTTCATACAGTCAGTTCTAGCCATTTCCAAAAAATCATTGGAGGTATATAGATAGATAGATAAACCAGGGACTCAGTTCCAGGGCTAAGTCGCATGGACTGTCTACATACCTGGCATGGATTCAACAGGGCAAGGGATTCTTCTCTTCAGGGCCCAATGCCTATCATCAGAGTTTAAGAAGAAATTTCAGAAAAAACAGTGGTGTTCCAAATTAAATGGTATTACTTTTAACAATTTCTTCACAGCATACAAGTACAAAATGCAAATAGGCATTAGATCAGTGGTTCCCAAACTTGGGGTCGGGACCCCAAATGGGGTCACATTATCAATGGATGGAGTCACAGAAACATGGCCATTTCTCCTTCTCTCTGGACTTTCACTGTGACCTATGCCAAGTAGTGGCAATCACCAGTCAGCATGTCGCCTATGAGTCAGTGAGCATTCATAGGCCCGTGCCCCCTCCTGGGTCAGCTTCCTATTAGACTAGAAACCCCTGCTGAGTACTGGCGTCTGTAAGCACACACTGATACGCTGACACAAAGGACACTGTACTGACTGCTGCTGTTGCTGCTGCTTTGTGCTGTAGATAAATGGAAGGAGAGGAAGGAGGCTGAAGACCTACTGTTTTTATTTCATCATCGTCTGTGGTCAACTTTCAGTTGTTAAAATGGGGTCATACAGCATAAACGTTTCAAAAGTTAGATTCTTTCTTCCACACATTTCTATGACACCTTGCTTCCCTTATTTTGGTCTTTGGGATCCCTCTGGGTCTTTAATGGCCTCTCTGTTTCTGAAAAACCTATTTGGTACCTGATCTTACCTGTACTTCCTTTTTTCTATCACTATCCATGAAACAGAGTGACCTTTGCAGTCTTGCTTGCAAAATACTGTATGTCTAGAATCTCACCACTAGGTTATGTCAAAAGGCAAGCAACCCATGATAGGGCATCTTAACTTTATGTGCCAACAATGTGGAATGCGTTGCCAGATGAAATATGTGCTATGACTGATCCTAAAAGATTCATAAAGGACCTAAAAACATACTTACTTGAGTGAGCTCTATAATAGTTAGGGCACATCACTTATTAAGGTAACAATACCAGCAGAAACATTTCTTTGAAGGCTTACTTTAAATTTTTAATCCACATTCTGCAGCTGGGTTAATTTTTGCATATTTCAGGAAAATTATATCCATCTTATTCAATATGTTCTAATAGTGATGTTCTTTCTGCTATGGTCATGGCCATTTGATAGGAATATTTAGTCTGAATTTTGGATCCCGAGAGTTTTGGGCCCAGCCTGGAAAGGGTTTTAACAGGTTTTTTATACTGCTTTTTCATTTTAGTCAAATTGGTTTACACTGTGGATTCTTCTGAGGCAATGGAGGGTTAAGTGACTTGTCCAAGTCCATAAGGAGGGCTAGTGGGAACTGATCCCTGATCTCTTGGTTCCCAAGCCAGAGCTCCTCCACTCCACATGATTGTTTATTGTTATAATGTACAATGTACATCAACTGTGAGTTGTAAATGTAAATTGGAAATATTTTTTGTAACTCGCTTTGAATTACAGTGATTGAGTAACAAGTTTTTGAAATAAATACTTAGGGCCCGATATTGTACAAGGCGCCAATGCAGGACCTACCTGGCTAAAGATACCCACTCAGTAAAAGTGCTGGAAATGTGAGTCAAGCAACGAAAATGAGACCCAAACTTAGCGGCAGACACATAGCACAGCATAGATGGGGAAGTGCAGGGAGCCGAGTTTGGATTATGGATGAAGGGGGAAAACAAAACTTTATACTGCAATACCCATGTAAGAACCCCAAACACTATGCAGATGAGCAGGGACGGAATGTGGGGATAAACCCATGTAGTGCCCATCCATAGTACCCGTGCAGTGATGACACTACTGTCAGGCAGGCCCTGTGAACTGCCTGTGCAGGAGCCTCCTGTGGCTGGGCTGATAGATAGCAGTGGCATGGCGTTGAGGAGGATGGCAAACTTTAACCCAGATGAGGCAGAGGCCCTTGCACAGTGCCATACCTGTGCACAACTGGCGGTAGGACATCACTCTGCATGGGTATCGTGTCACTGCACCGTGCCTGTGCACAGCGACACAACTGACAGGGCACCCCTCCTATGCCCATGACCCGCGGGGTCATGCAGGGGCACTGGCACTAAAGCTGCTATTGGTCCTACCTGAGTAGTGCGGTCTGGACGTCCTTGCACGCATATCTCTTGTTGACCAGGTGTACAGCTATGGCAGCGTATGATGGCATGTCATGATGCTGATTTTCAAAGTGTTGGTGCACAAAATGTCATGTGGCTACTGGATATGGGGTTGAACAGGGCGTGATGTGACTGCGTGTCGTATCCATGTATGTGTAAAGGTCCCTACACAGGTAACCTGACACTGCCATGGCTCCTGAGCATCACAATGACAGACACAGCGCTAAAGGCCCAAAGCAAACATGTAAGGCAATCTTTACCACTGCAGAGACCTCCATGGCCCTGGGGCTCATCATTCAGTGGCACATGCCTCCTTTGTGACAGAGGATGCCGACTCACAGTTGCTGGCATGGCAGGACATTGGCAGGAGAGTGACTGCCATCCACCACCACCACAGGGACATGGAGGATATTAAGAAGAAGTGGAAGGTGGTATGGCAAGCTGCAAAGGAGAAGCGGGGCCAGCAACAGCAGGCTGACACCTATGTAGTAGACTGGCTAATCTACTGAAGAGGGCTTTAAACTAGATTCGTTGGGGATGGGTGAAGAAAGCCCCCAGGTAAGTGAAAGCCCCCAGGTTGGTGATACATTAAATAACTTTATGGAAATGGGTAACAGGGGTAACATATGGAAAGCAGTGTGTATAAATGCCCGTAGCATGGGAAATAAGATCCCTGATGTTGAAGCTTTGGTGGGAGTGGCTGACTTGGATTTAGTGGCAGTTACAGAAACATGGTTCACAGAAAACCATGATTGGGATGTTAACTATACATGGCTATACTTTATTCAGAAAGGACAGGGTAGGAAGTAGGGGAGGAGGAGTGGCACTATATGTAAAAACTACTATTAAAGCTTTGGAATTACAGAGCTTAAAAGGGAGAGGGGAGGCATTGTGGGTTAAACTAGAAAGAGGGAAAGAGAAATCTATTTACATTGGTGTGATATACAGACCTCCCTCACAAGAGGAAGAGGTGGACAGAGAGTTAATTGAAGACATGTGCAGCATTGCTAGGAAAGGGGAAGTGCTACTGATAGGAGATTTCAATATGTCAGATGTTGATTGGCACATTCCTGCTGCAGTATCATCTAGAAGTAAGGAGATCCTGGATTCTCTACAGGGAGAACTATTCAGGCAATTGATAACAGACCCCACACGTGAAGGGGCCATACTGGACTTGGTGCTTACCAATGGTGAAAGTGTTTCTGATGTTGTAGTGGGAGATCATTTTGCATCCAGTGATCACCAGATGGTGTGGTTCAGTATTAGGACAAGGGCTGTTAGAATCCATTCCAAGGTGAGGATCTTAGACTTTGGGAAGACTAACTTTGCGAAGATGGGCCAATACCTCAGGGAGTCGTTAGTTGGATGGGAACAGCTGAGGGATGTAGAAAAACAGTGGGAAAAAATGAAAGGGGATATTTTAAGGGCAACCAACCTTTTTGTTAAAATGGTAAATAAAGGTAAAAGGAAAAGGAGACCGCTATGGTTTTCAAAAGAAGTAGCTGAAAAAGTGAAGAAAAAGAGGGAGGCCTTCATGAAATACAAGAGATCACAGAGAGAGGAAGACAGGCATCTGTATTTGGAAAAACTTAGAGAAGCTAGCAAAGTAGTCAAGAAGGCAAAGATTCAAAAGGAGGAGGAAATAGCCAATGCAATAAAATGGGGGGATAAGACATTTTTCAGATATATTAGTGAGAAGAGGAAGGGCAAAAGTGGTATTGTCAGACTCAAGGGTGCAGGGGAGGAATATGTAGAAGCTGATAAGGATAAAGCGGAATTGCTTAACAAATATTTTTGTTCTGTGTTCACAGATGAAGAACCAGGAGCAGGACCTCAGAAAACACCCACAAATAGGAACAGAAGCAAAGGACATCTTGAACATTTTTCAAAAGACTGTGTTCGTGAGAAACTATCTCAAATTAAAGTAGACAAAGCGATGGGACCAGATGGGATACACCCGAGAATACTGAGGGAACTTGGGGACGTTCTAGCAGCTCCACTGACTGAGCTTTTCAATGCCTCGTTGGAGTCGGGAGTGCTGCCAAAGGACTGGAGAGAGGCTCATGTGGTGCCTTTACACAAAAGCGGAAGTAAGGATGTGGTTGAAAACTACAGGCCGGTTAGTTTAACTTTGGTGGTGAGTAAATTATTGGAAACGCTGCTGAAAGAGAAAATAGTGAGGTTTCTGGAGTCCAGCGGATTACAGGATCCGAGGCAGCATGGATTCACCAGAGGCAGGTCTTGTCAGACAAATCTAATTGATTTCTTTGACTGGGTGACCAGGGAGTTGGACCGAGGGAGAGCCCTAGATGTGGTGTATTTAGATTTCAGTAAAGCCTTTGACACTGTTCGTCACAGGCAACTTATAAACAAACTGAGCACCCTAGGGATGGACCCTAAAGTTACTGCTTGGGTTAGAAATTGGTTGGGTGAGAGGCGACAAAGAGTACAAGTAAATGGAGCTCACTCTGAGGAGAAGGATGTTATCAGTGGTGTGCCCCAGGGATCTGTCCTTGGTCCGATTCTTTTTAACATCTTTGTTAGTGATATAGCGGAAGGGCTTTCAGGTAAGGTTTGCCTCTTTGCGGATGATACCAAAATCTGCAATAGAGTAGACACCCAGGAAGGGGTAGATAACATGAGGAGGGATCTAGCTAAGCTTGAAGAATGGTCTAGAATTTGGCAGCTGGGATTTAATGTTAAAAAATGTAAGGTCATGCATTTGGGCTGCAGCAATCCAAGGGAGCAATATAGTATAGGGGGTGAAGTACTTTTGTCCACTAAAGAAGAGCGGGACCTAGGCATGGTTGTGTCTGATGATCTTAAAGTAGCTAAACAGGTAGAAAAGGCGACGGCAAAAGCTAGAAGGATGCTTGGGTGCATACAGAGAGGAATGGCTAGCAGAAAAAAGGAGGTGATAATGCCTCTGTATAAGTCTTTGGTGCGACCTCATTTGGAGTATAGTGTGCAATTCTGGAGACCGCACCTTCAAAAGGATGTGAACAGGAAGGAGTCGGTGCAGAGGGTGGCTACTAAAATGATTAGTGGTCTTCATTATAAAGCATATGAGGACAGACTGAAGGATCTTAATATGTACACCTTAGAGGAAAGGCGGGATAGAGGTGATATGATTGAGATGTTTAAATACCTCCGTGGCATAAATGTTCAGGGAGAGAGCCTCTTTCAATTTAAAGCAAGTTCTGCTATGAGGGGACATGGGATGAGGGTGAAGGGAGATAGATTCAGGAGTGATATGCGGAAATATTTCTTTACGGAAAGAGTAGTGGATCCGTGGAATAGTCTCCCAGTGGAGGTGGTAGAGATGAGGACAGTAACTGAATTCAAAAAAGCATGGGACAAACACAGAGGATCTCTAAAGGTAAAAAGGGGACTGTTGTAGTTGTTATGGAAGGACAGACTAGATAGGCTATGTGGTCTTTTTCTGTCGTCATATTTCTATGTTTCTATGTTTCTAAGTGCCAGTGCAGACTCAGCATCCTGGAGGAACAGGTTCTCCAGTTCATGGATGAGGTCTCCATCTCCAAGGTCGCTGGCTTTGACAGCTCCACCCCAGGCACACAGGAGGGTGAGTAGAGGTCACTCCATGGACTGTGTGACACTGTGATGATGATGTGTGTGTGCCTACTGTCACTGCCTCCCTTGCCCAGGCGGTTGCCTAAGGCTTGGGAACGGGCAGTCAATTTACGTATTTGTTCCAAGTGCCTATTTCTTGTAGTTGTGTAATAATCCAGCCGAGATGGTAATTATAGGCACACAGGATTTTTATTATTTTCAGCCAAAGGAACTTTAAAGATTCCAATTATCAGGATAAGGTAAGGATATTTTCCAACAGCATCAAACAAAGGCAAACTTGCTTCTCTTCAGCTTTGGCACTTAAATGAAAACACAGTATTTCCTCATACTATAAACAAACACAGCACTGAAACTCCGGTGCAAAAGGAATTAGAAAAAAAACCCATCTTCTTTCATAGCTTTAAAACAAACAGAAGTTGTTACATTTCCAAGCAGGCAAACTTCTGTTACACATTGGTTTTTCTTTCTTTTCACCAAGTAATTCCTTCAGCTTGTTGTATCTCAGGCTTTCCACTTTCTAGCATACAAATGCTCACACACTCAGCTACGGCTTAAAACTTCAGGAACCTTATTTGCATATTTCCCAGCCGTGCTCTCTTGAAGGAGCAGCTGCCAGGTTTAAAGCTTCAAAACCTAAAATCCCGATAATTTAAAATTCCCCGTGTTAGAAAATTATTTTTTTGTCGGAGACAAATTCATCCCAGCGCTATGTATATTAACAAGGCACCACTGTGATATCTCCTTTTAATAATATACTTAAAAAGTTACTTAGCTTCAGTAACAGATACCATCCGTATTGCCAAAGAGCCGTTGAGGACTATCTACGTAGCGCTCGTTTCGGGTATATAATAATTGAGAAACCCTGCTTCAGGTACGTCCATGTACAAACAATGGCAACGATGTATTTAGCTAACAAATCGGAAATGTAGTCAGCCATTTAAATCTTCAACGTCTGACGTCATCTTCACGTATGGGAACTGAACCACCAATGATACTAGACCCTTCATTTAAGAGGGAATACCCACCATCAGGGAATCCCTCAACGGGTACATTCATTAAATTATGGTATGCCAATCAATCTGTTGGTTCAAACCCCCGGGGGAGACAGAATTTAATTTATAAATCCAGCGTTGTTCCAAAATTTGTAATTTTTGCTCTCGGTCTCCTCCCCGAGGGTCATGTGGGGCATGATCCAATATCCTCCACCGCAGCGATTCAAATGAGTGACCAAAAGACAGACACTGGTCCACCATTGGAGCTGAAAGAGATTTTGTCCGTAATCGCGATGCATGCTCAGACAGACGGAGCCGAATAGCACGTGTAGTACGTCCCACATAGTATAATGTACAGGGACAAATGATCAAATACACCACATACCGAGATGAACAATCCGTGTGCCATTTTGTAAAATAAACTCGAGCAGTATGGATATCCAGCCACTCAGATCCCACTATGGATAACGCACAGTAGATACAAGAGCCACATAAAAAATGACCTGTATCAGTATGACCAGTCTCTGGGCGATCTTGAGGATCAGTGGTTTTCATAAGGAGATCTCTAAGATTAAGACCTCTAGAATAAGCCACCTGTAGAGTTTTTTCCCGAAAGCATGCATGCACACTTAATACTGGCCAATATTGTTTTAATAACTTGGAAACATGGTGAATTCCCCTTACATAAGGGAGAACTCCAGTGATCTGCACATCTTGATCCAAGTCTGAACCATGCGGTTGAGTCTCCAGCCATTCAACATGGGTAAACCGTGCTCGTTTATACGCCCGATTAATGACCCAAGTGGGATAACCCCTTCGGATAAGGCGTTGTGACAGCTCTGCTGCATGTTTTTTGAAATCCATCAATGAAGAGCAGTTTCGCTTCAGTCGAAGAAATTGACCGAAAGGTAGCCCTTGTTTCAAAGATCTTGGGTGGAAGCTTCCATAATGAAGCAGCGTATTTCGCTGTACTGGCTTACGATAGAGGAGTCGTCCGTCATAAATATATCGGGCCAAAATTTGACCCCAGTGCAATTACAAGTTCTAGAGATGGGGCTGTCATTTGTCCCCACTACTTGGTATGATGGCTTTAATATACGGGTAGCCCTCCATAAGTTTTTTCGAAAATTGCGGATTATTAAACATTTGGATTCAAATTTGGAAACTACTGATTCCTCGCTCATTCGGAATCCATCTCGATGGCTTCCTCCAGGTTCTCCGGATCCGGTAATTGCCACTTATCAGGATCTTATATTCCAACAATTGAAGGTGCAAGAGTCTCAGTATACCTGGCGGTACTCTAACTTGACTGGGGTTCAGGTTCAAGCCTTAAAACAACTTCGCGAAATGGATTTAATAGTACGAAGAGCTGACAAGGGTGGTGCCACGGTAGTCCTCTCTTCGACACAATACCAAACTAGCATTGACCTTCATTTGGCAGACCGGAGTAACTATGAGGTTTTATCTCATGACCCAACTGAGGAGATTCGAAGCAAAATTCATTCAGTGGTATCCACAGCATTTTTTAGAAATTTGATTACCCAACGTGAGATGGCATACTTGGAGAAGCAACACCCAAAAATTCCTATAATCTATTTTGTTCCTAAAATACATAAATCCCTTACGGACCCCCCTGGTCGTCCAATTGTGTCATGCAGGGATTCATTGCTAGAGCCTCTTTCCAAGTTTTGTGATCTATTTTTGCAGCCGGCAGCGGCAGGAGTCCAATCATTCATTAGAGATACAGGGCATTTTTTACAACAACTACATTCCTGCACAGATACTATGTCTTATAAATTCATAGTTTCCTTAGATGTTCAAGCACTATACATGAACATTGATCAAACTGAGGCTTTACGTTGTCTACATGACCATCCTTTGAATCTCCCAGACAGAATCCCTGAATCGTTTATTTTTGAATTACTTCGTTTGGTACTACATAATAATTTTTTTCTGTATCAGCAACGATTCTACAAACAGATTCATGGTATTGCCATGGGAGCTACGGTGGCTCCTTCGATTGCCACTCTTTACATGGCTACTTTTGAATCGTTGTATATCTATACTGACCCTGCTTTTGGGTTGGTTCCATTCTGGAAGAGATTCCTAGACGATGTTTTTTTCCTGTGGTCGGGTTCTCGCCATGAGTTAGATGCCTTTATAGCCCGATTGAACACTCATGTGCCACGGATACAATTTACTGCACATGTTTCCTCTCAAACTCTAGATTTTTTGGATGTTACGGTCTCATTGACGACTGAGGGTTTTCATACAACCCTCTATCGTAAGCCAGTACAGCGAAATACGCTGCTTCATTATGGAAGCTTCCACCCAAGATCTTTGAAACAAGGGCTACCTTTCGGTCAATTTCTTCGACTGAAGCGAAACTGCTCTTCATTGATGGATTTCAAAAAACATGCAGCAGAGCTGTCACAACGCCTTATCCGAAGGGGTTATCCCACTTGGGTCAATAATCAGGCGTATAAACGAGCACGGTTTACCCATGTTGAATGGCTGGAGACTCAACCGCATGGTTCAGACTTGGATCAAGATGTGCAGATCACTGGAGTTCTCCCTTATGTAAGGGGAATTCACCATGTTTCCAAGTTATTAAAACAATATTGGCCAGTATTAAGTGTGCATGCATGCTTTCGGGAAAAAACTCTACAGGTGGCTTATTCTAGAGGTCTTAATCTTAGAGATCTCCTTATGAAAACCACTGATCCTCAAGATCGCCCAGAGACTGGTCATACTGATACAGGTCATTTTTTATGTGGCTCTTGTATCTACTGTGCGTTATCCATAGTGGGATCTGAGTGGCTGGATATCCATACTGCTCGAGTTTATTTTACAAAATGGCACACGGATTGTTCATCTCGGTATGTGGTGTATTTGATCATTTGTCCCTGTACATTATACTATGTGGGACGTACTACACGTGCTATTCGGCTCCGTCTGTCTGAGCATGCATCGCGATTACGGACAAAATCTCTTTCAGCTCCAATGGTGGACCATTGTCTGTCTTTTGGTCACTCATTTGAATCGCTGCGGTGGAGGATATTGGATCATGCCCCACATGACCCTCGGGGAGGAGACCGAGAGCAAAAATTACAAATTTTGGAACAACGCTGGATTTATAAATTAAATTCTGTCTCCCCCGGGGGTTTGAACCAACAGATTGATTGGCATACCATAATTTAATGAATGTACCCGTTGAGGGATTCCCTGATGGTGGGTATTCCCTCTTAAATGAAGGGTCTAGTATCAATGGTGGTTCAGTTCCCATACGTGAAGATGACGTCAGACGTTGAAGATTTAAATGGCTGACTACATTTCCGATTTGTTAGCTAAATACATCGTTGCCATTGTTTGTACATGGACGTACCTGAAGCAGGGTTTCTCAATTATTATATACCCGAAACGAGCGCTACGTCGATAGTCCTCAACGGCTCTTTGGCAATACGGATGGTATCTGTTACTGAAGCTAAGTAACTTTTTAAGTATATTATTAAAAGGAGATATCACAGTGGTGCCTTGTTAATATACATAGCGCTGGGATGAATTTGTCTCCGACAAAAAAATAATTTTCTAACACGGGGAATTTTAAATTATCGGGATTTTAGGTTTTGGATCTTTTGGTAATTCTGATTAGGTTTTATGTCAAATATACTATAGGTTTAAAGCTTCTGCAAATGTTCTAGCCTTTCTCAATGCCTAGAGGCTACCGAACATTCCATTTCCTCATCAGAATTCTTTTTTATTAAACCAGGCATCTCTATTTCCATACTCTCCAGGTCAGAGTCTGCTTGAGAGGCACAGGATTCAGACTCAAAACTATCTGGCTTTAATCCCTTCAGGATTTCTAAGACTTTAGTCAAGGCAGTGTCCTTCCTTCTCTGAGGAATAGTATAGCAGTTGGAAAGTCTCTTAGCTTTTAAGGAGTTAATAGAAGGCTTTAGGCTGCTCACCTTATCTTTTGGAATTGAGCACTTAACAGGCTTTACTGCTGAAGGCTCATGCTCCATGCATACTTCGGGGGAAGGGCTTCTGCTGCCAACATGGCTGACCAACTCCCCTGGGTAAGCTTTCCTTCTAGAAGTATATCTCCTGTCTCCCTTACAGGGCCCTGGGTTAGCTCCAAATCCTCTGGCTGGCTCTTCCCTTCTCCCAGAGGTTTCCAATGAAGCTCCCTTGACTCCCCGGGTACCTTCTTTGCATGGTTCTCCAGAGCTTCTAGGACCTCCTCCCCTCCTGGGACGTTCTGACCTGTTCCAAGCTGCACTGGAACCAGAACTAGGAATCCTCGTCAAGCGTTTCCCTTCACGGTACTCAGACCTCTCTCTGAGTTCAGGCTTCCTTCTGAGTTCAGACTCCTCTCTGTCCTCCTCTGCTGCTTCTTCTCCCCTAAGTTCACTCTCTGGCAGTTTATATGAGTGCTTTCCCCTTCGGCTTCCTGGCCCCACCCCCAGCTGTCCCTCGTGAACAGGGTTGGTAACCATGGAGCTGGGGTGTGTCTCCTTGCTACCTGCTTTCTGTGGAGAGTTTTTTTCTAGTTCAGAAGTTTTAACCCTTAAACTTCTGGTTCTTTTCCTACTATCTGGGGAAAATGCCTGTTTTTTCCCTCTTTCTCTATTCTCTCTGCTTTCTGCGCCATCACACTACCACAGATCTATTCACTCAGGGACCGTCTGTCTGTCCATTCTGGTGAGATGGGGGGGGGTACGGGGGACAGTACACAACAGGGGGTCCCCCTGCCTGTTACACAGTAGGTCTGGCAGCCCCCCAGGCCCACCTTGCACCACCAGGCACTACTCTGTGATGCCTTTACTCTCCCTCAGATCTGCCAGAGAGTGAACCCACCAAGCCTGGAACAGATGAGGTGGGGAGTGCATCACCACTCACTGCTGATGACCCCACTATGCAGCCAGGATGCAGCACAGCCACAAAGGCTGGTGTGACTTCCAGGGTGGAGGAGCCAGAGACTGATGAGCCACCACTTGCTGAGCAGCAGTTCCATATCCTGGATGAGTCAGAGGATGTGGGGCGTGATGATGTGGACCAGGAGCTACTGCAGGAGGGGTCATGTCTGCTGTCCTGCACTGAGTGCATTCAGTCCGAGTTGCGCAGCATCCAGCAGGACCTGGAGGCCATAGCACAGGTGAGGGAGGCTGAGCTCCAGGAGTTGCCGGAACATCGACTGAGTGTGGAGCACCACCAGGAGGCCCAACTGCATCTGATGAGGGAGATGGCGGCCTACCAGGCCTCTGTTGCTGGTGCCCTATGGCAGTTGGTGGGTCTCCAGCAGGCCCAGAGGCCAGGGGTTGGGGTAGGCATCATCAGAGCCACCTGGTAGCCCAGACCAATGTGCAGTGGTGTGTCTCTCAAGGAAGGGCGATGATGCTGCCAGCACCTCATCTAACATTGTTCCACTGTGTAGTTTTTTTAAAAGTTTATTATTTATGCAATTTCAAAGTCATAACGCAAGAAGCACTTGTTACAGAAAAGAATATAAATGCAAGCATTATACAAATACTCAAACCTTAGGGCGGGATATTTACCATACAATGTTCACTAGCCCACAATAATAAGAGGGGGACAAGACCAATATTAGAGGAATGAATTATAGGAAATAAAACACATACTGACACAGTACCTTCACTGTGGTTTCTTAGAGTCACATTAGGATGGACTGTGTGTGTTGGCACTATAATTAGAATGTCTCAAAGATAAGGCGGGAATGATTGGCTAGTGCTTGGGCCTGGTTTGGCTCCCCAACTGTGCTCCATCCCCCTCAGCTGCCTCTGTGGCCTCCCAGTCCTCCACTTTCTTTGGCTCAGGGTCCGGTATGCCTTGCCAGGTTGTACAGGATGCAGCACGATGCAAAGATGATGCAGACATGCTCTGGCCTATATAGGAGCCCTCCCCCACTCTGGTCCAGGCACCAGAAGCAGCTCTTCAGGACTCCAATGGCTCTCTCCACGACCACTCTGGTCCGCTGGTGGACTACAGTATATCACTCCTCCAGTGGGGTCCTGGGGTGCCGCAGTGGTGTCAACAGCCAGGTCCTGAGAGGATATCCATGGTCATCTGTGGGGGCAATGTGAGTATGGCACATGTGCTGGGAGGGGTATATGGTTTCTGGGGTATTAGTTACGTGATATACAGCACCATCTACTAGCAGGGCGGTGTACAATAACAAGCAACATACAGACACATATTAGCTTGGACAGCAGGGCCATTCCTAGATTGTACAGCAAGCATGCATAGGGCTAGGGGAGGGGGGATCGTGCAGATTGTCCTCATGATGGTAAGGGAAGGGGGTCAGGGGCATGACAGAACAGGTGTGTCTTCGGCATGACTTTGAGACGTTGAGTTTGCAGGTTGGGATGGTGGTAGACATGGATGTGGCCTACTCAGGAAGACACATGGAGACAGCTCCTGCTTTGCCTCATGCTCCATGTTGGTGTGTGCTGTCTGCTCAGGGCCAAAGGGTGTCCCCTGGATACCTCCCCCATGTGCACCATTGCATGCTGCCTGCATGTATCTGTGGCACGACAGTACATGTGCCCACAGTGGTCATCAAGGTTCACATTACACACCTACCACATATCTCCCTACATATTTGCATACCACATTGCAGTATACTAGATCAACTGTGGGTTGTATGCCTGTCTGGGGACTCAGCAATGTGTGCACTCACCTAGCAACCAGGCATCGCCAAATTGTCCACCAGCTGCTGCCCGTCCCAGACTGGACCAGCCAAGCACAAAGGCATCATGACAGGACACTGGGTACCATGCACACACGTTGGTGATTGTCATGTTGGCATCCACCACCACCTACATATTCATCGAGGTGTAGTTGTATCTCTTCTGATATGCCCTCTAGTCCTGCTTGGGTGCCCTCAATGCAATATGTGTGCAGTCAATACTACCAAGCACAGAGGAAAATACGGCGATGTCGTAGAATGACTGCATGATGTCCTGCCGCTCCTGCGTTAGGCAATAAGATGCTGCATGTGCTGCAGCAGGGCTCTGGTGACAGCACTCATGCAGTGGCTTGCTGTTGACTGTGTGATGTCAACGGTTGCCCCAGTGACATGTTAGAAGCTGCCTGTCACATGGTATCCTAGGGCAATGGTGACCTTCACTGCCACTGGCAGTGCCTGGCATCTTTTTTTATTTTACATTTCTTATATACCGCCTTTCATGACATCAAGGCAGTTTACATTGAACAAACTCAAATTACATTGAACAGGGCATTATAACTTGGAGATAATTATTTTACAGAGAACATGGGTAATGGAGGGTTAAGTGGCTTCCCAAGACCACAAGGAGCAACTTGGGGACTAGAAAACCCAGTCCTTCCAGCTCAAGGTTGCCGTCCTCTAGTGGGATTTGAAACCCTGACCTTCTGGCCTGAGGAAACTTACCCCAACCACTAGGCCACTCCTCCCTCTGGTGGTACTAGGTTCCAGGTCCCCACTGAGCATGGTGCACAACTCTGTCGTGGCACCATCCAGCTTGTACCACTGGTAGACCTTCTCCTCCATCAATTGTAGGTAACTCACCCTGGGTCTGTGCACATGGGGAGCACAGTACTTGTGCCTGGGATGCAGGAACACTGCCTGCTGCTGTATCACTATTGCTTGTCGCATCCTCCTCTGTGACCGTGCATGCCATACCTCTAGAGGAGCCTGTGCAGTGTCCACATGGCGTCATTTGCCAGTTTGTCCTCTGCACAAATTGGCAAATGACCTTTCCATTCTCGCTTCTCTCCATATTATACATGCTTACGCTGCTACACGTGTTGCCCATTAGCGTTCCGCTGTCCTAGGTGCCACCAACCATCACATAGGCTTATGCGGTTTGTGACATCTACTGGTGCTGCACAGTGCATTCAAATATCAGCGTTACATGGTTGTTATGGAACCACGCCCTGTGACGCCCTCACAGGTCCACAGTTAGCATTGACCGGTTAGGATGGATTTTCAAAACAAGATGCTTTGTTGAAAATCTGGTATGCACAGTTAAGGTGTCCTTCCACGGGTAGGGCCGTCTGTTCTGCATCCAGCACGCACCTAGCGCTTTGAAAATTGGGCCCTTAGTCTATATGTGTGTGTGTGTGTGTATAAGTGTTGGGTCTGGAGGGGGGGTGGTTGGGGGTTGCTTTCTGGGATTAAGGGTATTGAAGGGGACGATAAGCTGAAGGGCGTGTTGTGCAAGGGGGTGTATTGGGAGGTTGAGATTGGTATGCAGGGTGTTTGAGATTGCTGTTGGGGAGGGGGGGGGGCAGAAATCAGGTTAGTGGAAAGCCAGGAGAGCTTCTTGTTTGAATTGACCTTTTGTGGCTCCGGGCACGTGTTCTTTGTCTCAGCAGGCAGCTCAGATGTTTCTATGCTACCTGCTGAGACAGGGAACGTGGGCCACTGTGGTAAGTATTTGTGCTGTGTGTTGAACGTAGGGCCGATGCTGGGCAAACCTCCTTCATTTACCACACAGGATTTTCACTTACTGCAGCTTTAATTTTGCAGTCAGAGGGACAGTAATTGCAAATACTTACTGCACTTTAGTAAATATGCCCCTTAGCGCATAAGCTTCTTTTACAATAATTTTATAAAACTTGTTGCATTTGTAAGGCCTGTTCTTCATGCAAAAACAGTCTCCTATGAAAATGTGCATGGGTAGAAATGCATAAAAAGTAGAATAGGTGCTTTACATAATGGCACCTATTTTTACACAATCTAGATGTGCATATGTATTTTATAAAATATACATGCACATGTGGGAGACAATTTTATAAGGTGTGGCTAGATTTACGTATATTTTTATGAATGTATTTCACACCTAGATTACAAAATCCACTACATGTGTACTTTACTTTATAAAATAGAAATGTAGAGAAGGGGACTGGGGAATGTTTATAGGGTATAGTATCCTGGCAGCGCGTATGTGTCTTTTACGATGGTGGAGGAATGTGGAGGTATCTCCGATGAGGGCGGTGGTGAGTAAGTTGGAAGCTGTGGGGATTATGTGTGATAGAAGTGCATCAAAGACATAAGGTCAGTAAACATAAAAAGGTGTGGCAGTGGAATGAACTATGGAGAGGGAAAGGAGTGGAGCAAGTGTGGGGGGAAGCAGAGGGGGTGGAGGGGAAGGAATGAGGGGTAGAGAGGGGAAAAAGGAGAGAGAAGGGGGAGAAGGGGGAGGGGGAGGAAGGGGAGGCAGACTGGGGGGGAGGGGGAAAGGGCAGGGGGAGAGGACTTGGGGAGTAAGGGAATAGTAGGGGGGGGGGGGGAAGGGCAATTGTCCATGAGTGATACAAGATGTGGAACAGTGAATATAACTGATAAGTATATAGTGTGGGGGAGTGTAGGGTGGGGTAAAGGTGGATGTTGATGTTGGAGTTTAAGATTCGAAGGGGAGGAGGAGGTTTGAGAGGGCATGGGTATATATTTGTTAAAAGTGAAATATTGGCGTGTAACAGTTGTACTATTGGAGTGTAACTGTTTGAAAATAATAAAAACTATAAATTAAAAAAAAATAGAAATGTAGGAGTTCGAAAATACAAGTAAATTTAAGACATGAGAGCTTACGCCAGCCCTATGACTTGTATAAATTCCTGCACCTAGATTTTTCTGGAACATGCGCAAACTATAATATTTTAAAATTTACATGCACCACTTTGCACTCCAGCCAAACTCCACTCATGCCCACGGTGAAAATACATGCAATTGGCCTGATATGCATATTTCAGAATAGTAACTGCATTAAACACGCATGTAAATGTTTATTTATGTATGTATATTACTAAAATACCTAGATTTACATGTGTTGTTCATGTGTAAATCTTGGTGGCTTTTTATAAAATTACCCCCATGATGTTTCAAAATCTAAACTCTAATCAACTGTTTTCAGAAACCTATTGTGCAGCACTATTGTCTCATAATAGATTTTTGATTCTTATTCCTCCTGACTTCTCGTTTATTCAAGAGTGAAGTTGGACTCGAGCTTGATCCCATTTTGGACCACAGAGGATTCTGCTGCCACAACTGTCGGCGTGGTCAGAGATACTGTCGGCGGGTGTGCGAACCTCTGCTGGGCTATTATCCATATCCATACTGTTACGGTGGAGGACGCGTTATCTGTAGAGTCATCATGCCATGCAACTGGTGGATTGCACGAATGTTAGGGAGAGTATGAAATAGGCAGGCTTTTTCTCATATATGGTACAGAGGATTAAGTGTTGTTTAATATTTTTTCCTCAGTTAATCATCTACATAACCTGTATTTGCTATTCTTATACATTATCTTGTATTAACAAAATTATAAATTGTGGGTGGCATATTCAGCGTGACAGCTAGGCTATTTAAAGTGCCGCTCTAGCTGCTGCCGCTTTAATTACACCTGAATATTCAGCTACGGAACTTATCCAATTTCCAGTGCTAAATATTTGAGTTTACCGGACAGTAGTGGTGCTGTCTGATTAGAGGCGATATTCAGCCGTTAAACAGTTAAAGTTATGACAGCCATTCACCTGTCCTAACTTTAACCGGTTAAATTATCCGGCTAGCGGCTGAATATCACCACTAATCAGATGTCCACTGACATTGCCCCCGATCCGCCAACAGGCCATCCCGGTTTTAACCTGCCATTTTTTATGTAGTCTGTGGGGATATTCAGCAGCACTAACTGAGTGCATTTTAGCCAATTATTAGGTCCGCTAACTAGCTAAAATGCCTTGAATATGCCCCCTGTTTTTCTCTGATATTTTTTAAATAGTGTTATATTGTTCCCCTAATGCATGAAAATATGAACTATTCAATAAAATACCTCCATAAAAAATTACTAGATAATAACCATTTGTATTCTTGATAAATGATGCTGCATGCCCTTAACATGCTCAAAAATGTACTGCCCATACTAGAACTAGATCAAGGTGTTTTCTGTAGAAAGCTCTCTCTTCTCTCAATCCAGAACAAACCAATGAGAGGAAAGCCTTAGGGCAAAACCATTTGGGGCAGCAAGGGTTCAAAGGTAAAGAGGGACGGAAGGGTAGATAAGGGCCAGCAAAAGAGAAAAAGAATATCTTCAGGCAGCATACCTTACCAACTATTTCATCTCTCTCCACTGACATCAAAACCTCAGAAGCACTTAAGTGCATCATCTCCTGCTGTCGCTGGTTCAAGTCTCATAATAAGAACTATGTGATGGCTCTAGTGGGCTTTGGGCTTTTCAGTAGGGTTGACTTATATTTAGGAAAATGAGGTTGTTGACATCAGTAAAGACAAATTAAATGGTTGGTTAGGAATGCCACCATCTTCTTCACAGCATGCCACTCTCACATCAAAGTTAAGTTGAGAGATATGGAATGCTACCAAAGGTATTCTTTTTCTCCTTTGCCGGACCCTTCCCTATCCTACTATCCCTCTTCATGTGATGGCTCTTATTGTGAAATTCGGACCCATGGCAGCAGGAGATGTGTTTAAGTACATCTCCTGCTGCCAAGCTGATTGGATAACTGAAGAACAAGGTTGACAGGTGATAAGCAACACAGTTGAAAGTAAGTTTGTTGCACTCATCTCTTCCCAGTCTGAATAGAGGACGTATCTAGTATGGGGGAGAAGAAGAAGGAGATGAAGCATAAAGTACAACGGAAGAGAAAGGAAGAAGGTGAGACTGAAGGGATGGTAGAGAAGCAGTCCTCTGAACCCTTCGTTACATCCCAACACCCTACCTGTACATCCATCTTAGATACTCTCCCCCCAGAAACCCTCTTCATTCTGGGTCTGATTTACTAAAAAAAATAATAATAATCTGTCCAAATCGTAGTATTTGGGCATTAAGCAACTCTTTAATTATAAGCCTGTAAAGGAGAAACCTACTGAACAAGGAAAAGAATTGAAATCACACTGTTCTAGAAATGATATGAAGTTGTAGATTTCATTTTAAAGGCTTGGTTAGATAACAAACAGAAAATGTATATATATTTTTTTGGTATTATTCAAAATTAAGAAGAACTTTGCTCACTGTTTCATTTGATATTTCCTGGACCTTAAAAATTTCTTGACTCACAAAGACAAAATGCATAATATTGAAGATCAGAAAGTTCTTCACAACCACTTTTTTGAGGGCCATCAAAATACTGCTATGCTTTTTAGTGAAAGAACTATGTAAAATATCCTTGAATTTTTCACTTCAAGAAGGATGTTGCTAATGTAGCCTTTATTTAGGGTGGTCCTCCTGTATCCTCCTGAATGATACAGAGATCATTCAAAAGCAGGGCAAGTCACCTCCCAGATATTCTTCTCCACCCTGGCTAAGGGCTTACCAATGGAGAGGGGGAGGGCTGGGAGAAGAGATTCCTTTCTGCTAGACCTAGCTGCTGGCTATACTGTAATAAATTCACTGAGACAAGAATCAGACATATTCCAAAATGATGTTCCAATATAACTTGTGATAAGGAAGCTTATCATAGCTCAGGAAGGAGCTATAGAAAAGGTAAAGTGACTCTGAACAAGCAACCTGTCAGTTCTGGTAGAAATAAGAAAACAGAATTTTCCCATAAAAGACTACCAGTCCCAGAATGCACCAGGTTTCCAACAGCCATTAGAGGAGCTGAAGTGGGGAAACGTGTGTTCAATCAGGAGGGCTATGAGGTAATCCCTAAGCACTCATCTCAAAGGGCAGGGCCTGATTCAGCACAGCTGCGCTGTATTAGGGAGGAGCACTCATCCAAGCAGAATAAGAGTAGAGTTTATTCTACAGATGAGCATCTTCATGATCACCTTGGATATCCAGAGAAGGATCATCAGTTTCATCTGAAGGATCATCAGAAGCAGAAGCCAAACCGGACGGACAGAGAGGGAAAGAAACCCTCTGGAAGAAAGAGGAGAAAAGCCTTTGAGAGGTCTAGAAGAGTCCAAAGCAGTACGTATACTGGGAGGTATTCCAAGGGCCAGCATACACCATTGGACTGGGGAAAGCCGGAGGAATGGTGCTGCAGAGCTAGGAATCACCAGAGGCTACCTGTGAGGGAGACGGCTGCACGTGGAAGGGACCCTAAGACCCGTGCCAGAAGGTATGTGAAGAGAAATCCAGTGTCCAGGGATCTGGATTGGAAGGCTGGACATAAGAACTGGACTACATACTGGCCGGGCTATATAGAGAGGAACTCTAACAGCAATGGAAGCTCAGGTATGAACACTGATCTATGCCCTAGCTATAACCTTGAAAGACAGCAGGGAAACAAGTATTCTCCTGAAAGTGCTCCATTGAGAGATTCATCTGTGCCAATCCATGATATTGAACCCATGCTTGTTGAAGAAGGGGGAATTATTGCAGATAAAGAATGTGTTTATATGGACTGCTCTCTATCCAAACTCCGTTGGTAACTTTCTGTTATAAAGTACAGCAACCATCACAAAGAAATACAAATTTGTTCTTTAATCTGCTCAGAAAAGCTCCTGAAGCAGGATTTGACCCACACAGTACAAAGCAAGCCAGCTAAGGGGTTTCAGCTGGATAACTGCTAGCAATTAAGCCTTACCTAATTGCTTGTGAGCTAGGAGAGAATCACTTCTGAATCTATGTGGGAAGTAATCAGAAGTTAACCTGAAAAGAACAGTTTGTTTCTTGCTTTGTGGCTTTTCATTTGTTGTTTTCCTGATTTTGACTTTGTTTTTCCAAGTTAAACACTGGAAGCAAGTAACCTAATTTATGTGCTACCAAGCATATCTGTGTTGGGAGAAATAACCCCATAAATAAATATCTTATTGGCTTTACCCAAGAGCACAACTAAATTATTGTCAGCAGCTGTGTCTGGTGTGAATGAACTACATTGCCCACAATACCTTGCAAATCATATAGATATATGCACTTGCCAAGACTGTGAAGATTCTCACCCAGGCAGCCGTCTGACAAACTTTACAATGTTTAAAAATACAAGCCCAAAGTTCTGATTTCAACCACTTGAGATAGCAGAATCTGTGTCTATAATCTCTGAATTTATCATCTTCCTAATTCACAGTTGTTCCAGAAGGGTTTGTGATTCTCTCCCCGAGCTTCTGTGTCTAGGGGAAGTGGAGAATCTTCTACTCCTGGTAAAATTCCATTATCTCAGAACTGAGATCTTGGACTTCTCCTCTTGACTCTCCTCATATATTTTATCTTAATAGTCTCTTCCTCCACACATGGCCACCTCATGGACGTCTCTCCACACTTCCGCACTGGCTGAGCTCATTTCGCAACAGTTCTGCACTTTCTCCTTCTCAAATTCAGATGCCACTTGACAGTCTATAAACTTCTCTCTTATGCTTACTTTTAATGTAGCTTGGTTTCTCAGTCAGGAAAAACTTTCCTTCTCCTTAGGTAGGGAGAGATGGATTAAAAACCTTCTTGCCGTTACACCAGATTACAAAAAGGAAACCAGTACTCTCCGTCATTTTCCTTCCTCTGTATTTTCTCCTTTGGCTTTTAAAAATTAAAGCTCAACTCAAATAAAGGTTCAGTAGAGTTTCTAGACTCTCTTCCTTTCACTCACTGAATATTAGAGTTCTAAGTATAACCTAGGGTCCCTCTTCACATGGCAGGGGTCCCTACACCTTCAGGTCCCTGAAGTTCTCTTGAATTATGCACCCAGGTACTAGAATGAAGGTTATGGTACCTGTGCCAAATAGAGTTGAGAAACTCTCGACAAGAGGGTGAATTGTCTAAATGCCCGTGTGATAGGCCCCTTTGTACCCACAGAAATCACCAGAATATAAGTAGTGCTTAACAGCAAAAACAACTTTATTAGCATCTATTAGTTAACAACAATCTTGGAAACTCCGCTGTAGCCCAGTTTAACCAACAACCTTACTACACTAACTTTGTGTTTCTGCTTTTTAGATTCTCTCTCTCCATGAAAAACTCATCCCATAATTCCTAGCAACATGAGGAAATTAACTTAGTGGCTGCTGGCTTGTACAGAGTGAGTCATTCAGCTTCCTGTGTACTCTGGCTGCATAGTTCAAATGAATCCATTGTAGAATGGTCAGTGACTGCCTGCAGGGTTTGTTTTAGTCCTCCAGCAAGCAGCACTGCTCTCTTCCAGTTTTTCACTCTAAGTAGTGAAAGAAAATACCAAAATTTGGTAAGTCTAATACTCAATTCATTGGTAAACTCAATAGGGATGGACCCTTTTTATAGTGAGACTAGGGTTGCCAATAAGGTTGCCAACTGGCTCCAGATGCGCCCGACAGGCTTGATCCAGTCCTGTGTTTACCCCATTGCATGCAGGGACTTGTAGTCTTGCTTTTCTGATTGAGTGCAATGGAGAAATCAGAACTACATGTCCCTGTATGCAATGGAATAAACCCAGGACTGGATCAAGCCTGTCGGGCGCATCTGGAGCCAGTTGGCAACCCTAGTTGCCAACTGCGCCCGACAGGCTTGATCCAGTCCTGGGTTTACCCCATTGCATGCAAGGGCATGTATTCTGAAGTCTCTATTGCACTCCATAAGAAAAAAGAGACTACAAGTCCCGGCATGCAATGGGGTAAATCCAGAACTGGATCAAGCACGTTGTGGGCATCTGCAACCAGTTGGCAACCCTAAGAGAGACCCATCACAAAAGTTAAAATTTAATGAAAAACAAGCACAGAAGGAACAGGCCAGTGATACAGCCTCTTCAAAGCTAACTAAAAATATTCACACCTGTTTTAGGGATTGCTTAGTAATATGGAATTAGGGAAATACCATGGAAAAAGGGCCCACAGGGTACTGTAAAAACATGACACACTCCTCTAATGGTAGGTTCCTTCTGCAGAGACACATGCTGTCAGTAAGGCTACCTATGGGTTCCTTTCAGTAGCATTATCAGTAACTTTAGCATCAGGAGATGAATGAACTTACAAGGCATCTGATCTCAGCCTGTGCCAGAAGAAAGGCTAATGGCTTGGCTGTCTTATTAATTCCAAAAAAAGAAATATCTAGTCAATTAAACATTTTGGCAATTACGCACCTCATTACAATGTAAAACCTTTGGCTGGATTCATGAGTTTTTAGTTTATACAATAAATTTGTTTTACCAGATCATTTAGATATATAAAGCTCCCTTATATAAACAAATATTTCTTTGTGAAAGTGCTGTAAATTCATTTTGGTTCAGAAAAGCATGATATGTTTCAAGTGTCAACTGCAGGAGGTATGTAATTATTTTTATGTTTACAAATTTCTATCTGCTGAAGGGGTTGGCAGATTTTTCCTTTTTTCTTCTTTTTATGCTTTGTATACTTGAAACCCAATTTGGCACATAATTAATATTGTTATATAAGCAACAGCCTTCTGTGGTGGAATTACTAGGGGGCCTGGCCTAAAAGCTCACCATGGGCCTGAATTAGCTCAACCCTAGGAATGGACTTCACTACATTCACTGAAACAAGCCTTGCAACATGCTTCAGAAATGCTAAAATAAATAGTTATTTTGTAACATTTTTCTTTTCCATTTTATTGTCTAAGATATTATAAAAAATAAAATAGATGAGAGCAAGCAATTAGAAGAGATTTCACATGGCTATTTTTAATGGAGCAAACCAACATGAACTGTAGAGAACACATGTTTTGGATCTTACTAGCAAGTAATGAGTGCCACAGGCATGGGATAAATTAACAATACCAGTTAAAAAAATATACTACAGCATTCCAAATGCCGAGCTTCCAATAAAACAACATGTGGCACTGACAGCCTTTGTTGAAATCTATAAAAATATGTAGAAGGTGATCTCGGTGAGTAATGAGGAAATTTTTTCTCTCGGTTGGAAATCTGACGGTTTTAAAGTATAGTGCCATATGTACCTAGACATTTTCCCTCTATTTGGTGTTTAGAGCAGAATAAAGCCCAATTTAATTGGCTAGTATACGATCACTTTGATGTACTAAACTGCAAATTCTTCTGTAGATGGGGTCCTATGAATTCTAAAACACAAGAAACCACCTAAAAAATGCCAAAACGCAGGGGAGCATGTTGACTAAAGTGCTGTAAGTAGCGTGGGACTAATGCACGGTTAGCGCACATTTCTACCATAGCAGAATGATAAATGCAGGGGGCGCAGCCATGGCAGGGAAGTAATATCGCAGTATTTGTATTGGTTGTATGTTATTGGCACCCGTACATCAGGTATGCATACGCGCTGTGAAGGCATGCACTACTTGCCCCATGCACCTGAGAGCTAACACCAATGTGACCCCCCCCCCCCCCATTCCTCCCCAGACAGCAGTATGTCACTGGGACTGTGTGCTGGGTGGATAATTAAGAGCACCTTGCAGATGCCTGCATAATAGAGAGGATTCATCCAGATTTCTGCACTCTGCCGTGGAACCAGAGGGGTCTGACTGTAGATAGGTTGTCCATGGGATCCCAGGGTTTAGCTGCAGTGCAAGGGTGTGCCAGTGCAGAGTCCATGCCTTACAATGTCTGAGACAGGAGCAAGAGCAATGTAATGGGTGGACACAGCCTACCACACCCCAGCAAAGAGACCAGACAAAAATATTCATCCCCCAACCCCACTAACAGCACAGTGTAAATAGCCAGTGAAGGATAAAGAAGGCTGATGGAGGAATATGTGCACCCTGCTGCACAGCTTAGAAATATGGGCCAGAGTACAAGGGGGCATGGCATGCAAATCAGTGAAGCTAGCCCATGGATAGAGACTGTGCTGCGGCCATGTCTAAGAGTTAGAGCACAAATGCTGCATCTGCATGAGTAGGGGCTCCGTTCTGGTGAAGGCAGGGTGCATGTGCACTCTGGAATGCGTAAGCTAGGGGTGCAATAGACAGCTGGATGGATATTCAGTGGATACTAATGCTGAATTGCTGGATTTTATTTAACTGCAGCGGTTGGCATTTAAAAAAATGCCAGGAGTACAATGGGGTAGAATCTTTCCTGTCTGGAAGAAGAGTGTGCCTTATTTCAGTAAAGAATAAGAGGGAGGCACTGTTACGGGCATATTGACCCTTATATGCCCATAACATATTCATGAATTTTTATTTGTATACAACTACACTGCATGAGTGTGTACAGAGATTAGTAAAATGGCCCATGGGTGAGGAAGTCAAGCTTTGCCTACAGAAAGGTCTAACTCTTGGTGGAGTTCATTATACTTCAAGTGGGGTTGTCTGCCCCCAGTCCCTACCCAACATCAGGAAAAAAAGAGATGCCTGTTCTGAGCCTTGGCATGACTTTTTATGCCAGTACAATCTTTCGGCCTCTTACCCACTAACAGAAAACAACATTTTAGTGCTTGGCACCATAGCTGTTGAGAAACACATTCTACTAGTTACAGGGAGATATTCTTATGGATCTTTTGGCCTCTTCTTGTCCCTCAAATGCTGTTTCTACAGCTCACAGTCCCCTGATACTTCTCCAAAAGGCTCCTTCTCCTCTATTGCCAACTCCAGATTCTGCTCTTTTCACCTTGCTGCTCCTTACGCTTGGAATAAACTTCCTTTGTCTATACGTCAGGCATCTTCTTTGCCCATCTTCAAACTCAAGTTAAAAGCTCATCTTTTCACCTCTGCCTTTGGCTCTTGATTTTGCTGTTCTCCTTCCTTCCCCTCTTTTATTTCACCTTTCTTCCTTCCTCTTACCTCTTCTTATCTCTTTCCTTTGTCCTGTCTCTCCTGATCTTGTCTCTTTGCCCTTGTTCTTATCTTTTTTCTACTTCTTTTCTTGCTTTGTCTTTTTAGATTGTAAGCTCTTTTGAGCAGGGACTGTCTTTTTATGTTTTCATTGTACAGCGCTGCGTGCGCCTGGCAGCGCTTTAGTAGTAATAGTAGTAGTCGATTTTTTCCTCTGAATTTCTCACACTGCAGGTTTCAGATAAAATTCCTCCCTTTTTCTGGATTGTACTAAACAGAGGCTCGGTGACCTTGACTTACCTAATCAGTAGCATAACTACCACTCAAGCTGTCCCTGCAGTGCAGGAGGGCCTCGAGGAAGAAAGCGGTCCACTTGCAGCTGCTCTTGTATTTTCTGAAGTGAACTTCCCCCACTTTGGGGGCCCTTTCAAAATTGTTGCGTAAGGGCCCATAATTTGAACGTCTGCCATTGCACTAAGCCCATTCTTTTTATTTCTGCTTCATCCTTTGGATTGGAGCAGGCTACTACATCAATCTTTCAGAACATTTTTAGAGACTTTCAGAGCCTAGGAAAGGGTGTCTCCTCTTATGTTTTCTGAAATAAGGCACACTCCTAGATGGGAAAGATTCTGCCCCATTATACTCCTGGAAAAGACTCTAAAGGCATGATATTCAAAAGAGTTTATGCAGTTGATAGGATTTGCTAACCACATAAACCCTATTCAGCCTTATACTCAACGGGACTCATCAGCCAATGCCACAATCTGGATAGTGCAGGAGCGGTCCATGGGTGGGGCTAAGATGGTTCCAGCACCTATCCGACCAGCAGTGATTTTCAGCCCACTAATCAGATAGGTAACCGCACAAAGTTAGGACAGGTCAATGGACAATTGCCAACCAACCAGTTTTAGGCTGGCCCAGCTGGTTTTACAGATTAGAGGCTGGCGGCTGGCAGGACAGTAAAACTGGCCAATAAAGGGCCAGTTTTCTGCTAATCACTGATTCTCCTTTACATCAGCCCATGGGGATCCCAACCCCCAAGGGCAGAAGTGCTGAGACAGCCGGTGACTGCCCGTGGGAATCCCAACCCCCTCAGGTAGCAGAGGTGCTGAAACAGCTCTCCTGGCTATGATCAGTGACTGCACAGCCTGCCAAAAAAAATAAAGAGATCACATGATGTGGTGGGCAGGGGGAACGTGTTTCTGCTCTGCTCCAGGGCAACTCCCCTACTCAGGGAACAACACAATTAGCCCAGAAAATGAAAGGCAGCTGGAAAAACATCATTCAACAGGCTGAGATCTGCGGATGGCAGCGAAAAGCTGCACAGAAAGAGAGGACTTGGGCCCGGATTCTAAAATGGTGGAGCCAGTGATATCGGGTGCTGCTGCTGCCGCGACAACCACAACTGGCCTAATAGAAGAGGTGACTCAGGCAGTTATAGCAGCTCTCAAGGGACGGCTACAGGGATTGTCCTCTCAGCTCTCTCAGCTGACGCAGACTATGACTGATGTCGTGGACTGCATGGCACAAACTGAGAAGAGGATCTCTGATGTAGAGGACTTACAATGTGAACACACTCAAACGATCCAAAAAATCACCAGCAGAACAAAAAGCTTGAAGATCTAGAAAAGTGCAGACGATGGAAAAATCTAAGTTTTAGTAATGTAGCCGAATCGGTGAAAGACAGTGAGATACGCAGCTATTTAGAGACTTGGCTGGGGGTGCTGATGAAAACAAACAACCATGGCGAGAAAATAATCCTTGTTCAGTTTCACCGGATAGGCCCCAGATGGGAAGGAGTTAACAGGCCTAGGGCTGTCATTGCAAGATTTCATAACTACTTCCAAAAAGAAGCAATATTGCAGACAGCGCGAGCCCGGCAGCACACAGATCACTCATCTGGGGACATCTTGGTTTTCCAGGGCTATTCTCCACAAATAAGCAAACAGAGGAGGGACTTCGCCGCTGTGTGTGGATAGCTGTTGACAAAGGGCTTATGGTTTTCCCTCCAATAACCTGCAAGGCTCTGGGTAGAGCATCAGGGCCGCCAGCTGCAGTTTGGGACACTGGCGGAAGCCACGCAGTCCAGAGATATGGACTTGGAGGCTAAGAGGACCAGACTCAAAAGCAAGTCTCCTTTTATGGTCCCGGGAACCGCCTTGGCAAGCACCTGAAACAGAAGGAAATGGATGATCCCTAAGGGGCACAGATTATATTTGAATTTTGAAAGTACCTCTAACAGGTGTGAAAAAGTAAGAATATTATGAAAGGTAATTGTTTATTGATCAGTTTCACAAGTTAACTATGTCTGATGCTCCAATAGTCTTAAAGCTGTTCTGCTGCATAATGGCAATGTTTTGCCATTGATTCCAGTTGGTCATGCAGTCCATAAGAAAGAAAACTTACGACAATATAAAACAGCTGTTAAGATGCATAAACTATGACCATCAGTGGCAGCTTTGTGGTGATTTGAAAGTTGTTGCCCTGTTGTTCAGTCTGCAGACTAGATACGCAAAATACTGCTGTTTTTTCTGTGAATGGGATAGTCGTGCAAATGATTCCTACAACATCAAGAGAGACTGGCCACTCCGACAGTCATTGGAGCCTGGAAAAAAAAAGTGTGCAGCATCCATCACTGTTGAATCAAGGAAGATTTTGTTACCACCCTTACACATTAAGCTGTGTCTAATGAAAACGTTTGTCAAGGCCATGAACAAAAACAAAATCAGCTTTCAAGTATCTCAGCAGGAAATTTCCAAGACCAAGTGAAGCTAAAGTAAAGGAAGGTGTCTATGTTGGTCTTCAGACTTGTGAACTTCTTTCAGATGATGCATTTAATCATACACTATGTGGCAAAGAAAGGACGGCATGGAAAATCTTCCAGTAAGTGGCAACACGTTTTCTCAGAAACAACAAGACAGACAACTACAGGGAGTTGGTGGAAAAACTCCTCAATGCACCCAAAGGTCTTGGCTGCAACATGTCACTAAAGATACATTTTTTTGCACTCTCAGCTTGATTTTTTTCCCACCGAACTGCGGAGCAGTGAGCTATGAGCATGGTGAGTGATTTCATCAGGACATTGCAGCAATGGAGAAGAAGATACCAAGGCAAATGGAGCCCATCAATACTTGCAGAATATTGCTTGACGGTGACAAGAGATACTCCATTTACAGAATACAAGAGACAAGCCAAGAAACGCCGAGTAGACACCGAATAAAGTCTGAAATGAATACTAATTCATACAGAGTCATTTCTTGCTTTCTGTTCCATACTAACTTTTTAAATAAATTGTATTTAAATAACCCTTTGGCTGCTTTATAAACTTAAACAAAGACAACAGGTGAAATATTATCAAGGTCATATATATGGCAACCATAAACATATGAAAAGAGCTAGGTTTATAATTTGTGCTTCCCTACTACCAACATGCTATATGTACACATAAAATGGAAAAGCTTAGATATCTTGGAAGCAGTAGCCAATCGGCGGTTTTAATTGTCATTTTTTAATTCAGCGCATCAAAATTCATAAGAATTTGCAGATTTTGTCTCTGCACTGTCTCTGTAGACCAGTGTTATATGAATTGTTTCATTATCTTTTATACTGTAACTGTTCTGAAGTTTTAATAGGAAGGTAGGATATAAATATTGAATGGCATCTGACTCTCCTCTTGAACTGCCTTCCAGGAGGAGTGGTATAGTGATGTGTCCTACAGGATGTCCCCTAAGAGTGACATAAGGAGCAGGTGTTACATATCTTTCCGATCCTACCCCTCCAGTGCTCCCAGAGTGATCCCCTGGTCAGATATGCATATGATATTCAAAAGAAGAAGAAGCCAACAGATCCCTGTATCCAAGTGGAAGGCTGGAGGAAAGAGTTTCCAGACTTATTCGAATGGGGCAAGAAGGCTGGCAAGGAAGAATCATTTCAATGGGGCTGAAAGTATGAGCTCCAAGACAAACATCAGAGGAGAAAGAGGGGAGTTTAGTGTCTTGCTGAAATGAGAAAACCAGGAAAGGGTACACAGAATGAGACCTGTGTCAGGAACCAAAGGACAGAACTGACAGGTGGAGATACCCCATCCTGGCCCAAATTTAGGCATAGGCAATGTAGGCACCTGCATCCAGTGCCAGCTTCAGATATGCACCAGGGTATTGCCTTTGTCGCCATATTTCAGTCTGTACCAGCATCAGATCATCAGCAGGAAATAGATTTGAATGATTCAGTGAAAAGCGAGACATGCAAGACCACATGCTCTGCATAGGCCCTACAGTCCCCCACATGTGCAGAAAGAGGGGGCATGGGGCACGGGGCCATGGGGCTTCTCCAGAGTACGACGGCTTCCATGCCATATCTGCAATGAATTACACAGGTACACTACCAAAAAACTGCCTCCAGTTTTGCAACTGATTCCTATAGATTTTGGGGTGCTGAATCCAGGAAAAATAGCCAAAATGTTCCATCACGTCACGTTTTCTTGCAAAATTAGATTTCTTACCCATATAAGGAATGTTCACATAATTTCTTTTTAGCCGACTGCAGTTTATTTTCTTGGCCCAAAATAGAGGTTGTAATGGTTAACTAACTAGAAATACTCCCTCATGATATTTTAGAGTGTTTTGTATTCATTTTATACATTAACAGGACAATTGGGAGGCGGGGGGCTAAATCCAGTACTCGCGCTGGCGCATGTTCTTTCCTGTTCGCCTCGCCTCGTTCGCTCGCTCAAACACGGTGGTTGCGACATGAACGTTCCTGTCAAATTTCAGTTTCTTGCAAGTTCATTATTACCTTTTGTTTGCTCAGTCGTAATCCAGCTTTATTCCGAAGTGGTTCACTACAGTTGTAGTTTGCAGTGCTGTGTATTTGTGATGGCTCACACAGCCAGAGGTTGCGTCAACTCTCCGGACAGTTTTTGTTTTATTTGTGGGGAATATACCGTGAAAAAGCGGCAGAGGAACATTTCTGCATTTATTAAAAAAGTATATTTCGCCTATTTCGGTTTGAAGTTAGGCGATCAAGACAAACCGTGGGCTCCTCACAAAGTGTGCAAGACATGTGAGGAAGATCTACGCTTATGGATGAAAGGTAAAAAACAAGCATTTCGTTTCGGAATACCTATGATGTGGCGTGAACAAAGAGACCACAGCAGTGACTGCTATTTTTGCTCTTGCATTGTGAAGGGATACAACTTAAAAAATAAGAACGTAATAAGTTACCCCAACCTTCCCTCAGCAATTAGGCCTATGCCTCATAGCAACGAAGTACCTGTGCCTGAACCACCAAAATCTTTGGATCATATTTGTGTGGACGGTTCTGATCATGATGAGACTCATCTGATGGCTTTTCCCGATGAGTCCAGTACTTCCGAGTTTGAAACTGAACCAGATCCGAAACCTGAACTTTTCTCTCAAGCTGAATTGAATGATTTAGTCCGGGATTTAGGACTCCCAAAAGATGCTGCCCAACTGCTAGGTTCTCGGCTTAAACAGAAAAATCTATTGTCACCAGGAACAACTTTTTATTGGTACCGCAACCGCGAGACACAATTTTTGAAGTATTTCAGCAAAGAGAAAGATTTTTTATTTTGCAACGATATATACGGAGTGATGGAAAAGTTTAAACTCAAGTATGATCCTGCTGAATGGCGGCTGTTCATTGATTCGTCAAAAGACAGCATAAAAGGTGTTCTTCATAATGGCAACACATTCGCTTCAGTTCCTATTGCTCACTCTGTTATTCTCCAAGAAAAATACGAGAATTTGGCCCTGATTCTTCAGAAGATTCGTTATGATGAGCATAAGTGGATGATTTGTGGAGACTTTAAAATTCTATCCATGCTATTAGGGCAGCAATCCGGTTTCACCAAATATCCCTGCTTCCTTTGCTTGTGGGATAGCCGGGCCTGCGACCTACACTGGGGGAAAAAAGACTGGCCAATTCGGGAGTATTTGAGTCCCGGTGAGAAAAATGTTCTTCATGAGAGCTTGGTACCTCGTGATAAAATTCTATTACCACCTCTCCACATTAAGTTGGATCTCATTAAGCAATTCATCAAGTCCCTTCCAAAAGATGGTGAGTGCTTTCGGTACCTTTGCTCAAAGTTCCCCCGACTTTCTGAAGCAAAGCTAAAGGAAGGAGTGTTTGTTGGCCCTGATATAAGGAAACTCATTTCAGATGGAGCATTCGCTTAAACGATGTCTGAGAAGGAAAAAGAAGCCTGGGATTCCTTCAAGGATGATGTTCTCAAATTCTTGGGGAACAGGCAGGATGAGAACTATAAGGATATTGTTGCCAGGATGCTCAATGCCTTCAAAGAACAAGGCTGTAACATGAGCCTGAAAGTCCATTTCTTGCACTCCCATGTGAACTACTTTCCCGAAAACTTGGGGGCGTACAGTGAAGAACAAGGTGAAAGGTTTCACCAGGACATCAAGGACGCAGAGAGAAGGTACCAAGGAAGATGGAACACCACTATGATGGCTGATTTCTGCTGGTTGCTGCTGCGGGAAACCCCAGATGAAAAATACGCCAAGCAGCGCACCAAGAGAAGCATTCGGGGGAAGAAGAAACGGGCCCACCAGGAGATTGATTGACCCAAGAATGACTTTAAAATCTAAACTGTGTTGACAAATATCGTGTTTTTACTAAACTTTGAAATAAAAATTTGCTAGTTATTACCACAGTGTCAGATCTCATTTATTAGAATTTTATTTTCACACCATCGGGTGTTTGTCTTCATGTATTGCAATGGTGCGGTTTGCGTTTTCTATTCTTACATACATACCTGTGCAACATTTTTTGCACATTTCTTTGCTTTGCTTTGTGTCTAACCTCGCTCTTATATGCTCAATGTTTGTGCACATGTATGTGGCTGTTTTAAGTGCAGACAATTTTGCTACCATCACAGTGTGTTTTGTTGACATTACTCTATTCTTATGTGCTGCCTTGTTACAATTTTCTTTATTCTTATTTGAATAACTACTAAACAATTAGTATAAAGAATTCATCCAAGAAACTTTTATCTCGATCGCACTCAATCTGAAACGTTCACCTCAAATTGCTAACCCAATGTAGCAAAAAATCTGTACGTGATGGAGCAAATTGGTTACCACATTTGGATTCAGCGCACCAAAAAACGTAAAAATCAATCGAAACATTAGAGGCAGTTTAAAAAAAAATTTTTTAGTGTACCTGTGATTATTAAAACATACAGTATTTGCTGCTGTTGTTGCTCTGGGACTGAATGCAGGTGAGTGAGCAAGCTTTGAGAGGGGAGAATGAGGCACCTTTTCCCTCCACCCCATTGGCAGAAGGCAGGTGGCAGTCTCAGTGGGGAGGGGGGAGGGGATCACCTTCCCCCTCTCCCCCCAGTAGCCTCTAGGCACTGAGCAAATAAATCCAGCCCTGATCCCATCCCCTGAACTGATTGAAGACAGAGAACAAGAGAAGAGAGAAAACAGAGTTTTATTTAAACTTTCCTTTTTTTTCCAGAAGCTGTTATTTTGTCTATGTTGATTTTTAATTTGAAGAAATCAATTCCATTAAACTGTTTGATTCAGAGACTAGTTTGGATATTTGAATTCTTGAAGTGATTGTGGTGCTGGGCGAATAGAAATAAAAGAGAGAAGTAGAGCATCCCACAGAGGTTCCGATGCACTAAGCTGCGTTATCCTTACTTCCAGGCAGTAAGTATTAGTATGGAAAAAGTCACAGTAAAACAGTTGCATTAAAGAATAGCACCGTTGATTTGCAAATCAAATGCAAACCTGATGAATCAGGAATTGCTCCAGATCTAAAAAAACACATGCTGAATTTTGACATGGTATTTTACTTTCCCTATAGCACACAATTTTTACTTTAGCTCAGGGTTGAAGTAAACATCCTGCGTGGGAACAGCAGGGTCATTCAAGGTGAAATGCAGCATGTCATCTCAAAGGACTCATGGTCCAAGTGGGTCTGGTAGTCTTGAAGGATTACCAAAAGAGATTGCTACTGTTGGAAACAAATCTGCACTTCTATTTACCTCTAAATCTTGGGGAAAATGGAATTTGTTTGGGTTAACCATGATAAATTGGTGTATTTTAGAATTCAGTGTTTTGTTAAGTCACTCAGGACTTAGTACCACCAGAGAGCTGTCATTTAAAGTCAGTCAGGGCTTTGTACAACAAGAGAGCTTTTCATTTAAATCAAATCAGAGTATAGCTTAACATAGAAGGTAGAATAGGGTAAATATTCTATGAGTAGAAAGAAATAGATTGTTTCTAAAGACCTTTACAAAGAGACCTTCCAGTCAGGAGGCAAGAGACCTGTAAAATTGTTTATAATAGGTATTAAGGTGAAGTGACAGATCAAAGGGGCAATTTGAAAAGCTCCCTCTATCAAACCAAGGGCAATGTGGATCACCCAGGAAATTGTTAAGAGATTACCTTAGAAGCACAGGTCAGGACACTGTATAGCAAGCCAGCTTTTATTAAGTATTCATTCTCTCCCACCCACCCAGACTCTCACCCACTGCAGGCATAATCTTAGCTTTGATAGGCCCTAAAACCTATTAAAGGGAAAGAGGTTGTCAAATTCACTTTAAGGTTCAGCTGGTTATCCTCATCAGGAATATATCAATTAAGGCCCTGAAATTGTCCCCTAAAACCTAATAGGTATAGCTGTATTACTACAAGTGTCCCTAACAACCTTAAGTAAGTAAGCAACTTAAATGGCTAAACAAAGCATTAAAACTAAAATTCAGATAGCAGTCTAGAAGTGAAATAGGAGTTATGCAGTCTTTTGCATTGAGTGTTACATGTACAATTTTCTCATAGTTGGTGAAGGGTCTTTTGTGTGCACAAGGTGCAAGGAGCTCTTTGCTCTCAGGGAATGAGTCTAGAGTAGCAGACTTGGAAGACATAAGGAAGACAGAGAGGTATACAGATGAGACCTACAGGAATGCAGTATTGAAGTCCCATATCCAGTCCATCTGGCAGCCTCTCTGTTGCCATGGAGGAGAGAGGTCACGTGAAAAGAGAGCATCACCTTGGTGTGGCAGGAAGTGATTCTGTAGCTAGGACCTGTCCTCCAGATGAAGTAAAACCCTCTTGCATTGAGGAGGTATCTCCAGGGACAGGTGCCCATGAGAGAAGCGTTAGGTCGGCCATTATAGCTGGTAATTCAATCATTAGGCATGTAGGTAGTTGGGTGGCTGGTGGACATGAGGATCACCTGGTGACATGCCTGCCTAGTGCAAAGATAGAGGACCTCACGCACCACCTAGACAAGGTTTTAGATAGTGTAGGTGAGGAGCCTGCTGTCTTGGTACATGGTACTAATAACATAGGAAAATATAGAAGAGAGGTTCTGGAGGCTAAATTTAGGCTTTTAGGTAGGAGGTTGAAATCCAGAATTTTCAGGATAGTGTTCTATGACATACTTCCCATTCTACTCGCAGAACCCAAAAGGCAGACAGAGCTCAAGGGTCTCAATGCATGGATGAGACAGTGGTGCAAGGAAGAGGGTTTGGATTTGATAAGATCTGGGCAACATTCTGGAGAAGGGAGGGGATTTTCCAAAAGCATGGACTCCACCTTAACCAGGATGGAGCCAGGCTGCTGGCATTAACCTTTAAAAAGAAGATAGAGCAGCTTTTAAACTAAATAATAAGGGAAAACCAACAGTCCTCAAGAGTACATGTCTTGGAAGGATGTATCCTTGAAGGATACTAGCAAAATAGAGAAGTTACAGCATCTAACAAAAAGAGGTTCCAATAAAGATAAAAGTAACCCAGATGCCTGTAAGTATAGAGCAGACAGAGCTGAACGATTCCAAATTACCCCTATCAAGTGATAGCCAGATTAATATGAATAAAATATGACCTCTAAAATGCCTGTATGCAAATGCTAGAGGTCTAAAAAATAAGATGGGAGAGTTAGAATATGTACCACTAAATGAAAGGCTAGAAATAATTGGCATCTTAGAGATCTGGTGGAAGGAGGACAACCAATAGGATACTGTGATACCTAGGTACAAACTAAACTGCAATGATAGGGTAGATCAAATTGGTGGAGGTTGCACTCTATATTAGAGAGGGCTTTGAGTCACACAAGATTAAAGTTTTCTAGGAAACAAAATACACTGTAGAAAGCAAATAAAATGCTAGAAATCATAAGGAAAGGAATGGAGAATAAAACCAAGGATATTATAATGTCTCTATATCATTCCATGGTGCAATCGCATCTTGAATATTGTGCTCAATTCTGATTGCGATATCTTAAAAAGGATATAGCATAATAAGAAAAGGTACGGAGAAGAGCCACCAAAATGGTAATGGAGATGGAAGGATACCCCTATCAGGAAAGGCTTAAAAGGTTAGGTTAACTTGGAAAAGAGATAGCTGAGGGGAGATATGATAGAGGTCTATAAATTAATGAATGGAGTAGAACAGGTAAATGTAGATTGGTTGTTTACTCCATCAAAAAGTAGAAAGACTAGGGAACATGTAAGGAAACTACAATGTAAACCATTTAAGAGTAATACGAGAAAATATATTTTTCATTCAATGCGTAATCAAGCTCTGGAATTTGTTACTGGAGCATGTTAGTGTAGCTGGGTTTAAAAATGGTTTGGACATGGTCATGGAGGAGGTCCATAAACCATTATTAAAGAGGACCCAGGAAATTCACTGCTTGCCCTGGGACAAGCATTGTGGACCCTGTGGGACTTTTGGGAACCTGCCATATACTTACTATTACTACTACTATTACTAAGCATTTGTATAGTGCTATAAGACATACACAGAGCTGCACAGACATGAAAGAAACAGTCTCTGCTCATCAGAGCTTACAATCTAGTCAAGATATACAACACAGTAGGTGTAGACAGGGATATATCTAGGGGAAATGGTAAGGAAACATAAAGGTGATCAAGTGAGTCAAGATCTGAAAGCAGCAGCGAAGAGGTGAGTTTTCAGCCTGGATTTGAAAAGGAGCCTGATGTACAGACTCAGGTAGTTTGTTCCAGGCATAAGGAGCAGCAAGGTGAAAGGAGCAAAGTTTGGAGTTAGCAGTAGAAGAGAAGGGCATAGATTGAAGCAATTTGCCATAAAAGCAGAGTTTCAGGGGCCCATAATAAACACATTTCAAGTACATTTGTAGCAAAGAACCTGTGAGAGAGTCATTTGAACCACTGGATGTTAGAGGGGTAAAGGGGGCCTAACGGAGGACAATGCCATACTGGAGACACTGAATGAATTCTTTCCTTTGGTCTTTACTGAAGAAGATATAAGGAAGTTACCCATGCCTGAAATGGTATTTAAAGGTGATGTATTGGAAGAATCGAAAGAAATATCGATAAACTGGGAAGATGTGTTACAACTATTTGATAAACTGAAGAATAGCAAATCACCTGGACCAGATGGTATACATCCAAGGGTGTTGAAAGAACTGAAATATGAGATTGCAGACCTACTATTAGTAATTTGTGAATTATCATTAAAATCATCTGTAGTACTGGAAGAGTGGTAAATGGCCAATGTAACACCAATATTTAAAAAGGGTTCCAGGGGTGTTCCGGGAAACTACAGATCGGTAAGCCTGATGTTAGTACCGGGCAAAATGGTAGAAACCATTATAAAGAATAAAATTATTGAACATGTAGATATGCATGGTTTAATGGGAGAAAACCAACATGGATTTAGTCAAGGAAAATCTTGTCTTACTAATCTGTTATATTTTTTTGAAGGTGTGAATAAACAGGAAGACAAAGGTGAGCTAGTTGATATAGTAGATCAGACTTTTCAGAAAGCCTTTGACAACATCCCTCATGAGAGACTCTTGGCCAAATTAAAAAGTTATGGGATTGGAGGCAGTGTACTATTGTGGATCAGGAACTGGTTAAAAGCTAGAAAGCAGAGAGTAGAGCTAAACAGACAGTTTTCTCAAAGGAGAAAGATGAATAGTGGAGTACCCCAGGGATCTGTGCTGGGCCCGCTGCTTTGTAACATATTCATAAATGACCTGAAAATAGGAATAATGAGTGAGGTGATCAAATTTGCAGATGACACAGAATTATTCAAAGTTGTTAAAACCCAAGAGGATTGTGAAAAATTGCAGGATGAAGACTGGACATCCAAATGGCAGATGGAATTTAATGTGGAAATGTGCAAAGTTATGCACCTAGGAAAGAACAACCCAAACTATGGTTACACAATGCAAGATTCACATTAGGAACCACCACGCGGTTATGGATAATACAGTCAAACCTCGGTTTTCATGATGAATCCGTTCGAAAAAGTCTGACTAAAACCGAAACGTATGAAAACTGAAGCAATATTTCCCATAAGAAATAATGTAAATCCAATTAATCCGTTCCAGACACCCAAAAATATTCACAAAAAATACATTTTATAGAGAATAACTATATTTTTACATACAGAAAACAATGAGAAATAAATATAAATGACTAATGAAATGGATAAATGAACATTTAACATCACTGTAAGCAAGCTAAGTACAGTACTGTACAGTACAGTATGTTAACATCTGGCCTTAGCCACCCCTGACAAGCTGCTGTGCCCAGCTCTCTTCGGAATCACATTGGATTCAGCCCATTAAAATACCTTTACATTATCTGCTCAATGCTTCAGAATGGCAGAAAATCTTAATGATATAGCTTCAGATGTACCCTGCAAGAGAAAGAACTGCCTCCCACATTCATGCAACATCTCCTGCTTACGTTGACAGCTTTTCTTCCCTGCTACCTCCGAGCCTGAGGGGGCTCTCCAGAGAACAGGCAGGCGGTGGACGAGATCGGGGCCTTCCTCTCTGCGCAATCCTTGCCTCTCTGACTCTGACCAGGCTCGAGGATGTGTTTCATTTACTTGCTAAGCTGGCTTTCGCTTCTCATCTGGCGATCGGTGAGTCCGGGGGGCAGAGCTGCCGGGACCGGGCGGGCGTTCCGGCAGTGTATACAGACCGGTGTGCAGCGCGAGGGTGTATGTATTTACAGTACTGTACTTTATGAAAACTGAGGCGATGTACGAGAGCCGGGACAAAATCTCAGTCAAAAAAGACGTTGAAAACCGAAGCGTATGAAAACCGGGGCAAACGAAAACCGAGGTTTGACTGTACCTTGAAACTATCTGCTCATTGTGCAGTGGCAGCCAAGAAAACAAATAGAATGCTAAGAATCATAAGTAAAGGTATGGAGATCACAACCAAGGATATTATAATGCCTCTGTATTGTTCCATGGTGCAACCGCACCTTGAATATTGTGTGCCATATCTTAAAAAGGATATAACGGAATTAGAAAAGGTATAGAGAACAGCCACCAAAATGGTAAAGGGGATGGAAGGATACCCCTATCAGGAAAGACTTAAAAGGTTAGGGCTCTTCAACTTGGAAAAGAGACAGCTGAGGGGAGATATGATAAAGGTCTATAAATTAATGAATGAAGTAGAATGGGTAAACGAAGATAGGTTGCTTACTCCTTCAAAAAATAGAAAGAGTAGGGGACACACAATGAAGCTACAATGTAACACATTTAAGAGTAATAAGAAAAAATATTTTTTTCACTCAACGTGTAATCACTATGGAATTTGTTACTGGAGAATGTAATAAAAGCTGTTAGTGTAGCTGGGTATAAAAAAGGTTTGGACAAGTTCCTGGAGGAAAGGTCTAAAAACCATTATTAAAGAGAACCCAGGAAATCCAGTGCTTACTCCCGAACAAGCATTGTGGAACCTATGTACCTTTTTGGGAACCTGCCAGGTACTTGTGACCTGGATTGGCCACTGTTGGAAACAGGATACTGGGCTTGATGGACCTTGATCTGACCCAGTATGGCATTTCTTATGTTCTTATGTTCACTTCAAACCCCTGAAGCCTCCTCCACACTCTGGTCCATAGGGTTTTGTGGACCAGAGCACCCCTGGCCCAGGCAGGGGTTAGGAGGTCCTTGAATCTCTGTACTGCTGGACTGGATTATCCCTCCCCCAGAGCAATACTCACGTGAACTGGAGAGACATCCAGCAGCATCCTTCTCCTACTGCTCACATCTTGTAAAATTGTGCTGTCTGACCCCTAGTGGTGTGTTAGGATACAGCGCTGAAGGTCAATCTGCCAAATAAGTAATATTTCCCTTGTGGCAAGCATTGCCTTATTTGGCAGAGTGACCCCCATAGTATGTCCTTGATGCAGCACTGAGGTATCCCCATTTTACAAAATAGTAGCAATAAGAGGAAAGAAAGATGTCAGAAATGTTGAGAAGGAAGAAAAGAAGAAATGGAGAAGAAATGGAAAAAGTCAATGAGAAAATAGACACAAGGAATGTGGGAAAGATATTTGAACCAGTTCAGTCAAAAAAAATAAAATGGCCAGTCAACAAAGGTAGAAAAACTAATTTTATTTTCAGTGTAGTGTTTGGAATATTCTGGGTGGGTTTTAAATGAATGTGCTATCTTTATATGCATCTTTCTGTTTCTCTGATGTTGCAGTGCCTGGCTTCTTGGGGCTTCAGTTTAATTTTTGTCTACATATTTCTGTTTTTAGTTGGCGGTCCTTTATTCTGTACTTGGTGAGAGTCTATCTATGTTCTAAATGTGTGACTGAGGCCAGGTATTCTGTTAGCAATGGGTTTCTATATAAGCATCTATAGTAATCTGCCTTGTTCGCTGTTTTTGGTAGGTGTATGGATTTTCTAGAGCTCACAGAAATTTTGATGGTGCTGCCCTTTTCTAGGTAGGCTCTCAGTTGTGAGAGTTTTGGAAGTTAGTGCTGTTATGGAATGGTAGATTTGCTCTATACGTAGATTTGCTGTGGTTCTCACTTTTTCATTTTGTTCCTTTGTGGTGTCAACGGTAGGGTGTTGTAGGAGGAAAGGCAGTACTAGAATATTGATAGTCTTTTAATATTTGCAGTTTTCTCTTGATGCTGCTGGATTAGTCTTAAATTATGAATATTTTGTCGGTTCAGATTCATGGAAATCTCACACGGGAAAGCTGGCAATGTACACTTATAAGTGTTGGCATTTCACAAGAAGCATATATACATGCCAGCAGCACTTACACATCTATCTGGGCCATTTTGCAAACGGAGACGTGCAGATGCTCTTAATTACAGAGGGTACTTTGCCACCACTTCTAAAAGTTGTAAGAAGCGTTTCCTGTTTCTCGCAAGAAACAGGAAATGCTTTCTACTGTGTTTAGAAAGGCCACGGTCTGGTGGCTTTTGAGGCGCATAGCCGCGGGAAGAAAGGAACATGCTCCCATGGCTCTTAATCGGCAGCAGAGGAAAATGGAGGCACAGACTCTACATCGGTGCAGCATGAGGTTGGCGTGGGGCCTCCTGTTGTGCAGGGCCCAGTGCCAACAACATTCTTGCACATGTGTAGGGCCAGCCTTTGGTTTATAACTCGCCTTGAGTTCATTTTGAAAGGGTGAATAATTCAGTCCAAATCCTTTGGAAATCTGTGCACCCATTGACTTTGTGGAAATGCAGACATTTTGAAAATTGTCCCCAGAATGCACTGAGCAAGTCCTTGAACTAGACAGTAATATTAATGTGGAAGCCAGGAGTTCCTTACTATTTGCCACCCCTGACCTGGCGCATGCCAACTCTACTCTCCCCTAGCTGTTGTGGCACAGATGGTCTATCTCACATTGACACAGTTCCCAGGGGATGGGCTGCGGTGCACACTAAGTCATAGTAACATAGTAAATGACGGCAGATAAAGACCAGTATGGTCCATCTAGTCTGCCCAGCAATATGACAGGAGTAGGTGCACCCCTTCCCATGTCTTTTAGGGAGTATGTGTACCCCTACCCATGTCTTTGCTTAGTGATGCACCCACCAGGAGCAGGTGCACCCCTCCCCACGTCTTCACCCCTCCCCATACCTTTGTTTCTTTGTTTGTTTAGGGGTGAACACACCGCTTCTCCCCCCCCCCCCTCATCACTCCATGTAGGGCACCCTATTTGTTGAGAAATTAGATGGTTCAGTTTATTTTGATTTAATCTTGTTGCTGTAAAGTGATCCACAGTGTCTGTCCCAGACCACTTTGAATTCCATCACCGTGTTTGCCCCCACCACCTCCATCGGGAGGGCATTCCAGGCATCCACCACCCTTTCAGTAAAAAAGTATTTCCTGACATTGCCTTTCAATTTACCACCTTGCAGCTTCATGTTATGCCCTCTAGTTTTACAGCTTCCCCGTCTCTGGAAGAGGTTTGTTTGTTCATTATTTCTCTTTAAGTATTTAAAGGTCTGAATCATATCTCCCCTATCCCTCCTCTCCTCCAAAGTGTACATATTTAGGTCTTCAAGTCTCTCCTCATAAGGCTTCTGACGCAGGCTCCAAATCATTTTGGTTGCCTTCCTCTGAAGAGCTTTCATTCTTTTTACATCCTTTGCAAGATACGGTCGCCAAAACTGAAACAGTATTCCAAGTGAGGCCTCACTAGAGACTTATACAGTGGTACTTTTACCCTTTCCTTTCTGCTGGTAATTCCTCTTCGAATGCAGCCCAACATCCTCCTGGCTTTTGCCACTGCCTTGTCGCACTGTTTTGCCACCTTGAGGTTTACAGAAATAATCACACTAAGGTCTTCCTCCTGCTCCGTGCACACCAACCTCTCACCCCCTATCGTGTACATTTCCCTTGGATTTCTGCTACCCAAGTGCATGACACTGCACTTCTTCGCATTAAATCTTAATTTCCAAGCATCAGACCATTCCTCCAGCTTTTGCAGATCCCTCCTCATGTTAAGCACTCCCTCGGGGGAGTCCACTCTGTTGCAAATTTTCGTGTCATCTGCAAAAAGACAGACTTTTTCATTCAGTCCTGCAGCAATATCACTCACAAATACATTGAACAGTGCCGGGCCTAGGACCGAACCCTGAGGCACCCCGCTAATCACCTTCTTTTCATCCGAGTGAGCTCCATTTATCATCACCTTCTGTCGTCTGTCAGTCAACCAATGTCTGATCCAGTTTACCACCTTGGGACCCATCCCCAAACTACTGAGTTTATTGATAAGCCTCCTGTGAGGGACAGTATCAAAGGCTTTGCTGAAATCCAGGTAGATGACATCCATCGCGTGTCCTTGATCCAGTTCTCTGGTCACTCAGTCAAAGAACTCAATGAGATTTGTCTGGCAAGATCGTCCCTCAGTAAAACCATGTTGCCTCGGATCCTGTAACCTGCTGGTTTTGAGAAAGTTCACTATTCGCTCTTTCAGGAGCGTCTCCATTACTTTTCCCGCCACCGAGGTAAGGCTCACGGGCCTGTAGTTTGATACTTCTTCCCTGTCACCACTTATGTGTAGAGGTACGACGTCAGCCATTCTCCAGTCCTGAGGAACTTCTCCTGTTTGCAAGGATCTATTGAAAACATCTTTTAACGGCCCTGCAAGAATCTTTCTGAGCTCTTTCAGTGTCCTCTTAGAATTCCCACTTTAAATAAAATTGGTATTCTAATTGGAATGAATACATAAACTAATAAAGGATTAGGGCAGTTCAAAATGATGCTACAAAATGATGTTATAATGTTTATTTAAAATTGTAAATGTTCTCTGAATGTGACAATACTATTAGGTTATGTAGAAAATTACTAAATAAAAACACTTTTTCTTGGAATAAACATTTTCACTAATCAATAAATCAGTGTGATCAGGGCCATACCAAGCCATAAATGCGCCCTTTGCGACTTGCACATCGGACGTACGTCCCCCCTCACCTTGCCCTGCTGCTGTCACGTTTTGTTGTCTCCTTTTTGGCGCTGGCAGCAGTGGAACAGACCTGCCCTCAAAAAGAAATCCCACACTGGTCTTCCGACTGCGCTTTAGGCAGACATGATCCCTCCGTGCTCTGACGTAGGTTCACATCAGAGGAGGGTGGGACCAGACCAGCCATTCAAATGCGGGTCTTTGCAATTCTGTGTTTGAATGGCTGGCCTAGTCCCTCCCTTCTTTGACGCAACCTACATCAGAGAAGGGAGGGAGGGACCAGACCTACAGAAAGATCCGCATGTTTGTTTGTTTTTTTAAATTTAAGTCAGGTCTGCTCTGCTGCTGCTGTGCCTGCCACCACTGAGAAAACAAAGAGTAACGGCAGCAGCAGGCAGCATGGGAGGAAGCCTGAAATGCGCCCCCTAAGCCTTTGCACCCTGTGCGGCTGCCCCACTCGCACAGGGCAGGGTACAGCGCTGAGTGTGGTGTTAAATTTCTAATTGAGATGTGAAATGAGATATTAATAGAGCTCAATTTAAATGACCCCTTACTCCGTAAGCACTAGTACTTATCATAGAGTTGTCTTCTTGTCGGGACCCAAGTATATAAAGGAGCTTCAACAGATAACCAGAGTTTCTTTCTGATTCAGACGTCCATTCTCTTCTTCTTCATCTAGTAGTTCTTTGTCCTGTAAAACGTATCAAAACTTATTCCTAACACTCCACCCCCCTCACCCCCTTCTCATAGGGAAATAAAAAAATTCCACTTGCAAGCGAGTTCCAAGAAAGGAAACTTGGACCAAATTTTCCCCAACTCCCTCTTTTCACACACACACCAGCAAATCTTCACAACTCCCTTCTCTCCCTCAAACACGTCCAAACTTCTCACTCAACCTTCTCAGATGTCACATTCATCTCTAAACATTTCAAACCATACCATTTACTTTTCCCTTTTGTCCTTCTCTCTTACCCAATTCTCTCACTTTTCCTACAGTTCTTCTTTACACAGGCACGCCTTCACTTTAATATATTATCCTACAGCTACACTTAATCTATACTTCTCCTTACCTTCCTATTTCATTGATTCCTTAAAGTAAAGCAGGCATATCCAACAGGTAGATTGCGATCTACCTGTAGATCACGGAGGGGTCAGAGGTAGATCGCCAGCCCCACTTGGCTCCATCTCTCCAGCAGCTAGCCCCATCGCTAGGAGAGAGCTCGTGCCGACAGGTCGTCTGCCAAGGGCTTGTCGCCGCTGCTGATCCTCTGCCTGTCTTTTTTCCCTGCCTGCGGGAATCTTGCCTGTGGGTGTATTGGGGGCGCTTGTTATTTTCGTGCCAATAGTTTGTGGGTACCCCAGGGGGCCGACGCCCGTGCCCCGCAACAAGACGCCACAGGCCCGGCATCATACCTGGTCTCCTGCCTCTCAGAATCACCCATTCCTGCCCCCGCCCCAACACCCTTTAGAAGTGTGTTATATACCGGGCGATATACATTCGCCCGGGCTTTACCTGAATACACTTACCATATTAGTTGTGTCATGTGCTGGTCATTGGTTACTTTATAGTTCACTTTCATTAAACGTTTTCGGGCAGACACAACAAAGTGTCAAGAATTTGGTGATTTTGGCGGGCTTTTCCAATTTTGTTCCAACTTCCCTTTGCCTTGCCTTCGAATTGGTTCAAACCACTGTGACTTTTGCTTGCTTCTGCAATTTTATTTTGCCTAGCCTTTGCGTTGATTCTACACTGCAATTTTATTTTGCCTTGCCTTTGCGTTGATTCTACACTGTGTGCAGAATTTATTAAATTGCATGTGGTGGTATTTGAACTTGTTTGGCGGTATTTGATCAGGTGTTTGAGTTTTTTGATGATTGTTTGTTGGTATTTGATTATTGGTGCCACTATGATGAATTCTTATTTTTACTTTTAGAACTGTATGTGTGGTTTGGCATCTCCAGTCCTTGTATTGCACATCATCCAGAGGTCTTCACTTCCTGTTGATCTTTAATACTTTGGGATAGTGACAGTTTTGGACCAGATTCAGCCAGTGTTTATACTAACTTAGCAGATTTGGCCGTCTTACATCCAGCCACCCCAGTATAATGAAGATGAGTGTTCCAAAGAAGAGCAAAACCTACCACTTTCATGATGAATGGGAAATGGACTACTTCTTCATCATGGTGAAAGACAAGTGTTGTTGTCTAATTTGTAACGCCCCAGTATCCTTGCCAAAAAAGGGTAATCTGGAACATCATTATAAGGCTCTGCATAGCAATAAGTTTGATGCTGATTTTCCACCCAAAAGTGAAATTCGTAAACTGAAGCTCAAAGAACATAAATCGAAATTGGCTACTCAGCAACAGTTGATGGCGAATCCAAGGTCACATTCGGTCAATGCAACCATAGCATCCTTCAAGGTTAGCAACCTGATCGCAAAGAAATGCAAACCTTTCACTGAAGGGGAATTTGTAAAAGATTGTTTTCTTGAAGCAGCTGGCAATCTTTTTGAAGGATTTAAAAATAAGAAAGAGCTCATAGCTGCTATTCAAGATGTACAATTGTCAAGAAACACCGTCGTGCGGCGAATAGAAAAGATGTGTGGAGACACATCTGAACAATTTCTGAAGGCTGTTTCAAATTGTGTTGCTTTCTCACTCCAACTGGATGAATCTACAGACATAAGAGACATAGCCCAGTTACTAGTCTTTATCCGGATGGTTTTTGAAGATTTCAGTGTTAAAGAATGATTTCTTTAAAATGGAGAACTACCAGTCAGGAAATTTTCAGTTCTTTCCATTCTTTTGTTACAAAGTGTAATCTTCCATTGCATAGACTTGTTTCCATCACTATTGATGGAGCAAGAGCAATGACAGGTGAGGTTAACGGTTTCATAGCCCTCTGTAGACAGCATGACGACTTCCCAGATTTCCTTTCTTACCACTGCATCATTCACCAGCAGGTTTTGGCAAGCAAGAGACTCAATACAAAGACTGTCATGGACATCACCTTCAAAATTGTAAATTCAGTTCGTGGAAGATCACTTCAAAGACAGCTTTTCAATCTTACTCTTGATGAAGGGGCAGCGTAAATCATTTTGCACATAGATGTAAGGTGGCTAAGTAGGCACAAATTTCTGCAAAGATTTCGTGATTTGCTGAATGAAATAAGAAGTTTTTTGAAGGAGAGGGGAGATGACCAAGCAGAGTTGGAAGATGAGGAGTGGTTATGTGATCTGGCAATTCTCGCTGACTTTACAGGCGAACTAAGTGATATGAACCTTGAACTACAAAGTAAAAACAAATGCATTGGCGAGATGATGAGTACAGTTTCATCCTACAAGAGCAAATTTGAGCTAATGATGACTGACCTTGCAAACTACACTTTTGATCATTTTCCTAATACGCAGGACCATCTGGGACAATATCCAAATTTTGTTTTTCAGAACGAGAAGTATGTGACAGAAATCTGTTCTGTTATCCACAAATTCGAAAATAGAGTCTGTGACTTCCAAGAAATTGGAACAGTTGTGGAGTTCTTGTCATACCTATTCAAAGTAGATGTGGACATTAAAGAAACTGCAGCTGCTATCAGTAAAAATTACTCATTGAACAAGCCATCTCTCAAAAACAAAATATTAACCCTTAAAAATGACATTTTTCTCAAGACCCGTGCTGAGCAAGAATCGTTTTGGAAGCTACTGCCTAGAGACAAATTTCCCAACTTGAAAAGATGCAGTGAAGCTGTACACTCCTGTTTCGGTTCAACTTATTTGTGTGAATCTGCGTTTTCCCATCTGAAAATGACAAAGAGTACACAATGTTCCAACATGACAGATGAACATCTCCACGATTCCCTGAGACTGGCCTTCACGCAATATTCACCCAACTTCAAAAAGCTGGTGGATGAAATGCAGGCTCAGACGTCTCACTAATGAGCAAGAGCAAAATATTAAAGATTGTGTAAGATCAGCCTGGATCAATACTCGACCTAAATTTAACACAAATTACTCAATAAAAGTTAAAGAAAGTTATTAAGACAGTTAAAGAAAGTTATTACTCAATAAAACTTTAAGAAAAAATGTACTTTCCATTTCCCCTTGCAGTTCTTACTGGATCTTTGTCTCTCTGTTTTGTTTTTGCTTAATTTGCTTAATAGTGTTGACTCTGTGGGTCTGGAATCCTACACACAACACCTGGATTCTTTATATTTCTATACCTCTCAATAGGAAGAAAAGACGAGACACAATTAATCAATTAATCAATCACTAAGGAACTCTATAGGGAGGAAACGCATGGAGTCTAAATCAGACATATCCATTGAGTTTCTTCAAAGATGGCTTCACAGGGCTCCCGCTTTTATTAGAAAATATCAGCTGATTCAGTTAATCTTTAATTAACATCTGGTACTTTCCAAATTACAACGTGTACATAAAATTTGCTAACATAGGCAACATTGTCATATAGAAAGAAGAAGTTACATCTCATAACTATGTTCACTAAATTCAGTAGGTGTCACTGTGATTTTACTTTTCAACAGAAGATAATTAGTTACTTATTATATTTGCTGATTTTCTACTATTTATGCAAGCTATATTCGTTATATTTGCTAATTGACTCAAAGCCCAATTTCAAAAGAGCAGCGCATCCTGACCTAGCAACCTCTTTAGCCTATCAGATTGCAGGATGAGCAAATGTACCCTATATTCTATTTATTTAGAGAAGTTCAATCTGACCTAATATCTATTTCTACACAAACTCTGCTAATCACAGAAGCCCTGTTTACTAAGTCCAATGTCCTAGAAGAAGCAGAAGTGCGTTTAAAGAGATAGTTTTACTGAAGTTCAGACCTGTACTTTCTGGGCCTATAACTAACATAGGTTCTACAATCCAGTTTCATGTATAGATGGGCTTCTTTCTATCCCTATGGATATTATGGATCCTGATCCGCTGTCTGTCCCAGAATCTGACAACTCCAAATCTGCATATCCTGGGTGAATCATAGTTGTATAAATTTGTTTGTCAGCAGCTGTTTCATCCACTTCACTGATTATACCCAATTTACTTTTGGGGCCTAGCCTAGTTAGCCCTTGTCTACAGTCCTCCCTTTGGTTCTGCCCAGAACCACATTCTTCATAAAAGGGCATTTCACGAAGCAAGTCTCCAGTACTAGGAACACGCCGCAATTTCAAAACTGCAATAGTATTCGTAGTTTTGGACAAGTATGTAGTACAACATTTCATAATGCAAGCAAGACATATTCCTAAGAGTAGGAGGGCTACTAAGAAGCCAAACAGGCCTGTCAGTAGAGCTTTTACTGGACCTGACAAGCCACTCCACATGTTATCAAACCAGGGCCATACAGAATCAGAGGTTCCTTCTATACTATCTTTGGAGAAGTGAGTTTCTTTTCTCACCTGTTCTAGGATACCAGAGACCACCTTACTTTGTGAATTGATGAGCGTACAGCAGTGCTCATGGATAATATTACAGACTCCTCCTTCTTTGGCTAGCAAATAATCTAAGGCAGTGATGGCTAACCTTTTTGAGCCCGAGTGCCCAAACTGCCGCACAAAACCAAAGAATTTCCTCAAAGTGCCAGCACGTCATTTGCATAAGTGGTCTTATTTGCATAAATATTTGCATAATGTTACCATACACTAACTTTTAGTAAACATGTCTCTTAATGAGTGTATGGATAAAGAAAGACTAAAAGATTTCTACATTACTATAATCCAGTGCCAACCGCCAGGCACATTAGGAACTACTACAAACGCTGCCCATTTAGAACCCATAGCAAACCCGCCGTATCCTGACAGCATTACCAGGACTCACAAAGCACCATACCCTACCTATCAAAAGGCAACACTGCAAATATTAAACCAATACATTTCAGTGAATACTGGGGAAAGAGAACAAGTGGCAACGTCAAATAGGAATTTCCTCTTGTACCAAACAAAGCGCAGATGTTAATGATGCACATTTCCCAGAGCTGACATATTCCAGTTAATAAATTCAAAATAAAGAGATATCGTTCTACCTTTTGTGCATTTTTTTTCAGTTGCAATTGGTCCAGCCATTTTCTTCTGGTTTCTTCATGTTTTCTGCTAACTCTCCATCGTCTGCTGTCCATTTGTCCTTTCTTCTCTCTTCTAGTTTTTTTTCCATTCTCTCTCTCTCTCTCTACATCTGCTTTAACATACTAATCTTTCTCCTTTTGCTCTTTCCTCATTCCTATTTCATCCACACAAATTTTACCCCTCCATCCTCAATCCCCAATTACTCTCCCAATACCTGGCCAATTGTAGATTTTTCATCCCTCCTACACAAAATATTTTTCCCCTCTCCATTTTACTCTCCCAGCCCCATCCCATTCTAATCCTCCCCCAACATCAGCTCCCTTCTAGTTCCAGTCTCACCCAGCATCCATTCCCTTCTTCAAGCCCCCCGCGTGCCCTCGGCCCATTTCCATTCCAAGCGCCGTCCCCATCAGCTATTTGCAGTTCAAGCCCCCCACTTCCCCTCAGCCCATTTCCATTCCAAGCCCCATCCCCAACAGCTATTTGCAGTTCAAGCCCCCTTCCACTCAGCCCATTTCCAGTCCTAGCAACCCCCCAACCCATTACCAGTCCTAGCCCCCATAGCTCACTCCCAGTCCTAATCCCACCAGCCCATTTCCAGTCCTAACCTCCCCATCAGCCCACTCCCAGTCCTAATCCGCCAGCAATCAATTTTTAGTTTAAGCCCCCCCAAGCGACTATCACCACTACTAACCCCCCCCAGTGCACATAACCACTCCTACCCCCCCAGCCCAGCGCACATCACCACTCCTAACCCCCCCAGCCAGCCCAGTGCCCATCACCACCCCTAACCCCCCCCAGCCAGCCCAGTGTCCATCACCACTCCTAACCCCCCAGCCCAGTGCCCATCACCACTCCTAACCCCCCCACCCCAGCCCATCACTACTCCTAACACCCCCCAGCCCAGCCCATCACTACTCCTAACCCCCCCCAGCCCAGCCCAGCCAATCACCACTCCTAACCCCCCCCCCAGCCCAGCCCAGCCCATCACCACTCCTAACCCCCCCCCCAGCCCAGCCCAGCCCATCACCACTCCTAACCCCCCCCCCAGCCCAGCCCAGCCCAGCCCATCACCACTCCTAACCCCCCCCCCAGCCCAGCCCAGCCCATCACCACTCCTAACCCCCCCCCAGCCCAGCCCAGCCCATCACCACTCCTAAGCCCCCCAGCCCAGCCCAGCACCACTCCTAACCCCCACCCCCACCCCCAGCCCAGCCCAGCCCAGCCCAGGGAAAATTAAAAAAAAAAAAGAAAACCTGTTTGCTGCCGCTGTCGGGGCCGCCGCGGCAGAATCGAGCGTGCCGCGGGGCCCCCCTGTACCCACCGGCAGAGCCTGTCCTCCCGTAGCAGCTCTCTCTTTGGAGCTGCAGTCAGACGCGCCGGCTTGCAGAGCGCGAGGGAAGAGTTCCCTCGCTGCTCTGTTAAGCCCGCGGGGGCTGATGGGAAGTTCCCATCAGCCCCCGCGGGCTTAACAGAGTCGCGAAAGGGAAACTCTTCCCTTCGCGCTCTGCAAGCCGGCGAGTCTGACTGCAGCTCCAAAGAGAGAGCTGCTACGGGGAGGACAGGCTCTGCCGGTGGGTACAGGGGGGCCCCGCGGCACGCTCGATTCTGCCGCGGCGGCCCCGACAACGGCAGCAGACAGGGTTGTTGTTTTTTTTTCGATGGCGGACCTTCCCGCGTGCCAGCTTCAAGGCCTTCGCGTGCCACAGCTGGCACGCGTGCCATAGGTTCGCCATCGCTGATCTAAGGCCATCCTATTCTGTGCAGAGTAAGCAGTCAGCTTGTCTACTGTACCTTGCATGACTGTAAGAGCATCAGTCAAATCTTGGGCCGCAACTTCTATTAAAGCATAAATTCACAATAATTGCTCACCATAGCATTGTGTAGGGCGTATGGCGCCAAAGGTACTTATCCACACTGTTCTCGTAAAGGTGCTTACTTCTTATTGAGTTAACATAGTGGTATCCTCTAGTAATTTCCTTGCTGCACGTATATCAGCACTAGAGTCATCTATGGCTCTGCGATGACGACTAGAAGGCATTCCTAGTAAAGTTTCATAAGGGACCAGTTTCCATGGCAAGTCAAGAGTAGCTATGTAGAAATTGCCAGACCAATCAGCAGGCAATCGAACATAAGCTAAAGTTCCACACACAAAATAGTGACCTACCAAGGCAAATCTTAAAATCTTTAGGTTCTGTAACTAGAACTTCAGTTCCGGGCCAAATATTTCTTAACCATGGGTGATAATATCCTAGATAGGGATACACATAATTGTCAACATACCCAGATGACAAACCATCTTTGCTGTTCTTCAATCTATACTTCCCATATGCTGGGAACCCATCCTGATCATAATATTGTAATTTATACTGATCAAGACGAGTCTTGGGGTCAGGGATAACATTGACTACCTTTAAATTTGAAATGGCTTGTACAGCACTTACTGTAGGAGATTCCTTCACTAAATGGGCATGGTTGTTAGTCATGATAGTCTGACATATAGACAAAGGGGTTTCTCCCACAGGATATGCTCCTTTTCTTTGGAAACAAATGGGAGGATCAGCCACTGGCTGAGGGCTGATAATTCTTGGAGCAGGGGTTACTCCCTCTGGCCATGGTACAGTAAGATTAAACAGAGTTTCATTCACAGACAACTCCTTCAGCTCTTGCAAGGAAATAGGTCGAGGTCTGGGCAAAAATCCAAACTGTGTAGCAGCTGGATGAGGCAAGCATACTGCACAGCTGGAAATATTAAAATGCTGACTTAAGGAGTAAATGTGAGAATGAAACACGTTATAGAAAGTACCATGTTTTGCCCAGGGAGCATGTGGATCATACTCAGGAACTGTATGGTCAGGAACTGTATGAACTGGGACCGCAGGAGGAGGAGGAGTAGTAACAAACCCAAACTCCCAAAGCATCTTATCTACTACTGCCTGGTGTTCAGGGGCTATTGTTGGTTTTTCGGATAGTCTCCTTATCAACTCATCTATACTTCCGATACTGCTAAAAGAGCTGATAGACACCAAACCCAGAAAAACAGAAATAGTGCCAATGCTACTGCGAATATGCATATTAGCCAATTGTCAATAACCAATTCTGGATTAAGTTGTGATTGTCCAACAATTTCACAGTCACTCTCTTGGTTAAGTGGAGATGAACTTGGAGGAAATGAGTCCAGTTCAATTTCAATTAATTCCTCAGGATTTGGTCTAGGTGGAAGTTGTCTTATCCAGGGGGCGGTGCCTTCTTGCACTGGTCCAGATGTATCCACGCTTTTCGCCCTTTCACTTTCAATGCCGAATATCCCACCAGCAACACTTGGAATGGTCCCAGAAACTTCGCTGCTAGAGCCGACTTGGGTGCTGGATCCTTGATGAGTACCCAATCTCCTGGTTCCACGTCTGGGGTTGATTGAGATGCCTGAGCACCCTGCTTTGTAAGCTGCAAAAAAGGAAGGAGATACCAGCGTTTGGTACAAATATTTACAATAAGATAAGTCGCTGTGCAGTAATTGGGGATCCGGCAATTGATCCGGTGGAATTATAACATGTGCTGGAGTCGTTGCTGGACATCCTGTCACAATTTCATAAGGGGTAAGACCTTGTCGAGTTCTCTGAGGAGAATTACGGACTGAGAACAAAGCAAACGGCAAAGCTTCCACCCAATCCCGACTCCAATCATGAGTCAGAGACTGGAAAAGCGCCTTCAGCGTCTGATTCATCTGTTCCACCTGGCCAGAGCTTTGCGGATGATACGGAGGATGAAGTTGCTGATGAAGGCCAAAAAATGCATTTATGCCTTTCCAGACGTCTGCCGTAAATGCTGGACCTTGATCCGAAGACAAAACCAGGGGCACACCCCACAAAGGAATAAACTGAGTAAGCAAGCATTTCAAAACTGTAGCAGCAGACAATGAATTTGTTGGATAGGCCTCAGGCCATCCAGAATGTAAGCAAGTAAAAACCAGAAGATGTTTCCTTCCCCCCTTGGCACAAGGCAGATCAGTAAAGTCCATTTGCAAGAAGAGGAAGGGTCCTCGAGCCTAGGCAAGGATGGAGAAGGTGATGCGCGCAGAGTGCATCCAGACTTTCCTGCTTGCAAACACGAGAGACAAGAAACACACACAGCATGAGCAGCAGAAGCAAATGTAGGATTATGCTACAATTGAGCAAAAGCTTTTGTCATAGCCATAACACTTAAGTGCAACTTATGATACAAAAATAAAGCAACAGGATATAACAATGATTTAGGACAGATAATCAAACTGCCCTTCATCCAAAGTCCAGTACCATCAGGTGATGCTCCCCAAGTGAGCCAATCCTGTTTTTCGGTGAAGTCAGCTGAGTCCTGATGAGAACGCATCAAGTCCAGAGATAATGAGCCAGAAGTAGAAGCTGCAGGTGAACGAAGAGTTAATAAAAGATGTGATGGAACTTCAGGTCCTGCTGCTGCAGCTTTAGCAGCTTGGTCTACAAACTGATTGCCTTGTGACACCACAGTACCATTAAGATCATGTCCTTTGCATTTCAACACCGCCACTTGAGCTGGCTTAAGCACTGCAGCAAGCAAATGTTCAATATAGCGGGCATGTTTGATGGGTTTATGAGCAGCAGTCAAGAACCCCCGCTGAGCCCAAATATTGCCAAAGTCCCATAGAACCCCAATTGCGTAACTACTGTCACTATAGATATTAACAACCAAATGCGTAGACATTTCCAAGGCCCGAATGAGAGCGAACACTTCTGCCAACTGGGCACTTGCAAACAGCAATGCTCCTGCTTCTATTACAGAATCAACAGTAGTTACAGCATACCCCACAAGTAAATTCCCGTGTTCATCACGGAAGGCAGAACCATCAGTAAATAGAACCCAGTCAGGGTTTGACAAAGGAATAGCAGACAAATCAGGCCTAGCCTTTGAATAGGCTGTTACAGAGGAAAGACAATCGTGAGTTCCATCAGGGTCAGACAAGTGTAGCAATGGCTCTAAAGAAGCCAAAATTTGAGCTGGCTATAACAAAGAGACTTCATGTAAGGTTACATGTGCTTGGGAGATACTGGATAAAGGTTGAGTCTTAGCCAAATGCAATAACCTAGCAACTGAGTGAGATGTGTATACATGTAGTTCATGTTGAAGGACAAGAAAGTCAGTAGTCTGTATTGCAAATACCACAGCAGCTAAAGATTGAAAACATGGCGGCATGCCAGAAACAACAGGATCAAAGGCTTGAGAGAAGTAGCCTAAAGGCTTGAGTCCAGTAGGAAAGCATTGTGCCAAAACACACACAGCAGCAGAAGTAGATGTCGCTACATAAAGGCAGAAAGGCAAATTATAATCTGGAAATGAAAGACAAGGTGACTTCAATAGCGCTTGCCGCAGAGAGTGGAAAGCATTGTGCTGAGCTTCAGTAGGAACTATAATACCCTCTGGAGCCTCACAGCCAAGCAGGGCATACAGTGGAGCAGCAAGTTCAGCAAAGTCAGGTATCCACTGACGACAAAACACTAGAAGGCCTAGAAAGCGGCGTATTAGAGGTACAGTAGCAGGGAAAGTCATTGACATAATAGGCCCAATTCTCTGAGCAGTAATAGAGCGCCCAGTAGAGGAGAGACATACACCAAGAAATATCACTTGCGGTACAGCAAATTGCAATTTTGATTGATTCACTTTCAACCCCAAATGAGAGATATGTACAAGAGCTAACATAGTATCAGCAATGCAAGCATCATAACAAGGAGAACAAATAAGTAAATCATCTACATACTGGATCAGCACAGATTTTTCCAATGCCAAGTCCTGTAAAGCAGCTTTAAGGGCCTGCGAAAAATAGGCAGGACTCTCTGTGTAGCCTTGAGACAGCGTAGTCCAGGTATACTGGCGCCCTTCAAACGTAAATGCCAGTAAATATCTAAACTCCTCCCCCACCGCTATGGAGTAGTAGGCGGAGCTTAAATCTATAACTGAGAAGTGGGTGGAGTCACATGGTATGTGAGTCCAAATATCATGAGGATTGGGTACAAGAGGAAAAATTGGTAGGACAATACGATTAATTGCTCTCAAATCTTGCACAAATCTGTAGGACTTACCATCAGCCTTTAACACAGGTAAGATAGGAGTATTGCAAGGAGAAGAAGTAGGTACCAACACACCCTGAGACAGCAGATTTTCAATTACTGGCCGTATTCCAGCCACCGACGCTGCAGGTAATGGATATTGACGCACATATGGTAATGGAGCTCCCGGTTGTACTTCAATCTTGACTGGAGGAATGTTGAGATGCCCAATATCATCACCTGGTACCGCCCACAAGGTTGAAGGAAGAGTGTCCAATGGTGGAGGAGTCACAACAGCCGGTATCACAGCAGGGGACACAAGGTACAAGTCAAAGTGCCAGTTTCCCAGCTTATAACAGTCTTATTTCTGGATAAAAAATCTCGACCAAGCAAGTTGACAGGCAAAGTAGGGCCAACCAGAAAATCTGTATGATACAATTTTCCCTCTACTACAATTGGCACATCAGATAACTTTTGATGCATTATAGTCTTTCCTTCAATTCCTTCACAAGGTACTTTAGGAGCTGCAGGTAGTGCCTCAAACAGAGGAGGAGGTAACTGGGATAGCGCTATGGCAGATGTAGAGGCACCTGTATCTAACAGGAAAAGCAATTCATACCCCATAATAGTAGCACGTATTTCCCCCTGTGTGTTGGGACACACAACTACGCCTAGTCAGTCCTCACTATAGTCCACATCAGTCTCTGCATAGTATTGGGTCATAACTGAAGGCTGGTTAGGGGTAGACACAGGGTATGAAGCGGATGGATATCTAGCAGCATCCTGTCGCACCCCAGGCTGGAAAAAGTTGCCCCTTGGCTTAGTACAATCTTTAATCATATGGCCCACTTGCCCACAACCATAACAGGCACGATCCCCTTGCTGTCCTCCCATATAGCCACGTCCTCTTCCTCTAAAGGGTACCATACTTCTACTGCCTCTTGCTCTACTTCGCCCCCTAAAGTTGGATTCATAACTTGCTACTTGTAGATTCAAGAGTTTTTGACATTGACGATCAAGTTTACCTTTGTCAGCTTCTTTCTGCTTCTGGATTCGCTTCTCTGCATGTAAGGCAGCTTCCAGGATCTCTTGTGCAGACTTAGTAGACCATCCAAGCAAAGCATTTTCAAGAATATCTTTTATTTCTGATTGCAGTCCATTCACAAAAATTGAAGCAAAATCCTCCATCTCACCATTCTGAGGAGAAAAATCTCAGAATGCTAGGCAACACTTGGTGTGGAACTGACTAACAGTTTCACCCCCACACTGCTTTAGATCTAAGAGTTTGGACAAATCTCTGACAGGAGTACATTTTTTTTCAATTGCTTTTAACAAATTATCCCTATGGTCCCTAAATGCAGCCATTTGAGCAGCATCAGAAGCATTAATAACAGGATCAGCACAGGGCCACACCCATGCTACATTATGAGGCAGCTGAGGGTGAGTGACTGTCCTTAATTCTATGGGATTCAGAAAAACTGCTTTCAATAAATTTTGTAAATCTACCCAAGAAGGATCATACGTAGTTATTAGCTGACGCCAATAATCTACAAACTGACCGGGTTTTTCTCTAGAATCAGGGCATGATCTAGCCAAACTAAAAATTTCAGCTGGAGACCAGTGCGATGCTAAAGTAACCAAACCCCCATCTCCCCTAGGAAAACCTCTAAACGGAGCAAGTAGATCAATTTCCTTGCTCTGTTCCCTACTCTGTTTATCTAGAGCTAATGATTCACCCAATTCCAAAGTTAAACACTGCAGACACTGCCAATTAGAAATCAATGGAGCCTTGGTCCAATGCCCAATTCCCTTGGCAACAGCAGACATTGCTTCAGCTACAATTTCCCTACTTTTACTGTGAGGTAACAAACTTACGATATGCTGTTTTATTTGCAGATCTAATGCTTCGAACATAGCTGTAATTACTTCAGTTAACGTACGAGCTTTATTTATTAGAAAGACATGATACTGTTTTAACTGCTCTACAGTAGTTAACCCTACCAGCTGACTAGCTTCCACTCCTATTAACTGCTCAAGTTCTACAATATCCTTAGTTAACTGCTGAGCTCTAGTGGTACGAGGCATATTTGCAGAATCCACAGGGGTAGAGGCAAGAAAGCCACTTGAAGAGGCACCAGCTTCCCCCCCTGCAATAAGTGGAGAATCAAAAGAATGTAATACTACACTGGACATATCAGATTTAACAGGGGTAGAGATACCAGGCATAGCATCCAGTTGGATCGGGGGCGCCTACCGATTGTGACTGGCAGCCACAGCTGGAGCATTATTCCTAGACAGGGAAATAGCTAGTGCAGTAACTTCTTCCTCGTATGCTGGGGGAGCAGAAGCGAGAGTACAAGGCTCACAACTTGTTCAATTTTTCCACTATCAGATCCTACTTGTTTAGTTAAGACACAGATTTGCTCTTCTATCCTATACACCTGATCCCTGAACTGTTTAATTACAGAATCATTAGTGTGTTTGCTCTTTTCAGCAGCCTTTGAACACTAAAAATTATATGTAATCCATTCATGACTATTATGAGAAGCATTCCCATCTAATGCTAACACAGATTGCAACCATTTTAATTTATCCTCATGAAACGTGCCCCCAAGGGGGAACTGCAACTTGGGATTACCGGCAGTCACTGAATGCCACTTAGCTACATAATCCAAAGAGCTGTCCCCAAATTTTCTCTTCATTTCATAATTGGGACTACCTTTATTTTGTGCTATCTCACGAACCTTCTTGTCCCATTCTTCTGAGATCTCTGCTCTTTAGCTGTTTTATTACCCATTGTACTTACAATACACTATACACTTTACACAGATATCTGTCAAACTGTAGTATACTCACACACAGCCTGTGTCCTTAGCATTTACCGTTCCTGTTGAAAGGCAGAGAAATCCGAGTCACGGCAAAAACTGTTGACTCTGTGGGTCTGGAATCCTACACACAACACCTGGATTCTTTATATTTCTATACCTCTCAATAGGAAGAAAAGACGAGACACAATTAATTAATTAATCAATCACTATGGAGCTCTATAGGGAGGAAATGCATGGAGTCTAAATCAGACATATCCATCGAGTTTCTTCAAAGATGGCTTCACAGGGCTCCCGCTTTTATTAGAAAATATCAGCTGATTCAGTTGATCTTTAATTAACATCTGGTACTTTCCAAATTACAACGTGTACATAAAATTTGCTAACATAGGCAACATTGTCATATAGAAAGAAGATACATCTCATAACTATGTTCACTAAATTCAGTAGGTGTCACTGTGATTTTACTTTTCAACAGAAGCTAATTAGTTACTTATTATATTTGCTGATTTTCTACTATTTATGCAAGCTATATTCATTATATTTGCTAATTGACTCAAAGCCCAGTTTCAAAAGAGCAGTACATCCTGACCTAGCAACCTCTTTAGCCTATCAGATTGCAGGATGAGCAAATGTACCCTATGTTCTATTTATTTAGAGAAGTTCAATCTGACCTAATATCTATTTCTACACAAACTCTGTTTGCTAATCACAGAAGCCCTGTTTACTAAGTCCAATGTCCTAGAAGAAGCAGAAGTGCGTTTAAAGAGATAGTTTTACTGAAGTTCAGACCTGTACTTTCTGGGCCTATAACTAACATAGGTTCTACAATCCACTTTCATGTATAGATGGGCTTCTTTCTATCCCTATGGATATTATGGATCCTGATCCGCTGTCTGTCCCGGAATCTGACAACTCCAAATCTGCATATCCTGAGTGAATCATAGTTGCATAAATTTGTTTGTCAGCAGCTGTTTCATCCACTTCACTGATTATATCCAATTTACTTTTGGGGCCTAGCCTAGTTAGCCCTTGTCTACAAATAGCTGATCACATCCAAGTAAATGACAGAAGGTTCATTAAAAATGGGGGTGGGGGAATCCTCCAACTTTATTGGGTTCAAATTTAATTTGAAACTAATTTGAAACTTAATTACCATGGTGGTAGATCACCGGCACTTTTGGCCGGAAAAAGTAGATCATGACATGTTCGAAGTTGGACATGCCTGCAGTAAAGGATCTCCCTCTCTAAATTCTTGCTTAAAATTTTATCCCCATTTTCTTCTAAGGCCAACCTCCCTTCCTCCTGGGTACTTCCACTACCTCATCTGAACCTTACCTATTTCTCAGACATAACCCTTAGGTCACTCTTAGTTACTTTCAAACAGGGGATGCAGGGGAGTGGATCAGTTACAACGGAACTCATGGTTTCCATCAGAAATACAACTACCGCAAACTCAGTATACATAATACTGCAGTTAGTATAAATACAGTCTATAAACAACAGGTCCTTGGGTTCCTTGTTCCCAGTTGTTGATCCTAAGTCTTCAGCCGTACGTAGACCAGTCAGCTTCCGGTGGTGACGGGGGTAGGGTGTTGCGCTGATTGATGTGCAGGCTGAGTCGTTCTGGACAGGATGAGCTTCAGTTGGTTGTCAGGATCCGTTCTGGCAGTCCAGGTGCTGTCAGTCAGATGGGTTGCTGGCTTGACTCAAGTATGGCGAATCCATGGCAGAAGTTCAGCAACCTCCACAGCTGTGGGGGTGGACAGTATGACCGTAAATGGCCCCCACCAGTGGGGTGTCAAAGGGTCAGGGTTCCACTCCTTAATCCAGACAGCGGAACCTGGTTTGTAGGGGTGAATGGGTTCAACAAGGGTTACTGGTAGTCGTTCTTGAACCCAGGAGTGAACATTTTTCGCAATACAGAACCCAATGCCACCAGTTCTTGGTGGGTCAGCAGAGATTCAATCTGACCCATGTCTACTAGCACCCTCTTAATCAAGGGAGGGGGTCGTCCATACAGGATTTTTTGAAGGGGGACAGATTCAAACCCTGGCGAGGGCCATGGGAAGAACAGACGGCTAGCAGAGACGGGTCTCCTGACAGAGTTTGGAAATTTAGAACTCTGAGGGCGGTAGGCAGTGTGCAATTTCCAATCTATCTGTAGAGCTTGGGCTAGGTGTCTGGTGACCTGAGAGACAAAAACTGGGCCATTGTCTGATCCTATTACTGACGGGAGTCTAAATCAGGGTATGATTTCTCTGATGAGGGCTCGGGCGACCTCACAAACCTTCTCAGTTCTGGTGGGAAAAGCTTCAACCCATCCTGAATAGGTACAGACTAACACCAGAAGGTACTTATGACCCCCAGCCTTGGGCATCTCAGTAAAATCTACCTGAAAAATTTCCATGGGAGCAGTCCCTATAGCTAGGAGACCAGGGGATGGTAATTTCCCTTGTCAGGATTATTTCAGGCACAGGTCAGGCATTGGTATGAAACTGATGCGGCTAGGGATCCTAACATTGAAATATAAAATGAGGGATGAAAGGCCTGCTCCATTGCGCTTTTTCCCATGTGAGTAACCTGGTGGAACGCCCGGACAAAATGCGGGGCTAAGGTGTCAGGGATAACAATACAGCTAGGTTCAGTTTTCTGGAGGGGTGGCAGCTAGATCCATCCCTGTTCAGTCAGTGTCCCTCCCTCCTGGGTACAGAAATAGTCTAGCTCGTCTGATTGGTAGCGGGGATCCCAATCATTCACTGGCACTGGGAATAGTGGGGCTGTTATAGCCAATGCCAGATTGGGCCTTATCAGGTGGAGGGCTGTTTCCTTTGCTACTTTGTCTGCCTTCCGATTTCCTAAGGCAGTCAGGCAATCCCCAGACTGATGACCCCGGCAGTGCATGACTGCCACCTTCCTGGGTTCCCAGACAGCATCTACTAGAGCCATGATGTCTGGGGCATACTTAATAGCTTTCCCCCATGAAGTAACCAAACCTCGTTCTTTATACAGGGCCCCATGGGCGTGTAGGGTAACAAAAGCATACTTAGAGTCAGTGTAGATGTTTACTTTCAGACCTGCAGCTAACTGGAGGACTCGAGTAAGGGCAATGAGTTCAGCTTTCTGGGCAGAAGTCCCCAGGGGTAAGGGCTCAGCCTCCACAACAACCTCGGAGCAGATTGCAACTTGAGAATGATTTAAATCCTGAGTGAATAAGAAGTTAATCATGTTTGGATTTTGTTCTGATTGTATATGCTATTAAGCAAAATTAAAAGTTAAACAGGGATTTTATATATTATGGCAAGCACCTCATGGAGGTCGAGGTTGGCTGTAACTCTCAGTGATTTGCTCTGAAATAACTTAAAAAGGGAAGTGTTTGCATTCTAGATGTCCACCAGTCTTTTCATGAAAAAAAAGTATCAGTTTTAAATGTCTGCTTCCCCGAACTGTAAGATTCAGGGTAAATTACTGTGTGTGTTGTTACAGGCCAGTGCCACCATGGGCGTTCCCTCATCTTCCCAGTTTTTATTTGCTATGATATTGGATTTTAGGATAAATTCACCTGTTTTTAAAGTTATGTGTTAGTGTCCAGAGCAAAAGTGTACTTTGTACTTTTTTGGAAGTCTTTTAAATTTCAGTTCCAGGAGTTCTATCTTTAGTTGCTGTTTAGAATGAGCACATATATCCATTCAAAACTACACCAATTAAGTTAGTGGGACTGGGACATTGTTTAAGAATCTAAATTTATATTTTCTGCCTCCCCTTTGTTTGCCACAATACTGACTTTTAACAATTGTTTTAGAAGCAGGATTAGCTGTTGTGTGTAAGCAGCAATCCCAGAACGCAATCCAAGAGGAAGAAGAGGGAAGGGAAATAGCATTCTTTTGTTTGTACTTGTAGAATTTCAGGCAACTGAATTGGTGGAGCGAGTGAAGGACATTCTGATAAGAAGTTATTTCAGATCTGATGCAGCACACCCGTGGACAACAGCGACCCCTACTGCAACTACATAATGCTGACTTTTGTGTGACCTTTTGAACTGGTTCAAGCTTGTTTGCAATTTATATAGAATGGTATAATGGTATAAACAGTATTGTGTGTTCTCTCTTTCTGCTCTCTCTCTGGAGAGTGGCAGGTGTCTGCTGCATTATGTTTTAAATGCTGTCATGTATCCAAGAATATCAGGGTTTCACTGCTGTTGTACTTAATCCTTTTTATCGGGTGGCTGCTACATAGTCTGTATCCAGCCCACCATTGTCACCATTGCTTCCCCCTTTGCTGCCCATTTGAATAATACTGACACTTGGACTCATGTCAGTTGAAGGTTTCTCCAACGGTCACCTCTGTTTGATCTACTTCCTTCCTGTATGAACTGTTGCTGACCAAGATAATTGCTGCCAAACCTGCTCCTTGGGACACCATCTGTTTCCTTCATCCTGATGGACAATTAGTTTTACTTCTGCGTGTTCACAGTACAACCCACATCTCCAAAGAAGTTGTTTTCCATTGCTATTACACGTAGGTTAGATGCTGGACTTCCTTGATACCTTTCAAGACCCCTGACATAACTGCTGAACTTGGTATGGCTATACACCATCTGCAATGCTTACTGTATGTTCAAATGAAAGCTGTTATTGATTCTATTAGTAAGTTGTCAGAGTCATTGGAGCAAAATACACAAATGACTCAGCAAAAATAGACAAGCCCTAGATTTGCTCCTTGCTTCTGAATGAGGCCTTTTGATCTTTTATTAATGCCACTATTTGTTGTATAGTCATAGCGAATCATTCAGTGTTTGTGCTTAATGCTATGGATAAGATACATCACCTGTCAGATTTACATATTGATGACTTTAAGGGAAGACTGAATGTAGGTAATTGGTTAACATGCCATACACATGTGAATGCTTCCTATGCCACAGTCCCCACTTCTGAATTCTCTGACTTGGTCTTATCTCCTCCACAATAAAAAAAAAATGGGAGAATTGTAGGGATTATAAGATTTAGGTATATGTTCCTGGTTCATAATCACTCAATGGCCTTTATTCTGCTCTAATAAAAATATATATATCAACCAGTCTGTCATTACAGTGGGCAAGGAAAAACAGGCCAGCATAAAGAACCATATAAGGAAATATCATATATTATAAGCCTTAGCAAAGTGTATACTTGGATTGAAGGATCCATGCAGAGACTTTTTGCAGAAGGCACATACACAGGAAACCATGCAAAGAAGAATATGCTGAGCACATCAGCCCTGAAGAAGAAAGACAGTTGATAGTTGGTAGGTATGGAGTAAGAGCAAACAAAAAGGAACTTGAGTGGGTATCAAAACAGGAACAAGGGGATAGAAAGGAAGTAACAGGAAACAGATGGCAAGAGGAGATGAGATACAGGGGGGGGGGGAGATAGATTTGGGAGCTGTGCACGTATACGGAAATCAGAAAAATGTATATATGTAACACGACTATTATATTCAAGAGAGGAGGGATTCTGATGTCTGAGGACTGACAGAAATTCTCCTCTCCTGCCTGTATTGTTCCATCAGTTATCTAATAAACAGAGATTCTGATTGCACCTGTACTGACTTTTGGATCTGGAATATACAGGAAATTAGTGATAATTAGTAATCGGTCTCTTGTAAGTAACAGGGCCTTACATGCTGTCCATCTTCCACAAATCTGCTGCCACCAGTAAAATACTGAACATCAGGAAAGGTCAGTGGTACATTTTTTCAGATCTTGGCGGCTGGAATACACTTCATCCATAACCTGGATACAATCATGTTCGAGTAGCCCAGGTGCTACAGGGAGTAGAGTGGCAGAATTGAGTGTTTTTCACTATCTCCATGTGGACCCGAGGATTCGCACACAGAATGCTTTGGTACTTTGTCATCCGCTCGTTGGTAAACCAATAATTGTCTTTGTACTCCATCAGTGTCAGCATTGCATGTGGCACTTTTAACATACAGTTCTTGCCTAAGGAACAATTTATCAGCCTCTGTTGCCAGGAGAGCTGTTGCTGCTACTGCGCGGAGACAAGACAAATACTTTTCAATAAATAATGCTAAATTTTAACCATTACACAACATTCTTAATCACCTAATCATAGAAAAATGGAACTAACTTAATCAGTGCATGCTTCCTATATTTTTACATTTTAAAATAAACCCCTTAGTTTCCTCAATCACAACTTAATCAAATCAGTTAAAAACTATCCTTTAAAAACATTCCAAAACAATTTTCTCTTATTTAATGTCTCCTCCGCTAAGCTTTCTTTCCCATTTAAAAACTAATTTTTACTCACTTTTTCAGCTGTTTTCAAAACGGCAGGTAACAACTCATCAGAAAAACTTCAGAAAGTTCAACAGGACTTTTTTCTTCATCTCCAACACCTTGTCTCACTTCCACCTCACCTTTTATAGGTCCTTAAAGCATTCTTAAAAATGAAACTGTTTCAACTGTTTACTATGGGTACAGCCCCTTTAAAGCTGGCCCTCCCTTTCAGCCCCCATGGCCTATCACAGGCCTCAAGCCTGCCCTCTGGCCCAGCCATACCTCTAGGGCACTCTGGCCCAATCAACAGGCTCCTCTGTGCCTCCCCCTCCCCCCCCCTCTGAACCTTTCCCTGAGGTTTCAGAGGGATTGCAATTTCCTTCAAGGACCTCCACTACCAACCCGGGCCTTGCCTAAGGGCTCTGGCCCACTCATCAGAGAAAACTGCAGCCCCTCCTCTCCACCCCGAGCCTTGCTTAAGGGCTCTGGAGTGATCTGTGCTCTTCGATGGGCCCCCCTCTCACCCACCGGGGCAAGCTCATCTCTTCCTTCTGGCATCAAGCCTTTCCCAAGAGCTCCAGAGTCCTCGCAGGACAACCCCCCCCCCCCCCCTTCCTCATCAGGACTTGGTTACATATTGCTTGCACTTTTTTGGGTCTGGAGAAAAATAAGGAAATTACGATTAACTGAAGTCACAATATCAAATAGAAATAATACAGAACCATCACATTTTGAGACAAAATATTAAGCAAACTGAAACTTCTTTTAAAATAAGGGCATCCAAGGCCAAGAATTCATTGTCTTAAAAAAAAAACCTGACCTAGGAAGAACAGTTAAATTCTAGAAATCTTCCATCTGCAGTTTATCAGCTAATAATACAACACTGGCATCCCACTGTCTCTTGGACATCTGGAAAGCTGAATATAAAAGTTGTAAAACATTTTTTGTCTGTATAGCTAATTATGTATATGCAACCTAGTACTTGTTAATTAGAATCACACTGTGTCTGCTGCTGTTTGCATTGTTGAGTCCTATAAAGACTTTCACAGTTTAAGGCCAATTTTAGATAGGACATGGAGAGGGCAATTAAGACATCCAGGTTGGGACGTAGAAAATTCCAATTGTAAAATGTGTGTAAGGATATGCAGGAGTACACTTCAGTGTCTCCCGCATTTCCCCAAATGTGTGGGATCAGCTGCTTTTAAATCAGTGCTCTCAATGGCATCCATTCCCTTTGCCCCTTGACACCCCACCTGAACTGCCCTGTCATCAAAAGAGCTACTTGATGCCTCTCATCCCCCACCCTTCTGATCCCATCCTTGACTCTTACCATAGTCCCTAGTAAACTAGTGGAACAGGACCGATTCTCAGCATTAGTGAAGCAACTAGAGAACAGTAAGAAATGGGAATGGGAATGGGGGCTAGAGGGGATCTACTGGAGAGGGTTTGATGTCAGTGGGGAATGCTGGTCTCAGTCTTTGCACCTGTCTCTTCAACTAGGCACATGTGTGCTTCAGAGCAGGTATAGGCTGACATGGTGAATTTTTCAGTTCCATATGTAGTTACCTTATGAAATGGGGATAAGACATCAATATTTTAGGCTTGCCCTATGGGGGGGGGGGGACAGGGGAACATTGCGGTGAGGTTTCTATACCTGGCAGGAGATAGGGTGGTACTATGGGAGACTGGGGAGAGGGATGACTGGGTAAGATATCTAGGCTGGGTGACATCTCTCAGGAATGATAAACATACAGGTGCAAAGAGCATAAAGTATAGCTAGCCAGAACATGCTCTGTAAAGCTTGTAGGATGGACGAGTAGCCCAGTGGTCAGGTGACCAGAGAAACCAGCATTTGAATCCCACCGGTACTCCTTATTTTATTTATTTATTTATTTATTTATTTAAAATGATTTATATACCACTTTGTCCTGAAATCAAAGCGGTTTACACTTCAATCAAAAATCAGTGTCAGTAGGGGTAGGCATGCAGTGTTAACACGGAGTGGAGGTGATGATTTCTTGGTGTGCTATTTACAGGATGAGCTATGTACAAGTGGTTATATACAGGGAGGGTAGGGGGGTACATTGGGGGTCTGGGGTAGGTCACTTAACCCTCATTTGCCTCCGGTACCAGACTTAGATTGTAAGCCCTACACTGACAGGGAAATACCTACTGAAAACTGATCATAACCCACTTTGAGCTACTACTCGAAAGGTGTGAGCTAAATACTATGAAATAAATGAAACACTCTAAGTGGCAGAGGCGCATTCTCCTATTACATATAAAAAGTTATTGGATCAGTGTCAAAAGTTGATGTGGCCTTTTGGCAAGAAACATACTTAAGTGATAAGCCACAAAACACACTTAAGTGATAGGGGCAAGGCCAATGCTACCATTAGGCAAACTAGGCACTCACCTAGAGGGCCAGCCCTCCAGGGGCAACCATTGCCCCCACTGCTGCCAGTCCACAGGGGCTGCAGTGGCATCAATGGACCTCAAACCATGATGCAGAGCTTACCTGCATGTATCCACATTGGGTCACGGTTTCTTTTACTTTATATCTCCTGCTTCTGCCCCCTCCAGCACAGACATCTGGGGAAGTAGAAAAGGCGATGATGAAAGCCAGAAGGATGTTTGGCTGCAAAGGGAGAGGAATAGCCCCAAGAAGAAGAAGGTGACAGTGCCTTTGTATAAGTCTTTGATGAAACCTCATTTGGAGTACTGTGTGCAATTCTGGACACTACACTTTCAAAAGATATAAACAGGATGCAGTCGGTTGCAGAAGGTGACTACTAAAATGGTGAGTGGCCTTTGTCTCACGGCATATAGGGACAGATTTAAAGATCTCAATATGTATACTTTGGAAGAAAGGTGGGAGAGAGGAGATATGATAGAGAAGTTTAAATACCTCTGTGGCATAAGTGCACAGGAGGACAGCCTCTTTCAATTGAAAGAGCGCTCTGCAATGAGGGGGCATAGAATAATGGTGAAAGGGGATAGATTCAGGAATAATTTGCAGAAATATGTATTTGCGGAACGAGTGATAGATACATGGAATAGCCTCCCAGTGGAAGTGGTAGAGACGAGGACTGTATTTGAATTCAAGAAAATATGGGACAAACAGAGGAACTGTAAAGCTTAGTAGTTGGTATGGAAGAACAGACTGGATAGGCTGCATGGTCTTTATCTGTCGTCAGTTTTTTATGTTTCTATGTTTCAAACCATGCTGTCTTGGATCATATAATCCTCTGCTTTAGCGAATATCCATACATCTATTCATCATAGACATCAGATTAACTGGTCTGCTGTTCCCAGCGTCTTCTTTACTTCTGCTTTTGTGAACAAGAACCACATCTTTCCATCTTCAGTCTTCCATGATTACTCCTGACTCTAAAGAAGTATTGAAAGGTCAGCTTCCCTAAGTTCTTTCAGTATTTTGCATATATTCTGTACAACCTCATTGCTTTGTCTTCTTTTAATTTAGCTAGCTGCTTGCGAATAAGATATCTAAAAAAGAAAACAATCTTGTCCTCATATTTTAGTGTATTAGCTATTTTTCCTTCCTTTGCATCTTTGCATTCCTGACTATTTTACCAGCTTCCCTTAGCTTCTCCAGATATAGTTGTTTGGCTTCCTTTTTCTGGATCTCTTATAGTTTATGAAGGCTAACTCTTTTTATCTTTTCAACTACTCCTTTTGAAAACCATAGTGATCTCCTTTTCCTCCTGCATTTATTGATTTTCCTAATAAAAAGCATCCATTTTACTCACAGTTTGTCTACTTCCCCCAGATGTTCTCCCATCTTGACAAAGTCAGGGGTATGTTTACTAAAGAATGTTAGCTGTTATCGTGGCGCTAATGTGGAAAACTGCAGCACGATAACAGCGAACTCGGGCCAAATGCAGATAGCGCAGCTTGAGTGGCTGGGTGAGAGTTGAGAGTGGGTGTTGACCGTGTGCTTACCGTGGGTGTTGACAGTTTACGATAGTCACACGTTTTGCAGACATCGCAGATGCAGTCTAGCTACCTACATTTCACCATGGTATCTGCTGGGGAAATGCTGGGCATGCCCCCAACAGATAACATGTGACTTTTGTAGCTAACATGACACTTTTTGCCCTAATGCCCAGTGTTAGCTACAAAAGCCTAATGCCCTTCAGCAAACGTACCCTTACATTTTCTTGAAATCTTGGCCCCTTATTTCTGAATGAACCATCTCCACCTGTGTCCCAGTACTGAACCACACCATTTGGTAATTACTTTCAGATGGTGACCCATTACAAAATTAGAAACACGTTCTCCATTTTTAAAAACACCACGTCCAGTATTGCCCCTCCTGCATGGGTTCCATCACTAGTTGCTGGAACAGTTCTCTCTGTAGAAAATCCAGGATCTCCCCTACTTCTAGATGACATCACAGCTGTAATGTCCCAGTAGCTCTTCTCCTTTCATAGCAATATTGTGAATTTCTTCAATTAAATCTTTATCATTTTTTTCTGCCTGCTAAGAAGGTCGGCATATCACACCAATGTAAACAAATGCTCCATTCCCTCTTTCCAGACTAATCCACAGGCCTCTTCCTTACCGTGTAAGTCCTGCAGTTATGTGGTTTTAATATTATTTTCTATATATATATCACCACTCCTCCCTTTCTTCCTATCCTGTCTTTCCTGAATAGATGATACGTAACCTGGTATAACTACATTCCAGTCATTGTTCTCTATGTACTGTACCATATCTCTGTGACTACTACTATATCAAAGTCAGTCTCTTCCTTTAGAGCCTCTAAATCTGCAGTTATCCAGATGTTGCCATTTTTTTACTTTTCTTTACTGCTCTTTAATGTTTAACTTACCTGAGGGCTTTTGCTTATATGGGAACTTTATTTGCCCATTCCCAATGCTATAGTGAGGCAAACCTTACATTACTTCCATTGTCATGTTGTGTTTAAATAAAGCAAATCTTAGAACATACAAGAGAGCGAGGTTTCATGATACTCAGACTGAGAACTTGACAAGAAGTTCTCTTGCTGCAAGAAGTGAGGGGAAAATAGAAATCAGCTGAAACCTATGTTGCTACATGGGAAATGAAGCTGGGAGGACAAAACAGTGCTTATGATCGTCATCTGCTGCCATATTTCCTGTTTCAGATTCTATGTGAATGGAGAACTGGATTTGCATCCACCTGGTTCTATTCTGTTCCATTTGGCCCTAGTGAGAAAATCAAGGTGAATTAGGTGCAAACTTGTTAGTGCTTCCTAAACAAAGCAAAATGCCCATAACTTCTTATCAAATCCCTGGAACTTTTAAATACAGAAATCTATTGAAGAATCGTAAGAAATAAAGTTATGGTCATGATAATAATATTATTATTGCGCCGAGGCAGAAGGTATCGTAAATTATGCATTGAAATTTATGTGGGTACCTCACTGGTGTGAATGTAGTTTGCTCCCTACAGTAAATGGTGTCTTCTATTTGAGTGACATGCATTGCCTTACTGAGAGGAATGATTGGTGAGTTTTATTGCATTGTTTTACAACGGCATTATTGTCCTTTGTGTGGCATTGTAATGATTTCCTTGTTAGACTTTTTATACTAAATGAAAAACTTTGAATCAGAGTTTGCTGTACATGTGTGCATGTGCAAAAATACCCTTTCCCCATCCTGCTTCGCTCTCCTCTAGTCCTGTATAATTGTGTCTCCTTTCTTTGCTGTCATAATGGATTTCCTTTCTAATCTTTGATTTATTTTAGTTTTATTATTTTGTAAACTGCTTTGATTTGTTCTAAAAGGCGGTATAGCAAATTTTAAATAAACCATAAACCATAATTGCAATGTAGAAAAAGATAATTAGAACATTCTGGTGATGCTCACTATTGTCTCAGGGCCTGATTTTTGAAAGGCATTTACACAGTTTACAGCCCAGTAAATCATGTAAATGCCTTAAATCGGGATAATCAAGGGCACTTACACAGTTAATGCCATTGAATATCCCTTTCTAACTCCCCTACATGCCCCAATGCTATCCAGTTAGCATTGGGGCATGTTGGGGGCATTCTGGGTGGAGCGGAGGCGACAACAAGCGATAACCAGGTAGCAGTGGTATTGCATGCTGCCCAGTTAGTGATCTGCGCTGAAAAGATAGGTGAGAAAAACCCTTGCCTATCTTTAAGGTGCAGGAGCTAACCAGACAGCATGCAATATTGTCTCCTGGTGTGTGCAGCAACTTCCGGATATTCAATGCCGGGGCTGCATATGACCTCAGCATTGAATATCCAGGGTTAAGGGTCGGCGGGCAGTACTATGCACCATAGGGGCTTATAGCCTGCCAAACCCAATATCGGGCTCTCTATTCTTATTGGGGGTTATTCTGAGCGACGAATAGCCCAACGGGACATCCATCCCTGCTACTCATGACGTCTCCTGCCCCCGAATAACTTCCCTGTCAGTTGTGTGGGGCATTTAGACCGGGGCGGGGAATGGGTGGCATGGGGCAGAAAGAGCGCTGGCAGTGGGCAGTCACCAGCCCTGGACGTACAGGGCTGATTCTAATGTCGGCCCTCTACGTCCGGCGCTGGTGAAATGTCCAGAGAAGTAGTCCTACCTCTGAGGTGGAATAAGTTCCCTGAACATTTCATTTTGGAAGGCCCAGGGCGTGGATGGGGCAGGGGGTACCAGGGTTTATTTCCTGCAGCCCGACCCTGGCCTTAGGAGGCCAGATCGGGGGTCAGGCTGCAGGAAATATACTCTTGTTTATGGTGCCCGGCATCGCGGCTTTTAAATGGAGCTGCGGTACCATGGCGGCACGGCTCCATTTAAATGCCCTGACTGAGTTAGCTGGGTGCAGTCCTGCACATGCAGGCCGGACAGAATTGCTGTCCCGGCCTGCATGTGCAGGACTGTTCGCGATTCTGATCTCACGGGGCTAGATATGCTCCGCGGAATCAGAATAGCGATCCCCTCTGTGCGTCCGGTTCAGACCGGACACACAGAGGAGATCTACGTCTGCATCAGAATCGGGCCCATTATGTTTCTGGCCTGATCACAGGTTATGACATTTTGCTGCCATTATCCATAGGTACTCTTTTCTATTTCTCTGACGAGTATACTGAGTTTTTCCTGTTCATTCTTTTATGGGAAGTCTTTTATTTTCTTTGTCAGCTTTGAAAAATGTACATCTCTTATATCTCTGTATTTTTCACAGTACAAGAAGAAATGCATTTCCACAGCTGCTCTGCATGCCGTCTGGCTTCTTGTGGTTTTCAGATCAATTTCTGTCTGCACATTTCTGCTTCTAATTTGTGGTCACTTACTTTGTATTTGGTAAGGATCTGTTAGAGGTTTTGCTTGTATGTCTGAAGTGAAGAGTTTTGCTAGAATGTATAATGTTTTTTTGTAACATCCCCTTATGATGTGTCCTCATCTGTCTACTCTATTCCTAAATGTTTAATCATATTTATAAACAGCATAAGTTCCTTCAAGATATGTGGTATATCAAATAAATGTGAAATGTATTGGGATCTATAGCAGTCCAGATTGCTATATTTTCTAATCTGTACTTTTCAACAGGAGGTGCAATGGTCTCCTCAATCCTACTGTAATATTATTTTATTTATTTATTTATTTTTTATACCGCGCTCTTTAGAATCAGTGTGGTTTACATATATACTAACAGGTACTTTTTTTTTATTCCCTTGTCCCCGAAGGGCTCACAATCTTAGTGTACCTGAGGCAATGAAGGGTTAAGTGGCTTGTCCAAGGCCACAAGGAGTGGCCATGGGACTAGAAACCCCAGTCCCTCCGGCCTGAGGTTGCTTGTCCCCTGAGGTTGCTTAGCAATGCTGTCTTTTCATAGATAGGACTGTTGCTACTTGTCCTAGGAATTAGTGCTCTTATGGAATGGTAGGTTTCAGGGCCGTACCAAGGGAAGATCGCGCCCTGTGCGACTTGAACATCGGGCGGGTGCATGCCCCCCCCCCCCTACGGCAGGAGAGAAGAGGCGCACCCAATGTGCAAATCGCCAGCATGCTAAGCAGATCTTTCCCTTCCTGCAAGAGCAGGGAGGGAAAAATCTGTTTAGCATGCCAGCGGAAGGCTTAAGGGGCACATTTTAGCTTTCTTCCGTTGCCTGCCGCCGCTGAGAGAAGAAAAAGTGGCGGCGGCAGGCAACGGAAGAAGGCTAAAATGCACCCCTGCATGCAACCCAACATCCTTCCGGCTTCTGCCACCACCCTGTCGCACTGTTTTGCCACCTTGAGATCTGCAGAAATAATCACACCAAGGTCCTTCTCCTGGTCCGTGCACACCAACCTCTCACTCCCTATCGTGTACACTTCCCCTGGATTTCTGCTTCCCAAGTGCATGACACTGCACTTCTTCGCATTAAATCGTAACTGTCAAGCATTAGACCATTCTTCCAGCTTTTGTAGATCTTTCCCCATGCTATCCACTCCCCCAGGGGAGCCCACTCTGTTGCAAATTTTCATGCCAGGCACACTGGTTGGAGGGCAAGGCAGGAAATGCTGCTCAATCTTGGTCAGATCTGGCCAGACTGCCGAGTTGTCTGTCCAATATGCCAATATGCTCATACCATGGATCATCAAGCACTTTCAAATGCTTCCACATGTGTGAGATTTTACAAGACTTTCCCTGTACTTCTTGTAGGGGGCGGAGAGGGCTGCTGCTCTTGGTGCTACCACTGGACCTATTGTTGGGGGCAGGTGAGATGGTGAAAGGCCAGCAGCATCTTTCCCACTGTCTACTTCCCCCTCTACTTGTGCTGTGCTCGTGGCCTTGGCACTGCCAAGATCACTTTCTACCTCCTCACCAGTTGGCACATTAACAATAACCTGGAGCCTCTCCAGTCAGTAGACTTTCGATATCTGTTGATTCCGATGTAAATCCCGGCCATATGGATCTCTCAGTTTCTTTATCTGCCAAAACCATCTCCACACACACTTTTCATCAGGGAATACAGTGTATCTGCTGTGAGGCTGATTTGTCTTCACCTGCTGCTTCTCTCATGTATCCCTAACCTGCACCAGGTCAATCTCACTTTGCCCCTCTGTGGAGAAAACATCAGATACCTGTTCTTCCACAGATGCACCGGAAACTGCAGTTCTTTCTACTCTCTTTGTAAAGAGATCTACAGGGGCCCGTTATCATACCCTGGGAACTCCTTGTCTCTTTATGCACACTTGTGCTGCTACTACTCTCCCCTTCGCTCCCTTCTTTCTTTCTATGACCATTTAGTTTTCCAGAATTACCATTCCCAAACTTTATGACATGCCTCAGCTCCACCCTGCAGTGCAATGGCCAGTAAGTGCCTCTGCTGATACTCTTGAAAGGACAGGGAGGAGGGGGTATGTGTTTGCTTACTGACCAGTTATACAACTATAATGCTCCAATGGGCTGGATTCCCAGAGATTGTGCCTATATTGCAGCTTTTTACTTTGACATTTTTATTTATCTTTACTGATCTATAAACAATGGAATGAAATGTAGTGCCCTTTCCTCTCCTAACCTCACAACTGTCCTGCCTCAGATACTGTGGCCAGAGTCCCATACCTAGCCTTAACTCAACCCAGCAGCGCAATGCCTGATAAGGCTGGGTGCCTCTGCTTACTCTCTCGAATGGACTGGAGGGAGGGAGGATGTGTTCACCCACTGTCCAGTTATGCAGCTATAATGCTCCAATAAGACTTGATTCCCAGAGACTGTGCCTGTTTTGCAGATTTTACTTTTAAATTTTTATTTATCTGTTACTATTCTATGAACAATGAAAGTTGTCCTGCCCTCCCCAACTTCATAACTGTTGTCATAGACAAAACATGAAAAAAAATGTTGCAAGAAATATTATTGTACTGTATCTTATGATTCTGCAATAGAATGCACAGATATTTGATACAGTAACTACTGCCACTGTGTTGTATCAAAATGCAAAGGCACTCCTCTTTCAAGCCCCTAGTGGCAGCCTCTGCAAAGGAAGGCAAAAGCACTTTCTGGGGAAAAAGAATAGGTTGAATCTCTTCTTTTTGTGCTTTGATATAGCAAGGCAAAGAGACCCCAAGCACAAATAAGTCTTGAAGTTGTTTGCATTTTCCATGCTTTTAAGTTCTCCTTTGCAACAGACACAGTCCTATGGCAGTAGCCACTAGTCAAGCTGGTATGTTTTGTTTTCTTCTTTATAGTCCTACCCTAAATACAACAAAACCCCTGCCTTTCCCTTAGAATCCTAAAGCCTGCACCAGCACTTCTCTTCATCTTCTGAAAATCAGAGCCAGAATGGTTCTCTGCCATTTGTGTTGACTGTGTATGCATCTCTACTATAACATCATCAGCCAGGGGTTTGCAGAAGTCAAACATAGAAATAGATTTCTCGGGTTGCCTGTCAAACATTTGAAGAAGGATTGGCTGAAGTGCCTCATGATGGCTGTTGGTGACTGCTTCTCGACCTCTTCTCCCTCTCATATTAGCTTTAGTGATTCTGGGCATACATTCATGCATGATAAAAATTAAATGCATAAATGGCAATTTGTGAAAACTTTCTGAGCATGGTTGGTTGATGCAGGGACGACATGACAATCATGATTTTCAGCAATCTTTACATTTAGACGAAAACTAATACCAATGCCTACTCTAATGAACTCCCGGGGGGGGGGGTTTTGTTTGTTTTTTACAATAGTACTCCTCACCAGTTCTCTCAGTATTGCCATAGCATTGCCGCAGATCCTGGGTTCTGTTCAACAGCTGATGATGGCATCTGTTCCCTTTGCTGTTCTTCACAATTAATGCCATTGATGCCTTCACCCCTTTTTACTCCTTCCCAGCAAGAGTTGTGTGGATGTTGTTTGAGATAAAAATGTATAAAATATGCAAGAATCTGTACACTGAAAGTTTAGACAGCTATGGTACATGAAGGCCATCAAACTGCATATCATGGTCATCGTCATCATTATATTACGCAGTATAAAATTAAGCTAGAATATTTATGGAATATATTGTGATGATGAAGGCAGTTCAGAGGCTATGGAATGCCAGGAGAATGAACTCTGTGCCTTTAAGAGTGAGAGTATTCAGGGTTTCCCCAGCAACCGAGAACCTTTGACTCATAGCACAGTCACCATTAAGCCCCGCCCACTTCAGCACGTCAGGGCTGGAGTGAAGCCTAGCAGCTCCCACGTGTGCTGGGAAAAAGGCGTGGTCCCTGAGAGGGAGCAGTTTAAAACTCCTGTGTTTGGAAAGTCAGGGAGAGGAGGACCGGAAAGTGAAGGAGGAAGACGAGGAGAAGAGAGAAGAAGGAGTGGCAGTGAACCCAGAGGACCTGGAAGAGAATCCAGAGGAACTGGAGCTAGAGGAGAAGGGGCCCAAGGAGGCACGAGAAGTGCTGGGCTCAAGCTCAAAGACAAGCAGTGGGAACTGCTTGGAACCGGTCCAAGGCAGTCTCAGCAGAAAGGAAGTTTGCTACAACGGAGAGAAGTGTCTGCAGAGAGAAAGCAGCATGGCTCTGGCAAGGAAAGAGGAGAGCTACTAAACGGCCCTGAACTAAGGCAAGTGTGTCTTCCAGAATTCCTGCCTGAAAGAAAGTTAAGAGAATTAGTTCCTGATAGAAGGAATAATTATAATAACCAGCTAAGCTCTAGCAGTAGAAACAATAGCTTGTCTGCAGGTCAGCACTCCCAGCTCTCTGAAGAAATAGAGCAGAAAAAGGTTCTATTAGAGAGATTGAATGAAATGCTCCAGAAACAAACTAGTCAGCTCTACAGCCAGGTACCCTCTGAAGAATGTTGTGAGGATGCCATTGAGGAAATGGATATAGGAAGCTGCTATGAAGACTATGAAGATAGCTCCGATGAGATGCAGTGTTCTTATTGTAAAGCTAATGAATTAGAAGTGTGTTAAGCTTAAAACCTGTTTGAATGAGTGAATGCCATAGTAAGGAACTTACCTGATTGAAGGATGTAGCACAGAGAACAGCTGAACGTTGTTAATCAAGCTGTTGCTGTGTAAGGCCTGAAACTGAAGGGAAAGCTCAGTGGACATTTTAAAGCTGTTTCTGTTATAAAGGAGCTGTGAAGTAAACACTCCTATAAGAAGCTAATGTGCCCATGAGAAGCTTTATAATCTGAGCTTTGAAAGCAAGTTCCTAAGAAGCTATCTATTGCTGATACCAGTAATCCTGTGCATACTTTTGTAAAAGTTATACCTTTGCTTTGGAGAAGAATCCCATTATTGTTTATTCAGCCTGTTACTTGTGAATATGATGGAAACCCCAGAACACAACAAATAAATATTTCTCTGTTTCGCCTGACCACTTGTCTGCACAACTACTTTTGCCTAATATGGATAAGTGAAACTACATATCCCAGCAGCCCTCCTGGCAGCCATATTGGGAGGACTTATTCTAGGGCAGCAAGGCGACTCCATCCTGGTGCCCGGCTATACGCCCAGCCAGGTGGGGGCGACAATATACATTAAAAAATAATTAAATTGCTTTGATGTTCACAATGTTTAAATAAAAGCAAGATGCAATATTCTACTGACCACTTACAAGTGACAGTACTAAAAGAGGAAGAAGCAATACACTTCCTGGCCACTTCAGGTCACACTAGAATAGACCAGGTGCTAATTATCTTTTAGGCTCTAGGGATCACTGATGACTAATCTTCACAGCCCTGAAGAGATCAAAGGAAAACTACCTAGATAGAAAACAAAGAACTTCAGCTTCTATATGATTTATTGCACTTCTAAAATATATCTCAAAGCTGTTAGTGCAATATTAGTCATTTCTGGATCCTGTAGTAAATTCATAGATAAACCAAAGAAAAGGGCTGATTACTACAGTTCAAGGATCTTTTTTCAATTCCAAGAAAAGACCCAAGAGATCAGGAATTTTCTGAATTCTTATAAAGACTTCAGGGAATGTGAACTCAAAGTATCTATCTAAATGTAATGGCAGAATTTGAACTTATGCTAAAACTTCACATTGGCCCCACATCTTGGTCATTGATCATCTTTCTGAATCCTGGCTGGTACAGGCAAAATCCAATGCCAATGGCAATGGAAACAAACTAGTGAAGCGCCAACTTCTTCACACACTCCACAGGTTTTATTGCTGAAATGAGCACTTTTCTGATGCCTATTCTAAATTTGGACATGGGCATAGATGTCCCCAAGGGTTCTAAGAGCCATACCCCCTATCTATTTAGACATCCCCACAGTGGAGAGATCTAAAAAATCCATTTTTATAATGGCTCCAGAGACGTCTCCATGATTTGGATGTCCGCATGCATCTAAAGGATTTAAAATGGCTCCAGTAATGTAGAGTGGGGTGTTTTCTATTTAGTTATTTTGTCAAATTTTGAATTTATAATATGGAATTTATTTAACTTTTTTTCTGGAAAATCCTAGACTTTGTTTTTCCCAGATTTACTTTTGTAGAATCCCTCCTACTGCAGGAAGAGAGTACCCTGGAGAAGTACACCAAAAGATATTGGCAGCCCCACAAGTAGCAAAAAGAGGTTCTGGTGGATGGCAGAAGGCAAAATATCCCAAGGTCTTCACCATATGATGCTACTTAGGCAGGGTTGGCCTCACTGAGGTGAACAGATTTTGAGTTTAAACCAAATAGAGTCTAAAAGAGAATGGATTTTTGCAGCAGCATTTTTTTTGCAGTGGACATTTGGAGGAGTCTAACCAGGGTCTGCAATGAGCCAGAGTACTGCAAGTAATTGTGGATAGACCTGAAGAGGTTTATGGAATCAAGGAGGTGCATCTCTCTTTTCAAACATCCTTGGATGTCCAAGTTGAACTGTAAAGGACTAGACCTGGTTAATTCTAATCAGGCTTCGGGAGGGATTGAGAGTGTGATATATTTTTGATTCTTAGAGTCTTTAATTTATTCCCTTTGCTTTTCCTCAAATGGTAACTATTGGTGTTGTTGTTGTTAAGTGCCATCAAGTCGGTGTCAACTCATGGCGACCCTCTGGATAGTTGTCCTAAATTGTGTTCGGTCTTCAATCAGGCGGCACATTGTTGACAGACTGGCACCTGTAGCTGCTGTTACAGTATCAATCCATCTCATTGCTGGCCTTCCACTTTTGCGCTGACCTTCTATCTTGCCAAGCATGATGTCTTTCTCTAATGATCTCTCTCTTTGCATGATGTGCCCAAAGTATGAAAGTCGAAGTCTTGTCATCTGAGCTTCTAAAGAAAGCTTAGGTTTGACCTCCTCTAGTACTGACCGGTTTGTTCTTCGGGCAGTCCGTGGTATACGCAGGATTCGCCACCAGCACCATAATTCAAAGGCACCAATTGTCTTCCTGTCTATCTTTTTTACTGTCCAACTTTCACATCCATATGTTGTTATTGAAAATACCATTGCTTGAATGAGTTGAATCTTTGTATGGAGAGAGACATCTCTGCTCTTCAGAATCTTGTCTAGGTCCTTCATAGCCATTCTGCCAAGAGCAATGCGTCATCAGATTTCTTGACCGCTTGTTGCTTCTTTATTGATAGCTGATCCAAATAGGTTAAAGCTGTCTATGATTTCAATTTCTTCTCCATCAACAATGAACTTATTGATTTTGCCAGTTGTCATGATCATTGTCTTCTTTACATTAAGGTGCAGGCCCATTTTAAGACTATGTTCCTTGATCGTGAGAAGCAAATGTTTCAGATCATCTTCACTTTCAACCAGTAATGTGGTATCATCAGCATAGTGAAGGTTGTTGATGAGTCTTCCACCAATCTTCACACCTCTGTTGTCTTCAAACAATCGTGCTTCTCTGATAATTTGTTCTGCATATAAAAAACAGGTAGGGGGAAAGTATGCAGCCTTGGGTCGTACACCTTTGCTGATTTAAAACCATTCTGTTTCTCCTTGTTCTGTTCGAACTGTTGCTTCTGAATCAATGTACAGATTGTGCGAGAGAACGATCAGGTGTTCTGGTATACCCATGCTTCTAAATGTGGCCCAGAGTTTCTCATGGTTTACACAGTCAAAAGCCTTGCTGTAGTCAATAAAGCACAACTAGATATCCTTTTGGTATTCTTTAATCTTTTCAAGGATGCATCTCACATCCACGATTATGTCTCTCATTCCTCGCCCTTTCCTGAAGCCTGCCTGCACTTCAGGTAGTTCTGTTCCCAGGGGCGGCCCAAGGGGGGTGCGGGGCCATGTGTGGAGACTCGATGCGGGGGCCTCATTTGCATAAATATTTGCATAATGTTACCATACACTAACTTTTAGTAAACATGCCTCTTAATGAGCGTATGGATAAAGAAAGACTAAAAGATTTCTATACTACTATAATCCAGTGCCAACCGCCAGACACATTAGGAACTACTACAAACACTGCCCATCTAGAATAAATAGCAAACCCACCGTATCATAACAGCACTACCAGGACTCATAAAGCACCAGACCCTACCTATCAAAAGGCAACACTGCAAATATTAAACCAATACATTTCAGAGAATAACAATACATGACCTACTGGGGAAAGAGAACAAGTGGCAATGTCAAATAGGAATTACTTAAACAGAATAGCTCAGCTCAGTTACACATGCAGAACATAGACCATCACCAAACAAAGAATCACAATTTAGAAACAGGAAGACAATAATTAAACTGGGAACCCCAAAAGCCAAACTTGGAATGTACAACAACACTAGAAATAAAACTATAAATTAATTTCCTCTTGTACTAAATAAAGTGCAGATGTTAATGATTCACATTTCCCAGAGCTGACATATTCCAGTTAATAAATTCAAAATAAAGAGTTATTTTTCTACCTTTTGTGCATTTTTTTTCAATTGCAATTGCTCCAGCCACTTTCTTCTGGTTTCTTCATGTCTTCTGCTAACTCTCCATCATCTGCTGTCCATTTGTCCTTTCTTCTCTCTTCTAGTTTTTTTCCATTCTCTCTCTACATCTGCTTTAACATACTAATCTTTCTCCTTTTGCTCTTTCCTCATTCCTATTTCATCCACTCAAATTTTACCCCTCCATCCTCAATCCCCACTTACTCTCCCAATACCCGGCCAATGGAAGATTTTTCTTCCCTCCCACACAAAATATTTTTCCCCTCTCCATTTCACTCTCCCAGCCCCATCCCATTCTAATCCTCCCCCAACATCAGCTCCCTTCTAGTTCCAGCCTCACCCAGCATCCGCTCCCTTCTAGTCCCCGCATCAGCCCATTTCCAGTCCTATCCTAGCCCCACCATCATCCCATTTCCAGTCCTAGCTCCCCCATCTATTTCCAGTCCTATCCGAGTCCCTCCATCAGCTCATTTCCAATCCCAGCCACCCATCAGCCGATTTCTAGTCCTTTCCTAGCCCCACCATCAGCCCATGTCAAATCCTAGCTCCCCTCCACTCAGCCCATTTCCAATCCAAGCACCCCATGAGCCTACTTCCAGTTCTAGCCCCTCCATGAGTCCATTTCATTCCAAGCCCCACCACAGTCCATTTCCAATCTTAGCACCCCCCAACAGCCCATTTCCAGTCCTATCCTATCATCTCCATCAGCCCATTTCCTGTCCTAGCTCCCCCCACTCAGTCCATTTCCAGACCTATCTCCCCCCTCACAGCCCATTTCCATTCCAAGCACCCCTCCCTATCAGCTATTTGCAGTTCAAGCCCCCCTTCCACTCAGCCCATTTCCATTCCAAGCCCCCGTCCCTATCTCCATCAGCTATTTGCAGTTCAAGTCCCCTCTTTCACTCAGCCCCTTACCAGTCCTAGCCCCCCATAGCCCATTTCCAGGCCTAAGCCCCCCATCAGACCTCTTCCAGTCCTAACCCCCATCACACTATTTTCAGTCTTAGCCCCCCTATAGCCCATTACCAGTCCTAACCCCCCATCAGCCCATTTCCAGTCCTAGCTCCCTCCCCTCACAGCCCATTTCCAATCTCAGCACCCCCAACAGCCCATTTCCAGTCCTAGCCTAGCACCTCCATCAGCCCACCTCAAGTCCTAACCCCCCATCAGCCCATTTCCAGTCTTAGCGCCCCCATAGCCCATTACCAGTCCTAACCCCCCATAGCCCATTTCCAGTCCTAACCCCCCCATCAGCCCACCTCCAGTCTTACCTCCCCATAGCCCATTACCAGTCCTAACCCCCCCATCAGCTCATTTCCAGTCCTAGCCCCCCATCAGCCAATTTCCGGTCCTAGCCCCCTCCCATAGCCCATTACCACGCCTAACCCCCCCATCAGCCCACCTCCAGTCCTAACCCCCCCATTAGCCCATTTCCAGTCTTAGCCTCCCCCATAGCCCATTACCAGTCCTAACCCCCCATCAGCCCATTTCCAGTTCTAGCCCTCCCCATAGCCCATTACCAGTCCTAACCCCCTCCATCAGCCCACCTCCAGTCCTAACCCATCAGCCCATTTCCAGTCCTAGACCCCCTTAGCCCATTGCCAGTCCTAACCCCCCCATCATCCCATTTCCAGTCCTATCCCCACCCCCCATATCCCATTACCAGTCCTAACCCCCCATCAGCCCATTTCTAGTCCTAGACACCCCCTAGTCCATTACCAATCCTAACCCCCCTTCCCCCATCAGCCCAGGGAAACTTTAAAAGAAAAAACTAACTTGCTGCTGCCGCTGCCGCCCTGACAGCGGCAGAATCAAGTGTCTCCTGCGGGGCCCCCGCCCGCCCAAAAGAGCCTTCCCTCCTGTCCGGCAGAGCCCTCCCTCGATCACTCTCCTCGGCACGGCTTTCAGAGCCGCAAAGGGAGGGTTTCCCTCTCACGGTTCTGTTAAGCTGGCCGGGGCTGATGGGAAACAGGAAATGCCAGAGTTTCTCATGGTTTACACAGTCAAAAGCTTTGCTATAGTCGATAAAGCACAAATAGATATCCTTTTGGTATTCTTTAGTCTTTTCAAGGATCCATCTCACATCCGCAATGATGTCTCTCGTTCCTTGCCCTTTTCTGAACCCTGCTTGCACTTCAGGTAGTTCTTGTTCCAGTTATGGTTGTAGTCTCTTTTGAATAATCTTCAGTAGAATCTTGCTGGCATGTGGGATCAGAGCGATTGTGCGATAATTTCCAGAGTCAGTTGGATCACTTTTCTTTAGTATTGGTATAAACACAGATCTCTTCCAGTCAGTTGGCCATTATGTTGTCTTCCAAATTTTCTGGCAGAGCCTTGTAAGTATTGTAACAGCTGCATCAGATTGCTGTAATATTTCTATGGGATTGCCATCAATGCCTGATGCTTTGTTCTTTGATAAGGCTTTCAATGCTGCTTCGACTTTTTCCTTCATCACCAGTGGTTTCGGATCATAGGATACAGGTTGAAATGGCTGTTGGTCCACCTGATCTTTATTATATAAAAACTCGGTATATTCTTTCCACCTTTTCTTGTTCTTCTCAATATCATTCAACATAGATCCTTGAGCATCTTGTAACATTCTAATTCGAGGGTGGAATTTTTTCTTTAACTCTCGTAGTTTTAGGAAAGTTGATCTTGTTCTTACTCTAATAGTTTCTGCTTCTATTTTCTTGCATGCGTCATTGTAGTACTTTTCCTATTTATTTTGCTACATTCATGAGTAACTTGCTTTTTTTCAACTTTAGCTTGAGTTTGCATACTGGTAGTTGGTGCTGTACCATAGTCAGCTCCAGGTTTTGTCTTTGTTGATGTTATAGAGCTTTTCCATCGTTGACTTCCACAGATGTAGTCAATTTGATTTTTGTACAATCCATTGGATAAAGTCAATGTGTACAGTCGCTGCCTGTGTTGCTGGAAGAAGGTGTTTGAGATGAATAGATCGTTAGTCTTGCAGAATTCTATCAGTCTTTCTCCAGCTTCATTTCTGTTGCCAAGTCCATATTTTCCAACCATTTTGCCTTCTTCTTTGTTGCCAACTTTTGCATTCCAGTCTCCCATGACTATCAAGATATCCTGTTTGCATGTTCTGTCAATTTCAGCTTGTGCTTGTTCATAGAACTTATCAATTTCATCCTCTTCTGCAGCTGTTGTTGGGGCATATACTTGAATTATAGTGTTGATAGTCATTCCTTGTAAATGAATAGAGATTAAGCGTTCACTGACCACATTGTGTTTCATTACAGTTCTTGCAAGTTTCTTCTTAATTATAAATGCAACACCATTTCTTCTTTGTCTTTCATTTCCAGCATAGTAGACCATGTGATCATCTGATGCAAAGTGCCCGATGCCAGTCCATTTCAGTTCGCTGACACCCAACAGGTCAAGTTGTACACGTTCCATTTCATTCTTGACCACCTCCAGCTTCCCTTGGTTCATGCTTCGTACGTTCCATGTTCCAGTATGTAAGACATCTTTATAGCTTCTGACTCTCATTTCATGTGCAGCTACATCAGCAGTCAGACATCCCAAGGGCTTTGATCCAACCACATCATAAATGCTGGCTTTACTCTGAAAAGTCTTTAGCTCCTCCCCAGTAGCTAGTTGAGTGCCTTCCGACCTGGGGGTCTCATCTTCCAGCACTATAATGAAATTTGTTTTCTTGTGACTATCCATTGGTTTTTCACAGTAATATAGAGAAGTAGATTGCCAGGCCTTTCCTCCGCGCAGTTTAAGTTTAGTGTTGTTGCCGTTGTCACAGAAATGTGATCCTCTGCTGCCAACACTGTCCCATTCTGCTGCTGCTCAGATGGGCGGTTTGTCTTGGTCTGGCACCTCAGCTGAGACCTATCCATCTTGGGAGACCCTACCAGTAGTTAAACTACCGATAGCTTAGCTGCCAGCATTACTGATGCACACAAGCCCTCAAAGCACGACAAGCTGCAAACCAAGTGAGGACGGTAACTATTAGGAATTGGGAATTTGTGGTGATTAGGATACAGGTGTCAAGATGTATTGATAATGAATTAACTTGATCTAAATTTTACACAGGTATTGTATGTAACCCCCTTCTGTGTAGTCCTAGCAGTCACCTCACAAAGTGCTTGACATTTACTGTGACTGGTCCTAATTTTGAGGAATGCATTAACAGAACAAATACAGATGGATACAATTACCTTGATTTTAGGAGACACTTGAGAGGATATTTGTTCTCATTAACATTTGGCAGTCTAATGCCTGGCTAATTATCTGGAGGTGATTAATATATTATGCTGCTAGAGATGTGTTTTATTTGGTTTTATTGTATTGTTTTATTATTGTGTGTTTTGTTTAATATAATTTATATGGTTTGTTCTGTGCCATATTAGACTAACCTGGATATTATAGCATACAGTCCTTGTGAAAGTATTCATCCCCTTGGTTTTTGTCCTGTTTTGTCGCATTACAATCTGGAATGAAAATGGAGGTTCATTTGGATGTTAGGTAATGGATCTAACAATATAGTCCAAATTGGTGAAGTGGAATGACAATAAAATACCTTGAATATAAATTTAAAAAACAAGTAAAAACTGAAAAGATGTGTGTATATGTATTCATCCCTTTTGCTATGAAACCCCTAAATAAGATCTAGTCCAACCTATTAACCTCAGAAGTCACATAATTAGTTGATTAGGGTCCACCTGTGTACAATCAGTGTCACATGATGCTGTTCTGTATAAATATAGCTGTTCTGAAAGGTCCCTGACTGCAAGCAACATGAAGACCAAGGAACACTCCAAATAGGACAGAGACAAATTTGTGGAGAAGTATAGATCAGGGTTGGGTTATAAAAAATATCCCAAATTCTGAATATCCCACGGAGCACCATTAAATCCATCATAACAAAATGGAAAGAATATGGCACCACTATAAACCTGACAAGAGAAGGCCGCCCACCAAAACTCACAGACCGGACAAGGAGGGCATTAATCAGAAATGCCACAAAGATACCAAGGATAACACTGAAGGAGCTGCAAAGATCCACAGCAGAGATGGCAGTACCTGTCCATTTTTTTGTTTTGTTTTGTACTATCAAGTCAGTGGTGATTACTGGCGACCCAGCTGCTTCTGGGTTTTCTTGGCAATGTATTACCGGAAGTAGATTGCTAGACCTGTTCTTTCCAAGGCAATGAAGGATAAAGTGACTTGCCCAAGGTCACAAGGACTGCCAGTGGGAATTGAACCCTTTGAGAGTTGCCAGAAAAAAGCCATTGCTTAGCGAAAGAAATAAGAAAACACTTTTGGAGTTTACACAACAGCATGTGGTAGACTCCCAAACACATGGTAGAAGGTTCTCTGGTCAGACGAAAATTGAACTTTTTTGTCATTATCGGAAATGCCATATGTGGTGCAAACCCAACACTTCCCAGCACCCTGAGAAGACAAACACAGAGGATCTCTAAAGGAAAAAAGGGGTCTGTTGTTGATATGGAAGGACAGACTAGATAGGCCATGTGGTCTTTTTCTGTTGTTATTTTTCAATGTTTCTATGTAATACCATTCCCACAGTGAAACTTGGTGGTGGAAGCATCATGCTGTGGGGATATTTTTCATTGGCAGGGACAGGAAAACTGGGCACTTAATACAGGGCAATTCTTGAGGAAAACCTGTTTCAGTCTGCCAGAGATTTGAGACTGGGACAAAGGTTCACTTTCCAGCAGGACAATGACCCTAAATATACTGCTAAAGCTACACTGGAATGGTTTAAAAGGAAACATTTAAATGTCTTGGAATGGCCTAGTCAAAACCCAGACCTCAATCCAACTGAGAATCTGTAACATTACTTGAAGATTGCTATACACTAATGCAACCCATCTAACTTGAAGGAGTTGGAGCAGTTTTGCCTTGAGGAATGGGTGAAAATCCCAGTGGCTAGATGTGCTAAACCAAAAGGTGGCTCTACAAAGTATTGACTTGGGGGTGGAAGAAATTCCTATGCATACTTATGATTTCTGGGGTTATTTTTGTCTTACTTATTGTTTGTTTCACAATAAAAGATATTTTGCACTTCAAAGTGGTAGGCATGTTGTGTAAATCACTAGGCGCTAACTCCCAAATTTCCATTTTAATTCGAGGTGTAATGTGATAAAACAGGACAAACATCGAGGGGATGAATACTTTCACAAGGCACTGTATAAATACTAATAAACGAAATGAAACGTTTATGTTTATTTAGGACTGTATATACCACTTTTCTGTAAAAAGGCAAAGTGGTTTACAAATATAAGTACAAATAGAGGAAAAGAACGCCATAAACTGATAGGAAAGAGAAATTAATGTAATAAGAACATAGGATTTGCCATACAGGGTCAAACCAAAGGTCCGTCAAATCCAGTATCCTGTTTCCGAGAGTCACAAGTACCTAGCGGAATCCCAAAAGGATAACAGATTACATGCTGCTTATCCCCAGGACTAACCCAAATCTTGTTGAAAAACACACTCAAATAAAACAGCACACATACAAATGTACACATATATATACAGATGTCTCCTTCATAGATTGTTGGAATTGCATTCTTACTAAATGCTCATTGGACTTGATGGTGTTGATAATTGACACAGCCAAAAAAAATTTGTCGGAATGGAAAACTGAAGTTGAGCAGATGATTTCATCAATGCAGTCAGTAGAAACGGAAGTCCGGTTTAAACAGCATGTGGATGATTCTCGTAAACATATAGAAGCACTGAGAGATGAAGTAAAAAAATCTAAAGAGAAAAAGCTTAAACGTGATTATGATGACTATACTACTGGGTACGTTTACCCTTGGATGAATGTAAATCGGAAACAGCAGAAGAAGAGCAAAAGACGGGTAGATTTTGATTTAGCTTCAGAGGATTCTGGGGGCTCGATTTCAAGTAAATCTTCATGGGATGATTTTTTAGAAGACGGGCAGAAGAAGAAAAAGGAAAGTACGCGGGGTCGACCCAGGAATCAGGGAGGAGGTCATCAGAGAGATTGATGTCCCCTGGTAGGAAGGTCTTGTCTTCATCACTAGTAGTGAATTTATCTAATTTTGTACTATCGGAGGATCATTTGAAAGTATTAAATAGAGGACTTTATTTTGTTCCGTCACTCTATTTTGATTCTTTTCAATTTAGAGTAGACTTGGAAAGTTTGTTGAGAAAATTGCATATTAAAGCATTTTTTGCATCGAGGGGCTTAAGTCCAAGTGAACTGGATATGAATGCTCCTAGGAGAATGAAGATCCCAATGAAATCTTCGTGGATGCCTCCAGGGCAAATGCCCCCAGCGCTTACGGTCTTCAAGAAATTAATCTTACAAGATGTGCAACGGTGGGAATCTTCACAGTCTCAGACTATGCCATTTTTTGCACTCCCTAGGAGCAAAAAAGCTGCTTTAGATGATTTAGTGTCTTGGACTGATTTGGTTATCCGTAGTGTGGATAAGAGTGGTGCCATTGTGATCTGGCCTCGAGATGCTTATTTAAGAGAGGCTGATCGTCAGTTGATAGACATTAAAGTCTATGCGCTTTTAAAAATAGATCCGACAAAAGATTTGCAGAAGAGGATTAAAGTTTTGACAGAACAAGCCCTGAATGCTAAGATAATTTCAAAGAAAGAATTTTCGTTTCTGAATGCTCCTTCTCCAGTGATAGCGAAGTTTTATTTGCTTCCTAAGATTCATAAGAATTATACTTGTCCACCTGGAAGGCCCATTGTTGCTACCCGAGGCTCTGTGCTGGAACCCTTGTCAGTGTTTGTTGATTCTGTTTTGCGTCCGGTACTGCTAGAGATCCCTTCTTATTTAAAGGCTACTACTCATTTTTTACAAATCTTAAATAAGCATGCATCTTTGGCTGGGTCTTCATCTGTTTTGTTAGTGACTTTAGATGTCACCTCTCTGTATACTTCAATTCCACAAGTGGCAGCCTTGAAAAGGGACTCCGTGGCCGGGGCAACCTATCAGAAGAGCTGATCAGTTTTTTGTTACAGATAGCGGAATTGGAGATTTTTCAAAATTATTTTGTTTTTGAAAATAATATTTACCATCAAATTTCGGGTGTTGCGATGGGGGCAACAGTAGCCCCCTCGATCGCTAACTTATTCATGGGTTTGTTTGAGGCAAAATGGATTCGGGGATCCCCTTTTGCTTCTTGCATCAGTCTTTGGTGCCACTTTATAGATGACGTGTTTGTTTTATGGAGTGACACCATGAGCACCTTTTGTGATTTTATGGTATGGTTGAACAATTGCGATAAAAACATTCAGTTTACGAGTACTTGTAATGCTGATGAGATTGTGTTTCTGGATGTGATCATTCATAAGGGTGTTCATAGGAAACCAACAGACAGAAATACATTTTTGCATTACAGGAGTGCTCATCCTTTGCAATTGCGTGATAGCTTACCATTTTCTCAATTTGTGCAGTATCGTAGGAATTGTTCTGAGGATGCTCATTTTAAGATACAATCGCAAAGCTTAGCTGATGGGTTTAGTTCTAGGGGTTACCCTGCGAAGGTTATCCAGAAAGCCTATAAAAGAGCTTGCTGTAATAATAGAGCGTTGTTGTTGACACCATGGGAAAAGTCGGTGGCGGATGATGAAGATCATGTAAATTTCATCTCTAGATATTCTCCTTTGAGTGTTTTGATTCAGCGGAGTATGAAGAAACACATGAGTGTAGTGAATACTGTCCCGGGTTTGGAGAATAAATTTATTCGGTGTGTATGGAAATGGCAGGGTAACCTGAAAGATTTTTTGTGTCCCTCAATTCTGCGTCTTTTGGTTAGATCTGTCATTGAACAGGGCCATCGGGTTTGTGGCAACTGTTCTATTTGTGATGTGTCGGTGTCTATGACTCAGTTTAGTTATGGTGGTAATACCTTTAAACTTAAGAAAAGTACTTCTTGCGCGTCATGTGGTGTGGGGTATGGGATTTTTTTGTCCATGTGATTTGTTATACATTGGAAAGACTAGCAGAGTGTTTAGGAAACGTCTTTTGGAGCATAAGAGTCGGCTTTTGTGTAAGGTTATAGAAGCCCCTATTGTATTGCATTGTAGTGAGAGGTCATCAGTTTTCTGATTTGTGTTGCTTTTGCCTGGATCAGGTTTTAGTGGGACACGATGGTCATACGCAGGAGCAATCGTTAATTATTTGTGAGCAAAGATGGATTTTCAAGGTTGGTACAGTGATTCCTAGGGGCTTGAATGCCCAGATTGAATGGAGTAATTGTATTTGAGTGTTTTGTTTGTGAGACGCCGGGTGGCTGTTTCTTTGAGCGTTGGGGTTGGTTGTTTTTTAGTCCTAGTGGTTTGATTGGCTATGGGATATTTAAAGGTAGATGGTGCTGGAGTTGAGGGCATGCGTGGCCGTATGCAAAATGCAGGCTGATTGAAATCGAGCCGTTGAGCAGTACAGCTGTTTGTTTCATTTGTGACAGCTATGACACTCGTGAGGTGAGTGAAAGTTTTTTTAAATGGTTGTAGGTAGGTCTTTGGTTTAATTCTTTGTATTTTGATTGTTTTATATTTGTTTTTTGTATTTTTATTAGTGTCCCCCCTGAAGAAGCGATTTTATTTGCGAAACCCTTGTAAGCGCTTGATCTGAGGCGTCGGGGCTGGTTCGCCGGTTTGACACTTTGTACTGGTTATAAGATAAGTTAATCTTTTCTGGCTTCTATTTTCTGGGGACTCATGTTGAGGAGGTCGTTGATGTGAAATGGGCTATGAATACTGGTGTTTGTGACTGATTGCTTGAGTGATCTGTAGTCACGTTAAACACGGGCCCTCTGGTACTAAGATCTTCCTCTTCATGGGTATTTGTTTAGTGTGAAGATGAATATTCTACAAAGTATTTTGAAGACGATTACCATATTTGTACATTTGTATGTGTGCTGTTTTATTTGAGTGTGTTTTTCAACAAGATTTGGGATAATTCACACTCTATTACCTGACCATATTATTATTTTTGTATCCCCAGGACTAAGCAGTGGATTTCCCCAAGTCCACCTTAATAATGGGTTATGATAGAGATTCCCAACCTGTGGTCTGTGGACCCCGAGGGGTTCATGATGTCATTGTAGGGGGTCCACAAGACATTAATAAAAAAGAGAGGCTGCTGGAAAATGGCAGTGGGGAAGGAGAAATAGAGAGAGAGTAGAAGGAAGTGGCTGGAGGGAGAGAGAGAGATGGGAAGAGAGATATGGAGCTACTAGGAATTGACTTAGTACTGAGAGGAGGGTGCCTGGGAAGAGTGGTGGGGATGAACTGGGGAGGGGGTCCAGGAAGAGTGGTGGGGAGAAACTGGGGGTTCTGAAATATTTAAAGGTCAATATGGAATCCATGCTACCAGAAGATTGGAAACTTCTAGTTTATGGATCTTTCCTCCAGGAACTAATCAAAACCTTTTCTAAAACCAGCTATAATAACAACTTTTATCACATCTTCTGTCAATGTATTTCAGAGGTTAATTATTCATTGAGGGGGTCATTCCGAGCCGTTGGGACATCCATCCCTGCTATTCGGCCCCTCTGTCGATCCTGACCAACTTCCCCATATGTTGTACGGGGTTAGATGGGGGCAGAAAAGGGGCGTTATGGGGTGGAGTTAGGGTGGGCAGTGGGCAGTCTGCGGCCCCAGAGGTATAGGGCCGATTCCAATGTCCAGGGCCGGCTGCCTGAATGGGGAACTTATTCCACCTCTGAGTTGGAATAAGCTCCCCTAGACAGGTGGTTCTGGTAGGCCCAGGCCACAGCAAAGGCAGTAGGGGTAAAAGAGATTCCCCGCAGGTTCAGGCTGTGGGGAATGAAGATTCTTTTCAGAAGCTGGGGATCATGGCTCCTGAATGGAGCCATGGCAAACGGATACCATGGCACCGCGGCTCCATTCAGGAGCCTTGACTGAGTTAGCTGGGCATGGTGTGTACGTGCAGGCCGACCGGAATCGGGGTCCCAGCCTGCACGTACAGGCCTGGGCGTGATTCTGATCCCATGGGGCTAGACGTGCCCCACGGGATCAGAATCGCATTTAACTCTGTGAGTCCGGTTCTGACCGGGCGCACAGAGGGCCGGGACATCCAGAACAGAATCAGGCCCCAAGCAAACAAATATTTTCTATGATTTATTTTAAATGTACTACTTAGCAGGACCATACCAAACTAGAAATGTGCCGTATGTGACTTGCGAACCTGGTTCCCTCCCACCCAGCAACATGCAGGAACAAGCTTTTGTCAGGCTTCCTGGAAGCCCAGCAATGACATCAGTGCCCCTTCCATATTTTTGTCCTATGAGGATGCATCGCTCACACAGCCGATTGTACAGTCCTGCTACTTAGTACTTTCATTGTGTGCCCGCTAGTCTTTATGCTATTTCAAAACATTAAACTGCGGATTCACATTTACCGTACTCATTATTTACAAACCTCTTTCATATCTTCCCCTCAGCCGTCTCTTCTCCAAGCTAAAGAGCCCTGACCTCCTTAGCCCTTCCTCAAAGTGGAGTCTTTCCATCCCCGTTATCATTTTGGTCACCTATCTATGTATCTTTTCTAATTATATCTTTTTTGAGATGTGGTGGCCAGAAATGCACACAGTACTTAAGATGTGGTCTCATCATGGAGCAATACAGAGGCTTTATGATATTCTGCTTTATTCTCCATGTCTTTCCTAATAACTCGTAAAATGCTATTCAATTTCTTGGCTGCTGCTGTATACTGAATAGAGGATTTCAACATATTGTTCATGATGGCATCCAGATCTTTTACCTGAGTGGTGGCCCTTAATGTAGAATCTGGCATTGATAGCTATACTTAGGTTAGTCTTCCCTACATGCATCACTTTGCACTTGTCCACTTTGAATTTCACTTGCCACTTGGCTGTCCAGTCTTCTAGTCTTGCAGCTTCCTCCTGCAACTTCTCACAATCCTCTTGTAATTTACCAACTTTAACTAATTTGTGTCATCTGCAAATATGATCACCTGACTCTTTGGTCTCATTTCCAGATCATTAATAAATATGTTAAAAAGCAGCAGTCCTGGGGGCGGAGCTTGCCACGGAGCGAAATGGCAGCCTAGAAGATCAGCTCCCATTGCATACCAAGAATACTGAGTCCCTTTCCCTTCACTGAGAAGCGTGACTGGTCAGAGTAATCAATACTGAACCGGGAAGATGTCAACATTAAAACTGGCGAAGCTAGATTTCCAACAAGCAGCTGGGACGGCAGCAAAAAGAGCGAAGCAAGAAGCTGCGTCACCACAGAAAATGGCGCCGGAGAAGGAGGCTATGGACGGCCTAAGAGAAATCCTTGCTGAAATAAAATTAGTCAGAGAGCTAATAACAGACAACACTGAAACTCTACGGCAAGTTCAAGAAGACTTAGCGGAAGTTAAAGATAAACTAATTGATGTGAATAATCGGTTAACTAAAGTGGACATGCAAGCGCAAAAACATGACAACTTATTGCTCCAAATTGGTCCAATAGTTAGACGTATTTCAGCATTGGAAGCACAGATTGAGGACCAAAGTAATCAAGCAAGAAGGAACAATATTCGAATAATTGGAATTCCAGAGGGAGTAGAAGGAACAGACCCTATTGGATACCTTGAGAAACTGATTCCAGAACTTTTGCAAACTACGTTCCACAGAACTTTGGAATTGGAGCGTGCTCATAGAACACCATCGCATAGAACAAATAGCAGTAAATATCCAAGGCCATTTGTGGCAAAGGTACTGCGATAACCACAAACTCTTCAAATTCTACAAATTGCCAAGCAGAAAGCCCCACTACAACTGCAAGGGCACAAGATTGACTTTTATCCAGACCTAAGCAAAAGAACCATGGAGCGAAGGAAGGAACTGTTAGCTTGCCGTCCGGGGATGCAGAAATTACAAGCAAGATATGGCCTGCTATATCCAGCAAAAATGAGAGTAACGTTACATAATACTACGCACACTTTTGAAGATCCCGCAGCATTACACACGTTTCTTCAGGATCAGGAGCAAATGGAGATTGGAAGATGAAGTCCGCTGGAAGACTGTGTACATGGTAGTAAGGATGCGTAGAACTATGTTGATCACTATAACTGTGGATTATATAAAAGTACTTATAAATATATTGTGAATATTGTTGTGCAAAATGTGTAAGGGTATAAGGTTCAGTTTAAGAATGGAAGGGAGGGGAAGGAGATGTTGTTAAGCGCAATAATACTAGCAATGGTGGACTCTTTGGGGCTCAATCAGCACAATGGGTGGGAACAACTTTCCCAGACAAATGTTAACAGTTAAAAGGGATGTAGAATGCTGGCTATATCAATCTGCTAGAGACTTAATTATACAAACAGTCAAAAGAGCTTACATAGTTTATGCTATAAAACCAAGAAATGATGTTGAGACATAGCTAGCCATAATGTTAAGGTGTTAACCTTAAATGTGAAGGGCGTTACAAACCCGATAAAACGCAAAAAAAAATTATTATACTGTCAGAAGCAGAAGGCGGACATAGTATATTTACAAGAAACACACTTAACATTAGGTGAATCAAACAAGGTAGGGTCGAAATTTTACCAGAACAGCTTGGCAGCGCCAGCAGTGAATAAGAAAGGAGGGGTGATAATACTGGTGTGGAAAGGCCTTGCGCCGGCTATTAAAGAGACCAAGGTTGACCTTAATGGTAGGTGGGCCAAGGCAACAGTTCTGCTAAATCAAAGAATGTACACGCTTATGACAATATATGCCCCTAATCAGGATGACCCAAAATTTTTTGCGGAAATTGCAATGGAACTTACAGATGTTGCATCTGCTCAAATAATTCTTGGAGGAGATTTTAACATAATACAGGATCCTTTAATTGATAGAACTCCACACAAACCACAAAGTAAGCCTAAAGCTCAAGCAGTGATTCGTGGTATGATTGAAGACTTAGGTCTGGTGGACCCATGGAGATTATTGCATCCAAAAGACAGAGAGTATACATTCTACTCTCTACCGCACAGTTCTCAAACGAGTATTGATTTTTTCTTAGTATCAAGTACTCTAATCCCATAAATAATATCATCAGAGATATGCACGACTACTGTTTCAGATCACGCAGCAATAGTATGCACATTTGATGCAAAGGAGAAAAAAAAAGTCAAGCAAGATAGAGAATGGACAAAGTGCTGCTAGCTGACAGCTCATTCGTGACCTACATGCGAAAAGAAATAGCTAACTACTTTCAGTTAAATTTGGTCACAAAAACAGCAACTTGGGCTTGGTGGGAAGCGTTCAAAGCCAATATGCGAGCGCATATAACAACATATGCCATACAATCTAGGAAAGAAAAAAAGAAAGCCCAGACAGAGCTAGAAGTGCAAATTCACACAGGAGAAAAAATACTAACTAAGAGAACGGATCTGATGATTCTACAGCAACTACAGGAATTGCGATATCAATATAACTCAATTCTTAGTGTAGAGGCGCAAAAACAAAGTAAAATACAACAAAGGGTATATTATCATGAAAACAACAGAGTGGGTACCCTATTATCTCATACACTAAAAGCCAAAGGAGCAGCAACACGTATCACTGCGCTGCAGAATGATGAAGGAGAGCTACGTACTAAAGATGAACATGTATTGGAGCAAGGTAGAAAATTTTATGCCAAGCTGTATAAGTCAGAAATAAAATGGGACAAAGGGGCATTTGATAAGATGGTCTCTAATATAACAAGTCCGAAACTTTCCAAGGCTCAGGCAGAATCGCTGGAGGAAGATATTATTGAGGACGAGATTAATTTAGCCATCAACCAATTGGCTAAAGGTAAAGCGTGTGGACCGGATGGACTCCCACTAGAATTTTATTCAATGTTTGCAAAGTGCATAGTACCTAACGTGCAGATATACTACTCTAGACTAAGCGAAGAGTATCCTACGGTGGAAGCGCTGTCCGAAGCCACTATTGTCACACCCCAAACCAGGCAGGGATCCACAGAAGATAGAAAACTACAGACCCATCTCTCTTTTAAATGCTGACTACAAGATATACGCTAAAGTACCGGCCAACAGATTAAGTAAAGTTCTTAGCACTTTGATACATCCAGATCAATGTGGTTTTATGGCTGACAGATCTACCACGGACAATGGAAGACTACTAACCAAATACCCTCTACCAGGTTAAAATACTCAAATACATAAACAAACCCTGGTGCTTAAAAACCCCATCGTTCAAAAGCTTTTCAGGTAACCGAATTTTTTTGTCGGAAAGGCCACCCAAGCTAAGAGGATCATGCCTCATGCCGTCGTGGCCCATCCATTTTATTTAATTAAGAAAAAAACTTTTAAACCACTTCGGAAGCAGCATCAAACGTGTTACTTAGCTGAATCCTTTGCATGAAGAAGGCTGTGTAATAATGCCGCAGTCAGCAAAAAAACGACGTGACACGTTTTGGGGTATATAAGAAGAACCCCTGCTTCAGGTCAAAACTGCTGCACAGTAACTTCTCAGCCCGTCAAACGTTTGGAGCCGAAAAACAACGGTTTTTTATAGACCGTGCTCCCATGACGTTTGCTCCATCGCACCAAATCACTCCAATCAATAGTTCTAAAGCAGAGCCAATCAAAGTGGTTTTTAGGGAGGGATCATTGTAACAAGCTCCACCCCCAGAGGAAACTCAAGGTAAAGAATATTACTGGCAGTAGCAAAATCTAATCAATAGACCGTATGCCAGTCAATTTGCATATTCATGCCATATGTTTGCACTGAGTTTAAACGATAAATCCATCACTGTTCTAAATTTTGAAGCCGCTGGAGACGATCCCCACCTCTAGGATGTTTAGGTACATAGTCCAACACACACCATCTGAGATCTTCAAATTTATGCAATAATTGCTGGCAATGTTCAACCATAGGGGCCGATAAAGCTCCCGTCCTCAATCGGGAAGCATGTTCAGCCAGTCGTGTTTTTAAAAAGCGTGACGTGCGGCCAATGTAATAAAAACCACAGGGGCATATAATTAAATACACCACAAAAGAGGATATACAATTTGTATGCCAACGAGATGAATATGTGATCTGGGTATGGACATCCACCCAAAAAGATCCAGCAATGGTGTTAAAACAATATGGACAGGAGCCACACGGAAAATGGCCTGCTGATTCATGAGATGTAAGAGGACAATCAATCACTGCAGCCGTGCGCACCAGTCGATCCTTCAGGTTTGCTCAACGTGAATATGCTATCCGAAGTTGGCCTCTAAAACAATCATGTAAACCTAGTATTGGCCAAAATTTATATAAGATTTTCATAACAGCTGCTGACCCCGTCATGTATGGGAAGATACCCGTAATTTTATTTTGAGGCTGTAAAGGAGCTGAATGTTCCAAAAGCCATTCACGATGGTAATATCGAGCCCATTTATAGGCCCTATATATCTCATTTCGGGGATAACCCCGCAAGAGCAGACGCTGACTCAAGTCCTTCGCATGTATCTGGAAATCCATCAGAGTAGTGCAATTACGACGTAAACGCAAAAATTGGCCAAAAGGTAATCCTCTTTTTAATGCCGGTGGATGGAAACTATCGTATCTCAACAAAGTGTTTCGCTGAACCGGTTTTCGAAAGAGAGAGGTGGTAAAACCCACTGAAGACAACATGACAGTAATATCCAAAAACTGAATCTCTCGTGTTTCAATCTGGGCTGTAAACTGTATGTTCTGCTTAAAGGTGTTCAAACTATGCAAAAAAGAATCCAACTCAATCCTGGTGCCAGTCCACAAGAAAAAAATATCATCAAGAAACCTACGCCAGAAGGGAATCTTGCCATAATGTGGATGTGTGTACACATATCTCTCCTCAAACCAAGCAATATAAATAGTGGCTATGGAGGGCGCCACTGTTGCCCCCATGGCAATACCAAAGGTTTGAAGATAATATTGTTGTTGGTAAACAAAATAATTGTTGTTAAGTACCATCCCCAATAGATCTAGCAAAAAACGTTTTGGAATACGGTCAGGCAGCTGTAAAGGAAATTCCTGTATACAAAATAATGCTTCCGTTTGATCGATATTGGTATTACTCATGCAGCCTCTCTCACACAAACATTGTACTTCCTGTCACATAGAGCATACCTGACTCCACTAAAGGTATCCAAATGGAATCCTCAAGCAGGGAATCGATGTTGGTCTTGTGGATTGGATGTTGGAACGCTGTCGCATATGATATACCAATGTGCAAATCTGCAGAGCTATTGCACCAAGTATGGCAACAAATTACTAAGTTGCTGGATATTCAAGAGCCACTGACATATCGGATAATAATCTACAAGTACCTAGCAGAAATATCTAATTTGGAAAAAACAGATCACCAAATATTGGACTTAATGATAAGCTTAGTGATAAAAGCTATCATGATACACTGGAAGAATTTCGCTGATGTAAAGATGGAATATTGGTGGAATCTAGTATGCCAACACAGGCAATATGAAAAGGCCTATGTAGAACAAAATCTGCAATATTTCCAACTGCTAAAAAATGGGATACTATAAATAGACGATTAAAATTGTAACTGGCCCAAAAGTAAGGAATAAACAATAGAACAACCAAAAAGGACAATGTCTCATCAGAATAAGACTGGAAAATACAATCTTGGAAACAGTCAACAATACAGGTAACTTAAAGGAACTCATAAGCATTCGTAGCATAGGTTGATATTAGCCAGCAACTACGTAACTAGTTTCACCGTTTCATGTTATTTTTATTGAAATGTTAGATAATTGTGAAGAAAGATGTTGTATTATATGTCAATACTGTATGTGTACAAAACTCAATAAAGATAATATTTTTAAAAAAAGCAACAGTCCCAATACAGATCCCTGGTGCAGTCCATTATTAAACTTTCTTCATTGAGAAAATAGACCATTTAGCCCTATTCTCTGTTTTCTATCTTTTAAGCAGTTCCCAGTCCACAAAAGGTCGCTACATCCTATCCCATGACTTCACATTCCTCAGGAGCCTTCCATGAGGGACTTTGTCAAACACTTTCGGAAAATCCACACACATACATCAACTGACTCACCTTTTAATTTCATAAAAGCAGTTTATGAATTAAGAGTTTATTAAACTATCCCCAGAATTACAGTAGTTGGGGGTCATGATATAAGATTACCTGTACCTTTTTAGTGGATTTTGAATATCAGCCCCTTATTGACGAGGCTGGCTATCATTTCTTACACACATTCAGCAGACTGGTGAGGCAAGACTTCCATTGACTAAATTCATGTCCACTCTGACTCATTATACCATGTCTGTCTACGTGCTGAGTAATTTTGTTCTTTATAATAGTTTTTACATCAAACTGACATCAAACTCATCAGTCAATAATTTCCCAAATCTCCCTGGAGCCCTTTTGAAAGATTATTGTTACGTTGGCAACCCTCCAATCTTCCGATCCCATAGAGGATTTTAATGATAGGTTACAAAATACTAATAAATACAGTTTCATTTTTGAGTTTTCAGCACTCATGTTTCAAGTCACAGCCTCAAACTGCTCTCCGTTTTCCTCTTTCATGCCTTCCGGTTCTGATTAGCCAAACTGCCACCACAGCTTCTGAGTAAATAGTTAGTAAATCTGAAATTCCCTTTGGCCAGCTCTCCTTCTATCATTATCGTTCCACCCATGCGCCCTTTCATGTTTTATTCATTTGCATTTAGCTCATGCCTTTCCAGTGGTAGTTCAAGGCAAGTTACATTCATGTACAGTACATATTTCCTTGTCCCCGGTAAGCTTATAATACAAGTTTTTGTACCTGAGGCAACAGAGGATTAAGAACTTGCCCCAAGTCACAGAAAGTGTCACCAGGATTTGAATCTTGGTTTCCCTGGTTCTTTCTATAATACCACATGTCGCTGTCTGTAGGTGTGTGTCTAACTTCCATATCTTACCGTTATAAAATCTAAAATCTTCTGCCTTAGGGTCTACGCCTGAGCTGCCACAGGAAACCACCAACTTTGACTATTGTGTCTCCTTTAATTGAGTCTCTTGTGTGGATTATGCCTAGAGGCCTAGTTGGCATGGTCACAATACAGCCATCTCAAATGGCTACAAGATTCATGGTAAAATGCACTGCCTGATGTATCAGAATGTTATGTTTATTTTAACATTGGAATACATTTAAATATTTCGTTGAGGGATTTTAAAGAAATAAAATGTTACCTTCGGGATAAGGCTTAAGACCTTTCTTGTCCTCTGGTGATTATGTTTCTATTTGCATTTCAATTGCATGTTAGGTCTTATTCAAAGCATTTCATTGATTACCGCCGTGGAATCAGTTAATGTTGGTATCAGCACTATTAACTTCTTTTCTAGAAATTAAAGAGACGCTGTCAGGGTTTGTATAATGGGAATTTGAAAATCACATTTGTTGACAATTTTAGAGCAGTTTAGGAATAATTATTGTTTTGTGAATGGAAAAGATACCTATGGAACGTTTTTTTGTTTTTGTTTTAAACTAAATAATTGTCAAATGATTGATTTTGCCACAGGCAGGCTCGGGACCGGCTCTAGCAGTTGCCTGAATACAAGCTGAGTGCAGAGGGAGGGAAGAAAGAGCGACGACGCTGCAGATGAAGGGAGGCAGTGGAAGGACAGAGAGTCCAGATGAGGTGAGGTCGCAGAAGGAAATGAAGTCAAGGTCTTCCTCAAACTCTCTTGCTGTCTGTGTGTCAATAACACCGCTTTGTTTTTCCCCTTCTTCGCCATCATTTATTTAAAAGTATTTCTAGCCTGCATTATTACAATTAGTAATAAATTACATACAGAATCAAGCAACTATCACTCATCTAGCTCCCTCTTATTCTTCAGCTCTTTCTCTCCGCACTCCCTTCTTCTCGCATCGGCTTTGCACCTTCTCTCAGTGCTTTCTTCACCCCAGCATCTCCTTTTCCCCCCTTTGTCTGCCTCACTCTCCTCCCACAACACAGCAACCTCTCTTTTCCCTTGATCTCCCCCCTCCCCCCGGAAAGCCGCAGATTCCCCTCTCTCTCCTGATTACCTCCTCAAGGCTGCCAGCTCCTCATTTCTGTAAGCAAACACGTTGGGGGCACAGGCTCCCACCTTCTGCAGGCTCCCCACTTCCACTGGGGACGTTTCAAGGGGCTGGCTCCCCTCTTCTTCTAGCATGCTATGAGGCTACAATTCCTTTCTTCCACTGCCCATGTTCTAGGGACAATGGGTTCCCTCTTCAACCACCAAAGAACCTAGCTGCTAACTTTTCCATCTCTACTGCTCTTGCCCTAGGGAGCTTACTCTCCTTTCTGCAGGCAATAGCTCTTACATGACTTCTTTGTTTTTCATGGGGACTGGGATAAAAAAAACTTGATCTAACTCCTGGGCCATAGTTTGGGGTTTCTACTTTATTGAATTGCACCAGCTAGTAATTTGGAGAGACTCAACAGGCTTCATGGTGCTTATTCGCAAACATATTCTATTGTTCGATGAACCAGGTTCAATCTGTTGCCATAGGAGTGTATGTTTAGCATGGAGGGAAGAGAACGCACAGGAAAACATTCAAATCACATAATTTTTCAGTTGTTTTTTCAGATGCGTAGCTTATTTGCAGAAAACAAGCAATTCTCTGCATTAACAGTGCTCTTTTTCATGATAATATTCCTAGATAAGACCTTGATACTGATGCAGCGCCAGCAACACGCTATGCCTTTCTGCAGCTTATCTGTTTTGCGTTGCTTCTTCCACTGAAACAACCCAGTGAAATTAATGTTTGAGAACAAAACTCAGAGAAATCAAAAAGAAAAGGTCTGCGAGATTTTCATCTTTTTAAATAACTGAACCCATTTTTCTGTGATCCCATCTTTTTTTTTTCAGGAGTATACACTTGACAGGTTAATATTTTGTTCAGGATGCCTGATGCAATAGTGACATCTAGTGGCCAGTCTTACTAGAAACTGAACAATTGGCTCTGAAGCAAGGTATGTGAGCCACATGTGGTGAACAAAGAAAAAGAAATCTTCCAATTCTATCAGGAAAAGTTTATAAAGTAATACTTCAGATTCTACTCCAATTCTAGTTACAAAAACATTATAAAATTGCTGTAGATGTAACACCAGCAGCACAGGGAGAGCTCAAGATATTAATTATCACTAGAGGACAGCAACCTTGGGCAGGAAGGACTGGGGTTTCTAGTCCCACAGGTGCTCCTTGTGGTCTTGGGCAAGCCACTTAACCCTTCATTACCCATGTTCCCTGTAAAATAGTTATCTCCAAGTTATAATGCCCTGTTCAATGTAATTTCAGTTTGTTCAATGTAAACCGCCTGGATATCATGAAAGGCGGTATATAAGAAATGTTAAATAAATAAATAAAATAAATTATGAACTGACATTAGGAATTGTCACAAACTGGTTCTTCTAGATTAACTCTCTGGATCATGAACTCAACAGTAGCTTCCCTTTTCAATGAATGAGGCAGGACACTTAAAACTTAAAGTAGATCCTTCTCCATGGGCTTCTGATTAACAACTTCCACAGCCACCATACAGCCCCTTGAACAACTTAAATCAAAGTAATATTTCAACAAGGTTCCCTAATTACAGCTATTCTGACCCTTCATGATACAAATTATAGCATGTGGGCTTGCATATTCCATTTTACTGTACTTCTACAGCAAACTTGCACAACTTAATCTCAAGTACATTTCCCAAACAGGCAACAACGTTTCCTTCTTTCAGCTCGTCTAGCTCTCTATTGTACAAACTACTGCCTAGAGGCTTTAATATGACAACTCAATTACAGCTCTGGGCATTTATTTATTTAAACTTCTTTTTATACCGCCTTTCAACTATTCAAAGCGGTTTACGTTTAACAGCATATTAACATGACCAAAGGTACGATGTTTTACAGAGAACTGGAATACTATAACAGATTAACAGGAGTAGCCTAGTGGTTAGAACACTGGCTTGGTAACCAAGCAACCAGGGTTCAATTCCCACTAGCCCTCCTTGTGGCCTTGGGCAAGTCACTTAACCCTCCATTGCCTTGGAAGAAAGGCCTGGCAATCTACTTCCAGTGACACTGCCAAGAAAACCCAGGAGCTTCTGGGTCGCCAGGAGTCAGGACTGACTCAAAGGCACACATTGCATTTTTTTAAAGAATATAACTGAAAAACAATTGGAATAAATAAATATGAACTATTTACAACGTTGTATGTTTGCCTTAATGAGTCCTTTATACATTATTAGAGTCTGTTGGGTTGAATTGTGGGATTTTACAGAAGGATCTATGGTGGTTGAGTCTCCAGTTCTGAGTGAATATTATATTCTTCCCTGAAGAGGTGTGTTTTTAATTTCTTTCTGAAGCCTGACAGATATGATAGGCTTTGTAGTGATGATGGTAGTCTTTTCCATATGGATGGGGCAATTAGTATGAATGTTCTATTACAGTTGGACTGTTTGCTTTTTGTCTTTAGCTGTGGAATGTCGAGCAGTTTGATGGTGAAGTTTCTTCGCAATCTTTCATTCTTAGTGGTTGAGATTAGAGGATGCCAGTGATTATTCGAGCAGCAGTTTTTAGGGCCATTTGTAGTGCGTGGAGAGTATGTTTGGGTAGGCCCTGGTAGATGATATTGCAGAAGTCCAGTAATGGTGTGACCGTTGCTTGTCATACAGTTTGGAATAGGTCTGGGGTGAGTAGTGGACGGAGGTGTTTCAGGATTCTTAGTTTATAATAAACTACAAATCACAGACCTTAGCCTCACAGTTAATCTAATCAGAAGGTTATTTTTCTTTGGGCTATTGGCCAATAACATTTCTGGCCTATCATTTCTGGCACAACCTTAAACCAGGGTATACTTTTAATGGCACTGCAGTTACCTATTCCAACTTGTCTGTCTGTTCCCCAGCACAGACCGTCTGCCCAGGTTTTCAGACTACTAGCTGAATGCTTCCCTATGGCTTATACTCAGGACCCTGCACAGCAAACACATTGCTCTCTTCCCAAAACTCGGACAGTTCCTTAATTCCTTAGCAACACTACAGCATTCTGTTCGGCAAGCTCTTACCTCTCTTCAGGAGTCTAACAACTAAGCCAGCACATTTCACCTCTTTGTTTTCTTCTTGAAGCATCTTGCGACTTCTTTCCTTTTTTCTGTTGCCTTTTCCTTATTTCCCAATAAACATATGAGCAAACAAATCCTTATGGATGGACAGATAGAAAGATGGATGCACCTAACACGTTTTCAAAACAGAGGATATTTGTGAATTCAAGGTTAAAGAAGCATCCGTTTGCATGCCCAGACTTATGTAATTGATTTTTGCTTCAATTACAATCCCGTTCCAATCAATGCCTAGGTAGAATGCTATCCATTTCTCTTTCCTCACTCACGGAACCTCTGTCTTTTGAGGATTTATTTTCAGTTTTAATAACATCCCATCCAAAACTTAAATTCTCTTAGATACTGGTCTAACCTTATGGCTCCATTATTTCTTAAACCAATATCTGAAAACAGGGTGGTTTTTTTAAATAATCTTCAATAAAGGCTTCAGATAGATGTTAAATAGGAGTGGGTATAGTAGTGCCCTTTGTGGGACTCCGCAAAGTAGTAGATACTGACCACAGAAGCAGAATCTCCTATTCATAAACTGTGTCCTGCTGGACAGAAATGAGCCTTGTGTTATTTGTTCCTTTTAAGAATGGCACAGGAAGTGGCTGCATCCCATCTGAGATTTTAACTTAAATGGATTTGACTCATTAGAATGTTTGCCCAGATTTCTGGGTCAGCTGTAACCTAGTTAAAATCCAAATCTATATTTATCAGACTCATCTCCATTTTTGTTTTTTAAGTGAAGACTCACATTTTAAAGGCAGTTTGCATTTTCCCTGCTCATAAGGCAGGGATTATCAGGACACTTCTCAAAATCTAAGCAGCTCTTCCATCCTATCTACAGCTTGCAGGAACAATTTTACAGCAGTCCGGAAATCATGGTCTTAGTTCAACAAGTCAGGTAAAAAATGACAAGCTGCATCATGGTCGGCTTGAATTTCGGCAAGGGTTTTCTGAATAACGGGCCCTAAGTACTTTCTAAATGATTACAGGCATGAAAATTCTTATGGCTGGACTGGTGGCTGGGTGAAGTGCTGTACATTGCAATGCAGAGAGACAAGGGCTTTACTTTCCAGCTCATCTTCTACTGCCTGAATTGACCAGGGTTGGCGATGCTGCAGAGACAGCATTCACAGTTCCTGGGGGGGGGGGGGGGGGGAAAAAAATTTACCACACAAAGGTGATGCTCAGTGACTGCATTTAGAAATCCTGGTTGCCATGGTTCCAGAAGGCACCCTGATGCATGCATTCCTTGTCAAGGGCCGGTACTGCAATGACTGGACTAAGTAAGGAGGTGATATAAAATGGGACAAAATAATCCCTCGGTAGTTGTGAATAGAGACTTATGGTTTCAGATCTCAGCCCCGATTCTGACTGAGCTGGAACTGCCAAGGAGCAGGAAGAAATTGCCAAGTCCAAAAAATAAGAGGGTAATACTGTATTTAGGATGGAGCGTGGCCTAGGGGTATTTAACTTAGAACCTAAACATGTGTTGAAATATCCAGTTGTAGGGCAATTTTCAAAGGCATTTTCATAAATAAAATAGGGTTTTATGCTCAGAAATGGAGTCTTGAAAATGTATTTATTTTATTTATTTAACAATTTTTATATATACCATCTTATCATTGAATCAAAGCGGTTTACAATACAACTCACACACTTACAGAAAATTTATTATGGAACTCAGGGAGGGGTGTCATGCAGGGGGATGCTCTGAAGCATAACTTATTTACAATGGAACCTATGTACATACAGTATGTGGTGGAAGTCCGGCTGTTGTGGTGTCATGTGACCGATCGGTGGATAACACTTTACGTAATGAATTCATGAAAGTGCTCTTTGAATAAATATGTTTTTAACTGCTTGCGGAATGCTACTGGGTCTTTGGTGGTTCTTAAGTCTTCTGGAAGTGAGTTCCATAATTGTGAATGAGAATTCTCTCTTTGAAGTTGAGGATTTACTTTTACTAAATTCGCTTGGAACTACGAAGAGGTCTTTACTGATGTGTCTCCTTGGTCTGTTATCCGGTGTAATAGATATTAGTGTTTTCAAGTATGTGGAAGATTCATCTTAGATGGATTTAAAAATTGCGTGGATGGCTTTATATTTTATTCTGCTCTCTATTGGGAGCCAACGAAGAAGCATTAGTATTGGTGAAATATGTTCTTTGATTGGTGCTTGAGTGATTACTCTGGTTGCTGCGTTTTGAGCTAGTTGAAGTCTGCGGATTGTTTTCTTTGGGAGACCGATTAAGATGGCGTTGCAGAAGTCAAAGTGTGGGACGATCATAGCCTGTAGGGTTGTTCTGAAGTCACTTGGAGAGAGGAGAGGTCTTAGATGCTGTAGCATCTTTAGCTTATTGTATATTGCCCTTATTACATTACCGACGTGCTTATTAAAATTGAGCTGGTGGTCCAGTGTAACTCCTAGGTATCTCACCTCTTTGTTGACTTTGATATTTGTTTCATTAAAGGTAATTGATTCTGGTGGAGTGTAAGAGTGGTCTTTTGTTATAATTAGTATTTCCGTATTTTTGAGGTTTATTTGGAGGTTATGGTCTGCCAACCATGTTGTGATATTATTTAGATATTCCTTGATTCTTTGAAAACATGGTTGTTTAGTATTGAATTGGGTGTACAACATAATGTTGTCGTTGAGACCAATCTGTTGTAGTCTGTGTGCAAGGTAGTCGTGCGTTATTGAGTCGTAGGCTGCAGATATATCTAAAAATATTAATATGAATCCACCATTGGGTTTTTCAATCCCTTTTAGGAGCTTGTCTGTTAGGGCCATTAATAGGGTTTCCACTCCATGTCCTATTCTGAATCCATGTTGTTGAGGGTCGAGTGGAGCGAAGCTGTCTACCTGGTTTTGAAGTTGTATCTGAGCAGCCTTTTCAAGGACTTTTGTCATGAATGGCAAACTTGAAATGGGTCTGTATGAACTTGGTTTGGATTTGTTTAGGTTCTTACCTTTAAATATAGGGTGAATTGACACACTTTTTAGTTTTTCTGGGATGTATCCTTGTTCTAAAGAGGAGTTAATTAGATTCAGCATATAAGGGTAAAGATGGTCGTGAGTCAAACGTATCCATGTTGCTGGGCAAGGGTCTAATATTGAGGTAGATGTGTTTAATGATTTGATTATGTCAATTAATTGTCTTCCATTTAGTAGTGTAAATTTTTCCCATGTCTGGTTTATGGAAGGAATAGAAGATTTTGGCTGGCAATTGGTTCTTGCTTCTAGTCCCGCTTAAGTTTTGTAGTATACTACCATGGTTTCAGCATCTGGTGTGATTGTGGAGTTGTCCTCTTTGTGAGTGGAGATTACTAAGCATATACTTGGCTGCTATTATTGTCCATCAATTTTGAGTGTAAGACCGATAGACACATAAATGCATGCATGTATGGGAGATGCATTCCCAGAGGCGAAGCAGGAGTGGAGAATACACTTGCTCAACTAATTTTGGATTTCCAAAAGTAGGCATGTAAGTTTTCACAGAATAAATACCTGAATGCACAGCAGATACAGATTTGTGAGAGTCCTTTTCCCCCGAGTCAGTCTTCAAAGGGAAACTTTTCTGTTGGAAACCTGATATAAGGCCTCTGAGTAAAAAGTACCTGAGAGTTTACACACTTGTTTGAAAGTTCCCCCCTCCCCCACCATAATGCCATAATGCTGCAACATTGTTCTTGATTGTCCTTATTCTGTTAAATGCCATAGATGCAGCCTTAACAGCCAATCACTCTACAAGTTCATCATCATTCAGCTGCTGTTGTCATTAATCCCTTAGGATAATTGTAAAGCTCTATCAGTGTTTTCATGGAGAAGAATAACTCTCCAAACCAGTTCAATGCCTACAGCTTTTCAAAAGTCACCTTGTGCTTGTAAAATAATACTGAGCCTAATGTCACCGCTTAAGAGAGATCTGAAAATACTAAGCATATACTTGGCTGCTATTATCCTTGAAGGCAGACTGTTTTTGGGCATCTGAAAATTGCCCTCCTTGAAGTGATGAAAGAGGGACGATTGAGAATACCTGGGACAAAGAACAGAGGGAGCAGGGAGAGAGATTGCATATGTAATGGGGAGACCACACGTTGAGTGTGGTGGAGGCAAGGAAGAGGAACACTGAACATGAGGTGGAGTGGAATGGAATATGGGGGGAGAGGACAGAACTCAGGGTATGGACATAAAACAAGAGAAAAGATTCAGGACAGAGAGAGAGAGGACTGGAGCTGGTGTGACAGAAATGGAGAGAAGGGAGGCCCTAGGGATAGAGGAGCTGGAGAAAGACCTTGGGAAAGAGAATAATGAGGCTGAGAGAAGAAGGGGTGAGAAGACCCTCCCAATGATGGGGGACAGAGAGAGAGAAGACCCTGAATTGGAGGAAGGGGGAATCCAAGGAAATGAGGTAGCAGAAAGGAATGAGAGAGGGAAGAAAGGAAAAGAGCATAGAAGAAGAGAAAGAAGAGGGGGAATAGAGAAAGGAGAGCCTAATTAAGATGAAAGACACAAAAACGGCAGTAAATAAATACACAGGAAGAAGAGAATGAAGAAAGAAATGGGAAAATGAGGTAAACAGAAAGAAAGAAAAGTTAGTGGTGAAGGAATGAAACAAAGAAAAAGAGAACTAAAACATAAAACAAAGACGAGGCAGCAGAGATACAGAAAACAAACAAGAAAAAAAAGAAAGCATAGAGATACAGCGAATGAGAACATAAGAACATAAGATATGCCATACTGGGTCAGACCAAGGTCCATCAAGCCCAGTATTCTGTTTCCAACAGTGGCCAATCTAGGTCATATGTACCTAGCAGTTTCCCCAAGAGACACAAGTTCCACAATGCTTGTACTGGGTCAAGCATTGATATCTTCGGTCACTTCTTAATAATGGTTTATGGACCTTTCCTCCAGGAATTTGTCAAAATCTTTTTTAAACCCAGCTACACTAACAGCCTTTACTACATCCTCCAGTAACAAATTCCAGAGTTTGATTACACGTTGAGTGAAAAAATATTTTCTTTTATTAGTCTTAAATAGTTTACCCTGTAGCTTCATTGCATGTCCCCTAGTCTTTCTATATTCTGATAAGGTAAACAATCGATCTACGTTTACCCGTTCCACTCCGTTCATTAATTTATAGACTTCTATCATATCTCCCCTAAGCCATCTCTTTTCCAGGTTAAAGAGCCCTAACCTTTTTAGCCTTTCTTCATAGGAGTATCCTTCCATCCCCTTTACCATTTTGGTGGCTCTTCTCTGTACCTTTTCTAAAATCGCTATATCCTTTTTAAGATACGGTGACCAGAATTGCACACAATATTCAAGGTGCGGTCTCACCATGGAACGATATAGAGGCATTATAATATCTTTTGTTTTATTTTCCATTCCTTTCCTTATCATACCTAGCATTCTATTTGCTCTCTTGGCCACCACAGCACACTGGGCCGAGGGTTTTAACATGGTATCCACAATGACGCCTAAATCTTTTTCCTGGGTGGTGGTTCCTAATGTGGAACCTTGCATCGTGTAACCATAGTTTGGGTTGTTCTTCCCTAGGTGCATAAGCTTGCACTTGTCCACATTAAATTTCATCTGCCATTTTGATGCCCAGTCTTCCAATTTATCAAGATCCTCTTGCAATTTTTCACAATCCTCTTGGGTTTTAACAACTTTAAATAGTTTTGTGTCATCTGCAAATTTGATAACCTCACTCGTTATTCCATTTTCCAGGTCATTTATGAATATGTCAAAAAGCAGCGGACCCAGCACAGATCCCTGGGGTACACCACTATTCACCTTTCTCCAATGGGAAAATTGGCCATTTAGCCCTACCCTCTGCTTTCTATCTTTTTACCAGTTCCTGATCCACAATAGTACACTGCCTCCTATCCCATGACTCTTTAGTTTTGCCAAAAGTCTCTGATGAGGGACCTTGTCAAAGGCTTTCTGAAAGTCCAGATACACAATATCAACTGACTCACCTTTGTCCACCTGTTTATTCACTCCTTCAAAAAAACATAACAGATTAGTAAGACAAGATCTTCCTTGTCTAAAGCCATGTTGGCTGTCTCCCATTAGGTTGTGACTATCTACATGCTGAGTAATTTTATTCTTTATGATGGTTTCTACCATTTTTCCCGGTACTGACGTCAGGCTCACCGGTCTGTAGTTTCCCGGATCACCCCTGGAACCCTTTTTAAAAATTGGTGTTACATTGGCGATCCTCCAATCTTCAGGTATTAGAGATGATTTTAATGATAGTTCACAGATTACTGATAGCAGGTCTGCAATCTCATATTTCAGTTCTTTCAACACCCTTGCATGTATACCATCCAGCCCAGGTGATTTGCTACTCTTCAGTTTATCTAATAGTTGTAAGACATCTTCCTGATGTATCGATATTTCCTTCAATTCTTCCGCACCTTTAAATACCACTTCAGTCATAGGTAACATCCCTACATCTTCCTCAGTAAAGACCGAAGCAAAGAATTCATTCAGTCTCTCCGCTATTGCCTTGTCGCCTCTTAGTGCTCCTTTAACCCCTTTATCATCTAATGGACCAACTGACTCTCTCACAGGTTTTTTGCTACGAATGTACTTGAAAAGGTCTTTATTTCGCGTTTTTGCTTCCGCAGCAAGCTTCTTCTCAAATTCTCTCTTTGCCTGCCTTATCAATGCCTTGCATTTGACTTCCCAGTGCTTGTGCTGTTTCCAGGTTTCGTCATTTGGCTCTTTTTTCCATTTCCTGAAAGATGCTTTTTTGGCAACAGCCTCTCTGACCTCACCTTTAAACCATGCTGGCAGTTTTTTGGACTTCCTTCCACTTTTCTTAAAACATGGAATACAGCTGGTCTGGGCTTCCAAGATAGTATTTTTCAACAACACCCAAGCTTGATGTACGTCTTTAACCTTCGCAACTGCTCCTTTTAGTTTTTTCTTAACTGTTTTCCTCATTTTATCATAGTCTCCCTTTCAAAAGTTAAAAGGTAGTACTGTGGATTTCCTTACTATCCCTCCTCCACTAATTAAATCAAAGGCGATCATGCTATGATCACTATTGCCAAGTGACCCCAACACCCTTATCTCTTGCACTAGATCTGGTGTTCCACTAAGGACTAGGTCTAATATGGCTTCCCCTCTGGTCGGTTCATGAACCAGCTGCTCCAAGAAGCAGTCATTTATTTCATCTAGGAACTTTATCTCCCTAGCATGCCCTGACGTGACACTGACCCAGTCGATACCGGGGTAATTGAAATCACCCATTATTATTACTGCGCTGTAACTTTTGTTAGCTTCCTTGATTTCTTTGAGCATTTCATCATCCATTTGGTCATTCTGGCCAGGTGCTCGATAGTACACCCCCACTGCCATCGCCTTCCCCCTTTTATATGGAATTTCAATCCATATAGATTCTACAGCAGATTTTGTTTCCTGCAAAACTTTAATCCTTTCTGAGTCAATGCCCTCTCTAACATAGAGCACAACCCCTCCACCAATTTGATCAGCTCTATCATTACGATATAATTTGTACCCAGGTATCACAGTGTCCCACTGGTTGTCCTCTTTCCACCATGTCTCTGATATTCCAATCATATCTAACCTTTCATTTAGTGCTATATATTCTAACTCTCCCATCTTATTCTTTAGACTTCTAGCATTTGCATACAAGCATTTTAGAGAATGTATTTTATTCATGTTAATTTGGCTGTTGTTAGACATGGGTAAATTGGGATCTTTAAGCTCTGTCTGCTCCATACTTGAGGGCATTTGGGCTACTTTACTCTTTTGTGGAACCTCTCTGCTTTTGGTAGTATCCTTCAAGGATACATTCTTCCGAACCATCCGCTCTTGGGCGACTGCCGGCTTTCCCCTAATATCTAGTTTAAAAGCTGCTCTATCTCCTTTTTAAAGGTTAATGCCAGCAGCCTGGTTCCATCCCGGTTAAGGTGAAGCCCATCCCTTTGGAAGAGCCCCTCCTTTCCCCAGAATGTTCCCCAGTTCCTAACAAATCCAAAACCCTCATCTCTGCACCATTGTCTCATCCATGCATTGAGACTCCGGAGCTCTGCCTGCCTTTTGGGTCCTGCGCGTGGAACAGGAAGCATTTCGGAGAATGCTACCCTGGAAGTTCTGGATTTCAACTTCCTACCTAAAAGCCTAAATTTTGCCTCCAGAACCTCCCTACCACATTTTCCTATGTCATTGGTACCGACATGTACCAAGACAGCAGACTCCTCCCCAGCACTATCTAAGACCTTATCTAGGTGGCGCGTGAGGTCCGCTACCTTCGCACCAGGCAGGCATGTTACCAGGCGATCCTCACGTCCACCAGCCACCCAGCTATCTACATGCCTAATGATCGAATCACCAACTATAACGGCTGTCCTAACCCTTCCCTCATGGGCACATGGCTCTGGAGAAACTTCCTCGGTGCGAGAGGGTTTTACATCACCTGGAGGACAGGTCCTAGTTACAGGATCACTTCCTGCCACACCAGGGTGATGCTCTCCTGTCACGTGACCTCTCTCCTCCATGGCAACAGGGGTGCTGCCAGAATGGAGGTGGGACTTCAGGACTATATCCCTGTTGGTCTCGTCTATGTACCTCTCTGTCTGTCTTATGTTTTCCAAGTCTGCTACTTTAGCCTCTAGAGAACGGACTTGTTCCCTGAGAGCAAAGAACTCCTTGCACCTAGTGCACACGTAAGACCTCTCACCAACTGGGAGAAAATCATACATGTGACACTCAATGCAAAAGACTGGAAAGCCCCCATTCCGCTTCTGGACTGCTGTCTGCATCTTAGTTTTAAGTTTGTGTCTAGATCTTTAAGTTCTTACTTACTAGGGGTTGCTATGGGTATTTATACCAATAAAACTGTACCTAATACGTTTAATATACCTTGTTCACCTGAAGCTTAATTAATCTCAGGTTCTTAGTGTATGACTGATTTGGGTAATGAGCTTCACCTGAAAGCACCTCCTGTCTTTTAAGATGTGTAAGTACCTATAAAGCTATGATTATCCCAGGGGAGGGTGGGTGTGGGGAGGGAGGGAAATAACACTTATTAAAAGAGGGCTGCTACACAGTACCCTGTCTTGTGCTGCTGAGGTAAGCTAAATTCTGATTTGATTTAAATTATAGCTCTTAGCTGCTGCTAGGCTCTAGCTTCTTATGAAATTTAAACTACAAGCTCTCTGCTGGGTACTAAATTTAACCAGAAAGCTCTCTTCTGTGTTTTAAATTTAAACTAAAAGTACTTTGCTGTTACTTGGCCCTGAGTGACTATTAAATTTATACTACAAGCTCTCTGCTGGGTATGAAATGTAACCAGAAAGCTCTCCTCTGTGTTTTAAATTCAAACTTTAATTGCTGCTACTAGGCCCTAACTGATCCAACAAAAACAGTGGGTTCACAGATTAAGTAGCTTTAATACAAAGAATTCTTTTTAGAAAATTACCAGAAGTATATACTCACAGTTGCAGATTTCTCTCCAGAAGTAACAGTCCCCCTTTCTAGTCCTTCAAGAAAAAAGAGTTTGATGCTGACAGAAAATCAAACCAGAGACACCAAAGGTCAGAAAATATTTTATTTTGTTTGATAGAGAACCTTAATTAACCTTAATTAATCAGTGAAAAATATCATGGGACTCAGTTCAAAGTCTCAGGACTTGGATGTATTTTCCACATAAATTTTATATGTTGGAAACAGATGATTTTGTCAGCCAATTTGGCATTTTCTGGTGCATAATTAATTCTCTTTTAAGTAGGAGATACCTGTCAACCCTGATATTAATTTTTACTCAAACAAAGCTTAAATGGGCATGTTTACTGAAGTGCACTATCCGGTAGCGTGGAGTTTAGTGTTTGTTTTGGGTGTGGCGATAAAAGTAGCACAGGCCGCCCTGCCCAAAATCCAGCATTGCCCCGTTTGCACTCAATGGGGTAGGAACTGGGTAGGATGTAGTAGAATGTAGACATTAATGACATGTCACAATGAACGTGGGCATTAGTGGCCCATACTAACCACGCTTGATGCCCTTAGCATGAGTATACTTAATACCACCTCAGTCGATAGTGTTGTACGCCCAGGTGTCGCATGTTGTGCGCACAACCACTGTTCCCTCTAAGCTGTGCGCGTGTGCGCGCACACACACCTGCCAGAGTGAGCGCACATACTTTACAACAAAGCGCACAAAAATTACGGTTCTGATTCTGATAGAAAACAACACAGACGTTCTTAAAATTGAAAAGTTGTTGCGTATTTATGGTTTTCACAAGTTCTACAATATTTTCTAGTGCAATCAATGTGGTGTACATACTGTATTCTGACGTGTAGTCAAATTTTAAAGTATATAACTCCGAGTGTCGTTATGTGGCGCACAAAAATCTAACCTTCCTTCAAAAGCTGCACAGCTGATATTTTATGCGCACACAGCCTACAGAAAATTAGAGGGAACATTGCGCACAACCTATGTTAAACTGTGGGTAGTGTGACAACTGTGATCATTTGCAGATAAGAGGACAATGCAACTCTTAATGCAAGCACTTGTGATGTCGATTTTGGATTACTGCAATATTTTGTATGTGAGATTGCAGGGTGTATGTTAAGGAAATTGCCAGTGATGCAAAATACTGTCACCCGGGTTCTATCTGGGAGGAGGAGAAGGGATTCAGCTCAGATGTGTTCTGACAATTTCACTGGCTCCCTGTCCAGTAACTGAGTATATTTAAGTTGTAGTGCTAACATTTAAAACAACCAGAGGGCAGGGGCCCGGCTACTTACGAGTTCTATCAACCTGATACCAGCCAGGGCGAGTGTTGCGATCTAGCCAGGGTCACCTTCTGGCAATTCCAGGTGTGAAGCAGTAGCCAGCACAGAACCTATGATAATAGGGGAAAAAGAAGATCTTACCTTGCAGTCACATAAGCAGCAAACACATTCAGGTTGCAATGAGCCAATGAATAGTAAAACAAACTTTCCCCACACCAGATATGACGCAGCAGAAAGTCAGAGAGCTAATCAGGTTCACCTGAGCAGGGAAGCACGTACGACGTGCAAGAGACAAGAGGATAAAAGCAGTTGGGAAATCCCAGCAAGGAGAGGCAGAGAGTTGGAAGGAAGAGAAGAAGTGGGTGTGGCTGGAGGAGTTACAGATGCCGAGCCAGTGAGAGAGAAGACAGCTGAACCAGAGAATGCTGGAAGAGCCAGTGCAGGAGTCTCCCAAGCCAGAGGGTCATCAACCCGAGAAGAGTGACCAAGCAGGTAGAGGGCAGACGTCACAAACAGGAGAGCTTGCTGGATCCAGGAAGCATTGGATATGCCCCGGTAGCAAGGAGCAGCAGGAGTAAAACCTTTCCAGAAAGTGGCTACAGCCCAGCTCAAACTACTGGTGTTTGGAACTCTCAGGGAAAGGCACGCTACAGCCCAGACAGAAAGGCCGGGTTGACAGAGGAAGGAGTGGAAGCTATATACCCCAGAGGAAAAGCTAAGTACACCATTTTCTCTAAAGGGCAAGAGGTGGGCCCGGCCAGGAGAGCTAAAGCTAACAGTGGGGAAGAGAATCCTTATTGGAGAGAAAGAGGGAACCTAAGAGAAGCCCCAAACACAGGTCCCCACGACCCTGTTTATGCAGAGCAGCTTCCTGCCATAGGAACTGTTGCCTCCCAAAGAAAGAGTTGTGTCAATAGCAGCCCTGAAGAGTGTTATCCATTTACAGGTCTGGACTGTGAACAAATGCAGTGGGAAAGCACTAGCCAGAAGGTAGAATCCAGTCCCATGGATTGCGCAATATGTCTCTCGGATGAGATAGAATCTCTCTGTTAAAGAAGCAAGCAGAAGCAGTGTTATAATTGCATGGAAAAGGTTCATCTTTATTTTTGCTGTGAAAAAACAGTTCATTTATGTTATTCTTAATTGCTGTATAAAAAAATGAAATCCATAAGGGAAGGGGAATAAAGCCCAGTTATTGGTTTTGTCTGACCACACGGCTACAGACTATTCTTTCAGAAGGCAAACCTGCATCGCATGCCCTAGGCGGGCGCCTAATAGGGGCGGTGTAGAGTCACAAATGGGGTAGCTTTTAGGAGTCCTGGAGAAGAATACAGTGGAAGCACAGCAGAATTACCAGTGCCGGAGAGAAGGACCAGGATTGCTGTTGACCACGCCGGAGGGTTCCAGAATCCAGAGAGGAAGAGAACTTTCTCAGAGCCGGAATCTCCACCTGACTCAGGTAAAAAGTATCTGGGCACAGGCGGTGTGGGATTCTGATGAGAAGGGATACTGGGAGCTAAAGCCTCGGTTTAACTGCATTTAAAAAAAAAAAAAAAGTGCCACACTTGGTGTGTGTTTGTCTGTTTTGTTTCAGGGTGTGAACATGGAGAATCCCCAGGATGTGTTGCGCTGGATAAGTCTCCAGTTTGAAAAGCAGAGGGAGTTAGCCCAGCTGAGCCAGGAGCAAGCGTTGGCGGCCATGCAGGCCCAACAGAAACCTCTGACTGACCTGATACAAACTTTGCTGGCAGAGCGAGCGGCAGAGAAGACGCCTAAAGAACATTATTGTGGGGTAGGCCCACAAAGTTGTGGGATCTTATCCTTTGGACAATTGACAAAAGTTGACAATATAGACGACTTTTTAGAGGCTTTCGAACGGGTAGTCCATAGTGAGGGCTGGCCCTATGAGCAATGGGCGGTTAGGTTGGCCACCTCCCTGACGGGAGAAGCCCTGGTGGCTTACAAGGCCATGCCCGCTGCCCAGGCAACGGAGTATGAGGAGGTTAAGGCAGCCATACGAGACAGGCTATAGGCTTGTCGCCTATGGTATACCGCCGTATGTTACGGGCGACTAAATTCCAGCCAGGTGAAACCCCTAAGGCACTCTGCCAAAGGATCCGTAACCTGGTATGGAAATGGCTTACTCCGGAGGGGAGAACCCTCGAAAGTATACTTGACATGATCGTGCTAGAGCAATTCTCAGAGGCTGTTCCAGAGAAGTAAGATCATTCCTTACTCTGCAAAATTGTCAGACCTCAAGCGAGGCAGCTCGCCTCACTGAAAGGTTCATGGAGGCTGGGTTAGCCCATAAACCGCAGGGAGAAGCTGGCAACACGTATGGGATAGCCAATTTTGGCAAAGTAGTGAAAGACCCTATGTCATGTGCACCTAGTGTAATGAAATATGTACCTAGAGATGAGGTTAAGGACGCTCGCATAAAATGTTTTAAATGTGGGAAGCGGGGTCATAGGAAGGATGAATGTACTTGGCGAACAGCATTGATGAGTGGGGATGGAAAGTATAAGCGGGAAGGTTTTCGCATTGATGTGGAGGTACAAGGCGTGGTAGCCAAAGCCCTACTTGACTCGGGGGCGGACCAAACCATGGTGTTCAAGAAATTCTGGCGCCGCCTACAGGACGGTAATGTGTCTCCCCTGAATCAACCAGAGGGTAGATCTAGGATACGCTGCATACACGGGTCCTCCACTTCTTACCCTCTATATAGGGTGACGGTAAAAGGTTTAGGCACCCGAAGAAAGGTCCTAGTGGCAGTGATACCCAGGTTGCCCTATGATATAGTCTTAGGCCGAGACTGGCCGCCGTTCTGTAAGGACATCGGAGAGGGCATACAATTGAAAAAGGGGATGGTCTCTACAAGGTCACAGGCCCAAGGTTCGGGGGAGCAAATTGAACCCCCGGAGGACACTGACCACTCTTCAGAAGAGGAGGCGGAATCTCGGGTAGGGGAAGATAGGCCCCTAGATGAAACTTTAGGAGAGCTGCCCCAACACGAAGATTTAATCAATCCACCCTCAAAAGGTAGTAAGAAAAGCAAAGGAGAAAAACGACGGGAATGCCACCACAGGGCTCAATTGAGGGCAGGAGCAGGGGACGGGCTAGGTTTTCCCTGGGTTCCGGCCGATCTAGTACAAAGGTTCCCATCATTCCCGAAAGAGCAAAAGGCAGATCCCGCGTTAAAGCACGCCTTCGAGTATGCCCAGTCCGACAGAGATATTCTTCCCAGATTCCTGGTGGAGGAAGATATATTATATCGGGAGAGTAACGACCCCCAGACAGGGGCCGTTAGAAAACAACTAGTGGTGCCCACTGCCTTTAAGGCGGTCGTTATGAGATTGGCCCATGATCACCCGGTGGGTGGGCATAAAGGTGTTTTAGGTACCCTAGACCAGATCCTGGCCCGTTTCTACTGGCCGGGGGTATTTAAGGAGACCAAATGCTTTTGCGAGGCATGCCCTTCGTGTCAGAGGGTCTCGGCCGCAAAACCGAAAGGTGTTCCTATGATACCAACCTCCACTATATCCGAACCAGTGTGCCAGATGGCGATCGATATAGTCGGTCCCCTAGTGAAAACCCCTAGGGGATTCCAATACATTTTAGTAATAATGGATCAGGCCACCCGGTTCCCCTGGGCAGTACCGCTGAGGAACATTTCGGCGAAAACTATAGCGGGGGAATTGATTAGATTATTTTGTGAAGTGGGGTTCCCGAAGGAGATGCTAACGGACAGGGGAAGCAATTTCCTGTCGCGATACCTGGCACAGGTCTGGGACGCCTTCGGGATACAACACATAAAAACGGCAGCTTACCATCCACAATCCAACAGGTTGGTGGAACGTTTTAACCAGACCCTCAAACAAATGTTGAGGCGGGGACTGGATGGGAAAATGGCTGACTGGGACATTATGCTCCCATTAGTTTTATATGCCAGCAGGGAGCGTACACAAGCCTCGTTGGGAGCTTCTCCATACGAGTTGATGTTTGGCCGTGCCCCAAGGGGAGTCCTGGACATTTTAAGGGAACAGTGGGCAGAGCCAAAAGGGGAAGAGGTAGGAGTACCGCAGTTTCTCCGAGAACTAAGGTCACGGTTACAGAGGGCTTCACAGGCCGCTGAACGTCACTTACGGAACAGTCAGCAGCATCAGAAGCGATACTATGACCGGGGGAAGAAACCCCGTCAACTAGCCATAGGTGAGAAGGTAGTCCTACTGGTGGCAGACCCTGGGCCAAAATTCGAAGCCCAGTGGAGGGGACCCTATACCGTAGTGGATCGCAAGGGACCGGTCTCGGATGTGGTAAAAACCAACAGGGGGCGCTGTCAAGTGTACCACATTAACGTCCTAAAATCCTGGCAGGAGCGGACAGCGGCTTTTGGCCAATTAAAGGTAAAGCTCCCGGGCCATTCTGTAATTAGGTGCTGCGAGGACATGAGTCCCCCAGCCCGTAATATCTTAAGGGGGGGATATGTGATGCAGTAGCCAGCACAGAACCTATGATAATACGGGAAAAAGAAGATCTTACCTTGCAGTCACATAAGCAGCAAACACATTCAGGTTACAATGAGCCAAAGAATAGTAGAACAAACTTTCCCCACACCAGATATGATGCAGCAGAAAGTCAGAGAGCTAATCAGGTTCAACTGAGCAGGGAAGCACGTACGACGTGCAAGAGACAAGAGGATAAAAGCAGTTGGGAAATCCCAGCAAGGAGAGGCAGAGAATTGGAAGGAAGAGAAGAAGTGGGTGTGGCTGGAGGAGTCACAGATGCCGAGCCAGTGAGAGAGGAGACAGCTGAACCAGAGAGTGCTGGAAGAGCCAGTGCAGGAGTCTTCCAAGCCAGAGGGGGCATCGACCCGAGAAGAGTGACCAAGCAGGTAGAGGGCAGACGTCACGAACAGGAGAGCTTGCTGGATCCAGGAAGCATTGGGTATGCCCTGGTAGCAAGGAGCAGCAGGAGTAAAACCTTTCCAGGAAGTGGCTACAGCCCAGCTCAAACTACTGGTGTTTGGAACTCTTGGGGAAAGGCCCGCTACAGCCCAGACAGAAAGGCCTGGTTAACAGAGGAAGGAGTGGAAGCTATATACCCCAGAGGAAAAGCTAAGTACACCATTTTCTCTAAAGGGCAAGAGGTGGGCCCGGCCAGGAGAACTAAAGCTAACAGTGGGGAAGAGAATCCTTATTGGAGAGAAAGAAGGAACCTAAGAGAAGCCCCAAACACAGGTCCCCACGACCCTGTTTATGCAGAGCAGCTTCCTGCCATAGGAACTGTTGCCTCCCAAAGAAAGAGTTGTGTCAATAGCAGCCCTGAAGAGTGTTATCCATTTACAGGTCTGGACTGTGAACAAATGCAGTGGGAAAGCACTAGCCAGGAGGTAGAATCCAGTCACATGGATTGCGCGATATGTCTCTCGGATGAGATAGAATCTCTCTGTTAAAGAAGCAAGCAGAAGCAGTGTTATAATTGCTTGGAAAAGGTTCATCTTTATTTTTGCTGTGAAGAAACAGTTTATTTATGTTATTCTTTATTGCTGTATAAAAAAGGAAATCCATAAGGGAAGGGGAATAAAGCCCAGTTATTGTTTTTGCCTGACCACACGGCTACAGACTATTCTTTCAGAAGGCAAACCTGCATCGCATGCCCTAGGCGGGCGCCTAATAGGGGCGGTGTAGAGTCACACAGGCTGTCAGCAGATGAGACAGAAGAGATGGAGTGAGAGAGCATTTAGGACAGTGGCACTGACTTGGTGGAATAAACTCCCAGAAAGTTTGCGGAAAGAGCAGGAATTGATGGCTTTCAGAAAAATCTTGAAAACATTCTTATTTCCCCTTTAAGGAGGCCAAGTATGGTAGGGGCAGAGCAGGTATCCAGTTGCAGATGGGATGGTTAGGGGTGGGGGTGTGTGGTTAATTTGAATATTATATATGTTTTCTTCTTTTTGTTTTAAAGAACTGTACACTGCCTTGAATGCTGTAGCATATGGTAGTATCGAAATGTTTTTAAATAAATGCACCTGCGTGCTGTGCTTTGACCTGAGCCTGCGCTAACTGCTGGCGGTTGGAAGTGCACAACCCCTGAAGTCAGCATTGAACCCCCTGCACTAGTAACATTGCCCACATGCACATTACCGGCACAGGGCTTAGTAAACATGCCCCAACATGTGCATTAAAATATCTGGAAATTGTGTATTTTGTGTATGATTCTTATATTACTGCAGTTTTCCCAGAGAAACTGAATTCCCACTCACTAGCAGTACTAGGGTGAGAAATGTCCCAGATTCACCCATCAAAAATCTATTCACATCGAGCACAATTTCATCCCAGACCTACAGCCCCTCTGTACGTCCAGTCTGAACCAGACATACAGAGGGGGTCGCGATTCTGATCCCACTGGGCACATCTAGCCCCACAGGACCAGAATCGCGAACAGTCCTGTATGTGCAGGCCGGGACTGCGATTCAGCCCAGCCTGTATGTACAGGAAAAACCCGACTAACTCAGTCAGGGCTTTACAATTGAGCCACGGCGCCTTGGCGTCCGGTTGCCATGGCACCGCGGCTCCATTGTAAAGCCACGATCCCGGCCGCCAGCTTAACAAAGGTATTCCCTGCAGTCTGACCCCCAATCCAGCCTCCTATGGCCAGGGTCAGGCTGCGAGAAATGTCCTCGGGCCCCCTGTCCCATCCGTGCTCTGGGCCCACCAAAAAAAAATATCAGGGAAGTTATTCCACCTCAGAGGTGGAATAACTTCCCCCCACAAGTCGCCGGCCCTGGACGTATAGGGCCGACATAAGAATTGGCTCTGTACGTCCAGGGCCGGCAACCACCCACCACCCGTCCTAACTCCACCCCAATCCGTCCCTTCCCCGCCCCTGTCTAACTTCCCCGCACAACCAGCAGGGAAGTTAGACGCTGGCGGGGAGGGCACGAATAGCGGAGAAGGACATCCATCCCCGCTATTTGTGGGACAGAATCGGGCCCATTCGTTTTATTCATTGTTTATACATAGCAAAATCGTATTTCCTTGGCAATGAATTAAGAATTAAAAATCTAAAATCTAAATAGAAAGGGAGGGATCTTACTGAATTTGCTCATTACAACTTGTAATAAAATTATGTAAAACATTTTAGTACTGAAAAAAGTGTCTGTAAGAAAACGTTCTTCAAAGAGGTTAGGAGTGCTCATAAATCCTGATTTTCTATTAATTATATATTGATGTGATACAAATTCATGGACTAATTTAAGAGGTGCAGTATACCATTAAAATACTCAGACTGTATCCCAGAACATCTAACTGAAGAGCTCAGGCCCCCTGGCCTCCAGCCTTTTCCTTTACTACTACTAGTATTAATCATTTATATAGTAGTAAAAGGCATATGCAGCACTGTACAAACATATAAAGAAGACAGTCCCTGCTTGTAGAGCTTACAATCTAATCAAGATAGACAGAACAATACAAGAGGAACAAGGGGGTTCAAATAAGGAAGGAGACACAAGAAAAACAAGGGATTAGAATCCAAATGCAGCCTCAAAGAGGCAAGCCTTTAGCATGGATTTCAAGAGGGGAAGAGAAGAGACTTGACGTAAAGATAGAGGAAGTCTGTTTCATGCATAAGAAGCAACAAGGAGAAAAGATCGAAGTCTGGAGTTTGCAGAAGAAGAAAAGGGCATAGAGAGAAGAAAGCCAAAGGAGGAGCGGCGTTCACAAGGAGGAGTGTAGGGAGAGAGAAGAGAGGAAAGGTAATAAGGGAGAGTAGAATGAATGCATTTATATGTTAGGAGGTTACAATAGTTAAGGAGGGAGATGACCTAAGAGTGGACAAGTGCCTTAATTAGTGTGATCAGAGAGGAAGAAACTAATTTTGTTAATGTTGTAGAGGAAGAAATGACAGGTTTTAGTTATATGTTGAATATATGTGGAGAAGGAAAGGGAGGAGTCAAAGATGACCCCAAAGTTTCGGACTGAGGAAACAGAAAGAAAGTGTAGTTACTCACCTGTAACAGGTGTTCTCTAGGGACAACAGGAATCAGTCCTCACATATGAGTGACGTCAGCGCCGACGGAACCCGTGTGGAAGCATCTCCCCAGCTTTCAAAGAAAGACTTTAGGAAATGCCACCACGCATGCGTGGTCCCCTTCCCGCCCAAGGGTGCCATCTTGCTCAGTCAGATGACATAGCTAAGATGATAGTAAAAAAAATAAAACAAGGTAGGAAGGCAACTCCAGGGGAGGAGGGAGGGTTGTAAGGAATGATTCCTGCTGTCCCTGGAGAACACTTGTTACAGGTGAGTAACTTTGCTTTCTATAAGAACAAGCAGGAAGTCAGTCCTCACATTTGGGACTACCTAGCTACAGGGCACCGAGGACCAGACCATGACAGCACCAATGACAACCAAGTCAGGTAGCTATGAGTTGCAGAAAGTGAGTCCTCAACTGAGAGACTCTGCAAGACCCTAGTGTCCAGCTGCATCATCACTCTGGTAGCCTGAACACTACAGGTCAGAGGGCAGGAGTTGCCTACACTCTGAACAGATTATGGAGTACCGCCTGGCCGAAGGCACTGTCCTGATGGTTCTTGCTCTCCAGGCAGAGGTGAGCTGTGAACGTATGGATTGATGACTATTTGGCGGCTTTGCAGATCTCCATCACTGGTACTGAGTGCAGGTTTGCCACCAAAGTGGTCATCACTCTCACGTGATGGGCTGTGATCCAGATGGTCCATGGAGAGTACAGCTCACTCATAGGCAAGTTCAATACAGTCTGCCACCCAAGTGGACAGAGTTTGCTTAGTCACAGTAAGTTCCAGTCTGCTGGGGTTGTAGGAAACAAAGAGCTGAGGAGCATTGTGATGGTCCTGGGTCCCCTGTAGATAGAAGGACAGGCCCCATTTGCAGTCCAATGTATGGAGTATAGTTTCCTCAAAACCAGTGTGAGGCTGGAGGAAAAAGGTGGGAAGGACCACCTTCTGGTTGAGGTGGAAAGGAGATACCACCTTTGGGAGGAATTTGGTGTGAGTGCACAGCACCACCGTGTTCTTGTAGAATCTTGTGTATGGTGGCTCTGCCACCAGAGCCTGAAGCTCGCTCACTTGCGAGCGGAGGTGAGAGCTACCAGGAAGGCAACCTTCCATGAAAGATATTACAGATGGCAAGTAGCTAGAGGCTCAAATGGCAGCCTGGTGAACTGTGAGAACACCACATTGAGGTCCCATTCTGCTGCCGGGGGGTGGACGGGGGCCTCAATGACAGCAGGAGGCCCCATAGAAACTGAGAGACCAGAGGCTGACCCGATAGGGTGGTGGTGTGCAACAATCGCACTCAGGTGCACCTGACTGAGTTGGACTTTAGCCCAGTGTGTGACAGATATTGGAACACCAGTTGCACCAGGCAGGAACACCAGTTGCACCAGGCAGGAAAATTGGAACACCAGTTGCACCAGGCATGAAAATGGGTTCTGCCTCCTCGCCGCACACCATACCGAGAATCTACACTACTTAAAAGCATATGCTTGCCTCGTGGAGGGCATGTGGGAGGCCAACAGGACCTCCTTGACCTCTCATAGGAGGTTGAAAGGGGCCAAGGCTACCCTTTCAGCAGCCACTCTGTTAACATTAGAGAACCCAGATTGGGGTGCAAGAGGGAGCCCCCCTCCTGAGACAAGAGGTCTGGGGCCCAGACCAGCGGGACTGGGAGTGCCACGGACAGGGAGAGCAGCAGTGGAAACCACGGTTGTCTGGGCCACCTGGGGGCAATCAGTATTAGTGCTGTCCCCTTGCACTGGACCTTGAAGAGGGTCTTGGTGACCAGAGGGGTCGGCGGAAAGGCATTGAGAAGGTCTTCCATCTAAAGGATCAGGAAGGCATCCACCGCTATCTTTGCCGGGAGTGGCTGCTTTGAGCAGAAGCAGGGCAACTGCACATTGTCAAGGGTGGCAAAGAGATCCATCACGGGTGTGCCCCAGAGGCGGAAGAGGCGTGAGGCCACTCTGGGGTTCAGGTGCCATTCATGTGGCTGGAGCACCCTGCTGAGTCTGTCCACCTGGAGGTTGTCCTGGCCCAGGAGATAGACCACCTGCAAGAGCATGTTGTTGTGAGCTGCAAAGGAGAAGAGGGCCACTGCCTCCTGGCAAAGGGAGTACAAACCCATGCCCCCCTGTATGTTGACATAAAACATGGCAACCTGGTTGTCCATCTGTACCAGCACTGACTGGTGTCGCAGGTGGTGACAGAATGCCTGTAGGGACAAGAAGATTGCCCTGAGTTCCAGAAGATTAATCTGTAGCAGAGATTCCTCTTGGGGCCAGCTGCCTTGTATGCAATGGTCCTCCCAATGCACCCCCCCAACTGAAGAGGGAAGCATCCGTGGTCAGGATCCTCTGGGGGGATGCCTGGAAGGGCATTCCAGCTCAGAGGTGGCAGGGAAGTTGCCACCAGTTGAAGGACTCCGCCAGCTGGTGGGTTATCCTGATCCTGTCCCGCAATCTGCTGTAGCTTGCATCCACTGAGCGCATAGGCACCATTGAGTGGTTTGCATATGCAGGCGAGCTAGTGGGGTCACGTGGATCATGGAGGCCATGTGGCCCAGAAGGTGGAGGAGGAGATAGGATGGCACCGAATGATGGTGCTGCACCTTCGCCACTAGCTCCATGAGATGGTCTGCCCTTTCCCTGGAAAGAAAGGCCTTGGCCTGCAGGGTGTCCAACTGAGCACCTATGAATTCCAGGCTCTGGGCTGGGGTGAGATGAAATTTGGGGAAGTTGATGATAAATCCCAGGTGCTGCAGCAGGAGAATTGCATGCCCTGTGGCCTGGTAGGCCTTTGCGGCCATGCTGCCCCTGATAAGCCAGTCATCCAGGCAGGTGAAGACAAAGGCCCTTTGCAGAGTAGGTGGGCAACGACTACTGCTAGGCATTTTGTGAAAACCCTCAGTGAGAAGGCCATGCCAAAGGGTAGCACTCTATATTGGTAGTGCCCTCCTCCTACCATGAATCTTAGGTACTGCCTGTGGGAGGGGTGGATCAGGATGTGTGTGTAATGTGACACCGCACCGCCTAGCCCTAGGCGTAATCAGGCAGTTGGTGCGTGCCACATGGGGGTTTTAAAAGTCCTTGGTAGTGCTGTAGCCCTGTATCCTATTGTAGTTGTGGACTGAAGTGACGACAGCCAAGGTTGGGTTTCCAAGTTAAAGAATACTTTATTATTGCATAAGGTATTGCACAAAGTATTGCAAAAGAACAGCACAGGATTTACTCCCCCAACACAAAAGTAGAGTGGTAACCTTTTTGTACCGAATAAAAGTTCAAGTGTAAAGTCAGTTCTCCTGATTCTTCTCAGGGACACGTAATACAGTTAAATGCTTTTAGGCTTCTTCCAGCTTCATCAATACAACAACATTTCAGGATGCTAGTAATGCTTTCCAAGTATCAGCATTCAATAAAGAAATTGTCTAGCTGTTGTATCTTCTTTTCTAATGTCCATATCTTGTTTAACAGCTTTAAATAGAAATGACAATCTCCACACTCTTTTGCCTATTAGTAACAGGCTTCTTGTGTAGGAACACTTCCGTACGTTGCCTTTCATTCACAGCTGCAAGTTATGAAGCTCTGAGTCATTGCACCCCAGCAGAACGCTGCTGTCTCTGGTGCAAACTTCTAAGAACATTGGTTTAGGCTTCACAGCACTCAATCATAAAACAGGAACAAATTATAGCTCCTTACTCTCTCATACATACACCACACTCCATTTCAGAATCACTGGTATTGGACAAAGGAGCCCCTAATTCCATTGGTTCTTCCTGGCTCTCTGATATCCCTTTGTCATGTGGAACATACAAGCCTTCAGACTTTAATTCTTTAATTACATTCTGAAGCTGTTTCCATTTAGTTTCTCTCTGTCTTCTAGGCACTTGTGAGGCTTGGTATTTCTCAGCACCTTTTAACAGCTCATAAAAGGGGTTTATTTCTTCCTTGCCTTGCCTAGGTAGTTGCCTTTGGTTGGGAGGAATATGTCTCTTATGGAACTGCCTTGTGAGATCTCTCAGCACAGCCTGGTCCTCAGGGTCTGTTCCTAGCTCTCTGCACGGTAGCTGCCAATTAGCCTTTTGCTGACAAGCAGGTGTGCTCTCTTCTGAGCTAGAGCTCTGGTCACGCTGTCTGTATAAGGGAAATGCTTGCAGCTTCTTAGTAGGGACTTTCCTACAGCCCAACTTTCCTCTAGTAACTTCAGGTTTCCTTTCAAAGCTTGGTTTAAACCTGTTCCTTCTAGAAATCACTCTATTATCCCTTCCTAGAGACTGGCTTATTTCAGAGCTATCCACTTTACAAGGTTTTAAAGGTTTTGCTCTGACCTGATTTTGGCAGCGTCTGTCTCTGGGGAACTCCACTGACTCCAAGTCTGTGTTCAAGGCTTCTGAGTCTGGCTCTGGATCTCTTCCAGGGTTCACTCTCTCTTGGAGCTGAGCTCTGCCTGGGTCTCTTCCTGGACCACCCACAGGAACTCTCCTTTCCCTGGTTCTTTCCTTGGTTCCCCTTTCGCTGCTTGGGAGGTTTCTGCTTCTCCTCCCTTCCTCTCTGCTTCCTTCGACTCTGCCTTCGACCTCCTCACTAACTGCTGCTTCCTGGTTATGAGTGCAGAGTGGCCCAATCCGGTCTGACTCCGCCCACCTCCCTGATTGGCTATGTCTCTGGGTTAGCCTAGAGCTAGGGTGTGGTTCTTTCCCTGCTCTTCTTTGCAGAGAAGGTTCGTGTGCTGGAATCTTAACCCCTTCCTGTCCTGTATCTCTAAACATCTGAGGTGACAGAAAGTGTTTTAAACCCTTTTTCTTCTGTTTCTGAGCCTCTGCCTTGTCACAGTAAGCATCCTTTAGATCCAAGGAGCAAAGCCAAAGCCAATCTCCCTAGTGGAGGTAGGGCAGCAGTGTTCCAAGGGACAGTATCTTGAACTTCTCCCTCACCAGAAACTTGTTTAAGTTTCACAAGTCTAGAATGGGCCTAAGGCCCCCAGTCCTCTTTGGGACAAGGAAGTACCTGGAATAGAAGCCTTTGCCCCACAGGTGTCTGGGTACAGGTTCTACTGCATTGTCCCTGAGAAGACCTTTGAGCTCTTTGTGCAGCAGGGTCTGGTGATGGAGGGGTCATACCAGCTCTCTGGGAAAGAACCTGGGTGAAATCTGCTGTAGGTGGAGGAGGTAACCATCCCTGACAACATGCAGTATCCACAGGTCTGAGGTGATTGAGGCCCATCTGTGGGAGAAAAGTGCCAGGCGCCCCCCTTTGGGCTAGTGAAGGTCTCCTGGGGGAGGGGAGGCCCTGCTGGAGTCTGGGGCTTAGGTGTTTTTGCCTTCTGAGCCCTGTACCCCTGCCTCTTGGGATGAGAACTCTGTTGATGGCCAGAGTAGGGCTGGTACTGATGACCCTGTGCAAAGGCATCCTTTTTCCCAATGTTTTTTTGCGGGGATGGGGTGAGGTCTTCTTAGAGAGCCTTTGACGGATCACAAAGTCAGCCTTGATCTCAGCAGCTTTGTCAGCCATGAGTTTGCCAAAGAGGTTCTCACCAGTACAGGGGACATCGAGCAGTTTGTCCTGGACCCACTACTCAAGGTCAGAGGATTGCAGCCAGGCCTGGCACAGGGCCCTGATGCCGGCCACCACAACTTGAGCCACCAACTCGAAGCCATCATAGGCAACCTGGGAGAGGAACTTAGAGCAGTCACTCATTCCCAAAGTCAGGGTCTGGAACCATTGGAGGGGACCCCGATGAGGCCTGCTGCAAATCCCAACAGCTCTTTGGCCAGTGCCTTTAGGTACATGCCAATGTAGATTATATAGGCCTAGATCCAGCAACCCAGCATCGAGCCCTGATAGCATTTGTGCCCAAGGGCATTGAGGGCCCGGGCCTCTCTTCCAGGAGGGATGGAGGAGTGGGTCTTCTGGCTCTTGAGCTTTTACATGGTCAACTCGACGACCATGGAATTGTGTGGGAGCTGGGGTTTGTGGAACCCCTGTCCTTTCCAGACTCAGTACATAGCATCGAGCCGATGGCTAACTATTGGCACCAATGCCGATGTCTCCCACATTCGGAGTAACAGCCTCTCGAGGATTGACTGTATGAGCATTTGTTCTCTGGGTGGAGTCTTATACTGGAGAATCTCCAACTCATCGGTGCACAGGTCCTCCTCTGCCTCAGTTTGCACTGAGAGGGCCCTGGCTATATCCCTGTTGAAGTCATGGAAGGCCACGTCCTTGGGAAGAGAATGGCATTGAGGTGCCAGGGGAGACAGGTCCAAGGGAATGTCTCAGAGTCTTCTGGTGTCCAGGGACGCCTCGTCCTCTATCTCCCACTTGGAGTCGAGTGGTGATGATGAGTCTGAAGCCCTGTGACTCCTTGCGTCGAGGCCAGCACTGAAGGCCCGTCGACCTGCGGAGGACCTAGGGTCCAAGTTATGGACACTGGCTGTCAAGGATCAGATACCCGACGAATGGGACCGGGACCTCAACTGGCGCCGAGGACTTTCTCGAGGCTGGAGGTTCTTGATGCTTGGCTCAATGACCGGGAACTCCCTCGAGGTACAGGGCCCGTTCATTGTGGCAGATGAGGCAGAGGAACCAGCCATCATTGCCTGCTGCAGGGCCAGGATAGCAGTGATATTCTGCTCCAGGCCCGCCATTCTGGTTTTCAAGCCAGAAGGTTCCGCAGCTTTCTGCGCAGGCACCGAGGATTTCGGGCCTGGCACCGGCACTTTTGGAAGTGTGTCCTCGATGAGGACTAAGGCCTTGAGGAACCTTGCACAGTCTCCGCCAGCCGAGGAATCCTTCTGGAAGACCTTGGTGGGACACTTCTCAGAATTGCCTGAGTCCCTCCTCCGAGGTTTCTCCAGTGCAACCTCGGTGGACTTTGATGACTTCTTCTTCTCCAGCTCCAGAGTCTTCTCAGAGGCTGCAGGACTCTGAGGATGCCCAGGCATCTTGGAATGTGCTGGGCTTGGAGCTCAGTGCCGGTGAGATGAGTGCCAAATCAGATCTGGGGATCAACTTTTCCTGCAACTCTGACTATTTCTTGTTGGTTTTGGCTGACATGGCCTGGCAGATGTTGCAGGAAGTGCTGTCATGGTCCGAGCACAGGCAGTGCAGGCAGCAGTCATGGGTTTCAGTAATGGACATGGTTTGACTGCAGCGGTCACACTTTATGAACTCACCGGGAGACATGGTGGGAGACACCCAGACGGAGTCGATGACCCCTGGGTGAAGAAAGGCATGAATGCCCATTGAGGAAGACCTCAGTAAAAGAAGGGGCCAAGAACAGCACCAGGAAGTGCCGACTCGAAGCGGGAAGAGGAACCGTTACGCCTACCTGAAATCTAGGTTTTAGGAACAGGTTTGTCAAGGATTTTTCCAGGGGAACAGGTCATCGCCGCCATGGAAAAAAGAAGATTGAGCAAGATGGCACCCTTGGACTGGAAGTGGACCACACATGCAAGTTGGTATCTCCCAAAGGCTTTCCTTGAAAGTTGGGAGATGCTTTCGCACAGGCTCCATCAGCGCTGACATTACCCATAAGTAAGGACTGACTTCCTGCTTGTTCCTGGAGAAGAGTGTTGCCAACAGTGATAGAGAAAGGAGGAAGGAAGGATGAGGGTTTGGGGGAAATATAAGAAGTTCAGTTTTAGCCAAATTCAATTTTAGGTGGCGGTGAGACATCCAGGTGGCAATGTCAAATAAGCAAGTAGAGATATAAGTTTGGAGTGAAGGAGAGATGTCTGGTGAGATAGATAGATTTCAGAGTCATCAGCATAAAAATGATACTGAAAGCCATGAGAAGAGATGAGAGCACCAAGGGACTGGGTATAGAGAGAGAAGAGGAGAGGGCTCAGAAGAGACCCTTGAGGTACACCAACTGAGAGAGCGATGACAGAAGAAGAGGAACCTCAAGAACAAACACTGAAAGAGTGATCGGAGAGATAAGAAGAGAACCAAGTCAGTACAGGGCCTCTAAAACCAATAGAGGATAAAGTGTCAAGAAGGAAGAAATGGTCAACAGTATCAAAAGCAGCAGAAAGATCAAGAACTGAGTAAGGCCTTTGGATTTAGCAGGGAAGAGATCACCAGAGACTTTGACAAGAGCCATTTCAATAGAATGAAATGGATGAAAACCAGATTGAAGTGAATCAAGGAAGGCTTGAGAGGAGAGAAATTCGAGACAGCGGCATAGAACTGCACATTTGAGAATTTTAGAAATGAATGGGGGAAGGAAGATGGGTTGACAATTAGAAGGACAGGTAGGGTCAAGTGAGGGTTTTTGAGGAGAGGAGTGATTACAGCATGCTTGAGGGATGCAGGGAAGGTTGTATTGGAAAGCAAAAGGTTGAGAATATGTGAAATGAAAGGGATGATGGAGGAGGAGATGGAATTGAGAAGATGAGTGGGGATAGGATCAGAAGAACAGGTAGTGAGTTTAGAGGAGGAAAGAAAAAGAGATGTTTCCTCAACAGAGATTTTAGAAAAGGATGAAAGGTCGATAGAGGATGAGGGGAAAAGTTGGTAACAGAGAGGAGGAAGAGGGGATGAAGAAGATTTAGTGGGGAAATGAAGAGTAATCTTATGCACCCTGTCATAGAAATAGTCTGCTAGAGAAGGAGGGATTGGAGGTGGTGGGCCTGATATTCAGCAGCAGTGGCTAGCATATGATAGTGGCTAGCCATCACCGTTGAACGCTAGACCCAGATATTCAATGCCAGGGCCATATCGGGCCATATCGGGCCACTGGCATTGAATATCTGGATTGGCTGGCAAAGCAGGAAGCTAACCAGGCAGCGGTGACATTCTGTTGCTGCCCGGTTATCTTTTCTGTACATAACATTTGCCGCTGAGGGATAACCAGGCAGCAGCTGAATATCACCACTGACCAGTTATCCTGGGGTGCTGCCCATGGAATGCAAACCATGTAAATGCCTTTGAATATCAGGCCCATAACCTGTGGGTAGAATGGTTTGTCCCACTCAGGGCAGGTCCTGCCCCAAGATTAACTAGGTGTCTGTTAACTGCGACAGAATATGGGGAACGATGGCACAACTCTACTGCAACAGGTAAGCAACACTTTAATGCTGCTGTCAGCACTGGCCTGTGCTTAAGTCATACTATGTCCCTCCCCCTCTGACAGGAAATCTGTCTCAGAGTGAGCAGTGCGGGGCAGATTTTGAGTGAAGGCCTTTGCTCAAGACCCTGTACCCCACTGACATTTTATTGAGTTGGAGCCAGGTGGAGGCAGCGCAAAGGGGAGGGGAAGGGAAAAGGAAAGACATGCTGGGCATAGGGTGATGGAAGGGGAAATAAGATGATGGACACCTAAGGGAGAGGAGAGAGGAGGAAGAAGGGGAGATACTGGTCACCTGTGAAGAAGGGGTAGGGAGGGGAAGAAGTAAGATGCTGGCCACCTATAGGGCCAGCCCCAGAGATGATTAAAGGTGTTGGCACCTTAGGCAGACATTAGGCTTTATACTCTCCCTCCCCTAACTGTCAAAATCTATAGTTTAGTTTTGGATGCCCTGCTTTTTGCTGCCACCGCCCTCCCCCCCCCCCCCCAGAAGTTGCCAACCTAGTGACCACCTAGTTTGCCTAGTATTTGGACAGCCCTAGCCCCCTGGGAAGGTATAAGAAGGGAAAAAGGAGACACTGGCCATCAGAAGGGGAATAGGGATGGAAAGGGAAATGTTGGCCATCTTGGGGACAGGGAAGGGAGGGTCGATGCTGGACTATGGGGCTCTGCAAGGAAAGGGGAAGATGCTGGAAATAAGCGGTTTGGGAAGGGAAGGGGAGAAAATGGATTATGGGGACGGGGTAGGGAAGGGAAGATGTTGGATTATGGGGTTGGGCCTTGAGCAGCCCCAGGAGGAGCATGGAGCTTAAGGTTCACCTAGTATATCAGATACCCTTAGGCCAGCCCTGATCTCACCACCCCTATGAATACAGAGCCCTAGTGATAAAACCTTGTGCCCCTGCAAGAAGTTGATAATGGTTTGTACATATGAAAAATATTAGGCTCCCTAATTGGATAATCTAATATCTTGGGATGATTTATACAGCACATCTTTGAGGAATCACTGTTCATTCCTGGAGGATCTAGTTTAGTTTAATTTGCTTTATTCAATTTGCTTTATTTGATGTAATGTTTTTTTTAACCCAATGGGATGATATAAAATGGTTTACAACACAAAATTTAAGCAAGGAAAAAAGTTGCACCATTATTTAAAAGAAAGAGAAAAAGCGAAATCCAGCGTACCATAAGGGAAAACAATAAATACTGCCAACAATCTTGTTGAAGCATTTTAAGTATTTTCTGGGGGAGACCAAAATGCCATGATGAAAAAAAATGTGTTTTCAATGCAGATTTGTTTCTGCTTTCAGTTGGGGGTGAAGGTAATTCCAGAGAACAGGCCCATAACAGAAAAAGCAGTTTCGGTAGTTTGTCCAGAAAACAAACAGTTATACGAATTTGGTAGCCAAAGTTGATTAATCCTATTTGTTCAAAGTAGTCTTGTAGAGCTAGTTGGGATAAGAACTGAAGATAGATACTGTGGAACATTGGTACATAAAACTTTATGAATTAAAGTGCAGATCTTGAAACAGATACAGAATTGTAAGAGGAGCCAATGTAGTTCCTTTAGAACAGGGGAGATATAGTATGTTCAAATTTTGTAGCGCCAGTTAACAATCTAGCAGCAGCATTTTGCAGTAGTTGTAAATGATTTAAAGTAGACTATGGGAGACAAAAGTAAAGAGATTTGCAATAATCAATATGATTAAGGATAAGAGCAAAAAACAGAGTTCTAAGGTTATGATAGTCCAAATAAGATTTCACAGAATTAATTTTCATCAAGAAAAAATAAAATGTTTTACTTACTGAAGTAATATGAGTTTGAAACATGAGAGAGGAGTCTATTTTACATCCAAGAATTGTAAGATGATCTACTAATGGAATGGACTACTGACCAGTTTCTGGAGCTATTAAAGCAGAAGAGAGGCACCAAGAGATCAACATAACTTTAGATTTCAAACGATTGAGTTTCATCTGATGGGTATTGAGCCAATGAGCAATGAAAGAAATACTAGATGATAGTAGAGGGAGATTAGGAGAAGATGAGCGGTATATTAACCCTAAAGGTGAGTCCCTTGGGTCTGACTTCTCACTAGGCATGGTAGCCAGGTACCCAGGATCACCAGAGCCATGCATCATTCTATGGGTTAAAAGTGAATAAGTACTCTTTTTTTTAAATTATAAAATAATATTGATTTAGGTTTTAAATTAATGTTTGCCTATTTCCATATTACTCTGTTTGAGGAATTTCCACATTCTTTTAATATTTCCTCTGTTACACTGACTGCTTTGCAAAATTGTCTCATATACTCTTTCTAATTATTTCAAACTGTTTGTTGGGGAGTTTGCAGATGCCTGAATTTATTTTATGAATGGGCAAGTGGGAATTTGGTAGATGTTTGAGTTTATTTTTTGAATAGTCAAGTTGAAAGAAATACTTTTGGTAGTCTTATGACGACGACCCATTCTGTTTTGTTCTATTTATTTATTTATTTATTTTATAAACATTTATATACCGCATCTTCCACAGATCAGTTGCGGTTTACAGAGAACAAAACTTAACACTTGACAACGCAAGTTGTTTTACAAGGAACGTCAATGTTAGTATAATTAACCGAATATAAATTTACAAGGAACGTCATAATATAATTCTAACAATGTGAACAGAACATAACAGAATAAACTATTTACAGATATATATATATATAGATGTGCATACACACATAAAAATATATATACATATACACACATACATACATATATATATACATATATATATATACATATACATACACACATATGCCTACATATACACATACATACACCTATGGGAGTAAAAGGGCATAAGATGTGGGGTCATCAAGGGGCGTAACTATAAGAGCTGTGTTGGGTGAAAGAATTTTAATTGTTTATTGTTTATTGTTTATTGTTTCAATTTGTCTGAAAGGCTTTTCAAGTCATCTCTGATTAGCATCATCATGTCACTAGCCTGAAGGCAGGAAGTTTGGAGTTGTATGGTCTTGGAGAGGAATAGGAATGGTGAGGCTGAGCAAATAGGTCTCTAGAGGAGCAGCATGTGAACCGCTCAGATGCTTCTGGTATTGGGCGGTATAAAAAATGTTTTAATAAACATAAACATAAACATAAACATGGAACTATAAGAACATAAGATGTGCCAGACTGGGTCATACCAAGCATTCTGTCTCTAACAATGGCCAATCTCAAAGAGTAGAACATTCTGTCTCTAACAATGGCCAATGGCAGAATCTCAAAGAGCAGATCCATTACTTCTTGCTAACATTCAAAGATGAGAGATGGCTCTCCCATGTCTACATAGTGCCATAATAATGGTTTATAGACTTTTATGAACTTATTTAAATCATTGTTAAACCCAGCTATATTAACTGCTTTGACTATATATCTTCCAGCAACAAATTTCACAGCTGAATTGTGTGTTGGGTGAAAAAATGCTTTCTCCAGTTTGTTTTAAATATTTATGGAATTTTCCACTAATGATAGTACTATTTACAGACTTCTATCATATCCCTTCTCAGCCATCTCTTCTCCAAGTTGAAGAATATTAACCTGATTAGCCTTTGTTCATAGGGAAGCCATTCTCTCTCTTTTGTCATTTTGGTTGCTCTCTCTAGAGTCGGCCCCAGAGATGGTTCAAGATGTTGGCACTGTAAGCAAACCTTAAGCCTTATACCCCCCTGGCTATCAGAATTTATTGTTTAGCTTTGAATGCCTTGTCCTTTACCACCTCCCAGAAGCTATCAACTTAGGCAACTGCCTAGTTTGCTTAGTGGGTAGGCTGGCCCTGCCCTTCCATATATCTTTTCTGGTTCTGCAATATCTTTTTCTTCTACTACCATCTCCAGACTCCAATTATTTCACCTTGCTGCCTTGAACAAACTACCTGAGTCAGTGTGTCAGGCTTCATTTTCCCCCTTTTCAATTCCATGCTAAAGGCTCACCTCTTTGGGGCTGCTTTTGGAAGCTGATCCTCTTAGTTTACTCGCCTTTCCTAGTTGTATCCTTGTCCTCACCTGTTGTATGGTCTGTCTTAACTAGATTGTAAACTCTGATGAGCAGGGACTGTCTTTTATATATGTTTCTGTACAGCGTTGTATACAGAATGTAGTTCTATATAAACATTCAATAGTAGTAACAGTAGTAGTAGATATGGAGTATCCAGAATTGCACATAGTACTCGAGATATGGACGCACCATGGATTGATAGAGGCATTATAACATTCTCGGTCTTATTCTTCATTTCTTTATGAACATTTCCTAACATTCTGAGTTGAGTATTCCAACATATTAGTCACAATATTCCAAAGTCCTTTGTCTGGGGCTCTTAATATTGTAGCCAACACTGCGAGACACCCACTTCCCCAATCTTACAAGGTCCTCCTGAAATCATAGTCTACTTGTGGTTTAACAACTCATTTGAATGCTCCTTTTTCCTGATCATTTATAAATATGTTTTAAAAAAACCCTGATCCCAGCATAGATCCCTGAGGCGCTCCACTATTTACCTTTCTCCAATGAGAAAACTGACCATTAGTCCTATTTTCTGTTTCCTATGTTTTAACCAATTCTTATTCTAGAGAAGGACACTGCCTCTTATCCCATGACTTTAATTTTCTCCGGTCTCTCATGAGGAACTTTGTCAAATGCATTCTGAATGGGCTAGATATTGTTGGGGCAATATTTAGACTCTATGGCCAGTGCTTAAATTCAATCTAGCTATTTAGGTGGAGGCCTATTCCCTATTGGACGTCCAGTCCCTGTAAGGCCCCTCAGAATTGGGACGTACATGCAGGCCGGGCCCCGATTCTGAAGGGCTGCACATCCAACAGATCCCCAGCTAACTCAGCCCAGCTCCATAATGGAGCTGCAGTACCAAGGCATCTCATTGCCATGGCACAACGCCTCCATTATGGAGCCGCAAACGCCAGCCAAGATTGTCCTTTCCCCACAGCCAGACCCCCGATCCGGCCTCCCATGGCCAGAGTCCAGCTGCAGGGAACTTCCTGCACGCCTCCCGATTTTGTCCCTGCTGGCCACCGCTACTACCTCATGTACAGGTGGAATAAGTCCTCCATCTAATCGGCCTACCCTGGATGTACGGGGCCGACTTCATAATCAGCCTTGTATGTCCAGGGTGATGGCCCGCCCAAGCACCGCCCTTGCTCTGCCTTCTGCCCACACACTCCCACCCCTGTCTAAGGCGCCCCATACAACTCCGCTATTCGTACAGGGAGCCTTGCATGGGGATGGCAAGGGGGACGAATAGTGGGGATGAACGTCCAGGCAGGGCAAACATCCCCGCAATTCGTGGCTCAGAATAGACCCCATAGCGACCGGTGCTGAATATCCAGATTCAGCGCTGGCCACTGGCCCTATCCAGATAGCAACAATGTTCAGTCTGCTCTCCAGATAGTTTAGGGCAGCATTTTTGTTGTCTTAAGCTATACAGATGGTTATCCAGATAGCGATGCTGAAAATCACCACTACCTGGCTAATTTATTGCAATGCTCCATCTCCACTCCCCGGCACTGTACAAAGAGTGCTGATGGGGTCTGTGGTGATATTCAGTGGCAGTATCCACTCATAATGCCGCTGAACATCATAGTCAGCGACACTTATCTGGTTAGCAGATGTGGCTAACCAGATAAATCTTGTTCAGTATCGGGCCACATGCTTCTCTTAATCCCTCCCACCTGCCTATTGTAACCAGAACAAAGTAATGTAATTAAATAAATACCTGGTGGAGGCTCTGGGTACCCGAAGATGTTGGTGGCTGCAAAAATCTCTTTCTTCTCCCTACCGTGAAGGAGGGAAAAGGCTGGGCTGCTGTGGTGTGTTTTTTTATTTTCTTTTTTTTTTTTTTTTAATTTTTTATTTAAGGATTTTCCAATGCATCAAGAAATTACAAACAAAAGAATAAAAAGAATAGCAAAATACAATAAGGAAAATTTTTCCACACATGAAAGAAACACATCAAGGGGAGAATCGCCACCAATTACAGTAGAAAATAGAAATCAATCTAAATATAAGAAATAAGAGGTTACAAGACCCCACAAAAGGGAGCTAAAAAAAAACCAAATCATTCCTCCACAATCGAACCTCCCTCTACTTTTGAATCAAAAAAACATTTCAAAGCATTAACATCATTATACACATAAGTTTGTCACCCTAAGGTAATCACACAACGGCAAGGAAATTTAAGAAAGAAAGTTGCCCCAAGCGCCACTACCTGAGATTTTAATAGCAGAAACTGCTTACGCTGAATCTGCGTATAACAACAGACATCTGGGAAGATTTGGATAACCTGGCCACAAAATAGGGCACACCGATGTTTAAAATATGCTGTCATAACCCGCAGTTTGGCAGATTCAGAAACAAACTGAACTACCAAAGTGTTACGTTTTGAGATGGTATCTGATGAATCTTCCAAGAAGGCTGTTAAATTCTGATCCACTGAAGAGACTGAAGGGGCCGAAGCCCCAACAGCCCGAGGAGTGGAAGAAGAACCATAAGGCAAATAATACATATGGACCGTCTGAGCAGTATGAAAATCCCCCTCCAAATGCAATATCTCCAAAAAGTATTTACCCAACAATATTTCAGAAGACATTAGGTGTGTCATAGGAAAGTTAAGAAAACGCAAATTGCACGCTCTAGCACGGTTCTCTAGAGCCTCAAGCCGAAAGGAAATCACTGAGGAGTCACGTATAAACGCAACATCAGAATTACGGCTAGTTTGCAATTGAGAAGCAGTGCGAGCAGCAAGCTGAACAACTGAACCTAATTGATTATCCATATATTGCAACTTATCCACCACATCCTGGGAAAATTTACACAAAGAGGATACAGTAGAAGTTAGGCGTACATCTATTTTTTGAATTGCAGACCATATATCATGAAGAGTTACTTCCCCCGTAGGAGATGCTAAAGTCCCAGGCTCTGTAACAGATGGAAATACAGGACATGGAACTGGGGGAATCTGCTCAGGAGAACTGTTGGAAATGGTAGACAAAAGAGCAGGAAGAGGGAAAGGAGGAGGAGACCGGAGAACAGGACTCAACGAGACCTCCTCCGGAGACAGATTACCAGGCAGCAGGGCAGTCACGTGTTTGTCCATAGGGCCCACCACTTTCTCTCCTGAGCCACCAGCCCCAGATTTGTTACCAGCCTTCGCCTTCCTTTTGCCCATGATGATAAACTGCACGCTGAATGAACACAACACACGAACGCCTCCCAGACGCCGAAGGGGCGCCAAAGGGGCGTGTCCTGCCCCTTGAGCCACGCCCCTTAGGCCACGCCACACGAGCCGCGACACGCGGCCGCGTAAGGAAGCGGAGAGCTTTATAGGGCACAGCAGGGTCCTCCGGGCCAAGGCACGTCCTCCTCCCGCCTGCCTGATCACCGAAAAAGCCTCCTCCAGGTCCCGCTGCTCTGAACCGTGCGGCTGGTAAAATACACGGCAGCTCCCTCACAGCGGCACTCTCCCGTGGTGTGTTTTTTTAATATAAAGTGCTCTGGGGTTAAAGCCAGCATGCCAGGGCTGCTGGGAAATGGCGGCAAAGTTAAAAATAAAAGAAATGGCGTCTAGGCTTTCAGGGCTGTACAGTTGTAGCGTCGGCTGCAGCCACAGGAAATAAAATAATAGAGGGAGATCCGGTAGAAGGCTGCAGGGCAAACCTCTGTTGGGCTGTGAGTGCCGCAGCCGACATCGGGGCCTGGCCTGTAGCCCTGTGAACAATCCACAAAGTAAAGGCACAAGTACTCGCAAGTACCACTTTAGCAGATAAATGAGTGAAGAAAGAAACACCCAAGGAGTCTTAGAAGGAAACAACGGTTTAATGTGCACAGACCCAGAGAGAATAGTTTTTCCAAATTCTGGGCCCCCACCAGAGGGCTCAGAGAGATTATATAGACTTCTTATCAGATTATTACAGCATTTGTTCATGATTGGTCACTTTATTACAGTATAGTCCCAATTGGAGAAAGTCTACTGTACTCTTATCTCTAGCGAAGCAGAGGGAGAGTAGTTATCACTAGCAAGCAGAGAGAGCAGCAGGACAAAGGAATAGGGGAGGGACAAGCATGTACCAGGGTATGACTTCACCAAGAGGGGTGTATCCTTTTCACTTAACCCTTCCAGTTCTCAGCCCTGCCTGGATTTCTACCTCATTCCCCACTTTTTAAGGGAAAAATTTGCCTTGTAGTGAAGGAGGCCAATTTTCCCTCATAGCAGTTGATCTGACTGTGGAAGGGATTTGTATTTGCATACTGCCATCAAATGGGCAGCAGTTTCCGCTCCACCATGGTCTCAATGGTGGAGGTAATAAATCAGATAAGGATAGGGATACAGCATGGCAGGATGACACATAGCAGGAGAATAAGGAGAACCCCTACCACTAGGGTTTTAAGTCCACCTAACCAATTGAACCATTCCGCAAACCACCCAGCACCTATAGAAGGGGTGGTGATATGTTTAGCTAGATCACGTAGGTCTTGAATAGTGAGATTAAAACAACACATACCCTCAAATTCCTCACAGCCATGATTTAACCGTAGGAGCAGAAAATCAATGGTCATCCTATTCTGCAGAATCGCCGTCGGCAGACCGGACATCTCATGATTCATAGTGGCTAAGATGGTTGAGGTAAGATTAATGGATATGGCCAAGGAACAAGCAATACGGCTTACTTCCATAGTGTTGTGTAAAGCTAACGCAGGTGGTCCTACAATGGATATTGCCAGTCCCAGCGCTGTCTGATCACTATAAAGTTCCACATTGGAGTTACAGGTAGGGGGAATAGGTTTTGATCGAGGATAGTGTGAGTGGGAACTAACCTTACTGGAGGTATGAGAGAAAGCAGCAGTAGTAGGTCTGCCAAAAGTGCAAGGACCTCCAGTAGCGTTTATGGGACCATAAGTGTAAGCAGTTTTACCACATAACAAAAACCATCCTAAGGGAAGATACATTTCTGAGTAAGCATAAGATACCTTTGTAATAGACTTGCATAATACGGTGTTAGACACATTAAAAACCCCTTTAGTGGCATTTACAAAAATAAAGCAATCTGTAGCTTTAAGCGTGGAGACAAGCTGCAAGGAGAAAGGGGCCTTGTTAAAATAGGCTGAGGTAGGACGAGTAACACCAATGAAGTAGAAAAATGTAGAAAAGTTTAGCTTTGGCTGTTTGCAGTTCAGATTATGCATTACAGAAAACGTTTGCATTTCACACAAAGTAGTGGGTACAGCAATAAGGCATGTTGATAAAAAAACTCCAGGCTGCGATGAGCTGCGTACACAAAAGTACGAAGTATTCAAAGCAGTCCCGGCAAGTAGTGTTACTACATTTATAGTTCCTGAGGCCAACAAGGGAAGGCCCCACATGAATGCCAGAACAAACATCAGCATGAGCAGGTGCATACCGACCATGGAGCTTATGTCCCACTAACAGTATCTGAAGATGACTCTTCAAGCTTTTGCCGTGTGTATTTTTTTATTTTATTAGACAGTTTTGTATACCGCCTTATCCTTCAATCAAAGCGGTCACAACACAATTGGGGGATACATTTAACACGTGGGGATATGAGACACATACACTAATACTTACAGGGAACATGGGCAATGGAGGGTTAAGTGGCTTGCCCAAGACCACAAGGAGCATCTGTGGGACTAGAAACCCCAGTCCTTCCGGCCCAAAGTTGCTGTCCTCTAGTGGGATTTGAACCACCGACCTTCCAGCCTGAAGTACCTTGCCCCAACCACTAGGCTACTCCTCCCTCCGGCTTCCGGTATGCGGCTAGCGCAGGGCTCCGTTGTCTGCTGATTCCCTGGTTCTCCGCAGCGTGAGGCGTAAGGGATCCTGAGAATGTTCGTGCACTGTCCACTTATCATCCAAGTCAGGAGCAGCTTTCTTAAGACGAGTATGATGAATCCACGGGATAACCTACAGTCGGTGTGGCTAGGAGAACTGTGTAAGGACCTCTTCAGGTAGGGCACAGTGGTTCACGTTTCCATTCCTTAATCCACACACAATCTCCCGGCTGGTGGGGATGGAGCGGCTCTGACAAAGAGATAGGCAGTCGCTCTTGTATCCACCTGTTCAAAGACTGAAAAACAGATCCCAGTGCCAGTAGGTGTTGTCTCATAAGTTCATTACCTATCTGCTCTAGGTCTCCCTTAAGGCCCTGAACAATGGGTGGTGGTCGACCATACAGTACTTCATAAGGGGATATTCCCAAGGTCCGAGTTGGAGAGGACTGGACCCGGAGAAGGGCTATTGGCAAAGCCTGATCCCACTTAAGATGAGCTTCCTGACAGAGTTTAGACAACTGGAGCTTCAGAGTTTGGTTCATCCTTTCCACCTTTCCCGAACCCTGTGGGCGGTAAGCAGTGTGAAGTTTCCAGGTAATCTGGAGGGCCTTAGAAAGGTCTTGAAGGCACTTAGCAACAAACGCAAGGCCATTATCTGACCCTATAGTAAGAGGTAGGCCAAACCTGGGAATGATTTCTTTCAGCAGGGCCCTGGTAACCTCTCGGGCTGTCTCTGTTCTACAAGGGTAGGCCTCAACCCATCCTGAAAATGTACACACTATCACCAGCAGATATCGATAACCCCTTACTCGGGGTAACTCAGTGAAATCAACTACAATATTCTCCATAGGGGCAGCACCAACTGCCTGTATAGAAACGGGAGGTAGAGGCCCTTGGTGGGGGTTATTCTTGGCACATTGGAAACAGTGACGTGCTGCAGCTGCCGTCAAGGCAGTCAGATGTGGGACATAGAAGCAAGACTGTAGAATGGTTTGCATGGAGGTCTTACCAAAGTGGGTGATCTCATGAAATCGGTGGACAAAAGCAGGTGCTAGACTCTCGGGGATAACATATCAGGGTGGATCTCCCAGTAACCGCAACCACCCAGCAGTAGTGAGAGTAGCCCCTTCCTGAGTGAAGAAATCCATCTCTTTCCTGGTATAACGTGGGTCCCACTCTGATATAGGAATTGGAAACAGGGGGGCTTGAACACTTACTGGGACTGTTCCTTGCTGGGCTGCTAACTTGACCTCCCTATCTGCCCTGCGGTTACCCTGGATGACCAGAGTGTCTCCTTATTGGTGTGCCTTGCAGTGAACAACCGTCACCGCTTCTGGTGCCCACACAGCCTCTAGTAACTCCAAAATCTCCTTCCCATACTTTATAGATTTCCCGCTTGAATTTATGAGTCCCTTCTCTCTATAGAGGGCCCCATGGGCATGGAGTGTAGTGAATGCATACTTAGAATCAGTGAAAATGTTTGCCTTCAGACCTGCAGCTAACTGGAGGGCTTGAGTAAGGGCAATGAGTTCAGCTTTCTGGGCAGAAGTCCCTAAGGGTAAGAGCTCAGCCTCCACAACAACCCCAAGAATGACCACAGCATATCCAGCCTTCCGCTGTCCATCTTCCATGAAACTGCTGCCATCAGTAAAGTATTGAACATCAGGAGAGGCCAGCGGTACATCCTTCAAATTCGGACGGCTGGAGTACACTTCATCCATAACCTGGATACAATCATGTTCAGGTAGCCCAGGTGCTACAGGGAGTAGATTAGCAGGATTGAGTGTTTTCACTATCTCCAAGTGAACCCGAGGATTCGCACACAGCATGCTCTGGTACTTTGTCATCTGCTCATTGGTAAACCAATAATTGCCTTTGTACTCCATCAGTGTCAATACTGCATGTGGCACTTTAACATACAGTTCTTGCCCAAGGGACAATTTATCGGCCTCTGTTGCCAAGAGAGCTGTTGCTGCTACTGCGCGGAGACAAGAAGGCCACCCTCTTGCTACTGGATCCAGCTGTTTGGACAGAAGTCACCGGTCATTGCCAGGAACCTAGGCTCTGAGTGAGGACACCAACTGCCATCCCCCTTTCTTCAAGGACGTACAGATGGAATGGTTTTTCCACGTCGGGCAGTCCTAGACTGGGGGCTGATAGCAAAGCCTTCTTCATATTCTGAAAGGCCTCCTTTTGGTCCAGGCCCCAGTCGAAAGGATCTCGTTCTCCCCCTGTTGTAGCTGCATACAGGGGCTTTGCCAACACTGCATAGTTGGGTATCCAGATTCGACAAAAACCGGCAGCCCCTAAGAAGCCTCTTAACTGCCTGCGATTTTGTGGCTCAGGAATAGAACAAACAGCCTCCCTCCGCTCAGAGCCCAATCTTCGAAGGCCTTGGGCAACATGGAATCCCAAGTATCTGACTTCAGTCTGGCACAATTGGGCCTTACTTCAGGACACCCGATAGCCAGACATCCAAAGTAGGTGTAGAAGTTCTGAAGTAGTGGTTAGACATTCTTCCCGGGAAACAGCAGCAATGAGTAAATTGTCCACATATTGTAACAATACGCGTTGAGAAGGGCAAGACTGGAACTGACGCAAATCTTGACTAAGTGCATCCCCAAACAGCATGGGGGAATTCTTGAATCCTTGGGGTAACCGTGTCCATGTCAATTGTCCCTTACTGCCAGTAATAGGGTCTTCCCATTCAAATGCAAACAGTGGCTGGCTAGGAGTGGCCAGTCTCAAGCAGAAAAAGGCATCCTTTAAGTCCAGAACAGTGAAGCAGTTTGCTTGTGCAGAATCAAACTCAGTAAATTGTAGGGGTTTGGCACAACAGGATGGATGGTAACAACAGCTTCATTGACCTTCCGTAGGTCCTGTACAGGTCGGTAATCATTAGTACCTGGTTTCTGAACTGGCAGCAAAGGGGTATTCCAGGGTGATTGGCATGGTTTTCAGGAGTCCAGACTTAAGTAGTTGCTGGAGATGTTTTTGAATGCCCTCAACCTCTCTTCGGGGCAGGGAATATTGCCTGACACAATTGGGACATTCGTTTTTTCTTCTCTTTTCTTCTCAGAGGGTGGCTACTAAAATGATTAGTGGGCTTCATTATAAAGCATATGAGGACAGACTTAAGGATCTTAATATGTACACCTTAGAGGAAAGGCGGGATAGAGGTGATATGATTGAGATGTTTAAATACCTCCGTGGCATAAATGTTCAGGGAGAGAGCCTCTTTCAATTGAAAGCAAGTTCTGCTACGAGGGGACATGGGATGAGGGTGAAGGGAGATAGATTCAGGAGTGATATGCGGAAATATTTCTTTACGGAAAGAGTAGTGGATCCATGGAATAGTCTCCCAGTGGAGGTGGTAGAGATGAGGACAGTAACTGAATTCAAAAAAGCATGGGACCAACACAGAGGATCTCTAAAGGTAAAAAGTGGACTGTTGTAGTTGTTGATATGGAAGGACAGACTAGATAGGCCATGTGGTCTTTTTCTGTCTTCATGTTTCTATGTTTCTTTTTCAGTGGCCCATTTCTCTGCAATAGGCACATTGATCTCGTTCCAATAGTCCTTGCTCCAATGATCCTCACCGGGTTCCTCTACCCCGGCCTCGGCTTCTCGGTTCCCACGTTGACTTTCCTTGTCTTTTCTCGACTAGCGCCACTGCTAACATATCAGCTTTCTTTTTCATCTTTTGTTCACACTCACACTTCATCTCCTGATCTCTGTTCACAAATACTTTCATAGCAACTTCCACCAGCTGGGTTATATTCATTCCAGCAAAACCTTCAAGCTTCTGAAGTTTCCTTCTAATGTCCCCCTGTGATTGTCCCATAAGCGCTGTATTCACCATCTGCTGGTTTTCAAGTGCTTTGGGGTCAAATGGAGTGTAAACACGGAAAAATTCACAGAGTCTTTCATAAAACTGACCCGGGCTCTCATCAGGGGTTTGCAGTACCTCAGATATTTTCCCTACATTCATCGCTTTCTGGCCCCCCCTTTTAAAGCCTTCAAGGAGAGCCCGATGATAAAAATTCAGAGCAAGGCGGCCTGCATCACTGTTTGCTGTCCAGTGGGGTTTTAGGTCAGGAAAGTCTCTCAGCGCTTCTCGCTGGGGCCCCCAAATGAGTTCGCAGTGCTCTAGTACTGGGGGGGGGGGAGGGTATACGAACGTGGAACTGACATTCTTCAGATCTGGGACTCAGGGAACTTTCTGAAGTGCTGGGCAGATCTGTATCTGAAAGTGGCATTTGTATGCTTCTCTCACTGCTCTTCTGACTGTCAGAGAATGTAGTATCTGTTGAGAGGGGCGGGGGAAAACTAGCCGAATTCCCTGCTGAGACTGCCGACCTAGCTGAAGCCACAGAAATCTGCCTGGGAGGAGGGAAAGGGGGGAATTCTTCTGTCTCTGGCTCCTGTACTAAAACGGGCAATTGTGATTTTAATTTAGGCTGCATTTCCTGTGGGCTACGAGACAAAAGTATGTGGCAGTTTTCCTCATGACATCTCCTGAGCCATTTAGGTTTCTGCCGACAAACATCCAGTCAGGAATCAATATAAGGGAATTGATCAGGATGTTTAGCTACCACAACTTGGTGCATTCGGCTAACCAAGTCATAATCAAATGTTACTTCTCGGGGCCAATCAGTATTAAAGCTAGCCACTCATGCTCACAATATTTCTTTAACAAGGATGGAGTCATACAAACTCCATAATCTGCAGAGAATCCCTTCCTGAAATGCTTTACCATACACTCTAAGGGGTTGCATTTCGTCTGATCCCCCCATATCTTTCTTCCAGGCTTTGAAAACGCAGAGGGAAAGGAATGCAGACAGCCAGGAATCCGGCTGCTCTAGTCTCAAGATGGGTAACTAACAAGATGGCGCTTTCACCACACCCTAACAAAATGGCGCTTTCGCCATTTTTCCCCGACCTGGGCGCGATCGCCTGGCCAGGAACTGCACTAATCAGGAATCTATGCTCACTGTACAAGCCTCTGCTTGTGCCAAACACATAAATCAAGCACAGACCAACACATAGACAGCCTCCCAATTCCCTAGAAAACAGTCTAACTATTAGGAACGCGGTTTCCCCCAGCTCAGCTCAGCTCAGGGTACTAGGGCATTTCCTTCGAGAGGTGATCAAGCTCTCCTTCTCCCCATAGGAAGGACCAATTTTTCTGAACTGCAGACAGAGACAGACCCCCGTTATCACTTACCCCACTCAGATGTCCTCCGGAGTTGAATGGGTTGTTTCCTAGACCCCAGAGCGGGTTCTTAGGTGTTTGTCGGAGAAAACCAGTGGCAGAGGCGAATCAGGAAGGAATACTTTCCAGAACAACTGGTCTGGTGGCGCCTTGTATTCCCCCCTGCGTTCGCCACCAGCCCGGCTCAAACCGATTGAATCTAGAGGTAGCAAGATAACCTTTTCTTTCTTATCTCGCTGTCTCAGCCGGGTCAGGGAACCAAAAATGTAGCAGATAAACGAGTGAAGAAAGAAACACCCAAGGAGTCTTAGAAGGAAACAACGGTTTAATGTGCACAGACCCAGAGAAAATAGTTTTTCCAAATTCTGGGCCCCCACCAGCGGGCTCAGAGAGATTATATAGACTTCTTATCAGATTATTACAGCATTTCTTCATGATGGGTCACTTTATTACAGTATAGTCACGATTGGAGAAAGTCTACTGTACTCTTATCTCTAGCGAAGCAGAGGGAGAGTAGTTATCTCTAGCAAGCAGAGAGAGCAGCAGGACAAAGGAAAAGGGGAGGGACAAGCATGTACCAGGATATGACTTCACCAAGAGGGGTGTATCCTTTTTGTAATAAACAATAATAATTTTAGCACAATAACAGACATTTCAATGAAACCAAAGTTTATTTTATTTATTTATTTATTATTCAATCTTGAAAGATGGGTGGCCACAATTTGTTATTCGTGACCACACTTTGCCATATGAACAGTTCCACATTTATTACATTCATTTCTTCTACAAATTCCTCCCCTATTATTCTATTGGTGTAAGTATTTCTAATTTCCTACTGTCATGAGGCTGGAGCTAGGGATGAAACAGCCTTGAAAAAAACTCCTGATTTGCATAAATCTCAGAAAAGCCAGAGAGCGCAGTTCCAGTGTAGCTCAGCCAGAGGGCGCATGAACAGCTACACAGTGTCTGAACCCACGTGCTCAAGCTCTGAGCACCTTAATGATGAGTGTTTTCACCTGTCCTCAAACTCACAGCGTGCAAGCTGGAAATCCCTTTATAAGGGAAATCAGATGAGCAGAGAGGGAGAACAGGACAGAGAACCGAAGGGAGAACGGTACAGGATCCAGTACAGAGACCATTACAGAGACCAGAAAGGGGGCTCAAGAGACCCAGGTGTGCAGCAAGGACTGCAGCAAAGAGTCCAGCACAGAGACCGGGAAGAGAGCTCCGGTACCAGCACAGGAGTGCAGCAGAGAGACCAAGGAGTCCAGCAAAGAAAGGCACCCAGGAGGGTAGCCGACAGACCAACCAGAAGGGTACCAGCGAGGGTACCAGGAATAGTAACAGGAGAAGGAAGGAGAAGAACGGATACAGACAGAGGCAAGTCTCAGCCCTGGGATAAGGCCCAGAGAAGTAGCCTGCCTGCTAAGAGAAGTTCTCCAAGTAAAGACTGGAAATCCACGTCTGGTTTTCCTAGCAGCCTTAATTGTGGAGCAGTGCACAGGACAGAGGATCAACCGGAAAAGCTACAAAGTAAGCTGAATCCTAGGCATGGCATTCCACGGAAGATAAGGTATGAAAAGCCTTTTATTCTAAAAGGGACTTTAAATGAAGACAGACTTATGCAGGTAGATAAACCTCAGTACCTGAGAAGAAGTAAAGTTAACTATTTAAAACCACTTTCCAAAAGGGTTCTAGCGAAGTTATATGAGAAGTCAAGGAACTTCTGTGAAGAACTAAGTAACACTGAGGATACTCTAAACATTGAAGAGTGTAGTGAGCCAGAATCAATGGACTTGGATTACAGCTCCAGTGTTCCCATGCCTCACACCGAACCTATGGAATGTAACCTTTGCTTAAGAGGTAGTTGCTTGCCATAATAATTGTATACTGAAGAAATGAGTCTGCAAATGGTGAAGCTGATAACCATTCTGTTCTAATTGTTTTTCTATTGTTTGGAAAATCCCTTAACCCAGCTAAACAGTCAATTGTACAGCCGACAATATTTAACTGTTTAGTCCATGGTGGAACTTTGTTGTTATTGTTTGAGGAAAGCCTTACCTCCACTTTAAGTTGTTGTCTCATTTGAACCTGGAGCATTAAGCGGGGAAATAAAGCCTTATTTACCCTCCATTTGGCGTAGTTATTCATTTCAGGGAGCACTACACTACAAGGACCACAATCCTTTGGGTCCTGCAGCTCAAATACTCCCTGATACAAATTAAATGTCAGCAGACGCCCTTACTCTACTACGCCAGTAGGGGCGCCGGCCCAACACTACCTATTAGTCATTGTTATTTAGGTCATGTGGATCTCCACCTCCATTTACTTCTCTTAATCCCTGCCCCTTTTACCGCTCTCCCCTTTGTTTTTACCTTATTCCTTTTATGGTTATGTTACCGGTCTTATGGTTTCTCAGAGATTCCCCCCCTTTCCTTTATGCCCATGGCCTGTTTTTTCCTGTTTTTCAGAGTTCCTTTCTTTCTCTGTATCTAGCATTTCTTGTATCAGCATGTTTCAGTGTTCTTGTCCTTGAGTTTCTAAGTTTTATGTGCAATAGCCTGAAAGCTAAGGGAGGGGTGTATGGGGGAAACCTAAGTTTTGCAAGGCCAGGAAAAATATCTTTATTTTGTACGGCATAAGAAAATGGGATATGTGAACCAATGTCTTAGTGCAAGCAAACAACATCTTATAGATTTCTAATTCTATTCTTTGTTCTGCATATATTTTGTAAAAACAACACATTTAAAAAAACCTTTAAAACATTTCTAACAATTCCCCCTTTCTTTTTAATACCAGTGAGTGTATTTACATTTATTAAACAATTTCATATGAAGCTTGTAACCTAGACAACATTATTTCTGACTCTCTCTCAATTTCTCCTTGGTTATCTTCATCTATAAGTAGTAGGGCTTCTTCATATGTTGGAGGTCTCATTGTTATTTGTTTGGTGACTGCTGTCTCGATTAGTCTTTGTGCCAATTCCCTAATACATGGTATTATACAACATCCTACTGCTGTTAGCATACCTGCCACTATTGTCACAGATGTAAGGATGGATACCATCACTCCTTTCCACTTTCCAAACCAGGAATCTAGCCATCCTGTCAAAGAACTATCTATTCCTGAATTTTCAGCTAATTCTTCTCCTAAAGTGTTAAGACCTTGTAATGCCCTGGTTATTGTACTATCGGGGGCAGTGTGATTTGGGAGAAACATGCAACATCTACCCCCTCCCAACATTATGCAGGCCCCACCTTTTTCAGCTAACATCATGTCTAAAATCATACGATTCTCCCAAGTCATCCTGCTTGTGGCATCCAACTGTTCTGCGATTCCTTTTACTGCCTCCCTTGTGTAGTTTATAAATCTTTGCTGATTATAATATATGTAATTTATCCAAACTACATTTTTATTAATGGTGGACCACCAAAATAAGGCTGACTCAAACCCTGCTGCTATCTGATTTCTAGCTTTGAACTCATCTGGAACTCCCCGAGGTACCCCTATAGCATCAATGTAAATTTTATCATCGAATGATGTGCCTAACACATTTCTTTTGTTTCTACCCTTATGAGTTATTCATTCTTTTTCAAATGCCAGGGTGAATGGAATACCCAAATGAACAATTACACATATTCCTGACCATAGCTCTGGTAGTGTCTGCCTCAAGATCTTCCCTCCGCAGTACCACCACAGATCTGCCCTGGGTACTTTCAGCCTGGAGTAGTTTCCTTGCATGTCGCTGGTTCCAGTGAGGTTAAGGACTTCAGTGCACAAGGTTAGTTCCCCTACAGCCTTAGTATAGTCCTCACCCTGCCTGGTGAGGCAGGCAGAGTGATTCCCATATACTGCAGAGAACACCAGTGGCACTTTCATGTCCGTCACCTTCAGAGGTGGAAACAGAAAAGCAAGGGACTTACAGTTCTCGTTTCCCCAGGCAGTTGCTTCTTGATACAGAGAGATCATGCACTTCATTCCATCCGGATCCGTCTTCCAGTTCACAGGAAAAGGTACTACCTGTGCTATGGGTCTTCCTGAGGCACATGCATAGCAACTGCTTTTATTTAAACTTTTAACAGTATATTTTACCCATTCAATCCAGGCATTTGTTTCTCCATACCTTGTTTCAATTTCAAAGGTCTTTCTAAGATCCTCAACTTCCACTACTTTCACTACTGTGGCATCGTTAGGGGGTTGGAAATTAACTGTCGGCCTCACTGTGCAACCAGTGCTAGCCCTCTCCTTCTTTTCTATTCAAATTTGAAAACAACAATCCCTTGGATCTATTCCTGGTACATCTATTCCCATACCATATACTGTACCATTCAGACTCATGGTTAATTTCTCCCCCCATAGTGTTTCTTCCCATGGTGTTTGTTTAAAGTTATAATTATAGGGTTACATTCATTCTTGCCACAATCTTGCTTCACTGGTCCCTTAATTATGGATATAAATCCCTGCCATTTCCCTATTCCCTTTGTTGTCCCATCCCCAGGGACAGTGGTCCACTGTGCCTGATTCCAGGTACCACAAAATGAATTTTTACACGTATATTTTTCAGCATTAGCTAGTTTCCTCTGGTTCTCCAAACTTCCACATTCCATTAATTTACATGTATCAAACTGAAAAGTCTGGGGTGTGCAGCTTTCTTTTACCTTAATCACAAACTTTATAGATCCTACTACTGCAAATCCAGCTTCACTCACTTTCAGTATTACCATTAAGAGTCCCATCCCATATAACCAAAATAGGGTCTTCCCCATGTTGTAATTTACTCTTCACCCAAAACCAGGATTTCTTACAACAGCAAATTATTATTACACCTATCACAATTAAAAGCCCTACTATAATGTACTCCTCACATAATAGCATGAGATAATATAGTTCTAAACTATATATATATACAGTAACACAAATACAGATAGACAAGCCTGTCTGTTTTATTTTCTTGAGCAGGATTCTCAAGCAGTCTGTACAGGATAATCCTTATTCGGATATTGTGAGCTTTCTTTTCAGTTTCACGACCATGGGGTCTTCAGTTGGCTGCGTCTCCCAAGGTCCGGGAAAAGAGAAGGTGCTTCTACTGGTCCCTTGATTCGGGTGTAGTGCGTCCAGCTTTTTTCTGCCGTTCTCACAGCTGTCTCTGTGCTTAGGAGTATCTGGAATGGCCCCTCCCAATCCGGCTGCAGCTTAGACTCCTTCCAGGATTTTATCAGAACCCACTGTCCAGGTTTAAAGCTGTGGACTGCAAAGTCCAGAGGAGGCGTTTGTGCCAGGAGCCCTTTATTTCTGAGGAAAGATAAAGAGGAAGACAGCGCAAGTATATATTTGTTTAGAAACTTGTCCTTTGTTTCAAACTGAGGAGTCTCTTTTAATTGCCCCAGGTAGGTTAACCCAAATAGCATTTCATAGGGAGACAGCCCCAGGTCTTTCCGAGGAGCTGTCCGGATTCTTAACAATGCTAAGGGTAAACATTTGGTCCAGGGCAGTTTTGTTTCTAACATCAGTTTGGCTTTTTTTTATAGTTTGATTCATGCGCTCCACTCTCCCTGAGGAGGGTGGATGCCAGGGAGTATGAAAATCCCAAACTATTCCAAGAGCTTTTATCATTTTTTGCAATACCTTAGCTGTGAAATGACTCCCCTGGTCAGAGTCGATGTGCCCTATCATTCCATATCTTGGAATGATTTGCTCCAAAACTATCTTTGCTACCCCTGTTGCTGTGGCAGTGGCCGTGGGATATGCTTCTACCCATCCCATCAGGTGATACACTATTACTAAGAGGTATTTCACCCACCCAACCAGGGGAAATTCAGTGAAATCAATCTGTATGTTTTGAAATGGGCGGAGACCAGGACCTCTCCCTCCCTGCGGTTGTTTCCTAAGGACCTTTTTATTTATTCTCTTACAGGTTATACACTTCTCACACACCTGCTTGGCTACTGTGTATATTCCCATACATGCATAGTACTTTAGAATCAGATCACACATTGCTTGTACACTCCAATGACTCTCTTGGTGTAGAATGGCCAAAATTTCTGTCATGATTTGTTTGTTCACCATCTGCCTTCCATCAGGTAAAACCCACTTTCCCCCTTCTGTTTCTGTTGCCCCTATTTCCTCAAGCTGTTTTTCTCTTGCAGTAAATGTGGAATTTACTGTGTAACTCACTACTTCTGGGGTTAAGTGGAATATAGGGGATATGTTTTCCCCTAAGGCAGCTTCCTTAGCAGCCTCATTGGCTATCCTATTCCCTCTCACCTCAAATGAATTCCCAGCTTGATGTCCTTTACATACACTACTGCTATCTCTTGTGGTATGCAATGTGTGCCTTCGAGTCAGTCCTGACTCCTGGCAACCCAGAAGCCCCTGGGTTTTCTTGGCAGTGTCACCGGAAGTAGATTGCCAGGCCTTTCTTCTGAGGCAATGGAGGGTTAAGTGACTTGCCCAAGGCCACAAGGAGTGCTAGTGGGACTTGAACCCTGGTTGCTTGGTTACCAAGCCAGTGCTCTAACCACTAGGTCTTGTGGTAGTAGCAGATTTTTCAACACTTTTTTGATTAATTCCTCATGCACTAACTCCTTTCCCATACTGTTTATCAAACCTCGTTCCTCCCAGATTTTTCCAAAGGTGTGTACCACCCCAAAGGCATATTTTGAGTCCGTGAAGATGGTCCCTTCTCCACTCCCTAATAGCTTCAAAGCCTAACTCAGGGCATATAGTTCACATGTTTGTGCTGACCAATTATTGGGTAGCCTTCCTGCTTCAAGGGAACAGTGACTTTCTCCTTCTATTACTGCATACCCATTTCGTCTTTTCCCTTCTATCACCCTAGAGGATCCGTCTACAAACAAATGCTTCCCTGTATGCAAGGGGGTATCCCCTAAGTCTGGTCTTACCCTGGTCTGGTATTCTATGACGTCCAAGCAATCATGTTCTGGTTCCTCACTTTCCCCCTCACCTTTCCATAAGAAAGTGGCTGGGTTTAAACACTGCTCTGTGGTTAACACTAAATCATCTTTTTCCATTAGTATTGCCTCATATTTCAGGATTCGTGAATCAGTGAGCCACCTCCCAGCCCTCTGGGTTAGGATGGTTCTCACCTGATGTGGGGTACTTACTACTAGGGCCCCTCCAAATGTCAATTTCCTGCTCTCATCCACCAGTAGGGCTGTTGCCGCCACTGCTTGGACACACTCTAGCCATCCTCTAAACACTGAATCTAGAATTTTAGATAAATATGCAACTGGCTGTTTCTTCCCTGCCCATTTTTGAGTAAGGACCCCCAACGCAGTCCCTTTGTCAACAGTGACAAAAAGGTGGAAGGGTTTGTGCAGCCAGGGTAAAACAGGTACTGGGGCTCTCTTACTAACTCCTGCTCCTCTTCTTTCCAGATTAAGTTGTTAGGTTCTTTTTCTAACAGCTTCAAGTATAATCTTTTAGTCTTTTGGGCATATGAGTCTATCCATAACCTACAGTATCCGGCTAATCCCAGGAACTTCCTTAGTTCCTTTTTTGTCTTTGGAAGTGGTAAATCTGCAATTCCTTTTATTCTCCCTGGACTGATTCTCCTTTTTCCTTCACTAATCAGATGTCCAAGGTATTTTACTTCTTTCTCTACAAATTGTAATTTGGTTTTGGAAACTCGGAACCCCTGACTTCCCAGAAACTCCAATAGGGCTCTGGTAGCTTCACTAACTTGAGTTTTCTTTTCTCCTGATATTAAAAGATCATCTACATATTGCAGAAGAGTCACACCTGATGGTGTAGAGAACATTTCTAATACCTGTTCCAGTACTTGTCCAAACAAGTTGGGTGATTCTGTAAACCCTTGGGGTAACACTGTCCACCGGAATTGTTGTTTCCGGCCAGTATCAGGGTCTTCCCACTCAAAAGCAAACATGTCCCTACTAGTGGGGTCTAAGGGACAAGTCCAAAAGGCATCTTTCAAATCTATAACACTAAACCACTTATGCTCATGGGGTATTTTACTCAGTATCATGTAGGGGTTTGGCACCACTGGGTGCCTTATCTGTACTATTTGGTTCAGCTTTCTCAAATCCTGTACTAACCTATATGATCCATCTGGTTTTCTTACTCGCAAGATGGGAGTGTTAAATGGGGACATACATGGTTCTAATAGTACATCCTTCCAAGGAAATGGGATATTGTTTTTGGCGCACTATCTCGCCCTTCTTTCTTAATTCTATCTTTAAGGGTGGAATATCCAGTCCTCCCCTGTTTCCTTCCCTTGCCCATACTACAGGGTCTATTTGGCTTTCTTCCTCCTCAGTGAGGAGAGCCATTCCTACAACAATTTGGTCGTCTTTTACCTTCATTTCTAAGTTTAACTGTGTAATCGTATCCCTTCCTAAAAGATTACTCCCTGACTCTGGAATATACAGCAAATGTCCCTCTATGTCTTCTTTGTCTATTTTTAGCAGTGTCAGTTCAAATATTGAAACTGGAAATCCCTCTCCCTTCACTCCCGAAACTGTAAGTTTTTGATTTGATAACTTCATTCCTTTTGGTACATAATTTAAAGAACTTTGGGCAGCCCCTGTGTCTACTAAAAATACTACTTCTTCTTCCTTTGGCCCCACCTTCACATTTATCAAGGGTTCTTGGTGGGACCTTAGATTAAGAAACCCCTGACACCCCTAATCTTCATCAAAATTCATCTGTGGTAATATTTCTTCTTCTCGCTTTAATTCAGGACACTCACTCTTGAAGTGACCTATTTTCCCACAGTGATAACATCCTGCCTGCACTTGGGGCTTGGCCCGAGAATTACCAGTCTGGTATTCCGGCCACCCTTGCCCTGTTCTCCTGTTAACCCATCCTTTCCCACGTCCTCTCCCCCTTTGCCCTATACCTCCCCTGGTTTTACTCATCACCTGTTCAACAGTATTTACCATCATCTTTGTCTTTTGTTTTTGTTTCTCATCCTCTCTTTTCACATACAATTTCTGTGCTTCTCTCAGCAAATCTTCTAGTGGTTTATCATTCCAACCCTCTATTTTTTCAAGTTTTTTCCTTATGTTTGGCCAGGACTTGGTCACAAAATGCACCTTTAGTAGTCCTTTGGCTACCTCATTGTCTGCACTTATTCCTGAGAATTTTCATCTGATTTTTTTATCTCTTCAGGAAAACGGAAGGCGTTTTTTTCCTTTTCCTGATGTACTTCAACATCCTCCCTAATAGACTGCCTGGAGGGATGTTCCCGGGGGCCTGTACTACCAGCCCCATCCTTACTCGAGTTTCCCTTAGAGCCTTTATTTCCCATCGAGACTTTCTGTCACCAGTGTGTCTGTCACTTTGTCTCTGTCTGGCTGCACTCCTCGTGGATGTGTCGGAACCGCGGATTAAGACTCCACACTCACTTCGTGTCCAGGACACATCTCACACACACACCACTCTGTCTCGATACCCAAACACCAAGGTAATACTTCAGTCTTATTTCTTACCTTGGTCCGTGCACGGAATTGCTTGGTTGGTTGGCAGGTATTCCCTATACCTGGTCTGGTTCACTGAGTCTGTATTGCTTTCACCAGTCTCCGGATTCTGTTGTCAGTGCAATGGTGGAGTCTGCCATCACCAACACGAGGCAGTTGAACTCAACGGGACCTGTCTCCCCGTCCTCAGTGGCGGCGGCCTCCTCCAGTGATGACACAATCCCGGACGAGCCCCCAATCTATAATAAACAATAATAATTTCAGCACAATAACACACACTTCAGTGAAACCAAAGTTTCTTTTATTTATTTATTATTCAATCTTGCAAGATGGGTGGCCACAATTTGTTATTCGTGACCACACTTTGCCATATGAACAGTTCCATATTTATTACATTCATTTCTTCTACAAATTCCTCCCCTATTATTCTATTGGTGTAAGTATTTCTAATTTCCTACCTATTAGTCATTGTTATTTAGGTCATGTGGATCTCCACCTCCATTTACTTCTCTTAATATCTGCCCCTTTTACCCCCTCCCCCTTTTTTATCTTATTCCTTTTATGGTTATGTTACCGGTCTTATGGTTTATCAGATTTTCCCCCCCCCCCCCCCCCACCTTCTCTTGTGTCCATGGCCTGTTTTTTCCTGTTTTTCAGAGTTCCTTTCTTTCTCTGTATCTAGCATTTCTTGTATCAGCATGTTTCAGTGTTCTTGTCCTTGAGTTTCTAAGTTTTATGTGCAATAGCCTGGAAGCTAAGGGAGGGGTGTATGGGGGAAACCTAAGTTTTGCAAGGCCAGGAAAAATATCTTTATTTTGTACAGCATAAGAAAATGGAAAATGTGAACCAATGTGTTAGTGCAAGCAGACAACATCTTATAGATTTCTAATTCTATTCTTTGTTCTGAATATATTTTGTAAAAACAACACATTTAAAAAACCTTTTAAAACATTTCTAATATTTTCACTTAACCCTTCCAGTTCTCAGCCCTGCCTGGATTTCTACCTCACCACAGCAGCAAAACCAGAGCGAGTAACATAAAACAAGTTTTATGGAAAACCTGATCAATGCAAAGGCAACAAGCCCATAAGGGAACAAGGCAGCTGACCCTGATGCAGGGAGGGGGGTCCAGAAATACCCGATCAGACAGGAGTGTGTCCCCGATGGTAGGGAAAGGGGTCAGGAGTATGGCAATTGGCCCGGGGGTGCCCAAGAGGTATGAAAGGTAGGGGTTCATGGAAGAAGACAGCAAATAGGGTTTGCAGACCCAGAAATGAAGTTGAGAGCCCAAGCAGAATGATTGGGCCAGAAAGGCCCAGGAGATGGATTTTGTCCAGGACAAGCCTAGTGTAGTCTTTAGGCCTGGAACAGGCCTTTACTTATGGAGGTGGAGCTGGCCTTAAAGGGGCCAGGTACTTGTTAAAAAGGCCAAAGTTACTAAAATTGAATTTAAGGTCTGAGAAGGGTAGGAAGGGGGTTAGGAGACAAGAGGGAAGTTGAAAAAAAGTCTGGTGGAGTTTTATTTCATTTTAAAAGTGTTTTTGTTCAGCGATGAAGAGAAATGAAAAAAATGATTAAAAAGGGACTGCTAAGGTATGCAGGAAGTCCAGGAGGGGTGAGAAAGCAGTATAAAATACTGGAAAGTGGTTTTAAAGCTGTATTATGGTACAAATGATTGGCGATTTGCATAAGTTATAAATGAAAACAATTAAAAGGCTTATTGGACGTTTTAAAAATATAGGATGTATGCCCTTGTCAAAATAACTGTAATAATGAGCGGTTTTAATTGTTTGTTTATGGTAAAAACTGAAGGGTTTTTGTATGAAAAGTGCCTTTACAATAGCTGAGGTGGAAGGATACTAGAGACTTTGTTGCAGTGTGGCACAGCTGAGCAAAAAGTTCCAAAAACCACAATCTGTGACCCCAGATAGCACATCCAGCTGACTGGAAGGGAGGTCCACAGCCCGACAGCATGCATCCGCACGTGCTCGATCAGTTCTCTACAGTGCCACGCTTCCCCACAGATTGCACAACTTTATGGGAAACTCTCCCACTCCCCTTCAATGAGGATCCCCCAGATCATTTGATCGGCGATATCGGATGCCTATTCTGTACAGCATGAGCTACTACTGGCAGCAGCATGAGGTGCCCTAATGAGTCCCTTAGAAACTGTAGACTATAAAAAGAAAATAGAGACTGATAATCTGTTTGCGACTGTTTTCCTAGCCTTATTTCATCTCATGTGGCCCAAAACCTTGAGCTCAAAGTCTATTTATGTGCAGGGACAGTCTATTGCTAGTGTCTGGGTAGTACTGTGTACCTTTCGTTGTGCTGCATGATTGATCATTGGTAACAATTTTAGTATTAGTAGTACCTTTAAGATAGCTCTTCTACCAACTCTTCTGCTTTCCTCCTTCTCTTCTTGTGGCTCTATGGGGCTTGTTTACAAAGCCGCGGTAGTGATTCGCGATCGTTACCGGAGCCGCAGCCCCATTGAAATCAATGGGGCCGCGGCTCCAATAACGATCGCGAACCGCTACCGCGGCTTTGTAAACAAGCCCCTATATCTCTTTTTCTTCTTATTACTGACACTCCATAACCTTCTCCCCTCATACCAACCTCTTCAAACCCCTCCTCCTTATCACCCTCTCTATACTTTCCCCATTTCTTCTCCCATTTTGCCTTCCACCTTTTTCTTCCTCTCATTCATCCCTCTCCTTTCTCTCTAAAAAAAACACCCTCACCCTTGTTTCCACCATGCTGTCTCCCCTCTGCCTCACACTCTTCTGCTCCTTCTATCATTCAGAGACTACCCAAACCCTAGCCGACTATTTTCATGATAAAATCCACAAGATTATACTCCAGTTCCCCACTAGATCAGCTTCATCCCTTCTTCCCTCTCTCCAATACCAACTTTTCCCCTCAATCTGTTGCACTTTCGTCGTTTTCTAAAATCTCCGAAGAGGAAACCTCTCATTTTCTTTGCCCCTCTAAACTTAATACCTGCTCATCTGATCCTATCCCCATCCGTCTCCTTAACTCCGTATCTTCCTCTGTCATCTCTTCCATCTCATATATTCTCAAACTCTCACTCTCCCCAGCTACTGTCCCTGCAGCCTTCAAGCATGCTGTGGTCACGTCGCTCCTCAAAAAACCTTCACTTTACTTTACTGTCCTTCTAATTTGACCCATCTCCCTTCTTCCCTTCATTTCCAAACATCTTGAATGTGCAGTTCTCCATCATTGCCTTGAATTTCTCTCCTCTCAAGCCCTACTAAATCCACTTCAATCTGACTTTCATTCCTTACATTCTACTGAAACAGCACTTGTCAAAGTCTCCAGCGACTTGTTCCTGGCTAAATCTGAGGACTTTTACTCAATTCTCATTCTTCTTTCTGCGCTTTTGATACTGTTGACTACCACCTTCTCCTTGAGACATTGTTCTCATTTGGTTTTAGGGGTTCTATGCTGTCCTGGTTCTCTTTTTCTACTCTCTCTAATCGCTCCTTCAGTGTTTCTTCTGGTGGTTCCTCCTCTACTCCTCTCTGTTGGTGTACCTTAAGAGACTGTTCTGGGCCCTCTCCTTTTCTCTCTCTATACCCAGCCCCTTGGTGCTTTCATCTCCTCTAATGGCTTTCAGTATCATTTTTATGCTGATGACTCTCAGATCTATCTACTCCTGATATTTCTCTGATACTCCAGACCCACATCTCTGCCTGTCTATCTGACATTGCCGCCTGGATGTCTCACGCCATTTCAAATTGAACAAGGCCAAAAACAAACTTCCTATTTATCCCCCTAAACCCTCCTTCTCCCTTCCTCCTTTCTCTATCTCTGTAGAAAAAATTCTTCTACTTCCTGTTTCCTCAGCCCATAACCTTGGGGTCATCTTTGACTCCTACTTCTCCTTCTCCACACATATCCAACAGATAGTTAAAACCTGTCATTTCTTTCTCTATAACATTAACAAAATTTGCACTTTCCTTTCTGACCACACTACTAAAACATTTATTCACTCTTTAATCACTTCCCGTCTTGACTGTTGCAACCTCCTTCTTGCTGGTCTCCCTCTGAATCACCTCTATCCTTTTCAATCAGTTCAGAACTCTGCTGCACGACTAATCTTTCGCCAGCCCCGATATACTCACATAAACCCTCTTCTCAAGTAACTTCACTGACTCCCTTCTGTTTCCATATCCAATTCAATCTTCTCCTCCTGCATTCATTCTACTTCTCCTCATTACCTTTCCTCTCTCCCTACACCCCTCCTCGTGAACTCCACTCATCCACTGGCCTTCTCCTCTTTATGCCCTTTTCTTCAACTGCCAACTCCAGACTTCTATCCTTCCATCTTGCTGCTCCATATACCTGGAACAAACTATCTGAATCTATGCGTCAGGCTTCATCTCTCCCCCTTTTCAAATCCATGCCAAATGCTTACCTCTTTGAGGCTGCCTTTGGATCCTGATCCATTGTGTCTCCTTTCCTTTGCCAATTATACCCTTATTCTTATCTTTGTATTGTCTGTCTTGATTAGATTGTAAGCTCTGACAAGCAGGGACCATCTTTTATTTATGTCCGTACAGCACTGCGTATGCCTTGTAGCGCTATATAAATGATCAGTAGTAGTAGTAGCTAGAGGAGCTGTTCCTGATGCAGCTCAGTCAGTTCCTCTCACTGAACCTTCTGAGCAGAAATGACAGGTTGTAAAATCTCTGTGAGGATTGGGAATTAAGGGAAAATTATTGGGTTTTCAGAAGAAGGGATTTTAATAGCAAGAGTAGGGATTCCCAGGATTATTTAATGACATCATTGAACGTAGGGACACGGTTTTGAGTGAATTAGAATGTTAGTGAGTATGCCTGTGGAAAGTCAGTTGATGCTGTTATTGGATGAATGAGGGTGTGTTTTGGGATGTCTGGTGGCCTGGGCCTCGGAATGTGCTGGAAAGAGTGAAATTTGGGTATTTGGGAATGAGTGATGGAAAGTTAAATGGAACGTGATTGAGAGTGAGTGGGTTCAGATGCATGTTTTTTAAAAAATTGAGAATTGTAGGAAGAAATCCAAGGGAAGCTGAGAGAAAAAGCTAGAGAGGGTTAGATTTGAAGGATATTCATTTGAGTCGTCAAATGAGTTAAATAGAAAGGTCTTTAAAGATTTCTTTTTTAATTTGTAGACAAAGTAAGGTTCCAGCCAGAGGGTTGGCATAGAAGTTATAAATGTATCTCCCTAGAGAAAGGGAAAAGGAAGGGAGAAGTAATAGTTGGATTTGGGTGAAAATGAAGTTGTTTTCCCCTTTAGAAAAATTGAGTTCAGGTGTAGAGACTGGGGGAGGGGGGGGGGAGTAAGCAAGAAAGTAAGTTAGGTTGACAGAGAATAGGGATCTTAATGGCAAGATTTCCTTACACAGAGTTACATAATGGGAATGCAGTAAAATTTCAGTGAGTGAGTGCTGAGATGAGAGTGGGTGTGCCTGGAGGAGGGAGTAAAAGGGGTTGGGCAGAGTGAGTGAGTGTGAGAGTGAGCAGTGTAAAGTGAGGTGTGAATGGAGTAGTGTGTGCTCTGTTCCATCATTAAGAACTGGATATTATAATATATATTTCCAGGCTTAATCACCTTGGAATGCTTGAAAGCAAATATTCTGATTTAGTGATTCCTCCTAGTATAGAGTTGGAGAAGTGATAGGACTGAGACCCAAAGCATAATTATTCCTGTTATAGAAAAGAAAGACAAGAATGAAGAAAAAAGAAAAGAAGAGATCCTGTCTTCCAGTATCCTGCTATTGCTGTTCCGGGCCCTAAGGAGAAGACAGCGAATGGATAAGTAGCTTCTCAACACATGAACTGAGTTTATATTTTTGAGCTCACTTATTAACTATTTTTTATTCAGAAGGTTATTCAAACAAACACAAATAAATGCACTGCTCAACTTTCTGACTCAATGAGGGCATTGAGTCAGAAAGGATTAAAGTTTTGCAGGAAACAAACTTTGCTGTAGAATCTCTATGGATTGAAATTCCATGTAAAAAGGGGAAGGCGATGGCAGTGGGGGTGTACTATCGACCGCCCGGATAGAATGAACAAATGGATGATGAAATGCTCAAAGAAATCAAGGAAGCTAACAAAAGTTACAGGGCAGTAATAATAATGGGTGATTTCAATTACCCCGGTATTGACTGGGTCAGTGTCACGGCAGGACATGCTAGGGAGATAAAGTTCCTAGATGAAATAAATGACTGCTTCTTGGAGCAGCTGGTTCATGAACCGACCAGAGGGGAAGCCATATTGGACCTAGTCCTTAGTGGAACACCAGATCTAGTGCAAGAGATAAGGGTGTTGGTGCTATTTGCAAATAGCATGTCACGTTTGATCTAATTAATGGAGGAGGGATGGTAAGGAAATCTACAGTACTACCTTTTAACTTTCGAAAGGGAGACTATGATTAAATGAGGAAAATAGTTAAGAAAAAACTAAAAGGAGCAGTTGCAAAGGTTAAAGACTTACATCAAGCTTGGGTGTTGTTGAAAAATACTATCTTGGAAGCACAGACCAGCTGTATTCCACGCTTTAAGAAAAGTGGAAGGAAGTCCAAAAAACTGCCAGCATGGTTTAAAGGTGAAGTCAGAGAGGCTGTTGTTGCCAAAAAAAGCATCTTTCAGGAAATGTTAAAAAGAGCCAAACGACGAAACCTGGAAACAGCACAAGCACTGGCAAGTCAAATGCAAGGCATTGATAAGGCAGGCAAAGGGAGAATTTGAGAAGAAGCTTGCTTTGGAAGCAAAAATGCAAAATAAAGACTTTTTCAAGTACATTCGTAGCAAAAAACCTGTGAGAGAGTCAGTTGGTCCATTAGATGATAGAGGGGTTAAAGGGGCACTAAGAGGCGACAAGGCGATAGCGGAGAGACTGAATTAATTTTTTGCTTCAGTCTTTACTGAGGAAGAAGTAGGGATGTTACCCATGACTGAAGTGGTATTTAAAGGTGCGGAAGAATTGAAGGAAATATTGATACATCGGGAAGATGTATTACAACTATTAGATAAACTGAAGAGTCGCAAATCACCTGGGCCGGATGGTATACATCCAAGGGTGTTGAAAGAACTGAAATATGAGATTGAAGACCTGCTATTAGTAATCTGTGAATTTTCATTAAAATCATCTGTAATACCTGAAGATTGGAGGATCGCCAATGTAACGCCAATTTTTTAAAAAGGGTTCCAGGGGTGATCCGGGAAACTACAGACCGGTGAGCCTGATGTTAGTACCGGGAAAAATGGTAGAAACCATCATAAAGAACAAAATTACTCAGCATGTAGATAGTCATGGCCTAATGGGAGACAGCCAACATGGCTTTAGACAAGGAAGATCTTGCCTTACTAATCTGTTATGTTTTTTTGAAGGTGTGAATAAACAGGTGGACAAAGGTGAGTCGGTGATATAGTCTATCTGGATTTTCAGAAAGCCTTTGACAAGGTCCCTCATCAGAGACTTTTGGCAAAACTAAAGGGTCATGTGATAGGAGGCAGTGTACTATTGTGGATCAGGAACTACTTAAAAGATAGAAAGCAGAGGGTAGGGCTAAATGGCCAATTTTCCCAATGGAGAAAGGTGAATAGTGGTGTATCCCAGGGATCTGTGCTGGGTCCGCTGCTTTTTGACATATTCATAAATAACCTCACTCGTTATTCCCCTTTCCAGGTCATCAAATTTGCAGATGACACAAAACTATTTAAAGTTCTTTAAAACACAAGAGGATTGTGGAAAATTGCAAGAGGATCTTGATAAATTGGAAGACTGGGCATTAAAATGGCAGATGAAATTTAATGTGGACAAGTGCAAAGTTATGCACCTAGGGAAGAACAACCCAAACTATGGTTACACGATGCAAGGTTCCACATTAGGAACCACCACCCAGGAAAAAGATTTAGGCGTCATTGTGGATAACATGTTAAAACCATTGGCCCAGTGTGCAGCAGCTGCCAAGAGAGCAAATAGAATGCTAGGTTTCATAAGGAAAGGGATGGAAAATAAAACAAAAGATATTATAATGCCTCTATATCATTCCATGGTGAGACCGCACCTTGAATATTGTGTGCAATTCTGGACGCCGTATCTTAAAAAGGATATAGCGTTATTAGAAAAGGTTCAGAGAAGAGCCACCAAAATGGTAAAGGGGATGGAAGGATACTCCTATGAAGAAAGGCTAAAAAGCTTAGGACTCATTAACCTGGAAAAGAGACGGCTGAGGGGAGATATGATAGAAGTCTATAAATTAATGAACGGATTGGAACTGGTAAATGTAGATCGATTGTTTACGTTATCAGAATATAGAAAGACTAGGGGACATGCAATGAAGCTACAGGGTAAACCATTTAAGACTAATAAAAGAAAATATTTTTTCACTCAACGTGTAATCAAACTCTGGAATTTGTTACCGGAGGATGTAGTAAAGGCTGTTAGTGTAGCTGGGTTTAAAAAAGATTTGGACAAGTTCCTGGAGGAAAGGTCCATAAACCATTATTAAGAAGGGACCCAGGATGTCAATGCTTGACCCAGTACAAGCACTGTGGAACCTGTGTCTTTTGGGGAAACTGCTAGGTACGTATGACCTAGATTGGCCACTGTTGGAAACAGAATACTGGACTTGATGGACCTTGGTCTGACCCAGTATGACATATCTTATGTTCTCAACACATGAACTGAGTTTATATTTTTGAGCTCACATTTAACTATTTTTTTATTCAGAGGGTTATTGAAACAAACACAAATAAATGCACTGCTCAACTTTCCAAATTTTATTTATTTAAAGCCTAATTGTAAAAGTTCAGAACATTCTTGATAGAAAACATTTGGGAAACTTTTATGCATACTTCTATGCCCTTGGACTCAGACACTAATAAATATATCTTGTAACATTCATTGGTCTGGTCCACTCCATTTAGCTTATATTGTCTTTCCCTACTTAGGGTCCCTCTCTTTCATGGGGTGGAAAGCCCGGAGGGTCGTAGAGCCTGATTCAGGGACTGGGACATCTGGACGTCGCCGAGGAAGACGGACCAGTTAGGGCCTGATTCTGGACTGTGGAAACAAAATGTTCCCACGGTGCACAGAATCGGGCTCGTGGTTGGCCGGGCATGCCCCTGCCGCTTGCATGGACGTCCTCTCTGCAGACACCCCTGACTCCCACACTTAGGCCCCCTCATCCCTGCCACCTGACCCCCTGGTTGGTGCTGCTTATTCCACTTTCAAGGTGGAATAAGCAGCATGTCCTCTTTGACCTGGCAGGACATGGAGGGCCATGACTTGAATCGGCCCTGTACATCTTGCCAGGCTGGCCAACCCCCACTCCGCCCAGATCTTGCCCTCTCCTGCCCCCCGCTGGCTCTCCCTGTCCTGCTGCTCAGGACGTACAGGGGAGTCGGAGGGGGAATCAGGCCTATGCAGCTTGCGGGGCTGCACGTGCTGGACGTGCAGCTCTGCAACCCACATCCCAGAATCGTCCCTTATTGTACATTGCAACCCATTCCCTCAGATAGCGTCAACTCGAGCCATCACACCCACTGTGACATAACATCTAGGGGAAAGTAGAGTTGGCGCTTCCCAGGTTTGTGGTGACACTATGTTTGTCTCCTATATAAATAGTTGTTGTGCCCTAGACTCCACAACTTTCTGCAGGCCTTTTGGAGCCTCACCAGAATAGTAAGAGACTGCTTTACTGTGCTACCTCTTCTACTTTTCCTAATTTTTTATTTTCCTATTAATTTCTTTATTAACTGAGGCCATCCTCCCGTACTATGTTGAACTAAATCAGGGACTAGCTTAATAACTATTGTTTAGAGATATTTCTTATTTATGCTTAGCTGCGCTGTATCCTTTTATTTCTTTGTGAGTGTCTTTGCTTTTGCTTTATTCTTGAACTATATAAATAATAAAAAGATACTTTCTGAAAATCCAGATACACTGTATTAACTGATCGCCCTTATCCACATTTATTATCACCATTAATAGATGAGTAGGGCAAGACTTTCCTTTGCTAAATCCATGCTGGTTTTGCCCCTTTAAGCCATGTCTCCCCATATGGCCAGTAATTTGATTTTTCAGAATAGATTCTACCAGTTTGCTTATTACCGATGACAGACTCACTGGTTTGTATTTTCCTAGATCTCTCCTGGAGCGCGTTTAAAAACTAGCATTATGTTGGAAACACTCCAATCCTAATGATGGGTTGCAACAGGCTTTGGATTTAGCAATTAGCCCAAAAACTCAGGAGCCAGCAGCTATGATCTTCTCTTACCACACTCCTTTTGTCGCCACGGAAGTTGATGAGTAGCAGGGTGGGCTTGAGAGGCAGCAATCTCTTTTGGAGGTCTATCGCAGCTTCTTTAAGGCCTCATTCACTAAGGCTGTTTTCTCATTCCATGTTCAAGGGAAAAGAAAACTTAGTAATTCAAGCCCTTAATGCACCACTGCAGGTCACTGGCAGAAATACACAGCCAGCAGTTCCCTCCCCACTCACGTTTTCTTTCTTTCCCAGCAATCACGGCTTCACATAAACAGCCGCCAGCGTGAAGGAAAAGGATCTTCACGCTAGCGGCTGTACAGAGGGAGCCGGGGCCTCGCGCGGGCTTCCCCGACTCCCTCTGAAGCCGTCTGGTGTGCCATAATGGTGTTCACGCGGGGCTCTGTGCGAACAACATTATCGCACAATGGACGGGCCAGCTCTGGGTCTATGAGACTGCAGCTGAGCTGGGTGCCCATAAGAAGAGGAGGATCTGGAACTAGGTTTAGGTTTCATTAAGATGTTTTGCTACAGTGCTGATGGTAAATAAAATCTGCAATAAGGTAACCAGTTGTCCTGCTAAGGCCCAGATTTAAACTGTGGCACCCATAGGCAATAGTGAAGGGAAAAGATGTTCTCCGTTTCATCCCCAATTGTCCCTGAACAGATCCTGCTGTCTTACATCATCCTCCCGAATCAAAGCTGCTGTCACATTGAGCTGCTTGGTCCCCCAGCTGCAGCAACTCCAAATGCAAAATTCATGGTGGGACCTGTGGTGCCACCTGCTGCCCCCTACTCTTTCAAGCCTTCATATCACCATGGAAACCATTGCAGTGGGAGGAGTAGGGCACTGTGGGGCTGTCAGTACATGAGGGCTAGTAGGCCTTGTGCTAAATTTTGTTATGGGAGTTGCTGTTGCTCCTTAAGTTGAAACCACTCAGCAGAACAGTGAGCCCAGACGACAAGCCCAGATTGAGGCCAGGGTCAGTGCAAGGATATGAGGCACTCCCCCCCACCCCCGCTCCAAATGCCCCCTCTTCAGGACATGCAGCTGCGGCAATGCTTTTAAAACAGCACCAAAGTGCCGGGGCTACCTTCAGTTCTAACACTGCTGTGCCATTCGTGCTTCTTCCCCCCCCCCTCTCTTGTTTGCATGGGGGGAGGTAGCCGCTTCTGCCCCATGCAAAAGGAAGTGAAATTGGAGGGGGCAGAAGCAGGAATGGCATAACAGTGCCAGAACTGAAGGTAACTCTTAGCGCTTCGTGCCATTTTAAAAGTATTGCTTCCACTGTACATTCCAGAGAGGGGAGGCAGCAGCAGCAGCAATTAGTGCCCCTGGAGGGCCGATGCTCTAGGTGATTGCCTAGTTTGCCTAATGGTAGTGCTGGCCCTGACTGAGGCATAGCAGAGGCAGGGATGCTTCTGTGCCTATCAACATTTGGCACTGGAGGAACTGGCCTATAATACCTATGCCTAAATATGAGCCTTTTCCTATTTTCTAAAGGATTGTTTTTAGCATTGGATACTCACTGAGTGTGCTTGGAAAGTGAAGGTGGCCTCATTCCCTAAAGAAAAACAGACAAACAAGCTCAGAAGTAAATGGGGCAAGTGTCAGCCACATATATGGCATGCATGTATTACCTGCAGCTTCTTGCTTTAATGGGGTTTCTACAAAACCGAATAAACTTTATTAAATGGTAAAAGATTATACACAGAGATTATTAAATATATGTTCCATTTAATAAACATATTTAAATTACAATACACAGATTACAATCTAATAAGGTACAATGAGGATGTGAATTACTCATTCTACAATGCAAGGTAAAAAGCAATGTGTATATACTATGGGGGTCCGTGAAGAGAGCACACACTATAATCTGTGCTCTCCACTCAGTCACATCCCTTTTAATCAAAACTAAAAAGTAGGATTATGCAACTACTTAACTTTATCAGAAGTACGATTTCTTAATAACTCAATTCTGTCGCAGGCAGGATTATTCAGCAACTGGGCTTTGTCGTTTGAATGCGGGTTTCAAAAATGCCTCGCACGACGTGCACATTTCGGGACTGGCTCCCTGTTTCAAGTGCTGTCATCACGAATTTTCATCAACTACCACAAAACGCTGACAATTAAACATCAGCTGATTCTTTAAAGGGCAACATTCTTCTCATTGGCTACTCTCTGCCTTCTATCAAAACGTCAACCAATAAGAACAATAGGGGTATCCCACTAATTCAAGGGAACCTCTCCGTCTTTTGGATGACATCACATGAGGCTGGACCAATCAACTTCTTTGTTGAGACCCATAGGGGACACTGTCTTTAACCGGTATATCCAACTTTGTTCACATTTCTGGAGCATACCAGTCCAATTACCACCTCTGGGATCAGAGGGAATATGGTCAAGAATTGACCAATGAAGATCTTGAAAACCATGGTTATATAGCAAACAGTGTTCTACTATCGGGGCAGATTCATCTTTCCGCCGGAGACGCGATGCATGTTCCCCCAGACGAATCTTAATCATACGTGTTGTCCTGCCCACATACACCAGAGGGCACGGACAATGTATAACATACACTACATATGACGTAGTACAATCTGTTTCCCGTCGTTTGATCGATTGACCAGTCAGAGGGTGTATCCATGTGCAACCCGTTAATGAAGAAGCACAATATGTGCAACAACCACAAATAGTGTGACCATTATGCTGCAAAGGTTCAAATGCTTGAAGTCATGGAGGGGAATTTTAGAAGATCCGTCCAAGTGCAATCTAGGAGGTCTAAGCCTGAACGTCTGAAAAAAATGCAGGCACCTCCAGGTGCAGACATGATTTTACAACTTGGATGTGCCCGATATGGATGGGGAGGTGTCTTCTTAGACATCCCCAGAATGGTATTACAAAACCTAGGCCTCTAGGATAACCTAATGGGTAGAGTGGTTGGTTAACAAGGCAGCTAGGGTTCAAATCCCACTGCTGTTGTTGACATTGTGCTGAATAGCAGGGATGAAAGAGTGCTTTCTTCTCTATACCCTCTGGATGTTTTTCAGCTGAAACAAGCACTTTTCATTTGTTCATCGCTGTTCGTGCCTCAGAGTAGGTCTGAGGTTAGATGTGCCGCCGCAGTCCATGATCAGGTGGGGAAAAAAGACGGAGAGGTTCGCTTGAATTAGTGGGATACCCCTATTGTTCTTATTGGTTGACGTTTTGATAGAAGGCAGAGAGTAGCCAATGAGAAGAATGTTGCCCTTTAAAGAATCAGCTGATGTTTAATTGTCAGCGTTTTGTGGCAGTTGATGAAAATTCGTGATGACAGCACTTGAAACAGGGAGCCAGTCCCGAAACGTGCATGTTGTGCAAGGCATTTTTGAAACCCGCATTCAAACGACAAAGCCCAGTTGCTGAATAATCCTGCCTGCGACAGAATTGCGTTATTAAGAAATCGTACTTCTGATAAAGTTAAGTAGTTGCATAATCCTACTTTTAAGTTTTGATTAAAAGGGATGTGACTGAGTGGAGAGCACAGATTATAGTGTGTGCTCTCTTCAGGGACATCCGACAAAAATATACACATACAAAAAAAGTTTTTTTTAGGGGGTAATTTTTGTGATTTTTTTTGGATAGTATATTTATTTATCACTAATTTGTGGCTTTTTTGGTAGAGATATATACTATGGGGGCCATTTTAGAATTCTTATTCATGCTTTGCCCGTCTGAAAATGGGCAAAGAGATGTCCAAAGCACAAAGACGTCTCCAGAGTCATTTTAGAAGCTGGCTTTGTGGATGTCCCTCACCTAAGGATATCCAAATCTCAATGGGGTATGAAGGAGGCTTAGCAGGTACATTACCAGAACCTGGAGGCATGACCAAAGCATTCCCAAGAACCAGGATGTCCCCACCTGATCATGGACTGTGGCGGCACATCTAACCTCAGACCTACTCTGAGGCACGAACAGCGATGAACAAATGAAAAGTGCTTGTATGCAGCCTTGTCTTACACCTTTGCTTATTTTAAACCATTCTGTTTCTCCTTGTTCCATTCGAACTGTTGCTTCTTGATCAATGTACAGATTGTGCAAGAGTACGATCAGGTGTTCTGGTATACCCATGCTTCTTAATGTGACCCAGAGTTTCTCATGGTTTACACAGTCAAAAGCCTTGCTATAGTTGATAAAGCACAAATAGATATCCTTTTGGTATTCTTTAGTCTTTTCAAGGATCCATCTCACATCCGCAATGATGTCTCTCGTTCCTCGCCCTTTCCTGAACCCTGCTTGCACTTCAGGTAGTTCTTGTTCCAGGTATGGTTGTAGTCTCTTTTGAATAATCTTCAGTAGAATCTTGCTGGCATGTGGGATCAGAGCGATTGTGCGATAATTTCCACAGTCTGTTGGATCACCTTTTTTTAGTATTGGTATAAACACAGATCTTTTCCAGTCAGTTGGCCATGATGATGTCTTCCATATTTCTTGGCAGAGCCTTGTAAGTACGGTAACAGCTGCATCAGATTGCTGTAATACTTCTATGGGAATGTTATCAATGCCTGGTGCTTTGTTCTTTGATAAGGCTTTCAGTGCTGCTTCAACTTCTTCTTTCAACACCAATGGTTCCTGATCATAAGGTACAGGTTGAAATGGCTGTTGGTCCACTTGATCTTTATCATATAAAAACTCTGTATATTCCTTCCATCTTTTCTTGATCTTCTCAGCATCATTCAATATAGAACCTTGAGCATCTTGTAACATTCCAATTCGAGGCTGGAACTTTTTCTTTAACTCTCGTAGCTTTAGGAAAGCCGATCTTGTTCTTCCTCTAATAGTTTCTGCTTCTATTTCTTTGCATGCATCATTGTAGTACTTTTCCTTGTCCCGTCTTGCTGCACGTTGGAAATCTCTGAGTTCTGTTATTGTCTTTCTTTCTCCTCTGGCTTTAGCTTCTCTGCATTTCTGGGCAATTTTCAGAGTTTCTTCTGTCATCCATTTTGGATGTTTTTGCTTTTTCACCTTTTGTAGAGACTTCTTGCTTTCTTCCAACACAACCTTCTTAATGTCATTCCATAACTCTTCTGGAGCTCTGTCATTTGTATCTAAAGCAGCAAATCGATTTTGCAGGCAGTCTTTAAATTCCAGTGGTATATTCTCAAAGTCATATTTTGCTGCATTCATGAGTGGTTTGCTCTTTTTCAACTTTAGCTTGAGTTTGCATACTAGTAGTTGATGATCTGTACCACAGTCAGCTCCAGGTTTTGTCTTTGTTGATGTTATAGAGCTTTTCCATCGTTGACTTCCACAAATGTAGTCAATTTGATTTTTATACAATCCATTGGGTGAAGTCCATGTGTACAGTCGCCGCTTGTGTTGCTGAAAGAAGGTGTTTGAGATGAATAGATTGTTGGTCTTGCAGAATTCTATCAGTCTTTCTCCAGCTTCATTTCTGTTGTCAAGTCCATATTTTCCAACTACTTTGTCTTCTTCTTTGTTGCCAACTTTTGCGTTCCAGTCACCCATGACTATCAGGATATCCTGTTTGCATGTTCTGTCAATTTCAGCTTGTACTTGTTCATAGAACTCTTCAATTTCATTCTCTTCTGCAGCTGTTGTTGGGGCATATACTTGAATTATAGTTGTGTTGATAGGCATTCCTCGTAGACGAATAGATATTAAGCGTTCGCTGACTGCATTGTATTTCATTACAGTTCTTGCAATTTTCTTCTTTATTATAAATGCAACACCATTTCTTCTTTGTCTTTCATTTCCAGCATAGTAGACCATGTGATCATCTGATGCAAAGTGCCCGATGCCAGTCCATTTCAGTTCGCTGACACCCAACAGATCAAGTTGTACACGTTCCATTTCATTCTTGACCACCTCCAACTTCCCTTGGTTCATGCTTTGTACGTTCCATGTTCCAATGTGTAAGACATCTTTACAGCTTCTGACTCTCATTTCATGCGCAGCTACATCAGCAGTCAGACGTCCCAAGGGCTTTGATCCAACCACATCATAAATGCTGGCTTTACTCTGAAAAGTCTTCAGCTCTTTCCCAGTAGCTAGTTGAGTGCCTTCCGACCTGGGGGTCTCATCTTCCAGCACTATAGCACAATTTGTTTTGTTGTAACTATCCATTAGGTTTTCATGGCAAGATACAGAAGTAGATTGCCGGGCCTTTCTTCCGCGTAGTTTAAGTTTGGTGTTGCCGTTGTCACAGAAATGTGATCCTCCGTCAACACTATCCCATTCTGCTGCTGCCCAGATGGGTGGTTTGTCTTGGTCTGGCACCTCAGCTGAGACCTGTTCATCTTGGGAGACCCTGCCAGTAGTTAAACTACCGATAGTTTAGCTCTCAGCATCACTGATGCACACAAGCCCTCACAGCACGAGAAGCTGCAAACCAAGTGAGGGATCAGTGCCATACAAAGCCATAAATTTGCCCTGTGTGACTAGCACATGGTGCCCCCCTCATCACATTGCTCCATGCCCAGCATCTCCCCATCTTAATCCACACCTCCATGTCCAGCCGGTTCCCCCCACGCTGCCAGCCCTTGCCCCGCCACCACTTTTTGTGTTCCCTCAGAGACAGAACCTGATCTCAAATTTTAAAAAAAAAAATGTCGATCTTTCCAACTCTGTGCTTGCAGGCAGGTCTGATCTCTCCCTTCTCTGACGTAAGTTCGCATCAGAGGAGGGAGGAACCAGATCAGCTATTGAAGCGCAAAGACCCACATTTGAATGGCTGATCTGATCCCTCCATCCTCTGACATAAGCCTATGTCAGAGGAGGAAGGGATCAGACCTGCATGCAAGCATGGAGATGGAAAGACCCACATGTATTTTTTCAATTTGAGATCAGGTCAGCTTCGCTGCTGCCACCTCCACTGCCGAGGAAACACAAAAAGCGGTGGTGGGGCAAAGGCAGGCAGTGTGAGTGGGAGCTGAGGTCTGCAACCCCAAATGCACCCCTAATCTTTTGCACCCTGTGCTGGTGCACCACTCTCACAGGGCTAGGTATAGCGCTGGTTAAGATGATCATCATTGAGTTTAATTATCAACAATATTTTTGTGGGGAGGAGGGTATATGGCTTAAAGTTTGCCTTGGGCGCCCAGTATTTTTGCACCGACCCTGCCCCTTCCCCCACTTCTTGGGGGCAATCAGCTTCTGGGCCCTTTTTGCACCCAGCAGCCTCTGGATGCTCCATCTAGTGCTTCTAGCACAATGTGCAGGAGAAACCCAGCTTTACTTTCTCTAAGCCCTGGTAAGAAAGCTAAAAGCTAGCAACTCTGGTTTTGTCACAGATGCAGACACAAGGCAAATCAAACTACCTGAAAACACCTATGTGCAAGTTTACTAAGCTGTACTAAGGTTAATGTGTGGTTTACCATTCGGCGTGTGATGCACTATCCCACACTAACCCTTTAGGGTGCAATGAGGCAGGCACTGGATGAGTTAGGGACAGAACATGGGCAGTCTTGGCACATTATGGTTAACACAGGCGACACTGGCATATGCCCAACAGTTAGCACTGGCCGCTGAGTTAATTCCAGGCCCCGATCACATGCAAATGGCGAGTCCATTGGTAAACATGCCCCAAAGAGCCTAAAGCCCATGGTGAAAGGTAGTATTTTGGTATGACACTTCCTTTATGCACATGAAAGATGTGAAGATGAAGTGATTTAAAAACTGCTGCTGAGTATGTCTGTGTGATTGTCAGGACTTCTTATTTTGCTGCAACTTTGCTTTCCCCAAAGTGCCTTTCTAGGAAACCGTCTAGTTTGTTTAACGGTTAACTAGCTGTGATATTCCCTATCAGCAAAGCCCACCCTAAGTTCCTAAGGCTGGCCCAATCTCTAGGCAGACTTGGTGGTTGTCTAGGCAGGGCAGCAGTTTCTTGGGGGCAGCAAAGAGCAGCTATAGCCAAAGAAAAGCAATGGGCCCAACAATAACAGAAACTCAGACTTAGCAATGTGGAAACAGTCCATTTACCTTTGTACTCTATGGAAAAAGCGGTAGATGCATGGAAGTCTCCCTGTGACAGGGCCGGCCCCAGAGTTGGTTCAAGGTATTGGCACCCTAGGCATACCTTAAGCCTTAGATCCCCCAGGCTACTAGAATCTATTGGTTTACTTTGAATGCCTTGCTCTTTGCCACCTCCCTCCTCCTCGGAGGAAGCCGCCACTTAGTTTGCTTAATGGTTGGGCCGACCCTGCCCAGTGGAGGATGTGGAGACAAGGACTGGATGTGAATTCAAGAAAGCATGGTGTGGTAGGCTATGGCCTATAATAGCCTGTAAACGTATGAGAGGCCTGTAAGCTAGGCCCAGATCCCAACCCCCACTTGAGAATAGTAGTGCTGAGAAAAGAAAAAACCAAAGTCTGTGAAAGTCTGAAAATCTGCTTTAAACTGCTTTTGATAAGTTTGTATGAATCCTTTATTAAATTCTTTTATGCTGATGATAGATATGTTCCAGTGTTCTGCATTCTCACATTCTCTGGGCCAGAAATGACCTTGCAGTAGAGATGTATCTATGTCTAGAAACTGAGCCTTTGTTAGAATAGCCTGAGAAGGGGGAACAGGGTGCTAGGCCCAGAGAGGCTCCCCGATTGGATAGATGCAGGGGGCGTTGGGACCAATAGAAAGTTTGCCTGTATCAAACTGTGAAATTGTATATAATGAATCTGCTGCTGTATTTCGGGGCTCATTCTTTTCAGACACAAAAGTTGTCCGTTTGAGCCTTGTGCACAATAAATTGGCTTGGATCCTTGAACTGACTCCTGGTATTATTTATTGCATGCTTATCAGCTGCTACATATTCTGGTGCGTTGGCCGGGAATGTGTGAGTAGTGTGATGGTATTCAAGTGAATATACCACGACTTCTCGCCTCAAAGGTTTGGTCCGATTGGAACTGTGTCTGTCCGACCGCAGGGGAAACCTCAGGCGCCACCGGTCCTCTTGCATCGGAGAGGGTTCCGCCTTGCCTCGGCGGACTACTGGGTCTGGCTGGCCAACACCTCCGAACCCGAGGGGAGTCCAGGATCCAGCCCATGTACTGGTTTGGTATCGGGAACCGGATCCGGTGAGTAGAAGTTTTCTGTACTACTCAGTCAGTTTTGAGAATATGGTATGGTAAATAAAGAGAGCTTGATCACCTCTCAAGGGCGGTCCTAGTATGCTTCGCATAAGGGTTAGTGGAGCAGAAGCCACCGATCCTTTGGTATAATTAGTCAGTAAGGCCTTGGGAATTTGAAAAAACTTTGCTAAGCATGCTTGTCTGTGTGTGTGAGTGAGAGGTCTGAAATGACAGACCAAGCGAGAGCGGACTCCTGAGTAGCGCAGTTCCTGGCCGGCGACCGCGCCCAGGTCGCGAAAAGGAGGAAGTGTTTGGTGTTTGTCTCCCTTATTGTCTGTTGTTTGTATTTGGTTTTGTTATCTGTTGAAACCGCTGGTTTCCCTTCTGGTATAATGTAAGATTATTCTGTTGGGTAATTCATGAAACAGTTTACCGATTAAGGAATAGTACTGAGAAAAAAAAAACAAAAAAAACAACCACTCAGGAGTCTCTTCTAAGCGCAGCTTTTAAGCTGTTTCAGTTTTTTTCCAGCACAGCGTGAGTCTCTAGCAAGCAGAGAGAGAAGGGGTGTGTCTGCAGAAAGGAATGTTTAGTATCCTTTAACCCTTTGAAGGCTTATTTCTAATTTTTAATCCACATTCTGCTGCTGGGTTAATTTGTGCATATTTCAGGAAAATTGTACCTGTCTTATTCAATATGTTCTAATAGTGATGTTCCTTCTGCTATGGTCATGTATTATATATCATTTGGTCGGAATATTTAGTCAGAATTTTGGATCCCAACAGTTTTGGGCTCAGCCTGGAAAGGGTTAAGTTCTTATTAACCCCTTTCAAGCTCCTCAACTGTTCTTGTTATATCTCAGCCCTACTTGTCTTTTATGGTCCAAACAGAAATTATAGAGAAATTAAGGAAACTGCTTGTGTTTTTCCTTTGACCTTCGAAGTAGAGTTTAAGAGCCCTGACAGGACTATGAAGCATCCCGAGCCAGTAGTTACCAGATCACGACTTGAAAATGATTTAAATCCTGAGTGAATGAGGAGTTAATTGTGCTTGAATTTTATTTTTGATAAATATATTTGGTTTTGACTGCGTATGCTATTGAGCAAAATTAAAAGTAAAATGAGATTTTATATACTGTGGCAAGCACCTCATAGAGGACATACTTATTGTTTAAAAAAGAAAAGAAAAGGGGAGTATATGCATTCCAGATATCCACCAACTTTATGAAAAAGTATCCGTTTCATGTCCTTTGAATATCTGCTTTCTGAACTGTAAGATTTAAAGTAATTTCTTTGCAGAGACATTGTTGAGCTTAGTGCTGATGACTGCTGGTAGTTAGTTTCATGCCAAGTATTTTTATTCTAGTCATACGTAACACATGTGGCCGTCATGTTAGGAGCCATATTTCTTTCTATTGGGATTGATGTTATAACATGTTGCAAAATAATAGTTTTATATTTTAAGGACTTTATCTAAATTGTTCCTATTTAGAATGAGCACACACATCCATTATGCTTATTGCAACCAATCTAAGCTTATGTTTTCTGCCTACCCTTTGTTTACAGCAATAATAAGTTTTTAATAATTTTTTTAATAAGTGCACCCAGAGGAACATTGTTGCATAGTTCTGACTCGTAGTCCACAAGAAAATGCAGCCTGACTGCCCGTCCCCTCTGTCTGTTGTCAAGTACGTCATCATGGGGGGGGGTCAGAGTCCACGCAAATTCCGTTGCAATGTATGACTAGGAATTTTAGCAAGGGATTCGCTGGAGACTATGGAATAGAAATGTCTCCGTCCCGATTAGAGATGTTTTGTGATAGAGAGTGGCCAGTACTGGTCTCATCATGGCCCCCTGGTGGTACCTTTTGATGTTAGTATCATATCCTTAGTTCACCAGATTGCACGAAAAGAACATCCTGACCAGTTCCCTTATATGGACTTCTGGTTAAATGTTTGTGAAAAAGAAAAGAAAAGAAAAAAAAGCCCTCCTGGTTAAAGCGTTGTTATGAGGAACAGTGTAGGATATTTGTAGCAACTACCCAAGGGGCCCAGAAGCCTGGGGAAAAGAAACTGCCTGTCTATTCAGCCCCAGAGTCCCCAGACATTCCGTCCCTTCTGCCCCAGTTCCTCTATAGGCCAGTCCCCTCGGCTCCGCCACTATCCCAGGCAGAGCCTGTCCAGGAGGAACCCATTCCTGCAGTTTTACCCCGGGTGTCTTCCCAACGGCTCCCACGGCTGGAGGAGGCGTTCCCCTCCCCGGCCGGAAGCCCTGGCTCAGTTCAAAGTACTCCAAGTGGGCCACAGTCCACCGATGACACTACAAGCAGGGATTCATTTGCCAGTTCAGGGTCACTCACAGCCAGCGCCCAAGGACATGAAGTGGAACCCCGATAGTCCCGATTGCCGTATGCCTTCAGAAGTACAACTACCAGTAAAAGGGATGGTCACGTTATACCATTGCGCCAGGTCCAGGGCCTACCCACCCTTAATACCGAAGGCCAGGTCGTGGTAGGGCCGACCAGCCTTGTTTATGTGCCTTTCTCCACTACTGATTTACTGAACTGGAAACTGCACTATGCCTCCTATACTGCAAAGCCCCAAGAATTGACAGAATTAATGTCTAGTATAATGCAAACTCATCAGCCTACCTGGACTGATTGCCATCAGCTCCTGTCCACTCTCTTTACTACTGAGGAGCGAGCGCGAATTGTGCAAGCAGCTATCCGCTGGCTAGAAGAGAACCTTGTAGATGGAGCAGATCTGAATCTTCCGCAAGCAGCCGCCGCAGCTTTCCCAAATGAAGATCCTAGATGGGATCCGAATGATGAAAGGGGGGCGGTGGCCCCAACTCGATTTTGCCAGGCCTTGTTGCAGGGTCTGAGGAGGGGAGGCCAGAAAGCTATGAATATTGGAAAGGTGTCAGAAGTCATCCAGGATCCGTATGAGAGCCCAGCGGCCTTTCATGAGTGATTGTCTGAAGCCTACAGACTATATACCCCATATGATCCAGCAGCCCAGGAGAATCTGCGTATGGTGAACGCAGCCTTTGTCAGTCAGTCCCAGGGAGATATAAAGCAAAAATTACAGAAAATGGATGGATTTGCGGGCATGAATACAGCACAGTTAATGGAAGTTGCTCAGGAGGTGTTTGTGAATCGTGAACATGAGCGTAGCAGAGAAAGTGAACGGAAAATGAAGAAGAAAGCAGATCTTCTTGCTGCCGCTTTAGTTGAACGACGTGGAGGAGGTTTTCCTAACCGAAGGAGCAGAGGACGTGGAAGGGGCCGTGGAAGTAGTTGGCCCCCACTGGGTGCGAACCAATGCACCTATTGCAGAGAAGAAGGACATTGGAAAAGTGAATGCCCGCATCTTGACTCCACCCCCTGGAGGGGAGGAGGGAGTACTTGGAGAGTAGGAAGTCAATTCCAGAGTCGGGGAGGGATAGACCAAGCACAGTTCCAGCAAGAGAGGGAAGAAGCTATTGAGGGAGTGGCAGTTGCCGAGGGCTATGATATGGATGAAGACTAGGCCAGACCGGGCTCCAAGTTCACCCTGGGTCCCCAGGAGCCTATGTTCAGTTTGAAAATAGGGGATGAATATATGGACTTTATGGTGGATACAGGAGCAGAACATTCAGTAGTGGCGAAGCCAGTGGCCCCTTTGTTCTCTCGATCTGTCACCATTGTTGGGGCCACTGGAGCTAGGGCCACTAAGCCTTTTCTGTAGAACTGCATGTGTGAACTAGGGGGGCAGAGAATAACGCACCAGTTCCTGTATATGCCTGAATGCCTTATTCTACTCTTGGGCCGAGATATGCTTGCAAAGCTCCAGGCGCAGATATCCTTTGCTGAAGGGGGAGAAATGCAAATGACTGTGAACTCAAAGCCTGCCGGATTGATGGTGCTGCCTGTCCCCCGAGAAGAAGAGTGGCGGTTTTACAGTGTATCTCCAACCAAGACAGTTAGTTCCTGTATACCCACCAACCTTTCAGCTCCGCCTGAAGTATGGGCGGAGGATAATCCACCTGGCCTAGCAAAGAACATAGCCCCCATCGTTGTCACCCTCAAATCAGGAGCGGAACCAGTGCATGTGAGGCAGTATCCTCTTCCTCGACCAGCCATTGAAGGTATCCACAGCCATCTGATGAAATTGCTGAAGTATGGACTTCTGAAAGAATGACAGTCACCTTGGAACACCCCCCTTCTCCCAGTCAAGAAACCAGGAACGGGAGATTACTGCCCTGTACAGGATCTGAGGCGAGTGAATGATGCAGTTGTAACTATACACCCAGTGGTACCAAATCCTTATACTCTCTTGGGACTGATCCCTGCTGAGGCTACTCATTTCACTGTCCTGGACCTGAAAGATGCCTTCTTCTGCATACTCCTAGCCCCCACCAGTCAACTTTTGTTTGCCTTTGAATGGCAAGATCCTACAACAGGAAGGAGGGGCCAACTCACCTGGACTCGATTACCCCAAGGATTCAAGAATTCACCTACCCTATTCAGTGCTGCTTTAAATCAGGATCTTTCAAGCTACTATGTGAACCCAGGGAAAAGGGTTCTTCTCCAGTATGTGGATGACCTGCTAATAGCCACCAACTCCAAAAGTGAATGTTTACAAGCCACCAGTGATCTCTTGCATCTTCTGAATGAAGCTGGATATAAGGTCTCAAGGGCCAAGGCACAGTTATGTCAAACTAAAGTTAAATATCTAGGATTCCAATTGTCCAGCGGAATCCGACGCTTGGGACAAGAACGCAAAGAAGCTGTATGCAATATTCCAACCCCAACCACCAGGAGGCAAGTGAGAGCCTTTTTAGGAGCTGCAAGTTATTGCCGTATATGGATACCCAACTTTGCTCTGTTGGCAAAGCCATTGTATCAAGTCACCAAAGGAATAGAAAGGGCTCCACTGGAATGGGGACCTGAACAGGATGCAGCATTTCGATCTTTAAAGACTGCCTCGATGTCATCACCAGCCCTGGGCCTGCCAGATGTCCAGAAATCTTTTCACCTCTATGTCCATGAGTCACAAGGAAATGCTTTGGGAGTGTTGACTCAATCTCTTGGATCTTGGCAGCGACCAGTGGCCTATTTATCAAAACAACTGGATGTGGTTGCAAAAGGCTGGCCCCCTTGTTTGAGAGCCGTTGCAGCCACGGCCCTCCTAGTGAGCGAAGCTGACAAGCTCACTTTAGGACAGAATCTTCAGGTCATTGTGCCACACTCTGTCTTGACCCAAATTCGCGAATGTTGAAGTGCGAGAATCCTCGACTACAATTGATGGTCAGTCAAGCTTTAAATCCTGCTACGTTGTTACCAATTGGTCCTGGCCCCCCTGATCATGACTGTCTGTCTGGAAATTATGGACACTGTATTCTCAAGTTGCCTGGATTTGACTGATGTTCCTTTGAAGAACCCAGAACGGACTTTCTTTGTGGATGGAGGTAGTCTCATCATCAATGGACATCGTTGTGCTGGCTATGCAGTAGTGACCCTGGACATGGTAGTTGAATCCTCAGCTCTGGCCCCGAGGACTTTAGCACAGAGAGCTGAACTGATAGCTCTCACTAGAGCACTGATAATAGGAAAAGGTCTCCGTCTAAATGTGTACACAGATTATGAGTATGCCCTTACAACCTTGCATGCACATGGGGCCCTGTACAAAGAATGAGGGTTGATAACCTCAGGAGGCAAGTCCATTAAGTATGGCCCCGGGATATTGACATTATCAGATGCATACTGCCTACAGACCTCAGAATTTAGGAAAAGTAGAAGGTATGAATAGAACCCTGAAATCTCAGTTATCTAAACTTTGTCAAGAAGTTCACCTGACGTGGCCCCCAGGTTCTTCCTATAGCCCTTCTTAGGATACGCTTAGCCCCTACTAAGTCTTTAGGAGTTTCCCCTTTTGAGATTCTGTATGGGCGACCCCCGCCTATTGTACAAGGAATAAAAGGAGATATGAAACAGATCTATTGGTTTACTTTGAATGCCTTGCTCTTTGCCACCTCCCTCCTCCTCGGAGGAAGCCGCCACTTAGTTTGCTTAATGGTTGGGCAGACCCTGCCCAGTGGAGGATGTGGAGACAAGGACTGGATGTGAATTCAAGAAAGCATGGAACAAGCATAAAGGATGTCTAAAGGAAAAAATGGGACTGGAAAGCTTAGTAGTTGGTATGGAAGGGCAGAATGGATAGGCCCTATGGTCTTTATCTGCCATCATGTTGTGGCAGGCTATGGCCTAGAGTAGTCTGCAAATATGAAAGTCCTGTAAGTTAGGCCTGGATCCCAACCCCCATTATAGCTAGAAAAGAACCAAAAATCTGTGAAAAATGATAAAATTGTTTTAAACTGCTTAATAAGAAGTTTTACATGAATTCATAAGTCTTTCATTATTCTCTTGTGTGTGAAAGAAAGAAATGTTTCAATACATGCATTCTTGGAGCTAGGGATAACCTTGCAGTAGAGAAGTATCAAATTTAGAAACTGCACCATTGTTAGAACAGTCCTAAGGGAGGGGGCTGGTTGCTAGGCCCCGGAGGGATCTCTGATTGGACAGGGGCAGGGGGTGTTGGAGCCAATGGGAAGTTTGCATGTATTGAGTTGGAACCAATAGAAAGTTCTCATGTATCAAACTGGAAAAGAGGTATAATTGAGTATGTCTCTGTAAAAACTTTGCTCAGTTCCTTTTACAGCTTTGACCAACTGGGCCATGTGCACAATAAATTGGCTTGGATCTTTGAACAGACTCCTGGTTTTATTTATTGCATGCTTATCAGCTGCTACATATTCTTGGTGCGTTGGCCGGGAACATGCGAGCAGGGGATGGTATGCAAGTGAATATACCACGACTTCTCGCCTCAAAGGTTTGGTCCGGTTGGAACCATATCTGTCCAACCGCAGGGGAATTCTCAGGCGCCGCTGATCCCTTTGTATCGGAGAGGGTTCCGCCTTGCCTCGGCGGGCCACTGGGTCCAGCTGGCCAACACCTCAGAACCTGAGGGGCGTCCAGGATCCAACCCAAGAGCTGGTTTGGTATCAGGAACTGGATCTAGTGAGTAGATATTTTCCTGTTTAAAAGTCAGTACAGCCTGGGGAAAACATCTTGCATAAGTATGCGCAAGACTGATTTGGTATAGACTAACTGGGAAAAATCTCGCATAAGTATGCGCGAGAAAAGAGAGCTTGATCACCTCTCATAAGGGCGGTCCTAGTAGACCCCGCATGAGTATGCGCGGGGGGAAGCCATCGACCCTTCTTGTTTGGAATAGTCAGTTAGTCAGAAAACCTGGGCACTTGAAAAATGATTTTTGTAATAATATGATTGCTTGTGTGATTGAGAGGTCTTGAAATACAGACCGAGCGAAAGTGGACTCCTGAGTAGCGCAGTTCCTGGCCAGGTGACTGCGCCCAGGTCGTGAAAAGGAGGTGTTTGTCTGTCCTTACTATGTGTTTTTTTTTGTATCTGATTTCTGTTATCTGTTGAAACTGCGAGTTTCCCTTCTGGTATAATGTGAGATTATTCTGTTGGGTAATTTGTGGAACAGTTTACTGATTAAGAAATAGTATTAAGAAGACAGGAGTCACGTTTAAATCAAGAAGCTGTCTCACTCATTCCTGTTTTTTCCTTCCGCACAGCCTGAAACTGGCTAGCGGAGAGAGAAGGGGTGTATCTGGAGAAAGGAATGTGTAGTATCTTTTAACCCTGTGAAGGCTTAATCTCAACACTTTGCAGCTGAGTTAATTTGTGCTTATTTCAGGAAAATTGTACCTATTTTATTCAATATGTTCTAATAGTGATGTTCCTTCTGCTATGGTCATGTATTATATATCATTTAATACGAATGTTTAGTCAGGATTGTGGATCCCGACAGTTTTGGAATTAGCCTGGAAAGGGTTAAGTTCTTATTAACCCCTTTTGAGTTCCTGTACTTGTATGGACCAAGTGAAAAGGATTTCTGTAAAGCTATAGGTATAATGCATTTGTGGGCTTAGCCTTGTCTTGTGTTTTTTATGATCAAATTTTCAGTAAGCACTGTAATGGTTTAAATAGGAAATGATAGAAAAATTCAGGAAACTGCTTTTGTTTTCCCTTTGCCCTACGAAGTAGAGGTTAAGAACCCTGACAGGACTATGAAGCATTCCGAGCCAGTAGTTACCAGATTGCAAAGTGATTTAAATCCTGAGTGAATAAGGAGTTCATCGTGCTTGAATTCTGGTTCCTGATATACTGCGGCAAGCACCTCATAGAAGACATACTTATTGTTAATAAAAAATAAAGAAAAAGGGGTGTATATGTATTCTAGATATCCACCCACTTTATGAAAAAAGTATTCGGAATGTCTTTGGAATATCTGCTTCCTAAAACTGTAAAATTTAATGTAATTTCTTTTGCAGAGATATTGTTCAGCTTAAATGCTGATTACGGCTGGCAGTTAGTTTCCATGCCCAGTAATTTCATTCCAGTCATACATAACAGATATGTGGCCGTCATGTTAGGAGCCATAGTTCTTTCTATTGGATTTGTTGTTATAACATGTTGCAAAATAATAGTTTTATATTTTAAGGACTTTATCTAAATTGTTCTTATTTAGAATGAGCACACACATCCATTATGTTTAGTCCATAAGAAAATGCAGCCTGACTGCCCGCCCCCTCTGTCTGTTGTCAAATACGTCACCATGGGGGAAGGGGGGGGGGGTCAGAGTCCACGCAGATTTTGTTGAAATGTATGACTAGGAATTTTAGCAAGGGCTTTGCTGGAGACTACAGACTTAAAATGTCTCCGTCCCTATTAGAAATGCTCTGTGAAAGGGGGTGGCCAGTGTTAGCTACTTCATGGCCCCATAGTTTCCCGTGTCCAACAGATTGTACAGAAAATGTTCCCTGATCAGTTCCCCTACATAGACTCCTGGTTGAATGTTTGTGAGGAAAAAAAACCCAAACACAAAAACCTGCCCGTTTATCATCTTTATAGGCCAGTTCCCTCAACTCTGCCACCACTCCGGGCAGAGCGGGGACACCTCCCTGCAGATGTACCCCAAGTAGTTCACCAGCCACCTCTGCCTGCAGGAGGACGTACACCCCCTCTTGACCGAAAGCTCCGGCACAGTTTAAAGTACTCCGAATGGGCCACAGTCCACCGATGACACTACAAGCAGGGATTCATTTGCCAGTTCAGGGTCACTCACAGCCAGCGCCCGAGAACATGAAGTGGAACCCAGACAGTCCCGATTGCCGTATACCTTCAGAAGTACCACTACCAGTAAAAGGGATGGTCACATTAATACCGAATGCCAGCCGACCAGCCTTGTTTATGTGTCTTTTTCCGCCACTGATTTACTGAACTGAAAAATGCATTATGCCTCCTACACTGAGAAACCTTAGGATTTGATTGAACTAATGAACAGTATTATGCAGACCCATCAGCCTTGATAACCCCAAGTGGGATCCAAATAGTGCAGGCAGCCCTCACTATATACCCCATGCGATCCAGCAGCCCAGGAGAATTTGTGTATGGTAGATGCAGTTTTTGTCAGTCAGTCCCAGAGAGATGTAAGACGAAAATTACAGAAAATGAATGGATTTGCGGGTATGAATACAGCACAGTTAATGGAAGTTGCTCAGAAAGTTTTTGTGAATTGTGGAAATGAATGTGACAGAGAAAGTGAACATAAGATGAAGAAGAAAGCAGATCTTCTTGCTGATACTTTAGTTGAATGACGTGGAGGAGGTTTTCCTAATCGAAGGAGCAAAGGAAGTGAAAGGGGTAGTGAAAATGATCGGCCCCCACTGGGTGCGAATCAGTGCACCCATTGCAGAGAAGAAGGACATTAGAGAAGTGAATACCCGCATCTTGACTCCACCCCCAGGAAGGGAGGAGGGAGCATTTGGAGAACAGGAGGTTGATTTTAGAGTCATGAAAGAATAAACCGAGCACAGTGTTCCAGCAAGAGAGGGAAGCAGCTATAGAGTGAGTGGCAGCCGAAGAGGGCTACAGCATGGATGAAGACTAGGCCAGACCGGACTCCAAGTTTCCCTTGGTCCCCAGGAGCCTATGGTCAGTCTGAAAATAGAGGACCAATATATGGACTTTATGGGGGATACAGGAGCAGAATACTAAAGTCAGTAGCCCCTTTGTTTTCTCGATGCATCACCATTGTCAGAGCCACTGGGGCTAAGGCCACAAAGCCTTTCCTGCAGAACCGCATGTGTGAACTAGGGGGACAGAAAATAACGCACCAGTTCCTGTATATGCCTGAGTGCCCTATTCCACTTTTGGGCCGAGATCTGCTTGCAAAGCTGCAGGCACAGATATCCTTTGCTGAAGGGGGAGAAATGCAAATGACTGTGAACCCAAAGCCTGCTGGATTGATGGTGCTGACTGTTCCCCAAGAAGAAGAGTAGCGGTTCTATAGTGCATCTCCAATCAAGCCAGCTAGTTCCTGTATACCCACCAACCTTATAGCCCCACCTGAAATATGGGCAGAAGATAATCCACCTGGCCTAGCGAAGAACATAGCCCCTGTCATTGTCACCCTCAAGCCAGGAGCGGAACCAGTGCATGTGAAGCAGTATCCTCTTCCCCGACCAGCCATTGAAGGAATCCACTGCCATCCAATGAAATTGTTGAAGTACGGACTTCTCAAGGAGTGCCAGTCACCTTGGAACACCCCCTTCTTCCAGTTAAGAAACCTGGGACAGGGAATTACCGCCCAGTACAAGATCTGAGGCGAGTGAATGATACAGCTGAAACTATACACCCAGTGGTACCAAATCCTTATATTCTCTTGGGACTGATCCCCGCTGAGGCTACTCATTTCACTGTCCTGGACCTAAAAGATGCCTTTTTCTCCATACGCTTAGCCCCCCACCAGTCAACTTTTGTTTGCTTTTGAATGGCAAGACCCCACAACAGGAAGGCGGGGCCAACTCACCTGGAATCGATTACCTCAAGGATTTAAGAATTCACCTACTCTCTCCAGCTGTTTTAAATCAAGATCTTTCAAGCTACTATGTGAACCCAGGAGAAAGGGTTCTTCTTCAGTATGTGGACAACTTGCTCATAGCCACCAAATCAGAAAGTGAATGTCTACAAGCCACCAGTGAACTCTTGCACCTTTTTAATGAGGCTGGATACAAAGTCTCAAGAGTCAAGGCGCAATTATGTCAAACAAGTTAAATATCTAGGATTCCAGTTGTCCAGTGGAATTCGACGCCTGGGACCAGAACGCAAAGAAGCTGTATGCAGTATTCCTACTCCAACCACCAGGAGGCAAGTGAGAGCCTTCTTGGGTGCCGCGGAGTACTGTCGTATATGGATCCCCAATTTTGCACTGCTAGCAAAACTATTGTATCAAGCTACCAAAGGAATGGAAAAGTTTCCATTGGAATGGGGACTTGAACAGGATGCAGCCTTTCGATCTTTGAAAACCGCTCTGATGTTATCACCAGCTCTGGGTCTACCAGATGTCCAGAAAACCTTTCAGTCTCTATGTTCATGAGTCACAAGGAAATGTTCTAGGAGTGTTGACTCAATCTCTTGGATCTTGGCAACAGCCAGTAGCCTATTTGTCAAAACAATCGGATGTAGTTGCAAAAGGCCGGCCCCCTTGTTTGAGAGCTGTTGCAGCTACAGCCCTCCTAGTGAGCAAAGCTGACAAGCTCACTTTGAGACAGAATCTTCAAGTTACTGTACCACACTCTGTTCTAACCATTATGAAACACAAAGGAAACTTCTAGCTAACAAATTCACAAATGTTGAAGTATCAGAGTATGTTGTGTGAAAACCCCCAGATACAATTGAAGGTCAGTCAAGCTTTGAATCCTGCTACGTTGTTACCAGTTGGTATTTCCCCCCCCCCCCCCCCCCGATCATGACTGTTTAGAAACTATGGACACTATATTCTCAAGCCACCCGGATTTGACTGATGTTCCTTTGGAGAACCCTGAACGGATTTTCTTTGTAGATGGAAGCAGTCTTGTCATCATTAATGGACATTGTTGTGCCAGATATGCAGTGGTGACCCTTGATCTGGTAGTTGAGTCCTCAGCCCTGGCCCCAGGAACTTCAGCACAGAAAGCTGAACTGATAGCTCTTGCTAGAGCACTAACAATAGGAAAAGGGGCTCTGTCTAAATGTGTACTGTCGCACCCCCAGGGGCCCTATCGGTGGGGCCAGGTATTGCCTGATGATTCCTCCTCCTGGCTCCGTACGTGACGCAGGCAGCCTTGCCTGACCCTCTGAGGGTGGTAGTTGTACCTTCTTTATATAAAGCACACAACACACTTGAGTTTCAAACTCAGGGCTTTATTCCCCGTCCACGAGGTTTTTCTTTCTCTTTGGCAAACAAAACAATAGACCACTTCGGGCATGTAACAGAAATTAAAGGTAGAACTAAAATAGCTTACTTCAGCTTTTAAATGCAAACAAAAAGAAAAGAATTAAACATCCTCACTGTTCCTAACAGCCTTTTCTTTTTGCTGATAAGACAGCATAGCTGACTTATAATGGTTTTTCTGAGAGACACGTTTTGTTAGCACACAGCTTGTGACTCTTAAGCACTGGTTATCTTCAAGCATTTACCTTAAAGAAAACTCAGGGTCAATTACAGACAGTGAACATTCCATTGGCTCAGGAACTGCTGGTATATCTGCATTCTCATATTCCATTAATTCAGGTTCATTTGAACTCACATTTCTGAGATCAGCTGTCTCATAAGGATAAGGCTGGCTTGCCTCGTCAAGCAGGAAGTTGTTCTGTCCCTCTGAATCACTGCTTCTCTGAGAACTACCGTAGGGTTTTGAATGAAGCTCATAGGAGCTCAGCCCCTGCTGGTAACCACAAGGATATTCAACAACTTCCCTGGCTCTGTTACTAGAATAATTACGGCAGGCTCTGAGCGTGCTCGGGTCTAGCCTTTGCAACACAGCTGCCCTAGATTGCACTGCTCTAGACGGAAGCTTATCCAACGTGGGGAGTTTAAAGTTGCTAGTAGAATCACCAGCTTTTTCAGGTAAGAGAGCTTCTCTTCTCTTGGGGTTTCTACTACAAGGGAAGAAGTTATTCTCTGTTTCTTTAAAGCTTGTTTGTGACTGGCTTTTCCTATTGCTTCAGGGTTTTACCCACTCAGGTAGGAAACAGCCACTAATAGTACTTCTTGCTCTGTTACCTTGTATGTAAGATTTCCTACGTCTCTCATGCTCTCCACGCATGCACACAGTATCTGGTTTCTGCCTTCCAAATGTTTCACACAGGTCTCGGGACTCACTCAGACCTTCGTATGGGCTCTCCTGCTGATCCAGTAGTTCAGACTCTCTTTCTATCTCTCTTTCATTCCAGTCCCATTCTTTCCACAGCTTCTGCTGCGCTTGCCGCTGTCTCTCTTGCTGTGACACTTGTTGGCTCACCTCCTCTCCTCCTCTAACTATTTGTGAGCGTGTTTTATCACCGTGTCTTTGGGCTCCACCTCCACCCAGCTGACTCCTATCAGGCAATGCAAACTCCCTTTGCTTGCTATCTGGGTGTGTCTTCCTGGCCCTTACCCACGTGTGCCTTGGTTGTCTGTAGCAACCATCTGACAGTTTTTTGTTTACACTGTCATCTCTTCCCTGATCATCGCTACTGATCTGCATTTTCTCAGGCTCCATTAGGTCCACCTTGTGACAGTACCCAGATTCCAAGTATGCCCTTACAACCTTGCATGCACATGGGGCCCTGTACAAAGAATGAGGGTTGATCACCTCAGGAAGCAAGTCCATTAAGTATGGCCCCGAGACATTGACATTATCAGATGCATACTTCCTACAGATTTCAGAATTAAGGAAAAGTAGAATGTATGAGTAGAACCCTGAAATCTCAGTTGTCCAAACTTTGCTAAGAAGTTCACCTGAAGTGGCCCCAGGTTCTTCCTATAGCCCTTCTTAGGATATACTTAGCCCCTGCTAAGTCTTTAGGAGTTTCCCCTTTTGAGATTCTGTATGGGCGACCCCTGCCTATTGTATAGGAAATAAAGGGAGATATGGAACAGATTAGATCTGAAATTACTAGACACGAACTATTGGTTTTAAGTTCTGTTTTGCAGAGTCTTCATACGTGAGTACAAGACCAGCTGCCCATCCATCTAACAGAACCCCTGCATCCTCTCAAGCCTGGAGTCTCGGTGTGGATCAAAGAGTGGAGAAAGACACCGTTGGCACTGCATTGGAAGGGACCTTATGTTGTCATCTTGTTAACCCCAACAGCAGTTAAAGTTGCAGAACTCGAACCCTGGATTCATCACAGTCGAATAAAGTCAGCAGCCATTGATAGCAATGTAGAAAGGAAGGCAGCTACAAAGATATTAGCTATGTGGCAATATTACCCTATACCCCAAGGTGATGCTTTTACACCAGTGTAATATATGATCTAATTAATGAGTGATTTAATTCTCACCCTTTCTCACTTGCGGGTGAGAATAATCAAAGGGGGGAATGTGGCAGGCTATGGCCTAGAGTAGTCTGCAAATATGAAAGGCCTGTAAGTTAGGCCTGGATCCCAACCCCCATTATAGCTAGAAAAGAACAAAAAATCTGTGGAAAATGAGAAAATTGTTTTAAACTGCTTAATAAGAAGTTTTACATGAATTCATAAGTCTTTCATTATTCTCTTGTGTGCGAAAGAAAGAAATGTTTCAATACATGCATTCTTGGAGCTAGGGATAACCTTGCAGTAGAGAAGTATCAAACTTAGAAACTGCACCATTGTTAGAACAGTCCTAAGGGAGGGGGCTGGTTGCTAGGCCCCGGAGGGATCTCTGATTGGACAGGGGCAGGGGGTGTTGGAGCCAATGGGAAGTTGGCATGTATCGAGTTGGAACCAATAGAAAGTTCTCATGTATCAAACTGGAAAAGAGGTATAAATGAGTATGTCTCTGTAAAAACTTTGCTCAGTTCCTTTTACAGCTTTATGTGCACAATAAATTGGCTTGGATCTTTGAACAGACTCCTGGTTTTATTTATTGCATGCTTATCAGCTGCTACAATGTTTCTGTGTGTTTTTTGGAAATCTCCCTTATATATATACATTAACAAAACAAAGTTTAATAGTATAATGTCTAAATACGTGTTTTAAAGTGTTCTTAGGGGGATGGTGAATGGTGTTGAGATGATTATAAGTGAGTTTAGTTATCAAAAATTAATTGAGGGCGCACAAGGCTGAAGGTTCCCCTAGGCCAGACTCCACCGGTTCCACATGTGGCAGCAGAAGTGACGCGGCAGGCCTCGAGCCTTTCCCCCTTTTCACCTGTCGCAGCGCGCTCTCCAGCCGGCAGGGGGCAGCAGGCGCAGGCAGCTCTGCTTCCCGACCTCGCCGAGGCGTCGTCGCTGGGCCGCTGCGGACGGAGCCGGTGAGGGACGGCGGCGCTTCGGGCCTGACCGCCGAAGCAATGGGGGAGCCCAATCGCAAACTCGCCGCCGCCACTGTATCCTGTGGGTCGGGGGAAACGCCTGGCGAGAGGGCTGACCGCCGGTAATGGGGGAGTCCACCGTGTGACGGGGCGCCGGTGCTGCCCCGGGAAGGTCGGACTGGCGGGCCGGGAGCTCGAACGGGGCCAAAAGCGGCTCCGAGTGCGACCGAGGTCCTGTTTCCCTTGGCTCGGTGACAAGAGAGGAGCTTTGGGCTGTGAGAGGGGACTCCCCCGTGTCCTGGCTGAATAATAGCATGGAAGCAGAGGGTCTCTCACTGAGGAAAGAGATTAGTAGCTTTGTGCACCAGCGGTTTCAAGACTGAGAAAACGGCAGAATAGGGAGCCGACTGTGTTGACGACCTGGCGGCGTGGTGTTTGTTTCGTAAGAGCATCTTGTTTCATAAAAGCTAAAGATTTGTGGCAGGTTTCTTGCCTTAACTATATTGCACCTGTATGCCAATAATGCTCCAGAAACTGCTTGTAGCGGTGGTATATAGCTGATTCCTTGGTTGGGTGACCCTTTTTCCATACATCCATCTGAAATCAGAACTAATTATTTCTTGGATTTTGTAGCATGTGATTTTGTTAGTCATGAGTACAAGAATACCAGAGAATGCGTTGTATGACATTAGATCCAGGTGAAGATTGATTGGGATAGGCAGGTACAGTATTTGATAGAAGTGGTAAACCTGCACTGGTGGTTCTCTGGGCAGCAGGCATACATACGTGGGCTTGTGTGCCCAGCTATAAAGCTTATGAGCATTTGTCTCTGCATTCCGGCATTAGAATCTTTTAGGCCTGTATAATCATCTAGTCAGTGTCCAGAAGTATCTATGAATATTCTTTAACTGTCTGCTCATACTGTGGAGGGTCTGGAAGTGAAGTCTGGCTTCAGAGAGCCCTGTCTCTTGTTCCTGTCCCAGCGGAAAGGACAATATGTGTAAGTAATGTGAAGTTTTCCTTTTTGTGCTGTGTTGCGGCTTACATCATAAATTCCTCTTACAGTATTCAGGCAGGAGATTGCTTCAGATTCGGATAACCGACAGCCTTAGTATTTAGACATATGAAGCCTTCTGGCTGAACACTAGTTTAAAAGAAGAAAATGTGGTATTCTATGAACTTTCCCTCAAAACCGAGGCTGGATTTATCTTGGCTCTTCAATCCTTTCCATAGAAGGGAAAAGGAAATGACATTGCAGACTGCTATCATAATTGGTCAGATTCACTTGGCAGCTGGGAGATTTTAAAGTGGCATTGCAGTGGAAAAATGCAGCTCCAGGTAAAAAGAAAGCCATTGTTTAACTTTGCAGATTTACATTCATTAAATAAATAACCTTACATATATCCTTGAGAAGGGAATAACTTTTAGCCAATAGTTAAAATATACATTCATTACTGGCATATTTGCATTTTTGTATGTTTATGTAACAACCAACCCATATGCCATCCTACAAAAAGTTCAACAGAATGATAGAATACTGTTAAGGGTGGAACTAAATTTGCGGTGCCTGTGCCCCCAAATTACAAAAAAAGTTACCTTGATATATTTTTAAATTATTCGATAACGTTTTCTTTGAAGTGATATTTTGTAAAGTTGTAGTACCCAATTTTTAGGTTTTCTGCCAGGCCTCGACAAATTTTCTTGGAATCTAGGAGCCAGCTTAAAAATTTAGGAGCCGGCCGCCAAGACTTCTGTCACAGTGCTCCTACCCCCCTAAAGGTGTATTGCAGCTCCTCTTTTAAGAGCCTGATTTATTGTTTTCCCATTTCCTATGAGAAAAGAGAGCTTAATAAATCAGGCCCTTAATGTGCCATGTCACAGTGCCAACAGAAGGCAGCAGCCCTTCTCCTACCGCCCCCCCTCCCAATAAATCCGTGAGTATGTTGTTAGCAGCATATTGCTGATCCTTTATAGCTGCACCTGAGGCAACTTCGTTTTTTGCTTCACATATCACCATAGCCTGGTAATATATGAAGCAAAAAGAACTATCATAGTTCCCACACCCTGCTTTCACCCACTTACAGCCCTCCTCCCGCCATTACTCAGTCTCTCTCTTGTATAACACCCCCCAGCCATCATACAGTATCTCTCTGTCTTCTTTTCAAAGCCCCCCCATTGCCTTCACCAGTACCTCTCTCTCAAAACCCCCATTTGCCTTCACCAGTCTCTCTCCACTCTCTTATATGTGGGATGAAAGAGGTTTTTTTTTTACCTGGGCTACTGCAATTTTGTAAGCTTTCAGGAAGCCTCTGAGGGGCAAGTCGATTCTGTAGTTTTTTTTTTTAGAAGCAAATATTCCAGCAGGATGGTGGTGTTAAAAACAGGTAGGAGGTGTGACCACCAGGACTTTGGGATCGCTGTGATCAGGCCATCGGGGAGATGCTTTATAAGCCAAACCCGGGCTCACTGGAGACATCAGGCAACATGCGGATAGTATCCCCTGAGCCCTGCAATGTCCCACAGCTGGGTCGACTTCACAACTTGAGTTACTTTTGTAATGCCACGAACCCAGAAGTAATTGCACATGCGTGATTAACACGTATGTGTGTGAGCTATACTCCGAGAGGGGGTGAGCATGGCTGATTCGGGCACGAGCTGGAAACGCTGCCAATAGCTGAGGCTGTGAGTGCTGTGGTGCTCTGAATTTTATAGTCATTTGTAGAAAGACATCCTGGGCGCTAGTTTGCAGTTTTTAGGCACCATGGTGACCTGGCACCCGGATTTTTTGAGCCCTGTAAATAGCAATATATTTTAGTATTATGAGGGAATTTTCAAATAAACCTTGCAGTTGCAAGGTACATAGGCATTTTTATCTAAAACACATATGTTACATTAATTTTCAAAAAAAGAAATTAGTGAATGCAAGCTAAAAGAAACATCTGCAGACAGCTAAGGATAAACTAGTGCATGCGCTTTTGCAAATGTTATCTATATGTGTTGTTTCATCCTCATCTAAAGTGGTTATAGAAAATAAACATAGATGGTAGAATGATGGCCTTTGTTCAGAAAGGAGGCATGCTATGAGTGCTTCTTTATATATGCATGCTGCATTTTGTAATGGGTGTATAGATATTTTACTATATAAGAATAACCATTTAAATACAATTAAACATTGCATATAAAATACAAATTAAGCCATTGTTGGAAACTTAAAATAGGTTAAAAAATAAAAATAGGTGCAGGATCCTGTCTCTAATATCTCCAGGCTAATACTCTTGATCTGTCCGTTAAGCTGTCAGAAAGCCATGTCTTCAGCTTTTTTCTAAAAATAAGGTAAGATGATTCATGTCTGTGTTCAAATAGCAGGGTATTCCAAAACTGAGGTGCTGCTCCAAAAAGTGTACAATCTCCAGTTGTATCCCTCTTCAACTCTTTAGTAAAAGGAATAGAGAAAAGAACCTTAGACTGTGAGCAGGGAGATTTTAAAAGGATGTATTTGACCAAATTAACATAAGTTGCATTTTATGAGAAGGCGTGTATATCAACTTTGTGAAAATAAATAAGTCCACTGAGTATCCACTGAATTTTGATACCTTTTTGACGGGATTTTTTTGATAAGTTTATTTACAACTTTCTACAGTGAGCATTAGGGAATTTATTATAATTCTTGTTGGGCGCCTTCCATTTCCAGATACACTATAAAGTGTGCCAGGAATATTCAGAGTGCCCTTTATTCTGCAAATCCTAAAAAGGAAGTACTTTTTTATCTTAAAAATTCAAAATAGCTGACATTGGATGCAAATTATGTTCTTTGACCTTTTTCACTTGTTTATGACTAGTTGATAAATTTCACTGGAAGATAAAGACCAGCATGGCTCATCTAGGCTGCTCAGCAAGGTGTTTAGGGTTATAACTTCTGCCCCATGCAGGTTATCTCTGCTCTGTGCATTTTACTTTGGGTTGTAACTGTTGCTCTGTGTAGTTACCTCTGTGCATTTTTTTTGAAGTGTGAAAATCATTTAAATTTTGCTTGAAAATACCCCTAATATGTACAACATTTTGGAGCTGATTTAGCACTGCAGCCTCCAATGATTTGGCCAAAGAAAGCAGATTTGCTGTTGGTCTACAGTTGTTACATTGAAATCTGTCTAGGAAACTTCCCTTCTTAATTTTTGGGATTGTGCTCCCACCTTTATTCATTAGCATTTACACATGCTCAATGCTATGTATAACTTCCAACTAAGATAGTTTGTAGACCTGGGGCTTGGAGGAATGGTTGATGGTGGGACGGACAAATCCACCTTGTGGCTATATTGTGCCTTTCTAAGACTGGCTCCCTAATTGCCAGCCACCGTGCATGTAAGTTTATAAAATGTCACCAAATGCTTACTGATGAAAGTATCAAAATATCAGGCAAGAAACTGTTCACCTCTCACCATGTGGTTTTTAAACTTTTAACCTCAAAACATTTCTTATTTCATTTTTATATTAAAAAGAACCTGTTGCTTTTGTCACCCTACTGTACGGAGGAAAAAGACCTCAGAAATGGCTGTATATTATTTTTCAAGGGTTCATGTTATCTCTATCATCAATCTTAACATACCTCCTTATCTCTTGTTTTCAATGTTCCATCACACTTTCAGTATTACCGCTGTATATGCACTTTACTTTTCTTTTGCTGCCACGTGCCTGCACCAAGCTTCTGATTTATTTATTTTATTGTTCTTATATACCGCACTCTTAAAAATCAGCGCGGTTTACATAAAACGAATATTGTGCCAGTCGACACTTAACAATGAAACAGGGGAATGAAACTTGGACTTGAACAGGGGAGCTATATACAATATTAAGAGAAATAACTACAATATGTATACACTGATACTTCAGTGGCACTCTGTCTCTTTGGACATTTCAGTTGCAGAATCAATATGGCCACCACTTCACTTTAGCTACATCAAGACTGTCATTGCAGTGAACCTATGAAAGGACATAGGTTTTGTTTGGTATAGGACAGCCTTCTTTCTTGCTGTGCCAAAGGTACCTTCTTTCCACTTGTGCTGTGAATGCCATTGTCAGCTGTGTCATTGAAAAGATGCCTCTTCTTCAGTCTAGCCAATCACCTATTCCTGTGCGGATATCCAGTTTAGTCCTCCACAATCGGGTACTGCCCCTCTCACTGCAGCCTGTAGACTGGACCAATCAAATCTTCTGTAGTACATATCCAGCAGGAGCTCCCAGAAGCCCCCCAGTGTGTCCAGTCTCGTTGCAGATAAGAAGGTTGATAACTTGCTCAAGCAAACCTTCGATACGGATGCCGTGTCATTGCAGGCCTCTATCTGTGGGGCTTGGGTGGCTCGGTCGTGTCTGCGGTGGTCACAGCAACTGCGCTCGAGCCCCGGACTAGACCAGCAGGGTCTGGTGGAGGTGACCCGGCTGGAGTCCGGCTCGGCTTACCTGGCGGATCTGTTTTATGATTTGATCCGCGCGTTGGCTAACAGTATGGCATCCGCGGTAGCAGCGCGCCGGTCCCTCTGGTTGCGCAGCTGGGCGGCGGACAGTTCTTCTTAGGCCCGCCTCAGTAAGCTGCCGTTTAAGGGCAGATTATTATTTGGGGAGGCTCTCGAGAAATTGGTAAAGGATCTCGGTGAGTCCAAAGGGGGCCGGCTTCCGGAGGATGAACCAAGGTCCAACCGGTCCACCTCGTCGGCGCGGGGATCCTTTCGGGATCAGCGCAGGTTTCGGCCCTCCCGCCAGTGGTCCTCGCAGCGGGGCCGGTTTGGAGCCCGTAGCCAAGGATTTCGGGCTTTCAGGGGAGCCGGCAGAGGCTTCTCCGCAGCCGGCTCTTCTTCGGGTTCTTCCTTTGGACGCAAGCCACAATGACGCCAGGCAGGCTCTGGAGGGAGGACCGCTTGTCGGCGGTCGCTTGCGCGACTTTCTTTCCTCTTGGGCCCAAATAACGTCGGATCGCTGGGTGCTACAAATTATAGAGGAGGGTTACGCTCTGGAATTTGCGTTCCCACTTCCAGATTCCTTTGTTCTGTCTCCCAGCAGGGGCGAGCAAAAGACGAGGGACATCCGCGTGACCCTGGCTCGATTGTTAGCGCTGGGAGCGGTGGTTCCAGTGCCTCCCTTGGAAAGAGGCGCTGGTCGCTACTCCATCTATTTTGTGGTACCCAAAAAGGGCGACTCTCTGCGTCCGATTTTGGATCTCAAAGGCGTGAATCGCGCGCTAAGAGTGCCGCATTTCCGCATGGAAACCCTGCGGTCAGTCATTGCAGCGGTGCGAAAGGGGGAGTTTTTGACGTCCCTCGATCTTACCGAGGCCTATCTGCACATTCCGATACACCCAGCCCATCAGCGGTTTCTCCGCTTCGCGTTCCCGTGGGGCCACTTTCAGTTCCGGGCCATGCCGTTCGGCTTGGCTACGGCCCCGCGCACTTTCACAAAGGTGATGGTGGTGGTTGCGGCGGCCTTGCGCAAGGAGGGCATTTTGGTCCATCCTTACCTGGACGACTGGTTGATACGAGCAAAATCCGGTCGAGAGTGCCTGCGGGTCACGAGCAGGGTGGTAGCTCTGCTGCGATCCCTCGGCTGGGTGGTGAACGAAAGAAAGAGTTGTCTGCGGCCCTCGCAGGACCTGGAGTATCTGGGGGTGCGCTTCGACACTGCTCGGGGGCTGGTGTGCCTTCCCGAGCGCCGCGTCCTGACGTTGCGGGCTCTTGTCCGACTATTTCGGGGGATGCCCGCTCCGTCGGCGTGGTGGTACCTACGGCTTCTCGGAACGATGGCGGCGACCTTAGAGGTGGTTCCGTGGGCGCGGTTCCACATGCGCCCGCTACAGAGGGCGCTCCTTCGTCGCTGGTCCAACCAGTGCGATTCCTTGCACAAGAGACTGCCCTGCCCGAAGGCAGTGCGGCGGTCGCTTCGGGGGTGGCTCTCCTCCGAGAACCTGACGCGGGGGATTCCCTTGGAGCCTCCTCTGTGGGTCCCCCTCACTACGGATGCGAGCCTAGTCGGCTGGGGAGCACACTGCGAGACCCGCTTCACGCAGGGGGTGTGGTCCTCGCAGGAAGCGTCTTGGTCGATCAACCGCCTCGAGCTTCGGGCGGTCCGACTAGCCCTGATGGCCCTGGAATCTCTGCTCCTGGGCCGGGCGGTCCGAGTCTGGTCGGACAATGCGACCACGGTGGCGTACATCAATCGCCAAGGGGGCACAGGGAGTGTGGCCCTGGAAACAGAAGCGACGGCCTTGTTCAGCTGGGTGCAGACTCGGCTGCCGGCGATCTCGGCGGCGCACATTGCAGGCGCCGACAATGTCCAGGCCGACTTTCTCAGCAGAGTGCGGGTGGACCCCGGAGAGTGGGAGTTAAATCCTCACGTATATGCGCAGATAGTTCGGCGGTGGGGTCCGCCCATCATGGATCTCATGGCGACCTTCCAGTCGGCCAAGACAAGCCGCTTCTTCAGCAGACGGCGGGAGCGGATGTCCGAAGGACTCGACGCTCTCATTCAGCCGTGGCCGACGTCCGGGATGCTGTACGTTTTCCCCCCGTGGGCCCTGATCGGTCGGGTCGTCCAGCGCATCGAGGGCCATCAGGGCCGGGTGCTGCTGGTGGCTCCGGATTGGCCCCGGAGGCCCTGGTATGCCGACCTCGTTCGGCTTCGAGACGGCGTGCCGTGGCGCCTTCCGGCGCTACCGGATCTTCTTCTTCAGGGCCCCTTGCGGATGCCCCAGGTGGCTCGGTTCTCGCTTACGGTTTGGCCATTGAGAGGGCTCGGCTGAAAAAGAAGGGTTATTCGCCCGCGGTGATTTCCACCTTACTGCGGGCAAGAAAGTCATCCACTTCTCTTACTTATGTTCGAATTTGGAGAATTTTTGAGGACTGGTGCTCCCGGCGTGGAGTTCGGGCGGCGACGGTCTCGGTGCCCGTCGTGCTCAGCTTTCTGCAGGATGGCTTCGAGAAGGGTCTCGCGGCCAGTTCCCTGAAGGTCCAGTTGGCCGCGCTCTCTTGCTATAGAGGCAAGGTCTTGGGCCGCCTTCTTGGCGCTCATGCGGATGTGCGGCGTTTCTTGACCGCCGTGTTTCATTTGCGGCCTTCCCGCAGAGCGGTGATTCCTCCGTGGGATTTGAATTTAGTTCTGCGGGCCCTGGCTCGGGAACCCTTTGAGCCCTTGCGGAGGGCATCCTTGAAGGATCTCACGTTGAAGACGTTTTTTCTGGTAGCCATTTGCTCGGCACGGCGCATCTCGGATCTACAGGCCTTGTCATGCCGAGAACCTTTCTTGTCTTTTTCTGCGGAGCGGGTTGTGCTCCGTCCGGTTCCCTCCTTCCTGCCAAAGGTGGTGTCTCCTTTTCACCTGAATCAGGCAGTATTTCTACCAGTGATTTCGGCGGCCTCGGTCGAGTCGGTGGACAAGGGGCTTCACCGGCTTGATGTGGGCCGCACGCTGCGTCGGTATTTACAGTCTACCGAGTCATTTCGGAAGACTGATCGGCTTTTTGTGCTCTTTGGGGGTGCACGGAAAGGGGAGGCGGCGGCTAAGGCCTCCATTGCTCGATGGCTTAAAGAAGCGATCGCCTCCGCGTATCTGTTGCAGCGGCGGCCGGTTCCGGAGGGGCTCCGGGCTCATTCTACTAGGGCTCAGGCGGCCTCTTGGGCGGAGCATGGTCTGGTTCCACCAGCGGAGATCTGTAGGGCGGCCACTTGGTCGTCTCTGCATGCTTTCAGCAGGCACTATCGCTTGGATGTGTCAGCGGCTCGGGATTCCTGTTTTGGTTCGGCGGTTTTGCGCGCCGGCCTACAAGGTCCCGCCCGGTCTTAACTGCTCTGTTACATCCCGATTGTGGAGGACTAAACTGGATATCCGCACAGGAAATGGAAATTACACTAACCTGGTAATTGTAGTTCCTGTAGGATCCAGTTTAGTCCTCCTTCCCTCCCGAATATCTGCATGATCTTGCGGCGCGCTATCCCGAGCGGGAGATTCTAAGATAGTTTTGCGTCCCGTTCGGACCTTAGCGGCAGTCGTGCTTATAGCTATGGCTCTTCCCTTTCTTTTGGGGTTCCGTAAGCTCCTTAGTACCTGGGGGGAGCTCTGTGTCAATTTAGGGGCGTCGATTCCGGCGCCGTGCAGTGTTCTGACTTCCTCGTTTGGGGAGGGAGTTGGTTATTCCAGGGGGGGAAGTACAAGGTTTAATGTTAATCTGATAATAATCTGATGTGTTGCTTCGTTCAGTATGCTTTGTTACTAGTATACTGGGGGGCTTCTGGGAGCTCCTGCTGGATATGTACTACAGAAGAATTGATTGGTCCAGTCTACAGGCTGCAGTGAGAGGGGCAGTACCCGATTGTGGAGGACTAAACTGGATCCTACAGGAACTACAATTACCAGGTTAGTGTAATTTCCATTTTGCTTACTCACCAGTCAGTGCTTCACAAATCTGCTGAATTAAGCCATTTGTTATGATGGCTCTCAGTCCTGCATTAGCAGGTCTCTCTCACTCAAGAGCAAATAACACAGGTACACTAAAAAAAATTTTTTTTAAACTGCCTCTAATGTTTCGATTGATTTTTATGTTTTTTGGGAATCCAAATCTGGTAACCAATTTGCTCCATCATGTACAGATTTTTTGCTACATTGGGTTAGCAGTTTGAGGTGAACGTTTCAGATTGAGTGCGATCGAGATAAAAGTTTCTTGGATGAATTCTTTATACTAATTGTTTAGTAGTTATTCAAATAAGAATAAAGAAAATTGTAACAAGGCAGCACATAAGAATAGAGTAATGTCAACAAAACACACTGTGATGGTAGCAAAATTGTCTGCACTTAAAACAGCCACATACATGTGCACAAACATTGAGCATATAAGAGCGAGGTTAGACGCAAAGCAAAGCAAAGAAATGTGCAAAAAATGTTGTACAGGTATGTATGTAAGAATAGAAAACGCAAACCGCACCATTGCAATACATGAAGACAAACACCCGATGGTGTGAAAATAAAATTCTAATAAATGAGATCCGACACTGTGGTAATAACTAGCAAATTTTTATTTCAAAGTTTAGTAAAAACACGATATTTGTCAACACAGTTTAGATTTTAAAGTCATTCTTGGGTCAATCAATCTCCTGGTGGGCCCGTTTCTTCTTCCCCCGAATGCTTCTCTTGGTGCGCTGCTTGGCGTATTTTTCATCTGGGGTTTCCCGCAGCAGCAACCAGCAGAAATCAGCCATCATAGTGGTGTTCCATCTTCCTTGGTACCTTCTCTCTGCGTCCTTGATGTCCTGGTGAAACCTTTCACCTTGTTCTTCACTGTACGCCCCCAGGTTTTCGGGAAAGTAGTTCACATGGGAGTGCAAGAAATGGACTTTCAGGCTCATGTTACAGCCTTGTTCTTTGAAGGCATTGAGCATCCTGGCAACAATATCCTTATAGTTCTCATCCCGCCTGTTCCCCAGGAATTTGAGAACAACATCCTTGAAGGAATCCCAGGCTTCTTTTTCCTTCTCAGACATCGTTTCAGCGAATGCTCCATCTGAAATGAGTTTCCTTATATCAGGGCCAACAAACACTCCTTCCTTTAGCTTTGCTTCAGAAAGTCGGGGGAACTTTGAGCAAAGGTACCGAAAGCACTCACCATCTTTTGGAAGGGACTTGATGAATTGCTTAATGAGACCCAACTTAATGTGGAGAGGTGGTAATAGAATTTTATCACGAGGTACCAAGCTCTCATGAAGAACATTTTTCTCACCGGGTCTCAAATACTCCCGAATTGGCCAGTCTTTTTTCCCCCAGTGTAGGTCGCGGGCCCGGCTATCCCACAAGCAAAGGAAGCAGGGATATTTGGTGAAACCGGATTGCTGCCCTAATAGCATGGAGAGAATTTTAAAGTCTCCACAAATCATCCACTTATGCTCATCATAACGAATCTTCTGAAGAATCAGGGCCAAATTCTCGTATTTTTCTTGGAGAATAACAGAGTGAGCAATAGGAACTGAAGCAAATGTGTTGCCATTATGAAGAAGAACACCTTTTATGCTGTCTTTTGACGAATCAATGAACAGCCGCCATTCAGCAGGATCATACTTGAGTTTAAACTTTTCCATCACTCCGTATATATCGTTGCAAAATACCAAATCTTCCTCTTTGCTGAAATACTTCAAAAATTGTGTCTCGCGGTTGCGGTACCAATAAAAAGTTGTTCCTGGTGACAATAGATTTTTCTGTTTAAGCCGAGAACCTAGCAGTTGGGCAGCATCTTTTGGGAGTCCTAAATCCCGGACTAAATCATTCAATTCAGCTTGAGAGAAAAGTTCAGGTTTCGGATCTGATTCAGTTTCAAACTCGGAAGTACTGGACTCATCGGGAAAAGCCATCTGATGAGTCTCATCATGATCAGAATCGTCCACACAAATATGATCCAAAGATTTTGGTGGTTCAGGCACAGGTACTTCGTTGCTATGAGGCATAGGCCTAATTGCTGAGGGAAGGTTGGGGTAACTTATTACGTTCTTATTTTTTAAGTTGTATCCCTTCACAATGCAAGAGCAAAAATAGCAGTCACTGCTGTGGTCTCTTTGTTCACGCCACATCATAGGTATTCCGAAACGAAATGCTTGTTTTTTACCTTTCATCCATAAGCGTAGATCTTCCTCACATGTCTTGCACACTTTGTGAGGAGCCCACGGTTTGTCTTGATCGCCTAACTTCAAACCGAAATAGGCGAAATATACTTTTTTAATAAATGCAGAAATGTTCCTCTGCCGCTTTTTCACGGTATATTCCCCACAAATAAAACAAAAACTGTCCGGAGAGTTGACGCAACCTCTGGCTCTGTGAGCCATCACAAATACACAGCACTGCAAACTACAACTGTAGTGAACCACTTCGGAATAAAGCTGGATTACGACTGAGCAAATAAAAGGTAATAATGAACTTGCAAGAAACTGAAATTTGACAGGAACGTTCATGTCGCAACCACCGTGTTTGAGCGAGCGAACGAGGCGAGGCGAACAGGAAAGAACATGCGCCAGCGCGAGTACTGGATTTAGCCCCCCGCCTCCCAATTGTCCTGTTAATGTATAAAATGAATACAAAACACTCTAAAATATCATGAGGGAGTGTTTCTAGTTAGTTAACCATTACAACCTCTATTTTGGGCCAAGAAAATAAACTGCAGTCGGCTAAAAAGAAATTATGTGAACATTCCTTATATGGGTAAGAAATCTAATTTTGCAAGAAAACGTGACGTGATGGAACATTTTGGCTATTTTTCCTGGATTCAGCACCCCAAAATCTATAGGAATCAGTTGCAAAACTGGAGGCAGTTTTTTGGTAGTGTACCTGTATAATCCGTAATTGCAGGTCGCTGCACTGTCTTCATTTTCAGCCATTTTTCTTAGAACAGTTTTAATAGTCCATAAGTGTTTAAAAATCTTCCTTTTTCTTAACTTAGCGATTGCATCCCTTATTAAATGTTAAAATAAACTATTGGAATTTGTTTTCAAAAAATATATACAGCCTATAAGGGCAGAATGAACTGCTGCTCTTGCTATAAATTTTGCACTCTGCCCTCTGCACAAATCTCAGTAATGATTATACCATGTTCTTGTGTGCCACTCAAACTTTGGCAAATTAATACTGGAAAACAAACTTATACAAAAACCTTTATCTTACATATTGCTTACTTTGACTTAATCAATGCTGGTTAAACTGTATAATCTATGCACTTGATGAGTAACTAGAGCCCTAACAGCATATGTTGCTTCAACTCAAAAGGTCCTACTGCAATTCCCTTGGGTCTATGCCAGGACATATTATCCAAACAAACCTAAAAACCCATCTCTGCTCCCTCCTGAACAAATAAACCCTCCCCTGTCTCTCCCTCATTCTGCCTATCAGCTAATATATCAATTATAAAACATTGTAACTGTCCAAGCGCATGCCTAGATTGTAAACAATGGTTTACTAAAGGAGTTTCTAACTTCCATCTTTTTAAACAATTCCGATGTTCATTGAGTCTTACTTGGAAAGGTGTTTTTTTGTCTCTCTATATATATCTTCGAACATGAACATTTCAGCATATATATTACATATGTAGGAGTGGAGGAGTAGCCTAGTGATTAGAGCACTGGCTTGGTAACCAAGAGACCAGTATTCGATTCCCACTAGCACTCCTTGTGACCTTGGGCAAGTCACTTTACCCTCCATTGCCTCAGAAGAAAGGCCTGGCAATCTGCTTTGGCTGAGAAAATTCAGGAAGTGCCAGGTCACCAGGAGTCAGCACGTACTTGAAGGCACACATTGCATTTGCAATACATATGTGCAGTTGCAATCATGATAGTTAAGCTTATAAATTTTCTGATCCATAGAATTCTTACATTTTGTCAATTCTAATGTTATGATACATGTTTCAGTTTCCACATTTAGATTGTACTATTTCCTTCTCTTGATTATTCCTATATAAGCCATTATTGGAAGGAGACGCATTCTTTCAGATTTCTAGATATATTATATGCAGACCTTAATACCCTATCTTTAAATATGTCATGTACACCTAAGATGGACCAATATTTCCTTATAAGCTAAGTCATGTTATATGACAGATTAGAACACCTCAATAGACAGGTAAACTTGTCATCTACTAGTCTGCTCCTCTATTGAAGTAACAAGTCACAATTAATATACAAAGCTCTCCTATAAGATTCCATAACAACTGCCAATGGATGTCCTCTATCTATGCTTAATTAGTTGCTGGGCTTGTTTCTTAAATTCAACCACACTAGAACAAATTCTATAGAATCTTTAAAATTGAGAAAATGGTGCATGTTTTGGAAGTGTGAAAATGTGTTCCTATCTGTTGGCTTCTGGAACTCAGTGGTTTCGAAGCCCGACTCGGTTCTTGTTATCAGCTTATCTAAAAAATGTAACTCACTTTCTGAACCTCTCCATAAGAACAAGAATATCAGGGGACATTTCAAAGGCATTTACAGAGTTTGCAAACTGTGTAAATTCCACTCTGCGGGATTCAGTGGCTTTAGCACGGTTATCGAGCTGAATATCCCCAGGCGCTGCCACTACACACCCTGATGCTAAGCTGTTAGCATCGAGGTGGGGTAGAGACCGCACCTGTCGCTAACTGGGCAGCAGCGTTATTGATCCACTGCCCGGTTAGCCATCAGCAAATGCAGCTAACCTGGATATTGAATGCCAGGGCCGGATATGACCCCAGCGTGGAATATCCATGTTCAGTGCTGGTGGCTAGTCGCTTTAGAAGTGCTAGCCGCCGGCATTGAATTTTGGGCCCATCATCAATAAATATTTTACACAAAATTAAATTTCTGTTAAATGATGATTTGGCTCAACCTACATGATCTGCCATATATACATTTATTAACAAAGGTACCATTGCAGCGCCCATTATAGTACCTGATTCTTGCTCAAGAAAATGTTGTCAAACCTGGAGCATTGAAAATAGAAGATAAGGAGGTATTTTAAGACTAATGATATAGATAACACGAGCCTTTGAAAAATAATATAGGGTGATTTCTGAGGTCTCTTTTTCTCCTTACATATGAATAGTAAGGAGACTGAAGACGACAGGATTTTTTTTAAATATAAAAATGAAGTAAGATATGTTTTGAGGTTGAAAGTTTAAAATCATATGGTGAGAGGTAAATAGTTGTTTGCTTAAAGTTCATAAAATGTGCCTCATACACATGACATGGCAGTTTGTAAAATCACAGCATATATGTGTGTAAGTAGTACTACATACACATCGTAGCTACTTACACATGTATGTTCCCACTGTGACACTGCTTATTGTTATGTGTTGGTTTATAAAATATCTCTTTCTCTTGTATATAGTATGCTTGTATCTTCAGTGGCTCTATATGCATATTATAGAAGGCTCAGTGTTTGCTGAGCCTTTCTTTAAAAAAAACCTGGATTAAGGGATTCTTTTACTAAAGCCTGTTAGAGATTTGCACTTAAATGCATTGTGAAGTGCAAAGCCTCTATGGTAACTGCTGGGGGCATGGCCAACATGTTCCTGGCAGTTACCGCATGGATGCATACCCTAATGCATGACAGAGTTAATGCAGGTGTACCTAATCTGTATCTTTATCGTCATTTGATATACCGCCCTAGGCAGCAAGGCATCAGAGCGGTTTACAAAAATGTAAATTAAAAATAAGGAAAAGAACGCCAATCATATATAGGACAGAAAAGAAAGAGAATGAAGAAGAGAGCAATGGGCAGACAGGGAGAAGAGGAGAAGAACGTAAACTAAGGGAATGAGCTAAGGGGGAGACTGCTCAGGGGAAGGGGAGGGAAGGTCATAAACCAACTGAAACAGGTGTGTTTTGAGCTGAGATTTTAACTGTAGAAAGGAGGTCTCTGCCTGTAGTGAGGCAGGTAGGGAATTCCATAAGGCAGGAGCAAGGAAAAGAAAGCAGAATGACGCGTTTGTTCCAAATGTGCATGGGAAACTGAGGGGAAGGCTAAGCTACATATAGAGAAATTAAGTGCAGCTACGCTAATTGCTACATTGACAGCTAAGCGGATAGCAATCGCCGCCGTGCTAGCTCTCCATGCCCACATTCCGACCCTAACCCACCCATTCTCTTCCCTGTGTGGTAGTCATGTTTTATATGACCTCATATACCTGCCTGAAGTCCTACTCCACACAGCAGTACCTTCATTCATGTAGATGCCTAGTGATGGGAGCTTTCAGAAACTTTTTATTCTAATAGTATGGCCTTGCCGCCCTGAATAAGTTGGTATGAGCTGATCTTAGAAGCTAAGCAGGGTCGGGCCTGGCTAGTACTTGGGAGACCACTTTGGAATACTAGGTGCGGTAGACTTACGGGTGTGTTTACTAAAGGATTTAACGTGCGTTAATGAAAGTTAACCCACATTAAATGCCTAGCTTCTTTTTATTTCAGTGGGTGCAGTTGCATTTAATGCGCATTAACTTCATTAACATGCATTAACCTTTAGCAAACATGTCCCTTAGTGTGCGGAAGAGAGGCCTGCCAATATACTTCCAGTTGCACCTTGCCTAGAAAAGCCCAGGGGCTAGGTTGCCAGACGTTGGAATTGACTTGACAGGACATGTACACACACACACCACCTGAGGAATGCAATATCATAATGAGGAGTGGCCTAGTGGTTGGGACATGTTGCCTCGGGCCGGAGGTTTGAATCTCGCTGGAAGACAGCAACATTGGGATTCTAGTCCCACAGGCGCTCTTTGTGGCCTTGGGCAGGCCACTTAACTCTCCATTGCATCAGATACAAACAGATTGTGAGCCCTTTGGGAACAAGGGAAATGTATACCATACCTGAATATACACTGCTTTGACGCAGTGAAAAACAGTATATAAGCATTGCTAAATAAAAATAAAAAATAAAATAATTTAACAGACATCAAGAAAGATTAATTCTTTAGAAGTGGTAATATCTTGTTTGTGTGTTCTTAAATTACATTCACCTCTCTATTATGGCTGGTTGCTAAGGCTTAAAGGACATGAATTACACAGGTACACTACCAAAAAACTACCTCCAGTTTTGCAACTGATTCCTATAGATTTTGGGGTGCTGAATCCAGGAAAAATAGCCAAAATGTTCCATCACATCACGTTTTCTTGCAAAATTAGATTTCTTACCCATATAAGGAATGTTCACATAATTTCTTTTTAGCCGACTGCAGTTTATTTTCTTGGCCCAAAATAGAGGTTGTAATGGTTAACTAACTAGAAACACTCCCTCATGATATTTTAGAGTGTTTTGTATTCATTTTATACATTAACAGGACAATTGGGAGGCGGGGGGCTAAATCCAGTACTCGCGCTGGCGCATGTTCTTTCCTGTTCGCCTCGCCTCGTTCGCTCGCTCAAACACGGTGGTTGCGACATGAACGTTCCTGTCAAATTTCAGTTTCTTGCAAGTTTATTATTACCTTTTGTTTGCTCAGTCGTAATCCAGCTTTATTCCGAAGTGGTTTACTACAGTTGTAGTTTGCAGTGCTGTGTATTTGTGATGGCTCACAGAGCCAGAGGTTGCGTCAACTCTCCGGACAGTTTTTGTTTTATTTGTGGGGAATATACCGTGAAAAAGCGGCAGAGGAACATTTCTGCATTTATTAAAAAAGTATATTTCGCCTATTTTGGTTTGAAGTTAGGCGATCAAGACAAACCGTGGGCTCCTCACAAAGTGTGCAAGACATGTGAGGAAGATCTACGCTTATGGATGAAAGGTAAAAAACAAGCATTTCGTTTCGGAATACCTATGATGTGGCGTGAACAAAGAGACCACAGCAGTGACTGCTATTTTTGCTCTTGCATTGTGAAGGGATACAACTTAAAAAATAAGAACGTAATAAGTTACCCCAACCTTCCCTCAGCAATTAGGCCTATGCCTCATAGCAACGAAGTACCTGTGCCTGAACCACCAAAATCTTTGGATCATATTTGTGTGGACGGTTCTGATCATGATGAGACTCATCAGATGGCTTTTCCCGATGAGTCCAGTACTTCCGTGTTTGAAACTGAACCAGATCCGAAACCTGAACTTTTCTCTCAAGCTGAATTGAATGATTTAGTCCGGGATTTAGGACTCCCAAAAGATGCTGCCCAACTGCTAGGTTCTCGGCTTAAACAGAAAAATCTATTATCACCAGGAACAACTTTTTATTGGTACCGCAACCGCGAGACACAATTTTTGAAGTATTTCAGCAAAGAGGAAGATTTGGTATTTTGCAACGATATATACGGAGTGATGGAAAAGTTTAAACTCAAGTATGATCCTGCTGAATGGCGGCTGTTCATTGATTCGTCAAAAGACAGCATAAAAGGTGTTCTTCTTCATAATGGCAACACATTCGCTTCAGTTCCTATTGCTCACTCTGTTATTCTCCAAGAAAAATACGAGAATTTGGCCCTGATTCTTCAGAAGATTCGTTATGATGAGAATAAGTGGATGATTTGTGTAGACTTTAAAATTCTATCCATGCTATTATTTATTTATTTATTATTTATTACAGTTGCTTATATACCGCACTATTCGGCATCAGCGCGGTTTACAGTATAACAAAGTGACCAATACACACATTCTGTTTGGTTTTACATCGAACAGGAATATAAACTTGGATAACAGGGGCTGAACTATATACATGAACTATTTACATGGAGTATGCTATATACATGAGGTAAAAATTCCTATACATGAGGTAAAAATTCCTATAACATTCCTATAACATTGTTGAGTTGCTCAATAAATGATGAATCCGTTTTGAGTACTTGATACCTTGTGAGTATGTGCTGCAAAAGGGCGGTGATTCTTAGGTGGTGCTAACTAAATTCATCGCTGGTTGGGTAGTATTGGAGGAAGAGGTGATATTTGATTGCCTTCCTGAATTGGGTCAGGTCTGCTATAGCTCAAATGTCTGGTGGGAGTGCATTCCAACATTTGGGGACGTAAAGGCTGAAGGCCCTATTTGCTGTTGTATTATTGCATTTTGTCAAGGTCTTCGGGGTTGCTAATAAATTTAGGGCTGTTGACCTCCTAGCTCTGTTGGGTGGCACTGTATGGATGAGATCCGTAAGTGCTGTGGAGGAAAGGTGCTTGATTGCCTTGAATGAGAGGATTAATGTTTTGAAAATAATCCTTCCGTGTATAGGTAACCAATGAAGCTGTTTTAATATCGGAGTCACGTGGTCTCTTCTGGAGGCTCCATGAAGAATCCTTGCTGCAGCATTCATGGCCAGTTGTAGCGGGTTTAGTGTGGATTGCGGGAGACCTTGTAGGATGGAATTGGCAAAGTCAAAGTGCGGCAGGATCAGTGCTTGGTATATGGTCCGGAAATCATCTGGCTCCAGTAGGGAGCGCAGATGTCTGAGTGAACGGATTTTAAAATAGACCGCTTTGACAATGTTGCTTATATGACATTTCATGTCCAGATGTTGGTCTAAAGTGATCCCCAGGTATTTTATTGTTTCTTTGGTTTGTAATTCCGCTTCCTTTACCTTTATATGTGTCGGTGGGGTGAAGTCTGGGTCTCTAGCGATGAATAATACCTCCGTTTTCTTGTGCTGGATGCGGAGGTTTTGTGCTTGTAGCCAATCCGATATGGTATTGAAGCATTCTATAAGAGGTGTAAGGTCCATTTGCACGGTTGAAAAAGGCATATATAGTAGGATGTCGTCTGCATATATCAGACAGCTCACGTTAAAAGATCTAATGATGTTGCAGATGGGCTGCATGTAAATGTTGAATAGTAAAGATGACAATGAGGATCCTTGCGGCACACCTTGTGTTTGATGGAATTGTTTCGATTCTTCAGCTCCAGATTTAACATATTGACATCGGCCATTTAGATAGGAACTGCACCAATTGAGTGCGGTATTACAAATTCCCTTTTCTTTCAATCGTCCGAGGAGAATCTCATGATGAACCGAGTCAAAGGCTGCAGCGATGTCTAAAAAGATGAGCACAAAGCCTTGTCGGATGTTGTCAATGCCTGTGAAGATGTTATTGAATAAGAAGGTGAGAAGTGTCTCTACTCCATGGTATTCTCTAAACCCGTGTTGGCAATGATCCAAGGGCGCTGTGGAGTCTATATGATCCTGGATTTGCCTTTGGACCTCTTTCTCCAATATCTTTGCTAGTATAGGAATACTAGCTATTGGTCTGTACGATTCGGCTTGTTGCGGATCAAGTTTAGTGTTCTTCAGTAACGGCCTGATAGAGGTTTGTTTGAGTGTTGTAGGGAAGGAACCAGTAGTAAAGGAATGTTTTGTCAGTTTTGCGATGAATGGACTAAATTCCTTGCGTAGCTCCTTGATCCAAAAAGCCGGACAAGGGTCTGTTTGTGCAGTGGAGGTACTGAGGGAAGCTATTGTATCTTCAATGCTTTTTCTAGATGGTGCAGAAAACTTATTTAAAGGGGTTATGCCGGTATGGTCTTGGAGTGAGGCTGTTGATATTTTGTCGGTCTGTATGATCTTTGACTGGAGATAGTCAGCGAATTTTTGTGGATGGATATCCACGTGTTGTTCAGGAGTTGGTTCTTTAGAAAGGGCTTGCACCAAGTTGAAAAGATCCCGTGGTTTGTTCAGAGATCTTTTCAAAGTGTCAGTGTGGTGCTGTTTCATTTTTATTGAGATCGCTTCCCTGTGCCTTGTTAGGTGGAGTTGGTAGGCTGTCAAATCTTGTGTGGAGAGTGATCAGGCAGCAATCCGGTTTCACCAAATATCCCTGCTTCCTTTGCTTCCTTTGCTTGTGTTACTCTATTCTTATGTGCTGCCTTGTTACAATTTTCTTTATTCTTATTTGAATAACTACTAAACAATTAGTATAAAGAATTCATCCAAGAAACTTTTATCTCGATCGCACTCAATCTGAAACGTTCACCTCAAACTGCTAACCCAATGTAGCAAAAAATCTATACGTGATGGAGCAAATTGGTTACCAGATTTGGATTCAGCGCACCAAAAAACGTAAAAATCAATCGAAACATTAGAGGCAGTTTAAAAAAAATTTTTTAGTGTACCTGTGTTATCATTGTTTTGATATATGAAAATATTTTAGAGCAACTATGGATAATACTATCTAGTATTTACAGTATCTTTTTTTGATCCTGTGGAGGTTCTGGTTATCTTGTCTTTAACTTTTCTATTTTCAATTCATCCTACTTTATCTGTCCATTTTATTTACTTTTTAGGTTGGTTGTCCAGTCCAGTGTACGAGATAAAAATGACCAGGATATTATTCCTATCGGCAGCCACTTTAAATGTGTGCAAGGTATGAGAATTTCCTCTTGCCACATTGTTTCATTGTGCCATGGTCTACTTTCATATCAAAACTTTTTTTTTTGTTTCTTGCCCCTGTTCATTGTTAGGAGTTCTGCAGATATCACCTGTCCCTTTCACAAAGTCTCTTCTGCTACAGTGATTTATTTCTACCCCTCCTATTTTCAAGGCTAGCTTCAAGAAAGACAAAAACACAGGCTGCCTGTTTGTTATAGTTTTCTGTTCTTGTTTTGTATACGCTGTGAAACTGGTATGTCTTGAGATGGGGACAATTTTCAGAAATACCCATATTGAGGCAAAGTCCGCAGGTAATGGGATTTGCAGATTTCTGTAGGTACTTTATTCCTAGGAAATGATCATATTTCCCTTTGAAAATTGCATCTGCTTTTTCTGTGGGCATTTAATCCAGTGGAAATAACACATGGAGATGTTTAACATATGTAGACTGTATTTTTTTTATTCTCCTAAGCTCAACACACCCTTGGGAATGCCTACTCCTACTTAAGATAAAAGTATGTATGTTGTTGATTCCTTTGCATTCTTTTAGCCAGGTAAGGAGTGTGATAGTAATTGGATGGTTTGCCTGAGAAAATGGCTTCTGAAAATTGTCTGCATAATTGATTTTACAGAATTAATTTCTTCTTTAAAAAAAAGCAGGCTGTAAAGTACAAATACTGTGACATAAAGATGTATTTCCTCTTTCTCTTTTAGTATCTTAGGCACACTTGTATATGGGGCACAGTGGAGAGAAGCATGATGGATTGTAGCTCAGTAGAGTGGATGGGAATGTAGGGGTATTTGTTTATTGCAACTTTTGTTATAGTGTCCTTTGTGGTTACAGCAGAGCTGTTTACAGTATCTAAAAAAATAATCTAGAGACTCTAAAGTAGGAAGAGAAAAAAAGAGAAAAGTGCAAACTAAACCATGAGCCAGCCCCTCCCTCTGCCCCAACTGTCAACAGAACTAGTCAAGTTCAAACTCTAAGGAGAAAAAGTGAGCCTTAAGCCTTGCTTTAAATCTTCGGTGTGGGCTTTCTATGTGAACATATTGTGGTATAGAGTTCTATCAAAGAAGGGTCAGTATGTAAAAGGCAACTTGTGTGTGTAGTCTAGTCTTGCAGGTGGAGGGATAATAAGCAGTTTATCATCTTGGCATTGCAAAATGTGAGCAGCTGCATAGGGAATAAAGGCATCAGTCATGTAGGCTGATCAGACCCAAGAAGTTTTAAAACCAGCCTCGGAATCTTGACTTTTATTCTGTAAGCTATACAGAAAAGCTGGGTAATGTGATCTGACTTTCTTTTTAGAGAAATGAATAAGCTAATAGAAGTTGCATATATGGAGATTTGTGTTTTAGGTATGTGTGCATGTGCTGTGCTACACTCCTCCTCCTCTACTCTACAGGCACACATAGCTTAGCTCATTCTCAACCCACAAACATACACAGTTTACCTCTTGAAAGACCGTAATTGATATATTAATGTAGTCCCGATATTTCTACTTTCAGAATGAACATAATTTACCTCTGTCTTCTGTTTTGTCAGCTCTGGGCAATCTGGTTGTCTTGTGCTGTGGGGCAGAAGAGCTATGTTGCAGGAGAGAGGCCATGGAGAAGAAAGAGGATGCTGTGTGTGTGTGTGTGCTCTGCTGTCGTGTGTGTGTGTGTGCTCTGCTGTCGTGTGTGTGTGTGTGCTCTGCTGTCGTGTGTGTGTGTGTGCTCTGCTGTCGTGTGTGTGTGTGCTCTGCTGTCCTGTGTGTGTGTGTGTGTGTGTGTGTGTGTGCTCTGCTGTCCTTCACGTTTTTCCCACCTTTCCCCTTTTGCGTCAAGTTCTTCTACCCTAGTTGCTTTTCTTTCCTTTCTCTCACTCTTTCCATCATTTCCCCCTCTCTCCCTTCTCTGTCGACAGCTGGAGCACATTTAGCAGATGGAGGAAAATCTTGACTTAAATAGTTCATGCTTTGTCCACAGCTCCCCTAGTACTTAGCTAACGGACCCAGCCTCCTTGTCAACCCTGCTTATTCCTGCCACAAGACTTCTCTTCTTCAGTGTGCGGTTGACCATTTTCCTCTGTTTTTTCATTGGCTGATACGGCCTGGCATCCATCCTGTCACTATAGGGCTGTTTATTTTCTTCCATCTACGCTTTGGTTGACATGTCTGGCATTTCTGCCAGCTCTGCTCCTTCCTACCGCTGGATTCTTTAATTTATTTATTGCCACAGCTTGGTTGCTTATTTTACTCTACTTCCTCTTAGCTGATGGGGACTTGGTGTCCCTATAAGTCCCACTGTTATCTTTTCCTAGGCCATTGGTTTTTCCACTCTATATGTTCATCTGTCCATTTGCAAACAAACATGAATATGAATAGACACAGAGATGGATGAAAGCCTCATCCATAGGTGCTCCGCTGTAGCGGAACTTTCCTCAAAATGTTTGGGAACTAGTTATGTAGATTTCCCATATTATTTGCTTTCTCAGTTCTTTGGACATGTAAAAGTTTGTTGATTTTGAAGAAGTCAAGTATATATGAACACCGCTGCTGAACATGGTAGTTCTTAGCACTACATGAATGTTTTTCCTTTCTATTTGCTGTTCTGGTATTTCTTTTAGCTTTAAAATGCTGGTTCATGAGCCAAGTGTTAGAGCCACGTTCTGATGGTTTTTCTTAGCTCTAGCAGTTTATTCCATTTAAAACATCTTCCATTAGCCTTTGAGAGCGGTAATCTCTTTACCAGGTCAGTGTTTTCATTGATGAAATGAATAATGGATCTCAAAAGCCAGTAAAATAAAGTCTGTTTCAAGAAAAATTGCATCAAAAAGCCACACAGGCCTTCAAAACAGAGGTTCACAACCTGCTCATCATGGACCCTCTTGGTCAGTCTGGTTTTCAGTCGGTCCACAACAAATGTGCTGCATGTTTATTGTGGATATCTTAAAAGTTAGACTGGCTATCTGATCCTGAAAGACAGAGTTAACTGCTGCTTTTGAGTCTTAAACATGGAACCTAAACCTTAGATTGAGTATCACTACTTTAAAAGACAAAGAGAAAAACTAAACGGTTTTAACTTTCCTCTTTCTCATCACTCCAAATATATAACTTTGTAAGGCTCTTGTTCTGCTGTTGGTCCTTAGAATTTGCTAGGAGCCTGCCAGAACTGTGCCTGCTTCTGTGAATTTCCATCCTTATCATATCTGGTGAATGTGATTTTTCTCCAGGACCAAGCAGGAAATCAGTCCTCACATATGGGTGACATCGACGTTGATGAAGCCCTTGCGGAGCATTTCCCCAGCTTTCCAAGAAAGCCTTTGGGAATGCAGGCACGCATGCACGGTTCCCTTCCCGCCTAAAGGTGCCATCTTGCTCAGTCTCTCGTTTTCCGTGAAGCACACCGGACGTGAGTCCTAGTCATCCCGGAAAATTGATTTTTTGCGATTCTTCGCTATTTTTCTTCTCCGGTTCGACGCCGGTTCCCCTCCCGCCGGGTTCGGTACACCGGTATCGAGCCCGATCTTCCTTTTTTCGTTTTTTGCCCTTAGTGGCTGGCGTTCACGCCCTTTTTTCTTTTTCCCTGGAAGGCCGGTCCTTTGACCTCGCGGGGACTCTTTTTTTTTTCCCCGATGACTTCCAGCGGCTTTAAGAAGTGTGATCGGTGCAAGAAGCTGATGTCTCTCACCGACACACACGACTGCTGCCTCCGGTGCCTCGGTCCTGATCACGACCCTAAGACGTGTGGACCATGTGGGAAAATGTCGTCCAAGGCACTGCGAAGTCGTCAGCACCAAAAGGAAAGGCTTTTCTCTGACTCGGCCTCCGGCCGGGCCCGGACCTCATCTGAGGCCTCGACATCTCGGGAGTCGGATCCCGAGCACCGTCGTTGCTCCTCGGACAGGGGGCCCCCGACCGGGAACGCAAGAGGAAGAAGAGGCTCGCGAGGGCGTCATCAGAAGAGGTCCCTGGTTCCTCGAGGACTAGGTCTCAGACCCCCGACCGTCACCCCGGGCCCGTGGAACAGGACAAGCCTTCCAAAGTCCCTCGACTGGAGCCGGAGTCTGCTGGACATGTAACCCCAGTAGTCCTCATGGACTCTCCTCCCAGGGAGCCGACGTTGGGCCCAGCGCTGCCGGGGTCCGAGTCGGGAGCTGCTGAGTCTCCTGAGCTAAGTCTCAGGTTGACAGCCTTGGAGAGCAGACTGTCTGCCTTCATGGAACAGCAGCGGGCACTGATGGCCAGCCTGTCTGGCGCATCTGCCCCGACCACCGGGACATCAACATTGAAGTCTACCCCGGAGACCGAGCCGATACTCGAGGCCATGAAGGCTCGAGGTCGACCTTGGTCGCGGTCTCCCTCGACCTCCTGTTCGGGACCGAGGGTGTCGACACCGGTGCCTTCGGCGTCGGGGCGGGTGCTCGCAGGCCCCGCGAGGTCGGACCCCGATTCCTCATCGGACGAGTCCGCATGGGAGATGGAGGACGAGGAGTCCCCCAACACCTTCAAGACTGGGTACGTCCCGTCGGACTCACCGCAGTCTGAACCCCGGAGTAGATCCCCTCCGGGAGGATACCCGGTTCTCGGAGTTCGTCCGGGATATGGCCACTGCGTTGGCTATTCCTGCGGACCCCGAGGAGGAGCCTCGAGCCGAGGAGCTCGAGGCCCTGCAGTACGACTCTCCTCCGAAGGAGGCCTTTACTGTTCCGGTTCCTCCGATGCTGGAACGGCTCCTCTTCCGGATGTGGGAGGCACCGGCCTCGGCGCCGGTTTTAAGCAAGTGGGTCGATTCGATCTATCGACTCTGGAAGAGTCCTGGCTTTCAAAAGGTGCAGGTACCACACCATTCCATGGTGGTGGAATCGGCCATGCATCGCCTGAAAAGTCAGAAGATGCACTCCGCGGTGCCCCCTGGCAGGGAGGCCTGAAACCTCGATGGTTTTGGTAGAAGGTGCTTCCACGGCTCGATGCTTGCTTGCCGTGTCCAGTCTTACCAGCTGTACATGGGCATGTACTTGCGAGACCTGGCCAAGGAGTTGGCCGGGTTCTCTGCTGGTCTCTCCGGGGAACCCTTGCAGAGGTTGAAGTCCTTGTCCTCGGGGATTCGGGAATGATCCAAGTTTATGTCCCGCGCTGCCTACGATGGCTTCGAGGCTTCGGCCCGTGTTGCGGCAGCCGGCATCACGGCTCAACGCCAGGCATGGCTGCAGTCATCGGACCTCGAGCCATGGGTTCAGGACAAGTTGGTCGATGTCCCTTGCCAAGGTGAGAACCTTTTTGGCAAGCCCATGACCGAGAAGGCCGCACAGCTCGAGACCGAGCATCTTACAAGGACAAGGCTGTCTAGAAAGACTTCTGCCCCTTCTCACAAGAAGAAGGGCTCGGGTAAAAAGCCCTTTTACCCGAGGAAGGGCACTGCCTACAAACAGTACCCACAATATCAGGCTGCCCAAGCTGCCCCTCAGGGTCAGCAAGCCAAGGGGCAGGGTAATGGGCCCCGTAGGCAGAGGACCCCCAAGCCTCCGGCCCCTGCTCCCACTCAGCAGGGTGGGGTTTTTTGACTCCTTAGGCATAGCCTCTCCGTCCCTGCTCTCCCAACCCTGCACAGGAGGTCGCCTCGCTCTGTTTGCCCACCAGTGGCCACTCATCACTGGAGACAGTTGAGTGTTAAGCATAGTCCACAGGGGCTATGCACTACACTTCCAACAACTGCCTCCTCTATACTTTCCAGGGGAGCCTCCAAGGCCTCCCCTGCACACAGATCTTCTCCTTCAGGAGCTACAAGGTCTGTTGGTGGACAGGGCAGTGGAGCCTGTGCCTCCCCACTTACACGGTCGAGGGTTCTACTCCAGGTATTTCCTAGTACCCAAAAGAACCGGTGGCCTTCGACCTATTCTAGATCTCCGCAACCTCAACAAGTTCCTGGAGAAGGAAATGTTCAAGATGCTTGCTCTTGGAACCCTTCTGCCCTACCTCCAGCAGGGAGATTGGTTATGCTCCTTAGATGTAAAGGATGCATATACTCACATCCTCATTCATCCAGACCACAGAAAGTACCTCAGGTTCATGGTGGGAGGAAACCATTATCAGTACAGAGTACTACCTTTTGGCCTCACCTCCGCTCCCAGGGTCTTTACCAAATACTTGGCAGTGGTGGCGGCCTACCTGAGAAATCAGTGTATCTTTGTCTTCCCCTATCTGGACGACTGGCTCATCAGGGGTCAGACGTGCCAGGAGGCCAGACAAGCCACCCTCAGAACTATTGCTCTTCTTTAAAGCCTGGGATTTGTCATAAACTTTGCAAAGTCCACTTTGCTCCCATCCCAGAACTTGGAGTTCATAGGGGCAAGGTTGGACTCTCGTGTGGCAAAGGCATTCTTACCAGAAGACAGAGCCCAAAGACTGATAAACTTGGCAAGCCAGTTTCTCAGCAGTTCACTGGTCTCCGCCAGACTCTGCCTGAGGCTTCTTGGTCACATGGCTTCGACAGTACATGTGACCCCCAATGCCAGGCTCCATATGAGGCCTGCACAGTGGTGCCTTCGGACTCAGTGGTCACAGGCCACAGGCAGCCTCAGAGACAGGATAAAGGTGTCCAGACAATTTCTGAACTCCCTCAGCTGGTGGCTGCACCCACCCAATCTGCTGCAAGGGGTGCCTTTTTAGATTCCTGGGTTCACAGTGGTGGTGACAACGGACGCCTCCCTGCAGGGCTGGGGAGCTCATTGTCTAGGCAAGTGCACCCAAGGCCTGTGGTCTCCCTGGGAAGCCGCACAGCAAATCAATCTCTTGGAACTCAGGGCTATTCGGTTAGCCCTCAAAACTTTCTCTCCAACCCTGGCTCATCAGTCTGTCCTGGTTCAAACGGACAACCAGGTAGCCATGTTCTATGTGAACAAGCAGGGCGGAACTCGGTCCCGGCTCCTTTTGTCAGGAGGCACAGGCCCTTTGCTTGTTTGCTCTCTGGCACAACATGCTCCTCAAGGCTGTGTATCTCCCTGGCCAGGAAAACTACCTGGCCGACAGGTTGAGCAGGATTCTACAGCCCCACGAGTGGCAGCTCCATCCTTTGGTGTTTCAGAAGATTTTCCTGAAATGGGGGCTTTCATCCGTAGATCTGTTTGCCAGTCCTCTGAACAAACAGCTGCCAAAGTTCTGCTCCAGGCAACCGCTTCCTCTGCGGATAGCAGCAGATACTTTTCTGATTCCCTGGTCTCAGGGCCTGCTGTATGCGTTTCCTCCCACGCCCTTGGTGGCCAGAACTCTGTTCAAGATTCTTCAGGACAAGGCCTCGGTCCTGCTGGTGGCTCCCAGGTGACCGAGACAGCCTTGGTTTCCACTTTTGCTTCAGCTGGCAGTGGATTCCCCACTGCCTCTGGGGTTGCAACCCAACCTTCTGTCTCAGGATCAGGGTTCCCTTCTGCACCCCAATCTCAAAGCTCTCAATTTGATGGCCTGGAGGCTGCAAGGGTAGTTTTGGCTCCCTGGGGCCTACCTCAGGACGTTGAGGAGGTTGTCCTAGCCTCCAGGAAACAGTCCACTAGGAAAACCTATGCTCTTAAATGGAAAAGGTTTTCCGTGTGGTGTCACCTGCGTACAGAGGATCCCCCCTTCTGTACTGTACCAGTTGTGCTTCAGTACTTACTGCACTTATCAAATCAAGGACTTAAGTCCAATTCTGTTCGGGTCCACCTCTCAGCTTTAGCAGCTCACCACTGTCTGGTGGAAGGACATTCTCTATCTGTTCACCCCTTGGTGTCCCGGTTTCTCAGAGGCTTGCTCTTGCTCAAGCCTCCAATCCGTCATCCTGCTCCTGAGTGGGAGTTGAATGTGGTCTTGCAGCAACTGACTCGCCCACCTTTTGAGCCAATGGCTACTTGTCCTCTACGCTTCCTGTCCTGGAAGACACTCTTCTTGGTAGCCCTAACCTCGGCTAGGCGAGTGAGTGAGCTTCAGGTTCTGGTCTGTGACAGGCCTTACACCAGATTCTATAGGAACAGGGTAATCCTCAGGACTCATCCAAAGTTCCTCCCAAAGGTTGTCTCCTCTTTCCACCTCAACCAGGAGGTGGTTCTTCCAACATTCTTCCCTAGGCCTCACGCAAGCCAGGCTGAAGCAGTTCTGCATACCCTGGACTGTAGGAGGGCCTTATCCTTCTACCTTGACCGTACGCAGGGGCACAGAAGAGCTACTTAGCTCTTCATATCTTTTGACACTAATAATTTGGGGTTAGCTGTGTCCAAGCATACCTTGTTCATCTGGGTGGCTGACTGTATCACCTGGGCTTACAAGGTGGCTGACCTTCCTTTGCAGGGTCGGGTCACGGCCCATCGTGTCAGGGCAATGGCTGCCTCCGTGGCTCATCTCCGCTCTGTACCGTTGGTAGACATCTGCAGGGCTGCAACTTGGTCTTCAAGCCAGACGTTTGCGCTCATTACTGTCTGGAAAGGGAGTCCCGTAGGGACAGTGCTTTTGGCCAGGCAGTACTCCGGAATCTCTTTGAGGTTTAGGCAACTCCTGCCCTCTGTTGGGCTACCGGTGGAGGTTCTGTCAGTGAAAAGCCTTTCTTTGATGCTGGGACTAGAGGGAGTTCTCTTGTTCAGCCTGGGTTCCTGGTAGCCCAGAGCTAGGGAGTCACCCATATGTGAGGACTGACTTCCTGCTTGGTCCTGGAGAAAGAGTAGTTACTCACCTGTAACAGGTGTTCTCCAGGAGCAGCAGGAATCAGTCCTCACAACCCTCCCTCCTCCCCTGGGAGTTGCAGTTGTACATAGTTTATTTTTACTTTTTTGTGTGCTGGTTTTAGCTATGTCATTTGACTGAGCAAGATGGCTCCTTTAGGCGGGAAGGGAACCGCGCATGCGTGCCTGCATTCCCAAAGGCTTTCTTGGAAAGCTGGGGAAATGCTCCGCAAGGGCTTCATCGATGTCGATGTCACCCATATGTGAGGACTGATTCCTGCTGCTCCTGGAGAACACCTGTTGCAGGTGAGTAACTACTCTTTACCACAACTGATCATTTACTTCTCTTTCTTTTGTTACAGAGGCTGATGAGACCCTCCTCATTGATATCCCTACAAACAGTGAGTCTGCTGCTTAGCAAGGTTCTCATCTCTGTCACTTTCCTCATGTGCTCTTCCTTACTCCCACACATACACTGCCCAATTGTCATTGCATTCACACTGTCAAAATGAGGACTATTTTTGATACCAAATCTGTCTGTCCAGCAATTGGTCTAGAGTTTCTTAAAGCATTAGATTCTAAAAGCACTAGATTTCTAAGTGTTAGAAATCTAGTGAGGTCTCTTTTTCCCCTGCACAGGTGACGCAGATTCTGGCATGGGTGAATTGGGGATTTTTTTTTCTTAGAAATACAGCTTGTAATTAATTTCTTTAAAAAAAAGGTTTATATATATTGAGTACATTTCTGCTTGAAGGCGAGGGAAAACTCTAATTGGTTTAGCACATCTGAAAGGCATCCCTATGCACTTTGTATAGATAAATAATTCATAAATCTGCATATAGCCAAATCTCATGGTGAAAAGTTTTGATTCACAGTATTGGTGCCTGATTTGTATGAAACCTGCCAGAGGATAGAAGGCAGAAAGGTTGTTATTGTCATAAAGTTCCAATTGACTAATTTGAGGCACAGAGAAATGTGGAATTCCTCTTCGTCTCTCCAGGCCAGTCCAGGCACTTGAGGGTTGTCAACCTTCTCCAGCAGCTGAGGACTGAAAAACTGAAGTTTTACTGAAACAGTATCTGGCTCCCCCTGCTGGTCAAACCTCAGTCTTTCAGTCCTCAGCAGCTGAAGGAGACGTTTATGATCTGGCTCCTGTAGAGAGAGTAGAATTATTGTTTTAAAGTTTACCTTCCTTTTTAATTTTCTTTTATTTGACCTTATCCTCTAAAGTTTCCATCGGGGAAGAAGTTCTAGCAGAGTTCTTCTCTTCAGCCGCACTGATTGCTTTAAGCCATTTTACCTTCCCACAGAGCAGTAGAGGCAGAGCCTACCTCAAACACAGCTCCGGTCTCGCAGGGGAAAACGGACAGTGGTTCTGGGAGCCCCAGTAACCATCTGTCTTCCTCAACAATCACAGACACTCCACCGCTAGCAGCGGGAGCGAAGGTCTTGGGGGAAGGTTCAGCGCTTACCGGAGTACTCCTTCACGAGGTCAGTCAGATCCCGGGGGTTTAGTTTGGCGGTGTAGTTTTGGCGCGCAGCATACCGGCTCGGCACGATTCGGCGGGATCGGGCGGCGGCGTGTTGATCTGGGAATTAGTTGCGCTTGCCTTTTGTTTTTCTCTTCTTTCGTCGCTCTTCGGTTCGCCTGTATGGAAACTAGTCTGGGGTCTGGTGAGTTGTTAGGGGGACTCCATACTGTCTCAGGGACGGCGGCCATTTCTGTTTCATCAAAGATTTTACCTTCCAGTTACACAAGCTCTTCAAAGAAAAAAGCAAAGGCTAAAAAGCATATTACAGTGGGGGAAGCTCCTTCACTATTACTGCCTGCAGCTCAGAAGAATTTGGAAGCTTCATTTTCTGCTGACTTTATTTTAGCTTTACATAAAGCATACTGTTTAAAATGGCAGCAGGCTCAGCTTAAGGACCAAACCCCTCCACCCTCCCAGATCCTAGAGAAAGGCTTTTCTCCTTTGGACGCGGGGGAGGGTACCTCTAAAGCAGTCTGATTCACAGGGGAGTACCGAGAGCTTCAGTATGCCACTCCCGGAGATCCATAGTGTGGAGGAGGGAGAGATCTTGCTGGACCCGGTCCTGGATCAGTGGGCCACTGATTTAGAAGAAGGGGAATTGGGAGCCAGCGAAGATCCAAGTCTGTTCAGGGTATTTAGGAAAGAAGAATTAGGAGCGCTTATTACACAGACGCTGGCAACCTTGAATATTGTGCTGCCACCGGCTCAGGAGCAGCCTTTAGAGGATCCTCTGCTTCAAGGGTTTAAAACTGAGCAGAAGTGTTTTCCAGAACACAGAGTTCTGAAGCAGATGGTGGAATCTGAATGGGAATGCCTGGAGGCTACCCTTCAGGGGGCTCAATCTATCGCCCGGTTGTACCCATTAACGCAAGAGGAGCAAGATTTATTGAAAATGCCAAAGGTAGATGCCTTAATGTCAGCGGTAACCAAGAAAACAACGATTCCTGTGGAGGGCGGAGTGGCCCTCAAGGATTTGCAGGATAGGAAACTGGAAACTCTGTTGAAACAGACATTTGAGACTTGCGCTCTTTCGCTGAGGGCAGCTATCTGTGGGGCGTATGTTTCCAGGACATCTATTCGATGGATTCAAGGAGGTGCGCAAGCCAAAGGAGATGAAGAGGAAGGCGCGAAGCTGGAATCAGCCTCGGCTTATCTAGCGGATACTTTCTGTGACCTCATCAGGATTTCAGCGAAGTCCATGGCGGCGGTAATCGCGGCTAGAAGATTCCTTTGGTTACGAAATTGGGCGGCGGATGTTCCGTCCAAGACACGTCTTAGTAAACTGCCATACAAGGGAGTTTTGCTTTTTGGAGCCGCTTTGGATAAAATTGTGAAAGATTTAGGGGACTCCAAGGTAGGGTTGCTTGCCGGAGGACTGTCCGAAAGACCTAAGGCCTGGCGATGGGCATAGGGCACCATCGCGGGCGTCGCGCAGGCTCAGAGGATCTCGGTTTGCCCCATATCAGAGGGGGCGTTTTGTGGCTCGCGGGCAGTCCTTTCGAGGGGCGTGGGGGTTCGGCAGATGTTATTTTACCACCCAGCCAAACTCCAACAAAAAGCCTCAATGAAGTGAGGTTGGTCCAGACGGAAATTCCGGTGGGAGGACGCTTGCAGCAGTTCCTTTCCATTTGGGCCACCATAACTACGGATCTCTGGGTTCTCAAAGTTATACGCGACGGTTATGCACTCGAACTGGCTCGGCATTTATGGGACGCTTTTGTGGCGTCGCCATATGGGTCTGCGGAAAAAGCAAAGGTGGTGGCCGAGACGCTGCAGCGCTTGTTACAGCTTCAGGCGGTAGTTCCGGTTCCGCACAACCAGTTAGGGTGCAGTCGATACTCGATTTATTTCGTGGTTCCCAAAAAGGAGGTCTCCGTTCGTCCTATTTTGGATCTCAAGCATGTGAACTGCTGTCTGCGAATTCCGCACTTCCGCATGGAGACTTTAAGGTCGGTTATTTGTTCGGTGCAACCAACAGAGGTGCTTACGTCCATAGATCTGACAGAGGCCTACCTTCATATTCCCATCAGGCCAGAGCATCAGAGGTTTTTGCATTTTGTGGTACCCATGAGTCATTTCCAGTTCCAAGCGTTGCCGTTTGGGTTGGCTACGGCACCGCGAACCTTCACAAAGGTGATGGTGGTAGTAGCAGCGGCATTACAGCGAGAGGGCGTGCTAGTGCATCCGTATCTTGACGATTGGTTGATTCGTGCGCCGTCTGTTTCGGAATCGGAGGTGGCAACAGCGCAAGTGGTCAGCCTTCTAGAACAGCTGGGCTGGGTAATCAACCTAACCAAGAGTCAATTGCGGCCGGTTCAGAGACTCCTTTATTTGGGTGCACTGTTCAACACAAAGGTAGGAGCGGTGTTTTTGCCGGAAGGCAGGATACAGAAGATTATGGCTCAAGTAAGGGCATTTTTGTGCATGAAGGCGCCCACAGTGTGGCATTACTTGCAGCTCCTCGGATCCATGGCGGTGACCTTAGATTTGGTACCCTGGGCTCGAGCGCACATGCGGCCTTTGCAGCACGCGTTACTGACAAGATGGTCTCTTCAAACTCATCCACTAAGTCGGAGACTGCCTCGTTTGCAGGAGGTGAGCGACAGCCTGCTCTGGTGGTTGGATCCCGTCCATCTCCGGGCAGGGATGCCTTTGCGCCAACCGGACTGGTTACTCCTGACGACGGACGCCAGCCTAGCGGGCTGGGGGACGCATTGTCAGTCTCGGTTCGCTCAGGGAGTGTGGACGCCGGAGGAGTCGGTTTTCTCCATCAACCTGTTGGAGCTCAGAACGGTATGATTGGCACTTCTCGAGCTTCGCCATCTCGTCGAAGGGAAGGCGGTGAGAGTTTTCTCCGACAACTCAGTGATGGTGTCTTATATCAATCGGCAAGGAGGAACAGGCAGTGCTGTACTTTTGGAGGAGAGCCAGCAGTTGATGAACTGGGCGGAGGCCCACCTGTTGGCTCTCTCAGCGGCACATGTGGCAGGCAGAGACAATGTGCAGGCCGATTATCTCAGTCGACCTGCGATCGATCCAGGAGAATGGGAGTTGAACGCGGCAGTGTTTCACGATCTAACCTGCTGATGGGGAGAGCCAGTAATGGACCTTATGGCCACGTACAACAATGCCAAGGCGAGTCGGTTCTTCAGCAGGCGCAGAGAACGTATGTCGGAAGGGCTCGACGCTCTTGCCCAGCCATGGCTGTCAGTAGGGCTGCTTTATGTGTTTCCTCCATGGCCTCTGATAGGGCGAGTTCTTCGACGCATAGAACATCACGGCGAACGCGTGCTTCTAGTGGCTCCGGATTGGCCCAGGAGACCGTGGTATGCGGATCTAGTCCATCTTCTGGCAGACAATCCGTGGAGATTACCGGCTCGAACGAACCTCTTGAGTCAGGGTCCGCTGCTTATGCCGGACGTGGATCGCTTCTCGCATATGGCTTGGCTCTTGAGCGGCAAAGGTTGAGGCATAGAGGTTATTCTCTGTCGGTAATAGACACTCTCTTGAGGGTCAGAAGATTTTCCACTTCCCTAGCATATGTTCGCGTTTGGCGGATCTTTGAACGCTGGTGTGGTGAACGCGATCTATGGCCGGACAATTCTCTCGTGCCTGACGTTTTGTCTTTTCTCTAGGACGGTTTGGATAAAGGCTTGGCGCTCGCCACTCTCAAAGTTCATTTGGCAGCGCTGGCATGTTTTCGGGGTAAGATACAAGGGAGGCTGCTCTCAGGCCATCCCGATATTCTACGGTTCTTGAGAGCAGTGAAAAACATGCGTTCTCCAGTGCGACCAGTGGTTCCTGCCTGGGATCTCAATTTGGTTCTGGAGGCTTTGGCGAAACCTCCCTTTGAGCCAGCAAGAGAGGTGCCGCTCAAAGAACTCTCCTGGAAAACCGTCTTCTTAGTAGCCTTTGTTCGGCGAGAAGAGTGTCGGATCTTCAAGCGCTGTCATGTAGAGAGGCTTTTCTGCAGTTCTCGCAGGAAAAGGTGGTGTTGCGTCCAGTTCCTTTCTGCCGAAGGTGGTGTCCAGTTTTCATGTAAATCAAACGGTTTTTCTTCCAACTTTTAGGGATAAGGAGGGGGAACCCGTCGATAGGGTTCTCCGAAAGTTGGACTTGGGTAGAGTCCTTAAAAGGTATCTACGGTGAACAAAGCCGTTTCGCAAATTGGACAGGCTGTTTGTGTTATTTGGAGGTCCGTGAAATGGGGAAGCGGCCTCCAAGGCCTCCATCGCTAGATGGGTTAAATGCACCGTAGCAGTGGCGTATCAGGCGAGCGGAAAAACTCCTCCGGAGCGTTTCCGAGCTCATTCAACTCGTAGCCAGGCGACGTCCTGGGCCGTGCTAGCCTTGATACCGCCTGTGGATATTTGTAGAGCAGCTAAGCATTATAGATTGGATGTTCAGGCCAGAAGGGATGCAAGTGTAGGAGCGTCGGCCATCATTGCGGGCCTAGCGGGCCCCTCCCTGAGTTAGGTACTGCTTTGGTACTTCCCTCAAGTGCCTGGACTGGCCCCGAGAGACGAAGAGGAAGAAGAAATTAGACCTTACCTGCTAATTGTCTTTCCTTGAGTTCTCTCCGGGCCAGTCCAGGTCCCATCCTACTCCGTTGGCGATATATCAGTATTTGGGTTTCAAGCATCCGCTGGAGTTTGGGGAAGTTCTCTTCTTACACTTCAAAGTATAGGGCTGTCTGGCGGGAGGTTCAGAAGGTGTAGTGCTGGATCTTCCTTTCATAGACACTAGCGGATATGGTCTACGGGGGCTTCCTAGGTTTTAAGTCGGGGATTGCTTTCCGGAATGTCAGTAAAAAAAACAAAAAAACAAAAAAAAACTCACGTAAGCAGACGGACAGAGCACGTGGTTTTAGGTGGGCTCAGTTGGTTACTTGTCTTCAGCTGGTGGGACAGTTTCACATAGGTTCTTTAGTTTTCATTTGGCTGCTTGTTACATTAAGACTGAGGTTTGACCAGCTGGGGGAGCCAGATACTGTTTCAGTAAAACTTCAGTTTTTCAGTCCTCAGCTCCTGGAGAAGGTTGACAACCCTCAAGTGCCTGGACTGGCCCGGAGAGAACTCAAGGAAAGACAATTAGCAGGTAAGGTCTAATTTCTTCATAAGGGTCGGCAAGCAAGTTGTTGATACATTAATTTAGTCTAATCTTTGACAAGCTTTTGATGTGATGAAGAGAGAGGATAACTGTTGAAAGCTTGTCAAAGATACATTAAGTTAGTCCACTAAAAAGATATCACCTACAGTTGTTCCTTATTTCCATACATCCAAGTGGACTAAAATGGCAGCTACATTTCTAGGCAGAGAGAAATAATGTGAACTTCTCAAGTCCACATGCAGATCCACGAGAGAGTAGGATTTGAACTTACGAGTAGGGTCACTGGGAATACTTTAAAAAGTTTTAACAATAGAGTTCAATGATTTGTCTTTGGTGTTTTTCTGTTTGTTAATAAATTCTGGGATTTTCCCCTGTGGTGCTGTATAATGCAGCATTGAGGAATCCTTTGCAGATTTTTAGCTTCATTTTCCACTCTCTCCAAGATATTAGAGAAGACATCAACTGGAACATGGCTTTAGTCTTTGGATATCATTTTATAAGATCTTTTACAGTTATGGGCCCTTAAGTTATCCCACAGTGACATGCCTTAAGCCATTCTAGATTTTCAGTGTTCATGGTGTAATTGTTCACTCTTCCTGTAGTGAAAGGGCATGTATTGTATTAAATAACCACCGTTTTTGCTGCTAAATTGTGAGTTTTGTCTGTTTGTCTCCACATATTTATCTATCTATTTGTCCTTCTTGGTGGGTTCCCTTACCTACTCCCTTGCTGTGTGCCCACTGTTCAGGAACAGCCTCCATTGCTGTAGAGTTTTAAACTATCTTTCTCTTAGTCTACCTGAGTGACTGCCCCTCCCCCCTGCTGAGGCATTGTTGTAGACCTCCATTTCCTGTTGTGCATGTGGGCTTGCTCAGATTGCCTTTCTGTTTCTTGAGAAGAGCAGTGCTTTCCAGGGCTCTCCCAAAAGGTAATTTTTGCTGAATTTGCTGCTAAATTGTGAGTTTTGTCTGTTTGTCTCCACATATTTATCTATGTATTTGCCCTTCTTGGTGGGTTCCCTTACCTACTCCCTTGCTGTGTGCCCACTGTTCAGGAACAGCCTACTGGCCAGAGACACTTAGGTTCCCACCCACCCTACCCCTCGCCCCACCCACCCCAGGGGCTACATTGCCTATATAGTGGTCACATACGTGCCATCTGTCGTTCCTAACTTGGGTAACGCCCACATCTTCAACTTTTTTTATTATTCTTCCTCTTCTGGGACTGCTTAATCAACAATGTTGTGTATTCAGTGCAATAACTGTGGTACTTTCATTCAAAGAAGAATCATTTGGAGCCTAAGAGCTTGTCCTATATGCCTAAAGTCAGCTGCCATGCATGAAGAACTGACTCTACTAAGGAAAGACCTAGCAGCCATGCATAAAGAAGTGTCTCTACTGAGGGAGGAACTGGCTGCAATGAAGCTCACCTCTTCTAGGATACAAACTGAACAAAGTCCACCACCGCTCCCACAAAGAATCAAACACCCCAGGAACAAATGGATCACAGTGGGTTCCGGAAGATTGCGACCTGTAATGCAGAGACATCCTACACATCAAGAGATATCCCTGCAAAATGCCTTCTCTGCCTTGGCTAATGAGGATGCCCAACCCAAAGAAACTGAAGGGCCCTTAAATGAGTCAGACAATGCCCAATCTCCTGCTAAAGCACCAAATATGAAGAAAACCTCACCAAACAGAAAACTATTACTACTTGGAGATTCCATCATCAGAGGCACCAACTTGGGAACACAGTTCAAAGGAGAGAAGATAGTCATGTGCCTACCAGGCTCTTCAGCCAGCAGGAATACAAACCAAGTTGTTGAAATACTTAGCGCAAAAAGTGAGCACTCCAAACCGGATGTTATTATCCACTTGGGCACAAATAACCTGGCTAGAAACAGTGCCTCTACAGCCCAAAAGGACTTCCAATCTCTGGGAGAGAAACTCAAGCCCATTGTTAACACTGTTGCATTCTCAGAAGTTCCACCTGTTCTTGGTAAGGGGACAAAAAGGCTGCATCGCATTAACAACTTTAATACATGGCTCCAGACCTGGTGCAAACAAGAAGGATTCAGATTTATTGGCAACTGGGGCAACAGATGGACCAACAAGAGACTATACTGTGCTGATGGACTACATCTCTCTGTCGCAGGGAAAAGAAACCTAAGTGAAAAATTCAGGCAGTATGTGGATATGCATTTAAACTAGGAAGAGGGGGTGACGGATGTGGAAGGTCAACATCTGCATGCCACCCCCTGCAAAAGCAGAACAACATCAGAAACAGCCACACTCTTAAACCACACATCAAAAACAAGTGGGAAGAAGTGGGCAGAATAAAATCAATGCAAAATACACACAAGCCAGGTAAATGCTGGAAAGCAATGAGCACAAATGCTCGAAGCTTAGCTAAAGAAATTCCAGACCTGGAAGCCCTAATGGTGGAAACGGATTTGGACATCGTGGCCGTTACGGAAACATGGTTTAATGAATCACATGATTGGGATATAGCTATAGCTGGCTATAATCTATTCAGAAGAGACAGAGAAAATGGAAAAGGAGGAGGAGTAGCCTTGTATGTCAAAAGCAGTATTAAAGCTACTGAAATGCAGGGAACATGGGGAAAAGAAGAAGCGCTCTGGATTGCGTTGGAAAGAGGAGATGGCACTGTCATCCATATTGCTGTAGTCTACAGACCTCCGACTCAAATTGAAGAGAGAGATAACAAATTGATTATAGATATTGCCAAGATAGCAACAAAGGGGGAAGCGATCATATTAGGTGACTTTAATCTACCTGATGTGGATTGGATTACTCCTTCTGCACATCTGGAAAGAAGCAAAAAAATTGTGGATGCTCTCCAAGATGCATTACTTAGACAAATGGTGATGGAACCAACCAGGGAAAGCTCAACGCTGGATGTAGTGCTTACCAACAGTGATAATGTGTTGAATGTCTGCGTGAGTGCCCCTGTGAGCAACAGCGACCATCACACGGTGTGGTTTGAGATAAAAGCCATGGTACAGGCCAATCATAGCAAGCTCAAAATCCTAAACTTCAAAAGCACTGACTTCAATAAAATGGCCGAATACTTAAAGGAGGAGATGACGGGGTGGAAGGAGATAAGGGAAGTGGAATTGCAATGGACTAAACTAAAGGCGGCAATAAAAGGGGCAACAGATAAATATGTAAGAAAAATAAATAAAAACAAGAGGAGAAGGAAACCTATTTGGTTTTCCAAAGAGGTGGCTGCGCAAATAAAGGCAAAAAACACAGCTTTCGCAAAATTCAAAAGCTTGCAAACAGAAGAACACAGAAATGAATACAGGATCCAACTCAAAGAGTCTAAAAGAGTAATAAGGATAGCAAAATCAAAGGCAGAAGAAAAGATGGCTAAAGATGTTAAGGGTGGCAATAAAACTTTCTTCAGGTATATTCAGGAAAGGAAGAAGATCAGAGTTGGAATTGCAGGACTCAGAAGTGCTGGGAAAGGACTCGTGGAAAGTGACACTGAAAAAGCAAAATTGCTAAACAAATACTTCTGCTCTGTTTTTACTAAAGAAGATCCTGGAGATGGACCAGCTGTGACTCCCAAATATAAAAATAGGACTGAAGTAGATACCACACCATTCACAGAAGATGAGGTGTTAGAACAACTTGCTAAACTGAAAGTGGACAAAGCCATGGGACCAGATGTGATACATCCCAGGATACTGAAAGAGCTCAGAGAGGTTCTTGCAGAACCATTAAAGGATGTCTTCAACAGATCCTTGGAAACAGGAGTGGTTCCTCAGGACTGGAGAATGGCTAATGTTGTACCTCTACACCAGGGGTCACCAACCTGCGGCCCGCGAGGTCCCTTCGTGCGGCCCGCGAGGCTCTACCACTGTTAACATTGCGTGCGGCCCGCCACACACTGTAGATCAGGGGTCTCAAACACGCGGCCCGCGGGCCAGAGCATTTTGATTCCCGGGGCTGCGTGGTGTTGGTCTGCTCACATGACCGAGTCACGAGCCTGCCCTCCACCAATCAGCGACAGGCAGGAGGAGGTGAAGAAGGAGGGGGGGGGGCCGGGCCCAAAAGCAGTCTGAGCAGCCACGAGGCACCACGCGCTTTGGAGGATCGCCTGTTTGGAGGATCGCCAGGGTGCACAGCTCTCCGCGGCAGGTAAGGAAGCAGTCTGCCCAGCACCCGGAATTAAGCCAGCCCTGCCTCCCTCAGTCCCTCTCCTCTTCGGCTTTCAGAGCCGCGAAGGGAGAGCTTCTCCCTCGCGACTCTGTTAAGCTCGAGGGGGCAGAGGGGAAATTTCCCATAAGCCTCAGTCGGCTTAACAGAGTCGCGAGGGAACTCTCCCTTCGCGGTTCTAAGCCGAAGAGGAGAGGGACTGAGGCAGGCAGGGAAGCAAACAGGCAGGGAGGGAGGGAGGGAGGGAGGGCTGGCTCTGCCGGGCAGGGGGGGGCCCTGCGGGACATGCGATTTTTGCCGCGGCTGATGATGATGGGGGGGGGGGGGTGTCAGAACTGGTAATGTGCTGTGGGCTGGGGGGTGTCAGAACTGGTACTGTGCTGTGGGCTGGGGGTCAGAACTGGTAATGTGCTGTGGGCTGGGGGGTTTAGAACTGGTAATGTGCTGGGGGGGGTCAGAACTGGTAATGGTTCTGACCCCCCCCCACCCCCCCGCGCCCACAGCACATTACCAGTTCTGACCCCCAGCCCACAGCACATTACCAGTTCTGTGCTTTAGTACAAGAAATTAATTTATAGTTTTATTTCTACAGTGCTGAGGTATTCTGTGTAATTCCTATTTGACATTGCTACTTGTTCTCTTTTCCCAGTAGGTCATGTATTGTTCTCTGAAATGTATTGATTTAATATTTGCAGTGTTGCCTTTTGATAGGTAGGGTCTGATGCTTTGTGAGTCCTGGTAGTGCTGTTATGATATGCTATGGGTTCTAAATGGGCAGTGTTAGTAGTAGTTCCTAATGTGCCTGGCGGTTGGCACTGGATTATAGTAATATAGAAATTTTCTAGTCTTTCTTTATCCATGCACTCATTATGCAACATTATGCAAATATTTATGCAAATGAGGCCCCGTGTCTTATGCGGCCCGCGAGGCTCCCGGTAGTCGGCTGTGCGGCCCGCGGCCCTCTGGAGGTTGGTGACCCCTGCTCTACACAAAAGTGGTGACAGGGAAGAAGTGTCAAATTACAGGCCCGTGAGCCTTACCTCGGTGGCAGGAAAAGGAATGGAGGCGCTCCTGAAAGAGCGAATAGTGAACTTTCTCAAAACCAACAGGTTGCAAGATCCAAGGCAACATGGTTTTACCGAAGGACGGTCTTGCCAAACAAATCTGATTGAGTTCTTTGATTGGGTGACCAAGGAACTAGATCTGGGGCATGCAATGGATGTCATCTATCTGGATTTCAGCAAAGCCTTTGATACTGTTCCTCATAGGAGGCTTGTCAATAAACTCAGTAGCTTGGGGATGGGTCCCAAGATAGTAAACTGGATTAGAAATTGGTTGACTGACAGACAACAGAGGGTGATGGTACATGGAGCTCACTCGGATGAGAGGAAGGTGATTAGCGGGGTGCCTCAGGGTTCGGTCCTGGGCCCGGCACTGTTCAATATATTTGTGAGTGATATTGCTGAAGGACTGAATGGAAAAGTCTGTCTTTTTGCAGATGACACAAAAATTTGCAACAGAGTGGACTCCCCCGAGGGAGTGGATAACATGAGGAAAGATCTACAAAAGCTGGAAGACTGGTCTAATGCTTGGCAACTACGATTTAATGTGAAAAAGTGCAGTGTCATGCACTTGGATAGCAGAAATCCAAGGGAAAAGTACACAATAGGGGGTGAGAGGTTGGTATGCACGGTTCAGGAGAAAGACCTTGGTGTGATTATCTCTGATGATCTCAAGGTGGCAAAACAGTGCGACAAGGCGGTGGCAAAAGCCAGGAGGATGTTGGGCTGCATACAAAGAGGGATTACCAGCAGAAAGGAAGAGGTACTTATGCCACTGTACAAGTCACTGGTAAGGCCTCACTTGGAATACTGTGTTCAATTTTGGAGGCCATATCTTGCAAAAGATGTAAAAAGACTGGAAACTGTTCAGAGAAAGGCGACCAAAATGATTTGGAGCCTGCGTCAGAAGCCTTATGAGAAGAGACTTGAAGACCTAACTATGTACACTTTGGAGGAGAGGAGGGACAGGGGAGATATGATTCAGACCTTTAAATACTTAAAGAGAAATGATGAACAAACAAACCTCTTCCAAAGACGGGGAAGCTGTAAAACTAGAGGGCATAACATGAAGCTGCAAGGTGGTAAATTGAAAGGCAATGTCAGGAAATATTTCTTCACTGAAAGGGTGGTGGATGCTTGGAATGCCCTCACGATGGAAGTGGTGAGGGCAAACACGGTGATGGAATTCAAAACGGCATGGGACAAACACAGTGGATCCCTTTTACAGCAACAGGATAAAAGCAAAATAAACGGTACCATCTAACTTCTGAACTATCTAGCGTCTGAACAAATAAGGGTGTCCTACATGGAGTGGTGGGTTCACCCCGAAACAGAAACAAAAACATGGGGAGGGGTGGCCTGCACAGAGCGACAGGTGCACCTACTCTTGCCATCTTGCTGGGCAGACTAGATGGACCATGCTGGTCTTTATCTGCCGTCACTTACTATGTTACTATGTTACTATGGTTTTTGTATTCAGAATGGCAAAATTAGACCTTACCTGTTAATTGTCTTTCCTTGTCTTTCTGTGCTATCCTGGTTCTTTTCTTATCTCTCCCATCGCTTTTTCAGTGTTTGTTCTGGTGGATCCTCCTCTACTGCTATCCCACTCTCAGTTGGTGTACCCCAGGGATCTGTCTTGGGTCTACTCCTTTTCTCTCTCTATACCTAGTCCCTTGGTGCACTCATCTCTTCCCTTGACTTTCATTACCATCTTTATGCTGATGATTCCCAGATCTACCTTTTCTACATCTGAAATCTCTCTGGAAATCCAGGCCAGGATCTCTGCCTGCCTGACATTGCTGCTTGGATGTCTCACCACCGCTTGAAATTGAACATGGCCAAAACTGAGTTTCTTATTTTGCCTCCTAAACCCTCCTCTCCCCTTCCTCCTTTCTCAATCTCTGTGGATAACTCTCTACTCCTTCCTGTCTCCTTAGCTCACAACCTTGGGGTCATCTTTGACTCCTTCTGCACACACACATCCAACTGTTAGCTAAAGCCTGCTGTTTCTTTCTTTACAACATCAACAAAATTCGCCCATTCCTTTCTGAACACCTTACTAAGACATTTATCCACTCCTTAGTCACTTCCCGTCTAGACTATTGTAACCTACTTCTTGCTGGTCTCCCTCTGAATCATCTTTCTCCCCTTCAATCTAGTCAACACTCTGCTGCGTGGCTAATCTTCTGCCAGCCTCATTGTGCTCATATTACCCCTCTTCTCAAGTCACTTCATTGGCTCCCTATCCATTTCCTTTCCTTTCTTATCTCTCCCTACACCTCTCCTCGGGAAGTCCGCTCTTCTGGCAAATCACTTCTATCTGTGCCCTTTTCTTCTATTGCTAACTCCAGAATTCACTCCCTTCACTTTGCTGCTCCTTATGCTTGGAACAAACTACCTGAGTCTCTACATCAGGTGCCTTCTCTGACCCAAGCTCACCTCTTCGCTGCCGCTTTCGGATCTTGACTCACCCGATCTCCTTTGTGTTTCCTTATCATTCTCCCTAGATGTATCCCATGTCTACAGCTACTGTGTTGTCTGTCTTAACTAGATTGTTAGCTCTGATGAGCAGGGACTGTCTTTTACATGTGTCTGTGTAATGCTGTGTATGTCTTGTAGCGCTATATAAATGTTCATTAGTAGTAGTAGTACTTGAATTCCTCCAGGTCAGTCCAGTTATGCATGGGTAGTTGCCATCCACCAGCAGCTGAGAACTGAGCATGTAGGGATTCTGATATCCCATTAGAAGAGCTCCCCCTTCAGCTCCAGACTTCAGCCTCCACTCTCAATCAAAAACAGTCCTATACCGCAAAACAGCAGCTCTGACAAATGAGAACAAAAGAAATGCATGACACAAAAGCACTAAGAAACCAAACACTATTATACACTATGTATAGTGTAAGGTCAAGACATGACGAAGAGGCCACCCCTTCCAGAACGCCCACCCCCAAAGAGCACAACGCCTGTTCTGTAGTGCTGCACTTCTTCTCAGAAGTCCTTACCTATAACTGCGTTCAGCATTCCAGCTGGGTTCTCTCCCAAGGATATTCTGCTTAAAGAAGTAAAGGAGAAGAACCAATGCTAGTGCGGGACCTGGACTGGCCTGGAGGGACTCAAGAAAAGATATTTAGCAGGTAAGGTCTAATTTCACCTTCCTAATCGTCACTCCAGGCCAGTCCAGTTTTGCATGGGATGTACAAAAGTAGTGTTCAAGCATGGGAGTGACCCGCGAGCCTAACCTGAAGCACAATGAAACCAAATCTGTCATCTCCCACAGCCTGCACATCTAGCCGATGAAAGTATGGAGCGACGAGAAAGTGGCCGTCCAGCAAAAGTCCACCAGTGACATTGGGCTGGACTCCACCCAAGACACCACTTACGACCTGGTTGAATGAGCGCTGAGCCCCAGTGGCGGAACTTTCCCATGAACTGCATAGGCAGAGTCTATGGTCTGCTTCACACAATGAGCAGTTGATGCTTTGGAGGCTGCCTCCCCTTTACGGAGCTGCCAAACAAAACAAACAACCTGTCTTATTTCTGCAGAGACTCCGTCCTCTTAATTCACCTTTCCTGTCTAATGTCCTTTAAACTTAAATTTAAAATTATTCACATCCTTGTACGTTTTTCACATTCCACTATCTAGTAAAATACAGTTCAAAAGCATTAAAGGAGTAGTTTGTTTCACTGATCTACACAACATGAAAAAACAATTACAGAAAAGTTCAAAAAGTAATGAAAAATAAGAAACATCCCCCCTTCGGCATTCTGTTGCTGCATAGTGGGGAAGAGTCATGGTCCTGAGACTTTTTCTCCTCTGTTTTGATGGAGTCACTGTCATGTGTAGTTTGGCATAATCTCTTGTAAGGGGTTTAGGCTTCTTAGCCATAGTGTGTTACTTTGTAATTTCTTCCTTTGGTGATAAGTTCCTAAATGACAAATTTAGTCCTGAGGGTCTGTTTTTGCTTGTCCTGATAAAAAAAACCACACACCATTATATTGTATAATGAATATGCACGAGATATATTTGCATGTACTGCCCCCATTGTATTTGAATTTATCTCGTGCATATTCTTTAGGGATATCCCAAAAACCTGGCAGGATTGCAGCACTCCAGGACAGGTTTGGAGACCACTGTTCTAGAGGAGCGGGAAACATTGTACCTGCTTCAGGTGGCACTCTGGTCTCAGCTGTTACGAAGAAAATGACTATTCCCTTCGTAGGATGGAGGCATTGCAAAAGAAATCTTTTTGAGGTCTTAGCCCTGCCTTTGCAGGCAGTTGTCTGGCCCAGGTCTGCATGTGGTAGCCCAAAGACTTCCGGGAAGTGCCCTGTTCACATCTGAGGCATTGGCAGAGGTGGCCGTCTGGAGTTAGGCTTGGCTTTTTTGGTGGATGCCCTGTATGACCTGATTAGGTCCTCAGCCAAGAATATGGGTATGGCTATGACTGTGACCACATGGCCTTTTTTATGGTTGTATAACTGCTCGGCAGACATGACCTCCAAAACATGGTTTAGCCAGCTCCCCTTGAAGGATAGGTGGTTGTTTGGGGAGGATCTAGAGAAGCTGGTAAAGGATCCAGGGACTTGAAAGTGCCAAGGCTCCCTGAGAATAAGCTCAGGGTACATTTCTTCCTCTTAGAGCTCTTTTCAAGAGGCCCACAGGTTTCGCTCATCTAGATGGGTTTCTCCCAGAGGTCAATATTACTTTCCCAAGGCCAGTCCTTTCAAGATGACCATTGAGGGGGCAGAGATGGGACAGCCGAGGCCAGGCTGCCGCCTAGGGCATCAGCTTCTAGAGGGAACAGCTAAGAGCAAGGCATTCAAATCTAAGCAATAGATTCTGACAACTATTGGGGGCTTAAGGTTTGCCTAGGGCAGGAACACACTGAGCTAGCTCTGGGTCGGCCCTGACCAGGATCTCACCTTTTCCAAGGCTTTCCAGTGAAGATTTGGGGGTTCAGGCAGACGTGCAGCCAGTAGGGGGTCACTTTCAGCGATTTTATCTTACTTAGGCCCAGGTTACTTCAGACAAATAGGTTCTGGAGGTCATTCAGAAGGGCTGTGTTCTCGAGTTGGTGCGGCTCAAAAGAGACAATGGAAGTCGCTATTATCAGAAAAGCTTCTAAAAAATAAAAGCATGAAAGTGCAATATTCGAAAATAATTTATAGAATTTAGTTATCTATTTTGGCGTAAGTTTCATGCTTTTATTTTTTAGAAGCTTTTCTGATAATAGCGACTTCCATTGTCTCTTTTGAGCCTGGTGAAGTCTATGCACATCACACCCACAGGTAATGTTCAACTCTATAGTATGTGATTTATCCAGTATCTGCATAATTAGTTCTTAATCGGACCTACTCCTTCAGTCTCCTCATCCCTTCCTATTTCTTGGTTGCATATAGTTGTTTTTTCACTTTCGTTGTATATGCTTGTACAATTATAAATGTTTTGGTGATTTTATTGTTCTCTTGTATTCCAATTAGCTTTTAATTATTTATTTATTTAATTATTTATATTTATATATATGTATGTATATAAATTTATATGTCATCTTATCTATAGAGCAGTTGGTTTATTTAATATATTAGGATTAATTTTTAAGTGATTGTATATGGTTTTTTTATGTTTTTAATTGATTATTTTTGATTGTTTCTTGAATTTTATTAATGTGTTTTCTTTGAGACTTAAGTTATTTGATATAGTCCAATTCTGCCTTTATTTTACATGTATTGTATATTCATGTTACAATTTTTTATTTTAATCCCACTTTTCTGCATATTTATTGTTTTTAGGTTTTATTATATTAATGTGGTTTTATAATTTATTTTTTAGTGTGTCCTGATAGCCCCTGATGAAGTGATATACGAAACACGGCCTGTGTTGGGCTTAGGCCACTTATTTGGTTATAATAAAGTCATTGGGTGTTGAATCTGCCGCTTCCTGTCTTTGTTTCTGCTCGTTTGAGTGGTTAGCGCTGTTTTTTTGTGGACCCCATGGCCAAAAAGGAGAACATTCAGGCTGACTACCTAAGTTGAAATCGTCTTAGTTTTTAGTAGAGGCTACTTTCCAGTTGATTGTGTTGGGGAGTGCTATTAATGGATCTGATAGTGATAGCCATGAATGCCAAGGTGAGCAGGCCATTCAGCTGGCGAAAAAGTATTACCCTACACATGGTAATACTTATTCCTTACCATTCCCCCTAGATGTATCCCATGTCTACACCTACTGGGTTGTCTACCTTGACTAGATTGTAAGCTCTGATGAGCAGGGACTGTCTCTTACATGTCTTGTAGCACTACAAATGCTCAGTAGTAGTAGTAGTTTTTGACACATAGTTATAGAGCTCTTTGGTTAAACACGGCATAAAAGCTTTTGGGCTGGTTCCTAAAATCAAAGAAAATTTGTCGAGTCCTGGTATAGAGTATGTTGCGTAGATCAATGAAATAAATTCTTGCTTTAATTCATAGTGAATTCTATTTTTTAGATGGCAGAATATGAAAAAGACTGTGTATGTCACAGAATTTTTTTTTTATAGTCTAGTCATACCTCAAACCCTGAAGTATTCCTTTCTATGACTACACAGAATAAACAGAAGTTGATTTTCTGATTCTGGAATAATTAACTCAAATCTTAGTCTCTGGAAAGTAGATTTTAGTTCTCTTGTGGTGAGTGACTAAGCAAATTAGTCATTCAATACATATGAAATGAAAACATGCCAATAATTTCTTAATTTCATGTAGCTTTTTAATTTCTTATGTAGTGTGGAAGAGAGATGGTGCCCTTTTTTCTTATTAAGGTTGTTCATATTTTTGATTAGTGAAATATATGTTTATAACTATTGCAGTGAATTTATGAAATAGAGATGATAGTCTATGAATGTGAAATCCAGAGTGCTGGCCATTTTAGATCATGGGATCTTAAGTCGTGGCACTAAAAGATATATCAACTGTAGACATGCGTGCCTTAATGGTTTCTCTTGTCGTCGTCTTATAATAAAAGTAATAGTATTTTGGACTTTTGTGCCACTTTTAACCAGAGGATCTCAATAAGCTCTATAATTTAATATGTAAAAACATGAGTATTACTGTGTGTAGGATAGAAAGTCTAGGTCCTGTGTTTGGTGTTCAATCTGTAAGGCAGCTTCCAACGAACAGAGGAAGAAGGAACAGTCTTTACCTAGTTAAAGTTAGGTGAAAGATGGCATAATTTGCTCAAGACCTCACAGCTAGACATTGTGAAAACAGTCCAGACCAGTGGGTTATGTTCCCCTACCAGCAGATTGGTGGAGACAGATAGCCAATGAAATGCCCAGGTTTCAATGACATCACTCCCATCGCTCTATCAGCCTGAGCCACTACTAGAGGGCACCTCAAGTATTCTGTCTCCAGCAGATGGGGATTGGATTTTCTCAGCTCTGAAGAAAATCTGAACAATTGAGGAGAAAAAGATTGATTTTGCTAGTAAACAACCACCTTGAGGGTGACTCTCTCACTTGAGCACAAGGTGGGAGGCTCCACTATACTAAGAGAAAACAGTCCAAAGACGTGGGCAGCAATAAAACTCACAACCTTTATTGATCCTTATTTGATAGAAGTGGCCATAACCCAACACAGGCCGTGTTTCGTATGATACTTCATCAGGGGTGAGGCACACGATAAACTATATAAAAAAAATCATACTGACATATCAAAATATACATAGAGATATGGATAAATACACTATTTAAACCATAATTAAAAAATTAATTCACAATTTGCATATCTTATTTAATATGAATTAATAAAAATGAACTAAAATAACATGTACACCAGTGAAATAATAAAACAATGCAACAACAATATAGAAGTGTTCAGAATAAACTAATAACACATTAAAAACATAAAAAGTTCACATAAACAAAATGTGCGTGTGATCATTAGACATGTAGATTATAAACAACATCAAATGTTAAAACAAAAACAACCATGACAATTAATGTTTGTTATTAAAACTATGAGAATGATATATATATATGATATAATATAATAATTAAGAAACAAAAAGAGAAATAAAGGGATAAGAGGCAGAATATAAAATTTAATTAAGGAAATTAATTATAAACTCGAAGGAGCAGGATTGAATCAGGATCAATTACCTTGAGGTAGTATAAAACACCACCAGCTGATTGGCGTCAATGGGACCCTAAACCTTTTTCTTTACACTGTAAAATCAAAATTGCTTGACTTAGAAACCATGAAAATGAACCTATATGAAATAAAAAGTAAAAGTACCTAATCAATTTGAACTGGTGCCATATTAAACACCAAAAATGAAACTGCCAGAACTTAGGACGAAAAAACATGCGATCATTTCATTCACCATTCATTGTGGAATGAAAAATGTTATGCTATGATACTACCTACTAAATCCATTATGTAATTCACGGTAAAACTTCTTGAGCAAGAACATTAATGCTAAAGTGTAAATTCTAGACTGATATAACAGAACCATATATATAATGTATATCCAATCTAACAGTGAAAAATAAAAGATTATCAAAACCAATAAAGATTTATGTGTAAATCGGATCCTTATATGGTGTACTTACTGCGTGTATGATAAAATGACTAATGTGAGAATTAAAGTGCGCTTCCAGACAGAGCAAAATGTATCACCGGATAACAGGCTCTAAAATCAATAGCAAAAAATCAACATTATCTTTATTAAAAATGAAAAACCGACTATTGAAATAATAAAGAAGATAAAAAGAGTGAACCTGACAGCATATGCCGTGCCGCGTCAGAGAGTCTTGTAGGAGTTAAGGACGGGTTTAAGGACTAATTTGGCTTACTTAATTTGGCTCACTTTGATAATGATGTTGAAAGATATGATCCTATCCCAAAGAGCTGACTAACTTCTAAATGGCACAGAAGAACTGCATGTGGGCTGTGATTGACAACATGTATAATCCCTGCTGAAACATGTAGGATACCAGACTCTGGACAGGAGTGTGCAGAGAATGGACTTACAGAATGGAGCAGATGCCAGCCTAATATAAGGTTGATGAAAAAGTTTGCAGAGCCTTGAAGATTCTAACTTGTGCTTGAAGCGAAAAGAAAATCACCCAAGCGAAACTACAGTGAAACAAAGAAGGTGGTGCAGGGCGGGGACCGAGCAGCCCAGCAGGGAACGGCCTACAGCACATTTAGTTATATGATACTGAGTGAAGGGCCTCAAGACAGAAACAAAGACAGAAACCTGATAATGGGGAGGGGTCTCAGGGTAGAGCCTGCAAATATATGCAGAATGTTCTGGAACTATTTGCTGCAGAGGAGTATATAACAGAGGTAACGGCCGAGTGTGGGCGGGACAGCCTTCTCTTTCACTATTATTCAGAGCCAGAGAACTCTGTCCTCATCAGGCAGACTGTTTATAGCTTTGCTTGTAACTTTCTTACTATTTGTTTTTGCCCAAATAAATTATTTTATTATGGAATAAGCAGAGTGTCGCCTGATTGATTATTGTATCCACCCCAGGGGAGATTTGTCCGAGCACCCTGGCGGACAGTCTCATAGAATGTAAAAACGCCGGCGCATGCATGCTTTTAAATACATGCTGAACCGCGGGAACGGAAAATTATATTCATTCTCAATATATCAAAAATTCCAAACGGCTAGGCATTGACGCAGGAAAAGCCACGCAAACATGTATGACCGCGGAAAAAATATAACTCTTTTGTCTATTGTGTCAGATACTCCTGGCAGCTGGAGTGATGCGGCCGGCCGGCTGAATAAGATACCGCAGGAAGGGGGCCGTGCAAATTATGCAATAAGGACGTCTTTCTCGCAGTATAAAAGAATAAAATTGTTCTGCTCTGACGGCCATGTAAATTACTACAACCGTTATATTGTACTCAAATATTAAACCATCACTAGAATGAAACAATTAGTGAGAATACATCTGGAACAATGTATAGACAAACGTATTAGAGAAACTTTCACGAGCATGCTACCCAAGGATATCATAATAGTCAAGCAACCCTAAACGACGAAATGTAAAAAACTTTAAAACATAACATTAAACCATGAGAAACACAAGAGAAATCCAAGTGTTAAATAATAAAATGTTATGCAAACTGCAGATTGCAAATGCAAAAACTATTAATATTATAGACCAGATTCCAAACGGGACTGCCATGAATGTAATGAACCTAAAAACCTAGAAAAACTAAAAAAACTGAAAAGAACCTTGTGTAACCCATTCGCAGAAATAAATAAACACATTTAAGACAGGAAAAAACAATATATAGAAAATTAAAAGAAAATTGTGTTAAAACAAATTAAAACGGTAAGTAAGTAAATTAAATAAATAAATAAAAGGTGTGTTGTAACCCGTACGCATAAATAACCCCACAATTAACCAGAAAAAATTGTATGTGGGACTAAAAGGCCAAGAGAGAAAAAAAATAATAATAATATGAGCATGACATACTAAATACTTCAAAAGGAGTCATAGAAAAACAGAAAAATCTCTTTCCAAATTTAACCCATGTGGAGTCAATGTATTAAGAGAAAACATGTACCGTTGTTCTAACTGTAAGATGGATTTATCAATGTCCCCTCCTCTCCAGTTGAGTTTTACTTTTTTAATAACACAAAATTTTAGATCTGATATCTTGTGTGCCATGTCCAACCAGTGTTGGATCAAAGGTTTATCTACTAATTTCCTTCTTATACAACTCTTCTGTTCCACAATGCGTACTCGTATGTTCCGTATTGTCTTACCCACATACAACATATTACATGGGCATAAGATAATATACATCAACTACTAGTATGCAAACTCAAGCTAAAGTTGAAAAAGAGCAAACCACTCATGAATGCAGCAAACTATGACCTTGAGAATATACCACTGGAATTTAAAGACTGCCTGCAAAATTGATTTGCTGCTTTAGATACAAATGACAGAGCTCCAGAAGAGTTATGGAATGACATCAAGAAGGTTGTGTTGGAAGAAAGCGAGAAGTCTCTACAAAAGGTGAAAAAGCAAAAACGGCTAAAATGGATGATGGAAGAAAAACTGAAAATAGCCCAGAAACGCAGAGAAGCTAAAGCCAGAGGAGAAAGAAAGACAATAACGGAACTCAACAGAGATTTCCAAAGTGCAGCAAGACAGGACAAGGAAAAGTACTACAACGATGCATGTAAGGAAATAGAAGCAGAAACTATTAGAGGAAGAACAAGATCGGCTTTCCTAAAGCTACGAGAGTTAAAGAAAAAGTTCCAGCCTCGAATTGGAATGTTGCAAGATGCTCAAGGTTCTATGTTGAATGATGCTGAGAAGATCAAGAAAAGGTGGAAGGAATATACAGAGTTTTTATATGATAAAGATCAAGTGGACCAACAGCCGTTTCAACCTGTACCTTTATGATCAGGAACCATTGGTGATGAAAGAAGAAGTTAAAGCAGCATTGAAAACCTTATCAAAGAACAAAGCACCAGGCATTGATAGTATTCCCATAGAAGTGTTACAGCAATCTGATGCAGCTGTTACCATACTTACAAGGCTCTGCCAAGAAATATGTAAGACAACATCATGGCCAACTGACTGGAAAAGATCTGTGTTTATACCATTACAAAAGAAAGGTGATCCAACTGCCTGTGGAAATTATCGCATAATCGCTCTGATCCCACATGCCAGCAAGATTCTACTGAAGATTATTCAAAAGAGACTACAACCATACCTGGAACAAGAACTACCTGAAGTGCAAGCAGGGTTCAGCAAAGGGCGAGGAACGAGAGACATCATTGCGGATGTGAGATGTATCCTTGAAAAGACTGAAGAATACCAAAAGGATATCTATTTGTGCTTTATCGACTATAGCAAGGCTTTTGACTGTGTAAACTATGAGAAACTCTGGGCCACATTAAGAAGCATGGGTATACCAGAACACCTGATCGTACTCTTGCACAATCTGCACATTGATCAAGAAGCAGCAGTTCGAACGGAAGAAGGATGGTTTAAAATAAGCAAAGGTGTAAGACAAGGCTGCATACTTTCCCCCTACCTGTTTAATTTATATGCAGAACAAATCATCAGAGAAGCAGGATTGTATGAAGACAACAGAGGTGTGAAGATTGGTGGAAGACTCATCAACAACCTTCGCTATGCTGATGATACCACATTCCTGGCTGAAAGTGAAGATGATCTGAAACATTTGCTTCTCACAATCAAAGAACATAGTCTCAAAATAGGCCTGCACCTTAATGTAAAGAAGACAAAGATTATGATAACTGGCAAAATCAACAGGTTCATCGTTGAAGGAGAAGAAATTGAAATCGTGAACAACTTTAACCTACTTCGATCAAATATCAATAAAGAAGCAACAAGCAGTCAAGAAATCGTTTGACGCATTGCTCTTGGCAGAATGGCTATGAAAGACCTAGATAAGATCCTTAAGAGCAGAGATGTCTCTATCCATACAAAGATTCAACTTGTTCAAGCCATGGTATTTTCAATAACATCATATGGATGTGAAAGCTGGACAGTGAAAAAGATAGACAGGAAGAAAATTGATGCCTTTGAATTATGGTGCTGGCGACGAATACTGTGTATACCATGGACTGCCCAAAGAACAAACCAGTCGGTACTAGAGGAGATCAAACCTAAGCTTTCTTTAGAAGCTCAGATGACAAGACTTTGACTTTCATACTTTGGACACATCATGCGAAGAGAGAGATCATTAGAGAAAGACATCATGCTTGGCAAGATAGAAGGTCAGCGCAAAAGAGGAAGGCCAGCAGTGAGATGGATTGATACAATAACAGCAGCTACGGGTACCAGTCTGTCAACAATGAGCCGCCTAACTCAAACCCGAACACAATTTAGGATAGCTATCCAGAGGGTCGCCATGAGTAGACACCGACTCGACGGCACTTAACAACAACAAAGATAATATAAATGACATGTGATGAGTCACAGTTTGAAAAATCTTCTTCAATGTAAAATTTTTTTGGTGTAACTGGATGGATAAAAACATTACGTATATTGTGTTGGGAATCATTCTCAGGGAGGTAAGCTCCTGGAATCTGGATTGTCTCTCTCCCCCCCCCCCCCCCCAGAATTCTTTTTACTTCTTTGGCAAGCCTGGTCTTTGGAAACCAAGACAACAGGAGGAAGAGGCCTTCTGCAGATTTGATTTGAAGGTACAGACCGCTGATCTGATTTGAAGGTACCTTCAAATCAAAGCCTGGTCTTTGGTGTGGAAATTCAGACTCTGCAACTTTTGGATTCCCTTGAGCTCAGTCATGTGAGGGATGGGCAGAGTGTAGAAGCCCGGCTTGAGTGCCTCCGTCTAAACAACCCAGACGGAGATTGCCTTCTGGAGATGTGGGTCGACTGGGGTCTATCTGTTTGAGCTTTCTCCATGGCTGCTGTTGGGGCATGTGCTTTGGTGCATGGAGCGCCATCCGGTCTGGATTGTTCTGGTGATGCTGGATTGGATGAGGAGAGCGTGATTTAGGAACCCAATGCAGTTCCTGCAGGTTCCTCCTTTTCATCTGCCCCATTTCGGGGCTGGTTGCATTAGGGGTCGTTAGGATGACATGGTTCCCTTCTCTCCTGGATTGGCTCTTAAAGGGAGTCGGCTGATGCATAAGTGCTATTCTCCTGCAGTAGTTTCTGCTCCGCTCTGCTCAGAAGGCTTCTTCCAGCTTGGCATATGTGTGAGTCTGGTACTTTGAGCATGGGTGCAGCACATGACAGTTTGTTCCTAAGTCTGCCAACATACCAGCTCTGTTGGTCTTCTGCAGGACGGTCTGGAAAAGAGATTTTTTCCCTTTGAGCCCCTAGAACGTGCTACTCTGAAGTGCTTGACTCTCAGTACCGTTTTTTTGTTTGTGATTTGTTCAGCAAGGCAGGTTTCCTAGCTGCAGGCTCTTTCTTGATTGATCCATATTTGTCCTTTTCAGTGGAGGCCATTTCCATTTGGCCTGTGGCTTCCTTTATGCCCAAGGTGATATGTCCCTTTCAGATGAACCAGGTGGTTTGCTTGCCCTCCTTTTCTAAGGAGCAGTGTAGAAGGAAAGATAAGGATCTTCACCTTGTGGCTGTCCAGAGGGTGCTTCTCCAGGGCTTGGAGGTTACAAATTCCTTCTGTACGTTTAATCATTTCTTTTGTGCTGTTTGCTGGGCCACGCAAGGTTGTCGCGGCAACCAAGTCTACCTTGGGGTGCTGGATCAAGGAGGCAATTGCCTCTGTGTATCTGTGATGGAACCAGCCAGTTCCAGAGGGTTTTCCTGCCCAGTCTACTTGGGCATAAGGGTCTTCATGGGCGGACCATAGTTCTGTAACCCCTTCAGACATTTTTGAGTGGCAAAGTGGGCATCACGTTACACTTTTGTCAAGCCTTACTGCTTTGAAGTCCATATTTGGGCAGATATGGCCTTTGACTCAAGGTTTACGAGCTGCTGTCTCTTCTTCCCACCCAGTGGAGGCATAGCTTTGGTACATCCCATGTGACTGGTCTAGCAGAACAATATGGAAGGTGACACTTTACTCGCCAGATAATGTCCTGCCCTTCAGTCCTGCTAGACCAGTCCAAGACCCACCCCTGGAACTGTGTTTGGTCTGTTATGTTGCAGCAGTACCTTGGTCCACTATGATTTATATGCTTGACTCTGCAGGTCCATATCCTATGGATAGACTGCTGTTCAGTCTCTCCAGTACATAGTTTCTCTACTGTTTGATTCATCATTGTTACCCATGTTGAGGTTGTGTGAGGTTTGCCATGCTTTCCTATATGCTTAAGGACAAATACTGAAGTGCCCTCTAGTGGCTTACGCTGATAGAGGCATGGGAGCGATGTCATTGAAACCTGGGCATTTCATTGACTATCTTTCTCCACCAATCTTCTGGTAGGGGAACACAACCCACTTGTCTGGACTGGTCTAGCAAGACTCAAGGAAAGGACATCTGGTAAGCAAAATGTCACCTTTGAACCCATCTGTTAGGGGATTTCTTCATAAATCCCTTTTATGTTTCTGGCATTACATAAATGTTTATGGAATTTCTCAGTTAATACCATGTGACACTTTTTTTTCTGATACTCAGCAAGAGTATTTGTGGTTGGGTTATGAGGGTCAAATAAAGGAAGCCTAGAAACATACGCCTGTGTTAGAGGGGTCGGCACATGGAACAACTTTTATTTATTTATTGTATTTGAGTCACCTTTGACCTAACAGTATTAAATTCTGTATTGTTTCTGCAAAGGGGTAGTCTGGATGCTGGATGTTGCAAATTTACCTTTTTAATTAGATTGGAGTTTCAGATAAACAAGTCTTAACATGGAAAATTCAGCCTTGCTTTCCATGTTGATTTGCGCCCCTCGGTTTAATTTCTTAATTTAGTTATTTTTTTGAATTGAAGTTGGCTAGTCACAAGACCTCTCCTCACCACTGCAGTGTGTACAAGGATTTTTGTGCCTAGAGGTAGGCACTGATTTGACAACCCCTAAATAGAAACTAAGGGGCATTAACGTGTATTAACCTTTAGTAAACATGCCCTTAAGACCCTCACCATACATAGCTCTATACACAATAGTTTCTAGTTTTATTTACCTTCCACCAGAGCTAAATTATTAGAAGAATTTGCTTGATCTTCATCAAGAGAAGTTTTATGTAGAGATTACCTAAAAATTAGAGAAATAGGAAAGCAGTAATAAACTTCTTTTCCCTTATTGTTCCTTTGATTGAGACTATTATTTTTGGTATTCTGCCTACCACATTAAAAATTTGTTTGGCTTATGATAGGGCTGTAGTCCTGGTCCACCACTCCCCTATCTTTGTGTTATGCCAATATGGTTGTCTGAACCTACCAGGATGAACACCCCCCAACCCCTTTTAATAGAATGTGCAAAATTGCATATGGTAATGCTCTGTTCCAGATAACCGACCTTTTCATTTTGGTCTTAAGTAAATTGGTTATCTTGAATTGAAATATTGTGAGTTCTCCAGTCTGAGTCTGAAATTCTTATTCATTATGGATCAGATTTTCCAGACCAAAGACTCAACTTTCAACATATTACCCTTATATATCTGTTTCTGTGAAGTCTCATGCTTCCTAGCTGCTAGAAACCAGCATTTCAAAGTTTGATAGTGTATCTCATTAATTCTCAGTTTTGTCCACAATATACTGTATAACCTATGCAAAAACATACATGTATCCTTGGATCTTCAGCAGCATGGCCAACTTCTAGATTTTGTACATAGTTTAAGTGCTCTTCAGGTCCTGAACCTTCTGAAATGTAAATATAATTTGCTCTCCTCAATCAGGAATCCTTGTTTCTTCAGGATTTAAAGAACTAGCAAGGTAAAGAATCTTCCTCCTGTCTTGAGATTAACTACTTAATAGGGGTGTGCATTCTTGAGTGAACATTCATTTCGTTTGGGCGCCTAAAAATTGAAAGTGCATGCAAATCTCTTCTAAGCACATATGCGTACGAATTAGCATGTATGCAGTCGATTTATATGTTTAAATGACAAATAGGTGAATTGAATACACAAAATGCCTCAAAAGCCCAGGAAAAAGTTAATTAAAAAGGAGCATAAACTGTAACTATTTTTTTTTTTTTTTTTTTTTGCCATGCGCACCCCTACTACTTAACATAATTGTTCACTAAATTCCATTTTTCACTACCATAGCTTTCCCTTCCTTCCACTTTAGAGTTTTCTTTTGTGTATTGACAACACTGCAGTGGTGTAGGCTAGTTTATAGTGAGGGGGGTTATTCTTGTTCGAGCATGGTTTCATGGTCAGTACCTCCCCCCAAGAATGGAAATCCTTTCAGAGCTATTGACATAGTGGTAAAAACTAGGTTCTTTATAAGTTATGATACCTTTTATTCTGCTGATTTAAGAATTATCTCAAGATGACAATGACTTTGAGATTTTGAGGCAACGTAGGGCCCCTTCATCAGTCTTCGTAGCACAAAATATATTATTAATTCTAGTGGTTGTTAGTTCAATTCTTCTCCTCATCCCTGCACATAGGGCAGTTCTGATAATTGTATTGGTCCTGGTCCTTTTCTTCAGATGTCTAAAGAAAGGAGCTGTGTGTAATCTCCACAACGTCTGTATAATCTAGTCTTTGGATAATTCTGGCGCAGATCAAATGAAAGATATCATAGCCTGGAAAGAATCCGATTTTCTTCCAGATTTCTGTGACTGCACCAAAGTAGTGTGAAGAAAGGGCTTCAATTCATAGTAAGAACTGAATTGCAAACAAGGTTAGTTAAAGTGATGTGAAATTGAATATCTCCAGGAACAAGCAGGAATGAGTCTTCACATATGGGTATCGTCGGTACCAACGGAGCCTGTGCGGGAACGCTCCCCAGCGTCCAATAAGAAAGCTTTTGGGAGCATCCCACAGCACCTGCGTGCTGCCTTCCCACCTTTCCCAACCCCCTCTCTCCAGTTCTTCTTTTCCGCGGAGCCAGCAGGTCATGTTCCTGTCACCGCAGAAGAAGTTCTTTATTTTTTCTTAATTCTTTTGTGTCGCGTCTGCCTTCTACGACGTCGGACCGGTACCGCCGGTCTTTTCTTTTCTTTCTTTCAAAAAAAAAAAAAGAACAATTTATCTTTTCTTCACTGTGCATTTTTAGTTTTTGGGCCTTAGGCCTAAAAATTTTTTTCCTCATGGAGAAGCCCACCTCCGGGTTCAAAAAGTGCACAAAATGTGGCGGTACTATTTCTGTCACCGACACCCATGACTGGTGTCTAAAATGTTTGGGGCCTGACCATTCTATCACGGATTGTATGTCCTGTACCATGATGTCTAAAAGAGGTCAGCAAAGCCGAGCAGCCAAGCTCAGTACCCTGTTTCCCTCTGATGTAGCTTCGGTGGCATCAACGTCTTCCAGGGCTGCTTCTTCCTCCCATGGATCTCAGGTTACCAAGCATAAATCTAGCCGGTCCTCGAAGGGTAGATCTCCCTCCAAGCATCGAGATGCCTCCGGGCTTGCCCTCGAGGATTCCACACCGGCAAAATTACCCCGGCGGGAAGCTCCAGCTTTCCAAAGCGTTATCTATGGGGTCACAGGTTGACATCGATGGCTCGGCCTCGACAGATCACCTGTTGCCGTGTTCTGGGGTACCGGTGGCTCCCACTGGTACCGACATCCAGACATTGGTGGCGTCGATGGATCAGAAGATTCTGGCCATGCAGCGCACCCTGTCAGCATTCATACAGGCTGCGACGCCTCCGGTACTGCAACAATCCCCGTTGTCGGTACCGGCTCCGACACCGGCATCACTCCCGGTGCCGGTACCGATTGCATCGGCATCGGCTTCGGTGTCGACTGCAACGGTACCCTGTCCTATGATGCCCATCGGTACCGAACCGGTACCGGTTACTCCCGATACCGATCCTACTCGGTACGGCTATCGGGCTCTACAGGAGCATCCAGACAGGCGATACTTCGATTCCTCTGAAGACTCAGATGACTCTGAGGGTTCTGTCGAGGCATCGATACTTCTTCCTCAGGAGCCTTCTTCTCCTAGACGAAGAATGTCTCCTCCAGAAGACTTGTCTTTGCAAGACTTCATTAGGGAAGTGGCTAGGAGCCTCTCCATCACAGTGGCCCCTGAGTCAGAACCCAGAGCCAAGGAGTTAGATATTTTACAATATCCTAAAACTCCTAAAGAGGCAGCTACTTTACCTATCCATGAGATTCTGTATGATCTCATGTTGAGGATGTGGGAGACACCTCTTACCACCTCTCCTCATTCTCGCAGGCTAGACACCATGTATCGTGTCCCTCCTTGTCCTGGCTTCCACAAGACTCAGCTTCCTCACCACTCTATTGTGGTAGAGTCTGCCATGAGAAAAATAGAGTGCAAAGAGACACTCATCTAATCCTCCAGGGCGTGAATGCAGGACACTAGATGCTTTTGGCCGAAGGGTTTTCCAAGCTTCTATGCTAGCTGCCAGGATCAACTCCTATAGTCTCTATATAGGGATGTTTCTAAAAGAAGTCACAGATCATCTGCAGACTTTAACCCCTTTTATTTCAGAGGATAAAAGGCAGGAGTTTCTCACTTGGCTCAAACATGCCCAAGATGCCTCCAAATTTTCCAACCGTGCAGCCTTTGACTCTTTTGAGTGTGTAAGCAGAGCTTCGGCTATTGCCATAGGGCAGGGGTGGGCAAACCTTTTGACTCGAGGGCCGCAATGGGTTCATATATTGGACCCGGGGGCCGGACCAAGAGTAGATGGACGGTGTGTATGTGTGAATTAATATAAATTTTGGAATTCTGCAATAAAGATCTATAAATAAAAATAGGAGTTAAAACAGAAATTACTAAACACAACAGAAGAGTAATAAAAATTAAAATAAGCAAGTGCAAATAATAGCGTGCAATTGAAGAAGAAGCAGATACCATCACGGACACTAATCAGAAGGCCTCAGGAGATTACCATATTTTTCACCCTATAAGACGCATCTGCCCATAGGCTGCTTGTTATGTTGGCTAGCGCTTTCTTCTCTTCTAGCTGCATCACAAAATGACTGCCGGGTGCCGCATGGATCGCTCCTCACTAGCAGGCGCGCGGAAAGGCAGTTGACGTCATCTGACGTGACGTCAACTCCCTGCCTGCGCCTGCACGTACGGCTCAATCCGTACTCCGCCCACGGCCCCGCATCTTTTTCCAAAAAGGGAAGATTCTATCCTGCTTATAGTCAGCAGGCATCTTCTGCAGGTCGTTTTGCTGCAAAGCGTCAGCAACCACCTAAACAGGCCAAATCAAAGGCTTCTAGGCCTGCCATGACCCAGCAGCCTCAGCCTCCTCAGGGCCTTTGACTTGCAACTAAAGAACTTAGCCTTTCTGGCTCTGGAAGAACCAGAGCCCCTTACCATTCCAGGAAGGTTGACTTACTTTGCTCCCAGATGGGAACAAATCACAGCAGAGCAATGGACACTCTTTATCATAAGGGAAGGGTACAAGCTTCATTTCTTAAGCCTTCCCCCTCACACCATAGTGAAACAGTTCAATTCTCCAACATCTCTCCTCGACCTTCTGGGTCAGGAGATTGCCACCCTTCTTGCCCAAGGGGCAATAGAAGAAGTACCTCTTCTTCAGCAAGGCACAGGGTTCTACTCCCCTTATTTTCTTATTCCAAAGAAAACAGGGGGCTACAGACCCATCTTAGATCTCAGAGAATTGAACAAATTTCTATTCAAGGAGAAATTCAAGATGATTTCTCTCGGTGCTCTGCTTCCATACCTTCAGAGTCAGGACTGGCTTTGTTCTCTAGATCTCAAAGATGCGTACACCCATGTCCTCATCCATCCAACACACAGAAGGTTCCTTCGGTTCCTTTTTGGAGAAAAGCACTACCAATACAGGGTGCTTCCTTTCGATCTGGCCTCCGCACCAAGGGTGTACACGAAATGCATGGCAGTAGTAGCTGCATTTCTACGCACCCTGGGAATATTTGTTTTCCCATATCTGGACGACTGGCTCATTCGAGCTCCCTCTCAGTCAGAGGCCAAGACTTTTCTAACCTGCACAATGCGTGTCCTTCAGTATTTGGGACTGGTAATAAACATCCCAAAATCCAATCTCACCCCTACTCAATCTCTGGAGTTTATAGGGGCTGTCCTTGATACCACAACTGCAAGGGCCTATCTTCCTCAGGCTCGTTGCCTACGCTTGGTGCAGTTAGCCTCCCAAATACAGTTAAAGTCCCATTTACCTGCTCGGGAAATGTTACAACTCTAAGGCCACATGGCATCCACCATGCATGTGGTTCCATATGCTCGCCTTCACATGAGGGCAGCTCAATGGACTTTGTCCACCCAATGGACTCAGGCATCAGGTTGCCTGTCAGACAAAATAGCAAACTCCAGTCGCCTTTTTTGGTCTCTCCAGTGGTGGAAGTCCTCTCAAAACCTGTTGCTGGGGTCCCCTTTTCAGCAGTCACTTCCTCAAGCAACCCTTACAACAGATTCCTCTCCAATGGGTTGGGGAGCTCATCTGCAAGATCTCTCCACCCAGGGCATCTGGTCTCCACAGGAGACTTCTCTACACATCAATCTCTTGGAACTCAGAGCAATTTTCTTAGCTCTGAGTGTTCCACTCCCTGCTCAGCTACAGGACAGTCCAAATCCACACGGACAACCAAGTAGCCATGTTCTATGTGAACAAGCAGGGAGGGACTGGCTCTCTGTCGCTTTGCAACAAAGCTTTGCGACTGTGGGCCTTCGCCAGAGAGCATTAGATTCATCTTATGGCAGTATATCTTCTAAGCGTTCAAAACTCTTGGGCAGACAGACTCAGTTGAGTTCTGCTTCCACACGAGTGGTCCCTCCACATGGACCAGGTAGCCAGGATTTTTCGAATTTGGGGAACCCCGGACATAGACCTCTTTGCAAGTCCGTGGAATACCAAACTTCCCCGGTTCAGTTCCAGAATTCCGTGTCAGGGAGTTCAGGCCAAGGATGCCTTCCTTCTTCACTGGGGTCAAGACATCCTTTATACCTTCCCACCCATTCCCCTAATTCCCAAAACACTTTTCAAGCTTCAGAGAGACCGAGGTTCCATGATCCTCATAGCACCACATTGGCCACGCCAAGTGTGGTACCCTCTACTTCTGCATCTCTCTCAAGCTCCCTCCCTGGAATTGGGCTGTGTACCAGATCTTCTATCCCAGGAAGACGGAACGTTGTGGCACCCAAACCCCCAGTCTCTCCATCTCAGGGCCTGGTTGCTGAAGGCCTAGACCTTCAAGTTTTTCATCTCTCTCAGCAAGTCAGAGATATTCTTCATGCTTCTAGAAAGCCTTCCACTAGACGTTCTTATGCTTTCAAATGGAAAGGATTTACCATTTGGTGTTCAGAGAAGGGTCTTAACCCTCTTGCAATACCTCTGAATTCTTTACTAGAGTATCTTCTGCATCTATCCCATGCAGGCCTTAAAACGAATTCAGTAGAGTCCATTTGAGTGCTATTGCAGCGTCCCTCAAGCCTCTCAATGGACAGCCTATTTCCTCTCATCCTCTTATAGCAGGATTCATGAGAGGCCTTCTTTTAACTAAACCTCCTATTAGACCACCTCCAGTGGCATGGGACTTAAATCTGGTTCTTGGCCAGCTTATGAAGCCACCCTTTGAACCTTTAGCCACCACCTCCTTGAAATTTCTTTCTTGGAAGGTTATCTTTCTCATTGCAGTCACCTCAGCACGTCTCATCAGTGAGTTGCAAGCCTTGGTGGCTAATCTTCCTTATACAAGGTTCCATCATGATAAGGTAGTCCTCAGGACCAATCCACACTTTATGCCAAAAGTGGTCTCTCCTTTTCATCTGAATCAAGAGGTATACTTACCTGTCTTTTTTCCAAGACCTCATGCATCAAGTGCAGAGAGGAATCTATATACTTTGGATTGTAAAAGAGCTCTCACCTTTTACTTACAAAGAACACAGCAACATAGAAAGTCTTCTCAACTCTTTGTTGCTTTTGATCCTTCCCATTTAGGACTTCCAGTTTCTAAGAGAACACTGTCCAACTGGATTGCTCAATGTATTTCTTTCGCCTACCAGAGTAGGAACCTTTCTCTGGAAGGCCATGTCACGGCTCACAATGTGAGGGCCATGGCAGCCTCAATGGCTCATCTAAACCCTGTGTCCATCGATCAAATCTGTCGAGCGGCCACCTGGGCCTCGGTTCATACCTTCACAGCCCATTACTGTTTGGACAAGGACTCCCGCCGGGATGCCTCGTTTGGTCAGACTGTTCTCAAACACCTGTTCCATTCCTAATCAACTCCTACCCACCTACCCTTGTTGGATGCCAGAGATCCATGGGAGGAGGTGGAGCCCTTTTCAAGGACACACAACTCTGGGGTCTCTCCCTGGCATCTGCAGCTAGGGAGTCCCCATATGTGAAGACTCATTCCTGCTTGTTCCTGGAGATAGCACAGTTACTTACCTGTAACAGGTGATCTCTGGGAACAGCAGGAATAAGTTCACAACCCACCCACCTCCCCTAGGAGGTGTATCTCTCTATCTATCTTTCCTTCCCTCTCTCTCTCTCTTTAGCTCAGCTTTAAAACTCGATCTGGAGAGAGGCGGTTGGGAAAGGCGGGAAGGCAGCACGCAGGCGCTGTGGGATGCTCCCAAAAGCTTTCTTATTGGACGCTGGGGAGCGTTCCCGCGCAGGCTCCGTCGGTACCGACCATACCCATATGTGAAGACTTATTCCTGCTGTTCCCAGAGATCACCTGTTACAGGTAAGTAACTGTGCTTTATACTGTGTGTTTATTAACTCCTCTTCAGATTTACTCCTCTGGTCTCAAATGTGCGGGCCTAGCCATCAGTGTTCCCACCGTTTTGTTTTGCCATCTTAAATTCCTACCCTTAACCTGATTCATTTTTCACTGCTATAATTATCTTTCTTCCTATCCTGCACACATTTATTTTTTCCACCAAAGTGTATTTTCACACCTTATTTAAAAAATGAGACTTCACAACATTACATTTTCTCTGACATTGACTTTTATGTATATATCTTCAGAGTAAAAGTGAGCATCCTTCAGTGAGGGTTATTTACACCTTTTGATTTCCCTTCATAAGATCCGTCCAGAGTTCCACATTAATTATGGTACATGGTTGGCTATCAGTGTGACCTCTAAGACTGTGACACAAATGTCAACGCTTGCATGTAGCCATTATTGTTTAACATCTATATTTGTACAAAACATAGTGCACATGGTTTATATATTGGATAAATTTGAAGATAAAGAATTCAAGCAGTTTGTCCAAGGTCCCATGGGACACAATAGAAAGTAGGAGTGAATGCATGGTCTCTGGATATCACAATCTTGTGTTTAGCTACACTGATTTATGTGTGTTTCTTTGTTTTGAAACATTTATTTAGCTGGCTGTAGAATTCGGGTGCAAGGTGATCCATGGATGGTAGAGCGCCTCTTTGAAATCCCAGATGAAGAAAAGTGCCTAGAATTTCTCCTGGAAGTACAAGATGTACACGAAGGTAAGTGAGGAGTAACTCCTATAAGGTTTAGATGACTTTTCCTATAGAGTTGATTCTGAAAGGTTTTGTTTTCTTCTATTACATAGCACAAGTAAAATCTACTCTCCCTGAGAAAGGGGAGTCCTCCAGCTGGTACCGGACATCAGAATCACCTGAGAAAATACTGGCACCATCAACTCAAGCTGGCGTTTCAGGTGTTAAGCAGTTAAAAGGACATTGATGAACACATGTAACAATATGAAGGCATGGAAATTGGAATCCTTTTGACAGCTAATACAAAGACTTTGTGTGGTTAATGCATGACTGTGTTGATATAGACACAATGGGCTAAGAACACACAAAGCCTCCTTCAGGGAAACAGTAAGGGATATCAGATTAACACTGAACAATATAAATTGTACACTGCTTTTGTGTTGCTCTGTGATGTGGAAGGTAGTTGTGAAATATGAAACTAGTAAAATGTGCATTGAGCTTATTAAATTTGGATAGCTCTTCCTTTCTTTCACCCTCTCCACTAATTCATGCCCTTCCCTCACTCCCAACTTTGACTCGCCTTTTCAGTGGATCTGTTCGGTGAGCTAAGAATGCTTTTAAAGTTTCCTTTCATTAATTCATTAAAAATGAAGTTCTTTTTCATCCCCCAGATCAGTCTAAAACATATGAATTGTGTCTGTCAACCAGAAAATGGAGGCAGAGAATTGTGAGCTATTACCTATGCTAGGCTCCGTGCAGCCCCTTGCTTCCCCATATTCTCTGTCTCCAGCAGATGGTGGTGAGCATTCCATGCAGCTATACTGATACGGTGCGAGAGCTCCTAGGCCTGATTGGAGTATTAGATTCCCAGTTGAGTGGCAGCAATTAGAGGTCATCCAGTCCAGTGTAGGAGAGATGGAGATCTTTTCTTCCAGGAGCCTGGAATCTCATGTTCTCCAGGAACAAGCAGGAAGTCATTCCTCATATATGGGTGATGTTAGTGCCAAATGAGCCTGCGCGGAGCTTTTCCCCAGTTTTCAAGGAAAGCCTTTGGGACATGCTACCACACATGCATGGTCCCCTTCCCACCCAAGGGTGCCACCTTGCTCAGTTTCCTTTTTTCCGCTGTCCTGTTTCCCCGGAATAATCCTTGCTAATTATCCTTAAGTTATCTTTCCTGGTTTGTGTACTGGTTCCTCTTTTCACCTCGAGCCAGCGCCGATCTTGGTGCTGTTCTCGGCCCCTTTTCCTTTTTTTGATCGAGGCTTGCCTCGACTAGCATTCGTGCCTTTTTTCGCCCGGGGGGGGGGGTCATTGACCCTGTTCAGGTGCTCCCCACCATATCCCCAGGTGGGCTTAAAAAATGTGATCGCTGCAGTCAAACCATATCAGTGACTGACACCCATGAATGCTGCCTGCACTCGGACCATGACCTATGCCAGGCCATGACGCCTAAGACCAACAGAAAGAGGTCTGAGTTGCAGGAAAAACTTTTCCCCAGGTCTGACTGAGCCCTGGCCTCTCCGATGCTGAGCTCCAAGCCCAGCACTTCCCGTGAAGCCCGAGTGTCCTTGGAGTCCCACAGCGGCGGCTCCTCCAAGAAGACCTCTGACCTGGAGAAAAAGTCCTTGAAGTCCGCCGAGGTTGCACCGGAGAAACCCGGTAAAACCGCCCAGAGGGACTTGGGCAGCTCTGAGAAGCACCCTACCAAGATCCTCAAGAAGAATTCCTTGGCTGGCATAGAGCTTGCGAGGTTCCTCGAGGCCATAGTCCTCATCGAGGACACACTGGTGAGAGTGCCGGTGGCAGGCCCAAGATCCTCGGTGTCCATGCCAAAAGCTGTGGAGCCTTCTGGCTTGGAAAGCAGAATGGCAGTCCTGGAGCAGAACATCACTGCTATCCTGGCCTTGCAGCAGGCAATGACAGCTGGTTCGTCCGCATCATCTGCCCCGACGACCGGGCCCCCGACTGCAGGGGATTCCCCGGCCATCGAGCCAAGCTCCGAGCACCACCGGCTTCAGGTAAGCTCTTGGCTTCGATTGAGGTCCTGGTCCCGTTTCTCGAGCATCCGATCCTCCCCAGCTAGTTTCTGCAACTCAGACCCCAGGTCATCCAGAGGCCGCCGACCTCCTTGGTGCCAGCCTCGATACAATGAGTCTCAGGGTCTTGGACTCGTTGTCACCACTCGACTCTGAGTGGGAGACGGATGATAAGGCATTCCCGGAAACTAAACGGCAGCGAGAGATTCCCTCTGACCCGTCTCCCCCAGCACCACTCTCCTCCAGAGGACATAGACTTCCATGACTTTGTCAAGGACATGGTCTGCACCGAGAGGGCTCTGGCCAAGGTGGAGGAAGACCTGCACACTGAGGAGTCTCCACCCAAGGAAACTCTCACTGAGCCCGTGCAGCCGATCCTTGAGCGGCTACTACTCAAAATGTGGGAGACCTCGGCGTCAGTACCAGTAGTGAGCCAGCCCCTCAAAAGGGCCAGGGTTCCACAAACTCCAATTCCCACATAACTCCATGGTCGTCGAGTTGACCATGCAAAAACTTAGCTAAAAGACTCACTTCTCTGTCGTCCCCCTTCCCCCCCCCCCCCCGGAAGGGAGGCCAGAGGCCTCGGGTGCATGTGTTACCAGGGTTTGATGCTGGGGTGCCAGATCCAAGCCTATGAATTATACATAAGTATGTACCTGAAGGCTCTAACCCCAGGAGCTGTCAGGGTTTTCGACTGGTCTTGTCAGGGAACCTCTCCCAATGGTTCCAGTCATTGACCTCGGGGATCAAGGACTGCTCCAAGTTCCTCTACTGAGCAGCCTATGACGGCTTTGAGTCAGCTGCTTGAGTCGCAGCATCCGGCATCGACACCCGATGCCAAGTCAGTCTTCTGATCTTGAGCAATTATTTATTTATTTTATTTATTTACATTCTCTTATATACCGCGCTATTCTGCATCAGTGCAGTTTACATTGAACAAACTGAAATTACATTGAACAGGGCATTATAACTTGGAGATAACTATTTTACAGGGAACATGGGCTATGGAGGGTTAAGTGACTTGCCCAAGACCACAAGGAGCACCTGTGGGACTAGAAACCCCAGTCCTTCCGGCCCAAGGTTGCTGTCCTCTAGTGGGATTTGAATCCCCGACCTTCCGGCCTGAAGTACCTTGCCCCAACCACTAGGCCACTCCTCCACTCCTGGGTCCAAGACAAGCTGCTCGATGTACCCTGCACCTGGGAGAATCTCTTTGGCAAACCCATGGCCGACAAGGCGGAAGAGATCAAGGCCGACTTGGTGACCCGTCAGAGGCTCTCAAAAAAGACCTCATCCCTTCACTGTAGGAAGCCAGCAGGGGAAAGCCCCCTGTTAAGCCCTTCTCGGGCCAGCAACAAGGTTCTCACCCTAAGAGGCAAGACCATGGGGCTCAGAAGACGAAAGCACCGAAGCATCGGGCCCCAGCTCCCACCCAATCCGGGGAAAGCTTTTGACTCCCAGGGCAGGGCCTCCCCTCCCCCAGGAGACCTTCACCAGCCCACAGGGAGACGCCTGGCACTCTTTGCTCACAGATGGGCCAACATCACCTTGGACCAGTGAGTACTGCAAGTGGTAAAGAAAGGATATCTCGTACACCTACAGCAGATACCACCCAGGTTCTTCCCAGGCGAGCCAGTGGAAGACTTCACCAGACTCTTCTGCTCACAGAGCTTGCAGGTCTGATCAGGGACAACGCAGTAGAACCTGTACTCGAACACCTATGGGGAAAGGGCTTCTACTCCAGGTACTTCCTTGTCCCAAATAGAACTGGGGGCCTCAGACCCATACTAGACCTGCGAAACTTAAACAAGTTTCTGGTGAGGGAGAAGTTCAAGATGCTCTCCCTTGGAACACTACTGCCTTACCTCCACTAGGGAGATTGACTGTGTTCCTTAGATCTAAAGAATGCGTGTACACACATCCTAATCCACCGCTCCCACAGGCAGTACCTAAGGTTCGTGGTAGGAGGAGGGCACTACCAGTATAAGGTACTACCCTTCGGCCTGGCCTCCTCGCTAAGGATCTTTGCCAAAAGCCTGGCTGTGGTGGCCACTCACCTGCGTCTACAAGGGGCCTTCATCTTCCCCTACCAAGACGACTGGCTAATCAGGGGCAACACAGCCTCAGAGGCCAGTCAGGCAGCACAGCGTGCGTCCCTCCTTCTGTAGCACCTCCAGCCCAAAATCTGGAGTTCATAGGTGCTCAGCTCGACACATTGCTGGTCAAGGCGGTCCTCCCCAGAGAGAGGGCAGAACGTCTCGGACAACTGGCAGGAGAAGTATGTTGACCGTCAGTGCCAGCTTGTTGTCTCCTCCGCCTGCTGGACCATATGGCCTCTATGATCCATGTAATGTCCATAGCCCGCTTGCACATACAGACAGCCCCATGGTGCTGCCGCTTACAGTAGACTCAAGCCACGGGCAGGCTACGGGACAGGGCCAGGGTTACCCGCCAATTGGCGAAATCCTTCAACTGGTAGCAAAACATCTACCTCCGGGCGGGAATGCCCTTCCAAACATCCGCACCTCAGAGAACCCTGACCATGGATGCCTGGTTCACCGCACAGGGCACCACCGCACAGAGCAGCAGGTCCTAGGAGGATTCGCTCCTACAGATCAGTCTCCTGGAGCTCAGGGCAATCATCCTAGCCCTACGAACGTTCTGCCACCGCCTGCGATACCTGTCCATACTGATCCAGATGGACAATCAAGTCGCCATGTTCTATATTAACAAGCAGGGGGGCTTGGGATTGTACACACTCTGCCACGAGGCAGTGGCCCTTCTGTCCTTTGCAGCTTGCAACAACATGCTCTTGCGAGCAGTTTATCTCCCGAGCCAGGACAGCTGCCTGGTGGACAGGCTGAGCAGAGTTCTTTGGCCACATGAGTGACGCTTGTATCCCAGGGTGGCCAAGAGACTCTTCCACTTCTGGGGCAGGCCCATGATGGATCTGTTTGCCTCTCCAGACAACACACAGCTGCTTCACTTCTGCTCACGCCAACCGCACCTGGAGAGAATGGTGGCAGATGCCTTCCTGATCTTGTGGTCCGAAGGCCTACTCTGTGCGTTCTCACCAACCCCCCCCCCCCCCTGTCGCCAGGACCCTCTTCAAGGTCTAGAGAAAGAGGGCATCGGTTTTACTAATTGCCCTCAGGCAGCCCTGGTTTCAACTGCTGCTCTCCCTGTCGGTGGTACGCCCAGTCCCACTGGGCCAAGCCCCGGACCTCCTGTCTCAGGAGGGGGGCGCCCTCCTGCACCCCAACCTGGGGTCCCTAACGCTAACAGTGTGGCTGCTGAAAGGGTAGCATTGGCCCCTTTCAATCTTCTGAGAGAAGTCAAGGAGATCCTACTGTCCTCCCGAAAGCCCTCCACCAGACGGGCTTACGCCTTTAAGTGGAGAAGGTTCTCTGCCTAGTGTGCGGAAAGAAGGGAGAACCCCTTCTTCTGCACCAGTCACACACCTGGTTGAAGTCTAACTCAGTGAGGGTGCATCTGAGCACGATAGCCGCTCACTACCACCCAGTCGAGGGGAAAAGCCCTCTCGACCCAGCCCCTGGTCTCCAGGTTTCTCCACGTCCTCCTGTTATCCAAACCCCTTCTTTGCCCTCTGGCAGTGGAATGGATTCTTAATGTGGTGCTTTCACTGCTCACCAGACCACCATTTGAGCCCCTAGCCACTTGCCACCTGTGGTACCTTTCTTGGAAAGTGGCCTTTCTGGTGGCCCTCACGTCTGCTCGAAGAGCGAACGAACTCCAGGACCTGGTGGCAGTCCACCATGTACAAGGTTCTACAAAAATTAGGATAGTGCTCTGCATGCAGCCCAAATTCCCCCCGAAGGTGGTTTCTCCTTTCCACCTCATCCAGGAGGTGGTCCTCCCCACCTTCTTCATGCGGACTCCAGCTGGCAGGGAGGAACTATATCGTAATGATAGAGCTGATCAAATTGGTGGAGGGGTTGCGCTCTATGATAGAGAGGGCATTGAGTCAGAAAGGATTCAAGTTTTTTTGCAGGAAACAAAATTTGCTGTAGAATCTCTATGGATTGAAATTCCATGTAAAAAGGGGAAGACAATGGCAGTGGGGGTATACTATCGACCGCATGGCCAGAATGAACAAATGGATGATGAAATGCTCAAAGAAATCAAGGAAGCTAACAAAAGTTACAGCGCAGCAATAATAATGGGTGATTTCAATTACCCTGGTATTGACTGGGTCAGTGTCACAGCAAGACATGCTAGGGAGATAAAGTTCCTAGATGAAATAAATGATTGATTCTTGGAGCAGCTGGTTCATGAAACGACTAGAGGGGAAGCCATATTAGACCTAGTCCTTAGTGGAACACCAGATCTAGTGCAAGAGATAAGGGTGTTGGGGCCCACATGGCAATAGTGTTCATAGCATGATCGCATTTGATTTAATTAGTGGAGGAGGAATAGTAAGGAAATCCACAGTACTACCTTTTAACTTTTGAAAGGGAGACTATGATAAAATGAAGAAAATAGTTAAGAAAAAACTAAAAGGAGCAGTTGCAAAGGTTAAAGACTTACATCAAGCTTGGGTGTTGTTGAAAAATACTATCTTGGAAGCCCAGCCCAGCTGTATTCCACGCTTTAAGAAAAGTGGAAGGAAGTCCAAAAAAACTGCCAGCATGGTTTAAAGGTGAGGTCAGAGAGGCGGCTGTTGCCAAAAAAGCATCTTTCAGGAAATGGAAAAAAGAGCCAAACGATGAAACCTGGAAGCAGCACAAGCACTGGCAAATCAAATGCAACGCATTGATAAGGCAGGCAAAGGGAGAATTTGAGAAGAAGCTTGCTGCGGAAGCAAAAACGCGAAATAAAGACCTTTTCAAGTACATTCGTAGCAAAAAACCTGAGAGAGTCAGTTGGTCCATTAGATGATAAAGGGGTTAAAGGAGCACTAAGAGGCAACAAGGCAATAGCGGAGAGACTGAATGAATTCTTTGCTTCGGTCTTTACTGAGGAAGATGTAGGGATCTTACCCATTACTGAAGTGGTATTTAAAGGTGCGGAAGAATTGAAGGAAATATCGATTCATCAGGAAGATGTCTTACAACTATTAGATAAACTGAAGAGTAGCAAATCACCTGGGCCAGATGGTATACATCCAAGGGTGTTGAAAGAACTGAAATATGAGATTGCAGACCTGCTATCAATAATCTGTGAACTATCATTAAAATCATCTCTAATACCTGAAGATTGGAGGATCGCCAATGTAACACCAATTTTTAAAAAGGGTTCCAGGGGTGATCCGGGAAACTACAGACCGGTGAGCCTGACGTCAGTACCGGAAAAAATGGTAGAAACCATCATAAAGAATAAAATTACTCAGCATGTAGATAGTCACAACCTAATGGGAGACAGCCAACATGGCTTTAGACAAAGAAGATCTTGTCTTACTAATCTGTTATGTTTTTTTGAAGGAGTGAATAAACAGGTGGACAAAGGTGAGTCAGTTGATATAGTGTATCTGGACTTTCAGAAAGCCTTTGACAAGGTCCCTCATGAGAGACTTTTGGCAAAACTAAAGAGTCATGGGATAGGAGGCAGTGTACTATTGTGGATCAGGAACTGGTTAAAAGATAGAAAGCAGAGGGTAGGGCTAAATGGCCAATTTTCCCAATGGAGAAAGGTGAATAGTGGTGTACCCCAGGGATCTGTGCTGGGTCCGCTGCTTTTTGACATATTCATAAATGACCTGGAAAATGGAATAACGAGTGAGGTTATCAAATTTGCAGATGACACAAAACTATTTAAAGTTGTTAAAACCCAAGAGGATTGTGAAAAATTGCAAGAGGATCTTGATAAATTGGAAGACTGGGCATCAAAATGGCAGATGAAATTTAATGTGGACAAGTGCAAAGTTATGCACCTAGGGAAGAACAACCCAAACTATGGTTACACGATGCAAGGTTCCACATTAGGAACCACTACCCAGGAAAAAGATTTAGGCGTCATTGTGGATACCATGTTAAAACCCTCGGCCCAGTGTGCAGCGGCGGCCAAGAGAGCAAATAGAATGCTAGGTATGATAAGGAAAGGAATGGAAAATAAAACAAAAGATATTATAATGCCTCTATATCGTTCCATGGTGAATATTGTGTGCAATTCTGGTTGCCGAATCTTAAAAAGGATATAGCGATTTTAGAAAAGGTACAGAGAAGAGCCACCAAAATGGTAAAGGGGATGGAAGGATACTCCTATGAAGAAAGGCTAAAAAGGTTAGGGCTCTTTAACCTGGAAAAGAGACGGCTGAGGGGAGATATGATAGAAGTCTATAAATTAATGAATGGAGTGGAACGGGTAAACGTAGATCGATTGTTTACCTTATCAGAATATAGAAAGACTAGGGGACATGCAATGAAGCTACAGGGTAAACTATTTAAGACTAATAAAAGAAAATATTTTTTCACTCAACGTGTAATCAAACTCTGGAATTTGTTACCGGAGGATGTAGTAAAGGCTGTTAGTGTAGCTGGGTTTAAAAAAGGTTTGGACAAGTTCCTGGAGGAAAGGTCCATAAACCATTATTAAGAAGTGACCGAAGATATCAATGCTTGACCCAGTACAAGCATTGTGGAACTTGTGTCTCTTGGGGAAACTACTAGGTACATATGACCTAGATTGGCCACTGTTGGAAACAGAATACTGGGCTTGATGGACCTTGGTCTGACCCAGTATGGCATATCTTATGATCTTATGTTCTCTCGTTTCAGTCGAGTTGAAAGCTGAGACCAAAGGAGAGAAGTAGAAGAAAAAAAGAGAGGATAGAGAAAGACAACTCCTAGGGGAGGTGGGTGGGTTGTGAAGACTTATTCCTGCTGTTCCCGGAGATCACCTGTTACAGGTGAGTAACTACGCTATCTCCAGGAACAAGCAGGAATGTAGTCTTCACATATGGGGACTCCCCAGCTAAAATGCCTAGGGATGACCCCAGCATGTTGCGGATCTAAGTAAGATGGGCCATGCTTCCTCCCAGGGACCTCAGGCATCCAAGAGTGGATGGTGGGAAGGAGTTGATCTAGGAATGGAAGAGACGTTGTAGAACAACCTGACCGAACAAGGCATCCCAATGGAAGTCCTTGTCCAAACAATAGTGGGCAGTGAAAGTATGAACAGAAGCCCAAGTTGCTGCTTTGCAGATCTCATCAATAGCAACTGAACGAAGATTAGCTGTTGAGGCTGCCATGGCTCTAACATTATGAGGCGTGACATGGCCTTCAAGAGGGATTCCTTTACTCTGATAGGTAAAGGAAATACAGTCTGCAATCCACTTAGAGAGAGTTCTCTTAGTGACTGGAAGTCCTAAATGACTAGAGTCAAAAGCCAGAAAAAGCTGAGAAGACTTTCTAAATGGCTGAGTTCTGTGAAGATAAAAAGCCAGAGCTCGTTTACAATCGAAGGTATGAAGACTAGGAAAGAAGACTGGAAGATAAACCGATTGGTTTAAATGAAAAGGTGATACCACCTTTGGCATAAAATAAGGATGAGTCCTCAAGATTACTTTGTCATGATGAAACCTCGTATAAGACGGGTCAGCCACTAAAGCCTGCAGTTCACTAATGCGCCTGCAGAAGTGATAGCAATTAGGAAAATGACTTTCCATGAAAGAAATGTTAACTATGAAGTAGCTAAAGGTTCAAAGGGTGGCTTCATGAGTTGACCCAGAACAATATTAAGATCCCATGCCACCGGAGGTGGTTTGATGGGAGGTTTAGTTAAAAGGAGACCCCTCATAAATCTTGAAACAAGAGGATGAGAGGAAATTGGTTGTCCATCAAAGGGTTTATGAGATGCAGCAATAGCACTAAGATGGACCCTAACAGAACTGCTCTTGAGACCAGAAGCTGATAAGTGAAGGAGATAGTCCAGAAGGGACTCTACCGGTACCAAGAGAGGATCAAGTCCCCTCTGGTAACATCAGATTGAGAACCTCCTCCACTTAAAAGCAGAAGAATGCCTTGTGGAAGGTTTTCTGGAAGCCAGAAGAATATCCTTCACTTGTTGTGAAAGGTCTAGATCCTGAAGTTCTACGCCTTGAGTAGCCAGGCCTTGAGATGGAGGGACTGGGAGTTCACGTCATTTTGCGTGGTTCTGGATTGCCTTCTCTATAGAGCGCTGTTTAAGAAGTTTTGAATTCATCATTGATTTGTTAGAGATACTGGAAAGCAAGGGGCTGCACAAAGTCTATTATAGGTCTGAGCTCACAGCTCTTTTGTATCTCCATCTGCTTGTTGAAGGGCACAGTCTATGTATTCTGGACTAGTCTGGTTGGCCTGGAGGAAAGAAAATGAGCAGGTAGGACAGCATTTTTCCTTCTTTACTATTAAATAGTTTCATTGCCAAAGATGTGACAGTTTAAGCTATTACAGCTCTTATTGCGAATAAACATCACTTGTGTCTGAACGTATAAGTACTGAGGCATACTCGTAGAGGCATGAAATTCAGAGTGAAAACAAGAATTGAAAGCACTGTGCCTTGGAAATCTCAGAATCTTCCTTCATAGCTATGGAAAACTTCTCCCTATTGAGAAATTATTAATTTAAAAAATTGTTTTTTGTTTGTAGGAATTTTAGGATTTGAAGATAATTTTAATGCAGTGAGTATAGAGAAGAAAAGAAATTTGCAGAATCAGCAGCTAGGGGCTCATCGGGAGCCCCCTCCCCCCCCTCCCTCAGTAAACAGACCGTAAGTATCATCATTGAATGTTTTCCCACTGGTATCCTCATCTGCTAGGGAAGGAGACTCTGCCAAAGCTAATGGAGCTAAATTTTTGTGTGTGTGTGGTACAGGGTACCTAGGGAAAAGGAACCTGCAGCAAACTGGGAGCAACCAAACGCGTCCAGCACCATTCGGAAGTTCTTTGTGCCGAGTAGCCAGTCTGGACAGAGAGAAGGATTAATCAAACATGCTTTGGCAAAGAGAGAGAGCAAATTTGTGAACATTCATAACTTCAGGTCAGTATGTGTTCAGACACTTAAGAACGTGATTTATTACATATTGTCCTGCTAGATCAGTCCTGACAAGTGGATTGTGTTCCCCTAACAGCAAATTGGTGGAGACAAAAAAACAATGAAAAGCCCAGGTTTCAATGATATCACTCCAGTGCCTCTCTTCGCCTCAGCTGCCAGAGGTCCCTTCAGTATTCATCCCAAAGCATATGAGAGAAACATGGCAAGCCTCACACAGCCTCAACTGTAGGCAGCAATGAGTGATCAACAGTTCCATAACAGATAGCCAGTGCAAAGGCCTCCTTAATCCAGCACCCCAAAGTCGACTTAGCTGCCGCGTCACACTTGCTTGGGCCAGCAAGCAGCACAAAAAGATGGTCGAACTTAGGAAAGGAATTTGTAACCTCCAAGTACTGGAGAAGCACCCTCCCAACATCCACAAGGTGAAGATCTTTATCCTTCCCCCGACACTGCTTCTTAGAGAAGAAGGACAGGCAGACCACCTGGTTCACATGAAAGGGAGAAAGCACCTTAGGCAAGAAGGAAGGCACAGGCCGGATGTAAACGGTCTCCTCCAAGGATCTCTGCAAGACAGACCCTGCAGCTCATAAATCTACCGTGTGGAACAAATCACAACCAAAATGATCATCTGGAGTATCAAATCATTCAAAGTAGTACACTTCAATAGCTCAAAGAGTGCTGCCATCAGGACCCTGAGCTCTAGACACAGATTCTAGGAAGGGATCACAGACCAGAGGGGAGGATGCAGACGCCAAACCCCCTGGAGAAGGCGCAAGATGTCCTGGCGCAAGACTAGAGACTTACCGGCCACCGATCCTCGAAAACAAGCTAAAGCTGCCACCTGAACCTTCAGGGAGCTAAGGGAAAGTCCCTTCTCAGTCCATCCTGTTGAAAGGCTGAATGCCACACGATCGCTCAGAAAGGCACCAGATCCACACGTATGCTAGCTTGGTAGAACTCCTCCGGACTCCGAGCAGAATGGAGATCACCGCTGGAGAGTAGCCTTTACATGCTAGCTGTCTCCTTTTCAAGAGCCACCATAAGCGAGAAGGGAATTGGGTCCTCCAGGACGATTGGTTTCTGCCACAATAGGCCCTGAGATGGAGGCAGCCGAGAGGAGGTGCCTGCAGGAGCCACATTAGGTCTCCTTGGCCAATCCGGCACCACTAGAAACAATCCTAACTGGGTGGCATTCTATATGCCAAATCACATGTCACACTAGGGGCCACAGAGGAAATATGTATAGCAAGTGCGGACCTGGCCAAGGCTGGGTCAAGGCATCGATGCCCTCGGACCCTGCCTCCATGTGGTGACTGAAGAAGTGGCAAACGTTGGCATTGGAGCAGATCGCCATCAGATCCATTTCAGAGCAACCTCAGTGGCGCAGAATCAGCTGAAACGCCTCCTAAATCAACTCCCACGCTCCACAATCGAGAGTGACGGCTGAGAAAGTCGACTTCCACATTGTCCACCCCAGCAAGGTGCTGAGCTGACAAGACTAGGAGGTTCTTCTCTCCCCAGGCAAACAGGAGAGCTGTCTCCAGAACTACTCTGGCACGCCTCATGCTGTCTTGCTGATTGATATAAGCCATTGCCGTGGCGTTGTCTGAAAACACTTGAACTGTCAGGCCCTCGACTAGGTGCCGGAAATGCCAAAGAGCCAAACTGATGGCCCTCACCTCGAGACAGTTGATGGACCATACCGCTTCCTGTGGTTCCAGTGGTCTGGGCTGTATGGACTTAGCACTGGGCTCCCCATCCCGAGAGACTGGCATCTGTCATCAGCAGGATCCAGGAGAAATTGTCCAGCGGCATGCCCTTCCACAGATGACAGGACTGCTGCCACCACCACAGGCTGGAATTCACCATCAATGGGAGTGGAAGCCTGCGCTCTATCTCCTAAGAACTTGGGGGCCACAGAGTCAACAAGGACTGCTGGATTGGCCGCATGTGAGCATGTGTCCACTACACCATCTCTGTGGTCGTCACTATCAACCCAAGGAGCTGAAGATAATCCCAGACTCTGGGAGCCTTCAGCGCCAGGCAATCCAACAGTCTATTGACTTTCTGCTCTGGCAGGAAAAACTCTACCCACTCGAGTGTCCAAACATACTCCCAGGAACTCTTGGTACTAGGAAGCCAGCAGTTGGTTCTTTCCCCATTTGATCACTCATCTGAGGCTTTTCAAAAAGGATACCACTCGGGATGCCTCCTGAGATGTCTCTGAAAGGGAACGGGCCCAGGAAGAGCCAGTCATCCAGATACGGATGAACACAGACCCTCAGTGCCGCCGCCACCACCACCATGATCTTGGAGAATGTCCTTCGGACAGTGGATAGCCCAAAAGGGAGGGCAGTAAGCTGACAGAGCCAAGCACGGCAAACAGAAATACTTTTACATATCCACCCGGATCGGGATATGAATACACCTCAGCTAGGTCCAGAGAAACCAAGAATGCCCCTCGGTGCACTGTGTGAATCACAGAGTGCAAAGTTTCCATCTGGAAATGTAGGAAGCGCAAGTGCTCATTGACCCCCCCCCCCCTTGAGGTCCAGAATGGGCCTGAAGGAACTGTCTCTTTTTTCTTTTCTTTTTTTTGGACACCAAGAAATAGTTGAAGTATCTGCCCTTGCCCCACTCATTCAGATGGACAGGCACCACCTTTAGGCGCAGCAACTTGTCCAAGTAATCCATACATCGGCTTACTTAATTGCAGGCCCACAAGGGGAGATAATGAAAACATCCGAAATCAGTTTTTTCTATTCCAGGGCATAGCTAAACTGAAATGTGTCAAGCACCTAGCAATCCTTGGTAACCTGTACTCTTCTTCAAAGAAAAGATGAAGCCTGCCTCTAACTGGAGGAACCAGGGAATGGGCTCCCCAAATCTTAATTGCGCAGCCCTGGAGGGCCCTCCTCTGGAGGGGACACAGTCCCTGGGCCCACCTCCTCTACAAAAAGACTGAGAATGAGCCCGAAGCCCATAAGGGGAAGAAGGGCTTTCAAGGCAGGTAGCGATGGAATTCCCAATACCTCTGGGAGCCGACCATCGCTCCCATGAGGAGCGAGTGGAGCCTGACTAAAAAAGCTCCTGCTCGCTACACAGGTCCCTTGGACTTGTCCTCCAGAAGGCGGAAGATTTTGTCTTGCCCAGGTCCTTTACCTTCTGCTCCTAATTGGAAGCCACAGAAGCGTCCCTCTAAGGCTAGATGAGCAACCGGGCTTTGGAAGAGGAATCCGCTGCCCTATGTCATCGTCGACGTACCAGGCCATACATGGCATCAGAAGGAAAGCTGTAGCCAACTCCAAGAGCAGTAGAATCATCCGACAAAAGAGACTGAATCCACTGGGACAGGGCCCGAAACGTCAAGTCTGCACATACAAGAATAGTAGCTGCCTCAGTGAACTGGTTCAACACAAATCTACCTACATAAGAAATGTCATACCTAGTATCCTGTTTCCAACAGTGGCCAATCCAGGTCACAAGTACATGGCAAGTTCCCAAAAAGCCACACAGGTTCCACGGTGCTCATCCTGGGGTAAGCAGTGGATTTCCTGGGTCCTCTTTAATAATGGTTTATGGACCTTTCCTCCAAGAACTTGTCCAAACCTTCTTTAAACCCAGCTACACTAACAGCTTTTACTGCATCCTCTGGTAACAAATTCCAGAGTTTGATTACGCATTGCGTAAAAAATTATTTTCTCTCATTAATCTTAAATGGGTTACATTCTAGCTTCATTGCATGTCCTCTAATCGTTCTACTTTTTGATGGCATAAACAACCGATCTATGTTAACCCGTTTCATTCCATTCATTAATTTATAGACCTCAATCATATCTCCCCTCAGCCATCTCTCTCTTTCAAGTTGAAGAGCCCTAACATTTTAAGCCTTTCCTCAAAAGGGTATCCTTCCATTCCCTTTACCATTTTGGTGGCTGTTCTCTGTACCTTTTCTAATTCTGCTATATTCTTTTTAAGATACGGCAACACAATATTCAAGGTGTGGTTGCATCATGGAAAAATACAGAGGCATTATAACATCCATAGTTTTATTCTCCATTCCTTTCCTTATGATTCCTAGCATTCTATTTGCTTTCTTGGCCTCCGCTGCACATTGGGCGGAGGGTTTCAAAGTATTATTATCCATGATAACGCCTAAATCGTTTTCCTGGGTGGTGGTTTCTAAGGTGGTACCTTGCATCGTGTATCCAAATTTGGATTGTTCTTTCCTAGGTGCATAATTTTGCACTTGTCCACATTCAGTTTTATCTGTAATTTGGACGTCCAGTCTTCCAATTTATCAAGGTCCTCATTCAAGTTTTCACAGTCCTCTTGGGTTTTAACAACTTTGAATAATTTTGTGTCATCTGCAAATTTGATCATCTTGCTTGTTGTTTCATAAATGACCTAGAAATGGGAATATATTAAAAGCTGTGGGCCCAGCACTGATCCCTGGGGTACTCCACTAGTCACCTTTCTCCTTTGAGAAAATTGGCCATTTAGATCTACTCTCTGCTTTTTTAACCAGTTCCTGATTCACAATACTACACTGCCTCCAATCCCATGACTTTTCAATTCTGCCAAGAGTTTCTCATGAGGGACCTTGTCAAAGGCATTCTAAAAATCCAGATATACTATATCAACTGGCTCACCTTTGTCTACCTGTTTATTCACACCTTCAAAAAAATATAACAGATTAGTAAGACAAGACTTTCCTTGGCTAAATACATGTTGGCTTTCTCCCTTGGAAATATCAAACTACACAATACACTCCCTCTCCGGGAGAGAATGCATCTTCTTATAGGCAGAGAGTTGAGCAACTCCCACTCCGACTGGAACAAGCACTTGAGCACCTCTGGGAACGGGAAGGCAGTAGTGGATTTCTGCATCCCTTTCAGGAGTGGATGCCTCTTCGGTTCCTGCTCTGTGTCTGGAGCATCTGCCAAGCTCAAGGTGGATAAGACCCTGGGATTAATGCTTTCAGTTCATGCTACTGGAACAGGTGGATAACATTGGCCTCCTCACAAACCTCTGAAGGTGAGAGTACTTCTTCATCCACATCAAACATCTTAATCCAAGGTCCAAATCTCAGACAGATCGCAGCTGATCCCCATCTGCAGGGGGGTGCCCTTATCAATCAAACAATGCTTCCACGCTCAGCCTGCCCCTCAGGGGAAACCAGAGGCCACAGGGTCTGAATTTCCACGCCAGAATGACCAGATCTGTAAAAGGAAAAGAATCCCTGGAAGGGCAATCCGTAGTCTGGAAGCTCTCCTCACGGAAATGGCCCTTCACACTAGGGGGCATAGTTTCTGTCAATCCCCTAGAGGATGAGGAGAGGCCCACAGCATACTCACCGGAGCCTCCAGCTAGCTGAATATCCTTACCTTTAGCACCATTTGACGTCAGCTGCCTTGAGGCAGGCAAGATTGGACTAACAGCATCCCCCAACTGAAAGAGAGGGGGAGTAGGCCCTCCAGGGACGATTCAGAAACAGCCATGCAAGAAGAGCAGATTCCAGAAGCAAGAGATGAGGCTTCTGGGCTCACTATGGGCCAAACAACAATTCCTGGAAGAAGTCCTAGAGAGTTAAAGCAAATATCAGAAGAGCGGGTGCTAAGGCCACTGCAGCCAGAAAAGCACACATTAACTGCGCTTTTATTGCAATGTGCGTTACAGGTGCTGGGGTGGGAATGTGTGTTGCAGCTGCTTGGGCAGAATGCACACAAGCACTGCGTGATCGCCAGATGCATAATATTAAAAATGCTACTAGCACGTGCATAAAATGGCAGGAAACCCCTCCACACAGCACCAACGGTCACCAGCAGTCCAGAAATTTCGTCCCACACAGACGGAATCGGGAGCCCCCAACAAGGACAATGATGAGGTCAAGCCTTGGTACTCATCCCCTGAGAGCCCCAGGCAGAGGATCTGTGCCGGGCTCAGCCTCTACTCCCTTGAAACTGTTTCTCTGGCTTGACAGCAATGCGTTTAAAGTGTCTGGCAGACAGATTCCTCTGAGAGCCTTTTGCAATCTTTGGGAGAGAACGGGGAAGGCAGAGGAGGAGGGAGGGGGGCGTTGAGGTTGTGTGAGGCTGCTGAATTCTTCCATCCTTCCAGATCCTTCCAATTTCCTGGCTAGTCAACAGGCTCTTATCCAGAGTAAGAGCATGGAGCTGAACCAATTTTCCCTCATGGCTACCGAAAGACTGCAGTCTAGTGAAGCGTCCCACGTCGTGCTCAATTGAGTGAATCACCCTCAAAGTGGTCTGCCATGAATGTTTTTTATCAATCTTTCCCTCTCAATTCAGATTTTCTTCAGAGAGGAGAAAATCCATCTGCTGGAGACAAAGAAATACTGAGGTGACCTCTGGTGGGTAAGGCGAATTGAGGCATGGGAGCGATGTCATTGAAACCTGGGCTTCTCATTGGTTCTTTGTCTCCACCAATCTGCTGGTAGGGGAACACAACCCATTTGTCTAGAGTGGTCTAACAGGACTCAAGGAAAGGACATTAACTGGTAAGTAAAATATCACCTTAATCTTCATCATATATTACTTGCCTCTGGTGCTCATCATTCATATGTAGAAACTGTTTGTTAAATTCTGGAAAGTTATTTGTTTCAGAGCTGATGCCTGAGAATGTGGGTGCATATTCATTATCTGTCATTTTTAGGAAGTGTTTGCCAAAGCAGAGAGAGGGGTTGTGTGTAAATAAACTTCAGGGGTAGATGATCAAATGACCCAGGGCCTTGTAAACTGCACAGGTACTTGTTATCCACAGGATTCACACAATTATGAAAACAAATTATACAGGTAATTTTGCTTTCATTGTGATCTAAGAAAAATTATCCACAGAGATTTGCACCTGCTTTTTCTGCAGGTAACTTTCCCATCGGAAACAACAAACGTAGATTTTATTGTACAGAATTATGTATGTATTGTCATTTTTTGACTAAATTCTGCTCTTGGAAGAACCTCAAAAATTGTTGGTAAAAGTATTAATGGTGTTGAAGAGTGCACTTTTACTCACATTGAAACTGGGCAATATTCCAAGAAATATCACACATGACAAAAAAAAATCACTGAAATAGCCAATTGCACCTATATGTGGAAGAAAAGGATCTCATACATAAAGGCCAATGGATTAAATAACTATAGGTCAATTTGGGGTTGGGTGTGTTAGCATATTTAGTGTCTGTTTAAACAAAAAAGAAGTGATGTAAAAAGAAAAATGATATAGTACATTATATCTCCAGGAACAAGCAGGAATGTAGTCTTCACATATGGGTATCGTCGATACCGAGGGAGCCTGTGCGGGAACGCTCCCCAGCATCCAATAGGAAAGCTTTTGGGAGCATCCCACAGCGCCTGCGTGCTGCCTTTCCAACTGTCCCTCTCCAGTTCTTCGTTTTCCGCGGAGCCAACAGGTCGCATACCCTGTCACCGCAGAAAATTTTGTCTTTAATCTTTGTTTTTGTGGTCGTGTCTGCCTTCCCTCGATGCTATACCGGTACCGCCGGTTCTTTCATTCTTCTAAAAAACCAAACAAACAAACTATAGCTTCTGAAGTGGTTTACTTCAGAAACCTTTTTTTCCTTGGTGCTAGGTGCCATTTTGGGCACTAGGCCCAATTTTTCCTATAAAATGGAAAAACCTGCTTCAGGTTTTAAGAAATGTTCTAAATGTGGCGGTACCATTTCAGTCACGGACACCCATGATTGGTGTCTCAAATGTTTAGGTCCTGGCCACTCTATTTCAGAGTGCCTCTCCTGTGGAATGATGTCAAAAAGGGGCCGGCAGAACCGAACTGCTAAACTTGGCACTCTTTTTCCCTCAGACGTGGCATCTGTTGCATCGACGTCCTCCAGGGCTTCATCTTCCTCCCATGGATCTCAGGTAACAACATAAATCTAGCCGGCCCTCAACGGGTAGATCTCCTAATTATCGCGATGCCCCTGGCGTTGCCCTTGAGGAATTTTCACCAGCAAAACTGCTCCGGCGGGAGGCTTCGGCTTCCAAAGCATTAACTGGGGATCCAGGATGTTCTCGAGGCATCAACCTCGGCAGAATTACTGGCACCATGCTCTGGGTTCCTGGCCGCTTCTACCAGTACCGGCACCCAAGCATCGGCAGCATTGATAGACCAGAGATTCCTTATCGAACGCAGTCTAGTGGCTCTTCTCACGGCTTTAGTATCGTTGAAACTGCTTCAGACACCTCAACTGATACCAACACCGGTACTGGTACCGGTACCGACTGCATCGACATCGGCGGGTATGCCACCCGTACTGAGTCATGCGTTTCTCTCCAGCATCGACAGATCGGTATCGGAACAACCCGATACCGACTTCGATCGATACCGGTACCGTGCTTTGCACGATCACCAGGATCGGAGATATTTTGAATCCTCGGATGAGACTAAAGACTCTGAAGACTCTGCCGATACCAGAGTACTTCTCCCCGAGGATTCCTCTTCTCCTCAGCGCAGAATGTCTCTGCCAGAGGATATGTCCTTTCAGGATTTTATCCGTGATGTGGCCCGAGGCCTTTCCATCACAGTAGCTCCTGAAAAAGAGCCTAGGGCAAAGGAGTTAGAAATCCTCCAATACCCTAAGGCTCCCAAAGAGGCAGCTACTCTGCCTATTCATGAGATCTTACATGATCTTATGCTAAGGATGTGGGAAACACCTTTAACCATATCTCCTCATTCTTGAAGACTCGATACCATGTATCGATTTCCACCTTGTCCTGGCTTTCAAAAAAACTCAATTACCACACCATTCAATGGTGGTGGAATCAGCCATGAGAAGGATGAAAAGTGCAAAGAGACATGCATCCAATCCTCCAGGTCGTGAATGCAGGACTCTCGATGCCTTTAGGCGTCGATGCTTCCATGCTCTCAGCTAGGATCAGTTCCTATAACTTGTATATGGGAATGTTCCTTAAAGAGGTCACAGGAGACTTGGAGCTTATGAGCCCCCTTTTTCCTGATGACAAAAGACAAGACTATCTCACTCTTGTCAAACATGCTCAGGATGTTTCCTGGTTTGTTAATCGTGCAGCCTTTGACTGTTTTGAGTGCATAAGCACAACCTCTGCTATTGCCATTGGTGCAAGTCGGATCGCCTGGCTTCAGGCATCTGACTTGGAAATTTGGGTACAAGATAAATTAGGAAACATTCCTTGCACAGGAGAAAATCTCTTTGGCAAGAATTGGCAGAAGAAGGCTAATGAAATAGATGCTGACAATATCACACTGGATAGATTGTCCAAATCTACAGCCGATCCTGCAAAGAAAAGATCCTCTAAAAAAAAATCATTTTTCAATAAGAAAAATAAATTTTATCCTTCCTATACCCAACAGGGACACCGTCCAGGTCAGGCTACCCAAAAGGGACAGCAGCAACAACCTAGACAACAAAAGAAGCCAAAAGCTGCAAAACCTCAGCAGGCTCAGCCTCCTCAGGGGCTTTGACTCCTTTCTAGAGAACTTCGCCTTCCTGCCCCTGAAGGGTCCAGAACCCTTAACCATCCCAGGCAGGTTATGTCATTTTGCCCACAGATGGTACCAAATAACAGCAGAAAACTGGACTCTGTCCATTATACAAGAGGGGTACAAGCTTCATTTTCAGAGCCTACCCACTCCTACAATTATAAGACAAGTTCAATTATCAGACCTCTCTCGACAATCTCTTAGGTCAAGAGGTCACAATGCTCCTTGCTCAAGGAGCAATAGAGGAAGTACCCATTCCCCATCAGGGTACAGGGTTCTACTCCCCCTATTTCCTTATTCCAAAGAAAACAGGAGGACACAGACCCATTTTAGACCTCAGAGAATTGAACAAATATCTGTTCCGAGAGAAGTTCAAAATTATCTCTCAAGGAACTCTGCTGCCATACCTTCAAAGTCAGGATTGGCTTTGTTCTGTAGATCTCAAGGATGCGTATACTCATATTCTCATCCATCCAAATCACAGGAGATTCCTCCGATTCCTGTTTCAAGGAAAGCACTACCAATACAAGGTTCTTCCCTTTTGGCCTGGCATCTGCACCAAGAGTGTTCACAAAATGCATGGCTGTGGTAGCAGCATTTCTCCGCACTCCGGGCATATTCGTCTTCCCTTACTTAAACGACTGGCTCATTCGAGCCCCTACAGTGCCAGAGGCTAGCTCTGCTCTATCTCGCATAACGCGTATCCTTCAGTATTTGGGACTGGTCATAAACCTCCCAAAATCCAATCTTGCTCCCACTCAGTCCCTAGAGTTCATAGGAGCTCATCTGGATACCAGACAGACAAGGGCTTTCCTTCCGCAGCCCTGCTGTCTTCGCATAGTCCAATTAGCTTCCCAAGCAGTGCTCAAACCTTGTCTCACTGCTCGGGAAATGCTACAATTGCTAGGCCACATGGCATCCACCATGCATGTGGTTCCTTATGCTCGCTTCCATATGCGAGCAGCTCAGTGGACTTTATCCACTCAGTGGACACAGGCCTCAGGTTGCCTGTCGGACAAAATAACAAACTCAGACCGTCTTATTTCGTCCCTCCAATGGTGGCAATCACCCAGAAACCTTCTGGTGGGGTCTCTTTTCCAGCAACCCCTATCCCAAGCCACCCTAACAACAGATGCTTCACAGGTGGGATGGGAAGCACACCTACACGATCTCTCTACCCAGGGTACCTGGACTCCACAGGAGGCCTGTCTTCACATCAGCCTCCTGGAGCTCAGAGCAATCTTCCTTGCTCTTTGAGTATTTCACGCCCAGCTCAGCTACAAGATGGTCCTAGTTCAAACGGGAAGCCATGTTCTATGTGAATTAGCAGGGCGGAACAGGCTCTCTGTCGCTATACAACAAAGCTTTGCGACTATGGGCCCTCGCCAGAGAGCATCAGATTCATCTCCTTGCGGTGTATCTTCCAGGCATTCAAAATTCTGGGGCAGACAAACTCAGTCGAGTTCTGCTTCAACACGAATGGTCTCTCCATGCAGACCAGGTTGCCCAAATATTTCAGATTTGTGGAACCCCGGCCATAGACCTCTTTGCAAGTCTGCTAAATGCCAAACTTCCCCGGTTCTGTTCCAGAATTCCGGCTCGATGATGTCAGGCAAGGGACACCTTCCTCCTTCACTGAGGTCAAGACTTTCTATATGCCTTCCCACCCATTCCTCTCATCCCCAAAACCCTATTCAAGCTTCAGAGAGACAGTGGTCATATGATCCTCATAGCTCCACTTTGGCCACGACAAACGTGGTACCCTCTGCTCCTACATCTCTCTCAAGCTCCACCTCTGGAGTTGGGATCCGCTCCAGATCTTCTCTCCCAAAAGGAGGGGATGCTGTGGCATCCGAATCCCCAGTCTCTGCATCTCAGGGCCTGGTTGCTGAAAGCCTAGAACTTCAGGATGTTAACCTTTCCCAGCAGGTAAAGGATATCCTTCATGCTTTTAGGAAACCCTCCACAAGACGCTCGTATGCCTTTAAGTGGAAAAGGTTTACCATATGGTGCTCGCAGAAGGGTCTTAACCCTCTTGCCATACCTCTGGAATCGATACTGGAGTATTTCCTTCATTTGTCAAATGCGGGTCTCAAGACAAATTCACTAAGAGTCCACCTTAGTGCTATTGCAGCTTCTTGCAAGCCTCTAAGTGGACAATCTATTTCCTCTCATAGCGAGATTTATGAGAGGCCTTCTTTTAACAAAGCTTCCCATTAAGCCACCTCCGGTGGCATGGGACTTAAATCTGGTGCTCGGGCAGCTCATGAAACCGCCCTTTGAAGCATTAGCCACTACATCTTTGAAATTCCTTTTCTGGAAAGTCATCTTCCTCATTACAATCACATTAGCATGTCGCATCAGTGAATTGCAAGCGTTAGTGGCTGATCCTCCTTATACAAGGTTCCACCATGATAAGGTAGATCTTAGGACTCATCCACACTTTATGCCAAAGGTGGTTTCGCCTTTCCATTTAAACCAAGCGGTTTACCTTCCTGTATTCTTTCCGAGGCCTCATGCCTCCAGTGCAGAAAGGAACCTTCATACCTTGGACTGTAAAAGAGCTTTGGCCTTTTACTTGCAAAGGACACAGCTACATAGAAAATCTTCTCAACTCTGTTGCTTTTGATCCTAGTCATTTGGGACTTCCAGTTTCCAAAAGAACACTGTCCAGCTGGATCGCACAGTGCATATCCTTTGCCTATGAGAGTAAGAACCTTCCTCTTTAAGGCCATGTCACCGCTCACAGTGTGAGAGCCATGGCAGCCTCAATGGCTCATCTTCACTCTGTGTCTATCGACATCTGTCGAGCAGCTACTTGGGTTTCGGTATATATCTTCACTGCCCACTACTGCTTAGACAAGGACTCCCGCCGGGATGCCTTGTTTGGCCAAGCTGTTCTTCAACACCTTTTTCAGACTTAATCAACTCCTACCCACCGTCCCTGGTAGGATGCCAGAGATCCATGGGCGGGAAGTAGGGTCCTTTCACAAGGAATGACAAGTTCCTGGGGCCATCTCCCTGGCATCTGCAGCTAGGGAGTCCCCATATGTGAAGACTACATTCCTGCTTGTTCCTGGAGATAGCGTAGTTACTCACCTGTAACAGGTGATCTCCGGGAACAGCAGGAATTTAGTCGTCACAACCTACCCACCTCCCCTAGGAGTTGTATCTCTCTCTCTTTTGTCTCAGCTATAAACTCAACTGGAGAGGGACAGTTGGAAAGGCGGGAAGGCAGCACGCAGGCGCTGTGGGGTGCTCCCAAAAGCTTTCCTATTGGACGCTGGGGAGCGTTCCCGCGCAGGCTCCGTCGGTACTGACGATACCCATATGTGAAGACTAAATTCCTGTTGTTCCCGGAGATCACCTGTTACAGGTGAGTAGCTATGCCTTACTAGGGGTTTTTTGGACTTATGAGGAAGCTGTCCTGATTAACCTCCAGAAAACCTCCTGAAGGAGTATCAGGGGTGGAAATTTAAAATACGGATGCACTCTGAGGTCCTTTTTTCCCATATATAGGTATAATTAGGTATTTCAGTGTTTTTTTATGTGATATTTTGATTTCACTGATCCCTGTTGTTTTTGTGTAATTGGAAGAAATAATCCAAGAACCTATTGCTAGGGATAAAGCAGTGTTTTACCCACAGAAATGGTTTTTGTTATTGCTCTCCCAGTTTATAGTGTATATATTTCTGAGAATATGCGTGGAGGGAGGGGGTGAAAGCTGCGCTGTGTGTAGGGTATGCTAGACAAAAGGTAGATAGGAGTGTGGAAAGTTTCCATTCTGTAGAGGGGGATGCCTGAGCATATGTGGAAAGCTGACATGTCTATAAATTGTATGCAGATTATGTGGTAGACAGCAGTATAACCTGTTTGTCTTGTTGTATGCAAAGAACTCTAAACTGATGGTGAGGGGTAAATCTAGTTTGGAGATGGCTTTCATGGTCAGTACCTCCCTCCAGGAATGAATTTGTAGATCACTGTGACGAATCTTTTTGCCTGATCTGTTGAAATAAAAATAAATAGCATCTGAACGATGGAGAGGGGAAAACGATTAGTTGTAGTTACTTCTCTTCCCCAGATGTTAACCCAAGTTCATCACTTTATGCCCCAGAACTTTGATGGGACGATAACTAGTCCTGTGTATGTGCTGTAGGTTTTTTGTTGGGACATGGAATGTGAATGGACAGTCTCCAGACAATGGGTTGGAGCCCTGGTTAAATGCTGACAAAGAACCCCCTGATGTCTACTGCATTGGGTAAGGACTTAAAACACATTTACTTCTGTGCACTGCTGTTCATTCTGTTATTAGCCTATATGATACTGTGGATGTAAAGCAGCAGCTCTATCAATGTTTTATTCTTAAAAAGAATTTACTTTGGCATTGAAAATCATTACAGGCCCCCTTTTGTGTTCCAATTTATATTTCATACGTTAAGTATAAATGGTAAAGCTTTTGGAAGAATCTGCAACTGAGGATTGTATTCTGCTGATTTCTTATCAGTATCTCCATTTTGTAACAGTACAAGTAAAATGCGAAGATAGCATGAAAAAACTGAACTTTAGGATGCTTTCAAATTATGGAATATATCTATAAGAAAAGGTATATAGCTTGTTTCAAAGAAAAATGCGAACAAAGATAAAAAGAAGATAAATACATAAAAAGAAATGAGAATAAATGAAAAAGGACACAATTCGGTCTAGAAACTGATAGAATTTATAATCTGAGAAAATTAGTACTGCTACTTCTCCGGGAACAAGCAGGAAGTCAGTCCTCACATATGGGTGACGTCGGCACCGACGGAGCCCATGTGGAGCAAATCCCCAGCTTTTAAAGAAAGCCTTTGGGATTGCTATCATGCATGCGTGGTCCCCTTCCCGCCCAAGGGTGCCACCTTGCTCAGTCTCCTTTTTTCTGTGGAGCCCACCAGATGTAGTCTGTGTTCCCCCGGAAAAAGATTTTTTTTCTTGAGTTTCTTACTCGTCTCCAGTTTTGCACCAGTACCTTTCCCACCTGCCGACCTTGGTCGCTCGGTATCCAGGTCGACTCCTTTTTTTTTTTTTTTTTTTTTTACTTATGTTTTAATTTTCTTGGCGTCTTCGCACCTTTTTCTTTGCTGGCAGCCCGAATGGTCTTCGACCTTGCTGGGGTTATTTTTCCCCCTATGGTGACCAGTGACTTTAAAAAGTGATTGGTGCGCTAAAATAATGTCTCTGACTGAAACACATGACTGCTGCCTCCGGTGCCTCGGTCCGGACCACGACCCGGTGGTCTCTAGCCTTTGCAAAAAGATGTCTTCCAAGGCTTTAAGGAGCCGCCAGCAGCAGCATGACAAAATTTTTCCCGAGTCCCCGATGCCTCCGAGAGCCAGGAACCTCGTCTGAGGCCTCGACACCTCGGGAGGAACACTCTGAGCCCGAGCGTCGTCGTGGGTCCTCAGAGAGGGGGGTCTCCCTCGAGGGAACTGAAGAGGAGGAAGAAGTCCTCGAAGGCAGCGTCCTTAGACGGCTCTTACCGACCGGGGTCATCCTGGGCCCGGTCGCGGAGCTCTGGGCGCCCGCTTCAGCTGTTGGAGAGGGAGCGGCTGGCCAAGGTCCCCCAGAAAGATCCGGCTGCGGACCGGCCTCACCAGTGCCCTTGCTGAAGGCTGCGGAGCCTTCTGGGCTGGAGTCCAGGATGGTGGCATTGGAGTGCAGTGTAACTGCCTTCTTGGACCAGCAGCGGGCACTAATGTCGGCACATCTGGTTCCTCTACCCCAACCACCGGGCGTTTGACGTCGAAGACATCCCCGGAGGCTGAGCTGATCCTCAAGGCCATGCGGGCCCAAGTAGATCCTCGGCTGAGGTCATGCTCGATCTCCCGCTCGATGGGGCCGATGTTGTCCCTGACGAGCCCTCCGGGGTCGGGTCGCACAGTGCTGGGCCCCTCGAGGGCTGAGGAACAGCATCCCCTCGAGTCTTCCTCGAAGTGTTCCGACTGGGAGACCAAGGACGAGGAGTCCCCGGACACTCGTCGACACCGAGATGTCCCCTCTGATTCCCAGGTCTCTGAACCTCAGAGAAGGTTCCCACTGGAGGACGTGGGCTTCTTGGACTTCGTCAAGGACATATCCAAGGCTTTGGCGTTCCCCACCGAGTCTGAGGAGGATCCTCGGGCCGACAAGCTAGAGATCCTCCAATACAAGGCTCCTCCTTGGGAATCGCTCCTGGTGCCCATTCCTCCCATCCTGGAGTGGCTTATGTTCTGCATGTGGGAGACACCGGCGTCAGTGCCGGTGGTCAGCAAGCAGCTCGACTCGATGTACCAAGTCTGCCGGAGCCTTATCTTTCAAAAGTCACAGCTACTGCACTACTCCATGGTGGTGGAGTTGACCATGCGTCGGCTGAAGAGCCAGAAGACGCACTCCTCGGTGCCCCCCGCAGGAAGGTCCGCACCTTGGATGCCCTCGGCAGAAAGTGCTACCAGGGCTTGATGGTGCATTGCCGGATCCAGGCCTACTAGCTGTACATAGGCATGTACCTGAGGGACCTGGCGAAGGAACTCGCCGGGTACTCAGCTGGCCTCTTCGAGGAGCCTTTGCAGCGCTTCAAGAGCCTGTCCAAAGCTGTCCGTGAGTGCTCCAATTTTATTTCTCGGGCAGCCTATGATGGTTTTGAGTCAGTGGCCCGGATAGCCGCAGCAGGCATACGTGCACACTGCCAGACTTAGCTCCAGTCATCCGACCTCGAGCAATGGGTACAGGACAAATTGGTCGATGTCCCTTGCCAGGGGGAGAACCTCTTCGGCAAACCCATGATCGACAAGGCCACAGAACTGGAGACCGAGTTCATGTAGAGGACTAGGCTCTCCAAGAAGACCACTGCCCTCCCTGACGGATATCCGAGGAAATTAACTGCCCACCTTACCAGGCCTCCCCTGCTCCCCAGCAAGGGCAGCAGGCTAAGGGACAAGGGCACGGCCCACGTAAGCAGAAGGCTCCCAAGCCCCAGGCTCCGGCTCCGGTCCAGCCAGGAGGGAGCTTTTGACTCCTACAGCATAGCCCCTTCCCCTCACGGGGATCAGCAGCCTACAGGGGGTCGCCTCACCCTTTATGCCCACAGGTGGGCGGCTATAACCACCGACTCCTGGGCACTAAGGGTGGTCAGGGAGGGTTACCTCCTCCATCTGAGCCAAACACCTCCCTTCTTCCCAGGAGAGCCCCTCAGGCCTCCCCTCCACCGGAACTTTCTTCTGAAGGAGCTGGCAGGGCTTCTCGAGGACAGAGTGGTGGAACTGGTGCCCCACCACCTCAAGGGCAAGGCTTCTACTCCAGGTACTTCCTTGTGCCAAAGAGGACAGGGGGCCTAAGGCCCATCCTCGACCTGCGCAACCTCAACAAATTCCTGGTGAGGGAGAAGTTCAAGATGCTCTCCCTTGGAACATTGCTGCCCTACCTCCGACAGGGAGACTGGCTATGCTCCTTAGACCTAAAGGATGCCTATACATACATCCTAATCCACCCAAACCACAGGCAATACCTACACTTTGTGGTAGGAGGCATCATTTCCAATACAGGGTGCTACCCTTCAGCCTCCATGGTATTCACAAAGTGTCTGGCAGTTGCCGCCTTTCTCAGGCTTCAGGGGTTCTTTGTTGTCTCCTATCTCGACGACTGGCTCATCAGGGGCTCTACGACCCCCGAGGTGTAGCAAACAACAGCACACACCACCCAAATTCTGCAACAGTTGGGTTTCGTGTTAATCTACCCTGAGTCGAACCTTTGTCCGAGACGGGGGCTGGAGTTCATTGGGCCAAGACTCGACACCCTTCAGTCGAAAGCCTTCTTGTCCGCAGACCAGGCAGTCCGACTCATGTCTTTGGCCCGGAACATGCAGCACCGTACCTCGGTTTCTGCCAGGCATCTGCTGCGCCTTCTCGGGCACATGGCCTCCACGGTCCACGTCACTCCAGATGCCCGTCTCCACATGCGGACAGCACAGTGGTGCCTCCGGGACCAGTGGTCCCAGGCCACTGGCCATCTCCAGGACAGAGTCAGAGTGAACTGTCAGCTGGCAAATTCTCTAGTCTGGTGGTAGTCACCCTGACACCTGGAGGCGGGTATGCCCTTCCAGACCCCCAACCACTCGAGGGTCCTCACCACGGATGCCTCCCTGCTGGGCTGGGGAGCCCATTGCGAGGGCTTCCGCACCCAGGGCACTTGGTTCCTGGACGAGAGTGCTCAGCAGATCAACTTTCTGGAACTGCGAGCCATTCACTTCTCCCTGAAGGCCTTTCTTCATCACCTAGGCCACCAGTCAGTCCTAGTTCATACAGACAACCAGGTGGCCATGTTCTATGTGAACAAGCAGGGAGGCACGGGATTCCATGCCCTTTGTCAAGAGGCGCTAGACCTGTTTTCTTTTGCGATACAGCAGGGCATCCTCTTCAGGGCGGTGTACCTGCCGGGCCAAGACAACTTGCTGGCCGACAGACTCAGCAGGATTCTCCAGCCGCACGAGTGGCAGCTGGACCCCGGAGTAGTCAACAGGCTTTTCCAAACCTGGGGGGAACCAGTGATGGGCCTGTTTGCAAGCCCGGACAATCACCAGTTGCCCCGCTTCTATTCCACCAATGCCTTCCTGGTCTCATGATCAGAGGGACTTCTATATGCCTTCCCTCCGACGCTACTGACTGCCAGGACTCTGTTCAAGACCCTCCACGATAGGGCCTCGGTCATCTTGGTAGCTCCACGGTGGCCCAAGCAGCCGTTGTTTCCGCTGCTTCTGCAGTTGGCGGTGGCGGACCCCATACCCCTGTGATACGCTCCCCGACTCCTTTCCCAGGAGGGGGGCTCTTTCCTGCATCCCCAACCTGAGATCTCTTTTGCTAACAGCTTGGCTGCTGAGAGGGTAACTCTAGCCCCACTCCACCTCCCCAGAGAGGTGAAGGATGTTTTGCTGTCCTCACGCAAGGCGTCTACCTGACAGGCCTACGCCTTTAAGTGGCACAGATTCTCACTTTGGTGCACTGAGCGGGGGCCCGACCCCCCCCCCCTTTCTCTTGCCTGGTGGTTACGGTACTGCAGTACCTGCTCCACCTCTCTCATTCGGGGCTCAAGTCTAATTCTGTTAGGCTACACCTTAGTGCCTTAGCAGCGAACCACTACCAGGTAGACAGGAAGCCCCTCTCAGCCCATCCAGTGGTGTCCCACTTCCTAAAGGGCCTGCTCCTGTCTAAGCCCCCGGTTCATACTCCGGTGACCGAATGGGATCTCAATGTGGTGTTGGGGCAGCTTACTTGCCCACCATTCAAGCCATTGGCTACTTGCCACCTTCGCTACCTCTCCTGGAAGGTGGTCTTCCTGGTTGTGCTCACTTCTGCACAAAGGGTAAGCAAGCTCCAGGCCCTGGTGGCAGAAATGCCCTACACCAGGTTTTACAAGAATAGGGTAGTGCTTTGCACACACCCTACATTTCATCCGAAGGTGGTGTCCTCCTTCCACCTCAACCAGGTGGTGGTCCTCCCTACTTTCTTTCCCAGATCGCACACCAGTCGGGCAGAGACTGTCCTCCATATCTTGGACTGTAAGAGGGCCTTGTCCTTCTATATACAATGCACTCGGGGCCACCAAAAAGTCTCTCAGCTTTTTGTTTCTTATGACCCCAGTAAGCTGGGGGAGGCGGTGATCAAGCATACGTTGTCCACATGTGTGGCGGACTGTATTGCCCTTGCCTACAAGGAGGTGAGGCTTCCGTTGGAAGGTCAGGGCTATGGTGACCTCAGTAGCTAGCCTGCATTCGGTCCCGCTAGCAGACATCTGCCGGGCTGCCACCTGGTCTTCAGTCCATACCTTCGCAGCTCATTACTGCCTGGACAGAGAGTCCTGATGGGATAGTGCCTTCAGCCAGGCCATTCTCCGTTACCTTTTCAGGGTCTAGGCAACTCCTACCCTCCGACCCTTCTGTGTTCAGGCTACCGGAGTGCTGGTTTCATCGGACACATGTGTCCTGTTGATCTGTCTATACAGATGCAATTGCTGCTACTTGTGGCTCTCCATGAGGCGCCCTATTTTTGCTATGGGTTTTTGGTAGCCTGTAACTGGGGAGTCCCATATGTGAGGACTGACTTTCTGCTTGTTCCCGGAGAAAGTGTAGTTACTCACCTGTAACAGGTGTTCCTGTTCGGTAATCCAGTTTAGTCCTCCAACATCGGGTAGTGCCCCTCCTCCTGCAGCCGGGAGACTGGACCAATCAAATCTTCTGTAGTATATATGCAGCCGGAGCTCCCAGAAGTCCCCAGTGTGTCCAGTCTCCCTGCAGCTGGAGGACTTCTGTGCCCCTGCTGGGCACGCTAAGTGACACTTGAAGGAGCAACACTAGTTAGTTAGTTCTTTTGGGGTTTATTTCTGGTCCTTTATGTTCTATTTCCTTTGCTAGGTAGCTGTATCTTTAAAAAAAAAAAAAAAAAAAGACACAGGGGACTTTCTGGGGAAAGCCAGACCTGCCTTGGGCTCCTGCCTTCCTGCCTGGGAATCTCTGAAGCCTGGGTTGAGCTCTCCCCAAGGCTGTTCGGGGAAGAGCCATACCGGCTGCAACATTGCCTGTCACTTGGAGAAGTGGGCTGAGTTCCTTGCTGTTCCCAGAGCTGGTAGGAATTTTCCTTGTTTTAAGCTTTCAGCTCTCTGTTCTTTGCTTGGGCAGAGGCTCTGTCGGCTCCCCTGGCTTCCAAATTGCACTTTTTCCTGCCTTTTTTCGCTTGCCCTTTATTAGAGGGTCGTTTTCTTTCTTTTCCATATTATTTGGGTACCTTTGTATTTTCGCGCCGTTTTTTACCGCGGGTGAAAAAGTGCGGCGGCCATTTTGGATTTCTAAAGTGTGCTTTTTAAGGGCACTTTTTAACACTTGCGCACGGGTTCCCCTGGTGTTTTTGGGGTTTCTTTTGCTGGCGATTTTGCTCAGGGCACCCCTAGGATTCTGGGGAGTATTTTGTTTACTGTAAAAAAAAAAAAAAAAAGGGTTTTAAATTTAATACTGTGCTGAATTGAATAAGGTTAGTCCCCTTGGTGTGGGCTTCCCTGTTCCTGTTCCCTTATTGTTCCCTGAGGGCAGGTGGCCTTGGCATGGCTGCCAAACCTCAGTGTGTAATTTGTGGCTCCCGCAGAGGTACAATGACTGACTCTGGAATCTGTAAGAGCTGTGCTGCAGTTTCTTCTGAACTGGAGCTGCCTATTGAAATTAAGGAACAGCATGTGCCCGGGGACCCTTCTCTTTCGGGGGACAGTGTCCCTTCACCGAGCATCCTTCCTTCTGGTCTGGGCCCGGCGTCTAATACGTCGGTCCCTGAGCTCCAGCAGGCGGCTATGGTGGCGTCGCCTATAGACTTTTCCCCGGATTTTGTTCTTCTCATGCATCAGGCCTTCCGCTTAAGCCGGTCTGGTCATTTGCCGGAGGCTTGGCCCGCCTCTCTCCCCCCAGCTTCCGCAGGGGGGGTTCAGCGGTCTTCCCAACCCGCTGTCAAGCGGCCCAGGTTGGGGGACCAGGATCAGGACGCCCTTTGCCTCCCGGATTCCGAGGCTGAGGGGGATCCGGATATTGAGGCGGAGGAATTAGAAGACGGAGAGCTTCCAGAACCGGAAGATCAGGCTCGCATCATTCGGGTGTTTCGAAGGGACGAGCTGGTACCTTTGGTCACGGAGTCTCTCCAAGCACTTAACCTCTCTGCGGTGCGGCCGCTGGAGGAGGAGGGTCTCGAGGATCCTCTCATTCAGGCGGTCAGGGATGCCCAGGTAGTTTTTCCTGTGCACCGAGTAGTTGAGCAGATGATCCATGCGGAATGGGAGCAACCGGAATCCGCTTTGAAAGGGATTCGGACCATGAATCGTCTTTACCCCCTTGCCGACAAGGACAGGGACTTGTTTAAGTCTCCACGGGTGGATGCTGCCGTTTCGGCAGTGACTAAGAAAACCACCATCCCGGTTGAAGGGGCCGCGGCCCTGAGGGATGTTCAGGACAAAAAGGTTGATAATTTGTTGAAGCAAGCCTTCGAGACCAACGCCTTATCGTTACAAGCTTCTATATGTGGGGCGTGGGTAGCTCGAGCTTGTTTGCGATGGTCGCAGCACCTGTGCTCGGGGTCCGGTATGGACCAACAGGGGCTGTTGGACGTTACCCGCGTGGAGTCGGGATCGGCCTACTTGGCGGATCTGTGTTATGATTTAATACGCTCCCTAGCTAATAGCATGGCCTCCATGGTAGTGGCACGACGGTCCATCTGGTTGCGCAATTGGGCGGCCGACGGTTCTTCCAAGTCTCGCCTCAGTAAACTACCCTTTAAGGGCAGGTTGTTATTTGGTGAGGCTCTGGATAAGTTGGTGAAGGATCTCGGTGAGTCGAAGGGTGGTCGGCTTCCAGAGGATAAGCCTAAGCTTAATAGGTCGTCCTCCTCAGCGCGCGGCCAGTTTCGGGATGCGCGCAGATTTCGTTCTTCCCGGCTGTGGACTTCGCAGCGCGGCCGTTTTGGAACCCGTCATCAAGGGTTTCGTGGTTTCAGAGGAGCGGGAAGGGGCTTCTCCGGAGCCGCCTCTTCCTCGGCCTCTTCCTTTAATCGCAAGCCACAATGAAACGAGGCGGGCTCTAGAGGAAGACCCGGTCATCGGGGGTCATTTGCGCGACTTTCTTCCTTCTTGGGCCCAAATTACGTCAGATCGGTTGGTGCTGCAGATTATAGAAGAAGGTTATGCCCTAGAGTTTGCGCACCCACTTCCGGATTCGTTTGTTCTGTCTCCCAGCAAGGGAGCTCAAAAGGCGCGGGACATCCGCGTGACCCTGGATCGGCTTCTCTCTCTGGGGGCCGTGGTTCCTGTCCTGCCTTTGGAAAGAGGCGCAGGTCGCTACTCCATCTATTTTGTGGTTCCCAAAAAGGGCGGTTCCCTTCGTCCGATCTTGGATCTCAAAGGCGTGAATCGCGCTCTCAGAGTACCGCACTTTCGCATGGAGACCCTGCGGTCAGTCATAGTAGCGGTGCGTCAAGGGGAATTTTTGACATCCCTCGATCTTACAGAGGCCTATTTACACATTCCCATCCGGCCCTCCCATCAACGGTTTCTCCGCTTTGCGCTCCCGTGGGGCCATTTTCAATTCCGGGCCATGCCGTTCGGACTCGCCACGGCTCCCCGCACCTTCACAAAGGTAATGGTTGTAGTCGCGGCGGCGTTGCGCAAGGAGGGCATCCTGGTCCATCCATATCTCGACGACTGGTTGATTCGAGCGAAGTCCAGTCGGGAGTGTGTGCAAGTCACGAGCAGGGTGGTGGATCTCCTTCGGTCCCTCGGATGGGTGGTGAACGAATGCAAGAGTTGTCTGTCTCCGACACAGGATCTCGAGTATCTGGGAGTCCGCTTCGACACAGCAAGGGGCTTGGTGTGCCTTCCGGAGCGACGCGTGCTGGCGTTGCGGGCTCTGGTCCGTCTCTTCCGGGGGATGACAGCTCCGTCGGCGTGGTGGTACCTGCGGCTCCTCGGCACGATGGCGGCGACCTTGGAGGTGGTGCCTTGGGCGCGCTTCCACATGCGTCCGCTGCAGAGTGCTCTTCTGCGACGTTGGTCCAACCAGTTCGACTCGTTGAACAAGAGATTGCCTTGCCCAAAGACGGTTCGCCGATCCCTCCGGTGGTGGCTCTCCGCCGAGAACCTGTCGCGAGGGATTCCCTTGGAGCCTCCTCTGTGGGTTCCGTTCACGACGGATGCGAGCTTAACCGGCTGGGGGGCTCACTGCGAGTTCCGCTTTGCTCAGGGGAAATGGTCTCCCCTGGAGGCCTCTTGGTCGATCAACCGTCTCGAGTTGCGGGCAGTCCGGCTAGCCCTGTGGACCTGGAGACCCTGGTTCTCGGACGGCCGGTGAGAGTCCTGTCGGACAATGCGTCCACTGTAGCTTACATCAATCGCCAAGGGGGTACCGGCAGCGTGGCCCTGGAGGCAGAAGCGGCGGCCTTGTTCAACTGGGTGCAAACTCGCCTTCCAGCGATCTCGGCGGCTCACATTGCGGGCGTAGACAATGTCCAGGCCGATTTTCTCAGCAGAGTGCGGGTGGACCCCGGAGAATGGGAGCTAAACCCACAGGTTTACGCACAAATCGTCCGGCGGTGGGGTCCACCCATCATGGATCTCATGGCGACCTTTCAATCAGCCAAGACAGGGCGCTTCTTCAGCAGGCGAAGGGAGCGCATGTCCGAGGGGCTCGACGCTCTCATTCAGCCGTGGCCCACGTCCGGTCTTCTTTATGTCTTTCCTCCGTGGGCTCTGATCGGCCGGGTCGTACAACGTATCGAGAGCCACCGGGGTCGCGTGTTACTGGTGGCCCCGGATTGGCCCCGGAGGCCCTGGTATGCCGATCTGGTCCGGTTGCGCGACGGCGTTCCTTGGCTCCTGCCCGCTCTACCGGATCTTCTTCTTCAGGGTCCCTTGCGGATGCCCCAAGTGGATCGATTCTCGCTTACGGTTTGGCCATTGAGAGGGCTCGGCTGAAAAGGAAGGGCTACTCCCCCGCGGTGATTTCTACCCTTCTGCGGGCGAGGAAAACATCCACTTCTCTTACTTACGTTCGGATTTGGAGGATTTTTGAAGACTGGTGCTCCCGGCAGGGAGTCCGGGCGGCGACGGTTTCCGTGCCCGTCGTCTTAAGTTTTCTTCAGGATGGTTTCGATAAGGGCCTTGCGGCTAGTTCCCTAAAAGTCCAGCTGGCGGCTATCTCGTGTTACCGCGGCAAGGTTTTGGGTCGTCTGCTCGGGGCTCATCCGGATGTACGCCGATTCCTTACGGCTGTTTTTCATTTGCGGCCCTCCCGCAGAGTTTTCGTTCCTCCTTGGGACTTGAATTTAGTTCTGAGGGCCCTGGTTCGTGAACCTTTTGAGCCCCTGCGCAGAGCGTCTCTGAAAGATCTCACGCTGAAGGCGGTTTTTCTTGTAGCCATCTGTTCGGCACGGCGCATTTCAGATCTGCATGCATTGTCCTGTCGAGAGCCTTTCTTGTCTTTTTCCGCGGATCGGATCGTTCTCCGTCCGGTTCCTTCCTTTCTGCCAAAGGTGGTGTCTCCCTTTCACGTGAATCAGGCAGTGTTTCTTCCAGTGCTTTCTTCGCAATCTGTCGGGTCAACGGACAAAGGTCTTCTCCGGCTCGATGTGGGTCGTACGCTCCATCGTTATTTAAAGGTTACCGAGTCTTTTCGGAAATCTGACCGGCTTTTCGTGCTCTTCGGGGGTGCGCGTAAAGGGGAAGCGGCAGCTAAAGCCTCCATTGCTAGATGGCTCAAAGAGGCGATCGCGTCCGCGTATCTGTCGCAACAGCGGTCTGTTCCGGAGGGTCTGAGGGCTCATTCCACTAGGGCTCAGGCGACCTCTTGGGCGGAGTATAGCCTGGTTCCGCCGGCAGATATCTGTAGGGCGGCCACTTGGTCGTCTCTGCATGCTTTCAGTAGACACTATCGCTTAGATGTGTCAGCGGCTCGGGATTCCTGTTTTGGTTCGGCGGTTCTGCGTGCCGGATGGCAAGGTCCCGCCCGGTCTTAACTGCTCTGTTACATCCCGATGTTGGAGGACTAAACTGGATTACCGAACAGGAAATGGAAATTACACTAACCTTGTAATTGTAGTTCCTGGAGGGTCCAGTTTAGTCCTCCTTCCCTCCCGACTATCTGCTAATGTGGTGCGGCGCGCCTTTCCGAACGGTTGATATTAAGACGGTTCTTCTTGCCGTTCGGTCCCTCTGTGGCAGCCGCGTTTTTTGCAGAGGCTCTTCCCTGTCTCGGGGGTTCAGGCAGCTCCTGAACTTCTGGTGGGGAGCGGTGTTTTGATTCCTGAGGCGTCGGTGCCGGCGCAATGCAGTGTTCTGACTTCCTCGTTTGGGGAGGGGGTTGGATATTCCTTGGGGGGGAACAAATTGTTCTTTAATTAGGTCATTTTGTATATTAATCTAATGTGTTGCTTCGTTAAGTATGCTTTGTTACTAGTACACTGGGGACTTCTGGGAGCTCCGGCTGCATATATACTACAGAAGATTTGATTGGTCCAGTCTCCCGGCTGCAGGAGGAGGGGCACTACCCGATGTTGGAGGACTAAACTGGACCCTCCAGGAACTACAATTACCAGGTTAGTGTAATTTCCATTTCTTCAGGGACAGCATTAGTCAGTCCTCACAACCCTCCCTCCTCCCCTTGGAGTTGCAGCTGTACCATCTTTTAATTTGTTTTTGCCGTCTTTTAGCAAGATGACTGAGCAAGATGGCACCCTTCGGCGGGAAGGGGACCACGCATGCGTGGTAGCAATCCCAAAGGCTTTCTTTGAAAGCTGGGGATTTGCTTCGCGCGGGCTCCGTCGGTGCCGACATCACCCATATGTGAGGACTGATTCCTGCTGTCCCTGGAGAACACCTGTTACAGGTGAGTAACTATGCTTTTATGCATGTGTGCGTGTATGTATATGCATGTATCAGGTGATCTATCATCTTATACCTCTGCATTGGTTGCCTTTGAAAGCCCGGTGAAATTCAATGGTAGACATTTTGGTTTATTTATGGAGAGGACCCTTTTGTATTAAAAACAGTTGGTGAAAGGGTATGCTCTGGCATGATCATTACAGTTGGCGTGTAAGTGATTACTGATGATATCCCCACTCTTGGAAATTAGTTTCTTGGGTGTAAGTTCCATCTTATGGCGTTCCTTACCTCAGACCCTCCAAGAAGAAAGAGACATTGATATTTTGTAAGAAAATTAAAGCATTGCCTGAGGCTTTTAGATAGCCCATGGATTGGGTTTTAGATTTAGTAGAACGACTTTGACTGTTTATAGTCCTCTGCTACATTGAAGGATTTGAATGATCTTTCTGTTTGTTTGCTGTTTTTGTCATGAGGCTTGTACTACTTTTGTGTGATTTGATGTTATATGTAACTTATTACACCGCCGAGGCTGGAGTCCTCCTCACACTGGCGGATTATAAATCTTCACCAAATAAATAAGTTTGTGACTTACTTATCTGGTTGACTTTAATCTAGCATCCGTACCTGGCAATCATGCAGACTTCTTTCTTAAAGCCATGGATTTTCAACAGTTCACATGCCCACACACGAAAAAGGCAAATACTAGACTTAATATTTCTACTTAATGGCTTAATTAATGCAACTAACCCTTTGACCTCAGCACAACCTGTGCCTTGGACAGATCATGTTATACTCAAATTCAAAATCCCAAAACAACTCACCATAAATAGGCAACACAAAAATACTATCACACGGCCATGCTTTAAACAATTCAGCAAAGACCCTTTCTTAAAGGAAACACTGCCACAACTTAACTCTGATTCAAATGACCTGGATGAACTGCTCGATAACTGGAACTCCGTTATCAACAATGCAGCATCTGCCTGCCCCCCCCGCCTAAGATGAACAAGCGCCACACCTGCTCAAATACTTGTTACACACATGAACTTAGAATAATAAAGAGAAAACTAAGAACCTTAGAATGAAAATGGAGAAAAACAAAACTTCCAGAAGACAGAAATAGTTACATGAACACACTCCAACCTACCAAGAAAACATAAACAAACACAAAAAAGAGAACCACACTAAATTATTACTAAAATCCCTGAACCATCCAAGGGAACTCTTTTTGGGATTGTGAGATCTCGGACACGCTCCCATAATGAGGAGGACAGCACAAGCATAATCAGCCCTCAGGTGTTGGCCAACCACTACATGAGCAAACTGCGATCTCAATCAGATACAACACTGCTCCCCACCACCCTAACCAACAATACCATCACTCCATGGCACTCATTTTCTCAAATCAATTTAGAGTACCTTGATAAAATCATCATGGCCATCAACCACCACATCACCAACCGACCTATAACCTGGGTACAAACTATATCGAAATGATAGAGCTGATCAAATTGGTGGAGGGGTTGCGCTCTATGTTAGAGAGGGCATTGAGTCAGAAAGGATTAAAGTTTTGCAAGAAACAAAATTTGCTGTAGAATCTCTATGGATTGAAATTCCATGTAAAAAGGGGAAGGCGATGGCAGTGGGGGTGTACTATCGTCCGCCTGGCCAGAATGAACAAATGGATGATGAAATGCTCAAAGAAATCAAGGAAGCTAGCAAAAGTTACAGTGCAGTAATAATAATGGGTGATTTCAATTACCCCGGCATCGACTGGGTCAGTGTCACAACAGGACATGCTAGGGAGATAAAGTTCCTAGATGAAATAAATGACTGCTTCTTGGAGCAGCTGGTTCATGAACCGACCAGAGGGGAAGCAATATTAGACCTAGTCCTTAGTGGAACACCAGATGTAGTGCAAGAGATAAGGGTGTTGGGGCCACTTGGCAATAGTGATCATAGCATGATCGCCTTTGATTTAATTAGTGGAGGAGGGATAGTAAGGAAATCCACAGTACTACCCTTTAACTTTCGAAAGGGAGACTATGATAGAATGAGGAAAACAGTTAAGAAAAAACTAAAAGGAGCAGTTGCAAAGGTTAAAGACGTACATCAAGCTTGGGTGTTGTTGAAAAATACTATCTTGGAAGCCCAGACCAGCTGTATTCCACGCTTTAAGAAAAGTGGAAGGAAGTCCAAAAAATTGCCAGCATGGTTTAAAGCTGAGGTCAGAGAGGCTGTTGTTGCCAAAAAAGCATCTTTCAAGAAATGGAAAAAAGAGCCAAATGATGAAACCTGGAAACAGCACAAGCACTGGCAAGTCAAATGCAAGGCATTGATAAGGCAGGCAAAGAGAGAATTTGAGAAGAAGCTTGCTGCGGAAGCAAAAACGCGAAATAAAGACCTTTTCAAGTACATTCGTAGCAAAAAACCCGTGAGAGAGTCAGTTGGTCCATTAGATGATAAAGGGGTTAAAGGAGCACTAAGAGGCGACAAGGCGATAGCGGAGAGACTGAATGAATTCTTTGCTTCGGTCTTTACTGAGGAAGATGTAGGGATGTTACCCACGACTGAAGTGGTATTTAAAGGTGTGGAAGAATTGAAGGAAATATCGATACATCGGGAAGATGTCCTACAACTATTAGATAAACTGAAGAGTAGCAAATCACCTGGGCCGGATGGTATACATCCAAGGGTGTTGAAAGAACTGAAATTTGAGATTGCAGACCTGCTATCAGTAATCTGTGAACTATCATTAAAATCATCTCTAATACCTGAGGATTGGAGGATCGCCAATGTAACACCAATTTTTAAAAAGGGTTCGAGGGGTGATCCGGGAAACTACAGACTGGTGAGCCTGACATCAGTACCGGGAAAAATGGTACAAACCATCATAAAGAATAAAATTACTCAGCATATAGATAGTCATGACCTAATGGGAGACAGCCAACATGGCTTTAGACAAGGAAGATCTTGTCTTACTAATCTGTTATGTTTTTTTGAAGGAGTGAATAATCAGGTGGACAAAGGTGAGTCGGTTGATATTGTGTATCTGGACTTTCAGAAAGCCTTTGACAAGGTCCCTCATGAGAGACTTTTGGCAAAACTAAAGAGTCATGGGATAGGAGGCAGTGTACTACTGTGGATCAGGAACTGGTTAAAAGATAGAAAGCAGAGGGTAGGGCTAAATGGCCAATTTTCCCAATGGAGAAAGGTGAATAGTGGTGTACCCCAGGGATCTGTGCTGGGTCCGCTGCTTTTTGACATATTCATAAATGACCTGGAAAGTGGAATAACGAGTGAGGTTATCAAATTTGCTGATGACACAAAACTATTTAAAGTTGTTAAAACCCAGGAGGATTGTGGAAAATTGCAAGAGGATCTTGATAAATTGGAAGACTGGGCATCAAAATGGCAGATGAAATTTAATGTGGAGAAGTGCAAGGTTATGCACCTAGGGAAGAACAACCCAAACTATGGTTACACGATGCAAGGTTCCACATTAGGAACCACCACCCAAGAAAAAGATTTAGGCGTCCTTGTGGATACCATGTTAAAACCCTCGGCCCAGTGTGCAGCGGCGGCCAAGAGAGCAAATAGAATGCTAGGTATGATAAGGAAACGAATGGAAAATAAAACAAAAGATATTATAATGCCTCTATATCGTTCCATGGTGAGACCGCACCTTGAATATTGTGTGCAATTCTGGTCGCCATATCTTAAAAAGGATATAGCAATTTTAGAAAAGGTTCAGAGAAGAGCCACCAAAATGGTAAAGGGGATGGAAGGCTACTCCTATGAAGAAAGGCTAAAAAGGTTGGGGCTCTTTAACCTGGAAAAGAGACGGCTGAGGGGAGATATGATAGAAGTCTATAAATTAATGAACGGAGTGGAACGGGTAAACGTAGATCGATTGTTTACCTTATCAGAATATAGAAAGACTAGGGGACATGCAATGAAGCTACAGGGTAAACTATTTAAGACTAATAAAAGAAAATATTTTTTCACTCAACGTGTAATCAAACTCTGGAATTTGTTACCGGAGGATGTAGTAAAGGCTGTTAGTGTAGCTGGGTTTAAAAAAGGTTTGGACAAGTTCCTGGAGGAAAGGTCCATAAACCATTATTAAGAAGGGACCCAGGATATCAATGCTTGAACCAATACAAGCATTGTGGAACCTGTGTCCCTTGGGGAAACTGCTAGGTACGTATGACCTAGATTGGCCACTGTTGGAAACAGAATACTGGGCTTGATGGACCTTGGTCTGACCCAGTATGGCATATCTTATGTTCTTATGACCCATGCCCTGTCAGTTGATTAAAAGTGACACAAACAGAAATGGCGCCATACATACTCAAGATGGGCAACCTCTCACTAGCCTGTGGACATATGCCTGTAGCATTAAAAGGAGCTTCGATTAGACCAATTCTTAAACAGAATTCATTAGACAAAACCAACCCCAATTCCTACCGACCTATTTCAAGCCTCCCATTTATGGTAAAAATAATCAAAGATCATTCGGCATCAATTGCAAGACCACTTGGTCACTCATGCCCCCCCTAGACCTGCAGCAAAATGGTTTTAGAACATATCATGGAGTGGAAACACTCCTATTGGCCTTGTTTGATAACCTCATTAAAGGAATATCAAATACCAGACAAGCCTTTATACATCTTCCTCGATATAGCTGCAGCATTCGACTCCCTTAACCACACCTTCTTATTATCAAGGCTGAAACACCTCGGGATTGTTGGCTATACCCTCAAGTGGTTTGAATCCTACCTAACAAACCACACCCAGCAGGTAAAAATTGGACAGACCAGCTCTTACACTTGTACCCAATAACAAGGTATCCCCCAAATCTCGTCGTTATCTGTCTTACTGTAACATTTAACTTCAGCCAATATGAACATGTTTCATAAGCACAAAGTGCATTAGCACATTTACGCGGACAACATAATGATGTATCTCCCAATCAATACAGGCAACCCTGACTTTCAGCAAATAATAAAATGCTTTAATGAAGCCTCACAATGTCTCTGGTCACAAAACCTCAAAATAAACTTCAGTAAAACTGAAGTTCTCTTTATCACCAGAAACAAAGAATTCAAACTCCCTCAAAAAACTCAAGTAAAGGACGCCACCCTTGAAATAAAAAATGAAGTTAAGATATCTAGGTATCAAGCTAGACCAAAATCTAAACCTAACATCCCACATTAGCAACACAACCCAAGCCATCTATAGAAAAATAAGAATGTTACACCTTCTGAGGCCTTTGCTTGAACCATATGACTTCTATTCGGTCTTAACAAGCCATGATCTATCCACTTATTGACTTCTGCAATAGTATATTACAGGGACTACCTAAACACACACTGATGCCTCTGCAGATGGCACAACACATGGCAGCTCGTGTAATACAAAGTGCTCACATATCTGAACATATCACTCCCATTATAACTACACTGACTCCCCATACACAAATGAATCCAGTACAAAACCTTGATCATCACTTTCAAACTAATCCATGACATAGCCCCATCATACCTAGGACCTCTAATTAACAAGATCCCAAATAACAGAAAAAGAAGAGAAATTACTCAAAACTCCCTGGCCATTCCAACTGAATTCAGATGGACCAATCAGTCAACTAGCAACAGAGCCTTTTCTTTTTATGCCCCCACACTATGGAACACCCTCCCAGCCATAATAAGAAGCATAAATGACCTATCCACATTCCGGAAAAAGATCGAGACGTTATGGAAATATACAAACAGAAACAGATACTCTACCAACATAAAGGAAAATATTCAACATTCGCCCAATACACACACTCACCGACAGACTCAAATGTATTTAACCCAAACGTAATGCTGTAAACTATCTCATAATCTCTCTGTAAATATGTTTATGATTATAAATATGTTCCTCAGAATCACCCTGTATGAAATGTGATTCGATATTTTAGTTGTGTTCTCTGTTCCCTGTAAAAGTTATTGTTCTCTGTAAACCACTTTGATTTTTGATAAGGCGGTCTAAAAGTTATCTGAATAAAAAATAAATAAAATATGTATCTGCACATATGTATTTTTATGGGACCGATATATAGACATTATGAGTGTTATGATAGTGGTGGCTATAAGTTCTGTTCTGAGTTTTATAATCATCCTGGTGGACTCCATTGCAAAAATTTCTTGAGCCTCATTAAAGGTCAGATACATAGAGAGACCCCATTCTATAACATTTTCTCAAGTTTACTTTGGTGGCCCTTCGTTAAAAATAAATATCTCTACTGACTCTATGGATTACTCTTGCTGGAATTCTGCATACATAACTCAAAATTCAATGTCAAAAGGTCTGAATTATGCAAGATTCTGTATGCTTTGTTAAAATAACAGGGCATATTGTTTTTGAGTGATAATTTAAAATACAATATAGCAGGGTTCGACAAACCCCAGGCTCCAGGTTGCCATAGCGACCAGAAATTTGCACCTGGCCCTTGGGACCATGGCCCCAAAAGCAAGTTGTCTGCCTGCAGGGATCCTATCCTCCATGAGCAGAAGAGAAGGGGATGGCTGTGATTTCTGTCTGCCCCTGGGAGATTGGATCCCTGCAGATAGAACAGGGAGGAAATGCTGCGATTGCGGCTTGCAGGCATCAGACTGCCCGTGAGGATCCTATCTCACGTGCGCAGAAGAAGAGAGCCATGATGCTGCCCATCGGAGATCAGATCCCCATAGGCAGATCAGATTGGAAAATGCTGCGATTGTGGCTTGCAGGCATCAGGCTGTCCGTGAGGATCCCATTCCCCACGGGCAGAAAAAGCAAGCATTGATGCTGCAAAAGCCCCTTCTGTCTGCCCACGGGAGATCAGATCTCCATAGGCAGATCAGGGAGGTAAATGCTGAAATTGTGGCTTGCAGAGGCAACAGGCTGCCTGGCAGGGATCCCATCCTTCACGGGTAGAAGAGAACACATGATCATGACCTGTTAAAAACAAACAAACAAAAAAAACTGTTAAATGGTTGGGGGGGGGGGGGGGGTGTAGAGTGAGGCAGTAAAATCTTAAAAACAAAAAAAAAGGAGGAAGATGGGGGCAAGAAGAGTGCAAGGTGTTGGAGGTTAAAGGAATGAATGCATGGACACAAAAAGGGCACTCCTGTCCCCAGAACAGAATCATAAGCACCCTTTCGGCCTATCTTCCAGGAGACGATGAGGTTTGGCCTTACCCAAGGCCTTGCTTCTCAAAATCTTAGGAGCCAGTGGCTGTGACCACCTTGTGTGCCCCTCCCTGCTTTGTCTCCATTCTCCACTGACATTTGTCCATTTGCAAACTCATACATGGCTGGGTAGAGTGGAAAAGTTTATCATCTGTTCAGAGATGATAAAGTGTGTCTTATTATGATAGCAGGGGCTGTATAAGACAGAAGTATGTAGATAGTGTTTGTTTGCGTGGGTGGTGCATTGGTGGTTTGCTTGGCTGTGCATGGGATGTGGCGGTGGGTGCCTTTGTGTGAGTGAGATTCAGGGCTGTGGTGCATGTGTGCGTATGCTGTAAAGCTGGGGTGCCTGTTTGTGTATGTGATATGTGGTACGGAGATGAGATGCCCTTTGTGTGTGTGTGTGTGTGTGTGAGTATGTGGGTGAGGTGCCTGTGTGTGTATATGTCATGCAGAGGTGGGGAGCGTGTGTGTGTCGTGCAGAGGTGGGGTACCCGTGTGTGTGTGCGCATGCTTGTCTGTCGTGTGGAGGTGGGGATGCTTGCCTGTGTGTGTGTGTTTTGTGGGGAGACACATTTGGCATATACACATTGTGCTCTTTTGTCCCTATATTCATCCATTCAACCTCCAACATCTTGCACTCCTCCCTCCCCACTCTGTTCCCCTCCCCCTCTGCCCTCCATTTCCCCATCTACCTCCCTTTTATTTTGTTTTTAAATGTACTGCCCCTTTAGATGTTTCTTGCCTTACTCCCCTCTATCTAACTTTTTTTTTCTGCAGGCCCTGTTTGCTGTTCTCCTCTGCCCGTGAAAGATGGGATTCCTGCGGGCAGACAGAAAAGGTCTCTGCCATGATCGCGGCTCTCTTCTGTTCTGCCCACGGGAGGTGGGATCCTTGTAGGCAGCCACCTTCCTTCCGGGCCACAATCTCAGCCTTCCCCTCCTGTTCTACCCGCGGGAGATTGGATCCCCATGGTTAGACAGAAGGGGTCTCTGCTTCCTGTGATCTTTTTTTTTTTTTTAAAGGAGAGGTGGATAAGAAAATCCCAGGCGCCAAGTCCAAATTTCTGGTCACCATGGAGATCTGGCACCTGGGATTTGTCAAACGTTGACTTTTTCTTTATTCCTAGCCTGGTCTAAATCGATGATACATTTTCAGGCCAAGTAGGGAGCTTCCATTTCTGTTATTTATTTTATATTTATCAGTTTTGGGGCTCTTTATGTATCAAAAATTTGCCATAGCTCCTTTTTAAATTGCTTTTCTTCTATTATGATCATGATGCTAGAAATGCTCTATTTTTGCAGGTTCCATTTGTTTTTCCCACCCCTTTGATATTTGCAATTATGGAGGCCCAAAGCCTATAGATTGCTGTTCTTGCATTAAATATTGAGCCACATTTGCAGCAAGTCGCTATCAAGAGAGCCCATTCAAACATTATCTGCTGCTTGTCTTCAAATATAAAAGCTTGTTCTGTTGTCTTATGTGCTTTTCTGAAATTCCAGTGATAGCACAGAAAAAGAAATTAAGAACAAAAACAAAAAGTTGATATGCATGTATTGAACTAACTTAATACATTTCTTTGACTAGCTTTCAGGATCTAGCACTTCCTTGCTTAGACCAGAACAAAAAATCCACAGTGAGGGTCTTCTTAAGAGCCACTTTTAGCTTACAAGCCTTCAATTCAATCATGGAGTTACAGATATGTCTGCAGTTGTTTTGATTTTTACTGCAGTAATTCTTCCTTATACACTCGGATCCTGCATAACACTACCCTGAACAGCACTGATGTGGTTTTTAATTATATTCAATTTTTAATTGACATTTTAAAAAAAAAATGACATAAATTCAATCTAAACAACACTTAAAACTTCTCAAGAGCGGCTGCCATTGCAGTAAACATTCAGTCAGCCAATGAGAGTGCTTCACATACACTTTGATCCACTCGCAACCAATCCTATATTAGTTCACACTCTGCCTCCACCACATGTGTAAATGTTCTTGCTCCCTTGCCAATATTTTCTACTTTTTCACCCATAATGTCTGGAAAACAGCCTGAAACTTCCAGTGAGGTTAGTGCATCTAAGATATCTAGGAAAGCATTAGCATATATGTGAAACTACAGGTGATGCGGCATTTGGAAGATGGTGAACATCAACTTGATGTTGGTGTCTCTTTGATCTTGGTGACATCAATCAGAACAATTATAAAAAATGCATACAAGATAACTTTGAGGTCGTCATTGCAGAAGCTTTTATCTTCAATGAAGGTGACTCATTCAAGGAGCCATTTGCTTGAAAAAATGGAAAATAGACTTAATATATGGGTGAATGACAACAGACAATGAAACATGCCCCTAAGCCAGCTAATAAGGTGAAATTAGACTTACCTGATAATTGTTGTTCCTGGAGTAGACCCAGTCTAGTCCTGGACCTCTGAGTTGTCCACCTCATTCAGCAGCTTGGAGACTGAGGAACTTCCCACTTTTGTGATGTCATCAGTATATCCCTCAGGGATCTGCCTGCATTCATCAGTTCCCTATTGACAAAGCAAACTCACCAGAGAAAACAAGTTAAGTTTCAACCTCACACCACACCGTAAGGTAGCACCTACCAATTTGAGCCACGCCCCCCGAAAAACTAAGTTACATAAACACTAATCCGAAAAACGAATCATCCAAGAACTGTTAACAAATGACCATGCGAAGACTGTCCTCCAATCTGCCCCGGTGTCCACACACCAAATGATCAGGAGACCCCCGGGGAGATCAGCCGCGTACTCCACTCTTCTTACCTGTCATCCTCAACACCGCAGACTGTGCTTCATACCTTCTCAACACTGGGACGGGACTCGGGACTAGACTGGGTCTACTCCAGGAACAACAATTAGCAGGTAAGTCTAATTTCACCTTCCTGATCGTATCCCCAGTCTAGTCCCGGACCTCTGAGTAAGTACCAGAGCAGTAATCCGAACGGGAGGGCCCCGCTGTACCAGCCTGAAGCACTGCTGCCCCAAAACTGGCATCTTGCGCTGACTGCACGTCCAACCGATAATGCTTCACAAACGAATTCAATGAAGACCAGGTGGCCGCCCTACAAATCTCCACCGGCAGCACCAACCGAGCTTCTGCCCAAGAAGCAGCTTGAGCCCTGGTAGAATGGGCCCGCAACCCCTCGGGCACCGGCCTGCCTTTCAACACGTAAGCCGAAGCAATCGCCTCCTTAATCCACCGCGCGATGGAAGCCTTAGACGCCGCCTCACCTCTCCGAGAACCGGCAAAGAGAACAAACAGCCTCTCCGACCTGCGGAAGCACGCCGTATGCCGCAGATACTTCTTCAACGCCCGTCGGACGTCCAACATCCTCTTGGGCACACCCAACGAGTCCGAGCCAAACACGGGCAAAGAAATGTCCTGATTCAAGTGAAACGGCGACACCACCTTAGACAGAAAGGCCGGAACTGGTCACAGAACCACCTTGGAACTATAAAAGGTGAGATAAGGTTCCTTGCAGGACAACGCTTGCAGCTCTGAAATCCGCCTAGCAGAGCAAATGGCCACCAGGAACACAACCTTCAAGGTAAGGTCCTTCACCGAAGCCGCACCCAAAGGCTCAAACGGTGCGTGCTCCAGCGCCTCCAACACCAGTGGCAGCATCGGCGGTGGCAGCGAGGCGTTATCTGTGGCTCATGAAACATGCCCCTAAGCCAGCTAATAAGCATCTTCGATCATATTTGAGAAGAAGAAGATGATACTTTGGTAACATTCACAGCCAGCAGAGACTGGTTTGATAGATTTAAACAACCCAGTAGCCTCTATAGCATACATATCTCTGGTGAAGCGGCTAGTGCAGACAGCAAGGCAGTTCAGGATTTTCGTGCAAGATTGAAAGCCATAATCTATAGGATGATCACCCTCCCAAGCCTGTCTTCCATGTGGATGAAACGAGCCTATTTTAAAAATGAATGCCATCTCATAATTTTGTTTTCTGAGAAGAGAAACATGCATCTAGGTTCAAGACTGCAAAGGACTGGTTACCTTTCTTGCTAGAAGACAATGCTAATGGTTACTAAGTTAAAGCCTATGCTTGTGTATCACTCTGAAACACCACAAGTAATGAAAGGCATTTTAAAGTCAAGTCTACTAGTGATTTAGAAATCAAGCAAGCAAGCTTGGGTGAAGATTGATATTTTCCAAAATTGGTTTGTTTTCACTTTTTTGTCTATCAGTGAAGCGGTATTGTGAGGAGCATGATCTTCATTTCTGTAGCAGTGGTTTACCTTCCACACATCACCACTTCATTACTCCATCCAGTGGATCAAGGACTAATATAGAATTTTAAAGCCTACTATCACCTTCGTACATTCAAGCAACTTGTAGAGAAAAAAGATGTCAAGACAAACAATCCGTCAGGCAATTTTGATAAAACTACGCCATGAAAGTTGTAGACCATATCAGAGCAGCCTGGGATGAAATATCTTCAAACTGCATAAATAGAGTGTAGAAGAAGCTATTGCCAAAAGCATGCAATGACTTCCTAGGATTTCAGGCAGAACCAGTCATCCTAAACATCATTGAACTGACCAATGAAGCCAGGATTAGAGCATGCGAATGATGGTGACGTTGAAGAGTTACTGCAGCCTCATGGTGAGAGCCTTAGTAACGAGGAGCTTAGAGAATTGGCAAAGCAATGCATCCTGAGTGAATCTGAGGGAAGGAATGGAGAACAGGAAAGCAGCAAGAAACCTCACCACAAAATTCCTCAGCACTAGCAACACCACAGTCGCACAAATCATGGACCAGTTCATCAATAATGACCCTGTCTGGTAGCGAACCAATAAGGCAAAGAGGTGTTCTCAACATGATTTCCTGCTACTGAGAACCCCTTCATGAGAGGACAACTACTTCAAGAAGAAAGCAAAATTTAGAAGAGGATCCACAGCTTGGTCCCTCCTCTATGATGAAACCTCCATCTGCTTCCCTCCACTGCAGCTTTGATGTGTTGCTGCTCCATTGATGTACAGGTAACTGTTAATGATACTGGATATTGCTCATTAAGTTTATTATTGTACATTATTGTGTTTGTTACTACCACGCGTTACTGTATACATAAAATAATATATATCTCGAGTTGAATTTTTTTTTCTATCAGGCACACATGTCCATTTACATAATGTTATAACCGCATAGCGCTGATTTACATAGCACTCCACCTCCGAGGAATGCATCCGCAGTGTTAAGCGGGGTCTGAGTGTACTCAATTTCCATATTCTTAATTTCTCTTTTATTGTTCAAACAGTGCAGTAGTACGTAGCACCCTCTTTTATATAGTAGATCTCCAGGAACAAGCAGGAATGAGTCTTCACATATGGGTTTCGTCGGTACCGACGGAGCCTGCGCGGGAACGCTCCCCAGCGTCCAGTAAGAAAGCTTTTGGGAGCATCCCACAGCGCCTGCATGCTGCCTTCCTGCCTTTCCCAACCGCCTCTCTCCAGTTCTTCTTTTCCGCGGAGCCAGCAGGTCGTGTTCCTGTCACCGCAAAAGAATTCTTTATTTTTTTCTTTATTTTTCTGTGTCGCGTCTGCCTTCTTCGACGTCAGACCGGTACCGCCGGTCTTTTCTTTTCTTTCTATACAAAAAACCCCCCACAAAACTTTTCTTTCTTCAACTGTGCATTTGCGGTTTGGGCCTTAGGCCTGAACATTTTTCTCCTCATGGAGAAGCCCGCTTCCGGTTTTAAAAAGTGCACAAAGTGTGGCGGTACTATTTCTGTCACCGACACCCATGATTGGTGTCTAAAATGTTTGGGTCCTGACCATTCCATCACGGATTGTGTGTCCTGTACCATGATGTCTAAAAGAGGTCGGCAGAACCGAGCAGCCAAGCTCAGTACCCTGTTTCCCTCTGATGCAGCCTCGGTGGCATCGACGTCTTCCAGGGCTTCTTCTTCTTCCTCCCATGGATCTCAGGTAACCAAACATAAATCTAGCCGGTCCTCGAAGGGCAAATCTCCCTCTAAGCATCGAGATGCCTCCGGGCTTGTCCTCGAGGAATCCGCACCGGCAAAATTACCCCGGCAGGAAGTTCCGGCTTCCAAAGCATTATCTATGGGATCACAGGTTGACATCGATGGCTTGGCCTCGACTGATCACCTGTTGCCGTGTTCTGGGGTACCGGTGGCCTCCACCGGTACCGACATCCAGACTCTGGTGGCGTCGATGGATTAGAAGATTCTGTCCATGCAACGCACCCTAACGGCGTTTATGCAGGCTTCGACGCCTTCGGTACCGCAACAATCTCCATTGCCGGTACCGACTCCGGCACTGGCATCGTTTCCGGTGCCGTTACAGATTGCATCGACATCGGCTTCAGTGTCGACTGCAACGGTACCCTGTCCTATGATGCCCATCGGTACTGAACCGGTACCGCTTACTCCCGATGTCGATCCCACTCGGTACGCGTATCGGGCTTTACAGGAGCATCCAGACAGGCAATACTTCGATTCCTCCGAAGACTCTGATGAGTCGGAGGCTTCTGTCGAGGCACCGGTACTTCTTCCTCAGGAGCCAGATTCTCCAAAACGAAGAATGTCTCCTCCAGAAGACTTGTCTTTTCAAGACTTCATTAGGGAAGTGGCTAGGGGCCTCTCCATTACAGTAGCCCCTGAGTCAGAGCCTAGAGCCAAGCAATTAGATATTTTGCAATACCCTAAGGCTCCTAAAGAGGCAACCACCTTACCTATTCATGAGATTCTCTATGATCTCATGTTGAGCATGTGGGAAACTCCTCTTACTACCTCTCCTCATTCTCGTAGGTTAGACACCATGTACCGTGTCCCTCCTTGTACTGGCTTTCATAAGTCTCAGCTTCCTCACCACTCTATTGTGTTAGAGTAGGCCATGAGGAAAATAAAGAGTGCAAAGAGACACTCATCTAATCCTCCAGGACGTGAATGCAGAACCCTTGATGCTTTTGGCAGAAGGGTTTTCCAAGCTAATATGCTTGCTGCCAGAATCAACTCCTATAGTCTCTATATGGGGATGTTTCTAAGAGAAGTCACAGATCATCTGCAGACTTTGGCCCCTTTTATTTCAGAAGATAAAAGGCAGGAATTTCTCACTTGGCTTAAACATGCCCAAGATGTTTCCAAATTTTCCAGTCGTGCAGCCTTTGACTCTTTTGAGTGTGTAAGTAGAGCCTCGGCTATTGCCATAGGTGCACGCAGAATTGCTTGGTTACAAGCATCTGATTTGGAACTCTGGGTCCAAGATGAATTGGGAAATCTTCCTTGTACAGGTGAAAACCTTTTTGGCAGAGATTGGAAAGCAAAGGCCACTCAGATGGATGCTGAGAACTCTGCTTTGGATCGACTTTCAAAGTCTACCTCCGCTCCTGCTAAGAAAAGATTGTTCAAGAAGACACCTTTTTCTAAAAAGGGAAGATACTATCCTGCTTATGGTCAGCAGGCATCTTCTGCAGGTCGTTTTGCTGCAAAGCGTCAACAACTACCTAAACAGGCCAAGTCAAAGGCTGCCAGGCCTCCCATGGCTCAGCAGTCTCAGCCTCCTCAAGGCCTTTGACTTGCAACTAGAGAACTTAGTCTTTCTGGCTCTGGAAGAACTAGAGCCCCTCACCATTCCAGGAAGGTTAGCGTACTTTGCTCCCAGATGGGAGCAAATCACAGCAGAGCAATGGACCCTCTCCATTATAAAGGAAGGGTACAAGCTTCATTTCTTAAACCTTCCTCCCCACACAATGGTGAAACAGTTCAATTCTCCAACAGCTCTCCTCAACCTTCTGGGTCAGGAGATTGCTACCCTTCTTGCCCAAGGGGCAATAGAAGAAGTACCCCTTCTTCAACAGGGCTCAGGGTTCTACTCCCCTTATTTTCTTATTCCAAAGAAAACAAGGGGCTACAGACCCATTTTAGATCTCAGAGAATTGAACAAGTTTCTATTCAAAGAGAAATTCAAGATGATTTCTCTCGGTACTCTGCTGCCATACCTTCAGAGTCAGGATTGGCTTTGTTCTCTAGATCTCAAGGATGCGTACACCCATGTCCTCATCCATCCAACACACAGAAGGTTCCTTCGGTTCCTCTTTCAAGGAAAGCACTACCAATACAGGGTGCTTCCTTTTGGTCTGGCCTCTGCACCAAGGGTGTTCACAAAATGCATGGCAGTAGTAGCTGCATTTCTGCGCACTCTAGGAATATTCGTTTTCCCATATCTGGACGACTGGCTCATTCGAGCCCCATCCCAGTCAGAGGCCCAGACTTCTCTAACCTGCACAATGCGTATCCTTCAGTATTTGGGACTGGTAATAAACATCCCAAAATCCCATCTCACCCCTACTCAGTCCCTGGAGTTTATAGGGGCCTTGCTGGATACCACAACTGCAAGGGCCTATCTTCCTCAGGCCCGTTGCCTACGCTTGGTGCAGTTAGCCTCCCAGACACAGTTAAAGTCCCATTTAACTGCTCGAGAGATGTTACAACTATTAGGCCACATGGCATCCACCGTGCATGTGGTTCCATATGCTCGCCTTCACATGAGGGCAGCTCAATGGACTTTGTCCACCCAATGGACTCAGGCATCAGGTTGCCTGTCAGACAAAATAGCAACCTCCAGTCGCCTATTTTGGTCTCTCCAGTGGTGGATGTCCCCTCCAAATCTGTTGCTGGGGTCCCCTTTTCAGCAGTCGCTACCCCAAGCAACTCTGACAACAGATGCTTCTCCAATGGGTTGGGGAGCTCGTCTGCAGGATCTCTCCACCCAGGGCATCTGATCTCCACAGGAGACTTCTCTCCATATCAGTCTCTTAGAACTCAGAGCAATATTCTTAGCTCTCAGAGTATTCCATTCCCTGCTCAGCTACAGGACAGTCCTCATCCATACGGACAACCAAGTAGCCATGTTCTATGCAAACAAGCAGGGCGGGACTGGCTCTCTGTCTCTTTGCAACGAAGCTTTGTGACTGTGGGCCTTCGCCAGAGAGCATCACATCCATCTTCTGGCAGTATATCTTCCAGGCATTCAAAACTCTTGGGCGGACAGACTCAGTCGAGTTCTGCTCCCACACGAGTGGTCCCTCCACATGGACCAGGTAGCCATGATTTTTCGAATTTGGGGAACCCCGGACATAGACCTTTTTGCAATTCCGTGGAATGCCAAACTTCCCCGGTTCTGTTCCAGAATTCCGTGTCAGGGAGTTCAGGCCAAGGATGCCTTCCTCCTTCACTGGGGTCAAGACTTCCTTTATGCCTTTCCACCAATTCCCCTAATTCCCAAAACACTATTCAAGCTTCAGAGAGATCGAGGGACCATGATCTTCATAGCTCCACATTGGCCACACCAAGTGTGGTACCCTCTGCTTCTGCATCTCTCTCAAGCTCCTTCCCTGGACTTGGGCTCTGTACCAGACCTTCTGTCCCAGGAAGGGGGAACATTATGGCACCCAAACCCCCAGTCGCTCCATCTCAGGGCTTGGTTGCTGAGGGCCTAGACCTTCAAGATTTTCATCTCTCTCAGCAGGTCAGAGATGTTATTCATGCCTCTAGAAAGCCTTCTATTAGGCGTTCCTATGCTTTCAAATGGAAAAGATTTACCATTTGGTGTTAGAGAAGGGTCTAAACCCTATTGCAATACCTCTGAATTCTTTATTAGAGTATCTCCTGCATCTATCCCATGCAGGCCTGAAAACGAATTCAGTAAGAGTCCATTTGAGTGCTATTGCAGCGTCCCTCAAGCCTCTCAATGGACAACCTATTTCCTCTCACCCTCTTATAGCAAGATTCATGAGAGGCCTTCTTTTAACTAAACCTCCCATTAGACCACCTCCAGTGGCATGGGACTTAAACCTGGTTCTTGGCCAGCTTATGAAGCCACCCTTTGAACCTTTAGCCACCACCTCCTTAAAACTTCTTTCTTGGAAAGTTGTTTTTCTCATTGCAGTCACCTCAGCATGTCGCATCAGTGAGTTGCAAGCTTTGGTGGCTAATCCACCTTATACAAGGTTCCATCATGATAAGGTAGTCCTCAGGACCAATCCACACTTTATGCCTAAAGTGGTCTCGCCTTTTCATCTAAACCAGGAGGTATATTTACCTGTCTTTTTTCCAGGACCTCATGCATCAAATGCAGAGAGGAATCTTCATACCTTGGATTGTAAGAGAGCTCTCGCTTTCTACTTACAAAGAACACAGCAACATAGAAAGTCTTCTCAACTCTTTGTTGCTTTTGATCCTTCTCATTTAGGACTTCCAGTCTCTAAAAGAACACTGTCCAACTGGATTGCTCAGTATATTTCTTTCGCCTACCAGAGTAGGAACATTTCTCTGGAGGGCCATGTCACAGCTCACAATGTGAGAGCCATGACAGCCTCAATGGCTCATCTAAACTCTGTGTCCATCGACCAAATCTGTCGAGCGGCCACCTGGGCCTCGGTTCATACCTTCACAGCCCATTACTGTTTGGACAAGGACTCCTGCCGGGATGCCTCGTTTGGTCAGGCTGTCCTCAAACACCTGTTCCATTCCTAATCAACTCCTACCCACCTACCCTGGTTGGATGCCAGAGATCCATGGGGTGAATTGTAGCCCTCTGCAAGGGCACACAACCTTGGGGTCTCTCCCTGGCATCTTCAGCTAGGGAGTCCCCATATGTGAAGACTCATTCCTGCTTGTTCCTGGAGATAGCACAGTTACTTACCTGTAACAGGTGATCTCTGGGAACAGCAGGAATAAGTCTTCACAACCCACCCACCTCCCCTAGGAGTTGTATCTCTCTATCTATCTTTCCTTTCCTCTCTCTCTCTTTGTCTCAGCTTTAAAACTCAAACTGGAGAGAGGCGGTTGGGAAAGGCGGGAAGGCGCTGTGGGATGCTCCCAAAAGCTTTCTTACTGGACGCTGGGGAGCGTTCCCGCGCAGGCTCCGTCGGTACCGACGAAACCCATATGTGAAGACTTATTCCTGCTGTTCCCAGAGATCACCTCTTACAGGTAAGTAACTGTGCTATCTGTACACATTAATATTAGAAAGAGACTGTTTTAAACCCAGACTACTTTGTCTTCAGATTTCAGGAGTTGGACCTAAGTACAGAAGCCTTTTTCTATTTGGACTCGGGGAAGAAAGAGCAGGAGTGGCTGGAAGCTGTGGAGAAAGGCTTGTATCCAAAAGCCAAGTATAAGAAGGTGAGAACAATTTCCATAGTTTATCCCCAGTAAAATTAGTGGCGCACAATAGAGAAGGAAAAAGCTAATGATTTTATCACAGTTCCTTATTCTCCCATTAGCAGCACACCCCCTCTCCTGGGAAAGCAGTGAGGTTTATTGCCTTTATTTACTGCATCTGAACAGTTTGTTTACGTGCACACAGGGGCAGTTTAAAGAAACTATGAATTTCATTATTTGGCATAACTCCTATGCTAGTGATTATAATAATTGTTTAGTAGAGAGCACCTGATTTTCTTTGTGCTGCTTCCCTGTGTACAGAAGTTGATTTAGGTCTGGAAATTCTCTAGCAATTACTGTGCATAAATGAAAGAATGTAAATGAAGTTGCATGAAGTGCAACCCTGTGAACTGCTCTAATTCTTAAGCCTGGCTCGTATCGAGGCATGAAAGTAAATCCTTTTTTTAAAAAAAAGCAACATACACAAATAATTGTAGATGTGAGTAAATCTTAAAGAGCCATTCAGATGTTCTCTTTAAACCTTAACTTCCATATCATCCTTCCAGTCCAGATGCATGGATTATGCCCCCTCACCAGCATATGAAGACTGAGAATGACATGCTTTGATAATATCATCACATAAGGGCTCTTTGCATCTCTTGACTGCCCAGTATTTTCAGTCTCCAGCAGATGGTGAGGAGCTCTATGCATCTGATCTTCACTGACAGGATAGTTTTAAAAAAAGGGTATTTAGAGTAGGTAGTAAAGCAGAGGCTCTTTAAGAAAAAAGAAAATATAAGAAGGAAAAAGGCATTAAGAGGAAATAATTGGTGACAGGACAGCATTTCCTTTGTGGAGAACCGATATCTGTTGAATCAGGGACTGTTCCTCCAGTGTAGTAGGGTGAAAACCTGGTGGTTTGGGTCCCTCCCCCCTTGTTGGCTGCTGCCGGGAGTCATGAGGGAAATTCGTTTTGAAGAGGCTTACTCCCTCTCTTCACTTCACAAATGCTCGAAGCTTAGCCAAAAACGTTCCTGACCCGGAAGCCCTAATGGTGGAAATGGACTTGGACATTGTGGCCATTACAGAAACATGGTTTAATGAATCATATGAATGGGATATAGCCATAGCTGGCTATAATCTATTCAGAAGAGACAGAGAAAGTGGAAAAGGAGGAGGAATAGCCTTATATGTCAAAAGCAATATTAAAGCTACTGAAATGCAGGGGGCATGGGGAAAAGAAGAAGCGCTCTGGATTGTGTTCGAAAGAGGAGATGGCACTGCCATCCATACTGGTGTAGTCTACAGACCTCCGGCTCAAATCGAAGAAATAGATGATAAATTGATTATAGATATTGCAAAGATAGCCACAAAGGGGGAAGTGATCATATTGGGTGACTTTAATCTACCCGATGTGGATTGGAGTACTACTTCTGCAAATCTGGAAAGAAGTAAAACAATTGTGGATGCTTTCCAAAATGCGTTACTTAGACAAATGGTGATGGAACCAACCAGGGAACGCTCAATGCTGGATTTAGTGCTCACCAACGGAGTTAGCGTGTCGAATGTCCGGGTGGGTGCCGCTGTGAGCAGCAGCGATCATCACACAGTGTGGCTTGAGATAAAAGCCAAGGTGCAGTCCAATCATAGCAAGCTCAAAGTCCTAGACTTCAAAAACACTGACTTCAGTAAAATGGCCAAGTACCTGAAGGAGGAGTTGGCAGGGTTGGAGGGGATAAGGGAAGTGGAATTGCAATGGGCTAAACTAAAAGTGGCAATAAAAGGGGCAACAGATAAATATGTAAGGAAAGTAAATAAAAACAAGAGGAGAAGGAAACCTATTTGGTACTCCAAAGAAGTGGCTGCTCAAATAAAGGCAAAAGCCACAGCTTTCACAAAATTCAAAAGCTTGCAAACAGAGGAACACAGAAAGGAATACAGAATCAAACTAAAAGAGACAAAAAGAGAAATAAGGAAAGCAAAATCAAAGGCAGAGGAAAAGATGGCTAAAGATGTGAAGTGTGGCAACAAAACTTTCTTCAGGTATATTCGGGAGAGAAGGAAAATCAGAGGTGGAATTGCAGGACTCAGAAGTGCTGGGAATGGACTTGTGGAGAGTGACATTGAAAAAGCGAAATTGCTAAACAAATACTTCTGCTTTGTTTTTACTAAAGAAAATCCTGGAGAAGGACCACCTGTGACTCCCATATATAAAAATAGGAATGAAGTAGATACACTATTCACAGAAGATGATGTGTTAGAACAACTTGCAAAACTGAAAGTGGACAAGGCCATGGGACCGGATGGGGGATACATCCCAGGATACTGAAAGAGCTCGGAGAGTTTCTTGCAGTGCCGTTAAAGGATGCTTTTAGCAGTTCCTTGGAAACAGGAGAAGTTCCTCAGGACTGGAGGAGGTCTGATGTGGTACCTCTTCACAAAAATGGTGACAGGGAAGAAGTGACAAACTACAGGCCGGTGAGTAATGGAGGCGCTCCTGAATGAGCGAATAGTGGACTTTCTCAAAACCAACAGGTTGCATGATTCAAGGTAATATGGTTTTACCAAAGGATGATCTTGCCAAAAAAATCTTATGGAGTTCTTTGACTGGGTGACCAGAGAACTAGATCGGGGCATGCGATGAATGTCATCTACCTGGATTTCAGCAAAGCCTTTGATACTGTTCCTCATAGGAGGCTTATCAATAAACGCAACAGCTTGGGGATGGGTACCAAGGTGGTGAACTGGATCAGAATTTGGTTGACTGACAGACATCAGAAGGTGATGCTAAATGGAGCTCACTCGGATGAAAGGAGGGTGATTAGCAGGGTGCCCCAGGGTTCGGTCCTGGGACCGGCACTGTATTTGTGAGTGATATTGCTGAAGGACTGAATGGAAAAGTCTGTCTTTTTGCAGATGACATGAAAATTTGCAACAGAGTGGACTCTCCTGAGGGAGTGGATAACATGAAGAAAGATCTACAAAAGCTGGAAGAATGATCTAATGCTTTTCGGTTAAGATTTAATGGGAAGAAGTGCAGTGTCAAGCACTTGGGAAGTAGAAATCCAAGGGAAATATACGCGCTAGGGGGCGAGAGGTTGTTGTGCATGGACCAGGAGAAGGACCTTGATGTGATTATTTCTGAGGATCTCAAGGTGACAAAACAGTGCGACAAGGCAGTGGCAAAAGCCAGGAGGATGGTTGGTTGCATACAAAGAGGAATTACCAGCAGAAAGGAAGAGGTACTAATGCCACTGTATAAGTCACTGGTGAGACCTCATTTGGAATACAGTACTGTGTTCAGTTTTGGAGACCATATCTTGCAAAGGATGTAAAAAGACTGGAAACGGTTCAGAGGAAGGTGACCAAAATGAATTGGAGCCTGCGTCAGAAGCCTTATGAGAAGAGACTTGAAGAGTTAAACTCTGGAGGAGAGGAGGGATAGGGGAGATATGATTCAGACCTTTAAATACTTAGAGTATTAATGAACAAACAATCCTCTTCCAAAGATGGGGAAGCTTTAAAACTAGAGGGCATAACATGAAGCAGCAAGGGGGTAAATTGAAAGGCAATGTCGGGAAATATTTTTTCACTGAAAGGGTGGTGGATGCTTGGAATGCCCTCCTGATGGAAGTGGCGAGGGCAAATACAGTGATAGAATTCAAAATGGCATGGGACAGACACAGTGGTTCCCTCCATGGCAACAGGATAAAATCAAAATAAACTTAACTATCTAATTTCTCAACAAACAGGGGCGCCCTACATGGAACGGTGGGTTCACCCCTAAACAAAGACATGGAGAGGGGTGACCTGCATGGAGCAGCAGGTTCACCTACTCTTGCCACCTTGCTGGGCAGACCAGATGGACCATACTGGTCTTTATCTGCCGTCATTTACTATGTTACTTCGTTCAGTGGATCGACAAACGCATTGTCTACCTGAGATTTAAAAAAAAAAAAAAAAAAGAGAGAGAAATAGGAGTAATGCTCAGTACGGTGAACTAGTAAAGAGAGGCGATTTGGGGCCACGGTCTCCATCGGAGTTCGCTGCTGCAGTATACCTTCCCTCCCTTAGTCAGTGTTTGGTGGTCTAAGCATGCGTTTTTGTGCTCGGGGAGGGGGGGTCTTTTTCTTTCAGGTAATGTCTACAGTGAAGCTGATCTGTGCGGCATGCAGGGGCCGGTGGGGAACGTTCGCCGCCGCCGGTATCTGCCACTTTTGTGCAGACGAAGGTCGCACCACCAAAAACACCCTTCGGGACAGTTGATTTGCTGCATGGATGCAGTCTGAAAGCATGGGGTCATCAGGCACGCTGGTGGCCTTTTCTCAGCCGCGTGATCACTCTTTTTCGGTGGGAAACTCAGCCATTTTAGAGATGCAGCAGGAATTCATTAGTGACAAGTCGGGAGAGCAGCAGCAGCTATCGGGCAAACTTTTGAAGGTTAAGAAACGGCGCAAGCAGCAGGAATATCAGGCAGCTGCGTCAGTATTGCCTTTTTCCCCAGATTGTGTCCTTCTCCATTAGACATACTGTCTGAAGCAGGGCCTGCTGGAGACCTCTTGGAGTAATGTGGTTCCAGTTCACCCAGTCTCTGACATGCTGGATATAGCTAGAGAACCTACAGAGTCCCCAGTGAAGTGGCTCAGGGAAGCCCTGGAGCAGTCAGAAAAACAAACACCGCCAATGTCAGATACCTCGGGAGATTCCCTGGAGGGCCCTTTAGGCCTGTGGGAAGATCAGTATGTCACAGAATTCAAGGAGGAGCTTCCCTCAGGAAAAGACCCTAATACAGTGAGAGTTTTTTGCAGGGAGGAGCTATTATATTTGATAGCACATTCTCTGGCAGTGCTCAATATTCCTTTCGGGGCAACTATGGAGGAGGTGGCCCTCAAGGATCCCGTGCTTCAGGGAATCCGTATCCTCAGAATTCCTTCCCAGTACATAGGGCCATTAAACAGATAGGATGCAGAATGGGAGCTGCCAGAGGCAGGTTTTCATGAGAGCAGGTCAGTGGCTCTTTTGTACCCCCCTTCCACCAGAAGAGAGGGGCCTCCTTAAATTGCCTAAGGTGGATGCCCTTGTCTCGGTGTAAAGGAATGATGGTGCACCTGTACCTGGACAATTGGCTTATCTGGGTGAAGTCATTGAAGAAGAGTCAAGACACTATGCATAGTCATAGTACTCCTTCAAAGTCTGTGATGGATAGTCATCTTCAACAAGAGTCAATTATTTCCGTCTCAGCAGCTGGCCTACCTCAGAACCTTGTTCATCACAGAGACGATCCTAGTGTCTCTTCCACCAGAAAGAGCCAGGAAGGTGCAGGAACAACTTCAGTGTTTTTTGTGGATGGAGGTTCCATCAGTGTGGCATTACCTTCAGCTTCTGGGCTCCATAGTGGTGACCATGGACTTTGGTGACTTGGACAAGGGCTCACATGCACCCGCTGCAACGGTCTCTGTTGACTTGGTGGTCGCTTCAGCGGCACACACTCTCTAGACATTTAGCATGCCTGAAGGATGTGAGGTTGAGTTTCCAGTGGTAGTTGGATTATGCGGCGTTAACGACGGGGATTCCGTTGGAGACACCAGAGTTAGATGATAGTAACCACCAACACCAGTCTCCGGATGGGGGGCACATTGCCTATCTCAAGTCATCCAAAGTTGCTGGACACAGGAGGCGGCGATCTGGACTATAAATTGCTTGGAGATGACAGTAATTTTCCTAGCTCTGTAACACTTCACCCTCTTCTGCAAAACAGGGTGGTGAAGGTATTCTTGGACAATGCCACCACAGTGGCCTACACCATTCGCCAGGGAGGAACTGGAAGCACAAGCTTGGCAGAAGAAATATTTCCAATCCTTCGTTGGGTAGAGGAGAATTTCCTGGCTCTGTCAGCATCACACATAGCCAGAAAGGAAAATGTGCAAGCCGATTTTCTCATTAGGCATCAGTTGGATCCAACAGATTGTACGCTGGAGGACTCTGTTTTCCACAGCATAGTGCAACACTGGAGTCTTCTAGTCATAGATCTAATGTGTCAGCTTCCAATGCAAAAGTGGACCACTTTTTCAGTCGGCAGCACGAACAGATGTCTGAGGGTTTCGATGCCTCAGTGCAACCTTGGCCAAAGATCATCCTTCTCTGTTTCCTCCATGGCCGCTGAGCGGCCATCTACTGCAGAGAATAGAATTGCATCGGGTCAAGAGGTATTGATAACTCCAGACTGGCCATGGAGGCCATGGTATGCAGATCTGACCCAGCAGTCAGTGGCTGTTCTGTAGTGGCTGCCAACAAGAGTCAATCTGTCACAGAAGCCGATTCGCATGTCTCAAGTGGATCAATTCTCGCTTATGGCTGGGCTCTTGTGAGGGTTCAGATAAGGCAGAAAGGATATTCTATGCAGGTGATAGACACTTTATTTAGGGCGAGGAAACGTTCCAGTCTTTGTCATATGTTTGGTTTGGAGAGTTTTCAAGAGTTAATGTATGGAAAAGGGTTTACGCGCGCACTCAGCATTTGTCTTGGAGGTACTATCCTTCCTGCAAGTAAGTCTGGATAAAGGTTTAGCCTTGAATTCTCTGCAGGTCCAGGTGGCCACCTTGGCTTGTTGTCATGGTGGAGTGAAAGGCGTTTTCTTAGCGTCTCACCTGGATGTGGTGCGTTTTCTCCGAGCAGTTAAGCAGGTCTGCCCTCCGCGACGGCTATTGGTTCCACCTTGGGACCTTAATTTAGTCTTGTCGGTCTTAACAAACCTCCCTTTGAACCATTGAGCAGTGTGTTGCTTGAAGGATCTTACCTTAAAAGCGGTGTTTTTAGTTGCGATCTGCTAACCTTGGCATATCTCGGAACTTTAGGCTTTGCGGTGATTTCCAAGGAGAAAGTGGTGTTAATTTAATTTAATTAACAGTCGCTTATATACCGCACCTTCCAGGTTAAGGACAGTGTTAAGGACAGTGCCTTCTTTTCTACCAAAGGTCATATCTAGTTGCCATCTTAATCAGCTGGTTTCATTCATGGTCCTTGTGGGGTCAGGGAGCTCCTCAGAGGACAGACAATTGCGACTGCATGATGCCTGTCGGGTGATACGTCGGGTGATACGAGCATCTCCAGGAACAAGCAGGCATGTAGTCATCACATGGGTACCGACGGAGCCTGCACGGGAACGCTCCCCAGCGTCCAATCAGAAAGCTTTTGGGAACATCCCACAGCGCCTGCATGCTGCCTTCCTGCCTTTCCCAACTGCCTCTCTCCAGTTCTTCATTTTCCGCGGAGCCAGCAGGTCGTGTTCCTGTCACGGCAGAAGAATTCCTGTTTTCTTTCTTTTTGTGGTCGCGTCTGCCTTCTTCGATGCTCTACCGGTACCGCCGGTCTTTCTTTTCTTATTTCTGTAAAAAAAAAAAAAAATCATCTTTTTTCCTCTTCTTCAGGTGCACGCGCCTTTTTGGGCCTTAGGCCCAAAAGGTTTTCCTTAACATGGAAAAACCTGCCTCATGGTGTTTAAAATGTTTAGGTCCTGACCACTCCATCACGGATTGTGTGTCCTGTGCCATGATGTCTAAAAGAGGTCGGCAGAACCGAGCGGCCAAGCTCAGTACCCTGTTTCCCTCTGATGCAGCTTTGGTGGCATCGACGTCTTCCAGGGCTGCTTCTTCCTCCCGTGGATCTCAGATAACTAAACATAAATCCAGCCGGTCCTCGAAGGGTAGATCTCCTTCTAAGCATCGAGATGCCTCTGGCGTTGCCCTCGAGGATTCTGCACCGGCAAAATTACCCCGGCGGGAGGCTTCGGCTTCCAAAGCATTATCGGGGTTCCAGGATGTTCTCGATGGCTCGGTCTCGACAGATCTCCTGGTGCCATGCTCTGGGGTACCGGCGGTCTCCTCCGGTACTGACATACAGGCATTGGCAGCGTCCATAGACCAGAGAGTTCTTGCTATGGAACGCAGTCTGGCGGCTCTCCTTGTGGCATCAACGCCCTTGGTACCGCGACAGACAACTCCACCGGTACTGGCATCGGTACCGGTACCGATAGCATCGACATTGGCATCGGTGTCTGCTCTGCCGGTACCCTGTCCTCCGATGCCCTCCGGTACCGATTCTCCGGTACTGGTTATTCCCGGTACCGACCTTGGTCGGTACGGGTATCGGGTTCTGCAAGAGCATCCGGACAGACGATACTTCGAGTCCTCAGAAGAATCTGAGGATTCTGAAAGTTCTGTCGATGCAGCAATGCTGCTTCCAGAGGAGTCCTCCTCCCCTAAACGCAGGATGTCTCCTCCAGAGGATATGTCCTTCCAAGACTTCATCAGGGAGGTGGCTCGGGGCCTGTCCATTACTGTGGCTCCTGAAACAGAGCCAAGGGCCAAGGAGTTGGAAATTCTACAATATCCCAAAACTCCTAAGGAGGCAGCTACCTTGCCCATTCATGAGATTTTATATGATCTCATGTTGAGGATGTGGGAAACACCTCTTACCACCTCTCCTCATTCTCGTAGATTGGATACTATGTATTGAGTCCCTCCTTGTCCTGGATTCCATAAGACTCAGCTTCCTCACTACTCTATTGTGGTGGAGTCAGCTATGAGAAGGATCAGAAGTGCAAAAAGGCATGCCTCTAATCCTCCAGGACATGAGTGCAAAACCCTGGATGCTTTTGGACATAGAGTCTTCCAAGCTTCCATGCTTTCTGCCAGGATCAGTTCCTATAGTCTCTACATGGGTATGTTCCTAAAGGAGGTCACAGATAATTTACAGACTTTAAGTCCTTTCATTTCTGAGGATAAAAGGACAGGACTTTCTCACTTGGGTCGAACATGCCCAAGATGTTTCTAAATTTTCCAACCGTGCAGCCTTTGACTGCTTTGAGTGTATAAGCAGAACCTCGGCTATCGCCATAGGTGCACGTAGAATTGCTTGGCTCCAGGCATCTGATCTAGAGCTCTGGGTACAAGACAAATTGGGAAATATCCCTTGTACTGGTGAGAACCTGTTTGGTAAAGATTGGCAGGAAAAGGCCAATGAAATGGATGCTGAAAATTCCACCTTGGATAGACTATCCAAGTCCACTGCTGATCCTGTTAGAAAGAAATTGTTCAAGAAACCATCTTTTTCTAAAAAGAAAAGATTTTATCCTGCTTATGTTCAGCAGGCATCTTCTGCAGGTCAGCTTTCAAGGAAACGTCAGTAACCACCCAAACAGAAGAAAGCAAAGGCTGCTAGGCCTCCACCGGCCCAGCAGCCTCAGCCTCCTCAGGGCCTTTGGCTTTCAGCTAGAGAACTTAGCCTTTCTGGTTCTGGAGGGACCAGAACCTTCCACCATCCCACGAAGGTTATGTCATTTTGCCCCCAGATGGGAGCAAATAACAGCAGAGCATTGGACACTCTCCATCATAAAGGAGGGGTACAAGCTTCATTTTTCAAGCATGCCCCCTCACACAATAGTAAAGCAGTTCAGTTCTCTGACCTCTCTCATCAACCTGTTAGGTCAGGAGGTGACTGTCCTTCTTGCCCAAGGGGCAATAGAAAAAGTACCTCTTCATCAACAGGGCACATGGTTCTATTCCCCTTATTTTCTCTCTGCTACCATATCTTCAGAGTCAGGATTGGCTTTGTTCTCTAGATCTCAAGGATGCGTACACCCATGTCTTCATCCATCCAACCCACAGAAGGTTCCTTTGGTTCCTTTTTCAAGGAAAGCACTACCAATACAGGGTGCTTCCTTTTGGTCTGGCCTCGGCACCAAGGGTGTTCACGAAATGCATGGCTGTTGTAGCAGCATTTCTCCGCACTCTAGGGATATTTGTCTTCCCTTACTTGGACGACTGGCTCATTCGAGCTTCAACACAGTCAGAGGCCAGGACTTCTGTATCCTGCACAATGCGTATCCTTCAGTATTTAGGGCTGGTAATAAACATCCCAAAATCCATTCTAATTCCCACTCAGTCTTTAGAGTTCATAGGAGCTTTCCTGGATACCACAAGGGCAAGGGCCTATCTCCCCCAGGCCCGTTGCCTTCGCTTGGTGCAGTTAGCTTCTCAAGCAGTGCTAAAGCCTCATCTAACTGTTCGAGAAATGCTGCAACTACTAGGCCACATGGCATCCACCGTGCATGTGGTTCCATATGCTCGCCTCCACATGAGGGCAGCTCAGTGGACTTTATCCACCCAGTGGACCCAGGCATCAGGGTGCCTGTCAGACAAAATAGCAAACACAAGTCGCCTCATTTTGTCCCTCCAGTGGTGGAAGTCCACTCAAAACCTGTTGCTGGGGTCCCCCTTCCAGCAACCCTTACCCCAAGCAACTCTCACAACAGATGCTTCTCCAGTGGGTTGGGGAGCTCATCTGCAAGACCTCTCCACCCAGGGCACCTGGTCTCCACAAGAGAGTTGTCTACATATCAATCTCTTGGAACTCAGAGCAATCTTTCTTGCTCTGCGAGTGTTCCACTCCCTGCTCAGCTACAAGACATTCCTCATTCATACGGACAATCAAGTAGCCATGTTCTATGAGAACAAGCAAGGGGGAACGGGCTCTCTGTCGCTTTGCAACGAAGCTTTGCGACTATGGGCCCTCGCCAGAGAGCATCAGATTCATCTTCTGGCAGTGTATCTTCCAGGCATTCAGAACTCTTGGGCGGACAGACTCGGTCGAGTTCTGCTTCCACACGAGTGGTCTCTGCATGCAGACCAGGTAACATAGTAACATAGTAAGTGACGGCAGATAAAGACCAGCATGGTCCATCTAGTCTGCCCAGCAAGATGGCAAGAGTAGGTGCACCTGTCGCTCTGTGCAGGCCACCCCTCCCCATGTTTTTTTTTTCTGTTTAGGGGTGAACCCACCACTCCATGTAGGACACCCTTATTTGTTCAGACGCTAGATAGTTCATAAGTTAGATGGTACCGTTTATTTTGCTTTTATCCTGTTGCTGTAAAGGGATCCACTGTGTTTGTCCCATGCCGTTTTGAATTCCATCACCGTGTTTGCCCTCACCACTTCCATCGGGAGGGCATTCCTAGCATCCACCACCCTTTCAGTGAAGAAATATTTCCTGACATTGCCTTTCAATTTACCACCTTGCAGCTTCATGTTATGCCCTCTAGTTTTACAGCTTCCCCGTCTTTGGAAGAGGTTTGTTTGTTCATCATTTCTCTTTAAGTATTTAAAGGTCTGAATCATACCTCCCCTGTCCCTCCTCTCCTCCAAAGTGTACATATTTAGGTCTTCAAGTCTCTTCTCATAAGGCTTCTGACGCAGGCTCCAAATCATTTTGGTCGCCTTTCTCTGAACAGTTTCCAGTCTTTTTACATCTTTTGCAAGATATGGCCTCCAAAACTGAACACAGTATTCCAAGTGAGGCCTCACCAGTGACTTGTACAGTGGCATAAGTACCTCTTCCTTAGCGTCCCTCTAGTCCAGTCCCGGAACCATAGAGTTGTCAACCTCCTCTAGCAGCTTTGGAGACTGAAATACATCATCGCTTTGCTGGCACCAGTATAAGTAGGCAAGGATCGCCCCCTCTCACCAGTACTTTCAGTCTCCAAGCAGCTGAAGGAGATTCTGAGCCTGCTTCTGGGCTCAGTTAGGGATATAGGCAGAGCTAAATAGAATACATTTACCTTTTCACTTTGACTTTATTTTTATTGATTTGCCCTTTTGGGTTTGTTATTGCAGGCGCTGTGTGACTGGTGCAGGAGATTTCTTCCTCTGGCTCCATTTGTCCCCCCTCCTTTCCCCCCTCCCTCCTCTTACTTTTCCTCTGACTTTACATTTTTCTTTATTTGCCCCATTGTTTTAAACGAGCACCAGGATATTTCTGTGCCTCCCTGCTCCCGAACCCGCTTGGAAGGGTGAGGAGCAGGTTGCAGGCTAACAGCAGTGGCCCCGAGTGGGCAGGGCAGCTGACAGATTGCTGCTAGTGTTGGAGCTGAAGCCACAGGCAGGCTGAGCTCCAGCGAGGCTGCTGCATCTCTCCCTCTCTCCTTCACCTCTTCTTGCTGTGGTGAGTAGAAGGGGTTATTTCTCTATTTTATGGGGTCCCCCCTTTGGGGTTAGCAGGGGGGGGGGGTGCCAAGGTTTGCCTTTTAGTCCTCTCGGGGTGGCCTGTCGCGTGGTTTTTTCGGCGGGAATCGGCAGCGGCGGCCATTTTGAATAAATCCCGATTTTAATTTTTGCTTTTAATTTGCTTTTTCTGGGCTTTCTAACCCTCGTTTTGGCTGCAGACCACCTGGGTTTGGCTGGGGGGTGTCTTAGCATCATAGTTTGTGAAGAATTAAAAAAAAACAAAAAACGTTACTTTTAAACGGGGGTTTTCCTGGCTTCAGCCTCACAAGCTTTCTTTTTGCTGGGCTGTGCTGCGGACCCACGGGCAGGGGGTGGCAGGAGAGCTTCCCTCTGAGTGTACCTGCGAAGCCCCGCTGTGTGGTTTGTGGGGCTAAGCGAGGTTTGCTGACAGGGTCCAGCGTGTGTGGGTCCTGCACTCTGGCTTCCAATGTTATGGAAGCTGCGGCTCCTTCTCCGGCTATCGCAGGAGAGGAGGTTCCGCTAGGGGAAATGCCAGTTTTACCTCCGACTCTGGATTTTCAGGGGTCGGAGTCTTCCCCTGGGGAGGGGTCCTCAGCTTCGCAGGGTCAGACTTCGGTGGCCCTTGCCCCGGGGATTCCGCCAGATTTTTTCTCTCTCATGCAACAAGCCTTTGCGCTCCTGCAACCTGGCTTAGTCTCTTCGGCTCGTGCTCCGGAGGGGCTTAAACGTACGGGGCCCCTGCCTCGGACGGAGGACGGCGCTCCTCCTGTGAAACTGGCCAGGGGGTCCGCGGAGGAGAGGTCTCCGTCTCCCCTGGGGGACAACCTCGGGGCGGAGGACGGGGATCTGGATGACTCCTCCGGTGGGGAGCTCGAGGAGGGAGAGTTACCTGACGCGGAGCAGCATAGTCGGCTCATCAGGGTGTTTCGGAGGGAAGAGCTTCCGGCCTTGATTTCCGAGACTCTCAAAACGTTGAATATGCCGGCGGAGGCGACGGCGTCGGAGGATGCTCTGGAGGATCCTCTGCTCCAGGCGGTGCAAAAGTCTCAGCGGGTCTTTCCTCTGCATAGAGTCTTTAGAGGGATGATTCAGGAGGAGTGGGACTCGCCCGAATCGGCGCTACGGGGCTCTCGGGCCTTGTCGCGCCTTTATCCGTTGTCGGATCGGGATAGGGAGCTTTTTCGGTCTCCCAAGGTGGATGCGGCGGTATCAGCAGTCACTAAGAAGACTACGATACCGGTTGAGGGCGCCGCGGCCTTGAAAGATGTGCAGGATAGGAAATTGGATACCCTGTTGAAGCAGGTGTTTGATGTATGTGCCCTCTCTATGCAAGCCGCCGTGGCGGGGGCTTGGGTTGCGAGAGGTTGCTTGCGCTGGTCCCAGCGATTGCAGGGCGATGTCGGGACAGCGCAGGTAGAGGATGCGGCGCGTTTGGAGTCGGGAGCCGCCTATTTGTCGGACATTCATTATGATCTCATCCGTAGTGGGGCTAAGTCAATGGCCTCTGTGGTGGCGGCGCGCCGGTATTTATGGTTGCGCAATTGGGCGGCCGATAGTTCCTCCAAAGCTCGTCTTAGTAAACTTCCCTTTCGGGGGAAGTTGTTGTTTGGTGAGGATTTAGAAAAGCTGGTTAAGGATCTCGGTGAGTCTAAGGGAGGCCGGCTTCCGGAGGATAAACCGAAGCTGGTCAGGGCTGCCTCTGGCTCTCGAGCTGCCCCTAGGGATTTTTGCCGTTTTCGGGCGGCTCGTTTTGGTCTGCCCCAGCGGGGTCGGTTCCCGACTCGAAACCACGGGTTTCGTGGCTTCAGAGGAGCTGGCAGAGGCTTCTCCACCTTTCCTTCCGCCTCTGGTAAAAAGCCCCAATGAGATGAGGCGGGCTCAGGTGGCGGTAGTTCCCGTAGGAGGGCTGTTGCGGGAGTTCTACCCTGCCTGGGTCCACCTTACGTCAGATCAGTGGGTTCTGGAGGTAATTCGGGAGGGCTACGCTCTCGAGCTCCATTGTCCCGTCTTAGATTCCTTTGTTCTTTCACCCTGCAGTGCTCCGCTCAAGCGGAGGGCCGTCTGCGAAACATTGCAGCGATTGCTGCACCTCAGGGCCGTCGTTCCGGTGCCGGAGGACCAGTACGGTTCCGGTCGGTACTCTATCTATTTCGTGGTGCCGAAAAAGGAGGGGTCCTTTCGGCCTATCCTCGATTTAAAAAGGGTAAATCGGTGCCTCCGGGTAACTCACTTTCGCATGGAGACCCTTTGATCTGTCATAGCGGCCGTCCGTCCGGCAGGGGGAGTTTCTGACTTCGCTCGACCTCACGGAGGCCTACCTGCATATTCCGGTTCGGAAGGAGCACCAGCGCTACCTGCGCTTTGCGGTTCCCATGGGGCATTTTCAGTTTCAGGCGTTGCCTTTCGGTCTGGCGACGGCGCCGCGCACGTTCACGAAGGTCATGGTCGTGGTAGCGGCGGCTCATCGCAAAGAGGGGGTGCTTGTGCATCCCTATCTAGACGATTGGTTAATTCGGGCAAAGTCTCGGGCGGAGAGTGCGGAGGCCACCGCCAAGGTGGTTCGGTTGCTACAGAGTCTTGGCTGGGTGGTCAACTTTGCAAAGAGCAGGTTGACTCCCTCGCAGTCGTTGGAATACCTGGGGGCGCGCTTCGAGACGCTCCGAGCGAGAGTGTTCTTGCCGGATCAGCGGGCGCGAGCGTTGCGGGCGCTGGTGCGGCGTTTTCTCCGGCAGCCTGCGCCCACGGCGTGGCAGTATCTCCAGTTGCTCGGCACGATGGCAGCGACAATCGAGGTAGTGCCCTGGGCCAGAGCGCATATGCGGAAACTTCAGAGCGCTCTCCTCCGGCGTTGGTCTCATCAGCGCGATGCGTTGTCTCGGTGTTTGATCTGTCCCCTGGTGGTCCGTCGGGATCTTCGGTGGTGGTTGTGCCCGGAGAATCTTGCCGCAGGCATGCCCTTGGAGCCCCCGTCCTGGAAACTGCTGATCACGGATGCCAGCCTTCTGGGGTGGGGGGCGTGCTGCGGGGACGCGTATGCCCAGGGTCTGTGGTCAATGGTGGAGAAGGAATGGTCCATCAATCGGTTGGAGATGCGAGCGGTGTTTCTGGCTCTGCAGGCGTTTCGGGAGACTCTGGCACGGCAGGCGGTTCGGGTTCTCTCGGACAATGCGACCACAGTCGCTTACATCAATCGGCAGGGCGGCACCGGCAGCGTGGCGTTGGAGCAGGAGGTGGCTCAGTTGCTAGCTTGGGCCGAGTCGCATCTGCAGTGTCTGTCGGCACAGCACGTGGCAGGCGTAGAGAACGTAGCGGCCGATTTTCTGAGTCGCCGAAGGGTGGACCCCGGAGAGTGGGTCCTTCACCCCGAGGTTTTCGCGCTTCTGGTCGGGCGCTGGGGGATTCCCCTAATGGATCTCATGGCGACCTTCCAATCGGCTCAGGTGGATCGCTTTTTCAGCAGACGGCGAGAACGGATGTCGAAAGGGCTCGACGCCCTGGCGCAGCCCTGGCCGCAGGAGGTGTTGCTCTGTGTCTTCCCACCTTGGGCGCTGATAGGCCGGGTAGTGCAGCGCATAGAGCATCATCGGGGCCTCGTGGTGCTGGTGGCGCCCGATTGGCCCAGGCGACCGTGGTACGCGGATTTAGTGCGACTGTTAGCGGATCGCCCGTGGAGGCTCCCTCAGCGAGCCGATCTCTTGACTCAGGGCCTGCTGCGCATGCCTCAGGTAGCTCGGTTCTCGCTTACGGCATGGCTCTTGAGAGGGCTCGGATGACCGCTAAGGGTTATTCGCCGGCGGTCATTTCGACCTTGCTGAGGGCTTGTAGACGATCGACTTCTTTGACGTACATTCGCGTCTGGCGCATCTTCGAGGCTTGGTTTTCAGAGCGTACCATCCGTCCGTTGGGAGCTTCCGTGCCGCAGATCCTTTCATTCTTGCAGGATGGTGTGGATAAGGGTTTGGCGGCTAGTTCGTTGTGTGTGCAGCTTGCTGCCCTTTCCTGTTACCGCGGGAAGGTGCAGGGTCAGTCTCTCGGGGCCCACGCGGATGTCCGGCGGTTTTTGAGGGCGGTGTTGCTCATGCGGCCGCCTCGGCGTTGTGCTGTTCCTCCGTGGGATTTAAATTTGGTTTTGGAGGCCTTGCTGGCTCCCCCGTTTGAGCCATTGTCTACTGCTTCGCTGAAAGACCTCACATTGAAAACGGTGTTCTTAGTGGCGATTTGCTCGGCTAGAAGGATCTCGGAGCTACAGGCCTTGTCTTGTAGGGAGCCCTATCTCTCTTTTACCGACCACAAGGTGGTTCTCCGTACCGTTCCGGCGTTCTTACCCAAGGTGGTGTCCGCGTTTCATGTTAACCAGGTAGTCTCCCTTCCAGTGTTCTCCGATCGCAATGGGGCCGGACCGGGGGGTCGGTTGCGGCTGTTGGACGCCCGCAGGGTTCTCAAGAAGTATCTCGCCCGGACGGCGTCCTTCCGGCGGTCTGATCGACTTTTTGTGGCGTTTGGGGGTCCGCGTAAGGGAGAAGCGGCGGCAAAGTCCTCTATTTCCCGCTGGTTGAAGGAAGCTATCGCATCTGCTTACCTCTTGAAGAGCAAGTTGGTTCCGCTGGGTCTTCGGGCTCATTCCACTCGGGCGCAGGCGGCGTCTTGGGCGGAGTTCAGTCTGGTCCCGGTGGCCGACATCTGTAGGGCAGCGACTTGGTCGTCCTTGCATTCCTTTGCTAAGCATTACCGCTTGGATATTTTGTCAGCGGAGGATGGGCGTTTTGGCTCGGCGGTGCTTCAGGCTGGGCTGGCTTGTCCCTCCCGTTGATGTGCACTGCTCTGTTACATCCTCTATGGTTCCGGGACTGGACTAGAGGGACACTAAGGAAGGGTAAATTAGACTTACCTGCTAATTGTTGTTCCTTGCGGAACTCTAGTCCAGTCCCGGATCCCTCCCTTGGTTTGAAGTGTTGCCAGCCTGATTGTTTCGGCTCCCGTGGGTACTCTGTGTTTCCTTTTTTTCCGGGGGGCGCGAGATGAAGCCATTGGAGGACCCTCTTGCGTAGCGCTCTTGTCTGGCCCTCCTCTTCGGAGGTGGGTTGGTGGGGCGCTTCTGTCTGGTCAGAGGATATTCTTATTCAGACACAGTCCATGAATGCAATTTCTTTCCTTGCAAAAAAAAAAAAAAAAAATTTTTACTTGGAGTGGAACAGGGCATACTCTGTTCTGTATATATCTCTATTGCTATGTTGAATGTATTCTGGTTAATTCTCCTTATGTGATGTTCTGCTTAGTGTGCTTTGTCAATAGGTACTGGTGAGAGGGGGCGGTCCTTGCCTACTTATACTGGTGCCAGCAAAGCGATGATGTATTTCAGTCTCCAAAGCTGCTAGAGGAGGTTGACAACTCTATGGTTCCGGGACTGGACTAGAGTTCCGCAAGGAACAACAATTAGCAGGTAAGTCTAATTTACCCTTCCTTTCTGCTGGTAATCCCTCTTTGTATGCAGCCCAACATCCTCCTGGCTTTTGCCACCGCCTTGTCGCACTGTTTTGCCACCTTGAGATCATCAGAGATAATCACATCAAGGTCTTTCTCCTGAACCGTGCATACCAACCTCTCACCCCCTATTGTGTACTTTTCCCTTGGATTTCTGCTACCCAAGTGCATGACACTGCACTTTTTCACATTAAATCGTAGTTGCCAAGCATTAGACCAGTCTTCCAGCTTTTGTAGATCTTTCCTCATGTTATCCACTCCCTCGGGGGAGTCCACTCTGTTGCAAATTTTTGTGTCATCTGCAAAAAGACAGACTTTTCCATTCAGTCCTTCAGCAATATCACTCACAAATATATTGAACAGTGCCGGGCCCAGGACCGAACCCTGAGGCACCCCGCTAATCACCTTCCTCTCATCTGAGTGAGCTCCATGTACCATCACCCTCTGTTGTCTGTCAGTCAACCAATTTCTAATCCAGTTTACTATCTTGGGACCCATCCCCAAGCTACTGAGTTTATTGACAAGCCTCCTATGAGGAACAGTATCAAAGGCTTTGCTGAAATCCAGATAGATGACATCCATTGCATGCCCCAGATCTAGTTCCAGGATATTTCAACTTTGGGGAACCCCGGACATAGACCTCTTTGCAAGTCCGTGGAATGCCAAACTTCCCCGGTTCTGTTCCAGAACTCCGGCTCAGGGGGCTCAGGCCAGGGATGCTTTCCTCCTTTACTGGGGTCAAGACTTCCTGTATGCCTTTCCACCCATTCCCCTAATTCCCAAAACCCTGTTCAAGCTTCAGAGAGACAGAGGCCATATGATTCTCATAGCTCCACATTGGCCACGGCAAGTGTGATACCCTCTGCTTCTATATCTCTCTCAAGCTCCCTCCCTGGAGTTAGGATCTGTTCCAGATCTCCTGTCTCAGGAGGGCGGAATGTTATGGCATCCCAATCCCCAGTCTCTGCATCTCAGGGCTTGGTTGCTGAAGGCCTAGAACTCCAAATTCTTAATCTTTCTCAGCAAGTGAAAGATGTTTTTTATGCCTTCAGAAAACCTTCCACTAGACGCTGTTATGCTTTCAAGTGGAAAAAGTTTACCGTTTGGTGTTCGTAAAAGGGCCTTAACCCTCTTGCGATACCTCTGGAATCTTTGCTGGAGTATCTCCTTCATTTATCTAATGCACGCCTTAAGACAAATTCAGTAAGAGTCCATTTGAGTGCTATTGCAGCTTCCCTTAAGCCTCTAAATGGACAGCCTATTTCCTCTCATCCTCTTATAGCAAGATTTATGAGAGGCCTTCTTCTAACTAAGCCTCCCATTAGGCCACCACCGGTGGCATGGGACTCAAACCTGGTTCTCAGGCAGTTCATGAAGCCACCTTTTGAACCTTTAGCTACCACCTCCTTGAAATTCCTTTCTTGGAAGGTTATCTTTCTCATTGCAATCACATCAGCACGTCGCATTAGTGAGTTGCAAGCGCTAGTAGCTAATCCACTTTACACAAGGTTCCATCATGACAAGGTAGTCCTTAGGACTCATCCACACTTTATGCCTAAGGTGGTCTTGCCTTTTCATCTGAACCAAGCGGTCTACCTACCTGTGTTTTTTCCAGGGCCTCATGCATCAAATGCAGAGAGGAATCTTCATACCTTGGACTGTAAAAGAGCTCTAGCTTTTTATTTACAAAGAACACAGCAACATAGAAAGTCCTCTCAACTCTTTGTTGCTTTTGATCCTTCTCATTTGGGACTTCCAGTCTCCAAGAGAACACTGTCTAACTGGATTGCTCAGTGTATTTCCTTCGCCTGTCAGAGTAAGAACCTTTCTCTGGAGGGCCATGTCACAGCTCACAATGTGAGAGCCATGGCAGCCTCAATGGCTCATCTGCACTCTGTGTCTATCGACGACATCTGTCGAGCAGCCACTTGGGCCTCGGTTCGTACCTTCACGGCCCATTACTGCTTGGACAAGGACTCCCGCCGGGATGCCTTGTTTGGTCAGGCTGTTCTCAAACACCTGTTCCATACCTAATCAACTCCTACCCACCATCCCTGGTAGGATGCCAGAGATCCATGGGGGGAAGTGGAGCCCTCTTCAGGGACACACAACTTCTGGGGTCTCTCCCTGGCACCTAAAGCTAGGGAGTCCCCATATGTGATGACTACATTCCTGCTTGTTCCTGGAGATAGCATAGTTACTCACCTGTAACAGGTGATCTCCAGGAACAGCAGGAATTTAGTCCTCACAACCCACCCACCTCCCCTAGGAGTTGTATCTTTCTATCTCTTTCCTTTCCCTCTCTCTCTCTTTGTGTCAGCTTTAAAACTCAACTGGAGAGAGGCAGTTGGGAAAGGCGGGAAGGCAGCCCGCAGGCGCTGTGGGATGCTCCCAAAAGCTTTCTGATTGGACGCTGGGGAGCATTCCCTCACAGGCTCCGTCGGTACCAACGATACCCATATGTGAGGACTAAATTCCTGCTGTTCCTGGAGATCACCTGTTACATGTGAGTAACTATGCTTTATCTAAAGCACATGGAGGCTTTTCATAAGTCGGATCATCTCTTCTATTTGGGGGGGCTGCGGAAAGGGAAAGTGGTCTCTAAAGCTTCCATATCACATTGGCTGAAGGAGGCTATTGCCTTAGCCTATTTATTCAAATGGCAACTGGTTCCTTCTGGGCTCCACGCCCATTCCACTAAGATGCAAGCGGCATCCTGAGCAGAGTCTAGCCACGTGCTTCCCTTGAATATCTGTAAAGCCGCCACTTGATTGTCTTTGCATACCTCTGTATGGCATTGTCACCTCAATATTCTTTCTAAGGAAGAGGCGTGGTTTGGGGGCAGGTTGGTCTTGCAGGTTCCTCCTGTTAGTGAATACTGCTGTGGTACATACCATGTGTCTTGCTGAGATCCTTACCAATCTTTTCTGAGGAGGCCGTTCCATTCGGCCTGTGCCTTTCTTCTTACCTAAGGTGATTTTTCCCTTTCATGTGAACCAGGTGGCTTGTCCGCCCTCATTCTCTAAGGAGCAGTGTCGGGGGAATGGTAAGGATCATGCCTTGTGGATGTCCAGAGGGTGCTTCTCCACAGATCCGGGCCAGGCAGCCGCCTAGGGCAGCAGACCTTGATGGGTGGCGCACATGGTCTGCCACTTCTGACTCCCCTCCGACAGGAAAGTTGTGTCGGAGAGGGGGTTCAGAAGCAGCAGGTCATATGTGCCGAAGCACATAGCCTGCCACCGCTGCACCAAGCCAAGCCATCCCGCCCCCTCCACCAATGGAATCTGTGGCAGCAGGGAGCGGTGGCATGGCTCAGAAGGAGGCAGCGGCACGGCTGGGGCTTCTGCCTGGGGTGGCAGAAACCATTGGGCCATCCCTGCTTCTCCAGTTCTTAGATGTTACAAATTATTTTCGTAAGTCAGACAGTCTTTTTGTACTGTTTGCTGTCAGCTAAGTCTGCATTAGGGCATTAGATTAAGGAGTCCATTGCCTCTGTGGGTCTGTTGTGGAACCAGCCGGTTCTAGAAGATTTGCGTGTTTATTCTACCCAAACGCAAGTGTCCTTGTGGGCGGAGCAGAGCTTGGTAGCCCCTGAAAACATTTGTCGAGCAGCAGCATGGGCATCGGCTTCCATCTTTGTCAAGCATTACTGCTTGGTTTTGTGAGCTGCTGTGTTTTCTTCCTGCCCAGTGGAGGCGTAGCTTTGGTATGTCCCACTTGTCTGGACTGGTCTAGCAGGATGATATGGAAGGTGATATTTTACATACCAGATAATGTCCTTTCCTTTAGTCCTGCTAGACCAGTCCAGGGCCTGCCCCCTGGAACTGTTTTTTTTCTCTTTGATTTTGCAGCGGTACCTTCGAATACACTATGATTTATATGCTTGGATCTGCAGGTCATATTCTACAGTCTTCTACTTATGCTTTCCTGTTTATAGTTCTCTTCTGTTTGATTACTCATTGTTGCCCATATTGAGATTGTGTGAGCCTTGTCATGTTCTCCCATATGCTTTGCAATGGATACTGAAGAGTCCTCTGGTGGCTGAGGCAGATAGAGACATGGGAATGATGTTATTGAAACTTGGGCTTTTCATTGGTTCTTTGTCTCCACTAATCTGCTGGTAGGGGAACACAACCCACTTATCTGGACTGGTCTAGCAAGACTCAATGAAAGGACATTATCTAGTATGTAAAATGTCACCTTATCCTTGTGTGTTCTTTGGACTCATATCATTCTCCATTTCCTCTTATGTTTCCTTGTTGTGATTTAATAAAAAAATGTTTTTGGGCGAGAACAGTGTTGATATGGTGTGGGCATCATCAGGCTGTTACTGGCTTTGCTAGTGATAAAAGATCCTGCATGTCCTATGCGCTCATAAAGTGAGTGTCTGACATTTATACGCATGCGCACATGGCTGCTTGTAGTGTGTCTATTGTTGCGCATGCGTTGGCTCCCCTCCTTTCAACTTTAGGCTTAAGTTTTGCATGCAGCTCATTTGCATACCCAGCCTTTGCTGCATATCAGCACTGAAGTTTTACACTATCAGTGCGCCACAAAAACGCGTAGACAGCTAATAGTGCATGGCTTCAGGGCCAGCTTTCTGAATCAGCCTGAATGTGTTTTAAGTGGCGGTTCTCAACATTTTTTATTGATTGTGATGCACCTTATGAGTAATGCTCGCAAATGTGATGCACTGCACCCATGATCAGAAGAGCCCTGAGGATCGTGTGTGCAGTGCGTCACATTTGCGAGCATTACTCATAAGATGTATCCCAATCAAAAAAAAAGGTTGAGAACCACCACTTAAAACACATTCAGGCTGATTCTGATAGCTGGCCCTGAAGCCATGCACTGTTAGCTGTCTACGTGTTTTCATAGTGCACCGATAGTGTAAAACTTCAGTGTTGATATGCTATGGAATGTTTATATTTAACTCATAAGCATGTTTATATTTAACTCATAAAAACTGCTACACTGTGTTAGACCAAGACACTGTAGCAGTTTTTATGAGTTAAATATAAACATGCTTTGCATTCATTAAATCTCTACCTTTTCTCAACAATGGGTGCAGATCAGAGCCAAGACATTTCTCCATAGAAGTTGTCGTACAAAAAAATATACTAGGCACACTGTGAAATACAAAACCTGAAAAAATCCTCATCTAGAACACACATAGCAACCCTGCCATACCATGGTAACATTAATTCTTATGAATCAAACAGGAGGCTTGGATCAAAGCTTATGGTTCTTATTAAATGGTGTCTGATGTTTATTATTTTATTTCATCTCATTTTTTCTTCATTTCTGTAGCTTTGCTAATGGTGTATTTTACTTAGCCACTTAAACCAAAAAAATACTGGTATTGGTATGTCCTGTCATAAATCTTTTTAGCAGATTGTGGGCACCAGTAGGTGTATTATGGTGCCCAGGAGGTAATGAGATCCTTGATATGCATCATGGGGCATGCTTATTAAAGTGCACAAGTTTTCAGCAGCTTAGTGCATGCTAAATGCCCAAAATTAGTGTGGGAGGAGTTGTGTAGCCATGCTGTCGGAGGCATGCCAGGCACGTCCCCATATAGTTAGCATGGATGGGAGGCACTTTGCCAAGCTAAATCAGAAGCCACAATTAACATGGGTGCATTTACTGCCACCCATTATGGTGGCGATAAGTACATCTGCACTAACTGCTACACTGGCATTAGGTTCATGCTATGTGCCCCCGCGCTAACTGCGGTGTGCGCACTCTGCCCTTGATCCTCCTGGACCTTTCCAATTCCTGCATCAAGTGGTTAGCGTGTGAAATTTACCGTGTTAGGAATTTTAGCACATGGTAATGGTTATCATAGTTCCGTACTGGGGTTATGTTTACTAAGCCCTGTGCCAGTATCACATGTGTGGGAAGCGTTTCTGGCACGGAAGGTTGGCACTAACTTCAGGGAGCTTTTGCTTCCAACCCTCTGCAGTTAGCATGGGCCCAGGACACACCTTGTAAGTCTGAACACAGCCACACTTAACGCCACCCATTGAGGTTGGTGTTAGGGACAGCTTAGCTCTCGCCAGAATACTAGTGGCGGGGTCCAACGTCAGCTGAGATGAGCTGTGTGGTCACACTGGGCTACAGGTCTGTGGAGGAGAGTGTTTCACTCCGTCCCGAGGCTGGAGCCAGAGATGGAAGGCAGGCAAACAGTATCAGAAGTTTAAAGTTCCCTGGTGTTCTGCCAGTCTCTGTGTATCTTTCAGAGTACTATAGATGCGTTTGCTGGGCTTTGTCTGTTCTCTTCCATCTTGTTCTCTTCTCCATGTTCTTTGAGTTCTTTCTGAGTTCTTCTTTCTTTCTGGGTTCTGGTGTACAGCCGTATAATTCTTTGTCCTGAAGACCTGGTGATTGGCTGGGCTCAAACCCTGTATCTCCAGGAACAAGCAGGAATGAGTCTTCACATATGGGTACGTCGGTACCGACGGAGCCTGCGCGGGAACGCTCCCCAGCGTCTCAAAAGAAAGCTTTTGAGAGCATCCCACACGCATGCGTGCTGCCTTCCTGCCCAAATACTTCCCTCACATCAGTCTTTCGTTTTCCATGGAGCCGACAGGACGTGTCCCTGTCACCGCAGAAAAGTTATCTTTTTTATTTTTATTTTTTGTGGTTGCGCCTGCCTCCGCCCGACGCCCACCGGTACCGCCGGTGTTTTTCTTTCTTTTTCTTTGAAAATTTCTTTTTTCCTGAAGAATTTTTTCTCATTCAGTGCCTGACTTCTGGCCACTAGGCCTCCATTTTTCCATTATGGAAAGACCAGCCACTACCTTTAAGAAATGTTCAAACTGTGACGGTACACTTAAGTTTCACACTCAGTTTTGGTGTCTGCCTTGTTTAGGTCATGACCATTGTCCTAAAGTTGATTTTTCTTGTAGGAATGTAACCAGAAGAGATCTTCAGAACCGAGTACAACTTGGTACCGGATCTACATCTTCCATGAGATCACGGGGCAGAATCTCTTCTCCTTTCCACGGTCAGGTAACCAAACAACAGTCTGTTAAGATTAGCCAGTCCTCGAGAGGTAGATCTCTTGCTAAGCATCGAGATGCCCCTGGGCTTGCCCTCGAGGACACTATGGCTCAATCCCGGCGGGAGTCTTCGGGCTCCAAAGCATTAACGGGATCCCAGGTTGCTCTCGAGGTTTTTACCTCCGTAGATGCACCTGGGCCAAGCTCGGTGGTCCGGACCGCTTCGAGCGGTACCGATACCTCGGCATGGACTATGGTGTTGGATGAAAAACTCCTCACCATGGAACGTAGTCGGGCATATCTCTCAGTTACTTTGGTACCGTTAGAGTCGCCGCAGACCTTCTTCGACCACCGGTATCGGTGTCGATGCCGGTGCGGATACGTCTTCGGTGCCAGCACCGGTTCCGGTGTCGGTACGCGTACCGACATTGGCGTCACCCCGGTACCGCATTGGTCATCGATGCAGATGCCGGGACCAACATCGGTACCGACGTCGATGACTTCGATGCCTCTTCCAACAGGCTCGCTTCCTTCGATGTCGAGCCTGGAATCGCTATCTAGCCTGGAAGATTCGGTACCGACTCCTCTCGGTATCGACATCGAGGCGTACCGAACGCACCTCGTTCCAGAGGATCCGGTGCGTCATCTTCCCCGGTTTCCTAAGCCCGATATTGCAGATGCATCTATCGGTACCGTACCTGAATTTTCAACAGGTCCAGTTGTTACTCCTCATTCCAGAGAATTTCTCTTAGAGGAAAACTCTTTTCAAGCTTTTCTACTTGATATGGCAAGAATACTCGCCATCTCTATACCTGGGAAGGAGTCTATACCAAGGGATTCAGAAATTCTGCATTCCCCCTGGTTTCCAGAGGACGCAATCATGCTTCCCCTACACCACATCCTACAGGATTTGTTATTTAGAATGTGGAAAACTCCCTTAACGGTATCTCCACATTCCAAAAGGATTGACACTATCTGTAAAGTGCCACCTTCTCCAGGGTTTCAAAAGACTCAACTCCCTCATCATTCTATAGTAGTGGAATCAGCAATGAGGCGTGTTAGGAGTGCAAAAAAGCACTTCTCCTATCCTCCAGGTCGTGAGTCTAGAACCTTAGATGCTTTTGGGTGTCGATGCTTCCAAGCATCTATGCTTTCAGCAAGAATCATTTCATATATTTTCTATATGGGATTCTCTCTGGAACAAGTTGCCAAAAGTTTGAAACTTTTTTGTACCCTTTCCTTCAGGAACATAAAAGAGCTGACTATTTATCACTAGTCAATCATGCTCATGATATTTCTACATTTCTTCATCGTGCTTCCCTGGATTCTTTTGAATCTGTTAGCAGATCTTCTGCTATAGCCATAGGGGCACGACGTTTAGCCTGGCTCCAAGCTTCAGGTTTGGACAAATGGGTACAAGAAAAGCTGGGAAATAGTCCTTGTACTGGAGAACATCTCTTCAACAAGGATTGCCTATTTCAAGCTAGTCAGTTAGACACTGATACTGCTACCTTAAGGGACTTGTCAAAACTTCCCTCTGTTCCAGCTGATAATGGATCTTCTAAAAAACTTTATTCCTCTAGGGGGAAAAGGTTTTACCCATCTTCTTCCCCTCAGACAGATGTTTCCCATCAAGGGCAACATCCAACCAGGCTAAGACAACAGAAACCTCAGCAGATTCAGCAAACCCAGTAATTACAGGGTTTCTGATTTTTTTCTGCCATTGTGAGGTTTTAGAACCTGTAGATATGCCTTTTTATCAAAAGAGCTGTCTAGTTTGACTCTCATCTATGCTGAGACCACACTGAGTTGCCTCTAGGTATGACTCTTATTTAAGAGAACTTTACTCTGACAGCTCCAAGAGCTCTTGAGATTTTTCAGGCCTACAGGTAATAAGTTTCTACTTCCCTATTTAAAAAAAAAAAAAGAAGGGAAGAACAATCACAAAACTTAACAAGGTGAGTGATAACTTTCACCTTTTTTGACAGTTACCTGTAACACCTTGACTGCAGAGGACTCTATCTATAAGAACTTACTAAATTGTAAGTTTTTCAACTCTGTATTATTTTTTCCTTTTAGTTGGGACATCCAGTCTCCAACCTGCATGTTATTCAACTGGAGAGCTTCTTCTGAAGCTATATAAAATTTCTACTGCAGTAAATCTTGTCAGTACAGAGTTTTTTTTACTTTTGGGGTATTTCTGCACTGGGGGTTTTTACAGGATGCAATCTAGCATTCTGAAAGCCCCTACCAGATTGTCCTCTATACATTTGAGCAGAGTCGGCTCAAAAGGCATCTAAACCCTCCATAATACAAATATGAAGAACCCACCAGGTGGGTTAGATGAGCTTCTTGAACAGATAGCTCACATGGGTTTCGGCCTTTTTCTACACTGCTTGTGTTTTAGAGCTGACCTCTCAAATACTCCTTTATGGACAGCTCATCAGACAGGAATTAGTTTCATTCCTAATAATGTCTGTTAGTCCTTTTCTTAATCTTCATGGGACCTCTTTTCTGCTGCCTTTATGACAGATGGCTCCACAATGGTTTTTGAATCCCTCTGTTTAATTGTTCATTGCAAAGTAAAAAAAAAAAAAAAAAAGCCTATCACTATTTTTACCATCTTCACTTCTGTCCTAACAGAATTGATTGAGTTGCAAACTGGCTACTCAACAGCCAGATCTCACCTAAGCAACTTACAACATGCTCTCTGCAACTCTGCAATGAAGCTCTGCAGCTATGGGCCTTTGTCAGAGAGCATAGTAGTCCACCCCTGGTAGGGAACTTCCAGGTGGTTAGATGACCTTGACTGGTAGGCCCTGCTCATTCATGCTCCCACATGGCTGTTTGTTCCTATTTTATCATCTTCCTTAAAAGTTTTTCCTTTAAGGAAAGGGAGCCAGGGCCTAGACGACTTCAAGTTAAGGAATAGCACCACTCCCTGGGTTCCATATCCTTAAAGGAACTTCCACCACAGGGATGCATTCCTAATTATTTCAGTTGATCCTCATCTACTGGAAATTTTTTTCTCACTATCTCATTGAAGTCTACCAGAAACAAAGAACGCATGATACTCATACTGCTCTCATAGAGGGTCAGACAAGAGATTCCCTTACATTGCGTTATTTCTTCCAGCTTCTATCCTGAAGTGATACAAGGATCCAGATCTTTTATCTTAGGATTAAAGATCTCCTTTGCACTCCTTCGGGTATGTTTCAAGGCCTAGTTCTCTGAGGACTAGTCTTTTAAGACCTAGACCTCTTGTCAAGGGTAAGAAGCACCTTACTGGTTTCCACCAAACCTTGCATAAGATTCTTATACCTTGACTAATAAGTGATTCCCACTAACTATTCGTAAGAAGGTCTTAACCCTTCTTGTTGTTAGACGAGTCTCCTTATACAATCTGACCCTGAAATATTCTAAATGTCCATATCAGTACTCTCAGCATACCATAAAGTCTTAAATAGACATCCAATTTATCTGGTAAAGATAGGAAATTATTTCTTTACCGTAACCTTTTTTTCTATCAAAATCAGGTTACCTTACATCTGAAGCTTTCTAGGTAAGTTATTAGCCTACGTGCTATCACTTACGCAACACACATTACTGATCTTCAGAAATTGGGGGCTAATCGCCCAATACGGTATTCTTGTCTGGATAAAGGGGTTTTAGAAACCCATCTCCTTTTCTGTAAAGGGTTTTTTTTTAACCTTTGCATCCAGACTAGTCAGATTTCTCTTTCTTTCCCAAGGTACCATGCTGCTCTAGGGACAGAAATATCTTCAGCTGTAGACTATAGAAAAGTTTATCTTCTCTCATGGATCCCAACTTCTTATAAACTCCCCAGTTCCTGGGGTTACTCCTAGACAATGATATTTTTCTATCTTTGTCTATATGGAAAATTTCAATTCCCTCTACTCCTCACGGTAAGGGAATTCCATATGAGGACAATGTGATGGTTCTTTACAACAGACCCATGTCTACTTCCCCATATGTGTATTTTGTTTGTGATACTTGGATGACATCCCTTTTCAAGAGTTGGGACTTCCTATTCTTCCTAACAGTTATCTCTACACAAGGACATTTTTTTCTGCATTCCTTGTTTAGTTCAGCTGTCCACAGCACATCATTTTTACACTGTTAGCTCAACTCCTACCCTCCATCCCTTGGATGCCTGAGGTCCCTAGGAGGAAGCATGTCCCATCCATTAGTTTTTGCTACATGCTGGGCCTCTCCCAGGCATCTCGGCTTGGGAGTCCCCATATGTGAAGACTCATTCCTGCTTGTTCCTGGAGATAGCACAGTTACTTACCTGTAACAGGTGATCTCTGGAAACAGCAGGAATAAGTCTTCACAACCCACCCACCTCCCCTCTCTCTCTCTCTCTTTATAATTTGTTTACTTCCCTCCTTCGGTCTCAACTACAAACCCACTGATGTGAGGGAAGTATTTGGGCGGGAAGGCAGCGCGCATGCGTGTGGGATGCTCTCAAAAGCTTTCTTTTGAGACGCTGGGGAGCGTTCCCGCGCAGGCTCCGTCAGTACCGATGTACCCATATGTGAAGACTTATTCCTGCTGTTCCCAGAGGTCACCTGTTAAGGTAAGAACTGTGCTATGTCGTCTTCAGCAAATCCGGTCACAGCTAATAGGTGATCCTTCTGCAAACAAAGGTCCATCTTGTGAAAGTTGCTGGTGTGCAGGTTCATACATTGTTGCCAATGCTAGCATAGTGGGTCTCAACAATGTTCTGCACGTAATCACCTGGAAAAATACTTTTACTGTGAAGTATCATAAACTGGCAAAATTGCTTGATTTGTAAGTTTTAATGCTGAGTTATAACAAAACAGGAATCCATTTGGTTTAATTCAGCCTTTGGGTCAGAGCAGGCCCCAAGGTTCAGGCTTTGATTCAGAGCAGGCTCCATCTTGTAGCAGGAAGCCGTGCTATTGGTTCAGACATTTTTTTTTCTGAACAGGTACCAGCCCTGCAGAGTGCAGCAGCCTCACACAACCTCGGTGCCCCCCTCCCTCCTCCACTGTCTTCCCTGCTCTCTCCCGAAGATTGCAGAAGGCTCTCGGAGGGATTTGCCTGCCAGCCACCTTAAATGCAGTGCTACAAAGCCAACCATTGAAACGGTTTCAGGGGAGTAGAGCTGAGCCCAGCAGGAATTTTCTGCCTAAGGCTCTCAGGGAGTGAGTACCAAGGCTTGACCTCATCATTGTTCTTGTTGGCTGCTCCTAATTCATTCATCATGGGACGCAATTTGGAGTGGGCCGCTGGTGACCATTGGCACGGTGTGGGGGTTTCCTGCTGTTTTCCGCGCGCATTAGTAACTATTTTACCTATTGTGCACCTGGTGATCATGTGGTCCTAATGTGCGTTCCACCCAAGATGCTCCAACATACGTTCCTTCCTAGGCGCCTGTAATACGCATGACATAAAAGCACAGTTAATGCGTGCTTGCAGGCTGCCGCAGTCATCGTGTATGCTGTGTTTGATACTTGCTCTAACTCTCTGTCGTCTTCCAGGAAATGTTGTTTGACTTGTGAAAAGCGAGATGCCTCCTCTCCAGATTCTGGACTCTCCTTTTCCTGCATGGCAGCTTCTGAGTCATCCCTGGAGGGCCTGCTTTCTCCTTTCAGCTAGGGAGGGATGCACTTAGTCCAACCTGGCCTGTCTCAGGGAGGGAGGTGAAGAGGAAACAAAACGAGGAGCACCGCTCTTGCAGCTAACCACAGAGTACACAACGAGCAAGAGACAAAACCGTCAGGATGAATTCAAAATATCTTTATTATAGTTGTCCCCACCGCGTTTCGGCGTACATTGCCTTCCTCAGGGGTGAACCGCTAAAACGGCAAACATAGAAAACTTATGACAATAATAAATACCAAACAAGATCAATATGTAAAAACATTGATACATAAAGCCATTAATACATATAAAAGAAAGTTTAAATAGAATTTCAACGAACTCTTAAACCAATATCTAAAATATAAACTTAAAATGAAATTTATAAACATAAAATTAAAAGACATCACATAAAAAGGCCCAGACCTATTATTTAAACTTGGTAACTAACAATAACAAGTATTTGTTAAAATAACTTGGTGCGAACAAGACAGACAACCAAAGACATGAAATGTCTAGCAGATCAATAAACGTAGGGGAATACTCACATTAGATCAATACAATAGGGAATTTAATATCATAGGAAATCGATGATATCAAACTATAAAGTAAAACAAACAGACTGGTACAGTTAGCCACATCAAGACGAGTTCAGATCATAACCGTAAAGAATCATATTGTCATTATAACATGCTCGAACTAATTATATAATATAACTCTGGAGTAATTCATAAAAAAACAATATAAACCCATTCAATATATTATACCTAAACTAAACACTTATAAAAAAAACATAGATTTTACGGAATAGCAAAAAAAAAAAAAAAAAGGAAAAAAAGGGGGGGGGGGGAGAGAGGGAGGGAAAGGAGAGGGAAGGGGAGGAGGGGGAGGGGGAAAGGGGAGGGGGAAAGGAAGAGGGACATAGAAAACACTTAGTATACATTGTATGAACATTCTAAAACTCCTAAAAAATTATACCTTTAAGAGAAAGATAACCTATTATCTCCAGGAACAAGCAGGAATGAGTCTTCACATATGGGGTACGTCGGTACTGACGGAGCCTGCGCGGGAATGCTTCCCAGCGTCCAATCAGAAAGCTTTTGGGAGCATCCCTCAGCGCCTGCGTGCTGCCTTCCCTCCTTTCCAACTGTCTCTCCTCAGTTTTCGTTTTTCCGCGGAGCCGGCAGGACGTCCTCCTGTCACCGCAGAAAATGATTTCCTTAATTCTTTAATTCTTGTTTTCCAGTGGTCGCGGCTGTCTCCCCGACTCCACCGGTATCGCCGGTGTTTTTTTCTTTTCTTTTCAATTTAATTCAGGGAATTTTTTTCCCTCAGTTTCAGTTTAAACTTTTGGGCCTTCAGGCCTCTCCATTATGAAGCTGCCTCCTTCTTTTCCTAAGAAGTGCCTTAACTGCGGCAGTACAGTACTGTTTTTAGACTCCAAGTCCTGGTGTCTCAACTGTTTGGGTCCTGACCATCCGGAGCCATTAGGCTACAATATTATGAGAAGAGATTTCCCTTTTCGAGTTTTCCTCGATACCGAGTTCCCCTCCAATGGCAGGGCACCAGCCATTTCTCCTTCTCTACAGGATCAGGTAACCCACAAACAGTCTGTTAAGACTAGCCAATCCTTGAGTGGTAGGTCTCATGCACAGCATGAAGACGGCTCCGGCCTTGCCCTCGAGGGTCCATTGGCTTCAAAACACCGGCGGGAGTCTTCGGCCTCTAAAGCCTATGAGGGGTTTCAGGTTGTTCCTGGGGCTCACCCCTCACAGATCATATCTGAGCCATGCTCGTTGGTGGCATCTGCTTCGAGCGGTACCGATACCCCGGCATCGGCACTGGTGTTGAGCGATCCACTCTTCACCAGGGGTCATCATCTGGTTTTCTCGGTACCTTCGGGACCAGTCGATACATCCCAAATTGACTTTCCAGTATCGGTATCACTGCCGATACTACCACCGACGTCGGTACCTTCTAGACATGCATCGATAGACTCGCTTCCTTCGATGCCGAGTCTGGAATCGATTTCCAGTCTGGAAGACTGGGTACCGACACGTCTCGGATCCGATGCTCGGATCCGATGCTCGGTACCGAGGGTAATTACCAAGGCCCTTCGGTTTCCTCGGTACCACTTGAGCAGCCTCCGATGACTGCTTTGCTGTCGGTATCATCTTCGATTCCGGCACAGCTACCGGTATCGGTGCCGATACCTGCAGTAGCATCGGGGTCAGCTCCTTCCATGCTTCTTTCACCAGAGTCGCTCCTTTCTATACCTAGTTTGGAGTCGATACCTGGCATGGTTGATGCAGTACTGACTGTCTCATGCCATGACTTCCAGTACCAGCATCCATCCCTTAGGGATCCTTCTCTGCACCGGGCGAGATCTTCTACATTCTCAAGTACCTACTCCGGTGCCCAGGCTAGTTCTTTAGGTCTAGCCTGTCCAGGGATGCTTTCTGTTGGAGAACCTTCTTTTCAGAATTTTCTTCTGGACATAGCAACATCCCTTGCTATTCCTACCCCTATGAAAGCTGCCATAACAAATCCTTTAAAAACAATTTACCCATCAGTCAATTTTTGAGGATCAAACGGTTATGCACAACAGACAGATTTTGAGCGGAACTCAGTTGAAATGCATAACAGATTCAAAAAAAGAGGGTATCCAGTAAAATGTATAAAAAACGCCTATTTACGAGCATGCACTACAGAGCGTTCTACCTTATTACAAAAGAAAAACAAATCGGAGCGCGCAGACAAAGTTGTCTGTGCTTTGACCGTTTCTCAACATTCCAAATCAATAGTTGATATTTTGAAGCAAGAATGGCATCTTCTTTCCTCGATTCCTGCCTTTAATGCCAAACAGCTGATGATTGCATACAAAAGAAACACTAACTTGGCCAATATACTGGTACCTTCATCCCTTACAAAATTCCATGTCCCTCCTAAAATCAAGGGACACTACAGTTGCGGGAACTGTTCAGTTTGTCTACATACTATCATAGCTAAAAACAGTTTCACTGACTTTAAATCAGGACACAAAGTCTACCTTCAAGACTATACTAACTGTAGAACATCAAATGTTATATATTTGATCAGTGCCCGTGTAATTTAGTATACATAGGTAAAACCACAAGAGAAATCCGTACCCGGATCATAGAACATAGAAGCTGCATACAGCGAAAAATCCCCGACAAACCCCTTGTCACACACTGGATTTCAGCAAATCACACGATCAGTGATTTGAAATATTTGGTAATTAAAATGGTAAGACCACATTGGAGAGGAGGTGACACTAATAAGTCTTTGTTAAAGTTAGAACAGAGGTTCATTTATGAATTTAAAAGTAAGGAACCACATGGCTTAAAAAAGAAGTTGACCTCTCGGTCTTTCTCTGAACAACCTCCTGTGTACAGTATAAGTAAGTTTCAGCATATTAGTATAATCTTTATCCATCCATACTATCTCAAAAATCTAACTTGTTAAGTCATATACTAACATTTTTTTATTGGTCAGCTATAGTGTCAGCTTTAAGTTGGCTCATTTCCAAACCAAAACGTCAAGTTCTAGGTAGATTACGCCCACCTTAGGCTCCTCCCATTTTGGCGCGAACAGCTAGGGTTTTAAGTTGTTCCTTGTGACCAGTTTAGTTTCACTTCGCAGAAATCAGCATAGTCATGGCGTTTCCTGCATCTTAGAGGTACTTCATCTTTCCTATGTTGTCATTACAGTTTTCGTAAAGTTTTTCAGTTATTAATACCACGCTCAACTGCTTCTTATTATGGCACCTAAAAGTAGAGTACGTTATCTTATGTTCCTACATAACGTCGGGAATTGTCTCCTTGGTCACACATTCACAAATAAGCACCATAATGTTCTACAGTATTAAGATACTATTTTTGTTTTTAATCAAGTGATTTTTTAAACGTCCAGTGACAGATGTTACTATAGCAAAATGAGACTGATAATTTTATATTTTTTACGTGGTTTGAAAAAAGATTCGGTGGTTTGTTACGATTTCATTATGTGCATTCTCCTAGTTCCGTCTTGACTTCAGAAGTTACAGAATAAATTCATATACACGAGTATGCTACGGATCACCATTGCACCGTTCATTTATACATCACAGAATTGTTGTATACTCGTGGTTCAGCATTCTCTAATCAGGCTCTCAGTTTTCAAACAATTAACCTTAATATTACAAGATTGTACATATTTATATTAGAAATTTTAAATAACGGTTTTTTAGAAGTATTTATTGGTCAACTTCAACACACTGTAACAGTTCCTGGCTCACTGCACCTTTGTTTCTGTAGTGCGGAGTAATGCCGGTTCCTAGTGTCCTCTGTCATAACGCGAACCTTAATCCTGATGTTTAAACCCGTATGTTTTATCTCTCTTTTTTTAAAAATGCATAATTTTTCGTATTGCCACCATTAAACATATAATTTAGCAATTTCAATAGGTAATTGATAGAGGTCATTTAGTACAATGTGATCGGCATTGCAACTGTCAACGGTTTGAAGAATCCTTTGGTGGTTAGTTGCGATCTCATTATTTACAAACCCCTAGTTTATATCTTGTTTTAAAAGCTACAGGATACGACATGAATACCTATGAATCATCATTAGACCTACTATCTTTACAATAAAGTATCATTTGTGAACCCGATTTCGTTTTTTAATGTTTAGGTACACATTTTTTAATGTAACGATTATGATCTAAACTCGTCTTGATGTGGCTAACTGTACCAGTCTGCACACATTCTTTAAAGGCAAATGGTTTTAATATTATAAGACTGCACACATACATATTAGATGTTCCAGCATCATTTTTTAAAATAGTTTGCATTAACCATTTTACACAGCGATGTTACACTTCTAGGCACTCATACCCATACCTTTGCAATATGGCTTACAGTAGTTCCCTGATCTCCTCTGTAACAATATAATAACAAGAAGCAGACTTTGGTAGCTCTCATCCCTTAACCTTCTCAGAAGTGTACAACTTTTAACATATAAACAATAGTAGTAGAGTAGATGCTTTTCCAAACTTTATAGCAACTTGTTAATAGAGAACATTACATGTTTTTTGGCCATATGTGCATGTGTAAATATGACACAGCAGGGTTTTTATTCTATTCTAGTGTTTACACAGTTCCATTTTTTATCATTCAATTTTTACCATTGGCCTTAACATAGTAAGCGATAACATCATACAGTTTGTTTTCCTTTATCATTGCAACCACATGACTATTATGTTTCATAATTTTATACCCTCCGTAGTTATTTACTCATGGTAGTTTAACAAGGTAAAGCCTGTCTTCATTTCACAGCATTTTGTTATCACAAATCAGGAACGTATTGCACTAGTTTTTTCGTTTCCTTTTCGTGCCCCCTCTTAGCACAGTTTAGTTTGAACAGTCTATGTTTTTCCTTCAGAACACGTCATGAAGTTCTTTCCTCTAAGTATGTGCATTTGTGGCCAGGTTACAAGAGCAACGCTATAACAGGTTATCTTTCTCTTAAAGGTATAATTTTTTAGGAGTTTTTGAATGTTCATACAATGTATGCTAAGTATTTTCTGTGTCCCTCTTCCTTTCCCCCTCCCCCTCCCCTTCCCTCTCCTTTCCCTCCCTCTCTTACCCCATTTTTTCCTTTTTTTTTTTTGCTATTCCGTAAAATCTATGGGTTTTTTTATAAGTGTTTAGTTTAGGTATAATATATTGAATGGGTTTATATTGTTTTTTATGAATTACTCCAGAGTTATATTATATAATTAGTTCGAGCATGTTATAATGACAACAATATGATTCTTTACAGTTATGATCTGAACTTGTCTTGATGTGGCTAACTGTACCAGTCTGTTTGTTTTACTTTATAGTTTGATATCATTGATTTCCTATGATATTAAATTCCCTATTGTATTGATCTAATGTGAGTATTCCCCTACGTTTATTGATCTGCTAGACATTTCATGTCTTTGGTTGTCTGTCTTGTTCGCACCAAGTTATTTTAACAAATACTTGTTATTGTTAGTTACCAAGTTTAAATAATAGGTCTGGGCCTTTTTATGTGATGTCTTTTAATTTTATGTTTATAAATTTCATTTTAAGTTTATATTTTAGATATTGGTTTAAGAGTTCGTTGAAATTCTATTTAAACTTTCTTTTATATGTATTAATGGCTTTATGTATCAATGTTTTTACATATTGATCTTGTTTGGTATTTATTATTGTCATAAGTTTTCTATGTTTGCCGTTTTAGCGGTTCACCCCCTGAGGAAGGCAATGTACGCCGAAATGCGTTGGGGACAACTATAATAAAGATATTTTGAATTCATCCTGACGGTTTCGTCTCTTGCTCTTTGTGTACTCTCAGGGTGGGAGGTGACAGATGGTACTATGAGTAAGGATATTCAGCCAGCTGGAAGCTCTGAGATTGTGGGCCTTCGCCAGAGAGCATCAAATCCATCTCATGGCAGTATATCTTCCAGGAGTTCAAAACTCTTGGGCAGACAGACTCAGTCGAGTTCTGCTTCCGCATGAATGGTCCCTCCATGGGGACCAGATAGCCAGAATTTTTCGGATTTGGGGTACCCCAGACATAGACCTGTTTGCAAGTCCGTGGAATGCCAAACTTCCCCGGTTCTGTTCCAGGATTCCATGTCAGGGAGTTCAGGCCAGGGATGCCTTCCTCCTTCATTGGGGGCAAGACTTCCTTTATGCCTTTCCACCTATTCCCCTAATCCCCAAGACTCTGTTCAAGCTTCAGAGAGACAAAGGGACTATGATCCTCATAGCACCATTTTGGCCACGCCAAGTGTGGTACCCTCTACTTCTACATCTCTCTCAAGCTCCCTCCCTAGACCTGGGGTCTGCTCCAGATCTCCTCTCCCAGGAGGAGGGAGCTTTGTGGCACCCAAATCCTCATTCTCTTCATCTCAGGGCCTGGTTGCTGAAGGCCTAGACCTTCAAGATTTACAACTTTCTCAACAAGGGAAGGATATCCTTCATGCTTCCAGAAAGCCTTCCACCAGACGTTCATATGCTTTTAAATGGAAAAGGTTTTCCATTTGGTGTGCAGAGAAGGGTCTCAACTCTCTTGCAATACCTTTGCAATCTTTACTAGACTATTTGCTGCATTTATCCCATGCAGGCCTTAAAACAAATTCAATCAGAGTCCATTTGAGTGCTATTGCAGCATCCCTTACGCCTCTCAATGGACAACCTATTTCCTCTCATCCTCTTATAGCAAGATTCATGAGAGGCCTTCTTTTGACTAAACCTCCCATTAGACCACCTCCAGTGGCCTGGGACATGAATCTGGTTCTTGGCCAGCTTATGAAGCCACCCTTTGAACCCTTAGCCACTACCTCCTTAAAATTCCTTTCTTGGAAGGTAATTTTTCTCATTGCAGTCACCTCAGCTCGCCGTATCAGTGAGCTGCAAACTTTAGTGGCTAATCCTCCTTATACAAGGTTCCATCATGACAAGGCAGTCCTCAGAACTAATCCACACTTTATGCCTAAAGTGGTCTCACCTTTTCATCTGAACCAGGAGGTCTCTTTACCTGTCTTTTTTCCAGGACCTCATGCATCAAGTGCAGAGAGGAATCTTCATACCCTGGATTGTAAAAGAGCACTTGCTTTCTACTTACACAGGACACAGCAACCTAGAAGGTCCTCTCAACTTTTTGTTGCTTTTGATCCTTCTCATTTAGGACTTCCAGTCTCTAAGAGAACTCTGTCCAATTGGATTGCTCAGTGTATTTCCTTTGCCTACCAAAGTAAGAACCTTTCTCTGGAGGGCCATGTCACAGTTCACAATGTGAGGGCCATGGCCACCTCTATGGCTCATCTAAACTCTGTGTCCATCGACCAAATCTGTCGAGCGGCCACTTGAGCATCGGTTCATACCTTCACAGCCCATTAATGCTTGGACAAGGACTCCCGCCGGGATGCCTTGTTTGGTCAGGCTGTTCTCAAACACCTGTTCCATACCTAATCAACTCCTACCCTCCATCCCTGAACTGGATGCCTGAGATTCATGGGTAGAGGTAGAGCCCTTCCCAGGGACTCACAATCTGGGGGATCTCCCAGGCATCTCTAGCTGGGGAGTCCCCATATGTGAAGACTCATTCCTGCTTGTTCCTGGAGATAGCACAGTTACTTACCTGTAACAGGTGATCTCTGGGAACAGCAGGAATAAGTCTTCACAACCCACCCACCTCCCCTAGGAGTTGTATCTCTCTATCTATCTTTCCTTTCCTCTCTCTCTCTCTTTGTCTCAGCTTTAAAACTTGAACTGGAGAGAGGCAGTTGGGAAAGGCGGGAAGGCAGCACGCAGGCGCTGTGGGATGCTCCCAAAAGCTTTCTTTCAGGACGCTGGGGAGCGTTCCCACGCAGGCTCCGTCGGTACCGACGATACCCATATGTGAAGACTTATTCCTGCTGTTCCCAGAGATCACCTGTTACAGGTAAGTAACTGTGCTGTATGGGACAGCTTGAAAGTTGTGTCAGGGGACATTTGTTAAGTTTGGCAGCGAGAGCCAAGAGGGTGAGAGGGGATACTGAGCAGACATTGCTGCGGTGGATAGGGGAGCTGGAGAGAAGTCATCAAAGTGACCAAAACCCCAACACTCTAGTGCCCTTAAAGGCGGAATTGCAGAGGTTACGAGAAAGTATGATCATTCACGAACTAAATATGTTGAAGCAGGCCCATTTTGAGGGGGGAATAGAGAAGGGAAGCTGTTGGCAAGTAGGTTGAAAGCTAGGGCGCAACGGAGTCATATAGAAGGTATACGAAATACACAGGGAGAGATGGTACAAGGGACACAAAAGATGACAGGTGTTTCGAGAGTAATATGAGAAGTTATATAGTAGTGAGGTGAGGGGAAGTAGGGAGTGCCCTGTGTCTTTGAAAATGTCAGCTAGCGTGGCTGGCAGAAGAGGAAATGGAGAGGTTGGAGGGGCCACCTGCGAAGTGGAGGTACAAGAGGCTATTGGGACTCTTAAGTTGGAAAAAGCTTCAGGACTGGATGGTCTATTGTCCAAATTTTATAAAACGTTCCAGGAACAATTGGCTTCGTTATTGGCCGAGGCATTTAATGGCATACTTGATTCGAGGAGGGTTCCTTCCACTATGGGGGAGGTGGGGATAACTGTTTTATCAAAACCTGGAAGAGATAGTAGTGTGTATAGTTCATATAGGTCGATATTGTGATAAATTTAGATGCAAAGGTGCTGGCTAGCTGCTTCCAGGTAGTGGTCCCTAAGTTAGTTCATAGGGATCAAACAGGCTTAGTTCAGGGTCAGCAGGGAGGGGACAACATTAGGAAGATTCTTAATCTTGCATGGAAATTGCAGATACAAGTAAAAAAACCAGTTTTTGTTCTCCAGGACCAAGCAGGAAGTCAGTCCTCACATATGGGTGACAACGACGTCGATGGAGCCCCCATGCGGAGCATTTCCCCAGCTTTCTAAGAAATACTTAGGGAATACACCCACGCATGTGCGGTCCCCTTCCCGCCAAAGGTGCCATCTTGCTCAGTCTTTCTTTTTCCGTGGAGCCCAACGGACGTGAGTCTGTGTCACCCGGAAAAGTTAGATTTTTTTCTGCGATTTTCGCTCTCTTTTGTCCGGTTCGACGCCGGTTCTCCTTCCCGCCTGGGTTCGGTACGCTGGTATCGACCCGATCTCTATTTTTTGTTTCTTTGCCCTTCGTGGCACGCATTCGCGCTCTTTTTCTTTTTTCCTGGAGGGCCAGTCTTTTGACCTCGCGGAGGCCCTTTTTTCCCCGATGGCCTTCAGTGTTTTTAAAAAGTGTGATCGTTGTAAGAAGCTCATGTCTCTTACCAACACACATGACTGCTGCCTGCGTTGCCTCGGGCCGGACCATGATCCCAAGGTCTGTGTCCCATGTGGAAAGATGTCCACCAAGGCACTCAGAAGCCGGCAGCATCAGAAGGAGAGAATTTTTTCTGACTCTGCCTCCGGACGAGCCTGGACCTCGTCAGAGGCCTCGACGTCTCGGGAGTCTGACCCCGAGCTTCGTCGGGGTTCCTCTGAAAGGGGGTCCCCCAGTCGGGAGCATAAGAGGAAGAGGAAGCTTGTGAGGGTGGCATCGGTTCTCAGAGTTTGTAAGGGACATGGCCAAGGCCTTGAATGTTTCTGCGGATCTCGAGGAGGAGCCTCGAGCCGAAGAGCTCGATGCCCTACAGTATGACTCTCCCCCGAGGGAGGCCTTTACTGTGCCGGTTCCTCTGATGCTGGAACGGCTCCTCTTCCGAATGTGGGAGGCACTGGCCTTGGCGCCGGTTTTGAGCAAGCGGATCGATTCCATGTATCGAGTATGAAAGAGCCCTGGGTTCCAGAAGGCGCAGCTGCCGCACCATTCTATGGTTGTGGAATCGGCCATGCATCGTCTGAAGAGCCAGAAGATGCACTCTGCGGTGCCCCCCGGTAGGGAGGCCCGAAGCCTGGATGCCATTGGCAGAAAGTGCTTCCAGGGCTCGATGCTTGCCGTGTCCAGTCCTACCAGCTGTACATGGACATGTACTTGCGGGACCTGGCTAAGGAAATAGCTGGGTTCTCGGCTGGCCTCTCCGGGGAACCTTTGCAGAGGTTCAAGACCTTGTCCTCAAGGATCCGGGAATGCTCCAAATTCATCTCCCGGGCGGCCTACGATGGCTTCGAGGCTTCGGCCCGAGTAGCGGCGGCCGGCATCAGTGCTCGACGCCAGGCATGGCTACAGTCATCGGACCTCGAGCCATGGGTACAGGACAAGTTGGTCGATGTCCCATGCTGGGGTGAAAATCTCTTCGGCAAGCCCATGGCCGAAAAGGCTGCTGAGCTCGAGACCGAGACTCTGACAAGGTCAAGGTTGTCCAGAATAACTTCTGCCCCTTCTCATAAGAAGAAGGGCTCGGGGAAAAAGACCTTTTACCCGAGGAAGTCATCTGCCTACAAACCTTTCCCTCACTATCAGGCCTCCCCAGCAGGGTCAGCAGGCCAAGGGGCAGGGACATGGGCCCCATAGGCAGAAAGCCCCCAAGCCTATAGCTCCTGCTCCTACTCAGCAGGGAGGGGTTTTTGACTCCCACTGCATAGCCTCTCCACCTCCGCTGGCCCATCTCAGCACGGGAGATCGGTTGGCCCTGTTTGCCCACCAGTGGCTGCCCATCACAAGAGATGCTTGGGTACTGAGCATAGTCCAGAAGGGCTATCTGCTCCATTTCAATCAGGTATCCCCCTCCTACTTTCCAGGGGAGCCTCCAAGGCCTACTCTGCATCAGGAACTCCTTCTCCAGGAACTGCAAGGTCTTCTTCAAGACAGGGCGGTAGAGCCTGTACCTTCCCACCTGCTAGGGCAGGGCTTCTACTCCAGGTACTTTCTTGTGCCAAAGAGAACTGGAGGTCTCCGGCCCATTCTGGACTTGAGAAATCTCAACAAGTTCTTGGAAAAGGAAAAGTTCAAGATGCTTACTCTTGGAACACTGCTGTCCTACCTCCAGCAGGGAGATTGGCTATGCTCCTTAGATCTGAAGGATGCGTACACTCACATCCTCATTCATCCAGACCACAGAAAATACCTAAGGTTCGTGGTGGGAGGAAACCATTTTCAGTACAGGGTACTGCCCTTTGGCCTAACCTCCGCCCCACGGGTCTTCACAAAGTGCCTGGTTGTGGTGGCGGCCTACTTGAGAAACCAGGGTATTTTTGTCTTCCCCTACCTGGACGACTGGCTCATCAGGGGTCAGACTCTCCAGGAGGCCAGGCAAGCCACCCTCTGTACTGTCTCTCTCCTTCAGCAAATAGGCTTTGTCATAAACTTCGCAAAGTCCACTTTGCTCCCCTCCCAGAACCTAGAGTTCATAGGAGCATGGTTAGACTCCCTGCAAGCAAAGACTTACTTGCCAGAAGACAGAGCGGGAAGGCTGATGGACTTGGCCAGCCAGTTCCTAAACAACCCACTGGTTTCTGCCAGACTCTGTCTAAGGCTCCTGGGCCACATGGCATCGACAGTACATGTGACCCCAATGCTCACCTGAATATGAGGCCTGCACAGTGGTGTCTCAGGACTCAGTGGAGGCAGGCCACAGGAAGACTCAGAGACAAAGTAAGGGTGTCCAAACTCTTCCTGAACTCCCTGCAGTGGTGGCTACACCCCCCAACCTTCTACAGGGAATGCCATTTCAGGTACCTGTTTCCACTGTGGTACTCACAACTGATGCCTCCTTGCAGTGCTGGGGTGCACATTGTCTGTATAAGTGCACACAGGGCCTGTGGTCTCCATGGGAGGCCACGCAACAAATCAATCTGCTGGAACTCCGGGCGATACACTTAGCCCTCAAAGCCTTCTCCCACACCCTGGCCCACCAATCTGTCTTGGTGCAGACAGACAACCAGGTGGCGATGTTCTGTGTGAACAAACAAGGGGGCACGGGGTCCAGACTCCTGTTTCAGGAGGCATAGGCCCTATGCTCTTTTGCACTTTGACACAATATGCTGCTCAGGGCAGTCTATCTTCCTGGCCACGAAAATTTCCTGGCAGACAGATTGAGCAGAGTTCTACAGCCTCACGAATGGCAACTGCACCCTTTGGTGGTTCAGAACATTTTCCTGAAATGGGGACTTCCATCCATAGATCTCAGTGCCAGTCCCCTGAACCGGCAGCTGCTTCAGTTCTGCTCCAGGCAACTGCATCTCATGAGATTCGCAGCGGATGCCTTCCTGATCTCATGGTCCAAGGGCCTCCTGTATGCGTTTCCTCCCACGCCCCTGGTGGCCCGAACCTTGTTCAAGATTCTAAGGGACAGGGCCTCGGTCATATTGGTAGCCCCCAGATGGCCGAGACAGCCCTGGTTCCCGCTTCTGTTACAGCTGGCGGTGGACACCCCACTCTCTCTGGGGTTGCAACCTGATCTTCTTTTTCAGAATCAGGGTTCCCTTCTGCATCCCAATCTCAAAACTCTCACTTTGATGGCCTGGAGGCTGCAAGGGTAGTGCTAGCTCCCTGGGGCCTGCCTCAGGAAGTTGAAGAGGTGGTCTTGGCTTCTAGGAAGCAATCCACCAGAAAGACCTATGCCCTGAAGTGGAAACGGTTCTCCTTGTGGTGTGCCCAACGCCAGGAGAACCCTTTCTCCTGCCCTGTGCCAGTGGTGCTTCAGTACCTGCTGCACTTGTCTAATCAGGGTCTTAAGTCCAATTCTGTTTGGGTACACCTTTCTGCTCTGGCAGCCCACCACTCACAGGTGGAAGGGCACTCTTTATCGGTTCACCCCTTGGTGTCCCGGTTCCTCAGAAGCTTGCTCTTGCTAAAGCCTCCTCTCCGTCCACCAGCCCCTGAGTGGGAGTTGAATGTGGTCTTGCAGCAGCTTACTCGCCCTCCCTTTGAGCTGATGGCTACGTGTCCTCTCCGCTTCCTTTCTTGGAAGGCTCTTTTCCTAGTGGCACTGACCTCGGCCAGGCGAGTGAGTGAACTTCAAGCCTTGGTCTGTGACAGGCCATACACTCTTTTCTATAGGAACAGGGTAGTCCTTAGGACTCATCCTAAGTTCCTCCCGAAGGTAGTCTCCTCTTTCCACCTCAATCAGGAGGTGGTTCTTCCAACATTCTTTCCTAGGCCCCATGCCAGCCGGGCTGAGGAAGTCCTGCATACCCTGGACTGTAGAAGGGCCTTGTCTTTCTACATTGAGCGTACTAAGGGTCATAGAAGGGCTACTCAGCTCTTCGTCTCCTTTGACCCAAACAACTTGGGGTTGCCTGTCTCCAAGCGTACCTTGTCCATATGGGTGGCGGACTGTATCACCTGGGCTTACAGGGCAGCAGACCTTCCCTTGCAGGGTCGAGTCACAGCCCACTGTGTCCGGGCAGTGGCTGCATCAGTAGACCATCTCCATTCTGTACTGTTGGCAGACATCTGTAGGGCTGCAACTTCGTCCTCAAGCCAGACCTTTGCAGCCCATTACTGCCTGGAGAGGGAGTCCCGTAGGGACAGTGCTTTTGGTCAGGCAGTACTCCGGAATTTCTTTGAGGTTGTCACAGCCCCTCCTAATGGCAGTGTGCCAAAGGGTCAGGGTGGACATTTTAATTTTGTTGAAGAAAGAAAAACTTTTAGACCAAGTGCATTCTGGTCCTTGTAGTCCCTCTTCACAAAGAAAATAGATGTGTGAGCCTTGAGCAGGGTGAAACAAAAAGGTTTTTATTCCCTTGTTACGCAAAAGTAGAATTACCTTACTTCAGGTTTAGTGCCAAGAATATTTACAAAAGGTCAGCAACTGTTACAAATGCTTCACAGTTCTCTGTATCCAAGCAAGTTTCTCAAACAGCAAGAAAAACAAGACAAAACTTCTTCCTTCAGTGTTAACAGAAGCAAAAGGTACTTTAAAACATGTGCTGCTGTTATATCTCGGTAAGAGATTCCAGGCTCTCGGTACTACACAGAGAACAGTCCATTGGTTCAAGCATCAACTGTTCTGTTTCTGCAAACTCAATTTGCATGGGTTCTAGCTCACTCGTGGTGTCTTCTAATCCTGAGCTTTCCCTGGTTAACACAGGTTGCAGTTCAGTATTTCTTTCCCCCACTTTCCAGCCTTGCTGGCCTGGGTTTAGCAAATAACTGTTAGTGCTTTTCCCTATACCTCTCTGTACAGGGTTACAAAACTTTCTCCAGCTTTGCTTCTTCTCAGGATGGCTTTTTAGGTTATCAGCCTTCCTAGGACCTGGCATCCATTTAATAAAGGAAGTAGCACTGTACCTTGGATCTCTGTAGCGTTTGCTGCTGGTGTTCTCTCCACCAGAGACTCTCCCTTTGTCACCGTCTTCCTTGAAGACTGGCTTCTGGAGCTTTCTAAGCTGGGCTTGTTCTCCCTGGAACTTAGCTCTGCTTTTCCATGTATCCAAGCTTCTCTGCCTTGCAGTGTATGAGGTTCCTTCCTCAGGTCCTTCCTTCAAAGATCCTTTCTCTTTCTCTCTCAAAGGTCCTCCCTCGAGTTCCTTCTCAGATCCTCCCTCGAGTTCCTTCTCAGATCCTCCCTCGAGTTCCTTCTCAGATCCTCCCTCGAGTTCCCCCTTAGATCCTCTCTGCTTCCTTGTGAGCACTGCTTAAAAAGGCGTTCTCCAACTGAGTTTCCTGGCTTTCTACCCAGGTGCCTTTGATTAGGTACTGCATTGCTACAACCTGAGTGTGTCAGCTTAACTTCTGCAGCCTCGTGTCTGCTCCCTCTAGCTGCACTTCTAGGTAATTGCACCCCTGGTAACTCAGTTGCTTCATAAGAAAGAGAGTTTTTTTCTACATCCATCACTTCAATGGCTTCAGCTTCATCACAAGGTTTAGGCAGCTCTTGCCCTCCAGCCCTCTTGTTGGGCTACCGGTGGGTTCTCTTCTCAGTAAAATTCTTTCCCTGAGGCTGAGGCTTCTCAGAGGGAGCTCTATTTTTCAGCCTGGGTTCCTGGTAGCCCAGAGCTAGGGAGTCACCCATATGTGAGGACTGACTTCCTGCTTGGTCCTGGAGAAAGAGTAGTTACTCAACTGTAACAGGTGTTCTCCAGGAGCAGCAGGAATCAGTCCTCACAACCCTTCCTCCTCCCCTGGGAGTTGCAGTTGCACATATTTCATTTTGTTTTTTGTGCTGTCTTTTAGCTATGTCATCTGACTGAGCAAGATGGCACCTTTGGGCGGGAAGGGGACCGCGCATGCATGGGTGTATTCCCAAAGGCTTTCTTAGAAAGCTGGGGAAATGCTCCGCATGGGGGCTCCATCGACGTCGATGTCACCCATATGTGAGGACTGATTTATTGTCGATGCTGAAAAAACATTTGACAGGGTAGAGTGGGCCTTCATGTTTCAGGTACTTGAAAGGGTGGGATTAGGGTGAATTTTTTGGGTTGGATCTGGACATTATATGCAAATTCAAGGACACGTATTTGGATTAACAGAGGATATTCTGAGGGTTTTTGTCTGGGTAGGGGAACCAGACAGGGGTGCTCCCTGTCCCCTTTACTATTCACTCTGGTTATAGAGCCCTTGGCGGAATGTATCAGGGGACAGGTGGATATTAAGGGAATGGAGATGGGGGCCGAAGTCTCCAAAATAGCACTATTTATGGATGATGTCATCTTTACCCTTCGGAAACCTTTGACTATGCTACCAGTTCTCATGAGGGAGATTGGGTGTTATAGTGCCATATCTGGGTATAAAATTAATTTAGGCAAGATGGAAATCTTGGGGTTTAATCTCCCTTTGGATTTGGAAGAGCGGCTGAAGGAGGGATTCCCCTTCAAGTGGGTACAGAAATCTTTTAGGTACCTGGGTATTCAGCTGGGAAATAAGTTACCACATCCAATAGAGCGTTTTCACTTTCTGCACCAGCTTTGTGGAACTCCCTCCCAGAAGACATCAGAATCGTGCATGACATTAAGGACTTTAGGAAAAAGTTAAAAATTTTGCTTTACAAAGAACATTTTGGAAGCATCACATAGTACATTTTTTTTTCCATTTGACTTTTATTGAATTTTCCCGTTAACGTACAGCCAATGCTTATCACATATAATATATACTTTTACACCTTACCCCATATAGCATTATGTATTTCTAAAATCCCTGATCTCTAATACAACAGTAATTGTAGCTTAACTTAATCCCCTCCCCTGCTTGTTCCCCCTCTAATCCCCCCTTAACATTAAGGCACATTGCGTTGTCTTTGCTTACAATTATGATCAACCTCATCCATTGCATACAACTTGTCACACTGCTTTTCATGTAGCATTCTCTCAATGCCCAGGACAACCCTTATAAATATACCTTACACATTTGGCACCCCTGAGCTGCCCCTCCCCCTTGGACCTGGAAAGTGGAATAACGAGTGAGGTTATCAAATTTGCAGATGAGACAAAACTATTTAAAGTTGTTAAAACCCAAGAGGATTGTGAAAAATTGCAAGAGGATCTTGATAAATTGGAAGACTGGGCATCAAAATGGCAAATGAAATTTAATGTGGACAAGTGCAAGGTTATGCACCTAGGGAACAACAACCCAAACTATGGTTACACGATGCAAGGTTCCACATTAGGAACCACCACCCAGGAAAAAGATTTAGGCGTCATTGTGGATACCATGTTAAAACCCTCGGGCCAGTGTGCAGCGGCGGCCAAAAGAGCAAATAGAATGCTAGGTATGATAAGGAAAGGAATGGAAAATAAAACAAAAGATATTATAATGCCTCTATATCGTTCCATGGTGAGACCGCACCTTGAATATTGTGTGCAATTCTGGTCGCCGTATCTTAAAAAGGATATAGCGATTTTAGAAAAGGTACAGAGAAGAGCCACCAAAATGGTAAAGGGGATGGAAGGATACTCCTATGAAGAGAGGCTAAAAAGGTTAGGGCTCTTTAACCTGGAAAAGAGACGGCTGAGGGGAGATATGATAGAAGTCTATAAATTAATGAACCGAGTGGAACGGGTAAACGTAGATCGATTGTTTACCTTATCAGAATATAGAAAGACTAGGGGACATGCAATGAAGCTACAGGGTAAACTATTTAAGACTAATAAAAGAAAATATTTTTTCACTCAACGTGTAATCAAACTCTGGAATTTGTTACCGGAGGATGTAGTAAAGGCTGTTAGTGTAGCTGGGTTAAAAAAAGGTTTGGACAAGTTCCTGGAGGAAAGGTCCATAAACCATTATTAAGAAGTGACCGAAGATATCAATGCTTGACCCAGTACAAGCATTGTGGAACTTGTGTCTCTTGGGGAAACTGCTAGGTACATGTGACCTAGATTGGCCACTGTTGGAAACAGAATACTGGGCTTGATGGACCTTGGTCTGACCCAGTATGGCATATCTTATGTTCTTATGTTATGTTCTTATGTTGCTCCCTCCATGTGTTTCCAACCAGGTGAACACATGTTGCCATTGCTCCATAATTTTATCGCCCCTCCCCTTCTTAGGTCCCGTCAGTCTATGCATCAAACACAAGTCTGCAACTCGGTGGATGAAATCCCTACTCGTTGGTGGTCATACCCCCATCCATAATTTAGAAATTTCCCCCCTTGCCGCCACTAACCAATGGTGAAACCCTTCCTTGACTCTCGCCGGAATGTCCTCCTCTGTGTGTTGTAGTAAACATACCTCTGGCCGCCGTTCTAATTGGACACCTGTCATACCCATTATGGTATCCAACACTCCTTCCCAGTATTGGCAGATTTTCCCACAGCTCTACCACATGTGTATCAAGGTACCCCTCTCCTTACAATCCCTCCAGCACTGATCTGAATGTCCCCACCCCACCTTCCATTGTTGTATCAGTGTCCAGTACCACCGGTACAACACTATCTCCAGGAACAAGCAGGAATGAGTCTTCACATATGGGTTTCATCGGTACCGACGGAGCCTGCGCGGGAACGCTCCCCAGCGTCCAATCAGAAAGCCTTTTGGAGCATCCCACAGCGCCTGCGTGCTGCCTTCTTGCCTTTCCCAACTGTCTCTCCTCAGTTCTTCTTTTTCCGCGGAGCCAGCAGGACGTGTTCCTGTCACCACAGAAGAATTTTCTTATTTTTTCTTTATTTCTTTTGTGTCGCGTCTGCCTTCTTCGATGCTCTACCGATACCGCCGGTCTTTATTCTTTTCTTCTTGTAAAAAAAGTAAAAGAAAAAACTTTTTCCGTTCTTTTTCTTCAGTTGCACTTGTGTTTTGGGCCTTAGGCCCAAAACCTTTTTTCCTTAATATGGAAAAGCCTGCCTCAGGATTTAAGAAGTGCACAAAATGTGGCGGTACCATTTTCGTTACCGACACCCATGACTGGTGTCTAAAATGTTTAAGTCCTGTCCATTCCATAAGAGATTGTATGTCCTGTTCTATGATGTCTAAAAGAGGTCGGCAGAACCGAGCTGCCAAGCTCAGTACCCTGTTTCCCTCTGATGCAGCTTCGGTGGCATCGACGTATTCCAGGGCTGCTTCTTCCTCACATGGATCTCAGGTGACTAAACATAAATCCAGCAGGTCCTCGAAGGGTAGATCTCCATCTAAGCATCGAGATGCCTCTGGCGTTGCCCTCGAGAATTCTGCACCGGCAAAATTACCCCGGCGGGAGGCTTCGGCCTCTAAAGCATCATCATCGGGGTTCCAGGATGATCTCGATGGCGTGGCCTTGACAGATGATCTGGTGCCATGCTCTGGGGTACCGGTGGCTTCCACCGGTACCGACGTCCAAGCATTGGTGGCGTCGATGGATCAGAGGATTCTGTCCATAGAACACAGTCTGGCGGCTTTCCTTGTGGCATCGACGCCCGTGGTACCGCAACAGACTACTCCGCCGGTACCGGCTCTAGCATCGCCATCAGTACCGATCCCGGTACCGGTGGCATCGGCTTCGGTGTCCGCTATGCCGGTACTCTGTCCTCTGAAGCCCTCCGGTACCGATACCCCGGTACCAGTTATTCCCGATACCAATCCCGGTCGGTACGGGTATCGGGCTTTGCAGGAGCATCCGGACAGACAATACTTCGATTCCTCTGAGGACTCTGAGGATTCTGAAGAGTCGGTTGATGCAGTGATGCTTCTTCCACAGGAGGAGTCCTCTCCTAAATGAAGGATGTCTCCTCCAGAGGACTTGTCTTTTCAAGACTTTATCAGGGAGGTGGCTCGGGGCCTTTCTATCACAGTAGCCCCTGAGACAGAGCCCAGAGCCAAGGAGTTAGATATCTTACAATATCCTAAAACTCCTAAGGAGGCAGCTACCTTGCCTATTCATGAGTTTCTGTATGATCTTATGTTGAGGATGTGGGAATACCTCTGACCACCTCTCCTCATTCTCGCAGGTTGGATACCATGTATCGTGTCCCTCCTTGTCCTGGTTTCCATAAAACTCAACTTCCTCACCACTCTATTGGAGTCTGCAATGAGAAAGATTAGAAGTGCCAAAAGACATGCCTCTAATCCTCTAGGACATGAATGTAGAACCCTGGATGCTTTTGGAAGAAGAGTCTTCCAAGCTTCCATGCTTGCTGCGAGAATTAATTCTTATAGTCTCTACATGGGAATGTTCTTAAAAGAAGTCACTGACCATTTGCAGACTTTAAGTCCTTTTATGTCTGAAGATAAAAGGCAGGACTTTCTCACTGGGCTCAAACATGCCCAAGATATCTCCAAATTCTTCAACCGTGCAGCTTTCGACTCCTTTGAATGCGTAAGCAGAGCCTCAGCCATTGCTATAGGTGCACGTAGGATTGCTTGGCTTCAAGCATCTGATTTGGAGATCTGGGTTCAAGATGAATTGGGAAATATCCCTTGTACAGGTGAGAACCTGTTTGGCTTTTGCCTGCCAATCTTTACCAATCAGATGGATGCTGAAAATTCTGCTTTGGATAGACTATCCAAATCCACAGCAGCTCCTGCTAAGAAAAGGTTATTCAAGAAAACACCTTTTTCTAAAAAGGGAAGATTCTATCCTGCTTATGGTCAGCGGGCATCTTCTGCAGCTCAGTTCCCTACCAAACGTCAGCAATCATCCAAACAGAGCAAAGCAAAGGCTGCTAGGCCTCCTCCAGCCCAGCAACCTCAGCCACCTCAGAGCCTTTGACTTTCCGCTAGAGAACGTAGCCTTCCTGGCTCTGGAAGGACCAGAGCCCTCCACCATTCCAGGAAGGTTATGTCATTTTGCTCCCAGGTGGGGGCAAATTACAGCAGAGCATTGGACACTCTCCATCATAAGAGAGGGGTACAAACTTCATTTTTCAAGCTTGCCCCCTCTTACAAGAGTGCACTAGTTCAATTCTCCAACCTCCCTCCTTAACCTGTTGGGGCAGGAGGTTGACACCCTTCTCGCCCAGGGGGCAATAGAGGAAGTGCCTTTTCAACAACAGGGCACAGGTTTCTACTCCCCCTATTTTCTTATTCCGAAGAAAACAGGGGGCTTCCGACCCATCTTAGATCTCAGAAAGTTGAGCAGATTCCTAGTCCAGGAAAAATTCAAGATGGTTTCTCTGGGAACTCTGCTGCCATACCTTCAGAGTCAGGATTGGCTTTGTTCTCTAGATCTCAAGGATGCATAGACTCATGTTCTCATCCATCCAACTCACAGAAGGTTCCTTTTTCAAGAGAAGCACTATCAATACAGAGTGCTCCCTTTTGGTCTGGCCTCTGCACCAAGGGTGTTCACGAAATGCATGGCAGTGGTAGCTGCTTTTCTGCGCACCCTGGGAATATTCGTCTTCCCTTATCTGGACGACTGTCTCATTCGAGCTCCCACTCAGAGGCCAAGAGTTCTCTAACCTGCACAATGCATATCCTTCAGTATTTAGGGCTGGTAATAAACATTACAAAATCCAATTTGATCCCTACTCAGTCCCTGGAGTTTATAGGGGCATTGCTGGATACCACAAGGGCAAGGGCCTATCTCCCCCAGGCCTGTTGCCTTCGCTTGGTGCAGTTAGCTTCTCAAGCAGAGTTGAAGCCCCTCCTAACTGCTCGAGAGATGTTACAGTTGCTAGGCCACATGGCAGCAACCATGCATGTGGAACCATATGCTCGCCTTCACATGAGGGCAGCTCAGTGGACTTTATCCACCCAATGGACCCAGGCAATAGGCTGCCTGTCAGACAAAATAGCAAACACAAGTCGCCTCATTTTGTCCCTCCAGTGGTGGAAGTCCCCTCAAAACCTGTTGCTGGGGTCCCCTTTCAGCAGTCTCTACCCCAAGCAACTCTTACAACAGATGCTTCTCCAATGGGATGGGGAGCTCATCTTCAAGGCCTCTCCACCCAGGGCATCTGGTCCCCACAGGAGAGTTGTCTACACATCAATCTCTTGGAACTCAGAGCAATCTTCCTTGCTTTGCGGGTGTTCCACACCCTGCTCAGCTACAAGACATTCCTTATCCACACGGACAATCAGGTAGCCATGTTCTATGTGAACAAGCAGGGAGGAACTGGCTCTCTGTCGCTTTGCAACGAAGCTTTGCGACTGTGGGCCCTCGCCAGAGAGCTTCACATTTCATCTTCTGGCAGTTTATCTTCCAGGCGTTCAAAACTCTTGGGCAGACAGGCTCAGTCGAGTTCTGCTTCCACACGAGTGGTCCCTACATGTGGACCAGGTGTCCAAGATTTTTCAAATTTGGGGAACCCCGGACATAGACCTCTTTGCAAGTCCGTGGAATGCCAAACTTCCCCGGTTCTGTTCCAGAACTCTGGCTCAAGGAGCTCAGGCAAGGGATGCTTTCCTCCTTCACTGGGGTCAAGACTTCCTCTATGCCTTTCCACCCATTTCCCTAATTCCCAAAACACTGTTCAAGCTTCAGAGAGACAGAGGCCACATGATTCTCATAGCTCCACATTGGCCACGACAAGTATGGTACCCTCTGCTTCTACATCTCTCTCAAGCTCCCTCCCTGGAGTTAGGGTCTGCTCCAGACTTCCTCTCTCAAGAGGACGGAAAGTTATGGCATCCCAATCCCCAGTCTCTGCATCTCAGGGCTTGGTTGCTGAAGGCCTAGATCTCCAAGATCTTCATCTTTCTCAACAAGTGAAGGATGTTCTTTATGCTTCCAGGAAACCTTCCACGAGACGTTCTTATGCTTTCAAGTGGAAGAGGTTTACTATTTGGTGTTCTGAAAAGGGTCTTAACCCCCTTGCCATACCTCTGGAATCTTTGCTGGAGTATCTCCTCCATCTGTCTAATGCAGGCCTTAAGACAAATTCAGTAAGGGTCCATTTGAGTGCTATTGCAGCTTCCCTTAAGCCTCTAAATGGACAACCTATTTCCTCTCATCCTCTTGTAGCAAGATTCATGAGAGGCCTCCTTTTAACAAAGCCTCCCATTAGACCACCCCCGGTGGCATGGGACTTAAACTTGGTTCTGGGTCAGCTTATGAAGCTGCCTTTTGAACCTTTGGCTACCACCTCCTTGAAATACCTTTCTTGGAAGGTTATCATTCTCATTGCAATCACATCAGCACGTCGTATTAGTGAATTGCAAGCACTTGTAGCTAATCCACCTTATACAAGGTTCCATCATGACAAGGTGGTCCTTAGGACTCATCCACACTTTATGCCTAAGGTGGTCTTGCCTTTTCACCTCAACCAAGAGGTCTACCTACCTGTCTTTTTTCCAGGACCTCATGCATCAAGTGCAGAGAGGAATCTTCATACCCTGGACTGTAAAAGAGCTCTGGCTTTTTACTTACAAAAGGACACAGCAATATAGAAAGTCCTCTCGGCTCTTTGTTGCCTTTGATCCTTCTCATTTGGGACTACCAGTCTCCAAGAGAACATTATCTAACTGGATTGCCCAGTGTATTTCTTTCGCCTATCAGAGCAAGAACCTTTCTCTGGAGGGCCATGTCACAGCTCACAATGTGAGAGCCATGGCAACCTCAATGGCTCATCTAAACTCTGTGTCTATTGATGACATCTGTCGAGCAGCCACTTGGGCCTCGGTTCATACCTTCACAGCCCATTACTGCTTGGACAAGGACTCCCGCCGGGATGCCTTGTTTGGTCAGGCTGTTCTTAAACACCTGTTCCATACTTAATCAACTCCTACCCACCATCCCTCATGGGATGCCAGAGATCCATGTGGGGAAGTGCAGCCCTGTCCCAGGGACACACAACTTCTGGGATCTCTCCCTGGCATCTAAAGCTAGGGAGTCCCCATATGTGAAGACTCAATCTCCAGGAACAAGCAGGAATGAGTCTTCACATATGGGTATCGTCGGTACCGACGGAGCCTGCGCGGGAACGCTCCCCAGCATCCAGAAAGAAAGCTTTTGGGAGCATCCCACAGTGCCTGCGCGCTGCCTTCCTGCCTTTCCTAAGCGCCTCTCTCCAGTTCTTCTTTTCCGCGGAGCCAGCAGGTCGTGTTCCTGTCACGCGTCTGCCTTCTTCGACGTCGGACCGGTACCGCCGGTCTTTTCTTCTTTCTTCTTTAAAAAAAACAACAAAAAAATCTACCGTTTCCCACTTCTGTGCAATTTTTCCTTTTGGGCCTTAGGCTTAGAAGAATTTTCCTCATGGAAAAGCCCGTTTCCGGGTTTAAAAAGTGCACGAAGTGCAGTGGTACTCTTTATATCACTGACACCCATGACTGGTGTCTAAAATGTTTGGGTCCTGACCACTCCATCACCGATTGTGAGTCCTGTTCCATGATGTCTAAAAGAGGTCAACAGAATCGAGCGGCAAAGCTCAGTACCCTGTTTCCCTCTGATGCAGCTTTGGTGGCATCGACATCTTCCAGGGCTGCTTCTTCCTCCCATGGATCTCAGGTAACCAAACATAAGTCCAGCCGGTCCTCGAAGGGTAGATCTCCCTCTAAGTATCGAGATGCCTCTGGGCTTGCTCTCGAGGATCCTGCACCGGCAAAATTACCCCGGCGGGAAGCTCCGGCTTCCAAAGCTTCATCTATGGGGTCACAGGTTGACATTGATGGCGTGGCATCGACCGATCACCTGTTGGCATGTTCTGGGGTACCGGTGGTTTCCACTGGTACCGACATCCAGACATTGGTTGCGTCGATGGATCAGAATATTCTGACCATGCAGCGTGCCATCACGGCATTCATACAAGCTGCGACGCCTCTGGTACCGCAACAAACTCCGTTGTCGGTACCGGTTCCGGCACCGATATCGGTTCCGGTGCCGGTACCGATTGCATCGACATCGGCTTCGGTGTCGACTGCAGCGGTACCCTGTCCTGTGATGCCCATCGGTACCGAATCGGTACCGATCACTCCCGATGTCGATACCACTCGGTACGCGTATCGGGCTCTGCCAGAGCATCCAGACAGGCGATACTTCGATTCCTCCGAAGACTCAGATGAATCAGAGGCTTCTGTCGAAGCATCGGTACTCCTTCCTCAGGAGCCCTCTTCTCCAAAAAGAAGAATGTCTCCTCCAGAAGACTTGTCTTTTCAAGACTTCATTAGGGAAGTGGCCAGGGGCCTCTCTATCTCAGTGGCCCCTGAACCAGAGCCTAGAGCCAAGAAATTAGATATTTTACAATATCCTAAGGCTCCTAAAGAGGCAGTTACTTTACCAATTCATGAGATCCTTTATGATCACATGTTGGTCATATGGGAAACACCTCTTACTACTTCCCCTCATTCTCGCAGGTTGGACACCATGTACCGTGTTCCTCCTTGTCCTGGCTTTCATAAGACTCGGCTTCCTCACCACTCTATTGTGGTGGAGTCTGCTATGAAAAAGATAAAGAGTGCAAAAAGACACTCATCTAATCCTCCAGGAAGAGAATGCAGAACCTTGGATGCTTTTGGCAGGAGAATTTTCCAGGCCAATATGCTTACTGCCAGAATCAACTCCTATAGTCTCTATATGGGGATGTTTCTAAAGGAAGTTACAGATCATCTAACTTTATCTCCTTTTATCTCAGAAGATAAAAGGGAGGAGTTTCTCACCTGGCTTAAACATGCCCAGGATGTTTCCACATTTTCCAACCGTGCAGCCTTTGACTCTTTTGAGTGTGCCAGCAGAGCCTGGGCTATTGCCATTGGTGCACGCAGACTTGCTTGATTACAAGCTTCTGCTTTGGAACCCTGGGTCCAGGATGGATTAGGAAATCTTCCTTGTACAGGTGAAAACCTTTTTGGCAAGGATTGGCAAGCAAAGGCCACTCAGATGGATGCTGAAAATTCTGCCTTAGATAGACTTTCAAAGTCTACTTCTGCTCCTGCTAGGAAAAGGTTATTCAAAAAGGCTTTCTTTCCCAAAAAAGGGAAATATTATCATGGTTATGTTCACCAGGCATCTTCTGCAGGTCGTTTTGCTGCAAAGCGTCAGCAACAGCCTAAACAAGCCAAGCCTAAGGCTGCAAGGACTGCTATGGCCCAACAGCCTCAGCCTCCTCAGGGCCTTTGACTTACAACTAGAGAACTTAGCCTTTCTGGCTCTAGAAGAACCAGAGCCTCTCACCATTCCAGGAAGGTTAGCTTACTTTGCTCCCAGATGGGAACAAATCACAGCAGAGCAATGGACCCTCTCCATCATAAGGGAGGGGTACAAGCTTCATTTCTTAAACCTTCCTCCTCACACCTTGGTGAGACAGTTCAATTCTCCAACATCTCGACCTTCTGGGTCAGGAGATTGCTACCCTTCTTGCCCACAGGGCAATAGACTAAGTCCCCCTTCTTCAACAGGGTTCAGGGTTCTACTTCCTCTATTTTCTTATCCCAAAGAAAACAGGGGGCTACAGACCCATATTAGATCTCAGAGAATTGAACAAGTTTCTATGCAAGGTGAGATTCAAGATGATTTCTCTCGGTGCTCTCCTTCCATACCTTCAGAGTCAGGATTGGCTTTGTTCTTTAGATCTCAAGGATGCGTACACCCATGTCCTCATCCATCCACCACACAGAAGGTTCCTTCTGTTCCTTTATCAGGGAAAGCACTACCAATACAGAGTGCTTTCTTTTGGTCTGGCCTCTGCTCCAAGAGTGTTCACAAAATGCATGGCAGTAGTAGCTGCATTTCTACGCACTCTAGGAATATTTGTATTCCCATATCTGGACGACTGGCTCATCCGAGCTCCATCCCAGTCAGAGGCCCAGACTTCCCTAGCCTGCACAAGGCGTGTTCTTCAGTATCTGGGACTTGTAATAAACATCCCAAAATCACAACTCACCCCTACTCAGTCATTGGAGTTCATAGGGGCCTTGCTGGATACCACAACTGCAAGGGCCTATCTTCCCCAGGCCCGTTGCCTACGCTTGGTGCAGTTAGCCTCTCAAATTCAGTTAAAGTCCCATTTAACTGCTCGAGAGATGTTACAACTGTTAGGCCACATGGCATCCACCGTGCATGTGGTTCCTTAAGCTCGCCTTCACATGAGGGCAGCTCAGTGGACTCTATCCATCCAATGGACCCAGGCTTCAGGTTGCCTGTCAGACAAAATAGCAACCTCCAGTCGCCTCTTTTGGTCCCTCCAGTGGTGGAAGTCCACTCAAAATCTGTTGTTGGGGTCCCCCTTTCAACAGTTGCTACCCCAAGTAACCCTTACAACAGATGCCTCCCCAAGGGGTTGGGGAACTCATCTACAAGATCTCTCCACCCAAGGCATCTGGTCTCCACAGGAGACATCTCTACATATCAACCTCTTAGAGCTCAGAGCAATTCTTCTAGCTCTCAGAGTCTTCCACACCCTGCTCAGCTACAAGACAGTCCTCATCCATACGGACAACCAAGTAGCCATGTTCTACGTGAACAAGCAGGGCGGGACTGGCTCTCTGTCGCTTTGCAACAAAGCTTTGAGATTGTGGGCCTTCGCCAGAGAGCATCAAATTCATCTCATGGCAGTGTATCTTCCAGGGGTTCAAAATTCTTGGGCAGACAGACTCAGTCGAGTTCTGCTTCCACACGAATGGTCCCTCCATGGGGACCAGATAGCCAGGATCTTTCAAATTTGTGGAACCCCGGACATAGACCTTTTTGCAAGTCCGTGGAATGCCAAACTTCCCAGGTTCTGTTCCAGGATTCCGTGTCAGGGAGTTCAGGCCAGGGATGCCTTCCTCCTCCACTGGGGGCAAGACTTCCTCTATGCCTTTCCACCCATTCCTCTAATTTCCAAGACTCTGTTCAAGCTTTAGAGAGACAAGGGGTCTATGATCCTCATAGCTCCACGTTGGCCATGCCAAGTGTGGTACCCTCTACATCTTCATCTCTCTCAAGCTCCCTCCGTGGACTTGGGATCTGCTCCAGACCTCCTGTCCCAGGAGGAGGGAACGTTGTGGCACCCAAATCCCCAGTCTCTTCCTCTCAGAGCCTGGTTGCTGAAGGCCTAGACCTTCAAGATTTGCATCTTTCTCAGCAGGTGAAGGATATCCTTCATGCTTCCAGAAAGCCTTCCACTAGACGTTCCTATGCTTTTAAATGGAAAAGGTTTACCATTTGGTGTGCAGAGAAGGGTCTTAACCCTCTTGCAATACCTCTGAATTCTTTACTAGAGTATTTGCTGCATTTATCCCATGCAGGCCTTAAAACGAATTCAGTAAGAGTCCATTTGAGTGCTATTGCAGCATCCCTTAAGCCTCTCAATGGACATCCTATTTCCTCTCATCCTCTTATTGCAAGATTCATGAGAGGCCTTCTTTTAACTAAACCTCCCATTAGACCGCCTCCAGTGGCATGGGATTTAAATTTGGTTCTTGGCCAGCTTATGAAGCCACCCTTTGAACCCTTAGCCACTACCTCCTTGAAATTTCTTTCCTGGAAATTTATTTTTCTCATTGCAGTCACCTCAGCTCGCCGTATCAGTGAGCTGGAAGCCTTGGTGGCTAATCCTCCTTATACAAGGTTCCATCATGACAAGGTAGTCCTCAGGACTAATCCACACTTTATGCCTAAAGTGGTCTCACCTTTTCATCTGAACCAGTAGGTATATTTACCTGTCTTTTTTCCAGGACCTCATGCATCAAGTGCAGAGAGGAATCTTCATACCCTGGATTGTAAGAGAGCACTTGCTTTTTACTTACAAAGGACACAACAACATAGGAAGTCCTCTCAACTTTTTGTTGCTTTTGATCCCTCTCATTTAGGACTTCCAGTCTCTAAGAGAACTCTGTCCAATTGGATTGCTCAGTGTATTTCCTTCACCTGCCAGAGTAAGAACCTTTCTCTGGAGTGCCATGGCAGCCTCTATGGCTCGTCTAAACTCTGTGTCCATCGACCAAATCTGTCGAGCGGCCACCTGGGCCTCGGTTCATACCTTTACAGCCCGTTGGACAAGGACTCCCGCCGGGATGCCTTGGACAAGGACTCCCGCCGGGATGCCTTGTTTGGTCAGGCTGTTCTCAAACACCTGTTCCATACCTAATCAACTCCTACCCCCCATCCCTGGTTGGATGCCCGAGATCCATTGGGGGAGGTAGAGCCCTTCTCAGGGACTCACAACCTTGGAGATCTCCCTGGCATCTCTAGCTGGGGAGTCACCATATGTGAAGACTCATTCCTGCTTGTTCCTGGAGATAGCACAGTTACTTACCTGTAACAGGTGATCTCTGGGAACAGCAGGAATAAATCTTCACAACCCACCCACCTCCCCTAGTAGTTGTATCTATCTATCTTTCCTTTCCTCTCTCTCTCTCTTTGTCTCAGCTTAAAACTCTTACTGGAGAGAGGCGGTTAGGAAAAGCGGGAAGGCAGCGTGCAGGCGCTGTGGGATGCTCCCAAAAGCTTTCTTTCTGGACGCTGGGGAGCGTTCCCGCTCAGGCTCCGTCGGTACCGACGATACCCACGATACCCATATGTGAAGACTTATTCCTGCTGTTCCCAGAGATCACCTGTTACAGGTAAGTAACTGTGCTTTCCTGCTTGTTCCTGGAGATAGCACAGTTACTTACCTGTAACAGGTGATCTCTGGGAACAGCAGGAATAAGTCTTCACAATCCACCCACCTCCCCTAGGAGTTGTCTCTATCTCTCTTTCCTTTCCCTCTCTCTCTCTCTCTCTCTTTGTCTCAGCTCTAAAACTCAACTGAGGAGAGACAGTTGGGAAAGGTGGGAAGGCAGCACGCAGGCGTTGTGGGATGCTCCCATAGGCTTTATGATTGGACGCTGGGGAGCATTCCTGCGCAGGCTCCGTCGGTACCGATGAAACCCATATGTGAAAAAAAGGATATAGCAATTTTAGAAAAGGTACAGAGAAGAGCCACCAAAATGGTAAAGGGGATGGAAGGATACTCCTATGAAGAAAGGCTAAAAAGGTTAGGGCTCTTTAACCTGGAAAAGAGACGGCTGAGGGGAGATATGATAGAAGTCTATAAATTAATGAACGGAGTGTTACGGGTAAACGTAGATCGATTGTTTACCTTATCAGAATATAGAAAGACTAGGGGACATGCAATGAAGCTACAGGGTAAACTATTTAAGACTAATAAAAGAAAATATTTTTTCACTCAACGTGTAATCAAACTCTGGAATTTGCTACCGGAGAATGTACTAAAGGCTGTTAGTGTAGCTGGGTTTAAAAAAGGTTTGGACAAGTTCCTGGAGGAAAGGTCCATAAACCATTATTAAGAAGTGACCGAAGATATCAATGCTTGACCCAGCATTGTGGAACTTGTGTCTCTTGGGGAAACTGCTAGGTACATATGACCAAGATTGGCCACTGTTGGAAACAGAATACTGGGCTTGATGGACCTTGGTCTGACCCAGTATGGCATATCTTATGTGAAGACTTATTCCTGCTGTTCCCAGAGATCACCTGTTACAGGTGAGTAACTGTGCTTTATTCGCATTTTCTTTTATTTGGGTCGCTATCGAGATACCCGCTACCGTTTGAACTATTTTATCCCAAATCTGTTTTCCCCATTCCATGTCTAGTTCCGCTTCCCACTTTTTCATGTCCTCTAGTTTGCCTACCCCCCCCCCCTTCCAGTAAGCTTTTATATATTTTTGACAAAACTCTTTTTTAGCCGCCTGCCCTGTGCATAGTACCTCAAAACACCCCCTTTCACTCCATAAATCTTGCCATACCTTCCTCTGTGTTAAGAAATGACTCAGTTGGAGATAGCTATAGTGATCATGCATTAAAAGACCATATAGATCCCGCATCCCTTCAAAATCCCTAATCCCCTCTTTATGCACTACTTGGGCAATATGCGTTAAGCCCAACTTGGCCTACCACCTTAATATGTTCCTGTCTGACCCCTTCCCTCCTCGAAGCACGCCTCCAAGGTCATCCCCTGTATATACCCTTTATCCTGTGCTAATGCCTTCCTGTATTGTCACCATATATTCAGGGTGTTCTCAATGATAGGGTTCCGTCCCCGAACCTTACCGCCCCTCCATACTAATCGTTCTAGGCCCACCCCCTTAACTGACTCCTCTTCCATTTGAACCTAGTGTTTCTGTTTTCCCCTATGCCAGTCATACACAGACTTCACCTGTGCTGCGGCATAGTACTTCCGAAAGTTGGGGACCTCTAATCCACCCTCCTCCTTAGCCCTTTGCAGCGTACACATAGCTACCTTGGGGTGTCTACCCTGCCATATAAACCTATTAGCCTGCTATTGTATTTGCTCCAGTCTTCTCCCCGACACCCCTATAGGCAGCGTTTGGAAAAGAAAGAGCAACCTGGGCTGCAGCATCATCTTTACTGTTGCTATTCGCCCCAGCCAAGATAAATATCCCTGGCCCCATGTGTTTAGCCAGCTCTCCACTTGCTCAAACAACCCCGGGTAATTTAGATCATAGATTGAACTAATTTGGTTACCTATATGGATCCCTAAATACTTAATGGTACGCTGCGCCCACCTAAACGGTACTTTTTTTGCAGCAGTTCCTTTTCCTCCTTAGCTAGTGACAGATTAAGTATTTCCGACTTCGTCCAGTTTATAGTAAATCCCGATAGCTTTCCAAATTCACCCATTTCCCACATGATTATTGGCAAAGAGACCCGTGGTCGAGTCACACACAACAATATATCATCTGCAAAAAGTGATAGCCTATATTCTTTCTTCCCTATGCCTATTCCCCTCAGGTCCACGTGTTCCCTGGTCCTGGCCGCAAAAGGTTCTATTGAGAGTGCGAATAACAGGAAAGATAGTGGGCATCCCTGCCTCGTTCCCCTTCCTTGCTCGAAGGAGTAGGAGTAACCCCATTCACTCTGACACACACCTTTGGGCTGTAATACAGTGCTCGTATCCACCCCATAAAGTTCGCTCCTAACCCCATTTTTTATATCACCTTAAATAAAAAGGCCCACGAGACTTGGTCAAAGGCCTTTTCCGCATCCAGGGACAATAAGAGTGCCTTCTCCTTATTCTGCTCAACCGACCATATTAAATTTAAAGTCTTCCGAATATTATCAGCTATCTGAATATTATCAGCTACTTGTCTCCCTGGAATAAACCCCGCTTGATCCTGATGCACCAATTGCCCTATGACTTTATTTAAGCGCTTAGCCAATATCTTTGCTAATAATTTAGCGTCCAAATTCAGCAGTGCAATAGGTTGATAGGATGCGCAGTCTTGTGGATCTTTTCCTTCTTTGGGTATTAAAGAGGTACCTGTCTAGCCCATCATCGCTGCCAGAACTCCTCCTTCCCTTGGCAGATTAAACAACCGGACTAGCAGGATAATTAATGCTTCCCCGAATTTTCTATAGAATTTCGCTGTCAGCCCATCGAGCCCAGGTGCCTTATCGACCTTCAGCTGTTTTATAGCTATCCTAACTTCCTCTGGCAGGATAACCCTGTTCAGTTCTCCTTGTGCTTCCTCCCCCAACTTCGGCAGCGAGGTCGAGTCCGGATAACTCTGCACCCGTTCCTCCACCAGAGGTACGTTCTTTGCTGCATACAATGTTTGATAGAATTTTTTGAAAGACTCTCTGATTTCTCCATCTTGCTGGACTAGTTTCCCTCCCGAGTCACGCACCTGTAGTATATGTGCTTTTAATTTCCTTTGTTTCAACTTTAGCGCCATGTACCTTCCCGCCTTGTTCCCTCCCTCAAAAAATTCTTCCTTCAATAGTTGCATCTGATATCTAATTGTTTCGGCCTGCATGGCATTGAGTTGAGCTCGCAGTGCCAATACTTGACCACGATACCCTCCTCGTCTGTCGTGTGCATCTAATTCCTCCAAGTCTAAAAGCCGCTGCCGTATCTCTCTCTCCCTGCCTTCCTTCTCTTTCTTTATACTCGTCCCCCCATTTAATCAGGACACCTCGCACAACCGCTTTAAATCCATCCCATACTCCTCCTCACGCCACTTCCCTATTATTATGCCTAAAGTAATCTATTTCTCGTTCAATTTCCTCCTTAACTCTCTCATCTTCTAGTAAAGATTCATTTAGTCTCCAAAATTGATTCCCCCTCCCTTCCCTTTCCGCTTGCAACTCCACCACCACTGGTGCATGATCTGACCACGTTATGGGGTCCATTTCAGCCCCCTTAAGCCTCCCAACCACCTCTTTTGTTACCCAAATAGCATCTATTCTGGAATATGACCCATGAACCGGCGAAAAATATGAAAATTGTTTTCTTCTTGGGGTGTTGGAATCTCCAGCTGTCTACCAGGCAGGCATTGCTGTTGCACAAATTTGTGATATTTATTCCTATCCGCTTTCCTGCCTTCCCGTTTCCCTGTAGCGTCCTTTTCCAGATGACGTGTTATATTAAAGTCTCCCCCACAAATCAGTGTACCTGCCCCCAGCTTACCCACCTCTTCGTTGAGTGCCCTCCAAAATTCCCCTTACGCATTCACTATGCAATACCATTCCGCTCCTATTTTGGCCCGTATTAACACATATCTTCCGCTTTGTCTCGAATGATGTTTTGAAGCACCACCTTGATCGTTGAGTCTTTCAGTATCGCCACCCCACCTTTTTTCTTTTCTACTGTGTTTGATGCATACACCCCCAGACCATAGCTCTTTGGCCTGACCATGTGTTCTGTTGCCCTGGTCAAATGCATTTCCTGTAAGAGCACCACTGTGGCCCTTTGACGCTGGAGCTCCTTATCTAATTTCTGCCTCTTAAAGGGCGCGAGTTGAGACCCTTCACATTCAGTGACATTTTTAACTCACCATTTGATAAAACCTCCCCTTCCCCTCCCTTGGCTAAAAGTGCCCTTCCCTAACTCTTGATGTCCCCCCCCCTTCCCCCCCCCACCTTCCCACCCACTCCCTCCCCCTCCCGCCTTCCCCCTCCCCCCCTTCCACCCAATCCCCCTCCCGCCCTTCCACCCAATCCCTTCCCTCGTCCCCTCCTTGGAGAATCGTCTTCCATGTATGATGACAGTCTGTCAGGCCTCTGCCACGCCCTTCACCTTCCTTCCCCCTCCCCCTTCTTCACACCTAATCCCCACCTCCAGTGGCCTGATCTATCACTCCCTCCTTCCCGATCCAACTCCCTTCTTCCCCCCCTTATCCTCTCCACCTACCTCCCTACCCCATCTTGCCCACCCGTACCAACCATTCTGCCCCTCCCCTCAGCCCCTTATCGCTGCCCATTATTGACCTACTTGATGTTTTCTACCCGACCTTGCCCTCTATACCTTCCACCCCCCTTCCCCTCTTCCAACTCCTTCCACCCTTCTCCCCTCTCCTGTGAGAAACATCTCTTTCTCTAGGACCAAGCAGGAAGTCAGTCCTCACATATGGGTGACTTCGGCGCCGATGGAGCCCTCGTACGGAGCATTTCCCTAGCTTTCAAAGAAAGCCTTTGGGAATTGCAGCGCGCATGTGCGGTCCCCTTCCCGCCCAAGGGTGCAATCTTGCTCAGTCGTCTTTTTTTCTGCGGAGCCCGACGGACGTAGTTCGTTTTTCCCCGAGGAAAAAGTTGCTTTTCCCTATTTTTCTCCGGTTCGATGACGGATCCTTTTCCCGCTCGGACCGATACGCCGGTATCGAGTCCTTTTTCTCTCTTTTTCGTTTTTTGTCCTCTGTGACTGGCGTTCGCGCCTTTTTTCTTTTTTCCCTGGCAGCCCAGTCTTTTGACCTAACAGGGGCCTTTTTTCCCCCGATGGCTACCAGCGGGTTTAAGAAGTATGATCGATGTAAGAAACTTATGTCTCTTACCGACACACACGACTGCTGCCTCCGTTGCCTCGGACCCGATGATCTGTGGTCCGTGTGACAAAATGTCCTCGAAGGCGTTGAGGAGTCGGCAGCACCAGAAGGATCGACTTTTTTCTGACAACGCGTCCGGCCGGGCCTGGACCTAGTCAGAGGCCTCGATGTCTCGGGACTCCGGCTCCGAGCAGCGTCGGGATTCCTCTGAGCGGGGGTCTCCTTCCCGGGAACATCGCAGGAAGAAGAAACCCGCGAGGGCGGCATCGGTGGACGCTCCTGGTTCCTCGAGGGTCAGGTCGCATAGCCCCGATAGCCGTCCCGGGTCTTCGGAGTCGGAGAGGCCTGCCAAGTATCCTCGTGTCGAGATGGAGTCTCCTGGACACGTAAGTGCTGTTGTCCAGACTTACCAGCTCTACATGGGCATGTACCTCCGAGACCTGGCAAAGGAGATTGCCGGGTTCTCTGCTGGTCTCTCTGAGGAACCTTTGCAGAGGTTCCAGGCCTTGTCCACCGGTATTCGAGAGTGCTCGAAGTTTATCTCTCGAGCAGCCTATGATTGCTTCGAGGCTTCGGCCTGAGTAGCCGGGGCCGGCGTCGGTGCCTGCCGACAGACTTAGCTACAGTCATCCGACCTCGAGCCATGGGTCCAGGACAAGTTGGTCGATGCCCCTGCCGAGGTGAAAACCTCTTTGGCAAGCCCATGGCTGAAAAGGCTGCAGAACTCGAGACCGAGACTCTGACCAGGACTAGGCTTTCCAGGAAAACCTCTGCCCCTTCTCAGAAGAAGAAGGGCTCGGGAAAAAAGTCCTTTTACCCGAGGAAGTCGTCTGCCTATAAACAATACCCTCATTATCAGGCCTCTGCAGCTCCCCAACAGGGTCAGCAGGCCAAGGGGCAGGGTCAAGGGCCCCTTAGGCAGAAGGCCCCCAAGCCACCTACACCGGCCCCTGCTCAGCAGGGTGGGGGTTTTTGACTCAAACAGCATAGCCTCTTCTCCTCAGCTGGCTTCTCTCAGCACAGGAGGCTGGCTGGCCCACTTTGCCCACAGGTGGTCAGCCGTCACATCAGATACCTGGGTTCTTCATATAGTCCAAAAGGGCTATCTTCTCCATTTTCACCAGGTACCTCCCTCCTATTTTCCAGGGGAGCCTCCAAGACCCCCTCTGCACAGAGACCTACTCCTTCAGGAGTTAGCGAATCTGCTAAAGGATCAGGCTGTGGAACCGGTGCCCCACCACCTGAGAGGTCACGGCTTTTATTCCAGGTACTTTCTGGTACCAAAAAGAACAGGAGGCCTCAGACCCATCCTAGACTAGCGAAACCTCAACAAGTTCCTGGAGAGGGAAAAGTTCAAGATGCTTACCTTTGGAATCCTGCTGCCCTACCTCCAGCAGGGAGACTGGCTATGCTCCTTGCATCTAAAGGATGCGTATACTCACATCCTTATCCATCCAGACCACAGACAATATCTCAGGTTTGTTGTGGGAGGAAACCACTATCAGTACAGAGTACTACCCTTTGGCCTGTCCTCCGCTCCCAGGGTGTTCACCAAGTGCCTGGCAGTGGTGACGGCCTACCTGAGGCTTCAGGGTCTCTTTGTGTTTCCGTACCTGGACGACTGGCTCATAAGGGGCCAATCTTCCCAAGAGGCCAACCAGGCCACCCTTCGCACTGTGGCTCTGCTTCAGCACTTGGGGTTTGTCATCAACTTCGCAAAGTCCACTTTGCTCCCGTCCCAGAACTTAGAGTTCATAGGGGCCAGACTAGACACTCTTCAAGCAAAGGCTTTTCTGCCTCTGGACAGGGCCCACAGGCTAATGGATCTGGCCAGCCAGTTTCACAGCAATTCCCTGATCTCTGCCAGGCAATTCCTGAAACTGCTCGGCCATATGGCTTCCACGGTTCATGTCACCCCCAATGCCCGCCTGCACATGCGACCTGCTCAGTGGAGCCTTCGCACTCAGTGGCATCAAGCCACAGGGGGCCTAGCGGACTCCGTGAAGATCTCCGACCTCCTGGTCTCCTCTCTGCAATGGTGGCTTCATCTTCCGAATCTGGTGCTCGGAATGGTTTTTCAATCCCCTCCGCATACTCAGGTGCTGACATCCGATGCCTCTCTTCTCGGTTGGGGAGCACATTGCCAAGGGACATGTACTCCGGGTCTCTGGACCCCTTGGGAGGCTACTCAACAGATAAACTTCCTGGAGCTACGGGCGATACACCTAGCTCTGAGAGCCTTCTCCCACCTCGCCTCTCACCAGTCTGTACTGGTCCAGACGGACAATCAAGTTGCCATGTTCTGTGTGAACAAACAAGGAGGCACAGGCTCCTTTCTTCTTTGTCAGGAGGCACAACGACTGTGCTCTTGGGCTGTCAATCATGGAATCCTTCTCAAGGCTGTCTACCTCCCAGGTCAGGAAAATTGCCTGGCAGACAGACTGAGCCGGATCCTGCAACCACACGAATGGAGATTGAACCCATTGGTGGTTCAGCAGGTTTTTCTCAAGTGGGGGCTCCCCACCATGGATCTTTTCGCCAGTCCTCTGAACCGGCAACTCCCGAGATTTTGCTCCAGACAACCGCATCCTCTCAGAGTAGCAGCGGATGCGTTTCTGATCTCGTGGTCCACAGGCCTACTGTATGCATTTCCTCCCACACCACTAGTGTCCAGAATGCTGTTCAAAGTCCTCAGGGACGGGGCTTCATTGATTCTCATAGCCCCCAGGTGGCCGAGGCAACCGTGGTTCCCACTTCTGCTATAGCTGGTGGTGGACACACCTCTTCCTCTGGGATTTCAACACGATCTCCTGTCTCAGGATCAGGGGACTCTCTTGCACCCCAACCTCCAGTCCCTTCATCTGATGGCCTGGCTGCTGAAAGGGTAGTCCTAGCTCCCCTACTACTACCTCGAGAGGTGGAAGATGTAGTCTTGGCCTCTCGGCGTCAATCCACCAGGAAATCCTACGCTCTTAAGTGGCATAGATTCTCCGCATGGTGTGCTCAGCACAGTGAGAATCCCTTCTCGTGCTTGGTTGCGGTAGTGTTGCAATATTTGCTCTACCTCTCCAATCTGGGCCTTAAGTCTAACTCTGTCCGAGTTCACCTTAGTGCTCTCTCAGCACACCACTCACCGGTGGATGGCAGGCCTCTTTCCAACCACCCTTTGGTGGCTCGTTTCCTCAGAGGCCTTCTTCTGCTTAAGCCTCCTTTGCGTCCACCGGCCCCTGAGTGGGATCTGAATGTGGTCTTACAGCGGATTACTTGTCCGCCTTTTGAACCTATGGCTACCTGCCCTCTCCATTTTCTGTCCTGGAAAACTTTATTTCTGGTAGCTCTCACCTCTGCTAGGCGAGTGAGTGAACTGCAGGCATTATTTATTTATTTATTTAACAGCTTTTATATACCGCACTTTTGACATCAGCGCGGTTTACATTTTAACAAATTTTGTACTTAAACATAAAACAAATGTTAAGTTTACAGAGAACAGGGAATAAAAACATGGATAACAGGGATTAACAATTAACAGATATTTTCAATTATTTACAATAGGTTCTTAAATGCTCGAGCTCTAAAGGTAGGGTTTGTGAGGCTTGGTCTAGATCAAGTGGTAAGGTTTCGGGAGCTTATTTGATTAGCCGTGATCAATGGTCTGTGTGGGAGGGGGGTCAGTATATTGTGAGAAGTGTTGTAGGAAGAGATGTGTTTTTATGGATTTTCTGAACTGGGACAGGTCTTTTTGTGATCTAATACTAGGTGGAAGCGTGTTCCAGCATCTAGGGGCGAAGGAAGAGAATGCTCTTAAAGTGGTTGTTTGAGTGAGTTTTTTGCTGTCATTTGGGACTGTTAGCATGTTCTCTGTTACAGAACGTCTAGATCTGGTGTTCTGTGTGTGTTGGAGGAGATCAGATAAGGAGGATGATGAGATATGGTGGAATGCTTTGAAGGTCAGGATGAGAGCTTTGTATAAAATCCTGCAAGCTAGTGGGAGCCAGTGGAGGTCAAATAGGATGGGAGTAATATGTTGGCTTTTTGGGGATCCATGAAGAACTCTGGCCGCTGTATTCATGGCCAATTGAAGCGGGTTTAGAGTGCTCTTGGGTAGGCCATGAAGAACGATATTTGCATAGTCAAAATGAGGAGTGACTAATGCCTGGAAGGTTGTGCGGAAGTCAGATGGTTCAAGCATAGGTCTGAGGTGTCGAAGAGTCCTGATTTTGTAGTAAATGGCTTTTACAGTATTTTTTATGTGATCTTTGAATTCAAGTCGCTGGTCAAGTATAACACCCAGATAACGTATTGAGGTTTTGAGTGGTAGATCAGCATCTCGTGTTCCCAGAGTTGGTGGGGGAGAGAAGTCTTTGTTTCTAGTGACAATCAGGACTTCGGTTTTTTTTGTCTGTTAGTGTCTGATCCTCCTTACACTAGGTTCTACAGGAATAGGGTAGTCCTACGGACTCACCCTAAGTTTCTTCCTAAAGTTGTCTCACCTTTTCACCTCAATCAGGTGGTGTTTCTTCTGACCTTCTTTCCCAGGCCGCATGCCAACCGGGCTGAGATGGTCTTGCATACCCTGGACTGTAGGAGGGCGTTATCCTTCTACCTTGACCGTACGCGGGAGCATCGGAAGGCTGTTCAGCTTTTCGTTTCTTTTGACCCCAATAAGTTGGGGCTCCCTGTCTCCAAGCGTACGTTGTCCATATGGGTCGCTGACTGTATCGCCTGGGCTTATGGGGCAGCCGACCTCTCGTTGGAGGGTCGAGTCACGGCTCATCGTGTCAGGGCGAAGGCTGCGTCAGTGGCTCATCTCCGCTCTGTTCCATTGGCAGACATATGCCGGGCCGCTACTTGGTCTTCAAGCCAGACTTTTGCGGCCCATTACTGCCTTGAGAGGGAGTCCCGCATGGACAGTGCTTTCGGACAGGCAGTACTCCATAATCTCTTTGGGGTTTAGGCAACTCCTACCCTTCGGTCCTGGTGTTGGGCTACCGGTCGGGGGCGTTCTCAGAGAAGATTTCTTCCTTCTGTGCTGACGAGCTCGAGGGAGCTCATTTTTCCGCTTGGGGTCTCCGGTAGCCTTAAGCTGGGGAGTCCCATATGTGAGGACTGACTTCCTGCTTGGTCCTGGAGAAAGAGTAATTAGTCACCTGTAACAGGTGTTCTCCAGGAGCAGCAGGAATCAGTCCTCACAACCCTCCCTCCTCCCCTTGGAGTTGCAGTCATATGATTTATTTTGCTAATTTTTTGCTGTCTTTTAGCTATGTCATCAGACTGAGCAAGATGGCACCCTTGGGCGGGAAGGGGACCGCGCATGCGCGCTGCAATTCCCAAAGGCTTTCTTTGAAAGCTGGGGAAATGCTCCGCACGAGGGCTCTGTCGGCGCCGACGTCACCCATATGTGAGGACTGATTCCTGCTGCTCCTGGAGAATACCTGTTATAGGTGAGTAACTACTCTTACTTTAAACTCTTAGCAATATTTTACATCACTGTAAATTTAATTCAACATCTGATGCCAATTTCTCTGGGTCTCTCTTCTTTAGCCGCTATCCTTCACTGATGAGTTTGCTCCTGGGCTGCCTTTGGTCAGTCTCGCTGGTCATCGACCCTGGGCTGGTGTCCTCTGCATTCGTAAATGGCCGCCCTGGCCTCGGACGTCGTGCCAGTTTTTAGTGATGCTTGGCTCTCTTTGCCCCCTGGCAGGTTACCGAGTCCCAAATCTCCAAGCACTCTCCATGCTTTTTTGCTATTCCTCACCCTTCTCGACATGCCTTTCACTGTTATGAGCAGTCCAAAAGGGTACAGCCATCTGTAACGCACATCCTCTCTCCTCAGGAATGCCGTCGCCTACCGCATCTCTCTCCGATGTTGTAGGGTGCCCAGAGATAAGTCCTGGAAGAACTCCACCGCTTGTCCTTCCTATTGGAAATGACCCAGTTTCCGTGCAGCCTTCAGGATACTGTCTTTGCTTTTAAAGGAGCACAGGCACACCACTATGTCCCTTGGTCAGTTGTCTCGCTTTGGGCCCAGCCCCCTGTGTGCCCTTTCAATTTGCAGTGACTCACCCCCTGCACATTCATCTAAGGCTGCCGCTTGTAACACCGCTGCAAACACGTTTTGAATAACATCTTCACAATTCGAATATTGGGGGCTCTCTGGAATGCCTCGCACTCTTATGTTACTCCTCTGTGAGCGATCTTCCAGATCCTCCATCTTCTTCAGCTCTTCCTGCGCTTGCTTTAATTCTGTCCATCCTTTTTGAATCTCTTCCAACAGATTCCCTTGTTGTTCCAGCAGCGTTTCCGTTTCCTCCACTCGGGAACCTAGGTCCCCTATTTCTTGTCTTAATGATTGCAAAGTCTCTTTTAGGTCATTTTTTACACCACAGATTTCCACTTTAAGTTCTTCTTTCAGCTCATTCAGCCACGTCTTTATCATTTCTGGAATTCCCGGGCTCCATGTGCTTTCCAGCTCTTCTCTAGCTTCTGCCACCGTTTTGCCCTCCCTATCTCCTTCCTTTCCTCCTCTCAGGGGAGCATATGAGGATCTGCACTCCTCCAATTTTTTCTCTTAGCTGCTATCCCTCCTTTGGACTTCTCCATCTTCCTCACGGCCTTCTCCTTTGAGCTTTACTGCTTGGCACTCTGTGAGCCCCTTTTCCTCACTGCTCGTCCTGTCCAGAGACTATTAGAGTTGGTAGTATTGATAGATTGGCCTCAGAAAATTTAGCTAGCTTGGGGTGTCCGGTTTTAGTGCTTTGCTTGCCAGCCTGCACGCCTTTCCCCTCCCAGGCTTATAGAAGCCTGTTCCAGCTGTCTGCGCACCTCTCACCTTCCCGACGCTGCTGACTTTCCCCTCCTGCTCTTCAATCCACTCTGCTATCTCTGTCGGGATCTCCTTAGACCCCGGAGCCCAGCCTCTTCTCTCATGCACCACGTGCTTTCCCTCTTGCCCTCTCAGCGTTCCTAGCAGCCCTCTGCAAGCACGGCCCCACTCACTGCTGCTGCTCGCCTGTGGTGCTGTCTGCCGCCGGTCGGCACTGTCGTCAGTTCCCGATCACTTCGGCTGTCCTCTCTCCAGCACTGTTCTGCTCCCTTTGCTGCTCTGTTGCTTCCTCCACTGGAGCCACAGCGTTCAGGCTGCCTCTCTCCCCTGCCACATGCTCCTCGATTGCAGCCTCTCCATTGCTCCTGCCGCAAGCCGATCTTTCAAGCTCCCCGGCTTTCGCTGCTGCTGGCTCCGGCGATTATCCGGTGATCCACTCACTACTGCTCCGTCAGCTCACACCATTGGGCTGTCCCGTTCACTTTCTGGTGTGTTTTTCACCTTTAAATGGGCTTAGGCGGCGGAGCTCTAGAATCGCACCGCCATGCGGCCCAATGACGTCACCGGAAGTCCCACATAGTACATTTTAAAGTGCCCTTCGCCCACTGGTATTTGACCCTGGCTCAAGACTGCTCCCTGACCGTGACCCAAGACTGCTCCAGGACATGACTCTCCACTTCTTCACAACCTGTATATAAGTTCTAATGATTTTGTTACCTTGCATGCCATGTTAACTCCTCTCCCCCTATTTAAGCGTTATAATGTAAACAATTTTGAGTTGTAATGTAAACCGCTTTGAATTAAGGAGAAGGCGGTGTATAAAACCTGTTAAATAAATAAAATTATGTTCTTCTAATGAACACCATGGGCCGAGATCTGTATAAATGGATAGGGTTGCATCTATCATGGCTGGAAAGAATTGCTGCCTTGAAAATGAATGAACTACGAGGGATACTGTGTCTTTTTGCCTCTTTACCATGTGTGGTTCCCAGGAAATACCTTAAGAAAATACAAGGAATGGTAATGGAGTATATCTGGGAGGAGAAGGCACCGAGAGTATCCTGAAAGATTATGTATAGGAGGTGGGAGGAAGGAGGGTTGGGGTGCCATGCATAGGGATTTACTATGAAGCGGCACAACTTTGTGCTTTGATGGCTTGGTAAGGGAAGTTACTCAATGGGTCGGGATGGAGCAGGCAAGCGTAGAGAATCTAGAATATACGGTATGGGATCTAATGCCTAGAAGAAGTGGGGAGGGGGTGTGAAAATCCGCAGAGGGCTCTAACATGCAGATTTGGAATTGATGCACGAGGAGGCTTATGGAGGGGAAGACTTATTCATGGAGAGGCTTTCTGAGAGGACTGGGGGATTTTAAGGATGGGGTTTTAAGGAGTGGAGACAGAAGGGACTTGCAAGATTTGGGCAAGTACTGGATTGGGGGGGGGGGGGGCGGATTGTCAACTTTGAAGCCCTCCGAGACATATATGGCTTCACTAATAGAGATTACTTTACCTATGTAGTTACACCACTATTTGAGACAGTTGCCAGCCCAGTAGGACTTGCGAATTTAACCCACATTTTTTGAGGAGATAGTGGAACTCAGAAAGGGCTAATTTCTGCTTTATATAAGGGGTTAATGGGGAGTGGGGAGGGGATAATAGAATGCCAAAGGTGTTGGGAAGAAGAGTTGCAGGGCCCCTGGGATGAAGACCGGTGGTGTACTATTTTTGACAGTGCAATTAGGTTGGTACTTGGTACCACGCTTTTTGAAAATAGTCTCAAAGTCCTCTTGCGGATGTATTGGACCCCGGTTAGGTTACAAGCAAATCATTAAGATTCAGAGTGGGGTATGTTGGAGGGGCGATCTCCAGGAACAAGAAGGAATGTAGTCTTCACATATGGGTGACGTCGGCATCGACAGAGCCCACGCGGGAACACTCCCCAGCATCCAGTAGGAAAGCTTTTGGGAGCATCCCACTGCGCCTGCATAGCTGCCTTCCCGCCTTTCCAGCTCTCCCTCCTCAGTTCTTCGTTTTCCGTGGAGTCGACAAGAAGCAATTCCTGTCACTGCAGAAAATGTTTTTAAATTATTTTTTGTGGTCGCGTCTGCCTTCCCGTCGATGCTGGTACCGACCCTGTCGGTGCTTGCTTTCTTCTATAAAAAAAGAAAGAAAAAAGCCTTTTCTGAGGAGAGAAACTCTCCCCTCAGGGCGCATCAATGCCATCTTAGGCTTAGGCCTTTTTTCTCAAAATGGACAAACCAGCCAGTGGTTTTAAGAAGTGTTCCAAATGTGGCAGTACAATTTCAGCCACGGACACCCATGACTGGTGTCTAAAATGTTTAGGACCGGATCATCAACTGTCAGAATGTCCTCTCTGTAGGAAGATGACAAAGAGAGGCCTACAGAATAGAGCTGCAAAACTTGGCACCCTCTTTGCCACCGATGTAATGTCGGTAGCATCAGCGTCATTGAGAGCTTCATCTTCCTCATGGGGATCTCAAGTATCAAAACCCAGGTCTTCATCGAAGACTAGCCGGCCCTCCAAGGGTAGATCTCCTTCTAAGCATCGAGATGCCCTAGGCGTTGCCCTGGAGGGGGGGGGGGGGACACACCGGCTAAACAACCCCAGTGGGAGGTCCTTGCCTCCAAAGCCTTAGTGGGGTCCCAGGTTGCTCCCGAGGCCTCTACCTCTGGAGAGCTCTTTGTGCCATGCTCAGGGATTGTGACCTGCAGCTCCGGTACCGATACCCAAGCATCGTCAAGCTTCATGGATCAACATTTCCTGGCCATCAAGCGGAGCTTAGCAGACTTACTGGTGGCTTCTGTACTGGTAAAGCCTCTACAGTCAATTCCTCAGCCATCGGTACCGATGACGGTACTGAAAGTGCCTGCATCTACTTCTTTTTTGCCTATCACCACGCTACCACCCATGCTGGCCCTCAAATTCTTCTCCGGTACCGAGGTTCCGGCACCTCATCTGTCAGATACCGGCTTCGAGCGGTATCAAGTACGTGCAGAGTGCTCGTTCATTTCTCAACCCCCTCTCACCACTCTGTTATTACAGGTCACCTCCCTTCTCTCACAGGGTGCAATAGAGGAGGTGCCACTCTCCCAGCAAGGTCTGGGCTTCTATTCTTCTTACTTCCTCATTCCAAAGAAGACAGGGAGATACAGGCCCATCCTGGACCTCAGAAAACTGATCAAGTATCTACTTCGGGAGAAATTCAAGATAATCTCCCTAAGTACTCTTCTCCCCTATCTCCAGAGTCAGGACTGGCTCTGTTCTCTAGATCTAAAGGACGCATATACTCGCATTCTTATCCACGCAGAATACAGAAGGTTCCTGCGTTTCCTGTTCCAGGGGAGACATTATCAGTACAGAGTCCTACCTTTTGGCCTCGCCTGTGCCCCAAGTGTCTTTACAAAGTGCATGGCAGTGGTAGCTGCATTCCTAAGGACTATAGGGATATTTGTCTTCCCCTACTTAGACGACTGGCTCATTCGAGCAAGCACATCTCTAGAGGCCAGTCTTTCTCTCACACGCACCATGCAGGTGCTACAACACTTGGGATTTGTAATAAATCTTCCAAAGTCCCATCTTGTGCCCTCTCAAACTCTAGCGTTTATAGGGGTTTTCCTAGACACTCAACCGTCAAGGGCTTTTCTGCCCCAAGCCCTCTGTGCTCGACTCATTCAGCTTGCATCCCAAGCATGCCTCAAGACCTTTCTCACTGCTCGAGAAATGCTGCAACTCTTGGGCCATATAGCATCCACTGTACATGTGGTTTCATACGCTCGTCTGCATATGCTTGCAGCTCAATGGACCCTGGCTTCCCAGTGGTCTCAAGCATCCGGTCGTTTGGGAGACAGGATAATACTCTCTACCTGCCTCGTCTCTCCAGTGGTGGCAATCCCCAGAACACCTTCTCATAGGGTCACCTTTTCAGAAGCCTGCACATCAATGTACCCTGACGACGGATGCGTCTAAATTAGGCTGGGGAGCTTTTCTGGACAACCTCTCCACTCAGGGTCTTTGGGTCTCATCAGGAGTCACAACTCCACATAAATCTGCTGGAACTCAGTCATCCACAATTTATTTATTTAGGCAGTTTTGTATACTACCTTATCCTTCAATCAAAGTGGTCACAACACAATCGGGGGATACATTTTTAACACGAGGGGATATGAGACACATACACTAATACTTACAGGGAACATGGACAATGGAGGGTTAAGTGGCTTGCCCAAGACCACAAGGAGCACCTGTGGGACTAGAAACTCTAGTCCTTCCAGCCCAAGGTTGCTGTCCTCTAGTGGGATTTGAACCCCCGACCTTCCGGCCTGAAGTACCTTGCCCCAATCACTAGGCCACTCCTCCACACAATGCTCTCAAGCTGTTCCATGACTACCTTCGCTTCTGCACAGTTCTAGTCCAGACAGACAGTCAGGTAGCCATGTTCTACTTGAACAAGCAGGGCGGAACAGACTCTTGCCACTTTGCAATGAAGCCCTACACCTGTGGTCCTTCGCCATACAGCATCAGGTTCACCTACTTGCGGTGTATCTCCCACACAAACAGAATCTTTTGGCGGACAAACTCAATCAAGTACTGCTACCCCACAAGTGGTCTCTCCATGCGGACAAGGTTGCTCACATTTTTCAGATCTGGGGAACCCCAGATATAGACCTATTTGCAAGTCCTCAGAATGCCAAATTTCCCTGCTTCTGCTCCAGAACGCCTGCTCAGAACAACCAAGTGGTAGATGCCTTTCACCTTTACTGAGGTCAAGGCTTCCTATATGCCTTCCCTCCCATTCCCCTCATCCCCAAAACTCTTTTCAAACTCCAGAGAGACAAGGGCTGCATGATTCGTATAGCCCGGTGTTGGCCACGACAACTGTGGTATCCCTCTGCTTCTACATCTTTCTCAAGTTCAACCAGTAGATTTGGGGTCTGCTCCATATCTCCTCTCACAGGAGTACGGGACATTGCTGCATCCCAATCTGCAGTCCCTACATCTTACAGCATGGCTGCTGAAGGCATAGCATTCCAGGATATCAGCCTCTCTCAACAGGTGAAAGCTATCCTTTTGGCTTCCAGGAAACCTTCCACAAGCGCTCCTACACTTTCAAGTGGCATAGATTCTCTCTTTGGTGTTTGAAAAGGGATCTTAGCCCTTTTTCAGCTCCGGTGGACGCATTACTTGAATATCTTCTCCACCTGTCTTCTTCTGGACTCAAAGCCAATTCGGTAAGAGTCCACCTAAGTGCCATTGTGGCTCCTCACATTCCCTTAGATGGTCAACCCATCTCCTCTCAGTTGCTTGTAGCATGCTTCATGAGAGGTCTTCTATTAATTAAGCCTCCCATTAAGCCACCCCCAGTGGCATGGGACCTTAATATTGTTTTAGGACAGCTTATGAAGCCGCCCTTTGAACCCCTATCCACTACTTTGAAGTTTCTTACCTGGAAAGTCTCCTTCCTTATTGCCCTCACTTCAGCAAGGTGCATCAGTGAGCTTCAGACTTTGGTGGCTGATCCTCCTTATACACGATTCCACCATGATAAGTAGTCCTTAGGACTCATCCTTACTTTATGCCGAAGGTGGTCTCGCCTTTTCACTTAAACCAGTGCACCTCCCTGTTTTTTTTCTCTAGATCTCATTCTTCTAGAGCGGAAGTAATCCTTCATACTCTGGATTGCAAACGTGCTTTGGCCTTATATCTCCAGAGAACTCGGAGCACAGAAAAGCTTCCCAACTTTTCATCGCTTTTGACTCCAGTCACCTAGGTCTACCAGTATCCAAGCGAACTCTCTCCAGATGGATAGCAGATTGTATCTCTTTTGCTTACAACAGTGCAGGACTCTCTCTGGAGAGTCACATCACTGCACATAATGTTCGGGAATTGGCTACCTCCATGGCAAATCTGCGCTCTGTAGCGATTGATGAGATATGTAAAGCAGCAACCTAGTCCTCTCTCCATACTTTTGCTGCTCACTCTTGCCTGGACAAGGACTCCCGCCGGGATGCCTCGGTTGGCCAAGCTGTTCTCCAGGATCTCTTTCAGACTTAGATCAACTCCTACCCCCCCGTCCCAGATTTTGAAACCAGACATCCTTGGAGGATATATGACCTACTACTTAGGCTTGTGTTCCATAGCTCATTCTGAGGTCATCTCTCAGGCATCTTCAAGCTAGGGTGTTCCATATTTGACGACTACATTCCTGCTTGTTCCTGGTGATAGCGTAGTTACTCACCTGTAACAGGTGATCTCCAGGAATAGCAGGAATGGAGTCTTTACAACCCACCCTCCTCCCTAGGAGTTGTACTTTTTCCTCTTCTTCTCCTTCTCTCCTTTTATCTCAGCTACAAACTCAGCTGAGGAGGGAGAGCTGGAAAGGTGGGAAGGTAGCTACGCAGGCGCAGTGGGGTGCTCCCAAAAGCTTTCCTACTGGGCGCTGGGGAGCATTCTCCGTCTGTACCGGCATCACCCATATGTGAAAACTCGATCCCTGCTGTTCCTGGAGATCACCTGTTACAGGTGAGTAACTATGCTTTACTGTGGGACCGTCCTAAGGTGCAGAAACTACGGTATGAATGGAGCTGGGACCAAGCTATAGCACTATTAAATGAGGTCTGGATTGGTGGGGATCGCTATATAGATACCTGTTTGGGGTACTCTGTGTGTGTGACTAGGATGTCATTGGCTGTACGCTGGAAACAACCAGAGGCACCTTCAAGAGCGGGAGTGCCAAGTCATTTGGAACAGTTGTGCCTGTGTGAGGTGGCAGCATATAAGCGACATACCAAAAGTTTGTTTCTAAAGACATGGGGGTGATATAGTGAATGAAGGAGGGGAGGGGTTGGAAGAGGTTTTAGGGAAATGTGGAAGGGGTGAATGTGGATGGAGAAAGAAGGGGGTAAGGACATTGAACAGGATAGAAGGAAGGGGGTAGAGGGGGCAGGTGGGTGGAAATGTGACTGAACTGGTTTATAATGTATTTGAATTTGAGTATTAACTGGAACTGTGTTTGAAATGGTTGTGAGCTGCGGGGTGGGGAGGGGGATTTTGGATATGTTCCATGTATAATGTTGTGGTTCTTTTCTCTTTCTGTTTGGAAAATCAATAAAATTCAAATTACAAAAGAAAAAAAATAGAATAAAGTGCCACATTGCATTTCTGGTTATAGTGCTAGGGAATTTATTTAGTAAACCAATCATTGTGGCCTCTGTTTATACACCCAGAAGCCTTCTGGATGTCCAGCCCCTGTACAGCCACTCAGAATTGGATCTACCAGCCTGTACATGCAAGCTGGGCCCTGATTCTGAAAGACCGCACGCCCTACAGATTACTGGCTAACTCAGTCAGGCTCTTGAATGGAGCCTCGATGCCATGATGTCCCGTCGCCATGGCACCATGGCTGCATTCAGGAGCCGTGATTGCCGGCCATGGGAGAGAGCCCCCCTTTCCCTGCAACCTGACCCCCAATCTGACCTACCATGGCCAGGATCGGGCTGTGGGGGACCCACTGCACCCCCTCAACTTTCTGCCGCTACCGGCCTCTGCTGTCCCACCAATGTCCAGGTGGACTTATTCCACTTCTGAGGTGGAATAAGTCCCCCTTCTAGAAGGCTGACCCTGTGCATCTGGGGTGACAGCCCGACCATGCACCGCCCTCGCTCCTCCTTCAGCCCGCCCCCATCTAAGGTTCCCCCGTACAACCTCAGTGTTCGTACAGGAAGCCTTGTATGGGGATGGCGAGAGGGGACAAATAGCGGGGATGTACGTCCAGGCAGGGCATACATCCCTGCTATTTGTGCCTCAGAATGACCCCCCCTCCCCCCAGTCATTATGAACATGTCTTTTTCATATTTGTAGTATCACAAATTCTCTGGGAACAAGCAGGAAGTCAGTCCTCACATGTGGGTGACATCGGCGCCGATGGAGCCCTCGTACGGAGCAAATCCCCAGCTTTCAGTGAAAGCCTTTGGGAGTTACCATCACGCATGCGCAGTCCCCTTCCCGCCCAAGGGTGCCATCTCGCTCAGTCTCCTTTTTTCCACGGAGCCCTTCGGACGTAGTCCTTGTGTCTCCGTAAAAAAGTAGATTTTTTTCTCTCTTTTCTTAACCGGTCGACACCGGTACCTCTTCCCACCTTCGGCTTGGTATGCTGGTATCGAGTCCATCTCTGTTTTCGGTTTTTGTCCTTCGTGACTGGCGTTCGCACCTTTTTTTCTTTTTCACTGGCAGCCTGGGTCTTCGACCTTGCAGGGCCCTTTTACCCCCGATGGCTGCCAGTGGTTTTAAAAAATGCGATCGGTGTGTGAAACTTATGTCTCTCACCGATACACACGACTGCTGTCTCCGGTGCCTCGGGCCCGACCATGACGGGTCTGTGGCCCGTGTAGGAAAATGTCCTCGAAGGCCCTGAAGAACCGCCAGCAGCAGCATGATAGGATTTTTTCCATGTCCTTACCTCCGAGAGCCCAGACCTCATCCGAGGCCTCCACGTCTCGAGGGGAGCATTTCGAGCCCAAGCAGCATCGAGGTTCCTCAGAAAGGGGGTCCATCTTGAGGGAGCACAAGAGGAAGAAGACTTCCTCGAAGGTGGCGTCTCTGGATGGCTCTGAGCAACCCGGCTCCTCCCAGGGCTGTCGTGGAGCCCCAAGCACCGGCCGGGATCTTCGGAGAAGGAGCGCCTGGCAAAGATGCCTCGTCGGGAGATGGATCAGCCGAGGCAAGTACTAACTGTCCTCGTTGAGGACTCCCCTCTGGGGGAACCAGCATCGGGCCCGACCGTGTCAGGGCCCAAGCCGGCGGCTGCGGAGCCTTCTGGGCTTGAGTTACGAATGGCGGCCTTGGAATGCAGTTTCACTGCCTTCATGGAGCAGCAGCGGGCGCTGATAGCCGGCCTCTCCGGTTCCTCTGCCCCAACCACCGGGCCCTCGACATCGAAGTTGACTCTGGAAGCCGAGCCGATTCTCGAAGCCCTTCAGGCTCGAGTCGATCCTCAGCCAAGGTCTCTCTCAGCCTCCTGTTCAGGACCGAGGTCGTCTCCGCCAAGCCTGCCGGTGTCGGGGCGGTCAGCGCCAGGGCCCTCGATGCCTGACGAGCCCCCCGATTCCTCCTCGGAGGCATCGGCATGGGAAAACGAAGACGCGGATTCCCTGGATACCCACTGGCACAGGAATGTACCTTCTGATTCCCCGGTATCTGAGCCTCGGAGAATGTCCCCTCCAGAGGACATGAGGTTCTTGGACTTCGTGCGGGATATGTCCAAGGCTTTGGCGTTCCCCACGGAGTCCGAGGAGGATCCTTGAGCCGACGAGCTCGAGATCCTCCAGCATGAGGCTCCCCCTCGGGAGGCCGTTATTGTACCCGTGCCTCCGATCCTGGAACGACTGATGCTCTGCATGTGGGAGACACCAGTATCAGGACCAGTGATCAGCAAACTGCTCGACTCGATGTATCGAGTCCACCTGAGCCCTGGGTTTCAAAAGTCACAGCTGCCGCACAACTCCATGGTTGTGGAATCGGCCATGCACCGGCTGAAGAGCCAGAAGGCGCACTCCTCGGTGCCTCCCAGCAGGGAGGCCCGCAGCTTGGATGCCATCGGCAGGAAGTGCTTCCAGGGTTCAATGCTAACTTGTCGTATCCAGACATACCAGCTGTACATGGGCATGTACCTGAGGGACCTGGTGAAGGAACTCGTCGGGTTCTTGACTGGTCTATCTGAGGAACCTTTGCAGCGCTTTAGGGGCCTGTCCAAAGCCGTCCGTGAGTGCTCGAAGTTTGTCTCGGGCAGCCTATGACGGGTTCGAGTCGGCGGCCCGGGTAGCCGCAGCTGACATCAGTGCACACCGCCAGGCATGGCTGCAGTCATCAGACCTCGAACAATGGGTTCAGGACAAGTTGGTGGATGTCCCATGCCAGGGGGAGAATCTCTTTGGCAAACCCATGACCTACAAGGCCCCGCAGAGTAGGAGACTGAGTATATGACGAGGACATGGCTCTCCAAGAATATCTCTGCCCCTTCTCGCAAGAAGGGCTCGGGTAAAAAGCCCTTTTACTCGAGGAAGGGTGCTGACCACAGATGCATCCCTGCTGGGCTGGGGGGCCCATTGTCAGGGTTTCCATACTCGGGGAGTATGGTCCCCAAACGAGAGGACCCAACAAATCAATTTCTTGGAGCTCTGTGCCATCCGCCTAGCCCTAGAAGTTTTCAGGCAGCTCCTGGCCCACAAACCTGTCTTAGTGCAGACAGACAACCAGGTGGCCATGTTCTATGTGAACAAACAGGGGGGTATGGGGTCCCGCCATCTATGTCAGGAAACCCTGGCCCTATGCACCTTCGCAGCCCGGCATGGCATTCGTCTCCAAGCAGTCTACCTGCCGTGCCAGGACAGCTGGCTAGCTGACAGGGTTCTTCAACCCCACGAATGGCAGCTGGACCGCGGGGTAGCCAATTGACTTGTCCAGATCTGGGGGCGGCCGGTGATGGACTTGTTTGCAAAGTCCGGACAATCACCAGTTGCCCCATTTCTGCTCCTGGCGACCCCAACCGCAGAGGGTGGCCGCCGATGCATTTTTGATATCATGGTCTGGGAACCTTTTGTATGCGTTCCCCCGACACCTCTGGTAGTCAAGATGCTGTTCAAGATTCTCCAGGACAGAGCCTCGGTCATCCTTATTGCTCCTCAGTGGCCTAGGCAGCCCTGGTTTCTGCTGCTTCTGCAGCTAGCGGTGGAGGCCCCAATTCTCTTGGGGTCCTTCCCTCACTTCCTATCTCAGGAGGGGGTCCCTCTTCTGTACCCCAGTCTCAGCTTCCTCAGCTTAATGGGGTGGCTGCTGAAAGGGTAATTCTCGCTCCACTCTTCCTTCCAAAGAATATTGAAGAGGTCTTGCTGGCCTCGCGGAGGCCATCGACTAGACGGACGTATGCCTTGAAGTGACGCAGGTTTGCGTCCTGGTGCAAGGAGTGGGAGATAGATCCTTTTTCTTGTCCGGTAGGATTGGTTCTGCAATACCTTCTCTACCTCTCTGATTTAGGCCTCAAGTCCAATTCGGTCAGGGTGCACCTCAGTGCCCTTGCAGCGCACCGCTTTTCAGTGGATGAGAAGCCTCTCTCCTCCCACCCCTTGGTCTCGAGGTTTCTGAGAGGCGTACTTCTCTTGAAACCCCTGGTTCGCCCCCCGGCAACCGAGTGGATCTGAATATGGTGTTAGGGCAGCTTACTAGGTTGCCCTTTGAACCGATGGCTACCTGCCATCTATGTTATCTCTCTTGGAAGGTGGTTTTCCTGGTGGCACTCGCATCCGCTCGGCGGGTGAGAGAGCTCCAGGCCCTAGTGTTGGAAAGACCCTACACCAGGTTCTATAGGAACCGGGTGGTGCTTTGAATGCACCCCAAGTTCCTTCCGAAAGTGGTCTCCTTGTTCCACCTCAACCAGGAGGTGGTTCTGCCTATCTTTTTTCCCAAGCCGCATGCCAGTCGTGCAGAATCGGTCCTGCATACCCTGGACTGTAAGAGGGCGTTGGCCTTCTATATCCAGCATACGCAACCGCATCAGAAGGCTTCTCAGCTTTTCGTATCTTACGACCCCAGTAAGCTGGGGGTAGCGTTATCAAAGCGTACGCTGTCCACTGGATGGCAGACTGCATTGCCTGGGCATACAGGGCAGTTGAGCTTCCGATGGAGGGTCGTGTTATGGCCCATCGCATCAGGGCCATGGCGGCATCAATTGGCTTATTTGCGCTCTGTTCCTTTGGCAGATATCTGCCGGGCCGCCACCTGGTTTTCGAGTCAGACTTTCGCAACCCATTATTGCCTGGATAGGGAGTCCCGACGGGATAGTGCCTTTGGCCAGGCTGTGCTCCGTAACCTTTTTGAGGTCTAGGCAACTCCTGCCCTCTGACCCTTCTGTGTTCAGGCTACCAGAGTGCTATTTCTTTAGTTTGGATTTCTATTGCGGCTTCTTGCAGCTCTTGTAGAGGAAGCCTTTTTTAGCTATGGGTTCTTGGTAGCCTATAGCTGGGGAGTCCCATATGTGAGGACTGACTTCCTGCTTGTTCCCGGAGAAAGCGTGGTTACTCACCTGTAAAAGGTGTTCTCTGGGGACAGCAGGAATCAGTCCTCATGACCCTCCCTCCTCCCCTTGGAGTTGCAGTCCTATCATTATTATATTTTGTTCTTTTTGCCGTCTTTTTAGCTATGTCATTTGACTGAGCAAGATGGCACCCTTGGGCGGAAAGGGCGCATGCGTGATGGCAACTCCCAAAGGCTTTCTCTGAAAGCTGGGGATTTGTTCCGCATGAGGGCTCCGTCGGCGTCGACGTCACCCATATGTGAGGACTGGTTCCTGCTGTCCCCAGAGAGAATACCTGTTACAGGTGAGTAGCTACGCTTTGTATCACTAGAATCGGTCTCTGTTTTGTTAGGTGCTGATTTAAACTGTATTGTGCATTCACAATTAGACAGCTTAGCAGTAAGATGAGACCTATGCATAAACAAAAAGGTGTTCAGTTCTGTGAAAAATTCTTAAATTGGTAGATTCCCAAAAATACTCAATACGTCTAAAAAGGATTTTACTGTACTAGAGCACATGAACCACATATGTACATTGATTACTTGCTTATATCTAGCGCTCTGATTGTAGGTTTTAACTGATAAGCACGGATATAAAATATCCTCTCTGGAAAAATAAAAATAAATATTAAAAGATGTTTTATTGGATAAACATCAGAAAAATACCTCTGTCTCTTATACGCTCACCCTTCTCCTAGCCTGCCTTGGATCCTTCACTCTGTTTTTATGCCTTTTCCACACTGATGGCTCCTTAGCTGAACATTAAAATGTGTGTATTTGTTTCATTTGGGAAAGGTACTCAACAATACTTCTGTGCCAGAAATACATAGATCAACACCAAATTTTTAATACTCTAAAAGAATCCCTAATTAGCTGGAAAATAAACACCTATATTTATATTTGCAATGTGTAAAAAAAATATTTACTTTATTATGCATGGAGTTTGACATTAGTAATGAAGACCATCAGAGCTCAGTTTTCATTCTATAAAATATGAGATGTGTACATAGGCTACCTGTAGAAATGCAGTGTAAGATAAAATTCACAAGATACACATTAGTTTAGAGTGTTACGAGTATATTCAGATTATATGATGTCTGTTTAATAAAGAGGTAAAGAACAAAGCTATAATGCTACTGTATATGATACCAGCAACTTGTAAGAGTTTGTTCCTCCCTGTGGATTAGGACGTGGCCTAAAATCTGAACATATGTCGTAGTTGTTTCTTTTGTGTTAAGGGATAAGGGAGACAATGTTATGGTTTACTTTTGCAAATTACAGTTTCAGTGATGTGCCTGTGTGGACCATATTGTTAAAGATATGTGGGGGGCATATTCAAAGTGGTTTAACCAATTAGCAAACCTGCTAACTTGTTAGACAACAGTCAGCGACACTAACATGTTTAGTGCTGCTGAATATCCCCTGCTACCCAGTTTGTACTCCCTGACACTAAATGCTTAGTGTCAGGGTGTTCTGAGGCCAGAGCAGGGACAGCACCAGAGTTAACCAGTCAATTGCAATATTCAGCCGCTGGCTGGTTAACCTAAATTGTCTAAAGTTAGGACAGCAGCTGAATATTGCGACTGACTGGATAGCCAAAATGCTATCCATGCATATACTGGCTATGGCTTAGGCATTGAATATCTGGGTATAAATTAAAGTGGCCAGCAGCTTTAAGTGTGCTGGCTGCTGTCATTAAATATTGGCCCACATAGGGGGCTATTCCGAGGCACGAATAGCGGGGAAGGTTTCATCCCCGCTATTTGTGGCAGCTCTGCCCCCCCCGACTAACTTCCCTGCCAGTTGTGCGGGGAAGTTGAGGGTGGGGAAGAGGCAGCCTGGGGGTGGAGAGTGATTAGGCAGTGGGCGGTTGCCGACCCTGTACGACCAGGGCCAGCGAAATGTCCTGGAAAGTTAGTCCACCCCTTGGATGGAATAACTTTCCTGGACGTGTCTTTTCGGCAGCTCCAGGGCACAGAAGGGGCTGGGGGGGGGAGAAGTTAACCCTTTGAAGGCTTACTTTAAATTTGTAATCCACATTCTGCAGCCGGGTTAATTTTTGCATATTTCAGGAAAATTTTACCCGTCTTGGGGTATTTCACTCATTAATATTTAGTAATTTCGTCATTGCGCAGATCCCGCATATTTCGGGCTCGGCCATTTAGTCAGAATTTTGGATCCCAAGAGTTTCGGGACCGGCCTGCCCCACAGCCCGACCTTGGTCTTAGGAAGCTGGATCAGGGGTCGGGCTGCGGGGAATTAACTTTTTGTGTGGCGGCCAGCATCACGGCATTTAAATAGAGCCATGGCAACATGATGCCATGGTGCCGCGGCTCCATTTAAATGCTCTAACTGAGTTAGTCAGGCTTTGCTGTACGTGCAGGCCGGGACTGAATTTCAGTCCCAGCCTGCACATACAGTGCTGTTTGCAATTCTGATCTCGCGGGGATAGACATGCCCCATGAGATTAGAATCGCGATCTCCTTTGTACATCCGCTCAGCCTGGACGTACAAAGGAGATCTGCGTCTGGGGCAGAATTGGGCCCATAGTGTTTAGTATTTTTTTTATCACACATATCAGACAAGCAATTCTGCATCTGTACCTAGATATTCCAGTTTCAGCCTTCCTTAGTCCTGCTGAGGAAATGCCTGATTATGTAGTCATAGTAACATAGTAAATGACGGCAGATAAAGACCAGCACAGTCCATCTAGTCTGCCCAGTAAGATGGCAGTTAGTCAAATCTTTATTTTTATTGAAGAATAAATAGTTTATATTTGACCACATATTTTAACTTTGAAATTTCCCCATGAAAAAGTAGCTGCTACTACTTCTACTGAGCATTTGTATAGCGCTACAAGTTGTACGCAGCGCTGCACAGACAAGTAAGCTCATCAGAGCTTACAATCTAGTCAAGACAAACACAGAAAGTGTAGGCAGGGATAAAGCAAGGGAAGGAAAAGGAGATCAGGAGAGTCAAGATCCAAAAGCAGCAGCGAAGAGGTGAGTTTTCAGCCTGGATTTGAAGAGGGTTAGAGAAGGTTCCAGGCGTACGGTGCAGCAAGGTGAAAGGAGCGAAATCTGGAGTTAGTAGAAGAGAAGGGCACAGATAGGAGCAGTTTGCTGGAAGAGCTGAGTTCCCAAGGGGGGTTATAAGGAGAGATAAGAGAAGAAAGGTAGTGAGGACCGCACAGTGAATGCATTTTTAGGTCAGCAGGAGAAGTTTGAACTGGATGCGGAAACAGATAGGGAGCCAATGAAGTGACTTAAGAAGAGGAGTAATATGGACATGACGAGGCTGGCGGAAGATTAGCCACGCAGCAGAGTGTTGAACAGATTGAAGGAGAGAGAGATGATTCAAAGGGAGACCAGCAAGGAGTAGGTTTCAGTAGTCAAGACGGGAGGTGATTAAGGAGTGGAATAGCGTTTTAGTAGTGTGTTCAGAAAGGAAGGGGCAGATTTTGCTGATGTTATAAAGAAAGAAGCATAACACTAATACTTCTGGTCAATATTATTTTCAGAGGAGACAAATCAGATACCTGTAGTAACGTTCCTCAAAATTATCACCTTGGAAGAAATATCCAATAAGATGTAAAATGCACCAGTGCTTATTTCATCACTAATTGTAACTTAGAACCAGGTCTCAGACTCTTATTAGTACTTATAATGGGATTCAACCCTGCTGTACTTTTTAGCATCAATGACCACGGTTCATTTACTTAGTCCCATCCTCAAAGCTATCATTGCACAATATTAATATGAGCTTACAGCTTCTATTTCTTATAATTGTGGAACTGAAGGAATGGAACTTAACTTCAAGTTGAGTTTGAAATGAAGATAAGCCTTGATTAAACCTTCCCCGACGCCGTCTGTCGGCACCGCTTCCGCGTTTCACAAGTTGTTTCTTCAGGGGTTAAGCTTCATCAATAGCTGGAAAACAACACATGCTTAGCGTAATTCCAAGTTCTGTTAACATAATTTAAAACCAAACTGCTTAGTTTCCCTTCTCATACCTTAGTATGCAATGCAATGTGTGCCTTTGAGTCAGTCCTGACTCCTGGCGACCCAGAAGCTCCTGGGTTTTCTTGGCAGTATCACTGGAAGTAGATTGCCAGGCCTTTCTTCCAAGGCAATGGAGGGTTAAGTGACTTGCCCAAGGCCACAAGGAACTGCTAGTGGGAATCGAACCCTGATTGCTTGGTTACCAAGCCAGTGCTCTAACCACTAGGCTAGTCCTCCACTCCCTTATACTGTCTACTTATTTTTCTTTGATTTTCTCATTTTCAAGCGCGTAACCTGCTTCCTCCATACTGAGCTCCTCGGCCTCAGAGCACCGCGCATGCGGGATGATGTTATGTGGGGCCATTTAAAACTGGGTGCATAGATGACGTAATTCATTAACTAATCACAGGCAAGCGCCCCATTCAATACTATTATTTAAACCTCCTGGAAACACCGTACTCAAGCGATGAATCCATCGCTGCTCATTGATAATTAGCGCCTGTTCCCTAGATTTTCCATTCCAACCTCCTAACGTCCTATCTACACAGAAACAGCGCAGATCTTCAAAACGGTGATGCAATTGCAAACAGTGAGCTACCAGCGGGGCTTCTTGCACTTTGCAGCGTAAGCGGCTGCGATGTTCATTAATGCGTGTTTTGAATGGACGAATTGTCTTCCCAATATACAGCAATTGGCAAGGACATCTTATGCCATAAACCACAAAGTCTGTTGTGCAGGATGTTTGGTGCCGCAAACGATAGACCTTATTATTGTACTCAAATTGAACACAATCTTCAGAAATGCAGCAAATGGCACAACCACCACAAGGGTGATGACCAGGATTAATTATATTGTTTACCTCCGAACGGAGGACCGCGGGACTGATTTTTTCTTTAATGTTCTGATGGCGAGTCCAGACACAACGGACCGTTTTAGTCTCTAAACCTGGTAGCATACTAATCACATTATAGTGCCGTTTGATGATCTTCTGTATATGTTTATCATATGGAGAATGTTTCGTAATTAAGTTGATGTTATTATCATCTACCTGCTGCACTTTTCTCGGTTCTAGCAATAGCGCCCGATTATTATCAAGGGCACGTTTATATGCTGAACGGATCACCCGTTCCGGGTAGCCACGTTGTAAAAAATCTTGCATCAGCTGTTTAGCCTGTCGTTTGTACTCATGTGTATCGGAACAAATGCGTCTGTACCGGAGGAATTGTGACAGGGGGAGGCTATTCTGTAATTGCTGTGGATGGCCACTATCATAATGCATGAACGTGTTCCTGTCAATCGATTTTCTATATAGTGAGGTAAACCAACCAGTGGTTCCTTTGGTGACAGTGATATCCAAAAAGCTCAAACTCTTATTGTCATACTGATGGGTGAATTGAATAGCTGGATCCAGGCTATTCAGCCACGTGAAAAATTGTTGTAAATGAAGCTCAGACCCCCGCCACAACATGAATACGTCATCTATATACCGCTTCCACATCAGTACTTGGGCTGCATAAGGAAAGTGTGTCAACCACCGCTGTTCATAAGCGGACATGAATAAATTTCCCACAGACGGTGCACTAGTTGCACCCATGGCGACTCCAGTCTTTTGAAGGTACAATTGCTGTTCAAACAGAAAAAAATGCGGAAGACAGCAGCACCACCGATTCTAGTGCCCAGTCGAAGGGGGATTTTTCCGACCCTGGAAACACCAAGGTAAAAAAGAAAAATGGAGTAACAACCAGACAACAGGGCAAACAAGACTCACGCAACAAAGATCGTGGACACACTTGATTAATAAACTGACAAGTCAGCAAGCCTCGGTGGTGGTAAACATATCCCAGATGCCTTTGTCAACCCAACAGGAAAAGGTTTTGAATAAAGGGTTATCTTATGTGCCCGAAATATTTTTTGACAGTTTCCAGTTTAGAGTTGATTTGGAGAGCTTGGTGCGAAAGCTGCATTTAAAAACATTTTTTGCAACTTCCCTGTCCACCACGACACAGGATACCCATTTATCAACTCAACGTATACCCCTTCCCTTGTGCTCTACTTGGAGCCCACCGGGACCAGTTCCTTCAGCGCTCCTTTTGTTTAGGGACTTAGTAGCTCGGGATGTGACCGCACTTTCACAAGTTGGTCCTTCTTTTTTTTTTTAAACTTTTATTTTCATTTTGCAACAAACAAAAGAAACAACACACCAAAAGAGACAAAACAAGTATACAACAAGGAAAAGTAAACCCATTACCCCCCACCCCGATGCTTCTTCTCTACCCGGTTATATCAGCATGTGAGCGCCTCCAATCAACAGTGATTATACATCAAACGATCAAAAGAGTATCTACAATACAGCATGATCATGGGACAGAGATATATACAAAGTTAGACAGTCAGATGAGAGCATTTAGCAAAATGTACATAGTCATTGAGCATCTTCCATTGAGACCAATGAGAAGGAGTCTGAACGGAGGAAGCGAACAGACGAGGTATTTGTTCATATTTACTGTAAAGACAAGCATGATTCCACCATTCATTGGGGCTCAGATGGGAGCTAATTTTCCAGTATTACTTAATTAGGGAAGTAGCAATGCCAAGCGTAAAGTTCGAAAGGAGATAAGCCATTTTTGGGAGAGAGGGGATCCCCGCAACTGGGCGAAGTCCCACTATCCCCCAAGAAAGGGGCTCCTGAGAGTGCGAGATAGACTAAAAACGACCCCAGACCCGACGCCAGTGATACTGTAGTGCGGGATATTCAAGCATAACATGAGGCAAAGAACCAATGGCCGCAGGACGTGTCCAGCAACCATTGCCCTGAGTAGTGTTCCATTTGTCTAATCTGTGAGGAGTGTAAAAACACCGGTGGGCTAGAAAGAAGAGGGCCTGAGTGAGTGAGGCGGATCGGGAACCCGTGTCCCTCTACTCCAGATAAGGCTCCATTGCTCCGAGGTCAAAGTCACATGCAATTCTCTCTCCCATACTGTCTGCGCTATAGGGGTATCTCTAGTTATAACATTACATAAGGTTTAGTAAAAGTGGATGCTACACCCGGTGAACTACCGAGAGATCGGAAAGTCTCCAATCAACCTTATGTAGAGAATGCCGATAGCGGGAGTCCTCTAGTGCTCCGAAGGCAATGCTAAAGTTGCACCGACCAGAGTCGGGAGTCTAAAGATTGCATAAGAGTATTAAAGGCACCTAAAGTGTCTAAAAGCATTGGTGGATAGTGGGAGTCTGATGGGAGAGTCATACCAGGGAGAAAGGTAAGAGGAATCGGTTTGCAAAGGCCCGCTTCTATATCTAGCCACACAGGTCTACTCGGTACTGGATCTTCCAACCAACGAGCACCTTGTTTGAAAAGAAAAGATTGAGGGAACACTTGAGTAAAATCGCCACCAAGTATTAATGGAGCATTGGCAGAGGCCAAGGCCAACTGCGCAATACTTGCATAGTAAGCAGGGTTGTCCACATTCGGGGCATAATGCAAATACACGTGAATTCACTATCTCCAACCTCAAGGTGTACACGGGCCCATCTATCCTCCTTGTCAGCGCTAATATCAGGTACAGTAGCGTGCAAAGACTTCCTAACCAGAATGGCTATCCCGTACCATTTGGAAACGGTGGGAGAATAGGCGGCTACCATGTGAGGCTTAGCATTGAGTTTCAGTGTTTCAGCAGAGTTTAAATGCGTTTCCTGAAGAAACACTAAATCAACTTGCTCATGGCTGAGATAGCTAAGGATTTTCTTTCCTTTGAGTGGACCATTAATGCCGTTGACGGTGAATGATAAGATTTTATATAAGGCCATTCAGAAAAGTTAAGAATTCTGAGCATGATAGCACACATAATTTCACTATGTCCCTCAAACTGACTGTATCTGGCTGTACATATGACATAGGAAAAATAGGCTATTATAATACAATGAAGCGCCCCACATTAACAAAGAAAACTGCAGTACGGTAGAGGAGAAGCAAAACCCCAAAATTACTGGCGACCATGTGTCTGCGGGGAGAAACCCCAGAGAAGGCCGAAATTGAAAAAACACATAACCTGTAGGACTGTGCGTGCTCCGAATCCGACCGAGGCACACATCATGAAGGGATAGGAGACCAAAAAACAAAAGTCATATAGAGAAAGAAAGAAAGTCCAGGCTATTTCTGTGCTTGGCTATGACCGCCGCATCGGGCCCTTCAAAATGGCGGATAGAGCCGGCAGATAAGAGTCCAAGATTTGGGATTAGCGCATCTGCTCTGCTTCTTTGGAGTCTAAAAATGTTGATAGTAGATCAGGATCTTCGAACGTCCTGGTTTGGTTGTGGAGAGTCACTCGGAGCTTCGCTGGATACAACAGGCCAAAGCGAGCCTGTAGCTGTTGAAGTCGAGGGCGAAAAGCAAGGAGTTTCTTCCGACGGTCAACGGTAGGCTTTGCCAAATCAGGAAAGAAGGAGACCTTACGACCTTCAAATTCCAAATGATGATTCGTTCGGGCAGCATGTAAAATTTGTTCCACTTGTTGATATCGTAGCAAGCTAAAGATAATAGGCCGGGGGGTCGTGCGGTTGAGCGCCATGTGGGCAGGAACACGGTGTGCTCGATCGATTTCCAGTTCTCTGTGAAAAGTAATCTTCAGCAAGGAGGGAAGAGTTTTGAGCAAGAATTCTCTTATATCTCCTGCTTCCACCCCTCCGGCATTCCGAGGAGCCTCACATTGTTGCGACGGGCTCGATTATTGCTATCTTCTAACTCCTTTTGAAGATTCTGTATCTGGCGCTCAGCCTTGTCCAGTTTGCCCAAGCGCACCTCGTGCGAGTCGAGGACCCCCGCCATGTTGTCCTGCCGTAATGAAAGACTTTCAAGTCGGTCCTGGAGCACTCCAAAGTCTTCTCGCATGGCTCGAAGCGCTTCTCCATTGGACTGCACCAATTCCTTCACGCCGCGAATTTCTTCCAAAATCTCCAGGTGCATTTCGGGGTTTTCACGAAATGGAACCATCTTCTGCGGGGAGGACACCTCTGTTTTGGAGCGTTTTCCGTGAGAAGAAGAAGGAGACCCGAAGTCCAAGCGCGCTGGTTTATGGGCCGCCATCCCCCCCGAGGTGCCCCGGTCAGCTCGGAGCAAAATAGTAAATTTGTATAGGTATTAAGTCAGGATTCTAAGTAGGCCTCTCGGGAGCTTCAACGCAAAGCGTCCTACCCGCTGGACATCAGGCTCCGCCCCCCCAAGTTGGTCCTTCTAAACTCAACTTTCTTACTCAATCAGAAAGATCTACACTTGCCCAGCTACAAACCAATACTCAAATAGTTATTCGGCGTGCTGACATGGGAGGTGCGATAGTGGTGTTAGATAGGCAACAATACCTGGAAGAAGCTTTCCGACAACTAGCAGATGAGAATACATATCAAAAGCTTCTGGATGATCCCACTTCGCAGTTACAACATAAAATAAAAGAACTTACCACACAGGCTTTGGAAACAAAATTGATCAGTAAGAAAGAATGGCATTTTTTGAACAAACCCACCACTACAATACCCAAATTTTACTTAGTCCCGAAAATTCATAAAAGCTTGATTTCTCCGCCGGGGCGCCCTATTGTATCTACAAAAGGCTCAGTCTTAGAACCTTTGTCAGTCTATATAGACTCGTTTTTGCGCCCCCTAGTGCAGGATATGACCTCGTTTATTCGAGATACTGCCCATTTTCTACAACTTTTGGCTTTACATGCCACTTGGGCATCGGTAGATGACGTTTTTCTAGTAACGTTAGATGTATCCTCTCTCTATACCAACATTCCGCAAATGGCGGCCCATGATATTATTGTTACTGCTCTTCAACGGAGAGAGAGGATCTTCCAGCGGAACATATTTCATTCATTTCCCAATTGGCGGATTTGGTAATTTTCAAGAATTTTTTTCTGTTTGAACAGCAATTGTACCTTCAAAAGACTGGAGTCGCCATGGGTGCAACTAGTGCACCGTCTGTGGCCAATTTATTCATGTCCGCTTATGAACAGCGGTGGTTGACACACTTTCCTTATGCAGCCCAAGTACTGATGTGGAAGCGGTATATAGATGACGTATTCATGTTGTGGCGGGGGTCTGAGCTTCATTTACAACAATTTTTCACGTGGCTGAATAGCCTGGATCCAGCTATTCAATTCACCCATCAGTATGACAATAAGAGTTTGAGCTTTTTGGATATCACTGTCACCAAAGGAACCACTGGTTGGTTTACCTCACTATATAGAAAATCGATTGACAGGAACACGTTCCTGCATTATGATAGTGGCCATCCACAGCAATTACGGAATAGCCTCCCCCTGTCACAATTCCTCCGGTACAGACGCAATTGTTCTGATACACATGAGTACAAACGACAGGCTAAACAGCTGATGCAAGATTTTTTACAACGTGGCTACCCAGAACGGGTGATCCGTTCAGCATATAAACGTGCCCTGTATAATAATCGGGCGCTATTGCTAGAACCGAGAAAAGTGCAGCAGGTAGATGATAATAACATCAACTTAATTACGAAACATTCTCCATATGATAAACATATACAGAAGATCATCAAACGGCACTATAATGTGATTAGTATGCTACCAGGTTTAGAGACTAAAACGGTCCATTGTGTCTGGACTCGCCATCAGAACATTAAAGAAAAAATCAGTCCCGCGGTCCTCCGTTCGGAGGTAAACAATATAATTAATCCTGGTCATCACCCTTGTGGTGGTTGTGCCATTTGCTGCATTTCTGAAGATTGTGTTCAATTTGAGTACAATAATAAGGTCTATCGTTTGCGGCACCAAACATCCTGCACAACAGACTTTGTGGTTTATGGCATAAGATGTCCTTGCCAATTGCTGTATATTGGGAAGACAATTCGTCCATTCAAAACACGCATTAATGAACATCGCAGCCGCTTACGCTGCAAAGTGCAAGAAGCCCCGCTGGTAGCTCACTGTTTGCAATTGCATCACCGTTTTGAAGATCTGCGCTGTTTCTGTGTAGATAGGACGTTAGGAGGTTGGAATGGAAAATCTAGGGAACAGGCGCTAATTATCAATGAGCAGCGATGGATTCATTGCTTGAGTACGGTGTTTCCAGGAGGTTTAAATAATAGTATTGAATGGGGCGCTTGCCTGTGATTAGTTAATGAATTACGTCATCTATGCACCCAGTTTTAAATGGCCCCACATAACATCATCCCGCATGCGCGGTGCTCTGAGGCCGAGGAGCTCAGTATGGAGGAAGCAGGTTACGCGCTTGAAAATGAGAAAATCAAAGAAAAATAAGTAGACAGTATACTAAGGTATGGGAAGGGAAACTAAGCAGTTTGGTTTTAAATTATGTTAACAGACCTTGGAATTACGCTAAGCATGTGTTGTTTTCCAGCTATTGATGAAGCTTAACCCCTGAAGAAACAACTTGTGAAACGCGGAAGCGGTGCCGACAGACGGCGTCGGGGAAGGTTTAATCAAGGCTTATCTTCATTTCAAACTCAACTTGAAGTTAAATTCCATTCCTTCAGTTCCACAATTATAAGAAATAGAAGCTGTAAGCTCATATTAATATTGTGCAATGATAGCTTTGAGGATGGGACTAAGTAAATGAACCGTGGTCATTGATGCTAAAAAGTACAGCAGGGTTGAATCCCATTATAAGTACTAATAAGAGTCTGAGACCTGGTTCTAAGTTACAATTAGTGATGAAATAAGCACTGGTGCATTTTACATCTTATTGGATATTTCTTCCAAGGTGATAATTTTGAGGAACGTTACTACAGGTATCTGATAAAGAAAGAAGCGGCAGATCTTAGCTATCAGATGGATGTGTATGGAGAAAGAGAGAGAGGAGTCAGTCAACCCCCAGATTGCTGGCTGAGGAAACAGGAAGGAGTTCAGAATTATCCATAGAGCCTGAGAAAGGAGGAAGAGGAGGGGAGGTTTTAGGGGGAAAGATAAGAAGTTCAGTCTTGGCCATGTTCAATTTCAAGCGGCGGTGAGATATCCAGGCAGCAATGTCAGAAAGGCAGGCAGAAATCCGGGTCTGGATTGCTAGAGAGGTGGATCTGGGAGTCATCAGCGTACAGATGGTACTGAAAGCCGTGAGAAGAGATAAGTGCACCAAGGGACTGGGTATAGAGAGAGAAAAGGAGCAGACCTAGGACAGATCCTTGGGGTACACCAACTGGGAGCAGGGTAGCAGAGGAGGAGGAGCCACCAGAACACACACAGAAAGAGCAATGGGAGAGAGAGGAGGAGAACCAGGATAGTACAGAGCCCCTAAAATCAAGCGAGGACAGGGTATTGAGGAGAACAGATTTGATTAACCCTTACATTTCTGGAAGTGTTTTCTCTCAAAAAATATGCATCAGTTTTAAAATATAATCTGTATATGTTGTTTCTCAGTGGACAACAGGATAAGTAACTGACGGAGCTCCACATGGGAGCCTCTCTCAGCTCCTTCAAGAAGCCTTTAGATTGGTTCCTTCATGCATGTATGCATCTTTCCGTCTGTTGCTGCCGCATCTCATCTCCTCAGTCATATGGTTTCAAATTGAGAAAATTTGCCGTCCTTTGTGAGGGACAGGTTCTAGACCCTTTTCAAGTATCCTACACAAAAACTGCTTGAGCACCTTCTACATTTGTTGTGCCTGATTTAAAAACCAACTCCATAAGAGTTCACCTCCATGCAAGTGGTGCCTATCACCATCATGTAGTAGGTAAACCAGTCTCTCTACAGCCTTTAGTTAGTCACTTCTTGCGGGGCTTGCATCTTAGGAAGCTTTCCCATTCTAATTCAGCTGATGAAAGTCCCTTCAAGCTCGCTGCCTGTGGATTGACCTGGAAGGTCTTGATTTTGGCGGCAGGAGTTTCAGCATGTGGAGTTGGCAAACTCTAGGCTCTAGCAATGGACCCTTTAAAAATGTTTCAGTTCCTTCCTATAGTTGTGTCTGACTTCCACCTTAATCGGTCAATAGTCCTTCAGATGTTTTTCCTAAGACCACATGCTCACAAAGGGGAGAATGCATTGCATGCGGACTGAAGCTCATAGAAAATCTGCCCAACTTTTTTGTATCTTTTGACCGTCTTGTAGGTTAGGGGCTGCCATCATCAGATGTGCTTTTTCCATTTGGCTAGCAGATTGCATCTCTTTTGCTTACATCGAGGCAGGTCTGACACTTGCGGGCCATGCTACAGCCTATAACATCTGAGCCATGGCGGTGTTGATAGCCCACTTGTACCCGGCCTCCATGGAAGAGATGTGCAGAGTTGCAACTTGGACTTCTGTCTACACATTCACATCTCCCTAGTGTCTGAAATGGGACTTCAGCACGACAGAGGATTTGGCCAATCAGTTCTACAGAATCTGTTCAAGAATTAGAATCCGAAACTCCACCTCCCCACCAGCCCCTTTTTCTTCTGTTCTGTGTTACCTTGTGGTTCTTTTGGTTGCTTAAGAACCTTTTTTTAAAAAATGCTCTTTGTTGTCTGCTTGTTGCAACACCTCATTCCCTTATTTGTTTATTAGGTAGCTGGTAGCTAGGAAGGCCCTTATGTGAGCACTTATCTTGCTTGTCCACAGCTAAAACAGTTACTCAGCTAAAGCAGGTGTTCTCCATGGACAGCAGGATAAGTCCTCAAAAAAATACCTTCCTCACCTTGAAGTTGTATTCTGGCTTTAGATCGTAACCAGATTGAGGAGATGAGGCACAGGTGAGTAGACATGCACATATGGGGACGAACCAATGTGAAACTTCTAGAAGGAGCTCAGAGAGGTTCTCACACGGTGCTCTGTCAATGACTTATCTTGCTGTCCATGGAAAACACCTGCTACAGGTGAGTAATTTCATTTTCCTTCCCCTGACAAACTCTGCCACAAGTTTGCTTACTATTTTACACAGGTGAAAATACATTTGATTCCTGCACATACTTTAATTCAGTAAGGGCTAGTCAATTTTTAAACATCCAGTGCATGACACTACTGTAGGACCTGATTCCTGAAAACCTTTTTCAGACATTTTTATTTCCTTCATAACATTATTCTAATTTATTCATATCCTTTACAAAAGGATGAAACATTTGCTTTATACTACTTATCTCCTGTTGATGTTGACGGTGTTATCATTGCAGACTTTCTAGCACTGTCGACTTCATCCACCAGCTGTGATTCATGTGTTGACTCCCCATGTTTGGGAATTTACAACAACTCTTTGGCACTACCTCTTCCCCCTCTATCTGCAGTATGGTGTTGTCTTCATTGAAGGTCATATGAGGTTTGTCACTGTCATGGTGTTCATTTTGCAGATTCGGCTGATCCGGCTGGTTGGAATGATGCTGCTTGTGTTTGCCAAGAAGGAACATTTCAAACACATTCGAGATGTTGTGGCAGAAACAGTGGGTACCGGCATTATGGGGAAAATGGTGAGTCACTTATCCCAGATTTCATATTTGTATTCCTATTGTATTTGAACACCTGATCATACTCTTGCACAATCTGTACATTGATCAAGAAGCAACAGTTCGAACGGAACAAGGAGAAACAGAATGGTTTAAAATAAGCAAAGGTGTAAGACAAGGCTGCATACTTTCCCCCTACCTGTTTAATTTATATGCAGAATAAATCATCAGAGAAGCAGGATTGTATGAAGACAACAGAGGTGTAAAGATTGGTGGAAGACTCATCAACAACCTTCGCTATGCTGATGATACCACATTACTGGCTGAAAGTGAAGATGATCTGAAACATTTGCTTCTCACAATCAAAGAATATAGTCTCAAAATGGGCCTGCACCTTAATGTAAAGAAGACAAAGATCATGACAACTGGCATAATCAACAGGTTCATCGTTGAAGGAGAAGAAATTGAAATTGTGAACAACTTTAACTTACTTGGATCAACTATCAATAAAGAAGCAACAAGCAGTCAAGAAATCAGACGTCGCATTGCTCTTGGCAGAATGGCTATGAAAGACCTAGATAAGATTCTCAAGAGCAGAGATGTCTCTCTCCATACAAAGATTCGACTTGTTCAAGCCATGGTATTTTCAATAACATCATATGGATGTGAAAGCTGGACAATGAAAAAGATAGACAGGAAGAAAATTGATGCCTTTGAATTATGGTGCTGGCGGCGAATACTGTGTATACCATGGACTGCCCGAAGAACAAACCAGTCGGTACTAGAGGAGATCAAACCTAAGCTTTCTTTAGAAGCTCAGATGACAAGACTTATGACTTTCATATATTGAACACATCATGCGAAGAGAGAGATCATTAGAGAAAGACATCATGCTTGGCAAGATAGAAGGTCAGCGCAAAAGAGGAAGGCCAGCAATGAGATGGATCGATACAATAACAGCAGCTACGGGTACCAGTCTGTCAACAATGAGCTGCCTGACTCAAGACCGAACACAATTTAGGATAGCTATCCAGAGGGTCGCCATGAGTCGACTCCGACTCGACGGCACTTAACAACAACATTCCTAGTCTGTGTGCCCTCTGAAATGCAGTGACTGAATATACTTCTGCAATTAAAAACCATAGAATATAAATAATGATATGTATTCAGTGGCGTAAATTCCAGCCAAGCAGCACCCCATAAGGTGGGAGGGCCAAAGCAAGAAGAGGGCCCACATGGTGACAGTAAAGGCGGAGTGACAAACTTACTTTAACATGCTTGTCATGCTGTCTCCGCTGTCCTCCTCTCTTTCAGGTTTTGAGGCCTGGCTGTCATCACCTCCTGTTGCCGGACTGAAGTTTCGCAATAATAGCCACAGCTTGACTGACCTGTCAGTGGCCGGGAGATGATGGTTGCCGTGCCTCAAAATGTGAAAGAGAGGAGGAGAGTGGAAGCAGTGCAGCAAACATTTTAAAATATGCTTGCCCGCATGGTGGGGGGGGGATGCATTTTGTCAGTGGGGGCCCCCATCAAAATTTTGCATGGGGGCCCCTCATTAAAACTTCTACTACTATATGTACTATGTGGTTTTAACCTTCAAAGCAAGTTAAACTGAATAAGCAGTATGCTTTCTGGAAATGTGATTTATTAGTTCTCATTTTCTCTGTGCTTAGCCTACTGTATCTCTCTTCCAGTTTATCTCTTGTGATTGTTTTTGGTTTTTTTGTCTCTCCTTAAGTCAGTAACTGATTTAAGGACTGTCAGCAGCCCTTCCTAGTGATATTCTATAAGTTAGTATGAAGCTCCCTACCTCTGTAGCTCTGCCTCTAAAATGTGCTGCACATCTTAAGTAATGGTTTAAGTCCTCCCAGTTGATTAATGCCTTGCCTATTTTACAGGGCAATAAAGGAGCAGTAGCCGTGAGATTTGTCTTTCACAACACCAGTTTCTGTATCATTAATTCCCACCTTGCAGCCCATGTAGAGGATTTTGAGCGACGGAATCAAGATTATAAAGATATCTGTGCCCGGATGAGTTTTATGGTACCAGACCAGAACCTACCTCTGCTTAACATTATGAAGCATGAGTGAGTAACAAGTTATTTATTTATTTAACTGGTTTTGCTATACCGTTTTTCTACCAGTCAAGACGATTTCCAAGGAACAAGGTGCACAACAATGAGAAGAAAGGTGCACTCGAATTACAAGGAGCAACGTATGAGCCATGGAGCAGAAAGTGCGCTTAGAGCATAGAAGCATAGAAGGCTGCTCTAAGCATGTGAGTTACAGTGTACAGAATAAGGAGACATAATGACTCTAGGGGGCAATATGGTTGGAAAATTTCTTGGATACTAATTGAATCTTATTAAAAAATATGACTTCTCAGGTGCTCCCCATGTGTGCTGGTGTCTAGTAAGGATTTGTAAGGAAGTGGTTAGGAACAACAGCCTAGTTAGTCTGACCTCTGTGGTGAGTAAATTAATGGAAATGCTTCTAAAACGGAGGACACTGAGGTTTCTGGAATCCAACAGTTTGCAGTTTCTGAGGCAGCATGGCTTTTCTAGAGGCAGGTCTTGTCTGATGAATCTGATTCATTTCATTGACTGGGTAACCAGAGAGTTGGATTGAGGGAGAGCACTGGATGTGGTGTACTTAGATTTCAGCAAAGCTTTTCACATTGTTTCACACAGGTGACTTATAAATTGAGCACCCTAGAAATGAACCCTGAAGTGAGTGACTGGGTTATAAATTGGTTGAGTGAGAGATGAAAAAGGGTACTGGTAAATGGCGTTCACATCAAGGATAAGGATGTTACCAATGGTGTGCTGCAGAGATCAGTCCTTGGTCCAATTCTTTCAAGCATTTTTGTAAGTGATATTGTTGTGGAGAGTTGTCAGGTAAAGTTTACCTTTTTGCAGATGATACCAAAATCTGCAATAGAGTAGAGATACAGGAAGGTGGTGTTAATATGAGGAGGGATCTAGCAAAGTTAAAGAATGATCAAGAATTTGGCAGCTAAGATTTAATGTTAAACCCCCCCCAAAAAACAAAAACCCCTTGGAGTAGCTGTTCCTGTGGGGGCTTTCTCTGTATTTGTTTTTCTCTTAGTTGAGTTTTTTGTATTTCTTGGATCCCATTTCTTTGATTATGGACTATTGTATTTTGTCATTTCCTAATAATTGGTATTTCCTTTTGGGGGTTTGTTCTCTCTTATTGGGAATACTGTTGTTCTTTCTGATAGATTGGTGTAATGTATTTGGAAATTTCATAAATAAAATTTTTTAAAAAAATGCAGGGCTATGCATTTGGGCTTTAAAAATCCAAGAGAGTGGTACAGTATAGGTCTGAGGTACTTCTGGCTACGATAGAACACTGAGACCTGGGGTTGATTGTTTTTGATGATCTTAAGGTGGTCAAACAGGCAGAAAAGGTGAAAACCAGAAGAATATTTGGGTGCATAGGGAGAGGAATGGCCAGCAGGAAGGAGGAGGTGATAGTGCCTCTGTACAAATCTCTGGTGAGACCTCATTTGTAGTACTGCATGCAGTTCTGGAGACCGCACCTTCAAAGGGTGCAAAAAGCGGCTACTAAAAGGGTCAGTGGTCTTTGTCATAAAGCATATGATTGCTTTATAGAGCAGCTGGTTCAAGAATCAACACAAAGAGGAGCTATTTTTAACCTAGTCCTTGGTGGAACACAGGATCTAGTACAAGAGATGACAGTTTTGGGACCATTTGGCATTTGTAATTATAAAATGATAAAATTTGCTTTAATAAATGAAGGGAGAACCAGCAAGGAAATCCACTGCGCTAAAATTTAATTTCAAATGGGAGACTGAAAAAATGAGGAAAATGGTTAAGAAAAACTAAAAAGAGCAGGTGGAAAGATTGAGTTTATATCAGGCCTGGACATTGTTTAAAAATACCATCTTGGAAACCCAGAACACATGTATTGCATGCTTTAAAAAGGTGTAAGAAAGGCCAAACAACTGCCAGCATCGTTTGAAGATGAAGTGAGAGAGGTTGTTATAGCCAAAAAAACCTCTTTTAAAAAATGGAAAAAAAATCCAAATGAAGAAAACAGGAAATGGCGTAAGCACTCGCAAGTTAGATGCAAAGCATTGATAAGGCAGGCAAAGAGAGACTTCGAAAAGAAGCTTGCTGTGGATGCAAAAACGCAAAATACAAACTTTTTCAGTACATTAAAAGCAAAAAGCCTTTCATGGAGTGAGATGGCCCATTAGATGACAGAAGAGTCAAAAGGGCACCAAGGGAGGACAGAACCATGGCAGAGAGACTAAATGAATTATTTGTTTTGGCCTTTACTGAAGAAGTTAATAGGTAAGATACCTATGCCAGAAATTATATTGAAGGTAAGGAAGAACAACAATTGAAACGAAACAAATCTCGGTGAACATGGAGGATGTAATAGGGCAGTTTGACAAATTAAAGAGTAGCAAATCATCTGGACCAGATGGCATATATTCCAGGGTGCCACAAACTCAAAAATGACGTTGCAGACCTATGATTAGTCTACAAATTACTATCCTTCAAATCATCTATAATACCTGAAGAATGGAGAGTGGCCAACATAATGCCAATTTTTAAAAGGAGTTCTTGGAGTAAGCCAAGAATCTGACTGGCGAAACTGCTGCTGGCGCAAGGCAAAATGGTAGAAATCCTAATAAACAAAATGACTGAACATACAGATAACCATGGCTTAATGGGAGAAAGCCAATGTCGATTGAGTAAGGAAAGTCTTCCCCCACCAATCTGACATTTTTTTACAGTGGGCATAAATAGGTAGATATAGTGTATTGTGGATTGGGAACTGGTTAAGAGATAGAAAATGGAGATTAGGGCTAAATGGTCACTTTTGTCAGTGGAGAAAAGTTGATAATGTAGTACCCCAGAGATCTGTGCTGGGCCCACTACTTTTTAATGTTTTTATAAATGACCTGGAATGAGGTGAACAAATTTGCAGATGAGACAACTTTTCAAAGTTGTAAAATTACAAGAGGGTTGTGAAAAATTGCAAGATGATCTTGAGAAATTGGAAGACGGCATCCAGTTGACAAATGATATTTAATATTTATTTATTTTTATTTATTTATTACAGGCTCTTATATACCACTCTATTCAGCATCAGCGCGGTTCACAATATAACAACAGACCAGAACAACAAACTGTTTGGTTTTACAGAGAACAAGGACAGAGAACTTGGATAAAACATGGGACGTCATTACTGCAACTATTTACATGAGTATTTACAAGTATACATAACAGGATTTATTCTTAGTTTGGGTAGTGATCGAGATTGGTTAGCTGGTCAAGTAATATTGGGGGAAAAGGTGGGATTTGAGTGCCTTTCTGAAAAGGGATAGATCAGTGATAGCCCGAATCTCTGGAGGTAGGGCGTTCCAGCACTTAGGGGCAAAGAATCTGAAGGCCCTGTTAGATGTCACTGATAGGCATTTTGTCGCTGCTTTAGGGATAATTAGAACATTTGTTGATATCGTTCTCCTGGATCTGTTGGGTGGAACGGCCTGAATGAGGTCTATTAGAGAGGAGGAGGTGTTGCTTTTAGTGGCCTTGAAGGTTAGTAATAATGTTTTGAACAATATTCTGCCATGTATGGGGAGTCATGGCGAGTTGAAAAGGGTTTAATGTGGAGTGTGGGAGGCCTTGGAGAATGGCATTGGCATAGTCAAGGTGTGGTAGGGTTAAGGCTTGAAATATAGTTCGGAAGTCATCAGGATCAAGTAGGGGGCGAAGATGGCAGAGTGTCCGGATCTTGAGGTAGATTGCTCTGACTATGTTGGTTATATGTAGTTTCAAATCCATGCGTTGGTCCAAAGTGACCCCAAGGTAACGAATGGAAGGTTTTTGAAGAGCTTACTTAACTCCCTCCTCACCAGTAACCTCACTGGGTTCTTGAAGCTACAAATAACTACATTCACAAACAATGGGAAGGTTATCAAATACAGCAATAAATACAACAGTTCTATAGAAAAATACACCAAAGCTTTGTGGAGAGAAACTGAGAGAAGCACGTTCTCCCTGTTTACTCTAACTTCTTAGCCATGGTTCACTTTATTTATAAGGCTTTTTTAGATGATACAGCATAATTTCACTTTATCATTATACGTCATGTATGTATCATATTGTAGGTCAACTTATTCAGTGTGGGTCAATGTGGAGCCATAAATGGAGTCCAAGACATAATTATTTACTGTTACATGGCCATTATAAGGAGACATACAGGAATCCAAGATATAGAATGACCTAATTGACATAATTGTTTACTGCTGATAACTTGATATCTTCTAACCTTGAGCGCTTCTTGATATCTACTAATTACTAACCCTGAAAGTATTTTAGCTAATAACCCTGAGACTGCTATCTGGTATCCCTGAGACAGAGAGGCTGGGGTACAACGTGTCCTTTCTTTATTTCAGGACATGTAAACCTTCACCTAGTAAGCTAATATATGAAGTTTTATTTCTAAGCAAGGTTCTGAACAGAATTAACGCTTTCTCAGTTTTATTCAGTCTAATAGTATATGGTACCCCGTACGAATATACATGCTTTCAGTCCCTCCTCTGATTCTGTAAAGAATCATTTTTAAGTAAGGAAACTCATATATTGCCATTGAAGTGGAAATACAACTGAATTCTGGGCCAATCCATAACATTATTGCAGGGGTCAGTGATCCTACTGATTTCTGATTTAGAAAGCTGTGAAAGGTAAAGAGGTAAAAAGAAACCAGTGCTGACATAGAGAAACAATTGTCAGTACATAGAGGAGTAATACTTCTAAAATGAAACATCCCAAAATACCAAACAAAAAAATGCTAACACACCTTGCAAAGGCCTGAATACTGAATTCCAGAATGAAGGAACAAGAATCAGTGAAAGCTGAAAAGGAATTTACATAACTCTCACTTGAAATTAAAGTACAGTTACTAACTTTATCTAATTGGCCTTTCACTATTTTTCCATTATTATCAAGCATATTACAACAAAAATCAACTAGTACTCTGCATACAGCATTTTCCTTTGCTAGGAGAAAATCTAAAAACCATTCAGTTCCTGACTGCATAAGCTGACACTATGTTTACTGGACCTTGCAATTCACACTAATTGCCTAAAAAGAAACAACAGAGCAGTCACTATGACTGCATCCTGAGGGAAAACATCCCTTTTTCTTCTTAAAGATTTATTCAGGATGGATAACAAATTAATATAGTAAAGTTCAATTCACTATGGGGTATCCACCAGGGCTATATATCAAGCACCTAACCAACCTCTGAGAAACTCTGCACTATAAAATACTAACCAAAACATCAATTCTCAAATCGGAGATTACAAAATCAGCTCAACAAAAATAAAATACCAGAAGACTATGTTTCACAATATACCAAACGGTAAACCAGTGTTTGGAGAGGTTAAAAAAGAGAATCAGAAGTGCAGAGAGAAACGTTCACAGGTTTGGGGAAACGTGCAAGAACCTCAAAGTATTTGTGATCATTCTGCACATGAAAAACCCCCAAAATGCACAGTCCATAATTAACAATGCAAAAACAACTTGGACAACTTGAAAATACATCTGCAGCCCTATTGCAACAAAAGAAGAAACATGGCTGTCATGGGGCGAGCCTATAAGAACTACAGCAGGAGAACAGAAGATTGGAGGAGCTGAACAGACATGCAAAAGGTGCTCTACTTTTGCCAAATCACAAAAACTAAATTACCAAGCAGACAATATTTAAGAGAGGCAGATAACAGCAATGTCTGGCTTGTAAACAAATACAATGAGCTGCAGCAAAAATGCTGAACCGCTAAGATGTGAGATTCTGAAACTCACTGAGGACAGGATATATTCTACATACAATTACCCAATTACTCAAAACTCTCTGAGGCATGACCATTAAATTATTTCACTTTAACTCTGGTTAAGTATGCCTAGGTCTGAACTAGAGGCATCCAAAAAGGGTAGCTAGAACTACACACATGGTTCCCATTAACTGACATTACTTTGTAAATTACTGAAATATAGGAACTTGTGCATAGGATCTTCATACCTATATCTTTTATTATTCTAAGTTCTGTGTTTGTATATGTGTTTGTATATGATTATATGTCACAAAACTCCTCAAAGATCTTAGGCCTAACTCTTGGTAAACTTCCATGCTGAGGAGCTGTCACTGTTGGAAGACAAGCAACAAACTTTGATAACTTACAATGTTTTTCCCATCAAGTGTAAGTGTGCCTCAAAAATATTTGGATATTCCTTCTAACATCCTCATGATTCTGAATACAATACTGCTTCATTAATAAATTGCCACAGCACATCTAGAACCAGATTAGGAAATATGCATAGCCAATATGCATAGCAATAAAAATATTCTCAAAAATATTCTAAGACAAACTAAATATATACCTATTCTTCTTAATACTCTTCTTAAAATGATGAAGAGATATACTATCGCTATACTGGCCCTCTAATTCTCAATTACTTTATTAAGTAGAGGTTCAGTACCTAAAGGTCATTGCATATATATCAGGAAAACACTAATCTAAACTATCCTCATCCCTCTAGGTCTTACTGTAAATACATAAAAACATTTTACATGCTATATAAAAGTATTTTTTTTTACATGAATAGTCCATAAAGAATTTACTTAATACAATAATCTCTTTGTAATGTCTCTGTTGTTCTTTCAGAAAATACTTTGAATCATAAAAGTCCTTTTCTTCAATATCACTATTTGTCCAATAAGACTCTGCGTTGCAAACTCTTGATTCACCGACACAGGAAGCCACTTTCTGGACTTGAGAGGGGGCCACTGTATAAGATGCATTCGTTGAGAATATCTTCTCACTTTACAAGCTGAATATCCCACCAAGAACACACGACATGGACCAGGAACTCCGGAGCTGGGAGTGTCTTCGGATGCAACTTTAAGCAGGACCCAATCGAGTGACTTCATCTCTGCTAAAATAATTCTGCGGATCCCGGATATAAAGAACTTGTCATCTCGTTAAGGAGTCACTTGCAATAAAAGAAAAACAAACAGGGCTGAGTGCAACCATACACAATAAGTTGAGATAGCGCTGCGCAACACCGGGTGTCTGGGATAACTGCCAAGGCATTCATTAATTATTTCAAATAGTGTCCGGGGAAACACACACCGCCATAAGGGCTAAAAAGGAAAAGCTTTTATTCAATCGGAGGCTGTATCAAAGCGCCCTATTAGGGACACCGTCTCCCTCCTCTGATACAGAAGAGATACCAAAACAGGGTGCAAAATAAAAACATTCAGCAGGCATATATCACTTTCCCTACACTAGCCCTACAATGTCAATCCAGAACACAGTTTCAAAAAAAACCCAAAAAACAAGATGCATAATCACAGCGATAAGCTTCCGCTGCAGAAACAAGGCAGAAACAGACGATCAGGGTAAATAAACAGATGATTCGTTTCCCAGCTGCCCTGGCGAACTTCACGAAGTCCAAAAACTGGGTTTCAAAAGAAGTATCTTCAAAGGGAGATAAAAGAGAAAATAAAGTCATCTTTAACAGTGCTACATACGGTGACATCTGTGACACAGATATCAGAAAAGAGTCTTTTCGGTTCACCGAATAAGGCCCCTTGGATTTCAAAAATCGTGACGTGTGCTGGCAAAAAAACACCAGGAAATCATTGAGATTCAATTGTAAAAATCAGAACTACATAACCATAGCAGAAGTTACTTCATTAACTCACTTTGAATAAAAGCTCACTGGCTTACAGCCAGTTGCGAAAATTTACAAGAACACACAGAAAACAAGGACATCAGAAATAGCTACAAACAATTTGAATAGCTTACAATAACCATGGCACTCTTCCCAGTACATTTTTGTTTTACATTTACATTTAAAACATGGCGCATTTCCCAGCACATTGCAACCATTAAAAAAAACAAACCTTCTACTGCGATAACGGAAAGACAGAGAGACTTTCTGATCCTTCTGACCAGAGAGTGTTAGGACAATTCCCAGAACATTACATTTTTACAAGACACCGCAGTTTAAACAGAATTAACCCTCAAACCTAACTGACCAGTATAAACTAATAAAAGGCATAAATCTGACCAATGACATAAGTAATTCAGTTTACATTAAAAACAAATCATTCACATAAGAAATTAAAAAGGGATGGTTGAGTTTCTCATCAGATAACGCAGTTTCTAGGGCCTTTGCAAATATGCAAGACTAACCTTCAAAAAGAGCAGATAAAAACAAAACTGCATTTTTCTTTGCCAAGTCATAAGCAAATCGCAAATCCACAACAAAAGTCCAGGGAGAAATTGGCAAAATCACATTATGTACAGGTTCTGCACAAGTTTATCAGCGTCTTACCGTACAGCCTTCTACAGACAGTCTCACTTGTAGCACAGAAAGAGTTGAAGTCTCACATAATGATGTTGCAGGATACACGTGTTTGGAAATCTGCAAGCACAGACCAACTTTCTTCACCAGCGGCTGCTGGCAATGGACACAGCTGACAGTCGAAGAAACAAAACTTCAGGTCTCACGGCGATAACACAGGCGGGATGAAAGCATCTGATATCTGATCCCAGCACTGTAGATGAAAGTTTTCCAAGATAACGATGCTTTGCACCTGCAGGAAACAGCACTTCAGAGGAAAGAAACACAACTGACAATGTGCGACATTTTATCCCGGGGCAGCCCACAGAGCAAATAGAAGTCTTCTGAGATCAGGGTGAATGGCTGGGACATCCGCGCCACAGAGAAACTACAGCTGAACAGTAGTAGGGAAAACATTTCTCTGACCATCCCCCTGCTCTGATTCCGGAGACAGTTTTCGCTTGCAAAAGCTCAATGACAAGCTTATCTGAACTGTCTCGCTGAAGATTCCTCTGACTTTCTCGCGCTCCAATCCAGTGCAATGTAGACGTAGTAATTTCTTAGAAAAAACAAAAACAAAATATGACCTGGACAGAATTAATGACACCCTTCACTATTTGGTTGCACAACTACTGGCAGTGATGACAGCCTCCAAATGTTTCATGTAGTTATCTATGAGTTTTGTACACCTGTTTGCTGGTAGTTTCTCCCACTCTTCAACTGCAATTTGTTCCAGCTCATGAGTATTTCCAGGATTTTGTTTACAAATGGCAAATTTCAGCTGTTTCCAAAGGTTCTCAATTAGACTGAGATCAGGACATTGCTGACCAGTTTAAAATGGTCCATTTGTTCCTTTTTAACCCTGGAATTACCAAGATTTTTTGCACACACTGAATACCGTTGGGGTCATAAATGACCCCACAACGAATTTTAATTGTTAACCATGAAAATTTAGACTAAACAGACAAAATATTATTCCGAATTAATTATTTATTATATGAAGGTTAAATGTTTTGAAATTTAATGCTTTATCATAAAATTACATGAAGAAGAGTTGCCATGAAAGCAGTTTTTGCATGCACTTGATGAACACAGTAAAGTACTACAGTCATTTGCATGAGACACAGACAATTTCTGAATGTTCTTTGCAAACATTGCGCTTGCAGGAGGTGCAAACTATGTTGCTTTTCTTGTCTTTTTCTCTGGAACAGCAGTGACACCTTGCCCTTTTCTTTGGGATCCCGACATTGCAAACAGCATCAGTGGCTTCTTCAATGCTGGAAGAAGTCTTGCTGCAATTACTCTGAAGCAGCTGCTTTCCTAATTCCAAGACGAATAGACGACGTCTGTTCTTTGACTTGGACTGCCATTCTGGATTTAGTGACATCCAAACAATGAAGGCGTTCAAAGCACTGATGTCCAACATGTTGTAGAAGATTGTCACTGGCCAGCGTCTTGTCATTCGTTTTGTGGTATACGTGCGCAACATTTGATCTGCTGTATCTACTCCACCTTTACTAGAATTATAGTCCAAGATCATGCTTGTTTTTTTGTCTGGACGTGTGTTATCTACTTCTTCTTGATCATGCAAACTACTCAGAAGAACAACCACTTTTCCTTTCTTCGGGCAATAGGAAACCAGAGTGGTGTCATCGCGAAAGGCAAACAGTGAAGTGAATACCTCGCGGCCCTTTGCTTTTACAAATTCTGGAGGTAATTCTTTTCTGTTCTTTCGAATTGTCCCCAAAAGTGTCATTTGTTTTTCTAGCAATTTCCGTGACAGGGATAAACTGCAGAAGAAATTGTCAACAGTAACGTTTCTGCCAGATCGTGCCAATCCTTCAGTGAGTTGCAGCACAACCCTTTCACCCTGATTCTGTTCCCTGTTTTGTCCGAGTTCCCTTCCTGTATGTACTTGAAGACGCAGAACATATGACGTTGCACTGTCACACAACATCCATAGCTTTATGCCGTATTTCCCAGGTTTGCTGGGAATATATTGTCTGAACAGAACACGGCCACGAAATGTAAGCAGTTGCTCATCCACGGTAACATTTTCACCAGGAACAAAGGCATCACTTAGAGTTGCTTCCCAGGTATCAAAAACGTGTCTGATTGGAGCAAGCTTATCCACGCCTCGTTGTTCACGTCTGTTGGTTGCATCATCAAATCCGAGAGCACAAGAAATTTGCTGAAAATGGTTACGGGCCGTATTTTTGCCGAAAACAGAACGACCATCTTCAAGGTTTCACAACTGAACTATGGATTCATTTTGTAACTTGTACACGCCTGAGAGGATCAGAAGTCCAAGAAAACGTTGAAATTCTCCATCTGTCAAATCGTTCCAGGTGTCGTCATAAATGTGTCTTCCTTGTTTGCTCATCCACATCATGATTTCATTCAATAAGTTCTTCCTCATGAACAAGTGGAATGCTGCGAGAAGGCCATCAACATTTCGTACAGCATATCTTGTAGGACCTTGTTGTACGGGCATGACTTTAGCTCTGGCATATCTTTCAGCAGCTTGCTTTATAGGTTTCCTGTTCCATGATGTGGCATCCTTAGATACATAGGCTTCAATGGCAGCATTTGTGCTTATAGTTGATGACCTCTTAGCTCTTCTATGACCACAACTAAGATTCCTCACAGATGATACTGACACCGAGGACTCCTGCCTTCTTCCCCGTCAAGCACAGCCTCGACCTTTGCCTCGACCTTGACTCTTTGCTGCAGGCGATGTTACCGGCTCAACATCAGTCTCACATTCACTTGGCGACCAACTGCTGTCGCCATCTGAATCATGACTGTCATCAGATTTATCGCCCGAACTTGGCTGATATGCTTCTTCGCTTGCTGAATATGCTGCATCATCAGACGACTCAGAGCCATCACTGTCAGCATCTCGTTGCAATATTTCTCTTACTTGGGCAGCTGAATACTTTCGTTTTGACATCATAAACAATAACCTAAAATAAATAAACAAAGATAAAGTTGAATAAAACGCAAAGCAGTTTTACTATAGGTGTACAATAATCATGATGAACGAGCTGAAAGCCTTTAGATTTCATCAGAAATAATGAGAACACGTATGATATCAATTACAGAAAATGTGTAATTTTCATAAAATAAGAGTACAAAAAATAAATGATACATAATTAATGATAAATACCTTTGTCAGATCAAAAAATTAACAAAACTGCAAATTGTATCACGATCCAAACCGGACGTAAGCAACTGGGGTCAAAAATGACCCCACTGCTACTCTGTGCTGCAATTCATCACTAGCGTCACCTAGCGGATGAAAATTATTTCTCTCATGGTGCAATATAAAGAGAATATTGACATGTGAAAAGTCATAAAAAGATTGCGTTCTTGAACAACTAGTTTCCGAGATACGCGTTGTGAAACTTGCAACGGGGTCACTTTTGACCCCATCGGTACTCCCAGGATTAACCATTCTTTTGTACTTTTGGACGTATGTTTTGGGCCATTGTCCTGCTGGAGGACCATTGACCTTCAACCCAGTCCTAGCTTTCTGACACTGGGTAGCACTTTTTGCTCCAAAATACCTTAGTAGCCCTCTTTCTGCATGATTCCTTTAATACATTCCAAGCCACCAGTTCCTGAGGCAGAAAAACAGTCCCACAACATTATGGAACCTCCACCATCTTTAACTGTAGGAAGGGTGTTTTTTTTTTCTTTCAAGCTTCATTTCTTCACCTGTAAATGTGTCACTCATTTGCATTGCCAAAGAGCTCAAATTTGGCTTCATCTGTCCACAGAACATTTTCCCAGAAGGATTGTGGTTTCTCAGTGTGGGTTTGGGCAAAGATAAGGCATGCCTTTTTATGTCTGTCTTTGAGCAATGGGGTCCTCCTTGTCCTTCACCCATGAAGTCCTTCTTTGTTTAGTGCACGACGTATGGTGCAGGTTGAAACCACCATTTCAGACTGCTCCAGGTCAGCTGTAAGCTCTTTGGGTGTTCGACGTGGGGTTTTCCAAACGTTCAAACTAACCTTCAAAGACTACTTGGATTAATTTTCCTCTTCCCATCACATCCTGGGAGGTTCTAAACAGTTCCATGAGCAGAAAATGTCTTAACATTGTGAACTGTAGATACAGGAATTCCAAGATCTTTGGAGATGGCCTTCTACCCCATTGAACTTTGATGTTTGGTGATCATGGCTTTTCTGACTGTCTCAAGCAGCTCTCTTAGTTATTTATTTATTTAGCTGTATTTATATCCCGCTTTTCACTGGGTCAAAGCGGTCAGGCAACTCTCTTGTCTTCAGCATTGTAAAAATGAAACAGGGAGTGAATGTGGCCATCTTTAAATTAGAGCTATCTAGTGTGTAAAGTCATAATTGTACCAATGGGTGCTATTAATATCTCAACCCATATATCATTCACCGCAACTGTATTATTTTGTCGGGATCCACCGGCTCAAGTGGGAGAGATGGAAACTCTCCCCTCAACGCCGGAAGAACCCGTTTTATCCAGTGAATAAATTCACACAAGCTCGTGAAAATAGTGTAACCACACTTATCTTAAATGCAGGCAATATTTATCCTCTGTAGATGTCGGGTTTAAATATGCACGACATGCATGTTTCGGGCCCAAAAAGAGCCCTGTGTCAAGTGTTCCATTCAGCAGTCAAAATCAATCGCCTTAAAGAACGCCGAACCCAACGGTTCTTATACGTAGCTATAATGGCCGCAGATTGGTCCATAAATTTGCATCATATGACTGGGGACGTGAACAGACATGCCCAATCATAACCAAGAGTAGGACAAAGTCCATTTAAAGGGACCTTTTGAAAAAGTTCCCCCAGATTATGACAGTCAGTATGGATATAAATAAAAAAATCATCACCTTGTTGGAAATTATAACAGACTCCACCACTCAACTCCTGTTCCAAATTAAGACCCATTGGGATGACATAATGAAGCTGGAAAATCCAACGCTGTTCACGCCATTGTAATAGGCGTTCACGATCACCCCCCCCCACCCCCCCCCCCCCCGGGGATTGGCAGGCACCAAATCAATAATTAAGAATCTAAAATCACTGAAAGAATGGTTCCTCAGAATACAGTGCTCAACCACCGGTGCCGAAAGGATCTTTTGTCTAATTCTAGAGGCATGCTCACCTAGTCGGACTTTAACCGGACAAATCGTCCTGCCAACATAAATAAGATCACAAGGGCAAATAAGTAGGTAAACCACAAAACTGGATTGACATGTGGATGCCCCCATAAAAGAAAAGAACTTATCAAAGTGGGGTGAGACCATTGGATACCCTCCAAAGTGGTATCACAAAATTTACAATGACGACAAGCCCAGTGACCTTGTGTGAGAGTACTCTCCAAGCCAGTCTGAGATCCTGGTACCGGATGAACCAACCAATCTCTCAAATTTTGGCCCCTAGTATAGACAAATCTGACCGTTTTTTGAAAACAGGTGTGCATTTGTAAAATCTACCAATATTTTCTCAAAAGACTGGTTACTTGAGACATATGAGACATAAAAGGTAAAACGCCTGTAATGACATCTGATTCTTTTTCAGCTTCCGAAGGGTTGAGATATTTATAGCACCCATTGATATGATTATCAATGACTTTACACAGTAAATAGCTTCAATAGTAGTCATTTGATCTCTGGAGGTTTATTTCTATTGATCCTTAAATTAGAGGCATATTTCATTGTTTAATTCAAGTCATGTGAGTACTGACAATTGATCACAGGTGTGTCTTATTGCAGTGGGAATGTGGTTCTGTTCAAACTGATTTGAATTGTTTATAAATGCGTCAGTAATCATGTCCTAACTCATCAATTGAGGACCCAAATTTGGCAGTCCAATTAATACAAATAATGTGAAACTACCAACCAATGTTCAAGACTTTTGTCGGGACCAGCGTCAAAGGGAGAGAAGAATATCCATCCCTGCATCAGTGGTGTCTCCTATTAATCGTTTTTTAATGAATGCAAAATGTGACTTATCTTAATAAGGCATGTTTGAAGTAAGAAGATGATAAAAAGGAATCCACTTAGAATGTGACCCACATTTCGAGCCGCTAAAAAGGCCCTGTTTCAGTTGCGCTGAAAATTTTGTTGGATCTGGAATTCAGCAGCACCTGAAGCAGACACCCTTTTAGCAGTTCAAAACATAGCTCGTGTTGTGAGGGAGATAAGGTTTCTAGATGAAATAAATGACTGCTTCTTGGAGCAGCTGGTTCATGAACCGACCAGAGGGAAAGCCATTTTGGACAGTCCTAAGTGGAACACCAGATCTGGTGCAAGAGATAAGGGTGTTGGGGCCACTTGGCAATAGTGATCATAGTATGATCGTGTTTTATTTAATTAATGGAGGAGGGATGGTAAGGAAATCCACAGTACTACCTTTTAACTTTCAAAAGGGAGATTATGATAAAATGAGGAAAATAGTTAAGAAAAAACTAAAAGGAGCAGTTGCAAAGGTTAAAGACTTACATCAAGCTTGGGGGATGTTTAAAAATACTATCTTGGAAGCACAGACCAGCTGTATTCCATGCTTTAAGAAAAGTGGAAGGAAGTCCAAAAAACTGCCAGCATGGTTTAAAGGTGAGGCCAGAGAGGCTGTTGCCAAAAAAGCATCTTTCAGGAAATGGAAAAAAGAGCCAAATGACGAAAACGGGAAAAAGCACAAGCACTGGCAAGTTAAATGCAAGGCATTGATAAGGCAGGCAAAGAGAGAATTTGAGAAGAAGCTTGCTGCGGAAGCAAAAACGCGTAATAAAGACTTTTTCAAGTACATTCGTAGCAAAAAACCTTTGAAAGAGTCATTTGGACCATTAGATGATAGAGGGGTAAAAAGGGCAGTAAGAGGGGACAAGGCTATAGCGGAGAGACTGAATGAGTTCTTTGCTTCGGTCTTTACTGAGGAAGATGTAGGGATGTTGCCCATGACTGAAATGGTATTTAAAGGTGACACTGTGGAAGAATTGAAAGAAATATCGATACACCGGGAAGATGTATTACAACTATTTGATAAACTGAAGAGTAGCAAATCACCTGGACCGGATGGTATACATCCAAGGGTGTTAAAAGAACTGGAAAATGAGATTGCAGACTTGCTATTAGTAATCTGTGAACTATCATTAAAATCATCTGTAATACCTGAAGATTGCAGGATCGCCAATGTAACGCCAATTTTTAAAAAGGGTTCCAGGAGTGATCCGGGAAACCACAGACCCGTGAGCCTAACGTCAGTACCGGGAAAAATGGTAGAAACCATCATAAAGAACAAAATTACTCAACATGTAGATAGTGTGACGATGAGAGTGGTGTTGAACAGATGGAAACAGAGGAAAATAGGGAATATGCCTTACAGGCAAGGTTTCCACAGGGTTCAAGCTTCAGATAAACTAAAGAAACACATACTAGCTGAGGCTGAGCCACGCCCAAGCCCTAACGTAGGTGCAGGTTTGAGCTCTAATCACAGGCACATGTGCAGGGAGCAGGGAGTGGTGGCAGGAAAGCAGCTTTTTAAGCCGGCCTCAGTGAGAGCAGAAGGAGGAGAAGGAGAAAGTGCAGCTGAGAGTCCAGCAGCTGTGAAGTCAGAAGGTTCAGGAGCAGTGAAGCCTGGTTCAAGGAAACCAAGAGAAGGCAGACATGGAAAGCTTTACTCCACGTGGGAAAAAGGTTTTAGCAACCAAAGAAGCAGTTCTAAGGTGAAAGGTACGCCTGCTTCAGAGTCCAGCAGATGGATAGCTGGGGACGTTGCTAATGAGCTGAGCCAGACTGCAGAGCAGAGTGTGCAAAACCCGGTTCCAGGAACCCAAGCTGAGAAAAGGTGGGTGCAAGCAGTTATAGACAGAGATAACCAGAACGCAGCCTCGAGCAGAGAGATAGACCTGAATACAATTAAAGTATTAAAGAAACTGTTCCAAGACAGAAAAGCCTGCTCTCAAGGTACAACCAGTTCTTATCCAGGAGAGCAGCTTTTAGAGGAACTCCAGACGTTTCTACAAAACAGTAAGTTTGAACGTGTTGTTGAAAACCCAGGGGAAGATAAGCAATGTATGGTGCAAGAGGACATGCAGATTGATCCTTGTGAGGAAGATTCTGGGTGTAATGAAGCACCGATGGATTGTTCTCTATGTAGAAGGGAAGTTTAATTATTGCTAAGAAAAGGACTGAGACAGGAAGTCTTTGAGGAACAATATTGTACTTAGCTAGGAGAAAGCTAAGACCTTCTGTTAAACTAAAGAACACTCACTGAAACCTGAGTTTATTAACTAAAGCTACATTGGATATAAATGGAATGAATTTGCCTGGTTTGAATGATAAGGCGTAGCTGTGAATTAATAAGCTGAAGAATTAGCTGGGAACAGCTGTGATGTGAAAAGGTGTTTTCAATTCTGAGGTTCCCGATGCAATTTTTCTTCCTGTTACCTTTGGAGAATAATCCTATTTTGCCTTGTGTTTGAATTTGATGTGAAAGGGGAACCCAAAATAAATTTTCTTGTTTTGCCTGAACAAACCCGAGTGGTCATACTACTTTGTCTTTAAGTAAGAACTACAACTCCCAGAATTCCCTGGTGGAGAAAATCAGTGACTCTTTATTTAAGGACAAATAAGGCAGCCCTTTTTGCCCTAAGCCTCTGGCCTAGGCAAGGGGGTACGACAATAGTCATGACTTAATGGGAGACAACCAACATGGCTTTAGACAAGGAATATCTTGTTTTACTAAACTGTTATGTTTTTTTTTGAAGGTGTGAATAAACAGGTAGACAATGGTGAGTTGGTTGATATAGTGTATCTGGACTTTCAGAAAGCCTTTGACAAGGTCCCTCATCAGAGACTTTTGGCAAAACTAAAAAGTCATGGGATAGGAGGCAGTGTACTATTCTGGATCAGGAACTGGTTAAAAGATAGAAAGCAGAGGGTAGGGCTAAATGACCAATTTTCCCAATGGAAAAAGGTGAATAGTGAAGTACTCCAGGGATCTGTGCTGCTTTTTGACATATTCATAAATGACCTGGAAAAGGGAATAGCGAGTAAGGTTATCAAATTTGCAGATGACACAAAACCATTTAAAGTTGTTAAAACCCAAGAGGATTGTGGAAAATTGCAAGAGGATCTTGATAAATTGGAAGACTGGGCATTCAAATGGCAGATGAAATTTAATGTGGACAAGTGCAAAGTTATGCACCTAGGAAAGAACAACCCAAACTATGGTTACACGATGCAAGGTTCCACATTGGGAACTACCAGCCAGGAAAAAGATTTAGGCATCATCGTGGATAACATGTTAAAACCCTCCACCCAGTGTGCAGCAGTGGCCAAGAGAGCAAATAGAATGCTAGATGGTATAAGGAAAGGAATGGAGAATAAAACAAAGGATATTATAAATATCGTTCCATGGTGCGACCGCACCTTGAATATTGTGTTCAGTTCTGGTTGCCGTATCTTAAAAAGGATATAGTGTTGTTAGAAAAGGTACAGAAAAGAACCACCAAAATGGTAAAGGGTATGGAAGGATACTCCTATGAGGAGAGCGAAAAAGGTTAGGGCTCTTCAACCTGGAAAAGAGACGACTGAGGGGAGATATGAAAGAGGTGTATAAATTAATGAATGGAATGGAACGGGTAAGCGTAGATTGATTGTTTGTTATCAGAATATAAAAAGACTAGGGGACATGCAGTGAAGCAACAGGGTAACCTGTTTAAGACAAATAAGAGAAAACATTTTTTCACTCAACGTGTAATCAAACTCTGGAATTTGTTACCAGAGGATGTAATAAAAGCTGTTAGTGTAGCTGGGTTTATAAAAGGTTTGGACAAGTTCCTTGAGGAAAGGTCCATAAACCATTATTAAAAGGGACCCAAGATATCACTGCTTGACCCAATACAAGCATTTATTTATTTATTTATAGTCTCTGCTATTCAGCATCAGTGCGGTTTACAATGAACAATGATTTACACATTTCCGATGGTACTTTGTGTTTACAGTTGAACAGGTAATACAACTTGGATAACAGGGGTAACTATTTACAATTTATAACATTATTGTGATCTCCTTTTTGGTTTCAGTCATGGGGGTTTTGGGTGGCTTGTGCGGTTGGTGCTGTGTCTGTGTTGGTTACTGGGTAATACAGGAGGAAGAGGTAGTGCTTCAAGGCCTTTCTGAACTGAAATAAGTCTGGGATTGCTCGGATGCCGTGAGGGAGGCTGTTCCAGCACCTTGGTGCACAGAATTGGTAGGCCCTGCCTGCTGTTGCCTTGGTGCATTGTGTTATTGATTTTGGGACTATCAGGGTGTTGAGAGCCACTGACGTCTGTCCCTATTGTGGGGTGTCGTCTGGATTAGTTCTGTTAGTGATGCAGACGAGAGCCCTTTGATGGCCTTGAATGTAAGTAGTAGGGTCTTGTATGTGAGTCTACTTTGTATCGGGAGCCAGTGGAGTTGTTTTAGGATGGGTGAGACATGGTCTTTCCTGGATGCTCCGTGTAGGACTCTTGCTGCGGCATTCATTGCCAATTGCAGTGGATTCAAGGTGGCTTGAGGGAGACCTTGCAGGATTGAGTTTGCATAATCAAAATGTGGTATGATTAGTGCCTGATAGATGGTCCTGAAATCGTCTGGCTCCAGCAGGGATCGTAGGTGTCTGAGGGATCAGATTTTATGGTATACCGCTCTTACAATGTTTCCTATGTGCGCTTTCATATCCAAGTGCTGGTCTAAGGTGACACCGAGGTATCTGATAGTGGGCTTTGTCTGGAGGTCTGCTTCCTTCACTTTTAAGAAGGACGGAGCGGTGAAGTTTCGGTTCCTTGTAATGAACAACACCTCCGTTTTCTTGTGTTGGATCCTGAGGTTTTGGGATTGCAGCCAGTTGGACACTTCATTTATGCAATTTGTTAATGGTGTGAGGTCGAGGTTCTCTATTGAAAACGACATGTATAACAGCACGTCATCAGCGTATATCAGGCAGTTAACACTGAAGGACCGGATCAGGTTGCAGATAGGCTGCATGTATATATTGAACATCAGGGCGGAGAGGGAGGACCCTTGTGGGACACCTTGCTTTTGGTGGAACGGATCTGATGATGTATCGCTGGATCGTACCTGTTGCCATCTGTCGGAAAGGTAGGACCTGCACCACTCAAGTGCTTTATCGGTGATTCCCTTCTCCATGAGTCGTTCCAGGAGGCGCTCGTGGCTCACGGAGTCGAACGCTGCTGCAATGTCTAGGAAGACAAGGACGAACCCTTGGCGGATGTTGTCAGTGCCTGTTATTATGCTGCTGAAGAGTGTGGTGAGAAGTGTTTCAACACCGTGGGCTTCTCTGCATGGGTCCAGTGGTGCGTTGGTTTCTATGTGATCTTGGATTTGTCTTTGTACTTCCTTTTCCATTATTTTTGCGAGTAACGGTATGCTTGATATTGGTCTATATGATTCTGGCTTCTGAGGGTCGAGCTTGTTGTTTTTTAGTAATGGTCTTATGGATGTGTGCTTGAGGGTACGTGGGAAAGCCCCTGTTGTGAATGATTGTTCCATGAGTCTGGATATGAAGGGACTGAGGTCGGACCGAAGTTCTTTGATCCAGAACGCAGGGCATGGATCGGTTTGGGCGGTGGTCGTGTTGATGCCAGCAATGGTGTCCTCGATGCGTTGTTTGGGCGGTATTGTGAAGATGGTGAGTGGTGTTTGATCGCATGGCTCAAGGATAGTGCTAGTTGCTGGGTTGTTGTTGATCTGGCAGAGTTTGGATTGCAGATAGTCTGCGAATGTTTGAGGGTGGATTTCATTGAGGAACCTGTGTCTTTTGGGGAGACTGCTAGACCTAGATTGGCCACTGTTGAAAACAGGATACTGGGCTTGATGGACCTTGATCTGACCCAGTATGGCATATCTTATGTTCCTTACGAGAAGATTTCCTTTTATCATCTTCTTCCTTTAAGCGCATCTTATTACGATAAGTCACATTTTGCATTCAATAAAAAACGATTAAAAGGAGACACCGCTGATGCTGGGGTGGATATGCTTCTCCTCTGATGGTGGCCTCGACAATAATCATAGCCTGGCTATGTCCCAGTTTTTATACTATTTCCTGCTATTTCCTTTTTTAATTGGTCTTGTTTTATTTGATTCTTTTATGTATGAAATATATTTGCATATCTCCAGGAACAAGCAGGGATGTAGTCTACACATACGGGTGACGTCAGTACCGACAGAGCCCACGTGGGAATGCTCCCAGCGTCCAGTAGGAAAGCCTTTGGGAGCATCCCACTGCGCCTGCGTTGCTGCCTTCCCAACTCTCCCACCTCAGTTCTTTGTTTTCTTTGGAGCCAGCAGGAAACAAATCCTGTCACCGCAGAAAATTCTTTAATTCTTTGTTTTTTGTGGTTTACGTCTGCCTTCCTGTCAATGCCGTACCGACAAAAGTCAGTTATTTCTTTCTTAAAAAAGCAACAAAAAGAAACCCCCTTATAGAATTTTTCTTCAGGCGCATTGACGCCATCTTAGCCCTTAAGTCTTCCATGTTGTCTACTGATAATATGGACAAACCAGCTAGTGGTTTTAAGAAATGTTCTAAGTGTGGCAGTACCATTTCTGCTACTGATACCCATGACTTGTGTCTTAAATGCCTTGGGCCCGATCACCAACTATCAGAATGTCCTCTGCGTAAGAAGATGACAGAGAGGCCTACAGAATCGAGCCACAAAGTTGGAATCACTCTTTGCCTCAGATGCAGTTTCTTTGGCATCGACGTCATCGAGGACACCTTCTTCCTCTCATGGATCTCAGGTATCGAAACATAAGTCGTCTTCGAAGACAGGCCGCTGCCCCTCCCCCTCCCCCAGGATAGATCTTTCTAAACATTGAGATGCCTTGAGCATTGCCCAGGAGGTGGATGGGCTGGCCAAACAACTCTGGCGAAAGGACCTTTCCTCCAAAGCCATCGAGGGGTTCCAGGATGCTCCTGAGGCCTCCACCTCCAGAGAGCTCCTGGTGCCATGCTCTGGGACGGTAGCACACATCTCCGGCACCGATACCCAAGCATAGGCGGGCTCTATGGATCACCATATTCTCAACATAGAGCAGAGCTTGGCGGCTCTGCTAGCAGCTTCGGTTCCGGTAAAATCCTTACCGGCGGTACCGCCAACATTGGCACCGTCCACAGTTCCGATGCAGACCACATCGGGTTATATGCTGCTTGCTGCGCTGCCGTCCATGCCTACCCTCTAGTCCATTCCTGGTACCAAGGTATTGGTTAGGCAAGCCCCCCGTTCTGATACCGATTTCGCTCGGTACCAGGCCTTGGCGGAGCATGGACATCGTTCATGCTGATACTTTTGAGTTTTCCGACATGGATTCTTCTGATAACGAATCGATCGATACCCGAAGACTTCAAAGTCTTCCGAAAGACCCTTCTTCTTCACCAGAGTGGTGTATGTCCCCTCCCGAGGATATATCCTTTCAGGAATTTATTTGAGACCTAGCTAAGGGCCTTTCCATTACAATCACATCCAAGACAGAGCCCAGAGCAGAGAAATTGGAGATCCTCCAATACCCTAAAGCTCCTAAGGGGAGGCATCCACTTTCCAGATTTACTGCATCCTCCATGATCTCATGCTCCGTATGTGGGAAACGCCCCTTACTATTTCTCCCCATACTCGACAACTCGATACCATGTATTGAGTACCGAGTTGTCCCGACTTTCAAAAGACGCAGCTTCCACATCATTCAATGGTAGTGCAATTGGCAGTGCATTGAATCAAGAATTCTAAGGCACATTCTTCTAATCCTCCAGCTAGAGAATCGAGGACTCTCAATGCTTTTGAACGTAAGTGTTTTCAAGCTTCCATGCTTTCAGCCGAATAAGTTCATACATCCTCTACATGGGTATGTTCCTCAAGGAGGTTACCAGAGATCTTGAATCAATGGCCCCTCTTCTTCCTGATGACAAGAGGGCTGACTACCTTACTCTGGTCAGACATGCCCAGAATGTTTCAAAGTTTGTCAATAGAGCAACCTTTGATTGTTTTGAGTGCACTAGCAGAGCCACTTCAATCTACATCAGTGCACGCAGAATTGCTTGACCTCAAGCGTCAAATCTTGAATAATGGGTTCAAGATAAACTGGGCAATATTCCTTTCACAGATGAAAACCTGTTTGGCAAGGACTGGTAGGATAAGGCTTCTCAGAGTCTGAGAACACCACTCTCAATAGGCTGTCTAAGACTACAGACAACCCTGCTAGGAAGAAAAGAGCTGCAAAGAAAACCTTCTTTGGTAAGAAGAAAATGTTTTACCCTTCTTACATTCCTGCTTCTCAATACCAACCTCAGGGTACCCAAAGGAGGCAACAGGCTCCCAAACAGCAGAAGAAGTCGTCCTAAAGCTCAACCAGCTACGCAGACCCAATCTGCATCTGGTTTTTTACTTTTTCCTAGAGAATATGGCCACTCTGCCTCTGGAGAACCCCCACCCCCTCCACATAACAGGCAAACGTTGTCATTATGCCCACAGGTGGCATCTCATCACTTCAGAGCAGTGGACATTAAACCATAGTGAGAGAAGGGTACAGATTTCATTTGCAAAGCCTGCCCCCCATCCCCTGTAGTGGGGGAATATCAATCTCAACCCCTCCTCCCTCACTGCTCTCCTGCTTCAGGAGGTGACTTTTCTTCTCTCACAGGGTGCCATAGAAGTTCCCACATTTCTGCAAAAGACTGGTTTCTATTCTCCGTACCTTCTCATACCAAAGAAAAGCGGAGGATACAGACCCTTCCTAGACCTCAGGAAATTAAACAAGTTCCTAGTCCATGAGAAGTTCAAGATGGTCTCACTAGGGACTCTCTTGTCCTATCTCCAGAGTCGGGACTGGCTGTGTTCTCTAGATCTAAAAGAAGCATATACAGATATCTTCATTCATCCAGAACACAGGACGTATCTCTGTTTCATCTTTCAGGGAAAACATTACCAGTATAAAGTCCTACCTTTTGGACTTGCCTCTTCACAAAGTGCATGGCAGTCGTGGCCACATATCTAAGAACTCTGGGGATATTTGTCTTCCCTTACTTAGACGACTGTTTGGCTCATAAAGGCCAAGCACCTGTCAGGAGGATCAGCAATCTCTTCTCTGTACAATACAAGTCCTGCAACATTTGGGATTTGTAATAAACCTTCCAAAATCCCATCTCACTCCTACTCAAACACTGAAGTTCATAGGGACCCTCCTAGACACTCTCCTACCCCAATCCTACTGTTTCCCTCTCCTTCAGTTGGCATCTCAGGCCCGACTCAAAGATCACATGACGGCCTGAGAGAGCTACAGCTTCTAGGTCATATGCCCTCAACAGTACACATAGTTCCATATGACCATCTGCATATGTGCATAGTTCAATAGACTCTTGCCTCCTAGTGGAAGCAGGTCTCAAGACGTTTCAGGGACAGGATCCAAGTCACTGCCCCTCTGGCTGCATCCCTTCAATGGTGGTGTGCCCCAGAAAACCTCCTCGTAAGGTCACCTTTTCAGATGCCTCCACATCAATGTACCCTGATGATGGATTCCTCCAAATTGGGATGGGGAGCTCACTTGGGTGCTAAGGAGTCGAAACTCCAGATAAATCTACTAGAGTTTCATGCTATCTTCAACGCCTTGAGGGTATTTCTGGATCATCTACGTTGCCAGAGGGTTCTGGTCTAGCCTGACAATCAAGTTGCCATGTTCTTTGTGAACAAGCAGGGAAGAACAGGTTCTTGGCCCCTCTGCGAGGAGGCTCTTCATCTCTGGTCTTTTGCCATTGCTCCAGATACACCTTCAAGCGGTGTATCTACTAGGAGAGCAGAATGACTTGGCAGACAGGTTGAGTCGGATCCTCCTTCCCCGTGAATGGTCTCTCCATCTGGAGACAACATCTTTCAGACCTGGGGGACTCCAGAGATAGACCTCTTTGCCACACTGCAGAATGCCAAGCTTCCACTCTTCTGCAACAGAACTTCTGTGTCCAGCATACAACAAGTAGATGCTTTCCACTTCCATTGGGGTCGGGGTCTCCTGTATGCCTTTCCTCCCATTCCTTTGATTCCCAAAATGCTTTTCAAGCTTCAAGCAGACAGGGGCTACATGATCCTCATAGCCCTATGCTGGCAATGTCAGCTGTGGTTTCCTCTCCTTCTGCGTCTGTCACAGACTTGCCCTCTGAGTCTCAGGTCAGCTCCCAATCTCCTCTCCCAGGAAGAGGGGACCCTGCTCCATCCCAACCCACAGTCTCTCCATCTCACAGCTTAGCTGCTGAAAGCATATTGCAAGGTCTTAATCTTACTCAGGAAGTAAAGGAGATCCTTTTAGCTTCCAGGAAGCCATCCACCTGGCATTCTTATGCATTAAAGTGACGTAGGTTCTTTACCTAGTGTTCTCAGAAGGATCTCAAGCCTTTCTCAGCTTCTGTAGAAGCTCTCCTTCATTATCTCCTCCATCTATCTTCCTCTGGTCTCAAGATCAACTCAGTGAGAGTTCACGTCAGTGCAATTGCTGCCTCTCACCATCCCTTGGGTGGGCAGCCCATCTCCTTACAGCCGCTAGTGGCGTGCTTCATGAGAGAGGTCTTTTATTGACCAAGCCTCCCATCAGGCCACCACTTGGCATGCAATCTTAATGTCGTGCTAGGGCAGCTTCTCAAACTGCCTTTTGAACCTTTGGCCACAACCTCACTTAAGTTTCTGTCATGGAAGGTTATCTTCCTTATTGCCCTCACTTCAGCTAGACACATTAGTGAGCTTCAGGCTTTAGTGGCGGATCTGCCCTACACCTGGTTCCACCATGGCAAGATTGTCCTTAGGACTCACCCCTATTTTATGCCAAAGGTGGTGTCTCCTTTTCATCTGAATCAGTCAGTTTACCTTCCTGTCTTTTTTCCTAGACTGCATACCTCCAGAGCAGAGGCAACCCTTCATACTCTTGACTGCAAGAGTGCCATAGCATTTTATCTACAAAGAACTTGAGAGCACCGAAGAGCTTGGCAGTTCATTTCCTTTGATCGTAGTTATCTGGGGCTGCCAGTTTCTAAACGTACTCTCTCAAGATGGATAGCGGATTGCATCTCATTTGCGTATGATAGAGCAGGACTATCCCTTGAGGAGGGGGATAGTCCTGCTCTATCATAATGTTTGTGCCATGACCACCTCGATGGCGAATCTATGCTCTGTAGCCATTGATGAAATCTGTAAAGCAGCAGCTTGGTCTTCAGTCCATACCTTTGCTGCTCATTACTGTCTGGACAAGGACTCTTGCCGGGATGCCATGTTTGGTCAAGCTGTTCTCCAGCATCTCTTTCAGACTTAAGGGCAACTCCTACCCTCTGTCCCAGAAATTACACAGGTACACTAAAAAAATTTTTTTTTAAACTGCCTCTAATGTTTCGATTGATTTTTACGTTTTTTGGTGCGCTGAATCCAAATCTGGTAACCAATTTGCTCCATCACGTACAGATTTTTTGCTACATTGGGTTAGCAGTTTGAGGTGAACGTTTCAGATTGAGTGCGATCGAGATAAAAGTTTCTTGGATGAATTCTTTATACTAATTGTTTAGTAGTTATTCAAATAAGAATAAAGAAAATTGTAACAAGGCAGCACATAAGAATAGAGTAATGTCAACAAAACACACTGTGATGGTAGCAAAATTGTCTGCACTTAAAACAGCCACATACATGTGCACAAACATTGAGCATATAAGAGTGAGGTTAGACACAAAGCAAAGCAAAGAAATGTGCAAAAAATGTTGTACAGGTATGTATGTAAGAATAGAAAACGCAAACCGCACCATTGCAATACATGAAGACAAACACCCGATGGTGTGAAAATAAAATTCTAATAAATGAGATCCGACACTGTGGTAATAACTAGCAAATTTTTATTTCAAAGTTTAGTAAAAATACGATATTTGTCAACACAGTTTAGATTTTAAAGTCATTCTTGGGTCAATCAATCTCCTGGTGGGCCCGTTTCTTCTTCCCCCGAATGCTTCTCTTGGTGCGCTGCTTGGCGTATTTTTCATCTGGGGTTTCCCGCAGCAGCAACCAGCAGAAATCAGCCATCATAGTGGTGTTCCATCTTCCTTGGTACCTTCTCTCTGCGTCCTTGATGTCCTGGTGAAACCTTTCACCTTGTTCTTCACTGTACGCCCCATGTTTTCGGGAACGTAGTTCACATGGGAGTGCAAGAAATGGACTTTCAGGCTCATGTTACAGCCTTGTTCTTTGAAGGCATTGAGCATCCTGGCAACAATATCCTTATAGTTCTCATCCCGCCTGTTCCCCAGGAATTTGAGAACAACATCCTTGAAGGAATCCCAGGCTTCTTTTTCCTTCTCAGACATCGTTTCAGCGAATGCTCCATCTGAAATGAGTTTCCTTATATCAGGGCCAACAAACACTCCTTCCTTTAGCTTTGCTTCAGAAAGTTGGGGAAACTTTGAGCAAAGGTACCGAAAGCACTCACCATCTTTTGAAAGGGACTTGATGAATTGCTTAATGAGACCCAACTTAATGTGGAGAGGTGGTAATAGAATTTTATCACGAGGTACCAAGCTCTCATGAAGAACATTTTTCTCACCGGGTCTCAAATACTCCCGAATTGGCCAGTCTTTTTTCCCCCAGTGTAGGTCGCGGGCCCGGCTATCCCACAAGCAAAGGAAGCAGGGATTTCTCCAGGACCAAGCAGGAAGTCAGTCCTCACTTATGGGTGACGTCGGCGCCGACGGAGCCCTCGCGGAGCAATTTTCCCCAGCTTTCAAAGAAAGCCTTTGGGAATTGCAGCGCGCATGCGCGGTCGTCTTCCCGCCCGAGGGTGCCATCTTAGCCAGTCTTCTTTTTTCCGCGGAGCCCTACAGACGTCCCCGTCTTGTCCCCGCGAAAAAGTCGATTTTCTTCATTATTTTATTCTTTTTCCTTTCGGTTCGACGCCGATCGCTTTCCCGCCCGGACTCGCGACGCCGGTCTCGAGTCCGCTTACTTTTTTCGGTTTTTCTGACTTAGTCAGCTTTCGTTTTCGGTTTCCCTGGCAGCCCGGTCCTTTGACCTCGCAGGGGCCCTTTTTCCCCCGATGGCTGCCAGTGGGTTTAAGCGGTGTGGTCGGTGTGACCGAAATATGTCACTAACCGACACACACGACTTTTGCCTCCGCTGCCTGGGCCCGGATCATGAGGAACTGATCTGTGGGCCCTGCAGCAAACTGTCCTCAAAGGCGTTGAGGAGTCGGCGGCATCAGCGTGAGAGAATCTTCGCTGACCCCAGCCGTACCCGGACCTCGTCGGAGGCCTCCGCGTCGAAAGGCTCCAGCTCGGACCGTCGACGGAGCTCCTCCGACCGGGGTTCTCCCTCCGGGGACCATCGTCGGCAGGAAAAACCCGCGAGGGCGGCGTCGGTGGACGCTCCTGGCTCCGCGAGGGCCAGGTCGCATAGCCCCGACAGCCGCCCCGGGTCCTTGGAGAAGGAACACATCCCGAAGCGACCTCGCCTGGAGTCGGAGATGCCTGCCCGGGTAAGTCCTGTGGTCCTTCTGGACTCGCCTCCGCGACAGCCGACGTCGGGCCCGACGCCGTCGGGGCCCGAGTCGGGGGCTGCTGGGTCACCTGAGCTCGGACTCAGGTTGACGGCCTTGGAGAGCAGACTGTCTGCCTTCATGGACCAGCAGCGGGCACTGCTCGCTGGCCTCGCTGGCGCCGCTGCCCCGACCGCCGGGACGTCGACGTCCAAGTCGACCCCGGAGACCGAGCCGATCCTCGAGTCAATGAGAACTCGAGTCGATCCTCGGTCGAGGTCACCCTCGGCCTCCCGTTCGGGACCGAGGTCGCCGACGCCGACTCCCTCGACGTCGGGACGGCTGGCGCCGCACCCTGCCCGGGCCGACCCCACCGAGTCCTCGTCGGAGTCGGTCTGGGAGTCTGAGGAGGAAGAGTCACCTGATTCTTTCCGGACTCGGTGTGTCCCATCGGACTCACCGGGGTCCGAGCCTCGGAAGCAGTCCCCCCCGGAGGATGCCCGGTTCTCGGACTTCGTTAGGGATATGGCCAAGGCTTTGGCCTTCCCTGCGGATCCCGAGGAGGAGCCTCGAGCCGAAGAGCTCGACGCCCTCCAGTATGACTCTCCCGCGAGGGAGCACTTTACTGTGCCGGTTCCTCCTATGCTGGAACGACTGCTCTTCCGCATGTGGGAGAGTCCGGCCTCCTCGCCGGTCCTGAGCAAGCGGGTCGATTCTATCTATCGGGTCCGCAAGAGCCCTGGCTTTCAGAAGGCACAGCTGCCACACCATTCCATGGTAGTGGAATCGGCCATGCATCGTCTTAAGAGCCAGAAGATGCACTCCTCGGTGCCTCCTGGAAGGGAGGCCCGTAACCTGGATGGCCTTGGCAAGAAGTGCTTCCAGGGCTCTATGCTCGCATGTCGTGTCCAGACTTACCAGCTCTACATGGGCATGTATCTCCGGGATCTGGCTAAAGAGCTAGCCGGATTCTCCGCTGGTCTCTCCGAGGAGCCCTTGCGGAGGTTCCTAGCCTTGTCCACGGGCATTCGGGAATGCTCAAAGTTCATGTCCCGAGCAGCCTATGATGGCTTTGAGGCCTCGGTTAGAGTGGCCGCAGCCGGCATCGGTGCCCGCCGACAGGCTTGGCTTCAGTCGTCGGACCTTGAGCCCTGGGTACAGGACAAGTTGGTCGATGTCCCCTGCCGAGGTGAAAACCTCTTTGGCAAGCCCATGGCGGAAAAGGCTGCACAAATTGAGACTGAGACTCTCACCAGGACCAGGCTTTCTAGGAAGACCTCCGCCCCTTCCCAGAAAAAGAAGGGCTCGGGAAAAAAAGTCCTTTTACCCGAGGAAGGCGGCTGCCTACAAACAGTACCCCCATTATCAGGCCCCTGCAGCTCCCCAACAGGGCCAGCAGGCCAAGGGACGGGGTAACGGGTCCCGTAGGCAGCAAGCCCCCAAGCCTGCACCACCAGCCCCTGCTCAGCAGGGTGGGGGTTTTTGACTCGCTCAGCATAGCCTCTCCCCCCCCGCTGGTTCCTCCCAGCACCGGAGGCCGGCTGGTTCACTTCGGCCACAGGTGGTCCAGCATCACCGCAGATGCCTGGGTACTTCAGGTCGTGCGAGAAGGCTACCTTCTCCACTTCCATCAGGTCCCTCCCTCCTATTTTCCGGGAGAACCTTCGCGCCCCCCTCTGCACAGGGAGTTGCTCCTTCAGGAGTTAGCAGGTCTTCTGCAGGAACAGGCGGTGGAACCGGTGCCCCACCACCTGAGAGGTCAAGGCTTTTATTCAAGGTATTTTCTGATACCAAAGAGAACAGGGGGCCTCAGACCCATCCTGGACTTGCGCAACCTCAACAAGTTCCTTGTGCGGGAGAAGTTCAAAATGCTTACCCTTGGAATCCTTCTGCCCTACCTCCAGCAGGGAGATTGGCTATGCTCCTTGGATCTAAAGGATGCCTACACGCACATCCTCATCCACCCAAGCCACCGCCAATACCTAAGGTTTGTGGTGGCAGGAAATCATTACCAGTACAGAGTACTGCCCTTTGGCCTATCCTCCGCACCGCGAGTCTTCACAAAATGTCTCGCGGTCGTGGCGGCCCATCTCCGGCTTCACGGCCTCTATGTCTTTCCGTACCTCGACGACTGGCTCATCAGAGCAGCGTCCGCTCAGGAGGTCGCCAACGCCACGCGCCGCACGGTGACTCTGCTGCAGCACTTGGGCTTTGTCATAAACTTCGCAAAGTCCACTTTGCTCCCCTCACAGGATCTCGAGTTCATCGGCGCAAGGCTGCACACTCCTCGGGCACGAGCGTACCTACCGCTCGACAGGGCTCAACGGCTCATGGACCTAGCCGACCGCTTTCGCAGCCAGCCCCTGGTCTCCGCCAGGCGCTTCCTGAGACTGCTCGGCCATATGGCTTCCACCGTCCATGTGACCCCCAATGCCCGCCTGAACATGCGGTCTGCTCAATGGTGTCTCCGCCAGCAGTGGCGACAAGCCACAGGCGGCCTGGCAGACCTAGTGCGCGTCTCCGAGCCGCTGCTCTCGTCTCTCCGGTGGTGGCTCCGGCAGCCGAACCTGATATTCGGAATGCCTTTCCAGTCACCTCAGCCGACCCGGGTGCTGACCACCGATGCATCCCTCCTGGGCTGGGGAGCACATTGCCAAGAGGCACGTACTCAGGGCCTCTGGACCACGTGGGAGTCTGCTCAGCAGATCAACTTCCTGGAGCTCAGGTCGATCCGCCTAGCTCTCAAGGCCTTCTCCCACCTGACTTCCCAACAGTCCGTCCTTGTCCAGACGGACAATCAAGTTGCCATGTTCTACGTGAACAAGCAGGGGGGCACGGGCTCCTTCCTCCTCTGCCGGGAGGCACAGAAGCTCTGCTCTTGGGCCGTCAGTCACGGCATTCTCCTCAAGGCAGTTTATCTCCCGGGCCAAGAAAATTGCCTTGCAGACAAACTCAGCAGGGTCCTCCAGCCGCACGAGTGGCGTCTGGATCCCTTGGTAGTTCAGAAGCTCTTCCTCAAGTGGGGTCTCCCCACGGTGGATCTCTTTGCCAGTCCTCACAACCGGCAGCTTCCTCGCTTCTGCTCTCGTCAGCCACACCCCCTTCGGGTTGCGGCGGACGCCTTTCTGATCTCGTGGTCGGGGAGCCTTCTGTACGCTTTCCCTCCCATCCCGCTGGTCTCTCGGACTCTTTTCAAGGTTCTCCGGGACAAAGCCTTCATGATCCTGGTGGCCCCTCGCTGGCCCAGGCAGCCGTGGTTTCCGCTCCTGCTGCAACCGGCGGTGGAGGATCCAATCCCTCTGGGGGTACAACCGGATCTCCTCACTCAGGATCAGGGGTCCCTTCTGCACCCCAACCTCAGGTCTCTCAACCTCATGGCCTGGCTGCTGAGAGGGTAGTCCTTGCTCCCCTTCTCCTGCCGGCGGAGGTGGAGGAGGTCGTCTTAGCTTCGCGACAGCCTTCTACCCGCAAATGCTACGCCCTTAAATGGCGTCGCTTTGCAGTCTGGTGTACCCAACAGTCTCAGGATCCCTTCTCCTGCCCGGTGTCGGTGATCTTGCAGTACTTGCTGCACCTCTCTAATCTGGGACTTAAGTCCAACTCCGTCAAAGTTCACCTCAGTGCTCTTTCAGCACATCATGTGCCGGTGGACGGCAGACCTCTCTCCAATGACCCTCTCGTAGCGAGGTTTCTCCGAGGTCTCCTTCTACTTAAACCACCTCTGCGCCCGCCAGCGCCTGACTGGGACCTGAATGTGGTTTTGCAGCGGATCACCTGTCCGCCTTTTGAACCTATGGCTACCTGTTCTCTCCGTTTTCTGTCTTGGAAAACACTGTTCTTGATAGCCCTCACTTCCGCTAGGCGCGTAAGTGAATTGCAGGCCCTCGTGTCTGATCCCCCTTACACTAGGTTCTACAAGAATAGGGTAGTCCTACGGACTCACCCAAAATTTCTGCCTAAAGTGGTCTCCCCTTTTCACATCAATCAGGAGGTGGTACTTCCAACCTTCTTTCCCAGACCACACTCCAGCCGAGCTGAAACGGTCCTCCATACCCTGGACTGTAGAAGGGCATTGAACTTCTACCTTGACCGTACGCGGGAGCACCGTAAAGGTGCTCAGCTTTTTGTGTCTTTTGACCCCAATAGATTGGGGCTCCCGGTCTCCAAGCGTACTCTGTCCATCTGGGTTGCGGACTGTATCTCTTGGGCTTATGGGGCAGCCGGACTCTCCTTAGAAAGTCGAGTCACGGCTCATTGCGTTCGGGCAAAGGCCACGTCAGTGGCCTACCTCCGCTCTGTTCCGCTGGCAGACATCTGCCGGGCCGCTACTTGGTCTTCGAGCCAGACTTTTGCGGTCCATTACTGTCTCGAGAGGGAGTCCCGTAGGGACAGTGCTTTCGGACAGGCAGTCCTCCGTAATCTCTTTGAGGTCTGAGCAACTCCTACCCTCCATCCCGGATGTGGGCTACCGGTGGGTGATAATTCAGCAAAGATTCTATCCTTCTGTGCTGCTGAGCTAGAGGGAGCTCATTTTTGTGCTTAGGGTCTCCGGTAGCCTTGAGCTTGGGAGTCCCATAAGTGAGGACTGACTTCCTGCTTGGTCCTGGAGAAAGCGTAGTTACTCACCTGTAACAGGTGTTCTCCAGGAGCAGCAGGAATCAGTCCTCACTACCCTCCCTCCTCCCCTTGGAGTTGCAATCGTCTGCTTATGTTCTTTTGCAAATTTTTATGCTGTCTTTTTTAGCTATGTCATCTGACTGGCTAAGATGGCACCCTCGGGCGGGAAGACGACCGCGCATGCGCGCTGCAATTCCCAAAGGCTTTCTTTGAAAGCTGGGGAAAATTGCTCCGCGAGGGCTCCGTCGGCGCCGACGTCACCCATAAGTGAGGACTGATTCCTGCTGCTCCTGGAGAACACCTGTTACAGGTGAGTAACTACGCTATTTGGTGAAACCGGATTGCTGCCCTAATAGCATGGATAGAATTTTAAAGTCTCCACAAATCATCCACTTATGCTCATCATAACGAATCTTCTGAAGAATCATGGCCAAATTCTCGTATTTTTCTTGGAGAATAACAGAGTGAGCAATAGGAACTGAAGTGAATGTGTTGCCATTATAAAGAAGAACACCTTTTATGCTGTCTTTTGACGAATCAATGAACAGCTGCCATTCAGCAGGATCATACTTGAGTTTAAACTTTTCCATCACTCCGTATATATCATTGCAAAATACCAAATCTTCCTCTTTGCTGAAATACTTCAAAAATTGTGTCTCGCGGTTGCGGTACCAATAAAAAGTTGTTCTTGGTGACAATAGATTTTTCTGTTTAAGCCGAGAACCTAGCAGTTGGGCAGCATCTTTTGGGAGTCCTAAATCCCGGACTAAATCATTCAATTCAGCTTGAGAGAAAAGTTCAGGTTTCGGATCTGGTTCAGTTTCAAACTCGGAAGTACCGGACTCATCGGGAAAAGCCATCTGATGAGTCTCATCATGATCAGAACCGTCCACACAAATATGATCCAAAGATTTTGGTGGTTCAGGCACAGGTACTTGGTTGCTATGAGGCATAGGCCTAATTGCTGAGGGAAGGTTGGGGTAGCTTATTACGTTCTTATTTTTTAAGTTGTATCCCTTCACAATGCAAGAGCAAAAATAGCAGTCACTGCTGTGGTCTCTTTGTTCACGCCACATCATAGGTATTCCGAAACGAAATGCTTGTTTTTTACCTTTCATCCATAAGCGTAGATCTTCCTCACATGTCTTGCACACTTTGTGAGGAGCCCACGGTTTGTCTTGATCGCCTAACTTCAAACCGAAATAGGCGAAATATACTTTTTTAATAAATGCAGAAATGTTCCTCTGCCGCTTTTTCACGGTATATTCCCCACAAATAAAACAAAAACTGTCCGGAGAGTTGACGCAACCTCTGGCTCTGTGAGCCATCACAAATACACAGCACTGCAAACTACAACTGTAGTGAACCACTTCGGAATAAAGCTGGATTACGACTGAGCAAACAAAAGGTAATAATGAACTTGCAAGAAACTGAAATTTGACAGGAACGTTCATGTCGCAACCACCGTGTTTGAGCGAGCGAACGAGGCGAGGCGAACAGGAAAGAACATGCGCCAGCGCGAGTACTGGATTTAGCCCCCCGCCTCCCAATTGTCCTGTTAATGTATAAAATGAATACAAAACACTCTAAAATATCATGAGGGAGTGTTTCTAGTTAGTTAACCATTACAACCTCTATTTTGGGCCAAGAAAATAAACTGCAGTCGGCTAAAAGAAATTATGTGAACATTCCTTATATGGGTAAGAAATCTAATTTTGCAAGAAAACGTGACGTGATGGAACATTTTGGCTATTTTTCCTGGATTCAGCACCCCAAAATCTATAGGAATCAGTTGCAAAACTGGAGGCAGTTTTTTGGTAGTGTACCTGTGTTATCAATACCAGACATCCATGGAGGATTCATGACCTCTCGAAGCCTACTCTGAGCAAACCGACTGGTTCTGAGGTCATTTCTCTGGCATCTGGGAGCTAGGGAGTCCCATATGTGAAGACTACATTTCTGCTTATTCTTGGAGATAGCGTAGTTAATCACCTATAACAGGTGATCTCTGGGAACAGCAGGAATTTAGTCTTCACAACCCACCCTCCTCACCTAGGAGTTGTAGGTCTTCTGTTTTCTCTCCTTTTCTCTCAGCTACAAACTCAATAGAGGTGGGAGAGTTGGAAAGGCGGGAAGGCAGCAACGCAGACACAGTGGGATGCTCCCAAAGGCTTTCCTATTGGACACTGGGGAGCGTTCCCACGCGGGCTCCGTCGGTACCGACGTCACCCGTATGTAAAGACTAAATTCCTACTATGCTCAGAGATCACCTGTTACAGGTGAGTGCATACGCTATATAGTCCAAAGCCATTTTATTGGCCACTTTTTTTTTTTAGGAGATGTTGAATATTAAGGGGTTGAAATGCAAAAGTGCCAATAATGTTGACAACTGTAATTAGTTGGCATGTTAGGGTAGACTGGATCGACCGTATGGTCTTCATCTGCCATCATTTTTCTGTTTCTGCTCTCTTATTCTTATGAATGACTTATGCAGTCCCAGCTTAGAAGGCTTTTTCCATCAACATGCAGCATTGTGTCAGGCACACAAGTGGGTGACATTATCTGACGGCACGAGGATAGAACAGCTCTCCCAGAGCTCAGAATTATATATTAAGTTCTGAGCACGTGCAGCCCTTCCTGTGTGCAGTGATCTCCTCAGATTTTGTTCTTTCTGCTCTGCTAAATACAGTAGACATGAAGCAGTGTTCTCCAATAAATTGTTTTAATGTCAGTTTTCTGATGTTGTCCATTATACTTCTGTTGCTTTCATATTTGTTTTTTTTTCTTTTGTTTAAAAACTTGTGTTGAGCTCTGCAAGTTGCTGCTGTCTGCAATATACGTCAGAACATTCTACCATAACATTCCTAATTTGATCTTCCTCCATTGTTTGGTGCAAGCCATGGGATGGACCATTTTCTTCTGCTCTATGTTCATTACTGTCCAGACACACCTGCCTCTTGTATCAACATTGATACAAAGATGAGCTCAGAAGCTTCCTTATCGATGAAAGATGACAGAGAACAAGATCTTCACAGAGGGTGGCAGATTCTGTATCTCTTCTCTCGTCCTTCTCCAAAGATTTGCCCCCTCTCTGCTCAGTGACCCAAGAGGTCTAGATGCACAGCAGCAAAATCCGGCATTGTCTCCTTATTGCTCTAGCTTCTTGGAGTTTCTCAGGTCTCAAATGTTTTGCACAATGCTTGCTCAGACCTGAGGATGAGGTACCTCACTCTGGGCCCTCAGCAATGCAGATGGCATATTTTCAGTTCCCATCAACATGGGATGTGCACCATCTTGACAGTGCTGCTTCTACAGCACAATTTATCTCTTCTTGCACAGATCTTCCTCCTCTCTTGGCAGGACAGAACTTTTCCTGTGCGGAAGGACATGCCTGGAAATCCAGTGCTCTTAATACATCAGTGTTCTTGCACTGTGAGACCTGTGTAATCTCTCCTATATGCAAGTATACTTCACATTTTCCATGCTTCCCTCTTCCTTTTGCCTCTATTCTCCTTGGGTTCATCTTTAGTCTATGTGGCAGTATCGAATTATCAGCATTAATACTACAATAGATGTGTCCTTTGTTCCATTGCAGTACCGTCTTGTATTAGTATTTCTCCAGGACCAAGCAGGAAGTCAGTCCTCACATATGGGTGACATCGACATTGATGGAGCCCTTGCGGAGCATTTCCCCAGCTTTCCATGAAAGCCTTTGGGAATGCAGGTACGCATGCGCGGTTCCCTTCCCGCCTAAAGGTGCCATCTTGCTTCAGTCTTTCGTTTTCCGTGAAGCCCACCGGACGTAAGTCCTAGTCATCCCGGAAAATTATTTGATTTTTTGCGATTCTTCGTGGTTTTTCTTCTCCGGTTCGACGCCGGTTCCCCTCCTGCCGGGTTCGGTACACCGGTATCGAGCCCGATCTTCTTTTTTCAGTTTTTTCCCTTAGTGGCTGGCGTTCGCGCCCTTTTTTTTTCTTTTTCCCTGGAAGGACCGGTCCTTTGACCTCGCGGGGACTTTTTTTTCCCCGATGGCTTCCAGCGGTTTTAAGAAGTGTGATCGGTGCAAGAAACTAATGTCTCACCGACACACACGACTGCTGCCTTCGGTGCCTCGGTCCTGATCACGACCCTAAGACGTGTGGACCATGTGGAAAAATGTCTTCCAAGGCACTGCGAAGTCGTCAGCACCAAAAAGAAAGGCTTTTTTCTGACTTGGCCTCCGCTGGGCCCGGACCTCGTCTGAGGCCTCGACATCTCGGGAATCGGATCCCGAGCACCGTCGTGGCTCATCGGACAGGGGGTCCCCCGACCGGGAACGCAAGAGGAAGAAGCGGCTCGTGAGGGCGTTGTCGGAAGAGGTCCCTGGCTCCTCGAGAGCTAGTTCTCAGACCACCGACCGTCTCCCCGGGCCCGTGGAACAGGAGAAGCCTTTCAAAGTCCCTCGACTGGAGCCAGAGTCTGCTGGACATGTAAGCCCTGTAGTCCTCGTGGACTCTCCTCCCAGGGAGCCGACGTCGGGCCCGGCGCCGCCGGGGCCCGAGTCGGGAGCTGCTGAGTCTCCTGAGCTGGGTCTCAGGTTGACAGCCTTGGAGAGCAGACTGTCTGCCTTCATGGAGCAGCAGCGGGCACTGATCGCCAGCCTGTCTGGCGCATCTGCCCCGACCACCGGGACATCGACATCGAAGTCGACCCCGGAGACCGAGCCGATACTCGAGGCCATGAAGGCTTGAGGTTGACCTCGGTCGCGGTCTCCCTCGACCTCCTGTTCGGGACCGAGGGTGTCGACGCCGGTGCCTGCAGCGTCGGGGCGGGTGCTCGCAGGCCCCGCGAGGTCGGACCCCGATTCCTCATCGGACGAGTCCGCATGGGAGACGGAGGACGAGGAGTCCCCCGACACCTTCAAGACTTGGTGCGTCCCATCAGACTCACCGCAGTCTGAACCCCGGAGTAGATCCCCTCCGGAGGATACCCAGTTCTCGGAGTTCGTCCAGGATATGGCCACTGCGTTGGCTATCCCTACGGACCCCGAGGAGGAGCCTCGAGCCGAGGAGCTCGAGGCCCTGCATTACGACTCTCCTCCGAAGGAGGCCTTTACTGTCCCGGTTCCTCCGATGCTGGAACGGCTCCTCTTCCGGATGTGGGAGGCACTGGCCTCGGCGCCGGTTTTAAGCAAGCGGGTCGATTCCATCTTTCAATTCCGAAAGAGCTCTGGCTTTCAGAAGGCGCAGCTACCACACCATTCCATGGTGGTGGAATCGGCCATGCATCGCCTGAAAAGTCAGAAGATGCACTCCGCGGTGCCCCCTGGCAGGGAGGCCCGAAAACCTCGATGGTTTTGGTAGAAAGTGCTTCCAGGGCTCGATGCATGCTTGCCGTGTCCAGTCTTACCAGCTGTACATGGGCATGTACTTGCGGGACCTGGCCAAGGAACTGGCCGGGTTCTCTGCTGGTCTCTCTGGGGAACCCTTGCAGAGGTTCAAGTCCTTGTCCTCGGGGATCCGGGAATGCTCCAAGTTTATGTCCCGTGCTGCCTACGATGGCTTTGAGGCTTCGGCCCGTGTTGCGGCAGCCGGCATCGCGGCTCGACGCCAGGCATGGCTGCAGTCATCGGACCTCAAGCCATGAGTTCAAGACAAGTTTGTCGATGTCCCTTGCTGAGGTGAGAACCTTTTTGGCAAGCCCATGACCGAGAAGGCCGCACAGCTCGAGACCGAGCACCTCACAAGGACAAGGCTATCTAGAAAGACTTCTGCCCCTTCTCACAAGAAGAAGGGCTCGGGTAAAAAGCCCGTTTACCCGAGGAAGGGCACTGCCTACAAACAGTACCCACAATATCAGGCTGCCCAAGCTGCCCCTCAGGGTTAGCAGGCCAAGGGACAGGGTAATGGGCCCCGTAGGCAGAGGACCCCCAAGCCTCCGGCCCCTGCTCCCACTCAGCATGGTGGGGTTTTTTGACTCCTTAGGCATAGCCTCTCCATCCCTGCTCTCCCAACCCTGCACAGGGGGTCGCCTCGCTCTGTTTGCCCACCAGTGGCCACTCATCACTGGAGACAGTTGGGTGTTAAGAATAGTCCACAAGGGCTATGCACTGCACTTACAGCAACTGCCTCCTCCATACTTTCCAGGGGAGCCTCCAAGGCCTCCCCTGCACACAGATCTTCTCCTTCAGGAGCTCCAAGGTCTGTTGGTGGACAGGGCGGTGGAGCCTTTGCCTCCCCACTTGCAAGGTCAAGGGTTCTACTCCAGGTATTTCCTGGTACCCAAAAGAACCGGTGGCCTTCGACCTATTCTCGACCTCAGAAACCTCAACAAGTTCCTGGAGAAGGAAAAGTTCAAGATGCTTACTCTTGGAATACTTCTATCCTACCTCCAGCAGGGAGATTGGCTATGCTCATTAGATCTAAAAGATGCGTATACTCACATCCTCATTCATCCAGACCACAGAAAGTACATCAGGTTCATTGTGGGAGGAAACCATTATCAGTACAGAGTACTGCCTTTTGGCCTCACCTCCGCTCCCAGGGTCTTTACCAAATGCCTGGCAGTGGTGGCGGCCTACCTGAGAAATCAGGGAGTTTTTGTCTTCCCCTATCTGGACGACTGGCTCATAAGAGGTCAGATGTGCCAGGAGGCCCGACAGGCTTCTCTCAGAACTATTGCTCTTCTTCAAAGCTTCAGGTTCGTCATAAACTTCGCAAAGTCCACTTTGCTCCCCTCCCAGAACTTGGAGTTCATAGGGGCAAGGTTGGACTCTCTGCTGGCAAAGGCATTCTTGCCAGAAGACAGAGCCCAAAGACTGATAAACTTAGCAAATCAGTTTCTCAGTAGGTCACTGGTCTCCGCCAGACTCTGCCTGAGGCTTCTAGGCCACATGGCTTCGACAGTACATGTGACCCCCAATGCCAGGCTCCATATGAGGCCTGCACAGTGGTGCCTTCGGACTCAGTGGTCACAAGCCACAGGCAGCCTCAGAGACAGGATAAGGGTGTCCAGACAATTTCTGAACTCCCTCAGCTGGTGGCTGCACCCACCAAATCTACTGAAAGGAGTACCTTTTCAGATTCCTGGGTTCACAGTGGTGTTGACCACGGATGCCTCCCTGCAGGGCTGGGGAGCTCATTGTCTAGGCAAGTGCACCCAGGGTCTGTGGTCTCCCTGGGAAGCTGCACAGCAAATCAATCTCCTGGAACTCAGGGCTATTCGGTTAGCCCTCAAGACTTTTTCTCAAACCCTGGCTCATCGGTCTGTCCTAGTTCAAACAGACAACCAGGTAGCCATGTTTTATGTGAACAAGCAGGGTGGAACTGGGTCCAGGCTCCTTTGTCAGGAAGCACAGGACCTTTGCTTGTTTGCTCTCAGACACAACATGCTCCTCAAGGCAGTGTATCTTCTGGCCAGGAGAACTACCTGACAGACAGGTTAAGCAGGGTTCTGCAGCCCCACGAGTGGCAGCTCCATCCTTTGGTAGTTCAAAAGATTTTCCTGAAATGGGGACTTCCATCCATAGACCTGTTTGCCAGTCCTCTGAACAAACAACTGCCAAAGTTCTGCTCCAGGCAACCGCATCCTCTGCGGATAGCAGCAGATGCTTTTCTAATTCCCTGGTCCCAGGACCTCCTGTATGCGTTTCCTCCCACACCCCTTGGTGGCCCGAACTCTGTTCAAGATTCTTCAGGACAAGGCCTCGGTCCTGCTGGTGGCTCCCAGGTGGCCGAGACAGCCTTGGTTTCCACTTCTGCTCCAGCTGGCAGTGGATCCCCCACTACCTCTGGGGTTGCAACCTGACCTTCTCACTCAGGATCAGGGTTCCCTTCTGCACCCCATTCTCAAAGCTCTCAATTTGATGGCATGGAGGCTGCAAGGGTAGTTTTGGCTCCCTGGAACCTGCCTCAGGAAGTTGAAGAGGTTGTCCTAGCCTCTAGGAAACAGTCCACTAGGAAAACCTATGCTCTTAAATGGAAGAGGTTTTCCGTGTGGTGTCACCTACGTACAGAGGATCCCTTCTCCTGTACCGTACCAGTAGTGCTTCAGTACTTACTGCACTTATCAAATCAAGGACTTAAGTCCAATTCTGTTTGGGTCCACCTCTCAGCTCTAGCAGCTCACCATTCACTGGTGGAAGGACATTCTCTATCGGTTCACTCCTTGGTGTCCCGGTTTCTCAGAGGCTTGCTCTTGCTCAAGCCTCCAATCTGTCCTCCAGCTCCTGAGTGGGAGTTGAATGTGGTCTTGCAGCAACTGACTCGCCCACCTTTTGAGCCGATGGTTACTTGTCCTCTATGCTTCCTGTCCTGGAAGACACTCTTCTTGCTAGCCCTAACCTCGGCTAGGCGAGTGAGTGAGCTGCAGGCCCTGGTCTGTGACAGGCCTTACACCAGATTCTATGGGAACAGGGTAGTTCTCAGGACTCATCCAAAGTTCCTCCCAAAGGTCGTCTCCTCTTTCCACCTCAACCAGAAGGTGGTTCTTCCAACATTCTTCCCTAGGCCTCATGCAAGCCAGGCTGAAGCAGTTCTGCATACCCTGGACTGTAGGAGGGCCTTATCCTTCTACCTTGACCGTACGCAGGGGCATAGAAGGGCTACTCAGCTCTTCATATCTTTTGACCCTAATAATTTGGGGTTACCTGTGTCCAAGCGTACCTTGTCCATCTGGGTGGCTGACTGCATCACCTGGGCTTACAGGGAGGCTGACCTTCCTTTGCAGGGTCGGGTCACGGCCCATCGTGTCAGGGCAATGGCTGCCTCAGTGGCTCATCTCCGCTCTGTACCGTTGGTAGACATCTGCAGGGCTGCTACTTGGTCTTCAAGCCAGACCTTTGCAGCCCATTACTGTCTGGAAAGGGAGTCCCGTAGGGACAGTGCTTTTGGCCAGGCAGGACTCCGGAATCTCTTTGAGCTTTAGGCAACTCCTGCCCTCCTGCCCTCTGTTGGGCTACCGGTGGAGGTTCTGTCAGTGAAAAGCCTTTCTTTGATGCTGGGACTAGAGGGAGTTCTCTTGTTCAGCCTGGGTTCCTCGGTAGCCCAGAGCTAGGGAGTCACCCATATGTGAGGACTGACTTCCTGCTTGGTCCTGGAGAAAGAGTAGTTACTCACCTGTAACAGGTGTTGTCCAGGAGCAGCAGGAATCAGTCCTCACAACCCTCCCTCCTCCCCTGGGAGTTGCAGTTGTATATAGTTTATTTTTACTTTTTTGTGTGCTCTTTTTTAGCTATGTCATTTGACTGAAGCAAGATGGCACCTTTAGGCGGGAAGGGAACCACGCATGCGTGCCTGCATTCCCAAAGGCTTTCATGGAAAGCTGGGGAAATGCTCCGCAAGGGCTCCATCGACGTCAATGTCACCCATATGTGAGGACTGACTTACTGCTGCTCCTGGAGAACACCTGTTACAGTTGAGTAACTACTCTTTCCTACAATGGTTTGTCTGTTTTGTTTGTGTCAGTGGTGAATGGTGAATGATAAGCTATGCATGTTCTGACTCCCATCTGTTAATTTCTTTGTAAACAGCCTTGCTGGTTCCTACGAAAGACAGTCAATCAAAAATAATAAAACTAACCTAACGTTATCTCAGTCCTTATTCTGCTTATGCTCCAGTGGATAGCCTCAGGCTTTTCAAATGAATTAAATAGAGGGTGGGTGTGAATATCAATGCTTGTTATGTTCAGGGAATAGGCTCAAAGTCCAAGACGTTTCTTTACTTCAGCCTCAGGGGAAGAGGGGTTATAAAATTTTCTGTGCCCTGCTAGTTTTTCTTCATTTACCTTGGCGTGCATTATGCTAATTTAATAATACAAATGAGTAGAGATATTTTATAGCAGTGAGCATGGGGGATTGAGATCCCTGCAGCCCACCTGGAAGCTGACAAGGATTTGAGTCTTTATTGTAGTTGCTTCCAAACATAAGCTGCTTATAATCTCCAGGAACAAGCAGGAATGAGTCTTCACATATGGGTATCGTCGGTACCGACGGAGCCTGCGCGGGAACGCTCCCCAGTGTCCAGTAAGAAAGCTTTTGGGAGCATCCCACAGCGCCTGCGCGCTGCCTTCCCGCCTTTCCCAACCGCCTCTCTCCAGTTCTTCTTTTCCGCGGAGCCAGCAGGTCGTGTTCCTGTCACCGCTGAAGAATTTCTTTATTTTTTTCTAGTTCTTTGGTCTCGCGTCTGCCTTCTTCGACGTCGGACCAGTACCGCCGGTCTTTTCTTTCTTTCTTCTTAAAAAAAAACCCTACTATTTCTTTGCAATTTTTTTCTTCGGCCTTAGGCCTAGGAAATATTTTTCCTCATGGAAAAGCCCGCCTCCGGGTTTAAAAAGTGCACGAAGTGCAGCGGTACTATTTCTGTCACCGACGCCCATGACTGGTGTCTAAAATGTTTGGGTCCTGACCATTCCTTCACGGATTGTGCGTCCTGTTCCATGATGTCTAAAAGAGGTCGATAGAGCCAAGCGGCTAAGCTCAGTACCCTGTTTCCCTCTGATGCAGCTTCGGTGGCATCAACGTCTTCCAGGGCTGCTTCTTCCTCTCATGGATCTCTGGTAACCAAACATAAGTCCAGCCGGTCATTGAAGGGTAGATCTCCCTCTAAGCATCGAGATGGCTTCGGGCTTGCCCTCGAGGATTCTACACCAGCAAAATTACCCCGGCGGGAAGCCACGGCTTCCAAAGCTTCATCTATGGGGTCACAGGTTGACATCGATGGCGTGGCCTCGACCATTCACCTGTTGCCATGTTCTGGGGTACCGGTGGTTTCCACTGGTATCGACATCCAGACATTGGTGGCCTCGATGGATCAGAATATTCTGACCATGCAGCGTGTCATTACGGCATTCATACAGGCTGCGACGCCTCCGGTACCGCAACAAACTCCGTTGTCGGTACCAGTTCCGGCACCGATATCGGTTCCGGTACCGGGACCGATTGCATCGACATCGGCTTCGGTGTCGACTGCAGCGGTACCCTGTCCTAGGAAGCCCATCGGTACCGAACCGGTACCGATCACTCCCGATGTCGATACCACTCGGTACGCGTATCGGGCTCTGCAGGAGCATCCAGACAGGCGATACTTTGATTCCTCCGAGGACTGTGATGAATCAGAGGCTTCTGTCGAAGCATCGGTACTCCTTCCTCAGGAGCCTTCTTCTCCAAAAAGGAGAATGTCTCCTCCAGAAGACTTGTCTTTCCAAGACTTCATTAGGGAAGTGGCCAGGGGCCTCTCCATCTCTGTGGCCCCTGAGTCAGAGCCTAGAGCCAAACAATTGGATATTTTACAATATCCTAAGGCTCCTAAGGAGGCAGCTACTTTACCAATTCATGAGATCCTTTATGATCACATGTTGGGCATATGGGAGACTCCTCTCACCACCTCACCTCATTCTGGTAGGTTGGACACCATGTACTGTGTTCCTCCCTGTCCTGGCTTTCATAAGACTCAACTTCCTCACCACTCTATTGTGGTGGAGTCTGCCATGAAGAAGTTAAAGAGTGCAACAAGGCACTAATCTAATCCTCCAGGAAGAGAATGCAGAACCTTAGATGCTTTTGGCCGGAAACGTTTCCAGGCCAACATGCTTACTGCCAGAATCAACTCCTATAGTCTCTATATGGGGATGTTTCTAAAAGAAGTTACAGATCATCTTTAGACTTTAGCCCCTTTTATTTCAGAAGATAAAAGGGAGGAGTTTCTCACCTGGCTTAAACATGCCCAGGATGTTTCCAAATTTTCCAACCGTGCAGCCTTTGACTCTTTTGAGTGTGCCAGCAGAGCCTCGGCTATTGCCATAGCTGCAAGCAGAGTTGCTTGGTTACAAGCTTCTGATTTGGAACCCTGGGTCCAAGATGGATTAGGAAATCTTCCTTGTACAGGTGAAAACCTTTTTGGAAAGGATTGGCAAGCAAAGGCCACTCAGATGGATGCTGAAAATTCTGCTTTAGATAGACTTTCAAAGTCTACTTCTGCTCCTGTTAAAAAAAAAGGTTGTTCAAAAAGGCTTTTTATCCCCAAAAAGGGAGATATTATCCTGTTTATGGTCAGCAGACATCTTCTGCAGGTCGTTTTGCTGCAAAGCGTCAGCAACAACCTAAACAGGCCAAGCCTAAGGCTGCAAGGACTGCTACGGCCCAACAGCCTCAGCCTACTCAGGGCCTTTGACTTACAACTAGAGAACTTAGACTTTCTGGCTCTAGAAGAACCAGAGCCTCTCACTATTTCAGGAAGGTTAGCTCACTTTGCTCCCAAATGGGAACAAATCACAGCAGAGCAATGGACCCTCTCCATCATAAGGGAGGGGTACAAGCTTCATTTCTTAAACCTTCCTCCTCACACCATGGTGAGACAGTTCAATTCTCCAACATCTCTCCTCGACCTTCTGGGTCAGGAGATTGCTGCCCTTCTTGCCCAAAAAGCAATAGAAGAAGTACCCCTTCTTCAACAGGGCTCAGGGTTCTACTCCCCCTATTTTCTTATCCCAAAGAAAACAGGGGGCTACAGACCCATTTTAGATCTCAGAGAATTGAACAAGTTTCTATGCAAGGTGAAATTCAAGACGATTTCTCTCGGTGCTCTCCTTCCATACCTTCAGAGTCAGGATTGGCTTTGTTCTCTAGATCTCAAGGATGCGTACACCCATGTCCTCATCCATCCAACACACAGAAGGTTCCTTCGGTTCCTTTATCAAGGGAAGCACTACCAATACAGAGTGCTTCCTTTCGGTCTGGCCTCTGCACCAAGAGTGTTCACAAAATGCATGGCAGTAGTAGCTGCATTTCTACGCACTCTAGGAATATTCGTATTCCCATATCTGGACGACTAGCTCATCCGAGCTCCATCCCAGTCAGAGGCCCAGAGTTCCCTAGCCTGCACAAGGTGTGTTCTTCAGTATATGGGACTTGTAATAAACATCCCAAAATCCCATCTCACCCCTACTCAGTCACTAGAGTTCATAGGGGCCTTGCTGGATACCACAACTGCAAGAGCCTATCTTCCCCAGGCCCGTTGCCTACGCTTGGTGCAGTTAGCCTCCCAGATTCAGTTAAAGTCCCATTTAACTGCTCGAGAGATATTACAACTGTTAGGCCACATGGCATCCACCGTGCATGTGGTTCCTTACGCTCGCCTTCACATGAGGGCAGCTCAATGGACTTTATCCACCCAATGGACCCAGGCATCAGGGTGCCTATCAGACAAAATAGCAACCTCCAGTCGCCTTTTTTGGTTTCTCCAGTTGTGGAAGTCCACTCAAAAGCTGTTGCTGGGGTCCCCTTTTCAACAGTTGTTACCCCAAGCAACCCTTACAACAGATGCCTCTCCAAGGGGTTGGGGAGCTCATCTACAAGATCTCTCCACCCAGGGCATCTGGTCTCCACAGGAGACTTCTCTACATATCAACCTTTTGGAGCTCAGAGCAATTTTTCTAGCTCTCAGAGTCTTCCACACCCTGCTCAGCTGCAAGACAGTCCTCATCCACACGGACAACCAAGTAGCCATTTTCTACGTGAACAAGCAGGGCGGGACTGGCTCTCTGTCGCTTTGCAACGAAGCTTTGAGATTGTGGGCCTTCGCCAGAGAGCATCAAATTCATCTTCTGGCAATATATCTTCCAGGCATTCAAAACTCTTGGGCAGACAAACTCAGTCGAGTTCTGCTTCCACACGAGTGGTCCCTCCATATGGACCAGATAGCCAGAATCTTTCAGATTTGGGGAACCCCGGACATAGACCTCTTTGCAAGTCCGTGGAATGCCAAACTTCCCGGTTCTGTTCCAGAATTCCGTGTCAGGGAGTTCAGGCCAAGGATGCTTTCCTCCTTCACTGGGGTCATGGCTTCCTTTACGCCTTTCCACCCATTCCCCTAATTCCCATAACTCTCTTCAAGCTTCAGAGAGATCGAGGGTCTATGATCCTCATAGCACCACGTTGGCCACGCCAAGTGTGGTACCCTCTACTTCTGCATCTCTCTCAAGCTCCTTCCCTGGGCTTGGGATCTGCTCCAGACCTCCTGTCCCAGGAGGAGGGAACGTTATGGCATCCAAATCCCCATTCTCTCCATCTCAGGGCCTGGTTGCTGAAGGCCTAGACCTTCAAGATTTGCATCTTTCTCAGCAGGTGAAGGATATCCTTCATGCTTCCAGAAAGCCTTCCACTAGACGTTCCTATGCTTTCAAATGGAAAAGGTTTACCATTTGGTGTGCAGAGAAGGGTCTTAACCCCCTAGCAATACCTCTGAATTCTTTACTAGAGTATTTGCTGCATTTATCCCATGCAGGCCTTAAAACAAATTCAGTAAGTGTCCATTTGAGTGCTATTTCAGCATCCTTCAAGCCTTTCAATGGACAGCCTATTTCCTCTCATCCTCTTATTGCAAGATTCATGAGAGGCCTTCTTTTAACTAAACCTCCCATTAGACCACCTCCAGTGGCATGGGATTTGAATCTAGTTCTTGGTAAGTTATGAAGCCACCCTTTGAACCCTTAGCCACTACCTCCTTGAAATTCCTTTCCTGGAAGGTTATTTTTCTCATTTCAGTCACCTCAGCTCGCCGCATCAGTGAGCTGCAAGCCTTGGTGGCTAATCCTCCTTATACAAGGTTCCATCATGACAAGGTAGTTCTCAGGACCAATCCACACTTTATGCCTAAAGTGGTCTCACCTTTTCATCTGAACCAGGAGGTGTATTTACCTGTGTTTTTTCCAGGACCTCATACACCAAGTGCAGAGAGGAATCTCCATACCCTGGATTGTAAGAGAGCGCTCGCTTTTTACTTACAAAGCTCACAGCAACATAGAAAGTCCTCTCAACTCTTTGTTGCTTTTGATCTCTCTCATTTAGGACTTCCAGTCTCTAAGAGAACACTGTCAAATTGGATTGCTCAGTGTATTTCTTTCGCCTACCAGAGTAAGAACCTTTCTCTGGAGGGCCATGTCACAGCTCACAATGTGAGAGCCATGGCAGCCTCTATGGCTCATCTAAGCTCTGTGTCCATCGACCAAATCTGTTGAGCGGCCACCTGGGCCTCAGTTCATACCTTCACAGACCATTACTGTTTGGACAAGGACTCCTGCAGGGATGCCTTGTTTGGTCAGGCTGTTCTCAAACACCTGTTCCATACCTAATCAACTCCTACCCCCCATCCCTGGTTGGATGCCCGAGATCCATGGGGGAGGATAGAGCCCATCTCAGGGACTCACAACCTTGGGGATCTCCCTGGCATCTCCAGCTGGGGAGTCCCCATATGTGAAGACTCATTCCTACTTGTTCCTGGAGATAGCACAGTTACTTACCTGTAACAGGTGATCTCTGGGAACAGCAGAAATAAGTCTTCACAACCCACCCACCTCCCCTAGGAGTTGTCTCTCTCTTTCTATCTTTCCTCTCTCTCTCTTTGTCTCAGCTTTAAAACTCGAACTGGAGAGAGGTGGTTGGGAAAGGCGGGAAGGCAGCGCGCAGGCGCTGTGGGATGCTCCCAAAAGCTTTCTTACTGGACGCTGGGGAGCGTTCTCGCGCAGGCTCCGTCGGTACTGACGATACCCATATGTGAAGACTTATTCCTGCTGTTCCCAGAGATCACCTGTTACAGGTAAGTAACTGTGCTTTCTCAGAGTTCAAAATTCAATAGTGGACAGTCTTAGCAAAATTCTCCAACCACATATATAGTCCATAGATGCAGTATTGGGATAGACAGTCTTTTGTAATTGGAGGGGGGAAGCCTTCAATTCAGCTTCTTTGTTGGTAGCAAGAATTTGTAAATAGCCCTCTACTGCACCATCTTCTCATCCCCTAGCTACCAAGCACCAGATGCACTGCTAATTCCCTAAACTTGGGTTCCCTCCTTCACCATGCCTTCCCCCATTTAAAAAAAAATGACCTCCATAAATTTTGGTGAAGACCAGGCACCATGATGGTCATATCTTCATATTGACTTCAGCACAGTTGGCTGCTTCTTCATCCAGAAGGCCTAGTAGCTTTCCCTCCATGCAGACTACAGGAAATTCAGACTTTGTCATTCAGCTTGGGGAGCTGTTGTCTTCACACAAAAGTTGAAGTAACTTGCCCTTATGGCATAGAACTTGAGCAATGTTTACTTTGTCTGGTGTCAGGAAACCTATCCAGGACATTTTCAAACTACCAAGAACCCAGACCACTAGGCATTCATATGCCTCCAGGTGGAAAAGATTTGCTATCTGCTGCTTCATAAAGGGTCACAGTCCTACTATCTCTGTGTCTACCACCATGCTTCATTACATATATCATTTAGATCATCTAGTACTACAGCATCTTTCACCGTGGAGAGTTGCTGTGTCTACTTTACCCCCTAGAATTTGTAACTGAGATTATTGTATTGGGGATTCAACTCAATTTGCATCTCCTCTTTGAACAACAGGTATCACTATTGGTCAGGTCCTCTACTTTTTCTTTTTTTTTCAGTCTGTGAAAAGTCCACACAGTGAGGTCCATTTTAAGCTTGAAAGACATAGTATCTCATCCATGCACTGATCTTGAATTGGATAGATTATTGCAATTCTTCTTTATTGGTATAGGAAGGACTCTGCTAAAGAATTCAAACTGTACAGAGGCAACTGGTTTACTCATGTCACACCTGTCCTTTTGACCAGCACTGGCATCCTATAGTAGCCACAATCCAGTTTAAAATTCTCCCCTGACCTATCAGGCATTTATACTGGACAGCCGCAACATTTATTCTCACATTTGTTACCTCAAACTTTGACCCATTAGGTTAGCACGTCTGCCTATACATCTGTCATCCCCTGCGGCTATTCACTTGAGATAACATGAAAATGTGCTTTTACATATTCGGTGCCTTCCTTGTGGAATGGGTTGCTATCGTATATAAGAGGAAAGAGTGGTTATGTGAAATTTAACAGAATTAAAAACTTGTCTTTCATGTTCCTTGTAAAGACTTCTCCATGAGAAACTACCGTTGCAGCAGACAGTTGTATGGCGCTTTTATCTAGTATCAGCTAATCTCCAGGAACAAGCAGGAATGTAGTCTTCACATATGGGTATCGTCGGTACCGAAGGAGCCTGCGCGGAAGGCTCCCCAGCATCCAATAGGAAAGCTTTTGGGAGCATCCCACAGCGCCTGCGTGCTGCCTTCCCGCCTTTCCCAACTGTCCCTCTCCAGTTTTTCGTTTTCCGCAGAGCCGACAGGTCGTACATCCTGTCATCGCAGAAAATAATTCCCTTCTATTCTTCTTTTTTGTGGTCGCGTCTGCCTTCCTTCGACGCTACACGGGTACCGCCGATTCTTCTTTCTTTTTTTCAAACCCCCCTCCCCCTTTCTTCTGGAGTCTTTTCCAGTTATTTTCTCCTCAGGTGCCACGCGCCATTTTGGGCACTTGGCTCAACTTTTTCCTTTAAAATGGAAAAATCTGCTTTGGGTTTTAAAAAGTGTTCCAAGTGTGGTGGTACTATCTCCGACACCGACACCCATGAGTGGTGCCTCAACTGTTTAGAACCTGACCACTCTATTTCGGAGTGTGTTGCCTGTGGGATGATGTCGAAAAGGGGCCGGCAGAACTGTGCTGCTAAACTTAGCACCCTTTTTCCCTCCGATGCAGCCTCTGTGGCATCGACGTCTTCCAGGGCTTCGTCTTCCTCCTATGTATCTCAGGTAACTAAACATAAATCTAGCCGGTCCTCAAAGGGTAGATCTCCCTCTAAGCATCGAGATGCCTCTGGCGTTGCCCTTGAGGGACTTTCACCTGCAAAATTGCCCCAGCGGGAGGCTTCGGCTTCCAAAGCACTAACGGGGCTCCAGGATGTTCTCGAGGCCTCAACCTCGGCAGAACTACTGGTGCCATGCTCTAGGGTGATGGCTGCTTCATCCGGTACCGATACCCAAGCATCGGCAGCGTCGATAGACCAGAGATTCTTGGCTATTGAACGCAGTCTGGCGGCTCTTCTCACGGCCTTGATGCCCCTGAAACTGCTTCAGACAATTCAACCGGCACCGACTGCATTGACATCGGCAGGTATTCTACCGGGACCGAGTCATGCTTATCCATCCGGTATTGACAAGTCGGTACCGGACCCCTCCGATGCCGACTTCGATCGGTACTGTGCCTTGCACGATCACCCGGATCGGAGATACTTTGAATCCTCGGATGAGTCTGAAGACTCTGAAAGCTCTGCCGATACCCGAGTACTTCTTCCTAAGGATGATTCTTCTCCTCAGCGTAGGATGTCTCCACAAGAGGATATGTCCTTTCAGGATTTTATCCGAGATGTGGCTCGAGGTCTTTCCATCACAGTGGCTCCCGAAAAAGAGCCTAGGGCAAAGAAATTAGAAATCCTACAGTACCCTAAAGCTCCCAAGGAGGCAGCTATCTTACCTATTCATGAGATCTTGCATGATCTCATGTTAAGGATGTGGGAAACACCTCTAACCACATCTCCTCACTCTCGAAGACTTGACACCATGTATCGAGTTCCTCCTTGTCCTGGGTTTCAGAAGACTCGGCTACCACACCATTCCATGGTGGTGGAATCAGCTATGAAGAAGGATCAAGAGTGCAAAAAGGCATGCATCTAATCCTCCAGGACGTGAGTGTAGGACTCTTGACGCCTTTGGATGTCGAACCTTCCAGACTTCCATGCTTTCTGCTAGGATCAGTTCCTAAATATTATATATGGGAATGTTCCTTAAGGAGGCCATGGGAGATTTAGAGCTTATGAGCCCACTCCTTCCTGATAAGAGGCAGGATTACCTCACCCTTGTCAAACATACTCAGGATATTTCCAAGTTTGTGAATCGTGCAGCCTTTGACTGCTTTGAGTGCATAAGCAGAACCTCTGCTATTGCCATAGGTGCACGTAGGATTGCCTGGCTCCAGGCATCTGACTTTGAACTTTGGGTGCAGGATAAACTAGGGAATATTCCTTGCACAGGAGAGAATCTCTTTGGCAAGAATTAGCAGGAAAAAGCTAATGAGATAGATGCTGACAATATAACTTTGGATAGATTGTCTAAATCTACAGCTGATCCTGCAAGGAAAAAATCCTACAAGAAACCATTCTTCAGTAAGAAGAAGTTTTTATCCCTCCTATACCCAGCAGGGGCATCGTTTAGGTCAGTCTGCCCAAAAGGAACAGCAGCAACAACCTAGGCAAAGAAAAACAAAAGCTGCTAAGCCTCAACTGGCTCAGCAGACTCAGCCTCCACAGGGGCTTTGACTCCTATCTAGAGAACTTTGCCTTCCTGGCCCTGAACGGCCCAGAGCCTTCCACCATTCCAGGAAGGTTATATCATTTTGCCCCCAGATGGGGGCAGATAACAGCAGAAAATTGGACTCTGTCTATTGTAAGAGAGGGGTACAAGCTTCATTTCCTCAGCATTCCCTCTCCTACAATGGAAAGACAGTTCAATTCTCAGACCTCTCTCAATGACCAGTTCGGTCAAGAGGTCACTATGCTTCTTGCCCAAGGGACAATAGAAGAGGTACCCATTCTCCAACAAGGTACAGGGTTCTACTCCCCTGTTTCCTTATTCCAAAGAAAACAGGAGGACACAGACCCATTTTAGACCTCAGAGAATTGAACAAATTCCTGTTCAACGAGAAGTTCAAAATGATTTCTCTAGGAACTCTGCTGCCATACCTTCAGAGTCAGGATTGGCTTTGTTCTGTAGATCTCAAGGATGCATACATTCATGTTCTCATCCATCCAACTCATCGAAAATTCCTTCGCTTTCTATTTCAAGGGAAGCACTTACCAATACAGGGTTCTTCCTTTTGGCCTGGCCTCGGCATCAAGGGTGTTCACAAAATGCATGGCTGTGGTGGCAGCATTTCTTCGCACCCTAGGAATATTCATCTTCCCTTACTTAAACGACTGGCTCATTCGAGCCCCTTCAGAGCCAGAGGCCAGGGTTTCTCTCTCTTGCACAATGCGCATCCTTCAGTGTTTGGGACTTGCCATAAACTTCCCAAAAGCCAACCTTGCTCCCACTCAGTCCCTAGAGTTTATAGGAGCTCTGCTGGATACCAGACAGACAAGAGCCTACCTTCCACAGCCCCGCTGCCTTCGCATTGTGCAGTTAGCTTCCCAAGCAGTGCTAAAACCTCACCTCACTGCTCGGGAAATGTTACAATTGTTAGGCCACATGGTATCCACCGTGCATGTGGTTCCTTATGCTCGCCTCCATATGAGGGCAGCCCAGTGGATGTTATCCACTCAATGGACTCAGGCGTCAGGTTGCCTGTCAGACAAATTAGCAAACTCAGATCGCCTTATTTTGTCCCTCCAATGGTGGCAATCATCCCAAAACCTTTTGGTGGGGTCCCCTTTTCAGCAACCTCCACCCTAAGCCACTCTAACAACAGATGCCTCACAGGTGGGTTGGGGAGCCCACCTGCACTGCCTCTCTACATAGGTCTCCTTTGGAGTCCAGGTACCCTATCTACATATCAATCTCCTGGAACTCAGAACAATCTTCCTTGCTCTTCGAGTATTCCACACCCAGCTCAGCTACAAGACAGTCCTAGTTCAAACGGACAATCAAGTAGCCATGTTCTATGTGAACAAGCAGGGTGGAACAGGCTCTCTGTCGCTATGCAACGAAGCTTTGCGACTATGGGCCCTCGCCAGAGAGCATCAGATTCATCTTGCAGTGTATCTTCCAGGCATTCAAAACTCTTGGGCAGACAGACTCAGTTGAGTTCTGCTTCCACACAAATTGGTCTCTCCATGCAGACCAGGTGGCCAAAAGTTTCCAAATTTGGGGAACCCCGGACATAGACCTCTTCGCAAGTCCGCTGAATGCCAAACTTCCCCGGTTCTGTTCCAGAATTCCGGCTTGGGGTTGTCAGACCAGGGATGCTTTCCTCCTCCATTGGGGCCAGGACTTCCTGTATGCCTTTCTACCCATTCCCCTAATTCCCAAAACCCTGTTCAAGCTTCAGAGAGACAGAGGTCATATGATTCTCATAGCTCCACATTGACCAAGGCAAATGTGGTACCCTCTGCTCATACATCTTTCTCAAGCTCTGCCTCTGGAATTAGGATCTGCTCCAGATCTCCTTTCTCAGGAGGACGGGATGCTGTGGCATCCCAATCGCCAGTCTCTTCATCTCAGGGCCTGGTTGCTGAAAGCCTAGAACTTCATGGTCTTAACCTTTCTCAGCAGGTAAAGGATATCCTTTATGCTTCCAGGAAGCCTTCCACAAGACGCTCTTATGCTTTCAAGTGGAAAAGGTTTACCATATGGTGCTTGCAGAAGGGTCTTAACCCTCTTGCAATACCTCTGGAATCATTACTGGAGTATCTCCTTCATTTATCTAATGCAGGGCTTAAGACCAATTCAGTGAGAGTTCATTTGAGTGCTATTGCAGCTTCTTTCAAGCCTCTAAATATGCATCCTATTTCCTCTCATCCTCTCATAGCGAGATTTATGAGAGGCCTTCTTTTGACCAAGCCTCCCATTAAGCCACCACCGGTGGCATGGGACTTAAATTTGGTTCTTGGGCAGCTTATGAAACTGCCTTTTGAACCATTAGCCACTACCTCCTTGAAATTCCTTTCCTGGAAGGTCATCTTTCTTATTGCAATCACATCAGCATGTCGCATCAGTGAATTGCAAGCATTGGTGGCTGATCCTCCTTATACAAAGTTCCATCATGATAAGGTAGTCCTTAGGACTCATCCACACTTTATGCTGAAGGTGGTGTCACCTTTTCATTTAAACCAAGCGGTTTACCTTCCTGTATTCTTCCCAAGGCCTCATGCCTCAAATGCAGAAAGGAATCTTCATACTTTGGATTGTAAACGGACTCTGGCCTTTTATTTACAAAGGACACAGCAACATAGGAAGTCCTCTCAACTTTTTGTTGCTTTTGATCCTAGTCATTTGGGACTTCCAGTCTCCAAAAGAACACTGTCCAACTGGATTGCACAGTATATCTTTTGCCTATGAGAGTAAAAACTTTCTTCTGGAAGGCCATGTGACAGCTCACAATATGAGAGCCATGGCAGCCTCTATGGCTCATCTTCACTCTATGTCTATTGACGACATCTGCCGAGCAGCTACTTGGGCTTCGGTTCATACCTTCACAGCCCATTACTGCTTAGACAAGGACTCCCACTGGGATGCCTTGTTATGTCAGGCTGTTCTTCAGCACCTGTTCCATACTTAATCAACTCCTACCCACCATCCCTGATAGGATGCCAGAGATCCATGGGGAGAAGTGGAGCCCTTTCACAAGTGCACACAACGTCTGGGGTTTCTCTCTGGCATCTGCAGCTAGGGAGTCCCCATATGTGAAGACTACATTCCTGCTTGTTCCTGGAGATAACATAGTTACTCACCTTTGATCTCCGGGAACAGCAGGAATTTAGTCTTCACAACCCATCCTCCTCCCCTAGGAGGTGTATCTCTCTCTTTCTCTCTCTCTTTTGTCTCAGCATTAAACTCAACTGGAGAGGGACAGTTGGGAAAGGCGGGAAGGCAGCACACAGGCGCTGTGGGATGCTCCCAAAAGCTTTCCTATTGGACGCTGGGGAGCGTACTTGCGCAGGCTCCGTCGGTACCGACGATACCCATATGTGAAGACTAAATTCCTGCTGTTCCCGGAGATCGCCTGTTACAGTTGAGTAACTATGCTTTCTTATGAGGCTACCTTTTTGAACTACTGGCGTGTACTTCTCTTGATTGCACAGAAAGTGCTCTTCTTAGCAGCTGTTACCTTTGCTTGGACAGTAACTAAATTTCAAGTACAGTCAAACCTCGGTTTTCATGATTAATCCGTTCGAAAAAGTCTGACTAAAACCGAAACGTATGAAAACTGAAGCAATATTTCCCATGAGAAATAATGTAAATCCAATTAATCCGTTCCAGACACCCAAAGATATTCACAAAAAATACATTTTATAGAGAATAACTATATTTTTACATACAGAAAACAATGAGAAATAAATATAAATGACTAATGAAATGGATAAATGAACATTTAACATCACTGAAAGCAAGCTAAGTACAGTACTGTACAGTACAGTATGTTAACATCTGGCCTTAGCCACCCCTGACAAGCTGCTGTGCCCAGCTCTCTTCGGAATCACATTGAATTCAGTCCATTAAAATACCTTTACATTATCTGCTCAATGCTTCAGAATGGCAGAAAATCTTAATGATATAGCTTCAGACGTACCCTGCAAGAGAAAGAACTGCCTCCCACATTCATGCAACATCTCCTGCTTACGTTGACAGCTTTTCTTCCCTGCTACCGGGACAAAATCTCAGTCAAAAGACGTTGAAAACCGAAGCAATGCATGAAAACCGGGACAAAATCTCAGTCAGAAAAGACGTTGAAAACCGAAGCGTATGAAAACCGGGGCAAATGAAAACCGAGGTTTGACTGTACTGGTAACTTCAAACTTACACACACATGATTATAGCAAGTACTACGAACTTACTCAGATTTCTTCCTGAGATACTGACACTTTTCCACATTAATAAGGAAATGATGCTTCCTGCTTTCTGTTTGACACCTCATAAGATTTTATGTAAGAAAGTACTTCACATTCTACAGTGTAGGTGAGCTCTTGCTTATTACATCAAAAGAATAGGGCTAATCAAGAAGCATATGCCGCTTTTATCGCCTTTAACTCCAACAGAATTGGTATGCCAATCACCAGACAGAACTTACCAAATAGGCTGGTGTCTTACATCCAATTGTACTGCTAAGCGAATGTTTCTCTGCACACTTAAGCCCCTTACCAGAGGATGAAGGAAAAGCTGTTAGTGTAGCTGGTTTTAAAACGGGGTTGGACAAGTTCCTGGAGGAAAGCTCCATAAACCTTAAAGAGGACCCAGGAAAGCTACTGCTTGCCCTGGGACATGCATTGTGGAACCTGTGTGCCTTTTTGGGAACCTGCCAGATACTTATGACCTGGATTGACCACTGCTGGAAACAGGATACTGTGCTGTATGGACCTTGGTCTGACCCAGTATGACATTTCTTATGTACTTATGTCCCATTACGATGGCTCCACTAGAAGATATCTCGCTGGATACAGTTTATATAAGTGATGTCCTTGCTTCATACTTTTACTTTGTGCTAGTACGAGGGCTAAGACCCAGTAGATGACAGTGCCTTTGGTCGAGCTGTACTGGTCAGTTTGTCTATGTGGTATAACAACTCTCAAGCGTTTTTAATTTTTTTTTTTTTTTTAGGCAGGCTACTCCTAGATGAGGATAAAGCAAAATAAACGAGCAGCTCTATGCTTGGGAGCCGCCCACTTGTGTACCTCACTCAGTCCTGCGTTTCCAAGAAAAAACATTGTTGCTCACCTGTAATAGGTGTTTTCCATAAGCAGTAGGATTGATCAGGCACACAGTCCCTCTCACCTCCCAAAGAGCTGCTTGAATTCTTGAACTTTGGAACTAACTGAGGAGACCAATAAACAAAGGAAGTGCCATGTATACTCAGAACTTTACACTAAGTTCTGAGCTCTGGGAGAGCTGTTCCGTCCTGGGTGATGGACACCTACTTGTGTGCCTGATCACTCCTGCTGTCTATGGAAAATGCCTGTTAATATCAGCTTTCATCAAGTGCAGTATGAATGTCATAAGACAGTTCTTGTTAGACTTCTACATGCCTCTAAACCTCATAGATTTTCCAAACAGTTGGTGGGACCCAGAATTATTTTTCAGTATTTCTTCAGTCAGCTGCCTAGGATAGATTAATTGCGTCAGTCTCTTTCTATGTCATGGTTTGTTTGGATCTTTGCACTGATGAATTTGAATCTTTTTTTGTAGTGTTGTCATTTGGTTGGGAGATTTGAACTACAGACTCTGCAAGTACGATGCCAGTGAAGTGAAAACTTTAATAAATAAGAATGACATTCAGACTTTATTGCAGTTTGATCAGGTGAGTGAATTTTCCTTGAGATGAAAGGGCAACAATTCTGGGCATATGTGGCTAGTGACTCACTTGTTTGGGAAAGCTAAGGCATGGGGAAGAGGGGTGACCTGTCTTTGTCTGTACAGAATTTCTCTCTTCCTTTATCCCCTTCACCCAGGGACTCTTAAATTCTCAGTGGACAAGCAGGAATGGGTGACGTCTCTGAGCTTCTATTGGAAGAATTTGGGAGGCTATACTATGCCTGCATGCCTGCCTTCTCGCCTGCTGCGGCACCATCTTCCACAATCTTCGTTTTCAGTGGAGTCCTACAGACATGCATTGGTAGTCCGTTAGTAAGCGTTTCATATTTTTCCCCTCCGGGTGTCTCTCTTGTGCTTGTTTTTTTACTTTTCTGCCTGCATTGGTAGCATCGGATCCCTTGTTCTGCCTTTGGTTCTGGTACTTTTTGGTAACTTTTATTTTATCATTCTCCATTCTCTGGTCTCTCTTCAAACAACATATCTTTTGCCTTTTGCTAAAGATTTCCACGGAGAGGGGCATCCATGAGACATCTCAATTTTTGAGTGTCCTTGTTATGCAGCGGTTGGGCCTTTGGTCTCCTCAAGCCATTTGCTTGCCACGGCCTCTCCCAGGAACTGGCACCATCTTGGTGACCGAGGGGCACAGTTGGTGCCTCCACTATTTGGGTCTGTAGCAGCCTGCAGGGTTGAGTGAAGCTCTTGGCCAGAGGTCTACTTCAGCATCTTCGGCACCAGCATCATCTCGATGGCTTTCCTAGGATCCACCGAAGGTACATCGATCTCCGCCTGGAGAAGAAGACCCTGAGGGCGTAGGTACTCCTGGTCTTCTTACCTTCTAGCAGAGGTCACAGGCTCCTCATCCGCATCATCAGGAGCAGCCCCAATAGGCTCAGCCTGCCTTGCATCCCAAATCAGGAGCGAGGGATTGACTGGTTCTTCCGGATCATTACCAATTTGCTGGTGACCAGAAGGGAATCCTCCGGTGGGGGTGGCCGGCTCACTCTCTTTGCCACAGGTGGCCCTTCATAACTCTGGACTTGTGGGGACTACTGATAGCCCAAGACGGCTACATATTGCACTCCGCTGGACTGCCCTCTCTTTGGCGAGGGTGCATCCCCTCGATCCTCTACATCTAACTTCCTTCATGGGGAAATCTCCACCTTTCTGGTAATCTCGCCATCAAGCCCATGCCTCAGGAGCAGTTTGAATAGGGAATTTACTCCAGGTATTTTCTGGTCCCCTGGAAGGTAGGGGGGGGGGGGTGTTTGACCCATCCTGGATCCCAGAAACCTCAACACCTCCCAGTGCAGGAATGTTCAAAATTGTCAGAAAAATGTTTGGCCATGCCCCTGGATCTACAGGATGCGTGTACCCATGTACCAATTCATCCTGTTCATAGGAAGTATCTCTGTTTCATTCTGGTGGAGAAGCACTTTCAGGACAAGATACTACCTTTTGTGCCAGCCTCAGCACCCCAAGTCTTTGTAAGGTGACCTGCCTCAGAACTCTGAGGATTTCTGTCTTCCTTTTTCTTGATGACTGGCTCATAAAAAGCACCACTCCAGGCAGAGTCCAGCAGTCAACATGGTTGACCATTCAGGTGCTAGAGTTGTTTAGATTTGTAGTCAATTTCCCAAGGTCCCACCTTCTGCGCGCCCAACAACTATAGTTCATAGGGGCTCTCCTCAACTCAATTAAAGTGAGGACCTTCTTTCCGCTAGACCAACTCCAGAGATTGAGAGCTTTGGTCCAAGATGCCCAGTGGCGTTCTCAGTCAGTGACTCGTGGGATGCTGTCCATGCTCAGCCACTTATCCTCTCTTGTACATGTTACACCCATGGCTCATCTTTCAATGAGACAGGTTCATTGGACACTGAGGGCTTGGAGGAGACAGGCCATTGGCCACCTTCGGGATCGGGCGGCTTTCACCGGCCTCTCGTCCAGTCCCTGCACTGATGGTTGGATCCTCAGAACCTGCATCAGAGATCTCCTTTTCAGAAGGTGTCACCACAGAAAACATTGACAACAGACATCTCCAAGATGGGTTGAGGAGTGCATCTGGATGACCTTCACACTCAAGGCATCTGGTCTGAACAGGAAAGCCTGCATTAGATTGACCTCTTGGACTGAGGGCCATAGCAAATTCCCTCAGTGCTTTCCGTAACGTCTAGCCAAACGGATTGTACTGATTCAGACCATCAGTCAGGGCGCCGGTACGGCTATGGAAGATTGCCATCACTCACAGTATGGACTTAAGGGGCACATGTCTGCTCGGGGAGTAGAATGCCTTCATGACCAGCTGAGTCACGTCCCCCGGCTGCATGAGTGAACGTCCCTGGAGCTATCGGGACTCAAGTCTTCCTCAGACTACTTGGCTTGGGAGTCTGACATTGAGACGTCTCCAGAGTGCCAGGCCCACCGAGACCTCCCCTCGGATCCGTCTCTACCAGCAGCTAGGTGCCGATCCCCACCCGCGGATGCCTTGTTCCTCGAGTTTGTCCGGGACATCGCACGAGCCCTCTCCCTCACTATGGAGTGAGAAAGACCCCCATATAGAGGAGCTTAGTAATCTCCAGTACATGGCACTACCTAAAGAGACCCTGATGGTCCCGTTCCCTTCCATCCTCAACCGGCTCCTTCTCTGGATGAGGGAAACCCTGGCATCGGTGCCAGTTGTTAGCCGCCGCCTGGATACCATGTACTGGGTCCAACGTGTGCCGGGCTTCCGGAAGATCCAACTCCCTCACACTTCCATGATGGTAGAATCTGCCATGTAAGAATCTGCCATGTATCGACAGAAAAGCCTGAAGACACGCTCATTGGTGCCACTGGGTAGGGAATACCACGCCCTTGACACCCTCAAGCGTAAATACTACCAGGGCTCAATGCTAGCATGCCACATTCAAACTTATGGCATGTTCCTCCGTGACCTGGCAAAGGAACTCAGAGGCTTTGCGGCTGGCCTCGATGCAGACCACCTCCGGCACTTCCAGATACTTATGAAGTCCATCAGAGTGCAAGTATTTATCTCAAGCCGCCTATGACGTCTTCGAGTCCAGTGCGAGGGTGGCTGCTGCTGGCATCGGATCCCGATGCCAGGCTTGGCTTCAGATATCTGACCTCGAACAATGGGTGCAAGAGAAGCTTCTTGACATCTCATTCCTAGGGGAGCAGCTCTTCAGCAAGCCCATGGAGGACACGGCTGCTGAGATGGGGACCGAGTACATGACTCGGACTCAACTCTCGAGGAAGACTTCTACTCTTCCAAGGAAGAAGCCTCCTGGGAAGAAGCCTCCTTTCCTTAGGAAGAGCCAACCCTTTCGAGGCTATCCTCCATACCTGGCCACCCAGACTACTCAGCTGGGTCACCAGGGCAAGGGTGCGGGCCATGGCCCATGCAAGCCCAAGGGCCTCCCAGCATAGCCTCTCTTCCTCTGGAGGATCAGCTGCCAATGAGGGGGGGGGGGGGCACCTGGTCCATTTTGCCCACAGGTAGGCTTCCATCACCACCGACTCATGGGCATTTCAGGTTTTCAGGGAGGGTTACCTCCTCCACCTGGACCAGCTGCCTCCACCCTTCTTTCCTGGGGAGCCTCGTTGGTCTCCCTTGCACCAGGCTCTGCTAATGCAAGAATTCACAGGCCTTCTCAGAGCCATGGCTGTGAAGCCCATACCACATCACCTGAAAGGAAAGGGGTTTTACTCCAGGTACTTTCTGGTTCCAAAAAGAACAGGAGGACTAAGGCTCATCCTGGACCTGAGAAACCTGAACAGATTCCTGATGCGTTTGAAGTTCTTCTTTGGAATATTGCCGCCCTACCTCCAGCAGGGAGATTGGCTGTACTCCTTGGACCTAAAGGATGCTTATACCCACATCCTTATCCATCCCAATCACAGACAGTACCTAAGATTCATGGTCGGGGGTGACCATTACCAGTATAGAGTACTTCCCTTTGGCCTTGCCTCCGCACCAAGAGTCTTCACCAAATGACTGGCAGTGGTGGCTGCCTATCTTCATTTCCAAGGGGCCTTCGTCTTCCCTCACTTAGACTGGTTCCTAAAGGGAGACACAGTCTCAGAGATGCTGCAGGCCACACCATCAAGATCCTACAACATCTTGGATTTGTGATAAATCACCCAAAATTCCAACTCAAGACTTGGAGTTCATAGGGGCTCGCCTGGACACCCTCCAAGCTGTGGCTTTCCTCCCCCTGGACAGGGCAGATCGCCTCATGGCCCTGGCGACCGAAGTGCAGTGCCATCGCATCGTGTCGGCGCGGTCCATGCTTTATCTCCTCATCCACATGGCCTCCACGGTCCATGTGGTCCTCAAGGCCCGCCTCCACATGTGGGCAGCTCAGTGGTATTTCTGTTCACAGTGGACCCAGGCCACGGGCAGGCTTCGGGACAGAGTCTTAATGTCCCATCAGCTGGCGGAGTCCCTCAGTTGGTGGCAGGAACCGCAAACCTGCAGAAGGCAATGGCCTTCCAATTTCCGAGCTCCCAGAGGGTCCTCACAATAGATGCTTCCCTGCTGGGCTGGGGTGCCCATTGTGAGGAATTGTGCACCCAGGTTGTTTGGTCCTTCGAAGAGAACCAGCAGCAGATCAAGTTGCTGGAACTCAGGGTCGTCTTCCTTGGGCTCAAGGCTTTCCAACATCACTTGCAACATTGGTCGGTACTCCTCCAGACGGACAATCGGGTCACAATGTTCTACCTAAACAAGCAAGGCGGCACAGGCTCCTACCACCTCTGCCAGGAGGCAGTAGCCCTCTGCTCATACGCAACCAGTCAGGGTATGCTCCTCAGGGTGGTATACCTCCCGGGCCAGGACAACACCCTGGCGGACAGGGTGAGCAGGGTCCTCCAACCATATGAGTGGTGCCTGGATCCCAGGGCAGCATGATGACTCTTCAGGTTGTGGGGCACCCTAAACCTCGACCTCTTTGCCAGCCCGGCCAATGTTCAATTACCGCATTTCTGCTGCCCACAGCCACATCCGACCCGGGTAGCAGCGGATGCCTTCCTCATCTCGTGGTCGGGGGGTCTGTTGTATGCATTCACTCCCACATCATTGATAGCGCGGACCTTCTTCAAGGTACAGGAAGACAAGGCTTCCCTGATTCTAGTGGCCCCGAGGTGGCCCAGGCAGCTTTGGTTTCCTTCATCTTGTGATGGAATCCCTGGTCCCTCTCGGTATGGCCCAGGAGGAGGGCTCGACCCTCCATGCCAACCTGGGATCCTTATCCCTCACGGCATGGCTGCTGAACGGGTCGCTTTAGCACCCCTCAACCTCCCCAGGGAGGTGGAAGAGGTCCTCCTGGCCTCTTGCAAGGATTCCACGAGACGGGCCTACACATTCAAATGGCGCAGGTTCTTCTTATGGTGCATGGAGCAGCGAGTGGACCCATTCTCCTGCCCGGTGCACTCGGTGCTGCAGTACTTGCTCCACCTTTCACAGTCCGGACTTAAGCCCAACTCCATCAGGGTGCACCTTAGCGCACTCTCCGCAAACCATCACTCCATAGAGGGCAAACCTCTTTCCGTGCAGCCCCTCATTACCCGATTCATGTGGGGCTTACTGCTCTCGAAGCCTCCCATCTGTCTGCCCTCGGTGGAATGGGATCTCATTGTGGTCCTGGCACAGCTTACCAAGGTGCCTTTCGAATCCTTGGCTATCTGCCACCTGAGATACCTGTCCTGGAAGGTGGCCTTCCTGGTGGCACTCACCTCTGCAAGCAGAGTCAGTGAGCTCCAGGCCCTGGTGGCTGAGCCACCCTACCCCGGGTTCTACAAGAAGAGAGTCTGCTCTGCACTCACCTGACATTTCTTCCAAAGGTGGTGTCTGACTTCCACCTCAGCCAGAAAGTAGTACTCCCTACCTTCTTTCCGTGGCCCCACACCGACAAGGCATTGGCCATTCTCCATACTCTGGACTGCAAAAGGGCCTTGCCCTATCTACAGTGTACTCAGGACCACCGCAAAACCTCACAGCTTTTTGTCTCATATGACCCCAGCCGTCTAGGGGGGGGGGGGCTGTCACTAACCGGACCCTGTCTATCTGGGTGGCAGACTGCATAACCTTCGCCCACAACCAGGCCGGGTTGCCACTGGAGCACGGGGTCACGGCACATAATGTTAGGGCTATGGCAACTTCCATTGCAAGCCTTCACTCTGTTCCCATGGCAAACATCTGCTGGACCGCCACGTGGTCTTCGGTCCACACTTTTGCAGCTCACTACTGCCTGGAGACGGAATCCCGATGGGACGGTGCTTTCAGCCAGGCCGTACTCCGTAATCTATTCGGGTTTTAGGCAACTCCTGCCCTCCGACCCTTCCTTTTAAGGCTACTGGAGCCATGGTTCTCCCTGGACACTGGGGTCCTCCGAGTCTGTCCTCATTTGCTTGCAGCTGCTCACGAATAGGCTGTGCGTTTTCTACAGGTCCCTTGCTGGCCTGTAGCTAGGGAGTCCCATATGTGAGGACTGATTTCCTGCTTGTTCCTGGAGAAAGCCTAGTTTCTCCCTGTAACAGGTGTTCTCCAGGGACAACAGGAATCGATCCTCACAGCCCTCCCTCCTCTCCTTGGAGTTGCTATAATTTTTGCCATCCCTTTTGTCGGCTCTAGCTATGTCATCTGATTGACCAAGATGGCACCCAGGGGCGGGAAGGGGGCCATGCATGCGTGGTGGCATCTCCCAAAGGCTTTGAAAGCTGGGGAGATGCTTCCACGAGGGCTCTGTCGGCGTCAACATCACCCATATGTAAGGACTGGTTCCTGCTGTCCCTGGAGGACACCTGTTACAGGTGAGTAACTATGCTCTATGCGCGTATCCTCATCACACCGTATTGGCCAGTTAGCCGTGATTTTTCCTTCTTCAACTCTGCAGTTGGACTCTGCTCCAGATCTCATATCACAGGACAACGGGAAAATGCTGCACCCTAGCGTCAGATCCTTGGCCCTCACGATATGGATGTTGAAAGGCTAGTCCTGTTGGAGCTTCATCTGCCTGACGGAGTAACAGATGTTCTGTTGGCCTCTAGCAGGGCCTCTACAAGAAGGCTTTTGCTTCAGATGAAAGTGATTTGCTTCGTGGTGCACAGCACAGGTACTGGATCCATTTTATTCCATCGACAGACTACTTGAGTACCTCCTACAACTCTATGAGTGAGGTCTTAAGTCCAAATCTGTTGAGGTCCACCACAGCGCTATTGGGCCTCCCATCGTGGTTCGGAGGGAAGGTCCATGTCAATTCAGCCTTTAGTGGTTCGCTTCATTTGAGGCTTGCTCCTCTTGAAGCCTCCCTTCAACCTCGATGGTGGCTTGTGTAATGGGGAAGAGACATCCTGTGATATGGAAACAGAGGAACCTGAGTGCAGTAGGGCTGTTTCTGGTAGGAAGGATAAGCTCAGGACACCCAGTTGCCAGGAGCAACACAAACAATCCCAGCCACGAGGGCAGGAACCCCGCCCAGCTAGCAAACAATCCCCATCTCCTGGGCCTGATAACTTTCACCTGGGAGGGGGAAGGGCTAGATTAGCTCCCAAGCAAACGTATGAGAAACGTTCATTAGAGTTTAGCAACAGCAAGGGGAAGAGCAATGGCAAGGAGAGGACAAGGATTGAGAGAGAGAACAGGGAAGACGGAGGAGAACAGAATCAGCTGGAAAGTTTGTGCAAGCTGAGGTCTGGCTCTTGGAAGCAGCGTCTGTCCCAGTGTGAAAGGAAAACGTATGTAAGTGATTCAGTGGATTCTGATTCTGAATGTGAGAGAGAGAGACAGAAAGCAGCTGACAGGGATAACTGGAGGAGCAGGGCACAAAAGCCCTTTGACCAAAACTCCAGGTATTTATCCTAAGGTGAAGGCACCCAAAGGGAGAAGTTACCAGTGAGGATAGCTGGGAAGCACGTACAAGCTCCAAGGAATGAAAGATATACAGTGCAAGACATTTGTATGTCAGAAGAAGAGGGTGAGCAGCCAGAATACAGAGAAAAACCTCTGAGGTTTAAACCCCATCCTGAGAGAGCTGTGCACGGACTTTCTCCTGCCTCAAAGCCAGAAGGTAGGCTGTATAATCCTTGTAAAAGTGGTTATAGGAATTTCTCTCATAAGAACTATAAAGAATATGACTCTCCTCTAAGCTATGCCAAGAGATATAGTAAAGTTGATCCTTACCCCATAGAGGCAATAATAGAGAAGCCTCTGGAACAGACAGCAGAGAATAATCTGGAAACGTTGTATACTAGGCAGAAGTTGTATTCAGCTGATAGCCAGCCTGAGTCAATGCTAATTGATCCTCCAGATGAAGAGTTGTCTGATACTCAAATGGATTGTACGTTAACAGTTACAAATGATAGGATTTCGCTGTGCTGAGCCAGATATCTTGAAGAAGCTGGTCAACTGGCAGTTGAGAAGCACAGGACTTTACTTTGCCAAATACTAAAGGGACTGTATGCAATGAATACCGTACCATTTGTGATTTAAGTTGGAAACTGTTATAAGTTATTTTTCCTACCTTATGCCAGAGTGTATGGCTTTTTGTTCCTATGTTACTTTGTGTTTGAATCCGCCCCGGGAGGGGAATTAAAAGCCTGTCTTTGCCTGAACCACTCGATTCACGACTACAACTTATTGAAAAGGTCCACAACTACACCCTTAACCTTTCAATAAAAGGTCTCCAGGCTACCTAACCCATATGCTGAAGCTACGGGCAGACTACTGGTGACACTTGGGACCCCCTTTTGGTCCTAGTGCAGCTCATGTTACGCACTTTCAGCAACTTGATTCTTGTCTTGATGTTTTTGACTTGGAGGGTGCTGTTTATGGTGACTGTTATGTCAGCACACCGGGTCAGTGAGCTCCAAGCTCTAGTGGCTCATACACCATACAACCAGTTTCTATCATGATAGAGTGGTCCTGTGCACTCATCTTTGATTCCTCCTAACGGTGGTATCTGCTTTCCATCTTAATCAGTCTGTTGTTCTGCCGACTTTCTTTCCGAGGCCTCATGCCCATAGAAGGGTAGCAGCGCTACACATGCTGGACTGCAAGCGAGCGTTGGCCTTCTACCTAGAGCAGACTAAGGCCCGCTGAATGTCTATCCAGCTGTTTGTCTCTTTTGACCCCAGCAAGCTTAGGGGCTTGCTGTTTCCAAGCATGTTCCTTCAATTTGAGTGGCAGACTGCATCTCTTTTGCTTATACTGAGGCTGGCCTGAGCCTTGATGGTCATGTCACAGCTCACAACGTCTGAGTCATGGCTTCATTGGTGACCAACTGCACTCGGTCTCTATGGAAGAGATCCGCAGGTCTTCTGTCCACACCTTCACATCTGGCTACTGTCTGGACGAGGATTTCTGATGTGACAGCAACTTTGGATACTCTATACTCCGGCATTTATTTGGGGATTAGAATCCAACTCCAGCCACCCCCCAAGGCCTACTGTCTGCCCAGCCTACCAAAAAAAGGAAAAAAAAAGAAAAAAGAAATCGATATATACTTCACACCATGAATGTTCACGAATGAACTGTATGGTGTAGAAGCTGAATCAGATGAGTTCACCCTCGGGGACTACCAGTGCTGCACATAGTTGATCCTCCAGTTTTATTTCAGTTGCTCCTGTTGGGCTCCTTGGCCTCTTCAGTTTTTGGTAACCTGTAGCTTGGGAGTCCCATATGTGAGGTCAATTCCTGCTTGTCCACGGAGAAAAAGTAGTTCCCTTTAGCAGGTGTTCTCTGTGGACACAGGAATAAGTCCTCACAACCCTCCTACCTCCCCGAGTTGTCTTCTGCTACAGTTTTGTTATCATGAGAAGATGGTGCCGTGTCAGTTGGGACAACAGGCACGCAGGCACGGTGGAGCCTCCCAAAGGCTTTCAGTAGAAGCTGGGGAGCATTCCCACACGGGGCTCCGTCTGCGACATCACCCATATGTGAGGACTTATTCCTGCTGTCCACAGAGAACATCTGCTACAGGTGAGTAAGTACTTTCTTGTGTAGTCTCCAGCTTTCTCCTCTGTGTGCCCAACAGGATAGGGTGATAGTGCAACAGAAACGTTTCTGCTGCTGCTGTTTTATTTGGGAACAAATTAAGCACATGCTAATTATTTAAATAAGAGGGTTCATTAGCTTTTAAACTCATCTCCCTATGCACTAAAATGCACAGACTTTCCCATAGCTATGTAGTTCTGAGAAAATTAAAGATACTGGGGTGATATGGTGGTAGGAAGAAATTCTCCCCATCATGTCCCACTTCCACTTACATGAACAAGAACCTAAATGTAACCACGATCTCCTAATATGTAACATTCCTAATACAAATCAGTCACTTGTCAACATTTGTGTAAATTGTTTGCTTTAAGTTAAATCATGTTTGGTTCTTTGTATGTTAAATTAAGTTCCCTGTACACCGCTTTGACTGCTATATAAAACGGTGTAAAAGAATTGCTAAATTAAAAAATAAAAATAAAAAATAAAAGGATAGCGTGCCAATGTGTGTCAGTCAGTGTGTTAATCTTTTTGGCGATCATTTCAACACAAAAAGGCCATCTAGATGCTGATTGCTCAACTATCTTCATGACCAACAAATCTGCATAGATTCTGCTGCTTCCCTACAAAACAATGCTGCCTAGAGCATCCTTCTCCCTGATTGACCCATACCCTTCAGCAAGCAGAAAGGGAGGTTCTTTACCTTTTGCTGTCTTCCCCATTATTGTTAAATTGATGCCAGCTTTGTGACACACCATGCTTTGTCTTCATGCTGGTCAGAGTGTGAAGCAGTGATGAGCAAGATAGCAGGAGGCGAGCAGATCTCCTTCTGTCATGGGGGAGGTAGAGTTGGGTCAGGGAAACGTGGTTCTTATGTAGGTTTGAGGGTGGGCAGCCTTGTTACAGATAGCCCAAGCTTAGATTATGAACTTCATGAAGATGGGCAAGGCAGAGTTGGGAAAAGAAGCAAAAGTTAGTATACGTATATACATAACAGCCTTCTCAAGGCAAAAAATGGTAAACATAAAAACAATTAATATATACTCAGTAAAAAGGACTAATTAAAACTATTGGAGGGTATTCGTTGCTCTAATAACATTTCTCCAGGACCAAGCAGGAAGTCAGTCCTCACATATGGGTGACGTCGGCGCCGACGGAGCCCTCGCGGAGAAATTTTCCCCAGCTTTCAAAGAAAGCCTTTGGGAATTGCAGCGCGCATGTGCGGTCCTCTTCCCGCCCAAGGGTGCCATCTTGCTCGGTCTTTTTTTTTCCGCGGAGCCCTACAGACGTTGTTTGTAATTCCCCGCAGAAAAGTTGATTTTATTTCTCTTTTTTCTCGGTTTCGACGCCGGTTCTTTTCCCGCCCGGACCCGCGACGCCGGTTGCGAGTCCGTTCTTTATTTTTCGTTTTTTTGTCCGTGACAGATTTCGCGCCTTTTTACTTTTTCACTGGCAGCCCGGTCTTTTGACCTCGCAGGGGCCCTTTTTCCCCCAATGGCTGCCAGCGGGTTTAAGAAGTGTGACCTGTGTAAGAAACTCATGTCTCTTACCGACACACACGACTTCTGCCTCCGCTGCCTCGGACCCGATCATGACCCGATGATCTGTGGTCCGTGTGGCAAAATGTCCTCAAAAGCGTTGAGGAGTCGGCAGCATCAGCGGGAACGTATCTTCTCTGACTCCGGCCGGGCTCGGACCTCGTCAGAGGCTTCGACGTCTCGGGACTCTGGTCCTGAGCATCGTCGAAGTTCCTCTGAAAGGGGGTCTCCTACCCGGGAACATCATCGGAAGAAGAAACCCGCGAGGGCGGGATCGGTGGACGCTCCTGGTTCCTCGAGGGCCAGGTCGCATAGCCCCGATTCCCGTCCCGGGTCCTCGGAGGTGGAGAGACCTTCTAAACATCCTCGTCTCGAGATGGACTTGCCCGCTCACGTGAGTACTGTTGTCCTCGTGGACTCACCTCCAAAGGAGCCGACGTCGGGCCCGATGCCGTCGGGGCCCGAGTCGGGGGCTGCTGGGTCTCCTGAGCTCGGACTCAGGTTGACGGCCTTGGAGAGCAGTCTGACTGCCTTCATGGACCAGCAGCGGGCATTGATCGCTGGCCTCGCCGGTGCTTCTGCCCTGACCGCCGGGACGTCGACCTCCAAGGAGTCGGCCTGGGAATCCGAGGACGAAGAGTCACCTGGTTCCTTTCGGACTCGGTGTGTCCCATCGGACTCCCCCGAGTCCGAACCTCGGAGACGGTCCCCCCCGGAGGATACCCGGTTCTCGGACTTCGTGCGGGATATAGCCAAGGCCTTGGCCTTCCCCGCGGATCCCGAGGAGGAGCCTCGAGTCGAAGAGCTCGATGCCCTCCAATATGACTCTCCCCCGAAGGAGGCCTTTATTGTACCGGTTCCTCCGATGCTGGAACGACTTCTCTTCCGCATGTGGGAGAGCCCGGCGTCGTCGTCGCCGGTGTTAAGCAAGCAGGTCGATTCCATTTATCGAGTCCACAAGAGCCCCGGCTTCCAAAAGGCACAACTACCGCACCATTCCATGGTGGTGGAATCGGCCATGCATAGACTTAAGAGTCAAAAAATGCACTCCTCGGTGCCTCCTGGATGCCCTCGGTAGGAAGTGTTTCCAGGGCTCTATGCTTGCTTGTCGGGTCCAGACCTACCAGCTCTACATGGGCATGTATCTCCGAGACCTGGCTAAAGAAATAGCCGGGTTCTCTGCTGGTCTCTCCGACGAACCTTTGCAGAGGTTCCAAACCTTGTCAACTGGTATTCGGGAGTGCTCAAAGTTTATCTCTCGAGCAGCCTACGATGGTTTTGAGGCATCGGCTCGAGTAGCCGCAGCCGGCATCGGTGGCCGCCGCCAGGCTTGGCTTCAGACATCCGACCTCGAGCCATGGGTGCAGGACAAGTTGGTCGATGTTCCCTGCAGAGGTGAAAGCCTCTTTGGCAAGCCCATGGATGAGAAGGCTGCACAGATCGAGACCGAGACTCTCACCAGGACTCGTCTCTCAAGGAAGACCTCTGCCCCTTCTCAGAAGAAGAAGGGCTTGGGGAAAAAGCCCTTTTACCCGAGGAAGGCGGCTGCCTATCAACACTACCCTCATTATCAGGCCTCAGCAGCTCCCCCACAGGGTAAGCAGGCCAAGGGACGGGGTAATGGGTCCCGTAGGCAGCAAGCCCCCAAGCCTGCACCACCGGCCCCTGCTCAGCAGGGTGGGGTTTTTGACTTCATCAGCATAGCCTCTCCCCCTCAGCTGGTTTCTCTCAGCACAGGAGGCCGGCTGGTCCACTTTGCCCACAGGTGGTCCAACATCACCACAGATACCTGGGTGCTTCACATAGTTCAAAAGGGCTATCTTCTTCACTTTCACCAGGTACCTCCCTCCTATTTTCCAGGGGAGCCTCTTCGACTTCCTCTGCACAAGGACTTACTCCTTCAGGAGTTAGCAAGTCTCCTTCAGGAACAGGCTGTGGAACCGGTACCCCACCACCTGAAGGGTCAAGGATTTTACTCCAGGTACTTTCTGATACCAAAAAGAACAGGAGACCTCAGACCCATCCTGGACTTGCGCAACCTCAACAAGTTCCTTGCAAAGGAAAAGTTCAAGATGCTTACCCTTGGAATCCTGCTGCCCTACCTCCAGCAGGGAGACTGGCTATGCTCCTTGGATCTAAAGGATGCGTATACTCATATCCTTATTCATCCAGACCACAGACAATATCTCAGGTTTGTTGTGGGAGGCAATCATTACCAGTACAGAGTACTGCCCTTTGGCCTATCCTCCGCCCCCAGGGTGTTCACCAAATACCTGGCAGTGGTGGCGGCCTATCTAAGACTTCAAGGCCTTTTTCTGTTTCCCTACCTGGACGACTGGCTCATCAGAGCCCAGTCTTCCCAAGAGGCCACTCAGGCCACTCATCGCATTGTGACTCTACTCCAGCACTTGGGATTTGTCATAAACTTCGCAAAGTCCACTTTGCTCCCCTCTCAAAATCTCGAATTCATCGGCGCCAGGTTGGACACTCTTCAGGCGCGGGCCTTCCTGCCTCTAGACAGGGCCCAGCGGCTCATGTATCTTGCCAGCCACTTTCACAGCAATTCCCTGGTCTCGGCCAGGCAATTTCTGAGACTGCTCGGCCATATGGCTTCCACGGTCCATGTGACCCCCAATGCCCGCCTGAACATGTGACCTGCTCAATGGTGCCTTCGCACACAATGGCATCAGGCCACTGGGAGCCTAGCGGACTCAGTAAAGGTCTCCGACCCGCTGGTCTCTTCTCTACAATGGTGGCTTCATCTGCCAAACCTAGTACTTGGAGTGGCTTTTCAGCCCCCTCCGCCTTCTCAGGTCCTGACGACCGATGCTTCTCTCCTGGGTTGCGGAGCACATTGCCAAGGGACATGTACTCAAGGTCTCTGTACTCCTTGGGAGTCTGCTCAGCAGATAAACGTCCTGGAGCTCAGAGCCATCCGCCTAGCGCTCAAAGCATTCTCTTACCTGATTTCTCACCAGTCGGTGCTGGTCCAGACAGACAATCAGGTTGCAATGTTCTACGTGAACAAACAAGGCGGAACAGGCTCCTTCCTTCTCTGTCAGGAGGCACAGAAACTATGCTCTTGGGCCGTCCACCACGGCATCATCCTCAAAGCTGTCTATCTCCCAGGTCAAGAAAATTACCTAGCAGACAAGCTAAGCAGGATCCTCCAGCCACACGAGTGGAGGTTGGATCCGATGGTGGTTCAGCGGATCTTTCTCAAGTGGGGCCTCCCCACCATGGATCTGTTTGCCAGTCCTCTGAACCGGCAACTTCCCAGATTCTGCTCTCGACAACCGCATCCTCTCAGAGTAGCGGCGGATGCTTTTCTGATTCCATGGTCCACAGGCCTCTTGTATGCCTTTCCTCCCATGCCACTGGTGTCTCGGACACGAGACAAAGCCTCGATGATCCTAGTGGCTCCCCGGTGGCCGAGACACCCTTGGTTCCCGCTTCTGATGCAGCTGGCGGTGGACACTCCTCTTCCTCTGGGGTTTCAGCCCGACCTCCTGTCGCAGGATCAGGGGACTCTCCTGCACCCCAACCTCCGGTCCCTTCATCTGATGGCCTGGCTGCTGAAAGGGTAGTCCTTGCTCCCCTCCGGCTGCCTCCAGATGTGGAGGAGGTCGTCTTGGCCTCCAGGCGGCCCTCCACCCGGAAGTCCTACGCTCTTAAGTGGCGTCGGTTCTCCGTCTGGTGTGCTCAGCAGTCTCAAGATCCCTTCTCCTGTTCAGCATCAGTGGTCTTGCAGTACTTGCTTTCCCTCTCCAATCTTGGACTTAAGTCCAACTCGGTCAAGGTCCACCTCAGTGCTCTTTCTGCGCATCACATGCCGGTGGATGGCAGACCTCTTTCCAGCCACCCTCTAGTGGCTCGTTTTCTCAGAGGCCTCCTTCTCCTTAAACCACCTTTGCGCCCACCAGCCCCGGACTGGGATCTCAATGTGGTTTTACAGCGGATTACCTGTCCGCCTTTTGAACCTATGGCTACCTGTCCTCTTCGTTTTCTTTCTTGGAAAACCTTGTTCTTGGTGGCCCTCACTTCTGCTAGACGCGTTAGTGAGCTGCAGGCCCTAGTATCTGATCCTCCTTACACTAGGTTCTACAAGAACCGGGTAGTCCTACGGACTCACCCTAAGTTTCTTCCCAAAGTGGTTTCCCCTTTTCACATCAACCAGGAGGTGGTACTTCCGACCTACTTTCCCAGGCCACACTCCAGCCGAGCTGAAATGGTCCTGCATACCCTGGACTGTAGAAGGGCGTTAACCTTCTACCTTGACCGTACGCGGGAGCACAGAAGGGCTGTTCAGCTCTTCGTCTCTTATGACCCCAATAAGTTGGGGCTCCCTGTCTCCAAGCGTACTCTGTCCATCTGGATTGCTGACTGTATCGCTTGGGCTTATGAGGCAGCCGACCTCTCGTTGGAAAGTCGAGTCACGGCTCATTGTGTTAGGGCGAAGGCTACGTCAGTGGCTTACCTCCGCTCTGTTCCGTTGGCAGACATCTGCCGGGCTGCTACTTGGTCTTCAAGCCAGACTTTTGCAGCCCATTACTGCCTGGAGAGGGAGTCCCACAGGTACAGTGCTTTTGGACAGGCAGTCCTCCGTAACCTCTTTGAGGTATAGGCAACTCCTACCCTCCATCCCAGATGTTGGGCTACCGGTTGGAGACGTATTCAGAGAAGATTCCTTCCTTCTGTGCTATTGAGCTTGAGGAAGCTCCTTTTTGTGGTTAGGGTCTCCGGTAGCCTTAAGCTTGGGAGTCCCATATGTGAGGACTGACTTCCTGCTTGGTCCTGGAGAAAGCATAGTTACTCACTTGTAACAGGTGTTCTCCAGGAGCAGCAGGAATCAGTCCTCACATCCCTCCCTCCTCCCCTTGGAGTTGCAGTTCTATGCTTTCGTTTTTGCTAATTTTTTGTTGTCTTTTAGCTATGTCATCAGACTGAGCAAGATGGCACCCTTGGGCGGGAAGAGGATCGCGCATGCGCGCTGCAATTCCCAAAGGCTTTCTTTGAAAGCTGGGGAAAATTGCTCCGCGAGGGCTCTGTCGGCGCCGACGTCACCCATATGTGAGGACTGATTCCTGCTGCTCCTGGAGAACACCTGTTACAGGTGAGTAACTACGCTTTATGGTCCAACACAAAAATAATATGTAAACAAATGGTTATTGCATGGGCTCATAGAATATTGAATTATTGTTGACCCTATTAAAAGATCTTGAGTTATAAAAGTCATACAAAAGCATTGCTAAATACTGCAGGCTAGAGTTAACATAAGGAAAGCACTTCCACTCCTCTGGGATCCAGTTATTAGAATCAGGCTGTTGTCTAGGTTAAGCAGCACCCCAGTTAGTCCCAGAGGATGGGATCTGAAGCTTCAGCTGCTTGTGTGGGGAACACTCTCATCTCCATGATACTACATCATACTAGCAGAAATCTTAGGACTTAGAGTTCCTATTGACATGGAGCACTGGTGCTCTTCCCCTTCTAAACAAGGTACATTGGTGTCCTGGGCAGTGATCTTTCTTGCCCACCCTCACCAATGATCTTACCTAGAATCTAAAAAAACTATTCCATATCATCCTGCTGAACCAGTCCATACAAGTGGGTTCTGTTCTCCTACCAGCAGATAGAGAGACAGAGAAAATTCCAGAGGCTTCTTAAGACATCGTGCCATTAACAGCCAGTACTTCGGGGGGGCGGGGGGATGATGACACTCCAGTATTTCTCTGTCTCAGTAGATGGTGAATGCAGGTTTATGCTGCTCTGATGAAATCTGAAAATGGATCCAAGAGAGATTGATTTTGCTCATGTTTCACCACCCTCAGTGGGATTGTCTCACTTGAGCACAGCACTGGAGGCTCCACTAGAGTTGCTCTTAAAACCGGAACTCTTTTGAGTATTGACAAATGGAGGAGGAAAATTGGTTCAGCTCCTCATCCTTACCTTTCTAAGGGCCAGTTGAGCAGCCATAAGTTTGGAAAGGATTTGGAAAAGGATTCTTCAAACAACACACAACTGGAGTGCCCCGTCCCTCCCTCCCCCTGACTTTTCCCCATTGATTAGAAAGCAGTTCTTCAGAAGTCTGTGCTTTGTAGGCCCTGGCAGCAGGGAAGTAGCACTGAGCCTGGCATGGTTTTCTTGCCTTTGGCTGCCGGGGGGGGGGGGGGGGGGTACCAAAACTGTTTTTTGCCTGACTTATTTTGTGGGGGCTACCTTACCTCATCCGCTGGATGTCTGTGGGTTTGGGCCACTTGGGGTGTCCATTGGTGTGGCACTGGCTTCCTGCTATTTTCCTGCAGTGCTGAGCTGGCTGCGTGCAGTAACTCTGCTTTGCATGTATTTATATGCGCCTTACTATGCTGTGTGTTAAGTACATTCTCCAGGACCAAGCAGGAAGTCAGTCCTCACATATGGGTGACGTCGGCGCCGACGGAGCCCCCATGCGGAGCATTTCCCCAGCTTTCAAAGAAAGCCTTTGGGAATGCAGGCACGCATGCGCGGTTCCCTTCCCGCCCAAAGGTGCCATCTTGCTCAGTCTTCTTTTTTCCGCGGAGCCCTACGGACGCCTGTCCTTGTCACCCGTGAAAAAAGTTGATTTTTCTGCGTTGGGTCGAGTTTTTTCTTCGGTTCAACGTCGGTTCCTTTCCCGCCTGGACTCGGTACACCCAGTGCTGAGCCTGGACCTCTCTTTTTGGTTTTTGTCCTTAGAGACTGCGTTCGCGCCTTTTTTCTTTTCCCTGGCAGCCCAATTTTTTGATCTTGCAGGGGCCCTTTTTCCCCCGATGGCTGCCAGTGGCTTTAAGAAGTGTGATCGGTGCAAGAAACTCATGTCTCTCACCGACACACATGACTGCTGCCTCCGGTGCCTAGGGCCAGACCATGATTCTACAGTCTGTAGTCCCTGTGGCAAAATGTCTTCCATGGCATTACGGAGCCTTCAGCACCAGCGTGAGAGGATCTTCTCCGAATCTGCCTCTGGACGAGTCCGGACTTCGTCAGAGGCCTCGACGTCTTGGGAGTCTGACCTCGAGCATCGTCGGGGCTCCTCTGAAAGGGAGAAGAAACCCGCGAGGGCAGCATTGGTGGACGCTCTTGGCTCCTCGAGGGCCAGTTCGCATAGCCCCAATCGCCATCCCGGGTCTTCGGAGTCGGAGAGGCCTGCAAAGCATCCTTGTGTACAGTTGGAGGCCCCGAGTCACGTGAAAACTGTAGTCCTCGTGGACTCTCCTCCGGGGGAATCGCCGTCGGGGCCCGAGTCAGAGGCTGCTGGGTCTCCTGAGCTCGGACTCAGGTTGACGGTCTTGGAGAGCAGATGGTCTGCCTTCATGGAGCAGCAGCGGGTACAGATCGCCGGTCTCACCGGCTCATCTGCCCCAACCACCGGGACCTCAACGTCCAAGTTGACCCCGGAGGCCAAGCCGATCCTCGAGACCATGCGAACTCGAGTCGATCCTTGGCCGAGGTCACCCTCGGCCTCCCGTTTGGGACCGAGATCGTCGATGCCTGTACCCTCGGCGTCGGGGCGGATGGCGTTGGTGCCCGCCCACTCGGAGCCGCTCGATTCCTCCTCGGAGGAGTCGGCGTGGGAGACGGAGGAGGAGGAGTCCCCGGACACCTTCCGGACTCGGTGTGTCCCTTTGGACTCACCGGGATCCGAGCTTCGGACAAGGTCCCCCCGGAGGATACCAGGTTCTCAGATTTCGTAAGGGACATGGCCAAAGCATTGGCATTCCCTGCGGATCCCGAGGAGGAGCCTCGAGCCGAGGAGCTCGAGGCTCTGCAGTATGACTCTACTCCCAAGGAGGCCTTTACTGTCCCCGGTTCCTCCGATGCTGGAGTGGTTGCTCTTCCGCATGTGGGAGGCGCCGGCCGCGATGCCGGTTCTAAGCAAGCGGGTCGATTCCATCTATCGAGTCCACAAGAGCCATGGGTTTCAAAAGGCACAGCTACCGCACCACTCCATGGTTGTGGAATCGGCCATGCATCGCCTGAAGTGTCAGAAGATGCACTCCTCGGTGCCTCCCGGCAGAGAAGCCCGGAACCTGGATGCCCTCGGTAGAAAGTGCTTCCAGGACTCTATGCTTGCTTGCCGTGTCCAGACCTACCAGCTGTGCATGAGCATGTACCTTCGAGACCTGGCAAAGGAGATTGCCAGGTTCTCTGCTGGTCTGTCCGAGGAACCTTTGCAGAGGTTCAAGGACTTGTCTTCTGGTATTCGGGAGTGCTCAAAGTTTATATCTCGAGCAGCCTACGATGGATTTGAGGCTTCTGCCCGAGTAGCAGGAGCCGGCATCAGTACACGCCGCCAGGCCTGGCTACAATCCTCAGACCTCGAGCCGTGGGTGCAGGACAAGTTGGTCGATGTCCCCTGCCGAGGTGAAAACCTCTTTGGCAAGCCCATGGCCGAAAAGGCTGCAGAACACGAGACCGAGACTCTTATCCGGACAAGGCTGTCCAGGAAAACCTCTGTCCCTTCTCAGAAGAAGAAGGGCTCGGGGAAAAAGGCCTTTTACCCGAGGAAGACCACTGCCTTCAAAACCTACCCTCACTATCAGGCCTCTGCAGCTCCCCAACAGTGCCAGCAGGCCAAGGGGCAGGGTCATGGGCCCCGTAGGCAGAAGGCCCCCAAGCCTCCTACTCTGGCTCCTGCTCAGCAGGGAGGGTTTTTTTGACTATTTATTTATTTAACAGTTTTTATATACCGTCTTTCTACAAGTCAAGACGGTTCACATGAAACATTATAATACAGTATATTACAACTGTTTACAAGGAACAAGGAAAACAATATAAGTAATATAACTAGGTAACAAGTAACAATTAACAATGTAACAGATAATAAGTACGACTGTGCCAGCATAGCCTGCCTCTCCTCTTCAGGGCAGAGGAGGTCGGCTGACCCTGTACGCAGACAGGTGGCCAGCCATCACAGGGGATACTTGTGTGTTAAGCATCATCGAGAGGGGCTATCTGCTCCACTTCACCCAGACCCCTCCCTCCTACTTTCCAGGGGAGCCTCCAAGACCCCCTCTGCACAGAAACTTACTCCTTCAGGAGTTGAAAGGTCTGCTACAGGACCAGGCGGTGGAACTGGTGCCTCACCACCTGGAAGGGGCAAGGCTTCTACTCGAGGTACTTCCTGATACCAAAGAGAACAGGAGGCCTCAGACCCATCCTGGACCTGAGAAACCTAAACAAGTTTCTGGAGAGGGAAAAGTTCAAGATGCTTACCCTTGGAATTTTACTGCCTTACCTCCAGCAGGGAGATTGGCTATGCTCCTTAGACCTGAAGGATGCTTATACTCACATCCTCATCCATCCAAGTCACAGGCTATACCTCAGATTTGTGGTGGGAGGGAACCACTTCCAGTACAGAGTGCTTCCCTTTGGCCTCACCTCTGCCCCCAGGGTTTTTACAAAATGCCTGGCGGTGGTTGCGGCCTACCTCAGGAACCAGGGGATCTTTGTGTTCCCTTACCTGGACGACTGGCTTATTAGGGGCCAGTCCCCACAAGAGGCCAGGCAGGCCACCTTCTGAACCATATCCCTGCTTCAGCACCTGGGGTTCGTTATAAACTTCCCAAAGTCCACTTTAGTCCCCTTACAGGACATGGAGTTCATTAGGGCAAGGTTGGATACCATCCATGCGAAGGCCTATTTGCCTGTGGACAGAGCTCAAAGGCTGATGAAGTTGGCCGGCCAGTTTCAGGCGAACTCTCTGGTCTCTGCCAGGCACTTCTTCCGGCTCTTAGATCACATGGCTTCCACAATGCATGTCACCCCAAATGCCCGTCTGCACATGAGGCCAGCTCAGTGGTGCCTCAGGGCACAGTGGGTCCAGGCCACAGGGAAGTTGTCAGACAGGATAAAGGTGTCCAAACCTTTGGTGGCCTCCCTACACTGGTGGAGGCATCTCCCAAACCTGGTCGGGGGAGTTCCTTTTCGGGCCTCCCCGCACACTCAGGTACTGACAACCAATGCTTCCCTGCAGGGCTGGGGGGCACATTGCCAGGGGAACTGCACCCAAGGCCTATGGTCTCAGTGGGAGGCCGCCCAGCAAATCAACCTGTTGGAGTTGAGAGCCATTCGTCTAGCCTTACGGACTTTCTCTCAGATCCTTTCTCACCAGTCTGTCCTAGTTCAGACGGACAACCAGGTGGCTTTGTTCTACGTGAACAAGCAGGGAGGCACAGGATCCTGACTCCTGTGCCTGGAAGCACAAGCTCTTTGCTCCTGGGCTATCAATCAGGGCATGACCATCAAGGCTGTCTACCTCCCAGGCCAAGAAAACTACCTGGCGGACAGGCTAAGCAGATTCCTGCAGCCTCACGAGTGGCAGTTGGATCCTCGGGTGGTCCAACAGATATTTCTGAAGTGGGGACTTCCAACCATGGATCTTTTTGCCAGTCCGCTGAACAGGCAACTACCCAAGTTCTGTTCCAGACAACCGCATCCTCTGTGGATGGCGGCAGATGCATTCCTGATCCCCTGGTCAGAAGGCTTGCTGTATGCTTTTCTTCCCACACCTCTGGTGGTCCGGACTCTATTCAAAACCCAGCAGGATCGAGCCACGGTGATCCTGATAGCCCCCAGGTGGCCCAGGCAGCCGTGCTTCCCTCTTCTTCTGCAGTTGGCGGTGGATGCTCCACTTCCTCTGGGGTTGCAACCTGATCTGACTCAGGATCAGGGGTCCCTCTTGCATCCCAACCTCAAATCCTTCAATTTGATGGCCTGGCTGCTGAAAGGCTAGTCCTCGCTCCCTTGCTCCTACCCAAGGAGGTTGAGGAGGTGGTGTTGGCCTCCAGGAAGCATTCCACCCGGAAGGCCTATGCTCTGAAGTGGCGTAGGTTTTCCACTTGGTGGTCTCAACAGCAGGAGGATCCCTTCTCCTGCTCGGTCCCGGTGGTACTGCAATACCTGCTCCACCTGTCCAGCCTGGGACTTCAGTCCAATTCTGTTCGGGTCCACCTCAGTGCCCTCTCAGCTCACCACTTGCCGGTGGATGCACAATCCCTTTCGGGACACCCTCTGGTGTCTCGCTTCCTCAGAGGCCTGCTTCTCCTTAAGCCTCCTATTCATCCACCGGCCACTGAGTGGGATCTCAATGTGGTCTTGCAGCAACTGACTCGCCAACCTTTTGAGCTGATGGCTACCTGCCACTTACATTTCCTATCTTGGAAGGTGTTGTTTCTTGTGGCACTCACCTCGGCTAGGCGTGTGAGTGAGCTTCAAGCCCTGGTCTTGGATAGGCCGTATACCAGGTTCTATAAGAACAGGGTAGTCTTGAGGACTCATCCTAAGTTCCTTCCCAAGGTAGTGTCCTCCTTCCACCTCAACCAAGAGGTGGTACTTCCAACGTTTTTTCCCAGGCCGCACGCCAGTAAGGCAGAGACTGTCTTGCATACCCTGGATTGTAGAAGGGTGCTGTCCTTTTACCTTGAACGTATGCAGGGGCATTGAAGGGCTTCTCAGCTCTTCATTTCCTTTGACCCTAATAAATTGGTGTTGCCTGTCACTAAGCGTACGTTGTCCATCTGGGTGGCAGACTGTATCGCCTGGGCGTACAGGGCAGCTGGACTGTCCCTGTAGGGTCGAGTCACGGCCCACCGGGTCAGGGCGAAGGCTGCATCAGTAGCTCACTTCCGCTCTGTTCCATTGGCAGACATCTGCTGGGCCGCTGCTTGGTCTTCAAGCCAGACTTTTGCGGTCCACTACTGCCTTGAGAGGGAGTCCCGTAGGGACAGTGCTTTCGGGCAAGTGGTACTCCGTAATCTCTTTGAGGTTTAGGCAACTCCTACCTTCCAGCCCTGGTGTTGGGCTACCGTTCAGGTGTGTTCTCAGAGAAGATTCTCTCACTGTTGCTGAGGCTCTAGAGGGAGCTCTATTTTTCATCCTGGGTTCCTGGTAGCCCAGAACTAGGGAGTCACCCATATGTGAGGACTGACTTCCTGCTTGGTCCTGGAGAAAGAGTAGTTACTCACCTGTAACAGGTGATCTCCAGGAGCAACAGGAATCAGTCCTCACGACCCTCCCTCCTCCCCTTGGAGTTGCAGTTGTATAGAGTTCATTTTCTTTTTCGTGCTATCTTTTAGCTATGTCATTAGACTGAGCAAGATGGCACCTTTGGGCGGGAAGGGGACCGCGCATGCGTACCTGCATTCCCAAAGGCTTTCTTTGAAAGCTGGGGAAATGCTCCACATGGGGGCTCCATCGGCGCCAACGTCACCCATATGTGAGGACTAATTCCTGCTGCTCCTGGAGAACACCTGTTACAGGTGAGTAACTACTCTTACTCTTAAACTGGGTGTGTGGTGTTAGTGCCTGCACGGCCGTAGCATGCAATAGTAATGTCTGCGTAGCCGTAGTGTTTGATATTAGTGCCTGTGTTGCCAAAGCATGCATTACCGTATGCCCTAAGCCTGTACAGGCTGTGTTAGTATTGTTTCACCCTCACATTGTTGGCATAGCCACATGCCTACTTCCAAGAAGTGCTACCTGGTCTGCAGAAAGTGGAGAGTTTTGTTTGATTTCTGTGGTTCTTGCATGGAAGCTTCAGATGAACCACTGCAGGGCACATCTTCCCCCTTGCAGCAAGGGGACATGATATTACCCCAGCCTTGTCATCTTTGCTGCAGCAGGCAGCGGAAGTGACGTTCAGAAAGCATGACCTCCAGATCTTGGACTCGAGCGCTCAACCTTCTGGCTGCTCCCCTTCTTTTAAGGGTCTGACAGCAAATCTTTCCCCCACAAGTAGAGGCCCAACTCTTGGTTGCCAGGTTGTCTACCCTGGAATTCTTTTCATTTCTGCACAAGCTTGGTCCTTCTGGCATAGCAACTTGGACTCTGGGGCCTCCAGGTCTTCTCACTCTTTCTGCGCATTTGGAAAGGGACTGGTGGAGAATAGAGAGCCTTCTCCTAATTGATCTTGATGGCGATTGTTGTCTGTAGATTCCGATCGGCTTTCCCTTGGCTGAGGGCCAGAGTTCTGTTTCGACATATAGTGTATCTGGATTTTCAGAAAGCCTTTGACAAGGTCCCTCATGAGAGACTCTTGACGAAATTAAAAAGTCATGGGATAGGAGGCAATGTTCTATTGTGGATCAGAAACTGGTTAAAAAATAGAAAGCGGCGGGTAGGGTTAAATGACCAATTTTCCCAATGCAGAATAGTGGAATACTGCAGGGATCTGTGCTGGCTCCGCTGCTTTTTAACATATTCGTTAATGACCTGGAAATGGGAATAACGAGTGAGGTAATTAGATTTTCAGATGACACAAAATTATTCAAAGTTGTTAAAACCCATGAGGATTCTGAAAAATTGCAAGATGACCTTGATAAATTGGAAGACTGGGCATCCAAATGGCAGATGAAATTTAATGAGGAAAAGTGCAAAGTTATGCACCTAGGAAAGAACAACCCAAACTATGGTTACACGATGCAAGGTTCCACATTGGGATTCACCACCCAGGAATAAGATTTTGGTGTCATCGTGAATAACATGTTGAAACCTCTGCCCAGTGTGCAGCGGCGGCCAAGAAAGCAAATAGAATGCTAGGAATCTTAAGGAAAGGAATGGAAACTAAAACCAAGGATATTATAATGCTTCTATATCGTTCCATGGTGCGACAGCACCTTGAATATTTTGTGCAGTTCTGGTCATCGTATCTTAAAAAAGATATAGCGTTATTAGAAAAGGTACAGAGAAGAGCCACCAAAATAGTAAAGAGATGGAAGGATAACCCTATGAAGAGAGGCTAAAAAGGTTAGTGCTCTTCAATCTGGAAAAGAGAGAGAGTGGAACAGGTAAACGTAGATCAATTGTTTATGCCATCAAAATATTGAAAGACTAGGGGACATGCAATGAAGCTACAGTGTAACCTGTTTAAAACTAATAAGAGAAAATATTTTTTTACTCAACGTGTAATCAACCTCTGAAGTTCGTTACCAGAGGATGCAGTAAAAACTGTTAGTGTAACCAGGTTTAAAAAAGATTTTAACAAGTTCCCGGAGGAAAGGTCCATAAGCCATTATTAAAAGGGAACCGGGAAATCCACTTCTTGCCCCAGTACTTGTGGAACATGTGTCTTTTGGGGAAACTGTTAGGTACTTTTGACCTAGATTGGCCACTGTTGGAAACAGGATACTGGGCTTGATGGACCTTGCTGAAGTGTCCTCAGTTCTGAGTTTGACTGATCATCCGGTGACAGAACAGGTGTTTCACACCTCCTCCTGCAGGGGTTTTGTAAGTCTACAGGGACCTTTTCTTTCCCAGAGGTTATCAAGAGCAAGGTCCGCTCTGAGTGGGACCTACCTGACTCCCCGGTGAAAGGGATGATGATCCTTAAGAGGCATTATGCCCTGCCGCAGGGAGACTGCGCCATGTGGTTCAACACACCTTGGATTGATGTGCATGTCATGCCCATTACAGGTCAACTGACTCTCACGTTTTAACAAGCAAATCTCATGCTTCCTATAATTATATCAAAATATTCCATTTTGGTTGCATTAAGTGCTAAACGTCATTCTTCCAACCATAGTAGCATAACCATCTTGCAGTAGCCTCTAAACACTCATTTAATCACCGAATTTCTGTATATTGATCTTGAGCTATCTCAGCTAACAAGCTGGATATCATCAGCAAATGCATAACATTGAATTCCATAACTTCTAATAACAGAAAACAAAGATCTCAAACATTAAAAAAATAAAGGAAATAAAATTGACCCCTGGGGTAACCCTCAGTTCAGCACCTCAGAGGTCTAGGATTCTCCGTTCCAGATTACCCTCCAAGTCCTATGATTCAGAAATTTAACCCATAGAAGGGGCATACCCTCATACCCCCTAAACATGCAACCTATCTGATAATAAGGAGTAATTGACAAGATTGAAAGCTGAAGACAAGTCTAGCATAATAATAAAATAATCTTTAGCTTGATATGCACTCATCCTAAAACAGGCATGCAATTTAAAAAAATTTAAATAAATAAATAAGCATATTCTTGTCCTCACCCCATCTCCTCTGTTTAAAAAAAAACAAAAACAAAAAAACAGTGTTTTAAAGTGAAAGGCATTTAGGGGATAGAGTTGTGCTGACCTTTCGTGCTGCAGCAGGGCTAGGCCAGAGCTTGAGGGAGCTCCTGTCCTGACTTAATAGAGCAGAGAGGTGGATGTACTGTCCTGTGTTAGGCAGGCATCATCCAGTGCGTTTCCTCAAGGGCTTCCATAGCTGATTCAGCGCTGTCATTTAAGCTTCGCGATCATTGCAGGAGACCAATTGGTGCTGCGAGTTTTTGGTGTAAACGAGGATCTGCTTCAGTTAGTTGTTTCAGTTATTTTCATCTTTATCGGGACATTTGATATACCGCCTGTGCTGAGGCATCTAGGCGGTTTACAAAAATAAAAATGCTACAAACTGTGTCGGGAAGAAGAAAGGAATGCCAATATAGGGAGTTGCTCCCAAGCATTCTTTAAAGTGAAGAGTGAGGCATCCTCGGAGCTCACAAAATGCTCCTAGTGTGAGGGACACCAAAGTATTGAAGGCCATTGCTGTTCCTTCTGCAGGGTAGTGTTGAGCAACAGAACTTAGTCTAGTTCAGCATCTGGAATCAGGTTGGAAGCTGAAAAGGCTCAGGAGAATGGAGTTTTTCTGACGTCTTTTCTTCTCAGCCGCCTCTGTCTATGGAGAAAGTCACAGGCGAGAGAGACATTTTGTCGTCCTGGTTTGTGAAGCCTCATTTTGCTGCCCATCTCCTCATCTTAGCTCCTGAAATTGGGCTCTTTGGACAGCCTCCTTAAGCTACATTGCCCACTATGCTATGAATGTAGACTCCATAGTGTCAGGGGAAGGATTTTCCAGAGAGTTTGTGCTACTTGTGCACAGCGCATTTTTAATATAACAGGTGTAGCTCTCTTCTTCGGTTAGCTGTACAGTCTTAAGGATGTGGGTGACCCCTCACTGGCCAAGAAGCCACACATTGAGGGACCTGAGGGTTGGGATTTACACTGGAGGACAGATTTGGACTGCTGGACTTCAACCAGTCAGTTGGATAAGAGATCTTGACAGATAGCTTAGAAGAACTGCCAGTCGGGGAGGGAGATGACCCCACTGTGGTTTGGCTCTTATGTCAAAACAAACTTTCAGTGATAACTCAGATTCTGGAAGCGTTGACTATTGCGGATCCTCCAATACAAGAGACAATTGCCTCTGGAGACCCTATTATAATGAGTATTAAAAAGCCTACTAAAAGGCTTTTCCGATTTATCAGGCCACTCAGGACACATTATTTTGGTGGAATGATGTATGCCAGAATCAGGCCTTAGAGTTGGCCGAGACAGGGGAAATTCTATCACTTGATACTAGCGGAAAATGAAAAGTTGAGCTCCCTAACATGGATGCCATAATTACGTTGACCACCATTTTCTTAGTGATCGCCATAATTGTGGTGGTCACTAAGAAAACATCCATTCCCATAGAGCATGGTATAGGATCGCAAACTGGAATCCTCTTAAAAGCAGATTTTTAAAATAGCCTCTGCAGTTTGCAGTTCTTACATTTCTCGACTGTGCCTGAGATAGATGCAGAAATGAGTAGATCAGGGTACAGAGGGGCCCGACCATTCACAAAAGAATTCAGTCCACTTGAAGGCTAACAAGATGTATGTATGGATGCCTTATATGATCTTATTTAAGAACATAAGAAATGCCATACTGGGTCAGACCAAGATCCAAGAAGCCCTGTATCTTGTTTCTAACAGTGGCCAATCCAGGTCACAAGTACCTGGCAGGTACCCAAAGTCCACAGCTTCTACTTCTGCTTGTCCTGGAGTAAGCAGTAGATTTCACGGGTCCTCTTTAATAATGGTTTATGGACCTTTCCTCCAGAACTTGTCCAAAACCTTTTTTAAACCCAGCTACGCTAACGGCTTTTACTACGTCCTCCAGTAACGAATTCCAGAGTTTGATTACGCATTGAGTGAAAAAATATTTTCTCTTAGTCTTAAGTGGGTTGCATTGTAGCTTCATTGTGTGTCCTCTAGTCTTTCTACTTTTTGATGGCGTAAACAAGCGATCTACGTTAACCTGTTCCACTCCATTAATTTATAGACTTCTATCATATCTCCCCTCAGCCTTCTTTTCCAAGTTGAAGTGCCTTAACCTTTTAAGCCTTTCCTCATAGGGGTATCCTTCCATCCTCTTTACCATTTTGGTGGCTCTTCCCTGTACCTTTTCTAATTCCGCTATATCCTTTTTAAGATAAGGTGACCAGAATTGCATACAGTATTCAAGGTGCGGTCAAACTTGTATTTGTGAGGGATATTGCTGAAGGACTGCATGGAAAAGTCTGTCTTTTTGCAAATGACACGAAAATTTGCAACAGAGTGGACTTCCCTGAGGGAGTGGATAACACGAGGAAAGATCTACAAAAGCTGGAAGAATGGTCTAATGCTTGGCAGTTAAGATTTAATGCGAAGAAGTGCAGTGGCATGCACTTTGGAAGCAGAAATTCAGGAGAAATGTATGCGATAGGGGGCGAGAGGTTGGTGTGCACGGACCAGGAGAAGGACCTTGGTGTGATTATTTCTGCAGATCTCAAGGTGGCAAAACAGTGCGACAAGGCAGTGGCAAAAACCAGGAAGATGTTGGGTTGCATAAAAAGAGGAATTACCAGCAGAAAGGAAGAGTTACTAATGCCACTGTATAGGTCACTAGTGAGGCTTCACATGGAATACTGTGTTCAGTTTTGGAGACCATATCTTGCAAAGAATATAAAAAGACTGGAAACTGTTCAGAGGAAGGCAACAAAATTGATTTGGAGCCTGCGTCAGAAGCCTTATGAGAAGAGACTTGAAGACCTAAATATGTACACTCTGGAGGAGAGGAGGGACAGGGGAGATATGATTCAGACTTTTAAATACTTAAAGAAAAATAATGAACAAACAAACCTCTTCCAAAGACGGGGAAGCTATAAAACTAGAGGGCATAATATGAAGCTGCAAGGGGGTAAATTGAAAGGCAATGTCAGGAAATACTTTTTCACTGAAAGGGTAGTGGATGCTTGGAATGCCCTCCCAATGGAAGTGTTGGGGGCAAATACAGTGACAGAATTCAAAATGGCATAGGACAGACACAGTGGATCCCTTTATAGCAACAGGATAAAATCAAAATAAACTTAACTAATTTCTCAACATACAGGGTGTCCTACACGGAGCGGTGGGTTCACCCCTAAAACAAAGACATGGGGAGGGGTGGTCTGCACGGAGCGGCAGGTGCATCTACTCTTGCCATCTTACTGGGAAGACTAGATGGACCATACTGGTCTTTATCTGCCGTCATTTACTATGTTACTATAACCTTGGAGTGATTGTTTCTGAGGATCTCAAGGTGGCGAAACAGTGTGACAAGGCAATGGCCAAAGCCAGAAGTATGCTGGGTTGCATACAGAGAGGGATTACCAGCAGAAAGGAGGGAGGTACTAATGCTACTGTACAAGTCGCTGGTGAGGCCTCACTTGGAATATTGTGTTCAGTTTTGGAGACCATATCTCACAAAGGATATAAAATGATTGGAAACGGTTCAGAGGAAGGTGACCAAAATGATTTACAGCCTGCGCCAGAAGACGTATGGAAAGAGACTCCAAGACCTAAATATTGTATATTCTAGAGGAGAGGAGGGACAGGGGAGATATGTTCTCCAGGACCAAGCAAAAAGTCAGTCCTCACATATGGGTGACGTCGGCACCGACAGAGCCCCCGTGTGGAGCATTTCCCCAGCTTTCAAAGAAAGCTTTTGGGAATGCAGCGCGCATGCGCGGTCCCCTTCCTCCCCGAGGGTGCCATCTTACTCAGTCTTCTTTTTTCCGCGGAGCCCGACGGACGTGTTTCGTTTTCACCCGAGGAAAAAGTTGATTTTGTTCTGCGTGGACCCGTTTTCTTCGGTTCGACGCAGGTTTCCCTTTCCCGCCTGGGCCCGATACATCGGTATCGAGCCCGGACTTCTTTTTTCGGTTTTTGTCCTTCGTGACTAGCGTATGTGCCATTTTTCTGTTTTTACTGGCAGCCCTGTCTTTTGACCTCGCAGGGGCCCTTTTTCCCCCGATGGCTGCCAGCGGGTTTAAAAAGTGTGATCGGTGTAAGAAACTTATGTCTCTCACCGACACACATGACTGCTGCCTCCAGTGCCTCGGACCCGATTATGACCCGATGATCTGTGGTTCGTGTGGGGAAAATGTCCTCGAAGGCGTTGAGGAGTCGGCAGCACCAAAAGGAAAGAATCTTCTCTGACTCCGTGTCCGGATGGGCCCGGACTTCGTCAGAGGCCTCGACGTCTCGGGACTCCGGCCCCGAGCAGCGCCGAGGCTCCTCTGAGAGGTGGTCTCCCTCGCGGGAGCATCGCAAAAAGAAAAAAGCCGCGAGGGCGGCGTCGGTGGACGCACTTGGCTCCTCAAGGGCCAAGTCGCATAGCCCCGAGCGCCATCCCGCGTCTTCGGAGTTGGAGAGGCCTGCAAAACAACCTCATGTGGAGATGGAGTTCCCCGGGTCACATGAGTACTGTAGTCCTCATGGACTCGCCTCCAGGGGAGCCGATGTCAGGCCCGACGCCGTTGGGGCCTGAGTCGGGGACTGCTGAGTCTCCTGAGCTTGAACTTAGGTTGACGGCCTTGGAGTGCAGCTTGGCTGCCTTCATGGAACAGCAGCAGGCACTGATTGCCGGTCTCACCGGTGCATCTGCCCCGACCACCGGGACATCGACGTCCAAGTCTACCCCGGAGGCCGAGCCGATCCTCGAGTCCATGCGCGCTCGAGTCGATCCTCGGCCAAGGTCTCCCTCGGCCTCCCGTCCGGGACCGAAGTCGTTGACTCTGGTACACTCGGCGTCGGGGCAGATGGCATCGGTGCCTGCCCGGCTGGAGCCGCTTGATTCCTCCTCCGAGGGGTCCGGCTGGGAAACGGAGGATGAGGAGTCACCCGACACCTTTTGGGCTCGGTGTGTCCCATCGGACTCACCGGAGTCCGAGCCTTGGAGATGGTCCCCACCGGAGGATACCCAGTTCTCGGACTTCGTGCGGGATATGGCCAAGGCCTTGACATTTCCCGCGGATCCCGAGGAGGAGCCTCGAGCAGATGAGCTCAAGGCCCTACAGTATGACTCTCCTCCAAAGGAGGCCTTTACTGTACCGGTTCCTCCGATGTTGGAACGGTTGCTCTACCGCATGTGGGAGGCGCCGGCCTCGACGTCAGTTTTGAGCCCCGGGTTCCAAAAGGCACAATTACCGCACCACTCCATGGTTGTGGAATCGGCCATGCATCGTCTGAAGAGTCAGAAGATGCACTCCTCGGTGCCTCTCGGCCGGGAGGCCCAGAACCTGGATGCCCTCAGTAAGAAGTGCATCCAGGGCTCTATGCTTGCTTACCGTGTCCAGAACTACCAGCTGTACATGGGCATGTACCTTCGAGACCTGGCAAAAGAGATTGCCGGGTTCTCTGCTGGTCTCTCCGAGGAACCTTTGCAGAGGTTCAATGCTCTGTCATCGGGTATTCGTGAATTTTATTTATTTTATTTTTATTTATTATTTATTACAATTTCTTATATACTGCACTATTCGATATCAACGCGGTTTACATTATAACAAAAAGACCATAACAACAAGCTGTTTGGTTTTACATAGAACAGGGGTACAAACTTGGATAACAGGGGTGAACTATGTACATGAAATAATTACAAAGAACAAGATTAAGCAACAATAACATAAGGAAAATATGTGCATAAATTGCAGGCGGGGTGTTGGCACTGTCTCAGAACTAACAATGGTTACTTTCTTAGGTGGGGTTACCTAGATTTCATTGCTGTCTGGGTAGTATTGGAGGAAAAGGTGATATTTGAGTGCCTTCCTGAACTGAGTTAGGTCTACAATGGCCCGAGTGTCAGATGGTAGATCATTCCAGCATTTGGGGACGTAGAGACTGAAGGCCCTGTTTGCCGTTGTAATGTTGCATTTTGTCAATGCCTTCGGGGTTATTAGCAGGTTTACAGCTGTTGCTCTTCTGGATCTGTTGGGGGGCACTGTGTGAATGAGTTCCGTGAGTGAGGAAGATGACAAGCCATTGATGGCCTTGAATGAGAGGAGTAAGGTTTTAAATATAAGCCTTCCGTGGATAGGGAGCCAGTGAAGCTGCTTGAGAATAGGAGTCACGTGGTCACTTCTGGAGGCTCCGTGGAGGACCCTTGCTGCAGCATTCATAGCCAGCTGTAATGGGCTCAGTGTAGATTGAGGGGGACCTTATAAGATGGCATTTGCAAAGTCAAAATGGGGTAGGATTAGCGCCTGGTATATAGTCCGGAAATCGTCTGGGTCCAATAGGGAGCGCAGATGCCTGAGCGTACGGATTTTGAAATATACAGCTTTAACTATATTGCCTATGTGAGATTTCATATCCAGACGTTGGTCCAAGGTGACTCCAAGGTATTTTATTGTTTCTTTAGTTTGCAAGTCAGCTTCCTTGACACTTACATGGGACGGAGAAATAAAGTTGGGGTCTCTCGCGATGAAAAGCACCTCCGTTTTCTTGTGTTGAATGCGGAGGTATTGGGATTGGAGCCATTCTGAGACTGCAGAATACTCAAAGTTTATCTCTCGAGCAGCCTATGATGGCTTCGAGGCTTCGGCCCGGGTAGCCGTGGCTGGCATCGGTGCACGCCATCAGGCCTGGCTACAGTCATCGGACCTCGAGCCATGGGTGCAGGACAAGTTGGTCGATGTCCCCTGCCGAGGTGAAAACCTCTTTGGCAAGCCCATGGCTGAAAAGACTGCAGAACTCGAGACCGAGACTCTTACCCAGACAAGGCTGTCCAGGAAAACCTCTGCCCCTTCTCAGAAGAAGAAGGGCTCGGGGAAAAATACCTTTTACCCGAGGAAGTCATCTGCCTATAAACAGTACCCTCATTTTCAGGCCTCTGTAGCTCTCCAACAGGGTCAGCAGACCAAGGGGCAGGGCCATGGGCCCCGTAGGCAGAAAACCCCCAAGCCGCCAGCTCTGGCTCCTGCACAGCAGGGAGCGGAGTTTTGACTCCAGTGGCATAGCCTCTCCTCCTCAGCTGGCCCACATCAGCACAGGTGGTCAGCCGTAACAAGGGATATCTGGGTACTAAGTATAGTCCAGAGGGTCTATCTCCTCCACTTCCTCCAGGTACCCCCCTCCTATTTTCCAGGGGAGCCTCCAAGACTTCCTCTGCATAGGGACTTATTCCTGCAGGAGCTGGCAAGTCTTGTAAAGGAACAGGCAGTGGAACTGGTGCCCCACCACCTGAGAGGTCAAGGAGGAGTGGCCTAGTGGTTGGGGCAAGGTACTTCAGGCCGGAAGGTCGGGGGTTCAAATCCCACTAGAGGACAGCAACCTTGGGCCAGAAGGACTGGGGTTTCTAGTCCCACAGGTGCTCCTAAGAACATAAGATATGCCATACTGGGTCAGACCAAGGTCCATCAAGCCCAGTATTCTGTTTCCAACAGTGGCCAATCTAGGTCATATGTACCTAGCAGTTTCCCCAGGAGACACAAGTTCCACAATGCTTGTACTGGGTCAAGCATTGATATCTTCGGTCACTTCTTAATAATGGTTTATGGACCTTTCCTCCAGGAACTTGTCCAAACCTTTTTTAAACCCAGCTACACTAACAGCCTTTACTACATCCTCCGGTAACAAATTCCAGAGTTTGATTACACGTTGAGTGAAAAAATATTTTCTTTTATTAGTCTTGGGCAAGCCACTTAACCCTCCATAGCCCATGTTATAATGCCCTGTTCAATGTAATTTCAGTTTGTTCAATGTAAACCGCACTGATGCTGAATAGCGCGGTATGTAAGAGAATGTAAATAAATAAAATTAATAAATTCCAGGTACTTTCTGGTACCAAAAAGAACAGGAGGCCTCAGGCCCATCCTAGACTTGTGAAATCTCAACAAGTTCCTGGAGAGGGAAAAGTTCAAGATGCTTACCCTTGGAATCCTGCTGCCCTACCTCCAGCAGGGAGATTGGCTATGCTCCTTAGACCTAAAGGATGCTTATACTCACATCCTCATTCATCCAGACCACAGACAATATCTCAGCTTTGTAGTGGGAGGAAACCACTATCAGTACAGAGTACTGCCTTTTGGCCTTACATCCACCCCCAGGGTATTCACCAAGTGCCTGGCGGTGGTGGCGGCCTATCTAAGGGTTCAAGGCCTCTTTGTCTTTCCATACCTGGACGACTGGCTCATCGGGTCAATCCCCACAGGAGGCCAATCAAGCCACCCTTCGCACTGTAGCTCTGCTTCAGCACCTGGGGTTTGTTATAAACGTCGCAAAGTCCACTTTGCACCCCTCACAGAACATGGAGTTCATAGGAGCAAGACTGGACACCCTTCAGGCAAAGGCCTTTTTACCCGTGGACAGGGCCCACAGATTGATGGATCTAGCAAGGCAGTTCCACAGCAATTCTCTGGTCTCCGCCAGACAATTCCTGAGGCTCTTAGGCCACATGGCTTCCACGTCCATGTAACTCTGGCGACGGTCCTTTCAAGCCCCCGCCACCACCAGCAGCTCTCCCCTTCCCGGGGATTGAGCCTCCAGCGGCGGGAGGGGCCTACGGAGCATCGCTGCCCAATCGGGGCAGCCCACAGCATTTGAAAAGCTTCGCGCCATCGGGCGCGCCATCGGGCGCGCCCGTGCCTGGCAGGCCTGCGCCTGAGGGCCTCGCCAGAGGGCCCTTTGGCGTGGCCCTTAGGCGGAGGCCGCTGACGGAGGCCACTCCATAAAGCTGATATCGGTACAGCACGGAACGAAAGCACAGCTCCTGACCTCATTATCGCAAGTAATACCTAATTCTCCCAGTACAAAACGCAGAAATATGCAGGACTTAGGTCTCAGAACTATTTGCATTGTGAAATAATGTATTCATTTAGCTGAGTAACCTACCATATCCAGCTCCTTCTGATATACTGGTATCTGTTCATCCTGTGACTCTCTGATATATAGTGTAATTGCCTCTTACATACTGTGTAATTTACCTCTGTTATACTAGGTATATGTGCAACCTGAGATTCTCTGATATGTAGTATAATTGCCCCAGATACACTATATAATATGGTATAATTTGCCTCTGATATTCTGTGCAATTACCTCTGATATACTGTAGATCAGCGCAATCCTTGTTCTCTGATATAAGAAGTAATTGTATAATCTACCATCCCTTACCTGCCTCTAACTTTTGGCAGTTTTACCGGTTATCTCCAGATACCTCTGACATAGTAATTAACTGTGCATCCTGACAGCCCCTATTATCCTGCTTCCACTGATAATTGGTAATTTTGTAAGAGGCCATCCCAATCCTCTGAAATACTGAAAGTCACCATCACTATCGGTTTCTCATACAACTGTGCAGTATCCACTGCAAGAGCATAGTGACCGGGTAACACACCTGACCCCCAACAGCCAAGACCCCATCTCTGACCCACCTCCACTCCACACACACAAAATGACTCTCTCCTGCATTATCACAATTACCCTTTACCTTATCACCATAGGAATAGGCAACGTTACCAGCCTGCACACGAACCACAACCACATACCAACAATCCACAATTACAGAAGGAGATGGCCAGACGCTCCCTTCTACAACCCAAGGGAGTCTACCCGAACTCCCCACCACCGCCTTCTACTAATCTCATTACAACATGACACAAAAAAGAAACAGGATGAAAACCCAATCCCCCAACATCTGAAATGTGCACTGATAAATGCCCGATCTGTACGCACGAAATGGCCAGTCATCTCTGACATGATATCACTACACAACCTCGACTTACTCCTGATCACCGAGACATGGCTTTCTTGCGATGACAACGTGTTAATCAACCAACTCCTGCCTTCCAATTTCTCCATACATACATGTCATAGAAATGGCAAAAGAGGAGGAAGTGTCCTAGCCATCTCCAAATCTGACCTCCAATTCAACCTCTGGGAAGCAACCAGCTCAGCACTCCTAGACACAATCTCGATAGCAAACAAGTGCTGCTCCCTCACTCTACTATACCGTGCTCCTTCAGCCGACCCAGACGCCCTATCAACGATAATTGACTTGGCCTCCAATACCCAGAACCCCCTTAAAACATGTTGGATACTAGGAGACTTCAACCTACCATCACTGCAAGACTCCCATGCAACAGCTTTTCTTGGAGCTCTACAGGATTTAGGGTATAATCAATTAATCAAGGATCCAACCCATAACAAAGGAGGCATCCTAGACCTAATATTCACAACTGAACCAACCCTCAACGCACCAACCACCCTGGAACTATCAATCAACCCAGTTCCATGGTCAGATCACAAATTAATTCTATTCAAAGTTCCCCTTCCCAGAGGTAGCCAAATGGAAGAAAGAGGAGTGAGTGACCATCCCAGTGCACCCCCGAGACGGTTCCAGCCTTTCGACAAAGATCTGATACTTAAAACAATGCTCCCCCTAGCTACCTCATCGGCACACAACCCAGATGATCTAGTCTCCGACTGGAATAATAAACTCAGTTCAATCGCCATCTGTCCATCAACTAACAAACTCCATAGGAAGCGACACTCTACAACCTGGTATTCATCAGAGCTGAAGTCCTCACGCACAACCCTAAGGAAACTTGAGAGACGATGGAGACGCTCACACTCAAGAGGAAGACAGAACTGCATATATATCACAACTAGTAGCTCATCGCACCACGGTAACGGAATCAATGAGACGTAACACGCAGACACGCTGAAAAGATCTCTGAACAAACCTCATGATTTGTTTACAATCGTCAAGCGTTTGACAAAGGAACCCACCTCTGAACATATGAACGAAATCCACCCTCAAACTTTTGCCGATTATTTACAATCCAAACTCTGCCAGATTGACAACATCCCAATGCCTTCCAAGATCCTTGAACCATACGATCAGACTCTACTCACCATTTTCGCAATACCACCCAAACTGCGCATTGAAGACACCATTGCTGGCATCAACATGACCACCGCCCAAACCGATCCATGCCCTGCGTTCTGGATCAAAGAACTACGAAACCACCTGAGCCCATTCATTTCCGGACTCATGGAACTTTCATTCACAACAGGAACGTTCCCATGTACTCTCAAACGCACATCCATAAGGCCATTACTAAAAAACAACAAGCTCGACCCTCTGAAGCCAGAATCCTATAGACCAATAGCAAGCATACCATTGCTGGCAAAAATAATGGAAAAGGAAGTACAAAGGCAAATCGAAGAGCATATAGAAACAAATGCACCACTGGACCCTTGCCAACACGGCTTTAGAGAAGCCCATGGTGTGGAAACACTGCTCACTACTCTCTTCAGCAACATTTTAACTGGCATAAACAACATCCGCCAAGGTTTCGTCCTTGTCTTCCTAGTGTGATAAGGAAGCTTATCATAGCTCAGGAAGGAGCTATAGAAAAGGTGAAGTGACTCTGAACAAGCAACCTGTCAGTTCTGGTAGAAATAAGAAAACAGAATTTTCCCATAAAAGACTACCAGTCCCAGAATGCACCAGGTTTCCAACAGCCATTAGAGGAGCTGAAGTGGGGAAACGTGTGTTCAATCAGGAGGGCTATGAGGTAATCCCTAAGCACTCATCTCAAAGGGCAGGGCCTGATTCAGCACAGCTGCGCTGTGTTAGGGAGGAGCACTCATCTAAGCAGAATAAAGGTAGAGTTTATTCTACAGAGAATTATCATCATGATCATCTTCATGATCAGCTTGGATATCCTCATCCTCAGAATTATCCTCAGTTTCATCTGAAGGATTATCAGAAGCAGAAGCCAGAGCGGACGGACAGAGAGGGCAAGAAACCCTTTGGAAGAAAGAAGAGAAAAGCCTTTGAGAGGTCTAGAAGAGTCTGGAGCAGTACGTATACTGGGAGGCATTCCATGGGCCAGCATACACCATTGGACTGGGGAAAGCCAGAGGAATGGTGCTGCAGAGCTAGGAATCTCCAGACGGTACCTGTGAGGGAGACGGCTGCACGTGGAAGGGACCCTAAGACCCGTGCCAGAAGGTATGTGAAGAGAGATCCAGTGTCCAGGGATCTGGATTGGAAGGCTGGACATAAGAACTGGACTACATACTGGCCAGGCTATATAGAGAGGAACTCTAACAGCAATGGAAGCTCAGGTATGAACACTGATCTATGCCCTAGCTATAACCTTGAAAGACAGCAGGGAAACAAGTATTCTCCTGAAAGTGCTCCATTGAGAAATTCATCTGTGCCAATCCATGATATTGAACCCATGCTTGTTGAAGAAGGGGGAGTGATTGCAGATGAAGAATGTGTTTACACGGACTGCTCTCTGTCTAAACTCCTTTGGTGATTTTCTGTTATAAAATACAACAACCATCACAAAGAAATGCAAACTTGTTCTTTAATCTACTCAGAAAAGCTCCTGAGTAGGATTTCTAGCCAGTAGAAAGCAAGCCAGCTAAGGGGTTTCAGCTGGGTAACTGCTAGCAATTGAGCCTTACCTAATTGCTTGTGAGCTCTGAGGGAATCACTTCTGAATCTATGTGGGAAGATATAAGAAGTTAACCTGAAAAGAACAGTTTTTCTTTTCTTTGTGGATTTTTGTTTGTTGTTTGATACACTGCTAAGAAAATATTAGCTAAAGCCTACAGGAAAGACCAGTTTGTTACCAACCAGGTCTTTATTCTTTTGCTTTGATTGCCTGATAAGTTCAAATGTTGTTTTCCTGATTTTGTTTTTCCAAGTTTAACACTGAAAGCAAGTAACCTGATTTATGTGCTACCAAGCATATCTGTGTTGGGAGAAATAACCCCATAAATAAATATCTTATTGGCTTTACCCTAAAGCACAACTAATTATTGTGAGCAGCTGTGTCTGGTGTGAATGAACTGCATTGCCCACAATCCCTTGCAAATCATATTGATATATGCACTTGCCAAGACTGTGAACATTCTCACCCAGGCAGCCGTCTGACACTAGATATAGCAGCAGCATTCGACTCCGTGAGCCACGAACGCCTCCTGGAACGACTCGAGGGCAAGGGAATTACCGATAAAGCACTCGAGTGGTGCAGGTCCTACCTTTCTGACAGGTGGCAGCAGGTATGATCCAACGATATTTCATCAGATCTGTTCCATCAAAAGCAGGGGGTCCCACAAGGCTCCTCCCTCTCCGCACTTATGTTCAATATATACATGCAGCCTATCTGCAACCTGATATGGTCCTTCAGTATCAACTGCATGATATACGCGGATGATGTGCTGTTATACATGCCTTTTACAACAGAGAGCCCCGACCTCACTCCATTAACAAACTGCATAAATGAAGTATCCAACTGGCTGCAATCCCAAAACCTCAGGATCCAACACAAGAAAACGGAGGTGTTGTTCATCACAAAGGACCGAAATTTCACCCTCCGTCCTTCCTGAAGGTGAAGGAAGCAGACCTCCAGACCAAGCCCACTATCAGATACCTCGGCGTTACCTTAGACCAGCACTTGGATATGAATGTGCACATAGGAAATATTGTAAGAGCGGTATACCATAAAATCCGTTCCCTTAGACACCTACGATCCCTGCTAGAGCCGGATGATTTCAGAACCATCTATCAGGCCCTAATCATACCACATTTTGATTATGCAAACTCAATCTTACAAAGGCTCCCTCAAGCCACCTTGCACCCACTGCAACTGGCAATGAACGCCGCAGCAAGGGTCCTACATGGAGCATCCAGGAACGACCATGTCTCACCCATCCTAAAACAACTCCATTGGCTTCCGATACGAAGTAGACTCACTCACAAGCTATTACTACTTACATTCAAGGCCATCAAAGGGATCTCATCTACGTCACTAACGGATCTGATCCAGATGACACCCCAAAACAGGGACAGACGGTCAGTAACACTCAACACACTAATAGTCCCAAAATCTATAAATCAATGCACCAAAGCAACAGCAGACAGGGCTTTCAAGTTCTGTGCACCAAGGTGTTGGAACAGCCTCCCTCAAGGCATCCGAGCAATCCTGGATCTATTGCAGTTCAGAAAAGCCTTGAAACATCACCTCTTCCTCTTGTATTACCCAGTAACCAATGCAGACACCTCAACCACCTCACAGACCTCTGCAGACACCTCAACCACCTCACAGACCTCCCAAAACCCCTAAGACTGAAACCAAGAAGAGTTCATGATTATGTTATAAATTGTAAATAGTTACCCCTGTTATCCAAGTTGTTTTTGCCTGTTCAACTGTAAACACAAAGTACCATCGGAAATGTGTAAATTCTTTGTTCATTGTAAACTGCGCTGATGCTGAATAGTGCGGTATAGAAGAGACTATAAATAAATAAATAAAAAATAAATAAAATGGCTTCCACGTCCATGTAACTCCAAATGCCCGTCTACACATGAGGCCAGCTAAATGGGGTCTCAGAACTCAGTGGCACCAAGCCACAGGAAGCCTCACGGACAGAGTGAGGGTGTCCAAACTACTAGAGTCTTCTCTGCAGTGGTGGCTTCATCTTCCGAATCTAGTGCACGGGGTTTTTTTTAGACACCTCCACACTCTCAAGTGCTGACAACCGATGCTTCTCTTCAAGGTTGGGGTGCACATTGCCAAGGAGCATGTACTCAAGGCCTGTGGTCTCCTTGGGAGGCCGCACAGCAGATCAATCTCTTAGAACTGAGAGCTATCCGCTTAGCCCTGAGAACTTTCTCCCATCTCATCTCTTACCAGTCCGTCTTGGTTCAGACGGACAATCAAGTTGCTATGTTCTATGTGAACAAACAAGGGGGCACAGGGTCTCGCCTTCTATGTCAGGAAGCGCAGAAACTGTGCTCCTGGGCAGTCAATCACAGCATTCTTCTCAAAGCGGTCTATCTCCCAGGTCAGGAGAATTACCTGGCGGACAGATTGAGCAGGATCCTGCAGCCGCACGAATGGCAGTTGAATCCTTTAGTGGTTCAACAGATCTTCCTGAGATGGGGTCTTCCAACCATAGATCTCTTTGCCAGTCCTCTGAACCGTCATCTTCCCAGGTTCTGCTCCAGACAATCGCATCCCCTCAGAGTAGCAGCGGATGTGTTTCTCATTCCATGGTCTACAGGCCTCCTATATGCGTTTCCTCCCACACCTCTAGTGTCCAACACACTGTTCAAAGTGATCCGGGACAAGGCCTCTGTGATCCTGGTGGGCCCCCAGGTGGCCAAGGCAACCCTGGTTTCCACTTCTTTTGCACCTAGCGGTGGACACTCCTCTTCCTCTGGGGATGCAACCCGATCTCCTGTCTCAGGAGCAGGGATCTCTCTTACACCCCAATCTCCAGTCCCTCCATTTGATGGCCTGGCTGCTGAAAGAGTAGTTCTAGCGCCCTTACTACTGCCTAGGGAAGTGGAGGACGTGGTCTTGGCCTCTAGGAGGCAGTCCACCCGAAAGTCTTTTGCCCTTAAGTGGCGTAGATTCTCTACCTGGTGTACTCAACACAACGAGAATCCTTTCTCATGCCTGGTGCCAGTGGTGCTGCAATATTTGCTTCACCTGTCCAACCTAGGCCTTAAGTCCAATTCTGGGAGAGTTCATCTTAGTGCTCTTTCAGCACACCACTCCCCAGTGGAGGGTCAGTCTCTCTCAAGCCATCCTTTGGTGGCTCGCTTCCTCAGAGGCCTGCTTTTGCTTAAGCCTCCAGTGCGTCCCCCTGCCCCTGAATGGGATTTAAATGTGGTCTTGTAACGGCTTACTTGCCCACCATTTGAACCTATGGCTACTTGCCCTCTGCGTTTTCTCTCCTGGAAAGCGTTGTTTCTGGTATCCCTTACCTCAGCAAGGCGAGTGAGTGAGCTTCAGGCCCTAGTATCAGATGCACCTCATACTAGGTTCTATAGAAACAGAGTAGTCTTACGGACTCACCCTAAGTTCCTTCCTAAGATTGTCTCCTCCTTCCACCTCAATCAGGAGGTGGTTCTTCCAACTTTCTTTCCCAGGCCGCATGCCAGTCGGGCTGAGATGGTCTTGCATACCCTGGACTGTAGGAGGGCGTTGTCCTTCTACCTTGAGCGTACGCGGGAGCACCGGAGGGCTGTTCAGCTCTTCGTCTCTTTTGATCCCAATAAGTTGGGGTTGGCTGTCTCCAAGCGTACTTTATCCATATGGGTAGCCGACTGTATCGCCTGGGCTTACAGGGCAGCAGGCCTCTCGTTGCAGGGTCGAGTTACGGCTCATCATGTCAGGGCAAAGGCTGCCTCATTGGCTCATCTCCGCCCTGTTCCATTGGCAGACATCTGCCGGGCCACTACTTGGTCTTCAAGCCAGACTTTTGCAGCCCACTACTGCCTTGAGAGGGAATCCCACAGGGACAGTGCTTTCGGGCAGGCGGTACTCCATAATCTCTTTGGGGTTTAGGCAACTCCTACCCTCCGGCCCTGGTGTTGGGCTACCGTTCGCGGGCGTTATCAGAGAAGATTCTGTTCTTGAATGCTGAGGCTCTAGAGGGAGCTCATTGTTTCGGTTTGGGGCCTCTGGTTAGCCCTAAACTAGGGAGTCCCATATGTGAGGACTGACTTCCTGCTTGGTCCTGGAGAAAGAGTAGTTACTCACCTGTAACAGGTGTTCTCCAGGAGCAGCAGGAATCAGTCCTCACAACCCTCCCTCCTCCCCTTGGAGTTGCAGTCATATGATTTATTTTGTTATTTTTGCTGTCTTTTAGCTATGTCATCAGACTGAGCAAGATGGCACCCTTGGGCGGGAAGGGGACCGTGCATGCCCGCTGCATTCCCAAAGGCTTTCTTTGAAAGCTGGGGAAATGCTCCCCACGGGGGCTCAGTTGGCGCCGACGTCACCCATATGTGAGGACTGATTCCTGCTGCTCCTGGAGAACACCTGTTACAGGTGAGTAACTACTCTATACAGACCTTTAAATACTTAAGGAGTATTAATGAACAAACCAACCTTTTTCAAAGACGGGGTAGCTGTAATACTAGAGGACATAACACAAAGCTGCATGGGGGTAAACTGAATGGCAACATCAGGAAATACCTTTTCACTGAAAAGATAGTAGATGCTTGGAATGCCCTCTTGATGTAAGTGGTGGGGGCAAATAATTCAAAATTGCATGGGACAGACACAGTGGATCCCTTTATTGAAACGATAAAATCAAAATAACTGTCTCTGATATCTTAACAAGTCGAGGTGACCTGCACGGAGCGGTGGGTACACCCCTAAACAAAGGCATGGGGGAGGAGTTACCTGCAAAGAGCGGCGTGCGCACCTACTCTTGCCACCTTGCTGGGCAGACTAGATGGACCATGCTGGTTTTTATCTACCGTCATATACTATGTTGCTATATGGTAAGCCTTAGCCACTCAGAGGCCCTGGGATGATAATGTAAGTCCTTGGATCCATGGCGGTGACGTTGGACTTAATTCCATGGGCTCAAGCATACGTGTGCCTTCTTCAGTACTTGCTATTGATTCAATGGACTTCACAGTCCCAACGTCCCAAAGCGTGCCTACCTTGGAAAGAAGCCAAGTTCAGTCTGAGATAGTTGCTGAATCCTCCTCATCTATTGAAAGGTGTGGAGCTGGAAGTTCCTAACTGGTTGATTGTGACAAGGATTCAAGTCTGCTAGATTGGAAGGGGGCACATTGGAGCAGGTAGTCCAAGGCTGCTGGTTGGAGATATAGGTCTCTTGCCCATCACTCGACTAGAAACAAGAGCCTTTAGGAAGGCCTATATGACATTCCTTTGTTTGATCAAAGGGAAAGTTAGGTTTTTCTCAGACAATGCCATAGAAGTGGCATTTATTTATTTATTCATTCATTCAACATTTCTTATATACCACCTTTCATGATATCAAGGCGGTTTACATTGAACAGGGCATTATAACTTGGAGATAACTATTTTACAGGGAACATGGTTGATTGTGACAAGGCATAATCAATCAGCAGGGAGGCAATAAGAGCATGACTGCCTGTGAAAACCTCCCTTTTGATGAGGTGCACTAAAAATCATCTGGCCTTAGCGGTGGCTCACATTAAAGGTTCAAACAATGTGAGAGTGGATTTAATGAGCAGGCACTCCTTAGTTCTAAGAGAGTAGAAGTTGTTAGTTAAGGCCTTCCCCTTATCCATATCCAGTAGGGAACACCGATAAATGGATTTTAAGACAGCTCATCAGAACATTCAGGTATTCATTTTTTTCAGTTACCACAAGGAATGGGGGTCATCAAGTCTGGATGCTTTTCTCCAGCTGTGGCCCAGAAAAGGGATTCTGTTTATGTCTCCCCTGGCTTCTGTTAAGTTGAGTGTTACAAAGGGATAGCATCTCATCCTAAACTGGTGATTCTCATAGCATCAGACTGGCTCAGGCATCCATCTTCAGGCAGAGGAGAGTCTGAGGCTGCTGCAAGAAAAGAGCTCATGATCCAATTCTCATGGAAGACCCATCTCCCTTTTCTCTTACAGCTTGGCTCTTGATAGGTAACAGCTAAGATGAACGGGATATGTGGAAGAGGTTTTACTACTCTCTTACAAACATAGAAAAGATTTACTCCTCTGGCTTTTGCCAGGATCTGGAGAGTTTTTGAGGCCTGATGTGCAGAGCTGTTTTTTTCCTCTTATAAGACCTCTATTTCTAACAGCTTATCTTTCCTGCAAGAAGGGTAAAAGAAGGGTTTGGCCTTACCTTTCTTGAAAGAGCACTTATTTGCTATCTGGAGCTGACTGATGCATTTTGGAAGTCGGATTGCCTGTTTGTTTTGTTCGGTGGTGCTGAGAGGCAAAGCGCCTATCAAAGCCACGATTACATGGTGGAAAGAGGTGGTTCTTCCATTTATATTCTTAAAGGTAGAGTTCTGACCCAGTCTTTTCGGGCATAGTCAGCCAGAGGCATGCCAGCCTCTTGGGCAGAATTTCATTCAGTTTCTGCTAATGAGATTTGTAAGGCAGCTATGTGGCCATTTTTGCAATCCTTTTTGAAGCGTTGTAAATTAGATGTCCATGCAAGAGAGGATGCTGCTTTTTAAATTGTAGTGTTAACAGCTGGGGCGTCTTCATCCCACCTAACATAAAGGTGGGATGAAGACGCCCCAGCTGTTAACACTACAACATTACTTCCCATGTGCTCTGACATGGTTTGGTGATGGAAAAAAAAGTAGAAACTTATTTACCTACTAGTTTTCTTTCCTCAAGTACAACCAGACCAGTCCAGAGGCCCATCTTCATGCTCTCTTTTTGGTTACTTTGTAATGGTGGCAAACTGTTGGAGTACTGTTTGCACCTCAGGTTCACTTGAATATTTGTTTTTTTTTATTAAGTTTCTGAATTTATTTATTTAACTAGGCTTACATACTGCTTTTCTACAAGTCAAAGCGGTGTACATTCAGGTACTCTCTCTCTCTCTCTCTCTCTCTCTCTCTCTCTATATATATATATATATATATATATATATATATATATATATATGGTCCCGAAAGGCTCACAATCTGTGTTTTTGTACTTGAGGCAATAGAGAGTTAAGTGGCTTGCCCAAGGCCACAAGGAGTACCTGTGGGACTAGAAACCTTCCAGCCCAAAGTTGCTGTCCTCTAACAGGATTTGAACCTCTGGTCCTCTGGCCTGAGGTAACTGGCCCCAACCACTAGGCCTCTCCTCCTACATTCCGTCATTAAGGGAATAGTTTGGCAGGTTTATTCACCATTACTTTGTTACAGTAATACTGGAGAACAAATAGCTGTGCAGTACATATCCATAGCCCAGACCTCGCACCTCTCCAGTCTCTGTCTCCATCAGTGCTGGTCTGGTTGGACTCGAGGAAAGACAATTAGAAGGTAAGTCTAAATTTCTCCTTTTGGTTCATACAACCCAAGTATTTAATAATCTCTGTCTTTGTTCCTCTCACCTGTTCAGCCTGACTGCCTGAAGATGCTTGTACCTCATGTTCTATCTTTATCTGGCATCTAAATCAATCCCCTGTGTTGTGGTGTAAGATCTATTGAAATTAATATTCTTTAGTACCTGATCTTATTTGGAAACATAATTTACATATTTTGACCTAATGAAAATATGGCTAAAAGAGAGGGGATTCTTGTGTTTGGAGCAAGCTTGTACATCCGGGTTTGGCTTTTTAGTCGAAGGCTGCCATAACAAAAAGGGAGGGAAGAGTATCTTATTTATAATGAATCTTTTTTCAGGTGAAGGGACTTGATTTAAAAAAAAAATTTAAACAATGAAATGTTAAAAACAAACTACAAAGTACAATAGAAACAGCTAGCACTTACAAAAGCAACAAACATGAAAAAACTAGGAGAAAAGATGGTGCTCAAAGCAGATACTCCTTGACTTGCTTTGAGTGAGCTCCGAGTCTGCATGCTTGCTTTCTTCTTTTTACCTTCAGAACTTTTCCCTGTCTCGTTTTCTGGTTGAAAACACAAGGCCAAGCAGATGGCAGAGGCCCAAGCAGCAGCAAAGTCAGTGGGAACCAGCCCATAGACGACTTCGTGAGGACTGTCAAGGGGAATCAAGAGACTCTGGGCAGCCCTTGAAGGGGTGGAAGGGAAGCCCTTCACCTACCGTTGTGCTTGATGTTTAACTCAGCCCGGAGTGCCGCAGTCCCCTGGAGCAGCCCGTGGGAAAAGATCTTGCGGCCATCTGTTGTGGAGATGTCGCGGGATGTAGTTTGCATCCCTATGGCATTGAGGATGGAGCAACCCTGCCTCAGAACAGGAAACCAGGTGTTGGGGTTATTCGTAATGTACTCCGGCGTAGTGGGTGCTTCAAAGGAGCAGTGTTTGGTATGTCAGCAGTCGCCTGGCATTTTGGAGCATCCATCGGAGTATCGTGGCCAAGATTTACCCATGATTATGCTTGTGATGGTGTCTACTATGAAGGTGTCCTTCAGTATGGAAAGTTTGTGGGATGCTCCATCTAATATGGAAACTTCTATTTCTTTGCAATTCCAGAATATCTCACAGCAGTTTAATCAGTTTGTGCATAAGTTACTTTTACAAGAGTCTTCCCTTGTTAATGTTAACTCCAAAGTAGCCTCTATGGAAACCTGTCTGGATTAGTTTCAAGAAACTGCCATGCCAAAAATCAAGCAGCCATCTTCAGCGAGCTCCCCGATCGGGGTAGAGCACAGGGGGAACATCGGTTTCCCGCTCCTGCACTCCAACCCAATCGGGGTTGTGGGAGGTCTCAGCGGCGTGTTTAAAGTGTACCGCCGGCAGGAGAGAGCAGTAAAATCAAGCAGCCATCTTCAGCGAGCTCCCCGATCGGGGTAGAGCACAGGGGGAACATCGGTTTCCCGCTCCTGCACTCCAACCCAATCGGGGTTGTGGGAGGTCTCAGCGGCGTGTTTAAAGTGTACCGCCGGCAGGAGAGAGCAGTAAAATCAAGCAGCCATCTTCAGCGAGCTCCCCGATCGGGGTAGAGCACAGGGGGAACATCGGTTTCCCGCTCCTGCACTCCAACCCAATCGGGGTTGTGGGAGGTCTCAGCGGCGTGTTTAAAGTGTACCGCCGGCAGGAGAGAGCAGTAAAATCAAGCAGCCATCTTCAGCGAGCTCCCCGATCGGGGTAGAGCACAGGGGGAACATCGGTTTCCCGCTCCTGCACTCCAACCCAATCGGGGTTGTGGGAGGTCTCAGCGGCATGTTTAAAGTGTACCGCTGGCAGGAGAGAGCAGTAAAATCAAGCAGCCATCTTCAGCGAGCTCCCCGATCGGGGTAGAGCACAGGGGGAACATCGGTTTCCCGCTCCTGCACTCCAACCCAATCGGGGTTGTGGGAGGTCTCAGCAGCCTCTATAAAGTGAGCCGCCGGCAAGCGCACCCGCGCCTTGCGGGCCCGCGCCTGAGGGCCTCGCTAGAGGGCCCTTTGGCGTGGCCCTTAGGCGGTGGCACGTCAGGAGTGCTACCAGAACGCTCACCTGAAATAGAACCAGTCTCCCGCGTCAGGAAAGCATCAGAACACTTAAACTGAGACTCTGATATACCCTAACAACTAACCTAGGGAATCCACCTCTACTACATCTGTAAGGTAACAGTAGACCTGAATATACTAGATAGAATTTCAAATCTTGGTACTCTGTTACAAATAGACCTCCTTTGAAGTAAGAATTGCTACTGTACCTTGTTAACAGAGTACATTGTTCATTCTAGATAAGCCTTACTGTAATACAATTGCTTGCCTACTACCACTGCTCAGTACCCTAACCAGTTAACCTGTATTTACTGTTAATCTGTATTTACTGCTTCTACTGATCTATATCACTCTACATTGCATCCTCCCATTGCTGTAACCATGGCTCTCTCGCTACTTGCAGTAGTTAGCCTGTATCTGTTAACTAACACCACTCAAAATACAGCAGCATGCTCTCCCACCTCACACAGGATCCCGATATTGCATACTCTAGGAAGAAGATATCAGTCCTCCCACCATAACTCAGCTCCACATCAACACTATGTTAGGCACTCCCATCTACTATATATCTCACTCAACACTATTAGTAGTTCCAAACCCAATCCTGTTCCCGCACATACTAATTTAAACTGTGCACTCATCAACTCCCGCTCAGTACGTAAAAAGTGGCCAGCCATTACAGATCTTATCACAAAGCTGAAACTAGACATCCTACTGGTCACAGAATCATGGCTAGCAGACACAGACAATGTCCTCATAAACCAACTCATTCCCCCAGAATATTCAATACACACATGTCACAGAACAGACCGAAGAGGAGGTGGAGTCCTCATTCTGTCACGAACTAACCTTCAATTTAATCTACTTTTCTCTAGGAGTACCACATACATGGACCTAGTTACTATAGCTAACAAACATATCATCCTAAATCTCATATACAGAGCCCCATCCTCACCCCCAGAAGATTTATCCAGTATAATAGAGCTTGCATGCAACCCAGTAAGCACACACAAATCCAATTGGTTAATGGGTGACTTTAACCTCTCCTCACTTCACCATAGCCATTCTACCACATTCCTTGAAGCTATGGCTGACCTTAACTACTCGCAGTTAGTTAGCTCCCCTACACACCTCAAGGGTAACACCCTTGATCTCATTTTTGCGCCTCAGTCGACAGCGAACACCAACTATAACCTATCCCATACCCCTGTCCCATGGTCTGACCATGATCTGTTATCCTTCCAAGTCCCACATCAGCAAAACAGTATCCCAGCAAGACAGACAAATATGATCTCATCAGGTCCAACAGCCCGCTTCAAAACGCTCGACAAGGATGACTTCATCAGCCGTGCTCTTCCAACTCTTCGTCTACCAACCAATGACCTTGATGAGCTGATCAACAATTGGTACACCACCCTGAACTCCTTTTCACGACTACCTTCCTCATGTAGACCACCGGCACCCAGCACATCTCGAAAAAATAGAAGCCCAAAACCATGGTTCTCCACTGAACTTCAACTATCCCTACAGAATCTGAGAAAACAGGAGAGAAAATGGCGCAGATCACGTTCTCCAATTGACCAAATCGACTACGAAAACGCCCTAAAGAAACACCGGGAGAAAATAGCTGAAAAGATGAGGGAACATCATACAGAAACCCTTCTCCGATCGCTAAACAAACCACGAGACCTCTTCAACATCGCTAAATCCTTAACCAAGGCACCTTCCTCCAACCAAACAATATCAATCCAACCTCAGTCATTTGCCAACCACCTTCAATCTAAAACCATTAACACGAACTCCACACCAAGTTATATACCCAACCCCGTATCAATTACTCAGCCTCTAAGAAATTTTGTAGCTCCCACTGTGAAATCCATCACTGACCTTATTGCTACCTTGAATACTACCACAGCCCCAAACGATCCATGTCCTGCCTACTGGATCAGAGCTTTGCGTGCTGAACTGAGCCCCACACTTGCCCTTATCATGGATCTTTCCTTCACAACTGGATCATTCCCATCATCTCTCAAGCAAACATCAATACGCCCTCTCCTGAAAAACAGTAAACTTGACCCAGAGAAAACTGATTCATATCGACCAATTTCAAGTATACCCCTTCTAGCCAAAGTCATTGAGAAGGTGGTGCAAATCCAATTGCAGCAGCATATAGATATTTCAGCTCCTCTTGATCCCTGCCAACATGGATTCCGTGAATCCCACGGCATAGAGACCCTTCTTACATTACTCATCAACACCTTATCAAGAGGGATTGACAAAATTGAAAATGGGTTCATCCTCATCTTCCTCGACATCTCGGCAGCGTTCGACTCGGTTAACCATGTGCAACTTCTTCACCGTCTTCAAGAAAAGGGAGTCCAAGGATCAGCTTGGGAATGGTGTAGATCCTACCTAACTAACCGCTGGCAACAGGTGCGGATAGGATCTTCAACTTCGGATCCTTTTCAGCAACAACAGGGTGTACCCCAAGGATCCTCATTATCAGCTCTTCTATTCAATATATATATGCAACCAATCTGTGACATCATCAGGTCTTTTAACGCCTCCAGCTTGATCTATGCAGACGATGTACTGATATTCACTCCAATAAAAATCAATGCCCCTGACTTCTCCAAAATAATCACTTGCTTCAACGCAATTGCAGATTGGCTCCTAACCCAGAATCTGCGAATAAACTTCAAGAAAACGGAAGTCCTATTCGTAACCAGGAATAAGAAATTTTCCCCCCCTGCAACATTGAAGGTGAGAGATGCTGAATTACCGTGTAAACCATCTATTCGCTACTTGGGAGTCACCATCGACCAAGAACTGACCTTCAAAGATCACATAAAGCAGACCGTCAAATCCATTTACTACAAATTAAGAACGCTGAAGCCCTTAAGACCTCTACTCGCCCCTAACGACTTCCGAACAATCTTCCAAGCCCTTGTAACACCACATTTTGACTACGCTAATGTCATCCTGCATGGTCTACCCAAGAACACCCTCAGCCCACTCCAAATGGCAATGAACTCAGCAGCCCGCATCCTATGTGGCACCTCTAGTAGAGACCACATCACCCCCATATTAACAGAGCTTCACTGGCTACCCCTACAAGCCAGGATAACTTACAAAGCACTCCTGCTGTCCTTTAAAGCTATTAATCAAATTGCCCCACCGTCACTCTCATCACTTATTATCAACACCCCCACGAACAGACCGAGAAGATCCGCAGCCACTAATACCCTTGTCGTACCTAAGGAATACACTAAATGTAACCAAGCAACCAGAGACAGGGCCTTTACCTTATTCGCCCCAACTTGTTGGAACAATCTCCCTCCTCACATCCGATCAATAAAAGACCTCTCCCAATTTAGAAAGGTCCTTAAACATTACCTATTCTGTCATCACCTTTTAGGCCCCAACTCCACGCCTCCTCCACTTACTTCGCAAATCACCCACACAGCCGCAGACATCCCAAAAACTTAGTCAATACAGAACACGAACTAGTCTCTCTGCACCCAAATTTATGACCCCAACTTGAACTGTAATTGCCAGAGGTAATATATTTTCTGTACATATCTTGTATATAGTTTCCCATGTTATCTCCAAGTTACTGACCCTGTTATAATGTAAGCAAAGGATTGTTCTAATGCGAAAATTTGTTATCTGTAAACCGCGCTGATACCAAAAAGCGCGGTATATAAAAACTGTAAAATAAATAAATAAAATAAATGTCAATTATCAAGAACTTGGAGGTTCTCCAAAGGAAACTTGAGCTTTTAGAAAATTCACCTCGAAGTAGGAATCTGAGCGTGCTGAATTTTCCGAAGGTTCCAACTAGTTCAGCATTGTTGCTTTTTAAGATGTTTCTGATTTCTACTTTGAAGGTTCCAGTAGAATCCCTGCCACCTGTTTCAAAAGCTTTCTATTTGCCTATTGCAAATGTCAAGGCTGAGGACAAGTTAGAATAATCCTCGGCTGTGTCCTGTGATAGCCTGGATTTGACTAATTATTTAGAGAGGTCTGCCTCTGACCCCAGCTTGACTGCCATGTTGCTGGTCAACTTGACATTAGAGATGGACAGAGATTGGCTTCTTAGAATGTTTTCTCCAGAACCAAGCAGGAAGTCAGTCCTCACATATGGGTGACATCGACGTCGATGGAGCCCCCGTGCGGAGCATTTCCCCAGCTTTCTAAGAAAGCCTTTGGGAATACTGCACGCATGCGCGGTCCCCTTCCCGCCTAAAGGTGCCATCTTGCTCAGTCTTTCTTTTTCCGTGGAGCCCAACGGATGTCTGGCGGGTCACCCGGAAAAGTTGACTTTTTTCTTGCGATTTCTTCGTTGTTCTTCTCCGGTTCGACGCCGGTTCCCCTTCCCACGGGTTCAGTACACCGGTATCGAGCCCGTCTTCTATTTTTCGGTTTTTGCCCTTCGTGGCTGGCGTTCGCGCCCTTTTTTGTCGTTTCCCTGGAAGGCCGGTCCTTTGACCTCGCGGGGGTTCTTTTTACCCCGATGGCTTCCAATGGTTTCAAGAAGTGCGATCAGTGTAAGAAACTGATGTCTCTCACCGACACACACGACTGCTGCCTTCGATGCCTCGGACCGGATCGTGATCCTAAGGTCTGTATCCCGTGTGGCAAAATGTCCACCAAGGCACTCCGAAGCCGCCAGCATCAGAAAGAACGGATTTTTTCTGACTCTGCCTCCGGCCGGGCCCGGACCTCGTCTGAGGCCTCGATGTCTCGGGAATCTGACCCCGAGCATCGCCGGGGTTCCTCAGAGAGGGGGGTCCCCCAATCGGGAACGTAAGAGGAAGAAGCGGCTCGTGAGGGCAGCGTCGGAGGAGGTCCCTGGTTCCTCGGGGGCCAGGTCTCGGACCCCCGACCACCGCCCCAGGCCCTTGGAGCAGGAGAAGCCATCCAGGATACCTCGCGTGGAGCCGGAGTCCGCCGGGCACGTAAGTCCTCGAGGACTCTCCTCCTAGGGAGCCGATGTCGGGCCAGGCGCCGCCGAGGCCCGAGTCGGTAGCTGCTGAGTCTCCTGAGCTTGGACTCAGGCTGACAGCCTTGGCGTGCAGATTGTCTGCCTTCATGGATCAGCAGCGGGTGCTGATGCCCAGCCTCGCTGGTGCATCTGCCCCGACCACCGGGACATGGACGTCTAAGTCGACCCTGGAGACTGAGCCGATACTCGAGACCATGAAGGTTCGAAGTCGTCCTCGGTCACAGTCACCCTCGACCTCCCGCCGAGACCCGCGCGGTCGGAGCCCCCCAACTCCTCTTCGGTTGAGTCTGCGTGGGAGACGGAGGACGAGGAGTCCCCCGATACTTTTCGGACTCGGTGGACTCGCCGCAGTCCAAGCCCCGGAGTAGGTCCCCGCCGGAGGACACCCGGTTCTCGGAGTTCGTCAGGGACATGTCCAAAGCTTTGGCGATTCCCGCGGACCCCGATGAGGAGCCTCGAGTCGAAGAGCTCGAGGCCCTCCAGTATGACTCTCCTCCGAAGGAGGCCTTTACTGTGCCTGTTCCTCCGATGCTGGAACGGCTCCTCTTCCGAATGTAGTAGGCACTGGCCTCGGTGCCGATTTTGAGCAAGCGGGTCGATTCCATCTGTTGACTCCATAAGAGCCCTGGATTCCAGAAGGTGCAGCTGCCGCACCATTCCATGGTGGTGGAATCGGCCATGCATCGTCTGAAGAGCCAGAAGATGCACTCTGCGGTGCCTCCCGGCAGGGAAGCCCGGAACCTGGATGCGCTCGGTAGAAAGTGCTTCCAGGACTCAATGCTTGCTTGCCGTGTCCAGTCCTACCAGCTGTACATGGGCATGTACTTACGAGACCTGGTGAAGGAAATTGCTGGGTTCTCTGCTGGCCTCTCCGGGGACCTTTACAGAGGTTCAAGACCTTGTCCTCGGGAATCCGGGAATGCTCAAAGTTCATGTCCCGAGCGGCCTACGATGGCTTCGAGGCTTCGGCCCGTGTAGCGGCGGCCGGCATCGGGACCCGACGCCAGGCATGGCTGCAGTCATCGGACCTCGAGCCCTGGGTGCAGGACAGGTTGGTCGATGTCCCTTGCCAAGGTGAAAACCTTTTTGGCAAGCCCATGGCCAAGAAGGCTGCTGAGCTCGAAACCGAGCACCTGACTAGGACAAGGCTGTCCAGAAAAACTTCTGCCCCTTCTCATAAGAAGAAGGGCTCGGGTAAGAAGTCCTTTTACCCGAGGAAGTCAGCTACCTACAAACCTTTCCCTCAGTACCAGGCCTCCCCAGCTCCCCAGCAGGGTCAGCAGGCCAAGGGGCAGGGACATGGGCCCCGTAGGCAGAAGACCCCCAAGCCTCCGGCTCCTGCTCCCACTCAGCAGGGAGGGGGTCTTTGACTCCCACAGCATAGCCTTTCAACCTCTGCTGCCATATCCCTGCACAGGAGGTCGTCTAGCCCTGTTTTCCCACAGGTGGCCACCCATTACAAGAGATGCTTGGGTATTGAGCATAGTCCACAAGGGCTTTCTGCTCCATTTCCAGCAGTTGCCTCCTCCCTACTTCCCAGGAGAGCCTCCAAGGCCTCCTCTGCACACATACCTCCTCCTTCAAGAACTTCAAGGTCTGCTTCTAGACAAGGCGGTGGAGCCTGTACCTCCCCGCCTGCAAGGTCACGGTTTCTACTCCAGGTACTTCCTCGTACCAAAGAGAACCGGTGGCCTCAGGCCTATTGTCGACCTCAGGAATCTCAACAAGCAAAGTTCAAGATGCTTACTCTTGGAACACTTCTGCCCTACCTCCAGCAGGGAGATTGGCTATGCTCCTTAGATCTAAAGGATGCGTACACTCACATCCTCATTCATCCAGACCACAGAAAGTACCTCAGGTTCATTGTGGGAGGAAACCATTACCAGTACAGAGTATTGCCCTTTGGCCTAACCTCTGCCCCAAGGGTCTTCACAAAGTGCCTGGCAGTGGTGGCGGCCTACTTGGGGAATCAAGGTGTTTTTGTCTTCCCCTACCTGGACGACTGGCTCATCAGGGGTCAGACTTACCAGGAGGCCAGGCAAGCCACCCTCCGAACTGTCTCCCTCCTTCAACACCTAGGCTTTGTCATAAACTTTGCAAAGTCCACTTTGCTCCCCTCCCAGAACCTGGAGTTCATAGGGGTGCGGCTGGACTCCCTGCAAGCAAAGGCTTACTTGCCAGAAGACAGGGCACAAGGGCTCATAGACTTGGCAAACCAGTTTCTAAGCATGCACCGGGTTTCCGCCAGACTTTGTCTAAAACTCCTAGGCCACATGGCATCGACAGTGCATGTGACCCCCAATGCCCGCCTCCACATGAGACATACACAGTGGTGCCTCAGAACTCAGTGGAAGCAGGCCACGGGAAGCCTCACAGACAAAGTATGGGTGTCCAAACCATTCCTGAACTCCCTACAGTGGTGGCTACACCCCCCCCCCCACCAACTTACTACAGGGTGTGCCTTTTCAGGTACCTGTTTCCACAGTGGTGTTGACGGCCGATGCCTCCTTGCAGGGCTGGGGTGCACATTGTTTGGACAGGTGCACCCAGGGCCTGTGGTCTCCATGGGAGGCCACACAACAGATCAACCTACTGGAACTCTGGGCTATTCGCTTAGCCCTCAAAACCTTCTCTCACACCTTGGCTTACCAGTCTGTTCTGGTACAGACGGACAATCAAGTGGCCATGTCCTATGTGAACAAACAGGGAGGCACTGGGTCCAGGCTCCTGTGTCAGGAGGCACAGGCCCTTTGCTCTTTTGCGCTCAGGCACAACATGTTTCTCAAGGCTGTTTATCTCCCTGGCCAGGAGAACTTCTTGGCAGACAGGTTGAGCAGAGTTCTGCAGCCCCACGAGTGGCAACTGCACCCATTAATAGTTCAAACAATTTTCCTGAAATGGGGACTTCCATCCATAGATCTCTTTGCCAGTCCCCTGAACCGGCAGCTACCCAGGTTCTGTTCCAGGCAACCGCATCCCCTGAGGTTAGCAGCGGATGCCTTCCTGATTTCTTGGTCCCAGGGCCTCCTGTATGCGTTTCCTCCCACGCCTCTGGTGGCCCGAACCTTGTTCAAGATTCTAAGGGACAAGGCCTCGGTACTTCTGGTAGCCCCCAGGTGGCCGAGGCAGCCCTGGTTTCCACTTCTGCTTCAGCTAGCAGTGGAAACCCCACTACCTCTGGGGTTGCAACCCGATCTTCTCTCTCAGAATCAGGGTTCCCTTCTGCACCCCAATCTCAAATCTCTCAATTTGATGGCCTGGAGGCTGCAAGGGTACTGATGGCTCCCTGGGGCCTGCCTCAGGAAGTGGAAGAGGTGGTCTTGGCCTTTAGAAAGCAATCCACCAGGAAAACCTATGCCCTGAAGTGGAGAAGGTTCTCCTTGTGGTGTCAGCAACGCAAGAAAGATCCTTTCTCCTGCACTGTGCCAGTAGTGCTTCAGTATCTGCTGCACTTGTCCAATCAGGGCCTTAAGTCCAATTCTGTTCGGGTCCACCTCTCTGCTCTGGCAGCTCACCACTCACTGGTGGAGGGACACTCTTTGTCGGTTCACCCCTTGGTGTCCAGGTTTCTCAGAGGCTTGCTGTTGCTCAAGCCTCCTCTCCGTCCACTGGCCCCTGAATGGGAGTTGAATGTGGTCTTGCAGCAACTGACTCGCCCACCTTTTGAGCCGATGGCTACATGTCCTCTCCGCTTCCTTTCTTGGAAGACTCTATTCCTAGTGGCCCTGACCTCGGCCAGGCGAGTGAGTGAGCTTCAAGCCCTGGTCTGTGACAGGCCATACACTCGCTTCTATAGGAACAGGGTAGTCCTTAGGACTCATCCTAAGTTCCTCCCAAAGGTTGTCTCCTCTTTCCATCTCAGCCAGGAGGTGGTTCTTCCAACATTCTTCCCTAGGCCCCATGCCAGCCGGGCTGAGACAGTCCTGCATACCCTGGACTGTAGAAGGGCCTTATCCTTCTACATTGAACGTACGCAGGAGCAAAGGAGAGCTACTCAGCTCTTCGTATCTTTTGACCCTAATAACTTGGGGTTACCTGTCTCCAAGCGTACCTTGTCCATCTGGGTGGCTGACTGTATCACCGGGGCTTACAGGGCAGCTGACCTTCCCTTGCAGGGTCGGGTCACGGCCCACCGTGTCAGGGCAATGGCTGCCTCAGTAGCTCCTCTCCGCTCTGTACCGTTGGCAGACATCTGTAGGGCTGCAACTTGGTCCTCAAGCCAGACCTTTGTGGCCCATTACTGCCTGGAGAGGGAGTCCCGTAGGGACAGTGCTTTCGGTCAGGCAGTGCTCCGAAATCTCTTCGAGGTTTAGGCAACTTCTACCCTCCAGCCTTCTGGTTGGGCTACCGATGGGGGTATGTTTCAGTGAAATCCTTTCTCTGATGCTGTGGCTAGAGGGAGCTGATTTTTCAGCTCTGGGTCCCCGGTAGCCTGAAGCTGGGGAGTCCCATAAGTGAGGACTGACTTCCTGCTTGGTCCTGGAGAAAGAGTAGTTACTCACCTGTAACAGGTGTTCTCCAGGAGCAGCAGGAATCAGTCCTCACAACCCACCCTCCCTCCTCCCCTGGGAGTTGCAGTTGTGCATAGTTCATTTTTACATTTTTTTTGTGCTGTCTTTTAGCTATGTCATCAGACTGAGGAAGATGGCACCTTTAGGCGGGAAGGGGACCGCGTATGCGTGCAGTATTCCCAAAGGCTTTCTTAGAAAGCTGGGGAAATGCTCCGCACGGGGGCTCCATCGACGTCAATGTCACCCATATGTGAGGACTGATTCCTGCTGCTCCTGGAGAACACCTGTTACAGGTGAGTAACTGCTCTTTTTCATTCCTCTAGTAAGATTTTCATGGACTCCCAGATCAGGATGTTTTTGGATGTCTGTAGGGTCATGCAAAAACGAAGGAAGCAATTTTTGTTACTCAAGCCTAGGGTTCTGCTGTTGGAGGAGTTATTTTATTTTATTTTTTGTTTTCGTGTAAGTATTTAGTTCTCCAGGACCAAGCAGGAAGTCAGTCCTCACATATGGGTGACGTCGGCGCCGACGGAGCCCTCGCGGAGCAATTTTCCCCAGCTTTCAAAGAAAGCCTTTGGGAATTGCAGCGCGCATTCGCGGTCTCCTTCCCGCCCAAGGGTGCCATCTTAGCAAGTCTTCTTTTTTCCCCGGAGCCCTACAGACGTACCCGTCGTGTCCCCGCTGAAAAAGTTGATTTTAGTGATTTATTTCTATTTTTTTCTTCGGTTCGACGCCGGTCTTTTTCCTGCCGGACTCGCGACGCCGTTGCGAGTCCTTCTGTTATTTTTCGGTTTTTCTGATTTTTGGTCAGTTTCGTTTTTCGTTTTTTCGCTGGCAGCCCGGTCCTTTGACCTTGCAGGGGCCCTTTTTCCCCCGATGGCTGCCAGTGGTTTCAAGCGGTGTGTTCAGTGTGACAGAAATATGTCACTCACTGACACACATGATAATTGCCTCCGCTGCCTCGGCCCGGATCACGAAGAACTGATCTGTGGGGCCTGCGGCAAAATGTCCTCCAAAGCGTTAAGGAGTCGGCGGCACCAGCGGGAACGAATCTTCGCTGACCCTGGCCGTACCCGGACCTCGTCGGAGGCCTCGGTGTCCAGAGGTTCCAGCTCTGACTATCGCCGAAGTTCCTCCGACAGGGGTTCTCCCTCCGGAGACCATCGACGGAAGGTAAAACCCGCGAGGGCGTCGTCGGTGGACGCTCCTGGCTCCGCGAGGGCCAGGTCGCATAGCCCCGATAGCCGTCCCGGGTCTTTGGAGAAGGAGCACCTCCCGAAGCGACCTCGTCTGGAGTCGGAGTTGCCTGCTCGGGTAAGTCCTGTAGTCCTCCTGGACTCGCCTCCGAGGGGTCCGACGTCGGGCCCGAGTCGGGGGCTGCTGGGTCACCTGAGGTCGGACTCAGGTTGACGGCCTTGGAGAGCAGACTATCTGCCTTCATGGACCAGAAGCGGGCACTGATCGCTAGCCTCGCTGGCGCCGCTGCCCCGACCGCCGGGACGTCGACGTCTAAGTCGACCCCGGAGACCGAGCCGATCCTCGAGTCCATGCGAACTCGAGTCGATCCTCGGTCGAGGTCACCCGACGCCTCCGCCTGCCCGAGCCGACCCCACCGATTCCTCCTCGGAGTCGGCCTGGGAGTCTGAAGAGGAAGAGTCACCTGATTCGTTTCGGACTCGGTGTGTCCCCTCGGACTCACCTGAGTCCGTACCTCGGAAGCAGTCCCCTCCGGAGGATGCCCGGTTCTCGGACTTCGTCAGGGATATGGCCAAGGCTTTGGCCTTCCCTGCGGATCCCGAGGAGGAGCCTCGAGCCGAAGAGCTCGACGCCCTTCAGTATGACTCTCCCGCCAGGGAACACTTTACTGTACCGGTTCCTCCCATGCTGGAACGACTACTCTTCCGCATGTGGGAGAGTCCGGCATCGTCGCCGGTATTAAGCAAGCGGGTCGATTCCATCTATCGAGTCCGCAAGAGTCCTGGCTTCCAAAAAGCACAGCTACCGCACCATTCCATGGTAGTGGAATCGGCCATGCATAGGCTTAAGAGCCAGAAGATGCACTCCTCGGTGCCTCCTGGCAGGGCGGCCCGTAACCTGGATGGCCTTGGTAAGAAGTGTTTCCAGGGCTCTATGCTTGCTTGTCGGGTCCAGACCTACCAGCTTTACATGGGCATGTATCTCAGAGACCTGGCTAAGGAGATAGCCGGATTCTCCGCTGGGCTGTCCGAGGAACCTTTGCGGAGGTTCCTGGCCTTGACAACTGGTATTCGGGAATGCTCCAAATTCATGTCCCGAGCAGCCTATGATGGCTTTGAAGCATCGGCTCGAGTGGCCGCAGCCGGCATCGGTGCCCGCCGACAGGCTTGGCTTCAGTCGTCTGACCTTGAACCCTGGGTGCAGGACAAGTTGGTCGATGTCCCCTGCCGAGGTGAGAACCTCTTTGGCAAACCCATGGCTGAAAAGGCTGCACAAATCGAGACGGAGACTCTCACCAGAACTAGGCTTTCTAGGAAGACCTCCGCCCCTTCCCAGAAAAAGAAGGGCTCGGGAAAGAAGTCCTTTTACCCGAGAAAGGTGGCTGCCTATAAACACTACCCTCAATATCAGGCCTCCGCAGCTCCCCAACAGGGCCAGCAGGCCAAGGGACGGGGTAACGGGTCCCGTAGGCAGCAAGCCCCCAAGCCTGCGCCACCGGCCCCTGCTCAGCAGGGTGGGGGTTTTTGACTTCATCAGCATAGCCTCTCCCCCTCAGCTGGTTCCTCCCAGCACCGGAGGCCGGCTGGTTCACTTCGCCCACAGGTGGTCCAACATCACTTCAGATGCCTGGGTGCTTCAAGTCGTAAGAGAAAGCTATCTTCTCCACTTCCACCAGGTCCCTCCCTCCTATTTCCCGGGAGAACCTCCACGACTCCCTCTGCACAGGGACTTACTCCTTCAGGAGTTAGCAAGTCTTCTTCAGGAACAGGCTGTGGAACCGGAGCCCCACCACCTGAGAGGTCAAGGCTTTTATTCCAGGTATTTCCTAATACCAAAAAGGACAGGAGGCCTCAGACCCATCCTGGACTTGCGCAACCTCAACAAGTTCCTCGTGAGGGAAAAGTTCAAGATGCTTACCCTTGGAATCTTTCTGCCCTACCTCCAGCAGGGAGATTGGCTATGCTCCTTGGATCTAAAGGATGCCTACACGCACATCCTCATCCACCCAAGCCACCGCCAATACCTAAGGTTTGTGGTGGCAGGAAATCATTACCAGTACAGAGTACTGCCCTTTGGCCTATCCTCCGCACCGCGAGTCTTCACAAAATGTCTCGCGGTGGTGGCGGCTTATCTCCGGCTTCACGGCCTCTATGTCTTTCCGTACCTCGACGACTGGCTCATCAGAGCATCGTCCTCTCCGGAAGTCACCAATGCCACACACCGCACTGTGACTCTTCTGCAGTACTTGGGCTTTGTCATAAACTTCGCAAAGTCCACTTTGCTCCCCTCACAGGATCTCGAGTTCATCGGCGCAAGACTGCACACTCCTCAGGCACGAGCTTTCCTGCCTCTCGACAGGGCTCAACGGCTCATGGACCTAGCCGGCCGTTTTCGCAGCCAGTCCCTGGTCTCAGCCAGGCGCTTCCTGAGACTACTCGGCCATATGGCTTCCACCGTCCACGTGACCCCCAATGCCCGCCTACATATGCGGCCTGCTCAATGGTGCCTTCGCAAGCAGTGGCAACAAGCCACGGGCGGCCTAGCCGACTTAGTGCGCGTCTCCGGGCCGCTGGCCTCTTCTCTACAGTGGTGGCTTCATCGGCCGAACCTGGTGCTCGGAATGCCTTTTCAGTCACCTCAGCCGGCTCAAGTGCTGACGACCGATGCTTCTCTCCTGGGTTGGGGAGCGCATTGCCAAGGGGCATGTACTCAAGGTCTCTGGACCACGTGGGAGTCTGCTCAGCAGATCAACTTCCTGGAGCTCAGAGCAATCCGTCTGGCTCTCAAGGCTTTCTCCCACCTGACTTCTCACCAGTCCGTCCTTGTCCAGACGGACAATCAAGTTGCCATGTTCTACGTGAACAAACAGGGAGGCACGGGCTCCTTCCTTCTCTGTCGAGAAGCACAGAAGCTCTGCTCTTGGGCCGTCAGCCACGGCATTCTTCTCAAGGCAGTTTATCTCCCAGGCCAAGAAAATTGCCTGGCGGACAAACTCAGCAGGATCCTCCAGCTGCACGAGTGGCGCCTGGATCCCTTGGTAGTTCAGAAACTTTTTCTGAAGTGGGGACTCCCCACGATGGATCTCTTTGCCAGTCCTCTCAACCGGCAACCTCCTCGCTTCTGCTCTCGTCAGCCGCATCCCCTTCGAGTAGCGGCAGATGCTTTTCTACTCTCATGGTCGGAGAGCCTTCTGTATGCCTTTCCTCCCATACCGCTAGTCTCTCGAACTCTTTTCAAGGTTCTCCGAGACAAAGCTTCCATGATCCTGGTGGCTCCTCGCTGGCCCAGACAGCCGTGGTTTCCACTCCTGCTGCAATTAGCGGTAGAGGATCCGTTCCCTCTGGGGTTTCAACCGGATCTCCTAACACAGGATCAGGGGTCCCTGCTACACCCCAACCTCAGATCTCTACATCTGATGGCCTGGCTGCTGAAAGGGTAGTCCTTGCTCCCCTTCTACTGCCGGCAGAGGTGGAGGAGGTCGTCCTAGCTTCTCGGCGACCTTCTACCCGCAAATGCTACGCCCTTAAATGGCGTCGCTTTTCCGCTTGGTGTGCCCAGCAGTCTCAGGATCCCTTCTCCTGCTCGGTGTCGGTGATCTTGCAGTACTTGCTCTACCTCTCTAATCTGGGACTTAAGTCCAACTCCGTCAAAGTTCACCTCAGTGCTCTTTCAGCACATCATGTGCCGGTGGACGGCAGACCTCTTTCCAGCGACCCTCTCGTAGCGAGGTTTCTCCGAGGTCTCCTTCTACTTAAACCACCTCTGCGCCCGCCAGCACCTGACTGGGATCTGAATGTGGTTTTACAGCGGATCACCTGTCCGCCTTTTGAACCTATGGCTACCTGTTCTCTCCGTTTTCTTTCTTGGAAAACTTTATTCCTGATAGCCCTCACTTCCGCTAGACGCGTAAGTGAATTGCAGGCCCTCGTGTCTGATCCCCCTTACACTCGGTTCTACAAAATAGGGTAGTCCTACGGACTCACCCAAAATTTCTTCCAAAAGTGGTCTCCCCTTTTCACATCAATCAGGAGGTGGTACTTCCGACCTTCTTTCCCAGGCCACACTCCAGCCGAGCTGAAATGGTCCTGCATACCCTGGACTGTAGAAGGGCATTGAACTTCTACCTTGACCGTACGCGGGAGCACCGTAAAGCTGCTCAGCTTTTTGTGTCTTTTGACCCAATAAATTGGGGCTCCCGGTCTCCAAGCGTACTCTGTCCATCTGGGTTGCTGACTGTATCGCTTGGGCTTATGGGGCAGCCGGACTCTCGTTAGAAAGTCGAGTCACGGCTCATTGTGTTCGGGCGAAGGCTACGTCAGTAGCTTACCTCCGCTCTGTTCCGTTGGCGGACATCTGCCGGGCCGCTACTTGGTCTTCGAGCCAGACTTTTGCGGTCCATTACTGCCTCGAGAGGGAGTCCCGCCGGGACAGTGCTTTCGGACAGGCAGTTCTCCGAAATCTCTTCGAGGTTTGAGCAACTCCTACCCTCCATCCCGGATGGGGGCTACCGGTGGGTAATAATTCAGTGAAGATTCCTTCCTTCTGTGCCGCTGAGCTAGAGGGAGCTCATTTTTGTGCTTAGGGTCTCCGGTAGCCTTAAGCTTGGGAGTCCCATATGTGAGGACTGACTTCCTGCTTGGTCCTGGAGAAAGCGTAGTTACTCACCTGTAACAGGTGTTCTCCAGGAGCAGCAGGAATCAGTCCTCACAACCCTCCCTCCTCCCCTTGGAGTTGCAATCATCTGCTTAAGTTTTTTTGCAAATTTTTATGCTGTCTTTTAGCTATGTCATCAGACTGGGTAAGATGGCACCCTTGGGCGGGAAGGAGACCGCACATGCGCGCTGCAATTCCCAAAGGCTTTCTTTGAAAGCTGGGGAAAATTGCTCCGCGAGGGCTCCGTCGGCGCCGACGTTACCCATATGTGAGGACTGATTCCTGCTGCTCCTGGAGAACACCTGTTACAGGTGAGTAACTACGCTTTAAGCTGGCAGGGTCTGCTTTTTTTATGACCCACATCGATTGTTCTCTTTTATCTCTGGTAGACTGCAGGTAGCCCAAGCATCTTCTGAAAACATTGTTGACAGTGGCCCTGCGGTGGGTTAGGGTCACTTGGCAGTGTTATAAAGCTGCTATTTCTCCTTTGAGTCTGTCTTGCTTATATTGTATCTTTGATACTTTCCTGTGATTTGTGATACCCCTTCTTTTCTCCCTCCTATGTTGAGGGCTTATGAACTAAGTCCTTTATTTTTTGCGTGTATATGTTGTTTGGTACTCACTTTATAAGTATAGAAATTTTCTGGACCTTATGCTTTTTACTGTGCAAGAGGTTCTTGTATTGTTCAACTGAAATTTCATAAATACTGTAAAAAAAAAAAAAAAAAAAAAGCAAAAATACAACATTGTATGTTTTTCAGCTACGGTGTTTGCCTAGTGCACCTTTCACTGCATACAATAAACTTTTGTTCCCCCACCCCCAGTCATATTCTGCCCCAGTCCTCATCCTCCTTTAGATCCCTCCAGATCCCATAAGACCCTAATCTGAGTACTTCACCTCCATGACCATCTTTTGGGTGTTGGCAAGTAGTGCCTCTTAGAATAAATGCTTCTCGCTAACCTTACATTGCATTATTATAATGTTAGTCTTTCAAATTCTGTTAAGTTCTCTTTCAAATTCTGTTAAGTTCTCTTGTCATGCCATACAATGTGTGCAGATCCTCCTTCCTATTTCAGCATCACACACTTTCTGACCACCAACCAAGATAACCATACAAAATCTTTCAACCTGGATTGCTTTCTGTTATCTTGCCCAGATGTCTGTTTTACATATGCAGATTCTGTAAGAGTGCTGGAAATGGCTGGCTGTGAAGTTCTGATGTGAGAGAATTTCTATACAGAATGTCATAGTAAAGTAGCACGTCTCATCCATCAGAAATTTTGGAAACACTACAACATCATTGTACTGGATAAGCGCTAGGATCATTACTGTAGGAGAATTACAGAGAATGAAGAGATTGTGATCACCCGGGACATTCCCATTCCATTTGATAAATGCTTGATGCAAGAAAATAGGACATAGAGGTAACAAAATTGATAGCAGAGGTGATTATTCTGTGAATTATGTGGCGAGAGAGAAGATCCTCAAATACAAACAATGCAATCAAATTTTGTAGCTGCCATATTGGAGGGACAAGAATAATCCTGCATGATTGAGGGTGGTATAAGAACCATCTTTCCTCTTTCCCTGTACCATATTCTAGATGGCTTCTACAAAATTGTTACAAACTCTATTTTTTAAGGGCTAATTTCAAACCATCCTTGAGTCTTTCTTTACTTTTGCGTTCTCAAAAGAGAAATACCCCTGGATGTCTCTTACCATGCTGAACAGATTTCCTGCTGCATGTTCTATGTAATATGCTGTTGTACCCTCTGATCTATGGTAACCTTAACACTTAAACTGCTTGCCATGGCTAAAACAAATCTCTGATCTATAAAGAAAGCAGCTACCCTCTGCAAATAAATACAGTAGCCCAAGAAACAGAGATATTTTGTGATGCAGACCACTCACAAATGCCAATACCAGTAAATTAATGATGAGAATTGTGATGCAACTTTTATTACAATATTTAATACATAGTAAAACTTCATGATGATGTTGTTAAGTGCCGTTGAGTCTGTATCGACTCATGGCGACCCTCTGGATAGTATGTAACCTTGTCGTACACCTTTGCTGTTTTTAAACCTGTTTCTTTTAGTTCCATTCAAACTGTTTCTTCTTGATCAACAGAATACCAAAAGGATATCCATATGTGTTTTATTGACTATAGCAAGGCTTTTGACTATGTAAACCATGAGGAACTCTGGGTCACATTAAGAAGCATCGGTATACCAGAAAACCTAACAGAACGATCAGGTGTTCTGGTATGCCCATGCTTCTTAATGTGGCCCAGAGTTCCTCATGGTTTACACAGTCAAAAGCCTTGCTGTAGTCAATAAAACACACAAGGATATCCTTTTGGTATACTTTTTGTTTTTTTTCAAGGATCCATCTCACATCCGTGATGTCTCTCGTTCCTTGCCCTTTCCTGAACCCTGCTTGCACTTCAGGCAGTTCTTGCACCAGGTATAGTTGTAGTCTCTGCTGAAAGATCTTGAGTAGAATCTTTCCGGCATATGGGATCAGAGTGATTGTGTGGTAATTTTCACAGTAAGTCAGATCACCTTTCTTCAGTATTGGTATAAAACACACATCTTTTCCAGTCAGTTGGTCATGAATTTGTCTTCCAAATTTCCTAGCAGAGCCTTGTAACATAGCATGGTAAGAGCTTCATCCAATTGCTATAATACTTCAATGGGAGTGCCATCAGTGTCTGGTGCTTTGTTCTTTGATAAAGCATTCAATGCTGTTTCGGCTTCTTCTTTCATCACTTCATAAAATCATTAAAACAAAAAGCCCAACATAGCTATGTTTCAACATTCCTTCTGCATCAGAGGCATAGATGTAATACAGATATAACTAAACAGTACAGTAGCACAGTTGATAAAAATAGAGAAAACCCCCCAGCAATGTCAGTAGAGGTAGAACAGTGGGTAAAAATCCCCTTTAGAGCTGCAAGAGAAGGGAAGAAAAAAGAAAAGAAAAAATTGAATGAGGCGTATAAAAATTAAGAAATCTTACTAGAGACCTTAAATCACTAATTGACAAGGTTGTCAGGAAAGCCGTGGTATAAGCTTCATCTGACATTAAGAACAATTCTGTCAGCAGAGGACTTTAAATCCACCTAGGATTCCTGCCATTTTTCAGGACCACTTTACTGGAGCTATCTATAATTAAAACAATCAAAACATAATCGTGTTTTATCTAAAATTCCTCATATATTTTTAATTTAAGCATGATGAAATCTAACATTTTTAGTTGGGTTTTGTGCTTTTTAATTTTTAACATTGTTTCTAGAATCAGGATTAGTGTTTTTCAGTTCTGTTGAGTTTTACTGCGGGATCTGGTAAACTTACGTTTTAGTGGCCAGTTGGTTGAAAAAGGTAATATATTTTAAAATATAAACTTTTTTCAATTTGTTCTTTTTGGCTCTCAACAAATGTGTGTCATTTTAACATGATCTCTGTTTGTTATAGATTTTTCTGTGGCTTTTGGTACTGGAGCGGCTGCAGCATTACTTAGGAAAACAGCCCTTTAAAATTTAAAGCCACAGGAACCAGATGTGAATGCAGTGCAGGTAACAATGTCTTTTAGACTATATACAAAGACATGCAAGTTGTTAAGTTAGGTATTGAGGAATTCTCATAAGGAGTTTTCTGAGCCTAAAATTTGAGAATGTTTGTAAAAATTATTTTTTGATCTCTTTTTTTTATACTTTTTTTTAAACCTAACTTTTCAATTTTTCCTTTTCATTTTTTCTTCCTTTCTCTTGCAGTTCTAAAGAAGATTTTGCTCTTATTTATTATTCCACTGATACTACTATTCTTTTTCTATTTTTATCCGTTGTGTTACTGGTACTGTTGTTTAGTTATATCTGTATTACATCTCTGTAACATATGCCCATGATGCAGACAGAACATCGAAACATAACTACGTTGGGCTTTTTGTTTTAATGATTTTAATAAGTTTTTTTTTAAATGCATTAAATATTGTAACAAAATTCACTTCACAATTTTCATCATTGATTTACTGGATTTGGTATTTGTGAGTAATCTATGTCATGAAAGATATCTGCTCCTTGGGCTATAAAAACAAACCTCTGCCACTAATAAAACAGGATAAGGGAGAGAGACAGATAAAAGAACACATCTGCAGTACTTGGAGGGGGGAAGGTTTTTTTTAAATCATCAGGAAGTGATAGTGTTTGGCTAATTCTTGCATCATGCATCACTACTGAGAGACATGAAAGAACATATATCCAATATTTCTCTTCTCCTGCAGAGGACATGTGTATTTAATGATACTTTGATATTGAATTTGAATGCCTAGGATGCTTTTTATTACTGTAAACATGTTGATCAACCTGTGCCAATGTATAATCTGCCCTGCACATAGGGGAGAGAGCTGAATATTTAGTTTGAAGCAGGCCCTTTGTTAATGTATTCCAATTCCTATTGATTCTCTGTCTTTTCTGTAGTTGAATATTCAGCGTGGCCTGAAGAATGTTTTCTCAGATTTCATTGAGGGAAATATTAACTTTATCCCCACTTACAAATTTGACCCTAAAACGGACCGCTGGGATTCCAGGTAAATCTATAATGCATTCTTACCTACAGACAGACAGATACGCCTGCTGGCGATACAGTATATATTTATTTATTTTATTTATTTATTTATTTTTATTTCTTATATAGCGCGCTCTTTTAATCAGTGCGGTTTACATATGAACAAATTTAAACACAACACAGTCAGCATTGTGTTTTTACAATGAACAGGGTACAAAAAACTTGGCGGTAAACAGGGTTAACTATATACATGGTAATTTTTGGTTATTTGCATGGTAGTGGTAAATACAGTAAAATTACAAGTACAGTATAATACGGTGTGAATAGAGTGTGCAAGTATGAACCATCATGATTAACCATATAAGCTACTGTCATAGTTTTATATTACTAGTATCACAAACAAATATGTGCCTATAAATGTCAATCTTGCAGTAAAAAGTAAAGTGCATTGAAAAAGTATTCATCCCCTCTGTGTTAGTCCCGTTTTGTCGCATTACAACCTGGAATTAAAATGGAGTTCCCCAGGAACAAGCAGGAAGTCAGTCCTCACATATGGGTGACATCGGCACTGACAGAACTCTCGCGGAAGCATCTCCCCAGCTTTCAAAGAAAGCCTTTGGGAGATGCCACCACGCATGCGTGGAACTCCTTCCTGCCCAAGGGTGCCTCTTGCTCAGTCTCCTTTTTTCCGTGGAGCCCTTCAGACATCGTCTTTCCCCTGGAAAAAATTGATTTTTCTTTCTTCTCGAGTTCTTAACTCATCTCCGGTATCGCACCGGTACTCTTCCTGACTACCGATCTTGGTGCTTCGGCATTGAGTTCGGTTCATTTTTGTTTTTTTGTTCTTTTTGGGCGCCTTCACGCCTTTTTCCCCCAATAGCAGCTCGGAGGGTCTTCGACCTCGCAGGGGTTCTTTTTTCCCCTATGGCTACCAGTGGGTTTAAAAAATGTGAACGGTGTGCTAAGCTGATGTCCGGCGGCCTGTAGCCTGTGCAAATGGATGTCTAGCAAGGCCCTGAAGAGCCGCCAGCAGCAGCACGATAGTTTTTTTCCCAACTCCCCAATGCCTCTGAAGACCAGGGCCTTGTCTGAGGCCTCGATATCTTGGGAGGAGTTCTCTGAACCCAAACACCATCATGGGTCCTCAGAGAGAGGGGTCCCCCTCAAGGGAACACATGAGGAAGAAGAAACCCTCGAAGACAGTGTCCTTGGATGGCTCCGACAGACAGGGTTCCTTCCGAGCCCGGTCTCACAGCCCCAGGTGCCCGCCCGAGGCATCGGAGAAGGAGCGACTGGCGAAGATCCCCTGGAAGGATCTGGTGGTGGATCGGCCTCAATCCTCAGAGGCTATCCTCGTTGAGGATTTCCCTTCGGGGGAGCTGGCATCAGGCCTGAGTTCCTCGGTGCCCCTGCCAAAGGTGGTGGATCCTTCTGGCCTGGAGTCCAGAATGGTGGCCTTGGAGCGCAGCTTGTCTGCCTTCTTGGACCCCAGGAGCAGGTGGTGGTGTCTGCCACGTCCGGTTCCTCTGCCCGACCACCAGGCATTTGATGTCAAAGACGTCCCCGGAGGCCGAGCTGATCCTCGAGGTCCTACAGCCTTGAGTTGATCTTCGGCCAAGGTTTCGCTCGATGTCCTACTTGATGGGGCCACGGTCATCCCCGATGAACCCCCCTGGGGGCAGACCATGGGTCATTGGGCCCCTCAAGGCCCACGGAACAGCCCACCCTCGAGTCTTCCTCGGACTACTCCGAGTGGGAGACAGAGGATGACTAGTCCCTGGATACCCATCAAAAACCGCGATGTCCCCTTGGACTCCCCAGTCTCGGAACCTCGGAGAAGGTCCCTGCCAGAGGACGTGGGATTCTTAGACTTTATAAAAGACATGTCTAAGGCCCTGGCGTTCCCACCGAGTTGGAGGAGGACCCTCGAGCTGATGAACTTGAGATCCTCCAGTATGAGGCTCCGTCTCGGGAATCGCTCATGGTACCCATTTCTCCCATCCTGGAACTACTTATGTTCCGCATGTGGGAAATGCCGGCGTCAATGCCAGTGGTGAGCAAGTGGCTCGACTCGATGTATCGAGTCCGCCGAAGCCCTGGCTTCCAGAAGTCGCAACTGCCGCACAACTCCATGGTGGTGGAGTCGACCATGCGTCGGCTGAAGAGCCAGAAGGCACACTCCTTGGTGCCCCCTGAGAGGAGGCCCGCACCTTGGATGCCCTCGGCAGAACGTGCTACCAGGGCTCGATGCTTATTTGTCATGTCCAGGCCTATCAGCTGTACATGGGCATGTACCTGAGGGATCTGGCGAAGGAACTCGCCGGTTTCTCAGCTGGTCTCTCCGAGGAATCCTTGCAGCGCTTCAAGAGCCTGTCCAAGGCCGTCCGTGAGTGCTCCAAATTTACGTCTCGAGAGGCCTATGACAGGTTTGGGTCGGTGGCCCGTGTAGCTGCGGCAGGCATCGGTGATGGCTGTCAGGCTTGGCTCCAGTCATCCGACCTTGAGCAATGGATCCAAGACAAGTTGGTCGATGTCCTGAGTCAGGGAGAAAACCTCTTTGGCAAGCCCATGACCGACAAAGCCACCGAGCTGGAGACCGAGTTCATGACGAGAACCAGGCTCTCTAAGAAGACTACTGCCCCTGCCTGACGGAAGGGCTCGGTTAAAAAGCCCTTTTATCCGAGAAAGGGTGCTGCTTACCGAAACTACCCATCCTACCAGGCCCCTCCGGCTTCCCAACAAGGGCAGCAGGCCAAGGGACAAGGGCATGGCCCGCAAAAGCAGAAGGTTCTGAAGCCCCAGGCACCGGCTCTGGCCCTGCCAGGGCCGTGTTTTTGATTACTCTGGCATAGCCTCTTTACCCCAAGGAGGTCAGCAGCCCACAGGGGGACGACTGACCCTTTATGCCCCGAGGTGGATAAACATCACTACTGATGCCTGGGCATTGAACGTCGTCAGGGAAGGTTACCTCCTCTGCTTGACTCAGATGCCTCCTCCTTATTTCCCGGGAGAGCCCCCCAGGTCTCCCCACCACTGGGACCTTCTTTTGGAGGAACTGGCAGGTCTTCTCGAGGACAATGTGGTGGAACCGGTGCCCCAGCACCTCCAGGGAAAGGGGTTCTACTCAAGATACTTCCTCAGCCCAAAGAGGACAGGGGTCCTAAGGCCCATCCTCGATCTGCGCAACCTCAACAAATTCCTGATGCGGGAGAAGTTCAAGATGCTCTCCCTTGGAATGTTGCTGCCCTACCTCCATCAGGGAGACTGGCTATGCTCCTTAGTCCTCAAGGATGCTTATACCCACATACTAATCCACCCACACCACAGGCAGTACATGCGGTTCGTGGTAGAAGGCAGGCACTTTCAGTACAGGGTGCTCCCATTCGGTCTTGCCTCTGCCCCCAGGATGTTCACGAAATGCCTCGCAGTCGTGGCTGCCTTTCTCAGGCTTCAGGGGGTCTTCGTGTTTCCCTACCTGGACGACTGACTCATAAAAGGGGGCACGGTATCCAAGGTGCAGCAGGCCACCACTCACACCATCCAGATTCTACAGCACTTGGGCTTTGTCATAAACTACCCCAAGTCCCACCTTCTTCTGACACAGTGCCTGGAATTCATCGGAGTGAAACTCGACACTCGCCATCTTCTGCGCCTACTCGGGCACATGGTCTCCACGGTCCATGTCACTCCAGATGCCCATCCCCACATGAGAACAGTGCAGTGGTATCTCCGAGACCAGTGGTCCCAGGCCACGGGCCACCTCAGGGACAGAGTTTGGGTGACCTGCTGGTTGGCGGACTCCCTTGTCTGGTGGCAGTCATCTCAGCACCTAGAAACGGGCATGCCTTTCCAGGGCCCCGGACAATCAGTGGTCCTCACTACGGATGCCTCCCTACTTGGCTGGGAGCCCATTGTGGGGGTCTCTGCACCCAGGGCAGCTGGTCGCTGGACGAGAGTACCCAGCAAATCAATCTCCTGGAACTTCATGCCATTCACCTCGCCTTGAGAGTCTATAGCCATTGTCTCCGCCATCGGCCGGTCCTGGTCCAGACGGACAACCAGGTGGCCATGTTCTATGTGAACAAGCAAGGGGGCATGGGGTTCCGTGCCCTCTGTCAGGAGGCGCTGGTCCTCTGCTCTTACGCTGCCCAGTAGGGGATCTTCCTCAGAGCGGTGTACTTGCCGGGACAGGGCAACCTACTTGGCCGAAAAGCTAAACAGGGTTCTCCGACCACACGAGTGGCAGCTGAACCCCAAGGTAGCCAGCCGGCTTTTCCGCCTTTGGGGGGAACCCATGATGGACCTGTTCACCAGCCCGGACAACATCCAGTTGCCCCGCTTTTGCTCTTTGCAGGCCCACCCCTCCAGGGTGGTGGCAGATGCGTTTCTAGTCCCATGGTCGAGGGGCCTCATGTACGCCTTCCCTCCGACGCCGCTGTTTGCCAAGACCTTTTTCAAGACCCTCTGTGACAGGGCCTCGTTCATCTTGATAGCTCCCCGATGGCCCAGGCAGCCGTGGTTCGCGCTGCTTTTGCAGTTGGCGGTGGAGGCTCCCATCCCCTTGGGGACCGCCCTGGGTCTTCTATCTCAGGAGGGGGGCTCTCTCCTACACCCCAACCTGGGGTCTCTTTCGCTCACAGCTTGGCTGCTGAGAGGGTAGCCCTGGCCCATCTCCACCTTCCCACTGAGGTAGAGAATGTTCTGCTGGCCTCCCATAAGGCCTCTACGAGGATGGCATATGCCTTCAAATGGTGTAGGTTCTCAGCTTGGTGTGCTGAGCGAAGGGCTGACCCTTTCTCCTGCCCGGTTTGGGCAGAGACAATCCTCCACATTTTGTACTGTAAGAGGGCCTTGTCCTTTTATATCCAAAGCACTCAGGACCACCGCAAAGTCTCCCAGCTCTTCGTCTCCTACGACCGCAGCAGGCTGGGAGAAGCGGTGACTAAGCATACACTGTCCACATGGGTGGCGGACTGTATTGCTCTCGCCTATAAGCAGGTGCTCCCACTGGACGGTTGTGTCACAGCACACCGTGTCTGGGCCATGGCGGCTTTGTTGGCAAATCTGCGCTCTGTCCCAATGGCAGACATCTACCAGGCCGCCACCTGGTCTTCAGTCCATACCTTCGCAGCCCATTACTGCCTGGAGAGTGAATCCTGATGGGATAGCACCTTCAGCCAGGCTGTGCCCCATAATCTTTTCGGGATCTAGGCAACTCCTACCCTGCGATCCTTCTGTGTTCAGGCTACGGGAGTGCTGGTTTCATCAGACACAGGGGTCCTACTGTAGTCTGTACACCAGACTGAATTGCTGCTGTTTGCGGCTCCCCTTGACGGGGCCCAATTTTTGCTGCTGGTCTCCCGGTAGCCTGTAGCTGGGAAATCCCATATGTGAGGACTGACTTCCTGCTTGTTCCCGGAGAAAGCGTAGTTACTCACCTGTAGCAGGTGTTCTCCGGGGACAGCAGGAATCAGTCCTCACAACCCTCCCTCCTCCCCTTGGAGTTGCTCCTTTACCTTCTTTTATTTTGCTATCTTCAGCTATGTCATTTGACTGAGCAAAATAGCACCCTTGGGTGGGAAGGGGACCACGCATGTGTGGTGGCATCTCCCAAAGCTGGGGAGATGCTTCTGCGAAGGCTCCGTTGGTTCCGACGTCATCCATATATGAGGACTGATTCCTGCTGTCCCCGGAGAACACCTCTTACAGGTGAGTAACTGTTCTTTTTTGGGGGTTAGCACCATGTGATATACACAACATACCTACGACTTTGAAGTTGCAAAATATCCTTTATTGTGACACAAACAATAATTAAGACAAAAAAAATACTGAAAGCAGGAGTGTGCATATGTATTCACCCCCTAAAGGCAATATGTTGTAGAGCCACCTTTTGCTGCAATTACAGCTGCAGGTCTCTTGGGGTATGTCTCTATTAGCTTAGCACATCTAGCCACTGGGATTTTCACACTCCTGAAAGCAAAACCACTCCAACTCCTTCAAGTTACTGTAGATGGGTTGCGTTAGTTTACAGCAATCTTCAAGTAATGCCACAGATTCTCAGTTTGATTGAGGTCTGGGCTTTGACTAGGCCATTCCAAAACTTTTAAATTCTCCCTTTAAACCAACTTTAGCAGTATGCTTACGGTCATTGTCTTTTTAGAAGGTGATACTTTGTCCCAGTCTCAAATCTCTGGCAAAATGAAGCAGGTTTTCCTCAAGAATTGCCCTTGCGTAACCAAAGTGAAAAGTAGGACTGCATAGAAGGTGACAAGTGGAAAGTAGAAATACTTAGGTTTAATGTTCATTAAAGAAAGGTATGTATACATCAGGAGGGCAGATATCGATGCTACAGAAGTAAGGTTTTACAGAAACTGGCACAACTGATGATGAACAAAGCCCTGGGGGAAGGCAGGATACATCCTGAGACTTTGAATTTAGACATGTTCTGACAGTTCCACTGACAATTCTTTTTGGTCGCTCTTGAGAGACAGAAGTGGTTCTAGAAGATTGAGGATGAACTGAAGAAGGGAGGGGGGGGTGCAGGGGCGGTTAGTATCTACAAGTCAGTAGATATGACCTCACTGATGGGGAAAATTTTGTGTAGTCACTAAAGGAAAAGATGGTGGAATACCTTGAATCCAGGCAATTGTAATGTTAGCAAGGATTCTGTTAAATAGAAACATAGAAGTATAGAAATATGATGACAGAAAAAGACCACATGGCCTCTAGTCTGTCCTTCCATATCAACAACCAAAACAGTCCCCTTTTTACCTTTAGAGATCCTCTGTGTTTGTCCAATGCTTTTTTGAATTCAGTTACTGTCCTCATATCTACCACCTCCACTGGGAGACTATTCCACGGATCCACTACTCTTTCCGTAAAGAAATATTTCCGCATATCACTCCTGAATCTTATCTCCCTTCACCCTCATCTCACGTCCCCTCGTAGCAGAACTTGCTTTCAATTGAAAGAGGCTCTGTCCCTGAACATTTATACCACGGAGGTATTTAAACATCTCAATCATATCACCTCTATCCCGCCTTTCCTCTAAGGTGTACATATTAAGATCCTTCAGTCTGTCCTCATATGCTTTATAATGAAGACCACTAATCATTTTAGTAGCCACCCTCTGCACCGACTCCATCCTGTTCACATCCTTTTGAAGGTGCGGTCTCCAGAATTGCACACTATACTCCAAATGAGGTCGCACCAAAGACTTATACAGAGGCATTATCACCTCCTTTTTTTCTGCTAGCCATTCCTCTCTGTATGCATCCAAGCATCCTTCTAGCTTTTGCCGTTGCCTTTTCTACCTGTTTAGCTACTTTAAGATCATCAGACACAACCACGCCTAGGTCCCGCTCTTCTTTAGTGGACAAAAGTAATTCACCCCCTATACTATATTGCTCCCTTGGATTGTGGCAGCCCAAATGCATGACCTTACATTTTTTAACATTAAATCCCAGCTGCCAGATTCTAGACCATTCTTCAAGCTTAGCTAGATCCCTCCTCATGTTATCTACACCTTCCTGGGTGTCTATTGCAGATTTTGGTATCATCCGTAAAGAGGCAAACCTTACCCAACAGTCCTTCCGCTATATCACTAACAAAGATGTTAAAAAGAATCAGACCAAGGAGAGATCCCTGGGGCACACCACTGGTAACATCCTTCTCCTCAGAGTGAGCTCCATTTACTTGTACTCTTTGTCTCCTCCCACCCAACCAATTTCTAACCCAAGCAGTAACTTTAGAGTCCATCCCTAGGGTGCTCAGTTTGTTTATAAGTCGCCTGTGAGGAACAGTGTCAGAGTCTTTACTGAAATCTAAATACACCACATCTAGGGCTCTCCCTCTGTCCAACTCCCTGGTCACCCAGTCAAAGAAATCAATCAGATTTGTTTGACAAGACCTGCCTCTGGTGAATCCATGCTGCCTTGGATCCTGTAATCCGCTGGACTCCAGAAACCTCACTATTTTCTCTTTCAGCAGCGTTTCCAATAATTTACTCACCACCGAAGTTAAACTAACCGGCCTGTAGTTTTCAACCACATCCTTACTTCCGCTTTTGTGTAAAGGCACCACATGAGCCTCTCTCCAGTCCTTTGGCACCACTCCCGACTCCAACGAGGCACTGTTAAAAGGTCAGTCAGTGGAGCTGCTAGAACGTCCCCAAGTTCCCTCAGTATTCTGTTCAGTTTCTTTGACTGATTGATCAAAGAACTGGATCGATGAAAACAGTGGTTGGTGATGTACGTTTGGCACTGTTCCACACAGAAGACTCATGAATAAATTCAAGACTAGGAGTGAGTCAGAAAGTGGTAAACTTAAGTTTAACATTGGTTAAGTGATAAGCTACAACACATAGAGATAAATAGTTTGTTTCATGGAAAAGTGTACTGTTGGTAAAATGTCTTAGGAATCCATCTAGACTCGGTCCAGTTCTGTTTACTATTTTCATGAGTGGTATTGTCCTTTTGCCTATGATACTGAGAGGTGGACCCTCAAAATGAGAGAAAATGAGAAATATTCTAATAAAGTTTGAGTAGCCATCCAGAGTTTAGCATATACGATTTTTAAAAAGCTATAGAGATACAGTTGCGGTTGTTGAAAAAGCTTAATAAGGTGGGAGTGAGGTACTGAAGTACATCAAAGAGGAGAAGGTATTCAGAGCACCCATATCTAATGGTGGCAAGAGCCAAAGAAATGCGAGGGTACATAATGAGAGCTAACTAAGAAAAGAGGCAATGATTCTTCTTCAGAAATCATTAGTGAGACCTCATCTGAATATTGTTTCCTGTTGTAGGGGCTGCATCTTAAAAAGAATTTACATACAGTACACAAAGTGCAGAGAAAGACTACCAAAATAATGCAGAGTAATATTAACTGATGCGTCCCGTCGGACTCTCCGGAGTCCGAGCCTCGGAGAAGGTCCCCCCCCCCCCCCCCCCGGAGGATACCCGGTTCTCGGACTTCGTCGGGGACATGGCCAAGGCTTTGGCATTCCCGGCGGAGGCCGAGGAGGAGTCTCGAGCCGAAGAGCTCCATGCCCTCCAGTATGACTGTCCTTCGAAGGAAGCGTTTACTGTACCGGTTCCTCCGATGCTGGAACAGCTGCTCTTCCGTATGTGGGAAGCGCAAGCCTCGGCGCCGGTTCTTAGCAAATGGGTCGATTCCATTTATCGAGTCCGTAAGAGTCCTGGGTTCCAAAAGGCGCAGCTACTGCATAACTCCATGGTTGTGGAATCAGCCATGCACAGGCTGAAAAGTCAAAAGATGCACTCGTCGGTGCCTCCCGGTCGGGAGGCCCAGAACCTGGATACCTTCGGTAGAAACTGCTTCCAGGGCTCTATGCTATCTTGCCGTGTCCAGACTTACCAGCTGTACATGGGCATGTACCTATGGGACCTGGCAAAGGAGATTGGCCAAGTTCTCAGCTGGTCTCTCCGAGGATCCCTTGCAGAGTTTCAAAGCCTTGTCTACAGGGATCTGAGAGTGCTCGAAGTTTATCTCTCGTGCAGCCTATGATGGCTTCGAGGCTTTGGCCCGGGTAGCCGCGGCCGGCATCGGTGCACGCCGTCAGGCCTGGCTACAATCATACCTGGAGTCATGGGTGCAGGACAAGTTGGTCGATGTCCCCTGCCGAGGTGACAACCTGTTTGGCAAGCCCATGACTGAAAAGGCTGCAGAAATCGAGACACAGACTCTCACCAGGACAAGGCTGTCCAGAAAGACTTCTGCACCTTCTCAAAAAAAGAAGGGCTCGGTGAAGAAGCCCTTTTTCCCGAGGAAGGGTGCTGCCTACAAAACCTACCCTCAGTATCAGGCCTCTCCAGTTCCCCAACAGGGCCGACAGGCCAAAGGGTAGGGGCATGGGCCCCCTAGGCAGAAAACCCCCAAGCTGCCAGCCGGTGGCTCCACTCAGCACAGGAGGTCGGCTGACCCTGTACGCCTACTGGTGGCCAGCCATCACAGGGGATACCTGGGTACTGAGCATAGTCCAGAAGGGCTATATGCTCCATTTCCATCAGCTACCCCTCTCCTACTATCCAGGGGAGCCTCAAAGACTTCCTCTGTACAGGGACCTCCTCCTTCAGGAGTTGGCAAGTCTCCTAAAGAAACAGGTGGTGGAACCGGTGCCACACCACCTGGAAGGGCAAGGCTTCTATTCCAGGTACTTCCTGGTACCAAAGAGAACAGGAGGCCTCAGACCTATCCTATAGTTGCGAAACCTGAACAAGTTCCTGGAGAGGGAAAAGTTCAAGATGCTTACCCTTGGAATACTGCTGCCCTACCTCCAGCAGGGAGACTGGCTATGCTCCTTAGATCTAAAGGATGCTTACACTCACATCCTCATCCATCCAGACCACAGACAATATCTCCAATTTGTGGTGGGAGGAAACCACTTTCAGTACAGAGTGCTTCCCTTTGGCTTGACCTCTGCCCCCAGGGTTTTCACCAAATGCCTGGCAGTAGTGGCGGCTTTTCTCAGAAATCAGGGAATTTTTGTCTTCCCCTACCTGGACGACTGGCTAATCAGGGGCCAGTCACTCCAGGAGGCCTGACAGGCCACTCTCCGCACTGTGTCTCTTCTTCAGCATCTGGGCTTTGTCATAAACTATGCAAAGTCCACTTTGCTCCCCTCTCAGAACCTAGAGTTTATAGGGGCCAGGTTGGACACTCTTCAGGCAAGAGCTTACGTGCCCGAGGACAGGGCCCACAGACTTATGGACTTGGCCAACCAGTTCTAAAGCAATTCTCATGTTTCCGCCAGGCACTATCTGCGGCTCCTGGGCCACATGGCTTCTACGGTACATGTGACCCCGAATGCCCATCTGCACATGCAGGCTGCTCAATGGTGCCTCAGAGATCAGTGGACACAAGCCACCGGCGATCTCCGAGACTGAGTAAAGGTGTCCAGACGACTTCTGAACTCCTTACAGTGGTGGCTACATCTGCCAAACCTTCTCAGGGGTGTACCTTTTCAGGCTCTAGCACACACAAGGGTGCTGACGACAGATGCCTCCTTATAGGGCTTGGGTGCACATTCCCAGGGCACGTGCACTCAAGGCCTGTGGTCCCCTCGGGAGACCACACAGCAGATCAACCTTTTAGAGCTGCGAGCAATCCGCTTAGCTCTGCAAACCTTCTGCCATGCTCTCTCTCAACAGTCCTAGTTCAGACGAACAATCAGGTAGCAATATTCTATGTGAACAAACAAGGAGGCACTGGACCTTTGCTCCTTTGCGGTCAAACAAGGCATGTTTCTCAAAGCAGTTTATCTACCTGGTCAGGAAAACTTCCTAGCAGACGAGCTAAGCAGGATTCTCCAGCCCCACGAATGGCAGTTGAATCCATTGGTGGTCCAGCAGATCTTCCTCCGCTGGGGATGTCCATCCGTTGATCTCTTTGCAAGTCCACTAAACTGTCAGCTGCCCAGGTTTTGCTCCAGACAGCCGCATCCTCTGAGGATGGCAGCAGATGCTTTTCGGATCACTTGGTCTACGGGACTCGTGTATGCGTTTCCTCCCGTGCCCCTGGTGGCCCGAAATCTGTTCAAGATCCTCCGGGACACAGCCTTGGTGATTCTGGTAGCCCCCAGATGGCCGAGGCAACCATGGTTTCCACTTCTCCTACAGTTGGCGATGGAAGCCCCGTTCCCTCTGGGGCTGCAACACGATCTCGTGTCTCAAGATCAGGGTTCCCTTCTGCCCCCCCCATCTCAAGTCTCTCAATCTGTTGGCCTGGCTGCTGAAAGGATAGTGCTAGCTCCCTTACTTCTACCTAAGGAGGTTGAGGAGGTGGTCTTGGCCTCGAGGAGGTGGTCTTGGCCTCGAGGAGGCAGTCCACCAGAAAGTCCTATGCCCTCAAGTGGCGTAGGTTTATGGTATGGTGTGCTCAGTGCAATGAAGATCCTTTCTCTTGCCTTGTGCCAGTAGTACTGCAGTATCTACTTCACCTGTCAGACCTAGGCCTTAAGTCTAATTCTGTTCTGGTCCACCTCAGTGCTCTGTCAGCGCACCACTCACCAGTGGAGGGACAGTCTCGGTCGGTTCACCCCTTGGTGTCCAGATTTCTCAGAAGTCTGCTTACATAAGAACATAAGATATGCCATACTGGGTCAGACCAAGGTCCATCAAGCCCAGTATCCTGTTTCCAACAGTGGCCAATCTAGGTCATACGTACCTAGCAGTTTCCCCAAAAGACACAGGTTCTGCAATGCTTGTACTGGGTCAAGCATTGATATCCTGGGTCCCTTCTTAATAATGGTTTATGGACCTTTCCTCCAGGAACTTGTCCAAACCTTTTTTAAACCCAGCTACACTAACAGCCTTTACTACATCCTCAGGTAACAAATTCCAGAGTTTCATTACACATTGAGTGAAAAAATATTTTCTTTTATTAGTTTTAAATAGTTTACCCTGTAGCTTCATTGCATGTCCCCTAGTCTTTCTATATTCTGATAACGTAAACAATCGATCTACGTTTACCCGTTCCACTCCGTTCATTAATTTATAGACTTCTATCATATCTCCCCTCAGCCGTCTCTTTTCCAGGTTAAAGAGCCCTAACCTTTTTAGCCTTTCTTCATAGGAGTATCCTTCCATCCCCTTTACCATTTTGGTGGCTCTTCTCTGAACCTTTTCTAATAATGTTATATCCTTTTTAAGATACGGCGACCAGAATTGCACACAATATTCAAGGTGCGGTCTCACCATGGAACGATATAGAGGCATTATAATATCTTTTGTTTTATTTTCCATTCCTTTCCTTATGATACCTAGCATTCTATTTGCTCTCTTGGCTGCCGCTGCACACTGGGCCGAGGGTTTTAACATGCTATCCATAATGACGCCTAAATCTTTTTCCTGGGTGGTGGTTCCTAATGTGGAACCTTGCATCGTGTAACCATAGTTTGGGTTGTTCTTCCCTAGGTGAATAACTTTTCACTTGTCCACATTAAATTTCATCTGCCATTTTGATGCCCAGTCTTCCAATTTATCAAGATCCTCTTGCAATTTTCCACAATCCTCTTGGGTTTTAACAACTTTAAATAGTTTTGTGTCATCTGCAAATTTGATAACCTCACTCGTTATTCCACTTTCCAGGTCATTTATGAATATGTCAAAAAGCAGCGGACCCAGCACAGATCCCTGGGGTACACCACTATTCACTTTTCTCCATTGGGAAAATTGGCCATTTAGCCCAACCCTCTGCTTTCTGTCTTTTAACCAGTTCTTGATCCACAGTAGTACACTGCCTCCTATCCCATGACTCTAGTTTTGCCAAAAGTCTCTGATGAGGGACCTTGTCAAAGGCTTTCTGAAAGTCCAGATACACTATATCAACCGACTCACCTTTGTCCACCTGTTTATTCAAACTTTCAAAAAAGCATAATAGATTAGTAAGACAAGATCTTCCTTGTCTAAAACTATGTTGGCTGTCTCCCATTAGGCCATGACTATGTACATGCTGAGTAATTTTATTCTTTGATGGTTTCTACCATTTTTCCCGGTACTGTAGTTTCCTGGATCACCCCTGGAACCCTTTTTAAAAATTGGCGTTACATTGGCGATCCTCCAATCTTCAGGTATTACAGATGATTTTAATGAAATTCACAGATTACTAATAGCAGGTCTGCAATCTCATATTTCAGTTCTTTCAGCACCCTTGGATGTATACCATCCGGTCCAGGTGATTTGCTACTCTTCAGTTTATCTAATAGTTGTAATACATCTTCCCGATGTATCGATATTTCCTTCAATTCTTCCGCACCTTTAAATACCACTTCAGTCATGGGTAACATCCCTACATCTTCCTCAGTAAAGACTGAAGCAAAGAATTCATTCAGTTTCTCCGCTATCGCCTTGTCACCTCTTAGTGCCTCTTTAACTCCTCTATCATCTAATGGACCAACTGACTCTCTCACAGGTTTTTTGCAACGAATGTACTTGAAAAAAATCTTTATTTCATGTTTTTGCTTCCGCAGCAAGCTTCTTCTTAAATTCTCCCTTTGCCTGCTTGTTAAAGGCCTTGCATTTGACTTGCCAGTGCTTGTGCTGTTTCCAGGTTTCGTTGTTTGGCTCTTTTTTCCATTTCCTGAAAGATGCTTTTTTGGCAACAGCCTCTCTGACCTCCCCTTTAAACCATGCTGGCAGTTTTTTGGACTTCCTTCCACTTTTCTTAAAGCGTGGAATACAGCTTCTGCTTCTGCTCAAGTCTCTGGTTCATCCATTGGCGACTGAGTGGGATTTGAACGTGGTCTTGCAGCAACTGACTCGCCCACCGTTTGAGTCGATGGCTATTTGCCATTTGCATTTCTTCTCATGGAAAGCGCTCTTCCTGGTGGCTCTTACCTCGGCCAGACATGTGAGTGAACTACAAGCTCTAGTTTCTGATAGACCGTACACGCGGTTCTATAGGAACAGGGTATTCCTACGGACCCGTCCCAAGTTCCTCCCAAAAGTGGTCTCCTCTTTCCACCTCAATCAGGAGGTGGTTCTTCCGACCTTTTTCCCAGGCCGCATTCCAGCCGGGCTGAAACAGTCTTGCATACCCTGGACTGTAAGAGGGCATTGTCCTTTTACATAGAACGTACGCGGGAGCATCGAAAGGCTACTCAGCTCTTCGTCTCGTTTGACCCTATTAGGATGGGGTTACCTGTCTCCAAGCATACGTTGTCCACTTGGGTGGCAGATTGCATCGCCTGGGCGTACAGGGCAGCCGACCTCCCCTTGCAGGGTCGAGTCACTGCCCACTGTGTCAGGGCAAAAGCCGTATCAGTAGCTCATCTCCGCTCTGTTCCATTTGCAGACATCTGCCGGGCTGTAACTTGGTCTTCAAGCCAGACTTTTGCAGCCCATTACTGTCTGGAGAGAGAGACCTGGTGGGACAGTGTTTTCAGCCAGGCGATACTCCGTAATCTCTGAGGTTTAGGCAACTCCTACCCTCCGGCCCTTGTGTTGGGCTACCGTATAGGGTGCGTTCTCAGAGACAGTTCTTATCACGGATGCAGAGGCTCTTGAGAGGGAGCCAATTTTTCAGCTCTGGGTTCACGGTAGCCTAGAGCTGGGGAGTCCCATATGTGAGGACTGACTTCCTGCTTGGTCCTGGAGCAAGCGTAGTTACTCACCTGTAACAGGTGTTCTCCAGGAGCAGCAGGAATCAGTCCTCACGACCCTCCCTCCTCCCCTGGAGTTGCAGTCCTTTCCTTTATTTTGATTTTTTGCTGTCTTTAGCTATGTCATCAGACTGAGCAAGATGGCACACTTGGGCGGGAAGGGGACCGCGCATGCGTGCTGCATTCCCAAAGGCTTTCTTTGAAATCTGGGGAAATGCTCTGCACGAGAGCTTCGTCGGCGCCGACGTCACCCATATGTGAGGACTGATTCCTGCTGCTCCTGGAGAACACCTGTTACAGGTGAGTAACTACGCTTTCGTTACTGTACGCTAAGTTCCATCATGGCCCATTTGTATTCCTGTGGTCACATACATGGTAACATCTGTTAATAAAATAAATAATGAGTCTCTGGCGACTATGTTGTCCAAATCATATGACCAAACTTGGTGCCAAACGAGTTATTCCAGAACATTCTGGAAAGGCTTAACAGCCTTTTCTGCAGTTCTCCATTTTTTTTATCTGCCAGAGAATGATGGTTTGTCAAGAGCTTCTTCATCACTCATACTCTTATTTCTTGTACTGCTGATTGTCCCAAAGATTTCCTTTTTGGTCCTCGGCTGTTTGATGCATGGGATTTTTTTCTTATTCCTATGGAGAACACACATGCATTCAGTTTGGCCAGTTATTTTGAAATGTTTGTCATCTTTTCTTTCCCCCTACAGTTCCTCTTTTTTTTTCTCCTCTTTTTTCTAGCTCAGTTGGTATTTGTGCTGGGATCCTAGCCCTATGAACTTTCATCCCAACTACCCTAACTGAGCTAAGTGAATTGGGAGAAAATATAAACAGGGACACATTATCAGCAAGTTATGAATGAAGGTTTATGGCACTAGATCTCAGCTTCAATTCTAATCCATCTAAAAATCAAGAGAAACAGGAGAAGACTATCAGGGTCTGACACCTGTCCTCTCTCTCCCCTCCCAAAAAAATTCTTCAAGTTCATCCTATGTGCTTGTGTTTGTAGTGGGAAATGTCGTGTACCAGCCTGGTGTGATCGCATCCTGTGGAGAGGGACAAACATCAAGCAACTTAATTACCGAAGTCACATGGAACTGAAAACCAGTGATCACAAACCAGTCAGCTCTGTCTTTCATATTGGGGTAAATTCACTTTCATCCAGTATGTCTTTAATTCCTATATGAAAATTGCCTAGTGTAAAACAGGAACAAAAGGAGATATGAAGAAGTGTCAACAGTGTTTGAGCCTTGAATATAAGGTAGCTATCTGTAGTTGGTTCTACAGCTTCATAGCTAAGGTGTAAGCTTTCAAAGAGCCCCTGAGCATTTAAGATATTCAACTATTTGTCCCTGGCTAAGTTAGGCAGACTTTCAGCTACAAGCTAGTCAAGTTGTCACTAGAAAGTAGTCTAGCTGACTATATTTTATTTGGTTATCTGTTTACTGAATGATTTACTGAAAGTTTACCTCTCAGAAGTCCAAATCTTTAATTCAAGTCCCCCCCCTCCCTTCTCCAGACATGCTAAACACACCTCCCTTCCTCCTAAAGCCTGATGCTATGGAGAAATCTCCAGGAACAAGCAGGAATGAGTCTTCACATATGGGTATCGTCGGTACCGACGGAGCCTGTGCTGGAACGCTCCCCAGCGTCCAGTAAGAAAGCTTTTGGGAGCATCCCATAGCGCCTGCGCGCTGCTTTCCTGCCTTTCCCAACCGCCTCTCTCCAGTTCTTGTTTTCCGCGGAGCCAGCAGGTCGTGTTCCTGTCACCGCAGAAGAAGTTCTTTATTTTTTTCTTTATTTTTCTGTGTCGCGTCTGCCTTCGACGTCGGACCGCTACCGCCGGTCTTTTTCTTTTCTTTCTTCTAAAAAAACCCCAAAAAACAAAAACCTTTTCTTTCAACTGTGCATTTTCAATTTGGGCCTTAGGCCTGAATTTTTTCTCCTCATGGAGAAGCCCGCTTCCGGGTTCAAAAAGTGCACAAAATGTGGCGGTACTATTTCTGTCACCGACACCCATGATTGGTGTCTAAAATGTTTGGGTCCTAACCATTCCATCACGGATTGTGTGTCCTGCACCATGATGTCTAAAAGAGGTCGACAGAACCGAACAGCCAAGCTCAGTACCCTGTTTCCCTCTGATGCAGCCTCGGTGGCATCGACGTCTTCCAGGGCTGCTTCTTCCTCCCATGGATCTCAGGTAACCAAACATAAATCTAGCCGATCCTCGAAGGGTAAATCTCCCTCTAAGCATCGAGATGCCTCCGGGCTTGTCCTCGAGGATTCCGCTCCGGCAAAATTACCCCAGCGGGAAGTTACGGCTTCCAAAGCATTGTCTATGGGGTCACAGGTTGACATCGATGGCTCGGCCTCGACCGATCACCTGTTGCCGTGTTCTGGGGTACCGGTGGCCTCCACTGGTACCGACATCCAGACTTTGGTGGCGTCGATGGATCAGAAAATTCTGTCCATGCAGCGCACCATTATGGCATTCATACAGGCTGCGACTCTTCTGGTACCGCAACAATCTCTGTTGCCGGTACTGACTCCGGCACCGGCACCGATTGCATCGACATCGGTTTCGGTGTCGACTGCAACGGTACCCTGTCCTATGATGCCCATCGGTACCGAACCGGTACCGCTTACTCCCAATGTCGATACCACTCGGTACGCGTATCGGGCTTTACAGGAGCATCCAGACAGGCGATGAGTCGGAGGCTTCTGTCGAGGCACCGGTACTTCTGACTCAGGAGTCTGCTTCTCCAAAACGAAGAATGTCTCCTCCAGAGGACTTGTCTTTTCAAGACTTCATTAGAGAAGTAGCTAGAGGCCTCTCCATCACAGTGGCCTCTGAGTCAGAGCCTAGAGCCAAGCAATTAGATATTTTGCAATATCCTAAGGCTCCTAAGGAAGCAGCTACCTTACCTATTCATGAGATTCTCTATGATCTCATGTTGGGCATGTGGGAGATTCCTCTCACCACCTCTCCTCATTCTCGTAGGTTAGACACCATGTACCGTGTCCCTTCCTGTCCTGGCTTTCATAAGACTCAGCTTCCTCACCACTCTATTGTGGTTGAGTCTGCCATGAAGAGAATAAAGAGTGCAAAGAGACACTCATCTAATCCTCCAGGACGTGAATGTAGGACTCTAGATGCTTTTGGCCGAAGGATTTTCCAGGCCAATATGCTTGCTGCCAGAATCAACTCCTATAGTCTCTATATGGGGATGTTTCTTAAAGAAGTCACAGATCATCTGCAGACTTTTGCTCCTTTTATTTCAGAAGATAAAAGGCAGGAATTTCTCACTTGGCTCAAACATGCCCAAGATGTTTCCAAATTCTCCAACCGTGCAGCCTTTGACTCTTTTGAGTGTGTAAGCAGAGCCTCAGCTATTGCCATAGGTGCACGCAGAATTGCTTGGTTACAAGCCTCTGATTTGGAACTCTGGGTTCAAGATGAGTTGGGAAACCTTCCTTGTACAGGTGAAAACCTGTTTGGCAGGGATTGGCAAGCAAAGGCCACTCAGATGGATGCTGAGAACTCTGCTTTGGATCGACTTTCAAAGTCTACCTCTGCCCCTGTTAAGAAAAGATTGTTCAAAAAGACATATTTTTCTAAAAAGGGAAGATATTATCCTGCTCATGGGCAGACATCATCTGCAGGTCGTTTTGCTGCAAAGCGTCAGCAACCACCTCAACAGGCCAAGTCAAAGGCTGCCAGGCCTACCACAGCCCAGCAGCCTCAACCTCCTCAGGGCCTTTGACTTGCAACTAGAGAACTTAGCCTTTCTAGCTCTGGAAAATCCAGAGCCCCTCACCATTCCAGGAAGGTCGACTTACTTTGCTCCCAGATGGGAGCAAATCACAGCAGAGCAATGGACCCTCTCCATCATAAAGGAAGGGTACAAGCTTCATTTCTTAAGCCTTCCTCCTCATACCATGGTGAAACAGTTTAATTCTCCAACATCTCTCCTCAACTTTCTAGGTCAGGAGATCGCTACCCTTCTTGCCCAAGGGGCAATAGAAGGAGTACCTCTTCTTCAACAGGGCTTAGGGTTCTACTTCCCTTATTTTCTTATCCCAAAGAAAACAGGGGGCTACAGACCCATATTAGATCTCAGAGAATTGAACAAGTTTCTATTCAAGGAGAAATTCAAAATGATTTCTCTAGGGGCTCTGCTTCCATACCTTCAGAGTCAGGACTGGCTTTGTTCTCTAGATCTCAAGGATGCGTACACCCATGTCCTGATCCATCCTACACACAGAAGGTTCCTTCGGTTCCTTTTTCAAGGAAAGCATTACCAATACAGGGTGCTTCCTTTCGGTCTGGCCTCTGCACCAAGGGTGTTCACAAAATGCATGGCAGTAGTAGCTGCATTTCTCCGCACTCCAGGAATATTCGTATTCCCATATCTGGACGACTGGCTCACTCGAGCCCCATCCCAGTCAGAGGCCCAGACTTGTCTAACCTGCACAATGCGTATCCTTCAGTATTTGGGACTAGTAATAAACATCCCAAAATCCAATCTCACCCCTACTCAGTCTCTGGAGTTCATAGGGCCCTTGCTGGATACCACAACTGCAAGGGCCTATCTTCCTCAGGCCCGTTGCCTACGTCTGGTGCAGTTAGCCTCCCAGATTCAGTTAAAGTCCCAACTAACTGCTCGAGAGATGTTACAACTATTAGGCCACATGGCATCCACCGTGCATGTGGTTCCATATGCTCGCCTTCACATGAGGGCAGCTCAATGGACTTTGTCCACCCAATGGACTCAGGCATCAGGTTGCCTGTCAGACAAAATAGCAAACTCCAGTCGCCTTTTTTGGTCTCTCCAGTGGTGGAAGTCCCCTCAAAACCTGTTGCTGGGGTCCCCTTTTCAGCAACCGCTACCCCAAGCAACTCTCACAACAGTTGCTTCTCCAAAGGGTTGGGGAGCTCATCTGCAAGATCTCTCCACCCAGGGCATCTGGTCTCCACAGGAGACTTCTCTGCATATCCATCTATTGGAACTCAGAGCAATATTCTTAGCTCTCAGAGTGTTCCATACCTTGCTCAGCTACAGGACAGTCCTCATCCATGCAATGCAATGTGTGCCTTCGAGTCAATCCTGACTCCTGGCGACCCAGAAGCTCCTGGGTTTTCTTGGCAGTGTCACCAGAAGTAGATTGCCAGGCCTTTCTTCCGAGGCAACGGAGGGTTAAGTGACTTGCCCAAGGCCACAAGGAGTGCTAGTGGGAATCAAACCCTGGTTACTTGGTTACCAAGCCAGTGTTCTAACCACTAGGCTACTCCTCCACTCCAACCAAGTAGCCATGTTCTATGTGAACAAGCAGGGCGGGACTGGCTCTCTGTCGCTTTGCAACGAAGCTTTGCGACTTTGGGCCTTCGCCAGAGAGCATCACATCCATCTTCTGGCAGTATATCTTCCAGGCATTCAAAACTCTTGGGCGGACAGACTCAGTCGAGTTCTGCTTCCACACGAGTGGTCCCTCCATAGGGACCAAGTAGCCAGGAGTTTTCGAATTTGGGGAACCCCGGACATAGACCTCTTTGCAAGTCTGTGGAATGCCAAACTTCCCCGGTTCTGTTCCAGAATTCCGTGTCAGGGAGTTCAGGCCAAGGATGCCTTCCTCCTTCACTGGGGTCAAGACTTCCTTTATGCCTTTCCACCAATTCCCCTAATTCCCAAAACACTATTCAAGCTTCAGAGAGATCGAGGGACCATGATCCTCATAGCACCACATTGGCCACGCCAAGTGTGGTACCCTCTACTTCTGCATCTCTCTCAGGCTCCCTCCCTGGACTTGGGCTCTGCACCAGACCTTCTATCCCAGGAAGAAGGAACGTTCTGGCACCCAAACCCCCAGTCTCTCCATCTCAGGGCTTGGTTGCTGAGGGCCTAGACCTTCAAGATTTTCATCTCTCCCAGCAGGTCAGAGATGTTATTCATGCCTCTAGAAGGCCTTCTACTAGACGTTCCTATGCTTTCAAATGGAAAAGATTTAACATTTGGTGTTCAGAGAAGGGTCTAAACCCTCTTGCAATACCTCTGAATTCTCTACTAGAGTATCTCCTGCATCTATCCCATGCAGGTCTGAAAACGAATTCAGTAAGAGTCCATTTGAGTGCTATTGCAGCGTCCCTCAAACCTCTCAATGGACAACCTATTTCCTCTCATCCTCTTATAGCAAGATTCATGAGAGGCCTTCTTTTAACTAAACCTCCCATTAGACCACCTCCAGTGGCATGGGACTTAAACCTGCTTCTTGGCCAGCTTATGAAGCCACCCTTTGAACTTTTAGCCACCACCTTCTTGAAATTTCTTTCTTGGAAGGTTATTTTTCTCATTGCAGTCACCTCAGCATGCCGCATCAGTGAATTGCAAGCTTTGGTGGCTAATCCATCTTATACAAGGTTCCATCATGATAAGGTAGTCCTCAGGACCAATCCACACTTTATGCCTAAAGTGGTCTCGCCTTTTCATCTGAACCAAGAGGTATATCTACCTGTCTTTTTTCCAGGACCTCATGCATCAAGTGCAGAGAGGAATCTTCATACCTTGGATTGCAAGAGAGCTCTTGCTTTTTACTTACAAAGAACACAGCAACATAGAAAATCTTCTCAACTCTTTGTTGCTTTTGATCCTTCTCATTTAGGACTTCCAGTCTCTAAGAGAACACTGCCCAACTGGATTGCTCAGTGTATTTCTTTCGCCTACCAGAGTAGAAACCTCTCTCTGGAGGGCCATGTCACAGCTCACAATGTGAGAGCCATGGCAGCCTCAATGGCTCATCTAAACTCTGTGTCCATCGACCAAATCTGTCGAGCGGCCACCTGGGCCTCGGTTCATACCTTCACAGCACATTACTGCTTGGGCAAGGACTCCCGCCGGGATGCCTTGTTTGGTCAGGCTGTTCTCAAACACCTGTTCCCTTCCTAATCAACTCCTACCCACCTACCCTGGTTGGATGCCAGAGATCCATGGGGGAGGTAGAGTCCTTTTCAAGGACACACAACCTGGGGTCTTCCCCTGGCATCTGCAGCTAGGGAGTCCCCATATGTGAAGACTCATTCCTGCTTGTTCCTGGAGATAGCACAGTTACTTACCTGTAACAGGTGATCTCTGGGAACAGCAGGAATAAGTCTTCACAACCCACCCACCTCCCCTAGGAGTTGTCTCTCTCTATCTTTCTTTCCTTTCCTCTCTCTCTTTGTCTCAGCTTTAAAACTCAAACTGGAGAGAGGCGGTTGGGAAAAGGCGGGAAGGCAGCGCGCAGGCGCTGTGGGATGCTCCCAAAAGCTTTCTTACTGGACGCTGGGGAGCGTTCCCGCGCAGGCTCCATCGGTACCGACGATACCCATATGTGAAGACTTATTCCTGCTGTTCCCAGAGATCACCTGTTACAGGTAAGTAACTGTGCTTTATCCTGCCCTTCACCCTGGTGACAACCAGTCACATAAAGGACCTACTATTAACCTCTGAATCATTTCCCCTGTCCCCCTCCCCCCATTAGCATTTAAATTTTTGAAGGGTCCTGTCTTCATCAGCAAGAGAACTCCTGCTGCTATTTCAGTTAATTGCTGAATGTTACCACTTACCGATGCCTCAGCATGCATGTAGTAGCATTCATCGTTTGTAGGCATTAGCACCTCCTGTTAGTTTAAGCAGGATCCTTGGAAATCATAAGTGTTGATTTTGAAGTAGTTGGGAGTCTTGGGGGGAGGCCATTTGAACTTGGGCAGATCCAGGGTCCTTCACTTATGTTTGTTTATTTGGACTTGATAGACCGCCATTCACTTAATGCAGCAGGATGGTGTACAGTTTAAAAAGCAAGTAAAATCACAAGAAGGAGGGAAATGCCAATTCCTGACAGAAAAGGATAAAAACATTCACACCAGCGAGGGGAGAGAAGGGGGAGGGCAGGAGGAGAGCAACATAAAATACAGGTCATAGCCAAGGTCACGTAGCGGGTAGGTCAAATGCAATGTGGAAAAGACGGGTTATAAGGAGAGCTTTAAACTTAGTGTAGAAAGGTTTGAGCCGAGGGGCCAGGGAGAGTGCGTTCCAGGAGGCAGGACCAAGGAAGTAAAAAGCTGAGGAGTGGGTGGATTCCAACCAGGCCTGAGAAACAGAGGGAAGGTGTAGACTTTATTGGGTACCATGAGGTTGAAAGAGAAAAGATCAAGAAGGCATCTTTATTTATAGATTGTGAGGTGGTGAGTGAAGTGGCTTCTGGTGCTCGGGGTGCTATATGTTGCTGAGTGGGAGAAGGAGGGAAACTGCTGGATTGAGGCTATCCGATAATAGGAGCCTCAGTTTAGAATTGCATTTGGGCTATCAAACTTCTTTTTAGCAAAACCCAGCCCTGGGGCCACTCATTTTTTAGGAAGCTATAAATTTAGCCATTAGGCAAGTGGAAGGTCTGAATTTTCAACAGCACCAAGATTTTGCCAGGTGGCTTCCAAAGTTAACCATATAAACTCCTCTAAGCTTATTGATGTAAACACACATGAATCTGAATGGTACTAATGATCAATAAGTTGTTCTTTGTGAACTCTTAATTGGAAAACATTGGGGCAGCTCAGAGTCTTTTGATAGATGTTGCAATATCTCATAATTGACAGCTGGCACATGTTGTGACAGTTGAGGGTTAGCAGCTTGCACCTGTTTGGGGGTGAGCACTTGTACCATATGCCTTGCGTTTAGTGGCCTAGCACCTTTTGGGAAAATGAAGACTCCTGATAAGCTGGCTGCCCCATATTGGAAAGAGCTACCTGGGTTGGCTGACTGGCATTTGTAGACAGGTGTTTGCAGATGACAGCTAGAGCTTGTTTGGGAACAAGCATTTGCATCAGTTGACTGGTGCTCATTTACAGGCAAGTAAACTTGATCTGTGGCTGCACCTATTATGAGTGGGCATGTTGGAGGGTCAACTCCAAGAGTTAGCTAACTTGAAAGGTGACTATATGTATGATTTATCATGTTTGTCTTGGATCATATTATTAAAGAGAATGTAAACTGTTCTTTACTAGGTGAAAGTTGTGGATGAGCAAAAATACAGAAAAACATTTGAAGATATTGTTCGTGAGATGGACAGAATGGAGAATGATTTTCTTCCTTCACTATATCTGAGTGGAAGAGAGGTAAGTGAATTCTGTTTCTTGAGGTGGGGAAGGAGGGGGATATTCAGTTTTTCAGCATATACAGAGAACCTTATTTCCCAAATACATCCTGCTTCACCAGTCCAGACTAGTGGGTTATGTCCCCCTGCCAGTAGATGGTGAGACAGAAAAAAATTCCTGAAGTTTTGTGATGTCACTCTTGGTATAAAAACCCATCCCCCAAGGGGAGCTTCAGTATTTCCTCTGTCTCAGCAGATAGTGGACTTCTCCTAGCATTTTCTGAGAAGAGATTTGGTGTCAGTGTAACTATCTTTGGCAGTTGTGTACACTGTGATGCCCCATCTCCAGGAACAAGCAGGAATGAGTCCTCACATATGGGTACGTCGGAACCGACGGAGCCTGCGCAGGAAAGCTCCCCAGCTTCCCAGAAAGGAAGCTTTTGGGGCCTCCCACAGCGCATGCGCGCTGCCTTCCCGCCTTCCTGACCAACTCTCTTCAGTTCTTCTTTTTCCGCGGAGCCAGCAGGTCGTGTTCCTGTCACCGCTGAAGAAATTGTTATATTAATTTGTTTCTTTGACCGCGTGTCTGCCTTCCCCGATTCCAGACCGGTACCGCCGGTCCTTTTTTCGTTTATTTAAAAAAAAAAAAAATATATATATATAATTACTTTTTCTACACTCCGTGTATTTTTTCTGTGAGGCCTGTAGGCCTTCTCAGGTCTCCCTCATGGAAAAACCAGCTTCTGGTTTTAAAAAATGCACTAAGTGTACCGGTACTATTTCAGTTACAGACACCCATGAGTGGTGTCTTAAATGTTTGGGGCCTGACCATTCCATTCCGGATTCTCCATCCTGCTCTCTGATGTCCAAAAGGGGCTTACAGAACAGAGCAGCTAAATTTCATATGCTGTTTTCTACCGATACTCCAGCATCAACATCCTCCAGGTCTTCTTCTCCTGATGGATCTCAGGTAACCAAACATTCTTCGGGCAAGTCCTCAAAAGGCAAATCTCCCTCTAAGCAGCGAGAGGCCCTTGCAATTGACCCTGAGGACTCTGCCCCAGCCAAACAACCCCGGCGGGAAGCTCCGGCTTCCAAAGCTCCTCCTATGGGGTTACAGGTAGACATCAATGGCACGGCCTCGACCGATCTCCTGTTAGACTGCTCTGGGGTACCGGCTAACACCGGTACCGACTTCCAGGCAGTTGTGGTGGCTATGGGTACTACGGTACAATCCATGCAACAGGCCTTACTGACTTTCATTAATGCTGCACCGCCATCGGTACCGCGACAATCGGTTCCGACTCCGATTCCGGTACCGCAACCGATACCGGTACCCAGAGCATCTACTTCTAGTAGCATGCCGGTTCCGGTCTCCGGTTCCGGAGCTTTCTTCGATACCGCTCCGATACCCGGTACGCCCGATGTCGGTACCGATCGGTACGCGTATCGATCTCTGGAAGCAAATAGACGATACTTTGAATCCTCTGAAGATTCTGACACATCAGATGATTCTGCTGACGTCTCTTTTACTCTTCCTGAGGAGCCCTCTTCTCCAAAAAGGAGAATGTTTCCTCCAGAGGATTTGTCCTTTCAAGACTTCATTATTGAAGTAGCTAAAGGACTCTCCATATCTGTATCCTCTGAAAAGGAACCTAGAGCAAAAAAATTAGATATTTTAGGATACTCTAAGGTTCCCAAAGAGGCGGCCACCTTACCCATTCATGAAATTCTTCAAGAACACATGATGGATTTGTGGGAGGCTCCTCTCACCCTATCTCCACATTCTCGACGTTTGGACACCATGTATCGGGTTCCCCCTTCTCCTGGTTTTCAAAAAACTCAGCTTCCTCACCACTCTATTGTGGTGAAGTCTGCTATGAAAAAGATAAAGAGTACCAAAAGACACTCTTCTACCCCTCCAGGAAGAGAATGTAGGACTCTGGATGCTTTTGGGAGAAAAATCTTCCAAGCTAGCATGCTTATTGCCAGAATCAATTCATACAGCCTCTATATGGGCATGTTTTTGAAAGAGATTGCATTAAAGATACGTCAGTTTCTCCCCTTTATCCCAGAGGATAAACAAGAGGAATTCCTTCTTTTGCTAAAGCACACTCAAGATGTTTCAAAGTTCTCCAACAGAGCAGCCTTTGACTCTTTTGAGGGGGCAAGCAGAGCCTCTGGCATAGCCATAGCTGCTCGCAGACTGGCTTGGCTCCAGGCCTCTGATTTGGAACCCTGGGTACAAGAAGGCTTGGGCAATCTGCACTGTACAGGTGAAAATCTGTTTGGCAAAGAGTGGCAAATCAAAGCCACTCAAATGGATGCAGAGAATGCTGCTTTAGATAGACTTTCTAAGTCTACCTCTACCCCTGCCAAGAAAAAACCTTTTAAGAAAACTTTTTATAAAAAGACCAGATTTTCCACAAATACTGGCCAGCAATCTTCCCAAGTTCGCTTTGCTCCTAAGCGTCAGCAAACTAAACAGGCCAGAACAAAGGCTACAGGGGCTGCTACAATCCAGCAGTCCCAACCTCCTCAGGGTTTTTGACTTGATTCTAGAGAACTTAACCTTTCTGGCTCTGCAACAGCCAGAACCTCTCACCATTCCAGGAAGGTTGGCTCATTTTGCTCCCAGATGGGAACAAATCACATCAGAACCGTGGACCCTCTCTATTATCAGAGAGGGCTACAAACTACATTTCTCCAGCCTTCCTCCCAATACCATGGTGAGACAATTCAATTCTCCCCCATCTCTCCTGTACCTGTTGGGCCAAGAGGTGGCCACTCTTCTCGCCCAAAAGGCAATAGAAGAGGTTCCTCTTCCTCAACAAGGGTTAGGTTTCTACTCCCCTTATTTTCTCATTCCCAAGAAAACAGGGGGGTACAGACCCATTCTGGATCTCAGAGAATTGAACAAATTCCTATACAAAGAGAAATTCAAAATGCTTTCTCTAAGTACTCTCCTTCCATACCTACAGAGTCAGGATTGGCTTTGTTCTCTAGATCTCAAGGATGCGTACACACATATACTCATCCATCCATCCCACAGAAAATTCCTACGGTTTCTGTTCCAGGGAAAACATTTCCAATACAGAGTACTCCCCTTCGGTCTAGCCTCTGCTCCAAGGGTGTTTATCAAATGCATGGCAATAGTAGCTGCATTTCTACGCACTCTGGGGATCTTTGTCTTCCTGTACCTGGACGACTGGCTCAACCGAGCTCCATCTCAGTCCGAGGCTCAGACTTCCCTGGACCACACCAGACGCATACTGCAGTATCTGGGACTTGTCATCAATCTGCCAAAGTCTCAACTCACCCCTACTCAATCCCTAGAATTTATAGGGGCCTGGCTAGATACTACCACTGCAAGGGCCTATCTTCCTCAGACCCGTTGCCACCGTCTAGTGCACTTGGCCTCTCAAATTCAGTCCAGAAGCCACTTGACTGCCAGAGAGATGCTACAACTGCTAGGCCACATGGCATCCACAGTTCATGTGGTGCCCTATGCTCGCCTACATATGAGAGCAGCTCAATGGACCTTGTCCACCCAGTGGACCCAAACATCAGGAGCTCTCTCAGACCAAATAGCAACCTCAAAACGTCTTTTTTAGTCTCTCCAATGGTGGATATCCACTCAAAATCTGTTGTTGGGGGCCCCCTTCCAACCTTTGTTACCCCAAGCAACTCTCACTACAGATGCCTCCCAAACCGGTTGGGGAGCTCATCTCCAAGACCTCTCCACTCAGGGCATTTGGTCTCCACAGGAGACCACCCTTCATATCAACCTTTTGGAACTGCGAGCAATTTTCCTTGCTCTCAAGGTCTTTCATACCCTCCTCATCAACATGACAGTCCTTGTTCATACCGACAATCAAGTAGCCATGTTCTACATAAACAAACAAGGAGGGACTGGCTCTCTGTCGCTTTGCAACAAAGCTCTAAAACTGTGGGCCTTCGCCAGAGAGCATCGGATCCATCTCCTGGCAGTGTACCTCCCAGGAATCCAAAACTCTTGGGCAGACAGACTCAGTCGAGTTCTGCTTCCACACGAATGGTCCCTGCACATGGATCAGGTACTCAGAATCTTTCAGGAATGGGGGACCCCGGACATAGACCTCTTTGCAAGTCCGTACAATGCCAAACTTCCCCGGTTCTGTTCCAGGATTCCGTGTCAGGGAGCTCAGGCCAAGGATGCCTTCCTCCTTCATTGGGGTCAAGCCTTCCTATATGCCTTTCCACCCATTCCCTTGATTCCCAAGACTCTATTCAAACTTCAGAGGGATCAAGGATCCATGATCCTCATAGCTCCACGCTGGCCACGCCAAGTGTGGTACCCTCTACTTCTGCATCTCTCCCAGACACCCTCCCTGGATCTGGGAGCTGCTCCAGACCTTCTGTCTCAAGAGGAGGGGACTTTGTGGCACCCAAACCCCAAGTCCCTTCACCTCAGAGCTTGGTTACTGAAGGCCTAGACCTTCAAGACTTGAATCTTTCTCAACAGGTGAAGGATGTCCTCCATGCATCGAGGAAACCTTCCACCAGGCGTTCTTATGCTTTTAATTGGAAAAGATTTTCAATTTGGTGTGCAGACAAAGGTCTTAACCCTCTAGCACTACCTTTGAATTCTTTACTCGAATATCTACTGCATCTTTCCAATGCAGGACTTAAAACCAATTCTGTAAGGGTCCATTTGAGTGCTATTGCAGCATCTCTTCAGCCTATCAATGGACAATCTGTTTCCTCTCATCCTCTTATTGCAAGATTCATGAGAGGTCTAACTTTAACTAAACCTCCCATTCGGCCTCCTCCGGTGGCATGGGACTTAAACGTAGTTCTTGGTCAGCTTATGAAGCCACCCTTTGAACCCTTAGCCACTACCTCCTTAAAATTCCTTTCCTGGAAAGTCATTTTCCTTATTGCAATCACTTCTGCTAGCCGCATCAGTGAACTGCAGGCTTTAGTGGCTAATCCACCTTATACAAGGTTCCATCATGATAAGGTAGTCCTTAGGACAAATCCCCACTTTATGCCTAAAGTGGTCTCACCTTTTCATCTTAATCAAGAGGTATATCTACCTGTCTTTTTTCCAGCTCCTCATGCATCAAATGCAGAGAGGAACCTTCATACTCTAGACTGTAAAAGAGCTCTTGCCTTTTACCTCCACAGGACACAGCAACATCGAAAGTCTTCACAACTTTTTGTTGCTTTTGATCCTTCTCATTTAGGACTTCCAGTCTCTAAGAGAACACTGTCCAATTGGATTGCTCAGTGTATTTCTTTTGCTTATCAGAGTAAGAACCTTTCTCTGGAAGGACATGTCACAGCTCACAATGTGAGAGCCATGGCCACATCTATGGCTCATCTTCATTCTGTATCCATTGACCAGATCTGTCGAGCAGCCACCTGGGCCTCGGTTCATACCTTCACAGCCCATTACTGCTTGGACAAGGACTCCCGCCGGGATGCCTTGTTTGGTCAGGCTGTCCTCAGACACCTGTTCCATTCTTAGACAACTCCTGCCCTCCGTCCCTTAATGGATGCCTGAGATCCATAGGAAGACGAGGAACCTTCCAGGGTCTCATACCCTTGGGGATCTCCCAGGCATCTTAGCTGGGGAGTCCCCATATGTGAGGACTCATTCCTGCTTGTTCCTGGAGATAGCACAGTTACTTACCTGTAACAGGTGATCTCTGGGAACAGCAGGAATTAGTCCTCACAACCCACCCACCTCCCCTAGGAGTTGTATCTCTCTCTCTCTCTCTCTCTTTCCTTTCCTCTCTCTATTGTCTCAGCTTTAAACTCGAACTGAAGAGAGTTGGTCAGGAAGGCGGGAAGGCAGCGCGCATGTGCTGTGGGAGGCCCCAAAAGCTTCCTTTCTGGGAAGCTGGGGAGCTTTCCCGCGCAGGCTCCGTCGGTTCCGACGTACCCATATGTGAGGACTAATTCCTGCTGTTCCCAGAGATCACCTGTTACAGGTAAGTAACTGTGCTTTCTGTGCCAACAGTTTTCCTTTCTTCACTTTCCAGAGTTGTTCCTGGTCAAGAGGACCAGTAGAGCACCACTGGAGGAAAGTGCTTCTGCTCATGAGCAGTTGCAGCCTTCCATTCTGACTGTTCTGCAAGCAAGACTTCTATCAGCTAAGTTAGCAGTCACTTTTTGTTATTTTTCTAAATCCTTAAAGTTTGTTAAAAAACAAAAAAATACCTTATTCAAGGACCCAGTTGCAGAGGAAGTTGTCAGGCAGTTTTTCTTCTCTGGACCCTTCCTCCTCCATCTGTTTTTAACTCCTTCGAGAGCAGTGAGTGTTTTATTTCTTTTGCGGTTCTTTTCTGAAGCAGCATTCTCATCTGTTTTTCGGCGGTATCTTGTTGTTCTCCAGGACCAAGCAGGAAGTCAGTCCTCACATATGGGTGACATCGGCGTCGACGGAGCCCCCATGCGGAGCATTTCCCCAGCTTTCAAAGAAAGCCTTTGGGAATGCAGGCACGCATGCACGGTCCCCTTCCCACCCAAAGGTGCCATCTTGCTCAGTCTTCTTTTTTCCGCGGAGCCCTACGGACGCCTGTCCTTGTCACCCGTGAAAAAAGTTGATTTTTCTGCGTTGGGTCAAGTTTTTTCTTCGGTTCGACATCGGTTCCTTTCCCGCCTGGTCTCGGTACACCGGTGCCGAGCCCGGATCTCTTTTTTCAGTTTTTGTCCTTAGAGACTGCGTTCGTGCCTTTTTTCTTTTCCCTGGCAGCCCAGTTTTTTGATCTTGCAGGGGCCCTTTTTCCCCCGATGGCTGCCAGTAGCTTTAAGAAGTGTGATCTGTGCAGGAAACTGATGTCTCTCACCGACACACACGACTGATGCCTCCGGTGCCTGGGGCCAGACCATGATTCCACGGTCTGTAGTCCCTGTAGCAAAATGTCTTCCAAGGCATTACGGAGCCGTCAGCACCAGCGTGAGAGGATCTTCTCCGAATCTGCCTCTGGACGGGTCCGGATTTCATCTGAGGCCTCGACGTCTCGGGAGTCTGACCCCGAGCATCGTTGGGGCTCCTCTGAAAGGGAGTCCCCCTCGAGGGAGCACCGAAGGAAGAAGAAACCCGCGAGAGCGGCATCAGTGGACGCTCTTGGCTCCTCGAGGGCCAGGTCGCATAGCCCCGATCGCCGTCCCGGGTCTTCGGAGTGGGAGAGGCCAGCGAAGCATCCTCGTGTAGAGTCGGAGGCCCCGAGTCACGTGAGTACTGTAGTCCTCGTGGACTCTCCTCTGGGGGAGCCGATGTCGGGCCCGACGCCATCGAGGCCCGAGTCGGAGGCTGCTGGGTCTCCTGAGCTCAGACTCAGGTTGACGGCCTTGGAGAGCAGATTGTCTGCCTTCATGGAGCAGCAGCAGGTGCTGATCGCCGGTCTCACCGGCGCATCTGCCCCGACCACCGGGACATCGACGTCCAAGTCGACCCTGGAGGCCGAGCCGATCCTCGAGACCATGCGAACTCGAGTCGATCCTCGGCCGAAGTCACCCTTGGCCTCCCGTTCAGGTCCGAGGTCGTTGACGCCGGTTCCCTCGGCGTCGGGGCGGATGGCCTCGGTGCCCGCCCACTCGGAGCCGCTCCCTTGGGAAACGGAGGAGGAGAAGTCCCCTGACACCTTCCGGACTCTGTGCATCCCTTCAGACTCACAGGATTCTGAGCCTCGGACAAGGTCCCCTCCGGAGGATACCAGTTTCTCGGATTTCGTGAGGTACATGGCCAAGGCACTGGCATTCCCTGCGGACCCCGAGGAGAAGCCTCAAGCCGAGGAGCTCGAGGCTCTGCAGTATGACTCTCCTCCCAAGGAGGCCTTTACTGTCCCAGTTCCTCTGATGCTGGAGCAGTTGCTCTTCCGCTTGTGGGAGGCGCCGTCCTCGATGCCGGTTCTAAGCAAGCGGGTCGATTCCATCTATCGAGTCCGCAAGAGCCCCGGGTTTCAAAAGGCACAGCTACCGCACCATTCCATGGTTGTGGAATCGGCCATGCATCGCCTGAAGAGTCAGAAGATGTACTCCTCGGTGCCTCCCGGCAGGGAAGCCCGGAACCTGGATGCCCTCGGTAGAAAGTGCTTCCAGGGCTCTATGCTTGCTTGCCGTGTCCAGACCTACCAGCTGTACATGGGCATGTACCTTCGAGACCTGGCAAAGGAGATTGCTGGGTTCTCTGCAGGTCTGTCCGAGGAACCTTTGCAGAGGTTCAAGGCCTTGCCTTCTGGTATTCGAGAGTGCTCGAAGTTTATATCTCAAGCAGCCTACGATGGATTTGAGGCTTCGGCCCGGGTAGCAGGGGCCGGCATCGGTGCATGCCGCCAGGCCTGGCTACAGTCCTCGGACCTTGAGCCGTGGTGACAAGTTGGTCGATGTCCCTTGCCGAGGTGAAAACCTCTTTGGCAAGCCCATGGCCGAAAAGGCTGCAGAACTCGAGACCGAGACTCTTACCCGTACAAGGCTGTCCAGGAAGACCTCTGCCCCTTCTCAGAAGAAGAAGGGCTCGGGGAAAAAGACCTTTTACCCGAGGAAGACCACTGCCTACAAAACCTACCCTCACTACCAGGCCTCTGCAGCTTCCCAACAGGACCAGCAGGCCAAGGAGCCAGGGTCATGGGCCCCATAGGCAGAGGGCCCCCAAGCCTCCTACTCCGGCTCCTGCTCAGCAAGGAGGGGATTTTGACTATGCCAGCATAGCCTCTACTCCTCTCCAGGGCACAGGAGGTCGGCTGACCCTGTACACAGACAGGTGGCCAGCCATCACAGGGTATACTTGGGTGTTAAGCATCATTGAAAGGGGCTATCTGCTCCTCTTCACCCAGATACCCCCACTCCTATTTCCCAGGGGAGCCTCCAAGACCCCCTCTGCACAGAAACTTACTCCTTCAGGAGTTGGAAGGTCTACTGAGGGACCAGGCGGTGGAACCGGTGCCTCACCACCTGGAAGGGCAAGGCTTCTACTCCAGGTACTTCCTGGTACCAAAATGAACAGGAGGCCTCAGACCCATCCTCGACCTGAGAAATCTAAACAAGTTTCTGGAGAGGGAAAAGTTCAAGATGCTTACCCTTGGGATCTTACTGCCCTACCTCCAGCAGGGAGATTGGCTATGCTCCTTAGACCTGAAGGATGCTTACACTCACATCCTCATCCATCCAAGTCACAGACAATTCCTCAGATTTGTGGTGCGAGAAAAGTACTTCCAGTACAGAGTGCTTCCTTTTGGCCTCACCTCCGCCCCCAGGGTTTTTACAGAATGCCTGGCGGTGGTTGCTTCCTACCTCAGGAACCAGGGGATCGTTGTGTTCCCTTACCTGGACGACTGGTTAATCAGGGGCCAGTCTCCACAAGAGGCCAGGCAGGCCACCTGCAGAACCATATCCCTGCTTCAGCACCCGGGGTTCGTTATAAACTTCCCAAAGTCCACTTTGGTCCCCTCACAGGACGTGGAATTCATAGGGGCAAGGTTGGATACCATCCATGCAAAGGCCTATTTGCCTGTGGACAGAGCTCACAAGCTGATCAAGTTGACCGGCCAGTTTCGGGCAAGCTCTCTGGTCTCAGCCAGACACTTCCTCCGGCTCTTAGGTCACATGGCTTCCACAGTGCATGTCACCCCACATGCCCGGCTACACATGAGGCCGGCTCAGTGGCACCTCAGGGCGCAGTGGCTGCAGGCCACAGGGAAATTGTCAGACAGAATAAAGATGTCCAAACTCTTGGTGGACTCCTTACGCTGGTGGAGGCATCTCCCAAATCTGGTCAGGGGTGTTCCTTTTCAGACCTCCCCACATACTCAGGTACTGACAACCATTGCTTCCCTGCAGGGCTGGGGGGCTCACTGCCAGGGAGCCTGCACCCAAGGCCTTGTGGTCTCCGTGGGAGGCCGCCCAGCAGATCAACCTGTTGGAATTGAGGGCCATTCGACTAGCCTTACGGACTTTCTCTCAGATCCTGTCTCACCAGTCTCCTAATTCAGATGGACAACCAGGTGGCTATGTTCTACGTCAACAAGCAGGGAGGCACAGGATCCAGACTTCTGTGCCTGGAAGCACAAGCTCTCTGCTCCTGGGCTGTCACTCAGGGCATGACCCTCAGAGCAGTCTACTCCCAGGCCAGGAAAACTACCTGGCGGACAGGCTAAGCAGACTCCTGCAGCCTCACGAGTGGCAGTTGGATCCTCTGGTAGCTCAACAGATCTTTCTGAAGTGGGGTCTTCCGACCATGGATCTTTTTGCCAGTCCGTTTTATTTATTTATTTATTTATTTATTACAAGTTCTTATATACCGCACTATTCGGCATCAGCGCGGTTTACATTATAACATAAAGACCATAACAACAAGCTGTTTGGTTTACATCAAACAGGAGTACCAACTTGGAGAACCGGGTTAAACTATATACATGAGATGTTTACATAGAACAGAATAGAGTCATAGTAATATAACAGTTGAACAGGCAACTACCCAGGTTCTGTTCCAGGCAACCACATCCCTTGAGAGCAGCGCCGGATGCATTCCTGATCTCCTGGTCAGGGAGCCTGCTGTATGCTTTTCCTCCCACACCTCTGGTGGCCCGGACTCTATTCAGAATCCAGCAGGACCGAGCCACGGTGATCCTGATAGCCCCCAGGTGGCCCAGGCAGCCGTAGTTCCCTCTTCTTCTGCAGTTGGCAGTGGATGCTCCACTTCCTCTGGGGTTGCAACCCGACCTTCTGACTCAGGATCAGGGCTCCCTCTTGCATCCCAACTTCAAATCCCTCAATTTGATGGCCTGTCTGCTGAAAGGCTAGTCCTTGCTCCCTTGCGCCTGTCAAGGGAGGTTGAAGAGGTGGTGTTGGCATCCAGGAAGCATTCCACTAGGAAGGCCTATGCTCTGAAGTGGCGTAGGTTCTCTACTTGGTGTTCTCAACAGGAAGAGGACCCCTTCTCCTGCTCTGTTCAGATGGTGCTGCAATACCTGCTCCACCTTTCCAACCTAGGACTTCAGTCCAACTCTGTCCGGGTTCACCTCAGTGCCCTCTCAGCTCACCACTCGCCGGTGGATGGACAATCTCTCTCATGCCACCCTCTGGTGTCTCGCTTTCTCAGAGGCCTGCTGCTGCTTAAGCCTCCTATTCGTCCACCGGCCACTGAGTGGGATCTTAATGTGGTCTTGCAGCAACTGACTCGCCCACCTTTTGAGCCAATGGCTACCTGCCATTTACGTTTCCTCTCCTGGAAGGTGTTGTTCCTTGTGGCACTCATCTCGGCTAGGCGGGTGAGTGAGCTTCAGGCCTTGGTCTCGGATAGGCCGTATACCAGGTTCTATAGGAACAGGGTAGTCTTGTGGACTCATTCTAAGTTCCTTCCAAAGGTAGTGTCCTTCTTCCACCTCAACCAGGAGGTGGTACTTCCAACGTTCTTGCCCAGGCCGCACGCCAGAAGGGCAGAGACTGTCTTGCATACCCTGGATTGTAGAAGGGCGCTGTTCTTTTACCTTGAACGTACGCAAAGGCATAGAAGGGCTTCTCAGCTCTTCATTTCCTTTGACCCTAATAAATTGGGGTTGCCTGTCACTAAGCGTATGTTGTCCATCTGGGTGGCAGACTGTATCGCCTGGGCGTACAGGGCAGCTGGACTGTCCCTGGAGGGTCGAGTCATGGCCCACCGGGTCAGGGCGAAGGCCGCATCAGTAGCTCACTTCCATTCTGTTCCGTTGGCAGACATCTGCTGGGCCGCTACTTGGTGTTCAAGCCAGACTTTTGCGGAACACTACTGCCTCGAGAGGGAGTCCCGTAGGGACAGTGCTTTCGGGCAAGCGGTACTCCGTAATCTCTTTGAGGTTTAGGCAACTCCTACTCTCTGGCCCTGGTGTTGGGCTACCATTCAGGTGTGGTCTCGGAGAAGATTCTGTCACTGTTGCTGAGGCTCTAGAGGGAGCTCTATTTTTCAGCCTGGGTTCCTGGTAGCCCAGAGCTAGGGAGTCACCCATATGTGAGGACTGGCTTCCTGCTTGGTCCTGGAGAAAGAATAGTTACTCACCTGTTACAGGTGATCTCCAGGAACAAGCAGGAATGAGTCTTCACATATGGGTACGTCGGTACCGACGGAGCCTGCGCGGGAACGCTCCCCAGCTTCCCAAAAAGGAAAGCTTTTGGGAGCATCCCACAGCACCTGCGCGCTGCCTTCCTGCCTTTCCTAACCGCCTCTCCTCAGTTCTTCTTTGCCGCGGAGCCAGCAGGTCGTGTTCCTGTCACCGCTGAAGAAGTTCTTTGTTTTATTTTATTTCTTTGGTCGCGAGTCTGCCTCCCCCGACTTCGGACCGGTACCACCGGTCTTTTCTTTCTTTTCTTATAAAAAAAACAAACAAACATATTTTTCCCTCACTTAGTGTGTTTTTCTTCTTTTGGGCCTTAGGCCTCACAAAGAATTTTTCCTCATGGAAAAACAAGCCTCCGGGTTTAAAAAATGCACTAAGTGCAGCGGTACTATTTCTGTTACTGACACCCATGAATGGTATCTTAAATGTTTGGGTCCTGAACACTCCATTCCGGATTGTCCGTCCTGAACCGAGCAGCCAAGCTCCATGTGCTGTTTCCCTCTGATGCAGCTTCAGTGGCATCGACGTCTTCCAGGGCTTCTTCCTCCTCCCATGGATCTCAGGTAACCAAACATAAATCCAGCCGGTCCTCGAAGGGTAGATCTCCTTCCAAGCATCGAGATGCCTCCGGGCTTGCCCTCGAGGATCCTGCACCGGCAAAACAACCCCGGCGGGAAGCTCCGTCTTCCAAAGCTCCACCTATGGGGTTACAGGTTGATATCGATGGCACAGCCTCGACTGATCACCTGTTAGAATGCTCTGGGGTACTGGCACAACCTTCCGGTACCGAATTCAAGGCATTCATGGCGTCGATGGATCACAGTGTTCTATCCATGCAGCAGGCTATCACGGCCTTCATTCAAGCTGCGACGCCGCTGATACCACAACAAACCCCGTTGTCGGTATTGGCTCCGGTACCGGCACCAACGCCGGTACCGGTACTGACTGCATCGACATCGACCAGGATGCTGACTGCAGCGGTTCCCTGTCCAGGGATGCCCGTCGGTACCAAACCGGTACCGACGACGCCCGATGTCGATACCGCTCGATACACGTACCGAGCTTTAGAAGGGCACCCTGACAGGCGATATTTTGATTCCTCTGATGATTCTGATACATCAGAGGAGTCTGCTGAAGTATCCATAGCCCTTCCTGAAGAGCCTTCTTCTCCAAAAAGAAGAATGTCTCTTCCAGAGGACTTATCCTTTCAAAACTTCATAAGAGAAGTGGCTAAAGGACTTTCTAGTTCAGTAACCTCTGAATCAGAGCCTAGAGCTAAAAAATTGGTTATTTTAGGTTATTCTAAGGCTCCTAAGGAGGCAGTCACCTTGCCAATTCATGAGATTCTTTATGAGCACATGATTGACTTATGGGAGACTCCTCTCACTATCTCTCCTCATTCTCGAAGATTGGACACTATGTACCGTGTCCCTCCTTGTCCTGGTTTTCATAAAACACAGCTTCCCCACCATTCTATTGTGGTGCAGTCAGCTATGAAAAGGATAAAGAGTGCAAAAAGACACTCCTCTGCCCCTCCAGGAAGAGAATGCAGGACCTTGGATGCTTTTGGTAGGAAAATCTTCCAAGCCAGTATGCTCATTGCCAGAATCAACTCCTATAGTCTTTACATGGGTATGTTTCTAAAAGAAGTTGCAGATAAGCTGCACACTTTCCTCCCTTTTCTTCCAGAGGATAAAAGGGAAGAATTCCTTCTTTGGCTCAAGCATACTCAAGACATTTCAAAGTTTTCCAACCGTGCAGCTTTTGACTCCTTTGAAGGTGCCAGCAGAGCTTCGGCCATTGCCATAGCTGCTCGCAGAATTGCTTGGCTCTAAGCTTCTGATTTAGAACCTTGGGTCCAGGATGGTTTAGGAAATCTCCCCTGTACAGGTGAAAATCTGTTTGGCAAAGAGTGGCAAATAAAGGCCACTCAAATGGATGCAGAAAATTCTGCTCTGGATAGACTTTCAAAGTCAACCTCCATTCCTGCCAAGAAAAAACCTTTCAAGAAGTCTTTTTTCAAAAAGGGCAGATTCCCTTCTACTTCTGGCCAACAATCATCTACAGGTCGCTTTGCTACTAAGCGTCAGCAACCTAAACAGGCCAGGCCTAAGTCTACAGGGGCTGCTGCAACTCAGCAGTCCCAACCTCCTCAGGGTTTTTGACTTGATGCTAGAGAACTTAGCCTTTCTGGCTCTAAAACAGCCAGAGCCTCTCACCATTCCAGGAAGGTTAGCTCATTTTGTTCCCAGATGGGAGCAAATTACAACAGAGCAGTGGACCCTCTCCATCATAAGGGAGGGCTACAAACTTCATTTCTCAAACCTTCCTCCTCACACCATCGTGAGACACTTCAATTCTCCAACATCTCTTCTCGACCTTCTAGGTCAGGAGGTGGCTACCCTTCTTGCCCAAGGGGCAATAGAAGAAGTACCTCTTCCTCAACAAGGGTCAGGGTTTTACTCCCCCTATTTTCTCATCCCAAAGAAAACAGGGGGCCACAGACCCATATTAGATCTCAGAGAATTGAACAAATTCCTATACAAGGAGAAATTCAAGATGCTTTCTCTGGGCACTCTCCTTCCATACCTTCAGAGTCAGGATTGGCTTTGTTCTCTAGATCTCAAGGATGCGTACACACATGTCCTCATCCATCCTTCTCACAGAAGGTTCCTCCGTAGTCTTTGGATTCGCTGTTCCTCTATTCAACTCCTGCCCTCCATCCCTCAGGGGATGCCGGAGATTCAGGCTGGGCAAATGCCATCCCGTCTGGGCTGCGCTTATGGGATCTCCCCGGGCATCCTAAGCTAGGGAGTCCCCACGTGTGAAGACTCATTCCTGCTTGTTCCTGGAGATAGCACAGTTACTTACCTGTAACAGGTGATCTCCGGAACAGCAGGAATTAGTCTTCACAACCCGCCCACCTCCCCTGGGAGTTGTATCTCTCTTTTTCTCTATTCCTTCCTCTCCTCTCCTGCCGGCTCAGCTATGAAACTCAACTGGGGAGAGGCAGTGGGAAGGGCGGGAAGCCACCGCGCAGGCGCAGGGGATGCTCCCAAAGGCTTTCTGATTGGATGCTGGGGAGCATTTTCCCGTGCGGGCTCCGTCGGCGACGTCTCCCACGTGTGAAGACTAATTCCTGCTGTTCCGGAGATCACCTGTTACAGGTAAGTAACTGTGCTTTCTCAACTCTTTGTTGCTTTTGATCCCTCTCATTTGGGACTTCCAGTCTCTAAGAGGACACTGTCCAATTGGATTGCTCGGTGTATTTCTTTCGCCTACCAGAGTAAGAGCCTTTCTCTGGAGAGCCATGTCACAGCTCATAATGTGAGGGCCATGACCACCTCTATGGCTCATCTAAATTCTGTGTCCATCGACCAGATCTGTCAAGCGGCCACCTAGGCCTCGGTTCATACCTTCACAGCCCATTACTGCTTGGACAAGGACTCCCGCCAGGATGCCTTGTTTGGTCAGGCTGTTCTCAAACACCTGTTCCATTCTTTCTCCAGGACCAAGCAGGAAGTCAGTCCTCACTTATGGGTGACGTCGGCGCCAACGGAGCCCTCGCGGAGCAATTTTCCCCAGCTTTCAAAGAAAGCCTTTGGGAATTGCAGCGTGCATGCGCGGTCCTCTTCCCGCCCAAGGGTGCCATCTTTTTTCCGCGGAGCCCTACAGACGTACCCGTCGTGTCCCCGCAAAAAAGTTGATATTTCTTCATAATTTACTCTTTTTTCCTTCGGTTCGACGCCGGTCTTTTTCCCGCCCGGACTCGCGACGCCGGTCACGAGTCCTCTTCTTCTTTTTCGGTTTTTCTGACTTAGTCAGTTTTCGTTTTCGGTTTTTCCCTGGCAGCCCGGTCCTTTGACCTCGCCGGGGCCCTTTTTCCCCCGATGGCTGCCAGTGGTTTCAAGCGGTGTGGTCAGTGTGACCGAAATATGTCACTGACTGACACACACGACCATTGCCTCCGCTGCCTGGGTCCGGATCATGAAGAAATGATCTGTGGGCCCTGCGGCAAACTCTCCTCCAAAGCGTTGAGAAGTCGGCGGCATCAGCGGGATAGGATCTTCGCTGACCCCAGCCGTACCCGGACCTCGTCGGAGGCCTCCGCGTCCAGGGGTTCCAGCTCGGACCATCGCCGGAGTTCCTCCGACAGGGGTTCTCCCTCCGGGGACCATCGACGTCAGGTGAAACCCGCGAGGGCGGCGTCGGTGGACGCTCCTGGCTCCGCGAGGGCCAGGTCGCATAGCCCCGATAGCCGTCCCGGGTCCTTGGAGAAGGAGCACCTCACGAAGCGACCTCGCCTGGAGTCGGAGCTGCCTGCTCGGGTAAGTCCCGTAGTCCTCCTGGACTCGCCTCCGCGACAGCCGACGTCGGGCCCGACGCCGTCGGGGCCCGAGTCGGGGGCTGCTGGGTCACCTGAGCTCGGACTCAGGTTGACGGCCTTGGAGAGCAGACTGTCTGCCTTCATGGACCAGCAGCGGGCACTGCTCGCTGGCTTCGCTGGCGCCGCTGCCCCGACCGCCGGGACGTCGACGTCTAAGTCGACCCCGGAGACCGAGCCGATCCTCGAGTCGATGCGAACTCGAGTCGATCCTCGGTCGAGGTCACCCTCGGCCTCCCGTTCGGGACCGAGGTCGCCGACGCCGACTCCCTCGGCGTCGGGGCGGCAGGCGCCGCGCCCTGCCCGGGCCGACCCCACCGAGTCCTCGTCGGAGTCGGTCTGGGAGTCTGAAGAGGAAAAGTCGCCTGATTCTTTTCGGACTCGGTGTGTCCCCTCGGACTCACCTGAGTCCGAACCTCGGAAGCAGTCCCCCCCGGAGGATGCCCGGTTCTCGGACTTCGTCAGGGATATGGCCAAGGCTTTGGCCTTCCCTGCGGACCCCGAGGAGGAGCCTCGAGCCGAAGAGCTCGACGCCCTCCAGTATGACTCTCCCGCCAGGGAACACTTTACTGTACCGGTTCCTCCCATGCTGGAACGACTACTCTTCCGCATGTGGGAGAGTCCGGCCACCTCGCCGGTCTTGAGCAAGCGGGTCGATTCTATCTATCGAGTCCGCAAGAGCCCTGGCTTCCAAAAAGCACAGCTACCACACCATTCCATGGTAGTGGAATCGGCCATGCATCGTCTTAAGAGCCAGAAGATGCACTCCTCGGTGCCTCCTGGCAGGGAGGCCCGTAACCTGGATGGCCTTGGTAAGAAGTGTTTCCAGGGCTCTATGCTAGCGTGTCGTGTCCAGACCTACCAGCTATACATGGGCATGTATCTCCGAGACCTGGCTAAAGAGCTAGCCGGATTCTCCGCTGGTTTGTCCGAGGAACCCTTGCGGAGGTTCCTGGCCTTGTCCACTGGCATTCGGGAATGCTCAAAATTCATATCCCGAGCAGCCTATGATGGCTTTGAAGCATCGGCTCGAGTGGCCGCAGCCGGCATCGGTGCCCGCCGACAGGCTTGGCTTCAGTCGTCTGACCTTGAGCCCTGGGTGCAGGACAAGTTGGTCGATGTCCCCTGCCGAGGCGAAAACCTCTTTGGCAAGCCCATGGCTGAAAAGGCTGCACAAATTGAGACGGAGACTCTCACCCAGACTAGGCTTTCTAGGAAGACCTCCGCCCCTTCCCAGAAAAAGAAGGGCTCGGGAAAGAAGTCCTTTTACCCGAGGAAGGCGGCTGCCTACAAACAATACCCCCAATATCAGGCCCCTGCAGCTCCCCAACAGGGCCAGCAGGCCAAGGGACGGGGTAACGGGTCCCGTAGGCAGCAAGCCCCCAAGCCTGCACCACCAGCCCCTGCTCAGCAGGGTGGGGGTTTTTGACTCCTCAAGCATAGCCTCTTCCCCCCGCTGGTTCCTCCCAGCACCGGAGGTCGGCTGGTTCACTTCGCCCACAGGTGGTCCAGCGTCACCTCAGATGCCTGGGTGCTTCAAGTCGTGCGAGAAGGCTATCTTCTCCACTTCCACCAGGTCCCTCCCTCCTATTTTCCGGGAGAACCTCCACGACCCCTCTGCACAGGGAATTACTCCTTCAGGAGTTAGCAGGTCTTCTACAGGAACAGGCGGTGGAACCGGTGCCCCACCACCTGAAAGGTCAAGGCTTTTATTCCAGGTATTTTCTAATACCAAAAAGAACAGGAGGCCTCAGACCCATCCTGGACTTGCGCAACCTCAACAAGTTCCTCGTGCGGGAGAAGTTCAAGATGCTTACCCTTGGAATCCTTCTGCCCTACCTCCAGCAGGGAGATTGGCTATGCTCCTTGGATCTAAAGGATGCCTACACGCACATCCTCATCCACCCAAGCCACCGCCAATACCTAAGGTTTGTGGTGGCAGGAAATCATTACCAGTACAGAGTACTACCCTTTGGCCTGTCCTCCGCACCGCGAGTCTTCACAAAATGTCTTGCAGTGGTGGCGGCCCATCTCCGGCTTCACGGCCTCTATGTCTTTCCGTACCTCGACGACTGGCTCATCAGAGCAGCGTCCGCTCTGGAGGTCACCAACGCCACGCGCCGCACGGTGACTCTTCTGCAGTACTTGGGCTTTGTTATAAACTTCGCAAAGTCCACTTTGCTCCCCTCACAGGATCTCGAGTTCATCGGCGCAAGGCTGCACACTCCTCAGGCACGAGCGTTCCTACCGCTCGACAGGGCTCAACGGCTCATGGACCTAGCCGACCGTTTTCGCAGCCAGCCCCTGGTCTCCGCCAGGCGCTTCCTGAGACTACTCGGCCATATGGCTTCCACCGTCCATGTGACCCCCAATGCCCGCCTGAATATGCGGCCTGCTCAATGGTATCTCCGCCAGAAGTGGCAACAAGCCACAGGCGGCCTAGCAGACCTAGTGCGCGTCTCCGAGCCGCTGATCTCGTCTCTCCGGTGGTGGCTTCATCGGCCGAACCTGATACTCGGCATGCCTTTCCAGTCACCTCAGCCGGCCCGGGTGCTGACAACAGATGCATCCCTCCTGGCCTGGGGAGCACATTGCCAAGGGGCACGTACTCAGGGCCTCTGGACCACGTGGGAGTCTGCTCAGCAGATCAACTTCCTGGAGCTCAGAGCGATCCGCCTGGCTCTCAAGGCCTTCTCCCACCTGACTTCTCACCAGTCCGTCCTTGTCCAGACGGACAATCAAGTTGCCATGTTCTACGTGAACAAGCAGGGGGGCACGGGCTCCTTCCTTCTCTGCCGGGAAGCACAGAAGCTCTGCTCTTGGGCCGTCAGTCACGGCGTTCTCCTCAAGGCAGTTTATCTCCCAGGCCAAGAGAATTGCCTGGCGGACAAACTCAGCACGATCCTCCAGCCGCACGAGTGGCGCCTGGATCCCTTGGTAGTTCAGAAGCTCTTTCTAAAGTGGGGCCTCCCCACGGTGGATCTCTTTGCCAGTCCTCACAACCGGCAACTTCCTCGCTTCTGCTCTCGTCTGCCACACCCCCTTCGAGTTGCGGCGGACGCCTTTCTACTCTCATGGTCGGGGAGCCTCTTGTACTCTTTCCCTCCCATCCCGCTAGTCTCTCGGACTCTTTTCAAGGTTCTCCGAGACAAAGCCTTCATGATCCTGGTGGCCCCTCGCTGGCCCAGACAGCCGTGGTTTCCACTCCTGCTGCAATTAGCGGTAGAGGATCCATTCCCTCTGGGGTTACAACCGGATCTCCTCACTCAGGATCAGGGGTCTCTGCTACACCCCAACCTCAGGTCTCTCAACCTAATGGCCTGGCTGCTGAGAGGGTAGTCCTTGCTCCCCTTCTCCTGCCGGCAGAGGTGGAGGAGGTCGTCTTGGCTTCGCGGCGACCTTCTACCCGCAAATGCTACGCCCTTAAATGGCGTCGTTTTTCCGTCTGGTGTACCCAAAAGTCTCAGGATCCCTTCTCCTGCCCGGTGTCGGTGGTCTTGCAGTACTTGCTACACCTCTCTAATCTGGGACTTAAGTCCAACTCCGTCAAAGTTCACCTCAGTGCTCTTTCGGCACATCATGTGCCGGTGGACGGCAGACCTCTCTCCAACGACCCTCTCGTAGCGAGGTTTCTCCGAGGTCTCCTTCTACTTAAACCACCTCTGCGCCCGCCAGCGCCTGACTGGGACCTGAATGTGGTTTTGCAGCGGATCACCTGTCCGCCTTTTGAACCTATGGCTACCTGTTCTCTCCGTTTTCTGTCTTGGAAAACACTGTTCTTGATAGCCCTCACTTCCGCTAGACGCGTAAGTGAATTGCAGGCCCTCGTGTCTGATCCCCCTTACACTCGGTTCTACAAAAATAGGGTAGTCCTACGGACTCACCCAAAATTTCTTCCAAAAGTGGTCTCCCCTTTTCACATCAATCAGGAGGTGGTACTTCCAACCTTCTTTCCCAGACCACACTCCAGCCGAGCTGAAACGGTCCTCCATACCCTGGACTGTAGAAGGGCTTTGAACTTCTACCTTGACCGTACGCGGGAGCACCGTAAAGCGGCTCAGCTTTTTGTGTCTTTTGACCCCAATAAATTGGGGCTCCCGGTCTCCAAGCGTACTCTGTCCATCTGGGTTGCGGACTGTATCTCTTGGGCTTATGGGGCAGCCGGACTCTCCTTGGAAGGTCGAGTCACGGCTCATTGCGTTCGGGCAAAGGCTACGTCAGTGGCTTACCTCCGCTCTGTTCCGCTGGCAGACATCTGCCGGGCCGCTACTTGGTCTTCGAGCCAAACTTTTGCGGTCCATTACTGTCTCGAGAGGGAGTCCCGCAGGGACAGTGCTTTCGGACAGGCAGTCCTCCGTAATCTCTTTGAGGTCTGAGCAACTCCTACCCTCCATCCCGGATGTGGGCTACCGGTGGGTAATAATTCAGCGAAGATTCTTTTCCTTCTGTGCTGCTGAGCTAGAGGGAGCTCTTTTTTGTGCTTAGGGTCTCCGGTAGCCTTGAGCTTGGGAGTCCCATAAGTGAGGACTGACTTCCTGCTTGGTCCTGGAGAAAGCGTAGTTACTCACCTGTAACAGGTGTTCTCCAGGAGCAGCAGGAATCAGTCCTCACAACCCTCCCTCCTCCCCTTGGAGTTGCAATCGTCTGCTTTAGTTTTTTTGCAAATTTTTATGCTGTCTTTTCTAGCTATGTCATCTGACTGGCTAAGATGGCACCCTTGGGCGGGAAGAGGACCGCGCATGCGCGCTGCAATTCCCAAAGGCTTTCTTTGAAAGCTGGGGAAAATTGCTCCGCGAGGGCTCCGTCGGCGCCGACGTCACCCATAAGTGAGGACTGATTCCTGCTGCTCCTGGAGAACACCTGTTACAGGTGAGTAACTACGCTTAATCAACTCCTGCCCTCCTTCCCAGAATGGATGCCTGAGGTCCATAGGAGGAGGTAGAGCCCTTCCCAGGGTCTCATAACCTGAGGGATCTCCCAGGCATCTCTAGCTAGGGAGTCCCCATATGTGAAGACTCATTCCTGCTTGTTCCTGGAGATAGCACAGTTACTTACCTGTAACAGGTGATCTCTAGGAACAGCAGGAATAAGTCTTCACAACCCACCCACCTCCCCTAGGAGTTGTATCTCTCTATCTGTCTTTCCTTTCCTCTCTCTCTCTTTGTCTCAGCTTTAAAACCGAACTGAGGAGAGGCGGTTAGGAAAGGCGGGAAGGCAGCGCGCAGGCGCTGTGGGATGCTCCCAAAAGCTTTCCTTTTTGGGAAGCTGGAGAGCGTTCCCGCGCAGGCTCCGTCTGTACCGACGTACCCAGATGTGAAGACTTATTCCTGCTGTTCCCAGAGATCACCTGTTACAGGTAAGTAACTGTGCTTTCTCCAGGAGCAGCAGGAATCAGTCCTCACGACCCTCCCTCCTCCCCTTGGAGTTGCAGTTGTACATAGTTCATTTTCTTTTTGTGCTGTCTTTTAGCTATGTCATCTGACTGAGCAAGATGGCACCTTTGGGCGGGAAGGGGACTGCGCATGCGTGCCTGCATTCCCAAAGGCTTTCTTTGAAAGCTGGGGAAATGCTCCTCATGGGGGCTCCGTCGACGCCGACGTCACCCATATGTGAGAACTGATTCCTGCTGCTCCTGGAGAACACCTGTTACAGGTGAGTAACTACTCTTTCTTACCACATGCACCTCCCTTCTTTTTTTGGTATGCTCCATTTTCTGCAGTTGCCTTTTTCCTGCTTCTTTTCACGTGGTCAGTTGGCAGCTGCTTCCTTCCTCTGTTTTGCTGTTACCCGCCATAATTTTTGTGCCGCGGCTGCCATTCTTTCTTCAGAGTCTATTGATTTTCGGCTGCTTGGCTCTTCCTGTGACTTTTTCTTTTATCCTGTTGTGAAAATGCCTTCTTCCTTAGCGTCCCTCCAGTCTAGTCCTGAACCTTAGAAGTTGTGTATGTCCGGGGGCGGAGCCTGATGTCCAGCGGGATGGTCGCATAACGCTGAGGCTCCCGAGAGGCCTACTCAGAATCCTGAATTAACACCGTACATACTTGGAACTTCTACTCTGATCTTGCCGGGGCACATTGGTGAGATGGCGGGGACCAAACCCACGCGCCTGGAATTTGGATCTCCAGCGGCTTCTCACGGCAAACGTTCCAAAACTGAACCTCCGTCCCCGCAGAAGGGGCTGGCCTTGCGCGAGGGCCCCGAAATGCAGCAGGAAATCCTCGCAGAGATTAGAGGGGTCAAAAACCTCGTGCAGTCAAACGGTGAAGCACTCCGAGCGCTGCGGGAAGATTTTGGTGTGCTGCAAAGCAAGCTAGAAGGGCTTTCTTCGCGTCAGGACAAAATGGAGAGCATATTGGACTCCCATGCGGCCCGGTTGTCCAAACTCGACAAAGTTGAACGTCAGGTGCGGGCCTTGCAGAAAGAAGTGGAAGATGGCAATAACAGAGCGCGCCGCAACAACATACGACTCGTGGGCATACCGGAGGGAGCGGAATCGGGAGACATGAAAGAGTTTTTATGCAAAATCCTCCCTTCTCTGCTCCAAATCACCTTTACCAAACATTTGGAGATCGATCGCGCTCATCGTGTACCCACAAGTATAACGCTCAACAGGAAGACCCCGCGGCCTATCATTTTTCGACTTTTGAGATATCAACACGTTGAGCAAGTTCTAAGTGCCTCTCGGGCAAAGGGCCATATGGAGTTTGAGAGCCACAAGATCTCCTTCTATCCCGACTTGGCTAAACCCACGGTCGACCGCCGAAAGCGCTTTCTGGAATTCCGGCCGAGGCTTCAACAACTACAAGCACGCTATGGCCTGATGTACCCGGCCAAGCTCCGAGTCACGCTTCACAATCAGACAAGAACATTTGAGGACCCTGATCTACTAGCGGAGTTTTTGGATTCCAAAAAAGCCGACTTGATGCGCTGACTTCCAGAATATTCCTGCAAGTATTCTTATATCCGCTGTACCTGCCATATTGGATCTGCCGCAGCCCAGCAAAGAGTCTGGCGAGGGCAGTTTGTTGCCTTACTTTTGATGATATCTGTGACCCGACTCCATCTACCCACAGTAGCCTCGATGAGTATCAGAGACAGTGTTAATTATGGACTCTGGTGTTTCTTTTCTTTTTTTTCATGTCTTTCTATTTCCTCTCTAGGGCCTCCTCCTGCAGACATATGGTCGCCATATTCTTTGGGGGTTTTGCTTCTTCTCTAAGATACTTTGGTACATACTTTTCAATATGGGGTGTATTAGCCAGAATACTCGGTGATTATGTCATTGTTGCACAGATTCTGATTATGTTGTATGTCTTCAAGCGCCCTTACCTGAAATGTCTATTACCGATTGATGGCACCATGTAAGATTTTCTCATTGAACGTAAAAGGAATCAATAATCCGATAAAACGGAAGAAAATCCTAAGCTACCTAAGTCAGGAAGCTGCGGATCTGATTTTTCTCCAAGAAACGCATTTAAATTCGAAGGAAACTCTTAAACTCAATATTAAACCTTACATGGTGGCCGCCTACTCCCCAGCCGTTTCTAAGAAATGTGGGGTTGCCATACTGGTTAGGAAATCTTTGCATGCTACTATTATTGCGACTAGCTCAGATACAGAAGGTAGATGGTCCAGAGTTCACCTCAAGATAGGTAGCCTTGAAGTTACATGTATATGCCTTTACGCTCCTAATGTGGATGACCCTGCCTTTTTTGCTACCATTGCTCAGGTTGCGCAGGCCTCTGCTAATACTTCATTGATAATTGGGGGGGATTTCAATCTAGTCCTTGATCCCCTGATTGACAAACAGCCGCCTAGGACAAGTGGTCCCCCCAAGAGTCACACCACGCTTACCTCCCTGATCAAAGATCTTGCTTTAGTTGATCTATGGAGGTTACTACACCCCAATGAGCTTGACTTCACCTTCTTCTCTTCCCCTCATAAATCCCAGTCTCGCATAGACTTCTTTCTAATATCAAAACTGTTAGTTCCTCAGGTGGACACTGCAAAGATTCACTCCCAACATATTTCAGATCATGCTGCCATTTCCTTTCAATTACACACTACTGCACCCCAAGGGAATTCGGGGGCCTGGTTCTTTGATAGAGCCCTGTTAACTCAGCCAGAGTTCCAGTTAGAAATTCGAGCAGCCATACAGGATTACTTCCATTTTAATCTACCCCAGGATACTGCGAATTGGGCTTGGTGGGAGGGCTTCAAAGCGGCCATTCGAGCAACGATCACTAGCTATCAAATCCGCCTGCGGAAACAACGCAAACAGCAGCTACTCATACTAGACCAACAAATAAAAGCAGGCGAACGAGTTCTAACTTCACGTACTGATCCATGTGTATTAATTCGATTACAGCGTCTTCGTTTTCAATATAATTCAATCCTCTCAACTGCAGCTTCTAAGAGTATTGAGCCTCAGCGAGGGACATATTATCGTGAAAATAACCGAGCCGGTCGACTCTTAGCCAACGCCTTGAAAGGTCAAAAAGAAGCCAAACGCGTAGCGGCCCTTCGAGCTCCACAGGGAGGGGGCATAGTGACCACAGACTCCGACATTGTAGAGCTCTTTCGGGATTTCTATACCCGCCTATATCAATCTGAATGTGAGTTCTCGTCAGAGACATTCGAGCGATTGCTTTCTGGCATTCAGCGGCCGACCCTCTCTGAAGATGATAGGGATGCGATGGATGAACCCTTCTCTACTTCAGAGATCCAATCTGCCCTAAAACGAACAGCCTCGGGCCGTGCCGCAGGGCCCGATGGTCTCCCGACCGAATTCTACAGAACGTTCAGTGCAGATTTAGTTCCCTATTTAAAACTCTATTTTACTGCCCTTGCGGTAGATACATCCTCTTTGGGATCCTTTTCTGCAGCTAATGTGGTAGTATTTGAGAAAGAAGGCAGAGACCCGCTACTAACCGCCAACTACCGTCCAATCTCCCTACTTAATGCCGATTATAAGATCTTTGCAACGATCTTGGCCACCCGGCTATCTGACAGGATGGCCACCCTAATTCACCCCGATCAATGCGGTTTTATACCCGGCAGATCAACTGCTGACAATGCTCGGACCTTGTGCCATGTGCTATCCAGTGCTGCCAATCTAGATCATCCATGGGTGGGTCTTTCCCTGGATGCCGAAAAAGCCTTTGATCGCCTAGAATGGCCCTTCTTATTTGCAGTTCTCCGATGGTATGGCTTTGGGGAGGGCTTCCTCCGATATCTCCAAGTCATGTATACTCAACCCGTCGCCAGTATTTGTGTAAACGCCATCAAGTCTCAGCCATTTAATCTCCAAAGAGGCACGCGTCAAGGTTGCCCCCTATCACCAATGCTCTTTGATCTAGCTCTTGAACCCCTAGCCCTCCTTATTAGACAGTCCGCACGTATTCGAGGTGTCCCCTTCAGTCATAGGGAGATTAAACTCTCTGCATATGCAGATGACCTTATGCTTTTCGTATCCCTCGATTCGGTTCCAGCTGTCTTGGATCTGATTGACGGATACTCACAATTATCGGGCTATAAAATTAACTGGACCAAATCTGTAGCATTCCCACTGAACTGCTGGGTACATGAGGCTGACATGCAGGCCTTTCCCTTCCTTTGGCAATCCCGCATGGTGAAGTATCTCGGGGTCCATTACTGTTCTCCTTTAGAAGACACTATCAGTTTTAATGCCAAAGAGGTAGTCTCCAAAGTCCGTGAGCTCACGAATCGTTGGTCTCCCTTATCTCTTACATGGTGGGGCCGCTTAGAAACTGTGAAAATGATGATAGTCCCCAAAGTGAACTACATTTTAGAAATGCTGCCATGCTTACTCCCGCTACATACTTATAAAGATATTGAGGGCCTTCTCGTCCGTTATCTCTGGCAGGGCAAGCCACCAAGGATAGCTAAACAAAAACTACAGTCTGCAAAGGAAAGAGGGGGTACCAGATTTCCTGATTTTCTCAGATATCATCAAGCCTTCCTACTTAAGCAAGGTGCCCGATGGCTAGATGCCTCAACAGACAGCAGACCAGTTTGGCTTGACATAGAAGAGGAGCTTAGTAGCCCAATTCCGTTGACCCATCTCCCCGGTATGTCCTATCAAGTAGACACCTTGCATCCACCAATGATTGTCGATACTCTTGCGGCCTTTAACACTCTCATTCTATCACTGGGCCCGAACGTATGTCCTCAGGACGGACTCCCGCTATGGAATAACCCCAGAATTCAAGTCCTAAATAGAACGATAGCATGGAAACCCTGGTACTCAAGGGGGATCTGGACACCCCAACAGCTTTTCTCTGCAGCTCGTTGGAAAACCTTTTCTGATTTACAAAAGGAATTTGCGTTACCAGCGAAACACTACTTTCAATTGATGCAGCTTCAACACTGCCTCAAAAGTGCTCGAATCATGCCGCCCTCTGCCCCTACTGAGGACGGGCTATTAGAGATAGTTCACTCTATTAGTAGTACACATGGGGTAGCCTCTAACTTTTATAAAATATTATGTCAGGGTACAGACACGGCCACTTTTAGAGCCCAACAAGCCTGGGAGCGCGAACTGCAAACCACTTTAACCCCTGTGCAATGGAGCGTTTTCTGGAGCAAAGTAGTGCAGGTTTCCCGGTCTGCCTCTGTTACCCAAACTCTCTTCTTTTTTGCACACAGATGCTTTTATACCCCAGGAAAAATAGCCAAATGGAACACAAATGCTAGGGACCAGTGTTGGTCTTGCCATACTGCTGTGGGAACCTTTGCTCATGTTATTTATGAATGTCCTCAACTACAGGTTTATTGGGGGCGGGTCTGGGGTTGTATTCAATTTATCTTACACCTTCACGAACCTCTCCTGGAAGATCGTGGGACTCCGCTCTGTGGCGGAGGTCCCCTCTCTTCCTAAGAAGGGTCGCTTTCTCCTTGATTTCATGCTGGGTATAGCCATATGCTTAATCACGAGGAATTGGAAGGATAGCTCTCGACTTACTGTCAATGAATGGTGGAACCTCGTCTGCTTATATAGTAAATATGAGCAGATACCTCGGAGAGCTATTCCCCATGCCCAACCTCACTCTCGCTTGTCTAAATGGCAGATGCTTAATGATTATGTACAATCTGCTCATTGCTCCAACATGCCTGTATAATGTGCACTCATCATGTTTCAGATCACCGTTAGGTTTTGTAACACAATAATGTAAGTACACGCCCGCTTGGGTAATGATTAGTTTTCTAGAGAAGAAGCAGGGGGGAGGGGGGTGGCAGGGGTTTACTTTGGTGTATGTATTACACTTTATGTATCTGTCTTTTAGCTGTATGTCTTCCTTTTCCTTTGTTGTTATAAAACGAAAATAAAGAATTTAAAAAAAAAGAAGTTGTGTATGTCCTCCCGCAGCTTGGAGGCTGAGCATGTCACAATCTTGCTGACACCAGTATAAGTAATCCAGGGACCACCTCCTTGCTCCAGTTCTCAGTCTCCAAGCAGCAGTAGGAGGTGTGAGCCTAGGGGTCAGGGACTCACTGAAGGAATCATTAAGTAGGATTGGTTTAAAAAAAAAAAAAAAAAAAAGCAAATAGAGGCAAGAAAGAAAGGAGAGAAAAGGTTTTAACTCACGGTAAGGGGCTACTGCCCCTTTAAGTCGGCGATTGCAGCCTTCAATTAATTTAGAATTCAATTGAGGAAATGTGTTACCCCCCTTCTCCCCCTCTCTGAAAAGGTGTGAGCGGTGCAGAGCGGAGTGAGGGAGTAGCGTGTAGGGCCTCTGGTTTTCAGATCCCCCGAGGTGGATGATGGACCGTTGAGGATCGCCGCTCGATGTCTGCAGGGCTGAGAAGAGCCGCAGAATTGTGTTTCGGCTCTGGACAGGCCAGCAGTGCTGGCGTATGATCGCCAAACAAGCGGGCAGAAGCAGGGCGGCTGAAAGGGGCTCTTTCGGTGTCCCGGAGGTAAGCGGAGCGAAAAGCAGCGGAAGGCAGCCTGTTTAAGGGCCAGGAGTGCGAGTATCCCGGTGTGCATTTTAGGACCGCGTGGTTTTGGGCGCGGGAGCAGGGAGCTGTGCCGTTTTCATGTTTCAGTGATTGGGCAGGTTGGTACGCAGGGAAGAACTGGGGCTTGACTGTAGCTGATGGCAGTGTGAGTTATGGGTACTGTTTGGTGTGGTAATTGAAAAAAAAAAAAAAGATCTGAAACGGGCAGATAGCTCTTGATGCCTTCTAGGCCTCGCTGCCTCTTGTGTGTGGTCCGGAGAGGGACCATTTCGGAGGCAGGGGGTGTACACACGAGGCTGAGCTATCAGGTATGGAAGTGCGGAGTGAGGCAGAAGGGGCTAAGGAGACGTTGGGGCGGAGGACTCCCTGGACCCTCCGGCGTTAGCGCAAGAGCCGATGCCAGGTCCGTCGTCGGCGTCAGGCTTCCATGCAGGGAGGTCTAGGGGCCATTTTTTCGCAGCAGTTTTTAGAGCTGCTACAGCAGACCCTTGGCAGGGCTGGCAGTGATATAGCCGGTGGAGTGGAGGAGAATGCCAAGGGGGTCAAAAGAAAGGGGGCGCCGCTGGACAAGGGGTTGGGTGGCGTCCCAGTTAAAAGGGCCAGGTTGTCGAAGGACAGAGCAAACCTGGACGGGGCCCTAGAGGAGCAGTCAGAGGTCTTGGAGGACTCGGACAGGGACCCGGAGTTGGAGGAAGGAGAGTTGGCCGAACCTGAAGACCAGTCAAGGATTGTCAGAGTATTCAGGAGAGAGGAGCTGGCTGCGCTCATTGCGGAAACTATGAAAGCATTGAATATGCTGACCGCGGAGCAGGGGGTGGATGCCTCGTTGGAGGACCCATTATTGCAGGCGGTACGGAAGTCACAGAGGGTGTTTCCGATTCATAGAGTTTTTAAGGAAATGATTCAGGAAGAATGGGATACGCCTGAGGCTAGCCTCAAGGGTTCCAGGGTGTTGAACCGGCTGTACCCATTGCAAGAGGCGGATAAGGATCTTTTTAAAGCTCCGAGAGTGGATGCAGCCGTGTCGTCGGTGACTAGGAAGACTGCCATTCCGGTAGAGGGTAGTGCAGCTCTTAAAGATACCCAGGATAGGAAGACTCGCTGTTGAGGCAGGTATTTGAGGTGAATGCTCTTTCCATGCAAGTTTCGATTTGTGGGGCTTGGGTGGCAAGGGCGTGCCTAAGATGGGCCCAAAGGCTTAAGAGTTTGCAGGCAGAAGAGGCAGCCGAGGAAGCGGCTCGGTTGGAATCAGGAGCCGTGTATTTGGCGGATAGTCAGTATGATCTTATAAGAGGATTAGCAGAGAGTATGGCATCGGTTGTGGACGCTAGGAGGTCCTTATGGCTGCGTAATTGGGCGGCAGATGTGGCGTCTAAAGCCCAACTAGGGAAGCTCCCCTTTAGAGGTAAACTTCTCTTTGGGGAAGATCTGGAGAAGTTGGTGAAGGATTTAGGAGAGTCCAAGGGGGGGGGGCAGGTTGCCGGAAGATAAGCAGAAACTAGGGCGTCCAGGGACGCCTTTGAGAAGTCAGCAGCGAGAGTTTCGGCGTTTTCGACAATCAAGGTTTGGTCAGTTTCAGAGAGGACGTTTTCAGTACAGAGCCTCGGGATTTCGGGGCTTTAGGGGAGTAGGCAGAGGTTTTGGGACCACCTCCTCCTCACCAAGCCTTAAGAAACCGCAATGATGCGAGGGGGGGTCTAGGCTGGAATCGTTCCCGTGGGAGGTCGTTTAAGGGAGTTCTTTCCAGCATGGGCCCAAATTACCTCAGACCAGTGGGTGTTGGAAATGCAAAGAGGTTATGCGCTCGAGTTTCAGCGTCCAGTGGGAGGTGCGTTTGTACAGTCTCCCTGCAGGACTCGAGCAAAGCGGGCAGAGGTGCAGGAGACCTTGGGGAGGCTAGTAGCGCTAACAGTGGTGGTGCCGGTACCGGAAGATCAGTACGGCTGTGGTTGATACTCCATATATTTCGTAGTGCCAAAAAAGGAGGGCACCTTGAGGCCTATTCTGGACCTCAAAAGAGTAAACAGCTGCCTCAGGGTGTCGCATTTTCGCATGGAAACATTGCGGTCAGTGATAATGGCTGTTCAGCAAGGAGAGTATCTCACGGCGCTAGAGCTTTCGGAGGCATATCTACACATACCGATCAGAGCAGAGCATCAAAGGTTTCTTCGTTTCGCGGTGCCCATTGGGGCATTTTCAGTTCCAGGCAATGCCGTTTGGATTAGCGACTGCTCCAAGGACATTCACCAAGGTCCTGATAATGGTGGCGGCAGCGTTGCGAAAGGAAGGACGACTGGCTGATCAGAGCGAAGTCGGAAGAAGAGAGCGTAGTGGCAACCAGACGAGTGATTCAGTTTTTGCAATCGCTGGGTTGGGTGGTGAACCTAGCGAAGAGCAAGTTGCAGTCATCTCAGGACTTGGAATTTCTCCATGACCAAGCAGGAAGTCAGTCCTCACATATGGGTGTCATCGGCGCCGATGAAGCCCCAGCGGAGAATTTCCCCAGCTTTCTATGAAAGCCTTTGGGAGTGCAGCCACGCATGCGCGGTTCCCTCCCCACCTAAAGGTGCCATCTTACCTCAGTCTCTTTTTTTCCGTGAAGCCCACCGGACGTGTGTCCAGTTTTCCCGGTTAGAATTAGATTTTTCAGCGATTTTTTGCTCTTTTTCTACCGGTTCGACGCCGGTTCCCCTCCTGCCGGGTTCAGTACACCGGTATCGAGCCCAATTCCTCTTTTTCGGTTTTGGCCCTTCGTGGCTGGCGTTCGCGCCCTTTTTCTCTTTTTCCCTGGAAGGCCGGTCCTTTGACCTCGCAGGGACTCTTTTTTTCCTCTATGGCTTCCAGTGGTTTTAAGAAGTGTGATTGGTGTAAGAAACTAATGTCTCTCACCGACACACACGACTGCTGCCTTCGGTGCCTGGGCCCGACCACGATCCTAAGTCGTGCGAGGCCTGTGGAAAGATGTCTTCCAAGGCACTACGAAGTCGCCCAGCAGCAAAAGGAAAGGCTTTTCTTGGACTCAGCCTCCGGCCAGGCCCGGACCTCGTCTGAGGCCTTGACATCTCGGGATTCCGATCCCAAGCGCCGTCGAAGCTCCTCGGACAGGGGGTCCCCCGACCGGGAACGCAAGAGGAAGAAACGGCTCGCGAGGCCGTCGTCGGAAGAGGTCCCTGGCTCCTCGAGGGCCAGGTCTAAGACCCCCGACCGTCGCCCCGGGTCTGTGGAACCGGAGAAGCCTGCCAAAGTTCCTCGTGTGGAGCCGGAGTCTGCTGGACACGTAAGCCCCGTAGTCCTCGTGGACTCTCCTCCCAGGGAGCTGACGTTGGGACCGGCACTGCCGGGGCCCGAGTCGGTGGTTGCTGCGTCTCCCGAGCTGAGTCTCAGGATGACAGCCTTGGAGAGCAGAATGTCTGCCTTCATGGAGCAGCAGTGGGCACTGATGGCCAGCCTGTCTGGCGCATCTGCCCCGACCACCGGGACATCGACGTCGAAGTCGACCCCGGAGACCGAGCCGATACTCGAGTCCATCACGGCTCGGAGTCGGTCGCGGTCCCCCTCGACCTCCCGTTCGGGACCGAGGGCGTCGACGCCGGTGCTTCCGGCGTCGGGACGGGTGCTCCAGGGCCCCGCGGGGTCGGACCCCGACTCTTCCTCGGACGAGTCGGCTTGGGAGATGGAGGACGAGGAGTCTCCTGACACCTTTTAGACTCGGTGCGTCCCTTCGGACTCACCGCAGTCTGAGCCCCAGAGTAGGTCCTCCCGGAGGACACCTGGTTCTCGGAGTTCGTCCGGGATATGGCCACTGCCTTGGCTATTCCGGCGGATCCCGAGGAAGAGCCTCGAGCTGAAGAGCTCGAGGTGCTACAGTATGACTCCTCCGAAGGAGGCCTTTACTGTCCCGGTTCCTCCGATGCTGGAACGGCTCCTCTTCCGTATGTGGGAGGCACCGGCCTCGGCGCCGGTTCTTAGCAAGCGAGTCAATTCGATCTATCGGCTCTGCAAGAGCCCTGGTTTTCAGAAGGCACAGCTACCACACCATTCCATGGTTGTGGAATCGGCCATGCATCGTCTGAAGAGTCAGAAAATGCACTCCGCGGTGCCTCCTGGCAGGGAGGCCTGAAACCTAGATGGCATCGGTAGAAAGTGTTTTCAGGGCTCGATGCTTGCTTGCCGTGTCCAGTCTTACCAGCTGTACATGGGCATGTACTTGCGGGATCTGGCCAAGGAGTTGGCCGGGTTCTCTGCTGGTCTTTCCGGGGAACCCTTGCAGAGATTTAAGTCCTTGTCCTCGGGGATTCGGGACTGCTCGAAGTTCATGTCCCGCGCCGCCTACGATGGCTTCGAGGCTTCGGCCCGAGTTGCGGCAGCCGGCCTTGCGGCTCGACGCCAGGCATGGCTGCAGTCATCGGACCTCGAGCCATGGGTTCAGGACAAGTTGGTCGATGTCCCTTGCCGAGGTGAAAACCTTTTTGGCAAGCCCATGACCGAGGAGGCCGCTCAGCTCGAGACCGAGCACTTCACACGGACAAGACTGTCGAGGAAGACCTCTGCCCCTTCTCATAAAAAGAAGGGCTCGGGTAAAAAGCCCTTTTACCCGAGGAAGGGCACTGCCTACAAACAGTACCCACAATATCAGGCTGCCCAAGCTGCCCCCCAGGGTCAGCAGCCAAGGGGCATGGTAATGGGCCCCGTAGGCAGAGGACCCCCAAGCCTCCGGCCCCTGCTACCATCAGCAGGGTGGGGGTTTTTGACTCGAGCATAGCCTCTCCTCCACTGCTCCCCCAACCCTGCACAGGAGGTCGCCTAGCCCTCTTTGCCCACTAGTGGCCCCTTATCACCGAGGACAGTTGGGTGATGGAGATAATCCACAAGGGATAGGCCCTCCATTTCCACCAACTGCTACCCCCATACTTTCCAGGGGAGCCTCCAAGGCCTCCTCTGCACACAGACCTTCTCCGTCAGCAGATCAATCTCCTCGAACTCAGAGCTATTCGATTAGCACTCAAAGCTTTCACTCCTACCCTGGCTCACCAGTCTGTCCTGATTCAGACAGACAACCAAGTTGCCATGTTTTATGTGAACAAACAGGGCGGAACTGGGTCCAGGATCCTTTATCAGGAGGCTCAGGACCTTTGTTCTTTTGCCCTCAAGCACAACATGCTCCTCAGGGCTGTGTACCTTCCAGGCCAGGACAACTACCTGGCAGACAGATTAAGCAGGATACTGCAGCCCCACGAGTGGCAGCTGCATCCTTCAGTAGTTCAGAAGATCTTCCTGAAATGGGGTCTCCCTTTGATAGATTTCTTTGCCAGCCCCTTGAACAAGCAGATGCCAAAGTTCTGCTCCAGGCAGCCACATCCTCTGCAGATAGCAGCGGATGCTTTTCTGATATCTTGGTCTCAGGGCCTCCTCTATGCGTTTCCTCCCACGCCCTTGGTGGCCCGAACCCTGTTCAAGATTCTCGAGGACAAGGCCTCGGTCCTCCTGGTAGCTCCCAGGTGGCTGAGACAGCCTTGGTTTCCTCTTCTGCTTTAACTGGCGGTGGATCCTCCACTGCCTCTGTGATTGCAACCCGACCTTCTCACACAGGACCAGGGTTCCCTCCTGCACCCCAATCTCAGGTCTCTCACTTTGATGGCCTGGAGGCTGCAAGGGTAGTTTTGGCTCCCTGGGGCCTACCTCAGGAAGTTGAGGAGGTTGTCCTAGCCCAGCGATGGCGAACCTATGGCACGCGTGCCAGCTGTGGCACGCGAAGGCCTTGCAGCTGGCACGCGTGAAGGTCCGCAAAAAAAGAAAAAGCGGGCTCTGGCTGCTGCCGCGGACGCGGCAGCATGCAGTGTCCCGCGGGGCCCCCTCCGCCCGCTAAGCCCCTCTGCAAGGGCTTTCAGATTCGCGAGGGAGACAGCGTCTCCCTCGCGTCTCTGTTAAGCCCGCAGGGGTTAATGGGAAATTTCCCATCAGCCCCTTTAGACGCGAGGGACTGATGGGAAATTTCCCATTAGCCCCTGCGGGCTTAACAGAGACGCGAGGGAGACGCTGTCTCCCTCGCGAATCTGAAAGCCCTTGCAGAGGGGCTTAGCGGGCGGAGGGGGCCCCGCGGGACACTGCATGCTGCCGCGTCCGCGGCAGCAGCCAGAGCCCGCTTTTTCTGTTTTTAAATTTGCCGGGGGGGGGGGGGGTTAGGACTGCTAATGGGCAGGGGGGGGGGGTAGGACTGCTAAGGGGCGGGGGGGGGTTTGGACTGCTAATGGGCTAGGAGGGGGGGGGTTAGGACTGCTAATGGGCTAGGGGGGGTTAGGACTGCTAATGGGCTGTGGGCTGATGGGGGCTGTCTGGAAATGGGGTGATGGGGGGGTTAGGACGGGTAATGGGCTATGGGGGGGGTTAGGACTGCTAATGGGCTAGAGAGGGGGGGGGGGTTAGGACTGCTAATGGGCTAGGGGGGGGTTAGGACTGCTAATGGGCTAGGGGGGGGTAGGACTGCGAATGGGCTAGGAGGGGGGGGTTAGGACTTCTAATGGGCTAGGAGGTGGGGGTTAGTACTGCTACTGGGCTAGGGGGGGGGTAGGACTGGTAATGGGCTAGGAGGGGGGGTTAGGACTGCTAATGGGCTAGGGGGGGTTAGGACTGCTAATGGGCTGTGGGCTGATGGGGGCTGTCTGGAAATGGGGTGATGGGGGTTAGGACTGCTAATGGGCTAGGGGGGGTTAGGACTGCTAATGGGCTAGAGGGGGGGGTTAGGACTGCTAATGGGCTAGGGGGGGGTTAGGACTTCTAATGGGCTGATGGGGAGGGGTTAGAACAGTAGTTGGGCTGTTGGGTGGGGTTAGGACTGGAAATGGGCTGATGGGGGGTTAACACTGGAGGTGGTCTGATGGGGTTAGGACTGGTAATGGGCTATGGGGGGGTTTAGGACTGATAATGGGCTATGGGGGGGGGCTGGGACAAGAAATGGGCTGATGGGGAGGGGTTAGGACTTGAGGTGGGCTGATGGGGTTAGGACTGGTAATGGACTGTGGGCTGATGGGGGGGTTAGGACTGGCAATGGGCTATGGGGGGCTGACTGGAAGTGGGGGGTTAGGACTGGTAATGGGTTATAGGGGGGGGGGCTTAAACTGAAAATGGGGTGATGGGGGGTTAGGACTGGAAGTGGGTTGATGAGGGGGGGATAGGACTGGTATTGGGTTGGGGGGCTGCTAGGACTGGAAATGGGCTGATGCAGGGACTAGAAGGGAATGGATGCTGGGTGAGGCTGGAACTAGAAGGGAGCTGGTGTTGGGGGAGGATTAGAATGGGATGGGGCTGGGAGAGTAAAATGGAGAGGGGAAAAATATTTTGTGTGGGAGGGATAAAAAATCTACAATTGGCTGGGTATTGGGAGAGTAAGTGGGGATTGAGGATGGAGGGGTAAATTTTGAGTAGATGAAATAGGAATGAGGAAAGAGCCAAAGGAGAAAGATTAGTATGTTAAAGCAGATGTAGAGAGAGAATGGAAAAAAAAAAACAAGAAGACAGAAGAAAGGACAAATGGACAGCAGATGGAGAGTTAGCAGAAGACACGAAGAAACCAGAAGAAAGTGGCTGGAACAATTGCAACTGAAAAAAAATGCACAAAAGGTAGAAAAATATCTCTTTATTTTGAATTTATTAACTGGAATATGTCAGCTCTGGGAAATGTGCATCATTAATTTTGCGCTTTGTTTAGTACAAGAGGAAATTAATATATAGTTTTATTTCTACAGTGTTGTTGTATATTCCAAGTTTGGCTTTTGGGGTTCCCAGTTTAATTATTGTCTTCCTGTTTCTAAATTGTGATTCCTTGTTTGGTGATGGTCTGTTCTGCATGTGTAACTGAGCTGAGGTATTCTGTTTATATAATTCCTATTTGACATTGCCACTTGTTCTTTCCCCAGTAGGTCATGTATTGTTGTTCTCTGAGATGTATTGGTTTAATATTTGCAGTGTTGCCTTTTGATAGGTAGAGTATGGTGCTTTGTGAGTCCTGGTAGTGCTGTTAGGATACGGCGGGTTTGCTATGGGTTCTAAATGGGCAGCGTTTGTAGTAATTCCTAAGGTGCCTGGCGGTTGGTACTGGATTATAGTAATGTAGAAACCTTTTAGTCTTTCTTTATCCATATACTCATTAAGAGGCATGTTTACTAAAAGTTAGTGTATGGTAACATTATGCAAATATTTATGCAAATGAAGCACCTTATGCAAATGGGGCTTTAATTGACGTGCTGGCACTTTGAGGAAATTCTTTGGTTTTGTGCGGCAGTTTGGGCACTCGGGCTCAAAAAGGTTAGCCATCACTGTCCTAGCCTCTAGGAAACAGTCCACTAGGAAAACCTATGCTCTCAAGTGGAAGAGGTTTTCTGTGTGGTGTCACCTACGTACAGAGGACCCTTTCTCCCGTACTGTGCCAGTAGTGCTTCAGTACTTCACTTATCCAATCAGGGACTTAAGTCCAATTCTGTTCGGGTCCACCTCTCAGCTCTAGCAGCTCACCACTCATTGGTAGAGGGGCAGTCTCTCTCTGGTCACCCCTTGGTGTCCCGCTTTCTCAGGGGCTTGCTTTTGCTCAAGCCTCCCATCTGTCCTCCTGCCCCTGAGTGGGAGCTCTATGTGGTCTTGCAGCAACTGACTCGCCCACCTTTTGAGCCGATGGCGACTTGTCCACTACGCTTCCTATCCTGGAAGACACTCTTCCTGATAGCCCTAACCTCGGCTAGGCGAGTGAGTGAGCTTCAGGCACTGGTCTGTGACAGTCCTTGCACCAGATTCTATAGGAACAGGGTAGTCCTCAGGACTCATCCAAAGTTCCTCCCTAAGGTTGTCTCCTCTTTCCACCTCAATCAGGAGGTGGTTCTTCCAACATTCTTCCCTAGGCCTCATGCTAGCCAGGCTGAAGCAGTCCTGCATACCCTGGACTGTAGGAGGGCCTTATCCTTCTACCTTGACCGTACGCAGGGGCATCGAAGGGCTGCTCAGCTCTTCGTATCCTTTGACCCCAATAAGTTGGGGTTAGCTGTGTCCAAGCGTACCTTGTACATCTGGGTGGCTGACTGTATCACCTGGGCTTACAAGGCGGCTGACCTTCCTTTGCAGGGTAGGGTCACGTCACGTCCCATCGTGTCAGGGCGATGGCTGCCTCAGTGGCTCATCTCCGCTCTGTGCCCTTGGTAGACATCTGCAGGGCTGCAACTTGGTCTTCAAGCCAGACCTTTGCAGCCCATTACTGCCTGGAGAGGGAGTCCCGTAGGGACAGTGCTTTTGGCCAAGCAGTACTCCGGAATCTCTCTGAGGTTTAGGCAACTCCTGCCCTCCTGCCCTCTGTTGGGCTACCGGTGGAGGTTGTGTCCTTGAAAAGCCTTTCTTTGCTGCTGGGACTAGAGGGAGGCCTCTTGTTCAGCCTGGGTTCCTCGGTAGCCCAGAGCTTGGGAGTCACCCATATGTGATGACTGACTTCCTGCTTGGTCCTGGAGAAAGAGTAGTTACTCACCTGTAACAGGTGTTCTCCAGGAGCAGCAGGAATCAGTCCTCACAACCCTCCCTCCTCCCCTGGGAGTTGCAGTTGTACATAGTTTATTTTTCATTTTTGTGTGCTGTTCTTAGCTATGTCATTTGACTGAGGTAAGATGGCACCTTTAGGTGGGAAGGGAACCGCGCATGCGTGCCTGCATTCCCAAAGGCTTTCATAGAAAGCTGGGGAAATGCTCCGCTGGGGCTTGTCAGACGGCTGCCTAGGGTGAGAACTTACACAATCTTGACGATGCATATATTCATATGATTCTTGCAAGGTATTGTGGGTATTGTAGTTCATTCACTCCCAAACACAGCTGATGACAATAATTTGAGTTGTGAAACCAAGTGGTAAGATCAATAAAATACTTCTTTTATTGATGGGGTTTAATTCACCCAGCACATGTATGCTTGATAGCACTATAAATGAGGTTACTTGCTTGCAGTGTTTAAAATGGATAACAAAAAGTCACAAAGTAAACCAGAAAACAACCTTCAGCTTGTCAGGCAATTAGCTAATGTTTTCTTAGCAAATAATTACCAAATACAAAGGCACAAAGTAAAGAATAAACTTTGCTGGTTAGGTTAACTTCTGCTTATTTTCCACGCCGATCTCAGCAGTGATTCTCCCTTGCTCACACACACAATCAGGTGCAGCCCTAATTACTATCAATGGACCAGCTGAAAGCCTTTAGCTGGCTGGCTGCTACTGTGTGAGCCCAAATCCTGCTTTAAGAGCTGTTTGCAGTGGAAATAAAGAACAAAGTTAGGTTTCTTTGTGATGGCTGATGTGTTTGCTCAGAGAAAGCTAGTAATAGCATTTAGATAGAGAACAGTCCATATAAACTGTACTTTCATCTGCTGTATCAATCAGCATAGGGTCATTATCATACATTGGCACAGACGAGTCTTTCATTAAGGCACTATCATGAGAATGCTTATTCCCTTGCTGCCATTCTCTATTATAGATAGGGTCTGGATCAGTGTTCATACCTGAGCCTCTCCTGCTATCATTATTCCTCTCTGTATAGCCTGGCCAATATGTAACCCAATTCTGATGTCCAGCCTTCCAATCTTGATCCCTGGACACTGGATCTCCTCTCACATACCTTCTGGCCTTGGTCTGAAAGTCCCTTCCACATGCAGTCTTCTCTCCTCCAGGTAGCCACTGGTGATTCCTATCTCTGCCAATCCATTCCTCTGGCTGAATCCAGTCCAATGGACTCTGCTGGCACTTGGAATACCTCCCAGTATGGGTACTGCCTTGGATTCTCCCAGACCATCCAATGGGCTTTCTTCTCTTCCTTCCAGAGAGTTTCCTTCTCTCTCTATCTGCTTGGCTTGGCTTCTGTTTCTCCAGGTGATACTGGTGCTTGAGCTTGTAGCCGTTGCTGTCTCTGTCTCTGTATCTCTTCCTCCCTCTGTAGCAGTTGCTGAAGCTCTCCTTGAAGCCCTCCCTGAAGCTGTTATCTGAAGAATGATCTCTATTCTTATCCTGTTCTAATGTGTGCTGCTCCCTAACACAGCGCAGCTGTCTTGAATCAGGCCCTGCCCTTTGAGATGAGTGCTTAGGGATTACCTCATAGCTCTCTTGATTGCACACACATTTTCTCACTTCAGCCCCTCTCATGGCTGCTGGAAACCTGGTGCATTCTGGGACTGGTAGTCTTTTATGTGAAAACTCTGTTTTCTCACTTCTACCAGAACTGACAGGTTGCTTGTTCAGAGTCACATCATCTTTTCTATAACTCCTACCTGAGCTATGATAAGCTTCCTTATCACAGGCTTCATCGGCGCCGATGACACCCATATGTGAGGACTGATTCCTGCTGCTCCTGGAGAACACCTGTTACTGGTGAGTAACTACTCTTTCTGGGGGCTCGGTTCGACACAAACAAAAGGGCAGGGTGTACCTGCCGCAGCTAAGAATCGAGAAATTAAGGCGCCTAGTTCGCACCTTCCTGAGCAAGAGGGATCCCTCGGCGTGGCAGTACTTGCAGGTATTGGGGACGATGGCAGCCACGCTAGAGGTGGTGCCGTGGGCCAGAGCTCACATGAGACCGTTGCAGAGGTCTCTGCTCAGGAGATTGTCACATCAGTCCGATCAGTTGTCCAAGAGACTGGTCTGTCTGCCGGAGGCAAGGCAGACTCTGCAGTGGTGGTTGGCTCCGGGGTGTCTAGAAAAGGGGATGCCTCTAGAGCAGCGGTTCTCAACCTTTTTTGTACCGCGACCCTTTTTACCATTGGTCAACTTGTGATGACCTCCAATGATGAAATCAAATGTGTCTCTCTTCCTTTACCGTTAACGCATTGTCGCTGTAATCATTTGTTGAATTATTAATATATTATAGGCCTTTGCAATATGTTTTTATTTATAAAATGTACTTATTTAAATCACAATAATTAATCACAACAACAATATTTGATTTCTAAATTATTATGATTTTGTAGTCAACGGTTTTAGTATGCTTTATTCAAAAAGACTGACGAAGGGCAATGGTGTGAGCTTTCTTGGCTTTGGCAATTCTGAGAGCCATCATATATGAAGCTTCAACAGCGACAATGTTTTGCTGGTGGAACTTTCCACCAATATCAAGTCTGCTTTTCTTGATTCCATCAACTTTGTTCTTAAAATACCAAATATCCTTGCCTACAAAGGTGGGATGCTTACTGTCAAAATGTTGTTTCAGTTTGTTTGGCTTCATGGATTCCGCTGATAGAACTTCGTTACAAATAACGCATTGTGGTTTCTCAATCCCTGCTGAAAATATGGAGGTGAAACCTTACCTTAAAAAGTCATCGCAATATTTTATTTTCTTAGTATTCTCCAGGACCAAGCAGGAAGTCAGTCCTCACATATGGGTGTCATCGGCGCCGATGAAGCCCCAGCGGAGCATTTCCCCAGCTTTCTATGAAAGCCTTTGGGAATGCAGGCACACATGCGCGGTTCCCTTCCCGCCTAAAAGTGCCATCTTACCTCAGTCTCTATTTTTCCGAGAAGCCCACTGGACGTGTGTCCTGTCATCCCGGATAAAAGTTGATTTTTCTTCGGCGATCCTCGCTGTTTTTTCTCCCGGTTCGACGCCAGTTCCCCTCCCGCCCGGTTCGGTACACCGGTATCGAGCCCGATTCTTCTTTTTCGGTTTTTGCCCTTTGTGGCTGGCGTTCGCGCCCTTTTTTTGTTTTTTTCCTGGAAGGCCGGTCCTTTGACCTCGCGGGGACTCTTTTTTTCCCGATGGCTTCCAGCGGTTTCAAGAAGTGTGATTGGTGTAAGAAATTAATGTCTCTCACCGACACACACAACTGCTGCCTTCGGTGCCTCAGTCCTGATCACAACCCTAAGTCGTGTGGACCATGTGGGAAGATGTCTTCCAAGGCATTCCGAAGTCGCCAGCAGCAGAAAGAAAGGCTTTTCTCGGACTCAGCCTCCAGCCGGGACCGGACCTCGTCTGAGGCCTCGACATCTCGGGATTCGGATCCTGAGCGCCGTCGGAGCTACTCGGACAGGGGGTCCCCCGACCGGGAACGCAAGAGGAAGAAGCGGCTCGTGAGGGCGTCGTCGGAGGAGGTCCCTTGCTCCTCGAGGGCCAGGTCTAAGACCCCCGACCGTCGCCCCGGGCCCGTGGAACAAGAGAAGCCTGCCAAAGTTCCTCGTGTGGAGCCGGAGTCTGCTGGACACGTAAGCCCCGTAGTCCTCGAGGACTCTCCTCCCAGAGAGCCGAAGTCGGGCCCGGCACCGCCGGGGCTCGAGTCGGTGGCTGCTGCGTCTCCCGAGCTGAGTCTCAGGATGACAGCCTTGGAGAGCAGATTGTCTGCCTTCATGGAGCAGCAGCGGGCACTGATGGCCAGCCTGTCTGGCGCATCTGCGCCGACCACTGGGACATCGACTTCGAAGTCGACCCCAGAGACCGAGCCGATACATCATGGCTCGAAGTCGACCTCGGTCGCGGTCTCCCTCGACCTCCCTTCGGGACCGAGGGTGTCGACACTGGTGCCTCCGGCGTCGGGGCGGGTGCTCCAGGGCCCCACGGGGTCGGACCCTGACTCTGGGTCGGACCCTGACTCCTCGTTGGACGAGTCCGCCTGGGAGACGGAGGACGAGGAGTCCCCTGATACATTCAAGACTCGGTGCGTCCCGTCGGACTCACCGCAGTCTGAGCCCCGGAGTAGATCCCCTCCGGAGGATACTCGGTTCTCGGAGTTCGTCCGGGATATGGCCACTGCCTTGGCTATTCCGGCGGACTCTGAGGAAGAGCCTCAAGCTGAAGAGCTCGAGGCCATACAGTATGACTCTCTTCCGAAGGAGGCCTTTACTGTCCCGGTTCCTCCGATGCTGGAACGGCTCCTCTTCAGGATGTGGGAGGCACAGTCCTCGGTGCCGGTTCTAAGCAAGCGAGTTGACTTGATCTATCGACTCAGGAAGAGCCCTGGCTTTCAGAAGGCACAGCTACCACACCATTCCATGGTTGTGGAATCGGCCATGCATCGTCTGAGGAGGCCCGGAACCTCGATGGCGTCAGTAGAAAGTGCTTTCAGGGCTCGATGCTTGCTTGCCGTGTCCAGTCTTACCAACTGTACATGGGCATGTACTTGTGGGACTTGGCCAAGAAGTTGGCCGGGTTCTCTGCTGGACTCTCCGGGGAACCCTTGCAGAGATTCAAGTCCTTGTCCTCGGGGATTCGGGACTGCTCGAAGTTCATGTCCCGCGCCGCCTACGATGGCTTCGAGGCTTCGGCCCGAGTTGCGTCAGCCGGCATCGCGGCTCGATGCCAGGCATGGCTGCAGTCATCGGACCTCGAGCCATGGGTTCAGGACAAGTTGGTCGATGTCCCTTGCCGAGGTGAAAACCTTTTTGGCAAGCCCATGACCGAGAAGGCCGCCCAGCTCGAAACAGAGCACCTTACACGCACAAGGTTGTCTAGGAAGACCTCTGCCCCTTCTCATAAAAAGAAGGGCCCAGGTAAAAAGCCCTTTTACCCGAGGAAGGGCACTGCCTACAAACAGTACCCTCAATATCAGGCTACCCAAGCTGCACCCCAGGGTCAGCAAGCCAAGGGGCAGGGTAATGGGCCCCGTAGGCAGAGGACCCCCAAGCCTCCGGCCCCTGCTCCCACTCAGCAGGGTGGGGGGTTTTGACTCCTTGAGTGTAGCCTCTCCATCCCTGCTATCCCAACCCTGCACAGGAGGTCGCCTCGCCCTCTTTGCCCACCAGTGGCCCCTCATCACCGGGGACAGTTGGGTGTTGGACATAGTCCACAGGGGCTATGCACTGCATTTTCACCAACTGCCTCCTCCATACTTTCCAGGGGAGCCTCCAAGGCCTCCCCTGCACACAGACCTTCTCCTTCAAGAGCTTCGAGGTCTGTTGGTGGACAGGGCGGTGGAGCCTGTGCCTCCCCACTTGCAAGGTCACGGATTCTACTCCAGGTATTTCCTGGTGCCCAAAAGAACCGGTGGCCTTCGACCCATTCTGGACCTCAGGAACCTCAACAAGTTCCTAGAGAAAGAAAAGTTCAAGATGCTTACTCTTGGAACACTTCTGCCCTTCCTCCAGCAGGGAGATTGGCTATGCTTCTTAGATCTAAAGGATACGTATACCCACATCCTCATTCATCCAGACCACAGAAAGTACCTCAGGTTCATTGTGGGAGGAAACCATTATCAGTACAGAGTACTGCCTTTTGGCCTCACCTCCGCTCCCAGGGTCTTTACCAAATGCCTGGCAGTGGTAGCGGCCTACCTGAGAAATCAGGGAATCTTTGTCTTCCCCTATCTGGACAACTGGCTCATCAGGGGTCAGACGTCCCAGGAGGCCAGACAAGCCACCCTCAGAACTATTGCTCTTCTTCAAAGCCTGGGGTTTGTAATAAACTTCGCAAAGTCCACTTTGCTCCCCTCCCAGAACTTGGAGTTCATAGGAGCAAGGCTGGACTCCCTGCTGGCAAAGGCTTTCTTGCCAGCAGACAGAGCCCAAAGACTGATAAACTTAGCAAACCAGTTTCTCAGCAGGTCACTGATCTCCGCCAGACTCTGCCTGAGGCTGCTTGGCCACATGGCTTCGACAGTGCATGTGACCCCCAATGCCAGGCACCATATGAGGCCTGCACAGTGGTGCCTTCGGACTCAGTGGTCACAGGCCACAGGCAGCCTCAGAGACAGATTCTGAACTCCCTCAACTGGTGGCTGTACCCACCCAATCTACTAAAGGGGGTGCCTTTTCAGATTCCTGGGTACACGGTGGTACTGACCACAGACGCCTCCCTGCAGGGCTGGGGAGCTCATTGTCTAGGCAAGTGCACCCAGGGCCTGTGGTCTCCTTGGGAAGCTGCACAGCAGATCAATCTCCTCGAACTCAGAGCTATTCGATTAGCACTCAAAGCTTTCTCTCCTACCCTGGCTCATCAATCTGTCCTGATTCAGACAGACAACCAGGTAGCCATGTTTTATGTGAACAAACAGGGCGGGACTGGGTCCAGAATCCTTTCCAGTTCATACTGCTAGACCAGTCCAGACAAACGGGTTATGCACCCCTGCCAGCAGATCTTGGAGACAGAGAATTCTACCAGAGCTCTGATAGGCTGGAGCCTGGTGATATAATCCTACCCCTAGGGGTCTCCCTCAGTTTTTCTCTGTCTCCAGCAGATCTGGATGCTTTTTTTTTTTTGCTCCTTCAAAAAATTTAAAATGCTTTTTTCTTTGTGATTTCTCTTGGAGAGATTATCCCCTGAGTTGCCAGTGTACTTATCTGAGCACCAGGATGATTCCAGCTGAAGCTCCTGTGTCCTGTCACAGTAGAGATCGCTGATGTGCAGACTCCCCAGCACTAGTCATGAGGGCTATTTAGCTGGATGGTAAGCCTCCTAAAATCCAGTCCCTGGGGCTGATTTTAGTGGTGAGGCAGCTGGCAGTGGTTTGAGCAGCGGTCCGTGGCTTCTCTGCACTTTCGGTACTGTGAGTACAGAAACTGTCTTTCTCCCACTGCTGTCTGCAACTCTGTGGTAACTCGATTTATTTTTCTTGATTTTTCAGCGATTTTAGGCATTTCTCTCATGCCTGCAACCCTCCCACCTTCTCCTTTGACTTTTTAAGTTAATTCCCTTAGCTTTTGGGGGTTTTAATTCACTCTTTTTTGAGGTTTATTTTTGCCGGCGGCCATTTTGAATAGCTAATGAGCCCCGGTTTTTGGCGGGAAGCCAGATTCCTTCTCTACTGGCTTCTAACAGCTCTATTGCTGTTTAAGTTTTTTTCCACAACACTTGCTAGCTGTGAGTTGTGAAGGGGTTCCTTTTTTCTCTGCCTATGTATTAACATAATGCATAAAAAGTACGGAAGGCATGGATAGAGAACAGGATGCAATTCAGAGCCACAGTACAATGCTAAGACACTGACCACTGGTGCAGGGCTCATGGGTTCCATCCCCCACTGTGCCCAACAAACATGGCTGGCTGAGGCATTACCTATTATGGGGAATATTGTTAAATGCCTGTTCCTGTGGGACAGAGTTATTTTTTTTTAGTTCTCACTATGCCTTATTCAGGTTTACGCTGCATAGGCTGTCCGAAGAAACACAGGGACCTCATGAATCAGCTGTGCTCTTCCCCCAGCATCTTGCTTCCCCGGATGAACTTGGGTACTCCTGAGCCTGGCTTCAGTGGAGCTCTCCCTTGGCTTTACGCTGCGCTGAGTCTTTGCCACGAGAGTTTGGACATCCCAGGAAGTTCAGGTATCATTTTCTGAAAGAAAACTGTGAGTAGCCTGTTTTTTTCTTACTTGCCTCAGCTGCTCTGGGATGATTTCAACTGCATCCGGACCGGCTGCCTCTGAGTTTTGAAGTTCCTACTTTAAATTTTTAATCCACAAACTGCAGCCGGGTTACTTTGTACGTCTTACTGGAATATTGTACCTGTCTTATTCAATATACCATTTGATTGGAATTTTAAGTCAGTGTTTTGGATCCTGACTGTTTTGGGCTCGGCCTAATTAAGCATACTCACTGTAATCTTCATACAGCTGGGTTTCAGCTTCTACATCCCTCCCCAGAAACACCTTTCAGCCCCTACCATGGAGGTCTGAGTGGCTGCAGAGGGATCACACTCTAATTTCCCTACTTTCAGTCACTGTAATTGCCTTACCCTGACTTTGAAAGTTTCTCTGTACCAGCACAGTGAATGACTGACAGTTCCCTTCTCAGCTCAGTGAATACCTGACAGTTTTTCTGTGCCAGCGGCCATTTTGTTTTTCTCTTCAGTGTTTCTTTTTGGAGGGAACAGCTCTAGACAGCAGTTTCCACACATTTAAACATGCTGTGGAGGCACGTGGAGTTTCAAAATCCTTTTCTTTGAAGAGTCTTGGGTTTCCCTGAGCCTACCTTGCTAAAAAAAAAAAAACAAACCAAGAAGAGGAAAAGTGGTTTAAGTCTCTACAATGCTTGTTTCTCTGGCTGTATTATATGTGATATGTAATCAGCCGAAGGGGGAATTAATAGATTGCTTGTGTTCCACCTGCACGCTGCATCCCGGAGACTCTTTCCCCATTCCCACTGCGCTGCTAGATGGGTTCATCAGCACCTTATCTCCTCCCTCCTCAGAGCCCCTGCTGCAGGATCTTCCTGCAGGAAAGGATTCAGTCAGCTCCCATGTCGCTTCCACAGCCGCTGGAGGCCACAGCAGCCTTAACTGACAGTGCCTTCCGCACACTCTTCCATCTGACATGACGCCTGTGCCTTTTGGAGTCTTTTGGAATATCTCCTACGCCTGCCCAGTAGCAGGCGAGCATATGGCGTGGTCTCGCAAGTGGTCCCATAAGTCCTCAGACCTTAGAGCAGTACGTCCTCCTTGGGGCGTTGCATGTGCCTTGCGGCGTACTATGGATATTCAAGAAGACTTTAAATCTTCGGAGGTCAGCCCTGACTCGTTGGAGTACGGAGATGGGGAATATTCTCTGTCTGTTTTCTTCGCTGATGGTTCTCAGCCTTTTTCGGTAAGAGGAGTTGCCGGCTCTAATCACACAGGTGATCGAGTCGCTCCCCCTAGCCGACATGCCTGCTCCACCGGATTCTCAAATCCGGTTGCAGCTGGATCACATTTTCCAGAGCATTCGTACGGCACGCGGTATTGGTCAGTTATACCCTTGGTCTCCCTTTCACTTGGATCGTTGGCTGACATACCCGACAGTTGATGCATTCTGACCAGAGTCATCAGGCATACCACACTTCCGGTTGAGGGCGGAGAGGCGCTCCGCGACCAGCAAGACCTAAAGAGTTGGGAGGCTGCTAAAGACCGGTTTTCCTTCGCCCGCTATTTCCTTCTTGCAGGTGTGCGGAGGTCTAGCAGCTCGGGCCTCCCTTCAATGGATTCAGCAGCTTCCCGGTGTTCCCGAGTTGGTTCATTTCGAATCCATCGCTGCATTCCGGGCAGAAGCATTCTGTGATCTCTTGCGGCTGTCAGCTCGCTTCCTAGCACCGGTGTCGGTAGCTCGGAGATGGCTCAGCCTGCGTCAATGGGCAGAGGATGTTGCTTCATTTAAAGGCTCCAGCGTTTAGATGCCATTCGTCCCGGTCCACCGTTGGATGGAGGACTTGGCCGTTACTCTGTCTATTTTGGGATGCTTCAGGTCCTGGATTTTCTAGGGGCTGGGTGCGACACTCGTAGGGGACGGGTGTTTCTACCTCAGGAACGTTTTCAGAAGTTCTCTCTTCAGCTCCGCCGCTGCTTGGATCAAGTGGCGCCTCGGCCTTGGGGCTACCTTCAACTCTTGGGGTCCATGGCAGCAACGATAGCCCTTGTTCCGTGGGCAAGAGCGCTCATGCGCTGCTTGCCGATGGCGCTTCTATCTCGTTGGTCGCCGGTATCGGAGAGTTATCGAATCCGGTTGCTTTTGCTTCTGCCGGTGCGCCGCAGTCTCCGCTGGTGGCTTCAGGCACACAATCTTCTACGGGCGGTCCCTCTGGAGTCTCTGCGCTGGATCTTGGTGACGCCAGTCGCCGACCTCTCCGGTTGGGGAGCGCCTTGCGGCTTGGCCTCGGCGCAGGGGAGTTGGTCACCTCGCGAAGCCCAAGGGTCTATCAATCGTCTCAAGACGCGGAAAGTGCGCTTCGCCCTTCTTCAGCTTCAGCCTCTTCTGTGGCGGTGTGCGGTTCGGATCCTGTCCTACGCCACGACGGTTGCTTACCTAAGCCACCTAGGCGGCACGCAATGTCTGGATGTCTCGCAGGAGAGGCGTTTGCTCCTCCCGTGGGCGGAGGAACTTCTTCAGGCTGTCGACCCAGCACATCGCAGGCGTGAACAATGTGTAAGCCGATTTTCTCAGCCAGCATTCTCTGGAGCCCGGGGGCTGGGCTCTGCAGCCGGATGCGTTCCGGTCCATTGTTCGCCTGTGGGGACTACCGACCATGGATCTAATGGCTACGGCGCAGACTGCCAAGGCTTCGCTGTACTTCGGCCATTGGAGGGACGAGGGAGCGCACGGCATGGATGCGCTCTCAATCGTGGCCGATTCATCTTCTCCTGTGTGTTTTCCCTCCCTGATCCGTGATATGCATGGTTCTCCAGCGGCTTCGAGACCGTCGCGACCCTGTGCTCCTGCTGGCTCCGAATTGGGCTCGCGGACCATGGTATGCGGATCTCTTCCGTCTGTCTGGGGCGTCGCTGCTCCGCCTCGAGGTGTTGCTCGGCCTTCTGATTCAGGGACCAGTGGAGATGGAAGACCCGGCTCCTTACTCGCTTACGGCCTGGCAATTCCACGCCGCCGGTTTGCTCGCTACAGCTATTCGCCTAGCGTGGTCGTGACACTTCTCGCGGCGCGGCGGTCTACCACGACGCTGACTTACGCTCGGGTTTGGCGTCTCTTGATGGTTGGTGTTCGCGAAATAACCTCTCACCCTGGCGTTGCGGTGTTCCGGACATCCTGTCCTTTTTACAGGCCGGAGTGGATAAGGGATTAGCGCTCGATTCCTTGCGAGTACAAGTGGTCGCCTTAACTTGTTTTCGGGGTCCTATACCGGGGCGATCGATAGCTTCGCATTTGGACGTGTCTCGGTTCCTCCGCAGAGTTAGGCCTTCCGGCCTCCTCTGCGTTCGCCTGTACAGGCGTGGGCTCTCGTGCTTGTCCTCTGTGCCCTCGTTGCTCCTCCCTTTGAGCCTCTGAGGGCATGTTCTCTTCTAGATTTGACTCTGAAGGCAGTCTTCTTGGTGGCCATAACTTCGGCACGCCGTGTTTCTGAGCTCCAGGCTCTCTCGTGTCGACATCCCTATCTCTCGTTTTCCTCCGAAGGCGTTTCTCTGTGAACTGTCCCTTCCTTTGTTGCCCAAAGTGCTGACGCCGTTCGCTGTTGACTAGCCTCTTTTCTTTCCGTCTTTTCCAAAGGTGCAGTGTGACAGTGGTCGGTCTCCGTTGCGGGCGATGGACCTTACGAAGGTTCTTTTTCGGTATCTGGGGGTCGCGGGACCCTTCCATATGACTATTGCTCTTTTGTCTTGTTCGCGGGTTCTCGTCGGGGATCCGCAGCCTCCGAATCTACCATTTCTTGATGAGTTACGGAGGCCATTGAGGCGGCGTACCTTCTTCTGGGAGAGCCAGCTCCACCGGGACTCTGTGCTCACTCCTCTCCGGTGCAAGCAACTTTGTAGGCCGGAAGGTCTCATGTAGTTCCTCTCGATATTCGCCGGGCGGCAACTTTGTCGGTCATTATAGGTTGGACGTTCATGCCCGTCAGGAGGTCCGTTTTGGAGTTGCTGAGCTGTCGGCGGCCTTACCCCCACCCCTTGAAAGCAGGTAGCTTAGGTACTGCCCGTTTGTCTGGACTGGTCTAGCAGTATGAACTGGAAGGAGAAATTTCACTTACCGTTAATTTCCTTTCCTGGAATACTGCTAGACCAGTCCAGGACCCGCCCTGCTGTTGGTTGGAATGCCGCTGGTGCGGTGCAGCCGCCGACCGCGGTTCTTCTCTTTGCCGGTATGCCTCGCCATGGGCAGTCCATGGGTTCGTAGGTGGATACTGTTTTCAGCTCTAGGGAGTTCTTCGGCTTTCTTGTATATAGTTCACTTGAGACCCTCTGGGGTGATGTTACAGTTCATGTTGCATTAGCTTGTGGACGTAACTGAGGGAGACCCCTAGGGGTAGGATTATATCACCAGGCTCCAGCTTATCAGAGCTCTGGTAGAATTCTCTGTCTCCAAGATCTGCTGGCAAGGGTGCATAACCCGTTTGTCTGGACTGGTCTAGCAGTATTCCAGGAAAGGAAATTAACGGTAAGTGAAATTTCTCCTTGTTGGGAGGCTCAGGACCTTTGTTCATTTGTCCTCAAGCACAACATGCTCCTCAAGGCTGTGTACCTTCCAGGCCAGGACAACTGCCTGGCCGACAGATTAAGCAGAATTCTGCAGCCCCACGAGTGGCAGCTGCATCCTTCAGTAGTTCAGAAGATCTTCCTAAAATGGGGTTTCCCTTTGGTAGATCTCTTTGCCAGCCCAATGAACAAGCAACTGCCAAAATTCTGCTCCAGGCAACCGCATCCTCTGGGAATAGCAGCAGATGCTTTTCTGATTCCATGGTCTCAGGGCCTCCTGTATGCGTTTCCTCCCACGCCCTTGGTGGCCTGAACTCTCTTCAAAATTCTTAAGGACAAGGCTTTGGTCCTGCTGGTGGCTCCCAGGTGGCCGAGACAGCCTTGGTTTCCTCTTCTGCTTCAACTGGCGGTGGATCCCCCACTGCCTCTGGGGTTGCAACCCGACCTTCTCTCACAGGAGCAGGGTTTCCTTCTGCACCCCAATCTCAAAGCTCTCAATTTGATGGCCTGGAGGCTGCAAGGGTAGTTTTGGCTCCCTGGAGCCTACCTCAGGAAGTTGAGGAGGTTGTCGTAGCCTCTAGGAAACAGTCCACTAGGAAAACCTATGCTCTCAAATGGAAAAGATTTTCTGTGTGGTGTCAGCTACTTACAGAGGATCCTTTCTCCTGTACTGTGCCAGTAGTGCTTCAGTACTTACTGCACTTATCCAATCAGGGACTTAAGTCCAATTCTGTTCGGGTCCACCTCTCAGCTCTAGCAGCTCACCACTCACTGGTGGAGGGACATTCTCTGTCAGGTCACCCCTTGGTGTCCCGCTTTCTCAGGGGCTTGCTTTTGGTCAAGCCTCCAATCCGTCCTCCTGCCCCTGAGTGGGAGTTGAATGTGGTCTTGCAGCAACTGACCCGCCCACCTTTTGAGCCGATGGCTACTTGTCCACTACGCTTCCTATCCTGGAAGACACTCTACCTGATAGCCCTTACCTCGGCTAGGCGAGTGAGTGAGCTTCAGGCCCTGGTCTGTGATAGGCCTTACACCAGGATTTATAGGAACAGGGTAGTCCTTAGGACTTATACAAAGTTCCTCCCAAAGGTTGTATCCTCTTTCCACCTCAATCAGGAGGTGCTTCTTCCAACATTCTTCCCTAGGCCTCATGCAAGCCAGGCTGAAGCAGTCCTGCATACCTTGGACTGTAGGAGGGCCTTATCCTTCTACCTTGACCGTACGCAGGGGCATAGGAGGGCTACTCAGCTCTTCGTATCCTTTGACCCTAATAAGTTGGGGTTGGCTATGTCCAAGCGTACCTTGTCCATCTGGGTGGCTGACTGTATCACCTGGGCTTACAAGGCGGCTGACCTTCCTTTGTAGGATCGGGTCACGGCCCATCGTGTCAGGGCAATGGCTGCCTCAGTGGCTCATCTCCGCTCTGTGCCCTTGGTAGACATCTGCAGGGCTGCAACTTGGTCTTCAAGTCAGACATTTGCGGCCCATTACTGTCTGGAGAGGGAGTCCCGTAGGGACAGTGCTTTTGGCCAGGCAGTACTCCGGAATCTCTTTGAGGTTTAGGCAACTCCTGCCCTCTGTTGGGCTACCGGTGGAGGTTGTGTCCTTGAAAAGCCTTTCTTTGCTGCTGAGACTAGAGGGAGTACTCTTGTTCAGCCTGGGTTCCTCGGTAGCCCAGAGCTAGGGAGTCACCCATATGTGAGGACTAACGTCCTGCTTGGTCCTGGAGAAAGAGTAGTTACTCACCTGTAACAGGTGTTCTCCAGGAGCAGCAGGAATCAGTCCTCACAACCCTCCCTCCTCCCCTTGGAGTTGCAGTTGTATATAGTTTATTTTTTTCATTTTTGTGTGCTGTTCTTAGCTATGTCATTTGACTGAGTTAAGCTGGCACCTTTAGGCGGGAAGGGAACCGCGCATATGTGCCTGCATTCCCAAAGGCTTTCATAGAAAGCTGGGGAAATGCTCCGCTGGGGCTTCATCGGCGCCGATGACACCCATATGTGAGGACTGATTCCTTCTGCTCCTGGAGAACACCTGTTACAGGTGAGTAACTACTCTTTCTTCTCTGTCATTAATTTTCAATGGAGTCACTGGTGTTATATAACATTACGTAGAAAATTTAATTTTAGTAGGACCCATGTCTGCCATTACAAAACCAGAAGTGATGTAAATAACATCTCGAGGTGCATCGTTTCTGACAAACAGGTAAAAGTAAGGATAGCCTAAGTAATATATAAATTGATTAAATTCAAAGTATTTGGCATTTTAGGCTTTGCGATCAAATTAGAGCAATAAATTAGAAAGAAATAATAATTCCTGGGATTTGTCAGGCGATCCCTGGTAAATCCTGAGGCGACCCCCATGGGGGTCCCGACCCACAGGTTGAGAACCGCTTCTCTAGAGTCTCCAGTCTCGAAGGCATTAATGGCCGAAGCAAGCCTGTTCGGCTGGGGGGCGCACTTCGAGGGGCATTATGCGCAGAGCCAGTGGGCAGAACAGGAGAGGACGTGGTCAATCAACAGGTTAGAGTTGAGAGCGGTCACTCTAGCTCTGAGGGCCCTTCAGCGGTGGCTGGGGGGGAATGCTGTCCAGGTGTTGTCGGACAACGCCACGGCGGTGGCTTACATCAATTGGCAAGGTGGCACAAGCAGGCGTGGCCCTCAAGGAAGCGGACGAGTTACTCCGGTGTGCCGAGTCACATCTGGAAGCTTTATCAGCAGCACATGTGGCGGGAGTGGACAATGTGACCGCCGATTTTTTGAGTCGAGTAAAGGTGGACCCAGGAGAGTGGGTACTCAATCAGGAGGTGTTCGATTTGCTGGTGCAACGCTGGGGAGCTCCGGTGATGGACCTCATGGCGACGTGCGCATCAGCAAAAGTGGAAAGATTCTTCAGCAGACGACGAGAAAGGATGTCAGAAGGGCTGGATGCCCTAATACAAAGGTGGCCGGAGGAGCAGCTTCTATACATTTTCCCACCGTGGGTACTGATAGGGCGAGTGTTGCAGCGCATAGAGAGACACAGGGGGCTCATAGTTTTGGCGGTGCCAGATTGGCCAAGGAGGCCTTGGTATGCAAACTTAATGCGGCTGCTAGTGGAGTCCCCGTGGAGGCTACCGATAAGGAAGGACCTGCTGTCGCAGGGGTCCGTTAACAATGCCGCAGGTGGATCAGTTCTCTCTTACGGCTTGGCTCTTGAAAGGGCAAGGTTAAGAGCCAAGGGGTACTCGGCTGAGGTGATTGCAATGCTGTTAAGATCTAGGAGGAGGTCCAAGTCGTTGGAGAATATCCGGGTCTGTCGGATTTTCGAAGCTTGGTGTGATGACAGGCGGATTAGGGCGTTAAGGGCATCTGTACCGCAGATGTCGTTTTTGCAGGATGGTTTCGATAAAGGGATGGCGGCAGCTTCTCTTAAGGTACAGTTGGCAGCGCTCTCTTGTTATTGAGGAAAGGTAAAAGGGAGGTCACTGGGAATGCATCCAGAGTTGAAGAGATTTTTGAAGCAGCTTCGCTTTTGAGACCGCCGCGCAGGGTTTCGGTTCCCATCTGGGATTTGAACGTAGTCCTGGAGGCGCTGGCTCGGGAACCATTTGAGCCCTTAGCGAAGACGAAAGTGAAGGACCTTACCCTAAAGGTGGTGTTTTTGGTTGCTATCTCTTCGGCTAGGAGGATTTCAGAGTTGCAAGCATTGTCGTGTAGAGCACCTTTTTTGGTTTTTGAGGGCAACAAAGTGGTGTTGAGGACGGTGCCCTAGTTTTTACCGAAGTTAGTGTCGGCTTTTCACGTGAATCAAGTGGTGTCGTTGCCAGTGTTTCAGAAGGCAAGGAAAGGCAAGGATGGGGTTCAGCTACATAAGTTAGATGTTGGCAGAGCCTTAAAGTATTTGCAGAGGACAGCGTCGTTTCGTAGGACCGACAGATTGTTTGTGTTATTTGGTGGTTCGAAGCGACGTGAGCAGGTGTCTAAGTTGTCTATTGCTAGGTGGATTAAGGAAACGATAGCTTCAGCCTATCTGTTGAAAGGTAGGGTAGTTCCAAAGGGTTTGAAAGCGCATTCGACAAGGGCACAAGCTGCTTCATGGGCGGAGTTTAGTTTGGTGCTGGCAGTGGAAATCTGTAAGGCAGCGACGTGGTCATCATTGCATACGTTTGTGAAGCATTACAAGATTGATGTTCAAGCAGAAAGGGACTCTAGTTTTGGAGCGGCGGTGCTTCAGGCTGGTCTAGCAGGGCCCTCCCGTTAAAGTGTTACTGCTCTGTTACATCTTCTTCTCTGCTCTGGTACAAACTGATTCTCCAGGCACAGGCAAGCAGGAAGCAGGCATCCATACTCAGTGAAGCAACAAAGCATCTCCAGGAACAAGCAGGAATGAGTCTTCACATATGGGTATCGTCGGTACCGACGGAGCCTGCGCGGGAACGCTCCCCATCGTCCAATAAGAAAGCTTTTGGGAGCATCCCACAGCGCCTGCGTGCTGCCTTCCCGCCTTCCCGCCTTTCCCAACCGCCTCTCTCCAGTTCTTCTTTTCCGCGGAGCCAGCAGGTCATGTTCCTGTCACCGCTGAAGAAGTTCTTTATTTTTTCTTAATTCTTTTATGTCACGTCTGCCTTCTTTGATGTCGGACCGGTACCGCCGGTCTTTTCTTTTCTTTCTTTCAAAAAAAAAAACAATTTATCTTTTCGTCACTGTGCATTTTCAGTTTTTGGGCCTTAGGCCTAAAAATTTTTTTCCTCATGGAGAAGCCCGCCTCCGGGTTCAAAAAGTGCACAAAATGTGGCGGTACTATTTCTGTCACCGACACCCATGACTGGTGTCTAAAATGTTTGGGGCCTGACCATTCCATCACGGATTGTGTGTCCTGTACCATGATGTCTAAAAGAGGTCGGCAGAACCGAGCAGCCAAGCTCAGTACCCTGTTTCCCTCTGATGCAGCTTCGGTGGCGACGTCTTCCAGGGCTGCTTCTTCCTCTCATGGATCTCAGGTAACCAAGCATAAATCTAGCCGGTCCTCGAAGGGTAGATCTCCCTCTAAGCATCCAGATGCCTCCGGGCTTGCCCTCGAGGATTCCGCACCGGCAAAATTACCCCGGAGGGAAGCTCTGGCTTCCAAAGCGTTATCTATGGGATCACAGGTTGACATCGATGGCTCGGCCTCGACAGATCACCTGTTGCCGTGTTTAGGGGTACCGGTGGCTCCCACTGGTACCGACATCCAGACATTGGTGGCGTCGATGGATCAGCAGATTCTGGCCATGCAGCGCACCCTTTCGGCATTCATACAGGCTGCGACGCCTCCGGTACCACAACAATCCCCGTTGTCGGTACCGGCTCCGACACCGGCATCACTCCCGGTGCCGGTGCCAGTACCGGTGCTTTCAAATGGAAAAGATTTACCATTGGGCTCTACAGGAGCATCCAGACAGGCGATACTTCGATTCCTCTGAAGACTCTGATGGTTCTGTCGAGGCATCGATACTTCTTCCTCAGGATCCTTCTTCTCCTAAACGAAGAATGTCTCCTCCAGAAGACTTGTCTTTTCAAGACTTCATTAGAGAAGTGGCTAGGGGCCTCTCCATCACAGTGGCCCCTGAGTCAGAACCTAGAGCCAAGGAGTTAGATATTTTACAATATCCTAAAACTCCTAAAGAGGCAGCTACTTTACCTGTCCATGAGATTCTGTATGATCTCATCTTGAGGATGTGGGAGACACCTCTTACCACCTCTCCTCATTCTCGCAGGCTAGACACCATGTATTGTGTCCCTCCTTGTCCTGGCTTCCACAAGACTCAGCTTCCTCACCACTCTATTGTGGTAGAGTCTGCCATGAGAAAAATAAAGAGTGCAAAGAGACACTCATCTAATCCTCCAGGGCGTGAATGCAGGACCCTAGATGCTTTTGGCCGAAGGGTTTTCCAAGCTTCTATGCTAGCTGCCAGGATCAACTCCTATAGTCTCTATATAGGGATGTTTCTAAAAGAAGTCACAGATCCATCTGCAGACTTTAACCACTTTTATAAAAGGCAGGAGTTTCTCACTTGGCTCAAACATGCCCAAGATGCCTCCAAATTTTCCAACCGTGCAGCCTTTGACTCTTTTGAGTGTGTAAGCAGAGCTTCGGCTATTGCCATAGGGGCACGCAAAATTGCTTGGCTACAAGCTTCTGATTTGGAGCTCTGGGTACAAGATGAATTAGGGAATATCCCTTGTACAGGTGAAAACCTTTTTGGTAAGGATTGGCAAGCAAAGGCCAATCAGATGGATGCTGAAAACTCTGCTTTGGATCGACTTTCAAAGTCTACCTCTGCTCCTGTTAAGAAAATATTGTTCAAAAAGACATCTTTTTCCAAAAAGGGAAGATACTATCCTGCTTATAGTCAGCAGGCATCTTCTGCAGGTCGTTTTGCTGCAAAGCGTCAGCAACCACCTAAACAGGCCAAATCAAAGGCTGCTAGGCCTGCCATGATCCAGCAGCCTCAGCCTCCTCAGGGCCTTTGACTTGCAGCTAGAGAACTTAGCCTTTCTGGCTCTGGAAGAACCAGAGCCCCTTACCATTCCAGGAATGTTGACTTACTTTGCTCCCAGATGGGAACAAATCACAGCAGAGCAATGGACACTCTCTATCATAAGGGAAGGGTTCAAGCTTCATTTCTTAAGCCTTCCCCCTCACACCATAGTGAAACAGTTCAATTCTCCAACATCTCTCCTCGACCTTCTGGGTCAGGAGATTGCCACCCTTCTTGCCCAAGGGGCAATAGAAGAAGTACCTCTTCTTCAGCAAGGCACAGGGTTCTACTCCCCTTATTTTCTTATTCCAAAGAAAACAGGGGGCTACAGACCCATCTTAGATCTCAGAGAATTGAACAAATTTCTATTCAAGGAGAAATTCAAGATGATTTCTCTTGGTGCTCTGCTTCCATATCTTCAGAGTCAGGATTGGCTTTGTTCTCTAGATCTCAAGGATGCGTACACCCATGTCCTCATCCATCCAACACACAGAAGGTTCCTTCGGTTCCTTGTTGGAGAAAAGCACTACCAATACAGGGTGCTTCCTTTCGGTCTGGCCTCTGCACCAAGTGTGTTCACGAAATGCATGGCAGTAGTAGCTGCATTTCTACGCACCCTGGGAATATTCGTTTTCCCATATCTGGACGACTGGCTCATTCGAGCTCCCTCTCAGTCAGAGGCCAAGACTTTTCTAACCTGCACAATGCGTGTCCTTCAGTATTTGGGACTGGTAATAAACATCCCAAAATCCAATCTCACCCCTACTCAATCTCTGGAGTTTATAGGGGCTGTCCTGGATACCACAACTGCAAGGGCCTATCTTCCTCAGGCTCGTTGCCTACGCTTGGTGCAGTTAGCCTCCCAAATACAGTTAAAGTCCCATTTAACTGCTCGGGAAATGTTACAACTCTTAGGCCACATGGCATCCACCGTGCATGTGGTTCCATATGCTCGCCTTCACATGAGGGCAGCTCAATGGACTTTGTCCACCCAATGGACTCAGTCATCAGGTTGCCTGTCAGACAAAATAGCAAACTCTAATCGCCTTTTTTGGTCTCTCCAGTGGTGGAAGTCCTCTCAAAACCTGTTGCTGGGCTCCCCTTTTCAGCAGTCACTTCCCCAAGCAACCCTTACAACAGATGCCTCTCCAATGGGTTGGGGAGCTCATCTGCAAGATCTCTCCACCCAGGGCATCTGGTCTCCACAGGAGACTTCTCTACACATCAATCTCTTGGAACTCAGAGCAATTTTCTTAGCTCTGAGTGTTCCACTCCCTGCTCAGCTACAGGACAGTCCTCATCCACACGGACAACCAAGTAGCCATGTTCTATGTGAACAAGCAGGGAGGGACTGGCTCTCTGTCGCTTTGCAACGAAGCTTTGCGACTGTGGGCCTTCGCCAGACAGCATCAGATTCATCTTATGGCAGTATATCTTCCAGGCGTTCAAAACTCATGGGCAGACAGACTCAGTCGAGTTCTGCTTCCACACGAGTGGTCCCTCCACATGGACCAGGTAGCCAGGATTTTTCGAATTTGGGGAACCCCGGACATAGAACTCTTTGCAAGTCCGTGGAATGCCAAACTTCCCCGGTTCTGTTCCAGAATTCCGTGTCAGGGAGTTCAGGCCAAGGATGCCTTCCTTCTTCACTGGGGTCAAGACTTCCTTTATGCCTGTCCACCCATTCCCCTAATTCCCAAAACACTTTTCAAGCTTCAGAGAGACCGCGGTTCCATGATCCTCATAGCACCACATTGGCCACGCCAAGTGTGGTACCCTCTACTTCTGCATTTCTCTCATGCTCCCTCCCTGGAATTGGGCTCTGCACCAGATCTTCTATCCCAGGAAGACGGAACGTTGTGGCACCCAAACCCCCAGACTCTCCATCTCAGGGCCTGGTTGCTGAAGGCCTAGATCTTCAAGTTTTTCATCTCTCTCAGCAAGTCAGAAATATTCTTCATGCTTCTAGAAAGCCTTCCACTAGACGTTCTTATGCTTTCAAATGGAAAAGATTTACCATTTGGTGTTCAGAGAAGGGTCTTAACCCTCTTGCAATACCTCTGAATTCTTTACTAGGGTATCTTTTGCATCTATCCCATGCAGGCCTTAAAACAAATTCAGTAAGAGTCCATTTGAGTGCTATTGCAGAGTCCCTCGAGCCTCTCAATGGACAGCCTATTTCCTCTCATCCTCTTATAGCAAGATTCATGAGAGGCCCTCTTTTAACTAAACCTCCCATTAGACCACCTCCAGTGGCATGGGACTTAAATCTGGTTCTTGGCCAGCTTATGAAGCCACCCTTTGAACCTTTAGCCACCACCTCCTTGAAATTTCTTTCTTGGAAGGTTATCTTTCTCATTGCAGTCACCTCAGCACGTCACATCAGTGAGTTGCAAGCCTTGGTGGCTAATCCTCCTTATACAAGGTTCCATCATAATAAGGTAGTCCTCAGGACCAATCCACACTTTATGCCCAAAATGGTCTCGCCTTTTCATCTGAATCAAGAGGTATACTTACCTGTCTTTTTTCCCGGACCTCATGCATCAAGTGCAGAGAGGAATTTTCATACTTTGGATTGTAAAAGAGCTCTCGCCTTTTACTTACAAAGAACACAGCAACATAGAAAGTCTTCTCAACTCTTTGTTGCTTTTGATCCTTCCCATTTAGGACTTCCAGTTTCTAAGAGAACACTGTCCAACTGGATTGCTCAGTGTATTTCTTTCGCCTACCAGAGTAGGAACCTTTCTCTGGAAGGCCATGTCACAGCTCACAATGTGAGGGCCATGGCAGCCTCAATGGCTCATCTAAACTCTGTGTCCCATCGACCAAATCTGTCGAGCGGCCACCTGGGCCTCGGTTCATACCTTCACAGCCCATTACTGTTTGGACAAGGACTCCCGCCGGGATGCCTCGTTTGGTCAGGCTGTTCTCAAACATCTGTTCCATTCCTTATCAACTACCCACCTACCCTGGTTGGATGCCAGAGATCCATGGGGGGAGGTGGAGCCCTTTTCAAGGACACACAACTCTGGGGTCTCTCCCTGGCATCTGCAGCTAGGGAGTCCCCATATGTGAAGACTCATTCCTGCTTGTTCCTGGAGATAGCACAGTTACTTACCTGTAACAGGTGATCTCTGGGAACAGCAGGAATAAGTCTTCACAACCCACCCACCTCCCCTAGGAGTTGTATCTCTCTATCTATCTTTCCTTCCGTCTCTCTATCTCTGTCTCAGCTTTAAAACTCGAACTGGAGAGAGGCGGTTGGGAAAGGCGGGAAGGCAGCACGCAGGCGCTGTGGGATGCTCCCAAAAGCTTTCTTATTGGACGCTGGGGAGCGTTCCCGCGCAGGCTCCGTCGGTACCGACGATACCCATATGTGAAGACTTATTCCTGCTGTTCCCAGAGATCACCTGTTACAGGTAAGCAACTGTGCTTTCTCTCAGCTGTGGGAGAGCTGGCACAAGGCTCAGTCTGGGGACTGGACCTTTGAGTGTGACTACATACCTCTGCTGTCTGTGGAGAAATCCTCTTTACAGATAAGCAGCTACGCCATCTCTGAGTAAAGTACTGGGGATCACATAGACCAATGTTACAAATTGCAGCTCTGTGCAGTACAAACCTTGAGACTGTACAGTAGCATCATGCACATTTTCAGTTATAAAAGGCTTGCAACTCTGTTTCTTCTTTCTGTTTCACAGTTTTGGTTTGAAAATGTAAAGTTTCGACAGCTTCAAAAAGAGAAATTCCAAATAAAAAATGATGGGCAAGTCACCTGTCACTTCTTCTTCATTCCCAAACTGAATGACACCCAGTATTGCAAACCATGGCTGCGAGCTGAGCCCTCTGAAGGTTATCTGGAACCTAGTAAGTATTCTTTAAGGTAGAATCTCTGCAGTTCCCAACTTCTAGCTCTTAAGCTGTGTATCTTTCTCCTTTAGAGTTCTTCTCCCTTCAAATTAGTCAAGGGCAGAAAATTCCTGGCTGCCAAAAATTAGGGGTGTGGTAAGAGTAGAGGAAAAGGGAAGAGGGGTATAGGGCAGAACAAAAGGGAAGGGATGGATTTAGAGAGAAGATAAAGAGAGGGGAAAGTGCAGGGAGAGAAGAGTGGAAAGGTAGGAGAAGATGTGAGAGCGTGCCAGGGAAGTAAAGACGATAGGGGGAGAGTGCAAGAAGGAAGAGGGGAGGGTGTGAAAGAGGTGGGGAGAGTGCACCGATATATGGCAGGAAAGGAGAGAGAATGGCCAAGAGTAGAGTGGGGGGGATGGTGCAGTATGGTGGGAGGGAAAGGGAGTGAGTACAGTGGGATAGGGGAGAGTGCAGGGGAGCAAGAATGCTACATGCCAAGACACACACACAGACCCCAGTACATACTGCAAACACGTACATACCCCCAACACATACACACATCACCCGACACCCCTCATGACACACACAGATTTATATATTCTGCTAACATGTCGTGCACACATGCACATATATATACACACATATATATTTACACACACACATATATATATATATCATACACACACCTATATATTTATACACACATACACATTCCTCCTACTATCTGACATCTCATCTTCATATCCTCACACATAAACATCTAAACTCCTGCTGGAAGAGATATGCAGATCATACTACTGATACACACACACATCATCAGTCACTGCCCACAGTATGCTCACACATCCCCCTACTCAGGCATACTTGCCATAGCTGTTTCAACCAAGTCAGTCATAGAGATATGCCTGAGTCTGTGAATGGAGAAAGGGAAATCCCACTATTGTCACACTGTCAAGTGTGCACTTTTCAATTTGCATATTTAGAATTTGTATATTAGAATTGTTTGGAGAATTTTTATATATTCTTGCTTGGAGGACTGTATGCTTAGAAGTGAAGATTTTAGTTATAAAAATACTGGAAAAGTGACATAAAAATGCAAATAAGTGTATAAATTAATAACCTATTTTAAGACCCTGTAGGTTAAGGTTAGGATAAATGCTGTGATTAATCCAGTTTTTTGTTTTGTTAGCAAAGGAATATGCTAAAGGCACTTTTTGGAGCCATCCCATTACTAAAATAATGTTTTACCTGCAGAAATGGACTATTTGAAAATTGCCCAACTTGGGTGTGGGTAAAAGTACCCATGTTGAGCTGAGATATTCCCAGGGCTGGTCCATGGACTAGATGGCCACCTAGAGCAGCAGATCCTGGTGGGCAGCACCGCGACCCCCCTTCACCATGCTTTGAAACAGCAGCAGAGCAAGCTAATTCGATGCTGTGGTGAGCCTTGAAGCATGTGCGTGCACTCATGGCCTGCTGCTCCTGCTCCCTCTGACAGGAGGTTTGCATTGGAGGGAGCTGGAGTGGCAGACCATGAGTATGGAGAAATTTTACTTACCGTTACTTTCCTTTCCTGGAGTCCTGCTAGACCAGGCGAGACAAGTGGTTATTTCCTACCAGCAGATGGGAGAGAAAAGAAAGTAAAACTATGCCGTGACATCACCACTGGCATAAAACCTAGCACAGCTAGAGGGAGAACTCAGTATTTTCGTAACAAGCAATGGAAGGTAGTCAGATCCTCCCAAGGAACCCCTCAACAAAGACAACTATATATAATCTCTGCATGGTACGTAGGAACATATATACAGAAGGTTGCAGTCCAAGGCACAAGGCTGAATGGGGCGGGTCAGGACTGGTCTAGCAGAACATAAGGAAAAGAAATTAACAGTAAGTAAAATTTCTTTTTCCAACCAGTCCAGACTAGTGGGATGTACCAAAGCTACTCCATCCCAGAGCGGGAAGAAAGTGCAATGGAAGAACACCCAAGCCAAACCGCGTGGCCACTTGGACATACATGTCTAGCCAGTAGTGCCACGCGAAGGAGCCAAGGAGGATCAAGTAGCCACCCTGCAATTGTTCAAGGGTGACGCACAAGATGACACCGCCCAGGAAGCTGCCTGGACCCAAGTCAAATGAGCCTTGAGGTCTCGGGAAACATGCCTACCCTGCATCAGGTGGGCTGAGGCGATAGTGTCCTTGATCCAGCGACCTAGGCTTGCTGCGGATGCTGCCTGTCCCTTCCGGTCTCTGGTGAAAGGGACAAAGAAGTGATTGGAAAAATGAAAGTAATCTGTCACTTTCAAGTACCGCAAGAGTACACAACGGAAGTCAACAAAAAGCAAGCCCTTGTCTGGTCTGGTGCATTGGTCCGGTGAAAAGACTGGTAAGAGCCGCATCTGATTGATATGAAAGGGAGAGAGAGCACTTTGGGCAAGAAGGAGGGAACTGGACTTCTCCAGGAACAAGCAAGAAGTCAGTCCTCACTTATGGGTGACATCGGCACTGACGGTGCCCGCGTGGAGCAATTCCCCAGCTTTCAAAGAAAGCCTTTGGAATTGCTACCACGCATCCTTGGTCCTCTTCCTGCCCAAAGGTGCCATCTTGCTCAGTCTCCCTTTTTCCGCGGAGCCCTTCGGACGCACGTCCTCGTCCCTCGGAAACAGTGTTTTTGTCTTCAGCCTCTTGGCCTCTCTTTCCTGTTGCACCGGTCCTCTCCCATCCTCCCCTACGCCTCTGCCTCGGCAGTGGGCTAGAGGACTCAGTTTTTTCCATTTCTTTTAATTTTTTTGCTCTTTTTGCGCCCTTTTATCCTATTGCTGGCCTCAAGGGTCTTCATTCTCACAGGGGCTGTTTTTGCCCCCATGGCCACTGGTTTCAAAAAATGTGACAGATGCTCCAAGAATATGTCCCTCACAGACACCCATGACTGTTGTCTGCGGTGTCTGGGGGCTGACCACAACCCGGAGCTCTGTTCTCATAGAAACATAGAAACATGATGACAGAAAAAGACCACATGGCCTATCTAGTCTGTCCTTCCATATCAACAACTACAACAGTCCACATTTTACCTTTAGAGATCCTCTTTGTTGGTCCCATGCTTTTTTGAATTCAGTTACTGTCCTCATCTCTATCACCTCCACTCTCTATAAGAAAATGTCTGCTAAGGCCCTGCTAAGCCGTAAGCAGAAGTCCGATGACATTTTCCGTTAAGGCAGCCCCGGGGTCTCTGGTGGCTTCCCACTCTGCCGATCCACCACTTGCGGGATCTCCCGTGGTGACTCCACGCCCCAGGCATCACTCCAATTAGGGTTCGCCCGAGGTGGAGCGGTGAAAGAAGAAGACAACCTCGAAGTCGCTGTCGGGGGCTCTGGAGAAGTGCGACCAGTCTCATGCTCGTTCCCTCAGCCCTCCCCGGCATTCCTGAGAGTTGGACAAGGAGTGGCCTCGAAAGGTACCTCGTACGGATACAGAGGCCTCCGGCGATGGCGCCTGGTCTCCCGAGGGTCGTCCCGGTGAGTACCCCCTCTCCTCCACAACAGACCCGGTCACCCCGGCGTCAGTGTCGCAGGGCTCCACTACTGAGTGGGAGGCCCACATGCTGGCACTGGAGCGCAGCGTTTCTGCCTTCCTAGCTGCCCAGCAGGCGCTATTGCCCAGCACGGCTTGTCCGCATCTCGAGACCGAGGGTCCCCCGACGGGGATACCGAAGACTGCTGTGGGAAACCCCTGAGAGACACGTGGGCCTCATTTGGGTCCTTGGCGCCGGTCTCGCTCGCCATCCTGTTCCTCGGGGGCGAGGTCTTCCAAAGTCAGTGCCTCTAGCTCCAAATGGGCCTTGGTTACTGGACAATGGGGATCAGTCTGACTCAGAGTCCTTCTTGAATGTCTCAGGCTGGGAGTCGGACGGGGACACCTCCCCAGAGATCTGCGTCCATAGGGACCTTCTCTCTGACCCATCGCCACCCTCTGCGCAACGGCAATCTCCTCCTGAGGACACCTCTTTTTTTGATGTTCGTGTAGGATATGGCACGGGCCCTCAATCTATCCACGCAGACAGGAGGAACCGAAAACGGAGGAGCTTAATATTTTGCAGTATGAGTCTCCACCTAGGTAGTCACTTACGGTCCATGTGCCGCCCATCTTATCACGGCTGTTCCTCCACATGTGGGAAGCACTCGCCTCAGTCCCCATCATCAGTAAAAGGCTCAATGCCATGTATAGGGTCCACCGGGGCCTGGGATTTCTGAAGACTCAATTTCCTCATACCTCCATGGTGGTTGAATCAGCAATGTGGAAGCAGAAGAGCCCGAAATCACACTCTTCGGTCCTGCCGGGCAGGGAATCCCATGCCCTCAACACTCGCTGGTGCAAGGCTTACCAGGGATCCATGCTGGCATGCCGCATCCAGGCGTATCAGCTCTGTATGGGTATGTTTCTTCGCAACCTCGCCAAAGAGCTCGGTGGTTTCTCCGCAAGCCTCGCAGGCGAACGCCACCTCAGGTTCCAGACCCTCCTGAGGTTGGTCGCTGACTGCTTGAAATACCTTTCCCGCACCGCATACGACTGCTTCAAGCCCTCCACCCGCATGGCAGCGGCTAGCATCGGGGCTCAGTGCCAAGCGTGACTCCAGTCCTCTGACCTGGAACATTGGGTCCAGGAGAAGCTCCTGGACATCCCCTGCCTCGGCGAGCAGCTGCTTGGCAAGTCCGTGGAGGACAAAGCAGCTGAGATTGAGACACAGTTTGTGACTCGCACCCATCTCTCTCGTAAAACATCTTCTCTTCCATGAAAGAAGCAGCACAGCAAAAAGCCTTTCTTCCAGAGGAAGGGGCTTCCCTACCGGGGATACCCACCCTACCCACCTACCCTGGCGCCGACAACCAGTGCTCATGGAAAAGGGGGAGCTCAGGGTCATCGGAAACAGACAGGGCCCAAGACCCAATCGCCAGCGCCACCAAACCTGCTCCAGGATTTTGATGCCGAATGCATAGCCTCTCGCCCTCCCCCTCCCCCCCCCCGGAGGCACTTCCGCCCGTGAGAGGATGCCTGTCCCTTTTCGCCCCCGAGTGGGCAGCCATTACATCAGACACTTGGGTCCTCCAGGTGATCCAGGATGGTTATCGTCTTCGTCTGGACAGACTTCCTCCTCCCTTCTCCCCAGCGGAGCCTACTCAGCTTCCCTCGCACCAGGCTTGCTTGCAACAGGAGGTCGACAACCTCCTCGGCCAGCAAGCGGTTGAAAGGGTCCTACTGCACCTTCGAGGTCGGCGGTTTTACCCCCGGTATTTCCTCATCCCGAAGAGGACAGGGGGGCCTGCGCCCTATCCTCGATCTCAGGAACCTGAACAAGTTTCTGGTACGGGAGAAGTTCAGAATGCTATCGCTTGGCGTCCTGCTGCCCTTCTTATGGCAGGGCAATTGGCTATGCTCCTTGGATCTCAGAGACTCTTGTGCACATATCCTGATCCACCCCAAGCACAGGCAATACCTGTGTTTCAGAGTGCAAGGGGAGCATTATCAGTACAGGGTGCTCCCCTTCGGACTTGTGTCTGCCCTGCGAGTCTTCACGAAGTGCCTGTCAGTGGCCTCAGCTCACCTCCGGCTGCAGGGCATACTCATACTTAGGCGATTGGCTCATCACGGGCACATCAGCAGAGGAGGCTCGCCTTTAGGTGTCGCGCACAGTCGTCGTCCTTGAGCGCCTCGGCTTCCTGATCAACTACTCCAAGTCCCACCTCAAGCTGGTGCAAACCCTGGAGTTCATCAGTGCCCTTCTCGACACAGACCGGGCGACTGTCTTTCTCCCTCAAGCCCTTGCGGATCGGCTCCGCGCCCTGGCAGCCGAGGTCCAAGGCCGGACAAAGGTCTCGGTGTGGGCCATGCTGTACCTCCTGGGGCACATGGCCTTGACCGTCCATGTCGTCCCCGTGCATGCGGGCGGCACAATTTTGCCTCAGGGCGCAATGGGCCCAAGCCTCGGGATGCCTCCGGGACCCCGTCCGGGTCTCCCGCATTCTGTTCAGGTCCCTGGCTTGGTGGCAAAATCCCCGAAGCCTCTTTCGGGGCATGCCATTCCAGACTCAGCAGCATGAGCTCATCTTGACGGTGGACGCCTCACTGTTGGGTCGGGGGGCTCACTGTGGCAGCCTATGCACCCAGGGGCAGTGGTTGCCTGAGGAGTCCCTGCAGCAGATCAACCTGCTCGAGCTCCGAGTGATCAGGTTGGCCCTGAAGGTCTTCGAGTACCACCTGAAGGGCAAGTCGGTGCTTGTGCAGACCGACAACAAAGTTATGATGTTCTACATAAACAAGGAAGGGGCATGGGCTCCCGCCTCCTTTGTCGGGAGGCAGTCCTCCTCCTCTCCTTCGCGGTGCGCCGTGGCATGATCTTAAGGGCTGTCTACCTCGTGGGCCAGGACAACTTCCTCGTGGACAGACTCAGCAGGCTCCTTCGTCCGCATGAGTGGCACCTGAGTCCAGAGGTAGCTCTCCACCTATCCCGCCGCTGGAGGACTCCCATCCATAACCTGTTTGCCAGCCCGGTGAATACGCAGCTTCCCCATTTTTGCGGGCTGATGCCGCACCCCAGCTGGGTGGCCCCAGATGCGTTCCTCCTGGACTGGACCTCCAGGCTTCTGTATGCATTCCCGCCCACTCCTCTTATTGCGAGGACCCTCCACAAGATTCAGCAGGACTAAGCTTCGGTGATCCTCATGGCCCCGACAGCCCTGGTTCCCGCTTCTGCTCCGGCTCTTGGTGGAGCCTTCAGTTCCCCTGGGCAGTGCCCCAGGCCTGCTGACACAGGAGGAGGGATGGGTGCTCCACCCAAGCTTGGCCTCACTATCCCTGATGGCCTTGCGGCTGAACGGGTCTCTCTAGCCTCACTGCATCTCCTGGTGGAGATTGAAGAAGTCCTCGCATTGAGGAAGGACTTGACGAGTTGGGCCTACGCCCTGAAGTGGTGGTGCTTCTCGACTTGGTGCTCTGAGCTCCAGATCGACCCGTTCTCCAGTACCTCCTCCACCTCTCGCGGGTGGGGCTGAAATCCAACGTGGTCAGGGTTCAACTGAGTGCCATTTCGGCCAACTATTTCCCCGTTTCATGCAGAGCCTCTTGCTTTCCAAGCCCCTCGTCCGGCCCCCGCCAGCAGAGTGGGACCTGAACATCATGCTCATGCAGTTGACACAAGCAGAATATTGTCACTTTTTTGGGGCTTAATGCTGTTCAGCTACCAATTATAAATGTAAGCACCAATGCCTAACCCTAGACTAACCTAACAGAAAATGAAAGAAAAAAGGAAAAAGAAAAAGTATAAAAAGATAAAAATTAAGCAATAAAAGAAAATTATAGAATTGCAGCGATATTTACGGGTCATTGATGTGTTAAAGGCATTTCACTGTACCATACCAGCAGGTCCAATGTATAGCCAAGTTTGACTCTGAGACCTGATCGCATGCAGTTGACTCGGCTGCCTTTCGAGCCGATGGCGACATGCTCGCTCCGGCATCTCTGCTGGAAGGTGGTCTTCCTGATGGCACTGACCTTGGCCCAGCGAGTCAACAAACTTGAAGACCTCATTGCAGAGGCCCCCTACACCAGGTTCTACGAGAATAGGTTGGTCCTTCATTGCCACCCCACGTTCCTTCTGAAAGTGGTCTCTGATTTCCATCTTAATCAGGAGATAGTCTTGCTGACTTTCTTTCAGAGACCAATTGCCGACCGGGCATTGGCGGTCCTACATACTCTTGACTGCAAGAGGGCTCTCGCCTTCTTTCTGCAGCACACCTGGGACCATCGAAAGTCTGACCGGCTCTTCGTTGCCTATGATCCCAACCGCCTGTGGCTGACGGTTACCAAGCGTACCCTCTCCATCTGGTTTGTGGACTGCATCGCCTTTGCCCAGGCAAAGGCAGGGGGCCCCGCTGGATCGATGGGTCACTGCTCATGGTGTCCGTGCCAAGGCGGCATCGGTGGCTTCTTTGCGCTCAGTGCTGCTGGCGGACATCTGCTGGGCTGCGACCTGGTCTTCGGCAAACACTTTCTCTACGCACTAATGCCTGGAGAGGGAGTCCTGCTGAGACAGCGCCTTTGGGTAGGCTGTACTCCGTAATCTGTTTGGCGTATAAGCAACTCCTGCCCTCCGACCCTTCTGCGGCTACCGAGAGCTTTACCCCGGGGACCCGAGGACTCGGGCTCCTTCGGGTATTGGCTTCTGCTCACGGCCTCACAGAGGCGTTTTTTGGTTACAGGTTCTTTAGCTAGGGAGTCCCATAAGTGAGGACTGACTTCCTGCTTGTTCCTGGAGAAAGCGTAGTTACTCACCTGTAACAGGTGTTCTCCAGGGACAGCAGGAATCAGTCCTCACTACCCTCCCACCTCCCCTGATGAGTTGCTAAATGTTTGTCCTTCCCTTGCCATCTGCTTGGTAGGGCTCAAGCTAAGGGACCTGACTGAGCAAGATGACACCCTTGGGCGGGAAGAGGACCACGCATGCGTGGTAGCAATCCCAAAGGCTTTCTTTGAAAGCTGAGGAATTGCTCCGCGCGTGCTCCGTCGGTGCCGACGTCACCCATAAGTGAGAACTAATTCCTGCTGTCCCTGGAGAACACCTGTTACAGGTGAGTAACTAAGCTTTCTCCAATACCCTACAGCTCCTAAGGAAGTGACTACTCTGCCTATTCACCGTATACTCCATGACCTTATTCTCCAGATGTGGGAAACGCCCCTCACCATGTCTCCCCATACTCTGCAACGCGATACCATGTATCAGGTACCGGAAAGTCTCGGTTTCCAGAAAACACAGCTTACACATTACTCAATGGTAGTGGAATTGGCTATGCGTCAAATTAAGTGTTCTAAAACGCACTTCTCCAATCCCCCAGGTAGGGAATAGAGAACCCTTGATGCCTTTGGGTGGCGGTGCTTTCAGGCTTCCATGCTCTCAATAGTCTTTCCAAAACTACTGCCAACCCTGCCAAGAATAAAACAGCTGCAAAGAAAGCTTTATATGGTAAGAAGAATAGATTTTGCCCTTCTTACCCCCAGCTTCTCAATACCATCCTCAGAGTACCCAGAAGAGGCAACAGCCTTCCAAGATACAGAAGAAGCCACAGTCTCCTAAATCTCAACCAGCTGTGCAGACCCAATCTGCACCTGGCTTTTTACTTCTTCCTAGAGAACATAGCCACCCTGCCCCTGGAGAACCCCCACCCCTTCCACATAGCAGGCAGACTTTGCCATTATGGCCACAGGTGGCATCTCATCGCCTCAGAGCAGTGGACATTAACCATAGTGCGAGAGGGGACAGGCTTCATTTACAAAGCATACCCCCATTCACCCTAGTGAGGGAATATCATTCTCAATCCCCACTCACTGCTTTCCTGCAGCAAGAGGTCACCTCTCTTCTGTCACAGGGTGCCATAGAAGAGGTTCCAACATCCCATCAAGGGATGGGGTTTTATTCTCCCTACTTTCTCATACCAAAGAAAAACAGAGGGTACAGACCCATCTTAGACCTCAGAAACCTAACAAGTTTCTAGTCCGGGAGAAATTCAAGATGGTCTCACTAGAAACCCTTCTACAGAGTCAGGACTGGCTCTGTTCTCTAGATCTAAAAAAAAAAAAAAAAAAGCATATACTCATATCCTCATTCATCCAGAACACAGGCGGTATCTACGCTTCATTTTCCAGGTAAATCACTATCAATACAAAGTCCTTCCCTTCGGACTCGCCTCTGCCACAAGAGTCTTTACAAAGCGCTTGGCGGTCGTAGCTGCATATCCTAACCATTCATTCAATCACAAGGTGTTCCTCAGGGTTCCAGGCTATCTGTACTTCTTTTCGACATCTTTCTCCAACCTATAAGTAAAAATTTCCAAGATTACAAAATCCAATATCAACTCTGCTTGGAGACGACGTGATCTCCAGGAACAAGCAGGAATGTAGTCTTCGCACATGGGTATCGTCGGTACCAACGGAGCCTGCGCGGGAGCGCTCCCCAGCGTCAAATAGGAAAGCTTTTGGGAGCATCCCACAGCGCCTGCGTGCTGCCTTCCCACCTTTCCAACTGTCCCTCTCCAATTCTTCATTTTCCGTGGAGCCGACAGGTCACATACCCTGTCACCGCAGAAAAATTTTGTCTTTAATCTTTGTTTTTGTGGTTATGTCTGGCTTTCTTTGACGCCATGCCGGTACCGCCGGTTCTTTCTTCTTTCTTTAAAAAAATAAATAAATTATAGTTTCTGAAGTGTTTTACTTTAGAAACTTTTTTCCTTGGTGTTAGGCGCCATTTTGGGCACTAGGCCCAATTTTTTCCCTTAAAAATGGAAAAACCTTCTTCAGGTTTTAAGAAATGTTCTAAATGTGGCGGTACTATTTCCATCACTGACACCCATGATTGGTGTCTCAAATGTTTAAGTCATGACCACTCTATTTCAGAGTGCCTCTCCTGTGGAATGAGGTCAAAAAGGGGCCGGCAGAATCGAGCTGCTAAACTTAGCACCCTTTTTCCCTCAAAAGTGGCGTCTGTTGCATCAACGTCCTCCAGGGCCTCATCTTCCTCCCATGGATCTCAGGTAACTAAACATAAATCTAGCCGGTCCTGAAAGGGTAGATCTCCTAAGTATCGAGATGCCCCTGGCGTTGCCCTTGAGGAATTTTCACCGGTAAAACTGCCACGGCGGGAGGCTTCGGCTTCCAAAGCACTAACGGGGCTCCAGGATGTTCTCGAGGCCTCAACCTCGACAGAACTACTGGCGCCATGCTTTGGGGTTCCGGCCGCTTCTACCAGTACTGACACCCAAGCATCGGCAGCGTCGATAGATCAGAGATTCCTTGCTATCGAATGCAGTCTAGCGGCTCTTTTCAAGGCTTCGGTACTGTTGAAACCGCTTCAGACACCTCAACCGATACCGGTACCGGAACCAGTACTAACTGCATTAGCATCGGTGGGTATGCCACCCATACAGAGTCATGCGCCTGTCTCCAGCATCGACAGATCGGTACCAGAACAACCCGATACCGACTTCGATCGATACCGGTACCATGCTTTGCACGATCACCGGGATCGGAGGTATTTTGAATCCTCTGATGAATCTGAAGACTCTGCCGATACAAGAGTACTTCTCCCCGAGGATTCCTCTTCTCCTCAGCACAGAATGTCTCCGCCAGAGGATATGTCCTTTCAGGACTTTATCCGTGATATGGCCCGAGGCCTTTCCATCACAGTAGCTCCTGAAAAAGAGCCTAGGGCAAAGGAGTTGGAAATTCTCCAATACCCTAAGGCTCCCAAGGAGGCAGCTACTCTACCTATTCATGAGATTTTACATGATCTTATGCTAAGGATGTGGGGAAACACTAACCACATCTCCTCATTCTCAAAGACTCGATATCATGTATCGAGTTCCACCTTGTCCTGGCTTTCAAAAAACTCAATTACCACACCATTGAATGGTGGTGGAATCAGCCATGAGAAGGATGAAAAGTGCAAAGAGACATGCATCCAATCCCCCAGGTCGTGAATGTAGGACTCTCGATGCCTTTGGGCGTCAATGCTTCCAAGCTTCCATGCTCTCAGCTAGGATCAGTTCCTATATCTTGTATATGAGAATGTTTCTTAAAGAGGTCACAGGAGACTTGGAGCTTATGAGCCCCCTCCTTCCTGATGACAAAAGGCAAGACTAGAGTTAGTCAGACATGCTCAGGATGTTTCCAAGTTTGTAAATCGTGCAGCCTTTGACTGTTTTGAGTGCATAAGCAGAACCTCTGCTGTTGCCATTGGTGCACGTCGGATTGCCTGGCTTCAGGCATCTGACTTGGAAATTTGGGAACAGGATAAATTAGGAAACATTCCTTGCACAGGAGAAAATCTCTTTGGCAAGAATTGGCAGGAGAAGGCTAATGAGATAGATGCTGACAATATCACCTTGGATAGATTGTCCAAATCTACAGCCGATCCTGCAAGGAAAAAATCCTCTAAGAAACCATTTTTCAGTAAGAAAAGGAAGTTTTATCCTTCCTATACCCAACAGGGACACCGTCCAGGTCAGACTGCCCAAAAGGGACAACAGCAACAACCTAGACAACAAAAAAAGCCAAAAGCTGCAAAACCTTAGCCACCTCAGCAGGCTCAGCCTCCTCAGGGGCTTTGACTCCTTTCTAGAGAACTTTGCCTTCCTGCCCCTGAATGGTCCAGAACCCTCGACCATCCCAATGCAGATTATGTCATTTTGCCCACAGATGGTACCAAATAACAGCAAAAAATTGGACTCTGTCCATTGTACGAGAGGGGTCCAAATTTCATTTTCACAGCATGCCCCCTCCTACAATTGTAAGACAGTTCAATTCTCAGACCTCTCTCAACAGTCTATTAGGTCAAGAAGTCACAATGCTCCTTGCTCAAGGAACAATAGAGGAAGTACCCATTCCCCATCAGGGTACAGGGTTCTACTCCCCCTATTTCCTTATTCCAAAGAAAACAGGGGGACACAGACCCATTTTGGACCTCAGAGAATTGAACAAATATTTGTTCTGAGAGAAGTTCAAAATGGTCTCTCTAGGAACTCTGCTGCCATACCTTCAAAGTCAGGATTGGCTTTGTTCTCTAGATCTCAAGGATGTGTATACTCATATTCTCATCCATCCAGATCACAGGAGATTCCTCCGATTCCTGTTTCAAGGAAAGCATAACCAATACAAGGTTCTTCCCTTTGGCCTGGCTTCTGCGTCCAAGAGTGTTCACAAAATGCATGGCTGTAGTAGCAGCATTTCTCCGTACTCTGGGAATATTTGTCTTCCCTTACTTAGATGACTGGCTTATTCAAGCCCCTACAGTGCCAGAAGCCATCTCTGCTCTGTTTCGCACAATGCGAATCCTTCAGTATTTGGGACTGGTCATAAATCTCCCAAAATACAATCTTTCTCCCACTCGGTCCCTAGAGTTCATAGGAGCTCATCTGGATACCAGACAAACAAGGGCGTTCCTTCCGCAGCCCCGCTGTCTTCGCATAGTACAACTAGCTTCCTAAGCAGTGCTCAAACCTTGTCTCACTGCTCGGGAAATGCTACAATTGCCAGGCCACATGGCATCTCCCGTGCATGTGGTTCCTTTTGCTCGCCTCCATATGCGAGCAGCCCAGTGGACTTTATCTGCTTAGTGGACACAGGTCTCAGGCTGCTTGTCAGACAAAATAACAAACTCAAATCGTCTTATTTCGTCCCTCCAATTGTGGCAATCACCCAGAAACCTTCTGGTGGTGTCTCCTTTCCAGCAACCCCTATCCCAAGCCACCCTAACAACAGATGCATCACAGGTGGGATGGGGAGTACACCTGCACAATTTCTCTACCCAGGGTACCTGGACTCCACAGAAGGCCTGTCTTCACATCAACCTCCTGGAGCTCAGAGCAATCTTCTTTGCTCTTCGAGTATTTCACGCCCAGCTCAGCTACAAGACAGTCCTAGTTCAAATGGACAATCAAGTAGCTATGTTCTATGTGAACAAGCAGGGCGGAGCAGGCTCTCTGTCGCTATGCAACGAAGCTTTGCGACTATGGGCCCTCACCAGAGAGCATCAGATTCATCTCCTTGCGGTGTATCTTCCAGGCATTCAAAACCTTTGGGCAGACAGACTCAGTCGAGTTCTGCTTCCACACGAATGGTCTCTCCATGCAGACCAGGTTGCTCAAATATTGCAGATTTGGGGAACCCCGGACATAGACCTCTTTGCAAGTCCGCTGAATGCCAATCCTCCCTGGTTCTGTTCCAGAATTCCGGCTCGATGTTGTCAGGCATGGGACACCTTCCTCCTCTACTGGGGTCAAGACTTCCTATATGCCTTCCCACCCATTCCCCTCATCTCCAAAACCCTATTCAGGCTTCAGAGAGACAGAGGTCATATGATCCTCAAAGCCCTACGTTGGCCACGGCAAACGTGGTACCCTCTGCTCCTACATCTCTCTCAAGCTCCGCCTCTGGAGTTGGGATCCGCTCCAGATCTTCTCTCCCAAGAGGAGGGGATGCTGTGGCATCCAAATCCCCAGTCTGTGCATCTCAGGACCTGGTTGCTGAAAGCCTAGAACTTCAGGAACGTAACCTTTCCCAACAGGTAAAGGATATCCTTCATGCTTCTAGGAAACCCTCCACAAGACGCTTGTATGCCTTTAAGTGGAAAAGGTTTACCATATGGTGCTCACAGAAGGGTCTTAACCCTCTTGCGATACCTCTGGATTCGATACTGGAGTATCTCCTTCATTTGTCAAATGCGGGTCTCAAGACAAATTCAGTAAGAGTCCATCTTAGTGCTATTGCAGCTTCTTACAAGCCTCTAAGTGGACAACCTATTTCCTCTCATCCTCTCATAGCAAGGTTTTAACAAAGCCTCCCATTAAGCCACCACCGGTGGCATGGGACGTAAAGCTGGTGCTTGGGCAGCTCATGAAACCACCCTTTGAACCATTAGCCACTACATCTTTGAAATTCCTTTCTTGGAAAGTCATCTTCCTCATTGCAATCACATCAGCACGTCGCATCAGTGAATTGCAAGCGTTAGTGGCTGATCCTCCTTATACAAGGTTCCACCATGATAAGGTAGTTCTTAGGACTCATCCACACTTTATGCCAAAGGTGGTTTCGCCTTTCCATTTAAACCAAGCAGTTTACCTTCCTGTATTCTTTCCGAGTCCTCATGCCTCTAGTGCAGAAAGGAACCTTCATACCTTGGACTGTAAAAGAGCTTTGGCCTTTTACTTACAAGGACACAGCAACATCAAAAATCTTCTCAACTCTTTGTTGCTTTTGATCCTAGTCATTTGGGGCTTCCAGTTTCCAAAAGAACTCTATCTAACTGGATTGCTCAGTGCATATCCTTTGCCTATGAGAGTAAGAACCTTCCTCTTGAAGGCCATGTCACAGCTCACAATGTGAGAGCCATGGCAGCCTCAATGGCTCATCTTCACTCTGTGTCTTATCGACGACATCTGTCGAGCAGCTACTTGGGCTTCGGTACATACCTTCACAGCCCACAACTGCTTAGAGAAGGACTCCCGCTGGGATGCCTTGTTTGGCCAGGCTGTACTACAACAACTTTTTCAGACTTAATCAACTCCTACCCACCGTCCCTGGTAGGATGCCAGAGATCCATGTGGGGAAGTATGGCCCTTACACAAGGCCAAACAACTTCCTGGGGCCATCTGCAGCTAGGGAGTCCCCATATGTGAACATAAGATATGCCGTACTGGGTCAGACCAAGGTCCATCAAGCCCAGTATCCTGTTTCCAACAGTGGCCAATCTAGGTCATACGTACCTAGCAGTTTCTCCAAAAAACACAGGTTCCACAATGCTTGTAATGGGTCAAGCATTGATATCCTGGGTCCCTTCTTAATAATGGTTTATGGACCTTTCCTCCAGGAACTTGTCCAAACCTTTTTTAAGCTCAGCTATACTAACAGCCTTTACTACATCCTCCGGTAACAAATTCCAGAGTTTGATTACACGTTGAGTGGAAAAATATTTTCTTTTATTAGTCTTAAATAGTTTACCCTGTAGCTTCATTGCATGTCCCCTAGTCTCTATATTCTGATAACGTAAACAGTCGATCTACGTTTACCCGTTCCACTCCGTTCATTAATTTATAGACTTCTATCATATCTCCCCTCAGCCGTCTCCTTTCCAGGTTAAAGAGCCCTAACCTTTTTAGCCTTTTTTCATAGGAATATCCTTCCATCCCTTTTACCGTTTTGGTGGCTCTTCTCTGAACCTTTTCTAATAATGCTATATCCTTTTTAAGATACTGTGAGCAGAATTGCACAGAATATTCAAGGTGCGGTCTCAGCATGGAACGATATAGAGGCATCATAATATCTTTTGTTTTATTTTCCATTCCTTTCCTTATGATACCTAGCATTCTATTTTCTCTCTTGGCCGCCGCTGCACACTGGGCCGAGGGTTTTAACATGTTATCCACAATGACGCCTAAATCTTTATCTCCAGGAACAAGCAGGAATGTAGTCTTCACATATGGGTATCGTCAGTACCGACTGAGCCTGCGCGGGAACGCTCCCCAGCGTCCAATTAGGAAGCTTTTGGGAGCATCCCACAGCGCCTGCATGCTGCCTTCCCGCCTTTCTCAACTGCCTCTCTCCAGTTCTTCGTTTTCCGCGGAGCCAGCAGGTCGTGTTCCTGTCACCGCAGAAAATCTTTTTCCTTCTTCTTTTTTGTGGTCGCGTAAGCCTTCCTTGACGCTATACCAGTACCGCCGGTGGTTCTTTCTTTCTTTCTTTCTTTAAAAAAAAAAAAGTATTCTTTTTTCCAAACTTTTCTTTCCCGGTGCATGCACCATTTTGGGCCTTAGGCCCAAAATTTCCTGCACTATGGAGAAACCCGCCTCAGGTTTTAAAAAATGCACCAAGTGTGGCGGTACCATCTTCATCACTGAGACCCACGAGTGGTGTCTTAAATGTTTAGGTCCTGACCACTCCATCTCCGAATGCATGGCTTGTGCCATGATGTCCAAAAGGTTCGACAGAACCGAACTGCCAAGCTCAGTGCCCTTTTTCCCTCCGATGCAGCTTCGGTGACATCGACGTCTTCCAGGGCTTCGTCTTCCTCCCGTGGATTTCAGGTAACTAAACATAAGTCCAGCCGGTCCTCAAAGGGTAGATCTCCTTCCAAGCATTGAGATGCCTCTGGTGTTGCCCTTGAGGGTTCCATACCGGCAAAATTTCCCCGGTGGGAGGCTTCGGCTTCCAAAGCATTATCGGGGATCCAGGATGTTCTCGAGGCCTCGACCTCGGCAGAACTACTGGTGCCATGCTCTGGGGTACCGGCTGCCTCCGGTACCGACAACCAGGCATCGGCAGCGTCGATAGACCAGAGTTTCCTGGCTATTGAACGCAGACTGGCGGCTCTCCTTGCGGCATCGATGCCCTCGGAACCGCATCAGACGATTCAACCGGTACCGGTACCGATAGCATCAACATCGGTATTGGCTTTGTTGGCACCCAGTCATGCGATGCCTTCTGGTGCCGATACACCGGTACCGATTACCCCTGGTACCGACTTCGGTCAGTACGGGTATTGGGCTCTTCAAGAGCATCCGGACAGACGATACTTCGAATCCTCGGAGAACTCCGAGGATTCTGATAGCTCTCCCCGGTACCGGGATACTTCTCCCGGAGGAGCCTTCCTCTCCTAAACGAAGGATGTCTCCTCCAGAAGGTATCTCCTTTCAAGATTTCATCAGGGAGGTGGCTCGTGGATTGTCCATTACTGTGGCTCCTGAGACAGAGCCCAGAGCTAAGGAGTTGGAGATTTTACAATATCCCAAAGCTCCTAAGGAGGCAGCTACCTTGCCTATCCATGAGAAATTACATGATCTCATATTGAGAATGTGGGAGACACTTCTCACCACCTCTCCTCACTCTCGCAGACTGGATACCGTGTATCGAGTCCCTCCTTGTCCTGGGTTCCAGAAAACTCAGCTTCCTCACCACTCTATTGTAGTGGAATCAGCTATGAGAAGGATCAGGAATGCAAAGAGGCATGCCTCTAATCCTCCAGGACGTGAGTGTAGAACTTTGGATGCCTTTGGACGTCGTACTTTCCAGGCTTCCATGCTTTCTGCCAGGATCAGTTCCTATATTTTATATATGGGAATGTTCCTTAAAGAAGTCACAGGTGATTTAGAGGTTTTGAGCCCTCTTCTTCCTGAGAATAGAAGGCAAGATTTTCTCACACTGGTCAAACATGCCCAGGATGTTTCTAAGTTTGTCAACCGTGCAGCTTTTGACTGTTTTGAATGCATAAGCAGAACCTCTGCCATTGCCATAGGTGCACATAGAATTGCCTGGCTCCAGGCATCCGATTTGGAGCTCTGGGTGCAGGACAAACTGGGCAATATCCTTTGTACAGGTGAGAATCTATTTGAAAAACATTGGCAAGAAAAAGCCAATGAATTTGATGCTGACAACTCCACTTTGGATAGGCTATCCAAAGCCACAGCTGATCCTGCGAGAGAGAAATCTTTCAAGAATCCTTCCTTCTCAAAAAAGAAGAGGTTTTATTCCTCTTATTTCCTATATGGGGGAGGAGTGGCCTAGTGGTTAGGACAAGGTACTTCGGGCCGGAGGGCCGGGGGTTCAAGTCCCACCTGGGGACAGCAATCTCAGGCCGGAGGGACTGGGATTTCTAGTCCTATAGGCACTCCTTGTGGTCTTGGGCAAGCCACTTAACCCTCCATTGCCCATGTTCCCTGTAAGTATTAACGTATGTGTGTCATATCCCCTCGTGTTAAATGTATCTCCCAATTGACCGCTTTGACCCGGTGAAAAGCGGGATATAAATACAGCTAAAATAAAATAAATAAATAAAATAAATATTTCCAGCAGGGACGTTCTGCAGGTCCGCCTGCCTGGAAGGGTCAGCAACCACCTAAACAAAGGAAAGCGAAGACTGCTAAGCCTCAACTATCTCAGCAGTCTCAGCCGCCACAAGGCCTTTGACTTTCATCTAGAGAACTTAGCCTTCCTGGCCCTCAATGGACTAGAGCCTTCCACCATTCCAGGAAGGTTATGTCACTTTGCCCCCAGGTGGGAGCAGATAACAGCAGAGCATTGGACACTCTCCATTATAAGAGAGGGGTACAAACTGCACTTCCTGTGCATGCCCCCTCACACAATGGTAAAACAGTTCAATTCTCAGACCTCTCTCATCAACCTGATAGATCAAGAGGTCACCATACTTCTTCCCAAGGGGCAATAGAAGAAGTACCCATTCATCAACAGGGTACAGTGTTTTACTCCCCCTATTTCCTTATCCCAAAGAAAACAGGGGGATACAGACCTATTTTGGACCTCAGAGAATTGAACAAATTTCTGTTCAAAGAGAAATTCAAGATGATTTCTCTAGGAACTCTGCTGCCATACCAGGATTGGCTTTGTTCTCTAGATCTCAAGGATGCGTACACCCATGTTCTCATCCATCCAACTCACAGAAAGTTCCTTCGGTTCCTTTTTCAAGGAAAGCACTACCAATACAGGGTGCTTCCCTTTGGCCTTGCCTCAGCTCCAAGAGTGTTCACGAAATGCATGGCTGTGGTAGCAGCATTTCTCCGCACTCTAGGCATATTCCTCTTCACCTACTTAGACGACTGGCTTCTTTGAGCCCCATCAGAGTCAGAGGCCAGGACTTCTCTGTCTTGCACAATGCGTATCCTTCAGTATTTGGGTCTGGTCATAAACATCCCAAAATCCAGTCTAACTCCCACTCAGTCTCTAGAGTTCATAGGAGCTTTGCTGGATACCAAAAAGGCAAGGGCCTATCTCCCCCAGGCCCGTTGCCTTCGCATGGTGCAGTTAGCTTCTAAAGCAGTGATAAAACCTCATCTCACTGCCCGAGAAATGCTACAACTACTAGGCCACATGGCATCCACAGTGCATGTGGTTCCTTATGCTTGCCTCCATATGAGAGCAGCCCAGTGGACTTTATCCACCCAATGGACCCAAACATCAGGGTGCCTGTCGGACAAAATAGCAAACACAAATCGCCTTATTTTGTCCCTCCAATGGTGGCAGTCCACTCAGAACCTGTTGCTGGGGGTCCCCTTTTCAACAACCCTTACCCCAGGCAACTCTCACAACAGATGCTTCACCAGTGGGTTGGGGAGCTCATCTACAAGACCTCTCCACCCAAGGCACCTGGACTCCACAGGAGACTCATCTGCATATCAATCTCTTAGAGCTCAGAGCAATCTTCCTTGCTCTTCAAGTGTTCCATACCCTGCTCAGTTACAAGACAGTCCTCATTCATACGGACAATCAGGTAGCCATGTTCTATGTGAACAAGCAGGGGGGAACAGGCTCTCTGTCGCTTTGCAACGAAGCTTTGCGACTATGGGCCCTCGCCAGAGAGCATCAGATTCATCTCCTGGCAGTGTACCTCCCAGGCATACAAAACTCTTGGGCAGACAGACTCAGTCGAGTTCTGCTTCCACACGAATGGTCTCTACATGCAGACCAGCTGGCCAAGATTTTTCAAATTTGGGGAATCCCGGACATAGACCTCTTTGCAAGTCCGTTGAATGCCAAACTTCCCCGGTTCTGTTCCAGAATTCCGGCTCAGGGCTCTCAGGCCAGGGATGCTTTCCTCCTTCACTGGGGTCAAGACTTCCTTTATGCCTTTCCACCCATTCCCCTAATTCCCAAAACCCTATTCAAGCTTCAGAGAGACAGAGGGCGTATGATTCTCATAGCTCCACATTGGCCACGGCAAGTGTGGTACCCTCTGCTTCTACATCTCTCTCCAGCTCCCTCCCTGGAGTTAGAATCTGCTCCTGATCTCCTGTCTCAGGAGGACGGAATGTTATGGCATCCCAATCCCCAATCTCTGCACCTCAGAGCTTGGTTGCTGAAGGCCTAGATCTTCATGATCTTAACCTCCCTCAGCAAGTAAAGGATGTCCTTTATGCTTCCAAGAAGCCTTCCACAAGACGTTCTTATGCTTTGAAGTGGAAAAGGTTTACCATATGATGTTCGCAAAAGGGTCTTAACCCCCTTGCGATACCTCTGTAATCATTACTGGAGTATCTCCTTCATTTATCCAATGCAGGACTTAAAACTAACTCAGTAAGAGTCCATTTGAGTGCTATTGCAGCTTCTCTCAAGCCTCTAAATGGACAACCTAACTCCTCCCATCCTCTTATAGTAAGATTTATGAGAGGCCTTCTTCTAACTAAGCCTCCCATTAGGCCACCACCGGTGGCATGGGACTTAAACCTGGTTCTTGGTCAGCTTATGAAGCCACCTTTCGAATCCTTAGCTACTACTTCATTGAAATTCCTTTCTTGGAAAGTTATCTTTCTCATTGCATTCACATCAGTACGCCGCTTCAGTGAGTTGCAGGCACTAGTAGCTGATCCATCTTATACAAGATTTCATCATGACAAGGTAGTCCTTAGGACTCATCCACACTTTATGCCAAAGGTGGTCTCACCTTTTCATCTTAATCAAGCAGTTTACCTGCCTGTGTTCTTTCCAAGACCTCATGCATCAAATGCAGAAAGGAATCTTCATACTTTGGACTGTAAAAGAGCTTTAGCCTTTTATTTGCAAAGAACACAGCAACATAGAAAGTCCTCTCAACTTTTTGTTGCTTTTGATCCTTCTCATTTGGGACTTCCAGTCTCCAAGGGAACACTGTCCAACTAGATTGCACAGTGTATTTTCTTTGCCTATCAGAGTAAGAACCTTCCTCTGGAGGGCCATGTCACAGCTCACAGTGTGAGAGCCATGGCAGCTTCAATGGCTCATCTACACTCTGTGTCTATCGACGACATCTGTCGAGCAGCCACTTGGGCCTCGGTTCACAACTTCACAGCCCATTACTGCTTGGACAAGGACTCCTGCCGGTATGCCTTGTTTGGTCAGGCTGTTCTCCAACACCTGTTCCATACCTAATCAACTCCTACCCACCATCCCTAGTTGGATGCCAGAGATCCATGGGGGGAAGTGGAGCCCTTTCACAGGGACACACAACTTCTGGGGTCTCTCCCTGGCATCTAAAGCTAGGGAGTCCCCATATGTGAAGACTACATTCCTGCTTTTTCCTGGAGATAGCATAGTTACTCACCTGTAAGAGGTGATCTCCGGGAACAGCAGGAATTTAGTCTTCACAACCCACGCACCTCCCCTAGGAGTTGTATCTCTCTATCTATCTCTTTCCCTCTCTCTCTCTTTATCTCAGCTTTAAACTCAACTGGAGAGAGGCAGTTGGGAAAGGCGGGAAGGCAGCAACCAGGCGCTGTGGGATGCTCCCAAAAGCTTCCTAATTGGATGCTGGGGAGCGTTCCCGCGCAGACTCCGTCGGTACCGACGATCCCCATATGTGAAGACTAAATTCCTGCTGTTCCTGGAGATCACCTCTTACAGGTGAGTAACTATGCTTCTCCAGGACCAAGCAGGAAGTCAGTCCTCACATATGGGTGACATCGACATCGATGGAGCCCCCATGCGGAGCATTTCCACAGCTTTCTAAGAAAGCCTTTGGGAATACACCCACGCATGCGCGGTCCCCTTCCCGCCCAAAGGTGCCATCTTCCTCAGTCTTTCTTTTTCCGTGGAGCCCAACGGACGTGAGTCCGTGTCACCTGGAAAAGTTTGATTTTTTTCTGCGATTTTCACTCTCTTTTGTCCGGTTGGACGCCGGTTCCCCTTCCCATCTGGGTTCGGTACGCTGGTATCGACCAGATCTCTATTTTTCGTTTTTTTGCCCTTCGTGGCACGCGTTCACGCTCTTTTTCTTTTTCCCAGGAGGGCCGGTCTTTTGACCTCGCGGGGGCCCTTTTTTCCCCGATGGCCTCCAGTGGTTTTAAAAAGTGTGAGCGTTGTAAGAAACTCATGTCTCTTACCGACACACACAACTGCTGCCTGCGTTGCCTCGGGCCGGACCATGATCCCAATGTCTGTGTCCCATGTGGAAAGATGTCCACCAAGGCACTCAGAAGCCGGCAGCATCAGAAGGAGAGAATTTTTTCTGACTCTGCCTCCGGACGAGCCTGGACCTCGTCAGAGGCCTTGACGTCTCGGGAGTCTGACCCCGAGCTTCATCGGGTTCCTCTGAAAGGGGGTCCCCCAGTCGGGAGCATAAGAGGAAGAGGAAGCTCGTGAGGGTGGCGTCGGAGGATACCCCTGTTTCCTCGAGGGCCAGGTCCCGGACACCTGACCGCCGCCACGGGCCTTTGGAGCTGGAGAAGCCGCCTAAGGTGCCTCGTATAGAGCCGGAGTCCGTCGAGCACGTAAGTCCTGTTGTCCTCGAGGACTCTCCTCCCAGGGAGCCGCCGCTGGGGCCCGAGTCGGTGGCTGCTGAGTCTCCTGAGCTTGGACTCAGGCTGACAGCCTTGGAGTGCAGACTGTCTGTCTTCATTGATCAGCAGTGGGTGCTGATGGCCAGCTTGACTGGTGCATCTGCCCCGACCACTGGGACGTCGACGTCTAAGTCGACCACGGAGACCGAGCTGGTTCTCGAAGCCATGAAGGCCCGAGTCCAGACTTGGTCATTGTCCCCCTCGACCTCCCGTTCGGGACTGAGGGCGTCGGGGCGGGTGCTGCCGGAGCCCGCATGGTCGGAGCCCCTCGACTTTTCCTCGGATGAGTCTGCGTGGGAGACGGAGGACGAGGAGTCCCCCGATACCTTTCAGACTCGTTGTGTCCCTTCGGACTCACCGCAGTCCGAGCCCCGGAGTAGGTCCCCACCGGAGGACACCCGGTTCTCGGAGTTTGTAAGGGACATGGCCAAGGCTTTGAAAGTTCCTGCGGATCCGGAGGAGGAGCCGAAGAGCCCGATGCCTTACAGTATGACTCTCCCCCGAGGGAGGCTTTTACTGTGCCGGTTCCTCCGATGCTGGAGCGTCTCCTCTTCCAAATGTGGGAGGCACCGGCCTCGGCGCCGGTTTTGAGCAAGTGGATCGATTCCATGTATCGAGTCCGAAAGAGCCCTGGGTTCCAGAAGGCGCAGCTGCCACACCATTCTATGGTTGTGGAATCGGCCATGCATCGTCTGAAGAGCCAGAAGATGCACTCTGCGGTGCCCCCCGGTAGGGAGGCCCGAAGCCTGGATGCCATCGGCAGAAAGTGCTTCCAGGGCTCGATGCTTGCTTGCCGTGTCCAGTCCTACCAGCTGTACATGGGCATGTACTTGCGGGACCTGGCTAAGGAAATAGCTGGGTTCTCGGCTGGCCTCTCCGGTGAACTTTTGCAGAGGTTCAAGACCTTGTCCTCGGGGATCCGGGAATGCTCCAAATTCATCTCCCGGGCGGCCTATGATGGCTTCGAGGCTTTAGCCCGAGTAGCGGCGGCTGGCATCGGTGCTCGACGCCAGGCATTGCTACAGTCATCTGACCTCGAGCCATGGGTACAGGACAATTTGGTCGATGTCCCATGCTGGGGTGAAATCCTCTTCGGCAAACCCATGGCCGAAAAGGCCGCTGAGCTCGAGACCGAGACTCTGACAAGGACAAGGTTGTCCAGAAAAACTTCTGCCCCTTCTCATAAGAAGAAGGGCTCGGGGAAAAAGAGCTTTTACCCGAGGAAGTCATCTGCCTACAAACCTTTCCCTCACTATCAGGCCTCCCCAGCTCCCCAGCAGGGTCAGCAGGCCAGGGGCAGGGACATGGGCCCCATAGGCAGAAAGCCTCCAGCTCCTGCTCCTACTCAGCAGGGAGAGGGTTTTTGACTCCCACTTTATAGCCTCTCCACCTCTGCTGGCCCATCTCAGCACGGGAGACTGGTTGGCCCTGTTTGCCCACCAGTGGCCACCCATCACAAGAGATGCTTGGGTACTGAGCATAGTCCAGAAGGGCTATCTGTTCCATTTCAATCAGGTACCCCCCTCCTACTTTCCAGGGGAGCCTCCAAGGCCTACTCTGCATCAGGAACTCCTTCTCCAGGAACTGCAAGGTCTTCTTCAAGACAGGGCGGTGGAGCCTGTACCTCCCCACCTGCTGGGTCAGGGCTTCTACGCCAGGTACTTTCTTGTGCCAAAGAAAACTGTAGGTCTCTGGCCCATTCTGGACTTATGAAATCTCAACAAGTTCTTGGAAAAGGAAAAGTTCAAGATGCTTACTCTTGGAACACTGCTGCCCTACCTCCAGCAGGGAGATCGGCTATGCTCCTTAGATCTGAAGGATGCGTACACTCACATCCTCATTCATCCAGACCACAGAAAATACCTAAGGTTCGTGGTAGGAGGAAACCATTTTCAGTACCGAGTACTGCCCTTTGGCCTAACCTCCGCCCCACGGTCTTCACAAAGTGCCTGGCACTGGTGGCGGCCTACTTGAGAAACCAGGGTATTTTTGTCTTCCCCTACCTGGACGACTGGCTCATCAGGGGTCAGACTCTCCAGGAGGCCAGGCAAGCCACCCTCCGTACTGTCTCTCTCCTTCAACAACTAGGCTTTGTCATAAACTTCGCAAAGTCCACTTTGCTCCCCTCGCAGAACCTGGAGTTCATAGGAGCACGGTTAAACTCCCTGCACGCAAAAGCTTACTTGCCAGAAGACAGAGCGGGAAGTCTGATGGACTTGGCCAGCTGGTTTCTAAACAACCCACTGGTTTCCGCCAGACTTCGTTTAAGGCTCCTGGACCACATGGCTTCAACAGTGCATGTGACCCCCAATGCCCGCCTGAATATGAGGCCTGCACAGTGGTGTCTCCGGACTCAGTGGAGGCAAGCTACAGAAAGCCTAAGAGACAAAGTAAGGGTGTCCAAACCCTTCCTGAACTCCCTGCAGTGGTGGCTACACCCCCCTAACCTTCTACAGGGAATTCCTTTTCAGGTACCTGTTTCCACTGTGGTACTCACAATCGATGCCTCCTTGCAGGACTGGGGTGCACATTGTTTGGACAAGTGCACACAGGGCCTCTGGTCTCCATGGGAGGCCACGCAGCAAATCAATCTCCTGGAACTCAGGGTGATACGCTTAGCCCTCAAAGCCTTCTCTCACACCCTGGCCCACCAATCTGTCTTGGTGCAGACAGACAACCAGGTGGCGATGTTCTATGTGAACAAACAAGGGGTCACGGGGTCCAGGCTCCTGTGTCAGGAGGCGCAGGCCATATGCTCTTTTGCACTTCAACACAATATGCTGCTCATGGCAATCTATCTTCCTGGCCACGAAAATTTCCTGGCAGACACATTGAGCAGGGTTCTACAGCCTCACGAATGGCAACTGCACCCTTTGGTGGTTCAGAACATTTTCCTGAAATGGGGACTTCCATCCATAGACCTTTTTGCCAGTCCCCTGAACCGGCAGCTGCCTCAGTTCTGCTCCAGGCAACCACATCCCACGAGATTCGCAGCGGATGCCTTCCTGATTTCATGGTCCAAGGGCCTCCTGTATGCGTTTCCTCCCACGCCCCTGGTGGCCCGAATCTTGTTCAAGATCCTAAGGGACAGGGCCTCGGTCATATTGGTAGCCCCCAGATGGCCGAGAGAGCCCTGGTTCCCGCTTCTGTTACAGCTGTCAGTGGACACCCCACTCCCTCTGGGGTTGCAACCCGATCTTCTTTCTCAGGATCAGGGTTCCCTTCTGCACCCCAATCTCAAAACTCTCAATTTGATGGCTTTAGGGCTGCAAGGGTAGTGCTAGCTCCCTGGGGCCTGCCTCAGGAAGTTGAAGAGGTGGTCTTGGCGTCTAGGAAGCAATCCACCAGAAAGACCTATGCCCTGAAGTGGAAACGGTTCTCCTTGTGGTGTGACCAACGCCAGGAGAACCCTTTCTCCTGCCCTGTGCCAGTGGTGCTTCAGTACCTGCTGCACTTGTCTAATCAGGGTCTTAAGTCCAATTCTGTTCGGATACACCTTTCTGCTCTGGCAGCCCACCACTCACAGGTGGAAGGGCACTCTTTATCGGTTCACCCCTTGGTGTCCCGGTTCCTCAGAGGCTTGCTTTTGCTAAAGCCTCCTCTCCGTCCACCAGCCCCGGAGTGGGAGCTGAATGTGGTCTTGCAGCGGCTTACTCGCCCTCCCTTTGAGCCGATGGCTACGTGTCCTCTCCGCTTCCTTTCTTGGAAGTCTCTTTTCCTAGTGGCACTGACCTCGGCCAGACGAGTGAGTAAACATCAAGCCCTGGTCTGTGACAGGCCATACACTCGTTTCTATAGGAACAGGGTAGTCCTTAGGACTCATCCTAAGTTCCTCCCAAAGGTAGTCTCCTCTTTCCACCTCAATCAGGAGGTGGTCCTTCCAACATTCTTCCCTAGGCGCCATGCCAGCAGGGATGAGGAAGTCCTGCATACCCTGGACTGTAGAAGGGTCTTGTCTTTCTACATTGAGTGTACTAAGGGTCATAGAAGGGCTACTCAGCTCTTCGTCTCCTTTGACCCAAACAACTTGGAGTTGCCTGTCTCCAAGCGTACCTTGTCCATATGGGTGACGGACTGTATCACCTGGGCTTACAGGGCAGCAGACCTTCCCTTGCAGGGTCAAGTCACAGCCCACCGTGTCCGGGCAATGGCTGCATCAGTAGCTCATCTCCGTTCTGTACCGTTGGCAGACATCTGTAGGGCTGCAACTTTGTCCTCAAGCCAGACTTTTGCAGCCCATTACTGCCTGGAGAGGGAGTCCGGTAGGGACAGTGCTTTTGGTCAGGCAGTACTCCGGAATCTCTTTGAGGTTTAGGCAACTCCTGCCCTCCAGCCCTCTTGTTGGGCTACTGGTGGGATCTCTTCTCAGTAAAATTCTTTCCCTGAGGCTGAGGCTTCACAGAGGGAGCTCTGTTTTTCAGCCTGGGTTCCTGGTAGCCCAGAGCTACGGAGTCACCCATATGTGAGGACTGACTTCCTGCTTGGTCCTGGAGAAAGAGTAGTTACTCACCTGTAACAGGTGTTCTCCAGGAGCAGCAGGAGTCAGTCCTCACAACCCTCCCTCCTCCCCTTGGAGTTGCAGTTGTATATAGTTCTTTCCAAGTCATACTGCTAGACCAGTCCAGACAAACGGGTTGTGTCCCCCTGCCAGCAGATCTTGGAGACAGAGAATTCTAACAGAGCTCTGATAGGCTGGACTCTGGTGATATGGTCCTACCCCTAGGGGTCTCCCTCAGTATTTCTCTGTCTCCAGCAGATCTGGTTGCATCTCCAGGAACAAGCAGGAATGAGTCTTCACATGTGGGTACGTCGGTGCCGACGGAGCCCGCACGGGAATGCTCCCCAGCATCCAATCAGAAAGCCTTTGGGAGCATCCCTCGCGCCTGCGCGGTGACTTCCCGCCTTTCCCACTGCCTCTCCCCAGTTTTCGTTTTTCCGCGGAGCCAGCAGGACGTACCTCCTGTCACCGCAGAAACTTTTTCTCTTAAATCTTTATTTTTTGTTTTCTTGTGGTCGCGGACGTTGTCCCGCCGATACCGGCACCGCCGGTGCCTTGTTTTTTTCTTTTAACCACTTAGAGGTCTTTTTCTCCTCAAGTCCCTTCTGAGGCCTTCCAGGCCTTTCCAGCATGGAGCCTTCTTCCCCTAAGAAGTGCCTCCACTGTGGAGACTTAGTCTTCTTTTTAGACTCCACCACTTGGTGTATAACCTGTTTGGGTCCTGACCCTTTTTCCCCCGGTCCATCGGGCTTTAGGGTTGGGAGAAGACCCTCTCTTTTTCGGGTATCCCTCGATGCTGTTTTTCCTCCTGAGGTGAGGACATCGATTTATTCTTCTCTCCAGGATCAGGTAACCCGCAAACAGTCTGTTAAGACTAGCCAATTCTTGAGGGGTAAGTCTCATGCCCAGCATGACGACGGCTCCGGCCTTCCCCTCAAGACCACTTTGGCAATAAAACCCCGGCGGGAGTCTTCGGGCTCCAAAGCATTCACGGGGTTTCAGGTTGTTCCTGGGGTTCGTTCCTCACAGAACATACCTGAGCCATGCTCGGGGGTGGTATCCACTTCGAGCGGTGCCGATTCCCCGGCATCGGCGCCGGCGTCGAGTGTTCCACTCTTCGCCAAGGATCGTCAACTGGTGTCCTCGGTGCCTTTGGGACCGATCGATTCGACCCAGACTGGTCTTCCTGCATCCCTGCCACAAGCGGGGTTAGTGCCAGCTTCGGACGGTGCCGATTCCCCGGCATCGGCGCCGGCGTCAAGTGTTCCACTCTTCGCCAAGGATCGTCAACTGGTGTCCTCGGTGCCTTTGGGACCGATCGATTCGACCCAGACTGGTCTTCCCGCATCCCAGCCACAAGCGGGGTTAGTGCCGGCTTCGGACGGGGCCGATTCCCCGGCATCGATGCCGGTGTCGAGTGCTCCGTTTGTCACTAGGGATCGTCATCTGGGGTCCTTGGTGCCTTCGATCGATACGACCCAGACTGGCTTTCCTCTCTCCCAGCCAGCCGCGAGGTTGGTTCCGGCTTCGAGTGGCGCCGATGCCCTGGCATCGGCGTCGGTGTCGAGTGTTCCACTCTCCACCGGGGCTCGGCGTCGGGTATCCTGGGCCTCGGGGCAGAGCGATACGTCCCAGATGGCTTTTCCTCTTGCTACGCCATGCTCGGAGGGGGTACCGGCTTCGGGAGATACCTATACCCCGGCATCGGCGCCGGTGTCGAGTGTTCCTCTCTTCGCCGAGCAGTGTCTTCGGATGTCTTCGGCGCCGATCGATGCGATTCCCATTAACCTTCCGGGATCGGCATTGCCGACACCACCACCGACGTCGGTGCCCTCTAGACGGGCGTCGATAACCTCGCTCGGTTCGATGCCCAGTCTAGAATCGATATCCAGTCTGGATGACTTGGTTCCGACGGTTTTCGGAACCGATCCTTGTCCCTTCCGGCTACGCAGTACGGTATCGATGTCGACTCCTGTAGTTCCATCGGTGCCTTTGATCCTTTCGATGCCTAGCTTGGAATCGATACCGGGAACCGACGATGCAGTACTAACTGCCTCGAATCGGAACTGTCGGTATCAAAGCTCTCTGGTTGCCTCGGTATCACTTTGGCAGCCGCCGCTGCCGGCTCCGAGGGCATTGCCGTCCCCGATGCCGGTGTCGGTATCGATGTCGACTCCTGCAGTTCCATCGGTGCCATCGATCCTTTCTATACCTAGCTTGGAATCGATACCGGGAACCGACGATGCAGTACTAACTGCCTTGAATCGGAACTGTCGGTATCATTCTCCATCTAGCAGGATTCCTTTGGTGCACCAGTCCGGTAGGTCTTCTGGTGTTCAAGCTGCTCATTCAACCTCAGCCTACCCAGGAATAGTTCCTCTGGGAGTTCCTTCTTTTCAGGAATTTCTCCTTGACATGGCAGACTTTCTTGCCATTACTATTCCTGGCCCTACTCTTAACCAAGGTCCTGCAAAAAAAGCAACCATGATGCTTCCTTTACATCCTTCTCTGCAGGACTTTCTTCTGGGGATTTGGCAGTCGCCTTTAAAGGTTCCTGCACCTTCTACAGCCATGCATGTTCTGTATCAGGTGCCCCCCTCTCCGGGGTTTTAGAAGAACCAACTTCCGCATCATTCCATTGTAGTGGAATCGGCAATGAGGAAGGTCAGAAGCAAGAAGAAGCATTCTTCTTCTCCTCCAGGTCGTGCATCTAAAGCACTTGATGCCTTTGGGCGTCAAACCTTCCAAACTTCCATGTTGGCTTCCAGAATTATTTCATATATCTTTTATATGAGTCTAACACTTCGGGAGGTCACAGAGAAATTATCTCTTTTGTCTCCTTTTTTGTCAGAACCTAAGGCCTCTGACTATTCCTTGCTTCTTAACCATAGCAGGAATATCTCTTGGTTTCTTTCTCGTGCTTCTCTAGACTCTTTTGAGTCGGTTAGCAGGTCCTCTGCTATTGCCATTGGAGCATGTTGTACAGCCTGGCTGCAGGCTTCAGACCTGAGCAGATGGGCACAACATACACTGGGTAATTCTCCATGTACTGGAGAAAATCTTTTCAATATCGAGGCTTTACGTCAGGTTGCTCAGTGCTCCACTGACTTTCCTAGTTCTGGAAACCATCCTAAGCCGCCTTTTTCCCCAGGATGTAGGAAATGTCCTACGAAACCTTCTTTCCCTAAGAAAAGAAAGTTTCATCCTCCTTCTGCCCATCCTCCAGATGTCCCCAAGCAAGGGACATCTCATCCTGGTCTGAAGTTCCCAGGCTCTCACCAGGATAATAGGCTCCTGTATGCTGCAATCTACAATTAACTTCTTCTTACCAGAAGTTCTTCTTCCAACTCTACACTGGGTTTTCTTTTCAGTATGCTTTTGTCCATGGGTCACAGTATTCTCCCTTTCTTATTGCTATAAAGGGAGATCACCACTATCCCATGATAGCTTCTGTCCCCACATGGACATTCTTTCCTTCTGCTGACTTACCATATGGTGCGTCACCTTCAACCCCTCTCTTCCAGGGTTTCCCCTGCTTGAGTCGGTACCATACTGGAACGTCTCTCTCTCTTTCTTTCCAGTGTAGGCTTCCTGTTATCCTTCAACGCATGTTCTGGACAACTCCTCAGACAGGGCCGAAATATCCCCGCTCCCTTGGTCTGTCTTCTCCCTGTTTCATACAGGAGAATCACCTCTGCTATCTTGTTCAGTTGCTGTGCGTGCAGGAGTTCCAGTGCGTACTTTAATGCTTCTGCACGCTGCTCTCAACTATCTGCGTGCTGACACTCACTGCAGGTTATCTTCTCCTGGCCATGTCCTTATCGAGGATGTGGCAACCTATCGACTTCTGTCAGTCCCATCTCCTGCACGATGCTCTCTGCAATCGTCAGAGAGGCTTCCCACTATGGGCCCTTGCCATAGAGCATTGGACTTTGTCTCTGAGGGTCTTCCATATAATAGAAGAGGCTTATATAGTCATTCCATGGCTATCTAGATAATTATACCCTCTTGTCTTCCGTTATGATGCAGAAGACAAGTTTGTTCTGCGTGAATGTCCAAGGAGCTCCCAATCTGGCAGGAATCCCCCCTTTTTCCTTACAGCTTGGCATTATGTTTCTGCTCCACTTGGACAGCGCATACTCTTTTACTGTACATGATACCCCTGAGTCCCTTGGCTGGGTCATCCTGGTATCTTGGTCTATGCGTTTTCTGTCCTTGGGACGCATCAGCAGCCTAAAGTGCTCCTGACGTGCTCTCCCCAGACTGATATTGTCCTCTGTTCTTCACGCAACTATACTGCTAATTCCACTGATCTGCATCCCTGTACCACAGAAATAGATTCTCTATACTCTTCGGGTGGTTTTCGCCCCCTACTATTAGATGACGTTTTTCGCATCACATTTCCCATGTGGATGTTTCTTCTGTGGCCCAGTTGCAGGCAGTATTGTTTTCATGTATGTATGTGTCCTATGCATACATGTTTTTTGTACCCTGGGTGGGCATAAACCATGCCCATCTATATCTATATATAGATATATATGTCATACTTGTCTAGACATATATATTCACATCTGTATTGATATGTATATAGCTTCATATATATATATATATATATATATATATATATACCTATATAGGTATGCGCTTTTTGGGAGATGGTCATAGCACCCTGTGTATTACCCACTATCTCCCTAACTGTCGGTACTAAAGTGTTTTTTTTTACTTTCTAAGGGGTTCAGACAGTCCGCTTGCCTATTATCATACGGCTCGGTAACTGGGTCCGGTTATACTCACAATTATTGCTGTGGCGTCAACAGCTTCTATTTTTGTTATACACCTCCTTATCTATGAGGTATCAAACTTCAATGTCTTCCTATTTCTTATTGGCTAGGAAAGACAGTGTACATCTTCAGTGTTCCGGAGTACCCTCCTGTTTTTCCTGGGAAAAGGTTTTTTTTTTCCATACCCTCTTTTCCCTTCCAGACTGGGCTAATTCCAGATCGGTCAGTCTTCTTCTTTTAATCCTCAATGTTAATAACTCTGTGCCTAAAAGAGTTCTCAGCTTTTTCACATAAAGCTTTCCATTGAAGACCTGCCGTTCTTCTCCTGCTCCAATTGACACCTGGGTCACCTGCCCATTCCAGATTTGGAACTTCATCCTCACTGCTGTGAAGTTCCCTTGAAGATTCCGCTACTGCGTCTACAGTACCTTCCATCACAGTTCTACTTCCTACAATCCAGTAGGTAAGCTCTATATGGTACTAGTTCATTAAATGCTTTAATGATACCTGACATGCATTCTAAAGACTCATCTCCCCTGTGGTCTTTAGTTTTTTGTTGTTCCTCTGCAACTCTTCTCTCCTCAACTCCTACCCCCCATCCCTCAGGGGATGCCGGGGATCCAGGTTGGGAAAATGCCGTCCTGTCCAGGGATACGCATTTTATGGGATCTCCCATGGCATCCTCAGCTAGGGAGTCCCCACATGTGAAGACTCATTCCTGCTTGTTCCTGGAGATAGCACAGTTACCTGTAACAGGTGATCTCAGGGAACAGCAGGAATTAGTCTTCACAACCCTCCCACCTCCCCTAGGAGTTGTATCTATCTAGTTCCTTTCCTCTTCCTCTCCTTCTGTCTCAGCTATGAAGCTCAACTGGGGAGAGGCAGTGGGAAAGGCGGGAAGTCACTGCGCAGGCGCGAGGGATGCTCCCAAAGGCTTTCTGATTGGATGCTGGGGAGCATTCCCGTGCGGGCTCCGTCGGCGCCGACGTACCCACATGTGAAGACTAATTCCTGCTGTTCCCTGAGATCACCTGTTACAGGTAAGTAACTGTGCTCTTTGTTGTTTTTCCTTCAAAATCTTTAAAATTATTTAGAATTCCTTTGGGGACTGATATTTCCACTTGCCTGTTGCTGCTAGTATAGTTTCACTGTGCACCAGGGTGTTTGCAGCTGAGCTCCTGTTTCTGACACAGTAGAGCTCGCTGACAAGAAGAATCCCCAGCATCTGGCCATGAGAGCTTATTAGCTGGACGAAGGACTCCCCTAAAATCAGCTTTCTCTGTATCTTGTGTACTCTGGGTGCATCCAGGAGCCTCAAGAGGTGTTACTCTGGGTTTCCCAGCAACTTGATTCCCCAGATAAACTTGTGGAGCTCCTGAGCCTGGTTTCAGTAGAGCTCCTGATTTTCTTTAAGCAGCGCTGAGTCTTTGCCACGAGGGCTTAGACATCAGCAGGAGGATCAAGTATCAATTTCTGAGAGAAACTGTAAGTAAACTGTTTTCTTACTTGCCTCAGCTGCCCTGGGTTTATTTCAACTGCATCGGGACCAGCTGTCTCTGACCTAATTCCTTCACTTCCGGTTTCATCAGGGTCTGTTCAACTGGGGTTTGAAGTTCCTATTTTCTTTTCTTCATTTTTATTTCCTGGATGCACCCAGAGTACACAGGAGTTGTTTCTCTGGGTTTCCCAGGCTTCCCTCCTTAATAGCTGTATTTTCTGTAATTTGCAATACAGCAGGGTTTGAGCTCCTGATTTCACTGTCTGTGCAGCTCCCCTTCTCTCCAGAAACACCTTCCATGAGGGTCTAAGTGGCTGCAGAGGGATCAAACTCTAATTTCCCTACCTTTCAGTCACTGTAATTACCTTACACTGACTTTGAAAGTTTCTCTTCTCCTCCATGGGAACTCAGCTCCTCTGTACCAACACAGTGAATAACTGACAGTTTCCTTCTCCCCTCCGTTTCTGGTGATTCAGGGTTCATCAGGATTTGAATTGTTAAGTTGCTAGCAGCACTCCTTGCCTCTTCCCCAGCGATTTTGCTGCATTTTTAAGGCTTTTAGAGCTTAGGAAACTTTTATTTTGCAGTTTTTCTGTGCCGGCGGCCATTTTGAAAATCAGGAGGGATTTCTCTTCAGTATTTTTTTTTTGGAAGGAGCAGCTCTGGGCAGCCATTTCAAAACATTTAAACATGCTGTGAAGGCACAGGGAGTTTCAAAATCCCTTTTCTTTGAAGAGTCTTCTGTTTCCCTAAGCCTATCTTGATTTTTGTTTACAAAAAAAAAAATAGTTTAAGCCTCTGCAATGCCTGTTTCTCTGCACAGCTGTATTATTTGTACTAATAAGAAAAAGGAGTTAATAGATTGCTTGTGTTCCACCTGCATGCTGCATCCAGGAGAATCTTCTTCCTCCATTCTCACTGCGCTGCCAGCTGGGGACATCAGCACCTTAACTCCTCCCTCCTTAGAGCCCCTGCAGCAGGATCTTCCTGCAGAAAGGACTCAGTCAGCTCCCATTTTGCTTCCACAGCTGCTGGAAGCCACGGCATCCTTGGCTGACAGTGAGTTCCTGACGCTCTTCCGCCAGGCATGGCACCTGTGGCGTTCGGAGTCTTTTGGTATATTTCCAGCACCCGCCTGGTATCAGACAAGGATATGGTGGGGTCTCGCAAGCGGTCCCGAAAGTCTTCAGACCTTAAAGCAGTACGTCCTTCCAGGAACGTATGTGGCTTGCGGGACACTACGGATATTCAAGAAGACTTTAAATCGTCGGAGGTGAGCCCTGATTCGTTGGAGAAAGAAGATGGGAAATATTCTCCATCTGATTCTTTGCTGACAGTTCACGAGGGCTCTCAAGATATCAGACTTTTTCGGAAAGAGGAGTTGCCGGCCTGAATCACACAGGTGATGGAGTCACTATGGCTAGCTGACACACCTGATCCTCAGAGTTCTCAAACCCTGTTGCAGCCGGATCCCATTTTACAGGGCATTCGTAAGCCTTTCACAGCCTTTTCCTTTCCAGCTGAGTTACAGCATATGGTATCTCGAGAATGGGACTCTCCAGAGTCCTCTCTACGTACAGCACGCAGTATTGGTCAGTTATACCCTTGGTCTCCCTCTGACTTGGACCGTTGGCTGACATACCCAAAAGTTGATGCGTTAATGACTGGGGTCACCAAGCATACCACAATTCCGGTTGAGGACAGAGCGGCACTCCGTGACTAGCAAGACCTAAAAAGTTGAGAGTCTGCTAAAGACGGATTTTTCGTCATCTGCTCTTTCCCTTCAAGCAGGGGTGTGCGGAGGTCTAGCAGCACGGGCCTCCCTTCGATGGATTCATCAGCTTCCAGGTGATCCCGAGTTGGCTCGTTTAGGATCCATCACTGCATTCCTGGCAGAGGCCTTCTCTGATCTCTTGCAGCTGTCTGCTCGCTCCGTAGCACCGGTGATAGTAGCTCGGATATGGCTGTGGCTGCGTCAATGGGCAGCGGATGTTGATTCGTTCAAAGACTCCAGCGTTTAGATGCCATTCGTCCAATTCCACCATTGGAAAGAGGACAAGGCCGTTATTCTGTCTATTTCGTGGTGCCAAAAAAAAAAAGAAGACAGCTCCTTTCGTCCTATCTTGGATCTCAAAGGCGTCAATCGCAGTCTGCGGGTACCACACTTTCGAATGGAGACTCTGCGATCCGTTATTCAAGCGGTACGCCAGGGGGAATTCTAGCTTCCCTCAATCTCGCGGAAACATTCTTTCACATTCCCATTCGAGAGGGGCATCAGCAACTCGTTCGATTCGCGGTACTCGGTCAACATTTCCAATTTCGTGCGATGCCCTTCGGTCTAGCTTCGGCGCCTCAAACCTTCTCCAAGGTAATGGTGGTAGTAGCTACGGCCTTACGCAGCCGCGGCATCAGAGTTCATCCTTATCTGGACGACTGGCTCATTCGCGCAGACTCTCTCCCCGAGGCTTGCAGCACAGTCTTGGTGGTTGTTAACTTTCTCAAAAGCCTCGGCTGGGTAATCAACCGCGACAAGAGTTGTCTTCAGCCGTCCCAGGAGATCGAATTTTTGGGGGCTCGATTCGATACAGCCTTAGGTCGGGTCTTTTTGTCAATGCCTTGATTCCTCAAGTTAACTTCTCAAGTTCGCAGTCTCCTAGCACAGGTCTTGCCTCGAGCATGGTGTCAGAGGATTATCAAGTTCGATTGCCTCTACTACCGGCGGTGAGACTTTGCCTCCATTGGTGGCTCCGGCCCCGCAATCTCCTTCGAGGGGTTTCCTTGGAGACTCCGCACTGGGTATTGGTAACGACAGACGCCAGTCTCTCTGGTTGGGGAGCGCATTGCGGCTCGCACTCAGCGCAGGGGATTTGGTCTCCTCGGGAGGCCCAGTGGTCCATCAATCGCCTCAAGACGCGAGCGGTGCGCTTAGCCTTGCGAAAGTTTCAGCCTCTTCTGCGGCGTTAGGCGGTTCGAATTCTGTCAGACGATGCTACGACAGTGGCATACCTCAACCGCCAAGGGGGCACGAAATGTCCAGGTGTATCGAAGAAAATTAGTCTTCTCCTTCCGTGGGTGGAGAGGCATCTGCAGGCGATCTCGGCGCAACACATCACGGGGGTAGACAATGTAAAAGTCGATTTCCTCAGCCGACATGCTCTGGATCCGGGGGAGTGGGCTCTGGCGCCAGAGTCCTTTCAGTCCATTGTTCGACGATGGGGTCTACCGGCAATGGATCTCATGGCTACGGCGCAGAATACCAAGGCACCGATGTACTTCAGCCGTTGGAGAGACAACGGGTCGCACGGGATAGATGCACTGTCTCAAGCGTGGCCAACCCATCTCCTTCTGTATGTCTTTCCTCCCTGGTCCATGATCAGCAAGATTCTCCAAAGAGTCAGGGAGCATCGCGGCCCGGTGATCCTGGTGGCACCGGATTGGCCTCACAGACCGTGGTATGCGGATCTTGTCCGGCTGTCTCGGGCGTCTCCTCTGTGCCTGGGGGCGTTCCCAGGACTCCTGCTCCAAGGGCCGGTGGAAATGGAAAACCCGGCTCCTTACTCGCTTACGGCCTAGCTCTTGAACGCCGCAGGTTAGTTCAGAAGAGATATTCGTCGAGTGTGGTGGCGACAATGCTTAAGGCACGGCGGTCTTCGACGTCACTGGCTTACGCTCGTGTGTGGCGTCTCTTTGACACTTGGTGTTCGCTATGTCACATCTTGCCCTGGTGTTGCAACATCCCGGATATTCTTTCCTTTCTGTAGGCCAGTATAGATAAGGGCCTGGCGCTCGGGACCTTGCGCGTTCAGGTTGCCACGCTAACTTGTTTTCGAGGGCTGATAGCGGGGCGTTCTCTCCCCTCGCATGTGGACGTTTCGCATTTTCTTAAAGGGGTTCAGACATTACGGCCCCCGATTTTAGTTCCTTCTTGGGATCTCGCTCTCGTTCTCCGTGCCCTTGTTGCTCCTCCCTTTGAGCCCCTGAAGGCATGTTCCCTTAAGGATTTAACACTATAGACAGTTTTCCTAGTGGCCATAACCTCGGCACGTAGGATTTCCGAACTTCAGGCTCTCTCTTGTCGAGACCCCTAACTCTTGTTTTCTTCGGCGGGAGTTTCTTTTCGAACTGTTCCATCCTTTTTTACCTAAGGTGCTGACCCCGTTTCATGTCAACCAGCCTCTTTTCTTGCCTACCTTTGAAAAAGAGCAGTGTTCCGGTCGCTTTCGTCAATTGCGTGCTGTGGACCTGAAGAGAGTTCTTTATCGGTATCTTAAGATCACGAATGCCTTCCGTAAGACCGATCATCTTTTTGTCCTATTTGCGGGCCCTCGACGGGGGTCCGCAGCCTCCAAATCCACCATTTCTAGATGGTTGCGAGGAGCTATTGAAGCAGCTTATATACTGCAAGGCAAGCAGGTTCCAGCAGGGCTCCGAGCTCACTCCACTCGGGCTCAGGCTTCGTCTTGGGCCGAGCGGTCTCAAGTAGCCCCTCTCGACATTTGCCGGGCGGCGACTTGGTCATCGTTGTCCACGTTTGTCCGTCACTATAGACGATCGCTCAGCAGGAGGGCCAGTTTGGAGCTGCAGTGCTGTCGTCGGCATTGACCCCCCCTTGAAAGCAGGTAGCTTGGGTACTGCCCGTTTGTCTGGACTGGTCTAGCAGTATGATTTGGAAGGAGAAATTTCACTTACCGTTAATTTCCTTTCCTGGAATACTGCTAGACCAGTCCAGGACCCACCCTGCTGTCAGTTACGGTGCTGCTAGTGCGGTGAAGCCGCCGGCCTCTTTTCCTTCCTTGTCAGTATGCCTCACCATGGGGGCCGATGACTGCGTTATCGGTCTTAGCAGCCTTCAGTTCTGGGGATACTTTCAGCTCCCTTGTACATAGTTGAATTAAACGTCCACTATGTGTGGTCTTATGGTTAAGTTGCGTTACATGTTTGGGTTCGCTTTACAGACAATACTGAAGGAGACCCCTAGGGGTAGGACCATATCACCAGAGTCCAGCCTATCAGAGCTCTGGTAGAATTCTCTGTCTCCAAGATCTGCTGGCAGGGGGACACAACCCGTTTGTCTGGACTGGTCTAGCAGTATTCCAGGAAAGGAAATTAACGGTAAGTGAAATTTCTCCTTTGTGTTTTTTGTGCTGTATTTTAGCTATGTCATCTGACTGAGCAAGATGGCACCTTTGGGCGGGAAGGGGACCGGGCATGCGTGGATGTATTCCCAAAGGCTTTCTTAGAAAGCTGGGGAAATGCTCCGCATGGGGGCTCCATCGACGTCGATGTCACCCGTATGTGAGGACTGATTCCTACTGCTCCTGGAGAACACCTGTTACAGGTGAGTAACTACTCTTTTCCTGGGTGGTGGTTCCTAATGTGGAACCTTGCATCGTGTAACCATAGTTTGGGTTGTTCTTCCCTAGGTGCATAACTTTGCACTTGTCCGCATTAAATTTCATCTGCCATTTTGATGCCCAGTCTTCCAATTTATCAAGATCCTAAAGACTACATTCCTGCTTGTTCCTGGAGATAGCGTAGTTACTCACCTGTAACAGGTGATCTCCAGGAACAGCAGGAATTTAGTCTTCACAACCCGCCCACCTCCCCCTAGGAGTTGTATCTCTCTCTCTCTCTCCCTCTCTCTTTTGTCTCAGCTATAAACTCAACTGGAGAGGGACAGTTGGAAAGTCGGGAAGGCAGCATGCAGGCGCTGTGGGATGCTCCCAAAAGCTTTCCTATTGGACGTTGGGGAGCGTTCCCGCGCAGGCTCCGTTGGTACCGACGATACCCATATGTGAAGACTAAATTCCTGCTGTTCCCGGAGATCACTTGTTACAGGTGAGTAACTACGCTTTCTTCGCCCCGTTTAATATCGCAAAGTTTGACTTCACTAATATCTGCAATTGCTTCAAGCAAATCAGACATTGGTCCAGTAACACAATCTGTTCATCAACCTAACCAAAACATAAGCCCTCCACCTATTCAGTGACCCATCTTACCCCCCCCCCCCCCCTTCTTCCCTGGTCCTAGACGATTCTATAATCTCCATAAAAATCAAAGTTAAATACCTTTGCATAATACTTATTTTTTTATTTATTTATTGCTTTTATATACCGCGCTCTTTAAAATCAGTGTGGTTTACAGATAACATTTATGCATCTCAGAGTATCTGTTATGCACTTACAGTGAACGGAAGATAGAACTTGGATTTCAATCTAGGGGAACTATTTACAGTATCTACAACTATGTACATTATAGCTATGAGTTGTCTTGTGGCTTATCATTGTTTAGCTGGTAGGTGGCTAAGGTTGGGCTGTGAGTAGTGTAGAAGAAAGAGGTGGTGTTTTAGTGCTTTTCTGAATTGAGCAACATCGGTAATTGCTCGAATGGAGGTTGGGAGCACATTCCAGCAGATGGGAGCATAAAACTTAAAAGCTCTGCTCTTCGTTGTTTGGGTGCATTTGGTTATTTCATTGGGGGTCTGTAGGGTATTGATGGCGAATGACCTCCTCGCTCTGTTTGCTGGGGTTGGGTGGAGCAGATCCGTTAGGGAGGGAGGAGGACATCATGTTGATGGCCTTAAATGTCATCAGGACTACTTTATATGTGGTCCGACAGTAGATTGGTAGCCAGTGCAAGTCCTTTAAAATCGGGGTGATATGGTCTCCTCTGGAGGCTCCGTGTAGGAAGCGTGCCACGGTATTCATTGCTAGTTGTAACGGGCTTAATATGTTCTTGGGTAGGCCATGAAGGATCACATTGCCGTAGTCAAAGTGGGGGGTCACAAGGGCCTGAAAGACTGTCCTGAAGTCGCCTGGTTGCATTAGAGGTCGGAGATGTCTCAATGTTCGTATTTTATGGTGAATCTGCCTGATGATGTTGCTGATGTGCGTTTTGATCTCGAGCTGCTGGTCTAATGTGACACTGAGGTAGCGGATAGTGGGTCTGCTTGTGAGCTCAGCGTTTCTTGTCTTTAGTGTTACTGGAGGGGAGAAAGATTGATTTCTTGTAATGAAGAGTACGTCTGTTTTGCTGAAATTTATCTTGAGGCCCTGTGCGTGGAACCAGTCCGTTACAGCCTCTAAACATTTTATTAGTGGGGAGAAATCCGGATTGTCAGTCGAGAATGGGATGAAGAGTAGTACATCATCGGCATAGATCAGACATGAGACGTTGAAGGAGCGGATTATTTCACATATGGGTTGCATGTATATGTTGAATAATAAGGCAGAGAGTGAGGAGCCTTGAGGTACACCATGTTTTTGTTGGAAAGGTTCAGAGGTTTTAGAACCTCTACAAACCTACTGCCATCTGTCCGTTAGATATGATTTGTACCAATTCAATGCTGAGCCACTGATTCCCTTATCTTAAAGCTGTATAAGGAGTTGATCATGGTTTACGGAGTCAAACGCAGCAGCGATGTCCAGGAAAATCAATGCAAATCCTTGTTTGATGTTGTCGGTTCCTGTGATCAGCGTGTTGATTAGTGTGGTGAGGAAAGTTTCCATGCCATGTGATTCTCGAAAGCCATGTTTGGATAGGTCCAGAGGAGCCGTGGAGTCAATGTGGTCCTGTATTTGGCGCTGAACGACCTTCTCGATTAGCTTTGCTAGCAGCAGAATGCTCGATATTGGTCGATATGATTCCACCATCTGGGGATTTAGTTTGGTGTTCTTCAGAAGGGACCGGATTGATGTCTGCTTGAGGCATGATGGGAATAAACCTGCGGAGAAGGATAAGTCTATGATCTTGCATAGTATAGGGCTGATTTCCTTATGTAGTGCTCTTATCTAGAATGCTGGACAAGGGTCGTTTGGAGCAGTGGTGGCATTGACGGTAGTGATGATGTCCTCAATTTCTGTAGCTGTTGGTGTCATGATAGTGGTAAGAGGCTTAAGTTGTGCTAGGTTGCTGCTGGGGGTGGACAGTGTGGCTTTGCCAACGTTATTGGTTTTGGCCAGTAAGTAATCTGCATAGTCCTGTGGGTGAATCATGGTCAGTTGGGGAGGGGCGAGGGTTCCTTCGTTAGGGTTTTTACTATATTGAAAAGCTCGTGGGGTTTGTTCAGGGCACATTTCAGGAGATTGGAGTGATGTTCTCTCATTGTCGCTGATATTGAATTCCGGTGTTTCTTAAGGTGGGAGGTGTATGCTGTCAGGTCTGTTGGGGACCTGTGTACGTCACCATTTTCTTTCTAGTTTCCTTAGCAGAAGTAGTGAGGTTCTTAGTTTGGTGGTGTACCAATGTGCAGGTTTTCTACTTCCTGGACGTTTGCCTGGGGCAAGTGGTTTAGTTTGGGTAGGTTTGCGGGCAGAGGAGCTCAGGCCGTTGTTCCATGAGGCCATCATCTCTTCGAAGTTCGGAGCTGCGGATATGATGTTAGGTAGGACCTCCTTGATGATTGTCTCTTTGTCAAAGGATCTGAAGCGTCCTATGGGTGTTGCTGGTTTTTCAGTTAATTTCTTTGTTCACTGTCCTGCTGAAGAGGTATTTGGAATTGGATCAGATTATGATCCGACCATGGGACGGGTGAGATAACTATGTCGTGCTTGTATTTTGAGTTCCCATCTGGTTGAGGGTTGAAAATGAGGTCTAGTTTGTTCCCTTTTCGGTGGGTGGGGGCATCAACTATTTGTTCATATCCTAGGTTGTTGAATGCTTCAAGGAAGGCGTTGGCGTGACTGTCCTGCAGGGCTGGTAGGTTGAAATCACCCAGTACCCAGTTTGGCTTACGTGTGTTTTTGGGGTTAGAAGCTAGGTCAATTATAGTAGCGAGGTCTTCAGGGGAAGCAGTCGGGGATCTGTGGATAAGGTTAATAGTACTATGGTTGTTGGATATGGTGATTACATCAAGATGAGCTGAGCTATTAGAGCTGATCGTTTGATATTGGAGATCCGCTTTTGCCAGAACGAGAGCACCACCTCCTCTGCAGTCCATTCTGTGGCAGGAGTGTATTGAGAAGTCCGGGGGGATGAGTTGATTGATGAGTACTGAATCTGAGATAGTGAGCCATGATTCTGTTAGTAGCAGGATGTCTAGTTTGAGTTGTGTTATGAGGTCAGTAATAGCTTTGCCACTTTTTACGGACTGACCGAGCATTTATGAGTACACATTTTAGGTTGCGCGGGTTTTGGTGCTGCTCCTCTTTGTGTTTTGTAGTGTATTGGAGTGATATGTGGATTAAGTATGAGTGAGGGTTTTGGGGGGGGTTCTGTCAGTATGTGGTGTGAGTTACTGTATTGTCTTCTTCCTTGAGTTCGTACAATTGGGATCGGGTTATGGGTGAGGATAGAGTACCAATGAGTAAAATGCTGAGGAGGTATAGACTGGATAGGGTTATAATGGATATGGCCATGTTGAGCTGGTTAAGTGCTTTCTGTGAATGGTAGGATTTCTTTGCTGAAGATGTGTATGCTGGTAGGGCCTTCTTACCAAGGGGCGTATGGTATGCTGTGTTATGTGGTAATTAACCAGTGGTTGAGGTGCGGAAAATCTTAGCAACAATGGCAGCGGAATACTGGCAACAGTAGCAGCGGAATACTGGCACCAATAGCAGCAGGATATTGGCAACAATAGCAGCGGAATACTGGCAACAATAGCAGCAGAATATTGGCAATAATACTTGATCAGAATCTCATTTTCCAAGAACACATATGAAAAACAACTCGCTCAAAATACTCTAAGATAAGAACACTGAGAAACCTTTACCTTGTATTAAACCCAGACTCGCGTACTGTTTGCCAAGCCCTTACTACACCTACCCTTGACTACTGCAACCTCATTTCTCCAGGACCAAGCAGGAAGTCAGTCCTCACGTATGGGTGTCATCGGCGCCGATGAAGCCCCAGCGGAGCATTTCCCCAGCTTTCTATGAAAGCCTTTGGGAATGCAGGCACGCATGCACGGTTCCCTTCCCGCCTAAAGGTGCCATCTTACCTCAGTCAACGGACATAGCTAAGAACAGCACACAAAAATGAAAAATAAACTATGTACAACTGCAACTCCAAGGGGAGGAGGGAGGGTTGTGAGGACTGATTCCTGCTGCTCCTGGAGAACACCTGTTACAGGTGAGTAACTACTCTTTCTCCAGGACCAAGCAGGAAGTCAGTCCTCACATATGGGTGACTCCCCAGCCCTGGGCTACCGAGGAACCCAGGCTGAACAAGAGAACTCCCTCTAGTCTCAGCAGCAAAGTAAGGCTTTTCAAGGACACAACCTCCACCGGTAGCCCAACAGAGGGCAGGAGTTGCCTAAACCTCAAAGAGATTCCGGAGTACTGCTTGTCCAAAAGCACTGTCCCTACGGGACTCCCTCTCCAGGCAGTAATGGGCCGCAAAAGTCTGGCTTGAAGACCAAGTTGCAGCCCTGCAGATGTCTACCAAGGGCACAGAGTGGAGATGAGCCACTGAGGCAGCCATTGCCCTAACTCGGTGGGCCGTAACCCTACCCTGCAAAGGAAGGTCAGCCACCTTGTAAGCCCAGGTGATACAGTCAGCCACCCAGATGGACAAGGTACACTTGGACACAGCCAACCCCAATTTATTGGGGTCAAAGGAGACGAAGAGCTGGGTAGCCCTTCTATGCCCCTGCGTATGGTCAAGGTAGAAGGATAAGGCCCTCCTACAGGCCAGGGTATGCAGGACTGCTTCAGCCTGCTGCTCCTGGAGAACACCTGTTACAGGTGAGTAACTACTCTATACCATGGCCTCCCAAAGCATAGCATCCACCCCCTCCAATTAGCCCAGAACACAATAGCACATCTAATCTCCAAGACCTCCAGAAGATCTCACATTCTCCGGGAACAAGCAAGAAGTCAGTTCTCACATATGGGTGACGTCGGCACCAACTGAGCCTGCGCAGAGCATTTCCCCAAGGGTGCAATCTTGCTCAATCTCCTTTTTTCTGGTGAGCCCTTCGGACGTTGTCTGGCTTGTCCCCTTAAAAGGTTGATTTTTTTTTCTCTCTCCAAATTTCACACTCACCTCCAGTATCACACCACTACTCTTCCTGCCTACTGACCTCCGTGTCAGGTTCGGTTTATTTTTGTAGTCTTTCGTTGTTTTCTTTTTCTGGCGCCTTCGCACCCTTTTTTCTCCCGCTGCAGCCCGGAGATTCTTCGATCTCGCATGTATACTTTTTTCCCCCATGGCTACCAGTGGCCTTAAGAAGTGTGACCAGTGCTCTAAAATCATGTCTTCAACCGGCACACATGACTGCTGTCTCCGCTGCCTCAGGCTGGACCACAACCCGGCAGCCTCCAAAAGCCAGGGCCTTGTCTAAAGCCTCGAAACCTCGGACGGGCCCTTTCAAGCCTGAACCCTGCCATGGATCTTCAGAAAGGGGGTCTCCCTCGAAGGAACCCAGGAAGAAGAAGAAACCCTCGAAGGCGGCATCTGTGGATGGATTCAAACGGCCAGGTGCCCTCCCCCCCAAGTCAGGTTCTGCAGTCCGAGCTGCTTGTCTGAGGCACCAGAGAAGGAGCAGCCTGCAAAGGTCCCCCGGAAGGAGTCGACCTCGGTGCCCGCGCCAAAGGCTGTGGAGCCTTCTGGCCTGGAGTCCAGAATGGCGGCCCTGGAGCACAGTTTGTCTGCCTTCATGGACCAGCAGTGGGCATTGTCCGGTACGACTGGTTCATCTGCCCTGACCACCGGGCCCTCAACATCGAAGATGTTCCCTGAGGCTGAGCCAATCCTTGAGGTCCTTCAGCCTCGAGTGAATCCTTGGCCGAGGTCTCGATCTGAGTCCCACTCGACGGGACCGCAATCATCCCCGGCGAGTGTGCCAGGCACTGGCCGTGGAGCATCAGGAGTCCTGAGGCCCACTGAGCAGCCCTCCTACGAGTCCTCGACAGACTACTTTGAGTGAGAGAAGGGAGGATGAGGAGTCCCCCAATACCCGTCGCCACCGCCACATCCCGTCAGACTCTCCCATCTTGGAGCCTCGACGGCAGTACAAGATTCATCCTTGGGTGGGAAGGGTTCCATGCATGCGTGGTGGCATCTCCCAAAGGCTTTCTTTGAAAGCTAGGGGGATGCTTCCATGAGGGCTCCATCGGTGCCGACGTCATCCATATGTGAGAGCTGATTCCTGCTGTCCCTGGAGAACACCAATTACAGGTAAGTATCTATGCTTACCTTCCTGTCTTTTTCCCTAGATCGCATTCCTGTAGGGAAGAGGCAACCTTTCAAACCCTTGACTGCAAGCGTGCCGTAGCATTTTCAAAGGACTAGAGAGCACTGCAGAACTTCACAGTTGTTCATTTCCTTTCATTCTAGTCACTTAGGCCTCCCAGTTTGTAAACATACTCTGTCCAATTGGTTAGCAGATTGCATCTCATTTGCTTATGCTAAGGCAAGACTATCCCTTGAAGGGCACATCACTGCCCATAATGTTCATGCCATGGCTGCCTCGACAGCAAGCCTATGGTCTGTGGCAGTTGACGAAATCTGCAAAGCAGCTACCTGCTCTTCAATATTTTGCTACTTTGCTGCTCATTACTGTATTAACAAGGACTCCCACTGGGATGCCATGTTTGGGCAGGCTGTACTCCAGCACCTCTTTTAGACTTAGGAAAACTCCTACCCTCCATCCCGGAATTTAACAATACCAGACATCCATGGAGGATCCAGGACCTCTTGATGCCTACTCTGAGGCAAATCTACCAATTCTGATGTCATTTCTCTGGCATCTGGGAGCTAGGGAGTTCCATATGAAAAGAGACGGCTGAGGGGAGATATGATAGAAGTCTATAAATTAATGAACGGAGTGGAACGGGTAAACGTAGATCGATTGTTTACGTTATCAGAATATAGAAAGACTAGGGAACATGCAATGAAGCTATAGGGTAAACTATTTAAGACTAATAAAAGAAAATATTTTTTCACTCAACGTGTAATCAAACGCTGGAATTTGTTACCGGAGGATGTAGTAAAGGCTGTTAGTGTAGCTGGGTTTAAAAAAGGTTTGGACAAGTTCCTGGAGGAAAGGTCTATAAACCATTATTAAGAAGGGACCCAGGATATCAATGCTTGACCCAGTACAAGCATTGCGGAACCTGTGTCTTTTGGGGAAACTGCTAGGTACGTATGACCTACATTGGCCACTGTTGGAAACAGGATACTGGGCTTGATGGACCTTGGTCTGACCCAGTATGGCATATCTTATGATATGTGAAGACTACATTCCTGCTTGTTCCTGGAGATAGCGTAGTTACTCACCTGTAACAGGTAATCTCCGGGAACAGCAGGAATTTAGTCTTCACAACCCACCCTTCTCCCTTAGGAGTTATAAGGTTTCTCTTTTCTCTCCTTTTGTCTCAGCTACAAACTCAACTGAGGAGGGAGAGTTGCAAGGGCATTAAGGCAGTGACGCAGGCACAGTGGGATGCTCCCAAAAGCTTTCCTATTGGATGCTGGTTAGCATTCCCGTGTGGGCTCCGTCAGCACCGACATCACCTATTTGTGAAGACTAAATTCCTGCTGTTTCCGGAGATCACCTGTTTCAGGTACGTAACTACGCTTTCTCAGGCTTCTTCAGTCTGTGGCCATTTCCAAATCTTGGGCATCGAAGATCGATTCTGATGCCAGGGAGAAATCCCAGAGTAAGCATCAAGACTCCCCTAGAGGTGCTTCCGATATAGACCGGCCAGTCAAACAGCCCTTGAGGGAGGACCTGTCCTCCAAAGCACAAGTTGGGCCCCGGGACTCTCCCGAGGCATTGACCTCCAGAGAGCTATCTGTTCCATGTTCTGGGATGGTGACTTAAAGTCCCATATGTGATTCCACCTAGACATCGGCCATCTCCCCAAACCAGCACATGCTGTCAGCACTCCTGGCAGCCTCGGTACTGATAACATGAGTTTCAGGAGTGCAGGCTTTGGCACCGAGCCTACAGCCAGACCTATCTGGTCTGATGCTGGCCCTTAAACTAGCATCATCAGAGCACCCGAGGTCAATTCCTCCATTGGATCCGGTCGATGCCCCTGGTTTCCAACATACTCAGGCTCCCATGCCTCTCTGTTCCGATAATGAGTATCTGTATCGACATCGACCATAGAGGGAAAGGGAGTGAGTACAGTGGGATAGGGGAGAGTGCAGAGGAGCAAGAATGCTACATGCCAAGACACACACACAGGCCGCAGTACATACTGCAAACACGTACATACCCCCAACACATACACACATCACCCGACACCCCCCATGACACACACAGTGATACACCTCGCTCTGAGGATTTTTTGTCACCACCTGTGCCATCAGCCAGTCCTGGTCTAGACGGAAAACCAGGTGGCAATGTTCTACGTAAACAAACAGGGGGGGCATGGGGTCCCGTGTCCTTTGCCAGGAGGCACTGGGTCTCTGTTCATATGCAATCCAACAGGGTATCCTCCTGAGGGCAGTGTACCTGCCCGGCCAGGACAACCTTCTGGCCGACAGGCTCAGCAGAGTTCTCCATCCGCATGAGTGGCAGCTGGATCCCAGGATAGCCAGTTGGCTTTTTTGTCTCTGGAGGAAACCATGATGGACTTGTTCGCCAGTCCGGGTAGCTTTCAGTTGCCCCGCTTTTGCTCCCAGCAGGCCCACCCCTCCAGGGTGGCATCGGATGCGTTTCTAGTCTCGTGATCGGAAGGCCTCATGTATGCCTTCCCCCCTGACACCGCTGATTGCCAAGACCTTGTTCAGGACCCTCTGCGACAGAGCCTTGCTCATCCTGATAGCTCCCAGGTGGCACAGGCAGCTGCAGTTCCCGCTGCTTCTACATTTGGCAGTGGAGGCCCTCATCCCTTGACCACCACCCCGGGACGCCTATCTCAGGAGGGGGGCTCTCTTCTGTACCTCAACCAGGGGTCCCTCTCGTTGACAAGCGTGGCTGCTGAGAGGTTGACTCTCGCCTCCCTCAGCCTTCCAGTTGAGGTTGAAGACATTCTGCTGGCCTCCTGTAAGGCCTCTACTAGGAAGGCGTACGCCCTCAGATGGTGCAGGTTCTCTGTTTGGTGCGCCGATCATGGGGCTGATCCCTTCTCCTGCCCAGTGGATTTGATGTTGCAGTACCTTCTCCACTTCTCCTAGTCCAGGCTCGTCTAACTCCGTCCGAGTGCACCTTAGTGCACTGGCAGCGCACCACCACCCAGTGGATAGAAAGCCCCTCTCTGTCCAACCTTTGGTGACACACCTTCTACGGGGCTTACTCCTGTCAAAACCCCCGGTTTGCCCTCTGGTGACTGAATAGGACCTCAATGTGGTGTTGGGGCAATTCACTCACCCGCCCTTCGAGCCTCTGGCGACTTGCCACCTTTGCTACCTCTCTTGGAAGGTGGTTTTCCTGGTTGCGCTCACCACCGTTTGCAGAGTTAGCGAGCTCCAGGCCGTCGTGGCAGAGGTGCCCTACACCAGGTTCTACAAGAACAAGATGGTGTTTTGCACACACACCAAGTTCCTACTGAAGGTAGTGTTGCCCTTCCACCTTAATCAGGAAGTGGTGCTTCCTTCCTTCTTCCCAAGACCTCATTCCAGTCAGGCGGAGACGGTCCTTCACTCAATGGACTGTAAGAGGGCCTTATCCTTCTACATCCAACACACCCAAGGCCACCGCAAAGCTGCTCAGCTTTTCATCTCCTATGACCCCAGTAGGCTGGAGGGAGGCGATGACCAAGCGTACGCTGTCCACTTGGTTGGCAGACTGTATTGCCTTCGCTTATGGGCAGGCGTGGCTCCCACTGGAAGGCCGCGTCATCGTGCACTGTGTCAGGGCCATGGCGGCTTCGGTAGCAAATTTGCACTCTGTCCTGATAGTGGACATTTGCTGGGCCGCCACCTGGTCTTCAGTCCATACTTTCGCAGCTCATTACTGCCTGGAGAGAGTCTCGACAGGACAGTGCCTTTGACCAGGCTGTGCTCCGTAACCTTTTCGGGGTCTAGGCAACTTCTGCCCTCCGACCCTTCTGTGTTCAGGCTACCGGACCGCTAGTTTCATCGGACACAGGGGTCCTACTGTGGTCTGTATGCACGGACTCAAATTGCTGTTGTTTGCAGCTTCCCTCGCAGGAACCCTGTTTTTACTATGGATTTTTGGTAGTCTGTAGTTGGGGAGTCCCATATGTGAAAACTGACTTCCTGCTTGTTCCCAGAGAAAGCGTAGTTACTCACCTGTAACAGGTGTTCTCCGGGGACAGCAGGAATCAGTCCTCACAACCCTCCCTCCTCCCCTTGGAGTTGTTCCTGTACCATCTTTTATTTTTGCCGTCTTTTAGCTATGTCATCTGACTGAGCAAGATGGCACCCTTGGGCGGGAAGGGGACCATGCATGTGTGGTGGCATCGGCTTTCTTTGAAAGCTGGGGGGATGCTTCTCGAGGGCTCCGTCAGTGCAGACGTCACCCATATGTGAGGGTTTGAGATTGTCAATTGCTGCTTGTACTTCGGATGAGTGAGGAAGTATGTTTGAAGATGACTGTCTGGAGGCCTCCAAATGTATGGGTATTTGAATGATTCATGACTAAAAAGGAAGTTTAAGTGAAGTGAATTAAGTGATTTGTTGGTTGTTTGGTAGGGACAGAGAGTGCGTGTTGAGAGAAAAATGTAAGAGTAAGTGAAGTTTCAGGTGAGTCTACCAAACACTAGCACACAAAATAAACCCGGGGAACAATAAGGAAGAGAAACTAAGTGAACTGAGAATATATATATTTTCTCAGTCTATGACAGAGAAGTCTCTGTTAAAGGAGCTTCATGATAGAACCCTATAGTACATGGGTATGCATAATTATAAGTAAGGGTATGTAATAACCCCACTCTAGTTATGGTTACTGAAAAAATGAGTGCAAGGTGAATAAAGAGAGAGAGAGTGAGTAGTGGAGTGACTGGAGGCTAGGCAAAGAAAGGGGTTGAGAGTTGGCTGAGGAAGAGCAGTGTGTTTGTGGAGAAATGCTCGTATGTGCTAGAGGGGAGAGAGACTGAAGGATGAAGTGTTTGACTGTGTGCTGAGGGATGTGATAGTGATATGCCAAAATAGGTGTGAGTGATCACCTGGTCTGTGTTGATTAATTTTTTTTTTAGTTGGGAACTGAGCTGTCTCACATAAATATTTTTTTTAGCCAGCGGGTAAAGGTAGGGAACTCAGAGAGTAATTTCAGCTAGGTAATATCTAGATTTAAAAAGAAAAGGAATATAGGTAGTCCTGAGTTCCTGCATGAGTTTGCAAGAGTTCCTGCTCCAGTTAGAAGACTACCATGAATCCATTTGAACAGAAAAAGCTGAGAAGTTGGTAAAAGACCTCTGAGCCCCAATGTTAAGAAGTTTGGAGGATAAGTAGAGACTTTATCTTCACAACAAGATCTCTTTATATTTGAGCTTAAATATACTGTAGGAGTTCCAAAATATAATAGCACTTTGAAGGGAGATAGGCACGTCACTAAGAAAACTTTATTTAGTACTCATACAGAATTTGACCCATTATAAATGTGATATTTGGCTAGTGTAACGTTTACAAACACAATTTGTCATATACCATATATACGTACCCGTTTTATTTTACAATAACATTCTACGCTGTTCTATTTTTTTGTAATAGATTACAATAATAACATAGAAACTATTAATATGCCACCATGAAAGACATCTCTGGTTACTCTCTCCACTTTCATGAATTTTCTAGATCCCTTTCCTCCAAATCCTCCTCATTCTCCTTGTTTTTAGCCTGACCTTTTCCACTGTTTGTCATTATATTGAAGTTTTTTGGCTTTTCTCCTTTCTCTGTTTTTCTTTCTTTGCCACTTCCATTTTTCACTGATAAAATCTGCATGATATTGTAATTTAATTTCTTTCTCTTCTAGATGAAACTGTGGACATCTTTCTGGATGTGTATGTCAGTAAAGACTCTGTGACTATACTGAACTCAGGAGAAGATAAAATTGAGGATATTCTGGTGCTTCACCTGGACCGAGGCAAGGATTATTTTCTTACCATCAGTGGTAACTACCTGAAAAGCTGCTTTGGCACTTCCCTGGAGGCCCTCTGCCGAATGAGGAGACCAATTCGAGAAGTTCCTGTCACCAAACTCATAGATTTGGTAAGAATTTGCTTTCTGCTAGAATCCAGGAGACTTCTTTATGCCCATCTTACCTTCAGAATTTTATGAAACTAACAACGAACATTGCATTTAAAGAATAATTAATGTTTCTGAAGATAAACAATCTGTCTGCCTTGTTAGGAAGTATACGTTCACTTCTCTGCTATGTGAGCCTAAAAAAACGTGCCTTAAGGCCCTAAAGTCACTTTCCTACTCACTATGTGCCGTACATTTGTCTTGTAATGTCTGTGACCTTCTCCTACTTTGTCTGCAGTTTGTGGGGAGAAGAGACAGGGGACCAGCACAGAAAACTTTGTCTCTTTTTCCAGAAGTGCTTTAGTTGTTTCTTAGACCCTCATTATAGCAGTGTGCTTATTCATATGAAAGCATTCTTGCAAGAAAGAAAATAAGGCAATGAGATTTGTTCATCTTTCAGTTCTGTAGCTTCATGCTAACTCATACCCTGTAATTAATCCACTTCTCTTTCTTTCTCCTGCTTGCTGATTTACTCTCAGGGAGAAGACAGCTTCTTAGAGAAGGTAACACTAATCAACACTAGACAGGATCTTTTCAGTTCTTCTGCTATTCTATTATTGATTCATACTTGTTATGTTTATCTGTGAGGACAAGCAGGATATGCAGTCTTCACACATAGGTTGATGTCATTCAGTGGAGCTCTTGTCGGAGCAGTGACTATGAAGCTATTAGAATCTTTTAATATGCTCTCTTGAGTAGGTGTGGGATATCCTGCATCACAGTTGGGATCTCCTCAGTTTGCTTAATTCTGTGGAGCCCAGCTAGGGGTGGCTCTATAATGAGGCAGAGTGAGGTGGCTGCCTCAGGCAGCAAAGTTTTGGAAGTGGCAAAAAATGCACCCAAAACAGCTGCTTCACTCTGCCTTCAAAGGTTAAAATTAAAAAAAAAATTGAGTGTACCAGCTGCTATCACTGCTGCGTCTGCTTCTCGGCAGCGGCAGAATCCGCCTTTCGCCTGCCTGTCGCTGCCCCAGATGTGAGGACACTGGGGCAGCGATGGTGAGCTATCACCTTTGGCCAAAAGAAAAGTAATTGAAAAGCCTCCGCGATTTTACTTTCCAGGGGTTTTTTTTCCTTCAAAGTTGAAAAAAGAAAAAAAAAACGGAAAGCAAAATCACGGGCTCTTGAGACTCTGGCATGCTTGTAAGGCCCTGATGGGTCCTGCTCCCTCTGATGATCATTTCCGCCTCAGATGGGATGGAACCAGCAGGGACTTGCAGGCGGACGGAGGCTTGAAAATCCTGCGCTTTTCAATTTCAGTTTTTTTGGCAAATTGTGATAGCTTGCTGCTGCTGCTCCAGTGAAAATCCTGTGCTTCCTTAGCGTCCCTCCAGTCTAGTTCCGAAACCTCTGGGTTTTGCTCCTCCAGCAGCTTGGAGACTGAGAAACGTCACTCTTGTGATGTCACTGGTACATAAGCTCCGGAACCGCCTTCTCCCACTTACCTCAGTCTCCAAGCAGCTGGAAGATTGGTGAGCCTGGAGGTTCGGGGCTCACTAGAGGAGCAATTAAGGAGAGTTAGGATAATATAGTTTCCAGGAGTCTCATTTGAGTTGTTCTGTTTGGATTGTGTAAAAAAAAAAAAAAGAAGAGTAGGAATTGCCCTTTATTGTTTTTTGATTTATCATTTTCCCTTTGCCGGTAGTGCTGAAGTCCTCCCTCTCCCCTCCCCCCCCCCTGGGTGGAATCTGCTTATTCTCCAGGACCAAGCAGGAAGTCAGTCCTCACTTATGGGTGACATCGGCGCCGATGGAGCCCCCATGCGGAGCATTTCCCCAGCTTTCTAAGAAAGCCTTTGGGAATACTGCACGCATGCGCGATCCCCTTCCCGCCTAAAGGTGCCATCTTGCTCAGTCTCTCTTTTTCCGTGGAGCCCATCAGACGTCTGTCTGAGTCACCCGGAAAAGTTGACGTTTTTTCGAAGATTTCTTCGTCTTTTTCTCCGAATTCGACACCGGTTCCCCTTCCCGCCGGGTTCGGTACACTGGTATCGAGCCCGTTTTCTATTTTTCGGTTTTTGCCCTTCGTGGCTGGCGTTCGCGCCCTTTTTTCTGTTTTTCCCTGGAAGGCCGGTCCTTTGACCTCGCGGGGGCCCTTTTTTCCCCGATGGCTTCCAGTGGTTTCAAGAAGTGTGATCGGTGCAAGAAACTAATGTCTCTCACCGACACACATGACTGCTGCCTTCGGTGCCTCGGCCCAGATCATGATCCCATGATCTGTGGCCCGTGTGGCAAAATGTACAACACTAGGAAGCAGTGATCACGCTGAAGCAAGAACAAACCAAACAGGGGCGTGATAAATAGGAAAGACAGAGTCCTTTATTGAAACTCAGGCCGCCCGACACAGGCCGTGTTTCGCTACCCTTCGTCAGGGGCTGGCCAGGCACAAACAACTAAAATCCTAAAAAACAACCATTAAACAATCACATAAAGGAACAGACTGACAAACTTAAAAAACATCATAGTTATAAATATTAAAATAACATTAAAAGTATTAAAAACTACCAACATGCGGTACAGTAAAATTAATAAAAACATAAAACAAGAGTGCTCAAAAGTACAAAACATCATGAAAGAACCATTAAAAACATTAAAAAGGTAATGTACCGTACAGCAAATTAATAGCAAAATAAAAGTGCTCAAAAGAGAGATCATCATGAGAACATATATATGCATAAAATAATTTACCAACCTCTGCTGTGGACTTTGAAAAATATCACACCACTCTTGTGGTAAAATCTAAAAGAACACTGTTACTAAGGAAATAAAAAAGACAATTTAAAAAAAGGTTAATTCACTTAAAATGATAAGAAAAGGTGGAAAAAACGAGGAGAACAAGACAGGACATGGATACCATATAAACTTCAATAAATAAACTTACATGGACAAAACCTATGGGCTTTCTAAATACCTCCTTTTTCTTCATATGCTGCCTTTGGTCGGCATTTAGTTTTAAGAGTTGTTTTCTCACATGCGTTCCTTTTTAATCTGAGTGTATAGTTACAGTTGTTTTTGTTATTCCTTTAAGTCTGATTGCTGTGAATATTATTTTAAGCGATGCCATATGAAGGCGTTTTGATGGCTTTTATTTGCAACTCAGTGTCTTAATTTGTATCACGTCTCTCCTTTTTATTTTCAGCCCCTTTTTATTTGGGAACGTTTGACGTGATGGGCTTTCCAATACCCCTTTTCTTCATATGCTGCCTTTGGTCGGAATTTAGATTTAAGAGTTGTTTTCTTACATGCGTTTCTTTTTAATCCGAGTGCATAATTATAATTGTTTTTGTTATTCTTTTAAGTCTGATTGTTGTGAATACTATTTTAGCGATGTCATAAGAAGGCGTTTTGATGGCTTTTATTTGCAACTCAGTGTTTCACTTTGTATCACGTCTTGGCGTTTCTGCCGGTTCGTGTTCTTATATGTTTATAACACATTTCTTTGCGATCCCACCATGTTTGTAGTGTATCTTGTGATGCTTTTTTCATATCTATGATTGCTTTCCTTTACTTTAGTTCTTTTTTTCCCGCCGAATTGATGACTCCACCCCCTTTCCTTCTTTCATCTGCGCATGGGTCGGCGTTTCCACTGTTTATGCTGTTTGTCCAAAGAGTCGGACGGCAGTTCCTGTCAAGGTAGTTGATTTCACTTTCTCATATATCTTTGGTCTTACCTTCGTTCATGAAGTTATGAGGTGACACGAGTGCCTTTGTTTCAATTGTCGGTTGCTTTTCCCTTTATAGTTTTAAGCTGAAATTTTGCTATTTATATGCACAGCGGTCTCACGGTTCTCAGCCTCTATGTTAGTTTTCACACATGGTTAATGACACTTCAGTGGCTGCCCCTCACGGCTTGATGGTGGTTTATATAATTTTCTCTTTTTTTGATTCTGCCAGTTTCACATACATTATTTTTTGCAAAGGACACTTTTTACAAAGGGCATATTAATATTATTTTATTATATACAACATGATCCACACATCGTTGGTTTTTTTGCAGTTGTAAGCCTCATATTCAATGCCATTCAGTTTATGCACAATTTATGATGGCACCACAGATTATGGTTCCCCCCTGTTTTCACCTTTTTGTACAGATCAACGGGTAATGCTCTGGTTAACATTGCATGGTTTGACTTGGTACTTCACTGATAGGGGTCACCTGGCCCACTCCTGCTACCACACTCCCTTAGTATAGGTTTTGTCCATGTAAGTTTATTTATTGAAGTTTATATGGTATCCATGTCCTGTCTTGTTCTCCTCGTTTTTTCCACCTTTTCTTATCATTTTAAGTGAATTAACCTTTTTTTAAATTGTCTTTTTTATTTCCTTAGTAACAGTGTTCTTTTAGATTTTACCACAACAAGAGTGGTGTGATATTTTTCAAAGTCCACAGCAGAGGTTGGTAAATTATTTTATGCATATATATGTTCTCATGATGATCTGTCTTTCGAGCACTTTTATTTTGCTATTAATTTGCTGTACGGTACATTATCTTTTTAATGTCTTTAATGGTTCTTTCATGATGTTTTGTACTTTTGAGCACTCTTATTTGTTTTATGTTTTTATTAATTTTACTGTACCACATGTCGGTAGTTTTTAATGCTTTTAATGTTATTTTAATATTTATAACTATGATGTTTTTTAAGTTTGTCAGTCTGTTCCTTTATGTGATTGTTTAATGGTTGTTTTTATGATTTTAGTTGTTTTGTGCCTGGCCAGCCCCTGACGAAGGGTAGCGAAACACGGCCTGTGTCGGGCGGCCTGAGTTTCAATAAAGGACTCTGTCTTTCCTGTTTATCACGCCCCTGTTTGGTTTGTCCGTGTGGCAAAATGTCCACCAAGGCACTTCGAAGCCGTCAGCACCAGAAGGAAAGGATTTTCTCAGATTCTGCTTTCGGCCAGGCCCGGACCTCGTCTGAGGCCTCGACGTCTTGGAAGTCTGATCCTGAGCATCGCCGGGGTCCCCCGGACAGGGGGTCCCCCGACCGGGAACGCAAGAGGAAGAAGCGGCTCGTGAGGGCGGCGTCGGAAGAGGTCACTGGTTCCTCAAGGGCTAGGTCTAAGACCCCCGGCTGCCATCCCGGGCCTTTGGAACAGGAGAAGCCGTCCAAAGTACCTCATGTAGAGCCGGAGACCGTCGGGCACGTAAGTCCTGTAGTCCTCGTGGGCTCTCCTCCGAGGGAGCCAACGTCGGGCCCGGCGCCGCGGGGGCCCGAGTCGGTGGCTGCTGAGTCTCCTGAGCTTGGACTCAGGCTGACAGCCTTGGAGTGCAGATTGTCTGCCTTCATGGATCAGCAGCGGGTACTGATGGCCAGCCTCACTGGTGCATCTGCCCCGACCACCGGGACATCGACGTCAAAGTCGACCCCGGAGACCGAGCCGATACTCGAGACCATGAAGGCTTTGAAGTCGTCCTCGGTCAAGGTTCCCCTCGACCTCCCGCTCGGAGCCGAGGGCGTCGATGCCGGTGCCTTCGGCGTTGGAGCAGGTGCCACCTTGACCTGCACGGTCGGAGCCCCTCGACTCCTCTTCAGATGAGTCAGCATGGGAGATGGAGGACGAGGAGTCCCCCGACACCTTCCGGACTCGGTGCGGCCCTTCGGACTCACCTCAGTCCGAGCCCCGGAGTAGGTCCCCTCCGGAGTACACCCAGTTCTTGGAGTTCGTGCGGGACATGGTCAAGGCATTGGCGAACCCCGCGGACCCCGAAGAGGAGCCTCGAGCCAAAGAGCTCGAGGCCCTCCAGTATGACTCTCCTCCGAAGGAGGCCTTTACTGTTCTGGTTCTTCCGATGCTGGAACGGCTCCTCTTCCGGATGTGGGAGGCACCGGCCTCGGTGCCGGTCTTGAGCAAGCGGGTCGATTCCATTTATCGACTCCATAAGAGCCCTGGCTTCCAAAAGGCGCAGCTGCCGCATCATTCCATGGTGGTGGAATCGGCCATGCATCGTCTGAAGAGCCAGAAGATGCACTTTGCGGTGCCCCCCGGCAGGGAGGCCCGGAACCTGGATGCTTTCGGCAGAAAGTGCTTCCAGGGCTCGATGCTTGCTTGCCGTGTCCAGTCATACCCAGCTGTACATGGGCATGTACCTACGAGACCTGGTGAAAGATCTTGCCGGGTTCTCTGCTGGCCTCTCCGGGGAACCTTTGCAGAGGTTCCAGTCTTTGTCTTCAGGAATCCGGGACTGTTCCAAGTTCATGTCCCGAGCGGTCTACAATGGCTTGGTAGCCGGCATCAGAGCCAGACGCCAGGCATGGCTGCAGTCATCGGACCTCGAGCCCTGGGTGCAGGACAAGTTGGTCGATGTCCCTTGCCGGGGTGAAAACCTTTTTGGCAAGCCCATGGCCGAGAAGGCGGCTGAGCTCGAAACCGAGCACCTGACTAGGACAAGGCTGTCCAGAAAGACTTCTGCCCCTTCTCACAAAAAGAAGGGCTCAGGTAAAAAGCCCTTCTACCCGAGAAAGGTGGCTGCCTACAAACCTTTCCCTCAGTACCAGGCCTCCCCAGCTCCCCAACAGGGGCAGCAGGCCAAGGGGCAGGGACATGGGCCCCATAGGCAGAAGACCGCCAAGCCTCCGGCTCCTGCTCCTAACCAGCAGGGAGGGGGTTTTTGACTCCCACAGCATAGCCTCTCTGCCTCTGCTGCCCCATTCCTGCACAGGAGGTCGCTTAGCCCTGTTTGCCCACAGGTGGCCACCCATTACAGGGGATGCTTGGGTATTAAGCATAGTCCACCAGGGCTATATGCTTCATTTCCAGCAGTTACCTCCTGTCTACTTCCCAGGAGAGCCTCTGAGGCCTCTCCTGCACACAAACCTCCTCCTCCAAGAACTTCAGGGTCTGCTTCTGGACAAGGCTGTGGAGCCTGTACCTCCTCGCCTACAGGGGCACGGTTTCTACTCCAGGTATTTTCTGGTGCCAAAGAGAACCGGAGGCCTAAGGCCTATCCTAGACCTCAGGAACCTCAACAAGTTCTTGGAGAAAGAAAATTCAAGATGCTTACTCTTGGAACACTTCTGCCCTACCTCCAGCAGGGAGATTGGCTATGCTCCTAAAGGATGCGTACACTCACATCCTCATTCATCCAGACCACAGAAAGTACCTCAAGTTCATGGTGGGAGGAAACCATTACCAGTACAGAGTGCTGCCTTTTGGCCTAACGTCCGCCCCACGGGTCTTTACAAAGTGCCTAGCTGTGGTGGCGGCCTACTTGAGGACTCAAGGGGTTTTTGTCTTCCCCTGTCTGGACGACTGGCTCATCCGATGTCAGACTTACCAGGAGGCCAGGCAGGCCACCTTCAAGACCTAGGCTTTGTTATAAACTTCGCAAAGTCCACTTTGCTCCCCTCCCAGAACCTAGAGTTCATAGGAGCACGGCTGGACTCTCTGCAAGCAAGGGCTTACTTGCCAGAGGACAGAGCTCAAAGGCTCATGGAGTTGGCATCCCGGTTTCTCAGCCTGCCAAGGGTTCCTGCCAGGCTCTGTCTGCATCTCCTAGGACACATGGCATCAACTGTACATGTGACCCCCAATGCCCGCCTCCACATGCGGCCTGCACAGTGGTGCCTCAGAACTCAGTGGAAGCAAGCCACTGGGAATCTCGCAGACAAGGTCAGGGTGTCCAAGCCATTCCTGGCTTCCCTTCAGTGGTGGCTACACCCCCCCCAACTTGCTTCAGGGGGTGCCATTTCAAGTGCCTGTCCCCACAGTGGTGTTGACGACAGATGCCTCCTTACAGGGCTGGGGTGCGCACTGTCAGGGGAGCTGCACTCAAGGGCTCTGGTCCCCATGGGAAGCCACGCAACAGATCAACCGACTAGAACTGCGGGCTATTCGCTTAGCTCTCAAGGCTTTTTCTCACACTTCGGCTCACCAGTCTGTTTTAGTTCAGACGGACAACCAAGTAGCCATGTTCTGTGTGAACAAACAGGGCGGCACTGGATCCAGGCCTCTATGCCTGGAAGCACAGGCCCTTTGCTCTTTTGCCCTCAGGCACCAGATGATGTTGAGGGCTGTTTATCTTCCTGGCCAGGAGAACTTTCTGGCAGACAGATTAAGCAGACTTCTGCAGCCCCATGAGTGGCAGCTGCACCCGTTAGTGGTTCAAAAGATTTTCCTGCAATGGGGACTTCCATCCATGGATCTCTTTGCCATTCCCCTGAATCATCAACTGCCCAGGTTTTGTTCCAGGCAGCCGCATCCCCTAAGAGTAGCGGCAGATGCCTTCCTAATTTCCTGGTCCCAGGGCCTACTGTATGTGTTTCCTCCCACGCCTCTGGTGGCCCGAACCTTATTCAAGATTCTAAGGGACAAGGCCTCAGTCCTTCTGATTGCTCTCAGGTGGCCGAGACAGCCCTGGTTCCCACTCCTACTTCAACTGGCAGTGGAGACACCACTACCTCTGGGGTTCCAACCCGACCTTCTCTCTCAGGATCAGGGTTCCTTTCTGCACTCCAATCTGAAATCTCTCAATCTGATGGCCTGGAGGCTGCAAGTGTAGTCTTGGCTCCCTGGGGCCTGCCTCAGGAAGTTGAAGAGGTGGTCTTGGCCTCTAGAAAGCAATCCACCAGGAAAACGTATGCCTTGAAATGGAGGAGGTTCTACTTGTGTCAGCAGCGCAAGGAAGATCCTTTCGGCTGCACTGTGCCAGTAGTGCTCCAGTACCTTCTGCACTTGTCCAATCAGGGCCTTAAGTCCAATTCTGTTCGGGTCCACCTCTCTGCTCTGGCAGCTCACCACTCAGTGGTGGAGGGACACTCTTTGTTGGTTCATCCCTTGGTGTCCCGGTTTCTCAGAGGCTTACTACTGCTCAAGCCTCCTCTCCGTCCACCGGCCCCTGAGTGGGAGTTGAATGTGGTCTTGCAGCAACTGACTCGCCCACCTTTTGAGCCCATGGCTACATGTCCTTTACGCTTCCTTTTCTGGAAGACTCTATTCCTAGTGGCCTTGACCTCGGCCAGGCGAGTGAGTGAACTTCAAGCCCTGGTCTGTGACAGGCCCTACACTCGCTTCTATAGGAACAGGGTAGTCCTTCGGACTCATCCTAAGTTCCTCCCCAAGGTTGTCTCCTCTTTCCATCTCAACCAGGAGGTGGTTCTTCCAACATTCTTCCCTAGGCCCCATGCCAGCCGGGCTGAGACAGTCCTGCATACCCTGGACTGTGGGAGGGCCTTATCCTTCTACCTTGAACGCACGCAGGGGCATAGGGGGGCTACTCAGCTCTTCGTATCTTTTGACACCAGTAACTTGGGGGTACCTGTGTCCAAGCGTACCTTGTCCATCTGGGTGGCTGACTGTATCACCTGGGCTTACAGGGCAGCTGACCTTCCTTTGCAGGGTCGGTTCACGGTCCACCATGTCAGGGCAATGGCTGCCTCAGTAGCTCATCTCCGCTCTGTACTGTTGGCAGACATCTGCAGGGCTGCAACTTGGTCCTCAAGCCAGACCTTTGCGGCCCATTACTGCCTGGAGAGGGAGTCCCGTAGGGACAGTGCTTTCGGTCAGGCAGTGCTCCGGAATCTCTTTGAGGTTTAGACAACTCCTACCTTCCAGCCCTCTTGTTGGGCTACCGGTAGAGGTATGTTTCAGTGAAATCCTTTCTCTGAGGCTAGAGGGAGCTCATTTTTCAGCTCTGGGTCCCCTGTAGCCTGAAGCTGGGGAGTCCCATAAGTGAGGACTGACTTCCTGCTTGATCCTGGAGAAAGAGTAGTTACTCACATCCTCACAACCCTCCCTCCTCCCCTGGGAGTTGCAGTTGTATATAGTTCATCTTTACATTTTTTTGTGTGCTGTTTTTAGCTATGTCATTTGACTGAGCAAGATGGCACCTTTAGGCGGGAAGGGGACCGGGCATGCGTGCAATATTCCCAAAGGCTTTCTTAGAAAGCTGGGGAAATGCTCCGCACGGGGGCTCCATCGGCGCCAATGTCACCCATAAGTGAGGACGGATTCCTGCTGCTCCTGGAGAACACCTGTTACAGGTGAGTAACTACTCTGTAGGCAGGAAGCTACCTAAGGGGGGAAGGCTCTGTTTCCCGAACCCAGTAGCAGGGGTGAGAAACGAGTGGAGACGAGACCCTTAGCGAGTGTAGAAGCAGTGCCTGCCAGCGCTATTGGGGCCATCGACGGGAAAGAACGTTTTTTTCTCCTCACGCTGTCAGTCTTGTCAGCGAAGGTTTCGAAGCGGTAGCTCCCGCTCAGCGGTATAGCCTGTGAGGGAAAGTTGTACCTCATAGTTCACTTGGCGAAGGTAAGGGGGGGTCCTTCCTGCTCTTTTGGAGAGACTCAGGGCTCAGGAACGGTGGCGCGCTGAGATGCAGCTTCGGCAGGGTAGGCCGAGTCGTGTGGCAGATGCGCGGGAAACGCCGGCTTGCTTTTCGGCTTTGCTCAGCCATGGTATGCAACTGGGGAGCCTCGCTTTGAGTAGAGTTTCCTGGTAACTTGGTGGGGAAGTTGCTCGGAGGCTCCGTGGGTGCTTAATTAAATTAAAAAAAACAAAATGGCACGTTTGGGGCTTTAGGTGAGGTCCTCTTTTGAGCAGAGTTCTGGTGCTGCTATTGCCTGTGGGTCTGTAACAACGCTCATAAATACTAGGCCACACTGTTTGCTCTGCAGGGCTAAAAGGGGCGCAGTGTCAGAAGCCGGTGTCTGTAGGGGCTGCAGTCAGGAGGCTGCGGCCTTGGGTCAGGTCTCAGAGGGGATAGAGGACGCTCATGGAGGGACTCCCATAGCCCTTCACCAGCCCGGTTCCCCAATCCTCCCATCCCTAGAGCTGATTCCAGGTACTTCATCTGCTCCATATCCCCCCTGTTCGCAACCCATGTTACCAGGGGGTCTGGCAGCTATATTTTCGCCGGATTTCGTTACGCTGATCCAGCATGCCTTTGGCAATCCTCCAGGAAAGCCTTCTCCCGGTTCCGCAGATTCAGTCATGGGGCTGAAGAGGCCGGGAACTCCTTTGGATACGGGAGTGGCAGGAATAGCGGCGAAAAACTCCAGGACCGAAAGGGATCGGTCCGATCAGTCGGTGGTATCAGAGGGTCTCCGTTTGGAGGAGCCGGATCCCGATCTGGACTTGGATGACGAGCTGGAGGAAGGTGAGATTGCGGAGCAGGAAGACCAAGCGAGTCTCATGCGCGTTTTTAGGAGAGAGGAGTTACCGGCGCTTATCTCTGAAACGCTAAAGGCACTAAATATGCCAGCAGGGGGTCCGACGGAGGATTCTACCCTAGAGGACCCGTTGTTGCAGGCATTTTGAACGACACAGAGAGCTTTCCCTGTGCACAGGGTGATTAAGTAGATGATTCAGGAAGAATGGGATTTGCCCGAGTCCTCTCTGAGGGGGTCTAGGGTTATGGCGCAGCTATACCCTCTAATAGACCAGGATCGAGACTTGTTTGTTTCCCAGGGTGGATGCCGCTGTTTCGGCGGTTACTAAGAAGACTACCATTCCAGTGAAAGGTAGTGCGGCCCTTAAGGATGTCCAAGACCGAAGACTCGAGACACTGTTGAAACAGGTTTTTGATGTCAATGCGCTCTCTTTGCAAGCGTCTATTTGTGGAGCTTGGGTGGCAAGAGCCTGTCTGCGATGGGTACAGTGTATTCAAACAGAACAGACAGAGGAGACGACGGCAGAAGCGTCCAGATTGGAGTCAGGGGCAGCCTATCTAGCTGATATTCATTATGACCTTATCTGGGATCTTTCTAAGAGTATGGCGTTGGCTATTGCGGCTAGGTGGTATCTTTGGCTGCCCAACTGGGCGGCTGACGGCTCTTCCAAAGTGAGATTAAGTACACTTAACACTTATTAAAAGAGGGATGCTACACAGTACCCTGTCCTGTGCTGCTGAGGTAAGCTATATTCTTATTTGATTTAAATTATAGCTCTTTGCTGCTGCTAGGCTCTTAACTTATTATGAAATTTAAACTACAAGCTCTCTGCTGGGTTCTAAATTTAACCAGAAAGCTCTCTTCTGTGTTTTAAATTTAAACTAAAAGTTCTTTGCTGATACTAGGCCCTGAGTGACTATTAAATTAAAACTGCAAGCTCTCTGCTGGGTATGAAATGTAACCAGAAAGTTCTCGTCTGTGTTTTAAATTTAAACTTAAACTGCTGCTACTAGGCCCTGACTGATTTAACAAAAAATAGTGGGTTCACAGATTAAATAGCTTTAATAGAAAGAATTCCTTTCAGAAAATTCCCAGAGGTTTATACTCACAATTGCAGATCTCTCTCCAGAAGTAACAGTCCCCTTTTCTAGTCCTTCAAGACTGAGGATCACAGAGCTCTGGTTGAGCTATTTATGCCTGTGCTGCTGAGGTAAGCTGTGACCAACTTCCTGGAGGATTAACAGTCCTTGCTTGGATAGAAGGAGTCTTTCAAAATGGCCTTTTGACCTGCCACCTGGTGTTAACACCTATTGAAAATGTTTCATAGGTCTCTTGCCCCCTAGGTAGAAGGCCTCTTTGTAAAGGTCTCTAGAAGACTTTATTTGCTGCTGAAAGAGTACTGACCCTGTTTTGCCTTTTATGCTAATCTATATTCTTATTTGATTTAAATTATAGCTCTTTGCTGCTGCTAGGCTCTAACTTATTATGAAATTTAAACTACAAGCTCTCTGCTGGCTTCTAAATTTAATCAGAAAGCTCTCTTCTGTGTTTTAAATTTAAACTAAAAGCACTTTGCTGATGCTAGGCCCTGAGTGACTATTAAATTTAAACTACAAGCTCTCTGCTGGGTTCCAAATTTAACCAGAAAGCTCTCTTCTGTGTTTTAAATTTAAACTAAAAGTACTTTGCTGATGCTAGGCCTTATCTAGATGATTGGTTGATTCGAGCGAAGTCAAGAACAGAAAGCGAAGAAGCTACAGCCAAGGTAGTAGCCTTTCTGAAAAGTCTAGGTTGGGTGGTCAACATGTCCAAGAGCAAGTTGCATCCATCTCAGCGCCTGGACTACCTGGGTGCGCGCTTCTATACGAGCATGGGGAGAATTTTTCTTCTTCAATAGCGGGCGCTAGGACTCTGGAAACTGGTCCAAGAGTTTCTCAGGAAGCAGTCTCCCACGGTGTGGGACTATCTGCAGCTACTAGGGACCATGGCGGCGATGCTCGAGTTAGTTCCATGGGCGTGAGCCCACATGAGACCATTGCAGAGAGCATTGTTATGGAGGTGGTCACACCAGAAGGATCGTTTGGGACAGTGTCTGCCCTGCCCTCCGGAGACGCACGTGGCTCTGCAGTGATGGTTGCGTCCAGGGTTTCTAGAAAAAGGAATGCCCTTGGAAGCCCCAGCGTGGATTTCGCTGACGACTGATGCCAGTCTCATGGGCTGGGGGGCTCACTGTCAAGGAAGATTCGCTCAGGGACAGTGGATAGAGCTGGAGAAGGTCTGGTCCATCAACAGATTAGAGTTGAGAGCAGTAGCAAGGGCACTGCAAGTTCTTCAGCCTTATCTCCAGGGGAAAGCCATTCGGGTGTTTTCCGACAAGGCGACCGCGATAGCATATATCAATCGTCAAGGGGGCACCAGCAGTGTTGCACTCGAAGCAGAGGCCGAGGATTTGTTTGTGTGGGCCGAGGAGAACCTTTTGGCGCTGTCGGCGGCACATGTAGCGGGAGTGGACAATGTGGAAGCCGACTTCTTAAGTCGGGTACGAGTAGACCCAGAAGAGTGGGTACTTCACCCGGAAGTGTTCGGGACGCTGGTGCGACGTTGGGGAACACCGGTAATGGATCTGATGGCATCCTTTCAATCGGCACAAGTCGATCGCTTCTTCAGCAGAAGAAGGAAGAGAATGTCGGAGGGCCTGGATGCTCTCATACATGTCTGTATGTGTTTCCGCCCTGGGTGTTAATAGGTCGGGTGTTGCAGCGCATAGAGTGTCACCGGGGACAGGTAATATTGATCGCGCCGGATTGGCAAAGAAGGCCATGGTATGCCTACCTGATGAGACTTTTGATCGAGAAGCCGTGGCACCTTCCCCGTTGGGGAGACCTTCTCTCTCAGGGTCCGCTGTACATGCCTCGAGTGGATCGATTCTCGCTTACGGCTTGGCTCTTGAGAGGGCAAGGATGAGAGCAAAGGGATATTCGATGGCAGTTATTTCCACCTTGCTGAAGGTGCATCGTCGGTCGACCTCCTTAGCCTATATACGAATATGGTGAGTATTTGAGGCTTGGTGTGCGGATCGACAGGTAGCGGTGTTGAAAGCTTCGGTCCCGCAGGTTCTGTCTTTCTTGCAGGATGGTTTTCAAAAAGGCTTAGCAGCCTTGTTCCTAAGAGTGCAGTTAGCAGCGCTGTCCTGTTATAGGGGAAAGATTCAGGGGGTTGCATTGGGAGTACATCCTGATATTAAGCGTTTTTTAAGAGCGGTTGCTCTATTGCGGCCCCCTCGTGGACAGGTAGTGCCGATGTGGGATCTGCCTCTGGTTTTGGAAGCGTTGGTACGAGAGCCCTTTGAACCGCTGTCGAGGGCGTCTCTAAAGGACCTTACCCTTAAAGTTGTGTTCTTGGTGGCTATTGCGTCGGCAAGGAGAATTTCCGAGTTGCAAGCACTGTCCTGTAGGAAACCTTTTCTCCAGGACCAAGCAGGAAATCAGTCCTCACATTTGGGTGACGTCGGTGCCGACGGAGCCCCAGTGCGGAGCATTTCCCCAGCTTTCATAGAAAGCCTTTGGGAATGCAGCGCGCATGCGCGGTCCCCTTCCCACACAAGGGTGCCATCTTGCTCAGTCTTCTTTTTTCCGCGTAGCCCGACGGATGTATATTCGTTTCACCCGAGGAAGAAGTTGATTTTCTCTGCGTTAACCTGTTTTTCTTCGGTTCGACGCCAGTTTCCCTTTCCCGCCTGGGCCCAATACGTCTGTATCGAGCCCTGATCCCTTTTTCGGTTTTTGTCCTTAGTGACTAGCATTCGTGCCATTTTTTCTTTTTTCACTGGCAGCCCTGTCTTTTGACCTTGCAGGGACCCTTTTTCCCCCGATGGCTGCCAGCGGGTTTAAAAAGTGTGATCGGTGTAAGAAACTTATGTCTCTCACCGAAACACATGACTGCTGCCTCCGGTGCCTCAGACCCGATCATGACCCGATGATCTGTGGTCCGTGTGGGAAGATGTCCTCTAAGGCGTTAAGGAGTCGGCAGCACCAAAAGGAAAGAATCTTCTCTGACTCCGCGTCCGGTAGGGCCCTGACCTCATCAGAGGCCTTGACATCCCGGGACTCCGGCCCCGAGCAGCGTCAAGGCTCCTCTGAAAGGGGGTCTCCCTCGCGGGAGCATCGTTAGAAGAAAAAACCTGCGAGGGCGGCATCGGTGGACGCACTTGGCTCCTTGAGGGCCAAGTCGCATAGCCCCGAGCGCCATCCCGGGTCTTCGGAGTCGGAGAGGCCTGCAAAACAACCTCGTGTGGAGATTGAGTCCCCGGGTCACGTGAGTACTGTAGTCCTCATGGACTCACCTCCAGGGGAGCCAATGCGGGGCCTGATTCGGGGGCTGCTGAGTCTCCTGAGCTCGGACTCAGGTTGAAGGCCTTGGAGAGCAGCTTGGCTGCCTTCATGGAACAGCAGCGGGCACTGATCGCCGGTCTCACCGGTGCATCGGCCCCGACCACCGGGACATCGACGTCCAAGTCGACCCCGGAGGCCGAGCCGATCCTCGAGTCCATGCGAGCTCGAGTCGATCCTCGGCCAAGGTCCCCCTCGGCCTCCCGTTCGGGACCGAGGTCATCGATGCCGGTGCCCTCGGCGTCGGGGCAGATGGCATCAATGCCTGCCCAACCAGAGCCTCTCGATTCCTCCTCCGAGGAGTCCGGCTGGGAGACGGAGGATGAGGAGTCGCCCGACACCTTTCGGACTCGGTGCGTTCCTTCGGATTTGCCCGAGTCCAAGCCTCGGAGAAGGTCCCCCCCCAGAGGATACCCGGTTCTCGGACTTCGTGCAGGACATGGCCAAGGCTTTGGCATTCCCCGCGGATCCCGAGGAGGAGCCTCAAGCCGAGGAGCTCGAGGCCCTACAGTATGACTCTCCTCCGAAGGAGGCCTTTACTGTTCCAGTTCCTCCGATGCTGGAACGGTTGCTCTTCCGCATGTGGGAGGTGCCGGCATCGACGCCGGTTTTAAGCAAGCGGGTCAGTTCCGTCTATCGAGTCCGCAAGAGCCCCGGGTTCCAAAAGGCACAATTACCTCACCACTCTATGGTTGTGGAATCGGCCATACATCGTCTGAAGAGTCAGAAGATGCACTCCTTGGTGCCTCTCGGCCGGGAGGCCCGGAACCTGGATGCCCTCGGTAAGAAGTGCTTCCTGGACTCTATGCTTGCTTGCCGTGTCCAGACCTACCAGCTGTACATGGGCGTGTACCTTCGAAACCTGGCAAAGGAGATTGCCGGGTTCTCTGCTGGTCTCTCCGAGGAACCTTTGCAGAGGTTCAATGCTCTGTCCTCGGGTATTCGTGAGTGCTCGAAGTTTATATCTCGAGCAGCATATGATGGCTTTAAGGCTTCGGCCCGAGTAGTCGCGGCCAGCATCGGTGCACGCCGTCAGGCTTGGCTACAGTCATCGGACCAAGAGCCATGGGTGCAGGACAAGTTGGTCGATGTCCCCTGCCGAGGTGAAAACCTCTTTGGCAAGCCCATGGCTGACAAGGCTGCCGAACCCGAGACCGAGACTCTTACCCGGACAAGGCTGTCCAGAAAAACCTCTGCCCCTTCTCAGAAGAAGAAGGGCTCGGGAAAAAAGACCTTTTACCTGAGGAAGTCATCTGCCTATGAACAGTACCCTCATTATCAGGCCTCTGTAGCTTCCCAACAGGGTCAGCAGTCCAAGGGGCAGGGTCATGGGCCCCGTAGGCAGAAAGCCCCCAAGCCTCCTACTTCGGCTCCTGCTCAGCAGGGAGGGGGTTTTTGACTGCATTGGCATAGCCTCTCCTCCTCAGCTGGCCCCCATCAGCACTGGAGGCAGGCTGGCCCTGTTCGCCCACAGGTGGTCAGCCGTCACAAAGGGTACCTGGGTTCTAAGTAAAGTCCAGAAGGGCTATCTCCTCCACTTCCACCAGGTACCCCCCTCCTATTTTCCAGGGGAGCCTCCCAGACTCCCTCTGCACAGGGACTTACTCCTGCAGGAGTTGGCAGGTCTTCTAAAGGAACAGGCAGTGGAACCGGTGCCCCACCACCTGAGAGGTCACGGCTTCTATTCCAGGTACTTCCTGGTACCAAAGAGAACAGGAGGCCTCCGACCCATCCTAGACTTGCAAAACCTGAACAAGTTCCTGGAGAGGGAAATGTTCGAGATGCTTACCCTTGGAATCCTGCTGCCCTACCTCTAGCAGGGAGATTGGCTATGCTCCTTAGATCTAAAGGATGCTTATACTCACATCCTTATTCATCCAGACCACAGACAATATCTCAGATTTGTAGTGGGAGGAAACCATTATCAGTACAGAGTACTGCCTTTTGGCCTTACATCCACCCCTAGGGTATTCACCAAGTGCCTGGCGGTGGTAGCGGCCTACCTCAGGGTTCAAGGCCTCTTTGTCTTTCCATATCTGGATGATTGGCTCATCAGGGGTCAATCCCCGCAAGAGGCCAATCAAGCCACCCTTCGCACTGTCGCTCTGCTTCAGCATTGTCATAAACTTCGCAAAGTCCAGTTTGCAACCCTCCCAGAACATGGAGTTCATAGGAGCTCGACTGGACACTTTTCCGGCAAAGGCCTTTCTACCAGTGGACAGGGCCCACAGATTGATGGCTCTAGCCAGGCTATTCCACAGCAATTCTCTGGTCTCCGCCAGACAATTCCTGAGACTCTTAGGCCACATGGCGTCTACGGTCCATGTAACTCCAAATGCCCTTCTACACATGAGGCCTGCTCAATGGGGCCTCAGGACTCAGTGGCACCAGGCCACAGGAAGCCTCACAGACAAAGTGAGGGTGTCCAGCCTACTACAGTCTTCTCTGCAATGGTGGCTTCATCTTCCAAATCTAGTGCAAGGGGTGCCTTTTCAGGCACCTCCACACTCTCTGGTGCTGACAACTGATGCTTCTCTTCAAGGTTGGGGTGCACATTGCCAGGGGGCATGTACTCAATGCCTGTGGACTCCTTGGGAGGCCGCACTGCAGATCAATCTATTAGAACTGGGATCTATCTGCTTAGCCCTGAGAACTTTCTCTCATCTCATCTCTCACCAGTCCGTCTTGGTTCAGACGGACAATCAAGTGGCTATGTTCTATGTGAACAAACAAGGGGGCACAGGGTCCCGCCTTCTCTGTCAAGAAGCGCAGAAACTGTGCTCCTGGGCAGTCAACCACAGCATTCTTCTCAAAGCAGTCTACCTCCCAGGTCAGGAGAATTACCTGGCGGACAGAGTGAGCAGGATCCTGCAGCCGCACGAATGGCAGTTGAACCCTTTAGTGGTTCAACAGATCTTCCTGAGATGGGGTCTTCCAACCATAGATCTCTTTGCCAGTCCTCTGAACCGTCAACTACCCAGGTTCTGTTCCAGACAACCACATCCTCTCAGAGTAGCAGCGGATGCGTTTCTCATTCCATGGTCTACTGGTCTACAGGCCTACTATATGCGTTTCCTCCCACACCTCTAGTGTCCCAGACACTATTCAAGGTGACCTGGGACAAGGCCTCAGTGATTCTGGTGGCCCCCAGGTGGCCAAGGCAACCCTGGTTCCCACTACTGTTGCAACTGGCGGTGGACGCTCCTCTTCCTCTGGGGATGCAACCCGATCTCCTGTCTCAGGAGCAGGGATCCCTCTTGCACCCCAATCTCCAGTCCCTCAATTTGATGGCCTGGCTGCTGAAAGGGTAGTCCTAGCACCTTTACTACTGCCTAGGGAAGTGGAGGATGTAGTCTTGGCCTCTAGGAGGCAGTCCACCAGAAGGTCTTATGCCCTTAAGTGGCGTAGATTTTCTACCTGGTGTACTCAACACAACGAGAATCCCTTCTCATGCCTGGTACCCGTGGTGCTGCAGTATTTGCTTCACCTCTTTGACCTGGGCCTTAAGTCCAATTCTGTTAGAGCTCATCTTAGTGCTCTTTCAGCACACCACTCACAGGTGGAGGGTCAGTCTCTCTCCAGTCATCCTTTGGTGGCTTGCTTCCTCATTGGCCTGCTTTTGCTTAAGCCTCCAGTGCGTCCACCTGCCACTGAATGGGATTTAAATGTAGTCTTGCAACGGCTTACTTGCCCACCATTTGAACCTATGGCTACTTGCCCTCTGCGTTTTCTGTCCTGGAAAACGCTATTTTTGGTAGCCCTTACCTCAGCAAAGCGAGTGAGTGAGCTTCAGGCCCTGGTATCAAAAGCACCTTATACTAGGTTCTATAGGAACAGGGTAGTCTTACGGACTCACCCTAAGTTCCTTCCAAAGGTTGTCTCCTCCTTCCACCTCAATCAGGAGGTGGTTCTTCCGACTTTCTTTCCCAGGCCTCATGCTAGCCGGGCTGAGATGGTCTTGCATACCCTGGACTGTAGGAGGGCGTTGTCCTTCTACCTTGACCGTACGCGGGAGTACCTGGAGGACGGTTCAGCTCTTCGTCTCTTATGACCCCAATAAGTTGGGGTTAGCTGTCTCCAAGCGTACTTTGTCCATATGGGTGGCTGACTGCATCGCCTGGGCTTACAGGGCAGCTGGCCTCTCGTTGCAGGGTCGAGTTATGGCTCACCATGTCAGGGCGAAGGCTGCGTCAGTGGCTCATCTCCGCGCTGTTCCGTTGGCAGACATCTGCCAGGCCGCTACTTGGTCTTCAAGCCAGACCTTTGCAGCCCACTACTGCCTTGAGAGGGAGTCCCGCAGGGACAGTGCTTTCGGGCAAGCGGTACTCCATAATCTCTTTGGGGTCTAGGCAACTCCTACCCTCCAACCCTGGTGTTGGGCTACCTGTCGGGGGCGTTATCAGAGAAGATTCTGTTCTTGCATGCTGAGGCTCTAGTGGGAGCTCATTGTTTCAGTTTGGGACCTCTGGTTAGCCCTAAGCTAGGGAGTCCCATATGTGAGGACTGACTTCCTGCTTGGTCCTGGAGAAAGAGTAGTTACTCACCTGTAACAGGTGTTCTCCAGGAGCAGCAGGAATCAGTCCTCACAACCCTCCCTCCTCCCCTTGGAGTTGCAGTCATATGATTTATTTTTGCTATTTTTGCTGTCTTTTAGCTATGTTATCAGACTGAGCAAGATGGCATCCTTGGGCGGGAAGGGGACCGTGCATGCGCGCTGCATTCCTAAAGGCTTTCTATAAAAGCTGGGGAAATGCTCCGCACCGGGGCTCCGTCGGCATCGACGTCACCCATATGTAAGGACTGATTCCTGCTGCTCCTGGAGAACACCTGTTACAGGTGAGTAACTACTGTTTCTGTCTTTTGGTGATTCAAAGATGGTTCTGATGCCGGTACCGTCTTTTTTGCGGAAGGTGGTCTCGGTTTTTCATATGAATCAAGCCATTGCTTTGCCGGTTTTCGGGTCAAACACTGAAGGCCCTTCCTCAAAGCACTTACAGTGGTTGAATGTTCGGAGAGCCTTAAAGAAGTATTTGCGAAGGACGGCCACTTTCCATAAGATGGATAGGCTCTTTGTTCTTTTTGCAGGAGCAAGGAAAGGGGAAGCTGAATCTAAAGCTTCTATTGCCCGCTGGGTGAAGGAAGCGATCGGGTCTGCATATTTTCTGAAGGGCAAGCTAGTGCCGAAAGGGTTGAGAGCTCATTCTACTAGAGCACAGGCGGCGTCATGGGCGGAGTGCAGTTTAGTGCCTGCTGTGGAAATTTGTAAAGCAGCAACCTGGTCTTCTCTGCATTATTTTGTCAAACATTACCGTCTGGATGTTCAGGCGGAAAGAGATACCTGTTTTGGATCGGCGGTGCTTCAAGCGGATCTACAGGATCCCACCCATTGAATTTTTTCTCTGCTCTTTTACATCCCCAGAGGTTTCTGGACTAGACTGGAGGGACGCTAAGGAAGGTGAAATTAGACTTGCCTGCTAATTGTTGTTCCTTATGGAACTCCAGTCTAGTCTCTTATCCCATCCTGGTGGTTACAGTGGACTTGGGCCTGAAGCTTAGGTGAATTACAGGTAAACGACAGGTTCGAGAAGGGACGAAATAATTCATTTCCTCAAGGTATGTATTTTGCAAGTGAAAGTAGATTCCATGGTTTCCATAAGGGGAGAGAGCGGGCCTAAGCACTTATGGAACATTTATGGGACAATGTATATAGTTTTTTTTGCCGTATTAGACACAGTTCACAGTTGGTACGGTTCTTTGTTTGTAGTACTTACTACTTAATTGTTGCTCCGATGAGTCTGCTTTGTCAATAGGTTACTTGTGGGAGAAGGCAGTTCCGGAGCTTATGTACCAGTGACATCACAAGAGTGATGTTTCTCAGTCTCCAAGCTGCTGGAGGAGGAGCAAAACCCAGAGGTTTCGGGACTAGACTGGAGTTCTGTAAGGAACAACAATTAGCAGGTAAGTCTAATTTCACCTTTTGCATTCCTGCTGCCAAGAAGCATCAGCGGCAGCAGAAAGAGAGGTGGAGGGAGATGGCAGATGCTGGACAAATGCTGGCCAACAGGGGAGGGCGGTAGGAGGACAAATGCTGGACAACAGGGGGGGGGAGCAGGAAGACAAATGCTGGACAACGGGGGCCGGCGCTACCCAGTATGCTGGGTAAGCGCAGCAAGGAGGCACCAGTATCAGGAGAGTGCTGTCGCTAGCTACCCAACCCCCACTGACCAGCAGAGCACCGGCGGCTTAGTGAAGAGCCTGCCTGCAGGACACGCTGCTACAGTCTTTTGCCCGCGGGAGCTTCATGTTGCATAGGCAGTCTCTTTACTAGGCAGTGAGTGCTCTGCAGGTCACCCTGACTGGGGAATGGTGGTGGGCAGACAGCGGCGGCACCCTCCTGATGTCAGCTCCTGCAGGGAGACTCTATTTCTCAGAGCTGCAATCATGACTTGCACAGCCCATGCCTGCAGAACATGCTGCTCCTGCAGGCAAAAGGGTGTAGGAGGCAGCGATTGTGGCCCAGAGATCAGAACCTGCCTGTGGGAGCATCATGTCCTGCAGACAGGGGCTGTGCAAGGCCAATTGTACCCTGCTTCTTTTGGCTGGGATAATTGCTTGCCCCTGACTGTGAGACATGCTGCTCCGTGGGCAAGCTCTGCCCCTTGTACATACAAGAGGTGGACATGAAGGGGCATTGGGGGGAGGACGTGGATGGACACAGTGAGTCAGAAGGGAGATGCGGGGGGGGGGGGAATAGGGAGGCAGCAATTCTAAGATTGATGTGGGGTGGCTAGGGAGATAAAGGGAGATACGGGACATGGAAAAGGGTAAAGGGAGAAGCAAGGAGGGGGAGATGGAGTGGTTATGTTGGTCAGGGGGTTATAAGGAGACTATGGAAAAATGCTGGACTTGGGGAGGAGGGAACATGGGGTAATAAGGGGAGAAGGAAATAAAGGACATAGGGGTGAGAGAGTGGAGAAGGTGGACATGAGGTAAATAAGTTGAGAAAGAGACTGAGAGATGCTGGACATGGGAGTAATAGAGGATGGTATTGTATGGAGATGCTGGTTGCAGGGGGTTAGGAAGGGAGAGGGCAGACATGGAAGGAAAGAGAGAGCAGAGGTACTGGATGGAGGGAAAGAGAGATCCAGAGAGAAAGGAGACACTGGATGGTGGGGGAGAGAATGAACAAATGACTGGGGAATAATGGACCAGGGAAGAAGAACTGGGGAATGGAAGGACTGGGCTGAAGATTGAAAAGCTGTAGGTAGATTGAGAAATTGATAGTAAGGAGTAGTAAAATCTGGGTGGATAGAGAGAGAAAGTGAGAAATAAATGGATGCAAACTGAAAGGAGAAACAGTCAATATCCAAGATGGAAGGAAGTGAAGGAAACACAAGGAGAGACGAAAAATGGCAAATTGACTAGAGACTGTAGAAAGAGAGCTAAGAGACGACAGGAAAGCAGAAGCCTCAGATCAGGACCAGCATAATCAGAGCATAAAATGGTCAGACAATAAAGGTAGAAAAAATTAATTTTATTTTCAATTTAGTGTTTGGACTTTGCGCTGTCTTTATATTTTACCCAGTATAGGGAACGGCATCTCTTATTTCTCTGATGTTGCACTGCATGTGGAGTCTGGCGTCTTGGGGTTTCAGTTTCATTTTTGTCTACATGTTTTTATTTTGACTTTAGGTTGTGGTCATTTATTCTGTACTTGGTGAGGATCTGTGTTCTGAGTTTGTGACCAAGACCAGGTGTTCTGTTAACATGGAGTTTGTATGTAGGGATCTGTACTGTAGTAATTTGACTTGTTCAGCTTTTCAAATAGGTATATGAATGTTCTAGAGCCTGCTTCAGTATTTAGAGCGCTGCTTTATTCTGGGTTAGGCCCCTTGTATGAGTTTTGGAAGTTTATGCTGGTATGGTATGGTAGATTTGGCTTTGTAGATCTTTGGTGACTTTTGTAAGGTTTTAGATTGTCTCAATATGTCTGGTACTGAAAAATGTTTGTTAGTGACCAGAATCAGATTTTTTTTTTTTAATATTTTGAGTTCTGCTCTGCACCCATTGTCGAGGGAGAGGTTTCTGTGGATGCAGCATATATATTCAAAAGGAAAAAGTGAGAACCATAACGCAGTTTATAACAGAATTAAATGAGTTATAATTTGGTGTTATAAGCCATGCTGTGGTGCTCACTTTTTCTTTTAGTTCCTTGGTGTGCGAGCATCTTGCATTCCCTTTGTTTTTTACAGAATATATATTTCTCCGGGAACAAGCAGGAAGTCAGTCCCCACATATGGGTGACGTCAGCACTGACGAAGCCCACATGGTAACCTCTCCCCAGCTTTCAAAGAAAACCTTTGGGAGATCCCCCATGTATGCGTGGCTGTCTTTCTGCCCAAGGGTGCCATCTTGCCTCAGTCTCCTTTTTTCCTCAGAGCCCATCTGATGTTCGTCTGTATCCCGGAAAAGGTTGATTTTTCTTTTTTTCTCTTTCCTCATTTTTTCCTTCTCCGGTACTCGTACCGGTGCCTTCTTGCCCTCCCAGGTCTGCTGCCGCTTCGGTGCTGCATTTTTCTCAGTTCTTTTTGCCCTTCGGGGATTTTTTCTCGGTGAGCGAGAATTCCTTGCGCACTCTCTGGGCCATCTTCCTCACCATGTCTTCGGCAAGTGGATTCAAGCAGTTGTGACCATTGTGGGTGCACCATGTCCTGCACAGACCAAAATGATTGCTTCCTTTGCGTCCCTCTAGTCCAGTCCCGGAACCTTAGAGTTTAGAAAGCCTTCCAGCAACCTTGGAGACTGAATGATGTCATCTTTTTCTGATGCCACCGATACAAGTAGGCTAACTCCGCCCCCTTTCAACAGTATTTCAGTCTCCAAGCAGCTTTTGAGACGTCTGAGCCTGTATCTGGGCTCAGTTGTAACAAACAAGTAGAGCTGAATTATTTATTTAGTTTGATTTGGCTTGATTCAAATTTTGACTAGAATTTCTCTTTTTGTTTTAAGAGCGCTGCTGCTGCTGAAGCTTCCTGCTGGGCTATTTTAATTTGTTTTGTTTTGCCTCCTCCCCATCTTTTAAACGATCAGAGGCTTAATAGTTTTAACGGCTAGATCCTCCCTGCTCCCGAACCCGGTAAGAGGGGTGAGGAGCAGGTGGAGAGAAAGAGAAAAGAAGAGAAACAAAAAGTTTTAGGCTGTGCACTGCCCTTAGATGTGTAAGGGATTGCAGGGCATTTTGTTTTCTCTGACGTTGATGCCGAAGCCGCTGAACGGCTGAGCTCTGACGCATTGATCTTCCCCAGGACTTTAAGGTATGTGGGGGAAGGTACTGGTAATTAGTTGTTTTTTGAATCCGCCTTGTTGCCGTTGATAGTTTGGCCCGCGAGTGTTCGGCGCACGGGTGTGCAGTGCGCGGGTTTATGGCGCGCGAGAGTTGGGCGCGCGGTTGTGCGGCGCACGAGTGTTCGGCGCGCGATTTCTTCATTAGCTTATGCGGGAGTTAAGCAGCAGTCTTTTTAATTGTGTTTTTGACTTTATTATTATTCTCTTTAGTTTGGGAAAATAATCCTTTTAAGGTACAGTCTTTTTAATTGTGTTTTTTGACTTTTTATTATAGAATGCCGGCTAAGCCACGGTGTTTAGTTTGTGGCTCGCGGCGTGGAGAATTAATGGATTCGGGGGGTGTAAGTCATGCACTTTGGAGCCCGATGGTGCAATCAAAGCCCAAGGAAGTTCCTTGGGTGCTCAGGTTGGTTTAACAGGGGAACTTGGTAATTCTCTGCCACCTGCTTTAAGTCCTGTGCGGACAGGGCCTGGGTCTTCTGCTGAGGTTGATGCTCTGGTGCTTCCATCTATGAGCACAGCAGATGTTCATTCTATTCCTCCTAATTTCTATTTGCTGATGTCTCAGGCCTTGGAGCTTCTGCAGCCTATGTTAGGGGTTTCTTCTCAAACTTCAAAGGGTATGAAGCGTACTGGGTCTGTTTGTATACCCGAGGAGGACGCAGGGTTAGCAAAGATCAGTAAGCAGGCAGTAAATGATAGTCTTCTCGAGGAAGTGTTGGAAGGTGCGGACGATGTAGATCAGTCCTCTGAGATGGAATTAGAGGAAGAAGAGTTGCCAGAAGAAGAACAACAAAGTAGAGTTGTTAGAGTATTTCGTAAAGAGGAGTTGCCTGCTTTGATTTCTGAGACTCTCAGGTCACTTAATATGCCTGCGGGGGATTCGGTAGCTGAAGAATCTTTGGAAGATCCACTTTTGCAGGCGGTGCGGAAGTCCCAGTGAGTTTTCCCAGTTCATAGAGTTTTCAGGTCTATGATTCAAGAGGAGTGGGAAACTGTCCTGAGGCAGCTTTTCGAGGTTCTAGATTTTTAACTCGTCTTTACCCTCTTTCAGATCAAGATAAGGAGCTTTTTCGCTCTCCTAAAGTGGATGCTGCGGTTTCAGCTGTAACCAAGAAGACTACGATTCCGGTTGAAGGAGCCGCTGCATTAAAGGATGTTCAGGACAGGAAATTAGACACTTTGCTTAAGCAGGTGTTTGATGTTAGCGCCTTTTCCTTGCAAGCCTCGATTGCGGGGGCATGGGTCGCAAGAGGATGTTTGCGATGGTCGCAAAAGTTGCAGGTAGATCAGGTAAATGAGCAGTTAGAGGAGGTAACTCAGTTGGAATCGGGTGCTGCTTATTTATCGGACATCCATTATGATCTTATCAGAGCTCTGGCTAAGAGTATGGCCTCGGTTGTAGCTGCCCGAAGATACCTTTGGTTGGGTAACTGGTCAGCGGACGGTTCTTCTAAAGCTCGTCTTAGTAAGTTACCTTTTAGGGGTAAACTTTTGTTTGGTGAAGATTTTGAAAAGTTGGTTAAAGAACTAGGGGAGTCCAAGGGTGGTCGTCTGCCAGAGGATAAGCCGAGGCAGAGTCGAGGTGCTGGAGGCTCACGAGGAAATTCGAGAGAGTTTCGTAGATTTCGGATGCCTCGTTTTAGCCAGCCCCAACGGGGAAGGTTCTCAGTACGGGGTCAAGGATTTCGGAGTTTCCGGGGAGCCGGAAGGGGATTTTCTCAGTTTCAGGCCACAAATCTTAAGAAATCCCAATGAGATGAGATAGGCTCAGGTAGGGTTTATTCCCGTGGGAGGAAGGTTGAGGGATGTTTACCCTGCCTGGGTCAAGATTACCACAGATCAGTGGGTTTTAGAGATCATTTGAGAAGGTTATGCTCTAGAGCTCCTTCGGCCCGTGTCAGACTCCTTTGTTCAATCTCCTTGCTGCACTCCACAAAGAGTGAACGCAGTCACAGACACACTGCAGCTTCAGGCGGTAATTCCCGTTCCTGTGGAGCAGTGCGGTCTCGGTCGGTACTCCATCTATTTCGTAGTGCCAAAGAAAGAGGGCACTTTTCGGCCGATTCTAGATTTAAAAAGGGTAAATCGTTGTCTTCGGATCACCCATTTCAGAATGGAGTCGCTACGCTCTGTCATCGCGGCTGTGAAGGCAAACAAATTCTTAACCTCATTAGATCTGACAGAGGCGTATTTACATATCCCCGTGCGGAAAGATCATCAACGATTTGTGAGATTCGCTCTGCCCATGGGGCATTTTCAATTTCAGGCGATGCCCTTCGGATTGGCTACAGCTCCGCGAACGTTTACCAAGGTTATGGTAGTGGTAGTGGCTGCACTACGCAAGGAAGGGGTACGAGTGCATCCTTATCTAGACGACTGGCTGATTCGAGCAAAGTCAAGGCAGGAGAGTTTAATAGCCACCGCGCGGGTAGTACAGTTGATGGAGAGTCTTGGTTGGGTGGTCAATTTTGCAAAGAGCAAGTTGGAACCAACACAGTCTCTAGAATATTTAGGAGCACGTTTCGAAACAGCGAAAGCTGCAGTTTTTCTCCCAAGTCACAGAGTTCAAGGATTGAGGGAGATGGTCAGTTGGTTTCTAGCAAGACAGGCGCCGACAGCGTGGCATTATCTACAATTACTGGGTACAATGGCGGCCACGATCGAAGTGATACCGTGGGCCAGAGCTCATATGCGAGCATTGCAGGGGGCTCTTCTGCAAAGATGGTCTCACCAGAAAGATGCGTTGACTCTGCGCCTAATCCGTCCTCCAGAGGTTCGTCAGGATCTTCTCTGGTTAGCGGAGGAGCATCTGGAGGCGGGTATGCCTCTAGAGCCTCCATCCTGGATTTTGCTAACGACGGATGCAAGCCTCACAGGTTGGGGGGCTCATCTCCAAGGCAGGTTTGTCCAAGGTCTCTGGTCACCAGAGGAACAAACTTGGTCCATCAACCATCTAGAGATGAGAGCTGTGAGTTTGGCGTTGCGGGAATTTCAGAGATATCTGAATCATGCAGCAGTAAGGGTGCTCTCCGACAATGCGACAACAGTCGCCTACATCAATCGCCAAGGAGGAACCGGCAGTCTGGCTCTGCAAACGGAGGCGAGTCAGCTTTTGAAGTGGGCAGAGCGCAATCTGTTAGCTCTTTCCGCTCAGCATGTCGCAGGAGTGGAAAATGTGGAAGCGGATTTTCTAAGTCGTCGCAGAGTAGACCCAGGAGAGTGGCAGCTTCACCCGGAAGTGTTTGCGTTGTTGGTGCAACGATGGGGGATTCCCCTAATGGACCTGATGGCAACTTTCGAGTCTGCGCAGGTGTCACGTTTTTTCAGCCGAAGACGGGAACGAATGTCCGAAGGCCTCGATGCCTTAGCACAGATATGGCCGGAAGACGATCTCCTTTATGTGTTTCCTCCGTGGACACTGATAGGGCGTGTACTTCAACGGGTGGAGCGACATCGAGGTCGGGTGTTGCTAATAGCGCCCGATTGGCCTCGAAGACCTTGGTATGCGGACCTAGTGCATCTGCTAGTGGACATGCCATGGAGGATTCCATTTTGAGAGGATCTTTTACAGCAAGGTCCATTATGCATGCTCCAGGTGGCTCGATTCTCGCTTACGGCTTGGCTCTTGAAAGGGCTAGGATGACTGCCAAGGGCTATTCGTCGGCGGTCATCTCTACTTTGCTGAAGGCACGAAGACGTTCAGCCTCGCTGGCGTACATACGAGTGTGGCGAATTTTTGAGGCATGGTGTGCCGAACGGAATCTTAGGCCGTTAGGGGCCTCGGTGCCGCAGATTCTTTCTTTTTTACAAGATGGTGTGGAAAGGGGTCTAGCGGCTAGTTCTTTGAGAGTGCAACTGGCAGCTATCTCATGTTATCGTGGTAGGATTCAGGGTCAGCTATTAGGTTCTCACGTAGACATTCGTAGATTTTTAAGAGCCGTATTGCTTATGCGGCCTCCTAAACGTAATTTAATGCCTTTATGGGATTTAAATTTGGTTTTAGAGTCTCTAATGGGTCCACCTTTTGAGCCATTGGGAGTTTCGTCATTGAAGGATTTAACGTTGAAAACGGTTTTCTCGTGGCAATCTGTTCTGCTAGAAGAATTTCGGAGTTGCAGGCTTTATCTTGTAAAGAGCCATATTTATCATTTTTTAATCACAAGGTTGTATTACGTACAGTGCCAGCATTCTTTCCGAAAGTGGTTTCAGTGTTTCATGTCAATCAGGTGATCTCACTGCCTGTATTTTCAAAGAGCCAGAAAGATAAGTCAGGTCGTAGATTGCATCTTCTGGATGTTTGTAGAGTGTTGAAGTGGTATCTCCGCAGAACCGCTACTTTGTTTGTGTCCTTTGGAGGTCCTCGTAAAGGAGAAGCGACGGCAAAGTCTTCTATTTCTAGATGGCTAAAAGAAGCGATAGCATCGGCATACCTTCTTAAAGGAAAGGCGGTTCCGGTGGGTCTTCGAGCCCACTCAACCAGAGCGCACGCAGCGTCTTGGGCGGAGGTTAGTTTAGTTCCAGTAGGAGATATTTGTAGAGCGGCTACATGGTCGTCTTTACATTCTTTTGCTAAGCACTATCGGTTAGATGTGCAGGAAGCAGAAGAGGGGCGTTTTGGTTCAGCGGTTCTTCAGGCTGGCCTTGCGGGTCCCTCCCATTAAGATTAACTGCTCTGTTACATCCTCTAAGGTTCCGGGACTGGACTAGAGGGACGCAAAGGAAGACGAAATTAGACTTACCTGCTAATTGTTGTTCCTTAAGGAACTCTAGTCCAGTCCCGGATCTCTCCCAGTGTATTTCAAGGGGGTTTTTCATCAGCCTGAGTCTTTTTATTAAGTTGTTAGGAATTTAATTTTAAAGCTTTTAAAATTTTGCAAACATTTACATATAGTTCAATGTTTCAGGATATTTTGTGGCAGCAGTGCTTTGTAAGCATGCAAAAAAAATTTTTTTTTATATATTTACGGTTTGTTGTTTAAAGGTATTTTTTGCCTATTAATATATTTTATTATCTACTTATTTGTTGCTCTGCTGAGTCTGCTTTGTCAATAGGTACTGTTGAAAGGGGGCGGAGTTAGCCTACTTGTATCGGTGGCATCAGAAAAAGATAACATCATTCAGTCTCCAAGGTTGCTGGAAGGCATTCTAAACTCGAAGGTTCCGGGACTGGACTAGAGTTCCTTAAGGAACAACAATTAGCAGGTAAGTCTAATTTCGTCTGCCTTGGCGTGGACCACGATGACTACTCCTATGGGCTCTTACATAGAAACATAGAAGTATGACGACAGAAAAAGACCACATGGCCTATCTAGTCTGTCCTTCCATATCAACAACTACAACAGTTCCCTTTTATTCCTTTAGAGATCCTCTGTGTTTGTCCCATGCTTTTTTGAATTCAGTTACTGTCCTCATCTCTACCACCTCCACTGGAAGACTATTCAACGGATCCACCACTCTTTCTGTAAAGAAATATTTCCACATATCACTCCTGAATCTATCCCTTTTCACCCTCATCCCATGTCCCCTTGTAGCAGAACTTGCTTTCAATTGAAAGAGGCTCTCCCCCTGAACATTTATGCCACGGAGATATTTAAACATCTCAATCATATCACCTCTATCCTGCCTTTCCTCTAAGGTGTACATATTAAGATCCTTCAGTCTGTCCTCATATGCTTTATAATGAAGACCACTAACCATTTTAGTAGCCACCCTCTGCACCGACTCCATCCTGTTCACATACTTTTGAAGGTGCGGTCTCCAGAATTGCACACTATACTCCAAATGAGGTTGCACCAAAGACTTATACAGAGGCACTATCACCTGCATTTTTCTGCTAGCCATTCCTCTCCGTATGCACCCAAGCATCCTTCTAGCTTTTTGCCGGTGCCTTTTCTACCTGTTTAGCTACTTTAAGATCATCAGACACAGCCACGCCTAGGTCCCGCTCTTCTTTAGTGGACAAAAGTACTTCACCCCCTGTACTGTATTGCTCCCTTGGATTGCTGCAGCCCAAATGCATGACCTTACATTTTTTAACATTAAATCCCAGCTGCCAAATTCTAGACCATTCTTCAAGCTTAGCTAGATCCCTCCTCATGTTATCTACCCCTTCCTGGGTGTCTACTCTATTGCAGATTTTGGTATAATCCGCAAAGAGGCAAACCTTACCCGACAGTCCTTCCGCTATATCACTAACAAAGATGTTAAAAAGAATCAGACCACAGACAAATCCCTGGGGCACACCACTGGTAACATCCTTCTTCTCACAGTGAGCTCCATTTACCTGTACTCTTTGTCGCCTCCCACCCAACCAATTTCTAACCCAAGCAGTAACTTTAGAGTCCATCCCTAGGGTGCTCAGTTTGTTTATAAGTCGCCTGTGAGGAACAGTGTCAAAGGCTTTACTGAAATCTAAATACACCACATCTAGGGCTCTCCCTCGGTCCAACTCTCTGGTCATCCAGTCAAAGAAATCAATCAGATTTGTCTGACAAGACCTGCCTCTGGTAAATCCATGCTGCCTCGGATCCTGTAATCCGCTGGACTCCAGAAACCTCACTATTTTCTCTTTCAGCAGCGTTTCCAATAATTTATTCACCACCGAAGTTAAACTAACCGGCCTGTAGTTTTCAACCACATCCTTACTTCCGCTTTTGTGTAAAGGCACCACATGAGCCTCTCTCCAGTCCTTTGACACCGCTCCCGACTCTGAAGCATTGAAAAGGTCAGTCAGTGGAGCTGCTAGAACGTCCCCAAGTTCCCTCAGTATTCTAGGGTGTATCCCATCCGATCCCATCGCTTTGTCTACTTTAAGTTGAGCTAGTTTCTCACGAACACAGTCTTCTAAAAATTGTTCAAGATGTCTCTCTCTTCTGTTCCTGTTTGTGGGTGTTTTCTGAGGTCCTGTTCCTGGTTCTTCATCTGTGAACACAGAACAGAAAATATTTGTTAAGCAACTCCGCTTTATCCTCATCAGCTTCTACATATTCCTCCCCTTCACCCTTGAGTCTGACAATACCACTTTTGGTATTGTCAGCAGATGACGATCAAAGGATGGAAGAACCGTGCAGCACAATAGTAGTCCATGTTCGGGAAGACCTCCATTTCGGCCAAAGTGTGTCTCATAGAGCCAGTGCCCTTAGGGGCTGCCATGGGGGCCTCGGCCTTGCGTGACGGCCATGCCTGTTCTGAGCCTCGAGGTTGTGGGATGTCAGACAGGGGATCATCTTCTGAGGGCCATCCCCTGAATAGTCGGGCGGTGTCAGTGGCATCGTCGAGAGCCCCCTGCCCAGTGTCAAGAGCGATGGCCAGGAGCAGCCCTCCAAGTTGCCCAAGTGGGCGTAAGTGCTATCGGCGTCGGGAGATTGACCCTGGTCTCTCAAATCCATCCTTGAGGACACCCCCTCGACGTAGTCTTCAGTGCCCACGATATTGACTGCGGAGCCTCAAAGTCAGAATGGCGGCCTTTAAGCACAGCATTGCTGCCTTCTTGACCCAGCAGCGCAAACCAATGCCAGGTTCCTCTGGGTCATCTGTCCTGACTATCGGCCCCTCCACTGCGAGGGCGTCCCCGGAGGTTGTGGAATCGATCCTTGAGTGCCATTGTCTCGAAGCAATTCTAGTCCCCTTCTTAGTCCCGCTCGGGGTAGAGGACTTCCTTGGCTAACTCCTTCGGTTCCAGCTTGCAGAGACTCCAGGGGGGGTCTCGTGGCACCGGTGACCCAGTGTAATCCCAAGCACTGGAGGGCTTTCAAGGTCTCTTCAGACTTGGAGTCGGACTGGGAGACAGACAATGAGTCCCCCGATAACCACCTCCATTGGGATATCCCTTCAGACCCTTACCCCCTGGAGGACCATTGCATGTCCCTCCCAAGGACATCTCCTTTCTGTAGTTTTTCTGGGACATGATAAAGGCCTTGGCCTTCGCCTCCGAGTCCAAGGAGGAGCCTAAGGCCAAGGACCTTGAGATCCTCCAGTATGAGGCCCCTCCTAAAGAGGCACTCATCTTTAACTTTATCTTTATTAAACACTTGATATACTGCCCTAGTAGATAATACCTCAGAGCGGTTTGCAATATCTATATAATTAAAAAGAAATATGAAAGGAACTTCAGAGTTTTGACAGGACAGAAGAGGACAGAAATCGGAGGTTGAGAAGGGCAAGAGGGTGTCTCAGGTCAGAGGGGAAGAGGCGGGTGACTTGCTGGGCATTGCTGTGGGAGAGGTCAAAGCATTCTGAAAAAGGTGTGTCTTCAGCAGTGTTTTGAATTTGACAAAAGTGGTTTCAGAGCAGAGAGTAGGAGGTAGAGTGTTCCATAATGCAGGACCCAGGTAAAAGATGGCTGACTTCCGAGTCTGTTCAAGATGTGCCTTGGTGACCGCAGGAAGGACCAGATGGTTGACATGGATGGCTCTGAGGAGGCGGTGGGGGGTATGAAATTGGGGCAGATCAGATAAATACTGTGGGGTCCCAGTATAAAGAGTTTTGTGAACAGTAATAAGAATTTTATAGTTGATACGGTATTGAAAAGGGAGCCAGTGCAGATGAATTAGGAGAGGAGAGACGTGATCACGACGAGAGGAGCAAGTGAGAACACATAAGGCAGTATTTTGTATAAGCTATAGGCGACATAGCTAATAATTAGGAAGGCCAGCAAGTACACCATTATAATAGTCCAGTCTTGAGATGACCAACGAGAGGAGAGTTGTGAGGGAGGAGGTTGTGAGAAAGGGACGGACCACACGAACCTGTTGGAGAAAAAAGATGGAATGTTGGACTAGGGTTGTCACATGATCATGGAAAGAGAAAGAAGAGTCCAGCAGAACCCCCAGGTACCAGAGAGAACGGACAAGAGGTGCTGGTTCCCACCCCACCCCCACCCCCATCCTGGAACAGCTTCTCTTCCATATGTGGGAGACCGCGGCCTTAGTGCAGATTGTGACCAGGCGGCTTGATGCCATGTATCGAGTTTGCTGGAGCCCCAGGTTTCAAAAGGCACAGTTGCCCCATGACTCCATGGTGCTGGAGTCAGCCATTCATAGGATTAAAAGCCAAAAGATGCACTCTTTGGTGCCCCCCCCCCCCCTAGCAGGGAGGCCCGCTCCAGGATGCCTTGGTCAGAAAGTGCTACCAGAGCTCAATGCCCGTCAGCCGGATCCAGGCCTACCAGCTCTGTATGGGCATGTACTTGCGAGACGTTGTGAAGATGCTCGCTAGGTTACTCGGCTGAACTGGCAGAAGAGCCTCTTCAGCGGTTTCGGACCCTGACCTCGACGGTCAAGGAGTGCTCCAAATTCATCACTTGTGCAGCATGTGATGGCTATGAGTCTGTGGCCAGAGTCGCTGGGGTGGGAATCAGTGCCTGCTGCCAGGCGTAGCTACAATCCTCTGACCTGGAGCAATGGGTGCAGGACAAGCTGGTCAGTGTCTCATGCTGGGGGGAGAATCTCTTCAGTAAGCCCTTGACAGACAAGACCACCCAGCTGGAGTCCAAGTTCCTGACCAAACCAGGCTCTCTAAGAAAACCACTGACCCTTCCCGATGGAAGGCTTCAGGGAAAAAGCCCCTTTACCCAAAGAAGAGGAAGGCTTACGGAAACTAATCCCAGTACTCTGCCTTCCCAGCTCCCCAACAGAGTCAGCAGGTCAAGGGACAGGGGCACGGCCCACATAAGCCTAAGGCCCCCGAACCCCAGGCGGTGCCCCAACCGTAACCTTGGGGGGGGGCTTTTGACTCCATGGGCATAGCCTCTCCTCCCCCAGGAGTTCTAACCCCGCAACACACGGAGGGGCATCTGGTGTAATTTGCCAACCAGTGGCCCAGCAGCACCACTGACACCTGGTCCTCCATGTGGTGAGGGAGGGTCACCTCCTCCATTTCAATCAGACTCCATCCCCATTCTTTCCTGGGGAACTTACAGTGACTCCCCTTCAGAGACTTGCTCCAAGACTGATACCAGTATGTCTCTTTATAGGAAGTACCTACTTTTGGTTATTTTCACTGTGACAATGTGGTTTCATTAAGCTCCTCCACTTTCTATCCGCCTGGCTGCTGATTTTCCTCTGTTCCCTTGTCCTTACTGTCATTTTCGGTGAGCTTTTCTGTCTAACCAATTGGCATTCTTTTTTTGCATTTTCTTATTTATTGTTATTTTTATTGTTAACCGCTCTGCTGTCCCCACTTAGGGTGGTATATCAAATTCGAATAAATGAAATGAAACTGATCCCACCCCATCTCAGGGGCGAGGGGTTCTACTCCAGTATTCTTGGTTCCCAAGAGGATTGGTAGCTTTCGCCCTATTCCGGATCTTCGAGATCTCAGCAAGTTCCTGATGAAGGAGCCTTCCTCCCCCTCGACAGAGCCCTGCATCTAGCAGCCCTCACACGGGAGGTTCAAGGTTAAAACTTGGCCTCTGCCTGGCTCATGCTGCGCTTCCTAGGGTGCATGGCCTCAACAGTGCATGTCACAGCCGACACCTGTCTCCACATGCGGCTGGCCCATTGGGCCCTGTGCTCCCAGTGGTCCCAGGTGACAAGGTGCCTGCAGGACAGGGTGACTGTCACCCATCATCTTGCTGACCCTCATCGACTGGTGGCAACAGCCGCCAAACCTGCTTGTAGGGATGCCCTTTCAGGCCCCGACTCCTCAGAGGGTCCTCACCGCGGATGCCTCCAAGGTGGGATGTGGAGCCTATTGTGGCAACCTCTGCACTCCGGGCGTGTGGATCATCCCTCTTGTGTGCGGAAGGGGTCAGTCTCTGCACTTTTGCCAGCGAGAGTGGGATGCTCCCAAGGGCAGTGTACCAACCTGGTCAGGACAATGTTCTGGCGGACTGCCTGAGCAGGGATCTCCAGCCTCACGAGTGTCTGCTCGACCCACGGGTGGTCAAATGACTGTCCTGCCATTGTGGTCTTCCTGTGCCGGATCTCTTTGCCAGCCCGACCAATGCTCAGCTGGCCAGCTTCTGCTCCAGAGTGCTTCACCCCTCCTGGGTGGCAGTCAACACCTTTCTCATTCCATGGATGGAAAGGACTCCTCTATGCCTTCCCTCCCATGCTGCTCATTGCCAAGACCCTCTTCAAGGTCCAGTTCGATCGGGCCACCCTGATTCTCATAGCGCCCCTGTGGCCCCAGCCGCCCTGGTTTTTGCTGCTCCTCAGCCTGTCTTGGGCACCCCCAGTCCTCCTGGGGAGCATCCCAGACTTGCTCTAGCAGGAGGGCGGCTCTCTCTTGGCCCTCCTTGGGTTCCAACCTGGGGTTCCTGGTTGCTGAAGTGGTAGCCCTGGCCCAGTTTGGCTCACTCAGAGATGAGGTGGAGGTCCTACTGGCCTCAGCAGGGACTCCATCTGGCAGGCATATGCCTTCAAGTGGCATCGCTTCTTGGTCTGGTGTGCGGAAGGGGTGCCAACCCCTTCTGTTTTGTGCAATTGGCGCTGCAATACCTGCTGCACCTGTTTAATGTTGTTGTTTTTTATTTGTTCATAAAATTTTTATTGAAAGTCAAGAACAGACAACAATACAAGTATCCGAGAGCAACCACAGTACAGCCATTATTACATTTCCACTTTCAAGAAATCAAACTTACACAGATGCAAATTAAACATTCCCAGCACGTTCTTAGCACATAAGAGCAGCAGAAGATGCTTTATACTTTTCGGAAGGTGGAAGCAGAGCTAAATAAATCTGCATGACACAGAATGCACACTATCAGATGCATAGTTACAGCATTGTCAAAATCAGGAAATAGGAACTCGTCGCTACCACCATATGTGTAGGGTGGAAACAAGAAAACTAACCTTATAAGCGGAGTCCAAGCTCAGGAGTAGAGACTTCCATAATTGGAGGCTTATACCCACCATCCCTTCCCTTCCCACCCCACTCCCTCACCCTACCCCCCCCCCCCGCCATCCCCCCCCACACCTACCCCACTAGCACTATGAAAATACAAACACCAGAGAGGAGCGGTCGAAAAACTTTAAGGAAAATAGCGGGGCCCCATCACTATAGCACCCCCAGTCAAAGTAGAACCTTGAGTATTGCTCAACCTCTTCGGGAGGAGTTCCCACAGACTTAAAGCCCCCCCTAGAAATTTATGGCCCCCCATTCTCAGAGAGGTAAGATTAGTCTCCATAGGCTATTCAGTTTATGCATCTTACTCCGTACTTCAGTGGTCAATTTTTCCATCCGATAGAGATCCCAAACCTTGATCATCCATTCATCCCGAGTAGGAGCAGTCGATCTCTTCCAGTAACGACTCACAACAGAACGTGCGGCCAAAAATAGACATTGGACCATACTCCTATGGTTTTTTGACAGTGTGTCTGAAAATGACCTAAAAGGCAATGCTCAATATCAAAGGGGAAAGAGATCGCTAACTTCTGAGTTATTACACTATAGATCAGGGACCAATAAGCCTGTATTCTGGGACAGTTCCACCACATGTGAGAGAATGTCCCCACTCCTCCACACCGTCTCCAACAGGGGTCATCCATACGCCCCCATCTATGTAAAGAAAGCGGTACTATAGACATTTGCAAAACAATTCGCAAGTGTGTGTTGATTAGGGATAAAGAGATGGAGCAGGTATGAGCGTATTGAAACACCTCGATCCAAAAGTCATCCTTTTTTGGTAGTATGTCACCTTCCCACTGATTGCAAGACTTGGGGCGAGGAGAAACCAGAGAAACATCTCCGGACACGAACTGATAAAGTCGCGACAATAAAGCTCTGTCTGATTTAGGATTAAAGAGCAGTCGCTCCCATGTGGTGAGAGATCGCGTGGCGGCCGCCATAATAGGCTGTGAGGAAAAACAGTGAGCAACTTGATAATACTGGAATGAGGACAGTGAAAAGTTCAGCTTCGATTCCAAATGAGGGAGAGGCAAAAGCTTGGAGTCCTGTAGTAAGGAGGCCAAGTGCAGCTTGTCTAAAGTTTGTTGTGGAGGCTGCGGTAAGTCACGTACAAAGGGGAATACCCCATGGGTGTGTATGGGGACCAGCAAGAGGGTCTAGCCATTTTCGCACAAATGTGGTGCCAAGCTGTGCAAACTGGCCCCAAGAAAAGGTGTGAGCGAATATTGCAGATGAGGACTTTGTCAGTAATGAAAGGGAGAGCCAGCAAAGGGATCGGAGAAATCGAGTGTTCTTCCAACTCAACCCATGCGGAGGAGTTTTTAAAAAAACAGAGAGAAATGGCCCGTAAGCAAGAACTAAGGTAATAAAGTTTGAAATTGGGAAGACACCCCCCCCCCCCAACTTTTCAGATGAGTCATTGTGAGCCAGCTTAATCTAGATCTCCGTCCCTGCCATACAAATTGCATAAGGATCCTGCGCAGTTGGGCGAAAAAAGAATGGCGTAAGTGAATCGGTAGTTGTTGAAATAGAAAAATAATTTTTGGAAGGAGAAGCATCTTAATTGTATTCACCCTGCCAAGCCATGAAACAGATAGATAGATTTTGCCAGGCAGTGGTCTCTTTTGATAAGGTAGACAACAGCGGAAGGTAGTTGCGCTCATAGAGCTCTTCCACTCTCTGGGAAATCTGAATACCCAAATATCTAAACCCTGTAACCGTTGAAAAATTACAGTCCTTACTCAGCTGGCAAGCACCACGGCTCGTCAAGCAAGGCATCAGAGCAGACTTCTGGAAGTTAATGGTATACCCAGACAGAAAGGAAAAGTTCGTTAGTAGGGAAGTTAGGACTGGCATACTAGATTGTGGATCCCGAAGAAAAATCAGGGTATCATCTGCATACAGCGAGACAGTGTGACATTTATTCGTTATAGGAATCCCAAGCAGAGACGCTTGGGTTCGTAATTGTACAGCCAGAGGTTCTAGCTCTAAGGCGAAAAGAAGAGGAGAGAGTGGACAACCCTGTCTGGTGCCACGTTCTAGAGCAAATGGGGCAGAGTGGAATCCGTTGACTTGAACCATTCCTGTAGGTGCTTTGTAAAGGGCTGAAATCCATGAAAGGAACGAGGGCCCAAATCCAAAATGCTGCAACACACTGAAGAGATATTGCCACTCTACTTTGTCAAATGTCTTCTCAGCATCGAGAGAGAGGACCGCATAGTTACCCTCAAGCTGTCTGACCTTAGCTAAAATATTAAGGAGACAATGCACATTTTTAAAGCCCTGGCGGCCCTTAATAAAGCCCGTCTGATCCGGGTGGACTACTTCTTGTACTAAAGCGTTTAAACGGGAGGCAAGAATCTTGGTGAAGATTTTGTAATCTGCATTGAGCAGGGCAATGGGTCTATAACTACTTCCCTGGAGGGGATCTTTTCCTTTCTTAGGGATTACCATGATTAGAGCTTGGTGCATCAACTCAGGTAAGCTTTGACAATGGAGGACAGAGTTAAAAGCCCTAGTTAGTAAGGGAGCTACAAGGTCCGACAGGGATTTGTAGAATTCTGCTGGAATCATATCGGGACCCGCGGCCTTGGAAAATTTTAACTGTTTCACGGCCATCTGAACTTCAGCAAGGGTAATTTCCCTATCTAAGGCATCTTTTGCTTCCCCCGATAGCTGCGATAAATGCAAATCCACTAAGAACTGGTGTATGGCCATAGTATCCACAGAGAGATGAGAAGAATAAAGCTCCTTATAGAACCTAGCAAAACGCTGTGCGATATCTCTAGATTTGCAAAGAGGGCGATTTTGTTCATCCAGGACAGTGGACACCCGACACGCTAGTCTCTGCCGTTTCAATTGCCACAGGAGTAATTTATGAGCTCTGTTGCCATGTTGGAGTGGAGGAGTGGCCTAGTGGTTGGGGCAAGGTACTTCAGGCCGGGGTTTCAAATCCCACTAGAGGACAGCAACCTTGGGCCGGAAGGACTGGGGTTTCTAGTCCCACAGGTGCTCCTTGTGGTCTTGGGCAAGCCACTTAACCCTCCATAGCCCATGTTCCCTGTAAAATAGTTATCTCCAAGTTATAATGCCCTGTTCAATGTAATTTGAGTTTGTTCAATGTAAACCGCACTGATGCAGAATAGTGTGGTATATAAGAGAATGTAAATAAATAAATAAAATAAAATAAATGTTCATAAAAATGTCTGCGCGTCTGTAGTAAGCAAGAGGAGATCTCCGTTTCTAACGCCTCTAGTTTACCCCTGAGAACTGTGAGCTGACGTAAATTCGAGGTGGTCGGCCTGCACTTATTCTGGGTTTGAAGAGCAGCAATTTGAGCTCTAAGATCATCTTGGATGACAGTGGTCTGTCGCTTGTGATGTGCAGATATGGAGATGACCTGGCCCCTCAAAACAGCTTTCCCTGCTTCCCATAACAAAAAAGGGGCAGACTCTCCTGTGTCATTGTTAAACAAATAATCCTTCCAGCTCTCCTGTAACTGTTTCACCACCTCAATATGCTTCAATAAATGTCGGGGAAAGGACCAGGAGCGCGGTGGGATTTCCGAGTCTCCAAGGACACACTCTAGAGAGATTACATAGTGATCTGAGGGCCCTATCCGCACCTTTTCAATCTGTGAAGTTAACTGCTTGGAAACCAAACACATATCATTGCGAGAATATGTGTGGTGAACTGAGGAGTAAAAGGTATAGTCCTTCTCCTTGGGATGCCTGGAGCGCCACACATCCTCTAAAGCCAAGGAGGAAATTAATGAAGACAAAGAGTGTGAAGAGCCAGATACAGGTTTAAGACCAGAGGATCTATCCAGATCGGAGAGGACACAATTGAAATCCTCCCCCCAGTATTATATCCCCAGTTACATGAGTGGTTAGGAACTCCAGAAGGTGAGATAACGACTGAACAATTTCGGAAGGAGAGATATAAGCATTGACCAAGGAAACAGTGACACCATTAAGCGTCCCAACCAGTATTAAGAAACGACCTTTGGGGTCTTGTACCTGTTTTAGTAGTTGAAAGGGACATTTCGGAGTGAACAAAATGGCCACCCCTCTTTTATGTGTTGAGAACCCAGAGGAATAAACAGGAAATTTGCGGGATATCAGACACTCATGAGCCCCAGGACCCAAATGGGTTTCTTGCAGGAAGGCAATGTCAGCACTTTCCCTGTGCAGGTGCTCACACACCCTGCGTCTTTTAATTGGATTATGCAAGCCTCTGACATTCCAAGATATTAGCTTAACCATTGTCTAAAAGGGCAGCTCGGAACTGAAAGACGTGGGCAGAAGGAGAATTAGACCTGAGAAACCATGGTACAGCTCCTTCTGACAGGTCCCGCAACAGAGAGACTGCTAACCAATAGATTACACTAATATCCTCCAGTACCTTCCCCTTCCGATGAAGCATAGTCCGCCATTCTCCCTCGTTATTCACCACCACTGTGGCTGCTTCTTGAAATGCCGCTCCTCCTGCCCCCTCCTCTCCCTTCCCCCCCACACCCCCCCCCAGTCCCACCCCCCCCCTGAACCCATCCCCTTAAACCCATCACCACAAAAGACTGCTCTTGGTCTGCAAAATTACCAGCATCAGATAATATTTTTGCAGAGAGAGCCCTACACTCGAGTGGATGATGTTCCCACTCCCAGGAGGGACACAAAGACCATGGGTAATGGGACGAAAACATCCCCGGCTATATCCCCCTACAACAAAACATTTAATACTTAGGCAAACCTGCTAAATAACAGTTACGTATACAGCATCCTCTAATACATGTATTGCCTAACAAAGAAACTTAAGCACTGGTGACACTAAGAGTATCACTGACTGATAGAAACCTGATTCCACCGGACAAACCCCCGATCGCTGAGGGTCTCCAAGGTGGGAAAGAAAACAAAACAAAACCAATCCACCACAGAGGAGAGCTCAGCTATGAGGACAGGGAGAGCCAAGACTGGAACCATTCAAGTTCACTGCAAAGGTCCAAGAGCTTCCCTTAGGTCGGAGCTGTAGTATCCATTCCATGACCTCCGGAACCATCTTGATCTGCTTCGGAGGAACTTCAGGACCGGGTAACCTTTCGACGCTTCGGCATGGAGACTTCCCAATCCCCTTTCAAAGAACTTTGTGGAAGAGACCTGTCCCCAAATTGAACGGAATCCAGAAAATGTAAGCAGTCAGAAAGAGCTGAGAATTGCTGCTTCACTCCATCCCACTCAAAATTCAGTGAGAAAGGGGAAACCCCAGCGGTATGGTATGGCTCGCTACCGCAGAACCTGCGTGACGGGACGAAAGCTTCTGCACCTCTCCAAGGTACGCTGAGCAATATCCTGAAAGATCTGGAGTTCATGGCCTTTATAGAGGATAGACCGCTTACCTTGCATACTGCGGAGTAAGGCCACTTTGTCCTCGAAGAACGAAAAACAAGCAATTATGGGACATGGACGGGCATTAGAATCCTTCCTGGGCCCCAACTACGGTGAGCTCATTCTAAGTTAACCGGATGATCCGGTTTGGCAATGCAAGAAGCAAATATCTCTTGCACTAGTGCTTTTGAGCCTCTCTATCCTCCGAATTCTCTGGGACCCCCAGGATGCGGATATTGTTTCTCCGCTGGTGATTTTCTAAGTCCTCTTGACGATCCAGCAAATCCTGAGTTACTTGGTCCAGCTTCCTGAGCTTGATTTGAGAGGCTACCAAGGAATCCATTTGTTCACCGATGAGGACTTCAGCGTGCGACACTCGGTCATCGAGTGCTTTTATATCAGAGCGCATGCCGGCTACTACCTTAGTGAAATCTGTGCGGAAGAGCTTCAACTCCTGTAGGATCTCGGCCAGGTCATGTTTCGTAGCTAAGGTAGAGATCACTGCTTCATCTAAAACCCTCGGCGCAGGGTGCTGGTCTGCCTCATTCGTGAGTTTTGGTTGTTCCGGCCGGAGACCTGGAGAACTTAGTGCAGCTGCATAATTTTTTACCTTAGCCATTATGTTTAATGATTGTAGGCTGTGAAATAATGGTAAAATAAAAATCACCTGCAATTTGTGGAATGGCCACATGAAGGAGCTCCAGGATAAGGCAAGACAGCAGCAAGCTTATGGAAAGAGTCCAGGGCTGATCTCGAACATGGGCAGACACAGGACTTCGAAGCTTATCAGCTCCAGCTATGCAAGAGAAGGACCTGCAGCAGCTATCAGGCGTGCAGGAGCAGGGCAAGCCTCTGCTAGGAGAGCCAGCCAAAATCAAGGAGAAGGATGCAGGGGCTGAAGGACAGGTGTTTCAACTCAGCGAATCAGAAGACGGCGGCCATCTTGAACATCTGTCATGTGCTGCAATCAAGTGTTTCAGACAGCGGGGACCATTTTGGATTGTGTGTCGAGCAATGCAAAGGAGCATGCCAAACAGACAGCTTTCACAGCGGCTACACAGTTAGGCGTTCCAGCTGGGCCACAAGTTCTTTTCCCGCCCAGGAATCTACACATCTCTGTGTTCCAGCATGCGTTCCACCTGAGCCTGCCAGCAATGGAGACCTCAAGAATCTCAAAATACATCCGATTCAGCTGGAAAGACCAGGAGAATCACACCGCAGCACCCTGCAATTGTTGGGACAGGTAGGTTTAGCAGTACCAGTTTTAAAAACGCAATTCTGGCCGCGGGGTGTTCTAGCTGAACAGACTCAACTCAGCAGATTGGGAATCAGGTACTCATTGAGTTGCAGCGTTAGAAAGATGGTGGGGGCAGTCAGCAAGCGGCTCAGAATGTCCCATAAGTGAGTTGAAGCTGCAAGGTGAGATCAAGCGGGCAGGATTGAAAGCTACAGTCGGTCGGTAACTGAGAGGCCATACTGCTGCTGCATCTTCAGTATACCATCCGGTGACACTCAGGCACTCCTGTCAGAGCCAGGGAGTTACCAAGGCAATTTGTCAGGCATCTCAGCCTCCGATTCTGGATCTGGGACCAGAAATCAGATCGAGGGCATCATAGCAATCAGAAGAGCTGCTAAGGTAGTACAAATTATAGCGCAAAGTAGCAGGATGCTGAAAGATAGGGGAATGAGGCCAGGGAGCCTCAGAGATCCGTGGCCATCTTGTTGGGCTCACGAGCACCCCCCATCTAATGCTGTTTTGAAATCTAACTCCATCAGAGTTCACCTCAGTGCATTCTCTGTGCACCATCATCTCATCGAGGTGAAGCCCCTCTCCTCCCAGCCTCTCGTAGCTTGCTTCCAGAGGAGCCTCCTGCTCTCTCGACCTCCCATTCATCCGCCGGTGGCAGTGTGGGATCTCAACATAGTCCTCTCAAGGCTCATCGCTCTACCTTTTGAGCCGTTGGCTTCCTGCCAACTCACGTATCTGTCATGGAAGGTGGTCTTCCTCATGGCACTCACATCTGCCTGCAGAGTCAGTGAACTCCAGGCTTTGGTGGCTCATGCCCAACAGGTTTCACAGGAACAGGGTGGTGCTTCGGACGCACCGTAAGTTCCTCCCTAAGGTGGTCTCTCCTTTCCACCTCAACTAGTAGGTGGTGCTTTTTCCCGCGTCCTCACGCCAGTAGGGTGGAGGCCACCCTGCATACACTAGACTGTAAACGAGCATTGGTCTGTTACTTAAAGCGGACCAAGATCCTCACAGTGCCTCGCAGCTCTTCATTTCCTACGACCCTAATCATCTGGGTGGCCGATTGCATCGCCTTCACCTATGGTCAGGCTGGTCTTTCGCTGGAGCGTCACAGTGCACAGTGTTCAGGCCATGGCGGCTTCTGTGGCAAACCTCTGATCAGTTCCCTTAACAGAGATCTGCCAGGCCATCACCTGGTCCTCAGTTCACACTTTCGCTACACATTACTGCCTGGAGGAGTTGTCCTGGCAGGACAGCGCCTTCGGCCAGGTGGTACTCCGTCATTTATTTGGGGTTTAAGGCAACTCCAGCCCTTCTGTGTGTTCAGGCTATCAGAGAGCTGGTTTTCCTAGTCGATGCTGAGGTCTTGTGACCGAACTGTACTCTTGCTTTTTCTCACAGTTTGTTTTTTGGGGCCACTTGTGGCGCTTTTCTGTAGCCTGTAGCTAAGGAGTCCCATATATAAGGACTGACTGCCTGTTTGTTCCTGGAGAAAGTGTAGTTACTCACCTGTAATAAGTGTTCTCCGGGGACAGCAGGAATCAGTCCTTACAACCCTCCCTCCCTCCCTGGAGTTGCTTTTCTTTTTGTTGCCATCTTGAACTATGTCATCATACTGAGGCAAGATGGCACACTTGGGTGGGAAGGCAACCACATATACGTGGTGGATCTCCCAAAGGCTTTATTTGAAAGCTGGGGAGGTTACCGTGTGGGCTCCATCGGTGCTGACATCACCCATATGTGAGGACTGATTCCTGCTGTCCCTGGAGAACACCCGTTACAGGTGAGTAACTACACTTTACATTAACACCATGCTGGTCCAATGCGCAGTTTCAGCAGTTATGTTGGGGTTTCCAAGCCCTTCTTGGTGTTTATGTTGGAGTGGGAGGTGGTGTGTTGGGGTCACAAAGACCCCCTCTTGTTTTTCAGAGGATGGGAAGTACTGTGTAGGGGCCACTGAGCCTCTTTAGTTTTTCTGAGGGTGGGAAGTTCTGTGTCTGGGCCCTATGTCGCTCTTGTTTTTGTGGAAGTGAGAGGTGCTGCATGGGTGATGTTGAGCCCCTCTTGTTTGGCATATTTAGCAGCGTGTTTCCTAGATTCCACACTGGTAACATAAAAATAAGAACATAAGAAATAACATACTGGGTCAGACTAAGGTCCATCAACCCCAGTATCTTGTTTCCAACAGTGGCCAATCGAGATCACAAGTATCTGGTAGGTTCCCAAAAAGGCACACAGGTTCCACAATGCTTGTCCTGGGGCAAGCAGTGGATTTCCTGGGTTCTCTTTAGTAATAGTTTATGGACCTTTCCTCTAGGAACTTGTCCAAACCTTTTTTAAACCCAGTTACGCTAACAGCTTTTATTACATTCTCTGGTAACTAATTCCAGAGTTTGATTACACGGGGCCGTAGGCTAACTGCAGGGAGGCATTTACATCCCCCTGCAGCAGTGCTGGGATTGGGCCGGTTCAGCCCGGTTTGTGCGAACCGGTTCCTGCCATGTCCTGTGTTCGCCAAACCAAGCCCAACACTGCATTGAAATGCTGGCACTGTAGTGACTGGAATCTCCACGCCTGACCATGTTTGACAGCATCAGGGTATTGCAGCATCGGGAGAAGCCCCCGATGCCGTCAAAACATTATCAAGCAGGGGATTGGGCCACAGGGCAATGGCCGGGTTGCTGCACCTCCGTGGAGGGCAGTGGCCCACGCGTACTGCCGCTGCAATGCTTTCATGCGAGATGCAGAGACCCAGCCATCGCATACGTGGAAGAGCTGTGACCGAACCTGTTCTAGTCTGTTCAGATCTCACCAACTGCCCTGCAGTTACCGCATTTCAATGTGGCAAAATGGTGCCGGTGCAACTAAGGCCATCCACTGAGGTGGCATTAGTTGCACTCCTGCTACTTGCGCTAAGCCATTATGTTAGTTTCTGCTGACAATGCAGATGTCTACATGTAAAAGTTTTTTCTCTTGCCTTACTCTGGAGTAAAGTATAATTTTGGTAAAGAAATCTTGTAAACCCTAAGAGTAATGAGTAAAAGCATTTTTTGTCTACGTATGTCTGTTTTCAGTTTGTATTGATATATTCCCTACTTGGTGAAGATCTAGCTCTGTTCTGCATGTGTGACTGAGGAGACGTGTTCTGCTGGCACAGAGTTTCTATGTAGGGATTTGTAGTAATCCGGTTTATTCAGTTTTCTGAATAGGAATATAGATGTTCTAGGGCCCACTGCAATATTTATGGTGCTGCCCTTTTCTGGGTATGCTCCATGTTGTGTGAATTTCGGAAGTTAGTGCTGTTATGGAATAGTAGATTTGCTGTATGGGTCCTGTGCTCTGGGTTCTTCGTGTGGTCAACTGTAGGGTGTTGGTTGGAGGGTACTGGAATATGTATTGTCTTTGAGATTTGTAGTTTTGCGTTCTGTTCGCTGCCAAATTGAAATTTAAAATATTCTGTCAGTTCAGATTCAAGGAAATTTCAAATTTTAAGGGAATGTCTCAGTTTAATTTTGTTTAGTAGTCTGATAGCTTCACTGCTGAATTCCGGAATTTTCCAAACTCTAGAACAATCCAATCCAGCATTTGAATCCATGGATACCAGGATTAGTATCTCATTTTATGTATACTTGGGGGCCCGATTTGATAGCGCCAGGGGGCTGGCGTTGCTTTCGTTCGAGAGGGTCATGAAGCTACAGTCTCAAATTCAGCTATTCCTGTGCCAGCGGGCACTGACAGCCTGGACCTATTTGCTGATTTTGGGCTCCATGGCAGTGACATACATTGCACTTTGATCCATGGGCCAGGGAATACATGTGCCCCTTGCAGTGATTTCTCTTGTCCCATTGGTCTCCGCAGGTGCATTTCTTTCCAGAAGGCTGAGTTGTCCGAGTGAGGTGCAGGCCAACCTGGATTGGTGGTTGGATCCCTCCAGGCTGTTGAAGGGCATGTTGTTGGAGCCTCCGGAGTGGATGGTGTCGACAACAGATGCGAGTCTGTTTGGTTGGCACAGATGGCTCAAGGGATTTGGTCCCCACAGGAGAGCACTTGGTCCATTAGTCAGCTTGAGATGTGAGCGGTCTTTTTGGTTCTCCAGACGTTTCTCCCCCTAATGAGGCACCGAGCAGTGAGAATCTTCTCAGACAACACCACAGCAGTGGCATACATCGGTCATCAGGGGGCTGTAGGCAATGCGTTGGGCAGAGTAACAACATCTAGCACTGTCGGTGGTGCACATGACCAGGAAAGAAAATGTGCAGGCCGACTTTCTCAGCCACTATCAGCTGGATCCGGGAGAATGGTCTCTGCAGGAATCAGTATTCCGCAGCATAACCAACTGCTGGGGCCTGCTGGTCATGGATTCTGATGGTTTCCGCCTCCAATGCCAAGTGAATCTGTTCTTCAGTTGGAGGCAGAAACGCATGTCAGTAGGGCTGGATGCACTAGCACAGGAGTGTCCGGGGGCGGCTTGTTTTACGCGTTTCCACTGTGGCCTTTGATAGGGCGTCGGCTGCAGAGGATAGAGGCCCATCGGGGCCTGGCAGTGCTAGTGGTTACAGATTGGCCTGGAAACCATAGTAGATGGACCAAATCCGTCTGCCAGTGGCGGTGCCGTGGAGGCTACCGGCTAGGGCTGATCTGCTGGTGCAGGGCTCAATCTTGATGCCTCACATGGCTTGATTTTTGTTTACAGCCTGGCTCTTGAGAGGGCGCAGTTAAGGAAGCGTGGTTATTCTGCTCCGGTGATCGTCACTTTGCTGGGAGCTCGCAAGCATTCTACGTCCTTGTCGTATATTAGTGTGTGGCGTGTCTTTGATTGGTGTGGCCAACAACAGCTGGCGTTCATGCCGGACATGTTGGCTTTCTTGCAAGCCATTGTGGATAAGGGCCTGGCTTGGAATTGGCTGTGGATTCAGATGGCCGCCCTGGCATGTTATCGTGGTCGGGTGCAAGGGTGTTCTGCTGACAGCTCACTCTGATTTGAGGTTTTTTGAGCCATAAAGCACCTATGCCCACCAGTGCTTTCCCTGGTACTGTCTTGGAACCTTAATCTGGTTTTGGGGGCACTGGTTGGTCTTTCTTTTGAGCTCCTGCACACGGCTACCTTGAAGGATCTCACTTTGAAGGTGGTGTTTTTGGTGATGATCTGTTCAACACGACGTATTTCGGGGCTCCAGGCCCTATTGTGCTAGGAGCCTTTCTTGGTGATCTCAGGGCAGAAAGTCATGTTGCGGCCTGTTCTCTTCTTTCTTCCCAAGGTTGTCTTGACATTTCATTTGAACCAGACGGTCGTGCTTCCATTCTTTACAAGGTCTGAGGAGAGGTAGCTACATCCAGACGTGTGGAGAGTTTTGCGCCAATATCTCAAGCGGACGGCATCTTTTCACAAGTCTGAGCATTTTTTCATCTTGTTTTGTGAGCCGCAGAAAGGAGAGGTGGCCTCTAAAGCATCTATTGTGTGTTGGTTGAAGGAGGCAATTGCATTGGCCTATATGGTGAAGTGTAGGACACCCCCCCTGGGGTTGTGTGCGCTTTCTACTAGGGCACCTCGTGGGGAAGAGTGTGCTCTTGGATATCTGTAAGGCCGCTACTTGGTCATCTCTGCATATGTTTGTGTGGCACTACTGGCTTGATGTTCAATCTAGGGTGGATACGCAATTTAGTGCCTGGGTGATTCGGACTAGGCTTGCGGGTTCTGCTGTCTCTTGAGTACTGCTCTTGTACATTCCAGGAGTCTGGACTAGACTGAAGGAATGTAAGGAAGATGAAATTAGGTCTTACCTGCTTATTTTCTTTCCTTGAGTCCTTCCAGTCCAGTCCAGAACCTGCCCGTTTCTGTCTGGCAAGTCCAGCGTCGGTAAGAGGTTGGTGTTTACTTTTGACATCAACAAAGTCCCTTAAACTTATTTGGTATAGTTGCATTAGTACAAGTATCCCTAGTAACTTCAAACAACTTAAATAGCTAAACAAAACTTTCAAATTAAGATGCAGACAGCAGTCCAACAGAGAGATTGGGGTTATCTAGTCTTTTGTATCGAGTGTCACGTGTACAATTTTCTCCCACTTGGTGAACGGTCTTAAGTGTGCACTAGATGCAAGGAGCCCTTTGCCCTCAGGGAATGAGTGTGATCTCTGAAGGCTAGAGTAGCAGACTGGGAGGACATGAGGAAGTCAGAGAGCTACATAGACGAGACCTACAGCGACATAGTATTGAAGCCCCACTAACAGTCTGGCAGCCTCTCAGTTGCCATGGAGGAGAGAGGTCACGTGAAAGGAGAGCATCACCTTGGTGAGGCAGGAAGTGATCCTGTATCTAGGACCTGTCCACCAAGAGATGTAATATCTTCTTGCACCGAGGAGGTTTCTCCAGGGCCATGTACCCATGAGGGAAGGGTTGGAATGGCCATTATAGTGGATGATTTGATCATTAGGCATGTAGATAGCTGGGTGGCTGGTGGACGTGAGGTTCGCCTGATAACATGCCTGCCTGGTGCGAAGGTAGCAGACCTCACGTGCCACCTAGACAAGGTTTTAGATAGTGCTGGGGAGGGAGTCTGCTGTCTTGGTACATTTTTGGACCAGTAACATAGGAAATGTGGGAGGAAGGTTCTGGAGGCCAAATATAGGCTTTTAGGTAGTAAGTTGAAATCCAAACTTCCAGGGTAGTATTCTCTGAAATGCTTCCCGTGCCATGCGCAGGACCCAAAAGACAGGGGGAGCTCTGGAGTCTCAATGCTTGGGTGAGACGATGGTGCAATGAGACGATGAATTTGTTAGGAACTGGAAAGCATTCTGGTGAAGGGAGGGGCTCCACCTTAACTGGGATGGAGCCAGGCTACTGGCATTAACATTTAAAAAGGAGATGGAGCAGCCTTTAAACTAGATTATAGAGGAAAGCCAGCAGTTGTCCAAGAACGCATGGTTCAGAAGAATGTTTCCTTGAAGAATACTAGCAAAAGAGGGAAGTTAGGACATCCTGACAGAGGTTCCAATAAAGATAAAAGTAATCCAGATGCCCTTGAGTATAGAGCTGAAAGATTCCAACTTATCCCTATTGACTGATAGCCAGATTAATATGAATGAAATACAACCTGTATGCAAATGCTAGAAGTCTTAAAAATAAGATAGGAGAGTTAGAATATATAGCTGTAAATGAGAGGTTAGATATGATTGTTTTTTCAGAGACCTGTTGGAAGGAGGACAACCAATGGGACACTGTGATAGCTGGGTACAAACTATATCGCAAGGATAGAGAAGATCAAATTGGTGGAGGGGTTGTGCTCTCTGTTAGAGAGGGCATTGAGTCACATAGAATTAAAGTTGTGCAGGAAACAAAATATTCTGTAGATCTCTATGGATAGAAATTTCACATAAAAAGGGGAAGGCGGGGGGGGGGGGGGGGGGGGACTACCGATCGCCTGGCCAGAATGAACAGATGGATGATTAAATTCTGAAAGAAATCAGGGAAGTTAACAAAAGTTGCAACACAGTAATAATGGGTGATTTCTTTTTTTTTTTTTTTTTATTGATGTTTTATGTCATATACAACAACAAAAAAGAAAAACAGGACATAGCACTGATGTTGAATAAGCAAAATCCAACATTTACATAACAGGTAAACCAAAATTATATCAGCATCAGAATCGTAGCCCACATCACGGGAGCTATCTATTAACAAATAAAAGGAAAAAAAAATAGAAACTAAGTCAAAAATAATTTGACCATATATTAGGAGGATACATCTATACTATGTGCCTTCATTAAACCCTGTCTATCAAGTAAAAATCGTTCCAAATGTGATACCTCAAGAAAAACATAAGAAGTGCCTTCATAACTAATCAGGCACTTACACGGAAACTTTAAGAAAAAAGTAGCACCCAGCTCTACCACACGCGACTTAAAAGATAGAAACTGTCTGCGTCGCAGCTGGGTGCTACGAGACACATCTGGAAAGACGTTTACTTTTTGTCCACAAAACAGCGCAGACTTCACCTTAAATAAAGCTTTCATAATCCTTTGCTTGTCTATAGCAGACGCTAAAGTAACTAGCAAAGTTGAACGGGTGTTTATGGTGTCTGAGGAATCCTCTAGAAACTCAGTAAGGTTCACTACATTGGGAACAATTTCATCTAATTCACCCTCTATGGGGTTGAGCTTTTTAGTAGCCAAAGAAATATAGTAAATCTGCAACACATTCACTACATCAGATAAAGCAAGAACTTCCTTTACATACTTATCAAATAGGATTTTAGGAGACAATAGAGAGGTACAGGGAAAATTTAAAAATCTTAAATTATTCATTCGGATGGAGTTCTCAAGGGATTCAATCTTAGAATGCAAATACAGGGAGTCTTTAATTCCCGCCACATTAGTAGCCTGTAATGTATACACCTGAGACTCCACCTTTACAACTGCTTTATCTATCAAGGACACTTTCTCATCAAGTTGCTGAACAGCAGTTGCAGCTTCTTGTGAGAAAAGAGTAAAGGAATTAATAACTGTAGACACCTTTGAGTTTATGCACTGCAAAGCCCCCCAAAGATGTTTTAAGGTAATTTCGGAATCAGCAGGTAAGGCTGGAAGTTCCGAAGAAACATCCAGCACAACTGGCTGAACCGGAACAGGCAACTTAATTACAATTTTATCCCTCACTAAAGCCTCCACTGAGGCCCCAGAACTGGAAGGAGCGCTGGGAAGAGGACAAGGTGGGGGAGATCTCCCACCAGGGCTCAAAGACGCCCCTTCTGGAGAGGACTGCGCTAGGGGGAGGGGAGCAAAATGTTTGTCCAACGGACCAAGCGGCTTACCAGCACCTGATTCAACCGCTGGAGTTTTGCTCTGTGGTTTTCCCTTCCTTTTCCCCATATTAACAAGAAACAAATACTCACAACCTTCAAATGAGGGATCGCCAATACCTTCACACCCTATACTGAACTGGAATGCCAACACTAGATGATGTCGTCAAAATGGCGTCGAAGGGGCGTCTAAGGGGCAGAACCTGCCCCTTAGACACACCCCTTAAAACACGCCCCACGGCCGCGCTCCACGGTCGCGGAGAGAGCTACCTGAAAATATATACAGTAAAATAAAAGTCCCCTCGTTCAGCAGGCTATCCCCGGAGTGCCTGAGATGGTCCGGCAATCACAGCAGTCACAGCACTTCCCCAGCCCCCGACAGGGAACACACTCCTCCAACTCACTCCAACAGAGAACTCCGTGGGACAGATGAACAGCACAGAGTTTAAAGAGCTCCACAAGTCCCCTCGTTCAGCAGGCTGTCCCCGGAGTGCCTGAGATGGTCCGGCAATCACAGCAGTCACAGCACTTCCCCAGCCCCCGACAGGGAACACACTCCTCCAACTCACTCCAACAGAGAACTCCGTGGGACAGATGAACAGCACAGAGTTTAAAGAGCTCCACAAGTCCCCTCGTTCAGCAGGCTGTCCCCGGAGTGCCTGAGATGGTCCGGCAATCACAGCAGTCACAGCACTTCCCCAGCCCCCGACAGGGAACACACTCCTCCAACTCACTCCAACAGAGAACTCCGTGGGACAGATGAACAGCACAGAGTTTAAAGAGCTCCACAAGTCCCCTCGTTCAGCAGGCTGTCCCCGGAGTGCCTGAGATGGTCCGGCAATCACAGCAGTCACAGCACTTCCCCAGCCCCCGACAGGGAACACACTCCTCCAACTCACTCCAACAGAGAACTCCGTGGGACAGATGAACAGCACAGAGTTTAAAGAGCTCCACAAGTCCCCTCGTTCAGCAGGCTGTCCCCGGAGTGCCTGAGATGGTCCGGCAATCACAGCAGTCACAGCACTTCCCCAGCCCCCGACAGGGAACACACTCCTCCAACTCACTCCAACAGAGAACTCCCAATAATGGGTGATTTCAATTATCCAGGTATCGACTGATTCAGTGTCACAGCAGGACATGCTAGGGAGATAAAGTTTCTAGATTAAATAAACGACTGCTGCTTGGAGCAGCTGGTTTATGAACCAACAAGAGGAGAAGCTATTTTGGACCTAGTCCTTAGTGGTACGCAGGATCTGGTGCAAGAAATTGTATTTATTTGGATTAGCTCACACCTTTTTTTGATAGCTTAAGGCAAATTGCATTCAAAAATAGGTTTTTGAATACAGAGTGCAAAAATCAGGGCTTTCTAGACTTGTTCTGAGGACCTCACAGCCAGTCAGGATTTCAGGATATCCACAGTGAATATGTAGAAGATAAATCTCCATACATTGGAGACCCTCTAGATGCCAGTTTCTGTATATATTCTGGATATCTTGAAAACCAAAGTGGCTATGGAGCCCCAAAGACAGTGTTGGAAAGCTTGGCTTACAGTCTTTTTCTAGCTCAGCAGTGATGATCACAAGAAGGATCAGTAGGGTTTCAACCCTGGTTTCCCCATTCTTAGCCTGCTACTTAAACAATAGGCAGCTACTCCACTCTGCAGACATATTTATAGTTCCTGCCTATGGTGGTGTTGGCCGTCTGTCATAACTAGTCAATTGTCCTTCCAACATGCTTTTCTGGCCCACATGTCCAAAAATATAAATGAGCCTTGCAAAAGATCCTTAACCACTTACCTTTAATAGGTTGAAGCTTTCAGAATTCTATCCAGCCTTTTGTTTGTCTTGATCCCAAGATTTGTTCTTGTCGGCATTATGTACATATTATCTAATTGGATAGCAGATAGAATCCCTTTATGTTGATGCCTAGGCAGACATGATTCTGGAAGGGTGTGCAAGATCCATTGAATTGGCAGTGGTAGCTCACCTAGACTCAACCTCAATAGAAGGGAAAATGTTAAAATGACTTGTTGCCATCAAAAACATGTTTGCCTGTTGGCATTTTGTTGTTGTTCCTTTTTGTTTAAAGGTAGCTTGTAGATGGGATTCACATGTGTGAGGACTGTATATCCTGCTTCTTATCTGAGAAAGTAATATTACAAAACTCTAGTAGCTTCCCAGTCGCTGTTTTGACCAGGGCTCCATCAAATGATGTCACTCATTTGTAAGAACTGGTATCCTGCTGTCCTTAGAGAACACTTGTTACAGGTAAGCAAATTTTGCTAAGCAGAGTAGAATTTCTAACAAACCAGCCTCCTAGCCAAAGCAAGCAAGGAGGAACCAGAACATCAACCAGGGCTTTGCTAGAATGCTCTAGAGCAGAAGTTCATGGTATAATGCTCTGCCGAGGTAAACCCAAGAGCAATATTGGAAAATATTTTGGAAAGTGTGGTAAATGCACAGATTGGTCTTCCAATGGAGTAGGAGACAAAAGCAGGAAAAGAATAAAAAAAGCTTAAGTTGAACACAGAGGATCCCTAGTTGAGAATAAATGAAGGAAAAGCCAAAGATCATCTGGAGTTTGACATTTTACCAGGAATGAAATTAGACTGACTAAATTTGCCCAGTTGTCCTATTATATTGTTGTATTCTATTTATTAAATAGTGGTTCTGCATTTGAGTTGAAAAGATTCTCAGTTTTTTAAAGGTATATTTTACTTTCCATAGTTTGCTCAATATATCAAGAGGTGTAAATAGATAAAGATGAATAGATAACGTAAATAAAATTGATGTACTGATTGATACTTTTATTATCAGATGGGGTCAAGAGTAAATACTTTGGTAAATGTAAGAATTTTATTTCAATCTGAATGGATTTTGGCCAATTTTATCCTTTGACAAAATATAAATAGGGCTTCTGATTTTTAGTTTTAACCAATAAAAAACTTCCCATAGGTGCTGACTGGATAGTGGAGTACATTTCCCCTAGTACTCCCTTGCCCCTCCCCTGGTTTGGTTTGTATAATGCACTCCCTATTTGTGCCTATTCTGCATTGACTCTTGAGTGAAAAGACCTGCATGTTATATTTCACCAGAAAAGATAGCCAGTAAAAGTACCTGTGGCATGAAAACATTAATAAACACCAATTTTTATACCCTCAAAAAAATCTTTAATTAGCAGGAAAATAAACACCTAAATTTACAATTTATAAACACCTAAGAATTGAAGCCCTAAATATAAATAAAAGTAAACTTTGCAAAATGTGGCAAAAAGTAATTACACAGATGATTGGTAAAGAGTCAGTTAGGTTTACCGTGCTTAGTAATTCAGAAGTAACTAATCGTACTGTATAAAATGTTCTTTTAAATTGCTAGCACCTAGGAAGCTTCAAAGCTGCCGATTAGGATTCTGGCAGTAGAATTCTGATATATTCATTCTAGAATTCAAATATGCAATGTCTGTGACTCTAAGGAAGGAATTCTCAACTCGGTCCTCGAGACACACCTAACTAATCAGATTTTGAGGATAGCCACAATGAATAGGTATATGAGAAATTTGCATGCACTGTCTCGATTGGTATGCAGAGCTCTTTCATGCAAATTCATTATGGATATTCTGAAAACCTGGCTGGCTAGATCTGTCCCAAGGACCAGGTTGAGTACCCCTGCCCTAAGGGCTTGATTCCTGAAGGTATTTCTTCCATTCTTTTTCCATGGTGGGGAAAAAAGCTTCCAGTTCATCCTGCTAGATCAATCCAGACAAATGGGTTGTGTTTCCCCTACCAACAGATGGAGAGACAGAGAAAGCACTAGAAACTTCCTGTGATGACATCACTGCTACTACTGCTGATGCAACTAGAGGCACATTTCAGTATTTCTGTGTCTCTCAGATGGTGGATGCAGTCTGATATAGCTTGGTTGAAAATTGTTTTAGCTCCTAGTCAACTGTCATAAGGGGCACTGCGGACCCAGTAGAGCTTGACGGCAGATGTCTCTAAGGCATGTCAGACAGTACCTTGCTGAAGTTTCCTGCATAGAGGGGGGAAAAGGCCCAGCTCCCTATCAGTATTAATATATCAGTTGAGCAGCCAAGATTTTTACTGGATCAAGACTCTGCTTTGCACAGCCCCCTCCTCCCTCAGCTCCTCCAGAAGCTCGAGGAGGATATGTGTCTGGAGGCCTAGACAACAGAGCAGTGGCCTGGATCCCAGCATGGCCTGCCTGGGCTCCCCATTGGTGAGTACTGACTTTTTCTTAAACTAGTGCCTTCACTATTGCAGCCAATGCCCGGTGGGGTGGAGGGTGCTGTCTTTATGCATTGCGTGGTCTGATTGTAAAACGGTGGGAAAACAAAAACGCACCGCGCCAAAGAAAGAAAGATGCCCGCATACACCGCACCGGCTATAAACCAACTCACCCCACTGACTCTGGAGAGTTGTAAGCCAGACCGCCACTGGAATCCTGAGTGATGCCTGTGCTACAGCCCCGACCTGAGAAACACAACTCCCCAGAGAAATCAGCACACCGGAGCCGTGATCAGAGCACAGCCGGCGGTTCAAGCAAGGAACAGGACTGGCAATGAAAGATCTCTCCCCCGTGCTGTCTAGGAGGAGAGATCTAATACTGCAAACTGCCTTCAGCACCTCTGCCGGCGGCTGGTGCAGGCTCGGCTCCTCGATCGGCTTTTTTTTTTTTTTTTTTTTTTTTTAAAGGTATAGCTACCTAAATAAAGCAAAAGAAAGATCCAAGTGAATCTAAGAAAAGAAACTCCAAAAAATTCTAACTAGTGTTGCCTCCAATGTCTCTAAGTGAGCCCAGTACCAGGCTCACATATCGTCCTGCTGCACGGAGACTGGACACACTGGGGGGGCTGATGGGAGCTCCAGCAGCATACATCCTGAGAGAGCAAGATTCTGATTGGTCCAGTCTCCGTGCTGCAGGAGGAGGTACACTACCCTGATGTGGAGGACCGCTCAGGAACTAGGTGTCACCCTTGACCGATTCTTAAATTTACAAGCTCACATTAGTAAAACCTACAGGAATGCATTCCACAAACTAGCCACCATCCGCAGACTAAAACCCCTCCTCAGTCAAGAACACTTCCGCATTGTCTGTCAAGCAGTTATCATCCCCATCCTGGACTACTGTAACTCCCTCCTCATAAGAACATAACTGTAACTCCCTCCTCATAAGAAAGAAGAAGCAAACTTAACCAAAGAAATCAACCAGTTAGAACCTGTGAAGGACTTAGTTATCCAACTACAACCCACACCCGCCAATATCGCTCGAGCTCCCCTAAGGTTGAGCTCACATACCACCAAGTGATCCTACAACCAACAGATCACAGCAAGTATTTTCTATATGAATGACACTGATGACTATTGCCTATTGTTACTGTAGCCAGTATTTGCAACTACTCATAACCACTACATGAATTCCACTACAGCCAGCACCCCCCTCTACAACCCCTACAAGTTTGATTTACTGTCGTCAGTAATTTCACTCAACCCTAATGACTGTCATTCTTATTTATAACCCCTATCTGATCTACTGTTGTCAGTAATTCATTCAACCTTAATGACTGTTGATTTCACCAATTACAGCTACTGTTTGAGATATGGACACTGCTTGATATAATCAGTTCTTATTTATAACCCCTATCTGATCTACTGTTGTCAGTAATTCATTCAACCTTAATGACTGTTGATTTCACCAATTACAGCTACTGTTTGAGATATGGACACTGCTTGATATAATCAGTTCTTATTTATAACCCCTATCTGATCTACTGTTGTCAGTAATTCATTCAACCTTAATGACTGTTGATTTCACCAATTACAGCTACTGTTTGAGATACGGACACTGCTTGATATACTGTTGTCAGTAATTTCACTCACCTATCTGAAATACTGTAATTTTGCTCACTGTCTAATATACTGTTGCCAGTAACCTTAGCTATTGCACTATAATTAACATGGATCTCACAAAGTACCAATTATACCTTATTATCACCATACTAACCATTCATCTAACCCAAAACATCTATGCTCTCAAACCAAATCCTACAGCATACAACACTATCCCCATTATTCACAACCCATACAAAACCACACCACAACCATACTCACACACATCTAACCAGACACACCGCCCCAACATTCCCAGACACTCAAGACTAATACAAATAAATCTTGTACAAGTCAAACCTATAAACAAATCCCATGAAACAAACACCATCAGAAAATTCATCCTCATAAATGCAAGATCCATACGAAATAAAATACCAATAATTAATGACATAATCACTGATGAAAAACCTGATATCCTTCTCATCACAGAGACTTGGCTCGCACCCACGGACACAATCCTCCTGAATCAACTCAACACACATCAATATGACCTTTTCAACTGCCACCGAGAAGTAAAAAGGGGAGGAGGGGCCCTTATCACCAAAAAAGAGCTCAAATACTCACTAAAAAATGTGAATAACATAGACGGTATGGATATCATAAATATAGAAAACAAAAACCTTGCACTGTCCCTCATCTATAGACCCCCCTCAGCGGACCACAAAAATCTCACCCCCATTCTAGAACTCGCATGTACAGCTACACAGAGAAAACCACTTGTTATATTAGGGGATCTGAACCTTCCGTCGCTCAACCCACAACACACAATCAACTTTATGGATTCAATGAAGGAAATGGGTTACAATCAAATCATACAAACACCCACACATACAAAAGGTAACGCTCTAGACCTTGTATTCATCCCCACTCCCTTTAATAAACACCAACTACAATCCCCACCTTTCATCACAGAAGTACCATGGTCAGACCACCACTTAATAACCTTCAATTTACTCTCACTATCACACACTAACACAGAGATTACTCCAACACCTTATAAATCTCGCTTTACACACTTCAACAAAGACACCTTCCTAGAAACCGTATTACCTAACCTTATAAATAACACAACAGAAATCAACACCATAATGGAACAATGGAACTCAATAATAAAAGAAGCAGCAACTCCCACTCAAGGTCCCCAAAAACAATTCACAAAAAGAAAATCAGAAAAATGGTTTAATAGAGAACTCTCCACTATAAAAAAGCAACTAAGAAAACAAGAAAAACGGTGGAGGAAATCTAAAACAAGCGATAATAAGGCGCAATACTTAAGTCTCCTTAACAAATACAAAGACACTATTAACAGATCGAAAAGAGAATACCACACAAAAGTCATAAATATGGCACTCAATAAACCAAGAGAACTATTTACAATTATAAGGACACTAACAAAAACCCAAACTCCAGAGCCTGAACAATCAACGATAAGCGCACAAACTCTTGCAACTCATTTTGCTAACAAATTAAAAAACAAATCATCCAGCACAATCATAACCATACCCACGGAATTAAAACCAACAAATAAATGGATAACCTTTCAAGATATTGAACAAAAACACCTCCTCAATATCATATCAATGATCAACACCACTACCTCCCCTCTAGATCTTTGTCCGGTGTCATGGATAAAAAACACCAAAACTGAATTAGCTATACATATACAAAATATAGTAAACCAATCACTATCTAAGGGCATCATGCCAGATGCCCTAAAACTCACATCCTTACGCCCTATAATAAAAAATAATAAACTCAATCCTACAGACCCAAACTCCTACAGGCCCATAGCCAGCATACCGTTCATTGCCAAAGTGATAGAAAAAATCATACAGCTTCAACTGCAAGATTTTATTGACACACATGCACCACTTGACTCACATCAATTTGGCTTCCGCCCTTCACATGGAGTCGAAACTCTACTTATAACACTCATGGATGACCTCATAAAGGGCACTGACACATGCAACCAAGGTTACATCCTCATATTCATTGATATAGCCGGTGCCTTTGACAATGTCCACCACAACACACTTATTAACAGACTCCTAAGCCTAGGAATAGGAGGAACAATTCTACAATGGTTTATATCATACATCACAAACCGATCAATACGCGTTAAATTGGGTCAAGACACCTCTGAGCCATTCATACAAGGACAAGGTATTCCACAGGGCTCGGCCCTATCGGCCCTCCTTTTCAACCTATATCTCCAACCCATCACAAATATATTCAAAAAACATAAAGTCAACCACTATATATACGCAGATGACATCATGCTCACTCAACCAATAAACACAAATAATCCAAACTACCAGAACTTACTAAACTGTATCAGTGAAGCAAATACCTGGCTACAAAATAATAACCTTAGCATCAACCTAAAAAAAACTGAAGCAATGTTCGTAACAAGAAAACCAGATACTACTCTCCCAGAAACAATAACAATTAACGATACAATAATCCCAATCAAAAAGGAAGTAAAATACCTAGGCATCATAATAGACCACACACTTAGTATGATCCCTCACATAAAACAAACTGTGAAAACCATATTCTATAAACTCAAAACCATTCAACACCTACGACCAATACTAGACACACATGACTTCAGATCTGTTATCAGCACACTCATCACTCCTCACTTTGATTATTGTAATAGTCTACTTATCGGCCTCCCTCTCACAAATATTAACTTACTCCAACGAGCTCAAAACATCTGTGCCCGAGTAACAGCAAAAGCCCGCCTCACTGACCACATAACTCCCATCCTCGCTGAACTACACTGGCTTCCCATAAATAGTAGAATATCATACAAAATACTCTTAACCACATTTAAACTTATCAACGGCATATCACCTTCACATCTAACCACTCTACTACATCCTCCAAAAGAACATAGAACCCGCAGACAAAATGCAACCCACTCACTAGACATAAAAAAATCAATTCGAAAAACAAAAAAAACCACAAGCTCAAGAGCATTCTCATATGCAGCCCCCACCATATGGAATAAACTCCCACTAAACCTCCGCAAAATAAAGGATCTCCAGACATTCCGGAAAGAACTAAAAACATATCTGTTTAAAGAACACTTTATAAACCTTAATCAACCCCCTCCATCCTCCTCACCACACCTACATAAAAATCCTCCCTAAACACAGATCAAAAAGCCTCAAACCTCAACACACATAAGAAAAACAACCCTTCGAAACCATGATTAATAACTGACTAATGTAAATATTTGACTGATGTAAATAGCTCAGCATATGTATAATTATATGCTCCATGTTATTGTTCATGAAAAGTTAATTGTACATAGTTTAAAGAAAATACTATGTTCTATGTAAAACAATGTTCAATATGTTAATTGTAAACTGTTCATTATGTTATTTGTAAACCGCCTTTGATCTTGGGAAAAAGCGGTATAAAAGAAAAGTATAAATAAATAAATAAAAATAAATAAACATAAGATATGCCATACTGGGTCAGACCAAGGTTCATCAAGCCCAGTATTCTGTTTCCAACAGTGGCCAATCTAGGTCATATGTACCTAGCAGTTTCCCCAAGGGACACAGGTTCCACAATGCTTGTATTGGTTCAAGCATTGATATCCTGGGTCCCTTCTTAATAATGGTTTATGGACCTTTCCTCCAGGAACTTGTCCAAACCTTTTTTAAACCCAGCTACACTAACAGCATTTACTACATCCTCTGGTAACAAATTCCAGAGTTTGATTACACCTTGAGTGAAAAAATATTTTCTTTTATTAGTCTTAAATAGTTTACCCTGTAGCTTCATTGCATGTCCCCTAGTCTTTCTATATTCTGATAAGGTAAACAATCGATCTACGTTTACACGTTCCACTCCGTTCATTAATTTATAGACTTCTATCATATCTCCCCTCAGCCCTCTTTTCCAGGTTAAAGAGCCCTAACCTTTTTAGCCTTTCTTCATAGGAGTATCCTTCCATCCCCTTTACCATTTTGGTGGCTCTTCTCTGAACCTTTTCTAAAATCGCTATATCCTTTTTAAGATGCGGCGACCAGAATTGCACACAATATTCAAGGTGCGGTCTCACCATGGAACGATATAGAGGCATTATAATATCTTTTGTTTTATTTTCCATTCCTTTCCTTATCATACCTAGCATTCTATTTACTCTCTTGGCCGCCGCTGCACACTGGGCCGAGGGTTTTAACATGGTATCTACAATGACGCCTAAATCTTTTTCCTGGGTGATGGTTCCTAATGTGGAACCTTGCATCGTGTAACCATAGTTTGGGTTGTTCTTCCCTAGGTGCATAACCTTGCACTTGTCCACATTAAATTTCATCTGCCATTTTGATGCCCAGTCTTCCAATTTATCAAGATCCTCTTGCAATTTTCCACAATCCTCTTGGGTTTTAACAACTTAAAATAGTTTTGTGTCATCTGCAAATTTGATAACCTCACTCGTTATTCTACTTTCCAGATCATTTATGAATATTTCAAAAAGTAGCTGACCCAGCACAGATCCCTGGGGTACACCACTATTCACCTTTCTCCATTGGGAAAATTGGCCATTTAGCCCTACCCTCTGCTTTCTATCTTTTAACCAGTTCCTGATCCACAATAGTACACTGCCTCCTATCCTATGACTCTTTAGTTTTGCCAAACGTCTCTCATGAGGGACCTTGTCAAAGGCTTTCTGAAAGTCCAGATACACAATATCAACAGACTCACCTTTGTCCATCTGATTATTCACTCCTTCAAAAAATCATAACAGATTAGTAAGACAAGATCTTCCTTGTCTAAAGCCATGTTGGCTGTCTCCCATTAGGTCATGACTATCTACATGCTGAGTAATTTTATTCTTTATGATGGTTTCTACCATTTTTCCCGGTACTGATGTCAGGCTCACCGGTCTGTAGTTTCCCGGATCACCCCTGGAACCCTTTTTAAAAATTGGTGTTACATTGGCGATCCTCCAATCTTCAGGTATTAGAGATGATTTTAATGATAGTTCACAGATTACTAATAGCAGGTCTGCAATCTCATATTTCAGTTCTTTCAACACCCTTGGATGTATACCATCCAGCCCAGGTGATTTGCTACTCTTAAGTTTATCTAATAGTTGTAATACATCTTCCCGATGTATCGATATTTCCTTCAGTTCTTCCGCACCTTTAAATACCACTTCAGTCATGGGTAACATCCCTACATCTTCCTCAGTAAAGACTGAAGCAAAGAATTCATTCAGTCTCACCGCTATCGCCTTGTCGCCTCTTAGTGCTCCTTTAACCCCTTTATCATCTAATGGACCAACTGACTCTCTCACAAGTTTTTTGCTACGAATGTACTTGAAAAGGTCTTTACTTCGCGTTTTTGCTTCCGCAGCAAGCTTCTTCTCAAATTCTCCCTTTGCCTGCCTTATCAATGCCTTGCATTTGACTTGCTAGTGCTTGTGCTGTTTCCAGGTTTCGTCGTTTGGCTCTTTTTTCCATTTCCTGAAAGATGCTTTTTTGGCAACAGCAGCCTCTCTGACCTCACCTTTAAACCATGCTGGCAGTTTTTTGGACTTCCTTCCACTTTTCTTAAAGCGTGGAATACAGCTGGTCTGGGCTTCCAAGATAGTATTTTTCAACAACAGCCAAGCCTGATGTACGTCTTTAACCTTTGCAACTGCTCCTTTTAGTTTTTTCTTAACTGTTTTCCTCATTTTATCATAGTCTCCCTTTCGAAAGTTAAAAGGTAGTACTGTGGATTTCCTTACTATCCCTCCTCCACTAATTAAATCAAAGGCGATCACGCTATGATCACTATTGCCAAGTGGCCCCAACAACCTTATCTCTTGCACTAGATCTGGTGTTCCACTAAGGATTAGGTCTAATATGGCTTCCCCTCTGGTCGGTTCATGAACCAGCTGCTCCAAGAAGCAGTCATTTATTCCATCTAGGAACTTTATCTCCCTAGCATGTCCTGACGTGACACTGACCCAGTCGATACCGGGGTAGTTGAAATCACCATTACTGTGCTGTAACTTTTGTTAGCTTCCTTGATTTCTTTGAGCATTTCATCATCCATTTGGACATTCTGGCCAGGCGCTTGATAGTACACCCCCACTGCCATTGCCTTCCCCCTTTTACATGGAATTTCAATCCATATAGATTCTACAGCAGATTTTGTTTCCTGCAAAACTTTAATCCTTTCTGACTCAATGCCCTCTCTAACATAGAGAGCAACCCCTCCACCAATTTGATCAGCTCTGTCATTACGATATAGTTTGTACCCAGGTATCACAGTGTCCCACTGGTTGTCCTCCTTCCACCATGTCTCTGATATTCCAATCATATCTAACCTTTCATTTAGTGCCATATATTCTAACTCTCCCGATTTATTTTTTAGACTTCTAGCATTTGCATACAAGCATTTTAGAGAATGTATTTTATTCATATTAATTTAGCTATTGTTAGACATGGGTAATTTAGGATCTTTAAGCTCTGTCTGCTCCATACTTGAGGGCATTTGGGCTACTTTACTCTTTTGTGGAACCTCTCTGCTTTTGGTAGTATCCTTCAAAGATACATTCTTCCGAACCATCCGCTCTTGGGCGACTGTCGGCTTTCCCCTAATATCTAGTTTAAAAGCTGCTCTATCTCCTTTTTAAAGGTTAATGCCAGCAGCCTGGTTCCATCCCGGTTAAAGTGAAGCCCATCCTTCGGAAGAGCCCCTCCTTCCCCCAGAATGTTCCCCAGTTCCTAACAAATCCAAAACCCTCATCTCTGCACCATTGTCTCATCCACGCATTGAGACTCCGGAGCTCTGCCTGCCTTTTGGGTCCTGCACGTGGAACAGGAAGCATTTCGGAGAATGCTACCCTGGAAGTTCTGGATTTCAACTTCCTACCTAAAATCCTAAATTTAGCCTCCAGAACCTCCCTACCACATTTTCCTATGTCATTGGTACCGACATGTACCAAGACAGCAGACTCCTCCCCAGCACTATCTAAGACCTTATCTAGGTGGCGTGTGAGGTCCGCTACCTTCACACCAGGCAGGCATGTTACCAGGCGATCCTCACGTCCACCAGCCACCCAGCTATCTACATGCCTAATGATCGAATCACCAACTATAACAGCTGTCCTAACCCTTCCCTCATGGACACATGGCCCTGAAGAAACTTCCTCGGTGCGAGAGGGTTTTACATCACCTGGAGGACAGGTCCTAGTTACAGGATCACTTCCTGCCACACCAGGGTGATGCTCTCCTGTCACGTGACCTCTCTCCTCCATGGCAGCAGGGATGCTGCCAGACTGGAGGTGGGACTTCAGGACTATATCCCTGTAGGTCTCGTCTATGTACCTCTCTGTCTGTCTTATGCTTTCCAAGTCTGCTACTTTAGCCTCTAGAGAACGGACTCATTCCCTGAGAGCAAAGAGCTCCTTGCACACATAAGACCTCTCACCAACTGGGAGAAAATCATACATGTGACACTCAATGCAAAAGACTGGAAAGCCCCCATCCCACTGCTGGACTGCTGTCTGCATCTTAGTTTTAAGTTTGTGTTTAGATCTAATTTCTTTACTTACTAAGGGTTGCTATGGATATTTATACTAATAAAACTGTACCTAATACGTGTAATATACCTTGTTCACATGAAGCTTAACTAATCTCAGGTCCTTAGTGTATGACTGATTTGGGTAATGAGCTTCACCTGAGAGCACCTCCTGTCTTGTAAGATGTGTAAGTACCTATAAAGCTACAATTATCTCAGGGGTGGGTGGGTGTGGGGAGAGAGGAAAATAACACTTATTAAAAGAGGGCTGCTACACAGTACCCTGTCTTGTGCTGCTGAGGTTAGCTAAATTCTGGTTTGATTTAAATTATAGCTCTTAGCTGCTGCTAGGCTCTAACTTCTTATGAAATTTAAACTACAAACTCTCTGCTGGGTTCTAAATTTAACCAGAAAGCTCTCTTCTGTGTTTTAAATTTAAGCTAAAAGTACTTTGCTGATGCTAGGCCCTGAGTGACTTATTAAATTTAAACTACAAGCTCTCTGCTGGGTATGAAATGTAACCAGAAAGTTCTGCTCTGTGTTTTAAAACTAAAAGTACTTTTCTGATGCTAGGCCCTGAGTGACTATTAAATGTAAACTACAAGCTCTCTGCTGGGCTCCAAATGTAACCAGAAAGCTCTCTTCTGTGTTTTAAATTTAAACTAAAAGTACTTTGCTGTTACTAGGCCCTGAGTGACTATTAAATGTAAACTACAAGCTCTCTGCTGGGTATGAAATATAACCAGAAAGTTCTCCTCTGTGTTTTAAATTTAAACTTAAACTGCTGCTACTAGGCCCTGACTGATTTAACAAAAATAGTGGGTTCACAGATTAATTAGCTTTAATACAAAGAATTCCTTTTAGAAAATTACCATAAGTATATACTCACAGTTGCAGATCTCTCTCCAGAAGTAACAGTCCCTTTTTCTAGTCCTTCAAGACCTTCCATCTCAAATCACCCGACCACTTCAGCTAGCTCAGAACACTGCTGCCCGCTTCATCACAGGATCAACCAAGCACGAGCACATAACTCCTCTCCTACTTCAGCTACACTGGCCACCAATCACCTCACGAGCCAAGTACAAAACAGCACAAACCATTTTCAAGATCAGAAATAACATGTCAGCTGGATCTCTACAGACACTGCTATGCTCAGAACCAAACAATAGACCCAAGAGACAAAACACCAGAGAAACAATCCCAACTCCCAGCTCATATACTAAAGCCAATATGACTACAACGAAGAGGGCGTTTTCTCTTGCCGCACCTGCCATCTGGAACTCACTGCCAGAGAAAATAAGGACAACCAAGGACATCAAAGACTTCAGGAAACAACTAAAAGCATTCCTGTTCTTTGAACACTTCAGAGGAGACACTTAGTACACCCCCTCATGACAACCCAACCTATGTTTATTACATAAGTTCTTCAGCCGCCAGTGGCGGTGGCCATTTTAAAGCGCCATTTTTCCCCCGCAGTTCAAAGTATCTTGCTGCTGCGATTTCTCAGCATTAAGGGCAGCCCCAGGGTGGCGTTTTTCAGCCGCGCAGTCCTTAGATACTAGTGGATTGTTTAAAAAAAAAAAAAAGAGAGAATTTTTGTTCAGTTTTTCGTTGGTTGTTCCTTGGTCCTGTGAGGGACTGGTTACTATATTCTTCAATGTCTGCAAGTCCACAGTGCTTGGTTTGCGGTTCTCGCAGAGGGGCAGTATCTGAGTCAGGGATTTGCAGGGGCTGCGCTTCTGTTTCTCTGACATAGAACAGCAAATGGAAGGCAAGGCTCTATTAGACCCCGTCAGTCCTACCGGTCAGACTGAGTCGTCTCCAGGCCCTCACACTCCCGCTTCTCTTGTGGCACCTAAGGGGCAGGGGGGTTCCGTTACCCGTGGAGACGTCAGACTCTTCCTCGATGGACTTCTCCCCAGATTTTGTTCTTATTATGCATCAGGCATTTCGCTTGGGCCGTTTGGGCAAGTTGCTAGAGGCCGGGTCTTCTCCGTCATCCCTCCCCTCCTGTTTAGGTGAGGAGGGCCGGCGGAACGCCCCGAAGCCAGCTAAGCAGTGTCGGTACTTAGTGGAACATGAGGACATAGAGTGGCAGGAGCCTGAGCTGGTGGTGGATTCCGAATATGTCGGTGAGGAGCTGGAGGAAGGGGAGATCCCGGAGCCCGAGGATCAGGCCCGGATCATTCGAGTCTTTCATAGAGAGGAGCTGGTTCCCTTAATTACGGAGTCCCTTCAAACGCTCAATCTTGCGTCAGCGCCACCGGTTGAGGAGGAGGGCTTGGAAGATCCTCGCATTCAAGCGGTACGGGACTCTCAGGTGGTATTTCCAGTACACAGAGTGGTGGATCAGATGATTCAAACTGAGTGGGATCAACCAGAATCGGGTCTAAAGGGCATTCGAACAATGAACCGGTTATATCCGCTAGCGGACAAGGACAAGTTTAAGTCGCCGCAAGTTGACGCAGTAGTGTCAGCAGTAACCAAGAAGACAACAATTCCAGTCGAAGGGAGTGCGGCTTTGAAGGACACACAGGACAGGAAAGTAGACGGTTTGTTAAAACAGGCTTTTGAAACCAATGCCTTGTCTCTTCAGGCCTCTATTTGTGGGGCCTGGGTGGCTAGAGCGTGTTTAAGATGGGCTCAACGGTTGGGGCAAGACGCCAACTTGGACCAGCAGAAATTGTTAGAAGCGACTCGGTTGGAGTCTGGGTCAGCTTACTTGGCGGATGTCCATTATGATTTGATTAGAACATTGGCTAATAGTATGGCTTCCTTGGTGGCGGCGAGGAGATCTATTTGGTTGAGAAATTGGGCAGCTGACGGGTCCTCTAAGTCGCGTCTCAGTAAACTTCCCTTTAAGGGAAGATTGTTGTTAGGGGAAGATCTGGATAAGTTGGTGAAAGATCTAGGAGACTAAAGGTGGTAGACTACCGGAAGATAAGCCTAAGCTAGACAGAAGCTTGCTGGCCACGCACGGTCCGTTTCGGCACTTTCGGAGGTTTCGGTCTTCCCACCTGTGGGGTTCCCAGCGTGGTAGGTTTGGGTCTCGACCCCTAGGGTTTCAAGGTTTTCGAGGAGCAGGCAGGGGGTTTGCACCTGCCACCTCCTCTTCTTCCTCTTCCTTTACTCGCAAGCCGCAATGAAGCGAGGCGGGCCCCGGAGGGAATTCAGGTTATCGGGGGTCGCCTTCGGAGCTTCCTTCCTTCCTGGGTCCAAGTAACTTCAGATCAGTGGGTGCTAGAGGTAATCCGAGAGGGATATGCGCTGGAGTTTGCCTGTCCCCTTCGGGATTCCTTGGTTCTTTCTCCCAGCAAAGGACAGCACAGGGAACTAGCAATTCGGTTAACGTTAGATCGACTCATAGCCTTAAGGGCGGTAGTCCCTGTTCCGTCCTCCGAGCGCGGCCTGGGTCGTTACTCCATTTATTTCGTGGTGCCAAAGAAAGACGGATCGCTCCGTCCTATTCTGGATCTCCAGGGCGTCAATTGTTGTCTCCGGGTGCCACATTTCCGTATGGAAACCTTGAGATCCGTCATCGTGGCGGTGCGCCAAGGGGAGTTCCTAACTTCTCTGGATCTCTCCGAGGCATATTTGCACATTCTGATCAGGTCGGTACATCAACGTTTTCTAAGGTTCGCGTTCCTGTGGGGGCACTTCCAATTTCAAGCTTTGCCCTTCGGGTTGGCGACGGCGCCGCGTACCTTCACCAAGATCATGGTGGTGGTAGCGGCAGCATTGCGAAAGGAAGGCGTGTTGGTCCACCCTTATCTAGACGATTGGTTGATTCAGGCGAAGTCTGAGGAGGAGAGCTTGCAGGCCACGGGAAGAGTCGTTGCTCTGCTGCAGTCTCGCGGCTGGGTGATCAATGCAAAGAAAAGTCGTTTAGTGCCGACGCAGTCCCTCGTGTACCTTGGAGTTCAGTTCGACACGGCGAGAGGATTGGTGTGCTTACCGGCTCGGCATGCTCAGGCTTTGCGATGTCTGGTGCACACGTTCCTCGGGATTCCCGCTCCATCCGCTTGGTGGTACCTGTGGTTATTGGGAACAATGGCGGCAACTCTGGATGTGGTTCCATGGGCCAGGTTTCACATGCGTCCGCTTCAGAGGGCCCTGTTACGTCATTGGTCGAACCAGTCGGATTCGTTGAACAAGCGGTTGCCTTGTCCGAGCCACGTTTGTCCGGCTCTGCAGTGGTGGATGTGCTCGCAGACGTTACGAGCGGGTCTGCCTTTGGAGCAGCCAGTTTGGATTCCATTGATAACGGATGCAAGTCTGATGGGTTGGGGAGCCCACTGCGAGGGTTGTTACACGCAGGGGACGTGGTCAGCCCAGGAAGCCTCCTGGTCGATCAACCGGCTCGAGCTTTGAGCGGTGCAGAGGGCGCTCGAGGCCTTCGAGTCGGCACTGAGGGGGCAAGCGGTCCAAGTCCTATCGGACAATTCGGCAACGGTGGCGTACGTCAACCGACAGGGCGGCACAGGAAGCATAGCCTTGGAGGACGAGGCAGAGGCGTTGTTCCAGTGGGTGGAGCTTCGTCTGCCAGCTATTTCGGCAGCGCATATCGCGGGAAAAGACAATGTGATGGCGGATTTTCTCAGCAGAGTGCAGGTAGATCCCGGGGAGTGGGAGCTGCACCCGCAGATATATGCGCAGATAGCTCGCCAGTGGGGCCCTCCGATTATGGACCTCATGGCGACCTTTCAGTCGGCAAAGACAGGTCGATTCTTTAGCAGACGGAGGGAACGCATGTCTGAAGGTATCAATGCCCTGATTCAGCTGTGGCCGGAGGTCGGCCTTCTCTATATATTTCCGCTGTGGGTGTTAATCGGCCGGGTCATCCAGCGCATCGAGGCGCATCGCGGGCAGGTTCTACTAGTAGCTCCGGATTGGCCCAGGTGACCCTGGTATGCGGATCTGGTGCGGTTGATCGACGGTACCGTGGAGGCTTCCTGCCTTGCTGGACCTGCTGATTCAGGGGCCTCTGCAGTTGCCTCAGGTGGATCGATTCTCGCTTACGGTTTGGCCATTGAGAGGGCTCGGTTGAAGAAAAAGGGTTATTCATCAGCGGTCATTGCCACTCTGCTGCGGGCTCGCAAATCGTCCACCTCGCTAGTGTATGTGCGTGTGTGGAGAATTTTTGAAGACTGGTGTTCGCGATGTAGGGTTCGCGCTGAAACAGCTCCTGTTTCCATGATTCTCAGTTTCTTGCAGGACGGTTTTGACAAAGGGCTAGCCACCAGTTCCCTAAAAGTGCAGTTGGCAGCTCTCGCATGCTACAGGGGCAAGGTGCTAGGAGTTCCTCTGGGAGCGCACGTGGACATACGGCGTTTTCTCAAGGCGGTATTCAGGCTGCGACCGTCGCGCAGAGTTGCTATTCTCCCATGGGATTTAAATCTTGTGTTGCAAGCCTTGGCTCGACAGCCCTTTGAACCTCTTCGATGAGCATCCATGAAAGATCTGACTCTGAAGACAGTTTTCCTAGTGGCCATCTGTTCGGCAAGGCGCATTTCGGAGTTGCAGGCGCTTTCGTGTAGGGAACCATTCTTATCTTTTTCTAGAGATAGAGTGGTGTTGAGGCCAGTCCCTTCCTTTCTTCCCAAGGTGGTTTCTCCTTTTCATTTGAATCAGTCCGTTTTCCTACCGGTGTTTCATTCTGACGCGGCAGGTGACTCGGATGGCGGGTTGCATCGCTTGGATGTGCGACGGGTGCTGCGTCGATACTTAAAGGTTTCAGAGGCGTTCCGCAAGACGGATCGATTGTGCTCTTTGGCGGAGTGCAGAAAGGTGAAGCAGCGGCAAAGTCGTCTATTTCTAGTGGATTAAGGAGGCGATTGCTTCGGCGTATATTGTGCAAGGGCGGGCGGTCCCGTTGGGGTTACGGGCCCACTCTACTAGAGCGCAAGCGACGTCATGGTCGGAGCATAGTCTGGTTCCGCCAGTAGAAATTTGCAGAGCGGCTACTTGGTCTTCTCTCCATGCTTTCAGTAGGCACTACCGGTTAGATGTGTTGGCCGCTCGGGATTCTTTTGGTTCGGCGGTATTGTGCGCCCGGTTGGCAAGGTCCCGCCTGTTAATAGCTGCTTTGCTACATCCCGGATGTGGAGGACTAAACTGGAGGACCACTCAGGAAATAGAAATTACACTTACCTGGTAATTGTAGTTCCTGGAGGGTCCAGTTTAGTTCTCCTTCCCTCCCAACAGACAAATTTTTCGGTTCGGCGCGCTTAATGCGGGGAGAGGAAGAGTCATTTAAGCAATTTTATGTGAGCCCTTGTGGTAGGGGTTCCTAGGCTCTCTCTCTTCTTTCTGTGGGATGTCAGTTCTTTCTTTTTGTGGCTGTGGCTGCCGGTTGATTCAGGTAAGCGGCAGAGGCAGTGTGCAGAGTTTTGGCTTCCTCGTTTGGGGAGGGGGTCAGATTAACTGTAAGGGGAATTAGTTATGATAAGGTTAAATATTTATACTTGTTTCATGTGTTGCTTCTTTAAGCCTGCTTTGTTAATAGTTCACTGGGGGGCTGATGGGAGCTCCAGCAGCATACATCCTGAGAGAGCAAGATTCTGATTGGTCCAGTCTCCGTGCTGCAGGAGGAGGTACACTACCCGGATGTGGAGGACTAAACTGGACCCTCCAGGAACTACAATTACCAGGTAAGTGTAATTTCTATGTAGCGAACCTCCTCTTTTACTGGGATCGGCATGTCCTATAGGGTGATGGAGGTAGGGGGATAAAAGATGTGTTTCGTGAGATAAATAGTGTTTCAGATTTTTTGAAGTTGACTTGTAGGTTGTTGAAAGAGAGCTAGTTTTTCATTTCCTCCAGGCAGTTCGTAATTGCTGTATAGTCTGGTGTGTTGAGGTGGATTGGTGAGTAGATCATAATGTCGTCTGCATAAATGACATAGAATAACTTGTGTTTTTTGAAGATATAGCAGACTGGCTGTATATAGATGTTGAAAAGGAGAGCAGACAGGGAGGACCCTTGTGTGACTCCCTTTGTTGTGTTAATTGTAGTGGTGGTGTTCGATCCGACTTTGACCCTTTGTTGTCTGTGACTGAGGTAGGACTCAAACCAGTTTAGGGTGGTGGTATGTAGTCCACTATTAGCAAGTCGATTTAGAAGGGTGCTATGTGAGACGGTATAAAATGCTGAGGATATATCAATAAAAACGAGTAGGAATCCAGTTTTTATATTGATTCCTTTGGATAAGCAAGTAAGATATAATTTTATCTTCCTTACATTCCTTCAGTCCAGTCCAGACTCCTGGAATGTACCAGAGCAGTACTCAAGAGAGAGCAGGATCCAGGATTGGGAGGCCTCCCAATAATCCTGGTCATCCTCCACGTTGCCAAAGGAAGAACCTGTACAAAAGAATAGGGTCCTTCTTATGGAGCAATATAATACAACAATTCTACGAAAATCACTCCAGATAAACACACTGTTACAGAATATATGGGAGGGTGATATCACAAAACTTAATGATTGAATAGTCTCCTAGGAACCGTCTCAGACCAGTCGGCTGCTTATATGCTGGGAAGTGAAAATTCAAAATTCACCAGCGGCGCCTATAGCATCAATGACTGGTTCCTGGTGTTTTTTCTAATTATTGACACCCTCTCTCCACTGTGCTTTTAAACTGTGCTTTTAAACAGACGAACAGTCTCTGTGAAAACATGTACTTAACTTCCCAATTTCTGTGTAGTTCAGGAAAACATTTGACTTGGCAGTTTTCAATCAGAGTAAAGGCTTTTGAGAAGGACTGAAAACTGTCAAGTCAAAGGTTTTCCTGAACTACACAGAAATTGGGAAGTTAAGTACATGTTTTCACAGAGACTGTTCGTCTGTTTAAAAGCACAGTGGAGAGAGGGTGTCACTAATTAGAAAAAACACCAGGAACCAGTCATTGATGCTATAGGCGCTGCTGGTGAATTTTGAATTTTCACTTCCCAGCATATAGGCAGCCGACTGGTCTGAGACGGTTCCTAGGAGACTATTCAATCATTAAGTTTTGTGATATCACCCTCCCATATATTCTGTAACAGTGTGTTTATCTGGAGTGGTTAAAGGAAGAACCTGTGGCATGAGGAGTGGTCAGAGCTTGGTCTTTGCTCTTCATGAAAAAGATCTCATCTGCAAGTGGGGTCGGGAGCCTCGAGGTATCTCCTTGGTTTTCAGGACCCTGGTGCGGATTCCTTCAACTCTGAAGAGGAGTCCAAATCTGAGGAGAGTGAAATCCCGCCTGACAAGGAACAGGAGTGTTCTCCCTTTCCTTCTGTTCTGGAGAGAAGAGTTGGCAGCACTGACCTCTTTCCTAATACTACTACTAATCATTTGTATAACCCTACAAGGCATATGCAGTGCTGTGCATATAGATGTAAGAGACAATCCCTACTCACTAACCCTTCTACGGAGGCTTGAGAAGCGCTGGAGGAAGTCACGCACCAGTAGTGACCAAGCAGCATACATCCAACACCTGGCTGCACACTGCAAAGCCATCACAGACAAGATGAGACAATATCATACAGACACCCTGAGACGGTCATTAAATAAACCACCTGACCTGTTTAACCTAGTCAAAACTCTTGCTAAAGAACCAACCCCTGAGCACCATGGCGATATCCACCCGCAGGACTTTGCAGTCTACATGCAATCCAAAATGTGCAAGACCAACAAAATAGTAATACCGGACACCCTCCCCCCCCCCCCCCCCCGACGATCAAGAGTACCCAGCATCGTTAACATCCTTCTCTACACCATCAAAGAAACTTATCGAAGATACCATCTTAGCCCTAAACACTACCACCGCGCACACAGATCCTTGTCCAGCATTCTGGATAAAAGATCTGCGATGTGACCTCTCTCCAATTATAGCCAACATCATAAACCGATCCTTTAACACTGGGTCTTTTCCTTCTACTCTCAAGCAGACCTCTGTCAGACCTCTTTTAAAAAACACCAAGTTAGACCCCCAGAAGTTACAGTCTTACAGGCCCATATCTAGTATACCTATGCTCGCAAAAATCATTGAAAAAGTAGTGCATAGGCAATTACAGGATCATATTGACGCTGCTGCCCCACTAGATCCATCCCAACATGGATTCAGAGAGTCACACGGAGTGGAAACACTACTCACAGCCCTTTTCAACAACATAATTTCTGGCGTTGACAACATCCGACATGGATTTGCACTCATTTTTTTAGATATAGCATCAGCTTTCGACTCAATATGCCATGAGATTCTTCTTTGCCGGCTAAGAGAGAAAGGTATCAGCGGAACGGCGCTCCGAATGGTGCAGATTCTACCTGTCCGGAAGATGGCAGCATGTTCGAGCAGACGGGGCTACATCGGAACCATTTCAACAAGGTCAAGGAGTGCCACAAGGATCCTCCCTATCATCCTTGATGTTTAATATATACATCCAACCCATCTGTAACATCATTAGAACCTTCAATGTCAGTTGTATGATATATGCTGACGATGTTCTGTTATACATGCCAGTATCATTGGATAAACTAGACCTCGCCCCTCTGACCAACTGCTTCAACACCATATCGGAGTGGCTCCTCTCACAAAATCTGCGAATTCAACACAGAAAGACGGAGGTTCTCTTCATCTCGAGGAATCCAAACTTCATACCACCCAACTGTGTGAAGGTAAACGATGCCGAACTACAAGTGAAACCCGCTATACATTACCTTGGAGTGATGCTGGATCAAAACCTCGACATGAAGAAACACATTGCCAATACCGTAAGAGCGATCTATTTCAAGATCAAATCCCTCAGACACTTACGCCCGTTACTCGATCCAGATGATTTCCGCACCATTTACCAAGCCCTGATCATTCCCCATTTCGATTATGCAAACTCCATACTACAAGGGCTCCCCCAATCCACCTTGAACCCCCTGCAACTTGCTATGAACAGTGCAGCGCGGGTTCTCTTTGGGGCATCCAGGAGAGACCATGTAACACCCCTCCTGAAACAGTTACACTGGCTCCCCATTCAAGCCAGGATCAGTTTTAAGACCTTACTGATGACCTTCAAAGCTGGCAAAGGGCTGTCCTCCTCCTCCCTATCTGAACTCATCCAACCACTTGCACCTAACAGACCAAGAAGAACCGCAGAGTCAAACATGCTAACAATCCCAAAAGAAATGACAAGATGCACCAAAACAACAGCTAACAGAGCTTTCCGACTCTGTGCCCCAAGACTATGGAATACATTACCGGCACATATCAGGGCAATCCCCAACTTCAGCCAGTTCAGGAAGGCCCTTAAACACTTCCTCTTCATCAAATATCTCACTGACAACACCGAACCTCAGTCCCACTTGAATAGCGAGAACTTCAGCAATAGTAGTAGTCAACCAGGCAAGCCTCGCAACATGTGTCCCCAACAATGTAAAACACCAAACAGTATCCTTTTCTCGCTACGCTTCTTATGTATATAGTTTACCCTGTTATCCAAGTTCCATATCCTGTTAATTGTAATGACCAGACATATGCAATTTGTCGGATGTTTCTGTTCCATGTAAACCGCGCTGATGTCAAATAGTGTGGTATATAAGAAATGTTGTTAAATAATAAATAAATAAATAAAATAAATACTCATTAGAGCTTACAATCTAATTAAGACAGAACCATCACAAAACTGAGGACTAGAATATAGTAAGATACACAAGTAATGAATAAGAGAGTGAGCATCAGGATCCAAAAGCAGCCTTGAAGAGGTGGGATTTTAGCGTGGATTTGAATAGGGCTAGAGAAAGTAGCCTGACGCACTCATTCAGGTAGTTTGTTCCAGGCATATGGAGCAGCAAGGTGGAATGAATGAAGTCAGGATTTGGCGGTGGCAGAGAAGGGCACTGATAAGAGATCTGCCACAGGAGCGGAGTTCCCTAGGAGGGATGTAGACTGAGATGAGAGGACAGGTAGTGAGGAGCCGCAGAATGAATGCACTTATAGGTCAGTAGGAGAAGTTTGAACTCGATGCAGAAATGGATAGAGAGCCAGTGAAGTGACTTGAGAAGAGGGGTTACATGAGCATAGCGATACTAGCGGAAGTTAAGCCATACAGCTGAGCTTTGAACAGATTGAAGTAAAGAGATGTGATTCAGAGGGAGAGGGGCAGATTACAGTAGTCAAGACGGTAGATGGCTAGAGTGTGGATAGGGGTCTTAGGTAGTGTGTGTAGAAAGAAAGGGGCACATTTTGTTGTTGTTATAGAGAAAGCAACAAGTTTTAGCTATCTGTTGGATGTGTGCAGAGAAAGAGAGAGAGTCAAAGATAACCCAAAGTTGCAAGCAGAGGCAACAAGGAGGAGTGTACCGTTATCCACAGAAATAGAGAAGGGAGAAAAGGGGGAGATGGGTTTAGGGGAAAAGATAAGGAGCTCAGTTTTGGCCATGTTCAATTTCAGACAGTGGTGAGACATTCAGGCAGCAATGTTAGATAAGCAGGCAGAAATCCTAGCCTGAATTTCTGGAGAGATTTCAGGCTCAGAGAGGTAGATCTGAGAGTTGTCAATGTAAAGATGGAACTGAAAACCATGGAAGGGAAATAAGTGCACCAAGGGACTGAGTGTAGAGAGCGAAAAGGAGAGGCTCCAAGACAGAGTCTTGAAATACACCAACTGAAAGTGGGATGATAGTAGAGGAGAATCCACCAAAATATACACTAAAAGTGCAATGGGAGAGATAAGAAGAAACCCAGGACAGAACAGAGTCCCTAAATCCAAGCGAGGACAGAGTATCTAGGAAAAGATGGTGATCATCAGTGTCGAAGGCAGCAGAAAGGTCAAGAAGGATGAGTATGTCTGTTGCAGAGGAGACGTTACAAGGACATTCCATTTTGCAAGAGGTTCGCAGGGCACTCTAGGGCCTTCCTTTTGCCAGCTTCCATGGCTCAGCTGGCAAGATGTCTGTTTTACAATCCAAAGGTTTTTTATGCCAGATTCCCCTTTAAAGGGCATCGGGACTATGAACAAACTCTACGCCCTTTCCCCAGAGTATTTGGATAAATGTCTACATTTTTCTAAGGTGGATGTGCATATGGCCGCCATCACTAGGTGTTCTACTGTTCCAGTAGAAGGTGGAGCCACCTTCAAGGTCCAGTTGGATCGTAAGATACCAGGCAGCGATTTGTGGAAATTCGACAGCCTGTGTCCTCCTTATGACTACAGTCACTCCATGAAGATGATAGTTCGGCCCTTCTGGAATTGGCAGTAGCATTCTTAGTGAGCACTATATATGACTTGGTCCATCTAGTGGCCAAAGAACATTATGGTTGCAATAATGTTGCCTCTGTGGCTTTGGCTATGCTATTGGATGGTAGAAAGAGCCTTTAAATATGTGTTATCAGAGCTTGCTTTAAAGGGATGCTCTTGTTTGGAGAAGAACTTGGAAGGCTGAACAAGGAGTTGGGAGTGTCCAAATCTCATCGACTTCAAGAGGATAAGCTCAGGAGATCTGGGAAATAGTCAGTTTTGCCTTCTCCATCTACGTCCCTGGTACCAGGTGTGTTGGGGCTTCTGAGTCTTCTGTCAGTGCTGTCCAGGGGAAGTCATCCTCATCCTCTCCCAGCTCTCAAGTCCAAATTCAACTTTTTTATGGGGCCTGCAGAAGCAACCACTTCCTTTCAGCACAATGATGGGAAGGTGGCCTTTCCATGATTGTTTCCAGTGGGTGGCCATCTCCACCTCTTTCACCATGAGTGGGCCTGAGTTTATTTATTTATTTATTTATTTACAATTCTTATATACCGCACTATTTGCAATCAGCGCGATTTACATAGAACAAAAACATCCGACAATATACATATGTCTGATCATTACATTGAACAGGGAATGTAACTTGGAGAACAGAGATAAACTATATACATAAGAAGTTCAATAGGAAAGGCTCCTGTTTGGTGATTTACATTTTTGGGGACGAACTATGCGAGAGTGGCTGGGGTTCAGGGCTGTAAGTGAGATATTTGATAAAGAGGAAATGTTTCAGGGCCTTCCTGAACTGGCTCAGGTTGGGGATTGCTCTGATGTGTGGTGGAAGGGTGTTCCATAGACTTGGGGCGAAAATACTAAAGGCTCAGTTGGATGTTGTTTTGGTGCAGTTTGTCGTTTCCTTCAGTATAGATAACATATTGGTCTCTGCGGTTCTTCTTAGTCTGCTGGGGGCAAGTGGTTGTATGACGTCAGACAGAGAGGGGGAGGAGAGCCCCTTGATAGCTTTGAACGTCTACGATACTTACTACGATACTTGGATGTTTGGTGTCATTCAGCACTGGAATGGTTCTGGCGTGCAGAGAACCCATTTGGGGTGCCTTCGTGGTCTCTCCAAGTGGTTTCACATCTGAAAAGGCCGCCATCCAAGCTACTCTGGAAAGCCTTTGTGCTGTGACTCCTACCCTAAGGCAAGGGCTGATATTCCATCTACTTTGTGGTGCCAAGAAGAACAGATCCTTTACACCAATTCTTGTTCTGATGGGCGTCATTGTCCACCACAAAATCTCTCACTCCTGCATGGAGATGGTGAGGTTAATCATCCAGGCGATCCAGTGTGGAGAGTTTCTCTCATCACTGAACCTAGCGGAGGCTTACTTCCACAATCTCATTCTGGAGGAACAAAAGGCTTTCAATGTATTGCCATTCTCAGATCCTACTTTTAGTTCTCTGTCATTCCCTTCGCTCTCTCCACTGCCCCGAGGACCTTCTCCAAGGTCATGGTGTTCGTGGTCACAGCCCTGCAGTGCAAATGGGAATGTCTGCGCCCTTATCTGGATGTCTAGCTTGTTCAGACAAAGTCACTGTCCGAAGCAGCCAGGAGTCGGCCAGGATGGTGCAATGTCTGGAGAGCCTTGGCCGGATGATCAATCATGATGGTAGTCTCCTCTAGCCCGTTCAGTCTTTAGACTATCTCCGGGCCCTGGTTTGCTCTCACACAGGCAGGGTCTCTTTCCCACAGAAAGAGTGGCAAAGCTGTTGTCTCAGCTAGCGGCTTTCCTGAGAGAACAAGCTCCCAAGGTCTGGGACTACCTCCGACTCCTGCATTTGATGGCAATGACGAACAAGACCAATTGCTCATCTCTGAAAGAGGACCATTACCTAACCTATAGATTTCAGGTTCGAGGGCAGGTTATGCCTATTATGTAGAAAAACAAAAGAGAAAAAAATTGTTTTAATGGCCAGATTGTGATTGGTGTCAACATGGCAGTCTAAAGAAGGTCATAGCCAGTTTTAGATTGGTGTCAGTGCAGCGCCCTAAAGAAGGGCATGACCCTGGACAATCTTCTGTGGCTCCTGCTTTCGACAGATGCCAGCCTCTCCAACTGTGTGGCCTATGGTGAGGGACAGATAGATCGGGCCATTGGAGCAAGCAGGAAGCAGCATGGCCCATCAAGCTCTTTGAGGTGTGGGCCATTCGCTTGCTCCTCTTGGGTCTCACCACCTTCCTGGTCCAAGGCTGAGTGATCCAGATCTTTTCAAACAATGCCAATGGCATAGGTCAACAGGCAAGGGGAGTACAAAGAGTGATGGAGTGGCCCTGGAGATGGTCCTATTCTCTTGACTGGAATGAAACCTGCTGGCCCTCTGGGAGCAACACATTGCAGATGGCAACTATGTGGAGGCAGATTATCTCAAGTGCCATGCCCTTGATTCCAAGAAGTGGGAGTTAGGCTCAGCAGCATTCACAGGAATCCTAGTTAGGTAGGGTCTTCTCTGGAAGGATCAATTGGTGATCTGGGCCATTGCCAATGTGCCCATATGCTTCATTTGCTGCAAGGAGGTCAGCTCTGAGGGTATCACCGCCCTGGTTCAGCCTTGGCTACAGAAGCCGCCCTTGTTTCCTCTCTGGTGTCTCACAGGGCATAATCTTTGCCTTATGGAGTGCCATCCAGATCTAGTAATTCTGGTGGTTCTGGATTGTACGTGGAGGGCCTGGTTTGTGGTTCTGATGTGGTGCCTGAGAGGGCTGCCCTTGCACAAGGCTATGTCTACTTCCCATCCATTGGAGTCATAGCTTTGGTACTTGTCTGGACATGGTCTAGCAGGAAGAACTTAAAGATGACATTTTACTTTATCTGATAATGTCCTTTCCCTAGAGTCCTGCTAGATCAATCCAGGAACCACGTGTTATGCTCTGTCATTTTCCTCTGTGCTTTGTCCCTGCAGACTTATAACCCTCCTGGCAGACTACTTCCAAAACTATCCAGTACACAGTCTATATCCATACTTCTGTGTGATCCTTCCTTCGCTATCCTTATTGAGATTGTATGCGGTCAGGGGTTCTTGACCATATGCTTGGGTACGAATACTGAAGTGTGCCCCTAGCTGCGTAAACAGTAGTAGTAGTGATGATGTCATAGGAAGTGTCTAGTGTTTTCTTTTTCTCCACATCTGGTGGCATGGAGACACAATCCACTTGTCTGGACTGGCCTAGCAGGACTCCAGGAAAAGATATTATCTGGTAAGTAAAATATCACCTTACTAAATCAGGCCCTGACTAAGATTCTAATATTCAGATTGATCTGTGTTTCTCTTACTTTTTAGAGCTATAAAATAAAATATACTCTATATTTGGCAGTTTTTTTATTAAGAAATAAGGAACAAAAGCGAGGGGCATCTCAAACGATTTTCAGAAGACTGTGTTCGTGAGGAACTAGCTAAACTAAAAGTGGACAAAGTGATGGGACCAGATGGGATACATCCGAGAATACTGAAGGAACTTGAGGACGTTCTAGCAGCTCCACTTACTTGACCTTTTCAATACCTCTTTGGAGTCAGGGGTGGTGCCAGAGGACTGGAGAGAGTCACATGTGGTTCCTTTACACAAAAGCGGAAGTAAGGATGTGGTTGAAAACTACAGTCCAGTTAGCTTAACCTCGGTGGTGAGTAAATTATTGGAAACGCTGCTGAAAGAGAAAATAGTGAGGTTTCTGGAGTCCAACGGATTACCAGATTCGAGGCAGCATGGATTCACCAGGGGCAGGTGTTGTCAGACAAATCTGATTAATTTCTTTGGGTGACCAGGGAGTTGGACAGAGGGAGAGCCCTAGATGTGGTGTATTTAGATTTCAGTAAAGCATTTGACACTGTTCTGCACAGGCAACTTATAAACAAACTGAGCACCCTAGGGATGGACCCTAAAGTTACTGCTTAGGTTAGAAATTGGTTGAGTGGAAGGCGACAAAGGGTACAGGTAAATAGAGTTCACTCTGAGGGAAAGAGGTTACCAGTGGAGTGCTGCAGGGATCTGTCCTTGGTTTGATTCTTTTTAACATCTTTGTTAGTGATATTGTGGAAGGGCTGTCAAGTAAGGTTTGCCTCTTTGCGGATGATACCAAAATATGCAACAGAGTAAACATCCAGGAAGGTGTAGATAACATGAGGAGGAATCTAGCTAAGATTGAAGAATGGTCTAGAATTTGGCAGCTGAGATTTAATGTTAAAAAATGCAGGGTCATGCATTTGGGCTGCAACAATCCAAGGAAGCAGTACAGTGTAGGGGATGACGTACTTCTGTCCACGAAAGAAGAACGGGACCTAGGCATGATTGTGCCTGATAATTTCACAGTAGCTAAATAGGTAGAAAAGGCGACCGTGAAAGCTAGAAGGATGCTTGGGTGCATAGGTAGAGGAATGCCCAGCAAAAGAAAGGAGGTAATAGTGCCTCTGTAAAAGTCTTTGGTGCGACCTCATTTGGAGTATCATGTGCAATTCTAGAGACCGCACCTTCAAGAGGATATAAAGAGGTTGGAGTCAGTGCAGAGGATGGCTACTAAAATGGTTAGTGATCTTCGTTATGAAGCATATGAGGACAGACTTAAGGACCTTAATATGTACTGTATACTTTAGAGGAAAGGTGGGACAGAGTTGATATGATTGAGATGTTTAAATACTTCGTGGCATAAATGCACAGGGGGAGAACCTCTTTCAGATGAAAGCAAGCTCTGCTATGAGGGGACATAGGATGAGGGTGAAAGGGGATAGACTCAGGAGTGGTAATATGCGGAAATATTTCTTTACGGAAAGAGTGGTAGATGCATGGAATAGCCTCCTAATTGAGGTTGTAGAGATGAGGACAGAATCTAAATTCAAAAAAGCATGGGACAAACGCAGAGGCTCTCTAAAGTAAAAAAGGGGACTCTTGTAGTGGTTGATATACAGTAGAAGGGCAGACTAGATAGGCCATGTGGTCTTTTTCTGCCATCATATTTCTATGTTTCTCTAAGTCTTTAGTATCAGCATCATTCTCTCAATTCTCTTCCTCTTCCTCTATATTCTAACTTATATCTAGCTGTAACAGGTTAGCCTGCAAATTAGCCTACATTCATTTTTTTAAGTTGCTGATAAAAGTAAAACCGATTTGTACTGAGTAATTCCACTTAATGCTTTCTGCAAGTGTCAGTTTTGCACCATATCTCAGCTGCTTGTTTTGCTAAGGCTCATGTTTCATTAGTTCCCATTGTGCAAACTCTTATGTAGAGAACCTGCAGCCCTGGTTCTCTTACTCTTGTCCCCGTCACTACGAAGTCATCAGCAAACGGTCTGAAGAGATAAATGGGTTTAGTATTCAGTCTCTTATCATTTATTATTTATTTATTTAAAGTTTCTTATATACCGCGCTCTTTAGCATCAGCGCGGTTTACATGGAACAAAACATTCTCAGTACATTTGAAAACACGTATGAGTTACATATAACAGGGCAATAAACTTGGGAAAACAAGGGTAACTATCTACAATAACGATTGAACTATTTACATAAATTCAACTAGCAGAGAGATTTTAGTGAGCAGCGGAATTACAACAAAATTTTTAGTTCTAGAAGGTATGTCTTATGGAGTAGTTATGCATATGAATTTGTCTTATGAAATATTATATTAGGATTACGGTGGCTGGAAGTACTCAGTGAATAGATAATGCTTGATAGCCTTCCTGAACTGCTTCATGTCTCGTGTTGCTCTGATATCTGGAGGAAGTTTATTCCAGCATCTAGGCGCATAGGATTTAAATGCTTTGTTGATTGGGACCAATTTGTGGATTCACTGGGAATGACTAGGGTATTTTCAGCAAATGGTCTCCTGGTTCTTGTCTCGGGAGGTAGACTGATGAGGTCTGAAGTCGTTGCTGGTGATAGATTATTTAAGGCCTTGAATGTGATGAGAAGAGCTTTGTATCTAATTCTACATTCTATAGGGAGCCAGTGAAGGTCCCTAAGGATTGGCGTGATATAGTCACTCTTAGATGCTCCAACTAGGATACGGGCCGCAGCATTCATTGCTAGTTGCAGGGGGTTAATGGTGTTCTTTGGAAGACCATGTAGTACAATATTCGTATAGTCAAAGTGTGGAGTGACTATTGCCTGGAATATTGAGCGGAAGTCGCTGTATTCTAGCATGGGTCTTAGGTGGCGTAATGTTTTTATCTTGAAATAAATAGTTTTTACCGTGCTTTTTATGTGAAAGGTAAAATCAAGTCGTTGATCAAGGATCAAACCTAGGTAACGGATTGAATTCTTGATTGGGAGCTCAGCGTCCCGTACCTTGAGGAATGCAGGGGGGGAGAATAGCTTGTTTCTTGTGACAATTAAAACTTCAGTCTTTTTGAAGTTGATTCGCATGTTTTGATCTAAAAGCCAATCTGCTATTGCATTGAAACAGTTAGTTAAGTTGGTGTAATTTGGATTTGTTATATCAATCGGGGTGAAAATAAGCACGTCGTCAGCGTAAATGAGGCAGGAAACATTAAATGATTTGGTGATTTGGCAAATTGGCTGCATATATATATTGAAGAGGAGCGCCGATAGAGAGGAGCCTTGTGGAACCCCTTGTGTTTGGAGGAATGGTTCTGACGTTTTGGAGTCGATGCGAACATGTTGCCAGCGATCTTCGAGGTATGACTTACACCAGTTCCATGCTAGACCTTGTATGCCCTTTTCGTAGAGTCGCGATAGTAGAATCTTATGGTCTACCGAATCAAACGCAGCGGATATATCGAGGAAGATCATTGCGGCACCATGTATCATGTAACCATGATCATTGCGACACCATGTATCATGTAACCATGATCATTGCGACACCATGTAACATATAACTACTTACATATCATGTAAGTAGTTATATGTTAAGGAAGTTTCAGTTGTCAGCATGACAGGATTAAAGGTTAAACCTGAATATTAAGGGGTATTAATTTGCTCAGCAGTTTATTTTGTTTAAAAATACTTATAATACTGTGTATCTCCTAGTAACCTAAGGAGCTCAACAGCATTACATTTTAACCTTAAGCACAATATGTAATTTAAAAAAAAACATTTTGGTATCAAAATGAACATCTTAATAGCAGCAAAAATCATAAGTTACAATTCTTTCACCAATTCGATCACAATTAAACACGAAACGCATCCAATATAGTTCTCTCCAACTATCATGACCTTCTAATTGGAAACGAGCCAATTCTAAAGAAGCTATTGAAGAATCCTGCATTCTGATCTCTTGAGAGAGGGAATACCATTTATAAGGTATAGAATAAGTCAAAACTTTATTCATTGCTGTAATCAAATTCCTTTGTGTAGAATCTGGTAACTCAAGATGCCTACTTCAATACCAGGGTGAAATATTCCATTCTCACTACAGGGAGTTAGTACTTAACAAGGAATTTATACCTTTCCTCTATCCCCTGATTTTACAATCCAAGCTTGGCTTGGATCTAATAATGAAGTTCTTGGATTTAGATCCTGCAGAGTTTTCTGTAACTCCAAATAGACCTCTACAATTACTGTGAAAACCCTATCCTTAATAGAACCCCTACTAATGGATCTGTAAAGCTACATTATCTCCATCTTCCACCCATGTCTCTGTGATACATAAAGAAATCCAATTTAATATCATCGTCGCAGAGATCACAAATATGTAAGACTCTCTAACTGATCTTACATTTAAAAGGCCTATAATAATATCTTTCATTATAACCTCATCAGGTAGTTGAGTCAATGTTTGTGGTATGAAGATTAAATAGATCTTTCATCTGATTGTATGACAAAATTGGCCCACAATTTTTATAGGAGCTCCCATTTCCTCTTCCATGTTTATCTCCTCCAAGCCAACACAAGGCCAAAGCCAATCTTCCCAACCAGATACCACTCTTTCCCCCCCCCACACACACACAAACTATAATAAAAATATAACATAAGAAATGCCACACTGGGTCAGACCAAGGTCCATCAAGCCCAGTATCCTGTTTCCAAAAGTGGCCAATCCAGGGCACAAGTACTTGGCAGGTTCCCAAAGTCCACAGGTTCCACAATGCTCATCCTCTGGTAAGCAGTGGATTTTGTGGGTCCTCTTTAATAATGGTTTATGGACCTTTCCTCCAGGAACTTGTCCAAACCTTTTTTTTTAAACCCAGCTGCACTAACAGCTTTTACTACATTCTCTGGTAACGAATTCTAGAGTTTGATTACATGTTAAGTGAAAAAATATTTTCTCTTATTAGTCTTAAATGAGTTATATTGTAGCTTCATTGTGCGTTCTCTAGTCTTTCTACTTTTTGATGGCGTAAGCAACTGATCTACGTTAACCCGTTCCACTCCATTCATTAATTTATAGACCTCTATCATATCTCCCTTCAGCTTTCTCTTTTCCAAGTTGAAGAGCCCTAACCTTTTAAGCCTTTTCTCATAGTGGTATCCTTCCATCTCCTTTACCATTTTGGTGGCTGTACCTTTTCTAATTCCGCTATATCCGTTTTTAAGATACAGCGACCAGAACTGCACACAATATTCAAGGTGTGGTCAAACCATGGAACAATACAGAGGCATTATAATATCCTTGGTTTTATTCTCCATTCCTTTCCTTATAATTCCTAGCATTCTATTTACTTTCTTGGCCACCGCTGCACACTGGGCGGAGGGTTTCAATGTATTATCCACAATGATGCCTAAATCTTTTTCTTTGGATGGTGGTTTCTAATTTGGTACCTTGCATCTTATAACCAAAGTTTGGGGGGTTCTTTCCTAGGTGCATAACTTTGCACTTGTCCACATTAAATTTCATCTGCCATTTGGACGCCCATTCTTCCAATTTATCAAGGTATTCTTATAATTTTTCACAATCCTCTTGGGTTTTAACAACTTTGAATAATTTTGTGTCATCTGAAAATTTGATCACCTCACTCTTTATTTCCATTTCCAGGTCATTTATGAATATGTTAAAAAGCAGTGGGACCACCACAGATCCCTGCAGTACTCCACTATTTAGTTTTCTCCATTGAGAAAATTGGCCATTTAGCCCTTTAGCCCACGCTGCTTTCTATCTTTTAACCATTTCCTGATCCACAATACCACACTGCCTCCAGTCCCATGACTTTTTAATTTTGCCAAGAGTCTCTCATGAGGGCTTTGTCAAAGGCTTTCTGAAAATCCAGATACACTTATATCAAACAGCTCACCTGTTTATTCACACCTTCAAAAAAATATAACACAAGACTTTCCTTGGCTAAGTCCATGTTGGCTTTCTCCCATTAAAACATGACTATATATATATACATGGGGCCTGATTTTCATTTAGGCAGGTTATGTGCTGTGTCGGCACATAGCCTGCCTGCCAACCCCCTTAACCCGGATTTTCATTTCCGTGGCGACAGAAATGAAAATCAGGGTCACGTCGCACGGCCCGGCAGCCAACGAGGCTAAGCGGTTAGCAGTGATTTTCAATGCTTCCTGTTTAGCCCCAGCACCTTAAAGATAGGCGAGGGTTTTCCTCGCCTGCCTTTAAGGCACAGAGCACTAAACGGGCAGCATTGAAAATCGCTGCTACCCGCTTAGTGTCATTCCCCGCCTCTGCTCTGCCTCGGAACACCTCAAACACGCCCCAGTGCTAAGCGGATAGTATCTGGGTGTGTTAGGGACTTAACCGGGATTTTCCAAAGGCAGTACTCATGTAGGTGCCTTTGGAAAATACCGGTTAAGGCATTTGCATCATTTACATGGGTAACATAGGCTGTTACCCATGTAACTGCCTTCGAAAATAGGGCCCATGATCAGTAATTTTATTCTTTTTAATGGTTTCTACTATTTTGCCCAGTACTGATGTCAGACTCACAGGTCTGTAGTTTCTCGGATCACCCTTGGAATCCTTTTTAAATATTGGCGTTACATTGGCCGTTCTCCACACTACAAGGGGCACACTAAGAGGCATGTCCTTTTGGTACACCCCTTTGAAAGTGCACTACCTAGGTCAGTGTTCTTTTCATTCCCAGAGCACTGACATCAGTTCAGGGGCATAGCCTACCCCAGAGGCTAGAGTCTTAGCTTTCAAAACATTCTTCATTCTGGATCCAAGTTTGGTTCTCTTGTTTGGTAGTAAAATTAAAACATAAAGTACTTATAACATTTGATAGATTCATTTAGAGCAGAGGTACTCAAATCCAGTCCTGGAGGGCCGCAAACCAGTCAGGTTTTCGGGATATCCCTAATGAATATGCATGAGATAGATTCAAATACAATGAAGGCAGTGCATGCAAATATATCTCATGCATATTCATTAGGGATATCCCGAAAACCTGACTCGTTTGCGACCCTCCAGGACTGGATTTGAGTACCTCTGATTTAGAGAATTGAATAACCATAACCATAAACATAATCATAACCATTAGATCAATTAGGAGGACAATGTCCTAGGCATTCAGGAATATGTCATATATTTATACTCCTAAAAGAGATCCTCTCTGTGTATTCATGTTTTAGATGTCATAGCACATTATCTCCCGTGTATCACTCCCTTTTTCCTTATGTTTTTCCTGTTGCTTAGAAATAATAGCTTCTGATAATTGATATCTTCTTGCTAAGAAGCAACAGTTTCTCGCCACTTTTTCTGTATTCACTTACTTTAAGCATTCTGATCTTGCTGCTGCAGTATTTAAGTTACTTGGTTATTTTTGTTTCTAGAGGGCAGATTTCTTTTCTGTATATATGGCCTATTTTATGAACTTGTGTATTGTAATCTCTGTATGTGATATGATGTCCATGAATCTCATGGTAAAGTTGTGCTTGTGGCTTAACTTTAGGGTTTTTTTGTGTTGCCCTCCCAGAACAATTGAAGTCTTCATACCTCTACTGATTTGTATCCTCTCACCCACAGGAGAAATCGATCATGCAAATGCTCCCACAGGAGTGTGATGAGACCAGTGAGAAACCCATGAAGATTCCTAAGGAGATCTGGCTCTTAGTAGACCACCTATTTAAGAATGCCTGCCACCAGGTTTGTAAGGCTTTGGTTATAATGGAAAATTACCAATTGTTGTGACAAGAGCAGTTGACAAGTAGTGAGATTCCTCACAATTTTGTTCACCATTTATCTAAGAATCACTCTATATTTGTGCAGTTGTCCTTTGTCTTACAGGATAGATATTTTGTCATCCTCTTCCAAACTGCAAATGTTGTGTGAGCTCTACCCTTTTTCTTGTGCAGTTCTTATTCTCCAGTGCAGTGCCTGATCTTTAGTCAGTGATTCTAAGCCTTGATATTGGACCTCATGAAGCTCCCTTTGTCTTACTTGTTTGGAGCACACACTTTCTTATACCCTGGAACAATATAAGACCACGTTTTCTACCAGGGTGTTGCTGCATTTCACCATTCATGATACAGGTGCACTGATTGTCTCTCTCTCTCCTCTGAGGTAAGATAGATTGCCCATTTCACATGTGGGTGACACCATTACTGTTCAGGGCTAACAAGCAATTTCCAAAGTAGTTCCTGTGTGCCTCAGTTTGTTTCCCTTAGATAAATGGACACTGCCAGATCATCCTGCTAGACCAGTCCAGTCAGGTGGGTAGTGTCCCCCCACCAGCAGATAATGGAGACATTAAAAATAGAAGCTTTCAGTGATGACATTGGTACTAGGTTTGGTGCAGTATTTTCTTTGTCTCCAGCAGATGGAGGTTGCTGCAATGGTGCAAATTCTTACCCAAGGTGGTTTCAGCCTTTCCTGTCAACCAGGTGGTTTCCCTCCCGGCCTTTTCCTCTGAGCAGTGTCATAGTGTAGATAAGGGACCTCTATTTGATAGATGCATGCAAGGTGTGGCTCTGTTACTTGAAAGTAGCTAATCCTTTCCTTAGGTCAGACAGGCTGTTCATTTTGTTTGCGAGTGCACGCAAGGTCAAGGCAGCCTCCAAGACTATCCTGGACTAAGGAGACAGTGACTTCCACTACTTTCTGAAGGGTAAGCCCATAATAGATGGTTTGCGGGCTCACTTCAGTGGGGCACAGGTGGTATCCTGGGCAGAGGCAAGCTCTGTTGCTCCAACAGACAGCTGTCGAGCAGTTGCGTGATCCATTCACGAATTGGGAGCCAGTGGAGCTCACTTAATATGTCCCTCTTCTCCAGGACCAAGCAGGAAGTAAGGGCTTACATATGGGTGACATCGGTGCCGACGGAGCCCGCGTGCGGAGCATTTCCCCAGCTTTCAAAGAAAGCCTTTGGAAGTGCAGCGTGCCTGCGCGGTCCCCTTCCCGCCCAAGGGTGCCATCTTGCTCAGCTGGCTCCTCTCAGCACAGGATGTCGGCTGACCCTGTACGTCTACAGGTGGCCAGCCATCACAGGGGATACCTGGGTCCTCAGCATAGTCCAAAAGGGCTCATGCTCCACTTCCACCAGATACCCCCCTGCTACTTCCCAGGAGAGCCTCCAAGACTCCCTCTGCATAGAAACCTCCTCCTTCAGGAGTTGGCAAGTCTTCTAAAGGAACAGGCGGTGCAACCGGTGCCTCATCACCTGAAAGGGCAAGGCTTCTACTCCAGGTACTTTCTGGTACCAAAAAGGACAGGAAGCCTCCGGCCTATCCTAGACTTGCGAAACCTAAACAAGTTTCTGGAGAGGGAAAAGTTCAAGATGCTTACCCTTGGGATACTGCTACCCTACCTCCAGCAGGGAGACTGGCTATGCTCCTTAGACTTAAAGGATGCTTATACTCACATCCTCATTCATGCAGACCACAGACAATATCTCAGATTTGTGGTGGGAGGAAACCATTTTCAGTACAGAGTACTTCCCTTTGGCCTAACATCTGCCCCCAGGGTTTTCACCAAATACCTGGCGGTGGTGGCGGCCTATCTCAGGAATCAGGGAAGTTTTGTCTTCCCATACCTGGACGACTGGCTCATCAGGGGCCAGTCTCTCCAGGAGGCCAGACAAGACACTCTTCGCACTGTCTCTCTTCAGCATCTGGGCTTTGTCATAAACTACGCAAAGTCCACTTTGCTCCCCTCTCAGAACCTAGAGTTTATAGGGGCGAGACTAGACACCCTTCAGGTAAGAGCTTACTTGCCCGAGGACAGGGCCCACAGATTGATGGAGTTGGCAAACCAGTTCCAAAGCAATTCTCAGGTCTCCTCCAGGCACTACCTGCGACTTCTGGGCCATATGGCATCCACTGTACATGTGACTCCGAATGCCCGTCTGCACATGCGGACTGCTCAGTGGTGCCTCAGAGCTCAGTGGGCTCAGGCCACAGGCGATCTCCGAGACAGAGTAAAGGTGTCCAAACCACTTGTGGACTCCTTACAGTGGTGGCTACATCTCCCAAACCTTCTCAGGGGGGGGTACCTTTTCAGGCTCCAGCACACACAAGGGTACTGACAACCGATGCTTTCTTAAAGGGCTGGGGTGCACATTGCCAGGGCATGTGCACTCAAGGCTTCTGGTCCCCTCGGGAGGCCACGCAGCAGATCAATCTTTTGGAGCTGCTAGCAATCCGCTTAGCTCTACAGACTTTTTCTCATGCCCTCTCTCACCAGTCTGTTTTGGTTGAGACGGACAATGAGGTGGCAATGTTCTATGTGAACAAAAAAGGGGGCATGGGGTCCAGGCTCCCATGTCAAGAGGCGCTGGCCCTTTGCTCCTTTTCAGTAAAACAAGGCATGTTTCTCAAAGCAGTTTATCTACCTGGACAGGAGAATTTCCTAGCAGATAAGCTAAGCAGGATTCTCCAACCTCACGAATGGAAGTTGAATCCATGGGTAGTCCAGCAGATCTTCCTCCGCTGGGTACTGACGTCCATCGATCTCTTTGCCAGTCCACAAAACCGTCAGCTGCCCAGGTTTTGCTCCAGACAGCGGCACCCCCTGAGAATGGCAGCAGATGCTTTTCTGATCTCTTGGTCTATGGGCCTCCTGTATGCATTTCCTCCCACGCCCCTGGTGGCCCGAACTCTTTTCAAGATTCACCAGGACAAGGCCTCGGTGATTCTGGTAGCCCCCAGATGGCCCAGGCAGCCGTGGTTTCCACTTCTGCTGCAGTTGGCGGTGGAAACTCCATTCCCTCTGGGCTTGCAACCCGATCTCCTGTCTCAGGATCAGGGTTCCCTTCTGCACCCCAATTTCAGGTCCCTCAATCTGATGGCCTGGCTGCTGAAAGGATAGTGCTAGCTCTTTTGCTTCTACTTAAAGAGGTTGAGGAGGTGGTTTTGGCCTCTAGGAGGCAGTCCACCAGAAAGTTCTATGCCCTCAAGTGGCGTAGGTTTACGGTATGGTGTGCTCAGCGCAATGAAGATCCTTTCTCTTGCCTTGTGCCAGTAGTACTGCAGTATCTTCTTCACCTGTCAGACTTAGACCTTAAGTCTAAATCTGTTCGGGTCCACCTCAGTGCTCTTTCAGCGCACCACTCCCCGGTGGAGGGACAGTCTGTCGGTTCATCCCTTGATGTCCCGTTTTCTCAGAGGTCTACTCCTTCTCAAGCCTCCGGTTCGTCCACCGGCAACTGAGTAGGATTTGAACGTGGTCTTGCAGCAACTTACTCGCCCACCGTTTGAGCCGATGACTATTTGCCATTTGCGCTTCCTCTCTTGGAAAGCGTTCTTCCTGGTGGCTCTTACCTCGGCCAGACGTATGAGTGAACTACAAGCTCTGGTTTCTGATAGGCCGTACACATGATTCTATAGGAACAGGGTGGTCCTTGAGACCCATCCCAAGCTCCTTCCAAAAGTGGTCTCCTCTTTCCACCTCAACCCAGGAGGTGGTTCTTCCGACCTTCTTTCCCAGGCCGCATACCAGCTGGGCTGAAACAGTCTTGCATACCCTGGACTGTAAGAGGGCGTTGTCCTTTTACATAGAACGTACGCGGGGGCATCGAAGGGCTACTCAGCTCTTCGTCTCCTTTGACCCTAATAAGATGGGGTTACCTGTCTCCAAGCGTATGTTGTCCACTTGGGTAGCTGATTGTATCGCCTGGGCGTACAAGGCAGCCGACCCCCCCCCCCCCTTGCAGGGTCGAGTCACGGCCCACCGTGTCAGGGCGAAAGCCGCGTCAGTAGCTCATCTCCGCTCTGTTCCGTTGGCAGATATCTACCAGGCTGCTACTTGGTCTTCAAGCCAGACTTTTGCAGCTCATTACTGCCTTGAGAGAGAGTCCCGAAGGGACAGTGCTTTCGGACAGGCGGTACTCCGTAATATCTTTGAGGTTTAGGCAACTCCTACCCTCCGGCCCTTGTGTTGGGCTACCGTACGGGGGCGTTCTCAGAGTATATTCTTATCACGGATGCTGAGGCTCTTCAGAGGGAGCCATTTTTCAGCTTTGGGTTCCCGGTAGCCTAGAGCTGGGGAGTCCCATATGTGAGGACTGACTTCCTGCTTGGTCCTGGAGAAAGAGTGGTTACTCACCTGTAACAGGTGTTCTCCAGGAGCAGCAGAAATCAGTCCTCACGACCCTCCCTCCTTCCCTGGAGTTGCAGTCATATACTTTATTTAGATTTTTTTTGCTGTCTTTTAGCTATGTCATCAGACTGAACAAGATGGCACCCTTGGGTGGGAAGGGGACCGCGCATGCGCGCTGTATTCCCAAAGGCCATCTCCAGGAACAAGCAGGAATGAGTCTTCACATATGGGTACGTCAGCACCGACGGAGCCCGCGCGGGAACGCTCCCCAGCGTCCAATCAGAAAGCTTTTGGGAGCATCCCTCAGCGCCTGCGTGCTGCCTTCCCGCCTTTCCAACTGTCTCTCCTCAGTTTTCGTTTTTCCGCGGAGCCAGCAGGACGTCCTCCTGTCACCGCAGAAAATATTTTCTTAAATTCTTTATTTTTATTTTTCTTGTGGTCGCGGCTGTTTCCCCGCCTCCACCGGTACCGCCGGTGGGTTTTTTCTTTTCTTTTTCTCAAACTCAGGGAGAGTTTTCCCTCAGTTTCTGTCTTAAATTTTTGGGCCTGTAAGGCCTCTCCATCATGGAGCCGCCTTCTCCTAAGAAGTGCCTTAACTGTGGTAATACAGTTTTCTTCTTAGACTCCAATAACTGGTGTCTAACCTGTTTGGGTCCTGACCCTTTTCCTCCGGAGCCATTAGGCTACAATTTTATGAGAAGAGATTTTCCATTTCGAGTTTCCCTCGATACCGCGTTCCCTTCCAGTGTCAGGGCACCGACCATTTCTTCTCTACAGGATCAGGTAACCCACAAACAGTCTGTTAAGACTAGCCAATCCTTGAGTGGTAGGTCTCATGCCAAGCATGATGACGACTCCGGCCTTGCCCTCGAGACCCTATTGGCTTTAAAACCCCGGCGGGAGTCTTCGGTCTCCAAAGCCTTTCAGGGGTTTCAGGTTGTTCCTGGGGCTCACCCCTCACAGAACATACCTGAGCCATGCTCGGTGGTGGCATCCGCAACGAGCGGTACCGATACCCCGGCATCGGCACTGGTGTTGAGCGATTCACTCCTCACCAGGGATCGTCTTCTGGCGTTCTCAGTACCTTCGGGACCAATCAATATGTCCCAGATTGACTTTCCAGTATCAGCAGCACCGCCGATACGACCACCGACGTCGGTATCCTCTAGACATGCATCGATAGACTCGCTTCCTTCGATGCCGAGTCTGGAATCGATATCTAGTCTCGAAGACTGGATACCGACGCGTCTCAGAACCGACGCTTACTGATTCCAGTTGCGCGGTACCGAGGATACTCACCAGGAGTTTTCGGTTACCTCGGTACCGCTTGTGCAGCCTCCGATGTCTGCTTCGATGTCGCTATCGCCTTCGATTCCGACTCAGCTTCCAGTATCGGTATCAGTACCGGTACCGGCAGCAATATCGGGACCATCTCCTTCCATGCTTTTTTCACCAGGGTCGCTCCTCTCTATATCTAGTTTGGAGTCGATACCTGGCATGGACGATGCAGTACCCGACAGGTTCAGGTCATAACCGCTGGTACCAGTATTCATCCATAAAGGATCCTTTTCTGCACCAGACAAGTACATCCTCCGGTGCCCGGGCTACTCCTTCAAGTCTAGCCTGTTCAGGGATGGTTCCCATTGGAGATTCTTCTTTTCAGAATTTTTTCCTTGACATGGCAACATTCCTTGCTATTCCTATCCCTGCCCATGATCCTACACAAGGCTCTTCTGGGGAAAAGGAAAATATAATGCTTCCTTTACATCATTCGTTGCAGGATCTTCTTCTGAAAATATGGGAAACACCTTTGAGGGTTTCCTCACCTTCTACAGCAACTGATCTTTTCTATCAGGTGCCCCCTTCTCCAGGGTTTCAAAAGACTCAACTTCCCCATCATTCTATTGTGGTAGAATCAGCAATGAGGAAGGTGAAAAGTAAGAAGAAGCACTCTTCTTACCCACCAGGTCGTGAGTCTAGAACACTAGATGCCTTTGGACGTCAAACCTTCCAGACATCTATGCTATCAACAAGGATTCTCTCATATATTTTTTTATATGAGTCTATCCCTTCAGGAGGTTACAAAGCAGTTGTCTCTGCTAACTCCCTTTCTTTCAGAGCCCAAGACTGCAGACTATTCCTCACTACTTAGTCATAGTCAAAATATCTCTTGGTTTCTCTAGACTCTTTTGAGTCTGTTAGCAGGACCTCTGCTATAGCCATAGGAGCACGACGTAGAGCCTGGCTCCAAGCTTCAGACTTAAACAGATGGGCACAACAAAGACTGGGTAATACTCCTTGTACTGGAGAAAATCTCTTCAATAAGGAGTCTTTACGTCAGGTTGCTCACTGCTCCACTGACTTCCCTGTCTCTGAGGCTAAGCCTTCTCCTTCCCCACTGGGTAGGAGATGCCCTACCAAACCTTCTTTCCCTAAAAGAAGAAGGTTTTATTCTTCTCCTGCCTCTCATACAGATGTTCCCAAACAAGGGAAACCTCGCCCTAGTCTGAAGAATCCAAACTCAAGCCAGGATCATTAACCCTCATTAGGGTTCTAATTGATCTCTTATAACATTCAGTTCACTTCTCCTTATCAGAAGTTGTCTCACTGTTTTTTCATTTAAAACTCTACCCATGGATTCCTGTTTCCAGGACATCCACTTGCTTTTAGGTAGGCTGAGCTGTCAGGAGATTCATGTCTGTGGATCACAGGGTTTTCCTCCTCTTCCTACCATGAAGAGAGGTTTGCCAACTATCTCATGATAGTTTCCCTGTACCACCATGAATTTTTTCCTTCTACAGACTTACCATTTAGCAAGTCTCCCTTCAGCTCCTATTTTTCTTTACCCTCGTTTCCAGGGCTTCCCCTGTATGAGTGGTACCATACAACTGGAGGGCTTTCTTAGCCTTTTAGTCTTCCTTTCCTTTCCAGTGTGGAGTTTTTCTCTAGAGTAACCTCCCTGCTTCATTGGGCAGCTCATCAGACATGATCAGGATTTTCTCTCCTTGTTCTGTCTGTTCTCTCTGTTACAAACAGAAATATTCTCTCTGCTGTTCTATTCAGCAGCTGCCCATGCAGGAGTTCCAGTGATTGGACTAATGGTACTTTTCTACGAGTTCCAATCTTGTCTTCCACTACTTTCCTCTGGTCTTAGTAGTGCTTCCAAGAACAGTACTCATCTATCTTGGATAATCCTTATCGCTTCTTTTCTGTCATCTCCAGATCTCTGTAGTTGGCAGCATAACTGGGGTGGTAGCTGGTTTCCTCCAACAGCCACTTTTATTTCCCAATTCTCCTGCATAGTGCTCTCTGCAATCCTACTGAGAAGCTCTCCACTATGGGCCCTTGCTAGAGAGCATGGGGATTTTTTCTCTAATCACTATCCTATATGGTTAAAAAAGGATTACTCAGTCATTCCTCATGCCTGTAGGGGTTCTTTACACCCTTCTATTTCCTTTTAATAAAGGACATAGGCCTTCTCTATATGACAGTCTAAAGAGTTACCCAGTTTCTACAGGAAATATGCTGTTTTTCCTTGCAGCTTGTCCTCATGGTATCCTAATCCTTCATGGACAGCACATATTTACTTTACCAACGCATGATACCCCCCCCCCCCCCCTTGTTCCTCAAGTGGGTCAACCTGGTATCTCATCCTATGCGTTTTTCTGTCCATTTACCATGCGAGAGTTCTATAAGACTCAGAACTTGCTGTTTACAGACTGATATTATCTTCTGTTTTTCACGCAACCATCCTGATTATTTCTCTGGATAACATTCCTGCACCATCTTAGCCAGGGAGAATAGATTCTCTATATATCTTCTCAAGTAGGTTCTACCTTCTTGTTATTAGATGAATCTTTCTCCTTCACATCTCCCATGTGAATGTTCTTATGGGCATATCTCTATCTGCTTAGTTGCAGACATTTATCTTTAGACATCTATATACATGTATGTATATATCTCTATATACTTCTCTATAGATATCTATGTCTGTAAGCTGCGTGTGCATATTCTATGCCCCTCCAGATCTCACTATGGACATATATATATATATATATATATATATATATATATATATATATTTATTTATTTATTGTTCTTTTATACCGCACTCTTTTTCATCAGCGCGGTTTACATTAAACAGAAATACTCATTACAATCAACAAATTGTGATAAGTTTACATATAACAGGAGTAGTCAACTGGGAATTTAACTTTGGGAAACTTTGTACATATTTGTAAATAACATATATACAGGGGATAGGATTTCTTAGTTACATCTTGAGTAAATAAGGTATATACAATTTTACTGTGCATGTTAGAGGGATGGTGATGAGCTTTGGAAATGCAGAATGAAGAGATGGTGTTTTATAGCTTTTCTGAAATTCTTGAGGTCTTTATTTATAGACTGGGTCTCTAGTGTAGGCAAATCAATCTTACACGGATATCTTGAAACCCTCACATATATATATATATGTGTATCTGTCGAGATACTTCCTTATAGGTAGATATGTATTTCCATACTTATTTCTCTAACTCTGTATGCTTATAAAAGGTTTTTACCTTCCTATAGGTTCCAGACAGTGGGCTTGCATATCTTCATACTGTCCCTCAGTATGTCTGGGGCATTATGCACACAACCACTACTGTGGTACTGACAGCTCCTACTTTGACCCTAGGTCTAGGTATCCCTGAAGCTCCATGCTTCACTATCTTTCCTATCTCCCAACAGATAGGAAAGACAGGGTGGATCTTCAGTAGATCGGAAGTTTCAACCCTTCAGACATCTATCCTCCTTGGGAATATGGGCTTTTTCCATACCCCTTCTTCCCTCCAGGACTGGGCTAGTTGTCCAAATCGGTCAGTCTTCCTCTTTCGCTCCTAAATGTTACTACCTCTGTATTCAAAGGAGTTCCCAGCTTTTCCATAAAGCTTCAACTAAAGACCTGACGTTTTTGTACTACCCCAGTTGACACCTGGGTCACATGTCAATTCCAGATTTGGACCTTCGCCTTCACTTCAGTGACATCACCTTGAAGATCCCTCTACTGGAACTCCAGTAGACTCCATCAGCCTCTCTACCTCCTGCAATCCAGTAGGTGAGGTCCATATTGTGATTGTTCATGTCAATATTTTTTCATGGTAATTATCATACATACAAGGACTCCTTTCCTGTAGTCCTTAGGTTAGCTGTTTTTCTATAGATCCTCTCTTTTCAACTCCTACCCTCCATCCTCAGGATGCCTGGCCATATGAGGTGTAGCATGTTCCAATCCTCACCCTGCTAGGGCTCCAGGCATCTTTGCTTGGGAGTCCCCATATGTGAAGACTCATTCCTGCTTGTTCCTGGAGATAGCACAGTTACTTACCTGTAACAGGTGATCTCTGGGAACAGCAGGAATAAGTCTTCACAACCCACCCACCTCCCCTAGGAGTTGTATCTCTCTATCTATCTTCCTTTCCTCTTTCTCTCTTTTTGTCTCAGCTATAAAACTCAACTGAGGAGAGACAGTTGGAAAGGCAGGAAGGCAGCACGCAGGCGCTGAGGGATGCTCCCAAAAGCTTTCTGATTGGACGCTGGGGAGCGATCTCCAGGAACAAGCAGGAATAAGTCCTCACTTATGGGTACGTCGGTACCGACGGAGCCTGTGCGGGAATGCTTCCCAGCTTCCCAGAATGAAAGCTTTTGGGGCATCCCACAGCGCATGCGTGGTGCCTTCCCGCCTTTCCTACCAACTCTCCTCAGTTTCTCTTTTTCCGCGGAGCCAGCAGGTCGTGTTCCTGTCACCGCTGAAGAGGTTGTTGTTTTGGTTTGTTTCTTTAGACCGCGTACCTGCCTTCCCCATACCGAAACCGGTACCGCCGGTCTCTCTTTTCTTTTCTTAAAAAAAAAAAAAAATAATAATAATAATCTTTATCTTGCACAACTTGGTGACTTCGGTTAGGCCTCAGGCCTACACAAATTCTCCTCATGGAGAAACCAGCCCCTGGTTTTAAGAAGTGTACCAAGTGTAGTGCTGTTATTTCTGTCACAGACACCCATGAATGGTGTCTTAAATGTTTGGGACCTGACCACTCCATTCCGGACTGCCCATCCTGCTCCCAGATGTCTAAACGTGGTTTGCAGAACCGGGTCAACAAATTCCATGTGCTGTTTGCTTCAGATAATCCAGCATCACAGTCATCCAGGTCTTCCTCTCCGGATGGATCTCAGGTAACCAAACCTTCTTCGGGCAGGTCCTCAAAGAGCAAATCTCCTTCAAAGCATCGAGAGGCTCTCAATTTTGAATCTGAGGACCATGCCCCAGCCAAACAACCCCGGCGGGAAGCTCTGACTTCCAAAGCACCATCGATGGGGTTACAGGTTGACATCGATGGCACGGCCTCGACTGATCACCTGTTAGACTGCTCTGGGGTACCGGCCCATACCGGTACCGACATCCAGGCAGCAGTGGCGTCTATGAGCAATACTATTCAGACCATGCAGCAGGCCATGCTGGCTTTTATTAAAGCTGCGACGCCCTCGGTACCGCGTTCAGCGGTACCGGTATCGTCTCCCATACCGGAACCGAGACCATCGACTTCCAAACGCAGATCAGTTCCGCATGCCGGATCCGGGTTTTCACCCGATACCGATCCCATACCCGGTACGCCCGATGTCGATATCGATCGGTATGCGTATCGTGCGTTGGAAGCAAATAGAGAATACTCTGATTCTTCTGAGGATTTTGACTCCTCTGAGGACTCTGATGAGCTGTCTCTAGTTCTTCATGAAGACCCCTCTTCCCCAAAGAGGAGAATGTCTCCACCAGAGGATTTGTCCTTTCAAGACTTCATTATAGAGCTAGCTAAAGGACTTTTACCACATCCTCTGAAAAAGAACCTAGGTCAAAGAAATTGGATATTTTAGGATACCCTAAGGTTCCTAAAGAGGCAGTTACCCTGCCTATCCATGAAATCCTTCAAGAACACTTGATGGACTTATGGGAGGCCCCTCTAACGTTGTCTCCTTACTCTCGTAGGTTGGACACAATGTACCGGGTCCCTCCTCCTCCTGGGTTTCAAAAGACTCAGCTGCCTCACCATTCTATTGTGGTGAAGTCTGCGCTGAAAAAGATTAAGAGCACCAAAAGGCACTCTTCTACCCCTCCAGGGCGAGAATGTAAGACCCTAGACTCTTTTGGCAGGAAAATTTTCCAGGCTAGTATGCTTATAGCCAGGATAGCATTTTGCCCCCTTTATCCCTGAAGATAGAAAGGAGGAGTTCATTTCCTTAGTGAAACAGCTTCTAGATGTTTCTAAGTTCTCCAACAGAGCAGCCTTTGATTCCTTTGAGGGTGCCGGTAGAGCTTCGGGCATTGCCATTGCAGCCCGACGACTTGCTTGGCTCCAGGCCTCTGACCTAGAACCCTGGGTCCTGGATGGCTTACGGAATCTGCACTGTACAGGTGAGAACTTATTTGGTAAAGACTGGCAAATTAAAGCCACTCAAATGGACGCAGAAAATGCTACATTGGATAGACTTTCTAAGTCTACCTCTACTCCTGCCAAGAAAAAGTCTTTCAAGAGGCCTTACTATAAGAAGGCCAGATTTTCCACAAATACTGGCCAATAATCTTCTCAGCCTCGCTTTGCTGCTAAACGTCAGCAACCTAAACAGGCAAGGTCAAAGCCTGCTGCGTCTGCCACTCCTCAGCAGGCTCAAACCCCTCAGGGGTTTTGATTTGCCCCTAAAGAACTTAACATTTCTGGCTCTAGAACAACCAGAGCCCCTCACCATTCCCGGAAGGTTAGCTCACTTTGCTCCCAGATGGGGGCAAATTACATCAGAGCACTGGACCCTCTCTATCATCAGAGAGGGCTACAAACTTCATTTTTCCAACCTTCCTCCACATACCATGGTGAGGCACTTCAGTTCTCCCCCATCTCTCCTGGACCTGTTGGGTCAGGAAATCTCTTCTCTCCTTGCCCAAGGGGCAATAGAAGAGGTTCCTCTTCTTCAACAAGGGACAGGATTCTACTCCCCTTATTTTCTCATACCAAAGAAGACAGGGGGATTCAGACCTATCCTAGATCTGAGAGAATTGAACAAATTTCTGTACAAGGAGAAATTCAAAATGCTTTCCCTAGGCATTCTCCTTCCATACCTTCAGAGTCAGGATTGGCTTTGTTCTCTAGATCTCAAGGATGCGTACACACATATACTCATCCACCCATCCCACAGAAAATATCTAAGATTTCTGTTTCAGGGAAAACATTTCCAGTACAGAGTACTTCCCTTCGGTCTGGCCTCTGCTCCAAGAGTGTTCACCAAATGCATGGCAGTGGTGGCTGCATTTCTAAGAGGTCTGGGAATTTTTGTATTCCCATATCTGGACGACTGGCTCATCCGAGCTCCATCTCAGTCACGGGCCCAGATTTCCCTGGACCGCACCAGGCACATTCTGCAGTATCTGGGACTGATGGTAAACCTTCCCAAGTCTCAACTTACCCCTACTCAGTCTCTGGAATTCATAGGGGCCCAGTTGGACACCGCCACTGCAAGGGCCTACCTACCTCAAGTCCGGGGCCAACGTCTGATGTGCTTGGCCTCCCAAGCTCAATCCAGCAGTCACTTGACAGCCAGAGAAATGCTACGATTTCTGGGCCACATGGCCTCCACGGTACACGTGGTGCCCTACGCTCGTCTTCATATGAGAGCAGCTCAATGGACCTTGGCCACTCAGTGGACTCAAGCATCAGGAGCGCTCTCCGACCAAATACTCACCTCAAAGCGTCTGTTTTGGTCCCTCCAATGGTGGATGTCCACCAAGAATCTGTTGTTGGGGACCCCCTTCCAACCTTTGTTGCCCCAAGCAACCCTCACAACAGATGCCTCCCAAACAGGGTGGGGAGCCCATCTTCAACACCTCTCCACTCAGGGTACTTGGTCTCCCCAAGAGACCACCCTTCACATCAACCTCCTGGAACTGCGAGCAATCTTCTTTGCCCTCAAAGTCTTCCATACCCTCCTAGTCAACCTGACCGTCCTAGTCCAGACAGACAATCAGGTAGCCATGTTCTACATAAACAAACAAGGAGGGACAGGCTCTCTGTCGCTTTGCAACGAAGCTCTCAGATTATGGGCCTTCGCCAGAGAGCATCAAATTCATCTTCTGGCAGTCTATCTTCCAGGGGTTCAAAACTCTCGGGCAGACAGACTCAGTCGAGTTCTGCCTCCACACGAATGGTCCCTACATATGGACCAGATACGCAGAATCTTTCAGGAATGGGGAACCCAGGACATAGACCTCTTTGCAAGTCCGTGGAATACCAAACTTCCCCGGTTCTGTTCCAGGAATCCGTGTCAGGGGGCTCAGGCCAACGACGCCTTTCTCCTGCATTGGGGTCAGGAATTCCTATATGCCTTTCCACCCATTCCTTTGATTCCCAAGACTCTGTTCAAACTCCAGAGAGATCACGGATCGATGATCCTCATAGCTCCACGCTGGCCACGCCAAGTGTTTTTCCCTCTACTTCTGCATCTCTCCCAGGGACCCTCTCTGGACCTGGGAGCTGCGCCAGACCTTCTGTCTCAGGAGGAGGGGACTTTGTGGCACCCAAACCCCAAGTCCCTACACCTCCGAGCTTGGTTACTGAAGGCCTAAGCCTTCATTACTTCAATCTTTCTCAACCAGTGAAAGATATCTTTCATGCCTCTAGGAAACCCTCCACGAGGCGTTCCTATGCTTTCAAATGGAAACGCTTTTCCATTTGGTGTGCTCAACAGGGCCTTGACCCTCTAGCACTTCCTTTGAATTCTCTACTAGACTATCTCCTGCATCTTTCTAATGCAGGCCTTAAGACAAATTCAGTAAGAGTCCATTTGAGTGCTCTTGCAGCATCCTTAAAACCTATAAATGGACAACCTGTCTCCTCTCATCCGCTTGTTGCAAGGTTCATGAGAGGCCTGACTCTAACTAAGCCTCCCATCCGACCTCCTCCGGTAGCATGGGACTTGAACCTAGTTCTGGGTCAGCTTATGAAGCCACCTTTTGAACCGTTGGTTTCTACCTCCTTGAAATTTCTTTCCTGGAAGGTCCTTTTCCTTATTGCAGTCACTTCGGCTCGCCGCATCAGTGAACTACAAGCCTTAGTGGCTCATCCACCTTATACCAGGTTTCATCATGATAAGGTGGTCCTTAGGACGAATCCCCACTTTATGCCCAAAGTGGTCTCGCCTTTTCATCTTAATCAAGAGGTATATCTACCTGTCTTTTTTCCAGCTCCTCATGCATCCAGTGCAGAGAGGAACCTTCATACTTTAGATTGTAAAAGAGCTCTTGCCTTTTACCTCAACAGGACTCAGCCACATCGAAAGTCTTCCCAGCTTTTCGTGGCTTTTGATCCTTCTCATTTGGGACTTCCAGTCTCCAAACGTACACTTTCCAATTGGATTGCTCATTGTATTTCCTTTACTTACCAGAGTAAAAATATTTCTCTGGAAGGCCATGTCACAGCTCACAATGTGAGAGCCATGGCCACTTCTATGGCTCATCTTCACTCTGTATCCATAGATCAGATCTGTCGAGCCGCCACATGGGCCTCGGTTCATACCTTCACAGCCCATTACTGCTTGGACAAGGACTCCCGCCGGGATGCCTTGTTTGGTCAGGCTGTCCTCAAACACCTGTTCCATACTTGAACAACTCCTGCCCACCTTCCCAGGATGGATGCCTGAGATCCATACGAAGATGGCGAACCCTTGGAAGGGGATCTCCCAGGCATCTTAGCTAGGGAGTCCCCATAAGTGAGGACTTATTCCTGCTTGTTCCTGGAGATAGCACAGTTACTTACCTGTAACAGGTGATCTCTGGGAACAGCAGGAATTGGTCCTCACAACCCACCCACCTCCCCTAGGAGTTGTATCTCTCTTTCTTTGTCTTTCCTTTACTCTCTCTCTATTGTCTCAGCTTTAAACTTGAACTGAGGAGAGTTGGTAGGAAAGGCGGTAAGGCACCGCGCATGCGCTGTGGGATGCCCCAAAAGCTTTCATTCTGGGAAGCTGGGGAGCATTCCCGCGCAGGCTCCGTCGGTACCGACGTACCCATAAGTGAGGACTAATTCCTGCTGTTCCCAGAGATCACCTGTTACAGGTAAGTAACTGTGCTTTCCCGCGCGGGCTCCGTCGGTGCCGACGTACCCATATGTGAAGACTTATTCCTGCTGTTCCCAGAGATCACCTGTTACAGGTAAGTAACTGTGCTTTCCTTGAAAGCTGGGGAAATGCTCCGCATGAGGGCTCCGTCGGCGCCAATGTCACCCATATGTGAGGACTGATTCCTGCTGCTCCTGGAGAACACCTGTTACAGGTGAGTAACCACTCTTTATTAATCTAACAGAGTGTGTTATCAAATAGTTTATCTTGGATCTATAATAGCCTGCAAAGGATGTGCCCATCATACCTTGCGAATTTAGTGGTCTGATGTGTCCAGTGGCTTAGGATTTTCACCCCTCTCTGCAAGGGTGTTTAGCAGTTCCTAGTAACCTAAGGCTGACAGCAACTAGATAATGTGCTTTTTGTTGTGTGAGGCCAACCACCTGGAACAGTCTCTATTTGTAAATCAAACTGAGTGAGACCTTGCTTCCCTTATGAAAGCTTTATAAACATGGCTGTTCACAGCAGCCTATAATTAACTGTTTTGCTTGTTTTGAGTTACGTTTTGATGTGAACAACTTTCAATAAATAAGTGCATTTCTTCCTTTGCCATTCAAAATACAAAAATAGAAAACATACACATCCCAAATCTGGCGAGTTCTAATTCCTAAAGATTGAAAATATATTTTTTTCTTTTCTACCTTTGAGTATTTTATTTTTCTAATTGGATTGGTTCCAGTATCTCTCTTCCACTTTCCTCGTATTGTTTTTCTAAGTTCTTTGCTAGAGTGGTCTTTCCATTTCTCCATTCTACATCCTTTTTTATTTAGCTCATTCCGTTTCAGTAGTAAGTAATTCAAGGCATCTTACATTTAGGTACAGTGTGAATTTCCCTGTCCTTGGAAGGTTTACAAACTAGTAGCTAGATTTACTAGAGAACAGTACCTTGTTACTGTATGCTAACATATATTACCAGCCTTTACTTACCACATGTCCCATTTTATACATTGGGATCTGTTTACTAATAACATGCATTAGCATGCACTAACACGGTAATGCACTTTAGCAAATCTAATTTGAAGTTGTACCTGAGACAGTGGAGGGTTAAATGACTTCCCCCATGGTCACAAGGAGCATAGTGGGATTTGGTCCTAGGTTCTCAGCTCGCTTCTCAAACAGCTGCAAGACATAGCCCTGCAGCAGATGATGGCATGCAATTAAATGCTGCTTCTGCCGCTGAATGGGAAGGGGAAGGGATTTGCGCAGCAGGGTGGGGGATCAGATCAGGCAGTGGTGCCTATAGGAAGAAAATCAACCTGACAGCCCCCTGCTGCATGATACCTGGGATAACCACCCCATTCACACACCCCCCCCCCCCACAGTTCCTGCTTTGAGTTTATGTGAAGCATGTTTCCCATCAAGCTACCCCTGTTTTATGGGACCTCAGTGTGATATTAGCATAGCTGAAGAAAGCTCCCTTCAATTTTCTGCCACCTTGTGCACTGAAGTAAATCCGTTGTCGAGCAGCAGTGGTGTTACCCACATATGTGATTGATTTAAGTAGCGCCATTTCTAGGTAAGCAATTTCACTTTTACCTAAACTAAAAATCCTATTTTTCTGTACGCTAGCAATTTCTGTAGGATAGCAGATACTTTGCCACCTCTTACCACTCGGTGTCATAGTATCTACCTCAGTATTTAACTTTGCTTTCCTCTGGATCCTCATTTAGGTTTTTGATTCTTGTTTGTGTTTTCTGTGGCAGGAAGACCTGTTCCAGACCCCAGGGATGCAAGAAGAATTGCAGCAGATCATTGATTGTTTGGATACTAGTATTCCTGAGACAATCCGTATCCTCTTATTTATTTAGTCTCATTTATTACTTGCCATTTACAATGGATGCTGATAGCAGGTAAAGCAAAAACCACAATAAAGTCTGCATAAATTACACTAAACTTAACATTGGTCATATCAAGGCTAATTTTATAAACTGGTGCATCCTTGACTTTGTAAGTGCGAAAATGTGTGCATATGTTAAGGCATAATCACGTACACCAACCCTAGAGCTGGTATAAATGACCTCACCTACTTTTTACAATTATGCATGTAAATTAAAGTACACACAATGCAAATTACACATGTACATGCATGCTAGTTGGTATTTTATAAAAGGCCATTTATAAATGTAAGTCACTACTTAGGCACATAAATGGCTAAAATGCTAGATTTTGCATACATAGTTCATGCATAAATCAAGGCAGCTTCTTATAAAAGTACCCCATTGAGGGTAATTTAATAGTTTTTTATTCATGTAAAATCCAGTTCACCAAAGACAAGCGGGCAAATGCAGGCATGCTTTATGGTGATGTCACAGATGGAGCCAGTGTGCTCAGAGCCACCTTCCAGCTTTTTTTTTTTTACTTATCTACACCTACATAAGGTCTTCCCACGTCCCCTGTCGGTGTTTGAATTGAAAATAGAAGCTAGTAGATTAGCTTCCGCTTTCTGACTTCAACTTTCCTTTTTCCTGCACTTCCAGCTTTTGCATCACTGTGAGAATGGCATCTCAAATTTCAAATGCTGCCTCACCCCACTGAAAGGACCTCGCCAGTATCAGAAGGGAATTCTGGCAATGCCATCACAGTCGCTGCTTATACAGGAGCATTCTCCTTGCTGTTAGTGGCATCAGCACTGAAACTGCATGTGCTCCAGCAGTGGAACCAATGCTACCCCCCCACCCCCCACCACTTTGCTGGCATTAACAAGGGAAAGCACTTCCTGTTAAATGCAGGTCATACAGAAAGCCTCAACCTCTTAAGCAGCAATCTTTAAGAACACTTAAGGTAAACATAAAACAAAACAAAAAAGTGCCACTAACAAATCTGCCTAGTCCAAGGCAGAGAATCTTCAAGAGACAGTCATAAGTACAAACTAAAAAGTTAAAATTAAGACTCATCACAGACAGGAGGAAAAAAGGGCCCATAGGAAATTGGACAATTCCACTGACAGAATTGACCCTCAGGTAACTGCTGCTTCACTGAGCCAGGCCAGGACAGCAAACTTCTGTCACCTGAAACTCAAAATCTTCAAGCTGCCAGTCCGTTTCCTAGCATCCATAGAGTTCTCCTGCAGCTGTTAACTAAGTTTGTCCAGGACATTGCTATTGGTCTCCAATGCCCAGAAGTCTGTGAGATCCTCCACCCTCATCACAATCCATCCTGGGTCTCCAATCTCCAAATCTCAGCTGCCAATTTTTCTCCCAGACTGTCTGCTCATTCTCAGGTGATTGGTCTTTAGAAACCTACCATACTCCAGACTTCAATGAGGATACTGCTCACCCTGAAGTATTCATTACCCTTATCAATGGTAATCTGTTCCAGAAGAGAGAGGCACCCCTATCTTAGAGCAACATCCACAACAACCTGAGGGCACCACATCTCAAGAGCTGAAAGAAGACTAATGCTATCCAAAATTTCTGCAAAGAGTTTCTAAAACACTATCCCTGAGCTCAACCCAACAACCAGCTAACAAGAAGGATTTCCATTCCATTCTGCAATCTTGCAATGCCCCCAAGGATATAGTAACACTGCCAGTTCACCAAGTTCTTAGGGATCTCCAGCTATCCACCTGAAAGCCCCTGTCATCAATCCTAGCTACTTCCAGACATCTCGAGCTGAAATACAAAATCCTGTTGGGTGCCAGGTCATGACCACTTCCATGGCAGAGAAATCAAAGTGCACTCTATTTTAGAAAATATAGAAACATGACGGCAGAAAAAGACCCCATGGCCTATCTAGTCTGCCCTTCCATATCAACTACAATAGTCCTCTTTTTACCTTTAGAGATCCTCTGTGTTTGTCTCATGCTTTTTTTAAAATTCAAATATTGTCCTCTTGTCCACAACCTTTCCATAAATAAATATTTCCGCATATTACTCCTAAGTCTATCCCCTTTCATATTCATGCTATGTCCCCTTGTGGCAGAGCTTGCCTTCAGTTGAAAGCGACCCTCCTGTGCACTTATGCCATGGAGGTATTTAAATGTCTCCATCATATCGCTCCTATCCTGCCTTTCCTCTAAAGTATACATATTAAAATCTTTCCTGATCGTACCTCCAGTCTAGTCCCAGAATCTCTGGGGTTGTCAACCTCATCTAGCAGCTTTGGAGACTGAGAAACGTCATCGCTGTGATGTCACTAGTATATAAGGGCTGGCACCACCTCCTCACATCAGTTTTCAGTCTCCAAAGCAGCTAGAGAGGTGGTGAGCCCAGGGATCCAGGGCTCACTAGAGGAACGATTAAGTAAAGTTTAGTTTAAAAAAAAAAAAAAAATCAAGAGCATAGAGAAGACCAAAAGGGGTTACTTTCTTCAGTCACCTTGTTTTGGCTCTGCTTTTAAGTCTGGGAGGGCAGCGGTTTGGCTGTTGCCCGGGGATCCTCTGTTCCATTACCTGCCTTTTTACCTCAGCCAGAGCACGGTCAGGAGCCAGGCAGTGGGGTTTAGCCGACGGCAGCGAGAGGATCGCCAGCTGGTTTCCATCCTGGCTGCAGGGGACCGGACCGGCTTGTTTTGAAGGGCGCAGTGAGTGCAGAAGTTTTGCCTGCCACTGCCGACAGCCCGTGGAGCAGTCCCAGCTGTTTCTCCTGCATCGGAGGCATCCCAAGGTAACGGGGCCTTTGTAATCTCGCCGGTATGGGGTGCAGGGTGTGACTGCCGATCCGGCAACCAGTGCGCAGGGCCGCGGGCCGTTTTCGGCGGGAAAAAGGAGGTGTGTAGCGTTCAGGCCGGGCCGCGTGGCCTGAGGGCGGGAAGATCGCCGGCTTTCGGTGTGAGGCCTGGGCGCTTCCTAGCTGGGCCTAGAAGCTTCGTTTTGAATTAGTTTCTTCAGGACTCTGGTGGGGACTCTCCCTGAAGGGGGCAGCACTTAAAAAAAAGTTTTTTTGTTTCCTTTGGGGGGGGTTTGCACCCTAGGTGGATCAGGTTGACATGCCTTCCAAGCAGCTCTGTCTTTTATGTGGAGCTAAGCGCAGTTCTCTTTCACAGGAAGGTGTCTGTAGGGGCTGCGCTCCCGAGTTGGAGGCCAGAGAGGTGGTTCCCATTTCAGAGCTGGGGAACCTGAGGTTTTGGGGGATATGATTAACCCCAGCCATCCTTCCCTGCCGCCCACTGAGCCAGGGGTCAGTGTGTCGGCGGCCACAGTGTCTCCGCTACCTCAGCATCCTCTAGCGGGCGGTCTAGGGGCGATTTTCTCCTCAGATTTCCTTGCACTGCTCCAGAAGACTTTGGCGGACTCGCAAGGAGCTCCTGCGGCGAGTACCTCAAGAGCGGAGCCGGGACTGAAGCGACCGCGGTCTCCGTTGTCGGCAGCAGCTTCGAACATCGGTGCCAAGCAGGCCAGGCCTGGCAGAGATCCTCTAGCGTCCTTCGTCGTGTCAGAGGAGGGACGGTCAGAGGACGGGGACATGGATGAGGAGTTGGAGGATCTAGAAGAAGGTGAAATTAGGGACCAAGAGGATCAGGCGCGGGTAGTTCGGGTATTTCGTAGAGAAGAGTTACCGGCGCTCATTTCAGAGTCTCTTAAAGCGCTTAATATGCCGGACGCAGGGCCGTAGCAGATTCTTCCCTGGAGGATCCGCTGCTGCAGGCGGTGCGGAAAAATCAGAAGGCTTTCCCGGTGCATAGGGTGTTTAAGGAGATGATACAGGAAGAATGGGATATGCTGGAGGCTGCTCTTAAGGGTTCTCGAGTGATGGCTCGGTTGTACCCTCTCTCGGATCAGGACAGAGACTTGTTTAAGGCTCCAAAGGTAGATGCGGCCGTCTCAGCGGTAACCAAGAAAGCTACCATCCTGGTGGAAGGTGCAGCGGCTCTTAAGGATGCGCAAGACCGCAAGTTGGAAGTGTTGAAGCAGATTTTTGAGGCCAACGCATTGTCTTTACAGGCCTCTATTTGTGGAGCCTGGGTAGCGCGAGCCTGCTTGCGGTGGGCTCAGCGTGTGCAAGGTGATAAATCGATAGAGGTGTCCGAGGAGGCCGCGAGGTTGGAGTCGGGGGCGGCTTATCTCGCCGACATTCACTATGATTTGATCCGAGGGTTAGCGAAGAGTATGGCTTCGGTAGTCGCTGGCAGGCGGTGTCTGTGGCTGCGGAATTGGGCAGCAAATGGTTCTTCGAAGGCGAGGTTGAGTAAGCTTCCTTTTAGGGGGAAGCTGCTCTTTGGAGAGGATCTGGAGAAGTTGGTTAAGGATTTAGGGGAATCCAAAGACGGTCGTTTGCCAGAGGATAAACCCAAGCAGAGTTGCACGGGGCCTGGGTCTAAGGGGCCACAGCGGGAGTTTTGGTGGTTCTCGTCCTTGAGGGGGGCCCAGGGCCAGAGAGGTCGCTTCCCTGGTAGATCCCAGGGGTTTCGGGGGTTTCGAGGCGCAAACAGGGGTTTTGCGTCTGCGTCCGCGTCCTCGTCCTCCACCTTCAAAAAGTCACAATGAAGTCTTGGGGGCCCAGGGGGGTTGGTTCCCTGCCTGGGTCCGACTCACGTCCGATCAGTGGGTGTTGGAGGTGATTCGCGAAGGTTATGCGCTAGAGCTGCAGCATCCGGTATCCGATTCTTTTGTGCGGTCCCCGTGCACCGCTCCCTCGAAGCGCAAGGCCGTACAGGCAACGGTGCAGAGGCTGTTGTTGCTCAGGGCTGTTGTTGCTCAGGGCCATTGTTCCCGTGCCTATCGACCAGTTAGGTTGCGGTCGATACTCTATTTACTTCGTCGTCCCGAAGAAGGAAGGGACGTGGCGGCCCATTCTAGATTTGAAAAGGGTGAATCACTGTCTCCGCGTGATGCATTTTCGAATGGAAACTCTCAGGTCAGTCATTGTGGCGGTGCGGCGCGGAGAGTTTCTGACTTCCCTGGACTTATCAGAGGCGTATCTTCATATTCCGATCCGTCCAGAGCATCAGAAATTCCTCAGGTTTGCGGTACCGATGGGTCATTATCAGTTTCGTGCGCTTCCGTTTGGCCTGGCGACGGCGCCGCGAACGTTCACCAAGGTGATGGTGGTAGTGGCGGCAACGTTGCGAAAGGAAGGAGTGTTGGTCCATCCCTATCTGGATGATTGGCTGATCAGAGCGAAGTCCAGGGAGGAAAGTCTCTCGGCTACGGCCAGGGTGATAAATCTTTTGCAAAGTCTCGGTTGGGTGGTCAACACTGCAAAGAGCCACTTGGAGCCGTCTCAAAACCTGGAATACCTCGGGGCACGTTTCGATACGAGCGTGGGCCGAGTGTTTCTGCCTCAGCAGCAGGTGCTAGCCCTCAGGCGTTTGGTGGCTCGGTTTCTTGGTCTCAGCTGTCCTACAGCCTGGGAGTATCTGCAGCTGTTAGGGACGATGGCGGCGACGCTGGAGTTAGTGCCATGGGCGCGGGCCCACATGAGGCCGTTACAGCGGACTCTGTTAAGAAGATGGTCACATCAGGAAGACTCCCTGTCCCAGTAATTGCCTTGCCTTCCGCACACGCATCGAGCGCTGCTCTGGTGGTTGGAACCAGAGTGGCTGACAAAGGGAGTGTCGTTAGAGGCACCCGCTTGGGTGTCGCTAACGATGGATGCCAGTCTGCACGGCTGGGGAGCTCATTGTCAGCGGCACTTGGTGCAAGGTCAGTGGTCCGCCCTGGAGAAAAGTTGGTCCATCAACAGACTAGAGTTGCGGGCAGTGACATTGGCTCTTCAGCGGTTGTGCCCGTTTTCTACAGGGAACGGCAGTTCGAGTGTTCTCGGACAACGCAACGGCGGTGGCGTACATAAATTGTCAAGGAGGTACCAGCAGTGTACCACTGGAAGACGAAGCAGACGTTTTGTTCGAGTGGGCTGAGAGAAACCTGGTGGCCTTGTCGGCGGCGCATGTCACCGGAGTGGACAATGTTGAGGCCGATTTTCTGAATCGGGTGAGGGTGGACCTGGGGGAGTGGGTCCTGCACCCCGAAGTGTTTGCTCTGCTGGTTCAGCGCTGGGGGACGCCAGTAATGGATCTCATGGCGACTTTCCAGTCCACAAAAGTCGATCGGTTCTTCAGCAGAAGAAAGGAGAGGATGGCGGAGGGCCTAGACGCTCTCATTCAGAAATGGCCAGAGGGTCAGCTGCTGTATGTGTTTCCGCCGTGGGTGTTGATCGGGCGGGTGCTACAGCGCATAGAGCGGCACAAAGGTCGCGTAGTTCTCATTGCTCCGGATTGGCCCAGAAGACCTTGGTACGCGGACTTGATCAGACTGTTGGAGAGGCAGCCCTAGAGGCTTCCTGTTCATGCGGACCTTCTTACCCAGGGGCCTCTCTGCATTCCCCAGGTGGATCGATTCTCGCTTGCGGCCTGGCTCTTGAGAGGGCAAGGTTGAAAGCGAGAGGTTATTCGGCGGCTGTCATTACTACCTTGCTTAAGTCGAGGCAGAGATCTACTTCCTTAGCATATGTCAGGGTGTGGCGCGTCTTTGAGGCTTGGTGTGAGGATAGGAACTGTGTTCCTTTGAAGGCATCGGTTCCGCAGATTCTATCTTTCTTGCAAGACGGGTTTCAAAAGGGCCTAGCGGCATCTTCCCTGAGGGTGCAGTTGGCGGCTTTAGCCTGTTATAGAGGGAAGATGCAAGGAATCTCGCTTGGTTGCCATCCAGATGTTAAGCGGTTTTTGAAGGCGGTGGCGCTTCTCCGGCCGCCGCGTTCGCATATGGTTCCGGCTTGGGATCGGCCCTTAGTCTTGGAGGCCTTGGGGGGTGCGCCTTTTGAGCCTTTGGGGAAGGCATCTTTGAAAGATCTTACGTTGAAAGTAGTATTTTTAGTGGCCATTGCCTCGGCTAGGCGAGTTTCGGAGTTGCAAGCGCTGTCCTGTAGGGAGCCCTTTCTTTCCTTCTACGATTCTAAGGTGGTGTTGAGACCGGTTCCGTCGTTCTTGCCTAAGGTGGTCTCGGTGTTTCATTTGAACCAAGTGGTGTCGTTGCCCGTGTTTCGGGTTAAGGGTAAGACTCCTGGGGCGGATCGCCTTCATTCTTTGGATATTCGCCGGGCGTTGAAGAAGTATCTGGCGAAAACAGCGTCCTTCCGTAAGTCGGACAGGCTGTTCGTTCTGTTCGCGGGGCCTAAACGGGGGGAGTCGGCCTCGAAAGGTTCCATTGCTCGTTGGATCAAGGAAGCGATCGCGTCGGCTTACATTCTTCGTGGTCGCGTCGTACCGGAAGGTCTGCGAGCTCATTCCACTAGAGCACAAGCGGCATCGTGGGCGGAGTCTAGCTTGGTGCCGGCGGTGGAGATCTGTAAGGCAGCTACCTTTGTGAAGCATTACCGTCTGGATGTACAGGCGGGCAGGGATTCCTGTTTTGGATCGGCTGTGCTTCAGGCCGGTCTCGCAGGACCCTCCCGTTAATGTCTTTTACTGCTCTGGTACATCCCCAGAGATTCCGGGACTAGACTGGAGGTACGATCAGGAAGATTAAATTAGACTTAACTGCTAATTGTAGTTCCTGGAGTACTTCCAGTCTAGTCCCGTATCCCGCCCTGTCGAGTTCCATTGACCATAGCCTGAAGCAGGAGCTCTATTACTGGTAAGCAAACTTCTCAATGCGTTTGGGGGGTTGGAGTGTTTGCACTGCGCATGTTTCCATGGGTGGGGCGTGGGGGGATTCCTGGCCCTGTGGTAGTAGGATAATGGACGGGGGATCTCCTGGCGTATGATCCCCATGGCTCTTGTATATAGTTGGGTTGGCAGGCCTAGGTGAGTTAGTTATGCGGTGTTTTCAGACTGCATTTTGTTACTTACTTGTTGCTCCGGTGAGTCTGCTTTGTCAATAGGTAAACTGATGTGAGGAGGTGGTGCCAGCCCTTATATACTGGTGACATCACAGCGATGAAGTTTCTCAGTCTCCAAAGCTGCTAGATGAGGTTGACAACCCCAGAGATTCCGGGACTAGACTGGAAGTACTCCAGGAACTACAATTAGCAGGTAAGTCTAATTTAATCTTCTCTGTCCTCATATGCTTCATAACGAAGACCGTTAACCATTTTAGTAGCCACCCTCTGCATCAACTCCAACATATTCTTTTGAAGGTGCGGTCTCCAGAATTGCACACGATACTCCAGAGCTTATACAGAGGCATTATCACCTCCTTTTTTCTGCTGACCATTTCTCTCCCTATACACCAAAGCATTCTTCTGGCTTTCGCAGTTGCCTTTTCTGCCTGTTTAGCTACTTTAAGATCGTTGGACACAATTAGGACTGGTAATGGGCTATGGGGGGGCTAAGACTGGAAGTGGGCTGATGGGGGGGTTAGGACTAGTAATGGGTTATGGGGGGGGGCTAAGACTGGAAATGGGCTGATGGGGGGGGGTTAGGACTGGTAATGGGCTGATGGGGGGTTAGGACTGGTAATGGGCTATGGGGGGCTAGGACTGGAAATGGGCTGTGGGGGGAGCTAAGACTGGAAATGGTCTGATGGGGGTTAGGACTGGAAGTGGACTGATGGGAGGTTAGGACTGGTAATGGGCTATGGGGGTGCTAAGACTGAAAATGGGGTGATGGGGGGTTAGGACTGGAAGTGGGCTAATGGGGGGGCTTAGGACTGGTAATGGATTATGGGGGGCTTAGGACTGGTAATGGGCTGCGGGGTTGCTAGGACTGGAAATGGGCTGAGTGGAAGGAGGGCTTGAACTGCAAATAGCTGATGGGGACGGGAGCTTGGAATGGAAATGGGCTGAGTGGAAGGGGGGCTTGAACTGCAAATAGCTGATGGGGAGGGGGCGTGGAATGGAAATGGGCTTTGAGGGGAGGGATCTAGGACTGGAAATGGGCTGAGTGGGGTGGGGCTAGGACTGGAAATGGGCTGATGGAGGGGCTAGGATAGGACTGGAAATGGGCTGTTGGAGGGTGCTAAGATTGGAAATGGGCTGTGGTGGGGCTTGGATTGAAATGGACTCACGGAGGAGCTAGAACTGGAAGTAGGCTCATGGGGGGGCTTGGATTGGAAATGGGCTGAGTGGAGGGGAGCTAGGATTTGACATGGGCTGATGGTGGGGCTAGGAAAGGACTAGAAATGGGCTGATGGGGGGCTTGGATTGGAAATGAGCTGATGGAGGGACTCGGATAGGACTGGAAATGGATGGGGGAGCTGGGCTGATGGTGGAGCTAGGATAGGTTTGGAAATGGGCTTATGGGGGGCTAGGACTGGAAATGGGCTGATGCGGGGACTAGAAGGGAGCAGATGCTGGGTGGGGCTGGAACTAGAAGGGAGCTGATGTTGGGGGAGGATTAGAATGAGTGGCCTAGTGGTTGGTGCAAGGTACTTCAGGCCGGAAGGTCGGGGGTTCAAATCCCACTAGAGGACAGCAACCTTGGGCCGGAAGGACTGGGGATTCTAGTCCCACAGGTGCTCCTTGTGGTCTTGGGCAAGCCACTTAACCCTCCATAGCCCATGTTCCCTGTAAAATAGTTATCTCCAAGTTATAATGCCCTGTTCAATGTAATTTCAGTTTGTTCAATGTAAACCGTACTGATGCAGAATAGCGGGGTTCTAAATGGGCAGTGTTTGTAGTAGTTCCTAATCTGCTTGATGGTTGGCACTGGATTATAGTAATGTAGAAATCTTTTAGTCTTTCTTTATCTATACACTCATTAAGAGGCATGTTTACTAAAAGTTAGTGTATGGTAACATTATGCAAATATTTATGCAAATGAGGCCCCGCACCGAGTCTCCGCACATGGCCCCGCACCCCCTTTGGGCCGCCCCTGAAGACACAGGTCATTCTGATAGCTCAACACTGGCCCAGACAGTCTAGTTTCTAGTCTTCTCATCTTCATTTCCGCACCTCCAGTTCAACTGGGGCAAGATCCACTTCTCAGGCAGGAGGAGGGCCTGATAAACTTCATTCTCAAAAGCCTATCCTTCACAACATGGAAATTGAGTGAGTGGCAATTGACTGACCATTTCCCCCTATCCTTAAAAAGTAAAGGACATTATCATGGTATCCAGTCCATCAACTCACAAGTTGTTTCAGCGCAAATGGCTTTGTTTTGTCCAGTGAGCAAAGTCTCATGAACAGGATCCATCTACCTGCCCAGTAATGCAAATCCTTTCTTATATCTTCCATCTCTTTGATTCAGGACTTAAAATGTCTTCAATCAAGATACAACTTGAAGCCATTTATTTTATTTATGTAACAGATTTTGGTATATCATTTTCTACAAGTCAAAACAGCCAAGTAGCGTTTGGAGAGGTTACAGTAAATAGCAGGGTGACAGAGACGTTACTTGGAACATCTTTTAAAGTCTGTAGAGAAAGTAAAGCAAGGTTATGCTATTGCAGGTATCTATGGTGGTGGGGTGGGAGGGATGCTCTAGGTTGGAGAGGGGTAGTTATGCTGTTGTGCACCGTAGTGCTCTTGGAAGAGATGTGGATTGGACACTTCGCAGAGTGGGGGGTAATGTGTTCCAGAGGGTGGGGGGGTGCATAGAGGGTGCAAAGGATCTTAAGCAAGCACATTGGCTGCTCTTTCAGATCTATGGTGGCAGGCTAAGATGATTTAATGTGTTCTGTCTGCATGGTCTAGTAGTGCTAGGGGTGCTAAGTGATGTTTGGAGCCGCTTAGCGGAGAGGCCATTCTGGGCTTTGTGAATGACGGTGAGGACTTTGAATTTAATTCGGGGAGGGGTGATGAGTAGCCAGTGGAGGGATTTTAGAATGGGGGTGACGTGTGAGTGTCTGGGTGCCCCAAAGATGGCATGTGCTGTGGTGTTTTGAACGAGCTGTTGCTGCCTATCATAACTGAATAGCGGGAAGACCTCTTTCTACAAATCACTTCATTTCCAGATTCATGAGTGGCCTTACGAACTCAAGGTCTGCCCTAAGGCTGCCTTCTCTTTGGGACCATTACCTTGTTTCTCCTAGCTCATGGAAAATCCTTTTGAGCCCCTTAGGACTGGCTTCACTGAAACATCTTACATGTAAGACCTTCTTTCTCAGCAAGAAGAATCAGCAAACTCCAAGCTCTTGTTCACTACCCATCTTTTACTCAATTCTGTCACAATCATGTTACTACTACTACTTATCATTTGTATAGCACTACAACACATATGCATCGCTGTACAGAGACATGTAAGAGACAGTCCCTGCTCATAAGAGCTTACAGTCTAGTCAAGTCAGACAACACAACAAGTGAGGACTAAGATGTATCCAGGGAAATGGTAAGGGTTCCTCAGACATGCCAAGTTTCTACCGAAGGTTGTCTCAGAATGCTATGTTCATCATTATTTATTTATTAAAGTAGTATAAAAACAGGTTAAATCGTGCAAAGTGGTTTACAGTGAACATTAACAGAACGATTGCATTATAATATGATAAACAAATAACGAGAAAATGGGGAGGGGGGAAAGGGAAGAGTAGGGGCATGTGGTATATGGTGGAGTGGGGGGAGGGGTGGTTATCCGTCACTGTCAGACTCAAAGTAATCAATGAATGTGTGTGTTTTTAGATTTTTTTCATAACTCCGATATGTTGTTGGCAGAACACAGGCGTTCTGGGAGGAAGTTCCATATTTTGGGTGCAAAGAAAGAGAAGGCTCTGTTGTATGTTTGCTGAGTGCTTTTGGTTTTGATCGCTGGGATATGAAGGAGATTCTGATTGTTGAGTTTGGAACTTTATAGATTAATTTTCATAGTTTGGTTGGGAGTTAGTTCTGTAGGAGTTTGAAGATGTTAATGACTGCCTTATATAAAATTCTTTGGGATATGGGAAGCCAGTGAATAGATTTTAATATGGGTGTGATTCAATCATATCTGGATGATCCAGTAATGATCCTGGCTGAGGCATTCTGAACCATCTGGAGGGGGTGAAGAGATTGTTTGGAGAAGCCTTGATACAGTATATTGCAGTAGTCCAAGCGTGGTATGATTATGGCTTTGCGTACTGATCTGTAGTTGTTATGATCCTGAAGCGGACACAGGTTTTGAAGAGTGAGTCGTTTGTGATAGGCAGTGTTAGTTTTCTTAATGTGGGTGAGCATGTCCAGGTTTTGATCTATCGTGATGCCCAAGTATTTGACTTCGGTTTTTATATCTAGCTCTCCTTTGAGTTTTAATTTGGTTGATGGGATGAATGTGGAGTCTTGTGTAATGTGGAGAGCTTTGGATTTATTGTAGTTTACTGAGAGGTTGAAGGTGGCAAATTAATGGATTATAGAATTGAGACATGAAGTAATGGCTGTGTAGTCCATTTTTTTCATGGAGAAGGGGGAGTAAATCATATCATCTGCATATATGAGTTTCACCAACCTTCTTTCTAGAATCTAAGTCTAAAACCTCGGAATCTTATCTATACTTCTTGGATTGCAGGCATACGCTTCTGTTTTACCTTCAAGCAACAGAATATTTAAGGAAAACTTAGCAGTTCCTTACTTTCAACTCAAATGACCCAGATAAACCGGCTTCGAAGTGAACTTTATCTCTCTGGGTGTCGGACTGCATTAACTTCTGCTGTATTCAAAGATGCCACTTCCAAGGACTATTGGTCCACACTAATTGAATCTCTCTGGCCAATTTATAGTGTGTCCCAAATCAGGATATCTGCAAAGCAGGCAGGTGGGCTTCCATTGCACACCTCAAAACATTATTGCCTGGATCAGTCTACAGTGCAGGATGCAGTCTTTGGACAGTCAGTCCTCAAAAACATGTTCACTTGCCCATAACCTTCTTTCCTCCACTTCCCAACTGGTCCTCTGGCTGCCTTTGAAAATCCAAATACGCATATATGGCCCTTAGCTCTGGATTTACTATAAAGTGTGTATTGCCCTGCTTGTCTATGGAGAAAGTGAAGTTGCTTATCTGTAACAGGGGTTATCTGCAGACAAGCAGGGGGATGCAGGCACACTCCATAGGTGTTATCCTCGATGGCACCAGTGTACCTGGCTCTCTCCTAGCTCAGAAAAGCCCTTTTGGACTTCTCTGAGCTTACATGCTCCATTCTTACCCCCAAAAAAACCATCTCTGTTTTTTCCTGACCACAAGCAGACTGCCACAGCTCTTCCCTCCTCCATCGGGTCTCAATTTCATCATTTTTTTTCTATCAACTTCTCCAGAGTTTTTCGACTCCACTTTAATTGCTTTCATTTTACTTAAATTTGTTTTCATTTTCTCCTTTCCGTTGGACAGTTGCGTCAGGCCCCCCATCACCACCAACACTCTCCTCAGCAAAAAAAAAAATGGCAACAAAATATTCAAAGAGGAAAAGCACCAACTGCTAGAATGCAGCTACTGTTGAGCAAAGCAACACTTCTCCGACACTCCAGAGCACTTGGCAGGCACAGCAGTACAGGAGCACTTATGCATGGCCTCCAGCACACTGTGCTTCGGTGCACCAATGAGCCCTTCCCCATTAGACCGAGACCAGCACAGTCGGGGCCAAATAGGCCAGCCACATGTCTGGATGCAGACTCCCTTTCAGTACTAGCTTCTTCAGTATTGGCCCAGAGCCTGCGTTCTAAGGCCAGCGGCTCCACACCATTCCCCCCCCCCCCCCCCAGCCGACACAAGTGGCATTGGAACTTAAATCTACATGTGGCAAAGTAAAAGTAAGTCAGAACACACAGCATCTGGTAAGGACAACACTGCCAGTAAACCTTTAAAAAGAAATCAGGGAAGCTAACAAAAGTTACAGCACAATAATAATAATGAGTGATTTCAATTACCCCAGTATTGACTGGATCAGTGTCACGGCAGGACGTGCAGGGAGATAGTTTCTAGATGAAATAAATGACTGCTTCTTGGACCAGCTGATTCATGAACTGACCAGAAGGGAAGCCATTTTGGACCTAGTCCTTACTGGAACACCAGATCTAGTGCAGGAGATAAGGGTGTTGGGGCCACTTGGCAATAGTGATCATAGCATAATCATAGCATAATTGCGTTTGATTTAATTAATGGAGGAGAGATGGTAAGGGAAGCCACAGTACTACCTTTTAACTTTCAAAAAGGAGACTATGATAAAATGAGGAAAATAGTTAAGAAAAAAACTAAAGGAGCAGTTGCAAAGGTTAAAGACTTACATCAAGCTTGGGTGTTGTTTAAAAATACTATCTTGGAAGCCCAGACCAGCTGTATTCCACGCTTTAAGAAAAGTGGAAGGAAGTCCAAAAAAATGCCAGCATGGTTTAAAGGTGAGGTCAGAGGCTGTTGCCAAAAAAACATCTTTCAGGAAATGGAAAAAAGAGCCAAATGACGAAAATGGGAAACAGCACAAGCACTGGCAAGTTACATGCAAGGCATTGATAAGGCAGGCAAAGAGAGAATTTGAGAAGAAACTTGCTGTGGAAGCAAAAATGCATAATAAAGACTTTTTCAAGTACATTCGTAGCAAAAAAACTGTGAGTGAGTTGAACGATTAGATGATAGAAGGGTAAAAGGGGCAGTAAGAGGGGACAAGGCTATAGCAGAGAGACTGGATGAATTCTTTGCTTCGGTCTTTACTGAGGAAGATGTAGGGATGTTACCCATGACTGAAGTGGTATTTAAAGGTGATACTGCGGAAGAATTGAAAGAAATATCTGTTCACCGGGAAGATGTATTACAACTATTTGATAAACTGAAGAGTAGCAAATCACCTGAACTGGATGGTATACATCCAAGGGTGTTGAAAGAACTGAAATATGAGATTGCAGACCTGCTATTAGTAATCTGTGAACTATCATTAAAATCATCTGCAATACCTGAAGATTGGAGGATCGCCAAAGTAGTGCCAATTTTTAAAAAGGGTTCCAGGGGTTATCCGGGAAACTACATACTGGTGAGCCTGATGTCAGTACTGGGAAAATGGTAGAAACCATCATAAAGAATAAAATTACTCAACATGTAGATAGTCATGGTTTAATGGGAAAACAGGAGATACAACTCTGTATAAAACACGTGAAAGTATCGTTGTCACACTCAAAACTTAGTGCATTCAGTAGAGAGTTCAACAGACAGCTTCAAGCATATTTAGAAAGCAACAAAAAGATCTCAGACTTAACGGGCAAACAACATGCTCCAGGCAGCAATAACTGTCAGAATATAGCCCTTCTTGCATCAATGACCTTAGATATTATGTTGCTGTGAAAAGAGGCTACCACTAACTCCTTTGGCACAAACAGTAAAAACTGTTTCACTTAACAAATTCATTCAAGCTGATATAGGAGGGTGGGTAGCAGGACTTAGCTTATAGAGTATTGCTTGAAATGCTGCTTTGCCATCATCTCATCCCCGCTTAAAACCCAACGCTCTCAATCGCGCTGTTATTGCGTTTCACCCGAGCAGGTTTCTTCAGGGGGTGACTGGCAGAGGATGGCTAGAACACTATAATGTAAAATACAAAAATGCATTAGTTGGTAAATAGCACATACTTTCATTACTGTGCTAAAAGAAGACATCCAGTATGGAGAGGAAGGTAAAACATATTGCTTACGGCAGATTGCAAAATACCCAAGCGTTACCAACTGCTGCTGGATGCCGCGCATGCGGACTACAAATTTATAGAATAAGCTGATTAGTCAATTAAAGGGCCAATAGGAAGTTACACACAAACTTCCCATTCAACCCGCACATTAAGGCCAAAAGGAGAAACTGAGCCAACCCGATGTATCCAACGTTGTTCATACCAAGACAGGGTACAGTCTCTAGTTTTACCTCGTTGTGCGGAATCAACTGCATCTAAACAAAAGCATTGTAGCTCTTGAAACGTATGATGGAAACAAAGGCAATGTTCCACAATCGGGGCTTCACGGCGTTGACATTTAAGCTGCTCATTGTACTTCATGCATTTCTACATTCGTGATATATTGTATCCTTTGCCCGTGTGGGCTAGCTTACATTGGTAAAACAACTCGAATGTTTAAAGTTCGGATGAATGAGCATAAGAGCAAGCTCCCTTCGGTCACTTCTTAATAATGGTTTATGGACCTTTCCTCCAGGAACTTGTCCAAACCTTTTTTAAACCCAGCTACACTAACAGCCTTTACTACATCCTCCGGTAACAAATTCCAGAGTTTGATTACACGTTGAGTGAAAAAATATTTTCTTTTATTAGTCTTAAATAGTTTACCCTGTAGCTTCATTGCATGTCCCCTAGTCTTTCTATATTCCGATAAGGTAAACAATCGATCTACGTTTACCCGTTCCACTCTGTTCATTAATTTATAGACTTCTATCATATCTCCCCTCAGCCGTCTCTTTTCCAGGTTAAAGAGCCCTAACCTTTTTAGCCTTTCCTCATAGGAGTATCCTTCCATCTCCTTTACCATTTTGGTGGCTCTTCTCTGAACCTTTTCTAAAATCGCTATATCCTTTTTAAGATACGGTGACCAGAATTGCACACAATATTCAAGGTGCGGTCTCACCATGGAACGATATAGAGGCATTATAATATCTTTTGTTTTATTTTCCATTCCTTTCCTTATCATACCTAGCATTCTATTTGCTCTCTTGGCTGCTGCTGCACACTGGGCCGAGGGTTTTAACATGGTATCCACAATGACGCCTAAATCTTTTTCCTGGGTGGTGGTTCCTAATGTGGAACCTTGCATCGTGTAACCATAGTTTGGGTTGTTCTTCCCTAGGTGCGTAACCTTGCACTTGTCCACATTAAATTTCATCTGCCATTTTGATGCCCAGTCTTCCAATTTATCAAGATCCTCTTGCAATTTTTCACAATCCTTTTGGGTTTTAACAACTTTAAATAGTTTTGTGTCATCTGCAAATTTGATAACATCACTCGTTATTCCAATTTCCAGGTCATTTATGAATATGTCAAAAAGCAGCGGACCCAGCACAGATCCCTGGGGTACACAACTATTCACCTTTCTCCATTGGGAAAATTGGCCATTTAGCCCTTCCCTCTGCTTTCTATCTTTTAACCAGTTCCTGATCCACAATAGTACACTGCCTCCTATCCCATGACTCTTTAGTTTTGCCAAAAGTCTCTGATGAGGGACTTTGTCAAAGGCTTTCTGAAAGTCCAGATACACAGTATCAACCGACTCACCTTGTCCACCTGTTTATTCACTCCTTCAAAAAAACATAACAGATTAGTAAGACAAGATCTTCCTTGTCTAAAGCCATGTTGGCTGTCTCCCATTAGGTCGTGACTATCTACATGCTGAGTAATTTTATTCTTTATGATGGTTTCTACCATTTTTTCCGGTACTGACGTCAGGCTCACCGATCTGTAGTTTCCCGGATCACCCCTGGAACCCTTTTTAAAAATTGGTGTTACATTGGCGATCCTCCAATCTTCAGGTATTAGAGATGATTTTAATGATAGTTCACAGATTACTAATAGCAGGTCTGCAATCTCATATTTCAGTTCTTTCAACACCCTTGGATGTATACCATCCGGCCCAGGTGATTTGCTACTCTTCAGTTTATCTAATAGTTGTAAGACATCTTCCCGATGTAGCGATATTTCCTTCAATTCTTCCGCACCTTTAAATACCACTTCAGTCATGGGTAACATCCCTACATCTTCCTCAGTAAAGACTGAAGCAAAGAATTCATTCAGTCTCTCCGCTATCGCCTTGTCGCCTCTTAGTGCTCCTTTAACCCCTTTATCATCTAATGGACCAACTGACTCTCTCACAGGTTTTTTGCTACGAATGTACTTGAAAAGCTCTTTATTTCGTGTTTTTGCTTCCGCAGCAAGCTTCTTCTCAAATTCTCTCTTTGCCTGCCTTATCAATGCCTTGCATTTGACTTGCCAATGCTTGTGCTGTTTCCAGGTTTCGTCATTTGGCTCTTTTTTCCATTTCCTGAAAGATGCTTTTTTGGCAACAGCCGCCTCTCTGACCTCACCTTTAAACCATGCTGGCAGTTTTTTGGACTTCCTTCCACTTTTCTTAAAGCGTGGAATACAGCTGGTCTGGCCTTCCAAGATAGTATTTTTCAACAACATCCAAGCTTGATGTACGTCTTTAACCTTTGCAACTGCTCCTTTTAGTTTTTTCTTAACTGTTTTCCTCATTTTATCATAGTCTCCCTTTCGAACGTTAAAGGGTAGTACTGTGGATTTCCTTACTATCCCTCCTCCACTAATTAAATCAAAGGCGATCATGCTATGATCACTATTGCCAAGTGGCCCCAACACCCTTATCTCTTGCACTAGATCTGGTGTTCCACTAAGGACTAGGTCTAATATGGCTTCCCCTCTGGTCGGTTCATGAACCAGCTGCTCCAAGAAGCAGTCATTTATTTCTTCTAGGAACTTTATCTCCCTAGCATGTCCTGCTGTGACACTGACCCAGTCGATGCCGGGGTAATTGAAATCACCCATTATTATTACTGCACTGTAACTTTTGCTAGCTTCCTTGATTTCTTTGAGCATTTCATCATCCATTTGTTCATTCTGGCCAGGCGGACGATAGTACACCCCCACTGCCATCGCCTTCCCCCTTTTACATGGAATTTCAATCCATAGAGATTCTACAGCAAATTTTGTTTCTTGCAAAACTTTAATCCTTTCTGACTCAATGCCCTCTCTAACATAGAGCGCAACCCCTCCACCAATTTGATCAGCTCTATCATTACGATATAGTTTGTACCCAGGTATCACAGTGTCCCACTGGTTGTCCTCCTTCCACCATGTCTCTGATATTCCAATCATATCTAACCTCTCATTTAGTGCTATATATTCTAACTCTCCCATCTTGTTTTTTAGACTTCTAGCATTTGCATACAAGCATTTTAGAGACTGTATTTTATTCATATTAATTTGGCTATTGGTAGACGTGGGTAATTTGGGATCTTTAAGCTCTGTCTGCTCCATACTCGAGGGCATTTGGGCTACTTTACTCTTTTTTGGAACCTCTCTGCTTTTTGTATTATCCTTCAAGGATACATTCTTCCGAACCATGCGCTCTTGGGCGACTGTCGGCTTTCCCCTATTATCTAGTTTAAAAGCTGCTCTATCTCCTTTTTAAAGGTTAATGCCAGCAGCCTGGTTCCATCCCGGTTAAGGTGAAGCCCATCCCTTCGGAAGAGCACCTCCTTTCCCCAGAATGTTCCCCAGTTCCTAACAAATCCAAACCCCTCATCTCTGCACCATTGTCTCATCCACGCATTGAGACTCCGGAGCTCTGCTTGCCTTTTGGGTCCTGCGCGTGGAACGGGAAGCATTTCGGAGAATGCTACCCTGGAAGTTCTGGATTTCAACTTCCTACCTAAAAGCCTAAATTTAGCTTCCAGAACCTCCCTACCACATTTTCCTATGTCATTGGTACCGACATGTACCAAGACAGCAGACTCCTCCCCAGCACTATCTAAGACCTTATCTAGGTGGCGCGTGAGGTCCGCTACCTTCGCACCAGGCAGGCATGTTACCAGGCGATCCTCACGTCCACCAGCCACCCAGCTATCTACATGCCTAATGATCGAATCACCAACTATAACTGCTGTCCTAACCCTTCCCTCATGGGCACTTGGCCCTGGAGAAACCTCCTCGGTGCGAGAGGGGTTTACATCACCTGGAGAACAGGTCCTAGTTACAGGATCACTTCCTGCCACACCAGGGTGATGCTGTCCTGTCACGTGACCTCTCTCCTCCATGGCAACAGGGATGCTGCCAGACTGGAGGTGGGACTTCAGGACTATATCCCTGTAGGTCTCGTCTATGTGCCTCTCTGTCTGTCTTATGCTTTCCAAGTCTGCTACTTTAGCCTCTAGAGAACGGACTTGTTTCCTGAGAGCAAAGAGCTCCTTGCACCTAGTGCACACGTAAGACCTCTCACCAGCTGGGAGAAAATCATACATGTGACACTCAATGCAAAAGACTGGAAAGCCCACATCCCGCTGCTGGACTGCTGTCTGCATCTTAGTTTTAAGTTTGTGTTTAGATCTTTAAGTTCTTTACGTACTAAAGGGTGCTATGGATATTTATACCACTAAAACTGTACCTTATAAGTTTAATATACCTTGTTCACCTGAAGCTTAATTAATCTCAGGTCCTTAGTGTATGACTGATTTGGGTAATGAGCTTCACCTGAGAGCACCTCCTGTCTTTTAAGTTGTGCAAGTACCTATAAAGCTGTGATTATCCCAGGGGAGGGTGGCTGTGGGGAGGGAGGGAGGGATATAACACTTATTAAAAGAGGACTGCTACACAGTACCCTGTCCTGTGCTGCTGAGGTAAGCTATATTCTGATTTGATTTAAATTATAGCTCTTTGCTGCAGCTAGGCTCTAACCTATTATGAAATTTAAACTACAACCTCTCTGCTGGATTCTAAATTTAACCAGAAAGCTCGCTTCTGTGTTTTAATTTGAAACTAAAAGTACTTAGCTGATGCTAGGCCCTGAGTGACTATGAAATTTAAACTACAAGCTCTCGGCTGGATTCTAAAGTTAACCAGAAAGCTCTCTTCTGTGTTCTAATTTGAAACTAAAAGTACTTTGCTGATGCTAGGCCCTAACCTATTATGAAATTTAAACTACAAGCTCTTTGCTGGATTCTAAATTTAACCAGAAAGCTCTCTTCTGTGTTTTAAATTGAAACTAAAAGTACTTTGCTGATGCTAGGCCCTGAGTGACTATGAAATTTAAACTACAGCTCTCTACTGGGTATGAAAGGTAACCAGAAAGTTCTCTTCTGTGTTTTAAATTGAATCTTAAACTGTTGCTACTAGGCCCTGACTGATTTAACAAAAAATAGTGGGTTCACAGATTAATTAGCTTTAAAAGAAAAAAAATTCCTTTCAGAAAAATTCCCAGAAGTATATACTCACAATTTCAGATTTCTCTCCAGAAGTAACAGCCCCCCTTTCTAGTCCTTCAAGACCTCCCTCATCCACCTGTTAGGTCAGGAGGTTACCATCCTTCTTGCCCAAGGGGCAAGAGAAGAAGTGCCTCTTCATCAACAGGGCACAGGATTCTATTCCCCTTATTTTCTTATTCCAAAGAAAACAGGGGGATACAGACCTATCTTAGATCTCAGAGAATTGAACAAATTCCTTGTCAAGGAGAAATTCAAAATGATTTCTCTAGGAGCTCTGCTTCCATACCTTCAAAGTCAGGATTAGCTGTGTTCTCTAGATCTCAAGGATGCGTACACTCATGTTCTCATCCATTCAAACCACAGAAGGTTCCTGCGGTTCCTTTTCCAGGGAAAGCACTACCAATACAGGGTGCTTCCTTTTGGTCTGGCCTCTGCACCAAGAGTGTTCACGAAATGCATGGCTGTGGTGGCAGCATTTCTACGCACTCTGGGAATATTCGTCTTCCCTTACTTGGACGACTGGCTCATTAGAGCTCCAACACAGTCAGAGGCCAAGACTTCCCTATTCTGCACAATGCGTATCCTTCAGTATTTAGGGCTGGTAATAAACATCCCAAAATCCAATCTAACTCCTACTCAGTCTCTAGAGTTCATAGGAGCCTTGCTGGATACCACAAGGGCAAGGGCCTATCTTCCCCAGGCCTGCTGCCTTCGCTTGGTGCAGTTAGCTTCTCAAGCAGTGCTAAAGCCCCTTTTAACTGCTTGAGAGATGTTACAGTTACTAGCCACATGGCATCCACTGTGCATGTGGTACCATATGCTCTCCTTCACATGAGGGCAGCTCAGTGGACTTTATCCACCCAATGGACCCAGGCATCAGACTGCCTGTCAGACAAAATAGCAAACACAAGTCGCCTCATTTTGTCTCTCCAGTGGTGGAAGTCCACTCAAAACCTATTGCTGGGGTCCCCCTTTCAGCGCAACCCCTGCCCCAAGTAACTCTTACAACAGATGCTTCTCCAATGGGTTGGGGAGCTCATCTGCAAGACCTCTCCACCCAAGGCACCTGGTCCCCACAGGAGAGTTGTCTACATATCAATCTCGTGGAGCTCAGAGCAATCTTCCTTGCTCTGCGAGTGTTCCACACCCTGCTCAGCTACAAGACAGTCCTTATTCAGACGGACAATCAAGTAGCCATGTTCTACGTGAACAAGCAGGGGGGAACAGGCTCTCTGTCGCTTTGCAACGAAGCTTTGCGACTGTGGGCCCTCGCCAGAGAGCATCATATTCATCTTCTGGCAGTGTATCTTCCAGGCATTCAAAACTCTTGAGCAGACAAACTCAGTCGAGTTCTGCAGACCAGGTAGCCAGGATTTTTCAACTTTGGGGAGCCCCGGACATAGACCTCTTTTCAAGTCCGTGGAATGCCAAACTTCCCCGCTTCTGTTCCAGAACTCCGGCTCAGGGAGCTCCGGCAAAGGATGCTTTCCTCCTTCACTGGGGTCAAGACTTCCTGTATGCCTTTCCACCCATTCCACTAATTCCCCAAACCCTGTTCAAGCTTCAGAGAGACAGAAGCCACATGATTCTCATAGCTCCACATTGGCCATGGCAAGTGTGGTACCCTCTGCTTCTACATCTCTCTCAAGCTCCCTCCCTGGAGTTAGGGTCTGCTCCAGATCTCCTATCTCAGGAGGACGGAATGTTATGGCATCCCAATCACCAGTGTCTGCATCTCAGGGCTTGGTTGCTGAAGGCCTAGATCTCCAAGATCATCTTTCTCAACAGGTGAAAGATGTTCTTTATGCTTCCAGAAAACCTTACACTAGACGTTCTTATGCTTTCAAGTGGAAGAGGTTTACTATTTGGTGTTCTGAAAAGGGTCTTAACCCCCTTGCCATACCTCTGGAATCTTTGCTGGAGTATCTCCTCCATTTGTCTAATGCAGGCCTTAAGACAAATTCAGTAAGGGTCCATTTGAGTGCTATTGCAGCTTCCCTTAAGCCTCTAAATGGACAACCTATTTCGTCTCATCCTCTTATAGCAAGATTCATGAGAGGCCTCCTTCTAACTAAGCCTCCCATTAGACCACCTCCGGTGGCATGGGACTTGAACCTGGTTCTTGGTCAGCTCATGAAGCCGCCTTTTGAACCTTTGGCTACCACCTCCTTGAAATTTCTTTCTTGGAAGGTTATCTTTCTCATTGCAATCACATCAGCACCCCGCATTAGTGAATTGCAAGCACTAGTAGCTAATCCACCTTATACAAGGTTCCATCATGACAAGGTAGTCCTTAGGACTCATCCACACTTTATGCCTAAGGTGGTCTCGCCTTTTCACCTCAACCAAGAGGTCTACCTACCTGTCTTTTTTCCAGGACCTCATGCATCAAATGCAGAGAGGAATCTTCATACCTTGGACTGTAAAAGAGCTCTAGCTTTTTACTTACAGAGGACACAGCAACATAGGAAGTCCTCTCAACTCTTTGTTGTTTTTGATCCTTCTCATTTGGGACTTCCAGTTTCCAAGAGAACACTATCTAACTGGATTGCTCAGTGTATTTCTTTCGCCTATCAGAGTAAGAACCTTTCTCTGGAGGGCCATGTCACAGCTCACAATGTGAGGGCCATGGCAGCCTCAATGGCTCATCTAAACTCTGTATCTATTGGCGACATCTGTCGAGCAGCCACTTAGGCCTCGGTTCATACCTTCACAGCCCATTACTGCTTGGACAAGGACTCCCGCCGGGATGCCTTGTTTGGTCAGGCTGTTCTCAAACACCTGTTCCATACCTAATCAACTCCTACCCACCATCCCTGGTAGGATGCCAGAGATCCATGGGGGGAAGTGGAGCCCTTCTCAGGGACACACAACTCCTGGGGTCTCTCCCTGGCACCTAAAGCTAGGGAGTTCCCATATGTGATGACTACATTCCTGCTTGTTCCTGGAGATAGCATAGTTACTCACCTGTAACAGGTGATCTCCTTGAACAGCAGGAATTTAGTCCTCACAACCCACCCACCTCCCCTAGGAGTTGTATCTCTCTATCTCTTTCCTTTCCCTCTCTCTCTCTCTTTGTCTCAGCTTTAAAACTCAACTGGAGAGAGGCAGTTGGGAAAGGCGGGAAGGCAGCACGCAGGCGCCGTGGGATGCTTCCAAAAGCTTTCTGATTGGACGCTGGGGAGCGTTCCCGCGCAGGCTCCGTCGGTACTGATGATACCCCATATGTGAGGACTAAATTCCTGCTGTTCCCGGAGATCACCTGTTACAGGTGAGTAACTATGCTTTACCCTCCAATGCTTTGAAAGAAAAGGCCTGCCAATCTACTTCCGGCCATACCTTGCCAAGAAAGCCCAGAGTCTGCTGGGTTGCCAAGGGTCGGCATTGACCTCACAGCACTTAAAAACAAAGCAAAAAAAAAAATCTAAAATCATGTTAGGTTAGATTAAAATGTAAGAGGACCTAAAATCAGAGATAAAATAAATCTAAAATTGTATCCAAATGTCTCAGTATTAGAGCCCATACAAAGTTAAACTTTAAAAAAAAATCTGAGAAAGCTGTACCTACATGACCAAGTGCAGGGCTCTGACAACACCCACATCCAAATGATCAACTCTCCTTGCCCTGACACACAGTTAAGCTGACATGGTCCCAAGTCTTTCCAAGGCACAGGGACAGTGCCCTCTATGCTCACTCCCTTTCAGAGGGCACTTTAGATCTGCTGGATTAACTGCCCAAAGTTTTATCTCCTTGCACCTCAAAAGGAATGCACTCTATTATCAATACATTACCTTCCAAAATTCCAGTTCAGTGAATGTGAATTACTCCCTGGTGCATGTTTTGGCTAAGTGAATCAGTCTCTTTTCCAACGGTTGATCAAAGAAAGCCGTGCATCTGACCCACAGGACTCATAGCCATCTAACACCTTATCACCAATCCATCTTCGCTCTACCACAGCAATGACACCTGAGTTGCGAGGGCTATCAATTAGTAACCTGCATATCACTGCCTTTGCACCCTCAGCTTGAGAGTCACCCATCTCTTTGGCTGTTTATATCATGCTTGTCCATGAAGAAAGTGAAAAAACAAACTCCCAAAATAACGGTAGTCCTATTTTCAACAAATCACCTCAAAGACACCGTGTAGACCCTCTTTTACATAGTTGATTCACTTTTTTTGTCGGCCATAAACCGTAAAGGATAGGTACATGAAACCTCCCCTAAACACGATACATGACCCTTTTATTCAAAATTAAATTTTTAATTTTTAAAAAAACATTATCCGTGCATAAATAATCATGCTACTATGTACACATCAGCAATCTCTTGTGTGATATTCTTTGGTCTCCAGATTAATAGGGAGTCTAATGAGAACAAATCCTTCATTTGCACTTAGGAAATCTCCCTCTGAGATGAACAGCCCTTAAATGTATCTCCTATAAAGTGTTGATTTTAATTATTATTACCTTATCCAAGAAATTCAGCAACTGAGCCCTCTTATGCTCCCTTCTGTACAAGCAACTTTAATCCTAACTGGGTTCTACACACTTACCAAAGTTCTTTCCAAGACTTCTATTTAATTCATCTCAACCAAGTCATAATTCTACACATTTTCTTCCAAAAACCTCAATCATATCCAATTGAGGAAGCTCTCCACACCTTGGCCTGCATGCTGGCCATATTGTACTACTATCGATACTCTAATTAATACATGAAAATGCTCTTAGCTATTGACGTTGTTAGCTTCACTGAGTTAAGGGGGTTTGAGCCTTCAAAAGCTAGTAAAAAAAATATTGATTCCAATAAAAAGGTGTTGACTTATATTTTCCTTTTGTTTTACTTTTTACTTTTTATCCCAAGACCAAGCAAGCATCAGTGTCACCAAATATGTAATCTCAAACAGAGTGACAAACTGTTATTTTCTGCTATAAGCATGCAGTTATTCACTCTCTAGAAAGTATTGGGGCTCATCAGCTCTGCTCCAAGTTGGCTTCAATTGCTATCTTGCAATCTTCAATAATGAATATGTACATAATTTATTTATTTATTTATTTACATTCTCTTATATACCGCGCTATTCTGCATCAGTGCGGTTTACATTGAACAAACTGAAATTACATTGAACAGGGCATTATAACTTGGAGATAACTATTTTACTGGGAACATGGGCAATGGAGGGTTAAGTGGCTTGCCCAAGACCACAAGGAGCACCTGTGGGACTAGAAACCCCAGTCCTTCCGGCCCAAGGTTGCTGTCCTCTAGTGGGATTTGAACCCCCGACCTTCCGGCCTGAAGTACCTTGCCCCAACCACTAGGCCACTTCTCAGCTCCAAGTTGCAGCACCCTGCGATAGCTGCCAGCGGGCATTAAAATACTGTAAGCTGTTGCGGTGTGCCTTGCATACACCTTTGAATATCCCAAAGAGTCAATAATTGCCATTGCACTACCTCTGCTGATGGAAAGCTGTACGGACAATTCTCGACTCGTGGTGCGCCGATACACATGAATAATGTCATCAGCACACTGCAACTTGTCTGGACTGGTGGCTGAGGCAGGATGCCCAGACCGCGGCCGATCTTCCAGTTCCGTTTTACCACTTCCTGAAGCCTTTACTCTCTTCGCCCATCGTCCAATGGTGCTCCTATCTACCACAGAACTTCCATACACAGCATACAACCATTTGTGAATGTTTCTCACACTTTCTTTCTCCTCCACCAAGAATTCAATTACAGCTCATTGTCTGTACCGTGTGTCACTCACAGACGCCATTTGAAGGATCACTACCACCTCGCTATTTGTCGGACGACTGTAAAATTACACACATATGTCCTTTGAATTTCCAGTTACTACCCTTTCATTTTCACACCTCTGTCTTCATTCTGGACTGAGAAAAAACATGTGGGGCATTACTTTCTGAGTAATCCTCGTATATATGTTCTTTGACCCAAAACAGCTTGTAGAGTTCTTAACTACTAGAGAAGAAGGTTCAGTTCAGGATGTCGTCCCTTCCCATATGGCTGACGTTTAAGTCTCCGCCTGCTTGTTTATTTCTTTTTAGTAGCCTTCTGGTGGGATTCTGTAACGGCTAAGGTTTTTCTTGGTACCTCCCCATATTTCCTTATATTTGTGGACTAATATTTGGAGGTTTACCTTTTTCCTTTGTAAATGTCAATTTGTTTATATAATTATGTACTCCTTTTCCTTCATTCATTAATATTTTGGATGTGTATGTTATAGTTCTCAATTAGAAATAAAATTTTAAAAAAAGCAATGTCTGGCAGTTTTAGAATTTACATTTAAGATATCCTCTAAACCAGTCCTTGCAATGGTTGGGAGACCTGTGTACCTGTGCCACTGGGGCTGTGGCATTAGCCTTCATTCAATGCTACAGAAAGATCCCCTCCCCTATCCCCAACACCATGGGCTAAAGACCATGATTCTTTCTAGAGACAGGTATGTGTGCATCCTAAACTGGGTTAGTAGATTGTGGTTTTAAAAATAAAGGTTGTGATACCCACCCTCACAGGGGCTGAGAACACTGTGTATAGCATTCTTAGCCCCTGCCAGCCAGAAAAACAAAAAACAGGATTGGAAGTCATAGCCATATCTCTCATATAGAAGTGCACAACACTGTCATCAGGCTAGTCCTAGGGCTCTTAATTATTAATAGCATTTTTTGCTTGTAAAACCAGCACCACAGCTAATCATCTTTGGTGTTCTTGCGCTTGCCCACTCAGGGCAGAATCAGTAACTAATAGGCTGTTTCTTGAAAGCCTTATATCTGGCTTACAAGATGGCACACTGTTAAGGAAATAGCGGAGGGTAGGACTTGGGGACAAATAAGCAGCCGTTTGATGGTGTTCTCTAAACTGTTTCCACTCTAATTGTGATTTAGTCTGAGAAGTGGAGGAGTGTGTTTGAATATTTAATGCTCAAGACTGATCTGTACTTTTCTGGTTTTATGATGAATCACTTGATGGATCGATAAACATGTCTGTCTTTGGTGTTTGAATTATGCAGATATTCCTTAACTTTCTTTGACCTAGCGGGCAGTAACCATTCTGTTGCCGAAGCTCTCCTGATTTTCCTGGAGGCCCTGCCAGAGCCTGTTATATGTTACGAGCTGTACCAGCGTTGCCTGGATTGTTCACATGACACTCGGCTCTGCAGACAGGTACTTAAACTTCACTCTCACAGTTTGGAATTCCCTATAGACGTCCTCAGGAGACAGTACCACATTCATCTTTTGAACCAGATGGCAAATCTTAGGAATCTTGTCAGAGATCTAATTACATTTTAAGCTAGGAAGCAACTATTGTTACTGTCAGTCTAATTTCAAGCGTTCAAAAAGCAATCATTTTAAAAACGGTGATGTTTTCTCTTGAAACTAGTGAAAAATTATACTTTTAAAAAGTTGCCTTGCATTTAATTCGGCATATTTCAAAGTTCCAGTCGATATACATGTATGTTTCAATATCCTCCTCTGCTTCCAAAAATGGAGGGTTTTTTTGCTTCCGTCATGTTCTGTGACCTCGTCCATTGGAGCTCTTTGCCTTTTCCTTTCTTTTAGATGTGCTTAAAAAGAGTAGGTGGGAACAGGGATGGGGTGTGGCTGTGTGACATGTAAGAAGGAAATAGGATACATATTTTATATTCTGAGTGAGAAAAATGCATCAAGAAAAGCATCATTAGAGAATACATCCTTATGTGACTCAGAATTCACTTGTACCCTTACCTTTTTTGTGTAAAAATATATGGTGGATATTCAAGAACAAACTGAACTTATATTCTTAAATACACTGATGGCATGAAAGTCAGTCCTTATGTGCATGCCACATTCTTCAAAGTGGTGCATGATAGCTTATTTTTAAAACATTTCCTGTGCCACAAAATTTAAATAACTTTTACACTTCAAAAATCACACAAAGCAGGGGTGACCTGCACAGAGCTGCAGTTACATCCCAGAGTAAAAGCACAAAGTAGGGATAATCTGCAAAGAGCTGCAAATCTCCAGGAACAAGCAGGAATGTAGTCTTCACATATGGGGTATCGTCGGTACCGACGGAGCCTGCGCGGGAACACTCCGCAGCGTCCAATTAGGAAGCCTTTGGGAGCACCCCACAGCGCCTGTGTGCTGCCTTCCCTCCTTTCCCAACTGTGTCTCTCCAGTTCTTTGTTTTCCGCGGAGCCGGCACGTCGCACTTCCTGTCACCGCAGAAAGTATCCTATTTTTTATTCTTTTTTGTGGTCGCGTCTGCCTTCCTTCAACGCTACACCGGTACTGCCGGTTCTTTCTTTCTTTTCCTTAAAAAAAAAAAAAAAAAAAAAAAAAAACTTTTCCTGGAGTCTTCCAGCTTTTTTCTCCTCTGGTGCCATGCGCCATTTTGGGCACTAGGCCGAATTTTCCTCCACACTGGAAAAACCCACTTCGGGTTTTAAAAAGTGTTCCAAGTGTGGCGGTACCATCTCTGTCATCGACACCCATGAGTTGTGCCTCAAATGTTTAGGTCCTGACCACTCTATCTCCGAGTGTGTTGCCTGTGGGATGATGTCGAAGAGGGGTCGGCAAAACCGAGCTGCTAAACTTAGCACCCTTTTTCCCTCCGATGCAGCATCTGTGGCATCAACGTCTTCCAGGGCTTCGTCTTCCTCCCATGGATCTCAGGTAACTAAACATAAGTCTAGCCGGTCCTCAAAGGGTAGATATCTTTCTAAGTATCGAGATGCCTCTGGCGTTGCCCTTGAGGGACTAACACTGGCAAAATTGCCCCGGCGGGAGGCTTCGGCTTCCAAAGCATCATCAGGGCTCCAGGATGTTCTTGAGGCCCCAACCTCGGTAGAACTACTGGTGCCATGCTCTGGGGTACCGGCCGCTTGGTCCGGTACCGATACCCAGGCATCGGCGGCATCGATAGACCAGAGATTCTTGGCTATTGAACGCAGTCTGGCGGCTCTTCTCTCGGCATCGATGCCCCCGAAACCGCTTCAGACAATTCAACCGGTACCGGTACCGGCACCTACATCGGTACCGGGACCGGCACCTACATCGGTACCGGGACCAATTGCATCGACGTCGGCAGGTGGACTACCAGTACCAACGCATGCTGTGCCCTCCGGTACTGACAAGTTGGTACCGGACCCTGTCGATACCGACTTCAATCGATACCGGTATCGTTCGCTGCACGATTACCCGGACAGGAGATACTTTAAATCCTCCGATGAGTCTGAAGATTCTGACAGCTCTGTCGATACCAGAGTATTTCTTCCTGAGGATTCTTCCTCTCCTAAACATAAGATGTCTCCTCCAGAGGATATATCCTTCCAGGATTTTATCCGGGATGTGGCTCAAGGTCTTTCCATCACAGTGGCTCCTGAAACAGAGCCTAGGGCGAAGGAATTGGAGACTTTACAGTATCCTAAAGCTCCCAAAGAGGCAGCTACTTTGCCTATTCATGAGATCTTGCATGATCTCATGCTAAGGATGTGGAAAATACCTCTCACCACTTCTCCTCATTCTCGTAGGCTCGATACCATGTATCGAGTTCCTCCCTGTCCTGGATTTCAAAAAGCTCAGCTGCCCCACCATTCCATGGTGGTGGAATCAGCTATGAGAAGAATCAAGAGTGCAAAAAGACATGCATCTAATCCTTCAGGACGCGAATGTAGAACTCTTGATGCTTTTGGGCGTCGAACCTTCCAGGCCTCTATGCTTTCTGCCAGATTAGTTCCTACATTTTATATATGGGAATGTTCCTTAAGGATGTTACAGGAGATCTAGAGCTTATGAGCCCTCTCCTTTCTGATGATAAGAGACAAGATTATCTTGCACTTATCAAACATGCTCAGGATGTTTCCAAATTCGTAAATCGTGCAGCTTTTGATTGTTTTGCGTGCATATGCAGAACTTCTGCTATTGCCATAGGCACACGTAGGATTGCCTGGCTCCAGGCATCTGACTTGGAACTTTGAGTACAGGACAAATTGGGGAATATTCCTTGCACAGGAGAGAATCTCTTTGGCAAAAATTGGCAAGAGAAAGCTAATGAACTAGATGCTGATAATCTCACCTTGGATAGATTATCAAAATCTACAGCTGATCCTGCAAGGAAAAAGTCCTACAAAAAACCATTCTTCACTAGAAAGAAGTTGTTCTACCCCTCCTATACCCAGCAAGGGCATCATTCAGGTCAGTCTACCCAAAAGGGTCAGCAGCAACCTAAACAAAGAAAAACAAAGCTGCTAAGCCTCAACCGGCTCAGCAGACTCAGCCTCCACAGGGGCTTTGACTCCCATCTAGAGAACTTTATCTTCCTGGCCCTAAACGGGCCAGAGCCTTCCACCATTCCAGGAAGGTTATGTTATTTTGCCCCCAGATGGGGGCAGATAACAGCAGAAAGTTGGACTCTGTCCATTGTAAGAGAGGGATACAAGCTTCACTTCCTCAACATGCCCCTCCTACAGTGGTAAGACAGTTCAATTCTCAGACCTCTCTCAACTCCCAGTTAGATCACGAGGTCAGTCTGCTTCTTGCCCAAAGGGCAATAGAAGAAGTACCTGGAGGGCAACATAGATGAGGTGTGGGTGTGGCATACGTTCCATCCTACGTGTTTGGTAGTTGGGATCCCCGTGGCACCTTCTCCATGAGCCATGCCGGATTGGAATGAGGTTGTGGGAAGACGTAAGGGCCTGTGTGCCATGTGCTAGGGCCGGGATAATGCAGCAGCTGGCAAGGAAATGGGGGCACAGGGACGTGATGGGTAGTAGCCTGGTGCCTGGGTGAGTCAGGAGCTATGCTCAGTGAACGGCTTTACTGTGCTAAAGCAGTGGTAGAGGCTACATTCAAGCAATTGGTATATCGGGTTCGAGTTATTCTGACCAACAGCAAAATCCAGGTTCGAGTTATTCTGACCAACGGCAAAATTCAACCTGGTTGGCTTCGAGGCGGACATCTCCTGGTACCTGCCAGTACTGATCCAGTGTTTCTGCTACCACATTAGCAGCGTTTCTACAGGATTGATGACGAGTCCCTCCGGAGCTCCCGCTCTAGCCGACCATCCTGCTTGACATCAGGCTCCGCACCCCCGTCCAAACCTTTTTTAAACCCAGCTACACTAACAGCCTTTACTACATCCTCTGGTAACAAATTCCAGAGTTTGATTACACGTTGAGTGAAAAAATATTTTCTTTTATTAGTCTTAAATGGTTTACCCTGTAACTTCATTGCATGTCCCCTAGTCTTTCTATATTCTGATAACGTAAACAATCGATCTACGTTTAGCCGTTCCACTCCGTTCATTAATTTATAGACTTCTATCATATCTCCCCTCAGCCGTCTCTTTTCCATGTTAAAGAGCCCTAATCTTTTTAGCCTTTCTTCATAGGAGTATCCTTCCATCCCCTTTACCATTTTGGTGGCTCTTCTCTGAACCTTTTCTAATAATGCTATATCCTTTTTAAGATACGGTGACCAGAATTGCACACAATATTCAAGATGCGGTCTCACCATGGAACGATATAGAGGCATTATAATATCTTTTGGGTTTTTTTCCATTCCTTTCCTTATGATACCTAGCATTCTATTTGCTCTCTTGGCCGCCGCAGCACACTGGGCTGAGGGTTTTAACATGTTATCCACAATGATGCCTAAATCTTTTTCCTGGTTGGTGGTTCCTAATGTGGAACCTTGCATCGTGTAACTATAGTTTGGGTTGTTCTTCCCTAGGTGCATAATTTTGCAGTTGTCCACATTAAATTTCATCTGCCACTTTGATGCCCAGTCTTCCAATTTATCAAGATCCTCTTGCAATTTTCTACCATCCTCTTGGGTTTTAACAACTTTAAATAGTTTTGTGTCATCTGCAAATTTGATAACCTCACTCGTTATTCCCTTTTCCAGGTCATTTATGAATATGTCAAAAAGCAGTGGACCCAGCACAGATCCCTGGGGTACACCACTATTCACCTTTCTCCATTGGGAAAATTGGCCATTTAGCCCTACCCTCTGCTTTCTATCTTTTAACCAGTTCCTGATCCACAATATTCTCAAATTAACACTTATTAAAAGAGGGCTGCTACACAGTACCCTGTCCTGTGCTGCTGAGGTAAGCTGTGACCAACTTCCTTGCTTGGAAGTTAAGTCCTTGCTTGGATAGAAGGAGTCTTTCAGAATGGCCTTTGGACCTGCCACCTGGTGTTAACACCTATTGAAAATGTTTCACAGGTCTCTTGTCCCCTAGGTAGAAGGCCTCTTTGTAAAGGTCTCTTGAAGACTTTATTTGTTGCTCAAAGAGTACTGACCCTGTTTTGCCTTTTATGCTAAGTTATATTCTGATTTGATTTAAATTACAGCTCTTTGCTGCTGCTAGACTGACTTATTATGAAATTTAAACTACAAGCTCTCTGCTGGGTTCCAGATTTAACCAGAAAGATCATCCCAGGCCCACTCATTAAGCACAGAGTCCGTAAAACCAATTGAGGACAATGTATCAAGGAGAAGGTGGTAATCAACAGTGTCAAAAGTAGCAGAAAGCTCAAGAAGGATGAGAATAAATTAAAAGCCCTTGGATTTAGCCAGAAACAAGTCACTGGAGACTTTAGCAACTGCCGTCTCAGTAGAATGTAGGGGATGAAAGCCAGATTGAAGTGGATCCAGCAGGACTTGAGAGGAGAGAAATTCAAGACAACGGCGGAGGACTGCACGCCCAAGAAGTTTGGAAATGAAGAAGAGAGATGGGTAGATAATTAGAAGGACGACTAGGATCAAGAGAAGGTTTCTTAAGGAGAGGTGTGACCACAGCATGCTTGAAGATTGCTGGGACAGTAGCAGTGGAGAACAAGAGGTTGAAAATATATGAGATGGAAGGGATGACAGAAGAGGAAATGGAGTTAAAGAGACTGGTGGGGATAGGATCAGAAGAGAAAGTAGTAGGTTTAGAGGAGGAAAGAAGATCAGAGATTTCCTCTTCAGAGATCTTAGAAAAGGATGAAAGGGTAACATAGATTGAAGGGAAAAGTTGGTATTGAAATGTTGGAAAGGCAAAATATTACCACAATGTGAGAGTCAGAAGAAAAATGAATCTGTATGTCTTCAGCATAAATGTACAAACTACTGCCAAGAGAATTGAATCTGTTTGCAAGTCCACTAAAGAAGAGCGGGACCTAGGCGTGGTTGTGTCTGATGATCTTAAAGTAGCTAAACAGGTGGAAAAGGCGACAGCAAAAGCTAGAAGGATGCTTGGGTGCATACGGAGAGGAATGGCTAGCAGAAAAAAGGAGGTGATAATGCCTCTGTATAAGTCTTTGGTGCGACCTCATTTGGAGTATGGTGTGCAATTCTGGAGACCGCACCTTCAAAAGGATGTGAACAGGATGGAGTCGGTGCAGAGGGTTGCTACCAAAATGATTAATGGGCTTCATTATAAAGCATATGAGGACAGACTTAAGGATCTTAATATGTACACCTTAGAGGAAAGGCGGGATAGAGGTGATATGATTGAGATGTTTAAATACCTCCGTGGCATAAATGTTCAGGGAGAGAGCCTCTTTCAATTGAAAGCAAGTTCTGCTACGAGGGGACATGGGATGAGGGTGAAGGGAGATAGATTCAGGAGTGATATGCGGAAATATTTCTTTACGGAAAGAGTAGTGGATCCGTGGAATAGTCTCCCAGTGGAGGTGGTAGAGATGAGGACAGTAACTGAATTCAAGAAAGCATGGGACCAACACAGAGGTTCTCTAAAGGCAAAAAGTGGACTGTTGTAGTTGTTATGGAAGGACAGACTAGATAGGCCATGTGGTCTTTTTCTGTCGTCATATTTCTATGTTTCTATGTTTCTAAGTGGGGTTATGAAAAATATTAAACAGGGTAGGAGCTTGAAAGGAACTCTTAGAAACCCCACAGATATTTCAGAGAGAGAGTACTAGCAGACTTGATAAGACCAATCCTTGAAAATAAAACTAGAACCACCGTAATCTGGGTCTTGTCCTGTGCTCTAAGTCAGAGCAAGAGCAGAATGATCTATGAGATTGAAAGCTGAAGAAAGGTTTAAAAAGACCAGAATTACTGTTTTGTTTGAAACTAAGGCAAGGCTGATTCCATTAAGCACACCTGTTAAGAGATCCAGTGCTGTGACTTTTCCAAAAGCCTGATTGCCATAGATATCAGCACCATGGTCTTCTCCAGAAATTGTATTAGCTGCTGAAGAATTTTTATTTATTGTATTGCAGCATTTGATATACTGTTCTCCACATTTGAAAATGGTATCGGAGCGGTTTGTCATCCTATGTGCATCAGAACAAAGGCAATAAATTAAAAATCAGAAATTAAAATTATAGATTGCAATGCATCATAAGGAAAAAAAGAAGACGCCTAAGCAACGTAGTGAAAAAGGAAGGGAGAGGAATAGCACAACATTAACATCCTGTTACTACTGTGAAATAGAATCCACAAGGGTATAGGGGTGGGAGTTAGTAGCTAGCCTCTGCTGAATCTGTATCTTTGGAAAGATTGTCCAAAAAGCTAGGTTTTTAATCCTAATTTAAACTTTCCTACTGAGTTCAGTTCTAAGATGCATGGCTAGGATGTTCCATAATAAGGGTGCCTGACAAGAAAAGTAGAATTGTTTGCATGTTTCAAATTTTACAACTTTAGATAATGGTATGGTTAATGAGTGGGCCTGGGATGATCTTAAAGAGCAAGCTGTGTTATAAGGGGTGAGCAGCGTATCCTGATATAGTGAGATGCCGGAAGTATCTGGGTTAACACAAGTAAATTGCATTTAATTCTGCTCATGGCTGGTAACCAGTACTACTCCATTAGTAATGGTATAATGTGATCTTATACTTTTGCATTATAAAGCATCTTGATTATGGTATTTTGTAACATTTGAATTTGCTTTAACCAAATAAAAGGAACACCTATCAGCAGAGAGTTAGCATTACCAATTTGATTCATAACCATTGAGCGAAGCAACGTTTTAATGGTTGTACTCTCTAAACTTAAAGACAAGCACCTACTTTCCTCAAAGTATGGAAAGTTTCTGTGCTAACATAGAGGTATTTGATATAAAAGACAATACACAGTCTCATATAACCCCAAGTGAAAGTACTGTCTCTTTATTTGGAATAGACATTCCTATAGAGTGGGAAAGATTTATTCTTTGTAAACCATATGGCCACCAACGTTGATGTATTAAATTTCAGGTTATGAGAAATAAGCAAGTTGCAAATGACCAGTAGCCCTTCATCAATCTGTTTCTCGAATTTAAGAGCTCAGTCCTTGTTTGCCAGCACAATCTGTAGGTCATCAGAATAGGAATAAATACTCATACCATAACTTTGAATGACAGTAACAAGAGGTGATAAGAAGATGTCAAAGAGAATTGGGGCCAGTAACAAACCCTGTGGTATATCGCTTAACCATTCAAGTTAAGCTAAAGAAACAATAAGATACCTTGGAGTTACATTGGACCAACGTCTGGATATGAAACATCACATAAATAACATAGTCAAAGCTGTATACTTCAAAATACGCTCGCTTAGGCATATGCGCTCCATGTTGGACCCGGATGACTTCCGAACCATATACCAAGCACTAATCCTGCCACACTTCGACTTTGCAAATGCCATATTACAAGGTCTCCCTCAATCCACTCTTAGCCCATTACAGATGGCCATGAATGCCGCAGCAAGAGTCCTCTACGGAGCCTCCAGAAGCGATCACGTAACTCCCATTCTTAAACAGCTTCACTGGCTCCCCATCCATGGGAGGATCATCTTTAAAACCCTAGTCCTATCATTCAAGGCAATCAAGGGTATCTCATCCTCCTCACTCACAGATCTGATTCACACTGTACCCCCCAACAGATCCAGAAGAACATCAGCCGTAAACCTACTGACAACCTCGAAGGCGTTGACAAAGTGCAACATGACAACCTCAAACAGAGCCTTCAGTTTCTATGTACCCAAATGCTGGAACGCTCTACCCTCCGACATAAGGGCCATTACTGACCTACTCCAGTTCAGGAAGGCACTCAAATACCACCTCTTCCTTCAATACTACCCTACCAGCAATTGAACCAGAGGAAGTGACCCACTCATGAACACACCATGCCGTTCTTGATATTATTAAGACTCTATTCTGTTCTATGTAATTATCTCATGTATATAGTTTACCCCGGTTCTCCAAGTTTGTACTCCTGTTCGATGTAAACCAAACAGCTTGTTGTTATGGTCTTTATGTTATAATGTAAACCGCGCTGATGCCGAATAGTGCGGTATATAAGAACTTGTAATAAATAAATAAATAAATAAGTTAACCCTGAAAGAGTAATAACAAAAGTGAGAATGGAATCAGTCTAGGGTCATGTTCACTAAGCTTTGCTAGAAAGGGAAGATTAGAAACTGGGTAAAAATCAGATAAAATAAAGAGATCTTTATTAGATTTTTTTGAGAGCAGGCCAATGATGCCAGGAAATGTTATTTATGCCTTTGCTGCTTCACATGTCAGCACTGACATTTCCACCTAGTGCAATCCCAAAGACCAATCTTAACGAATACTGGTCTAACATCCAACATGTTAAAAAGTTATTTTTGTCAGACCCAATAATGAGGTTGCTATAGATCAGTGTCTTCCAACAAGTCCATTTTCTCTTTTTTAAAAAGTGACCTCAAAGTGCTTTTCTAAAATCCCATTCCAGCCAAAAAAACACTTACGCTTTTCAAACTTACCTTGTTATAGTTCTGCTTCAAGGCAATTACTTCTACGGATGGGTTTCTTTATCCATTTCTTCACTGCATGAAATCTTCAATCCATTCTGGAGCTCAATCGGCTATAAACGTAATACGGTTGTGGAGTCTCTTTAAATCCACTAACTCCTCCCATAGGATGACGTAAGGGAAGTCCTTCAGCATAAAGTATACCATTTGATTTGGGACACAGAAATCAAAAAAGGTAAAGAACAAACCAGAGGCTCAGCAGACAAATCAGTACTCCAGTCACCATCCTATTAAACTGAGAAATGGTTTGCCAATTAAATTAGCCAATTTTTAAGATTGTGTCGGATTTGTTCTGAGCGAGACAGTTATACAGGAGTCCAAATGGTTGTTCCAAAAATAACAAGCATGAGGTTATCCTTATTCAGTAATAAAAAACACTTACTTACAAGGATTATATGCACAACGTGATCTTCTGTTGATGGAAAAGTCGTCTTCTACTGATTTGTCTGCTGAATGTCTGGTTTGTTCTTTACCTTTTTTGATTTTTGTGTCCCAAATTGCCTCGATTTTGTAAGAACATAAGAACATAAGACATGCCATACTGGGTCAGACCGAGGTCCATCAAGCCCAGTATCCTGTTTCCAACAGTGGCCAATCTAGGTCATAAGTACCTAGCAATATCCCCAAAAGACACAGGTTCCTCAATGCTTGTACTGGGTCAAGCATTGATATCCTGGGTCCCTATTTAATAGTGGTTTATGGACCTTTCCTCCAGGAACTTGTCCAAACCTTTTTTAAACCCAGCTATACTAACAGCCCTTACTACATTCTCCGGTAACAGATTCCAGAGTTTGATTACACGTTGAGTGAAAAAATATTTTCTCTTATTTGTCTTAAATAGTTTACCCTGTAGCTTCATTACATGTCCCCTAGTCTTTCTATATTCTGATAGCGTAAACAATTGATCCACGTTTATCCGTTCCACTCCATTCATTAATTTATAGACCTCTATCATATCTCCCCTCAGCCGTCTCTTTTCCAGGTTAAAGAGCCCTAACCTTTTTAGCCTCTCTTTATAGGAGTAGCCTTCCATCCCCTTCACCAATTTGGTGGCTCTTCTCTGTACTTTTTCTAATAACGCTATGTCCTTTTTAAGATACGGTGACCAGAATTGCACACAATATTCAAGGTGCGGTCGTACCATGGAGCGATACAGAGGCATTATAATATCCTTTGTTTTATTCTCCATCCCTTTCCTTATGATACCTAGCATTCTATTTGCTTTCTTGGCCGCCGCTGCACACTGGGCGGAGGGTTTTAACATGTTATCCACGATGACTCCTAAATCTTTTTCCTGGGTGGTGGTTTCTAATGTGGAGCCTTGCATCGTGTAACTATAGTGTGGGTTGTTCTTTCCTAGGTGCATAACTTTGCACTTGTCCACATTAAATTTCATCTGCCATTTGGATGCCCAGTCTTCCAATTTATCCAGATCCTCCTGCAGTTTTCCACAATCCTCTTGGGTTTTAACAGCTTTAAACAGTTTTGTGTCATCTGCAAATTTGATAACCTCACTAGTTATTCCCTTTTCCAGGTCATTTATGAATATGTCAAAAAGTAGCGGACCCAGTACAGATCCCTGGGGTACTCCACTATTCACCTTTTTCCATTGGGAATATTGGCCATTTAGCCCTACCCTCTGCTTTCTATCTTTTAACCAGTTCCCGATCCACAATATTACACTGCCTCCTATCCCATGACTTTTTAGCTTCGCCAAAAGTCTCTGATGGGGGACCTTGTGAAAAGCTTTCTGAAAGTCCAGATACACTATATCAACCGACTCACCTTTGTCTACCTGTTTATGCACACCTTCAAAAAAACATATCAGATTAGTAAGACAAGATCTTCCTTGTCTAAAGCCATGTTGGCTGTCTCCCATTAGGCCATGACTATCTACATGCTGTGTAATTTTGTTTTTTATGATGGTTTCTACCATTTTCCCTGCTACTGACGTCAGGCTCACCGGTCTGTAATTTCCTGGGTCACCCCTGCAACCCTTTTTAAAAATTGGTGTTACGTTGGCGACCCTCCAATCTTCAGGTATTACAGATGATTTTAATGAAAGTTCACAGATTACCAATAGCAGGTCTGCAATCTCATATTTCAGTTCTTTCGACACTCTGGGATGTATACCATCCGGTCCAGGTGATTTGCTACTATTCAGTTTATCAAATAGTTGTAATATATCTTCCCGGTGTAGCGATATTTCTCTCAATTCCTCTGCAGTATCACCTTTAAATACCACTTCAGTCTTGGGTAACATCCCTACATCTTCCTCAGTAAAGACCGAAGCAAAGAATTCCTTCAGTCTCTCTGCTATAGCCTTGTCTCCTCTTACTGCCCCTTTTACCCCTCTATCATCTAACGGTCCAACTGACTCTGTCACAGGCCTTTTGCTACGAATGTACTTGAAAAAGTCTTTATTTCGTGTTTTTGCTTCCGTAGCAAGTTTCTTCTCAAATTCCCGCTTTGCCTGCCTTATCAATGCTTTGCATTTAACTTGCCAGTGCTTGTGCTGTTTCCAGTTTTCATCTTTTGGCTCTTTTTTCCATTACCTGAAGGTTGCTTTTTTGGCAGCAACAGCCTCTCTGACCTCACCTTTAAACCATGCTGGCAGTTTTTTGGACTTTCTTCCACTCTTCTTAATGCGTGGAATACAGCTGGTCTGGGCTTCGAGGATAGTAGTTTTAAATAACGCCCAAGCTTGCTGTAAGTCTTTAACCTTTGGAACCGCTCCTTTTAGTTTTTTCCTAACTATATTCCTCATTCTATCATAGTCTCCCTTTTGAAAGTTAAAAGGTAGTACTGTGGATTCCTTTACTCTTTGTCCTCCAATAATTAAATCAAACATGATCATACTATGATCACTATTGCCAAGTGGTCCCAACACCCTTATTTCTTGCACCAGATCTGGCGTTCCACTAAGGACTAGGTCCAGTATGGCTTCCCCTCTGGTCGGTTCATGAACCAGCTGCTCCAAGAAGCAGTCATTTATTCCATCAGGAAACTTTATCTCTTTAGCTTGTCCTGCCGTGACACTGACCCAGTCGATACCGGGGTAATTGAAATCACCCATTATTACTACTCTGTTGTGACTTTTGTTAGCTTCCGTGATTTCTTTGAGCATTTCATCATCCATTTGTTCATTCTGGCCAGGCGGTCGATAGTATACTCCCACTGCCATGACCTTTCCCTTCATAAGTGGAATTTCAATCCAAAGAGATTCTACAGCAAATTTTGTTCCCTGCAAAACTTTAATCCTTTCTGACTCAATGCCCTCTCTAACATATAGCGCAACCCCTCCACCAATTTGATCAGCTCTATCATTACGATATAGTTTGTATCCAGGTATCACAGTGTCCCACTGGTTATCCTCCTTCCACCATGTCTCTGAGAGTGCAATCATATCTAACCTCTCATTTAGTGCTATATATTCTAACTCTCCCATCTTATTGTTTAGACTTCTAGCATTGGCATACAAGCATTTTAGAGACTGTATTTTATTCATATTAACCTGGCTATTGGTAGGCATGGGTAATTTGGAATCTTTATGCTCTGTCTGCTCCTTACTCAAGGGCATTTCGGCTACTATACTCCCTTTTGGAACCTCACTGCTTTTGGTAATATCCTTCAAGGATACCTTCGTTCGAACCATGCGCTCCTGGGTGACTGTCGACTTTCCCCTATTTTCTAGTTTGAAAGCTTCTCTATCTCTTTTTTAAAGGTTAATGCCAGCAGTCTGGTCCCATCCTGATTAAGGTGAAGCCCATCCCTTCGGAAGAGCCCCCCCTTTCCCCAGAATGTTCCCCAGTTCCTAACAAATCCAAAACCCTCATCCTTGCACCATTGTCTCATCCACGCATTGAGACTCCGGAGCTCTGCCTGTCTTTTGGGTCCTGCACGTGGAACAGAAAGCATTTCGGAGAACGCTATCCTGGAAGTTCTGGATTTCAACTTCCTACCTAAAAGCTTAAATTTAGCCTCCAGAACTTCCCTACCACATTTTCCTATGTCATTGGTACCAACATGTACCAAGACAGCAGACTCCTCCCCAGCACTATCTACGATCCTATCTAGGCGGTGCGTGAGGTCCGCTACCTTCGCACCAGGCAGGCATGTTACCAGGCGATCCTCACGTCCACCAGCCACCCAGCTATCTATATTCCTAATGATTGAATCACCAACTATAACAGCTGTCCTGACCCTCCCCTCATGGGCACGTGGCCCTAGAGAAACGTCCTCGGTGCGAGAGGGTTTTACATCACCTGGAGGACAGGTCCTAGTTACAGGATCACTTCCTGCCACACCAGGGTGATGCTCTCCTGTCACGTGACCTCTCTCCTCCATGGCAACAGGGATGCTGCCAGACTGGAGGTGGGACTTCAGGACTATATCCCTGTAGGTCATGTCCATGTACTTCTCTGTCTTTCTTATGTCTTCCAGGTCTGCTACTCTAGCCTCTAGAGAACGGACTCGTTCCCTGAGAGCAAAGAGTTCTTTGCACTTAGTGCATACGTAAGACCTCTCACCAACTTGGAGAAAATCATACATGTGACACTCAATGCAAAAGACCGGAGAACCCCCATCTCGTTGCTGGACTTCTGTCTGCATCTTAGTTTAAAGCTTGTGTTTAGGTCTTTTAAATTCTGTATATAATAAGGATTGGTGTAGATGTTTATACCAATAAAAGTGTATCTAATACCCCTAATACACCTTGTGTACCTGAAGCTTAATTAATTAATCTCAGGTCCTCCGTGTATGACTGATTTGGATAACGAGCTGCACCTGAGAGCAGCCCCTTTCCTCTAAGATGTGCAAGTACCTATAAAACTACAATTACCCCAGGGTGGGTGGGTGCTGGGGAGGGAGATAAGTCCTATTAAAGAGGGCAGTTACAAGGTACCCTGTCCTGAACCCTCAGCAGGGGGGAGGGGGGTACCACATAAAGCCCAGTTAGTTGAGAGAGGCAAGGTAAGTTACAGCTGAGAAAGGGTAAGAGAAAGTTTAAAACTTCATCCTCTACAGCAATGGAGTGGGTAAGGGAACCCGATACTATGGACAGATAGAGAGCTATGTGGAGACAAACAGATTCACAGTTATTTGGAAACATTGAGCAGTACTGCAACTGCATGATTGCTTCCGGGAATCCCTGATTGTGGCTTTTAAGAGAGGGCAGAACATTGCTAATATTGTGAGTCCCTCAGTGACCTGGCCTGTTATTGAAGATAGTCAAGGATTAAAAGGCCACTATGCATGTGGAGAATGGAATTTTTGTGACTCCACTGTAAAGGGGACACTATGGCGAGATCCGTTGACACAGAAAAACATTCGATCATATGAGTACACCACTTGCAATACGGATCATGTGGTGTATTTAATTATCTGCCCATGTTCTAAGTTGTTTAAGGTCGTATGTACTCTTTGATTTATGAAGGCACATTTATGTGAACATAAATTTCAACTGAATACTTGCACATCGTCTGCCCCAATAGTGGAACATTGATTGCAGCAGCATCATACTTTTGATCAGCTTCGTTGGTGTATAATGTATGTAAACGGGGGCGCTGGGCGTGAATGTCCACAGTCTTGGCAAAGGCAAAATACTATTATGACTTGCAAAGGATTGTGGGGAATGTAGTCCATTCAAACCAGAATCAGCCGTTCACAAAATAATGAGTTGTGTTGCTCGAGTGTAAGCAAAGAAAAATATATTTTATTTATGGGGTTAATTCTCCCACACAGATTTACTTGGTAACACAAAAGGATACTTGCTTTCAGTATTGTACTTAGGAAAAACAAATCATGATATCAGCAACTGAACTTCTTAAGCAATCAATCAAACAATAAAGACCTTGATGGGAAACAGAAAAGGTCTTTCTGAAGGCTCCTGCTAATACCTTTTAGCAGTGCTCCAAAAGCAAAAACAAAACCCAAAAGTAACCAAAACTGTTCTTTTTTCAAGGATAACTTTCTTCTATTTTCACACACAAACAGTAGTTTCCTTTCAGAGCTCACGTGCAACTGTGCATGGCTTAATTACCAATAATTAGCCAGCTGCAAACCCCTTTGCTGGTTCACTTTCTCTACGTGGCTCAAATCCTACCCTAAAGCTTTCTTGTAAACTTTTCTGGGTAGATAAAAGAACAAGTTATATTTCCTCTTGATGGTTGTTGTATTTGTGAAAGTATTTTACCACAGCAGCCTAGACAGAGAGCAATCCATATATTCATTCGGATCATTTAAAATATCTCCTTCTTTTTCAAATATCATAGAATCAATATCATGGTCTGGTTCAGAGGAATTCCTTAATGGAACACTCTCAGGATAATGTTTGATTCCCTGCTGTCTTCCAGGTGAAGAGCTAGGGCATAGATCAGTGTTCATACCTGAGCTTCCTTTGCTGTTAGGTTTCCTCTCCAGATATCCTGGCCAATAAGTAGTCCAGCTTTTATGTCCAGCCTTCCAATCAAGATCCCTGGACACTGGGTCTCTCTTCACATACCTTCTTGCACTGGTCTTAGGGCCCCTTCCAAATGCAGCCGTCTCCTTCACAGGTGCCGTCCGGGAATTCCTGGCTCTGTAACCCCACTCCTCTGGCTTCCTCCAGTCCAATGGAGTATGCTTGCCTCTGGAATGACTCCCAACACACGTACTGCTATGGGCTCCTTCTTTAGACCTCCAAGATGTTTTCCTCTTCTTCCTTCCACGTTGATGCTGCTGCTTCCTCTCTCTGTCCTTGAGCTCTGAGTTCCTCAACTCCATCTGATTCTGTGTAGAATATGTTTTACTTTTAACTTGTTTAGAGGGATACTCCACCCTAGCACAGCTCAGCTGTGCTGAATCAAGCCCTGCCCTTGGAGATGAGTGATTGGGGATTACCTCGTAGCTCTCCTGATTGAACACACGTTTCCCCACTTCAGCTCTTCTAGAGGCTGTTTGAAACCTGGTGCATTCTGGGACTGGTAGTCTTTTATGAAAACATTCTGTTTTAGTATTTCTACCAGCAAAGACAGGTTGCTTGTTCAGTGCCAATTCACCTCTATTATAGCTCCTTCCTGAACTATGATAAGCTTCCTTATCACATGTAACATGTTTCTTCACATTGGAGAGATGGTGATCAGGATGCACTACTAAATAAAAGAGAACAGTTTTGGATTTTTTATTTAAATTTGCTTCACCCACATGGTTTAAATTCACAAATTAAATGGTATACTTTATACTGAAGGGTCTCCCCTTACATCATACTAGGGGAGGAGTTAGTGGAGTTAGAGACACTACAGCCATATTATGTTTATAGCCAATTGAGCTTCAGAATGGATTGAGGATTTCATGCAGTGAAGAAGTGGATAAAGAAACCCATCCGTAGAAGTAATTGCCCTGAAGCAGAACTATAACAAGATAAGTCTGAAATGCGTAGGTGTTTTTTTGGCTCGAAAGAAAAGCACTTTTTAAAAAAGAGAAAATGGACTTGTTGGAGAACGCTGATCTATAGCAACCTCATTATTGGGTCCAACAAAAATAACTTTTTTACATGTTACATATTAGACTGGGGTATTCATTAATATATGTCTTTGGGATTGATTGCACTAGGTGAAAATTAATGTCCTATATTACTGATCTTTTTGATTAAATAGCATTGACATTTCAGCAGTCACAGGCTTGGATGGAACCAGAGCTTGAAATAGAAAACTCTGTATCATATCAGGAAGGAGCAAACCAATCAAGAGTAGATAAGATGATCTGGTTCCAGGTTGTTACCTGACTTTCAAATGCAAAGTGGCTAAAACTAAAGGAAGAATGTTGCTGGTATGGTAAACCTTTGAGATCCAGGTTATACAAGTCTCTGAACACTCAGGGGCTCTTGTTAATTCCCATTATTTTAAGAGAGAAAGATAAGCTGAAGGTGACGAGACAATGATCAGTCCATGAAAGAGGGGTGATGGAAATAGAGCCGGGCAAGATAAAATGCGAAGTGGAAAAAGTAAATCTAAAGTTTTGTCCCTCTAAGTGAGTGCATTCTAAGATCCACTGATGGAACCAGAGAAAATCAGAGTGAAGATTAAAATCTCAAAGAACAAACAAATCTGAATGTATAAGAGCTCAACTGTTAGAATTAAGAGTAACTTAAAAGAAGAAAAGGATATTGGATAAGGGAAATAAATAAGTAGCAAATAAATTGGAGAGGATGATATAGAAGCCAGGCAAAGAGAAGAAACTAATGAACAAAGCAGATGTGGGGACAGATATAAATCTGCCGTATTTAAAGAAAAAATAGCTAGCACCGCACCCCACACATAACCCAACTAGAGGGATGATCATTCCAAAAAGTGGAGAAGCCCAGGGAACATGCCTCTACAAGAAAGACGTCCTCACCTAGCTTCATCCAAGTTAAGATTTGGTTCTGCAGCATAGTTGGAGGTCCTTGGTCAAGATTAAATCAGAAACCAGCGCTGCTTTAGTCTTAAGAGAAAATGGGTTCAGTAGCTTGAGCCAAAGCAATTCAGAAGTAGGATTCAGAGAGGAACAAACACCATGAAAACTAGGGATTAAATAACAAGTTAGGTGTTGTCCTGGTGCAGGCCAAGGGGAGTCCACCACCCATATATCTCAGAGCACTTGACAGACTTCTGGGAGGCCAAGGGTGGACATAGGGCAAAGATAACAGCCAGCGCACAGAGAAAAATTCAAGATGTCCCCAAAGACCTCCAAGGAGCTGGACCTGCTCCTTTGTTGTGCACTAGTGGCACATATGCTGTTGCATTGTAAGCTTTAAATTTACAATTGAAGCTGACATCACCTTGGCGAGAGAGGGACAGAAGCCCACCAATAGTATCTAGTCAAAAATAGTTAGAGTAAAATGGCTGAAAAAGCATTTGTAACCTCGCATAGTGCTTTAAACATAATCACAGTTTTAAACTTAATCTGCTAATTAAATGACAGTTAGTGTATTTGAATAATGTAATGGAGTAATGTGCAGACAGAAGAGTAGCTTTCATTCTCCGGGAACAAGCAGGAAGTCAGTCCTCACATATTGGTGATGTCGGCACCAACGGAGCCCTCGCGGGAGCATCTCCCCAGCTTTCAAAGACAGCCTTTGGGAGATGCCACCACGCATGCGTGGTCCCCTTTCCGTCCAAGGATGCCATCTTGCTTAGTCTCCTTTTTTCCACAGAGCCCTTCAGACGTCCTCTCTTTCCCCTGGAAAAAGTAGATTTTTTTTTCTTCTAGAGTTAACTCATCTCCGGTATTGCACCAGTACTCTTCCCGCGTACCGATCTTGGTTCTTCGGCGTCGAGTTCGGTTTCTTTTTGTGTTTTGTTCTTTTTTGGCGCTTTTGCGCCTTTTTTCCTGCTGGCAGCTCGGAGTGTCTTCGACCTCGCAGAGGTTCTTTTTTCCCCAATGACTACTAGTGGTTTTAAAAAGTGTGATCGGTGTGCTAAGCTCATGTCCTTAACCGATACACATGACTGCTGTCTCCATTGCCTCGGGCCGGACCATGACCCGGCAGCCTGCAGCTTATGCAAACGGATGTCTACTAAGGTACTAAAGAGCTGCCAGCAGCAGCATGATAGGTTTTTACCTGACTCCCCGATGCCTCTGAAAGCCAGAGCCTCATCTGAGGCACCGACATTGCGGGAGGAGTTCTCCGAACCCAAGCACCATCGTGGGTCCTCAGAGAGGAGGTCCCCCTCGAGGGAACACAGAAGGAAGAAGAAACCGTCGAAGGTGGTGTCCTTGGATGGCTCTGACGGGCAGGGTTCCGCCTGGTCCCGCAACCCCAGGCGCCTGCCCAAGATTTCGGAGAGGGAGCGACCGGCGAAAGTCCCCTGTAAGGATCCGGCGGTGGACCGGCCTCATTCCTCGGAGGCTGTCTTCATCGAGGATTCCCCTTCGAGGGAGCTGGCATTGGGTCCAAGTCCCTCGGTGCCCGCGCCGAAGACTGCGGAGCCTTCTGGCCTCAAGTCCAGAATGGCGTCCTTGGGGCACAGCTTGTCTGCCTTCCTCGATCAGCAGCAGGCGCTGTTGTCCGGCATATCTGGTTCATCCGCCCAGACCACTGGGCATTCGACGTCGAAGATGTCCCCGGAGGCCGAGTCAATCCTCAAGGTCCTGCGGCCTCAAGTCCATCATCGGCCAAGGTTGCCCTCGATGTCCCACTCATTGGGGCCACGGTCATCACCAATGTCCCCTCCGGGGGTGGACCGTGCAGCCTCGGACCTTCGAGGCCACGGAGCAGCCTACCCTCGAGTCTTCCTCGGATTTCTCCGAGTGGGAGACAGAAGATGACGAGTTCCCGGATACCTGTCGACACCACGACATCCCCTCGGAATCCTCAGTCTCAGAACATCAGAGGAGATCCCCACCAGAGGACATGGGATTCTTAGACTTTGTAAAAGACATGTCTAAGGCCCTGGTGTTCCCGGTCGAGTTGGAGGAGGACCCTCCGGCTGATGAGCTAGAGATCCTCCAGTACAAGGCTCCCCCTAGGGAATCGCTCATGGTGCCCATTTCTCCCATCCTGGAATGGCTCATATTCTGCATGTGGGAAACACTGGCATTGGTTCCGGTAGTGAGCAAGCAGCTCAACTCAATGTATGGAGTCCGCCGGAGCCCTGGCTTCCAGAAGTCGCAACTGCCACACAACTCCATGGTAGTGGAGTCAGCCATGCATCAGCTGAAGAGCCAGAAGACGCACTCCTCGGTGCTCCCCAGTAGGGAGGCCCGCACCTTGGACGCCCTCAGCAGGAAGTGCTACCAGGGCTCGATGCTGATTTGCTGAGTCCAGGCTTACTAGCTGTACATGGGCATTTTCCCCAGAGGGACCTGGCGAAGGAACTCGCCGGTTTCTCAGCTGGCCTCTCCGAGGAACCCTTGCAGCGCTTCAGGGGCCTGTCCAAGGCCACCCATGAATGCTCCAAATTTGTGTCTCGAGCGGCCTATGACAGGTTTCAGTCTACGGCCCAGGTAGCCGCAGCAGGCATCGGTGCATGCCGCCCGGCTTGGCTCCAGTCGCCCGACCTCGAGCAATGGGTCCAGGACAAGCTGGTCGATGTCCCCTGCTAGGGAGAAAACCTCTTTGGCAAGCCCATGACCAACAAGGCCGCCGAGTTTGAGACTGAGTTCATGATGAGGACCAAGCTCTCTAAGAAGACCGCTGCCCCTCCCCGAAGGAAGGCCTCGTGTAAAAAGCCCTTTCACCCCAAGAAGGGAGCTGCTTACCACAACTAGCCACATTTTCAGGCCTCCCCAGCTCCCCAACAGGGGCAGCAGGCCAAGGGACATGGCCCGCATAAGCAGAAGGCTCCGAAGCCCCAGGCACCCTCTCTGGCCCAGCCAGGGGGAGTTTTTGACTACTCCAGCATAGTCACTCTACCCCAAAGAAGTCACCAGCCTACAGGAGGGTGACTGACCCTCTATGCCCCGAGGTGGGTAACCATCACCACCGATACATGGGCACTGAGGGTGGTCAGGGAGGGTTACCTCCTCCGCTTGGCCCAGCTGCCGCCTCCTATTTTCCGGGAGAACCCTCCAGGTCTCCCCTTTACCGGGACCACCTTCTGAAGGAACTTGCAGGTCTTCTCGAGGACCATGTGGTGGAATCGGTGCCCCACCACCTCCAGGGCAAGGGATTCTACTCCAGATACTTCCTCGTCCCAAAGAGGACAAGGGGCCTAAGGCCCATCCTCGACCAGCGCAACCTCAACGTCTTCCTGGTGAGGGAGAAGTTCAAGATGCTCTCCCTTGGAACGTTGCTGCCCTACCTCCAGCAGGGAGACTGGCTATGCTCCTTAGACCTCATCCTAATCCACCCGCACCACAGGCAAAACCTGCGGTTCATAGTAGGGGGCAGGCATTTTCAGTACAGGGTGCTCCCATTCGGGCGTGCCTCTGCCGCAGGGGTGTTCACGAAATGCCTGGCAGTCGTGGCCACCTTTCTCAGGCTTCAGGGAGTCTTCGTGTTTCCCTACCTGGGTGACTGGCTCATAAAAAGGGACACAGCATCGAAGGTGCAGCAGGCTACCACGCATTCCATCCAGGTTCTCCAGCACTTGGGCTTCGTCATAAACTACCCCAAGTCGCACCTTCTTCCAACACAGTGCCTGGAATTCAACGGAGCAAGGCTCGACACCCGCCAGTCAAAGGCTTTCTTGCCCACCAGCCGGGCAGACAGCCTCAGATCTCTGGCCTGGGACATACAGCACGATCCCTTGGTGTCTGCCTGCCATCTTCTGCGCCTCTTCGGACACATGGCCTCTATGGTCCACGTCACTCCAGATGCCCATCTCCACATGAGAACGGCGCAGTGTTGTCTCTGGGACCAGTGGTCCCAGGCCACAGGCCGCCTCGGGGACAGGATTCAGGTGACCCGCCAGTTGGTGGACCCCCTTGTCTGGTGGCAGTCGTCTCAGCACCTGGAAACGGCTGTGCCTTTCCAAGGCCCAGGGCAATTGATTGTCCTCACCACGGATGCCTCCCTACTCAGCTGGGAAGCCCACTGCAAGGGTCTCCGCACCCAGGGCAGCTGGTCGCCAGATGAGAGAACCCAGCAAATAAATCTCCTGGAGCTTCGTGCCATTCACCTCCCACTGAGAGTTTTTGGCCATCGCCTCCGCTATCGGCCGGTTCTGATCCAGACTGACAACCAAGTGGCCATGTTCTATGTGAACAAGCAAGGGGGCACAGTGTCACGTGCCCTCTGTCAGGAGGCGCTGGCCCTCTGCTCTTATGCAGTCCAGCAGGGGATCTTCTTCAAAACGGTGTACCTGCCAGGACAGGACAGGACAACCAGGCTAAGCAGGCTTCTCTGACCACACAAGTGGCAGCTGGACCCCACGGTAGCCAGCCGGCTTGTCCGTCTATGGGGAAAACCCATGATGGACCTGTTTGCCAGCCCAGACAACTTCCAGTTGCCCCACCTTTGCTCTTGGCAGGCTCACCTCTCCAGGGTGGTGGCGGACGTGTTTCTAGTCCCATGGTCAGGGGGCCTCATGTATGCCTTCCCCCCAATGCCATTGATTGCCAAGACCTTGTTCAAGACCCTACGTGACAGGGCCACGCTCATCTTGATAGCCCCCCATTGGCCCAGGCAGCCATGGTTCCTGCTGCTTCTGCTGCTGGCGGTGGAAGCCCCCATCCCCTTGGGTACTGCATCGGAGCTTCTATCTCAGGAGGGGGGGTGCTCTCTCCTACACCCCAGCCTGGGGTTTCTTTTGCTTACGGCTTGGCTGCTGAGAGGGTAGCCTTGGCCCATCTCCACCTTCCCACTAAGGTGGAAAATGTTCTGCTGGCCTCACTTAAGGCCTCTACGAGGAAGGCATACACCTTCATATGGCTTAGATTCTCAGCTTGGTGTGCTGACCTTTTTCCTGCCCGATGGCCATGGTGTTGCAGTACCTTCTCCACCTTTCTCACTCCGGGCTCAGGTCTAATTCCTCAGTGCCATGGCGGCTCACCACCACACAGTGGATGGTACTGTAAACCCCTTTCGGCCAACCCTCTGGTGGGCCGCATCCTACGGGGTCTGCTCTTAAGCCCCCGGTTCGCCTTCCAGCGACCGAATGGGACCTCGATGTGGTGTTGGGGCAGCTAACCCATCCACCATTTGAACCCTTGGCTACTTGCCACCTTTGCTACATTTCGTGGCAGGTGGTTTTCCTGGTTGCGCTCACTTCCACTGGCAGGGTTAGCGAGCTCCAAGCATTTGTGACTGAAGCGCCCTACACCAGGTTCTACAGGAACAGGGTGGTGCTCCATATGCACCCCAAATTCCTTCCGAAGGTAGTGTCCTCGTTCCATCTCAACCAGGAGGTGGTACTCCCTACCTTCTTTCCGAGACCTCATGCCAGTCGGGCAGAGACGGTCCTCCACACCTTGGACTGTAAGAGGGCCTTGTTCTTCTATATCCAACGCACTCAGGACCACCGCAAAGCCTCCCAGCTTTTCATCTCCTACGACGCCAGCAGGCTGGGGGAAGCGGTGACTAAGCATATGCTGTACACATGGGTGGCGGACTGCATTGCCCTCACCTATGAGCAACGTGTCACCAATCGGGTTTGTTAGAGCAATTTAAATACCAGTCCCAATACAAAAGATTGCTCCACTCACTCACGTATTCAAAAAACACTATGTTGATTAGGGAACAGGTCTCAGACTAAATCGGGGAGGAATCATATGAGGTAAAAACCTCTAAACACCAATCCCCTTCATTGCATCAAGGACCTGAAATTTCCCTTTTTAATAAATCACTCCCCTTGTTTCCTTCAATGGTTTATATATTCTTGACTCTATTAACAGCTTAGATAATAGCAAAAAATGCTTATCTGAAAAAATGGTTGGAGTCAGAGCTTGGGTCCCAACGCGAATCCTTAGCGCTTATGCGTTTCACCGACTAAGCGGTTTCTTCGGGGGAATCCAATTCGGTGTAAACATGCGGCTCCTGCTCAACGCTACAAGTTCTAGATAATCAAAAAATAAATAAATATGAGCAGGCAAATCTCCCGCTGCACGGTCACATCACAGCACACCATGTCCGGGCCATTGTGGCTTCAGTGCTCTCTGTCCCGATGGCGGACATCTGCCAGGCCGCCACCTGGTCTTCAGTCCATACTTTCTCAGCCCATTACTGCCTGGAAAGAGAATCCTGAAGGGATAACGCCTTTGGCCAGGCTGTGCTCTGTAATCTTTTCGGAGTCTAGGCAACTCCTGCCCCTCCGACCCTTCTGTGTTCAGGCTTCAAGAGTACTGGTTTCATCGGACACAGGGGTCCTACTGTAGTCTGTACACCAGACTGAATTGCTGCTGCTTGCGGCTGCCCTTGAGGTGACCCAATTTTTGCTACAGATCTCACGGTAGCTTGTAGTGTGGTAGTCCCATATGTGAGGACTGACTTCCTGCTTGTTCCCAGAGAAAGCGTAGTTACTCACCTATAACAGATGTTCTCCGGGAACAGCAGGAATCAGTCCTCACAACCCTCCCTCCTCCCCTTGGAGTTGCTCCTTTACCTTTTTTTTTTAATTTTGCTATCTTCAGCTATGTCATTTGACTGAGCAAGATGGCACCCTTGGTCTGGAAAGGGCCCACACATGCGTGGTGGCATCTCCCAAAGGCTTTTTTTGAAAGCTGGGGAAATGCTCCTGCGAGGGCTCCGTTGGTGCCGACATCACCCATATGTGAGGACTGATTCCTGCTGTCCCCTGAGAACACCTGTTACAGGTGAGTAACTACGCTTGCTGGTCTGTAGTGGAATAGTAAAGTTAACATTCTCTTCCTAATGGTGGTAACTCACCCCAGCATCATGCAAAGCATTGCAGAGAAGGTAAATGTAGATATTTAAGTAACGTTTAAGCTTTAAGGAACAATCCTGGTCAATTCCATTCAGCTAGAGTCTTTTCCATCCACTCTGACCTGCTGTACTCATTCCTGAAGAATGGAGACTTTTTCAAATGAAATGGTCTGTAACCATACCTTTTAAAGGTGACATTTCAGTATTATGGGCTAAGTAACACCATAGGTTCATCAGGTTTCTACCTTTAGCGGGTGCTCTGCTGTGTCCTGTTTGCTTCCACTCTGCTCCAGAACTTTCCAGACATGCTTTCTCTATGGAGGCAGCAAGCAAAAAATGTATAACTATGGAGAAAGGAAGGAAAGGTACAAAAGATAGATGAGAAGCGTTTATAAGTAAGAGGAGATAGGTACATAAATAGTACGAGAACATGGAAAAGAATGGAGGAGTCGGGGAGAAACAAAGAATATTGGAATGCTGTTTAAGAGGGGCATAAGGAAAACTGACTCGTCAGTTATTTACAGCAGCTGCACAGCACTGTACAAAGCAATATAGACCTTAGCTTAAGCTAGCAGAGCTCTGCATGCTGCCTTCTCCCCACCAAATATGTTTTGAAACTGTTAGCTTGGACAAATAGGAAAAAAATCTGAAGGAACTATATACTCTTGTTTTTAATTTATTTTTAGGAAAGACTGTGCATTTATTTCAGCAAATAGTGCTTAAGGCATTTCACTGGTAACACCTTTTCAGCATTCCTTGTTACTTTTAAATATAAAATGTATAATGTTGGTGTAAGAAATCAGTAATGAATTTTCCAGTGCAACCTGTATCCACAAAACCTGTGTACGATCTAAAATGTGTGTTCTCCCATAATTTAATATTGTACATTATATAATATATGTATAAACAGGGAAAACATGGCATGTTCATTCCAAGTATAAGAATATAAACATAGAGCAGAGTGACTAGAGCACAGCATAAAAAGAATAAAACATTTATGTCCAAGTTACATATCCTCAAGAGACATTGAAGGCCACATACCACTGGAATGCACCTAATAGAAGCCCATATTTTCCCTTTTGCCATTAGGTAATTTCTCAGCTGCCACGGTGTCATCGAAATGTGTTCCGGTATTTGATGGCTTTCCTGCGGGAGTTGCTCAAATATTCAAGTGACAACAATGTTAGTGCCAACATGATCGGTAAGCACTGATTTCACTCTGCATTTCTTCTCTTTCAGATTCCTCCAATATACAGATTCCTTCCTCTAACATCTCCTGCCTTACTAGTCCCCACCTGGGAACATATGCACAGCTTAATGTTTCTGTTGGACCATTACTTTATTAAAAGAGCATTATATATGAGTTAGGTCATCCTTCCATTTAATAATTTAATTTATACAGTTTTGCATTTTAAACACCTTTGATAAATGATTTAAAAATGACTGCATATATTGATGTAGACTCTCCCCTTTTATGCCCCACGAGAAAGGCAATATTCAAAACTCTTTTGTGTGCTTTAAAAAAAATTTACCCATGGAATTCTGAGTTTTTAAAATTACCCAGTCATTCTCCAGGTAAAAATATGGTATTTTTCAATACTGTGTCTACTTTTACCCAAGAACTATGGAGGCAGTCCCAGAGGGCAGGGAGAGAAGGTGAAAGTTTGAACTGTGTGCATAGTTTTATGTAATCAAACTGACGCGTATTGTGGTTCAGATAGCAAAATGCACAGAGAAGCAGGTAATTTTTTCAGGGTAATAAAGTAAACGTTTTTGCAGTCTTTTGCTCCGATTATTGGTGCAAACGTAAGAGGCAGAAATACCTACAGAGTTTGTATCAATTTGGGCAGTTTAATTATTGCACCCTTAGTGACCTCTCCCTTCATCCTTCTACCTGTGATAGGAATTTGACTATCACCTGTAGTTCTCTTCCTTTACTCCACATATTTCAGTTGGACAACCCTCCCATTGCAGTCTTTTTTTCAGTATCAACCATTTTGTTGTCTCTGCCTACTTGTTAATTTTAGGATTTTATCTGCATGTTTTACAAAATGTATAAAGCTTTGCTGTAAGACAGGATGGGAAAGAATAAAGGACCTTGCCTAGAGTGTGCATGTATCTCCAGGAACAAGCAGGAATGAGTCTTCACATATGGGTACGTCGGTACCGACGGAGCCTGCACGGGAATGCTCCCCAGCATCCAATCAGAAAGCTTTTGGGAGCATCCCTCGCGCCTGCGCAGTGACTTCCCGCCTTTCCCACTGCCTCTCCTCAGTTTTCGTTTTTCCGCGGAGCCAACAGGATGTCCTCCTGTCACCACAGAAACGTTTTACTTTAAAATCCTTATTTTCTTGTTTTCTTGTGGTCGCGGCTGTCTTTCCCGCCGATACCGGTACCGCCGGTGCTTTATTCTTTTCTTTTTCAAACTTAGAGAATTTTTTTTTCTCCTCAGTTTTTTGTTTTAACTTTTTGGGGCCTACCAGGCCTTTTCCAACATGGAGCCTTCTTCCCCTAAGAAGTGCCTTCACTGTGGAAACTCAGTTTTCTTTTTAGACTACAATGCTTGGTGTCTAACCTGTCTGGGTCCGGACCTTTTTTCCCCTGATACTTCAGGCTATATGGTTGGGAGAGGACCTTCCCTTTTTCGAGTTTCCCTCGATACCGTTTTTCCTCCTAAGGTGAGGACACCGGTTTATTCTTCTCTCCAGGATCAGGTAACCCACAAACAGTCTGTTAAGACTAGCCAATTCTTGAAGGGTAAGTCTCATGCACAGCATGGTGACGGCTCCGGCCTTGCCCTCAAGATCCCATTGGCAATAAAACCCCGGCGGGAGTCTTCGGGCTCCAAAGCATTCACGGGGTTTCAGGTTGTTCCTGGGGCTCACCCCTCACAGAACATACCTGAGCCGTGCCAGGGGGTGGTATCCGCTTCGAGCGGTACCGATAACCTGGCACCGGCATCGGTGTCGAGTGCCTCACTCTTCACCAGGGATCGTCATCTGGTGTCCTCGGTACCTTCGGGGCCAATCGATACGACCCAGATTGGCTTTCCTGTATCCCAGCCATGCTCGGGGTTGGTACCGGCTTCGAGCGGTACCGATACCCCGGTATCGGCATCGGTATCGAGTGTTCCACTCTTTACCTGGGATCGTCATCTGGAATCCTCGGTACCTTCGGGGCCGATCGATACGACCCAGATTGACTTTCCTATATCTTCACCGTGCTCGGGGTTGGTACTGACTTCGAGCGGTACCGACACCCCGACATCGGTGCCGGTGTCGAGTGTTCCTCTCGTCGCCAGGCATCGTCTTCGAACGTCCTCGGTACCTTCAGTGCCGTTCGATGAGATTCCAATTGACTTTCATATATCGGCATCGCTGATACCACCACCAACGTCGGTACCTTCTAGACATGCATCGATAGACTCGCTCGCTTCGATGCCGAGTCTAGAATCGATATCCAGTCTAGATGACTTGGTACCGACGCGTTTCGGAACCGATCCATATCGTTTCCGGTTACGCAGTACCGAGGATATTCACCAAGGCTCCCTGGTTACCTCGGTACCGCTTCAGCAGCCCTCGATTACTGCTTCGATGACTTTATCTCCGATAACCGGTACCGGTGTCGGGATCGATTCCTGCAGTTCCATCGGTGCCATCGATCCTTTCTATGCCTAGTTTGGAATCGATACCAGGCACTGACGATGCAGTACTAACTGCCTCAAATCAGAACTGTCAGTATCACAGTCCATCGATCAGGATTCTTTTTCTGCACCAGTCCAGTATATCTTCTGGTGCTCAAGCTGCTCCTTCAACATCAGCTTACCCAGGATTAGTTCCTGTTGGAAATCCTTCTTTTCAGAAGTTTCTCCTTGACATGGCAACTTTTCTTGCCATTCCTATTCCTGGTTTTTCTCTTAACCAAGATCCTGCAGAAAAGGAAAACATAATGCTTCCTTTACATCATTCTTTACAGGATCTTCTTCTGAGGATATGGGAATCACCCTTAAAGGTTCCTTTGCCTTCTACAGCCATTGACGTTCTGTATCAGGTACCTCCCTCTCCAGGGTTCCAGAAAAACCAACTTCCACATCATTCCATTGTAGTGGAATCAGCAATGAGGAAGGTAAGAAGCAAGAAGAAGCATTCTTCTTATCCGCCAGGTCGTGCATCTAAAGCACTTGATGCCTTTGGACGTCAAACCTTCCAAACCTCTATGCTGGCTTCAAGAATTATTTCATATATTTTTTATATGAGTCTGACTCTTCAGGAGGTCACAGAGAAATTATCTCTTTTGTCTCCTTTTTTGTCAGAACCTAAGGCCTCTGACTATTCCTTGCTTCTCAATCATAGCAGGAATATCTCTTGGTTCCTTTCTCGTGCTTCTCTAGACTCTTTTGAGTCTGTTAGCAGATCCTCTGCTATTGCCATTGGAGCACGTCGTACAGCCTGGCTGCAGGCTTCAGACTTGAGCAAATGGGCACAACATACACTGGGTAATTCTCCTTGTACTGGAGAAAATCTCTTCAATAAAGAGGCTTTACGTCAGGTTGCTCATTGCTCCACTGACTTTCCTAGTTCTGGAAACCGTCCTAAGCCTTCTTTTTCCCCATGGCGTAGGAAATGTCCTACCAAACCTTCTTTCCCTAGGAAAAGAAAGTTTCATCCTTCTTCTGCCCATCCTCCAGATGTACCCAAGCAAGGGACATCTCATCCTCGTCTGAAGTCTCCAGACTCTAACCAGGCTCATCATAGCCAGCAACCATAGGTTTCTGTATGTTGCAATCTACAGTTAACTTCTTCTTACCAGAAGTTATTCTTCAAACCCTACACTGGTTTTTCTTTTCAGTATGCTAAGCTGTTAGGATATTTTTGTCCATGGGTTACAGAATTCTCCCTTTCTTTTTATTATAAAGGGAGATTACAATTATCCCAGGATAGTTTCTGTCCCCACAGGGACATTTTTTCCTTCAGCTGACTTACCTTATGGTACGTCACCTTCCAAGCCCCTCTCTTCCAGGGTTTCCCCTGCTCGAGTTGGTACCATACTGAAACACTTCTCTTTCTTTCCAGTGTAGACTTTTTGCTATCCTTCAATGCATGCTCTGAACAACTCATCAGACAGGGACGGGAATATCTCCGCTCCCTCTGTCTGTTTTTCTCCCTGTTTTTATACAGGGGGATCTCCTCTGCTCTTTTGTTCAGTTGCTGTACAAGCAGAACTTCCAGTGCTTACTTTAATGTTGCTTGCAAGTTATTTTCAACTATCTTGCATGATACTACTCACTGCAGGTTATCTTCTTCTTGCCATATCCTTACCTAGGATGTGGCACCACATCTGACTGCTGTCAGTTATCTCATAATTCTCCTGCACAATGCTCTCTGCAATCTTCAGAGAAGCTTTCCACTATGGGCCCTTGCTGTAGAGCATTGAACTTTGTCTTTGAGGGTTTTCCATATAATAGGAAAAGCTTATATAGTCATCCATGGCTATATAGGTTCTTTATACCCTCTTGTCTCCTATTGTGATACAGAAGACAAGCTTTTTCTGCGTGAATGTCCAAGGAGTTCCCAATCTGGCAGGAATCTACCCCTTTTTTCCTTACAGCTTGGCATTATCTTTTCTACTCCTCTTGGACAACGCATACTCTTTTACTGTACATGATACCTCTGAGTCCCTTGACTGGGTCCTCCTGGTGTCTTAGTCTATGCGTTTTCTTGTCCTCTGGACATGTCAGAGTCCTAAAGTACTCCTGACGTGCTCTTACTAGACTGCTATTATCCTCTGTTTTTCATGCAACCATACTGGTTATTCCACTGAACTACATTCCTGCACCATAGAAACAGATTCTCTATATATCTTCAGGTGGGTTTCACCCCCTTATTATTAGATGAATCTTTTCCCATCACATTCCCCATGTGAATGTTTTTCTGTGGTTCAGTTGCAGGCATGTATTCTTAGAGTCATATTCCTGTATGTATATGTCCTATACATATATATTTTTGTAATCTGTATGGGCATAAGCCATGCCCTTCTGTATGTATATATATATATATATATATGTGTGTGTATTCCTCTATATATCACACATATATGCACCCCTCTATATATTATATATCACACATATATGCACATATATATAGACATGTATGTATCTCCATTTATATATATATTCCTGAATTCCTTTGCTCCCTGGCCTGATTCTGGTTCCATTTAGGTAGAAAACACTGTGTACAAAGTTTGAAGCCAATCAAATAATATTTAGGGGTGGCTCAACAAGTCTTGAGATTTCCCCCTGGGAGCAGATGACGAAATGTTGCATCATCTTGTATCATCCACTCAGTTCCACGCTGATTACATTTGATTGCGTCATATTTGAACTAATCTCATCTCTGAGAGGTGGCAAAGACATTGTACTATTATCTTTGTATCTTTATTCTTTTCAGATGGCGAAAAAACGTGGTTTTTATCTCATTGAAGAAATGTCCACCACAATTCTGGGGGCCAAGCTCCCCAGCAAGGAGCAAGTGTTAAGTGTATTTTTACATCGCCATATGACATTAAACAAAGGCGTTAGTGAAAGTGCATCTATTGTAACAAGTGAAGTAGAAGCTTACTGGGAAAAGGCCAGGCTTCCTGTTCAAAGAAATGACAAAATTCAAGAAAAAGTAAAGAAATTGTTCAATCAGTGGAAACTTTTGAAGAAAAACAAAGGGAGAGGAGGGAAACAAGAGGCAAATGAAAAAGAATTCCAGGTTGCAATGAAAAGCCTATTTGATGTGGCGCATGCCAATGCAATGTCTTTAATTCATATTCAAGAAGACAAAGAATTCTTAATAGCGCAACGAGAACCAGGGCGCTGCGGCTCAATGTGCGCGATGGACAAGAAACTGGCCAACACGGAAGCAAGATCGCAACAGCGAGAAGAAGAACTGAAAAGGCGCAGACAAAAACATGTTGCCGAAGCCGAGGCAACTACAAGCCAAGTTCAGCTGGAAGGATCTTCTTCCTCAGCAGAGTCAGGTGAAGACTCATCGACATCTGCGGATTCAGATAACGAACAGAAGAAAGCAACTCCACAAACGAAGCAGTATCGACCTAACAATGTCTGGACCCCAGAGCTTACAGCAGCCCTGGATCGGACAGGGACAACGGATCGCAATGCTCTGTTTGTGGTAGCTGAAACCGCCAGAAGTCTGGGACATTATCCTGGGGAGCTCAATATCAGCCGCTCCAGCGTCAAGCGCCATAGAGAAAAGCACCGTCAGCAACAATGGACGGACCTGCACAACGCATTCAAAGCCGAAAGCAAAACATGCATTGTGCATTGGGATAGCAAGTTATTGCCATCTCTCCTCTGTTCAACCACATCCGTTGACCGCCTTCCAGTTTTGATAACGGCTGTCTCCACTGGAGAAACACAACTTCTTGGTGTACCAAAACTGACATCAGGAACGGGCGAGAATCAAGCTGCAGCAGTTTATGAACTGTTACAGGAATGGTGTTTGGATAAAAAGGTTGCAGGCTTCTGCTTTGATACAACTGCATCGAACACGGGACGTCGATCAGGAGCGTGCATTCTTCTAGAACAGAGACTCCGTCGCACAGTCCTTCATTTGGCATGCCGCCATCACATTTACGAAATAATTCTTGGTGCAGTATTCTCTACATGCTCTGGAGCTTCATCGGGTCCCGATGTCCAACTCTTTCGCTGGTTCCAAAAGAATTGGGGCTCCCTTGACAAGTCCAACTATCAAACTAGAAAAGACTTGGAGGTGCTGCAACCTGACAGGGATCGCATCATGAAGTTTGCGGAATCCAAGTTGGCACAGGGCAATCACCGAGATGATTACCTGGAATTCTTGGAGTTAACGATTGTCTGCCTTTGAGGGAATCTTCCTAGTTTCAATTTCAAGAAACCCGGAGCTTTCCATCATGCCAGATGGATGGCAAAAGTCTTGTACTGTCTCAAGATTTGGATGTTCCGAGGACAACTCAAAGATCTTACCCAACGGGAGGAGTCCTGTGTTCGTGATGTGAGCATTTTCTCCATCCTGATTCATGTGGAAGCCTGGTTTTCTGCCCCTGATGCCGCAGTTGCTCCTTGAACAGATTTGGAGATGCTAAAGAAACTACACTCTTACCACAATGACCGTGTTGGAAGAGTGGCCAGAGACAAACTGCAACAGCATCTGTGGTATGTGTCAGAGAAGCTTGTGGCACTGTCACTGTTCGATGAAGCTGTTTCAGCACCGACAAAGCGGGCCATAGTGTCGGCCATGATCCCGGCAGAATCAGATGAAAGCGATGAGGATGATGACGAAGACGAAGATCCCCCAAAGCGGGTCGAATTGAAAAGTTCCATGATGCCACCACTTGAATCTTTTGCAACTCGCAAGTCAATCCGTTTCCTGAAACACCTCAACATCAACAGTGATTTTCTTAATGCAGACCCAGAAGACTGGGAAGAGAATGCATCATTCAAAGACGGTCTGAAGAAAGTAAAAAATCTTCCAGTGATCAACGATGTGGCTGAGCGAGGGGTCAAACTCATTGAGGAGTTCAACGGCCGACACACCACAAAAGAAGAGCAACTCCAGTTCCTTCTGGGTGTTGTCTCGCAACACCGTAAGATGTTCCCCACATCGTCAAAGTCCTTACTAGCATCTGGACCACATTGAGTGCTTGGCAAGCATAATACCCCCATCTATGAGCGGATAATACCGAGTGGTCTGACGAACCCTGGGGGGATCCAGGGGCCTGATAGATAGGGACCTTGAGCCACCCCTAAATATTATTTGATTGGCTTCAAACTTTACACACATTGTTTTCTACATAAATGGAACCAAAATCAAGCCAGGGAGAAAAGAAATTCCTACTTTTATTTTTTCCCCTCTGGCAGTGGACCACCCTAATATATATATATATGTGCCCTTTGGGAGATGTCCATAGGACACTAGGTATTACCTACTATCTCCCTAACTGTCTGTGCTATGAAGCTTTTACCTTCTTAAGAGGTCCAGACAGTCAACTTGCCTATTCTCATACGGCTCAGTAAGTGGGAGCGGTTATACACACAATTACTGCTGTGACGTCAACAGCTTTTATTTTTGTTATAGATCTCCCTATCCATGAAGTATTAAACTTCATTGTCTTCCTATCTCTTACCAGCTAGGAATGACAGTGTACATCTTCAATATTTCTGAGTACACTTCTGTTCTCCTTGAGAATAGGGGCTTTTTTCCATACCCCCTCTTCCCTTCCGGACTGGGCTACTCTTCCAGATCGGTCAGTCTTCTTCTTTTAGTCCTCAATGTTAATAATTCTGTACCTAAAAGAGTTTTCAGCTTTTTCCCATAAAGCTTTCCATTGAAGACCTGCCGTTCTTCTCCTGCCCCAGTTGACACCTGGGTCACCTGCCCATTCCAGATTTGGAACTTCATCCTCACTGCTGTGAAGTTACCTTGAAGATTCCGTTACTGCATCTACAGTACACTCCATCACAGTTCTACTTCCTACAATCCAGTAGGTAAGCTCTATATTGTGCTAGTTCATTAAATATTTTAATGATACTTGACATACATTCTAAAGACTCCTCTCCCCTGTAGTCTTTAGATTTGCTGTTCCTTGCAGCTCTTCTCTATTCAACTCCTACCCCCCATTCCTCAGGGGATGCCGGGGATCCAGATTTGGAAAATGCCGTCCTGTCCAGGAATACGCATTTTCTGGGATCTCCCCTGGCACCCACAGCTAGGGAGTCCCCATATGTGAAGACTCATTCCTGCTTGTTCCTGGAGATAGCACAGTTACTTACCTGTAACAGGTGATCTCTGGGAACAGCAGGAATTAGTCTTCACAACCCACCCACCTCCCCTAGGAGTTGTATCTATCTATCTCCTTTCCGCTTTCTCTCCTTCTGTCTCAGCTATGAAACCCAACTGAGGAGAGGCAGTGGGAAAGGCAGGAAGTCACCGCGCAGGCGCGAGGGATGCTCCCAAAAGCTTTCTGATTGGATGCTGGGGAGCATTCCCGTGCAGGCTCCGTCGGTACCGACGTACCCATATGTGAAGACTAATTCCTGCTGTTCCCAGAGATCACCTGTTACAGGTAGGTAACTGTGCTTTCCAGCCAGTCACCATTATCCCTGCTACACAAATCTGCCCATTACTGCAAAAGTCTGAAAACTTCCTCACACCTCAAGATTACTGCTTGATTAGGTTAACGTCGTCAGTCAGTCAGAAGTTTGGGTTGCAATTAACTGGTGTCATTGGTTACGATTGTTTATGTACAAGATTTGATATACTGCCAAATGGCACTTGCGTTATGGCAGTTTACAAATATCATTAATTATATGTGGAGAACAAAAGCTTGGCAAAGACACAACACAAATCAAAAGAACTTCATACAAAAGGAGAGGGGAAAGGAATAGCACAACAGTTTCAACTGCAGAGCTGTGCATACAAGATGCACATAGCTTTCATATGCTCCTGCCTCTTCTTCAGCTGTTCTCTGGCCCTGGGCAGCAAATGCCTGGACCATCCTCGTATCCTCCAGCCAACTTAAATTCTACAGCACCTGCCCCATGTGCCATAATTCCTCCAGCACTGCAATATTCAACTCCTCTTGCCGAGTTATTCACTGGGGTACACACGTCCGCGATAGTTCTGTGTAAGAGTGGAGGGAATTCCTTGATGTTATTTGGAGTTAGCACTTGAGCCACCATCCCTTACAGAGAGTTTTCTAACCCCACCTGCTATTGTCCTGCATCAGGCACTTCAGACCTCTTGTTAATGCCGTCATCAGTGTTGCATACAGACAGCACTGTAAGGTGAGACAACTCTCCTGTGTCAGGGAGCTCTCTGTTGCAGTTCTCCCAGCTGAACATCAGACTCAGTAGTTTAAATATGTGATCTAGCTGGCAGTGATAGATGCACCGCAGTAAGGGCTAAATGGCCAATTTTCCCAATGGAGAAAGGTGAATAGTGGTGTACCCCAGGGATCTGTGCTGGGTCCGCTGCTTTTTGACATATTCATAAATGACCTGGAAAGTGGAATAACAAGTGAGGTTATCAAATTTGCAGATGACACAAAACTATTTAAAGTTGTTAAAACCCAAGAGGATTGTGGAAAATTGCAAGAGGATCTTGATAAATTGGAAGACTGGGCATCAAAATGGCAGATGAAATTTAATGTGGACAAGTGCAAGGTTATGCACCTAGGGAAGAACAACCCAAACTATGGTTACACGATGCAAGGTTCCACATTAGGAACCACCACCCAGGAAAAAGATTTAGGTGTCATTGTGGATACCATGTTAAAACCCTCGGCCCAGTGTGCAGCAGCGGCCAAGAGAGCAAATAGAATGCTAGGTATGATAAGGAAAGGAATGGAAAATAAAACAAAAGATATTATAATGCCTCTATATCGTTCCATGGTGAGACCGCACCTTGAATATTGTGTGCAATTCTGGTCGCCATATCTTAAAAAGGATATAGTGATTTTAGAAAAGGTTCAGAGAAGAGCCACCAAAATGGTAAAGGGGATGGAAGGATACTCCTATGAAGAAAGGCTAAAAAGGTTAGGGCTCTTTAACCTGGAAAAGAGACGGCTGAGGGGAGATATGATAGAAGTCTATAAATTAATGAACGGAGTGGAACGGGTAAACGTAGATCGATTGTTTACCTTATCAGAATATAGAAAGACTAGGGGACATGCAATGAAGCTACAGGGTAAACTATTTAAGACTAATAAAATAAAATATTTTTTCACTCAACGTGTAATCAAACTCTGGAATTTGTTACCGGAGGATGTAGTAAAGGCTGTTAGTGTAACTGGGTTTAAAAAAGGTTTGGACAAGTTCCTGGAGGAAAGGTCCATAAACCATTATTAAGAAGGGACCCAGGATATCAATGCTTGAACCAATACAAGCATTGTGGAACCTGTGTCCCTTGGGGAAACTGCTAGGTACATATGACCTAGATTGGCCACTGTTGGAATCAGAATACTGGGCTTGATGGACCTTGGTCTGACCCAGTATGGCATATCTTATGTTCTTATGTAAGATAGAAAAGGGGAGAGATATTTAGTTCTCTACCCTCCAACACAATCCTTCTATCTCCCACTGAGTCAGAATGTAATCCTAGAGATACACGTACTCACCGGTTGGAGAAGTTGCTGTTGCAGAGCCTCCCAGAGGCTTCCATTGCAAGACCCTCCACACAACACAGCAATGCAATGAAATAGAAAAAGGAATAGAAATTCATTGCTTGCTTCAACCTCCAGCCCAGTCCTCATATCCCCAAATTCACCAGGTAATACTAGAGATGTACTCCGCAGCTTTGCATTGCTGTTATTGGAACAGAAGAAGCAGCTGAGTCCATATAGCCAGATATGCCATCAATTGCCTCTGGCTGCATAGTAGTCCATACCATCTGCTCCAAGGGTGTCTTGGTCATTGCATTAACACCCCCCCCCCCCCCTCCGGTCTGCCGCTATGGCTGTCTTGGTTTCTTTTTCATAATGAGCACATGTCACACCACTGGTGCTTTCTCTATTTAACCGTGTATGTTTTCTCCTCCAGTGAGCTCATCTCTGTAGCTATTTTCTTACAGATTTTATCCTTTTGCTTTAGGGATGTTTTTGCCACACACAGATTACGATATTTTGTGCACACACGACAGATGAACAGATCCTTCTCCTCAGCAAACCTCAGTACAGGATGTGTTCAGTCTCACTTCCTGAACCAGAAGAGCCATCATGCTCATCTGCACTTCCATCCTCTAATACTAACACTAACAATTCAAAAATATTGTAAAACAATACAGAAATGTACAAGAACAACACAAACCATACAGTCATCCACAGAAGACAACAGATAAACAATAACACAGGTACACTACCAAAAAACTGCCTCCAGTTTTGCAACTGATTCCTATAGATTTTGGGGTGCTGAATCCAGGAAAAATAGCCAAAATGTTCCATCACGTCACGTTTTCTTGCAAAATTAGATTTCTTACCCATATAAGGAATGTTCACATAATTTCTTTTTAGCCGACTGCAGTTTATTTTCTTGGCCCAAAATAGAGGTTGTAATGGTTAACTAACTAGAAACACTCCCTCATGATATTTTAGAGTGTTTTGTATTCATTTTATACATTAACAGGACAATTGGGAGGAGGGGGGCTAAATCCAGTACTCGCGCTGGCGCATGTTCTTTCCTGTTCGCCTCGCCTCGTTCGCGCGCTCGCTCGCTCGCTCAAACACGGTGGTTGCGACATGAACGTTCCTGTCAAATTTCAGTTTCTTGCAAGTTCATTATTACCTTTTGTTTGCTCAGTCGTAATCCAGCTTTATTCCGAAGTGGTTCACTACAGTTGTAGTTTGCAGTGCTGTGTATTTGTGATGGCTCACAGAGCCAGAGGTTGCGTCAATTCTCCGGACAGTTTTTGTTTTATTTGTGGGGAATATACCGTGAAAACGCGGCAGAGGAACATTTCTGCATTTATTAAAAAAGTATATTTCGCCTATTTCGGTTTGAAGTTAGGCGATCAAGACAAACCGTGGGCTCCTCACAAAGTGTGCAAGACATGTGAGGAAGATCTATGCTTATGGATGAAAGGTAAAAAGCAAGCATTTCGTTTCGGAATACCTATGATGTGGCGTGAACAAAGAGACCACAGCAGTGACTGCTATTTTTGCTCTTGCATTGTGAAGGGATACAACTTAAAAAATAAGAATGTAATAAGTTACCCCAACCTTCCCTCAGCAATTAGGCCTATGCCTCATAGCAACGAAGTACCTGTGCCTGAACCACCAAAATCTTTGGATCATATTTGTGTGGACGGTTCTGATCATGATGAGACTCATCAGATGGCTTTTCCCGATGAGTCCAGTACTTCCGAGTTTGAAACTGAACCAGATCCGAAACCTGAACTTTTCTCTCAAGCTGAATTGAATGATTTAGTCCGGGATTTAGGACTCCCAAAAGATGCTGCCCAACTGCTAGGTTCTCGGCTTAAACAGAAAAATCTATTGTCACCAGGAACAACTTTTTATTGGTACCGCAACCGTGAGACACAATTTTTGAAGTATTTCAGCAAAGAGGAAGATTTGGTATTTTGCAACGATATATACGGAGTGATGGAAAAGTTTAAACTCAAGTATGATCCTGCTGAATGGCGGCTGTTCATTGATTCGTCAAAAGACAGCATAAAAGGTGTTGTTCTTCATAATGGCAACACATTCGCTTCAGTTCCTATTGCTCACTCTGTTATTCTCCAAGAAAAATACGAGAATTTGGCCCTGATTCTTCAGAAGATTCGTTATGATGAGCATAAGTGGATGATTTGTGGAGACTTTAAAATTCTATCCATGCTATTAGGGCAGCAATCCGGTTTCACCAAATATCCCTGCTTCCTTTGCTTGTGGGATAGCCGGGCCCGCGACCTACACTGGGGGAAAAAAGACTGGCCAATTCGGGAGTATTTGAGACCCGGTGAGAAAAATGTTCTTCATGAGAGCTTGGTACCTCGTGATAAAATTCTATTACCACCTCTCCACATTAAGTTGGGTCTCATTAAGCAATTCATCAAGTCCCTTCCAAAAGATGGTGAGTGCTTTCGGTACCTTTGCTCAAAGTTCCCCCGACTTTCTGAAGCAAAGCTAAAGGAAGGAGTGTTTGTTGGCCCTGATATAAGGAAACTCATTTCAGATGGAGCATTCGCTGAAACGATGTCTGAGAAGGAAAAAGAAGCCTGGGATTCCTTCAAGGATGTTGTTCTCAAATTCTTGGGGAACAGGCGGGATGAGAACTATAAGGATATTGTTGCCAGGATGCTCAATGCCTTCAAAGAACAAGGCTGTAACATGAGCCTGAAAGTCCATTTCTTGCACTCCCATGTGAACTACTTTCCCGAAAACGTGGGGGCGTACAGTGAAGAACAAGGTGAAAGGTTTCACCAGGACATCAAGGACGCAGAGAGAAGGTACCAAGGAAGATGGAACACCACTATGATGGCTGATTTCTGCTGGTTGCTGCTGCGGGAAACCCCAGATGAAAAATACGCCAAGCAGCACACCAAGAGAAGCATTCGGGGGAAGAAGAAACGGGCCCACCAGGAGATTGATTGACCCAAGAATGACTTTAAAATCTAAAACTGTGTTGACAAATATCGTGTTTTTACTAAACTTTGAAATAAAAATTTGCTAGTTATTACCACAGTGTCTGATCTCATTTATTAGAATTTTATTTTCACACCATCGGGTGTTTGTCTTCATGTATTGCAATGGTGCGGTTTGCGTTTTCTATTCTTACATACATACCTGTACAACATTTTTTGCACATTTCTTTGCTTTGCTTTGTGTCTAACCTCGCTCTTATATGCTCAATGTTTGTGCACATGTATGTGGCTGTTTTAAGTGCAGACAATTTTGCTACCATCACAGTGTGTTTTGTTGACATTACTCTATTCTTATGTGCTGCCTTGTTACAATTTTCTTTATTCTTATTTGAATAACTACTAAACAATTAGTATAAAGAATTCATCCAAGAAACTTTTATCTCGATCGCACTCAATCTGAAACGTTCACCTCAAACTGCTAACCCAATGTAGTAAAAAATCTGTACGTGATGGAGCAAATTGGTTACCAGATTTGGATTCAGCGCACCAAAAAACGTAAAAATCAATCGAAACATTAGAGACAGTTTAAAAAAAATTGTTTTAGTGTACCTGTGTAATGTATAGAAAAATAAAAAGTAGCACCAAGCACATACCATAAGCAGGGCTGGCTCTAAAATTTGTTCATGATGATGTTTCTGTAGGCAAACCTTAAGCCTTACTCTCTCCCAGAAGTTTAGAATCTATTGTTTATCTTTGAATCCCCTGCTCTTTTTTCTTCTCCCTTCCCCCCCCCCCCCCCAAAAAAAGCTGCTGCCCTAGTTGCCAGCCTAGTTTGCCTGATGGTTGGACAGCCTTGACCACCACAAAGGAGATATGCCCCCTTGCCTGCAGGTATCCCTTAAATACCCTCCCCCTGCATTCACAGCACTTCCTCCCTTTCTGACACCGTTACTATGTATTGTAATGGGGAAGAGACGTCCTTTGCCATGCAAACAGAGGAATCTGAGAGAAGTAGGTCAGTTGCTGACAGGAAGGCAAAGCACATGACTTCCAGTTGCCAGGAGCAGCATAAACAAACCCAGCCACGAGTGCAGCAGCCCCGCCCAGCTAGCAAACAATCCCCATCTTCTGAGCCTAATAGTTTTCACCTGAGTGGGGGAAGGGCTAAGTTAGCTCCAAACCGGACGTATAAGAAACGCTCCTTAGAGTTTGAAGAAGGTCTTGGAGGTCTGGGAGAGCTTGGAGGCTGTGAGCTTGGGCAGACCCAGCTTGGAGAACTTGGAGAGACGCAGAGTGAGAAACAGCGTCAGAATAAGCTGAAGTCTGAGACCGATAATCAGACTGAGAGAGAACAGCTGAAGCGTCAGTTTGGGAAGCAGACTGAGATTCAGAAGGAATGTGTGCTTCAGAGTGGAAGGAAGCACGAGAGAAAGCACGTGGGTGACTCAGAATATTGTGAGTCTGAGAGTGAATCTGATAGAGAACTAAAGAAGTTAACCAGTAGGAGTAACTTGGGAAGCAGAGCCCAAAAGCCCTGTAGACAGAGTCACAAGCCGGTGTCCTATTGGGAAGGCAGCCAGAGGGAAACGTTACCGGAGAAGCTATCTGGGAAGCACTTGCAAGCCCCAGGGAGTGAAAGATATTCTGTGGAGGATATCTGCATGTCAGAAGAAGAGGGTTGTAAAGCCAAAACCCAGAGGAAAACCTCTAAGGTTTAAACCCCTTGCTGACCAAGCTGTGCACAGACTTTCTCCTGTCTCAAAGCCAGAAGGTAGGCTGTCTAAATACTTTAAGGATAAAGGTACTTATAGGAAGTTCTCTTGTGAAAACCCTGAAGGGTGGGACTCTCCTCTCTGCTATTCTGATATATGTGGTAATACTGAACCCTATCTCACAGGGGGCTGGTTAGAGAAGCCCCGGGAACAGATAGAGGGTGGAAGTTTGAAAACGTTGCATAATAAACAGAAGCTTTACCTACCGGAGAATCAGCATGAGCCAATGCTGATTGATCCTCATGCGGAGGAAGTATCAGATGACCAAATGGACTGTACTTTAATGATTACAGATGATATAACTTCTCTGTGCTGAGCCAGGTGATTCTCCAGGACCAAGCAGGAAGTCAGTCCTCACTTATGGGTGACGTCGGCGCCGACGGAGCCCTCGTGGAGCAATTTCCCCAGCTTTCGAAGAAAGCCTTTGGGATTGCAGCGCGCATGCGCGATCCTCTTCCCGCCCAAGGATGCCATCTTGCTCAGTCTTCTTTTTTCCGCGGAGCCCTACAGACGTAGTTTGTTACCACCGCTGAAAAAGTTGATTAATTCTTTATTGTTTTCTCGGTTCGCGTGTCCTTTTCCTGCCCGGCCTCGATTTTTTCCTTATCGAGTCCGTTCACATTTCTTTTTTGTTTATAGTTTTTAACTGGCGTTCCCACCACTTATTTTCCACCCCTGGCTGCCCGGTCTTTCGACTTCGCGGGGGCCCTTTTTCCCCCTATGGCTACCAACGGGTTCAAAAAATGTGATCATTGTTCTAAATTAATGTCTCTTACAGACACGCATAATTTCTGCCTCTGCCTCCGTTGCCTCGGACCCAACCATGACTCTGGGAGCTGTGGTCCGTGTGGCAAGATGTCCTCCAAGTCGCTGAGGAGTCGGCAATCGCAAAAGGACAGAATCTTCTCTGACCCTGAGTCCGGTCCGGCCCGTACCTCGTCGGAGGCTTCGACATCTCGTGACTCCGGCCACGAGCTCCGTCGGAGTTCCTCTGAGCAGGGGTCCCCTGGACGGGAGCATCGTCGGCAGAGGAAACTCGCGCGGGCGTCGTCGGAGGACGCACCTGGTCCCTCGCGGGCCGGGTCGCATAGCCCCGCCAGCCGCCCTGAGTCCTCAGAGGCGGAGAGACCTTCTAAACTTCCTCGACTCGAGGTGGAGCCGCACGTGAGTACTATTGTCCTCCTGGACTCCCCTACGGAACCGTCATCGGGCCCGACGCCGTCGGGGCCCGAGTCGGTGGCTGCCGGGTCTTCTGGGCTTGACCTCAGATTGACATCCTTGGAGCGCAGTATCTCTGCCTTCTTGGACCAGCAGCGGGTTTGGATGACCGGCATCGCCAGTGCATCCGCCCAGACCACCGGGACTTTGACGCCCAAGTCGACCCCGGCAGCCGAGTCGATCCTCGAGTCGATGCATGCTCGAGTCGGTCGAGGTCTCCCTCGGCCTCCCGTTCGGGACCGAGGTCGTCGGCGTCGGGACGAACCCTCGCCCGCACGGAGCCCCTCGATTCCTCCACGGAGGCGTCGGACTGGGACACGGAAGGGGACGAGTCGCCCGGCTCTTTTCAAACCCAGTGCGTCCCCTCCGACTCGCCCGAGTTGGAGCCTCGAAGGCGTTCCCCTCCGGAGGATACGCGCTTCTCTGATTTTGTGCGGGATATGGCCAAGGCTTTGGCTTTCCCTGCGGATCCAGAGGAGGAGCCTCGCGCGGAAGAGCTCGAGGCACTCCAGTACGACTCTCCCCCGAAGGAGGCCTTTACCGTGCCGGTCCCTCCGATGCTAGAGCGGCTGCTCTTCGGCATGTGGGAAAGCCCGGCCTCGACACCGGTGTTAAGCAAGCGGATCGATTCGATTTATCGAGTCCGCAAGAGCCCCGGGTTCCAGAAGGCGCAACTGCCACACCACTCCATGGTTGTGGAATCGTCAGTGCATCGGCTTAAGAGTCAAAAGATGCACTCCTCGGTGCCCCCGGGTAAGGAGGCCCGTAACCTGGATGCCCTCGGTAGGAAGTGCTTCCAGGGTTCCATGCTTGCCTGCAGGGTCCAAACATACCAGCTGTATATGGGCATGTTCCTCCGAGACTTGGCGAAGGAGCTCGCCGGGTTCTCGGCTGGTCTCTCCGACGAACCTTTGCAGAGGTTCCTGGCCTTGTCCGATAGTATTCGAGAGTGCTCGAAGTTCCTTTCTCGGGCGGCCTACGACGGCTTCGAGGCGTCGGCCCGAGTAGCCGGAGCCGGCATCGGTGCCCGCCGACAGGCCTGGCTCCAGTCATCCGACCTCGAGCCGTGGGTACAGGACAAGTTAGTCAATGTCCCCTGCCGGGGTGACAACCTTTTCGGCAAGCCCATGTCCGATAAGGCTGCGGAACTCGATTCCGAGACTCTCACTCGGACTCGACTGTCCCGAAAGACCTCCGCTCCCACGCAGAAGAGGAAGGGGCCAGGGAAGAAGCCTTTTTACCCGAGGAAGGTGCTTGCCTATAAGCAATCCCACCTTCAATACCAAGTACCGGCGGCATCCACTCAGTGCCCACAGACTAAGAGTCAGGGGAATGGCCCCCGCAGGCCGCGGGCCCCCAAGCCCGCTGCACAGCCCCCTGCCACGCAGGGTGGGGGTTTTTGACTATGCCAGCATAGCCTCTCCCCCTCCGCGCCCGTCGCTCAGCACGGGGGGCAGGCTGATCCACTTCGCTCACAGGTGGCCAGCCATAACATCCAATTCCTGGGTGCTGCAGGTGGTTCAAAGGGGCTACCTCTTGCATTTTCACCAGGTGCCTCCCCCCTACTTTCCGGGGGAGTCTCCGAGGCCCCCTCTGCACAGAGACTTACTCCTCCAGGAGCTGCAGGGTCTACTGGAGGAGCAGGCTGTGGAGCCAGTGCCCCAACCTCAGTGGGGTCAGGGGTTCTACTCCAGATACTTCCTGGTCCCAAAGAGGACGGGAGGCCTCACACCCATTCTGGACTTGCGCAACCTCAACATGTTCCTGCAGCGGGAAAAGTTCAGGATGCTTACCCTTGGAATCTTGCTGCCCTACCTCCAGCAGGGAGATTGGCTATGCTCTTTGGATCTAAAGGATGCCTATACTCACATCCTGATTCATCCGGACCACCGACAGTATCTCAGATTTGTAGTGGCCGGGAAACACTATCAGTACCGCGTGCTGCCTTTCGGCTTGTGCTCCGCCCCCAGGGTGTTCACAAAATGCCTGGCGGTGGTCGTGGCCTTCCTGAGGCTTCAGGGCCTGTTCGTTTTTCCTTGCCTGGACGACTGGCTCGTACGGGCGCAGTCGGCCCCGGAGGTCGCGCAGGCCACGCAGCGTACGGTGGCTCTGCTTCAGCACTTGGGCTTCGTCATAAACGTCGGGAAGTCCACGTTGCGCCCCTCTCAGGATCTCGAGTTCATAGGAGCTCGGCTCGACACTCTGCGAGCTCGTGCCTTCTTGCCTCGAGAGCGAGCTGACAGGCTCATGGATTTGGCCGGCAGGTTCCACAGTGCGTCTCCGGTTCTGGCCCGGAGGTTCCTGCAGCTGCTCGGTCATATGGCCTCCACGGTCCATGTCACGCCGAACGCCCGACTGCATATGCGGCCTGTCCAGTGGTGTCTCCGCACTCAATGGCATCAGGCCACAGGAGGTCTGGCGGACCTTCTACAGGTCTCCGACCGCCTGGTCTCCTCCCTGCAGTGGTGGCTCCACCTGCCCAACCTGTTACGGGGTATGCCCTTTCAGTCTCCCGCACCCTCCCAGGTGCTGACGACCGATGCCTCTCTCTTGGGATGGGGAGCGCATTGCCAGGGAGCGCGCACTCAAGGCCTTTGGACTCCATGGGAGGCGGCTCAACAAATCAACTTCCTGGAGCTGCGGGCAATCCGCCTAGCTCTGCGGACCTTCTCTCACCTCACCTCTCGCCAGTCCGTACTGGTGCAGACGGACAATCAGGTGGCCATGTTCTACGTGAACAAACAGGGGGGCACGGGCTCCCTCCTGCTCTGTCAGGAGGCCCGGCGACTGTGCTCCTGGGCTATCGACCACGACATCCTCCTCAAGGCTGTTTACCTGCCCGGGCAGGAGAATTGCCTGGCCGACAGGCTGAGCCGGGTCTTGCAGCCCCACGAGTGGAGGTTGAACCCCGGCGTTGCCCAGCAAATCTTCCGCCGGTGGGGCACCCCCGCCGTGGACCTCTTTGCCAGTCCCCTGAACCGGCAGCTTCCCCGATTCTGCTCTCGGCATCCGCATCCCCTCAGAGTGGCCCCGGATGCTTTCCTCATTTCGTGGTCCAAAGGCCTACTGTATGCCTTTCCTCCCACGCCGCTGGTGTCCCGGACGCTCTTCAAGGTTGCCCGGGATGGGGCCTACGTGATCCTGATAGCACCCCGATGGCCGAGGCAACCCTGGTTTCCTCTGCTCCTGCAGTTAGCGGTGGACACCCCTCTCCCTCTGGGGTTTCAGCCCGATCTTCTGACCCAAGATCAGGGTACTCTTCTGCACCCTAACCTCCGGGCCCTTCACCTGATGGCCTGGCTGCTGAGAGGGTAGTCCTGGCCCCGCTCTCGCTCCCCCCGGAGGTGGAAGCTGTCGTCCTGGCGTCTCGGCGACCTTCTACCCGGAAGTCTTACGCACTCAAATGGCGTCGCTTCTCCGCTTGGTGTTCTCAGCGTTCTGAGGACCCCTTCACCTGCCTAGTGTCGGTGGTACTGCAGTACTTGCTGCACCTCTCCGATCTAGGCCTCAAGTCCAACTCTGTCAGAGTCCACCTCAGTGCTCTCTCTGCACATCATTCGCCGGTGGAGGGCCAGCCCCTTTCCTCGCATCCCTTGGTGGCGCGTTTCCTCAGGGGCCTGCTGCTGCTTAAGCCCCCGTTGCGCCCCCCGGCTCCTGACTGGGACCTCAATGTGGTTTTACAAAGGCTTACTTGCCCGCCTTTCGAACCCATGGCTACCTGCCCCCTCCGCTTCCTCTCATGGAAAGCTCTCTTCTTGGTAGCCCTCACCTCCGCTAGGCGCGTTAGTGAACTACAGACCCTAGTGTCGGAGCCCCCTTACACTAGGTTCTACAGGAATAGGGTTGTCTTGCGGACTCACCCTAAGTTTCTTCCTAAGGTGGTTTCCTCTTTCCACATTAATCAAGAGGTGGTTCTTCCGACCTTCTTTCCCAGGCCACATACCAGCAGAGCTGAGACTGTTCTGCATACCCTGGACTGTCGCAGAGCCTTGTCCTTCTACCTTGACCGTACGCGTGAGCATAGGAAAGCTGCCCAGCTTTTCGTTTCCTTTGACCCCAATTGGTTAAGGTTATCTGTGTCGAAGCGTACTTTGTCCATCTGGGTAGCTGACTGCATCGCCTGGGCGTATGGGGCAGCCGGCCTCTCTTTGGAGAGTCGAGTCATGGCGCACCGTGTCCGGGCGAAGCCGGCGTCTGTCACACACCTCCGCTCGGTTCCGTTGGCAGACATCTGCCGGGCCGCTACTTGGTCTTCTAGCCAGACTTTTGCGGCTCATTACTGCCTGGAGAGGGAGTCCCGCAGGGATAGTGCTTTCGGACAGGCAGTCCTCCACAATCTCTTTGAGGTTTAGGCAACTCCTACCCGCCGGCCCCGATGTTGGCTACCGGCCGGATTCGTATTCAGAGAAGATTCCTTCCTTCCGTGCGGTTGAGCTGGAGGGAGCTCTCTTTTCCAGCTTGAGGTCTCCGGTAGCCTTAAGCTAGGGAGTCCTATAAGTGAGGACTGACTTCCTGCTTGGTCCTGGAGAAAGAGTAGTTACTCACCTGTAACAGGTGTTCTCCAGGAGCAGCAGGAATCAGTCCTCACTACCCTCCCTCCTCCCCTGGAGTTGCAGTCATTCTTATGGTTGCTGTCTTCTGCTATGTCATTCGACTGAGCAAGATGGCATCCTTGGGCGGGAATAGGACCGCGCATGCGCGCTGCAATCTCAAAGGCTTTCTTTGAAAGCTGGGGGAATTGCTCCGCGAGGGCTCCGTCGGCGCCGACGTCACCCATAAGTGAGGACTGATTCCTACTGCTCCTGGAGAACACCTGTTACAGTTGAGTAACTACTCTTTCATGAAAGCTATTTGAACTGGCAGTTAAAGAGCACAGGATTTTTCCTTTGTTGTGCAAAGTGACTGTATGCTGTGAATACTGTGGAACTTTGGATTTCTGTTGAGAAGCTGTTTTGTTCTTTACTTATTTTGTGCCAGAGTGTATGGCCTTTTTGTCCTCAGTTCTTTTGTGTTTAAATCCGCCCGGGAGGGGAAATAAAAATCCTGTCATTGCCTGTACCACTCGCACCACAACTGCTTCTTATTGAAAGGGAAAATACTACAACTCCCAGGAAGCAATGCATGCCTAAAGCATTGCTCAACTCATTCAATAAGGGTCCCCAGGCAGTCCAACCCGTACGCCCAGGCTGCGGGCCGACTACTGGTGACAGGAATTGGCGTAGTTTTACGGATTTTTAAACACAGTACAAGGACATTATTAAGAAAAAGGATATCAGCTTTTAAAAAGGAAAAGATATCACCGCTGGAAAAAGAAAAAAAGTTCGGCTTTCCTGAGAAAATAAAAGGAGGAAAACCCGGTCTGGACTTCGGTTACAGCCTGACCTGGAGGAACCAAAGACATCTTTCTCAGTGCAAGATCCTACACCGTGCTCAGGTAAAAGTAGGTGGGCATGGGAGTAGACGGATTGGTGAGAAAGTGGGAATATCTGTACTATAGGAAGGAGGCAGAAAAGTTTTGTGCCGCACTTGGTGGGCCCTGTTTTTTTTTCTACCCCTGCAGGTACAAAAACCCGAGATGGATCCCCAGGAGGTCAAGAGCTGGATGGAAGCTCAATGGAAAACGCAGAGCGAGTTAGCGAGGATAATCCAGGAGAAGACTGTAGCCGCAATGAACGTGCAACAGCAGCCACTCCTCTAGATACTGGAAGCTCTGGTCAAGAAAACCGTGGACAGAGAGGAAACTATTCCCTCAGTACAAGTGGGGGTAGGACTTCCTAACTGCAGTGCACTAGCACTGGGACAGCTTAAAACACATGATAATTTTGATGATTTTACCGATGCTTTCAAACGTATTGCAGAGTCAGCTAAGTGGCCGGTGGACCAGTGGGCCGTTAGATTCGCTATGTCTCTGTCAGGCGAGGCATTAGCAGCCTACAAAACAATGCCCGCTGATCTGGCGTCCAATTATCTGGATGTAAAAAATGCTGTGAGAGATAGGTTGGGCTTGACTCCCATGCACTACAAGCGCTTATTTAGAGAAGCTAGGCTTATGCCTAAGGAAACACCAAAAGCTCTGTTTCAGAGGTTGAAGGGACTGGCGGTGAAGTGGCTTGCTCCCGAAAGGAGGACGGTGGATTCTTTAATGGACACCATCATTCTGGAGCAATATCTTGAAGCCGTGCCTCCTGAGGTAAAGGCTTTCCTAATGCTCCAAAAGTGCAATTTCACTGAGGAAGCGGCTGACCTCACTGAAAGATACTTTGAGACGGAGTTGGCTGGGACCTCTAGAGGAAATGTTTTAAAGGTGGCTGGCATTGATAAGCTGTGGAGCTTAGAAAAGACCTCTAGGGTGAATGTAACTGACAAAAATGTGGAAAAATTTGTTTCCAGGAGAAAATGTTATAACTGTGGCCAGGTCGGACATATCCGCAGAGATTGTAAAGTGCGAACTGCCCTAGTGTCAGGAAGAGATAAACACTTGGGGGAGGGATTTCTGCTGAAGGTCTAAATAGAGGGCATAGAGGCTCTGGCACTGCTTGACTCCGGAGCAGACCAGAGCATGGTCTCACAGAAGCTGTGGCAGACCATCAATGACCATGACCGATCCACCCAGAGCCAAGCAGATGGGAGAGTAAAAGTGAGATGTGTGCATGGAGCGTCCTCGTATTATCCTGTGTATAGGGTGTCTGTAAAAGGATTGGGTATTGATGAGGAAGTACGGGTGGCTGTAATACCGCGACTCCCGCGTGACATTGTTTTAGGGCGTGATTGGCCTCCATTTGTTAAGGAAATGGAGAAAGGCCTTATGGGAAAACCAGGCCCGGCCTCTACAGAAACTCCAGGAATAGGTAGCATGCAGCCCGGGATCCCAAAGACAGAAGCCCTAGCAAAAAAAATATCTAGTCCCTTATTTGAAAAACCATGGAAAAATAGCGTCCAAACCAAGCCACGGGTGGGGGATGGGTCCTTAGCGCAGAAGAAATTTGTTTTGCGATTTACTAAGGTATCTCCTCAGGCTTAAAGTCCGCAGAGAGCTTCTGAAGCCGCCGCAGGCTACGACCTATTTAGTATAGAGGATGTTATAGTCCCAAAGGAGGGGAAAGCACTCATTGACACCAGTTTGCAAATACAAATCCCTGAAGGCTGCTATGGGCGTATAGCGCCGCGATCCGGGTTAGCAGTCAAGCACTTTCTTGACGTCGGAGCTGGGGTAATAGATCCCGACTACCGAGGTCCAATAAAGGTCCTACTCTTTAATTTTAGTAAAGAGGACTATAAGGTTAAGACGGCGAAAGGATCGCTCAATTAATTTGTGAGCGGGTAGGCTTCCCAGCGGTAGAGGAGGTACCCTCGCGGACTTCCACAAGTCGGGGAGCGAGTGGTTTCGGTTCTACCGGGGTGGGGGAGGTAAAAAGCCTGACAGCTTTGGCCGAAGAAAAGAGGGAAGAAGACCTAGGCCCACAACCAGCCGATTGGAGAGAACATCCGGAGCCACAAATAGGCACGGATCTGTCACTGCAACAGCAAAAAGAGTTAGCTACGGTGTTGACAAGGTTTTCGGACGTCTTAACGACGGTGCCAGGGGAGACGCATATCGTGGCACATGAAATTGTCACAACACCAGGGAAAGTAGTTAGGCAACGGCCGTATAGGTTACCCGAGGCCAAAAAAAAAGAAGTCATAGCCCAGGTAAAAGAAATAGTAGAGATGGGAATAGTGGAGGAATCAAGAAGCCCTTGGTCTAGCCCGATTGTGTTTGTGCCGAAGCCCGACGGAACCCTCCGTTTTTGTATCGATTTTAAACAGGTCAATAGTATATCTCAATTCGATGCATACCTGATGCCCAGAATTGATGACCTGTTGGACCGCTTAGGCCAAGCGCGCTATTTAACCATGCTAGATCTCACCAAAGGGTATTGGCAAATACCATTAACTAGAGACTCGAAACCAAAAACAGCGTTTAGTACGCCAGTGGGATTGTATCAGTTTCGCAGGATGCCATTTGGATTACACGGCGCAGTGGCTACGTGCCAGCGACTCGTGGATCAGGTATTAAGACCTCACCAGGAATATGCGTTAGCCTATATGGATGACGTGGTCATCTACAGTAGCACGTGGGCTGAGCACCTATCTAGGGTAGAGGCGGTCTTACGGGCCATACGGAAAGCCGGTTTAACCCTGAACCCCGGGAAATGTTTATTTGCGAGTAGGGAGGCCAAGTATTTGGGTCACATAGTCGGAAATGGATTAGTAAAGCCCCTGGCGAGCAAAATTGACAGTGTCCGGAATTTTCCCAGACCATTGGATAAAAAGCAGGTGCGCAGCTTTTTAGGCCTCATAGGATATTACCGCAGATTTATTCCCAGGTTTGCCGAAGAGAGCGCAATCTTTACGGAAATGCTTAAGAAGAATGCGCCTAACAGTGTAAAATGGACTCCAGAGGCGGAGGAAGTTTTTATATCCCTTAAGGAGAAGCTTTGTAGAGCTCCGGTCCTGAGAGGAGTTGATTTTAGGTTGCCCTTTATAGTGCAGACTGATGCCTCAGAAACCGGGTTGGGGGCAGTCATGTCGCAGAAGTTTGAAGGGGTAGAGCACCCTGTCACCTACCTCAGTAGGAAATTATCTGGTGCCGAAAGAAAGTATTCTACAGTGGAACGGGAATGCCTTGCCATTAAATGGGCTGTGGAGGCATTGAGGTTCTACCTCACGGGGCGCAGATTTCTCCTGGTCACTGACCACGCTCCGTTGAAATGGCTCAGTCACATGAAAAATAATAATGCTCGTTTAACAAGATGGCATTTAGCGTTGCAAGCTTTTAACTTTGAGGTGCAGCATAGGCCAGGGAAATTACATGGCAATGCTGATGCGTTATCTAGGATTACGTGCTGGCAGACTAAGAAGTCCGCAGCCCGTAATATCTTAAGGGGGGATATGTAATGGGGAAGAGACGTCATTTGCCATGCAAACAGAGGAATCTGAGAGAAGTAGGTCAGTTGCTGAGAGGAAGGCAAAGCACATGACTTCCAGTTGTCAGGAGCAGCATAAACAAACCCAGCCACGAGTGCAGCAGCCCCGCCCAGCTAGCAAACAATCCCCATCTCCTGAGCCTAATAGTTTTCACCTGAGTGGGAGAAGGGCTAAGTTAGCTCCAAACCGGACTTATAAGAAATGCTCCTTAGAGTTTGAAGAAGGTCTTGAAGATCTTGGAGGTCTGGGAGAGCTTGGAGGCTGTGAGCTTGGGCAGACCCAGCTAGGAGAACTTGGAGAGACGCAGAGTGAGAAACAGCATCAGAATAAGCTGAAGTCTGAGACCGAGAATCAGACTGAGAGAGAACAGCTGAAGCGTCAGTTTGGGAAGCAGACTGAGATTCAGAAGCAACGTGTGCTTCAGAGTGGAAGGAAGCACGAGAGAAAGCACGTGGGTGACTCAGAGGATTGTGAGTCTGAGAGTGAGTCTGATAGAGAACTAAAGAAGTTAACCAGTAGGAGTAACTGGAGAAGCAGAGCCCAAAAGCCCTGTAGACAGAGTCACAAGCCGGTGTCCTATTGGGAAGGCAGCCAGAGGGAAACCTTACCGGAGAAGCTATCTGGGAAGCTCTTGCAAGCCCAGGGAGTGAAAGGTATTCTGTGGAGGATATCTGCATGTCAGAAGAAGAGGGTGTAAAGCCAAAACCCAGAGGAAAACCTCTAAGGTTTAAACCGTGTTACAGGTAAGTAACTGTGCTTTCCAGCCAGTCACCATTATCCCTGCTACACAAATCTGCCCATTACTGCAAAAGTCTGAAAACTTCCTCACACCTCAAGATTACTGCTTGATTAGGTTAACGTCGTCAGTCAGTCAGAAGTTTGGGTTGCAATTAACTGGTGTCATTGGTTACGATTGTTTATGTACAAGATTTGATATACTGCCAAATGGCACTTGCGTTATGGCAGTTTACAAATATCATTAATTATATGTGGAGAACAAAAGCTTGGCAAAGACACAACACAAATCAAAAGAACTTCATACAAAAGGAGAGGGGAAAGGAATAGCACAACAGTTTTCAACTGCAGAGCTGTGCATACAAGATGCACATAGCTTTCATATGCTCCTGCCTCTTCTTCAGCTGTTCTCTGGCCCTGGGCAGCAAATGCCTGGACCATCCTCGTATCCTCCAGCCAACTTAAATTCTACAGCACCTGCCCCATGTGCCATAATTCCTCCAGCACTGCAATATTCAACTCCTCTTGCCGAGTTATTCACTGGGGTACACACGTCCGCGATAGTTCTGTGTAAGAGTGGAGGGAATTCCTTGATGTTATTTGGAGTTAGCACTTGAGCCACCATCCCTTACAGAGAGTTTTCTAACCCCACCTGCTATTGTCCTGCATCAGGCACTTCAGACCTCTTGTTAATGCCGTCATCAGTGTTGCATACAGACAGCACTGTAAGGTGAGACAACTCTCCTGTGTCAGGGAGCTCTCTGTTGCAGTTCTCCCAGCTGAACATCAGACTCAGTAGTTTAAATATGTGATCTAGCTGGCAGTGATAGATGCACCGCAGTAAGGGCTAAATGGCCAATTTTCCCAATGGAGAAAGGTGAATAGTGGTGTACCCCAGGGATCTGTGCTGGGTCCGCTGCTTTTTGACATATTCATAAATGACCTGGAAAGTGGAATAACAAGTGAGGTTATCAAATTTGCAGATGACACAAAACTATTTAAAGTTGTTAAAACCCAAAAGGATTGTGGAAAATTGCAAGAGGATCTTGATAAATTGGAAGACTGGGCATCAAAATGGCAGATGAAATTTAATGTGGACAAGTGCAAGGTTATGCACCTAGGAAAGAACAACCCAAACTATGGTTACACGATGCAAGGTTCCACATTAGGAACCACCACCCAGGAAAAAGATTTAGGCGTCATTGTGGATACCATGTTAAAACCCTCGGCCCAGTGTGCAGCAGCGGCCAAGAGAGCAAATAGAATGCTAGGTATGATAAGGAAAGGAATGGAAAATAAAACAAAAGATATTATAATGCCTCTATATCGTTCCATGGTGAGACCGCACCTTGAATATTGTGTGCAATTCTGGTCGCCGTATCTTAAAAAGGATATAGCGATTTTAGAAAAGGTTCAGAGAAGAGCCACCAAAATGGTAAAGGGGATGGAAGGATACTCCTATGAAGAAAGGCTAAAAAGGTTAGGGCTCTTTAACCTGGAAAAGAGACGGCTGAGGGGAGATATGATAGAAGTCTATAAATTAATGAACGGAGTGGAACGGGTAAACGTAGATCGATTGTTTACCTTATCAGAATATAGAAAGACTAGGGGACATGCAATGAAGCTACAGGGTAAACTATTTAAGACTAATAAAAGAAAATATTTTTCACTCAACGTGTAATCAAACTCTGGAATTTGTTACTGGAGGATGTAGTAAAGGCTGTTAGTGTAACTGGGTTTAAAAAAGGTTTGGACAAGTTCCTGGAGGAAAGGTCCATAAACCATTATTAAGAAGGGACCCAGGATATCAATGCTTGAACCAATACAAGCATTGTGGAACCTGTGTCCCTTGGGGAAACTGCTAGGTACATATGACCTAGATTGGCCACTGTTGGAATCAGAATACTGGGCTTGATGGACCTTGGTCTGACCCAGTATGGCATATCTTATGTTCTTATGTAAGATAGAAAAGGGGAGAGATATTTAGTTCTCCAGGACCAAGCAGGAAGTCAGTCCTCACTTATGGGTGACGTCGGCGCCGACGGAGCCCTCGCGGAGCAATTTTCCCCAGCTTTCAAAGAAAGCCTTTGGGAATTGCAGCGCGCATGCGCGGTCGTCTTCCCGCCCGAAGGTGCCATCTTAGCCAGTCTTCTTTTTTCCGCGGAGCCCTACAGACGTCCCCGTCTTGTCCCCGCGAAAAAGTTGATTTTCTTCTTTATTTTATCCTTTTTCTTTCGGTTCGACGCCGATCGTTTTCCCGCCCGGACTCGCGACGCCGGTCTCGAGTCCTCTTACGTTTTTTCGGTTTTTCTGACTTAGTCAGCTTTCGTTTTCGTTTTCCCTGGCAGCCCGGTCCTTTGACCTCGCAGGGGCCCTTTTTCCCCCGATGGCTGCCAGTGGGTTTAAGCGGTGTGGTCGGTGTGACCGAAATATGTCACTAACCGACACACACGACTTTTGCCTCCGCTGCCTGGGCCCGGATCATGAGGAACTGATCTGTGGGCCCTGCAGCAAACTGTCCTCAAAGGCGTTGAGAAGTCGGCGGCATCAGCGTGAGAGAATCTTCGCTGACCCCAGCCGTACCCGGACCTCGTCGGAGGCCTCCGTGTCGAAAGGCTCCAGCTCGGACCGTCGCCGGAGCTCCTCCGACCGGGGTTCTCCCTCCGGGGACCATCGTCGGAAGGAAAAACCCACGAGGGCGGCGTCGGTGGACGCTCCTGGCTCCGCGAGGGCCAGGTCGCATAGCCCCGACAGCCGCCCCGGGTCCTTGGAGAAGGAACACCTCCCGAAGCGACCTCGCCTGGAGTCGGAGATGCCTGCCCGGGTAAGTCCTGTGGTCCTTCTGGACTCGCCTCCGCGACAGCCGACGTCGGGCCCGACGCCGTCGGGGCCCGAGTCGGGGGCTGCTGGGTCACCTGAGCTCGGACTCAGGTTGACGGCCTTGGAGAGCAGATTGTCTGCCTTCATGGACCAGCAGAGGGCACTGCTCGCTGGCTTCGCTGGCGCCGCTGCCCCGACCGCCGGGACGTCGACGTCCAAGTCGACCCCGGAGACCGAGCCGATCCTCGAGTCGATGAGAACTCGAGTCGATCCTCGGTCGAGGTCGCCCTCGGCCTCCCGTTCGGGACCGAGGTCGCCGACGCCGACTCCCTCGGCGTCGGGGCGGCTGGCGCCGCACCCTGCCCGGGCCGACCCCACCGAGTCCTCGTCGGAGTCGGTCTGGGAGTCTGAGGAGGAAGAGTCACCTGATTCTTTCCGGACTCGGTGTGTCCCCTCGGACTCACCGGAGTCCGAGCCTCGGAAGCAGTCCCCCCCGGAGGATGCCCTGTTCTCGGACTTCGTTAGGGATATGGCCAAGGCTTTGGCCTTCCCTGCGGATCCCGAGGAGGAGCCTCGAGCCGAAGAGCTCGACGCCCTCCAGTATGACTCTCCCGCGAGGGAACACTTTACTGTGCCGGTTCCTCCTATGCTGGAACGACTACTCTTCCGCATGTGGGAGAGTCCGGCCTCCTCGCCGGTCCTGAGCAAGCGGGTCGATTCTATCTATCGGGTCCGCAAGAGCCCTGGCTTTCAAAAGGCGCAGCTGCCACACCATTCCATGGTAGTGGAATCGGCCATGCATCGTCTTAAGAGCCAGAAGATGCACTCCTCGGTGCCTCCTGGAAGGGAGGCCCGTAACCTGGATGGCCTTGGCAAGAAGTGCTTCCAGGGCTCTATGCTCGCATGTCGTGTCCAGACTTACCAGCTATACATGGGCATGTATCTCCGGGATCTGGCTAAAGAGCTAGCCGGATTCTCCGCTGGTCTCTCCGAGGAGCCCTTGCGGAGGTTCCTAGCCTTGTCCACGGGCATTCGGGAATGCTCAAAGTTCATGTCCCGAGCAGCCTATGATGGCTTTGAAGCCTCGGCTCGAGTGGCCGCAGCCGGCATCGGTGCCCGCCGACAGGCTTGGCTTCAGTCGTCAGACCTTGAGCCCTGGGTACAGGACAAGTTGGTCGATGTCCCCTGCCGAGGCGAAAACCTCTTTGGCAAGCCCATGGCGGAAAAGGCTGCACAAATTGAGACTGAGACTCTCACCAGGACCAGGCTTTCTAGGAAGACCTCCGCCCCTTCCCAGAAAAAGAAGGGCTCGGGGAAAAAGTCCTTTTACCCGAGGAAGGCGGCTGCCTACAAACAATACCCCCATTATCAGGCCCCTGCAGCTCCCCAGCAGGCCAAGGGACGGGGTAACGGGTCCCGTAGGCAGCAAGCCCCCAAGCCTGCACCACCAGCCCCTGCTCAGCAGGGTGGGGGTTTTTGACTCGCTCAGCATAGCCTCTCCCCCCCCCGCTGGTCACCCCCAGCACCGGAGGCCGGCTGGTTCACTTCGCCCACAGGTGGTCCAGCATCACCGCAGATGCCTGGGTGCTTCAGGTCGTGCGAGAAGGCTACCTTCTCCACTTCCATCAGGTCCCTCCCTCCTATTTTCCGGGAGAGCCTCCGCGCCCCCCTCTGCACAGGGAGTTGCTCCTTCAGGAGTTAGCAGGTCTTCTGCAGGATCAGGCGGTGGAACCGGTGCCACACCACCTGAGAGGTCAAGGCTTCTATTCAAGGTATTTTCTGATACCAAAGAGAACAGGGGGCCTCAGACCCATCCTGGACTTGCGCAACCTCAACAAGTTCCTTGTGCGGGAGAAGTTCAAAATGCTTACCCTTGGAATCCTTCTGCCCTACCTCCAGCAGGGAGATTGGCTATGCTCCTTGGATCTAAAGGATGCCTACACGCACATCCTCATCCACCCAAGCCACCGCCAATACCTAAGGTTTGTGGTGGCGGGAAATCATTACCAGTACAGAGTACTGCCCTTTGGCCTGTCCTCCGCACCGCGAGTCTTCACAAAATGTCTCGCGGTCGTGGCGGCCCATCTCCGGCTTCACGGCCTCTATGTCTTTCCGTACCTCGACGACTGGCTCATCAGAGCAGCGTCCGCTCAGGAGGTCACCAACGCCACGTGCCGCACGGTGGCTCTGCTGCAGCACTTGGGCTTTGTCATAAACTTCGCAAAGTCCACTTTGCTCCCCTCACAGGATCTCGAGTTCATCGGCGCAAGGCTGCACACTCCTCAGGCGCGAGCGTATCTACCGCTCGACAGGGCTCAGCGGCTCATGGACCTAGCCGACCGCTTTCGCAGCCAGCCCCTGGTCTCCGCCAGGCGCTTCCTGAGACTGCTCGGCCATATGGCTTCCACTGTCCATGTGACCCCCAATGCCCGCCTGAATATGCGGTCTGCTCAATGGTGTCTCCGCCGGCAGGGGCGACAGGCCACGGGCGGCCTCGCAGACCTAGTGCGCGTTTCCGAGCCGCTGATCTCGTCTCTCCGGTGGTGGCTCCGGCTGCCGAACCTGACATTCGGTATGCCCTTCCAGTCACCTCAGCCGACCCGGGTGCTGACCACCGATGCATCCCTCCTGGGCTGGGGAGCGCATTGCCAAGAGGCGCGTACTCAGGGCCTCTGGACCACGTGGGAGTCTGCTCAGCAGATCAACTTCCTGGAGCTCCGGGCGATCCGCCTAGCTCTCAAGGCCTTCTCCCACCTGACTTCCCAACAGTCCGTCCTTGTCCAGACGGACAATCAAGTTGCCATGTTCTACGTGAACAAACAGGGGGGCACGGGCTCCTTTCTCCTCTGCCGGGAGGCTCAGAAGCTCTGCTCTTGGGCCGTCAGTCACGGCATTCTCCTCAAGGCAGTTTACCTCCCGGGCCAAGACAATTGCCTTGCGGACAAACTCAGCAGGGTCCTCCAGCCGCACGAGTGGCGTCTGGATCCCTTGGTAGTTCAGAAGCTCTTCCTCAAGTGGGGCCTCCCCACGATGGATCTCTTTGCCAGTCCTCGCAACCGGCAGCTTCCTCGCTTCTGCTCTCGTCTGCCACACCCCCTTCGGGTTGCGGCGGACGCCTTTCTGATCTCATGGTCGGGGAGCCTTCTGTATGCGTTCCCTCCCATCCCGCTAGTCTCTCGGACTCTTTTCAAGGTTCTCCGAGACAAAGCCTTCATGATCCTGGTGGCCCCTCGCTGGCCCAGGCAGCCGTGGTTTCCGCTCCTGCTGCAACTGGCGGTGGAGGATCCAATCCCTCTGGGGGTACAACCGGATCTCCTCACTCAGGATCAGGGGTCCCTCCTGCACCCCAACCTCAGGTCTCTCAACCTCATGGCCTGGCTGCTGAGAGGGTAGTCCTTGCTCCCCTTCTCCTGCCGGCGGAGGTGGAGGAGGTCGTCTTGGCTTCGCGACGGCCTTCTACCCGCAAATGCTACGCCCTTAAATGGCGTCGCTTTGCAGTCTGGTGTACCCAACAGTCTCAGGATCCCTTCTCCTGCCCGGTGTCGGTGATCTTGCAGTACTTGCTGCACCTCTCTAATCTGGGACTTAAGTCCAACTCCGTCAAAGTTCACCTCAGTGCTCTTTCAGCACATCATGTGCCGGTGGACGGCAGACCTCTCTCCAATGACCCTCTCGTAGCGAGGTTTCTCCGAGGTCTCCTTCTACTTAAACCACCTCTGCGCCCGCCAGCGCCTGACTGGGACCTGAATGTGGTGTTGCAGCGGATCACCTGTCCGCCTTTTGAACCTATGGCTACCTGTTCTCTCCGTTTTCTGTCTTGGAAAACGCTGTTCTTGATAGCCCTCACTTCCGCTAGGCGCGTAAGTGAATTGCAGGCCCTCGTGTCTGATCCCCCTTACACTCGGTTCTACAAAAATAGGGTAGTCCTACGGACTCACCCTAAATTTCTTCCAAAAGTGGTCTCCCCTTTTCACATCAATCAGGAGGTGGTACTTCCAACCTTCTTTCCCAGACCACACTCCAGCCGAGCTGAAACGGTCCTCCATACCCTGGACTGTAGAAGGGCTCTGAACTTCTACCTTGACCGTACGCGGGAGCACCGTAAAGCTGCTCAGCTTTTTGTGTCTTTTGACCCCAATAAATTGGGGCTCCCGGTCTCCAAGCGTACTCTGTCCATCTGGGTTGCGGACTGTATCTCTTGGGCTTATGGGGCAGCCGGACTCTCCTTAGAAAGTCGAGTCACGGCTCATTGCGTTCGGGCAAAGGCTACGTCAGTGGCTTACCTCCGCTCTGTTCCGCTGGCAGACATCTGCCGGGCCGCTACTTGGTCTTCGAGCCAGACTTTTGCGGTCCATTACTGTCTCGAGAGGGAGTCCCGTAGGGACAGTGCTTTTGGACAGGCAGTCCTCCGTAATCTCTTTGAGGTCTGAGCAACTCCTACCCTCCATCCCGGATGTGGGCTACCGGTGGGTGATAATTCAGCGAAGATTCTATCCTTCTGTGCTGCTGAGCTAGAGGGAGCTCATTTTTGTGCTTAGGGTCTCCGGTAGCCTTGAGCTTGGGAGTCCCATAAGTGAGGACTGACTTCCTGCTTGGTCCTGGAGAAAGCGTAGTTACTCACCTGTAACAGGTGTTCTCCAGGAGCAGCAGGAATCAGTCCTCACTACCCTCCCTCCTCCCCTTGGAGTTGCAATCGTCTGCTTTATGTTCTTTTTGCAAATTTTTATGCTGTCTTTTTAGCTATGTCATCTGACTGGCTAAGATGGCACCTTCGGGCGGGAAGACGACCGCGCATGCGCGCTGCAATTCCCAAAGGCTTTCTTTGAAAGCTGGGGAAAATTGCTCCGCGAGGGCTCCGTCGGCGCCGACGTCACCCATAAGTGAGGACTGATTCCTGCTGCTCCTGGAGAACACCTGTTACAGGTGAGTAACTACGCTTTCTCTACCCTCCAACACAATCCTTCTATCTCCCACTGAGTCAGAATGTAATCCTAGAGATACACGTACTCACCGGTTGGAGAAGTTGCTGTTGCAGAGCCTCACAGAGGCTTCCATTGCAAGACCCTCCACACAACACAGCAGTGCAATGAAATAGAAAAAGGAATAGAAATTCATTGCTTGCTCCAACCTCCAGCCCAGTCCTCATATCCCCAAATTCACCAGGTAATACTAGAGATGTACTCCGCAGCTTTGCATTGCTGTTATTGGAACAGAAGAAGCAGCTGAGTCCATATAGCCAGATATGCCATCAATTGCCTCTGGCTGCATAGTAGTCCATACCATCTGCTCCAAGGGTGTCTTGGTCAGTGCATTAACACCCCCCCCCCCCCCGGTCTGCCGCTATGACTGTCTTAGTTTCTTTTTCATAATGAGCACATGTCACACCACTGGTGCTTTCTCTATTTAACCGTGTATGTTTTCTCCTCCAGTGAGCTCATCTCTAGCTATTTTCTTACAGATTTTATCCTTTTGCTTTAGGGATGTTTTTGCCACACACAGATTACGATATTTTGTGCACACACGACAGATGAACAGATCCTTCTCCTCAGCAAACCTCAGTGCAGGATGTGTTCAGTCTCACTTCCTGAACCAGAAGAGCCATCATGCTCATCTGCACTTCCATACTCTAATACTAACACTAACAATTCAAAAATATTGTAAAACAATACAGAAATGTACAAGAACAACACAAACCATACAGTCATCCACAGAAGACAACAGATAAACAATAATGTATAGAAAAATAACAAGTATCACCAAGCACATACCATAAGCAGGGCTGGCTCTAAAATTTGTTCATGATGATGTTTCTGTAGGCAAACCTTAAGCCTTACTCTCTCCCAGAAGTTTAGAATCTATTGTTTATCTTTGAATCCCCTGCTCTTTTTTCTTCTCCCTTCCCCCCCCCCCAAAAAAAAGCTGCTGCCCTAGTTGCCAGCCTAGTTTGCCTGATGGTTGGACAGCCTTGACCACCACAAAGGAGATATGCCCCCTTGCCTGCAGGTATCCCTTAAATACCCTCCCCCTGCATTCACAGCACTTCCTCCCTTTCTGACACCGTTACTATGTATTGTAATGGGGAAGAGACGTCCTTTGCCATGCAAACAGAGGAATCTGAGAGAAGTAGGTCAGTTGCTGACAGAAAGGCAAAGCACATGACTTCCAGTTGCCAGGAGCAGCATAAACAAACCCAGCCACGAGTGCAGCTGCCCCGCCCAGCTAGCAAACAATCCCCATCTTCTGAGCCTAATAGTTTTCACCTGAGTGGGGGAAGGGCTAAGTTAACTCCAAACCGGACGTATAAGAAACGCTCCTTAGAGTTTGAAGAAGGTCTTGGAGGTCTGGGAGAGCTTGGAGGCTGTGAGCTTGGGCAGACCCAGCTTGGAGAGCTTGGAGAACTTGGAGAGACGCAGAGTGAGAAACAGCGTCAGAATAAGCTGAAGTCTGAGACCGAGAATCAGACTGAGAGAGAACAGCTGAAGCGTCAGTTTGGGAAGCAGACTGAGATTCAATAGCAACGTGTGCTTCAGAGTGGAAGGAAGCACGAGAGAAAGCACGTGGGTGACTCAGAGGATTGTGAGTCTGAGAGTGAATCTGTTAGAGAACTAAAGAAGTTAACCAGTAGGAGTAACTTGGGAAGCAGAGCCCAAAAGCCCTGTAGACAGAGTCACAAGCCGGTGTCCTATTGGGAAGGCAGCCAGAGGGAAACATTACCGGGGAAGCTATCTGGGAAGCACTTGCAAGCTCCAGGGAGTGAAAGATATTCTGTGGAGGATATCTGCATGTCAGAAGAAGAGGGTGTAAAGCCAAAACCCAGAGGAAAACCTCTAAGGTTTAAACCCCTTGCTGACCAAGCTGTGCACAGACTTTCTCCTGTCTCAAAGCCAGAAGGTAGGCTGTCTAAATACTTTAAGGATAAAGGTACTTATAGGAAGTTCTCTTGTGAAAACCCTGAAGGGTGGGACTCTCCTCTCTGCTATTCTGATATATGTGGTAATACTGAACCCTATCTCACAGGGGGCTGGTTAGAGAAGCCCCGGGAACAGATAGAGGGTGGAAGTTTGAAAACGTTGCATAATAAACAGAAGCTTTACCTACCGGAGAATCAGCATGAGCCAATGCTGATTGATCCTCATGCGGAGGAAGTATCAGATGACCAAATGGACTGTACTTTAATGATTACAGATGATATAACTTCTCTGTGCTGAGCCAGGTGATTCATGAAAGCCATTTGAACTGGCAGTTAAAGAGCACAGGATTTTTCCTTTGTTGTGCAAAGTGACTGTATGCTGTGAATACTGTGGAACTTTGGATTTCTGTTGAGAAGATGTTTTGTTCTTTACTTATTTTGTGCCAGAGTGTATGGCCTTTTTGTCCTCAGTTCTTTTGTGTTTAAATCCGCCCGGGAGGGGAAATAAAAATCCTGTCATTGCCTGTACCACTCGCACCACAACTGCTTCTTATTGAAAGGGAAAATACTACAACTCCCAGGAAGCAATGCATGCCTAAAGCATTGCTCAACTCATTCAATAAGGGTCCCCAGGCAGTCCAACCCGTACGCCCAGGCTGCGGGCCGACTACTGGTGACAGTATTTGCTTTACCATAGTTAGCTAATATGTGGTAACGCGGTGTTACATGGGATCCATTCCTTACTGTATCTGCAAAACCTAAAGGCGCCTTTCACAAATCATTGTTTTGGGCCCTCAAATCTAAGTTCATAACTTTCCCCATCACTATGTTGGCAATTATTACTCTGTGCTGAAAATTGTTTCACGTTTCATGCTGACACATGCCAAACTGCATGTGCGTTAGTGTTATGTTATTCCCATGTGTGCTACCTAAATGTCACCACTAGTGTGCAAACGTTTTGCACATACTGTGCATCTGGCACCCCAGAATATTTAGCTCTGAAGTTTTGCAAATATCTCATTCGCATAATTTTGCTTATAGCAATCTGGCACACAACGTCTCTGGTAGTTGCAATAAAAAAATTTGTGCATAGCTTTTAGTGCACAACTCTAATCCTGGCTTTCTGCGTAGATCTGTGGGTTCGTGATTTTTAACACAGGGCTTCAACTACCTGACTGCATATCAACCCTGTTAATACTCTGTCATAAGAACATGATATGCCATACTGGGTCAAACCAAGGGTCCATGGAGCCCAGTATCTTGTTTCTAACAATGGCCAGTCCAGGTCAGGTTACTGTCAGGTTCCCAAAAAAGTACAGAGTCCATGCTGCTTATCCCAGGGGTAAGCAGTAGATTTCCCCAGTCCTCTTTAATAATAGTTTATGGACTTTTCCTCCAGGAGCTTGTCCAAACCTCTTTTAAACTCACCTACACTAAGAGCTTTTACTACATTCTCTGGCAATGAATTCTCGATTTTGATTGTGTTGAGTGAAAAAATATTTTCACCGATTAGTCTTAAATTTGCTACATTGTAGCTTCATTGAGTGTCCCCTAGTCTTTCTACTTTTTGAAGAAATAAACAGCCGATCTACATTTACCCTTTCCACTCCACTCATTATTTTATAGACCTCTAACATAACTCCCCTTAACCATATTTTTTCCTAGTTGAAGAGCCCTTATTTTTTAAGCCTTTCCTCATAGAGAGTATCCTTCCATCCCCTTTATCATTTAGGTTGCTCTTCTCTGTATCTTTTCTAATTCTGCTTTATCCATTTTGAGATGATACAGAGGCACTGTAATGTCCTTGGTTTTATTCTCCATTCCTTTCCTTATGATTTCTAGTATTTCATTTGCTTTTTTGGCTGCTGCTGCACACTGGGCAAAGATTTTCAACATAATATCCACAATGATGCCTAGATCCTTTTTCTGGCTGCTTGTTCCTAATGTGGAACTTGGCATAGTGTAATCATAATTTGGGTTGTTCTTCCCTACGTACATAATTTTTTCAAGTACATTTGCAGCAAAAAAAACTATGATAAAGTTGGACCATTAGATGATAGAGGAGTAAAAGGGGCACTAAGAGGGGTCAAGGCCATAGCGGAGAGACTGAATGAATTCTTCCTTATCGTCCCTCCAGTCTAGTCCTGAACCTCTGGGGTTTAGCACCTCCTCCCGCAGCTTTGGAGACTGAGTACATCACTCTTTTGGTGACCTCTGGTATAACTAGGCTAGGAGCCGCCTTCCTACTCCAGTTAGCTCAGTCTCCAACGCAGCTTGAGGAGAGTTAAACCTAGGAGGTTCAGGACTCACGAGTAATGGCTAAGGAGCTTATGCTTTAATTATATTTGATTGACGGTATTTGTTGACTTGAAAAAAAAAAAAAGAGAAAACAGCATTTGCCGGAGAGTCTTGGGCTGCAGGGTCTGTTGCCTTGCTCTACCTCCCTTCCCTGGTAGCCGGGCAGTAGAAGAGTAGGGCAGGCTTGTCACATGGAGCTTCCGACTCCCGAATCCACCGCGTGGATGAGGAGTCGAGTAGCTGAGCGCGCCTAGAGTGAGAGAAGGGAAAGGACAGCTGGGGATCGCATCGGCGATTCAGCCGTCACTCACTCTGGCGAAGGGCTTGCCTCCTCGGTGCTCTCCTTCCCTCCCGACGCTGAAGCCGCTTGCAGGCTGAGTGCAGTTGAGGCTGCCGGAGCCGTTGGAAGACGCCGGATTCCCTTGAGTAGAATGGGGGCAGGCTGTAGATTTATATGCCAGGCGGGCAGCTGGGAGCAGGCTCGGGCAGAAGTGCGCGCTGTGGTTTTCAGGCCGGTTAGGCTGGTGCTGCATGTATCAAAAGCATAGGAAGAGCGTCGTCTGCTTCGCGTCGGTCTCTGTCTCTGGGTTTTCAGATCGGGGAGGGGGGATCTCTATACGGGGAAAAAAATTCTCTGGGGGGGATATCCTGGCGCTTTGAGCAATATAAATAAATAAAGAGACAGAGTTTTTTGTTTTCTGGCAGTGTGCATAGCTGGCTCAAGCATGCCCTCTAAGCCTGTATGTTTGCTCTGTGGGGCTAAGAAGGGATCACTTTCTGAGGCCGGTTTGTGCAAGGGATGCCTTCAGGAGGCATCCTCCGCGGAGGTCGACAAGGTGGAGAGAGGGGAGGGCTCTCAGGGACCTTCTCCGAGCTTGCAGGAGCCACTCTCCCCTTCTGTTCCGCCGATAGAGCCGGTGGCAGGGCCGTCTTCAGCCGCAGATAGTCCTGCTGCTCCAGCCTTAGTCCAGGGGGGCTTGGCGGCAATATTTTCCCAGGAGTTCGTGGCCCTTCTATAGCACGCCCTAAGGGTGAATAGGGCAGCAGGGATGGGGTCAAAGGAGCGGGAGAAGAGCCCAGGGTCTTATTTGGACACCGGGGCAGATGACCTCCCAGTGAAGAGGCCGAGGCTCTTGATTGAAAAGGAGCAATTACTGGAGCCAGAGGAGCAGTCAGAGGCTTTGGAGGATTTTGAAATAGAAGAGGATTTAGAAGAAGGAGAGCTCATGGAGCAAGAGGACCAGGCGAGAGTGGTAAGGGTGTTCCGGCGGGAGGAGTTGCCGGCCCTAATCACGGAAACGCTAAAGGCGCTTAACATGCCTGCTGCAGGCCCAGGGGAAGATGCTACCCTGGAAGATCCATTATTGCAGGCGGTGCACAAGTCCCAACATAGGATGTTTAGGGAGATGATTCAGGAAGAGTGGGAGTCATGGATGAAGGGATCGAGAGTGATGGCTCGGCTTTATCCTTTGGCGAACCAGGACAAAGATCTTTTTAAGTCCCCTAAGGTGGATGTGGCGGTAACCAAGAAGACAACCATACCTGTAGAGAGAAGTGCAGCCCATAAGGATACACAGGATAGGCGTCTGGACACCTTGTTGAAGCAGGTCTTTGATGTCAATGCCCTGGCCATGCAGGCTTCTGTTTGTGGAGCATGGGCAGCCAGAGCCTGTATGCGATGGTCCCAAAGAATTAGGGGAACTCAAGTGGACAATTCGGCTGAGGAAGCGGCCCGGTTGGGGACGGCTTATTTAGCTGACGTCCAGCATGACTTTATTCGAAGTCTGGCCAGGAGTATGGCGACAGTGGTAGCGGCTCGGAGGTGTTTGTGGCTTCGTAACTGGGCGGCGGACAGTTCCTCCAAGGCTAGGTTGAGTAAGCTTCCCTTTCAAGGCAGACTTCTGTTCGGAGAAGATTTGGATAAGTTAGTTAAGGATCTGGGAGACTCTAAGGGCAGAAGGTTGCCAGAGGATAAGCAGAAGCCGGGGCGTACCCTAGGGTCGGCGAAGAATCAGCAGAGGGATTTTCGACATTTTTGCCCACAAAGGTTTGGTCAGCTTCAAAGGGGGCGTGCAGTTTTTCGCTCCCAAAGTTTTCGGGGGGTTCAGAGCAGCAGGGAGAGGTTTTGGAGCTTCCTCGTCCTCGACCTTCAAGAAGTCTCATTGAAGTGAGGGGGGGGATCCAGGCGGAATTGATTCCCGTAGGGGGACGATTAAGGGAGTTCTATTCCGCCTGGGTCCAGATTATGTCAGACCAGTGGGTGCTGGAGGTCATTCGGAAGGGGTATGCGCTAGAGTTCCAGTGTCCGGTGGTCGACGCTTTCGTTCTCTCCCCTTGCAGGGTTCGCTCAAGGAGGGGATAGCAGTGCAGGAGACGTTGGAAAGGCTTCTGACTTTCAAAGCGGTAGTGTGGGTGCCGAAGGACAAGTGCGGCGGCGGTCGTACTCCATATACTTTGTAGTCCCAAAGAAGGAAGGCACCTTTCGACCGATTCTGGACCTAAAAAGGGTGAATCGGTGCCTCCGGGTATCGCATTTTCAGATGGAGACCCTGCGGTCGGTTATAGTAGCGGTGCGACAAGGAGAGTTTCTCACGTCCTTAGATCTGACGGAGGCCTATCTGCACATACCAATCCGCGAAGAACATCAGCGGTTCCTCCGTTTCGCGGTTCCGATAGGACACTTTCAGTTTCAGGTGTTACCGTTCAGTTTGGCAACGGCTCCGCGTACTTTCACAAAGGTGATGGTAATGTTAGCGGCGGCGTTGAGAAAAGAAGGAAAGTTGGTTCATCCTTATCTGGACGATTGGTTGATCCGAGCGAAGTCGAGGGAAGAGAGCGCGAAAGCCACCCACTGGGTGGTGCAGTTCCTGCAGAGTCTGGGCTGGGTAGTCAATGCGGAAGAGAGCAGGCTAGAGCCCTCGCAGGTCTTGGAATATTTGGGGGCCCGTTTCGACACAAGGGCAGGAAGAGTCTTTCTACAGAACAGTAGAGCGCTAGGTCTAAGAGAGCTCGTTTGTACCTTTCTGGAGAGGAGGGCTCCCATGGCATGGCATTACATGCAGCTGTTAGGAAAGATGGCAGTAACGCTCGAGGTGGTACCCTGGGCCAGAGCCCACATTAGACCGTTGCAGAGAGCCTTACTCAGGCTTTGGTCAAATCAGTCCGATCCGTTGACCCAAAGGTTACCCTGTCCATGGAAGACAAAAGAAGCTCTTCTGTGGTGGTTAGAACCCGGGAGTCTGGAAAAAGGGATGCCCTTGGAGGTACCGAGTTGGCTGCCACTCACGACGGATGCCAGTCTGTCCGGGTGGGGGGCATATTTCGAAGGAAGGTTTGCTCAAGGACAGTGGACGGCAAGGGAGAAGCAGTGGTCCATCAACAGGTTGGAACTCAGAGCGGTAAAGTTGGCACTGGGAGCCTTTCAGCACAGTCTGCAGGGGAAAGCGATCCGAGTGCTGTCAGACAATGCCATGGCAGTGGCGTATGTCAATCGTCAAGGCTGCACCAGCAGCATAGCTCTAGAAGAGGAGGCAGAAGAGCACCTGGACTGGGCCGAGAGACATCTAGAGGCATTATCGGTGGCACATGTAGCGGGAGTGGACAATGTGACGGCCGATTTCTTGAGTTGGGTCAAGGTGGATCTGGGAGTGTGGGTTCTCCAGCAGGAGGTGTTCGATTTGATTATGCAACGCTGGGGGACTCCGGTGATGGATCTCATGGCGACTTTCGAGTCAGCAAAGGCCACAAGGTTCTACAGCAGAAGGCGAGAGAGAAGGTCAGAAGTCCTGGACGCTCTGATGCAGACCTGGCCAGAGGAGCAGCTTCTCTACGTGTTCCCGCCCTGGGTGTTGATAGGGTGGGTGCTGCAGTGGTTAGAGCGTCACAGAGGTCAAGTCATCCTGATTGCTCCGGATTGGCCTCGGAGACCGTGGTATGCGGACCTCATAAGGCTCCTGGTGGGACGGCCATGGCGGCTGCCGCTAAGAGAGGATCTGTTAGTGCAGGGGCTGTTGAATATGCCTCAGGTGGATCAATTCTCGCTTACGGCTTGGCTCTTGAAAGGGCAAGGTTAACGGTGAGGGGTTATGCGCCACAGGTCATTTCGACCTTATTGATGTCCAGGCGACTTTCTACCTTAGTGGCGTATGTTAGAGTGTGGCGGCTGTTTGAGTCGTGGTGTAGTGAAAGGAGGGTGCAGGCTTTAAAGGCGTCGGTTCCACAGGTTCTTTCATTCCTACAAGATGGCTTCAATAAGGGCTTAGCAGCCGCTTCCCTATGAGTGCACTTAGCAGTGCTGTCATGTTATCGGGGAAAGGTGCAGGGTATCGGTCTGGGCACACATCCGGATGTCAAGTGTTTCCTGCGAGCGGTATCTCTCTTGTGGCCCCAATGCAGAGCAGCAGTACCTGCGTGGGATCTCAACTTAGTGCTAGACGCTCTAATTAAGGAACCTTTTGAGCCCTTGGGAAGGTCAACATTAAAGGATCTCATGCTTAAGGCGATCTTTTTGGTGGCTATCTGCTTGGCTCAAAGGATTTCCAAGTTGCAAGCTTTATCGTGTCGGGAGCCTTTCTTGTTGTTTCAAGCATGAAGGTAGTGTTGAGGACGGTACCCTCCTTCTTGCCTAAGGTGATATTGCTGTTTCACTTGAATCAGGGAGTGGTGCTGCCAGTTTTCAGGTTGGACGGCAGGAAGTGGTCCGACGAACGGCTGCATCAGCTGGACGTAGGGCGAGTGTTGCAGAAATATTTGCTCAGAGCGGCACCGTTCCACAAGTCGGAAAGGTTGTTTGTCTTGTTTGGAGGTCCCCGGCGAGGAGAGACGGCGTCTAAGTCTTCTGTTGCCAGGTGGTTGAAAAAGACGATTGCATCGGCTTATCTGTTGCGGGGCAAGGCATTCTGTTGGGACTGAGGGTCCATTCCACGAGAGCACAAGCGGCGTCGTGGGCAGAGTTTAGCTTATTGCCGGCAGTGGAGATTTGCAAAGCGGCGACGTGGTCGTCGCTTCATTCCTTTGTCAAGCATTACCGGTTGGATGTTCAGACGGAGAGGGATTCTTGTTTTGGATCAGCAGTGTTGCAGGCTGGTCTGACAAGTCCCTCCCGGTAATTTATTCACTGCTCTGATACATCCCCAGAGGTTCAGGACTAGACTGGAGGGACGATAAGGAAGATGAAATTAGACTTACCTGCTAATTGTTGTTCCTTTAGGAACTCCAGTCTAGTCCTGTATCCCTCCCTGGATTTGAGTCAGACCATTGCCTGCAAAAGAAAGGGTCGGGTAAGTCCAATGATGGTGCGGCCTGGTGGCGAGACGGTTTGTTACGAAGGGGAGGGTAACAAGTACTTTGGGGGGAACACTTGTGACTAGCTAGGGGTCCCCGGGATAGGGTAAGGTAAGACCCCAGCAGCTTCAAGGTTATAGATGTCAAGGGCAGAATTCATGTTTTTTCTCAAGAAGCTCGGTTATGGAGCTTCGGAAAAGTGTCTTCAGCACAGTTATTTGTTAGTTGTTTATCTACTTAGCTACTTAATTATTGCTCTTGTGAGTCTGCTTTGTCAATAGGTTACTAGAGTAGGAAGGCAGATCCTAGCCTATTTATACCGGAGGTCACCAAAAGAGTGACGTGCTCAGTCTCCAAAGCTGCGGGAGGAGATGCTAAACCCCAGAGGTTTAGGACTAAACTGGAGTTCCTAAAGGAACAACAATTAGCAGGTAAGTCTAATTTTATCTTTGCTTTGGTCTTTACTAAGGAAAATGTAGGGATGTTACCCATGACTGAAATGGTATTTAAAGGTGATGCCACAGAAGAATTGAAAGAAATAGCAATGACCAGGAAGATATATTACAACTATTGGATAAAACTGAAGAGTAGCAAATCACCTGGACCAGATGGTATACATCCAAGGGTGTTGAAAGAATTGAAATATGAGATTGCAGACATACTATATCTGTGAACTATCATTAAAATCATCTGTAATACCTGAAGTTTGGAGGATGGCCAATGTAACACCAATTTTTAAAAAGTGTTCCAGGGGTAATCTGGGAAACAGACCGGTGAGCCTGACGTCAGTACCGGGAAAAATGGTATAAACCATTATAAAGAACAAAATTACTAAACATGTAGATAGTCATGGCTTAATGGGAAACAGTCAACATGGCTTTAGCCAAGAAAGGTCTTGTCTTACTAATCTGTTATGGTTTTTTTGAAAGTGTGAATAAACAGGTAGACAAAGGTGAGTCAGTTGATATAGTATATCTGGATTTTCAGAAGGCCTTTGACAAGGTCCCACATGAGAGATTCTTGGCGAAATTAAAAAGTCATGGGATAGGAGGCAGTGTACTATTATGGATCAGGAACTGGTTAAAAGATAGAAAGCAGAGGGTAGGGCTAAATGGTCAATTTTCCCAATGGAGAAAGGTAAATAGTGAAGTACCCCAGGGATCTGTGCTGGGTCCGCTACTTTTTAATATATTCATAAATGACCTGGAAATGGGAATAACGAGTGAGGTAATCAAATTTGCAGATGACACAAAATTATTCAAAGTTGTTAAAACCCAAGAGGATTGTGAAAAATTGCAAGAAGACCTTGATAAACTGGAAGACTGGATGTTCAAATAGCAGATGGAATTTAATGTAGAGAAGTGCAAATTTATGCACCTAGGAAGAACAACCCAAACTATGGTTACACAATGCAATATTCCATATTAGGAATCACCACCCAGGAAAAAGATGTAGGCATCATTGTGTGTATAGCATGCTGAAACCCTCCATCTACTGTGCAGCGGGGGCCAACAAAGCAAATAGAATGCTAGGAATCATAAGGAAAGGAATGGAGAATAAAACCAAGGATATTTTATTATGCATTCTTGCTTCCACGACAAGCTTCATTTCAAATTCTCTCCTTGTCTGCCTTATGAATGCCTTGCGTCTAACTTGCCAGTACTTATGTTTTCTGTTTTCACCATTTAGCTCCTGTATCCATTTCCTGAAAGATGCTTTTTTGGCTACAACAATCTTTCTGACCTCACCTTTAACTCCACTGACTGATCTTTTCAATGCCTCGTTGGAGTCGGGAGTGGTGCCAAAGGACTGGAGAGAGGCTCATGTGGTGCCTTTACACAAAAGCGGAAGTAAGGATGTGGTTGAAAACTACAGGCCGGTTAGTTTAACTTCGGTGGTGAGTAAATTATTGGAAGCGCTGCTGAAAGAGAAAATAGTGAGGTTTCTGGAGTCCAGCGGATTACAGGATCCGAGGCAGCATGGATTCACCAGAGGCAGGTCTTGTCAGACAAATCTGATTGATTTCTTTGACTGGGTGACCAGGGAGTTGGACCGAGGGAGAGCTCTAGATGTGGTGTATTTAGATTTCAGTAAAGCCTTTGACACTGTTCCTCACAGGCGATTTATAAACAAACTGAGCACCCTAGGGATGGACCCTAAAGTTACTGCTTGGGTTAGAAATTGGTTGGGTGGGAGGCGACAAAGAGTACAAGTAAATGGAGCTCACTCTGAGGAGAAGGATGTTACCAGTGGTGTGCCCCAGGGATCTGTCCTTGGTCCGATTCTTTTTAACATCTTTGTTAGTGATATAGCGGAAGGGCTGTCGGGTAAGGTTTGCCTCTTTGCAGATGATACCAAAATCTGCAATAGAGTAGACACCCAGGAAGGTGTAGATAACATGAGGAGGGATCTAGCTAAGCTTGAAGAATGGTCTAGAATTTGGCAGCTGGGATTTCATGTTAAAAAATGTAAGGTCATGCATTTGGGCTGCAGCAATCCAAGGGAGCAATACAGTATAGGACGTGAAGTACTTTTGTCCACTAAAGAAGAGCGGGATCTAGGCGTGGTTGTGTCTGATGATCTTAAAGTAGCTAAACAGGTAGAAAAGGCGATGGCAAAAGCTAGAAGAATGCTTGGGTGCATACGGAGAGGAATGGCTAGCAGAAAAAAGGAGGTGATAATGCCTCTGTATAAGTCTTTGGTGCGACCTCATTTGGAGTATGGTGTGCAATTCTGGAGACCGCACCTTCAAAAGGATGTGAACAGGATGGAGTCGGTGCAGAGGGTTGCTACTAAAATGATTAATGGGCTTCATTATAAAGCATATGAGGACAGACTTAAGGATCTTAATTATGTACACCTTAGAGGAAAGGCGGGATAGAGGTGATATGATTGAGATGTTTAAATACCTCCGTGGCATAAATGTTCAGGGAGAGAGCCTCTTTCAATTGAAAGCAAGTTCTGCTACGAGGGGACATGGGATGAGGGTGAAGGGAGATAGATTTCAGGAGTGATATGCGGAAATATTTCTTTACGGAAAGAGTAGTGGATCCATGGAATAGTCTCCCAGAGAAGGTGGTAGAGATGAGGACAGTAACTGAACTCAAAAAAGCATGGGACCAACACAGATGATCTCTAAAGGTAAAAAGTGGACTGTTGTAGTTGTTGTTATGGAAGGACAGACTAGATAGGCCATGTGGTCTTTTTCTGTCATCATGTTTCTATGTTTAAATCATGCCAGCAGTTGTTTGCCCTTCCTTCCACTTTTCTTAAAGCATGGAATACATCTGTACTGGACTTCCAAGATAATATGTTTAAACAGCAATGCCCATGCTTGATGTAAACCTTTAATCTTGGCAGCTGCTCCTTTTATTTTTTTCTTAACCATTGTCCTCGTTTTATCATATTCGGCGTTTTTAAATGCTAGTGCTGTGGATTTCCTTGCTGTTTTCCCTCTATTTATTAACTCAAATGTGATTGTTATGTTCACTATTACTAAGTGACCCCATGACCATTATCTCTTGCACCAGATTAAGTGTTCCACTAACGACTAGCTCTAAAATAACTTCCCCTCGTGTTGGTTCATGAACCAGCTGCTCCATGAATTAGTCATTTATTTCTTCTAGAAACTTTATCTTCCTAGCATGTCCTGTGGTGACATGGACTGGACCCAGTCAATACCATTATTACTGTGTTGTAACTTTTGTTAGCTTCCCTGTTTTCTATTAGCCTTTCATTATCCATCTGTTCATTCTGTCTCTTGCCTTCCCCTTTATATATGGAATTTTTATCCTTAGAGATTCTACAGTGTATTTTGTTTCCTGCAAAACTTTTATCCTGTTTGATTCAAAGCCCTCGCTAACCTATAGCGCAGCCCCTCCACCAATTTGATCTATCCTGCCATTGCGATATAATTTGTATCCAAGTATCAGTGTCCCATTGGTTGTCCTCCTTCACCAGGTCCTGAGATGCCATTTATATCTAACTTTTCATTTAATGCTATATATACTAGCTCTCCCATCTTATTTTTTAAACTTTTGTCAAGTCTTAATTGGCCCATTCTCTTAAATACAGCAGACAGTGTACACCGATTTGAAGAGTCCTGTCCATCTAATAGTGCTGACCCCATTCACCATGCAGGGACCTCATTCTGTGTTGTAAGTTTGGAATTGCACACACATCTATTACATGCATGCTTATTAAGTTATATTGAAAGAAGACCAGAGGTTCATCAAGTTCCACTATCTTCTGATTGACTAACCACTTTCTCCTCCACCTCTGGGTCGGACTGGGAGACTGAGGATGACGAATCCCCAGACACTTGACTCCACAGGGATGTGCCCTCTGACCCTTCCTTTCCTGAAGCCCAGTGTTGGTTCCCTCCCAAGGACCTGACCTTTCTGGACTTTGTTCGGGGTATGGCAAAGGCACTTGCCTTCACCACCAAGTCCGAGGAGGAGCCTCGGGTGAAAGGACCTTGAGATCCTCCAGTATGAGGCTCCCCCTAAGGAGGCCCTTACAGTGCCCATTCCCCCTATCCTGGAATGTCTGCTCCTCCATATGTGAGAGACCCTGGCCTCGGTTCCCATTGTGAGCAGGCAGCTGGACTTGATGTACTGGGTCTGCCAGAGCCCTGGCTTCCAAAACGCTCAACTGCCTCACAACTCCATGGTGGTGGAGTTGGCCATGCATAGGCTTAATAGCCAAAAAAGAAAGTCCTTGGTGCCCCCGGGCAGGGAGGCCCAAACCATGGATTCCCTGGGCAGGAAGTGCTAACAGGGCTCGATGCTTATCAGCTAGATCCAGGTCTACCAGCTGTACTTGCAGGACAGGGCGAGGGAACTCGCCGGGTTTTTGACTGGTCTCTCTGAGTAACCTCTTCAGTGGTTCTGGACCTTGACCTCCACTGTCAGAGTGCTCCAGATTTAGGACTCTTGGCAGCTATGACTGTTTCGAGTCAGCAGCTAGAGTAGCCGTGGTGGGCATTAGGGCCCACCTGCCAGGCCTGGCTACAGTCTTCCAACTTGGAGAAATGGGTACAGGACAAATTGGTTAATACCTCTTGTCGGGGAGAGAACCTCTTCGGCAAGCGCATGACGAACTAGGCCACTAGCTGGAGTCCGAGTTCATCACCAGGACTAGGCTCTCTAAAAATACTGCCAACCCTTCCTGAAAGAAGGCCTTGGGGGAAAAGCCTGTATATCCGAAGAAGAGGAAGGCTTATGGAAGCTACCCTCAGTACTCGGCCTTCCCAGCTCCTCAACAAGTCCAGCAGGCCAAGGGACCAGGGTCCGGCCCTCATAAGCCTAAGACCCCCAAACCCCAGCCCGTGCTTCCGGCGTAAACTGGAGGAGTTTTTTGACTCCTTGGGCATAGCCTTTCTTCCTCCAGGAGGTCCTGCCCCGCAGCATATGGGGGGTGTCTTGTATTTTATGCCGACTGGTGGTCCACCATCACCACTGACACATGGACCCTACAGGAGATGGAGGATTACCTCCTCCACTTCGAACAGACTCCTCTGCCATTCTTTCCGGAAGAGCCCCCTATGACTCCCCTTCTCTGGGGCCTGCTTCAGCAGGAACTTGCAAATCTTTGGGCAGACAAAGTGGTGGAACCCATTCCCCTCCACCTCAGGGGCAAGGGATTCTACTCCCGCTACTTTTTGGTACCCAAAAGGACCAGAGGGTTTTGGCCCATTCTAGACCTGTGGGACCTCAACTGGTTCCTGATGAGGGAGAAGTTCAAGATGCTCTCTCTTGGAACATTGCTGCCATACCTTCGGCAGGGAGACTGGCTATGCTCCTTGAAGCTAAAGGATGTGTATATGCACATCCTCATCCGTCCCCTTCACAGGCTGTACCTCTGCTTCATGGTAGGAGGCTGCCACTACCAGTACAGGGTTGTACCCTTTGGTCTGGCCTCTGCCCTGAGAGTATTCACCAAGTGCCTGGCAGTGGTCGCTGCCTTCCTGCGTCTCCACGGGGTGTTCATTTCACCTATCTGGATGACTAGATGATAAAGGGAATCACTGCCACCGAAGCTCATCAGGCAACGGTCTGCACCATCCTCGTTCTGAAGCACTTGGGGTTCATCATAAACTACCCAAAGTCCCATCTCCTTCTGACACAAATCCTGGAGTTCATAGGGGTGCTGCTGGACACTATCCAGGCCAGGGTCTTCCTCCCTTTGGGCAGGGCCCAGCGCCTCAAGGTGTTTGCGGCGAATATCCAGTGTCGCCCCTCAGCGTCTGCCCACCTCCTGCTTTGTCTGCTGGGTCACATGGCATCCATGGTGCATATCACTCCAGACTCCCGCCTGCATATGCGGCCGGCTCAGTGGGCCCCTCCGCTCCCAGTGTTCTCAAGCAACAAGGCATCTGCGGGATAGAGTGGTCGTGACCCGCTCTCTGGCTGACTCGCTCGTCTGGTGGCAACAGCTCCAGCACCTACAGTCCAGGATACTCTTCCAGTCCCCCGCCTCCCAGAGGATCCTTATCACAGATGCTTCCAAACTGGGCTGGGGAGCCAATTGCAACAGCCTCCACACTCAGGGCAGTTGGTTGCAGGCAGAGATCCTCCAGCAGATCAACTTCCTGGAGCTTCAAGCCATACCACTAGTCCTCTGGCCCTTTCACCACCACCTACAGCACCAAGCGGTACTAATCCGGACCGACAACCAGATGGCAATTTTCTATATCAACAAGCAGGGAGGTGCGGGATCGTCCCTCCTGTGCCAAGAGGTGGTGAGCCACTGGTCTTTCACTAGCAACAATGGGATGCTCATGTGGTCAGTTGATCTTTTAGGCCAGGATGTAATGCCCTGGCGGACCGACTCAGCCAGGTCCTCCAACTGCACAAGTGGTGGCTGGATCCTCGGGTGCCCAGCTGGCTGTTCCATCTCTGGGGGCTCCTGCAGATGGACCTCTTCACAGTCCAGCCAATGCTCAGCTGCCCCGCTTCTGCTCCAGGCAGCCACATCCCTTGCAGGTGGTGGCGAAAGCATTCCTCATTCTGTGGACAGGAGCCACCTCTATGCCTTCCCACCCACACCGCTGATCGCCAAGACCCTGTTCAAGGTCCAGCTTGACAGAGTCACCTTTAATTCTGGTGGCTCCTTGGTGGGCCCAGCAGACATGGTTCCCCATGCTCCTCTGCCTGCCCCAGGTGCCTCCTGTTCCTCTGGGGTGCACACTCTCTTCTGCACCCTAATCTGGGGTCTCTGATGCTGATGGCCTGGCTGCTAAAAGAGTAGCCTAGGCTCACTTCAATCTCTCAAGCGATATGAAGGAGGTCCTCCTGGCCTCCTCTAAAACTTCCACCCACTGGGCCTACGCCTTCAAGTGGTGGAGATTCTCTGTATGGTACGCAGAGAAGTGGATCAACCCCTTCTGTTCTGTCCAGCTGGTGTTGCAGTACCGGCTTCACCTGTCCCAGGCAGGATTGTCATCCAACTCCATTAGAGTACACCTTAACGCACTTTTGGTGCACCACCATCTTGTCGAGAGCAAGCCCTTCTCTGCTTAGCCCCTTGTGGCCCACTTCCTGAGTGGTCTACCTCTCTCAAGGCCACCAGTCCGCTGAGTGGCTGGTGGACGTGAGGATCGCCTGGTAACATGCCTGCCTGATGCGAAAGTAGAGGACCTCATGCACCACCTAGACAAGGCTTTAGATAGTGCTGGGGAGGAGTCTGCTGTCTTGGTACATGTCGGTACCAATGACATAGGAAAATGTGGTAGGGAGGTTCTGGAGGCTAAATTTAGGCTTTTAGGTAGGAAGTTGAAATCCAGAACTTCCAGGGTAGTTCTCCAGAATGCTTCCTGTTCCATGCGCAGGACCCAAAAGGCAGGCAGAGCTCCGGAGTCTCAATGCATTGATGAGACAATGGTGCAGAGATGAGGTTTTTGGATGTGTTAGGAACTGGGGAACATTCTAGGGAAAGGAGGGGCTCTTCTGAAGGGATGGGTTTCTCCTTAACCGGGATGGAGCCAGGCTGCTGGCATTAACCTTTAAAAAGGAGATAGAGCAGCTTTTAAACTAGATAATAGGCGAGAGCCGACAGTCGCCCAAGAGCACATGGTTTGGAACAATGTATCCTTGAAGGATACTACCAAAAAAATGAAGTTGGGGCACATCAGCAGAGAGGTTCCAGTAAAGACAAAGGTAGCCCAAATGCCCTTGAGTACAAAGCAGACAGAGCTTAAAGATTACAAATTGTCCCTGCCTACCGATAACCAGATTAATAATAAAATACAGTCTAAAATGCTTGTATGCAAATGCTAGAAGTCTAAAAAGAAGGGAGAGTAGAATATATAGCACTAAATGAGACGTTAGGTATGATTGGTATCTCAGAGACATGGTGGAAGGAGGACAGCCAGTGGGACACTGTGATACCTGGGTATAAACTATATCGTAATGATAGAGCTGATTAAATTGGTGGAGGGGTTGCGCACTATGTTAGAGAGGGCATCGAGTCATAAAGGATTAAAGTTTTGCAGGAAACAAAATTCGCTGTTGAATCTCTATGGATTGAAATTCCATGTAAAAAGGGGAAGGCGATGGCAGTGTGGTTGTACTCGACCGCCTGACCAGAATGAACAAATGGATGATAAAATGCTCAAAGAAATCAGGGAAGCTAACAAAAGTTACAGAACAGTAATAATGATGGGTGATTTCAATTATCCCGGTATTTACTGGGTCAGTGTCATGGCAGGACATGCTAGGGAGATAAAGTTTCTAGATGAAATAAATGACTGCTTCTTGGAGCAGCTGGTTCATGAACTGACCAGAGGGGAAGCCATTTTGGACTTAGTCCTTAGTGGAACACCAGATCTGGTGCAAGAGATAAGGGTGTTGGGGCCACTTGGCAATAGTGATCATAGCATGATTGCGTTTGATTTAATAATGGAGGAGGGATGGTAAGGAAATCCACAGTACTACTTTTTAACTTTCAAAAGGGAGACTATGATAAAATGCGGAAAATGAGTAAAGAAAAACTAAAAGGAGCAGTTGCAAAGGTCAAAGACTTACATCAAGCTTGGGAGGTGTTTAAAAATACTATCTTGGAAGCCCAAACCAGCTGTATTCCATGCTTTAAGAAAAGTGGAAGAAAGTCCAAAAAAACTGTCAACATGGTTTAAAGGTGAGGTCAGAGAAGCTGTTGATGCCAAAAAAGCATCCTTCAGGAAATGGAAAAAAGTGCCAAATGATGAAAACTGGAAACAGCAGAAGCACTGGCAAGTTAAATGCAAGGTATTGATAAGGCAGGCAAAGAGAGAATTTGAGAAGACGCTTACTGTGGAAGCAAAAACGTGCAATAAAGACTTTTTCAAGTACATTCGTAGCAAAAAAACCTGTGAGAGAGTCAGTTGGACCATTAGATGATAGAGGGGTAAAAGGGGCAGTAAGAGGGGACAAGGCTATAGCGGAGAGACTGATTGAATTCTTTGCTTCAGTCTTTACTGAGGCAGATGTAGGGATGTTACCCATGACTGAAATGGTATTTAAAAGTGATGCTGTGGAAGAAATATCGATACACCGGGAAGATGTATTACAACTATTTGATAAACTGAAGAGTAGCAAATCACCCGGACCGGATGGTATACATTCAAGGGTATTGAAAGAACTGAAATATGAGATTGCAGACCTGCTATTAGTAATCTGTGAACTATCATTAAAACCATCTGTAATACCTGAAGATTGGAGGATCGCCAATATAGCACCAATTTTTAAAAAGAGTTCCAGGGGGGATCTGGGAAACTACAGATCGGTGAACCAGACGTCAGTACTGGGAAAAATGGTAGAAACCATCATAAAGAATAAAATTACTTATCATGTAGATAGTCATGGCTTAATGGGAGACAGCCAACATGGCTTTAGACAAGGAAGATCTCGTCTTACTAATCTGTTATGTTTTTTTGATGGTGTGAATAAACAGGTAGACAAAGGTGAGTCGATTGATTTAGTGTATCTGGACTTTCAGAAAGCCTTTGACAAGGTCCCTCATCAGAGACTTTTGCCAAAACTAAAAAGTCATGGGATAGGAGGCAGTGTACTATTGTAGATCAGGAACTGGTTAAAAGATAGAAGGCAGAGGTTAGGGCTAAATGGCTAATTTTCCCAATGGAAATAGTGGAGTACCCCAGGGATCTAGGCTGAGTCCACTGCTTTTTAACATATTCATAAATTACCCTTAAAAGGGAATAATGAGTGAGGTTATTAAATTTGCAGGTGACACAAAACTATTTAAAGTAGTTAAAATCCAAGAGGATTGTGGAAAATGGCAAGAGGATCTTGACATATTGGAAGACTGGGCATCCAAATGGCAGATAAAATTTAATGTGGGCAAGTGCAAAGTTATGCACCTAGGAAAGAATAACCCAAACTATAGTTACACGATGCAAGGTTCCACATTGGGAACCACCACCTAGGAAAAAGATTTAGGCGTCATCGTGGATAATGTGTTAAAACCCTCCGTCCAGTCTGCAGCGGTGGCCAAGAGAGCAAGTAGAATGCTAGGTATCATAAGGATATTATAATGCCTCTGTATCGTTCCATGGTGCGACTACACCTTCAATATTGTGTGCAATTCTGGTCGCCGTATCTTAAAAAGGATATAGCGTTATTAGAAAAGGTACATAGAAGAGCCACCAAAATGGTAAAGGGGATGGAAGGATACTCCCATGAAGAGAAGCTAAAAAGGTTAGGGCTCTTCAGTCTTGAAAAGAGATGGCTGAGGGCAGATATGATAGAAGTCTATAAATTAATGAATGGAGTGGAATGAGTAAACATAGATCGATTGTTTACGTCATCAGAATATAAAAAGACTGGGGAACATGCAATGAAGCTACAGGGTAACCTGTTTAAGACTAATAAAAGAAAATATTTTTTCACTCAATGTGTAATCAAACTCTGGAATTTGTTACCGGAGGATGTAGTAAAAGCTGTTAGTGTAGCTGGGTTTAAAAAAGGTTTGGACAAGTTCCTGGAGGAAAGGTCCATAAACCATTATTAAAATGGACCCAGGATATCACTGCTTGACCCAATACAAGCATTGAGGAATCTGTGTCTTTTGGGGAGACTGCTAGGTACTTATGACCTAGATTGGCCACTGTTGGAAACAGGATCCTGTGCTTGATGGGCCTTGGTCTGACCCAGTAAGGCATATCTTATGTTCTTATGGGATCTCAGCGTAGTTCTTTCCAAACTTACTGTGCCACCTTTTGAGCCTCTCAGCTCTTTCCACCTCAAGTATCTCTCCTGGAAGGTGGTCTTCCTTGTGGCTCTCACCTCCTCTCACAGGGTTATCTAGCTCCAGGCTTTGGTGGCTCGTTTACCTTATACGAGGTTCCACAAGAACAGAGTTGTGCTCTACACACACTCCAAGTTTCTGCCTATGGTGGTGTCCCTTTCCACCTCAACCAGGAGGTTGTGCTCCCCGCCTTCTTCCCATAGCCTCATGCTAACAGGGTGAGGACCGCTCTCCACACTCTGGATTATAAGCAGGCCATGGTCTACTATCTGGAGTGTACCCAGGCCCACCATCGCTCCTCACAGCTCTTCATCTTCTACAACCCAAATTGGCTGGGGACAGTGGTCTGTACATGTACTTTGTATGTAGACTGCATCACCTTCGCTTATGAGCAAGCCAGTCTCTCGCTGGAATACAGTGTCATGGTGCACAGTGTCTGGGCCATGGCAGCCTCTGTGGCAAACCTGCGCTCTGTTCCTTTGACGGAGATCTGCTGGGCTGCCACCTGGTCCTCAGTACATACCTTCACAGCTCATTACTGCCTGGAGAGGGAGTCCCGCTGTGACAGGGCCTTCGGCCAAGTAGTACTCTGTCATTTGTTTGGGGTGTAAGGCAACTCCTGCCCTCCAGCTCTTCAGTATGTTCAGGCTACCAGAGAACTGATTCCTCGCTTAACAGTCGGGGCCGCTCGTGTATCTGCTGTTCCTTGACTCCATTGCTGCTTCTTATGGTTCACCTTTTTTCTGGTCACCCATGGCTTTTACAGGTTTTTTCGGTAGCCTGTAGCAGGGAGTCCCATATGTGAGGACTGATTTCCTGCTTGTTCCCGGAGAAAGCGTAGTTACTCACCTGTAACAGATGTTCTCCAGGGACAGCAGGAATCTCTCCTCACAACCTTCCCTCATCCCCAAGGAGTTGCTTTTCTTTTTTGCCGTCTTGAGCTATGTTATCATACTGAGGCAAGAAGGCACCCTTAGGTGGGAAGAGGACTTTGCATGCGTAGTGCATCTCCCACAGACTTTCTTTGAAAGCTGGGGAGAGGCTACCGCACGGGCTCCATCGGTTCCGGTGTCCCCCCATATGTGAGGACTGATTCCTGCTGTCTCTGAAGCACATCTGTTACAGGTGAGTAACGACGCTTTCACTGCATAATTCAGGGTGGTTAATTCTGCAGCAGTTAAAAATAATTCCTTCACAAAGCTGTCCATAAGCTGAAAATCTCCAAATTACTTCTTTTTTCTTTCGTGTAGCTATATTATATCTATTAGTATCTTTTTTTTCTCTAAAATGTGTTAAGTGATGTGAGCACTGTGTATAATTAAGGGGCTCGTGTGTCACAGTCCATACATTGTTGTCTCTGGTAATGTGATGCATTGTACAAAAGGAAGTAGCCCTTTCTCCCTTATAATGAGAGTATAGAAATTTGTTATGGTCATGTCACTAATGTGTTTTTGTGTTTTTTTAATTATTTTCTCCCTAGCAACTCTCTTCGCCACTCTTCTTTTGCGGCCACCACCAAACCTGGTTGGAAGACAAACTCACCATGACCGCCAGCGAGCCATCAACTTCATTCTCGGCTTCCTGTTGGGGGGCGATGAAGAGTAGGCAGTTCAGGGGATCTATGGAGCTAAATAATCATGTTGTTTTTGCAACATGCAGCCACCTCTTGCATTGATGTGGATTTGAGTCATGCACAAGCTTTAAGCCTAGATTTCCTTTCAGGCTGTAGTATTTTATCAACCCAGGTGGGGCAGGATTTGCAGCTTTCTAGCACCATACCCCACAGGGCCCAGTGGACTGCGTGTTCTTCACATCATAGCTCCAGCATTTGGTCTAGGTGTCCATTTGTTTTTATTTAATTGAAAGGATGAACACTACACTGAAGCTCCAATCCCTTCTCTATCCCCTTTCCCAGAACGTATGTGCATTATTTCTTTTGTGAGATGCAGTTGGGTTTTGTCAGTTTCACTGGGTTTCCTGTCAGTGATATTCTGTAATTGCTGCATTTTATCCATTGGGCCATCCTTGCTTCTTAATAATTTCACCTTGATGTATAGATATAGCTCCAGACTTCTTAGTTTTTTATAATTGCTCGCCTCTCTCTCTTTCCTTCTGTTTGTCTGTTTGGAAAAGATGCCCTTTTAAAAATGTTTGCAGCTGATATAGGGATAGAAGTATCAGTGTAGTTAAGGGTAAACGTCTTTTACACTGTGGTTGTAAGTGCTTGCACTTGTATAAGTATGTATGTGTGCTTGTTATATGTCTTCTGTTTAAATGTATTGTGCTAGTCTCTGGGGCGTTTTTGTATGCCTCTTCCAAAATAGCTTTTCTTATGTGCCCATGTTTGTCACAATAGTGGAATCAGTTGGGTAGGGTTGTCTTATCCCTAAGATTGTACAGTCAAGCTGAGTATTCCTTCTGAAGCAATGGATATAGTGCAGAAAATGGTTGTAAACGTCATCATAACTAAAGCTGTTCTGCCAGTGCACAACATTTCATTTCCACAAGAGTGTGCATTGCCATTGAGTGGCAGTACAGCTCCATGTTGATTATGTTGTGTCTCCTCTTTGCACTTTTTTTCATTTCTGATGACAGTGTTTAAAAAAGCTTAAGCTCTGGTCATCACTCACAGAACTTACCTTAGTTGCTGATTTGCAGCTGAGGAATTTTTATGAAAATTGACACCAATTGCAAACAATTCATTCTTGTAATGTTTTAAGGTCCTAAGAAGGCCTTGCAGCTGCTGAGCAACATTTGTGGTGGTAAGGGAAAGGGAGAAAAGGAAAGGAAAATGGAACTTAAGTAACAATTTCCAAGGATAGTATTTGGGGCAGCAAAGTGACATCTTTCACTCATGACTCTGGGTAACAGAATACCTCATATTTCTATGTGATGTGCATATGTTAGAATACCAGTTAGTCAACCAAATCAGCCAAATGCTGGACCATTGTTTTAAACAGATATAGGCTGCTCAGAGAAGTCTTGATAATACTGTTGGTGGTGGAAGCAATGTAGTATGCACTGCGGTAGCATTAGAAATAAGGCAGTATTACAATTGTGATACGGTTAATGCTGCTAACAATGACAGGAGCAGAGCTGGATGGGATGGCCTTTATTTTGTTGCGTTCCCACGTGAACTGGCATGTAGTTTTTTCAGCCTAGGACATTTCTTAGTCTTGCATCTTAAGTTTTTGCAAAATATGTGTCTATGAATAAAACAGTTTTGAAATTTTTTGTTCTGTCTTAGATGATGTATGTACCTTTGTCCCATCATAGTTCTGAGGACTATTTAATCTGTACTTACATTCTCCTTGCCATGATCTGTGCCAGCTTGATAAGGACTGCCTGACAATACTGTATAAGACCAGCATGTCCTGACATCTCTTATCTCCAGGAACAAGCAGGAATGTAGTCTTCACATATGGGGTTATGGGGTACGTCGGTACCGACAGAGCCTGCACGGGAACGCTCCCCAGCGTCCAATTAGAAAGCTTTTGGGAGCATCCCACAGCGCCTGCGTGCTGCCTTCCCGCCTTTCCCAACTGCCTCTCTCCAGTTCTTCGTTTTCCATAGAGCCAGCAGGTCGTCGTTCCTGTCACCGCAGAAAATTGTCCTTATTGCCCTTCTTTTTTGTGGTCGCGTCTGCCTTCCTTGACGCTTTACCGGTACCGCCGGTTCTTCTTTCTTTTTTCTTTTCTTTAAAAAAAAAATATATATATATACTTAGTATTTTTTTTCCAGGTGCATGCGCCATTTTGGGCCCTAGGCCCAAACTTCTTCCACAATGCAAAAACCCGCTTCGGGTTTCAAAAAGTGCACCAAGTGTGGCAGTACCATCTCCGTCACCGACACCCATGAGTGGTGTCTTAAATGTTTAGGTCCTGACCACTCCATCACGGAATGTATGGCCTGTGCCATGATGTCTAAAAGAGGTCGGCAGAACCGAGCTGCTAAGCTCAGTACCCTGTTTCCCTCTGATGCAGCCTCGGTGGCATCGACATCTTCCAGGGCTTCCTCTTCCTCCCGTGGATCTCAGGTAACTAAACACAAGTCTAGCCGGTCCTCAAAGGGTAGATCTCCTTACAAGCATCGAGATGCCTCTGGCGTTGCCCTTGAGGATTCTGCACCGGCAAAATTGCCCCGGCGGGAGGCTTCGGCTTCCAAAGCATTATCTGGGTTCCAGGAAGTTCTCGAGGCCTCAACCTCGGCAGAACTACTGGTGCCATGCTCTGGGGTACTGGCTGTTTTCTCCGGTACCGACATCCAGGCATCGGCAGCGTCGATAGACCAGAGATTCCTGGCTAATGAACGCAGTCTGGCGGCTCTCCTTGTGGCATCGACACCCTCGGAACCACGTCAGACAATTCAACCGGTACCGACTTCGGCACCAGTATCTGTACCGGTACCGACAGTATCGGCATCGACATCGGTGTCCGCATTGCCAACACCCAGTCATGCGATGCCCTCCGGTACCGATACACTGGTACCGGTTCCCCCCGGTACCGACTTCGGTCGGTACAGGTATCGGGCTCTTCAAGAGCATCCGGACAGAAGATACTTCGAGTCCTCAGAGGAATCTGAGGATTCTGACAGTTCTGTCGGTACGGGAATACTTCTCCCAGAGGAGCCTTCCTCCCTTAAATGCAGGATGTCTCCTCCAGAGGATATTTCCTTTCAGGACTTCATCAGGGAGGTGGCTCAAGGTCTGCCCATTACTGTGGCTCCTGAAACAGAGCCAAAAGCAAAGGAGTTGGAAATTTTACATTATCCCAAAGCTCCTAAAGAGGCAGCTACTCTACCCATCCATGAGATCTTGCATGATCTCATGCTGAGAATGTGGGAGGCTCCTCTTACCACCTCTCCTCACTCTCGTAGACTGGATACTATGTATCGAGTCCCTCCATGTCCTGGTTTCCAGAAGACTCAGCTTCCTCACCACTCTGTTGTAGTGGAATCAGCTATGAGAAGGATCAAGAGTGCAAAGAAGCATGCCTCTAATCCTCCAGGACGTGAGTGCAGAACTTTGGATGGTTTTGGACGTCATACTTTCCAAGCTTCCATGCTTTCTGCCAGGATCAGTTCCTATATTTTATATATGGGAATGTTCCTGAAGGAAATCACAGGAGATCTAGAGATTTTGAGCCCTCTTCTTCCTGAAGATAGAAGGCAGGATTTTCTCACATTGGTCAAACATGCCCAGGATGTTTCTAAATTTTGTCAACCGTGCAGCTTTTGACTGTTTTGAGTGCATAAGAAGAACCTCTGCCATTGCCATAGGTACACGTAGAATTGCCTGGCTGTAGGCATCTGATCTGGAGCTCTGGGTACAAGACAAACTGGGCAGTATTCCTTTTACTGGTGAGAACCTGTTTGGCAAAGATTGGCAAGAAAAAGCCAATGAGTTGGATGCTGACAACTCCACCTTGGATAGATTATCCAAGGCCACAGCTGATCCTGCGAGAAAGAAATCTTTCAAAAAACCATTCTTTTCCAAAAAGAAAAGGTTTTAGCCTGCTTATTCCCAGCAGGGACGCTCTGCAGGTCAACCTGTCCGGAAAAGTCAGCAACCTCCCAAACAAAGGAAAGCAAAGACTGCTAAGCCTCAACCGTCTCAGCAGTCTCAGCTTCCACAAGGCCTTTGACTTTCATCTAGAGAACTTAGCCTTCCTGACTCTCAAGGGACCAGAGCCCTCCACCATTCCAGGAAGGTTGTGTCACTTTGCCCCCTGGTGGGGACAGATAGCAGCAGAGCATTGGACACTCTCCATCATAAAAGAGGGTTACAAGTTCCATTTTTCGAGCATACCTCCTCCCACAATAGTAAGACAGTTCAATTCTCAGAACTCTCTTATCAACCTATTAGATCAAGAGGTCACTATGCTTCTTGCCCAAGGGGCAATAGAAGAAGTACCCATTCCTCAACAGGGTACAGGGTTTTACTCCCCCTATTTCCTTACCCAAAGAAAACAGGAGGACACAGACCTATTTTAGACCTCAGAGAATTGAACAAATTCCTGTTCAAGGAGAAATTCAAGATGCTTTCTCTAGGAACTCTGCTGCCATACCTTCAGAGTCAGGATTGGCTATGTTCTCTAGATATCAAGGATGCGTACACTCATGTTCTCATCCATCCATCTCACAGAAAATTCCTTCGGTTCCTTTTTCAGGGAAAGCACTACCAATACAGGGTGCTTCCTTTTGGCCTGGCCTCTGCACCAAGGGTGTTTACGAAATGCATGGCTGTGGTAGCAGCATTTCTTCGCACTCTAGGAATATTCGTCTTCCCTTACTTAGACGATTGGCTCATTCGAGCCCCATCAGAGTCAGAGGCCAGGATTTCTCTATCTTGCACAATGCATATTCTTCAGTATTTGGGTCTGGTCATAAACATCCCAAAATCCAGTCTAACTCCCACTCAGTCTCTAGAGTTCATAGGAGCTTTGCTGGATACCAGGAAAGCAAGGACCTGTCTCCCCCAGGCCCGTTGCCTTCGCATGGTGCAGTTAGCTTCTCAGGCAGTGCTAAAATCTCATCTCACTGCCCGAGAAATGTTACAACTACTAGGCCACATGGTATCTACAGTGCATGTGGTTCCTTATGCTCGCCTCCACATGAGAGCAGCCCAGTGGACTCTATCCACTCAATGGACCCAGGCATCAGGGTGCCTGTCAGACAAAATAGCAAACTCAAATTGCCTTATTTTGTCTCTCCAATGGTGGCAGTCCACTCACAACCTGTTGCTGGGGTCCCCATTTCAACAACCTTTACCCCAGGCAACTCTCACGACAGATGCTTCACCAATGGGTTGGGGAGCTCATCTGCAAGACCTCTCCACCCAAGGCACTTGGACTCCACAGGAGACGCATCTACATATCAATCTCTTAGAACTCAGAGCAATCTTCTTGGCTCTTCGAGTGTTCCACACCCTGCTCAGCTACAAGACAGTCCTCATTCATACGGACAATCAAGTAGCCATGTTCTACGTGAACAAGCAGGGGGGAACAGGCTCTCTGTCACTTTGCAACGAAGCTTTGCGACTATGGGCCCTCGCCAGAGAGCATCAGATTCATCTCCTGGCAGTGTATCTTCCAGGCATACAAAACTCTTGGGCAGACAGACTCAGTCGAGTTCTGCTTCCACACGAATGGTCCCTACATGCAGACCAGGTGGCCAAGATTTTTCAAATTTGGGGAACCCCGGACATAGACATCTTTGCAAGTCTGTTGAATGCGACTTCCCCGGTTCTGTTCCAGAATTCCGGCTCAGGGATCTCAGGCCAGGGATGCTTTCCTCCTTCCCTGGGGTCAAGACTACCTTTATGCCTTTCCGCCCATTCCCCTAATTCCCAAAACCCTGTTCAAGCTTCAGAGAGACAGAGGCCATATGATTCTCATAGCTCCACATTGGCCACGGCAAGTGTGGTACCCTCTGCTTCTACATCTCTCTCAAGCTCCCTCCCTGGAGTTAGGGTCTGCTCCAGATCTCCTATCTCAGGAGAACGGAATGTTATGGCATCCCTATTCCCAGTCTCTGCATCTCAGGGCTTGGTTGCTGAAGGCCTAGATCTCCATGATCGTAACCTCCCTCAGCAAGTAAAGGATATCCTTTATGCTTCCAGGAAGCCTTCCACAAGACGTTCTTATGCTTTCAAGTGGAAAAGGTTTACCATATGGTGTTCGCAGAAGGCTCTTAACCCCCTTGCGATACCTCTGGAATCATTACTGGAGTATCTCCTTCATTTATCCAATGCAGGACTTAAAACTAACTCAGTAAGAGTCCATTTGAGTGCTATTGCAGCTTCCTTCAAGCCTCTAAATGGACAACCTATTTCCTCCCATCCTCTTATAGCAAGATTTATGAGAGGCCTTCTTCAAACTAAGCCTCCCATTAGGCCACCACCAGTGGCATGGGGCTTAAACTTGGTTCTTGGTCAGCTTATGAAGCCACCTTTCAAACCCTTAGCTACTACCTCATTGAAATTCCGTTCTTGGAAGGTTATCTTTCTCATTGCAATCACATCAGCACGCCGCATCAGTGAGTTGCAGGCACTAGTAGCTGATCCACCTTATACAAGGTTCCATCATGACAAGGTAGTCCTTAGGACTCATCCACACTTTATGCCAAAGGTGGTCTCGCCTTTTCATCTAAACCAAGCGGTCTACCTTCCTGTGTTTTTTTTCCAAGGCCTCATGCATCTAATGCAGAAAGGAATCTTCATACTTTGGACTGTAAAAGAGCTTTAGCCTTTTACTTGCAAAGAACACAGCAACATAGAAAGTCCTCTCAACTCTTTGTTGCTTTTGATTCTTCTCATTTGGGACTTCCAGTCTCCAAGAGAACACTGTCCATCTGGATTGCTCAGTGTATTTCCTTTGCCTATCAGAGTAAGAATCTTCCTCTGGAGGACCATGTCACAGCTCACAATGTGAGAGCCATGGCAGCTTCAATGGCTCATCTGCACTCTGTGTCTATCGACGACATCTGTCGAGCAGCCACTTGGGCCTCGGTTCATATCTTCACAGCCCATTACTGCTTGGACAAGGACTCCCGCCGGGATGCCTTGTTTGGTCAGGCTGTTCTCCAACACCTGTTCCATACCTAATCAACTCCTACCCACCATCCCTGGTTGGATGCCAGAGATCCATGGGAGGAAGTGGAGCCCTTTCACAGGGACACACAACTTCTGGGGTCTCTCCCTGGCATCTAAAGCTAGGGAGTCCCCATATGTGAAGACTACATTCCTGCTTGTTCCTGGAGATAGCAGTTACTCACCTGTAACAGGTGATCTCCGAGAACAGCAGGAATTTAGTCTTCACAACCCACCCACCTCCCCTAGGTGTTGTATCTCTCTATCTCTTTTTCTTTCCCTCTCTCTCTCTTTGTCTCAGCTTTAAAACTCAACTGGAGAGAGGCAGTTGGGAAAAGAGGGGGAAGGCAGCACGCAGGCGCTGTGGGATGCTCCAAAAATCTTTCTAATTGGACGCTGGGGAGCGTTCCCGCGCAGGCTCCGTCGGTACCGACGTACCCCATATGTGAAGACTAAATTCCTGCTGTTCCCGGAGATCACCTGTTACAGGTGAGTAACTATGCTTTTTCTTCATAAGGAATTGAATTACTCTATTTTTTTGTATATACATTGAGAGAAGTTTCAGTATTGTGCGTCAGAATCATCAGTAGTCCTTTGGATAGCCAATCCGTTCATGTTGCTTTCTGAAGTACCAGTGCTGTATACTTCTCTCCTGAATTTAAATCTGTACCATCTTCAAACTTCGTTGTAAATATTTTCCAGCCCTACTTGCCTACATTCACAACTTTAGGTCTTCTCAACCCTTAATTTTATTTTTTTGCACGCTTGCATTTGAAAATGGTTTTGTGGCAAGGTTCTTCCACTGAGTGAGCAGAATGCCAGTCCTTGTTTTAAACTCTTAAGTGGCCGGCCACTGTCATGGTATATGGTACTTTTAATTGTCAGGGGGAATGTGGTTGTGCATTAGGGTCTGTAGCACTCTGAACTAAGCCTAATTGAGAGGAACCTGAATAATACATCTAGCTCTAGATTCTCACATAGTACCATAGACATTGGGTGTAGGTCCTAGCTATAAAGAGTTTTGATGGGGAAGCCTAGTTTGCTAAGATAGAGGTTAGTGTCTTTCATTCCATTGCTCTTTATAGTAAAACTTATAGCGTTACTGCTCAGAGTTAAGCCTATAAGAAGCTAATCCTTAAATTCAAGCATCTTTATCATATACTGAACTTTGTGTAGGACAGAAAATGATCATTGCAGTTGGGGAAGCAGAGAAGTTCAGTTTTTTGTTTGGTCTACATCTGTTTGTCAGAGTTGCAACAAGGCAGTAACAGCAGCAAGATAGCATTGAGAGGGCTGCTCTAATAATGGATAACACTATACCTTTTTTTCGCAACTTTTTGCATTTAGTGCAAACAAAAAAAACACCCAGTTGCCATGGTAATTCATGTAGCTAGAGGCCAGACAGGATCATCAGAGCAACCATTTGCCAAATGTGCTGCAATACAGAGAACATGGAATGATCTTTCACAGATTATTAATCTTACAAAAGCCCTTTAAGATTCTAGTTACTTCCTCAGAAATCCAGTGTACAGAAAGGCCTATATAATTTCATTCCAATTCAAGTCATTATGTGAAAACAAAATCTTGGGATTAACTGTGTGACTCTTCTGTGAATTCCAAATTATTTTTGCCCAGTTTATTGGTTAAGATCATGTTTAAACATTCTCCATTACCATAGGCAGAGGAATGGGGTGGGCCAAATGGTCATGGCTGCACCAATATTTTGCCCAACACAGCATCAGCAACTAGAGAGCTTGGGAGTGGGGATGGAGATTAATTTGTTTGGCCCCCTCCAGTCAAAAAGATGTTCTGCTGCTCCTGTCCATTACTATAGGGTAGACAGCCGATACAAAACTGGTAATGTATATTCCTTAGAGTCCCTCTAGTCCAGTCCCGGAACCATAGAGTTGTGAACCTCCACCAGCAGCTTTGGAGACTGAACATCTTCATCTCTTTGATCATCCAGCTATATGCAGCCCCAAGGATCGCCCACACATCAGTATCTCAGTCTCCAAGCAGCTTGGAAGTCAGAGCCCAGAACTGGGCTCCTTAGGAACAAATAAGCAGAGCTTTAGTGTTTTATTATTTTCTAGATTTAGGTGCTGGGCTGCTGCTGTGGAGGAAATCTTTGACTGTGTCCCTTCTGTCTTTCTCTAATCTGTTTTTTTCTCTCTGTCTCTCTCTGTCAGTCTCCCCATAGGTCAAACAAGCAGGGGAGCTACACAGGTCTCCTTTCTACCGAACCCCCTTGGTGGGTGAGGAGAAGGTTGAAGACAATTACAGGCAGCAATTGAATACAGCAGTAGGCTCTGAGGGTCCCCTGACTGATTTAGGGGTTCCCCGAGCAGCCCTGAGCGGTTATTACTCTGTTATTGACTCTGATAACTGCTACTCAGAGCTTGTGACAGGCACGCTGGACAGCACTCTCAGTGTTTTGACCCCCCCTCCACTCCTGTGTGTGGGTGAGTAGAGTTTGAAGCTTTTTCTTTCTAAAGGCAGTGGTGGAGGCCTTGGGGTGGCCTGGAATCAGCTCTGGGGAGTGTTTTAGACCTTTTGGGTATTTTTTCTGGTCATTTTTTTGGCGGGATCGGGTCCGGCGGCCATTTTGGATTTTTTTCAAAGTTGTTTTTCTTTGTGTTTTTTTTAGGGATAGGAGCTTCGTTTTTGCATTTCTTGGTCAGATATCAGCTAATTGACTCCAGCTTTATCTAATCCTGCAATTTGGAGTGTTTTTGAGCACTTTTAAAATCGCGATTTTTTTTTCTGCTCTGTTTGCTTCAGCAAGGTGTTCCTGCTTTGCTGGCAAAGGGCTGTGTGCATAGCCATGCCTCCTAGTCCTCGGTGTCTGGTCTGTGGCATTCGTAGAAGTAGTAATTTGGAAGCCCGAGTCTGTGCCACTTGTTCTGCTGTGGGTGCTGGCATGGAGGACCCTCTGGAGGGCTCCAGTGCAGATCTCCCACCTGTATCTACAGAAGGGACATCAGAGCAGGCAGAGACGGTCCTTGGTCCGGGGCTTTCTGCAGTGCCGGAGCGCCTGTTGGCGGGGGGCGTCCAGGAGGGATCCCTGGGCGTTCCACCCGCCTTTTTCTCTCTCATGCAGGAGGCTCTGGCTCTCTTGCAGCCGGCGGGGGAAGGCTCGGTCCTGCCCCGCTGTGGGCTAAAGCATCCACTTTCAGTAGAGGGAGACACTGGTCCACAAAAGAAGAGCCAGCCCCCGAGTGTTGCGGATTCTGCGCCTCCTGGGGACGAGTTCCACGAGGGGCTGGGGGAGGCTCTCGAGCTGGAGTCTGCGGAGGATTTAGAAGACGGCGAGTTGTTGGACGACGAGCAGAGTAGTAGAATAGTGCGTGTATTTCGTAAAGAGGAACTTGCAGCACTGATTGCCGAAACCCTCAAGGTATTGAACATACCCGTGGAAGATGCCACTGCGGAGGACAAGTTGGAGGATCCCTTGATGCAGGCGCTGCGCACTTCCCACAGAGTCTTTCCGCTCCATAGGGTTTTTAAAGCTATGATCCAGGAGGATTGGAACAGTCCAGAGTCCGCTTTGCGCGGGGCTAGACTGTTGCCTAAATTGTATCCTCTGTCGGAGGCTGATAGAGAGCTCTTTCATTCGCCGAAGGTGGACGCGGCAGTTTCCGCGGTTACTAAACGGACTACTATCCCGGTGGAAGGTGCTGCGGCGTTGAAGGACCCGCAGGATCGGAAAGTTGATAGCTTGTTGAGACAGGCGTTTGATGTTGCTGCCCTGTCAATGCCGGCGGCAGTGGCTGGGGCCTGGGTGGCGCGTGGCTGCCTCCGCTGGTCTCAACAGTTCCAGGGGCCCCAGTCGGCGGAACAAGAGGCCGCGGCGTCCAGATTGGAGTCGGGTACCGCTTATTTGGCGGATAGCCACTATGACCTCATTAGGGGGTTAGCTAACGGCATGGCGTCGGTGGTAGTGGCGCGTCGTTCTCTTTGGTTACGCAATTGGGCGGCTGATGGCTCTTCTAAAGCTCGCCTTAGTAAGCTGCCGTTTAATGGCAGGCAGTTATTTGGAGAGGACTTGGATAGGTTGGTAAAAGATCTCGGGGATTCTAAGGGGGGTCGGCTTCCGGAGGATAAGCCCAAGCAGGGGAAGCCGACCTTCACCTTCCGGGGGTCTCAGCAGTCCTTTCGGAGGTTTCGTGCCTCCCGCTTTGGTCAGTCCCAGAGTTCCAGATATCTGGGGCACGGACAGAGTTTCCGCGGATTTCGGGGGGCAGGTAGAGGTTTTGGCACCTTCCAGGCGCAGGTCCCCAAAAAGTCACAATGAAACGAGGCCGGCTCCGGGGCAGACTGCGGGATTTCTACCCTGCCTGGGCCGCTATCACATCCGATCGGTGGGTGTTAGAAGTGATACGAGAGGGATATGCGCTCGAGCTACATCGACCGGTGCTCGATTCCTTCGTTATGTCCCCGTGCAGCGCTCCCTGGAAACGACGAGTCGTATCCGATACACTTTCCCGGCTGCTTCGGCTCCGGGCAGTCGCCCCCGTGCCGGAGGGGCAGTTAGGGTCCGGTCGATACTCCATCTACTTCGTAGTGCCGAAAAAGGAGGGCACCTTTCGACCAATCCTGGATTTAACGAGAGTGAATCGGTGCCTCCGGGTGTCGCATTTTCGCATGGAAACGCTGCGCTCGGTCATAGCGGCGGTCCGCGAGGGGGAATTCCTAAAGTCCCTAGACCTTACGGAGGCCTATTTGCACATTCCCATTCGCCGGGAACATCAAAGATTTCTGCGGTTTGCGCTGCCGATGGGCCATTTTCAGTTTCAAGCCATGCCCTTCGGCCTAGCGACGGCGCCACGGGTCTTCACGAAGATCATGGTGGTGGTAGCGGCGTTCCTGCGGAAGGAGGGTGTCCTCGTGCATCCCTATCTCGACGACTGGTTGATCCGGGCGAAGTCGAGGGAGGAGAGTCTCCGGGCGACGGCGCGGGTCGTACAGGTTTTGCAGTCGTTAGGCTGGGTGGTCAATCGGGCGAAGAGCAGCCTTCTTCCCTCGCAGACCTTGGAGTATTTGGGGGCGCGTTTCGAGACTGGCAACGGGAAGGTTTTTCTCCCAGTGCACAGAGCGCGGGCCCTGAGGCGGCTGGTGGAGCAGTTTCTAGCGAGACCGGGCGTCCTCGGCTTGGCAATACCTTCAGCTTCTCGGCGACCATCGAGGTAGTTCCGTGGGCAAGGGCGCACATGCGGCCCCTGCAGCGAGCGCTGCTGCATCGATGGTGTCATCAGTCCAACTCGCTAGCTCGTCAGTTAGTTTGCCCCTTGAGGGTTCGGCGCAGCCTTCGCTGGTGGTTGCGTCGGCGCTCTCTGGCGAACGGTATGCCCTTGGAGTCTCCCGTCTGGCGTCTGCTGATGACGGATGCCAGTTTGAGCGGCTGGGGGGCTCATTGCGAGGGCCAGATTGCTCAGGGCCAATGGTCCTCGCGGGAGAGCCGGTGGTCCATCAACCGACTGGAAATGAGAGCCGTGTGGTTGGCTCTGACAGCGTTTCAGCCTTGGCTGCAGGGGGCGGCGGTCAGGGTGCTATCCGACAATGCCTCCACGGTAGCCTACATAAGAACATAAGAACATAAGATATGCCATACTGGGTCAGACCAAGGTCCATCAAGCCCAGTATTCTGTTTCCAACAGTGGCCAATCTAGGTCATACGTACCTAGCAGTTTCCCCAAGGGACACAGGTTCCACAATGCTTGTATTGGTTCAAGCATTGATATCCTGGGTCCCTTCTTAATAATGGTTTATGGACCTTTCCTCCAGGAACTTGTCCAAACCTTTTTTAAACCCAGCTACACTAACAGCCTTTACTACATCCTCCGGTAACAAATTCCAGAGTTTGATTACACGTTGAGTGAAAAAATATTTTCTTTTATTAGTCTTAAATAGTTTACCCTGTAGCTTCATTGCATGTCCCCTAGTCTTTCTATATTCTGATAAGGTAAACAATCGATCTACGTTTACCCGTTCCACTCCGTTCATTAATTTATAGACTTCTATCATATCCCCCCTCAGCCGTCTCTTTTCCAGGTTAAAGAGCCCCAACCTTTTTAGCCTTTCTTCATAGGAGTAGCCTTCCATCCCCTTTACCATTTTGGTGGCTCTTCTCTGAACCTTTTCTAAAATTGCTATATCCTTTTTAAGATATGGCGACCAGAATTGCACACAATATTCAAGGTGCGGTCTCACCATGGAACGATATAGAGGCATTATAATATCTTTTGTTTTATTTTCCATTCCTTTCCTTATCATACCTAGCATTCTATTTGCTCTCTTGGCCGCCGCTGCACACTGGGCCGAGGGTTTTAACATGGTATCCACAAGGACGCCTAAATCTTTTTCTTGGGTGGTGGTTCCTAATGTGGAACCTTGCATCGTGTAACCATAGTTTGGGTTGTTCTTCCCTAGGTGCATAACCTTGCACTTCTCCACATTAAATTTCATCTGCCATTTTGATGCCCAGTCTTCCAATTTATCAAGATCCTCTTGCAATTTTCCACAATCCTCCTGGGTTTTAACAACTTTAAATAGTTTTGTGTCATCAGCAAATTTGATAACCTCACTCGTTATTCCACTTTCCAGGTCATTTATGAATATGTCAAAAAGCAGCGGACCCAGCACAGATCCCTGGGGTACACCACTATTCACCTTTCTCCATTGGGAAAATTGGCCATTTAGCCCGACCCTCTGCTTTCTATCTTTTAACCAGTTCCTGATCCACAGTAGTACACTGCCTCCTATCCCATGACTCTTTAGTTTTGCCAAAAGTCTCTCATGAGGGACCTTGTCAAAGGCTTTCTGAAAGTCCAGATACACAATATCAACCGACTCACCTTTGTCCACCTGTTTATTCACTCCTTCAAAAAAACATAACAGATTAGTAAGACAAGATCTTCCTTGTCTAAAGCCATGTTGGCTGTCTCCCATTAGGTCATGACTATCTATATGCTGAGTAATTTTATTCTTTATGATGGTTTCTACCATTTTTCCCGGTACTGATGTCAGGCTCACCGGTCTGTAGTTTCCCGGATCACCCCTCGAACCCTTTTTAAAAATTGGTGTTACATTGGCGATCCTCCAATCCTCAGGTATTAGAGATGATTTTAATGATAGTTCACAGATTACTGATAGCAGGTCTGCAATCTCAAATTTCAGTTCTTTCAACACCCTTGGATGTATACCATCCGGCCCAGGTGATTTGCTACTCTTCAGTTTATCTAATAGTTGTAGGACATCTTCCCGATGTATCGATATTTCCTTTAATTCTTCCACACCTTTAAATACCACTTCAGTCGTGGGTAACATCCCTACATCTTCCTCAGTAAAGACCGAAGCAAAGAATTCATTCAGTCTCTCCGCTATCGCCTTGTCGCCTCTTAGTGCTCCTTTAACCCCTTTATCATCTAATGGACCAACTGACTCTCTCACGGGTTTTTTTGCTACGAATGTACTTGAAAAGGTCTTTATTTCGCGTTTTTGCTTCCGCAGCAAGCTTCTTCTCAAATTCTCTCTTTGCCTGCCTTATCAATGCCTTGCATTTGACTTGCCAGTGCTTGTGCTGTTTCCAGGTTTCATCATTTGGCTCTTTTTTCCATTTCTTGAAAGATGCTTTTTTGGCAACAACAGCCTCTCTGACCTCAGCTTTAAACCATGCTGGCAATTTTTTGGACTTCCTTCCACTTTTCTTAAAGCGTGGAATACAGCTGGTCTGGGCTTCCAAGATAGTATTTTTCAACAACACCCAAGCTTGATGTACGTCTTTAACCTTTGCAACTGCTCCTTTTAGTTTTTTCTTAACTGTTTTCCTCATTCTATCATAGTCTCCCTTTCGAAAGTTAAAGGGTAGTACTGTGGATTTCCTTACTATCCCTCCTCCACTAATTAAATCAAAGGCGATCATGCTATGATCACTATTGCCAAGTGGCCCCAACACCCTTATCTCTTGCACTACATCTGGTGTTCCACTAAGGACTAGGTCTAATATTGCTTCCCCTCTGGTCGGTTCATGAACCAGCTGTTCCAAGAAGCAGTCATTTATTTCATCTAGGAACTTTATCTCCCTAGCATGTCCTGTTGTGACACTGACCCAGTCGATGCCGGGGTAATTGAAATCACCCATTATTATTACTGCACTGTAACTTTTGCTAGCTTCCTTGATTTCTTTGAGCATTTCATCATCCATTTGTTCATTCTGGCCAGGCGGACGATAGTACACCCCCACTGCCATCGCCTTCCCTTTTTACATGGAATTTCAATCCATAGAGATTCTACAGCAAATTTTGTTTCTTGCAAAACTTTAATCCTTTCTGACTCAATGCCCTCTCTAACATAGAGCGCAACCCCTCCACCAATTTGATCAGCTCTATCATTTCGATATAGTTTGTACCCAGGTATCACAGTGTCCCACTGGTTGTCCTCCTTCCACCATGTCTCTGATATTCCAATCATATCTAACCTCTCGTTTAGTGCTATATATTCTAACTCTCCCATCTTGTTTTGTAGACTTCTAGCATTTGCATACAAGCATTTTAGAGACTGTATTTTATTCATATTAATTTGGCTATTGGTAGACATGGGTAATTTGGGATCTTTAAGTTCTGTCTGCTCCATACTCGAGGGCATTTGGGCTACTTTACTCTTTTTTGGAACCTCTCTGCTTTTTGTAGTATCCTTCAAGGATACATTCTTCCGAACCATGCGCTCTTGGGCGACTGTCGGCTTTCCCCTATTATCTAGTTTAAAAGCTGCTCTATCTCCTTTTTAAAGGTTAATGCCAGCAGCCTGGTTCCATCCCGGTTAAGGTGAAGCCCATCCCTTCGGAAGAGCCCCTCCTTTCCCCAGAATGTTCCCCAGTTCCTAACAAATCCGAACCCCTCATCTCTGCACCATTGTCTCATCCACGCATTGAGACTCCGGAGCTCTGCCTGCCTATTGGGTCCTGCGCGTGGAACGGGAAGCATTTCGGAGAACGCTACCCTGGAAGTTCTGGATTTCAACATAAATCGCCAGGGAGGCACAGGCAGCGCGGCGTTGGAAGCGGAGGCGGACCTGCTTCTGGATTGGGCAGAACGGCATCTTCAGTGTCTGTCGGCCCAGCATATCGCGGGGGTTCACAATGTGGAGGCGGACTTTCTGAGTCGTCGCAGGGTAGACCCCGGAGAGTGGTCTCTACATCCCGAGGTATTTGTGTTGCTGGTCCGTCGTTGGGGTCTCCCGATAATGGACCTCATGGCGACCTTCGAGTCCGCGCAGGTCGAAAGGTTCTTCAGCAGGCGTCGGGAACGCATGTCGGAAGGCCTCGATGCATTGGCACAAAGGTGGCCAAGGTACGGGCTGCTCTATTGTCTTTCCTCCGTGGGCTCTGCTGGGTCGCCTGGTACAACGGATCGAACGGCATCCGGGTCCCGTGGTTCTGATTGCCCCGGACTGGCCTCGTCGGCCTTGGTATGCGGATCTGGTGCGGTTGAGTGTGGCCGATCCGTGGCTCCTTCCTCCTCAGCCGGATCTCCTTCGGCAGGGGCCGCTGCAGATGCCTCAGGTGGCTCGATTCTCGCTTACGGCATGGCTATTGAGAGGGCGCGAATGAGAGCCAAAGGTTATTCTCCGGAGGTCATTGCTACCTTGTTGCGGGCGCAACGTCGGTCTACGTCGCTAGCGTATGTCCGGGTCTGCCGTATTTTTGAGAGCTGGTGTGCGGCTCGCGAGTTGCGGCCTTTGCGGACCTCCATTCCTCAGATCCTCTCCTTCTTGCAAGCAGGGGTGGACAAGGGCCTGGCGGCCAGTTCGTTGAGGGTCCAACTTGCAGCTCTTGCGTGTTTTCGAGGCAAGGTTTAGGGCCAGTTATTGGGGTCCCATGCGGACGTGAAGCGCTTCTTGCGAGCAGTGTTGCTTATGCGTCCTCCGTGCAGGGCTTTAGTGCCCTCGTGGGACTTGAATTTGGTGTTGAGGTCTCTGGTGGGTTCGCCGTTTGAACCCTTGGCGCAAGCTTCGTTGAAGGACTTGACGTTGAAAACGGTGTTTCTGGTAGCGATCTCGTCAGCTCGCAGGATCTCGGAGTTGCAGGCTCTTTCGTGTAGGGAACCCTATCTGTCTTTCTCTGCCGACAAGGTGGTATTGCGACCGGTTCCCGCGTTTTTGCCTAAGGTAGTTTTGGCGTTTCACATGAATCAGGTGGTGTCTCTCCCGGTGTTTGCCAAGGAACGGGGCAAGCACGCGGATAACTCCTTGCACGCGTTGGATGTCCGTCGAGCTCTTCGTCGGTATTTGAGGGAAACGGCAGCCTTCCGTAAGTCCGATTGCCTATTTGTCGCATTTGGCAGTCCGCGCAAGGGGGAAGCGGCGTCTAAGTCTTCCATTTCCCGCTGGTTGAAAGAGGCGATTTCGTCGGCATACTTTTTACACGGCAGGATGGTTCCTGCCGGGCTTCGGGCTCACTCGACTAGGGCGCAGGCGGCGTCTTGGGCAGAAGTGAGCTTGGTACCGGCGGTGGATATTTGTCGGGCGGCGACGTGGTCGTCCTTGCACACCTTTGCTAAGCACTATCGTCTGGATGTGCAGGCGGCGTCGGATGCGCGGTTTGGGTCTCGGGTGCTTCAGGCTGGACTAGCGAGGCCCTCCTGTTGAGATTTACTGCTCTGTTACATCCTCTATGGTTCCGGGACTGGACTAGAGGGACGCTAAGGAAGAGTAAATTAGACTTACCTGCTAATTGTTGTTCCTTGCGGAACTCTAGTCCAGTCCCGGATCCCTCCTTGTCTATCTGTTCTCGCTGCCAGCCAAGAAGGTACATTCATTATAGGAGTCTGCCAAGGTTTTTGTTCTCTATACTTTCGGTCAGAGCTCCTCTGCTTGCAGCACGCCTTAGTTTCCTTTCGGGGTCAAATCTTGGGGGTGAGCGGTGGCGCCTCTTGTTGCATGCGTTTTGCACAAGGGTCGCCACGGCCATTCTGGTCCGCCTTCCCGTAGGCGGGAGGTTGTTCTTACGCAATTGGAAAAAGAAAAAAAAAAAAAAAGAATTTTTGCTCGTAGTGGGAACTTTAGGGTCAGGATCCTTTTTTCCACTGTGTTGTTATATCTACTTATTTGTTGCTCTGCTTATTATGCTTTGTCAATAGGTACTGATGTGTGGGCGGTCCTTGGGGCTGCAAATAGCTGGATGATCAAAGAGATGAAGATGTTCAGTCTCCAAAGCTGCTGGTGGAGGTTCACAACTCTATGGTTCCGGGACTGGACTAGAGTTCCGCAAGGAACAACAATTAGCAGGTAAGTCTAATTTACTCTTTAAGGAAGATGACGTTAACCGTCAGTGTGACATCGAGTGATGTCATCTTAGCCTGATGGTCTCATCTCCTACAACAATACAGTCTGAACTTTACATCAATTTCCTGAACTGTAATGAAGCATGTATAAAAATGCTGTTTGCTAAGCAGATACGGGTAGGAGGTTTTAAAACTAATACACACCGGCAGCCTGAAAATCTCATATCACCTGAAATGCCAGGTGATCACCGGTTCTGTTTTACTCTTGGCAGGCTGATCCAGTCCTTGTTTAGCCCGATTGCATGCATGGACTTTGTTTGTTACACATGCTTTACTTAGAGAAAATCAAAGTTAAAGGTCCATTCATGCAGTAAAGTAAGCCCAAGATTGAATCAGCTTGACCTGCAAAAATACGAGGGTTATTTTTAAAGTAAGGTCTGATTGGCTGTAGCTTTGTAAATTTTTTCCCCCTGTAGAAACAAGCATGTGTGCTGGCTCCCGGCATGCCTTGTGCAAAAGCAGATGCCATTTGCAGTCATAGCGTCACTTAGCACGGTTTATACTGAGACGTTAAAATGTTTAAGACAATTGAGCGGCCCTCCAACTGTGAAATACGGTCTGTGATTCGGTTTTTGACAGCAAGGACCGTGTCATCAGCGGACAGTCATCAGCAGATATGTGAGGTGTACGGCCCCAATGCGATGAGTGGCATCAAAGTGCGTAAATGGGTGAGATTGTTCAAGGATGGGCGGGACAAACTGTGCTCACAATGGGTTCCCAGGCTGCTTTCCGAGGAACACCAAAAAAGGAGAATGGCTAGTGCTTTGACATTTTTGATCCGATACAATGAGGAAGGAGATGAACTTTTGGACCACATTGTCACAGGGGACGAGACATGGGTTTCTCACATGACTCCAGAATCAAAGCGGCAGTCGATGGAATGGAGACACACATCATCTCCAGTCAAAGTGAAAGCCAAACAGACGATCTCAACACGCAAGATTATGGCAACTGTTCCTCGGAAAGCAGCCTGGAAACCCATCGCGAGCACAGTTTTCTGAACTGCAATTTTTCAGAAACGATTTTGTATAGCACTGACCTTGAAACTTGTGGAAATTTCAGTGACAAAGTGAAAATCGTGAATCGCTGTTCTTCATGAATTTTTGCGTCAACTGTGCGGACCAAATCTTCTGTGATTACTGAAGGTCGACCCTATCGCGGTTCATCATGGACATTGTCCCGCCAGTCCTTGAACAATCTCACCCATATACGCACTTTGCTGTCACTCATCGCATTGGGGCCATACACCTCACATATCTGGCGATGAATGTCCGCTGATGACACGGTCCTTGCTTTCAAAAACCGAATCACAGACCGTATTTTACAGTCGGAGGGCCGCTCAATTGTCTTAAACATTTTAACGTCTCAGTATAAACCGTACAAAGTGAAGCTACGACTGCAAATGGCATCTGCTTTTTGCACAAGGCATGCCGGGAGCTGGCACGCATGCTTGTTTCTACAGGGGGAAAACATTTACAAAGCTACAGCCAATCAGACCTTACTTTAAAAATAACCCTCGTAGAATCAACTGACCACCCTAAGGAAAAGGAACCACTGCTGTCTAAAAATATTAGCACAACTTTATTATTGGGGCAGCTAGGTGTGTTGTGTAAGAAATAGGTTCTAGGTTGTTAAAGTACTATTTTAAAGCAGTAATCTATTTTTTCTATAACATTGAGACCATGGAGATGTCACAGTATTCTGTGAGTGCTCTTTTCTGATTGGTTTAGAAAAAACATTGGCACCTACTGAAGATAAGCCACATACTATTTTTTCCTCCATACAGACTGAAAGTCAGGTAAATCTGTATTATGTATGATTTTTATTAGCACAAAATATAGGACATAATACTTTTTTTTAGTCACAAAATACCACATCTTTACACACAAATAAAAGTTTAAGAATTTTAACTTTAACAAATTCAGAGGTAAATGTAACTAACAAAGTATTACTCCAGGAACAAGCAGGAAGTCAGTCCTCACATATGGGTGATGTCAGCGCTGGTAGAGCCCATGCAGAGCATTTTCCCAGCTTTCAAAGAAAGCCTTTGGGAAGGCTTTGGGAAGCATGCATGGTCCCCTTCCTGCCCAAGAGTGCCATCTTGCTCAGTCTCCTTTTTTCCGTGGAGCCCAACGGATGCTTGCCCTGTTTCCCCGGAAAAATCCTCTAAAAAATTATCCTAAAAGTGTGTTTTCCCAGTTTGCATACCAGTTCCTCTTCCCGCCTCGAGCCAGCACTGTTTCTGGCACCATTCTCGACTCTCCCTTCTTTTTTTGACGAGACTTGCCTTGACCGGCGTTTGCACCTTTTTTCGCCCGGAGTCATCGACCCCATCCGGGTGTCTCCCACCATGTCTCCCAGTGAGTTCAAAAAATGTAACCAATGCAGTCAGACCATGTCTGCAACAGACAACTCACAACTGCTGCTTGCGTTGCCTTGGCCTGCATCACGACAAGGACACCGCACCAGGCCATGACTCCAAAAACCAACAAGAAAAGGTTGAAGTTGCAGGAAAGGATGTTCCCACGGTCCGACTCAGCCCCAGCTTCCCTGACACTGAGCCCCAAGCCGAGCACCTCCCATGAGGTCCAGGCATCTTCAGAGTCCAGTGGCAGTGGCTCCTCCGTAAAGATGCCTGCTCCGGGAAGAAAAAGAGAAAGCCTTCAAAACCAGTTGAGGCTCCACCGGTGAAACCTGGTAAGGTCCCACAGCAGGACTCTGGCGACTCCAAGCAGCATCCCCTCAAGGTTTCTAAGGAGGAGTCCTCGGCCGGCAGTGACCGTGCGAGGCTCCTTAGAGGCCATGGTCCCCATCAAGGTTACACTCGATAGAGTGCTGGCATCGCACTCGAGGTCCTTGGTGCCCACACCGACAACTGCAGAGCCTTCTGGCATCGAGATCAGAATGGCGGCCCTGGAGCAGAATATGTCTACCATCCTGGCCCTGCAGCAGGCGATGATGTCTAGCTCGTCCGCATCATTTGCCCCGACAACCAGGCCCCAGAATGCAGGGGAGTCCCCAGGCATCGAGCCAGGCCCCAAGTGCCACCGGCCTTAGGCAAGTCCTTGGCACCACTCAAGGTCGCGGTCCTGATCCTCAGGAGTCCGGTCCTCCCCGGCTAGTTTCCAGGAGTTTGATCCAAGACCCATCGGGGGACCCTAGTTCATAGGGTCCGGCCTCGAGGTACAGGAGTCCCGAGCCTCGTAGTCCTCGACGCTCTCCAGCTCTGACTGGGAAACCGATGTCAAGATCTCTCTCGAGTCCTCTCAACACCGAGACATCCCTTCGGAGCAGTCTCCCCCAGAGACCTGGTGCCATTCCCCCCCCCCCCCCCTCCGAGGACATGGCCTGGGCCTTCTTGGTCCCGACCGAATCAGAGGAGGACCCATGCACCAAAGAACTGGAAATCCTCCAGTATGGGTCCCCACCAAAGGGAGACTCTTATGGTGCCGGTCCAGCCCATCCTTGAGTGACTGCTCCTGCGGATGTGGGAGACCCCAGCCTTGGTGCCGCTGGTCATCTGATGCCTCGATGCCATCTATCGCTTCAAGAAGGTCCCCGGCTTCCAAAACTCCCACATAACTCCATGGTCATGGAGTCCTCGATGTAGAAGCTCAAAAGTCAGAAGAACTATTCTTCTGTCCCCCCAGGCAGGGAGGCCCAAGCCTTCAACACCCTCAGGTGCAAGTGCTTCCAGGGCTCCATGTTCGGCTGTCGGATACAGCACTATGACTTGTACATAGGCATGTATCTCAAGGACCTCATCCAAGAACTGGCAGGCTTCTCCACAGACCTCTCCGGGGAACCACTTCAGAAGTTCCAAGCCCTGACAGCTGTGATCCGGGACTGCTCAAAGTTCCTGTCCTGCACCACCTACGATGGCTGAGTCTGCAGCCCGGGTAGCAGCAATGGGCATCGGGGCCTGGCACCAGGCTTGGTTGCAAATCTCCGATCTCAAGCAATGGGTGCAAGAAAAAGTACTGGACGTCCCCTGCACTGGGGAAAACCTATTTGGCAAACCAATGGCCAACAAGGCAGCCAAGATTGAGGCTGAGGTTGTGACCAGGCAGAGGCTCTCGAGGAAGATCTCAACCCTCCCCCAAAGGAAACCATTGGGGAAAAGACTACCTTTCGAGGAAAAGGGGGTCTTTTCACCAGGGCCATTACCAGACCTTCTCAGGGCAGCAACAGCAGGGCCTCGTCCCAAGAATCAGGGCCACTGGCCAAGAAAGCCAAAGGTTCAGAAGCCTCAGCCCCCAGCTCCCACTAAACATGGGGGGAGCTTTTGACTTCCCGGGCAAGGCCTCCTCCCTCCTCCCCCCGGGAGACCCTCCCCAGCCCATAGGTGGGCCAGGGTCACCACGGACCAGTGGGTCCTTCAGGTAGTAAAGGAGGGCTATCCCGGTTCCAGCAGACACCCCCAGGGTTCTTCCCAGGAGAGCCGGTGCAGCCTCTCCTTCTCCAGACCTTGCTCATCTCAGAGCTCGCAGGCCTGCTCAAGGACAGAGCAGTAGAACCTGTTCCCAGACATCTGTGGGGAAAGGGTTTCTACTCCAGGTATTTTCTTGTCCCCAAAAGAAATTGGGGGCCTCAGGCCCATTCTGGACCTGCAAATATCAACAAGTTTCTGGTGAGGAAGGGAGATGTTCAAGATGCTCTCCCTTGGAAAACTGCTGCCCTACCTCCACCAGGGAGATTGACTGTGCTCCTTAGACCTGAAGAATGCGTATATCCACATCCTGATCCACCCCTTCCACAGACAATACCTAAGGTTTGTGGTGGGAGGAGAGCACTATCAGTACAGGGTACTTCCATTCGACCTGGCCTCCTCACCAAGAGTCTTCACAAAGTGCCTGGCGGTCATGGCCACCTACGTGCACCTGCAAGGAGCCTTCGTCTTCCCCTACTTGGACAACTGGCTCATCAGAAGCAGCACGGTCCCCGAGGCCAGCCAGGCTGCAGGGCAAATAGTCCACCACCTGCAGCACCTGGGGTTTGTCATCAATTACCCCAAATCCCACCCCTCTCCAGCTCAAAACTTGGAGTTCATAGGGGCCCAGTCGGACACACTACAGGTCAAGGCCTTCCAAAGGAGAGGGCACATCGCCTTGTATAATTGGAAGGAGAGGTACAGATTCATCAGTCTGTATCAGCTCATCTCCTCCTCCGCCTACTAGGCCACATGGCCTCAGCGGTCCACATCACGCCCCTAGCCCACATGGGCAGCCCAGTGGTGCTTCTGCTCCCAGTGGACTGAGTCCATGGACAGGTTGCGCGAAAGAGTTAGGGTCACCCGCTAACTGGCAGTCTCCCTCAGCTGGTGGCAGTCCCTATGCCACTTCCAAGCAGGGATGCCATTCCAAGCGCCTCCGCTACAGAGGGTCCTGGCCACGGATGCCTCCCTCCTGGGTTGGGGGGCACACTGTGGAACTCCACCCTCAAGACACCTGGTCTCAGGAGAAGTCACTCTTACTGATCAACCTCCTGGAACTCTGGGCCATCTTCCTGGCCATGCAAGTGTTCCGCCACCTGTTGTGCAACCGACCTGTGTTAATCCAGACAGACAACCAGGTCACCATATTTTATGTAAACAAGCAGGAGGGCACGGGCTCGCACTCCCTCTGTAAGGAGGCAGTGGCTCTGCTCTCCTTTGCTGTGCACCACGGAATGTTCCTGCGAGCGGTATACCTCCCAGGTCAGGACAGTTGCTTAGCAGACAAGCTCAGCAAAGTCCTGCACCTGCATGAATGGCATCTGAACCCCAAGGTGGCGCAAAGACTCTTCCACCTCTGGGACAGGACCCTGATGGATCTGTTTGCCTCCCCAGACAACACACAGCTATCCCGCTTCTGCTCACGCCAGCCACATCCAGGGAGAGTGGCGGCGGATGCCTTCCTGATCTCATGGTTGGGGGGCCTGCTTTAGGCCTTTCCACCGACTCCCCTAGTGGCCAAGACCAACTTTTGAAGGTCCAGAGCGAGCAGGCATCAGTTATTCTGATCGCCCCAGATGGCCCCAGCAACCCTGGTTCCCTCTGCTGCTCTCCTTGTCGGTGGCACTCCTAGTCCCACTGGGTTGGGACCTGGACCTCCTGTCCCAGGAGGAGGGCTCCCTCTTGCAACCCAACCTGGGGTCACTAACGTTGACAGTCCTGGCCCCTTTCATTCTCCTGGGGGAAGTCGAGGAGATCCTGCTGGCCTCCTGAAAACCTTACACCAGGCAGGCGTATGCCTTCAAATGGAGAAGATTCTCTGTCTGGTATGCAGAGAGAGAAGAGAAATCCTTTCTTCTGCCACATGGAAACTTGTACCGCAGTGCCTACTGCATCTCTCATGCTGGTTTGAAGTCAATTTCGGTGAGGGTACATCTGAGTACCATAGCCGCACACCATCACCCTATAGATGGAAAATCCCTTTCAAACCAGCTCCTGGTCTCCAGGTTTCTGTGATATCTCTTGCTATCAAAGCCCCTTCTCCGTCCCCCCTGCAGTGGAATGGGACCTGAATGCTGTGCTCTCCCAACTCACCAAGCTGCCGTTCGAGCCCCTGGCCATTTGCCATTTATGATACCTTTCCTGGAAAGTGGTTTTTCTGGTGGCCCTCACGTCCGCTCGAAGAGTGAGCGAACTCCAGGCCTTGGTGGCGGATCCACCCTATACAAGGTTCTATAAGAACAGAGTGGTGCTCTGCACACACTCTAAATTCCTCCCCAAGGTGGTATCCCCCTTGCACCTTAACCAGGAGGTGGTCCTTCCCACTTTCTTCCCACATCCTCACGCCGGCAGGGAGGAACTCGTACTGCATACACTGGACTGTAAGCGGGCTCTGTCTCTCTACCTGCAGCAGACCCAGGCCCATCGCAAAGCTCCTCAGCTCTTTGTGTCATATGACCCCAGTAGGCTGGGGCTCCCGGTAATGAAGCAAACTGTCCACTTGGGTGGCGGACTGCATTGCCCTTGCTGGTCTCTCCCTTGAGCACCAGATTACTGCACATCGCATGCAGGCTATGGCCTCGTTGGTAGCCAACCTCCACTCAGTGCCTGTGACGGAAATCTGCAGGGCTGCCATATGGTCTTTGATTCATACGTTTGTAGCTCATTACTGCCTGGAGAGCGAGTCCCGCAGGGACAGTATCTTCGTGCAGGCAGTACTCTGCAGTATTCTTGGGGTATAGGCAACTCCTGCCCTCCGACTCTTCTGTGCTCAAGCTACTGGAGTGAAGTTGTCGCTGGACGTGAGGGTCTTGCAGAATCTCTCAGTAGGGACTCATCTTCTGCAACTTACCACCTCTCGGGTCGCCGGTGGTGCTGTCATAGTTCGGTCCTCGGCAGCCTGGAACTAGGGAGTTCCATATGTGAGGACTGACTTCCTGGGTGCAGGTCACCAGTTCAAATTCCAAAGTAACATTACTGCAAGTTGAACTTAACCAAATAGTAGAGGGCTTTCAACATTATATAAATACTTTAAAACTATTTGGGTCAATATTTAAAATCACTGGTAGTTATTTTTTGTTATTGTTTTTTAAGCGCAGGCCATAGCATTTAAATAATTCTTGTATATTCAGCACTGAATATATGGCAGTTGGTACTGACTATATATGCTGATGGCATTGAATATATATGCATTTCAACAACTGCTGTAGTTCTCTATAGCAACAATATACCACCCATTGTCAGAGAACATACTACTCCACCCGAACTCTTCATACACTTACCCCTGGCACTATCTGGATAGTACAGAGACAGTCCATAGGAATATTCAGCACTTAGTATCCAAGGATAGCTGTAGCTAAAGGAATTATCTGGATAATGACCGCCATTATCTGTATAATTCTATTCAAAAATCGGACCAATCGTTTTCATGTAGGGAGTCTAGGATTTGTTTCAGTAATGTTTGCTGTTGGTAGGTTTTGGTAATATATGAAGGAAAGCTATCTTGCTTTTCTCCAAATAGGATGGTTTTACAGTAATTGAAATACATAAGATAACTTTGCTGCACTTTGAAAGGATACTGTACTTTCACGATATCAGTGTCTTTGTTTTCTTTTTTTATATTCCAGTAGCTGGATGGACATTCCAACAACATAGGGTTGGAGGGAGAACAAATAGAGCAGAGGTCCCCAAGCATTTGGTTGTGTGGACCCCTTATCAACCTCCAAAAATTTCAAGGATCCCCAGTTCATCCCCACCATTCTTCTCGGACCCCTTTCCCTCAGTGCCAAGCCTATCCCTACTAGCCCTCTTTATTTCCCTTCCCCTTCCTGTCTCCTCCATTCTCAGTCTCTTTCTCTCTCCCTCAAGGCTTTCTGTTCCCCCAGCTAATCCCTACCAGCCTGGGTTTTTTTCTTTTCTGTGTCCTGCGGACACTCTGTAATGGTCTCATAGACATCTAAGGAGTTCAGGGACCACAGGTGAGAATCACTGAAATAAAGGATATATTGCTCCAGAGAGTCGAAAGTATTTAGCAGATATGTTCTTCTCTAGTGAGAAGGCTTTTCTTTAATGTGCTACAGCATTCACTGGTCTGCATTTCTGTCATGTTTTTCCTATTCCTGTTTCTACCCTTGTGTTTTCTTTAATAGATGTTGCAGTGTTCAGATGTGAGCCACTGTTATGTAGAACATTAGCAGGTTTTCTGTTTCATGTTTCCGTTTTTATTATTAATTTATTGGGGGGAAAAGGCATATTCATGATAACTGTACATTGTGCAATCAATAAAACTACTTTTATCTCAGAGAGAAATGAGTAGTAGATTTTTTTTTAGGTGCTTTCAACTAGTTCTTGCAGATAGCCTCACCTCTTTATCGAATGAAGTGTCATTGGGATATGGAAGGCACTTGTGAAATGTTCTCTATCACTGTTGAGCTGAGCCCTGCTGACCTCCCCCTTTCTTACTGCTTGTGAGCAGCAGCAAATTCAACTGGGCTGTATGGGGAGACTGAATTTGCTTCTCTGTATTTATTCTGTAAGTGATAAATTAGAGTTGGTTTAACGGACTATTTTTAAACCCTTTGTATCAGTGAATCGACAGCAGGGAGCTAAAATCAGTTTGAAAGCCTTAACTTCTTGCTACAGATAGCACCTCATAAGTAATTTCCCCCAGAGGAAAGCAGCACAGCAGACATTTTGTATAAATGTGTGTGACTGACAGGACATACTTCACAACTCCATCTTTTTGATGGAATTGTGCCATTACTAAGTTCAGTATTGTGCCAGTCCTAGTGTACTCCTAACCTGATTCATTGTAGATTATACCTGGAGTTTACATACTTAAGCTAATGCCAGATCATGTCGAAACCCCAGGCAATTAGGACAGTTTGTATCAGGGTTGTTTGAGGCCTCGAGAAGTATGTCAGGGCCTGAGACTGTTTTTGATATAAATACACAGTCGTATCTTAATGTTAAAAGCATGTTAAAGATTTCATGAACTTGCAGGATTATGCCCCTAATGGTCAGGTATTTAATACACACTGTAATGTGGTTCAAAATGCTGATATGAAACATCTACATACCTTGGGATTGGGGCAAGTCACAAAGTATTCAACCCATTGTGTACAAAGTATATCTTATGGATCCATCATAGCAACTCATGCTATTTGTAGGCTGCCTTTGTGGCCATATCAATAGAGTTATGTAGAATTGCCATTTTTAATTAGATTGACATCAACTTGAGGAAGGATCTTGAGATATGGGAAGCCCTTGCATCTGGAACAAATTCCTTATGGATCTAAGAGAAAAATCTTTAAACATCTTAAGACCTTGTTATTTTAAGATTGTTATAAATAATAGAATAGGCAGCTAGCATATTTTAGATTCATTGTATCAGAATTGTTTTATGATAATGAGATGTATGTAAAACTCTTTGTTATCTGCTATAATGCCTTGCAAAGAATGGAATATCAAATTAAATCATTTAAAGATGTTTGCATCTCTGAACTCAAAAAGTTTAATACTTAGTGCTTTCATCTGGAAGTCATAGTATTGGGAATAGAACTTCAGGCCTATACCTTTAACCAGATATCGTGGGCCTTCATCTTGCAACCAGAGGTCTAGAGACTGTTGTCAGATTTGGAAGGCTTGAGGTTGTGGCAGTCAACAGGTTTTTTTGTCATTACTGCACATTGCTTTTCAAAGCCTTGGTTCCTTGGCTTTATGCCTTAAATTGTACAACCTCTCTTGTAAGAAAAGGCTTTGTAATTATGCACAAGGAACAAATCATCTGTTTAATATGCTCTAACATTCACTTCAAAAGATGGGATTAGTCCTCTGCATCTGGAAAATCTAAGTCCTGCGATATTTCTGAGAAAGTTTTATATTTATTTATTTATTTAACATTTTTTTATATACCGCTTTTCAAATTCTCAAAGCGGTTTACAGGGAACATGGATAACTTTGTATACATAGAACTTTTGGAACTATTTACAATAACAATTAACAGTGATTACATTCACATTAGAACTATTTACATAAGTGAATGGACTCATATATACATGTTCATGAGGAGTTGGCTATTTCTTAACATTTGTTATAAGCCTTGCAGTAAGTTAACTTGTGAGGGCTTAAAATGTTTGGTGAACAGGTGAGTCTTCAAGGATTTTCTAAAGTCAGTAATATCCATGGTGGCTCTCAGGTGATGAGGGAGGGCGTTCCATAATGTTGGAATGTAGAGCTCAAAAACTCTTGAGTAGAGTGTTCTGGGAGGTGTCTTGGGGGTTGCCAAGGAGTTTTGGTGTTCTTGATTTATTGTCGGGGAGTCTTTTAATTTGGGTTTTTAGGCAGTCCGAAGATTGTTCATGCAGTATTTTGAATGCTATCATTAGTACCTTGTATTTTATTCTTGAACCGATGGGGAGCCAATGAAGGGATTCGAGTATCGGAGTAATGTGATCGTGCTTGTTAGCTTTGGTGATTAGGCGTGCTGCTGCATTTTGGGCCATCTGCAAGGCTTGTGTTGAGCATTTAGGCAAGCCATAGAGAATTAGATTGCAATAGTCAAGGTGCGGTGTGATTAGTGCCTGACATACTGTGCGGAAGTGGTTCAGCTCTAGAAGCGGTCGAAGATTCTGCAGGAACTTCATTTTGTAGTATACACTTGAGGTGGTTTTACTGATGTGAGACTGAAAATTAAGCCTCTGGTCAATGTAAATTCCTAAGTATTTAACTTCTTTCTTGATGGGGAATGATTTGCTTCCTGTTGGTAAGCTGTCAGGAGGGTTGAATGTATTGTTTCTTGTGATTATGAGAGCTTCTGATTTCTTCTAATTGATTTCCAGATTGTGTTGTAGTAGCCATTCTGTAACTGCTAACATTACAGGCTGTTATGGGGGAGTAGTCTGGTTTCTTAGTGTCTAGGATGGAATAAATCATTACATCATCTGCATATAGATGGTAATGTATTTTGTGCTCTTGTAGGATTTTGCATACTGGCTGTATGTATAGGTTAAAGAGGAGAACGGAGAGTGTGGAGCCTTGTGGGAGACCTTGGTTTAGCGGGAAAGGTCTTGAAGTGTCAGATTTTATCTTGACTTGTGATCTTCTGTCTGCTAGGTAGGAGCGGAACCAGGCAGCGGTGTGCCACTTATTCCTATTTCACTTAGCCTGTCCAGAAGTATGGTGTGGGTTATGTAGATGAAAATGAGAATGAATCCCTTTTTGGTGTCTTCAATTCCTTTGAGTATGGTGTTCAGAAGGGATGTTAATAATGTTTCTACCCCATGGTGCTCTCGGAACCCGTGCTGTTGGGTATCAAGTGGAGAGGACGTGTCTACATGGTCTTGTAGTTGAAATTGAACTGCCTTCTCATTAGTTTGGATAAAAGCGGGAGGCTGGATATTGGGCGATAAGAGGCAGGAGAAGAAGGGTCGGAGGTGTTGTTCTTCAGTAGTGGTCTTATTGAAGAGATTTTCAGCAGTGGTGGCATGAAAAAGTAAGCATCTCCTACTTCCAGTGTTTCTTCAAATCCAAAGTGGGCTTTGATACTGCTGCACTGAGGGAAAAGTACAGGATGTCTTCTGTCATGCCATATCTCGTTTTGTGACCATTTACAAAGAGAAGGCATGCCTCAAGCAGGTTAGGATTTCTCTCCCAGTAGAGAATCAACATTTGTAGCCGTACAATCCATAATACCAAAGTAAACAAAATAAATTGCATTCTGGAAACTGTCATAATTATAATACTACTTAAATGAAAAATGGGAGAAGACATTTCTATATAATGTAATCAGGAAAACCCTATCTGGGTTTAAAATATTCAATCAGCCTTAGTCATCCAGACAACTGGGCAAGGATCAAGTCGTGACCTCAGAACTACCTTGATCTTTTACATTAATTCCTAAGTATTAATCAAAGACTCCAAATTAATATGTTCTACAAAAGCATGGACTGCTCAGAAAACAAACCTGTCAGTACTAGAGGGGATCAAGCCTAAGCTTTCTTTAGAAACTCAGATGACAAGACTTCGACTTTCATACTTTGGACACATCATGTGAAGAGAGAGATCACTAGAGGAAGACACATCATGCTTGGCAAGGTAGAAAATCAATGCAAAAGAGGAAGACCAGCATTGAGATGGATCTATATAATAGCAGCAGCTATGGGTGCTAGTCTATCAATAATGAGTCGCCTGACTGAAGACCGAACACAATTTAGGACAACTATCTAGAGGGTCACCATGAGTAGACACCAACTCAACAGCACTTAACAGCAACAACACAAAAGCATTATCTTTACCATGTAACTTAACAATACAGCCCCTAGGATATTTCAAGAAGAATGTCAAGCCCATAGATAATGCACTGGGATATAACTGAAAATAAATTTTCCTCATCTGCATGATTGGAGAAGCATCTGAACATACATATATTTATGAGCAGGGAAGATTATCAAACACTTTTTAAAAACAAAAGGTAAAATAGTATCCTTATCAGAGAGATTTCTATATGTAACAATCATCATACCCTGGAAGGTTGACTCTTGATTAGAAGTCTCCAGAGTTTCAGTTAAATCCCCCATGTCAACCTGAAGAGAGAGATCAGAGAAAACTAACTTAATAGAACCAGGTCTATAATATACCTTCTCAATACAAGATAACACTAGTATTGAGTCTGCAGGACTACTGAGAAAAGCTGTTCTTGCTGGGAAGGATTCTGCAATTGTATTTACCTGCTAGTAATTTCTCCAACTCATGGGTTCTTTGGGCTTAAACTGATAAAATTTCTGTATTTTAATGTTCTGCGTTTTTAAACGTGGCACTGTTTTAGCAAGCCAGCTTCTATTAAGTGTTTCTCCAGGACCAAGCAGGAAGTCAGTCCTCACTTATGGGTGACGTCGGCGCTGACGGAGCCCTCGCGGAGCAATTTTCCCCAGCTTTCAAAGAAAGCCTTTGGGAATTGCAGCGCGCATGCGCGGTCGTCTTCCCGCCCGAAGGTGCCATCTTAGCCAGTCTTCTTTTTTCCGTGGAGCCCTACAGACGTCCCCGTCTTGTCCCCGCGAAAAAGTTGATTTTCTTCTTTATTTTATCCTTTTTTCCTTCGGTTCGACGCCGATCTTTTTCCCGCCCGGACTCGCGACGCCGGTCCCGAGTCCTCTTACTTTTTTCGGTTTTTCTGACTTAGTCAGCTTTCGTTTTCGGTTTTTCCCTGGCAGCCCGGTCCTTTGACCTCGCAGGGGCCCTTTTTCCCCCGATGGCTGCCAGTGGGTTTAAGCGGTGTGGTCGGTGTGACCGAAATATGTCACTGACCGACACACACGACTTTTGCCTCCGCTGCCTGGGCCCGGATCATGAGGAACTGATCTGTGGGCCCTGCAGCAAAATGTCCTCGAAGGCGTTGAGAAGTCGGCGGCATCAGCGTGAGAGAATCTTCGCTGACCCCATCCGTACCCGGACCTCGTCGGAGGCCTCCGCGTCGAAGGGCTCCAGCTCGGACCGTCGCCGGAGTTCCTCCGACCGGGGTTCTCCCTCCGGGGACCATCGTCGGAAGGTGAAACCCGCGAGGGCGGCGTCGGTGGACGCTCCTGGTTCCGCGAGGGCCAGGTCGCATAGCCCCGACAGCCGCCCCGGGTCCTTGGAGAAGGAACACATCCCGAAGCGACCTCGCCTGGAGTCGGAGATGCCTGCCCGGGTAAGTCCTGTTGTCCTTCTCGACTCGCCTCCGCGACAGCCGACGTCGGGGCCCGAGTCGGGGGCTGCTGGGTCACCTGAGCTCGGACTCAGGTTGACGGCCTTGGAGAGCAGACTGTCTGCCTTCATGGACCAGCAGAGGGCACTGCTCGCTGGCTTCGCTGGCGCCGCTGCCCCGACCGCCGGGACGTCGACGTCCAAGTCGACCCCGGAGACCGAGCCGATCCTCGAGTCGATGAGAACTCGAGTCGATCCTCGGTCGAGGTCACCCTCGGCCTCCCGTTCGGGACCGAGGTCGCCGACGCCGACTCCCTCGGCGTCGGGGCGGCTGGCGCCGCACCCTGCCCGGGCCGACCCCACCGAGTCCTCGTCGGAGTCGGTCTGGGAGTCTGAGGAGGAAGAGTCACCTGATTCTTTCCGGACTCGGTGTGTCCCATCGGACTCACCGGAGTCCGAGCCTCGGAAGCAGTCCCCCCCGGAGGATGCCCGGTTCTCGGACTTCGTTAGGGATATGGCCAAGGCTTTGGCCTTCCCTGCGGATCCCGAGGAGGAGCCTCGAGCCGAAGAGCTCGACGCCCTCCAGTATGACTCTCCCGCGAGGGAACACTTTACTGTACCGGTTCCTCCTATGCTGGAACGACTACTCTTCCGCATGTGGGAGAGTCCGGCCTCCTCGCCGGTCCTGAGCAAGCGGGTCGATTCTATCTATCGAGTCCGCAAGAGCCCTGGCTTTCAAAAGGCACAGCTGCCACACCATTCCATGGTAGTGGAATCGGCCATGCATCGTCTTAAGAGCCAGAAGATGCACTCCTCGGTGCCTCCTGGAAGGGAGGCCCGTAACCTGGATGGCCTTGGCAAGAAGTGCTTCCAGGGCTCTATGCTCGCATGTCGTGTCCAGACTTACCAGCTATACATGGGCATGTATCTCCGGGATCTGGCTAAAGAACTAGCCGGATTCTCCGCTGGTCTGTCCGAGGAACCCTTGCGGAGGTTCCTAGCCTTGTCCACTGGCATTCGGGAATGCTCAAAGTTCATGTCCCGAGCAGCCTATGATGGCTTTGAAGCATCGGCTCGAGTGGCCGCTGCCGGCATCGGTGCCCGCCGACAGGCTTGGCTTCAGTCGTCAGACCTTGAGCCCTGGGTGCAGGACAAGTTGGTCGATGTCCCCTGCCGAGGCGAAAACCTCTTTGGCAAGCCCATGGCGGAAAAGGCTGCGCAAATTGAGACTGAGACTCTCACCAGGACCAGGCTTTCTAGGAAGACCTCCGCCCCTTCCCAGAAAAAGAAGGGCTCGGGGAAAAAGTCCTTTTACCCGAGGAAGGCGGCTGCCTACAAACAATACCCCCATTATCAGGCCCCTGCAGCTCCCCAACAGGGCCAGCAGGCCAAGGGACGGGGTAACGGGTCCCGTAGGCAGCAAGCCCCCAAGCCTGCACCACCAGCCCCTGCTCAGCAGGGTGGGGGTTTTTGACTCATTAAGCATAGCCTCTCCCCCCCCGCTGGTTCCTCCCAGCACCGGAGGCCGGCTGGTTCACTTCGCCCACAGGTGGTCCAGCATCACCGCAGATGCCTGGGTGCTTCAAGTCGTGCGAGAAGGCTATCTTCTCCACTTCCATCAGGTCCCTCCCTCCTATTTTCCGGGAGAACCTCCGCGCCCCCCTCTGCACAGGGAGTTGCTCCTTCAGGAGTTAGCAGGTCTTCTGCAGGAACAGGCGGTGGAACCGGTGCCACACCACCTGAGAGGTCAAGGCTTTTATTCCAGGTATTTTCTGATACCAAAGAGAACAGGGGGCCTCAGACCCATCCTGGACTTGCGCAACCTCAACAAGTTCCTTGTGCGGGAGAAGTTCAAAATGCTTACCCTTGGAATCCTTCTGCCCTACCTCCAGCAGGGAGATTGGCTATGCTCCTTGGATCTAAAGGATGCCTACACGCACATCCTCATCCACCCCAGCCACCGCCAATACCTAAGGTTTGTGGTGGCAGGGAATCATTACCAGTACAGGGTACTGCCCTTTGGCCTGTCCTCCGCACTGCGAGTCTTCACAAAATGTCTCGCGGTCGTGGCGGCCCATCTTCGGCTTCACGGCCTCTATGTCTTTCCGTACCTCGACGACTGGCTCATCAGAGCACCGTCCGCTCGGGAGGTCACCATCGCCACGCGCCGCACGGTGACTCTTCTGCAGCACTTGGGCTTTGTTATAAACTTCGCAAAGTCCACTTTGCTCCCCTCACAGGATCTCGAGTTCATCGGCGCAAGGCTGCACACTCCTCAGGCACGAGCGTACCTACCGCTCGACAGGGCTCAACGGCTCATGGACCTAGCCGACCGTTTTCGCAGACAGCCCCTGGTCTCCGCCAGGCGCTTCCTGAGACTGCTAGGCCATATGGCTTCCACCGTCCATGTGACCCCCAATGCCCGCCTGAATATGCGGTCTGCTCAATGGTGTCTCCGCCAGCAGTGGCGTCAAGCCACAGGCGGCCTAGCAGACCTAGTGCGCGTCTCCGAGCCGCTGATCTCGTCTCTCCGGTGGTGGCTCCGGCAGCCGAACCTCGTGTTCGGAATGCCTTTCCAGTCACCTCAGCCGACCCGGGTGCTGACCACCGATGCATCCCTCCTGGGCTGGGGAGCACATTGCCAAGAGGCACGTACTCAGGGCCTCTGGACCACGTGGGAGTCTGCTCAGCAGATCAACTTCCTGGAGCTCAGGGCGATCCGCCTAGCTCTCAAAGCCTTCTCCCACCTGACTTCCCACCAGTCCGTCCTTGTCCAGACGGACAATCAAGTTGCCATGTTCTACGTGAACAAGCAGGGGGGCACGGGCTCCTTCCTCCTCTGCCGGGAGGCGCAGAAGCTCTGCTCTTGGGCCGTCAGTCACGGCATTCTCCTCAAGGCAGTTTATCTCCCGGGCCAAGAAAATTGCCTGGCGGACAAACTCAGCAGGGTCCTCCAGCCGCACGAGTGGCGTCTGGATCCCTTGGTAGTTCAGAAGCTCTTCCTCAAGTGGGGCCTCCCCACGGTGGATCTCTTTGCCAGTCCTCACAACCGGCAGCTTCCTCGCTTCTGCTCTCGTCAGCCACACCCCCTTCGGGTGGCGGCGGACGCTTTTCTGATCTCATGGTCGGGGAGCCTTCTGTACGCTTTCCCTCCCATCCCGCTAGTCTCTCGGACTCTTTTCAAGGTTCTCCGAGACAAAGCCTTCATGATCCTGGTGGCCCCTCGCTGGCCCAGGCAACCGTGGTTTCCGCTCCTACTGCAATTAGCGGTGGAGGATCCAATCCCTCTGGGGGTACAACCGGATCTCCTCACTCAGGATCAGGGGTCCCTACTGCACCCCAACCTCAGGTCTCTCAACCTCATGGCCTGGCTGCTGAGAGGGTAGTCCTTGCTCCCCTTCTCCTGCCGGCGGAGGTGGAGGAGGTCGTCTTGGCTTCGCGACGGCCTTCTACCCGCAAATGCTACGCCCTTAAATGGCGTCGCTTTGCAGTCTGGTGTACCCAACAGTCTCAGGATCCCTTCTCCTGCCCGGTGTCGGTGATCTTGCAGTACTTGCTACACCTCTCTAATCTGGGACTTAAGTCCAACTCCGTCAAGGTTCACCTCAGTGCTCTTTCAGCACATCATGTGCCGGTGGACGGCAGACCTCTTTCCAGCGACCCTCTTGTAGCGAGGTTTCTCCAAGGTCTTCTTCTACTTAAACCACCTCTGCGCCCCCCAGCGCCTGACTGGGACCTGAATGTGGTTTTGCAGCGGATCACCTGTCCGCCTTTTGAACCTATGGCTACCTGTTCTCTCCGTTTTCTGTCTTGGAAAACACTGTTCTTGATAGCCCTCACTTCCGCTAGACGCGTAAGTGAATTGCAGGCCCTCGTGTCTGATCCCCCTTACACTAGGTTCTACAAGAATAGGGTAGTCCTACGGACTCACCCGAAATTTCTGCCTAAAGTGGTCTCCCCTTTTCACATCAATCAGGAGGTGGTACTTCCAACCTTCTTTCCCAGACCACACTCCAGCCGAGCTGAAACGGTCCTCCATACCCTGGACTGTAGAAGGGCTTTGAACTTCTACCTTGACCGTACGCGGGAGCACCGTAAAGCTGCTCAGCTTTTTGTGTCTTTTGACCCCAATAAATTGGGGCTCCCGGTCTCCAAGCGTACTCTGTCCATCTGGGTTGCGGACTGTATCTCTTGGGCTTATGGGGCAGCCGGACTCTCCTTAGAAAGTCGAGTCACGGCTCACTGCGTTCGGGCAAAGGCCACGTCAGTGGCTTACCTCCGCTCTGTTCCGCTGGCAGACATCTGCCGGGCCGCTACTTGGTCTTCGAGCCAGACTTTTGCGGTCCATTACTGTCTCGAGAGGGAGTCCCGTAGGGACAGTGCTTTCGGACAGGCAGTCCTCCGTAATCTCTTTGAGGTCTGAGCAACTCCTACCCTCCATCCCGGATGTGGGCTACCGGTGGGTGATAATTCAGCGAAGATTCTATCCTTCTGTGCTGCTGAGCTAGAGGGAGCTCATTTTTGTGCTTAGGGTCTCCGGTAGCCTTGAGCTTGGGAGTCCCATAAGTGAGGACTGACTTCCTGCTTGGTCCTGGAGAAAGCGTAGTTACTCACCTGTAACAGGTGTTCTCCAGGAGCAGCAGGAATCAGTCCTCACTACCCTCCCTCCTCCCCTTGGAGTTGCAATCGTCTGCTTATGTTCTTTTTGCAAATTTTTATGCTGTCTTTTTTAGCTATGTCATCTGACTGGCTAAGATGGCACCTTCGGGCGGGAAGACGACCGCGCATGCGCGCTGCAATTCCCAAAGGCTTTCTTTGAAAGCTGGGGAAAATTGCTCCGCGAGGGCTCCGTCGGCGCCGACGTCACCCATAAGTGAGGACTGATTCCTGCTGTTCCTGGAGAACACCTGTTACAGGTGAGTAACTACGCTTTCTCTCTAGCCCACTCCAACTACCACCCACCCCAGGCATAAACTTAGATTTATATGCTCTTACAAATTCACTTTCAGGTGTAGCTGGTTATCCTCAGCAGGTTTATCTTAATTAAGGCCCTGACATTAATCCTGATGTGAACAAAGTTCCTTAAACTTATAGGTATACTTGTGTTTGTACAGCTATCCCTAGCAACCTTAAGTAAGCAACTTAAATATCTTAACAAAACCTTAAAACTAAGATGCAGACAGCAGTCCAGAAGCGAGATGGGGGTTATCTAGTCTTTTGCATTGAGTGTCACATGTAGGATTTTCTCCATTGGTGAGGGGTCTGACAAGTGCATTAGTTACAAGGAGCTCTTTGTTCTCAGGGACTGAGTCTGATCTCTGGAGGCTAGAGTAGCAGACTTGGAGGAGCTAAGGTAGACAGAGAGGTATATAGACAAAACCTACAGGGGCGCAGTACTGAAGTCACACCTCCAGTCTGGTAGCCTCTCTTGCCATAGAGAAGAGAGGTCATGTGAAAGGAGAGCATCACCTTGGTGTGGGAGGACGTGATCGTAGTTTAGGACCTGTCCTCCAGGTGATGTAAAACCCTCTTGCACAGAGAAGGTTTCTCCAGGGACATATGCCAATGAGGGAAGGGTTAGGATGGCCGTTATAGTTGTGATTCAATCATTAGGTGAATGTGTCGATTGCCTGGTAACATACCTGCCTGGTGCGAAGGTAGTGGGCCTCAAGCACCACCTAGACAAGGTTTTAGATAATGCTGGGGAAGAGCCTGCTGTCTTGGTACATGTTAGTACCAGTGACATAGGAAAGTATGGGAGGGAGGTTCTGGAGGCCAAATTTAGGATTGTGAAAAAATGTGAGAGGACCTTGATAAATAGGAAGACTGAATGTCCAAATGGCAGGTGAAATTTAATGTGGACAAGTGCAAAGTTATACACTTAGGGAAGAACAACCCAAGCTATGGTTACACATTGTGAGATGTTCCACATTAGGAACAACTACCCAGGAAAAGGATTTAGGCGTCATCATGGATAATACATTTAAACCCTCCACCCAGTGTGCAGCCCCTGCCCCTTGCCCTCCTCTCACCCTATCTCCCCATCCTCATAGCATTCAGATCCCCTTTGGACTGCTGATGTTCTCCCATAAACATTGTATATAGGTTTGCCCCATTCCCTCTAATGTCCCCAGTTCATTCTACTTGGTTTATGTTATGTTTAGTTCTTCAATTTGTTATATGTAAATTGTTTCCTGTAAACCGCCTTGACATTCTGAAAGACTGTATAGAAAAACAGTTAAATAAATAAATAGAATGCTAGGAATCATAAGGAAAGGAATGGAGAATAAAACCAAGGTTATTTTAATGCCTCTCTATTATTCCATGGTGAATATTGTGTGCATTTCTGGTCACCATATCATAAAAAGGATATTTCAGAATTAGAAAAGGTACAGGAGAAGGGCCACCAAAATGGTAAAGAGTATGTAAATATACCCCTATGAGGAGAGACTTAAAAGGTTAGGGCTCTTCAACTTGGAAAGAAGCCATTGAGGGGGAGATGAGATAGAGGTCTATAAATTAATGAATGGACCTGCTTAATGCATACCCAAGTTTAATTTTCCTATTTAATGTATACCCAAGTTATAATGTATACCCAAGTTATTATGGTAGAGATGAGGACAGTAACTGAATTCAAAAAAGCATGGGACCAACACAGAGGATCTCTAAAGGTAAAAAGTGGACTGTTGTAGTTGTTATGGAAGGACAGACTAGATAGGCCATCTGGTCTTTTTCTGTCATCATGTTTCTATGTTTCTATTATACCTGTTTCACTGTAAGCACAAATCACGAAATTGAGATGTGCAACTCTTATGTTCATTGTAAACCGCACTGATGTCGAATAGCGTGGTATAAAAGAGACTGCAAATAAAATAAATAAATAGGTAAATGTGGATTGGTTGTTTACCTCTTCAAAAAGTGGAAAAACTAGGAGACACCCGGTGAAGCTACAATGTAGCCCATTTAGGACTAATAAAAAATATTTCTCTCCGGGAACAAGCAGGAAATCGGTCCTTACATTATGGGTGATGTTGGCACCGACAGAGCCCTTGCGGAAGTATCTCCCCAGCTTTCAAAGAAAGCCTTTGGGAGGTGCCACCATGCATGCCTGGTATCCTTCCCACCCAGTCTCCCTTTTTCTGCGGAGCCCTTCAGATGTCTGATTTACCCCCGGAAAAAGTTGATTTTATCTCGACCTGAGTTTCAAATTCTCTCCGGTTGTGCACCATTACTCTTCCCGCCGCTCGAACCCACTGCCCCAGCATAGAGTCTCGGGTCCCTTTGGGTTTTTTTCTCTTTTGATGCTTCGTGCACTTTTCCCCCCAACTGGCAACACCATGAGTCTTCAACCTCGCTGGGGTACTTTTTTCTCCCATGGCTACCAGTGGTTTTAAGAACTGTGATCGATTTGACAAGATAATATCCCTTACCGACACACATGACTGCTGCCTAGGGCCGGACCACGACCCCACGGCTTGCAATCTGTGTAAAAAGATGTCCACCAAGGCCCTCAAGAACCGTCAGCAGCAGCATGACAGATTCTTCCTGGAGTCCCCAGCTCCGAAGGCCAAGGCCCCCTTTGAAGCTGCGGAATACCATGATGCCCCTGCAGACCCTGGTCCACGCCATGGCTCTTCAGAAAGGGGGTCTCCCTCGAGGGAGCACAAGAAGAAGAAACCCTTGAAAGCAGCATCTCTGGATGGCTCAGACAGGTCTGGTAAACCCCGGACAAGGTTCCCTTAATCCTCAATGGCTGTCGGAGGGATCGGAGCGAGAGAGGCCTACCAAGATTGCCCGAAAGGTGTTGACCACAGATCGGTCTCAGTCGCCAGAGCCAGTCCTCGTTGAGAACTCCCCTTTGGGGGAACTGGCACTGGCCTGAGTTCCTTGGTGCCTGTGCCGACGGCTGCAGAGCCTTCCGGACTCGAATCCAAGATGGCGGCCCTGTAGCGCAGTCTGACTGCCTTCATGGAATAGCAGCGGGCATTGCTGTCCGGTACTTCCAGTTCCTCCACCCAGACCACCGGGCCCTCAGCGTCAAGGACTGCCCCAGAGGCCGAGCTGATCCTCGAGACCATACGGTCCGGAGGCTATCCTCGGCCTAGGTTTTGCTCCGGGTCCTGCTCGATGGGACCAAGGTCTTCCCCGGCTAACGCTCATGGCACCAGCCGTGGGGCCTCCCTGGAACATGGGCAGGGCTCTGTCTTCAAACCCGCAAGCTGCCCTTCCCACGAGTCTTCCTCCGACTACGCGGAGTGGGAGACAGAGGGCGAGGAGTCCCTGGACACCTGACACCATCACGACGTCTCTTCAGACTTGCCACCCTCTGAACTCCAGCATCAGTCCCTGCCCGAGGACATGGCATTCCTCGACTTTGTGCAGGATATGTCAAAAGCCCTCGCATTCCCGACGGAGAGGAGGACCCTCGGATGAAAGAATTTGAAATCCTCCAGTACGAGGCCCTGCCGAGAGAATTACTCACAGTACCCATCCTGGAACGGCTAATGCTCCGTATGTGGGAGACACCAGCATCAGTGCCGATGGGGAGAAAGCAGCTTAACTCGATGTATTGGGTCCGCCGAAGCCCATGCTTCTAGAAGTCACAATTGCCACACAACTCCATGGTGGTGGAGTCGGCCATGCATCAGCTCAAGAGCCAGAAGACGCACTCCTCTGTGCCCCCAGGTAGGGAGGCCTGCTCCTTGGACTCCCTCGGCAGAAAGTGCTACCAGGCTCGATGCTCATCGGCCGATCCAGGCCTACCAGCTGTACATGGGCATATACCTGAGAGATCTGGCGAAAGAACTCACTGGGTTCTCGGCTGGGCTCTCTGAGGAACCCCTGCAGTAGTTCAGGAACCCATCCAAGGCCACCCATGAGTGCTCCAAATTCATGACTCGAGCGGCCTATGATGGCTTTGAGTCAGTGGCTAGAGTAGCCATGGCAGGCATCAGTGCCTGACGCCAAGCCTGGCTACAGTCTTCCAACCTTGAGCAATGTGTACAGGACAAATTGGCCTATGTCCCATGCCAAGGGGATAACCTCTTTGACGAACCCATGATGGAAAAGGCCACCGAGTTGGAGTCCAAGTTCATGACAAGGACCAGGACTGCAGCCCTTTTACCTGAGGAAAGGGGCTGCTTACAAAAGCTATCCATATTTTCAGGCCTCCCCAACTCCCCAGCAAGGTCAGCAGGCTAAGGGACATGGGCAAAGCCCTTGTAAGCAGAAGGCTTCCATGTCCCGGTCTGGCCCAGCCAGGGGAGAACTTTTGACTCCTTGTGCATAGCCCCTCTATCCCAAGGAGGACAGCAGCCCACAGGAGGATGTCTAACCCTGTATGCCCACAGGTGGCCAACCATCACTTCCAATTTCTGGGCCCTCCAGGTGGTCAGAGAGGGCTCCCTCCTCCACCTGTCTCAGATGCCACCTCCTTTATCCGGGAGAGCCCCCCAGGTCTCCTCTTCACCAGGACCTCTTACTGAAGGAACTCGCAGGCCTTCTCGAGGACAAAGCAGTAGAACCAGTACCCTATCATCTCAGGGGTAAGGGATCCTACTCCAGGTATTTCCTTGTGCCAAAAAGAACAGGGGGTCTAAGACCCATCCTGGACCTGCACAACCTGAACAAGTTTCTGGTGAGGGAGAAGTTCAAGATGCTCTCCCTTGGAACATTGCTGCCTTACCTCCAGCATGCTCCTTGGATGTGAAGGATGCCTATACCCACATCCTCTTTCACCCCAGCCACAAACAGTACCTTTGCTTCATGGTCCGGGGGGGGGTGGAGGGGGGACCGGCCACTACCAGTACAGAGTACTACTATTCAGCCTCTGCCCCCAAGGTCTTCACCAGATGCCTGGCAATAGTAGCCACCTTCCTCCGTCTCCAGCGAGTATTTATCTTCCCCTATTTTGACTACTGGCTCTTTAAAGGAGGCATAGCCACAGAGATGCAGCAGGCCACAGCATGCACCATCCAGGGGTTTGTGATAAACTACCCCAAATCCCACCGCCTCCCAACGTAATGTCTGGAGTTCATAGGAGCAAGGCAGACCATCTCAGGGCACTGGCTGGAGAGGTGAAACACCGTCCATTGGTGTCAGCTTGGCTCCTACTGCGTCTACTTGGGCAGATGGCCTCTACGGCCATGTCACCCCGGACACTCAGCTGCATATGAGGGCCGTTCAGTGTTGCCTTCGAGACCAGTGGGAACAGGCCACGCAGCGTCTCCAAGACAGAGTCTCAGTGACCCACCAGCTGGTGGAATCCCTGACTTGCTAGCAAAATCCCCGACACCTGCAGGAGGAGATGCCCTTCCAAACCCCAAGCCCCCTAAGGATTCTCACTATGGACACCTCCCTGCTAGGATGGGCAGCCCGCTGGGATGGGGAGCTCACTGCAAAGAACTCCGCACCCAGTGCACCTCAATGTAGTATTGGCACAGCTCACTTGCCCACCTACATTGAGGTCCCATTCCGTTACTGGAGGGCGGACGGGGGTTTGGACCACAGGCATCCTCTCAAGAAGTGGATCACCAGTGGTTGGACTGAAAAGGGCTTGCCCTGAATAGGATGGTGATGCGCCACCAGGGTACTGTGGTGCACTCTCACGAAGTCTGATTTGAACCTAGATTGCAAAAAATGAAGGTGGTACTACAGCACCAGCTGTATCGGGCAAGAGAACAGGTTCACTCACTACTCTGCTACCTGCCACCTGAGGCACCTCTCGTGGAAGGTCACATTCCTGGTAGCAGTCACCTAAGTGCGCAGAGTCAGCAAGCTCCAAGCCCTGGTGGCAGAGGTACCGTATACCAGATTCTATAAGAACAGGGTTGTGCTCCGTACACACTCCAAGTTTCTTCTGAAGGTGGTATCTCCTTTCCATCTCAACCTGGAGATGGTATTACCTATCTTCTTCCCAAGGCCTCACTTCAGCAGGGCAGTGACCGTCCTTCACACCCTAGATTGTAAGAGGGCCCTGTCTTTCTACATTCAGCGGCCCCAGTGCCACCGGAAAGCTTCTCAGCTTTTTGTTTCATATGCCCCGGTCGGCTGGGGGAAGCGTGACCAAATGGATACTGTCCACCTGGATGGCAGATTGCATCACTCTAGCCTATGAGCATAATGGACTCACACTGGATGGCCGGGTCATGGCCCACAGCATCAGTACAATGGCAGCTTTTGTGGCAAACCTGCGCTTTGTCCCATTGCTGGACATCTGCCGGGCTGCCACTTGGTCTTCAGTCCATACCTTCACAACTCCATTACTGCCTGGAAAGGGAGTCCCAACAGGACAGCGCCTTCGGCCAGGCCATGCTCCATAATCTCTTCGGGGTCTAGGCAACTCCTACCCTCCGACCCTTCTGTGTTCAGGCTACCGGAGTGCTGATTCCCATTGGACACATGGGTCCTACTGTAATCTGTATCTGCGGATTCAATTGCTGCTGCTTACAGCTCCCCTCGAAGGGCGACCGTGGCCTTTCCTACAGGCTTTCAGTAGCCTGTAGCTAGGGAGTCCCATATGTGAGGACTGACTTCCTACTTGTTCCTGGAGGACGCCTAGTTACTCATCTGTAACAGGTGATTTCCAGGAACAAGCAGGAATGTAGTCTTCACATATGGCTATCGTCGGTACCGACGGAGCCCGCGTGGGAACGCTCCCCAGCGTCCAAAAGGAAAGCTTTTGGGAGCATCCCACAGAGCATGCGTGCTGCCTTCCCGCCTTACTGCCTCTCTCACTTCAGTTCTTCAATTTCCGCGGAGCCGACAGGACGTCTTTCCTGTCACTGCAGAAAACTTTATCTTCTTTCTTGCTTTTTGTGGTCGCATCTGCCTTTATTTGACGCCTACCGGTACCGCCGGTTCTCTTTTCTTATTTTCTTCTAAAAAAAAAAAGGAAGCTTTTCTTTCTTTTCTTCAGTGCCTCACCCCTCCTGGGGTTAGGTGCCATTTTGGGCACTAGGCCCAAAAATCTCCTAAATGTTTAAAGAAAACATTTGATAAATAAAGAAGATTATTTTAGATTAAAACATTGTCCACTTGGTCTGAATAACACTGAGATCAGTTGTTTACTTAATCCAACTACTGGAAGTTAATATTGAACGTATGAATAACATTTAGAAGCTTTATACGCGTTCAGAAAGTAACTCCAATCTTGGACGAAGAGTCTCACCAAAAATCTCCAGACATGGAGAAGCCAACTAGTGGCTTTAAAAAATGTTCAAACTGGCGGTACTATTTCCGTCACCGACACCCATGAATGGTGTCTCAAATGTTTAGGTCCTGAACATTGTCCAGTGGAGTGTCTCTCCTGTAGAAAGATGACCAAAAGGGGCCTGCAGAACAGAGCTGCAAAGGCCGGTTCCCTTTTCACTGCTGATACAATGCCAATTGCATCAACGTCCTCCAGGGCTTCATCTTCCTCTCATGGATCTCAGGTAACTAAACAAAAGTCTGTAAAGACTAGCCGGTCCTTGAAGGGTAAATCTCCAAGCATCGAGATGCCACTAGCACTACCCTCGAGGAAAGTACACTGGCAAAATTGCCCCGGCGGGAGTCTTCGGTCTACAAAGCACAAACGGGGTTTCAGAATGTTCCAGAGGCCTCCACCTCTGCAGAACCTCTGCTGCCATGTTCTGGGGTCATAGCCGCTTCCACCGGTACCGACCAGGCATTGGCATTAGCGATGGATAAGAGAATCCTCGCTATTGAATGCAGTCTAGCGTCCCTCTTAGCTGCCTCGATACCGCTAAGACCGCTACAGATGGTTCAAATGGGCTCGGTACCGACACTGATACCTGCTCCAGTGGCACCCACTCCGGTGGGACGGCTTCCTCCCATGTCGAGCCTCGAGAGTCTCTCTGGCATCGAGGGGCTGGAACCGAAACGCCACGGTACCGATATTCATCGGTACCAGTATCGATTGATACAGCATCAGTCGATGCAAAACTCCGATGAGTCTTCCAATTCCGATGACTCTACCAATACAAGAGCAGTTCTGTTGAAGGATCCATCTCCTTCTCCTGAGTGCAGAATGTCTCCTCCAGAAGACATGTTTTTTCAGGATTTTATACGTGATGTAGCTAAAGGGCTTTCAATCACGGTTACTCCTGAGAAGGAACCTAGGGCAGAAGAACTAAGAATTCTGCAATATTCTATGGCTCCCAAAGAGGCAGCAATGCTGCCTATACATCAGATCCTTCAAGATCTTATGTTCAGAATGTGGGAAAGTCCCCTTAACGGTGTCACCGCATTCTCGACGCCTCCATACCATTTACCGAGTCCCACCTTCTCCAGTTTTTCAGAAGACTCAGTTACCACACCATTCCATGGTAGTGGAATCAGCCATGCGGAGGATTAAGAGTGCTAAAACGCATTCTTCCAACCCACCAGCCCGTGAATCGAGAACACTCGATGCCTTTGGGCGTCAGTGTTTTCAATCCTCCATGCTAGCAGCTAGGATTATCTCATATTCCCTTTACATGGGAATGTTTCTAGAGGAGGTTACAGCCAATGTTCCCTCTAATTTTCTGTAGGCTGTGTGCGCATAAAATATCAGCTGTGTGCAGCTTTTGAAGGAAGGTTAAATTTTTGTGCGCCACATAACGACACTCGGAGTTATATACTTTAAAATTTGACTACACGTCAGAATACAGTATGTACACCACATTGATTTTAATCAAATTAAATGAAAATAGACGATTACTAAATGAAGCGGGAAATTTCTAGTAATTACAATCATAACTTTTAAATTGTAAGATGTCTGTGTTGTTTTCTATCAGAATCAGAGCTGTAATTTTTGTGCGCTCTGTTGTAAAGTATGTGCGCTCGCTCGGCGAGGTGTGTGCGCGCGCACACGCGCACAGCTTAGAGGGAACACTGGTTACAGCGGATTTAGAATGCATGAGCCCTCTTCTTCCCGAAGATAAACTGATTCAATACCTCACTCTGCTCGTACACGCTCAGAATGTCTCCAAATTCGTGAACCGTGCAGCTTTTGACTGCTTTGAGGCTATTAGCAGAACCTCTGCTATTGCTATAAGAGCACGGCGCATTGCCTGGCTCCAGGCATCAGACTTAGAGGAGTGGGTGCAAGAGAAGTTAGGAAACATTCCTTGCACAGGAGAAAACGTATTTGGGAAGGATTGGCAGAGCAAGGCTAATCAGATTGAATCTGACAATACCACCTTGAATAGACTATCAAAGTCTATAGCCAATCCATCAAAGAAAAAGACAGGCAAGAAATTTTTCTTTAACAAGAAGAAAAGATCTTACCATTCTTATTCCCATCCAATTCACTGTCCAGTTCATGCTCCCCAGAAAGGGCAGCAATCTAGACAACAAAGAAAGCCGCAAGCTCAAAGAGCTCAATTGGCTCAGCAGGTACAGCCTCCGCAGGGGCTTTGACTTCTACCTGGAGAACGTAATCATTCTGCCTCTGAAAGGTCCAGAGCCCTTGACCATTCTGGGAAGATTATGCCATTTTGCCAAAAGATGGCAACAAATAACATCAGAAAATGGACTCTGTCCATTGTACGACAGGGGTACAAACTTCACTTTCTCAGTATGCCCCCCGCCTACAGTCATAAAACAATTCAGTTTTCAAGGCCCTGTCACCGACATCTTGTGTCAGGAGGTCTCCTCACTTCTTGCTCAATGAGCAATAGAAGAGGTACCCATATCCCAACAGAGGAGGGGATTCTACTCCCCCTATTTTCTCATCCCAAAGAAGACATGGGGATACAGACCTATCCTGGACCTCGGAGAATTGAACAAATATCTGTTCCGAGAAAAGTTCAAGATGATCTCCCTCGGAACACTTTTACCATACCTTCAGAATCAGGATTGGTTATGTTCTCTAGATCTAAGAGATGTGTACACGCATATTCTCATCCATGTAAATCACAGGCAGTACCTTTGATTTCTTTTTCAAGGAAACCACTTCCAATACAGAGTCCTTCCATTCAGTCTGGCCTCTGCTCCAAGAGTCTTCACAAAATGCATGGCTGTAGTAGCAGCGTTCCTGAGAACTCTGGGGATATTTGTCTTCCCCTAATTAGACGACTAGCTCATCAGAGCACCAACAGCTCCAGAAACAGAACGAGTTGTTTCTCGTGCCATGAGAATTGGGTCTGGTAATCAGCCACCCAAAGTCTCACCTCACCACTTCTCAATCCCTAGAGTTCATAGGGGCTTGCCTAGACACGTAGCAGTCAAAGGCATTCCTGCCACAGCCGCGCTGTCTACGAATAATAGAATTGGCTTCCCAAGCAGTAAAGAAAACCCTCCTGAATGCTCGGGAAATGTTTCAACTGCTAGAGCATATGGCATCCACTGTACATGTGATCCCTTATGCCCGCCTACATATGCTAGCGGCTCAGTGGACCCTCTCTTCTCAGTGGACACAGGCCACAAGTTGCCTAACAGACAAAATCAAAAACTCGGCACATCTCATTTTGTCCCTGCAGTGGTGGCAGTCTCTCGAAAACCTCCTAGTAGGCTCCCCCTTCCAGCAGCTACTGCCCCAAATCACCCTGACAGCAGATGCTTCCAAGCTGGGTTGAGGAGCCCACTTGCACGATTTTTCCACTCAGGGTCTCTGGACCTCTCAAGAGGCCTCTCTTCAAATAAACCTCTTAGAGCTCAGAGCCATTTACAATGCTATAATAGCATTTCAGGCCCACCTCAGTCAAAAGACAGTTCTGGTCCAAACCGACAATCAGGTTGCCATGTTTTACATAAACAAGCAGGGCGGAACGGGCTCTCTGTCACTATGCAATGAAGCTTTGCGACTATGGGCCCTCGCCAGAGAGCTCCAAATTCACCTTCTAGCGGTATACCTTCCAGGCATTCAAAACGTGTGGAACCAACAAAAAAACAGCAGCAGCCACACTCAGCAGAAACGTAGCCAAAAAAAACAAACAAAACAAAACAAACAAACAAAAGAGTGGCAGGTTCACACACAACACCTTTATTATACAATCAATAGGTGGCCAAAACCCAACACAGGACCGTGTTTCGTGTTGTACTTCATCAGGGGTTGTAAGGGCACACTAAAAAACATTTAAAACCATAAATAGATAAATAAACATAAATAATTAAAACAAGTGTATATAAAAAATTATAAGAACAGGCTATAATATGATGACATATTGTGAAATGTTAAAACTAATTACATTAAAAACTACATCAATACACTGTACCATGAACAAGGTTAATCAAAAGAGAACCATAAAATAAAAAATCATTATACATGTGTTTAAAATACATTAAAAGGAATATAAACACACAAAATTAACATAGCACAAAGAGAACCATATAAAAGAGAAACCAAAGGAATGAGGAGGACAAATAATCAATATCTTCAACATAAAAAGAATTAAAAGATACAAATAGACACAGGGAGTGAGAAGAGCAAATGGGAAGCAGGAGTGAGTCAGGGGCATTACCTTATCGGTGTGTGGTGGCAATAAATTTCACAATGCACATTGAAAATGTGATTGGAGCACCTAATACAAGGGCTAATAGTGCTTCTGAAAAACAAGGATAAAGGTTTAATAATTGTATCCAACCTTAAACAAGATATCCATTATAATGCACGAAAACCGTGGCATATTGAATAAACACTCATAATGGGAAATATTCATATCGGGACCATCTCAATAAAACAAACACGTAGAAATAAACCATTCAGAAACGGTACTAAAAAACAAGCATGGCAATACTATTTGCACTAGGGAGTAAAACGGCATGTGAAGTGATCATTTCTAAAAGGAACTACCCATATTACTACCCTTTAAATGAAAACAATTGCGAAGAAGTATAAACATACTAAAAAGTAAAAATGACATTGCATATTATGCCGAAGATATAAAAATCAAGTCTGAACAGGGGCTTCTGCCTGAAACCACGGAATAAAACCTAGTGCCATAATGCGAGAATGCAATCTGAAAATGCATGCACTGGGAAGGCATACGAGAGTAAACGCTTCTAAAAAAAGTAAACACTTCTAAAAAAAAGAATTCCCATAACACTGCCATATTAATTAAACGGGGAAAGAAAACATCCTCAAGGGAAAAGGCTTTAGTCATTGCACCAGGGATATCAGCCATGAACCTAACCAGGGGCTTTAAATAAAGTCCCAGGGGAAAACTTACAAAATGCAATATTAATGAAAACAATGCCTTCTAGAAATTTTTACAAAAGTTCAAAACGAAGAACCCATAAAGAGCAGCTTTTAGGAAACTGGCATGTAGCCAAGATCGCACTAGGAACATAAATAGATAAGAAGCTCCAAGTTCTCTTTAAAAGTACCAAGTTGAACTAAAGATTATATTCAAAAATTTAAGAAGTGCTCAAGAAGCTCATAAAACATAATAAATAAATGTTAATTGTACCTGATTTGTAAAGGCCGCCGAAGAATCACTTCAAAGGCAAGTAACACATCAAAGGAATGAAAACACAAAAAGACGCTAGCGCGTGCGCATTTAAAAAGACGGCGATACCGGAAGTGCACAGATCACCAGAATATGAGAAATAAGGCAATTATGGATCAAAAAGAACTAAAAAATATAGTTATAAGTGCACAAAAGATGGAACCACGCCATATAAAATTGAACAAACATTCAAACCAATCGATAACATTAGAAACCGCATGTACAGAATCAGTACAACCTTTACTATGGAACAGTGAACCAGATACACAATGGTGAGGAGCAAACGAACCTATACTGTACAAATAAAGGTAAAGAATAAAAAGTTAAAATGTACCATATGTAACATAAAAGCATAAAATGTAATATAAAATATATAATATATAAAGAGAAGCCAGATACCCAAACCAAGTTTCAAAGGTTTTAATTTCTACTTGGTTTGGTTATCTGGCTTCTCTTTATATATGTGTTACTCGCCTTTGAAGTGATTCTTCGGCGGCCTTTACAAATCAGGTACAATTAACATGTATTATGTGTTTATATTCCTTTTAATGTATTTTAAACACATGTATAATGATTTTTTCTTTTATGGTTCTCTTTTGATTAACCTTGTTCATGGTACAGTGTATTGATGTAGTTTTTAATGTAATTAGTTTTAACATTTCACAATACGTCATCATATTATAGCCTGTTCTTATAATTTTTTATATACACTTGTTTCAATTATTTATGTTTATTTATCTATTTATGGTTTTAAATGTTTTTTAGTGTGCCCTTACAACCCCTGATGAAGTACAACACGAAACATGGTCCTGTGTTGGGTTTTGGCCACCTATTGATTGTATAATAAAGGTGTTGTGTGTGAACCTGCCATTCAAAACGTGTGGGCAGACAAACTCAGTCGAATACTGCTGCCACAAGAGTGGTCTCTCCAGTCAGACCAACTGGCTCGAGTGTGCCAGATCTGGGGAACACCAGATATAGACCTCTGCAAGTCCACAGAATGCCAAACCTCCCCGGTTCTGTTCCAGAATTCCGGCTCAATACTGTCTAACAAGTGATGCTTTCCAGCTCCATTGGGGTCAGGAATTCCTCTATGCCTTCCCACCTTTTCCCCTGATTCCTAAAGCTCTTTTCAAGCTTCAGAGAGACAGGGGTCATATGATTCTCATAGCTCCACGTTTGCCAAGGCAATCGTGGTACCCTCTGCTTCTATGTCTCTCTCAAGCAACTCCTCTAGAGTTAGGATATGCTCCAGATCTCCTTTCTCAGGAGAAGGGGAAGCTCTTGCATCCCAATCCTCAGTCCCTGCACCTCCAGGCCTGGCTGCTGAAGGCATATCATTTTTAGATATCCACCTCTCTCAGCAAGTGAAGGATATCCTTCAAGCTTTGAAAAAACCATCCACAAGGCGTTCCTACACTTTTAAATGGAAAAGGTTTTCTATATGGTGTTCAAAAAGGGGACTTAACCCCCTTTCTGTGCCCATGGAGTCGCTTCTGGGATATCTCCTCTATCTTTCAAATTCTGGTCTTAAGACAAATTCAGTGCGAGTCCATCTCGGTGCTATTGCGGCTTTTCACAAGCCCCAAGATGGACAACCAATCTTTTCTCATTCTCTTATATCAAGATTCATGAGAGGTGGCATGGGACTTGAATCTTGTTCTTGGGCAGCTTGTGAAGCCGCCTTTTGAAACCTTAGCCCCTACAACTTTAAAATTCCTTTCCTGGAAGGTCATTTTCCTAATTGCAATAACTTCTGCTAGACGCATTAGTGAACTGCAAGCTTTAGTGGCTGACCCTCTTTATACAAGGTTCCACCATGATAAAGTAGTCCTCAGAACTCATCCACACTTTATGCCAAAGGTGGTTGCGCCTTTTTATTTAAACCAGTCGGTTTACCTTCCTGAATTTTTCCCTAGGCCTCACGCCTCCAGTGCAGAAAGGAACCTTCATACCTTAGATTGTAAAAGAGCTTTAGCCTTTTCCCTTCAAAGAACTGAGCAACATAGGAGGTCTATTCAACTCTTTGTTGTTTTTTATTCTAGTCATTTGGGACTTCCAGTTTCCAAACGAACTCTATCTAAGTGGATTGCAAACTGCATATCCTTCACATACGATAGTAAAGGTCTTTCCCTCGAAGGCCATGTTACAGCTCATAATGTCAGAGCAATGGCAGCCTCAGTTGCTAATCTTGCTCTGTGTCTATAGATGATATCTGTAGAGCGGCTACTTGGGCTTCGGTATATACCTTCACAGCCCACTACTGTCTGGACAAAGACTCCGGTCGGGATGCTTCGTTTGGTCAGGCTGTTCTACAGCATCTCTTTCAAACTTAATGCAACTCCTACCCTCCATCCCGGTAGGATGCCAAGGATCTATGGGAGGAAGTATGACCCCATTCACATGGGTTCACAGCTTGCTGGAGTCATCCGTCTGGCATCTTTCAGCTGGGGAGTCCCCATATGTGAAGACTACATTCCTGCTTGTTCCTGGAGATAGCGTAGTTACTCACCTGTAAAAGGTGATCTCCAGGAACAGCAGGAATTAAGTCTTCACAACCCACCCACCTCCCCTAGGAGTTGTCTCTCTCTCTCTCTCTCTCTCTCCTTGGCTCAGCTTTAAACTCAACTGAAGTGAGAGAGGTGGGAAGGCAGCATGCATGCGCTGTGGGATGCTCCCAAAAGCTTTCCTTATGGACGCTGGTGAGCGTTCCAGCGCGGGCTCCGTCGGTACCAACGATACCCATATGTGAAGACTTAATTCCTGCTGTTCCCGGAGATCACCTGTTACAGGTGAGTAACTACGCTTTCTCTGGGGACAGCAGGAATCAGTCCTCACAACCCTCCCTCCTCCCCTTGGAGTTGCTTCTTTACCATCTTTTAATTTTTTGCCGTCTTTTAGCTATGTCATCTGACTGAGCAAGATGGCATCCTTGGGCGGGAAGGATACCATGCATGCATGGTGGCACCTCCCAAAGCCTTTCTTTGAAAGCTGGGGAGATGCTTCCGCGAGGGCTCCATTGGTGCCAATGTTACCCATATGTGAGGACTGATTCCTGCTGTCCCTGGGAACACCTGTTTACAGGTAAATAACTGCGCTTTTCACGCAACAAGTAATCAAATTCTGTAATTCGTTACTGGAGGATGTTGTAAAAATTGGTAGTATAGCTGGGTTTAAACAAGGTTTGGACAGGTTCCTGGAGCAAAAGTCCATAAACCTATATTAAAGAGGACCAGGGAAATCCACTGCTTATCCCAGGATAAGCATTGTGGAATCTCTGTACCTTTTTGGGAACCTGACAGGTACTTGTGACCTGGATTGGCCACTGTTGCAAACAGGATATTGGCCTTGATGGATCATGGCCTGACCCAGTATGGCATTTCTTATATTTATTTGGGAATCCAAATCTAAAACATCCTTAAAACACTGTTTTATCATTTCATATGCTGATACTGTAGAGCAGTATGGAAAATTCAAAAAACTCCCCAGCATCAAATAGGAATGCTTTTGGGAGCATCCCTCCATGCATGCGTGCCTGCCTTCCCGCCTTCCCAGTAACTCTCCTCAGTCATCTTTTTTTCCATGGAGCCATTAGGACATCGTCCTTTTCCCACTGGTAAAATTCATCTAAATGTCTTCGGGTGCATTGTGCTTTGCCTTCCCATCGATCCAGTGCTGTATCTGTCGCCCCTGGTCTCTTTTTTTTCACTTTTCATTTTTATTTTATTTTTCACTTAATTTTTAGTCAATTCACGGCATTGCCGCTTGTTTGGCCTAGGCCGCCATTGCTTCTTTTGATTTTATCTCTATGGTCATTTCAATTATGGAGAAACCACATAGCGGTTTTAAAAAATGTACTAAATGCCAAAACACTGTCTGTGCTACAGATAAGCATGACTGGTGCTTAACCCTTTCATTGCTGTTGTTGCCATATGGCAACCTTCAAATTTTCCCCCAAATTGTTCACCGGATTCTTTATTTCCAAAAAATTATTTAATTGTATCTTAAGTTATGTAATCTGTTGTGGACGCGAACGTGTTTGGGCCCGAACCATGATGCTTTGGCTTGCTCCTGTGACAGCAAATGACCAGGAAGGGACTTAAAAACCATGAATAACAATAAGGAAAGCAGTTTCCATTAGTCTCAGCCACTTCAGCACTGTCACGGGCATCCACCTCATCGCATGGTTCCCATACCACCTCAAAGCCCAAACATAGCCGCAAACACAGAGGCAGAAAAGGTATATAAGACCTTGGCATTGGTTTCTGACATCAGTTCCCGGCATTGGCACTGACACTCCCCAACAGTGGAACTGAACTTGGACTGGCCTGCAAAACAGCCTCAGCAGGGAGGATTCTTCCTCCAAAGCACTAGAGAGGCTCAGGGATGCTCCGGAGGTGTCGTCCTCTGTGGAGCTCCTGGTACTGTGTTCTGGGATGGTGGCGCAGGGCTCCATACAGAAATCCACCCAGACACCTCCAGTCCCCCTCGACTAGTGGGTACTGGCTATCGAGTGAAGTCTGGCTGTTATCCTGGTGGCAGTAGTGTCGTGGCCATCAAAGCCTTGATCCAGAGACCCGATGCCCAACCTCGATGTCGATGCATCGAGGCATTCTGTGGCATCGCTGATGGAACCGGCACTGTCACAAGCTCTGGGGCCAATACCCCTGTTAGAGCCCTTGGATGAACCCGTGTCCAGGCACCTGTATACGGACACCTCAGGGCATCGGTGCTGAGACACTATGTCAGCATCGACGCCATGGTACCAACTAACACTATTTTGACTTTTTACAGAGTTTTGATTCCGCTTCCTCAAAATCGGACATCGAGTCTGTCGGTTTTGTAGGTCTCCCGGACATTATTTCAGACTCTTTTCCACCGCATTAGCGGCATCGCTCACCGCCCGAGGATATGTCTTTTCAATATTTTATCTGAGGCATGGTGGCCGCACTCTCTGTGACTGTAACCACCGAGACTGAACCAAGGGCTGAAGAATTTGAAATTCTTCAATACCTCTCGACTCCTAAGGAAACTGCCACACTACCAATACATCATATCCTTCAAGTCCTCATGCTACGCATGTGGGAAGCTCCCTTGATGGTTCCATTGGTCAGCAAAAGGCTGGATATGCTCTATAGAGTTCCTTATTGTCCAGGTTTTCAAAAGCCTCAGCTTCCACATCATTCTATTGTGGAATCGGCAGTGCGTTGAGTTAATAGTTCTAAAAATCACTCCTCGGTTCCCCCAGGAAGGGAGTTGAAGACTTTCGATGCATTTGGATGTCAATGATTCCAAGCAGTTATGCTAGCATCCAGGATAAACTCTTATATGCTTTACATGTGTATGTTTTTGAGTGATGTAGCTAAAGATCTGGCTGAGTTCTCCACCCTGTTGCCACCTGACAGACTAGATAGGCCATGTGGTCTTTTTCTGTCATCATGTTTCTATGTTTCTAAGGTCCATATCAGGCCTTGGTCAGTCATGGTCAGAATACCTCCACATTCCTCACTTGGGCTGCATTTGCTGCCTTTGAATCCACAAGTAGGGCAGCAGCAGTTTGAAGAGAAGCCAGAAGAATGGCCTGGCTGCAAGCATCTGACTGTGAACAATGGCTTCAAGATAAACTTGCTGATATTCCCTGTACAGGAGAGAACCTCTTTGAAAAGGGGTGGCAAGAACAGACTGGTGAGATAGAGACAGATCTCACCCTGAAATACCTGTCTTGAAAGACGGCTGATCCAGCTAAGAAGAAGACTTCTTCCAAGAAGTCCTTCTACCCCAGGAAGAAGAGGTACTAACCTTCCTTCCTGCTATATTCCTCTTACCAGCCTCAACAGCCACATCAGAAGCAGCAAGGACCACATCAGCCCAGGATGCCTAAAGCTCCAAAGCCTCGACCAGCTCCGCAGGCACAGCCTGCAACTGGTTTTTGACGGCTTCCTCGAGAGCAAGGTCCCTCATGAGAGACTCTTGGTGAAATTAAATAGTCATGGGATAGGAGGCAGTATACTATTGTGGATTAGGAACTAGTTAAAAGATAGAAAGCAGAGGGTAGGGCTAAATGGCCAATTTTCCCAGTGGAGAAAAGTGAATAGTGGAGTACCCCAGGGATCTGTGCTGGGTCCATTGCTTTTTTAACATATTCGTAAATGACCTGGAAAAGGGAACGAGTGAGGTAATCAAATTTGCAGATGACACAAATTATTCAAAGTTGTTAAAATCCAAGAAGATTGTGAAAAATCTCAAGAGGACCTTGATAAATTGGAAGACTGGGCATCCAAATGGCAGATGAAATTTAATGAGGACAAGTGCAAAGTTATGCACCTAGGAAAGAACAACCCAAACTATGGTTACACGATGCAAGATTCCACATTAAGAACCACCACCCAGGAAAAAGATTTAGGTGTCATCTTGGAAAACATGTTGAAATCCTCCGCCCAGTGTGCAGTGGCAGCCAAGAAAACAAATAGAATGCTGGGAATCATAATGAAAGGAATGGAGACTAATACAAAGGATATTATAATGTCTCTGAATTGTTCCATGGTATGACCGCACCTTGAATATTGTGTGCAATTCTTAAAACAGATATAGATTTATTAGAAAAGGTACAGAGAAGAGGGGGCGGAGCCTGATGTCCAGCGGGATGGTCGCATAACGCTGAGGCTCCCGAGAGGCCTACTCAGAATCCTGAATTAACACCGTACATACTTGGAACTTCTACTCTGATCTTGCCGGGGCACATTGGTGAGATGGCGGGGACCAAACCCACGCGCCTGGAATTTGGATCTCCAGCGGCTTCTCACGGCAAACGTTCCAAAACTGAACCTCCGTCCCCGCAGAAGGGGCTGGCCTTGCGCGAGGGCCCCGAAATGCAGCAGGAAATCCTCGCTGAGATTAGAGGGGTCAAAGACCTCGTGCAGTCAAACGGTGAAGCACTCCGAGCGCTGCGGGAAGATCTTGGTGTGCTGCAAAGCAAGCTAGAAGGGCTTTCTTCGCGTCAGGACAAAATGGAGAGCATACTGGACTCCCATGCGGCCCGGTTGTCCAAACTCGACAAAGTTGAACGTCAGGTACGGGCCTTGCAGAAAGAAGTGGAAGATGGCAATAATAGAGCGCGCCGCAACAACATACGACTTGTGGGCATACCGGAGGGAGCGGAATCGGGAGACATGAAAGAGTTTTTATGCAAAATCCTCCCTTCCCTGCTCCAAATCACCTTTACCAAAGATTTGGAGATCGATCGCGCTCATCGTGTACCCACAAGCATAACGCTTAACAGGAAGACCCCGCGGCCTATCATTTTTTCGACTTTTGAGATATCAACACGTTGAGCAAATTCTAAATGCCTCTCGGGCAAAGGGCCATATGGAGTTTGAGAGCCACAAGATCTCCTTCTATCCCGACTTGGCTAAACCCACGGTCGACCGCCGAAAGCGCTTTCTGGAATACCGGCCGAGGCTTCAACAACTACAAGCACGCTATGGCCTGATGTACCCGGCCAAGCTCCGAGTCACGCTTCACAATCAGACAAGAACATTTGAGGACCCTGATCTACTAGCGGAGTTTTTGGATTCCAAAGAAGCCAACTTGATGCGCTGACTTTCAGAATATTCCTGCAAGTATTTTCATATCCGCTGTACCTGCCATATTGGATCTGCCGCAGCCCAGCAAAGAGTCTGGCGAGGGCAGTTTGTTGCCTTACTTTTGATGATATCTGTGACCCGACTCCATCTACCCACAGTAGCCTCGATGAGTATCAGAGACAGTGTTAATTATGGACTCTGGTGTTTCTTTTCTTTTTTCATGTCTTTCTATTTCCTCTCTAGGGCCTCCTCCCGCAGACATATGGTCGCCATATTCTTTGGGGGTTTTGCTTCTTCTCTAAGATACTTTGGTACATACTTTTCAATATGGGGTGTATTAGCCAGAATACTCGGTGATTATGTCATTGTTGCACAGATTCTGATTATGTTGTATGTTTTCAAGCGCCCTTACCTAAAATGTCTATTACTGATTGATGGCACCATGTAAGATTTTCTCATTGAACGTAAAAGGAATTAATAATCCGATAAAACGGAAGAAAATCCTAAGCTACCTAAGTCAGGAAGCTGCGGATCTGATTTTTCTCCAAGAAACGCATTTAAATTCGAAGGAAACTCTTAAACTCAATATTAAACCTTACATGGTGGCCGCCTATTCCCCAGCCGTTTCTAAGAAATGTGGGGTTGCCATACTGGTTAGGAAATCTTTGCATGCTACTATTATTGCGACTAGCTCAGATACAGAAGGTAGATGGTCCAGAGTTCACCTCAAGATAGGTAGCCTTGAAGTTACATGTATATGCCTTTACGCTCCTAATGTGGATGACCCTGCCTTCTTTGCTACCATTGCTCAGGTTGCGCAGGCCTCTGCAAATACTTCATTGATAATTGGGGGGGATTTCAATCTAGTCCTTGATCCCCTGATTGACAAACAGCCGCCTAGGACAAGTGGTCCCCCCAAGAGTCACACCACGCTTACCTCCCTGATCAAAGATCTTGCTTTAGTTGATCTATGGAGGTTATTACACCCCAATGAGCTTGACTTCACCTTCTTCTCTTCCCCTCATAAATCCCAGTCTCGCATAGATTTCTTTCTAGTATCAAAACTGTTAGTTCCTCAGGTGGACACTGCAAAGATTCACTCCCAACATATTTCAGATCATGCTGCCATTTCCTTTCAATTACACACTACTGCACCCCAAGGGACTTCGGGGGCCTGGTTCTTTGATAGAGCCCTGTTAACTCAGCCAGAGTTTCAATTAGAAATTCGAGCAGCCATACAGGATTACTTCCATTTTAATCTACCCCAGGATACTGCGAATTGGGCTTGGTGGGAGGGCTTCAAAGCGGCCATTCGAGCAACGATCACTAGCTATCAAATCCGCCTGCGGAAACAACGTAAACAGCAGTTACTCATACTAGACCAACAAATAAAAGCAGGCGAACGAGTTCTAACTTCACGTACTGATCCATGTGTATTAATTCGATTACAGCGTCTCCGTTTTCAATATAATTCACTCCTCTCAACTGCAGCTTCTAAGAGTATTGAGCTTCAGCGAGGGACATATTATCGTGAAAATAACCGAGCCGGTCGACTCTTAGCCAACGCCTTGAAAGGTCAAAAAGAAGCCAAACGCGTAGCGGCCCTTCGAGCTCCACAGGGAGGGGAATAGTGACCACAGACTCCGACATTGTAGAGCTCTTTCGGGATTTCTATACCCGCCTATATCAATCTGAATGTGAGTTCTCGTCAGAGACATTCGAGCGATTGCTTTCTGGCATTCAGCGGCCGACTCTCTCTGAAGATGATAGGGATGCGATGGATGAACCCTTTTCTACTTCAGAGATCCAATCTGCCCTAAAACGAACAGCCTCGGGCCGTGCCGCAGGGCCCGATGGTCTTCCGACCGAATTCTACAGAACGTTCAGTGCAGATTTAGTTCCCTATTTAAAACTCTATTTTACTGCCCTTGCGGTAGATACATCCTCTTTGGGATCCTTTTCTGCAGCTAATGTGGTAGTATTTGAGAAAGAAGGCAGAGACCCGCTACTAACCGCCAACTACCGTCCAATCTCCCTACTTAATGCCGATTATAAGATCTTCGCAACGATCTTGGCCACCCGGCTATCTGACAGGATGGCCACCCTAATTCACCCCGACCAATGCGGTTTTATACCCGGCAGATCAACTGCTGACAATGCTCGGACCTTGTGCCATGTGCTATCCAGTGCTGCCAATCTAGATCATCCATGGGTGGGTCTTTCCCTGGATGCCGAAAAAGCCTTTGACCGCCTAGAATGGCCCTTCTTATTTGCAGTTCTCCGATGGTATGGCTTTGGGGAGGGCTTCCTCCGATATCTCCAAGTCATGTATACCCAACCCGTTGCCAGTATTTGTGTAAATGCCATCAAGTCTCAGCCATTTAATCTCCAAAGAGGCACGCGTCAAGGTTGCCCCCTATCACCAATGCTCTTTGATCTAGCTCTTGAACCCCTAGCCCTCCTTATTAGACAGTCTGCACGTATTCGAGGTGTCCCCTTCAGTCATAGGGAGATTAAACTCTCTGCATATGCAGATGACCTTATGCTTTTCGTATCCCTCGATTCGGTTCCAGCTGTCTTGGATCTGATTGACGGATACTCACAATTATCGGGCTATAAAATTAACTGGACCAAATCTGTAGCATTCCCACTGAACCGCTGGGTACATGAGGCTGACATGCAGGCCTTTCCCTTCCTTTGGCAATCCCGCATGGTGAAGTATCTCGGGGTCCATTACTGTTCTCCTTTAGAAGACACTATCAGTTTTAATGCCAAAGAGGTAGTCTCCAAAGTCCGTGAGCTCACGAATCGTTGGTCTCCCTTATCTCTTACATGGTGGGGCCGCTTAGAAACTGTGAAAATGATGATAGTCCCCAAAGTGAACTACATTTTAGAAATGCTGCCATGCTTACTCCCGCTACATACTTATAAAGATATTGAGGGCCTTCTCGTCTGTTATCTCTGGCAGGGCAAGCCACCAAGGATAGCTAAACAAAAACTACAGTCTGCAAAGGAAGGAGGGGGTACCAGATTTCCTGATTTTCTTAGATATCATCAAGCCTTCCTACTTAAGCAAGGTGCCCGATGGCTAGATGCCTCAACAGACAGCAGACCAGTTTGGCTTGACATAGAAGAGGAGCTTAGTAGCCCAATTCCGTTGACCCATCTCCCGGTATGTCCTATCAAGTAGACACCCGCCATCCACCAATGATTGTCGATACTCTTGCGGCCTTTAACACTCTCATTCTATCACTGGGCCCGAACGTATGTCCTCAGGACGGACTCCCGCTATGGAATAACCCCAGAATTCAAGAACATAAGAACATAAGATATGCCATACTGGGTCAGACCAAGGTCCATCAAGCCCAGTATTCTGTTTCCAACAGTGGCCAATCTAGGTCATACGTACCTAGCAGTTTCCCCAAGGGACACAGGTTCCACAATGCTTGTATTGGTTCAAGCATTGATATCCTGGGTCCCTTCTTAATAATGGTTTATGGACCTTTCCTCCAGGAACTTGTCCAAACCTTTTTTAAACCCAGCTACACTAACAGCCTTTACTACATCCTCCGGTAACAAATTCCAGAGTTTGATTACACGTTGAGTGAAAAAATATTTTCTTTTATTAGTCTTAAATAGTTTACCCTGTAGCTTCATTGCATGTCCCCTAGTCTTTCTATATTCTGATAAGGTAAACAATTGATCTACGTTTACCCGTTCCACTCCGTTCATTAATTTATAGACTTCTATCATATCTCCCCTCAGCCGTCTCTTTTCCAGGTTAAAGAGCCCCAACCTTTTTAGCCTTTCTTCATAGGAGTAGCCTTCCATCCCCTTTACCATTTTGGTGGCTCTTCTCTGAACCTTTTCTAAAATTGCTATATCCTTTTTAAGATATGGCGACCAGAATTGCACACAATATTCAAGGTGCGGTCTCACCATGGAACGATATAGAGGCATTATAATATCTTTTGTTTTATTTTCCATTCCTTTCCTTATCATACCTAGCATTCTATTTGCTCTCTTGGCCGCCGCTGCACACTGGGCCGAGGGTTTTAACATGGTATCCACAAGGACGCCTAAATCTTTTTCTTGGGTGGTGGTTCCTAATGTGGAACCTTGCATCGTGTAACCATAGTTTGGGTTGTTCTTCCCTAGGTGCATAACCTTGCACTTCTCCACATTAAATTTCATCTGCCATTTTGATGCCCAGTCTTCCAATTTATCAAGATCCTCTTGCAATTTTCCACAATCCTCCTGGGTTTTAACAACTTTAAATAGTTTTGTGTCATCAGCAAATTTGATAACCTCACTCGTTATTCCACTTTCCAGGTCATTTATGAATATGTCAAAAAGCAGCGGACCCAGCACAGATCCCTGGGGTACACCACTATTCACCTTTCTCCATTGGGAAAATTGTCCATTTAGCCCTACCTTCTGCTTTCTATCTTTTAACCAGTTCCTGATCCACAGTAGTACACTGCCTCCTATCCCATGACTCTTTAGTTTTGCCAAAAGTCTCTCATGAGGGACCTTGTCAAAGGCTTTCTGAAAGTCCAGATACACAATATCAACCGACTCACCTTTGTCCACCTGTTTATTCACTCCTTCAAAAAAACATAACAGATTAGTAAGACAAGATCTTCCTTGTCTAAAGCCATGTTGGCTGTCTCCCATTAGGTCATGACTATCTATATGCTGAGTAATTTTATTCTTTATGATGGTTTCTACCATTTTTCCCGGTACTGATGTCAGGCTCACCGGTCTGTAGTTTCCCGGATCACCCCTCGAACCCTTTTTAAAAATTGGTGTTACATTGGCGATCCTCCAATCCTCAGGTATTAGAGATGATTTTAATGATAGTTCACAGATTACTGATAGCAGGTCTGCAATCTCAAATTTCAGTTCTTTCAACACCCTTGGATGTATACCATCCGGCCCAGGTGATTTGCTACTCTTCAGTTTATCTAATAGTTGTAGGACATCTTCCCGATGTATCGATATTTCCTTCAATTCTTCCACACCTTTAAATACCACTTCAGTCGTGGGTAACATCCCTACATCTTCCTCAGTAAAGACCGAAGCAAAGAATTCATTCAGTCTCTCCGCTATCGCCTTGTCGCCTCTTAGTGCTCCTTTAACCCCTTTATCATCTAATGGACCAACTGACTCTCTCACGGGTTTTTTGCTACGAATGTACTTGAAAAGGTCTTTATTTCGCGTTTTTGCTTCCGCAGCAAGCTTCTTCTCAAATTCTCTCTTTGCCTGCCTTATCAATGCCTTGCATTTGACTTGCCAGTGCTTGTGCTGTTTCCAGGTTTCATCATTTGGCTCTTTTTTCCATTTCTTGAAAGATGCTTTTTTGGCAACAACAGCCTCTCTGACCTCAGCTTTAAACCATGCTGGCAATTTTTTGGACTTCCTTCCACTTTTCTTAAAGCGTGGAATACAGCTGGTCTGGGCTTCCAAGATAGTATTTTTCAACAACACCCAAGCTTGATGTACGTCTTTAACCTTTGCAACTGCTCCTTTTAGTTTTTTCTTAACTGTTTTCCTCATTCTATCATAGTCTCCCTTTCGAAAGTTAAAGGGTAGTACTGTGGATTTCCTTACTATCCCTTCTCCACTAATTAAATCAAAGGCGATCATGCTATGATCACTATTGCCAAGTGGCCCCAACACCCTTATCTCTTGCACTACATCTGGTGTTCCACTAAGGACTAGGTCTAATATTGCTTCCCCTCTGGTCGGTTCATGAACCAGCTGTTCCAAGAAGCAGTCATTTATTTCATCTAGGAACTTTATCTCCCTAGCATGTCCTGTTGTGACACTGACCCAGTCGATGCCGGGGTAATTGAAATCACCCATTATTATTACTGCACTGTAACTTTTGCTAGCTTCCTTGATTTCTTTGAGCATTTCATCATCCATTTGTTCATTCTGGCCAGGCGGACGATAGTACACCCCCACTGCCATCGCCTTCCCCTTTTTACATGGAATTTCAATCCATAGAGATTCTACAGCAAATTTTGTTTCTTGCAAAACTTTAATCCTTTCTGACTCAATGCCCTCTCTAACATAGAGCGCAACCCCTCCACCAATTTGATCAGCTCTATCATTTCGATATAGTTTGTACCCAGGTAAGTCCTAAATAGAACGATAGCATGGAAACCCTGGTACTCAAGGGGGATCTAGACACCCCAACAGCTTTTCTCTGCAGCTCGTTGGAAAACCTTTTCTGATTTACAAAAGGAATTTGCGTTACCAGCGAAATACTACTTTCAATTGATGCAGCTTCAACACTGCCTCACAAGTGCTCGAATCATGCCGCCCTCTGCCCCTACTGAGGACGGGCTATTAGAGATAGTTCACTCTATTAGTAGTACACATGGGGTAGCCTCTAACTTTTATAAAATATTATGTCAGGGTACAGACATGGCCACTTTTAGAGCCCAACAAGCCTGGGAGCGCGAACTGCAAACCACTTTAACCCCTGTGCAATGGAGCGTTTTCTGGAGCAAAGTGGTGCGGGTTTCCCGGTCTGCCTCTGTTACCCAAACTCTCTTCTTTTTTGCACACAGATGCTTTTATACCCCAGAAAAAATAGCCAAATGGAACACAAATGCTAGGGACCGGTGTTGGTCTTGCCATACTGCTGTGGGAACCTTCGCTCATGTTATTTATGAATGTCCTCAACTACAGGTTTACTGGGGGCGGGTCTGGGGTCGTATTCAATTTATCTTACACCTTCACGAACCTCTCTCTTGGAAGATCGTGGGACTCCGCTCTGTGGCGGAGGTCCCCTCTCTTCCTAAGCAGGGTCGCTTTCTCCTTGATTTCATGCTGGGTATAGCCATATGCTTAATCACGAGGAATTGGAAGGATAGCTCTCGACTTACTGTCAATGAATGGTGGAACCTCGTCTGCTTATATAGTAAATATGAGCAGATACCTCGGAGAGCTATTCCCCATGCCCTACCTCACTCTCAATTGTCTAAATGGCAGATGCTTAATGATTATGTACAATCTGCTCATTGCTCCAACATGCCTGTATAATGTGCACTCATCATGTTTCAGATCACCGTTAGGTTTTGTAACACAATAATGTAAGTACACGCCCGTTTCGGGAATGATTAGTTTTCTAGAAAAGAAGCAGGGGGGAGGGGGGTGGCAGGGGTTTACTTTGGTGTATGTATTACACTTATGTATCTGTCTTTTAGCTGTATGTCTTCCTTTTCCTTTGTTGTTACAAAATGAAAATAAAGAATTTAAAATCAGAAAAGGTACAGAGAAAAGCCACCAAAATGGTAAAGGGGATGGAAGGATACACCTATGAAGAGAGGCCAAAATGGTTAGGGTACGGTCGGTGTAGTACGAAAAACCTAGTTCTGGATTTATCCTAATTTTCCTTGAAATAACAGCGGCATATGACTCCATATTACATTAATACCTCATACTTAGATTGCAAGAAATCGGCCTTTTAAGACAAAGTTTTGTTATAGTTTAATTCCTACCTTTCGAACCGAACCATCTAAGTAAAAATGGGTAATAACATTCCACCAAAAGAAAGGCATACTCCAAGGTTCTGCGTTATCAGCACTTATTTTTAACCTATAGATTCAACCTATTTGCAGCATAATCAAGAGTCATGGCATTGACTACAACTTGTACGCTGATGATATTATGTTATACACCCAAATCAACACCAAACAACTGAACTTAGAAAAGATAGAGGAATGTTTCAATAATATTATTACATGGTTAGGAGAACACAACCTTCAAATAAATTTGAATAAAACAGAAATTCTATTCATTACAAAGGACAACGCTCTCACTAAAAGGAGCAGTTGCAAAGGTTAAAGACGTACATCAAGCTTGGGTGTTGTTGAAAAATACTATCTTGGAAGCCCAGACCAGCTGTATTCCATGCTTTAAGAAAAGTGGAAGGAAGTCCGAAAAACTGCCAGCATGGTTTAAAGGTGAGGTCAGAGAGGCTGTGGTTGCCAAAAAAGCATCTTTCAGGAAATGGAAAAAAGAGCCAAACGACGAAACCTGGAAACAGCACAAGCACTGGCAAGTGAAATTCAAGGCATTGATAAGGCAGGCAAAGAGAGAATTTGAGAAGAAGCTTTCTGCAGAAGCAAAAACGCGAAATAAAGACCTTTTCAAGTACATTCGTAGCAAAAAACCTGTGAGAGAGTCAGTTGGTCCATTAGATGATAAAGGGGTTAAAGGAGCACTAAGAGGCGACAAGGCGATAGCGGAGAGACTGAATGAATTCTTTGCTTCGGTCTTTACTGAGGAAGATGTAGGGATGTTACCCATGACTGAAGTGGTATTTAAAGGTGCGGAAGAATTGAAGGAAATATCGATACATCGGGAAGATGTCTTACAGCTATTAGATAAACTGAAGAGTAGCAAATCACCTGGGCCGGATGGTATACATCCAAGGGTGTTGAAAGAACTGAAATATGAGATTGCAGACCTGCTATCAGTAATCTGTGAACTATCATTAAAATCATCTCTAATACCTGAAGATTGGAGGATCGCCAATGTAACACCAATTTTTAAAAAGGGTTCCAGGGGTGATCCGGGAAACTACAGACCGGTGAGCCTGACGTCAGTACCGGGAAAAATGGTAGAAACCATCATAAAGAATAAAATTACTCAGCATGTAGATAGTCACAACCTAATGGGAGACAGCCAACATGGCTTTAGACAAGGAAGATCTTGTCTTACTAATCTGTTATGTTTTTTTGAAGGAGTGAATAAACAGGTGGACAAAGGTGAGTCGGTTGATATTGTGTATCTGGACTTTCAGAAAGCCTTTGACAAGGTCCCTCATCAGAGACTTTTGGCAAAACTAAAGAGTCATGGGATAGGAGGCAGTGTACTATTGTGGATCAGGAACTGGTTAAAAGATAGAAAGCAGAGGGTAGGGCTAAATGGCCAATTTTCCCAATGGAGAAAGGTAAATAGTGGTGTACCCCAGGGATCTGTGCTGGGTCCGCTGCTTTTTGACATATTCATAAATGACCTGGAAAGTGGAATAACGAGTGAGGTTATCAGATTTTCAGATGACACAAAACTATTTAAAGTTGTTAAAACCCAAGAGGATTGTGAAAAATTGCAAGAGGATCTTGATAAATTGGAAGACTGGGCATCAAAATGGCAGATGAAATTTAATGTGGACAAGTGCAAGGTTATGCACCTAGGGAAGAACAACCCAAACTATGGTTACACGATGCAAGGTTCCACATTAGGAACCACCACCCAGGAAAAAGATTTAGGCGTCATTGTGGATACCATGTTAAAACCCTCGGCCCAGTGTGCAGCAGCGGCCAAGAGAGCAAACAGAATGCTAGGTATGATAAGGAAAGGAATGGAAAATAAAACAAAAGATATTATAATGCCTCTATATCGTTCCATGGTGAGACCGCACCTTGAATATTGTGTGCAATTCTGGTCGCCGTATCTTAAAAAGGATATAGCAGTTTTAGAAAAGGTTCAGAGAAGAGCCACCAAAATGGTAAAGGGGATGGAAGAATACTCCTATGAAGAAAGGCTAAAAAGGTTAGGGCTCTTTAACCTGGAAAAGAGACGGCTGAGGGGAGATATGATAGAAGTCTATAAATTAATGAACGGAGTGGAACGGGTAAACGTAGATCGATTATTTACGTTATCAGAATATAGAAAGACTAGGGGACATGCAATGAAGCTACAGGGTAAACTATTTAAGACTAATAAAAGAAAATATTTTTTCACTCAACGTGTAATCAAACTCAGGAATTTGTTACCAGAGGATGTAGTAAAGGCTGTTAGTGTAGCTGGGTTTAAAAAAGGTTTTGACAAGTTCCTGGAGGAAAGGTCCATAAACTATTATTAAGAAGTGACCGAAGATATCAATGCTTGACCCAGTATAAGCATTGTGGAACTTGTGTCTCTTGGGGAAACTGCTAGGTACATATGACCTAGATTGGCCACTGTTGGAAACAGAATACTGGGCTTGATGGACCTTGGTCTGACCCAGTATGGCATATCTTATGTTCTTATGTTCACTCCACCAGAAGCTATTAAGATAAAAGAAGCAAGCATCCAAGTTAAAAAAGATGTGAGAGATTTGGGCGTCATGCTAGATCAGCCGCTTAATTTCGCCAAGCATGTGAGCAACTTAACAAAAGCCATCTACACCAAGCTAAAGATGCTTCAACATCTAAGACCTCTCCTCTCCACAAGTGATTTCAGAACAGTGGTCCAGGCAATAATCTTCCCACACTTCGATTTCTGGAATGCCATAGTAATAGGCCTCCCAAAGCAAAGCATCTGCTGTCTTCAGCTAGCTCGAAATACAGCAGCTAGAGTAATCTCGCATGTCCCAATCAAAGATCACATTACCCCGATATTAAAACAGCTGCACTGGCTACCAATTGAGAGTAGAATAAAATTCAAAGTTATTCACACTATATTCAAATCCATCCAAGCAGAACCATCCACTTGCCTGAAAGCTTTTATTCGAGTCAATCCGGAAAGCAGACCACGAAGACGAAACAACAAAAGTTCTCTTGAGGTACACACTGAATTCAGAAGATGCAACTCAACAACATCCAAGAGAGCCTTCTTCCTTTACGTCCCACTCTTATGGAATTCACTTCCTGCCTTCATAAGAGAGACTAAGGATCCTAAATCTTTCTGTAAACTTCTAAAAACATTTATGTTCAAGGAGCACTTTGGCGAACTATTTACTTAGTTCAAAATTCTCCAAGTAAAGCAACAGTCCTGCTCACAGTTCAAGATGCTTTCAAGTTCCGTGTACTTAAACAATATGCTTAGTTCTCTGTATATAGTTATTGCTTAAATCGGCTGATAGCTGTTTCAAGTTATTTCTTCCCTTAATCCCCATCACTCCTTGTTCACAATGTTACATGTATTTTTTGTTAAATGTACTGTTCAATTCTTTGAGTTCATTGTAAACTGCTTTGATTCACAAAAGGCGGCAAATAAGCACAAATAAATAAATAAATGTTGCCAGTTATTGCAACACCTCATTTGCATGCCTCTCCCCCAACTGTGCTCTGCTGTCTCCAATCCTGGCTATCCCAACTCTTCCCTAGCTCCATCACACCAGCAGGCCTCCAACACCTATCCAGTGCATATGCATACTGGAACATCATATTATCAGGAGTGACATTGCTTTGTATATACTGGTTTTGTGGCTGTCAGGTTGCAGTGCTCGCTTGCTATGGCAGACACAAAATGCTGTCTATCAGATACCAGTGTCTTAAGCAAGCGCCTAGTTCACTTCTGGGCAATGCCATCCAGCGTTGTCAATGATGATATATGTTTGGGATGGTTTAGACGAGCTTTAAAACACTTGACATTTGTACCTGGGCTGCATGATGGGGAGGGAGGAGTGGCCTAGTGGTTGGGGCAAGTTACCTCAGGCCAGGTGGTCAGGGGTTCAAATCCCACTAGAGGATAGCAACCTTGGGCCAGAAGGACTGGGGCTTCTAGTCCCACAGGTGCTCCTTGTGGTCTTGGGCAAGTCACTTAACCCTCCATTGCCCATGTTCCCTGTAAATAGTTAAATCCAAGTTATAATGCCCTGTTCAATGTAATTTCAGTTTGTTCAATGTAAACCACCTTGATATCATGAAAGGTGGTGTATAAGAAATGTTAAATAAATAAATAAATGATGGCAGCGTGCTAACAAGGCGAGTGCAACTACTGCCTGGTCGGAGGCTGGTGGTAGTTGCACTCACACTAGTGGCATCTCTCAAGCATGGAAGCACCACTATCACATCCACGCTAGCCACATGCAGCTGTTAAGACCCACTCTCTGCCCTAACTCCACCTTAACCCTGCCCATTTGCGCACTGCTTGGGTAGGGTGGCCTTTTTAGCATGGTCACATTATGGCAGGATGCTCCTGGCTATTATTATGCGACCAAAATACATGTTAGCACCACATTAAACCCTGTTCTACTGGCTATTGCTCTTTAGTAAACATGCATATTTTGCATTTTTGTCACAATATTGTTCATGGTATTTGCTTCGATATTAGTTTGTTCCATTTATTCACATTTTATATAAACTCACTTTTGCTTTATCATCATCTGAGATGGCTGTATTAATACATTTGCTTTTTACATTGGGCAACCATGTTTTATATATAGCATTTTGTATGAATATCTGTGGTATCAATGATTCCTCTGTGTATGTTATTAACTTAAAGTAGTGATTTGTTGTTCTAATAAAGCTCATTGTACGGTACAGCTCTCAATCATGACAGAATGGGTTGGGCTACACTTCTCTTTTCCTGCATTTTTTAATTTCTGTGAGCACCCAGTTTGTTGGAGCAATTGCCTTTTGAGGTAGGTTTGGCTTTTATGACTCATAATGGTATAACCCAGCCATTTTGGTGATCGGTTTTCTGTTTCTTTTATTTATGTACTGTTCGCTGCGTTCAGCAGCAGTTTGCTTTTTTAAACTTGTTTTAGGAGTTGCCTAGTGGTTAGAGCAGCAGTGTGGTGACCAAGAGACCAGGGTTTGATTCCTACTGGCATTCCTTGTGGCCTTGGGCAAGTCCCTATACCCTCCATTGCCTTGGAAGAAAAGCCTAGCAGTCTATTTCTAGTCACGTTTTGCCAAGAAAATCCAGGGTCTGCTGGGTCGCCAGGGTAAGCATTGACTCAACGGCACACATGTTTTCAGATTTTTATAATGGTATGTAGTTTTCTGTGCCTGCTACATCAATACTATAATTTTAAACTTAACGATTTAGCTCTGTTAACTTTTTCCTGCTTTGGCATGCACCTTTTGTACTAGCACTCTGTTTTCAATTATATGTATTCTGGTCTCCTTGGATTTTTTTTATAGCCAGCGACAACTTGCCTTTTCAGTGTTCGTTTTGTCTTGTTGATTGCAAATTATTTAATACTGCGCAAGGCTATTAGTACACCATCTATATGTCTTAAAGACAAATTGTGTTTTTTTAATACACCTGGTAGGCCATTGTTGTCCACCATTCCCTACGGTATTTTTAAATACAGTCAGTTTTATTGATATTGCTTATCTCCAGGAACAAGCAGGAATGTAGTCTTCACATATGGGTGACGTCAGTACTGATGGAGCCCACATGGGAATGCTCCCCAGTGTCCTATAGGGAAGCCTTTGGGAGCAGTCCACTGCACTTGCGTGACTGCCTTCCCACTCTTCTAAGTCCCTCTTCTCAGTTCTTATTTTTCCATGGAGCCAACAGGATCTTTTTCCTGTCACTGCAGAAAACTTTCTCGGAATAGCATTTCTGCCTTCCCGTTTTCACTCGGGCATCACTTACCAATTCCGGTACCTCCAATTTTTAATTCTCTTTACTTCATTTATTTTCTTTTATTTTTCATTTTTTCTTCGAGGTCCTCAGGCCTATCCTCTCCATCATGGAGAAACACTTTAGCGGTTTTAAAAAATGCACCAAGTATTCCCACACAATTTCTGTCACGGACACACTTGAATGGTGCCTCAAGTCCCGGCCATGACCCAGACACTTGTTCCCTATGTAAACAAATGATGGAGGCCTAGGAAATTGGGCCAGAAACTGTACAAACCTTTTCCATTGGATTCAGTCTCATTGGCATCGACATCCTCCTGGATTTCATCGGCTTCAAAGATATCCAAAACCTTGAAGACTTCAAGGTTGGACTTTAAAAGGAGGAAAATGAGATCCCCACAAAAATCTCCACAGGACCTGAAGGAATCTTGAGCTTCATCCAAGGATTCCAAAGAGACTTCGAGGGAGAGGGTCCCATTCCAAACACAAAGTTTCCATTAAGACGTCCTCTGACACTGGCCATCAAGCTGAACATCCCCAGCGGGAGGACGTGTCCTCCAAAGCTTCTGTGGGGAACCGGGAGGCCTCAGAGGCATCAACCTTGGCAAAGCTCCTCATGCTATGCTCTGGTATGGTGGCTGCAAGCCCCAGTCTGTCTCTGGACCAGACACTGGCTATCTTGTTGGATCAGTGTATGCTATCCATTGAGAAAACCTTAGTGGCACTCCTAGCAGTCTTATTGCCCCACGCACCAGTGACTCCAGGACTGCTTACATCGGTATCGACATTGGTACTGACAGCAGAAGCGGTATCAGTACCAGTGCAACTCCCTGATGTCCCCATTCTCTATGCCTCCACTCTACCACCGGGACTGGTGTTGGGAGCCCCATCAACTTGGTCGATACCAGGTTCAGCACTGCTGCTAAGGTGGCAAAGGGACAACACTGAGCAGGACCTGTACCAGCAGCACCATTCTGGTCATCGGCACCAACAGTGCTCACTGAGCTCAGATTCTGAGAACTCCGATTCAGACCATTGGTCCCTCGATTCTGATAACCTACTGGATATGGCATCGGCATTGGAGCCATCCATTCCAAGTACCACCTCCCGCCAAAAGTCCAACCTAGAGAACATGTCCTTCCAGGAATTTATTTGGGACATGGTGGCAGAGTTATCGATACCAGCTGTGGTGGAACCGGAGCCCTGGGCAGAGGAACTGGAGATTCTACAGTACCCCACAGCCCTGAAGGAGGCAATGATATTACCAATTCATAAGATCCCACATAACCTGATGCTTCACATGTGGGAGACTCCACTTACGGTCTCGTCCATCAGCAGATGCCTCGATATAATGTATTGAGTACCAGAGATCCCAGGCTTTGAAAAGACACAGCTACCACATCATTCAATGGTAATAGAATCAACAATGCGCCGCATCAAAAGTGGTAAGACACATGTGTCAATACCCTCCGGCAGGGAATCGAGGAACCTTGATTTCTTTGTTCTACGTTCTTTTCAAGCTTCCATGCTGGCAAGTAGAATTAATTCCTACACCTTATACATGGGAATGTTCCTTAAGGAGATCAATAAGGAATGGGAAGCCTGCCTTCCCTTCATCTCAGAAGAGAAGAGACCAGCTTTTGAGACAGTCATCAGAAACGGCCAGAATGTCTCAAAGTTTGTGAACAGTGCATTTGAATCCACCAGCAGAGCATCGGCTATTGCTCTCAGTGCTTAAAGATTAGCATGGTTACAGGCCTCGGAACTAGAGCAATGGGTCCAAGACAAGCTGGGTAACATCCCCTGCACTTGGGGAAATCTCTTCGGTAAAAACTGGAGAAAAAAGCTGGGGAGCTTGAAACTGAGGATACCACTCTGAAGAGCCTCTCCAGAAAGACTGCTGACCTCTCAAAAAAGAAACCAGCAGCAAAGAAGCCTTTCTGTCCTAAAAATAATAGATTCTACCTTTCTTATTCACAATCATCTTACCAGCCTCGGGGCAAGCAACAGGGGCTTAAACCTGCTAAGAAGTCCAGAACTGCTAAACAGCAGCCAGCAGTTCAGCCACAAATGACACCCAGCTTTTGACTCCATCCTGGGGAACATGGTCATCTTGACCCTGCAAAGGCCCAATCCAACAAAGAGAGCAGGTCAGCTTTGTTTCTTTGCCAACCTTTGGCAAATGATCACCTCAGAGCAGTGGACCGTAAACATCATTCAGGAGCGATATCAGTTAAATTTCAAACAACCTTCTCCATCTCACTTCAGAAGCAAATATCTTCTTCAACCTCTCCTCAGGGCTCTACTCAAAGAGGAAATCTCCAACCTGCTCACTCAAGGGGCAATAGAGGAGGTTCTACAACAAGAACTTCATGAGGGCTTCTACTCTCCTTACTTCCTTATACCGAAGAAGTCATGAGGATACAGACCTATCCTCGACCTCCAAAATCTCAACAAATTCCTGGTCAAGGAAAAGTTCAAAATGATTTCCCTCTGAACTCTCCTACCCTATTTGCAGGAACAAGACTGGCTATGTTCCCTAGATGTCAAAGATGCATATACCCATATCCTGATACATCCAGTTCACAGGAAATATCTTCACTTTGCCTTTCAGGGGACCCACTACCAGTGCAGAGTTCTTCCCTTTGGTCTGGCATCTGCTCCCAGGGTGTTCACAAAATGCAGTCAGCGGTAGCAGCCTACCTGCGAGGCAAGGGGATCTTTGTCTTCCCTTACTTAGATGACTGGTTGATAAAGGCAGATTCTCTAGGAGAACTCTGAATTTCACTCCACACCACCCTCGCAATGCTGCAACACCTGGGATTTGTAGTAAACTTCCCAAAGTCCCATCTAACCTCAACTCAAAGGTTGGAATTCATAGGAGCAGTGCTAGATGCTCAGCTATCCAGCACCTTTCTACCACTAGACCGGATGCACCAACTAGTAACTCTAATCATCTACTTGCGTCAACAGACAAGCTTGACAGCTCAAGACTTCCTTCCTCTCTTGGGCCACATGGCATCCATAGTGCATGTGGTGCCATATGCAAGACTATATATGCACCTAGTGCAATGAACCCTAGCATCCCAATGTACACAATCCACAGAACACCTATGAGACATCATTCAGATCAGCCACCCACTAGTCCAATCCATCCTATGGTGGTGCACCTTGCGGACAAGCTCAGTCGCATCCTCCACCCACACAAGTGGAGTCTAGACCCTCGCAGTCATCGGCCTCTTTGCTGCTCCACAGAACAGCAAACTCCCGCAGTTCTGTTCCAGAGTTTCATCCAAGCTAAGCCAAGCAAACAATGCTTTTCACCTACATTGGGGTCAGGGACTGCTTTATGCATTTCCCCCACACCCCTAATACCGAAGACCCTCTTCAAACTCCAGTTTGATGGAGGCACTATGATTCTCATAGCCCCCTTCTGACCCTGTCAATCTTGGTTTCCCCTGCCACTTCAGCTGCAACAGATGCAACCAATCTGTCTGGGCTGCAATCCGGGTCTTCTATCCCAGGATGACGGAACAGTCCTACATGCCAATCTGCGATCTCTCCATCTGACTGCATGGCTGCTGAAGGGTGATGCTCTAGCATCTTCACCTTAATCAGGAAGTAAAGGACATTTTCCTGACTTCCAGGAAACCCTCCACCAGACAGGCCTACATGTTCAAATGGTGCAAATTTGGATCATGATGCTCACGAGACAACCTTAATCTCTTCAATGCACCAGTGCCTGCACGTCTGCAATATCTATTGCATTTGTCCTCTTCAGAACTAAAGACCAATTTGGTTCGAGTTCACCTCAGTGCCATTGCAGCTTTTCACAAGCCAATCAATGGTCATTCCATCTCTGTGCACCCCTTAGTGGTGCATTTTATGAGAGGCTTCCTCCTCTCTAAGCCACCCATTCATCCACCTCCAGTGGTGTGGGATCTCAATGTGGTCTTGGTTCAGCTTCTCAAATCTCTCTTTGAACCCCTAGCAACTACTCACCTGTGGTACTTGTCTTGGAAGGTCATATTCTTAGTTGCACTGACTCGACCAGGTGCATTAGTGAATTACAAGCTTTGTTGGCTCATCCACCATACACCAGATTCCATGTTGACAAGGTCGTCCTAAGAACACCTCATCACTTTCTACCAAAAGTGGTATCGCCTTTCCACATCAATCAATCAGTAATACCGGTCTTCTTCCCAAGACCCTCACTTTTCCCATGCAGAAGCAATACTGCATATTCTAGACTGCAAACGAGCCCTGGCCTTCTATCTGCAGAGGACTCAGGATCTCCGCAAATCCTCAGTTTGTTTCCTTGGATCCCACTCACTTGGGGCTTCCTGTAAAGTGTACACTCCAGATGGATAGCAGACTGCATCACATTCACTTATGATAAAGCAGGACTCGTCCTCACAGGGGCACATCACTGCTCACAATGTCCGAGCCATGGCAACTGCTGTCGTTAACCTATGCTCAGTAGCCATTGATGAAATATGCCGGGCAGCAACCTGGTCCTGTACCCACACCTTTGCTACCCACTACTGCTTGGACAAGGACTCCCGCCAGGATGTGGCCTTTGGCCAGGCAGTCCTCCAACATCTTTTTGGCACATAGATACAACTCCTTCTCCCGCCCACACTGTTTATTTCAGATCTCCATGGTGGGGATGTCTGTCCAACTAATCCAGTCCGACCTCTCTGACCTGGTTTCCAAGTCTCCGGAAGATCTGGGAGCTAGGGAGGCCCATATGTGGAGACTACATTCCTGCTTGTTCCTTGAGATAACGTAGTTACTCATCTGTAACAGGTGATCTCTGAGAACAGCAGGAATTTAGTCTTCACAACCCACCCTTCTCTCCATGGAGTTGTAGGGTTATTTTTATTCTTCCTTCTCAGCTATAGACCCAACTGAGGAGAGGGAGTTAGAAGAGCGGGAAGACAGTCACGCAGGTGCAGTGGACTGCTCCCAAAGGTTTTCCTATAGGACGCTGGGGAGCATTCCCATGTGGGCTCTGTTGGTACCAGTGTCACCCATATGTGAAGACTAAATTCCTGTTGTTCCTGGAGATCACAGGTGAGTAACTATGCTTTACCTGAGGCTTGTCCCACCATATTTTCTCACAGTTAGTCGTTTCACAGTTTTTTGGAGTATACTTTTTATCTTCTGTGATGGAATGGATGAGCTTTTTTGTTATATGCACAATGGTATTTTAGTACCATTTTGATTGATGCACTGAGGCAGCTCCTCATTTGAAATGCAAATGCCATAATATAATAGGTTTGTTTTATTGACATTGTGTCAGTGTGGTATGTTTTAGAAAGGGGTTTTCATTTAAATTACAGAACAGGCAATAGTCAAGAAAACAATGTCAACTTTATTCTATCCTAGCTGTTAAACCTTCACAACCTGATTCTCCTGGCCCTTCCTCTAGCCCCAGTTAAAGCAGCTACCTTCACACGGCTTGCCTGGAAAGGACCTCTGGCTCCATGGGCCTCCTGCAGCCTGCTGAGTTTTTAACCGCCCCCTGGGAGCCTACGCACTTCCAGCCCTGAACTCTGGGCTGCAGGCTCCCTTAAAGGGGCCTGTTGATGATCCCTCTGGGCAATACTCTATAGACCCCATCACAGACACATTATGTATTACTTGTGGAGTAGTTTTGTTGGTGTTTTTGATCTGGTAGTTTTTCATATGTCCTTTTCAGCGACATTATCCATGAGAAACTTTGCTTCAAAAGATTTCTTTTCTTGGGTATTAATGGTTTGTTTTATGGTGCTATGATTTTATTTGCCATCAATGTGTATACATATTTTAAATGAACTATTTGGACATTACGGAAATCATTTTAGAAGCTCTATTCATAAGTTGGACGCCTGAAAAATGGCATTCAGAAGTGCAAATCACAGATACCTCCCCGGATCAATTGTAGAAAGTTGGGTATATAGATGGTCCCCAGTGCAAGCATGTCCATGTAGCATGAGGGCATGGTGAAGACATGACCTGGGCAGAGCAAGGAAAATGCACATCATGGTGTGATTTCAGAATTGCACAAGCATATCTGGCCCTGGTTGTTGAGGTATCCATGCCTATACCTGCTCCTGACCACAAATAAGGTGTAAAAAAGTGCTAGTTTCATGGCTGCAATGCTTTTATTACCACAGGTAATATTTCCTGGCCAAAGAAACCTACATGTAAATACATACTCCAAACATATTACTGGCATATCTGATTATCTGAAATGACTGGCCAGGAAGTGCAAGTCTCATAACATGGTTACCTGTCTTCTGAAATACCCCAGTCAATATGTACAAGTACCCATTTATGATGCTATGCAATTCGGGGATGACCACACTTGTGAAATGGCCTTTACCCTTGCATGTACCTGGACTTGCTATCTGCGCAGGCCCATTGCCAGAAGTAGTTACTGGAACATGAAATAAATCCTCTAGGACTCTCACTCACTCAAGCAGCCAATACAAAAAGAGTCACCGAGTCCAGGGGGTGGAACCTGGCTTTTGGTCAAGATGGACATGTTAGAGCTGTGCTCCAAAGGGCAATGGTCAAGAATCCTGACTTCTGCAGTCTTTAATCCAATAGTTCCTACCTACTTTTATATCATTCGATCCCGGATATGTCAGGCCCCAAGCCAAAGCAGTTGGATTACTAAGTATCACAAAATGCCAGCACAAAGAGAACCAAAACTGAATCTCTCTCTCCTCACGAGAATGGCGATCATCCAAGATTGTCCTGAGGTCTTGTAGGAACTTATGGCTGAGATTCAGGCAGTCAAAGACTTGGTCAAATCTAATGAAGACTCGCTGTGCCCAATGTAGGAAGATATCAATGCCTTGAAAGCTTCTTTGGGGTCAATTACGGCTCGTTTGGAAAAGGTGGAGAATGTGGTGGCATCGCATGGGGAGAGGCTCAAGACCATTGAGAAGCAGGCTAAGTTGATTCATTCACTGCAAAGAGAGGTGGAAGATGGCAATAACTGCTCTCGGAGGAACAACATAAGAATACTGGGAGTTCCTGAGGGAGCAGAGGGCTGTGATATGGTGTTCTTTTTGCAGGCCATGATTCTGGGTATGTTAAAGGTGAAGTTTGCCATGCCTTTCAAGATCGAGTGTGCCCATCGAGGACCTACTCAGTCCGTGGTCATGGGCAGGCGTCCATGCCCAATCATCTTGAAAGTCTTGCATTTTCAACAAGTATCGCAAATAATGGGAGCAACCAAAGCACTTTCAACTTTGGAATATCAGGGACACAAACTCCTGTTCTTCCCGGACTTCGCAAAGACAACGGTGGATCGGAGGAAGAGTTTTCTGGCGCTACGCCCACACTTATTGTAGCTGCAGGCCCGTTTTGGGTTGCTTTATCCTGCCCGCATGAGAGTCACGCTGCATAACCAGACCAAGACTTTTGATGATCCAGGGGAGTTATATGCCTTTTTGGAAGACAAGGAGTCGGCGGTGATGCGGTGAAATTTACCTTGCAGTTATGTTTGCAAAAGTTCTATGGTGCTTGCCATCATGGGCATTTGACTGGTCTGAGGTCATGTAGTGGCAATTTACCCAAGCAGAAGCGACATTCAATCATGCAGTATTGCTATACACTGTGACATTTATTTTGTCTCTTTTGAAGGAGCTCCAGGGTATTATCCTGGTCAAGATGTTTCTCCTGCTGTTTTCTCTCGTTCTTCTTTTGTGTTCTATGTTGTCTATGGTGGTTGAGAGAGTAACGGGGCTTGGAAGAGCGGGATGGCCCTTATTTACTAGGTTGGGGTCTTCTAGTTCATAAATTGATTCAACGGGGACTGCCCTGCCATACAGTTCTGGCGTTTTGGGCTTTGGGGACACTGTCTCTACTCTAGTTGTGGGTGGTGGGCAAGATGCGATACTTTAAGTGACCAAGATGTGGGAATGTACTAGGTCACTTTGCCCTCCATGTCTGTCTTGTCCTGGTGGGCTCACCCGCTAAGTTTTGTGTGTTTTATAGCCCCCTTGGGTTTGGTGGTTTTGGTGGTTTGTTTTTCAGAATTGTGTGTTCTTACTGTGAGCGATCATGTGCAGGGGCTAAGGTTAAATTGTGGCTCTTTTTTTTAGGTTTTCTTTTCTGTGCTATAAGTGCAGCTACCACTCAGAGGGCGTTTGAGGTGGGGTTCTACAATGTAAAACTATATGCTACAATTTGGTGTGTTTTTGCAACATTTGACTGTCAATTTGTGCTATATTATCTTCCGTTAAGATAATTTCACTGAATGTTAAGGGAATTAACAATTCCATTAAGAGGAAGAAGATTCTTTTGTATGGTCGTAAAAAAGGTGCTGACATCTTACTGTTACAGGAGACACACTTGAATTTGAAGGAGTTGTTAAAACTAGATATAAAACACTTTTCTCTAGTGGCTTTCTCAGCTGACAATCATAAGAAAAATGGGGTAGCCGTTTTAGTGAGGAAAGCTCTATCCCCCCATGATTATACAAACTAGGTCTGATGCTGATGGACGGTTGACAATGGCTGTCATCAAAATTGGATCCACTGAACTGGCCTTAATTAATATCTATGATCCTAATAGCGATTGCTCTACTTTCTTTTGCTTCATTGTGGCCGTGGCGCAGGAGGTGTCCAGATATCTGACTTTTGTGGGGGGAGACTTCAACCTCATGCTAGACCCCTTGGTAGATAGGAGTCCAGTGAGAACCATTAGGGGTCCTAAGGCTCACCCGGTTCTTGTATCTTTAATGCAGGAATTGGGCCTGATAGACATAAGGCGGTTGCAGCACCCTATGGACAAAGAATTTACTTTCTTTTCTCCTCTTCATAACTCGTTATCACATATAGACTTTTTTCTAGTCTCCAAGGGACTCTGTTCTAGAATCAGTGAGTCCAATATTCATGCGGCTCACATCTCTGATCATTCCGCAATCTCAATCACCCTATTTGACTCAACGAGCTATCAATCTCACTCACGTTGACAATTTGATAGGACTCTTCTTGGTAGTCAGGAATTCTGCGAGACCATACTGGTGGCTATAGAGGAGTATTTTCAATTTAATTTACCTCAGGACTCCTTGGAGTGGGCGTGGTGGGAAGGCTTTAAAGCTAGCATGCGAGCCACCATTACCAGTTTTGCTATATGGCAGGCCAAACAGCGTAAAGCAGAACTTGGTGCGCTAGACAAGAAGATTAAAGCGGGAGAACGCATTTTAGGCCAGAAAACTGATCCTAATATTCTGATAAGACAAGAGTGCCTTATATTTAGATATTATTCAATTTTGACCACTAAGGCTTCACAGAATATTCAAGGGCAGAAAGGGCGATACTACTTGGAAGGTAACAGAGCTGGACGGTTGCTAGCTAACTCGTTAAGGGGTCATAAGGAAGCTTCTCACATTACAGCTTTAAGGGATCCCCAGGTTCAACAATTGGTTGTCAAGGACCCTGACATTGCAGAGATCTTTTGCCAATTTTACGCTCAGTTATACTCCCCAGAGATAGATTTCTCTGAGAAGGAGTTTGATAGACTACTGACTAATATTCAGAGGCCGATGTTAGATCAAGAAACTGCTGCGGGACTAGATAAGCAGATCACAGTCATGGAAATTATCCAGGCTATTGACTCTATGCAGGTGGGCAAGGCTACCGGACCAGACGGCCTTCCTGTTGAATTCTATAAAACGTTTTCCAAAACCTTAGGGCCATACCTTCAACAATATTATAGACTTCTTTTGGACAATGAGGCACAGACTGGAGCGTTCACCTCTGCAAACATTGTTGTTCTTGAAAAACTTGGGAGGGACCCTCAGTTAGTTAGTAACTATCGGCCAATTTCGTTGCTAAACACAGATTATAAAATCTTTGCGGCCATCTTAGCTGGTCGTCTCTCCAAATTGATCCCTTCTTTGATTCATCCGGACCAATGTGGCTTTACTGAGGGACGCTCCACAGCCGATAATGCTAGAGTGCTTTGTCACATTTTGGAAGGCACAGAGGGAACAGAGGGCCCTCTTGTGGGACTCTTGCTAGACGCAGTTTGCTGTTCTAAAGTGGTTTGGATTTGGTGAGGGTTTCTGCAACCTAATCAAACTTATATATGCGAGACCAAGTGCGAAAATTTCTGTGAATGCGACTCAGTCTAGAGCAGCGGTTCTCAACCTATGGGTCGCGACCCCCACGGGGGTCACCACAGGATTCAGCGGGGGTCGCCTCACTCTGCTGTTAAAAAAATAAATAAATAAATAAAAACCCACACAAGTTGCTGCCGCTGCCGTGTCCGCTTCTCGTCAGCGGCAAACTTACAGACTCCAATCCAATCTGTGGCTGTGCCTGTGAAGCCGTTGCGGAGCCTTTCTGTCTCTGTCTCGATGGGCTCTGTGCAGTATTGTCCCGCTTCCAAAGGAAGTTTTTTACCACTTCCTTTGGAGGCGGGACAATGGCATGCTGCACGGAGCCTGTCGAGAGACGGGAAGGCTCTGCAACAGCTTCACAGGCACAGCCACGGTTCCCTAAGAGACAGGGAGCCGTGGCTGCAGAAGAACAGGGCAGTAGCAGGCAGACAGGGAGAGGGGAGGAGGGGGCAGGGAACCTGCAACGGGCTGACATGAGGGAGGGGAGGGAGGGAGGGAGGGAGGGGGGCTGACATGGACAGAGGGGGGCTGACATGGAGGGAGGGAAGAGACGGGGACATACTAGACAGACGGGGGATAAATGCTGGACAGAGGGGAGAGCCAGTGCAGGTTAGGATTATAATGGGCAGATGGGGGGGCTAGGACTGGTAATGGGTTGATAAGGGAATGCTAAGACCTGGAATGGACTGATCAAGGGGGGTTGGGACTGGTAATGTGCTGATAGGGGGGTAGGACTAGTAATGGACTGATGGGGGGCTAGCACTGGTAATGGAGTTGAGGGGGGACTAGCACTGGAAGCGAGCTGATTGGGGGGCTTCAACTGGGAATGGGCTGATTGTGTGGAGGGGAGGATAGAGCTGCTGGCCCTGGAAGAATACTAGGGGCTAAGGCTACAAATGCGTTGATATGAGGGGACCATAGACCACAGAAAGAGAGCTAAGAGAAGACAGGAAAGCAGAAGCCTCAGATCGGGTCCAGCATGATCAGAGAATATATTGGTCAGACAATAAAGGTAGAAAAAATAATTTTATTTCATATTAGTGATTTGACTACAAAGTCATCATAATTTTGAAATCAAATATTGTTACTTGTTGTGGTTTAAATAAGTAAATTTTATAAATAAAAACATTGCAAATGCCTATAATATATAATTCAACAAATGATTGCAGTAACAATGCATTAACGATAAAGGAAGAGAGACGCATTTGATTTTATCATTGGGGGTCACCACAAGTTGACCAATGGTAAAAGGGGTCACGGTACAAAAAAGGTTGAGAACCACTGGTCTAGAGAATTTCTTCTAGGGCGTGGTACCTGTCAGGGTTGTCCCCTTTCTCCCATTCTTTTGAATCTGGCCTTGGAACCTTTGGCCCTATTGATAAGGCAAAGCCTCGCGGTTAAGGGCGTCTTTATTGCTGGTATGGAAATTAAACTATCTGCATATACTGATGATTTGCTGCTATTCAACACGCCTAGCTCTATACCAGTTATTTTAGAATTGATAGATAAATACTCAGGATTGTCTGGCTATAAAATTAATTGGTCAAAGTCTGTCGCATTTCCCTTAAACTCAAGAGTGTGTAGGACGGATCTGGAGGATTTTCCTTTTGTGTGGGAGCCTAAGATGGTGAAGTATTTGGGAGTTCACTATTGCTACCCACTTAGTAAAACCCTACAGTACAATGAAGGGGAGATCCTATCTACGGTTCGTAATATAACAGCAAAGTGGTCGCTGGTCTGTCTCTCTTGGTGGGGTCGTCTTGAAGCTATAAAAATGACTATCACTCTTAAAGTGAATTATGTGCTAGAAATGCTACCAGTCTTTCTTTCAAATAAAATTTATCGTCAAATTGAAAGGATTCTGGTTCAATTCCTATGGAAAAATAAACTGCCTAGAATTGCTCTTAGGACACTTAATTCTAAAAAAGAAGGGGGTGGTGAATTTCCCTGATTTTCAGGCCTATCATTGTACTTTTTTGTTAAAGCAACGTTCACGATGGGTGGAGTGGGCCGTAGGTATACGGCCAGTATGGCTTGACCTAGAGGAGAGATTAAGTGCTCCTTTCTCCTTAAATCTCCTTCCTGGCATGGTGTCTTTAAAGAAGTTGAAGTCTCACAGGGTTATATTGGACACTCAGAAGGCTTTTCAACAGTTAGCGAATGCAATTCCTAAGGAGAATTGTCTATCGAAATTAATACCCATCTGGCACAGTCCTTTTTGTAAATTAATCAAAGTTCATTCACATGGCAACAGTGGTTTAGCAGGGGCATTTGGAGTGTTGGCCAACTGATAATGGATGGCAAGTGTAAACCTTTTGCTTCTCTACAAAGTGAATTTGATTTGCCTAAATCCCTATACTTCCAGTGGATTCAGCTGAGGCATTGTATAGAGAAATCCCATTTGGATATTACATTGTTGTCTGATGAATGGGGGTTGTTGAGTAAGATAGGTTTAGCGCATATGGCCTCTGGGGTGGCTTCTCATTGCTATAAACTGGTGGTTCAGAACAACAGTTCTCAGGCCATTGGTGTTCAACGAATCTGGGAACATGACACTGGGGAAGTTCTTTCTCTGGAAACCTGGACAAAATTCTGGAGTAAGATTAACAGGGTTTCTCAGTCTACCTCTATCTCACAAGCTTTGCACTTCTTTGCCCACAGAGCTCACTTTACTCCGGTAAAGGTTGCTAAATGGGATAAGGCAGCTGGGAATGAGTGTTGGTCTTGTCGGGGAGATGTTGGCTCTTTGAGGCATGTGGTGTATGATTGCCCTAACATTCAGTCTTATTGGATTTCAATATGGAATCGCATTCAAGAGGTGCTGGGATTCAGGGCCACTCTCTCCTGGTCTGTGGTCGTTTTTTGGTCAGCAATTGGCATCTCGTTGTTACAGAGGGATTGTCAGTTTTTGTTTGACTTCATGTTGGGAGTGGCCCTGTATCTTCTTATTTCTAACTGGAAACATACAGCAGAGCTTAGTTGGCATGAATGGTGGAACCGCTTGTGCTTATGCTGCAAATATGAGCAAATGCCACGGTGTGGTAGATCCCTTACACCTTCCACTTTTCTTAAGTGGAAACCCCTTCAGAATTACATCTCCAAAGCAAGATATGAGATATAATAAGGGGTCACTAGTCAAATCTTTGTTTTATGTAGTGGAGTGCTTGGATGTTTCATAGCCCTTGTAGGCCTCTCAGGCCTTCAGCTGTTTTTCTTTCTATATAGTCCTTGATCCTTGATGATCGTATGATGATGGGACAGGATGGGGTAGGCTGTGTTTAGTCTCTTTTTTTCTTGTTGTTTCTTGTTAAAGGGAAGCATTTTGTATTTTGTTTTTATTGTAATTTGATATTTTTTTATTTTGTTGGAAAATATAAATAAAGAAGTTAAAAAAAAAAAAGTCACAGAGTCCAAACACTAAGCAATGAAGGAGAGGTGATGATCAAATTTCCACAACACCTAAATGCATATAAGACAGCCAACTAGAGAAATCTGCCAATATTATTTAAAGGCCTCAGACAGGAGAGGGGTGCGAGAGAAAAGTTAGCCAAAAGGTTAGCCAAGCCAACAACACTCGCTTTCCTCAAATATCATTCATAGGCCAAAATGTGTTTTACAATTTTCTAAATGCATTTAGAAACACTAGAAAACACTTAACTTAGCAGCAGTATCTCTTAAAGGGCTGTAATTCACTCTCTTCAAAGGCTAGATGTCTAGCAAGTTGGACAAACGTTGACTCGAGTTTTGCCCATCACTTCTATCCGGGCTGCATCAGGACAGGAAAGTGCCAGCTTCTTGAAACTTCCTTAGAATGAAGAAACAGCTTCCTTCATCAATCTTTTAAAGGCAGCGGTAACACCCGTAAACAGTCCTTAGCCATTGGTATCGCAAGACCAGAATCCAAATCACTGATAGGTCCTCCAAAAGCCAATGGAATCGCTTGACTGTCATCCAATCCACTGAATCATGGAGGCCCGCAGGCTGCACTGTATTCAAGGTGAAAATCCATTTCAGTTCAAGTCTAGTTAACTTATGCAGCCTGTCACCATTCATGAAAACATTCGCCATATCCATCACAAACCATCGCATATTCTCCCAGTGAAGGCCCATTTGAAGGCAATGCTGAACCATTGGTGCAGTGAGTGTCTTCGTGGTCAAACGTGACTTATGCTCTAGTAAACGAATCCTGACTTTGCGATATGTCCTCCCAACACTGTTCCCTCTAAGCTGTGCTCGTGTGCGCGCGCACACACCTCGCCGAATGAGCGCACATACTTTACAACAGAGCGCACAAAAATTACGGTTCTGATTCTGATAGAAAACAAAGACGTCTTAAAATTTAAAAGTTGTTGAGTATTTACGGTTTTCAGAAGTTCTACAATATTTTCTAGTGCAATCAATGTGGTGTACATACTGTATTCTGACGTGTAGTCAAATTTTAAAGTATATAACTCCGAGTGTCGTTATGTTGCGCACAAAAATTTAACCTTCTTTCAAAAGCTGCACAGCTGATATTTTATGCGCACACAGCCTACAGAAAATTAGAGGGAACATTGCCTCCCAACATATATTTTCTTGCACGGGCGTATCACCACATACACCACCCAGAATGACTGACAGTCAGTGGAATGTTTCAAAAAATAAACTTTGAGACTGAGGGTCACAGCATTCAGTGATATGCAAAGAAAGTGAACACATTGAACAGTGATTAGATGGTTGTTGTATACCCCTTTGACCAGTGGCACAATGAACAGTCATAATGTCAGTGTGTACTAAAACATATTGTAAATTGCGAGCTCTATGAAAGGCAAAACAGGGGCCATTTCTAAAAATCGAATGCAAGGCTAAAATATGCCAATGTCTGTCTGTGCTTCGGGCTAATTGTTGAACCCTATCAGAATACTGTAAAACCACGACCTGTTTGTCCATATCAGAACTAACTACTTGTAAAAGTAATGGCTGATTAACAAACTTGGCACGCAAAACACCTTCCTAATGACCTCATGTGGGTAACCCCGCTCGCGTAATTTAGTTTCTAAAACTTTCGCTTGCTGAAGAAATTCAGACTCATGAACAAATTCACCGAATCCATAGAAATTGTCCAATGGGGAGCGCTCTCTTGAGTTTAAAAGAATGATGACTCTGAAAATGTAATAACTGATTGCCGTCAACCGCTTTCTTATATAAAGTAGTATGTAACAGATATTGGCACATTTTAGCCAATGTCTGTTGAAGAGAGTGAATTACAGCCCTCTAAAAGATACTGCTGCTAAGCTAAGTGTTTTCTAGTGTTTTTAAATGTATTTAGAAAATTGTAAAACATATTTTGGCCTATGAATGATATTTGAGGAAAGTGGGTGGTGTTGGCTTGTGGTTTACTGTCTATTTGGCTAACTTTTCTCTTGCACCCCCTCCCGTCTGAGGCCTTTAAATAATATTGGCAGATTTCTCTAGCTGGTTGTCTTATGTTTATTTATTTATTAGTGCTTATTTACCGCCTTTCGTGAATCAAAGCGGTTTACAAAGAACTCAAAACAGGTAACAGTTACATTTAACAGTGTTGACAGAATTAACAGGATAACCAGGCTAATACATAAAACAACTTAACGTGAGTTATTGTTAACTTGGAGTGAGAGGGGGTGAGGAAAAACAACTTAGGAGTACTGTTAATTTGCATTAGTAATTATTTATAAGAGAGCGACACGCTCATTGGAGAGAAAAAGTTCATAATGTGTATAGATGTTGTGGAAATTTGATTATCACCTAGAACATAAGAACATAAGATATGCCATACTGGGTCAGACCAAGGTCCATCAAGCCCAGTATTCTGTTTCCAACAGTGGCCAATCTAGGTCATATGTACCTAGCAGTTTCCCCAAGGGACACAGGTTCCACCATGCTTGTATTGGTTCAAGCATTGATATCCTGGGTCCCTTCTTAATAATGGTTTATGGACCTTTCCTCCAGGAACTTGTCCAAACCTTTTTTAAACCTCCTTTTCATTGCTTAGTGTATTGACTCGGTGACTCTTTTTGTATTAGAAGTAGTTACTGGGACAATCATCTTTCAGGGTAGAGAAGGAGTGATTTCAGAAGGCATTTATACATGCATCCCTTCACTGCTACTACTCCCCCGGATTTTCGGCCATTGTGCTCTGGATATCCCATATTCTTCTTGGACATCCCTTCTAAAATTCCACTTCACATTTATATAGAGTGGAGGAATGGCCTAGTGGTTGGGGCAAGGTACTTCAGGCTGGAAGGTCGGGGGTTCAAATCCTACTAGAGGACAGCAACCTTGGGCCGGAAGGACTGGGGTTTCTAGTCCCACAGGTGCTCCTTGTGGTCTTGGGCAAGCCACTTAACCCTCCATAGCCCATGTTCCCTGTAAAATAGTTATCTCCAAGTTATAATGCCCTGTTCAATGTAATTTCAGTTTGTTCAATGTAAACCGCACTGATGCAGAATAGCGCGGTATATAAGAGAATGTAAATAAATAAATAAATAAATATATTTGTTTTAAATTTGTTTTAGCATCTGTTTAACCACTGATTTGTTTATTTTGGGTTTTTTTAAATCTTACCTAATATGTTATTTTTTTGTTATTGCTGTGGGTATATGCACTAGTCATGTATTTTATACCTTCATCATTTGTAAGTTTTCATTTTGGACTTTGTGAGTAAATATCTCATAACAAGGGGTTCCACTACCTTTCCATCACTTGTGTGTTTTTAGAGGTGTTTTTGAGAGAGATTTATATGTATGTACAATATACATGTATTTTATTATTTTTCCATTTTTCATTTATGTCTTTTTCTTATCTGTCATGCTTCCTGGTTTAGATGTGTGTTTTTTAAAATTTATGTGGGGGGTTTTGCCCCTTAATGCAGATATTTATATGTTGAAACACGATTGGGTTGGGTCTGAATAAATCAATTGATTAATATCTCATTCCTCTTTATTTTATTTATTTTATTTATTTAGCATATATTTGTATACCGCTACTTCCAGCGATCAGGAGCGGTTTGATTAAGTAAACAGAAAATGTCAGATCAGTGACAGAAATTTCAAGGAATTACAGCGTGATTTACAAGGTTATGTGATAGGTTTTCAAAACAAAGCCAGACAGTTTCATTATAGTATACAACACACAATTGTGAGGGGGGGGGGGGAATTTGCTTTTGTACTTTTTTACAATATATACATTTATACTTTTTACATATATACATTTTATACTTGCTTATGGTTTGGTGTGTATATTGTTGATTTACGTCACGTTGTAGGCCTCTTGAAATAAGTGTGTCTTTAGGTTTTTTCTGAAACACATCAGGTCATTGATTGCACGTAACTCAGGCGGGAGTTGGTTCCAAAGTGAGGGGGCAGTGTATGAGTATGCTCTGTTGCTTGTGGCTATTTTGACTGATCTTATACTTGTTGGTATCTGCAGGTTTTTATGGTGGCGGTTCTCCTGTTTCTGTTCGCAGGTTGTAAGGTGATTAGGTTTGAGAGGAAGGTTGGTGCCAGATTATGGATGGTTTTAAAAGTCGTTACTAGGATTTTGTATTTTATACGTGCTATGATGGGGAGCCAGTGTAATTCAACTAGCACTGGTGTGATGTGTTCTGCCACCCCTGTTTTAGTGATGATTCTGGCTGCGACGTTCTGAGCCATCTGGAGTATGTTTAGGGTTTTTTTTTTGGAAGGCCCTGTAGAATTGCATTACAGTAATCGAAGTGGGGTATGATGAGGGCTTGGGCTACGGTCCTAAAGTCGGTGGCTTCTATGATGTTCCTGAGAGGTTGTATAACCCTGAGCTTGTGAAAAATGGCCCTATTCACTAAGCGGAGGTGTTTTGCCATCTTTAGTTCGCTATCTAGTGTTACTCCGAGGTACTTTATTTCGTTTTTTTGAGTGATAGGTGTTATTGCATAGGGTGATTGTCGCTGGTGGGTTGAATTTCGGTTTTCTTGAGATGTACATGACTTCGGTTTTTTGTGGTTTATGGCCATGTTGTTTCTCTGGAGCCATGTTTGCATCTCTTTTATGCATTCTTCTAGCTGTGAGTAGTTTGGGTTACTTGCGTCAAGTTGAGTATAGAGCATAATATCATCAGCGTATATGTGATACTGGATTTTATGCTTTTTGAATATTTCGCAGATTGGTTTCATATACACATTGAAGAGAAGCGCGGATAGAGCTGAGCCTTGTGGTATGCCCTGCGTTTGAGGGAAGGCCTTTGCTTTTTCATTGTTGAACTGTACCTGTTGCATTCTGTTGGAGATATACGACGAGAACTATTTTAGTGGGGTTCTCGCTATTCCTATAGCTTCCAGTCTGTTTAGTAGGGTTTGGTGGTGAACGGTATCAAACGCTGCGGAGATGTCAATGAATATGAGAATGAACATTTTCTTGTTATTTTCAATCCCTTTGAGTAGATTGTTCAATAGTGTAATAAGCAGGGTCTCGACTCCATGGTGTGGCCTGAAGCCGTATTGGTGTTCGTCCAGTGTTCTGTTGTTGTCCAGGTGGTCTTGTAATTGTTGTAGAACGGCCTTTTCAATGATTTTCGCTAGTAGGGCTATGCTGGATATTGGGCGATAAGATGCGGGGTCTTCCCTGTTGAGTGTTTTGTTTTTTAGTATTGGTCTTATGATGGATCTCTTGAGTTGGTTTGGCATGGTACCTTGTTGTAGTGATTGGTTTATTATGTGCGCTATTTGGTGGGTGATTTCTGCTTTTGTCGCTTTAACCCAAGCAGCTGGGCAGGGGTCTAGTGGAGAAGTTGTGGTGTTAATGTTTGCAATTATATTGATGACATGCTTGTCCCCAATGCTGTGAAATTTTTCCCAGTGAGTGATGTGTGTTTGTGTGGCTGTCATGGTGGGTTGTGGTGCGGTGGGGGACACATCTAATGGTAGTACCGGTTTAGGACCGATCTGTGGGTTTAGTTTGCTAGCATAGTGATCCGCTAGGGCCTGAACCTTGATTTTGTCGTTGTGTTGATCCTCTTGTGTTGTTTTGGTGAGGGATTTGACCAGGGCGAATAGCTCTTTGGGTTTGTTTAATGTTTTATTTAGTAAATTTGTGTGATGCATACGTTTTGCTAGGTTGGTTTCGTTTTTGTATTTGGAGAGTAGGGTTAGGTATTATTTTCTTTCCCAGGAGTGAGCCATCTTGTCCATAATCCACTGTCCTAGTCTCATCCCTAGTCTCATCCCAGGCCGAAACAAGCAAGCGAGCGTTCACATACACAGCGCCAATCCAATGGAACCAACTACCGCATGAATTAAGACTCACAAACAGCCTGACTGAATTTAGACGAAAGCTTAAAACATATCTGTTTCAAACCCACTACAACCTGATCTAACTGCAATACCCTACCTCAACCAGATGAACTCTACCGCCCGCGACAGCATAAAATCTAATTGCATATAGTCATGTGTTAGCCTGTACTCTTTGGAAGTCAATACTGTATATAATGTATATTTGGCCCCCCCAACCTACTGAAATCAAATGTATACCCTGATCTGTGTGCTATAATAATCAACTGTATATTGTATCCAACTGTTTATCCCGTGTTACGTAAATCATTGTCTAATCAAAATGTAAAACTAAAAATCTCAATGTATTATACAATGCATTATGATTCTGTAAAGTAAACCGCTGTTGATCGTAGGAAACAGCGGTATACAAGTATTTACTAAATAAATAAATAAATAGGTTTCAGTTCCCCTCTTAACCATTCATATGTCCAGTTATGATCAATAAATATATGGTTCCTGGAGTAATAATTTGTATGTCCCACTGTTATTTGTATTTTCCACGTACACTTGTTTTTCCTTGTTTGCTTATCTGATTCTTTGAATACATTTTTTCTCTTGTTTTACAAATTCTTTTGCTTCCTTTCCTATGTGTACAGGTGGATTCTCATTCCTTCTGCATGTCTGAATGCTTGCCCAAGTTTAATGATGGAAATGGTTTCTAGATGTTTACTTTCATACTTCACTATTTTTTGTGCATTTGGGTTTGTTGATGATATTAAATAGGCCCAGAGGCTCTATAAGTATAATCTTTTTCTATGAGGCCTATTCCTCCGCTGTTTCTTATAAATTTCCTCATGTGCATGGAGGAATTTTCTTTTTCGTATATCCAGTTTTGCAAGATATTTAAGGCGTTAGTCTACAATTTTAACTTTAATCTTTGTAATAGTCTTTACAGATCTTTTCTCTCATTAAATTTTGTTCCTTCCTCTGTTGTTGGTGTTGGTGTTTGCCATCGAGCTTTCCTCGAGACATGGCAAACCTCTGGATAGTTGTCCTAAACTGTGTTGTCTTCAGTCGGGCGACTCATTGTTGATAGAGTGGCATCCATAGCTGCTGTTGTATCGATCCATCTCATTACTGGCCTTCCTCTTTTTGTGTTGGCCTTCAACCTTGTCAAGCATGATGTCTTTCTCTAATGATCTGTCTCTTCACATGATGTGTCCAAAGTATGAAAGTCAGTCTTGTCACCTGAGCTTCTAAAGAAAGCTTAGGTTTGATCTCCTCTAGAATTGACTGGTTTGTTGTTCAGGCAATCCATGATATACACAGTATTCATCAATAGCACCATAATTCAAAGGCACTGATTTTCTTCTTGTCTTTCATCTTGGTTTGCAGCTTGTCGTGCTGTGAGGGCTTGTGTGCATCAGTGATGCTGAGAGCTAAACTATCGATAGTTTAACTACTGGCAGGGTCTCCCAAGATGGACAGGTCTCAGCTGAGGTGCCAGACCAAGACAAACCACCCATCTGGGCAGCAGCAGAATGCAATAGTGTTGTCGGCGGAGGATCACATTTCTGTGACAACGGCAAAAATACCAAACTTAAACCACGCGGAAGAAAGACCCGGCAATCTACTTCTGTATCTTGCCATGAAAACCCAATGGATAGTTACAACAAAATAAATTGTGCTATAGTGCTGGAAGATGAGACCCCCAGGTCGGAAGGCACTCAACTAGCTACTGGGGAAGAGCTGAAGACTTTTCAGAGTAAAGCCAGCATTTATGATGTGGTTGGATCAAAGCCCTCGGGACGTCTGACTGCTGATGTAGCTGCGCATGAAATGAGAGTCAGAAGCTTGTGACGCAGCGCCAGGCGCGGAGGCCAAGGAGACCGATACTGACCCCCTGGTAGAGTCCAGTATTGCAGGGAAAAGAAGAAATTCCCACTCTCAGCATAGCCTTCAGGCAGCCAATCAGCTCACCTCAGAGGAGGAGAGAAGCGGAGCTATGGATTGGGCACGCCCTAGGAGGAGGCGGGCATCCCAGAGTAAGGGATCCTTCTTAAACAGAGAGAGGGAACACTCAAGAGAGAGGAGCAGAAGGACTAGAACGAATGGAGGAACAGGACCAAGCCAGAGGCTGTCACGAAGGAATGAAGGAGTAAGCACTGCTAGTGGATTGAGGAGAGAGTTTGCTTTAAATCCACAGGAGAGAAAGCAAGAGGTATTGGGAAGGCAGGAAGTTCCACAGACTGCAGAACCCTTTGACCTGGCTACAGAAGCTGTGCCCAGCTGCAACAGAAGGGAAGCTAATCCAACACGAGGAGAAAAGCACACGTTGTTGAAAAGCAGTTTGTATCCCTGGAGAGAAAAGCATGCTGGCAAGACAGTTCCTGAGCAGTCTCATTTGAAGGTACCTGCTATTTTTAATCCTTCTGATAAGTGTTATATGCCAGGAAGAGAGACTCCTGTTTATAGTGGAGAGGATAGTTTCAGGGGATATAAAGGAAGTTTGTTTTACCCTGGAAACTCTCCATGCAAGCCAAGTTTTACTCAGCCAGTAATACCTGTTCTTAACAAACAAGCTGAGGAAAGAAATACAGCCCAGCTGTTTACAAAGAGACCAGGTTATCCTGATGTAGAAAGTCTTACTTTTGAAGCCTTCCTTAGAAATAGAGCTGCTGCAAACGAACGTGAGATTCCACCATTCATTAACAGAGAGAAGTGGGGGAAGGGAATCTCTACCTCGGGCATAGACTGTCTGAATAAGGAAAGCAGTGTTTGCTCACCAGATGCAGATAATCAGCTGTTTAAACAAGGAGAAGCTTTACCGTTGAGTCCTGCTAGGAAACAAGCAGAACAACTCTTAAGTGACCTTAGACAACTCTTGAATGAAAGAGTCATTTCACAACAAGCTATTCTTCAAGCAGTGAATAATCCTGAAGGCAAGAGTATTCCCCAAGCCCAAGTTCCCATGATTGACATCAATCAACCGATGGATTGCTCTGTAGGATTAATAGAGAGAACCAACGAGACAAAAGCTTGAAGGATTATACCTGACTTTTATTCTGGTTATGCTAATCCAGAATTGCTAAAAAAAAAAAGTACCTGACAAGAAGTATTGTTTAGTGCAATTGAAAGGAAAGCATATCCTAACATTGAATGTATGCTGGACTGTGATATAATTGCTAAAGAGAGCAAATACACTTCTTACCTGAGCACCTGTATATATTGCACGGAGAAAACACATGAAGCAATGTGTTTTTCCATATGAGAAGTTTTGTTGAAGCACAATACTGTAAGCCTCTGTTTGCATGATTCCTGATTTACTGATCTTTTCTGTTCCTGTCTCTCTCACGGAGCGGGGAAATAAAAATCCTTGAAGACAAATAAATTTTCTTGTCACCGTATATTCATTTGGCCCCCACAACTACACAAGGCCTATCCCTCCTTAGCTCACAAGGCTGGGGAGTGGGTGAAGGTTTGACAAGTGGCGTAGAACTGAGGATTTTCAGCGCAGGCGCAGAAGAGCTGTTTCAGGAACTACAGAGAACCTCATCTTTAAAGTGGACCCCGGCTGAAGAGCTGACAAGGCCCAGCAGAGACGGAGGGATTGCAGAGGGCTGCAGGAGCCATATTCCTGAAGTGCTTGACTATCTTCTGAGCCAGTGAATACCAAGGATGGCGATGGATCCGAAGGACATCATTCAGTGGATGGCGACACAATTCGAGCGCTAAGCCGACTTAGCACGGGAGGCCCAGCAGAGAGCCAACGCATCTTTCAAGGAACAGCAGCAACCACTCCTTGCTCTTTTGGAGGAATACGTAAAAGAGAAGAGGAAGGACACTGTTCCAGCGCCGGAGACAGGTTCCTTAATGGCTAACGTATCCGCTGTTAATGTGCCAACAGGGACTTTATTCAATTTTGGACCTTTATCTAGTCAAGATGACATAGATGACTATATAGAGAGCTTTGAAAGGGTGGCACGCCTGAGCTTATGGCCTAAGGAGCATTGGGCCTTACTGGGGAAGCCAGAGCAGCGTACAGAGCCATGCCTCCAGACTTAGCTGGAAATTTTGAAGAGCTAAAAAAGGCCATTCATGAGAGATTGGGTCTCACTCCAATCCTGTATCATACTCGCCTAAGGAAGGTGAGACTCGAGCAGGGTGAAACTCCCAAATCTCTATATTATCGCATAAGAGCCTTGTTATATAAATGGTTAACTCCTGAGGGAAGATCTCTAGAATCCGTCTTAGACGATTTAATTTGGAACAGTATATGGAAGCACTGCCACAGGAAATACGCACCTTCCTGATCCTGCAGAACTGCAAGAATCCAAAAGAAGCAGTTGCTCTTGCGGAAAGATACATCGAAGCAGAGTTAATGGCTCAGAGGTCTGGTAGTCCATTCTCTGAGTATGGCGGTAGCGGATCAGAAAGGCGGCGCAGGGTCCTAGAGGATCCGGTTAAAATATCCCTGCCTAGCAGAAAAGACTCTGTTAGCAAAATGCGATGTTTTAAATGTGGGCAGATAGGCCATATGCAAAAACAATGTGGGATAAGAAATGCTTTGGTAGCTGATACCTACGTAGAAGACAGGCCAGGTTTTCTTTTAGCCGTATCCGTCCAAGGTATAACCACTCAAGCTTTGTTAGACTCGGGTGCTGAACTCAGCATGATATCCGAGGAATTTTGGAAGGCCATTGAAGCTAGAGAAGCCCCAGAAACACTACACCCCATAGAGGAGGTAAAGATAAGGTGCGTCCATGGGGGAACCTCTTCTTACCCCATCTATAACCTTCATATAGCAGGCTTAGGGGCGCAGAGAGAGATCCCACTGGCTGTTGTTCCCCACCTTCCACACTTAATGATCTTAGGAAAAGATTGGCCCCAATTTCATCAGGGTTTGGTACAGGGAATAAGGGAAAGAGAGAGTGCCCATATGGAAGAGGATCCTGGGGAAGTGCAGGCCCTGGCCACACAAAAAGTAAATTCACTACTTCGACCTTTAATGCCTCAGGGCAAGAAGAGTAAAAAGGAAGAAATCCTGAAAGATAGCACTCCGGACAAACCTTGATTTGTGTTAAAATATTGTAAGACGACCCCCAGTGCTCAAGCACCTAAGAGGGCCACGCCCAATGCTGCAGGGTTAGACCTCAGCAGTGCGGAGGATGTAATGGTTCCTGCGGGCGGAAAGGCGCTAATAGATACGGCCCTACAGATAGAGCTGCCGATGGGTTGTTATGGACGGCTGGCTCCCCGGTCAGGCTTAGCACTGAAACATTTTATTGATATAGGGGCCGGGGTGATAGACCCGGACTACCGAGGTTCATTAAAAGTGCTACTTTTTAATTTTGGAAAGGCCAACTTTCAAGTGAAAACTGGAGACCGCATAGCCCAGCTCATCTGTGAACGCATTGGGATTCCCCCGTTGGAAGAGGTACCCGCTCTGTCCACAACCATGCGAGGAACGCAGGGCTTTGGGTCCACAGGGACAAATAACCTGCAGGGATTGGTGGCGGCAGTGGAGAGGGAGGATCCTGAAGAGGAAGACCTCGGACCCCAGCTGACCGACTGCCAGACAAACCCGGAACCTCGTTTGGATGAAGGACTTTCGTGGGCCCAGCAACAGGAGTTGAGGCAAGTTTTGTCCAGATATAAAGATGTCCTCACCTCCCTACCAGGGGAAACCCAATTAATAGCCCATGATATAGAGACAACCCCGGGGGAAGTAGTCAGGCAACGGCCTTACAGGCTTCCAGAGGCCAAGAAAGTAGAAGTGATCTGGCAAGTGAAGGAGATGCTCGCCATGGGGGTCATCGAAGAATCTCGGAGCCCCTGGAACAGTCCTATAGTCATGGTGCCGAAGCCAGATGGGTCGATTCGCTTCTGCATAGACTTGAGAAAGGTGAATACGATCTCCCGCTTTGATTCATACCCTATGCCGCGAATCGAAGAGCTGCTCGACCGTCTAGGACAGGCCAAGTACCTCACCACCCTAGACATGTCAAAGGGTTATTGGCAGGTTCCCCTTACAAGAGAGGCTAAACCAAAGACCGCCTTCAGCACTCCCATCGGCCTGTACCAATTTAGAAGGATGCCTTTTGGACTCCATGGCGCTGCAGCGACGTGCCAACGTCTCATGGACATGGTCCTACGGCCTCATCATGCTTACGCTGTGGCCTACATGGATGACGTGGTGATTCACAGCGAGACCTGGACCCAGCATCTACAAAGAATTGAAGCGGTACTCCTGTCAATTCGCAGGGCGGGCCTTACCCTAAATCCAGCGAAGTGCCTCTTTGGGGGACAAGAGGTAAAATACCTGGGTCATGTAGTGGGTAGGGGGATGGTGAAACCTCTCCTTAGCAAGATTGCCAGTGTACAGGCATTCCCGGAACCTCTTGACAAAAAGCAATTACGCAGCTTTTTGGGGCTCGTGGGCTATTATCGGAGGTTCATCCCGCATTTTTCGGAGAAGACAGCCCCGTTAACAGAGATGTTAAAGAAGAATGCCCCGAATAAATTGAAATGGAGTGCCGAGGCCGAAAGAATGTTCAACCTCCTGAAGAAACAGCTGTGTGAAGCACCCGTATTAAGAGGAGTGGATTTCACCAAGATGTTTATTGTGCAAACGGACGCCTCCGATACAGGTCTAGGAGCGGTCCTCTCACAGCAACATGAAGGGGTGGAACACCCGGTATTGTTTTTGAGCAGGAGGCTGACGCCGCCAGAACGGAATTATTCTACCATAGAACGTGAATGCTTGGCCATCAAGTGGGCTGTTGATGCGCTGCGGTTCTATTTGATGGGAAGGAAATTTACCTTAATTACTGACCATGCACCCCTGAAGTGGTTGAACAAAATGCACAACCACAATTCTCGACTTACACGGTGGTTCCTCGCACTTCAGGCTTTTGAGTTCCAGGTGGAGCACCGTGCCGGGAAACTTCACCAAAATGCGCACGCTCTAAGTCGTATCCCGTGCTGTCCAGGTTCCCTTGGAACAGCCCGTGATATCTTAAGGGGGGGGGGGATCTGTGACGCAGCGCCAGGCGCGGAGGCCATGGAGACCGATACTGACCCCCTGGTAGAGTCCAGTATTGCAGGGAAAAGAAGAAATTCCCACTCTCAGCATAGCCTTCAGGCAGCCAATCAGCTCACCTCAGAGGAGGAGAGAAGCGGAGCTATGGATTGGGCACGCCCTAGGAGGAGGCGGGCATCCCAGAGTAAGGGATCCTTCTTAAACAGAGAGAGGGAACACTCAAGAGAGAGGAGCAGAAGGACTAGAACGAATGGAGGAACAGGACCAAGCCAGAGGCTGTCATGAAGGAATGAAGGAGTAAGCACTGCTAGTGGATTGAGGAGAGAGTTTGCTTTAAATCCACAGGAGAGAAAGCAAGAGGTATTGGGAAGGCAGGAAGTTCCACAGACTGCAGAACCCTTTGACCTGGCTACAGAAGCTGTGCCCAGCTGCAACAGAAGGGAAGCTAATCCAACACGAGGAGAAAAGCACACGTTGTTGAAAAGCAGTTTTTATCCCTGGAGAGAAAAGCATGCTGGCAAGACAGTTCCTGAGCAGTCTCATTTGAAGGTACCTGCTATTTTTAATCCTTCTGATAAGTGTTATATGCCAGGAAGAGAGACTCCTGTTTATAGTGGAGAGGATAGTTTCAGGGGATATAAAGGAAGTTTGTTTTACCCTGGAAACTCTCCATGCAAGCCAAGTTTTACTCAGCCAGTAATACCTGTTCTTAACAAACAAGCTGAGGAAAGAAATACAGCCCAGCTGTTTACAAAGAGACCAGGTTATCCTCATGTAGAAAGTCTTACTTTTGAAGCCTTCCTTAGAAATAGAGCTGCTGCAAACGAACGTGAGATTCCACCATTCATTAACAGAGAGAAGTGGGGGAAGGGAATCTCTACCTCGGGCATAGACTGTCTGAATAAGGAAAGCAGTGTTTGCTCACCAGATGCAGATAATCAGCTGTTTAAACAAGGAGAAGCTTTACCGTTGAGTCCTGCTAGGAAACAAGCAGAACAACTCTTAAGTGACCTTAGACAACTCTTGAATGAAAGAGTCATTTCACAACAAGCTATTCTTCAAGCAGTGAATAATCCTGAAGGCAAGAGTATTCCCCAAGCCCAAGTTCCCATGATTGACATCAATCAACCGATGGATTGCTCTGTAGGATTAATAGAGAGAACCGACGAGACAAAAGCTTGAAGGATTATATCTGACTTTTATTCTGGTTATGCTAATCCAGAATTGCTAAAAAAAAAAGTACCTGACAAGAAGTATTGTTTAGTGCAATTGAAAGGAAAGCATATCCTAACATTGAATGTATGCTGGACTGTGATATAATTGCTAAAGAGAGCAAATACACTTCTTACCTGAGCACCTGTATATATTGCACGGAGAAAACACATGAAGCAATGTGTTTTTCCATATGAGAAGTTTTGTTGAAGCACAATACTGTAAGCCTCTGTTTGCATGATCCTGATTTACTGATCTTTTCTGTTCCTGTCTCTCTCACGGAGCGGGGAAATAAAAATCCTTGAAGACAAATACATTTTCTTGTCACCGTATATTCATTTGGCCCCCACAACTACACAAGGCCTATCCCTCCTTAGCTCACAAGGCTGGGGAGTGGGTGAAGGTTTGACAAGCTGTAAAGATGTCGTACACATTGGAACATGGAATGTACAAAGCATGAACCAAGGGAAGTTGGAGGTGGGTCAAGAATGAAATGGAACATGTGCAACTTGATCTGTTGGGTGTCAGCGAACTGAAATGGACTGGCATCGGGCACTTTGCATCAGATGATCACATGGTCTACTATGCTGGAAATGAAAGACAAAGAAGAAATGGTGTTGCATTTATAATAAAGAAGAAACTTGCAAGAACTGTAATGAAATAGAATGCAGTCAGCGAACGCTTAATCTCTATTCGTCTACGAGGAATGCCTATCAACACAACTATAATTCAAGTATATGCCCCAACAACAGCTGCAGAAGAGAATGAAATTGAAGAGTTCTACGAACAAGTACAAGCTGAAATTGACAGAACATGCAAACAGGATATCCTGATAGTCATGGGTGACTAGAACGCAAAAGTTGGCAACAAAGAAGACAAAATAGTTGGAAAATATGGACTTGGCAACAGAAATGAAGCTGGAGAAAGACTGATAGAATTCTGCAAGACCAACGATCTATTCATCTCAAATGCCTTCTTCCAGCAACACAAGCGGTGACTGTACATATGGATTTCACCCAGTGGATTGTATAAAAGTCAAATTGACTACATCTGTGGAAGTCAACGATGGAAAAGCTCCATAACATCAACAAAGACAAAATCTGGAGCTGACTGTGGTACAGATTATCAACTACTAGTATGCAAACTCAAGCTAAAGTTGAAAAAGAGCAAGCCACTCATGAATGCAGCAAAATATGACCTTGCGAATATACCACTGGAATTAAAAGACTGCCTGCAAAATCGATTTGCTGCTTTAGATACAAATGACAGAGCTCCAGAAGAATTATGGAATGACATGAAGAAGGTTGTGTTGGAAGAAAGTGAGAAGTCTCTACAAAAGGTGAAAAAGAAAAAATGGCCAAAATGGATGACGGAAGAAACTCTGAAAATTGCCCAGAAACGCAGAGAAGCTAAAGCCAGAGGAGAAAGAAAGACAATCACAGAACTCAACAGAGATTTCCAACGTGCAGCAAGACAGGACAAGGAAAAGTACTACAATGATGCATGCAAGGAAATAGAAGCAGAAACTATTAGAGAAAGAACAAGATCGGCTTTCCTAAAGCTGCGAGAGTTAAAGAAAAAGTTCCAGCCTCGAATTGGAGTGTTACAAGATGCTCAAGGTTCTGTGTTGAATGATGCTGAGAAGATCAAGAAAAGATGGAAGGAATATACAGAGTTTTTATATGATAAAGATCAAGTGGACCAACAGCCGTTTCAACCTGTACCTTATGATCGGGAACCATTGGTGATGAAAGAAGTTGAAGCAGCATTGAAAGCCTTATGAAAGAACAAAGTACCAGACATTGATAGCATTCGCATAGAAGTATTACAGCAATCTGATGCAGCTGTTACCATACTTACAAGGCTCTGCCTAGAAATATGGAAAACAACATCATAACGAACTGACTGGAAAAGATCTGTGTTTATACCAATACTAAAGAAAGGTGATCCAACTGACTGTGGAAATTATCGCACAATCGCTCTGATCCCACATGACAGCAAGATTCTACTGAAGATTATTCAAAAGACTACAACCATACCTGGAACAAGAACTACCTGAAGTGCAAGCAGGGTTCAGGAAAGGGCGAGGAAAGAGAGACATCATCGCGGATGTGAGATGGATCCTTGAAAAGACTAAATAATACCAAAAGGATATCTATTTGTGCTTTATTGACTATAGCAAAGCTTTTGACTGTGTAAACCATGAGAAACTCTGGGCCACATTAAGAAGCATGGGTATACCAGAACACCTGATGATACTCTTGCACAATCTGTACATTGATCAAGAAGCAACAGTTCGAACGGAACAAGGAGAAACAGAATGATTTAAAATAAGCAAAGTTGTAAAACAAGGCTGCATACTTTCCCCCTACCTGTTTAATTTATATGCAGAACAAATCATCAGAGAAGCAGGATTGTATGAAGACAGAGGTGTGAAGATTGGTGGAAGACTCATCAACAACCTTCGCTATGCAGATGATACCACATTACTGGCTGAAAGTGAAGATGATCTGAAACATTTGTTTCTCACAATGGGCCTGCACCTTAATGTAAAGAAGTCAAAGATCATGACAACTGGCATAATCAACAGGTTCATCGTTGGAGAAGAAATTGAAATCATGAACAACTTTAACCTACTTGGATCAACTATCAATAAAGAAGCAACAAGCAGTCATGAAATCAGGCGACGCATTGCTCTTGGCAGTATGGCTATGAAAGACCTAGATAAGATTCTCAAGAGCAGAGATGTCTCTCTCCATACAAAGATTCAACTTGTTCAAGCCATGGTATTTTCAGTAACATCATATGGATGTGAAAGCAGGACAGTGAAAGAGAGAGACAGGAAGAAAATTGATGCCTTTGAATTATGGTGCTGGCGGCGAATACTGTGTATACCATGGACTGCCCGAAGAACAAACCAGTCGGTACTAGAGGAGATCATACCTAAGCTTTCTTTAGAAGCTCAGATGACAAGACTTCGACTTTCATACTTTGGACACATCATGCAAAGAGAGAGATCATTAGAGAAAGACATCATGCTTGGCAAGATAGAAGGTCAACGCAAAGGAGGAAGGCCAGCAATGAGATGGATCGATACAGTAACAGCAGCTACGGGTACCAGTCTGTCAACAATGAGCCGCCTGACTAAAGACCGAACACAATTTAGGATAGCTATCCGACGGCACTTAACAACAACAACATCTTTTCCATTGTCCAACTTTTACATCCATATGATATTATTGAAAATGGCATGGCTTGGATAAGTCAAATCTTTGTATGGAGGGAGACCTCTTTGCTCTTGCAAATATTGTCTAGGTCCTTGTTTTTGCTAATTGAACAGGGTGCAAAAATAAAGGCCAACACACTTTGGAATAAAGATAAGCAGTTTATTTATAAAATAAAGAAAAGGTAACTTAAAAGCAAGTAATTCACTTATTCACCTATAATTATAGAAAAGATAGCTAGAAAGCAGGTGATTACAGGAAAATGAAACATCATCGACAGAGTTATGAACTTCATCTCATGCCACACTTTGAATGAATGGATCCAGGATTCAGCCAGGCAAGAGAGATTTCTCAGTCAGGAGACTTTCAGGCAGTGCACTTGCTCCCATGGATGAGATCCCTTCCACCTCCCCTGGCTGAAAAAAGCACCCATTTTATCCTGTTGCAAGAACAACCAATAATTTTCCATCAGGTGACATACACATAGAATAGGATCAACTATCCAATAAACATAATCAAGATGCTAGCCAGATGCCTGAGAATGCTCAAGGGAGGGGCATCTCCCATCCCATGGTTCAGAAGCTCGGAACTCTGGTAGATGACCTTCACTTTCTGAGAAAAAGCAGAGTTGCTAGGGGAAGAAGCTTTTCCTTATCTAGATCCTTGTATCAGGACTCCCTCTCATAAGTTTCACATGATGTAGTTATACAAGAAGATGTTTTTCACAAAATTGTTAAGGAATCTCTCTCTTCCATAAAACTGAGGTTCAATTAACCCCTAACTCACTGCTGATGCATAATCAGACAGTAGTCAACTTTAATTCATTTGTACTGCAGTCCTTCATAGCCATTCTGTCAAGAGCAAAGCATTCGTTGGATTTCTTGACTGCTTGTCCTTTCAGTTAGTGTGGTTTGACACATTTTCCTGGTGAACTTGTGTATGCTTGTACATATCAAGGCAATTTATTATGCAGGCGTGTAGGATGCTATCAAACGTTTTCTTAATTAGTCCATGCTATACTGAACTTTTTGCTTTTCTTAGCATTGACCATGATTTTATTCAACATGATTTTGGCTTTCCCTATATTCCCCATTTGTTGGCTTTCTCTTCTCTTGGCATGATGTTATTGGAATCTGTGTGATCGAATAATCTGTCAGCATCTATTACCGCAAACCGTTTATATATTGTAGTTGGTCTATAATTTTTGGAAACATTACTTGTATCTCCCTTTGGAAGGAGAAGCGTTCTTCCTGTTATTAATGTGGTATTAAGTCTGGCTGCCTGATCATTTCATTTTTGCAGTGTGCCAGATTTTGGTGGAGGCAGGGCCGGCCCGTCCATTGAGCAAGAATGTTTTTTGCACAGGGCCCCGCGTTTCAGGGGCCCTGTGCAAAATTAAAAAACAAAACAAAAACAAAACAGCTGCTTCTGCCGCGGCAGCATCAAGAGTGCCGCCGCGGGGCCCCCCCCCTGCCCGGCAGAGCCTCCCTGCATCGTAGGCTAGCGTTGAATCCCCGAACGCGGGCTTCTTTCAGAGCCGCGAGAGTTTCCTTTCTCGCGGCTCTGTTAATCCCGCCGGGGAGGGTTAGGACTAGTAATGGGCCATGGAGGGGTGCTAAGACTGGAAGTGGGCTGATGGAGGGGATAGGACTGGAAATGGGCTGATGGGGGTTAGGACTGGTAATTGGCTATGGGGGGGTGTCTAAGACTGGAAATGGGCTGATGGGGAGGTTTAGGACTGGTAATGGGTTATGGGGGGGGGCTAAGACTGGAAGTGGGCTGATGGGGGAGGGTTAGGACTGGTAATTGGCTATGGGGGGGCTAAGACTGGAACTGGGCTGATGGGGAGGTTTAGGACTGGTAATGGGTTATGGGGGGGCTAAGACTGGAAGTGGGCTGATGGGGGAGGGTTAGGACTAGTAATGGGCCACGGGGGGGTGCTAAGACTGGAAGTGGGCTGATGGGGAGGTTCAGGACTGGTAATGGGTTATGGGGGGGGGGCTAAGACTGGAAATGGGCTGAGGGGGGGTAGGACGGGTACTGGGCTATGGGAGGGGTTAGGACTGGTAATGGGCTGATGGAGGATTAGGACTGGTAATGGGCTATGGGGGGCTAAGACTGGAAATAGGCTGATGGGGGGGCTAGGACTGGAAATAGGGTGATGGGGGGTTAGGACGTAATGGGCTGATGGGGAGGTTTAGGACTGGTAATGGGTTATGGGGGGGGGCTAAGACTGGAAGTGGGCTGATGGGGGAGGGTTAGGACTAGTAATGGGCCATGGGGGGATGCTAAGACTGGAAGTGGGCTGATGGGGAGGTTTAGGACTGGTAATGGGTGATGGGGGGGGCTAAGACTGGAAATGGGCTGATGGGGGTAAGGACTGGTAATGGGCTATGGGAGGGGTTAGGACTGGTAATGGGCTGATGGGGGATTAGGACTGGTAATGGACTATGGGGGCTAAGACTGGAAATAGGCTGATGGGGGGACTAGGCCTGGAAATAGGGTGATGGGGTGTTAGGACGTAATGGGCTGATGGGGGGTTAGGACTAGTAATGGGCTATGGGGGGCTAGGACTGGAAATGGGCTGATGGGGGTTAGGACTGGTAATGGGCTGGGGGGGCTAAGACTGTTAATGGGCTGGGGGGGTTGCTAGGACTGGAAATGCGCTGAGTGGAAGGAGGGCTTGAACTGCAAATAGCTGTTGGGGACGGGGGCTTGGAATGGAAATGGGTTGTGAGGGGGAGGGAGCTAGGACTGGAAATGGGTGAGTGGGGGGGGGGGCTAGGACATGAAATGGGCTGATGGAGGGGCTAGAATAGGACTGGAAATTGGCTGTTGGGGGGTGCTAAGATTGGAAATGGGCTGTGGTGGGGGTTTGGATTGAAATGGACTCATGAAGGGGCTAGAACTAGAAGTAGGCTCATGGGGGGCTTGGATTGGAAATGGGCTGAGTGGAGGGGAGCTAGGATTTGACATGGGTGATGGGCTCATGGGGGGCTGGGATTGGAAATGAGCTGATGGAGGGACTCGGATGGGACTGGAAATAGATGGGGAGCTAGGACTGGAAATAGGCTGATGGTGGGTCTAGGATAGGACTGGAAATGGGCTTATGGGGGGCTAGTACTGGAAATGAGCTGATGCGGGGACTAGAAGGGAGCGGATGCTGGGTGGGACTGGAACTAGAATGGAGCTGATGTTGGGGGAGGATTAGAATGGGATGGAGTTGTGAGAGTGAAATGGAGAGGGAAAAAATATTTTGTGTGGGAGGGAAGACAAATCTACAATTGGCCGGATATTGGGAGAGTAAGTGGGGATTGAGAATGGAGGGGTAAAATTTGAGTAGATGGAATAGGAATGAGGAAAGAGCAAAAAGAGAAAGATTAGTATTTTAAAGCAGATGTAGAGAGAGAATGGAAAAAAACTAGAAGAGAGAAGAAAAGACAAATGGACAGCAGACGATGGAGAGTTAGCGGAAGACACAAAGAAACCAGAAGAAAGTGACTGGAGCAATTGCAGCTGAAAAAAAATGCACAAAAGGTAGAAAACTATCTCTTTATTTTGAATTTATTAATTGGAATACGTCAGCTTTGGGAAATGTGCATCATTAACGTCTGCGCTTTGTTTAGTACAAGAGCAAATTAATGTATAGTTTTATTTCTACAGTGTTGTACATTCCAAGTTTGGCTTTTGGGATTCCCAGTTTAATTATTGTCTTCCTGTTTCTAAATTGTGATTCCTTGTTTGGTGATGGTCTATGTTCTGCATGTGTAACTGAGCTGAGGTATTCTGTTTATGTAATTCCTATTTGACATTGCCACTTGTTCTCTTTCCCCAGTAGGTCATGTATTGTTGTTCTCTGAAATGTATTGGTTTAATATTTGCAGTGTTTCCTTTTGATAGGGTATGGTGCTTTATGAGTCCTGGTAGTGCTGTTAGGATACGGCGGGTTTGCTATGGGTTATAAATGGGCAGTGTTTGTAGTAGTTCCTAATGTGTCTGGCAGTTGGCACTGGATTATAGTAATGTAGAAGTCTTTTAGTCTTTCTTTATTCATACACTCATTAAGAGGCATGTTTACTAAAAGTTAGTGTATGGTAACATTATGCAAATATTTTTGCAAATGAGGCCCCTTATGCAAATGAGGCCCCGCACCAAGTCTCCGCACATGGCCCCACACCCCCCTTGGGCCGCCCCTGGGCGGAGGGGATATTGTTTGAGCCAAAAATTGGGCACTCCATCTGGGCCAGGACTCTTCCAGTTTGAAGCTTTTTGAATCTACTACTCCAGGCCATTCCATAGTGTGGATGCTTGCCTTTTTTCAAATTTTCCCATACACTGGGTATCCAGTCTGCTTTTTGGTTGTATTCTACAGGGTCCTCATATAAGTTTCTCTAAACTCTTTCTGTTTGTTTTAATAGGTAGTATTTTCACCATAGTAATGTTTTATCCCAGTTCCTTGTTAAATTGTATTCTCTCTAAATAGTTTATTTTGATATCTGTCTTTTTTGTTTTCTTCAAAACCCTTCCACCTTCTCCCCTCTCCCCCCCTCCCCCCACCTCCATTTTTGTGCTTCTGCTGTTACTTTCAAAATATATTATTGGAACATATGAATTTAAAGTCATCTTCTGTTAATATTAATCTGATGTTTTAAATCTTTCTCATTTTCTTTGGTAATCCTCTGATCTTGAACAGTGTTTTAGGAGCACTTCTGCAGACTTGTAGTGACTTTATTTTTCCTTTAATGTGTTTTTTCTTTAATGTGTTTTTCACTGTGCACTTGTTTCTATGTTGAGAACTGGAGTGGCTTCCTCTTAGTTGCAATTAGCACATCACTACAGATGGCTTGTTGTTTCCACAAATGCATGAGAGAAATTTTCATGCAATGGAGGTAGTGCGTGTAAATCTATCTTATGAATATTCAATGTGGATATCCTGAAAACCTGACTGCCGGGGGGGGGGGGGGGGGGCGATCGCGAAGACAGGTTTCAGAACCAATGTGCTAAGGCCAAGGGAGTTGCATCATTTGTATCAAGTACCACAATAAAATATTTTCTTTAGCAGTGACCCATTCGGGGTTTATCTGTGGTTTTCATTCTGTTGTGAGACTTGGCAAGGGTCTTTTCCATAAACCAAAGGGCCTTGAAAACATCTTTCTTCCCCTGCAAGGAAAAGACTCTGGACTATGGGTTATTTAATGTTCTCTTCATTCCTTAAAGAGCCCTTGTGTTCAGCTGGAGAGTGGAGCAGGGACTACACAATCACTATTCTCTGTTTTGCTAGTTTACATTTCTTTTTAATTTGATATTCACCTCTTTTTGATCTAAAACTATTTTGCAACAGCCTTTCATTAAAAACTCTATTTGGAAACTATGATTTACATATTCAGTCTTTTTACACTGCTTGTCTTCCCTTTTATAGAGCCCAAATTTCTATGATAACATACATAATACAGTAACACAAATTGTTGTTCAATGGTTTGATTGCCAACTGGCATTGCTTCATTTTACATGCTGATGATCCATTTCTTTCCAACTCTCAAATGGATGATGATTCTGTGAACAAAATATCAAATGTAACATTTTTATTCAGTCTCATTAATCCAAATAAGACATTTACATTTCTGCCTTTCTCCTTCCCTAGGATGAACTCTATGCACTTAAATGACTTTTGAGCTTTGTTTTGTTTTCTTTGTTTTTTTGTTTTTACAAAAACAAATCTAAGGTTGCTTCTATAGACAGAGACTGTCCATTTTCTGTCTTCAAATGTAGCGTAAACCTGGTAGTCCTATACTGAAAATGTTAAATATCTGCTCTCCTTTGTCTAAATGATCCTTTCATTTTAAAAGTAAAGAAATCACGTGATACAGTGAGTTTGGAAGCTGTGAATTTTCCTTGCTCCCAGCCCTTTCTCACAGATCTCGCCCCCCTCATCTTGCTGGATTTTTTTTCTTTGCTTATTTCTTTAAATTCTTCTCTCTGCACTAACCTATGGACAGATATATCTACAAATCCAGTACTGAAATTACTGCAAAAGCTGCAAAAAAGGAGGAGTGGAGGAGTGGCCTAGTGGTTGGGGCAAGGTACTTCAGGCCGGAAGGTCGGGGGTTCAAATCTCACTAGAGGACAGCAACCTTGGACCGGAAGGACTGGGGTTTCTAGTCCCACAGATGTTCTTGTGGTCTTGGGCAAGCCACTTAACCCTCCATAGCCCATGTTCCCTGTAAAATAGTTATCTCCAAGTTATAATGCCCTGTTCAATGTACCGCACTGATGCAGAATAGCGCGGTATATAAGAGAATGTAAATAAATAAATAAAGGAAAGCTTAGACCTGCAGAGCCTAAGATGAAGTCTCCAACTGACGATGAGCAGAATTTCAGCCTGATTATGATCCAGCAGTTAATGATGCATGGACTAGCTGTGCCTTCTAGACAAGTGCACATGCACGCTGCTGTCTTGAACTCGCTGATGAAGCCAGATTTTTGGTGAAACTGTCGGCTGAGGTCAGAGACGGCCACAGGCTGGCCAAGACTATGTACATGGACCAGATGTTTTAGCTGAAAGGACTTGTCGATTTGGAGTTGAGAAGTTTTTCATTAAAATTTCACTATGGGAAGAGCATTAAAAGCTATGAAAAAGTTCTGAAAAAGAGAAGAGAAAAAGAGCGATGATTAAATTTTTGTTCGGATTTCTATTGCGTGGTTTGGAATAGAACCAATGAGTGAGCTCCTCAAGTGTTTTTTCTACATTGGTCAAATTAATTGTTAATAGTGGGATAAGAGAGCAATGTTGTTGGACTTTGTTAAAGTATGATTCAATGAATAGAAAACAGGATACCTAAGAAGAGAGAGAGGGTTTTTCACTTGCTACAATTGGTTTTGATGGGACTGTTTTTGTATTCACATCATGACACTGCTCATAACTCTAAATTCTAAAGCAGTATCTCTTTTCACTATGGGCTGCACTATGCACATCTTGTACAGTTTCAGTGACTGTTCATGCAGGCTTCACAGCAGGGCCGGCCCATCCAGCAGATGGGCTAGGCAGCCATTAGGGCAGCAGATCTCTGTTCGCGACATGGCATGAGGTCTTGGGCAAGCCACTTAACCCTCCATAGCCCATGTTCCCTGTAAAATAGTTATCTCCAAGTTATAATGCCCTGTTCAATGTAATTTCAGTTTGTTCAATGTAAACCGCACTGATGCAGAATAGCGCAGTATATAAGAGAATGTAAATAAATAAATAAATTACAATTCATCTACTGGTAGTACTAAATTATCCCAAACTATTTGACTATATGTAGACCAAGTTAGCGCTAGTCCTTGTAGCACACTTCTATCTTGCATAGCTTTCTACATTCCTTAATTTATTCTGTTTATCTGCCAAATTAAATGTTAGGCGATATGCTAGTAGACACACCTTTCTTTTCAGGTGCACAGTTGTACATATCACTAATGGTGATTTACTCTGCAACGCTGGCAATTTACAAGATATAGGTAATCCCATTACTTAAGGGGTAACAAACATTAAAACATAACTGGCAGTTTATGGCAAATAAATGAAACTAATTTCCATTGCTTATCAAAAATTCTTAGGAAGGCTCTTATCCTAGGCAATGGTTTGACTCATATTACTGACAATAATCAAAGCAAGTGTAACCTACTGATTAACATGGACATCTCACAAAGGAAGGAACATTGTGACTATCAGGACACAAAACAGGAACAGATACATAAGAGTCATTACATAGACGGTACCAAGAATTGTGTTCAACAAAAGGTAATGCATCCATAACCACAAAACTTTTAAAAATAAAGAATTTAAGTCAATTAGAACATTGATTGTCATTGGTAACAGCTTTATATTTCCCTTTGTTACGCTGTTTCCAGCACAAAACAGCATAGTAGGAAAGGATCGATTAATCTCTTGCCCAAGGTAAATTTATTTGCATCTTGAATCTAATGTAGTAAATCAGTCTTAGTGTTTGTGATGTTCAGGGGCAATACCTTTGCTTTACCTGTTTCACTAGCAGCAAGAGATTTGCTTCACACGTCCAATTAGTAATGTCAGCTCTGCAGGGGTTATTCCATAACAGCTGAAATACACAACATGAGAATTTAAGATTACACCTCCAGGTGATGCAAAACCCTCTCGTACTAAGGAGGTTTCTCCAGGGTCATGTGCCCATGAGGGAAGGGTTAGGACAGCCATTATAGTTGGCAATTCGTTCATTAGGCCCGTTGACAGCTGGGTGGCTGGTGGATGTGAGAATTTCCTGGTAACATGCCTGTCTGATGCAAAGTTAGCAGACCTCACATGCCACCTAGACAAGGTTTTAGATACTGCTGGGGAGGAGTCTGCTGTCCTGATACATGTTGGTACCAATGACATAGGAAAGTGTGGGAGGGAGGTTCTGGAGACGAAATTTAGGATTTTAAGTAGGAAGTTGGAATCCAGAACTTCCAGGGTGGCATTCTCAAAAAGTTTCCCATTCCACATGCAGGACAAGAAAGGCAGGCAGAGCTCCAGGGTCTCAATGAGTGTATGAGACAATAGTGAAAAGAAGAGGGTTTTGGATTCATGAGGAACTGGACAACATTCTGGGGAAGGGAGGGGCCTTTCCAAAGGAATGGGCTCCACCTTAACCAGGATGGTACCAGGCTGCTGGCATTAACCTTTAAAAAGGAGATAGAGACAGGGCCGGCCCGTCCATTGAGCGAGAATGTTGTTCGCACAGGGCCCCGCGCGAACCACATTCTCGCTCAATGGACTGCTGCAGAGGGAGCCGGGGAAGCCCTGGCTCCCTCTGCACAGCCCGCCAGTGTGAAGAGCCTTTACCTTCACGCTGGCGGCTGTTTCAATGAAGCCGCGAATGCCGGGAGAGGTTAAAGGGCATTGCCTTTAACCTTTCCCGGCATTCGCAGCTTCATTGAAACAGCCGCCAGCGGGAAGGTAAAGGTTCTTCACGCTGGCGGGCTGTGCAGAGGGAGCTGGGGCCTCGCGCGGGCTTTCCAGGCTCCCTCTGCAGCCCCTTAGACGGCGCGGGGCTCTTGGGGGGGGGGGAAACAGACTGAAAATGGGCTGTGATGGGGGGGAGAAACGGACTGGAAATGGGCTATGATGGGGGGAAACGGACTGGAAATGGGCTATGATGGGGGGGGGGAAACGGACTGGAAATGGGCTGTGATGGGGGGAGACTGAAAATGGGCTCGGATGGGGGAAACAGACTGGAAATGGGCTGTGATGGGGGGGGGAACGTACAAATTGGGCTGGGATGGGGGGAGAACAGACTGGAAATGGGCTGTGATGGGGGAACGGACTACAAGTGGTCTGAGATGGGGGGAGGACTGCAAATCGTCTGTGATGGGGGGGGGGATAGGACTGCAAATGGGCTGTGATGGTGGGGGGAATGGACGAAATGGGCTGTGATGGGGGGAACTTAGACTGGAAATGGGCTGATGAGCTGGATTAGGACTGCAAATGGTCTGTGATGGTGGGGGGGATAGGACTGGAAATGGGCTGTGATGGGGGAGGACTGCAAATGCGCCGTGACGGTGGGGGGGATAGGACTGGAAATGGGCTGTGATGGTGGGGACGGACAGACTGAAAATGGGCTGGGATGGGGGAAACAGACTGGAAATGGGCTGTGATGTGGGGGGGGAACAGACTGGAAATGGGCTGTGATGGGGGGAACGGACAAATTGGGCTGGGATGGGGGGAAACAGACTGGAAATGGGCTGTGGTGGGGGGGAGAACAGACTGGAAATGGGCTGTGATGGGGGAATGGACTACAATTGGGCTGTGATAGTGGGGGGGATAGGACTGCAAATGGGCTGTGATGGGGGGGGGAACTTGGACTGGAAATGGGCTGATGAAGAGCTGGATTTGGACTGGAAATGGGTTTATGGGGGCTGGAATAGGGCGAAGTGGGCTGACGAGGGGGCTAGGATTGGAAATAGCTGATGGGGGAGCGTGGAGGAAATGGGCTGATGAGGGACTGGAATGGAACTGGAAAAGAGCATATGGGGGCTAGGACTGGAAATGGGCTGATGAGGAGCTAGGATAGGACTAGAAATGGGCTGATGGGGGGAACGTAGACTGCAAATGGGTGATGGGCTGGAATAGGACACTGGAAATGGGCTGATGGGGGCTGGAATAGGACTGGAAGTGAGCTGATGGGAGTTGGAAAAGGTCTGGAAATGGGCTGATGGGGAGCTTGGAGTGGAAATGGGCTGATGGGGGGGGCTGGAAAGGAACTGGAAAACAGCATATGGGAGGCTAGGACTGGAAATAGGCTGATGTGGAAGCTTGGGAGACTGGGACTAGAAGGGGACAGATGCTGGGTGGGTCTAGAATTATAAAGGAGCTGATTTTGGGGGAGGACTAGAAAGGGATGGGAAATGAAAATGGAGAGGGGAAAAGATATTTTGTGTGGGAGGGAAGAAAAGTCTACGAAGGGCCGGGTATTGGAAGAGTAAGTGTAGATTGAGAATGGAAGGGTGAAATTTGAGTGGATGATAAAGCAATAAGGAAAGAAATGGAGGAAAGAGCAAAAGGGGAAAGATCAGTATGTTAAAGCAGATATAGAGAAAAAATTTGGAAAAAAATCTAAAAGAGAAGAAAGGAAAATGGATAGCTCGCAGAAGACACAAAGAAACCAGAAGAAAGTGACTGGAGCAATTGCGACTGAAAAGAAAATGCACAAGCAACAAAAGGTAGAAAAATACTTTTTTATTTTGAATTTATTAACTGGAATATATCAGGTCTGGGAAATGTGCATTGTTAACATCTTTTGTGTTTTGTTTAGTACAAGAGGAAATTAATTTATAGTTTTATTTCTCCAGTGTTGTTGTACATCCCAAGTTTGGCTTTTGGGGTTCCCAGTTTAATTATTGTCTTCCTATTTCTAAATTGTGATCCCTTGTTCTTTGGTGACGGTCTACATTCTGCATTTTAACCAAGCTGAGGTATTCTGTTCATGTAGTTTCTATTTGACCATGTCACTTGTTCTCTTTCCCCAGTAGGAGATGCATTGGTATTCTCTGAGATGTATTGGTTTAATATTTGCAGTGTTGCCTTTTGATAGGTAGGGTTTGGTGCTTTGTGAGTCCTGGCAGAGCTGTTATGATATGGTGGATTTGCTATGAGTTCTAAAAGGTCAGTGTTTATAGTACTTCCTAATGGGCCTGGCGGTTGGCACTGGAATATAGTAATGTAGAAATCTGTTAGTCTTTCTTTATCCAGACACTCATTAAGAAGCATGTTTACTAAAAATGCATGTTAACATTATGCAAGTATTTATGCAAATGAGGCCCCCGCAATTAATCTCCGCACATGGCCCCGCACCCCCCTTGGGCCGCCCCTGGATAGAGAAGCCTTTAAACTAGATAATAGGGGAAAGCTGACAGTCGCCCAAGAGTTCATGGTTTGTAAGGATGTATCCTTGAAGGATAGTAGCAAAAGAGGGAAGTTAGGGCATCCTAATAGAGAGGTTCCAATAAAGATAATAGTAACCCAGATGTTCTTAAGTATAGAGCTGAAAGATTCCAAATTATTCCTATCGGCTGACAACCAGATTAATATGAATAAAATACAATCTCTAAAATGCTTGTATGCAAATGCTAGAAGTCTCACCAATAATATGGGAGAGCTAGAATATATAGCACTAAATGGAAAGTTAGATATGATTGGTATCTCAGAGACATGGTGGAAGGAGGACAACCAATGGAACACTGTGATACCTGGGAACAAACTATATCGCAATGATAGGGTAGATCAAATTGGTGCAGGAGTTGCACTCCATTAGAGATGGCATTGAGTTACACAAGATTAAAGTTTTGCCGGAAACAAAATACACTATAGAATCTCTATGGATAGAAATCCCATGTAAAAAGAGGAAGGCGATGGCAGTGGGGTGTACTATCAACTGCTGGGACAGAATGAACAGATGGGTGATGAAATGTTAAGAGAAATCAAGGAAGCTAACAAAAGTTACAACACAGTAATAGTGGGTGATTTCAATTACCCCGATATTGACTGGGTCAATGTCACTGCAGGTCATGCTAGGGAGATAAAGTTTTGAGATGAAATAAATGAACCGACAAGAGAGGAAACTATTCTGGACCTAGTCCTTAGTGGAACACAGGATGTGATGCAAGAGATAAGGGTGTTGGGGCCACTTGGCAATAGTGATCATAGCATGATCGCGGTTGATTTAATAAATGGAAGGACGGATAGGAAATCCACAGTAATACCTTTTAACTTTCAAAAGGTAGACTCTGATAAAATGAGGAAAATAGTTAAGAAAAAACTGCTCCTGTTAGAGCAGCTGTAAAGGTTAAAGATTTACATCAAGAATGGGCATTGTTTAAAAATACTATATTGGAAGCCCAGACCAGATGTATTCCACACTTTAAGAAAAGTGGAAGGACAAAACTGTCAGCGTGGTTTATAGGTGAGATCAGAGTGGCTGTTGTAGCCAAAAAAGCATATTTCAGGAAATGGAAAAAGGAGCCAAATGATGAAACTGGGAAATAACTAAACTAATTGAAAAGATTGTCCGATGCCAATTACACCATCACGTTGACCCTACCTTCCCACTCAACAATCAATAACACGGATTCTGAGAACTCCACAAAGTGGAAACCCTTCTAACATCCCTACTGAACACAGTTCTCAAAGGAATTGAAGACATCAAACAAGGCTTCATACTACTATTCATAGACATAGCATCCGCATTCGATTAAATAATACACTCCATACTCCTAGACAGGCTGATGGAGATGGGAATAAGTGACACCCCATTATCATGGTTCCATTCATACCTTTCAAACAGAAAGACTCAGGTCAGAATCAATAGCAACACCTCAAGACCCTTCCCGCTAAATCAAGGACTTCCTCAAGGTTCTGCACTCTCTGCCCTACTATTCAACATTTTACAAACAGTCAGTCTGCAAAATAATTCAGGAACACAACATTCACTACCACTTGTACACAATCTAATGATATCAAGAACCCAGACTACTCAAATATCTCATCCTGTATGACAGCTGTCACAGAATGGTTAGGACCGCGCAACCTAATAATTAACTACAACAAATCCGAAACACTCATAATCACAAGAAACATGGCATTTATTCCCCCTCATAATCTATCAATAGGCAACTGGTCAATTCCAATCAAGACTGAAGTAAAATACCTTGGAATACACCTGGATCAAAGGCTCAACTTCTAGTCTCACATCAACAAGACTGTCTCTAAAGCCTACTACAAAATCAGGATCTTGCAGAACCTATGATCCTTTCTTGACCAGAACCATTTTCGCTCCGTCTACCAGGCACTAATCACCCCACAGCTTGATTACTGCAATCACAAACTTCAAGGTTTGCCTAAATGGGCAACCCTAGCCCTTCAACTAGCACAAAACACAGCAGTGAGACTAATCACAGGTACAAACAAACATGAACACATCACCCCTATCCTAAAATCCCTCCACTGGCTCCCCATCAGATCTTGAATAAAATACAAAACCTTAATGTTGGCATTCAAGATACTACACAGTCAGTCAGCTGGATGTCTGACTGGACTAATCAAACGAGTCCCAGACTACCCAATCAAGGAAGACGCAACACCTGAATACTCCTCTCGACAGCTCATATTTCTACATACACTTCACAATCTGCACTACACAGAATATTTGAATTCTCCAGGACCAAGCAGGAAGTCAGTCCTCATATATGGGTGACATCAACATCGATGGAGCCCCTGAGGAGCATTTCCCCAGCTTTCTATGAAAGCCTTTTGGAATACTGCACGCATGTGCGGTCCCCTTCCCGCCTAAAGGTGCCATCTTGCTCAGTCTCTCTTTTTCCGTGGAGCCCTTCGGACGTGTGTCCTTGTTCACCCGGAAAATAGTCCGATTTTTTCGTTTCTACCTTGCGATTTTTCTTCGCGGTTTTTGTCCGGTTTGATGCCGGTTCCCCTTCTCGCTGGGTTCGGTACACCTGTATCGAGCCCGTTCTTCTTTTTTCGGTTTTTGCCCTTCGTGGCTGGCATTCGCGCCCTTTTTTTCCTTTTCCCTGGAAGGCCGGTCCTTTGACCTCGTGGGGACTCTTTTATTCCCCGATGGCTTCCAGTGGTTTTAAGAAGTGTGATCAGTGCAAGAGACTAATGTCTCTCACCGACACACACGACTGCTGCCTTCGGTGCCTCGGTCCTGATCATGATCCTAAGATCTGTGGACCGTGTGGAAAAATGTCCACTAAGGCACTTCGAAGTCGTCAGCAGCAAAAGGAAAGGCTTTTCTCCGACTCGGCCTCCGGCCGGGCCCGGACCTCGTCTGAGGCCTCGACGTCTCGGGAGTCTGACCCCGAGCATCATCGTGGTTCCTCAGATAGGGGGTCCCCCGAGCGGGAGCGAAAGAGGAAGAAGCGGCTCGGGAGGGTGGTGTCTGAGGAGGTCCCTGGCTCCTCGAGGGCTAGGTCTCGGACCCCCGACCGCCGTCCCGGGCCCGTGGAACAGGAGAAGCTGTCAAAAGTACCTTGAGTGGAGCCGGAGTCAGCTGGACACGTAAGTCCTGTTGTCCTCGAGGACTCTCCTCCCAGGGAGCCGACGTTGGGCCTGGCGCCGCCGGGGCCCGAGTCGATAGCTGCTGAGTCTCCTGAGCTGGGTCTCAGGCTGACAGCCTTGGAGTGCAGACTGTCTGCCTTCATGGATCAGCAGCGGGTGCTGATGGCCAGCCTTGCTGGCGCATCTGCCCCAACCACTGGGACATCGACGTCGAAGTCGACCCCGGAGACCGAGCCGATACTCGAGACCATGAAGGCTCAAGGTCGTCCTCGGTCGCGGTCACCCTCGACCTCCCGGTCAGGACCGAGGGCGTCGACGCCGGTGCCTTCGGTGACAGGGCGGGTGCTGCCGGGCCCCGCGTGGTCGGAGCCCGACTCCTCTTCGGACGAGTCCGCCTGGGAGACGGAGGATGAGGAGTCCCCCGATACTTTTAAGACTCGGTGCGTCCCGTCGGACTCACCGCAGTCTGAGTCCCGGAGTAGATCCCCTCCGGAGGATACCCGGTTCTCGGAGTTCGTGCAGGATATGGCCACTGCTTTGGCGATCCCGGCGGATCCCGAGGAGGAGCCCCAAGCCGAAGAGCTCGAGGCCCTCCAGTATGACTCTCCTCCGAAGGAGGCCTTTACTGTGCCGGTTCCTCCGATGCTGGAACGGCTCCTCTTCCGGATGTGGGAGGCACCGGCCTCGGCGCCGGTTCTGAGCAAGCGGGTCGATTCCATTTATCGACTCCGTAAGAGCCCTGGGTTTCAAAAGGTGCAGCTACCACACCATTCCATGGTGGTGGAATCGGCCATGCATCGTCTGAAAAGTCAGAAGATGCACTCCGCGGTGCCCCCTGGCAGGGAGGCCCGGAACCTGGATGCGTTCAGTAGAAAGTGCTTCCAGGGCTCGATGCATGCTTGCCGTGTCCAGTCTTACCAGCTGTACATGGGCATGTACTTGCGGGACCTGGCAAAGGAGCTTGCCGGGTTCTCTGCTGGTCTCTCCGGGGAACCTTTGCAGAGGTTCAAGTCCTTGTCTTCAGGGATCCCGAGCGGCCTACGATGGCTTCGAGGCCTCGGCCCGGGTTGCGGCTGCCGGCATCGCGGCTCGATGCCAGGCATGGCTGCAGTCATCGGACCTCAAGCAATGGGTTCAAGACAAGTTGGTCGATGTCCCTTGCCGAGGTGAAAACCTTTTTGGCAAGCCCATGGCCGAGAAGGCTGCTGAGCTCGAGACCGAGCACCTCACGAGGACAAGGCTGTCTCGAAAGACTTCTGCCCCTTCACACAAGAAGAAGGGCTCGGGTAAAAAGCCCTTTTACCCGAGGAAGGCAACTGCCTACAAACAGTACCCGACTTACCAGGCCTCCCCCGCTCCCCCACAGGGTCAGCAGGCCAAGGGGCAGGGACATGGGCCCCGTAGGCAGAAAGCCCCCAAGCCTCCGGCTCCTGCTCCTACTCAGCAGGGTGGGGGTTTTTGACTCCCAAGGCATAGCCTCTCCGTCTCTGCTGTCCCATCCCTGCACAGGAGGTCGCCTAGACCTGTTTGCCCACCGGTGGCCACCCATTACAGGGGACAACTGGGTCTTAAGCATAGTCCAAAAGGGCTACTTGCTTCATTTTCATCAATTACCTCCTCCCTATTTTCCAGGAGAGCCTCCACGACCTCTCCATACAGCCCTCCTCCTGCAGGAGCTCCAGGGTCTGTTACAAGACCAAGTGGTGGAGCCTGTGCCTCCCCACCTCCAAGGTCACGGGTTTTACTCCAGGTACTTTCTAGTACCAAAGAGAACAGGGGATCTCAAGCCTATTCTCGACCTCAGAAGTCTCAACAAGTTCTTACAGAAGGAAAAGTTCAAGATGCTTACTCTTGGAACACTTCTGCCCTACCTCCAGCAGGGAGATTGGCTATGCTCTTTAGATCTAAAAGATGCGTACACTCACATCCTCATTCATCCAGACCACAGACAGTACCTCATGTTCATTGTGGGAGGAAACCATTATCAGTACAGAGTGCTGCCCTTTGGCCTCACCTCCACCCCCAGAGTCTTTACCAAATGCCTGGCTGTGGTGGCGGCCTACTTGAAAAATCAGGGTATCTTTGTCTTCCCCTATCTGGACGACTGGCTCATCAGGGGTCAGACGTGCCAGGAGGCCAGGCAAGCTACCCTCCGAACGATTTCTCTACTACAGCATCTAGGGTTTGTCATAAACTTCGCAAAGTCCACTTTGCTCCCCTCCGAAAACTTAGAGTTCATAGGGGCAAGATTGGACTCCCTGCAGGCAAAAGCTTTCTTGCCAGAGGACAGAGCCCAAAGACTGATGACCTTGGCAAACCAGTTTCTCAGCAGGTCACTGGTCTCCGCCAGGCTCTGCCTGAGGCTTCTGGGCCACATGGCTTCGACAGTGCATGTCACACCCCATGCCAGGCTTCATATGAGGCCTGCACAATGGTACCTCAGGACTCAGTGGTCACAGGCCACAGGGCGCCTCAGAGACAGAGTAGGGGTGTCCAGACCGTTCCTGCACTCCCTACGTTGGTGGCTGCATCCCCCCAACCTGCTGGAGGGGATGCTTTTTCAGCCACCGGGGTTCACAGTGGTATTGACCACCGATGCCTCTCTACAGGGCTGGGGGGCACACTGTCTGGGCAAGTGCACCCAGGGCCTGTGGTCTCCCTGGGAGGCCCAGCAGCAGATCAATCTACTGGAGCTTTGGGCTATTTGATTAGCCCTCAAGACTTTCTCTCAAACCCTGGCTCACCAGTCTGTTTTAGTGCAAACAGACAACCAGGTAGCCATGTTTTATATGAACAAACAGGGAGGCACTGGGTCCAGGCTCCTTTGTCAGAGGCGCAGGACCTTTGCTTGTTTGCGCTCAAGCACAACATGTTGCTCAAGGTGGTTTATCTCCCTGGCCAGGAAAATTGCCTAACAGACAGGCTGAGCAGAATTCTGCAACCCCACAAGTGGCAGCTCCATCCCTTGGTAGTTCAGAAGATCTTCCTGAGGTGGGGACTTCCATCCATAGATCTCTTTGCCAGTCCCCTGAACAGACAGCTGCCCAAGTTCTGCTCCAGGCAACCGCATCCTCTGAGACTAGCAGCAGATGCTTTTCTGATTTCCTGGTCCCAAGGCCTCCTATATGCGTTTCCTCCCACGCCTCTGGTGGCCCGAACCCTGTTCAAGATTCTAAAGGACCAGGCCTCGGTCCTTCTGGTAGCCCCCAGGTGGCCGAGACAACCTTGGTTCCCACTTCTGCATCAGCTAGCAGTGGACACTCCACTACCTCTAGGGTTGCAGCCCAACCTTCTTTCTCAAGACCAGGGGTCTCTTCTGCACCCCAATCTCAAATCTCTCAATTTGATGGCCTCGAAGCTGCAAGGGTAGTTTTGGCTCCTTGGGGCCTACCTCCTGAAGTTGAGGAGGTCGTCCTGGCCTCTAGGAAGCAGTCCACTAGAAAAACCTATGCCCTGAAGTGGAAGAGGTTTTCTGTATGGTGTCAGCTGCTTACAGAGGATGCTTTCTCCTGTGCTGTACCAGTGGTGCTTCAGTACCTGCTGCACTTATCCAATCAGGGCCTTAAGTCCAATTCTGTTCGGGTCCACCTCTCAGCTCTAGCAGCTCACCACTCACTGGTGGAAGGACACTCTCTATCGGTTCACCCCTTGGTGTCCCGGTTTCTCAGAGGTTTGCTCTTGCTCAAACCTCCTGTCCGTCCTCCAGCCCCTGAGTGGGAGTTGAATGTGGTCTTGCAGCAACTGACTCGCCCACCTTTTGAGCCGATGGCTACTTGTCCTCTCCGCTTCCTTTCCTGGAAGACACTCTTCCTAGTAGCCTTAACCTCGGCCAGACGGGTGAGTGAGCTTCAGGCCCTCATCTGTGACAGGCCTTACACTCGCTTCTATAGGAACAGGGTAGTCCTTAGGACTCATCCAAAGTTCCTCCCTAAAGTTGTCTCCTCTTTCCACCTCATCCAGGAGGTGGATCTTCCAACATTCTTCCCTAGGCCTCATGCAAGCCAGGCTGAAGCGGTCCTGCATACCCTGGACTGTAGGAGGGCCTTATCCTTCTACCTTGACCGTACATAAGGACATAGAAGGGCTACTCAGCTCTTCATCTCTTTTGACCCTAATAATTTGGGGTTAGCTGTGTCCAAGCGTACCTTGTCCATATGGGTGGCTGACTGTATCACCTGGGCTTACAGGGTGGCTGACCTTCCCTTGCAGGGTCGGGTCACAGCCCATCGTGTCAGGGCTATGGCTGCCTCAGTAGCTCATCTCCGCTCTGTACCGTTGGCAGACATCTGCAGGGCTGCAACTTGGTCCTCAAGCCAGACTTTTGCGGCCCATTACTGCCTGGAGAGGGAGTCCCGTAGGGACAGTGCTTTTGGCCAGGCAGTACTCCGGAATCTCTTTGAGGTTTAGGCAACTCCTGCCCTCCAGCCCTCCGTTGGGCTACCGGTGGAGGTTCTTTCAGTGAAAAGTCTTTCTTTGATGCTGGGACTAGAGGGAGTTCTCTTGTTCAGCCTGGGTTCCTTGGTAGCCCAGAGCTAGGGAGTCACCCATATGTGAGGACTGACTTCCTGCTTGGTCCTGGAGAAAGAGTAGTTACTCACCTGTAACAGGTGTTCTCCAGGAGCAGCAGGAATCAGTCCTCACAACCCTCCCTCCTCCCCTGGGAGTTGCAGTTGTACATAGTTTATTTTACATTTTTGTGTGCTGTTTTTTAGCTATGTCATTTGACTGAGCAAGATGGCACCTTTAGGCGGGAAGGGGACCGCGCATGGTTGCAGTATTCCCAAAGGCTTTCATAGAAAGCTGGGGAGATGCTCCGCAGAGGCTCCATCGACGTCGATGTCACCCATATGTGAGGACTGATTCCTGCTGCTCCTGGAGAACACCTGTTACAGGTGAGTAACTACTCTTTCCACACCCCCTCACTATGGAACTTTCTCCCACCCCACCTGAGATCAACCACTGATATCACCAAATTCATAAAATTCCTAAAAACCTACCTTTTTACAGAACACTTTGACACCACCGAAATTACACAACCTCACCAATAAACCCCTTCATTTACTCAACACATTGCCTCACTAAGCAAAGCACCAGTCTACTGTAAATAGTTATAAAATATTGTAAAGAATATCAATTCTTAAATGTAAATAGTTGTTGTTTTACTGTTCTATGTAATATGGTATGTTTCATTGTAAACCACTTTGATAATATCAAAAAGCAGTATATAAAAAATGTTAAATACTGTAAATGGATTTAGCCAAGGAAAGTCTTGTCTTACTAATCTGTTATATTTTTTTGAAGGTGTGAATAAACAGGAAGACAAAGGTGAACTGGTCAATATAGCGTATCTGGATTTTCAGAAAGCCTTTGACAAGGTCCGTCATGAGAGATTCTTGGCCAAATTAAAAAGTCATGTCATTGGAAGCAGTGGTGTATTGTGGATCAGGAACTGGTTAAAAGATAGAAAGCTGAGAGTAGGGCTAAATGGCCAATTTTCTCAGTAGAGAAAGATGAATAGTGGAATATTCCAGGGATCTGTGCTGGACCTGCTGCTTTTTAACATCTTCCTAAATGACCTGGAAATGGGAATAACGCATGAGGTGATCAAATTTGCAGATGACTTTAAATTATTCAAGGCTGTTAAAACAGAAAAGGATTGTGAAAAATTCCAAGAGGATCTTGATAAATTGGAAGACTGGATGTTCCAATGGTAGATGAAATTTAATGTGGACAAGTGCAAAGTTATACACCCAAGAAAGGACAACCCAAACTACTACAGTTATACAATGCAAGGTTCCACATTAGGAACCACCATCCAGGAAAAAGATTTAGGTGACATCATAAATAATTTGTTGAAAACCTCCACCCAGTGTGCAGCACTGAACAAGAAAGCAAATAGAATGCTAGGAATCATAAGGAAAGGAATGGAGAATAAAACGAAGGATGATATTATGCCTCTGTATTGTTCCATGGTGCGACCACACCTTGAATATTGTATGCAATTCTGGTCACCATATCTTAAAAAGGATATAGCGGAATTAGAAAAGGTACAGAGAAGAGCCACCAAACTGGTAAAGGGGATGGAAGAATATAGTTATGAGGAAAGCCTTAAAAGGTTAGGGCTCTTCAACTTGGAAAAGAGACAGCTGAGGGGAGATAAGATAGAGATCTATAAATTAATGAATGGAATGGAATGGAACAGAATGGATAAATGTAGATCAGTTGTTTACGCCATCAAATAATAAAGAGTAGAGGACATGCAATGAAGCTACAATGTAACCCATTTAAGACTAATAAGAGAAAATATTTTTTTCACTCAACATGTAATTAAACTCTGGAATTTGTTCCCAGAGGATGTAGTAAAAGCTGTTAGTGTAGCTGGGTTTAAGAAGGATTTGGACAAGTTCCTTGAACAAAAGTCCATAAACCATTATTAAAGAGGACCTGGAAAATCCACTGCTTGCCCCGGGACAAGCATTGTGGAACCTGTGGGCCTTTTGGAAACGTCCAGGTACTTGTTACCTGGATTAGCCACTGTTGGAAACAGAATACTGGTCTTGGTGGACCTTGATCTGACCCAGTATGGCATTTCTTATGTTCATCCAAAAGACTCCTGCAGGATATTTTAAAACAGACTGGGAGAGCTATCAACATTCTCTCTGCAGATATTGCTACTCTGTAGTCTCTTACACTTTCATAGATGTTGTATGTACCATGGAAGTATGGGATTTTCAGTTGTTAAAATATTATAACACATATTTACCGCCTTAATTTAATTACTTAATTTACTTGTTAGAATGAAGTTGTATTATTCATTATTTGTGACTTGGAAAATATGTTAGCTAAATACCTAAACTAATATCTTTTCATTTATATTGCACGTATTATTATGCTTCTTGCACAATAAGAAATAAAAAGAGGGATAGCAGTCACATAAAGCTGCTTTGACTTTGACAAGCAATTCAGTTTTCAGCAAAGCTGCTAACTTTTATCTTTTCCTTTAAACATCTTCATAATTTTTTGTAGCCATTCCATTCCTTAGCAGTTTCTTCTTATACTTTGTTATATTATGCAAATTTATGCAACTTTTAAGATATCTAAGTACACCAAAAGCAACCATATATGGAAGATCTTCCCATTCAGTCTTGCACAACTACACATTAATCATAGATAAACGAAGAATATGTGCTTAACCATTCTCCAAAGGTTCTTATCTGCAGTTATAAGAAGTGTAGGAGGTATGATGTGTGATCAAAAAGTATTAAAACGTACTATGTAGCTATATAACAATACGTCGCATCGTGATGCTATTAAGTGTGCAGTGACCTAGTTATGTGCTCTGCATGTGCAGAGTGCAGTGTGGCTGCAGCACGTCTGTATTTTTATTAATCACGTGATGTTTGGTATTGTGTAAAAGCAGTTCGTCAGATTTACGATGAGTGAAAAACTTGAACAGCAAATTTACATTAGATTCTGCTAGGAACTTGGAGGTTCATGCAAACAGACTTATGACAAATTATAGCAAGTGTATGGCGATGAATGCATGAGTCATGCTCGAGTTTGACTAGTACAAATGTTTCCAAGAGGGCCGTCAAAGTGTTGGCAGTGACGAACATTTTAAAAGGCCATCCATGAGTAGGAATGAAGACAAAGTTGAAGCAGTTCATGCCGTAATATGCTCAAATCATTGATCGACTATCAGGGAGTTTGCTGAAGACATGGACTCACTCTCTGTAAATAGGTTTTGCCTCAGTGCATCCCCCGCATGCCCCCCCCCCCTCCTTATAACAAGTTTTGTGTAAATGTGTGTGTGTTTTATAAAGAGCATCCTGTAAACATGTTAGTTATAATGTAAATCACTTTGATTCAATGAGAAAGCGGTATAGAAAAACTGTTAAATAAATAAATAAATGGATATCAGTTCCACATTAGTACAGTCCATTCTTACTGTTAATTTGGGGATGAGACTTGTGTCTGCAAAATTTGTGCCAAATCTCCTGTCCCCTGACCAAAAAGATCGACTGCAGTCAGGGAGTTTTTGGAATGCTTTGAAAATGACTCATTTCATCAATAAGATGATATTATTGATGATGAATCATGGGTTTATGGTTATGACCCAGATACTAAGGCTCAATCCTCACAATGGAAGACTCCAAACTCTCCCAGACCCAAGAAAACCCATTAGGTGAAGAACAATGTCAATTTCATGCTCACAGTTTTCTTTGATTACTTAGGGTATTGTTCATCATGAGTATGCTCTAAAAGGCCAACCATCAGTAAGGAGTACTATGTCAAAGTTCTGACTCATTTAAGAGTTGCAGTTCATCATAAGAGGCCAGATTTGCACAGGAATGGTGAATGGTTGCTTCATCACAATAATGCTCCAGCTCAATCATCACATCTTGTCCAATAGTTCTTGGCTAAACACCAAATTGAGCAAGTCCGTCAGCCTCCATGCTCACCTAATCTCCCACCCTGTGACTTTTATTTGTTTCTAAAACAAATTACCACTGAAAGGAGGGAGATTTGACAAGTTGGAAACCATTAAGCAAAATTCAACACAGCAGCTTCACAGCATAACGAAAGAGGCATTTCAAAATTGTTTCTGGCAGTGACAGGAACGCTGGAGGAAGTGTGTTTTATCAGAAGGGAACTAATTTGAAGGAGACTGAGCACAGTAACTGTCAGTGTTATACTTCTTGTGTTATTGTACATCTTGATACTTTTTGATCGCACCTTGTACTATTTACAATGAACATTTCAGCATTTGCATTTTTACACATGGAATGAAATTGGCAGACAAATTCTCTTAAGCAGGATAAGCTTGAATATATGAAATCTAGAAAATAAAACTTGCATATCATAGATTAGGTTTATTTACAAATACAAGTAAAGGGATGATCGTTTCATTTTTTCTTATCTTTGTCCTTCCTCCATCACAGTTGTCAAATCCAGGATCCCTGTAAAATAATCTTAAACATAATCTCACAATCATGTGGATTTATCTCTCAATAACACTACTGACAATTGGACCTAGAGGTTGTTCTTTTTCTATATCTATTGGAAAAAGAATTAGCACCATTCATGCTATACTTTAACTGTATTCTATTTTGATATTAAATTACTTTAGTTTTAGCTGTCAGTTAGATTGGAAACAAAGTACAATCCCCTTGTGCTAATTAATACATTGCAGTGGATAAGACATCCTCCCTGAAAACTTTAAAAGTAACTTCTCTAACAAGGCATGTTGGTATCTGGCAAAAAGAAATTTCCTTATGCCTTTGAGAACACTGTGCAATTATCTCTCACAGAGTTACTCTAAACATAGTCCTGCCTTATTTATTACTCCAAACTGTTATCTGTACTGTTCTACTTCTATCAAGTTTCAAAGCAGTGTACATTCCTCTTGCTAATATATTGAATCAGAGAATCCATTTCATACTACAGTAAAAACCCATACAGATAGCAAGAGAAAAACACACTAGCTATGCACATTACAGCAGAAGATCAATCATAGACTCTAATTTTTCTCTTTATGCAATTTCTTGATATACCGCCCAGGCTGAAGGGCATCAGAGCGGTTTACAATCACTATAAGCAGGTACTGGATACATTCCCTCGTCCCCAAAGGGCTCACAATCTATGTGTACCTGAGGCAATGGAGGGTTAAGTGGCTTGCCCAAGGCCACAAGGAGTGCCTATAGGACTAGAAACCCCAGTCCCTCCAGCCTGAGATTGCTGTCCCCAGGTGGGAATTGAACCCCTGGCCCTCCGGCCTGAGGTACCTTGTCCTAACCACTAGGCCACTCCTTCCTATATTCATTAGACTGACACATCACTTCACATCATTAGATTCCTTCACCAGTTTACTGTCCGTCAAAGTTCTTTTTCAGTATTAATATCCCATCTCACTTTTTTTTCAAAACCCTTTTCATCACTTCCATCATACTTCCAATTACTTACATAGACCTTTCTTCATACCATACTAATGTATCCTTAAAGACTAAGACTTCTTGAAACATCAAACAAATATTAAAATGTAGTGCTGCTTTTAAGTGAATTGTAGGTAGAAGATACATTTATATTGTTAACAATAAGCAAAACACAGTAAGGCACATTCCACTGTGTGCGTCCTGGCCTCTGCATCCATTTGGAGCAGGACACACAGAGCTAGACACAATTCTGATCCCGCAGGGCACATCTAGCCCCGAAGGGATAGAATCAGGTCTGGGCCTGAATGTGCAGGCCGGAACCCAATTCCCATCAGCCTGCACATACAGGCCCCTGTCCAGCTAACTCAGGCTCCTGAATGGAACCGCGGTGCCATGGTGTCCGGTTGCCATAGCACCGCAGTTTCATTCAGGAGCAATGAGACCCAGCTGCCATAAGAACATAAGATATGCCATACTGGGTCAGACCAAGGTCCATCAAGCCCAGTATCCTGTCTCCAACAGTGGCCAATCTAGGTCATACGTACCTAGCAGTTTCCCCAAAAGACACAGGTTCCACAATGCTTGTACTGGGTCAAGCATTGATATCCTGGGTCCCTTCTTAATAATGGTTTATGGACCTTTCCTCCAAGAACTTGTCCAAACCTTTTTTAAACCCAGCTACACTAACAGTCTTTACTACATCCTCCAGTATTCAAATTCCAGAGTTATTACACATTGAGTGAAAAAATATTTTCTTTTATTAGTCTTAGTTTACCCTGTAGCTTCATTGCATATTCCCTAGTCTTTCTATATTCTGATAACGTAAACAATCAATCTACGTTTACCTGTTCCACTCCGTTCATTAATTTATAGACTTCTATCATATCTCCAGGTTAAAGAGCCCTAACCTTTTTAGCTTTTCTTCATAGGAGTATCCTTCCATTCCCTTTACCATTTTGGTGGCCCTTCTCTGAACCTTTTCAAATAACGCTATATCCTTTTTAAGATACGGCGAGCAGAATTGCACACAATATTCAAGGTGCGGTCTCACCATGGAACGATATAGAGGCATTATAATATCTTTTGTTCTATTTTCCATTCCTTTCCTTTTAATACCTAGCATTCTGTTTTGCTCTCTTGACCGCCGCTGCACACTGGGCCGAGCGTTTTAACATGTTATCCACAATGACGCCTCAATCTTTTTCCTGGGTGGTGGTTCCTAATATGGAACCTTGCATCGTGTAACCATAGTTTGGGTTGTTCTTCCTTAGGTGCATAAGTTTGCACTTGTCCACATTAAATTTCATCTGCCATTTTGATGCCCAGTCTTCCAATTTATCAAGATCCTCTTGCAATTTTTCACAATCCTCTTGGGTTTTAAAAACTTTAAATAGCTTTGTGTCATCTGCAAATTTGATAACCTCACTCATTATTCCCTTTTCCAGGTCATTTATGAACATGTCAAAAAGCAGCGAACCCAGCACAGATCCCTGGGATACACCACTATTTACCTTTCTCCATTGAGAAGATTGGCCATTTAGACCTACCCTCTGCCTTCTATCTTTCAACCAGCTCCAGATCCACAATAGTACACTGCCTCCTATCCCATGACTCTTTAGTTTTGCCATAAGTCTCTGATGAGGGCCTTGTCAAAGGCTTTCTGAAAGTCCAGATACACTATATAAACTGACTCACCTTTGTCTACCTGTTTATTCACACCTTCAAAAAAACATAACAGATTAGTATGACAAGATCTTCCTTATCTAAAGCCATGTTGGCTGTCTCCCATTAAGCCATGACTATCTACATGTTCAGCAATTTTGTTCTTTATGATGGTTTCTACCATTTTTCCTGGTACTGACGTCAGGCTCAGCAGTCTGTAGTTTCCCGTATCACCCCTGGAACTATTTTTAAAAATTGGTGTTACGTTAGCCATCTTCCAATCTTTAGATTTTACAGATGATTTTAATGATAGCTCACAGATTACTAATAGCGGGTCTGCAATCTCACATTTTACTTCTTTGAACACCCTTGGATGTATATCATCCAGCCCAGGTGATTTGCTACTCTTCAGTTTATCTAATAGTTGTAATACATCTTCCCGATGTATCGATATTTCCTTCAATTCTTCCGCACCTTTAAATACCACTTCAGTCATGGGTAATATCCCTACATTTTCCTCATTAAAGACTGAAGCAAAGAATTCATTCAGTCTCTCTGCTATCGCCTTGTCGCCTCTTAGTGCCCCTTTAACCCCTCTATTATCTAATGGACCAACTGACTCTCTCACAGTTTTTTTGCTATGAATGTACTTGAAAAAGTCTTTATTGCGCGTTTTTGCTTCCGCAGCAAGCTTCTTCTCAAATTCTCCCTTTGCCTGCCTTATCAATGACTTGCATTTAACTTGGCAGTGCTTGTGCTGTTTCCAGGTTTCGTTGTTTGGCTCTTTTTTTCATTTCCTGAAAGATGCTTTTTTTGGCAACAACAGCCTCTCTGACCTCACCTTTAAACCATGCTGGCAATTTTTTGGACTTCCTTCCACTTTTCTTAAAGCATGGAATACAGCTGGTCTGGGCTTCCAAGATAGTATTTTTCAACAACACCCAAGCTTGATGTAAGTCTTTAACCTTTGCAACTGCTCCTTTTAGTTTTTTCTTAAGTAGTTTCCTCATTTTATCATAGTCTCCCTTTCAAAAGTTAAAAGGTAGTACTGTGGATTTCCTTACTATCCCTCCTCCACTAATTAAATCAAACATGATCATGCTATGATCGTTATTGCCAAGTGGCCTCAACACCATTATCTCTTGCACCAGATCTGGTGTTCCACTAAGGACTAGGTCCAATATGGCTTCCCCTCTGTTCGGTTCATGAACCAGCTGCTCCAAGAAGCAGTCATTTATTTCATCTAGGAACTTTATCTCCCTAGCATGTCCTGCTGTGACACTGACCCAGTCGATACCGGGGTAATTGAAATCACCCATTGGGATTACTGTGCTGTAACTTTTGTTAGCTTCATTTATTTCTTTGAGCATTTCATCAACCATTTGTTCATTCTGGCCAGTCGGTCGATAGTACACCCCCACTGCTATCGCCTTCCCCTTTTTACATGGAATTTCAATCCATAGAGATTCTACAGCAAATTTTGTTTCCTGCAAAACTTTTAATCCTTTCTGACTCAATGCCCTCTCTAACATAGAGCGCAACTCCTCCACCAATTTGTTCAGCTCTATCATTACGATATAGTTTGTACCGAGGTATCACAGTATCCCACTGGTTGTCCTCCTTCCACCATGTTTCTGAGATTCCAATCATATCTAACCTCTCATTAGTGCTATATATTCTAACTCTCCCATCTTATTTTTTAAACTTCTAGCATTTGCATACAAACATTTTAGAGACTCTATTTTATTCATATTAATTTGGTTATTGGTAGGCATGGGTAATTTGGGATCTTTAAGCTCTGTCTGCTCCATACTCGAGGGCATTTGGGCTACTCTTCTCTTTTTTGGAACCTCTCTGCTTTTGGTCGTATCCTTCAAGGATACGTTTTTCCGAACCATGCGCTCTTGTGCGACTGTCGGCTTTCCCCTATAATCAAGTTTAAAAGCTGCTCTATCTCCTTTTTAAAGGTTAATGCCAGCAGCCTGGTTCTATCCCAGTTAAGGTGAAGCCCATCCCTTCAGAAGAGCCCCTCTTTCCCCAGAATGTTCCCCAGTTCCTAACAAATCCAAACCCCTCACCCCTGCACCACTGTCTTATCCACGCATTGAGACTCCGGAGCTCTGCCTGCCTTTTGGGTCCTGCGTGTGGAACGGGAAGCATTTTGGAGAACGCTACCCTGGAAGTTTTGGATTTCAACTTCCTACCTAAAAGCCTAAATTTAGCCTCCAGAACCTCCCTACCACATTTTCCTATGTCATTGGTACCGACATGTACCAAGACAGCAGACTCCTCCCCAGCAGTTTCTAAGACCTTATCTAGGCGCCGCGTGAGGTCCACTACCTTCGCACCAGGCAGGCATGTTACCAGGCGATCCTCATGTCCACCAGCCACCCAGCTATCTACATGCCTAATGATCGAATCACTAACTATAACGGCTGTCCTAACCCTTCCCTCATGGGCACATGGCCCTGGAGAAACCTCCTCGGTGCGAGAGGGTTTTACATCACCTGGAGGACAGGTCCTAGTTACAGGATCACTTCCTGCCACACCAGGGCGATGCTGTCCTGTCACATGACCTCTCTCCTCCGTGGTAACAGGGATGCTGCCAGCCTGGAGGTGAGACTTCAGGACTATATTCCTATAGGTCTCGTGTATGTACCTCTCTGTCTTTCTTATGTCTTCCAAGTCTGCTACTCTAGCCTCTAGAGAACGGACTCATTCCCTGAGAGCAAAGAGCTCCTTGCACCTAGTGCACACATAAGACTTCTCACCAACTGGAAGAAAGTCATACATGTGACACTCAATGCAATAGACTGGAAAGCCTCCATCTTGCGGCTGGACTGCTGTCTGCATCTTAGTTTTAAGCTTGTGTTTAGATCTTTAAGTTCTTTACTTACTAAGGGTTGCTATAGATACTTATACTAATAAAATTGTACCGAATACGTTTAATATACCTTGTTCACCTGAAGCTTAATTAATCTCAAGTCCTTAGTGTATGACTGATTTGGGTAACAAGCTGCACCTGAGAGCACCTCCTTTCCTTTAAGATGTGTAAGTGCACTTTCTCCTTTCCCTGCAGCCCGACCCCCGATCTGGACAGGGTCAGAATGCAGGGAATCTCCTACACCCCCTCACCTTTTCATTGCTGGCCGGGCTTCGCATCCCCCGACGTCTAGGGGGACTTATTCCACCTCCGGGTGGAATGTCCCCATCCATTCTGCTGGCCCCTGATGTACTGGGCTGACTTCAGATGTACAGATTCTTTTTCCAGTGTCTTTCCTCCTTTTTCCAGGACCTATTTCTTCTGCCTCTTCCCTTCCATCCCCCCAGCAGCTGCCTTCTTGCTTTTCTCCCCCTTTTTCAGCACAGAGTCCATTTCCTCTGCCTTACACCTTCAGACTATGCCTCTTCCAGCTTGTGGGAGGCTAGGGGTCCCTGTGACATGGGGGCTCAGGGCAGTTGCCCTGTTTGCCACCCCTTAACACCGGCTCTGCCTAGGAGGAAGGGCTAAAGCAGAACACCCCTACTGCTCGAAGTCTAGGATGAAAGTGGCTGAACTATGTTCCAAGCTGTTCCCCCAGAATTTACATCTTAGTAGCCAGAGGACACTCTTGCCTCGCCCCAGTAATCTGTGCAGAGTAGAGCTAGAACATTTCTCCATAAAACTTATCATATAAAAAATAAATTTCTCCGTGAACAAGCAGGAAATAAGTCCTCACATATGAGTGATGTCACCAATGGAGCCCCACATGGAATGCTCCGCAGTTTCCAAAGGAAGCTTTTGAGTGGTATACCGTGTATGCTTGCCTGCCTTCCCACCTGCTTTGGCGCCATATTCTCCAGTTGTCTTTTTTCTGCAGAGCCCCTAGGATGTGTTCCTCCAATCCGGAAAGAAAGTTTTCTTTCTGGCCCTTGTGGATGAGGTTTTTTTGCTTATTTCCCGCCTGTCAGTTAGCTGTTTGGTTTTTTTTCCTCTCTTAGGGTTTCTTCCTTTTTTTTTCCTTTAACACTTTGTGTATTTTCTTCCCCTTTTGGGATGGTTTCCTGCCCATGGCAGTTTTTCAGTTTGACTTTGCCAAGGTGGTCTTTTTTGGCATGTCTAAGCCAGCTATTGGCTTCAAGAAATGCACCAAGTGTGACAAAACTATCTCAGTCACAGACCATCACTATTGGTGCTTCCAATCCCTTGGTCCTGACCACGAGCTAGCATCTTGCAAACTCTGCTTGCAGATGATATGCAGAGGACTGAAAGGTCAGGAAAAGCAGAAAGAGTCCCTCTGGCTCATCTGATTCAGCATCCTCAGCCACAACCCCTTCGTTTATACCTGTAAAAGGATTGAAGGCAGCCAAGGGGAAGGAGCCTCATGCTCAATCAGAGCTGAATGGTCTACATGGTGAGGGGAGGTTCCCTGCAGAGACCCCATTGATGTGAAAGGGTGAGCACTGGGAGAAATCTCATGTGTAACATCCCCACAGCCGTTCTCGATGAAATGCAGACAGCAATGGCCGAGAGTGACCAGCCAAGCTTCCCTGGTAGGACCACCCGACCAGAACAGCAAAGTCCATTCCCAGTGCCCAGAAGGGCAGCCAGATGTCTCCCAAAGCTTCTATCACCATGGAGTCCCCTCCAAAGATAGCATCACCAATGTCTGTGGCTGCAGCATCAGCCCCCCTCACAGGTGGTGGTCCTGGAGGAATATCTTCAAGCCTTGGAAGCTCACTTGGCAGTGGTGGAAGCCTTGCAAAATGTAGGCTTCATGGTGCAGAATGCATCATCACCGCACTCCTTCTAGCCTATCCTGAAGACTCTTGCCCTGCCTGCGGAGGCTGGGACATCAGGCAGGAGATCGGTATCGACCCCAATTGCCAGACCCATCTCCCTTTACAATGTGTCAGAATCAGAAGCCCGGGGGCATCTCCATAATCATCAAACTTCTCTCAAACTGTGGAACCAGTGGGACTAGTATACGTGACACTATTTTGACTTCCTCTCGGAATCTGCATTAGAATGGGAGACTGAGGCAGAATCGATGACATTAGACATTTGGTCCCCAGACCTTCCATCCAATCCCTCGTCCCCATGTGAATAGCGCAAGTCACCCCCGGAAGACATGTCCATCCAGGACTTCGTTCGAAACATGGCCAAGGCCATCCGTTCTCCCTGGAGTCAGAGGAGGAACCGAGGGCAGATAAACTGAAACTCTTTCAGTACCCCTCAGCCATATGAGAGGGGTGATGGCTCCCATTCACCATGTATTACAGCGGTTGATGCTGTGGCTCTGGGAAGCACCCCTCATGTGCTTCCAGGGGCCATGCTCATTATCCATATCCTAGCCTACCAGACCTAAGAACATAAGATATGCCATACTGGGTCAGACCAAGGTCCATCAAGCCCAGTATCCTGTTTCCAACAGTGGCCAATCTAGGTCATACATACCTAGCAGTTTCCCCAAAAGACACAGGTTCCGCAATGCTTGTACGGGGTCAAGTATTGATATCCTGGGTCCCTTCTTAATAATGGTTTATGGACCTTTCCTCCAGGAACTTGTCCAAACCTGTATGAGTATGCTTCTCAAAGATGTCATTCTGGATCTGGAAGACTTTGCTGCCCTTGTTCCTGAGGACTGTCGCAATTCCTTTCGGAGCTTATTTGCTCATGGGAAAGACTGCTCAAAGTTCATGGTGTGCGGTTCCTATGATGCCTTTGAATCCACCAGCAGAGTGGTGGTGCTTGGCATCACCACCCACCAGATGGTATGGTTGCAGGCCTCAGACCTGGAGCAGTGGGTCCTGGACAAGATCGCCAACATCCCTTGCCAGGGCGAGAACCTCTTCAGCAAGCCCATGGAGGAGAATGCCGAGGCGCTGGAAAAAGAGCAAATAACTCTCACCAGGCTATCCAGGAAGACTGTGGGCTCAGCGTGAAAGAAACATCACACCAAGAAGGCCTTGTATTGCGTCCATGCTGATGCTTCACAGCCCAGTCACAGACACCGCCTAAGGCGCAACCCCCTATGTTCAGCAGAGGAAGAAGACCCCAAAGGCTCAACCTGTTCCTCAGCCCAAGCTGGGTGCAGGATTTTGACGGGTTCCTCAGGAACATAGCCAATTGCTTATTACCTGTTGAGGTGCCCCCACAGGTCAGGAGGTGGCTTGTACATGTTGCCCACCAGTGGCCCCTCATCACCTCAGACACCTGGGTACTGAAAATTGTCCAAGATGGATATCGGCTGCACTTTTCCCAGCTGCCGCTTCCATACAATCCCGGGGAGTACCCCATGGATCCTGCTCACCAGAGCCTCTTGCAGGCCGAGGTTGAAACCCTCCTCTCTGACCTTGCCATTGAGTCAGTTCCTCCAGCCCAGCTTGGGCAAGGCTTCTATTCAAGGTACTTTCTGGTAACCAAGAAGACCAGAGGGTTCCATCTGATTGTAGATCTGTAAAACCTCAACCAGCTCCTGGTGCGCAAAATGTTCAAAATGGTCTCATTAGCAACTCTTCTCCCATATCTTGTACAGGACGATTGACTATGCTCCTTAAATTTGAAGGATGTGTACACACATATTCCGATCTACCCACATCAGAGGCAATACCTGCGATTCATGCTGGGTGGCCGGCACTACCAGTATCGCGTGCTTCCCTTCGGGTTGTCCATGGCCCCTTGGGTCTTCACAAAATGTCTGGTGGTCATGGTCACTTTCATCCAGACCCAGGGGGGGTATTTGTCTTCCCGTATCTGGACAACTGGCTAATCAAAGCCATCATGCCTGCAGGCATCCAGCAGTCTGCTGTGGTAACAATTCAAGTGTTCGAAGGCCTCAGCTTCACTGTCAACTACCCAAAGTCCCATCTCTAGCCGATGAAGCAGCTAAAGTTAATCAGGGCCCTCCTTGATACCTCGCAGGCACAAGCCTTTCTACCGGCAGACCACCTACAGTGCTTCATTGAGGTAGTGGGTGTGCTGAAGCATCAGTACTATGCCACTGTCCGCAGGCTGTTGAGAGTATTTGAACACATGGCTGCTATGGTGAATGTCACTCCTCAGGCTTGCTGCTCCATGCGGAGGCCCAGTGGACCCTGTCCACGCAATGGAACAGGTGTCAGGCCATCCACGGGAAAGAATAGTGGTTACTGTACTGCTGGCACAGTCCCAAACTTGGTGGCTTGATCCAGACAATCTGCTGTGGGGCCTTCCATTTCAACCAGTGGCCCCCTGCAAGTGCTTACGACGGACGTGTCGAAGCTTGGCTGGGAAGCACACCTGGCCAGTCTCGGCACCCAGAGGCTGTGCTCCATGCAGGAGGGTCTCCATCAAATCAATTTCCTCAAGCTTCGAGCCATTGTGAAAGTGCTCCATGCTTTTTCTGTGCACCTGGAGAATCAGGTGGTCCTGATTCAAACAAGCAATCAGGTGACCATGTTCTACGTGAACAAGCAGGGAGGCACATGATCATACCTCATGTGCTGGGGGGCTGTTCACCTCTGGAAGTTTGCCCTGCTCCCCGGCACGGATCTCAGAGCAACCTATCTGCCCATAGAGCTCAACGGCCTAGCGGATTGCCTCAGCTGGTTGCTCCAGCCTCATGAGTGAACTTTCAAGAGGGAAGTGGTGGATGGATCTTCCATGAGTGGGGCACTCTTGTGGTGGACCTCTTCGCCATAAAGCAGAATGCCCAAGTTGCTTGGTTTTGCTCTCAGAGGCTGGCCAGCAATCACCTGGCCGTGGATGCCTTTCTCCTCCACTGGGGGTGGGGGGGGGCAGGCCTGCTGTATGCCTACCCTGCCAGTACTGCTTGTCACAAAGACTCTCCTAAAACTCCAGGCTGAGAGGGACTCCATGATCCCTGTCACCCCATACTGGCCTCAACAACCCTGGTTCCCTCTGCTGTTGCAGCTCTCACTGAGGGAGCCTTTTCACCTGGACTCCAACCTTGACCTCATCTTGCAGGAAGACAGCTCCCTGTTGCACCCCAACATTGGCTTACTGGTGCTCACAGCATGGATGATGAGAGGGTAATCCTCGTGGAGCTTGATCTTCCCAAGGTCATTACCGACATTCTGCTGGCATCCTGCTGATTTGACACGCAAGGCCCATGCTTTCAAGTGGCGGCAGTTCGCCATCTGGTGTGCAAGTAGGGCCCTGGACTTCTTCTCTTGTCTGGTGGAGCAGCTGCTAGAGTATCTCCTGCAGCTCTCCAACTCTGGGCTAAAGTCTAACTCTGAGTGAGTCTACCTCAATGTGATTGGAGCTTACCATCATGGATGTGGGGGAAAGTCTGTTTCGATCCAGCCACAGGTGGCCCGGTTAATGAGGGGCCTACTCCTCTCAAAGCCTCCACTCAAGCCTCCCACAGATACTTGGGACCTTAATGTGGTCCTTGGCCATCTGATGTGGGCCCCCTTGGAGCCCCTAGGCTTGTGCTTGCTGAAGTTCTTGACCTGGAAGGTCCTCTTCCTGGCAGCCATCATGCCGGCACGATGCATCAGTGAGTTCCAAACTCTGGTTGCTCACCCTCCGTATACCAGGTTTCACCAGATCCAGGTGGTGCTCCACACGCATTCCCCACTTTCTGCCAAAGGTGGTCTCGGCATTCCACCTCAACCAGTCCATCGTCCTTCCAGCGTTCTTCCCCAGCCTCTCACGTGCTGGACTGTAAGTGTGTGTTGGCCTTTTATCTGGAGCGCATGAAGGCGCACAGTCAATTCACCCAGCTGTTCATCTCCTTCAACCCCAATAGGCTGTGCATCATTGAAAGGGCGGCTCTATAATGAGGCAGAGTGAGGTGGTCACCTCAGGCAGCAAACTTTTGGGGGTGGCAAAAAATGCCCCCAAAACAGCTGCCTCACTTTGCTTCAAAGTTAAAAAAAATAAATAAATAAAAAAAAGGGTTGACAAGCTATTGCCGCTGCTTCCCGGCAGCGACAGAATCAATCCCCTTCCAGTTCTCACCTCCCCCCCCCCTTATATCAGCTCCCTTTTAGCCCTCACCTTCCCCCCTTATGTCAGCTCCCTTCCAGCCCCCACCTACCCCCCTTATGTTAGCTCCCTTCCTGCTCCCACCTTCCCCCCCCATGTCAGCTTCTTTCTTGCCCCCGCCTTTCTCTGACAGCCGCAGCTGCAATAGCGCTAGTAATTTAAAATAAATGCAAAACCAGTGTGGAACCTTCCAGCCTCTGCAATGCAACCCCTGCTGCTGCTGTCCAGCTCCCTCTAACGTGACTTTCTTGTGGTGGTGGGACATAGCAGCAGGGGGTTGCATAGCAGAGGCTGGAAGGCTCTGCACTCGTTTTGTTTTTATTTTAAATTACTAGCACTATCGCAGCCATGGTGGCCAGGGGAAGGAGGGGGCAGAAAAGGAATTGACATGGGGAGAATGGGGGCATGAAGGGAGCTGACATGGGGGGAATGGGGGCATGAAGGGAGCTGTCATGGGGGAGTGGGAGCATGAAGGGAACTAACATGGGGCAAGGTGGGGGCAGGAAGGGAGCTGACACTAGGGGGAAGGTGGGGGCTGGAAGGGAGCTGTCACAAGATGGGAAGGTGGGGCTGGAAGGAAGCTCACATGGGGAAGGGAGGGGGCTGGAAGGGTGCTGATACCTGAGGATGGTACTGGAGGGGGATTGGAAGGGTGATGACACTAGGGAAGGGAGGATGGGGTTGAAAGGGATGGTACTGGAGGGCAACTGGAAGGGAGCTGACACTTGGGGGATGGGACTGGTGGATGGCTGGGTAATGGGGAGAAGGCTGGAAGGCACGGGCAATGGGGCTGGAAGGGAGGGGCACCTGGGGATGGCAATGGAAGGGGGATGGACAGAGGGTAGGATGACTGGAAGGGAGCTGACACCTGGGGGTGGGACTGGTAGGTGGTTGGGTAATGGGGAGAAGGCTGGAAGGGAAGGGAGTACCTTGGGATGGCAATGGAAGGGGGATGGACAAGAGGATAGGGTGACTGGAAGGGAGCTGACACCTGGAGGTGGGACTGGAGAGAGCTGACACTTGGGGGATGGGACTGGTAGATGGCTGGATAATGGGGCAGAGGCTGGAAGGTTGGGGTCACCTGGGCATGGCACTGGAAGAGGGATGGACAAGAGGGTAGGGTATGGACAATGTGGAAGGAGGGGGACAGGAAAGGGAATGGACACCAGTGGCAGTCCTGGGAATGCAAGGGGGTTGATATTGGAAGGTACTGGGAGGGGGGGACTGGAAAGGGGGCTGATAGTGGGAAGGGTTACTGGGATTGGAAATAGGCTGATGGAAGGAAGTGAAGAAAACAAAAAAAGAGACGCGAAATAGCATATGGACTATAGACCATCGAAAGAGAGCTAAGAGAAGACAGGAAAGCAGAAGCCTGAGATCGAGACCAGCATGATCAGAGAATAAAATGGTCAGACAACAAAGGTAGAAAAAATAATTTTATTTTCAATTTAGTGATTGGACTTTACACTATCTTTATATTTTGCACAGTATGGGGAACTGCAGCTTTTATCTGACGCACTGCATGGGGAGTCTGGCTTCTTGGTGTTTCAGTTTAATTTTTGTTTACGTATTTTTATTTTAGGTTGTAGTCACTTACTCTGTACTTGGTGAGGGTCTGTGTTCTGAGTATGTGACTGAGGCCAGGTGTTCTTTTAACATGGAGTTTGTACATAGGGATCTATACTGTACTGTAGTAATTTGACTTGTTCAGCTTTTCAAATAGGTGTATGAATGTTCTAGGGCTCACTGCAGTATTTATAGTCCTGCTTTTTTCTGAGTAGGCCCCTTGTTTGAGTTTTGGAATTTTATGCTGGTATGGTAGATTTGGCCTTGCAGATCTTAAGTGACTTTTGTAGGGTTTTATATTAGTTCCTAATATGCCTGGTACTGAGAATGTTTGTTAGTGAGATGACCAGAATCAGATTTTTTTTAAAGTATATGGAGTTCTGTGGGTGAATGTCCTACTTCTGCTCTACATCCATTGTTGAGGGAGAGGTTTCTGTGGATGCAGAATATATATTCAAAAAGAAAAAGTGAGAACCATAACGCAGTTTATAACACAATAAAATGAGTGATAATTTGGTCTTATATACTATACTGTGGTTCTCACATTTTCTTTTAGTTCCTTGGGATGTGAGCATCTTTCATTTCCTTTGTTTTTTATGGAATATATATTCACATTAACACCATGCTGGTCCAGTGCGCAGTTTCAGGAGTTATGGTGGGATTACTAAGCCCTTCTTGGTGTTTATGTTGGAATGGGAGGTGTTGTGTTGGAGTCACAAATTCTCTCTTGTTTTTCAGAGAAGGATGCTTGGGTGCAGGGGCGGCCCAAGGGGGGTGCGGGGCCATGTGCGGAGACTCGGTGCGGGGCCTCATTTGCATAAGTGGCCTTATTTGCATAAATATTTGCATAATGTTACCATACACTAACTTTTAGTAAACATGTCTCTTAATGAGTGTATGGATAAAGAAAGACTAAAAGATTTCTACATTACTATAATCCAGTGCCAACCGCCAGGCACATTAGGAACTACTACAAACGCTGCCCATTTAGAACCCATAGCAAACCCGCTGTATCCTGACAGCATTACCAGGACTCACAAAGCACCAGACCCTACCTATCAAAAGGAAACACTGCAAATATTAAACCAGTACATTTCAGAGAATACTGGGGAGAAAGAGAACAAGTGGCAATGTCAAATAGGAATTACATAAACAGAATACCTCAGCTCAGTTACACATGCAGAACATAGACCATCACCAAACAAGGAATCGCAATTTAGAAACAGGAAGGCAATAATTAAACTGGGAACCCCAAAAGCCAAACTTGGAATGTACAACAACACTGTAGAAATAAAACTATAAATCAATTTCCTCTTGTACCAAACAAAGCGCAGACGTTAATGATGCACATTTCCCAGAGCTTTCATATTCCAGTTAATAAATTCAAAATAAAGAGATATATTTCTACCTTTTGTGCATTTTTTCAGTTGCAATTGCTCCAGCCACTTTCTTCTGGTTTCTTCATGTTTTCTGCTAACTCTCCATCGTCTGCTGTCCATTTGTCCTTTCTTCTCTCTTCTAGTTTTCTTTCCATCCTCTCTCTCTACATCTGCTTTAACATACTAATCTTTATCCTTTTGCTCTTTCCTCATTCTTATTTCATCCACACAAATTTTACCCCTCCATCCTCAATCCCCACTTACTCTCCCAATACCCGGCCAATTGTAGATTTTTCATCCCTCCCACACAAAATATTTTTCCCCTCTCCATTTTACTCTCCCAGCCCCATCCCATTCTAATCCTCCCCCAACATCAGCTCCCTTCTAGTTCCAGTCTCACCCAGCATCAGCCCATTTCCAGTCCTAGCCCCCCATCAACCCATTTCCAGTCCTAGCTCCCCCATCCATTTTCAGTCTGAGTCCCTTCATCAGCTCATTTCCAATCCTAGCCCCCCATCAGCCCATTTCTAGTCATTTCCTAGCCCCACCATCAGCCCATGTCAAATCCTAGCTCCCCTCCACTCAGCCCAATTCCAGTCCAAGCCCCCCATGAGCCTACTTCCAGTTCTAGCCCCTCCATGAGTCCATTTCAATTCAAGCCCCCACCACAGCCCATTTCCAATCTTAGCTCCCCCCAACAGCCCATTTCCAGTCCTATCCTAGCTGCTCCATCAGCCCATTTTCAGTTCTAGCTCCCTTCCCTCACAGCCCATTTCCATTCCAAGCTCCCTCCCCATCAGCTATTTGCAGTTCAAGCCTCCCCGTCCACTCAGTCCATTTCCAGTCATAGCAATCCCCCCAACCCATTACCAGTCCTAGCCCCCCATCAACCCATTTTCAGTTTAAGCCCCCCCCTATAACCCATTACCAGTCCTAACCCCCCATCAGCCCACTTCCAGTCTTAACCCCATCAGCCCATTTCCAGTCAGCCCCCCATAGCCCATTGCCAGTCCTAACCCCCCCCCATCAGCCCACAGCCCATTTCTAGTCCTAACCACATCAGCCCACCTCAAGTCCTAACCCCTCCCCATCAGCCAATTTCCTGTCCTAGCGCCACCATAGCCCATTAGCAGTCCTAACCCCCCCCATAGCCCATTAGCAATCCTAACCCCCATCACCCTATTTCCAGACAGCCCCCATCAGCCCACAGCCCATTACCAGTCTTAACCCCCCCAGCCCATTTCCAGTCCTAACCCCCCATCACCCCATTTCCAGTCAGCCTCCATCAACCCCCAGCCCATTACCAGTCTTAACCCCCCCAGCCCATTTCCAGTCCTAACCCCCCCATCACCCATTTCCAGACAGCCTCCAACAGCCCACAGCCCATTACCAGTCTTACCCCCCCCAGCCCATTACCATACATAACCCCCCCGGCCCATTTCCAGTCCTAAACCCCCCCCCAGCCCATTTCCAGTCAGCCTCCATCAGCCCCAGCCCATTAGCAGTCTTAACCCCCCCTAGCCCATTTCCAGTCCTAACCCCCCCCAGCCCATTTCCAGTCCTAACCCCCCCTCACCCCATTTCCAGTCAGCCTCCATCAGCCCCAGCCCATTTCTAGTCCTAACCCCCCCCCAGTCCATTTCCAGTCAGCCTCCATCAGCCCCAGCCCATTAGCAGTCTTAACCCCCCCTAGCCCATTTACAGTCCTAACCCCCCCTCCAGCCCATTTCCAGTCCTAACCCCCCCCCCTTGCACATTTCCAGTCCTAACCCCCCCCCCCTTACACATTTCCAGTCCTAACTCCCCCCCTTGCACATTTTCAGTCCTAACTCCCCCCCCTTGCACATTTTCAGTCCTAACCCCCCCCCTGCACATTTCCAGTCCTAACCCCCCCCTTGCACATTTCCAGTCCTAACCCCCCATCACCCCATTTCCAGACAGCCTCCATCAGCCCCCCCCCCTTCCCTTCCCTTCCCTTCCGGCAAATTAAAAAAAAAAAAAAAACCTGGCTCTAGCTGCTGCCACTGCCGCGTCCGTCGCAGCAGCGGCAGAATGGCGTGTCCCGCGGGGCCCCCTCTCCTCGTCGAGCCCTCTGCAAGGGCTTTCAGATTCGCGAAGGGAGAGTGCTCCCTCGCGTCTCTGTAAAGCCCGCAGGGGCTAATGGGAAATTTCCCATCAGCCCCTCGCGTCTAAAGGGGCAGATGGGAAATTTCCCATTAGCCCCTGCGGGCTTTACAGAGACGCGAGGGAGCACTCTCCCTTCGCGAATCTGAAAGCCCTTGCAGAGGGCTCGACGAGGAGAAGGGGCCCCGCGGGACACGCCATTCTGCCGCTGCTGCGACGGACGCGGCAGCAGCCAGAGACAGGTTTTTTTTTAAAAATGTAATTAAAAAAAAAAGCAGAATGTTCTTTGCGCGGGGCCCCCTGAAACGCGGGGCCCTGTGCAAAAAACATTCTTGCTCAATGGACGGGCCGGCCCTGCTTGGGTGCTAGGGAGAGGGAATGGCCAGCAAGAGGTGACAGAGTGCCTCTGTATAAGTCTTTGGTGCGACCTCTTTTGGAGGATTGTGTGCAATTCTGGAGAACGCACCTTCAAAAGGATATAAACAAGTTGTAGTCGGTACAGAGGGTGGTTAGTAAAATGGTTAGTGGTCTTCATTATAAAGCACGAGGACAGACTTACAGATCTTAATATGTATAGTTTAGAAGAAAGGCAGGATAAGAGGTGATATGATTGAAACGTTTAAATACCTCTGTGGCATAAATGCACAGGAGGAGAGCCTCTTTCAATTGAAAGCAAGATCTGCTATGAGGGGACATAGGATAAAGGTGAAAGGGGATAGACTCGGGAGCAATATGTGGAAATATTTCTTTATGGAAAGAGTGGCAGATGCGTGGAATAGTCTCTCAGTGGACGTGATAGAGATGAGGACAATTTCTGAATTCAAAAAAGCATGGGACAAACACAGAGGATCTCTGAAGGAAAAAAAGGGGACTGTTTTAGTGGTTGATATGGAAGGGCAGACTAGATAGGCCATGTGGTCTTTTTCTGCCGTCATGTTTCTGTTTTATGTTTCTTTTTATTGCATTTACCTACAGCTTTCCATTTCTTTCCCTCACTCCAGCCCTTGCCTTCCCCATCTCTCTCTCCTCCCCCTTCCCAAACCTTTTATTCCAGTCTTTCACTAACTCTTCCTCTACCTCCTCCCCCCATGCCCAGCATCTCCCCTCCCTGTTCAGTGTCTCTCTATCCTCCCATTCCAGTATCTCCTATGTCTCCAGCATCTGCTGCCCTGTTTTGTTTTCCAATAGGAGGTTTATTGGCATTCCAGATCCTGATGTAATATTTGCAGTGCTGTCTTTTTATAGGTAGGATCCTTGATGTTTTTATTCCTAGAAGTTAGTACTTTTGTATAGGTTCTGAATCAATTGTGTGTCACTTCACAAAATGTCTGGCAATGGAGGAATGTTGCATTGCCATTATTAATGTGGCATCAGAATGTGAATATTTGTTTTTGTATAGCGAGTTGTCAGGGTAAATGTTTTAGGTCTGCTTTGCATTCAATAATGCAGAGATTTCTGTGGCTTTGGAGTATGTGTTAGAGACATGGTATACAAGGCTTATACTGAGATTCTTTTCCAACCTATATAGACTCCAGTCTTCACTCTTATATAAAAGAACTGGCTGCTATCAAATAATTTTAATAGTACCAGGTGTTTTTTTAATGCATCAAAGGGCCTTGGGGGTTATGTTTAAAATATCTTATACATATAGAGGCCTGTTCCGATGAGGACATTGAGGTCCATGAAAAATGTACAAGATGTGAATGTGCAACACTGAGTTAGTATACCGTGCACACACAAATCTACGTACACATGAACACAGAATACGTGGCAAAACATATAAGTGAATAAACATACAAAGTGTGATGCGGCATCCACTCGGCATGCACATACAAATAAGCAAGACAGTTCGTTCGGACAGCATGTGGATGTCTGAAAATGTCCAGACTGGCACTGTGACCCGCATGCAACAGGAAACAGGATGGTGTGTTACCCCCCCCCCCCCGCGATCACGTAACAGAATTTGGAAAATGGCCATACGCCACCCAAACGTTTCTGAGGCTGAGACATGCCTGCTTTGCAGGCTAGTCCTGAAGGAGGAGGCAGGCCTGCTCCCCATGGGGTGCAGAAAGCCAGCCCTTGCTGCAGCACGCAAGAGCTGGGAGTGCATCACCCTAGCGCAGTAAGTAGGGCAAGCAGGAAAGCTGGAAGACATGCAAAAACAATAGGGAGTGACAGAGAGTGCAGTAAAATGGGGGGTGGAGGGGAGGCTGGGCAAGGGCAGGAACATGAACAGTGCACAGAGTCAGGGGAGCAGACCCAAAGCAAAGTGAGTGAGAGTGCGGAGGACCCAGACAGTGCACACATACATTGCGCCTTAGAGAAGAGTATGTAGGTGAAGCAGGTACCAGGAACAGATGACCCTATAGAAAAACATAGAAACACACACACACATAATAATGTTCCTGTGGAATGTGCAATGCTGAGGATGAAATACCACTGTGAGGCAGAGAACCAAATAAACCACAAAGAAAGAACACCATGAAGCACACCAATCATCACACACATACATGTATATAACAGTGTAGCAACATCCCCAGATCATGCCAGCCCAAGCTGTTCAAAAGGAAGATGGTACATCACAGCCAAGAATGACAACAGGAATGTGCTACAGGCAGTGGAGTGCTAGGTGAAAGGGCTGCACAAAACAAGCAGAGCAGGTGGGAACTGAACCCATGGCCACCAGCACTCAGGCCACTGATCAAACCACTAGACCAGTGCCCCAAAAGACAGACTGCAGTGCTCAGTCACAAGCACAGGGCAAATGGCAGTAAGAGCACAGAGTACAAAGCAGCTGCAAACTCCCAATTGTCCTGACACCCTGCTGTGTCCAAAGGCATGCAGAACTGTGCTAGCAGCAGCAGTAAAGCAGAGACAGGAGGCCAAACACAACATACCCTTGTGCAGAAGTGATGGTCACAACTGTCATGAGTGCTGCAAACCTAAACCATGTGGAGACATTGCCCTGAAAATTCCACAGGGACATGTGAAAATGCAGAACAGAGAAAGTGTGGGTGACACACCAGCAGCACACCCAAAGCAAGCCAAGCAGGTTGGGACCAAATCCCAGCCCCAGCACCCCAGACAGTGGCCAAACCAGTAGGCGAGAATCACACCCCAGCAGAAGGCAGGAAGTGTACATGCAAATTGTCAGTGGTGATGGGTCCAGCACAGGCTGGCATAGACAGATGTGCACAGGAAAGGTGTAGTGCAATGCCACAATGTTCCCCATAACTCAGAAAGCATGGTGCCATGCACAAGTGACAGATAGCAATAACAGGCCTAAGAACAGCATCCAATGGTCACATTGGGCACCGCTGGTCAGGCCGCATATAGTGCAGGTTCCACAGGGAAAAGGTCTGGAGGTACATGGCCTGGGCAGTATGCTCTGGAGGCACACATGAAGCAGGAGGCCAAGGGGTACAGGGCTAGCTGCAGGCCATGGAGAGGTAGCACATGGGATGTGTCAGCACAATGGGTCCAGCTCCAGTATCTGCAGGTGGGGGAGGGGGGATAACACAGAGGCAGTGGCAGGGAGAGGCCTGTGTGGGATGAAACACAGACTCATGTAGTGCATCACTGTTTGTGTCCATGGATGCTTCCTCATCATGAGGGACACAGAAGCGTACTGTGGGTGCTTCAGGGCCATCAGGCGCACATGACCTCACCTGCTGACCTGTATCCATTGGCAGCTGCAGCGGGAGCAGGGTGATTATGCAGGCACCGTGAGAACATAGGTGCCATAACACCTCACCTGCCCCAGCGCAAATCAGCCCACCCACCATGGGTGACAGATCATGTGGCAGTGACATGCCTGCCATGCACCCTCAAGTACTACCACTAATGCATGCCCCCTTATATCCCCACAGCCATCCCTGCCTCTGCAGCAGAGGAGGCCGAGGAAGAGGATGAGGAGTATGAAGGCAATGAGGCGGCAGAGGAACTAGCTAGAGAGGCACCGGGGCAGCAGCAGACATGGGCAAGCAGGCGTCATGACCCCACACCGAGCAGCTCAAGCACAAAATCCACCAGGGCCACCACCACAACAGGCACATGCAGCCCCATCCAGTTCCTCCCCCTCAGGGGAGAGTGGGGAGGAAGAGGGTCTCACCCTAAGACTGACAGTGGTACCCAGCTCCCCTGAGGTGGAGGGGCGGGATAGCACAGTGGGGGATGTGGAGGACACCACACTGTGGCAGGCCCTGTACCAGGCCAGTGATGTACCGTGGGCTGTGGACGGTGAACTGGAGCACAACTAGGTGGGTGACCTTGAGGAAGCAGAGGGGGCCGAGGAGACAGACTCCCTTGAGGAGGGCAAACTCAGGGATGCGCCACCTAGTGCTGGTCTGTGACAGGAGGAGGCGGGGACCAGAGTGGAGCTGTCTGGGGGTACGTGCATGGTAGGCAGTGCACAGCTGGAGAAGTGTAGGACTAGGAGTGACCAGGTGGAGGATGGAGGGTCAGGGTGTGTGTGGGGTTGGGGAAGGGGGCAGGGTCTGAGCAGGGGGGAGGGGGTGGGCATGGGGAGGAAGGTGGGGATGTGAGTGACCTGTGTGCCAGGTGCCATGGCCTGGTGCTGCACAGTGAGCCACAGGTCGCTGTTGTGGAATGCAGAGCCTTGCAGCACATTGCAGACACAGAGGGGACAGAGGACCAGAGCCATGCTGTCCATATGGGGCCCCAGGAGATCATTGTGCAGCACCTGCAAGAGCATCTGTGGTTACCTCCAGGCCCTGTCCCAGGAGGTGCACCAGTTCACGGAGACCCTCACATTCACACCCGGCCCCCAGGGCTGTGGGCACAGCATCCTTTAGGCCAAAATGGACAATGTAGGTTGTGCAGCAGCTAGACAGGTCTGTCTCGGGGCCAATACAGCTATCTTTTCTGTTGGCCCCAGTGGGTGCCTCAAGATGCAGGGGGTGTTGGAGGATGGTCAATGTAACACCAGTTTTTAAAAAGGGTTCCAGGGGTGATCTGGAAAACTATAGACTGGTGAGCCTGATGTCAGTACCAGGAAAAATGGTAGAAACCATTATAAAGAACAAAATTACTGAACATGTAGATAGTCATGGCTTAATGGGAGACAGCCAACATGGCTTTAGCCAAGGAAGTCCTTGTTCTTCTAAGCTGTTATGTTTTTTTGAAGGTGTGAATAAACAGATAGACAAAGGTAAGTCAGTTGATATAGTGTATCTCGATTTTCAGAAAGTCTTTGACAAGATCCCTCATGAGACACTCTTTGCAAAATTAAAAAGTCATGGGTTAGGAGGTGGTGTACTATTGTGGATCAGGAACTAGTTAAAAGGTAGAAAGTAGAGCGGTAGGGCTAAATGGCCAATTTTTCCAGTGGAGAAAGGTGAACAGTGGAGTACCCTAGGGATCTGTGCTGGGTCCGCTGCTTTTTAACATATTCATAAATGACCTGGAAATAGGAATACCGAGTAAGGTAATCAAATTTGCAGATGACACAAAATTATTCAAAGTTGTTAAAACCCAAAAGGATTGTGAAAAATTGCAGGATGACTTTGTTAAATTGGAAGACTGGATGTTCAAATGGCAGATGAAATTTAATGTGGACAAGTGCAAAGTTATGCATCTAGGAAAGAACAACCCAAACTATGGTTACACGATGCAAGTTTCCATATTAGGAACCACCACTCAAAAAAAATTTAGGCGTCATCTTGGATAACATTGTTGAAACTCTCCGCCCAGTGTGCAGCGACAGCCAAGAAAGTAAACAGAATGCTAGGAATCATAAGGAAAGGAATGGAGAATAAAACAAAGGATATTAGGTCTCTGTATCGTTCCTTGGTGTGACTGCACCTTGCATATTATGTGCAATTCTAGTCGCTGTATCTTAAAAAGGATATAGCGTTATTAGAAAAGGTACAGAGAAGAGCCACCAAAATGGTAAAGGGGATGGAAGGCTACCCCTATGAGGAGAGGCTAAAAAGGTTAGGCCTCTTCAACCTGGAAAAGAGATGGCTGAGGAGAGATATGATAGAGGTCTACAAAATAATGAATGGAGTGGAACGGGTAAACGTAGATCGATTGTTTACGCCATCAAAATATAGAAAGATTAGGGGACATGCAATGAAGCTACAGGGTAACCTATTTAAGACTAATAAGATAAAATATTTTTTCACTCAACATGTAATCAAACTCTGGAATTCATTACCAGAGAATGTAGTATAAGCTGTTAGTGTAGCTGGGTTTAAAAAAGGTTTGGACAAGTTCCTGGAGGAAAAATCCATAAACCATCACTAAAGGGGACCCAGGAGATCCACTGCTTGCCCCAATACAAGCACTGTGGAACCTGTATCCTTTGGGGAAACTGCTAGATACTTGTGATCTAGATTGGCCACTGTTGGAAACAGAATACTGGGATTGATGGACCTTGGTCTGACCCAGTATGGCATATCTTATGTTCTTATATTCTCATGCCCTGGTTGTGCAGCCCCACCATGTATGGTAGACCTGAATGTGGGGGGTGTGAGTGATCCCTGCCAACCCTGGCACCCTGTGCCTCTGAGCCCCCAGCGTGGGTTGGCGTGCTGACCTGATGAAGTGTGGGGATAGAGGAAGGAGCACGGAGGGTATGGGTGCATCCTGGCACTGTATGGACAGTATTGTGTGCCATGGCCTGGCACTGTGGCCTGCAAGTGCAGGATGTGCTTGGGTGGTGGGAGGGTGGGGATGAACATGTCTATGGGGGTCACTCTGTCCCATGAATAGCAGGGATGGACATCCTGTTGCGGTTTCCATCCCTGCTATTAGCCATTCCGGCAAAAGCCTCCCTGTACAGCGAAGACATACGTATGGGGAGGTCTAGATGGGGGCAGGAGGGGGGGGATGCTGTGGTGGAGCTAGGGCAGTGCATGGGCAGTCTGCGACCCTGGACATACAAGCCCAGTTTAGAGGGAGGCCCTGTACGGCCGGAGCCATGAATATAGATGGGGAATGTAGCCCACTGCAGAGGTGGAATTGGTCCCCCTGGACATTTGGAGAGCTTGGTGCTGGTATGGCAGAAGCAGATAGGGGGCTGAGTACATTCCCCACAGCCGGACCCTGGCAATGTGAGGCTGGATCGAGGACCTGGCTGTGGGGAATGAGCTAAATGGTGTCAGCTGGCATACATGGCCTGAATGGAGCTGCGGTGCCATGGCGATGGGGCACCATGGCACAGCGGACCCCATTCAGGAGCCTGAATGAGGTAGCCAGGCATGTGGCTGTGCGTGAGAGCTGTGATAAGGAAGCTTATCATAGCTCAGGTAGGAGCTATAGAAAAGATGATGTGACTCTGAACAAGCAACCTGTCAGTTCTGGTAGAAGTAAGGAAACAGAGTTTTCACATAAAAGACTACCAGTCCCAGAATGCACCAGGTTTCCAGCAGCCATGAGAGGGGCTGAAGTGAGAAAATGTGTGTGCAATCAAGAGAGCTATGAGGTAATCCCTAAGCACTCATCTCAAAGGGCAGGGCCTGATTCAACACAGCTGCGCTGTGTTAGGGAGGAGCACACATTAGGACAGAATAAGAATAGAGCTTATTCTACAGATAACAGCTACAGAAACAGCTTCAGGAAAGGAGACAGCAACAGCTACAAGCTCAAGCACCAGCATCACCTGGAGAAACAGAAGCCAAGCCAAGCGGATAGAGAGAGAAGGAAACTCTCTGGAAGGAAGAGAAGAAAGCCCATTGGAAGGTCTGGGAGAGTCCAAGGCAGTACCCATACTGGGAGGTATTCCAAGTGCCAGCAGAGTCCATTGGACTGGAGTCAGCCAGAGGAATGGAATGGCAGAGATAGGAATCACCAGTGGCTACCTGGAAGAGAGAAGACTACACGTGGAAGGGACTTTCAGACCAAGGCCAGAAGGTATGTGAGAGAGGATCCAGTGTCCAGGGATCAAGATTGGAAGGCTGGACATCAGAACTGGATTACATACTGGCCAGGCTATACAGAGAGGAATTATGATAGCAGGAGAGGCTCAGGTATGAACACTGATCCAGACCCTATCTATAATGGTGAATGGCAGCAAGGGAATAAGCATTCTCATGATAGTGCCTTAATGAAAGACTCGTCTGTGCCAATGTATGATAGTGACCCTATGCTGATTGATGAAGGGGGAGATACAGCAGATGAAACTATTAATTACATGGACTGTTCTCTATCTAAATGCTATTGCTAGCTTTCTGTGAGCAAACACATCAGCCATCACAAAGAAACCTAACTTTGTTCTTTATTTCCACTGCAAACAGCTCTTAAAGCAGGATTTGGGTTCACACAGTAGCAGCCAGCCAGCTAAAGGGTTTCAGCTGGTCAATTGATAGTAATTAAAGCTGCACCTGATTGTGTGTGTGAGCAAGGGAGAATCACTGCTGGGATCTGCGTGGAAAATAAGCAGAAGTTAACCTAACAAGCAAAGTTTATTCATTTCTTTGTGCCTTTTTATTTGGTAATTATTTGCTAAGAAAACATTAGCTAATTGCCTGACAAGTTGAAGGTTGTTTTCTGGTTTGCTTTGTGACTTTATGTTATCCATTTAAACACTGCAAGCAAGTAACCTCATTTATATTGCTTCCAAGCATATTTGTGCTGGGTGAATTAAACCCCATCAATAAAAGAAGTATTTTATTGGCCTTACCACTGGTATCACAACTCAATTATTGTCTTCAGCTGTGTTTGGGAGTGAAAGAACTACATTACCCACAATACCTTGCAAGAATCATATGAATATATGCATCATCAAGATTGTGTAAGTTCTCACCCTAGGCAGCCGTCTGACAGAGCCAATCAGAAATGGGGCCAGGCCGCGTGCTCAGGCCGTAGCCCTAATTCCGATCCCACAGGCACATCCAGTCCCATGGTTGCAGATTTGAGTCTACCTCTGGGGGTCTCGATTCCAACTGTCCACACGGGGCTAGATTGGGAGCTCGAATGTGGGTAGGGAATGTGACCCTGGTCCCGCAGGGACAGGGGTGGGCATGCATTTTTATTTATTTATTTAAAAGGATTTGTATCCCACCTTATCCTAAAATCAAGGCGGTTTTCACATCAAATGATTCAAGTTTGTGGTAGGGTGGGGGAGGTGGATTGTGGTGCACCCTATGCTGGGGCACATGAATGGTAGGCTGCAAGGGAGGTATGAGCAGATGGGTGTGATGGCCACCATAGGGGGTGCTAGACAGCCCAGCAGGTGGTGGCCACAGGAATGGTGCCAGGGTTGGTGGCCAGTAGGGGGTGCATACATGGGATGCAATGGGACCAGGAGCGAGTGCATGTGGCATGTGCATAGGGAGCATACAGCACCCGCCCATCCCATTCTGCAGCATTCAGGCACCCTGGGGGCATAGGCAGGTGTGTGTGGCCCTGGGGGTCTGGTCAGTGCCCACCCCAGTATGCAGTGCCATGGTGCAGGGCACATGTGGTACAGTCACACATCACCTGTGCTGGCGAGTTCTCACACCCATGTCCAGGCAGGGCCATGTCAGATGTCTGCATCCATCAGCTTGTGGTGCCCATGTGGGTCAGTGCCCCAGGGCCCTAGACCTGTAACGGGCCCCTGCCACATATGCATGTACTGAACAAACCCTGCCCGCCCCCTTTCCATGCCCACCCAGACCCTCCCCCCAGCAGCCCAACCACCCTGACCCTCCCCCCAGCACACCCACCCCGGGGAGGCAGGCTTACCTCATGCGAAGTGTGTCTTCAGGAGATCGAGTCATGCTGCCACACCCCTCTGGTATGCTGCACCATGTGCCTGCTGTGGTGCCACATCATCATCATCCTCTTCCTCTGGCATGTCCTCTGCCACATTGGGCTCTGGCTGCCTCCTAAGAAGGGCATGATTGTGCAGCATGCAGCAGAAGAGGAAAATCCTGCACACCTTTGAGGACTCATGGAGCAGATTGCCACCAGACCATTCCATCATTTTTTAAAAAAAAGAGAACTCAATAAACATTCTCAAAAATAGACGTTTGTTACTTAGCTGATTCGAAGAACTAGAGCACAACGTGCACGTTTCGGGTTGAACACCGTTTCAAGTGCTAACATGTCATGTGAAAATCCTTAATAGGACTGTGTGAAACAGCTGTTTCTTAAGAGGACATAACTTATGTGAATGCTCTAGTTCTTCGAATCAGCTAAGTAACAAACGTCTATTTTTGAGAATGTTTATTGAGTTCTCTTTTTTTAAAAAAATGATTAAATAGGATATAACCGTGTGGAGAGCATGGTTTTCAGTCCATGTCCCTTTCCGGTATTATCCAACAAAAAAAGTTGAGTGAGTTTCATAGGGGATTTGGTGATATAATTTCTTTTGGAGAGATCATTTGGATATCACTAATTTGGGGGCTTTTTTGTTCGACCAGACCATTCCAAGCATTGGAACTGACTCTTGTGATAAGGAAGCTTATCATAGCTCAGGAAGAAGCAATAGTAAAGGTGAAGTGACTCTGAACAAGCAACCTGTCAGTTCTGGTAGAAATAAGAAAACAGAATTTTTCCATAAAAGACTACCAGTCCCAGAATGCACCAGGTTTCCAACAGCCATTAGAGGAGCTGAAATGGGGAAACGTGTGTTCAATCAAGAGGGCTATGAGGTAATCCCCAAGCACTCATCCCAAAGGGCAGGGCCTGATTCAGCACAGCTGTGCTGTGCTAGGGTGGAGCACTCGTCTAAGCAGAATAAAGGTAGAGTTTATTCTACAGAGAATCATCTCCATGAGCTTCATCATCTGGAGGATCATCAGAAGCAGAAGCCAGAGCGGACGGACAGAGAGGGCAAGAAACCCTTTGGAAGAAAGAAGAGAAAAGCTTTTGGGAGGTCTAAAGGAGTCCAGAGCAGTACGTATACTGGAAGGCATTCCAAAGGCAAGCTTACACCATTGGACTGGTGAAAGCCAGAGGAATGGTGCTGCAGAGCTAGGAATCTCCAGACGGTACCTGTGAGGGAGACGGCTGCACGTGGAAGGGACCCTAAGACCCGTGCCAGAAGGTATGTGAAGAGAGAACCAGTGTCCAGGGATCTGGATTGGAAGGCTGGACATAAGAACTGGACTACATACTGGCCAGGCTATTTAGAGAGGAACTCTAACAGCAATGGAAGCTCAGGTATGAACACTGATCTATGCCCTAGCTATACCCTTGAAAGACAGCAGGGAAACAAGTATTCTCCTGAAAGTGCTCCATTGAGAAATTCCTCTGTGCCAATCCATGATTTTGAACCCATGATTGTTGAAGAAGGGGGAGAGGTGGTAGATACAGGCTGTGAATACATGGATTGCTCTCTGTCTAAACTCCTTTGGTAATTTACTGTTACAAAGTACAACAACCATCACAAAGAAATACAAACTTGTTCTTTAATTTACTCAGAAAAGCTCCTGAGTAGGATTTGAGCCACGCAGTAGAAAGTAAGCCAGCTAAGGGGTTTCAGCTGGATAACTGCTAGCAATTGAGCCTTACCTAATTGCTTGTGAGCTCTGAGGAAATCACTTCTGAGTCTATGTGTGAAGATATAAGAAGTTAACCTGAAAAGAACAGTTTTTCCCTACTTTGTGGGTTTTGTTTGTTGATTAAAGCACTGCTAAGAAAATATTAGCTAGAGCCTACAGAAAAGACCATTCTGTTACCATCCTGGTCTTTATTCTTTTGCTTTGATTGCCTGACAAGTTCAGCTGTTGTTTTCCTGATTTTGTTTTTCTAAGTTTAACACTGAAAGCAAGTATCCTGTTCTTTGTGCTACCAAGCATATCTGTGTTGGGAGAAATAACCCCATAAATAAATATCTTATTGGCTTTACACTCAAGCACAACTAATTATTGTGAACGGCTGTGTCTGGTGTGAATGGACTACATTTCCCACAATCCCTTGCAAATCATATTAGTATATGCCTTTGCCAAGACTGTAAACATTCTCACCCAGGCATCCGTCTGACACTCTTCAGTAGGCTGAATGTCCGCTCGATGACAAAGCGTATCTGCTGGTGTGCCTGGTTGTATCTCCGCTGCTCAAGTATGAGTATTCTAGCGATTGGGGTTATCAGCCAGTATCAAAGTAGGTAGACTCTGTCGTCTGCAGGGTTGGGGGGGAAGGTACAAACAGGGTCAGTCCATCACATGAATGGTGGAGATGGATGTCCTGTTGTGACGTCCATTGCTGATATCCACCCCCCCCCCACCAGCCTAGGCCACATCCTCCCCATACAAACAGCTGGTATGTACACAGGGGCCTAGATGGGAGCAGGAGGGGGAAATCCAGAGGTGGGGTGGAGCATGGGTTGTCTGTGACCACAGACATACAGGGTTGTTTCAGAGGTCAGCCCTGTATGTCCAGGGCCCTGCATCTTCACAGTGGTCATATACGTCCTGGAAGGTAGCCATTGTCCCCCTGGGTAGAGTGGGGTTGCAGCCCAGGACCCAGAAACACAGGTGAGGGGGTGCAGGGGCTCCACACGAGCCAACCCAGGCCTTGGCAGGATGGATTGGGGGTCAGGCTGCAGTGACAAATGGGGCTAGGTCGGTAGCCATGGATCATGGGCAGGAATGGTGCCGCAGTGCCATGGCGATGGAGCACCATGGCACTGCGGCTTCATGCAGGGGCCTGGCTGAGGCAGCCCAGTATGTGGCTGGGCATGCAGGCTGCCCAGGGCGGGGCACAGCCTGCACGTCCTGCAGGTGCATTGGTACCCCTTGGGGAGGGTACTAGGTGCTACCACTGCATGCCCCGATTCTGACTCCCCCCAGGATCAGGTCCTGCATGTCAATGTTGGCCTCCACAGGACCAGTGTGTCACATGTGGGAACGGGTAGGTACCTGTGAGCTGTGGTGACCACTATTAGAAACAGTGTACTGGGACCTACCGGTCCCTGGTCTGACCCAGTATGGCATATCATATGTTTCTATGTTCATACCTCCACACCCACCCTGCCCAACATGCATGTGTGCCCTCCCTGTGCCAGACTACTCATGCCTATGCAGGGTGGTGTGCCCATGCAGTACATCCCACCCATTGGTGATGTGCATGCTGTGCTGATGTGCACTCATCGATATGCTCACATGTCACAGGTGTGCGGCCCCCCATGCAGGCATATGATGGTGGTGGTGGTGCAATCAGTGCCCCTGACCATTGCTGTGTATCCCACACCCATGCACATCTCCACAGTGGCTATGGCTGGCCAGCATGCACATGGCAACCCATGCCCCTGTGCCACATGGTGACCCGCATGCATGTGTGCATTCCTCTGTGCTGTCTCAACTTACCCAGCAGCCAGCCACTGGTGATGGCACCACTCTCGAAGGCCTCATGTATGCCCAACTGGGCCAGGATGTAGGCATCATGGCATGCCCCAGGAAAGCATGCCACGACATCGGTGATCATCATATCAGCATTGCAGCTGATCTGCATATTCAGCGAGTGGTAGGCCTTCAAGTTGTGATATGCAACCTCGTGGTGGATAGAGGGCCACATGTGTGCAGTGAATTGCACCAAGAACAGCTGGAAAGCCAGCAACCTCATTGAACTGCAGCATGACCCATTGCTGCTGGTGTGGGGCATGCGGGAAGGAGATGTACTGCGCAATGTGTGCCACAAAGGGTGTCCAGGACCCTGGTGATGCACCGTGGCACAACTGCCTGGCTAAGGCCTACTGCCATTGCCAACAACAGCTGGAAGGAACCTGTTCCCAGGAAGGTGAGGGCCGTGAGCACCCTCACGTGGATGGGAACTGTGTCCTGTCTATATGCGCACGGTGCCAGGTCTGCCTGCAGCTCCAGGCACAGATTGTAGATAGCAGCATGATCGAACCTGTAGTGGGTCATGCAGCGCTCATCACTCAGGCCTAGGTACTGGCAGCTCAGCCTGGGTATGCTGGTATATGGGTGATGCCGTCTGGCCCTCCAGCATTCACGCTCTGCACATACAAGCAGGGCTATGGCAAGCCATGTGGATGTCTCATGTGTTTAACTGCAACAGCATCTGACACCTGTGAGGGGAGGCAAGAGATCAGGCCATGTGTAATATATGTGTGGGTGCCACTGCCCACAGTGCCTGTCCGGCACATCTGGGCACCCACATAGCTGGGTGGGCAGGTGATGCACCCACCACAAGTCCAGCGGGTGCTAGGTGATCCCACAGGGGCAGGGTTGCAGCATGGGGGGTGGACATCCAGGATGCAACATGGTACAGGCACCCCTGACATCCAGTCCATTAACCAGCTTGCCTCGCCTCTCCTACATGGGACCACAGTACCATGGCTATATGCATGGGTGGCGCTTCTTGGAAGACCCCAGCCACTTGCATTCCCTGTGGTCTGACCCCCAGTTGGTCCTGTGGGGCACAGGGCCAGACAGAAGTGAATCCCCTGCATACCCTCACCTGCCTATCCTGACCTGGGACGTCCACCATCCTCCATCCAAAGGGACATATCCCCACCTCCATGGTGTGTTACATTCTCCGTGCAGAGCATAGACCTGGACATATAGAGCTGACCTTGGGTCCTGCCCTGTATGTCCATGGTCTTGCGGCACCCCCAACACACACTTGCCCCACCTGTGGCCTGCACACAGAGCTCCCCACACAAGTAATGCCACCTTGCAGGGGGCTCTGTTTCCCCATTGCCAGCTGCACACATTGGACATCATGTTCACTTGGCCTGACCCACTATTCTCTGAACAGAATAGACCCCTTGGCCTCCACATCAGCTACTCAGGGGTAGTAGCTGCGTGGGACCATCACCCAGGGGTGTGGTGGTGAGGTGGACAGGTCACACCTGCAGGGTGGCATGGGACGGGCATAGCTGCTCCTCCAGGGGGGCCAATTGGACCATGGCACCTGACACTGGGGGTGTGTGCCTGTTGACCATATGGCCTTTCACTGTCCCTTGCTTCTGTGTCTGTTAAATGGAGCAGTGGGTGTTGTGCAGTGGCACCATTGGCCTACATTTCCCATTCCTATCAACTGTGCGCAGCTTTTGTCGCCATCCTCCCTCTCACCTTCCTTCCTTAGTGTACCTTTAGGTATATCGCCTCTCCTGCAGTTCACTCTCCTGCAACACTGTCACAGTCCCTGATGGGTGCTATAAACCAGTCACCTCACAGATCCCTGTCTACATCTACACAGTCTGCCCTCACTGTATTCTTGGGGGGACACTGTCACACCATGTTGACATGGCTCTGGCAGACATTGTACATCAGACTCACATGGTACCTACTTGTGTGTGGACAATGGGTTATGGAATCCACAGATGTGCATTTATAAGTCAGGTTAGCACCTTAGTACTGTCACCATTGGATCTGACCATTGAAAGGGTGCAGGCCTAGCTGTGGATGCAGTTTATATCTGCTGGGCACACCTAGGTGTTCCTGCACGTATGGCTGTGGACATATTCTATGCTGTCTGTATGTCTATGTATCAATGTACACACGGAATATCCCATATTCTGTGCACCAGTATGTCTACACCACTACACATCTACCCATCATAGGATGTACATCACATCCGTAGTCACGCCCCATGGTTTAGATGTCTTCCTCTGCTACTGAGTTGGTTTAGATGTGTTTCTGAGCTGCTGCTTCCGTGTTTGGGGGATTTCCTGTGCAAATGTGAATTCAGCAATGGTCCCCCAAGATCTCAACATGGAAACAAACCTTCAGCAATGGCGAACTGACCCCTCATACAGGCAGTGCTTAGTGACTTTGCTGCCCTGATTTATTTTATTTATTTAGTTGCATTTATATCCCGCTTTTCACTGGGTCAAAGTGGTTGGGGGATACATTTAACACGAGGGGATATGAGACACATACACTATACAGGCAACATGGGCAATGGAGGGTTAAGTGGCTTGCCCAAGACCACAAGGAGCACCTGTGGGACTAGAAACCCCAGTCCTTCCAGCCCAAGGTTGCTGTCCTCTAGTGGGATTTGAACACTGACCTTCCAGCCTGTGGTACCTTGCCCCAACCACTAGGCCACTCCTCCCTGATGGGCATAGAAGAGTGCAAGCTGAGTGCCTATGAGCGGCAGTGGTAGTGGTTGGCCATATGTCGCATACTTAATGCCAAACACAACAACCACTATGAGATTGAGGACTTGAAGTGGAAGTGGCAGCAGATGCCCCAGGAAACATAAGAACATAAGATATGCCATACTGGGTCAGACCAAGGTCCATCAAGCCCAGTATCCTGTTTCCAACAGTGGCCAATCTGGTCATACGTATCTAGCAGTTTCCCCAAAGCTTGTACTGGGTCAAGCATTGATATCCTGGGTCCCTTCATAATAATGGTTTATGGACCTTTCTTCCAGGAACTTGTCCACACCTTTTTTAAACCTAGCTACACTAACAGCCTTTACTACATCCTCTGGTAACAAATTCCAGAGTTTGATTACACGTTGAGTGAAAAAATATTTTCTTTTATTAGTCTTAAATAGTTTACCCTGTAGCGTCATTGCATGTCCCCTAGTTTTTCTATATTCTGATAATGTAAACAATTGATCTAGGTTTACATGTTCCACTCCGTTCATTAATTTATAGACTTCTATCATCTCTCCCCTCAGCCATCTCTTTTCCAGGTTGAAGAGCCCTAACCTTTTTAGCCTTTCTTCATAGGAGTATCCTTCCATCCCCTTTACCATTTTGGTGGCTCTTCCCTCAATCTTTTCTAATAACGCTATTTCCTTTTTAAGATACGGCGACCAGAATTGCATACAATATTCAAGGTGCGGTCTCACAATGGAACGATATAGAGGCATTATAATATCTTTTGTTTTATTTTATTGTACAAAGGCACACAGTGAGGGTCCAGATAGTCAAGGCCACAACTGGATGACCGACCTGGAGAGGCGGGTCCTGGCAACAGTTGACTCTGCTACATTGGAGGGTGTCAGTGACCTGGACACCACAAGGATGGCAGGGGACAGGGGTACATACATGATTTATCATCAACCTGTTATATGGCCTCTCTCTACACCCTGCATCTCTGGTTTTGGGCCACCTTCCACAGCACCTTTTACATGTCCCCCCTCGGGGTGTGCATTGGGCATGCTTGGCCATATCATACTGCCTCCTTTCCCTCTGATACCTCTGTGCGAGGTTCTGTGGTTGCGGTCTGTACTATAGTGCATGTTGCAGTTTCTGCTGTGCCCACATATCTGCACTTCTGTGTCTCTGGGTCCTTCTCCCTACACCTCAGCATGGGTAAGTGTGCACACTGCTGCATGCATCCGTAATGGTTTGATCAATCTTGCTTCTCCCAACAGGTGCCGATGCTGTTTCAGGACATAGCACTTCTCCCTTGTCAGCCATGCCACCAGCCGCTCCTCTACTGCCCCAGTGACTTGAGTGGGCTGCAACCTCTGTGGCGCCAGTAGAGACAGTCAGATTGCACCCAGGCAGCCCTAGTGACATGTCCACAGGACCTGCTGATACCACATCAGAGGATGGGGAGGGCCACGGCCCAGCATCACCAGAGTCACCAGGGCAGCCGGGAGGGGCCATGTACAGGAAGCAGCCATGGCAACACATATCTGTGCTGCTGCTTGCATGCAATGAGGCACATGCACATGAAGCTGGAGCTCTTTCGCCAGTGTATCTCACTCTAGAAGCAGCCTCTGGCCCTCCAGGAGCAGCAGCTGGCTGCAGCATCCAAGCTTGATGCCTCCATAGGACACCTTGGAGCAAACATTGTGACTTTTGTCACCCAGCTAGGCAGGTCACAGGGTGCACCTGACCCCATCACCACTCCTGGGCTGCCATCTGCGGCCACCAGGCCTGTCACCACCTCTGCCACAGTTCACTGCTGCTGTGTCACCTGCACATGCTCCTGTGCCTACTGCCATGCCTTCCACCAGCAGGGTGTCCATACACACCACTGCATGAGTGGCATCAGCTGGGGGTGCATTGCCAGGGGGCAGTCCCAAATCCTGGGTCCTGTGCCTCAGGGTAAGGGGCCACCTATGGTGTCCCCCCCTTTCCATTGAACTCAGGGGGGGCACAGTGGGGACATGAGCATCAGCAGCTCATCCTCAGAGGGCACATCTCCCTCCCCTCCAGCACATATGTCAGTGCTGTGGGCCAGCAGGGTGGCCTCAAGGTGGAGGAGGGCAAGGGGGGACAATACTAGTCCTGGCCCAATGTCTGGATGGATATGCCTGGGGTGTGCTTTCTCTGGGTTTCTGTGGGTGGAGTTTGTGGGGGGTGGGTGGGGTGGTGTGCAATGGGCTGTGGTGGGTCACATGAGTATGTGGTGTGGGCAGTGTTGTGTTGTGCTGTGGGGTGTCATATGGGTGGGGGGTCATATGCGGGATGGCATGGTTTGTGTAGGCCTGTGTAGGTGGTGTATGCTCTGTATATTTGTATCTCTGCTATTTGCACTTCAATACACACTTTGGTTCATCATCTGCCTGTCTCCTTTTGCAGCATTCACCTGGGACATGCTTATTTGTGTCTGTTGCCATGGTGCCTGCACCTTGCCTGTACTCTGGTCTTTTGTCTATCTCCTGCCCTTATTCCATGTTGCTTTTGGTTGAATTTGCACGTCTAGGCTCTGGCTGCCACACATCACGACCATGCAGAGAATACCACTTGGACGTCGATGCTGATGGCCATGCCCAGGTCCCACCCCTCTTCTGGATGTTTAGGGTTCCACGTTCATGTGGCCTGTGCGTGTACATTGTTTCCATTTCAGAATATGGCTTTCAACATCGACGACATTTACACATCTATACGGCACGTCCATGCACCTTTTTTGTGGTTCGGAATGACCCCCATAGTCAATTTAAAGACCAGGGGCTATGCTGTGGTGGCTATGATATCTAGAAATGTCATGTTGGCTTGCCACTCTCTATACCTAGCTTGCCCCACTAATATCTCTTAAATATTTCTGTCTAGAGGCGCCATTAGGAAATGATGCCAGGAACTGGAATTAATTGACAGAGAATGGCCTGCACTCTGGTTGTGCCGGCATTATAACTTTTATATGAGGGCGTATGGTAGCAGTAATCTAGGGTTAGCGTTATTAAGGATATGGTAAATTTGTCAATCAAATAAGAGTTGCAAAAGGTCTCTCTCTCTCAGATTTTCTTATTTGTAGACCAAAGTCATCTGGTATCTGTCCTAATATTTTTGTGATGGAAAGAATTGAACTGCAAAGTTCAGAATGTGTTGAGATATATGCTGGTAAGCCAGACTGGTTTAACCTATTGCCTAGGTTTGAGCTTTATGATCAAATTATTTTGTTATTGCCTGGCCTAGAACCTGCCTAAGAAAGGGAAGAAGCTTTATTATACAGGTAAGCTGGAGGCTCCTTTTAAGGGAGTATAGTATCAGCATGTCACATGTGCAGGCTATGACGAAAAATGCTCTTAAAAATATTTTATTGATCTCATCTCAAGTTTATATATATGTGCTTTTACAGATAGAGTTGAAAAGATTTTTTTCAAAAGTGTACTGTATTACACTTTCATTAGACATTGATGGACTCTTTCCAGGTCTCTCCATTTTTTTTTAAACAATGCTGTGATTTTGCCATGGGCAATTCCTAATTACAGTTAAATATCTTGGCACATGCTGTGTTGCCAGGTGGTTGAAAATAATATTTTTTCTATTCTTTTTTTCACTCTTTTCTCACATCCCACACCCTAAACTCTATATTCCCCAACCCCCCCCACCCCCATTCCTGCAGCAGCATCATAACCAGCACCACCCCACTACTATGATATATCAAGCATGTTATTTTGTTTATATCTCCTAGATGAACAAGGGAGTAAATTGAGAGGCAATGTCAGGAAATACTTTTTCACTGAAAGGGTGGTGGATGCTTGGAATGCCCTCCCGATGGAAGTGGGGGGGGGGGGGGCAAACACAGTGATGGAGTTCAAAGTGGCATGGGACAGACACAGTGGATCACTTTACAGCAAAGGGTTTAAATCAAAATAAACTTAACTATCTAATTTTTCAGCAAACAGGGCTGTCCTACACGGAGCAGTGGGTTCACCCCTAAACAAAGACATGGGGAAGGTTGACCTGCATGGAGCGGCAGGTGCATCTACTCTTGCCATCTTACTGGGCAGACTAGATGGACCATACTGGTCCTTATCTGCCATCATTTACTATATTACTATAATATGCAGCATTCTCTATTTGGTGGGCAATACCTCACAAAAGTGCCAGATTAGTGAAATAATAGAGTTACTGGCTTGTTGAGATATAGAGGTCCAGGTGCTGGGTATCCATTTCATACTGAGATCCAATCCCCATTTTTGTCTTAAGTTTTGCTTAGTGAGACTGCACTGGAGCATGAACTTTGGAGGCCACGAAAGGAATTGGCCTCTTATGCATCTGTTCCACTTTCAGTCCAACAGATGGAATATTGAAAAGCTATGCAGTCTTCACTGGACCTCTAGAAGTGAGAATTGCCTGTATGATACTTTCTGCCTGTTTGGCCCAAAGTACAAGAGACCTGTAGGGAAGGGAGCAAAACTGAGCCATACCTTACTTTAAAATTAAGATCTGTAAAGAGTTCCATATGCTAAGGATTGAATCACGGTTTTATCCTGTATTTCTGTGCACTCATAGCCCTCTGTTTAATATTCCATATATAAAATGGAGTAAAACCAAGACTAATTCAGCCTCTCTCTCATGACTGGAAGTATCTGGTAGCCTCATTTTAAATTTAATCTAGAACCATTTGAACTCAGTTCTTCACGAAAGAATTACAATCTACATTAAAGAAAATAAGAATTCTGTAGTGGACAGTCTTAAAATACATATGTAAAATAGTAATACCACACTTGTATAACCCTCACTTGGTTTGCAGCTTGTCGTGCTGTGAGGGCTTGTGTGCATCAGTGATGCTGAGAGCTAAACTATCGGTAGTTTAACTACTGGCAGGGTCTCCCAAGATGGACAGGTCTCAGCTGAGATGCCAGACCAAGACAAACCACCCATCTGGGCAGCAGCAGAATGGGATAGTGTTGACGGCGGAGGATCACATTTCTGTGACAACGGCAACAACACCAAACTTAAACTGCGTGGAAGAAAGGCCCGGCAATCTACTTCTGTATCTTGCCATGAAAACCCAATGGATAGTTACAACAAAACAAATTGTGCTGTAGTGCTGGAAGATGAGACCCCCAGGTTGGAAGGCACTCAACTAGCTACTGGGGAAGAGCTGAAGACTTTTCAGAGTAAAGCCAGCATTTATGATGTGGTTGGATCAAAGCCCTCGGGACGTCTGACTGCTGATGTAGCTACGCATGAAATGAGAGTCAGAAGCTGTAAAGATGTCTTACGCATTGGAACATGGAACGTACGAAGCATGAACCAAGGGAAGTTGGAGGTGGTCAAGAATGAAATGGAACGTGTACAACTTGATCTGTTGGGTGTCAGCGAACTGAAATGTACTGGCATCGGGCACTTTGCATCAGATGATCACATGGTCTACTATGCTGGAAATGAAAGACAAAGAAGAAATGGTGTTGCATTTATAATAAAGAAGAAACTTGCAAGAACTGTAATGAAATACAATGCAGTCAGCGAACGCTTAATCTCTATTCGTCTACGAGGAATGCCTATCAACACAACTATAATTCAAGTATATGCCCCAACAACAGCTGCAGAAGAGAATGAAATTGAAGAGTTCTATGAACAAGTACAAGCTGAAATTGACAGAACATGCAAACAGGATATCTTGATAGTCATGGGTGATTGGAACGCAAAGGTTGGCAACAAAGAAGAAGACAAAGTAGTTGGAAAATATGGACTTGGCAACAGAAATGAAGCTGGAGAAAGACTGATAGAATTCTGCAAGGCCAACGATCTATTCATCTCAAACACCTTCCAGCAACACAAGCGGCGACTGTACACATGGACTTCACCCAATGGATTGTATAAAAATCAAATTGACTACATCTGTGGAAGTCAACGATGGAAAAGCTCTATAACATCAACAAAGACAAAACCTGGAGCTGACTGTGGTACAGATCATCAACTACTAGTATGCAAACTCAAGCTAAAGCTGAAAAAGAGCAAACCACTCATGAATGCAGCAAAATATGACCTTGAGAATATACCACTGGAATTTAAAGACTGCCTGCAAAATCGATTTGCTGCTTTAGATACAAATGATAGAGTTCCAGAAGAGTTATGGAATGACATCAAGAAGGTTGTGTTGGAAGAAAGCGAGAAGTCTCTACAAAAGGTAAAAAAGTAAAAACGGCCAAAATGGATGACGGAAGAAACTCTGAAAATTGCCCAGAAACGCAGAGAAGCTAAAGCCAGAGGAGAAAGAAAGACAATCACAGAACTCAACAGAGATTTCCAACGTGCAGCAAGACAGGACAAGGAAAAGTACTACAATGACGCATGCAAGGAAATAGAAGCAGAAACTATTAGAGGAAGAACAAGATCAGCTTTCCTAAAGCTACGAGAGTTAAAGAAAAAGTTCCAGCCTCGAATTGGAATGTTACAAGATGCTCAAGATTCTATGTTGAATGATGCTGAGAAGATCAAGAAAAGATGGAAGGAATATACAGAGTTTTTATATGATAAAGATCAAGTGGACCAACAGCCGTTTCATCCTGTACCTTATGATCTGGAACCATTGGTGATGAAAGAAGAAGTTGAAGCAGCATTGAAAGCCTTATCAAAGAACAAAGCACCAGGCATTGATTGCATTCCCATAGAGGTATTACAGCAATCTGATGCAGCTGTTACCATACTTACAAGGCTCTGCCAAGAAATATGGAAGACAGCATCATGGCCAACTGACTGGAAAAGATCTGTGTTTATACCAATACTAAAGAAAGGTGATCCAACTGACTGTGGAAATTATCGCACAATCGTTCTGATCCCACATGCCAGCAAGATTCTACTGAAGATTATTCAAAAGAGACTACAATCATACCTGGAACAAGAACTACCTGAAGTGCAAGCAGGGTTCAGAAAAGGGTGAGGAACGAGAGACATCATTGCGGATGTGAGATGGATCCTTGAAAAGACTAAAGAATACCAAAAGGATATCTATTTGTGCTTTATTGACTATAGCAAAGCTTTTGACGGTGTAAACCATGAGAAACTCTGGGCCACATTAAGAAGCATGGGTATACCAGAACACCTGATCGTTCTCTTGCACAATCTGTACATTGATCAAGAAGCAACAGTTCGAACAGAACAAGGAGAAACAGAATGGTTTAAAATAAGCAAAGGTGTAAGACAAGGCTGCATACTTTCCCCCTACCTGTTTAATTTATATGCAGAACAAATCATCAGAGAAGCAGGATTGTATGAAGACAACAGAGGTGTGAAGATTGGTGGAAGACTCATCAACAACCTTCGCTATGCTGATGATGCCACATTACTGGCGGAAAGTGAAGATGATCTGAAACATTTGCTTCTCACAATCAAAGAACATAGTCTCAAAATGGGCCTGCACCTTAATGTAAAGAAGACAAAGATCATGACAACTGGCATAATCAACAGGTTCATCGTCGAAGGAGAAGAAATTGAAATCGTGAATAACTTTAACCTACTTGGATCAACTATCAATAAAGAAGCAACAAGCAGTCAAGAAATCAGACGACGCATTGCTCTTGGCAGAATGGCTATGAAAGACCTAGATAAGATTCTCAAGAGCAGAGATGTCTCTCTCCATACAAAGATTCGACTTGTTCAAGCCATGGTATTTTCAATAACATCATATGGATGTGAAAGCTGGACAGTGAAAAAGATAGGAAGAAAATTGATGCCTTTGAATTATGGTGCTGGCGGCGAATACTGTGTATACCATGGACTGCCCGAAGAACAAACCAGTCTGTACTAGAGGAGATCAAACTTAAGCTTTCTTTAGAAGCTCAGATGACAAGACTTCGACTTTCATACTTTGGACACATCATGCGGAGAGAGAGATCATTAGAGAAAGACATCATGCTTGGCAAGATAGAAGGTCAACGCAAAAGAGGAAGGCCAGCAATGAGATGGATCGATACAATAACAGCAGGTACGGGTACCAGTCTGTCAACAATAAGCCGCCTGACTGAAGCCTGAACACAATTTAGGATAGCTATCCAGAGGGTCGCCATGAGTTGACTCCGACTCGACGGCACTTAACAACAACAACATAACACTGAAAATTAAACTTTTAAGTTATTATTGTTGAAATGTATTGCATGACTCTATTGAATATCTAATGATATCCCTTTGAAGCAGCTAGAAAATCAAATGATGCTGTATCTAATTCTAATTGGCCCATATTGGTAATGATGTCACAGATAACATGGGTTAAGAGGAAGATTGAAAGCAGCAGTGATTTAAATTTTGGCATTTTAACACAGTGTATACATATCTATCTTGTGGATAATCCTGAACATCAGACCAGTTAGGTGTGTGGTGAGGACAGGGTTGAGAGGCAACTTTGCAGCTCATGTGGTCAGTAGGAAATTCTAAGGCAGCTGTTCTAAAAATTTGAAAAGTAAATGTGAAGTGATTACTTTGTGTAGAGCATAATTGAATATAGTCATGTGGCCTGCTGGAATACTAATGACTGTACTATGAGCTGGGGAGAGAGACACTATGGTGTAATTCAGCTGACTTTGAGTTTCTTGTCTATGGGGACTTAGTGGTCTTTTAAATACATTGCTGAGAGCATGCCCAGGGAGGTGAAGAGGGGAGGACCAACTACCACTGCATAATCAGTACCCAAGCAGAACCAGTACTTCTCTTTTTCAAGCTATGCATCTAGATCAGTTCTTCTCCCCATAATGAATATGTATGAGATAAATCTGCTTATATGCAAACTTGTCATTCATATTCATTGTGGTGATCCTTAAACCCTTACTGGGAAGGTGTGCCTCCAGGATATGGTTAAGAAGCACTGATCTAGATAAATAGGTATTTACCCATATAAATTAGCTGTTTGAAAGTGTCCCAGTTTGCCTGGATAAGCGTAAGTGCTGGATTCCATAGCAGGCACGTGCACATTTTCAACAAGCAGAAGAGAGGCATTTCCTGGTGCAGGCTATGGAAACAGTGCTCCTGATATTCAGCTCTCCCAACCAGCACATAACGTTAAGTGGTGGCACCGGTGCATAATTTTATCCATTTATTCAGCAGTGCTATCTGTTTAATTAGTCCCCATAAAGCATTATTGAAGTGGACTGGGGAAATCCACTGCTTACCCCTGGGATAAGCAACATGGAATCTCTGTACCCTTTGGAAACCTGTCAGGTACTTGCTTTTGTTGGAAACAGGATACTGGGCTTGATGGATCTTTGGTCTGATCCGGTATGGCATACCTTATGCTTTTATGTATACATATTTGGATCTTGAAATCTGCCACACTATGATTATAAATCATTTCATTAGCTGCCCTCTGGCCTGATTCCATCCTGGTTCTAGTCCCCTGAATCTGCAGTTAACGGGCAACCTAGTTACCAACTTTACTGGCCACAGTGGCTTTGTTTGACGTACTATTTGTTTCAGGGAAGCACTGGTTTGTTAGCTGTAATGAAGTTCCAGCATCAGACCATTGTTTGGATAAAATTGTTAATAGGCACTCATGATTTCCTTTTTATAAGATGACAATTTCCATTCTTGAGATATAGAAATGATAGCAGCACATTAGCTTATCAAAAGTAAAATTAGTTGAAAGGAAATCAGCATAATAGGTAGTAATGCCACCTTCAAAGGGCTAACAATGCTTCAGAGATGGAAGCTTTCAGGCATACATAAATCTCAAAAGCATGTAGCTTAAAACATTCATTAGCCCTATGTGGGTATTCTCTTTATCCATCGCTGGTTCTATTCTCAATTTAAATTAGCTTTGGTAAGGCTCAGGCCACCCTCTCACCAGCAGATGTCCCCACATGACTCCAAACTGGCCCTTTCTTAATGAAGTAATACCTTACTTCAGCACCCTCCTTTGACTGCAAGGAACTGTCTTCAAAAGAAAACAGGTCTAGCAGTTTCCAACTCAGTAGCGAAGAGGCACTCTGTTTTTGTTTCGCAGCCATATAGCCCAAAGTGAAATATTAAAGAAGGGTAATTGCTAGTTACTTGACATAATAATGTAGCTATTTGGCTTCTAGTGTCATTTCTCTTGTTTCCTGGCCTCGAATTGGAATGCCATTCATGCAGTTACAGACTGCGCCAGCACGCACATTCCAGCAGAGAGAAGAAAGATGGGACACGAGAGCTGGTTTGATAATTCAGTTGGAAGAAAAACTCTGCTTTTCTCATACAGATATTGTTTACTCTTCCGAGGAGTCTATGAAATGTAAGCTGTGTGTTTCTGGAAATAGTGTTGCTGGGATTTTTTTTTTTTTTTTTAACAACCACCACAACCATCATAGTAAAATTAGGATGAAAATGCTGAATGGTGGAGGCTTTTGCAAAATAGGTATAAGGCTGTGGGAAAACTATGGGCCTGATATTAAAAGAGATTAACTTGCTAGCAGACCTGTTAATCATATTAATCCCCTTGGACAGGCTGTTTAGTAGTAGAGGAGTAGCCTAGTAGTTAGAGCAACTGCCTAGTATCCAGAGGATCAAGGGTTTGATTCCCACTGGCACTCCTTGTGAACTTGGGCAAGTCACTTAGCCATGGCCTTTCTTCCAAAGCACTTCATAACCTGATTTCTCCAAGGTTACAAGCAATATTGGGAAGCAGAAAGAGGTTCCACCTAGGGAGGGAAAAATGATCTGTATTGAAATAAAGAATAGATGGCAATGAGAGCCCTGAGAATTCTTCAGTCATGATCTTAGGCATCCTTTCACCAACATAAAATATGTTAAGCATATTCCTGAAGGAATTACATAGATTGATTTAAAGATAGTCCTTTAGCCATGAGTAGACAATCTTTCTAGGCAGGAGTCCATGCCGACTCTGAGGGGGAAAACCAAATGCACCCTCTTCCTACCATTGTTGTTTTTCCTTTCCACCCCTGCTTTCCCTCATATTCTCTTGTACCCCCTCCTCTGCTCTCCTGGTCCTCTAAAACCTGCTGCAGATCATGTACTAGTGCAGACCTTGGAAATTAAAAGGTACTAGATGGCCAAGAGTCTGTTGCTGACTTCAGGAGCATGATATGCTTAACTCCTTGCCCCCATCTCCTGCCGTCACTCCCTTCTCACCCCTCTCCCAGACTCTCCTGCCATTCCTGGGCAGGTCACTGTGCAGAGTGAATACTGCCTTGGGGCACAGAATAAGGGGGCTAGCACTATTCCTGAGTAAGAGATCACGTGGAAGTAGGTACTATCCTTGGATAATGAGCCATGGGAAGTATGCATTATCCCCAAGCAGAGGCTTTAGAGGAGGAGATATTGTATTGAAGTCATAGGCATCGGAAAAAGGGGGGCCACACGAGCCCTTGCCCCACCAAAGCTTTGCTGCGTGATCAGGGCTTCCCCTACTTTGACCTGCGGGGATATGATCTCCTGCAACTAGAAGTAGAGGAAGGCTGACGATCATAGCTATATGAAGCTTGGCTGGCCCAGGGGTGGAGCTTGGCCCCCCCATGGAACACCATGTTCCAATGCCTCTGAGGTGCTTAAACCTTTGGAAGTAGGCATCATTATCGTTTATCATTTATTGTATTTGATATACTGCCCTTTGTTATAAACATACAGAGCAGTTTACAAGGTTCTAGGCTCATCATGGGTTGTGAGGGAGTAGGCATGGCTCCTGACCAAGCATTTTGTACTTCTAAGAGTGTTGCTACATGCACCAGATCACAGACTAACTGATTTTGTTTTCTTGGAATTTTTTGAAAGATTTGCCCCTGATGCAGACATCCACTGCGAAACATGGCCTTGTTGGGCATAATAAAATCTATTCCAATTCTTTTGTTTCCCCACACTTTGGTTTTTTATTCTTTTGTTCCTGACCAGGCAGGCAGTGGGTAGAGGAGAGCGCCAGGCAGAGCAATACTAAACATTTGCAAAACTGGCTGTATGCAGAAAAGCTCCCTGGCACATACGCTCACATTAAGAGGTTGTACCTCAGCCAGAATGTCTTGGGGAAGAGTCATTAGCTTGGGTAGCAATGACAGGTAAAGACCTTGGGAAATATAACTGCCAAGGAATGTTGGTAATTAACAGAAGTTATTATGGAAAACATTTTGAAGTGATGCTTCAGGTCTGAAACAGCTTCATATTTTACAAAACAAATATTTAGCGAAGGACCTGACAGTTGCCACTGTATTTTCTGAGCTTTATGTGCCTGTTCCAGAGTCTGCTGGAAGCACAGATTCATTTCCTATGCCAGCTGTTGCTTTCGCTCTCCCAAGCAGCTGCCTGGCTGAAATCTTTGGTTGAAATCCCAACTTCCTCCATCTAATTCAGAATGGATTATAGAACATGGTCACCCCCCTTAGCAAGAAACAATTTAAAGCACTTAGAATTAAAGCTTTCATTTCTCATCGCTTCTACTGTTCCCTCTCGCAAGACAGACAAGTCATGTTCCTGGAATATACTGCATTTACCTCACACACAACATATGCATGTCACTCATTCCAGGTAAATTGAAAGCGCAGCATGTGTCACACACTTCACAGTGTACACATGACTCATATTTAGGGTTGCTAACTGGCTCTAGTTGTGCCTGACAGACTTGATCCAGTCCTGGTTTTACCTCATTGCATGCAGGGACTTGTAGTCTTGCTTTTCTTATGGAGTGCAATAGAGAAATCGGAACTACATATCCCTGCATGCAATGGAGTAAACCCAGGACTGGATCAAGCTTGTCGGGCACATCTAGAGCCGGTTGGCAATCCTACTCATATTCCAAGCACAGCATAAACCAATTGCATAATTTAGATAGAGTGTGAACATATGTCACACAATCTGGGCACAATATACATATTCCACAGGCACAGCACAGGTTACATGCAGATCATAAATAACTATAGCCCCTCTGCCAGGTACTCATCAGACAGAGGACTTACAGTGATGCAGGGCCCCTTGCCACTAAGCTACTGGGAAAGTCTGGCCTGGATTCTCTGACATAGAGAAGTGATAATCCACTTCAGGACAAAAGAGGCACTGCTTGTAGCCAAAGGAGACATTCCAGACCAGAAGTTCTCAACACAGTGCTTGGAATACCCCAAGCCAGTCAGGTTTTCAGGATAGCCACAATGAATATGCATGAGATAAATTTGCATTCAATGGAGGCAGGACATGCAAATTTCTCTCATGCATATTCATTGTAGTTCTCCTGAAAACTTAACTGGTTAGGTGTGGCCCAAGGACTGGATTGAAAACCCCTGCTCCAGACAGTGGTGCAGTGTTCCAAACTTAAAGGTCATCTCTTAATACATTTCTTCAAAGCATCAACAGGATTAATACTGGTCCCAATACAATATATATAATATGCGCAGCAAAGAAGTATATAGTGCAAGGATTCTTAACTCAGTTCTCAAAACATATCTAGTCAGTCAGATTTTCAAGATAACAACAATGAATATTTATAAGATAGATTTACATGTACTGCCTCCATTGTATGCAAATCTCTCTCATGCATTTTCATTGTGATTATCATAAAAACTCAACTTACTAGATGTGTCCCGAGGACTGGGTTGAGAACCCCTGATATAGTGGTAACTCCTTTCCTTGTCAGTCTTTTAAGACACGCCTCTCTGGACTCTGAGTTCCCTCTCTCTTTTAGACTCCCTGACTTGTTAAGGACCCTTTTTGGTACATTGTATTCCAAAGCTTAAATATCTCCTCTGAAAAATCTGGATTCCTCTTCTCAATCTACTGGACTCCTCGAAAAGCATTCTTCTCCTTTCCATAATCACAGACTGGAACAATGTGGATAGTCAGCTGTACCCCTGTAAGACTCCTCTACTTCCACAGACACGCGTAGAACTCAGGACCATTACCAGCAGGGCCGGCCCATCCATTGAGCAAGAATGTTTTTTGCACAGGGCCCCGCGTTTCAGGGGGCCCCGCGCAAAAAACATTCTGCTTTTTTTTAAAATTACATTAAAAAAAAAAAGCTGGCTCTGGCTGCTGCTGCTGCCGCCGCGGCAGCGGCAGAATGGAGTGTCCCACGGGGCCTCCTCTGCTCGCTGAGCCCCTCTGCAAGGGCTTTCAGATTCGCGAAGGGAGAGTGTCTCCCTCGCGTCTCTGTTAAGCCCGCAGGGGCTAATGGGAAATTTCCCATCAGCCCCTCGCGTCTAAAGGGGCAGATGGGAAATTTCCCATTAGCCCCTGCGGGCTTAACAGAGACGCGAGGGAGACACTCTCCCTTCGCGAATCTGAAAGCCCTTGCAGAGGGGCTCAGCGAGCAGAGGGGGCCCCGCGGGACACTCCATTCTGCCGCGGCAGCGGCAACAGCCAGAGCCAGCTTTTTTTTTTTTTTTAAATTTTGCCATAAGCCGATGGGGGGGGGGGGGGTGGGAAGGGCAATGGGCTGGGGGGGGGGTTAAGAATGGCAAGGGGGTGTGGGGGGATGGGGGCTGTCTGGAAATGGGGCGATGGGGGGTTAGGATTGGTAATGGGCTATGGGGGGGTTAGGACTGGTAATGGGCTATGGGGGGGCTAGGACAGGAAATGGGCTGATGGGGAGGGGTTAAGACTGGTAATGGGCTGTGGGTTGTTGGGGGGGGTTAGGACTGGTAATGGGCTATGGGGGGTTAAGACTGGTAATGGGCTTATGGGGGCTGTCTGGAAATGGGTGATGGGGGTTAGGACTGGTAATGGGCTATGGGGGGGTTAGGACTGGTAATGGGCTATGGGGGGGCTAGGACAGGAAATGGGCTGATGGGGAGGGGTTAGGACTGGTAATGGGCTGTGGGCTGTTGGGGGGGTTAGGACTGGTAATGGGCTATGGGGGGGGTTAAGACTGGTAATGGGCTGTGGGCTGATGGGGGCTGTCTGGAAATGGGGTGATGGGGGGTTAGGACTGGAAATGGGCTGATCGGGAGGGGTTAGGACTTGAGGTGGGCTGATGTGGTTAGGACTGGTAATGGGCTGTGGGCTGATGGGGGGGTTTAGGACTGGCAATGAGCTATGGGGGACTGACTGGAAATGGGCTGATGGGGTTAAGACTGGAAGTGGGCTGATGGGGGGTTAGGACTGGTAATGGGTTATAGGGGGGGCTTAAACTGAAAATGGGGTGATGGGGGGTTAGGACTGGAAGTGGGTTGATGGGGGGCTAGGACTGGTAATGGGTTGGGGGGTTGCTATGACTGGAAATGGGCTGAGTGGAAGGGGAGGCTTGAACTGCAAATAGCTGATGGGGAGGGAGCTTGGAATGGAAATGGGCTGTGAGGGAAGGGAGCTAGGACTGAAAATGGGCTGATGGAGCAGCTAGGATAGGACTGGAAATGGGCTGTTGGGGGGAGCTAAGATTGGAAATGGGCTGTGGTGGGGGCTTGAATTGAAATGGACTCATGGAGGGGCTAGAACTGGAAGTAGGCTCATGGGGGGCTTGGACTGGAATTGGGCTGAGTGGAGGGGAGCTAGGATTTGACATGGGCTGATGGTGGGGCTAGGAAATGACTAGAAATGGGCTGATGGGGGCTAGGATTGGAAATGAGCTGATGAAGGGACTCAGACTGAAAATGGATGGGGGAGCTAGGACTGGAAATGGGTTGATGGGGTGCTAGGACTGGAAATGGGCTGATGCAGGGACTAGAAGGGAATGGATGCTGGGTGAGACTGGAAATAGAAGGGAGCTGATGTTGGGGGAGGATTAGAATGGGATGGGGCTGGGAGAGTAAAATGGAGAGGGAGGGATGAAAAATCTACAATTGGCCGGGTATTGGGAGAGTAAGTGGGGATTGAGGATGGAGGGGTAAAATTTGTGTGGATGAAATAGGAATGAGGAAAGAGCAAATGGAGAAAGATTAGTATGTCAAAGCAGATGTAGAGAGAGAGAAGAAAGAACAAATGGACAGCAGACAATGGACAGTTAGCAGAAAACATGAAGAAACCAGAAGAAAGTGGCTGGAGCAATTGCAACTGAAAAAAATGCACAAAAGGTAGAAAGATATCTCTTTATTTTGAATTTATTAACTGGAATATGAAAGCTCTGGGAAATGTGCATCATTAACGTCTGTGCTTTGTTTGGTACAAGAGGAAATTAATTTATAGTTTTATTTCTACAGTGTTGTTGTACATTCCAAGTTTGGCTTTTGGGGTTCCCAGTTTAATTATTGCCTTCCTGTTTCTAAATTGTGATTCCTTGTTTGGTGATGGTCTATGTTCTGCATGTGTAACTGAGCTGAGGTATTCTATTTATGTAATTCCTATTTGACATTGCCACTTGTTCTCTTTCCCCAGTATTCTCTGAAATGTATTGGTTTAATATTTGCAGTGTTGCCTTTTGATAGGTAGGGTATGGTGCTTTGTGAGTCCTGGTAATGCTGTCAGGATACGGCGGGTTTGCTATGGGTTCTAAATGGGCAGCGTTTGTAGTAGTTCCTAATGTGCCTGGCGGTTGGCACTGGATTATAGTAATGTAGAAACCTTTTAGTCTTTCTTTATCCATACACTCATTAAGAGACATGTTTACTAAAAGTTAGTGTATGGTAACATTATGCAAATATTTATGCAAATAAGGCCACTTATGCAAATGAGGCCCCGCACCGAGTCTCCGCACATGGCCCCGCACCCCCCTTGGGCCGCCCCTGATTACCAGGGTGGTTCTGCCACCCTCTTATGCTCTTTTGAGTGGTGATTGCTGGGACCAGGCCTGAGGGCTGCAGCCTCCCACAAAATCACCAAACCCTGAGGAAGAGAAACATCTCCTGCTCTGTCTCTCCCCTTAAACTACTCTAAGAAGAACTAACTCTAATGCCTTGTGCATACACTGATCCATCCCCTGAACTCCACCACCATGTTCACTCCTAAAAAGGAGCACCAGAACAAATAGTTCAGTCTGCTACACCCTCTCCTATATGTTCCATATGCCACCCTATGGGGTGCACATAGGCTCCCAATAATGGGACCCAGAGCCCTAGTAACACAATACATACATATCACATAGAATGCACATGCAACACAGAGTACCACAGAGTGCATCTAAGCAGGAAACAGTACTTATGAACCATAAACTCAGCACATATGTAGTGGATTTAGTGGTTGTATGTATGTGGAAGCACGGTCCATTATTGAGATATAGGCAGATAACCCTGCACATGCTGCATTGGCCCTCAGTTCTGGATATGCCTTCTAGTCAGTGAGAAGGGAATCTGCACTGAGTAATGACAGGAGCCTGCACTGTAATTCCTCTACTCTGCTCTGTACCAGGAGGAAGTTATCTCTAAGCTCTCCATCTGCAACAGGAGAGGGCAGAGTCATGCCGAGAGGATGCCTGACCAGAGTGGACATGAAAGGAAGGCAATGCCAAATGACAATAAAACTGTAGACCAGATGTGGGAAACTGTTCACATTTAAATTATGTCTGTACCAAATGCAACATTTGGCAATTAGAACTATATGCTGGGTGGAGTAATGCTAAGCTCCTCAGAGCTGCCAGTTCTCCCTTTTTGAGAAACAGACTCCTATTTTTCATCCATATATGTGATGATTTATTTTTGAAATATCTCTGTCCTAAAATATATCTTCCTCCAGCCCATATCACTGAGGGATTAAGATACCGCCCTCTTTCAGATCTTTCAAATACTGCAGCATCTGCCTGTGTGTTGTCGGAATCTGTTTGTGGTTTTACAATCCTTTACTCTCTGTCAGGGAGTTGGGGGATAGGGTGGGTGAAGTCATGGTTGTGACAGCAGCATATCCCCAGGCACCCACACATCAGGACGGCAGCTCACAGTGTGGGGTTCACTGACAGGCTCCATTGAGGCCCCAAGTCTCAAGTCAGCAAATGCTGCAAATGTACATCAGGTGAAATATTAGAAAGATAATTGTGTTTTAATATAATATTCTTTGTTTCTCCATAGAGTTTACAGTTCTGCATGACAGGTGAAGTCAGAGAGCTCTTGCAGCCAAACAATTCATCAGGGGTCATATTTTTAGTCAGCTAAGTTTAGCTAGTACTGTAAGTGTCTTGGTTTGGGATACGTAACCACTGTTTCTTTTTGCTGAGGAAGCTTTCAGTGCTTCCACAGTTCTTGCAGTGAGCTGCTTCTCTGACCTGTGGAGTCAGTGAGAATGGTTCTTTTCAGCTTGCAGGTGATTGGATGGGGTGGAGGAGAGAAAGAAAGGGCAATGATGAAAAAATCACAGAGCATGAGATGAGATGAGATGAAGTGGGGGTGTAAGAGTGGATCGAGGGAATGATGATGGGAGAGGTGGGTCGGGGAGAAAAAAGGTGGGAGGAGGGAATGGAGACATAGGGGTATGTTTACTATACCGTCTTAATGTTACCGGCGCTAGTTGCAGTGATAATGTGAAGAATGCCATATAAGGAGTGGGCGTTCCGGCTGCAAGAAAGCAAGAATCTGTATCACGCGATAGTGGGTGCCGTGGCACATTAACGCGCGTTAACCCTAAGTACATGCCAGCGCAGTGTTAGAAGCTATAAAGATGTAGCCCACTGGTTACTGCAATGACTGTGGAGGCAGAGGTCATGGGTTCGATCCCGCAGTGGTGTTATGTAAGAAGGCTGTCTGAGGCATTTCCTTTTTTTAATTTAAATCAGTGCTGCCAGCAAAAACACCCTCACAGTGCCGTAACCTAAGGTGCCACATAAGGCGCCCTATAAGGCACTCCATAGGGCACATTATAATGTGTCCTGTCCGCCAAGGCACCTTATAATGTGCCCTATAGGATGCTTTATAGGGCACCTTATAGGGTGCTTTATAGGGCGCCCTATAGGGTGCCTTATGTGGCACCTTAGGCTACGGCACTGTGAGGGTGTTTTTGCTGGCAGCACTGATTTAAATTAACAGGAAATGCCTCAAACAGCCTTATTAAATAACACCACTGTGGGATCAAACCCATGACCTCTGCCTCCGCAGTCATTGAAGTAACCAGTAGGCTACATCTCTATAACGTCTAATACACCGCTGGCTGGCTACAGAAAGACTGCAGGTCACCACACAAACTGTCTGCTGTGGTTACCAGGATAGGGTAAACCCACCCGTACCCATGATGCACTGCACATGCAGATCAGCAGCCTACATCTGATCACAAGATGGGGTATGTGCCTCTATAGCACCCCTGCCTGGTAGGGGGAACTGACCGTGTGTGTTACTGGCACAGAGTAGCTACAGACGGTGACATTGTGTGGTTCCTGTGCTCACCCTGAGGCGAGGTGGGGCACCCAGCACCAGGTCCGCAGCACCTGGCTTGGCTGAGGAAGGCTGCGCTGCAGGTCCCCTTCAGTGCCAGTGTGTGATGGGTAGTCCCTGCAGACACACCTAGGATACACCTGTATCCATCCATATTTCCCAGTCACGTCTAGCCCTTGTGGACTATGATTCACCCAGAATAGTGCATATCCTGTGTGGGTGCCATGGTCACATGATTTAAATGAAGGGTGGTGTTTGGACCCCAAAGCGGATTATGTAGCACCACCCAACCCGCCCTCTGTGGGTCAGGGTGGGGGACAGGAACCCCCACCAACAGATCCACATTCTACATCTCTGCAGTGCTGGGGAATGGGCACCCTACAGGGCAGTCAATGCAGATCTGTATGCATCACATAGGGCAGTAGGCCTGGAAAAGCTCAGCTGCCCCCCACCTTATCTGACATTCACCAGAAGAAGGCACAGTCAGTCTCCACCCGCTGCACCCTGCAAGGTGTTCCAGCCATACACATGCTAACTGCAGACCGTCTGCTAGCTAGTACATAGTGCATGTTTCTGGAAGAACTGTGTGCACCCAAAAATGGGATGTGAGCGCACACACACCAAGCAGGTATGTCAGTGATTGGGCCCCAAAAAAAGGGAACCCATAGATATCACTTGAGAGAAATACTGTATAGCACTATGGGGGAACCTAGCTTGATTTTTGAATTTCTCATTATCATTGGTGATCTTGATCGTTTGATATACCCGTCTATCAGGGACACCTTGGAATGTAGTGATTTTATTTTTTCTTCAATATGTTTGTTTCCAAGGAGGAATTATTTTCTTTCTCCTTTTCTTCGGGTCCTGTGTCTTGTTTGGTAGAGTTGTCTCAGTTACAGGTTCAATGAATGTCATGTGAAGCAGTCTTCTGTGAAGTACAAGTGCTGTTGATTTATTTATTTATTGCATCCATTTATATTCTGCCCACCTAGAACAATTATCTAAGCTTACCATAGAGAGTGATCCTGGATACCACTTCTTTATTGAGTGCTTTAGGAAAGTTTCCATCTGCAGACTATTTGTAAATTATCATCTTGATCCAATCTAGTAAGCCATTGCCCTATGCCCTGTGCAGATGCATCCTGCTCAGGCCGCCGTGTCCGTGCCATACCCACAGTACCTTGCTCCTCATTATGCACATTGGCAGGCTAACACTGGAAACAGTGCAAGCATTGTGGGCTCAGTAAGGTGTAGGCAGCCACATAACACTGGATAGACATACGCACACTCCCACACCTATTTCAGCATTGTGCAAATATAGAGGTGGTTGGCAGCGCTGGCCACCACACCAGTCCTGGGCACAGTGCAAGCATTGCTATGGACTCAATACTGTTAGGGTCACTCCCCGGGGTGTTAAACAGTGTCAGAAACAAAACCTGAAACCCACTCCACGGATATCAGAAAGGTTGCTATGATGAATCTCTGTCAACAAATTGTGTTTAACTTAGGATTTGTTATCTGACATTATTCATAGCAACCTTTTGATATATGTGGAACATGTTTCCACATTTAAGATGGCATTGCTAAGGTATGCAGGTGCTAGTATTGGTAGATGCTGCTCCGCGCAGGGCCCAACAGCCTGACTCTCCATGAGCCGCTGGATAGTGGAGCCTTTGGGTGTGGGTGTTTGTGCCCCTGTTGGCCGCTGCTCTAGGACAGAGGTTCCCAACTCCAGTCCTGGTGGGCCAAACAAGGTTCAAGTTTTCATGCTGTCCCTAATGAATATGCATGGATACATTTGCATACAATGGGGCGGTACATGTAAATACATCTCATGCATATTTATTAGGGACATCCTGACAACCTGAATGGTGTTTGGCCCTCTAGGACTGGAGTTGGGAAACTCTGCTCTAGGGATTGCACATGTTTATGGTGTATGTGCTCTGTAGGGTACAGTATAGGCATTTATGGCTTGTTTCTTTTATCAGCAATAAAGATTATGTCTTTATTACCACAGTTTAGTACTGGGTAAAATGTGGGGACCTGGTCTGCAGGGTCCACAGCTGAGACTTGAACCTGTAGCCTTCTGCCCCTGAATATACTGGCTGTGTGTACTGCACCAAACTGTTGTCACAGAGGCAAATTATTCCCTGGGGATACCATGACTGTTCGTCAGACAGACCTTGTCTGTTGCAGTGCATGGCATCACCTGAACAGGGCTTGGCCTTGGTGTGTTGTGGCCAGATGCCACTGCCCCCTCCGCCACCAGCACCCCTCCGCCACCATGCTGACATGCCCTTATGCCAGTGGTGCTGGTGGTGTGCAGTCCCAGACCATCCAGTGTGCCGGTAGGTGGCTGCCTATGGTGTGGGATCTGGGGTAGGGGTGCCTACATAGACATCCGCGCTTCCCCCCGGCACCGCCTGTCACTGTTATGTGCCCTTTGGGGTACCTGCTGGGTGATGTCCCCCGGGACACTGTGAGACACACACTCATGGGCATATCAGTTGCTGGCTTGCTGATTTGCAGTTTCTGTGTTCCTATGTGCCACCCAGGCATCTGCCTAGTCCACCCTGTGCCCCAGCTGCCCCACTGCATTCCTGCCTTCATCCCCCTGTACCCCATTTGCAGCCTCGCTGTTGTGCCCTTTGTACTTGGCCACTATGCTGCTGCTGCTGCAGCACATGTATCACTACTATCACTTTTCTTCGTCTCCCTTGCTTTGCTGTACATTGCTGACTGAAATCGTTTCTCTCTCCTGTAAATGTGCCTCTAGCGCGAGGTTTTCACTGGCGCTAATTTTCAGACCTTCATTTCACGGTGATAGTGTGCATGGAGCCTCTCCACGCCCACTCTCTGCCCATTGACCCCTTATCTCCGCTCTCTGGGGAGCCTTACTCCACCCTCTGCGCACCTTAATGCCACTGGAGACATTCTCGTGCGATGTGTGACGTTCTCGCATGGTAATGCGCCATTATCATGCAATAACATTGCAGCTGTGACGTTAGCGCCATTTAGTAAACATACCCCATCGTGTGACAATAGGACTGATTTTGTTCCCTTGACAAGCACCGAATCTGAGGCAAAAATGAATGAGAAGCAGGATTCCAATAAAAGCCCAAAAAGAAAAGAATGGCACATATCCCTGCAATATATCCAGCTGCAAATTATGCCAAATTATGTCACAGGACCCCACGGTTACCCATATGGGAAATACATTTAACATAAAGCGATCCCACTTATACTTTTTCGCTAATGTGGTATATATTATTCAATGCAAAAAATATAAAATGGGATGCTACATTGGAGAGACAAGCCAAATGTTAAAGACAAGGATTAATTCACACAGACATAAGATCAGGGCTGGTACAAGGACTTGAGCACTCTAGGTGGGCCCCTCCATCCTGCTGCCCCCTGCTTCCTCTTGCCCCCATTGCCGCTGCTGCCACACCTTTCCAGGGCCTGCAGTGGCAGCAATGCTTCAGAAACCGCAACGCAGCATTTACCTCAACTCACCGACGCTCTGGTACAGTTTTTGCACTCTATTATCTGGTACTTCCGCCCCCTCAGACACAGACTTCCAGTTTATGCAAATAGTGAGGCAAAGGGCTGGCTTGTATGAGAAATGGTGATGGGAAGGAGGAGAGATGATATCCAGGCATAAGTGGATAGAGAGAGCTGAAGATAAGAGAGAAATGGGGAAAAATTACATGAAAAAGAAAGATCAAGCAAAAAAGCCTGGAAAATGTTAGAAAAAGACATAACAAAGAAAAACAGAGAAGAGACAAGAACCAGGAGGAGAAAAACACTCAGAAAACAAAGGTAGAAAAAATGTTCCTGATTTTTTGAGGAGGGAGGAGGGTGGAAAGAAGGGACAGTGCTGTGGGAGCCCACCTCTCATCTTCCTAAAGTTACCTTTGCAAACTTGTACGGTTTCTGCTGGCTTATAAATGGACATACAAAAAATCTCCAATAAGGAATTCCCACACCAAAAATATAGAGCAAATAATTCAAAGTGAGACTGCGCACAAAAAAATAATTTGAACATATTCAAACATGCAACCTGATATACGATAATTCAATAGTGAGCAATCGTTGAATTTTAAAGGGCCTCAGAGAGGGGGGGTAAAATGTCATAAGACCACTTTTGTATCAAGGTCAAAACCACTCCTTAAATATCTTTCAAAACGCTAGTGTTTTTAAATTTTTAAATGCCATTAAAAGTATTAAACAACCACTTAGCCATAACTTGAAGGACTAGAAAAAGGGACTGTTAATTCTGAAGAGAGATCTGCAACTGTGAGTATATACTTCTGGTAATTTTCTAAAAGGAATTCTTTGTATTAAAGCTAATTAATCTGTGAACCCACTATTTTTTGTTAAATCAGTCAGGGCCTAGTAGCAGCAGTTTAAGTTTAAATATAAAACACAGAGGAGAACTTTCTGGTTACATTTCATACCCAGCAGAGAGCTTGAAGTTTAAATTTAATAGTCACTCAGGGCTTGGCATCAGCAAAGTACTTTTAGCTTAAATTTAAAACACAGAAAAGAGCTTTCTGGTTAAATTTAGAACCCAGCAGAGAGTTTGTAGTTTAAATTTCATAAGAAGTTAGAGCCTAGCAGCAGCTAAGAGCTATAATTTAAATCAAATCAGAATTTAGCTTACCTCAGCAGCACAAGACAGGGTACTGTGTAGCAGCCCTCTTTTAATAAGTGTTATTTCCCTCCCTCCCTCCCCACACCCACCCACCCTTGGGATAATCGTAGCTTTATAGGTACTTACACTTCTTAAAAGACAGGAGGTGCTATCAGGTGAAGCTCATTACCCAAATCAGTCATACACTAAGGACCTGAGATTAGTTAAGCTTCAGGTGAACAAGGTATATTACACGTATTAGGTACAGTTTTATTAGTATAAATATCCATAGCAACCCTTAGTAAGTAAAGAACTTAGATCTAAACACAAACTTAAAACTAAGATGCAGACAGCAATCCAGCAGCGGGATGGGGGCTTTCCAGTCTTTTGCACTGAGTGTCACATGTATGATTTTCTCCCAGTTGGTGAGAGGTCTTACGTGTGCACTAGGTGCAAGGAGCTCTTTGCTCTCAGGGAACGAGTCCGTTCTCTAGAGGCTAAAGTAGCAGACTTGGAAAGCATAAGACAGACAGAGAGGTACATAGACGAGACCTACAGGGATATAGTCCTGAAGTCCCACCTCCAGTCTGGCAGCATCCCTGTTGCCATGGAGGAGAGAGGTCACGTGACAGGAGAGCATCACCCTGGTGTGGCAGGAAGTGATCCTGTAACTAGGACCTGTCCTCCAGGTGATGTGAAACCCTCTCGCACCGAGGAAGATTCTCCAGGGCCATGTGCCCATGAGGGAAGGGTTAGGACAGCCGTTATAGTTGGTGATTCGATCATTAGGCATGTAGATAGCTGGGTGGCTGGTGGACGTGAGGATCGCCTTGTAACATGCCTGCCTGGTGCGAAGGTAGCAGACCTCACGCGCCACCTAGATAAGGTCTTAGATAGTGCTGGGGAGGAGTCTGCTGTCTTGGTACATGTCGGTACCAATGACATAGGAAAATGTGGTAGGGAGGTTCTGGAGGCTAAATTTAGGCTTTTAGGTAGGAAGTTGAAATCCAGAACTTCCAGGGTAGTGTCCTCCGAAATGCTTCCTGTTCCACGCGCAGGACCCAAAAGGCAGGCAGAGCTCCGGAGTCTCAATGCGTGGATGAGACAGTGGTGCAGAGATGAGGGTTTTGGATTTGTTAGGAACTGGGGAACATTCTGGGGAAAGGAGGGGCTCTTCCGAAGGGATGGGCTTCACCTTAACCGGGATGGAACCAGGCTGCTGGCATTAACCTTTAAAAAGGAGATAGAGCAGCTTTTAAACTAGATATTAGGGGAAAGCCGACAGTCGCCCAAGAGCGGATGGTTCGGAAGAATGTATCTTTGAAGGATACTACCAAAAGCAGAGAGGTTCCACAAAAGAGTAAAGTAGCCCAAATGCCCTCAAGTATGGAGCAGATTGAGCTTAAAGATCCCAAATTACCCATGTCTAACAATAGCCAAATTAATATGAGTAAAATACATTCTCTAAAATGCTTGTATGCAAATGCTAGAAGTCTAAAAAATAAAATGGGAGAGTTAGAATATATAGCACTAAATGAAAGGTTAGATATGATTGGAATATCAGATACATGGTGGAAGGGGGACAACCAGTGGGACACTGTGATACCTGGGTACAAACTATATCGTAATGATAGAGCTGATCAAATTGGTGGAGGGGTTGCTCTCTATGTTAGAGAGGGCATTGAGTCAGAAAGGATTAAAGTTTTGCAGGAAACAAAATCTGCTGTAGAATCTATATGGATTGAAATTCCATGTAAAAGGGGGAAGGCAATGGCAGTGGGGGTGTACTATCGAGCGCCTTGCCAGAATGACCAAATGGATGATGAAATGCTCAAAGAAATCAAGGAAGCTAACAAAAGTTACAGTGCAGTAATAATAATGGGTGATTTCAACTACCCCAGTATCAACTGGGTCAGTGTCACGGCAGGACATGCTAGGGAGATAAAGTTCCTAGATGAAATAAATGACTGCTTCTTGGAGTAGCTGGTTCATGAACTGACCAGAGGGGAAGCCATATTAGACCTAGTCCTTAGTGGAACACCAGATCTAGTGCAAGAGATAAGATTGTTGGGGCCACTTGGCAATAGTGATCATAGCATGATAGCCTTTGATTTAATTAGTGGAGGAGGGATAGTAAGGAAATAGCCTTTGATTTAATTAGTGGAGGAGGGATAGTAAGGAAATCCACAGTACTACCTTTTAACTTTCGAAAGGGAGACTATGATAAAATGAGGAAAACAGTTAAGAAAAAACTAAAAGGATTCTCTTAACCCCTCGACCGGCGCAACTTTATCGGGCTAATCTGAACCGGGTGATGACTAAATTACGGGCTCAGTTACAGACATGGGGACCTCTTCCACTGTCTCTTTCTGGGCGCATAGCTGCGGTCAAGATGGTCGTTCTTCCCCGGATACTTTACTGGCTGCAAACCCTTCCGGTTTGGGTTTTGCGACGAGACCTTCTTTGGTTCGAAGGGGTGATTAGGAATTTTCTATGGAAAGGGGCGAGAGCTCGTATCTCGTATAGACGACTGATGGGGGGCTGGCATCAAGGAGGTATGGGACTCCCGGATTTGGGGGCGTACGCTTTGGCTTGCCAGGCGAGACACCTGGGGGACTGGCTGGGGGGTACCGAGGTGTTCACTCCCCGGACGTTGGAGGAGGCTTTTGTTGCCCCGCATTCCTTGTTGGCCCTTTTACACCAGGAGAACTGCGTGCTCCCGCCATATATTACGGATAGCGTGCTCTTGGGATCTGTTCGGCGTACTTGGCGGCAGTTAAATGTGTTTTGGCAATGAAGTTGGAAGGTTTAGAGCTGGCTACCGTTTCAGGGTAATGTTAGCTTTGCCCCGGGAACGGACACCGTAGTCTTGCGGCGCTGGGCAGTGAAAGGAATTTGTAATATCAGGCATGTTGTGGACTCTACTGGTATGTGTAAATCTTTCTCAGTGCTTCGGGCGGGATATGCTCTGGATCCGGTCCACATCTTCTCCTATATGCAGCTCTCTCACTATGTGTCCTCCCTGCCAGCTGCGGAGCTCCAGGTGGCCCGGTCGGCATAGATCCTGGAATTTTTTGATTTGGGAGAGGACACTCTTCCCTCTATCCGAGCCTTGCGGGTTAGATTAGATAAGTACAGACCTTTGCCAGACTACCGGCCGGTAGAATTAGCATGGGCCAGGGAAATGGAGTGCGAGATTCCCCCGGGTACTGTTCTCAGGGGTCTTTGCCGGGTGGTCACCCTTGCCGAGGGGGTGCGGTGGAGGGAAATCCATTTTAAATCTTTGACTCGGGTACACTTTTCACCGCGGAGGACCTTCCGCTGTCACTTGACGATGGATGGTGGCTGCCTGAGGTGCTCTGCCCCCATGGCGACCCTGTTACATATGTGGTGGGGCTGTCGACTCATTCGTCCGTACTGGGCCAGAATCTCCTCTTACATGCAGGGGTTGTTGGGGCAAGCGGTGCGATGGGATGTCCTCTTTGTCACGTTAGACTGCCTGGGCCGTACATGTCCTAAGGGAAAATGGGGGCGGCTGCTACTGCGTAAGGCCTGCTTGGTGGCGAAAGGGCCCATACTTCGCCGATGGCGAGAGGGGTGCCCGCCTACCTTCTGGGAATGGCGGAATAGTTTCCATCAACTGATGCTCGCGGAGTGTAGGAGTGCCCGAGGTAACCCTCGTCGCTGGCCAACTTTTCAGATGCTGTGGGATCCATATATCCAAAAATTAAGCTCGCGTAGCCGTAATGAGGTCTTGCAATGGGCAACAGCAGAGACCACTGTGCCTATATGTTGTTGTTATGGTAATGGAGGGGTGGTAAGCCAAGACAATGTGTTGTTTAGGGTGTGACTCTGTTGGGAGTGGATCATGTCCTTATGGGGGGGGGGGGTGCTTTTCATTGTTGTTGTTTAATTTCATAAAATGTAACACCGGTATACGATTCTGGTTCTCTGATGTGGGGATAAGAGCCCCTCCCCACTCGGGGATTAACTGTTGATTGTTGTAATTGCTTATTACTGGTGTTTAAATAAAGTTTTGAAAAAAAAAAACCTAAAAGGAGCAGTTGCAAAGGTTAAAGACGTACATCAGGCTTGGCTGTTGTTGAAAAATACTGTCATGGAAGCCCAGACCACCTGTATTCCACGCTTTAAGAAAAGTGGAAGGAAGTCCAAAAAACTGCCAGCATGGTTTAAAGGTGAGGTCAGAGAGGCTGTTGTTGCCAAAAAAGCATCTTTCAGGAAATGGAAAAAACAGCCAAACGACGAAACCTGGAAACAGCACAAGCACTGGCAAGTCAAATGCAAGGCATTGACAAGGCAGGCAAAGGGAGAATTTGAGAAGAAGCTTGCTGCGGAAGCAAAAACGCGAAGTAAAGACCTTTTCAAGTACATTCGTAGCAAAAATCTGTGAGACAGTCAGTTGGTCCATTAGATGATAAAGGGGTTAAAGGAGCACTAAGAGGTGACAAGGCGATAGCGGAGAGATTGAATGAATTCTTTGCTTCAATCTTTACTGAGGAAGATGTAGGGATGTTACCCATGACTGAAGTGGTATTTAAAGGTGCGGAAGAATTGAAGGAAATATCGATACATCGGGAAGATGTATTACAACTATTAGATAAACTGAAGAGTAGCAAATCACCTGGGCCGGATGGTATACATCCAAGGGTGTTGAAAGAACTGAAATATGAGATTGCAGACCTGCTATTAGTAATCTGTGAACTATCATTAAAATCATCTCTAATACCTGAAGATTGGAGGATCGCCAATGTAACACCAATTTTTAAAAAGGGTTCCAGGGGTGATCCAGGAAACTACAGACCGGTGAGTCTGACATCAGTACCGGGAAAAATGGTAGAAACCATCATAAAGAATAAAATTACTCAGCATGTAGATAATCATGACCTAATGGGAGACAGCCAACATGGCTTTAGACAAGGAAGATCTTGTCTTACTAATCTGTTATGTTTTTTTGAAGGAGTGAATAATCAGGTGGACAAAGGTGAGTCGGTTGATATTGTGTATCTGGACTTTCAGGAAAGCCTTTGACAAGGTCCCTCATCAGAGACTTTTGGCAAAACTAAAGAGTCATGGGATAGGAGGCAGTGTACTATTGTGGATCAGGAACTGGTTAAAAGATAGAAAGCAGAGGGTAGGGCTAAATGGCCAATTTTCCCAATGGAGAAAGGTGAATAGTGGTGTACCCCAGGAATCTGTGTTGGGTCCGCTGCTTTTTGACATATTCATAAATGACCTGGAAAGTGGAATAACAAGTGAGGTTGTCAAATTTGCAGATGACACAAAACTATTTAAAGTTGTTAAAACCCAAGAGGATTGTGGAAAATTGCAAGAGGATCTTGATAAATTGGAAGACTGGGCATCAAAATGGCAGATAAAATTTAATGTGGACAAGTGCAAGGTTATGCACCTAGGGAAGAACAACCCAAACTATGGTTACACGATGCAAGGTTCCACATTAGGAACCACCACCCAGGAAAAAGATTTAGGCGTCATTGTGGATACCATGTTAAAACCCTCGGCCCAGTGTGCAGCGGCGGCCAAGAGAGCAAATAGAATGCTAGGTATGATAAGGAAAGGAATGGAAAATAAAACAAAATATATTATAATGCCTCTATATCGTTCCATGGTGAGACCGCACCTTGAATATTGTGTGCAATTCTGGTTGCCGTATCTTAAAAAGGATATAGCGATTTTAGAAAAGGTTCAGAGAAGAGCCACCAAAATGGTAAAGGGGATGGAAGGATACTCCTATGAAGAAAGGCTAAAAAGGTTAGGGCTCTTTAACCTGGAAAAGAGACGGCTGAGGGGAGATATGATAGAAGTCTATAAATTAATGAACGGAGTGGAACGGGTAAACGTAGATCGATTGTTTTACCTTATCAGAATATAGAAAGACTAGGGGACATGCAATGAAGCTACAGGGTAAACTATTTAAGACTAATAAAAGAAAATATTTTTTCACTCAACATGTAATCAAACTCTGGAATTTGTTACCAGAGGATGTAGTAAAGGCTGTTAGTGTAGCTGGGTTTAAAAAAGGTTTGGACAAGTTCCTGGAGGAAAGGTCTATAAACCATTATTAAGAAGGGACCCAGGATATCAATGCTTCAACCAATACAAGCATTGTGGAACTTGTGTCCCTTGGGGAAACTGCTAGGTACGTATGACCTAGATTGGCCACTGTTGGAAACAGAATACTGGGCTTGATGGACCTTGGTCTGACCCAGTATGGCATATCTTATGTTCTTATGTTCTTAACTTGAAACAGCCCAATGAATAGCATTCACACAGCAGCACTGGGAGAGAGGAACTTCTTCAAAAAAGAGTCTAGTTTTGGAGGTTAACAGCATTGTTTCAGTTCATGAGGAGATGAGTTTTGAAGTCTGCATTGTACAGTATAGTACAAGATATTTCTGTAAGTGAGAGACCTTTTAAATCTGTGCCTGCTTGCTGTTAACCAAGCCAGGGCTTCTCAGGTTACAGCTGGTGATTGCTCAGTCTTGGAGAGCCAGCAAATAAATCACATACTCTCTAGAGCTCGGCGTTGCCAAAGGCCAGGCAGCAATTCCCAGTACCACTGACTAGGTTGGGGGTCAGAATACCACACAGATTCATCCTGTCCTCCCCAAATTTTGTACATATTAGTGTTGGGATATAGGGGAGGAGAAGTGGAGTGAGCGATGAGGTGCATTATTCCAAAGGAAGCAGAATGTGGGAAAGATGGCAGTAGAGAAATGATTCCATGCTGCTGCAGAGGCCTCAGAACACAGGGCAGAAGAACTGTTCTTAGTGCAGTATACCACTGTAGAGAACCATAAAAGCAGACCTAGCAGACTTTAATTTACGGTCTCTCTTGTTTAAAGATGTCCTTTCTTTTCATACACTTGCATGGAGTCCTTCTCATTTCTCATATTCTGGCTTTTTGGAGTTCCCTTCATTCCTTACTACCTTCCTATCCACTTTATTGGAACCTCATTCACTCATTATATCATTTCTTATATTCAGAATGCAGAGTTGCCAAGGGGTCACCAAACTGGTTAGGGTGACATTCCCAGAGTTGCCAAGTTACCCAGTTCCATGAGTGAGATTTTAAGCCAGTCCTGGATTTCTGATAATCGCATCCTGATGCATTATAGAACATGCAGTACTGATACCAATGGGTAAATTCAGGGACTACAAATATCACACTGCACTGAAATGTAAATGTAAAACCAGAACTGGCAAAAAAAAATCTCACTTCTGGAACTGGGTAACTTGGCATCTCTGGGAATGTGACCCCTACCAGTTTGGTGACCCCCAGAGCAGATGTTTCTCCGTGGACAAGAAGAAATGAATCCTCACATATAGGTGACATCCGCGCCCACATGGGAACATTGCCCAGCTTCTATTGAAAGCTTTTGGGAGACTCTACTGCACATGCATGCCTCCTTCCTGCCTGCTCCCATGGCGCCATGATGCCTCAGTCTTTTGTTTTCCACGGAGCCCTACGGACACATTCCAGACATCCTCTGCTTGATAAACTCTCCTCTCGTACAGGGTTTTTTGCACTTCAGGTTAACCTTTTTGCCTGCCATCATGGTTTTTCTATTGTCTTTGTTTTTTCTCCCTTGCTGCGGCATCTCTCCTTCATGGTGCCAGTACCACAGACTGGCCTTTCCAAAATCAAGCCCTTTGACTTTGCCACGGCTATTTTTCCAGACGACATGTCCCAGAAACCCACCAGTGGGTTTAAGAAGTGTTCTAAGTGCTCTAGGACCATAAGAAGATCCAGCTTAAATTTTGTCACCGTTAGCAGGACTGCCTCTCCTCACCGGCTCCGATTAGCGTCTTCAGCCAAAAGTGGGAAAGGTAAGCACCTCCTGCTTTTACCTGCAGAGGCCAATCAGGGCCTGAAGATCCAGCTTAAATTTTGCTGCCGATAGGCGCGCATACGCCTGGCAGGCCCGCACCTGAGGGCCTCACCAGAGGGCCCTTTGGCATGGCCCATCAGTGCTTCAACAGAGTTTGCTTTCTACTCTACAAGGCACAGGGCATTAGAAAGGTATTGTATGGTAACAGTTACCTTTTAATAGTCCTACTACACATTGGGTTGTTTGACATTATGTCAGTCGGACCATATAATATAAGTAATGTAAAATACTATATCGCTGCATCCTACTAAGTGTTGTACTATTTTGCATTACTTACTGTAAACCCCTATTATATTGTACAAATTCACAGAGTTGTCTGAACTGTCTGATCAATCACTGCGCTAAACTCTAGTTGCTCTACAGAACCTTATCAGACGCTTTGATTTATCAGAGTAAATGTTGCTTTTCCTGTGATTTATTGTGTTGTATGGGCAGTGCCCCAACTGCATAACACAGTTTATTTTCATATCTAAATATTCCTGCCCATAATTCTGTCTTATTTCTATAACACCTAGCCTCAAATTGATATAAGGAAGTTACTATATATATACAGTCAAACCTCAGTTTTTGTATGCCCTAGTTTTCATACGATTCAGTTTTCGTTTACTTTTTTCGTTGAGATTTTGTCCCAGTTTTTGTACATTGTCTCGGTTTTCGTACAGTTGAAAATGGAGCACCATCTCGTGGCCAGAAGTGGGATTTTCTTTATTTTGATTCTCTTGCTGATTGACTGTCTTCCATATGCCAACAAGAGTCTTCAATAAAGGTAAAAGTGATGTTAAATGTTCATTTATCCATTTCATTAGTCATTCATATTTATTTCTCATTGTTTTCTGTATGTAAAAATATAGTTATTCTCTATAAAATGTATTTTTTGTTAATATTTTTGGGTGTCTGGAACAGATTAATTGGATTTACATTATTTCTTATGGGAAATATTGCTTCAGTTTTCATACATTCGGTTTTAGTCAGACTTTTTCGAACGGATTAATCACAAAAACCGAGGTTCCACTGTATATATATTAATTGCATTACAGTCACAATAATGGAGACTAGGAAACTAGTCTATTGCTCACTTTGGATGCCTTTTATCCTCTGCATTACACTCAGAGCTACTCATATCCCACTGTAACCACCCAACATTACAATATCCCCATCATACATAGACGAGTCAGACATAATTCCATATTAGCAAATAAAATACTATATGGAAATAAGCAACACTCACGCTGTCTAATCCACATTACCCTTCAAAACTGCGGCCCTCACTACTATTTCCCACCCAATCCTACCCCACTGAAATGCTCTCTTGTCAATTCAATATCCATAAGGAACAAATTTCCTGTTATAATAGACCTTATTAATCACAATAATCAGAATATTATTTGCATTACTGAAACTTGGCTATCAGTTTCAGACATGGTAATAGTAAATCTACTACATACCCTTGGATATGACTTATTCCAATGTCCCAAGAGTACAGGGCAAGGTGGTGGTGTCCTCATAATAATAATAAAAAATAGCTCAAAGTCTCTCTCCACACTTCTAAGAATATAGATGGGATAGACATCCTTGTTATAAAAAATAAATACCTATCATTATGGGGCTTGTTTACAAAGCCGTGGTACCAGCTTCCGCCCGATATCGGAGCCGCAGCCCCATTGAATTCAATGGGGCTGCGGCTCCAATATCAGGCAGAAGCCGCTACCGCAGCTTTGCAAACAAGCCCCTATGTCTACTTTACAGGTCAACAAATTCCAGCCCAGATAACCTCTGCACAATTGTAGAAACTGTCTGTTTCTCCTCATTTAAAAAGCCGCTTATAGTTCTGGGTGATTTTAACCTCCCATCACTCACCAACATACACTCTACGGCATTCCTCAACTTTATGTCTGATATGGATTACCAGAAGGTGGTACACTTCCCTACCCATAACAAAAATAACATGCTTGATTTGATATTCCTGCCTAATAATTTTGGCTAGTTACTTACTTTTGATTGCATTAGCCATAATTTACTTTTCAAGAGACTACACCAAATAGGAATGCAAGGTGTGGTACTTCTATGGTTCCAGTCATATCTTTCCGGTCGCACCCAATAAATTAAGCTTGGACATCAGACTTCTAGATCTTACAAACGAGAACAAGGCATCCCACAAGGGTCTGCTCTCTTTGCTCTCCTTTTTAATATATACCTGCAACCAATATGCAATATTTTCCAAAACTTTGTCGTAGGATATCATATCTATATGGATGATATAATGCTATATCTCCCTATCGACATGAAAAATCCAGTCACGCCTCAACTTACATCATGCTTCAGTGAAATTGAGTGGAGGAGTAGCCTAGTGGTTGGGGCAAGGTACTTCAGGCCGGAAGGTCGGTGGTTCAAATCCCACTAGAGGACAGCAACCTTGGGCCGGAAGGACTGGGGTTTCTAGTCCCACAGGTGCTCCTTGTGGTCTTGGGCAAGCCACTTAACCCTCCATAGCCCATGTTCCCTGTAAAATAGTTATCTCCAAGTTATAATACCCTGTTCAATGTAATTTCAGTTTGTTCAATGTAAACCGCACTGATGCAGAATAGCGCGGTATATAAGAGAATGTAAATAAATAAAAAATAAATAAATTGCAAGCTGGCTAAACTCTCATAATCTAAATTATACAAAAACGAGATATTATACATCACAAGGAATCAAAACTTTACCCCCCTCAAAAACTCCTCCTCCCTGAAGCAGAATTAGAAGTAAAGAACAAGGTAAAATACCTTAGTGTTACTCTAGACCGCACACTCAGTATGATCACTCACATTAAGCTAACCACAAATCTGATCTTCTACAAAACTAAGAATGATTCAACAACTGAGACCATTGCTTTCTATCCATGACTTCAGATCAGTACTCCAAGCTATTATTACCCCACACTTTGATTTTTGCAACTCTACTCTCCAAGGACTCTTTAAGCAGACTCTCCAACAATTTCAGATGGCTCAAAATGTAGCTAATCGTATCATTTACAAATCCCCAGGCTCTGATTGCATCACTCCATTACTATACAGTCTTCAATGGCTACCAGTCTTAAGCTGCATCACATTTAAGCTTCTGAGAAACATAGCATCATCCTACCTCTCCTCTCTGATTAATAGTCCTTCCAATGAGAGAACAAGAAGAGTATGTACTCAAAACAACATAAGAGTCCCGTCTGAATTTCGTAAAACCAATGGTTCCACAAGCAATAGAGCCTTCTCTTACTTTGCTCCTATACTCTGGAACTCACTCCCTGAAAAATTAAAATCCATCAAAGATCTCCAAATATTCTGTAAGGAAATAAAAATGCATCTGTTTTCATGAACATTTTGGTAACCCAACAAACCAGCACAATATTTACCCAACCTAAATGTGAAATTACTGTGAACCTCCACACTAATCCCCTCTTTATATAACACCCTCAATATCTTAGTAGATCTCAAACCTATTAGTTAACTCAAGACACTCTGGCAAATATTTAAACTGAGATAGGCAATATCTTTAAATAATGTAAAATATGTTCTTTATAAAAATGTTCTCTGTAAATGCTTTGATCAATTCTCATGTTACACCCATGTTTTATGTTTAAGTTTGATGTATCTGTTTTGTTCATTGTAACCCTTGATTGCTGGAAGGGGCAGTATATAAAAGCTTTTAAATAAATTAAATAATTAAATAGCTGCCATGGATATCCATAACTGGTGCCTACAGTGCCTCGGACCCAATCATCAGCCCTCTTCTTGTAATTTGTGTTTGCAGATGACAAAAAGAGGGCTCAAGGGTCAAGAGAAGCAGCACAAATCACTTTTTGTTGATCACAAGTCCAATACGCCTTCAGCATCGACACCATCGATCTCTATGGCTTCCAAGGCTGTATCAGATGCTGATGGTGCATCAACATTGGGGAGCTCTCAAGCTCATTTGAAGCCGAGCACCTATAGTGCCCTGGAGCATTGGCCACCAATCAATCTCCACCCAAAGATAAATGATTTGGCCTCGTCGTCTTCGACATCAAGGGGTGACCACACTGAACATTGGGTAAAGACTCTGATGTATCGACGTTGAAGCCCATCGAGGCATGGCATCAAGAGCAATAGGGGTTCAGGTGAGCACCTCTCAAAGGTTCCCCAAAGGGAGGAGAGCTCATCTTCCAGAACATTGGAGGGATACCGACAGCCTATTGACAGCTGCGACCCAGCACAGATATCCCTGTATACATGCCGGGTACATCGGTCAAAGTTGTTCAGCCATGGAGAAGTTCCTCAAGGAACACATCACTGCACTGCTAGTGATGCAGCATACCAGGGGCCTCGAAGTTGGCTGCATTTATCACAGCTGCAGAAGCGCTTCCCACGGCTGTGCTGCACTGAAGCAGCCTGGCCACAACATTTACAGTAAAGCAAAATCAAATCAGCACCACTTCTTGCTTTACTAAAAGTGCCACAACCGGGCTGCTTCATTGCAGTACAGCCGCGAGAGCAAGCAAAAGTGCTCCCGTGGCTGTATTGAGTGTTAACACAACCACAGAGGCACAGAGCTGGCAGAGAAAGAGAGGAGGTCGCTGCAACCGTATTAACACTTAACTCAGCCGCAGGAGCACGTTTTTTTACTCCCACTGCTGTGCTGTAGTGAAGCAGCCTGGCATGGCACTTTTAGTAAAGCAGGAAGTGCTGATTTTGCTTTACTGTAAATACTGTGACCAGGCTGCTTCAGCACAGCAGAACCATGGAAGCAAACAACAATGCTCCCATGGCTGTGTTAACATAGAATAGGCTGGGAGAGGTAGAGAGGAGGGGTAGCTGGTTGCAAGTGATATGATGGAGAGGCCAGGATTGGAAGAGGGCCAAGGCTGGGACTGGAAGAGGTCCAATGCTGGGAGGGATGGGCAATGACTGGAAATGGGCTGATATTGGGTTTGAGGGAGGATTGGAAATGGGCTGATGCTGGGGTTGGGGGGATGGAAATAGGCTGATACTGGGCCTGGGGGGGGGGGGGGACTGTGACTGGAAATGGACTGATACTGGAGATGGGGGATGATTGAAAATGGAAATTGGCAGATACCGGGCTGAGGGGTAGGTGGAAATGGGCTAATACTGGGACTGGGAGGGACTGGAACTGGAAATGGGCTATTTCTAGGGCCGGGGGAGGGGGGGAGATGAAAATGGGCTGATATTGGGCCAGGGAGGGAATGGAACTGAAAATGGGCTGATACTAGGGTTCTGGGGGGACTGGGACTGGAAATGGGCTGATACTGGGGTTGGAGGATGACTGAGAATGGAAATTGGGAGATACCGGGCTGGGGGTGAGTGAAAATGGTCTGATACTGGGCCTGGGAGGAACTGGAACTGGAAATGGGCTGAAACTAGGGCTGGGGGGACTGAGACTGGAAATGGACTGATACGGGGCTGGGGTAGGGGTACTGGGACCAGAAATGGGCTTATGCTGAAAGGGACTGGAACTGGAAAGGGGCTAATTTTAGAGCTGGATGTGGATAAATGCTAGGGTCAGGGTGTGAAAAAGGAGGAGATGCTGGAGAAGTGAGAAGGAAGAGGATGACAGATATTGTGGAAGCTGGGGAAGAAACAAAGTCATAACCAAGGGAAGGTTAAGAGGGCGGGGTGTAAATCAGATGCTGGGATAAGGAGGAGCAAAGGAAGGAATAATATGTATTGGAGAAGGAGGTAGATGGATGGGCACTGGGGACATGGGGATGTGGTAGAGCACAGACTTGGGCTTAGGTAGTGGATCTAAGACTGGGTGAGAAGACAGAAGAAAGAGTATCATAGGCTGGATATTGGGTATGTAAGTGGGGACTCAGGGCTTGGATGGGATTGTGAGTGAGGACTCAGGGACTGGGTAGGGTGAAAAAGTGAGGATTTGAGCTGTTTGGGGGTATAGTGGAGACTAAGAAATTGACCAGAGATTAGGAGAACAGTGGGGGCAAGATGACTGGGTGAAAGGTATGAGGAGGGCTGTGAGCCAAAGTGCAGAAATATAGGGAGGGGTGAAGGTTTGAAGGGCCTTGGAGGATTCAGGGAAGGATTGGGGGTGGTTGGAAAGGGCAGAAGACTATAGAGTGGATGGGAGCCACAGGAAGAGGCAGGTCTTCCTTGAAGGTGGTGAGAGAGAGTAGAAATGGGGGTGGTAAAAGTAGAAATGGAAACCTGGATAGATATAAGAAAGGGCCTGTAGTTGGAGAGAGGATGTGCTAGGAAATGAGCTAGGGCTGATTAGGGGATGAGAGGAGGAAGTGGTAGATGAGGCTGGGGAGGGGATGCATATGGAGGGTGGAAATAGGGTACTAGAAAGTGGGTGAAAGATGAGGACATAGGAGGATGGCGAAGGAGAATGAAACAGGTGGGGAATGGAAGGACTAGGGAAGCATGGTTAGGAAATGGAAAGCTGCTAAGAAGGTGAAAGGCGAAAAGAGGAAGGCTGAAGATTAAAGGAGAGGGAGGAATGGAATGAATCTATAGTTAGGGTAAAAGGCAGATGAGAGAAATAGAGAAAAAGAGATGAAACAGAAGGATCAGTGTCTGAGAGAGATGTAGGGAAGAAAGGAAAGACAGGCAGTGTGAAAAAACAGAAAATGGAAAGGAGATCCTGGAAAAGAACTTAGAAGAAAACCAACAAGAGGCAGTGGAAAGGAGAGACCAGGAACAACCAACTAGAAAAATAAAATGATCAGTCCACACTCCACGCCACCTCCTCAGCCCGCGGCAGCTCTCCCAGTCCAGGATCGAGCAGCCGGGGCTGCATCAGATGGGCAGTTTCCCGCCGCCACTCGACTGCCCAATCGGGGCAGAGGCACCACATTTAAAAGGAGCGCCATCCGGCGCTGAGGAACACTCCACGCCACCTCCTCAGCCCACGGCAGCTCTCCCAGTCTGGGATTGAGCAGCCGGGGCTGCATCAGACTGGCCGTTTCCCGCCACCGCTTGACTGCCCAATTGGGGCAGAGGCACCACATTTAAAAGGAGCGCCATCCGGCGCTGAGGGACACTCCACACCGCCTCCTCAGCCCGCGGCAGCTCTCCCAGTCCGGGATCGAGCAGCCAGGGCTGCATCAGACCGGCTATTTCCCGCCACTGCTCGACTGCCCAATCGGGGCAGAGGCACCACATTTAAAAGGAGTGCCATCCGGCGCTGAGGGACATTCCACACCGCCTCCTCATCCTGCGGCAGCTCTTCCAGTCTGGGATCGAGCAGCCGGGGCTGCATCAGACCGGCCATTTCCCGCCGCTGCTCGACTGCCCAATTGGGACAGAGGCACCACATTTAAAAGGAGCACCATCCGGCACTGAGGGACACTCCACGCCGCCTCCTCAGCCCGTGGCAGCTCTCCCATTCCGGGATTGAGCAGCCGGGGCTGCCTCAGACCGGCCGTTTCCTGCCGCCGCTCGACTGCCCAATCGGGGCAGAGGCACCACATTAAAAAGGAGCGCCATCTGGCGCTGAGGGACACTCCACGCCGCCTCCTCAGCCCGCGGCAGCTCTCCCAGTCCAGGATCGAGCAGCGGGGCTGCATCAGACAGGCCGTTTCCCGCTGCCGCTCGACTGCCCAATCGGGGCAGAGGCACCACATTTAAATGGAGCGCCATCCGGTGCACCCGCGCCTGAGGGCCTCACCAGAGGGCCCTTTGGCGAAGGCCAAAACCAGAGGCCACATACCACCAAGCAGACAATGGAGCGACCAGAAACAGAGCTGTGAAATCTGCCAAGACAAAACGCAAGTAAAACCTGACCCACCACTCGGTCCGAAGAGTCTATAACACTAAGTCACAATTATTAGACTTGATCCTAGAGGGAACTGACAGTATTGATACACTGTAATACCAGATAGTCTGTACTGATACCAGATAGTTTGCTGTCCAATATAATACTAGCTGCTGGCTTTGATTCTAATTGTCCAAAACACCACAAGTCGCCTGTTTTTAGTTTAATGCATGTGATACTTGCTTTGCTGTGCATGATTTGTCGTGGTAACCCCACACCTTTCTACCTGAATGCTACAAGCCTGCCTTATTTACATTCATGCCTGTGATACTTGTTCTGCATAGCTTGGGCTGCCTGTTGTAACAGCACACCTAGATACCTGTATGTCCGCCAGTCCGGGGTGACTGCACAACTATGTACCGGCCTGAGATAACCCAATCTTCCTGCCCATTTACCAGCCATCCCAGTCTAGGCCCTGACCAGGCACAACAGTGTAGATACCTAGAATGGCCCTCTCAAGCATCGCCATAGTTGCTCTCTATCTCTTTTCCATAGGGCTAAGTAGTGTTACAGACTTATTTCCTATCCAAAATCGCATACCAATTCTTCAGAATCACAGGAGGAGATGGTCAAGTGCTCCCAACCACAAATCAGAGGAAGCTTCCCGCACGCTCCACCACCACCTATTACACGTCACACTACAACACAATAAGAAAGCAAAGCAAGAAGAAAACCCTCACTCCCAAATTCTAAACTGCGCTCTCATAAACGCCCGCTCAATATGCAAGAAATGGCCAGTTATCTCCGACATGATATCATTCCATGACCTTGACATACTCCTGATCACAGAGACATGGCTTTCCAGTGATGATAACGTCCTCCTTAACCAGCTCTTGCCTACCAACTTCTCAATACACACATGCCATAGAAACAGCAAAGGAGGGGGAGGAGTACTCGCCATCACAAAGACGGACCTCCATTTCCACCTGAGCAACGCAACCAGCACAACACATCTCGACACAATCACTATAGCCAACAAGCACTGCTCTATCAACCTCCTATACAGGGCTCCATCAGTGGACCCAGATGTCCTCTCAACAATAATCGACCTTGCCTCCAATACCCAGAGACCTTGCACACCAAGCTGGGTTCTAGGTGATTTCAACCTGCCTTCCCTGCAAGATGCTCAGGCATCAGCCTTCCTCGAAGCTCTCAAGGAGTTAAGATATAGGCAACTGGTCAAGGAACCTACCCATGCGAAAGGAGGCATTTTGGACCTGGTATTCGCTCCACAGACAACCTTCAATGCAACCAAAGTCCCCAGGTTGTCCATTACCGCAGTCCCCTGGTCTGACCACAAGCTGATCTTATTCCAAATACCCCTGCCCAGCAACAGTCAGAAGGAAGCCAGAAGGCCGAGTAGCACCGCCAAGGCGCCATCACGAAGATTCCAGGCCTTCGACAAGGACTTGATTCTAAGTAAAACCCGCCTTCTCCTCACCTCAACAGCACACAATCCTGAGGATATGGTTTCCGACTGGAATAAAAGCCTCAGTACTATTGCTCTACATCCACCATCTAACAAGCCTCCAGGGAAACGAGCCACCGCAGCCTGGTACTCCACTAAGCTGAGATCCTCACTCACCCTCCTAAGGAAGCTGGAAAGACGCTGGCATCGATCACACTCTGCAGACGACCAAAGGGCATATAACTCTCACCTGGCAATACACCGAGAAGCAGTAACAGAGAATATGAGACGATTCCACACAGACACCCTAAAACGATCACTGAACAAACCGCACGACTTGGTTGTCCTCATCAAGAACCTAACAAAGGAACCAGTCCCTGAACAACCAAGCGAGATCTACCCCCAAGAATTTGCAGATTACCTGCAATCAAAGCTATGCCAGACCAACAAGTCCCCAGTACCCGCCGTCTCACTTGAGCCATGCTATCTAACACCCATGACCATCTTCTCCACGCCACCCAAGAAGCACATAAAAGACACTATTACTGCAATCAACACTACTACTGCACAAACCGACCCCTGCCCTGCCTTCTGGATAAAAGAACTACGGTCCGAATTTAGCCCTTTCATAGCTAGGCTCATGGACCGATCTTTCACAACAGGTGCATTCCCCCAATCCCTCAAACACACGTCCATCAGACCGCTGCTAAAAACAGCAAGCTTGACCCCCAGAAGGTAGACTCATACAGACCAATATCGAGCATACCACTACTGGCCAAAATAATTGAAAAATAAGTCCAAAGACAAATCCAAGAACACATTGAAGCCTCCGCGCCACTGGACCCCTGCCAACATGGTTTTAGAGAGTCTCATGGTGTTGAAACGCTCCTCACCACACTCCTCAATAACATAATTGCTGGAATTGATAACATCCGTCAAGGGTTTGTCCTCATTTTCATGGACATAGCAGCTGCTTTCGACTCAGTAAGCCACAAGCTTCTCCTGGAGCGTCTCAAGGAGAAGGGGATCTGTGACACAGCATTAGAGTGGTGCAAGTCATACCTCTCTGACAGATGGCAGCACATACGATCAGGGGCTTCAACATCGGAACCATTCCACCAGAAGCAAGGCGTCCCACAAGGATCCTCCCTCTCCGCCCTGATGTTCAACATATACATGCAGCCCATCTGTAACCTTATCCGGTCTTTCAATGTTAACTACTTGATATATGCAGATGATGTGCTACTTTACATGCCATTCTCGACAGAGAACCTGGACCTCTCCCCACTGACAGATTGCTTTAATGCAGTATCCAACTGGTTCCAAACCCAAAACCTCAGAATTCAGCACAAGAAAACAGAGGTCCTATTCATTATGAGGAATCAAAGCTTCACCACACCGCCCTATCTAAAGGTCAAAGAAGCAGAACTACAGACCAAACCCATGATCCGGTACCTCGGAGTCACTTTAGACCAGCGCCTGGACATGAAGGTGCACATAAGCAACATAGCGAGAGCAGTATACCATAAGATCCGAACTCTCAGGCACCTACGCTTCCTGCTGGAACCGGATGACTTCCGAGCAATTTATCAAACGTTAATCATACAACACTTTGATAATGCAAATTCAATCCTGCATGGACTCCCTCAATCCACCCTGAACCCGCTTCAGCTCGCGATGAATGCCGCAGCGAGAGTCCTACATGGAGCATCCAGGAAAGACCACATGACGCCCATCCTGAACATCTCCACTGGCTCCCGATACATGGTAGACTCACATTCAAAACCTTACTGCTGACTTTCAAAGCCATCAAGGGGCTCTCCTCCATACTAGCAGAGATTATCCAGACCACGCCCCCCAACAGGTCCAGAAGATCGGTAGCGGTCAATACACTGATAGTCCCAAAATCAATAACCCAATGCATCCAGGCAACAGCAAACAGGGCTTTCAAATTCTGTGCGCCCAGATGCTGGAACACCCTACCACTCAGTATCCGGGCAATCCCTGACCTAGCCCAGTTTAGGAAGGCCTTGAAGCACCACCTCTTCCTCCTGTATTACCCGGTAGACAGTGCTACAATAGCCTCTTCCACTATCTAGCCTGTGCAGTACATTTGAATCTTACCACTCAAAGCACCCATGACTACAACTGGCGAGGTACGCCTTGTCATGTTGCCTATATGTAAATAGTTGCCCCTGTTTTAGTACCTGTTCCTTGTAAACACAGATCAGCCAATGAAATGTGTAAGTTTCTATGTTCCATGTAAACCGCGCTGATGTTGAATAGCGTGGTATAAAAGAGACTGTAAAAAGTGGTACAGGCCGGCATGGAGCCGATTGTAATTTCGGACCATGGCCTAGTGTGGGTAACATGGGAATGTGCGGGGTTCTCGCGTTCGGGTTGGCGCTTTCCCGCCTATTTGTGGGAGGATCAGGATTTTCGGAAATTTCTCGAAGGACAATGGGATGAATTTCTCTGTTTCAATGATACCCCGGACTGCTCACCTGTTTTGCTTTGGGAAACCAGTAAGGCGGTCCTGCGCGGAGCGATCATCGCTTATTGTATAAAGCGTCGCAAGCATATGGACCGCAGTCTCTTGGTATTAGAACGCAAAGTTCGTGACTTGCAACGTAGGACTGGCAGGGCAGGGGGGGAAGCCTTGCGACTAGAATATGTTGGGGCGCAGGTGGCCCTCCATGAGCTTCTACAGCGCAGAGCTCAATATTCTATGCAATGCTATAAACATCAGTTCTTCCGCTATGGTAATAGATCTGGCAGATTGTTGGCTAAATTGGTCAAGGCCCCGGGAGGCACGCGGTTCATACCTGTGCTTCGTGATGCCAGGGGAGCATTGCAACACCAACCTCTCCAGTTGGCCGAAATTTTCCGTAAGTTCTACGCGCAGCTGTACACTGAAGAGGAGCGGGACTATGAGAGCGGGAAGCGATTTTTGCGAGACATGGCCCTTCCCCGACTGTCGGAGCTGGATGTGCAACAACTTAATGCCCCCTTAACGGTAGGGGAAATACAGCGGGCGATTCAAGCGGGGAATAACCACAAAGCTCCAGGCCCGGACGGGTTTACTTATGAATACTACAAAATTTTGTCGGCACGCCTCGCCCCAACTATGGTGGTTATGTATGATGAAGCCTGTCGTTTGGGGCAATTCCCTCGGGATATGCGTTGTGCGGATATAACTGTGCTCCCGAAGCCCGGAAAAGACCTATTAGATCCAGCCTCATATAGACCCATCTCTCTTATCAATTGTGATATGAAGCTTTTGGCTTCAGTTTTGGCAAAAAGGTTAAATCCCATTTTGCCGTCTCTTATCGATCCCCGCCAGGTGGGCTTTGTGCAGGGTCGGGAGGCCTCCAAGAATATTGCTAAGTTACTTTTGGGGATGGATTTCTCTTTGCGTCAGGAAACGCCCCTATTGCTGGTGAGCCTGGATGCCGAAAAGGCGTTTGATCGAGTCACATGGGCTTTTCTATGGGATGTTTTGGGTACCATGGGTTTTGCTGGGGCATATATCAGTTGGCTACAGCTTCTCTACACTCAGCCGATGGCTCGAGTGGGTGTTAATGGTACCTTTTCAGAACCGTTTATCCTCGAGAGGGGCACCCGACAGGGATGCCCTTTGTCTCCCTTATTGTTTGTTCTAGCCCTCGAGCCTTTGTTACATGCTATACAGCGGGACCCGCAGGTCAGGGGGGTGGTGATGGGAGGGGAGGAAACCAAAATCAGCGCGTTTGCAGATGATATGCTTCTATGTCTTACGCACCCCACACAGTCTCTACCGTGGGCCCTGCAGCTGATAGAACATTATGGTAGTTTCTCAGGTCTCAAAATAAATACTTCCAAGTCCATGGTGTTGGATGTAGGCGGGCGGGTGCGGCCGACATGGGAAGGGCCCTTCCCTCTGGTTTGGGCCGAACACTCCTTGAAATACTTGGGAATCAGCCTTCCCGACCGCCCTGACTCTTTGTACCAGGCTAACATCCCGGGCTTGCTGAACAAAACCAGAGCCGTGTTCTCTGGGTGGAAAGGGCTCCCTCTGTCTCTGAAGGGGAAGGTGGCTTTATTCACGATGGTCGAGTTTCCTCGCTGGCTCTATGTCCTGCGCCTCTTGCCCCTTTGGGTCTTGGCGAAGGATTGGAAGAAATTGGATAGCCTCCTCAGGGGCTTCTTATGGGGTGGGCGGCGTGCCCGGATTCCTTTGAAAGCCTTGATGAGGGGGGTGGAGGAGGGGGGTTTAGGTTTGCCCTCCCTACGACTCTACAACCTTCGCTACATGGTTCGCCACCTCTGGGGCCTGTTAGGCGATGGGGAGGGGTGCGCCCCATTGACTCAACTGAATGGGTTGTGTGCCCCATACCATTGTCTCTACGTGCTCCACATGGAGCGTCCCTTAATGGGGAAGGTGGGAGGGAGTGGGGCCTACATGAGGGCCCTTAGAGCTACATGGCGCGCGCTGAGCACTAGACTTGGTTGGCATTCAGGGATTTCCCTTCTGCTCCCCTTGGTGGGTAATCCGGCGTTCCCCCCTGGGATGGCTCCCCGAAATATATTCAACTCCTGGTTGGCGCAGGGTTTGGTCTGCCTGGGGGATTTGTTTATGCCGGGGGGAGAGGGCCTTGAGACTTATCAGGACCTCACTACACGCTTCCATCTGTCCCCACGTCAATTCTATGGGTATCTGCAGATCCGCCATTTTCTAGAGAGTTTGCGGGGGCGGCTGTCAACTGGAGAGAGGGCTGTAAGAGGGACACCCCGGGAAATTCTCCAACTCTTAGTGGAACGAGACCGAGGGAACCCGAGTTATCATCAGCTTCTGAGCTTCCTCGTGGCTGGCCCCCCTCTCACTGCGCTGGCGAATCGGTGGCGTAGGGATGGGGTGGAGACGATGACAGTAGACTCTTTGCACGCTGCGTTCGGCCGTATCCCGAAGGGGTCCTTTTGGGTTTACTTACAGGAATTGCAGTACAAATTTTTGTGGAGAGCCTATGCTACTGAACAATGGGCCTTTCAGGTTGGATTGCACCCCACATCTGCTTGCACCTGGTGTTCCCAGCATGTGGGCTCTTTCCTACATCGCTTCTGGGATTGCCCTGTAGTGCGAGAGGTGTGGCGCCAGGTATGTGCTAAATTGGCGGAGTGGTTGGACACTGGAGATGTTTACCAGCGTGAGGTTTGTCTTTTCCATGATTGGACTATTATGGAGCGGGTCCCGGCCGCGTCGCACAGAGAGCTCCTGGAGCGTGGTTTTTTGCTAGTCAAGAAAGCTCTCTTGACCCGATGGCTGGACCCTACGCCTCCGGGGGTGTTTCTGTGGGAAAAGGCTTTGCGGGAACTGCTGTATTTGGAGAAACTCACAGCCAAACAACAGGGTGGGAAGCACTGGGACGCTTTCCTGGTGCGCTGGCTACCTGTTATCCAGTCCCTGGCCCCCAGTGAAAGAAGTGTGATTCTGAATATATGAGACGGGACCGGTTGTAGGTACATGGTGGGGGGAGGGGGGGATGTAGCTATAGCAGCCATTGCGACCTGGTGGTGGCTATGGGCACCTATTGTTTTTTTTTTTTTCCCCCACTTCCATGTTAGCCGACTGGCCTTGGACACTCATACTCATCGAATGAGATTATATTTTTGTTAATTGTTTTCTTCAATTGTTGCTCCCCATACGGGTGGGCTTAGGCAGACTTGCCCGACTTTTTGTTTTGGCAAATGATTACCTCCTATCCCTATATGAATGAGGATTGAACACAATGGGTGGGAAATGGGTGGGGGGGAGAAAGGGGGGCGAGGGAAGGGAGGGAAAGGAGGGTTGGGGGTGGATGGGGGAAGGAGGGGGTGTGAAAAGGGAGAGACTCGGGGAGGACAATCATTGGATGTACGGGGTCTAGCTTTCCTGGGAATACCAGGCTTTTTTTTTGTATACTGTATAGTGTATTCATGTTATTTTACGCACAGGTGTGTATTTGCTTTCATTGTGAGATTGTATCATATAATATTTCCTATAATACTGTTTAGTAGTTGTACCTGTAACACTGTGTGGATGTACGTCCCCCAGGATCGACATGGTAGGCTGTGAACCGGATTTTCTCATTTCCAAAAATTAATAAAAATGATTTGAACTAAAAGAGACTGTAAGTAAATAAATAAATAAAATCAGATAACAAATGTACGAAGGAGTGGTAGTTTTTTAGAGAATGAAATATGTCAGTTTTGAAAATGTACATTTCTTAGAGTTCAGAAGAGGAGGTAATGCATTTCAGTTTCTCTTTCTTCATTGTCTGTTTTGGAGGTTTTCCATTTGAATTTATGTTTGCATATTTTTTCTAATTTGTAGTTTCTTATTAATTACCTGGTAATGGTCTGTTTTTTCCATGTATAGCCAAGGTGAAGGATTCTGTTAACATGTTGGTTCTGTAGTACAGTAGTTTGGCTTATTCTCGTTGTCCAACTAGAGGTTACTGGTATTCTAGAATATTTGCAGTGCTGATTTTTCATAGGTAGGATTGAGTTCTTAGGTTTGGTGCTGATGTTGGTTGTCAATTTGCAGGGTTTTCTGTTATGATGCACAGTGTTTGACAGTAGAGGGAGTTGGTGGTATTGTCGCTGATTTGAGACCAGAATTTGAATGGAATATTTTTTGTATCTTGAGTTGTAAAGTAAAAAAACTCTAATTCTATTCTGCATCCATTGTGGGGAGAGTTTTATTGGTGAATCTGGGAGTGCTCCTATGAATTAATAATTATACCCTATCAGACAAATGAATACATATGCCCCATTCAAAGGCAATTATGTGTTTGCTGGCAAATATATAGGTAATATCGGACTAAATGACCAGACATTATCCGTATATTTGTGGGCCATGTTAGGGGAGGAGCAAGGGTAGGCCAGAAAATTATCCAGATAGTGGCAATATTTAGCCATTATTCAGGTAAATTACATGTTTAGTTTAGGCCTGCCAAAAAGCAGGCCTAGCCTAAGCAAATAGTTTGTTCACCAATGCTTTAAGAAAAGTATGAAAACATTTCTGACCCTGGCCCCACCCCCACAGGTCATTTCTGGCCCTTCCCACAGTTCCACTTCTTTTTTGTCTATAATTAAGCCTTGCACAGCTCACAAAATCAGAGCTATGGCCAATCTATGCTCGGTCTCCATGGCAGAGATCTGCAGGGCTGCAATGTGGTCTTCAGTCCACACATTCACATCTCACTACTGCCTAGATAGGGATTCCCAATGTGACAGCAAATTTGGCCAATCTGCACTCCAGAATATGTTTGGGAATTAGAATCCAACTCCATTCCCCTTAGGCCCATTCTCTTCTGTCTAGTCTACCAAAAAAAAAGTGGAGAGAGAAATTCACTCATTTTGTTCATAGTTGGTAGTTGAGTTGTTCTGGCCTCTTGCCATTTTGCAGTTGAGTTGCCCCTGTTTGGCTTTTCAGTGGCCTCCTCAGTTTTCAGTAGCCTGTAGTTACTGTCCTGTTGCAGGTGTTCTCTGTGGACAGAATAAGCCCTCACAACTCTCCCACCTCCCTGAGGAGTTCTCTTCTGCTACAGCTATGTTATCAGACAGAATCAAGATGGCGCAGTGGCGGCAGGTGGGGAGGAGGTGTGGACGCATGGTAGAGCCTTCCAATAGAAGCTGGGGAGTGTTCCTTCATGGGGTTCTGTTGGGGACACCACCTATACGACTTATTCCTACTGCCCATGAAGAACATTTGCTAAAAGTGAATAACTACCTTTTTCTGCTTTGCAGTAAATGTACAACTTGGGGGGAGATAACACTGTTCTTTCAGGGTTAACTCTGAAAAATTTTAGAGTTCCAGGTCAAGACCAGTAAAACTGGGAAGTCGTTAGCACCTTAGATCCACTCATTCTGCACATCACCCGCTCTCAATGAATCAGTCCCAGACAGACTTGGTTGTTCCGAACAAAGAACTTACTGAAAAAAATCTTGGGGGGGAGGGGAGGGGGAGGGTTGTCACTGACAATAATAATAAAATATATTGCCAGAGTAAAAAGACTAAACGATTACAGTCACTTGGTTTAATCTAGGATTCCACCAGGCATCTGGGGCACCTCTCTAACTACTTTCCCAGAATACCATGCAGAGCTGGACACTGGTCATGGGCATTTTCACAGATTCTGTGCCATTGTAAAACCTGGCCCCTCTTGACACAGTAGCAGGGGATGTCCTCTATATCTCCTTCTTTTCCTGGACCACGGCTCCCTGCTTCTCCATTAGCATTCAAGGACAAATTTGTGTCATCAATATCTAGGGAGGCACCATCTTGACACACAAATTGGCATTTTAGAAAGGACGTCCAAGTGAAATCTGGAGCATCCAAGGCAAAACATCAAAAAAACCATCAGAGACATTGAAGTGTTGCCCTGATTTTCAGAGCTTTTCTGATACCTATTCATGTCCTGGAGTAGGTAAAAACTTGGATGTGGCTCAGGACACGCAGGAAGATCCAAGTGCTTGGGATTGCCCCAGACACATCTGCACCACACCCCTACTCGCACCGGGACATCTTAGAACAGCTTTCTAAAATGGCTCCAGGGACACCTCCATGCTTTGGACATCTGTATGCCCATTTTCAGGCATCCAAAGCATGAACAGGGCTTCTAAAATAACTTCCATAGTATATAAGGGATTCAGGCCAAAGAATCCTAAAGCTCCAAAATTTTTCCTGTTGACCGTAATCCTGAAGCCCTTCAGATTCCATTCCACAATATTAGGACTTGCATTATTTATCTGAGGACCTTTCCTTTCCTACTTTCTTTCAAAGGAAGGCTGAGGAAAAGGAATCACTTTACTCAGGTAATATCTTCATTGCTAAAGTTTACCCTCTAACAAAGAGAACCAAAAAAACCCTTTATACTCTGGTGTAAATATTTATCTATTGTCTTCTGTTAAATAAAAAGAGAAGTCATTGGGAACAATAGAAGAGACCTTTATTTGGTCTCCAGAAATACCTCAGTACCCCGTATTTATGAGGGAAATGAATAAAGGAATAAGCGAGACATCAGTGAAGTAGATGGATGAAAGAAATTATTTAAGGAATGAATGAGTTATGGCATTCTTTTTCAATACAGTCACTAATCTAGTTTAAAAAAGACAATTGTTTTCCTGCTAGCAAAATGTTTTTCTTTCCATCATTCAATGTAATTTAATTTAAAAATTGCACATACTGCTAATAAATGCCATTTATAATTGGATGTGTGTCAAAATCTCAAAAGCTTACCTCATTCATTCTTTATATTATTTCCTTCATTCATAAACTTCTTTGGAGTCTCTCTTTTTCCTCATGCTAAATGGTCAAAGGGTTTGTAAAAGAACAGTAGAACAATCTTGTGCAAAAACAGAGGTCAGGGGGCTTTTATTCTCCCAATCAAATCCAACCACGGGTTTGTCTTCTTTCAAATTAACTTAGATGTGTAATCCTTTTCAGCTCTTCCTATCAGTATTCCTACCCAGTTTTTTTATGAAAGTGCAATATATCTGGGAGACATTCTGGCCTAGAATAGTTAGAAGGGCGATGCACTTGTCTAAAGAAAGGGGGAGGGGGGTGCTCAACTTCCATTGGTACTATAATGCTGTGCAACGTAAAGCCACATTATATATTTATTCATCTATTTCTTTCCAAAATTTGATATACCACCATATAGCTAAATGGTCATGACAGCAGTTTATGTTAGCATGGGGGATCTTGGAGGAGAAGCCTTGAGTGACAATAGAACAATCAGATGCTTGGGAGGATATCCGTGAGATATCTCTTGTGGATTGGTTGCCCGTTCAGTGCTAGTGAGAGGGGAAGTAATCCCTTTATGACTCTCACTTAGAGGATTTGGAAGAAATGGGAAAAAGTCTGGGTGGGGGAAAGTATGTTAACCTACTATATCCAGGAACAAGCAGGAATGTAGTCTTCACATATGGGTATCATTGGTACTGACGGAGCCTGCGCGGGAACACTCCCCAGAGTCCAATAGGAAAGCTTTTGGGAGCATCCCACAGCGCCTGCGTGCTGCCTTCCCGCCTTTCCCAACTGTCCCTCTCCAGTTCTTTGTTTTCCGCGGAGCAGACAGGTCACACATCCTGTCACCGCAGAAAAAATTCTCTTCTTCTTCTTCTTTTTTGTGGTCGCATCTGCCTTCCCTTGACGCTACACCGGTACCACCGGTTCTTCTTTCTTTTAAAAAAAAAAAAACTTTCCTTCTGGAGTCTTTTCCAGTAATTTTCTCTTCAGGTGCCACACGCCATTTTGGGCACTAGGCCCAACTTTTCCCCTCAGGATGGAAAAACCCGCTTCGGGTTTTAAAAATTGTTCTAAGTGTGGCGGTACCATCTCCATCACCGACACCCATGAGAGGTGCCTCAAATGTTTAGGTCCTGACCACTCTATTTCAGAGTGTTTTGCCTGTGGGATGATGTCGAAAAGGGGCCGGCAAAACCGAGCTGCTAAACTTAGCACCCTTTTTCCCTCCAAAGCAGCCTCTGTGGCATCGACGTCTTCCAGGGCTTCGTCTTCTTCCCATGGATCTCAGATAACTAAACATAAATCTAGCCGGTCCTCAAAGGGTAGATCTCCTTCTAAACATCGAGATGCCTCTGGCGTTGCCCTTGAGGGACTTCCACTGGCAAAATTGCCCCAGCGGGAGGCTTCGGCTTCCAAAGCACTAACGGGGCTCCAGGATGTTCTCGAGGCTTCAACCTCAGCAGAACTACTTGTGCCATGCTCTGGGGCTCCGGCTGCCTCATCCGGCACTGATACCCAAGCATCGGCAGTGTCGATAGACCAGAGATTCTTGGCTATTGAACGCAGTCTTGCAGCTCTTCTCACAGCCTCGATGCCCCTGAAACCGCTTCAGACAATTCAACTGGTACCGGCACCAACTCCATCGACATCGGCAGGCATTCTACCGGGACCAAGTCATGCATCTCTATCCAGCATCGACAAGTCTGTACTGGACCACTTTGAAGCCGACTTTGATCGGTACTGGTACCGTGCCTTGCACGATCACCCGGATCAGAGATACTTCGAATCCTCGGATGAGTCTGAAGACTCTGAAAGCTCTGCCGATACCAGAGTACTTCTTCCTGAGGATTCCTCTTCTCCTCAGCGTAGGATGTCTCCACCAGAGGATATGTCCTTTCAGGATTTTATCAGAGATGTGGCCTGAGGTCTTTCCATCACAGTGGTTCCTGAAAAAGAGCCTAGGGCAAAGGAATTAGAAATCCTACAATACCCTAAAGCTCCCAAGGAGGCAGCTACCTTACCTATTCATGAGATCTTGCATGATCTCATGTTAAGGATGTGGGAAACACCTCTAACCACATCTCCTCACGCTCAAAGACTCGACACCATGTATCGAGTTCCTCCTTGTCCTGGGTTTCAGAAGACTTAATTACCACACCATTCCATGGTGGTGTAATCAGCCATGAGATGGATAAAGAGTGCAGAAAGGCATGCATCTAATCCTCCAGGACGTGAGTGTAGGACTCCTGACGCCTTTGGACGTTGATCCTTCCAGGCTTCCATGCTTTCTGCTAGTACCAGTTCCTATATCTTATATATGGGAATGTTTCTTAAAGAGGTCACAGGAGATTTAGAGCTTATGAGCCTTCTCCTTCCTGATGATAAAAGGCAAGATTATCTCGCTCTTGTCAAACATGCTCAGGATGTTTCCAAGTTTGTGAATCGTGCAGCCTTTCACTGCTTTGAATGCATAAGCAGAACCTCTGCCATTGCCATAGGTGCACGTAGGATTGCCTGGCTCCAGGCATCTGACTTGGAAATTGGGGTACAGGACAAACTAGGGAATATACCTTGCACAGGAGAGAATCTCTTTGGCAAGAAGGCAAACGCAATCTACAGCAGATCCTGCGAGGAAAAGATCCTCTAAGAAACCATTCTTCAGCAAGAAGAAAATGTTTTATCCCTCCTATACCCAGCAGGGACATCGCTTAGGTCAGTCTGCCCAAAAGGGACAGCAGCAACAACATAGGCAAAGGAAGCCAAAATCAGCTAAGCCTCAACCGGCTCAGCAGACTCAGCCTCCACAGTGGCTTTGACTCCTATCTAGAGAACTTTGCCTTCCTGGCCCTGATCGGCCCAGAACCCTCCACCATCCCAGGAAGGTTATGTCATTTTGCCCCCAGATGGGGTCAGATAACAGCAGAAAATTGGACTCTGTCTATTGTAAGAGAGGGGTACAAGCTTCATTTCCTCAGCATGCCCCCTCCTACAATGGTAAGACATTTCAATTGTCAGACCTCTCTCAATGACCAGTAAGGTCAAGAGGTCACTGTGCTTCTTGCTCAAGGGGCAATATAAGAGGTACCCATTCCCCAACGGGGTACAGGGTTTTACTACCCTTATTTCCTTATTCCAAAGAAAACAGGAGGACACAGACCCATTTTAGACCTCAGAGAATTGAACAAATTCCTGTTCAAAGAGAAGTTCAAAATGATTTCTCTAGGAACTCTGCTGTCATACCTTCAGAGTCAGGATTGGCTTTGTTCTTTAGATCTCAAGGATGCGTACACTCATGTTCTCATCCATCCAACTCATCGAAAGTTCCTTTGCTTTCTATTTCAAGGGAAGCACTACCAATACAGGGTTCTTCCTTTTGACCTGGCCTCTGCACCAAGGGTGTTCACAAAATGCATGGCTGTGGTGGCAGCATTTCTCTGCACCCTGGGAATATTCGTCTTCCCTTACTTAGACGTCTGGCTCATTTGAGCCCCTTCAGAGCCAGAGGCCAGGGTTGCTCTCTCTCGCACAATAAACATCCTTCAGTATTTGGGACTTGTCATAAACTTCCCAAAGTCCAACCTTGCTCCCACTCAATCCCTAGAGTTTATAGGAGCTCTGCTGGATACCAGACAGATAAGGGCCTTCCTTCCACAGCCCCGCTGCCTTCGCATTGTGCAGTTAGCTTCCCAAGCAGTGCTAAAACCTTACCTCACTGCTCGGGAAATGTTACAGTTGCTATGCCACATGGCATCCACCATGCATGTGGTTCCTTATGCTCGCCTCCATATGAGGGCAGCCCAATGGACTTTAGCCACTCAGTGGACTCAGGCGTCAGGTTGCCTGTCAGACAAAGTAGCAAACTCAGATCACCTTATTTTGTCCCTCCAATGGTGGCAGTTACCCCAAAACCTTCTGATGGGGTCTCCTTTTCAGCAACCCCCACCCCAAGCCACTCTAACAACAGATGCTTCACAGGTGGGTTGGGGAGCCCACCTGCAAGGCCTCTCTACCCAGGGTACCTGGACTCCACAGGAGGCCTATCTCCATATCAATCTCCTGTAACTCAGAGCAATCTTCCTTGCTCTTCGAGTATTCCACACCCAGCTCAGCTAAAAGACAGTCCTAGTTCAAACGGACAATCAAGTAGCCATGTTCTATGTGAACAAGCAGGGTGGAACAGGCTCTCTGTCGCTCTGCAACAAAGCTTTGCGACTATGGGCCCTCGCCAGAGAGCATCAGATTCATCTCCTTGCGGTGTATCTTCCAGGCATTCAAAACTCTTGGGCAGACAGAGTCGAGTTCTGCTTCCACACGAATGGTCTCTCCATGCAGACCAGGCGGCCAAATGTTTCAAATTTGGGGAACCCCGGACACAGACCTCTTTGCAAGTCCGCTGAATGCCAAACTTCCCCAGTTCTGTTCCAGAATTCCGGCTCAGGGTTGTCAGGCCAGGGATGCTTTTCTCCTCCATTGGGGTCAGGACTTTATGTATGCCTTTCCACCCATTCCCCTATTTCACAAAACCCTGTTCAAGCTTCAGAGAGACAGAGGTCATATGATCCTCATAGCTCCACGTTGGCCACGGCAAATGTGGTACCCTCTGCTCCTACATCTCTCTCAAGCTCTGCCTCTGGAGTTAGGATCTGCTCCAGATCTCCTTTCTCAAGAGGACGGGATGCTGTGGCATCCCAATCCCCAGTCTCTGCATCTGAGGGCCTGGTTGCTGAAAGCCTAGAATGTCACGGTCTTAACCTTTCCCAGCAGGTAAAGGATATCCTTTATACTTCCAGGAAGCCTTCCACAAGATGCTCTTATGCATGTAAGTGGAAAAGGTTTACCATATGGTGCTCGCAGAAGGCTCTTAACCCTCTTGCAATACCTCTGGAATCATTACTGGAGTATCTCCTTCATTTATCAAATGCAGGGCTTAAGACCAATTCAGTAAGAGTCCATTTGAGTGCTATTGCAGCTTCTTTCAAGCCTCTAAATGGACAACCTATTTCCTCTCATCCTCTCATAGCGAGATTTATGAGAGGCCTTCTTTTGACCAAGCCTCCCATTAAGCCACCACCGGTGGCATGGGACTTAAATCTGGTTCTTGAGCAGCTCATGAAACCGCCTTTTGAACCATTAGCCACTACCTCTTTGAAATTCCTTTCCTGGAAGGTCATCTTTCTTATTGCAATCACATCAGCACGTCACATCAGTGAATTGCAAGCATTGGTGGCTGATCCTCCTTATTCAAAGTTCCATCATGATAATGTAGTCCTTAGGACTCATCCACACTTTATGCCAAAGGTGGTGTCGCCTTTTCATTTAAACCAAGCGATTTACCTTCCTGTATTCTTTCCAAGGCCTCACGCCTCAAATGTAGAAAGGAATCTTCATACTTTGGACTGTAAAAGAGCTTTGGCCTTTTACTTGCAAAGGACACAACAACATAGAAAGTCCTCTCAGCTCTTTGTTGCTTTTGATCCTAGTCATTTGGGACTTCCAGTCTACAAAAGAACACTGTCCAGCTGGATTGCACAGTGTATATCTTTTGCATATGAGAGTAAAAACCTTCCTCTTGAAGGCCATGTCACAGCTCACAATGTGAGAGCCATGGCAACCTCTATGGCTCATCTTCACTCTGTGTCTATCGACGACATCTGTCGAGCAGCTACTTGGACTTCGGTTCATACCTTCACAGCCCATTACTGCTTAGACAAGGACTCCCGCCGGGATGCCTTGTTTGGTCAGGCTGTTCTTCAATACCTGTTCCACACTTAATCAACTCCTACCCACCATCCCTGGTAGGATGCCAGAGATCCATGGGGGGAAAGTGGAACCCTTTTACAAGGGCACACAACTTTCTGGGGCCATCTCCCTGGCATCTGCAGCTAGGGAATCCCCATATGTGAAGACTACATTCCTGCTTGTTCCTGGAGATAGCATAGTTACTCACCTGGAACAGGTGATCTCCAGGAACAGCAGGAATTAAGTCTTCACAACCCACCCACCTCCACTAGGAGTTGTATCTCTCTCTCTCTCTCTCTTTCCCTCTCTCTTTTGTCTCAGCTTTAAGCTCAACTGGAGAGGGACAGTTGGGAAAGGCAGGAAGGCAGCACGCAGGCGCTGTGGGATGCTCCCAAAAGCTTTCCTATTGGACGCTGAGGCATGTTCCCACGCAGACTCTGTCGGTACTGACGATACCCATATGTGAAGACTAAATTCCTGCTGTTCCCAGAGATCATCTGTTACAGGTGAGTGTCTTTTGGGAATGACAGATAAAACTTTATTTAACAGGATTTTTTATGCCACTTTATCATTTCAATTAAAGTGGTTTACTTTGTAACTTCAACTTGGTAATATACATTAAACAGGGTCATTGATAACTTGGATTTTTTCAAGGCAATGGAGGGTAAAGGGACTTGCCCAAAGTCATGAGGAGTACCAGTGGGAATTGAACCCTTGATCTTCTGGGTACTAAGCAGTTGCTCTAACCACTATGCTACTCCTCCACTCATGAATGGGTGAGCCAAGGTTTGCAATATGTTGACCAATTTTTTGAAGAGGGAGCTTTTGGCAAAATCCGTCCCTTCCTTTCTACACATACTACTAAGACACTAATCCACTCTTTAGCCACCTCCCGCGTAGACTACTGCAAATTCTTCCTTGCTGGTCTCCTTCTGAATCATCTCTCTCCCCTTCAATCTGTTTAAAATTCAGCTGCATGGCTAATTCTCCGCCAGCCTCGTTATGCTCATATAGCCCCTCTCCTCAAGTCACTTCACTGGCTCCTATCCGTTTCCGTATCCAGTTCAAACTTTTCCTACTGACCTTTAAGTGCACTCATTCTGCTGCTCCTCACTACCTTTCCTCTCTTATCTCTTCTTATACCACTCCTCGGGAAATCTGCTTTTCTGGCAAATCCCTTCTCTTCTACTGCCAACTCCAGACTTCGATCCTTCCACCTTGCTGCTTCTTATGCCTAGAACAAACTACCTGAGTCTGTGCATCAGGCTTCATCTTTGCCCCTTTTCAAATCCAGGCTAAAAACTCACCTCTTTCTTGATCCGCTTCGACTCCTATGTGTTTCCTTACCATTCCCCTTGACATTTCCTTGTCCTCAGCTGTTGTGTTGCCCGTCCTAATTAGCTTGCAAGCTCTGATGAACAGAGACTGTCTTTTGCATGTGTCTGTTAAGCACTGCGTTTGCCTTATAGCGCTATACAAATGATCAGTAGTAATAGTAGTAGTAGTCTCCTGTCACGAGTTACAGGAAGAGTATCACATTGAAGATGTTAAGCATTATGAGGATAATTCTATAATCTCATGCGCAGGCAAATCGCATTGCTGTGTGCGTATTTGGGGCCTATTCTGTAAAGTAAATCACATGCAGATTCTAGTCATTGCAGTTATGCCTCCTCTAGAGCAGGCGTAACTGCCTGCACCTGGATTGGTGCAATGATGTGTGTAAGTCATAGTATCCTATAGCTTATGAACAGAGATTTAGGTCCTGCCTATGCTCTGCCCAGGCTTTACCCTTCTGCACACCCTGCTGAACATACGTTTGATGGGACTTACAGGCATTCTTGCAGAATAGTGATTGCCCAAAGCACTGTGTAAGTGCCCATTCACATGTCTCAGTCCTTCAGAACAGGGACTTGGGCACATTTCAAGTATGTAACGCTCTGCATGCCCTATATAGAATCAACCTCTATGTGGTGGACTCCCAAAGGTGAATTACTAAATTCTATGCTTAAATGAGTTTGAGGGGTCAGGCAAAAACTGGATATCAGACCAAACAGGAAGAGGCCCAATAGGAGGAAAAGTTTTTCATTGGAGGACAAGAGGAGGGCTCACGAACAATATGATTGAAAATAGTTTTAAGATGCTCTCTCAATAGTACTATACCTTGGAGTGACTCGTGCAGATATATGGGACAGGATCAAATTTCTATTGGAGGAAGTGTGAGCAGTAGACTCCTTCTCCCATATTTGGTGGATTGTCCTACAACACAACGTTTTTGGGAACTGTCTTTGAATCCTTGGGAGGGTATTAAAGCAACCGATACAATTTGGAGTGGTAGCGGTTCTATTAAATGGGGAGGTAAAGAATTGCAAAGAGTGATGATGGTAAAACGATCAAATTGGCAGTCACAGAGTTTACTTAGCTATTGCCAAAAATCGGAAACATTCAGAATCTCCTAGTTGGGAGATATACTTGGGGTAATTGTGTAACACTTGTCTGATGGATAAGTTGACAGCTATGTGATAGGATAAATTGAACCAATTCTAGGCAGCATGGGAACCTTTTGAGACTTGGTCTCTGAATAGCCCACTATCTGTGTGCTGAAAAATGTTCAAGAGAAACCTTCTTAGGCAGGAACTGGCAGGTTATAAGGGATGTGAAATTTCTCTCTTACTACTGGAGGGTCTGAAAATGCACCTCTGAGGATTGAATGAGGTTGGTATTGTACAAGAGTAGGAGTTGGGGGAGTGCAGAGTAGATAGGAATTCACCACAATTATTTTGTATTGATGTATGATGTATTGCAAGTTGTTATAAGTGGTTTTCAATAAAAGTTATTTTAAAAAACCCTTTAGATACATAATCTAAGCCATCTGTTTGTATGTTCTTCAAAACAGCCATGAGGCATAAAACAGAGAGCAGCTCAGCCTGGAAGTCATAAATGTTGCCTAAGCCAAAACAGTGACATGTATCTGTTTATTTATGATAAGAACAAGCCTGTGCCAGTCCAATCCTTTTATTGTATTATACAAGCGTTTAAGTTCAAGCTGTCTTCAGGTGCATGCTTGCAACCTGCCCCAGAGCTCCCCACCCTAACAAACCTGGTATTTTCTGAACCCAGTATCACTTAGACATGCAGGTCACACTTTAAAAATGGTGGAACTTGCCTCTTTTCCTTTCTTCTGCACTGCCCTTCCATGCATACAATGGGCTTTTCATATTCATTATGTTTTAACATCTTGCTCACAAAAAAATAAGACCTAGGTATCAGTTTCAGGTAAAAACTGAATTAGAAAACAACCATACAAAAAGCCTGCAAACTAGTTTGCCTGCAATGTTTTGAAATGTGGTGTATTTTTTCTAACACTTTTTTGAAGGGGGAGAAGGAGATTGGCAGTTTTCCAACTGTTCTTTTAGATTTCCAGCTTAATCAGAAATGGGGCTGGGATCCAGTGCCAGCAGCTTCTTTGCAGCTACCAAAGGATTTTTCTCTTTTGTATATCTTCTCACAACACGGTCCAGTCATCACAGCAATACTCCTTGGTCCAATCAGCAGAGCACCTTTTAGAACCCTAAAAGCATAGGTCCCAAATCTGACCACTACTACTTCTACTACTATTTAGCACTTCTAGAGTGCCACGCACGCAGCGCTGCACAGCTAACCTAACCTACAAGAGGTAGTCAGCATACATGAGACAGTCCCTGCCTGTCAGAGTCATACTCATCGGAGCTTACAATCTAGTTAGAGTAGTACATTAGTTAAAAACAGTACAGAGTGTTAATCAGTTCTACGCAAGGTACGGTGTGGTGCAGTTTGGTCTGAAGTTGGTCATAAACGTTGATGGGGGTTAGGGTGGGATGAAGAAGGAGTCAAGATCTGAATGCAACAGTGAAGAGGTGGGTCTTCAGCCTGGACTTGAAGAGGGCCAGGGAGGATGCCTGGCGCACAGACGCAGGTAGCTTGTTCCAGGCGTGAGGTGCAGCAAGATGAAAGAAACATAGTCGGGAGTTTGTGGTGCGGGTGAAAGGCATTGATAGAAGTAATTTGTTAGCAGAACGCAAATTTTGAGAGGGGACATAGGGAGAGATAAAAGGTATTGAGGGGCAATAGAGTGAGTGCATTTATAGGTCAGCAGGAGAAGCTTGAATTGGATGCGGAACTGGACAGGGAGCCAGTGAAGTGATTTGAAAAGAGGAGTAATATGGGCATGGCGAGGCTGGCAGAAGATTAGTCGAGCAGTGTGATTTTGTATAGATTGAAGGGGAAGGAGGTGGCTCACGGGAAGACCAGCAAGGAGTAGGATGCAGTAATTGAGGCGGGAGGAAATTAAGGAGTGGATAAGCGTTTTGGTAGTGTGTTCAGAGAGGAAGGGGCGGATTTTGCTGATGTTGTAGAGAAAGAAGCGGCAGGTCTTAGCTACAAGCTGGATATGAGCGGAGATGGAGAAAGAGGTGTCAAAGATAACCCCTAGATTACGGGCAGAGGGAACAGGAAGGATAGTAGATCCATCCACATGGATTGAGAGAGGAGGAAGTGGGGGGAGGAGTTAGGTGGAAAGACAAGGAGTTCAGTCTTGGTCATGTTCAATTTCAGTTGTTGATGAGACATCCAGGCAGCGATGTCCGAAAGACATGCAGAGATCTTGGACTGGGTTGCCAGAGAAATATTAGGTGTAGAGAGGTAGATTTGTGAGTCATCGGCATAGAGATGGTACCGAAAGCCATGGGAGGAGATAAGCGCACCAAGGACTTGGGTATAGAGAGAAAAAAAGAGGGGGCCTAAGACAGATCCCTGGGATACACCTACATGGAACGGGGTAGGGGAGGAGGAGGAGCCACCAGAGCATACGCTGAATTAGTGATGGGAGAGGTAGGAGGAGAACCAGGATAGTACGGAGTCCTTGAAGCGAAGCGAGGAGAGGGTGATGAGGAGAAGGTCGTGGTCAATGGTGTCAAAGGCAGCAGAAAGGTCAAGAAGGATGAGGATAGAATAGAGGTCCTAGGATTTAGCCAGGAACAGGTAGTTTGTGACTTTTGTGAGTGCCATTTCAGTGGAGTGAAGAGGACGGAAGCCAGATTGAAGTGGGTCGAGGAGGGCTAGGGAGGTGAGGAAGTCGAGGCTCATTCTAGTAGTTTGGATATGAAGAGAAGGAGGGAGATGGGTCGATAGTTAGAAGGGCATGTGGGATCAAGTGAGGGTTTCTTGAGGAGGGGTGTGACAACAGCATGTTTGAAGTCAATGGGGACAGTTGCAGTGGAGAGTGAGAGGTTGAGGATATGAGTGATGGAGGAGGCAATGGTGAGGGGGATGGAACGTAGGAGATGGGTGGGGATAGGGTCTTATGAACAGGTGGTGGGTTTGGAGGAGGACAGAAGGAGTGCAGTTTCTTCCTCAGAGATCGGAGGGAAGGAGGAGAGGGTGGCAGAGGGAGTATGGATGGGGGAGGAGAATTGGGGAGGAGGGGAGGTAGATGGGGGGGGGGTAGGGAATTGGAGGGTAATCTTGTGGATTTTGTTGTGGAAGTAGTCGGCTAGGGTATGGGCAGAAAGGGAGGGCGGGATCGGGGCGGGGACCTTGAGGAGAGAGTTGAGGGTATTAAAGAGACGGCGAGGATCAGAGGCAAGGGAGTTGGTCACATGGATGTAGTAATCTTGTTTGGCAAGTGCTAAGGCTGACTGGAAGGAGCCAAGCATGAATTTGAAGTGTAGAAGGTCTTCCGGGGAGCGGGATTTGGACCAAGCTCGTTCGGCAGAACGGGCGCAGATGCATAGGTAACGGATTGTGAGTGAAAGCCAGGGTTGGGGAGTAGATCATTTGACAGGACGTGGGGTGGGAGGGGCAAGAGTGTCAAGGGCTGAGAATAATGTAGCATTGTATGAAGATAATGCCTCGTTGATGGACTTGGAGGATAAAATGGCGGAAAGAGATGGAAAGATGGTGGAGGAGAGAGTCAGGGGATCAATATTATGAAGGTTTCTAAATAGGGCGGAGGAGACAGGATGAGGATGGGACGGCGGAAGTTGAAGAGTAAATGTTAAGAGGTGATGGTCAGATGAAGGAAGGATTGATTTGCGGAAGTTTTAAGGAGAGGAGTTGGAGAATAGTATTAAGTCAAGGCAGTGGCCATGTAGATGAGTGGGGGCAGTGGAGCAAAGTTGGAGATCGAACGAGGAGGTAAGAGCAAGGAACTTTGAGGCATGGGGGTCGGAGAGGTTGTCGATGTGAATGTTGAAATCGCCAAGAATAAGAGTGGGGGAGGAGGGATCCATAAAGGCAGAAAGCCAGGAGTCGAAGTCGGTGAGGAAGGTTGATTTGGATTTCTCCGGTGGGCGATAAATAACAGCTATTCGGAGGGGAAGTGGTGAGAGGAGGCGAATGGAGTGGACTTCGAAGAAGTCTCCATGGGGTGGCAGAAGGGGTTGGAATTGGCAGGAGGGAGAGAGTAGGAGGCCAACACCACCACTGTGACCAGTAAGTCAGCGTGTATGGGAGAACTGGTAGCCCCCATAGCAGAGAGAGGCAATGGATGCAGTGTCGTCTGGGGTGAGCCAGGTCTCTGTCAAGGCAAGAAGGTGTAGGGCATTGGAGATGAAAAGGTCATGAATAAAAGGGTTTTTTTTTTATTACTGAGCATGCGTTCCATAGGGCACATGAAAATGGGAGAACGTAAGGGGGGAGGAGAGGGATATGTATAAGGTTGGATAAGTTACGTGCAGATTTCTTATCAGAATAGCATGGGGGTCTATTTCTAGGGTAATGCCGAGATTTAAAAGGAGCAGGGTGTGGGTGTGTGTGTCTAGGTGAGTGTGCTATCCAAGAGGGACATGAGGGAGGGGAAATGAAGGGTAAATTGATGGTATCGGGTAGGTTATGTGAGGGATTATTTTTGGGGGTAGGGTTGGAGTTGATATCTATGGATAATTGTTTGTGGGATGAATGGGGGTTGGAGTTGATATCTATGGGTAATTGATTATGGGATGAATGGGGGAGGATGGAAGGAGGGAGGAGCGGGATGTGGATGAGATTAGATGGGGTACGTGAGGAACTTTTTCTAGTGTGAGAAAGAAATCGGAGGGGGGGGGGGGCAGGGTCGGGATTGATGTTACCAGATGAGAGAAAGAGAAGGAGTATTAGAGAGCGAGGTATAGTGGAGATAGTATGGCCGAAGCGAGGGTGGGGCTGCCTTAAAGAGAGTGGGGCTGGTTGAATGCGGGGGATGGTGTGAAGAAGCTCAAGAGCCGGTACAAGGCTAGGGGGCAGGATAGAGGGAGAGGTGAGGAAGGTAGAGAGGGGGGCTGGTTGAATGTGGGAGATGGTGTGAGGAAGCTTGAGGGCAGGTGCTAGGCTAGGGGGCAGAGTGGAGGGGGAAGTGAGGAAGGTAGAGGGAAGAGGAGGGAGGGTGTTGGTAGGTGTTGGTTGGAGGGGAGGCAGTTGGGGAGGACAATGAAGAGGAGGACAATGAAATGTGGGGGCCATGTTTGTGGGCAGCAAGGTCTGAGCAAGCAATGGGTAGCAAGTTCTAGGCAAACAACGGGTAGCACTTGATAGGCAGACAAGCAGGTTGGGTAGAGGATAAGAGATAGAAGAATAGCCAGAGACAAGGAAAGGAATGTATGACAGGGAAGGAGTGGGGCTGCTGAAGGGTTGAGAGGCAGCAAAGGGTAAATGAGGACTGAGAGGATGAGTACAGAGGATGGAAATGATAGACTAGGGAGTGAATGAAAGATAGAGGGGGGAGTAGGAGATTAGGAAAGAGGAGAGACAGAGAGGACAATGGGAGTGCTGGAGAGGGGGTGAGAGGGAGTTGGGAAAAACTAAAAGGGAGATGAGAAGTGAAAAGGAGACTAAAGACTGGAGGGTGAGAGAAATGGAGAATGAGATAAATCAGACATGGCTAGACATGGGACAAAGAGAAGAATGAAAAAGAAAAACAATCAAAGAGTTTCAGACAAATGTAGAGAAGAAATGGAAGGGCAACCCTGGAAAAGAATTAGGGAGAAGACTGATGCAAGAAAAGTGGAAGAGAGAGAGACTGGGATCAACCTAATTAGAAAAACAAAGGTAAAAAAAGAAACACATTTATTTTCAGTTCTCCTAGGCTAACGTCTCGCGATAACAACCACACTGTGAGATTGGTCTGTCATGAAAAAGAAGGAAACTGACACACATCCTTCATCCTGTTGGGAACTGAGCAAGTTGGAATGGAAAGATGTTTAAGTAATATGGCTGCGGCCACTGATGGATGGGAAGAGAAATAAAATTTTAAAGTACCAGCTGGTTCAGCTGTGGGAGGGGATGGTAGAGAGATGGAGACCTACATGGAGGGGGGGGGGGGCAAGGAGAGAAACCTACATGGGGTGAGGTGGGAGCAGTGGAGTGAGACTTTACATGGGGTACAGAGAATGAGACCAATATGAGGGAGGAGGCACTTCATGGGGTGTGGTGAAGCAGCTAGAGTGAGAACCTACATGGTTCAGGGAGGGGAAGACCTCCATTGGGTGGTGAGGGAACAGAGAGAGTAGGACTATACCTGCGATGGTGCAGGTAGAATGGATCTGGAAGGAATAGGGAGAGCGTACTTGAGATAGGGCCATGAGGTAGGAAAGAAGACTCAAGATGGCAGTGAAGAAAGTAAGGAACAGGAAAGGATTTTTAACTGGTGAGGGGATGACAAGCAGAAGAAAGTAAATAAGGGCTGGAAAGGGGGAGGGTCCAGAGTGTGGAAATGGAAGACCAGGGAAATGCTGAAAGGGGAGATATGGGAGACTGGGGAGGGATCAATTGGGAATAGAAGGATAGGGGAAGAGTGAGAGAGAGGAGAAGAGGGGCTAGATCAAAGTTAGAGAGAGAGAGATGTAAAAGAAGACATGACACAAACAGAAGAGAAAAGCAACAGAAAATGCAAAGGAGAACCTAAAGAAAGAGAAGCAAGTACTAAAAGCAGAAGAAAAGACCAAAACCAATGCAATTAGAAAAACAGAATGAGCAGACAGCAAAGTTTAAAAAATATTTCATTTTAATTTTATTGACTGGACTAGGAGATTTTTGGGAATGTGAATCTCTATTGTCTTTTGGCCCAGTATTCCAAAATAGTTACACGGTTTACAGACCCATAAACCATGTAACTACCTCTAAGCGGGATATTCAGCCGCACTAGCAAAGTTAGTGCTGCTGCATATTCAAGGGAGGAGTGGCCTAGTGGTTGGGGCAAGTTACCTCAGGCCAGAAGGTCAGGGGTTCAAATCCCACTAAAAGGACAGCAACCTTGGGCCAGAAGGACTGGGGGTTCACAGGTCCCTTGTGGTCTTGGGCAAGCCACTTAACCCTCCTTTGCTCATGTTCCCTGTAAGTATTAATGTTTGTGTCTCGTATCCCCCAATTGTGTTGTGACCACTTGGATTGAAAGATAAGGTGGTATACAAAACTGTCTAAATAAATAAATTAAATAAATAAATTTAAAACCAGAACTGTATAAAAATCTCACTTTTTGAAATGGATAACTTGGCAACTCTGCAAATTGATCCATCACGGGTTTACCCCAGTATATACAGGAACTTGTAGTCTTTCTTGAGAATGCAATAGGGAAATCAGAACTACCATAGGATAACACCTGTTTTGAAAATATGGAGCTAGCTAACAGTCCTGTTTGGTGAGAGTGCATGACAGAAGCAGAGTCCCTGATTTTACCCATTGGCATTAGGGTTGCAGGTCCCATAATGCATCAGAATGAGATTGTCAGAAATCCAGGACTCACTCCTGGAACTGGGTAACTTGGCAGCTCTGCAGAAAGAAGGCATTTTACTAGAACTTTACGCCCCTTTTATTAAGTCAGCTCGAGCTATCTGTTGCATGGCCCAATTTATTCCTGAAGGCTGTGTAGCAGATAGCACAAGCTAAGTGTTAGCAAAAAGGGTGTTAGCTTTGGTACTGGGATCGTTAGCAGTCCGACATCTTCTGTTTTCCCTCTTGGAGGTGTATTTGTATTCTAGGTTCTGTTGTATCCGATACACGGGAGACTCAGAGCAGAGAAGCCTCTGATGGTAAGTGATTACAACTTTGCTGAGAAATTTTAGTAACTTAAGCCTTGGGAAAATATATTTTAAATTCCTTAAAAACATAAATGCATTATTAGTTTGGCTTAAAGGTTTAGAATTAATTTGACCTAGTTTTAGTAAGGCCTTTTAGAGATTTGATACAAAACAGACAGATAGTTAAATATATCTCGCCAACACAAACACACACCTCCCAGCACACTATTTAATGTAGTCAGTTTTCTAAATTAAGAGTGAAATTTGTTATTACAGGCAGATAATATACCCCAAAATCCTGAAGACCTTCATTTTAATCTAGCCCTATTCCCTTTGTATCTCTAAACAACTAAACAACTCATCAGTGCAAAGATGCAAAGAGCAGTCCAGCAGCAAGATGGGAGCTATCCAATCTGGTTGGCATGGGGGATGTCACTTTTCCTTTTCGCGGGGCCCTCTTTTTTCTTTAGCCATCTACTGAACTCAACAGGACTTTTTAAGGAAGCTCAGAATTTCTCCTGAAAGCTCTGCAGAAAGACAAGCTTCCCTCCAAAACAGTCCTTCATAAAATCTCTATGACATGACAACTCCTTTCTTGCCTTTCACTGTTGGGAGCCAGCTAGAAAATTCCTTAAGTTATACTTTTATGCAGAAACTGGGGCAAGTGTTACCCTTAGGAGCTTAAGCATTACACCTTATCCATTACAAAAAAGGGACATTTTACAAAGAATCACTTGAATACCAGGGCACTTGATGACCCTGGGGTCACATTAGGGCCTGTTGTAATATTTACAGTGCTGTTTTTCATAGGTAAGGTTGTTGCCATGTGAGTCTTGGGAGTTAATGCTGTTTTGGTATGACAGATTCGTATAGGCTTGAAATGTGTTTATAGAGTGTTGTGCATTATTTTCAAAGTGTCTGGTAGTGGAGAATTTGTCTTGCTGTTACTGAGATGACTCCAGAATTAATATATTTTATTTTATTTTTATTTATTTAACAAGTTTTCTATACCGCCTTTTCTTGGAATCAAAGCGGTTTACATTACAACTTTAAACAGAACAAGTACAGAGAACTCATTTAGAAAACGTGGGTAAGGGTAACATGCGGGAAATGCTTTGGAGCATAACTTATTTACAATTGATGTATTTGGGTACAGTTTTGTTTAGGTGTGAGTCATGAGGGTGTATACTAGGTGTGTTCTCTGAAATGTTCAGAGAACAGGAAAATTTTTAGTTGTTCCCTAAAGTCTTTAATGTCCTTGGTTGTTAGTTATCTTCTCTGGTAAGGAGTTCCAGATGGTAGGTGCTGCTAGTGAGAGAGTCCTTTTCGATGTAGTCTTGTTGGCTTTAGTGTATAAGTTGGGAATTGGTATTGTTTCTCTGGTGCTTTGTCTTTTGGGTCTGTTGTTTGGTTTCAAGCTTAGGAGCTCCTGTAGGGTTCTGGCTGACATTTTGTTTCTGATCTTGAAGATGGTTAATGCTATTTTGCATTTGGCTCGTGAGGTAATTGGTAGCCAGTGTAGCTGAAATAGAATGGGTGTTATGTGTTCATGTTTGGCTGATCCTGTTATGAGACGGACAGCAGTGTTCTGGAACAGTTGAAGTGGTCTTGTGGTTTGAGCTGTAAGTCCTTGGAAGAGGGAGTTACAGTAGTCTAGAATGGGGGGGGGGGGGGTTAATAATGGCTTGACAAACAGTGTGGAAGTGTTCCTGGCTGAGGAAGGGTTTTAGTCTACAGATGATAGCCAATTTGTGGAATGCATTCCTGGTGGTTCTGCTGATGTGCGCTTGTAAATTTAGGGATCAGTCAAGGGTCACACCTAAGTATCGGATCTCTTCTTTTACTGGGATCGGTGTATCCTGTAGGATGATAGAAGTTGGGGGGTGTAAATGAGGTGTCACATGAGATGAATAGTGCTTCGGATTTACTGAAGATGACAAGTAAGTTGTTGGAGGAAAGCCAGTTGTTCAATTCATGCAGGCAATTTGTGATTGTTGTATAGTCTGGTTTGTTGAGGAGGATTGGTGTGTAGACCATAATGTCGTCTGCATAGATGGCATAATGGATCTTGTCCTTTTTGAAGACACTGCAGACCGGCAGTATGTATATGTTGAACAGGACAGCAGACAGGGAGGACCCTTGTGGGACTCCCTGTGTAGTGTTGACGGGAGTGGAGGTGATTGATCCGACTTTGACCATTTGTTGTTTGTGACTGAGAAAGGACTGAAACCAGTTGAGGTTGGTTTTAAGTAGTCCAATATTGGCTAGACAATTTAGCAGGATGTTATGTGAGACTGTGTCAATTGCTGAGGATATATCGATGAAAACGAGTAAGAATCCAGTTTATATATTATCAATTCCTCTGAGTAGTGTATCAAATAAGTGAGTGAGGAGAGTCTCAACACCATGGTTGGGGTGGAAGCCATGTTGGTATGGATCCAGCAAAGCACAGAGGTAAATGTGGGCTTGCAGTTGTCTCTGAACTTCTTTTTCAATTATCTTGGATAGGAAGGGAAGGCTAGAGATTGGCGCTAGGATGCAGGGTCTGAGCTGTCTGTTGATGTGTTTTTTTTAGATGGGGCAGATAGTTGCTTGCTTGAGGGTGTGTAGCATATAGCCTATTAATAGAACTTGCTTACCATGTTGTGGATGTAGCAGATAACCTCTTATTTGACTGATTTGATCTACTCTACTGGGCAGGGGTCAGATGGAGCCATGCTGGTGTTTAGGACGGATATAGTATGCTGAGTTTGTTCCAAAGTGGGGATGTGGAATTCACACTATTTGTGTGTGATGTTGGGTTCTGCATTTGTGGTACTGGGGATGTTAATGGGTAGTTCTGTCTGGGCTGGCTTATTCTTGTTGATGAGGTAGTCTGCAAAGATTTGAGGTTGGATCAAGATTTCTTCTTTGTTTGATGGATCCTTTGTGAGTGTGCAGATGATTTCAAATAGTTCCCTGGGTTTGTTGCAGGATTTTAAGATAAGGATAGTGTGATATTCTTGTTTATATTTATTGATTAGGTTGTTGTATACCTTTTGCATTGATTGGTATTGAGTTAAGTTGGATTGTGACCGATCATGTCTCCATTTTAGTTCCAGCTGATGGAGTTTTCTCTTTGTTTCTCATATTGATGCAGAGTACCATGGGGCTGATTTGGGTCTCTCCTCTTTGTACTGTGGGTTTGGGCGGTTTTGGGTCTTCGCTGCTTCGCTGATGGTGGTGTTCCAAGATTTGATGGCTTCATCCAGGTCTGAGAAGTTCGTGCAGAGGTTTGGGAGAGTATTACACAGAAACATAGAAACATAGAAATATGATGACAGAAAAAGACCACATGACCTATCTAGTCTGTCCTTCCATAACAACTACAACAGTCCCCTTTTTACCTTTAGAGATCCTATGTGTTTGTCCCATGCTTTTTTGAATTCAGTTACTGTCCTCATCTCTACCACCTCCACTGGGAGACTATTCCATGGATCCACTACTCTTTCTGTAAAGAAATATTTCCGCATATCACTCCTGAATATATCTCCCTTCACCCTCATTACATGTCCCCTCATAGCAGAACTTGCTTTCAATTGAAAGAGGCTCTCTCCCTGAACATTTATGCCACGGAGGTATTTAAACATCTCAATCATATCACCTCTATCCCGCCTTTCCTCTAAGGTGTACATATTAAGATCCTTCAGTCTGTCCTCATATGCTTTATAATGAAGACCACTAATCATTTTAGTAGCCACCCTCCTCACCAACTCCATCCTGTTCACATTCTTTTGAAGGTGCGGTCTCCAGAATTGCACACTATACTCCAAATGAGGTCGCACCAAAGACTTATACAGAGGCATTATCACCTCCTTTTTTCTGCTAGCCATTCCTCTCCGTATGCACCCAAGCATCCTTCTAGCTTTTGCCATCGCCTTTTTTACCTGTTTAGCTACTTTAAGATCATCAGACACAACCACGCCTAGGTCACGCTCTTCTTTGGTGGACAAAAGTACTTCACCCCCTATACTATATTGCTCCCTTGGATTGCTGCAGCCCAAATACATGACCTTACATTTTTTAACATTAAATCCCAGCTGCCAAATTCTAGACCATTCTTCAAGCTTAGCTAGATCCCTCCTCATGTTATCTACACCTTCCTGGGTGTCTACTCTATTGCAGATTTTGGTATCATCCACAAAGAGGCAAACCTTACCTGAAAGCCCTTCCGCTATATCACTAACAAAGATGTTAAAAATAATCGGACCAAGGACAGATCCCTGGGGCATACCACTGATAACATCCTTCTCCTCAGAGTGAGCTCCATTTACTTGTACTCTTTGTTGCCTCCCACCCAACCAATTTCTAACCCAAGCAGTAACTTTAGGGTCCTGGTCCTTGTTGAATTCTTTAAATCTTCTTCCTGGGTGAGGTGCAGCTTGTGGTGTTTCGAGTGGGGGGAGATGGATCTTGAAGTGTATTGCATGGTGGTCTGACCAAGGTATTGGTGTGACTTGAGGGTCCGTTATGCTGCCTTGTGAGAGGAGGTTCTTTGGGATAAAGTTGAGGTAGGGGTAAAGCCGGAATGGTGCACGGGGTCTTTGAGAATTTGGCAGAATTGGAGGGAATCCATTGCATTGTGGAAGGCTGCTTCTTCCTTGGTGCAAGTGGATGTTAAGTTTAAATCTCCTAATAGTATGAGTGGTTTGTGTTGGGAGTTGGCCAAACATAAAGCTTTGATTATGTTGGATGTTTTTTCAGAGGCAGTGTTGGGGGCTTGGTAGGTGAGGCAGATAGTTAGGTGTTTGTTCTCTAGCGTAATTAAGTTGCAGTGTTCGGAGCTCGTGGATCTGGAGGCTTTGAGTTGGAGGTCTGTTCTTGCGAGAATTAGGACCCCGCCACCTCTTTTATGGGTATGTGGGCAGTTAAAAGTAGTGTAGGTTTGTGGTGTGATTTGGTTCAGAATAACTTGGTCCGTTCTTTTTAGCCAGGATTCAGTGATGCAGAGTATATCACAGTAGTAGTATTGCAGGTGGTCTATGATGGTATTATACTTGTTTCTGATGGATCTGGTGTTTATTAGCCCGATGTTTATGGGTAAGTCTGGTATGGGTGAGGTTTGGTGGCTGCTATTGTGAGTGGTTGTTTGTATTCTTATTAACCTGGGGGTTCTCCTGTTGGTATACTTGTAGGTGTTCTGCCATAGTTGTGTGTAGCAGGGTATGTGTAGTAGAGGTAAGTATAGGACTGCAGGGGTAGGTTTATAGTATAGGTGGTTGTTGAAGGGGACTGAATAGGATCAGAATGAGAAGGAAGGTATATAGTGTTTGGGTAGTTGGTATGATTTGTTTATGTGGATTACTAATAGAACTTTGGTTTGTGGTGTGATCCCTGAGGGGTGGTTGTGGAGTTCCTTGAGTGGGGGGAACAAGGGTTGCTCTGTGGTACTTACAGTTGGAGCTTTTTCTTGAGGGAGGTGTGAGTCATTGGGTGCTGTGTTGTCCGTGAGGTGAGGAAGACATCAGCTGCTTGATGGAGTTCAGTCTCGAGAGCAGTGAGGCTGTTGGTGTATTCATTATGGTTGTAGGCCTGTTGGCTGAAGGTAGGTTGGTTGAGCATAAGTTGAGACAATTTTTGCTTTCCACGCCCAAGTTTCACACCTAAGAGCCACTCCAAAGGGCCCTTTGGCGAGGCCCTCAGGCACGGGTCCACCAGGCACGGGCGCACTGGAAGGCATGCCTTTTTTTAAATGTACTGGTTGGGCCTTCATTGGCCTTTAGTTGGATAGCAGGAGGGGTTCCAGCCTCCCGCTCTCTTCCTGGATGCCGATCGCGGCTTGGAGAAGCCAGGGGTGCAGTTCCTGTGCGCCGGGAGGCACTCCTTTTTTAAATGTGCTGGTTGGGCCCTGATTGGCCTTTAGTTGGAGAGTGGGATGGGTTGCAGCCTTCCACTCTCTTCCTGGATGCTGATCGGGGCTCAGCCATATACTTCATCTGTGAAGGTATAATTGTGTACTTCTGCTGCTGTACATGTTTAATAGATCAATAAAAAAAGAAGTTAAATAAAATCCTAAGTGGTATATCTGAATCCATATATAGTGACCCTCCAGCACCTTCCTTTGAGGTGATATCTGAGACCATCTGTGTATTAAAAGGAAGACACTCTCCTCACCTTCCTGATCCTTGAGGGATAAGGGGAAAGAAGACTCACTTCAAGGTCCTATATTGGTGGGATGACTTACATGGCAGAAAATTCTCTAAACACAGTTCACTCACCCAAATGAAATCAGAGCAGTCTAGAATTTAGAAACATAGAAACATGACGACAGAAAAAGACCACATGGCCTATCTACAGGGGCGGCCTAAGGGGGGTGCGGGGCCATGTGCGGAGACTCGGTGCGGGGCCTCATTTGCATAAGGGGCCTCATTTACATAAATATTTGCATAATGTTACCATACACAAACTTTTAGTAAACATGCCTCTTAATGAGTGTATGAATAAAGAAAGACTAAAAGACTTCTACATTACTATAATCCAGTGCCAACTGCCAGACACATTAGGAACTACTACAAACACTGCCCATTTAGAACCCATAGCAAACCCGCCGTATCCTAACAGCACTACCAGGACTCATAAAGCACCATACCCTAACTATCAAAAGGAAACGCTGCAAATATTAAACCAATACATTTCAGAGAACAACAATACATGACCTACTGGGGAAAGAGAACAAGTGGCAATGTCAAATAGGAATTACATAAACAGAATACCTCAGCTCAGTTACACATGCAGAACATAGACCATCACCAAACAAGGAATCACAATTTAGAAACAGGAAGACAATAATTAAACTGGGAATCCCAAAAGCCAAACTTGGAATGTACAACACTGTAGAAATAAAACTATACATTAATTTGCTCTTGTACTAAACAAAGGGCAGACGTTAATGATGCACATTTCCCAGAGCTGACATATTCCAATTAATAAATTCAAAATAAAGAGATATTTTTCTACCTTTTGTGCATTTTTTATCAGCTGCAATTGCTCCAGCCACTTTCTTCTGGTTTCTTCGTGTCTTCCGCTAACTCTTCATCGTCTGATGTCCATTTGTCTTTTCTTCTCTCTTCTAGTTCTTTTCCATTCTCTCTCTACATCTGCTTTAACATACTAATCTTTCTCCTTTTGCTCTTTCCTCATTCCTATTTCATCCACTCAAATTTTACCCCTCCATCTTCAATCCCCACTTACTCTCCCAATATCCGGACAATTGTAGATTTGTCTTCCCTCCCACACAAAATATTTTTTCCCTCTCCATTTCACTCTCCCAGCTCCATCCCATTCTAATCCTCCCCCAAGATCAGCTCCATTCTAGTTCCAGTCCCACCCAGCATCCGCTCCCTTCTAGTCCCCACATCAGCCCATTTCCAGTCCTAGCCCCCCATAAGCCCATTTCCAGTCCTAGCTCCCCCATCTATTTGCAGTCCCATCCGAGTCCCTCCATCAGCTCATTTCCAATCCCAGCCCCCCATGAGCCCATTTCTAGTCCTTTCCTAGCCCCACCATCAGCCCATGTCAAATCCTAGCTCCCCTCCACTCAGCCCATTTCCAATCCAAGCCCTCCATGAGCCTACTTCCAGTTCTAGCCCCTTCGAGTCCATTTCAATCCAAACCCCCACCACAGCCCATTTCCAATCTTAGCACCCCCCCAACAGCCAATTTCCAGTCCTATTCTAGCCCCTCCATCAGCCCATTTCCTGTCCTAGCCCCCCCCCACACTCACCCATTTCCAGTCCTAGCTCCCTCCCCCTCACAACCCATTTCCATTCCAAGCCCCCATCCCCATCAGCTATTTGCAGTTCAAGCCCTCCTTCCACTCAGCCCATTTCCAGTCCTAGCCTCCTCATAGCCCATTACTAGTCCTAACCACACATCAGCCCATTACGTCCTAACCCCCCATCACCCTATTACCAGTACTACCCCCCCATCAGCCCATTTCCAGTCTTAGCCCCCCCACAGCCCATTACCAGTCCACCCCCCCCATCACCCTATTTCCAGTCCTAGCCCCCCCATCAGCCTATTTCCAGTCTTAGCCCCCCCCATAGCCAATTACCAGTCCTACCCCCCATCAGCCCATTTCCAGTCTTAGCCCCCCATAGCCCATTACCAGTCCTAACCCCCCATCACCCTATTTCCTGTCCTAGCCCCCGCATCAGCATATTTCCAGTCTTATCCCCCCCATTGCCAATTACCAGTCCTACACCCCCATCAGCCTATTTCCAGTCTTAGCCCCCCCATAGCCCATTACCAGTCCTAACCCCCCATCACCCTATTTCCAGTCCTATTCTAGCCCCTCCATCAGCCCATTTCCTGTCCTAGCCCCCCCATCAGCCTATTTCCAGTCTTAGCCCCCCCATAGCCAATTACCATTCCTACCCCCCCATCAGCCCATTGCCAGTCTTAGCCCCCCATAGCCCATTACCAGTCCTAACCCCCCATCACCCTATTTCCAGTCCTAGCCCCCCCATCAGCCTATTTCCAGTCTTAGCCCCCCCCATAGCCAATTACCAGTCCTACACCCCCATCAGCCCATTTCCAGTCTTAGCCCCCCATAGCCCATTACCAGTCCTAACCCCCCATCACCCTATTTCCAGTCCTAACCCCCCCATCACCCTATTTCCAGTCCTAGCCCCCCCCCATCAGCCTATTTCCAGTCTTAGCCCCCCCCCCATAGCCAATTACCAGTCCTACCCCCCCCATCAGCCCATTTCCAGTCTTAGCCCCCCCATAGCCCATTACCAGTCCTAACCCCCCCCATCAGCCCATTTCCAGTTCTAACCCCCCCCCCCCATCAGCCCATTTCCAGTTTAGCCTCCCCCCTCCCATAGCCCATTACCAGTCCTAAACCCCCTTCCCCCCTATCATCCCAAATTAAAACAAAAAAAAAACCAAACCGGCTGCTTCTGCCGCGGCAGCATCAAGAGCTCTGCCGCGGGGCCCCCCCCTGCCCGGCAGAGCCTCCCTGCATCATCAGCTTTCTTCAAGTCCCAAAACGTGGGCTTCTTTCAGAGCCGCGAGAGTTTCCTTTCTCGCGGCTCTGTTAATCCCGCCGAGGGTGATGGGAAATCCCATCAGCCCCGGTGGGATTAACAGAGCCGCGAGAAAAGAAACTCTCGCGGCTCTGAAAGAAGCCCGCGTTTTGGGACTTGAAGAAAGCTGATGATGCAGGGAGGCTCTGCCGGGCAGGGGGGGGCCCCGCGGCAGAGCTCTTGATGCTGCCGCGGCAGAAGCAGCCGGTTTGTTGTTTTTTTTTAAAACTTGGGATGCTGAAGAATGTTTTTTGCGCGGGGCCCCCTGAAACGCGGGGCCCTGTGCAAAAAACATTCTTGCTCAATGGACGGGCCGGCCCTGCCTATCTAGTCTGTCCTTCCATATCAACCACTACAACATTCAACTTTTTTTCCTTTAGAGATCCTCTGTGTTTGTCCCATGCTTCTTTGAATTCAGATACTGTCCTCATCTCTACCACCTCCACTGGAAGACTATTCCACAGATCCACCACTCTTTCCATAAAGAAATCTTTCCACATATCACTCCTGAATCTGTCCCCTTTCACCATCATCCCATGTCCCCTCATAGCAGAGCTTGCTTTCAATTGAAAGAGACTCTCCTCCTGTGCATTTATTCCACGGAGGTATTTAAACATCTCAATCATATCACCTCTATCCCGCCTTTCCTCTAAGGTGTACATATTAAGATCCTTAAGTCTGTCCTCATATGCTTTATAACAAAGACCACTAACCATTTTAGTAGCCACCATCTGTATGTTCTCCAGCCTGTTTATATCCTTTTGAAGGTGCGGTCTCCAGAATTGCACACAATACTCCAAATGAGGTCGCACCAAAGATTTATATAGAGGCACTATCACCACCTTTCTTCTGCTGGCCATTCTTCTCCCTATGCACCCAAGCATCCTTCTAGCTTTTGCCGTTGCCTTTTCTACCTGTTTAGCTACTTTAAGATCATCAGACACAATCACGCCTAGGTCCTAATCTTCTTTAGTACTTCACCCCTATATTATATTTTTCTCTTGGATTGCTACAGCCCAAATGCATGACCTTGCATTTTTTAACATTAAATCTCAGCTGCCAAATTCTAGACCATTCTTCAAGCTTAGCTAAATCCCTCCTCTTGTTATCTATACCTTCCTGGGTGTCTATTCTATTGCAGATTTTGGTATCATCCGCAAAGAGGCAAACCTTACCCGACAGCCCTTCCGCTATATCACTAACAAAGATGTTAAAAAGAATCAGACCGAGGATAGATCCCTGGGGCACACCCCTGGTAACCTCCTCCTCCTTAGAGTGAGCTCCATTTACCTGTACCCTTTGTTGCCTCCCACTCAACCAATTTCTAACCCAAGCAGTAACTTTAGGGTCCATCCCTAGGTTGCTCAGTTTGTTTATAAGTTGCCTGTGAGGAACGGCATCACAGGCTTTTCTGAAATCTAAATACACCACATCTAGGGCTCTCCCTCAGTCCAACTGCCTGGTCATCCAGTCAAAGAAATCAATTAGATTTGTCTGACAAGACCTGCCTCTGGTGAATCCATGCTGCCTCTGATCCTGTAATCCGCTGGACTCCAGAAACTTCACTATTTTCTCTTTCAGCAGCGCTTCCAATAATTTACTCACCACTGAAGTTAAACTAACCGGCCTGTAGTTTGTAACCACATCCTTACTTCCACTTTTGTGTATAGGGACCACATGTGCCTCTCTCCAGTCCTTTGGCACCACTCCCGACTCCAACGAGGCAGTGAAAAGGTCAGTCAGTGGAGCTGTTAGAACGTCCCCAAGTTTCCTCAGTATTCTATGGTGTATCCCATCTGGTCCCATCGCTCTGTCTACTTTAAGTTTAGCTAGTTTCTCATGAACACAGTCTTCTGAAAATTGTTCAAGATTCCCCTCACTTCTGTTCCTGTTTGTGGGTGTTTTCTGAGGTCTTGCTCCTGGTTCTTCATCTGTGAACACAGAACAGAAATATTTGTTAAACAATACCGCTTTATCCTCATCAGCTTCTACATAATCCTCCCCTTCACCCTTGAGTCTGACAATACCACTTTTGCCCTTCCTCTTCTCACTAAGATATCTGAAAAATGTCTTATCTCCCCCATTTAACTGCATTGGCTATTTCCTCCTCTTTTTGAATCTTTGCTTTCCTGACTACTTTGCTAGCTTCTCTAAGCTCTTCCAAATATAGATGCCTGTCTCCCTCTCTCCGTGATCTCTTGTATTTTATGAAGGCCTCCCTCTTTTTCTTCACTTTTTCAGCCACTTCTTTCAAAAACCATAGCAGTCTCCTTTTCCTTTTACCTTTATTTACCGTTTAAAAAAAAGGTTGGTTGCCCTTAAAATATCCCCTTTCAGTTTTGCCCCCCCATCCCCCAGCTGTTCCCATCCCGCTAACGACTCCCTGAGATATTGGCCCATCTTGGCAAAGTTACTTTTCCTTTGCTTTTGAATGGATTTTAACAGGCCTAGTCCTAATACTGAACCACACCATCTGGTGATCACTGGATGCAAAATGATCTCCCACTATAACATCAGAAACACTTTCACCATTGGTAAGCATCAGGTCCCTTCACATGTGGGTTCTGTAATCAGTTACCTGAATAGTTCTCCCTGTGGAGAGTCCAGGATCTCTGTACTTCTAGATGATACTGCAGCAGGAAAGTGCCAATCAACATCTGGCATATTGAAATCCCCTATCAATAGCACTTCCCCTTTCCTAGCAATGCTGCGTATATCTTCAATTAACTCTCTGTCCATCTCTTCCTCCTGTGAGGGAAGTCTGTATATCCCACAATGCAAAAAGATTTCTCTTTCCCTCTTTCTAGTTTAACCCACAGTGCTTCCTCTCTCCCTTTTAAGCTCTGTAGTTCCAAAGCTTTAATATTATTTGGCTGTATATATGAAAATGATCTTTACTAGGTGAATAAAAATCAGGTAGAAACCTTTCATCTTCACAGACAACACAACAAAAAGTATTCAGTTGGAAACCTAGTTATCTGTTTTTGTTTCTTCTCTGGGGATTCCTCAGCCTCTAATCCGCGCTCCCCATTGTAGCTGTAACAAATTGTTCTCTTAACTCCATACTGACAGTCAGGAATCTGCTCTTAGACCCTGCAAGACACTTCCTTCTCTCCTCTCTTACATCCAAGAGTTCACACATCTGGGCCATTAGACACCTCAAACTCTCTCCTTACTCCAACTCAGCCTACTTCTGAGTGGCAGAAAAGACAGTTTGCTTTCCCAAACTAGATCTTATAAGGTCATCTGACATCAACGCAGTTCCATATCTTCTCCCATAACCATTCTCAGAGGGAAACCTATATATACAATACCACATATTATACTATACAGCCACTGAGACTAGGGTAATTCTGCAGTACATAAAGATACATTGCCATCAGACATTGAGTTAAAAAGCAAGGCACAGAGCTTCAATCATTAGAGCTTTTTAGTGACCTGGCTCAAAAAATATTAATCTAAACTGAGCTATTTTGGTATGGAAAGTTGATGAAATAATAAAGTTGTAGGCGGGGTACTGGTAGGGTGAGGATAACAGAACAATTACATGCGGCAGGCTTTTTTTTCCTCCTTCAAAAATGACAACCCCAATCACATCCTTAGAGGGAACCTTCTGCCCACTCCTTCCCTCTTCCCCTCCTCTGCACTGCTTCAGCTTTCCCAAGCACGAGTCTCTAGCCTGCTATGCTCTCTCCCTCCTCACCAGGCTTTGGCTTAGGGCAGTTATTAGGGAGGATGCAACCAGAACAATTGCCTTGGGCTCTTCAACCACAGAAGGCCCCAAGCCTTTCAGTGAGCTTTGGGGATGCCTCCCAAATGTATGCCTCAGGTCCCAGTATTTCTAACTCTGGCCCTGCTCTGACTCACCTTGGTACTGTCTCTCTCCCCTGCTCTTCTATTTCTCCATGCAGTGGTGGTACATGGTCCAGGGGGATGGAGTGGGGTCATGAAATCAGCATTGCTTTTATCTTATGCATGGGCCTTGTCATATCACAATGCGCCTAACTTTCTCTTCCCCAGTGCAGTAACAGTGGAGGTTCCTAGTGGCCACGATCAGCCCATCTTCCTCTCAGTGCCAGCCCATCAATTGTGCATCAATTCCGCACATGTGTTCTGTTTAAAGGGCTGGCTTCAGAGGGAGTCAGAGACCCGAAGCCCCACTCACCTCTGCACAGTGCCAGAGATTAAAGGGCATTTTGTGTTTCCCGGCCCTTAGCACGCTCCATGAGAATACAGCTACCAGAGTGAAGAAACACGCTGCTCTTCACTTCGGCACTGTGCAGATTTAAGCCGGGGCTTCAGGTCTCCCTGGCTCCCTCTGAAGCCGCTCAGAGAGGCGCGTGGCTCTTTGTGAGGGGAGGGCTAGGATAGGACTGGAAATGACTGATGGGGGGCTAAGATTGGAAATGGGCTGATGGGGGAGCTTGGACTGGAAATGGACTGATGCGAGGAGATGGGAGAATAGGACTAGAAGGGAGAAGATGCTGGGTGAGGCTAGAACTAGAAGGGAGCTGATTTTGGGAGAGAACTGGAAGGGGTTGGGACTGGGGGAGTGAGTATGAAGAATGGAAAAGATATTTTGTGTGGGAGGGAAGAAAAATTTACGATTGGCCGGGTATTGGGAGAATAAGTGGGGATTGAGGATAGAAGGGTGAAATTTGAGTGGATGAAAAAGGAATAAAGAAAGAAATAGAGGAAAGAGCAAAAGGGAAAAGATCAGTATGTTAAAACACATGTAGAGAGAGAATGGAAGAATCTAGGAGAGAGAAGAAAGGACAAATAGACGGCAGACAAAGGAGAGCTAGCAGAAGACACAAAGAAACCAGAAGAAAGTGACACGAGCAATTGCAACTGAAAAATGAAATACCCAGACAACAAAAGGTAGAAAAAATACTTTTATTTTGAATTTATATATTATCAGCTCTGGGAAATGTGCATCGCTAAAATCTTTGCATTTTGTTTAGTACAAGAGGAAATTAACATATAGTTTTATTTCTCCAGTGTTGTTTGACTTTTGGGGTTTCCAGTTTAATTATTGTCTTCCTATTTCTAAATCGTGAACCCTCATTTTTTGTTTGGTGATGGTCTATGTTCTGCATGCATAATAACCGAGCTGAGATATTCTGTTCATGTAGTTTCTATTTGACAGTACCCACTTGTTCTCTTTCCCCAGTAGGAGATGTATTCTCTGAGATGCATTGGTTTAATATTTGCAGTGTTGCCTTTTGATAGGTAGGGTTTGGTGCTTTATGAGTCCTGGTAGTGCTGTTATGATATGGCGGGTTTGCTATGGGTTCTGAATGGGCAGTGTTTATAGTACTTCCTAATGGGCCTGGTGGTTGGCAGTGGAGTATAGTAATGTAGAAATCTGGTAGTCTTTCTTTATCCAGACACTCATTAAGAGGCATGTTTACTAAATGTTAGTGCACATTAATATTATGCAAATATTTATGCAAATGAGGCCCAGCAATGAGTCTCTGAACACGGCCCTACACCCCCCTTGGACCATTCCTGCTTCCTCCTTCCCACTGCAGTCACTCTCTTGTCATGACAAGCAGGAGCTCCACAGATGGTGTTGGATCTGGCGGACAGCCAAAAAGGTACCAGGTCATTGACTCAGCATAACTGGGCACAAATTACCACAACCAGCATTGTCTAAAAAAGAGCATTTTGATGAAACTGAATGTGAATATTGATAATGGGTTGATAAGGGACTAGGAGAAGGTGGAGGGATGACTTAATTAACTTTACTCTACAATAACAGACTCCACAACATGCAACTGCCCAGATGCCAGCAATGAACTGAAGTAAACTCTGTCTGGAGACAAAGCATTAATCCTTTTGCCAGATTTTTAGTCCTCAGCTTCTCAGAGGATTTCTGCAGTAGAAGGCCAAAATTCTGTAGCACCCTAGGCAACAAGATTAAAATCACATTTAGCTGTGAGGTTGTTAAGTTACATAGCAAAAGTGGCATGTTGGGGTGGCCTTATTCCATTTAAAATGAAAAACAGTAACAAATTAGCAAATTGTTGTTTAAGAGGTAGTTTGAGGGGATTTTTTTATTTTTAACTTTTTGTATTTGAGCATTTGGCAACATTGTTATTTTAAGCATTTTCCCATCCCCAAGTCCTCCCTTAACTCTAGAAGCAAAATTGTAGCTTATTTAATTGATAATTTATAATTCCCCATTCCTTGTCCATCCCTGTCTGCAGGATGAAATCCTAGGCTGCTCGGCATAGTTTGTGAGAGAGAAGGGACACTGATTGTAGCCGGCTGCTAAATTACAGGATGGGACTCGGCCAAAGTGTTCTCTTTCATTTTGGGATAGTAAGCACTACTGCCGTCTATCATGACTGCCATTATCGTTAACCTAACACCACCGCTAGTTCAGAACTGGGCTGTGGCCTTCAAAGAGGTTTGTGAAAAGCAATACGAGGAGCTTTTCGGGGTATAAAATATCTGCTATAATGTGGTTTGCTAGACAGAGGAGGCAATTTGTTCAGAAAAAAGAGAAAAATTGCTTACTGCTCAGAAAAAGTAGATAGCAATGTGATTCTACATTCTACATATATCAGTGTGTATGTATACTGTACGTATGTGCGTGTAAGGTACTCTTTGTGACTCTCACTATCTCTGTAGGTGCCTGATAGTAGCACCCAGCATCTAGCATAGTAGCTACATCATCCCCATCTGAGCTTGCTGCAATGGCTCGCCATAATCTTTACAAGCAACTGACTCCTAGGGATATGTTTACTAAACTGAACCCGGGCTATCTACTAGAACATGGGACCTAGTTGCAGATAGCCTGGGTTAACCATTAGCTCAGTTTCATAAACATACCCTCTACTGTTAATGTGGTGGTTTTAGTTGCCTTTGGTGGAAACTGAGGCCAGTTCTGTTAGTCTCTGTTTCAGCCTATTAGTTTTTTCTTGTGAAAAATCTCTTGAGTCTGGTGGAGACAGAGGATTTTACCTACCCCTGTGTTTTTTCAGGAGGAAGGAGTCTATATTGAAGATTGTAGCTTGGTACAATATATGAAAGGAGAGTGAAAGCCCCCAACCAGAGTTAAACCAAATGGGAGACTAAGGGGCATGTTTACTAAATCGCGGTAGTGGATTCTGCCCGATATCGGAGCCACGGCCCCATTGAATTCAGTGGGGCCGCGGCTCCGATATCGCATGGAGTCCGCTACCGTGGCTTTGTAAACAAGCCCCTAAGATACTGTTTATGGAAAAGGTGTACAGTACTTCTCCACCACCGCCTCCCAGGCCAGTCTATTGCTGTAGCACCAAAACTATTCCAGTTCATGAACCTGCACCACATAATGGCTGCAGAATTTCAGAAAGTTTGCCGCAGAATTTTCTAAGTCTTGTTCTAAAATTCACTCTTGAGCTGCTGCTGGAAATTGGGGGTTATAGTGGCCAATTTTTAACACTGTTTATATTATGAGGAAAGTGGAATTACTTTAAGTATTCGTTTGTAAATCCAAATACATTTGGTGGTGAGGCACGTAAACTAATGTAACATATAAATAAATAATAAATACCACCTACCTTGGGATCTGCAAATGCTATCCTCACAGCATTTCCTAGTATCAGTGCCAGGTCCAGGAAATGAAGCTCTGTCACCCCTCCCAAATGACCTTTGATGGTAGTATTGCACTGTACTTCCTTTTCAGGCAGTCTCTTCTATACAGCCTCTGCCGTTCACAGCATTACCTCAATCACTATCACAAAGTATCAGTTCAAACCATAATATTTCATCTGCTGGGCACCTCATTAGTGAATTATCTCAAAAACAAACATGTGAAGTGGGATTTTAGAAGGGACATCTAGGAAGGATCTGAGACGCCCAGAGCAGAATGTTCAAAAATCGGGAGAAGTGGCAGCAGTGAAGGGAGGCACATATAACTGCCTTCTAAAATTGCTATGTCTCCACCCCAAAAACTAAGCATCCCAGTAAACAGTTCTGAAGACGGACTCCGTGTAGACAGCAAGGCTGAGCAGGGGCATAGCTGTAGGCCATTTTACAAATGCGAATGTCCCTTAATTGCATGGCCTCAAAACTGGGTACTTGGACATACCAGCCAGGATTTTTCAGAAGCGTGTAATTGTTATGAGACTTGCACGTCCTGGCCTGCCATTTCAGATACCCCAAACTGCAGTGACAAGCAAGTGATATGTTTGGAGTATGTATTTATGTGCAGGTTTCTTCAGGCAGCAAATAATACAGTACTTGTGGCAATGAAAGCACATTATTCGCTTTTCCCTGGAAGAGTTACATCCATGAAACAAGCGATTTTTTCACCTTATTCATGGTCAGGACATGGACATCTCACCAACCAGGGCCAGATGTGCTTGTGCTGTTTTGAAATTGCACCATAATGTACATCTTCCTTACTCCATACAGGCTACACCTCCACCATGCCCCGTGCTACATAGATGTTCTCACGTTGGGCAGGTCTACATACCCGGCTTCTAAAATGGCTCCAGGGACATCTCAATGTTTTGCATGTCTAAGTGCCTGTTTTCAGATGTCCAACTCATGAACAGAGCTTCTAAAATATCCCTCATAGCCTTTTATCACACGCAATTATAGATCAAGTGTTCATACAACATCCTCTCATATGTACCCTGAAGAGTAGACGGCTATAGTGATCTGAAAGGACTGTAGTCTGGTGCAAATCTCCATCAAATTCAAAAATCTTTTAAGCAGTTCTTGTCATCATTAGCAGCAGCATATCTACACCAAATTACAGTTTGAAGAGTGGTCAGAGCAAAGTGCTAATGGAAGAGTGCACCACTATTAGTCCATGCTGGAGTGCAGCCTCATTAGTCAGTCAGCAGGGTGGAAAATGTTCTCTGGATGAGTGAACATGAATACCAAGTGGAATCTCATTTTCACCGAAATCAAAATTATTCCACCATTTTATCATAATCTTAGTTAAATCTTACCAGTGCTGGCCTGGAGAGTTTATTTTGTTTATGTATTTTATTTTTGGGAGACAGAGCCCAGCTTTCTCCTGAGATGATATTAGAGAGCTTGTCTTGGGTAAATTTGCAGAACCAATATTTTCCTATCAAACATCACTACACAAGCTAGTGATTTTATTTATTTATTTATTTTATTTATTTAGTATACATTTTGTATACCGCTACTTCCAGTGATCAGCAGCGGTTTGATTACAGATTGGAAATTGTCAAATCATGACAGGAAATTTTTGAGGTATAAACACATTGATTAGACAGGAAAACACAGCACACAGAGAACTATTTTACAGGGAACATGGGCTATGGAGGGTTAAGTGGCTTGCCCAAGACCACAAGGAGCACCTGTGGGACTAGAAACCCCAGTCCTTCCAGCCCAAGGTTGCTGTCCTCTAGTGGGATTTGAACCCCCCGACCTTCCGGCCCGAAGTACCTTGCCCCAACCACTAGGCCACTCCTCCACTCCATAGTGATAGTGAAGAAGTAGATAGTGCCTCTTTCCCAGATATCCCACTGTCTATGTACTAATAGGAATCCAGTCAAAAAGGGAATAGTTCTAAGTAAATCGAAAATCCACACCATAAAAAGTAGAACACTTTTACAATGTCACTTTTTTAATTTTTTCATTTTTACTTAAAGGGGGTATCAAAATCAAATATACAACAGCAAATGCATTATTCCATTTCTCTCTCCCCCTTCTTCTCTCCCTCCTTGCTTCCCCTTCTCCAGCTTGCCTCTCCACACTCTCTTCTTCTAATATTCATTCTCCTTCAAGCCTATCCCACTCAGTCATATCACCTAGCCAAATCCCCCAGCAATCAGCCTCCATTATCCTGCCCTCATCATCATCCCCTCCAAGCTGGCGGTCACCCTAGTTTCTTAATCCCCTATCATCTTCTCCAAAAGCTTACTTCTAGTGCCGTTTCGCAACAACTGTTCTGATTTCTTTTCGAATTGCATGGTGTTCAGTGGCTATGAAATACCAAAATAGAGGCACACCCACCATAGAGGAATAAAATAATAAATAAAAAGTGATAGTCCAAAAAAAAAAACAAATAAAAGAGACAGGCAATTCTATTTACATTCCATAAAAATCATACACAAAATATATGATTCAAAAAACTTAAAAAAAAAAAAAAGGAGAACAGTCTCATTGGGAGATACCACATCTCATCATTAAAATAAAAAAGTATCAGGGAAATACCCCCTGCAATACATAAATCAAAATCATAATAGAGAGAACTTTGATAAAAATTTAATTAAAAATAGAATGTATACTTATAAAAAGGTATCCCAACCTGTAATCGCAAACAGCATGCTTCTGTAGGTCCCTTTTGGTATAATGTAAAGCCAACAGACAGCCTTCGCATCAGCAAATAAACTAAAAACAGCAAAAGGGGGAAGCCAAAATAGAGATCACTTGAAATCAGGTCCCTTTTTTAAAAAAAACAAGTATTTTTTAGGATCTTTTGGTCTGTTTTAATTTGTAAATTATATTTATAGTCTCGTTCTGGCTACACTTTTCATCACAGCTGTGGAGGTGGAAAAGCCGGTTTAAAGGGCAGCCCACTACCCGAACTCTTTCGTCTGAGTGCAGAGAGCACTGTTACCATAGCGTTCAGGTACATTTTCTGGAATTTGATGACTCTTTGCTTGGCAGCCATTTTTCCATATTTTTGTTTATTTTTAGGGCTGTCTTCCCCTTTTTAGTATGCTTGTTAGCATTGGGGTTGCCATGGTGGTTTGAGATCACTGGGGTTGCAAAAATATGGCGTAGTTTTCAACATTGGGCCTTTTTTTGGAAAATATTTTGGATGTTTTCAGGAGAGGCTATTATACACCTAGAGGTGTGGAGAGAGTGTCATAATGATTTATAAATATTTTCATAATAGCTCCCTGTGAGGGTTTTTTGGGAACAATTTGTATAAGCCCTCGGTATAGTATGGTTGGTCCTTTTAAAAGGTGTCACAATGGGTATTTTTATATTAGTTCTCTTGAAATCCCTGTTTCAAGTGATCTCTATTTTGGCTGCCCCCTTTTGCTGTTTTTAGTTTATTTGCTGATGCAAAGACTGTCTGTTAGGCTTATGTTGTACCAAAAGGGACTCTTGGAAATGTGCTGTTTGAGATTGCAGGTTGGGGATACCTTTTTATAAGTATACATTCTGTTTTTAATTAAACTATTATTGATGTTTTGTCTATGATTTTAATTTATGTATTGCAGGGGGTATTTCCCTGATACGTTTTTGATTTTAATAATTTGGTATCTCCCAATAAGATTGGTCTCCTTTTTTATATTTTTAAGGTTTTTTTGTTTTTTTATGTTCCTTTTTTTAGTGTTTGTTCTTAAGCTCTTAAATTCATTTGTTCAGCTTTTATTGGTTTGATTGATCTCCATTATGAGTTTGTGTGTGTGTGTGTGTGTGCGTATTTATTTATTTATTTTTTTTAAATTTAATTTTTATATATTATTTTCTGATGCTTTATCATTTATCCATTTTCTTATTTATATTTTGCTTGTGTTATCTTTTAGATTCTGCTTTGCATCGGTTTTTGACATTTTACCAAACTGTTTGTTTAGGGCCTGATTCCATCTCGGACATTGATCCCCTCTGTAGGTCCGGTCTGAACCAGACATACAGAGGGGATCACGTTCTGATCCCACGGGGCATGTTTAGCCCTACGGGATCAGAATTGTGAACAGTCCTGCACATGCATGCCAGGACTGCAATTCAGTCTGGCCCACACATGCAGGACTGTCCCTGGCTAACTCAATCAAGGTTCCTAAATGGAGCGACGGCACCATGGCATCTTGTTGCCATGGCACCACGGCTCCATTGAAGAGCTGCAATGCCAGCCACCAGATTACAGCTAATTTCCCACAGCTCGACCCCCAATCTGGCCTCTTACAGCCAGAGGCAGGCTGTGAGGAATGTCCTCTGGCCCTCCTGCCCCATCCGTACCCCGGCATTTAAAATATGACATGTCCAGGGACATTATTCCATCTTGGAGGTGGAATAACTTCCCTGCACATGTTGCTGGCCCTGAAAATACGGGACTGACATTAGAATTGGCCCTTTAGTCCAGGGCTGGTGACTGCCTAGACTCTACCTCTAGCCACCCCTTCCCTGCCCCTGTTGAACTTCCCTGCATAAGCGGTGGGGAAGTTAGTCATGGCTGGATGAAGGCACGAATAGCGGGAATGGACATCCCATTGGGCTGTCCATCCCCACTTTTCATGGTACAGAATAACCCTCTTATTGACTGATATGTGTTCCTCATGCAGGCTTCAGCCGAAACATGTTGGGTGCTTTTTGAATCATATATTTTGTGTATGGTTTTAATGGAATGTAAATAAAATTGTCTCTCTCTTTTATTTGTTCTATGAACTACAACTTTTTGCTTACTGTTCAGTGACTATGAGCTAAGCAATGCCCCAAATCCTAGGCTGTTCTTACAGTCTCACAAGAACTGCTCAGGAGTTCAGGTACTACATGGCTCAAACTCATTTAGAACTGCATGCTGCTGGAAGCAAACAGAGCAGCTTTTCCAGAAGTAGCACCAGCTGCAAGTCTCTAGAGAAGTTATGAGGTGAGTGTGTACTGGGGAGTCACAATGCCATGCCGAAGGTTTATGGGAGTCACCACTAGTACGCTCGTCTTATAATGAATATTGATCCAGGATCAGAATTTGTGACCAGTAGTTCTTTATATTTATTTATTAAACACTTTTTATATACTGCCTTTCTGGATAGTCAAAGTGGTTTACATAGAACAACATAGTGAACTCAATTGAGTTCAGATTTACAATGAACCAAATAGGTACATTCAACATGGATAACATATGGTTATATATAACAATGCAAATTAGCATACAGTGGAGTGGTATAGTAGGCATGGGTAAGATCTTACAGAGTTTTGACAAGGCATTTACTTTACGATATCAGTATACATTTTATAAGCTCATTGGTATCAGACATGTTGAGCCAAATCCTAGTTGGGGCACAACCAGGCCGTCTGGATGTTCCCGACTAGGATAGGCCTGGCAGTGCCCAATTCTGCACCGTGGAAGCAAGATGGCCCTACGGGTGCAAGATCGGGACTTGGGAGATGGTCCGGCTTGCCCCTGCATCACCATAGAGACATCCTCTCCATGACACAACCTCCTCGCTGTCTTGGAGCCCCTGTTTTCCCACCGTCTGACCCTGATGGGTTCAGCCGGGGCCGGATCAGGCAGTGTGGACTCACCTTTCTTGCCACCATCACTGCTGGGGGGCTGGCCAGCCAATCTGGAGGGGTGGCCAGTGCTTATTCCACATCTGAGGTGTAATAAGCTGGCCATCCCACTGACAATCCTTGAATGTACAGGGCCGTGACCGGAATCTGATCTATACGTCTGGGGGTCAGCCCTACCCATGGTCTGCCCACTCTCTGCTCCTGTGCCTTCCCCATCTCCTGCAGCACATACAGTGGCTCTGTGTGTGCAGGGGTTCCAAGGCGTCATACGGTTCAGACGGCTAGCGGGGCTGGATGTTCCGTCGGGATGTACAGCCCTACTAGTCGCCTTGTTGGATCGGGCCCATAGTGTTCTATGAATAAGTGTGTTTTAAGTCTTTTTCTGAAGTCTTGTAGTGTTTCTGAGCTTCAGAGGGTTTAGGCAAGGAATTCCATATTGAGGGGGCAAAGAGGGTAAAAGCTCTGTTGCATGTCTGTTGGTTACATGTTGTTCTGAGTGATGGGGTGGAGAGTAGGTTTTGATTGCAGGATCTTCTTGGTCTGGATTCAGGAACTCTATCTATTAATGACTTAAGACTGTCAGCTGATTGATTTTGCAGTATTTTGAAAATTGCTGTGATGACTTTATAGGTAGCCATGTAGATTCATGAGTATGGGGGTGAAGTGTTCACACCTTGATGCACTGGTTATAATTCTAGCATTCACATTTTGGGCCATTTGTAAGCAGTATAGTGCGTGTTTTGAGAGGCCTTGGTAGAGAATATTGCAGAAGTCTAGATGAGGTGTTATGATGGCTTGGGATATGGATCTAAAATCACTGATGTCGAGTAGGTTTTGAAGGATTCTCATTTTTTGGTAAACCGAATTTGTTGTTCTTTTTATGTGAGACAGCATGTTCAAGTTTTGATCAATCATGATGCCCAGGTATTTGACCTCTGATTTCGCAGTTAGTTCCATGTGTCTTTTACTCTTATCTTTGCTGGGAGGGGGGGGGAATTTGGGTCTTATCTTTGCTGGGGGGGGGGGATGATGACTTTATAGGTAGCCAATGTAGATTCATGAGTATGGGGGTGAAGTGTTCACACCTTGATGCACTGGATATAATTCTAGCATTCACATTTTGGGCCATTTGTAGGCGGTATAGTGCGTGTTTTGGGAGGCCTTGGTAGAGAATATTGCAGAAGTCTAGATGAGGTGTTATGATGGCTTGGGATATGGATCTAAAATCACTGATGTCGAGTAGGTTTTGAAGGATTCTCATTTTTTGGTAAACCGAATTTGTTGTTGTTATTATGTGAGACAGCATGTTCAAGTTTTGATCAATCATGATGCCCAGGTATTTGACCTCTGATTTCACAGTTAGTTCCATGTCTTTTACTCTTATCTTTGCTGGGGGGGGGGGGGGGAATTTGGGTCTGTCGTGATGTGTTGTACTTTGATTTTGCTATGGTTTTCTGAGAGGTTCAGATTTGAGAGATTTTGAATGATATCATTGAAGCAGATAGTGATGATTGAGTAGTCTGGAGTTCTTGTAGAGGATGAGGTGTATGTCATTATATCATCTGCATATGTGTAGTATAATATGTGGTGTGATTTTATAATGTCGCAGACGGGCTATACATAGATATTGAAGAGGAGGGCAGACAGGGCAGAGCCCTTGTCATCATGTGAATGGATGAACTGTGAGAGTGCCGATTCTGATTTGCTGTTGTCGGTCTGTAAGGTAAGATTTGAACCAGTCCAAGGTTGTGCCGTGGAGGTTGATTTCCTGTTATCTCCTGAGGAGAGTGTGGTGGTGTATGGAGTTGAAGGCAACAGAGATGCCTAAGAATATCATTATGAATCCTTGTCCTATTTTTGAGATTCCTCTGATTATGGTGTCAAATAGGTATGTTAGTAGTGTCTCCATGCTGTGTTGTGGCCGGAATCCATGCTGTAGGTTATCAAGGAGTGTGTAAATATTTATATCTTCATGGAACTGTTGTTGCATTACTTTATTGACTATCTTGGATAAAGGGGGATGCTAGTGATGGGTCAGTATGAGCTAGGTGTGGTGCGGTCAAGTGACAGCTTTTTTTGTATTGGTCAAATTGAAGCATTCTTCAAAGCAGGGGGCATGTAGCCTTGACAGAGGGCAGTGTTTATGATTTTTTGTATTATTGGAGATAATTCAGCTCTGGTGATTTTAATCTATGATACTGGACATGGATCCAGTGGAGAGATGGTAGTGTTGATGCCTGAGATGGTGCTATCAAGTTCTTCTGTTGTGATCATCCTGAAGGAGGTCCAACTGTGATTGTGCTTTAAGGTAGTAGTGGGGTGAAGGTATTCGTATTGTTTGAGGTTGAATTGTATTTAACGTTAAGGTAGTTTGCCATAGCTTGAGAACTGAGATGGAAAATGTTTCTTAGTTTGTTTTCTTGGGTGGGATCTTTGGTTAGTGAGTTTGTGATGTGGAAGAGCTCTCTTGGGTGGTTGAGGGATTTCAATAGAATATTTGTGTGTTATTCTCTTCGGCATTTGTTTAGATGTAAACTATATTCCTTCTGCTTGGCTAGGTATGTTTCCTTGAGGGGGTAGCATTCTTTGTTTTCCCCCAACTCCTTTCAATGTGCCTGAGTTTTCTCTTTAATTCAAATCTTGCTGGAGGACAGCAACCTCGAGCTGGAGGAACTGGTTTCTAGTCTCACAGGCACTCCTTGTGGCCTTGGGCAAGCCACTTAACCCTCTGTTGCCTCAGATATAAAAACATAGATTGTGAGCCCTTCAGGAACAAGGGAAATATATACTATACTTTGTAGGAGATATTATCAGTAGCAGATAAATACACATGTATAAATACTCGGTCTGTCTAGGGAAAACTGCTACCCTCCTTTTCCCAGGATTCTATAGGACTACCTGGCAAACAAACCACATGATAAAACAAGAACCAGCCATGTGTTTGTTTATAAATTAGACTTTATTTCTGATAGCAAAAATAGTGTAATTATTAGTATAAATTAGTTTTCTGAGTATGTTATGCAACCCTATGTTACAATTACCAAGAGACCTAATATCTGTTTCAGGAACCATTGTAACTGATTTGCTCTGCACTCAGACATAAGTGCATTCTGTCTGTCTGTCTAAACTAGCCCCAAGCTTGGGGGGTGGGGGGGGGGGGAATTAAAGATCGGTACCTTAGCTCTTGCCAGAACACTTGTGTCTGGGTCCAAGAAATTGTCTCAGGCATGACACGAAGTCAAAGTATGTCAGAGGTCCAAAGTCAGCTGAGATGAATTGCATGGTCACATCGAGCTGCAGGCCTGTGGGAGAGATTCACTTCATCCTGAGGTTTTGCCCTTGGACACTATCTGACTTTACAGCCAGAGAGACAGGCAAGCGAAACAATCTGTGTCAGAAGTTAAAATTCCCAGGTGTTTTGCCAGCCTTTGTGCACATTCCAGAGCGCTGCAGGTGTTTTCTGGGCTGCGTCTGCTTCTGTATTCCACCTTGCATCTGTATTCAGCATATATAATTTTTTTTCCTGATGGCATGGTGGTTGATTAGTCTCAAAACCTGTATGTCTTCTTTAGCAAATCCAGTAACAGCTATTAGGTGGTCCTTCTGCAAACAAAGGTCCATCATGTTCAAATGTTTCTGGTGTGCAGGTCCATACATTGTTGCAAATGCTAGCACAGTGAAGATGTCAGCACTGTTCTTCTGCATGTAGTCAACTGGAATAATACTTCTGTGAGGTACATAAACTTGCAAAATTGCTTGATCTACAAGTTATAATGCTGAGTTATAACAAAACAGGAATCCATCTTGTTTAATTCAGTCTTTGGTTCAGAGCAGGCCCCATCTTGTAATAGGAAGCCATGCTATTGGTTCAGACATTAGTTTCTGAACAGGTACCAGCCCTACAACCTGACTGTACACCGCTTTGACCTGGTAAAAAGCAGTATATAAGCATTGCTAAATAAAATAAATACTTCTCCTATCCCAAGTTAAAGTCAAAAACTTACACAATAAATCTGCTGAGTACTTACAAACTATCCTCAAGAAACAGCCAGAAAACAACCAGAAGAGCAAAACAGGTTAAGCGTACCTCTTGACAAGTTAAAATTCAATCAAACAACGTGTTCTTGAGCCTTCTCGTTGTACGCATCAGACTTATGGAATAGCCTTCCTATAAAGCCGAGAAGCACAGACGACCTCACATAATTCCAAAAGGATATAAAAACTCTGCTCTTCAAAGAACACTTCAATGAAAAGACATAGCTCTTCAAAGAACACTTCAATGAAAATACTTTGTTCCATCCCCTCACCCAGGGCTGGCCCGTCCATTGTGCAAGAATGTTGTTCGCACAGGGCCCCCGCTTCAGGGGGTCCCACATCAACAACATTTCGCATTTGGCACCAGCAGGCAAGGGGGGCCTTAGAGGGAGCCGGAGAGGCCCTTGCTCAGCTCTAACAGTCGTCGAAGTAAAGAGTTTCATTTTTCTTCACTTTGGCAGCTGTATTATAGCATTGTACTGGCACATTGAGTGCCAGGAAACAGGAAGTTCCCTTTGACCTCCGGAGCACCGGCGGTCTATACTACAATATAGCTGCCAAAGTGAAGAAAAAAGGCGCTCTTCAATTTGGTGCTGTCAGAGGTGAGCCGGGGCTTCTCCGGCTCCCTCTAAAGTCTGTTGGACAGCCACGGGGCTCTTCAGGGAGGGGCAGGGCTAAGACTGGAAATAGCTAATGGGGAGGGAGACTTGGACTAGAAATTGGCTGAATAGGGGGAGCTAGGAGTGAAAATAGCTGATGGGGAGAGGGGCTTGGACTGGAAATTGGCTGAGTGGGGGGGAGCTTGCACTGGAAATGGACTGAGTGGGAGGGGGAGTTTGGACTGGAAATTGACTGAATGGGGGGAAGCTGATGCGGGAGATGGGAAAATGGGACTAGAAGGGAGCAGATGCTGGGTGGGGCTAAAACTAGAAGGGAGCTGATGTTGGGGAAGGACTAGAATGGGATGGGGCTGGGGGAATGAGGATAGAGAGGAGAAAAAATATTTTGTGTGGGAGGTAAGAAAAATCTACGTTTGGCTGTTTGTTTGTTTGTTTGTTTTTTGGGGGGTTTTTTAGTGCCATCAAGTCAGTGTTGACTCATAGCGACCCAGCTACCTCTGGATTATCTTGACAATGTATCACCAGAAGTAGATTGCCAGCGTTTTCTTCCAAGGCAATGGAGGGTAAAGTGACTTGCCTAAGGTCACAAGGAGTGCCAGTGGGAATCGAACCCTTGATCTTCTTGGAGAGTAAGTGGGGACTGAGGATAGAAGGGTAAAATCTGAGTGGATGAAAAAGGAATAAAAAAAGAAATGGAGGAAAGAGCAAAAGGAAAAAGATCAGTATGTTAAAGCAGATGTAGAGAGAGAACGGAAAAAAACTAGAAGAGAGAAGAAAGGACAAATGGGCAGCAGACAATGGAGAGTTAGCAGAAGACACAAAGAAACCAGAAGAAAGTGACTGGAGCAATTGCAACTGAAAAATAAAATACACAAAGAACAAAAGGTAGAAAAATACGTTATTTTGAATTTATTAACTTGAATATGTCAGCTCTGGGAAATGTGCATCGTTAACGTCTGCATTTTGTTTAGTATAAGAGGAAATGAATTTATAGTTTTATTTCTCTGTGTTGTTGTACATTCCAAGTTTGGCTTTTGGGGTTCCCAGTTTAAGTATTGTCTTCCTATTTCTAAATTGTGATCCCTTATTTTTTGTTTGAGCAATGTCCATCGGCTATGCTCTGTATGTGTAACTGAGCTGAGGTATTCTGTTTATGTAGTTTCTGTTTGACAGTACCACTTGTTCTCTTTCCCCAGTAGGAGATGTACTGGTATTCTCTGAGATGTATTGGTTTAATATTTGCAGTGTTGCCTTTTAATAGGTAGGGTATGGTGCTTTGTGAGTCCTGGTAGTGCTATTACGATATGGCGGGTTTGCTAGGGGTTCTAAATGGGCAGTGTTTGTAGTACTTCCTAATGTGCCTGGCGGTTGGCACTGGAGTATAGTAATGCAGAAATCTGGAAGTCTTTCTTTATCCAGACACTCATTAAGAGGCATGTTTACCATAAGTTAGTGCACGTTAACATTATGCAAATATTTATGCATATGAGGTCCCTTATGAAAATGAGGCCCCGCAATGAGTCTCTGCACATGGCCCCTCACCCCAAAACTCTTGTTAGAACAGTCTCCATACATACACTCTTCAATGAGTTGAATATGACTCCATGCTCAGTAAATAGACCATTTAGCTGTAGTGAAATACCTGACCTCAAGTAACAACATAGCCAACACTATGTTACTGCCCCCACCATTGAATATTCATTTGCAAGCCAATTGTTTTCCGAATTTGAGTTTTATTGTACCCGCAAGATACTATGCCCTCCACTATTGTATATAGGTTGCATTTAATTGTTCGATGAATTTTTCAAGTTGTTACATGTAAACAGCATGGACTGTAGGAAATGTGGTATATAAAAAATGTTAAATAAATAAATATGCTCTTGGAAATGCCCAGGCCATGCCTACACCACACCCACTCTGATTTGTAAGTCCTCATACTGGGAACATCCACAGACTCAGCTTCTGAAATGGCTCCAGGGTTGTCTCTGTGCTTTGGATGTCTCTATGCCCCATTTTCAGACATCCAAAGCATGAATAAGGCTTCTAAAATAACCCCCTTAATTGTTCTCTCTTGCTCAGTGCCTGGGATGCATAGGCCACTGGCAGCCAGACATCCCCAGTGTACAGAAGAAGAGCACCCAGCCCACTTTGTGAGGCATTTATAGAAAGTCTACTGGGCCAAGAGGGGTTAAAGAAATGTAGCATTAGCTTTGCAGTTAATTCTTCTTTTATGTGTTGTCCTCATGATATTCATTACATTCCCAAGTAGAGTCTAGTTTGAACATATATCTCAGACTTCTTTTTCAAAACTGGTATGAATTTGCCAATAAATTTAATGCTGCCTATTATTCTCTAAACCTACTTCATGCATTGTGGGACAAGCATTGCTTTTGTTGCTGTTATTTTAAATTCATCAAAGCATAGACTCCTGTCAGATATTTTCCCAGATACTTTATGGAAGCCTGTCAAATGTTATCTTCTGTATAGCTTTAGATTTTCCTCTTGGGGTATTTGCAGTACATTCTGCAGACTGGCATTATGCTTTCATACATTAGAATGAATGAATGAAAAAAAAAACGAATGAAAGAAAGAAAGAACAAAGGAACAAGAAATGAATAAATGAAAGAAAAAATGAATGAATGAAAAAATGAAAGAGAACGAATGAACGAAAAAATGAATGAATAAAAGAGAACGAATGAACGAAAAAAGAACAAATGAACGAATAAAAAAGAATGAATAAAAGAATGAATGAACAAAATAATAATGAACAAATGAACAAAAAAATGAATGAATGAAAAAAGAATGAAAAGAATGAATGAACGAAAAAATGAACAAATGAAAAAAAGAATGAACGAATGAACCAAAAAAATGAACGAATGAAATAAAGAACGAATGAATGAAAAATTGAATGAATGAACGAACGAAAAAAGAACGAATGAAAGAAAGAACAAAGGAACAAAAAATGAACAAATGAAAGAAAAAACAAATGAACGAAAAAATGAACAAATGAAAAAATGAACGAATGAAAGAGAACGAATGAACGAATGAAAAAGAACGAATGAAAGAAAGTGAATGAAAATAATAATGAACAAATGAATGAAAACATGAATGAATGAAAAAAAAGAATGAACAAATGAAAGATACAAAGAATGAATGAACAAAAGAACGAATGAATGAAAAAATGAACGAATGAATGAACGAAAAAAGAATGAATGAAAGAAAGAACAAAGGAACAAAAAATGAACAAATGAAAGAAAAAAACAAATGAATAAAAAAAGAACGAATGAACGAAAAAATGAACGAATGAAATAAAGAATGAACGAATGAAAGATAGAAAGAACGAATGAATAAAAAAAGAATGAATGAAAGAAAGAACAAAGGAACAAAAAATGAACAAATGAAAGAAAAGACGAATGAACGAAAAAATGAACGAATGAAAAAAAGAAAATGAAAGAACGAATGAAAAAATGAACAAATGAAAAAAAGAACGAATGAACGAAAAATGAACTAATGAAAGAGAACGAATGAACAAATAAAGAACGAATAAAAGAACGAATGAAAGAATGAATGAACGAAAAAATAAACGAATGAAAAAAATGAAAGAAAGAACAAATGAATGAATGAAAAAGAATGAATAAAAGAACGAAAGAAAGAACGAATAAACGAAAAAATAATGAACGAAAAAATGAATGAATGAAATAAAGAACGAATGAATGAAAAAATGAACAAATAAAAAAAATGAACAAATCAACAAAAAATGAACAAATGAAAGAAAGAAAAAAATGAATGAATGAAAAAATGAACGAATGAAAAAAAAGAATGAACAAATGAAAGATACAAAGAATGAATGAACAAAAGAACGAATGAATGAAAAAATGAACGAATGAATGAACGAAAAAAGAATGAATGAAAGAAAGAACAAAGGAGCAAAAAATGAACAAATGAAAGAAAAAACAAATGAATAAAAAAAGAACGAATGAACGAAAAAATGAACGAATGAAATAAAGATTGAACGAATGAAAAAATGAACAAATGAAAAAAAGAACGAATGAACGAAAAAATGAACAAATGAAAGAGAACGAATGAACAAATAAAGAACGAATAAAAGAACGAACGAATGAAAGAAAGAATGAATGAACGAAAAAATAAACGAATGAAAAAAATGAAAGAACAAATGAATGAATGAAAAAGAATGAATAAAAGAACGAAAGAAAGAACGAATAAACGAAAAAATAATGAACGAATGAACGGAAAAATGAATGAATGAAATAAAGAACGAATGAATGAAAAAATGAACAAATAAAAAAAATGAACAAATCAACAAAAAATGAACAAATGAAAAAGAAAAAAATGAATGAACGAAAAAATGAACGAATGAAAAAAAAAGAATGAACGAAAGAAAGAAAGAGAGAGAATGCATGAATGAACGAAAAAATGAATGAATGAAAGAACAAATGAACGAAAAAATGAACGAAAATTTGCAACAGAGTCGACTCCCCAGAGGGAGTGGTTAACATGAGGAAAGATCTACAAAAGCTGGAAGAAATGGTCTAAGATTTAATGCAAAGAAGTGCAGTGTCATGCACTTGAGTAGCAGAAATCCAAGGGAAATGTACGCGATAGAGGGCGAGAGGTTGGTGTGCACGGACCAGGAGAAAGACCTTGGTGTGATTATTTCTGTAAATCTCAAGGTGACAAAACAGTGCGACAAGGCGTTGCAAAAGCCAGGAGGATGTTGGGTTGCATACAAAGAGGAATTACCAGCAGAAAGGAAGAGGTACTAATGCCACTGTATAAGTCACTGGTGAGGCCTCACTTGGAATACTGTGTTCAGTTTTGGAGACCATATCTTGCAAAGGATGTAAAAAGACTGGAAACTGTTCAGAGGAAGGCGACCAGAATGATTTGGAGCCTGAGTCAGAAGCCTTATTAGAAGAGACTTGAAGACCTAAATATGTACACTCTGGAGGAGAGGAGGGATAGGGGAGATATGATTCAGACCTTTAAATATTTAAGAGAAATAATGAACAAACAAACCTCTTCCAAAGACGGGGAAGCTGTAAAACCAGAGGGCATAACATGAAGCTGCAAGGTGGTAAATTGAAAGGCAATGTCAGGAAATACTTTTTCACTGAAAGGGTGGTGGATGCTTGGAATGCCCTCCCGATGGAAGTGGTGGGGGAAACCACAGAGACGGAATTCAAAATGGCATGGGACAGACACAGTGGATCCCTTTACAGCAACAAGATAAAATCAAAATAAACGGAACCATCTAAACAAAGACATGGGGAGGGGTGGCCTGTACAGAGTGGCAGGTGCACCTACTCCTGCCATCTTACTGGGCAGACTAGATGGACCATACTGGTCTTTATCTGCTGTCATTTATTACGTTACTATGTAGCCTACAGTACCTGGCATACTGTCCATCATTAGTTGAATAGTGTGATGAAACGACTTTGGGGTAAAACATAGTCCAACTGGCAAATGCTAAAAGCAATACCTGGCACACCGTCCATCATTCGTTGAAAAGAGTGATGAAACAATCCTGTGGCCAGACATAGTCGAACTGGCAAATGCTGAAAGCAATAGCACCCAGAAGATGCATTAAATGTACAAAGCAGAGGTCACGTGATGTGGTGAGCCCAAGTGGACGCACGCCACTTGAGCTCCGGGCCCCCCTCTCCGCGCCGGTAAAATGCCAATTTTCCAGCTGAACAGCTGCATGGAAGAAAGCCAGTTGAGAGGGGAGCTGAGACCGGCGTGCGGCAGCTGAAATGGCACCGGCGGCAAGAGCGGGACACCGAGAAAAGGAGCGGCCTGCTGGAACGCCAAAGATGGCGGAGTCAACGCCACAGCCATGGTCCCCAGCCTCACCGGAGCTGGTGGAGGAAATATCTTTGGCAGTGGCGGGGGGGCTCTCAAAGCAATTTGAGGCCCTCCATGGGAAGATGGATCTCCTACAGACATCAGTAGGAGCCCTGGGCAGGCAACTACAAGAGGCCGAGGCCTGGATTGGGCATGCTGAGAATAAGATGGAGGAGATGTCCCACGAGGTAGGCCGGATGAAGGTGGTGCTGCAGGCCCAGGCAACCAAATTAGATGATTTGGAGAACAGGTCCTGGCGCAATAACCTGCGGTTTCTGGGTGTGTCGGAGAGGGTGCTGGACCGGGAGCTGAAGGCTTATCTGGAGTCCCTGGTAACGCAGCTGGTGGATGAAGCTGAGGAGAGAGTGGAGAGTGGCCAGATCCTAATAGAAAGGATGCATAGAGTGGGACCTCGGCAATCAAATGATGGGAGGCCGTGGGTGGTCCTGGCCAGGTTTTTACACTTCCTGCAGAAGGAAGTAGTGCTCCGAGAGGCGCGGAAGAAAGGAGTAGTTCTAAAGGACAATGCTAAGCTGAGAATCACGCAGGATTACTCGGCAGCACTGGGCCAGCGCAGACGGGCGTATGCCCCCCTATGCCAGAAGTTGATCGAGGTGGGGGTTAAATTCTTGGTGCAGTATCCAGCCAAACTGGTGATCACCCATGAGGGAACAAGGCGGACCGTTGACTCTGCAGAGGAGGCTTCTCCGTACGTGGAGAGGCTGGTATGTGGAGCGGCGGGGACACCCGCGGAAAGACCGAGCAGCCTGGAAGAGGTGGCACGAATGGGAAGCACAAGAGGGACGGAGCAGCGGAGTACTACTGGAGGAGCATGGACTTGAGTTCCCGCAGGGGCCTGGTGTGGCAGCCACTTGGCCAGTGTGGAGATTTGCAAGGGTTGGCTCCTCAAAGCTTTGGAATATCGAAGTGGACTATAGCTGAGTATGCTGGCTAATATGGAAACATGTACACTATGTTGTATGTTGTTTGGCTGACTAATTGTGAGGGCTTCTCAGTAGCAGAGGAAGGTTGTCGGGGAGGAGGGGAGAGATATGTATAGGGTACTGTGGGTGGAGATAGAGGGTTAAATCAATACTGACTATGGGAGGGGAGGCAAGGAGGCTAAGAGGAGCAGAACCTCTGCTGTATAAGGGCCTAGGAAATGTACAAAGCAGCTGATTTGTTTGTCCAAAGTCACCTGCCAAAAGCTGCTAGAGCAGCGGTTCTCCACCTGTAGGTCGCGACCCCCATGGGGGTCACCGCAGGATTTAGCGGGGGTCGCCTCATTCCGCCGTTAAAACAAACAAAAAAAAAGTGCACAAGTTGCTGCCACTGCCGAGTCCGCTTCTTGGCAGCGGCAAACTCACCGCTTCCCTTCTATTGCAGCCTTGGCTCCCTACCTCTTAGGGAACCACGGCAATGCCTGTAAAACCGTTGCAGAGCCTTCTTGCCTCTCGACGTGCTCCGTGCAGCATTGTCCCACCTCCAAAGGAAGTTGTTTACCACTTCCTTTGGAGGTAGGACAATGCTGCACGGAGCCCATTTAGAGACAGAAAGGCTCCACAACGGTTTTACAGGCATAGCCGTGGTTCCCTAAGAAACAGGGAGCTGCGGCTGCAGAAGAAGGAGGCAGACATGGGGAGAGGGGAGCAGAGAATCTGCAACGGAGCTGACATGGGGGAGGGAGGGCTGACATGGACAGAGGGGGGGGCTGACATGGAGGGAGGGAGGGGGACTGACATGGACAGAGGAGGGCTGACATGGAGGGAGGGAGGGGGGCTGACATGGACAGAGGGGGCTGACATGGAGGGAGGGAGGGGGGCTGACATGGACCAAGGGAAGAGACAAGGGGACATACTGGACAAACTGTTATGTATACTTGTAAATACTCATGTAAATAGTTGCAGTTATGACGTCCCATGTTTCATCCAAGTTCTCTGACCTTGTTCTCTGTAAAACCAAACAGTTTGTTGTTCTGGTATGTTGTTATATTGTGACCCGCGCTGATGCTGAATAGAGCGGTATATAAGAGCCTGTAATAAATAAATAATAAATAAAATAAATGCTGGACAGAGGGGAGAGACAGTGTGGGTTAGGATTATAATGGGCAGATGGGGGGGGGGGCTAGGACTGGTAATGTGTTGATTAGGGAAGGCTAGGACTAGGAATGGACTGATCAAGGGGGGCTGGGACTGGTAATGTGTTGATAGGTGGTAGGACTGGTAATGGACTGATGGGGGGCTAGCATTGGAAATGAGCTGATCGGGGAGGTTAGGACTGGAAATGGGCTGATTAGAGGAGGCTAGGACTGGTAATGGGCTGATGGGGGGGGGGGTAGGACTGGTAATGGGCTGATTGGGGAGCCTAGCACTGGTAATGGGGTTGAGGAGGGACTAGCACTGGAAATGAGCTGATTAGGGGAGGTTAGGACTGGTAATGAGCTGATGGGGGGGGGGGGGTAAGACTGGTATGGGGCTGATTAGGGGAGGCTAACACTGGTAATGTGGTTGAGGGGGAACTAGCACTGGAATCAAGCTGATTGGGGGGCTTCGACTGGGAATGGGCTGATTGTGGGGAGGGGAGGATAGAGCTGCTGGCCCTGGAAGAAAACTGGGGGCTAAGGCTACAAATGGGCTTATACGAGGGGATGGGAGAATGGAACTGGAAGGGAGTGGATCTGAGAGGGGCTGCCATGGAATTTGTACTAGAAGGGACTGGTCAGTGGGGAAGGAGGGGGACTGGAAGGGAATGGACACCAGTGGCAGTCATGGGAATGCAAGTTGACATTGGAAGGTATTGAGAGTGAGGACTGAAAGGGGTTGATACTGGGGAGGGTTACTGGGACTGGAAATAGGCCGATGGAAAGAAGTGAAGAAAATGAAAGAAGAGATAAGAAATGGTAGATGGCCCATAGACCACAGAAAGAGAGCTAAGAGAAGACAGGAAAGCAGAAGCCTCAGATCGGGACCAGCATGATCAGTGAATAAATTGGTCAGACAACAAAGGTAGAAAAAATAATTTTATTTCATATTAATGATTTGACTACAAAAGCATCATAATTTTGAAATCAAATATTGTTACTTGTTATTGTGATTAATTATTGTGGTTTAAATAAGTACATTTTATAAATAAAAACATATTGCAAAGGCCTATAATATATTAATAATTCAACAAATGATTACAGCGACAATGCGTTAATGGTAAAGGTAGAGAGACGCATTTGATTTTATCATTGGGTGTCACCACAAGTTGACCAATGGTAAAAGGGGTCATGGTACAAAAAAGGTTGAGAACCACCGTGCTAGAGGCATCTAGAGGTGTAAAGGTTTTGGCTCCAGACATTCAGACTTTGGTTGCTAGCATTGCAGTTCAGATAGGCAAAGGAAAATATTTTCTTTTAATGCATTTTTTTTTCAGATTCTTGGAGTCTAAGCAGATCCTCAATGTCCTATTTTTCTTTTATTTATTTCTTTTATTTATTTCAAAGTCTTTTATACCACCTTATCCGGCAGTCAAGGTGGTTGACAAGTAACAGAACTTGAACATTTACAGGTACATATAACATGGTTAACTTTGTACAATAGAAAAGTACATCTGTACATGTAATAGTAAACAACAGCAATAACTATTTACAGTATAACTGGCTGTGGGTGTGTAGCATCTAGGTGGTAGCTTTTATGGATTATTTAAAAGTTTCCATCGTTCATTAACTGATTACAGGGTAGTTAGGAGATTACAGTGCAATGATTTTGAATCAGCATCAATGGATATTTTCAGAGCAGTTATTAATGGAGTCAATGGTGACAAGTAAGTGAATCTGAGTGGGGTTACCCATAGTGTTCTATAAATAGTAGGGTTTTTATTCTTTTTCTGAATTCCATAAGATCTTTTATTTCTCTTATTGTTGGTGGAAGAGAGTTCCATAGAGTTGGGGCATGATATGAAAATGCTCTGTTGCTTGTTGTTTTGTTTGTTTTGCAGAAATCAGTTGGGGTGGATAGGGAGTTTTCTGTGCAAAGTTCTTTTGTGCTATTACCATGGAGCTTACCCAATCTGTGGGTTCCTCCATGCATCGTATAGTTCCTTTGGATTCCATTTTCCCCTATTCTTCCCCAGTTTTGCTGGTTACATCTTGCATATGGAAATACACTAGTGACCTATCCCAAATATATAAAAATCATTCAAACTCACAAGGGTATGAAACAAGAAAAATATATGGAAGAGCTAAGGAAAGACTTCAATAAGCGTTTTATTAGACCAGTAAATACTGGGCAATCTATTGCCATAAATTCATCATCTGTCTCCCTTGCTCAAACAATTTTTAATGTATTTTTTACACTATATTTTGCAAATATCCATTATTTAAAAAACATTTCTTTCATAAACCGATCATTCCCATGAACAAAAATCCAGCTTTACAGTAAAGGGACACACAAGAGACAAATTAAAGTACTGTATCTTGCTCCGTTCAATTTCTCTCATCGGACTCTTTCAATGTATTTTTTTGTATAATACTTAAGTCAAATCCCAAACTCATATATAAATCTGTGACAAAGTATTTGGCCTCATAGGAAGCACTCAGCTACAATTCCTGTGGTCCAAAGTAGGGCTGCTCTCACACGCGACTCGAGTTTCAGCAACCATGAACTGGCTGTTTCAGGAGAACAGAACTGCTGAGGTCTCCTTCCTAAAAGTTTTACTGTGAGCATTTTATGGCTTTCTAATGAGAATGGTGTGGTATATATGATAGTGTCACTTTATAAAATAGCAGCGTATGGACATGCCCTACTTTAGGCATGGCAGTTACATCTGCCCTCAAATAGATCAGCACAGGGACGTACAGTATGTATGTCATAGTATTCTATAACATACATGTGTCCTTTGAAGCTGTGCCTATACTCCTCCCATGCCCCACTCCTTCACATGCCCCTACCAGAGATAGGTGTAATAGACACTTCTGCTCATGCTTAAGGAAACCCAATCAGCCAAGGCGCACGCAGAAGTGCTTATGCACACATGTGAGTCCTGCAAAATGCAGGCTTGTGTACATAGGAAGTGTGGATCTTTCCATGGTGTCCTCATAAAATCTCCCACAAACTGAACCTCTGTCTACTTGGAGGCACCTCTGTTTACTTTGTAGCATATACTTTTTCCATTGGTGGGCAATCCAATATGACACTAGTCTCTTAACACTGTTTGCAGTTATGCTACCCACAAGAAAGTCTTCATCACTGTCACTGGTTGTAGTTGTCTGTATTATGTGCTCTTTTCTGTTTGACCGATACCTTTTCTGAAAGTGATTTGGTCCTCCGTATCGTTTAGATTTTTGTCCATAAGCTGGGCATCGCTTAGAGTCATGCAACAGTTTGTAGCACTAGCATGCTTTTTCTTTTCATGCTGTGCAGCTATGCTTGCATTTTATTGACTTTCTGCTCCATTGCATTGAGAAGTTGCTCCTATGTGCACCTCCCTTTGGATGGGTGGCTTTGTCCTGCTGCCACAGCACTACAGTCCTCCTACTGCCAAGTGAATATGTTATTTCATCTGAGCCTGTGGAATTTCAGAAGCCTTGTATACAGGGCTAGTGCAAGGTTAGGGGCACCCTAGGTGAGTCCTTAATCCTGCCCCCCCCCCCTCCTACTGCTCCTGCTCCTATTGCAGTTGCGGCTTCCTCTCATCAAGAGCTGCAGTGATGGAAATGGAATTTAAAACATAATGCAGTGCTTACCTGAACTCCCTGCCCTCTGTGACCTGTCACTTCCACCCCCTCCGATGTAGACTTCTAGTTTGCATGGGGGTATAAGTGCCCCCATGAAAACTGGAAGTCTGCATCAGAGGGGGTGGTAGCGGCAGGTCAGAGAGGGCAGGAGCTGAACACAGTGCCGGAGAGAAGGGATCTTTAATCTTCATCCATGCCACTTATAAAGTACATTGCATTTTCAGTTCTCGTGGTTGTTTCAGCAGCTCTGGCTTATTGTCTTGCTACAGACATCAGTCTGTTTCTTTTCTTTTGGTACCTTTCTCACTGACGTTCATAACCTACAGGTGCCTTACTGAAATTTCTTATCTGTTTTCTGTGATAACTGATTCCCTTCTGACACCATATTTCATCTTGTCACTCAAACACCAGACTCCAGATGCAACATAACTATATTTATTGAAAACGTTCTAACAATAACTGTAACAAGAAGCGACTTCAGATTCTTGAAGGTGCTTACTTGTCAGGGTATCCTGTAACCCTCCTCCCTCCCCCAGCATACAAGGTCTTCTCTGCACAGCGAGAAAAGGGGAACTTTTTTTGGTAGGCGTCTGATGCAATATTTCTTGCCAACATAAATAGTTCAAACCTGAGCACAGAGCCATCCCTGATTCAGTTTTAGCAAGAAAAGTCAGTTCCAAAGCTGTCAAGGGCAGATACAGGAAAGGGTCCACAACCACCTTGTCATCATTGTTAGTTTATAGGCTGCTAGGTCCAGTGGATGAAACAAACTCAGAACCAGTTCTTCTAACAGATATATGCAGGAACAGCTCAAGGCAATCTGCTGCTTGAGGCGAGGGATGGGATGGCGCCCTCCCGCGTGACCCCCTGGCATGCCCCCCCCGGCACGCCCCCCCCGGCACGCCCCCCCCCCCCAGCATGCCCCCCGGCACGCCCCCCTCCTGCACGCCCCCGACCCGGCCCCCCCCAGCACACCTCCCCCCCCCCCGCATGCCCCCCCTGGTGGGGATCTTTCTCAAAACTCCAGTCAGGGACTGAACCAAATCAAAAAGTCAATTAGATAATGTAGAGCAAATGCAAGATGTTCACACTCCAAGGAGCTAAAAGAAAGAGCAAGAGCCACAGCAGTTTATAACTCCAAATTATAATTCATTTGTATTTTGTTATAAACTGCATTATGGTGCTTGCTTTTCTCCAGTACCAGGCATATTGGGAACTAATATAAAACCCTACTAAAGTCACTAAATAGTGCCGCCCCTTAGAAACTGCCGCCTGAGGCCACCGCCTCAGTTCGCCTAATGATAGAACCACCCCTGGATGTATGAAGTCACAGTACAACAAAACCAGCTTCCATCAAGACCTGCAGTGCTCTGCCTCACTGCACATTGCTCCACCTAGCTCATTAGCCATGCAGCGCAGCAGTATTCTGATTTCCTCCCATATTCAGTGCATGCACTTCATAACTGTGAGTACAGCAGTGATTTCCAGCTTCTTTGTAGGTTAAGGAATCTCCAGGAAGGTGGTATTTGCATCTCCTTTTGAACTTCTTAGGGGAGAATTCAAACCAGTCTAGTACAAGGGAGGAACAGCTATTTAGTTTTCCCTCCTGCACCATGTGCCACGGTGGCCAGAGCAAATATTCAGCGACACTATCTGGAAAGTGCCGCTGAATTTCGGCACTTATCCAGTTAGAAGATCCTGCTAACCAGATAAGCCCTTTTGAATATTGGCCCCCTATAGTTTTGTCTGACCAATGAGCGATAGCGTTACATGGGCAATGGAGCAGAAGCAAGCCTTTAAGCAGACATATGACAGGGACACAGAGGATATCAGACAGAGAGATAAGCCAAGCACTTTCCCTTCTTGTTTATACTGTATTTTCTTCTTGCTTTACTGCATGTTGCCAGCTTACAAATACAAACTGACTTCTCTGAAACTGAAGCATGAGAAAGTGGAGATAGATCTGCTTAAGAGGCTGCCTGCTGTGAGATGAACATGGTAAAAAGCCAGTGCAGGTGGATCCTGTCTACCATGCTCTATTCCTCTGAATGCAGACCTCATGTCCAGAAAATCTTTAATCTGAGGAAGCTTCCATTTCCGCTGCTGCAGTCCTATCCTCACATCTGCACTGAACAGATAAGCTGTCACCTCTGTCTGAGATAAGGCTACTAACAGCCTACTGAGCTTGAAGGCAGACAGTAGTCTCCTGTGATCAAATATGTCTCATTATGTCAAGCATAGAGCCCTATGGAATGTACAGCACATGTAGTGCTTCTTAAATGCAACATGAATACTATAAATCTCTAGAAAATCCAGTCAAGAGATAAAGATACTGTAAAAAAAAAAATACAACTGACATTGTAGACGGTGGCAAATGCAATACTTTTCTTCTCTTCCTCCTTGTATATCCATACCATCTGTTTTTTACTTATATCTTTTCTTTGGCCTTCTATATCACTTTACCTTTTTTCCTCTCCCTCCCTCTCAGGATCAGATTGCTGAGCTGAAGCTGAGACTGATAGAGCCCTTAGACTAGACTAGAAAGAAAAAATTCAGATTGTGAGAAATTAGCTGCCTGGTTAGCTCTGGCTACAGAAATCACATCTTATAGGTAGGGATGTGCATTCTTTACCATGCATTTGGTTCATTAGTGTGCCTTAAAAAATTTTGTGTGCACTGAATCGAGTCAGCATGCATCAACCTATGAATTAACACGTTAAGTCAATTGTGCACATTAAAAAGTTCTAATGCATGTTAAAAATGTTTTAAGTTTAATGTGTAAATGAACTGAAGAAAAGTCCAAAAACCAGGATCGAAGCCAAAAGAACCAAAAATGAACTGAACATTTTTGCCCTGTGTACATCCCTACTTGCCAAACCACTTTATGGTCCTAGCAAAGGATCAGATGATGGTTATAATTTTATTAACTCTGTGGTCTTAGCAAAGAACCATACTATGTGAATTCTAATTCCCATCACACCGAGAAACCCAACAAAGTTTGCTAAGAGACACATTTCACAATGAGATGTCCAAGTGCAATCTGAGATGTCAAAGCCAGAAAGTCTGAAAAATAAGAAGGCATGTGCAATTTCATGCATGATTTCAGAAACGTGGACACGCCCAATGTGCACGTGTATCAAATGTCTATATAGACATCCCCAGGGTAGCAGTTGAAAAGCAAGATATCTAATGGCTTGGAGGCCAATTCAGAGATGTGCGTTCCGGGCCGTCTGGGCACCCAGACATCCAGACAGTCTGGGGATGCACCCGATACTGCAGGAACAGAATCACGACATAAGGCCAGGACGTCCAGGACATGTCACAATTCAAGCACCCTGGAGGTCCGGCACATATCCGGCTAGCCCAGCCTGGCTCCTGCATGGAGTGGTGGTGGAACCATGCCACCACGGCTCCAGGAAGGAGCCACGATTGCCGGCCAACCCCCAAAATCTCCTTTCCCCACAGCCTAAACCCCGATCGAACCTTCCATGGCCAGGTTTGGGCTGTGGGGATTCCCCTGCACCTCCTCATCTGATTTTGGCACCCCAGATCTTGCATCCCCAACGTCCAGAGTGGCTTATTCCACCTCCGAAGTTGAATAAGTGCCCCGTTTACATGGCTGACCCCGGACATAAGATATGCCAAACTGGTTCAGACCAAAGTCCATCAAGCCCAGTATCCTGTTTCCAGCAGTTGCCAATCTAGGTCACAAGTACCTAGCAATTTCCCCAAAAGACACAGGTTCCAAAATGCTTGTACTGCGATAAGCAGTGGATTTCCTGGGTCCTCTTTAATAATGGTTTATGGACCTTTTCTCCAGGAACTTGTCCAAACCTTTTTTAAACCCAGCTATACTAACAGCTTTTACTACATCCTCCGGTAATGAATTCCAGAGTTTAATTACACATTGAGTGAAAAATAATTTCTCTTATTAGTCTTATATAGGTTACACTGTAGCTTCATTGCATGTCCCCTAGTCTTTCTACATTTTGATGGCGTAAACAATCGATCTATGTTTACCCGTTCTACTCCATTCATTAATTTATAGACCTTTATCATATCTCCCCTCAGCCGTCTCTTTTCCAGGTTGAAGAGCCCCAACCTTTTTAGCCTCTCCTCATCGGGGTATCCATCCATCTCCTTTACCATTTTGGTGACTGTACCTATTTTAATACTGCTATATCCTTTTTAAAATAAAGCAACCAAAATTACACACAATATTCGAGGTGCGGTCGCACCATGGAACGATACAGAGGCATTATAATATCCTTTGTTTTATTCTCTATTCCTTTCCTTATGATTCCTAGCATTCTATTTGCTTTCTTGGCCACCACTGCACACTGGGCAGAGGGTTTCAATGTGTTATCCACGATGACGCCTAAATCTTTTTCCTTGGTGGTGGTTCGTAACCATAGTTTGGCTTGTTCTTTCCTAGGTGCATAACTTTGCACTTCTCCACATTAAATTTCATCTGCCATTTGAACATCCAGTCTTTCAATTTATTAAGGTCCTCTTGCAATTTTTCACAATCCTCTTGGGGTTTTACAGCTTAGAATAATTTTGTGTCACCTGCATATTTGATAACCTCACTCGTTATTCCCATTTTCAGGTTGTTTACGAATATATTAAAAAGCAGCGGACTCAGCACAGATCCCTGGGGTACTCCACTATTCACCTTTCTCCATTGGGAAAATTGGCCATTTAGCCTTACCTTCTGTTTTCTATCTTTTAACCAGTTCCAGATCCACAATACTACACTTTCTCCTATCCCATGAGTTTTTAATTTTGCTAGTAGTCTCTCATGAGGGACCTTGTCAAAGGCTTTCTGAAAATCCAGGTACACTACATTGACCGACCCACCTCTGTCTACCTGTTTATTTACACCTTCAAAAAAATATAACAGATTAGTAAGACAAGACCTTCGCTGGCTAAAACCATGTTGGCTGTCTCCCATTAAACCATGACTATCGACATGTTCAGAAATGTTCTTAATAATGGTTTCTACCTTCTTGCCAGTACTGATGTCAGGCTCAGAAACTACCAGTCTGTAGTTTCCTGGCTCTCCCCTGGAACACTTTTTAAAAATTGGCGTTACATTGACTATTCTCCAATCTTCAAGTATTACTGATGATTTTAATGATAGTTCACAGATTAGTAATAGTAGGTCTGCAATCTGATATTTCAGTTCTTTTAACACTCTCAGATGTATACCATCCGGTCCAGGTGATTTGCTACTCTTCAGTTTATCAAATAGTTGTAATACGTCTTCCCAATTTATCAATATTTCTTTCAATTCTTCTGCTGAATCAGCTTTAAATACCATTTCAGGTATGGGTAACTTCCCTACATTTTCTTCAGTAAAGATCGAAGCAAAGAATTCATTCAGTCTCTCCGCTATGACCTTGTCTCCTCTTAGTGCGTCTTTTACACCTCTATCATCTAATGGTACCACTGACTCTCTCACAAGTTTTTTGCTATGCATGTATTTGAAAAAGTCTTTATTATATGTTTTTGCTTCCATGGCAAGCTTTTTTTTTCAAATTCTCTCTTTGCCTGCCTTATGAATGTTTTGCATCTAACTTGCCAGTGCTTATGTTGTTTCCAGTTTTCGTCATTTGGCTCCTCTTTCCGTTTCTTGAAAGATGTTTTTTTGGCAAAAACAGCCTCTCTGACCTCACCTTTGAACCATGCTGGCAGTTTTTTTCACTTCCTTCCACTTTTCTTAAAGCATGGAATACAGCTGTTCTGGGCCTCCAAGATAGCATTTTTAAACAACACCCATGCTTGATGTAAATCTTTAATCTTTGAAGCTGCTCCTTTTAGGTTTTTCTTAACTATTTTCCTCATTTATCATAGATTCCCTTTTGAAAGTTAAAAGGTAGTACTGTGGATTTCATTGCCATCCTTGCTACATTTATTAAATCAAACGTGATCATGCTATGATCACTATTGCCAAGTGGCCCAAACACCCTTAACTCTTGCACTAGATCTTGTATTCCACTAAGGACTAGGTCCAAGATGGCTTCCCCTCTTCTCGGTTCATGAACCAGCTGCTCCAAGAAGCAGTCATTTATTTCATCTAGAAACTTTATCTCCCTAGCATGTCCTGCCGTGACACTAACCCTTTCGATACTGGGGTAACTGAAATCACCCATTATTATTACTGTGCTGTAAATATTGTTAGCTTCCCCGATTTCTTTGAGTATTTCATCATCCATTTGTTCATTCTGGCCAGGCAGCCAATAGTACACCCCCACTGCCATTGCCTTCCCCTTTTTACATGGAATTTCAATCCATAGAGATTCTACAGTGTATTTTGTTTCCTGCAAAACTTTAACTCAATGTCCTCTCTAACATAGAGTGCAACCCCTCCACCAATTTGGTCTACTCTATCATTGCAATATAATTTGTACCCAGGTATCACAGTGTCTCACTGGTTCTCTTCCTTCCTCCATGTCTCTCAGATATCAATCCTATCTAATCTCTCATTTAGTGCTATATATTCTAACTCTCCCATCTTATTTTCTAGACTTGTAGCATTTTTATACAAGCATTTTAGAGACTGTATTTTATTCATATTAGTTTGGTTACTGATAGGCAGTGGTAATTTGGAATCTTTAAATTCTATCTACTCTGTACCTAAGGGCATTTGGGTTACTTTTGTCTTTATTAGAACCTCTCTGTCAATATGCTCCAACTTCAATCTTTTCTAGTATCCTTCAAGGATACATCATTCTGAACCATGCACTCTTGGGTGACTGTCAGCTTTCCCCTATTATCTAGTTTAAAAGCTCCTTTTTAAAGGTTAACACCAGCAGCCTGGTTCCATCCAAATTAAGGTGGAGCCCATCCCTTTGGAAAGTCCCTCCTTTCCCCAGAATGTTGCCCAGTTCCTAACATATCTAAAACCCTCATCCTTGCACCATTGTCTCATCCACTTATTGAGACTCCAGAGCTCTGCATGCCTTTTGGGTCCTGCGCGTTGAACCGGAAGCATTTTGGAGAATGCTACCCTGAAGGTTCTGGATTTCAACTTCCTATCTAAAAGCCTAAATTTGGCCTCCAGAACCTCCTTACCACACTTTCCTATGTCATTGGTATCAATATGTACCAAGACAGCAGACTCCTGCCCAGCACTATCTAAGACCTTGTCTAGGTGGTGTATGAGGTCTGCTACCTTTGTACCAAGTAGGCATGTTACCAGGCAATCCTCATGTCCTCCAGCCACCCAGTTATCTGCTGCTTAATTATTGAATCAACAGCTATAATGGCTGTTCTAACACTTCTCTTGTGGGTACATGGCTGTGGAGAAATCTCCTCGGTGTGAGAGGGTTTAATATCACCTGGAGGACAGGTCCTAGCTACAGGATCCCTTCCTGCCACAACAGGGCAATGCTCTCCTATCATGTGACCTCTCTCCTCCATGGCAACAGTGATGCTGCCAGAATGTAGGTGTGATTTAAGACCTACCTCCCTGTAGGTCTTGTCTATGTACTTCTCTGTCTTCCTTATGTCCTCCAAGTCTGCTACTCTAGCCTTCAGAGATCGGACTTGTTCCCGGAGAGCAAAGAGCTCCTTGCACCTAGTGCACATGTAAGACCCCTCACCAACTGGGAGAAAATCATACATGTGACACTCAATGTAAAAGACTGGAAAGCCCCCATCTCACTGCTGGACTGCTGTCTGCATCTTAGTTTTAAGATTGTGTTTATGTATTTATGTTTATGTTTATTTAGATTTGATATACCGCTCAGGCCAAAAAGGCATTAGAGCGGTTTACAATACTATATCATTTGAGGAAATTAGAAAAGAACGCCATTTATAAGATAGGACAGAATAGAGGACAGAGACAGTCAAACAGATAAGAGGAAGAGAAGAACACGGAACAGCAGGTTACCACGATATAAACGCATGACAACCCAGTCCATGCCATCAGTGTAAACTCCAGAAACAGACGCCATGGACCAACGCCTAAGGGCCACGCCAAAGGGCCCTCTGGTGAGGCCCTCAGGCGCGCGCCCCAGAAACGGCAGTTCTTATGCCGTTGGTCATGGCTGCTGATTGGCGGGCTTGGGGAGGAAGGGGGAGCTCCTGCTCTCACCCCCATCGATATCCTTGCTCTCCTGAAGCCCCAGAAATGGCGGTTCTTATGCCGTTGGTCATGGCTGCTGATTGGCGGGCTTGGGGAGTAAGGGGAGCTCCTGCTCTCACCCCCGTCAAGATCGCTGCTCTCCTGAAGCCCCAGAAGTTGTTTACTCATGTAGATTTGCTGGGGATACTTATACTAATAAAACTATATATAATATGTTTGTTCACCTCAAGATTAATTAATCTCAGGTCCTTAATGTATGCTTGATGAGGATAAACAGCTACACCTGACAGTGAATATGGGAACCTCCTTCCCTTTAAGGGGTTTAAGGCCTATAAAGCTACAATTATCCCAGGGATACATGGGAGAAGGGAGTGAGGGAGGGAATGAAGACCTTTTAAAAGTTGGCTTGCTTCTAAGGGAAAGGCTTACCAATTTCCCAGGTGACTCATGCAGCCCTTGGTTTGATAGAAGGGGCCTTTTAAATTGCCCCTTTGATATGTCACTTGCCTTTAACACCTATTCAACTTCACAGATCTTTTGCCTCCTTAACTGGAAGGCATCTTTGTAAAAGTCACAGAGAGTACTTCCGTATATGGAGCCGTCGGATGACATCACCACTTGTGGCTGACTCATCCTGCTTGCCCTGGGAGAAACCAGTTTATTTCTTCCTACTCAGGACTATTCTACCTGTTTTCTAAGCTATGCTCTGATTTGGTTTAGATAAGCTCTCTAGATACTTTACTCTATTTAACTTTCTATGTTTAAGCTATACTCTAATTTGATTGAAACTAAAAGCCCTCTAGAAACAAATTTCAGATCTATTTACTCTTAATTTACTTTCTATACTAAGCTATACGCTACTTTGACTTAAATACAAAGTTCTCTGGTGGTACTAAGACCTGACTGACTCAGCAAAAAATTGAATTCTAAAATACACAGATCTATCAGTTTTAACCCAAAGAATTCCCCTTTCCCCCCAAGATTTAGAGGTTATTTCAGAAGATTAATGCTCACAGATGTAGATCTGTTTCCTTGTAGCAGTCACTTTTGGTAGTCTTTCAAAACCTCAGAATCGGCCCTGTACATCTGGAGTCATGATGCGGCCTACTGCCCACCCTTACTCCTCCCTCAGCCTGCCCCCTCCCACCCATAAATAGAGCTCCCAGCACAACTTGCATCTATGTGCGGGGAACTCTGTTCTCGCCAGCGCAATTCAGGTATTTAGTGTGTCTGGACGTCTGGATCGGATGTCCAGACCCGCTAAACATGGGTCAGAATGAGGGCCATAATGGTCAGAGTAGTGGCTTAAGAACAGAGCGGTCAGGGTTCAAATTCCAGTGTAAGTCTTTGATCTAAGGCTAGTCACTTTAATTCTCCATCTTCTCTACACTCTCTGGATGTTTTAAGGTGAAAGCAATCACTTTCCTGATGCCTGTTCATGCCTGGAGCAGGTATAAACATTGACCTGCAAACATCTCCGATGGTTTCTGAGATCCCCGGACATGCCCTCCTCCACACCCTCCATAACTACTTGGACATCCCTGCACCAGAGATGTCTGCAAATGGCATTTGTGGAATGGCTATGGAGATGTATCTGTGATTTCGACATCCATGTGTACATCTTCAGACGTCCAAATCATGACTAAACCTTTTAAAATTAGCCTCTTAGTCTACAAGGAGGAGGAGTGTCCTAGTGGTTAGGGCAGCAGCCTAGAGCCAGAAAGACCAGAGTTCAAATCCCACTGGCACTCCTTGTGGCTTTTGGCAAGCCACTTAACCCTCCATTGCCTCAGGTACAAACTTAGATTGTGAGCCCTCTGGGGACAGGGAAATACATACTGTACCTGCATGTAGCCTTGATCATCTCCTGGAAAGGCATGAACTAAATACTACTACTACAAACATAGGACTTCTTCCCAAATGGCTATACTGCTCTGCTGTCTTTAATATTGTCCTATATACAGTAGGGAGGTATCCAAGATGGCAGCTGCATTCATGCCCTCTCTGACAGCTTGCTTGTAACTGAGCTTTACTTCTACTTTAAATTTTCTTGGTTGGCTTTTTTTCTTCATTATTGATGGGGGAAAATCAAAACTTACCCTGAAGTTGGTCTTTCACCTAAGAAACAGCTTATTACAAAGTTTATATCTGTCGGAGCTGACAAAGATTCTGTAGGGGTTTGTGCTGGAGCTAACTCAAAGGTAGTCCTTTCAGCCTGAGACGCAAGTTTGAGCCCTGAGCAGCACGTCCTGCCAAGAGAGCCTCTCTCGCTTTCTGGTGCCTTGCTGCCTTGGCCGTCTCCCCACCCCCTTTGGGGTCAGGGGATATGCTGTCATCTTCATGGGAGCTGACAAGTTCTGGTATGCTGCCAATAGCCTCTGGAAGGATTGGGACCCCCCCCTCCCCCCCGCTCTGTGACCAGTGTGAATATCAGTGGAATGGCGTCAAGTATGGTGCTGGACCCAGTTGCTCAATCTACACCACGACCAGAAGGGACACCCCATACACTGACTGGTATCAGCATCCTGATGAAACCACTGGTGGTAACTTTGGACACCATCTGGATAGCAATTGTTCCCTTGGAAAATCAGTGTTGAATCACCTAAATGTTGTTGAAGGAGTAACCCAGGAGTTTCGGATTAGGTTTGAACTTCATGAGCAAGCCTGTCTTACTATCAACAATACAGTGGAATCTTTCTACTCGGGTATTTTCATTACAAACACAGAATATATTGTTTGTTAGGGATAGCTCTACTATACATGCTAAGCTGAACAAATTGGAAAATTTTTCCAAGAGACTAAATTTGTGTTTTGTGAACTTTCCGATCTCGCCTAATGTCTCCCCAGCTGAACTTTTAAAAAAATACCTGCTTGAAATATTGGGAATGCTGGAAAATGCATTGTCCCCTACTAAGATTTGTTACCTGCCAATTAAAAAGTGTTCAAGAAGTCTCTTACTGGATGAAGAACAGGAAGAAACATCTCTTGACACCCTGAATTTAACTCAAGTCTTGGAAGGTCTGTCTGAGAAGAATTTGCAGAGGGCAACTCTTTTGGTCACTTATGTGTTTGAACTAGATCGGGCTTGGACTCTTAGGGCCCGATATCCATCTAGGTTGGCTATCCGCCGCTATGGGTCATAGCCTTCTGCGCCAAGCCTTAACCCCGGATATTCAATGCTGGGGTCATATGCAGCCGCAGCATTGAATATTTGGATTTGCCGCACAGCCTCCCAGTCTCAGTAGCTAACCGGGCAGTAGCGATATTGCATACTGCCTGCTTAGCTCTTGCGGCTAAAAGATAGGTGAGCTTTTGCTTTGCCTATCTTTTAGCCACAAATTACTAATTGGACAGCATGCAATATTGCCGTTGTCCGGTTATCAAGTATCACCACTTCCGCTTCTCCCAGGAATGGCCACGACTTGCCCCAATGCTAAGCAGTTAGCGTTGGGGCATGTAGGGGAGATAGATCGGGGATATTCCCAGTTAGAGGCATCTATACGGTTTACACGGCTGTAAACTGTGTAAATGCCTTTCAAATATTGGGCACTTAAACTTTATTTTAGGAATTATGCAAAATTAGTTTTTTGGCAAAATGTCTGGGTTTTCACAGATATTTCTTATGTTATGCAATCTAAGAGGCGACAGTTTCTCTCCATGCATCCTGAGGTTGCTTTGCTAGGATTTTCCTGTGCTCTTAGATTTCCTTGCAAATGTCTAATTAAATTATCTTCTGCAAGATATATTTTTTACGATCCTAAACAATTACGGGCATTTCTTGACACTAGAAAGTCTCCTGGTTCAGTTGTTGTCACAGTGGGGCCCTCTTAAGATTGACTCTCTCCTGGATGTTAGGATTATGATTTAGGGCCATGCAGCATACCTTTACATAGGGCCATATTTGCTTGCGTTTATTTAATGATTTTGGGGTATCTAGCCTCCTTTCTGGACCCCCTCTGGCTGTTCTTGTGGGCTCTTAGTATTTAGCCCACATGTATTGCATTCTTTATTTTTCTTATAAAACAGTTGTATCAAATGTATGGTTTTATTTTCTTTGTGCTACTCCTTTTCCTTCAAATATGTAAATATTGCTTGATGTATTGTATATAAATTCAGAAATAAAAATAAAAATAATTGAGCTATGTAAAGAATTATGTGCAGTAAAATTGGCTCTCTGTTGCTTGTTTAACAGCGGCTGCATAATTTGTGGTTTAGGAGATGATATTGCCCAGCACAGCAAATGTTTGATACCATATGCATTCCCACTGCTTTACAAATCCTTTATCCCTAAACAGTCCAGTAGTTGAATTGCTATTAACATATTTTTTCAGAGTGCACCCCTTATTTAAATTTTTTCCCTGATTGTTAAAGCAGTCAGTTCTTTTCAACCCCTTCCTTGTCATCAAAATTGAGTGAATATATAATTGTGCCTTCATCTGAAACCACAAAATCCATGTAATATTTGCACTTAGACCTTGACCGGAATTGGACATGCAGTAGAACCTCTGTCCCTTCCTAGAATTTTATGCCTCCATTCCATTGAAATGCTGGAAAAGAGTCACTCTGGGAGGGTGCATGCTTTTGGAATGAAATAAATATTTATTTATGTCCCGAAATAAACCTTCAGATTCAGATCTTCCAGGATACTTGGAAGAGAAGGAAACCAGCTAATGACAAAGCATCTGGAGCTGTAATGGAAGAAAAGGCAAAATAAATGGGACCACATCCTGCTAAAAGAGCTTTTGAGCAGTTATCATAGGAAGCAGTTGAGAGAAAAGTTTGACATTGTCACCTCCAACTGTTTCCTACTTTCTTCTTCAAGGATTCTTACTCAGCTGCCTGACCACAACTACCAACATCTTTGCTTTCAGAAGCTACTAATCCAGCTGTGTTACTCTAGTGGATGTGATGGAACTTGTAAGATGTCTTTCCATTGTTCTCTGTTGTTCCTGCATTCTTTCTGCTGATGAGGGGAAATGCCAGGGACCTCCAGGGAAAGAGATGGAGATTTCAATTAATCACCAGCTTTCTACTCAGGAAAAGGGTCAGGACAAGAGGGCCCCCTAAGCATGACATTTGGGTTAATACTTTTTATCCATGGTGCATAGCTAGTTTAATCTTGTTCTTTTTAGCTCAATTCCCTATTTGTTTAAGCTGTAAAATCAAAGTAAAGATCACATATTCTGTCCTTTCGTAACTAGAAGCTGTAGAAATAGACTATATTGCAGATCCATGAGGAGTCACTACTTTGCATCCAAGTGTTCTTGAATCTGAATGGGGCTATTTTTATGCAGAAAAATTCAGCTACGTTATAACAATGGCATAGAATTTAGCAGCAACGTATCACAATTATGTATTTATTTAATTATAATACACCCATCTTAATATTCTGATCTATTAAGATCAAAAATAAGATGTAATAAAATCTAGCATGCTATAAAAAAGACAAAACTTTTAAGACAACACGTTAACAATAATAATAATGTTGAAATAATAAAATCTCCTTTAAAATAATAAAAAACAGACCAGATCAAGAATCGATTTCTGAGACAAGCCACTGGTAATGCCCCTATCTTCAGAGTGAACTCCATTTGCTACTACCTTCTGGCACCTCCCACTCACTTTAGGGTCTATCCTAAGGGCACTCAGTTTAGCTATGTTGCCGATACAGAACAATATCAAAGACCTTGCTAATATCTAAGTATACCACATGAAACATTCTCTCCCAATTCAATTCTCTGGTCATCCAGTTAAAAAAATCAGATTTGTTTGACAAGACCTATGTATCTCTAGCAAAGCCTTGCTCTCTCAGATCCTGTAATCCCTTGGATTCCAAAAACCACACCATCCTCTGTTTTAACAGTGTTTCCATTAACTTACTCACCACAGAGGTCAGACTAACCGGTCGGCAGTTACTAACCTCTTCCTTACTTCTGCTTTAATGGGCAGGAACAACATTCATCCATCTCCAGTACTCCAGGATCACTCACAAACCTAAAAAAGCATTGAAAAGCATTAAAGAGGTCTGTCCCTCTTTCTGTGTTTCATGGATTACATCCAGGATTCTATAGGGTCTCCTCCTGTAAAGTAACTCTGAGAAAAACTCGTCAAACTATTGGGTATTCTGAAATTGCAAATAGTATGTATGGCAGTAAGGAACCTATCCTCAACAAGAAATTTTCTCAACATCTGCAGGAGGGTTTTATTGAAGCATTCAACAAGCCCATCCATCTGGAAGTGATATAATGGAAGAACAAATTGTTTTCATCCTCAATAATGCATAATCTAGCTTCATTACCTGTGACACAATCGGGGTTCCATTGTTGATATCTTCTCAGGCGAGTTCATACAGTATCATGGCTAGAACCACTCTTGGAGAATACCAGGGACCAAGGAAGTGTGTATTCACCTATAACAGCACCCTTTCTTTTTGGGTTGAGCCTCCTAGTACTCAGAGGCTGCCAGGACACCAAGCACCAGGCAGGAAGAGGCCTGAGCCTGGCTCTTGGAACATGGGCATGACAGTATACCCCCAGCCTCTCTATGGGGACCCCAGGATTCCCAAAACTGTGCTTTGAAAGGAAAATGGAAATGAAATTAACAAGTCAGCTGGCATGAACATCAGAGGCATTTACCTAGGATTTTTCTTCTGATTCATGGCCTTTTTAATGCATGAAATATTGTAATTTGGCTCTAGAGTGTAGAGAGTTAACTGCTGGCTTGATCAGGAAATGTGAAACACAGATTAGAAATGTACAAGGAGGGAGGTAATTTCAAGCATACAGAAAAACAGATCTCAGCACTTCTTGTACCTCATGAGGTCCAATATATGTACAGCCCAGTTTGGAGGAGGGAAGCCTGAACTAATTATTTCTGGTGGATAAAGAAAATAGAAGAGAGGAAGTCCTCCGCAAACACCAAAGAGTGCACCAAAGGAGCGGAGAAGAACCTCAGCCACACCAAGGATATCTTCACAATCACAAAGCTTTATTTAAGAACCTGACTTGGCCAAGTTTCAGCATGAAAGCCTGCGTTAGGAGTCAGTGAGTATCTTGGTCAGTGTTGACTTGACAAAGTGTACATAAAATGTCTTAAACAACCAAGGACCAGAACAACTGCTGGTCAAAAACACTGTAGAACACGCTCAAACTCTACTGAGTTTTTGATCAACTGCTGTTCTGGTCCTTGGTTGTTTGCAACATTTTATATACTCTTTTTCAGGTCAAAGCTGACCAAGATACTCATTGACCCCTGATCCTGGCTTTCATGCTGAAACTTTGCCAAGTCAGGTTCTTAAATAAAATTTTGTGATTGTGAAGATATCCTTGGTGTGGCTGAGGTTCTTCTGTGCTCCTTCAGAGGAAACGCCAGGGAGGGGAGGGCAACAAGAAATTCATTGGAGTATAGGGAGAAATATTCAAACAAGAAATATTCAATATAGCGGATTGGAGACTTACACATCAGCCGTATGGGAATCTACTGACAAATTTACTTCTTCCCTAGTGACTAAAAATTCCAGTAGCTTCCATGGCACAAAAAACAAGTAATTATTCCCTTTAAAGGTAACATGATATCTAGAAGGAAATGTAAGTAAAAAGGACCCACCTACAGAGAGAACCCTGGGTTTATAGCCTAGAAATTCTCTTCTCCATGCCTATTTTATCAAATAAGGCACACATGTACTTTATAAAATAGGGGCATAAGTGGTTAAAAGCCAGTCACGAGCACTGACACCAGCTAGGGTCGTACCAAGGGCTGGCCAGCAGTGCGGCTGCACAGGACTCAAGTATGCAGGTAGAAGAATTGTCCAAGGCTGCAATCACAACCCAAAAGGGAAGATCCTGACCATGGAACTTGCTGCTCCCATGGGCAGAAGAATTGCACAAGTCTCATTGGTAGGATCCTCCATTCGGAAGGCCTTACATATTTCTTCTGCCTGTGGAAGCAGAAAGTCCCATGGAGAGGATCTCCTGTTCGCAGGCAAGGAGAGAAAGAGGGAAGGAGAGAGGGGGAATGGCTAGCACTGGCACCCCCTGCTGCCGATTCCCCCCTCCGTGCTTACCAGGTACCATCGGCCCTGTTGGTGAGGCCTCATTTAGAATATTGTGTTCAGTTTTGGAGACCATAGCTTACAAAGGATATAAAAAGACTTGAAATGGTTCAGAAGAAGGCAACCAAGATGATTTGGGGCCTGCACCAGAAGGAATATGAGAAAAGACTTGAAGATCTAAATATGTATACCCTAAAAGAGAGGAGAGACGGGGGGGGGGGGGGCTATGATACAGATGTTTAAATACTTAAAGGGTATTAATGAACAAACAAACCTTTTTCAAAGATGGGGAAGCTGTAGAACTAGAGGACATGAAATGAAGCTGCAAGAAGGTAAATTTAAAAGCAACATCAGGAAATACTTTTTTCACAGAAAGGGTGATGGATACCTGGAAAGCCCTCCCAAAAGATGTGCTGAGAGCAAAAACAGTAGCAGAATTCAAAAAGGCATGGGACAGACACAAAGAATCACTACATAGCGAGAGGTTGGAATCGAAACAAACGTAAATAACTTCTAAATGGAGAGAGGTTACCTACCTGGAGCGGCATGAATCTGGTACTCCCTCTGCCCAAGCCACGTGTGGCCACACCGCTCACGTAGCCCTTGGTACAGCCCTGGTTGCAGTGATTGTTTATCTTTTGAGAAAGTTTTGGAGTGAGAGGGAGGGGGGAGGAGTGAGATCAAGTAAGTCCCCTCTGTCCCACAGGGGCAAGGCCAGGTGGCCAGAGCTTGAGCAATGCTGGGTAAAATCCAGACTGGATCAGAGACTGCAGTTCCAGAATGACCCAGGAGTCATTAAAGTTGACCATTCTAGAACCGTATTCTTTTTCTTTGTGCGTGGCTTATTCCCTGCTGGGGAGACTTACCAACAAAGACTCTGGACTGGGGAAATTGTTGCAAATTTTATGAGAAATGAAACTGGATTCTTTTTTTTTTTTTGTTCTCTTCTTGGATTCAAAGGGCTGAAGCCAGCCGCTCATGTGTGAATGTTACCAGTTTTATTTGATGCACTTTGGCATTCTTTTAGAAAAGTACAAAAGCAAATTGCTGAACAGTGCTGACTTACCTCATTGCTCCGGTTTCTTTTAAGAAGTGGAATACTCCAGTTTAATTGCAGTGCAAAGTGTTTGTTGCAAGCACCACAGGTGGTAGACCTGTGCAGCATCTGAGGGCATTTCACCCATTTTAGATTTATATGCAGAGTGCTGCCTGCAACAGGAGCCACTACCAATTGATTGGCTGCCTTAGTACCACTGCTGCCTCAGATGTTCCCTGTTCCTAGTCCTCGCAATGTATCCTGCACTCAGAGTTTGACTGAGCACACCAGACTAGCAGAACATGGGGCTGGTCAGCTATGCTAACCTTATGCACTGCAGGACCATTACAGTCACTCCGCCAGTTTTGAAAATACTTGCCAACCCATTGCGGTATTTGAGACTAGCCAGTCAGCCCTCAGTTATATCCTTTCCAGTCCTCCCACTGTCAAGTCTCAAGATAGCTGATTCAACATGGTCTTTGTTGAAATCTTATTTCATATAAATCCTGTGAATTCCAGTGAGAGAATGAATGAATCTGAGTTGAATCTGCTCCATGTCTATCCCCCTCTGGAAACTCCCTCTTCTTTGAGAAGACTCAGAGAGTGCTAACTCCTCCTGTTCTGTAACTTCATTCATCAGGATAAGACTTGTCATGAATCACAAACTCCTGTAAGAGAACAGCGGTGAAAAGTATGTGAACCTCTCTTTTCTTCCCATATTCTTATCTCATATGACAAAAGCTAATAAAGACACATTTGTGTTTCACTATCTGTAACAGTAAAGAGTCTGCTCTGGCAATGGAAGAAGGAAACGAGGAAAAGAGCCTCTTCTGATGGATCAAGTTCTCTGGTGTAATAATAAAGACATTTTCAAGACCCTTCCCATCAAAAAGAAAGGACTGCGCTGACCTATACCAGAAAGTCACCAGTTCTTCTTGCCGAAAAAGAAGAGCACTGGAGGAGCCCCCATGAAGAGCCTAAAGTGTGAGCAAACTGCAAGGGAAAGGAAACAGGCCGAGCTCATTCTTTATCCCTATTCAAACGCTTGGTAATGGTGATAGATCCTCCGGCTCACTTGTGCTCTTCTTTAATGCAAGGACAAATGTATGAGAGACCAGGGCTAGTCATGCAATTTGATAGTAGAGCTATTACCCGGTGTTACTGAGAGAAATAATCTGTCCTGGAATCACTAAATGAATTCCTTTAACATGGCTAGTAAAGCAAGCAATGATTAGTTCTGGTGAACTGGCAAAGCAAAAGATCTGGTTTCAAACTTCTGGGTCATATTTAAATCCTTTATTTTAATTTCAAATGGTATCTTCTAAAAATTGTGTGGATACCCAGTGTCAACTGGAGGAAAGAAATGGGTGGTTCATAGTAACATAGTAAATGATGGCAGATAAAGACCAGTATGGTCCATTTAGTCTGCCCAATAAGATGGCAAGAGTAGGTGCACTTGCCGCTCTGTGCAGGCCACCCCTCCCCATGTCTTTGTTTAGGGGTGAACCCACTGCTCCGTGTAGGACATCCCTATTTGTTGAGAAATTAGATATTTAAGTTTATTTTGATGTTATCTTGTTGCTGTAAAGGGATCCACTGTGTCTGTCCCATGCCATTTTGAATTCCGTCACTGTGTTTGCCCCCACCACTTCCATCGGGAGGGCATTCCAAGCATCTACCACCCTTTCAGTGAAAAAGTATTTCCTGACATTGCCTTTCAATTTACCCCCTTGCAGCTTCATGTTATGCCCTCTAGTTTTACAGCTTCCCCGTCTTTGGAAGAGGTTTGTTTGTTCATTATTTCTCTTTAAGTACTTAAAGGTCTGAATCATATCTCCCCTATCCCTCCTCTCCTCCAGAGTGTACATATTTAGGTCTTCAAGTCTCTTCTCATAAGGCTTCTGACTCAGGCTCCAAATCATTTTGGTCGCCTTCCTCTGAACAGTTTCCAGTCTTTTTACATCCTTTCCAAGATATGGTCTCCAAAACTGAACACAGTATTCCAAGTGAGGCCTCACCAGTGACTTATACAGTGGCATTAGTACCTCTTCCTTTCTGCTGGTAATTCCTCTTTGTATGCAACCCAACATCCTCGTGGCTTTTGCCACTGCCTTGTCGCACTGTTTTGCCACCTTGAGATCCTCAGAAATAATCACACCAAGGTCTTTCTCCTGGTCTGTGCACACCAATCTCTTGCCCCCTATCGCGTACATTTCCCTTGGATTTCTGCTTCCCCAGTGCATGACACTGCACTTCTTCACATTAAATCTTAACTGCCAAACATTAGACCATTCTTCCAGCTTTTGAAGATCTTTCCTCATGTTATCCACTCCCTCAGGGGAGTCCACTCTGTTGCAAATTTTCGTGTCATCTGCAAAAAGACAGACTTTTCCATTCAGTCCTTCAGCAACATCACTCACAAATACATTGAACAGTGCCGGGCCCAGGACTGAACCCTGGGGCACCCCACTAATCACCCTCCTTTCATTCGAGTGAGCTCCATTTACCATCACCTTCTGTCATCTGTCAGTCAACCAATTTCTGATCCAGTTCACCACCTTGGGACCCATCCCCAAACTACTGAGTTTATTGATAAGGCTCCTATGTGGAACAGTATCAAAGGCTTTGCTGAAATCCAGGTAGATGACATCCATCGCATGCCCCTGATCTAGTTCTCTGGTCACCCAGTCAAAGTGATCCTGTAACTAGGACCTGTCCTCCAGGTGATGTAAAGCCCTCTCGCACCAAGGAAGTTTCTCCAGGGCCATGTGCCCATGAGAGAAGGGTTAGGACAGCCATTATAGTTGGTGATTTGATCATTAGGCATTTAGATAGCTGGGTGGCTGGTGGACGTGAGCATCGACTGGTAACATGCCTCCTAGACCTCACGTGCCACCTAGATAATGTCTTAGATAGTGCTGGGAAGGAGTCTGCTGTCTTGCTACATGTCGGTGACTTAGGAAAATGTGGTAGGGAGGTTCTGGAGGCTAAATTTAGGCTTTTTGGTAGGAAGTTGAAATCCAGAACTTCCAGGGTAGTGTTCTCCGAAATGCTTCCCGTTCCACGCGCAGGAAAGGCAGAGCTCCAGAGTCTCAATGCGTGGATGAGATGATGGTGCAAGGATGAGGGTTTTGGATTTGTTAGGAACTGGGGAACATTCTAGGGAAAGGAGGGGCTCTTCTGAAGGGATGGGCTTCACCTTAACCGGGATGGAACTAGGCTGCTGGCATTAACCTTTAAAAAGGAGATAGAGCAGCTTTTAAACTAGATAATAGGGGAGAGCTGACAGTCACCCAAGAGCGCATGGTTCAGAAGAATGTATCCTTGAAGGATACCACCAAAAGCAGAGAGGTTCCAAAAATGAGTAAAGTAGCCCAAATGCCCTTGAGTATGGAGCAAACAGAGCTTAAAGATTTTAAATTACCCATGCCTACCAATAGCCAAATTAATATAAATAAAATACAGTCTCTAAAATGCTTGTATGCAAATGATAGAAGTCTAAAAAAATAAGATGGGAGAGTTAGAATATATAGCACTAAATGAGAGCTTAGATATGATTGGAATCTTAGAGACATGGAGGACAACCAGTGGGACACTGTGATAGCTGGGTACAAACTATATCGTAATGATAGAGCTGATCAAATTAGTGGAGGGGTTGCACTCTATGTTAGAGAGGGCATTGAGTCACAAAGGATTAAAGTTTTGCAGGAAACAAAATTTCCAGTAGAATCTGTATGGATTGAAATACCTGTAAAAAGGGGAAGGCAATGGCAGTGGGGGTGTACTATCGACCGCCTGGCTAGAAGGAACAAATGGATGATGAAATGCTCAAAGAAATCAAGGAAGTTAACAAAAGTTACAGCACAGTAATAATAATGGGTGATTTCAATTACCCCGGTATTGAATGGGTCAGTGTCATGGCAGGACAATGCTAGGGAGATAAAGTTCCTAGATGAAATAAATGACTGCTTCTTGGAGCAGCTGGTTCAAGAACCGACCAGAGGGGAAGCCATATTGGACCTAGTCCTTTGTGGAACACCAGATCTAGTGGAAGAGATAAGAGTGTTGGGGCCACTTGGGAACAGTGATCATAGCATGATTGCGTTTGATTTAATTAGTGGAGGAGGGATGGTAAGGAAATCCACAGTACTACCCTTTAACTTTCGAAAGGGAGACTATGATAAAATGAGGAAACTAGTTAAGAAAAAACTAAAAGGAGCAGTTGCAAAGGTTAAAGACTTACATCAAGCTTGGGTGTTGTTGAAAAATACTATCTTGGAAGCCCAGACCAGCTGTATTCCACGCTTTAAGAAAAGTGGAAGGAAGTCCAAAAAACTGCCAGCATGGTTTAAAGGTGAGGTCAGAGAGGCTGTTGTTGCCAAAAAATCATCTTTCAGGAAATGGAAAAAAGAACCAAATGACGAAAACTGGAAACAGCACAAGGAAGCTAACAAAAGTTACAGCGCAGTAATAATAATGGGTGATTTCAATACCTGAAGATTGGCAGACCGCCAATGTAACACCAATTTTTAAAAAGGGTTCGAGGGGTGATCCGGGAAACTACAGACCGGTGAGCCTCACGTCAGTACCAGGAAAAATGGTAGAAACAATCATAAACAATAAAATTACTCAGCATGTAGATAGTCATGGCCTAATGGGAGGCAGCCAACATGGCTTTAGACAAGGAAGATCTTGTCTTACTAATCTGTTATGTTTTTTTGAAAGTGTGAATAAACAGGTGGACAAAGGTGAGTCGGTTGATATAGTGTATCTGGACTTTCAGAAAGCCTTTGACAAGGTACCTCATCAGAGACTTTTGGCAAAACTAAGGAGTCATGGGATAGGAGGCAGTGTACTACTGCGGATCAAAAACTGGTTAAAAGATAGAAAGCAGAGGGTTGGGCTAAATGGCCAATTTTCCTAATGGAGAAAGGTGAATAGTGGTGTACCCCAAGGATCTGTGCTGGGTCTGCTGCTTTTTGACATATTAATAAATGACCTGGAAAGTGGAATAACGATTGAGGTTATCAAATTTGCAGATGACACAAAACTATTTAAAGTTGTTAAAACCCAAGAGGATTGTGGAAAATTGCAAGAGGATCTTGATAAATTGGAAGATTGGGCATCAAAATGGCAGATGAAATTTAATGTGGACAAGTGCAAAGTTATGCACCTAGGGAAGAACAACCCAAACTATGGTTACACAATGCAAGGTTTCACATTAGGAACTGCCACCCAGGAAAAAGATTTAGGCGTCATTCTGGATAACGTGTTAAAACCCTCGGCCCAGTGTGCAGTGGCAGCCAAGAGAGCAAATAGAATGCTAGGTATCATAAGGAAAGGAATGGAAAATAAAACAAAACATAGTATAATGCCTCTATACCGTTCCATGGTGAGATCGCACCTTGAATATTGTGTGCAATTCTGGTCACCGTATCTTAAAAAGGATATAGCGTTCTTAGAAAAGGTTCAGAGAAGAGCCACCAAAATGGTAAAGGGGATAGAAGGATACTCCTATGAAGAAAGGCTAAAAAGGTTAGGGCTCTTTAACCTGGAAAAGAGACGGCTGAGGGGAGATATGATAGAAGTCTATAAATTAATGAACGGAGTGGAACGGGTAAACGTAGATCGATTGTTTACATTATCAGAATATAGGAAGACTAGGGGACATGCAATGAAGCTACAGGGTAAACTATTTAAGACTAACAAAAGAAAATATTTTTTCACTCAACGTGTAATCAAACTCTGGAATTTGTTACCGGAGGATGTAGTAAAGGCTGTTAGTGTAGCTGGGTTTAAAAAAAGATTTGGACAAGTTCCTGGAGGAAAGGTCCATAAACCATTATTAAGAAGGGACCCAGGATATCAATGCTTGACTTAGTACAAGCATTGCAGAACCTGTGTCTTTTGGGGAAACTGCTAGGTACGTATGACCTAGATTGGCCACTGTTGGAAACAGGATACTGGGCTTGATGGACCTTGGTCTGACCCAGTATGGCATATCTTATGTTCTTATGTTTACTGGCAAGTCAAATGCAAGGCATTGATAAGGCAGGCAAAGGGAGAATTTGAGAAGAAGCTTGCTGCGGAAGCAAAAACGCGAAATAAAGACTTTTTCAAGTATTATTCATAGCAAAAAACCTGTGAGAGAGTCAGTTGGTCCATTAGATGATAGAGGGGTTAAAGGGGCACTAAGCAGAGGGACTGAATGAATTCTTTGCTTCGGTCTTTACTGAGGAAGATGTAGGGATGTTATCCATGACTGAAGTGGTATTTAAAGGTGTGGAAGAATTGAGGGAAATATCAATATATCGGGAAGATGTATTACAACTATTTGATGAACTGAAGAGTATCAAATCACCTGGACCGGTTGATATACATCCAAGGGTGTTGAAAGAACTGAAATATGAGATTGCAGACTTGCTATTAATAATCTGTGAACTATCATTAAAATCGTCTGTAATCCCTGAAGATTGGAGGATGGACAACGTAACGCCAGTTTTTAAAAAGGGTTCCAGGGGTGATCCGGGAAACTACAGACCAGTGAGCCTCACGTTAGTACCGGGAAAAATGGTAGAAACCATCATAAAGAAGAAAATTGCTGAACATGTAGACAATCATGGCTGACGTTCCTTTCTTAATTCAGAGGTCTGACCTGAAGCAGGGGGTGGATGTGTGTACCCCCGAAACGTGGCATGTCGTAGCGACATGACCTACTGAACCGGCATCGAATTTTCGCTGCTTACAACGTCTATACAGCCTGTTCGTCTGTTTATTAAGCTAAATACCAGCCATCATTGAATGGGAGCTGTTTTAAATTTATTCTATAAATTGATTAAAAAGGACGGGCCACTGTGGTAACAGGCATTGATCCTGTTTACTGTGCTGGCCAATCCAACAAAAAAAGTTATTTGTGGTTTGACATTTAGCTGGGTTTTTTATGGATTCCTTAATGGGAGACAGCCAACATGGCTTTAGACAAGGAAGATCTTGTCTTACTAATCTGTTATGTTTTTTTGAAGGTGTGAATAAACAGGTAGACAAAGGTGAGTCGGTTGATATAGTGTATTTGGACTTTCAGAAAACCTTTGTCAAGGTCTCTTATCAGAGACTTTTGGCAAAACTAAAGAGTCATGGGATAGGAGGCAGTGTACTATTGTGGATCAGAAGCTGGTTAAAAGATAGAAAGCAGAGGGTAGGGCTAAATGGCCAATTTTCCCAATGGAGAAAGGTGAATAGTGGAGTACTCCAGGGATCTGTGCTGGGTCCGCTGCTTTTTGAGATATTCATAAATGACCTGGAAAAGGGAATGACGAGTGAGCTTATCAAATTTGCAAATGACACAAAACTATTTAAAGTTGTTAAAACCCATGAGGATTGTGGAAAATTGCAAGAGGATCTTGATAAATTGGAAGACTGGGCATCAAATAGCAGATGAAATTTAATGTGGACAAGTGCAAAGTTATGCACCTAGGGAAGAACAACCTAAACTATGGTTACATGATGCAAGGTTCCACATTAGCAACCCAGAAATAAGGTTTAGGCGTCGTTGTGAATAACATGTTAAAACCCTCTACCCAGTGTGCAGCGGCGACCAAGAGAGCAAATAGAATGCTAGGTATCATAAGGAAAGGAATGGAAAAAACCAAAGGATATTATAATGACTCTGTATTGTTCCATGGTGCGTCCGCACCTTGAATATTGTGTGCAATCTGGTCACCGTTTCTTAAAAAGGATATAGTGTTATTAGAAAAGGTTCAGAGAAGGGCCACCAAAATGGTAAAGGGGATGGAAGGATACCCCTATGAAGAAAGGCTAAAAAGGTTAGGGCTCTTTAACCTGGAAAAGAGACGTCTGAGGGGAGATATGATAGAAGTCTATAAATTAATGAACGGTGTGGAACGGGTAAACGTAGATCGATTGTTTATGTTATCAGAATATAGAAAGACTAGGGGACATGCAATGAAGCTGCAGGGTAACCTATTTAAGACTAATAGGAGAAAATATTTTTTCCCTCAACGTGTAATCAAACTCTGGAATTTGTTACCGGAGGATGTAATAAAGGCTGTTAGTGTAGCTGGGTTTAAAAAAGGTTTGGACAAGTTTCTGGAGGAAAGGTCCATAAACCATTATTAAAAAGGGACCCAGGATATCACTGCTTGACCCAATACAAGCATTGTGGAACCTGTGTCTTTTGGGGAAACTGCTAGGTACATATGACCTAGATTGGCCACTGTTGGAAACAGGACACTGTGCTTGATGGACTTTGATCTGACCCAGTATGGCATATCTTATGTTCTTTTGTTCTTATATGCTAAACCTAATGAATAATAAATACATCAGACAATAAATGGCAACAATTGAATGAGACAATAAGAGGAAGCATAAATTTATAAAGGAACATCATAAAAAGATAAGAACAATGGGCCTGATATCTGAAAGGCATTTGCACGGTTTACAGACCAGTAAACCATGTAAATGCCTTAAAAGAGGTTATTCAACGGCAAACACGGTTAGTGCCATTGAATATCCCCTCCTTTGTCCTCTACACGCCCCGATGCTATCCGGTTAGCATCGGGGCGTGTTGGGGGCATTCTGGGGCAAAGTAGAGGCAGAGACTGCCACTAATAGGGTAGGGGCGATTTTGCACCGCTACCAAGTTAGCAATCCGCGGCTAAAACTAGGCCAGCTTTTGGCTCACGTAGTTTTGGTGGTGGATGCTAACCAGGTAGTGGTGTAATATCGCTGCTGCTGTTAGACTCTACGGCTGTGTCTTCTCTGCACCAAAACTGTGGCATGAATATCTGGGGTTAGGGGTCAGTGGGCGGGGCTGTGTGCTGTAGTGGCGCACAGCCTGCCCAAATCAGTTTCGGGCCCAATCTTTTAAAACAGCAATCCTTTAAAAAACATTTGATGTGGATAAAAACAGTGATAAAAGAAGCCATAAGAAAAGAAGCACATATGTAACGAAGTTATCAATAAATACCTCAACTTCACACCGCACCAGATCAATCTGTGTGAGCCACACTGCAAATCATACGTGCTTCCTTCTTTATGGTTTCTTTTATGAATGTTTTATGATGTTCCTTTATAAATTTATGCATCCTCTTATTGTCTCCTTCAATTGTTGCTATTTATTGTTAATCTGATTTATTTATTATTCATTACGTTTAGCACATCTTCCTTTTTATTACTTTGGCATTTAGAATGACATTATTTATTTAATTATTAATAATGGTATTTTGCGTTCCACAATTTTTTAAATTGTTTGACAAGACCTCAAGAACCAGATTTACATTTGGAGCAAAAAAATTATGAAAAGTGCACAAGTCCATTTGCTTATCTAATTTTATTTAAACATTAATTTAAATGAGTTATAAGTGATACAACCTTCAGTTCTTTTGTATACATTATCATCCTTTGTTCATTTCACATAGATCTGATGAAGGAATTCTCTTTTTTTTTTTAACTAATCACAGATGCATTGTTGTTGTTGTTAAGTGCCATTGAGATAATGCCAATTCCTGGTGACCCTGTTAACCATTTTGAGACTGTCCACTGGGTTTTCTTGGCAAGATGTAACCAGTAAATTACTGGGCCTTTTTTCCACACAATAAGGCTATAGCACCTGGTATTCCAAGGTGGTCTCCCATCCAGATACTAACCAAGCCTGACCCTATTTAGCTTCTAAATCAGACAAGCATGAGTTCACTCAGGGTAGTGTGACTTTAGTTCCCCTGATGTAGCAATCTTTGTCCAAACAAACAGGTGTCACCTAGAATGCCTATCAAGGTGATGATAATAGTATTTTGGATTTTTAGCCCACCTTTCCAAATATTGCTCAAGGCATCATTATGATCGGAGAATAAGAAGTAGCCACCTTAGCTGAGTCAGTTCTGAAGGTCAGGGATTTAACTTCCTGCAATTTTGGGAAGGGGACCCCTCCCCCCCCAAAGAAATGAAAGGATTAAAAGCTGCTCAAAGCACTCTAAGATCCATGCATGGAGGTACTACATTTAAAAAAATGGGACAAGTGTTCCAGAAGTTTTGCTTTATAGTTTATTTCCATGGATTCTTTTCTACTTCCATGGACAAAAGACATACCATTTCAAAAATTATGGAAGCAAACTGACATACAGGCTTTTGGCATGATTTTTGCTTAACCTTTGCTCAAAATGTACATTTTATTGTTAGAGTTGTAGCTTTGAGGACAGTTTGAAAATTATTTATGCAGCTGTCTGAAAATGTCCCTCTTTCCTTGTTGCTAAAAGTCCACAGGTACAAAACGCGCAATTCTAGATGCAGTAGGAGGAGGTGTTCTTGGATGGCGAAGGAGAAGTAACATGTAGGTTGCATTTCCGAATCTTCATACTGTAAGGACTTGTCCAGCAAAATGCTATGTGCACCAAAAGTAGGCCCCAAAGACCCCCATGTATTCTGTGCCTGTGTAAATTTCAAAGCAAAAGTACGCTTATCCTTTGCTTTGAAAATTGGTGAAAACCCATGGCTGCAAGGATTTTGCCCAAGGGAAAATGTTTTCATTTTGTGACCCAGGGAGGAATTGCTGGGCTTTCCCTACAAATGTGCCTGTCTTTGCTCCACTGGCTCTCCTTTCTGCTATGCCTGCAACAGCCGTTCTCTTCTCTGCTTCTAGGATCTTCATCTTTCCTCTCTGCGTGGTGCTCTCTTACATTGGGTTTATAATGTCTCTGATACATTGCGGTGTCCCATCTCTGTTGTTGTTCTCCTACATACACAGCCAGCCAGACGTGCATTTCTTGCTTTGCTTGGACGTTATCTCTCTCATTTCCGTACTGTAAGCCTGTGACTGTATTACACTCATTTGTGGCAATGTGCAGTGTTGCACTTTTCTGTATTAAACGTTCTCTCTCTTGGCGTCCGTCCTCGCCTAGCACGGATGAAGGCACTCCTTTTCTGTCTGTTGTGACTGTGTCTCTATTGCATTTCTCCTTCTCTCGCTCAGTTATAACCTTGTCGTCTGTGTGTGTTTTCTCTGTTGGCTGTCCCTGGAACTGTGCCCCTTTATGTAGCCATTCCTTTATCGCACTTGTGTGCTTTTGTGGTGGATTCTAGCCGCACAGAATAAACCAATGAGCAGTAAGACACCTGCGCATTATCTTCGCTGCTCAATGGTGGTGGGCACTGATTCGGAAGATTAGCTGCTCTATTTATACAGCTTTGCGATGAAACTACTCAAGACGTGGCTGAAGCATCATGGCACCTGTCCTCCCTAGACACAGAGTGGGAGCCATTTGGGAATAGGTCCATAATGGTTTTTAAGACTGTCTTCTTTTGGCAGACCTGTGTAGTGCTGTAACGCACTCCTGTTCTTATGGTGATCATGTGGGCTGCTAATTAAGCTAGAAACAAGAAACTAGCAAGCGGACAAGAATGATTATCGGAGTGCTCTGAAGCAGAATTGATGCCTTCTTTAGAGATAAGTAACCAAAAAGCTTGAATCTTTTCCTCTGTTTATGTGTGTGGGATATAAATATTGATAGTAGCAGGAGCTCCCAATACGATATCCAATTTTATAATGCTAGGCATGACAAGGTCATTTTAACTTTTTTCTCAAGGTTACCAGACCCATCACATAGGTCGTTAGAAGTTCACATACAGTTCTTTTTGGTGTCTTGCATATCTTACCAAGTCTGAGAGTCCTGTTCCCAGAACCTGCACACCCTAGAGATGGGGATTTTTCTTAGACCTGCCCCACAACATGACAGGCTATATAGCCATGGCCTTGAGTCTTCTATGATTCTATGGCATGGGAAGAGTCCCCAAATTTGGCATTTCTTGCAGAATCCCCTGTCCCCTGCAGAGTCTCTGCAACAGAAGGTGTGCTGGAGTGGTGGTAGCCGCTGCCCTCTTTCTTTGGAGGAGGGAGAGGTGTAGCAAAATCCCAAAGGTCACCCTGTTTCTCGCCAGGGAAGGGAGTACATGGGTAGTATGGTGTAGCATAATCCCGGTGGCCATGCAGCACCTTAGGCCATGTTCTCTCCTCCTATTTCTGGCTAGACCATCACACTTAGAACTGCGAAACAGAGAGAGAGCTCATGGCCCGAGGTGCCACACTGCCCATAGCCTCCTCCTCCCTTCAGCCAAGAAGGTGAATGAAGGGTAGATGGGCAAGGAATGGGGGTATAAGGGAGAAATTGTCCAGGGATTGGGGAAGTAAAGGAGTGAGCTGAGATGGATGGATAAAAGGGGGTGACTGAGTATATGGGGGGGGAAGAGTGAGTAAGGGCAGGGCCGGTACGTCCATTGAGCAAGAATGTTGTTTGCATAGGGCCCTGCGTTTCAGGGTGCCCCACGCAAACAACATTCTGCCCAGCAGTCCAGAGAAAATTAAAAAAAACCCAAAAAACAAAACAAAACTGGCTGCTGCTGCTGCTGCCACCATGGCAGCGGCAGAATCAAGTGTCCTGCAGGGTCGTCCGTCCCCCCCCCCCGCCTGCCCGGCAGAGCCCTCCCTGAATCACTCCCCTCGGCGCCGGCTTTCAGAGCCGTGAAGGGAGAGTTTCTCTCTCACGGCTCTGCTAAGCCCGCCGGGGCTGATGGGAAACAGGAAATGCCTGTTTCCCATCAGCCCCGGTAGGCTTAACAGAGCCTCTCCCTTCGCAGCTCTGAAAGCCAGCGCCAAGGGGAGTGAATACCGGGCTAATTGATATCATCCATTATTATTACTGTTCTATAACTTTTGTTAGCTTCCTTGATTTCTTTGAGCATTTCATCATCCATTTGTTCATTCTGGCCCGGTGGTCGATAGTATGGTTTATGGTTTATTCATTTGATAAAAACCGCCTTTCTATAATAATCAAGGTGGTGTACAATAATAAAAGACATAAAATTTGGCCAAAGCTGGGAAAGAGAAAAGAAATGTACAAATTTATAGTACACCCCCACTGCCATCGCCTTCCCCTTTTTACATGGAATTTCAATCAATAGAGATTCTACAGCAAATTTTGTTTCCTGCAAAACTTTAATCTTTTGTGATTCAATTCCCTCTCTAACATAGAGCTGATCAAATTGGGGGAGGGTTGCACTCTATCATTACAATATAGTTTGTACCCAGGTATCACAGTGTCCCACTGGTTGTCCTCCTTCCACCATGTCTCTGAGATACCAATCATATCTAACTTCTCATTTTGTGCTATATATTCTAACTCTCCCATCTTATTTTTTAGACTTCTAGCATTTGCATACAAGAATTTTAGAGACTATTTTATTCATAATAATCTGGTTATCAGTAGGCAGGGGTAATTTGGAATCTTTAAACTCTGTCTGCACTGTACACAAGGGCATTTGGGCTACCTTTGTCTTTATTGCAACCTCTCTGCTGATGTGCCCTAACTTCATTTTTTTGGTAGTATCCTTCAAGGATACATTGTTCTGAACCATGCACTCTTGGGCGACTGTCGGCTCTCCCCTATTATCTAGTTTAAAAGCTGCTCTATCTCCTTTTTAAAGGTTAATGCCAGCAGCCTGGTTCCATCCCAGCTAAGGTGAAGCCCATCCCTTCAGAACAGCCCCTTCTTTCCCCAGAATGTTCCCCAGTTCCTAACAAATCCAAAACCCTCATCCTTGCACTATCTTCTCATCCACACATTGAGACTCCGGAGATCTGCCTGTCTTTTGGGTCCTGCGCGTGAAACAGGAAGCATTTCGGAGAACGCTACCCTCGAAGTTCTGGATTTCAACTTCCTACCTAAAAGCCTAAATTTAGCCTCCAGAACCTCCCTACTACATTTTCCTATGTCATTGGTACAGACATGTATCAAGACAGCAGACTCCTCCCCAGCACTATCTAAGACCTTGTCTAGCAGGAAGAAATGGAAGGTGACATTTTAATTACCAGTTAATAGCCTTTCCTTGAGTCGTGCTAGATCATTTCAGGGCCTGCCCCTAAAACTATATTTGCTTTGTTCTGCTGCAGTACCCTTGGATCCACTATGATTTTTTTCACTTTGCTCTGCAGGTTCATCTTCTTCGGACAGCTTTCTGTTTATGCTTTCCTATGCATAGCTCTTTACTGTTGATTACTCGTTGTTGCTCACTACTGAGTTTGTGTGAGTCTTGCTATGTTTCTCCCATATGCTGAGACTTCTGGTGACTGAGGCGAATAGAGGCATAGGAGTGATGTTATTGAAATCTGGGCTTTTCATTGGTTCTTTGTCTTCACCAATCTGCTTGTAGGAGAACCCAACCCATTGTCTGGACTGGTCTAGAAGGATTCAAGGAAAGGACGTTAACTGGTAAGTAAAATGTCACCTTTGTTCTTTCTGCCTCATGATACTCAGCCATGTTTAACACTATTGTCTATAATGTCTACTCCATTTTTTTAATTCTGTGTTTATTGAGAAAATGCAGATTTATTATTGGCTATTTCATTTTTTTTTTCATATTTAGAGAGGGCAATTTTATAACTGGCTGCCTAATTTTAGGCACCCAGACAGTGCCTATTTTGTGCCCAAATTAAAAAAGAATGCAGGTGACTATTTTTCTTTAATATAGTAAGTGTCCATAAACGTAGGGCTGACATAAATACCCATACTTAGATATCTAAAGAATGCATTTTAATTATAGCATTTTATAACTCTTGCATGTGTATGTTCCGCCCATGATTGGTCTTACGCGCATACTTACTTTGGCTGGTTGCTATTCTGTATGTGTGCAAGTGCCTTTTCACATGCATAAGTCCTTGAAATTAGGTGATTTACATGCATAAATGGTGCATATCTATACCCGGCCCCTTTAATGCCTACAAATTGACCCTCAATTTGTTAAGAATTTATAAGAAAAAAACAGGTTTGCAGCTCCTGTTGTGGCTTTGAGATTTAAATAGTCTTTTCTTGTAGCTCTATTATATTGATTAGTCTATAATGAGGAAATAAAGCTGTCTGTGGTGCATGCTTACTAAAGGGCACTAACAGTTAGAAGTGGAGTCTGTTGCGCACTGAGCGTGGCATGGTAACTGTTACTGCATGCTAAAAGTAGCACGGTAAAAAGCCTGTGCTAGCAGTTCAGCTGGTGATGGAGTGCAGAGTGAGTGGCTTGGGGCGGAGAGTGAGTGTGGACTTCACATTGTGGTTAGCATGGGGTTAATTAATATGCACTAAGCATCAGTGCTGCAGTTAGTGGAGGTGCACTAGCCAGTTTAGTGCGCTGGGGTACTTAACAGAGCCTCTCCCTTCGCAGCTCTGAAAGCCAGCGCCGAGGGGAGTGATTCAGGGAAGGTTGGATTGGAAATGGGCTGAGTGGAGGGGAGCTAGGATTTGACATGGGCTGATGGTGGGGCTAGGAAAGGACTAGAAATGGGCTGATGGGGGGACTGGGATTGGAAATGAGCTGATGGAGGGACTCGGATAGGACTGGAAATGGATAGGGGAGCTAGGACTGGAAATGGATAGGGGAGCTAGGACTGGAAATGGGCTGATGGTGGGGCTAGGATAGGACTGGAAATGGGCTGATGGGGGGCTAGGACTGGAAATGGGCTGATGCGGGGACTAGAAGGGAATGGTTGCTGGGTGGGGCTGGACCTAGAAGGGACCTGATGTTGGGGGAGGATTAGAATGGGATGGGGCTGGGAGAGTGAAATGGAGAGGGGAAAAATATTTTGTGTGGGAGGGAAGAAAAATCTACAATTGACCGGGTATTGGGAGAGTAAGTGGGGATTGAGGATGGCGGGGTAAAATTTGAGTGGATGAAATAGGAATGAGGAAAGAGCAAAAGGAGAAAGATTAGTATGTTAAAGCAGATGTAGAGAGAGGATGGAAAAAAACTAGAAGAGAGAAGAAAGGACAAATGGACAGCAGACAATGGAGAGTTAGCAGAAGACATGAAGAAACCAGAAAAAAGTGGCTGGAGCAATTGCAACTGAAAAAAATGCACAAAAGGTAGAAAAATATCTCTTTATTTTGAATTTATTAACTGGAATATGTCAGCTCTGGGAAATGTGCATCATTAACATCTGCACTTTATTTAGTACAAGAGGAAATTAATTTATAGTTTTATTTCTACAGTGTTGTTGTACATTCCAAGTTTGGCTTTTGCGGTTCCCAGTTTAATTATTGTCTTCCTATTTCTAAATTGTGATTCCTTGTTTGGTGATGGTCTATGTTCTGCATGTGTAACTGAGCTGAGGTATTCTGTTTATGTAATTCCTATTTGACATTGCCCCTTGTTCTCTTTCCCCAGTAGGAGATGTATTGTTATTCTCTGAACTGTATTGGTTTAATATTTGCAGTGTCGCCTTTTGATAGGTAGAGTATGGTGCTTTGTGAGTCCTGGTAGTGCTGTTACGATATGGCGGGTTTGCTATGGGTTCTAAATGGGCAGTGTTTGTAGTAGTTCCTAATGTGCCTGGTGTTTGGCACTGGATTATAGTAATGTAGAAATCTTTTAGTCTTTCTTTATCCATACACTCATTAAGAGGCATGTTTACTAAAAGTTAGTGTATGGTAACATTATGCAAATATTTATCCAAATGAGGTCCCTTATGCAAATGAGGCCCCGCACCGAGTCTCCGCACATGGCCCTGCACCCCCTTGGGCTGCCCCTGAGTGAGGGGGTGGGCAGAAGGAAAGTGAGATGATCAGAGATTTTGGAAGGGGTGAAAAGATTAGTAGGGGCAAGAATGAGTGAATGAGGAAATCAGAGAAACCAGAGGGGAATGTGACTAGAGAGTGGGAGGTGTGAAGACAGGGTGACGTGTAAGAGAAGAGATCAATGTAAGGAGGAGGGGTGTTAATAAACTGCCCCTTCCTATCCTTATCCTGGATCCCCTCTTTCTTCTCCCAACCCCCAACCCCCATCCCTCTTCCTCCCCTCCTCTCCCCCTCTATTCTCTCTTCCCTCTCCTTTTAATCCTTGATTCTCCCTATGTTCTTCTCCCTCTGCTGTTCCATCTCCCATCCTTCCCTTATTCCTTTATCCCTCATGCCCAGGGCCGGATTTAAGATTTTGACACCTATAGTCAAGACCAAAGGGTAAGAATATAAATCCTCCCTTTTAGCTCGAAGAGCCAAGGGGGTCCCCTGGAAACTGGAAGATGGGAGTGGGTGTTTTGGGCCAGAGTGCCATGGTGATGCCTCTTTGAAAAAGCACCAGTGGATGGCCCTAAAGTAAGTTTATTTATTTGTGCGTATTTACCGCCTTTCGTGAATCAAAGCGGTTTACAAAGAACTCAAGGCAGATAACAAATTACATTTAACTGAATTATTAAAGTTGGGTAAGGGCTTCTTTTTTGGCCTAGGTGCATAACATCTTTAACATTTGGAGCCCTAAGCAGTTGCCTATGTTGCATCTTCTTAAATCCGGGCCTATGCACCCTGGTCTATTTCCCTCCTGAGATCTGCTCTACCTCTGCTGAGATTCTTGCCTTCCCCACTCCCTAGACCTCGTCTCCTTCCTTTATTCTCTGCTCCCAAACATTGCCAAATAAAATAAGTGGGAAAACAAAAAAAAAAATGGAAATGCAAGCATAATTGCTGCAATGTTTGGAAAACGTTCCTGCAGAATTGGCAAAATCTGCCATAGGAAACTGGATGCTGTAACTACAGGGGGGTCATTTTAGAAGCCCTATTCATGCTTTGGATGTCCGAAAACATGCATAGAGACATCCAAAGCACAGAGACTATCTACAGAGCCATTTTAGAAGCTGGCTGTGGGGAAGTCCAAATCTGAATGGAGGCGTGGCTGGGGCATTCCCAAGAACCTGGATGCATGGTTAGGGCATTTCCAGGGACCAGCATATGCCTGCCTGATCCCAGAAATGTCATGGACGTCCAGTGTCATGTCTAACATTAGACCATTTTAGCTGAAAACATCCAGAAAGTGTAGAAAAGAAAGCACTCTGTCATCCACGGTACTCAGCACAATTTCACCTATAGCAGCAGTGGGATTTGGATCCTGGCTGCCCTGTTCCTCATCCACTACTCTAACCATTATGTTTTCCTAGATGTTTGCTTCTGAGATAGGGTTCTGGGGACATCTAACTAGATGCCTTGCAGATGGTACTTATCGGGCACGCCCAGGTTTGTGATATTATAACGGCATCTGAACCTGCCTGCATTTTTTTCAGATGTTCTGGCTTAGACATCCCAGATTGCACTTGGATGGATCTTCTAAAATTCCCCTCATAGCTAGCAAGTTATCAGTATAGGTGTATATAAATAATTAGCTCTTTGAAAGGTTCATTACCCATGATGACAGAATCATTGCATGCTCCTATCCTATCTTTATGGTGCAGGAGCTAACCGGGCAGCATGCAATATCGCTGCTGCCCCGTTAGCTACTGCAGCTTCCAGTATCTACGACGATCCCTGGACATTCAATGTTTGGGCTGTATATAACCCCGGCATTGAATATCTGAGGTTAAAGGTCAGTGCGCAAGGCTATGCGCCGTAGGGGCATATAGCCTGTCCAACTCAATATTGGGCTCTAAGGTTTTATTAAGAACAATAGCCGAACAGACTCTACATTCGGCAGATGCCTTCTTCAAGGGTATAAATACGATCATAACTATTTTTGTGAAGAACGACGACAAACATGATTAGCCCACATAATAGACATAAAAGAAAAACAAACTCCTACATCCAAATGTGTACACAAGCCATATCACCAAGGAATGTGGCACCAACTGTACAAAGCCAAAAGTCCAACAGAAAATAAAATCCAATTTATGAATTACAATATATATCTTATAGACATGAAACAATAAAAATGAGATATTTATCAGATTTAAAATGATGGAATGGATAAACAAGGTCACCTAAAGGCATCTTTTAAAGCCAAATAAAATGTCCAGGGACAGCCTATAAAACATTATACAATAAAAATAATCATATCATCATTACTATAAATAATTCCATGTAATAAACCATTTCAGGAAAAATAGACGAGCACAGTCCACGCCAATGAACTGATAAACTAGCTATTGCCACTATTGAAAACTACCATGACAAAAACATCTGTGAGTACGTAAAAATGGATTCTCTTTTATTTCATAATATACATTTATTCAAAGAGTAGCATGCGACAAAAGAGTAAACTAATGCCCAAGTGTGTGTTGACCTCATTGGAGTCCTTTTACTAAAGGGCACTGTGGTGTTGCATCTAATGCACTGATAACATGTAAATCCATGGCGCCTTAGGGCAATACCACAGTGTCAACTGCCGGGAGCAGGTGAAGCATGTTCCCGATAGTAACTGTGGTGCACGTGGCCCTACCATGGAGGTGGTGGTGAATGCACTCATGCTACTATCTCGCTGTGCAGGTAGCACAGTTGCGCTGTCTGCATGACCCTCACCCTGCCCACTCTCTGCCCCTAACCTTCCCCACTTACAACCCTAAAGCAGCAAACTCTGGTGACATTGTAATTGTCCCACCCTAACTGTTAATGCTTTTTTCAATGTGCGCCTTTAGCACACACCAGACTCATGCTAACAGCTAGCACCCTTTAGTAAAAGAACCCCCCCCCCCATTGTGTTCAAGATGCGTGTTTGGAGATTGTAGAAATCTTCAAAACCCAAAAGAACATAGCGACTCATAAGGCAGCACCAGTCTACTTCTTTGCTATATAATATTAAAACCGCATGTAAGTGCCTGTACAGTATAGTGCCTTTTATGTTTATGTTTGTTTATGTTTATTAAAACTTTATATACCGCCCAATACAATTAGCATCTGGGCGGTTCACAATACATAAAATCAATTTAAAAAATTTTTTTTTAAAAAAGAGAGCTGCGAAAAAGAGCCAGAAAAGGAACGCCATAAAATTAGAAAAAAGAGATAGATACAGAGAACAGATTGGGGGAGATAGAAATGGGAAACAAAAGGGAGAGAGAAGGGGAGGACAACAAAAGAAAAGATGTAAGACAGGGGTAGGGGGTATGCTGTCAGAGGCCCAAAGGGGAAGGAGGGGGAGAAGACGGGACTGGGAGAGGAAGGTTGAAGGCAGAACAGAAAAGGTGGGTTTTTAGGTTAGTTTTAAAGGACAAATAGGAGGTTTCCAGACGTAAGGAGGGGGGAAGGGAGTTCCAGAGCCTTGGACCAAGAAAAAAGAAAGCAGAAGACCGAGTAGATTCGAGGTGCGCTTGGGAGGGAGGGGGTAGAAACATACGGTTAGCGTGAATAGAGCGGAGCGAACGATGAGGGGTATGAAGGTGAACCAGGTTAGAAAGATATAGGGGAACACCTGAATGAATCACCCTGTGAACGAAAATAAGAATTTTGAATTGGACACGAAAGACAACAGGGAGCCAGTGAAAGTGTATTAACAGAGGGGTGACGTGATCGAACCGAGAAGCATGAGAAAGAACACGAACAGCAGCATTTTGAACACGTTGAAGACGACAAAGTTGGGATTGGGGAAGACCAGCAAGACAAACATTACAGTAGTCAAGACGAGACATTACAAGGGATATAATGAGAGTAGTCATAGAGGAGATAGTAAGAAAAGGTCGTACAGCGCGAAGTTGTTTAAGGGAAAAGAAGGAACATTGAACAACTGAGGAAATATGGTCTTTAAAGGAGAGGGAGGAATCAAGGATCACACCCAAATACCGCAAGGAGGAGACAGTGGGGATGGGTGAAGAAGAAAATAGGGGAGTGAGGGTAGGAGTGGGATTACCAAAAGTGAACCATATAGCCGAGGTTTTCGAGAGGTTAATATGAAGAAAGTTAGTGGAGAGCCAGGAAGCTACAGAAGAAAGACAGGTATTGAAGGCAGTGATATCAGGTGCAGCAGGATCAGTGTGATAAAGAAGAAAGATATCATCTGCGTAGTAATAGGCAGAGACCCCGTGCTGTTGGACAAGGAGGGCAAGAGGAGCTAGGAATACATTAAAGAGAAGAGGGGCGAGAACAGAACCTTGGGGAACACCGCAGGGAAGGGGTGTGGAAGGAGAGGACTCTGAGCCGGTGTGAACTGAGAAAGTGCGATTGAACAGAAAAGAGTGAAACCAACGAAGAACTAAACCAGAGAGACCTGCATTTTAAAGTGCAATGTGTGAAAGAACAGAATATAGACCTAAATGTGTATCAGGCTCAAGGATATTCAAACCACTTGTAAGAAGAAAACCTCAGAATCAAAAGATATGAGAAGATTTGAAAGAACATGATGTACTTACACCCGCAGCTCAAAATGGCTTCTTTATTGAAAAAGAAAATTGCATGTAAGCACTTAAATACCTCATGTAAATAAGTAAAGAATTAAAGAGAACCACCTTCAGTCACTCATATGTTGTGAAAACGAGCTGCTCCTTGCTGCTTTAAACACAGACACCATTTTGTAAGCAATTGCCCACTCATCAAATGATTGAGAGTAGTCATGGTAACACATAAGCAAAAGCATTGGGAGAATGTAAATGATATGTGGTGACTAAATATCATTCTTTTAATGAAAAGGTAATACAAATAATTGAACACCATTTTTAATTGCAGAGCCTCCCCAAATTTATACTACAGGAGCTATTAGTGCTATGTAAGTACAAGTTGGATCTTGGTTGATAAACTTAAACCAATAACTTATAATAAACAAAAATTAAATTAAGTTTACCGTCAGAGACATTTACCAAGCCTAATCCAGATCCTAGTTGTCCAATTAGTAAACTGGAGTAAAAAAAAAAAAAGCCAACAAAATTTGGACTTTTTTTTTTTTGCTTGGAAACCTCTAGTAACCTTTCAGCTGCTTTTTGTTTTTGGTTTATGCAACAGCCACAACCATCTCTAATTAACAAAATTGCCCTGAAAAGAAAATTTATAAAAACAAAACAAAAAATTTAAATTCAGAATAAAACAAAATGGGGAAAAAACCTTGCAAACAACACAGAAAACTAAACAAAACAAAATTGTTTGCAAGCACTCTCCTAACATTCATGCATATTCCCACTTAGCATGCAGTTTCTGCCAGTAGAGTGCATGCAGATAACGCTACAGGGAAAATTCCAATTCTGATTTGATTGATCTTTCTCAGGAAAGGAAGCAGAGGAAATTTGCCCAGGTAGAAGAAACAAACTCATTAACTGCATCGGCATGTCTGAAGAGCTGAGGTGCTGCCAGAACCAGTGCTACCATCAGGTGAACTAAGCAGTTGCCTAGAGCACCAACCCTGCATCAGAGGTGGGCAGAAATGGCACACAGTAACATAAAAGAACCATGACATGGTGCTTGACTGCATTGGTAAGTGTGTCGCAGTTTCATTTCTTTTCTTTTTATTAGCACTTCATATATCGCCTTTAGTGGGGACAGCAGAGCGATTTACAGTAAAACAAATCTATGAAACAACCTCTAGCCCTCTCTCCGATTAGAACCTGTTCACGTTAAATTCAAAATATTGCTCAAAACTCATCTGTTTTGCATAGCTTTTAACCTTCCATCTGACCTCCTTTGTTTCTTTTACAGCTGACCTCAAATGTGTCCAGTCTTCTGGACACTTTGGGTGCACCCCTTGTGTTTCTTCTGCCGTCTTGTCCTTTGTCTCTTTCCTGGAGAAGGGCGGCCCAGATAGGGGTGACAGTAGCAGCAATAGTGGTGGGGGAGACCCATTGGGGGGGGGGATAGGATAGAGAGTCTGCCTAAGGCAATCCTTGCATTGGCCTTGGGTGCTGCTGTGTGCATTTCAGGACAAAATTCAAACTTCTTGATCTCTCCAGTTCAGGGTCGGTAAGCACAATGCATGTGGGAAACCATATTATATGACATCCAGTTGTAACCTCCTTTCTGTGGGGTACACATAGTTGCTTCATAAACCACTTGACAGACAAGTGAGCACATCAATTCTAGGAGCTTTTAGCCAGAGTTTCAATGAGCTCCTGGATTTAGAAGTTTCAGGATTGGGACTGGCAAAACAGGTGGCGATATTTAGTAGGTTCATGGCACTTGACACGCTCACATTCACCCTTCTCAATCAAAGAATCCAGGCCAGAAATTGTCTTCTGAACCAAGGGTTTACTTAAACTTAAGGGTTACTGATAAACAACTTTAACAATTTGCAGAATCAATAAACAATAACTATATTACAGACAGTTAACTCCTTCTCTTAGACAAACATAGTTCCTCTTTCTGAAGCTTTATCCCATATTATCATAATCTCTATGTGAGGCAGACATAGACCCCAGTTGCAGTGACAGAGGTGACACTAGGATCTAGACTTGCCAAGTTACCTAGTTCCAGGAATTTGCATTGCAATGCAGTATGGTATTTGCAGTCCTCAATTTTACCCATTGAAATTAGTGCTGCAGCTCCCATAATGAATCAGGATGAGATTGTCAGAAATCCAAGACTGGCTTGAAGTCTCACTCGTGGAACTGGGCAATTTGGCAACACTGAGGATCTGGTACCACTGGCGTAAGATGGTTGCTTGAGTTCCTTCTCTTCCTAAGAGCTGGTGGCTTCTATAATGCAGGTCCACGAAACTCTTTCACATAGCTTTGGCTCTGAGGATCTGGTAGACCTGATTGCTAGTAGGAATACTGGAACATCTTTCATAGGCTGAGATGTTCTCATTGTAAAATAGTGGATTGTTGTCAGGGTCTGCTCTATTCTCTGTAGATGTTCTAAGCCTGTTGCACTCTCTAGATGTAGTAATATGCAAAAGACTTCTCTTCTCTCTTAGAATGCTATGGCCAGACACCTGCCACAGACACCTTCCTCTTAAGGGCAGAATCCCTTACTCCTACATGGTGCAGTGGCTGTGTGCCAAGCATAGGAAACTGTTTTTGGGTGTGGATTTTATACTTGGTTGGCTTTTTCCCCTCAGAGGAGTCTCCTTCCAGCCTGAAATGATTGTAGAAAGAACCTCCTCTGTTTAGAAAAGTTTGGATTTTTCTTTCTATATCTTAGGGACACTGGCTGGTGCTACTGCTCCTAGTGCAGCATCCAAGCTGTTGCTACATAGTATTAATACTTGTGTAGCAACAGAGTTGCATTCATTGAATGTTCCAGTGTATCAACAGAGTAGCATTCTTTGAATGTTCCGATAAAAAGAATAGGACAATACACTCCTAATAGTCACTAAGAGGGTCATTCTAAAAGGTTTAGTCATGGTTTGGACATCTGCAGGCATGAACATGGCTGTCAAAATCACAGACACATCTCTGTAACCATTCCACAAATGCTGTTCACAGACATCTCCAGTACCAGGATGTTCAAGTAGGCATGGGAGTGTGATGGAGGCATGTCTTGGGAGGGGCAATGGACTTACATGTCACCATTCGATCCCAGAAGCAGTGGAGCTGTCTGCAGGCACTTGCATGTTTATTCCTGCTCCAGGCACAAATAGGTATCAAGAAAGTGTTTGTTTTCATCTTAAAGCATCCAGAGAGTGAAGAGAAGAGAGAGAATTAAGTGACTAGCTTTAGGTTACAAAGTTCCACTGTGGAATTTGAACCCTGGCTACCTTACCCTTAACCATGATGCTATTAGACATTTTGGTTCTGGAGTACTTTCCTGGGGACGTCTATATAGATATTTGATACGTGTGCATATTGGGCACGTCCACGTTTCTGGAACTGTGCCTGAACTTGCATGTGCCTGCCTTTCTTTTCAGACGTGTTCTGACTTTAATGTCCCAGATTGTACTATGACATCCCAATTGGAATGTGCTTCTGACTGGGTAGAAAGTGTTCAAACCATGTTGGGATGAAAAGAGAAATTTTCTTTCTGTATTCTGCAATATAAATATTTATCTAGTATGTACTTCGATGTAAATATTTATCAACTTTCCACATTTAAGTAAAAAGAGAATTCTATGAAAGTAACCATCTCACATGTTATAATTTCATTTTGTTGCCTGCTGAGGTCAACACCAAAAGTGTCCCCCCCCCCCCCCCCAACACACTACCGGAAGGGCCTGAGGCTTATGATCCCTCAAAATCAAACCTGCAGGAACTCCTAGATCTATCTTACTTTCTAGTTTGAGCCAAAGCTGTCAGAATATTAACCAGAAGCACGTGTAACAGTGAAAAAGAAAATAAACTAATACACCTTTGCATCAAAGGTGAGGCTCCTAAATGCTTGAAATACACAAGACACGTTTTTGGTTATCTGGCATGCTATGTACAATGTATGCTAGGTGGTTTCACTTGAATGTGAAGGGTGCTGCAAATAAACCAGTCTAACTTATGTCTTCAAGAGACATCTGGCCCTGGCCAGGGCTGTCACTTGGCAAAAGATGGGCAAGAAGGACAACCATGTGGGTTTGGGAGATTCTGAGTTGTTCTTTTTAGTCTGCATGCATGCAAATCTGAAAGGGAAGGGGGGCCACTATTTATATTTATATTTATATTTCTGGCCTAATAATGAAAAAACAAATATTTATGATCGAAATTGGTTTTATTGTTTTTCAAAATATTCTCCATGAAGATCAATACACTTTTGCATATGTTTGAACCAAATTTCGAAGCACTTTTTCCACTCCAATTGAGGTAACTCCAAAACATGCGTTTTGAATGCATCAACCGCATCTTCGGGTGTTGAAAATCGTTGACCACGTAATTTGTTTTTGATGTGCGGAAATAAAAAGAAGTCATTGGGTGCCAAATCAGGACTGTACGGCGGATGACCCATCAATTCGATGTTTTGGCCGGTCAAAAATTCCTTTGTTTGAGCCGATGTGTGAGAGCTCGCATTGTCATGATGAAGAATTATTCGCCTCTTCTTCGACTTTTTCCGAATTTCTCCTAAGACCTCTGGTAAACAAATGGTTGTGTACCATTCAGAATTGACCGTCCTACGTTGCTCTAATGGCACTGTTGCCACATGACCAGTAATGCTGAAGAAACAGGCAACCATTTGCTTCAATGTGCTTCTTCCGCGAACAACTTTTGTTGTATTTGGCTCGTCTTGGAAGACCCATACAGTTGATTGCTGTTTTGTTTCGGGCTCATATGCATAGATCCATGATTCGTCACCTGTGTAGATGTTATACACAGTCTTTGATGTACCTTGAATGTATTTTTTCAACATTTCCTTGCACCAATCGACACGAGCCTTCTTTTGAGCGTTTGTCAGATTATGCGGGATCCAACATGAAGAAATCTTTTTTACGGCCAAATGATCATGCAATATCTTATTGATGCTTGTCATACTAATGCCCAAAGATGCCTCAATCTCACGGTATGTCACATGACGATCTTGCTATATCAGTTCACACACAGCATCGATATTTTCTGGCACAACAACCGATTTTGGACGACCCTGACGGAATTCGTCCTGGAGCGAACGTCGGCCACGATTGAATTCGTTATACCAGTTTTTTACAGTGCTGTAGGATGGTGCTTTATCGCCGTATAAAAAAAGTAAGTTCATCGATGCACTCTTGTCTTGATAATCCACGTCGAAAGTTATGAAAAATAATCGCGCGAAAATGTTCAGGAGTTAATTCCATTTTTCGCCCAAGATGAATTTTTCAAGTTACTGTAAACAACAAATCGCGCTCAAATGATAGAATGTTATGAATAAGGTTATGTTCAACAATGTCAATGTTTCCAATGGAACCATTGGATGGCGCCTGGCAACACTTACTGTTGCTAATGCTGGAAATATAAATAGCACCCCCTTGTACAAGCATTTGAGATTTATCCTGTCTTCAACAGGCCAATGAGGAAACCCTGCAGTTACACTGGGTTTAGACAGTACAGACTCATCTATAGTGCCTTGTGAAAGTATAAATCCTCTTGATGTTTGTCCTGTTTTGTCTCATTACAACCTGGAATTAAAATGGAGATTTAGGGTTTAGCACCATGTGATTTACACAATATGTCTACCATTTTGAAGGTGCAAAATATATTTTAGTGTGACACAAACAATAAGTACGACAAAAAAACAGAAATCATGAGTGTGCATAGTATCTCCCCCCCACCAAGCCAACTTTGGGTATGTCTCTATTAGCTTAGCACATCTAGCCACTGGGATTTTCATTCATTCCTTATGGCAAAACTGCTCCATCTCCTTGGAGTATACGGCTTAAAGTGGTTCTATGGACAGATATACCATCTCCGCAATGGATCTTTGCAGCTTCTTCAGTGTTATCCTTGGTGTCTTTTTGGCATCTCTGATTAATGCCCTCCTTGCCCGGTCTGTGAGTTTTGGTGGGCAGCCTTCTCTTGTCAGGTTTGTAGTGGTTACTACCAAAAAGAACAACGTTCAATATATCCAAGTATAATGGTATAAAACCGTGCGCGGCGTTTTTTGCTTTCATCTTGGAGGACTGAGCATTGAAGAACGAGTACCTTAAAAGATTCTAAAAAAGAAAACGTGGGCAGCTGTTTGATTCATACCCCATCCCCTGAAGAACCGCAACAGGAGAAACGCTCTGAGGCGCTGAGGGGAGGCGTCGGGAACGGGGGCAACCTGAATATTTGAACATTTGAAGGAATTTAAGTTTTAGTGCGGTATAAGTACTTTAATGGAGCTTAAGCTGTGAAAACTTTAGGGTCCGATTTGTACAAGAATTGCTGTTTAAGATTACCGTGAACAGAGTCTCTCTATATGAATAAGGACAATAGACTGCAAATATTACAAATACAGCACATATCGAGGCTCTAATTGTTTAAAGACCTGTGGACATTGGATATCACTTCAGCTATTGCTTCTTATACTATTAACCGCACGGTGCTATTGAGGTCATTGATGCTAACTAGCAAAACTGTTTCCTACAATTGGCATGTTGGCCTAAAGGACGGTTGCTACTGTAAGTCTGAGACCTCTTTATTCCGTTAAAATAATGTTATTCCTTGAGATAGAATAAGCACTGTTTCTAAAAGTGTGTTTGCAACCATTATACTTGGATATATTGAACGTTGTTCTTTTTGGTAGTAACGATTAGCGTTCTAAAATTAGACCACTTGATACGTGAATACACGAGGTTTGTAGTGGTGCCATATTCTTTCCATTTTGTTATAAAGGATTTAATGGTGCTCCGTGGGATATTCAGAATTTGGGATATATTTTTTATAATGCAACCCTGATTTATACTTCCCCACAACTTTGTGTCTGACCTGTTTGAAGTGCTCATTGGGAACAATCTTCCAGTGGAGGTAGTAGAGATGAGGACGGTATCTGAATTCAAAGAAGCATGGGACAAACACAGAGGATCTCTAAAGGAAAAAAGGGGACTGTTGTAGTTGTTGATATGGAAGGACAGACTAGATAGGCCATGTGGTCTTTTTCTGTCATCATTTTTCTATGTTTCTATGTTTCATGTTGCTTGCTTAGTGCTGTTGCAGAGTCAGGGGCCTTTCAGAACAGGTATAGTTATACAGGCATCATGTGACAGATCATGTAACACTGATTGCACACAGGTGGACCCTAATCAACTAATTATATGACTTCTGAGGTTAATTGGTTGGACCAGATCTTATTTAGGGGTTTCATAGCAAAAGGAGTGAATATATATGCACTTACAACTTTTCAGATTTTACTTGTGTTTTTATATATAAAGGTATTTTATTGTCATTCCACTTCACCAGTTTGGATTATATTGTTAGGTCCATTACCTAACATCCAAATGAACCTCCATTTTCATTCCAGGCTGTACCTAATGCGAAAAAACAGGGTAAAAAAATGAGCGGATGAATACTTTCACAAGGCACTGTAGGTCCTTAGGCTATTAGTATATGTCATTAAAGCTAAACAGCCTAAGATTTAGACATGTCTGTACTATTGAACCCAGTGTAATTCCTGTATCTTCTCTGACCGATGAAGAGAGGATAACACTATTGTATGCAGAAACATCTCATGTATATTCATTATCGACATCTCACAAGCCATATTAGACTAGCAGGTGCCAACAAGTAGGCTGAGAACTACTAGATTAGCACATTAGAGTGGTGCTCACTGAAAGTTTGTTCCAGCTCATTGAAGGCTTGGAAAGTGAACAGGGAATTTTGAACTTAGGTCACTACCCCGGGATGTTAGGACAGATGGTTGACCCACCTCCTTCCCCAAGAAGCCTCTGTGCTACAGTTAGGGTGTGTTTAGTAAACAGTGCTACTCAGTAGCATGGGGTTTAGCGTGTAGTTTGGGCATCACACTAAAACGTAGTGTGGGCCCTAGCACCAAAAATCCGGTGCTTCCCTGGTAGTATACACTAGAGAGAGACAGGGGCAAAACACAGCTGTTGCCAGCATGAGTGTTAGTGGACAGTGTTAAGCACGCTTGCCACTCTTAGGGGCTTGTTTACAAAGCCGCGATAGCAGTTCGCGGTCGTTATCGGAGCCGCAGCCCCATTGATTTCAATGGGGCCGCGGCTCCGATAACAATCGCGAACCACTACCGCGGCTTTGTAAACAAGCCCCTTAGTGTGGGTGCACTTAAGGCCCCCTAAAGTTAGCGCAGACCCCCTCTCCCATGCTAGTAATGCGATCCACACGCGTTACAAGCACAAGCTTTAGAAAATATGGCCCGTGGGTGTACATTCCTGAGGTACAGTTCTATATACATTCAGTGGGAGACTCTATTCCAGCCTTCTCATCTTTTTGAGTCAGCCAAGCAGGAGCGCCTCTTTAAGAGGATCAGCATTTTTATATTGCATTTCAAAAAGGATGAAATTAACAACCCAAAAGCTTCAGCAGGTGGCTTCCTACTCAAAGCATTGCCCAGTTTTATTAAGCAAAGGTTTCAGCTCTCTTTTAAATAGCTCAGAGCAACCGTGTAATAAAAATTAACCCAGAAGTCGTCCTTTCCTCTGGGAAACCAGGAATGCGCCAACTGACTTAGACAGGAAGCCACTTGCAGAAGGCTGTGGAAGAAACAGAACTTAGCACCTTGGAAGCACGCTTTAAAAAAAGAAAATAACTTTTAGGAAAATCCCATTGATAAAGAATGTGTTCACCTTCCTCTCCCTCCTCAGCTCCCACCTGCTTAGCCTTGAAGATGAGGAGAGGAGATGAGCCTTGAGCCAGCAGGCAAACAGCCAAGACAGGAAAGAAATATTTCTGGAAAACCTCTGTCTTGTTTATATTATGTGCATCTGGGCCAGGGCACCTGTGCAGAATTTGGTGCTCTGGAGAGTTGTGAGGACTGCCTTTCCTTTTAACCCATCGTCTGCTAACGTTCAGGGCTGGCTCGACCAATAGGCAAGACTAGGTGAGCACCTAGGGCAGCGGTTTCTGAAGGGCAGCATTAAAAGCGAAAGTGATAATCACGCAAGCTCCAAGAACCATCAGCACATTCATTAATCTGCATTGAGAGTGGGCACACACATGCATGCAAAGTGAACGTTAATGTTTAAATGCAGAATATCCAGTTATGCATTTTTAAAGGATTGTTGTGGGAGCACTGGCATAAATTCTGCCCAAGTAGCCTCTGCAATGCGGGGGTGCAACCTGGGCAGAAAGGGGGCCCACACAGTGGCAGAAGCAGCAATGGGGCAAACTTAATTTATCCTGTTTGCCGTGCTCTTCCGCTCTTGTAAGTCTGCCACAGGCCCTGTGGCTGTTCCTCACTGGGCCGAAGTCTCGCAATAAAATCCACACTGTGAGATTTTGGCCCAGCGAGGGACAGCCACTGGGCCTGCGGCGAACTTACAAGAGTCGAATAGTGCAGTAAACATGATAAATTAAGATTGGCACACTGCTGCCACCGCCGCCACCACATGGGGGCACTCTGCCATCACGACAATGGGATACCCTAAGCAAACCTTTGCTTGGGGGCCCCTCACTGTAACTTACATCACTGTGTGGGAGAGGCGGTGTTTCAATGATCATGACTGGTCAATTTAATTATCAAAATCTTGGAGGTGGGAGGACATAACGCTGAAGGTTTGCCTAGGGTCAGGGCCAGCGCTACCATTAGGCAAACTAAGTGGGTGCCTATAGCACCAATGGCCCGAAGGTGACTATTGCTGCCGTTTCCACCCTCTCCTGGATGTGCAGTGGTGGCAATACTTTTACAATGGCACAGAAATGCCAGTTACCTTATGGGAAAAGCAGCGTCTTCAACCAATCCCCACAAGCTCCCCGGGAATGTGAAGCACAGGCTGCAGCCAGCACATAATACCTCAGCCTGAACCCCTGCAAAATGTGTGACATATGGTCTAAGAAGCTAAGCCGTCCGGACAATAAAAGGCAGAAGAATATTTTTGCTAGTGATTTCAATTTGCAGCATCCCTGATGTTTTGGTATTTTGCAGAGTACAGATGGAAATGCATTTCTCTTTGTATTTCTCCAGCGTTGAACTGCCAGCAGACTCCGGCTTCTTTGGGGATCCAGTTCAGTCTTTTTCTGCCCATTTCTGTTTCTAATCTGTGCTCGCTTACAGCATTCTGCATTTGGTAAAGCTCTAACCGTATTTTGCATATGTGACTAAGGTAAGTATTTTGTGAGCATGTGGCATCTATGCCAGAGATTTGTATCCATCTGGCTTGTTTTCTTTTCCCACCAAGAGGTGTGCTCTAAGGACTAGTGTCACAGTTGCATTGCTGCTTTTTCACAGCCTCTGCAGCTGGTTTCAAGGGATATTGCTGTGGTGAACTCAGGTTCTTCCGTGATCACCCCAATCCTTAAGAGCGGCCTTCCATGTGAGTATAGGAAATATTTTTTTGCTAGAAAAAAAAGCACACATTTCCATAATGAATATTCATGAAGTGGATTTGCATACAATGGAGGCAATGCATTTTAAATCTATCTCATGCAAATTCATTAAAAATATCCTGAAAATCTAACTGGCTGGATGTGCCCAGAGAACCACTTCAATGTATGACTAAGTCCTGAAACAAGTCAGTATTCAAACACTGCAGTCAGTATATTTTTTAAACACCAGCCGCAGTGCTTAAATCAACCATATTTATTCAGTGCCAGCCACTATCCAGATAGTGAGTGATGCTGAATCTATGTGGAGCAAACAATAAATTCAATCCACTAAACTGCAGTATTGGATTGGAGCCTATTTCATGTAAAGGGAGAAAAAGGATCTCAGAACAGAACCAAAACCATTCCTTGGGTGACAGCTGTACAACCCTAAGTCTATACCCCATTCATCAGGGACCCTTAAAAAAACTCCCATACTGCAACAAACTTAATTTTGAAAAAATCTCAGATATTTCTTAAATATATCTTGAAGCAATTGTTGAGGACATGTTAAACTCCTTTCAAGCACCTTCCATCCCCGTAGAGGATAGTGCATAAACAGCTGAAACAATATGTCTCAGGTCTCAGATCACAAACTCAACATGCTTAAGAGTACTTAAAGTCAACTCATCCAACGCCTCATCAGATGCCTTTATCGGCGTCAACAGACCAAAAACCCCAGAATCATCACAAATGTAGTCCATTGTATGAACCTACCAGATTCTGTGTGTGGAGGGTGGGTGGTCTTTTTGTTGCCATTGGCCATTTCTAGTTAGATCTTGTTTTAACTTTTGCTATCTCTGCACTGGCTGTTGTATTTTCATCGGGGTTTTGAACACAGTGCCTTCCAGGAAGTATAAAAGGAGGGCACACGCATGGCGTTTTTCAAGTATCCTCCAATGGCAGCATAGTGCTAGGCTACATTGTATTCTGGTCTGCTATCTGGTAGGTTCATACAATAGATGTGATGATTCTGGGGTTTTTGGTCTGTTGGCGATACCATCAAGTATGGCACTGTTCTGTGCATTTTTTGCTTGATATGTTGGCTATGATTTCTCTTGCATTTTTTGGGATAGATAAGGGGGCCTTTCCTATCCTTCATTATTTTTACCTTCCATCTCTACAGCATGTTTTCCTGATGCCCTGATGAAGCTATCTGTGAAACGCCGATGAAGGCGTCTGATGAGGCGTTGCATTAGTTGACTTTAAGTACTCTTAATACATTGATTTTGTGATCTGAGACATGAAACATGTTGTTTAAGCTATTTATGTACTATGCTCTAGTGCAGTGATGGCTAACCTTTTTGAGCCCGAGTGCCCAAACTGCCGCACAAAACCAAAGAATTTCCTCAAAGTGCCAGCACGTCAATTTGCATAAATATTTGCATAATGCTAACATACACTAACTTTTAGTAAACATGTCTCTTAATGAGTGTATGGATAAAGACAGACTAAAAGATTTCTACATTACTATAATCCAGTGCCAACCGCCAGGCACATTAGGAACTACTACAAACACTGCCCATTTAGAACCAATAGCAAACCCGCCGTATCCTAACAGCACTACCAGGACTCACAAAGCACCACACCATACCTATCAAAAGGCAACACTGCAAATATTAAACCAATACATTTCAGACAATAACAATACATGACCTACTGGGGAAAGAGAACAAGTGGCAATGTCAAAAAGGAATTACATAAACAGAATACCTCAGCTCAGTTACACAGTTGCAATTGCTCCAGCCACTTTCTTCTGGTTTCTTCATGTTTTCTGCTAACTCTCCATCATCTGCTGTCCATTTGTCCTTTCTTCTTTCTTCTAGTTTTTTTTTCCATTCTCTCTCTCTACATCCGCTTTAACATACTAATCTTTCTCCTTTTGCTCTTTCCTCATTCCTATTTCATCCACTCAAATTTTACCCCTCCATCCTCAATCCCCACTTACTCTCCCAATACCCGGCCAATTGTAGATTTTTTATCCCTCCCACACAAAATATTTTTCCCCTCTCCATTTTACTCTCCCAGCCCCATCCCATTCTAATCCTCCCCCAACATCAGCTCCCTTCTAGTTCCAGCCTCACCCAGCATCCATTCCCTTCTAGTCCCTGCATCAGCCCATTTCCAGTCCTAGCAACCCCCCAACCCAATACCAGTCCTAGCCCCCCCCCATCAACTCACTTCCAGCCCTAAACCCCCATCACCCCATTTCCAGACAGCCCCCATCAGCCCACAGCCCATTAGCAGTCCTACCCCCCCAGCCCATTAGCAGTCCTACCCCCCCCGCCCGCCCGCCCATTAGCAGTCCTAACCCCCCCAGCCCATTAGCAGTCCTAACCCCCCCTCCTGCCCATTAGCAGTCCTAACACCCCCCCTCCTGCCCATTAGCAGTCCTAACCCCCCCTCCTGCCCATTAGCAGTCCTAACCCCCCCCTCCTCCTGCCCATTAGCAGTCCTAACCCCCCCTCCTGCCCATTAGCAGTCCTAACCCCCCCAGCCCATTAGCAGTCCTAAACCCCCCCCGCCCCACCCATTAGCAGTCCTAAACCCCCCCCGCCCCGCCCATTATCAGTCCTAACCCCCCCTCCTGCCCATTAGCAGTCCTAACCCCCCCCTCCTCCTGCCCATTAGCAGTCCTAACCCCCCCTCCTGCCCATTAGCAGTCCTAACCTCCCCCCCTGCCCATTAGCAGTCCTAACCCCCCCTCCTGCCCATTAGCAGTCCTAACACCCCCCCCTCCTGCCCATTAGCAGTCCTAACCCCCCCCCTCCTGCCCATTAGCAGTCCTAACCCCCCCCTCCTCCTGCCCATTAGCAGTCCTAACCCCCCCCCCTGCCCATTAGCAGTCCTAACCCCCCCCCTCCTCCTGCCCATTAGCAGTCCTAACCCCCCCCCCGGCAAATTTTAAAAAAAAAAAAGCAGGCTCTGGCTGCTGCCGCGGCAGATTACAATGTCCCGCGGGGCCCCCTCCGCCCGCTAAGCCCCTCTGCAAGGGCTTTCAGATTCGCGAGGGAGAGCGTCTCCCTCGCGTCTCTGTTAAGCCCGCAGGGGCTAATGGGAAGTTTCCCATCAGTCCCTCGCGTCTAAAGGGGCTGATGGGAAATTTCCCATTAGCCCCTGCGGGCTTAACAGAGACGCGAGGGAGACGCTCTCCCTCGCGAATCTGAAAGCTCTTGCAGAGGGGCTTAGCGGGCGGAGGGGGCCCCGCGGGACGCTGCATTCTGCCCTTGCCGCGTCCGCGGCAGCAGTCAGAGACAGCTTTTTCTTTTTTTTGCGGACCTATGGCCCGCGTGCCAGCTGCAAGGCCTTCGCGTGCCACAGCTGGCACGCGTGCCATAGGTTCGCCATCGCTGCTCTAGTGGATGGAAGGTGCTTGAAAGGAGTTTAACATCTCCTTAACAATCGCTTCAAGATATATTTAAAAAATATCTGAGATTTTTTTCAAAATTAAGTTTGATGCAGTATGGGAGTTTTTTTTAGGATCCCTGATGGGGTATAGACCTAGGGTTGTACAGCTGTCACCCAAGGTTTGATTTTGGTTCCATTGTGAGATCCTTTTTCTTCCTTTACATAGAATAAGTCCCAATCCAATATTGCAGGTTAGTGGATTTAAGTTATTGTTTGGTCTATTATTTTCTTCATTCCGATACTGGCATTAGATTTGAATATATGTGGAGAGCAAAGACCACTGCTGCTCTAGGGATAGTGGCAATATTTAGCCATGATATGTATAGCTAAGTGATTTGAGAGCAGCCTTTTTGCTGTATGGATAGCAGCTGAATATCACTGACTATCTTTAGGGGTAGACAGAATGCCCACGCTCCACCCTTGTTCTGCCCAATATCACCTGAATAATGCTGAGGTGGTCTATAAGAATTTTCAGTCATGCCACTGAAAATTCACCAATAGGGGACTTATCCCTACAATAGCAGCTCCTACAGTATATGAATAAGTGTTTTTGAATATTAAGCTAAAACTGTTCCATGCTGATGGCATCAGTTTTTTAAATGTTATATTTATTGCAATTTTAAACAGAATGGCATTAATAGTTAAAAAAATACAGTAATACAAGTCTTATTTATTTTATTTAGAATTGTGCTCACGCCTTTCCAGTCGTAATTCAAGGTGAGTTATATTCAGGTACAGTAGGCATTTCCCTGTCCCCAAAGGGCTTACAATCTGTTTGTCTGAGGCAGTGGAAAGTTAAGTGACTTTGCCCAAGGACACAAAGAGTATGAATGGGATTATATAGCTAAAGAAAATAAAAAAAAATATCAACCAATTCAACCCAGTCCACCAAGGCTGAGGGAAAAGAGAAGAAAAAATTCTTAGCATACTCTATATCAAGAAAAACAAAGAGGACATTGCAGCAATATAAGATAGATCAAAGGTGCTCGAAGCCAAAATACCAGAAAGATCTAAGGAAACTGTGGTGGTCAGAAAGGTAATATGAAGGTTCCAATAGGAAGTTCCAAAAAAATGTACCTAATAGATTTAGAACACATTTGCAAGGAAAATTTAACCAAAATAATCCACCTATTTGCAGGACACATGGTCCTGATGAGAAATTCTCTGGTGGGTCCACATTTGCAAACACTTATCCTGATAGTAGCACCTGCTGTCAGGATAAGTACTGCTGGCTGGACCTATCTGAATAGAAAATCATTATTGACTGCCCCGGAACTATCCAACAGCAAAAAAAGCCTCTCTGACCTCACCTTTAAACCATGCTGGCAGTTTTTTGGACTTCCTTCCACTTGAAATACAGCTGATCTGGGCTTCCAAAATAGTAATTTTAAGCAACACCCAAGCTTGATGTAAGTCTTCAATCTTTGCAACTGCTCCTTTTAGTTTTTTCTTAACTATTTTCCTCATTTTATCATAGTCTCCCTTTCAAAAGTTAAAATGTAGTACTGTGGATTTCCTTACCATCCCTCCTCCATTAATTAAATCAAACGCGATCATGCTATGATCACTATTCCCAAGTGGCCCCAACACCCTTATTTCTTGCACCAGATCTGGTGTTCCACTAAGGACTAAGTCCAAAATGGCTTCCCCTCTGGTCAGTTCATGAACTGGCTGCTTCAAGAAGCAGTCATTTATTTCATCTAGAAACTTTATCTCCCTAGCATGTCCTGCTGTGACACTGACCCAGTCAATACCGGGCTAATTGATATCATCCATTATTATTACTGTTCTGTAACTTTTGTTAGCTTCGCTGATTTCTTTGAGCATTTCATCATCCATTTGTTCATTCTGGCCAGGCGATCGATAGTTCACCCCCACTGCCATCGCCTTCCCCTTTTTACATGGAATTTCAATCCACAGAGATTCTACAGCAAATTTTGTTTCCTGCAAAACTTTAATCTTTTGTGATTCAATTCCCTCTCTAACATAGAGCTGATCAAATTGGGGGAGGGTTGCGCTCTATCATTACAATATAGTTTGTACCCAGGTATCACAGTGTCCCACTGGTTGTCCTCCTTCCACCATGTCTCTGAGATACCAATCATATCTAACTTCTCATTTTGTGCTATATATTCTAACTCTCCCATCTTATTTTTTAGACTTCTAGCATTTGCATACAAAAATTTTAGAGACTGTATTTTATTCATATCAATCTGGTTATCGGTAGGCAGGGGTAATTTGGAATCTTTAAACTCTGTCTGCACTGTACACAAGGGCATTTGGGCTACCTTTGTCTTTATTGGAACCTCTCTGCTGATGTGCCCTAACTTCATTTTTTTGGTAGTATCCTTCAAGGATATATTGTTCTGAACCATGCACTCTTGGGCGACTGTCGGCTCTCCCCTATTATCTAGTTTAAAAGCTGCTCTGTCTCCTTTTTAAAGGTTAATGCCTGCAGCCTGGTTCCATCCCGGCGAAGGTGAAGCCCATCCCTTCAGAACAGCCCCTTCTTTCCCCAGAATGTTCCCCAGTTCCTAACAAATCCAAAACCCTCATCCTTGCACTATCGTCTCATCCACACATTGAGACTCTGGAGCTCTGCCTGTCTTTTGGGTCCTGCACGTGAAACAGGAAGCATTTCGGAGAACGCTACCCTTGAAGTTCTGGATTTCAACTTCCTACCTAAAAGCTTAAATTTAGCCTCCAGAACCTCCCTACTACATTTTTCTATGTCATTGGTACAGACATGTATCAAGACAGTAGACTCCTCCCCAGCACTACCTAAGACCTTGTCTAGCAGGACGAAATGGAAGGTGACATTTTAATTACCAGTTAATGGCCTTTCCTTGAGTCATGCTAGATCATTTCAGGGCCTGCCCCTAAAACTGTATTTGCTCTGTTCTGCTGCAGTACCCTTGGATCCACTATGATTTTTTTCACTTTGCTCTGCAGGTTCATCTTCTTCGGACAGCTTTCTGTTTATGCTTTCCTATGCATAGCTCTTTACTGTTGATTACTTGTTGTTGCTCACTACTGAGTTTGTGTGAGTCTTGCCATGTTTCTCCCATATGCTGAGACTTCTGGTGACTGAGGCGAATAGAGGCATAGGAGTGATGTCATTGAAATCTGGGCTTTTCATTGGTTCTTTGTCTTCACCAATCTGCTGGTAGGAGAACACAAGCCATTGTCTGGACTGGTCTAGCAGGACTCAAGGAAAGGACGTTAACTGGTAAGTAAAATGTCACCTTTGTTCTTTCTGCCTCATGATACTCAGCCGTGTTTAACACTATTGTCCATAATGTCTACTCCATTTTTTTAATTCCTTGTTTATTGAGAAAGTGCAGATTTATTATTGGCTATTTCATTTCTTTTCATATTTAGAGAGGGCAATTTTATAACTGGCTGCCTAATTTTAGGCACCCAGACAGTGCCTATTTTGTGCCCAAATTAAAAAAGAATGCAGGTGACTATTTTTCTTTAATATAGTAAGTGTCCATAAACGTAGGGCTGACATAAATACCCATACTTAGATATCTAAAGAATGCATTTTAATTATAGCATTTTATAACTCTTGCATGTGTATGTTCCGCCCATGATTGGTCTTACGCGCATACTTACTTTGGCTGGTTTGCTATTCTGTATGTGTGCAAGTGCCTTTTCACATGCATAAGTCCTTGAAATTAGGTGATTTACATGCATAAATGGTGCATATCTATACCCGGCCCCTTTAATGCCTACAAATTGACCCTCAATTTGTTAAGAATTTATAAGAAAAAACAGGTTTGCAGCTCCTGTTGTGGCTTTGAGATTTAAATAGTCTTTTCTTGTAGCTCTATTATATTGATTAGTCTATAATGAGGAAATAAAGCTGTCTGTGGTGCATGCTTACTAAAGGGCACTAACAGTTAGAAGTGGAGTCTGTTGCGCACTGAGCGTGGCATGGTAACTGTTACTGCATGCTAAAAGTAGCACGGTAAAAAGCCTGTGCTAGCAGTTCAGCTGGTGATGGAGTGCAGAGTGAGTGGCTTGGGGCGGAGAGTGAGTGTGGACTTCACATTGTGGTTAGCATGGGGTTAATTAATATGCACTAAGCATCAGTGCTGCAGTTAGTGGAGGTGCACTAGCCAGTTTAGTGCGCTGGGGTACTTCTCACCATGCTAACTCAGGGGAACATGCTGGGCATGCGCTCGACAGCTAGCATGGGCCTATCCTCCATCCCTTGCCACTTTTGCACCCTTAATGCACGCTAACAGTGCAATTTAGTAAATGTGTCCCTGTGTTCCTTTTAATACCTATTGATTTATCTACTTATGTGGACATTTAGCTTTGTGCTGTATCCATTTTGATAACGTATCATTCAAAGGGGTAAATGTATTTTTATTTCTATCTACATGTCCATTTATTATATACGTGTTTATAATTTTTGTTCTAAAAGCGATGCAATTATTGAGTTTCTTCTGCATGTGTATATATATATATATCCCCTTGTGTTTTTATATGTGTTTCAGGAATATACTAAGCTAAAAATGTGCCTTGTGCAACTCACAAACCTGGTGTCTCCCTCCCACACTCAACTGTGTGCAGGAACTTGCTCTTGTTGGGCTTCCTGGATCCCAGTGATGACATTGATGCCCCTTCCGTATTTACACCCTATGCAACCGCATTGTTCTTGTGTGTTTTTGTATTAAGCTCTTTATGTAATTTTATGTGTATTTCTGTATGATGTCATTTGGCAATATGGTGCATTTTTTTATTTTATATTTCAATGTTATACGCATGTATGCAATTTGGTTTGGATTTTTATGTTTAGGATTCCTGATGCAGGCAGGTTGCCAAAACACAGCTATGTTGGATAATTTATGAATAAATTTGTTTGTCAACAACATCTCTTGAATAATTATTCAATAATTATAATCTTTCCATAGCCCCTGCCCACTCTTTTTTTTGGCTCTATTGTATTTGTGGGTTATCGGGGTATCATTCCTTCTTTCTTTTGGATTTCACAAATCATAACACATCACTGGTTCCCCCATTAGTGAGGGCTCCAGACATCAATAGCCAAAACAGCTATGTAAACAACTTGATTTCACCTCCTGCTCTCCTGAAGCATTTCAGTCCTCTATTGGCTGCGATGCCAGATAAAGGTGTGCTTTCCATAGGGTGGAAAAAGTGAACAGTTTATCATGTTCGTGATCCTGAGGAGCATTGGGTTGAGCATAGCTTATCTTAGACCTTTTTCCCAGAGCATTCATTTGACCTCTGGAAAGCCTTGCTTCCATTTTAGTGATGCCTGGGAGATGCCCTGGAATATAAAAATCCTGTTACATTCAAATTTAGCTCCCCCTTTGCACAAGTTGCATCCAACATTTTCCTTCTGCTGGCAAAGTTACAAAGCCTGAGATTCAGGGCACCAGGTTTGTGTGTTCTTGGCCAGCTGTGTTTTGCTCCCTACAGCATTTCCTGTTGGATGTCTTTAGGAACAGCAACTTGTCCAAGGTGGCCGACACAGAGGCATAGACCCACAAGGGGAGATGAAGGCATTCGGAATTGTCTCATTGCACTCCAGGACATGGCCAAACTGAATGGTGTCTAGCACCCAGTGATCCTTGGTAACCCGGGCCCATTCCTGAAAGAAAAGGCAAAGCCTGCCTCCAACTGGAGGAACCAGGGAATGGGCCTCCAAACATTCATTGCACAGCCCGGGAGAGTCCTCCTCTAGAAGGGACCGAGTCCCTGGACCCCAGCGCTTCACGAAAGGACTGAGAACGAACCTGAAGCCTGGGATTAGAAGGGAAGAAAGGTTTTCAGATCAACAATGACAAAAGGCCTGAGACCCTTGGGAATCTGGACAGCGTGCCCTCCATGGATGGGCAGGAACTGACAAGAAAGGGGCACCATCCCCCTTCATAGGCCCCTTGGGCCTGTCTTCCAGAAGGCGGTAAGATTTGGTCTCACCCAGGTCCTTCACCAGCTTCTCCAGTTCAGCTCCAACAGAAGTTTCCCCTTAAAAGCCAGTTGGGCCAACTGGGCTTTGGAAGATAAGTCCACTTCCCAGTGCCATAACCAAAACTAATGCCATGATACTGTCGTCAGGGCACTATCCCTAGCCACCAAATGTACCAGATCATACATGGCATCAGAAAGGAAGGCTGCAGCTGACTCCAAAAGAGGGTTAGTATCATCCGGTGAAAGAGACAGAATCCACTGAAGCAGGGCTCGAGACATCAGACTGGTACATACTATCAGCTTGTAGAATGGCGAACTGACTCCGCAACAACGAATCCACTTTGCAGTCCAGAAAATCCTTTGAAGCCGATCTGCCTGCTCACCCACCTTGGGAATGCCAAACAACTTAACACACTCCTTCGGGAGAGTGTAGAACTTCTCACCCTTTAGCCCCTTAGGCGGGGACTCGGGAGAGTCCCACTCTGACTGGATCATATCCTTGATCACATCTGGGAATGGGAGGACTGTAGTGGATTTCCATACCCCTTGAAGGAGCTGCTGTACCTTTGGCTCCTATTCCGTGCCAGAAGCATCCGGCAAGTTCTAAGGCGGATAAACCCTGGCCATCAACTCTGCCAGCTCCTTCTTCCAGAACAGGTGGATCACTCCAGCAACTTCACAATCTTCTGAAGATGAGAGTACTTCTTCATCCATGAGCTATCCCAGTACTGAGCCAGCTGAATCAGAGCTATAGCCAAAATCTCAGACAGATCCCAGGTCTTTCCCATTTCCAGAGGGCGCTTATCACTGGGAGGGATGCTTAGCCAAGGGTAATCAAACAGGGCTTCCACTCTTAGCCTGCTCCGCATGAGACTGTGCCTGGGGGCACCCAGAGACTGCAGAGTCTGAATTTCCACGCCAGAAGGACCAGGCCTGCTGCAAAAAGAAAGGATTCCGGGGAGGACAATCCTGTCCAGAAGCTCTACTTTCATAAATGACTCCCCAGCACCAGGAGAACAGCTGCCACAGACCCCCTGAAAGACGATGAGCGGCTCACAACGTGGTCACTGGATCATTTGGTCGGCTGGATATTCTTACCCATAGCACCATCTGTCACCTCCTGCCCTAAGGCAGATAAGGCCAGACTAATTGCATCCTCCGGCTAGGAGAGGGGAAGCAGGCCCACTAGAGACAACTCAGAAGCTGCCATGCAAGAAGAACAGAGTCCAGAATCCAGATATGAGGCACCTCGCTTGCCACAGGTCAAACAATGTTTCCTGGAAGAAGACATACAGAGTTAAAACAAGGATCACAACAACGCGCACTAATGCTGCGGCAGCCCAAAGGCACACATTAACTGCACTTTTATTGCAATGCGCGTTACAGGCATTAGGGAAGGAGTGTGCATTGGAGCCACTTGGGTGGAACACATGCTAGGACTATGCGACCGCCAGGCGCACAATAGGTAAAAACACTACTAACGCATGCAGAAAATGGTGGGAAACCCCAACACTGTGTCAATGGTCACCAGTAATCCACCTCAAATTGCATCTCAGAAAGATGGATTACAGAGACCCCAACAAGCACAATGATGAGGTCAAGCCTTGGTATTCTCCCATTGAGAGCCCCAGGCAGAGAATCTGTGCCAGGCTTAGCTCTTCTCTCCTGAAACTGTTTCTCTGGATTGGCAGCACTGCTTTTAAGGTGGCTGGCAGGTAGATTCCTCTGAGAGCCTTCTACAATCTTTGGGAGAGAGCAGAGGGGGGGGGGCAGAGGAGGCGGAGGGGGCATTGAGATTGTGTGAGGCTGCTGAATTCTTCTAACCTTCCGGATCCTTCCAAGCTTCTGGGTATCCAGGGTAAGAGCATGGAGCTGAACCAATTTTCTCTCCTCCTATGGCTACTGAAAAGATCGTAGTCTAGTGGAGCCTCCCACATCACGCTCAAGGTTGTCATTCACGAGCATTTAGTCAATCCTTTCCTCTCAATCTTCAGATTTTTTTCCTTCAGAGAGGAGAAAATCCATCCACCATCTGCTGGAGACAAAAAAATATTGAAGGGACCTCTGGTATCTGAGGCAAATAAAGGCATATGAGTGATATATCACTGAAATCTGGGTTTTTCATTGGTTCTTTGTCTCCACCAATCTGTTGGTAGGGGAAAATAACCCACTTGTCTGGACCAGTCTAGGGGGATGATATGGAAACAAATATTATGTAAAAGAAGTGGAAAAATTGACCATTATAGAAACTTCATATAACAGTTTCTGAAAAGCTTGACATTATGACAGTATAATGTTAAACAAAAAATCATCAAACTTCATGATGTGCCTCAGGGAATCTGCCCTTCAGAATTTAAAAACCAGTGGTACTAAACCTAAATGCAAATAATGGGGCTTGGCTCATTCATTAAGGGGCATGTTTACTAAAATGCACTAAAAGCATGGGTTTTACCACACACTAAGGGGTATGTTTACTAATGTGCAGAAGACCTTTGCAGGTAATGCCAGTCATTAGTTGCAAAAGCGCCATGGAAGCTTCAAAATTCATGCGTTATCTGTCAGGGCATGCACAACATTTCCTCAGCAGATAGCATGGTGAAAATGCAGGGATTACGGTGAGACAGCATTGCTGATGCAGCTATCACCACCTATAGAGGTGGCATTAGCTGCATCCGCAATGTCTGCAAAACGTGCAGCTACCATGCACTGTCAACACCCATGGTAACCGCACAGTACAGGCATGCCCACACCCTGCCCACTTGCACTGCTAACATGCGAAATGCAGCTATTGCCCCGAGTACCAAATGCATTGCATGCTTAAAATAAGAGGCAAATGCAATTAATAACCTTGTGTCATCTTGCAAAATTTGCAGCCAGATGAAGAACCCACGTACAGATTTTTATTATATCTCCTGCCTGCTTGGGTAAAGAAAGAAGCTGGGTTTGACAGGCAATTATATGAGAGAAAGACATCCTGGTTGTAGGGATTATACAGTTTATTCTCCAGTTCATAAATCATGCAGGGCCAGCGCTACCATTAGATGAACTAGATGGCTGCCTAGAGTGACGGCCCCCTTAGGGTACCCATTGCTGCCGCTGACACCCCTCACTGAGACCTAAAGCAGCAGCAATGAATTGAAACAGCCCCGCAGCGCTCACCTGCAAACTTTGGCGTCACAGGGCTTTCTGCTTCCATACCCTCTGATGGCTGACTGACTGAGGGGGCGGGAGCAGACAGACCCATAAAGCTGAAGTTTGTTAGTAAGCACCACTGGTTGGTTTCAATCCATTTCCTCCTCTGTAGGTCCCAGTGAGGGGCAACAGCAGTGGAAATGTGGGGTGGGTGTCCGGCCTTGAGGAGGGGGGGGGGGTACAAGGGATGAGGTTCACCTAGGGTGCCTCAACTCCTTGCTGTGGCCCTGAAATCATGTAGTATGATTGACTTTTTCCTGAATAGTTCCTGCTTGAGGGGAACGAGATCCTGGCCAACCAAATTTATAATCATTATCTGGTCTTGCTAATACTGTGTTTGTAGGGGGAAGGGCAGTGGCAAGGCCATTGGTACCTCAATATGTCCTATTTGAAGGCGCAAGAATTTGGAAACATGGTGCTTGGTGCTCTGGAAGACTTTTGTGAGTTTCACCTGCCAGAACAGTATTCTCTATTACACTGAGAAGCACCTAAGATAGTCCTAAGGGGAAAATTATTACTTAAGCTAGTCATAAAATGAAACATAGGGAACAAAAGCAGGTCAATGTTGAAGGTAAGATTAAACACCTTGAGGCAAAGCACAAGCATGAGCTTACAAGGAACTAATTCTGGCTAGGGATCAGCTGGCAGCCTTTCAAACAGTTCAAATTAAGTAAGTGCTCTGATTTGATCAGAGGGAACTCTACAAGTATGCTAATAAATCTGGTGTGGTGCTGGCATATCTCTTAAGCAAAAGCAAGTAAGTATTATAGCTAGGGGTGATATGGATGATCATGGGCATCTGAGATACCTTCTTTCTAAGATGGCCTCCATATTCCAGGGCTTCTTTGACGTTCAGGAATGAGGCTTTGGAGGAGGAGCAACTCCAATTTATTCAGAGTAGCAGGCTACTTTGGATGTCGGCACAAGTTCAGGAGACTTGCTGCACCCATTACACTATTGGAAATTGACAAGGCCATCCCCGCTCTTTCACTTCAGAAATTCTGGGATCTAATGGGTTCCCTTTGGTCTTTTATATGGAGTTCCAAAATCGGTGTGCTCCATCCTACTTGAACTCTTTAATGATTAGCAAGAGAATGGCATGAAAATGGCCTAGTTCTCTAGTTCAAGCATTTATTAACGATCCCTATGAAGGGTAAAAATCCCACACATTGTGCCTGCAATAGATCAATATAGTTGATCAATGCAGATGTTAAAATCTTAGCCAAAATTTTGCAACTAAGGCTGGTCGAATGACACCCTTCCCCATATATAAAGATTAGTTATGGGTTCCCAGTCAGCTAATAACACTGGTCAACATTGAAATCGTTACTGACTTTAAAAGGCCCTAATCTGTAGTATCTTGGTGAGCTGAACATGAATATAACATTAAAAAAAAATTATTGGCTCTCGTTTTGAAGATATTGCATGTAGTTCATTTTTGACGTTTCACCATGTAAATTTATCCAGTAGGACATAAACAACATCCCAAATAAGCCTTGAATGATGTAATATTGCATCACATTGCATAATACCAGCATGCACACATCATCCGGAGTTGATTGCATTATTTTCTGATGCAGTGCAATACTACTGCCAGACGGCTGCTGAAGCCATCTGATGTCAGCAGTGTACTATACGCAGTCGGAAAGGAAAGTAATCTGGTATTCTGTTCCGATACTGAAAGTCTCATGAATGCCTTAAAAATCACTCATGACCCACAAGACTGGAGACTATTTATAGACTCTTCAAAACTGAGTCTGAAGGCTGTGCTTTTGAACAATGGAAACTGTCTTCCATCTATTCCAGTAGCAGATGCCGTCCACATGAAAGAGACATATGATAAGTTAAAGCATCTACTGACTTCCATTAACTATAACAAGTACATCTGGCACCTCTGTGGTGACTTGAAGGTAGTTGCCCTTTTAATGGGACTGCAGCAGGGATATATAAAATACATATGTTTCTTATGTGAGTGGGATAGCCAAGCAAGGGATTGGCACTACATGCGGAAGGAATGGAATTGCAGACAAAATGTAACAGTTGGAGAGAAGAATATCCAGCACCCAGCTCTGGTTGAGGTTCACAAAATCCTGCTACCACCCCTTCACATCAAACTAGGTTTGATGGAGAACTTCGTGAAAGCCATGGACCGAACTTCGCCAGCTTTCCGATACCTGCATGAAAAATTACCTTGACTCAGCGAAGCAAAGATTAAAGAGGGAGTTTTTGTGGGTCCTCAGATTCGAGAGCTCTTCAAAGATGACCGGTTCAACATCTTGCTTCAAGGTGATGCGAAACAAGCATGGAATGCTTTTCGCCTAGTGTCAACAAACTTTCTTGGGAATATTAGGGCAGAAAACTACAAGGAACTAGTAGAAGACATGCCGATGCAGTATCAGAAACTTGGCTGCAATATGTCTCTAAAGATCCATTTCCTTGATTCCCATCTCGATTTCTTTCCTGACAACTGTGGTATGGTTAGTGATGAACAGGGCGAACGTTTTCACCAGGATATCGCAACGATGGATCAAAGATACCCAGGGAAAATGGTCCACTACAATGCTGGCTGACTACTGCTGGACACTCCCCAGAGAAGCTCCCGAACAGCTTTACAAGAGACAGGAGAAAAAATTGAAGAAGTAGTCTATGGGGCTTGTTTACAAAGCCGCGGTAGTGGTTCGCGATCGTTATCCGAGCCACGGCCCCATTGAAATCAATGGGGCCGTGGCTCGGATAACGATCGCGAATCGCTACCGCGGCTTTGTAAACAAGCCCCTATGACTTGGTTTTTTACAGATATTAACCGAAGGCCTATTATATTTACTATTGACATGCATTTTGTGATGTAAACATTAATTTTTGTAGATTACAAAAAAACTAGAGCCAACTTTGCAATTTCACTGTCATATTCGTGTTCAGCATATAAAAATTGATAAGAAATGACTATTTTTATTTCAGTAACATGAATTTTGTAAAATTTTGTTGACCAGTGTAATACGCAGACTTTTCAAAATTAATCATAAGGCTAACCAGAAAAGAAATCCCTTGCTTAATACTCTCCTTAGACACTGAAAAGGCCTTTGACAGGATTTTTTGGTAATTCTTGTATCTGGTCCTTTGGGAATTTGGTTTGCCAGAGGAATTCATCTCTTAGGTGAGGGCCCTGTATACAAATCCTAATGCTTGTATTATGATGAATGGGGGTTCTGTCTAAGCCATTTTTTAAAAGAAGCACCAGGTGGGGTTGCCTTTTATCTCCGTTGCTTTTCAATATGGCCTTGGAATCTTTGGCTCAGAACGTTTAGGGCTCTTGGGATATTAGAGGTTCTCATTTTCATCAGGATATGCACAAAATTCTGCTCTATATTGATAATGTTCTTCTATTTATCTCAGAGACATTCAGATCCACTCCTACGCTTATGGACTTTTTGGAATATTATTGTCGCATGTCAGGATATAAACAATTATTCCAAATCCCAGGCGCTCTGGGTGGGGTGTGCTTCACCAGCTTGTAGGGGTTGGGATGGGGGGTGCCTCACCAGCTTACAGGGGTGATAGCTAGGGGGTGGCTGACTGGTTGGCTGGGGGGGGGGGGTGGTGCTGGTTGATTAGCTGGTGAACGCTGGAGGAGCTGACTGGCTTGAAAGTGTGTAGGGGTGGGAATAGATGCAGGGGGGGGGGGACTGGTATATAAGGGTGGAATAGAAGCCGAGGGGCTGACTACCTAGCTGGAGGGAGGCTGACTGGCTTGCATTGATAGGGGCTGCAGGGCTGGCTGATTTTAAGGGAGGAATGAGACTGGATGATGGCAGGGTTTGGAGGGGAGAGAGATGACTAGCTGTCAACAAGGTTAGGAGGGAGGGGGAGAGCAAGAGAGACAGAGTATGTGTGAATAAGTCTGGATGATGATAGCGGGATAGATGGTGGGAAGAGCAAATGATCAGGGCTGGCCCAAGGGGAGATGATACCCTAGGCAAGCCTTTAGGCAAGTCCAAACCCCATGCAACCTATCTGCTGTTGTAGGTTTGTACCTCAACCCTGGACCTGCCTACCCGGTTCTGATTGCCACTGCCTGCCAGTATAACTCAGCCCAACAAAGTAACCTGAACAACTCCTGGGCTTGCTCCTACAGTTCCACAGGCCAGAATTCTGGGACAGACACAGTGGATCACTTAACAGCAACAAGATTAAATCTAAATAAACTGAACCACTTTACAGCAACAAGATTAAATCTAAATAAACGGAACCATCTAATTTCTCAACAAATAGGGGTTGTCCTACATGGAGCAATGGGGGGAGGAGTGGTGGGTTCACCCCTAAACAAACAAAGAAACAAAGATATGGGGAGGGGTGCACCTGCTCCTGATGGGTGCACCACTAAGCAAAGACATGGGTAGGGGTGCACCTACTCTCTAAAAGACATGGGAAGGGGTGCACCTACCCCTGCCATATTGCTGGGCAGACTAGATGGACCATGCTGGTCTTTATCTGCCATCATTTACTATGTTACTATGTTACCTCCTGCCCCAACACAAATAGCAAAAGAAAAAAAAAAGATAAATTTATTTATTTATTTATTTAATTGCTTTTCTATACCGCACTATTTATTATCAGCGCGGTTTACAGGAAACGTATTTGTGCAAAGAGGGCAGTTCAATGCACTTACAATAAAACAGGGTAAATAAACATGGATAACAGGTTAACAGGTAACAACTATTTACAATTAAGTATGCAGGCTTATACACCTATCTTGTTGGTAAGTACAGTTGGTACGGCAATGACATTCTGTAAATTGTTGGTAAGTACAGTTGATACGGCAATGACATTCTGTAAATTAAATAGAGGTGGGTTCGGAATGTAGTGCCCTTAATGCAATTAATTGTGTCACTGCCAAATTTTGAAGCTGTTTAGATGGTAAAATTCAACCCACCAGCATTAGGCAAGAGTCCCTTAAGAAAAAAAGACTTTTGCAGAATAGGTGAGTGAGCCCTAAAAAGAGCCCTTCTATCAAAAATCAAACTGAGCTGCAGGAATCAGATTCCTTGTATCACATCTGTGAACACTTTTCACAGCCAGCAAAAGCTCACAGGGAAAGTTTGCAGAACATTTGCTGAACATCTGTTTATTTTTTCGCTGGCGCTTCACATGCAGTCAATAACAGTCTCAAAACCCTATTACAAAAGTCGCACAAAAAGGAAAATTGCATGCTATTAAAACAAGTGGGGAAAGCATGCAGAGAGAAGCTCGTAGAATTTTTTATAACAGCTTTGTGTGTGTGTGTGTTTGTGTGTGTGTACACGCGCAAATGTGCATACCAATCTATTTGCCTGTTTCTATATGCATTGCCTGTTGTGTATGTCTTGTAAATATGGTGTCTGTAGGAGTGTGAGTGTGTGTGTGCGTGTATAACTATGTTTATTATCATTTTGTTTGTGTGTGTATATATGTATCTTTGTGGGTCGGTATGTCTGTGCATGTTTATATGAATGTACATTTGCTTATGTCACTACATATGTTCTTGTATGTGTATTTGTCCATTCTTCCATGTGTGTATGAATTCTTGTATGTATGTGTCTGTGCGTGTGTCTGTGATTGAGAGAGGGGATAAGAGGGGAGGGTTTTTAACAAGTTATTATTGTTGTTGCTAAGTGCCATCGAATCTATATCGACTCATGGTGACCCTAATAATTGTCCTAAACTGTAGTCGGTCGTCAGTCAGGTGGCTAATTGTTGATAAGGTGACATCCACAGCTGCTGTCATTGCATCGATCCATCGCATTGCTGTCCTTCCTCTTTTGTGTTGACCTTCAACTTTGTCAAGCATGATGTCTTTCTCTAATGATCTTTCTCTTTGTATGATGTGTCCAAAGTATGAAAGTCAAAGTCTTGTCATTTGTACCTCCAAAGAAAGTTTAGGTGTTTTCTCTTCTTTTACCAACTGATTTGTTCTTCGGGCAGTCCCTGGTATTGTCATGAAGCTGAAGTTACTGAGAGTGCAGACTTAGGAAAAAATCCTGTCTTTAACAGAGCTGTTGATGTGCAGAGGATGCAATTACCTTGCAGCCCAGCTAGAGGGAGCAGGAGCAAAACTACTGAGGCTGAGTTAACACACTCAGCCACTGATTATGTAAGAGCTAATCAGCTGCACCTGACGACAAACCCGGGAAACTCAAAGGTAGAATACCTTTATAAGGGAAAGGCAGTCCAGAGGAAAGCAGGCCAGCAGAAGGAACCAGTCCAGAGGAAAGCAGGCCAGGAGAAGGAACCAGTTCAGAGGGAACCAGTCCAGAGGGAAGCAGTCTGGAGAAAAGCAGTCCAGAGAGGGACAGTCCAGAGAGAGACTGCCAGGAGAAGCACTTCAGACGGAAAGAGTGACACCTCCAGCCCAAGCAGCGTAGCTGGATCAAGCAGAACACCCAGAATAGTAAGTGCTGGAAAAGGAGCAGAGAAAGTCAGAAAGAAAGACAGCTCGTGGAGAGTCAGTCTGGAGAGAGACTCGGTAGCAGAGGACCACAGAGGCAAAGAGCTTGGGAGGAGAAAGCCATGCTTTGAGAGAGGCCTACGCTCACCGGAGGAGTCTGAATCAGGATTAAGAGGTACAAGAAGGAAAGGTTCTGATAGCAGAGCTACCTTTATCCAGAAGCAAGGAAATCCTGATTCCTCACCAGGTTTTCCTGAACTACAGAAAGGTAAAGCACTGCTCAGAAGGTTCCAAGAGAAAGCCTGTTTCCAGAGAGAGGTGCCTCAGAGAGAAAGCTCCAGTTATACCGGCTACAGGAGGAAGCCCAGGTATGGTGCCACTTCATTTATAAAAGAAAGTTTATCTCCTAGAAGCTCTGGTGAAACAGATGCTGAGTGCAGGCGAAAAGGAAAGAAGTCAGAGCTTTACAAACCAGTATTTAAGGGCAGAAGAACAGGCCATGTTCGTTTGGGAGCCTTAGAACAGCCCTATTGGAAACAAGCAAACAGAGACAGAGTCTGGGAAAGTATAGCAGCAAGGGAGACATCCAATTCAGAGGGAGAGGCCAGTGACCCAGAGGCCATGGAAATAGACCTAGAGAACCCTATTCCCATGCCTCCAGATGAATTTATGGATTGTACCTTGTGTATTGCTAGTAGCCTTGAGTCATTAGCAAAACTGTGAATTGAACAGACCTTTTTGCTTTGAGAATGTTCATGCTTTGTGCTAAATGCCTGAGAACTGTTTTGCTTATTTAAGTTGCTTTGAAATAAGAGAATCTTTCAGTTAATCTCTGCAATCAACTGTGAAACTTGTAACAGTTTTTCTTCTTGCTTATGTTTGGTGAAACCCTGAAAGAAAGGACTTTCTTTATTTCTGTGCCTTACTGAGCCTTTGCGTTAAAGGTGAAATAAAAGCCTTAATACCCTCTATTTGGCTTATACAATTTCTTCATACAAGGAGCTGGACTACAAAGACCAACCTGCACTTGGCCTTAAAGAGCCCTTTCCTCCTTGAAACAATGAAAATGCTCAGCCTACCCTTACAGCCACTGGCCACTAGGGAGTGCTGACGACAGTATACACAGTATTCTTTGCTGGCACCATAATTCAAAGGCATCGGTTGTCTTTCTTCTACACTGGCCAACTTTCTCATCTATATGATGTTACTGAAAATACCATGGCTTAAGACAAGTGAAATCTTTCTGTGCAAAGACTTGAGAAACTTGTCTAGTTTCTTCATAACTGTTCTGCCAAGAGCACTGCATCACCAAATTTTTTGACTACTAGTTGTTTTTTAATTAATTATTGACACAAGAAAGTAAAAGTTGTCTACTATTTTTATTCTTCTCCTCAAGGATGATTTTGCCAGTTGTTGGAATCTTTTTCTTCTTCATGTTAAGGTGCAAGCCCATTTAAAGACTATGGGCCCAATATTGAACTGTGATGGCTATATGCCTCTAAGGTGCTTAGCCATCACCACCAAACTTTAACTCTGGATATTCAATCCAGGGCCATATCTGGCCACCGGCATTGAATAGCAGGATTTGCTGCACAGCTGCACACGGCACAGAAGCTAACCGTGCAGTGACGATATTCAGCCACTGCCTGGTTAGCTTCATCAGCAAAAGTTAGGACAGCTTTTGCTGCACCCAACTTTCACTGCTGAGGGATGACCAGACAGCGGCTGAATATCGCTGCTGCATGGTTATCCCCAGGTACTGCCCCTGACACACCTCGATACTAAGCGGTCATTACTCTGGGATATTCAGTGGCAATAACTGCTAAATATCCCACTTAGGGGCATTTACATGGTTTACAGCTCTGTAAACCGTGTAAATGCCTGACAATATTTGTCCTCATATGCTTTATAATGAAGACCACTAACCATTTTAGTAGCCACCCTCTGTACTGACTCCAACCTGTTTATATCCTTTTGAAGGGACGGTCTCCAGAATTGCACACAATACTCCTTATGAGGTCACACCAAAGACTTATACAGAGGCACTATCACCTCCTTTCTTCTGCTGGCCATTCCTCTCCCTATGCACCCAAGCATCCTTCTTACTTTTTCTGTCGCCTTTTCTATCTGTTTAGCTACTTTAACCCTGGGAGTACCGAAGGGGTCAAAAGTGACCCCATTGCAAGTTTCACAATGCGTATCTCGGAAACTAGTTGTTCAAGAATGCAATCTTTTTATGACATTTCACATGTCAATATTCTCTTTATATTGCACCATGACAGGAATAATTTTCATCCGCTAGGTGACGCTAGTGATGAATTGCAGTACAGAGTACCAGTGGGGTCATTTTTGACCCCAGTTGCTTACATCCGGTTTGGATCGTGATACAATTTGCAGTTTTGTGAATTTTTTGATCTGACAAAGGTATTTATCATTAATTACACAGGTACACTAAAAAAATTTTTTTTTAAACTGCCTCTAATGTTTCGATTGATTTTTACGTTTTTTGCTGCGCTGAATCCAAATCTGGTAACCAATTTGCTCCATCACGTACAGATTTTTTGCTACATTGGGTTAGCAGTTTGAGGTGAACGTTTCAGATTGAGTGCGATCGAGATAAAAGTTTCTTGGATGAATTCTTTATACTAATTGTTTAGTAGTTATTCAAATAAGAATAAAGAAAATTGTTACAAGGCAGCACATAAGAATAGAGTAATGTCAACAAAACACACTGTGATGGTAGCAAAATTGTCTGCACTTAAAACAGCCACATATATGTGCACAAACATTGAGCATATAAGAGCGAGGTTAGACACAAAGCAAAGCAAAGAAATGTGCAAAAAATGTTGTACAGGTATGTATGTAAGAATAGAAAACGCAAACCGCATCATTGCAATACATGAAGACAAACACCGGATGGTGTGAAAATAAAATTCTAATAAATGAGATCCGACACTGTGGTAATAACTAGCAAATTTTTATTTCAAAGTTTAGTAAAAACACGATATTTGTCAACACAGTTTAGATTTTAAAGTCATTCTTGGGTCAATCAATCTCCTGGTGGGCCCGTTTCTTCTTCCCCCGAATGCTTCTCTTGGTGCGCTGCTTGGCGTATTTTTCATCTGGGGTTTCCCGCAGCAGCAACCAGCAGAAATCAGCCATCATAGTGGTGTTCCATCTTCCTTGGTACCTTCTCTCTGCGTCCTTGATGTCCTGGTGAAACCTTTCGCCTTGTTCTTCACTGTACGCCCCCAAGTTTTCGGGAAAGTAGTTCACATGGGAGTGCAAGAAATGGACTTTCAGGCTCATGTTACAGCCTTGTTCTTTGAAGGCATTGAGCATCCTGGCAACAATATCCTTATAGTTCTCATCCCGCCTGTTCCCCAAAAATTTGAGAACAACATCCTTGAAGGAATCCCAGGCTTCTTTTTCCTTCTCAGACATCGTTTCAGCGAATGCTCCATCTGAAATGAGTTTCCTTATATCAGGGCCAACAAACACTCCTTCCTTTAGCTTTGCTTCAGAAAGTCGGGGGAACTTTGAGCAAAGGTACCGAAAGCACTCACCATCTTTTGGAAGGGACTTGATGAATTGCTTAATGAGACCCAACTTAATGTGGAGAGGTGGTAATAGAATTTTATCACGAGGTACCAAGCTCTCATGAAGAACATTTTTCTCACCGGGTCTCAAATACTCCCGAATTGGCCAGTCTTTTTTCCCCCAGTGTAGGTCGCGGGCCCGGCTATCCCACAAGCAAAGGAAGCAGGGATATTTGGTGAAACCGGATTGCTGCCCTAATAGCATGGATAGAATTTTAAAGTCTCCACAAATCATCCACTTATGCTCATCATAACGAATCTTCTGAAGAATCAGGGCCAAATTCTCGTATTTTTCTTGGAGAATAACAGAGTGAGCAATAGGAACTGAAGCGAATGTGTTGCCATTATGAAGAAGAACACCTTTTATGCTGTCTTTTGACGAATCAATGAACAGCCGCCATTCAGCAGGATCATACTTGAGTTTAAACTTTTCCATCACTCCGTATATATCGTTGCAAAATACCAAATCTTCCTCTTTGCTAAAATACTTCAAAAATTGTGTCTCGCGGTTGCGGTACCAATAAAAAGTTGTTCCTGGTGACAATAGATTTTTCTGTTTAAGCCGAGAACCTAGCAGTTGGGCAGCATCTTTTGGGAGTCCTAAATCCCGGACTAAATCATTCAATTCAGCTTGAGAGAAAAGTTCAGGTTTCGGATCTGGTTCAGTTTCAAACTTGGAAGTACTGGACTCATCGGGAAAAGCCATCTGATGAGTCTCATCATGATCAGAACCGTCCACACAAATATGATCCAAAGATTTTGGTGGTTCAGGCACAGGTACTTCGTTGCTATGAGGCATAGGCCTAATTGCTGAGGGAAGGTTGGTGTAACTTATTACGTTCTTATTTTTTAAGTTGTATCCCTTCACAATGCAAGAGAAAAAATAGCAGTCACTGCTGTGGTCTCTTTGTTCACGCCACATCATAGGTATTCCGAAATGAAATGCTTGTTTTTTACCTTTCATCCATAAGCGTAGATCTTCCTCACATGTCTTGCACACTTTGTGAGGAGCCCACGGTTTGTCTTGATCGCCTAACTTCAAACCGAAATAGGCGAAATATACTTTTTTAATAAATGCAGAAATGTTCCTCTGCCACTTTTTCACGGTATATTCCCCACAAATAAAACAAAAACTGTCCGGAGAGTTGACGCAACCTCTGGCTCTGTGAGCCATCTCAAATACACAGCACTGCAAACTACAACTGTAGTGAACCACTTCGGAATAAAGCTGGATTACGACTGAGCAAACAAAAGGTAATAATGAACTTGCAAGAAACTGAAATTTGACAGGAACGTTCATGTCGCAACCACCGTGTTTGAGCGAGTGAACGAGGCGAGGCGAACAGGAAAGAACATGCGCCAGTGCAAGTACTGGATTTAGCCCCCCGCCTCCCAATTGTCCTGTTAATGTATAAAATGAATACAAAACACTCTAAAATATCATGAGGGAGTGTTTCTAGTTAGTTAACCATTACAACCTCTATTTTGGGCCAAGAAAATAAACTGCAGTCGGCTAAAAAGAAATTATGTGAACATTCCTTATATGGGTAAGAAATCTAATTTTGCAAGAAAATGTGACGTGATGGAACATTTTGGCTATTTTTCCTGGATTCAGCACCCCAAAATCTATAGGAATCAGTTGCAAAACTGGAGGCAGTTTTTTGGTAGTGTACCTGTGTTATGTATCATTTATTTTTTGTACTCTTATTTTATGAAAATTACACATTTTCTGTAATTGATATCATACGTTCTCTCATTATTTCCGATGAAATCTAAAGGCTTTCAGCTCGTTCATCACGATTATTGTACACCTATAGTAAAACCGCTTTGCGTTTTATTCAACTTTATCTTTGTTTATTTATTTTTGGTTATTGTTTATGATATCAAAACGAAAGTATTCAGCTGCCCAAGTAAGAGAAATATTGCAACGAGATGCTGACTGTGACGGCTCTGAGTTGTCTGATGATGCAGCATATTCAGCAAGTGAAGAAGCATATCAGCCAAGTTCAGGCGATAAATCTGATGATGACAGTCATGATTCAGATGATGACAGCAGTTGGTCACCAAGTGAATATGAGACTGATGTTGAGCAGGTAACATCGCCTGCAGCAAAGAGTCAAGTTACAGGTCGAGGCAAAAGTCAAGGCAGTGCTGGACGGGGAAGAAGGCGGGAGTCCTCAGTGTCAGTATCATCTGTGAGGAATCTTAGTTGTGGTCGTAGAGGAGCTAAGAGGTCATCAGCTATAAGCACAAATGTTGCCATTGAAGCCTATGTATCTAAGGATGCCACATCATGGAACAGGAAACCTATAAAGCAAGCTGCTGGAAGATACGCCAGAGCTAATGTCATGCCCGTACAACATGGTCCTACAAGGTATGCTGTATGAAATGTTGATGGCCCTCTCACAGCATTCCACTTGTTCATGAAGAAAAACTTATTGAATGAAATCATGATGTGGACGAGCAAACAAGGAAGACATATTTATGATGACACCTGGAAAGATTTGACAGACAGAGAATTTCAACGTTTTCTTGGACTTCTGATCCTCTCGGGCATGTACAAGTCATGAAATGAATCCATAGTTCAGTTGTGGAACCTTGAAGATGGTCGTTCTGTTTTCGGCAAAAATATGGCCCGTAACCGTTTTCAGCAAATTTCTTGTGCTCTCAGATTTGATGATGCAACCAACAGAGATGAACAACAAGGCGTGGATAAGCTTGCTCCAATCAGACACGTTTTTGATACTTGGGAAGCAACTCTAAGTGACGCCTTTGTTCCTGGTGAAAATGTTACCGTGGATGAGCAACTGCTTACATTTCATGGCCGTGTTCTGTTCAGACAATATATTCCCAGCAAACCTGGGAAATATGGCATAAAGCTATGGATGTTGTGTGACAGTGCAACGTCCTGTGTTCTGCGTCTTCAAGTATATACAACAAGGGAACTCGGACAAAACAGGGAACAGAATCAGGGTGAAAGGGTTGTGCTGCAACTCACTGAAGGATTGACGCGATGGCAGAAATGTTACTGTTGACAATTTCTTCTGCAGTTTATCCCTGTCACAGAAATTGCTAGAAAAACAAATGACACTTTTGGGGTCAATTCGAAAGAACAGAAAAGAATTACCTCCAGAATTTGTAACAGCAAAGGGCCGAGAGGTATTCACTTCACTGTTTGCCTTTCGCGATGACGCCACTCTGGTTTCCTATTGCCCGAAGAAAGGAAAAGTGGTTGTTCTTCTGAGCAGTTTGCATGATCAGGAAGAAGTAGATAACACATGTCCAGACAAAAAAACCAAGCATGATCTTGGACTATAATTCTAGTAAAGGTGGAGTAGATACGGCAGATCAAATGTTGTGCACGTATACCACAAAACGAATGACAAGACGCTGGCCAGTGACAATCTTCTACAACATGTTGGACATCAGTGCTTTGAACGCCTTCATTGTTTGGATGTCACTAAATCCAGAATGGCAGTTCAAGTCAAAGCACAGACATCATCTATTCCTCTTGGAATTAGGAAAGCAGCTGCTTCAGAGTAATTGCAGCGAGACTTCTTCCAGCATTGAAGAAGCCACTGATGCTGTTTGCAATGTCGGGATCCCAAAGAAAAGGCCAAGGTGTCACTGTTGTTCCAGAGAAAAAGACAAGAAAAGCAACATAGTTTGCACCTCCTGCAAGTGAAATGTTTGCAAAGAACATTCAGAAATTGCCCATGTCTCATGCAAATGACTGTAGTACTTTACTGTGTTCATCAAGTGCATGCAAAAACTACTTTCATGGCAACTCTTCTTCATGTAATTTTATGATAAATGTCACCACGTGGCCAGCCCTCCGCCTAGGGCGCAGAGGGTTGGTCTGCCATGATAATTTCTCTATGCAGAAATTGAGACTACGGTTAGGGCTCTTGCAAGGTCTCTTGGGATTTGTAGTCCCTTTTTATCCTCTCTGATAAAGAAGCAGTTGTATTCCGAGTGTTTAAGGCAAAATGACAAGGTTTTATTTCCCCTCACAAACAGAACTTCGGTGCAGAACAAATAAGAACAGTCTCCAGGAGTTTAGCAAGAGGATTATATACAGTAATTAAGGTAAGTGCTTCTTCACTCTCTGGTTCCCAAAACAATACAGTGCTCGTAGTACAAACTGAAAATAAACAGCTTATTGGAACAAGGAAAAATACCTCATTTTTCTTTGCTGTTAATTTAGCACTCTTACTTCCAGGTTTCAACACAGTGACTCAATGTTGTCAGCCAAACACAGCGTGCAATCCATTCGCATATCAGCTACGTCCTCAACATTAGAGTCTATCTGCATATCTTCTATATCAGGGCTGGCAGTGTTTGTTTGCAGATGGTTATTAAGGGATTTAAAATAACTTCCCTCTTTATACCCAGGTGTTTTCCCTTTATACAACTCTACACAGCACGGGTTTAAAATACCTGATGCACTGGAGTTTCTTCTGTGGCTCTCCTCTAACTCTTGGCAGTTATAAGGGAAGGTTTCCTTGCTGGGCTCCCACCTGTGTAAACTCTGAAGGCTCCCTTCTGATTGCAGAGCTCCCTGCTCTCTCCGTTCCAGCAAATTCCTGGTCACAGGGCGTGCCTCCCTTCCTCCAAGTCTGCTGGCTTTTCTCACAGACCGGTAAGAAGTTTCTCTATCAGGTCTCCAACTCCCTGGAGTTTCTGAGCCTCTCCAAGCCTGCCTTACAGGAGCTCTCTCTTCTCTCCTGTCTTTCCTTCCTTGAGCTGCTTCTCTGCCACAACTCCAACTCTCTCTACTGCCACGGCTCCAACTGCCGTCCAAGCTGCAATTACCCGTCCAGCTTGCCCTCTGGCCTCTTCTCCAGCCTTTGTCTGCTGCTTCTCCACCTGGCTTTGCTTCCTTCTCTGCTTCCCTCGTGGCTCTCCTCTCTGCCCTCCTCCTGGGAGCTAATGACGACGTTGTATAATTCTGTTCCCCTGGGTTTTGGCTCTGCTCTCCCCCTGAACAGGTGTGTTTGATTAAGCTCGGGGCTTGTTACTACATCAGAGTCTGGGCGTGTCAATTCAGCTCCTGTCTTTCCCTGTTTACCTTTTCTATGTAAACAGTGAGCCATGTGCTCTAGCTGCCTGTCAGTTTTAAAGGTGGAATCTTCCTTTCTCTCTATTTCCATGGGTTCGGTAGGGGTCTCTACATCACATAAAGCATTAAATTTCAAAACATTTAACCTTCATATAATAAATAATTAATTCGGAATAATATTTTGTCTGTTTAGTTTAAATTTTTCATAGTTAACAATTAAAATTTGTTGTGGGGTCATTTATGACCCCAACGATATTCAGTGTGTGCAAAACATCTGGGTAATTCCAGGGTTAAGATCATCAGACACAATCATACTTAGGTCCCGCTCTTCTTTAGTGGACAAAAGTACTTCACTCCCTATATTATATTGCTCCCTTGGATTGCTGCAGCCCAAATGCATGACCTTGCATTTTTTAACATTAAAACTCAGTTGCCAAGTTCTAGACCATTCTTCAAGCTTGACTAGATCCCTCCTCAGGTTATCTACACCTTCCTAGGTGTCTACTCTATTGCGGGTTTTGGTATCATCCGCAAAAAGGCAAACCTTACCCGACAGCCCTTCCGCTATATCACTAACAAAGATGTTAAAAAGAATTGGACCAAAGACAGATCCCTGGGGCACACCACTGGTAACCTCTTTCTCCTCAGAATGAGCTCCATTTACCTGTACCCTTTGTCGCCTCCCACTCACTCAATTTCTAACCCAAGCAGTAACTTTAGGGTCCATCCCTAGGGTGCTCAGTTTGTTTATAAGTTGCCTGTGAGGAACGGTGTCGAAGGCTATACTGAAATCTAAATACACCACATCTAGGGCTCTCCCTCGGTCCAACTCCCTGGTCACCCAGTCAAAGAAATCAATCAGATTTGTCTGACAAGACCTGCTTCTGGTGAATACATGCTGCCTCGGATCCTGTAATCGCTGGACTCCAGAAACCTCACTATTTTATCTTTTAGCAGCACTTCCAATAAATTACTCACCACCGAAGTTAAACTAACCGGCCTGTAGTTTTCAACCACATCCTTACTTCCGCTATTGTGTAAAGGGACCACATGTCCCTTTCTCCGGTCCTCTGGCTCCACTTCACTTAACAAAAAGGTTGGTTGCCCATAAAATATCCCCTTTCAGTTTTGCCCACTGTTTTTCTATATCCCCCATTTCTTCCCATCCCACTAACAACTCTCTGAGGTATTGGCCCATCTTGGCAAAGTTAGTTTTCCTAAAGTCTAAGGCCCTTGTTTTTGAATGGATTTTAATAGCCCTAGTCCTAATACTGAACCATACCATCTGGTTTTTCACTGGATGCAAAATGATCTCCCACTATAACATCAGAAACACTTTCACCATTGGTAAGCACCAATTCCAGTATGGACCCTTCACGCGTGGGGTCTGTTACCAGTTGCCTGAATAGTTCTCCATGTAGATAATCCAGGATCTCCTTACTTCTAGATGATACTGCAGCAGGAATGTGCCAGTCAACATCTGGCATATTGAAATCTCCTATCAGTAGCACATCCCCTTTCCTGGCAATGCAGCCTATATCTTCAATTAACTCTCCGGATACCTCTTCCTTCTGTGAGAGAGATCTGTATATCACACCAATGCAAATAGATTTCTCTTTCCCTCTTTCTAGTTTAACCCACAGTGCCTCCTCTTTCCCTTTTAAGCTCTGTAGTTTCAAAGCTTTAATATCATTTTTTACATATAGTGCCACTCCTCCTCCCCTTCTTCCTACCCTGTCCTTTCTGACTAAAGTATAACCTGGTATAGTTACATTCCAGTCATGGTTTTCTGTGAACCATGTTTCTGTAACTGCCACTAAATCCAAGTCAGTCTCTCCCATTAAAGCTTCAACATCTGGGATCTAATTTCCCATGCTACAGCATTTGCACCCACTGCTTTCTATATGTTGTTCCTTTTACCCATTTCCATAAAGGTATTTAATATTTCACTTACCTGGGGGCTTTCACTTACCTGAGGGCTTTCTTCACCCATACCAACAAATCTAGTTTAAAAGCCCTCTTAATAGATTAGCCAGTCTGTTACTGAAGACATGTTGACCTTTCTTGGACAGATGGACACCATCTCTGCTCTGCACCCCTTGGAACAGCATCCCATGGTCCAGGAAACCAAACTGCTCTTGATGACACCAGCCACACAGCCATTCATTCATGTCCAGGGTGCGAGCTTCACTGCCTTGGCCTTTACCCTCAACAGGGAGGATTGAAGAGCTCACCACCTGTGCCCCTATCTGCTTCACCCTCTGTCCCAGAGCCATGAAATCACTTTTGATACGCTCAGAGGGATACTGGGCAGTATCGTTTGTGCCGACATGGATTAGCAATATTGGGTAATAGTCAGTCGGCTTGATGAGCCTCAGCAAGCTCTCCATAACATCTCGGATTTTGGCACCTGGCAGACAGCATACCTCTCTGTATATCAAGTCTGGTCGGCAGATGGACACCTCAGAACCCCTCAGAAGAGAGTCACCAACCACCACTACTCTTTGCTTCCTTGTGGTCACTGATTCTGCAACTTTTGGGGTGCTCAAACTCTGGTTCTTCCCTTTCCAGGGATGCTTTCACCTACTCCACTTCCAGGGCTGCATAATGGTTCTTCAATTCAAAGGCTGGAGAAGTTGGATTGGTGATTCTGCAGGCCCTGGTGACTTGTGTCCAACCTTCATCATTCTGTAGGCTCCCACCTTCTCCTCTGCTGGGGATCTTGGATGTTGCAAGAAGTATCTCATCAATGTACTTCTCACTGTCTTGAATGCTCCTCAGCCTCGCTACCTCCTCTCTGAATTCCTCCACTTGTTTCCTGAGAGCTTCAGCATGCAGGCATCCTGCACATGGAACCGGTCCTTCAACTGGCATTGGGACCTCTGTAATGGGGGCAACAGCTTTGGCGATATGATTTTTCCCAGCCATTGTTCAGTTGGTGGAGCTTAAGTATCTGTTGAAGCAAAAGAGCCAGTTTCCCAGCTGTCCTTTCAGAGAAAAAACAGTTAAATCTCTTTTAAGTGTGTTCAAAATGTGCTGTTCCAAGTCTCTGTGTGTAGTTAATTGGAGAGGTGCCCTATAAAGTAAGACTGCTCAGGGTTGGGTAGGAGTTGGAGGGGTAGGGAGGGAATTAATACCTGATGTGTCAGTAGCTTCAAAGAGCTGAGAAAGGTTTAAAACTCTGCTTTAGTATCTACCTCACTAAAGAAAATATTTCCCCTTTTCAACTAAAGCACCAAAAAGAATGTAACTTTGTTTTAAAAATGTTCCAAAACCTTTTTATGAGCTCCCAGGCAGAGAGCTAGTAATTTAAAAAGCCACAAACTCATACCTTTGCTTGAAATATATAGCCCCTGTTAAGAATGCCTCGACAGTGCTAGGCTCTGAAGCCTTTTATGCAGGCCTCAGCTGCTCTCAGTTCTTTCACAGGCTCAGTTTTTCACTATTTACACAATCAAAGGCCTTGCTTTCAACAATGAACACACAGATATCCTTTTGTGATTTTTGTCTTTTCAAGGAACCATCGAACGTCTGCAAAGATGACTCTTGTTCTTCACCCTTTTCTGAACCCTGCTTGCACTTCAGGTAGTTCTTATTCCAGGTGTGGTTGGAGTTTCCACTGAATGAGCTTGAGTGGTTTGTGGAATCAGAACAACTGTGTCATAATTTCTACAGTCAGTTGGATCACCTTCAGTATTGGAATGGACACAGGCCTCTTTCAGTCAGTTGGCCTTAATGTTATCTTCCAAGTTTCCTGGCAGAACCTTGTAAGTATTGTAACAGCTGCATCTGATTGCTGTAATACTTCAGTGGGAGAGCCATCAATGCCCGGTGCTTTGTTCTTTGATTTTAATGTTGCTTTGACTTGTTTCATCATGAATGGTTCCTGATCATAAAGTATAGATTAGAATAGCTGTTAATCCACTTGATCTTTGTGGTATAATGACTCAGTGTATTCATTCTACCTTTTTTTGATCCTCTCAGCATCATTCAGTATGGATCCCTGAGCATCTTTTCGAATTCCAGCTTGAAGATGGAATTTTCTCTAACTCTCGTAACTTAACAAAAGCTAATCGTGTTCTTCCTCTGATAGTTTCTGATTCTATTTCCTTGCATAACATCAGTATTTCTCTTTGTCTCCTCTTGCAGCCATTGGAAATCTCTGTTAAGTTCTGTGATTACCTCTCTTTCTCCTTTGGCTTTAGCTTCTCTGCATTTTTTGGCAAATTTTCAGAGATTTTTTGGCCATCCATTTTGGCCATTTTTGCTTTGTCACCTTTTACAGAGACTTTTCACTTTCTTCGAGCACAACCTTTTTGATATCCCATAACTCTGTCATTTGTATCCAAAGCAGCAAATCAATTTCACAGGCATTCTTTAGGTTCCGGTGGTATATTTTCAAGATCATGGCTATATTCATGAGTGGCTTGCTCTTTTACAGCTTCAGCTTGAGTTTACATACTAGTTTGCATACTAATACCAAAACCTCTTCACCATACCAACCCATAAGACAAAAAGCTCCCAAGCAACCTGCCTAAGAACTTTCTCAATAATAACTTTACACTTAATTATGACAAAACTGAGGTAATGTTTGTTACTAGGAACCCTAATTTCATTCCTCCAAATACTATTGATACTAGTTAAAAACGAAATAAAATATCTTGGCATAATTTTGTATAAGGCATTGAACCTTAAATCTCACATTGCTAAAACCTGCTAACAAGGCCTATCATCGTCTAAAAATTGTGAGAAAACTAAAGACATTACTCCATCAAGACCATTTCCGTACCGTTTGTCAGGCTCTCATCACCTCCCTCCTAGATTACGGAAATCTGCTTTATCAAGGCCTCCCTCAGCTAACTCTACACCCTCTCCAGATGGTTCAGAATACTGCTGCACGTGTTATTACTGGTTCAGCGAAAACGGATCATATCTCCCCTGTCCTACAACAATTGCACTGGCTTCCAGTAAGTGTCAGGTCAAAATTCAAGACACTTTTAATTATCTTTAGGATTCACAATCACCTATCAGCAGATGCATTACAAAATATTATAACTAGAGATGTTATCAATAGACCAAGAAGAAGCAGCGCCAATAATGACAACATAATTGGTATCCCTGCTGGATACTGTAGGACTAAACAAGCAACTTCAAAAAGAGTTCCTTCCTTACTGGCTTCCAAACTTTGGAACTCTCTCCCGATGGACCTTAGAATTATGACTGATATTAAAGATTTTCGCAAAGCCTTGAAGACCCTGCTATTTGCTGAAACTTATGATTTGATATATAATCAGTAGTTTTTACCAATAGGTCCATTTTATTACATTAATTTTTTTAGTTTGTTTGTTAATGTCTTATCTACCCTATGTTATTTGTAACCTCCCATTTGTATTGTGACCACTTTGATTGAAGGATAAGGTGGGATACAAATCTGTCTAAATAAATAAATTAATGGTCCATCACTATGGAACTCACTCCCAGCTAAGAGCAATATTTCTTTATTTTATTTTATTTAGCAATGCTTATATACCGCTTTTCACTGGGTCAAAGCAGTGTACATTCAGGTACGGTATATATATTTCCCTTGTTCTTGAAGGGCTCACAATCTACATTTTGTACCAGAGGCAATGGAGAGTTAAGTGGTTTGCCCAAGGCCACAAGGAGCGCCTGTGGGACTAGAAACACCAGTCCCTCCGGCCCGAGGTTGCTGTCCTCCAGTGGGATAGAAAATATAGCTGATTTCCGAAAAAAACTAAAAACCTACATGGAATCCTTCGGTTCAGACACCTAAACCCCAATCAGACAATAGTACTCATATATTAGCTAAGCTTTGACTAAGTTGTAAATAATTTTTATGCCCACTGACCCCATCCCCTTGTTATCCTACCACTAGTTAGCTGTTTAATGTTCCAACTTTAAATGTTACCACCCTATCTTATTTGAAGTAAAAGATGCTGAGTTTAATGTAACCTCCAGGAACAAACAGGAATGTAGTCTTCACATATGGGTGAACATCACCAAAGGACCCCGCACAGGAATGTTTTCCAGCATCCAATATGAAAGCTTTTGGGAGCACTCCACTGCGCCTGTGTGCCTGCCTTCATGCCTTCCCAACTCCTCTCCTCAGTTCTTCATTTTCTGCAGAGCCCGTAGGATGCATCATCGTGTCACCGCCAAAAGACCTCTTTTTTGTGACCTTTGGGGTATATCATGCTTCTGCCTTCCTGTTGATGCCAATTCTATTGAATCTGATACCGGTCCCAATACTTCTTCCTTTAATTTTCAAATGTTCTCTTTTCTTTCTATTGATTTTCACCATGGTACTCACTGCTAAACTAGGCCTCTAGGCCTCCATAGCTTATCTTCAATCTCAAAGAAAACTTTTTCAGGAATGGAAAAGCCAGTCAGTGGTTTTAAAAAATGTACCAAGTGTGCCAGTACCATTTTGGCCACTGATAAACATGACTGGTATCTAAAATGTTTGGGTCTTGAACATGACCCCACTTCTTGTTCTCTGTTGCTTTGCATGCTTTTTTTTTTTCTCTGCTCTTGCCTTTTTTTTTCTCTCTTTCTACCAGTTATTGTAATTTCTTTTTCCTCTTTCTTTTTCTTTTAATTTAAATTTTGTAAACCGCTCCGATGTTATGGGGAGCGGTATATTAAATGTGAATAAACAATAAACAAATGACAAAGAGGCCTCAAGAACAGAGCCAGACAGTTTGGATTGTTGTTTGCCTTGGACTCTGTTTCAGTGGCTTCCACTTCATTGAGTACATCAACTTCTTCTCATGGGTCTCAGGCTTCTTCAAAGTCCAAACATAGAAGTAAGTCAAAGTCTGTAGCCATTTCCAAATCTTCGGCATTGAAGACCAATTCTGATGCGAGGGAAAAGTCCTAGCATAAGCATCACAACTTCCCTAGAGGTGCTTCTGATGCAGACTGGTCAGCCAGTGGGAGGATCTGTCCTCCAAAGCACAAGTGGGGCTCTGGGATGCTCCTGAGGCATCGACCTCCGGAGAGCTACAGGTTCCATGTTCTGGGACAGTGGCTCAGAGCCTTGTACATAATTCCACCCAGACATCGGCCATCTCCTTATACCAGGGCACGCTGGCTCTTGAGGGGAGTTTAGCAGCAGTCCTGGCAGCCTTGATACCAACAGCATTGAGAGCTTCAGGAGTGCAGGCTTTGGCACCGAGCCTACAACCAGGCTAGCATCGAACTGGCATCGGAGCACATGAGGCAGATTCCTCCATTGGAACCGGTTGATTCCCCCAGTAACCAACAGACTTGACTGCCATTGCTCTTGGTTCTGATACCTCTGAATATTAGTATTGGCATCGACTGTCGACTTCCACGAAGCATCGAGGTTGAACCCAAGACTGCCAATACTTTGATTTCTTGCCAGACTCTGATTCAAGTTCTTCAGAATCTGACAGAAGGTCACTCTATTCCAGAGAACTTTCTGACATCCCCTCAGACCCTTCACCGCCTCAGGATCAGCGTCGGTTCCCACCATAAGTTATGTCCTTTCTGGACTTTATACGTGACATGGCAGCAGGGCTCTCCATCACAGTAGCCTCGGAAAAGGAACTGAGTGTGGAGGAATTGGAGATGTTCCATGCCCAAGGAGGTGGCTACCTTACTGGTGCATCATATCCTGCAAGATCTTATGCTCTGCATGTGGGAGGCCCCACTTACAGTTCTGCCAGTCAGCAAGAGATTTGATACCATGTACAGAGTACCAGAGTGCCCAGGCTTCCAAAATCCTCAGCTCCCTCACCACTCAGTGGTGGTGGAAAAGGCAATGTGCCGAATAAAGAGCTCAAAGAACCATTCATCCATGCCTCCTGGCAGAAACACGACGACACTTGATGCCTTTGGACGTCGATGTTTTCAGGCATGCATGTTGGATTCCTTAATTAACTCTTACATGCTGTACATGACATGTTTCTGAAGGATGTGCACCAGGGATTTGGAAACCTTTGCCCTTCTGCTTCCTGAGGATAAGCAGAGTGCATTCCAGACACTCATCAAGCAAGGCCAGAACACTTCTAAGTTTCTTACCAGGGCCTCTTTTGATGCTTTTGAATCCACAAGCAGAGCTTCAGCAGTCTGCACTGGGTCTCGCAGAATGGCCTGGTTAAAGGCATCAGATTTTGAGCAAAGGGTCCAGGATAAACTGGTCAATATCCAATGTACTGGAGAAAACCTTTTTGGCAAAGATTTTTTTATTTTATTTATTTGACTGTTTTTTTTATACTGCTTTTCACCGGGGCAAAGCAGTGTGTATTACAACAACTGAGGATTACAGAGAACAGTGAAACTTATATACATAATTAATCATTACTAACAAAGATTGGAGGGAAAAACAGGGAAGATTGAAACAGATGTCACCCTATAATGCCTTTCCAGGAAAACTGCTGACCCAGCCAAAAGGAAGGATCTTCCCAAGAAATCTTTTTATTCTAAAAAAAAGAGATACTATCCTTCTTGCCTGCTTTCTGCTGCCTATTAACCTCAGCATCCTCAATAGAGGCAGTAGGGTCCTCGCCAACTCAAGAAACCCAAGGCTCCTAAGCCTCCACCAGCTGCACAGGCACAGTCTGCACCTGGTTTTTGACTCCTTCCTAGAGAGCATTGCCAATCTGCTCCGGCATGCCCCCAGCCTCTCCACATAGCAGGCAGACTTTGTCAATATTCCCACAGGTGGCACTTCATAACATCAGAGCAGTAGACACTCCAAATTGTCCAAAGGGGTTTTCAGCTTTACTTCCAAACCTTACCTCCACCTGCTTCACGGGGGACTCTCTCAAAAGAAGATGTGACTATCCTGTTGTCCCAGGGTGCCATAGAAAGAGTTCTTCCTCATCAAGAAAGGTTGGGCTGCTTCTCTCCATATTTTCTCATTCCAAAGAAAACAGGAGGCTTCAGACCCATCTTGGATTTCAGAGACTTAAACAAATTCATGGTCAGAGAAAAATTCAAAATGATTTCTCTAGGAACTCTTCTACCATATCTCCAGAGATGTGATTGTCTATGTTCTCTAGACCTAAAAGAGGCATACATACATTTACTGATGCATCCCTTGCACAGACAGTATCTGCGCCTCATGTTTCAAGGAAACCATTATCAATACCGGGTTCTCCCCTTCGGTCTAGCCTCTGCCTCAAGGTTCTTTACAAAATGCATGGCAGTAGTCACTGCCTACCTATGTACCTTGGGAATATTTATCTTTCGTTATTTAGATGATTGGCTGATCAGAGGAGACTCCCCCCAAGAGGTAAAACTTTCCTTTCATTGTACCATCACAGTGCTCTAACACCTGGGGTTCATCATAAACTTCCCAAAGTCCCACCTCGCTCCAACCCAACATCTGGAATTCATCGGAGTGCTCTTAGACACTCGACAGGCCCAGGCTTTCCACCCACATGATCACTGTTCTTGCCTCATCAAGCTGGTAAAAGGGGTACAACCACAAAACCAGGTAACAGCTCGAGAGATACTATGGCTATTAGGACACATGGCCTCCACAGTCCACGTCGTCTCCTACGCTCACTATTCTACAAATTTTCAAAAATTGTTTGCTTCAGAAATTAAATGTGCTATTTCTTAATGAATTTGATAAGCTGAATTCAAATATGATAGTGAAATTGGTCAATTAGCTCCTGTTTCTATGATATGTTGAAGAATTTACATTTTACCACTATGTATGGTGAAAATCGAGCCTAAATCCTTAGATGTAAATCAAAATCTTATTACAAATGAAACTTTGCACAATAACAAGCATGTTTTTATAAAATAAAGTTCATAAACATACTTAGAAGAAACAGAGGAGTAATTATGTCTGCAATTTAATTTTCATTAAGAACATTTTAAGTACATTCTAGCAAGTTTTGTTCTCATTCAGCGGCTTCACAAATCTTCCTGATCTGTTTCTTGTACTGAAACAATGGAATATCCCTTGTCACTATCCAGCAGTAGTCTGCAAGCATTGATGTTCTCCATTTAACCTGATACCTCTTTTCCATGGCTGCAAGGTCTTGGTGAAATCATTCTCCATGTTCATCACTTACTGCTCTGCAATTTTGTGGGAAAAAATCTAGGTGAGAGTGTAGAAAATGAATCTTTAAGGACATGTTGCAACCAAGGTTTTTGTATGCCTTGAGAAGATCATAAACAATCTCTTGGTAATTATTCACTTTGTTGTTTCCAAGAAAATTTTGTGTCACTGATTCAAATGCTATCCATGCAGCCTTTTCCTTTCCACGCAATAAACGAAGAAATTCGTCATCTTGAAGAAGTGCACAAATCTGAAGAGGGCCAACAAAGTCCTTCCTTAACTTTAGCATCACTCAGTCTAGGAAATTTACCACTAAGATACCTGAAAGCAGGTTTAGTTTTATCCATCGCCTTGACAAAGTTTTTCATTAGTCCCAAATTGATGTGCAAGGAAGGCATCAAAATCTTGTTGCTGTCTACAAGTGCTGGAAAAAGAACATTTTTGCTTCCAGGATCCAGTGACTGACGGAATGGCCAGTCCCTTTTGACGAACTGACAATCTCTAGCACGACTACCCCATTCACACAGGAAGCAGAGGTACTTAGTGTATCCACCCTGAAGACCAAGCAAGAGGGCGACCACTTTGAAGTCACCACAGATTGACCATAGATGTTGATCATAGTTTATACATTTCAAAATTTGTTTTATGTTGTCATAAGTCTCTTTCATAAAAACTGCATGGCCAATAGGAATTGATGGTAGCAAGTTGCCATTATACAGCAATACAGCTTTAAGACTTGCTTTGGATGAATCAATGAAGAGCCTCCAATCATCTGCATTGTAATTGATATTGAGAGCTGCCATTAAACCTTTTACGTTGTTGCATGCAGCAAGATCACCTTCTTTGAAAAAGAATGACACCAAGTCTTTCTGATGGTCCCGGAAAAAAGCAATTTGAACATCACCAGCCAGAAGATTCCACTGCTGTAGTCTGGAACCCAAAAGCTCAGCTTTATTCATTGATTGCCTTTTGCTATTCATCTATTGCCTGAGATTTGTTGCACATGTATTGCAGCATATTTTTATTTATTTTTATTTAGCAAGCATTTGTATACCGCTCCTTCCAGCGATCAGAAGCGGGCGCCCAACTCTTATCTTGATCTCCTATTCTGCAGCCAAAATATAAGTTGTAGGCTTTCTTAATCACCACAGTCATATTCCGTTTTTGTGATGTAAAAGTCACTTCACCACAAATATAGCAGAAATTATCTGCATTATTAACACAAGTACAATGCATTGCCGAATATGCTGTGATTGACCTATCAGCATAAAATAATGCAAAATAATTAATTTGTAATTTTTCTGTGACCTTAAGATTTATACTGTCAAGTGATGCAAATTTAAATACTGATTGCATCATCTGGTTTTGGACAGATATTTCTATTGGTTGCAAGTAGAGATTGCGCAACCTCATGCAAATGTTGCGTAATACACAGTTAATGGCCCCTAATGACTAATTAATAACATATATCTTAGCAACTAGACCTAATCAGCCATTTTCATTATGATTTCTGTGTTTAGCAGCCTTAAATTAGTTTAGAACAGCTGTTTTCATGGCCGAAGCATTTTGGCTGTTGAACAGTGTGACAAGTGCAGTGAACTCTGTCTTCCCAATAGATTCAAGCGATGGATCGACTCAGAGAGAAGATCCACATCACCCCTCAACTGATCAAGTCCCTTCAGTGGTGGTGTCTCCCACAAAACCTACTCATCGGGTCACCTTTTCAGATGCTTCCATCTTGATACACCCTGATGACAGATGCTTTCAAGCTGGGTTGCGGGGCACATCTGAATGACCTGACTACATAGGGACTGTGAAAACAACAGGAATCTGCCCTGCAGATCAACCTGCTAGAACTACAGACACTGGCAAATGATCTTCTGGTTTTTCAATGCAACTATTGGGGCAACCTGTTTTATTTATTTATTTATTTACATTCTCTTATATACCGCGCTATTCTGCATCAGTGCGGTTTACATTGAACAAACTGAAATTACATTGAACAGGGCATTATAAACTTGGAGATAACTATTTTACAGAGAACATGGGCTATGGAGGGTTAAGTGGCTTGCCCAAGACCACAAGGAGCACCTGTGGGACTAGAAACCCCAGTCCTTCTGGCCCAAGGTTGCTGTCCTCTAGTGGGATTTGAACCCCTGACCTTCCGGCCTGAAGTACCTTGCCCCAACCACTAGGCCACTCCTCCACTCCTCCACTCCTGTTCTAGTCAGAATGGACATAGAATATCTCCACTGCCCGGTTAGCAACTACCGCCACCCCTGACATGCTCTCAACATGCCCCGATGCTAAGCGGTTAACATCGGGGCATGTAGCAGCATTAATCGGAGATATTCAGCAGCATTAACCATGTTAGTGCCGCTGACTATGCCATTCAATGGCATATACATAATAAGGGACCCTTCAGAATAAGGGCACTCAACAGTGCAAACAGCACTGATGCGTGCCCATAATGCACATTTTGTGGGACCAATGGTCTTGCTAGTCAGCATGTTTTAGTGCCTTTTGCACTTCTGAATGCCCTTAGTCTAAAGGTCCCTATTATTGGCAGGGATATCTTTTGACATTTAGCCATAGAGAACCTATGCTGATTCCTCCTGGATTATTTTACATAGGGTACTCTAATTATATCAGATGTTGTTGGCAATGTGATAGGGCAGCCATACATCCACTGTGTCTGTCACTAGGAGACATGACTGATATAGTGGCAACATTCCCCAGATTGTCCCATGTGGCCTACATACCTTTCCAGGCCAGGATCAATGAGAGTGGCAAGAGTGGCGATATATCTAGAGTCTAGCTACATAGTGTGATGGCACAGGGATCTCCCCTCCCATGCCCACATAGCCCTGACCAGGGGAGCAGAGCCACAAAACTGGCTGTGGGAAGGCAGACAGGGTTGCCACACAGGTAGCAGATGTATACAGACTGACATATGCCATGATGAGACAGGTGTAGCTGGTTTGAAAAATGCCAGTACCCAGATAAGTGAGCCTCAGATACCATAGCCAGAAGGCCCTAGTAGGACCACTACAACTACTACTGATCATTTGTATAGCATTAGAAGGCGTACACAACACAGCACTGACAGATGTAAAAGATACTCCCTGATCAGCGGAGTTTACAATCTAGTTGGGACAGACAGCACAGCAGCTGTGTATAGGATACATCCAGAGAGAATGGTCAGGAAATACAAGGGAGCTTAAGCATATCTGATCCAACAGTGGCACCGATGAGGTGAATGCCCAATTTGGATTTGAGAGGGGCCAGAGCTGAAGCTTCATATACAGACTCAGGTAGTTTGTTCCACGCATACAGAGCAGCAAGGTGAATGGAGCAATGTCTGGATTTGGCAGTAGAAGGGAAAGGCACAGATGGAAGCAATTTGACAGAAGAGCGGAGTTCTCGGGGAGGGGTGTAGGGAGCGATAAGAGGGGTATGGAGTGCAGAGCAGCAGAATGAATGCACTTATAGGCCATAGGCACGAAAAAGTCATACATTTGTTGCTCAGCAATATTATGCATCCTTTGGGGAACTGCAAGGTTAGTTCCGGGTTTTGTGCATTTGGTAAGGCTCCATCTCTAGCAGTTTAAGGCGTATTTGTAGAGATAACCAGGGCAGGAATCGTTAGGGTGGGTTCCTCATGCCTCATACCATTTGATGCAAGGTATGTCCTGACATACATGTTCATATTTACATTCTTGTATACCATATTGGGGTGCACTGGGCTTACCTAGCACTTCTCAGGGCATGAGGGGAACTGATATGGTTTTATGGTTTAGGCACTTAATATACCACCCTTTACTGTGTGTATCAGAGCGGCTTTACAGATATATTCTAACAGGCACTTTTTATTCCCTCGTCCCCAAAGGGCTCACAGTTTAAGTGTACCTGAAGCAATGGAGGGTTAAGTTTCTTGCCCAAGGCCACAAGGAGACTTAATGTCTTATGCTTATCCAATAACACTACCAAATAACAGATATCATCTTTAAAATAAGTGGACTAGCCACCAAAACAAAGACAGGATGGATGTAAAACATCCACCAATGTAGATATCAGCTTTGCTTCAGACTTAGAATAATTTATCAACAAGCTCTTTGCACTTAACCAAGGAGCAATCTATGGAAAACAAGTCACAACCGAAGATGACAAAACACCACTAGGCATGGAAAATTGTCATCTGCATATAAATGAAAATTCAAACCCAAAGATCGCAATACCTGACAAAAAAGTGCCATGTACATATTAAACAAGGGTGAAAGCACCAAACCTTGTGGAACTGAACAAAGATTCTGGACACAAAGAAACAGTAGATGTAGCTAGACACTCATGAAACTTCAATGGAGAGAAAGGACTTAACATCAACAAAGCATGCCAACCCCTTTTTCACAGAAGGTTTAGTGATACAAGATCTGGGGCTGAAGACAAAAGATTTTTTCCACCTTCCAGAATCTGGGATTGTCACAACAATCCTCCTGCTAAAACCCAAATGCTCTCCCTCCAGGAGTCCTTCTTACACTTTTCCCGCCTTTTCTCCAACGAACCTTCACGCCAAAATTCAAATTTTATAATGTCTTTATTTTTCCAACTAACTTTCCCTCCAAAATCAAATTCAAATTTCCTGCCTTTTCTTCACCGAACTTTACTTCCAAAAATTCTAATTTCCTGCTTTAAACCCACCAATCCGGTTTGAGAACCACTATATAGAAGAAAAAACATTCAGTGCAAAAGCACTTCAGCCTGAGGAAAACCACAGAATGATGGCTGAAATATTGGTTCAACTTACCACGACACAGCATTCCTAAAATGGGTAGGGTTTGGATGTGTCAGGGGCAGTGCCATTTAGACAGAGGGATCAGCAGCAGCACTCTATGGGGGTATGTTTACAAAGCAGCGGTAGCGGCCTCTGTGAGATTATCAGAGCCACGGCTCCGATATCGCACGGAGGCCGCTACCGCTGCTTTGTAAACATACCCCTATGTTTCTAAAGTGGATGGCCACCACCTCTGAAGCTAAACCTGGATATTCAGAACTGCAGTCCATCCAGGGTCCGGCGCTGAATATCTGCCTTTGCCACCGAGAGGAATTGCTATCTGGTTCGCTGTGATATTCAGCCAATAACTGGATAGCAACCACATAAAGTTAGGACAATCTGTCCTAACTTTATGCAGTTTGCCTATCAAGTTTGTGGCTGGATATCACCACTAGCTAGATAGTCGCTGGTACCTCCCCAGTTCCACGCACAGACCACCCAGAAACTGATTGTGTGTTTTCACACTGGTCTATGGGGTTATTCAGCAGCCCTAACCGGTTAGTCCTGCTGAATATCAGGCAAAATGGGGGGTTAGCTGGTTAGCAGGTCCTGCTAATTGGCTAAACCTTTTGAATGTCCACACCAATATTTACACTTCTAGGCAGTGATATGCAGCCACTAAGAGGACCATTTTATAAAGTCATGCCTGGTTAACATTGCATCTATTGCTCCTATTTTATAAAGTCAAGCACCCGTGTGTTTAATTTTATAAAATGAAGGCATAAGTGGGCTGGTGTAAATTTATTTAACAGTTTTTTTTTATACTGCTTTATCATAGCAGTTTATGTTGTAAGTTAAACTTTGTAATGTATGCTTAACAGGATAACTTGGATTCTTCTGAGACAATGGAGGGTGAAGTGACTTGCTCAAGGTCACAAGGAGTGCCAGTGAGAATTTAACCCTGGTCTTTTAGTTCCCAGGTCAGTGCTCTAGCCATTAGGCTACTCCTTCACTCTGATGCCCATGCCTAGCTTTTTAAGGACTGCACATAAGTTATAGTATTTTATATCTTACGCGTGTAGATTGTGCTTTGCTTACCCTCCCCCTTGTGCACACCCACAGTGAAAACACGTGATCAGCCTGACTGTACAATAGTTAGCAGCTCACATTCATATAAAGGCCCAACCATGCATGTAAGTCACTGAAAATATATGATTTACCAGGATTGATGGCACATAACCTTCTGCAGCACCTTATAAATTTGGGGCCCGATATTCATTTGCCCGGATCTTCGAAGGGAAGATCCTCACCTATCTTTAAGGTGCCGATCACTAACCGGGCAGCATGAAATATTGCTGCTGCCCAGTTGGCGCCATTCCCCACTACCGCTCCACCCCGGAATGTCCCGATGCTAACCGGATAACATCGGGGTGCACAGGGGACTTAGATGGGGATATTCGATGGCACTAACCATGTAGGTGCCATTGAATATCGCCATCTAAGGCATTTACATGGTTTACTGGGCTGTAAACTGTGTAAATGCCTTATGAAGATTGGGCCGCTGCCTTCTAAAAGGTTAAATTCCTTATTGTCCCTCCAGTCTAGTCCCGAACCTCTGGGGTTTAGTACCTCCTCCCGCAGCTTTGGAGACTGAGCATGTCATCTTCTTGATGACACTGGCGTAAATAGCCCAGGCACCGCCTCCTTGGTCCAGTAATCTCAGTCTCCAAGCAGCAGGAGGAGTAATGAGCCCAGGAGGTTCAGGTCTCGCTAGAGGAATAAATAAGAAGAAGTTGTTAGATTTGTAGGGATAATTTGGTTAAGAAGAAAGAAATAAAATAAAAGGAAGGATTAGGTATTTAATTGGAGATTTGAATTTGGAAAGCAAGCTTTGAGTGCCCTGTACTGTCAGTCTGCAGAGCTGCAAGGGCTGCCCCCCCTTCCCCCTCTCTGAAAGCCGGTAGGTTTTACAGGACAGAGTGCGGGAGTGTACAGTGAGGCCTCTGGCTCCCGAACCTGTGGCAGGGTGAGGAGCCGTGAGACGATGCGGCCGGAGAGTCGGCGGTGCGCGAGCGTTTGAAGAGCTCAGCGGCGGTCCAACGGCACGGCGAGAGTCAGCGCCTCTCTCCCCGACGCTTCAGCCGATGAGTGACAGGCTGAGCGCGGGTGAGTACACCACGGTTCTCATCGGTGGCTCGGAAGCGGAAGGTAAGAAAGCTCCGCAGGCGGCAGAGGAACTGTTAGCCAGGGGTTTTCTTAGTGCGAATGGCGCCCCAGAGCTGCTAGGCCAAGGCTACGTGGCAGCAGCGTGGGAAGCCGGGGTGAAGTAACTTTCCTGTCATCGCGGGAGTTTCGGCAGTTAAGGAACTGCAGATGGCAGGGACTACATGGGAGACATCTGGGATTGATCTCCATTGAAGTTTTGTTGAAAAAAAAAATGAGGTTTTCAGTGAAGTGCTGACGGGCAGGGCGTCATGCCTTCTAGGCCTCAGTGTTTGCTGTGTGGAGCCAGGAGAGGTTCAGTGTCTGAGGCAGGGGTGTGCAAGGGATACGTGCAAGAGGCAACCTCGGTGGATCCTTCTATGCAAACTGGGGTAGACGTTCAGAAAGGGAATTCTACGGACTCCCCGGAACCCCTTTCACCCTCTGTACCACCCTCGGAGCCGGTAGCCGGCCCATCCTCGGCTCCTGACCTTCCCTCTTCCCAACCTTTGTTACAAGGGGGTTTAGCAGCAATATTTTTGCAAGAATATGTGACACTGCTCCACCAAGCCCTTGGGGGGGGGGGGCGTGCGGGGAGCAGGAGGTAATGCCGGGGAAGGGGAGCTTCCGCTGGACTCGGGGGCGGGTGGCACTCCAGCTAAAAAGTCTCGGTTGGTGAAGGATAGGACGGAACAGGCCGTTGTCTCAGAGGATCAGTCAGAGGAAGAATTGGACATAGAATAAGAGCTTGAAGAAGGTGAGATCACGGAACAGGAGGACCAGGCAAAGCTAGTTTGAGTGTTCCGGCGAGAGGAGTTGCTGGCGCTTATCACGGAGACGCTTAAGGCGCTTAATATACCGGTTAAGGGCTCGGCGGAGGATGTCACGTTGGAGGACCCATTATTGCAGGCTGTGCGAAAGTCCCAGAGAGTTTTTCCAATACATAGAGTACTTAGGGAAATGATTCAAGAGGAATGGGACATGCCAGAGTCAGGATTAAAAGGCTCCAGGGTGATGGTTCGTCTGTATCCTTTGGCAGACCAGGATAAGGAACTGTTTAAATCTGCTAAGGTGGATGCGGCAGTGTTGGCAGTTACTAAAAAGACAACGATTCCGGTAGAAGGTAGTGCGGCTCTTAAGGATGTCCAGGATCGGAGGCTTGACACTTTGTTAAAGCAAGTCTTTGATGTCAATGCGATTTCCATGCATGCCTCTATTTGTAGACCATGGGTGGCAAGGGCCTGTCTTCGATGGTCCCAGACGATTCTGGGAACACAGGTAGAGGGCACGGTCGAGGAGGCGTCACGGTTGGAGTCCGGGGTGGCTTATCTGGCTGATATTCACTATGATCTTATCTGGGGTCTTTCGAATAGTATGGCATCAGTGGTGGCGGCGCAGAGGTATCTGTGGCTCCGAAACTGGGTGGCAGATAGTTCCTCTAAAGCTAGACTAGGTAAGCTCCCCTTTCGGGGGAAGCTCCTTTTTGGAGAGGACTTGGATAAGTTAGTCAAGGACCTCGGGGAGTTTAAAGGCGGAAAGTTGTCTGAGGACAAACAGAAGCAGGGACGTCCTATGGTGGCGACCAAAAGTCAGCAAAGGGAGTTTCATCATTTTCGCTCACTGAGATTTGTTCAGTTCCAGAGGGGTCATTCTCAGTACAGATCCCAGGGGTTTCGGGGTTTCAGAGGAGCAGGTAGGGGTTTTAGAGCTTCCCATCCTTGAATCTCAAAAAGTCACAATGAAGTGATGGAGGTCCAGGTAGGATTAGTACCCATGGGGGGTCGACTAAAGGAGTTCTATCCTGCCTGGACCCAAATTACATCAGATCGGTGGGTGTTGAAGGTAATTCAGGAGGGGTATGCTCTTGAGTTCCAATGCCCAGTGATCAACTCCTTCATTCTATCTCCCTGCAGGGCGTGGTCAAAGCTGGCTGTGGTGCGAGAGACTTTAGAAAGACATCTGGCCCTCAAGACGGTGGTGCCAGTACCTCCGGACCAGTATGGATGTGGTCAGTACTCCATATACTTTGTGGTGCCAAAAAAGGAGGGAACTTTTCGGCCATTCTGGACCTCAAAAGAGTGAACAGGTGTCTCAGGGTGTCACACTTTTGGATGGAGATTCTGAGATCAGTCATAGTAGCTGTAAGGCAAGAGGAATTTCTCACGTCCTTAGATCTGTCGGAAGCCTATCTGCACATACCAATTCGATTAGAACATCAGTGGTTTCTAAGGTTTGCTGTTCCCATGGGACATTTCCAGTTCCAAGTGTTGCCATTTGGACTGGCAACAGCTCCGCGGACCTTTACCAAGGTGATGGTAGTGGTGGCAGCAGAATTGCGCAAAGAGGGCGTGTTAGTTCACCCTTACCTGGACGATTGGTTGATTCAAGCCAAATCAAGGAGAGAGAGCGAGAAGGCTACCCGCCGGGTGGTGCACTTCCTAGAGAGCCTGGGATTGGGTAGTCAATGTAGCAAAGAGCAGGCTGGAGCTGTCACAAGAGTTGGAATACTTGGGGGCCCGCTTCGACATGAGAGTGGGAAGAGTATTTCGGCCGAGATTCAGAGTGCAAGGGCTAAGAAAGCTCGTCCGAACCTTTCTGCAGATGCCAGCCCCCACGGCGTGCAATTATTTACAACTTATGGGGACGATGGCAGCGACGCTCGAGTTGGTGCCATGGGTCAGGGCCCACATGCGGCCGCTGCAGAGAGCTTTGCTCAGATGGTGGTCGCATCAGTTGGATCAGCTGTTGCAAAGACTGCCCTGTCCGCGGGAGGCAAGGCAGGCCCTGCAGTGGTGAATGGATCCAGGGTATCTGGAGAAGGGTATGCCTTTGGAGTCTCCGGCATACCACTGATAACGGATGCCAGCCTGTTAGGCTGGGGAGCGCACTTCGAAGGGCAGTTCGCCCAAGGCCAGTGGACAGAACGAGAAAAGAGTTGGTCCATCAACAGGTTAGAACTAAGGGCAGTGACGCTAGCACTTCGGGGTTTTCAGCGCTACCTGAAGGGGCGAGCAATCTGAGTAATGTCCGGCAATGCCACAGCGGTGGCCTACATCAATCATTAAGGGGGCACCAGCAGCGTAGCTCTCGAGGAGGAAGTGGAGGTGCTGTTAAGCTGGGCAGAATTTCATCTGGAAGCTCTATCGGCGGCGCATGTGGCAGGTGTGGACAATGTGACAGCCGATTTTCTGAGTCGCGTCAAGGTGGATCCAGGGGAGTGGGTTCTCCATCAAGAGGTGTTTGACTTACTAGTGCACCAGTGGGGGACTCCGGTGATGGATCTCATGGCAACATTTGGATCGGCAAAAGCCGAAAGGTTTTACAGCAGAAGACAAGAAAGGATGTCAGAGGGACTGGATGCTCTTATTCAGAGCTGGCCAGAGGAACAGCTCCTATACGTGTTTCCACCCTGGGTGTTGATAGGTCGGGTGCTGCAGCGCATAGAGCAGCACAAGGGTTAGGTAATCCTGATTGCGCCAGATTGGCCAAGAAGGCCATGGTATGCCGACTTGATACATCTCCTGGTGGGAAGGCCGTGGAAGCTGCCGGTCAGAAAAGATCTGTTGATGCAGGGTACATTGAATATGCCTCAGGTGGATCGATTCTCGCTTATGGCTTGGCTCTTGAAAGGGCGTGGTTGAAGGTGAGAGGACACTCGGCAGCAGTAATTGCAACCTTGTTGAGGTCGAGTCGTCGATCTACCTCAGTGGCGTATGTACAGGTCTGGCGTGTCTTTGAGTCGTGGTGTGAAGATAAGCGAGTGCTGGCTTTGAAAGCCTCGGTACTGCAAGTTCTATCATTTTTACAGGATGGTTTTGAGAAGGGCCTAGTGGCCGCATCCTTGCAAGTCCAGTTAGCAGCGCTGTCCTATTATCGGGGAAAGGTGCAGGGGTTGGCGCTGGGGACACATCCCGATGTTAAGCGGTTCCACTCTTAAGGCCGCCATGCAGAGCAGTGGTGCCTATATGGAACCTCAATTTAGTGTTAGAGGCGTTGTTACAGGAGCTGTTTGAGCCTTTGAGTAATGCTACGTTAAAGGATCTTACTCTCAAGGTGGTGTTTTTGGTGGCTATTTGTTCAGCTCGGAGGATTTCGGAGTTACAGGCGCTATCCTATAAGGAGCCTTTTTTATCCTTTTATTTATTTATTTATTTATTCATTCTTATATACCGCGCTATTCAGAGTCAGTGCGGTTTACATAAAACAATAACATTTGCATTACATAAGAACAATGATATCAATGCTTACATTGTAACAGGAAAATAAACTTGGACTGAACGTGGTAAGAGGTAACTAACATGCCAATAACAGAGTTAATTGTGAACTATTTACAGATTTACAAGTTAGAAATTAATCGTGAATCATGTAAAAGAATGCAGGGACTGTGAGATGTACCTGATGTGGTGGTCAGGTATATTCTTAGTTATGGATCAGGTTGTGGGGGAGTAAAGATTTGGGTGAAGGAATATTAGTTTGGTGGGGGGTTATTAAGGTGAGAAAAATGGAGGAGGAATAGATGATGCTTTAGAGCTTTTCTGAATTGAGGAAGATCTCTAATTGCTCGGAGGTGTGGGGGGAGGCTGTTCCAGATTCTTGGGGCGTAAAATGCAAAGGACCTATTCCTGGTTAGTTGATTACATTTTATGGATTCGCGGGGAATAATGAGAGTGTTGGCGGTTGCTGACCTTCTCAGCCTGCTGTTTGGGGTGATTGTAAGAAGTGCTGAGATAGATGAAGGAGACAGTCGGTTAATGGCCTTGAAGGTTGTGAGTAGAGCTTTGTAGGTGAGTCTGCTGTGTAGCGGTAGCCAGTGAAGTTCCATAAGTATGGGCGTAATGTGATCACTCCTGGCTATGCCGCTGAGAATGCGTGCTGCTGCATTCATGGCCATTTGGAGAGAGTTAAGGGTACTGTTAGGGAGACCGTGAAGGATTATATTTGCATAATCAAAATGAGGAATTACTAGTGCTTGGAAGATAGTTCTGAAATCATGTGGGGCTAGTAAAGGTTTAAGGTGCCTTAATGTTAAAATTTTGTTGTAGACGGATTTGGTCGTGTTCTTTATATGCTCTTTGAAGCTAAATTGGTTGTCTAGTGTGACCCCCAGATACCGTATGGCTGATTTGCATGGGAGTTCCGCATCTCGTACCTTCAAGGTGACAAGAAGGTAGTTTTGAGGACTGTTCCATCGTTCTTGCCTAAGGTAGTGTTGGCGTTTCACGTAAATCAGGTGGTATCTTTGCCTGTTTTCGGGAAAGGCAGTAAGGATGAGTCCAAAGGACGGCTGCATTTTCTGGATGTGCGACGAGTATTAAGGAAGTATTTGCAGAGAATGGCAGTGTTCCGCAAGACGGAGAGATTGTCTTGTTTGGGGGGCCGAGGCAAGGCAAAGTGTCTTCAAAGTCTTCCATTGCAAGATGGCTTAAGGAGGCTATTGCATCTGTGTATATATTGAAGAACAGGGCGGTGCCGAAGGGACTCAGAACTCATTCAACTAGGGCACAAGCAGCTTCCTGGGTGGAGTTTAGTTTAGTGCCAGCAGCTGAGATCTGTCGCTGGATGTTCAGGCAGAAAGGGATACTCGGTTTGGTTCAGCGATGCTTCAGGCTGGTCTGGCAGGTCCCTCCCGTTAAATTGTATACTGCTCTGTTACATCCCCAGAGGTTCGGGACTAGACTGGAGGGACGATAAGGAAGGTGAAATTAGACTTACCTGCTAATTGTTGTTCCTTGAGGAACTCCAGTCTAGTCCCGTATCCCTCCCTGGTGTTACTTTTTGGACTGTAGCCTGAAGCGAAATGAGAGCTTATCAGTGGGCTGCAGAGGCAGCTATAAAGGTGGCGGTCCGGTGGCGGGGAGGGAGGAATCAGTTCTCAGTGATAATAATTGCTATTTAAGGGTCCTCGGGAGAGAGAGAGAGAGAGAGAGAGAGAGAGAGAGAGAGAGAGAGAGAGAGGGCATGCCTAAGCAGTACAAATAATAGGGATTGCCTGTTAGGTTTAGTTCGACAAGTTCCTTTTAAGGGAAGTTCTAAAGAGTTATTTTTATATAGTTGAAAGTTAAAAAAAATGTTTTTGAATAACTACTTAATTATTGCTCTGGTGAGTCTGCTTTGTCAATAGGTTACTGAACCAAGGAGGCGGTGCCTGGGCTATTTATGCCAGTGTCATCAAGAAGATGACATGCTCAGTCTCCAAAGCCGCGGGAGGAGATACTAAACCCCAGAGGTTCAGGACTAGACTGAAGTTCCTCAAGGAACAACAATTAGCAGGTAAGCCTAATTTCACCTTAAATGTCATGGTAGCTTGCACCGACAACAGGCATAACTTGAAAGGTCTAATTTCGATGTTCTAAGTGATAGGTCAGTATTTAGCAACACTACTTAAAAGGATACTGCTACTGAATATCTGTAGAATTTGAAGTCAGACAAATTATTTTCATAGTTCACCTTCATCACTGAAGCGAAAAGTGACCTCATAGAATTGTTCTCTCTTCTTGTGCTATCTTGTTCAACTGTACCAGCTTGATCTTCCTGCATTTTTTTTCTTTTGCTGCTGTTTGTAAATACCTTATTTTGGGAACATACCTAATAAAGGTGCTTTTATGAATACCCCTTAGAGTGGAGTGAGATGTTTTAAGAGGTGCTTGGAGGTGATTTTAGCCCAGTATGTTTAGGCTGTCCTACCTAACAGAAGCCCTTATACTGATTTTTACAGATTCTTTCTGAACCCTCTGAAGCCCCCCCCCCCCCCCAATGAACCATGGATTACATATAGTAACTTATTCAAAGCACTTAGCTGCAGTTATATGGTTGAACCATTTTTATGGTGGAGTCTAACTTATGGACTTTCTGTTATTCGGTTGTCATGCTGAGACTCTGAAGCATATTATTTTGTTGTGTTCTTTATAGCTCCTATTGAATCCATATTATCTCATTTTTGCAAGAAACCCATGTTCTCCATGAACCTGTATTGAGTACTTTGGTTCTACAGAAATTAGTTTATGGAATCTGACAAGAGTATTGCTGCACTGAAAATATGCAGACATAGTAGATGGAATTGAATAAAGAAGTTAGTCCTCTCACTACCTCTGGTTATTTCTCCTGGCAACTTCAGAGAACTCAAGATGTCTCTCCTTAGTAGTCCAGCCAGTTTTCTCTTTCACTATCATATCACCCTTCATGGCCACATCAGGCATAACCATAATAATCTCTCAAAATCTCCTATATGTGTAGCATGTTTTAATCATCTAGTTACTGCTTTTCTAATACCTACTGTAAGGGCGTCATCAAATATTCCTTGAGGATGAGCCATGTACTCCCACAGCAGAATAAATGAAAAGGATCTCATCTTCCATCAGTGATGTGCAGTGATTGGAGGCATTTCATGCTAAGGGCTGATCAAGGACCTTTGCTTTCCTGTAGGGCAGCATAGAGATGCAACAGTGTAAAGAAGTTCTGTGCTGCTGAATGTACAGGTTGAGTAACACTATCCGGGAAAGTGCCAGCACTTATCCAGAGAGCACGATTTTCAGCCACACCTATGCAGATGGCAGATTAGGGTTGCTTTTTATGCAGCCTAAGTTGTCCAGATAAGTGCTGGCATTTATCCAGAGAGTGCCAGTATTGCCCTTGCTCCACCCACAGACTGCCCCTGTACTAACTGGATAACGTTGGGGTGGTCTGTCCAGCGACAGATCCAACAACACGTTGACGCCGAGGCACCTCTGGACCCGTCTCAACATGGCTTCAGGGAAGCACATGGTGTCGATACCATCCTAACGACTTTATTCAATGAGTTAGTCACAGGCCTCGATAACATATACAAAGGATTCGTTCTCATCTTTATGGACATTGCAGCCACATTTGACTCAGTGAACCATGAGATACTGCTACAACGCCTCCAAGAAAAAGGTATACAAGGCACTGCTCTACAATGGTGCAAATCATACTTGCTCAACAGATGGCAACAAGTAAGGACAGGTACTGCGACTTCTGAACCATTCCTACAGAAGCAGGGAGTACCCCAAGGATCCTCCTTGTCTGCATTGATGTTCAACATCTATATGCAGCCCATCTGCACCTTGATCCGTTCTCTAAACGTTCAATGCCTTGCCTATGCAGATGACATCCTGCTATACATTCCATTTACGATTGACCAGCCCGATTTCTCCCCTATTATTAGATGCTTTGATGCAGTGGCAGACTGGCTACTCACACAAAACCTACGAATCAACCATAGCAAAACGGATGTCCTCTTCATCACGAGGAACCAGACGTTTACTCCGCCTCCCTCCCTACAAGTCAAAAATGCCGAGCTCAAAAGCAAAGCCACAATCTGCTACCTTGGCATCACACTGGACCAGCGGCTCGATATGATAACTCATGTGAAAAATGTCACAAAAGCAGTTTACCACAAAATACGCACTGTATGCTATCTTCGGCCATTGCTGGACTTCTCTGAATTCCGGACAATTTTCCAAGCCTTAGTGATACCGCACCTGGACTTTGCTAACATCATCCTCCATGGCCTACCACAGTCCACCCTAAGTCCGCTTCGGCTTGCCATGAACTCAGCGGCTAGAGTATTGGTAGGTTTATCAAGGTCAGACCACATAACGCCAGTGATGATGAAACTCCACTGGCTACCATTACCGGCCCGAATCCAATACAAGGCCCTAGTCCTTACATTCAAGGATCTGAAGATCCAGCCCCCAACACCCATTAGTAAGTTGATCCACAAATTGCCTGACAACAGAAACCGCAGATCTGCAATGTTGAACGCTGTAGAGATCCCTAAAATATTGACAAAATGCATGAAGGCAACAGCCAAGAGAGCCTTTTCGATTTATGTACCCATAGCCTGGAATTCCTTCCCATCCAAAATTAGAGCCCTCACAAGCCTTACCCCATTCATAAAAGCGCTCAAACACTACCTGTTTTTAAAATACTATCCAGAAACTAAAACAGGAAACACGACGGACCCCATGCCTCCCCTCCCTAGTAGCTCCACCACCCTGACTCGAAAAGAGAACGGATAATCAGCTCACACCATCTGGTACACCTCTCCTTACCACCAACCTATGCCCAGCTGTAAATACTCTGTTGTATCCAACTGTATCCAACTATAAATACACTGTATCCAACTGTAAATACACTGTTGTTATTTCAAGATGACCTGTAATTAGTTTTCCCCGGTTCTCCCAAGTTCAAATCCTGTTCTCTGTAAACTCAATGTGATTACGCATTGTAGTATGTTTCTGTTCATTGTGAACCACACTGATTTTAATAGCGCGGTATATAAGAATGTAAATAAATAAATAAATAAATACAAATATTCAGCGGCACTATCCAGATAGAGCAGCTGAATATCTCATTTAGCACTCTTTTCTGAATAACCTCCTGCTGGCAATCTGGATAAGGGTTTTGAATATCAGCCTAAAAAGTCATAGTTTAAGTCATTTTTATCTTAAGAGGAAAGGAAGTGCAAGGTGGGCTCTGGTTTCTCAGATTTTGAGGAGAAAGCATGAGGGTGAGAGAACCAGAGGAGGTATCTTGTAGGAGATGTTATCAGTAGCAGATAAATACACATATATAAAGTCGGTCTATCAGTGACATTGGTTTCTAAAACAGAGATTAGATTTCTTAGTAATTGTAACCTAGGGCTACACTCCATTTCCCGGGATTCCATAGGACCATCTGGCAAACCAACCATGTGATAAACCAAGAACCAGCCCAGTTTGTATAAAAATTAGACTTTATTTCTGATAGCAAAAATAGTGGAAATATTAGCACAAATTAGGTTTCTGAGGTAGTATGTTATTTAGCCCTAGGTTACAATTACTAAGAAATCTAATCTGTTTTAGAAACCAATGCCACTGATTCGCTCTATACTCAGACGTACAGCAAATTATCTGTCTGTCTAAGCTAGCTCCTACCTCAGAAAGAAATAAAAGACCAGTACCTTAGCTTATGTCAAAACATTCGTACCTGGGGTCAGAGGAATTGTCTCAGGAACAGCACAAAGTCAAAGTATGGCAGAGGTCCAATGTCAGCTAAGATGAACTGTATGGTCACACACAGAGCTGCCAGTCTGTGGGAGAAATTCACTCTGTCCCGAGATTTTGCCCCTATTGGGGTCATTCTGAGTCACGAATAGCAGGGATGGACATCTTGTTGGGACGTCCATCCCCGCTATTTGGGCCCTTTCCTGATCCTGTCTATGTTCTCCATGCATTGTACGGGGAAAGGGGAAAATCGGAGGCAGCATTAGGGCGGTTAGGGGGCGGTCATCATCCCTGGATGTACAGGGCCAATTCCACTGTTGGCCCTGTATTTCTGGGGTTGGTGGCTTGCATGGGGGACTTATTCCACCTCTGAGATGGAATAGGTTCCCTAGTCAGCAGAGGACGGCAGCCCGGGGATGGGAAGCTGCAAGAGGAGGCAGAGGAGATTCCCCGCAGCCCGACCCTGGCCTTAAGAGGTCCGATCGGTGGTCGGGCTGCGGGGAATGCACCTTTCAACCGGCAGCCGGGGATCATAGCTTTTCCATGGAGCTGCAGTGCCATGGCAATCAGATGCCATGGCGCAGTGGCTCCATTGAACAGCCCTGACTGAGTTAGCCAGGGAAGGCCTGTACAGGTAGGCCAGACGGAATCGGGTTCCCAGCCTGCACGTACAGGCCAGTTTGTGATTCTGATCCCACAGGGCTAGGTGTGCCCCGCGGGATCAGAATAGCGGCTCCCTCTATGCATCCGGTTTCGGCTGGACACACAGAAGGCCAGGATGTTCAGGATGGAATCGGGCCCTATCTGACTATCCAGCCAGAGAGAGAAGGCAGGCAAACAGTCTGTATCAGAAGTTTAAAGGTCCCAGGTGTTCTGGCAGCCTCTGTGTGTTTCAGAGTGCTGCAGATGAGTTGTCTGGGCTGACTCTGTCTCTGTTCTGATCTCTTCCTCTTTCTTCTCTCCGTGTTCTTTCTCTCTGAGTTCTGGGGCCGTATAATTCTTTGTCCTGAAGACCTGGTGATTGGCTGGTCTCAAAACCTATATGTCATCTTCAGCAAATCCGGTGACAGCTAATATGTGGTCCTTCTGCAAACAAAGGTCCATGGTGCGAAAGTTGCTGAGATGCCAGTCGATACATTGTTGCAAATGCTAGTAGCAAAGTGAAGGTCTCAGCACATAGTCAGCTGGAAAAATACTTCTAAACTGGCAGACTTGCTTGATCTGCAAGTTTTAATGCTGAGTTATAACAAAACAGGAATCCATCTTGTTTAATTCAATCACTGATTCAGAGCAGGCCCCATCTTGTAACAGAAAACCATGCTAGTTGTTCAGGCATTAGTTTCTGAATAGGTACCACCCCTACAATCTCTCAGTTCCTGGTACATTTGGAGCAAGGCAGAAGTGTAGTCTGTTCCCTGAGGAGCCAGCCTACAGATGTATTAGCCAGGAAGGAAGGAATCTGTCCTGGCTTCCAAGTCCAGTGAGAAGTGAAACTCAAGGAAGTAGAGAGCCTAAGAGAGGAGTCTGGCATTAGTGCTTCTAGGTGTGCTTCTAATGTGCCTTTAATGTTCACTGCTGCTGACCAATGAGTACAGGGGATTCCAAAGGAAGAGATTCAAACACTGGAGTCCAGGCAGCCCAGTTAGAGAGAGTGAAAGGAAGTCTAAAGTCTAACGAAAGGGAAGGAGGGGACCCCAGATGCAAGAGAAATAAGAAGAGAAAAGAACTTAACTCAAATCTGCTTTTCTGTGCATGTACGCTGTTACTGAACTTAATACTCTTGAACTGTTTGCTTTAAAGAAGTTACCCAGTGAAGATTTTTTAAAATTTTCATACCCCCTCTTCTCCCCTCCCCTTTCCCTCCTTTCACCCCTCCCCTCCCCTCCCTCTCCCTTCCCACTGCCTCTGCACTTTATTGATTTTTATTATCTTTATCATATTGATTTTTTAACTTTTTATCAAATAAAGTTCATCGCTTTCCATTTAAACCACCATTCTGTTTTATGGCCATGGATTCCTTTTCATTTTTAAAAATGTATTTTATTTGTCTTTTATGCCAGTTTCTTACCTCTCTCATTTCTGCCCATGCAATTTTTATTAAGCTGTTTTATTTGACTTTCTTAACTACCGAGTGGGGAACTTATTTGTAGAATGGGCTAGTGTCTGCCTTACTTAATGAATTTTTAATTGCCACAGCATTAATTTATTTACGGCTTGTAAGATCTACAGTGATTATTATTTAATATTTATTAAGGTTCCGATTGGCTTTTGAGAAGTTTTACTTTTGAATGGCGCTATTTTTAAAGGATTGTGTTTAGGCTTCTAGGCACAACAACTCCGTTGTATCATTAGATAGTTTTTTATCCTCTTATGAGTCATTTTATAGCACAATTTTTGCATAGGATGATATATTTGCAATTAAATAAATGTGCTTTTTATTGGCAACTATTATTTTTCGATTTCAAACTAGAGATTTCAGGTCCGTTTTATGTTCTCTCATTGGATTGTGACAGGACACTTTCCTGATCATAAGATTGCCTGTGTTATCTCCCATCCTGTCCATACCAATTATATTTTCAGTGTGGTATTGTAGTGAGACTCCGATATGAATGTGTGATCAGACTCATGTTACTTTCATTTTGCAACTAGTGTTTGGTTGACTGTGCTGAAAGCATCTTAGTCTCCATAGCGGACCTCCATTGGCGCCAAATTGGTTTTAAATACGCAGACACAGCATCTTACATTCTTCTGGCTTGTCTGGTTACTGCTGCTGTCAGCAAAGAACCAACAAGGAAGTGCCGCAGATATCTTTTAAGGTAATATATACCCTTTATGGCTGTTTGAAAAACCTTTCAAGTTTTAACTATGGGGCATTACTAAGCACATATAGGTTATGAAGGGTCTATAAATCATTATAGTAAGTGATTTTTTTGGTGGTTGCAATGTCAGCCATTCTAGTCCATTCAAGTACCTCTGCTGGCACCCTCCTAGTGACATGCTTTGGTGACATCTTTATATTCCATTCAAAGTAGCATTGTAACATAGTAACATAGTAAATGATGGCAGATAAAGACCAGTATGGTCCATCTAGTCTGCCCAGCAATATGACAGGAGTAGGTGCACCCCTACCCATGTCTTTGCTTAGTGGTGCACCCACCAGGAGCAGGTGCACCCCTCCCCATATCTTTGTTTCTTTGTTTGTTTAGGGGTGAACACACATAACTAATGTTTTAACCAATGCATGAGGATCTTTAATTACATAAACGATGTTTTGGCTAATGTGTTTAACGTTGTCCATCATCCCTTTGTGTTTACCTCATCTCGTTTCATTTATAGTTATATAGAAGTGCTATTATTGACTCATTGGTGACCAGAGTATATGGCGTACAACTGAATATTGCCGGTGAGATCCACAACAGAATACAGTTCTTTTCTCCCCATTCTCTTCTTTGTATTAGGCATTTTATTTTTGCCTACTGTATGGTTCATCTCTGGATTTGCCTCCTCAGCACATATAGTCCCACTCCATGGGTGATTACAGTATGCTGATTGAGTTTTGATTAGTAAATGCAGTACTTGTAAAAGTTCTCAGTAAACTGATGAGTAAATACGGTCTGATGAATTAAAGGACTTAACTTTTACATTGCACAATTAATGATATATAGTTTTTATAAGAAAAGAAGGTTTATTTGAAAATTTATATAGCCAATGATTCTAGGGTTACTCTTCATTGCACAACTTTTTATATTCCATGTCATATGGTATGCTGTTGTCTATGATTATTTATATTATTCATATATCATTATTTATTGTCCTTTTATGCCTTCTCTTATAACTATTTAGGGTTGATGAATTTATTATATTTATTTATTTTAATGGCGTTTTTATGTGCTTGTTTATTCTTAGTTTTAACCCCGAAGAAGGCTCCGCTGAAACACAGCCGAGTTGGGTTAAGTGTTTGGTATTCTTGTGCTTCCTGACCAATGTTGTGTCTTCAATAAAAGGTTTTTGTTTGGGATCACTTGCTCTTTGCTGTTGTTCCTGGACTTTGCGAGTTCTCTTGTGCTTCTGGTGTTGGACTCTTGCTATAACTGGTGCCAGTGTGGGTCATGCTAAAATTATAAATAGCGCTATTTGGGAGGTGATCATGTAGACCTGTTTGTGAGAGGCCTGGGGTAGTTTATGAGTCCACAGTGGGCACATATTGAAGTATGAAAAGTGTGCTTACTTAAGGATGGAGGTCAGTTTGAGTCAGTCTGAATGTTTCGTATGTTATCAACTCAGTTTAGGTTAGAATATGGACTTTATGTATTTATTTATTTATTTATTTAAAGTTTCTTTTATACCGCACTATTCGGCATCAGCGCGGTTTACATGGAACAAAAACATCTCAGTACATTTAACAAGTATGAGTTTACAGATAACAGTTTAAGAACTTGGATAAATGGGATACTCTATTTGTAGAACCATTCCATAAACTATTTACATAAGATCAACAACATAAATATTTCTAAGTGTATATACAACTGCATTGCGTAATTTTAATACATTTGGGTTTTTGATAAGCATAAGGTGGAACAATTTTGGGCTTACATGTGCATTCCCTGTATGAAATAAGGAATACACTTGAGGTAACTTTAGGATAACTAGTTTACACTCTAGAACTGTTAGCATCAATTAGAACTGTTAGTATAAATTAGAAAGGGAATGAGTTTATTTTTCTCTGTTGTATTCTGAAATTCAAATAGACAGATTTTGTGGTTAATTTACTCTGGGACTAGATTATTTATGAAGAGTTTAATTAACAGGACTGGATTATGTTTGGAAGATGTGGTTAAACTAGTCCTAAGGATGTTTAGTTTGTATTTAGGTAGGGGTATGTTTGGCTGAACTGGTTGGAACTTAGAGTGAAATATGTTTGAATTATATAAATATTGAAAGTGTGCTTCACAAATAGATCAATGGATCAAACTAGGATATGAAATAGGATCTTGTAATTCTAAACTAATGAACAAAATTAGAGACATCCCATGTGTGTCTCTGGAAAAATTGTTTTTACCACCTTCAATGGAAGGAATTTTTCACTCAGTTAGTGGAGAAATTCTGAAATATTTTGCTAGCACACAAAATCAGAGTAGCAATCCACTAAATAACTTCAAAACAAAAGTAGATGAGTTTTGTATAAAAAATAAAGATTAGTGGCCAAAGTCACATAGGTTGGATATGATGGTGTAATCAGACCATAGGGAAAGGTACTGAGCTGGCCACTGTGCTTTAATTTTTTCTTTAACAAGTTTTTTTATACCGCTTTATCATAAAATCAAAGCAGTTTACAGTAGAACTCAACAATTTTACATAGAACTCATGGAATAGGTAGGGGTGTCATGTGGAACATGCTCAAAAGCATAACGTATTTACATTTTAAAATTACTACATTGATTGATCAATATGTTATAGATCGGTGTTGAGATATGAAAATCTGCACGTGAGAAGCCGAATTAAAATTGACATATCTCTGTCCCTCAAAATAGATGTGTTTTGTAATTCATAGAAGGAGGTGCAGGAATGCATAGGGATGGACATCCACATGCAGCAGAGGACACCATTTCACAAATGTAGACATCGATGGTGGAAACCCAGCGACTTACACATGTAAGTGCCAGCATTTCACATCAAACACGTGTAAATATTGTCATTTATGCATGCAGCAGTACCATTTTGCAAACCTAGACCTGCAGATAATCTTGATAAAGTGCAGAAGACTCGATCTTTACCTTATTTCAATTTTGAGGGAGAAATAAACATTGGAGGATTAAGGGGGATGTTCTGCAGAGGGATGGCCAAAAGAAGCACTTTTCAAATACCTATTCAAGCCAGGGAGAAGGTGGAACAGTTTTGGGCTTACATGTGCATTCCCTGTATGAAATAAGGAATACACATGTAGATTTTTTTCCTGCCCACGTCATGCTTCTGACACGCCCCTGTATACTTTTGATGTGGAATGGTCAACCGCATGTAAACTGGACCTAATCTAAAGTGGTTATTTTCAGGTGAATGCAAGTTACACATGTATATGGCTGTTTATATACATTAAAACAACAAATAGGGCTTCTACAATAACCCCCTGGATATATAGAAAGAGTTGGTTTCTATTTGAATTCGGTATGTTTGGCAGGCTTCATTCACATTGAGGCAGATTGTGGTTCCTGCTCATCCAGCTGCAGTGGGCGTGCAAAAACCAGATGTGCAGGAATTGCACCCGATTCTGCCACCACGGGGCCCGGATGTACCCACAATGACAGAATCGGGGACTTGGATGTCTGGCCAGGCACCACAGTTCGGTGTGGGAGATGTCTACCGGCCTGCCCACCCAGCCAGTAACGTCCTGTCACCATGGCACCGGCATGTCCAGCCGGAGCACCCGAATGGCAAAACAATTACCGGACCCATCACTCCACTGTCCGACCCTCAGTGGGGGCCCCCAGGGCAGGGATCGGGTGGCAGGGGCTCTCCAATGGTGCCGCAATGGTGTAGGGGGCAGCAGACCGCGATCAAGAAAGCGCCCGGCACTTAATCCACCACTGGGGCGGAATAAGCCAGGCATGTAAATAGGAGCAGAGTGACATACACAGGCATGACTAGAATTGCCTTTGTACGTCCCAACTGCTGTCCCCTTCCCCGCTCTGTCCCCTTCTGCCCCCCCGTCCAGTGATTACACGATATTTGAAAATCTGATTTATTTGTAGCCTGGGACACTATTTTCAGAGATTTTTTTTAAATTAAATTGTTTGGCAATAATGGTTTACAATCGTGATGGCTAAGTGTTAATGGCTAGTTTATACTGGGGCTGGCTATGATCAGCAGGCTTAATTTATATAAAAAATGCTCTTGAATCAGCCCTAAGAGAGGCATGAATAATTATATATATCATTAATTGTGCAATGTATCATTAATTGTGCAATGTAGTGCAGGTACACTAAAAAAATTTTTTTTAAACTGCCTCTAATGTTTCGATTGATTTTTATGTTTTTTGGTGCGCTGAATCCAAATCTGGTAACCAATTTGCTCCATCACGTACAGATTTTTTGCTACATTGGGTTAGCAGTTTGAGGTGAATGTTTCAGATTGAGTGCGATCGAGATAAAAGTTTCTTGGATGAATTCTTTATACTAATTGTTTAGTAGTTATTCAAATAAGAATAAAGAAAATTGTAACAAGGCAGCACATAAGAATAGAGTAATGTCAACAAAACACACTGTGATGGTAGCAAAATTGTCTGCACTTAAAACAGCCACATACATGTGCACAAACATTGAGCATATAAGAGCGAGGTTAGACACAAAGCAAAGCAAAGAAATGTGCAAAAAATGTTGTACAGGTATGTATGTAAGAATAGAAAACGCAAACCGCACCATTGCAATACATGAAGACAAACACCCGATGGTGTGAAAATAAAATTCTAATAAATGAGATCCGACACTGTGGTAATAACTAGCAAATTTTTATTTCAAAGTTTAGTAAAAACACGATATTTGTCAACACAGTTTAGATTTTAAAGTCATTCTTGGGTCAATCAATCTCCTGGTGGGCCCGTTTCTTCTTCCCCCGAATGCTTCTCTTGGTGCGCTGCTTGGCGTATTTTTCATCTGGGGTTTCCCGCAGCAGCAACCAGCAGAAATCAGCCATCATAGTGGTGTTCCATCTTCCTTGGTACCTTCTCTCTGCGTCCTTGATGTCCTGGTGAAACCTTTCACCTTGTTCTTCACTGTACACCCCCAGGTTTTCGGGAAAGTAGTTCACATGGGAGTGCAAGAAATGGACTTTCAGGCTCATGTTACAGCCTTGTTTTTTGAAGGCATTGAGCATCCTGGCAACAATATCCTTATAGTTCTCATCCCGCCTGTTCCCCAAGAATTTGAGAACAACATCCTTGAAGGAATCCCAGGCTTCTTTTTCCTTCTCAGACATCGTTTCAGCGAATGCTCCATCTGAAATGAGTTTCCTTATATCAGGGCCAACAAACACTCCTTCCTTTAGCTTTGCTTCAGAAAGTCGGGGGAACTTTGAGCAAAGGTACCGAAAGCACTCACCATCTTTTGGAAGGGACTTGATGAATTGCTTAATGAGACCCAACTTAATGTGGAGAGGTGGTAATAGAATTTTATCACGAGGTACCAAGCTCTCATGAAGAACATTTTTCTCACCGGGTCTCAAATACTCCCGAATTGGCCAGTCTTTTTTCCCCCAGTGTAGGTCGCGGGCCCGGCTATCCCACAAGCAAAGGAAGCAGGGATATTTGGTGAAACCGGATTGCTGCCCTAATAGCATGGATAGAATTTTAAAGTCTCCACAAATCATCCACTTATGCTCATCATAACGAATCTTCTGAAGAATCAGGGCCAAATTCTCGTATTTTTCTTGAAGAATAACAGAGTGAGCAATAGGAACTGAAGCGAATGTGTTGCCATTATGAAGAAGAACACCTTTTATGCTGTCTTTTGACGAATCAATGAACAGCCGCCATTCAGCAGGATCATACTTGAGTTTAAACTTTTCCATCACTCCGTATATATCGTTGCAAAATACCAAATCTTCCTCTTTGCTGAAATACTTCAAAAATTGTGTCTCGCGGTTGCGGTACCAATAAAAAGTTGTTCCTGGTGACAATAGATTTTTCTGTTTAAGCCGAGAACCTAGCAGTTGGGCAGCATCTTTTGGGAGTCCTAAATCCCGGACTAAATCATTCAATTCAGCTTGAGAGAAAAGTTCAGGTTTCGGATCTGGTTCAGTTTCAAACTCGAAAGTACTGGACTCATTGGGAAAAGCCATCTGATGAGTCTCATCATGATCAGAACCGTCCACACAAATATGATCCAAAGATTTTGGTGGTTCAGGCACAGGTACTTCGTTGCTATGAGGCATAGGCCTAATTGCTGAGGGAAGGTTGGGGTAACTTATTACGTTCTTATTTTTTAAGTTGTATCCCTTCACAATGCAAGAGCAAAAATAGCAGTCACTGCTGTGGTCTCTTTGTTCATGCCACATCATAGGTATTCCGAAACGAAATGCTTGTTTTTTACCTTTCATCCATAAGCGTAGATCTTCCTCACATGTCTTGCACACTTTGTGAGGAGCCCACGGTTTGTCTTGATCGCCTAACTTCAAACCGAAATAGGCGAAATATACTTTTTTAATAAATGCAGAAATGTTCCTCTGCCGCTTTTTCACGGTATATTCCCCACAAATAAAACAAAAACTGTCCGGAGAGTTGACGCAACCTCTGGCTCTGTGAGCCATCACAAATACACAGCACTGCAAACTACAACTGTAGTGAACCACTTCGGAATAAAGCTGGATTACGACTGAGCAAACAAAAGGTAATAATTAACTTGCAAGAAACTGAAATTTGACAGGAACGTTCATGTCGCAACCACCGTGTTTGAGCGAGCGAATGAGGCGAGGCGAACAGGAAAGAACATGCGCCAGCGCGAGTACTGGATTTAGCCCCCGCCTCCCAATTGTCCTGTTAATGTATAAAATGAATACAAAACACTCTAAAATATCATGAGGGAGTGTTTCTAGTTAGTTAACCATTACAACCTCTATTTTGGGCCAAGAAAACAAACTGCAGTCGGCTAAAAAGAAATTATGTGAACATTCCTTATATGGGTAAGAAATCTAATTTTGCAAGAAAACGTGACGTGATGGAACATTTTGGCTATTTTTCCTGGATTCAGCACCCCAAAATCTATAGGAATCAGTTGCAAAACTGGAGGCAGTTTTTTGGTAGTGTACCTGTGTAATCCTTTTGTGTATTTGGCACTGATTCAGTATCTAATACACAGCAAGCATGGGCATGGTAGTCTTACGGTTTTTGTAGAAAGAAGGGGATGGGATTTGGGATTTAGATCACGCCTTGGTCAGCAGTAGTTCAAGGCAAGTTATATTCAGGTACATTAGTTATTTTCCTGTCCCTTGGAAGGCTTTTACAGTCTGAGTTTTTACCCAAGGCAAATTGCAGAAGTCTTTTTTTCTTCTTCATTTCTAATTCACTTTCTGCTGATACTTTCTTCTCAGGCATGCGGAATCACAGCTATATTCACTAAAAACTCACCAAAAAGGAAACAAAGCTGAACAGCCACCTTTACTTCCTAACATACTGCAAAAAGAAGAACATTCCTAAAGGACTTAGGATCAAATACCCTTTGGTGACAACGTACGACTCTGACCATGCAGAAAAAAATCTGCAAGCGTGCAAGCCACAAACTGAGAAACGAACTAATACATCGGCTCTACAAAAATGAGAAAACAATAAACGCTCAAAAAGAAGAAATCATAGAAGGGTTATGGACGCACATCCCTCACCTTGTGAACCAGCTGAAGAAAGAACGACAAGACTTTCAAAGTAAAAAACGACAGTCTGCTTAGAGGAAGAAGCAAAGAGAATTGAATTCTCTCATCCACAGCTACAGAGAAGACAACGTCTCATCTCTGACCACTAACACCAGTGGAAAGGACCAAATGATCAGATCACAATTTTGGACCCATCTGATGAATCTGAGCATCTAAATTCCAATATACCAGCATTATATGGCAGACAGCAAATCCACTACAGACAAACTCCTGCTGACCACAATGATGCAAATGCAACCAAAAGGGGATAACAAATCTCTACTACCAATTATCACAGCACCAGATCTCAATACTATCCAAGGGTCTTTCATTTTGCCCTTCTAATAAACTTGATGAAATTACATTATGTTCATATCTTGAAGAATAGCTTAGAAAACTCAGAATTAAAGTACATTTCCAATAATACTTCTAACAAATACAAAAGAGATAATACCTCCAAAAAAACGGACTTCCATACTAAACAAAAGAACACATATTTCATCCCATGAGAGGGACAAAACAGCAAATTAGACAACTACATGGAGAGTTTCAGATACCGAGTGAAATCACAACTCTCCAGCAAACAAAAGAAACTTCTGTACAACTTCTCTCCACTAGAAAGAACTGCCATAAGACACCTATAGAAGAACTAAGCCTGCCAATAAAGGAGGTTCTGTAATAATCATGAATACAAAAAGTACGTAGAAGGACAAAAACAGGTCTCAAACAGCACATACTACAAGCTACATCTACCTGAGAAATCCACACAGGAGTGCAGAAAGCAATTGAAAAATCTTATCAAAACATTTCCTAAGCCAATACAGTCATATCTGAAAAAACTCATAGCAGCCCATCCTTCTGTGGGCATTTTCTACATGCTACTGGAATTCCTGCCAGACCAATTATATCTGCTACTGACAACTCACATAGGAAACATTTGGACTTGCAGAAAGGATTTTCAAACCACTAGTACCAGGGGTCTCCAAATTCAGTCCTGGAGGGCCGTAATCCCGTCAGGTTTTCAGGATATCCCTAATGAATATGCATGAGATATATTTGAATACAATGGGGGCAGTGCATGCAAATTTATCTCATGCATATTCATTAGGGACATCCTGAAACCCCAATGGGATTGTGGCCCTCCAGGATTGGATTTCGAGACCCCTGCATTAGTACATAGAAGAAGCAGCTCCATACCAAACACCACAGACCTTTTTGAACAAGCTAAAAGACATTGAACTACCACCGCCTGGTACTCTCCTGGTCACAATGGATGTGGAATCACTATACAGCAACATTCCACATACAGATGGTATAAATGCATATGACAAATTTCTTAGGGCATCTCCCATGGACCACCAATATATACCAGAAACAGTTACAAAATTGATTGAATTTATTCTAACTCACAGCTATTTCAGCTTCAATAAGGACGTCTATATACAAATCATGCGCATAGCCATGGGTACAAAGATGGGCCCCCCCACTATGCCAACAACTTCATGGCAGAAATGGAAAATATTTTTGAAGGAATATCCTACTAAACCCTTCAAATATTACTGGTACATCAATGACATTTTTATCATTTGGTGTAAGAGAGAGAAGTCTCTCAAACAATTCCACAGATCTTATAACACATGCCATCCTTCAATTGGATACAAAATTGACTACTGCACAGAAAAAGTTAACTTCCTGGACACCACAGTTTCCATCAACAGTTGCAATCTGCAGAAATCCTTTTACAAGAAACCATCCGACAGATGCAGCTACCTTCACAATTCTAGTTTTTACCCCATACATACAAACAATGGCATCATACATGGCCAAGCAACATGGTATCACCGCCAGGACCAGTCCATCCACTAGGCGAGCTAGGCGGGCCACCTAGGGCAGTGGCCCAGGTGGGCGGTAACAGCAGCACACATGACTGGCTGTACTGCCCCCCCCCCCCCCCAGTTGCCACTGATTCTGTTTGGGGGAGGCGGGCAGCTGCAGAAGCAGTATTTCCAAAAGAGACTGCTTTTTGCCACCCCTTTCTTGCCATGAAAGACATGGCCTGCCATGGACAAGAAAGCAGCGGCAAAAAGCCGCCACATTTTGAAATACTGCCACTGCCCGCCTCCTCCTCCCAAGACAGAATCGGCAGCAGCTGGTGGGGGGATGGCAAGGCCAGGGTTTCTGCCTATGGCGGCAGAAACCTTTGGGCTGGCCCTGATCACCGTATATGCTCTGACCCAAAAGACAGGGACAAACACCTCCAAAACCTGGCTGAATTCTTCAAACAAAAAGATTACCATTACAAAATCATCTCCAAGAATATTGCCACTTCACTCAAAACACCCAGAGACAATTTACAACAATACAGAGAAAAGACACCCTCTAAGAGACTCCCCCTTAGAGTGACATACCACCCAGAGCTGGAAAAACATAAAAGAATTACAACCGCTGTTCTAGGAAGACAAATTACTAAGAGAGATATTCCCTGATGAACCAATATTGGCTTTTCGGCAGCCGCCTAATTTGAAACAAAAATTAGTGAAAAGTAGACTCCTAATAGGGGCCCAACAAGGTGAAAATGGCACAAACCCTTGCAATATTCCAAGCTGCAGATTATGCAAACACATATGACAGGACCCACAATCACCCACATGGGAAAGACATTCAACATAAGGGAATCCTAAACATGCTGCTCCTCCAATGTAGTTTATAGGATTCAATGCAGGAAATGTACAAAGGGCTGCTACATTGTAGAGACAAGCTAAATGTTAAAAACAAGGATGAATGCTCACAGACATCTAATTATGCAAACAAAAACAGACCATGGTGTGAATTCAGCCACTCCAACATCTGCTATTGGTCTGCACTTCAAAGTGCAAGGGCACAACATTGACGACTTTATGGTAATTGTCTCGAGGGGAAGATTTAAATCTATCCAGGGCCATAAAACAAGTGAAATGAAGATGATAACATATTTTAAATCTGACCAGAAAGAACCCAATAAGGACAATGGTTTCCTATTGCATTGTTGTTAAATTAAGTGCTGTCGTGTCAACTCCTGGCGACCCTATGGATAGTTGACCTAAACCTTTTACGGTCTTCAGAGTGGTATCCATAGCTGCTGTTATTGTATCAATCCATCTCATTGCCGGCCTTCCTCTTTTACGGCGACCTTCTACGTTGCCAAGTATTATGTCTTTCTCCAAAGATCTCTCTCTTCGCATGATGTGTCCAAAGTATGAACATCGAAGTCTTGTCATCTGAGCTTCTAAGGAAAGCTAAGGTTTGATCTCCTCTAGTACTGACTGGTTTGTTCTTTGGGCAGTCCATAATATACACAATACTCATCGCCAACATCATAATTCAAAGGCATTAATATTCTTCTTTTTCATTGTCCAACCTTCGCATCCATATGACGTTATTGAAAACACCATGGCCTGGACAAGTCAAATCTTTGAATGGAGAGAGACATCTCTGCTCTTGAGAATCTTATCTAGGTCCTTCATAGCCATTCTACCAACAGCAATACGTTGTTGAATTTCTTGACTCCTAGTCAAGAAAGATTTTTTTCAAGTACATTCATAGCAAAAAACCTCTGAGAGAGTCAGTTGGACCATTAGATGACAGAGGAGTTAAAGGGGTACTAAGAGGTGACAAGGCGATAGCGGAGAGACTGAATGAATTCTTTGCTTCGGTCTTTACTGAGGAAGATGTAGGGATGTTACCCATGACTGAAGTGGTATTTAAAGGTGCGGAAGACTTGAAGGAAATATCGATACATCGGGAAGATGTATTACAACTATTAAACTGAAGAGTAGCAAATCACCTGGGCTGGATGGTATACATCCAAGGGTGTTGAAAGAACTGAAATATGAGATTGCAGACCTGCTATTAGTAATCTGTGAACTATCATTAAAATCATCTCTAATACCTGAAGATTGGCGGATCGCCAATGTAACACCAATTTTTAAAAAGTGTTCAAGGGGTGATCCGGGAAACTACAGACCGGTGAGCCTGACGTCAGTACCGAGAAAAATGGTAGAAACCATCATAAAGAATAAAATTACTCAGCATGTAGATAGTCATGGCCTAATGGGAGACAGCCAACATGGCTTTAGACAAGGAAGATCTTGTCTTACTAATCTGTTATGTTTTTTTGAAAGTGTGAATAAACAGGTGGACTAAGGTGAGTCGGTTGATATAGTGTATCTGGACTTTCAGAAAGCCTTTGACAAGGTCCCTCATCAGAGACTTTTGGCAAAGCTAAAGAGTCATGGGATAGGAGGCAGTGTACTACTGTGGATCAAGAACTGGTTAAAAGATAGAAAGCAGAGGGTAGGGCTAAATGGCCAATTTTCCCAATGGAGAAAGGAGAATATTGGTGTACCCCAAGGATCTGTGCTGGGTCCGCTGCTTTTTGACATATTCATAAATGACCTGGAAAGTGGAAAAACGAGTGAGGTTATCAAATTTGCAGATGACACAAAACTATTTAAAGTTGTTAAAACCCAAGAGGATTGTGGAAAATTGCAAGAGGATCTTGATAAATTGGAAGACTGGGCATCAAAATGGCAGATGAAATTTAATGTGGACAAGTGCAAAGTTATGCACCTAGGGAAGAACAACCCAAACTATGGTTACACGATGCAAGGTTCCACATTAGGAACCACCACCCAGGAAAAAGATTTAGGCGTCATTGTGGATAACATGTTAAAACCCAGTGTGCAGCGGCAGCCAAAAGAGCAAACAGAATGCTAGGTATCATAAGGAAAGGAATGGAAAATAAAACAAAAGATATTATAATGCCTCTATACCGTTCCATGGTGAGACCGCACCTTGAATATTGTGTGCAATTCTGGTCACTGTATCTTAAAAAGGATATAGCATTATTAGAAAAGGTTCAGAGAAGAGCCACCAAAATGGTAAAGGGGATGGAAGGATACTCCTATGAAGAAAGGCTAAAAAGGTTAGGGCTCTTTAACCTGGAAAAGAGACGGCTGAGGGGAGATATGATAGAAGTCTATAAATTAATGAACGGAGTGGAATGGGTAAACGTAGATCGACTGTTTACGTTATCAGAATATAGGAAGACTAGGGGACATGCAATGAAGCTACAGGGTAAACTATTTAAGACTAATAAAAGAAAATATTTTTTCACTCAACGTGTAATCAAACTCTGGAATTTGTTACCGGAGGATGTAGTAAAGGCTGTTAGTGTAGCTGGGTTTTAAAAAAGGTTTGGACAAGTTCCTGGAGGAAAGGTCCATAAACCATTATTAAGAAGGGACCCAGGATATCAATGCTTGACCTAGTACAAGCACTGCAGAACCTGTGTCTTTTGGGGAAACTGTTAGGTACGTATGACCTAGATTGGCCACTGTTGGAAACAGGATACTGGGCTTGATGGACCTTGATCTGACCCAGTATGGCATATCTTATGTTCTTATGTTCTAGTCCTTTCTTTATTGATTGTTGATACAAGTAAGTTAAAGTTGTCAACTAGTTCAATTTCTTCTCCATCAGCAATGAACTTATTGATTTTGCCAGTTGTCAGGATCTTTGTCTTCTTAAACGTTAAGGTACAGACCCATTTTAAGAATATGTTCCTTGATCATGAGAAGCAAATGTTTCAGATCATCTTCACTTTCAGCCAGTAATGTGGTATCATCAGCATAGCTAAGGTTGTTGATGAATCTTTTCTTCACACTTTGGTTGTCTTCATACAGTCCTGCTTCTCTGATGATTTGTTCTGCATATAAATTAAAGAGGTGGGGGGAAGGTATGCAGCCTTGTCATGCACCTTTGCTGATTTTAAACCATTCTGTTTCTCCTAGTTCCATTTGAACTGTTGCTTCTTCATCAATGTAGAGGTTGTGCAAGAGAACTATCAGGTGTTCTGGTATACCCATGCTTCTTAATGTGACCCAGAATTTCTCATGGTTTACACAGTCAAAAGCCTTGCTGTAGTCAATAAAACACATATGGATATCCTTTTGGTATTCTTTGGACTTTTCTAGGATCCATCTCACATCTGCGATGAGGTCTCTTGTTCCTTGCTCTTTCCCGAACCCTGCTTGCACTTCAGCCAGTTCTCATTCCAGGTATGGTTGTAGTCTCTGCTGAATGATCTTGAGCAGAATCTTGCTGGTATGTGGGATCAGAGCGATTGTGCAATAATTTCTACAGTCTGTCAGGTCACTTTTCTTCACTATTGGTATAAACACAGTTCTTTTCCAGTCAGTTGGCCATGAATTTGTCTTCCAAATTTCCTGGCAAAGTCTTGTAAGTATGGTAACAGCTTCATCCGATTGTTGTAATACTTCAATGGGAATGCCATCAATGCCCAGTGCTTTGTTCTTTGATAAGGCTTTCAATGCTGCTTTGACTTCATCTTTCATCATCAGTGGTTCCTGATCATAAGGTACAGGTTGAAACGGCAGTTGGTCCTCTTGATCTTTATGGTATGATGACTCTGTATATTCTTTCCAACTTTTCTTGTCCTTCTTAGCATCATTCAACATGGATCCTTGAGCATCTTGTAGCATTCCATTCCGAGGCTGGATATTTTTCTTTAAGTCTCATAGCTTTAGAAAATAAGATCTTGTTCTTCCTGTAAGTTTCTGATTCTATTTCCTTGCATGTGTCATTATAGTACTTCTTTTTGTCTTGTCTTGCTGCATGTTGGAAATCTCTGATCACCAATAGAGGAGTGGAGGAGTAGTCTAATGGTTAGAGCACTGGCTTGGCAACCAGGGTTTGATTCCCACTAGTACTCCTTGTGGCCTGGCAATCTACTTCTGGTCACACTGCCAAGAAAACTCAGGAGCTGCTGTGTCACCAGGAGTCCGTATTGACTCAAAAGGCACACATTGTTTGTTTTTCATCACCAATAGGACTCAACAAATACGAGGGTTGCTCAGAAAGTAATGCCCCACATGTTTTTTCTCAGTCCAGAATGAAGACAGAGGTGTGAAATTGAAAGGGTAGTAACTTGGAACGTCAAAGGACCCATGTGTGTAATTTTACCATCATCCAACAAATAGCGAGGCAGTAGTGATCCTTCAAATGGCATCTGTGAGTGATACACGGTACAAACAACGAGCTGTAATTGAATTCTTGGTGGAGGAGAAAGAAAGTCCTGCCTCAGCCACCAGTCCAGATCGGCGCATCACGAGTCGGGAATTGTCCGTACAGCTTTCCATCAGTAGAAGTAGTGCAATGGCAATTATTGACTCTTTGGGATATTCAAATGTGTGTGCAAGATCGGTTGTGAGACTTCGCGGAACCCAACACAAACGCCAAAGGAAAGACATCTGCTATGATTTGTTGGAGTGTTTTGAAACTGAGGGGGATGCCTTTATCCCAAAGAGTCAATAATTGCCATTGCACTACCTCCACTGATGGAAAGCTGTACAGACAATTCCCGACTCATGATGCGCCGATCCACACGAATAATGTCATCAGCACGCTGCAACTTGTCTGGACTGGTGGCTGAGGCAGGATGCCCAGACTGCAGCCGATCTTCCAGTTCCATTTTACCACTTCCTGAAGCCTTTACTCTCTTCACCCATCATCCAACGGTGCTCCTATCTACCGCAGAACTTCCATAAACAGCACACAACCGTTTGTGAATGTTTCTCACACTTTCTTTCTCCTCCATCAAGAATTCAATTATAGCTCGTTGTTTGTACCGTGTGTCACTCACAGACGCCATTTGAAGGATCACTACCGCCTCGCTATTTGTTGGACGACTGTAAAATTACACATATGTGTCCTTTGAAGTTACAAGTTACTACCCTTTCAATTTCACACCTCTATCTTCATTCTGGACTGAGAAAAAAACATGTGGGGCATTACTTTCTGAGCAACCCTCGTACATGTACTTTCTGTCACATTATAAACTCTATAACAGCTTGGTCACTCTCTGATCAACCATCCTTCCCCCTCCCCTCCATGTAATGCTATATACAAACAATACAATGTGTGCCTTTGAGTCAATGCTGACCCACAGCTCCTGGCTTTCTTGGAAGCAGATTACCAGGCCTTTCTTCTAAGGCAATGGATGGTTATGTGATTTGCCCAAGGCCACAAGGAGTATTAGTGGGAACTGAACACTGGTCTTTTGATTCCTAAGTCAGTGCTCTAACCACTAGACCAGGGGTGGGCAATTCTGGTCCTGGTGGATTGCAGACCAGTAAAGTTTTCATGATGTCCCTAATGAATATTCATGGACCTGTTTCCATACAATGGAAGGCAGTGGATGCAAATAGATCTCATGAATATTCATTAGGGACATCATGAAAACCTGATTGGGTTGCGGCCCTCCAGGATCGGAATGGCCCACCCCTGCACTAGGCTAATGCTATATAGCAGGCATGTCCAGCTTCAAACAGGTTGTGATCTACTTTTTCCAGCCAAAAGTGCCGGTGATCTACCACCATGAAAATTAAGTTTTAAATTAGTTTCAAATTAAATTTTAATCCAATAAAGTTGGAGGATTCCCCCCCCCCCCATTTTTAATGAACCTTCTGTCATTTACTTGGATGTGATCAGCTCTTAAGCAAATTAAGCAAAAACAAAACAGAGAGACAAAGATCCAATAAGAACTGCGAGGGGAAATGGAAAGTATATTTTTTCCTTAAAGTTTTATTGAGTAATAACTTTCTTTAACTGTCTTAATAACTTTCTTTAACTTTTATTGAGTAATTTGTGTTAAATTTAGGTCGAGTATTGATCCAGGCTGATCTTGCACAATCTTTAATATTTCGCTCTTGCTCATTAGTGAGACGTCTGAGCCTGCATTTCATCCACCAGCTTTTTGAAGTTGGGTGAATATTGCGTGAGGGCCAGTCTCAGGGAATCCTGAAGATGTTCATCTGTCATGTTGGAACGTTGTGTACTCTGTCATTTTCAGATGAAACATGCAGATTCACACAAGTTGAACCGAAACAGGAGTGTACAACTTCACTGCATCTTCTCAAGTTGGGAAATTTGTCTCTAGGCACTAGCTTCCAAAACGATTCTTGCTCAGCACAGCTCTTGAGAAAAATTTCATTTTTAAGGGTTCATATTTCATTTTCAAGAGATGGCTTGTTCAATGAGTAATCTTTACTGATAGCAGCTGCAGTTTCTATAATGTCCACATCTACTTTGAATGGGTATGACAAGTACTCCACAACTGTTCCAATTTTTTGGAAGTCACAGAATCTATTTTCGAATCCCTGGATAACAGAAAAAGATTTCTGTCACATACTTCTCATTCTGAAAAACAAAATTTGGATATTGTCCCAGATGGTCCTGCGTATTAGGAAAATGATCAAAAGTGTTGTTTGCAAGGCTAGTCATCATTAGCTCAAATTTGCTCTTGTAGGATGAAACTGTACTCATCATCTCACCAATGCATTTGTTTTTACCTTGTAGTTCAAGGTTCATATCACTTAGTTCGCCTATAAAGTCAGCAAGAAATGCCAGATCACATAACCACTCCTCATCTTCCAACTCTGCTTGGTCATCTCCCCTCTCCTTCAAAAAACTTCTTATTTCATTTAGCAAATCACGAAATCTTTGCAGGAATTTGTGCCTACTTAGCCACCTTACATCTGTGTGCAAAATGATTTCTGCTGCCCCTTCATCAAGAGTAAGATTGAAAAGCCGTCTTTGAAATGATCTTCCACGAACTGAATTTACAATTTTGAAAGTGATGTCCATGACAGTCTTTGTATTGAGTCTCTTGCTTGCCAGAACTTGCTGATGAATGATGCAGAGGTAAGAAAAGAAATCTGGGAAGTTGTCATGCTGTCTACAGAGGGTTATGAAACCATTAACCTCACCTGTCATTGCTCTTGCTCCATCAGTAGTGATGGAAACAAGTCAATGCAATGGAAGATTACACTTTGTCACAAAAGAATGGAAAGAACTAAATATTTCCTGACTGGCAGTTCTCCCTTTTAAAGAAATCATTCCAAGTAGTTCTTCTTTAACACTGAAGTCTTCAAAAACCATCCGGATAAAGACTAGTAACTGGGCTATGTCTCTTATGTCTGCAGATTCATCCAGTTGGAGTGAGAAAGCAACACAATTTGAAATATCCTCCAACAATTGTTCAGTTGTGTCTCCACACATCTTTTCTATTTGCCGCACGATGGTGTTTCTTGACAATTGTACATCTTGAATAGCAGCTATGATCTCTTTCTTATTTTCAAATCCTTCAAAAAGATTGTCAGCTGCTTCAAGAAAACAGTCTTTTACAAATTCCCCTTCAGTGAAAGGTTCGCATTTCTTTACGATCAGGTTGCTGACCTTGAAGGATGCCATGGTTGCATTGACCGAATGTGACCTTGGCTTCACCATCAACTGTTGCTGAGTAGCCAATTTCGATTTAAGTTCGTTGAGCTTCAATTTACGAACTTCACTTTTGGGTGGAAAATCAGCATCAAACTTATTGCTATGCAGAGCCTTATAATGACGTTCCAGATTACCCTTTTTGGGGAAGGATATTGGGGCGTTACAAATTAGACAACAACACTTGTCTTTCACCATGATGAAGAAGTAGTCCATTTCCCATTCATCATGAAAATGGTAGGTTTTGCTCTTCTTTGGAACACTCATCTTCGTTATACTGGGGTGGCTGTCACTGTCCCAAAGGATTAAAGATCAACAGGAACTGAAGACCTCTGGATGGACTGGAGATGCCAAAACCACACATGCAGTTCTAAAAGTAAAAATAAGAATTCATCATACTGGCACCAATAATCAAATACCACCAAACAATCATCAAAAAAACCTCAAACACCTGTCCAGCAAACCAGATAAAATCAAATACTGCCAAACAAGTTCAGATACCACCACACGTGATTTAATAAATTCTGCACACAATGTAGAAGCAACGCAAAGAGAAGGCAAAATAAAATTGCAGTCTAGAATCAACGCAAAGGCTAGGCAAAATAAAATTGCAGAGGCAAGCAAAAGTCACAGTGGATTGAACCAATTCAAAGGCAAGGATTAGGCAAGTTAGAACAAAATTGGAAAAGCCAGCCAAAATCACCAAATTCTTGACACTTTATTGTGTCTGCCCGAAAACGTTTAATGAAAGCGAACTATAAAGGGACCAATGACCAGCACATGACACAACCCATACAGTAAGTGTATTCAGGTAAAGCCCAGGTGATTGGATTTTGCCTGGTATACTGTATAACACACTTCTAAGGGATTATGGGGTGGGGGCAGGAATGGGTGATTCTGAGAGGCAGGAGACCAGGTATGACGCCAGGCCTGTGGTGTCTTATTGCAGGGCGTGGGCAGCGGCCCCCTGGTGTACCCACGAACTATTGGCACGAAAACAACAAGCACCTCCAATACACCCACAGGCAAGATTCCCGCAGGCAGGGAAAAAAGACAGGCAAAGGATCTGCAGCAGCGGCAAGTCCTCGGCAGACGACCTGCTGGCATGAGCTCTCTCCTAACGATGGGGCGAGCTGCTGGAGAGATGGAGCCAAGTGGGGCTGGCAATCTACCTCTGACCCCTCCGCGATCTACAGGTAGATTGCGATCTACCTATTGGGCATGCCTGCTATATAGAGTACCATATATATATTTTAGTATCAATATCTGTTGCTCATACTGTCTTGACTTGAAGAAGAAGTTTTTACCTTCAAAAACTAGTCTACAAATATGATTGTTAGTCCAATAAAAAAGTATCGCCTTTTTTCCCTTTCTATTTAACTATAACAATAGTCATTACAGAGCTTGGACCAAGAGTGCTCATTCTGTGTTACTCAAGTGACTCATTCATAGATCCAGTTCTCTTGTTCTGGAGGTGATGTTCCTCCATTGGGTTTCCACCCATTGAGACAAAATGAGAGGAATGCCTTTTCTCTATGCATTGTCATCTTCAGACCTGCCCTTCCTGCCATTGATGTTCTTGCTCTATCAAACAATGGGTTAAAGGAGGCAAGGTTGTAGTATAGTGATGCTATTTCAGTAGGAAAAAAGACATGGAAAGGGCCTCTTACTAACATGAATTATGCAGTTAAGGCTAACAGCATGTGCTAAGTCCTACATTAACACATGACTATGCTAACAGTTTAACCTGATGGCTTGACACTTAGCACGGCATAATTCCCATGTTACCTACATAGTGTGACATGGGGCAAATAATGGACATGGGTCAGTTAACACAGTGTAATCTACAACAGATAGTGCATAACATTTAACACCTCAGTAAGTGGCATTAAGTGCATGTGTGGTATCTACGGTGCAGTTAACACACACTAGGAGGGTTATTTTAGAAGCCTTTTTCCTGATTTACACATGGAAAATCCAGCATTTACATGTGGAAATGACAAACAAGTGGAAATGGTGATTTTAGAAAGAATGAAATTTACACATGGATGCCTATAATAAATATATAAAAATTGCAAGAGGGCAGTGTTAGGGTGTGGCCTGGGCAGGTCAAATATCTATACATGTATTCGCCATTTCATATAGGGAATGCACATGTATGACCGAAAGTGTCCACACCAGGATTTATACCTGCTCCCTAGCACATATGAGTTTTAAAAGATATCTCGATTCACCTAGCCCTTTACAGGAAGGACTAAGGGGGGTACCCCCATTGTTTAATTTCCCTTCCAAATTTAAATGAGGTAAAGATATAAGGGCCTGTAGTTAATGAGTGGCATTTCTACATTTAGGCTTGCAAAATGGCTCCCAAACACATGCAAGTACAGACAGTAACATGTGTGAGCTGCAAAATGCAACCTGCATGTGTGTCGGCTCTTAGGTTCCTGCGTTCCTTTGCTGATTTTTTACATATGTAGGTTTGTAAAATGGCTTCTCCTGCTCTATGTGGATGTGTATCTATGTGCACTTCTGCACTCCCTTAGAGATATTTTAGAAAGGGCTCCATGTGTGGCACAGCCTTTTCTAAAATACTGCTGGGATTGCATATATCTCGACCCAGACATCTCAATTCCGATCGCCATGTACTATTTATAATATGCTGTTAGATACATTTTTTTCTGCATGGGAAATGCTGAGAGTGCCCCAACACTTAACACAGAGGCTTTGTGGTTACCACACTGTTACAGCGAAATTTTACTACACTTTAGTGTGAAATGTTGCCATCTTAAATGGACACCTAAAACATTGGAGAATTTTCCCATAATTCAGATCTTGGCCATTGCATAAAGCAGAGATCTGCTGGAAATAGATGTCTAAAGGATGGGAGCAGCTTGATTGGTTATGGAAAATTGCTAAATGGCCTCTAGTGACTCCTGAAGGCGCTTATTGAAAAGAATATCCCTGAATTTGGTTTTCCCGTCTGTTTGTCAAAAAATGCTAAATACTGCGGGCCCAATTTTGAGTTGAGCTGGTTATGCGCTGCTACACCATTCCCACCCACCTCTAATCTGTATGTTCAATGCCAAGGTCATATGCGGCCCTGGTATTGAATATCTGGGATCACCACACATGCCCCAGAGCAGCAGAATCTAATTGTGTAGCAACAATATTACACCACTGTCTGGTTAGCTCCAGGTAAAACTGGGCCAGCTTTTGATTTGCCTAGTTTTACCCGTAGGTCAGTAACCGGGTAGTGGTGCAATATCACTGCTACCCAGTTAGTGACTGTTGCCACCCCGGAACGCCTTTCGAATATCGGGCACTGCATGTTTTCATTTGAAACATTTATGAAAGTACTACATTCGACATCTGCATATCCCTCCAATGAGTTTGAACCATATTCCAATTGGATTTCAAAAGCATTATAGTAAATGTTTTTGGGAATAAAAATGAAATGCTTCTCAGACCTATTTGAAAGAACCTCAATGGAGGACTTTTATAATGATGTATAATGGTAAAATGCTTAGTACATCATCCTAGAGAATCTATTCTTTCCCATCACCTTATAACCAGAAGGAATGGCAATATATGTTGTTTATAAATAAATATTCTACTTCCAGCCACAGCAGTTTCACTCTACTTTAAATAAATAGCATTTTAGCCAACAAAAACCAGGAAAATGTTAGGAAGTCCACTAAAAAGTCCAGTTGTGTAGTGGAACCATGCAGCTCCTGACAACTGGCTTTTGCCCATTTCTTAGTTTCCTTTTTCCCTTCAGAAATGCTTCTGGTTATTCTACCCACAGTTAGTGCCTCAGTTTCTACGTGCTAACAAATGGCATTCCAATGACCTTGAGAAAGAAAAGGTTTTCAGATTTGGATACCTGTGATTTGTTTAACTACTATAATTGAAAAAACTAACTGAACCACAGCCACAAACAACAACGTGTTGCTAATAATCTTGATAAATAAGATTCAGCCCTCATTTGCAGAAGTAATCTTGTAGAATAGGTGATAAGGGTAACCTAATGTGCGTCATGTACTTTAACAGGCAAGCATGCTGTGAACATGTGGATACTGTATCAGCCATAATATCAAGACTCTCCCAGTTCCCTCTTCCCAGGTGACTTACTTGAATGATGTTGTCCCAAACTGGAACGATACCTGCAGAAGAATATTGTGCAAGCAAAATCTTTTGTAAAAGTGATGTATGATGTTTCCCCTTAACATACTGCATTTAGAAATTAAGCACAACGCTCCATAGTAGGAATCCGGGCAGAAATTCTTTTTGATCCCTTTATGGGTCATTTTTGGACTTTTTCCCCCAGTTGTTGGACATTTTTATGGTTTGATACACACATTTGTTTAAATAAAAATGTCAACTTGCATTACAACTTTCCACGCACATTAATTCATGGGCTAGCATGCATTAAATTGATTTTGCATACGCCAAATTGTTGAAGGCATGCTAACTGCTGAATGCACCCCTGCTCCACAGCCATGTTTGTGAAGAGTTTTGCTTCCATAATGAATCTGTTTAATTTTTTTTCCATTCCAGAGCTTGTAGGAAATTTGCTTGAGCAAAAAAGATGTGCTATTTCAAAACTGTGCCAGCTAACTCACTTGGGGGAGTGAGGGGTCCCTACATTTTTGGAACTTATGTCTGGCACGGTATGTACCCTTTTCTCTATTTGCCTCTTATTCCTCTGTAGAAGAGCGCAGATCTCAGTACATGCTAAATGCCTCTTTCTCTCGGCTCAAAAGAAGCTCCTACGTCTGTGATGGCCAATTGCAACTGCTCTGCAGATTCCTCTCTTTTTTATATTTACTGACTTGTGAGCTGCTTGGGGACAAGGGTGGAAAGCTCCATAGAGTGTAAAATTGTTTATAATAGTGTGGCCTTTGAACCATGCGTTTGACATACTCAGCAGTGATAAACTCTGAGCCAGCAGACTGTTTCTGCTTTCAAGGACATTTTCAAAATATTTATCCTTTCTTTTTTTTTTTTTACTGTGCCAGTCAGTAGGAATAATGAGCTTGAGGCGGGGGGTGGAGATATAGACCGCTATCACAATTTTGTTGCGTTAAATGGCCTCACATCTGTGCATAATTTTCCACATTTCCCATGACAAACTTTCAGGGAAAATGTTTTCGTATTTGCAGTCCACATTCTGAAGCATGAAAGTAAATTCATGTGTTCACTTCACAGGCAAACAGTGAAAAGAGAGGGAGTACTGAAACTCTTAATCCAAATATCCCAAGACTGCATGATCTGCAGTTCCACTATTAACATGATACAGGATGCACATCCCTCTGTCCTTGCAGGCAGGAAGCTAGAGCCCTGACTTTGGTGCGCTGATTTCTGCCTTATAGAAACATAGAAATATGACGACAGAAAAAGACCACATGGCCTATCTAGTCTGTCCTTCCATATCAACAACTAAAACAGTCCCCTTTTTTCCTTTAGAGATCCTCTGTGTTGGTCCCATGCTTTTTTAAATTCAGTTACTGTCCTCATTTCTACCACCTCCACTGGGAGACTATTCCACGGATCCACCACTCTTTCCGTAAAGAAATATTTCCGCATATCACTCCTGAATCTATCTCCCTTCACCCTCATCCCATGTCCCCTTGTAGCAGAACTTGCTCTCAATTGAAAGAGGCTCTCTCCCTGAACATTTGTGCCATGGAGGTATTTAAACATCTCAATCATATCACTTCTATCCCGCCTTTCTCTAAGATGTACATATTAAGATCCTTAAGTCTGTCCTCATATGCTTTATAATGAAGACCACTAATCATTTTAGTAGCTACCCTCTGCACCGACTCCATCCTGTTCACATCCTTTTGAAGGTGCGGTCTCCAGAATTGCACACTATACTCCAAATGAGGTCGCACCAAAGACTTATACAGAGGCATTATCACCTCCTTTTTTCTGCTAGCCATTCCTCTCTGTATGCACCCAAGCATCCTTCTAGCTTTTCCTGTCGCCTTTTCTACCTGTTTAGCTACTTTAAGATCATCAGACACAACCACGCCTAGGTTCCGCTCTTCTTTAGTGGACAAAAGTACTTCACTCCCTATATTATATTGCTCCCTTGGATTGCTGCAGCCCAAATGCATGACCTTACATTTTTTAACATTAAATCCCAGCTGCCAGATTCTAGACCATTCTTCAAGCTTAGCTAGATCCCTCCTCATGTTATCTACACCTTCCTGGGTGTCTACTCTATTGCAGATTTTGGTATCATCCGCAAAGAGGCAAACCTTACCCGACAGCCCTTCTGCTATATCACTAACAAAGATGTTAAAAAGAATCAGACCAAGGACAGATCCCTGGGGCCACTGTTCCCTCTAAGCTGTGCGCGCGCACACACCTCGCCGAGCGAGCGCACATACTTTACAACAGAGCGCACAAAAATTACGGTTCTGATTATGATAGAAAACAACACAGACGTCTTCAAATTTAAAAGTTGTTGTGTATTTATGGTTTTCACAAGTTCTACAATATTTTCTAGTGCAATCAATGTGGAGTACATACTGTATTCTGACGTGTAGTCAAATTTAAAGTATATAACTCAGAGTGTCATTATGTGGCGCACAAAAATTTAACCTTCCTTCAAAAGCTGCACAGCTGATATTTTATGCGCACACAGCCTACAGAAAATTAGAAGGAACATTGCCTGGGGCACACCACTGGTAACATCCTTCTCCTCAGAGTGAGCTCCATTAATCTGTACTCTTTGTCGCCTCCCACCCAACTAATTTCTAACCCAAGCAGTAACTTTAGGGTCCATCCCTAGGGTGCTCAGTTTGTTTATAAGTCGCCTGTGAGGAACAGTGTCAAATGCTTTACTGAAATCTAAATACACCACATCTAGGGCTCTCCCTCGGTCCAACTCCCTGGTCACCCAGTCAAAGAAATCGATCAGATTTGTCTGACAAGACCTGCCTCTAGTGAATCCATGCTGCCTCAGATCCTGTAATCTGCTGGACTCCAGAAACCTCACTATTTTCTCTTTCAGCAGCATTTTATTTATTTATCTACATTCTCTTATATACCGTGCTATTCTGCATCAGTGCAGTTTACATTGAACAAACTGAAATTACATTGAACAGGGCATTTTAACTTGGAGATAAGTATTTTACAGGGAACATGGGCTATGGAGGGTTAAGTGGCTTGCCCAAGACCACAAGGAGCACCTGTGGGACTTGAAACCCCAGTCCTTCTGGCCCAAGGTTGTTGTCCTCTAGTGGGATTTGAACCCCCGACCTTCCGGCCTGACGTACCTTGCCCCAACCACTAGGCCACTCCTCCACTTCCAATAATTTACTCACCACCAAAGTTAAACTAACCGGCCTGTAGTTTTCAACCACTTCCTTACTTCCGCTTTTGTGTAAAGGCACCACATGAGCCTCTCTCCAGTCCTTTCGCACCACTCCCGACTCCAATGAGGCATTGAAAAGGTCAGTCAGTGGAGCTGCTAGAACGTCCCCAAATTCCCTCAGTATTCTAGGGTGTATCCCATCTGGTCCCATCGCTTTGTCTACTTTAAGTTGAGCTAGTGTCTCATGAACACAGTCTTCTGAAAATTGTTCAAGATGTCCCTCGCTTCTGTTCCTGTTTGTGGGTGTTTTCTGAGGTCTTGCTCCTGGTTCTTCATCTGTGAACACAGAACAGAAATATTTGTTAAGCAATTCCGTTTTATCCTTATCAGCTTCTACATATTCCTCCCCTGCACTCTTGAGTCCGACAATACCACTTTTGCCCTTCCTCTCCTCACTAATATATCTGAAAAATGTCTTATTCCCCCATTTTATTGCATTGGCTATTTCCTCCGCGTTTTGAATCTTTGCCTTCCTGACTACTTTGCTAGCTTCTCTAAGTTTTTCCAAATACAGATGTCTGTCTTCCTCTGTCTGTGATCTCTTGTATTTCATGAAGGCCTCCCTCTTTTTCTTCACTTTTTCAGCTACTTCTTTCAAAAACCATAGCAGTCTCCTTTTCCTTTTACCTTTATTTACCATTTTAACAAAAAGGTTGGTTGCCCTTAAAATATCCCCTTTCAGTTTTGCCCACTGTTTTTCTACATCCCCCAGTTGTTCCCATCCCACTAACGACTCCCTGAGGTATTGGCCCATCTTCGCAAAGTTAGTCTTCCTAAAGTCTAAGATCCTCACCTTTGAATGGATTCTAACAGCCCTAGTCCCATTACTGAACCACACCATCTGGTGATCACTTGGATGCAAAATGATCTCCCACTACAACATCAGAAACACTTTCACCATTGGTATGCATCAAGTCCAGTATGGCCCCTTCACGTGTGGAGTCTGTTACCAATTGCCTGAATAGTTCTCCCTGTAGAGAATCCAGGATCTCCTTACTTCTAGATGATACTGCAGCAGGAATGTGCCAATCATCATCTGGCATATTGGAATCCCCTATCAGTAGCACTTCCCCATTCCTAGCAATGCTGCGAATGTCTTCAATTAACTCTCTGTCCACCTCTTCCTCTTGTGAGGGAGGTCTGTATAATCCCACCAATGAAAATATATTTCTCTTTCCCTCTTTCTAGTTTAACCCACAATGCCTCCTCTCTCCCTTTTAAGCTCTGTAATTCCAAAGCTTTAATAGTAGTTTTTACATATAGTGCCACTCCTCCTCCCCTTCTTCCTACCCTGTCCTTTCTGAATAAAGTATAGCCAGGTATAGTTACATCCCAATCATGGTTTTCTGTGAATCATGTTTCTGTAACTGCCACTAAATCCAAGTTAGCCCCTCCCACCAAAGCTTCAACATCGGGGATCTTATTTCCCATGCTACAGGCATTTATACACACTGCTTTCCATATGTTACCCCTGTTACCCATTTCCATAAAGGTATTTAATGTATCACCTAACTGGGGGCTTTCACCTACCTGGGGGCTTTCTTCACCCATCCCAAACGAATCTAGTTTAAAGCCCTCTTCAGTAGATTAGCCAGTCTACTACCGAAGACGCGTCAAACTTTCTTGGACAGATGGATGCCATCTCTGCTCTGCAACCCTTGGAACAGTATCCCATGGTCTAGGAAACCAAAACGCTCTCGATGACACCATCCACACAGCCATGCATTCATCTCCAGGATGCGAGCCTCTCTGCCTTGGCATTTACCCTCAATAGGGAGGATTGAAGAGAATACCACCTGTGCACCTAACTGCTTTACCCTCTGTCCCAGAGCCTTGAAGTCACTTTTGATACGTTCCGAGGTATACCTGGCAGTATCATTTGTTCCAACATGGATTAGCAACATTGGGTAATAGTCAGTGGGCTTGATGAGTCTCGGCAAACTCTCCGTAACATCTTGGATTTTGGCACCAGGCATTATGTTCATCTGAAGAAGACAGAAATTACATTTTATGTAACCCTGTAAAGGCTAAGATCCAACCAGAGACTGCAGAGTACTATAAAACTTGTAGCAGTGTCTGAAACACTGATTCTAATATATGGAATATGCAATGAAGCTACAGTGTAACCCATTTGCGACTTCCTGGAGGAAAGGTCCATAAACCATTAATAAAGAGGACGGGGGAAATCCACTACTTGCTCCGATACAAGTATTGTGGAGCTGGTGTGTCTTTTTGGGAAACTGTCAGGTATATGTGACCTGGATTGGCGACTGTTGGAAACGGGATACTGGGCTTGATGGACCTTTGTCTGATCCAGAATGGTATTTCTTATGTTCACGCTGTAATGACCAAGGAGATCACTCACTGAGTCTTTCCACAAAAATATGCCTCTCTGAATATTGTTCCATATCAAAAAATAAACCATAATGAGGTAAACATCAGTAAAAATGTACAAAAGGCATAAAGATCACAGAAAAATAGTTGGTAAATTTACACAATCCAAATCTTCAGACATACGCAGTACAAAGGACAAAAGTTAGCAAATCCAAAAAATCATTCCTCAAGCTTCTTGATTAAGCTATAGTAACTTTCAGGCTCCCCTTGAGCCGCCTCCTCCCTAGAGCCCTTCTTGGAGTTTCCTGAATCCTTTTCTGCTACAGAAAAGTTATTATATACTTGGTTGGAACCCTTTGCCTCTGGAGAGAGCACTTAGAAACATGAGAGCAGAAAAAGACCACATGACCTATCTAGTCTGTCCTTCCATATCACCCATCACAGCAGTCCCCTTTTTTCCTTTAGAGAGCCTGTGTTTTGTCCCATGTTTTTTTCAATTTAGATACTGTCCTCATCTCTACCACCTCCACTGGGAGACGCACTCTTTCCGTAAAGAAATATTTCCGCATATTACTCCTGAATCTATCCTCTTTCACCTTCATCCTATGTCCCCTCATAGCAGAGCTTGCTTTCAATTGAAAGAGGCTCTCCTACTGTGCATTTATGCAACAGAGGTATTTAAACGTCTCAATCATATCACCTCTGTCCCACCTTTTCTCTAAAGTATACATATTAAGGTCCTTAAGTCTTTCCTCATATGCTTTATAACGAAGACCATTAACCATTTTAGTAGCCATCCTCTGCACCGACTCCAACCTGTTTATAACCTTTTGAAGGTGCGGTCTCCAGAATTGCACACAATACTCCAAATGAGGTCGCACCAAGGACTTATGCAGAGGCACTATCACCTCCTTTCTCCTGCTGGCCATTCTTTCCCTATGCACCCAAGCATCCTTCTAGCTTTTGCCATCGCCTTTCCTATCTGTTTAGCTATTTTGAGATCATCAGACAAAATCACACCTAGGTCCCATTCTTTTTTCATGGACAGAAGTATGTCACCCCCTATACTCTACCGCTCCCTTGGATTGTTGCAGCCCAAATGAATGACCTTGTATTTTTTAGCATTAAATCTCAGCTGCCAAATTCTAGACCTTACTTCAAGTTTAGCTAGATCCCTCCTCATGTTATCTACACTATCCTGGGTGTCTACTCTGTTGCAGATTTTGGTATCATCTGCAAAGAGGCAAACCTTACCCGACAGCCCTTCCGCTATATCACTAACAACGATGTTAGAAAGAATTGGACCAAGGACAGATCCCTGCAGCACTCTACTGGTAACCTTCTTCTCCTCAGAGCGAACTCCATTTACATGTACCCTTTGTTGCCTCCCCCTCAACCAATTTCTAGCCCAATCAGTAACTTTAGGATCTATCCCAAGGGTGCTTAGTTTGTTTATAAGTTGCCTATATGGAACAATGTCAAATGCTTTACTGAAATCTAAATATACCACATCTAGGGCTCTCCCTTGGTCCAACTCCCTGGTCACCTAGTCAAAAAAATCAATCAGATTTGTCTGACAAGACCTGCCTATGGTGAAACCATACTGCCTCCGTTGGACTCCAGAAACCTCACTATTCTCTCTTTCAACAGCATTTCCAATAATTAAACTAACCGGCCTGTTTTCAACTACAGCCTTACTTCCACTTTTGTGTAAAGGGACCACATGTGCCTCTTTCCAGTCCTCTGCAACCACCTCCAACTCCAAAGAGGCATTGAAAAGGTCAGTCAGTGGAGCTGCTAGAATGTCCCCAAGTTCCTTCAGTATTCTTGGATGTATCCCATCTGCTCCCATCACTTTGTCCACTTTTAGTTTAGCTAGCTTCTCATGAACAGTCCTCTGAAAATCGTTTGAGATGCCCCTCACTTTTGTTCCTGTTTGTGGGTTTGTATGAGGTCCTGCTCCCGGCCCTTCAACTGTGATCCTTTGATCCCAGTGACCTTCTCTTTAATGGACCTTCAGGCACAGCACAGAGCTGTTCCTTACCTCCCTGCAACCTGTAAATTTGCAGTCTCTTGCTGTCTCCCCAACCTCTTCCAGCTCCAAACTCCTTGTGTACCCCTGTGATTCATGAAATCATCTATACCCCTGGGGATGAGCTGCTATATCACTCAACATTTATTTCACATAATAAGGAACTTCCTTTTACTGGAAAGTTCCCCATATATACATACAATTCTCTTGGTTAAACCTTAGGAGTCTCTACATTTAGATTTGGATTTTTCATTGCGCTATGTGCCCGACCACCACCTGCATGGACAGGGTGGCCACAGCATGTCATGCTGGAGGGGGGGGGTCACTCTCACCCTGACTGAGCAGTGACCATGGCATGGCTAGGTTCCCCCATAGTGTTATACAGTATTTCTCTCAAGTGATATCTATAGGTTCTCTTTTCTGGGGCCCAATCACTGACATACCTGCTTGGTGTGTGTGCTCACATCCCATTTGTGGGTGCACACAGTTCCTCCAGGAACATGCACTATGTACTAGCTAGCAGACTGTCTGCAGTTAGCATGTGTATGGTTGGAACACCTTGCAGGGTGCAGTGGGTAGAAACTGGCTGTGCCCTCTGCTGGTGAATGTCAGATAGTGGTGGGGGGTGGCTGAGCTTTTCCAGGCCTACTGCCAGTACCCTATGTGACACGAACAGGTCTGCATTGACTGCTCTGTAGGGTGCCTCTTCCCCAGCAGGACTGTGGTTAATGGTCCCCTCTACTGCCACCATTGCAGAGATGTAGAATGTGGATCTGTTGGTGGGAGATCCTGTCCCCCACCCTGACCCACAGAGGGTGGATTGGGTGGTGCTACATAATCTCCATGTGGGTCCAAGCACCACCCTTCTCTTATAACATGTGACCATGGCAACCATACAGGATATGCACTATTCTGGGTGCATGATAGTCCACAAGGGTTAGACCTGACTGGGAAATACAGATAGACACAGGTGTTTCCTAGGTGTGTCTGCAAGGGCTAACTATCACACACTGGCACTGATGGGGACCTACAGCACAGCTTATCTCAGCCAAGCTAGGTGCTTTGGACCTGGTGCTGGTGCTGGGTGACCCAGCTCACCCTCACGGTGAACACAGGACCTGCACAATGTCACGGTCTGTAGCTACTCTGAGCCAGTAACACACACGGTCAGTTCCCCCTGCCAGGCTGGGGTGCTATGGAGGCGCATACCCCATCTTGTGATCAGATGTAGGCTGCTGATCTACATGTACAGTGCATCATGGGTACGGATGGGTTTACCCTATCCTGGTAACCACAGCAGACAGTTTGTGTGGTGACATGCAGTCTTTCTGTAGCCAGCCAGCGGTGTGTTGGATGTTATAGAGATGTAGCCCACTGGTTATTTCAATGACTGTGAAGGCAAAGGTCATGGGTTTGATCCCACAGTGGTGTTATTTAATAAGGCTGTCTAAGGCTTTCCCTTTTAATTTAAATCAGTGCTGCCAGCAGAAACACCCTCACAGTGCCGTAGCCTAAGGTGCCTCATAGGGCGCCCTATAGGGCACCCTATAAAGCGCCCTATAGGGCACATTATAAGGTGTCTTGGTGGACAGGGCACTTTATAGTGTGCCCTATGGAGTGCCTTATAGGGCACCTTATGAGGCACCTTAGGTTATGGCACTGTGAGGGTGTTTTTGCTGGCAGCACTGATTTAAATTTTAAAAAAGGAACTGCCTCAGACAGCCTTCTTACATGACACCACTGCAGGATCAAACCCATGACCTCTGCCTCCACACTCATTGCAGTAACCAGTTGGCTACATCTTGATAGCTTCTAGCACTGTGCTGGCATGAACTTAGGGTTAATGCGTGTTAACGTGCCACAGCGCCCACTATCACGCAATACAGATTCTTGCTACCTTGCCGCCGGAACGCCCACTCCTTATATGGCATTCTTCACATTAACGCTGCAACTAGCACCGGTAACATTAAGACGGTTTAGTAAACATACCCTTTAGAGGAATACATTCAGCAGCACTTATATGGTTAGTGCCACTGAATATCCCCGATTAACTCTGCTACATGCCCCGATGCTAATAATGTAGCATTGGGATGTGTCATGGGTATTCCAGTGAGAAGTGGAGGGCACTGCTGTCCGGTTAGCTCCCATGGGTAAAGATAGACTAGCTTTTGCTGCACCTATCTTTACCCATGGGAGCTAACCGGGCACCGTCTCAATATTGTCATTGCCTGGTTAGCTTCTGTGGGCTTATGGGCTGTGCTACGACCCTGGATATTCAGTGCTGGGGCTGCATATGACCCCGGCATTAAATATCTGGGGTTAGTCAGCAGCGACGGCTATGCACCATAGCAGCGTATAGCTGTCCCAAAAGAATGTCAGGCCTGTAGGTTTAATTGCACTCTAAGCACACTGAGGTAACTGTTACCACAAGTAAAAAATGCAGCCGTGCTAAAAATCCTGTGCTTACCACTTCACATGGGCTGGGGTAGAGACTGGGTAGTTCATAAGCAGAGTGTGCACATTGTGGTTAGAGCCGGCATCTTTAGCACATGCTAATCGGCAGCATGGTGCACTTACTACCACCTCAATGGGTAGCATTACTGTAACTGCACCCATATTCATTGCGGCAAACTACTTATTTATTTATTTATTTATTAACATTTTTTACCGCACTATTCGCTATCAGCGCGGTTTACATGGAACAAGAAACCTCAGACAAGTTACATTTATCTGGTCATTACAGTTAACAGGAAAATCAACTTGGATAACAGGAGCAACTATTTACAAAACATGTCTCCATTTGTTAGTGCAGGTCCAATGCCACCCTCATGATAAATTTTGGGACTTAACACATGTTACAGTACTGCATTTTAGTAAACATGCCCCGTAATACATTTTTCAATTTAGGATCTTGCAACAAAGCTCTAATGATTTCTATTTTTAGTAAAAAGAGATAGTAACCTTGTATAAATGACATGTTAATAATTGTCATTATGACTTATAACAATGAGTTCAGTAGTTCCAATAAGAGATTTCTTCTTCGTGTATACTGCTACAATTTACACACTTTCTCTACCTAAATAGTTTTCCAAGACTCTGACTTAATCCTTGTTCAAAATCTAAACAGTTTCCTAATCTCTTTAAGTCACCTGGTCTATCAGTCTTAGCAATCCTTATCCCTAAATGAGTTCTGAATACCCCATCTTTATATTTGAAAATAAGCCAATTTTGTTGAAAATCAGGAAAATTCTGTTTTACTCTTATTACTCCCCCTTCCCCCCAATAATTCCTTAACTATCTTAAATAAATCTTTAGAGGAATTATTTGCACCTAGGATTTATTCTGAATAACGCCTTCTTTTTAGTTGTTGATCTCCTGTAAATTTTAAACTCATTCCAAATGAAGGTCTGTATCATTTAAGTATCATCATTTTCTTTCCAAAATTCAGAAATTAAGGGGCTTGTTTAATAAAGGTTAACGTGTGTTAGTAAAGATAACGTGCATTAGGTACCACTGTGCCTATAGAAATAAAAGGACTATGGGCACTTAGTGCGCGTTAACTTCATTAAGGCACGTTAAAACCTTTAGTAAACATGCTCCTATGTGTTGCTTACCTTAAAGATTCTTTAAACTAGCAGAAGATATCATTTTTCCTGATTATTTTAACTTTTATTGGACTAACATCATTTAAGGCTTCTTTTATAGCATTATTCCGATTCCCAGCCAATAGATCTAAGAAAACGTCTTTTTCCGTCATACAAACTTCTAGAAGAGTCTGAACCTTATCGTGAAATTTCTTGTTCTCGCTTTTACTTTGGGAAGAAAAGACCTTTAAATCTTTCTCCATACCAGGTGATAGACAACCACGGCAAATATTTATGTATTTAACTGTTTTTATAGATCACTTTTCTTAGAGTCAAAGCAGGTTACAGACGACTTTAAATTATAAAGTTTACAAAGAACACATTACATTCAACTTTTGGAATATTTATTTATTTATTTATTTACATTTCTTATATACCGCACTATTTGCGATCAGCGCGGTTTACATAGAACAATATATGTAACAGAGTTGTAACTGGGGTAAGGCAGAGCTTTCAACAGGGTGGGGGCAGAATTAAAAGGAGAACATAATAACCTTGTCTGGGTTTGTCTGAGCGTTATCGTATGTTGTTATGTTTCACTTCTGAAGTGTTCAGTAAATAGGTGGGGTATTGAGTCTCCTATGCAAATCATCTATTTCTGTGGTGGATCTTAAGTCTTGTGAGAGCGCATTCCAGCATGTGGATGCACAGAATGAGAAAACTCACTTGTAGACAAGTTGGCCGAATATGGCCGAATATGAAATTTCATCACAGTGATATAGCCAAATGAAAGCCCTCGTCACAAGATTAACAATAAACCTAACAGCATGTTTTGGGACTGGTGGGGTAGCTGGGGGTTATGGGTTATTACCGGTGGATGTCGTTTTGAGGGTTGGTGAGAGTTGTAAGGAGGTTGTTTTGGGGGTGGGGGTAATTTGCAGGTTGGTGGGGTAATTGCAGTAGGGAGATTTTGGGAGTGGGGCATCTGCATGTGGAGAGTTTGAGCGTGAGGAAGTTGGTAGGAATTTTTTTTGTGTGTGGGGCAATTTGCAGGGTGGTGAGGCAATTGTAGGGGTAGTTTTTGGAGGTGAGGAAATTGAGGGAGTTGTTTGTGGGGTGTTGGGCAAGTTATACTATATGTGGTAGGCTTTGGTAATGGGGCACTCTGTGAGGTGGGGGGGTTAAGGAGATATTTTTGATGGTGAGCAGTGTGTGGAGTAGTGGAACAGTTGCAGGATGGTAGATTTGGGGAGTGGGATTGTAGGGCAGATATAGGAAGCAGTTGGTACAGTAGTAGGGCAGTTGAAGAAGTAGGTTTAGGGGATGAATTAGTAGGGCAGTTATGGGGTATTTTTTCAGGCTGGACAATTTGTGAGGTGGTATGGCAATTGTGAGGATGTATGTTTTAGGGGTAGGAGCAGGGTGTGAGTTGGTAGGGAAATTGTGAATGACAGTTTTTGTGGTGGGGTAGTTGCAGCAGAGTCATTTTTGGGAGTGGGAACAATTTATGGCGTGATAGGACAGTAGGGGATATTTTTTAGGGGTGGGGAAGTTTGTGGCATGGTAGAGCAGTTGCGAGGGACTATTTTTTAGGGGGGAGCAGTGTGTGGGTTGGTGGAATAATTGCTTGGGGGTAGTTTTCAGGGGTGGGGAAGTTTATGGGGTGATGGGACAGTTGTGAATGGGTAGGTTTTTGGTGGTAGGGCAGTTTGCAGGGTGGTTTGGGAATTTTCAGGAAGCTGTTTATTGGGTGGGGCAATGTGCGGGCTGGTAGAGCAGTTGCAGGTGTGTACTTTTTGTGAGATTTGAAACAGCAAAAACCAACCCAAACTTTCTTCACTGTGCAGCTCAAGCTGTTTGCAGAGAGCCAATTGTGCTGAGAAAGTTACAAGCATGGACTTTTTACTGCAGCTGCAATCCACAAAGCAAGAGGAATGATGAGCGAGAGAGAGAATGGATTAAAGTGAGGGGGAGGGTTTATAAGAGAGAGAGAGAGAGAGATTAGATGAAGGCCAAGGGTGGCTCTGGGATAGAAAGACTGGGTGAAGGCTGAGAGGGCTATGAGAAAGAAAGAGCCAGGGTAGTGTTATGGGGAGAAAGTCTGGAGGGAGAAAATGGGTAAAGGTTGGGGGTTCTATGAGAGAGAGAATAAGGAAAGTCAGTCATCGGTGATTTTAAGATTTTGATGGAAAAAAAAAGTAGCCCCTAATGCAGGATCTTTTGTAGATTAATTTGAAATAATAGTGCGATGTTGGACATATAAAATAATTGTGGACTATAATTTTAAAAGTATTTATTTGAATCTTTTGGAGTATGAATTAAGACAAGAAATCCACTTTTAACATTGATGTAAATTACAAAGGATAGATAACATTTATTTATTTTTATCTAGCAATGCTTCTCACAGAGTCAACGTGGTGTATATTCAGGTACTATGTATATATATATTTCTCTTGTCCCTGAAGGGCTCACAATCTATGTTTTTTGTACCCGAGGCAACAGAGAGTTAAGTGGCTGACCCAAGACCACAAGGAGCACCTAAGGGAATAGAAACCCCCAGTCTCTCTGGCCTGAGGTTGCTGTCCTCCAGTAGGATACAAACCCCAGACCTCCAGCAAGAGATGACGTGCCCCAACCACTAGGTCACTCCTCCCGGGTATTTACTCATGTGGTAATTTTGGGAGTCCGATAAAAAAACATTTTTGCAAGGATCACTTGGTTACAAAGGAAGTGGTAAAGTGTGAGTTCCTTGAGCATATCCACAATTTTTGGAATTGATTTTATTAATAGATGCCATGACAGCATTTTGCTGTCTCTTGTTTTATAACCCATACACCCTAATCTTAACCGCTCTCTTACTATCAGAATGGGACACTCCTATGCATCAGGAAATCCACTTATAGCCCAGTTTTCATATAGTTCTGATGAGGAAAAAGGACATTCAAACAGATAGGAGCCTGCAGTCTCATGCTGTTTTTGCCTTTTCTCTATTACTTGACCAAAATTATACTATTACCCACATTATCATTTAATAATCTCTTTCTTTACTTCAAAAGTATTTTTAGGTATGTTTCACACAAAAGTGTGAGCCCTTGTTAGAGAGTCTCAATGTCTGTCTGTTTGTCCGCCCTTCTGTACACATTTCTTTGTTTGTTTGCACATGTGCAAACACATGTGTAAAGCACAGAAAAGAAAAACCCAATGAATGAGCCACAGGGAGGCCCGTGTCCTGCCATCAAAAAAGTGCAGGAGCCGGCCTAGAAGAAGCAAGAAGCCTGGGCCTCACTACCGGAAGATGGGCAGCAGCAGCTGACTGGAGCTGGGGAAGAAGCAGTACAATACCTGGAGGAGCCCTGCAGGGCGTAGTAAGAAGCTCTGGGAGGGGAGGATTTGGAAGACTGAATACAATAGAAAACAGGAAACGGGGACAGGAGAGAAGAAAAGGGAGGAAGAATGAAGGAGAGAACAGAGAGTCCAAGGGGAAAGAATATTAGAGGGGAGGAAGTCCAAGGTGTACCGAATAAGGTAAAGGGTAAAGAGACCATTTCCTCTTCCTCCCTCCACACACATACTTACACACCGTATAATTGAAAAAAAAAAAACCAATGAAGCCTCACTCCTACATATTCCCCATGCTCTCTCTCACGCCATACATTCCACAGGCATACAGGGAAATGCACCGTTTTAGTGTGCATAGACCAGGAGAAGGACCTCAGAGGGATAGTGTCTGAGGATTTCAAGGTAGCAAAACAATGTGACAAGGCAGTAGCCAAAGCCAGAAAGCTACATACAGAGAGGACTAGCCAGTAGAAAGGAGGAGGTATTAATTCCTCTGTACAAGTCGTTGCTGAGGCCTCACTTGGAGTATTGTGTTCAGTATTGGAGACCATATCTCACCAAGGATATAAAAAGACTTGAAACGATTCAGAGGAAGGTAACCAAAATGATTTGGAGCCTGCACCAGATGTCTGAGAAGAGACTTGAAGACCTAAATATGTATATCCTGGTGGAGAGGAGGGACAGGGGGGATATGATACTGACTTTTAAATACTTAGAACAAACAAACCTTTTCAAAGAAGAGGAAGCTGTAAAACTAGAGGGCATAAAATGAAGCTGCAAGGAGGTAATCTTAAAAGCAATGTCAGGAAATACTTTTTCACTGAAAGGGTAGTGGATACTTGGAATGTCCTCCCCATGGAGGTGGTGAGGGTAAAAAACAATTACGGATTTAAAAATGGCATAGGGCAGACACCATGAATCCCTTTATAACAAGAGGATAAAATCAAAATAAACTTATATATCTTTTATACTTCAACAAATAGAGGGGAGTGACCTGCACAGAGCGGCGGGTACAATCCTAAACAAAAGCATAGAGGGGGGTGACCTACTCTAGCCACCTTACTGGGCAGACTAGATGGACCATACTGGTCTTTATCTGCAGTCATATACTATGTTGCATCATATGTGTTATATGTCATGGCCTAAGGGATTAGAACAGTAATCTCATGTATACTGGAATCTATTTTTAAAGAATACTGCACGACTCCCTGTGCTCATTCTAATGAGTGTATACTGTGCGCACCGAGGTATATCCTTCCTGGCTGATGATGGAAGTGCACTTGCTGGCTCTGGGCATAGTGGCATCTTATCTCTGGATCTGTGCTTGGAAGTTGACTACTTCTGGATCTGTGCATATGAGTGCCCTCTCTTTGGATGTGTTTATAGTCAGAGAGAATCTTCTATATAGGCTGACTAATTATATGATGCCTTTTGGATTAAAGCTTCCAGATGCTGTGACTTTACCAATTTCTAGCCAAAATTAAAAAGGAGAAGGGGTATAAGGGATTATTCAGGGGATGGACATCATCAAGGTTATATATTCCTCAGGGGTGCTGCTGCTGTTGTACAGATTTCCAGAAGACAATGTAATGGTTTGCAATGTTTAAATTCAGATGTATATTTTAGTGCTTGAAGTTAATAATTTCCAAATGGCAAAAACAAGGAGACTACAACAAAGACAGGTTCTCAGTCACCTACAGACTCGAAAGGGTTAATATATCATCGTATCTCCCCCCAAATTTCCATGCTGGGCATCTAACTGTTGGCATGCTTCTCTTCTCCCCTGCTCCCTGTATTGTTTATTTCCCAGTTCTGTATTGGCCTACCTCTGCCATTTCAGAAATTGTAGCTTAGACATGCAGGTTCTAGATAAAGCGAAAGGAGGCCACCCCGCATAGAATCAGCGTAGACCTTATCGGTTCTTGATCCCCGAAGTCACATGGAGTGGTAACTCGTTAACTGGTATGTTTTATAGAACCACCCGGCCTAACCCCACACTGTCAACTCGCCCTCATCTAATGACATTGTTTAGTGCATCCGCAGTTTTAAAAACAATACAAAAAGAAAACTGTCAGACTGAAATTGTTTTGAAAAATCGCATTCAGATTGGAAAGAGAAGGGGCCTTGACTGCAGAAAACATTTCTTCCAACATTACATGGCCATTTTCATGGTTTCAAACCCAGGAAGTAGCCACCTCCTCAATACCATACAAGCTTCCTCAGTTTGTTGGCTATAAACAGATGTAACATCTCTAATGGCCCTCATTTCATCTCTGAAGAAAGTGGCGGGTAAGTGACCTTGCTACAGCACTTTCCACATCTCATTTCAAAGCTCTACTTTCTCACTGCTGCATCGTCTGTACAGCGCTCAGCCATTTCCCGGTACAGGAACTCTCGCATCTCTAGGTTAACGTTTGCAGTTCATAGTTGCCTCCTAGAGAAGATCCCTGTGAAGCAAAGTTTGCAAATTATAGATAACCAATTGTGTTGCATTGTATTGTAGGATAAAGGCAAATGTGCATAAATCCTCTCTGTTTGAACTCCTAGTATGAATTTAGTCCAAGTTATTGGTGACTTAAGGTGCTTATCATAGCCATTTGATAGAATAAATTGGTGGTCTGAGTCCAGTAGCCATTGAAAGGATTCTACAAGGTTCTGTTCTTGCCCCTCTGTTTTTTAATGTCTTTTTGGCTCCACTCACTCTTCTTGTTCAACAACTAGGTATCTCCACATATTACTATGCGGAAGATATCCTATTTCTCCTGTACACTAATCCTTCCTCACCTGATCTCTCCCCTCTCAAAACCTGCTTATCTCATGTCACCGACTGGCTCACTACCAACCAGCTTGCTCTCAGTCCAGATAAGAACTCAGCTATCTGGCTGTCTGTCTCCACTCCTCCACCTTCCTCTGCTCCTCTCCTCCTTCATGCTCCCATCTCTTATTTCCTCTGTCCGCTACCTTGGTGTGATCCTTGACTCAACACTCACATTTCACGATCACATCACTTCCATCATTTGTAAATCCCTCTTTACATTATGCCAGATCAGAGCCCTTCGTCCTTTTCTTGCCCCCTCTGCTATGACCACCCTACTCCTTTCTCTTTTGATTTCCAGGTTAGACTACTGTAATATCATTTTCACAGGTCTCCCTCAGTGCCATCTCTGCTGTCTCCAACTCATTCAGAACACTGCTGCTTGCCTTCTTGCCCATGCATCACGCTACAATCATATCACTCCCCTCCTGGTTCATTATCACTGGTTACCCATTCTTGTCCTGGTTCACAAATACCTTCATTCCAGTATCCCTTCCAACCTCTCATCTAGCATCATCCTTCAAACCCCACAACATTCCCTTTGCTCACTTCAAACGAGCCACCTTCACTTGCCCTCTGCCTCCCATGCTCGGTATGAATTTGGCTTTCTATTTTCTTTGTCCATATCTGTGGAACAATCTCCCCCTGACCTTTGATTAGAGCCCTCCCTTGCCTGCTTTAAGTCACAGCTCAAGACTCTTTTGTTATTCAAGGCCTTCGACATAAACCATTACCTGACCTCTCAGCTCCTATAGACGAACTCCCCCTCTCTTCCTATCTCCTTGTCAATACCTTCTCTCCCCTTTCCTTCCTTCCCTCCATCTTCCCCTTGGTAGGATTAGTCTTTCCTATTTACGATTTTGGCACTCTTTTTACCAGTCTCTTTTTCTTTGCTTATATTTTTATTGTAAACCACCTGCTAACCCATTTTAAGGGAAGTATATCAAATTTTAGGAGTGGAGGAGTAGCCTAGTGGTTAGAACACTGGCTTAGTAACCAAGGTTCAATTCCCACTAGCAGTCCTTGTGGCCTTGGGCAAGTCACTTAACCATCCATTGCCTCAGACAAAAGGTCTGCCAATCTACTTCCAGTCACACTGCCAAGAAAACCCAGGAGCTTCTAGATTGCCAGGAGTCAGCATTGACTCAAAGGCACACATTACATTGCATCAAATTTTAATAAACAAACATAAATATGTGCTCAAAGCCATAATCACAGCTCACCACTTAGGGGTATGTTTACTAAACCGTCTTAATGTTACCGGTGTTAGTTGCAGTCTTACTGTGATGAATGCCATAAAAGGTAGTGGGCGTTCTGGTCTTAAGGTAGCATTTTGGGTTATCGCGCGATAAAGTCCGTTATCACGCGATAGAGGGAGCCGTGGCACGTTAACGCACATTATCCTTAATTAGGCATGCTGACCTACAATCACAGCAACAGAGGTGTAGCACACTGGTTAATGCATTGACTGCTGATACAGTGGTCATGAGTTTGATCCCCCAGTGGGCTCAGTTAAAAGACTGTATGAGGTAATCCCTTTTCCTGCTTATAACAGTCAGACACATCCCAACAATTTGCACTGCCAGCCAAAAAAGCCTCACCCCAGTGCCGCAACCTAATGCACCTTTTAGGGCGCACCATAAGGCACATCATAAAGCACCACGTCATCCAAGGCAGGTCATAATGTGCCCCAGAGGGCCGCAGGAAAGGTTGGCACACTCCAAGGTAGCATATAAGGCGCCCCATAAGCTGGCCAAACCTAAGGTGCTGCGAAAGATGCCCCAGGGATGCCAAGGTGACACAGGAGATGGTGCCCAGGGGCACAAAGGTGCCCCAAAGTCACAAGCATGAAATGTATGGCTCAAACACAGATGTAACCATAACACTGCACAGAGCACCAAGGAAAGGCAATGAACAAGTGATGGAAGGAAGTAGATGATGGAGCTCATGGACCAGCCAAATCTGCGTGCAGTCCATGTGGCAGCAGGTAAAGTGGACAAACATATCGGGGGCAGCTGTACCAATGTACAGGGTGATGGTAATGTACAGTGCAACAATGACCTCTGTTACTGAAGTCATTGCATTAACCATTATGTTACATTATGTTACATCACTATGGGAATTATCATACCAATGGCTGGCTACAGAAAGAGTGCACATCACCATAAAACTGTCTGCTGTGGCTACCAGGATAGGATAGAACCAACAGTACCCATAATGCAATTCACATGCAGAACAGCAGTCTACATCTGCTCACCAGATGGGGTATGCATCTCTACAGCACGTCAGCTTGGTAGGGGGGAATGACCGTGTGTGTTACTGGCACAGAGTACCCACAGGCCATGCCAATGTGCGTGTTCTGTGCTTACCCTGAGGGTGAGGTGGAGTGGCCAGCACCAGGTCCGCAGTACCCAGGTTGGTGGAGGTGGGCTGCGCTGCAGGTCTCCATCAGTGCCAGTGTGTGACAAGTATTTGTTGCAGACACCTTTAGGAGGTCTCTGTGTCCATTTGTAATTGCCAGTCATTTGTGGACCATGATGCACACAACATAGTGCATATGCACTGTGCTTGCTATGGTCACCTGTTTAGGGAGCAGGGGTGGGTCACGGCTCACATGGTGACAATGTACTTAGCAAACTGCCCTCTCTGGGTCAGGGTGGGGGACATGATCTGCCCCAACATACCCACACTCTCGTGCTTTGAAAGGGGGGCAGTGGAGGTACATGAGGACCAGCAACCCCAGTCCTGGTGGTGAGCAGACAGCTGCTGAAGATCTGCACTTGGGACAGGGCCACTGGCAGATAGGTAGTGGGCCCAGTCAGCTCAGCTGCCCCCTACTACAATCTGACATTCACCAGAAGAGGGCAGTCAGTGTGCACCTGCTGCGCAGTGGTGCAACCATACAGATGCTAACTACAGACAGTCTGCTAGCTAATACATAGTGCATGTTCCTGGAGGAACTGTGTGTACCCAAAACTGGGATGTCAGCACACACACACACACCACACAGGTAAGTCAGTGATATGGCCCCAGAAAATAGAGCCCATAAATATCACTTGAGAGAAATACTGTATAGCACTATGGGGGAACCTAGCCATGCCGTTGTCACTGCTCAGTGAGGGTGAGAGCGACCTCCCAGCATGACATGCTGTGGCCACCCTGTTCGTGCAGGTGGTGGTCAGGCACTACAATGTCCCAGCCATTGCCCTATACCCTATGCAAATGCATCCTGCTCATGCCACCCTGTCTGGGTCATACCCACAGTACCTTGTTCCTCATTATGCACATTGGCAGGCTAACACTGGAAACAGTGCAAGAAATGTGGGCTCAGTAAGGTGTAGGCAGCCACAACACACTGGATAGACAGACACACACTCCCACACCTATGCCAGCATTGTGCAAATATAGAGGCTTTTGGGCACAGTGCGGACATTGCTATGGTACTCAATACTGCTAGGGTCACTCCCCCGGGTGGTAAACACTGTCAGAATCAATAACTGAAACACACTCCACAGATATCAGAAAGATTGCTATGATGAATCTCTATCAACAAATTGTGTTTAACTTAGGATTTATTAGCTGACATTAATTATAGCAACCTTTTGATATATGTGGAACATGTTCCCAAGTTTAGGACGGCATTGCTTAGGTATGCAGGTGCCAATATTGGGAGATGCTGCTCTGCGCAGGGCCCAACAGCCTGACTCTCCATGAGGCTTTGGATAGTGGAGCCTGTGGGTGTGGGTGTTTATGCCCCTGTTGGCCGCTGCTCTAGGGCAGAGGTTCCCAACTCCGGTCCTGGTGGGCCAAACACTGTTCAGGTTTTCATGCTGTCCCTAATGAATATGCATGAGATACATTTGCATACAATGGGGTGGCGCATACTAATACAGCACAGGCATATTTCTTAGGGACAGCATGAAACCTGAATGGTGTTTGGCCCTCTAGGACTGCAATTGGGAAACTCTGTTCTAGGGATTGCACATGTTTATGGTGTCTGTGCTCTGTAGGGTAAAATATAGGCATTTCAGGCATGTTTATTTTATCTGCAAACAAGGTTCCGTCTTTATTACCATGGTTTAGTACTGGGTAAAATATGGGGACAGGGTTGGCAGGAGCCACAGTTGGGACTTGAACTTGTAATCTTCTGCTCCTGAACACACTGGTTGGGTGTACTGCACCACACTGTTGCCACAGGGACAGATCATTCCCTGGGGATACCATGATTGTTCGTCAGACAGACCCTGTCTGTTGCAGTGCACAGCACCCACCTAAACGGGTCTTGGCCATGGTCTGCTGTGTGCAGATAAAAAACACAGAAAAGAGCACCAAACTCGCAAGGAGTCCCAGAAAAACCAAAAGAGCGAGCAGGATAAGAGGTCACTAGTACTTTATTAATGAACAACCCCAACGTGTTTCGGCAGTTGCCTTCATCAGGGGGCTAAAGGACTGCAAAAACAAATAAAAACATATAATAAAAACAACATTAAATACATAATAAAATAATAAAAATAATGATTATAGTAAACATACATAATGATGAATGAAAACATCCATGTATGATCACAAATAAAGTATACTTACAGATTGTACTGCTAGTCATATGTGTAAAACAAGCGCATAAATAATGTGTGACCAATTGTACACTAGAAACAGCTGAAAAAAATATATATAATAAACACGTTAAAATACAAAATTATATATAATGGTACATTAAAAAATGGAAGAAAATGGGAGACCCAGACCAGAGAACACCATACTAAAAAATAAAATGAAAAAATAAAAAATAAATACTAAAACACAGCAATCCCATTACCAAAAAATCATAATAATAAAAATGGATAAAAATAATAATAATAATAATGATAATAATGGTAATAATAATAATATTAATAATAATCAATATACAATAATAAATATAAATATAAATAAATATGTAAATATATAAATGTTAAATTACATTATAAAATTACAAACAAATTGTTTAATACATAAGAATGAAATTATAAAAATCAACAAATAATCCTAATAAACTCAATATAAAAACATCTAAATGATAAATATTTATTACATAAATTATAACAAAACAAAAGACAAATAATAACATACTAGGAATAAAATATAAATAATTAAGTAAACATAAAAAGTTCTTAATAACCCCCATAAATAGCATGTCATTACTCCAATTAGGAGAGAAAGAGAGAGACAGACACTCGTACCTTAAGCGTGAGCATGAAAAGCCCACAATGTTATTAAAAAATGTTTGAATAAAAATACAGACTGTACTTAAACAGATGTTAAAAACAACCACCATACTGATCTGACCTTTAAAACCATACTGAACCTATTTCCAACCACCAGCCATAGAGGATATGAAAAAAATAGCCCAAAAAGTGCTCATACAAAATGAAACCAAGCCACGTAGTATTCCAATGTTTAAAAAGAACCCGGAGGACATAGTAAAACAATGTCTAAAACAGGGGGGAAAAAAAGGGAACCATTGAAACTGTCCATTTAAAATAGGGACCTGAACCTTAAAAAAACCTTTCAAATGAGGTGCTTTTTAAAAGGGAGACAAAAGATAAAAAATAAAATATAAAATAAATAAATAAACATATCTTCCATATAGGCAGGTCAATTGGCCAGCTGATCAGTAAGTAGTGAAAAATACATAATAAATAAAACTTGATACCATGCTCCCCTACTAAGAAATCTCACCGTATTAAATAAGAATTTAATATAATGCCAAAATCTAGGCCATCAAATTATGCCCATCGTCAATGCATTGGGGATACTCAGAAGAGAATAAAAATGCCGCGTCAAGGATAAACAGTTCATAGAAAAAATATATATAAATGAAATCTTATTCAATCGTAAACGGACTAAAAAATATATAAAAAACCTTGCATGGAAAAACACTAACCAACAGACCGGCATAAAGAATGACAACGCCATTAGAGCAACGCGCTGGATTAAGGCGCGGGTCTGAGGCAATGCCCAATGATGCATGAAAGCATATGCATGAGAAACAAGATCGAGCAGATAATAAAAAGGAGGTGAACAATCCGTTATGTCATACTGACTTTCAAAAGAAATACACCGTATTAAGATGAAAAATGGAGCCAAAACCAAGCTTAATGGTTGCAGCTCGACGTCAATGCATCAGGGATACTCAGAAGGGAAAAACCCCGTCTATGCATAAACAGTTTGTAGAAAAATCTAAACTCTATATAACTCAGTCCTAACAAATTGCTATAATGGTAACTCAGAAAGAAAAAAATAAAAATAAAAATAATAATAATAATAATAAAAATAACCTTGCATGGAGAGACACAAACCTTCAGACCGGCATAAGGGACTGAGCAGCCATTAGATCGACGCGCTGGATTTTGGCGCGTTTAAAAACAATCACAAGACCCGATTCTGCATAATTGCATATGCATGAGAGAACAACATCGAATCAGGTGATGAAGGGGATGTAATGTTAAAAAAAGGCTTGGGAAATTTTTTATTTTTTCATTTTATTTTTTAGTATGGTGTTCTCTGGTCTGGGTCTCCCATTTTCTTCCATTTTTTAATGTACCATTATATGTAATTTTGTATTTTAACGTGTTTATTCTATATATTTTTTTTCAGCTGTTTCTAGTGTACAATTGGTCACACATTATTTATGCGCTTGTTTTACACATATGACTAGCAGTACAATCTGTAAGTATACTTTATTTGTGATCATACATGGATGTTTTCATTCATCATTATGTATGTTTACTATAATCATTATTTTTATTATTTTATTATGTATTTAATGTTGTTTTTATTATATGTTTTTATTTGTTTTTGCAGTCCTTTAGCCCCCTGATGAAGGCAACTGCCGAAACGCGTTGGGGTTGTTCATTAATAAAGTGCTAGTGACCTCTTATCCTGCTCGCTCTTTTGGTTTTTCTGCTGTGTGCAGATGCCACTTCCCCCTCCGCCACTATGCTGCCATGCCATTATGCCAGTGGTGCTGGTAGTGCGCAGTACCATGTCATCCAATGTGCCGGTAGGCAGCTGCCTATGGTGTGGGTTCTCGGGTAGGGTTGCCTACATGGACATGCACGCTTTCCCCCGGCACCGCCTGCCAATTTTATGTTCCCTTGGGGGTACCTGCTGGGTAATATCCCCTATGACACTGTGGGACACACACTCGTGCCCATGTTGGACCTTCATCAGTTGCTGTCTTGCTGCTTTACAGTTTCAGCATTCCTATGTGCCACCTAGGCATCTGCCTAGTCCACACTGTGCCCCAGCTGGACCACAGCATGTGCCACCTGCAGCCCCCTGTATCCCATTTACAGCATCAGTACAGTTGCCCTTTCCTACATGCCCACTCAGCTGTTGCTGCACATGTGCACGCCATAACAAACCTACTCAATCTAAATGACAGAAACCCTGATCAGCGCTATTTCAATGTGGGATCATTCACTTTGTACGGAGACAGAGCATAGACCCTTCCAAACATGATATCTTAATTTTTACGCTTTGTTAGTAGTGTTGCTTTGCTTATCATTAATATCACTATTGGCCAGCTTGGTTATTGGGATTTTAAATGTGGTTCTGGTCGTTTTATATGTTTATTTGCCTTTTTGGTTCCTGCACATGTATCACTACTATCACTTTCCTGGGTTTCCCTGCCTTTGCTGCACATTGCTGACTTAAATGGTTTCTCTTTCCTGCAAATGTGCCTAACTCGAGGGTTTCACTGGCGTTAGTGTTCAGACCCGGATTTCACAGCGTTAGTGTGCCTGGAGCCTCTCCCCGCCCACTCTCCACCCATTGACCCCTTCTCTTCGCCCTCTGGGAAGCCTTACTCCACCCTTCAGACCTGGATTTCACAGCGTTAGTGTGCCTTAACGCCGCCGCCATGTTATTGCGCGATAAGTGATGTTATCTCGCGATAATACCACTGCTGCGACGTTAAGATGGTTTAGTAAACATACCCCTTAGTCTGCAGTATCAATACATGGTTAAAAAGGGGTGCAGTATTGAGGGAAGCCAGTATGACACTTCCCAAGCAGTAAGCAAGACTGAGAACTCAGAAAATTTGGAAATTAACAACTGACCATAAGTTGCCACAATCATTGGGAACAAATATTTGGCTCTCTTACCATAATTAACTCTGAGTCCTACACTGTGACTGACAAGGCAATGAAGTGGCAGCAAGGCCCCTCAACCTGCAGGAGAAGTCTTCCAGGGCAGGTCTAGCATAATTCAAAGAAATAAAGTTATTTGGTATGTACAATTTCTCCTTCCTTATTATGCTGCTAGCCCATTCTAAAAGAATAGGACATACCTGGGCAGTCAGGACCCAGGGTGACAGGAAGGCAACACTGTAGAGAACTGTCCTACCAAAGGTGTCATTTGCTTCAGCTTTCACCTGCAACCTTTAATATTTCACAAAGGTGCTCAGAGACCAACCAGTAGCCATCTTATAGATGTCCTCCAAAGAAACCAAGGTGGCTCTGCCCAGGAGGAGTCCTGTGCCCTAGTGGAGTGAGTTCTAACTCCCTCGAACATGTGCCTTCCAGCCAAATGGCATGCTGAAGCAATAGCCGCCTTATTCCAGCAGGCAATAAAGGACTTGGCTGTGAATGAATGTGCGAATGAGAGCGGGACCTGTGAGCTCAGTGCATCTGTGTACGTGCAGGTCCTGTGGTGGCTCCACCCCCACCCTTGTATGGCTTCCCTTTGCCAATAAGAAGCTCATGGGGAGGAGGAAGCAGCAGTACCAAATGGTGCTATGAGTGCAATAGTTATGTTCATTCATGTGCTGACACTGTTCTTCATGAGTTGCTTGTGGCTGTGCAAGGAAAAGGAGCCATACTATGCTGAACTGACTGGGAGAGGGAAGGGCAACGTTCATAGGCAGTGTCCTCTCATAAAGAAGCTAGCCTGCTGGCACTTATGTTCTTGGTTTTAAGGTCCTGACGGCTGTTAGTTTCCCTTTAATAAAGCTGGCCAGGCCAACCAAATGCTGATCAGCTGACAGGCAACCCTAACACAAGCTGTAACCCAAAGCAATTTACAAGCGATGACGTGTACTGTAGCAGTCAACTGCAGCACATAATATAGGAAGTCATGAGAAAGAGAGAAGACACATATTTTAAGCTTTTACTTAGCCAAAGACATGAGTGAAGAATGGTTATCCATCTACAGGAAACTGTTTGAAATGTGAAAGAAAGAAATTCGAAGACGACACACCTGCCAAGAAGGCGACAAGGAGGGAAAATGGGTGAAGGGGCTGATCTACAATATTCTTGAAGAGAAAGACAAATAAAAAGGCAAATTATTTATTCAGTTCACTTAATATTTAGAATACACAGCTGTTATCGTCCGTCTATGTAAAACATTGGTTCTGTGTACATGTTAAGTGCTGTGTGTGGATGCTGTTCTATAAACAGAGCTGTCTTCTGCCCTGTGTAATTTTAGATTTCGCACGTAGGCCTAACCTTATTCGCCTTCCCTGGCCGACCTCTTCTAATACTGAATTATTCTGCATGTGACTAACATCAGCTAGTCATTCCTAGAGCAGAAGGCTGTGTTCCTAACATACGTATTTCTCTAGCGCAGAGTTTCCTTACAGCAGTCATTAGCAGTGCATGATCGGAGCAAGGTGCGTTTCTACACGTAGTGTCCTGTCACTGCCAGCCATGAAGCCAGGAAAGTGAACTGTAATGCCTTGATACCCCCAGCTAGGAGTCTAGGAAGGGAAACTATTACACAGCTGTGTCCTGTCAATGAGAGAGCCATGCATCCACTGTGATGAGGTTCCCTGCAACAGTGACCCTCAACACTGATAGCCAAACTAGTGTCCTATCACTGCTAGCCAGAGCTCCTACAACACGAGTTTCATTGCAGCAGGGTTCCTACTTCCTCCAAGCACCGCAGCCTCTGTAACTTGCAGTCACAGCTTCTGCTACCTAAACTTCCTTACAGCAGCTCTCTGTCTTGTTGGCGAAAACTCCTACAGTATAAGCTTCCTTCTAGCAATGTTTGTTCACCATCATCGCAGCTTAGGCTATGTGGCGTGGGTAGCTCACTTACTGGACCTACTGGTTAAACAGTTTGAAAGAATGTTCAAGTGTTGCTGAAGAGAGCATGAAGAGATGGAATGGCATTAGCAAATAAGAATTCCACCCATAATTCAGGTCAGAGAGAGGACAAGGTGCCCCTTCCAAACATACTGGCTCCCATTCTTATCGGCTATCTGAAGGGTACAGTCTGGTAGGATCTCTTTTCAAACAGGCTGTTTATTGAAAGCTGAAATTGGAGATAGGCAAATTAAGACTTTGGGATCTGTGATCTTTAGGATTAGTGATTTGTTCTGGACCTTTGACAGGATGGTAAATCTGAGGTTTCTAGTTTCATCTTGGTTGACACTGGTGAACAAATAGGGGTCAATATTCAAAGCGATTAATGTGCTTAGCAGACCCGGTAGCCGCACTAATCACAGCGACGGATATTCTGCAGTATTAACGCAATTAGTGCTCCTGAATATCCCCGAGTACCGCCGCTGAACCCCCAGTGCTAGCCAGTTAACATCGAGGAATTCCTGGAGTGGGCAGGAGGTGGTACCTGATCAATGACTAGCGGTGATATTCAGCCACTAGCCAGTTATCCCACAGCAGCAGAAGCTACACACCTGAAAGATCTGCCCAACGTTTGTCACCATAGCTAACCGGGCATTGACTGGATATCACCGATGCCTCCGTTAGTTGCAGCAGAGGCCAGATATGGCCCTGGCATTGACTATCCAGGTTTAAAGTTCTGCGGCGGCAGCTAGCCACTGTACTAGTGCTAACCATCACCACCAAATATCCCTGCATATTATTTATGGAATATTTTTCACGTCAAAGCCCTCTAACAAGCGAGCAACAAGCTTTTAGGACAGTGCTTTTCAACCCTCTCCTGGAGGCATACCTAGCCAAGAGGGTTTTCAGGATTACCATCAGGGCTGACGCGACCCAGTAGGCAAATTAGGCAATCGCCTAGAAGGCAAACGTTCCCAGGGCCCCACTACCACCACAATGATCTAGGGTCTGCAGTGGCTACCATGACATTTAAATGTCAACACAGCACTTACTGTACCTGAACTCTCCGGTGCTGTGTTGCTCTTTCTGCTCTCTGTCACCTGCTGCTTTTGCCCCTCTCTGACAGGAATTGCTAAAGAGATACTATTGGCCAGTCGAGAAATTGTAGAAGAAATAAAGAAACTACAGCGGCCCCATAAGATGGAATGCAACCATATAGACTCTTTAAAAACAAGCATAACAATTTAAAAGTAATCCTGGCAGCTACTGGCAACCAATGTAACTGCATAAGGAGAAGGGCAGCCCTAACATTTTTTTTTCCTCTAAAAATAAGCTTAGCTGCCAAATTCTGTTCAGATTCAAATGTCGGTCTCTTTAGTCACCAGGTAGCTGCTCTAACCTAAGGTTGCCAGATGTCTCCAGTTTTCGAGAATTGTCCCCAATTTTAAAGCTGTGTCCTCAACTTCCTCCTGTTTGGCAGCCTCCTGTCCTCAATTCCTGCAATGGGGACAGAGGCGGTAGAAAAAGAAATGCATTTTCAATTCAGTGATTTGAATTTGTCAGCTTTTAGAATTCACATCCATCAGGCCCGATTTTCAAGAGGATTAACACGGTTAACAGACCTGCTAACTGTTAATCACCTTGTCCAGGATATTCAGCGGCACTAACATGAATACCCCCGGGTGCCGCTGCTGCATGCCCCGATGCTGGCTAGCACTGTGGCGTTCAGGGGTAGTAGCCGGGCAGCAGGGATATTGAGCCATTGCCTGGTTATCACAAAGCGGCAGAAGTCAATGCAGCAAAGGCTGCCCTAAGCTAGCTGGGCAGCAGCTAAAGATTGCCACTGCCCTCTTAGCTTCATCACTATCTGGGCAACCCAGATATTCTACTACTGATCATTCATATAGCGCTACAAGGCAAAGGCAGCTTGGGCCCCAGCATGGAGTATCCAGGTCTAAAGTTCAGCGATGGGGGCTAGCCACTGCCACTGAATACTCGGCCCATGAGCTTTACATTGTGCACGGCATGGGGGAAATGCATCACTCTTTCTATTTTTCTGTCAATTTTTGTGCTTGAAAGCAATATTGCTGTTGTCATGGGATGGGTGGAGGGTCAGGATAATGACTTATCTTCCCTCCTTCATGCCTTGTTGCTCAAAGCTGGAATTAAGGTGCCCCTTCCTCCCCCTACTCCTAACACACACTTTGAAGAGGTGTCACAGATTTGCCTGCATATTATCTACTAACCCTATCTAACCACTAGGCTACTCCTAGTCAAATTTATGATGTTGTGTAGTTGCATACTTATTTTTAGTGAATACTGTGCAAACTTCAGATTTAAGGAGAGCCAGCTTTCATCAATAAGACAGAGGCCAACCCTATTAATCTTTAGTGAAGAAACCCCTAAATATTTGTGTATATATATGCAATCTAGACCTGTTTTTGCCTTGTTGAATGCATGAACCTGTGGGTCTGATTTCCCCATTGATATCCCTAAGAGAACTACTAATTCATGTGTGTATTGGGCTAAAGCCAAGATGAGATTAGCCGGTTTCTGATGCCATGAAGTCAATAATATGTTTAAATTTATAGTATGCAAATGTTTTATGTAATTTTCTATGCAAAACAGTTTCATAACCTGATATTTTGTTATAGCAAATGTAACCAGTATTGTGACATTGATCATTATATAAAAGTAGTTTGAATAACAATACAAATATTTAGGACGTCAAAGTTGTTCTTAAATCTGTACTGCAAACCTGACCACAAAAAATGTAATGTGTGCCTTTGAGTCAGTCCTGACTCCTGGTGACCCAGAAGCTCCTAGGTTTTCTTGGCAGTGTCACTGGAAGTAGATTGCCAGGCCTTTCTTCTGAGGCAGTGGAGGGTTAAGTGACTTGCCCAAGGCCACAAGGAGTGCTAGTGGGAATTGAAGCCTGGTTGCTGGGTTACTAAGCCAGTGTTCTAACCACTAGGCTACTCCTCCACTCCAAACCTGGCCACATCCATTGCATATTGATTTGATAGGAACTTGCAGAGTAATGGCAAAAAAGCTTTATATTCAGCCCCCTTATGGCTCTCTAGGACATAGGTGCATAGAAAATACTGCAATCTCCAACAAAAACTGGAAAATTATATGTGTTCTTCGGCCCCTTGGCATTAGGATTGAGTTTTCTCTGAGTTCTCTAACTCATTCGTGAACCTGGCTCAGTTCGATTAGATGTGTTATCAAGACCCTTATCATCGTCATCTTCATCACAGCATAGCATTCTACAATAGCCTGAGATGAAAGAAGTGTCTGGTGTGCATGTAGGAAGTTAAATAATATACATATTTGCTACAGTCTTTATAAACATGTCAACTGCTTCCGCTCATAGTAGTATTACAGAGATATAAAAGCTTCTTGGAGTGTTATTGTAGCCTTCTAAAGGGGAAACCTGTGTACCTTTCTCTACAGTGTTTGTGCAGACATGGTAAATCATTCAGGTGAGACAATATTTATTGAAAGTTTACACACCTGGGACTCCTTCAGCGGTCGTTGAAAGGCTGCAGGAAGTCACAGAAGATCCAGTTGTCTTACTAGATTATATTGTTTTGCAACCCTTGTCAATGCTTGCATCACTTCCTTACAGCATATATATAATTTAAAACTAACACTTCTTTCCACTTTTAGGGCCCAATATTCTAAAGGCATTTGCACGGTTTGCTGACCTGTAACGGTGTAAATGCCCCTAAGCGAGATATTAGCAGCACTAACACGGAATATCCCCAACAGGACATGTTGTGGGTGTTGCAGAGCATGTCATGGGTGCTGACAGTCGCTAACCAGGTAGCGGCAATATTGCACCACTACCCAGTTAGTGACCTGCGGGTAAAACTAGGTGAAGCAAAAGCTGGCCTAGTTTTACCCACAGGAGTTAACCAGGTAGCAGTGCAATATCGCCGCTGCCTGGTTTGCGTCTATGGCATTGGAGGCTGTACGGTGACCCCGGATATTCAATGCCAGAGCCGCATATGACCCTGGCTTTGAATATCTGGGGTTAGAGGTAGGTGGCAACGGCTATATCAGGCCCTTAGAATTTCATTTTCATGAATGCACTGCAGGATATAGGGCCCCATTTTCAACGTAGATCCTTCACACCTCCAGCAAGCTAGCAATTGTCATGAAATGCCTTTCATCATTATTATAAATGGTTAGTACTTTAGGGTAACCAGTCTTATGTATTTATCCTATCATGTCAATGTTAGCTGAGCGTACTTACTAAAGTATGTCTGTCTTTGCATTTTGCTGCAACCTCTTTCTTTCTATCTATGTAAGTGACCTGCTATAACTTCTGCCTCTCCTGATATGCTCTATAAGAGGACACAAACTATTGTCCAGGCAGTCAGATATCACAGATTTTTCTTACACCCTTCCAGATTTGTAGCTCTGTTTCTGCAAATCTCAAAATGCTATGCTAGAAGAATTATCCATGAGCCAAAAATTATGTGTGTGTGTGGGGTGTGTGAGTGTGATGAATGTATGGGTATGAATGGATTTAAAAATCTGAAAATTGTAATTGGCAGGTATCAAAATAATATAATGTTGCAGTGCACAGAAAAGGACAGGTTTACACTATGGCTAGTAATGTTATATTCTATTGCAATGCCTTTAATATCAGTAACAGAATTTTTTGCACAATGCACTTGTGACTATTTATTTATTTAACTTCTCTTATATACCGCGCTATTACATATCAGTGCGGTTTACAATAAACAGAACAAATTACTATGCAGGCGAGCCACAGAGTATTTACATCGAACAAGGGTTAAAACATGGATTCAACTGGGGTAACATATCTACATATTATTTACAGTACAGCCTATGTAGTATATTCTTGAGTCACCTATCATTATTTACCAGGCCCACCCATAAAGACATGAAATCGCTCTACATATGCTTGCCTGAGCTTTCACAGTTGCACAGTTAATTTGCTGTAGACTAAATCCAGGCTTTTTGGCACATATTCAAAATGCATTAGCCATAAGTGAAAGCCAACAGCTCCAGTTTAGCTCACTATAGATAAAGTGATTCTCTGACAATGAAATTCAATACAGCAAAAAAGCATCTGTGGCACAAAAAATAATAATGGATCCTCTGTTTTATCTACAAGTTCTCCCCAAGTATTAGCTACAGTAAGTCAGAAACCAGGAACTTCCTCAAACCAACTCTTTGGAGATGACAGCAGTCTTGACTGAGTATATATAATTTTAAAGGAAACTGCCCCAAATGTGAAGGAAAGGGCACCCTTTATTAAATTGACTGGTTACTTTCAGGTTGATAGCCTGCTAATGTAATAAAGTAATATAAAAAGTGAAAAATATGGTGGGTTACATATGTAGAAGTAGCCTTAGGAAGAAAAATGAGGTTGTATTGCCTTTGTGTAGGACAGAGAATTTAAGAACATAAATAAAGCCATGCTCAGCCTAGCCAAGGCGCATATAGCCCAGAATCCTGTCTGACACTGGCCAGGTTGGGTCACAAATACCCCAGCAGAACCGTCCCCCCCCCCACCCCCCCACCACACCACACCACACATGCATGAACACTTTGAGTAATGTATTTGGTAATGGAGACTATATCATTATACGGACACTCACGGAAGGAAGTAATTCAGGAATGGGCTACCGAAATGTGAGGTCTCCCACACAAACCCTATGAAAGGCTTAAGACATTCAATGAAAGGCTTCTGACATTCAAAATGTACTCGCTGAAGGACAGAAGGGAAAGGGGGGGATACAGTATGACAAAAGCGTTTAAACATTTGACAAGGTTCAGTAAATCATAGGAATGGGAATGTTTGCATAGAAAAGGAATATCAAGGACAAGAGGACATGACATGAAGTTGAAAGGAGAAAGGTTCAGAGGAAACATGATATTACTTTACTAAGAGAGTGTTAGACACCTGGAATAAATTGTCAGCAGAGACAGTAGAAACTAGTACTTGGATGGAATTCAAGTATGCTTGGGAAGCTGAAGAGGACAGGGGTATGCACAGGATTGGCAGGTTGCCATATTGTAAGTAACCCACCCTTCACCTCCTGAAGAGCAGAGACAGGGGAATCGTTAATGAGAAAGCAAAGGGCTCATAAAGGAAGCAGATCAATAATGCAGTTCCATGGGGTAGAAGGGTTGAAACTAGGAGGCTAGAACTCCCCAAAATCAAACCAGGTTGGTGCTGGGAAGTTAGTGATGACTAGGTGTCATCCAGCAAGGCCACAGGGACCTATAAGGATAGATGTTCAAACAGCCTCACTAGTTGGGTAGACATTTAAATTATTACATGGAGGAGTGCTTGGTGTTGGAGTAAGTATGGGAATTTTCTTGTATGCCCATCAACTAAGAATGGTAGAGAGCCAATAAGGAAGAACACAAAACTTGCATGGTAGCCTACATGCAGTCAAGCTTCTATGCCTGGCAGCTGATAAATTGGACAGAATAGATGAGTCGATTGGTCTTTTTCTGCCATCATCTACTCTGGTCCTGTTCCCCTTCAGAGGGGCAACTTCTGTGCTTTTTTCAACATGTAGCACAAGGCATTTCAGAAGTAATGTTCCTTTCTTCTATAGGAACTCCAAGTAGTATATAGAAAAATCTCCTTAGAATGTCACTCTACGGCCATCTGCACTAAGCATTTTCTCACAGGTAGAAAAGGGCAGAAACTCCTTAGTACATCTGAAAAGAAAAGTGATTTTATAGTTATTTAAGTCATAGCTGTGTCGTATACAGCTATGACTTAAATAACTATAAAATCACTTTTTTTTTCAGATGTACTAAGGAGTTTCTGCCCTTTTCTATCTGTGAGAAAATGCTTAGTGCATATGGCCGTAGAGTGACATTCTAAGGAGATTTTTCTATATACTACTTGGAGTTCCTATAGAAGAAAGGAACAAGCTCTAATAACCCCCATACTGGACTTCTGCAACCCAATCTACCTTGGACTAGCAAAACAAACACTCAAACCACTACAACTAGCACAAAACACGGCGGCACACATAATAACTGGATCAACAAGACAGGAACACATCACACCCATTCTGAAAGACCTACACTGGCTCCCAATCAGTTCACGCATCAAATACAAAACAATCATAAACATATTTAAGATCAAACAACACACTTCAGCCAACAGCCTGCACACCCTCATACAACCAGACACCAGCACACGCCCAAGAAGAAAAGGAACCTCCAACCGAGTTAACACACCTAGAGACTTCAGAAAAACATGCAAGGACACCACAGAACGAGCACTCTCCCTGGCTGCCACAACAATCTGGAACACCCTCCCAGACGATCTGAGATCAATGACGGACCTTAAAGACTTTTGCAAACAGCTGAAGACAATGCTATTCAAAGAACACTATGGACACGTCACATGACCTAACTACCAAGAACAACCAACCTACCCCCCCCCAACCCTCTGATAAGAGAATGTATAACGGCACAAGATGTTTCATAACACACACTGTATAGAAGAATGTATTATAGCACACGATGTACATAGCTCCACCTAATCAAACACACAACACATCTTACCCACAAATCACGATATACCCTTCACTGCATGAAAAACACGATCACTCCTTTTGATTGTTTGCTGTGATACCGCCTTGATTGTAAGATAAGGCGGTATAGAAATACTGTTAAATAAATAATAAATATATATATACACACATTTTTTTAAATTTTATTTTAAGTTACGAACTGTGGTGTTGGTATTTTCAAATTGTCAGGAGTCCTGATCCAGACCCATGATACGCCTCTGTCCGTGAGTGAAACAGTTGTGACTTTATAATCATTATAATGTAGATACATTGCTTTTATATTAGAACGAAAGTGTTTTTAATATTAATGAAGTTGATGCCATTGAACTCTATGAAATATAAAAAGTTTTAGAGATCCAACCCATCTGAAGAGTGCATGAACTAGGAGTGCCATGAAGCAAACTGCCAATCCAACTCAACCCTGTGCATGCACACTCGAAACACCGCCTGGCAGCCCGACTCCCCCATTACGACATGCCCACTTTACCTCAGAAATGACCCTATCTATATGCCTAGCAATTTTGTTCCTAAAAATAGCTTCCACCATTTTGCCAAGCAACAGTATCACCCACACTAGTCTGTAGTTCTTGAATCATCTCTGGAACTCTGTTTAAACATTAAGATTATGTTGGCTACTCTCCAGCTCTCAGATACAGTGACATATTTTAATGACAGGTTATAGATTGCCATCAACAGGTCAGCAGTTTCACATGCGAGTTTCTTTAGAACTCTGCGATGAATAAAATTAAGTCCTGGTAATTTCATTTGCGACCATATATAGTTTGTCCATTTGCGACCATATATAGTTTGTCCATTTGCTCTGGCACTTTTTACATACAGTAGTCACAGTAATTTACATAAGCCTCTCTATGCACTCTCTGAGGGTAATGTTACGTGTGCACTTCCATAATCTAGATGCAGGCATTTACACCCGCTCTCAAGCTGGTGTAATATCTGTTCCTGGAATGTTGCCGTGACTTTTCAGGATTTACGCTAGTATTTCATAAAGACAAGTATGCCCCTACTCATCCCACTTTACCTAAGCGCCCAATTATAAAGCTGTCTTCTGGTCATCCAATAGTCTGACTCCTTAATGAGCTTCTTGGTTTTGATATACTGTACTTGAAAAAGGTTTTATTTAAGAACATAAGAAAAGCCATACTGAGTCCATTGAGCCCAGCATCCTGTTTCCAACAGTGGACAGCCCAAAAGAAGATCTATTTCATATAGCTCATTTTGAGGAATGAGTGATGGCTTTTCCAAGTCTAAATGGCTAATAAGGTTTGTCAGACTTTTCCTCCAGGAACTTGTCCAAGCCTATGTTGAACCATTCTGTATTTGTGGCTCAGATCACATTCTCTGGCAGCAGATTCCACTGCTTAATTATATGCTATGGGAAATGGGGAAAACCCCCCCATTCTACATTGTTTTCTATCTGCAATTCATGAGGTATCTTCCTGATTTTGTATTGTCTGGAAGGTTAAATAACTGTTCCTCCCCACTCATGATTTCATAAACTTCTATCATATCCAGGACTGTTTTTACCTAATGGCAAAAGGAGATGCTACCCCAGGCCCCTGCCAAATAGGGGCTCTACTACCCATAGGTAAATTTATCTCTGTCTTCAGCACACATTATTGCTGTTCCGATCATGTCTGTTACACCTAATATACTGTGAAGCCACAGAGCGGGTCCTGGAGACGACTGCAGCACTTGGTCCACCGACCTGGATCCCAAAGTTCAAATCCAGTTCAGGTATTGCAGGAAAATACCAAAGCAGGTTCCCTTAGGTTCACATTAATTTCCAGCAACAATCTGGTGGCCCACACCTCTAAAAACCTGGACTTCACATAGCCCCAGGGCTGGTCACAGCCTCTCTCTCTCTCTCTCAAAGCAAAACGGTTCAGGAGAGTAATGAAAACAAAGTTACAAGTAGTCCTCTTAAACCACCAGTGTTTAAACCCACTGTCTTTTTCAGATCAAAGCAGTGTTACTCCACTACACAGTAAACAACAGTGTAGCAGCCCTTCCAGGTTCACTGTACTGACTGAACCTGCCTCAGGGCTACACTGCCTCATCAAAAGAACCTCCATGGGTTCCAGGTCTTGTTCTCTTCGTACTCCTGAGCTTCATGGGTTCTTCAGCAGGTGGCAGGATGACAGACGGTAAGTATAAGGGAAACAGGGGGATTTTGGAAGGCCAGGGGGATTTTGCAACAGGAACTAAGGGACAGAAAAAGGCAATGATAAAAGATAAGGGGGGAGGGGGAGAGGACACAGGAGGAATGGGTCTGGGGACTGTATGCACAAAAAGGGAAGCAAAGAAAAGTATAAATGTAACACGCTTTTTATATTCAGGGGAGGAGTTGCTCTTGAGATGCCAAGTGCTCGATAGAACTCTCTTCCCCACCACTGCCTGCATTGATCATCAGTTATCCAATAAACTGAAATTCTGATTGCACCTGTACTGACTCTGGTTCTGATCATTACAGGCTATTAGTAATAATTAGGTTGTGGTCTATTTTGTACGAAACAGGGCCGTACACTTCCTCCTCAGGTCCTCTGCCCCCCTCCCTTAGAAACTCTGGGAGCTTTTCTAGGGTATGACCATGTGACCCTTCCCCCTCCAGCCTCTCTTTGGTTCCAAGGTATAGTTCCTGGTGAGCCAGGGATAGTGAGCCAGCTCTGGATCCTGCAGCGGATCAGTGGACTGGCTCAGCTCTGCCCAGCAGGGGATGAGGAAGGATATGGCCTCCCCTCAGAGGCCAGGCCAGGGCTTTATTAAACTTGCTAGCTCTGGACTTTCCCTGGAGTTGTAAGGGAGCCTGCACTGTCCCAAAGATACCTCTCCTCTGGCTATCAGAATGCTGATTATCACAATACATAGTAGCATAGTGTATGATGGCAGATAAACATCAGTATGGTCCATCTAGCCTGCCCACTAAGATGGCTAGAGTGGTTGTACCCACCACACAGTGCAGATCACCCTCCTCTATGCTTTGTTTAGGGTTGTACCCACTGCTCCATGTAGGTCACCCCCTCTATTTGTTTTGATTTCATCCTTTTGCCATAAAGGGATCCACTCTGTCTGTCCCATGCCATTTTTAAATCCGTAACTGTTTTTGCCTCACCACCTCCATCAGCAGGGTATTCCAAGCATCCATCACCCTTTCAGTGAAAAAGTAATTCCTGACATTGCTTTTAAGATTACAGTTTCCCCTTCTTTGAAGAAGGTTTGTTTGTTCATTAATACCCTTTAAGTATTTAAATGTCTGTATCATATCTCCCCTGCCCCTCCTCTCCTCTAGGGTACACATATTTAGGTCTGCAAGTCTCTTCTTATGTCTTCTGATGCAGGATCCAAATCATTTTGGTTGCCTTCCTCTGAATCGTTTCAAGTCTCTTTATATCCTTTGTGAGATATGGTCTCCAAAACTGAATACGATAGTCCAAGTGAGGCCTCACCAATGACTTGTACAGGGGCATTAATACTTCCTCCTTTCTGCTGGTTATTCCTCTCTGTATGCAGCTCAGCATCCTTCTGGCTTTGGTTACTACCTTGTCACATTGTTCTGCCACCTTGATATCCTCAGACACTGTATTTATTTATTTATTTGATTTTATATACTGCACTATTTCAACATCAGCGTGGCTTACATAGAACAGGAACAATAAAACTTTTTACATTGAACAGGCATTAAACAGAAATAGGAAATGATTAACACTGAACAGGGACATCAACCTGGGTAGTAACAGGGGGAACTACAGTAAATTACAAGTTGGTAAGTGGTTCATAAGAAGTTAGCATGGGGGAAGTTGTAGCTGTGGGATTGACAGGCCTTGTGTCTAGCATAGCTATGGTATGTGGTCATAGAATAGTTGGAACAAATGAGTCTTTATTGCTTTCCTAAAGGCTGAAAGGTTGGAGATGAATCGGATCAGGGCAGGGAGGGTGTTCCACAGGGTTGGTGCATATAATGAGAAGGCTTGGTTCTTGGCGGCTTGGGAACTCGTCCTTATTGCTGAAGGGCTAGTGAGTGTGTTAGCCATGTTTTGTTCTCCTCATTCTATTGTTCGAGATCCGTTGAATGATTACTGCAAGGGAGTCTGCGGACATGTCATGTAGAACTTTAAACATCATCAATCCAAGGTCCTTCTCCTGCTCTGTACATACCAGCCTCTCGTCCCCTATTGCATACAATTCCTTTGAAGTTCTGCATCCCAAATGCATGACTCTGCACTTCTTTGCATTAAATCTTAACTGCCAAGCATTTGACCATTCTTCCACTTTTTGTAGATATTTCATCATGTTGTCTATCCCCTCAGAGGAGTCCACTCTGTTGCAAATCTTTGTGTCAAGTGCAAAAAGGCAAACCTTTTTCTTCAATCCTTCAGCAATATTACTCACATTTGCTGAAGGATTGAAGGGAAAAGTTAGCCTCTTTGCTCACTCTCACCTCCCATCTCCTATTTGGGCCATTTTTCAACAGTTAGACAGTTCTACTTCTTCATCCAGTCCTCCTTTGTGTTTGGGCTGTGCAGCTGCAGTATTCATTATGTGCCATCCCCTGCCAGCATGCCACAGCAGTGATGGGTGAGGCTGCAGACCAGGACCCTCCTCCTCTCCGCCTTCTCAGCTCCACCTCCAAACAAATTCCAAATGTGGCCTGGACGTAGGCTGTGAGTGACTGAGGAAAATGGGGTGGGGTGCAGGTGGCTGCTCTGCAGAGACACACCTCTTCCTGCTGCAGCCTACCTGGGTGAGTGTGTGTGTTGTGCGGCACTGCGCAAGCACAGCTTACTCTTCAAGTTTGCATGTGCACATGGGAGATGTTTGGCCACATAGAGGTCAAGTTCTGGATTGTGTGTTGGGGCTGCAATTCCACACAAGCATCCATGGCAGACAGAGGCGTAGAAAGAGAGCGAAACTGGGCTGCAACTCCCCACAAGCCTGCAGATTCTTTGGTAAGTAGCAGAAGACATAATCAGAGAGCAAGAGCACTGGTTTGGGTGAGTTTTTATCATTAATGATTACACAGGTCTGCAAAATATTTTTTTTCGAGAGCTGTTTTGGTTATTCCATGTAATCTTTATGTTTTTTGGTGCGCTGAATCCGAAAATGACCTCCATTTTGTCATAGGACATCACGTTTCCTGACAATTTAGGTAACTATGTTAAATAAGGCAATACCTCAAAATAAATGGAAATAGACATAAAATTAAAGTTTTATTACAATATTTTCATGAAAATCCTTTTTTGAACTGAAATGAGCTCACCTACACACACTAAACTCGATTCTTCTTCCTTGTGAGGCTCCTCTTGGTGCATTTACGCTTGTGAGTAGCATCTGGAATGTCTCTCTGAAGCATCCAACAGTAGTCTGCCATCCTTGTAATGCTCCATTTTCCCTGGTATCTCCTTTCCATCTCTTTAATGTCTTGGTGGAATTGTTCACCTTGTTCCTCACTCACAGCTCCCAAATTTTCAGGAAAGTAGTCAAGATGGGACTGGAGGAAATGCACTTTCAAACTCATCAGGCAACCTAAAGCTTGAAATGCTTTCAGCATTCGTCCGATGATCTTTTTGTAGTGAGGATCTTTGTTATTGCCTAAAAATTTCTGTACGACTTCTTTAAATGCAATCCACCCTTTTTTTTTTGAGGATCCGTCATGGTATTGACAAACTCTTGATCAACTATAAGCCTTCTAATGTCTGGTCCAACGAACACACCTTTCTTCAATTTTGCCTCCGACAGGCCTGGAAACTTGGTGACCAAGTATTTGAAGCATTCTCCATCTCTTGGAAGCAATTTTACGAATTGCTTCATCAATCCCAATTTTATGTGGAGAGGTGGTAAAAGAACTTTATGGGACGGTAACAAAGTTTCTCGGAGGACATTTTTTTCACTGACTGTTAGCACCCTCGGCTGCCAACTCTTCTTGGTCCAGTGATTTTGTCGGTCTCGACTGTCCCATAGACACAGAAAACAAGGATATTTGGTATACCCAGTTTATTGCCCGAGCAGCATGCACAAGACCTTCAAATCCCCACACACTTGCCAACCATGGTCTTCATATTTAAGTTTACGAAGAACCAATTCCAAGTTCTCGTAGGTTTCCTTCAAGTGTACGGAATGACTTACAGGTATGGAAGCGTAAAAAGCGTTGTGGAGTAAAACTGCTTTGAGACTTCTTTTTGAAGAATCTATAAAAAGACACCATTGCTCTGAATCATATTGGATTTTAAATTGACCCATCAGACCTTCAACATCGATGCAATAAACCAACTTGTCTTCCTGGGCGAAGTAAGGAACAAACTCCTTTTCACGATGTCTGAACCATGAAGATGACACTCCTGGCAACAATAAATTCTGGCTTTTCAGCCTTGATCCGAGTAACTCAGTGGCATCTTTGGGAAGATTCAAGTCTCTTACCAAATCATTCATCTCCTCCTGAGAAAACAATTTTGCTCTTGTATCATCTTCAAAGTCAGAACTTGATTCGTCATCTGGTTCAGGTATGACTTCACCTTCATCGGAGCTAGGTATCTCTTCCAAGGTAGCAGGGGGCTTGGATACTGGTATATCTGTGCCATGGGGGATGGGACGAATTGCCGAGTGAAGATTGGGGTATGAAATGGAATGCTTCCATTTGGAATTAAACCCTTTCACATCACATGAACAAAAAGTAACAGTTGTCACTATGGTTCTTTTGCTTTCGCCATACCATAGGAATCCCATAATGGAAAGATTTTTTCTTACCCTTGAACCAGTTTCGGAGGTCCTCAACACACCGTTTGCACACTTTATGAGGCGCCCAGACTTTATCTTGATCTCCAATTTTTAGTCCAAAGTATGCAAAGTATACCTTTTTCACAAAGTCTCTAATATTCTGCTGTTGTTTCAACACTGTATATTCACCACAGATGAAACAGAAACTGTCTGGCGAATTAATACACTTTCGCGGAGCCATAACATAACAGTTGAAGAATGACGAGCTAACACGAATTGCGATGAAAAAGTGTGAACAGCCTAGAACCAAGAACCTGATGATGATTCGTGCACAAATGTGGCATGCAGGAGAGAGCAGCTCTGTGTCTGTACACGAGACGTCACAGTGCTGGCCACGCCCCCCTGCACTGACCGGAGCTGCTGCTATCTGCCCTGTGTCTCCCTCCCACTGGATTCTTCAGGAAAGATTAACCCCTTCTACCATTAGAAGCACGGACTTAAAACTTGCTTAGCTTATGTACGTATATATTGCTGACCATCAGATTTACAGTGCTATATTTTTTTTTACATAACTCGGACAACCCCTTTAAGGTTTTTTTGGTATTTTATATCTTAAATGCACTTATGTGAATTAATTAATAGTAATTTGAATTAATTAATAGTAATTTGAAAAAACTTGATAAATTTGAAGACAATTTTGCATGTTGTGGCAAATCATGACGTCTAGGAGATTTTTTAATATTTTATTTGTTTTCAGCACACCAAAATACATGGAAATTAGATGAAAATAATCAAACAGCTTTTTAGTCGCAGACCTGTGTTATCTTTATTTATTTTTGGTATGTCATGATGGAGCAGAAACGATTCCAGGGCACTATGTGCTTATTACTGCCAACTGCAAATGTTGGAGCTGTTGTGGTTGGATCTGAAATTCCAGGCCCTGATCTATGTGACACATTGATCTAATGAATAGATACAACAATCTATGACTAATCCAAAGTGATTTTATGGACTTGCAGGCAAATAAACCCCCCACATATTAAGTACCTGAGTTGGAAGGTCTAGCGTTATATACAACAGCAATACAATACTGTGCTGCTCCTTTCATCTTATAGGGAAAAGCACTGTAGTGTTACTGTCCAGCTCTTGCAATGGTTCCGAAAGCCTACGTAATGTAACGCAACTTAAGCTAATCTCTAACAGGTATCCCTGGTTTAAAGAATGAAGTTCCTCTATGGCCACAAATATTTCATATGCATCACTGCCACTAAGTGATTCAGGGCTCTGAACTTAATAAAAGGCATGCCAATTAGGAATTATGCTTCAGGTCTTTGGAGGTTAACGTTACCTGCTACCAGTGGCTTAAATTCTGCCCAAGTACCCCCTGCAATGTGGAGGTGCTTGGGCACCTAAATGTGAGTGTTTAAACCTCAGAGCACAACTCTGGCACAGATAACACGTTCCTAGGGATGCAACCGAAGACCAATGAAACATCCCATTCAATCCCCTAGTCCTGGATGGCATTTGGGCATAGCTATGAGCAGACGACCTCCCCTGCAGAGTCCTTAGAGCATCTGAAATGTTATTCTGGAACTATTGACAGTTCTGCAAACCTCAATTTCACACACAAGCCAACTTGCCAAACGTTGTTTTCCTGTTTTTTGCTATGGTGAGGGTGATGCGCCTCTGAGAGATTGCCCATTGCTTAAATGTGAACTGCTGCTGACAATGCACTGTTGGGTAGGAACACAACGATTCTTTCTCTACTGACATTTTGCAAGGCTCTGTTTCAAAGGAGTCCTCTATCCAGGATCTGCTCAGCCTTCTTGCATGCCATAGTTGTTCCATGAGGTGTATTGCCGGGCAGTTAGATAAGAAAAGGAGCAGAAACACTTCTGTGCTAATCTATCCAAAAAGGCATTTCAGTCATGTCTTTCCTGCCTGGGTCACATACAGCAAACATTGTACAGCAAGATAAAGGGGGCCAATCACAGTAACAAGAAGTCGTTTCTTCTAATGTTTGCTTGTCTGCAATAACCTTGAATCAAATCCATTCACCAAACTGGCGGAACTCGTACTGAAATTCCCTTTATTAGCACTCTGCTGTGCAATAGGGTTTGTGTTCAATGGTTAAAAGAAGTTGTATTTGTTCACCAATTACTGTGCAGCACTAATTTTCCATCCTTACATACTGTGAAATTTGAAAAGCGCAAGACGGAAAAGCAATGCTTTGGTTATAGGGACACTTTGCAGCCAAATTTATTCTCCATGCAGGGGCAGACTGGAAAGCACCCTGTTCTCAGTGAAGCAAGACAGAGGGCTGTTTCCTAAAACATAACACCTGTCTACCCCACTTGCCAAACAGCAAAACAAGAGCCAGAAAAAAAGGGAGAACTAAAAGTCAGTATGTTTAAAAAATGAGAGCGCAACAAGTTAGAGAAGCTGTCATTTTAGAATGCATGAGGGGAGGGATTGTTCAATAAGCTTATTCAACTGACAGGCATTAAAGCAGAAATCTGACAACATTATATAAAAACTCTATAATTTCATTGGATCAATGTACTTAACAAAATCTGCTAGAGAAAAAACATAAAACAAAAGTCAAACAGCCAGAGAAAACAAAGAATTAGTTTAAAGTTACAGGTTGAATTGGTTTTATACCTTCACTAGGTAGAATCAAGTTACATTATGTAGAAAGAAAAAAATAATAGAAAAAAAGAACATGATGACAGACAAAGACCATATAGCCCGTCAACTCTGCCTATCCTCTTGCTCACCTCTACAATCCCTAACCACATAAACCCTTTTTAATATTGAGCCCTATATAAATGTGCAAAGATATACGGTGAATAGTTTTGTTAGAACATAACATCAGAACATACGATGGGTCATACTGAGTCAGACCAAGGTCCATCAAGCCCAGTATCCTGTTTCCAACAGTGGCCAATCCAGGCCACAAGTATCTGGCAGAATCCCCAAAAGGCACACAGGTTCCACAATACTTGTCCCAGAGTAAGCAGTTGATTTCCCAGTTCCTTTTTAATAATGCTTTATGGGAGGTCACATGGGGCGATGAGCCGGTGAGGATGGGTTCCGATTGGCTACGGGAACTTCACTTACAAAAATTTGCGTTACGCTAATAGCTGATCCCCAAAAGACTTTGGAAACCTGTAGAAGAGTGCTTGAACCCCTCCCCCTCCCCCTAATGAAATGTGAGTGTCATGGAATTTCAAGGTGAGCTGTGCGCGGATGTCATCTAAAGCAGTGAGGAAAGAGAAGGCGCAAGGCCTGGAGGGCAAAATGGAGAAGAGTGTGCCGGCGAGCCCGCTGGTCGACAAATGATAACAGAAGTCTCTACAGCAGTGGTGAAGGCATTGGAGGTGTGATTTTATACACTTTTAGAATAGCTAACTCAAGTTGGGCAAGCAGTGGCAGAATTCACCAATCAAATGGATCAGGCGGAGCAAAGAGTCTCGGACCTTGAAGACAACCAGCAATCTCAGGCTGCTAAGCTAAAGTCTCTCGATGACCTGCTAAATCAATAGTGAGAGAAGATGGTTGACTTAGAAAATCGAGGGAGGCAGAAAAACCTAAGATTTGTTGACTTTGAGGAATCAGTAGTAGACGCTGAACTGCGAGGCTTCTTGGAATCTTGGATAGTAATGCACTTATCCGCTGATAGCCAGCTAAGACCCATAAAAATCAAATGTGCGCATTGCCTTGGAGCTTGGTGTTGGGCCAAATCAGTGTCCTAGAGTGGTGATTGCGTGATTCCAAGAGTTTAGACAGAAGGAGGCTATACTCCGAGCAGCTCGGGCCCAAAATGTGTGCGCTGGTGTGGAGGGGCGGGCAAAGAACTTGATAATATTCCAGGACTATTCCATCATGATGAGTCAGAAAAGGTGGGCGTACTCAACGATATGTGCAATGCGGTAGAAGATTTTCATTGCTATACCCGGCGCGGTTGCAGATTGAACACCAGGGGCAGACCAGATATCTGGAGATGCCGAAAGAAGCAACAGCCTTTTTGGGAAACTTGACGCCCTGAAACATCATGTCTAGTAGGGGTGTAAGTGAGACCAATGCTTCGGAGTATAAATTGTAACAGGCCAAATGATTTTGATAACCTTAGATAGCTGGGCCAATAAAGCTCTGCAGTTGGCTAACAGTGAACTCTGTCCCAGGGCTGAATAACTGTGAGTTGGTAATCTCTGAGCAAAAAAGACAAAAATGCTGGATAAAAGATTCATTATCCTTGTTTAATCTGAAGCCTTGAAGCTATGGACCTGGGGAAGTATGGATATGGGGCAAGATGCGGACATTGCTCTGAATGTTGCGTTGCAGCAATCAAGTACCCTGAAGAAGCTAGACAGAGAAACAGTAAGACTCGCTCTAGGAGACAATGAATAAATATAATAATTGAGTGGGGATCCTTGACAAACTCAACAAAAGCTTACCAATATTAATGTAAATGTAAATGCATACGGGGTGGGATCTAATGTTTGACAATTGTGTAGATAATTGTGTAGGAGATGCCAGAACATAAATTGTGCATGAAGAGTGGTGGGACCCCACCTTTCTCCCTTTGTTCTCTTTTCTCTCTTCATTTTTTTCCCTTCCCCTTGTTGCAGGGGAGTACAAGAAGAAAATGTGCATTGTGTGGGGGAATATGTGGATATATGACTGTAGGGGGGAGGTGACAATGTGGAGGGGTGGGGTTGGGGGTGGAGGGGGGTTGGGCGGCCTCTGGCCCCTTCCGACCCCATCTGATCCTAGTTATAACCTGGTTTTGCGCTTGAGTAACCTGGTAGCTCTATAGGATCTGCTGAGCTTAATTTGGGAGAAATCTCATGAGCTCTCCTTTAGAGGGGGGAAGGGACTCTGCGGGGAGGATGGGAGATAGCACCTTAGAGGTGAGAATAGGCTGCAATAGGCTGTGGAGGCAATAGAGGGGGATAGAGTCGGGGAAGGAGCTATAAGAGACATGGCAAATAGGTAGTAGATGGGTGAGAGCCAGATGAGGGGAGAGAAGGATAAGAGATTGTTTGAAGAGATAACTGGTGGAGACCGACTACGCGGGCAGGGGAGGAAGGGCTCAACTTGGGTGGAGGCGGGGAGAATTACTAGTGTCGCAAAGTTAGTTAGGTAGATTGACAGAGGATGGGACAAGGAGGACCCGGGTGCCACAGTGACCTCACGGAGTAGGACCTCAGGGAAGTTGATGGAGAGGAAGGAGAAGGAGAGGGAGGGGAAGGGAAGGGAGGGTCAAAGGAGATAGGGGAGGGGGAGGGGAAGGGGAATAGGTGCTGTGTAGAGAGGATCGAAACTACACCATTCGGATTGTTGGACAAAGAAGGTGGTGGGCTCTGGGCTGGGGGAGCTGACACCATGAATATAATGGTAATGCTGAAGTGGAATAAAATCTGAATCAATGAATGCCGACTGGGGGGGTTAAAGGTTGTGACATGGAATGTGTGTGGCATTGGGTCCCCTGTTAAATGCTACAAGCTGTTAAGAGATTGCGGGACTGTCATGCAGAAGACTCACCAGTCGGCTGAGGAGCATGCCAAAGCTGTGTAGATGGTGGGTGGAGGAGGTTTATGGGATCCTGTGCAGGGCAGGAAAGGAAGAGTTAAAAGGGGCTGAGGCTTAAAGTCACGGACACAACGACTGACTCTGATGGCAGATATGTATTTATCCATGGGGAAATTTCAAACCATCGGGTGGTTATAGGCAGGGCCGGCCCGTCCATTGAGCGAGAATGTTTTTTGCACAGGGCCCCGCGTTTCAGGGGGCCCCGCGCAAAGAACATTCCGCTTTAAAAGTAGAATTTTAAAAAAAAAAAAAAAGCTGGCTGCTGCCGCTGCCGCGGCGGTAGCAGCAATATCGCATGTCCCGCGGGGCCCCCCCGCCCGGCAGATCCCTTCCTGCTTGCCTGTCAGTTCTTCACCGCTTCGGCTTTCAGAGCCGCGAAGGGAGAGCTGCTCCCTCACGACTCTGTTAAGCTCGCCGGGGCAGATGGGAAATTTCCCATAAGCCCCAGCGGGCTTAACAGAGTCACGAGGGAGAAGCTCTCCCTTCGCGGCTCTGAAAGCCGAAGCGGAGAAGAACTGACAAGCAGGCAGGCAAGCAGGAAGGGATCTGTCGGGCGGGGGGACCCCGCGGGACATGCGATATTGCTGCTACCGCCGCGGCAGCAGCCAGCTTTTTAAAAAAGTTTTAATTTTCCCAGGGGGGGGGGGAGTAAAACTTGATGTGGGCTGCTGGGGGGGGGGGAGTAGGACTGTATGTGGGCTGCTGGGGGGGGAGTAGGACGTGATGTGGGCTGCTGGTGGGGGGAGTAGGACCTGATGTGAGCTGCTTGGGGGGGTGAGTAGGACCTGATGTGAGCTGCTGGGGGGGGGGAGTAGGACCTGATGTGAGCTGCTGGGGGGGGGGGAGTAGGACCTGATGTGAGCTGCTGGGGGGGGGAGTAGGACCTGATGTGAGCTGCGGGGGGGGGGGGAGTAGGACCTGATGTGAGCTGCTGGGGGGGGGGGAGTAGGACCTGATGTGAGCTGCTGGGGGGGAGTAGGACTTGATGTGGGCTGCTGGGGGGGGGAGTAGGACTTGATGTGGGCTGCTGGGGGGGTAGGACTGGAAGTGGGCTGATGGGGGGGGGTTAGGACTTGAGGTGGGATGATGGGGTTAGGACTGGTAATGTGCTGTGGGCTGATGGGGGGGTTAGGACTGGTAATGGGCTATGGGGGGGCTAGGACTGGAAATGAGCTGAAGGGGGGTTAGGACTTGAGGTGGGCTGATGGGTGTAGGACTGGTAATGTGCTATGGGCTGATGGGGGGGTTAGGACTGGTAATGGGCTGTGGGCTGATGGGGGGGGGGGCTAGGACTGGAAATGGGCTGAGGGGGGGGGTTAGGACTTGAGGTGGGCTGATGGGGTTAGGACTGGTAATGTGCAATGGGCTGATGGGGGGGGGTTAGGACTGGAAATGGGCTGACGGGGGGGTTAGGACTTGAGGTGGGCTGATGGGGTTAGGACTGGTAATGTGCTGTGGGCTGATGGGGGGTTAGGGCTGGTAATGAGTTGGGGGTTGCTAGGACTGGAAATGGGCTGAGTGGAAGGGGAGGCTTAAACTGCAAATAGCTGATGGGGATAGGGGCTTGGAATGGAAATGGGCTGTGAGAGGAGGGAGCTAGTACAGGAAATGGGCTGAGTGGGGGGGAGCTAGGACAGGAAATGGGCTGATGGAGGGGCTAGGATAGGACTGAAAATGGGTTGTTGGTGGGAGCTAAGATAGGAAATGGGCTGTGGTGGGGCGTGCATTGAAATGGACTCATGGAGGGGCTAGAACTGGAAGTAGGCTCATAGGTGGCTTGGATTGAAATGGGCTGAGTGGAGGGGAGCTAGGATTTGACATGGGCTGATGATGGGGCTAGAAAAGGACTAGAAATGGGCTGATGGGGGGCTGGGATTGGAAATGAGCTGATGGAGGGACTCAGATAGGACTGGAAATGGATAGGGGAGCTAGGACTGGAAATGGGCTGATGGGGGCTAGGACTGGAAATGGGCTGATGCGGGGACTAGAAGGGAGCAGATGCTGGGTGGGGCTGGAACTAGAAGGGAGCTGATTTTGGGGGAGGATTAGAATGGGATGGGGCTAGGAGAGTGAAATGGAGAGGGGAAAAATATTTTGTGTGGGAGGGAAGAAAAATCTACAATTGGCCGGGTATTAGGAGAGTATGTGGGGATTGAGGATGGAGGGGTAAAATTTGAGTGGATGAAATAGGAATGAGGAAAGAGCAAAAGGAGAAAGATTATTATGTTAAAACAGATGTAGAGCGAGAATGGAAAAAAAAACTAGAAGAAAGGACAGAGATGGACAGCAGATGATGGAGAGTTAACAGAAGACACAAAGAAACCAGAAGAAAGTGGCTGGAGCAATTGCAACTGAAAAAAAAAATGCACAAAAGGTAGAAAAAGATCTCTTTATTTTGAATTTATTAACTGGAATATGTCAGCTCTGGGAAATGTGCATCATTAACGTCTGCGCTTTGTTTAGTACAAGAGGAAATTAATTTATAGTTGTATTTCTACAGTGTTGCTGTAATTCTAAGTTGGCTTTTGGGGTTCCAATTTTAATTATTATCTTCCTGTTTCTAAATTGTGATTTCTTGTTTGGTGATGGTCTATATTCTGCATGTGTAACTGAGCTGAGGTATTCTGTTTATGTAATTCCTATTTGACATTGCCACTTGTTCTCTTTCCCCAGTAGGTCATGTATTGTTATTCTCTGAAATGTATTGGTTTAATATTTGCAGTGTTGCCTTTTGATAGTAGGGTCTGGTGCTTTGTGAGTCCTGGTAGTGCTGTTATGATACGGCGGGTTTGCTATGGGTTCTAAATGACCAACAGACTTAGAGAAACATTCACACACACATATTTTTATTGGAACTCACACCTTGAAGGACAATCCTTCTCGTGGCGTGCTGTTCCCTTTTATTCTTTATATAGGGACGCAACCCTAGCATGCGTTCAAAGGGGATATCTACCCCTCAACATCAACCAGTTAACATTCTTTCATTCAGGAAAAACCCTCTTAGAAGCCACTTATCTGAACGGAGACTTTCCACAGTTCATAGGCAACTCGGCGTCTTCCCCAGCTCATAGCAATGTTCCCTCTAATTTTCTGTAGGCTGTGTGCGCATAAAATATCAGCTGTGCAGCTTTTGAAGGAAGGTTAAATTTTTGTGCGTCACATAACGACACTCGGAGTTCTATACTTTAAAATTTGACTACACATCAGAATACAGTATGTACACCAAATTGATTGCACTAGATAATATTGTAGAACTTGTGAAAACCGTAAATACACAACAACTTTTAAATTTTAAGATGTCTTGTGTTGTTTTCTATCAGATTCAGAACCGTAATTTTTGTGCGCTCTGTTATAAAGTATGTGCGCTCGCTCGCTCGGCGAGGTGTGTGCGCGCGCACACGCGCACAGCTTAAAGGGAACAGTGGCTCATAGATAGACTCAACGTCCACTCCTGATGGTAAATGGAGAAGTCCCTTTATCAGCCGCCGATACCGGGTAAAACCCAACACCTCCAAATCAATGTAACCAACAGGGAAGGTCATCCGTTATGACTTCTGAGACTTATTCAAGTAGCAACCATACGAGAGTCTCCCCTCATTTTCTGTCATTTTCAGACTCTCGTATGGTTGCTACTTGAATAGAGTCTATCTATGAGCTGGGGAAGACGCCGAGTTGCCTATGAACTGTAGAAAGTCTCCGTTCAGATAAGTGGCTTCTAAGAGGGTTTTTCCTGAATGAAAGAATGTTAACTGGTTGATGTTGAGGGGTAGATATCCCCTTTGAACGCATGTTAGGGTTGCGTCCCTATATAAAGAATAAAAGGGAACAGCACGCCACGAGAAGGATTGTCCTTCAAAGTGTGAGTTCCAACAAAAATATGTATGTGTGAATGTTTCTCTAAGTCTGTTGGTTATATATGTGGGAGACATACGAGATTCAGGATTTAGAATGGGTTCTAAATGGGCAGTGTTTGTAGTAGTTCCTAATGTGCCTGACGGTTGGCACTGGATTATAGTAATATAGAAATCTTTTAGTCTTTCTTTATCCATACACTCATTAAGAGGCATGTTTACTAAAAGTTAGTGTATGGTAACATTATGCAAATATTTATGCAAATGAGGCCCCTTATGCAAATGAGGCCCCGCACCGAGTCTCTGCACATGGCCCCGCACCCCCCTTGGGCCGCCCCTGGTTATAGGCTCACTGTATGGCCCTAATATATATAATGCCTCTATTTTTCAGGGTTTGACTCGGTGTATCGCTAACACTGAAGGCAGTTGCTTAATATTGGGAGGGGACTTTAATTGTACTCTGGAGAGTGCCCTAGATCGATCTGGGAAATGTGGGTCGCCAGATGAGAGGTCAGGCAGGCACCTTCGGAGTATGTGTGAGGGACATGATTTACTTGATGTATGGCGCATGCTCCACCCATGTGAGCGAGACTACACCCACCTATTGCGAGCACATGGCACTTGGTCCAGATTAGACTACTTCCTGGTCTCATCTAGACTCCTTAGCCAAGTTTGGCAGGTAGATATAGGGCCTCGCGATCACGCGATGGTGTTACTAGCTCTGGATCTGGGAATTCTGGGGAGAAAGCCTATGTGGCGTTTCCCCCTAGAGGTAATGGGGGGCATCCAGTTCCCGGCATTCCTTCGAGCTAAATGGGAGGAATATGCACACTTTAATACACAGAATGTTAACAATCCGGCAATGTTTTGGGAGGCAGGGAAAGTGGTCTTAAGAGGCGATATAATTGGATATGTGCAGGCAAAGCGCAAAAGATTGAATAATTATCAGATAGTACAATTGGAGAAGGCCTAAGGCAAGCCCGGCAATGCCATGTAGTGAAGCACACTATAGAAGCTAGGAAGGAGATGCTGAGCATACAGCAGGAATTGAGCTCTCTGCTTTACTCCAATGCTCAGTAATCGATTCTCTTTTATTGATACCATTTTTACCGCTTTGGAAATAAAGCTGGTAAGCTCATATCATCACTTATCATGGCTAAAGGAGGCTCACAGTGCGTGGGAGTGCTACGGGATGCCACTGGATGCCTACACTCCACACCAGAAGGCGCTGAGCGAGTCTTTTTGGGACGTTTATCAGACACTATATCAAGCATGAGCCGTAAGGAGACAATGATGCGGATTATCTTCTCAAAGTCGGACTGCTGAAATTCACCCAAGAGGAGTTAATAAAATTGAACACCCCCATAGAACCACAAGAAGTGCAGCATACCATGAAAGAGCTAAGAAATGGTAGGGCACGTAGACCCGATGGGTCATGAGGGGAATTCTATAAGTTCCTCCAAGATAAGGTGGCACTTCCCCTGGCTGAATGTTACACTGATCTGGTGGAGAAAGGACATTTCCTGTACAAACCTAACAAGGCACTTACAACAGTCATAGCCAAATCTGGAAGAGACCCGACATTGGCGGGTTCCTATTGCCCAATATCGTTACTTAATGTTGACATTAAGCTTCTTGCCAAAATCATGGCAGACCACTTAGCCAGTTTACTTCTGGCTCTCATCCATGAAGATCAGGTTTTGTAAAAGGCCGAAGGGTGGCAAAAAATCTTCAGCGCATTTTGGCATCTATATATATGAGTGGACAGGAAGTGCACCATTCTTTGTTAATTAGCTTTGACGCTGAAAAAGCGTTCGATAAGGTCAGCTGGACTTTCATGTATGAGGTGCTAGAAGGGATAGGGATTAGTGGTTTCTTACTGGAGGTGATACGCCTGTTATACGCTGACCCCTGTGGAGCTATATTGGTTAATGGCAAAAGTACTCAGACATTTCCACTAAGAAGAGGTACGAGAAAGGGTTGCCCACTCTCGCCATTGCTTTTCGTGTTAACCCTAGAACACCTGTTATGCATGATTTGTATGAACCCAGATATAGTGGGGGTTAAAATGGGGAGGGGCAAGGAGTTTCAGGTTGCTGCGTTTGCAGATGACATATTGATCTATCTGACAGATCCAATACAGGGGCTCCCGATCCTTTTGAGTTTATTTGACGAATATGGCCGTTACTCAGGACTAAACTTAACCCAGAAAGGTTGGAAGCCCTCCCTGTGAACTGGGATGTTCGTAATGACTGGCCCAGACCCTTTCCACTAAAGTGGGTGGCCAGGCAATTTAAATTTTGGGAATTCAGTTGACAGCTAGTCTTTCCGATCTCTACGCGGCTAGCATCACAGTACTACTGGAAGATCTTAAGAAAAAAGTGCAGCGATGGGGAGATCTTCCTTTATCACTCAGAGGTTGTATAGCGTTATATAAAATGGTGCTGTTCCCAAGGTGGCTATATACCTTGCAAACGATACCGATAATAATTAAAAGGCGAGACCTGCGCATATTGGAGCAACGGCTGAATATCTTGCTCTGGAGGGGCCGGCGACCTAGGGTTAAATTGAGGACCTGCAAAATCAGTGGGGGCATGGAGGAATGGGGATCCCAGATTTGATCCGATATAATATGGTGTGCCTATTAAGGCATGTTCAGGATTGGTTGTGGGCCAAATCAGACTACACGCCTCTGACTTTAGAACAAAGCCTGGCTGCTCCGCACCACTTACGCTACATTTTACAGGTGCCTATGTCACAATGTCCACCAGAGGCAAAGAAGAACATACTTTTTCTTCCTGTCAGACAAGCCTGGCAGTATTTTACAAAATTGCTGGGACAGTCATCTGCTTCGTCACCCTATCTATCAATTTGGGGCAATAAAGAATTTCGGCCCAGGATAGACACAGCTAGATATGTGGAGTGGGAGTAGAAAGGCATAGTCAATATAGAACAACTCCTTTCGAATGAGGGGGTGATACTCTCATTTGAAGACATGCAGAAGCAAAACGAATTGTGGAAAGAAGACATATTCCCGTACTTACAGATACGTAGTTATGTTTGCACGTTACCAATAGAAACCTTACAAGGCAGCTTCTGTTCTAAGATAGAAGAATTGTTATTAGGGGGAGAGCAGAAAATAAAAGTCTCCATTCTTCACAAGGCTATCTTGGGAATATTGCCAGAGGTGGTGGAAACAAAGCTAGCAGGACAATGGAGTCAAGACTTGAAAGTAAGAATTGGTGAACAAAAGCTGATAGTAGCGATGGAGGAGGTAGTGATTCTCACCACTAAGGTAGACTTGAGAGATTTGCAGTATAAAGTGCTAAGATGTATATACTTTGCTCCTAGGAGGGCATGGCGGGCTGGAGTGGCGGACTCGAATGCCTCTCCTCGATGCATGGAGGTTGCAGCAACCCTAGGCCATATGTTTTGGCACTGCCCAGTGATGCAAAGGTTTTGGGCACTGGTGATACAGTTTATAAAATGGCTTTTCCCTACAGTGATCAGCTGCCAACCGAGTCCATTGTGTTAGATATATGGTCCATGAAACAACATCCGGGGGTAAATCTCGAACCTGGATTAGTTTACCATTATTAATTGCTCAGAAAGTCATTCTTCAAGCTTGGTTGGCCCCGGGAGGTCCTGTTTACTGGTGGTGGAGGGAAGGGAAGGTTTGCATAGCATTCTCTTACACTGGTCAACACTGAAATTGTTACTGACTTTAAAAGGCCCTAATCTGTAGTATCTTGGTGAGCTGAACATGAATATAACATTAAAAAACATTGTATTGGCTCTCGTTTTGAAGATATTGCATGTAGTTCATTTTTGACGTTTCACCGTGTAAATTTATCCAGTAGGACATAAACAACATCCCAAATAAGCCTTGAATGATGTAATATTGCATCACATTGCATAATACAGCATGCACACTTCATCCAGAGTTGATTGCATCATTTTCTGATGCAGTGCAATACTACTGCCAGACGGCTGCTGAAGCCATCTGACATCAGCAGTGTACTATACGCAGTCGGAAAGGAAAGTAATCTGGTATTCTGTTCCGATATTGAAAGCCTCATGAATGCCTTAAAAATCACTCATGACCCACAAGACTGGAGACTATTTATAGACTCTTCGAAACTGAGTCTGAAGGCTGTGCTTTTGAACAATGGAAACTGTCGTCCATCTATTCCAGTAGCAGATGCCGTCCACATGAAAGAGACATATGATAAGTTAAAGCATCTACTGACTTCCATTAACTATAACAAGTACAGCTGGCACCTCTGTGGTGACTTGAAGGTAGTTGCCCTTTTAATGGGACTGCAGCAGGGATATATAAAATACATGTGTTTCTTATGTGAGTGGGATAGGCGAGCAAGGGATTGGCACTACTTATGGAAGGAAGAATGAAATTGAAGAGTTCTATGAACAAGTACAAGCTGAAGTTGACAGAACATGCAAACAGGATATCCTGATAGTCATGGGTGATTGGAACGCAAAGGTTGGCAACAAAGAAGAAGACAAAGTAGTTGGAAAATATGGACTTGGCAACAGAAATGAAGCTGGAGAAAGACTGATAGAATTCTGCAAGACCAACAATCTATTCATCTCGAACACCTTCTTCCAGCAACACAAGCGGCGACTGTACACATGGACTTCACCCAATGGATTGTATAAAAATCAAATTGACTACATCTGTGGAAGTCAACGATGGAAAAGCTCTATAACATCAACAAAGACAAAACCTGGAGCTGACTGTGGTACAGATCATCAACTACTAGTATGCAAACTCAAGCTAAAGCTGAAAAAGAGCAAACCACTCATGAATGCAGCAAAATATGATCTTGAGAATATACCACTGGAATTTAAAGACTGCCTGCAAAATCGATTTGCTGCTTTAGATACAAATGATAGAGTTCCAGAAGAGTTATGGAATGACATCAAGAAGGTTGTGTTGGAAGAAAGCGAGAAGTCTCTACAAAAGGTAAAAAAGAAAAAATGGCCAAAATGGATGACGGAAGAAACTCTGAAAATTGCCCAGAAACGCAGAGAAGCTAAAGCCAGAGGAGAAAGAAAGACAATCACAGAACTCAACAGAGATTTCCAACGTGCAGCAAGACAGGACAAGGAAAAGTACTACAATGACGCATGCAAGGAAATAGAAGCAGAAACTATTAGAGGAAGAACAAGATCAGCTTTCTTAAAGCTACGACAGTTAAAGAAAAAGTTCCAGTCTCGAATTGGAATGTTACAAGATGCTCAAGGTTCTATGTTGAATGATGCTGAGAAGATCAAGAAAAGATGGAAGGAATATACAGAGTTTTTATATGATAAAGATCAAGTGGACCAACAGCCGTTTCAACCTGTACCTTATGATCTGGAACCATTGGTGATGAAAGAAGAAGTTGAAGCAGCATTGAAAGCCTTATCAAAGAACAAAGCGCCAGGCATTGATTGTATTCCCATAGAAGTATTACAGCAATCTGATGCAGCTGTTACCGTACTTATAAGGCTCTGCCAAGAAATATGGAAGACGGCATCATGGCCAACTGACTGGAAAAGATCTGTGTTTATACCAATACTAAAGAAAGGTGATCCAACTGACTGTGGAAATTATCGCACAATCGCTCTGATCCCACATGCCAGCAAGATTCTATTGAAGATTATTCAAAAGAGACTACAATCATACCTGGAACAAGAACTACCTGAAGTGCAAACAGGGTTCAGAAAAGGGCGAGGAACGAGAGACATCATTGCGGATGTGAGATGGATCCTTGAAAAGACTAAAGAATACCAAAAGGATATCTATTTGTGCTTTATCGACTATAGCAAAGCTTTTGACTGTGTAAACCATGAGAAACTCTGGGCCACATTAAGAAGCATGGGTATACCAGAACACCTGATCGTTCTCTTGCACAATCTGTACATTGATCAAGAAGCAACAGTTCGAATGGAACAAGGAGAAACAGAATGGTTTAAAATAAGCAAAGGTGTAAGACAAGGCTGCATACTTTCCCCCTACCTGTTTATTTTATATGCAGAACAAATCATCAGAGAAGCAGGATTGTATGACGACAACAGAGGTGTGAAGATTGGTGGAAGACTCATCAACAACCTTCGCTATGCTGATGATACCACATTACTGGCGGAAAGTGAAGATGATCTGAAACATTTGCTTCTCACAATCAAAGAACATAGTCTCAAAATGGGCCTGCACCTTAATGTAAAGAAGACAAAGATCATGACAACTGGCATAATCAACAGGTTCATCGTCGAAGGAGAAGAAATTGAAATCGTGAATAACTTTAACCTACTTGGATCAACTATCAATAAAGAAGCAACAAGCAGTCAAGAAATCAGACGACGCATTGCTCTTGGCAGAATGGCTATGAAAGACCTAGATAAGATTATCAAGAGCAGAGATGTCTCTCTCCATACAAAGATTTGACTTGTTCAAGCCATGGTATTTTCAATAACATCATATGGATGTGCAAGCTGGACAGTGAAAAAGATAGACAGGAAGAAAATTGATGCCTTTGAATTATGGTGCTGGCGGCGAATACTGTGTATACCATGGACTGCCCGAAGAACAAACCAGTCTGTACTAGAGGAGATCAAACCTAAGCTTTCTTTAGAAGCTTAGATGACAAGACTTCGACTTTCATACTTTGGACACATCATGTGGAGAGAGAGATCATTAGAGAAAGACATCATGCTTGGCAAGATAGAAGGTCAACGCAAAAGAGGAAGGCCAGCAATGAGATGGATCGATACAATAACAGCAGCTACGGGTACCAGTCTGTCAACAATGAGCCACCTGACCGAAGACCGAACACAATTTAGGATAGCTATCAAGAGGGTCGCCATGAGTCGACTCCGACTCGACGGCACTTAACAACAACAATGGAAGGAATGGAATCGCAGACAAAATGTAACAGTTGGAGAGAAGAATATCCAGCACCCAGCTCTGGTTGAGGCTCACAAAATCCTGCTACCACCTCTTCACATCAAACTAGGTTTGATGAAAAACTTTGTGAAAGCCATGGACCGCACTTCGTCAGCTTTCTGATACCTGCATGAAAAATTCCCACGACTCAGCGAAGCAAAGATTAAAGAGGGAGTTTTTGTGGGTCCTCAGATTCGAGAGCTCTTCAAAGATGATCGGTTCGACAACTTGCTGCAGGGTGATGCGAAACAAGCATGGAATGCTTTTCACCTAGTGTCAACAAACTTTCTCGGGAATGTTAGGGCAGAAAACTACAAGGAACTCGTAGAAGACATGCTGATGCAGTATCAGAAACGTGGCTGCAATATGTCTCTAAAGATCCATTTCCTTGATTCCCATCTCGATTTCTTTCCTGACAACTGTGGTATGGTTAGTGATGAATAGGGCGAACGTTTTCACCAGGATATCGCAACGATGGAGCAAAGATACCAGGAAAATGGTCCACTACAATGCTCGCTGACTACTACTGGACACTCCCCAGAGAAGCTCCCGAACAGTTGTACAAGAGACAGGCGAAAAAATCTAAGAAGTAGTCTATGACTTGGTTTTTTACAGGTATTAACCAAAGGTCTATTATATTTACTATTGACATGCATTTTGTGATGTAAACATGAATTCTTGTAGATTACAAAAAAACTAGAGCCAACTTTGCAATTTCATTGTCATCTTCGTGTTCAGCATATAAAAATTGATAAGAAATGACTATTTTTATTTCAGTAACATGACTTTTGCAAAAATTTGTTGACCAGTGATTGGAACGGGAAAGGGCACAAGGTAATGTCCAGAGTTGGGATCAAGTCTTAGAAGCGCAGGGTCCCTATTTAAAGACCTTTTCTCCTGGGGCCCGCAGTAACGTACTCAAATGTTGTGGATGAAGGATAAGAATTAGGATTAGTAAGAGGTCTACGCAACACCAGGGGAAGGAGGTAAGGGGGATCAACCTATGAGTGAGAGACTAATGGGGCAGGTAGAAGTTAAGGTTAAGTATATGTATGCATGATTATAATGTACATTGTTATATGTGTAAACTCTTCAGCAGTGTGTAAGGATGGTCACCTGCCAGGGAGTACTAATGGCGCTATTCTTGTGACATAAGTAGATAGAGTTAGGATAGAGGGGGGAGAGGGAGGGAGGGAGGGATGAGTAGATCGGAACCGTGGTACACAGCAGGATTAGCTAAATTAAAAAAGGATCTCAGAAAAATGGAAGAAAAATGGAGAGCTAGGAAACTAACCGAGACCAAAAAACAATACTTAGCTCTACTTAAATCTTACAAAGAAACAATAAATACAGCAAAAAAGAACTATCACACCAAAAAACTAACTAATGCTTTAAATAAGCCAAGGGAATTATTTGAGCTTGTAAAATCACTCACTAAACCCCCAAAAGATGATATCTCAAAATATCCTATAAATGCACAAGAACTGGCTGATCACTACTCTAAAAAACTAAATCCTAGCGAAGAAAAAATCCCCCATAGAATTGAAACTAATGCGTTTCAAAGGATAACACAAAATACCAACCCCACTATAGTGTGGGAAAACTTTTACTCAATGGATAACAGACAACTTCTAAACATCATCTCAAACCTGAACACCACCACATCCCCTCTTGACCCTTGTCCAGTAGACTGGATCAAGAATGCTAAAACAGAATTATCGCCTATAATACTAAACATTGTAAACCAATCTCTAATACAAGGAAACATGCCAACAGAACTAAAAAGATCTTTAATACGACCTATACTAAAAAACAAATCACTAAACAATGCAGATCCATCCTCATTTAGACCCATATCCAGTATACCCTTTCTAGCCAAAATTATTGAAAAATCTGTACAATACCAGTTGCAAGAACACATAGATGATACAAATGCACTTGATGCTCAACAATATGGGTTTCGTCAATCTCATGGAGTAGAAACACTGCTTCTAGTATTATTCGACAGACTCTATAAAGGCATTGAAAACTGCAAAAAAATGTTTGTCTTAATTTTCATCGACATATCTGCAGCCTTTGATTCAGTGAATCATAAGATCCTCATTGAAAGACTAGAAACTATAGGTATAAATGGAACCCCCCTAAAATGGTTCTCGTCTTATATATCCAACAGGATACAACAAGTATATTTTGATAGAAACCTATCCAATACCTTCCCGCAGACACAAGGTATCCCACAGGGCTCAGCACTATCCGCTATATTATTTAACTTATATCTAAAACCAATTTGTGGAATATTCCAGAAACATAAAATTGACTATCATCTCTATGCAGATGATATAATGCTTTATACCCAATTGGATATATGTAATCCTGACTACAGCCACATAGAAAAATGCCTTAATGAAGCACAAGAATGGCTCCAACAAAACAATATGCTTATTAATCACAAAAAAACTGAAGTTATGTTTATCTCTAAAAATCCGGAGTTTAAACACCCCCCTACAATCATATTAAATAATACTACTTATAACACAAAACAAGAACTAAAGTATCTAGGTGTCACACTAGATAGCACACTTAACATGGAAACCCACCTAAGACTTTTAAATAGAACCATCTTCTACAAACTAAGAACTCTACAGCCATTACGTAACATCATTGAACTATCAGACTTTAGATCAATAATACAAGCAATCGTAATGCCACATCTGGACTACTGTAATGGCATACTTCAAGGCCTGCCCAAAAAAAAACAAATATACTTCAGATGGCACAAAATGTAACAGCCCGAATCCTAATGAACGTACCCTTCTCTGATCACATCACACCTATCCTAAGAGAACTTCACTGGTTACCGATACATGCACGCATACGCTACAAAATAATAATTACTACATTCAAACTAATAAACAATTCTGCCCCATCTCATCTGGCTACACTCATAATGCCGCAAACTACAAACAGGAAAAGACGTACTCACAACCTAAACATACTACAAACCCCCCTCTCCATTTGCAAAACAAAGGCATTCACTAGTAATAGAGCATTTACATACACTGCTCCATCACAATGGAACAAACTCCCCGACAACTTAAGAGCTAACAAAGATCTCACATCATTCCGTAAATGCCTTAAAAGACATCTATTTCAAGAATACTTCAATCAGTCAGAAATAACATAGAGTAATTTCCGTGATGAAAACAAATTAAAGTGAGATATTCTACCAGTTAGTTCCCCCAAGTCCATGAAAAATCAAAATAATGAACCTACTTATATTATCTGCACAAAGTATGTATATAGTTAACCAAATTCATGTATGTTAACATGTTTCCCCCCCTATTTTGTTTTTAGCATTCAGTATTTCTATCCCTATTTTTGAGTTATCCTAAACAATTTTAAACATTTAATGTTCAAACGTTATGATTCTACTGTTTTATGTAACTGCTAATCTTTGCAGAGTTATTTGTTAATTGTTTCAAACGTTAAGATTTCTACTGTTTTATGTAACTGCTAACCTTTGCAGAGTTATTTGTTAATTGTAAACCGCTGCTGATCACTGGAAGGAGCGGTATAAAAATGTTCTCAAATAAATAAATAAAATAAAAGGTTACGTATATGTATGCATGATTATAATGTACATTGTTATATGTGTAAACTCTTCAGCAGTGTGTAAGGATGGTCACCTGCCAGGGAGTACTAATGGCGCTATTCTTGTGACATAAGTAGATAGAGTTAGGATAGAGGGGGGAGAGGGAGGGAGGGATGAGTAGGGAGGAAATGTATAAATGTAAAATGTAAAAATGTAAAAGGGCATGATCATATTGTCGCATAGATTTGGTAATGTTCTAAAGGCCAACATGCTGGAGTTGTTTAAGTTTTTTCCTTCTTTTCTTTTTTGCTCAGAAAAAAGTTTAAAAATAATAATTCTTTATGGACCTTTCCTCCAGGAACTTGTCCAAACCTTTTTTAAACCTAGCTACACTAACAGCTTTTACTACATCCTCCAGTAACGAATTCCAGATTTTGATTACACGTTGAGTGAAAAAATATTATCTCTTGTTAGTCTTAAATGGGTTACATTATAGCTTCATTGCATGTCCCCTAGTCTTTCTACTTTTTGATGGTGTAAACAACCGATCTACATTTACCCGTTTTACTCCATTCATTAATTTATAGACCTCTATCATATCTCCCCTAAGTTGTCTCTTTTCCAAGTTGAAGAGCCCTAACCTTTTAAGCCTCTCCTCATAGGGGAATCCTTCCATCTCCTTTACCATTTTGGTGTCTCTTACAAAAAGTAAATATAAGACAGACATTCTACACTCATTCAAAATAATATAAGACAATTACAAAAATAAGCAAATGCCACAGTGATGTAACAAATTGCTGTAACCTCCCCAGCTGAGTTCACACGTTCTTAGTCTTATTTTTATGAGAACTAATCTAGTGTGTGTTACCTTTTTGAGGTCCTAATATGTATTATTATATCTCTATGCTTTTAATGTAAGCCCTTTATCTACAGATATTGCATGATTTGTGCCTAAGGCAGGTATACATCAACATTTGACTAAACTGGGCTTCTATGACTATTCCCTATATTTTTCCTTAATAAATACTTATTGTGATCTGTATCTGTTATGGTCTCTTTTCTCTCCACTGTAGTGGATCTCATACATTTTATGACAAAGACCACTGACCATTTTAGTCTCCGCCTTCTGCATTGACTCCATCCTATTTATATCCTTTTGAACTTGTGGTCACCAGACTTTTACAAAGTACTCCAAATGAGGTCTCACCAGAGACATACACAGAGGCAATAGCAGAGCTCTTTCTCAGGGCTGGCCCAAGGGTTTCTGCTGCACTAGGCAGAAGCCCTGGTGCTGCCCCCCCCCCCTTCCCCATGCTGAGCCACCCCGCCGCTCATTCTGGCAGAGGGGTCGGGGCAGCTCGGTGGCAGCAGCAGTCCATGTGCTTCGGCACACATGGTCTGCCGCTTCTGACCCTCCATTTCGGGGGGTCAGAAGTGGCAGGCTATGTGTACCGAAGCATATGACCTGCCACTGCCAAGCTGACCCTCTCACCAGAATCAGAGGCAGTGTAGAGTGGCAACCTGTTGTGGCTCAGCTCAGCATGAGAGAGCTGCAGGCCATGGGTATCGAGCCGCCCACGAAGTTCTGCCACCCTAGGCAATTGAAAAATATAAGTGATACTGATATAAGAACATAAGAACATAAGATATGCCATACTGGGTCAGACCAAGGTCCATCAAGCCCAGTATTCTGTTTCCAATAGTGGCCAATCTAGGTCATATGTACCTAGCAGTTTCCCCAAGAGACACAAGTTCCACAATGCTTGTACTGGGTCAAGCATTGATATCTTCGGTCACTTCTTAATAATGGTTTATGGACCTTTCCTCCAGGAACTTGTCCAAACCTTTTTTAAACCCAGCTACACTAACAGCCTTTACTACATCCTCCGGTAACAAATTCCAGAGTTTGATTACACATTGAGTGAAAAAATATTTTCTTTTATTAGTCTTAAATAGTTTACTCTGTAGCTTCATTGCATGTCCCCTAGTCTTTCTATATTCTGATAACGTAAACAATCGATCTACGTTTACCCGTTCCACTCCGTTCATTAATTTATAGACTTCTATCATATCTCCCCTCGCCGTCTCTTTTCCAGGTTAAAGAGCCCTAACCTTTTTAGCCTTTCCTCATAGGAGTATCCTTCCATCCCCTTTACCATTTTGGTGGCTCTTCTCTGAACCTTTTCTAAAATCCCTATATCCTTTTTAAGATACGGCGACCAGAATTGCACACAATATTCAAGGTGCGGTCTCACCATGGAACGATATAGAGGCATTATAATATCTTTTGTTTTATTTTCCATTCCTTTCCTTATCATACCTAGCATTCTATTTGCTCTCTTGGCCACCGCTGCACACTGGGCCGAGGGTTTTAACATGGTATCCACAATGACGCCTAAATCTTTTTCCTGGGTGGTGGTTCCTAATGTGGAACCTTGCATCGTGTAACCATAGTTTGGGTTGTTCTTCCCTAGGTGCATAACCTTGCACTTGTCCACATTAAATTTCATCTGCCATTTTGATGCCCAGTCTTCCAATTTATCAAGATCCTCTTGCAATTTTTCACAATCCTCTTGGGTTTTAACAACTTTAAATAGTTTTGTGTCATCTGCAAATTTGATAACCTCACTCGTTATTCCACTTTCCAGGTCATTTATGAATATGTCAAAAAGCAGCGGACCCAGCACAGATCCCTGGGGTACACCACTATTCACCTTTCTCCATTGGGAAAATTGGCCATTTAGCCCTACCCTCTGCTTTCTATCTTTTAACCAGTTCCTGATCCACAATAGTACACTGCCTCCTATCCCATGACTCTTTAGTTTTGCCAAAAGTCTCTGATGAGGGACCTTGTCAAAGGCTTTCTGAAAGTCCAGATACACAATATCAACCGACTCACCTTTGTCCACCTGATTATTCACTCCTTCTAAAAAAACATAACAGATTAGTAAGACAAGATCTTCCTTGTCTAAAGCCATGTTGGCTGTCTCCCATTAGGTTGTGACTATCTACATGCTGAGTAATTTTATTCTTTATGATGGTTTCTACCATTTTTTCCGGTACTGACGTCAGGCTCACCGGTCTGTAGTTTCCCAGATCACCCCTGGAACCCTTTTTAAAAATTGGTGTTACATTGGCGATCCTCCAATCTTCAGGTATTAGAGATGATTTTAATGATAGTTCACAGATTACTGATAGCAGGTCTGCAATCTCATATTTCAGCTCTTTCAACACCCTTGGATGTATACCATCCAGCCCAGGTGATTTGCTACTCTTCAGTTTATCTAATAGTTGTAAGACATCTTCCCGATGTATCGATATTTCCTTCAATTCTTCCGCACCTTTAAATACCACTTCAGTCATGGGTAACATCCCTACATCTTCCTCAGTAAAGACCGAAGCAAAGAATTCATTCAGTCTCTCCGCTATCGCCTTGTCCCCTCTTAGTGCTCCTTTAACCCCTTTATCATCTAATGGACCAACTGACTCTCTCACAGGTTTTTTGCTATGAATGTACTTGAAAAGGTCTTTATTTCGCATTTTTGCTTCCGCAGCAAGCTTCTTCTCAAATTCTCTCTTTGCCTGCCTTATCAATGCCTTACATTTGACTTGCCAGTGCTTGTGCTGTTTCCAGGTTTCGTCGTTTGGCTCTTTTTTCCATTTCCTGAAAGATGCTTTTTTGGCAACAACAGCCTCTATACTGTAGTAGGCCTCAAATAAACCACAGAGCATGTTGCTATTGGAGTAACACAGTACAATAGGGTTGCACTTTATCCATAGACCGTAATTGGTGAAGAGTACAACAGCCACAATTTAAAAGTGTACTATAGTGAAGAAATGCAGTTTATTGTAGAGACATGTCCACCCCCGCTGACAGCAGAAGAGCAGCACTTCACAAGTCCATCTAGCCTCCTCTGCTATCTGGCAGCTCTCCCACTGTGCTAACTGGTCCCAAGAGATCTAAAATGTACTGCCAAGCTCAAGTTGCAAGACTGCCGCTGGGCAGCAGAGGAGGTTGATATAGTGTGAAGTGCTGATCTGCTGCTGCTAACCTGGGGGGAACTGGAATCAAGGATGGATGGTATGGAAAAGGGAAGGACTGGGATTTGGCAGCAGCAGAAAGAAGGTGCAGCAAACCACATACCAACAGAAATGATTAATTTTCAGCCAAAAATGAGCTGTCTTTGTGAAAGCCAGTCAGGTGGCAACCCTAGAGTGCAGGGTTGATATTAGCACTGGGCCAAACAGCTATGAATAGTAGCTCTCACCCCTCGGGTCTCAGATGGCCCAATGAGAATTTACTTTAGTATCAATTTGTCTTAGATTAGGGCCATCACAAGTGGTGGGCAAGAAGGATACCAAGCTTGGAAGGGGTGGTGCTATGCTTTACTTTTAAGTCTGTCTGCAAACACACTTATCCAAAATGAGAATGGGAGTACTAAAAGCAACCCTTGCCCAAGGTGCTAATTTCTTCAGCAACTATTCTGTCTGGGCTTATGTCTGTGCAAAAGCTACAAGGTAAATTCTCATGGCTTGGTGTTTTGATGGTGTCTCCACAAAATTAACCGTTCTACTGTAGAGCTAAACAAAAAAATCATGGCACAGAGCTGAAAACACATGGCGTTTGCCTGTTATGGTTACTATAAATCCGTCCTACCACAGTGTTTCTGCTTTTTTGCAATGCCTTGGGGAATTTTTCTATGGTGAATGTGCATGCTGTAGAGAGGTTCCCCTGTGCTTACTTTGGAAAACCGAAAATTCTGTGCTCTCTGACCTCACTCTGACCTTCAGAGTTTAAGGGGGCAGCTCTCTGAGGGTAGCACTGAGCAAACTCTCTCTCATTCCAGAGCTTGACCTTTGCTGCTATGGCAGGAGCTGCTGGACTCTGCAGAATGGAAAGGTCAGTCCCTGCCTCTCTTTGACCGGAACAATTCGAGGGTTCCTGTTCAGTTTTTATTTGAGGATGCCGAGAGGTCAGAGTAATTGATAAGAAGTAAGGCTTCTAGATCAAACAGCTAATGGAAGAGCGCAGGACACCACAGAAGGAAATAACTGTTCTAGTTAAGGTACATAATATCCATCAATTAACACTCTCTTATTAAGCCTGTAGAGAACTTTATATTTGTGGTCTGGCAGCTTCCTCCTGCTCTGCTCTATCAGCGGGGTGATGGTGCCACGAGACTTCATTCACAGCTTCCCCTTTCTGCTTCTCTCTTGAGACTCCCTCTATAAAGCAGCTAGCTGTAATCCTGGGAAAATTTGTGTAAAAAAAATTGCAAATGGCATGTAAAAATGTTTTAAAATTCTGCAGACTTTGATCATTTTTCCTAAGTGAAAATTCAGGCAGTATGTGGACATGCATTTAAACAAGGAAAGGGGGTGACGGATGTGGAAGGTCAACATCTGCATGCCACCCCCTGCAAAAGCAGAATAACAACAGTAACAGCCACACTTTTAAACCACAAATTAAAAACGAGTGGGAAGATGTAGGCAGAACAAAATCAATGCACAATACACACAAGCCAGGTAAATGCTGGAAAGCAATGAGCACAAATGCTCGAAGCTTAGCCAACAAAATTCCGGACCTGGAAGTCCTAATGGTGGAAACGGATTTGGACATTGTGGCCATTACAGAAACATGGTTTAATGAATCACATGATTGGGATATAGCCATAGCTGGCTATAATCTATTCAGAAGAGACAGAGAAAATGGAAAAGGAGGAGGAGTAGCCTTGTATGTCAAAAGCAATATTAAAGCTACTGAAATGCAGGGGACATGGGGAAAAGAAGACGCGCTCTGGATTGCGTTGGAAAGAGGAGATGGCACTGTCATCCATATTGCTGTAGTCTACAGACCTCCGACTCAAATTGAAGAGAGAGATAACGAATTGATTATAGATATTGCCAAGATAGCAACAAAGGGGGAAGCGATCATATTGGGTGACTTTAATCTACCTGATGTGGATTGGATTACTCCTTCTGCACATCTGGAAAGCAGCAAAAAAAATTGTGGATGCTCTCCAAGATGCATTACTTAGACAAATGGTGATGGAACCAACCAGGGAAAGCTCAACACTGGATGTAGTGCTCACCAACAGTGATAGCGTGTCGAATGTCTGCATGAGTGCCCTTGTGAGCAACAGCGACCATCACACGGTGTGGTTTGAGATAAAAGCCATGGTACAGGCCAATCATAGCAAGTTCAAAGTCCTAAACTTCAAAAACACTGACTTCAATAAAATGGCCGAGTACTTAAAGGAGGAGATGACGGGGTGGAAGGAGATAAGGGAAGTGAAATTGCAATGGGCTAAACTAAAGGTGGCAATAAAAGGAGCAACAGATAAATATGTAAGAAAAGTAAATAAAAACAAGAGGAGAAGGAAACCTATTTGGTTTTCCAAAGAGGTGGCTGCTCAAATAAAGGCAAAAAACACAACTTTCGCAAAATTCAAAAGCTTGCAAACAGAAGAACACAGAAATGTATACAGGATCAAGCTCAAAGAGTCTAAAAGAGAAATAAGGATAGCAAAATCAAAGGCAGAGGAAAAGATGGCTAAAGATGTTAAGCGTGGTGACAAAACTTTCTTCAGGTATATTTGGGAAAGGAAGAAGATCAGAGTTGGAATTGCAGGACTCAGAAGTGCTGGGAAAGGACTCGTGGAAAGTGACACTGAAAAAGCAAAATTGCTAAACAAATACTTCTGCTCTGTTTTTACTAAAGAAGATCCTGGAGATGGACCAGCTGTGACTCCCAAATATAAAAATGGGAATGAAGTAGATACCACACCATTCACAGAAGATGAGGTGTTAGAACAACTTGCTAAACTGAAAGTGGACAAAGCCATGGGACCGGATAGGATACATCCCAGGATACTGAAAGAGCTCAGAGAGGTTCTTGCAGGACCGTTAAAGGATGTCTTCAACAGATCCTTGGAAACAGGAGAGGTTCCTCAGGACTGGAGAATGGCTGATGTTGTACCTCTACACAAAAGTGGTGACAGGGAAGAAGTGTCAAACTACAGGCCCGTGAGCCTTATGTCGGTGGTGGGAAAAGTAATGGAGGCACTCCTGAAAGAGCGAATAGTGAACTTTCTCAAAACCAACAGGTTGCAAGATCCGAGGCAACATGGTTTTACCGAAGGACAGTCTTGCCAAACAAATCTGATTGAGTTCTTTGACTGGGTGACCAAGGAACTAGATCAGGGGCATGCAATGGATGTCATCTACCTGGATTTCAGAAAAGCCTTTGATACTGTTCCTCATAGGAGGCTTGTCAGTAAACTCAGTAGCTTGGGTATGGGTCCCAAGATGGTAAACTGGATCAGAAATTGGTTGGCTGACAGACGACAGAAGGTGATGGTACATGGAGCTCACTCGGATGAGAGGAAGGTGATTAGCGGGGTGCCCCAGGGTTCGGTCCTGGGCCCGGCACTGTTCAATGTATTTGTGAGTGATATTGCTGAAGGACTGAATGGAAAAGTCTGTCTTTTTGCAGATGACACAAAAATTTGCAAGAGTGGACTCCCCCGAGGGAGTGGTTAACATGAGGAAAGATCTACAAAAGCTGGAAGACTGGTCTAATGCTTGGCAACTATGATTTAATGCAAAAATGTGCAGTGTCATGCATTTGGGTAGCAGAAATCCAAGGGAAATGTATACGATAGGGGGCGAGAGGTTGGTATGCATGGTTCAGGAGAAAGACCTTGGTGTGATTATCTCTGATGATCTCAAGGTGGCAAAACAGTGCGACAAGGCAGTGGCAAAAGCCAGGAGGATGTTGGGCTGCATACAAAGAGGGATTACCAGCAGAAAGGAAGAGGTACTTATGCCACTATACAAGTCACTGGTGAGGCCTCACTTGGAATACTGTGTTCAGTTTTGGAGACCATATCTTGCAAAAGATGTAAAAAGACTGGAAACTGTTCAGAGGAAGGTGACCAAAATGATTTGGAGCCTGCGTCAGAAGCCTTATGAGAAGAGACTTGAAGACCTAAATATGTACACTTTGGAGGAGAGGAGGGACAGGGGAGATATGAATCAGACCTTTAAATACTTAAAGAGAAATGATGAACAAACAAACCTCTTCCAAAGATGGGGAAGCTGTAAAACTAGAGGGCATAACATGAAGCTGCAAGGTGGTAAATTGAAAGGCAATGTCAGGAAATATTTCTTCACTGAAAGGGTGGTGGATGCTTGGAATGCTCTCCCGATGGAAGTGGTGGGGGCAAATATGGTGACTGAATTCAAAACGGCATGGGACAAACACAGTGGATCCCTTTACAGCAACAGGATAAAAACAAAATAAACGGTACCATCTAACTTCTGAACCATCTAACGTCTCAAATAGGGGTGTCCTATATGGAGTGGTGGGTTCACCCCTAAACAAAGACATGGGGAGGGGTGGCCTGCACAGAGCGACAGGTGCACCTACTCTTGCCATCTTGCTGGGCTGACTAGATGGGCCATGCTGGTCTTTATCTGCCGTCATTTACTATGTTACTATGTTAGATGGCACCATATCATCACTATCTGAATTAAAGTTGACTTATAATTCAATACAGAAACGTTATTACACAAAGATACATAGCATTTAATTTTTTTTATCCAGAGTTTTCCATCAGAAGGCCTGGACTCTCTTTAACTGATTGCTCTCACCCTCACTTGCACCCACTCAACTCTTTCCCCCTGCCATAGGCTCAGTCCTTCCCAACTCTCTCCCCCTTTTTGCTTAAACCCTTCCCCGGCTTTGAACTTTACTCCCCTTGGCTCAGTCCCCTAGATTATTTTTTATGACTCCTCACCATTCTCGCTCTTCTCTCGCCCACCCCCTGGCTTGATGCAGTTTAGCTTTTCCTCTCTCTGTCTCCCTGGACTCAGACCCTCTTCTACCTAGTTCTCTCTCTCCCATCCTCTAGCAACCCTCCCCCCCCCCCAGGTTTTTCTTTCTGTTCTGTAGATTTGGCCCCCAGCTTTCTCTCTTTGTGCTCCTCCTGGCTTCACCACCAAATCAGCTTGCTGTCTGCACTCCCCAGCAAGATCTTCAGCTCTCTTCTCCCTCCCCCAGCTCACTGTTTACCCCTCTCAGATTCCACCAGACCCCCACTGATCTCTTTTATGGGCCCAAACCTGACCAATACAACCTCCCCTCTTTGTACTTGCATAAGACAACACAGTCCCCTCTTCAAGCTTGCATGTGCAACACCAACACCACTCCCTCCTCTCTTCCACCATACAAGCTGCAGCCACTGCTGTAGCTACAGTATTATCTCTTGGTCACCTCATCAAATTCTGTGAAGTAAATCCATATGATTGCATGGAGGGGAATTCTTAAGAAATTCTGCATTGTGCAGTTGAGCAGAATCCTCTAAGAGTAATAGGAGGCCTCCAACCATGGCTCCCTTCAGAACTCAGCGAGCAGGCACCCTGTATCCTACCTATGCGATGGCATCAAAGCAGGAACAATTGCATTTGCAGAACACAAGGGGTTCGGAAGCTTCCCTCCACACTGAGCTGCCCTTACCTTTACCACTGGTAGCAGTAAAGGCAAGGGCAGGGACGGCAAGAACAAGAGCTGCCTATGGTACCACATTACCTTGCACAGGCCCTGCCAAACACCTAGGCCCACCCCCAGCCCAAGCAGATAAGACTCTCTTACTTCCTAACTTTGAACTCTATATTTCTGGGTTCCACAGTATGTTTGGTTCCTATTCACCGAAAGCTGAGCTGGGAGGAGGTAAAAGTCTTCTTGGTAATCCTAGGTGATCGTTACCTACCAGCTACTTACATATATCACTGAAGTCAAGGATAACTTCTGAAAGATCATGAAAAAGAAAGCATCAGTATCACAATATATACATTTCCAGGTTCTCGTAATGTTTGTGTGATGCCATTCAAACCAGACGGCTGCATCTATTGAATGGCGTCCTTGAGTTAAGTGTACATATGCTCAAACTAGGCAGGCAGGATCTGAGCTATCTTTCAATGTGTTCTGCATAAAGATGCTGTTTCCAACATCCTTTTGGTCTCTGATGGATTTTCTGTGTTTCTGCCATGTCCATGTACCACTGACAGACATACACAGCAAACTTTAATGTGTATGTTAAGATCCTTATAGGCATACTAAAAATAGCTTACTATGCAGCAAGGTCTTACTGTACACGTTAAAATGACCTGAGTATGTTAACTTAAACATTCGAAAAATACTGTGTTTGTGAATGCAAATGATGCAACTTTGTAACCAAATGAGCACTCATAAACAGCATAGTATGCTCTTCATACACTCTGGGAGTTATTTTAGGAGTCCTAGTCGTGATTTGCACATGGAAATTCAGCATAACATGTGGAAATGGCAATTTTAGAAAGGGTGAAATTTACACATGGATGTCTATAATTCATACAACGTGCAAGGGGATGTATCAGGACATGGTTAGGGAATGACCTGGGCTGGTCAAAAATCTACACATGAATTCCTCATGTCATAAAAGGAATGTACATGTATGATTAAAAGTGTCTTCATTGGAATTTATAGCTGCGTCCTGGCATGTGGAAGCTTTTGAAGGGTGCTCCTTTTTGCCAGCCCTTTACAGGAGGAAAAAAAGGAGGGTTATCCTCCTTAATCCCTCCTTAATCCCTCCTTGTTTATTTCCCCTTCCAAAACAAAATGAAATAGAAAGAGTGGCCTCTATAGTTGATGGGTGGCTTTTCTATGTTTAGGTTTACAGTGCCAGTACTTAAATACCATGACACTCCCACATCTGGACTACTGCAACATAATCTACCATGGCCTTCCGGCCATCCACACCAACCCCCTCCGAACTGCATTAAACACCACCGCGAGAATCATTCAGAGGGCAAAGAAAACTGACCATATCACCCCAAATCTGAAAGAACTACACATTCTCCCCCTCGAAGCACGAACAAAATACAAAGCCATCCTCCTCACCCACAAAGCTCTCCATCAAACACAAGACACCCAGCTTCGCAACCTACTGGCTCGACCAGCCCATGGCAGATCTACTAGACAAACCTCCAGCATTTTCCTCACCGTCCCTCACAAAAGAACCAAATGCTCACAACGGACCTGCAATCGAGCCTTCGAACTTTATGCTCCGTCTTTATGGAACTCCCTACCGAGCTATCTCAGAAACAATAACGACCTACTATCTTTCAGAAGACAGCTAAAAACCATCCTTTTCCAGGAATACTTCAACTCGAACCCCACCGAAAAACCCACAATGAACCTCTAACCCAAAGCTACTCGTCTCTGTCCAAACGTTTGTCCTTTGTCCAAAGTCTTTCCTATGTCAAAATCATCAATGTTGCCTCCCTGGTGATGGCCCCACCCTTGTACTTAATTCCTCCACCCCTATGTAACACCGCTTTGACCCGGTGAAAAGCGGTATATAAATACAGCTAAATAAATAAATAAATAAATAAATACGTAAGTTGCCAAGTTCCGCCATTGATTTTTTCCATGTGTAGGTTTGTAAAATGACTCCTCCTGTTATAAACACAACAAGACAAGAAAGTAAGAAACAGTCCTTTATTAACTGGACCCCTACATGGCTGCGTTTCAGCAGAGCCTTCTTCAGGGGGAACCTGGGCTGTTTTTTACTTTCTCACCTTGTTGTGTGTTCTGGTTTCCAGCGAGTTAGTAGGTGTGTTTTTGCTGTGTCCTCCTGTTATATATTTATTTATTTAATTTATTTATTTTTCTTATATACCGCACTATTATAATCAGTGTGGTTTTTTACATTTGAACAGAACATACAAGAATGTAACAAGTTACATCGAGTTTTTACATTGAACAGGGAATGTAAACATGGAGAAAGGAACAAGGGAAAACTATGTACAAATTATATACAAATTATATAAATAGGGATACTCTTACGGATAAATAAAGATAAGAACCTTACCTAGGGCTTGGCTGGTGGGTCAAGGAGGCAGGTAAGGAAGGAATGGTTAACCATTATCTACAGGAGGATGATCTAAGGGATGGGCTGGGTAGGGATGTGGGGTGGTGGCTGTGTGAGTGTCAGGGTAATATTGTAAGAATAGATGGAATTTGAGGGCTTTTATCCATGTGTACTTCTGCAATTCCTTCTACATATTTTAGTAGAGGCTCCATGTTTGGCAACGGCTTTGCTGAAATTCTGTATATCCCCGCCTTGACATCTCAATTCCAATCTCCTTATACTCCCGGATATTCAGCAGCACTAACCAAGTGCTCACCAGTGGCATGTTACTTAAGATCTGTCTCAGACTAGCTGATGCACATCCATACAGAGGTTCAGCTAACTGCAAAGAGAGGGCCTAAAAGCAATATTGTAAAACTGTCCCCATAGGGCCTCGAGGATGAGAACATTTGCTCACATTTCTCTTTGCCAAGCCAAAACATAGTCAACACACCCCTTTTTTTCAGGAATTCTTACACACATACACATATCACTCTATAAATACATTTTCTCAAGGCAAATAGTTGCAGATCAAAAAGGTTTTCCAAGTACGGCTCCTTACTTACCACACAGTGATAAGTCACAGAAGTACAGAGGTTTCATAGTAATGTGTAAATGGGCAGTCTGCAAGATATTGACTTGATTGTCATGATCATTGCTCTCATTGGTGCAGTTGGTCAGTCTCAGGAACAAAGAAGGTATTCATCGGCTTGATCATGAACAGCAGTTCTGTGGGGCTCTGAGCCCTTCTCTCTGGCTAGTCACAAAAGTAGAGAGGTTTTCCACAGGTTGGCGATTAGCCAGTGCTCCTTCTGCCCCAATATAAAAGTAAAGGAGGACATTCTCAGCAGCAGCAGCAGTTAGCAGTATTAAAGCTGCTGACGGGCACCTTTTTAAATTAAAAACAGATTTTCAGTGCCGGTGCATATCCGGCAACCAGTGCTGAATATCCATTGGATTTTGCAGTCTGATCAGCAGTGATTTTCGGCCACAAAACTGCATAAGTTAGGACAGTCTTTATGCCCTTAGACTACACAGGTACACTACCAAAAAACTGCCTCCAGTTTTGCAACTGATTCCTATAGATTTTGGGGTGCTGAATCCAGGAAAAATAGCCAAAATGTTCCATCACGTCACGTTTTCTTGCAAAATTAGATTTCTTACCCATATAAGGAATGTTCACATAATTTCTTTTTAGCCGACTGCAGTTTATTTTCTTGGCCCAAAATAGAGGTTGTAATGGTTAACTAACCAGAAACACTCCCTCATGATATTTTAGAGTGTTTTGTATTCATTTTATACATTAACAGGACAATTGGGAGGCGGGCGGCTAAATCCAGTACTCGCGCTGGCGCATGTTCTTTCCTGTTCGCCTCGCCTCGTTCGCTTGCTCAAACACGGTGGTTGCGACATGAACGTTCCTGTCAAATTTCAGTTTCTTGCAAGTTCATTATTACCTTTTGTTTGCTCAGTCGTAACCCAGCTTTATTCCGAAGTGGTTCACTACAGTTGTAGTTTGCAGTGCTGTGTATTTGTGATGGCTCACAGAGCCAGAGGTTGCGTCAACTCTCCGGACAGTTTTTGTTTTATTTGTGGGGAATATACCGTGAAAAAGCGGCAGAGGAACATTTCTGCATTTATTAAAAAAGTATATTTTGCCTATTTCGGTTTGAAGTTAGGCGATCAAGACAAACCGTGGGCTCCTCACAAAGTGTGCAAGACATGTGAGGAAGATCTACGCTTATGGATGAAAGGTAAAAAACAAGCATTTCGTTTCGGAATACCTATGATGTGGCGTGAACAAAGAGACCACAGCAGTGACTGCTATTTTTGCTCTTGCATTGTGAAGGGATACAACTTAAAAAATAAGAACGTAATAAGTTACCCCAACCTTCCCTCAGCAATTAGGCCTATGCCTCATAGCAACGAAGTACCTGTGCCTGAACCACCAAAATCTTTGGATCATATTTGTGTGGACGGTTCTGATCATGATGAGACTCATCAGATGGCTTTTCCCGATGAGTCCAGTACTTCCGAGTTTGAAACTGAACCAGATCCGAAACCTGAACTTTTCTCTCAAGCTGAATTGAATGATTTAGTCCGGGATTTAGGACTCCCAAAAGATGCTGCCCAACTGCTAGGTTCTCGGCTTAAACAGAAAAATCTATTGTCACCAGGAACAACTTTTTATTGGTACCGCAACTGCGAGACACAATTTTTGAAGTATTTCAGCAAAGAGGAAGATTTGGTATTTTGCAACGATATATACGGAGTGATGGAAAAGTTTAAACTCAAGTATGATCCTGCTGAATGGCGGCTGTTCATTGATTCGTCAAAAGACAGCATAAAAGGTGTTCTTCTTCATAATGGCAACACATTCGCTTCAGTTCCTATTGCTCACTCTGTTATTCTTCAAGAAAAATACGAGAATTTGGCCCTGATTCTTCAGAAGATTCGTTATGATGAGCATAAGTGGATGATTTGTGGAGACTTTAAAATTCTATCCATGCTATTAGGGCAGCAATCCGGTTTCACCAAATATCCCTGCTTCCTTTGCTTGTGGGATAGCCGGGCCCGCGACCTACACTGGGGGAAAAAAGACTGGCCAATTTGGGAGTATTTGAGACCCGGTGAGAAAAATGTTCTTCATGAGAGCTTGGTACCTCGTGATAAAATTCTATTACCACCTCTCCACCTCTTAAGTTGGGTCTCATTAAGCAATTTATCAAGTCCCTTCCAAAAGATGGTGAGTGCTTTCGGTACCTTTGCTCAAAGTTCCCCCGACTTTCTGAAGCAAAGCTAAAGGAAGGAGTGTTTGTTGGCCCTGATATAAGGAAACTCATTTCAGATGGAGCATTCGCTGAAACAATGTCTGAGAAGGAAAAAGAAGCCTGGGATTCCTTCAAGGATGTTGTTCTCAAATTCTTGGGGAACAGGCGGGATGAGAACTATAAGGATATTGTTGCCAGGATGCTCAATGCCTTCAAAGAACAAGGCTGTAACATGAGCCTGAAAGTCCATTTCTTGCACTCCCATGTGAACTACTTTCCCGAAAACTTGGGGGCGTACAGTGAAGAACAAGGTGAAAGGTTTCACCAGGACATCAAGGACGCAGAGAGAAGGTACCAAGGAAGATGGAACACCACTATGATGGCTGATTTCTGCTGGTTGCTGCTGCGGAAAACCCCAGATGAAAAATACGCCAAGCAGCGCACCAAGAGAAGCATTCGGGGGAAGAAGAAAAGGGCCCACCAGGAGATTGATTGACCCAAGAATGACTTTAAAATCTAAACTGTGTTGACAAATATCGTGTTTTTACTAAACTTTGAAATAAAAATGTGCTAGTTATTACCACAGTGTCGGATCTCATTTATTAAAATTTTATTTTCACACCATCGGGTGTTTGTCTTCATGTATTGCAATGGTGCGGTTTGCGTTTTCTATTCTTACATACATACCTGTACAACATTTTTTGCACATTTCTTTGCTTTGCTTTGTGTCTAACCTCGCTCTTATATGCTCAATGTTTGTGCACATGTATGTGGCTGTTTTAAGTGCAGACAATTTTGCTACCATCACAGTGTGTTTTGTTGACATTACTCTATTCTTATGTGCTGCCTTGTTACAATTTTCTTTATTCTTATTTGAATAACCACTAAACAATTAGTATAAAGAATTCATCCAAGAAACTTTTATCTCGATCGCACTCAATCTGAAACGTTCACCTCAAACTGCTAACCCAATGTAGCAATAAATCTGTACGTGATGGAGCAAATTGGTTACCAGATTTGGATTCAGCGCACCAAAAAACATAAAAATCAATCGAAACATTAGAGGCATTTTAAAAAAAAATTTAGCTATCCAGTCAGTGGCTGAAAATCACCGCTAACTGCCTGTATCGGTGCTGCTGCCCGCGCTCCGTCCCATCACTAACAAGAGACTACCAGGACGTTTAGCCAGGTTATCAGGTGAGCGGGATTTATGCAATTTGCACGTCTGCAATCCACCTAAATCCCTTTGAATGTGCCCCCCAAAGTTTTCACAGAGCACAAGAAGAACAGGGAAGACATGAAGCAGGAGGAAAGAATGATACAGAGAGAGAAGGAGGTAACAGAGGAGACAAACTAATACGTTTGATCACTTCTAAAATAAATCTGCTTAGGGTAATAAGTTAGGAATAAGACGTAACCTTGTATCTACCTTTATATTATCCGTGAGCCCATTATTACTCTCAAAGCCATATCATTATACTAATAACTCAGCCCAGTAATCAACATGCAGAAACCGATATGGTTGCTCCCAGCCTTCTGAAGGCAGTGCCTGTCATATGTGGATTTATTTAGGACCCGATATTCAGCAGCGGCGCTTATACTGCTAAAGAAGCTAGCTGCCACCCCTGAACTTTACACGCGGATATTCAATGCCAGGGTCATATCCAGGCCCCGGCACTGAATATCCAAGTTGCCCGGTTTGCCATGAAGCTAACTGGGCTTAGACGATATTCAGCTGCTGCCCAGTTAGCTTCAGCGGTGAAAGTTAGACCAGCCTTTACTGTGCCTGACTTTTGCCGTGTGGCGATAACTAGGCAGTATCTCAATATATCCACTGCCCAATTATTACGGGGTGCCACCCCCGGAACACCCCAATGCTAACCGGTTAACACTGGGGCATGCAGCGGTGGGACCCCCGGACATTCAGCAGCACTAACCATGTGCTTCTGAATATCCCAACCAGGGGGATTAACATGGTTAAAAGATCCACTTAAATAGCAGGCCCATAGTCCCTTAACCCTTAGGGGAAAGAGCAAAGGGTTCAGCTCTCAGGCCCTCCAAGAGCAATAAATACTGAAAAAATTCAAGTAGAATTTATAAAGGAATTCCCTTCCATCCCCAGAGTACAAGAACAGGACCAAGGATTCAATGGTTAAATATGGAAAGAACAAATCCTCTTACTTTCAAAGGTTAGACAGAAATGTAAGGGTTAACACTAAGCATGTATACACCTATTTTATAAACTGAATGGGTATATTGTGTAGCCCCCTCCCCTTACCCCAAAGAGCTTACCATCAGACTCACTTGCAACAGCACCAATGATGTTTAAATGTAGTCAGATCAAGTGGTCGGAGTCTGGCGGTTTCTTCTGGTGGAAGCTGACAGAATTCACTAATCTCGTCTTACTATGAGGAAAGTAGAGAGCAAGAGGAAAATAAACTAAAGTGGATAAGCCACTATCAAGGTGATGTTACAGGTATTGATTGTAGCTAGCTAGTGGTTTGTAATAGTGGACTACATAGATGACATTCACTCTCAGGAATAGGATTTTTAGTGCAATTTATAAAATATTACAATAGTGTAACCATCCAAAATATTCTTCTTAACTCACAGTAACATTTTGCTAACATCAACATAACAATAACTCAGGTAAGTGTATTTAGTCACATTATGTAACAGGCAAGTCAAGTTATTCTTTAGATCTGCTGATGAAACCTTTACATAGACATTTCCAGGTCAATTCCTACTAAGGAATTCTTATTTTCCTTTTCACAACCTTCAAAATTTTCTCCCTCTAACAAGTAAGTTTTCCTTTTTGGAATTTCTAATGTTCCTTGTGTTTTTTCCCAGTGCCTGTTTTATTTGAGCTCAAATATGTTTTCTCTGTCTCTCTGTAGGGTGCACCAGTACCTCTTCCAGTTCTCTTTCTTGCGAAGGGGCCAGGACTCTGGATCCTTCTGCTACTGGATTGAAGATCTTCCCAGGTTCTTCAGATATCCTCTTCTGCTCTGGATCCTACTCCCTAACTTTAACAAATCAGCAATAGTTGGGGCAAAATGTCTTCCTTTTCAAGAAAGAATATTGGGGGAGGGGGTTTCAGCACTTTCCCTATCTAATTAAATAAAATGATAATTGATACACCTTGTCTTCCTTTGATTCTTTGAATACATCCAGTCCACACCTCCACACTCTTGACAATAGGTATATAACACAAAAAAGATGTCTGTGCAACTTAGACATAGTAATTTCTGAGAATAAAAACAAAATATGACCTGGACAGATTAATGGCACCCTTCACTAATATTTGGTTGCGCAATCCTTGGCAGTGATGACAGCCTCCAAACGTTTCTTGTAGCCATCTATAAGTTTCGTACATCTGTCTGCTGGTAGTTTCTCCCACTCTTCAACTACGATTTTTTCCAGCTCATGAATGTTTCCAGGATTCCTTTTACCAATGGCAGATTTCAGCTCTTTCCAAAGGTTCTCGATTGGAATGATATCAGGACTCATTGCTGGCTAGTTTAAAACGGCCCATTTTTGCCTTTTTAACCATTTTTTGTACATTTGGATGTATGTTTTGGATCACTGTCCTGCTGGAGGACCCCTAACCTTGGATTAAAGAGAATATTATATACATGTGATATTTGTATCAGTGGGAATTTTTTGGATCATTGATGCTATGGTGTAGATCCATGGCCAAGATTTAGTAGCCAGGATCAATTGACCCAATGGTGCTGAGATCCTTTTTCTCCCCTAATTAATGATGGATGGTGTTTGAATGTAATGTTTCTGACAGTGTGATATTGGGTGGGATGAGGTTTTGGTAATGATTTAGATTATTTCCTTCATCTTGATACTACTGGACTGTTCTGGTTGCTTTTATCAATAATTATGTCCTGGCAGTGTCCCAGTTTTTATACTATTTCCTACTATTTTCTTTTTTAATTGATCTTGTGTTTTATTTCTTTTATGTGTCAAATATGTGTGCATATATAGTCCAAAGCCATTTCCCTGGCCAATTTGTTTTTAGGAGATATTGGACATTAAAGGGTTGAACTGCAAGGGTGCCAATAGTGTTGAGCACAGCTGTAAAACCAGTCTGAATAGTTTCAGAACTTAGAAAGCAAAATGAGTGAAGGAGCTACAAGCAGAGATATTATAATGAATCAGTTTGTGTGTGCTACGGGTAGTGCGGTTCATTTTTAGATGGCTACTGTAGCTGTTAAGTAGCTTTAGAACTGAGTGCCCTTTGAGTATTTACGTTGAAGGTTTGGTATCACCAGATCTCAAGAAAGATGATTGGACCATGTACAGTATATTCTCGTAGAACATACCTTTTTTAAAAAACTGGGGTTTTTTTCAGTCTAGAGTTCTTCATTGCATTCGGACCACTTCTGGGAGCCAAAATACCTCCTCCCACCACCACATATAGGAAATAACTTTTTCATGTATGTGGCCTGTTATAAACTTTTGGTCGGTCTAAAAGTACACACATTGACATGATGGTGCACACTTTGCTAGTATATAAGAATAAAAGAACATAAGATATGCCATACTGGGTCAGACCAAGGTTCATCAAGCCGAGTATCCTGTTTCCAACAGTGGCCAATCCAAGTCACAAGTACCTGGCAGGTTCCCAAAAAACACACAAGTTCCACAATGCTTTCCTGGGGCAAGCAGTGGATTTCCCGGATCCTCTTTAATGATGGTTTATGAACCTTTCCTCCAGGAACTTGTTCAAACCTTTTTTAAACCCAGCTACACTAATAGCTTTTACTACATTGTCCGGTAACAAGTTCCAGAGTTTTATTACACATTGAGTGAAAAAATATTTTCTCTTATTAGTCTGAAATGGATTACACTGTAGCGTCATTGCATGTCCCCTAGTCTTTCTACTTTTTGATGGTGTGAACAATTGAGTGGAGGAGTAGCCAAGTGGTTCCTAGAAGATAAAGGGTTCACGTTCTCACAAGCATTCCTTGTGACCTTAAGCAAGTCACTTTATTCTCCATTGCCTCAGAAGAAAAGGCCTGGGAATCACTGACTTGACCATACTAAAATAAAAAAAAATAATAGTAATCATGTCTCCCTTCCAGGTTGAAGAGCCCTAACCTTTTAAGCCTTTCCTCATAGGGGTATCCTTCCATCCCCTTTACCATTCTGGTGGCTCTTTTCTGTATCTTTTCTAACTCTGCTATATCCTTAAGATATGGTGACAAGAATTGTACATAATATTCAAAGGCCGGTCGCACCATGGAACGATTCAGAGGCATTATATTATCCTTGGTTTAGTCTCCATTCCTTTCCTTATGATACCTAGCATTCCATTTGCTTTTTTGGCCACCACTGCACACTGAGCAGAGGGTTTCAATGTGCTATCCATGCTATCCATGAAGATGCCTAAATCTTTTTCCTGGGTGGTGGTTCCTAATGTGGAACCCTGCAACGTGTAACCATAGTTTCGGTTGTTCTTTCCTAGGTGCATAACTTTGCACTTGTCTGCATTAAATTTTATCTGTCATTTGAACGTCCAGTCTTCCAATTTATTAAGGTCCTCTTGCAATTTTTCACAATCCTCATGGGTTTTAACAACTTTGAATAATTTTGTGTCATCTGCAAATTTGATTTCCTCACTTGTTATTCCCATTTCCTGGTCATTTACAAATTAAAAAGCAGCGGACTCAGCACAAATCCCTTGGGTACTCTACTATTCACCTTTCTTCATTGGGAAAATTGGCCATTTAGCTCTGCTCTCTGCTTTCTATCTTTTAACCAGTCCCTGATCCACAATGGTACACTGCCTCCTATTCCATGACTTTTTAATTTCACCAAGAATCTCTCATGAGGGGCCTCGTTAAATGCTTTCTGAAAATCCAGATACATTATATTGACCAGCTTACCGTCATCTACCTGTTCACATCTTCAAAGAAATATAACAGATTAGTAAGACAAGACATTCACTAATTTTGTTCTTTATAACGGTTTCTGGAGTGGAGGAGTAGCCTAATGGTTTGAGTGCTGGCTAAAGCTATTGCCCCCGTTACAGCTTCTGCCTCTGTCCAGACAGAGTCCCAATGCAAGTTGCAGGACCAATTCCATGTGCAGGATGCCTGCATGCTGAAGCTCTCAGAAAACAAGTGGAGGAACTCAGAGAGGAGGTGGTGAGACTGAGGAGCATTCAAGACAGTGAAAGTACATTGATGAGACGCTTCTTGCAACATCCAAGCTCTCCAGCAGAGGAGAAGATGGATGCCTACAGAATTATGAAGGTTGGACACAAGTCACCAGGCCCTGCAGAATCACCAATCCAACTTCTCCAGCCCATGAATTGAAGAACCATTATGCAGCCCTGGAAGTGAAGGAGGTGAAAGCATCCCTGGAAAAGGAAGAACTAGAGCTCAAGTGCACCCCAAAGTTGCAGAATCGGTGACCACAAGGAAGCGAAAGGTAGTGGTGGTTGCTGACTCTCTTCTGAGGGGTACTGAGGCATCCATCTGCTGACCAGACTTAATGTCCAGAGAGGTATGCTGTCTGCCAGGTGCCAAAATCTGAGATGTTATGGAGAGTTAACAGAGACTCATCAAGTCCACTGACTATTACCCATTATTGCTAATCCATGTTGGCACAAATGATACTGCCAGGTATCCCTCTGAGTGTATCAAAAGTGACTTTGTGGCTCTGGGACAGAGGGTGAAGCAGATAGGGGCGCAGGTGGTGTTCTCTTCAATCCTCCCTGTTGAGAGTAAAGGCCAAGGCAGAGAAACTCACATCCTGAAGATGAATGCATGGCTGCATGAATGGTGTCATCGAGAGCGTTTTGGTTTCCTGGACCATGGGATGCTGTTCCAAGGGTTGCACAGCAGAGATGGCGTTCATCTGTCCAAGAAAGGTCGACATATCTTCAGTAGCAGATTGGCTAATCTACTGAAGAGGGCTTTAAACTAGATTCATTGGGGATGGGTGAAGAAAGCCCCCAGATAAGTGAAACATTAACCCTGGGAGTACCGATGGGGTCAAAAGTGACCCCCATTGCAAGTTTCACAACGCGTATCTCGGAAACTAGTTGTTCAAGAATGCAATCTTTTTATGACTTTTCACATGTCAATATTCTCTTTATATTGCACCATGAGAGGAATAATTTTCATCCGCTAGGTGACGCTAGTGATGAATTGCAGCACAGAGTACCAGTGGGGTCATTTTTGACCCCAGTTGCTTACATCCGGTTTGGATCGTGATACAATTTGCAGTTTTGTGGATTTTTTGATCTGACAAAGGTATTTATCATTAATTATGTATCATTTATTATTTGTACTCTTATTTTATGAAAATTACACATTTTCTGTAATTGATATCATACATTCTCTCATTATTTCCGATGAAATCTAAAGGCTTTCAGCTCGTTCATCACGATTATTGTACACCTATAGTAAAGCTGCTTTGCGTTTTATTCAACTTTATCTTTGTTTATTTATTTTAGGTTATTGTTTATGATGTCAAAATGAAAGTATTCAGCTGCCCAAGTAAGAGAAATATTGCAATGAGATGCTGACAGTGACGATTCTGAGTCGTCTGATGATGCAGCATATTCAGCAAGCAAAGAAGCATATCAGCCAAGTTCGGGCGATAAATCTGATGATGACAGTCATGATTCAGATGGCAACAGCAGCTGGTCGCCAAGTGAATGTGAGACTGATGTTGAGCCGGTAACATCGCCTGCAGCAAAGAGTCAAATTACAGGTCGAGGCAAAGGTCGAGGCTGTGCTGGACAGGGAAGAAGGCAGGAGTCCTCGGTGTCAGTATCATCTGTGAGGAATCTTAGTTGTGGTTGTAGAGGAGCTAAGAGGTCATCAACTATAAGCACAAATGTTGCCATTGAAGCCTATGTATCTAAGGATGCCACATCATGGAACAGGAAACCTATAAAGCAAGCTGCTGGAAGATACACCAGAACTAATGTCATGCCCGTACAACAAGGTCCTACAAGGTATGCTGTATGAAATGTTGATGGCCCTCTCGCAGCATTCCACTTGTTCATGAGGAAGAACTTATTGAATGAAATCATGATGTGGATGAGCAAACAAGGAAGACACATTTATGATGACACCTGGAAAGATTTGACAGACGGAGAATTTCAACGTTTTCTTGGACTTCTGATCCTCTCAGGCTTGTACAAGTCACGAAATGAATCCATAGTTCAGTTGTGGAACCTTGAATATGGTCATTCTGTTTTCGGCAAAAATATGGCCCGTAACCGTTTTCAGCAAATTTCTTGTGCTCTCAGATTTGATGATGCAACCAGCAGATGTGAACAACAAGGCATGGATATGCTTGCTCCAATCAGACACGTTTTTGATACCTGGAAAGCAACTCTAAGTGACGCCTTTGTTCCTGGTGAAAATGTTACCATGGATGAGCAACTGCTTACATTTCGTGGCCGTGTTCCGTTCAGACAATATATTCCCAGCAAACCTGGGAAATATGGCATAAAGCTATGGATGTTGTGTGACAGTGCAACGTCATATGTTCTGCGTCTTCAAGTATATACAGGAAGGGAACTCAGACAAAACAGGGAACAGAATCAGGGTGAAAGGGTTGTGCTGCAACTCACTGAAGGATTGATGCGATCTGGCAGAAATGTTACTATTGACAATTTCTTCTGCAGTTTATCCCTGTCACGGAAATTGCTAGAAAAACAAATGACACTTTTGGGGACAATTCGAAAGAACAGAAAAGAATTACATCCAGAATTTGTAACAGCAAAGGGCCGAGAGGTATTCACTTTACTGTTTGCCTTTCGCGATGACGCCACTCTGGTTTCGGAAGAAAGGAAAAGTGGTTGTTCTTCTGAGCAGTTTGCATGATCAAGAAGAAGTAGATAACACACGTCCAGACAAAAAAACCACGCATGATCTTGGACTATAATTCTAGTAAAGATGGAGTAGATACGGCAGATCAAATGTTGCGCACGTATACCACAAAACGAATGACAAGACGCTGGCCAGTGACAATCTTCTACAACATGTTGGATATCAGTGGTTTGAACTCCTTCATTGTTTGGATGTCACTAAATCCAGAATGGCAGTCCAAGTCAAAGCACAGATGTCGTCTATTCCTCTTGGAATTAGGAAAGCAGCTGCTTCAGAGTAATTGCAGCGAGACTTCTTCCAGCATTGAAGAAGCCACTGATGCTGTTTGCAATGTCGGGATCCCAAAGAAAAGGGCAAGGTGTCACTGCTGTTCCAGAGAAAAAGACAAGAAAAGCAACATAGTTTGCACCTCCTGCAAGCGCAATGTTTGCAAAGAACATTCAGAAATTGTCTGTGTCTCATGCAAATGACTGTAGTACTTTACTGTGTTCATCAAGTGCATGCAAAAACTGCTTTCATGGCAACTCTTCTTCATGTAATTTTATGATAAGGCATTAAATTTCAAAACATTTAACCTTCATATAATAATTAATTCAGAATAATATTTTGTCTGTTTAGTTTAAATTTTTCATGGTTAACAATTAAAATTCATCGTGGTGTCATTTATCACCACAACGGTATTCAGTGTGTGCAAAAAATCTCGGTAATTCCAGGGTTAAATACCTTTATGGAAATGGGTAAAAGGGGCAACATATGGAAAGCGGTGTGTATAAATGTCCTAGCATGGGAAATAAGATCCCAGATGTTGAAGCTTTAATGGGAGAGGCTGACTTGGATTTAGTTGCAGCTACAGAAACATGGTTTGTAGAAAACCATGATTGGGATGTAACTATACCAGGCTATAATTTATTCAGAAAGGATAGGGGAGGAGTGGCACTATATATAAAAAATAATATTAAAGCTTTGGAACTACAGAGCTTAAAAGGGAGAGAGGAGGCACTGTGGGTTAAACTAGAAAGAGGGAAAGAGAAATCTATTTGCATTGGTGTGATATAGAGACCTCCCTCACAGGAGGAAGAGGTGGACGGACAGTTAATTGAAGACATACGCAGCATTGCTAGGAAAGGGGAAGTGCTACTGATAGGGGATTTCAATATGTCAGATGTTGATTGCCACATTCCGGCTGCAGTATCATCTAGAAGTAAGGAGATCCTGGATTCTCTACAGGGAGAACTATTCAGGTAATTGGTAACAGAACCCACACATGAAGGGGCCATACTGGACTTGGTGCTTACCAATGGTGAAAGTGTTTCTGATGTTATAGTGGGAGATCATTTTACATCCAGTGATCACCAGATGGTGTGGTTCAGTATTAGGACTAGGGCTGTTAGAATCCATTCAAAAACAAGGATCTTGGACTTTAGGAAATCTAACTTTGCCAAGATGGGCCAATATCTCAGGGAGTCATTAGCGGGATAGGAACAGCTGGGGGATGTAGAAAAACAGTGGGCAAAACTGAAAGGGGATATTCTAAGAGCAACCAACCTTTTTGTTAAAATGGTAAATTAAGGTAAAAGGAAAAGGAGACCACTATGGTTTTCGAAATAAGTAGCTGATAAGGTGAAGAAAAAGAGGGAGGTCTTCATGAAATACAAGAGATCACAGAGACAGGAAGACAGGCATCTATATTTGGAAAAACTTAGAGAAGCTAGCAAAGCAAAGATTCAAAAAGAGGAGGAAATAGCCAATGCAATAAAATGGGGGGATAAGACATTTTTCAGATATGTTAGTGAGAATAGGAAGGGCAAAAGTGGTATTGTCGGACTCAAGGGTGAAGGGGAGGAATATGTAGAAGCTGATGAAGATAAAGCGGAATTGCTTAACAAATATTTCTGTTCTGTGTTCACAGATGAAGAACCAGGAGCAGGACATCAGAAAACACCCACAAACAGGAACAGAAGTGAGGGACATCTTGAACAATTTTCAGAAGACTGTGTTTGTGAGAAACTAGTTAAACTTAAAGTAAACAAAGCGATGGGACCACATGGGACATACCCTAGAATACTGAGGGAACTTGGGGACGTTCTAGCAGCTCCACTGACTGACCTTTTCAATGCCTCGTTGGAGTCGGGCGTGGTGCCAAAGGACTGGAGAGAGGCTCATGTGGAGCCTTTACACAAAAGTGGAAGTAAGGATGTGGTTGAAAACTACAGGCCAGTTAGTTTAACTTCGGTGGTGAGTAAATTATTGAAAACACTGCTGAAAGAGAAAATAGTGAGGTTTCTGGAGTCCAGCGGATTACAGGATCTGAGGCAGCATGGATTCACCAGAGGTAGGTCTTGTCAGACAAATCTGATTGATTTCTTTGACTTGGCTACCAGGGTGTTGAACCAAGGGAGAGCCCTAGATGTGGTGTATTTAGGTTTCAGTAAAGCTTTTGACAACGTTCCTCACAGGTAACTTATAAACACACTAAGCACCCTAGGGATGGACCCTAAAGTTACTGCTTGGGTTGGAAATTGGTTGAGTGGGAGGCAACAAAGGGTACAGGTAAATGGAACTCACTCTGGGGAAAAGGAGGTTACCAGTGGTGTGTCCCAGGGATCTGTCCTTGGTCTGATTCTTTTTAACATCTTTGTTAGTGATATAGTGGAAGGGCTGTCGGGTAAAGTTTGCCTCTTTGCGGATGGATACCAAAATCTGCAATAGAGTAGACACCCAGGAAAGTGTAGATAACATGAGGAGAGATCTAGCTAAGCTTGAAGAATGGTCTAGAATTTGGAAGCTGAGATTTAATGTTAAAACATGTAAGGTGATGCATTTGGGCTGCAGCAATCCAAGGGAGCAATATAGTATAGGGGGTGAAGTACTTTTGTCCACTAAAGAAGAGCGGCATCTAGGCGTGATTGTGTCTGATGATCTTAAAGTAGCTAAACAGGTAGAAAAGGTGATGGCAAAACCTAGTGCATAGGGAGAGGAATGGCCAGCAGAAGAAAGGAGGTGATAGTGCCTCTGTATAAGTCTTTGGTGCGACCTCAACTTTACATGGAGATGTGTGCAATTCTGGAGACCGCACCTTCAAAAGGATATAAACAGGCTGGAGTTGGTACAGAGGGTGGCTACTAAAATGGTTAGTGGCCTTCATTATAAAGCATATGAAGACAGACTTAAGAATCTTAATATGTACACCTTAGAGGTGATATGATTGAGACATTTAAATACCTCCGTGGCATAAATGTTCAGGGAGAGAGCCTCTTTCAATTGAAAGCAAGCTCTGCTACAAGGGGACATGGGATCAGGGTGAAAGGGGATAGATTCAGGAGTGATACAGGGAAATATTTCTTTACGGAGAGAGTGGTGGATCTGTGGAATAGTCTCCCAGTGGAGGTGGTAGAGATGAGGACAGTAACTGAATTCAAAGAAGGATGGGGTTTAATAAAAGGGGTTTTAACCTGAAATCCGCCAGTCTTTGTACTAGCTCCTTTGGTCTCCTCTCAAAGAAGCAAGGGACAAACACAGAAGATCTCTAAAGGAAAAAAGGGGACTGTTGTAGTGGTTGATATGGAAGGACAGACTAGATAGGCCATGTGGTCTTTTTCTGTTGTCATGTTTCTATGTTTCTAGTACCTAAGAGACCAGAGTTCATTTCCCACTAGTACTCTTTGTGGCCTTGGGCAAGTCACTTAATCCTCCATTTCCTTGGAAGAAAGGCCTGGCAATCTACTTCCATTCACATTGCCATGAAAACCCTGGGGCTGCTGGGTCACCAGGAGTCAGCACTGACTTCATGGCACATTGCATACATGCATAATGGTTTCTATCATTTTGCCTGGTACTGAATTCAGACTCACTGGTCTAAGGTTTCCTGGATCATCTCTGGAACCCTTTTTAAAAACTGGCATTACATTGGCCATTTGCCATCTTCAGGTATTACGGATGATTTTAATGATAGTTCAGAAATTGCTAATAGTAGATCTGCAATCTCATATTTCAGTTCTTTCAACACCCTTGGATTTATACTATCCAGTCCAGGTGATTTGCTACTCTTTAGTTTATCAAATAGCTGTAATACATCTTTCCAGTTTATCAATATTTCAGTTCTTCCGATGAATCAACAGTGGTGGAGTTTGAGCAGAGCTTGGGTGGAGTTTGCAAGTATATGTGCTAATTATAATATATATTAATCTAAGTGCATACTTCATTAATCTAGCTGCAGGTGTTAACAACTGTTCTCAAGTAGGGGTCGGTCCCTGCAATGCAAGTGCAAACTCTGCCATTTTAACACTAGTATTTTGTAATGATACATAAGTGCCTACGTCTCTTTATAAAATAGCAGCTAAGTAGGCACTTACAAACCCTCTTAAACTAGGTGTCCCCTTATAAATTTACCCTCAGACTGTAGATCATACATTCCAATCATCTTTTCATGTAGGTGTGGGTGAGGGAACAGCAATTCCTTCAAGAGTTACTTCCAGTGTTTCTCTTCAGTCAGCTACCAGCTGTTGCCATGAGAGCAAGACTTTTTCCAACAGTTTCTTTGACCTCCATAGCGAGTTGTGACTGCTACTTGAATAATCGTAGTCCCAGCCAGTCTCACTGCAATGGAGGAGTAACATACATGCACAGTATATGACGGCAGTATGTCTGAGCAAGAAACCCAGATTAGACAAAACAATAACTAATGGGCCATCATGCACACCCTCCTATAGAAGTATGTTCTTTGGAGCTAATTTGACTGATATAATGGAACTTATGAAATCTGACGGACCTGCCTACATCTCCATGTAAAGTTTAGGTGCACTCTACTTTCTTCTTACTGGGAGTAGGTAATGCTCACCTATGCAAGGAAGAATTTTAGGCTTCAGTTATTTGAAAGTTATTGTGGGTCACACAAGAAGGTTGTCCTTTTGATAAGAGGCATTGACAGATATGTGTAACATTGCCTCTTTAACCCCTCCTCCATCAGATGCTGAAAAGAGGTTAAAAAGCTCATCATGGTGTAATTTGCGGTTTTGTAGACTGGTACATGCCATCTGCCATCGCACATCCACAGTCCAATAAGAAAAAAGGAGATAAACTCAGTACTCTGCTAGCTCCAAAATTATCACTTTAAAATCCATCAGGGTACTATTCAAAGTTTTATGTAGGCAAAATTTGAGCAGAATAGGTCATGGAAGGAGAGGAGGAATATGCAAGGTGACTATTTTCAAATTACTATGCCTACTCTTAAGTTCACCTTTTCAATGCAGGTGCAAATCATGCAGTCAGCAAAGCACTCAAGGCGAGCACACCACCTATATTTTCAAAGCAAACTTCCCAGGGAGTTTCCCTTTGAAAATAAGCTTGAAGACTCCCAGGGACAAAGTTATATCAAAAGTGAGTGGTATCAAAATTGCCGTCCATATTTTCATCCCACAGGAAGAAGTAGTCTATCAAACATCAGACATTGCTCATTCTAATCTCATTTCAAGATAATAATCATTGGCAAAAGTAATACACACTAATAAGTAGTTACAGTTTTAACAGCAAAATAAACGTAGGTTAGGGATAGGGATTTAGCTCATGCATATTTCAGTAGCAGCTTGGGCCAAGTTACATTCAGGTATAGCAGATACTTTCCTGCCTCCGGAGGGCCTCCACTCTAATAGAAGCATATTCAGCCGTGACGGCTAAGCAAAATAAAACACCTAGCTGCCACTGGTTTAATTGCAAGTGGAAGACATCCGGTATTTGTTGCTGAATAGCCAGCTGTCCAGCCTCCAGTCACACTGTTTGGTTAGTGGTGATATTAAGCACTAACCAGATAATTTATTGCAAAGTGCTTAAAGTTAGGATAGTCATTTACTTAAGCTATCTGGTTAGTGGCTGAATTTCAGTGCTAAATGGATGGTGGCTATCACTGCCCTTGCTCTGCCCATGGTTTTGATGGGCATTTTTTAACAGTCTGGGGATATTTGGTGGTACTAACCTGCTGGTGTTGCTGAATAGTTGGTGTTGTAGTTGCATTTTAGCAGGTCGGCTAAGCTGCTTTGAATATCTCACCTATGTTTCATCCTAAAGCAGTGGAAGGTTAAGTGACTTGCTCAAGATCACAAGGAGCAGTAGTGGGATTTAAACCCTAGCCCTGCTGCCCTAACCACTAAGCTACATCTCTACTTAAACTATAAAATAATCTAAATAAAAGTCAAAATAAATAAAAGCAGACTAAGCTAAATTCTTGTACTTGCTCAAAGGTCTTGACATCTACCCAACCAGCTACTTCTGTACTTAGCTGAATCCCTTTGAAAACTGGCCTATTGAAATTCAATTCACCACAAAAAAGAGATTTTACATTAGGGGTAATAATGTGCTACTGCTCTAATGGAAAGGCAGGACATGGAGCGTTAACTGCCTATTGGACATTCATATGTGAAGATCAGAAATCAATGTTTCCCATGCACTGTATACATACAATGTCATCAAATCTACAGTGAATAATGTTGTATTTTCATGATCACGAGCTTCTATGCCTCATCCTGAAGGAATGAAGGAATAGCCTAGTGGTTAGGGCAACAACCAAAGACCACAGTTCAAATCCTACTGGCACTTCTTGTGGTCTTGGCTAAGTCACTTAATCTCAGGTAGAAACTTAGATTGTAAGCCTTCTGAGAACAGGAAAATGCTTATTGTACCTGACTATAACTCACCTTATTTATTTACATTCTCTTATATACCGTGCTATTCTGCATCAGTGTGGTTTACATTGAACAAACTGAAATTACATTGAACAGGGCATTTTAACTTGGAGATAACTATTTTACAGGGAACATGGGCTATGGAGGGTTAAGTGGCTTACCCAAGACCACAAGGAGCACCTGTGGGACTAGAAACCCCAGTCCTTCCGGCCCAAGGTTGCTGTCCTCTAGTGGGATTTGAACCCCCAACCTTCTGGCCTGAAGTACCTTGCCCCAACCACTAGGCCACTCCTCCACTCCATACCTTGAGCTACTAATGGAAAGGTGTGTGCTAAAATACTAATAAAGCAATAAACCATGAGAAGGTGTAGATGCTGCATGCCTCAGCTGTGTTGCCAGAGACAGAGTTGAAAAAAAAAAGCTTAGTCCAGTAAAAGGATGCCATAAATGCCCAATCAAACACCTTCACCTTTTCAGTAGGTCCAAGTCTCACCTGTTCATTTGTTCTGTAACACACAAGTTGGCATGCTCACTGGCTAAGCAAATTCTCAATGTATTTCTAAGTCATTTCTTTAGCTATAACCATCACAAGGCAGCTTGTCAAGTTGAGACTCGGTGCAACAATGATTTATCAATAGCTTTTAGGTTTTATGTCTGCCCTCATCTTTCTGGGGTTATCTTGACATAAATTGTCATTGCAAGATGTAGTGAATCTATTAGTGGTTCTCAACAAAGTCCTTGAATTCCCCTTAGCGTGTAGGTTTTCAGGATATTAATAATGGATATGCAGATGATTGATTTGCGTACAGTGGAGGCAGAACATGGGAATCTATTGCTTGCATTTTTATTATAAATATTCTACAACCCAACTGATGAGGATGGGCTTGAGAACCAATACATTACACAACAGAAAACGGATCCATCTACAGTCATAACTAAACATTCTGATATTAACATATTATTACAAACACAAATGGACTGTCTGGGCTATATGAGGTCACATGGCTGTATAATAACTGACATTTTTATGAGAAAAGTATTCAAATCTTTTTAAAGTGTTTTGGATAAAACTGCCCCACCCCCTTCACCTATCATGTTTAGCTTCCCTCTCGAGTTGTGCAAAATGCAGTAGAATGACCTTCAGGTAGCTTTGGCAAGACTTCCCAGTCGCTTCAGGATATCTACAGTATGCATGAAATAGGCCTGCAGACCCTGGAAAGCTACTATTCGCAACATCATCATCATCGTGGTCATCCTGAAAACCTGACTGGTTGTAGAGTTTGGAATGCATATAACATGCCTGTGCAAAATGCAATAGATGCCATTGCTGACCCAGTCCCTGTGTTTTCTTGGCAAGGTGTAACCCAAAGTAAATTGCAAGCCCTTTCTTCCAGACAGTGAGTTTACAGCCCATGGTATTCCAAGGTGGTCACTGATCCAAGTACTAGCCAGGCCTGACTCCGCTTAGCTTTAGAGATTAACCAAGAACAGGTTCATTCAGGACAGCTGAAGACTCTCCAGAACCTTTTGGGTCAGAACTCAGAAGCACCTATCCAGATTGCAGCATCTGCTCTCCAGATAAGTGCCTCTGACTGGGATATTCAGAGGCACTATATGGATGGTGAATATCCTTGCACATGACCTGTGGCCCGTGGGGCAGCTGCAGCAGTGAATTATGTGAATAGCAAAGATATTCAGTGTTGCTATCCAGGTAGCTATCCACCTATCTTAAGGCAGCAGAAAGGTTGTCTTCAGCTATCTGGATACCAGTGTCAAATATATGGATTTCTCTTTTAGCCACTGTGGCCAGTGTTTTGAGCATGGCTCAATACTGAGCCACTTGTAGGTAACTGCAATAATGCTACGACTAGTTTGATAGCTGCGTTATATTGTGTGACCTGACGTTACCGACATGTTTTTAGATGCTGGAAATCCAGAGGATACATTTCATATAGTCCCTGCCGTGATTGCATTGCGTTGCATGAGCACAGATGTCTCTTATCAAGCTCATTCCCTCCCAGGCATGCAGATTCATCCCTGAGCAGTTGCTTAGTAGTTCAGACAAGAAATGTTGACCCAAGTGCTTCAGAAAAAGGAGAGCTTAATAAGCATTTACCTCAGAAAATAAGTGTTTATTTTAATCTTAGCTCTTTATTATAAAGATATATTCAGTCTTTACAGCACAAAGAAAACACACAATAGGAAACCGCATCTTCAGAGTAAGAGTCTTTTCATTTTGTATAAATTAGTACTGTATAAGAATAATAATAACGACCTTAAATATTTACAGAAGTAACAACTCCTAATCTGACATTTTTCCCTCTACACTATAGAAACACGCTGTCTTTGCTCCAGCAATATTCTCCTTTGTCCCAGTCCAGTCAGCAGTGGGAGGGGTATTAAGCAGAGTGGTCTTGACCCAGTCCTAAACTGCAAGTGGACATCACAGATTCACCTCCTAATGCCAGACTAGTTGAGTTAGACTTGTCTGACTGTTTTTGCAGCTCTTGCTGGAAAGCACTAAGCATGTGTACTTTGCTTTTATGTACTGAGAAATAACAGAACTAAGTAAAAGAGGCATTTTTAAACAAACTGGTCTTGCTTGTCATATACTGGCTTAGTGATACAAAAAGAAAAAAGCTTTGTCGTATGGTTAGCATAGACAGGAAAGGGCAGCAGAACCTCAGCCTTGTGAATAAACAGAGGATTGTTTACCCCACTTCTTATGCATCTCCCTGTTCTATGCTGTACTTCAGCCAGAAAGAGAATCTGACTAGCTCCTGGCACCAAGTAGCAGTTATCATGACCACCCAGCTCAAGGGCATGGAGGCAGGTTAGGACAGCCAGTAGGGATTTTCTCAGCCCACAATCTAGTGCATTGTATTTACTTACACATTCATGTTTTTCCTCAGTAACAGAAGCAAGATTACAAATAACCGAATGTATTTCTTTACAAAATGTTCAAAAATGCCATACAAAGCCTACCAACAGCATCAGAAATTTTGTGAAGCTCTATAAATTCCTGCATGGAGGAGTAGCCTAGTGGTTAGAACAACAGCCTCATACCCATAAGATTAGGGTTTGCGTCCCACTGATATGCCTTTGGCAAGTCACTTTACCCTCCATTGCCTCAGAAGAAAAGGCCTGGCAGTCTCCTTCCTGTCAAGCCTTGGGGCTACTGGGTTGCCAGAAGTCAGCAATGACTTGGTGGCACTTAAAAAAAACAGAATTCATGAAGAACTATCTATAGAAGTTCAGTTGAGCTCTCCTGAGACTATAGTATTTTTGCCGGATTCCAAATCCTATGTATTGATATATGTTTAGCTCAGCAGAAAATCTATACAAAAGCACAGCCTTGAACCATGATACACAGGGAATTGTGTGGAGAGAAGCTGGGGCACCTGCACCTACGAGCTTCATGAATGGTCAGGGACAGTGATGAATCTATTAAACATTAAATTTCTGATAACTTGCTTCTTAAATTCCAACATATCATTCTCCAGCAGTCCGTAGCTTCCTCTGATAGATACACGACTATGACATATATATATATGTATAATATATATATATATATATATATATGATTACATGAATATGCATATCTTATGTATTCGGCTATGCAGATATAAATTGTAGAAAATGAAAGCAGCAAGCATGATTAGCTGCAGTGCTGTGATACAGCTGGTGAGGCACTAAACCTGGGACAGGCACCCCCAAGGCTGTCAGGGATCCCTCCTTGATCGCTAAGGCTATTGTGGAACATCTGGAAAGTAGAAGAGGTACTGTAGGTACTGTGCTAGACCACCATGATAGAATTTGTTAAAAACAAACTCAACAATAGTATTTGGGGAGAGCCGATACTTTTACTACATCACTTAGCATATGTTTTACAATGCAGGCTTTTAGGATCATTAGAGTGTATGACAGGCACAGGACTCCTGGGTTCCATGGGAAGGCGCAATCCCCCCAGTACAGACCACCCCCGAGGTATCCAGAGCACCCAGAATCCCCCAGGATAAAGAGCAAAACGTCTCTTTCGGGGGGGGGGGGGGGGGGGGTTCCCTCAGAAGACCCTGAGTTTGATTCAGTGGGGGAGGGAAATGAGAGACAGACCCCCCAGGAGAAGAATAGACTGGGGTACCTGGATGGAAAATGTGAGACAGTCCCTAAGTGAGAACCAATCAGCAGATCCCAGGGGAGGGGCTGGTGACCTGACCTTTTCCCAGGCAGTCAGAAAGGAGGGTGTGGAAGATGTTCCTCCCTTGGATATAATAATCAGTATATGATAAAGGGCAGGGAGGAGAAGGATATTCCAGGTGGGAACCTGTCTGGCTCCTGTGCAGCTCTGTTCCAGCCATTGCCTGAGCCCATGGAGATCCAGCATTGTGAGAAACCTCACATGGAATCAGAAGAGATGGGAGATCAGGAAACTGGCTACTGATGACTGTGAGGGAGGTGAGCTTGTCCAATGCTTGCTCTGTTAGCTCCCAGCCGAGGAAGGAAAACGAGCAAGTGTTTGCCTGTTTGGAGGGTGTTTGTGTTAAGCGTACAGTGAAAGTTACAAAGTGCCTTTGGTTAAAAGAACTGGTTTAAAAATGCGACTGTTACACTTCTCTCCTTCCTTGCTTTCTAATGCATTTCCTCCCTGGCCCTGTTGGGGCTAGGCCTGCTGGCTTAAGAAAATACTGTGTTTGTGACAAGGAGCTCAGTTTAGAGCTGTGGTGGCTCACAAGCTGTTGGGATTTGGACAAGCTTTTGTTGTATTTGTTTTTGGAAATTGACTTTTATTTTTTTTCTGTTCATATAAGGGCAGGAAGGCCCTTAGAGGTCATTAGGGTTATAAGTCAAGGAATTATTTTTCCCTTTTGGATCCTTGGGGTAGTTGCCAAACCCAGGGACAGCAAGCCCTGTTCATCAGCAGTGGTGTTTCAGTTTTCTTTCAAAAAGTGGTGATATTCCTGTTAATCTTTTATGCTCAAGCAAGGGGTATTGCAATGCTGCTGCGATTGGACTGAAGGACCTGTGTACCTGTGAATGTCCCCCTAGATCTCTGGATCGCATGCAGACCCCTGCACGTGACTAGTGCCATCCTCAGGCAAATTTACATTGTAAAATATTTGTTGACTTAGTAAAGCTACCATAGTGATCAAACTACTCTTGCCAGTTTTCTTTTACAAAGGTACATTTTACCTTTCGCCATTCAAAAGACCATCTGCCATCTCCCTATGCTCAGCCTCAACTAGTTAAGGCTCCAAATGTAGTAAGCAGACAACCTGCGGCACATACAATTTTTAGTTTTCTAACTGCAGCTATTGTTTCTGTAAAGGTTCTAGACACCTTGACCCTAGAAGATTCTGCTGTGCGCCTACTGTAGGAGATAATACGGGACTTTATGCTGCTCTTTATAAAATTATCAAGGCGCGCAAATCCATGTATTTTCAACGAGTTACACATGTAGATGGACCTTTACGCATGTCCTTTAGCCAGTCACAGTGATGTAAATTCCACCCAAGCAGCCCTGCAATGCAGGGGGGAATGGGCAGAAAGGGGGCCCACATAGCAGTGGCAGCAGCAGTGTGAGAAACTTTATCACATTTGTCGTGCTGCTCCAGTCTCGTATGTCTGCCGTGGGCCTGGCAGCCATTCCTCGTTGGGCTGAAGTCTTGTGATAACAGCCACCCTGCAAGACATCAGCCTAGTGGGGAACAGTCACCGGACCCACAGCGGAGCAGCACAGCAGGCACAATGAAGTAAGCCTGCAGCTGCCACTGCTACCACATTGGGGGGGGGGGCTACACGATGGGTGGTCTGCATAATTGGGGGGGGGATTCCATCACAATGACAATGGGGGGCCCTCAGCAAAATTTTGTTTGGGACCCCCCTCATTGTAACATACACCACTGACCAGTTGCTATTTTGTAAATACGCACATCGAGCTGATGGCGCATACTTTTGGTTTGGTGTGCATAGAGGGTGGGGCTTGGGTACAGCACAGGTGAAGAGGAAATCCACATGTGTAAATTAGAAAATGCTATAACTTATGCGTGTTCCTTAAAAATCTAGGTGAAATTATTTACGCCAGCTTTACAGTAGGTGTAACTGATCACCTGAGATTTGCCATGAGTATCCCACCACTATATGCCCCTATTTTATTAAGTTAAGTAGGTACACACTCAACTTTATCAAATAGGCACAATAGATACGCATTAAACCATGCATCAGCTAGGCACGACTTTATAAAATCACCCTTTTAATGGCCATCTCTTTGGAGTCAGATTGGAACCACAGCTCTGAAAACACCAAACTGTTCAGCAAATGAAGGGGATTTTTCATGGATGATTTTCAGTCTGAAAGACAAATTTCATGCTTTACAGGACTAATTTTAAGAAAACTTGTTGATAACCAGGGAGACAATGAGGGCAAGCAATATGGATTAGAGAATAGTTTGACAAGAAAGGCCATTGTGGTAACTTCTGGCAGTGTTATCAACTTGTAAATAGCCTAGGCTTGGCTTCATTCACCTGCAAGGTTTGCCGCAGAATTCATGCGTGTTTCACCAAAATTCCAGCCTAGTTCTAAAATTGGAAGTAGGAATGGGAGAACTTACAGACAGGAATACTTGTCTTTAAATTTGTAGCATAAACAAATTAATTTTGCCATGCCCCTCCTAAAATTCTTTGACCTATGTCCTCTACATGAACAGTAGCCCATCCTGTCGCTTAATGTTGGAGCACTTTAACCAGGAAGGAACTGGGAAATCTCCTCTCCACTCAAGATGTTCCTGCTTTTTACCTAGCTACTTTGGGAGAAAATCAGATCAGGGGCCATAAAAGGAAAAGGGCTATAAAAGGGGGGGGGGGAGGCTAAAATGCTGATTGTTCTCATTCAGTGTGCTTCATTGGTTGACTTGGGTGTGTGCTGTTTGTTTCCTTACTCACTGGCGCTTTCATATTTTATTAATGGCCATTACAGCTCAGTTTTGCCTGGTTTCAGCCTCTAGTAAAATATCTGGCTGTTCAGAGTGCCTTACACCAGTGTTTCACAACTTTTTCAAGTCCAAGGCATACCAATATTTTCAATTCTGTTTTGCAGCAGACACCGTAGCCATGAGAGAGGACTCATGGCCAAAGAGAAGTTAGAGAAGTACTGAAAGTCTCACCGACGGTTGGGAAGACTAAGGAAGGGGGAGGAGATGCTTTGTACAATGAATGTGATGCACAAAGGAGCATCTAGCCTCCATTCCCTACATGCCCTCTGTTAATTCCCACACTCCAGAGATTGTGCTGGATCTAGGAAGGAGATAACCAGGTGTGATTGCATATGTACTCCAACAGGAGCTCCTGCATATTTTAAGGAACACCTCTGCTGTCTCTTCTTGCTGCAAGGTGCTGAGAGCAGAGCTCATGCTGGTCTGCACCTCAGCTTCAGGGATTGATGCCTCTTTTCCATGGCACAACTAATTGGATCTGAAGATACATGAGCCACGGCACACTGGTTGGGAAATGCTGCCTTAAGCATGCACGTGTCCCTACCTGACCAATCCATGACTTGGTCTTTGCTATCTGCTATCCTTAAGGATTTTTCCATAAAGTTGAACATGGAGTAAAAATGTGGAACGTCCTAGAAGCACCCATTTACGTGTCCTTGGTCAATAGGGTTTATACACGTTTCTCTTCGTTTGGGTCACTGCTCGTGGCAGAAATATATACTGGTAAGAGAGATCTTGATGAGGGATCCTTTTTGGTCAGATTACAGTAAAATTACTTTAACTTCAATTTTATAATTTCGAGCTCATTATTCAAGATGCTAATGTCCATAGTTAAGCATTGAAATAATGAGATATGGAAGCATGTTATAACTCAAAAATAAATATAATGCAGACTTTAATATCTAACAAATTACAATATTCCTCACATATATAAATTTCTATTGTGCTAATAGCAAGAAGATGGGGCATCTTAATAGTTACAATAATTCAGAATATTTTCATGCTCCACTGCCAACTCCAGACTGTTCCTCCCACCTTGTTGCACTGGATGCTTGAAATGGAATTCCTGAGTTGGTACGTCTGTTTCTACTTGAATCCAGGCTAAAATCCCACCTTTTTAAGGCTGCTTTTAAATCTTAATCCCTTACTGTCCCGTTTATGCCTATATTGTTTTTAGTCATTTCCCATAATAAGTGAAAACGCCCTAATCTCTTATTTATTCTGCATATCTGTCTTGAATAGATGGTAAGCTCTGGAAGAAGGGACTCTCTCTTATCTGTAGGTGTACAGTGCTGCGTTTGTAAATTAGTACTACAGAAATGATTTAGGAGGAGGAGGAGGGCCTAGGAGATCTATATTTCCATTTGACCAAAAGTGCTGTTTCACAGTATCCATTAACACTGAGCTACACTGGATGCTCAATCAGAATCACATATGAATCCTCTTAGCTTTAGGGTCACCATTCTTTAGTCCCGTGATCAGTATCCATGAGGCATCCACTCAAATCAAAGGAACATGAGGACATACCAGAACTAGGTTCACCATCTGGATAAATGCTATGGCTGGACTCACTGGCTATGCCATTTATCTATCAACTCAATAATTTAGGAGGGGCATCTTTTGGAGATATCGTTCCATTATTCCAGAACACCTTCACAACACACATCCATACTGACGATTTAGAAAGAACCCTATCAGTGACGCATGCTAAGCCTCCCTTTTACCCCTACAGGCTAAGCTCTGACTCTATTGCTGAGTAGATAAATGAACACACATCTCGTAGGGTCACAGAATTACCAGGAGGAAAGGTGCTTAAATGGGAAAACTCAGCATCTTAAGCTCTGCAATGATAGACTTATCCCCAGCTCTTGTTAATCTCACATTGTCTGAGGAAGGCAGTGGGCTTTAGCTATTCTGTACTCCTGCAGAAACCCTTTCTCTCTGCATACGTATGAGTGCAAACCGTATCAGAGAGGACTACATAAACCTTCCAATTGCTGCATTGCTAATGAGGGTGGTTTTTCGGACACAGAAGATTTAATGGATTATAGTAAATTCAGTATTAATGAGGATGATACCATCCAAGTGTATTGTGTGAAAGGATTTTAAAGTAAGAATCAAGATTTATCCTTGAGGTAAGGGTACGCTGGCATCTTTTGTTCTAATAATTCCTCCTTACCCTCCGTGGATTGATGGACATATGGCCAAATGAACAGACGGATACATAGATAGGAGGGCAGGAACAGCACTTTTTCAGTCACTTTCTATATACTGGAGAATCTGATTGGATACCAACAGCACCAGAAGCACTTGAAATCAAAGTTCATGGTTTAGTATGTCTAAATGCCAATAAATCTAGAGAGTCCTGCCAAGGCAGACTTGTCTATTTACATATAATCTATCCTGGAGGTTGCAATTTGATGGTGAGAGGGAATGGATAAAGGAGATGAGGAACTCTAACCAGGATTATAAAAACAATGTTGATGAAGTAATCATAGTGCAGTAATATTTCTTAACTGGGTTTTACCCAGTAATAGTAGGGGACATCCCACTGACTTAGGAATAAGGAAATTCTAGAGATGGCTCGTTTATGTTGCAGATGGAATTTGTGGCTCTCCAGAGAGGCAGAATTTCTCTTCCTAGGACCACGAGGCCCATGGCTTCCCGGGAGCTGACCGGAGCATCTGATTCAAAGGCTGACAAACGCATCCAGAGCCTCGGAGGAGGAATCGGAGACCGGGAGGGTCATGGGAGGGCCCAGGCATCTCAGCTGGTCAAACTTCAGAGCTCCAAACCACACAAGCCAGAAAAGAAAGTAGATGAGGATCCTTCTACCCACAGCATGCCTGAAAATGAAGATAAAAACCATCATCAGGAATTACAGTCTAACACAATGAAAATGTCCTGTTTAAAAGACGAAAGACGATGGTGGACTTCATCATGGTCAGTGCTTCAGAGTTTACAATGACAATGCAAAGACCATCATGATAAAGCTTGTAGCCCTGCTGCTGGCATCCAGTTGGCTTAAATGGCATCCTGTTTTTGTGGCTTGCAACCCTTTGCTTCTTTGCCTTGGACCTTGGGAAGGATTCAAGAGAGACTGTAAAACAAGCTCGGTTCCCATCTGGAATGAGTTCTTCATTGTTAAGACAAAGGGGGAATAACCCTGCTGTGTAGGAGAGCGTAAAACAGATTGGAAATTTGATTGCTGTTAGAGCGAAACTTGTAAACATTTAAGTCTATTTTCACTGTTAGACTGTGGGTAAATCTTTATAATATTTGTTTAGTTTAGAGTTTAATCAGCAGCAAGGAAACCTAGCAGTAGGGTGTCATCACAAAAAGCAAAGGAAGAATCCACTGGGCCCTGCAAAAAATATTCTCTAAAGTTTCTAAGCATAAAACATAACAGGAGATGTAACACAAACTAGCTTCAAACATAACCCTGTATTGTGAACACAGGTATAAGTTCCCTCGAAATGAAGGCGAGAAGGAGTCCTTGCCAAAAACAAGAATCCAATTCTTTAGGGCACAAAGCTCCTGTGCAGGTGTTTCTAGTCTGAATGAGTTAAGAGCTCGATATGATTAATGAACAATAACACCATGAATTGGAGGTTTTGAGCTCAAAGGGATTTGATTCTGTGAACACCCTGGAGTGTCAGCTTCAGCAAAATAGCACCGTCTTGTCCTACAGCTGTAGGGTCTGCAAGGAAGCCAAATTTTAGCAAAAAGAAAAATTATATTAACAGTCTTTTCATCGTGAACCCTGAATATGTGAGGCCATTAGGTTAGTATATGAAAACTTTATTGTTTCCGGCGCTGGATGTTAAGTAAAGCAACACCATTGTCCTAGTGATCTTTATAGACCAGTATAGTGCCTTCAGGTCTTTCAGCAATTTGGAACCCTATGACACTAGTACGATCTTCCAAAAGGTCTTTATAGAAAGAGTGTAACCTCCTTGAAGACCTCATTGCTGCCATCAATATGTTATAAGAATGTGCATGAAGAAAAGTGTTTTGGTTCATTTTCAGACATTTCTTTTCTTGATTTTTAACAGATTTTGGTTTATTTTCTGCATTTGTTTGAATACATGTTAAATTATTTTAAATTAAAACTTAGCATGTGTTAAGCTAATTTAGGGGTCCTTTTACTACGGTGCACTATGGTTTTGCCCTTAAAATGCATTTAGTGTGACAATTCACACGCACTAAATGCAAAGCCTCTGTAGAAATGTCGGGGGATGTGACCATCATGTTCCTGACAGTTAACACACGGATGTGTACAATAACGCACAGCACTATTACAGCGGGTGCACCCATGCTAACTGCAACCTTTTCAGTTAAGTGTGTGATATGTCCCCCCTCCCTTCCCTCCCCCCCCCGTGCGAACTGCAGTGTGATCACCATGCCTACTTTCCACCCCTAACCTGCCCATTCTTTCTCTCAATGCACAAGTGGTGTTTTAGCACGCAAATCGGTGCACGTTAACTGTCATGTCCTCCCACACTAACAGCATGGGCCAGAGTGTGCAGCTACCACACATCAAAACATGCACTAACTGCTTAGTATAATTTAGTGAAAGAGCGAAATGCATGCTAATGAAGGCACATCGTCCACCATCTTATCCTTCCAAGAAGACCTAGAAACATATCAGTCCCTACAGGTACTCTAGTTCACCACTATCTTCCCAGGAACCTATGAAGTCTTGGTCAGTATGAGGCAAATTCTGCCAGGGGGATGTCCGGCCTGTCCGAACATCCAGAATCTGGCCAGGCCAGAATAGACCCCGATTCTGCACCCACGAGATCTTTACGTTCCTGTGGGACCAGAATCGGGACACTTGGACGGGCCTGTGTGTGCAGCGCTCTCCGTGGTTAATCCTCCTCAGGATCTTGCATGGAGGCTCTGGGCCAGGAGTCCCAATGCCCCGCACAACATATAAAATGCCTGACCCCATGCCAAGGCCAGGATTGGGTAGCGGGGTCCTCCAGCACTGTCTGCCCTTGTGGGGGCACTTATTCCACCTCAGAGGTGGAATAAGTCCCCATCTATCTCCTCCAAGCCCGATGTGACCGTAATCTGCCTGCCTATGCTCGCACTGCTCCTCCGGCCCTCCCCCTCCTGCCCCCATCCAGAGCTCCCCACACATCGCCACTGTACATGTGGGGAGCTTTGGGTGCAGAATAGGCCCCAAGCGACCAGTGGGGGGATGTACATCCAAACCGGACGTATATCCCCACTAATCGCTGTTTGGAATGACCCCCTATATATTTCCTCCCCTATGACTTGAAATAAAATCAGTAAACAAGCAGCATCCCTAAGACCCCATAGGAGGAATATGTGTACATTTTACCCATCATCCTTGCACTAATTGTCAAAAGGGAATGTACACGAGGGCTTTCACTTTGAAAATTGCCATGAGTAGAGAGTATGCGTGGACGTCTGTGCCTTTGTTTATGGGGGTAGAAGTTTGCTTGAAAAGTACATGCATAGATTTGACAATGCAGTTTAAGCACATACTTTTTCTCCCCTTATTAAACATGTCCCTGTCGTCGCCTCCTCTCAATGCAGCCGAAAGTCCACATGTCACAGAATATCACCAGCAGCCCCACTTAATCTAAGGAAAACAAAAATCCATGGGACTAGCTCGCATCGTTTAACCTCACTGAGGGTGAGAAATTTTCTGAAAGCCAGTTCACCTGGGTAAAACATTTTTCTTACCCATTTCAATCATTTTGAAAACAGCACTAACAGAGAATTACAATTATATCATTATCCATCCCAGGAGCTTTCAGAGACTCCTGTATACAACTATGCAGCCTATGGATACCCTGTTCTGTCAAAAGCAAGTGTTAAACCTGTAGCCTTTCAGTGGCTGTGAAGCCTCTTGCAGAAGCACATGGTTTTTATAAGCCAGCACACAGCTGTACTAGGGTCTGCCTCTGTTCTTGACAGTTCCTAAACTTAGCATTGCTTTATTAGTCTCCAAGGGACCAAACTATTTCTCTGCCACTCCAAGAACTCATTAAAAGTATTCATCATGGCTCTTACGGGTGGTTAAATGTGGTTTCATTTGATCTGGGCTTTTAACCATATGTTTGATTTCTCAGCAGGTACTCACTTCAAGTACCTACCTGACTATATTCCTGTTTTCATAGATAATTTAAGGTATTTTTTAACTTATTTACTGGAAAGTGTACCAGGACTGAGCAGGCAGAAAAGTGGGATGCAAGGAGACCAGGTGGGGTATGCAGAAAGACTGCTGTAAAATGGAGACAGGTGTAGCAAGAGAGAGAGGAAGGCTGAGAACTGTTCTTCAGGCAAAGCTTCTTCTCTATTACCTAATTTAAAAAGGCATCGGGCCCTTGTGAGATAATCGGGGTCTTGGACGTCGAAATTTTCTCCAGTGTCCCTGCCGGTGTCCAGCTCCATTCCGTACACTTTTTGGGTGCACTAGATTTCGGATGCCATCTTCCTCAGGTTCTTTGCCATCTGATGACTCAGCCAAGGGTCCTGCAAACAGAAAGAATCACCTTAGTGATGGATGGGGGAGGGGGGATCACCCAAGATACAGGAAATTAATATAATATGTTTGGCAAATTAAATACAGCATTCAAACTTTCGTCCTGTTGTCTTTTGCTATTCTTGATTGCTCCCTCGCCACTAAACTCATAAGCTTTGCCAAGCTAAACATTAAAATTCAGAAACATAAAACTAAGGCCATGGTATGGAAAAGCATTTCCTAGATAGCCTTCTTCTATGCTATAGGGGCATATACATTTCATATAAGCTAAGCTTCTAGCACTTACAATCGGTTAAGGAGACTTGTGGAGATGGAAAAATGGCAGTTTCCAACTAAAATGCATTAGAACAGAGTTTGTCTTGGAGAGAAAGTAGGGAAATGTAACTTTTAGAACTAATAAGGGGGCTATCTTTCCCAAGACTCAGGAACTGATCATTCTGCTGTTCAGTTCACTGGATAAATTACATTTTCACATACGTGGACAGTGTAAAGTCAGAACACAATATGAAGCCTGAGAAGTTACTTTTTTCTGCTTCTGTCTTACAGTAATTAATTTTCACAGTGGCACCTCAGTGTGGCTCTCGTAAGCCTCTGGTAAGCTAGTCTGAAAGGATCTATTGACTTTATAAAATGAAAACAGTTATCTATAAGGCAAAACCAGTTAAGGGTTTGGGCTCCTAAACTAGCCTCTTTGAAAATTTACTAGGGCTGAGCAACAAGGGTGGATTTAGGGTGGGGGGAAATAGTTAGGCCCTTAGCATCAATTTTCAACGCTAGGCATCTAAAATCAGGTTCAAAAATCTAGACAAATGAATGGCAGGTGTAAATTTTAGCAGCACACATTTAGGTGAATTGTCAGCTGAGAACATAAGTTCCTAATTTGTCCCATGTTTTTAGCCAAATTTAGGGGTCCAACTTAGGTATCCAAATTTAAGAGCTTCGCTGATTGGAATATTGGGCCCTGTGACACCACTCCTAAGGTATCAGAGTTTCACTTTAGAACTTAGGAGAGGAATATCTTTGGGTGACATTTTGAGCACCTTGCAGTCCCACAGCACCTCCCTGTGACTTCAACAGTTGTGCAAAGCTTGTGATCCTTTGATGCGTGCCATGAGATTGTGGTTTAGTCCGGTGGCCAGACTTGTAATGACCACATCATGCTCTGTCCCACATTTTCCTTCACTTTCTCTCCAAGATCAGAGGAGCCAGAATTTGGCGTCATGCTTCCCCCTGGCCCTTTGCCCAGCTCTGCAGTTTACTCAACATAACACAAATGTCTTCTGACAAAGAAAAACCAAAGCAGGTGAAAGATTGAGCTTACAGTTTCATCTATGCAAGCTGCTTTTCTTCAAGTAACATTTCACTCTCCTTAATTAACCCTGTTCCTAGGCATCCTGTCAGCGGCTTTCACCAACATCATTTCCTTCCTTCCTACTGAAGCCATAACTCCAAGGTGCTGCAGCTTAATTTTGCAAAGACCAGAGGGAAGAGTCTTAAACCTGTACGTGTTAATTAAATCCAGCAATGGCATCATGACCCTTTTTTCTTCCTAATTAACCATTAAATGTTTTACAAACATAACACATTTCCAAATAATTGCTCATGAGCAACTATAGGAATCGTTTCTTGCACTCCAGATTTATCTTTTTCCTCCCCTCAAGAGGATGGAAGAAGCACAGAATACATGAGGGAAATGGAGATGGATTCTCTAAGGATCAAATTCCTGGCTGGCAACAAGGAGCAGAGGATGGGAAAGCAGGTTGAGATGCACATCATCAAGCAGAAAGTCTGCTCTAGCACCCGGCGCTAATGCTTTAGTGCAGTTTTGCTCAGCGATTTATTTATTTATTAACATTTCTTATATACCGCGCTATTATAATCAGTGCGGTTCACAGAAGAACAGAAACACACTGCAATACGGTATGATGCATTGAGTTTACATGGAACAGGTGGTCAAAAACTTGGATGAACTGGGGAGAACTATATACATATTATATACAAATTATAGTGATAAGTATTCAGACGGGGCATGTAGGATTCATAGTGGCTGGGAGTGCTCTTGAGATGGGGGGAGCAGGAGGTGGCGGTTGATTATCCATTGTCGACCGGGGGCTGTTCAATGGGATGTGGTAGGCGGGGGGTCAATGTAGTGGTTGTGTGTTTACCCGGCTTGGAATTAGGGTAGTGCTGAAGGAACAAGTAGTGTTTGAGGGCTTTTCTGAACGATATTAGGTTCGAGATGGCACGGATTTCCGCAGGGAGGGCGTTCCAGGCCCTGGGTGCGAAGATGGAGAAGGCTCTACTTGCTGTTGACTTAGTGCATTTTGTCAAGGATTTAGGGACTTCAAGGGTATTAGACTGTGTGGATCTCCTGGTCCTGTTTGTTGGTGTGTGATGGAGAAGCGTGTTGATCGGTGTGGGAGGTAGTTTCCTGGTGGCTTTAAATGTCAGAACTAGCGTCTTGTAGATAATTCTGGCAGGTAGCGGTAGCCAGTGTAGGTTCTTCACGACTGGCGTTATGTGGTTGGATCTTGAGGATCCAACTAAAACCCTTGCCGCCGAGTTCATGGCAAGTCGGAGTGGATTGAAGGTTGATTGTGGTAGTCCATGGAGGATGCCGTTCGCAAAGTCAAGGTGTGGGATGACCAAGGCTTGAAAGATGGTTCGGTAGTCGGAGAATTCGAGTAATGGGCGGAGATGGCGTAGTGACCGGATCTTATAATAGATAGCTTTTGTGATGTTTGTGACGTGGGCTGACATATCAAGGTGTTGATCCAGGGTAATGCCTAGGTATCGAATTGTGGATTCGATGCTATAAGCAAACAGCCTGCAAGTGAGCGGTGTGCAAAATGTCTGCACTAAACAAGGAGAGCAAGCCAGACGTGAGCAAAGAGATCTGGGTTAGCAGCACCTATGTTCTACGCATGATAAAGCAATCCAGCACAAGTACCAAATTGTTTCTATCTGGCACACACACAACAAAATTATTCTGTGCTGAAGTTCTGTTAAGTACCGTGTCAACTTCCCAAAGACAGGGAAGCTGTAAATAGAGGGCATAACATGAAGCTGCAAGTGGGTAAACTGAAAGGCAATGTCAGGAAATACTTTTTCACTGAAAAGGTGGTGGATGCTTGGAATGCCCTCCCGATGGAAGTGGTGGGGGCAAACACGGTGACAGAATTCAAAATGGCATGGGACAGGCACAATGGATCCCTTTATAGCAACAGGATAAAATCAAAATAAGCATAACTATCTCTTATATCTGAACAAATAGGGGTGACCTACACGGAACGGAGGGTACACCCCTAAACAAAGGCATGGGGAGAGGTGACCTGCATGGAGCGGCAAGTGCACCTACTCTTGCCACCTTACTGGGCAGACTAGATGGACCATACTGGTGTTTATCTGCCATCATTTAATATGTTACTATGACTCATGGTGACCTTCTGGATAGTAGTCCTTTAAAACTGTGTTCGGCGTTCAGTCAGGCGGTTCATTGTTGATAGAGTGGCACACATAGCTGCTGTTATTGGTATCAATCCATCTAATTGCTGGCCTTCCTCTTTTGTGCTGACCTTCTACCTTGCCAAGCATTATGTCTTTCTCTGACTGACTATCTCTCTCCGCATGATGTGTCCAAAGTATGAAAATTGAAGTCTTGTCGTCTGAACTTCAAAAGAAAGCTCAGGTTTCATCATCTCTAGTACTAACTGGTTTGTTCTTTGGGCAATCCATGATATACACAGTATTCATCGCCAGCACCATAATTCAAAGGCATCTATTTTCTTCCTGTCTATCTTTTTCATTGTCCAACTTTCGCATCCATAAGATGTTAAAAATACCATGGCATGGACAAGTCTAAACTGCGTATGGAGAGAGACCTATCTACTCTTGAGCATCTTGTCTAAGTCCTTTATAGACATTCTGCCAAGAGCAATGCGTCATCTGATTTCTTGACTGCTTGTTCATTCTTTATTAATTGTTGATCCAAGTAAGTTAAAGTTGTCAATTTATTTCAATTTCTTCTCCATCAACGATGAACTTATTGATTTTGCCAGTTGTCAGGATCTTTGCCTTCTTTACATTAAGGTGCAGACCCATTTTAAGACTGTTTCTTGATCTTGAGAAGCAAATGTTTCAGATCGTCTTCACTTTCAGCCAGTAATGTATCATCATCAGCATAGCAAAGGTTGTTGATGAGTCTTCCAATAATCTTCACACCTTGGCTGTCTTCATACAGTCCTGCTTCTCCGATTTGTTCCGCATATAAATTAAACAGGTAGGGGGAAAGCATGCAGCCTTTTTGAACATCTTTGTTGATTTTAAAACCATTCTGTTTCTCCTTCCATTTAAACTGTTGCTTCTTGATCAATGTAAAGGTTGTGCAAGAGAATTATGTATTCTGGTATATCCATGCTTCTTAATGTGGTCCAGAGTTTCTCATAGTTTACATAGTCAAAGCCTTACTGTAGTCAATAAAACACATAGATATGCTTTTGATATTCTTTTGTCTTTTTAGGATCCAACTTCATTTGGTTCATGCTTCGTATGTTCCATGTCCCAGTCTGTAAGACATTTTTGCAGCTTCTGACTCTCATTTCATGCGCAGCTACATCAGCAGTCAGACATCCCGAGGGCTTCAGCTCATCCCCAGTAGCTAGTTGAGTGCCTTCTGACCTGGGGGTCTTATCTTCCAGCACTATAGTGCAGTTCATTTCGTTGTGACTATCCATTGGGTTTTCTTGGCCAGATTAGAGATTGCCAGGCCTTTCTTCCGTGCAGGTAATTCTATAGTTGCTGTTGTCACAGAAATGTGATCCTCCTCCGCCAACACCGTCCCATTCTACTGCTGCCCAGATGGGTTGTTGTCTTAATCTGGCACCTCGGCTGAGACCTGTCCATCTTGGGTGACCCTGCCAGCAGTAAAGCTACCAATAGCTTAGCTCTCTGCTCAGAGTAATATTGGTGTTTATGAACACTGGTAGTATTCTGAGCAGAACTTCAGGCAGAATAATTTTGCTGTGTATGTGCCAGATAGCAGGGGAAGTGTGCTGGAACAGTTTTATGTGCAGAATTGCTGGGGGAGGGGGGGGTTCAGTACTCTTTAGCAATGCCAGAAAAAAGTGGCAGGTGCTGTATGTTCAAGAAACGGACACAAATTCCTAATCAGATCTGCAGTCGGTGCTATGAGCTAACCTTTAATGCCTCCTCGGTCCTCATGTTAAAATCTCCCATTGGCTTGAGCCTTCTGGTCTTCTGATCACTTCTCTGCATCTGTGCTGCATAGCTAATTGCTTCATTACCAACCATTTAGATGGATTTAAATGCATAATGGGCTGCCATTAGCTCAGGCATTTGTGCACCGTTAATGCTCATGACTGATTCCTTCCTGCGTTCTGTGCCCACACTAGCACAGAAAATTCTGCTTAAACACTGTGCAAATGTTTGTGCTAATGGCTGCGCACTTTTCTGCATCGAGCTGAGAGGGATAGTGAATCTCAGGACAGCTACTCGCGCACTAGATGAGGGTAAGCCGACACTTAATTGACTCCTTCCAAAATCTTCAATATCAATATAGTGACATGAAATGGAGTTACTATACAAGGTTTCCACACCACAGCAATGATCACACAGGGTTTGTTTTTTTCGGAGGGGGGGGGGTTCTTATATCACTCTCCTATTCATGAACAACCTTTCAGAAGAAGCACTAAGACAAAGCACTAGGAAATGTGTACTGTAATAGACCCAGTCACCCTAAGTCGCTAAAATGCAGAACTCAACAGGTAACTTCCAATAGGACACTTACATAGCAGTGTGAACCAGTACTAAGCTCATACTTACCCAGCCAATTTTCTAACACAAGGTCCCACATATACTGGAGTGAAGGAGTACCGGTGGTTTAGTGCAGCATGCCGAGCATGAAGGAAGCCAGGGTTCAAATCTCATTATGGGGCATCATTACTAAAGTGCACTGACAAGTAGAGTAGGGTTTAGCATATACTGACTGCACCATGCTAACATCTACCATATGCTAAAAATCCTGTGCTAACCAAATAGTCTGGATTGGGGTGGAGACCGAGCAGCTCAGGGGCACAGCATGTACATCGTGGTTAGCGGGGGCATGGTTAATGCACGCTAACTGGCAATGCTACATTTAGCTGTGGCGCACTTACCATCCATTGAGGTGGCATTAAGTGCACTTGCATTGATCGCGCCCAACAGCATAGCGCAGGGGTGGTACAAAGTCCACCCTGGCTACATGAAGACATGCTGCAGATGCCACCTCCTTTTTTTTAAGCATGGGTCTAGCGCCACCCTGCACTCATTTTTGGGGAAGACCATGCAATAAGCACCCGTATTTTAGTAAATATACCCCTCTGTGACATGTGATCTTGGGCATTTCATTGCCTCAGGTACAAACTTAGGTTGTAAGCCCTTTGGCAACAGGGAAGTAGCTAGCATACTTGAATGTAATTACCTTGTTAGCTACTACTGAAAAAGTGCGAGCTAAATATCGACCTGTACAGCTGCCCAATGTTAAACAATAGTGTAAAGCAAAACTACTATGCACGCACAATTTTGACAATGTAATCTACCAATGTAGTCTCCAAACAGAACTCTGATCCTTCCCTTCCTTCACTAGAGCTCTTTTCTATGCAGCCAAAATAGGAACACTGCAAAAGGACACACACATTCGGATATGACAGACTTTAAAAATTTACCCCATAGTTTTCCAGCTGTGCACAGGAGATAAGCAAAGCTCTTTGACACTGCTGCTCAGTGGTTGTCACCCAGTGAGTTAAGTCTCAAAGAGCCACATTTAACTATATTTGTAAAAGTATTTATAATGCAAAAGAAGCAAACTTTTTTTTTTTTTTGTGCCATCAAGTCAGTGTTGACTCATAATGACCCAGCTACCTCTGGGCTTTCTTGGCAATGTATCACTGGAAGTAGATTAACAGCCTTTTCTTCCAAGGCAATGGAGGGTAAAGTGACTTGCCCAAAGTCACAAGGAATGCCAGTGGGAATCAAACCCTTGATCTTCTGGGTACTAGGCAGTTGCTCTAACCACTAGGCTACTCCTCCACTCATTCTAGAGATAGTGGGTCAAAATATTAGGGTCCAAGGAAGAAGAATCAGAAATGTCGGAAAATGTTTTTTCACAGAAAGGGTAGTGGATGCCTGGAATGCTACACAGGAGGAAGTGGAGGAGACAAAAAATGGTAATCGATGTCAAGAAAGCTTGAGATAAAACGCAGAGAATCTGCAGTGGCAAGAGGATGGAAATGAAAAACCGGGGGGTTAACCTGAATGACGCAGTAGTTACAGCTCTAAAAGGCAGTGGTACAACTCTGTCGTTTTGGTGATGGACATGAGGGAAAAGGGAGTTGGTGTCGGGCTCCATGGGAATGTGTGTGTGCATGCATATACCCACAGTGGCCAGTCACCGCTGAGCAGACTGGATAGACTTTTGTGGTCTGTGTCAACATTTAGTATGTTGCTACGTAAATGTTACTGTCCAGACTAACATTTTAAGAATTAATTTCATTTCATTCTGTAATTTTTAATTCTGTTGAATGAAAAAGTGATAATGAGGGTCATTAAGAATCAAGCTGGACCCTAAATCCCACCCACCCTGCTTCTTTGTTTTCTTATATGGATTCTTAAGTCTGTTTAGAAATAGCCCCTTTCCTCTGTTTAAAGCCAACACCATGTCGATTGTAAGCCATGCTTCTGAATTATTTGTCTGCTTGTCTGCAGTGTTGCATGTTTGGTACCATTCCTCGATAAAATGAGCAATATTAGTAATACTTACTGTAGATGTGTGTTCCTAGTTTATATATGTGCACATTCAAAGCTTTGTTTGCTACAGACTTATGCATTCACTGTTCACAAATTAGCTACAGCTGTGTACATCCACAGCTCCCTTGACTGCTGGCAGGCAAATTCATACTTCCTTAGTGACCGTAGTTGCGTATATTCTGGGACTTCAGATGTGTAGATTCGAAGTCTCTAATTACGGTGAGATGCACACATAGGTTTTGAGGGCCTGTGGTTGCTCCAGATGTAAACATTCACCCCCCACTACCCTGCCATGGCATATATGTGGCCTCTTAGCCCCCTGTTCGTGTAAATGTGTGCAGTATGAAAGAATGTTTTGCATTCTTACATGTATAATCCATGCTTAAAACACAATGCACCTAAGGAGCACTGGTCCTCTTTCTTATTCCAATGAGGAGATATTCAGCCTAAGCATCTTCCAGTCATGTACTAAAATTCCTCATCAGTACAAAGTTGCACCGTAGTGCATCTAACACTTAAGGAAATCTCAAAGATGAATACAGAGTATTGAACTAGCTTTATCTTCGTCTCAGCTTCTCATTAGTTTCACATATGTTCTAGGAAAAGATATGAGCAAAGATACACCTTTTTTTTTTTTTAAGCCACCCACCTTCAGTAATACAAATACTGTATTAAATGTCTTTTATACCAGTGAATACAGTTGGGATGGGTCCTGTCTTTCAAGACAGTGTACCAAGAACTCAATGGGGTTAACGTATACAAAATTTCAACGTTCATTAAACTCCAATATCCTTTTAAAAATACAATTCGCAGCATTTCCCATGATTTTTCTACCTTGTTGTGTTTTATGCAACACGACTGAACTTTGCACACAAAAAAAATCAAAAACGCACACACAGTAGTGCTATTTTCAAGTTCAGTGGATACAAATTGCAAGTAAGCTGCAAATAAACCTAGTCTTTAAAGCAATGACATCATTTGATGAAACCTCCAATAATAGGTACAAGCTGAGCAGGGAGTTCCTTCCTCTACAGCGTCCACTTACATGGCTTGTAGTTCTAAAGCTTCCTTTCCCAAACAAGATCATAAGAACATGAGAAATGCAATACTGGGTCAGACCGCCAGACCTGTATCCTGTTTCCAGCAGCAACCAATACAGGTCACAAGTACCTGTCAGGTTCCCAGAAAGGTACACAGATTCCAGGCATAAGCAATGGATTTCCCTGGTCCTCTTTAACAATAATTTATGGACTTTTCCTCCAGGAACTTGTCCAAATATAATTTAAACCTAACTACACTAACAGCTTTTACTGCATCCTCTGGTAATTTAATTCCAGATTTTGATTACGCATTGAGTGAAAAAATATTTTCTCCAATTAATCTTAAATGTGCTACCTTGTAGTTTCATTGTGTCCCCCCCCCCCCTAATCTTTCTACTTTTTTGAAGATATAAATAACCAATCTATGTTCCACTCCACTCATTATTTTATAGACTTCTATGATATTTCCCCTCAGCCATCTATTTCCAAGTTGAAGATCCCTAACCTTTTAAGCCTTTCCTCATAGCGGTATACTTCAACAAAAATTTGGTAAAAGGGATGGCTCTTCTCGGGACCTTTTCATATTCTACTGTATTCTTTTTAAGATATGGCAACCAAAATTGCACACAATATTTAAGGTATGATCACCTTGTCATTTCATAAACATATATGCAGCTATCTCAGAAAGCAGGTGGCCTAACCAAGAGTATAACGTCCTCCAGGAAGGAACACTGTAAAGTGGAATTTGTCCAATCCAGATATTGTACATTAAAGACATACCTCTGTGTAAAAGGCACGATTTCCTGCCTTGATGATCATAGTAGCATGTATATTCTTGTTGCTTTCACCGTTAAGACAGCTTTATCTTAAAAGCAAACTGCTCTCTACTCACAGAATATGATCATGTGGACCGGAGAAGGCAGAAGCAAGCAAACTAACACCAGATTCTAGATTTTACTTAGCGCATTAATATGCAATCCAGACGGCGCCACAAGAATTGTTCACTAACGATGCCATTAGCGACCTGCATTGTCTCGCTTGACATATACCCACCAAAGAAGTGTGACTTTAATTACTCTTCGTCCTCGGGATGCTCCTTTTTGCATGTCCTACGCAGGCAGCATGGTCAGAGTAAAAAATGCCAAGTGTGCATCATTGCTGAACAGAAGGTTCTGTCCTTTCGAGCTGCACTGCGCAGTCATTTTCTTCTAGAGCCTTGAAAGCAGAAGCAATTTTTAATCTGCATGCATAGCTGTGCTGCTGTTGCCTCCCACAAGCCAAATGCAGCGCTTTACAAATACAGTAAATGCCGGGTCTCGTTTCTCTCCTCAGTGCAAGGTGTATCTCCATTAGTAGTACAGTTAAACTGAGGAACTGGAGAAGGTATAGGGATTTGTCAGCATTAATACATAGGGACTGGTTCATCAAAGATTTTTCTTGACCAGACAAGAACCGGATCTGAAGGTTCTGGCGAGGTTTCCTTACACCTATTTCAGCGCCCTCAGAGCGCAACAATTTTATCTTCCCTGGATGACCTGATCTGAATTTATCGGCCGATTATATTTTTTTATTTTTGAAGGCATTCACTGCAGCAGCTGTGCACTGAGCAGATCTGTACCTGTCTGCTACTGCAGCTGCACCTCTCGCTCCCGCGCTGTGGTGTCTATAGATCGAGAGATGGAGCCCTCCTCCCATGCTTGGGACAACCTGTTCCCGCAGTCTCGGGATAGCTGTTCAGGAGGTTAGGAAAAATGCAACACACCATGTCAGTGATGGGCAGAGCTTCAGACAACCTCCAATTTGCAAAATTTTTACTTAACAATAAAGAAAAAATGCACATAAGTATACAGCATGTAAGAATATCTCCAGAGGTGAGGACTAAGAAGTAACTGATTCCCAAAACTCTCTAAAAGTTTCCTTATCAAATGAAGATTGACATCCAGGCATATAAGAATGTCTGTCTGTCTGTCTTTTTAAAACTGGATGCATGGCACACTATATAGTTTTTCTGGGCAATAAAAATAAACAGACTCCCCTGCCCCCCCCCCCCCACCTTATCTCTGCCATCTTGTTTCATAGCACCATCAAAAGTTTCTTCAACTTGCCTAGCGACTTTTTTCTCTGCTTCATAAGCTCACCAGAAAGAAGAGAGAGAACAGATGCATCAAAGCTTACCTTGCTTTGTATGCTTTTTTTTGTTTTGTTTTTTTTTAATTTTGAGATCACCTAAAAATTGGTAAATTTTAAGAAAAAGCACCCAATTGACTCTCTGCACTAAGTCTTTAGCATGAAAAGAAAGCAATAGCGTTTTTGGTTGGTTTTTGGTTTGTTTTTGATCAGGAGGTGAGGGCTTTGGGGCAGTTGCTTTCCTCTTCCCACCAGGACCCATCTTTTATCTAAAAATAAACCCTGTGGAATGGGAATTTCTGGAATGTTCCATGTTCTAGAGTATTCTCTTTGTCATTAATCATCTCAGTTAATGTGTATGTGTAAATCTGTGTATACCGTATATACATTAACTCTTGCCCACAGTCATTTCCCACTTTCTTTCATTCAAAGACTTGTGTGCTTTGATTATACTATTAGAGCTCTCCTACACCTTCCTATCTGTATTATATCCCTCAGCCTACATCTAGGGTCTGATTCACTATGGGGTCGTTCTGAAATGCAAATAGGGCACCTGGATGTGCGGGATAGATGCTTTTCCTGGCAAGTATGTGTAACCCACATGGCCCTGCACATACACGGCATGAAAATGGGTAACTTAGAATGTGGACGGGAGAGAACGGAACAGGGATGTGGCAAGTTGCGGAGACATACAAAGCGTATTCAGGAAAGGTGTTTCCCCGCAGACACCTACGTTATACCAGTGGCAACGCGGAATAAGGCTAGCACTTAGAAAAATATCTGTTCTGAACTTCAACCCTTCCCATATATATATCAATGACTGTGACATGTCTGTATTGAACTGGTTTATCTGCTGTCTGGGAGGGCACAAGATGCAGTTGTAAAGAATAGAATGTACACATGAGGGATGTTTGTAAGGTTAGGGAACAATAAATACCTCTACAGAAATATACAGCTAAAAGGGCTATTCTAGGCTTTCCAAATAATTCCAGTGTTCGGAAAGATGGGAATGTAGATGAAGGGATGGTATGTGAGGTAGTAGGAAGCAGATTCATGTTTGGCTGAGAAATGCAGAGCAGATTTGTTGTCCTGAGACACCATGCCATTATGTCTTACCAGTAGTTTATAGGTGCAGGGCATGGTTTTTGCAGATGTATGTTATTTGTGACTGCAAGCAAGAGTGTGTGTGTGTGGGGGGGGGGGGTGTGGGGGGGGGGTTGTATGGGGATGTAGGGGAGGCCCTGGTATGCTGATCCGCAACCCTAGGGGACATGATTGCTTGGTCAGTATCTGGGCCATGGGGCTGACCGCAGCATCACCAGGAGCCAGTGTGAATGGACAGTATATTCTGAAAAGCTGATTTGCAGCAACATAGCAGGGTATGTCCCTGTCAATGGTGGGGGACCCCTGGAGTGGGGGAATGCTGCAGTGCAATCAGCACTGATACTTATCTGACTGCACCATGTTGTTATTTGTGACTGCAATTACTAAGGTGTTCTTCAATGCCATGTTTGTTTTGCTGCAGGGTCTGTCTGGACAAACATCTCACTTTCCACTTGCTTATACAATAGCTTTGGTGCACATACATAACCTGGTAGTGTTATGGGCGTGCAACAGACTAGTATATATAGTCTGGTTTGTATGACTATATCTGTTTCATCTATATTAATGTGTTGTGTGCATGAGCACGACACTGTCAATGTGAGCATCAGCTTAGGAGATGTACATTTTGCCAGCGGGGGTGTGGCTGCATGGAGACGGGAAGCATCTGAGAAGTCTATCTCATCAGAATATGGTGGGCACAGGAACGGTGGCTGCGCTGGGGACAATTATCGCCCCGATTCTGGAAGCGTGGGTGTGTCTATACCTGCGATTTTGGAATCAGGTTTTCAGGTTAGACGTTTTTACCACCTCTTTCTTTTCTGTTCGTTATAACTCTACCTATGTACCTAAACATTTTCTACACTCTCTCACTCAAGGTCTCGCCTTTGCTCCCTCTCTCTCTTCTGGGGTCTCCTGATGTACACCCTGTGTTCTTTCTCTCTCTCTCCTAAGGTCTTCTCTCACACTCCTTGGACCGTTTCCTAGAATCCCCCGTGTTACAAATCACCATTTTCTTACTGCCGATGTACTATCACTCTCGGGCTTCTGAAAGCTGCCATCTCATGATCTTTTCCAAGGAGTTAGCTTGTCGATCTCAGCAGTTAGGAAATACAGGAGATTAATATGAGCTGTTGTAAGAAAACCTAAAAAACTGACCACATGGAGCTACCAGGAAGTATGCTAGAAAGCTCCATGCAGGTTGATCCACTGAAAAATGCGAGTAATTCTACTGCAGCCCCTCTGAACGTTATGCTGCATTTAATCCTCTTAATTTAGAAACCAATTAGCATTGTCTGCTAAAAACTAATGCTGACCGAGGCATGCGCTGATATGATCACAATCTCTCTTCAGTACTGTGCTATAGGGCTCAAGCTATCATATTGATTCTGATGGAATTTGGAGTTTTTGCCAATTCAAATGCCTTTTCTTTAATCAACAGGAAAAACTTGGCAAAGATCAAGCTTTCCAAATCACACAGGTCCCCATAAATGAGAAACTATGGGTTTTATATGTGCTGATCTTACATTTTAGAATGCTTAACCTTAGGCCTTTCAGAATAATGCACTAGAATGACTGACATACAAATCGTACAGTGAAGAGTCCATCATATTGACCAATATTAATGGAAGCAGGATATCACAGGCCCCATTTCAAAGTTCTTCAAAGCTTCATTAGTAAGAGGAAAAGGGAAACGAATTCATCCACCTTCAAACTACGCCAGCAAGAAAATTATATGAGGAAAACCATGTAAATTTGGTGGACAGGTTTAGCCAAACAAAGGGGGGGGGGGGATGGATGTGGCACTTTTCCAAGATTCCTTCTCACTCTGGGCTCAGTGCTAGGACAAAGACCTCACCAGTATTATCCCTTCCCTTCTTTCCTACTGGTTCTGCTCAGATGGGAGTTGTTGGGAAGAAAATAAGCAGTGTTTAATCATGGCCATTTATCTTTCAGGGCTGCCCACTGAACCTTGCAGCCTTTGTTCTCTGAAAAGGAGAGATGCAACAGGTCGATTTACTGTTACAGGAGTGGTTCTGAGACCCATATGTCAGCTCCTGAGATCTTTCCGTTTAGGGGGGATTCTGATTTAGAGGCGTTCAGTCATAATCCCACAGATGGTAACTTTGCCTCATTGGCTCCTCAGCCAAGCATATACACCAAATGTCTGAACCTGTGGTTCCGCTTGTACTGAGGAGTTGATGAGGTGAAGCTACCATCTGTGGGATTACCACCGAGTGCCTCTAAGTCAGAATCCCCCGAAATGAAATGATACCACGGCGCCACGGAGCCTTGGCTGGCCACAGATAGCCAGCCAACTGGCCAACGAGGAGAGCTACAGTGCGATAGCTCCTGAGATCTGCCATAATGACAAAGTAAATGATGAATGTAAGCAGCTGCCCAGCTTGAAGTGAGAGGAGGTAAAGAGGGCTTCACTTATTTCAGAAATCACCTGCAGGATAAGAGGGGTTTACCTGCACAGCGATCCATATCTCAAAGGGGGGGGGGGGTGCGAAGTACCAGCAGAATAATCCAGGCTACCAAGTTCTGTGTTTTGCCAAAACCTTACTGGGAAATATGAACAGCTGAATATTCTAGAAAGTTCCAAAGCTACAATCTGCTTACAGGTCAAACACCATGGGTCACGTTGTGTGACTGGGAAGAAAAGCCTTGTATAAAATCAGATTCTTTATTCCTGAGCGAGCCCGCAGCTGATTGAAAGTGTGTAGAATAGGACTGTAACTGCAACAGATCCTTTGCAATGTCAGTAAGTGACTGCAGCAGAAAAAAAAAGCAGTCATCTGGTGTGAAACGGTCAAGCGTGGCGAGCATAGGGCAAAAAAAAACCCCTGAATAGTCCTTTAAGTGGAACCGATTCAAATGTGATGAGATGCATATGGTGCTCAATGAACAAGCACCGTGTGATCCCTACAAAGCAATGCATGTAGCAAGCACTTTAATGGAGAGGTCGTTTGTTTCTCTGGCCCCTCCTCCACTCCTTGCACTTGCTTCAGCTACTGGCCTACTGGCACAGTTCTCCGGATCCATTTGACACTTGGTATGTCATATAATTGTGCCGTTTTTAAATACAAACCTGCACACAGAGTTATGGACACAAATGCCTGTGAGTCCTGCTGCCTAAGTCTCTTCATTCCACTTAGATAACGAGCTGAAGCATCTGCTAACTGCACTGGGATATTCGGGGCTTAATTTCTGGGGGAACAGCCTGGAACCCAATTCTACCACTTCCTTTCAAACTTCACAGCAGCAACAGGGATGTTCTCCCCCACCTTTCCTGGTGGCCACTCCCTTTTCCTGTTGCTCCTGCAACAGGCGCCCCCCCCCCTCCCCACAGTGCCACTTTCCTTTTTATCTAGAAATTTTAATCCTAGGGCTATTCATTGGAAGTGACACGGGTGGATCCAGGAGCTGCTGGCAAAGGCTTGGTATCATTTGTTTTGCGCCTTGCTCTAGAATATGTTGTCTCCTACAGGATGTGTTTTGTTATCAGAATGAAAAGAGCTTTGTCTTAGGATGGCGGGGGGGAGGGGGAAGGAAGAGCAGTGCATCAAATCCCTGGCCACAATATTCATTCTCCCATTAACCCTACACCCTACTACGGTAGTTTACATGACTGGCTGGGATACATATCTGAAGTGTGGGGGGGGGGGGGGGTGAGGGGGAGGAAGGGACACTTCCAGATTTGAGCAACAAGGCATGGAGGTAGGAAGAGGAGTCATTATCCTGCTCCCCCCTCCCCCAATATCCATCCCATAACAGCAACACTATCACTTCCAAGATAAATTGACAGAGAAATAGAAACAGTGATGAATCCCCTCCCCCATACTGTGCAAAATATAAAGATAATGGATGTAAATTTTAAAAAGCTGACATATGAAAATTACTAAATTAAAAATACATTTTTTCCTACCCACTCTGCGCCCATTGCTGGAATCAAGGACAGGAGGCTGCAAAAACAGGTGGGAATCACACAGCTTTAAAATTGTGGATATCTGGTAGCCTTTGCCACAGTCAGAACCCTTCATACTTTCTATTCTGTCCCTCCCACACACCTATAATTTGTGTGTTCCACAGAGTCAGTGCTGACTCTGGCAACCCAGCTCCTAGGTTTTCTTGGTAAGCTGCGAACAGAAGTAGATTGTTGAGCCTTTCTTCCAAACAGTATGACTACCTGACCTGGTATTCAAAGGTAGTCTCCCATCCAAGTACTAGCCAGGCCCAATCCTGCTTAGCTTCTGAGATCATACTCATTCAGGGTGGTGAAACTTTATATACAAATTCATAAGACTGTCACATAGTATGCATCCATAATTGCACAACCTTATTGAGGGTACAGATCTCGCAAGTATGATGAATTCATTGGATAAAAACTACCTTTTTTAAAGGGATTCCTTATCTAGGATGTTCTCCCCTTCCATGCATGCATTGTTCTTGGCAGAACAGCTATAAAGGACTTAGACAAAATTCTCAGAGAGACGTATCTCGACATACCATGACTTGGACAAGTCAAATCTTTGTATTTTCAGTGACATCATATGGATGCAAAAGTTGGACAGTGAAGGAAGACAGGAAGAGAATCGATGCATTACCATTATGGTATCATGATGAATACTGTGTATATCATAGACTGCCCGAAGAAAAATCGGTTGGTAGGTGAGAGATCAAACCTAAGCTGCCTTTTAGATGCTCAAATGGCAAGATATTCACGTTCATACTTTGGACACATCATGTGAAGAGAGAGATCATTAGAGACATCATGCTTTCCAAAGTTGATAGTGCAATAAATGAAGGCCAACAATGTGTGATGGATAGATACAATTATAGCAGCTATGGATGCCACGCTACACAATTAGTCGCCTGACTGAAGACCAAACACAATTTAGGACAACTATTCAGAGGGTCGCCATGAGTCTACATCGACTCTACAGCACCCCTCCCACACTCCAGTGCCTTGGTCCGACCACTACATGATACTGCTGTATATACAGATTCCTAACACAACCCAACAGGCGGAACAGCCCAACCCAAGTAGATGATTCAAGAGCTACAATAAGGACCACTTCCTCCATGAAGTCCTCCAAAACCTGAACCAAGACATCAGTGACTTGGACAAACTAATCGACAACTGGAACACAACCATCTCTGCAGCAGCAAAAGCACCAGACGCTTTATACTCCAAGCCTGTAAGAAAAAGGTCCAGATTGGCCCCATGGTATACAGGCAAAATAAGAAAAGCAAAGAGCCATACGAAAAATTGAAAGACAGACAATGGAGAAAAAATAAAACCAAGTGTGCCCTGCAGCTCTATCACATGAAACAACAAGAATACAACAACCTCATCTAACAACATAAAAAGGAATACAATACCAACCTTATACTCAAATCTGCCAACAAACCCAGAGAATTATTTGAAATTGTTAGAACTCTCACTAAAGAACCTACCCACAAAGACGAAGAATTCATACACCCACAAACATTTGCAGACTTCCTCCAGTCCAAATAACCTCTTCCCTACCAACTCAACACAAATCAAGAAGATCTGGGCAGAGTTCAGCATCCCATCTACTGATCAGATAACACAAATCATCGCAGAGCTAAACACCAGCACCGCACCATTGGATCTATGCCCGGTAGCTTGGATTAAATCAGCCAAAGGAGAACTAAGCCAACTCATCCACAACACTGTACATCAATCCTTATCCCAAGGTTACATGCCATGTGCCCTCAAGCTTGCTACAGTCTGACCATTACCCCAAAACTCAACCTTAAGAAGAGAGACCCTGCAGCATACCGCCCCATCTCTAGCCTCCCCTTTCTCACAAAGGTCATAGAGAAAATTGTCCAACGTCAGCTATAGGACCACATTGACTTTCATGCGCCACTGGACCCCCACCAACATGACTTTCGACCTTACCATAGTGTCAAAACTCTACTCATATACCTATTTGACAACTTGATCAGAGGAATGGACAATATCAAGACGGGCTTTCTCCTAATATTCATCGATAGCTCCTCAGCTTTTGACACAGTCTCCCATGTCATCCTGCTAGACAGACTAAAAGCCATTTGTCTATACAACACCACTATTAACTGGTTCTCTTCCTATCTCAACAACCGACAAATACAAGTGAAATGTGGAACAAGCACCTCTACCCCATTCTGGTCAATACAGAGCGTACCACAAGGATCCTCCCTGTCTGCACTTTTATTTAACCTATACATTCAGCCCATTTGCGCAATCATCAAAAGGCACAAGGTCCACTACACCCCATATGCAGATGACATAATGATCTACTCTCCAATCAACCTTGACAACCCAGATTACTCGAAATTGACAGATTGCTTAGAAGAAATGATAAGTTGACTAACCCAAAACAACCTAAACATCAACTACACCAAGATTGAAGCCCTCCTGGTCACAAGAAACCCAGGATTCACTCCACCATACTCAATCCAACTCAAAAACCACACCATACCCATCAAACCAGAAGTGAAATACCTTGGAGTCACCCTGGACCGCGAATTAAACCTACAATCCCACATAAACAAGACAACCAAGAGCACCTATCACAAATTGAGTATCATCAGACGGCTCAAACCACTACTCAGCCTAGATCACTTTCGCACCGTGCTCCAGGCAATAATCATGCCCATGGACTACTGCAACCCCATATACCTAGGCCTACCCAAACACGCACTCTGCCCCCTTCAGATGGTACAGAATACCGCTGCCCGTATTATAACTGGCTCATCTAAATATGACCACATCACCCCCCTCTTGAACCACCTTCACTGACTCCCCATTACCTCCCATATCAAATATAAATCTGCTCTAAACATTTTTAAAATCAAGCAATCCATCTAGGCAGATGTATTGAAGAATTCATAATATGAACAACTGTTCGAGACCCAGAAGGCGCTTCACTACGGACACCATCACCACCCCCAGCGTATACGCCAAATCCAAACAATCCACATCCGGAAGAGCTTTCTCCCTGGCTGCCCCTGCGCTATGGAACGCCCTCCCAGACTCTCTAAGAGCCACCTCGGACTCCAAGGACTTCCGGAAGAAGCTGAAAACAACTCTCTATGTGGAACATTTTGGAGACATTACATAACAAATGAACATAAGCCCTTACCCCAGATAGTGATTTCCTCCTACTCCCCTAAACTCCCCCTTACCTCAGCTCTACCCCTCCCGCCCATACAACGAATATTCTTTTTGTACTATAATATAAATAGCTCAGTCTGTAAATAGTTGAACCAATCTCATGCATGCCCCCTCTCCCATTGTTTTATGTAAAAACCGCATGTTACACTGTAAACCACTTTGATTTTAAGAGAAGACGGTATAGAAAACCTACTAAATAAATAAAATAAAGCTCTTTGATAAATCGTGCCCTATGCCTACAGAAAAATACACAGCTCGGAATAAGAACAAATTATCTATTTTAAGACCTATTGCTATGAGCACATATTGATGCAGCAGAACACAATCTCCCATCCCATAGAGTCTTGTTATAGTGTCTTGTTTTGATTTTTCTTAAACCTTTTTTTTTTTTTTACTGTTTGCTTCCAATATTCACGCTACTAAGATTCCCTGAAAATTGGGGGATGTCTGGTAAGCTCCCCAATTCTGAGGACTATAAAACTCCCTTGTCTCCGATTTTCTGTGGAGACAGACAGCAAAGGTTAGAAAACTATATTTTATTCCTGAAAGGAGTAAATTTATTAATATAATACATTTTGGACTTGGTTTTTAATATTCTTTATGATCTGTGTGCATGTCCCATAATTTTGATGTGTCACTAAACTGACTGGGAGTGATTTAGTTGCTATGGGCCAAATGGACTTGATCCTCTGAAATTCTAAGAGCATTCCCCTCTCCCCACTCCACAGTTCTAAAATTCAAAGACACCACCTTCTTTCCAAGTGTCACAGATTTGCCCCCCCCCCCCAATCTGGTAACCTTACTCTCTACAAATGCAGCCATACCCCACACGTTTTCAGAATGTGCAGATTGGCAATGAATGAGTTTGCATGCACTAAAAATGAACTGAACCCTTCAATGAGAGGCATCTCTGCCATCTTCTTAACTCTGCCAAATTTTGTTCAGCTTGTCCAGCGACTTTCATTCTCAGCTTCATCTATCCACCAGAAAGAGAAAACCGGAGAGCAAATACATCCAAAAGCTTAGCTTTCTGTGTACGCTTTTGATATTGGGGATGTCTCCCAATAAAAGTGAATTTTAAGAAAAAGCACACGACTCGGTCTCTGGATTAAGCTGGACTAAGTGTGAGGACCTCCATTAAAACAGAGGTTCCAACCCTTGCATATATTTAAAATTGACTGATAAAGACATGCCCCCTCACAGGCCTTCAAGTACACAAATCCTGGCATGGATGCTTGTTACAAACTTTGGGAATTACAAACCTAAGCATACAGACTGTTAACGGCAAACTCCAAAGTGGATTACAATGAGCAAATTTTTAAAACTGCTGAAAAGTGCTGGACTGACTTTTTAGTCCACAACAGGAGATTTGGTGCCTTCTGTAACTGGTTGAACCACCTGTTTTTTTTATGTATGGTCTGTTGTGTGGGTTTGTTTTTTTTATTTTTTTTTTTATCAAGGCAGTCAGTTGCTGGCCACCTTCCGGCTAAGAAGCATCAAGGTGCTGTTTTTAGAACTTTGTTCCTCATTTTGGGAGAGAAGAACTTAGTTGGGTTTCAACTCTCCTCCAAAAATCTCCTCCAAAGTTCTAAGCCTTGAACTCAGACTATAAAAACAAACAAACATCCTTGCCGTTTTGTCTTCTGCCCCAGCTTTTTTCAGAGTTCAGAAGAAAAAAGATTCTGTATTTCCTGACAACCCTGCAATTTTAGAACAGGTTGAGTCTTGTAACTGCCAGAGAACAAATTGAATTGCCATCTAGATGGTGAGATCTAACCTTAAATAAACTAAAAGCCAGATTTTTTTTTTCCTAGCAGGAAAAGACATCAAGGATTTGAATGGGACTGGGCTTGTATCCAGATCCAAACAGAATTTATAGTACTGGTGCAACATTCTCAAAAATTATTGGGTTTCATTTATCAAATTGACTGACTACTTTCGCTGGGTTAAAAACCAAACTGCCATGGTTTCTGTTGTCAGCCAACAGTGCAAACTTTTAATTTTATATATTCTACCAGTTTACCTTAGTTGCTAATTTATTTTGGAAGATATTATTTAATGATTCCATTTCTGTCTTTGGTTTGCTTTCGTAAATATGTCCTGTATTTTTTTCTTTGTCAGCTGTTTGTTGTTCGAGAGTAAAAGAAAAGATTTGGTTCAAGTTCATCTTTTGTCTGGCTGCTTTTATTCTGAAAACAGTACATTACACCACAGGGTACGGTACCCATTATTTAATTTAGAGTTTAACCAATCTCACTACATCTGATACACCTCCTTGGAACCCTGTAAATTTTCTATGGGCATATCTAAGCGTCAAAAATCTCTCTAACATCCTGAAGGTGGCCTTCGGCTGGTCTCCTATAGGTTTTAGGAAAATGCAGAGGAGAAAAGATAGCCCCAGGGTTACATAAGTTTTTTTAGCATGAAGAGAAAGAGAATGTTTTTTTGGATCAGGCAGTGAGGCCTTTGGGCAGTTGCTTACTTTTCCCCGCCCACCAGGATCCAAACTTCTAAAAAGCAGGACAGGCATCTGAGAGGGAATGGCGTGCGGGAAGAAAGATTATGCGTTGGAAGATGCCAACATCTACTCCACGATCTTTTCTTTTTTCTTTGAAATATAAAATGAAATCCAAGCCACATACAACTCTAACTGAATTGATAGAAAGGTAAAGCTGCTTGGTCCACAATGTTTTAGAAAAGGGGGTTAAACAGAGACTGGATGAAATTACCCTTCGGTTTAATGAGTTGTCATGTGATCTGTCATGCTATATTAATACACTTAAGGCAATTTATTAAAATAAACTCCTTGTCACCTATGAATATCTTGCCAAATGGCCTCAGTTCCCATGATGTGAACAGTTAATGCATACTCTAGTCTCTATTCCTCCATATACATAATGTTCTGCCAATACATTATAAATTGTTTTTAATAAACCCTTGTTATTGCGTGTTTTCAGTTTGATTGGCTCAGACACCCATTTGTGTGCTTGCCGCACGTCACATGACTAAATGATTACATAAAACTAATGATATCACTGCAATGTGCCGTCGAGCCAATGCTGACTCCTGGAGACCCAGTCCCTGAGTTTTCTTGGCAAGGTGCGACCAAAATGTAGATAGAATAATGCAATTATGTCTTTCAACTCATAGCCTAGGTGTCCGCAGCCCACAGCAAAGGCAACCGCCTTTAATGACCAGAAAGCACAACGCCCTGAATAAGGCTATGAGCATACCAACATTTCTGAAATGTTTAGTCATTGGTTTGTGCAGCTGGTAGCTATGCTCCACAAGTTTGAGATGCCTATGTATAAAGTGATACAGTACTATCAGAACATTAGCAAATTTAGATTTTAAAAAAAAATTCTCTTTTCAAATCCTGTCAAATGATGACTTGATTTTGAAACTCCATTTATCTAATGGAATTACAACCATGTGAGACTATAGACTCAGAGTTCTATAAATCTCTTTCTATCCCGAGATCAGCAGCGCCCGCACTACTAGCAAGCTGTGAAATTTCTTGGGCTTTCAGAATATCCAGGATAATTGGGTATGACGCAACTATGAATGTGAAGGGAATGAAATAACTGCATCTGGCTTAAGTTAATCCAAGCGGAGATCCCTGCCCTTAGTAGTTCTGCCACAAGACTCGAGCTCTTTTAAGCCACAGAACTGAGAGAACGATCTAGCTCATGCCATATTTTTTAAAACATGCCATGCTCATTTTATAGGCAAAGAATGTATTCCTGGGCAAGCAGGGGCACTGAAAGCCAGCACAGGCCTCAGGGCAGACAACATTTCTGGGCCACTCTACCACCAGCTTTCAGCCGGGCCCAGGTTTCAATAAATGAAACAGTACACCAGGGGGCCTTGCAGCACCTGCATGCGTGCCAGGCTAACAGCATCCTGTCCCTCAGACACTTCCAACCTAGAGCAAGTGTGGATACTGCAAGACTAGCAAAGCTCAGGCCCCTTCAGAGACCCATAGGTCTGGGGGCGCCTGGGAGTAAAAGCTACTGAGGGACACACATGTTAGGCTTTTAACGTAAGAACACATGCAAGGCATCTAGCTTTGGGACAAGCGTATGCTAGAGTGGCTCTGGTTTTCCTTGCTGTGTGCCATCAAGTTGATGCTGACTCCCTGTGACTCTGGATAGTTGTGACTATCCCCTGGGTTTTCATGGCAAGATGTGACCAAAGGTAGATTGCCAGGCCTTTCTCATGTGCAGTAAGCCTACAGCACTTTGGTATTCCAAAGTGGTCTCCCATACAAGTATCAACCAGGTCCAACCCTGCTTAGCTTTCAAGGTATTTATTTTATTTATTTACATTCTCTTATATACCACACTATTCTGCATCAGTGTGGTTTACATTGAACAAACTGAAATTACATTGAACAGGGCATTATAACTTGGAGATAACTATTTTACAGGGAACATGGGCTATGGAGGGTTAAGTGGCTTGCCCAAGACCACAAGGAGCACCTGTTGGACTAGAAACCCCAGTCCTTCCGGCCCAAGGTTGCTGTCCTCTAGTGGGATTTGAACCCCTGACCTTCTGGCCTGAAGTACCTTGCCCCAACCACTAGGCCACTCCTAGGTAAGGCTCATTCAAGGTGGAGTGGCCATAGCTCTGGTCCTGCTATGCTCCCATTTATCAAAGAAGCACAACAAGCATACAGCTTTTCAATTTATTTGGGCCTTTTTTTTTCTCCTCAATTTTCAGACTTTTTTTGGTCTTTCACACATTCATTTAAACGCATGTTTCAACTTTTTAACATGTTTTAAACTGAGTTAACACAAGTTGATTTGTAGGTTAGTGCATGTTAAATAAAATTTAGGAAGCACTAAATTTAATGGCTGCCAATGAACTGAATGTTCTGCAACAAATACACATCCCTACTTTCTCTAAATGGGACCTTACCAGGGCTGCACACTTCTATGTAGGGTCGGCCCAAACCACCACGAAGACTGTGGTTGCTTGCCTAAAGTTGCTTCTGGGGTGGACAGCAGCAAAACACTAGATCCTGACAGTCACAGAAACTCAAAGACCCATCAGTGTCTACTTCTACCCACAGAAAGAATGGGCAATTTGCAGATAGTCCATTGTTCTGGTCGAATGGTGCTCAGATGATTGAGTTGACTTGTCTAAATCTTTGGGAGGGGGTGCTAGGGATCTAAAAGTTAATTGTGAGGGGCACAAGCTTGAAGATTAGTCTGGGTCATCTAATACCTTGCACTGGCCCTGTTTCTATCCTGCCAGACTTGCTTTTGATACATCAGTTAATTGTTCCCCAAATTCAAAAAAGAGCTTTATAAGTAATCATAAAGATGGTGCCTCAGACTTCATAATGTTTTTAGAATAAAATACTGGTAGCGCACCCTGAGATTCTGTTTGAAAGAGGAACTGAATAAATTGCAGAGAGGCAGGGAGAAGCATGACCTATGATTCCCTATATACACATCAAAATGGTTCCCACGGGTTGTTTGTTAGGTAAATTTAGATTTCACTACCTCTTTGACATGCAAATCACGGTGTGTCTCTGTGCTTTCGTTCACCCACTTGTAGTTGGATCATCTTAACTCTTATTTTCCTAGTCTCTTGAAAAACTGTCATTGGACCAGGAACCAAAGCTGACAGACGCATTCCACTCCAGAAGTGGCTTCATGCCTTCCTTGGCCTGCCTTGACTATATTGTAAGCTCAAGGAAGTGCGGCTGTCTCGTCTGTGCACCTACTCTTGCCACCTTGCTGGGCAGACTAGATGGACCATGCTGGTCTTTATCTGCTGTCATATACTATGTATATTGCTGTGTAAATCTACTAGAGCTGTAGAAATAACTAATCGTGGTAGCTGTCGAGTACTACCAAGCATATCCAAAGTTTGTTTGCTGCTGTATCTGTTCTAAGGTCTCTGAGGAAGGAGCAGGCCTCTGACACATATCAGCGGATGTGCATTACACTCATCTTTCCTCGTTGGCCCCTGGGTTGCTGCTCTCTCTAAGGAAGCATAAAATACAATGAATTGAAGCAGCATTTTATGCCCATTGTTATGTGTGTATATAGGGTTGCCAACTGGTTCCAGATCTTCGGGCCAGGTTGTTGCAGGGAACTGTAGTTATGGTTTCCTAAGAAAAGCTAAAAAATAAGTCCATGCATGCCGTAGAATAAAACCAGGACTGGATCAGCTAGTGACAATCTGGGACCAATTAGCAACCATAAATCTATGACAACTTGGAGTTATCCATGTGCCATTGATACATTCACAGATATGCGTTTACTCGGCTGTTGCTGCTCATGGAACAGATAAATTGTCTCACCAGTAGTGCTTAGTATATTTGTATTATAGGTACACTCATAGACCCATCCTGTTCAATAGCACTGAAATGTTATACTGGGTATATAAAAGAAAGGACTGTATTAGGTATGACATGCAGCATATATATATTCACCAGGCCCCAGTCTCTGGTCCCTTTCTACAGACCACCTCATTGGAAGGCTGGTGCAAGAATGTTCTGGGGGAATGGATAGACATCCTAAGCGAACCCTCAACCTTGTGCATCCTCCGCAGTTAATTTTCAGGCCCCTAGTGTCCTCTTCTGTCTGATATTGTGATAGTTAAGCTCAGCAAACATGATCACCCCAGAACCACCCCTCTCAGAGCACGTCTTTAAAAATGCATAATTGGGCTAGTCGAAAATTGTTCGCCCTTCCTCCCTGTGGGTAGACAAGTGTACACTGATGACTCTGAGTTTGTGTGGTGGTCAGGATTTACTGAAGGGCCGCACACCAGTTAGGTTTTCAGCATATCCCTAATGAATATGCATGAAAGATATCTGCATGCACTATCCCCATTATATGTAAATATATCTCATGAATAATCATTAGGGACATCCTAAAAATGAGACTGGTTTGTGGCCCTTCTTAATCTACTGTCTTGCTTTCACTGCAGGTGCTCTTTGCTGTCCCCTGGAGGCTGCCATCCTAGTTTGCCTAATGATCACCCAGCCCTGTCTTATTGCCTGTCCTTAGCCTTCCCTAGTCCTCTCTCTCCAGTCTTTGCTGCAATGAAGGAGCTTCCAGCTATGCATAGCTTTCATCAGCTGTGCCTTCACCCTTCCTCCCCCTTCAGATCCGACTCAGTTCAACACTCACTGTGCTAGACTTACCTACATCTCTAGAATCTAGAAAGCAGCATCTAAATATAACTCTCTCTCCATCTGCTTCTATATTCTGAAAACCGGTGCTGGCAGGCTCTTCACATCTCATTGTATGCAATTCATTTCAGTCTTTGTGGCTGTGTCGGACATGTGGTGAAGTAAATGGACATTTCTGATACTAGGAGTCAAAATTACTGTGCCAGGACAGTGGTGGGTTAAGTGGAATTCATTGACGATCCTCAAGGACTGCAAACTGGTCAGTTTTTCAGGATACTTCTAATGAATATGCATGAGATAGATGTGCATGCCTATTGCCTCTACTGCATGCACATCTATCTTGTGCATATTCACTAGGGATAACCTAAAAACGTGAGCTATAGATAGCCCTCGAGGACCATCAGTGAATACAATTGGCTTGGGGCAGTGGTTTTCAACTCCATCCTCTGAGATCCCCAGGCCCAGCCAGGTTTTCTGGAAATCCACAATGAATATGCATGAGAGAGATCTGCAATACAATGCAATCTCATGGATATTCAGTGTGGATATGCTGAAAACCTGACTGGCCTGGGGGTCCCAGAAGACTGGGTTGAGAACCACTGGCTTAGGGCCTCGTTTATAGAGGCTCCTGATATTAAGGAAAGAACTATTTCCAATTAAAGCACATTTATGAATAAAGGAGAAAAGGCAAAAAGAAGATTCTCTGTACATTGACAAATATTTTTATTCAATAATATACACAGCTGACTAGACATAAACCATTTTCTATCATTACCATTCACTAATAGCTTGTTGTTGAGAGGCAGAAAGCCAGGGCTGAGAAATAAACAATAACTGCATTTGTAAATTCAGTACTTCTACGAGTGAACCTGCAGTCTAAGCCAGCATTTTGTAGCCAGATGTTTACTGGTAGAATTCTGATTGTGCCTTCACATCATGTTAAAGAAATAATCTCATTGCTAATATAATCGGTGGTGTCATGATGATGCCTGCCAAGCTCGTGTTTGCTTGGGACGCTTCCTAGGAGTGATATCTATGAATCATGAACACAAGGCCACTCGTTGCTCATTCGTATAGGGCCTAGGTGCCTCTGCCCTTTTGGCTCTTTATATTTTATGCTATGGGGCCCCTTGACCCAACTTCGAGCCACATATCATCACACTCCAAGGCAAAGTGGCATTTGAGGGAGCTGTGTGCTGAAAGCAGGACGAGCTACAGTTGTACCCTCCCAGTACAGTAAAGTACTGTTTGTTAGTCATTTAAAGCAACTATCATCAAATAATCTTTTTTCCTTTTGTAACAACTTTTATTCCCGTGTCTCCACTCTTGTAATGTAGTTTTAATGTCTTCTATAACCAAAAGATGGCTTTGCTTGGGGCATTATTTGAGAGTGTATGCGGTGATACAGAGTATCGGCACCTTTTTCATTGACTGCTAAAATTGACCCATGGTCCTCATGTATTAATGAGAGAGTCCTGCATATAAGTACCAGCACCATTTTGTTCTGGGAAAAAAATGCACTGGTTTTGCTACTATATTTACACTGTAGCGGGAAAACAATGGCTGCCAAGATGGTTTCTGTAAAGTCCTCCAATGCCTCTCACCTCTCGTGACACAAGCCTCAACCAACTGAAGACAGTCTAGGCCAATGATATTTTGCATTAGTCACTCAGTAAAAGGTCACTTTAGAAGTAAACTGAGCCAGTTTCAAAGACGTTCACTGAAATGTTCCTTTCATTTTGACGTTTACTAGGTTCCTCTTGGGGTGGCTCCAGCCAGCTGCGAGTTGGAGTTGTCTGTTCATACTCATGCGCAAACAGATGTGTATGGTGCCCCTGTCCTGTTGCTAAAAGATGAAAACAATGTGGCAGCTCAGGAACTAATGGAGGATTCCTCCCACCCCCGGCAGCATGGTTGGAAAAAAATACAGCGGAAGCAATGGCTCGAGTCAACAGGGGTTTCCACCCCTCCACTGACAGAATAAGAGAGTGTGCTGGGCACAGTGGTGGCTCAGAAGCAGATAGGGATCCCACTCCACCATCGGCAGAAGAGACAAAAGAAGTGGCACCCCTGGCTCCTCTCTGGAACTTTCTCTTTTAATAGAGAAGCTAGACCTTTCCTCCCTCCCCCAATGAGAGAGACCATGGGGGGAGGCCTGAATGAGCCATGGTGGGAAGGCTAGCCCCCTCCTCTGACAGCCCACAGGAGAAGCCCTTCAGGGCCTGTGGCTGAAGGTCAGGTCAAACTTCCCTCCCCCCCCTCCTCCAAGAGACAGAAGGAAACTGAGACAGCAGGGGAAGCACAGGAGTTAGGGCTGCGAAGAGGCCACGTCTTGCCTAATGATGTTGGAGGAACAGGCAGTGCAGAGTTTGTCATGGCCAAAGAACTGGAATGTGCCGCCTGCAGAGCTAGAGTGAGTGAAGGTAAGAGGAAGAGTACAAGGGGTGGCAGGGGAGAGAGGAAGAGAGCGAGTGCAAGGGTCAGTGGCAAGAAAAGGAGAAGATTGCAAAAGGATGAGAGGGACAGGGAGTATATGAAGGGCAAAGGAAAAAAGCAAGCATGCTCATCTGTCCCCCTCCCTACAATACACACTTCTATGACAATGCATCACCCACACCCATCCCCCCCAAGACACACACATACTTAATGCAGCCTCATCCACATCCTGACAAACCCCCATCAAGACACACTCCTTGATGCACCTACCTTCACCAAGACTACTACTTCTACAGAACATTTGTATAGCGCTACAATCTAGTCAAAACGGACAGCACAGTAGCTGTAGACATGGGATACAGCTAGGCAGAATGGCAAGGAAACACAAAGGAGATCAGGTGAGTCAAGATCTGAAAGTGGCAGCAAAGAGGTGAGTTTTCAGCTTGGATTTGAAAAGGGTCAGAGAAGGCGCCTGATGAACAGACTCAGGTAGTTTGTTCCAGGCATAAGGAGCAGCAAGGTGAAAGGAATGGAGTCTGGAGTTTGCTTCTATCTGTGCTCTTCTATTGCTGTCAGAAGAGTGGAGTTCCCGGGAGAGATGAGAGGAAAGGTAGTGAGGAGCAGCAGAGTGAATGCACTTACAGGTCAGCAGAAGTTTGAACTGCATTCAGAAATGGATAGGGAGCCAATGAAGTGACTTGAGAAGAGGAGTAATATGAGCATAACAAGTCTGATGGATGATTAGCAGCGCAGTAGAGTATTGAACAGATTGAAGGGGACAGAGATGATTCAGAGGGAGAGCAGCAAGGAGTAGGTTACAATAGTCTAGATGGGAGGTGACTAAGGAGTGACTATGCGTCTTAGTAGTGTGTTCAGAAAGGAATGGGCGAATTTTGTGTGTGGAGAAGAGAAAGAGGCATCAAAGATGACCCCAAGGTTGCAAGCTGAGGAGATAGGGAGGAGCAGAGAGTTATCCACAGAGATTGAGAAAGGAGGAAGGGGAGAAGAGAGTTTAGGGGGGAAAAATAAGCAGCTAAGTTTTGATCATGTTCAATTTCAAGTGGCGGTGAGATATCCAAGCAGCAATGTCAGAAAGGCAGGCAGAAATTCGGGCCTGGATTACCAGAGAGATTTCAGGTGTAGAGAGCTAGATCTGGGAGTCATCAGTGTAAAGATGGTACTGAAAGCCAAGGGACTGAGTATAGAGAGAGAGAGAGAGAGAGAAAAGGAGTGGACCCAAGACAGATCCTTGGGGTACACCAACTGTGAGTGGGATAGCAGTAGAGGAGGATCCACCAGAACAAACACTAAAAGAGCAATGGGAGAGAAGAGAACCAGGATAGCACATAGCCCTTAAAACCAAGCGAGGACAAGGTATCAAGGAGGTTGTGGTCAACTGTGTCAAAAGCAGCAGAAAGAAGGATGAGGATTGAGTAAAGGTCCTTTGATTTTGCCAGGAACAGGTCACTGGAGACTTTGGCAAGAGCCATAGTGAAAGAATGTAAATGACGAAAGCCAAATTGTAGAGAATCCAGAAGGGCTTAAGAGGAGAGAAAGTCGAGGTAATGGCGGTGAATCACACATTCAATTAGTTTAAAAACAAAGGGGAGGAGGGAGGAGGGAGATGGGTCGATTAGTGAGAAGGACAGGTAGAGCCTAGTCAGGGTTTCTTGAGGAGTGACCTCAGCATGCTTGAAGGTTGCAGGGAATGTTGCAGTGGAGAGTGATAGATTGAGAATATGAGAGATGAAAGGAATACAGTGGAGGAGATGGAGTTAAGGAGACTGGTGGGAATAGACTCAGAGAAGCAGATAGTGAGTTTTGGATGAGGAAAGAAAGTGAATGGTTTCCTCCTCAGAGAAGAAAGGATAGCAGAGATGGGGTGGGGGGGGGGGGAGTTGGGAGTGAGGAGGAGGAGTAGCTGACCTCGTGAGGAATCGGAGTGTGATCTTGTGGATTTTGTCATGGAAGTAGTCAGCCAGGGTTTGGACAGAAAGGGAGGGAGAGGTCAGAGGCACCTTGAGGAAAGAGTTGAGAGTTGTAAAGAGATTGTGAGGGTCAGAGGCAAGAGAGTTAGTCAGATGGACATAATAGTCTTGTTTGGCGAGTGCTATGGCTGACTGGAAAGAGAAGCATGAATTTGAAGTGTAGAAAGTCCACAAGGGTGCAGGATTTGAGCAAAGCATGCTCAGCTGAGCGGGCACATGAATGTAGATAGTGGGTAGTTGAAGACGACAGCCAGAGTTGAGATAACAGTATGCCTCACAGGATGTGGCATGGGCGGAGCAAAAGCATCCAGAGCAGAGGAGAGTGCAGTGTTATAAGAAGCTACTGCCTCATCAACAGACTCAGATGACATAATGGAGGAGAGAGCCAATGGGTCAATAGCATGAAGATTTCTAAAGAGGTTGGAGGAGACAGGGCAAGGTTGAGACGATGAGTGATAAAGAATGAAGCTTAGCAGATGATGGCACGAAAAGGGAAGAAGTGAGGTACAGAGGTTTGAGGGTAAGCAATTAGGGAAGAATACAAGGTTGAGGCAGTGGCCTTGTTGGTGAGTAGGAGCAGTAGAATGATGAGTTAAGGAAGAGGAGTTTTAAAGCATAAGGTCAAGAATAAGGGAGGGGAAAGATGAATCCAGAAAGAAGGAAGCCATGAGTCAAAGACAGAGAGAAAGGTAGAGGTGGACTTGTCAGGGGGTCATTAAATAACAGCTAAACGGAGAGGAAGTGGGATAAAAAGCCAGATGGAATGGACTTCAAAAGGGGGGAAAGGAGTGAGACTGAGGCAGAAGGAGGGGCTGGAATTGTGAGGAAGGAGAGAATAGAAGCCCAAGTCCAACACCACCACCACGGTCAGCGGGATGAGGCATGTGGGAGAATTGATAACCCCCATGACAGACAGACAGCAGAGACTGAAGCTGAGTCCTCGGAAAGGAGCCAGGTCTCAGTCAGAGCAAGGAGATGGAGAGCATTAGAGATAAAGAGGTCATGAGTAAAGGCAAGTTTATTTGAGATGGCGTGTTTATTCCACAAGGCATATGAGAAAGGATGAGAGGAGAGGGATATGAATAAGATTTGAGCTGTTGCGTGAGGCTCTGTTCTGGGCGTGTGACAAAAGTCTAGGGGGGCCAGGGTTGGGGTTGATATCTCCAGAAGAGAGAAGGAGCATGAGTAGACGAGTGTGGGGCAGAGAGGAGACAGCATGGCGGTAACGAGGGTGAGGTGGTTTGAGAGAGAGAGAGAGGGGAGATGGCTGAAAGAGAGACACACACACACACGTTCACACAGATAAACAGCTAAATTCTCCCTGTGAAAATAAATGTACACTTTGTATCACTAACACACACACACACACTTTTCATATACATCACTGATCGTTATTCATACCCCATACTCGCGATCGGGGATTAATTTGTATACAAAAAGGAAGTGAACTGTGGGTGGAGCTAGGACCATGACCTGTGGAAGTGGGGCCAGGGCCAGAAGTGACCTTGTTCGTGGAAACGCATAATGCTTCATTTGAGGATAAAAGGGAAGCTGAGATGGATATGTATATTTGGAAAATTAATGTGTGGGGTTTTTTTTTTATATTTGCTTATTAAACATTAGCACCAAAATTTGCTAATCAATACTGTGCTCTCCCTGGCAGAATTCCACTCCCCTCCCCCTCCCTGCACAGTCTTTGCCATTTCCCCTCTTCATGTCCCCTTCCTGTCATAATTTTGAATTTATCCTGCCCCTGCTCCTGTCCCCCAGCATAATCATTTTTATTTCCCCTTCTCCTCTCTCTGTGCCCCTTCCCCCAATAATTATCAGCTTCCCTGCCCTTATCTTTATCCTGCTATGGATCCAAGAAGATACTTGGATAAGGGTTAGCTCCGCTGCTTCCAAGACCCAGCAGAAGCTGCTGCACCTCAGTTTTTAAAGCCTGAAGCTGGCACACATGGTTCTCCACCAAGTCACAGTAAATACTGTAAGTAGAGGAGTAGCCTAATGGTTAGAGCACTAGCTTGGGAACCTAGAGACCAGGGTTTGATTCCCACTAGCACTCCTTTTGGTCTTAGGCAAGTCACTTAAGCCTCTATTGCCTCAGAAAAATTCAAGTTATCAATGTCCCTGTTTAATGTACCAAGTTTGAGTTACAATGTAAACCGCTTTGACTGAAATGATAGCGGTATAAAAATCCTGTTAAATAAAGTAAACAAACACAGAAAAAGTACCTGGTAGCTACTGCACATAATTATAATCCTAAATTGTGCATAGAGTGGGGCGCACTAGACAATAGGGGTGTACAGGCAACACATTTTGTTCTGTTTAATCATTGTGGTTTCATAAATGTTCATTTCAGGGCAATTTTGCTAATGAAGAGGTGGCTGTGGCTGCAACGATGGCTGTGCCTGCAGCCCAACTGAAAACGCAGCTGAAAGGTTACTAGAGGTTTCAGGCAAATAAGAAAAACAAACATTTAGATCTTTTTTACCCACTTTTATTAACAGTTTTGTGTCTGTTTTATTCCCCATCTACCATTGTTGTCACAGGCTGACTTTGAATCTGTAATCCTTGGGTTGAAAGAAAGAAAGGCATTCTGCAATGAGGACAAGCTTCAACCAGCCTGCTTTTAACTAACTGTCTTGTATTTCTGGTGCTAGAAATTCAGTGAAACCATATCAAAGTATACTAAGAGACATTTACCAAGCCTAATCCAGATCCTGGTTTTCTAATTAGTGATCACATGGCAAAGGACATAAGTCTTTGGAGTAAGTCTATAGAACAGGAGTCAATAGATTTATAAGGTAAAAAATCCAGTTAGGGTTTTCCACCGAGCTCAAGACCATACAAATTTTGGACCAGTCAGGAAACAGAAACTAAGATTACTAGAAATACAAGACACAATTAAGAGCAGGTTGGCTAAAACCTAACCTCCCAGTAGACATAGCAGCTCCTCCTGCAATACTTCTTTCTAATATAAGGGTCATTGGCTTAAGGCCAGGGTGTGACACCAGTGTATGTGTGGAGGGTGGGAGGGTGCAAAGTTTCAGGTTTTTCATGCCAACTTTAGATTAAAAATGAATGATGATGAAATGAAATGAAACAGTGATGTGGCTCACATCAACCTTTTGCTCTAGGCAGCATTTCAGTGAGAGGCAGGCAAGTGAATTAGCAGCAGGTCCATCCCTGGAGGTGGAATCCGAGTGCCATCACTTGCTAATTGGGGAAGTGCTGGAATGCCATTGTGGCATAAATTAAGCTTTACCCACTATCCCTACCAGGCGACACATCTTTTGTTGTCCTAATGAGGTACATTTTAGCATAGCTGTTTTCAAGCAGTTCTGCCAAACAGAGATGCCCAAATCTGTGAATGGAGGAAAGGAGAAACACGCAAACACACACATGGGGTAGGGGTGTATCTATCTATTTTTGTGTGGTGTTTAGGTATGAAGATTGGGTGGGGGCATGTGTGTGTGTGGTGCATGTGGGGAGGCTCCAGCTGGCTTTGCATGGCTTTCCGTCTACACATATGTTTGCACATGCACAAAGAGGGAGATGCATATAGTGTCACTCTCCCTACTCCTGCTGCAAAATACCAGGTTGAAGAACGTAGGAATCCAGTCCTGCCAGTATGAACAGCAGAGCTGCGGCCCTGATGAGGCAAATAAAGGGGAGGAGCATGAATAGGAGTGAGTAAGGAGCCAAACATTGAGAGAAGGAGCGGGGTTAGAGAAGGTGGGGAAGGAAGGCATAAGGGAATGAGTGGCTATAGAGGAGGGACTGAGGCTTGGAAGGGCATGCAAGTGAGGGAGTGAAAGGCAAGAAAATGAGAGAGAGAGAATGCAAAGCTGGTTGAGAGAAAGGGGAGAGTATATGGCTGGGCAAAGGGAAAGGGAGAGAATGCAGGAAGAAGGGTACTGAAGGGTAGGTATAGGAAACACCCATCACACACACATCAACCCCCCCCCCAACATCCCCCATGAGAGACACCTACACACTTATATATCCCCCCACACTGCCACGACTCTCTCTTTTACATACTCCCACATGCATGCACCTCCAATGGCAGACATACACACCCACCATGATGCTATAAACATGTAACCCCCCCACCCCGGTACCCCTTATGGCAAAATACATGCACCTCCACATGCCTGATTCTATGAATGGAGGAAACGTGTTGTGGTGTCACACTGCAAGTGTACACTTTTCAACTTGTGTAGTAACTTCATTTGATTTCATGGAGTTCTACAGTTCTGAATCCTAAGTCATTGTCAGGCTCAGCTATTGGCAGGAAGGGGAACAAGTTGGTGCTCTGGTCACAGGGGCAAACCATCAGCACAGGAAAGATATGGATGATGGAATGAAGGACCCTGATGCCAGACTCCATAACCTCGCCCCCTAAGAAAGTGAATTAGTACTCTGACTCTTGAAGCTGGAAGCAAGGAAGAGTTCCAAGCAACTGGGCCATTTAGCTCTGGGCTACGAGTCAGCCACTGCCTGTGTGCTAACTGGAGAGGAACACGGCCTCAGAACTCACTTTACCTGACATCCATGCATATACTGAAACCAAGCCTGCTGCTACTAGACTTGTCTCCAAAACCAGAGAGACTATTATATCACTATCCCAAAGGGATCTAAATTCTAGTGTATCTTTGGGTTCTGAGGTAACCATGGACTGGGAACCTAAAAGTGGCAGGCTGAATATCAACGGTCCAAAAGTCTTATTTACCGTAACACACAACTCCATCATGTACAGAATTTGCCTCATTGCTCATAATACTGGTTAAAAGCTTTCAATTAAATGCCACTCATTACTATCATAGCAAAACAATTTTACTTCATTTTTAATTGTTTTCCTCACACAAATATATGCATATCATTGCCACAACATGACACTGTGCAGGGCGCCTGAAGCTTGATTTCACTGCAGGGCTCAACTCTGCTTCCTCAACCCTTACAGGTCTGGGTAAATGGAAAATTCATTCAGAGACGGAAGTCTGATGCCTGACCAGATATTACATTAGCCCACTCCTACCTGGCACCTCATCCATCATTCTCAAATAGCTTTTATTTCTGTTGGCAAAGTTCTTGTTTCTCTCTCTGTTCTTTCCAGCTGATGTTTTGTTCTGGTCCCAATATGATGTATGTAAACAGATCCCAGATACTGAGAGCTAAAATGATGGCGGATAAAAGATGGCTCCTGAGTATAATGGAGCTGGAATGTATCAGGGTGTGGTGCTTGGGAGAATTACTCACAAGCATCATAAGAATTGAATTGTGCATGCATCTGTCCTAGGCTGGACCAAGGGCTATTTGAGTAGTGGGGATGGTGGGGAGGGGGGGGGGGGGGAGACGGGGTACTGATGTCATCCATGGGCTTCCAGAAAGCCCAACAAGATCATGTTCCTGCATGCAGTTGGGCGGCCATTAGGTTCACAGGTCGCACAGGGTACATTTTCTAGCTTGGTATATTCCTGCATCTATCCAGTCCTTTACTTCCTCTAATAAACTAAAAAGGCCATTTAGACAATAACATCTAATAGAGGGCCACTGAGGTGGTATCGCCAAAATACTGCTGCATTGAGTTATTTGACAGGAACTCCAGTTTGGCTACTTCTAATGAACACCCCCAAGATGTGCGGTGGGATACAGCTGAGAAAAGCATAGGACTTGACTTCCTTAGTAAGTAGCACCCAGGCAGGAAAACATTGGTTGCCTAGATGTAACTAGAACATCTATTCTTAGGTGCTTATAAATTGTAAATTTAGGTGTTTATTTTCTAGCTAATTTTCTAGCAGGGATTCTTTGATGGTACAAAATATTGGTTCCTCCCCCCCCCCCCCCTAACACACCCACACATGTATCATTGCTAAGTACCTGTTCCAGTGGAATCAAATATGTATGTTTTACTTAGGAGTCAATGCAGGAACACACACAAAAAAAAATAAAGTAGAGGATACGAGATGAGCCAGGGAAGGGGTGAGAAAGTATTAGAGGAAGTGGTGTTTTTACCAATGCTTATCCAATAAACAATTACTTCAACTTGTATTTATTTAATTTTATTTTGCCTCAGGTGTTTTATTAGTTAAAACCTGAAATTGGATGCCTTATACTGTATATAAAAAGCTGAAAGATTTGGCAAAAATAGTAACTTAAATTTGCATAGCATTTTTCATATAGATGATTACAAATGTGCTTTTCAGTGTTAGAATTTCACAAATAGCCATGCAGTCACCACTGGGGTGGAAGTCTGGAGATATATTTTTAGCACCTGGAATGTACATACCCTTCCAAAGGGGAAGGGAGAGATAGAAAAATGATGAGTTTTAACATGTCTGCAGGTGAGCTGGGTAAAGTGAAGCATGGGGAGATAAAGTGACCTGCCCAGACAGCCAGTGACAGAAAGTCGTAAACTCAGGTCCCAAGACTTCTCCTGGTTTAAACTTCAGTCAGTGCTCTGACCACACACCACTCCTCCTCCATTCTCAGCTAAGACTAGATCTCCTGCCCATACCAACCAGAGCTTCACACCTGCAGAGAATTCTTGCTGCATGAAATGACTATTGCAAAGGCAAATCAGCTCTGAAACTGGACTATGGATCCAAAGTTCATTGGAGACATCCAATTAAAAAAAAAAAAATAAAAGATTTTTTACTTACTACCGTTAAAATCAAACAACTTTGTAAAATATAAGGGGGATTATTTTGGAAGCCTTATTCATGCTTTGGATGTCTACAAAAACATGGAGATGTCTCCAGATCCATTTTATAAACCAGGTTTGCGGATATCCCCGGCATGAGGTTGTCCAAGTCTGAGCCGTGGTATGGCGAAGGCCTCCATCTGATCTCAGAAACATCCCGGCATCATGTCTAAGGGGTATGTTTACTAAAACCCCGGTAGAGTGCGGGCCGCGGTAGAGTGCGGATGCCATATAAGGAGTGGGCGTTCCGTCCTAAAAAAGAAAAGCCAGAATTTAAATATGCGCTAAGGTGCACGGCGCCCTTCTGCGCCCTGCACCTTAGCGCATCAGATGGCTGCGCGGGAGGCATATGTGGTACGCTGATGGGCAAGCAGAAGAGCAGAGCCACAGCACAATGGTTAAGGCACCTACCAATGGTGCAGGGATCAGGGGTTCGATCCCCACAGAGCCCAATAAAGATGGCTGGCTGAGGCATTAATTTAGGAGACATTGAAATAATGGGCAGCATAAGGCAGCACGCTAATGTTTTTGGTGGCATATTAATACTGGGCGGCATAAGGCGGCGCGCTGATGTTTATGGAGGCATACTAATACTGGGCGGTATAAGTGGCGCGCTGATGTGCAGGAAGAAGAGCAGAGCCACAGCACAATGGTTAAGACACTGACCAATGGTGCAGGGATCAGGGGTTCAATCCCCCACAGTGCCCAATGAACAAGGCTGGCTGAGGCATAACATATTATGGGGAAGATTACAATAAAAATAACATGCCTCCTAAAGCAATTATCATTAATAGCAAACGCACTCTCAAATCGTGTTAACATAAGGTGCCCTATAAGGCACATTTTAAAGTGCACTGTCCGCCATGGCACCCTAAAATGTACCCTATAGGGCATCCTATAAGTTGCGTCACAGGAAAATGTACAGTGCCCCTTATATGGACGGAAACTATAGGGTGCCCTCATAGGCACCTTATGGGTACAGTATGCTGAGGGTGTATTTGCTGGCAGCAAAATATGTACAGTAAAAAACAGATAATGCTTTGGACAACCCCATCAAATAACCCCACTGTGGGTCTGAACCCATGCCCTCTGGCATTACAGACAGTGACGTAACCATTGAGCTACAGCTCTATAGCTACTAGCAAGCCTCTGGCTGGCTGCAGAGAGCCTGCACGTCACCACACAGACAGTCTGCTGCAGTCACCAGGATAGGGTTAGCCCACCCATACCCATGATGCACTGCACATGCAAATCAGCTGTCCACAGATGAACACAAGATGGGCAATGCACCCCCACAGCACCTCGGCCTGGTAGAGGGAAGTGACCATGTGCACCCACACACCACCTTGGCCTGGTAGGGGGTACTGACTGTGTGTTTTACTGGCACAGAGTAGCTACACACTGTCACATTGTGCAGGTACTGTGCTCACCCTGAGGGTGCGGTGAGGCACCCAGGACCAGGTCCACAACACCTTCCATGGCTGAATGAGGCCATGCTGGAGGTCCAAAGCAGTGTTAATGTGTGAGATAGGTAGTTTCTGCACAAACACCTTGGATATCTCTGTCTGTTTCAGTCAGGTGTAGCCCCCATGGGCCCTGCACCACCACCACCACCCCCCCCCCCCCAGGCCGAGGGTGGCAAACAGGGTCTCCTGTCAATAGATCCACATTCTACCTCCCTGCAAAGGTGGCAGTAGAGGGGACATTCAACCCAGGTCCTGCTGAGGAACAGACACCCCACAGGGCAGTCAATGCAGCTCCATACACATCCATTACACATTAGCAGACATACATTAGGCCTGGATATGGTGAGCTGCACCCCACCACCATCTGATATTCTCCTGCAGCAAGTCATCAGCCACTGCACCCCACAAGCTGCTCCATCAAGACACATACCAGCTGCAAACAGTGTGCTAGTTAGTCCACAGTACATGTTCCCAGTGGAGATGCATGCACCCAGAACTGGGATGTCAGCATACACAGCAAGCAGTTAAATCAGTGACTGGGCCCCAAAAGGAAACCCATATCTATCACATGAGAGAAATACTATATAGCACTATGGGGGTGCCTAGCCATGCTGTGGTCACTGCACAGTCAGGGTGAGAGTGATCTCTCAGCAGGACATACTGGGGTCACCCTGTCTGTGTAGGTGGTGGCCGGGCACTAAAATGTCCCAGTCAGTGCCCTATGTCCTGTGCAGATGCACCCTGGCCAGGCCACCCTGTCCGGCCTATACCCATGGTACCTTGCTCCTCATTATGCACATTGGCAGCCCAATACTGGCAACATTGCTGGCAGTGTGGGCTGTGGAAGATGTTTTCAGCCACCACACACTGGATAGACAGACAGCCACCCCCACACCTATGCCAGCATTGTGCTACTATAGAGGAGTCCAGCAGCCATACCCACCACACCAGTCCTGGGCACAGTACAGGCATGGATATGGTACGCACTACTGTTGGGGGTCACTCCCCAGGGTGGTAAACACTGTCAGAGACCAGACCTGCAGCGCACACCGCAGACATCACAATGATTGTTATGGTGGAGATCAATGAGCAAAATGTGCTTAACGTAGGAATTGATATCTGCCAGTTATCATGGGCAACGTTTGATAGCTGTGTACCATATACCCAGGTGTAGGGTGGCATTACTAAGGTATGCAACTGCTACTATTGGGAGATACAGGCAGGGCCCAATGTCCTGCCTCTCCAGGAGGCATTGGCCAATGGGGCCTGTGGGTGTGTGTGTGGCTGTGTCTGGCCCTGTTGGCTGCTGCTTTACGGCAGAGTGTCCCAACTCCAGTCCTGGTGTTCCAATCACTGTTCGGGTTTTCATGCTGTCCCTCATAAATATGCATGAGCTACATCAGCATACCATGGGGGTGGTGCATAGATATGCAGCACAGGCATCTTTATTAGAGGCAGCATGGATCCTGAATGGTGTGGGGCCCTCCAGGACTGCATTTGGGAGACTCTGCTCTAGGTAATGCGGCTGTTTATGGTGTCTGTGTTTGGTGTGGTAAAATATAGGTGTGTGAACCATGCATATGTTCTCAGCAATAAAGGTTTCTCCTTACTATCACAGTTTAGATGTAGGAAACATATGTGGACTGGATTGGCAGTAGCCCCAGCTGGGCTTTGAACCTGTGACCTTCTGTTTCTGCACATGCTGTCTGTGTGCACTGCACCACCATGTTGCCACAGATATGCTGTGTTCCCTGGGGAGTCCATGACTGTACATCCGACAGAGCCTGTCTGTTGCGGTGGACGTTGCCAGCCTGCACAATCCTAGGCCACTGTCTGCTGTGGTTTGCAGCCACTGCCCCCTCCACCACCTGTACCTTTCCGCCAACATGCAGACATGTCCCTATCTGGGAAAAAGCATATGACCTGATTGAGTTGTGGCACTCCAGGACTGAATTTGGGGGACTCGGCTGTAGGTAATGCCCATTGTTATGGTTTGTGTGCGGTGTACGGTAAAATATAGGTGTTGGAACCATGCTTATGTTCTCTGCCATAAAGGAGTGTCTGTACTATCACTGTTTAGTGGTGGGTAAAACTATGGGGACTGGGGTGGCAGGAGCCCCAGCTGGGATTTGAACCTGTGACCCTCTGGTCCTTCAGGCACTGGCTGTGTCTGCTGCACCACACTGTGGCTACAGAGACAGTGCAGTCTCTGGAGATAGGAAACCTGGCCGCACGAGTCAGACACCCTGCTCTGCACAATTTTACTGTGGGCTCGTTTACCTTGGGGACAGGGGTGCAATTAAACCTCACAAATGACCTCCAAAAAATGTGGAAAAAATCAAAACCAAGCTGGGCAACAGTGATATCAATGGGCAACATGAAAAACACTCCCAGGAAAACTCCATTAAAATGCAGTGAGTTTTGAACGAGTCTACGGAGCGTAGACCCTTCCAAAAATCATTTCTTCTTTTTGGAGCTTTCCTGGGAGTGTTTTTTATGGTTTCCCATTAATATCAATGTTGCCCAGCTGGATTATAATTTATTTGGAATTTTTTGTGGTCATTTTCAATTTATATTTGCTATTTTGTTCTGTGCACATGTATCACACTGCTCACGTTTTACAGGTTTCCCCGGTTTTGCTGTACATTGCTGACGGAAATGGTTTCTCTTCCCTTTAAATTGGCTCTAACACGAGGGTTTCACTTGCGGTATTTTTTATGCCAAAATTCAGCCCCGCTCCTGTGTGGGGAGCCTCTCCCCTCCCACTCTCCACCCATTGACCCCGTCCCCCCGCCCCTTGGGAGCCTTCCTCCGCCCTCTGTAAGCGTTTCCCCGCCTCTATCGCACATCAGCACCCCGCACACGTGCGCCGGCCCGTTAATGTGACGCGCACGCATGCGCGGCGCTTAAGAGCACTTAAGTGCATCATTAGCGTACGCTCTTGTGCGCCGCACACGTGTGCGCGGTTTAGTAAACATACCCCTAAGATTATACCTTCTCCAGGCATCAGAAGCTATCTGAAAAGTGAGTGTGTGTTTGTTTTTCTCAGGCAAATTTCTGGAAGGTGTGTAGAAGAACTACACCAATACCCCCTTTATTTTACAATATGACAAACACCGATAGTGAATGGCAGCTCATGTTTCCATTTTGCTATGCTACTGTATGTCTCCTTATCCTAGCTTGCATGAGATGGACGTCCCCACCCCACGGTTTCCTAAGGGGGATGTCTATGTAGCTGCTGGGGTGGACGTCCACATCGAGCACATATATGTTACAAAAATCAGCCAGTGACAGAAACGTTCCTGGCATTTTTCTCCACTTTCTGTTCTTGATGTCCTGGGTTTCACTTGGATGTCCCTTCTAAAAGGCCACTTAAGTTGTATGTCTGCTCCTGGGCTTTGTCACAATGGAGTTTTGAAGTTAGGCAGTATAACAGTATGCTTTAATTACAACTTTCAATATTGTTGGCATAGCTCCTTTTGAAGTTTGAAACAAGTAGTTTAGTCTCAATTCAGCACTCTGTATACATTTATATATTTTATGCTGTTTGATTTCAGTGGGCTTCTCCAATGAACTTTAGATCAATAATCATCAAGATCTTCTCTTTAAACTTGTTTGTCTAATACTTTATATTATGGGCATCCCTCTTTATAGAACAATTTTTGGCACACTGATTGCATTACAATCATTTTTCTTGGGCATGTGCTTTTAATATTTCTTAATTGGTTTGCACTAATTGCACTTGTTTTACATATTTGCACATACCTTTTTGGATACACTTTCTGATATTTATTGCTCATCATGTTTTCACTTTCTATTGATATTATACCATGGGGTATGTTTACTAAATATTAACACGCATTAAGTGCTGCAACGGCCCATAGAAATGAATGAGCTATGGCAGCACTTAACATATGTTAAACTTCAGTAAACATGCCCCTAAGTCTTTTATCTGCTAGCATTGCTTAAAACCCAAGATATGGGGGCATATTTACTAAAGGTTAATGCACATTAATGCTGCTACTGCCCATTTATTTCTTTGGACCATTGCAGCACTTAATGTGCATTAACCTTTAGTAAGCATGCCCCTTACTTTTTAAGAATTCTATTACACACATTTCATGCTGTCCCTCATTCTAGTATATGTACTCTACTTGTTTTTTTACACGTCCGGTATTTGTGATTGATTTTTTTATATATGTTTTATGGACATTAATTTTATTTGGTTTTGTTCCTACTTATCTTTTGAACATTTATTATTCATATCTTTTGAATGTACATATGTGGTTTATTTTAACATATGTGATTAATGTAGGAAAGATACTTTTCTTGTTGGTCAGTTCCTATGGGTTTTATGTTTATAATCTAATGAAAATTATGCTTATATATTTGATTTGATTGTTTTGATATGTGATTTAATGTCTTTTTATGGGTTTTTTGGGGGGTTTTTCAATGATGATATACCCCTGAAGAAGGCACCCGCTGAAACATGTTTGTGTAGGGTATAATCAGGGTTCATTCTAATCAGGGTTCATTCCAAGAAGATATAATTCTTTTTTTTTCTTTTTTTCATTATTCCAATGCATATAAGTGTCATTGGCTTTATCATGCATGTCTAGTGGTGTTGTGATTTCTGGAAGGCAATTTAGGAATGGTCTTTTTAGCCACAGTGGCCATGGTAAGTGTATCGCCGATAGTGCGGATGCTCTTACTGTTTCCTTTTGGGGAAGCACCAAGTGCATTCTTGCTATCTGCAATGGGGACAGCACATGATAACTTACCATGTGCTAACCACAAGGCAACAAGCACACCCTTTACCATCCCATTCTCTACCCATTTCCTGCCTCCTCCACAATAAGTATAAGGGTCTAGTTACTAAGGTGTGCTACTATTAACATACATTAATTCACAATAACACTTCTTATTTTAGTATAAGTCCTATGCTATTCAATGGGACCTAGTTACTAATAATGCGCATTAGCGGTGAATTTATACAAGTTGACATTAATGTACCTTAGTAATTAGCCCCCTTAGTGCAAGAACCAGTGAGCTAAGTATTGCACTGTTACCATGGCTGCACGTAAACAGTTACTGCTCACTAATTCACACGGTAATTGCTTACTGCACTGTAGTAAACAGGGCCCTTATATTCAGTGCATAGACACCAAAAGCAGGTCGGGGCTTTTTATGAGCAGTATTCTAATGATTACAGCATTGCACTGTGGTTTCTAAGAAGGTCAGAGAGGATTTTTCAACAAGCCGTATTGCCATTAATTCTATGAACAACCTTGAACAGGTTTCATGTCTCATGAGCACAGTAAGAAAACAAAAAAAAGAGCATGGGTCTTTAATATAGCTTTTTCAGCTAACAATTAAAAAATAAAAAGATATTAGATGACTAATACTATTTACGGATAATTCATTGCATGTTGTGATAACACGTCAACAATAAAATACAATTTATTGTATTGCATTATTTCTGTACATTGCCAGCTCCGTGTGCACTGAAATAATAATATGGTCAGCATTAGGATACCAGCTGATACCCACTAAAATTCTCTGGAGGCTTCTTAGGTCCCCTCCTATTAAGGCTTGACCCCCGATGGCACTGCCCCAGGTATTCGCCCCCTCCCTCCAGCCTTCGTCCCACCCAGCACTCTCATCCCATCGGACCTGACTCAAATGGCAGCTAACAGAGCAGTGGCTTCATATCGTTGCTCTTCGATTAGCTTCTTGCCAATCCAGGCAACTTGGATATTCAATGCCGCGGCTGGATATGACCCCAGCATTGAATGTCCGGGTTTAAAGTTCAGCAGCAGCAGTGGCTACCCATGTTAGAACAGTTTGCCGATGACACTATATTTACAGTAGTGGCCAAAAAATTAAGGCAGAGTCCAAAATATCAGAATTTTATTAGAAAAGTATGTGTTATTGTCACTTTCATGGTCAAAAGCTTTAAGAACCAAAGATATATATGTCATTTTCAAAGTTTTATTCAGGAAACAATATATGTGTCAATATTTGATAGGGTGTCCATGATTTTTCAGCACAGCCTGGATTCTTGTAGGCATACTGTTAACTAGCGTTTTACAGTATGCCGGAGTGATTTCATTGACCCATACATGCTTGAGTATGTCCTTTAAATCTGCTTCTGAAGTCGGACGGTGTGCTGCCACCTTTTTCTTCGTAAGATTCCAACAGTTTTCAATTACAATGAGATCCGCAGAGTTTGATGGCCAACTTGGTAGCAGTTCGATCTTGTCCACGAACCATTTTTTTGACTGTTTTTGCAGTGTGTCATGGTGCCGAGTCCTGCTGCAATATAGTTGTGCCAGAAACATTCATGTGTATTTTAACTTTACTATTCAGCACGGATATGTATTTTGCAGCATTTACTCTTTCACCTTTCTCAAAAATGTGCAGGCCACATCGTCCATTCGCCGAGATACCACCCCATACCATGACCGATGGTGGGTGTTTAACAGTCTTGATCGTGTACTTTGGATTTAGTCTCTCACCTGCTGGTCGACGGATGTAGTTGTAACCACTCCCACGTACTTGTTGAAATGTACTTTCATTTGTGAATATTACCCTCTCCCACCATTCAGCAGATTTGTCTTTCATCTTGCTACAGAACTGTATGCGGGCAGCAATTTGTTTCCTGGTCATCATAGGCTTCTTGGCAGGTCTTCTGGCCACGAGTTTGAATTCATCCACAAGCCATCGTCGGACAGTTCTGGCACTTATCTTTATTCCTCGATCATTAGCTAACTGAGCCACACTTTGAGATGAAGTATGTGGACTAGATGTAATAATGCTTTTGAGGAATCGGTCATCTCGTCCAGTAGTTATCCGTCTGCACCCACATTTCAAATGACGTGTACGGCCACCTGATTTCAGAACATTCTGAACTGCACACCTTGATATATGCAAATATTTTGCAATAGCACATTGCGAATATCCTTCAGCATGGAGTGTGACAACTTGTCCCTTTACAAAGTCATTAATATCGCACTTTCTACCCATCTTGATTGTATATTATACATGTAACTTTCAATCTTTTCCTAGTTGTAAAAATTCAAAACTTCATCCAAGAAACCTAGTGTAAGTAAACTAAAATGGATGCCAGACGCATGGTGTGATTAATCGCCATGCTGATTAAATAAGTAAGCATGTGTGACATCTCCACAGTACATTATTTAACAATAAATTGTAGAAAAAGATACCTGCCTTAATATTTTGGCCACTACTGTATATAGATAGAAAAATAGGTATTTCTTTTGGAGCTCTGTTAGCTCAGCAACTGCTTGAGCACTCGCAATACAGAGCAAATGCCTTTACTATGTCTAGGGGGGGCATCTCCAATCCTTCTGAAAAGCTAGCTCCTATGAGTTGTGCGATGATCTTTGTGCATTTCTTGCCAACTGGTTTGAAAATAAATTATAAACCAAATGAATTTGATGCAGACATGCGGCAATAATCTTTGGTTGATTTTGAGAACCCCTTTCAAGGGCATTGGAAAGGCAAAGTTAGGAAGGAACTGAAACCTGTCCCCAACAGCAGTGCTTGCTAGAGAGGGCAAGCTCCAGCTTGGTTGGTTCTTTATTTGTTTAGCATTTTCTTTTATATATCGCATTTGCTATGTCAAGGTGGTTTACATGTAACAACTTGAAGATACACTAAACAATTAAATGTAAACTGTATACAATTGTGGAGGGTATAGTATCATTTGGGTACAATGTGAATATAGAAAACTCCAGAAGTGATTGGATTACAAACACACATTCAGTGATGAGGGAGTAACATAGGGGGTATGTTTACTAAACAGCATTAAGGGAGCAAGTGTGCTGTTAACGCCTGTTATTGGCACCCTTATGCCCTTTAACACTGCGATACTGCTGCAGTAATGAGCGTTAAAGGCTCCTGCAGCGTTTCGGGAACAGGAGACAGAGAAAGGGCATTGACAGTGGGTGCTTCCTTTACGCCTGTTGCGCAATGGGTGTTAAAGCAATTTAACACTGGGAACCCTAACAACAAGTAAAACCTCGTGGATTTCAAGGAGAGAGACTATTTAAATGACTGCAATGTGATCTACACACAGGAGAACCCAAGACAGTGGTAGTAATGCTCCAATAGCAGTAACAGCATAGTGAAAGGCCACTATGTTGATGCTGCAAATGGGGCAAAGGAGGTACCATGTGGGTGATGCAGTGGGTGTTGCTGGTGCACAAGGATGACAAAGCAGCTGCACAGGGAGCACCGCTGTGATGGCTGGCATGATTTCACAGTTGCAGTACACTGACATGCTGCTGCTGTTGAAAAGGTCACGTGCAACCTGGGGTGTGCCAAGGGGCCCTGGTACTATAGGAAGATAGTCCGAATGGCTCCTAGCCCCGCTGGTGCCGAAGCCATCTCAGGAGGGACAGGCTAACAGTAGCAGTGGAAGTATCCCTAAAGGGGGCTGATGAAAGCAGCAGCCCGCAAAGGTACTGGGGTGCATGTCTTTGCCTCCCCTACAAGAGATGGAATTGGCGGTAGCCAGGGAGGGGGGAAGCACGACCAGCCATGTGTGTCGCTGCTACCCCAACTGGCCATGCCTCCCAGGTGCCTGCCTAATCTGCCCAGTTGACAGGCAGGCAATGCACCCCACCCCCACTGACATCATGGTGTCATGTCAGCATGCTGTGTGTGTGGTGGTGGAGGGTGCTGTGCACCCCCCCCTCCCCCAGCAGCATATGGAGGCTCTGATCTGGCCCTGTGTGTCATATATGATGCCACATTTGCCTACATCACCATAAGGACAAACAGTCCAGCCGCAGGAACTGTGCCGCAAGTGGTGATGCTACAACAGTGGCTGAATGTAGCACGATGCATGCCCACACCCCAGTAGAGGGGATCTGGAGTGGCAGGATGGGCACAGCTGCAATAGCAGGGATGCCACCTGCAGCACAGAACCAGTGTGTCTGCCATGATGGCAGAGGGGGATGGGGCGGCCAGCAGGCCGCCACCAATGACCATTGGCCCATGCCACCAGTCCACATAAGGGAGTAGATCGCCTGTGCCATTGATTGGGGTGCCCCCTACCCCCCACATAATGAGTGCATGTGTGAGGGACATATGGGTGCTACTGAAGGCCTACCCCGAAGTAGGAGAACAGGGAATGTCTGGAGCAAATGTCAACCCAGCAACCTTACCTGCACAATGAGAACATTACTACTCCCACCATGATACATCTGTCATGAAGTGCTACAAGGCATACGCAGCATTGGACAAACACATAGGAAGATAGTTCTTCAGGCAGGGACTATGAAGTGATGACAGACAGTTCAATACAAGAGATAGAATGGTACAATAGGGGGAGGAGACACCAGGGAAACAAGAGAGAAGGATCCAACAGCAGCCCCAAAGAGGTATGCCTTCTGCATGTATATAAGGTCAAAGAAAAAGATGATGACGTAAGGATAGAGGACGCTTGCACCAGGCATAAGGAGCAGCAAGGTGAAAGAAGGGAAGTCGGTGGATGGCAGCAGAAGAACAGGACGTAGAGAGGGGTAGGGTGAGGAACTATGAACCCCATGGCAAGGGTTGTAGGGATAGAGGCTAGATGAAAGGTGTGGAGGGGTAATACAGGGGATGCAGTTATAGTTTAGCCGAAGATGCTTGAGATGGATAAGTAAACATACAGGGAGTCAGTGAAACAATATCAGGGGTGATATAAGTGTATTGAGACTTGGGGGCGATGAGCCATTAAGCACAGCTCTGAAGTGATGGATGGGGAGAGAGATGACTCCAAAGGAGACCAGCCAGGAGTAGGAAGCAGGTGCAGGATAGATGGTACCTATAGTGTGGACACAAGTTTTAATCCTGTGTTCAGAGAGCAAGGTGCTCTGGGTGAACCAGGGACCCCACCAAATGTGCAAACCCAGTCATCTGATGCACCAGTGCATCCATGCCAGCAAGATCTGTCTTTAAGATGTGACATCATGGCCTGACCTTATGAGAAACACATACCAGGTATGGGGGACCATGGCCATTCAGCTTGTTCCACCATATCATGTGATGTGTGTATGTGCCAGTAGCATGGACTGTCCCTCTGAGTGGACATATCCCATGTGTTCCAATGAAATGTCAGTTCCATCAGCAGCATTGGCAACCAGTGCAGCATACAGAATGAACAATGTTTCCTTCTCACACCCATCAAACACACGTTGTAAGACAGGTATGGCCGAGGGCCTGCAGCGATCCCAGCAGACATAGGCAGGCCCATCTGCATGGCTGCATCCACCCTGACAATGCCCACATCTACCCCCCATGGGTTGATAAACCCATAAAGGGGCACTGTGGCTCAGCATACAAGGGTAGTGTGTATCACAGAGCAGGGTTGCAGGTTCAAGGCCTGGTTGTGGATCCGGTCTGACATGTCCCTGTGGTTAAACTTTACACCACCAGCAGGTGCAACCCATAATGACCCATGCAGCTAGGGACCACACACCCATCAACTACCCACACCTGAATGGTGTTGCAGGCTGATAACACCCGCTCTGTATGCCGGTGCTAACAACATGTGTTCATTGCAGAGCACACTAGGAGTGCCTGCACAATGAGCACATGTTAATGAATGCTTGAGCAGATGAGGATAAGGCAATGGCAGGCAGGAATGCCAACCAAATACCACTTTTTCAGATTGCTGTGAGGTGTAGGTGTTCATGTATGAGTGTCTCTTCAGAGTACTGTGGCCTTCTGCAATGCACAGTGGCTCGCATTGCATAAGCTGTCCCCAGCGTTTTATTTTGACATTTCCATGATGAGGGACAGAGGATTGTGGGTATGGCTTGAAAGTCATTGCTTACCCCAAGATGTGTATGCGTTGGAGGTGGGGTCAATAGCTGGGATATCACAGTCCCCGGCTGCCACGTGCATGGCTTGGGGTTCTACATCCTGTCATGGTGAGAGGGCACTTCCACTGTGACCAAGCTGTGGCCAAGCTGTGGCCATATCACGGCTACACCCTTGTGTATATTAATTGAAACAAACTGAAAAATAAGTGAAAACTGGAATTTCCATTGAAAATCTTATTAATAGCCACATATTAGTACATAATATGACCTCCTCTGTTTTTTTACCAGCATCTGGACACAATTTGGCATGAAGTCCTCTAATTTTGAGCAGTCTGCAATGATTTTTGGGTCCCTGTACCAGACTTGAATCAGAGCTTGAATACGCTTCTCCTTTGTTGTACAGTCCATTCCATGAAGGCGAAGTTTGCAAATGGACCACAGATTCTCTATTGGGCTTAAATCTGGAGAGTTTCCTGGCCAGTCCAGTACCTTTTATTTGCTTCTTTTGAAAACCTTTCACCAATTTTGATGTGTGGCATGGGGCAAGATCCTGCTGAAATATGCCAGATCCATCAGGAAATGTCTTCTCTAGCTCTGGAACAACTCTTCTTTGGAAAACATCGACATATAGTCGTGAACGCATCATTCTCTCGACTGGATGCAAGCTGCCGACTCCATAATACTGAAACACCCAAAGAATATCATCTTTTGGGGGTATTTCATGTTCTGGTTGATGTGGGAATCACAAATCTTTTCTCCAGGTGAACACCGAACATGTTGGCTTCTTTTGGCCCTGGACGAAGAAATTACTGTTATCACTATTACTTTTTCTCCAATCTTCTTTAGACCACTCTTTATTTCAGTCCACGTTTATAGCGCTACTCTTTCATAGCCTTTGTCAGAAGTTTTTTTTCAGAGGTCATTGTGCTTTTTGACCAACTTCCAAAAGTCACCTGCAAATTGTGGAAGAACTGACTGTTATACCTTTCTCTTCTAAATCTCTTTAAATGTGTCGCTTGTCTTCCGAGGGTCTTTTCTACTTTCCCTGAGAACATAGTTGTCATCTCTGGGTGTGGTTTTCCTCTTACGACCATAATTTCCCTTTTGTTTAGGCGAGATGAATTCTGTCTCCTTTTTAGATTTGATCACATGACTGACAGTTGCAAGACTGACACCAACTATACTAGCTATATCGCTGTAGGTCTTCCCTGTGTGTTTGTAAGGGTGACTATCTTTGTGCGTTTTCTGGATGTCGTGTCTATCATGCACAATGGTTGGATAACAACTAAGAATACACTCGAAAGAAAATCTGATGCAATGTTGGCTGATATTATAGTCGCATACACAATAAGTCATTCCTACGTTATCACGTCATCTATTATGTCATTTAACCCATAAACCCACAAATAATGATGATCAACACAGTTGATTAAAAAAAGATCAAAATTAAATGCATATAAAATCACGTAGGTTGAAAAGATTTAAAAATCTGGTTTGTTTCGATTAATTGCACAAGGGTAGTAGGTAGCCACATAGAGATATATATAGATAGGCTGCAGTGATGTGAGTGTTCCTTCTTTCAGTGGGAGCACAATAACTGAGCTGAATGCTGGCTGTGCATGTTGCTTGGCCCACGACAGGGTGGCCATGGTCGCTCTGTGCACATGCAGTGTGTTTGTGCATGGCTGAGACTGCCCTGTGGTGGGCCTCAGATACAGACCTACTGTGCCTGCTGCAATGTTAGCGCAAGATGGTTAGGACAGCAGCAGTTCTTAGCATGCCCACTATGGTCCATGCAGGCCTGGACAAACACCATTGCATTCTGCTTCAATGGCAACAGCTGCGGCAACCCTGCATACTGACATGAGATGTTCTAGGAGCGTCCCAGGCCAACAGGGGCAAGGCAAAGATGTGACAGGAAGTTCCAGCATACTGCAGTTGCAAGACACCTGTGTTTCTGCACATCACCCACTACAGACATAACATGCCACACACTAGCAGTGACCTTGATCTGCAGCAGGATAAGCAGAAGCCATCTCTAACAGGGCAAGCTCTGGGGGACCCCCCCCCCCCCTGCTGCACCTTCAGGTCGACCACTGGAAGCAGTCAGTAGCACAGGAAGCAGTCAGTAGCACAGTTTGCAGCTGTTATGTGCTCGTAGCAAGCAGTGCGTATCAGTGAGCTTATGTGCTGGATCACTACATTCCCCAGTTGTTGCTCAGCTGCAGAATGCTGTTCTGCATGTGCAGTGCATCATGGGTAATGGGGGGCTAACCTATCCCGCCACACACAGCAGACATTGCAGGCAGGGATCTATAGTCTCGCCGATTACAGCCATTGCTGTGCAGAATGGTATAGAGGTGTAGCCTAATGGTTAGGGCACTGTCTCCAACTGTAAGGGTCATGTGTTCAGTTCCCTTTGTCACTGTGTATTGCTCAGTTTTTCATGCCTGGGACAGTCCGGGTGCTGCTGTGACTGGCTGTCACACATTTTGTGCTTTAAGTGTTTAGACCACACTTTGGATATGCAGACATGCTATTCGCCATCCTGTCCTTATGTGCAGATGCCTTTATTGCCTATGCAGAGGCCCATTGCAGGGAGTCAGACATGTCTGCCACCTGACTGGAGGCATAGCCTAATGGTGAGGACACAGGCTTAGGAGCCATGATACGAGGATTCAATACCCACTGCCTCTCCTTGTGTGACTGGTTTTATGGTTTAACTGCAGCTTTTCATGTATGGCACAGCCTTCAGAGGATATCCACAACCCTTTTGACCTTGGCCTGGTCATGTAACACTCCACTGCCTCAGCAGACTGCAGGTTCACACAGCCCCTGTTGTTCACCACACATTACCAAAGTTGGGGTACAGGGTACCCTGCTTTGACTGCACTGATACAGCAGTATGTGAACATGTAGTGACCTAGTATGGCATTTACAGTGTACACAAGGTTGATCAGTTCCAGTATCCTGTTTCCCACACCGGCCAATCCAGATCACAGGTACCTGCAGTTTCCCAAACACACACATGTTACACAATGCCTGTATCAGGGCAAGCAGTGGATTTCCCAGATACCCTTTAATGATGGTTTATGGACCTTGCCTCCAGGAACTGGTCCAGAACTTCTTTACACCCAGCTACACTACATCCTCCGGTACCGGCTTTCAGAGTCTGGTTACATGGTGAGTGTGGAATTATTGATTCTTATCAGTCTTACACTGCAGCTTCATTGCATGTCCCCTAGTCTTTCTGCTTTTGGATGGCATGAACAATCGATGTATGTTTAGACGCTCCACTCCATTCATTCATTTCTAATAGAGGGTACATCCATCTGTCCATCATGACTGACTGTACTGCTTTGGCCATCATATCGAAAGCATTACATGCGTAGACATCCTACCCTTCAGATGGCCATCTGCAGGGCTCAACTAATGTTCTTATGTATCCCATTTGTCCAGTTGTTGTAGGCACATTTTTCTGGAAGGATGTATGGTGGTTGAGTGGCCTCCATAGGTGTGTAACCAACATGTATGGTATCAGGTCTTCCATGTAGCACTTGCATACCTGTCTCCTACACACTACACCTGCATTCATGATGGCAATTCAGGGCCATCAAGGTTGCTGGGCCATCGAGGTCGCTAGCCCATCTCAGCCTCTCATCTACCACCATCCCTTAGTCAGCCCATCCATCAGCCTCTGCCGGCTATGTGCAGTCATCTATTATCCTGCAAGCTGCTACACCGTGGCCACACAAGTACTCTTTTCTGCATGTCTCTCCTGTGCCTGATCTGCACATCACTACTCCTGCTCCGCATATCACTACTCCTGCTCCATCCTCCGGTTGCTGCATATATTGTGTCGCTTTGGGATCCACAGGGGGACATATCATCGACATTCTCTGCCATTCGCTGCCATTGCAGCATTTTCCATTGCCGCACACCAGTGCTTCGCTACAGCTGCCTCCCACATGTGCATCCTACTTATTGATTGCCCTGTGTGGTGCCCACGGATATTTCAGGCTCGTCAGCTCCCACTTGTCTTTCCATCCCTCCCCTTTACATTGCTCTCCATGTTGGTGGTGCTCCCTTTTCTAGCGTTAAGGTGAATGCCTAGCACCTTAATGCCCAATGTCCTGTTAGCACACAGAGAGCCTCTTATCGCTGCCATTAATGCTCGATAACGCCTGCACCCTTAGCGCCCTTTAGTAAACGCACCCCATAGTGTTGGCTATGTTGTTACTTAACTCGTGAGCATAAGTTAAGTATTTAATTCCATCTGAATGGTCCTCTTACTGGGCATAGAGTTTTGTTCAACTCATTGATGGGTAGGTATATGGAGATGGTTTTGACAAGGTTTTTGGGGTATAAAGTCTTTTTACTATATTTTTTATTGAAGTGTTCACTGAAGAGTTTTTATGTCTTTTCAGAATTGTGTGACATCGTCTGTACTTCTAAGTTTTGTAGGAAGGCTATTCCATAAGTCTGATGCATATAGTGACAAGACTCGGGAACACGTTTGGTTGAATTTTAACTTGTCAGGAGGTACGCTTAACTTGTGTTTGATTACATGCTCTTCTGATTCTGTTTTCCTGTTTTTTTTTCAAGGATAGTTTGTAAGTACTCAGCAGATATATTGTGTAAGGTTTTGGATATGGTTAAGAATACTTTGTATTTAACTCGGGATAGTAGAGGTAGCCAGTGTAGCTGGGGTGATATGTTCTGTTCTGGAGGCACCATTCAAGACTCTTGCTGCTGTATGTTGGGCCATTTGACGTGGGTGTAGTATATTTTTAGGGATGCCCTGGTAAATGATAAAACAGAAGTTCAAGTGTGGAGAGATCATTGCCTGGAATACCGTTCCGAAGCGATTTTGATCGATCAACAGGCGTAGTTGTTGAAGGATTTGGATACAGAGAATAGGGGTTACCTAGGAATAGGGGGTGTGTCGGCACTCAATCTGTACTCCCTCTTGGTGCTGCCCTATCACATTTCTCATTATGCCTCCCTCTGTACAAGACCACAGACTTTTCTCTGAACTACTTTGAGAATTTCTTTTCTCTCACCAACTCTTTCCCCTGCTTCCAACACATATCTATAAACACACACATGCACACTTAACTTATCAGATCCAAGAACAACTCTCTTCTTGTAAGATCTTGATTCCAAAGCAAGTTTTGCCTCACAAAAATACTGTCTAGTAGCAGAGGAATGTTTGGTGCTGGTCTTTGCTTCTGTGCAAGGCTCACTTTTAGCTAGAGACTATGATGGCAAGTCTCGAAGGGACATCTAGTCAGCCCACTTTCTTTCCATTATAATACCATAGTGCCTACTTCATCTCTGACATTTCCTCATGTTTGTACCTAAGGAATGTGCGTTACCTCCTGAAAGCTAGTCAAAAAATATAATTACTGCAGTGAAAAAGGCATCCCTTTGGAACTGCCTTCCCTCCCACATTCAGCTGGAACCTCCCTCCCCAAATTTAAATCCATTGTGAAAAAAAAACATTTTTGAGCAGATGTTTGGCCTGACCATCCCCTAGGCTGCAGCCTTATTTTTATTTGCTGACCCTTTATTTCCATTCATTTGAGTTGATTAACATGGCCGCCATATTTCTTTAACCTTCACTTCTTCCCAATTAAGGATCATCTGTGATTATCCCATTCTTTCCTGAATTCTGTTCTGGTTTTGCCTCCACCACCTCCACTGGGAGGTTGCTCAAAGCATCTACCACCCTTTCTGTGAAAGTCATTCCATCTCCTACCACAACTCTTGTTCTGTAACTTCTTGTGCATTGCACTCCTCTCCTCTTGGATCCTGAAGTCTCATTTCATAGGTTTTTGGGCAGACTGAACCAATCTGGTGGCCCTTCTCTGGATAACCTCTACTCTTTCTTTCTATATCCTATTGGTGGCACAGATTTCAGATAAGGCCTCACCCAGTATTTGCACAGCATTTTTACCTATATGTTTTTACTGGTTATCTCTCTCCCAGCAGTGCACCCTCTGAGGTCTCTTTCCTGTTGATTTACATTCATATCTCACATGCGCTCCCCCCCCCCCCATCTATTGCTTCCTTGAATTTCTGCTACCATCATCCTTCCTCTTAGGTATAAAACACCTGAAGGCTGCTACCATTATGTGGGAGCTTGATGTGTATTTCTGCAGTATCTGAAAACTCACTGTTCATTGCACTAAGGAGAACAGCCACCAGGAAAAATCTACTTTATAATCAAGAGGAAAGCAAACTGAAGCATAGGGGCCAATCACAAACATTTTAATCAAGAGTTTAAAAAGAAAACCATTTCAACAATAAGCATGGGTAGTAGTGGGAGGTCTTGAGAGAGATGCTACAGCAGTTCAAGGCTATTACTCAAGCTCCATGTTGATGGAGAGGCTCAACCCCTCCATTCTTGTACAATGATAATTTAATTTAAAATGTAAAAAACACCTTCATGGGCAGCACCCTTAGCATTTTTGGAAAAGGCTGTGGGCAAGTGGTCCAATCAGATGAAATAACTAGACGAAGGATTGTGGTGCGCCTTCTGTCATGACCACTGTTCCCTCTAAGCTGTGCGCGTGTGCGCGCGCACACACCTCGCCGAGCGAGCGCACATACTTTACAACAGAGCGCACAAAAATTACGGCTCTGATTCTGATAGAAAACAGCACAGACGTCTTAAAAGTTATAAGTTATGATTGTAATTACTAGAAATTTCCCGCTTCATTTAGTAATCGTCTATTTTCATTTAATTTGATTAAAATCAATGTGGTGTACATAGTGTATTCTGACATGTAGTCAAATTTTAAAGTATATAACTCCGAGTGTCGTTATGTGGCGCACAAAAATTTAACCTTCCTTCAAAAGCTGCACACAGCTGATATTTTATGCGCACACAGCCTACAGAAAATTAGAGGGAACATTGGTCATGACCAGGTCTAGATTTCCACACCAGCTTGGTTGGCCTGTATCTACAACAGCAACATTCTGGGAGTGAAAAATGTCATGGCAGATCCAAGGCTACGACATAGCATCTTAATGACTCAGCTGTTATCATGGGCTTCTACCCTGGGCCACGTCCACCGTTCCCAGGAAAGGGAATAGCTGGGGCAGGGGCAGTAGCACTGATAGTATCTAGGAGGCTTATATTCTGCCAGTGCCGCTATGCTCCTGTAACCCCTCTTCTCAAGACACTTCACTGGCTCCCTATCAATTTCCGCATCCTGTTCAAACTTCTCCTACCTACCTACACGTGCAGTCATTCTACAGCTTCTCACTACCTTTCCTTTCTTATCTCACTGTACACTTCTCCTTGGAAACTCAGCTCCTCTGAATATCCCTTTTATCTGTGCCCTTCTCTGCCATTACCAAGCCCAGACTTTGTTCATTCCATCTTGCTGCTCTATATGCCTGGAACAAACTACCTGAGATGGTGCATTGGGCTCTTTCTCTGGCCCTGTTCAACTCCAGGCTAAAAACCCACCTCTTTTGAGGCTGCTTTTGGATCCTGATGCTCCTCATTCTCTCGTTCATTACTTATGTGTATCTTACTATACTCTAGTCCCCAGTTCTGCAATGTTTTCATCTTGATTAGATAGTCCCTGTTCATCAGAGCTTGCAATATCTTACATCTATATGTACAGTGCTGCATATGCCTTGTAGCGCTATACAAATGATTAATAGTAGAAGAAAAAAATAATTTCAATGCTGCTTGTGGCACGAGGTCACTAAACCTAGCAAGCTCCTCTGCAGACTCCTGGAGCACATTTCCGAATACTGCAGGTTTTTATAATTCTAGAACAGATTTTTTTTTCTTCTATCGGGTATATCGACATGCAGAAAATGTCTTAAACTGTTCTTGCTCATAACTATCCTTCGGCAGCTTCCTCTACTATAGGATCCTCTACAGAACACTACATGTATCATTTAAAAATCATATTAATATACCACATCCCCCTCCCTTGTAAGGTGTAACTGCAGGCACGCGTGTAGTAAGTGCTCTATCAGTAGCCCTCTTCCGTAGGATAAACTGTGCCCCAAGAGTAGATACAGTTGTTTCTTCTGTATTTCATCGCATGGGCTCTCTTGCAGGCTATCTACCTCTGTCTCCTTTCCTCCTCTCCATTGTTCTTGCTCTCTCACGCCTTCTGTTGCGGTAACTCGTCCTGAGCCTCCCCATGAGGGATGCCTGCACCTACGGCATGTAAGATGCCAGGGAGAATGTGCAAGCTTGCCTTGGCTCTTTAAGGGGTAGCTGGTTCTAACAAGCAAGTCCAGCTGGGCATGGCAACTGGCAGCAGAGTGGCAGAAATATTACTTTCAGGCAAAGTAAAAAGCTCCCTGATTGGCTGGTGCTCTGCTAGCAGAGGGTATATCACTACAGATATGATGATGGCTTGGTTTAGATCAGATCAGACAAGCCAGAGGGTGAAATCTGACATTTAGTCTGCAGAATTTAATTCCAGACAGCGGGGAAAAAAGAACGCAGAATAACTGTCTGAGCTTCTTTCGAGGAAGCTTTTCAGACTAGCACCTAAAAAAAAAAAAGGAAAAGTGCAGTTCTATCCATAATGAAATGATACTGTTAGATTTCAGTGTTACACAGAAGGGCTTGCAATCAGTCATGCAGCCTGCTGACCCCCAGTCCTTGGGCTCAGAGGTGCAAAGCAAACATGACCGCCTGCGACAGCCCAGGCAGATGACTCCCACCGATGTATTATTAACCTATTCCTGGCTCCACTCCCACCCTCCATCCAAGCCCAGCCAGGGCAAAAAGCTTCATGGTCGTAGGTGGGGCATTGCCAGGCAAGGTGGACAGCAGATCAACAGACAGAAACTACAGCCCTGCTTCTGATACTACAACCCTACAGGAGAATTTTTATTTGGTGCCCTCTCTAAGAACTGTCAATCAGTTTCCTACAAAACATATTGCTTGCCCTTTCCCCCCACCATCTCTCTCTCTGCTTTTAATGAGAAGCACGGCAAAGCAAATATCATACGTAGTTCATGATGTTTGTGTTTTTGTCATATATGTGAGCAGATCTGTATATATGTAATTTATCTATATGAATGATATGTCATACCTACATTCATATATGCGTGTATTAAATACACATAGCATTAATACATAGAATTAATAAAATAGAAATATAGATGCCAATGTATATTGAAGTCATAGCCAAATTGTTACCAAGCCAGCAAGCCTAGAAAGAAAGTCGTTGCTGCAGCAGAAGACAGCAAGAAACAGGTGATTTTTTAAAGTGCAGAAACTTGACTGCTCCGTGGTCAATCACCCTGATGGTCAATCATTAATCTCTATCCACAGCTATCGGACATGGATCAGATAAGATCGGATCGGCTTGGAAAACTGCAGAGACCACTTTCTCCCTGCTGACAGGTTTCTAGGACTCACCTCCACCGACGGAAGTCAAGGTTAAGCAGAGCAGGAGGAGCGCCAGCGTCCAGAGCCGAAGATCCATGTCGGCGGCGCCGGGGAGGGAGAGCGCTGCGCGCGTGCAGAAGGCGAGCTGCGAGCGTTCGTCGGTCTCCAAGGCGCGCTCCTTGCGCAGGGGGGACTCGCCTCTGCCGGGAGGAGCTGCAGGCACTGCTCTCCCTCTGCCCGTGGCCTGCGTTTTGTATTGGAGCCGACCCCAGCTGGTCATGTGGTCAGCCGAGTGGTGGTAAGAGGGGTCCTCCCCCGCTCGCTCCCTCTTAGCACTCGCTCCACGATTTCAGTGGAGGGATCGGGGGGTTGGTGCAACAAAGCGGTTGCCTTTGACAAATACCTCGCCTTACAATACGGCTTGGATCGCTGCCAGGAAGGTTTCCAGCTATTTGGATCCAAACACAGGAAAGTTTACCTCCGCCCCCCTCCACCAACACTGCCACCGAACATGTTAACCGTTTCCCTGCCTCGTTTCCTCAACAGCTGTCAGGAAACTTTGGGAGCTGAGTGAGGATCCTCTCCCTGCCCATCTCTGGCTAACGTCTGATCTGCTACTCTAGGGAGGCAATTACAAAAGCTCTTAGGGGACTTTCTGTCTCTCCATCAGATCCAGTGGTACTACTACTCTGTATGATGCCCAACACTTCACACCCTGATGCTTCAGAAGGTGGTAATAATCGCTGACTTTAATAAAACAGTGTGTGGTTGTTTATCAGTATATTAGGCAGTTTACTGTGGAGGTGTTTCCCTAGCAAACTCTCATACCAACAGGGTACACTAGTATGTGACTTAAGATATGGCACTAATATCAGGTGGTGGATTGACTCCTCAGCTTTTACAGGGCAGCTACCTTGGAAGAGACCCTCTACCCCCTCACACAAACAGAATTGTCATGCAGAACTAAAACAACCGTTCACAGAACCCATGCCAGTATATAGCTGCTATATGGTGCCTTGTAGGATACACATTCCTAGATATTTTTGCACATTCTGTTGTCTAAAAAATACAAGTGAAAACGCATTAAAGTAGGAGTTTGTTTCACTGATCTGCACAAAAAGTAATTCATAAAAAAACTAAAAAGAACTTCACATGCTTTGTCATAGCAATCCCAGAATTAGCTCCATTTCCAAACATTCCCTTAACAAGGCCCATAAAAGGTTAAACAGAAGCCATGCCTGTGTTTGATCACAGCAGATGAGCTGATTCAGGTAGACCTATATGAAAAATCATGTATGAAAGAAATTCAGGGCTGGTGGAAGAGTATTATACACCTTAGGCAAACCTTCAGCCTTGTGCCCTCCCCCAACCTGCAGTTTTGATTATTAAATTCAACAATAGTGATCAACCCAAAACCACCCACCCTCCAAGAAGAACCCTGTAAAAATGCACATGTGAAAAACATAGAGGTCATTTTAGAAGCATGTACAGGTGGAAACGGTGGCATTTAGCTGTGTGGATTGAATATGTGTGCACATGTTTGATTTTAGAAAGTCACCGCTTCCACATGTAAATGGCCAGGACGCACAGATTTTCAAGTGAGCGTTTTTTGGACAAGGTTTGGATAGGCCAAAATGATTTTATAGTGGGAATATATATATATATTACTTTAAGAAATTTCTGTGTCACTTTTTGCACCTTCTCCCAGGCATGAGCAAATGCCAACTACGTGCTTGTTTGAACCTGGAGTCTCCATCAGTGTATCAGGGGCAATAGTGCAAAGCTCTGTGGTGTCTACCAATAGCTAAAAAATCTCAGAGGAAAGAGTATGTTCATGCTTACCCTCTTCTATATACAGGTTTTTAAAATCCATTAAATGCACACCCAGACGTCAGCAAACAGATTGCCATGTTGCAAACATGCATAAAAGCTCTAAATGATACCGCCCATTTTCTGCATGTGTAGGTTTATAGAATTTTGACATGCTAAGAAATACACTTATATTTATCTACCAGCATCCATACAGGTATTTTACAAAAGGCAGTGTCCTATTGTGCATTGGGAACCGGTTAAAAGATAGAAAATAGAGATTAGGGCTAAATGGTCCATTTTATTAATGCAGAAAGGAAAAGTGGAGTACCCTATGGATTGGTGCCAAGTTCATTGCATTTTTTTTTTAATTATTTCAGATTTTATAATGACATACAAACAAAAGCAAAACCAACAACGACAACTCAAGAGAACAATTACAGCAATGTAGACCAATCCACCCCCCACCCTCCCTGGTTCTCTGGGAGTTAGGTGTCTGAGTCCCACACCAGTCACTAGAGTTACCGACAACTCGGCGAGACGGCCATTAGGGGCTAGTCCAACCACTGCTACCTCCTCCCGCTAGGCGACTTGTGATCGGGCAACATATTGATCCAATAGAGACCATCTTCTAAAATTTAACTCCACTTTATCAGGGTGATGAAGTTTACTATATATTTCTCAAATTTAGAATATTGGCACACCAGGTTCCACCATCGCTCCAGACTCAAGATTCTGAAAAGATTTCCAATTCACTAAAATCATCTTGATAGCGATAGCCATCATAAAATTTAATAAAAAACTTTCCTCACACCCTCTGCCAGGGTACGCCTCTAAGGCTCTCAAAAGGACCATGCTCCTCGTTAACTCAACTGACAGATTCAAATTTTTCTTAATTTTGCCCCAAACTTGCTTCCAAAAGCACTGGACTAGAGGAAAATCAAAAAACATATGTGAAAAGGTGCCGGCCTGATTCTGACAGGACCAACACATGCCCGTGGCTCCCTTGTCCCACTTGGCTAATCTTGCCGGAGTGATAAAAGCCCTGTGCAAAAAGAAATATAAAGATTGCATAATCGCAGCCGACCTTGAAGTTCTTGTTATAGGACCCCATGATATTTTCCAGGAGCAATGGGGCACCTGACAAGAGAGGTCAGACTCCCAAACCCTAGTCAGCCCCAGCAGCCAATGGGAGGCGTAATCCCTAAATAAGGCATATAGCTTAGAGATAACTCCCTTCTGCCCAGTTATGTCCTTAATCCCTTTAATTAACGCACCCTCCGATGCCAACTCTGTTAACTTTATGTTGGATGCTGTGATGCAATGCTTAAGTTGGACCAATTTAAAGTAGCTGGCTTCTGGCAAAGAGAACTCCTGCTTTAACGAGGCAAAATCTTTCCTTCCATTCACACCTACTAATTGTCCAAGCGTCCAGACACCACACTCTTGCCATTTTTTCCATGCAAACATTTGTCCCCTGATTCTAAACTGTGGGTTCCACCATAATGGGATCTGTCTAGAGGGGGGATTGTCCTTGGCTACCAAGCGTGCGAGCGTTAGATAGGTGTCCTGTGTAGCCCTGATAGCATTGTCAACATTTGCCCAGTCCGGATACTTTGGGCCAGGGGCTATGGGGCAGCTGCACGTGCCTCAATCTCTAATCATGTGGGCCGCTGGTCAAGACCAAGTTCATTGCATTTTAACATATTTATAAATGACCTGTAAATGGGAACAATGAATGAGGTGATCAAATTTGCAGTCAACACAAAATTATTCAAAGTTGTTAAATCGCAAGAGGTTTGTACAAAATTGCAAGAGTACTTTGAGAAATTTGAAGACTGGGCATCCAAATGGAAAATGAAATTTAGTAAGAACAAGTGCATAAGTGCACATGTTTGCAGTTGTTCTTACTAAATTTCATTTTCCATTTGGATGCCCAGTCTTCAAATTTCTCAAAGTACTCTTGCAATTTTGTACAAACCTCTTGCGATAACTGGACATAAGGGATTAAGTTAACAGAGTTGGATGACAATTCAAACTATAGCTACACAATATAAGGCACCACATTAGAAGTCACAATCTAGGAAAAAGATCTAGGCATCAACGTGAATAACACATTGAAATCCTCTCCTCAGTATGCAATGACAGTCAAGAAACCTAATAGAATGCTAGGAATTCTAAGTAAAGGAATGGAGAATAAAACAAAGGGGTATGTTTACTAAACCGTCTTAACATCGTAGCGGTGGTATTATCGCGTGATAAGTGACATTATTGCGCAATAATGCAGTGGTGGCGTTAAGGCACACTAACGCTGTGAAATTTGGGTCTGAAGGGTGGAGTAAGGCTTCCCAGAAGGTGGAGAGAAGGGGTCAATGGGTGGAGAGTGGGAGGGGAGAGGTTCCAGGCACACTAATGCTGTGAAATCCGGGTCTGAACACTAACACCAGTGAAACCCTCGCGTTAAGGCACATTTGCAGGAAAGAGAAACCATTTCAGTCAGCAATGTGCAGCAAAGGCAAGGGAAACCCAGAAAAGTGATAGTTGTGATACATGTGCAGGAACCTAAAAGGCAAATAAACATATAAAAGGACCAGAACCACATTTGACATCCCAATAACCAAGCTGGCCAAAAGTGATATTAATGATTAACATAAAACAACACCACTGACAAAGCCCAAAAACTAAGATATCATGTTTGGAAGGGTCTATTCTCTGTCCCACTACAAAAGTGAATGATCCCACATTGAAATAGCGCTGATCAGGGTTTCTGTCATTTAGATTGGGCAGGTTTGTTATGGCATGCACATGTGCAGCAACAGCAGAGTGGGCACTTAGGAAACGGCAACTGTACTGATGCTGTAAATGGGATACAGGGGGCTGCAGGCGACACATGCTGTGGTCCAGCTGGTGCAAGGTGCGGACTAGGCAGATGCCTAGGTGGCACATAGGAATGCCAAAACTGTAAAGCAGCAAGACAGCAACTGATGAGGGCCCAACATGGGAACGAGTGTGTGTCCCACAGTGTCATGGGGATATTACCCAGTAGGTACCCCCAAGGGCACATAACATTGGCAGGTGGTGCTGGGGGAAAGCACACATGTCCATGTAGGCACCCCTACCCGAGAACCCACACCATAGGCAGCTGCCTACCGGCACACTGTATGGCCTGGGACTGCGCACCACCAGCATAATGGCATAGCAGCATGCTGGCAGAGGGGTGCTGGTGGCGGAGGGGGCAGTGGCATCTGCTCACAGCAGACCATGGCCTAGCCCTGTTAAGTGGGTGCCCTACAATGCAACAGACAGGGTCTGTCTGACGAACAATCATGGTATCCCCAGGGAATGAACTGTCCGTGTGGTGCAGTACACACAGCCAGTGTGTTCAGGAGCAGAAGGTCACAAGTTCAAGTCCCAGCTGTGGCTCCTACCAACCCTTTCCCATATTTTACCCAGTACTAAACCGTGGTAATAAAGACGGAACCTTCATTGCATCTAAAATAAACATGCCTGAAACGCCTATATTTTACCATACAGAGCACAGACACCATAAACATGAATCCCTAGAGCAGAGTTTCCCAACTGCAGTCCTGGAGGGCCAAACACCATTCAGGTTTCATGCTGTCCTTAATAAATATGCCTGTGCTGCATTAGTATGTGCCGCCCCATTGTATGCAAATGTATCTCATGCATATTCATTAGGGATAGCATGAAAACCTGAACAGTGTTTGGCCCACCAGGACCGGAGTTGGGAACCTCTGCCCTAGAGCAGCGGCCAATAGGGGCATAAACACCCACACCCACAGGCTCCACTATCCAAAGCCTCATGGAGAGTCAGGCTGTTGGGCCCTGCGTGCAGCAGCATCTCCCAATACTAGCACTTGCATACCTTAGCAATGTCGCCCTAAACTTGGGACTAGGTTACACATATATATAAAGGTTGCTATGACTAATGGCAGATAACAATGCCTACGTTAAGCACATTTTGCTGACAGAGCTGCATCATAGCAACCTTTCTGATATCTGTGGAGTGTGTTTCAGTTTTGGTTTCTGACAATATTTACCCCCCCGGGGAGTGACCCCAATAGTATTGCATACCATAGCCATGCCTGCACTATGCCCAGGACTGATGTGGTGGCCAGGGCTGCCAAAAGCCTCTATATTTGCACAATGCTGGCATAAGTGTGGGAGTGTGTGTCTGTCTATCCAGTGTGTTGTGGCTACCTACACCTTACTCAGCCCACACTGCTTGCACTGTTTCCAGTGTTAGCCTGCCAATGTGCATAATGAGGAGCAAGGTACTGTGGGTATGGCCCAGGGTGGCCTGGGCAGGATGCATCTGCACAGGGCATAGGGCAATGGCTGGGACATTGTAGTGCCCGGCCACCACCTGCATGGACAGGGTGGCTACAGCATGCCCTGCTGGGAGGTCACTCTCACCCTGACTGAGCAGTGACCACAGCACGGCTAGGTTCCCCCATAGTGCTATATAGTATTTTTCTCAAGTGATATTTATGGGTTCTTTTTTTCTGGGGCCCAATCACTGATTTATCTGCTTGGTGTGTGTGCTCACATCCCCTCCAGGAACATGCAGTATGGACTAGCTAGCAGACTGTCTGCAGTTAGTATGTGTATGGCTGGAACGCCATGCAGGGTGCAGCAGCTGGAGACTCACTGTGCTTGTTGCTGGAGAATGTCAGATAGTGGTGGGGGGAAGTTGAGCATTTCCAGGCCTACTGTCTGTCTGCCATTGCCTTATGGATGCATACAGATCTGCACTGACTGCCCTGTAGGGTGCCTGTTCCCCAGCAGGACTGGGGGTTGATGGTCCCCTCTACTGCCACTATTGCAGGGATGTAGAATGTGGAGATCCTGTCCCCCACCCTGAGCCCCAGAGGGTGGGTTGGGTGGTGCTACATAATCCACCTATGTGTCCAAACACCCCCTTCATTTAAATCATGTGACCATGGCACCCACACAAGATATGCACTATTCTGTGTGCATCATGGTTCACAAGGGCTAGATGTGACTGGGAAATATGGATGGACACAGGTATATCCTAGGTGTGTCTGTAAGGACTACCTATCACACACTGGCACTGATGGCGACCTGCAGTATAGCCTATCTCAGCTAAGCCAGGTGCTGCGGACCTGGTGCTGGGCGCCCCACCTCGCCCTCAGGGTGAGCACTGTACCCCCACAATGTGACGGTCTGTAGCTACTCTGTGCCAGTAACACACACAGTCAGTTCCCCCTATCAAGCCGAGGTGCTGTGGGGGGGGGGGGGACATACCCCATCTTGTGATCATCTATAGACTGCTGATCTGCATGTGCAGTGCATCATGGGTACGGGTGGGTTAACCCTATCCTGGTAACCACAGCAGACAGTTTTGTGTGGTGACCTGCAGTCCTTCAGTAGCCAGCCAGGGGTTTGTTAGTAGCTATAGAGACGTAGCCCGCTGGTTACTTCACTGACTGTGGAGGCAGAGATTATGGGTTTGATCCCACAGTGGTGGTGTTTGATAGGGCTGTCTGAGGCATTTCCTTTTTTAATTTAAATTAGTGCTGCCAGCAAAAGCACCCTCACAGTGCTGTAACCTTAAGGTGCCTCATAAGGCGCCTTATAAGGCGCCCTATAGGGAACATTATAAGGTGCCTTGGCAGACAGTGCACTTTATAATATGCCCTCTGGAGTGCCTTATAGGGCACCTTATGAGACACCTTAGGTTACGGCACTGTGAGGCTGTGTTTGCTGGCAGCACTAATTTAAATTTAAAAAGAAAATGCCTCAGACAGCACTGATTTAAAGTAAAGGGTAATGCCTCAGACAGCCTTACTCATTAAGCCCACTGGGGGATGGAACTCATGACCCCTGTTTCATCAGTTATTGTATTAACCAGTGTGCTACACCTCTATTGCTGCGATTGCAGGTCAGCATGCGAAGTTAAGGTTAGCGCGCGGTAATGTGCGCGGCTCCCTCTATCACGCGATAATGGACATGGCACACTTTATCGCATGATAACCCACAATTGCTACCTTAAGACCTAAACGCCCATTCCTTATATGGTATCCTTCACATTATCGCTGCAACTAGCGCCGGGAACATTAAGACGGTTTAGTAAACATACCCCTGTGAGTATTACATGCAGTTCTGGTCACCACATCTAAAAAAAGATATAAAAGAATAGGAAAATATAGAGAAGAGTGACCAAAAAAATAAAGGGGATGGAAGGATACCCCTATGAAGAAAGGCTTAAAAGATTAAGGCTCTTCAGCTTGGAGAAAGACAGCTGAGAGGAGATATGATAAAGGTCTATAAAATCATGAATGGAGTGGAACGAGTAAACGTGAATTGGTTGTAAAGTACAAAGACTAGGGGACATGGAATGAAGCTACAAAGTAGTGCATTTAAGAGCATCTTTATTAGTGATATAGCGGAAGGGCTGTCAGGTAAGGTTTGCCTCTTTGCGGATGATACCAAAATATGCAAGAGAGTAGACACCCAGGAAGGTGTAGATAACATGAGGAGGGATCTAGCTAAGCTTGAAGAATGGTCTAGAATTTGGCAGCTGGGATTTAATGTTAAAAAATGCAAGGTCATGCATTTGGAGTGCAGCAATCCAAGGGAGCAATATAGTATAGGGGGTGAAGTACTTTTGTCCACTAAAGGAGAGCGGGACCTCAGTGTGATTGTGTCTGATGATCTTAAAGTAGCTAAACAAGTAGAAAAGGCAACAGCAAAAGCTAGAAGGATGCTTGGGTGCATACGGAGAGGAATGGCCAGCAGAAGAAAGGAGGTGATAGTGACTCTGTATAAGTCTTTGGTGCAACCTCATTTGGAGCATTGTGTGCAATTCTGGAGACCACACCTTCAAAATGATGTGAACAGGATGGAGTCGGTGCAGAGGGTGGCTACTAAAATGATTAGTGGTCTTCATTATAAAGCATATGAGGACAGACTTAAGGATCTTAATATGTACACCTTAGAGGAAAGGCGGGATAGAGGTGATATGAGTGAGATGTTTAAATACCTCTGTGGCATAAATGCACAGGAGGAGAGCCTCTTTCGATTGAAAGCAAGCTCTGCTACAAGGGGACATGGGATAAGGGTTAAAGGGGATAGATTCAGGAGTGATATGCAGAAATATTTCTTTACGGAAAGAGTGGTGGATCTGTGCAATAGTCTCCCAGTGGAGATGGTAGAGGTGAGGACGGTATCTGAATTCAAAAAAGCATGGGACAAACACAGAGGATCTCTAAAGGAAAAAAGGGGACTGTTGTAGTGCTTGATATGGAAGATTAGATAGGCCATGTGGTCTTTTTCTGTCGTCATGTTTCTATAGGCAACAGAATGGGGTGGGTCACATGGGATCTGGCCTCACCAAAACTTTGCCTGCATGGGCAGACAATCTGCATCAATGCTGCAATTGCAGCCTTCCCCTCTTGTTCTGCCCGCAGGGATCTGATCTCCCATAGGCAGACAGAAGGAGTTTTTGCCATGTTCACAGACTTCCTCTCCTATTCTGTCCACGGGGCGTGAGTGTGCAGTGAGAGCTGAAGAAGGCATAAGACAGCAGCCTCAGTCCTGCCTCCTATCTCCTCCACCATGACCCAGCAGGATTCATTCTCCAATTTTCTGCCTCCTCGCTCAGCACCATCCCTCCTTCTTTTTCTCCCATTCCTACCTGCAGTGGCTACTGGCCCCAGCACAGAGTGCACTATTGTGCCCCTCCCCCTTCCTTCAGCACCGCTGTGAGCCTGAGGCGGCTCCTTCAGCAATTAGCAAATGCAGAACTCCTGCGTGCAAGCCGTGTGTGATTGTCACACTCTCCTGCTGCCATTGGCACATGTGTGCCTGTGCCTGGTGAAGGGGGGTACACTGCGTGGCATAACCAGCTCTCCTATATATGAATCCAATACCCTATACCGCATTTCATGTCTCTTCGCCACATATTATGTCTCTTTAACAAATCTCTCATATTATTATGCTCATGTTATACTGCTATAATCATTTAATCATGCAAATCTCCAAACATTTAATGCTTGCTTTGACTAAATGAATAAATAAAAATAAATGATGCCTTTTTGATGTAACACCAGGGGCAGATAACATGTTCACCCCATCTTTGTCCTCATCCCCATAATAACATAGTATATGATGGCAGATAAAGACCAGTATAGTCCTTCTAGTCTGCACAGCAAGGCGGCAAGAGTAAGTGCACCTGCCGCTCCGGTCAGGTCACCACTCCCCATGTCTTTGTTTATTTATTATTTATTTAACAGTTTTTCTATACCGCCTTCTCATTAAATCAAAGCGGTTTACATCACAACTCACACGTTTACAAGGAACTTATTATGAAACACACATTTACAAAAAATCTTATGAGGCTCGGTGGGGGGGAGGGGTGACATGCGAGAGGTGCACTGAAGCATAACTTATTTACAGAGAACATATATACAAAAGTATTTGGTGGAACATAAAGTATTTGGTGGAAGGTCAACTGTTCAAGAGTTAGGTGGGTTCATTAAATCGGTCAGCAAATAGAAAGGTCTTTAGTTGTTTTCTGAAGTCCTTCATGTCAGTGGTGGACCTCAATTTCCCAGGGAGAGTGTACCCACCGTTCCATGGAGGTCATCCCTATTTGTTCAGATATAAGAGATAGTTACGTTTATTTTGATTTTATCCTGTTGCTATAAAGGAATCCTCTGTGTCTGTCCCATGCCATTTTGAATTCTGTCACTGTATTTGCCCCAACACTCCCATCGGGAGGGCATTCCAAGCATTCACCACCATTTCAGTGAAGAAGTATTTCCTGACATTGCCTTTCAGTTTACCCCCTTGCAGCTTCATGTTATGCCCTCTAGTTTTACAGCTTCCTCGTCTTTGGAAGAGGTTTGTTTGTTCATTAATACTCTTTAAGTATTTAAAGGTCTGAATCATATCTCCTCTGTCCCTCCTCTCTTCCAGAGTGTACATATTTAGGTCTTCAATTCTCTTCTCATAAGTCTTCTGACACAGGATCCAAATCTTTTTGGTCGCCTTCCTCTGAACTGCTTCTAGCCTTTTTATATGCTTTGCGAGATATGGTCTTCAAAACTGAACACAATATTCCAAGTGAGGCCTCACCAGCAACTTGTACAGTGGCATTAGTACCTCTTCCTTTCTGCTGATAATTCCTCTCTGTATGCAACCCAGTATCCTTCTGGCTTTTGCCACTGCCTTGTTACACTGTTTCACCACCTTGAGATCCTCAGAAACAATCATTCCGAGGTCCTTCTCCTGGTCCGTGCACGCCAACCTCTCTCCCCTATTGCATACAATTCCCTTGGATTTCTACTTCCCAAGTGCATGACACTTCACTTCTTCACATTAAATCTTAACTGCCAAGCATTAGACCATTCTTCCAGCTTTTGTAAATCTTTTTTCATGTTCTCCATTCCCTCAGAGCAATCCACTCCATTGCAAAGTTTCGTGTCATCTGCAAAAAGACACACTTTTCCATTCAGTCCTTCAGCAATATCACTCACAAATATATTGAACAGTACCGGTCCCAGGATCGAATCCTGGGGCACACTATTAATCACCTTCCTTTCATCCAGGTGAGTTCCGTTTACCGTCACCTTCTGTCGCCTGTCAGTCAACAAATTTCTGATCCAGTTCACCTCATTGGGACCCATTCCCAAGCTGTTGAGCTTATTGATAAGCCTCCTATGAGGAACAGTATCAAAGGCTTTGCTGAAATCTAGGTAGATCACATCCATCGTATGCCCTTGATCTAGTTATCTGGTTACCCAGTCAAAGAATATAATCAGATTTGTTTGGCAAGATTGTCCTTTGGTAAAACCATGTTGTCTCGGATTATGCAACCTGTTGGTTTTGTGGAAGTCCACTATTTGCTCTTTCAAGAGCGCCTCCATTACATTTCCCACCACAGAAGCAAGGCTTAGTGGCCTGTAGTTTGTCACTTCTTCCCAACTACCACTTTTGTGAAGAGGTACCACATCAACCCTTCTCCTGTCCCGTGGAACGTCTCCTATCTCCAAGGATCTATTAAAAACATCCTTTAACGGTCCTGCAGAAACCTCTCTGAGCTCTTTCAGTATCCTGGGATGTATCCCATCTGGTCCCATAGCCTTGTCCACTTTCAGTTTTGCAAGCTGTTCTAATACATCATCTTTTGTGAATGGTGTGGTATCTACTCCATTCCCATTTATATATTTGTCAATCACAGGTGGTCCTTCTCCAGGATTTTCTTTAGTAAAAACAGAACAGAAGTATTTGTTTAGCTTTTTCGCTTTTTCAGTGTTACTTTCCACAAATCCGTTCCTGGCAATTTTGAGTCCTGCAATTCTACATTTGATTTTCCTCCTCTCCCGAATATACCTGAAAAAAAATTTTGGCGCCACACTTCACATCTTTAGCCATCTTTTCTTCTACCTTTGATTCTGCTACCCTTATTTCTCTATTTGTCTCTTTTAGTTTGATCTTGTATTCTTTTCTGTGTTCCTCTGTTTGTGAGCTTCTGAATTTTGTGAAGGCCGTGTTTTTTGCTTTTATTTTCAGCCACTACTTTGGAGAACCAAATAGGTTTCCTTTTCCTCTTGTTTTTATTTACTTTCCTTACGTATGTATCTGTTGCTCCTTTTATTGCCACCATGATGATATTGCTCCATCTTCATAAAAAATGCTGACACAGAAAAGGTGACAAACTACAGGCTCGTAAGCCTTACCTCGCTGGTGGGAAATTAATGGTGATGTTGCTGGAAGAAAGGATAGTGAACTTTCTAGAATCAATGGGTTACAAGATCTGAAGCAACATGGTTTTACCAAAGGAATCCAGCCAAACAAATCTAATTGATTTCTTTGACTGGATGACCAGAGAATGAGATTGAAGGCAAGTGATGGATGTGATCTATTTGGATTTCAGAAAGCCTTTTATACTGTTCCTCATAAGAGGCTTACAAATAAACTGAGCAGCCTAGGAATGGGTCCCAAGGTGGTGAACTAGATCAGAAATTGGTTGACTAACAAACAGAAGGTGGTGGTAGATGGTGGTAGTGATGTTGCCAAAGGGTTAAAAGGAAATGTTTGTCTTTTTGTGGATGACATGAAGATTTGCAACAGAGTGGACACTTTGGAGGGAGTAAACAGCATGAGGAAATCTACAAAAATTAGAAGAATGGTCTAATCCCTGGCAGTTAAGATTCAATGTGAAGAAGTGCAGAGTAATGAACTTGAGATGCAGAAATCCAAAATCACTGTATGCGGTAGGGGGTGAGAGGCTAATGTGTATGGACCATGAGGTGATAATGTCAAAGGATCTCATGGTGGCAAAACAATGTGACAAAGCGGTGGCCAAAGCCATGCTAGAGTGAATACAGGGAGGTATCCCTGTACAAGTCATCGGTGAAGCCTCACTTGGAGTATTGTGTTCACTTTTGGAGACCATACCTTACAAGGATAAACAAAGACTTGAAATGATTCAAAGAAAGGCAGCCAAAATGATGTGAGGCTTGCACCAGAAGCATATGAAAAGAGACTTGAAGACCTAAATATATATTTTATTTGCATTCTCTTATATACTGTGCTAGTCTGCATTGAACAAACTGAAATTACATTGAACAGGGCATTATAACTTGGAGATAACTATTTTACAGGGAACATGGGCTATGGAGGGTTAAGTGGCTGGCCCAAGACCACAAGGAGCACCTGTGGGACTAGAAACCCCAGTCCTTCTGGCCCAAGGTTGCTGTCCTCTAGTGGGATTTGAACCTGTGACCTTCTGGCCTGAAGTACCTGGCCCCAACCACTAGACCACTCCTCTACTCCATGTAGGGGGGGTATATATATCCCATATAGGGGATATATATATCCCCTAAAGAAGAGGAAGCACAGGGGAGAAAAATTGATGTGGCTGACTCACCCTGCTGTCCACAGAGAACTCCCGTTACAGGTAAGTAACTACACTTTTTCAAAGACAGGGAAGCTATAGAACAAAAGAACATGAAATGAAGCTGAAGGGAGGCAAACTTAAAAGTAACGCCAGGAAATACTTTTTCACTAAAAGGGGGGTGGATGCATGGAATGTCCTCCCAATGGAGGTGGTGGGAATAAAAACAGTGACAGAATTTAAAAAGGCATAGGGCAGATGCGGAGGATCCCTATATAGTTAGAGGATAGTGTCAAAGCAATCTGAAATAACTTTTAGGGAGCCTTTTACTAAAGGGCGCTAAGGTGTTCCACCTAACATGCTAAAAGCAACAAATGTGCGCTAGGTGCGTTGGGGACATAGGTGTCAGGGGTGGGCTACATGGGCCCTGGCCCCACCAAATATTGTGGCATGGTAGGCAGCAGGCTGCCCACGGGGATTCCATCCCCTGTGGGCAGAAGAAGAAAAGCCCCTTCCTGTCTTCTCACAGGAGATTGGATCCCTGCAGGCAGACAAGAAGGGTCTTTGCTGTGATCACAGCTTCCTTCTGCCGGCAGAGGATAGGATCCCCATGGGCAGCCTACTGCCTGCTGGCTGCAATCATTGCAAAGACCCATCCTATCCGCCCGCAAGGATCGCAACCAGATAGGAAGGGTCTTTGCAATGATCGTGGCTGGCAGGCAGCAATCTGTCCACGGGGATCCCATCCCCCATGGGCAGAAGAAAAGCCACGATCGTGTTAGAGACCCTTCCTGTCTGTGAACAGGAAGGGTCTCTGCCTGCAGGGTGGGGCTTGGGGTGGTGCTTGGCCCCCCACCACCACCAAGAAAATGCCCTTCTGCCATCCCTGGTTGGGGGTGTTGAAAGTATTTCCCTGGCAGTTAATGCAGAAAACTTTCCTCTAACTCAAGCCACATTAGTTAGGTGCACTTAACTCCACCCATGGAGCTGATGTTAGGTGAACCTGCACTAATGCAATTAGCATGCGGTGTGAACACAGATTGCACAGTTAGCGCAGAAACTGTCCTGCACTAAATGTCATGGCCCCACTAGCTGGCATTACGTGCCCTGCATGCCTTCAGCACACTAGAACAAACACTGTCATCTAGCGCCCTTTAATAAGACTGCCCTAGGCTTCAAAAAATAGAAGGGGGAGGTAACCTGCACAGAGTGTCAGGTACAACTCTAGCCACCTTCCTGGGCAGATTAGATCAACCCCCATTGTGCTTTATCTGCCACCATTTACTATGATACTTTTACCTCAGAAAACTGTATTTCAAAGGTCTTTTTTTTTAAATTTGTGTGCTACATTTTTTAATATTAGTTATCTTCTGTTTTTTTATTCCATGTACAATAAATTTGTTAGGATGAACGCATTAGTTTTGTTTGTTATAATTCACAATATTATCTTTCTGAAGTGAATTGTACATGTTGAGGGAAAGATGCAAGGCTGAATATTTGCCTGGGGCACTGCATAACCTTGCACCATCCCTACTGGTAAGGAAACCCATCACAACTATAGTCAGAGAAACCAAGCTACTAAAGAAGTGGGTAGAATTCCCCATCCATTCACACCTTGTAGGGTTAATAAGTGTGCTTTTCAATGTTTGCTTGAGGTCAGTGACCCTCCTAAATCACAGTTGGGTGGCTGGACTTTGGTAGTCAGTCTGTGACCCTGTTGACCTACTACAAGTGGTTGAATGGAACTGATACCCTACCATGGGAGGGGAGCAATGACCTGTGTTTCGTTTGTTGCAAGACCAATGACACTATTTAGCTAGTGTGAGGTCTCACTTAAAATTGCGAGCATCTTTTAACAATGAAGGGGGCAGAAGGGAGACATAGCTAACCTCGGGGAATCCATCCTCCATTCTGCTGCTCAACTTGCTTGCCCTAACTCTTTTCCAAGCAGAAGCAGATGTTTTTAAAATGAGATTCTTGGGAAGAACCAAAAAAACCCCCAAGGAGTTCAATGCAGAAACACAACAGCCCAAAAGAATTTGTAAGTGCTAAGTCATGAATCAAACTAATTAGACAATACCTGCTTGAAAACCACTGTTCCAGTCTGATTTACAAGGAATAAGGAATTCCAGACTTCAGCCCCCATCGGTGTGTTCAAGCTGAACATTTTAAACAGTTGGATGCCAGCTGTATATTGGGAATTCATTTACCAGATTGGTTGATTCGGGCTTTTCTCTTAAAGTGCTGCTATGTAGCTGCAGGGAGGCTTCATATGGTCTATAAATCTACCAGCCTGTGCCAATGGGGAAAGTCCTTAGTAACTCAGTTCATGGGTCTTCTGTGACCAAGCAACAAAGAGTTCACTTCTGCTTCTTGAGAACATACTGCGGGTAGACTGGGATTGTCCTGACTGTACCCGAACCTGCATTACTGGGCTCCCTTACTCTAGGGACTGTCTTTTATATGCATACTGCGTATGCCTTGTAGGACTATATAAATGATTAGTAATAGTAGTACTATTGTGCGTTTCAGCAGAGAAGGGTCATAGATGGTTTCATGGTTACTTCATGAGACAGCCCCTCATACTTCCATGCTTCATTCTCAGGGCAGTTTTTAAAGCTAGCTTGAGGGGTAAAACCGCATTATGCACCCAGAAATGGACTTCTTGAAAACTGCCCATCCTCCGTTTGGCAATACAGCATACGTCTAGCCACATACTTTGGAGTCATTCCCAGAGGTAGGGGGGGGGGGGGATGCAAAATGTTCATCATTTTGGAATTCCAAACTATGCTTGTTTCAGTCGAGAAAAGATACCTGGGGAAAAAGCAGGTACCAGTCTCTACAAGAAGCTTTTCTAGGGGCAATAATCAAAGCAAAACTACCCACGTTCTGATTTTTGGTACAAACCACCCCTGCCGAGTTAGCCCCAGTGTGGGCAGTTTGATTGGTCACTGCTAGGTTCTGGAATGGAAGGTCACAGACTGAACCAATAGTGTTTCTTCCAGCATATATTTAACAAAAGCTGAAGAGATGAATCCTGTGAATGCTTAAATCACTGTGTGGTAGGCCCCAGAAATTAGCCAGGCCTCTGGTAGGCCTTATGCATAGAAATGTATCTATGACAGTATGAAATTACCAACCCCCACTTTAGACTAGTGCTCAGCCACAACAACTGGACTAAGAACATTTCTAGGGATTAACTTCCTACATTTCAGTTCTTGTTGGAGATCTGTTTTGTGTCTTGGGATTCAAATATATTATCTGGATATTTAGGCAATAAAATTACTGGTGATGCCAGGAAAAAATGTAAATTGGAGAGTACTGTATATAATAACTCAAGACATAAAGGATCTTAATTGGATTGTATTTCATCAGACTGAGAATTCAACATAGATTATAGTCAGGCTGGATTTACATCTCACGTGTCCCTAGGCACAAGATTTCCTCTTCACCCCTCTTGCATCCCTCCCCCACCAAATTACACACAGCTGACCCTTCAAGCCTGGGTCTCAATCACTTTCATCCTATGCAATGCAGGCAATCTGAGGCATGTGACTGCTGTACCTAATGGGATCTCTGGCCATAATTAAACTTCTTCTAAACAGTGTTGAACTAAGGTAACCTGGTAATGCCTTACATTTCCATTTTGTGTATCTCATTATGATTCAGCATTGTCCCTCATATCGGTGTAGTCCACAAAGGGAAAAGCCCTGTAGTCAAAAGCAGTTCTCGGTTCAAATGACCAAAAGTTCCACAGCACCAAAAAAATGTTGGTTTCCATGTGGCAGCCATCTTTGAAATCCTCTTTTTTTGTTTTTTTTTTCCTGCCCATGGAAACCCTAGCCCTTATTATTGTATACTAGGGTTGCCAACTGGCTCCAGATGCGCCCAACACACTTGATCGAGTCCTAGGTTTACTCAACTGCATGCAGGGACATGCAGTTCTGATTTTTCCATTGCACTCCATAAGAAAAGCAAGACTACATGTCCCTGCGTGTAATGGAGGTAAACCCAGAACTGGATCAAACCTGTTGGGCGCATCTGGAGCCATTTGGCAACCCTACTGTATACAGAGGAGTAGGGTTGCCAACTGGCTCTAGATGCACCCGACAGGCTTAATCAAGTTCCGGATTTACCCTATTGCAGACAGAGACTTTTAGTTTTGTTTTTCTTATGGTGTGCAATACAGAAATCAGAATACATGTCCCTGTCTGCAATGGGGTAAACCCAGGACTGGATCAAGCCTGTCAGGTGCATCTGGAGCCAGTTGGCAGCCCTGCACAGGAGGAAGAGTACTGGTGGTTCCCCACAACACATTGGCTAGGCAAAGGGATGATAAGAGTATTTTAAAGTGACTAACATTTGCCAGTGACTCCAGAGTTGCCAAGAGTTCTAGGAGTGAGATTTTTTGCCAATTTAGGTTTTATAATTACTTCGCAAAGCACCATGGTATTTGTAGTCCCTGATTTTACCCATTGGAAACAATGCTGCAGGTCCCATAATGCATCAGAATGCACTCGCCAGAAATCCAGGACTGGCTTAAAATCTTACTCCTGGAATTGGGTAACTCTGGCAACTCTGTGACTCCTCAATAGAGTGGCTCTACATAAATAAGTCCACCTTTCAGATGTATTAAGATGGTGCCAGCACAGATAAGGACTGTCCCAGAGAAAGATAAGAGGATCACGTGGATACATTTTTAATCTAAGTAAGTATGGGTGTGGTAGTGTGGCATGCGGTGGGAAGGGTTCTTTTTTTTTTTAAACGTAGGCCAGACAGCAGTCCAGGGAAAATAAAATCAGCTGTACTTCTCTCCCAGCTTGGTAAACCTCCACAAGCAGGTCCTCCTGGCCCTTCCTCCAGCCCCAGTTAAAGTTCCTACCTCAGAACTCCTTTGCATGGCTTGCCTTGAAAGGACTTCTAGTTTGCAGGCCTCTCTCTCCCTCCTGCAACCTGCTGGGCTCTTAACCTCACCCTGTGAGCCATGCCCTCCCAGCCCTAAACTCTGGACCGCAGACTGTCTTAAAGGGGACTGTTGATAATCCCTTTGTAGAGGGATGGGTAACATTCTATAGACCCCATCACAGTCGACATCTTTCACAAGTGCTATTTTACACCAGTCGCAGGGAACGTTTTACCTTTGAAAATCGCCTTGGAGAAGTATGTGTACAGATTTGCAATGCTATTCGTGTGGGTAGTTTTTCTGTGAAAATGTGGAAATGCAAAAGTACATGCACAAGCATACTCTCCGCTCCAGGCATGACGCCATGGTATCGGCCATATGCATTGCACATGCGTGCACATAAGCAGAGTTGCCAAGTTACCCAGTTCCAGGGGTCATATTCTTTACCAGTTCTGGTTTTCAATTTGCATTGCATTGCAGTCCCTGGTTTGGCCTCAGTGCTGCAGGTCCCATAATGCATCAGGATGAGGTTAACAGAAATCCAGGACTGGTTTAACATCTCATTCCTGGAACTGGGTAGCTTGGCAACTCTGCGTAAGTGTTGGGCAATCTTCAACAGCTCCGTTTCTGCACATAAAACCTTGTTCTACACATGCACACGCCCTGGAAAATTCCCTCCGAGCAAAAACTGTATTACTTTCAGGCTAATATTCAAAAGCATTTATGCAGTCAGGGGTAGCATCAACTGCATCGATTCTTTAGAATAATATTGTGACCGTTCTACAGATAGATTTGGCTGTTCCATCCATAAAACAACCAAATTTATCCATTGGTAAAAAAGGGCTTGGTTTCAGGTGAGGCAAGGGCAAATGCATCTAATATATATGTCTATGGGCTGACATCTAGATACAGTAGCAGGTATGACTTTTAAATGGATATTTACCATTGAAAATTGGACGTGGATTTTCAAACCAACATCTAAATCAGGAGTTTCTCAACCCCGTTCTCAGGACACACCTAGCCAGTCAGGTTTTCAGGATAACCACAATGAATATGCATGAGAGAGATTTGCATACACTGCCTTCGTTGTATGCAAATCTCTTTTGTATATATTCATTACAGTTATCCTTAAAACCCAACTGGCTAGGTTTGTCCCGAGGACTGGATTGAGAACCCCTGAAAAATGCATAACTGCTGAATATCTGTATAATTATAAGCAGATAAGTATCTGTCTAGAAGTTATACAGTGACTGTGCCACGGAATATTGACCACTTTGTCATATTACTTATTTAATAATGCTCATACTCTGTAGGGGTAATTTTCTTAGTGACTTGAGCATGTAAAACAGTATTTTACACTCTCAAGAGAGTGCTTATAAAATTGTCCCAACACATATATGCATAAATGTACACACTCAGAAAACATAAGGGCATGTTTACTAAACCATGCTACCAGGACAGCGTTGGGTTACTATGCATTTTGGGCATCCTGCTGGAATGTAGCAAGGGTCCACATGCTATAAACCCTACACTGTTGTTGTTTTTAAGTGCCGTCGAGTCGGAGTCGACTCATGGCGACCCTCTGGATAGCTATCCTAAATTGTGTTCGGTCTTGAGTCAGGCGGCTCATTGTTGACAGACTGGTACCCGTAGCTGCTGTTATTGTATCGATCCATCTCATTGCTGGCCTTCCTCTTTTGCGTTTACCTTCTATCTTACCAAGCATGATGTCTTTCTCTAATGATCTCTCTCTTTGCATGATGTGTCCAAAGTATGAAAGTCGAAGTCTTGTCATCTGAGCTTCTAAAGAAAGCTTAGGTTTGGTTTGATCTCCTCTAGTACCGACTGGTTTGTTCTTCGGGCAGTCCATGGTATACACAGTATTCACCGCCAGCACCATAATTCAAAGGCATCAATTTTCTTCCTGTCTATCTTTTTCACTGTCCAGCTTTCACATCCATATGATGTTATTGAAAATACCATGGCTTGAACAAGTCAAATCTTTGTATGGAGAGAGACATCTCTGTTCTTGAGAATCTTATCTAGGTCTTCTAGGTCTGCCAAGAGCAATGCGTCGTCTGATTTCTTGACTGCTTGTTGCTTCTTTATTGATAGTTGATCCAAGTAGGTTAAAGTTGTTCACGATTTCAATTTCTTCTCCTTCAACGATGAACCTGTTGATTATGCCAATTGTCATGATCTTTGTCTTCTTTACATTAAGGTGCAGGCCCATTTTGAGAAAGTGTTCTTTGATTATAAAAAGACAATGTTTCAGCTCATCTTCACTTTCAGCTAGTAATGTGGTATCATCAGCATAGCGAAGGTTTTTGATGAGTCTTCCACCAATCTTCACACCTCTGTTGTCTTCATACAATCCTGCTTCTCTGATTTGTTCTGCATATAAATTAAACAGGTAGGGGGAAAGTATGCAGCCTTGTCTTACACCTTTGCTTATTTTAAACCATTCTGTTTCTCCTTGTTCCGTTCAAACTGTTGCTTCTTGATCGATGTACAGATTGTGCAAGAGAACGATCAGGTGTTCTGGTATACCCATGCTTCTTAATGTGGCCTAGAGTTTCTCATGGTATACACAGTCAAAATCCTTGCTATAGTCGATAAAGCACAAATAGATATTCTTTTGGTATTCTCTAGTCTTTTCAAGGATCCATCTCACATCCGCCATGATGTCTCTCGTTCCTCACCCTTTCCTGAACCCTGCTTGCACTTCAGGTAGTTCTTGTTCCAGGTATGGTTGTAGTCTCTTTTGAATAATCTTCAGTAGAATCTTGATGGGATGTGGGATCAGAGCGATTGTGCGATAATTTCCACAGTCAGTTGGATCACCTTTCTTTAGTATTGGTATAAACACAGATCTTTTCCAGTCAGTTGGCCATGATGTTGTCTTCCATATTTCTTGGCAGAGCCTTGTAAGTACAGTAACAGCTGCATCAGATTGCTGTAATACCTCTGTGGGAATGCTATCAATGCCTGGTGCTTTGTTCTTTCATAAGGCTTTCAATGCTGCTTCCACTTCTTCTTTCATCACCAATGGTTCCCGATCATAAGGTACAGGTTGAAACGGCTGTTGGTCCACTTGATCTTTATATATATAAAAACTCTGTATATTCCTTCCACCTTTTCTTGATCTTCTCAGCATCATTCAACATAGAGCCTTGAGCATCTTGTAACATTCCAATTCGAGGCTGGAACCTTTTCTTTAACTCTCGTAGCTTTAGGAAAGCCGATCTTGTTCTTCCTCTAATAGTTTCTGCTTCTATTTCCTTGCATGTGTCATTGTAGTACTTTTCCTTGTCCTGTCTTGCTGCACGTTGGAAATCTCTGAGTTCTGCGATTGTATTTCTTTCTTCTCTGGCTTTAGCTTCTCTGCGTTTCTGGGCAATTTTCAGAGTTTCTTCCATCAACCATTTTGGCCGTTTTTGCTTTTTTCACCTTTTGTAGAGACTTCTCGCTTTCTTCCAGCACAACCTTCTTGATTTCATTCCATAACTTTTCAGGAGCTCTGTCATTTGTATCTAAAGCAGCAAATCGATTTTGCAGATAGTCTTTAAATTCCTGTGGTATATTCTCAAGGTCAAATGCTTACTTTAATATACAATACATGTAGTGTTTCCAAGCCAGCCCCAGAGTTGGTTCAAGGTATTGGCACCTAGTTAGACCATACGTTTTGCACCTACCTGATTGTCAAAATGTATTGTTTAGCTTTGAATGCCCTGCTCTTTGCCACCCCCCCCCCCTCAAAGTTGCTGCCCTATGTGGACACCTAGTTTGCCTGATGATTGGGCCGACCCTGGTGCTCCCAGAGTAGAGAATGAGAGGAGCAGGGTTGAGAGTGGCACTCATACATATATTTTATAAAATACATGCATATCTAGTGATTTCTTCTGCACATATACATAGAAAGTTATTCCTATATTTCTGCAGGAACTTTCAGGTCGGCTATTTTATAAAAGGCTCATAGGTGCATACATTGCCTTGAAAATGCATGCTTACCTTACCCAGAAATCCCAGGGATCAGTACTGGAATTTGTGCTTTGTGCCATATTTATAAATAATCTGCAAAAGGGAGCAATGAGTGAAGTGCTCAGGTTTGCAGATAACACTAAATTATTCCAAGTTGTAAAATCATGAGCAGATTGTGTGAGCTATTGCAGGTGGGTCTGGCCAAACTAGGGAACTGGGAGTCCAAATGGCAAACAAAATTCAATGTGCACGAGTGCACAGTGGTTCCTATGGGGAAAGTAATCTTAAGCATGGACATATGATGCTGGGTTCCATATTAAGAGTCACCATGTAGGAAAAATATCTTTGAGTCAGTTCAGTGTCCAGCAGCAGACCAGCAGTCAAAGATGAGAATGTTAGAAGTATATTCAGAAAGGAATGGAGACTATCCTATACTTGGTTAAAAAGGGTTTTAGTTGTTGTCTAAAAACTGTCATTCTGTAGTGAGGTGAAATTCTTGCCACATATTTCTGAGAAATAAGGGAATAGGACCACATGATACCAGCATACAGTTAAGCACAGAATTTGCTGCTTAGAGGAATCAGCTAGTACTGTTGTTTTTCATCACCCAATGGTATACGGAGAGCCACACCTACGCAAGACTATTATAACTTCGCCTGCATATGGGACAAGTGTGCCAGAATGCTGCACAAGGATTCAATGCATGCTGCAAAATGAAATTGAAAACTAACTCAATTAATTGTTGAATTAATTAGAAATAGTCAGCTGATTGGAATGCACAGCCATCAAAGCTGCCACATAACGTTGCATAATGATGGGCGCTTCTCCATGCTAGGAAAGATCTTTATCAGTAAGGGTGTGCAATATATTCTTTATCTGATAATCTAGATTTAAAAAAAAACAGTTTACACAGTCAGACCTGTTAAATTTTCATATACATTGCTGAAATTTTTACCTGAATTAAAAATGAGTCCTTCAAAGACGTTAATGGAATGTGTTTGCCGACAGGCTGACTCCTAGTTAGAAGTTATTTCTAACAGGGCTCTGCAGAGTCTACCTCAAAGCTGAAAGTCACATTTTGGCAGTTTAATCTGTAAATACTTCATTAAGTCACTCTGCATGCTCGGGGTCAGGTTACAGCACCCCCCCACCCCCCTTCCCAACCCTTATCTCCAAGGTGCAGGCATGGTTTCAGGTGAGGCAAGGACAGGCCAGACTCAAAGGGCTGCTTCCTCTTCCATCTAGTGGCATTTTTTTAAATGCTGGGAGGGCTAAGTGGTAGCAGCAGAATTACATTAGACCCCACCCCCATAAAGGTGCAGCAATGGGCCAGCAGTATTTCAAAAGCTATAGAATTGTTGTTGATCTGCTTCTGTGCCTGTTAGACTGAGCAGTACTTAGATAAAAGTGCCACAAGGATAGAGAAGGATATGTACCTAGGCTGCTGCCTATACTACTTTGTGAGAAATCCCGGCTTGCACCTGTCCCCTTGAATTTCAGCTGATTTTATGCATGATCTGTGTGAAAACTAGACTCTAACAGGTCTGTACCAAACTAGAAATGCGCCCTGTGTGACTTGCACACTTGGTTCCCCACCCAGCCACTTGCAGGAACTTGCTCTTGTAGGGCATCCTGGAAGCCAAGTGATGATATCAGCACCCCTTCCATGTTTGAGCCATGTGTGGCCGCACTGCTCACACAGCCCTTGGTACATCCCCAGGCACTAAGAGGAAAAATGTTTCTAAAGCAAGTCAATGCAAATTCAGAGGTAACGCTTCTGAAAATTTCTGCCTCATTAGGATTTTATCAAAACCAAAAAAGATCAAACCAAAAAGAGAATTGCAGCAAGTAAAGTTAAATGTCGGATTGCTCATTAGGCGAGGAGACCCTTCTTGACCCGAACCCTGCTTTTAATATAAAAGAAGGTCAAAAAATCAACCTGTGAATGTGTCGTAAACACAAAGTATAGTGCCAAACACAAAACATGACAAACTAAACTAATTTTAGGTACAATGTTCACTTAACTTGCAATGGTGGCCACCAGAACCTCTTCAAGCATTTTTCAAGCTGTGGCTAATCCAGAATGAAGTGAGAGACAAAGAAGAAGTTACTCCCATCAGTATGCGACACAACACCATGTTTCGAGCTCAACACCAGGAGCTCTATATCAAGCAGTTCCATTGGGCTTCACGTTCACCAGATGAAAATCATGCAGTTCAACCATATTGCAACAGCACTCATTCATAAATACCAAACCGGTATGTGATGTCTGATTAAAAGTAAATGCTATTGGGTAGCAAAATTGCCAGTCAGAGCAAGCTCCAGTAATCGATCTCTAAATTTAAGCCAGATGGAGTGACAGTCCGCAAGTTAAAAATCCAAGACTGCTCCAATCTTTTGTAACAGAAATTCTTGATTGCCTCCATGAAGATCAGAGGGCACATAATAACCTGCCAGTGTAAATCTTGAAAAGTATGACAATTTTCTAAACAGTGGGCCACAATTGGTGCAGTCTGGGTCTTAGTTTTGATATGCGAGGAATGTTCTGCCAATCTGGTCTTAATGGAATGAACCGTACGCCCAATATATTTCAAATCACAGGGACAGATGAGCATATAAACAACAGGATTAGATTTGCATGAAGTCTTCTCTGTAACAGAATCGACCCAAAAAGGACCAGTGCTGGAAAGAGCACAAAACCTGCAATTCTTACTTTGAAAATGACATAAGTCCAAATCCAGTATCAATCGGAAGAGCTTGGACAACAATGTTGCATATGTTGCGCCCCCTACTTTAGGCAGTCGTTAAGTCAGTTTGAAAACATGTGTGGAGGTCAGTACATTTTATTTATTTATTTAACAGGTTTTCTATACTGCCTTTTCCGTCAATCAAAGCGGTTTACATATGAACTAAAATTACATCAAATGTTGGCTTAAAACTAGGTCAGCGGGGAAGAGGCATGCAGGGGGAGGGGATATCTGGAGGGGTAGCTATTTACAGAGGGGGGTATGAGTTATTTACAGAGAGGTGTATATATACTTATGTACATTATTTACAGGCTGACGAGTTGCACTGAGGGGCTAAGTTGACTATTGGAGGGGAGTGGCAGAGAGGGGGGAGTACGTTAGGTAATGGCACCATAATGTTCGGTGAAGAGATGGGTTTTGAGCTTTTTTCTGAAGTCCTTGGCATCAGTGGTGGCTCTGAGGTCTTGGGGGAGGGTGTTCCACAGGGTGGGTGCAGCTAGGGACAGGGGTCTGCCTGATATGGAGTGTGTGGTTTTAAGGTAGGCACTAGGAGTTTGGATGGTATCCATTGTGCTACGTCGTTTGGGTCTCGTGCTTGTGTTGATGTTGATTAGCCTCTTAAAGGTGTCAGGGGCTAGGTTGTGCTTGATTTTGTATATATTGAGGGCTGTTTTGAATGTGATTCTGGAAGCAACTGGAAGCCAGTGCAGTTGGTTCAGGATAGGGGTAATGTGTTGGTGTTTCGAGGAACCAGTGATGATACGGGCAGCAGTGTTTTGCACCGTCTGTAGGGGTCAGATTGTTGATTTAAGCAGGCCAATAAATAGGGTGTTACAATAGTCTAGTGCGGGCATAACTATTGCTTGGCAGACTGTTCTGAAGTGGTCTTGACTGAGGAGGGTCTTGAGTTTTCTTATGATGGACATCTTGTGATATGCACTCTTGGTGGTTCTGCTTATGTGGGATTGGAAGTTTAGGTGTCTGTCCAGGATGACTCTGAGGTATTTCACTTCATCCTTGATAGGTATAATTATGTTAGAGAGGGAGATGTGCTATGGGGGAAAGAAGGAGCAGTTGTGTGAAATTAATAGTGCTTCTGTCTTTTTGAAGCTCATTTTGAGGCTGTTGCAGGAGAGCCATTGTGACATATCCTGGAGGCAGGCGGTTATTGTTGTGTAGTCTGGTTTCTCCAGATTGATCTGGATGTAGATCTTGATGTCATCTGCATATAAGGAGTATTGGATTCCGTGTTGCTTCATGATATCATTAAATGGGTTGAATGTAGAGGCTGAAGAGTAGGGCGGACAATGATGAGCCTTGGGGTACTCCCTGTGACAGTGGGAAAGGGGAGGAGGTGGTTGTGCCAACTTTGATTTGTTGCTGTCTCCCATTGAGATATGAGGTGAACCATGCAAGGGTGGTGTTGCGTAGTCCAATGTCTTCAAGTCTTCGAAGGAGGTTTGGATGGGAGATTAGTGTTGAAGGCTGCAGTTATGTTAATGAAGATGAGAAGGAAGCCCGTTTTAAGGTTGTAATCGAGGAACATTATGAGTAGGGTTTTGACACTGTGGAGAGGTCAGAATCCATATTGGTGGGGGTCTAAGGGTGCTAGGGAGTCTACATGGTCCTGGAGTTGAAGGTATACTATCTTCTTGAGTATCTTGGTAAGAAATGGGAGGCTGGATATTGGGCGATAAGTTGCTGGGTCAGTGGGGGAGGGTGTTAAGAGCTTGGAGACAGAGCGTATAGTGGCTAGCTTGAGGGGGTGATATGTAACCTTGGGTAAGTGAGGAGTGTATGATCCTGTGTATGAAGTCACCGAGCATGTCTTTTGTGGATTTTATCCATGGGACTGGACAAGGATCAGTAGGTGTGGTGCTGGTGTTAAGGGTGGATATAGTACGTGTGATTTGTTCTTTGGAGGGTATGTGAAATTTGTCCCAAGTGTGTTTGGGGGGTGCAGGTGTGGGGCTTGGGGCTATGGTTTGTGTGTTCTCTGTTTGGAGGGGGGTATGTTTGGTAACACAGGTACACTACCAAAAAACTGCCTCCAGTTTTGCAACTGATTCCTATAGATTTTGGGGTGCTGAATCCAGGAAAAATAGCCAAAATGTTCCATCACGTCACGTTTTCTTGCAAAATTAGATTTCTTACCCATATAAGGAATGTTCACATAATTTCTTTTTAGCCGACTGCAGTTTATTTTCTTGGCCCAAAATAGAGGTTGTAATGGTTAACTAACTAGAAACACTCCCTCATGATATTTTAGAGTGTTTTGTATTCATTTTATACATTAACAGGACAATTGGGAGGCGGGGGGCTAAATCCAGTACTCGCGCTGGCACATGTTCTTTCCTGTTCGCCTCGCCTCGTTCGCTCAGCTCAAACACGGTGGTTGTGACATGAACGTTCCTGTCAAATTTCAGTTTCTTGCAAGTTCATTATTACCTTTTGTTTGCTCAGTCGTAATCCAGCTTTATTCCGAAGTGGTTCACTACAGTTGTAGTTTTCAGTGCTGTGTATTTGTGATGGCTCACAGAGCCAGTGGTTGCGTCAACTCTCCGGACAGTTTTTGTTTTATTTGTGGGGAATATACCGTGAAAAAGCGGCAGAGGAACATTTCTGCATTTATTAAAAAAGTATATTTCGCCTATTTCGGTTTGAAGTTAAGCGATCAAGACAAACCGTGGGCTCCTCACAAAGTGTGCAAGACATGTGAGGAAGATCTACGCTTATGGATGAAAGGTAAAAAACAAGCATTTCGTTTCGGAATACCTATGATGTGGCGTGAACAAAGAGACCACAGCAGTGACTGCTATTTTTGCTCTTGCATTGTGAAGGGATACAACTTAAAAAATAAGAACGTAATAAGTTACCCCAACCTTCCCTCAGCAATTAGGCCTATGCCTCATAGCAATGAAGTACCTGTGCCTGAACCACCAAAATCTTTGGATCACATTTGTGTGGACGGTTCTGATCATGATGAGACTCATCAGATGGCTTTTCCCGATGAGTCCAGTACTTCGGAGTTTGAAACTGAACCAGATCCGAAACCTGAACTTTTCTCTCAAGCTGAATTGAATGATTTAGTCCGGGATTTAGGACTCCCAAAAGATGCTGCCCAACTGCTAGGTTCTTGGCTTAAACAGAAAAATCTATTGTCACCAGGAACAACTTTTTATTGGTACCGCAACCGCGAGACACAATTTTTGAAGTATTTCAGCAAAGAGGAAGATTTGGTATTTTGCAACGATATATACGGAGTGATGGAAAAGTTTAAACTCAAGTATGATCCTGCTGAATGGCGGCTGTTCATTGATTCGTCAAAAGACAGCATAAAAGGTGTTCTTCTTCATAATGGCAACACATTCGCTTCAGTTCCTATTGCTCACTCTGTTATTCTCCAAGAAAAATAAGAGAATTTGGCCCTGATTCTTCAGAAGATTCGTTATGATGAGCATAAGTGGATGATTTGTGGAGACTTTAAAATTCTATCCATGCTATTAGGGCAGCAATCCGGTTTCACCAAATATCCCTGCTTCCTTTGCTTGTGGGATAGCCGGGCCCGCGACCTACACTGGGGGAAAAAAGACTGGCCAATTCGGGAGTATTTGAGACCCGGTGAGAAAAATGTTCTTCATGAGAGCTTGGTACCTCGTGATAAAATTCTATTACCACCTCTCCACATTAAGTTGGGTCTCATTAAGCAATTCATCAAGTCCCTTCCAAAAGATGGTGAGTGCTTTCGGTACCTTTGCTCAAAGTTCCCCCGACTTTCTGAAGCAAAGCTAAAGGAAGGAGTGTTTGTTGGCCCTGATATAAGGAAACTCATTTCAGATGGAGCATTCGCTGAAACGATGTCTGAGAAGGAAAAAGAAGCCTGGGATTCCTTCAAGGATGTTGTTCTCAAATTCTTGGGGAACAGGCGGGATGAGAACTATAAGGATATTGTTGCCAGGATGCTCAATGCCTTCAAAGAACAAGGCTGTAACATGAGCCTGAAAGTCCATTTCTTGCACTCCCATGTGAACTACTTTCCCGAAAACATGGGGGCGTACAGTGAAGAACAAGGTGAAAGGTTTCACCAGGACATCAAGGACGTAGAGAGAAGGTACCAAGGAAGATGGAACACCACTATGATGGCTGATTTCTGCTGGTTGCTGCTGCGGGAAACCCCAGATGAAAAATACGCCAAGCAGTGCACCAAGAGAAGCATTCGGGGGAAGAAGAAACGGGCCCACCAGGAGATTGATTGACCCAAGAATGACTTTAAAATCTAAACTGTGTTGACAAATATCGTGTTTTTACTAAACTTTGAAATAAAAATTTGCTAGTTATTACCACAGTGTCGGATCTCATTTATTAGAATTTTATTTTCACACCATCGGGTGTTTGTCTTCATGTATTGCAATGGTGCGGTTTGCGTTTTCTATTCTTACATACATACCTGTACAACATTTTTTGCACATTTCTTTGCTTTGCTTTGTGTCTAACCTCGCTCTTATATGCTCAATGTTTGTGCACATGTATGTGGCTGTTTTAAGTGCAGACAATTTTGCTACCATCACAGTGTGTTTTGTTGACATTACTCTATTCTTATGTGCTACCTTGTTACAATTTTCTTTATTCTTATTTGAATAACTACTAAACAATTAATATAAAGAATTCATCCAAGAAACTTTTATCTCGATCGCACTCAATCTGAAACGTTCACCTCAAACTGCTAACCCAATGTAGCAAAAAATCTGTACGTGATGGAGCAAATTGGTTACCAGATTTGGATTCAGCGCACCAAAAAACGTAAAAATCAATCGAAACATTAGAGGCAGTTTAAAAAAAAATTTTTTTAGTGTACCTGTGTAATTAGGTATTGTGCAAATGTCTGGAGGTGGATAGTTGCGTCTTCAGTGTGGTTGGGTTCCCTTGTAAGAGTGTGGGCTATATTGAAGAGTTCTCTGGGTCTGTTAGTTTTACATGCCAATACGTCTGCAGAAAAGTCGTTATTGTAGAAGAATGTGATATAAAAGGAAAAACTCCTACAAAAACTGTTCTTGATGACAGCTGAGATTCAGTGGGCCGCAGAAAGAGCCATTCACGATGACTATATATGGCTCATTTATAAGTCTGTAAAACAGAATATGGGTATCCACGTTCTTTAAGGTGATGGAAAGGATCAGCAGCATGGTGCTATTAGTCTGTCAAAGTAGAGCATATATGTCAAAGTTGAATAAACTGTCCTACTGGAAGCCCTCGGTGAAGAGGACAGGTATGATGACTATGATATCTCAAAAGTGGGTTACGTTGAACCAGTTTTCTGAACAAAGTGGTGCAAAAATTGGTGCCACTTTTGTAAATTTCAACATCCAGAAACTCAATATGATCACTATGAAATTTTGCAGTACAGTCAAACCTCGGTTTTCATGATTAATCCGTTCAAAAAAGTCTGACTAAAACCGAAACGGACTAAAACCGAAGCAAGATTTCCCATAAGAAATAATGTAAATTCAATTAATCCGTTCCAGACACCCAAAAATATTGACAAAAAATACATTTTATAGAGAATAACTATATTTTTACATACAGAAAACAATGAGAAATACATATAAATGACTAATGAAATGGATAAATGAGCATGTAACATCACTTTTACCTTTATTGAAGACTTTTGTTGGCATATGGGACGCACTCCAGCCAGCTCCAGCTGCTCTCCCCTCCGGGGATCGAGCAATCACCACCAGCAGCGGAGGTGGGAACAGCCATCTTGGCCGGCTGCCCAATTGGGGCTCCAGCCTGCCTTGTAAAAGAGAAGCGCCATCGGGCGCTGGGAGAGGGACACACTCCAGCCAGCTCCAGCTGCTCTCCCCTCCGGGGATCGAGCAATCACCACCAGAAGCGGAGGCGGGAACAACCATCTTGGCCGTCTGCACAATCGGGGCTCCAGCCTGCCTTGTAAAAGAGAAGCGCCAATAAATATGGAAGACAGTCAATCAGCAAGAAAATCAAAATAAAGAAAATCCCACTTCTGGCCACAAGATAGTGCTCCATTTTCAACTGTACGAAAACCGAGACAACGTACGAAAACCGGAACAAAATCTTGATGAAAAAAGTCAACGAAAACCGAATCGTACGAAAACCAGGGCATACGAAAACCGAGGTTTGACTGTATATTGGATATTAAATTTGCATGAATTGATCCAGTGGCTAAAAAACATCCAAATCCTCCACTGATTTTCTCCACAAAAAGAAAATATCATCTAAAAAACGCACCCATAGTGGAATAGAAGAAAGCCAATCTGAAGGGTAGATAAAATTGGTTTCAAAGGGTGGCAACAGATGGCTCCACAGTGGCCCCCATAGCAATGCCATATATCTGTAAAAAGAATCAATGATTAAACAAAAAATAATTTTTTGTAAGTACTAGTTCCAACAGTTGCAGTAAAAATGAATGGGGAAGTCTCTGTGGAAGGTTGTGTCTGACATTTAGCAATAACTGAAAGTGCTTCAGCCTGATCTATATTGGTACATAAAGCAACCATGTCCATTGTGACCAAAATAAGATCTTGAATGTCACCAGAATATGATTCAATCAAATTTATAAAATGTGCAGAATCATGACTTGGATTTAGTGGCAGTTACAGAAACATGGTTCACAGAAAACCATGATTGGGATGTAATTATACCTGGCTATACTTTATTCAGAAAGGACAAGGTGGGAAGAAGGGGAGGAGGAGGAGTGGCACTATATATAAAAGCTACTATTAAAGCTTTGGAATTACAGAGCTTAAAAGGGAGAGAGGAGGCATTGTCGGTTAAACTAGAAAGAGAGAAAGAGAAATCTATGTGCATTGGTGTGATGCACAGACCTCCCTCACAAGAGGAAGAGGTGGACCGAGAGTTAATTGAAGACATACGCAGCATTGCTAGGAAAGCGGAAGTGCTACTGATAGGAGATTTCAATATGCCAGATATTGATTGGCACATTCCTGCTGCAGTATCATCTAGAAGTAAGGTGATCCTGGATCCTCTACAGGGAGAACTATTCAGGCAATTGGTAACAGACCCCACACGTGAAGGGGCCATACTGGACTTGGTGCTTACCAATGGTGAAAATGTTTCTGATGTTGTAGTGGGAGATCATTTTGCATCCAGTGATCACCAGATGGTGTGGTTCAGTATTAGGACTAGGGCTGTTAGAATCCATTCAAGGTGAGGATCTTAAACTTTAGGAAAACTAACTTTGCCAAGATGGGCCAATACCTCAGGGAGTCATTAGTGGGATGGGAACAGCTGGGGGATGTAGAAAAACAGTGGGCAAAACTGAAAGGGGATATTTTAAGGGCAACCAAACATTTTGTTAAAATGGTAAATAAAAGGAAAAGGAAAAGGAGACTGCTATGGTTTTTGAATGAAGTAGCTGAAAAAGTGAAGAAAAAGAGGGAGGCCTTCATGAAATACAAGAGATCACAGACAGAGGAAGACAAGCATCTGTATTTGGAAAAACTTAAGAGAAGCTAGCAAAGTAGTCAGGAAGGCAAAGATTCAAAAGGCAGAGGAAATAGCCAATGCAATAAAATGGGGGGATAAGACATTTTTCAGATATATTAGTGAGAAGAGAAAGGGCAAAAGTGGTATTATCAGACTCAAGGGTGCAGGGGAGGAATATGTAGAAGATGATAAGGATAAAGCGGAATTGCTTAACAAATATTTCTGTTCTGTGTTCACAGATGACGAACCAGGAGCAGGACCTCAGAAAATACCCACAAACAGGAACAGAAGCAAGAAACATCTTGAACAATTTTCAGAAGACTGTGTTCGTGAGACACTAGCTCAACTTAAAGTAGACAAAGCAATGGGACCGGATGGGATACACCCTAGAACACAGAGGGAACCTGGGGACGTTCTAGCAGCTCCACTGACTGACCTTTTCAATGCCTCGTTGGAGTTGGGAGTGATGCCAAAGGACTGGAGAGAGGCTCATGTGGTGCCTTTACACAAAAGCAGAAGTAAGGATGTGGTTGAAAACTACAGGCCGGTTAGCTTAACTTCGGTGGTGAAGTAAATTATTGGAAATGCTGCTGAAATAGAAAATAGTGAGGTTTCTGGAGTCCATCAGATTACAGGATCCGAGGCAGCATGGATTCACCAGAGGCAGGTCTTGTCAGACAAATCTGATTGATTTCTTTGACGGGGTGACCAGGGAGTTGGATCAAGGGAGAGCCCTAGATGTGGTGTATTTAGCTTTCAGTAAAGTCTGTGACATTGTTCCTCACAGGCGACTTATAAACAAACTGAGCACCCTAGGGATGGGCCCTAAAGTTACTGCTTGGGTTAGAAATTGGTTGGGTGGGAGGCGACAAAGAGTACAAGTAAATGGAGCTCACTCTGAGGAGAAGGATGTTACCAGTGGTGTGCCCCAGGGATCTGTCCTTGTTCGGATTCTTTTTAACATCTTTGTTAGTGATATAGTGGAAGGGTAAGGTTTGCCTCTTTGCGGATGATACCAAAATCGGCAATAGAGTAGACACCCAGGAAGGTGTAGATAACATGAGGAGGGATCTAGCTAAGCTTGAAGAATGGTCTAGAATCTAGCAGCTGGGATTTAATGTTAAAAAATGTAAGGTCATGCATTTGGGCTGCAGCAATCCAAGGGAGCAATATAGTAATCGGGGTGAAGTACTTTTGCCCACTAAAGAAGAGCGGGACCTAGGCGTGGTTGTGTCTGATGATCTTAAAGTAGCTAAACAGGTAGAAAAGGTGACGGCAAAAGCTAGAAGGATGCTTGGGTGCATTCAGAGAAGAATGGCTAGCAGAAAAAAGGAGGTGATAATGCCTCTGTATAAGTGTTTGGTGCGACCTCATTTGGAGTATAGTGTGCAATTCTGGAGACCGCACCTTCAAAAGGATGTGAACAGGATGGAGTCGGTGCAGAGGATGGATACTAAAATGATTAGTGGTCTTCGTTATAAAGCATATGAGGACAGACTGAAGGATCTTAATATGTACACCTTAGAGGAAAGGCGGGATAGAGGTGATATGATTGAGATGTTTAAATACCTCCATGTATATAATCACATATTGTATATAGTTCCATGATGTATATTGTTAGCCTGTGTTCCATGTTCAATACCTGTTCAATGTAAAATGTGTGCAATTCCCTGTTCAATGTAAAACGCAGTATGGCTTTTCCTGCTGTGCGAGTTTGTTGCCTGTGAACCGCGCTGATGGAAAATAGCGTGGTATAGAAAAACTATAAATAAATAAATAAATGTCATAAATGTTCAGGGAGAGAGCCTCTTTCAATTGAATGCAAGTTCTGCTACGAGGGGACATGGGATGAGGATGAAGGGAGATAGATTCAGGAGTGGTATGCGGAAATATTTCTTTACGGAAAGAGTAGTGGATCCGTGGAATAGTCTCCCAGTGGAGGTGGTAGAGATGAGGACAGTAACTGAATTCAAAAAAGCATGGGACAAACACAGAGGATCTGTAAAGTTAAAAAGGGGACTGTTGTAGTTGTTGATATGGAAGGACAGACTAGATAGGCCATGTGGTCTTTTTCTGTCATCATATTTCTATGTTAAAATAGATTTTATTTGTGAAGTTGATTTATGGAGAAAGATGTCACAAAATTTAGACAGAAGTTCAAGCACTGAGTCCCTGCAAGACACAATGGGATGTCCTGGAGGAGCAGTCAGGGATTTATGCACTTTCGATACAATATATATTGCTGGATCCTAGGGTGGAGTTTATAAAGGTATGCATATTCCTTTTTGGTAATCCACCCTGCTGTTTAAACCCATCCAACAATTCATGAATCTGTGTTTGTAACATGGTGGTAGAATCTTGGTATAAAGGTGAATAATATTTAGTAGCATCAAGCTGGGAAAGAAGTTGTTGCTGATAAATAATTCTGTCCTGAATAACAATCACTCCCCCTTTATCGGCATTGCGAATGACTAAATTGGATCCCCACTCAGCTGTTTCAGAACCAATCATTCTGTTCGTGAGATGTTAGAAAAAGTTCTTAGATTCGATTTTTCAAAATTGTCAACTTCAGTCAAAACAAGTCATTGAAAAGTCGAGATGACTGGATCAATGGCACCCACAGGTAACCAATTAGAAGGATTTCTAACAACCTAGTCATCATTTACTGCAGGCTTATCAGAAAAATACTGTGTAACTTGTAGTTTACAAAACAAAACAAAACAATAAAGTGCTTGTTGTATCCAAAAAGGGTCATAAGAAATCATAAGAAAAAATAAGCCCAAATTCAGCACTTTCTCCTTCACCAGTGTTAAAGAGGCAGAGGTCAGATTGATAATAGCCGTGAGCCCGAGTGGTGGGGCCTCTCCAAGAGTCGGTTGGATGATGTTGCTGACGTTTGGGGCCACGGTGTCGATCTAACTGAAAATCACGATCATAAGAGTCATGATGATCATATTGATGTTGCTGATGTAGCGAGATCATTTGGATGAGTCACTGTCATCTGTGTCTTCGGAAGTGTGATCAAAAAAAATTTATTGCTTGTGCACCATCATTTTTTGTTTCCAAGTATAAACTTGATCATTATCATAATCAAACTTAACTCGATTAAATTTCTTAATTTTGAAACTCCTCAAGTTATCCCGAAATTGTGTTATTGTGATTATCACATCATCCCAAATGAAATGTGAAAGAAGTATTTGGCAGATCAACCTTCAACTTAGAGGTATGTTTACTAATTGGCGGTAGCAGCTTCCGAGCGATATAGGAGCCTCGGCCCCATTGAAGTCAATGAAGCCGCGGCTCCGATTATCGCACGAAGCTGCTACCACCAATTAGTAAACATACCCCTTAGTCTCTAACTCAGTGATTTGTTTCTTAATTGTTTCCTCCTCAAGCGTAATTCGCTCCATAAGGAGAGCTATCAAATCCAGACTACATTTGTTAAGAATGCTGTTCCACTTAATTAGAAATTGGTTATCATCAAAAAAACCATCTGAGGTGGTTTTATCATACGTAATCCCCACAGGATCATGTAGGTCTTTAGCTATTGAGTAAGACTTGCTTCATGCAATTGTGCTTGTATTAAATGTTTGTTAAAATTTTTATACTCCAATAATGAAGCAGACGGAGACAGAACTATATCATCATCACATAAAGCAGGTTGATAATTCAAATAATTTGATCATCAGCAAAAGCAAATGTAGCAGTAGTATGACTGGTAGAAATATCATGAATAGCAGTGACGTCAGACACCATTTGGTTATAATGAACTAATTCCTCAAAAGTACTAAAACACAAAAATAGGTAGTTAGGCCTGCAAAAATCATCAAAACCAAAAAAGTTCAAACCAAAAAGAACTGTAGCAAGTAAAGGTTAAATGTTGAATTGTTCATTAGGAGAGAAAACCCCTCTTGACCCGAACCCTCCCTTTAATATAAAAGATGGCTGAAACATCAACCTGTGAATGTGTCATAAACACACAGTACAGTGCTAAACACAAAATGTGACAAATTAAAGTAATTTTAGGTACAATGTTCACTTAACTTGCAATAGTGGCCACTAGAACCTCTTCAAGTTCGTGAGAAATTAGCTGAACTTAAAGTAGACAAAGCGATGGGACCGGATGGAATACACCCTAGACTACTGAGGGAACTTGGGGATGTTCTAGCAGCTCCACTGACTGACCTTTTCAATGCCTCATTGGAGTCGGGAGTGGTGTCAAAGGACTGGAGAGAGGCTCATGTGGTACCTTTACACAAAAGCAGAAGTAAGGATGTGGTTGAAAACTACAGGCCGGTTAGTTTAACTTCGGTGGTGAGTAAATTATTGGAAATGTTGCTAAAAGAGAAAATAGTGAGGTTTTCGGAGTCCAGCAGACTACAGGATCCGAGGCAGCATGGATTCACCAGAGGCAGGTCTTGTCAGACAAGTCTGATTGATTTCTTTGACTGGGTGGCCAGGGAGTTGGACCGAGGGAGAGCCCTAGATGTGGTGTATTTAGATTTCAGTAAAGCCTTTGACACTGTTCCTCACAGGTGACTTATAAACAAACTGAGCACCCTAGGGATGGGCCCTAAAGTTACTGTTTGGATTAGAAATTGGTTAAGTGGGAGGCAACAAAGAGTACAGGTAAATGGAGCTCACTCTGAGGAGAAGGAAGTTACCAGTGGTGTGCCCCAGGGATATGTCCTTGGTCCAATTCTTTTTAACATCTTTGTTAGTGAAATAGCGGAAGGGCTGTCGGGTAAGGTTTGCCTCTTTGCAGATGATACCAAAATCTGCAATAGACACCCAGGAAGGTGTAGATAACATGAGGAGGGATCTAGCTAAGCTTGAAGAATGGTCTAGAATCTAGCAGCTGGAATTTAATGTTAAAAAATGTAAGGTCATGCATTTGGGCTGCAGCAATCCAAGGGAGCAATATAGTAATCGGGGTGAAGTACTTTTGCCCACTAAAGAAGAGCGGGACCTAGGCGTGGTTGTGTCTGATGATCTTAAAGTGGCTAAACAGGTAGAAAAGGCGACATCAAAATCCTAAAGGATGCTTGGGTGCATATGGAGAGGACCCTCGGCCCAGTGTGCAGCAGTGGCCAAGAGAGCAAATAGAATTCTAGGTATGATAAGGAAAGGAATGGAAAATAAATCAAAAGATATTTAATGCCTCTATATCGTTCCATGGTGAGACCGCACCTTGAATATTGTGCGCAATTCTGGTCGCCGTATCTTTAAAAGGATATAGCGATTTTAGAAAAGGTTCAGAGAAGAGCCACCAAAATGGTAAAGGGGATGGAAGGATACCCCTATGAAGAAAGGCTAAAAAGGTTAGGGCTCTTTAACCTGGAAAAGAGACGGCTGAGGGGAGATATGATAGAAGTCTATAAATTAACGAACGGAGTGGAACGGGTAAACGTAGATCGATTGTTTACCTTATCAGGATATAGAAAGACTAGGGGACATGCAATGAAGCTACAGGGTAAACTATTTAAGACTAATAAAAGAAAATATTTTTTCACTCAATGTGTAATCAAACTCTGGAATTTGTTACCGGAGGATGTAATAAAGGCTGTTAGTGTAGCTGGGTTTAAAAAAGGTTTGGACAAGTTCCTGGAGGAAAGGTCCATAAACCATTATTAAGAAGGGACCCAGGATATCAATGCTTGACCCAGTACAAGCATTGTGGAACCTGTGTCCCTTGGGGAAACTGCTAGGTACATATGACCTAGATTGGCCACTGTTGGAAACAGAATACTGGGCTTGATGGACCTTGGTCTGACCCAGTATGGCATATCTTATGTTCTTATGTTCTTAATGGCTGGAGTCAGTACAGAGGGTGGCTACTAAAATGATTAGTGGTCTTCATTTTAAGCATATGAGGACAGACTTAAGGATCTTCATATGTATATGTTAGAGGAAAGGCGGGATAGAGGTGATATGATTGAGACGTTTAAATACCTCCATGATGTAAATGCACAGGGGGAGAGCCTCTTTCGATTGAAAGCAAGTTCTGCTATGAGGGGACATGGGATGAGGGTGAAGGGGAATAGATTCAGGAGTGATATGCGGAAATATTTCTTTACGGAAAGAGTGGTGGATCCATGGAATAGTCTCCTAGTGGAGGTGGTAGAGATGAGGACAGTATCTGAATTCAAAACAGCATGGGACAAACACAGAGGATCTCTAAAGGAAAAAAAGGAGACTGTTGTAGTTGTTATGGAAGGAGAGACTAGATAGGCCATGTGGACTTTTTCTGTCGTCATTTTTCTATGTTTCTAAGCTTCTATAAGCTGTGTCCAATCCAGAATATGTCATGAAAGTGAGACAATGAAGAAGTTACTCCCATCAGTATGGAACACAGCACTATATTTTGAGCTCAATACCAGGAGCTCTATATCGAGCAGTTCCATTGGGCTTCATGCTCACCAGATGAAAATCATGCAATTCAGCCATATGCAACAGCACTCATTCATAAATACCAAACCCGCATGTTATGTCTGAATGATTAAAAGTATTGGGTAGCAAAATTGCCAGTCAGAGCAAACTCCACCAATTGATCTCTAAATTTAAGCCAGATGGAGTGACAGGGTGCACGTTAAAAAGCCAAGACTACTCCAATCTTTGTAAACGAAATTCTCGATTGCCTTCATATGCTCTACTTTGACAGACTTCCAACACCATGCTGCTGATCTTTTCCATCGCTTTAAAGAATGAGGATACCATATGCTGTTTTATGGGCTGATAAACAAGCCAGATATAGTTCTCATGAATGACTCTTTCTGCGGCCCGCTGAATCTCAGCTGTCATCCAGAACAGCATTTGTTGGACTTTTTCTTTTTATGTCACATTCTTCTACAATAACATCTTTTTTTTTGTGGAAGCATTGGCATGTACTGACCCTCCACACATTTCAAACTGACTTAATGACTGCCTATATTAGGGGGCGCAACATATGTGACAGTGTTAAATGCAAGGCACTGATAAGGCAGGCAAAGAGAGAATTTGAGAAGAAACTTGCTGAGGAAGCAAAAACATGTAATGAAGACTTTTTCAAGTACATTCGTAGGAAAAAACCTGTGAGAGAGTCAGTCGGACCATTAGATGATGGAGGGGTAAAAGGGGCAGTAAGAGAGGATAAGGCTATAGTGGAGAGACTAAATTAATTCTTTGCTTCGGTATTTAAGGAGGAAGATGTAGGGATGTTACCTATGACTGAAGTGGTATTTAAAGATGAAACTGCGGAAGAATTGAAAGAAATATCGATACACCGGGAATATGTATTACAACTATTAGATAAACTGAAGAGTAGCAAATCACCTGGACCAGATGGCATACATCCAAGGGTGTTGAAAGAACTGAAATATGAGATTGCAGATCTGCTATTAGTAATATGTGAACTATCATTAAAATAATCTGTAATACCTGAAGATTGGAGGATCGCCAATGTAACGCCAATTTTTAAAAAGGGTTCCAGGGGTGATCCGGGAAACTACAGACCGGTGAGCCTGATGTCAGTACCGGGAAAAATGGTAGAAACCATCATAAAGAACAAAATTATTGAACATGTAGATAGTCATGGCTTAATGGGAGACAACCAACATGGCTTTAGACAAGGAAATCTTGTCTTACTAATATGTTATGTTTTTTTGAAGGTGTGAATAAACAGACAAAGGTGAGTCGGTTGATATAGTGTATCTGGGCTTTTAGAAAGCCTTTGACAAGGTCCCTCATCAGAGACTTTTGGCAAAACTAAAAAGTCATGGGCGAGGAGGCAGTGTACTATTGTGGATCAGGAACTGGTTAAAAGATAGAAAGCAGAGGGTAGTGCTAAATGGCCAATTATCCCAATGGAAAAAGATGAATAGTGGAGTACCGCAGGAATCTGTGCTGGGTCAGCTGCTTTTTGACATATTCATAAATGACCTGGAAATGGGAATAATGAGTGAGGTTATCAAATTTGCAGATGACACAAAACTGTTTAAAGTTGTTAAAACCCAAGAGGATTGTGGAAAATTGCAAGAGGATCTTGATACATTGGAAGAGTGGGCATTCAAATGGCAGATGAAATTTAATGTGGACAAGTGCAAAGTTATGACCTAGGAAAGAACAACCCAAACTATGGTTACATGATGCAAGGTTCCACATTAGGAACCACCACCCAGGAAAAAGATTTAGGCGTCATCGTGAATATCATGTTGCAAACCTCCGCCCAGTGTGCAGCGGCGGCCAAGAGAGCAAATAGAATGCTAGGTATCATAAGGAAAGGAATGGAAAATAAAACAAAGGATATTATAATGCCTCAGTATCGTTCCATGGTGCGCCCGCACCTTGAATATTGTGTGCAATTCTGGTTGCCGTATCTTAAAAAGGATTTAGTGTTATTAGAAAAGATACAGAGAAGAGCCACCAAAATGATAAGAGGTCTATAAATTAATGAATGGAGTGAAACGAGTAAACGTAGATTGATTGTTTACGTCATTAGAAATGCTCGAGGCCGCGGGCCGGGTCCCGCGGCCGTCAGTAACCTGGGCCCAGGCCCGGCCTCGGCCTCCAGTATGTGACGGGTGCGGGGGGGGGGGGGGAGAGAGAGGAGGCCGTGCGTGCGGCGATTGAAATCGCTCCGTCGCGATGTCGGAGCGATTTCATTGGCCGCGGGCTGAAGGGGGCGGAGCAGTGTCTGCGAGGAGCCGCGTGGCCGTCTCCTTCTTGCCGCGGCTCCTCGGGAATCGGACGCGTTTGCGTTGTCGGGTCCGGTGAGTGGGGTGTTCTTGGGGGGTTATTGAGTTCGGGTGGTGCTCCGGGGTGGTTGTAGTCGGGGGGGGGGTGTGCTGGGCGGCGGGTTGCTGGCGGCGGGAGGAATCTTAGTACAAAAAATAAATAAATAAATAAAGGCAGCTTCCCCTGCCTCTGCAGCCAGCCGATCAGGGCAGGAGCACCGGTGAGAGGGCCAGAGCATAGCCGGTGGGAACAAAGCCAGGGGGGGCGTCGGATGGACTGGCTGGGGGGGGAACTCGAGGAGGTCCTGGGGAGCGGGTGTCGCGCAAGGGGCCAGAGCAGTCCGTGGGAGTTTGCGTGGGGCAAATCGGGGGGCGGGGAAGCGTGGGGTAGGGGCTGTGAAGCGAGTGGCTCTGCTGGCTTCTGCAGCCGCATCGGGTGGTCCAGGGGAGGTGGTGGTGGAGCGGACGGGCTAGGGGGGGGGAGCGGATGGGCTAGGGGGGGGGAGCGGATGGGCTAGGGGGGGAGCGGATGGGCTGGGGGGGGAGCGGGGGGGAGCGAATGGGCTGGGGGGGTGCAGATGGGCTGGGGGGGGTGGGGTGGGTTCAGGTCCCGGGCGTTTGCCCTGCGGGGGTGGCCTGTGCGCCAGGTGGCGCGGGAGCCTAGGGGCCCGTTTCGCAGGGGAGGGGGCGGCCGGGTTTGCATGGAGAGGATTGGGCGGCCTGGTCCTCGGTGTCTGAGCGGTCTATGGGTGTGGGCCCATGGAGGGGGGGGTTTGGGGAGGGGATTGGTGGGGGGGGCCGGTTTCCAGAGTGGCGGAGGGCTGCTTCCCTGGGGAGCGGCGGGCTGGGCAGCCGGGGGGTTGGGGTCCTCGGGGGGGGCGTAAGGAGGGGGAGCTGGGTGGGGGGTGGGGCCTTAGGGGATGGCTCCTCCGGGGGTTGGTGCTCCTCCTGCCCCGTGTGTTGGTTCTCCTCCCTCCCCGTGTGTTGGTTCTTCTCTCCCTCTGCAGGTTCCCGGGAGTGCAGTGGTGGCAGCTGGCGGTGTCGGAGTCGGCTCGACAGAGAAGTCGCAGAGCTTGGGCCAGACCGATCCGATCTCTGTGGAGCAGACGGGGTCCACCTCGGTGATGCAGGGGACGGAGGAGCTGGCTGCGCTAGGTGAGTGTACCGGGAATACGGTTGGGGGGGTGGAGCCGTCGGGTGAGGGTGCGCCGCTGGCACGTAAAGCCTAAGCGTCGCGGAAGCAACGGTGGCATCATAGGCGGAGGGCGTCGTCTTCGTCCTCGTGGTCATCGGATACTTCCTCGGCGGCCTCCACGGTCGGGCCGCGGGCAGGTGAGGGGGCGGGGTCCTCGCTGGTGCGGTGTGTGGCGTTGTGGGAGAGTGTTCCGCGCAAGTTGTGGCGACGGATCGTAGCGTTACGTCGATATTTTCCGGCTGCTCGATGGGCAGCGACGCTCGGGGGAGAGTCGCGAGAACCGTAAGGAGGAGGAAAAGGCGGGGAGTGTGCAAAAGGTGTCCGAGAACACCTTAGAATTGCCCAGGCGCACGAAGGTTGGGCCTGGCTTAATTACGATGGGGAGTTTCGGGATATGATGGAGGAGATTCGGCAATGGTCGAGGGGAATGAAGGATGTTAATCTTCGGCTGATGCAAATGTCGGCCAGGAAGGGTGGGGGCGGGGGGGGGGGGGCAGGTCCGGTTAGGGCATCGGGCAATGCAGCTATGCCGGGCTTTCGGTCCTTTTGGCCAGCGGGCCCGGGGCCCGATTCGAGAAAAAGCGCAGCGAGCTGTCTCGGCGGAGATCTTTGTTGGCGCTTCTCTGAAACATCCTGCCCATTTCTGGACTGCAAGTTTCGGCACGCCTGCTGGCGTTGTGGTGCCGGTCACGCGGCCGTCAAAGGTAGCCGACGGACGGTGCTGGGTGTGCCGGCAGCGGGTAGGTGAAGAGGGTAGCGGGGGGGCTGGTGCCTACCCCCCCCTTCGGATTTAGGCGTTACAGAGGTGGCTGGGGCTTTATGCGAGTACCAGGCACGGTGAGGCGGGGAATATGTGGTGGGTGGGGTTTTTTTTCCGAGGGCTTTCGTTCCCATTTCAAGGGGAGGTCCGGGATGTGGCGGGGGGAGGAAGGCTAGCGCGGTGAGGCTGCGGGCGGAGGTGGCCCGCACGACGATCGCGGCGGAGTGCGCATGTGGCTGAGTCGCAGGGTCATTTGACCGGCCGCCCTTTGCGCTGTTTATGGTTTCTCCGCTGGGGGGTTCTCCCGAAGACGGAGACGGGGCGTTATCGGCTGATACACAGTCTGTCTTGCCCCCTTGGGGCCTCGGTGAACGACCGCATCCCGCTGGAACTGTGCTCGGTGCGCTATGCCGCCTTCGATGAGGCCTTGGAGCTGGTGCGCCAATGCGGAAAGTGGATTTGCTGGCGAAGTCGGACATTGAATCTGCCGTTCGGATTTTGCCGGTTCACCCTTCCGCCTTCCCCTTGCTGGGAGTTCGTTTCGATGCTCAGTAATTTTGCGATAAGTGCATGCCAATGGGTTGTGCGATCTCGTGTGCTTACTTCGAGGCCTTCAGCTCGTTTTGCACTGGGTATTGGTGCGGAGGTCGGGGCGCCAGAGTATCGTGCATTATGTCGACGCTTTTGTTCGTGGGGCCTGCACGGTCCGCAGTCTGTGGATCCTTGCTGGGGCTTTTCCTGGGCCTGGCTGAGGAGTCGGCATCCCTTTGGCGGAGGGTACGACAGTGGGGCCGGTGACGTGTCTTTCGTGCTTGGGGAGCGAGATCGACTCAGTGAAGCTTGTGGTATGTTTACCTACAGATAACGCAGAGCGACGGCGGTTGTTGGTGGCAGAGGTGGGCTCCGCCTCGAAGGTGACGCTAACGGATCTTCAGAGGTTGGTCGGCCACTTGAATTTTGCTTGTCGAGTCATTGCAATGGGGAGGCCGCTGGCGTGGAGGCTATCCTTCGCGATGGCCGGTGAGCGCTGGGGGCATCATCGTATCCGGGTGACGTCGGGGATGCGGGCCGAATTGAGGGTGGGGGATGCATGTCTGGGGGGTATAACGGCTGCTCGGTGTGGCGGTCTGCGGTACTATCCCAACGGGATTTGGAATTGTTTTCGGATGCTGCCGGAAGTCGGGTATTGGAGGGTACGGCCCAGGTTCATGGTGTGCGGTGCCATGGCCGGCATCCTGGATGGCGATAGGGGTTGACGCGTAACGTGGCATTCCTGGAATTGTTCCCCCTTAGGGTGGCCTTCTGGGTATGGCCGGAACGGTTTGCGGGATCAGCGGGTGGTTTTCTGGTGCGACAACGCCGCGGTGGTGCAAGTCATCAATCGGCATCCGCCCAAGTGCCCGCGGGTAGCTGCTTGAGGTGTGTGTTGGGCTGGCTCGCCTTCGTCTCAATCTCCCGGCTCGGGCGCGCCATGTGCTGGGTGCTCAGAATGCTTTTGCGGACGCTCTGTCTCGTTTTCAGTGGGAGCCGTTGCGGGTGTTGGCCCGGGGGCGGACGAGACCGCGGCGTTGGGGCTGGAGCACCTGTGGCGGATGGGGGACGCGGGAATGATCTTCTTGTTGCGGTCCGATGGGGCAAGGCTGGAGAGGTGGTAGAGTTGGGGATGTCTTGGCGGGTTCTTTTATAGCGTGGGCACGCGAGTCTGGGTGGTCCCGGTCGGCGGCGCGGGCAGCGTTGGCCGGTTTCTCTTTGTTTCAGCAGGGCGGCGGCTGGGGCAGTCCGGGTGCCCTTATGGGGTGAGGCGGCTATTGGCTGGGTGGGCGCGAGCGCAGCCAACGGTCCCGGATTGGCGCCGTCCCGTGACTCATGAGGCCTACAGGAGGCGCGAGTGCGGATATTTGTGGCCCATTCGCAGACCGACCTGTAGGGTCATGGGCGGGGGGTGCGGTTTTGGGCAATTCTGGGTCTGGGATCCTGTCCGGTGCGGATCTTGGCGTCTTATTGGCGTCCGCGACCGGTGTTGGCTGGTGGTTTCTTCTGTCACATGGACTGGAGTGCGGTTACCCAGTTTCAATTTACGGCGGTGCTCTGCCGGTCCTTGTGGCGTCTGGGCTTGGATGAGCGAGAGTATGCGTCTCAATCCTTCCGGATAGGGGCGGCGACGAGCGCTGCTGCTGCTGGTCTGGGGGTGTGGTGGTTCAACGGATCGGGCGTTGGCCTCCGGGGCCTACGCAGGCTATGTGCGCCTGGACCAGTTGTGAGTTAGGGCGCTGGGGGGGTGGGGGGTGTGGGGGGGGTGCTAATGCTGTGTTTCTTTTTCAGGTGTACTGCAGGGCGGGCCTACATGGGGGAAGGCACGGGGCCCGCTGGGCTTATGGTGGATTCTTGGACATGCATTCATCTGGGCGGAACGCAGAGCCTCGAATCGCCAGCTGGGTCCGCACCTGGGCTTGGTGTCCTGCAATTTCCAGTTGGTTTGGCTGGGCGAGCGGGGCATGCGTTGGTGGCAGCTCCTTCCATGGATTCGGGAGCATGCGGAGCGACGACAGCGGCCAGTGGGACTACTGATGCATCTTGGTGGGCACGATCTCTCCAGTGGGACGTGCCGGCAGCTCATTCGAGCGGTGCGGCGGGTCCTTCGGGCGCTGCAGGAGCAGTGGCCAGACGTGGCAATCGTCTGGTTGGACATTATCCCGTGGCCGGCCTGCCTGCCTCAGCGACGGTGGCTGAGTGGGCTAGCAAAGGCGACAGGCAGATTGGCCGTTGGTTGCAGCAGGCCGGGGGAGGGCAGGTCCGGCACCTTGGGCGGACCCCCAGTGTGCTGGACTGTACCATACTGACGGGGTACACTTGTCCCCGGTCGGACAGGACTTATTGCTTAATGATTGGCAGGAAGCACTAGAATTGATTGGTCGCAGCTTTATGGGGGGGGGCGGTGCGAGGATAGTGAATACCTCGCACCGGTGGCGGGGTACAGAGCCAGCGCTCGCAGGAGCGGCGCGGGCTTGAACTGGTTTACGAGCAGTGGGGCGAAGTGCTCCTGGGGGTGGGGCGAGACAGCCCGGTTGGGGGTCTCGGCCCGGTAGCGGGGGGGTGGGAGCCGGCCTTTGCTACTAGTATGGCGAGGCAGGCGGAGGGGTTTGGGGGGGAGGAGGATGCTCCGCCTTGCTACTAAGATGGCGGGTGGGGGGGCATCCTCCGGCAATGGGGTGTGGGGCTGGGTTATGTTGGATTGTTTTATATTCAGGCCCGTGTTGGGTTGGTTGTTACAGGTGTAAATAAAGCTGCGACCAAATGTTTGTACCAAACTACAGTTGTTGGTGAATTTGTGGGGGAATATTATTGTGGGATGCTAAGACATGGGAAGGAGGCGAGGAGGGCCTCCGGGTTACCAGAGTTATATAGAAAGACTAGGGGACATGCTATTAAGCTACAGGGTAACCTGTTTAAGACTAATAAGAGAAAATATTTTTTCACTCAATGTGTAATCAAACTCTGGAATTTGTTACTGGAGGATGTAGTAAAAGCTGTTAGCATAGCTGGGTTTAAAAAAGGTTTGGACAAGTTCCTGGAGGAAAGTCCATAAACCATTATTAAAAGGGATCCAGGATATCACTGTTTGACCTAATACAAACATTGAGGAATCTGTGTCTTTTGGGGAGACTGCTAGGTACTTATGACCTAGATTGGCCACTGTTGGAAACAGGATACTGGACTTGATGGACCTTGGCCTGACCCAGTATGGCATATCTTATGTTCTTATAAGTCATTTTCAATGTCAAAATTGTAGGTTTTGTGCTCCTTCCAGCACTGGTCCTTTTTGGGTTGATTCTGTTACAGAGAAGACTTAATATTCATACTGGCATACTTCATGCACATCTGATCATGTTTATATGCTCCTCTGTCCCTGTGATTTGAAATATATGGGCGTCCGGTTCGCCCTATTAAGATCAGATTGGCAGAACATTCCTCACGTATCAAAACTAAGATCATTCTGCACCGATTGTGACCCACTGTTTGGAAAATGGTCATACTTTTCAAGATCTATACTGGCGGGTTATTGATTATGTGCCCCCTGACCTTCATGGAGGCAATCGAGAATTTTGGTTACAAAGATTGGAGCAGTCTTGGATTTTTAACTTGCAGACTCCATCTGACTTAAATTTAGAGAGCGATTTGGTGGAGCTTGCTTTGACTGGCAATTTTGCTACCCAATATCATTTACTTTTAATCAGCTGGTTTAGTATTTATGAATGAGTGCTGTTGCAATATGGTCGAATTGCATGATTTTCGTCTGGCGAGCGTGAAGTCTGACGGAACTGCTTGATATAGAGCTGCTGGTGTTGAGCTGGAAACATGGTACCTTGTCGCATACTGATGGGAATAACTTCTTCATTGTCTCACTTTCATGACATATTCTGGATTGGCCACAGCTTGAACAAGCTTGAAGAGGTTCTGGTAGTCACCACTGCAAGTTAAGTGAACATTGTACCTAGAACTATTTTGTCACATTTTGTGTTTAGCACTATACTTTGTGTTTGACACATTCACAGGTTGATTTTTCAACCATCTCTTATATTAAAAGGAGGGTTCAGGTCAAGAGGGGTTTCCTCTCCTAATGAACAATCCAACATTTAACTTTTACTTGCTACAGTTCTCTTTTTGGTTTTGATGATTTTTGTGGTCCTAACTACCTAGTGTTTTGTTATAGTAATTAGGATTTAAGACTTATGCGCTGACTTTCAATCAGTATTAGAATTCTAAAATTCCATCTGGGTTTCAGACTAGATGCCTAAATGAGGCTCCTTGTGAGATGCCCAAATATTTGTGCAGTAGCTTATGCTGGCCTTCTAGGTATCTCCTTACTGATAGTGAGTTCAGTATGTCTAGTTTCAAACCCATGTCTCTGAACTATCTGCTCTTCTGGGCATCTCAAGTTAGTCATTTAACTCTATTTAGATGATGAACGTGTCTCCAATAATTTATTAAGTGGCCCTTTTGCAGATCCATATCCCAATTTTAGATGACTTAACTTCTGTGCATACCTTTGAAAACAGAGCCCATAATGTACACTGTGCCATGCTGGTAGAGCTTATGGCAAAACAGAATGGGCCTAGTTTGCATAGTCCTGAACTACAGTATTTCAGTACAGCTATGTAAACTCATTATATAGTGTTTTGCGCATTTATCAAATAGCATGCGTCTAAGCATTTCCTACATATGGAAAAGGGGCAGCCAAATGTGTAAATACGCATGGTGACACAATGACACATAGGTGTTCCTAAGGGCATAGTTTGGGCAGAGCAAGGCTGCAGGAGCAATTTATTAGCGCACAATCAGCTCCAAAAGCAAATGGGGGAGGGGGGTGGCGCTCGACCCACACTAGCAAATGCTTGTTACTTTTGGCATGATCAGTGCAGATGCACTTAATACCGTGGAGGTGGTGTTAAGGGCTCCTGTAGTAAGTGCTACATCGATGGGGAGCATGCTCCAAAAACATCCACGCTACCCGCAACGTGGACACTCTGCGCAAGAACCACCCAGTCTCAGCCCCAACCCGCACTACTCAGTGTGGGATTTTTAGTGTTGCCGCATTTTCAGCGCATGGTATGTTTTACCACCGTGCACTTGGCTCATGCTTAACCCCATGCTATTTGGTAGCGCACTTTAGTATTTATTTATTTATTTATTTATTTTTATTTACATTCTCTTATATACCACACTATTCTGCATCAGTGTGGTTTACACTGAACAAACTGAAATTACATTGAACAGGGCATTATAACTTGGAGATAACTATTTTACAGGGAACATGGGCTATGGAGGGTTAAGTGGCTTGCCCAAGACCACAAGGAGCACCTGTGGGACTAGAAACCCCAGTCCTTCCGGCCCAAGGTTGCTGTCCTCTAGTGGGATTTGAACCCCTGACCTTCCGGCCTGAAGTACCTTGCCCCAACCACTAGGCTACTCCTCCACATTCCCCATAATTTATTAATGAACACAGTGACCTGCTTAATGTCCAAGGCTTTATTAGCATTTACAATGCAGTCAGATAACACAGTGCTATATAAAATAATAGCATAGCAATAGCAGATACAGAAATAGTATATGGAATGCAAAAAGCTGAATAGGAACAGTCTGAAGATCAGATCACAAACTGTTTTGTATCAAGATAAATATCAAGTTAAAAAGTGGCAAAAAAAAGGATAAGATAAAATAGAATCTGGCATGTCTTAAGAATATTAAAATAGAGTTCTAGAACATACTTAAAAATAGATCCAAACCAGCAGAACTCAAATTGAAGTTTTGCTGCAAATAAAAGAAATAATTACATATGGGAAGTTACAGAATGAACATGGAGAAAAAGTACCCAGGAAAAGAAGCAGGCGTGGCAAACACCTGAAACACTAATAAAATGCCAATAAGGAAGAGATCGGCCAGGTGGCCAAGAGGAGAGTTCCGGGTTTCATCCCCAGGTTGGTTATGTTGGACATGCTGCAGAGATGGTGACACCTAGGGGCATGTTTACTAAACTGTGGTAATGTCATTCACGTTAGGTTCCGCGGTAAAGGTACAGATACCCATATAAAGGCGTGGGCGGGGCATCATTATGGCAAGTCGTGTCAGGTAACGCGCCTTATAAGGCACGTGATAAGGCACCTTTATTAGGCACAGTACAAGGCATGTTATAAGGCACCTTATTAGGCACAGTACAAGAAACGTGCCTTGTACTGTGCCTAATAAAGGTGCCTTATAACATACCTTTTACTGTGCCTAATAAAGGTGCTTTGTAATGTGCCTAATTAGGAGCCTTATAACGCCTTATAAGGATTGCTGGCAACTGTGGTGAGGGTACGATGGGCTGGCAGCACGGATCTGCAAAGATATGACTGTCACAGGCAAGCAAAATATCTGCCTTGGACAGGAGGGAATAATGAGGAATTGAACCCATGACCTCCACCTAGAATGTCAGTGTACTAACCAGTAGGCTGTACCTCTATGGCCTGTTGCTCAGCAATGGCTGGGTACAAAAGGACTGCAGGTCACTGCACAACCCGTCTGCTCTGTGTGCCAGGATAGGGTAACCCCACCAGCACCCATAATGCATTGCACATGCAGAACAGCAGCCTACAGCTGACCACCTCATGGGGTCTGCACCTCTCTGGTACTGCACCGTGGTAAGACGGACTGACAGTGCGTGATAATGGCACAGAGTAGCTACAGACAATGCCATTGTGCAGGTTCATGTTCACCCTGAGGGATAGGATGGGCGCCCAGCACTAGGTCCACAGTACATGTGGTGCTAGAGATAGGTCCTGCTGCACATCCCCAGCACTGCCAGTGTGTGACAGGTGTTCCCAGCAGTGCAACCAAAGGTACATCTGTCCAAGCTATGGTCTGCAGACATATGTGGCCCTGTGGGACTGGACACCACCTAGATTAGTGTGTACCTGGTGTTAAGGTCTGGCTGCCATGGGTACCTGTTATCAGGGCTGTGGGGTGTCTAGACTTGCATGAGGGTGATGTAGCACTGCCACTATGGGTCTAAGTGGTATGTGCTATATACCCCCAAGTGGCCTCAATCACCCCTTTTGTAGATGAGGGTGTGGTGGGACAGGTGCCTGCATCCTACAGAATGGCTGCAGTACCAGCAACCACAGTCCTGCTGGCGGATGACAGCCCTCAAGGGCTGCTGGGCCAGTGCCATACCTGTGACCATTGCAGACCAGAAGCGATGCTTGGGGTAGGTTCAACTGCCCCACACCATGGTCTGCCATTCATCAACAGACAGTACAGTCAGACTGTACCTGCAGCATCCTACAAGGTGTTCCCACCATGCACAAGCAAACTGCAGACAGCCCACTAACCAGTCCATAGTGCATGCTCACAGGGGAACCCTGTGCACCCAAAGGTGGGATGCACAGCACAGACACCAAGCAGGTATCTCTGTGATTGGGCCCCAGAACCAGGAACACACAGGTATCACTGGAAACAAATAATGTGTGGCACAATGTGGGAACATAGACATGCCATGGTCACTGCTCGGTCAGAGTGAGAGTGACCCCCCTACCTCCCCCCCAGCATGACATGCTGTGGCCACCCTGTCCATGCAGGTGGTGGTTGAGCACTACAGTGTCCCAGCCATTGCCCTCCACCCTGTGCAGATGCATCCTGGCCAATCCGCCCTGTCTGCTCCTCATTATGCACATTTGCAGGCTAACGCTGGAAGCAGTGTGAGCAATGTGGGCTCAGTGAGGTGTTGGCAGACAAAACAATGGAGAGACATATGCACACTCCCATACCTATCTCAGCATTGTGCAGAGATGGAGGTGGTTGACAACCCTACCCGCTGCACTGGTCTTGATCACAGTGCCGACATTGCTAATCTGTGCAGGGGGTAGTAGTAGTGCTCTGGTGATAACTGCAGCTCTGTGCTGGGTCCAACAGCTGACACTCCATGAAGCTGTGGATAGTAGAGCCCTTGTGAGTGGGTGTCCGTACCCCTGTGCACCACTGCGTTGGGGTTTGCCCATGTTGTTGTTGTTGTGGCTGCATTGTGGGCTGAAACTATGGGGAGATGCTCTGCATGATCCACAGATGGGACCTGAACCTCTGACCCTGGACATGCTGGCTGAGTGTACTGCACCACACTGTTGCCACAGCAGCATAGTGGTCCCTGGGGCTACCCTTACGTTCCTCGGCCAGACCTCTTCTGTTGCACTGCACACCACGTACTGGTACAGGGCATGGCCTAGGTCCACTGCAGGTGGGTGCCACTGCCCCCTCCAGCACAGTCACCCACCCCCTCTACCATGCCACCATGACCATATGCTGTCGGTGCTGGTGGTGCGCCATCCCAGGCCATCCAGGGGGAAGGTAGGCGGCTGCCTAAGTTGTGGGTTCTGGGGTAGGGGTGCCTACATGGATGTCCACGCTTCCCCAGGCACCGCCTGTCAATGTTATGCACCCCTTGGGGTGCCTGCTGGGTAGTGTCTCCTGGAAGGGACACTGTGGGCCACAGACTCATGGGCATGTCTGACCCTGGTCAGTTGTTGTCTTGCTGGTTTCCATTTTCTGCATTCCTATGTGCCACCTTGGCAACTGCCTAGTCCACCCTGTGCCCTAGTAGCCCCCACTGCATGTCCCGCCTGCAGCCCCCATGCCCCATTTGCGCCATCACCATAGTGGTCTTTCATACCACAGCACTATGCTGTTGCTGCAAATGGAGCACTACTATCACCTTTCTTGGGCTCCCTGCCTATGCTGTACATTGCTGACGCTGAAATGGTTTCTCTCTCTTGCAAATGTGTGCTAATGCCAGGTTTTCAGTTGCGTTAGGATTCAGCCCTTAATTTCTCCGCGTTAGTGTGGAAGGGGCCTCTCCCCGCCCACTCCCCGCCCATTGACCCCTTCTCCACGCCCTCTCTCCACCCTCTGCGGGACTTACCGCGGCCAGGAACATTAAGGCGCGTTATGTAACGTTAAGGCGCCTTAACGTTACATAACGCACCTTAACGTAGCCGCTGCTACATTACCGCAGTTTAGTAAACATGCCCCCTAGTGACTGAAGTTCAGGCTAGTAATTGCAGGGTCATGCCAAGGACTTTCAGTGGGGAATGGTAGCTGTAAATAAAGGACTGGCACTGACTGAGCTGGAAACCAAATAAGCAGGAGAAAAAGAATGTCAATAGGCTGAATGATGAGAATAACGAAATTAAATATAAAGAGAAAATAGGGAAACTGAACAAAGTCAATATTCAGTCATGACTTATCTAATTAAAGTTGCAGAGTTAATTTCAATTGGATATTCATAACTTTATCTAGATAAGTCAACATTGCTAAAGATATATACTCATTTAAAGTTAGGCAGATAACTTATCCAGTTAATTAGGTAACTTTAACTAGAAAGCACTGATCAACACTATCTGGTTAAAGTTTTCGCCCACTTCCAACACATTTATTTCCGATCGTCTTTCTAATCAGGTAAATCTTATGTGGACAATAAGCTGACCAGGCAAAAGTTAAATGGTCTGCAGGCATGAAATTTAAAAGTCAGGATTTTTCCAGGTAACTCTCCAAATTACCAAAACTCTTTTAATATGGATCTCAAAATGTCTATAGGCAGGCAAAAGAGTGACTTTCATTAAACCCCCCTAGAGTTAAAAAAAAAAAAGAAAGAGAATCTGCACTCTAAGATCCCTACATATAAAACAGGGAAACAGGGGTGCACAAGTACAGTCCTCAAGGGTTGCAAACAGCATTTCAGGATATCCCTAATGAATATGCAAGACATACATTTACATGTAGAGCTGCCTCCTGTATGTTCATTAGGGATATCCTGAAAACCTGCCCTGTTTGAGGGCCCTGGGGGACTAAAGTTATGCATCCTTGATGTAAAACATAAGTGCAATAGGTCAGCAAAGACGAAGTAAAATAGTTGAAAAGATCTTGCTGTAAAATAAAGTACCTAAAGCTGCCAGTATACCTAGGAAATTTCTGAAAAGTACTGGTGCGGAAGGAATTACCTCATAGATTTGATGAGCTAGATATTACTGGAAATTCCTCAAAGACTTTCTTATCAATATCTTTATCCCAGTTCCTTAAAATCAATAAAGCACTGGAGTAAAGAACTCACTCGTATATCTAAGATATCTTGGCTGGTCCTTAAAACAGAATATCGTTTGGCAAACAACATGAAGACAAAAGGCAACTAAGATTTAGAAGAAGAAAAACAAGAGATAATATTTACTTACTCAAATGATAGGTGAGGGAATGATTTCAGTACACAAAAGATCTATTTGTTTGCTTTATTGACTATGGGGTCTATTCTGTACTGTTAATAGCGGGAATGGACATCCATCCCCGCGATTCGCCCCCTTCCGTCCCTGGCAAAAGCCTCCCCGTATGAACAAGGAGTTTGTAGGGGAGGCTTAGACGGGGGGTGGGAGGGGGCATTGTGGAGGCAAAGTGAGGGCGGGCAGTGGGCGCTTTGAGGCCCTGGATGTATAGAGCCAATTCTGAAGTCGACCCTGTACGTCCGGGTCCTCGCATCTAGGCAGGGGATGGCAGGCCCGGCAGCAACAGAGAGGTGAGGGTGTGCAGGGGGTTCCCTGCAGCCTGACCTGGCCATGGAAGAGCAGATCAGGAGTTGGGAATGAAGATTGTGGTTGGCAGTCGGGGATCGTGGCTCCTGAATAGAGCCATGGTGCCATGGATGGCAATGGGATGTCATGGCACCGCGGCTCCATTCAGGAGCCTGACTGAGTTAGCTGGGCAGGGGTCTGTATGTGTAGGCAGATCTGAATCGGGTCCTGGCCTGCACATACAGGCCCAGACCCAATTCTGATCCCGCAGGGCACATCTAGCCCCCACGGGATCAGAATCGGGTCTGCCTCTGTGCGTCCCAATTCCAATGGGGCGCACAGGGGCCTGGATTCACACATTTAGAATGTGCCTCCACGGCAATGCACGTGATAAAGCAAATCACAGCAAACTGTTAGGAATAGTGCATAGGGCTGGTATATTGAGATATGAAATTACGTTAGTTATGAATTTATATTGGAATCAATCAGCTAGAGTTGGAACATCAGCAGGAAATACAAAGACTGTGAAAATAAAAGGAGGTGGAAGATACGAATCCATACTCTCCCCTGCAGGGCAGGTGTTAGATATACAATAGCCCAGAGCAGAAACTGTGGAGGGAGCCTCAAAACCCACCTTCAAGCTATTACTCCTTCAAACTGAAGAAGGCTTGGAGACTCTTGCATCATGGGGACCCAGGGCAGTTGCCCTGTTTGCTACCCCCCCCCCTGATGCCAGCCCTGATCCCTAGCACTATTCAAGTTACACAGTGAATTTTAATCTCTAGAAGAATAGGAAGGCATAAATATCAGTGATATATATTTGTGTGCTGACGATATAGCACTACTGGGATGGAAAAGAAACATCTACAAGATATGAGGCAAAAATTATGGACAGATCTGATCATGGCTACAGAGGGTGAATCCTGCGATCCCTTCTCAGTCTCAAATGGCACAAAATAAGGCTGTATACCAGCTCCAATACTCTTGGGGGTGATACCTCTAAGTGTGTTATTCTTGCACAAACCATGAGAGTAAGGAACCTCCCTCCTCAGTCAGGGTCTGTTGGGAATGATCTCAAGCTCTCAGATTTACTGTTAGTGCTCACCTTTATACTTGTATTGCTCCAGAGGGCTTTCTTCTGGTCTTCACAGGACACAATATGTATCAAGGCGTGCACTTCTCCGTACTTGAGGGTCTTCTGTATACTTTACCATTTATGTCCCATTGTCTTGCCTCAAGCTTTATATTTTTTGGAAGGGAAATGTCCCAGGTGATCACAACCTGGTCATTCTCCATAACTCTTTAAGGCTTGTGATCCCTGTGCTTTCCTTATACAGCAGTGTTATAGTGTTTCTAGGTATGAGGCGCTACCTTTTATGGCATCAGCAGGTCATGCCTCTTTCTTATAGAACTGACGTTTGTCTGTCTTACTAGTTTTTATCTATCCATCTTTTCTGTAAACTTCTGTCCTGTGCAGCAACTATCGATCTCTCATCTTTAGGTTTAAGCTCACCTTCTCCTTAACCATTCTCGTCTTAGATTTTGATTAACATATATTTAGAATAACACTTTGTATTGGGCATTTGCCACTTGTTTGTCCTTGCTTGCAGATATAAGGGCTTGTTTACTAACGGGCACTTTTAGCACAGGTTTGCCATCCTCTAAGCTCGCCGTGCTGTTAAAGTGAGGCCCCGCACTAAAAATACATGCTAACCGGTGAGCACACAATTGGGCAGGTTAGAGGAGGAAGGTGGGTGCTGGTGGTGTATCACAGCTAGTGTGGGCATTTTGGCTCCATGCTAACTGTGAATGTTGGCGTTAGTGCAGATGCACCTAATGCCACCTCAAGGGATGGTAGTAAGTGCGCCCGAGTGCTGGTTAGTGTGGTGTGGTGTATTAACAATACGTTAAGAGCAGAAGGACAGGCGCACATGCCCCCCAACAGTTAGTGTGGGCCTCCAAACTAGTTTTGCAGCTCAAACGCATGCTAACAGAATGCCCTTCAGTAAACACGCTCCATAATTCTTTAAAGAGTTTGTGCACTTGTTCTGCAAATTGTATTGGTTTTCCCTATTGTAAATTGCATTGCTTATTCAGCTTTAAGGATGAAGGTCGGTTCTAGATGGCTAGCTTCATATTTTAGCATGTCATTTTGGGTCTGCTGATGCTGGTAAATATGCCTAGAGGCCTGTGATAGTAACTCTGTGTGTGTGTGTGAAGGCAAATTTTAGATAGTATGTAGAGATCGGAATTCAGACATCGAGGTGGGAATGTGTACAATTCTGGTGGTATTTTAGAAAAGGCTCTGGCAAACTTGGAGCCCTTTCTAAATTAGGTATCGGAGCATGCAGGAATGCAAATGTAGGTTTGGTCCTCCAGCCAATACACATGGAAAAATCAATAGAGGTAACTTACATGTGTACTTTTTTTTATGTGCCAATTAGCAACAAAGGCCACCATCTTTAATTTCATTTTGGAGGGGGAAATAATCCCCTTAATCCCTCCTGTAAAGGGTTGCCTAAAATGGATACTTTTTAAAAACCTATATGTGCAAGAGAGCACATCCCAAGGTGGACAAATTTTGGTCATATGTGCATTCTCTATATGAAATGGAGACTAAACCTGTAGATTTTTGACCTGTCCAGGGCATGCCCCCTTGCAATTTCTGCACATTATGTGTAAATGTAGTTCTTTATAAAATTCTGATTTACAAATGGATGCTATTTCCATGTGTAAATGCCAGATTTATGCATGGAAGGCTTCTAAAAGAACCCCAATAATCTATTTCTATTAAGCCCATTCTTCATTGGTGCCTGGGATACACTGATTCTTCCAGATTACTTCATGGGCATGGAATACTTTCCTTTTTCATTTATCCAATTTTTTACGATCTTTATGGGGATAATTTTTAGGGATGTGCTTTGGATTTAAATTAAAGCGGCAATAGTGTGCCTAGCACATACTAGGGCACACTTGCTCAATAGCTTGAGCTGTTTCTCATGAGCATGCATGAGTGCAATAGTGCACATTCTTTCACGAGAATGTACACTATTTAGCAATAGGGCGCACTGTTCTGCGTACATGAATAAGAACATAAGATATGCCATACTGGATCAGACCAAGGTTCATCAAGCCCACTATCCTGTTTTCAACAGTGGTCAATCTAGGTCATATGTACCTAGCAGTTTCCCCAAAAGACACAGGTTCCACAATGCTTGTATTGGGGCAAGCAGTGGATTTCCCTTGTCCCCTTTAATAATGGTTTATGGACCTTTCCTCCAGGAACTTGTCTAAACCTATTTTAAACCCAGCTACACTAACAGCTTTTTCTACATCCTCCAGTAACATATTCCAGAATTTGATTACATGTTGAGTGTAAAAAATATTTTCTCTTATTAGTCTTAAATAGGTTACCCTGTAGCTTCATTGCATGTCCCCTAGTCTTTCTATATTTTGATGGCGTAAACAATCGATCTATGTTTACCTGTTCAACTCCATTCATTAATTTTTAGACCTTTATTATATTTCCCCTCCGCCGACTCTTTTCCAGGTTGAAGAGCCTTAACCTTTTTAGCCTCTCTTCACAGGGGTATTCTTCCATCCCTTTTACCATTACGGTAGCATTAGTTGTACCCTCTCTAGCTGCGCTGAGCGCAGGTAATGCAGGCTTCAAACACCAGAGCTGGCAATTTGCCGCCCAGACACACATTACCTGGGTAGCATGGGGATTTTAGTGCAGGGCTCTGTACTACTTTTTAGCACAGGGCAGATTCCATGCTAACTGACTAGCACACATTAGTAAACATGCCCCTACATGTATGGCCTAAGGAATTCATGAGTAAATTTAGTGGTGTGCAAATGAAGAGTGGTGGCAAGGAATCTCCCAGAAATATTTTTTACTGGATCTTGATGTTAGGGATGACGGATTGTCCATCTTCATAATTCACATATTCAATCAATCCAGGCTTTACTTTGTACATTTCAAGGCATTTTATTATCCAAGAGTGTGTGACCCTATCAAAAGCTTTCTTATAGTCACTCCATACTATACTGAGATTTCTACATTTCTTACCCCTGGCCATAATGGATAGTCAGCATTAACTGGTCTTTAGTTTCATACGCTCCCCCGTGTTGCCCTTTTGTTCTGTTGCCATGATGTTGTTAAATTGATATGACTGTATATTCTATCAGCCTCTTTTGCAATAAACAGCTAGTGGATTTTAGGTATGCAGTAACTGGTCAGTAGTTTTTTGGAACTGTACTTTGGAAGAAGTAATTTCCTGTTAACCATGTGGTATTAGGTCTGGCTGCCTGATAAATTGGTTTTCGCAATTTGCAAGGTCTTGGTGGGGAGATGTTAACTGTCTGAGCTAAAGGTTTGACACTCCATCTGGGCTAGGCCTCTTCTAGTTTAGGATACTTTATAACTTGTTTTACAGCTCTTTTGTTGTTACTTCAGACCTTTCCATTATGTTGATGTTTGCCTTTTTCAAGTTCTCCTGTATGCTGGGTAGCCATTCTGCTTCTTGGTTGTGCTTTATTGGGTCCTCACAAATTTTTCTAGAGTTTTTCCATTTCAACTTTAGTTGGTGGTATTTTCACTGCAATAATTCGCTTCTCCCTTTCCCTGTAGAATTAGTTTGGGCTCTTTTACTCTTTGTGCTTTACTTTGATATCTCTTGTCTGTTTTCTTCATAGCTTTAGTTTTTGGGCCTCTGCTGTTACTTAAATTTTGTTATAGAACCATATAACTTTAAGGTCTGTTAACACAGGATGTTTCAACTTGTTGATCTGGATATTGTCTCTGGTGATCTTGATCCTTTGAGGCACTCAATATCAGAGACACTTCTAAATGCTGCCATTTTATTTATCCTTCATACATTCTTATTTCCATTGGGCTGGAAAGAATAACAGAGTTATATAAAGGAGTCGAGAATGTCTGTCCGTCTTTCTGTCTTGGGGGCAAAGTAAATCTACGAACATTTAATGGAACAAGATAAAACTTGGCATGTAAGGAAAAACTGATAAAACGATACTTCAAGTTCAAAAAAGAGCCAAATTGTACTAGAGGTTCCAGAGAAATAAGACCCCCAAAAACTAGTCCAGTGTATTTATATGGGAGAAGGAGTTGCAGCTTCTGGATCAGAGAAACTTGCATATAGTAAAACATAGAAGTTAGAGAATTGCTCCTTTCAAACTCCCTCTCCCTGCTCTCTACTCTCCCAACCCCCAAATTGTTAAAACCACCAAAAAATGCCCCCACACAACCACCCCACCACCATGCACACTGCCCGCCCCCAAAAAGTACTCCCTTGCAATTATCCTACCAGCCTTCCAAATGCTGTTACCACAAAAAAATCACACCACACACGCCTGCCTCAACATCCTGCAAACATCTCCATCCCCAAAACTAAACCTCCACTTCCCCACTACACTGCAAACTACACTACCCGCCAACTACCCCTACAATTATCCCAACCCCTGCAAACTGCTCACTTCCAAAAATTACCAAACCGCAACTGCCCCACCACCTCACCAAATGCCTCACCCCTAAAAACATTCCCTCACAATTGTCCCACCATCTCACCAAATGCCTCTTCCCAATTACCCTCTCGCACACACACACAAAACACATAAATACATGAACACTATACATACATTTATTTATTTATTTAACATTTTTATATACCGCACTATTCTTTATCAGCGCGGTTTACAAAGAACAAGGAATTTCAGACAAGATACATTTATCTGGTTTTGACAATTAACAGGAACATCAACTTGGATAACAGGATAACAGGAATAACTATAAACACAACAACTATTTACATAACAGTGTCAGAGTATGATTAGTGTCATGTTAATCTGTTGAGGTAGTTTGGTGAGCTGTTGAGACAGGGAAGTTTACGTGTTTGGAATGTAGTTATTGATGTTTGGATGAGATTGCGCTTCTTTATTCTCTGGAAAGTATTTGAGGAACAGGTGGTGTTTCAGGGCCTTCCTGAATTGGCTGAGATCAGGGATGGCCCTAATGTGTGATGGAAGGGTGTTCCAAAGTTTTGGGGCACATAGACTGAAAGCTCTGCTCGATGTTGTGGAGTTGTATTTTACTACTTCCTTCGGTACAATTAGCATATTCAGTTCAGTGGTTCTTCTTAGTCTATTAGTTATGACTGGTTGTATCATCTCAAATACTGAGGTGGAGGTGAGACCTTTGTGTGCTTTAAAGGTCAGGAGCAGTATCTTGAAAGTGATTCTTGCTTGAATCGGAAGCCAGTGTAGTTGTTTCAGAAGGGGTGTTACATGGTCCCTTCTGGATGCTCCAAAAAGCACTCGCTGCACTGTTTAAGGCAAGTTGAAGAGGATTTAAGCTAGTTTGTGGAAGTCCTTGAAGTATGGAGTTCACGTAGTCGAAATGGGGAATGATTAGCGCCTGATAAACAGTGCGGAAATCGTCTGGATCAATCACTTGTCGGAGATGTCGTAGGGAACGGATCTTGAAGTAAATTGCTCTTACTGTGTTGGATATGTGAGCCTTCACATCAAAGTATTGATCAAGAGTCACTCCTAGGTATCGGATGTGGGGTTTTACTTGCAGCATGGCATCTTGAACCTCCAGGCATGTAGGTGGTATGAAGTTTGGGTTCCTTGAGATAAAGAGAACCTCTGTTTTTTTGTGTTGGATTCTAAGATTTTGTGTCAGTAGCCAGTTTGATATGGTGTTGAAGCAGTTGGTTATGGGAGTGAGGTCCATCTTATCTAGGCAGATCGGCATGTATAATAACACATCGTCAGCATATATCATACAATTTGACATTAAAAGATCTGATGATGTTACATATAGGTTGCATGTATATGTTGAATAGTGTCATGGCGCAAGGCAAATAGTGCCGATGGAAACAGAAGAAAATGTGCAGAGCAGTTTTAAAATGGGCAGCTCAAAGCACATGGCTAGGGGTTGCTATAGGCAACCAACCAAAACAATAGCACCGGGTGTAGGTAAACGCCCCAGAAAAACATTACCTCATGGCTCATTAGAGGAGCAGGAACAGCTGCAGGGACTTGAGCTGATGAGGGACTCAAAGAATGACGCACTTAAAATAGAGTCAGCTTTGAGCAAAGAGAGAACCAGGAAGTACGGGAAGGAGAGAACCAGGACGCACGGGAAGGAAAGAACCAGGAAGTACGGGAAGGAGAGAACCAGGAAGTACGGGAAAGGAAAGAGCAGAACACACGAGAACCAGGATACCTACCTGAGTGCCTCAGAAGGGGATTCCAGCAGCACCTCAGAGGAGTTTGCCCAAGAAGGAATACCCGAGGTTAGTGCCAGAGAGTTGGGCTGCACTGAACCAGAGTCCGGTTGGGGACGCAGAGGGATTCCTGTCAGCAAACGAAGAGAAGCTGTGAGAGGGACTTCCCACGAGAGCAGGTACCTGGGGAATAGAAGCTCTTACCCAAAGGAGATTCCTAGGCTCAAAGAAACACGTCCTGTGGAGGGAAAAGAAAGGCTTTCGAGGGAGAAAGACTGCTTTCAGTTTCCCAGCCACAAACGTTTGGGCAGAGGGCAGCCTGGAGAAAGGCCAATTCCCTGGAATAGAGGGGCACTTGATTTTACATACGCTGGTCCTGAGGTGTACGGCCCTCTAGAGGGAAAATCCACATTGTTTGGTAACTTTCCACTCCACTCTAATAGTGAGGAGAAGAGAAGCCCTGGCCAGAAAGAGGAGGGATTTCTGAATACCGGTGTGAGTTACAGGCCCATAGAAGAGAATTGCAGGGAAGCTCATGAGGCCATGGACTGCGATTTCTGTGGGGAAAACTCAGAGGATTTCCAGATGGACTGTACTCTTGTGTTCGCAGATAATGTGACCTCTTTCTGTTGAAGCGTGCAAGAAGCGTGCAAAAGAGAAATCTGTTTAAAGGAACAGATTTCACCCTATAGCTGTTGTAACGTACAAAGCTTGTTTTGCACTTTTTGTTTTGCCTTAAAGCTGAAAAGAAGCATTTCATTTGTCATTTTGTAGTTCCCTTTTGTGTTATGCCAGAAGTATGGTTTATGTTCCTTTATGATTCCTAATGGCAGAAGTTCTCCCGGGAAGGGAAATAAATACCTCTTTATCAGCCTAGCTACTCGTCCACGACTACACTCTTTTATTGAATAGCTAGTGGGACTTCAACTCCCAAGGGGCACTACTTGGTCCTTGCTACTTAAGAAGAGGCCTCACTGAAACCCCAGGGCCTTTGCCTTCGGGGGTAAGTAGGTGGGTGACAATAGTAATGATGATAGCGATGATCCTTGAGGGACCCCTTGTTCTTGATGAAAAGGATCTGATATTGCCCCATCTGATCGTACATGCTGCCATCTATCTGATAAGTATGAGTTACACCATTCGAGTGCTGTTCCACAGATGCCCTTTTCTTTTAGACGGATAATGAGAAGCTCGTGACATACCGAATCGAAGGCAGCCGCAATGTCTAAGAAGATGAGTACGAATCCATTCCGGATGTTGTCAATGCCGGAGTTTAGGTTATTGAGGAGGGTGGTAAGGAGCGTCTCGACACCATGTGATTCTCTGAATCCATGTTGGAAAGTATCCAACGGCGCTACAGAGTCAATGTGGTCTTGTAACTGCCTATAAACCACTTTTTCAATTATTTTTGCAAGTGTAGGTATGCTGGAAATGGGTCTGTATGAATAAGCTTTTTGTGGATCCAACTTGCTGTTTTTTAGTAAAGGTCTGATGGAGGTCTGTTTGAGCGTAGCAGGGAAAGAGCCTGTGTCAAATGATAGCCTTATAATCTTGGATATTATCGGAGCAAGCTCGTTGCGAAGATCCTTCACCCAGAAGGCTGGGCAGGGATCAGTGTGTGCCGTGGAAGCATTGAGAGTTGAAATAATGTTTTCAATTAGTTTCAATGAGGGAGTGGTGAAAGACATTAAAGGTGTTGGGTGCCCTTGAATTGTGGAGGGAGCGGGTATTTCAATTTTATTTGTCCTGCACATCTTGGATTGTATGTAGGCAGCAAATTCTTGCGGGCTGATTTCGCATTGGTGTTCGGGTGAAGGTTCCTTAGCTAATCTCTTGACTAAACTAAACAGGTCATGAGGTTTATTTAGAGCACGTCTCAGGGTGTCTGTGTGGTACTGCTTCATCTTTTCAGCAATGGATTTGCGGTGAGTGGCAAGATGCAGCATGTAAGCAGTCTGACTGCTATTAGTGTGTGATCTCCTCCATCGCTTCTCAAGCTTCCGTAGTTGTTTTAGTGATTCTTTCAGCTCAGGTGTGAACCATGGGGCTGTTGCTTTTTTCCTTGAAGATCTGATCCTTGGTGGGCGTGAAGCAATGGAGTTGAGTCTGTTGTTCCAACCAGTGATCATCTCATCCAAGTTTAGAGAGGTGTCATTGAAGAGTGCATCTGTTTCGGCCAGGATACGTTCCCTGTTAAATGGTTGGAAGATTCTTGTTGTAGCGTTTGTGTGTTTGTTTAGATCCGTGTCACTTATGGGTTGTTTGCTTTGCGTAGGAATCTGGAAGACAATGAGCTTATGGTCCGACCAAGGTACCGCTGTGATTGATGACAGTATGTTTTGAAGCTGACTGTGAGCTGACTGTGGGACAAAAATAAGGTCAAGAATATTGCCTTTTACATGTGTGGCTTCATGCACTGCTTGCTTATATCCTAGGATTTCCAGGGCATCTATAAAGACGGATGCTTGATTGTCATGTAGGGCTGGTAAGTTCATGTCTCCTAGAATCCAGTTGGGTTTGTTAGAGTTTGGTATGTTGGAGGCGAGGTTTATTATAGCTGATAATTCGTCTGGGGAGGATGTTGGAGCTCTGTATAGTAAGTTTATAGAACATAAATTGTTGGAGATAGAGACGGTTTCAAGGAAGTTGTTGCTAGTAGAGTCCTCCATTTTGAACTGGAGTTCCGTCTTGGTGAGGATAAGTACCCCTCCTCCTCTTTTGTTTTGTCTGTTGCTAGTAAAAACTGCAAAGTTATTGGGTAGAAGTTGGTTGATGATTATATTATCTTCAGAGGACAGCCATTTTTCGGTGACCATGAGGATGTCTAAGTTGTGAGATGTTATTATGTCGGTGATAACTGGCCATTTTTTACGAAGTGAACGGGCATTAATGAGGGCGCACTTTAGGCTTTGAGGGTGATGGTGGTTTTCTTGCCATAACATTGTAGTGGGTTGAAGAGGTATGTGTAATAGATAGTGATGATGAGATCGGTGGGACCAATTTGAGTTGTGATAATTTGTGCCTGACCATTTTCTCCAGTTGTTATGTAAGATAGGTATGTAATTGTGTGATAAGGTTAGTGCTAGAATATTAGGTAGCAGACCTATAAGAAAGAGGTATAGGCCTATTGTTATCTTGATGAGGAGCCCCATTCTCAGCCTATATAGTTGAGGAGTAAAATACTGATATGTGAAGGGAGGAACTTATAGTACGATATTGTATAGTTGTTTTACAAATAACTTGTGAGGAGTTATCTAGTGTTTGGACAAGCATGAACAGATGTTACAAGAAACTACTTTTAAAGTAACAAACATTCTGCGGAAAAGTACTTGTTATCCAGTCAAGCAATGACAGAAAGGAGAATGAATTTTGTCTACTGAGGGAGAAACAAACTGTGAAATGTTACATGTTGTTTATCTAAGTATTCACAAGAGTTATGAGAAACTTGCTTCATGAGATAGAAATAATATGAGAATATATGCACAGTATTTGGTCAAGGAAAAGTTATACAATACTTGCTTGGTGTCAGATAGCCAATGAAAGAATACATATTATTTGTGCTTACGTGGATGAAGGAAGGAATGCTGTTTCTAGTGCCCCGCCTAAGGTCCACGCCAAAGGGCCCTCTGGTGAGGCCCTCAGGCGTGGGCCCACCAGACGCGGGTACGCCTGCCGGCGCAGTGTAATTTATCTGCACGTGGCTGCCCCGATTGGGCAGTGGAAGATCAGCTGGGCCGCAGTCCCTCCCGGTGCAGGAGGCTCGATCCTCCAGAGAGGAGAGCTAAAGATGGTGCCGGGGGGAGTCCTTTGAAGAGCGCCTGCCGGCGCGGTGGAATTTATCTGCACGTGGCTGCCCCGATTGGGCAGTGGAAGATCAGCTGGGCCGCAGTCCCTCCCGGTGCAGGAGGCTCGATCCTCCGGAGAGGAGAGCTAAAGATGGTGCCGGGGGGAGTCCTTTGAAGAGCGCCTGCCGGCGCGGTGGAATTTATCTGCACGTGGCTGCCCCGATTGGGCAGTGGAAGATCAGCTGGGCCGCAGTCCCTCCCGGTGCAGGAGGCTCGATCCTCCGGAGAGGAGAGCTAAAGATGGTGCCGGGGGGATTCCTTACAGGGATACATACATACAGGGATTACCAATAATTCCCTAGCTGTGATGTACTGCATTTTAAATTATTCATGTATTTCATTTTCTTTGTATTTATTTCTACTGTGAAAGCTACTGACTGAATTGTATTACTTTCTTATTGGTTGCTATCCAAACTGGTTACTAGAATCTATTGCCATGGCCAGAGCTAGAGTAAGGAACTGACAAGCTAGGAACATATTTAGGGTGCAAAGTTGGAGGGGGGGGGGGGAGACACTGTGAGATGTGCTCAGGACTCAGGAGGTTAAGATTGACAACTGTTTTGCTTTTTCATGATTCTACTAATTTTTACATTAATGTCTAGAAAATGTGATAGGGAAGTTCTGGAGGCTAAATTTAGGCTTTTAGGTAGGAAGTTGAAATCCAGACCTTCCAGGGTAGCGTTCTCCGAAATGCTTCCCATTCCATATGCAGGACCCAAAAGGCAGGCAGAGCTCCGGAGTCTCAATGTGTGGATGAGACAATGGTGCAAGGATGAGGGTTTTGTATTTGTTAGGAACTGGGGAACATTCTGGGGAAAGGAGGGGCTCTTCCGAAGGGATGGGTTTCACCTTAACCTTTAAAAAGGAGATAGGGTAGCTTTGAAACTAGATAATAGGGGAGAGCCGACAATCACCCAAAAGCCCATGGTTCAGAACAATGTATCCTTGAAGGATACTACCAAAAAAATGAAGTTACGGCACATCAGCAGAGAGGTTCCAGTAAAGACAAAGGTAGCACAAATGCCCTTGAGTACAGAGCAGGCAGAGCTTAAAGATTCCAAATTACCTCTGCCTACCGATAACCAGATTAATATGAATAAAATACAGTCTCTAAAATGCTTGTATGCAAATGCTAGAAGTCTAAAAAATAAGATGGGAGAGTTAGAATATATAGCACTAAATGAGAGGTTAGATATGATTGTTATCTCAGAGAAATGGTGGAAGGAGGACAACCAGTGGGACACTGTGATACCTGGATACAAACTATATCGTGATCAAACTGGTGGAGGGGTTGTGCTCTGTTAGATAGAGCATTGAGTCACAAAGGATTAAAGTTTTGCAGGAAACAAAATTCGCTGTAGAATCTCTATGGATTGAAATTCCATGTAAAAAGGGAAAGGCAATGGCAGTAGAGTTGTACCATCGACCACCTGCCCAGGATGAACAAATGGATGATGAAATGCTCAAAGAAATCAGGGAAGCTAACAAAAGTTACAGAACAGTAATAATAATGAGTGATTTTAATTACCCCGGTATTGACTGGGTCAGTGCCCCGGTATTGACTGGGTCAGTGCCCCGGCAGGAGATAAAGTTTCTAGATGAAATAAATGACTGCTTCTTGGAGCAGCTGGTTCATGAACTGACCAGAGGGGAAGCCGTTTTGGACTTAGGGGTATGTTTAGTAAACCGTCCTAATGTTACTGGCGCTAGTTGCAGCGTTAATGTGAGGAATGCCATATAAGGAAGTGGGCGTACCGGCATTGAAGTAATAATGGCCGATTAACGCGCGATAGAGGGCACCTTGGCTCGTTAACGCGTGGTAACCTTAATTTCATGCCAGCGCTGTGTTACAAGCTATAGAGGTGTAGCCCACTGGTTAATACAATGACTGCTGAGCCAGAGGTCATGGGTTTGATCCCTCAGTGGTCCCATCTAATAAGGCTGTTCAAAGCAATTCCTTTTCTTGCCTGTAATGCTCAGACACATCTCTACAATCCGTGCTGCCAGCAAAAACACCCTCACCTCAGTACCATAACCTAAGGTGCCTCATAAGGCGCCCCATAGAGCACAGTATAAAGTGCCCTGTCCACCAAGGCACCTTATAATGTGCCCTATAGGGCGCCTTATACAGCGCCTTGGCAGACAGAGCACTTTATAATGTACCCTATAGGGTGCCTTATACAGCGCCCTGGCTGACAAGGCACATTATAATGTGCCCTACAGGTTACGGCACTGAGGTGAGGGTGTTTTTGGCTGGCAACACAGATTGTAGAGATGTGTCTGACTGTTACAGGAATCAAAAGGAAATGCCTCAGACAGCCTTATTAAATAACACCACTGTAGGATTGAACTCATAACCTTTGCCTTGGCAGTCATTGTATTAACCAGTGGGCTACATCTCTACAACTTTTATCACAGTGCTGGCTGGCTACAGAAAGACTGCAGGTCACCGCACAGTCTGCTGTGGTTACTGGGACAGGGTAAACCCACCAGTACCCATGATGCACTGCATATGCACAACAGCAGTCTACATCTGATCACAGGATGGAGTATGTGTCTCCACAGCACCTCAGTCTGGTAGTGGGAACTGACCGTGTGTGTTACTGGCACAGAGTAGCTACAGACTGTGACATTGTGCAGGTCCTGTGCTCACCCTGAGGGTGAGGTGGGTCGCCCAGCACCAGGTCCGCAGTACCCGGGTTGCTTGCGATAGCCTTTGCTTCAGGTCCCCATCAGCACCAGTGTGTGGCAGATATTCCTTGCAGACACACCTAGGATAATCCTGCATTCATTTGCATTCCCCAGTGCACCCAGAATAGTTCATATCCAGTGTGGTTGCCATGGTCATGTGTTGTAAAAGCAGGGGTGTGTCTGGACTCACATGTGGATTATGTAGCAGCACATATCATACTATCTGGGTCAAGGTGATGGACAGGATCTGCCCCAACAGACCCACACACTGCATCTTTGCAATGGAGACAGTAGAGGGACATGATGAAGGGCTGTGGGACCAGCAACCCCAGTCTAGTTGGTGAATAGACACCATCCATGGCAGGTGATGCAGTGACTGTGGAGGCAGAGGTCATGGGTTTGATTCTGCAGTGGTGTTATGTAAGAAGGCTGTCTGAGGCATTTCCTTTTAATTTAAATCAGTGCTGCCAGCAAAAACACTCTCACAGTGCCGTAACCTAAGGTGCCGCATAAGGCGCCCTATAAGGCACTCCATAGGGCACATTATAAAGTGCACTGTCCGTCAAGGCACCTTATAATGTGCCCTATAGGGTGCCTTATGAGGCACCTTAGGCTATGGCACTGTGAGGGTGTTTTTGCTGGCAGCACTGATTTAAATTAAAAGGAAATGCCTCAGACAGACTTATTAAATAACACCACTGTGGGATCAAACCCATGATCTCTGCCTCTGCAGTTATTGAAGTAACCAGTGGGCTACATCTCTATAACATCTAACACACCGCTGGCTGGTTACAGAAAGACTGCAGGTCACCACACAAACTGTCTGCTGTTGTTACCAGGATAGGGTAAACCCACCCGTACCCATGATGCACTGCACGTGCAGCTCGGCAGCCTACAGCTGCTCAAAAGATGGGATATGCACCTCTATAGCACCCCGGCCTGGTAGGGGGAAATGACTGTGGGTGTTACAGGCACAGAGTAGCTACAGACTGTGAAATTGTGCGGTTCCTGTGCTCACCCTGAGGGTGAGGTGTGGCACCCAGCACCAGGTCTGCAGCACCTGGCTTGGCTGAGATAGACTATGCTGTAGGTCCCCATCAGCGCCAGTGTGTGATAGGTAGTCCTTGCAGACACACTTGTCTCCATCTGTATTTCCCAGTCGCGTCTAGCCCTTGTGGACTACGATGCACCCAGAACAGTGTATATCCTGTGTGGTTGCCATGGTCGCATGTTATAAGAGAAGGGTGGTGGTTGGCCTCAAATGCGGATCATGTAGCACCACCCAACCCTCCCTCTGTGGGTCATGGTGGGGGACAGGATCTCCCACCAACAGATCCACATTCTACATCTCTGCAATGGTGGCAGTAGAGGGGACCATCAACCTCAGTCCTGCTGGGGAATCGGCACCCTACAGAGCAGTCAATGCAGATCTGTATGCATCACATAGGGCACTGGCCAACAGGCAGTAGGCCTAGAAAAGCTCAGCGCCCCCCATCTGTATCTGACATTCACCAGCAGAGGGTGCAGTCAGTCTCCACCCATTGCACCCTGCAGGGTGTTCCAGCCATACACATGCTAATTGCAGACAGTCTGCTAGCTAGTACATAGTGCACCCACAAATGGGATGTGAGCACACACACACCAAGCAGGTATGTCAGTGATTGGGCCTCAGAAAAAGAAACCCATAGCTATCACTTACAAAAAATACTGTATAGCACTATGGGGGAACCTAGCCATGCCATGGTCGCTGCTCAGTCAGGGTGAGAGTGACCCCCAGCATGACATGCTGTGGCCACCCTGTCTGTGCAGGAGGTGGTCGGGCACTACAATGTTCCAGCCATTGCCCTATGCCCTGTGCAGATGCATCCTGCCCAGGCCACCCTGTCCGGGCCATACCCACAGTACCTTGCTCCTCATTATGCACATTGGCAAGCTAACATTGAAAACAGTGCAAGCAGTGTGGGCTCAGTAGGCAGCCACAAAACACTGGATAGACATACACACACTCCCAGACCTATGCCAGCATTGTGCAAATAGAGAGGTTTTTGGCAGCCCTGGCTGCCACACCAGTCCTGGGCACAGTGCGGGCATTGCTATGGTACACAATACTATTGGGGTCACTCCCCGGGGTGGTAAACACTGTCAGAAGCAAAAACTGAAACACACTCCACAGATATCAGAAAGGTTGCTATGATGAATCTCTGTCAACAAATTGTGTTTAACTTAGGATTTGTTATCTGACATTAATCATAGCAACCTTTTGATATATGTGGAACGTGTTCCCAAGTTTAGGACGGCATTGCTAAGGCATGCAGAGGCAAGTATTGGGAGATGCTGCTCCGCGCAGGGCCCAACAGCCTGACTCTCCATGAGGCTTTGGATAGTGGAGCCTGTGGGTGTGGGTGTTTGTGCCCCTGTAGGCCGCTGCTCTAGGGAAGAGGTTCCCAGCTCCGGTCCTGGTGGGCCAAACACAGGTTTTCATGCTGTCCCTAATGAATATGCATGAGATATATTTGCATACAATGGGGGCGGTGCATACAAATGCAGCACAGGCATATTTATTAGGGACAGCATGAAACCTGAATGGTGTTTGGCCCTCCAGGACTGCATTTGGGAAACTCTGCTCTAGGGATTATACATGTTTATGGTGTCTGTGCTCTGTAGAGTAAAATATAGACGTTTATGGCATGTTTAGTTTATCTGCAATAAAGGTTCTGTCTTTATTACCATGGTTTAGTACTGGGTAAATTATAGGGACATGTTTTGCAGGAGCCAAAGCTGGGACTTGAACCTGTGACCTTTTGCCTCTGAACACACTGGCTGTGTGTACTGCACCAAACTGTTGACATGGGGCAGATCATTCCCTGGGAATACTATGACTGTTCGTCAGACAGACCTTGTCTGTTGCAGTGCACGGCACCCACCTAAAAGGGGCTTGGCCGTGGTCTGCTGTGGGCAGATGCCACTGCCCCCTCCGCCACCAGCACCCCTCCGCCACCATGCTGACATGCCCTTGTGCCGGTGGTGCTGGTGGTGCGCAGTCCCAGGCCATCCAGTGTGCCGGTAGGCGGCAGCCTATGGTGCGTGATATGGGGTAGGGGTGCCTGCATAGACATCCATGTATCCCCCAGCACTGCTTGCCAATGTAATGTGCCCTTTGGGGTACTTTCTGGGTACTGTCCCCTGGGACACTGTGGGACACACACTCGTGGCCATGTATGCCCTTGGTCAGTTGCTGTCTTGCTGGTTTTCCGCTTCTACATTCCTATCTGTCACCTAGGCGTCTGCCTAGCCCACCCTGTGCCCCAACTGCCACACTGCATGTCCTGCCTGCAGCCCCCTGCAGCCTCACCGTAGTGCCCTCTCATACTTGGGCACTATGATGTTGCTGCACATGTATCACTACTATCACTTTTCTTAGTTTCCCTGCCTTTGCTGCACATTGCTGACTGAAATGGTCTCTCTCCCCTGCAAATGTGCCTCTAGCGAGAGGTTTTCACTGGCGCTATTTTTCAGACCTTCATTTCATGGCGTTAGTGTGCATGGGGCCTCTCCCCGCCCCCTTACCGCCCATTGACCCCTTATCTCTGCCCGGGGGAACCTTACTCCACCCTCTGTGCACCTTAATGCCACCGGAGATGTTATTGTGCGATACGTGATGTTCTCACACGGTAATGCACCATTATCGCGCGATAACATCACAGCTGCAACATTAGCGCTGTTTAGTAAACATACCCCCATAGCATTATTAGAAGAGGTACAGAGAAGAGCCACCAAAATGGTAAAGGGGATGGAAGGATACTCCTGTGTAGAGAGACTAAAAACGTTAGGGCTCTTCAGCCTAGACAAGAGACGGCGGAGGGGAGATATGATAGAGGTCTATAAATTAACGAATGGAATGGAACAGGTAAATGTAGATCAATTGTTTATGTCATCATAATATAATAATAATAATATGCAATGAAGCTACAGGGTAACCTATTTAAGACTAATAAGAGAAAATATTTTTTCACTCAGCGTGCAATCAAAACTCTGGAATTTGTTACCGGAGGATGTAGTAAAAGCTGTTAGTGTTGTTGTTGTTAAGTGCCGTCGAGTCGGAGTCGACTCATGGCAACCCTCTGGATAGCTATCCTAAATTGTGTTTGGTCTTGAGTCAGGTGGTTCATTGTTGACAGACTGGTACCTGTAGCTGCTGTTATTGTATCGATCCATCTCATTGCTGGCATTCCTCTTTTGCATTTACCTTCTATCTTGCCAAGCAAGATGTCTTTCTCTAATGATCTCTCTCTTCGCATGATGTGTCCAAAGTATGAAAGTCAAAGTCTTGTCATCTGAGCTTCTAAAGAAAGCTTAGGTTTGATCTCCTCTAGTACCGACTGGTTTGTTCTTCGGGCAGTCCATGGTATACACAGTATTCGCCGCCAGCACCATAATTCAAAGGCATCAATTTTCTTCCTGTCTATCTTTTTCACTGTCCAGCTTTCACATCCATATGATGTTATTGAAAATACCATGGCTTGAACAAGTCAAATCTTTGTATGGAGAGAGACATCTCTGCTCTTGAGAATCTTATCTAGGTCTTTCATAGCCATTCTGCCAAGAGCAAGGCGTTGTCTGATTTCTTGACTGCTTGTTGCTTCTTTATTGATAGTTGATCCAAGTAGGTTAAAGTTCTTCTCCTTCAACGATGAACCTGTTGATTATGCCAGTTGTCATGATCTTTGTCTTCTTTACATTAAGGTGCAGGCCCATTTTGAGACTATAGGGTATATTTACTAAACTGCGGTAATGGTACATAACGTGCGTTATGTAACGTTAACGATCGTAAGCGCATCATAACGTGCGTTATGACGTGCTTACGATCGTTAACATTACATAACGCGTGTTAACCAACATTAACGAGCGTAAAGCCCCGCGGTGCGGTAAAACACCGCAGAAGGTGGAGAGAGGGCGGAGAGAAGGGGTCAGTGGGCGGAGAGTGGGCAGGGAGAGGCTCCCTTCACACTAACGCGCTGATCTGAAGAGCTGAATTCAAACGCGATTGAAAACCTGCCGTTAAATGCACATTACAGGGGAGAGAAACCATTTCAGTGTCGGCAATGTACAGCCCAGGCAGGGAAACCTAAAAAAAGTGATAAGTGTGATACATGTGCACAGAACAAAAGGGCAGATAAACACTGAAAATGACCCAAACAAACTGGAAAAAATCCATAACCAAGATGACCAATAGTGGTAGCAATGATAATCATCAACCCCACCCCCCTGAGTAAGCTCCATAGAACAGATATAAATCGTGGAAGGGTCTATACTCCGTCCCCATACAAGGTGAATGAGCCCACAGTGAAATAGCGCTGCTCAGGGTTTTCCCCACCATCGGACAGGGTTCCTATGGCGTGCACATGTCCTGCAACATCAGGGTGGGCATGTCGGAATGGCAACTGGACAGATGCCGGAGAAGGGGATACAGAGGGCCGCAGGCGGCACATGCTGTGGTGGAGCTGGGCCACAGTGTGGACTAGGGTGATACCTAGGTGGCCCATACGAATGCTGAAACAGCAGAGCAGCCAGACAGCAACTGCTGAAGGCCCAACATGGGCACGAGTGTGTTTCCCACAGTGTCACAGGGGATAGTACCCAACAGCTACCCCCAAAGTGCACGGAACACTGGCAGGCGGGGCTGGGGGGAGCGTGGAAGTCTATGCAGGCACCCCTACCCCAGAACCCCCACCATAGGCAGCCGCCTACCTGCACACTGGATGGCCTGAGACTGCGCACCACCAGCACCACCAGCATAAGGACATGTCAGCATGGTGGCTGAGGGATACTGGTGGTGGAGGGGGCAGTGGCAGCTGCCCAGAGCAGACCGTGGCCTAGCCCTGTGTAGGTGGGTGCCGTGTACTGCAACAGACGGGCCCTGTCTGACGAACAGTCATGGTATCACCAAGGAATGTACTGACTCTGTGACAACAAGGTGGTGCAGTGCACAAAACCAGTGTATTCAGAAGCAGAGGGTCACAGGTTCAAGTTCCTGCCAACCCAGTCCCCATATTTTACCCACTACTACAACGTGCTAATACAGACAGCACCTTTATTGCAGATGACGTAAACATGCCCAAGACACCTACATTTTAACCTACAGAGCACGGACACCATAAACATGCACATTACCTAGAGCAGAGTCTCCCAAATGCAGTCCTGGAGGGCCAAACACCATTCCGGTTCCATGCTGCCTCTGATAAAGATGCCTGTGCTACATTTCTATGCGCCACCCCCATGGTATGTAGATGTATCTCATGCATATTCATGAGGGACAGCATGAAAACCCGAACAGTGTTTGGCACCGCAGGACTGGAGTTGGGAACCTCTGCCTTAAAGCAGCAGCCAACAGGGGCAGACACACCTGCACCCACAGGCCCCATTATCCAAACCCTCCTGGAGAGGCAGGACTTTGGGCTCTGCGTGCATCTCCCAATACTAGCACTTGCATACCTTAGTAATGCCAGCCTAAACCTGGGAATATGGTACACATCTATCAAAAGGTTGCTATGATTACTGGCAGATAGCAATTCCTAGGTTACGTACACTTTTCTGATTGAGCTGCATCATAGCAACCTTTCTCATGTTTGTGGAGTGTGCTACAGGTCTTGTGTCTGACAGTGTTTACCAACCTGGGGAGTGACTCCTACAGTATTGTGTACCATAGCCATGCCTGCACTGTGCCCAGGACCAGTGTGGTGGCCTGGGCTGCCCAACACCTCTATAGTTGCACAATGCTGGCATAGGTGTGGGGAGTGTCTGTCTGTCTATCCAGTGTGTGGTGGCTGCCAACACCCTCCACAGCCCACACTGCTAGCACTGTTGCCAGTATTGACCTGCCAATGTGCATAATGAGGAGCAAGGTACCGTGGGAATCGCCTGGATAGGGTGGCCTGGCCTTGGATGCATCTGCACACGGCATAGGGCAATGGCTCGGACATTGTAGTGCCTGGCCACCACCTGCACGGACAGGGTGGCCATAGCATGTCTTGCTGGGAGGTCACTCTCACCCTGACTGAGCAGTGACCATGGCATGGCTAGGTTCCCCCATAGTGCTATATAGCATTTCTCTCATGTGATATTTATGGGTTTTCTTTTGCGGCCCAATCACTGACTTATCTGCTTGGTGTGTATGCTGACATCCCCGTTCTGGGTACATGCATCTCCTCCAGGACCATGCACTATGGACTAGCTGGCAGACTGTCTGCAGCTTGTATGTGTCTTGCTGGAACACCTTGCAGGGTGCAGCGGCTGGAGGCTTGCTGCTGGAGAATGTCAGATAATGGTGGGGGGCATCTGAGCATTTCCAGGCCTGCCGCCTGTCTGCTATTGCGTTATGGATGTGTACCGCTCTGTCTGTTCCCCAGCAGGACTGGGGTTGATGGTCCCCTCTACTGCTACCACTGCAGGGAGGTAGACTGTGGATCTATTGGTGGGTGATCCTGTTTCCCACCCTGAGCCCCAGAGGGTGGATTGTGTGGTGGTACATGATCTGCCTATGGGTCCATACACCCCCCCCCCCCTTCACCTACAGCAGGTAACCATGGCACCAACACAGGATATGCACTATTCTGGGTGCATCATCGCCCATATGGACTAGACATGACTGAGACATACAGCAGGACACAGATGTTTCCTAGGTGTGTCTAACGGAACTACCTATCACACACCGCTGGGGACCTGCAGCATGGCGTATGCCAGCCATGAAAGGTGCTGTGGACCTGGTGCTGGGCGCCCCACTGCAACCTCAGGGTGGGCACAGTAATCGCACAATGTGACTGTCTGTGGCTACTCTGTGGCAGTGCTACACACGGTCTGTTCCCCCTACCAGGCCGAGGTGCTGTGGGGGTGCATACCCAATCTTGTGCCCATCTCTCGACTGCTGATTTGCATGTGCAGTGCATCATGGGTACAGGTAGGTTAACCTTATCCTGGTAACCACAGCAGACAGTTTGTGTGGTCATGTGCAGTCCTTCTGCAGCCAGCCAGGGCTTTGCACACAGCCTTATAAGGTGTCCTATAGGGGACATTATAGGGTGCCTTGGCGGACAGTACACTTTATAATGTGCCCTATGGAGTGCGTTATGGGGTGTCTTATGCGTCACCTTAGGTTATGCCACTGTGAGGGTGTGTTTGCTGGCAGCACTAATTAAAATACACGTCAAATGCCTCAACAATCACTACTTAAATGTAAAGGGTGCTGCCTCAGTCAGCCTTATACATTAGGCCCACTGGGGAATCGAACCCATGACCCCTGTACCATCAGTCAGTGTTGTAACCATTGTGCTACAGCTCTGTTGCTGTCCTTGTATGCCTGCGCGCCTTCTTAAGATTAACGCGCGGTAACGTGCCCTGTAGTGCTCATTCATTTATGGCGCCTTGTAACGCGCGTTCGCGCGTTCTCGGTAACGATGTACCGCTCATGTCCTTATTTGGGATTTCTGTCTCTACCGCGGCTCCTAACGCGAATCACACTAACGCAGTTTAGTAAACATACCCCTATGTTCTTTGATTGTGAGAAGCAAATGTTTCAGATGATACCACATTACTGGCTGAAAGTGAAGATGATCAGCATAGCGAAGGTTGTTGATGAGTCTTCCACCAATCTTCACATCTCTGTTGTCTTCATACAATCCTGCTTCTCTGATGATTTGTTCTGCATATAAATTAAACAGGTAGGGGAAAGTATACAGCCTTGTCTTACACCTTTGCTTATTTTAAACCATTCTGTTTCTCTCTGATCCATTCGAACTGTTGCTTCTTGATCAATGTACAGATTGTGCAAGAGTACGATCAGGTGTTCTGGTATACCCATGCTTCTTAATGTGGCCCAGAGTTTCTCATGGTTTACACAGTCAAAAGCCTTGCTATAGTCGATAAAGCACAAATAGATATCCTTTTGGTATTTTTTAGTCTTTTCAAGGATCCATCTCACATCCGCAATGATGTCTCTCATTCCTCACCCTTTCCTGGACCCTGCTTGCACTTCAGGTAGTTCTTGTTCCAGGTATGATTGTAGTCACTGAATAATCTTCAGTAGAATCTTGCTGGCATGTGGGATCAGAGCGATTGTGCGATAATTTCCACAGTCAGTTGGATCACTTTTCTTTAGTATTGGTATAAACACAGATCTTTTCCAGTCGGCCATGATGTTGTCTTCCATATTTCTTGGTAGAGCCTTGTAAGTACGGTAACAGCTGCATCAGATTGCTGTAATACTTCTATGGGAATGCTATCAATGCCTGGTGTTTTGTTCTTTGGTAAGGCTTTCAATGCTGCTTTAACTTCTTCTTTCATCACCAATGGTTCCCGATCATAAGGTACAGGTTGAAACGGCTGTTGGTCCACTTCATCTTTATCATATAAAAACTCTGTATATTCCTTCCACCTTTTCTTGATCTTCTCAGCATCATTCAACATAGAACCTTGAGCATCTTGTAACATTCCAATTCGAGGCTGGAAATTTTTCTTTAACTCTCGTAGCTTTAGGAAAGCCGATCTTGTTCTTCCTCTAATAGTTTCTGGTTCTATTTCCTTGCATGCGTCGTTTAGTCCTTTTCCTTGTCCTGTCTTGCTGCACGTTGGAAATCTCTGTTAGTGTAGCTGTTAGTGTAGCTGGGTTTAAAAAATGTTTGGACAAGTTCCTGGAGGAAAGGTCCATAAACCATTATTAAACGGGACCCAGGATATCATTGCCTGATCCAATACAAGCATTGAGGAACCTGTGTCTTTTGGGGATACTGCTAGGTAACCTATGACCTAGATTGGCCACTTTTGGAAACAGGATACTGGGCTTAATGGACCTTGGTCTGACCCAGTATTGCATATCTTATGTTCTTATGCTAGAATGAATGCTAACATGTCTAGACATTCTTCCGAGTTTAATACCACTGTCTTCTGTTCTGATCTTCTCCCAACCCTGTGTGAGTGAGCCTGCCCTGCCTGCTTCCAATGTAACCTACAGGAGAGACTGTGGATAGGATCTACTTGTAGCTAATGAGAAGACTTTGGGGGCGGAGCACTGGAATGCTGCTCTAGTCACAAGTAAGCGGTGAGCTGGGGAAGTTTGTGTCTCTGATGGCCTATATAGGCTTGGAAATGAGTGGAATGGGAGGAAAAGCATATGAAAGACTTTAATTCCAGGATATGGAGGAAGGTTTTGGAACCAGGCTGTGCTCCACTGGCCTTTTGGAGCAGAAGAACAGGCATTTTGCAATTTGCGGAGTAGGAAATAGGTCTACTACTGGAAAGTTCCATTTATTGAAACAATCGAAGGCAGTTTCATCACTGAGTGACCACTCATGAAGGTCCAGCTTACAGCTTAAGTTGTCTTTGATTTGGTCCTGTGTGTCTAGTAGATAGGTTACCTTAAGAAATGTATGCATGGAGATCAGTTGGTGCCAAATGATAACTGTTTCTTCCACATCTTCCTGCTAGACCAGTCCTGACAGGTGGGTTGTGTTCCCCTACCAGTGGATTAGTGGAGATAGGGAGCCAATGGAGGACCCATATTTCGGTCACATCGCTCCTATGCCTCTATTCACTTCAGCCACCAGAGGTCTCTTTGGTATTTCTTTGTCTCCAGCAGATGGTGAATGGATTTTCTCTTCTTAAGAAAATCTGAAGATTGAGAAAAAGATTGATTGATTAAATGCTCATGAAATGGGAGGCTCTACTAGACTCAGTGCCGGCCCATCCACTAGGCAGGCTAGGTGGCCGCCTAGCGCAGCAGATCTGTGTGAGCGGCAGGCTATGTGCTTTGCAATTCAGGGCTTGAATGGCTGGTCTGGCTCCTCCCTCCCTCTGACGTGACCTTAATCAGAGAAGAGAGGGAGCGACCAGACCAGCTTACAAGTGTGGAGTTTTTTTGTTTTGTTTTTTTTAATTTGAAGTCAGGTCTGCTCCACTGTTGCCGATTCCGCCGCTGCTGAGAAAACAAAAAGTGGCAGCGGCGGGGCAACAGCAGGCAGCGTGGAGTGGAGCCGAGGCCGGCAGCCTGAAATGCGCCCCCAATCCTTTGTGCCCTGTTCGAATGCACCACTAACACAGGGCTAGGTACAGAGCAGGTCCCTATCCTAGCATCTGTAATGCATGCCACAGTAAAAGTACAGTTAACACGTGCCTTCGGGCTGCTGCGGCCTTTCCGTGATACTTGCCTTAACTCTCTGTCTTCTTCTAAGAAATGTTGTTTGGCCTGTGACAAGTGAGGTGCCTCTTTTCTGGATTCTCAACTCTGCTCTTCTTTCATTACAGCTTCTGAATCGTCCCTGGAGTGTCTGCTCTTCCTCTCTCAGCCAGGGGATGCAATTAATCCGGCTTTGCCTGCTTCAGGGCAGGAGGTGACAGACGACACTATGGGTAAGAATATCAAGCCAGCTGGAGGGTCCGGTGACCGTGCTATGAGCCACTCCTTGTCTGTGCCCCCTGATGCTGGGGGGGTCATTTCCGAGTGGAGAGCTTCCGGACTCTGATTTATCCTCCTCAATATTCTTTTATTTATTTATTCATTTTCAGCAGGCCTGGTCCTTCTGGTATGAAATTTGCTGCTTTTGGATCTTGACTCACCCGATCTCCTTGTTTCTTTACCATTCCCCCTAGATGTATCCCTGTCTACACCTTCTGTATTGTCTGTCTTAACTAGATTGTAAGCTCTGATGAGTAGGGACTGTCTCTTACATGTCTGTGCAGTGCTGCGTACGTCTTTTAGCGCTATACAAATTCTCAGTAGTACTGTACAAGTTTAATTTCTGCTTATGGTGTGAGATGGAGGAGAAATGAAGTCCCCCACCCCCAAACACTAATATCTCAATGCCTTCCTATAGGAAAAATAGTTCCAACTGCTGTAGCATACTAACACTCAGGTCCGGCACCACCATTAGGCGAACTAGGTGGTTACTTAGAGTGCTTGATCTCTGGGGGTACCCGCTGCTGCCTCTTGCCACCGCTGCTGCCTCTCTCTGGGGCCAGCAGTGGCAGTAATTGCTCCAAAACATCAACACAGCACTTAGCTATCATCTCCAGGGCTGCATTGTGGTTTCTCTCTTGCACAATCTACCACGTCCCGCCCCCACTGACGGAGACTTCCAAAAGTCAGCATTGGCAGGGGGCAGAAGTGGTAGATTGCTGCAAGAGAAACCATAATCCAGCCCTAGAAATGGTGGGTAAGTGCTGCGTCATAGTTTTGGGTTCCAGTGCTGCAGCTGGTGACCCCAGAGAGGGGCAGCAATGGCGGCAGTGGGTGCGAGGGTGGCAGAATGGAGGGCCCGCCTAGGGTGTCTCCAGTCGTTGCACCAGCCCTGCTAACACTGATTCACAGTAACATAGCAATTATGCAATTGCACCTGTCAAACAGCCCTCCCCTCTTATCTCCTCTCCTAACTGATCTCTTGGATTTTTTGAAGGGAAGATGAATGGAAAGTCATATGAATAATTAGATTATTTATCTGTGATTGAGACTGCAAACAACAGATGTGGACTGATGACTAGAATACAAGGGAGCTAAAGGATATTTTGTCTCCTTTTATGATGGTCCATTAATTTATAAAAACAAAGAGAATTGTTATATTGAGACACCATTTATTTATTTGGGGGTTATTTTAAAAGCTCTATTCATGATCTGGATGTGTGAAAATGAGCATTCAGGTGTGCAAATCACAGAAGTGTCCCCAGACCCATTTTCGAAAGCTGTGTATATAGACGTCCCCAGCATGAGCACATCCACGTAGCACAGAGGCATGATAGAGGTGTGCTCTGAGCAGAGCAACAGAGATACATGTTGTGGTACGATTTCAGAATGGCACAAGCCTGTCTAGCTCTGAACGTTGAGGAGTCCATATCTATACTTGCTCGAGACCATGAGTAAGGTGCAAAAAAAGTGCTCATTTCATGGCCTCAGTGCTTCCAAGGGGAATAGCACAATTCGCTTTCATTGCCACAGTTAATATTTCCTGGTCAAAGAAACCTACATGTAAATAGATACTCCAGGATGTGCAAGTCTCATAACATAGTCGCCACCCCCCACCTTCTGGAATACCCAAGACACCATGTCCAAGTGCCCATTTCTGAGGTCATGCAATTCAGAGACATCCACATTTGTGACATGGCCTACATGCATGTATATATCCAGCCTTGTTATCTGCATGGGCCCATCACCCAAACTGGTTTCTGGGACATTCATCTTTCGGACTGAAGATAGAGAAATTTCATAAGGCACTTATATATGCCTTCCTTCACTGCTGCCCACTCCCCCATATTTTTTGGATGCTGTGCTCTGGACATCCCAGATTCTTCCTAGACGTCCCTTCTAAAATCCCATCTCATGTATTTAGGTCATACTTTTTCAGCAGTTGTTCAAAGTCAGTTACAATCAGGTACAGTAGGCATATATGTATAATGGTAATTTAAGGAAATAAGGATTGGTTGTGTGAGATCTATATTTATATACCCAATTTTTGATTGTGACACACATGCATATACAAGCACATATACAAGGAGTGGAGGAGTAGCCTAGTGGTTAGAACACTGGCTTGGCAACCAAGCAACCAGGATTTGATTCCCACTAGCACTCCTTGTGGCCTTGGGCAAGGCACTTAACCCTCCATTGCCTCAGAAGAAAGACCTGGCAATCTACTTCCAGTGACACTGCCAAGAAAACCCAGGGGTTTCTGGGTTGCCAGGAGTCAGCACTGACTCAAAGGCACACATTGCATACAATGATACACAAACATGTGCACTCATAGAAACATGCACATGTTTGTGCACAGACATAGCAACATACCAAAATAAATACACACACACACACAACAAGAAAATAGAGGTACAGATAATAAGCATACAAAACAGATGCACAGACATGCCATTCACAAGGGCATACACACAGACAATATAGATACAAAAAGACAGGGGTTGGGGTGCATAAACACAAACACACGCACAGAGGGGATAGAAAGAATTTCATGTGCTGTGCTCCACTTGTTTCCAAGGAGGAATTATTGTCTTTTTCCTTTTTTCAGACTTTGGGGCATGTTTACTAAAACCCCGGTAATGTGCGGGCCGCGCTAGTGTGCGGGTGCCATATAAGGAGTGGGCGTTTCTTTCTGAAAAAGAAAAACCGGGATTTAAATATGCGCTAAGGTGCGCCCCGCACATTAGTGCATGAGAAAGCTGCACGGGAGGCATAAGTGGCGCGCTGATGTGCAAGCACATGAACAGAACCACAGCACAATGGTTAAAACACTGCCCAATGGTGCAGGGATCAGGGGTTCAATCCCCCACAGTGCCTAATGAACAAGGCTGGCTGAGGCATTACCTATTATGGGGAAGATTGCTTTAGGAGGTATTTTATTTATATTTTAATTACTTCTACTAGCAAACGCACTCTCAAAGCATGTTAACATAAGGCGCCCCATAAGGCACATTTTAAAGTGCACTGTCCGCCAAGGCACCCTAGAATGTTGCTTATAGGGCGCTTTATAGGGTTCCGTATGAGTTACCGCAAGGTCATAGCACTGTTTTTGATGGCAGCACTGTGCAGTGTAAGGAATGAAAAGCATAAGTAGGTGCGCTGACATACAAGGAGGAGCAGCAGTGGAGCACAATGGTTAAGGCACTGACTGCTGATACAGTGGTCATGAGTTTGCTCCTCAGGGTGCCTAATACGTAAGGCTGGCTGAGGCATCAGCTTTGCAATGTATGTTTTGTTTCCTGCAACACTTTATTTTTATTTTATTAATTGCTGCCAGCAAACACGCCCTCACGTGCCGTAATTGAAAATGCCGTATAAGGCACCCTATAAGGCACTCCATAGGGCACATTATAAAGTGCACTGTCCACCACGGCACCCTAAAATGTCCCCTATAGGGCACCCTATAAGTTGCATCACAGGATAAATGTATAGTGCACCTTATATGGACGTGAACCATAAGGTGCCCTATAGGGCGCCCTATAAAGCGCCCTCAGAGGCATCTTATGGGTACAGTATGCTGAGGGTGTTTTTGCTGGCAGCAAAAATGTACATTAAAAAGAGATAATGTTTTGGGTAGCCCTATCAAATAACCCCACCGTGGGTTTGAACCCATGACCTCTATCTTCACAGGCAGTGAAGTAACCATTGGACTACAGCTCTATAGCTGCTAGCAAACCCCTGGCTGGCTGCAGAGAGCCTGCATGTCACCACACAGACAGTCTGCTGTGGTCACCAGGATAGGGTTAGCCCACCCATACCCATGATGCACTGCACATGCAAATTAGCTGTCCACAGATTAACACAGTACAGGCATGGATATGGTACGCAATACTGTTGGGGGTCACTCCCCAGGGTGGTAAACACTGTCAGAGACCAGACCTGCAGCGCACACCGCAGACATCACAATGATTGTTATGGTGGAGATCAATGAGCAAAATGTGCTTAACATAGGAATTGATATCTGCCAGTTATCATGGGCAACAGTGCTGCCATAAAAAACAGTACACTGACCTTGCGGTACCTCATACGGCACCCTCTAAAGCTCCCTATAAGCAACATTCTAGGGTGCCTTGGCTGACGGTGCACTTTAAAATGTGCCTTATAGGGCGCCTTATGTTAACACGCTTTGAGAGTGCGTTTGCTAGTAGTGATAATTAAAATATGAATAAAATGCCTCCTAAAGCAATCTACCCCTTAATATGTTATGCCTCAGCCAGCCTTGTTTATTGGGCACTTTGGGGGATTGAACCCCTGATCCCTGCACCATTGGTCAGTGCCTTAACCATTGTGCTGTGGTTCTGTTCCTGTGTGTGCACATCAGCGCACCGCCATATGCCTGCCAACATTAAAATGCCTCCAAAATCATTAGCACTCTGCCTTATGGCCATCAGTGCAGTGCCTTCTGCTGCCCAATATTACACTGGCTCCTAAAGTAATGCCTCAGCTAGCCGTCTTCATTGGGCACTGTGGGGGATTGAACCCCTGATCCCTGCATCGTTGGTCAGTGTCTTAACCATTGTGCTGTGGCTCTGCTCTTCTTCCTATACATCAGCGCGCCACTTATACCACCCAGTATTATAATGCCTCCATAAACATCAGCGCGCTGCCTTATGCCGCCCAGTATTAATATGCCGCCAAAAACATTAGCGTGCAGCCTTTTGCCGCCCAGTATTTCTGCGCCTCATAGATTAACGCCTCAGCCAGTTGTCTTCATTGGGCACTGTGGGGGATTGAACTCCTGATCCCTGCACCATTGGTCAGTGTCTTAACCATTATGCTGTGCCTCTGTTCTATGTCTTGTACTTCAGCGCACCACTTATGCCTTCCGCGCAGCTATCTCATGCGCTAAGGTGCGGGGCGCACATGGGCGCCGCGCACCTTAGCGCATATGTAAATTCCGCCTTTCCTTTTTCAGGACGGAACGCCCACTCCTTATATGGCACCCGCACACTACCGGGGCCCGCACTTTAACAGGGTTTTAGTAAACATGCCCCTTTGTGTACCCTCTATATTCAAATGCAAGGTTTGTGACAAAAGAGCAGCAATACATCATTTATTTTTCATTTCCAGGAGTCCACATGCATTTTTCATTTGTTTCTGTGGTTTATCCCTTGCTGAAGTGGGTCCATGAACAAATTCATCACTTTCCTATTACTGCACCAATGTTCTTATCTTCTCCTGAAGGTTTTGCACTATTGCTACTGCCATCTTTAGCCCCAGTGCTTAAGCTAAGGGTGAGCATTTTTTTAGACTGGTAGACATAAGGACAATGTGTATCTTCATTTTTCCTTCCTGCCACATGTCCATTGTAGTATCACCCTATTAAGATTTCATATTACTCGAATGTCATGAGGTTACCCCACAAAGGTACTCAAGACATAATCTGAAAGTAGAAGAAGCTATAATTTGTTAGGGGAATTGCTTTCTGTATGATTCCTAGGATGGACCTAGAGAATATAACTGCTGGCTACTGTATGAAAACAGTGGAGGAGTAGCCTAATAGTTGAAAACAGGGTTCAAGTCCTGCTACTACTGCTCCTACTCCTTCTTTGGGCAAATCCGTTGCCTCAGTCTCTGCAAACATAGATTGTCGGCCCACTGGGGCTAGGGAATTGCCTAATGTGAGAGAAGGAAGCACTATGTGAAATGATTGACTAGTTTGGATTGCTGCTGTTCTTTAGACACAAGGACGGGAATGATTTTACTGTCTGAGGAGGATGAGTGGTTGTCCAGTAGTTGATGTTTCTTAGCACTCCAATCTGTTCTTGGAAATACAGTTTCTTCCTGCTCCCAGTTCTCAAAATGGTATCGTTCTTGTCCTGAAGACCAGTGAGGAATGTGCCTGAGAGGTTCAAAGGCTTCTTCAAGCACTAGAAGGCGTTTCTCAGCTTCTCATGCTCTTCAGAGAACAAGGGAAAGTATAAGGGAGCCCCATGCTTTGTTTTTACTGAAGGGGCCTCCTTAATGCCAAGCTAATTCATAAATCTTTAACAGCTTCATACATTTTAATACAGGTTTAAGTAGAGATAAAGCTGAACAAAAATGTTTCAGGTAATGTCTTGCTAATGAACAATGTACTAATTTAGCTCTCATAAGCTAGTCATAAATGCATTGTTAGTCTAATTAAAAATGACCATGTGTAAATTGTTTGTTAACCTTTATATCTACATATTCAAGTGGTCTAATACAACAGCCACATTACTTTCATTGCAAGTTTCTAGCTATGGGAGGAAAGAATTACATTTTGAGTATGCAGACTTCTTCACGTATCACTCGAGTTGAAATCTGGGCCAGTTTGTCTTTCAGTTGCCAACAGGAATGGAACTGAAATCCAGTCATAACCAATTCAACCACACATCTCTGTAGCGTGTCGAGCTGAGGCTGATTCTCGTAGGTACTGACTCAGTCCTCTTGACTTACAACTTATGGCTCAACTGCAGGTTCAGTGAATCAACTTAGCCTCATATTAGGGGCGGGTTTTATTTTTTAGGAAAAGGAAATAACTGGCTAGACTCTTTACACAATACTTTCAGGAATGATGCCATTCCACCACAATCCTCATAATATTCCCGTCAGTGCTAAATGACAAAACACACTACCAGTACCACATTACTTTCATTTAGATCTCAGCCAACATTGCTGTATATAAAAGAGCAGTGCTTTTTTTTATCATCCTATTTTTACTAAACGTAAGTGACAGTTGTGTAGCTATTATCAGTTGCTAGTTGTTCCATTATTATCAATTCCTAGCAGACACTCGCAAAACATTTGAGGTAGACCCAGTGTCCCTCTTCCAATGTGACCAGATGCTCTCTACCCAGCACACTCTCCCATCTCTTCCCCTTCTTCCATCCAAGGCACACTTTCTCCTCTCCCCCCCCCCCCCAGGCTCTCTCTCTGTGTCTCCCCCACCAAGGCACACTGTCTCTCTGTGTCTCTCTCCCCCCTTCTCCCCATCCCTTCCCTTCCTTTCAACTCCTAAGACTCACTCTCTCTCTCACGTCCCTTCCCCCTCAAAGTGCCTTTACTTTCCTTTTCATCCCTCCACCCCAGGGCAGTCTATCCCCCTCCCACATTCCCCCTTCCTAGGCAGTCTTACTCTGTTCCGTCACCCCCCAAAACACATTCTTTCCTTCTCTTGCCCCTATCAATGACTCTCTCTCCCCTTTCCTCCCTTGGCTCATCTGTTTGCTTTCTGTACCACATCTTCTTTCTGGTGCTTCAGCTCTCTTGGCATCCAAAATTCTTTGACAGAGAAAGAGGATAGACAGTGTAGTAGATGACTGAAGAGGGGGCCAAGAGTATAGAAGCAATGGTGGATCAGGCTGGAGAGAAAAATTGGTGGGTTAGGCTGAAAGGAAAGAGAGACTGATGGGCACAAATGGGTGTGAACCAAGTGGAGGGAGAGAGAATGACTTGTGGGAATTGACTGAAGGGAGAGTGAAGATAACAGGTTGAGAACAGCCAGGGCCGGCCCGTCCATTGAGCAAGAATGTTTTTTGCACAGGGCCCCGCGTTTCAGGGGGCCCCACGCAAAGAACATTCTGCTTTTTTTCAAAATTAAGTTTAAAAAAAAAGCTGGCTAGCCGCAGCAGCAGCAGAATGGAGTGTCCCGTGGGGCCCCCTCTGCCCGGCTGAGCTCTCCCTCTGCGATGGCTGAGCCCCTCTGTGCCGGCTTTCAGATACGCGAAGGAAGAGTGTCTCCCTCATGTCTCTGTTAAGCCTGCAGGGGCAGATGGGAAATTTCCCATCAGCCCCTGCGGGCTTAACAGAGATACGAGGGAGACACTCTCCCTTCGCGTATCTGAAAGCCGACACAGAGGGGCTCAGCCATTGCAGAGGGAGAGGTCAGCCGGGCAGAGGGGGCCCTGCGGGACACTCCATTCTGCTGCTGCTGCGGCGGCGGCGGCGGCGGAGGCAGCGGCAGCGGTAGCAGCCAGCTTTTTTTTTTTTTAATCTTCCTTGAACCGATGGGGGGTTCGGACTGGTAATGGGCTATGGAGGGGGTTAGGACTTGACTTGAGGTGGGCTGTGGGTTGATGGGGGGGGGGGTTAGGACTGGTAATGGGCTATGGGGGGGCTAGGACTGGAAATGGGCTGGGGGTGTTAAGACTGGAGGTGGGCTGATGGGGTTAGGACTGGTAATGGGCTGTGGGCTGTTGGGGGGGTTAGGACTGGCAATGGGCTGTGGGCTGTTGGGGGGGGGTTAGGACTGATAATGGGCTATGGGGGGGCTTGGACAGGAAATGGGCTGATGGGGAGGGGTTAGGACTGGTAATGGGCAGTGGGCTGATGGGGGCTCACTCGTAATGGGCGATGGGGGTTTAGGACTGATAATGGGCTATGGGGGCTAGGACAGGAATTGGGCTGATGGGGAGGGGTTAGGACTTGAGGTGGGCTGATGGGGTTAGGACTGGTAATGAGCTGTGGGCTGTTGGGGGGGTTAGAACTGGTAATGGGCTATGGGGGGGTTAAGACTGGTAATGGGCTTTGGGCTGATGGGGGCTGTCTTGTAATGGGCTATGGGGGGTTAGGACTGATAATGGGCTATGGGGGGCTAGGACAGGAAATGGGCTGATGGGGAGGGGTTAGGACTTGAGGTGGGCTGATGGGGTTAGGACTGGTAATGGGCTGTGGGCTGATGGGGGGGTTAGGACTGGCAATGGGCTATGGGGGGCTGACTGGAAATGGGCTGATGGGGGGTTAGGACTGGTAATGGGTTATAGGGGGGGCTTAAACTGAAAATGGGGTGATGGGGGGTTAGGACTGGAAGTGGGTTGATGGGGGGCTAGGACTGGTATTGGGTTGGGGGGTTGCTAGGACTGGAAATGGGCTGATGGGGGGCTAAGACTGGAAATGGGCTGATACAGGGACTAGGAGGGAATGGATGCTGGGTGAGGCTGGAACTAGAAGGGAGCTGATGGTGGGGGAGGATTAGAATGGGATGGGGCTGGGAGAGTAAAATGGAGAGGGGAAAAATATTTTGTGTGGGAGGGATGAAAAATCTACAATTGGCCGGGTATTGGGAGAGTAAGTGGGGATTGAGGATGGAGGGGTAAAATTTGAGTGGTGATGAAATAGGAATGAGGAAAGAGCAAAAGGAGAAAGATTAGTATGTTAAAGCAGATGTAGAGAGAGAATGGAAAAAAACTAGGAGAGAAGAAAGGACAAATGGACAGCAGACGATGGAGAGTTAGCAGAAGACACGAAGAAACCAGAAGAAAGTGGCTGGAGCAATTGCAGCTGAAAAAAAATGCACAAAAGGTAGAAAAATATCTCTTTATTTTGAATTTATTAATTGGAATATGTCAGCTCTGGTAAATGTGCATCATTAACGTTTGCGCTTTGTTTAGTACAAGAGCAAATTAATGTATAGTTTTATTTCTACAGTGTTGTACATTCCAAGTTTGGCTTTTGGGATTCCCAGTTTAATTATTGTCGTCCTGTTTCTAAATTGTGATTCCTTGTTTGGTGATGGTTTATATTCTGTTCATGTGTAACTGAGCTGAGGTATTCTGTTTATATAATTCCTATTTGACATTGCCACTTGTTCTCTTTCCCCAGTAGGTCATGTACTGGTATTCTCTGAAATGTATTGGTTTAATATTTGCATGTTTCCTTTTGATAGGTAGGGTATGGTGCTTTGTGAGTCCTGGTAGTGCTGTTAGGATACGGCGGGTTTGCTATGGGTTCTAAATGGGCAGTGTTTGTAGTAGTTCCTAATGTGTCTGGTGGTTGGCACTGGATTATAGTAATGTAGAAATCTTTTAGTCTTTCTTTATTCATACACTCATTAAGAGGCATGTTTACTAAAAGTTAGTATATGGTAACATTATGCAAACATTTATGCAAATGAGGCCCCTTATGCAAATGAGGCCCCGCACCGAGTCTCCGCACATGGCCCCGCACCCCCCTTGGGCCGCCCCTGAGAACAGCTAATAGGAAAACAAGAGTAACTGGTGGAAACAGGTTTAGGGAGAGAATGAGAGAGCCTGGTCAGTACAGACTGGTGGAAGAATGAAAAGTTTATGGTTGGCACAGACTGGAGGAAAGCAAAGAGGAATTGGTGCAGACTGGCTGGAATGGGGAGGAGTGAGAAACTGCTGGGGATAGGCTGGGGAAGAGGGAGAAAGAAGGAACAAATCTGGAAGAGCAAGAGAGGCTACTAAAGACAAACTGGAGGAAGGGTATGGAGAACATGTGCATTCAGGATGTGCTTCATTTGGGGGATCGTATGAATGGGGGTATGGGGGATGGGACATGTCTATGGGGCACTCTGGGGGATGTGTGAAAATGGGGAGGAAATGTGGGATGCTTAATTGGAGCAAATAACTAATATAAACATTTAGGGGGGAATTTTATAAGGAGCCATATAGATTTGTGCCATTTACACATGCAAATTGCCTATTGTCACAAGGTGGACCTATTGGAGCCTGAGAAAATGGAAATCAGCAGCAGTGATCAGAGGAGAGATGACAATATAAACAAAAAACTGTCAGATGGTTGCTACAGACAACCTAGGCACACGTGGGTAAGGGCTGAGAAGACACACCCAGATAGCAAGCAAAGGGAGTTTGCTTTGCCTGATAGGAATCAGCTGGGTAGAGGTGGAGCCCAGAAACACAGAGATATAATACGCTCCCAAATAGTTAGAGAGGGAGAGGAGGTGAATCAGCAGGTCTCACAGCAAGGGAGACAACGGTCAGCGCAGCAGAAGCTGGGAAAAGTATGGAAGTGGAATGAAAGAGAGTCTGAATTACTGGGACAGCATGCAAGCCTACACGAAGGTCTGAGTGAGTCTCAAACCCAGAGTGAAACATTTGGAAGGCAGAAGCCAGATATTGAATGCATGTGTGAAGAGCACGAGAGACGTGGGAGAGTTGTAGTACAAGGTAACAAAGCCAGAAGTGTTGACAGTGGCTCTTTTCTACCCGAGTGGGTAAAACCCTGCAGCAATAGAAAAAGCCACCCAGAAATAAGCTTTGGAAATAATCCCATCCCTTGTGCTAGAAAACCCAGGAGAAGAGAAGCTCACTTACTTGGAAAAGCTAAAGATTCTAGTATCCACTTTAAACTCCCAGAGTTTGAGCAACCTCCGTATAGAGCAGTGCAATCCAGGGCAGCTGTGAGGAAAAGGCTAGACCCGAGCACGCTCAGAGTCTACCGTAATCACTCTAACAGCAGAGCCAGGGAAGTTCCTGAATGTCCTTATGCTTACCAGCAGGGGCTGAGTTCTCATAAGCCTCATGCAAAAGTATATGGTAGTTCCCAGGGAGGCTTTGAGAGAGAAGGACAGCATAACTTCCTGCTTGACGAGGAAAACCTACATTATCCTTTTGAAACAGCTGACCTTGAAAACGTGAGTGTTAATGAACCAGAATCTATGGAATATGAGAATACAGAGTTAGCAACAGTTCCTGAGCCCATGGAATGCTCAGTCTCGGTAATTGACCCAGAGTTTTCCTTAAGGTGAAAAGGGTTGAAGATAACCTGAATAAGAGTCACAAGGTGTGGGCTGGAAAACGTGTCTCACAGAAAACCATGTGAATGAGCTGTGCTCTGGCAGCAAAAAGGAAAGCTTGTGAAAAACATTGAGAATGTTTAATTCTTTTCTTTTTGCATTTAAGCTGAAGTAAGCTATTTTTGTTTAACCTTTTGATTTCTGTTATATGCCCGAAGTGGGTTGTTTGCTTTGTTTTGCCAAGGAGAAAATACCTCACGGACGGGGAATAAAACCCTGAGTTTGGAACACAAGTGTCTTTTGTGGTTTATAAAGAAGGTACAACTACCACCCTCAGGGGAGTCCTCAGGCAGTACCAAGGCCTCACCGGTAGGGCACCTGGGGGTGCGACAAAATGGCGTAGTTGGCAGGATTTTTTTTTTTCCCTGTGGCACAAGCCAATTTTCCTGGACAAGAGAAAAAAGGTGGATACAAAAGCACCGTTGGAGGAAAATTCGACTGGAAGATCAGCCAGAGGACGGACAAAAGGCTTTTTCTCACATGCTGAATTCTACCAGGAGACTAAGGTACTAGTAGCCTGGGTAGACGGGTACGGGATACCAGTGAGAGAAAGAGGGCGCTATAGCTGGGATAAAATTTCCTGTAGAAAGTACCGCACTTGGTGGGTCTTTCTTTTCTTTTCCATTGCAGGTGCAGAGTCCACAGAAGAGGAAGATGGATCCACAGGACATGCTATCCTGGATGAATGCCCAATGGGAGAAACAAGCAAGGATGGTGCAACATCTGCAGGAGCAGTATATGACAGCCATGAGAGGACAGCAACAACCATTGCTGGAGGCAGTCAGCGCACTAGTGAACAAGTCTCGTGGAGAAAAAGCAGCATCTACTACCACATCGCAAGTAGAACTGAACACTGGTTTTGCTTTGTCATTAAGACATTTGAAACAGGAGGACAATCCTGATGATTTCATAGAAGCATTTGAACGTATAGCCGGAAATCTGAAATGGCCTGCAGAGCAGTGGGCAATGAGATTTGCCATGACTTTAAGTGGTGAAGCTCTGTCTGCTTTTAAGGCCATGCCCGCTAGCCTTGCTAATGATTATCATGAGATCAAAAAAGCTGTAAAAGATCGGCTTGGTCTTACTCCTAGACATTATAAGAGGTTGTTCAGGGGAGCACAAATGCTAGAGAATGAAACACCAAGAGCCTTATGCCAACGACTTAAAAGTCTGGCGTATAAGTGGCTAGACCCAGATGGTAGATAGAACACTAGAATCTCTCATAGATGAGATTATTCTAGAGCAATTCCTGATAGCAATACCCTCAGAAATGAAAACCTTTCTAACACTGCAAAACTGCTCTAGCACGGAGGAGGCAGCTAAATTGGCCGAGGTATATAGGGAAGCCAAAAACACGGATACCTCCAAAATAAGCCTCTTAAAAGTGGCAGGTGTGAAAGAGATGGATGAGTGTAAGAAGGATGAAAGGGTTAAGGCATATAGGTATGATTCTGGTAAGAATGTGATGACTGGAAACACGAGGAAATGTTATAAATGTGGTAGATCTGGACATCTCAGGAAGGAGTGTAGAGTGAAGACAGTCCTCGTAGTAGGGACAGAAAAGCAGATTCCCAAGGGTATATTCTTACAAGTCCAAGTAAAGGGATTAGACACCCTAGCTCTGCTTGATTCGGGAGCAGAACAAAGTTTGATTGCCCAAGAATTTTGGGAAACCATGAGACCGTCTCGCCCTGTAGCTCCGAAGCAAGTACAAGTAAAATGTGTACATGGTATGCAGCTTCCCTACCCCCTACACCAGGCTTGTGTTAAAGGACTAGGGATAGAGAGAAAGATACAGGTGGCAGTAGTCCCCGGGCTACCGCAGAACCTAATCCTAGGATGTGACTGGCCTTCTTTTCAAGGAGGAATAAGACAGGGGATATGCATAAAGACAGGATTGGTCTCTACCTGATCCCAAGCCACTGTAGCGGAGACCCGAGAATCCCCAGTAGGAGAAGTACAAAAACCGGAGGAAGAGGGTGTTAAGGAGGCTCCCGAAGAGAGGGCTGAGGCAGAAGAGGCAGATACACTTCCCAACCACGACGATTTGGTTCAAAGCCCGGTTGAGGGAGGGAAGAAGGCCAAATCTAAAAAACGACATGAGAGGAATAAGAGAATCCAGGGAAGAAGGGAACTAGAAGTGGGGGAGGGGTTGCCATAGGTACCCGCCGCTCTGGTCCAAAAATTCCCATCTTTCCCAATGGAGCAGAAAGCAGATGCAGCACTCAAAAGAGCTTTTGAGTGGGCTCAGAAAGATAGAAATGTGTTTACCCCGATTCTTCTTAGACGAAGATATTCTATATAGAGAAAGCCTGGATCCCTATACAGGGGCTGTAAGAAAACAACTGGTGGTACCAGTAGCTTTTAAAGCAGTGGTTTTGCGTTTAGCGCACGACCATCCGGTTGGGGGACACAAAGGCGTTCAGGGAACGCTAGACCAGATTTTAGCACGCTTTTATTGGCCGGGGGTGTACCAGGAAACAAAGCGCTATTGCGATTCCTGCCCCGCTTGTCAGAGGGTTTCCATAGCCAAACCCAAAGCCGTGCCTATGGTACCATTACCAACCATAGCAACACCTATCAGACGCATGGGTATGGACATTGTAGGCCCATTAATAAAGACACCTAGGGGTTTCCAATACCTCTTGGTTATTGTCGACCATGCGACTCGGTTCCCCTGGGCTATTCCCCTCAGAAATATTTCGGCCAAGATTATAGCGCAGGAACTGGTAAAGTTGTTTTGCGAGGTGTGGTTTCCCCAAGAAATCTTGACTGATCAGGGCAGTAACTATGTTTCAAGATACCTCGCTAGGGTTTGGGAGGCGTTTGGTATACGCCACATAAAAACGTCGGCATACCATCCCCAGACCAATGGGTTGGTGGAGCGCACCAACCAGTCAATTAAGCATTTGTTACGAAGGGGATTAAGGAGTGGGGAGATGGCGGAATGGGACACACTACTCCCATTTGTTATGTATGCTTGCCGGGAGCGTGTTCAAACCTCCTTAGGAGTATCCCCATTTGAACTTTTATATGGTAGGACCCCAAGGGGAATACTTGATATTCTACGGGATGAATGGGTGGAACCTAAGGTACCAGAGATAGGGATTCCACAGTTTTTAAAAGAGCTGAGGACGCGCCTGAGGAAAACATCCCAAGCCTCAGTAGAAAATTTAAGTCGTAGTAAACAACGACAAAAACAATACTATGATAGGGGCACACAGGCCAGAGAGCTGGCAGTAGGAGACAAGGTCCTTATACAAGTAGCGGACCCAGGTCCAAAATTTGAAGCTCGCTGGAAAGGACCAGGCATAATAATAAAGAAAGTGGGATTCGTGTCATACCTTGTTGAGAACGAGAAAGGACGTAGGCAGGTATACCACGTCAATGTGTTGAAGCCATGGAAGGAAAGGGTAGCCACAGCTAATTTGGCCTACCATGAGCAGCATTATAGAACCCCGCAAGGGATTACATGCTGTCCGCTAAAAATTGCGGCAGCAAGTAATATTTTAAGGGGGGGAATGTGTCACAAGGTGGACCTATTGGAGCCTGAGAAAATGGAAATCAGCAGCAGTGATCAGAGGAGAGATGATAATATAAACAAAAAACTGTCAGATGGTTGCTACAGACAACCTAGGCACACGTGGGTAAGGGCTGAGAAGACACACCCAGATAGCAAGCAAAGGGAGTTTGCTTTGCCTGATAGGAATCAGCTGGGTAGAGGTGGAGCCCAGAAACACAGAGATATAATACGCTCCCAAATAGTTAGAGAGGGAGAGGAGGTGAACCAGCAGGTCTCACAGCAAGGGAGACAACGGTCAGCGCAGCAGAAGCTGGGAAAAGTATGGAAGTGGAATGAAAGAGAGTCTGAATTACTGGGACAGCATGCAAGCCTACACGAAGGTCTGAGTGAGTCTCAAACCCAGAGTGAAACATTTGGAAGGCAGAAGCCAGATATTGAATGCATGTGTGAAGAGCACGAGAGACGTGGGAGAGTTGTAGTACAAGGTATTTGTAAATAGTTTACAAGCTTATGTAGCAAGTTTTGTAAATAGTTACCCCTGTTATCTAAGTTACTTGCCCTGTTATCTGTAAACTCATACATGTTAACTGTACTGAGCGTTTCTGTTCCATGTAAACCGCGCTGATGCTGAATAGTGCGGTATATAAGAGAATGTAAATAAATAAATAAATAATAAATAAATAAATAAGGTAACAAAGCCAGAAGTGTTGACAGTGGTTCTTTTCTACCCGAGTGGGTAAAACCCTGCAGCAATAGAAAAAGCCACCCAGAAATAAGCTTTGGAAATAATCCCTTCCCTTGTGCTAGAAAACCCAGGAGAAGAGAAGCTCACTTACTTGGAAAAGCTAAAGATTCTAGTATCCACTTTAAACTCCTAGAGTTTGAGCAACCTCCGTATAGAGCAGTGCAATCCAGGGCAGCTGTGAGGAAAAGGCTAGACCCGAGCACGCTCAGAGTCTACCGTAATCACTCTAACAGCAGAGCCAGGGAAGTTCCTGAATGTCCTTATGCTTACCAGCAGGGGCTGAGTTCTCATAAGCCTCATGCAAAAGTATATGGTAGTTCCCAGGGAGGCTTTGAGAGAGAAGGACAGCATAACTTCCTGCTTGATGAGGAAAACCTACATTATCCTTTTGAAACAGCTGACCTTGAAAACGTGAGTGTTAATGAACCAGAATCTATGGAATATGAGAATGCAGAGTTAGCAACAGTTCCTGAGCCCATGGAATGCTCAGTCTCGGTAATTGACCCAGAGTTTTCCTTAAGGTGAAAAGGGTTGAAGATAACCTGAATAAGAGTCACAAGGTGTGGGCTGGAAAACGTGTCTCACAGAAAACCATGTGAATGAGCTGTGCTCTGGCAGCAAAAAGGAAAGCTTGTGAAAAACATTGAGAATGTTTAATTCTTTTCTTTTTGCATTTAAGCTGAAGTAAGCTATTTTTGTTTAACCTTTTGATTTCTGTTATATGCCCGAAGTGGGTTGTTTGCTTTGTTTTGCCAAGGAGAAAATACCTCACGGACGGGGAATAAAACCCTGAGTTTGGAACACAAGTGTCTTTTGTGGTTTATAAAGAAGGTACAACTACCAACCTCAGGGGAGTCCTCAGGCAGTACCAAGGCCTCACCGGTAGGGCACCTGGGGGTGCGACACTATTTTCGAGGACTTCTGGGAGTGAATGGGCACTTATGTGAACACTATAGTCGGCCACTCTTCTGTAAGCACATGCATAAGACCAATCGTGTGTACTTTCACTGTGGGTGTGCACATGGGTGGAACTTGGGAAGAATGCGGGCGGAGTGCAAATATTGTGCGTAAGTTATAAAATATTATAATTATGTGCACGCTTCACAAATCTAGGGCTGGCGTAAGTGTTCATGTCTAAATTTAATACATGTTTTCAAACACTCATCCCCCTAGTTTATAAAGAAAACTAGGTGCCTGTTTTTTGTTATAAAATAGGCTCAAGGTAGATGTGTTCTGGGTGCCTCAGTTATAAAATTAGGTTCAAGTTATAAAATTACCCTCTTAAAGCATAATAATGAAAGCCCTTTCAACAGGTAAACTAGCATTTAAACAGTACAAATTTAGGGCTTGATTATTGTCTAAATTGTAGGCCAGAGTTGGAATACTGTTCAACGCATATTCTTTGTGCTTGTCTACTGAAAAAGTGATCCAAGAGTGGAACTGGGGCCGGCCTAAGGGAGGGGCAATTGGTGGGTTTTTCTCTTTCAAAAATTGGCAACCATAGAAACTCAGCTTGAATTCTGTCTTCGCTGAGTTTATCCTGGCTCAGTAATCATCTGTATTTATTAGCTGGCTATGACCTCATTCAAAGCCAAATCTATATTTTCATGACTGGTTTGGACTTTCTTGATTTAATTTGCAAATCAGGTAGAACTTTCAATGTAAATCAGCTACGGTTTTCAGTGGCTCAGAGGCAAAGCCAAGACTATTACAAGTCTGCTTCTGGCATCACCTCATCTACAGTTTCTCACAACAAGGTTACAATAAGTACCAAAGTTGGATCCACCTTTGTTTGAACTCAACGAACAACAGTCAGGAGTTGCACTGGGATGCAACTAGCTTGAGTTTTCATGAGCCTTGTAACAAAATAACAGATAACATTTAAGTTATATTAGGTCAATTCAACTGTGGCTTGATTGCTTCAAATTGAGTTAAAGTCCCTTTGATCAGAGAAAGTTCTAATCTAATCTGAACCATCAGTTTCCAACACAAACTATGAAGTATCCTAATGGTTAGAGTAGCTGGCTGAGAAGCTGGGATTCATTTCCCACTGATGCTCCTTATGGTCTTGGGCAAGTCCCTTAACCCTCCATTACCTTGGATACAAACTTAGATCAAAAGCTCTTGGGGACAGGGAAATACTGACTGTACCTGAATGTTATTTGCATTGAGCTGCTACTGAAAAGGTATGATTAGCCTAGTGGTCAGAGCAACTGCCTACTACCCAGAAGATCAAGGGTTCAATTCCCACTGGCATTCCTTGTGACCTTGGGTAAGTCACTTTACCCTCCATTGCCTTGGAAGAAAAGGCCTGGCAATCTACTTCCAGTGATACATTTGCCAAGAAAGCCCAGAAGCAGCTGGGTTGCTAGGAGTCAGCACTGACTTGACAGCCCTAAAAAAAAAAAAAGCATAGGAAAGGAATGACTAATGCTACTATATACATAGGGCCTGATATTCAACTTGGCAGGGCTAAGCACTGTAGCTGCTTAGCCTTGCCTGCCAATCCCCAAATATTCACTTCCACGGCAACAGAAATGAATATCTGGGTCTGGCTGCACTGCCTGTAAGCTGCTGAGGCTAACCATGCAGCATTGATACTGGATGCTGCACAATTAGCCTCACTGCCTATGAGATAGGCAAGGGTTTTCCTCGCCTATCTTATAGACACTGAGCGCTAGCCATGCAGCTTCCAATATTGGTGCTGCACAGTTAGCGCCGGGCTCTGCCCCGGAAGTGCTAGCCGGCTAGCATCGGGGCACATAGGGAACTTAGTCAGGGATATTTGATGGCACTACCCATGTATACCCACTACCAGTCATTCACTCCCCCCTCATCAATCAAGGTGAGCAACGCAGAACTCATCTCCAAGACAACGATCAGATACTTAGGTGTAACACTGGACCAGCGCCTTGACATGCATGCCCATATAGATAATACCGTCAGGACAATCTACCATAAAATACGGACACTACGCCTCATGAAGAACACTCTAGAATCAAACGACTTCCGAACAGTCTTCCAGGCCATAATAATGCCCCACTTTGACTACACCAACTCCATCCTACTTGGCCTCCCAAAGAACTCGATAAATCCCTTGCAGCTAGCGATGAACACTGCAGCTAGAATCCTCTATGGAGCATCTCGAAGAGACCATATTACCCCTATTCTGAAGAGCCTACACTGGCTCCCCGTGCAGTACAGGATCACATTTAAGGTCCTAACCATGACGTTTAAAGCAGTTAACAGAATCACCTCAACCACCTTGTCAGACCTGATACAACCCACCCCAGACAACAGATTAAGAAGGGCCACGTCCTGTAATACCATCCTCCTTCCAAAAGCCATCACAAAATGCAACAAATCTACGAGAAAGCGTGCCTTTGCCTTGTTTGCCCCCTCCTGCTGGAATTCTCTCTCAGCAGAAATCCGGACCATAAACAACCTCCCCCAGTTCAGAAAAGCCCTCAAACACCATCTATTTCTACAACACTTCTGTAACTCCGACAACATCACCTAGGCAGCATCACACGACCCAACAGTCTCTCAATCCAGTGCCGCCTAACCAATCTCCACTGATAACTTTCCACTACATCTAACCATCCCTCATAGGGCTTGTATTACAAACCCAACTACGATGTAATCCCCTTTTTGTACATAGTGTATAAAGTTCACCTGTTATCCAAGTTTAAATTCCCTGTTATATGTAAGTTCAATGTCTGAACGTTCTGCATTGTACAAACCTGTTCCTTGTAAACCGCGCTGATGCCAAATAGTGCGGTATAGAAAAACAATAAATAAATAAATAAAATGTATGTGCTGTCAAATATCCAGTTAACAGCCAGTTAACTGTGCAAATGCCTTTTGAATATCGAGCCCATAGTGTTTATATTGATTTTTATTCTAACTCACCTTTCACATTAAGAGAAGGCATGTATATCAAGTTTGTGAAAATAAATTTACATTGAAGGCTGAAAGAACAGACAATTGGATGTGATTTCTGAATATTAAAGGCTGAGTATTTCTGTCCTACAAAAATATTCTTTCAATTCAGTGCATTTCAGTGAGACGTGAACATCTTTCGTACCAACGGGGTCTCGAAAATGGCATCTGAATGTTAACTACGCTGGTACTACCCCGGGATAGAATCCTATGTACCCCGAAAAACCTTTTTGATTACAAGTAGATCATTACAATAGGCACTTTGGTTCTGCTTGCCTGCTAAGCAAAAGTCACATTTCTTTTATCCTTTCAGAATATTTACAAACTGTCTCTCTTCCTGGCACAAGCCCTTGGAATTCCTGTGGTGCACTTGAGTGTACGCAGATGAAAGAAAGGGATGAAATCAAACCAAAAAAAAGAGCAATGTCAAGGTGAGAAACATTCCTCGCCTTTCTCCATTTTTTTATATTTCCCTCACTAAAGAAGTGTTTTAAGTCCGTTGTAAAACTGCTGGTGCGAACCAAGTCAGCATTTTTCAGTGGCCATACACAGCATTGACTCGAAAGCGCGTACACACACACACACACACACTGCGTTCCGGCTGCAGAATTAGATACCATTTGGTTCCCATTGTTATCTGTCATAAACCGGAACAAGGCCATGAAATCTTACAGCCCCTGTAAAAGCACTTCCACCGTCATCAAACAAATGTAGGGGGTCTCCACCAATTCCCCTTTCATTCATCATTCTTGTTGCTGTCTCTAGTTACTGTACTTGAATAATAATGAACAGTGTGGGAGAACCCTTCCTGGCAAATAACGATCATCTGGTCTGGATGAGTTAAGGAGACCCCACTACAGCCAGTTTAACAAACAGGAAATGCCAGATGTAAAGGTCATTATTACTACTAAGAATCATCATATTTTTAAAAATGCAGATAAAAGGGTCCACAGCACCTTTATCCAAAATCAGGATTGCCAAAGAATTTGAAACCACTGACCCCCTAGCTCTCTGCCCCACAGACACAAACAGATTTTCCAGGTGTAATTTTTACCTTTGTGTTAATATTTTGACTTTTACACAAAAAGCACTAAAAAAAAAAGCAAGCCTTCAGAAAAATGCATGCACAAACTGTAGAGTTCCTCATTTTAGTTGCAAATTTTTGTCTGTATATAGATGCTATGCTTTGAAAGTACAGCCAGTTCCAATCTGATGCAAACAGGAAGTCTTTCTCCGAGGGTGCAGGACTGATTGTAATTTCAGAGTGCAGCATCTAGGTGTGCAGAGGCTTTCCTTTGCGTTGTGCTTCTGTTGTCTTGCAGTAGCCATCATCTGTCCCAGGGAAATGTGGCAACGGCAGTAAAAGCAAGGGTGGGAGATTGAAGGCTGGAGCTTTCTGCTGTGGGGCCACCCTCCAAAGTTTAGTGTGTTAGGTGACCATCTAGTTTTCCTAATGGTAGCACCAGCCCTGGAAGGTGCCAAATACGCAGGCCAAAGAGGATCCTGTTTCTGCTTACTTTAGCAGAGTTGCCAAGTTACCCAGTTCCAGGAATGATATTTTAAGCCAGTCCTGGATTTCTGTTGCTCATTCTGATGCATTATGGGACCTACAGCACAGATTCCAATGGTTAAAATCAGGAACTACAAATACCATACTCCACACCAAGACTGACAACGCAAGGAAGGCCCACCACTTAAAGATGATAAACGCTTCAATCAACAGACCATGAGAGTTCTTCGAGATCGTCAAGTACCTGACCAAAACCCCAAACCAATCAAACCAGCTTCCAAATATACCACCTCATCAACTTGCAAAGCAATAGAAACAGCTCCAGCCAATACCTAACACCAAGCCAACGATCATAAGAGACAGCACCAATACCATACCACACCGATCACTGACTGGGATACCTTTGAGACAATCTCCAAAGAAAGGATTGAAACCACCATAGCAGATCTCAACACCACTACCTCTCTCCTAGACCCTTGCCTGGTAATCTGGATAAAGAGCACAAGGCAGGATCTAAGTCCACCGCTCGCTGTCATCGTAAATGAATCTCTCAAACAAGGATTAGTGCCTACCAACTTGAAGACATCCATTATCTGCCTGACCCTCAAAAAGCCCAAGCTGGACCCAGCAGACCCTGCCTCTTACAGACCACTGGTAGCCTCCCATTCATCGCTAAACTTATTGAAAAGATAGTTCGACAACAGCTGCAGGATCACCTAGATACAAACACACTAGACTCACAGCAACACGGGTTTCGCCCTCATCATGGGGTCGAAACCCTCATGATCTCACTCATAAACACCCTAATCAAAGGAATCCAGAACAAATACACCGGATACACCCTGATCTTTTTAGACATCTCTGCTGCATTTGATACCATCTCCCACAGTATCCTACACTGGCTACGAGAAATTGGCATAAAGAACAAAGTTCTACAATGGTTCCAATCCTACCTCACAGACAGGCAACAGCTAATTTGGACCAGCACCACTATCTCTAGCCCCTTTCGACAAACCCAGGGAATACCACAGGGTTCGGCACTCTCGGCTATGCTTTTCAACATCTACCTCAAACCACTCTGCTCTTTGATAAGGACCCACAATGTCAATTTTCATATATATGTAGATGACATTATGCTCCATGGTCCTATTATAACCACAAATCTGGACATAACAAACTGTTTCAATTATGTCTCCAAATGGCTACAGGACAACAATCTCACTATAAACCTCAAGAAAACAGAGGCACTGTTTGTTACAAAAGACCAAACCTTCACCCCCCTGACCCACCTCACCCTGGGAACAACACAAGTTAAAGTCCAAACTCACATAAAGTATCTAGGGGTCATCTTGGACCAACCACTGACTTTCAAACAACAGATCACAAGAACAGCAAAGACTGTATTCTTCAAAGCCAGGATGCTTCAACGCCTCAGACCACTCCTTGACCCACCAGACTTCAGATCAGTCATGCAAGCAATGACTCCCTCCCCCCACCTGGACTATTGTAACGCAATATACCAAGGACTCCCTACCAACAGCCTCAACTCTCTATGGACAGTCCTCAACACAACATCGAGGATTATACAACAGCGAGGATTATACAAAAAGGGAACAGATACGATCACATCATCTCAATACTAAGAGACCTCCACTTTCAACCACTAGAGGCACGGATCAAATATAAAACACCAGTACTGATCCATAAAGCACTCCACCAACAACAAACCATGCATATGAACACCCTGTTAACACAGCTGAGCTCCAGTAGACCAACACGACTATCCACAACCGAATTACTGACAGTACCACACGAAAGAACAAAATTTAACCAACAGTCCTGCAACCATGCTTTTAACTTATATGCCCCCACCTTATGGAACTCCCTTCCGAGCAACATCCGTGGTAATAAGGATCTCTCCTCTTTCCGGAAATAACTAAAGACTCACCTATTCAACATCCACTTAGGACAGAAATGGACAAGCACCAACTGGCACTAGGCTCATTCCCCACCTTGGTCAAAGTGAGACTCTGATCAAAGCTTGAATCTGTAAATATAATGACAGCTTAACGAAATGTATATTGTTTTGAACCCTCCCTCCTTGTTGATGCACAGACATTTGAACCCCACCTAGTGATGGTACCCCGCCCTCTTTATAATTATGTTATAACCTGTTTCATTGTATTTCACTCCTGCTTTTGTAAACTGTTTTGACCCGGTGAAAGGTGGTAAATAAATACAGTGAAATAAATAAAGAAATACTCCAATGCAATGCTAATTTAAAACCAGAACTGGCAAAAAATATCACTCCTGGAACTGGGTAACTTGGCAACTCTGCTTTAGGGCCATGTTGTACATGTGCTGCTTCCAAAGGGTGCCACTATGGCACTTTGGCCTTCCTTTGCTATTCATCTTTTTTTCCATCTTTGGGATTGCTACCCTCCTGCTACCTGGACTTGCCTGCGGGTACCAAAATCTTAAATCCAGCCTTGTATATCAGAGTTGCCAATTATCCAGTTCAAGGAGTGAGATTTTTTGCCAGTTCTGGTTTTAAATTAGCATTGCAATGCAGTATAGTATTTGTAGTCCCTGATTTTGCCCATTGAAATCTGTGCTGGAACTGGGTAACTTGGCAGCTCTGATAAAGCTCATCCCTCCTACATAGCTAATTCTTGACCACATTAATTCATTGGAATCTGGATATTTTAACAATGATACAATTTAAAAATTATGAATTATTGTAAACCAGGGGCTCCACGGGGACATTACGCTACTTACCTTGATGTTATGAGTGTCCCAGGTGGCTGAGTTACCTCAGGTAAGCCACCAATGGAAACTCCCAGCTTACAAAGCAAATATTTTTTTATTTTTTTCTGCATCACACTTTAGTGTGTCAGGAACCTCAATTTTCAAATCAAGACTTAACAAGGGATGAGAACTCTCCCACAATAGGCCACTTGAACAAGTTTAACTTTTGCAAAAATTTTCTATGTTTAATTTGTAAATGTAGTGCAGATTTGAATTTTGAAAACAACAAATAACAATGTAGTCAAGTATTTTTTAAAATCTTAAATGCTTTTATTCAAAAGTGGTACAATATTGTTTCTTTCAAAAACAGGCAAGTATTAGTTAACCAATTTAAAGCTGTAACTTTGCAGGTGAATGAGTATTATCAGCCAAGTAAAGACACATTGGTTTCAAAACTTCAACTACTAGTGCACTAGTGTTTGGCCAAAAAATAGTCATTGTGGTGTGCCAGTCCCTTATCTCAAATCTTCTTTCTAGGTCTTGCTGCTTTCTTGACGTTGGGTGCCGTAGGATCCTCTCTGCTCCAGTGATGTCCAGCTGTTGTCAGGTTGCCTACTCCCTATCTTTAAAAATCAATAAAAAGATACTACCTCCCTAGCCGTGTATGCAGTAACTAGAAAGTGTTTCTATCTCTGCAAAAATCAGTTTTTTCTTTAAGTATGTGCCAGAGTCAGTCCTGTAAACTGCCAATCGGTTCAGGAAAACTATACCAATTGCCAATAAATTCAGTTATTTAAATAAGGCAAGAGATTTTTCCTCCACACGCTTAATCCTTCACTCTTTCAAACATACACTCTCTTCCTCACTAAAACATTTCAATATGTGTCAGGATTGAAGAAATCATGTGAGCAGTACACTGGTTTAAAACTGCTAACGTTTAAGGTTTTTCTTTTCATTGCACTGGGAATTTTATACCCTCAGCCGTACTTTTCCTTCACTGCTTGAAGGACTCCAATGCTATAGAAAGCAAGTCTCACATACTATTAAGTTTTTAACCAAAACAGTGCTCAAAATTAAATTCACTCTAATAAATCAATTTAAATTCTCAATCTCTGACCAATCAATTCAAATCCTTATTCAGCTTCAATTTAAAAGGGCATTCTTGAACTATGCTCCTAGATGTTGGAACAAGCTCCCTCCCAGCATTAGAGCAATCAAGGACCTTAGGCTGTTCAGAAAAGCCCTCAAACACCACCTTTTCCTCACGTATTTTACACATCTGGATATTCCCCCCCCCCTCACCCTTCCCCACCCTCCCAACCCCAAACCGCAGCTATATGAGTCCAATAACCTACAGAAAATTTAGATCTAAATGTATTTGTACTAAGAATGTAAATAGCTTCCCCCAAGTTACCTCCATGTTAAATCCCTGTTCTATGTAGACGATGGTCTAATTTAACTGACCAAGTGTTGTATTGTTCAATGTAAACCGCACTGATAACAAAGAGCGCGGTATATAAGAAATGTTAAATAAATAAATAAATAAATAAAATAAAAGTGCTAGAATGAGCTTCAGGGCTCCCTCAGCCTGCTACCAATCACTAAGGAAAAAAGTTCTCACATTTACTTTTAAGTTTTCTCTCCAGCTTTCATGCAAGCTCCTTGCACACTCCTCTTGTAAATAATTCAGTTACTTGCAATTCTAATATCAAACAAATCCTTTCAAGTTCTCCCACACAGAGATACTCTGGCATACCTTTCTCCATCAGAAATCTTCTTCCCAAAAAACTCCAGCTATAATCCCTTCATGTGGATTCTATTCTCTTTTGTAAAAGTCTTCTTATACCCAGCTATATCTGGAAACAGTCCCTTAGTACCTTCATTTTAACTCACACAGCACACTTTTATGCTCTAAAGTTCCCTAGCAGACCTTTGCATGCATAAAAGTAATTTTACAGGGTGTTTTATTTAAAGTTTGCTTAGTATCTGTTTTATTTACTTAAATGGGTCATGCTTTTTATCTCATCTCTTGTGAGCTCTTTCGCTGCCTGCCACAGGCTCAGCTACTTCCTGCATTAGCTCTGCTATTTTCATTAACTTCTTCAACACTATATTGAAACTGCAGTCTGATACCTCATACATTCATACACACACATGTCCACACATATTCCTTCAGAATCAGTAAAAATGTATTTATTTGGCATGTTTCCTTATTTGACACTTCATTTGAACTAGCCAGCCTTTTATTTTAAATGTTTATTTCTTTGAGATCTTACTGACCCTTTTCATTTATTTTTAATGTGGCTGTCAGTAGGTACTTTTAACATTTTTTTCTCTTTTATTCTTTCTTTTTCTAGGATGTTTCCATGGTGAAAGAACTAGTAAATAGTGGAATCTTCAGTACTTTGCCAACATGTGTCCAGTTTCTAGATTGATCATATCAAGAGGGAAAGGCTAAGCCAGGCTTTGTTCTACCTCTATTGCATGCAAAGAAGAGATGCTTTTTATTTAAGGCATAGGTGCACAAGATCAGTCCTTGAGGGCTGAAATAGGTCAGGTTTTCCGAACATTTCTAATTTAATATGCATATGAGAGATTTGCATACAACAAATGTGGTATGCATACAGAGCTATCACATATTAATGCACATCTATTAATGCATATTCATTAATAATACCCTGAAAATATGACCTATTTGCACCCCTGATTTAAAGGAATCAGAACTTTATTTCCCTGCATGCAATGGTGCAAAACCAGACTGGCTCAGTGTGTGCCTTTTGACATGCAGCTATATATTCACCAACTGCAATTAAAATCCATATGGTCCAAATCCTTGCCCGAAATCTTAGAACACCTTTAAATGTTGAATCCAGTAAAATTGCACCAGAAAGAATTACAATTCATTGGGAAACTGTGCAACAGGATGCTCATGCATTCTGATGTAATATTCTTCCCCCTTCCTTTGCTGATCTCCCTACTGAACAGCAGGTCCTTTCCTGGTATGCTATTTGTGTATTTATTTAAGACGTTTTATATACCGTCCTAGTGAAACATCATTCAAACTGGTTCACATAAATAAATAAAACAATTAAAAAGAGCAAATAAAGAATACCTTCAAAAACACATATTGCTTCTTCCTACTCTCAGAAGCTAGGTATACCATAAATCGAATAGCACTTAAGTCAACTAATAACTTCTGGGGAATAGTAAGATCTTAATAGTTTCCTAAACCTTAACAAATTAATCTCCTCTCTTATTTCACCTGGAAGAACATTGAAAAGCTTAAAATGTTAGGACTCTTCAACATGGAAAAGAGACAGCTGAGGGGAGATATGGTAAAGGTCTATAAATTAATGAATGGAATAGAACGGGTAAACATAGATCAGTTGTTTACTCCATCAAAAAGAAGGAAGACTAGGGGATATGCAATGGAAGCTACAATGTAATTCATTTAAGACTAATAAGAGAAAATATTTTTTCACTCAATGCATAATCAAACTCTAGAATTCGTTACTGAAGGATATAGTAAAAACTGTTAGTGTAGCTGGTTTAAAAATGTTTTGGACAAGTTCCTGGAGGAAAGGCCCATAAACCATTATTAAAGAGGGCCTAGGACAAGCATTGTGGAATCTGTGTACCTTTTTGGTAACCTGCTAGGTATTTTTGGCCTGTATTGGGCACTGTTGGCAACAGTATACTGGGTTTGATGGACCGTGATCTGACACAGTATGGCATTTCTTATGTTCTTATTCCATTATTCTGGGCTGACTACACTAAAAGCCTTAGCCCACCACTTTTTCTTGTGAATAACCGCTACACTTGGAACCTGGAGAACATTGCCTTGCTACTCTGAGCTTGTGCCCATTCATGATTGCAAACTCCCATGATCGCCTGTGATAGCATCCTGATCTGCTGCTGTTGAAGAGACCTCTTTCCCATGCCAAAAGGATATGGTGTAGAAACAGGCCCCCAGTTACCTCTCCCTAAATGCCTTAATGGGGATATTCAATAGCACCTACAGGGTTAGAGCCATTGAATATCCCCAACTATTTCCTCCATGCGCCCTGATGCTATTCAGTTATCATTGAGGCATGTTAGGGGCGTTCTGGAGCAGAGACGGCGACTGCCGCTAACCATGTAGCGGCGTTATTGGACCACTATATTGTTAGTGGTCCGCAGCTAAAACTAGGCCAGCTTTTGGCTCGTCTAGTTCTAGCCATGGACCACTAACCGTGTAGCGGTCCAATATTGCTGCTACATGGTTAGGCTCTGCAGTGTTGACCCCTTGGTGCACAACCCAGATATTCAATGCCGTAGCAGCATTGAATATCCAGGGTTAAGGGTGAGCGGGTAGGGTTATGCACCACAGTGGCACATAGCCTGCCCAGAAGAAAATCAGGCCCTATATATCTAAGCTTAGTTAGACCCATAACTGCTATCCCAAGCTGCTCTTTAGTGTGATGGACAAACTTCCTGGTCTCCCCAGACCCCAGGTACCCAGTCTACCCTAATTCCTCTGACTTTCCTCTGCTAAAGTCTCTTCCTCTATCACCTCTGTTTTCTCTCCCATTTTCCAAATTACTGCCCTATCCCTCTTTTTTGCAACTCTTGGTAGTCCTTTAGTCTGCCCTTTACCTCTGCTATGGAGAGGATTCTTTCCTCACTTAAACCCTTCATCTCTGCCCTTCACTGAAAGTCCCCAGCTTGATCTACTTCCCTCTATCACAATGATGCTACAGTTCCTTCCGCTTGGAAATCTGCGACCCTCCATACCTCAAAAAAAAACAGATCTCAAACCCACTTCAGTCTCCAGCTTTCACGCAGTGTACAACTTGTCATATATCTCTAAGGTTCTTGAAAAGGTAGTCCTTCTCTAATCGACTGATTTTCCCTGATAAAGCTTAAGATGACTGCAAACTCTTCTAGCTCTTCATGCAGGATGCCACAGGGCTCAATTTTGCCTCCATCCTTTTCAACATATTCATGGCAGCTGTTTTTGCTATGCCAACGATGTCCAGATTGCCGCCTACCTTGACTTATTGGACCTAAATGTGCTCCGTTCAAATTGCTGTCTTAATTCTGTTGCACACTAGCTCAGCAACCATAGATTCAACCCTTCAAAATCCGAAGCTATCTGGTTTGCAGATTTGCCCCCTGCCATTCCTGTCCCCATCTATCCTTTTTACTACTACCTCCCAGTCTCTTTGCACAGTCATTGTCGTCCTGGGAGGCACCTTGACTCACATCACTCTCTTTTGTTTGCTCCTGCTTTGACGCTGGATGCAGTATGCGCTCCCTAAGACCTTTGCTTTGTCTCTCTGACTTAGAGCTCTTGATTCATTAATCTTCTACTCTGTAAAACTGATTACTCTAATTCTCTTTACAATGATCTAAATTTGTCCTTAAAACATCTCCAGCTACTTCAAAATTCTGCAGTCGGATTTTTACACAATGCCCACCATTTAGATGATGTAACTCTGCTTCTGGTCCAACCCCACTGGCTCCCTATTGCCTGGAGAGTAAAAGTTAAGATCCCAGTACCCCTGCACTGTGCTATCACTTTATTTACATCACATTATCTCTCAAATCTATTACAGCAACATAACCCTCCCAGGTCACTCCACTCCTCTCATGCGCACCTGCTTGCTATTACATTCCTAGTGTTTTGTAGAACAGCTTTTGTTTACCTGGCCCTGTTCCTATGGAATTCTCTTCCTGTTGTCCTTCAGTCTGAAAGGTCTCCTAACAAATGCAAGGAAGGCCTCAAAACCTTTTCAACAGTTTTCCCCGATTGGATCAGTCCAGACTGGCTACTGTTCTGACTCCCTCTCTCTGTTTCTTAGACTCTCGCCTCCTCTGCTTTAGCTTCTCTCTGTTTTGCTCTCCTCTCTCCAGTGTCTTGAAATTGGACAGCTTTAGTATCTCAAACTGCTTTGATGCTTATTGTACAAAAAGCGGTCTTGCAAGTCCTTCAATAAACTAAATTAAACTAATGATTGCACTCATACAGTAGCTGATGTTCCAACCAAGAATGAAATTTACTGAAAATGAGCGTCTGTAATAATGACAATTTGACACAATCTGCATTTTCTGTGAGATGAATCCTTTGATAAATCCTATTTTATGTTACAATATAGTATTCATCTTATACACTTGCTAAATCCCTTCCAGGATGTAATGGGAATGACTTAGAGAAGTCCTAGAGCTCCTCTAGTTAAATCCCTGGTATCTGTATTCAAAAGGTGAAGTCCCAATCTCCCCTTGCTCTGTCACTCCTTGAAATGCAAAAAACAGGTATTATCCCTCCTGAGCTCCTCTTGACCTCTCTCTATTTAAACACCTGGCTGGTAGTATCTCCTCCAAATTCCCCCTTAAGATTGGAGCACCTGGTTGATACCCGGAACAAGAAATGGTTTAGTTTGTGTGATCAAAAATCTCAAATTCTCTCCTAAATTGTCTACAAGATCTGTGTAGCTTCCAAGTTCTATTCTGGCAAATTCACACCAGCTCCAAAACACAAAGTACCAAAATGTGAAAAGGAAAATTAAAAATTAAAAGTCCTAAGCTACATCCCCACTTTGTCTTCCAAAAATAGCTCTAGATGATAGACCTTGAGACTGCAGCTACTGCATAACATACAACAAAACCCAGCTGCCTATGTGTCTCTCCCATCAGACCAAAACTCCCCTCCTAGAAGTCTCTTTGGGTCACTATCTAAAAATTCTGGAATGCACCATTAGAGCACATCCTATGGGGAATGTCTAAGAAATGGTATCATCCCACCGCCTGCTGTTGCCAATTGTAATATGTCCTCCTTGTGAGGCACATGCTTTCTCATATTATGTAGGGGGTTTTCAACCCAGTCCTCGGGGAACACTAGGCCAGTCAGTTTTTCAGGATTCCCAGAATGAATATGCATGAGACAGATTTGCATGTTCTGCCTTCATTGTATGCATATCTATCTTATGCATATTCATGGTGGGAATCCTGAAAACCTGACTGGCCTAGTATTCCCCGAGGACTGGGGTGAAAACCTATGATGTAGGGAATCGGCGGGTTCCTACATGAGGAAACACCTTGGTAACCTGAAAACTCTATGTGGACTGGTTTTACAAAGCAAAGTGAGACGGCAGCACCTAGGCCTGTGTAAGCGGTGCAGCCGTACAAGGTGCAAAAAAAATAGGAGTGTATTTAGGGCTGTCAACTGTCATCTCCCCACCATGCTGCCTGCCCAGCCTGCCCTTGCCCCACTGCCACATTTCCTGTTCCCTTGGCGGCAGCAGCAGTGGTGGTGCAGCATACCTCCAATTTAAAAAAACAAACAAACACTGGTCTTTACAAATCCGTGCTTGCATGGCTGGTCTGGTCCCTCTCTCCTGTGACGTGAGCAGACATCCGAGGAGGGAGGGATCAGACCAGCCATGCAAGCGCAGAGTCACACACACCCGTGTGCTTTTTTTAAATTGGAGGTCCACTGCCACCACCACCAAAGGAGCAGCAGGGCAAGGAGACACCAGGCGGGCAGCGGGGGGGGGGACATCAGGAGGTGGAGTAAGATGGGGAGAAGCTGGACATGGAGGGATAAGGGCAGAAGGACTATGCTGGACATGGGGGGATGGGGGCAACGACAAAAGTCTGATATTATTGGCAGGGGAACCAGGTTTGCAAGTCGCACAGGGCACATTTATGGCTTGGTATGGCCCTGCTCCCACCCTCTAGGCCTTGAAGCGCAAATATCTCCACTATGGAAAAAAAAACCCTTTGAGAATGTCTCAAGTCCCTGAGAACTATTGGGTAACATGTGCAGCAGGCTCTATGGGACTTTTACCCAGTTCTTCACTCTGTCCCTAAGAGGGTAATTTTGTAAAACATGGCTAGATTTTCATGCCTAAATGACCACTTACGCAGGTAGTTTAGCCAATCACTATTCTGAAAGTATGTGCCATGGACCAATAGTATGTACACCCTTTGGGTGTGCACAGGGATGGAGTTAGGGTAGAGTGCAAATTTACACACATATCTTATGAAATATGGTCCAGCCTGCATAAGAATGACAGTCATCTGCCCTAGAGCTGATGTAAGTGATCGCGGCTTCGTTTACATGTGTTCGCCGCCACTTCTGTATTAACATCAAATCCATGTGGATCTGATCTTATAGAACAGGCGACATTAACACATGCATAACTAGCTGCCATCTGCTGTACATAATTACCTCCCATATGTAGTACTGACTTTGTAAAACCCCTTATACAAGAGTTCCCCCGTACTGCACAATAAAAACGAATTCCCTGCTTTATTATGTTATACAGCTGATGATGGCAATAAAACAATAAACTTTAATTCCAACAGATAATTGTGTTTACAAAACTTGATTTCCCCTGACATTCAAGGACCAGTTTTGCAGAGCTCACCTTAGGTTTTCTGCTCTTTAGTAACTCCTGAGATTTATTTTGATTTAAAATTTATCAATAACTTCTTATCTACTTTTTCTCTGCTATGCTCTTCAAAAATATTTTTCTAGTGCAACCTAAGAACATAAGATATGCCATACTGGGTTAGACCAAGGTTCATTGAGCCCAGTATCCTGTTTCTAACAGTGGCCAGTCTAGGTCACAAGTACCTAGCAGTTTCCCCAAAGGACACAGGTTCCACAATGCTTGTATTGTGGCAAGCAGTGGATTTCCCGGGTCCCCTTTAAATATGGTTTATAAATCTTTCCTACAGGAACTTGTCCAAACTTTTTTAAACCCAGCTACACTAACAGCCTTTACTACATCCTCCGGTAACGAATTCCAGAATTTGAATATGCGTTGAGTGAAAAAATATTTTCTCTTATTAGTCTTACACAGGATACACTGTAGCTTTATTGCATGTCCCCCCTAGTCTTTCTACTTTTTAGTGAGGTAAACAATTGATCTATGTTTACCCGTTCATTCATTAATTTATAGATCTCTATCATATCGTGGCAGTCTGTAATTGGGATGAGTATGTGGGATGCAACATGCTCATTCCAATTACAGACTGCCACATAGGGTGCCTGGGAAACTGTCAGGTCTAAGAACTGCTTGTCCATCCATCTATCAGCTTTATCTTGCCTTTCAATGAGGCTCCCTTTTCCTGTGTTAAGGTGCTGCCATTTTTGGGCATTAAAGTGCACACTTGCAACCTTAATGCCCAGTGTCCTGTTAGCACGTGTTAGCAGGTCCCTTGTGCCCTTACTGCTGGGATACCTGCTACCCGCCCTGAGCCTTTATCGCACAAAAATACCCTTAACACTGCCGTTATCGCTAGATATCCACTGCTCCCTTAATGCCCTTTAGTAAACATGCCCCTTAATTGGAATATGGCGCATTCATTTGGTTTGAATGCCTAAATTGAATGATATTGGTTTTATTGAAGGGATTTAAAAGGCTTATAGAGGTTGGATGTGTAAAATTCATGTGTTCGCGTTCTTTTGACAGGTTTGGTGTCCTAGGATTTTGGCGAGGACAGAAAAGGTCAGTAATGCATTTAAAGGGTAGATTTCGTTTTTAGAGGTAAAGGAGTTGGATTGAATTTTCTGATATGATTATTTTGTAGATTTCCGGAAGAAGACGATTCTCGGCAAAACAGTGGCCACGGTCAGAATCGTGGGGAAATAGTTGTGGAGTTGTGTGGTGAACTGAAGCCATTCCCAGAAGTTGTGCTATGAATTGAGGCTGTTCTCAGAAAGTTGTGCTGTGCTGCAATGTGCTGTACTGTGGATTTAAGAAATTGTGGTTGTGTGGAATAATCACTGGAAGTTTGAGTACTGCCACCTGGATAAGAAACGAGTTGTCCCTTTTTTGAGTGGTGGCAGGAGCATTTTTTTCTGCAATAGAATATAACGTGGCAACCCCATGATAATAGAATGTGACTGGGTAACTCCGATTGGAATCCACGAAATATCGTGTTCCGTCTCTTTAAGGAATGGATTCAAGAAGTTATCTGGTGATCCTCGTTAAGTAATTTTGGAGACATTCTAAGAATTTGGTATCAGGAAGTCGGATTACTTTAGGAGAGTATTTTTTGTTTCCAGTTGACATAATAGTATTTTAAGGGGTGGTCTCTTTATTTTCTGGGAAATGTGGTGATGGTGAGTTGTTTGGTTGAGTGTATGTCTTATTGAATGCTAATGGATGGATGGTTGTTATGTGATATATGATGATGTCTATAATATTTTAAATTCAGGGTGATAAATTTGTTGGAGTAATAACATCATAGCACTGGAATGTAAGATGAATGTAATATTTTAAGATATAAAATTGAATATAATAGGTGCTCGAATATCATATAATAAAAGTGTTATATTATGAAAAATATGCTTTTTGATTGTATACTTATGCAGGTATTACCAGGGATTAATATATGTTGATAAGATTATATACCTTTTGTGACTGTTTGTTACATTGTAATCTGAGTATCATTTGTTTGTAACAATTGTGGCGATTTTAGTTAGATTACACAGGTACACTAAAAACATTTTTTTTAAACTGCCTCTAATGTTTCGATTGATTTTTACGTTTTTTGGTGCGCTGAATCCAAATCTGGTAACCAATTTGCTCCATCACGTACAGATTTTTTGCTACATTGGGTTAGCAGTTTGAGGTGAACGTTTCAGATTGAGTGCGATCGAGATAAAAGTTTCTTGGATGAATTCTTTATACTAATTGTTTAGTAGTTATTCAAATAAGAATAAAGAAAATTGTAACAAGGCAGCACATAAGAATAGAGTAATGTCAACAAAACACACTGTGATGGTAGCAAAATTGTCTGCACTTAAAACAGCCACATACATGTGCACAAACATTGAGCATATAAGAGCGAGGTTAGACACAAAGCAAAGCAAAGAAATGTGCAAAAAATGTTGTACAGGTATTTAAGTAAGAATAGAAAACGCAAACCGCACCATTGCAATACATGAAGACAAACACCAGATGGTGTGAAAATAAAATTCTAATAAATGAGATCCGACACTGTGGTAATAACTAGCAAATTTTTATTTCAAAGTTTAGTAAAAACACGATATTTGTCAACACAGTTTAGATTTTAAAGTCATTCTTGGGTCAATCAATCTCCTGGTGGGCCCGTTTCTTCTTCCCCCGAATGCTTCTCTTGGTGCGCTGCTTGGCGTATTTTTCATCTGGGGTTTCCCGCAGCAGCAACCAGCAGAAATCAGCCATCATAGTGGTGTTCCATCTTACTTGGTACCTTCTCTCTGCATCCTTGATGTCCTGGTGAAACCTTTCACCTTGTTCTTCACTGTACGCCCCCAAGTTTTCGGGAAAGTAGTTCACATGGGAGTGCAAGAAATGGACTTTCAGGCTCATGTTACAGCCTTGTTCTTTGAAGGCATTGAGCATCCTGGCAACAATATCCTTATAGTTCTCATCCCGCCTGTTCCCCAAGAATTTGAGAACAACATCATTGAAGGAATCCCAGGCTTCTTTTTCCTTCTCAGACATCGTTTCAGCGAATGCTCCATCTGAAATGAGTTTCCTTATATCAGGGCCAACAAACACTCCTTCCTTTAGCTTTGCTTCAGAAAGTCGGGGGAACTATGAGCAAAGGTACCGAAAGCACTCACCATCTTTTGGAAGGGACTTGATGAATTGCTTAATGAGACCCAACTTAATGTGGAGAGGTGGTAATAGAATTTTATCACGAGGTACCAAGCTCTCATGAAGAACATTTTTCTCACCGGGTCTCAAATACTCCCGAATTGGCCAGTCTTTTTTCCCCCAGTGTAGGTCGCGGGCCCGGCTATCCCACAAGCAAAGGAAGCAGGGATATTTGGTGAAACCGGATTGCTGCCCTAATAGCATGGATAGAATTTTAAAGTCTCCACAAATCATCCACTTATGCTCATCATAACGAATCTTCTGAAGAATCAGGGCCAAATTCTCGTATTTTTCTTGGATAATAACAGAGTGAGCAATAGGAACTGAAGCGAATGTGTTGCCATTATGAAGAAGAACACCTTTTATGCTGTCTTTTGACGAATCAATGAACAGCCGCCATTCAGCAGGATCATACTTGAGTTTAAACTTTTCCATCACTCCGTATATATCGTTGCAAAATACCAAATCTTCCTCTTTGCTGAAATACTTCAAAAATTGTGTCTCGCGGTTGCGGTACCAATAAAAAGTTGTTCCTGGTGACAATAGATTTTTCTGTTTAAGCCGAGAACCTAGCAGTTGGGCAGTATCTTTTGGGAGTCCTAAATCCCGGACTAAATCATTCAATTCAGCTTGAGAGAAAAGTTCAGGTTTCGGATCTGGTTCAGTTTCAAACTCGGAAGTACTGGACTCATCGGGAAAAGCCATCTGATGAGTCTCATCATGATCAGAACCGTCCACACAAATATGATCCAAAGATTTTGGTGGTTCAGGCACAGGTACTTCGTTGCTATGAGGCATAGGCCTAATTGCTGAGGGAAGGTTGGGGTAACTTATTACGTTCTTATTTTTTAAGTTGTATCCCTTCACAATGCAAGAGCAAAAATAGCAGTCACTGCTGTGGTCTCTTTGTTCACGCCACATCATAGGTATTCCGAAACGAAATGCTTGTTTTTTACCTTTCATCCATAAGCGTAGATCTTCCTCACATGTCTTGCACACTTTGTGAGGAGCCCACGGTTTGTCTTGATCGCCTAACTTCAAACCGAAATAGGCGAAATATACTTTTTTAATAAATGCAGAAATGTTCCTCTGCCGCTTTTTCACGGTATATTCCCCACAAATAAAACAAAAACTGTCCGGAGAGTTGACGCAACCTCTGGCTCTGTGAGCCATCACAAATACACAGCACTGCAAACTACAACTGTAGTGAACCACTTCGGAATAAAGCTGGATTACGACTGAGCAAACAAAAGGTAATAATGAACTTGCAAGAAACTGAAATTTGACAGGAATGTTCATGTCGCAACCACCGTGTTTGAGCGAGCGAACGAGGCGAGGCGAACAGGAAAGAACATGCGCCAGCGCGAGAACTGGATTTAGCCCCCCGCCTCCCAATTGTCCTCTTAATGTATAAAATGAATACAAAACACTCTAAAATATCATGAGGGAGTGTTTCTAGTTAGTTAACCATTACAACCTCTATTTTGGGCCAAGAAAATAAACTGCAGTCGGCTAAAAAGAAATTATGTGAACATTCCTTATATGGGTAAGAAATCTAATTTTGCAAGAAAACGTGACGTGATGGAACATTTTGGCTATTTTTCCTGGATTCAGCACCCCAAAATCTATAGCAATCAGTTGCAAAACTGGAGGCAGTTTTTTGGTAGTGTACCTGTGTTATCTACAATATAGTTATTATGCCGTGAGAACAGAATAATATATATTTAAATAACATACAGACCAAGCAGAAACATTTGACTTGGTTTTATTTAAGCATGTTACAGCTGCATGGATTTTGGGACTCTTTTAGTTCAGGGTTTTCCAACTAGTGTGTCAGAAAAGTCACCACGGCCTGATGCACATAGGCAGAGCAGCACCTGGGCCCTGCTCTCCGCATCTTGCAGCCACAACAGCCAGCAGAGATATCTTTCTGAGATCATGTACTCACGGATGTCTCTCCTTTTTAGCTACAGCAAGAGCTCCGGAATATAGGAAGTAGTAAACAGCATGCAGGGCATGAATGTCAGAGCCTCGCTCTGTGTGTAGTAACATTTCTCCTCACCCCCCCACCAGAACATCCTCCTTTCTACCCTTCCAGCCCCTGTCTTATCCCTAGGCTCAGTGAGATGGGGAAAGTGGGGATGTAACCAGCCAAGTCAGCTGCCCACACTAAACCAGCTTCTCCCTTCTCCTGAGTCCTGTGCTAGTATACAGAGGCAGCTAGAAAAAAAGAAGGGGATGAATCCCTACGAAAGGGTTCACAACAAAAAAAAGAAAGATGAAGTAGTTAGAATAGCCACAGAGAATCTTTATTTAGCCTGATACGGCCGTGTTTCGGCATGACTTGCCTGCATCAGGGGCACTAGGACGGCACGAGTCTTTAGTGCGTTTTTTTAACGACACAATGGAGTAAATGTTTAATGTTATCCCCAAATGTGTGTTTGAAATAATTTGCTTTTTTGTCTCTCTTTATGCTCATGTGACATCATGGGTATGGTTTATATTCATTTTTTAATTATGTTTGATTCAATTATATTGATTTTATCATTTTATACATATATGATTTAATTTAACATATTGTAATTATGTGATCGGATGCCTCTGACGCAGGTAAGTCATACCGAAACACGGCCATGTCTGAGTAAATTAAGATTCTCGGTGGCTACTCTACTTTCTTTTTTTGCCAAAGCAGCTAGTCCACTCTGAGAGGTTCATGTGTATTTCTACCCCATCTCTCAGTTTGTTTTAAAATTTGGAAGTGTGACTGGTGGTAGTTCTAGGGCTGCCCTAACTCTTGTTTTGGCCATGTGAATCCTCTGTCCACAGTGTGTGCTCCATGGAGACTAGTGTATCATCACATAACATTTTTGTTAATGTAGCTGTGTTTCAGGTTTGAAAAGACTGGGAAACACTGTTTTAGCTTCTCATTTTTTAACTTTTTTTTGTTTTATTTTAGATTTTCCTCCATGATACAAGATAACATTAACAGCTTCAACATTAAGAATACAATAAACATTAACCAACAATGGTCCCATTCATTTCTATAAGCAGTTATTGTTTGAGTTGTTTATATATTTACATTTTTCCCAGTGGGTCAATTTGTTGCTGTGACATATTTATGTTTCTATGTTGTTGTATTGATAAAGGCATCTATCTTGTCCCATTTTCTTAACATCCTACCAAGCTGTGGGTTATATGTCACGTATGCCATTTCATATGAGTGATGGAAACACAAAAGGTTCCACCAATATTCCCTTGATAACATACTATTGTCCTTCCAGAGTTTGATTATTAGTTTTAATGCCAAGCTGATCATTAGATCAAATATTTGGTGGTCTTTTTTTTCTAATGAGGATATCCCAGCTAGCGATTTATATACTATTATGCGTTAAGTAAGTATTTCTTGTATTTTACATATTTGGGTTATCCTTGCTCATATCCCTGTCCAGTAGATTTTGACCTGGGGGCAGTAGTAGATCATATGGGATGTAGTTCCAATTTTGGAGAGGCATGACCAACATTTGTTTCCGCTCTGGGGTTTCCATTTCGATATTGTTAGGGGGGTTATATAAACTCTATGGGCCAGAAAGTATAGCAATTGGGTGAGTGAAGCTGCTTGTGTTATTCTAATCTGTGATCCCCAGAAGAATTCCCTCTTCGGATCATAGCCTCTCAGCACCCGTACATCTACGAGCGCTCTCTGTGTGGAGCAAGGTAACAAACTTAGATATCAGAGCTGCATGATTCTAAAGGACAGTCAGCAACTGCCTCAGTGGCCACTTCTGTTGGAGTTGTAAAGGGGAGAGTCCAGCTTTGTTCAGACAGTGTCTCAGTTGATACCATTGAAATAGACATTTATTTGGTAGACCAAATTCTTTCTGCAATTTATTGAAGGATTTATATTCGGTGTGATTTATTAGTTGTCCCAATGTCCATATGCCACAATTTTGCCTTGCCATTTGATTGGTAGGTTCTTTATTTTTAAAGAAGTATTATTCCATATGGGCATTTCTTCTGCAAAGTCTTGGGGATTCTTTGGTTGGCTTGCCAGTATGTGCAGTGCTTGTTGTGTAGTCTGAATAATCCGGTTCGAGGTCCAGGACATTCCTATCGGTAGGGGCATAGGGGTCGGAGAGATCAACATCTTCTCTCTTTGTGTCCAACTAGGCATTTCTTGCTCCGTTTCTTCTTTGATCCATGCTATTCCCTGTTTTGTTAGTAAGGCGATATGAATCCAATAAAAATCGGGAAAGTGGGCTCCGCCTTTACTTTTAGACAATTTAAGCTTCCAGATGGCTATGCAAGGAGGCTTTCCGCACCATAGAAAATTCACCTGCAGTTTCTCAAGTGACTTATAAAAGGAGATTGGAAAGAGGAGTGGAATCATACTTAGTATATAGTTTATCTTTGGTACCATTTTCATTTTAATGGTTTCCAGTCGACCCCACCATGTCAAAAATAGGGGAGACCATTTTTTATATGTGTATGCATAGGTTTTTTGCAAATTATGTTTATGTTTATTTAATTTGATATACTGCCCTTAGATAAGCAGAGTGGTTTACAAAGTACAAAAATTAACAGAGGGTGGCGCAAGGCCAGAAAAGGAAAAGAAGTTACAACTCATGATAGATAGGCAGTAAGAGAAAAGAGGAGTGCACAAGACTCAGGGGTTAGGTCACACAAAGGGGGAGGGAAAATCAAAGGCGAGGGAGAAGAGGTGGGTTTTTAGATTCCGCTTAAAGGTAGGGAGGTGGGACTCTAGACGAAGGGAAGTGGGGAGCGAGTTCCAGAGGGCGGGGCCTGCAAAGAAGAAGGCTGAGGAGCGAGTGGACTGAAGGTGCGCGAGGGAGGGGGAGGGAAGGTGGAGGCGATTAAGGTGAAACGACCGGGGGGGGGGGGTGTCTAGGGGTGTGGAAGGTGATGAGGTCTGCCAGATATTGCGGAGTGTTGGTGTGAAGTGCCTGATGGACAAGGACAAGTAGTTTGAAAGCGGAAGGGGACAGGTAACCAGTGAAGGTGAACAAGTAATGGTGAAATGTGGTCCCGTGGGGAGGAGTGAGTGATGATGCGAGCAGCGGTATTCTGGATCCTTATTATCATATTTTGATGAATTGTTTCACTCATTGTAGGCCAGTACATCACTCTCAAATATTTGAAAGAAGAGCTAGTATACTGGAAAGGAAGCTCTTGTAGGAGTGTAGGTTGAACGTGCTTATTTAGTGGTACCATGATTGTTTTAGTAAGATTTATTTTATATCTAGATATAGCAGAGTATTGCAAGTGTTGCTGTGATTGAGCTTGGTTGCAAAAAAAGGAGGAGATCATCTACATAAGCTGATATTTTGATTGACCGGCCCTTAATTTCTAATCCCCGAATGTCCTTAGACTGACAAATTGCTTTTGCTAGTGGTTTAAAGGCAAGGTTAAAAAGTAAGGGAAAATGAGGACATCACTGTCTTGTTCCCCGATGCAATCTAAAGGGGGCGGACATTGTGGCATTTGCTAGTATACATCCATAAGGGGCTTCATAAAGAAGACTGACTTTGTTAATAAATATTTCTCCAAGACCAAAACAATTTAACACATGAAATAAATATGGCCATTCTAGCCTGTCAAAGGCCTTTTCTGCATCTAGCGCAAGCCCTACAATAGGGTGCTCCAGATCTTGTGCCAGAGTTATAACATGCTAGTATGCGCCCATTATCCGTAGTGGATCTCCCAGGCATAAAGCCGCATTGGTCTGGATGTATTAGAGATGGGAGTATGCCAATTAGTCTTGTGACCAGTATTTTGGCGTAGATCTTGTAATCTATATTTAATAGAAATATTGGTCTATAATTTTCTTTCTTTTGTTGATCACGTTCTGGTCAAATTACCCATGTCTACCAATAGCCAAATTAATATGAATAAAATACAGTATCTAAAATGCTTGTATGCAAATGCTTCAAGTCTAAAAAATAAGATGGGAGAGTTAGAATATATAGCACTAAATGAGAGGTTAGATGTGATTGGAATATCAGAGACATGGTGGAAGGAGGACAACCAGTGGGACACTGTGATACCTGGGTACAAACTATATCGTAATGATAGAGATGATCAAATTGGTGGAGGGGTTGCGCTCTATGTTAGAGAGGGCATTGAGTCAGAAAGGATTATAGTTTTGCAGGAAACAAAATTTGCTGTAGAATCTCTATGGATTGAAATTCCATGTAAAAAGGGGAAGGCGATGGCGGTGGGGGTGTACTATCGACCGCCTGGCCAGAATGAACAAATGGATGATGAAATGCTCAAAGAAATCAAGGAAGCTAACAAAAGTTACAGCGCGGTAATAATAATAGGCAATTTCAATTACCCCGGTATCGAATGGGTCAGTTTCACGGCAGGACATGCTAGGGAGATAAAGTTCCTAGATGACATAAATGACTGCTTCTTGGAGCAGCTGATTCATGAACCGACCAGAGGGGAAGCCATATTAGACCTAGTCCTTAGTGGAACACCAGATCTAGTGCAAGAGATAAGGGTGTTGGGGCCACTTGGCAATAGTGATCATAGCATGATCGCCTTTGATTTAATTAGTGGAGGAGGGATAGTAAGGAAATCCACAGTACTACCTTTTAACTTTCGAAAGGGAAACTATGATAAAATGAGGAAAATAGTTAAGAAAAAATCTAAAAGGAGCAGTTGCAAAGGTTAAAGACTTACATCAAGCTTGGGTGTTGTTGAAAAATACTATCTTGGAAGCCCAGACCAGCTGTATTCCACGCTTTAAGAAAAGTGGAAGGAAGTCCAAAAAACTGCCAGCATGGTTTAAAGGTGAGGTCAGAGAGGCTGTTGTTGCCAAAAAAGCATCTTTCAGGAAATGGAAAAAAAGAGCCAAACGATGAAACCTGGAAACAGCACAAGCACTGGCAGGTCAAATGCAAGGCATTGATAAAGAAGGCAAAGGGAGAATTTGAGAATAAGCTTGCTGCCGAAGCAAAAACACGAAATAAAGATTTTTTCAAGTACATTTGTAGCAAAAAACCTGTGAGAGAGTCAGTTGGACTATTAGATGATAGAGGAGTTAAAGGGGCACTAAGAGGCGACAAGGCGATAGCGGAGAGACTGAATGAATTCTTTGCTTCGGTCTTTACTGAGGAAGATGTAGGGATGTTACCCATGACTGAAGTGGTATTTAAAGGTGCGGAAGAATTGAAGGAAATATCAATACATCGGGAAGATGTATTACAACTATTAGATAAACTGAAGAGTAGCAAATCACCTGGGCCGGATGGTATACATCCAAGGGTTTTAAAAGAACTGAAATATGAGATTGCAGACCTGCTATTAGTAATCTGTGAACTATCATTAAAATAATCTCTAATACCTGAAGATTGGCGGATCGCCAATGTAACACCAATTTTTAAAAAGGGTTCGAGGGTTGATCCGGGAAACTACAGACCGGTGAGCCTCACGTCAGTACCGGTAAAAATGGTAGAAACCATCATAAAGAATAAAATTACTCAGCATGTAGATAGTCATGGCCTAATGGGAGACAGCCAACATGGCTTTAGACAAGGAAGATCTTGTCTTACTAATCTGTTATGTTTTTTTGAAAGTGTGAATAAACAGGTGGACAAAGGTGAGTCGGTTGATATAGTGTATCTGGACTTTGACAAGGTCCCTCATCAGAGACTTTTGGCAAAAACTAAAGAGTCATGGGATAGGAGGCAGTGTACTACTATGGATCAGGAACTGGTTAAAAGATAGAAAGCAGAGGGTTGGGCTAAATGGACATTTTTCCCAATGGAGAAAGGTGAATAGTGGTGTACCCCAGGGATCTGTGCTGGGTCCACTGCTTTTTGACATATTCATAAATGACCTGGAAAGTGGAATAACGAGTGAGGTTATCAAATTTGCAGATGACTCAAAACTATTTAAAGTTGTTAAAACCCAAGAGGATTGTGGAAAATTGCAAGAGGATCTTGATAAATTGGAAGACTGGGCATCAAAATGGCAGATGAAATTTAATGTGGACAAGTGCAAAGTTATGCACTTAGGGAAGAACAACCCAAACTATGGTTACACGATGCAAGGTTCCACATTAGGAACCACCACCCAGGAAAAAGATTTAGGCGTCATTGTGGATAACATGTTAAAACCCTCGGCCCAGTGTGCAGCGGCAGCCAAGAGAGCAAATAGAATGCTAGGTATCATAAGGAAAGGAATGGAAAATAAAACAAAAGATATTATAATGCCTCTATACCGTTCGATGGTGAGACCGTACCTTGAATATTGTGTGCAATTCTGGTTGCCGTATCTTAAAAAGGATATAGCGTTATTAGAAAAGGTTCAGAGAAGAGCCACCAAAATGGTAAAGGGGATGGAAGGATACTCCTATGAAGAAAGGCTAAAAAGGTTAGGGCTCTTTAACCTGGAAAAGAGACAGCTGAGGGGAGATATTATAGAAGTCAATAAATTAATGAACGGAGTGGAACGGGTAAACGTAGATCGACTCTTTACCTTATCAGAATATAGAAAGACTAGGGGACATGCAATGAAGCTACAGGGTAAACTATTTAAGACTAATAAAAGAAAATATTTATTTACTCAACGTGTAATCAAACTCTGGAATTTGTTACCGGAGGATGTAGTAAAGGCTATTAGTGTAGCTGGGTTTAAAAAAGGTTTGGACAAGTTCCTGGAGGAAAGGTCCATAAACCATTATTAAGAAGGGACCCAGGATATCAATGCTTGACCCAGTATAAGCATTGCAGAACCTGTGTCTTTTGGGGAAACTGCTAGGTACGTATGACCTAGATTGGCCACTGTTGGAAACAGGATACTGGGCTTGATGGACCTTGGTCTGACCCAGTATGGCATATCTTATGTTCTTATGTTTAGGATGACTAACAATTGTGGCCTCTGCAAATGCCTCTACCTTTGTAGGTTCTTTGGATAGGTCATTGTAATATTTATGTAGTGGGTAGATTAAGTCAGATTGGAATTGTATATAGAATTCAAATGGGAGTCCATCTGGGCCTGATGCTTTACCCAATGACAGTTGAGTGATGGCTGTCTGTATTTCTTTGCTTTTAATATCTGCTTCCATTGCTTGTAATTGTGTCTCAGTAAATATTGGCTTTTCTATTTCTGTAACCAGGTTGGTGAATTTGGATTGATTCCAAGTTGTTTCTGACTGGTATAAAGAACACAGGTACACTACCAAAAAACTGCCTCCAGTTTTGCAACTGATTCCTATAGAATTTGGGGTGCTGAATCCAGGAAAAATAGCCAAAATGTTCCATCACGTCACGTTTTCTTGCAAAATTAGATTTCTTACCCATATAAGGAATGTTCACATAATTTCTTTTTAGCCGACTGCAGTTTATTTTCTTGGCCCAAAATAGAGGTTGTAATGGTTAACTAACTAGAAACACTCCCTCATGATATTTTAGAGTGTTTTGTATTCATTTTATACATTAACAGGACAATTGGGAGGCGGGGGGCTAAATCCAGTACTCGCGCTGGCGCATGTTCTTTCCTGTTCGCCTCGCCTCGTTCGCTCGCTCAAACACGGTGGTTGCGACATGAACTTTCCTGTCAAATTTCAGTTTCTTGCAAGTTCATTATTACCTTTTGTTTGCTCAGTCGTAATCCAGCTTTATTCCGAAGTGGTTCACTACAGTTGTAGTTTGCAGTGCTGTGTATTTGTGATGGCTCACAGAGCCAGAGGTTGCGTCAACTCTCCGGACAGTTTTTGTTTTATTTGTGGGGAATATACCGTGAAAAAGCGGCAGAGGAACATTTCTGCATTTATTAAAAAAGTATATTTCGCCTATTTCGGTTTGAAGTTAGGCGATCAAGACAAACCGTGGGCTCCTCACAAAGTGTGCAAGACATGTGAGGAAGATCTACGCTTATGGATGAAAGGTAAAAAACAAGCATTTCGTTTCGGAATACCTATGATGTGGCGTGAACAAAGAGACCACAGCAGTGACTGCTATTTTTGCTCTTGCATTGTGAAGGGATACAACTTAAAAAATAAGAACGTAATAAGTTACCCCAACCTTCCCTCAGCAATTAGGCCTATGCCTCATAGCAACGAAGTACCTGTGCCTGAACCACCAAAATCTTTGGATCATATTTGTGTGGACGGTTCTGATCATGATGAGACTCATCAGATGGCTTTTCCCGATGAGTCCAGTACTTCCGAGTTTGAAACTGAACCAGATCCGAAACCTGAACTTTTCTCTCAAGCTGAATTGAATGATTTAGTCCAGGATTTAGGACTCCCAAAAGATGCTGCCCAACGCTAGGTTCTCGGCTTAAACAGAAAAATCTATTGTCACCAGGAACAACTTTTTATTGGTACCGCAACCCCGAGACACAATTTTTGAAGTATTTCAGCAAAGAGGAAGATTTGGTATTTTGCAACGATATATACGGAGTGATGGAAAAGTTTAAACTCAAGTATGATCCTGCTGAATGGCGGCTGTTCATTGATTCGTCAAAAGACAGCATAAAAGGTGTTCTTCCTCATAATGGCAACACATTCGCTTCAGTTCCTATTGCTCACTCTGTTATTCTCCAAGAAAAATACGAGAATTTGGCCCTGATTCTTCAGAAGATTCGTTATGATGAGCATAAGTGGATGATTTGTGGAGACTTTAAAATTCTATCCATGCTATTAGGGCAGCAATCCGGTTTCACCAAATATCCCTGCTTCCTTTGCTTGTGGGATAGCCGGGCCCGCGACCTACACTGGGGGAAAAAAGACTGGCCAATTCGGGAGTATTTGAGACCCGGTGAGAAAAATGTTCTTCATGAGAGCTTGGTACCTCGTGATAAAATTCTATTACCGCCTCTCCACATTAAGTTGGGTCTCATTAAGCAATTCATCAAGTCCCTTCCAAAAGATGGTGAGTGCTTTCAGTACCTTTGTTCAAAGTTCCCCCGACTTTCTGAAGCAAAGCTAAAGGAAGGAGGTGTTTGTTGGCCCTGATATAAGGAAACTCATTTCAGATGGAGCATTCGCTGAAACGATGTCTGAGAAGGAAAAAGAAGCCTGGGATTCCTTCAAGGATGTTGTTCTCAAATTCTTGGGGAACAGGCGGGATGAGAACTATAAGGATATTGTTGCCAGGATGCTCAATGCCTTCAAAGAACAAGGCTGTAACATGAGCCTGAAAGTCCATTTCTTGCACTCCCATGTGAACTACTTTCCCGAAAACTTGGGGGCGTACAGTGAAGAACAAGGTGAAAGGTTTCACCAGGACATCAAGGACGCAGAGAGAAGGTACCAAGGAAGATGGAACACCACTATGATGGCTGATTTCTGCTGGTTGCTGCTGCGGGAAACCCCAGATGAAAAATACGCCAAGCAGCGCACCAAGAGAAGCATTTGGGGGAAGAAGAAACGGGCCCACCAGGAGATTGATTGACCCAAGAATGACTTTAAAATCTAAACTGTGTTGACAAATATCGTGTTTTTACTAAACTTTGAAATAAAAATTTGCTAGTTATTACCACAGTGTCGGATCTCATTTATTAGAATTTTATTTTCACACCATCGGGTGTTTGTCTTCATGTATTGCAATGGTGCGGTTTGCGTTTTCTATTCTTACATACATACCTGTACAACATTTTTTGCACATTTCTTTGCTTTGCTTTGTGTCTAACCTCGCTCTTATATGCTCAATGTTTGTGCACATGTATGTGGCTGTTTTAAGTGCAGACAATTTTGCTACCATCACAGTGTGTTTTGTTGACATTACTCTATTCTTATGTGCTGCCTTGTTACAATTTTCTTTATTCTTATTTGAATAACTACTAAATAATTAGTATAAAGAATTCATCCAAGAAACTTTTATCTCGATCGCACTCAATCTGAAACGTTCACCTCAAACTGCTAACCCAATGTAGCAAAAACTCTGTACGTGATGGAGCAAATTGGTTACCAGATTTGGATTCAGCGCACCAAAGAACGTAAAAATCAATCGAAACATTAGAGGCAGTTTAAAAAAAAATTTTTTTAGTGTACCTGTGGAATTATTGAACTGTCTACATCTCTCCAGTATGAGTTCATCTTTAGTTAGTATCTCTCCCTGTTCATTTAGTAATGAACATATCCATGTTGTGGATTTTTTAACTTTTAGTGTATTTACTAGCAGTCGACCTACGTGGTTATTTTCATGATAATAGCGATGTGCTTGTCTGTGGAGTTGTTGGGCCTCACTACCGAGGATCTTGCTGTATTGGTATCATAGTTTTTGGAGTTGTGTTAACATCATGGGGTCATTCTTTTCATCAGGAGATGTTCTCCTGTTTTTATTCGGGCATCCAATTCCCGCATTTCCCTCTTGCGTTATTTGTTAGCATATATTGAATAAGAAGTAATATGTGCACGCATGGTCGCCTTAAAAACTTCCCACCATGCCCAAAGTGCAGTATCTTCTGTTTTGTTATCTATAAAGTAGTTTTGAATAGCTGACCGTGTTTGCAAGAACTGTTTGTTTAACAGTAGTTTTCTATCAAATGTCCAAGTTTGTGTGATTGTTCAGGAGGACCTCTATCAATCGATAATGTGATAGCAGCATGATCTGATATTGTCAGACTGCTGATGTCTGAAACAACAATATTCGGAAATAGGCTTTTAGAGATCAGAAAAAATCAATACGGGATTGAGTTTTTTGAGGTAGTGAGTAAAAAGTGTAGTCTTTAGAGCAAGGATGTTGAAGCCGCCAGGAATCAACTAACCCCATGGATTCTATGTTCAGTTGCAATAGAGCACTAGATTGATTCTTTAACTGTGTTCTATAAGGGGTTCGGGCTAATAACGGATTTAAAATTAAGTTGAAGTCTCCTCCTAATATGGTGTTGTTTATGTCAGTTGATGCCATAAGCCCTTGGGTAAGCTTAGCTAAGAAACTTTGTTCATCTTGATTAGGAGCGTAGACAGTGGCTAATGTATAATGCGTACAGTCTATTTGAACTTCAGTTTTAGCCCATCTGCCCCCAGGGTCTATCCGTGTGGAGAGAATTGTTGGTAACAGAGTTTTGCGTATTAAAAAGGATACTCCTCCGTTTTTTCCTACTGCAGGAGCCGATGTTACATGGGTATAAGGGCCTGTCTCTAATTTTAGCGATTCTGATGCCGTAAGGCAAGTTTCCTGCAAATAGACTATATCCGCCCCTTCTTGCTGACAATACAAGAAGATATTTTTACATTTTATGGGATTTGTAATGCCTTTCACATTGAGTGACAATATTTTGAACATGTTAAGTATCATGGTATGCGGTCTTTTTTTTTTTTTTAAACTTTTATTTTCATTTTGCAACAAACAAAAGAAACAACACACCAAAAGAGACAAAACAGGTATACAATAAGGAAAAGTAAACCCATTACCCCCCACCCCGATGCTTCTTCTCTACCCGATTATATCAGCATGTGAGCGCTTCCAATTAACAGTGATTATACATCAAACGATCAAAAGAGTATCTACAATACAGCATGATCATGGGACAGAGATATATACAAAGTTAGACAGTCAGATGAGAGCATTTAGCAAAATGTACATAGTCATTGAGCAGCTTCCATTGAGACCAATGAGAAGGAGGCTGAACGGAGGAAGCGAACAGACGAGGTATTTGTTCATATTTACTGTAAAGACAGGCATGATTCCACCATTCATTGGGGCTCAGATGGGAGCTAATTTTCCAGTATTACTTAATTAGGGAAATAGCAATGCCAAGCATAAAGTTCGAAAGGAGATAAGCCATTTTTGGGAGAGAGGGGATCCCCGCAATTGGGCGAAGTCCCACTATCCTCCAAGAAAGGGGCTCCTGAGAGTGCGAGATAGACTAAATACGACCCCAGACCCGACGCCAGTAATACTGTAGTGCGGGATATTCATGCATAACATGAGGCAATGAACCAATGGCCGCAGGACGTGTCCAGCAACCATTGCCCTGAGTAGTGTTCCATTTGTCTAATCTGTGAGAAGTGTAAAAACACCGGTGGGCTAGAAAGAAGAGGGTCTGAGTGAGTGAGGCGGATCGGGAACCCGTATCCCTCTACTCCAGATAAGGCTCCATTGCTCCGAGGTCAAAGTCACATGCAATTCTCTCTCCCATACTTTCTGCGCTATAGGGGTATCTCTAGTTATAGCATTACATAAGGTTTAGTAAAATTGGATGCTACACCCGGTGAACTACCGAGAGATCGGAAAGTCTCCAATCAACCTTATGTAGGGAGTGCCGATGGCGGGAGTACTCTAGTGCTCCGAAGGCGATGCTGAAGTTGCACTGACCAGAGTCGGGAGTCTAAAGATTGCATAAGAGTATTAAAGGCACCTAAAGTGTCTAAAAGCATTGGTAGATAGTGGGAGTCTGATGGGAGAGTCATACCAGGGAGAAAGGTAAGAGGAATCGGTTTGCAAAGGCCCGCTTCTATATCTAGCCACACAGGTCTACTCGGTACTGGATCTTCCAACCAACGAGCACCTTGTTTGAGAAGAAAAGATTGAGGGAACACTTGAGTAAAATCGCCACCAAGTATTAATGGAGCATTGGCAGAGGCCAAGGCCAACTGCGCAATACTTGCATAGTAAGCAGGGTTGTCCACATTCGGGGCATAATGCAAATACACGTGAATTCACTATCTCCAACCTCAAGGTGTACACGGGCCCATCTACCCTCCTTGTCAGCGCTAATATCAGATACAGTAGCATGCAAAGACTTCTTAACCAGAATGGTTATCCCGTACCATTTGGAAACGGTGGGAGAATAGGCAGCTACCATGTGAGGCTTAGCATTGAGTTTCAGTGTTTCAGCAGAGTTTAAATGCGTTTCCTGAAGAAACACTAAATCAACATGCTCATGGCTAAGATAGCTAAGGATTTTCTTTCCTTTGAGGGGACCATTAATGCCTTTGACGGTGAATGATAAGATTTTACATAAGGCCATTCAGAAAAGTTAAAGTTCTGAGCATGATAGCACACATAATTTCACTATGTCCCTCAAACTGACTGTATCTGGCTGTACACATGACATAGGAAAAATAAACTAATATAATACAATGAAGCGCCCCACATTAACAAAGAAAACCGCAGTACGGTAGAGGAGAAGCAAAACCCCAAAATTACTGGCGACCATGTGTCTGCGGGGAGAAACCCCAGAGAAGGCCGAAATTGAAAAAACACATAACCTGTAGGACTGTGCGTGCTCCGAATCCGACCGAGGCACACATCATGAAGGGATAGGAGACCAAAAAAACAAAAGTCATATAGAGAAAGAAAGAAAGTCCAGGCTATTTCTGTGCTGGGCTGTGACCGCCGCATCGGGCCCTTCAAAATGGCGGATAGAGCCGGCAGATAAGAGTCCAAGATTTGGGATTAGCGCATCTGCTCTGCTTCTTTGGAGTCTAAAAATGTTGATAGTAGATCAGGATCTTCGAACGTCCTGGTTTGGTTGTGGAGAGTCACTCGGAGCTTCGCTGGATACAACAGGCCAAAGCGAGCCTGTAGCTGTTGAAGTCGAGGGCGAAAAGCAAGGAGTTTCTTCCGACGGTCAACGGTAGGCTTTGCCAAATCAGGAAAGAAGGAGACCTTACGACCTTCAAATTCCAAATGATGATTCGCTCGGGCAGCATGTAAAATTTGTTCCACTTGTTGATATCGTAGCAAGCTAAAGATAATAGGCCGGGGGGTCGTGCGGTTGAGCGCCATGTGAGCAGGAACACGGTATGCTCGATCGATTTCCAGTTCTCTGTGAAAAGTGATCTTCAGCAAGGAGGGAAGAGTTTTGAGCAAGAATTCTCTTATATCTCCTGCTTCCACCCCCTCCGGCATTCCGAGGAGCCTCACATTGTTGCGACGGGCTCGATTATTGCTATCTTCTAACTCCTTTTGAAGATTCTGTATCTGGCGCTCAGCCTTGTCCAGTTTGCCCAAGCGCACCTCGTGTGAGTCGAGGACCCCCGCCATGTTGTCCTGCCGTAATGAAAGACTTTCAAGTCGGTCCTGGAGCACTCCAAAGTCTTCTCGCATGGCCCGAAGCGCTTCTCCATTGGACTGCACCAATTCCTTCACGCCGCGTATTTCCTCCAAAATCTCCAGGTGCATTTCGGGGTTTTCACGAAATGGGACCATCTTCTGTGGGGAGGACACCTCTGTTTTGGAGCGTTTTCCGTGAGAAGAAGAAGGAGACCCGAAGTCCAAGCGCGCTGGTTTATGGGCCGCCATCCCCCTGAGGTGCCCCGGTCAGCTCGGAGCGAAATAGTAAATTTGTATAGGTATTAAGTCAGGATTCTAAGTAGGCCTCTCGGGAGCTTCAACGCAAAGCGTCCTACCCGCTGGACATCAGGCTCCGCCCCCCATGGTATGCGGTCTTATTCTATCACACTGACTGAGATTATTGATCAGACCCAGTGATCAGACCCAGAGATATTGACATACCCAGAAATTATTTCTGTGCTTATAATGAATGGGATCCATATAACCATAACAGTAACCATATACATGCTTTCTCCTATCTGATCGGTTAAGCCCATCAGACTTATGAGGAGAATGTGATGATAGTCCCCGACCCACTGCTGACGTTACATTTCTTTCAATGCCCTCCCGTCCCAAGATCCCTCTTAGTTTGTTTACAGTTCAGATCCCACGATCCTGTTTTCTGTCTTCCTATCTACCTCATTAATAGAGTATCTTTCAACATTTCTTATGATAAGCATATATTAATACCAGAGTCCGTACAGTTTTCTACTCCAAAGTGTTGCCTCTATCATCATTCCATTTTGATCATGATGTGCTTTCCTGGCAGCAATATACGGTGTTTCTTTCTCAACAGAGAAGTTTTTGTTGTTCTGTGAGGAAAGCTTTTAAAGTGGCAGGGTCTTCAAAAGAGCTTGTTGTGTTGTGGATGGTAACCCGCATCTTTGCTGGATAAAGGAGTCCATGACACACTTGCAGGCTCTGTAGTAACGGACGGCATGCCAGGAGCTGGGGGGGTTTTCTCAGCCGTAGTTTTGCATAGATCCTGGAAAAACAGTATTTTTTGACCTTGAAACTGTACTGGCGCGTTAGTCCGTGCTGCTTGTAGTATCTGCATTGCTTGTGGATAGCGCAGGACTTTAAAAATTATGGTTCTCGGGAATTTTGCTGCATTGACTCGGTGTGTGGGAGCTTGATGTGCGGAATGATAGCTGCAATAGTTCTGGGATTTGTTTTTCCAAAAGGTTTACCATGTCCGTTCCTTCACACCTTCTGGGATACCAAGTTTCCTTATATTGTTGCGCCTTGAGCGATTGGATTGATCTTCTATTTGTTGTTCTACTTGATGCAGCCGTTTGTCTACTAGCTTTATTTGTTGGAATTGCATTTCGTGTTTTTGAACCTGCATTTCTATCGTATTGATTCGAATAGCCATGCTAGCTAGTTTGCCTCTAACTTTGCATAAATCCTCTTGCACAGAATTGAGAGTATCGGAATTATAAGTGACTAAGTGGTATGTTTACTAAACCGTCTTAATGTGCGCTCTGCGACATTATCGCACGATAAGGTACCTTATCGCGCAATAATGGCGCTTTATCGGGCGCAGAGGTACCTTAGCGTGCGATAACGAGCGCTGAAGGCGGAGAAAGGCTCCCGGAGGGCGGAGGAAGGCTCCCCAGGGGCGGAGAGAAGGGGTCAATGGGTGGAGAGTGGGAGGGGAGAGGCTCCCCGCACACTAACGATGTGAAATCCAAGGCTCAAAACTAACACCAGTGAAACCCTGGCGTTAGAGCTGATTTAAAGGGAAAAGAAACCATTTCCGTCAGCAATGTACAGCAAAACCAGGGAAACCTACAAAAAGTGATAAGTGTGATACATGTGCACGGAACAAAAGGGCAAATAAACAGTGAAAATGACCGGAACAAAATTGAAAATAAACATAACCAAGCTGGGCAATAGTGATATCAATGGGAAACATCAACCCCCCCCCCCCCCCCCCGAGAAATCTCCAAAAAAAAGATATGAATATTGGAAGGGTCTATGCTCCGTCCCCATACAAGGTGAATGAGCCCACAGTGAAAGTGCGCAGAGCAGGGTTTTCCCTCTCCAGTGGGCAGGTGTCCTATGGCATGCGCATGTTCCGCAACAGCAGGGCGGGCATGTCGGAACGGACAACTGGACAGATGCTGGAAAAGGGGACACAGAGGGCTGCAGGCGGCACATGCTGCGGTGCAGCTGGCCCACAGTGTGGACTAGGGTGATGCCTAGCTGGCCCATAGGAATGCTGAAACAGTAGAGCAGCCAGACAGCAACTGATGAGGGCCCAACATGGGCACGAGTGTGCTTCCCACAGTGTCACAGGGGATAGTACCCAGCAGGTACCCCGAAGGGCACAGAACATTGGCATGCGGTGCTGGGGGGAAGCGTGGACAACTAGGCAGGCACCCCTACCCCAGAACCCGCACCATAGGCAGCCGCCTACCCGCACACTGGATGGCCTGAGACTGCGCTCCACTAGCACCACCAGCAGAAGGGCATGTCAGCATGGTGGCAGAGGGGTACTGGTGGTGGAGGGGGCAGTGGCAGCTGCCCAGAGCAGACCGTGGCCTAGCCCTGTGTAGGTGGGTGCCATGCACTGCAACAGACAGGCCCTGTCTGACGAACAGTCATGGCATCACCAGGGAATGCACTGTCTCTGTGGCAACACAGTGCTGACATCCCAGTTCTGGGTACATGCATCTCCTCCAGGACCATGCACTATGGACTAGCTAGCAGACTGTCTGCAGCTAGTATGTGTCTTGCTGGAACACCTTGCAGGGTGCAGCGGCTGGAGGCTTGCTGCTGGAGAATGTCAGATAGTGGTGGGGGGCAGCTGAGCATTTCCAGGCCTACTGTCTGTCTGCTATTGCTTTATGGATGTGTACAGCTCTGCATTGCCTGCCCTGTAGGGTGTCTGTTCCCCAGCAGGACTGGGGTTGATGGTCCCCTCTACTGCCACCATTGTAGGGAGGTAGAATGTGGATCTTTTGGTGAGCGATCCTGTTTCCCACCCTGAGCCCCAGAGGGTGGGTTGTGTGGTGGTACATAATCCGCCTATGTGTCCAAACACCCCCCCCCCAATCATGTAACCATGGCACCAACACAGGATATGCACTATTCTGATTGCATCATAGCCCCTAAGGACTAGACATGACCGTGAAATACAGAAGGACACAGATGTAATCTAGGTGTGTCTGCAGGAACTATCTATCATGCACAGTAGCACTGATGGGGACCTGCAGCATAACGTATTTCAGCTATGAAAGGTGCTGTGGACCTGGTGCTGGGTGCCCCACCTCACCCTCAAGGTGAGCACAGTACCCGCACAATGTGACGGTCTGTGGCTACTCTGTGCCAGTACCACACATGGTCACTTCCCCCTACCAGGCCGAGGTGCTCTGGGGGTGCATACCCCATCTTGTGCCCATCTGTTGACTGCTGATTTGCATATGCAGTGCATCATGGGTACAGGTGGGTTAACCCTATCCTGGTAACCACAGCAGACAGTTTGTGTATTGACATGCAGTCCTTCTGCAGCCAGTCAGGGGGTTTGTTGGCAGCTGTAGGCCACTGGTTACTTCACTGCCTGTAAAGCCAGAGGTCATGGGTTCAAACCCATGGTGGGGTTATTTGATAGGGCTGTCTGAGGCATTGTCTATTTTTAATGTACATTAGGGCTGCTAGCAAAAACACCCTCAGAGTACTGTAACCTTAAGGTGCCTCATAAGGTGCCCCATAAGGCACTTTATAAGGTGCCCTATCAAGCGCCTTATAAGGTGCCTTATAAGGTGCCCTATAGGGGACATTATAGGGTGCCTTGGCGGACAGTGCACTTTATAATGTGCCCTATGGAGTGCGTTATGGGGTGCCTTATGCGGCACCTTAGGTTACGCCACCGTGAGGGTGTGTTTGCTGGCAGCACTAATTAAAATAAAAGTAAAATGCCTCAAAAAGCACTACTTAAACATAAAGGGTGATGCCTCAGCCAGCCTTATGCTTTAGGCACACTGGGGGATCAAACTCATGACCCCTGTACCAGCAGTCAGTGTATTAACCATTGTGCTACACCTCTGCTTCTATGTTTGCATGTCTGCGCGCTTACTTAAGATTATCATGCGTTAACGCGCTTAGCAGCGTTTCGCCCGATATTGTGCGCAGCGCACGTTATCGTGCGATGATCCCATTTTGCTACATTAAGACCGAAATGCCCACTGCTTTTATGACATCCTGCACACTATCACCGGGCGCACGTTAAGACGGTTTAGTAAACATACCCCTAAGTCCTTGACTTGCTGCAGCTCTGTTAAGATTTCTCGTAGGCCTTCCTGGGTTTCTTTATCCGGCGCCATTTTGCTCAGTGATGCAGCATCTTGCTTAGATCTTTTTGCTGCTGATGTTGTCGGCGAGTATTCTAGTCTTACCGGTTGTAAGATGGACATCTTATATTTAACTAATTGTTACTCTATCAAAGAATGTTCATTGTGGGACGGTAGGGACTAGATTCACTTCTCTGTATGGAAGCTAGTTCGCTAAGCAGCCATCCTGCTTGCTGGTAGGCTCCACTCCCCTCTTTTTTTAACTTTATATTTATTAGGTTATTTATTATTAAAAAAGAAAATAAATACAATATTCAAAACGGAAAAACACCTTTGTATGGAAAAGGACTAGATATTCACATGATATTATTGATTATAGGGGAAATAAACCTACAAAAAAACAACTCAATCACAACACTATGGGGTATGTTTACTAAACAGCAGTAGCGACTTCCATGCGATATCAGAGCCACAGCCCCATTGACTTCAATGTGTCCACGGCTCCAATATTGCACGGAAACCACTACCACTGTTTACTAAACATACCCCTATGAGAGAGAATGAAATTTAAACTAAACAAACTAATTAATCAGAAATCGGAGAAAACCCCACATTCTGCCCTAATTTTGACTGCCTACATTTAATAGCTGTTGGAGAATGAGGGCTATCTAATCTATTTCTTGGTCCTCCGTGCTGTCTCTTGAGTTTTAATTAAAGCCTCCAGTTGTGATAGTTAAAAAAATAATTAGTTCTTCACAGCAAACTTAATTAAACATTTTCTAGGAAACTTTAAGAAGAAAGACATACGAAGGGCCACAGCCCATGGCTTTAGTTTCAAAAATCCCTTTGAACCAAGAGGGTTCTGGGAGAAACATCTGGATAAACATAAATCCTAGGAACATGGAAAGGTATCATTCTCCTTCTAAAAAGTGAAAAAAATCTGATAATGCTCTGAGATAGCCTGAAAAGAGATCACCAAAGAAGCCCTATTGGTATCTCTTGAAAAGATAGAATAGCTGTTAAATCTAAAGTATTCTGATTCTGGTCTTCATCTTCAATGTTCTTAATAAATCTAGGCACATAACAAGTGAGAACCAAAAGTGGCACAGAACCGGAGTCTAAGGGGCTTGCTTACTAACGAATGCACAGATAACATGCGTTCAGGTCATGAAACTTGTGTAGATATTGCAAACGCGTGTACCAGGCTATGTCAGCATACGGGTGCAACTAACACCATCCATTGAGGTGATGTTAAGTACACCCATGCTAACAGTGGCAATCCAGGTTAGCGTGCATCCATTATGCCCACACTAACTGTGATGCACCATCAAGGCCCGCATTCCATCACAACCCAATCCTGTCTCTATCCAGTCATGCACTAACCTACAGTACTAGCATAGGATTTTCAGCACACGGCACCACACTAGCTTTTAGCATGGAATACTTTCCATGTGCTGAGCTCCATGCTAGCGGTTAGCATGGTTTAGTAAACATGCCCCTAAGTGTGAACTATCCAAAAGTATTGTTTCAGCATTTCCTGTACTGAAATCATAGAACAATAAGGAAAACATAAAAAAGTAAATTATTTGTCCTAAGAGAGTTCTCAGCCTTTTCCAACTTATTTTCCAAATAGCAATTACTTTTCACTAAAGTTCCATTAATAGGCTCAAGAACTTCCAGTCTTTTAACACAGGCTTTCGTCTCCTTTTTTTGTGAATCAAGATCACTTTCTATAGTTGCCAGCTTGGCAACAGCTTCACCTGGGAAATTACATAATTACGACATTTCAGATTTCAAGGTTAGTAACCTCTCCAGGAGGATTCAAAAGAAGTGGAGCTTGGAGGTCAGAGCAAGCTGAAAACACCCCTGGTTTCAAAGGTCCTCTTAAGTCTCATCTATCTCATGTATGGAGAGGGTTTCTCACTCACAATCACTAGAATAAATATCTGAAGAAATATCTGATGGAGTTCCTGTATTTAAGACAATTGCCCCATTAGTCTCCTGGCTGACAACTTTTGGGGCTTGCAGATTGGCGCACGCAGTTCCAAAGTGGAAACAAAAGAGCCCAGCCATACAACATTGCTGCTAATGGGGGTGGAGTATGCAAGATAGGACTTAAGGAGGCCTCGTCCACAGTCTCATCGTTATGTGCCCCTGTTAGTACAAATGAGTCCATAGATGCTTGTTTACCTCTCTTAGAGGCAGGAATCTTCTTTTTATTCTTCGCTTTCCTTTTCCTACTCATACTCATACTCATAAACAAACAAAGTACTTTACAGAAGACACCATTCCAATCCTGCAGCACCTTCTCTTAGACGGCCTCAAAGATGGCTATGAAGGGGCTTCAAAAGGGCCAAACGTGCCCCTTCGGTTTATGTGACCACAAGCACATGACCATTGGCTGTGTACCATGGCAGGTGTCTGCTTTTAACTCTGCCAGGTGATCAGCATTTGGCACCACCAATGCGACTCACTAGGGAACCCCAGGGAATCTCTTCCTCCTTCCTTCTCCCTTCAGCGCAAGTTAGCAGTTCTTTCTCGTTCTCTCTGTAACTCATTGTGGCAGAACTCTGCTTTTAACTTTGCAGATACTCAGCGTGTGATGTCACCAGACTCACAGGGGCTGCCTGGGGAATCTTCTTCTCCTTCCAGCAAAGATCAGTGGTTCTCTTTCCCATTTACTCCCCATTTTAAGTCTCCACTATAAGCCATGTTCAGAGAAAGTACGAGTTACTATTATTATTATTATCAAGTTAGAGATGAAGAATGGAAAATATAGGGGAGGATGAAGGGGAAGAGCAAAAGGGAAGGAGTGGGGCTCGAGGAGGAAAAAAGAGAGACTGAACAGGGACAGAGCATAAGGAAAGGAGTGGAGTTAGAAAGAGGAGGAAAGGATAGTGCTGGTGCAGAGAGAAGGAAGAGTGGAGGGGCTGGATGGATGGAAACTGGGAGAGGGGGCGGGAAGGGGGCAGGGAAAGAAGAAAAGGGAGCGTACACGAGTGGGTGGCAGTGAAGGAGGGAGAGTGGCAAAAGATAGGGAAGAGAAATAGTGCCAGAGGTAGGAGGCAGCGGGGGGGGGGGGGGCAGAGAAAATTACAAGGGACCGCTCAACACCTCTCATGAAACACATGCACACTACCCACACCCCCATGACACACATGCACACCATCGAATCTCCCTCATGGCACACCCCTAATATCTTCCATGACACATACCTGCATACTTCTGACATCCCCTGTGACACACACTTCTCAACACCCCCATGATACACTGACACACCCATACCCTGACATCCCCGTGACTCAGACACACATACACACACACTGACATCCCCATCACACAAACAAACACACACACATATGCATACCTCACCTGACACCCCTATGATACACATACTCATACATACACTTCACTCAACACTCCTATGATACCCACACCTACACACCACCTGACATCCCCATGATACATACACATATACTGTATACATAAAAAACCTCCATTACAGACCCCTAACACACATCACCAAAATGTGCATGGTCCCAGCATAACAGTCCCCCAATACAGACTGTCAAACATTCATGGTCCCAACACACACAGACAGACACGGGTTCCCAACTCGCATGAGCACACATTGCCAATATATGCACAGCCCCAGCACATACAACATACACACAGGCCCCCAATACACCCTCCCAACATATACTCTTCCCCAACACACACACACGGATACACAAATATAGTATACAATACTCCCCATGACATACACACACAGCACATAACACACCCCTCCCCATTACACACACAACACAGCCCAGAGACACAATGGGGGTCATTCTGAACCATGAATAGCGGGGATGGACATCCCAATGGGACATCCATCCCCCCTATTCGTGCCGGCTTCAGCCTCTGACTAACTTCCCCGTCATTTATGTGGGGAAGTTAGTTGGGGGCAGGGAATGGGTGGCTCGGGGGCAGAAAGTTGGCGGGCAGTGGGCAGTCACTGGCCCTGGATGTACAGGTCCGGCGAAATGGTTGGGGAAGTTATTTCACCTCCTTTGGAAGCCAGATCAGGGGTCAGGCTGCAGGGAATGTACTGTTTTGGTCGGTGGCCGGCATCGCGGCTTTTAAATGGAGCTGCGGTGCCAAGGCTCCATTTAAATGCCCTGACTGAATTAGTCAGGTGCAGTCCTGCATGTGCATGCCAGACAGAATCGCTGTCCCGGCCTGCATGTGCAGGACTGTTCACGATTCTGATCCTATGGACCGGATTCAGACTGGACTTACAGAGGGGATGTATGTCTAGGTTGGAATCGGGCCCACTGCAAACATGCACATACTTACACACCAACATACATACATAGGCACAGGCTCTGAATTACTGGCTGCACACAAAACCCCTGACATACACACACACACACACACACAACTTCTGACAGCATGCCTAGAAGTGCACACACTCAACACCCATCAAACATGCACTCATGTTCACATTCCCACAGATAAGCAGAAAATTCAGCCCATGGATATAGCCACATTATGCCATTGATATACAGACAGGGCCAGTGCAAGGATATGAGCACACTAGGTGAACCTCATTTCTGGCAGTCCCTGCTCCTGCTCCCATCCCCACTGCCACTGCTTCTGATCCTCCCTGGGACCTGCAGCGGCGACACCACAGTGCTTCTATAACCTCTGGCACTGCAGTGCTGTTCCTGCTTCTTCCCCCTCCAATTCCACTTCCTTTTGCATGGGGATGGATGTGGCTGGTCCAGTGGTGTAGCGTGAGTTGTCAGCACCCGGGGCAAGGCAAGTAATTTGCGCCCCCTAACCCGTGGATTTTAGCCGCCGGGGAGCTTCTTTGCGCGGGGGAGCCGACCGTGATCCTACCCCGGGAGGGAGCGATCGTCAGCACTGACCTCGCTGAGCCGGAGTCCAGGGAAACGAACAGCACAGCAGCAAGAGCCCGACAAGCATGGTTAAACGCCCAACAGCAGGGAAGAGGAGGAGATCCGGAACCAGAAACTCGCGATGCCGCCCTGCAGCTCCGCCTTCTTGAGCGCACAGGGCGATCCGACCCCAACCCCAGCTTTACATTGAGATCGAGGGGCGACGACGCGATAAACAGTCCCCCTCCCACCCCGCCCCGGCAGCTTGTGTGAAATAGCTACCTAGAGGGGGTCAATCGCATCGCCTGCGCTTTGTTGCCGAGGGTTTGCCAAGAACAATGCGACTCCCAGGACTGCGGGCTCGAGGGCTATAGCGCAAACCTCTTTGCAGTGCCACCACCAGATGGCGTACGCGCCAACATGTATCATAGGGACCTGTCTTTCCCCCTCATCGGCAACAGAGAGCTGCGAGTGCGAGTGCCCCCCCCCATGTTGCGCCCGGTGCGGCCGGCCCCCCCTGCACCCCCCACGCTACGCCTCTGGGCTGGTCCAGTTGCTTCCACCCCCATGCAAACAGGAAGTCTGCATCAAAGGAGGCAAAAGCACAAATAGCACTGGAGGTCTGATAAGCATTGGGGTGGTGTTTAAAGGCATTGCTGCTGCTGCAGGTCTTGGAGAGGGACAGCAAAGGGCTGCCCTCAGACATTGGGGCTCTAGGGGACCACCTAGTTCACCTAATGGTAGCACCAGCCCTGTATACAGACACAGACTCACCCATGTATGTACCATCAGTCACTACCCACACTATGTTCACCTATCCACTCACACATCTACCATGGCCGTTTCTACCCAGTCTCTCACACAGACATGCCTGAGTCTGTAAACTGAGGAAAGGGGAAATATGCCACTATATCACACTCTAAAGTGTGTTGTTTTCAACTTGTTCTTTACCAGATAGAGGGATGGTTGTTACCACTTCCTGAGTATACTTTCAACACATTCATCAGTGCACAACGAGAAAAGCTCTTTTTAAGTATTTTGGCTTGACAATGCGGAGTTACTGCATTCTCTCTCACAAATGGCACGTTTGATTCAAGTTCTCTTTGAGTTATGTTGCCCTTATTTGTGAGCCCTTTTGAATTTCTCTGATGCTTTTTGTCAGGTTGTCAGGATATCCTCAATGAATAGGCATGAGAGAAATTTGCATGCACTGCTTCCACTGAATGCAAATCTCTTTCACGCATAATCACTGTAGATAACTTAAAACCAGAGCAGTTAGGGGGTACACCAGGACGTGCCGGAGAAATACTGGTATGCATCATACGCTATATACAATAACCATGTCTAATTTCTTTGTATTGATCAAATATTTTATTTATTTATTTAATGGGGGGGGGGTTATACCGCCTTCTCATTAATTTGAAGCGGTTTACAAAGAACATCATTGCAGCGAGCTTTTACAGCTTTCAATATAAGCATCTTTTTCTTAAAACCAGCATGGCAACAAATATTTTAATAAGATGTTAACTTTCTACCCCAGAGATGCCATTAAACTTTGTGATGGGAAAGAGGTGGGCATGGTAAAGTGAAATCTTGGGGATGTAGGAGCTGAAGGAAGATTAATTCATGTTTGAGCTGAAAAGTACTTGTCTTCATAGTCAAGTAAGACTGCCCGTCTGGTCCCAGTGATTGAGAGTCAAGAAGCTGAATTCAGTTCACACCAGCTTATGCATTTTATACCCTTTTATTTATAATAAGGACATGATACAGCAAAGATGTATCAGCGACACCATCTGGGATAACCACCAACACTGCCATTGAGAATGATCAGTAGTTATTTTTGCCGTTTCCAAATCAATCCTGTAAACAGCGCTAGCAGCTGTGAAATGTTTCCCTCCTTGCCTCCCATAATGGATGGTATCCGCATTCCGTGCCTCATCTCCCAAGGAATTCACAGAAGATGAAGAGTGAAGGTTACAGACATGACGTAGTTCATCCTTCACCATTTCCTTCCCCTCTCGACATCATTGAGAACAGAAAAGGAAGATGCTTATTTACTGAGGAAGCGCGGCACCTGTTATTTAGCTGCTCCAGCATTGCTCCCTGTTTATCCATCTACTTACAGTCTGTTCTGGAGAGAAGATGAAGTCAAATCTGCATCACTGAGTAAGGAGTAGAGTGAGGGGTCATACTCCTGGCTCTGAGGGTAGGGTATGCTCCCTTGAAAACATATAGCACAATACATAGGATCTGTCTTGCCACAACAAAGACACACACATCAAGTTAAAAATGTTATTTTAATGATGCATCTTCAACCTGAGATCAACTACCTGCTCAGGAGCACATCAGAGATTTCAATGAAGGTCAGATTCCACTGCTGCTTAGTTAGGCCATCTTAGCTTAGACGGATAAAGAAGGCTCTTGTTTCACTTTAATTGCTTTATGCTCTTCCTAGCCATCTAAAATTGCAGTCATTGAATTTGTGCTGAATGTTGCTTTACGTCACAATATTTTGCCTAAAGTTTGAAATGGCCTATTTTATATTTTTTTTATAAAAGCAGCATGGGCGCCACTGCCTATATGCCTTTGTAAAATAAACACCCAGAGCATGTGCAAATACAAAAACAAATTTACCCCTGTTCCAAAGCTGGTCTAAACATGTGTACATACGCTATGCATTTATGCATGTATTTTATTAAAATATGTGTGCACATTGCAACTTCACCTAACTCTGCCCCGGGAATGGCTATGTGCAGCACGCAGAGAAGTATGCACACTATATAGTTTTCTAAAATGACCCAGATATACAGTCAAACCTCGGTTTTCATGATTAATCCGTTCGAAAAAGTCTGACTAAAACCGAAACGTATGAAAACTGAAGCAATATTTCCCATAAGAAATAATGTAAATCCAATTAATCCGTTCCAGACACCCAAAAATATTCACCAAAAATACTTTTTATAGAGAATAACTATATTTTTACATATAGAAAACAATGAGAAATAAATATAAATGACTAATGAAATGGATAAATGAACATTTAACATCACTGAAAGCAAGCTAAGTACAGTACTGTACAGTACAGTATGTTAACATCTGGCCTTAGCCACCCCTGACAAGCTGCTGTGCCCAGCTCTCTTCGGAATCACATTGGATTCAGCCCATTAAAATACCTTTACATTATCTGCTCAATGCTTCAGAATGGCAGAAAATCTTAATGATATAGCTTCAGACGTACCCTGCAAGAAAAAGAACTGCCTCCCACATTCATGCAACATCTCCTGCTTACATTGACAGCTTTTCTTCCCTGCTACCTCCGAGCCTGAGGGGGCGCTCCAGAGAACGGGCAGGCGGTGGACGAGATCGGGGCCTTCCTCTCTGCGCAATCCTTGCCTCTCTATGACCAGGCTCGAGGATGTTTCATTTACATGCTCAGCTGGCTTTCGCTTCTCATCACGCTGGCGATCAGTGAGTCCGGGGGGCAGTGCTGCCGGGACCGGACGGGCGTTCTGGCAGTGTATACAGACCGGTGTGCAGCGCGAGGGTGTATGTATTTACAGTACTGTACTTTATGAAAACCGAGGCGATGTACGAGAACCGGGACAAAATCTCAGTCAAAAAAGACGTTGAAAACCGAAGCGTATGAAAACCGGGGCAAATGAAAACCGAGGTTTGACTGTATGTGGAAGTGTGGGCACTTATACATAGCAGTTGCAAATTAGCACTCCCACATAGACACTGCTGACTTGGTCCCGCACAGTTTTCTCACATGTAGATTTGTAGGGAAAGCATTTAGAGCTCATAGAATTATTTCTAATCCATTTGTGCATTTGGAGCTCATAGAATTATTTCTAATCCATTTGTGCACGTGTGCACACAGCAGTCTGTTTATATCTGCATTGCCTGTGTGTGTGTTTGTGTGTTTGTGTCTTGTGAATGTGGTGTCTATGAATATGAATGTTTGTATGTGTGTCTCTGCAAGGCTGGTGCTATCATTAGGTGAACTAGGTGGTTGCCTAGAATGTATGGCCGCGGAGGGCACCCATTACTACCGCTGTCGCCCCTCACTGGGACCTACAGTGGTGGCACTGAATTGAAACGGCCCCATTGCGCCGAAGTTTGAAGGTAAGTGCTGCGGGGCTATTTGCTTCCATTCCCACCAATGCAACTTCCTTTTGTATGGGGGTAGAAGCTGCTTCCAGCCCCATGCAAACAGGAAGTCAGCATCAGTGGGGGGGGGGGGGGGGGTGGAAGCAAACAGCCCCACATTGCTGAAGTTTAAAAGTAAGCGTCATGGGGGTGTTTCAAGGCATTGCCGCCACTGTAAGCCCCAGTAAGCGTCGGCAGTGGTGGCGATGAGGGGCAGTGGGGGAGCACTAGGGATGAGGCTCACCTAGGGCACCTCATCTCCTTACATCAGCTCTGTGTGTTTATATGAATGTGCATGTGTTTGTGTGGCACTGCATATGCACTTGTATGTCTCTGCATTCTTCTGTGTGTGTATGTGTGTGTGTTTATTTATTTGATTTTATATACCGCTCTATTTTGCAGTCAGAGCGATTTACATAAAGCATGAAACAATAAATGTAAACAGCTTACATAGAACAGGTGAGTTAACTTGGCGTAATTAACAGGAGAAAATTTAACAATTGAGTTCACTCAGAGGAACATGGATAGTGTACAGGACATGAGTCTGTGAGCTAGTAGTGGGGGTGGCTTGCTGAATGTAGGTGATCATGACCGTTCCCTCACTTTAACTCTCCACGTCTTATGGTATATACTCATAATACTGTTGGAATAAGTGAGTCTTGGGTCTTGCAAAAACTTAAGATGTCTGTGTTTTCTCGGATTGGGTCCGGCAGAGAGTTCCAAAAAGTTGGAGCATAGAGCAAAAAGACCCAGTTACAGTATGTTTGGTTACTTTTTGTCTTCTCTGCAAAGATAAAGAGTGTGTTATCCATGCTTTGTCTTCTACTTCTATTTTCAGGCGTCAGTTGTATTAGGGATGAGAGAGATTGCAAATTGCTTGTGCAGAATCTTAAATATTAAGAGTATGGCTTTGTATCTTATTCAGCTCGCAATTGGTAACCAATGTAGGTTCTTTAAAATTGGAGTGATGTGTTCCGCCTTGGAGTTTCCAAATATGGTACTCACGGCCGTACTTTGGGCCAGCTGAAGTGGTTGCAAGACATACTTTGGTAACCCTTGATAGATGATGTTACTGAAGTCGAAATGTTGAAAGATAAGTGCTTTGAACATTGTATCATAGTCATTTGTTTCAAGGAGTGGGCAAAGGTGGCAAAGTGTTATCTTGTGATATATTGCTTTAGTGATGTTGCTGATGTGGGGTTGCATGCTCAGCCATTGGTCGAGTGTGACTCCTAGGTAATGGATCACCTGCTTTACATTGAGTTCTGCATTCCTTATGTTTAGTGTTGAGGGGGGATGAATGTTTGGTCTTTAGTTATGAACAACACTTCAGTCTTGTTATAATTAACCGATAAGTTATGCTTGGAGAGCCATTGTGTGACTGCATTAAAGCATTCAATCAGCTTATTGTAACTGGGTTTGATTGTGAAAAAGGGGCATACTTCATAATGGTATCTGCGTAAACATGGTAGTGTATTCCAAAGGATTGTATTAAAGGGCATGAGGGCTGAATTTAAAGATTAAATAGAAAGGATAGTGCTGAACCCTGTGGGACACAATGTGTTTGGCTGTATGTGGATGATCCTATTTTCACCTGCTGAAGGAGACCATTGAGGTAGGAGCGGAACCAGTCCAAAGCTGCATTTTCTATTCCTATCTCTTGTAGGTGACATAATAATGCGTTGTGACAGACTGAATCAAAAGCTGAGGTGATATCCTATGAATATTAGAATTAATCCCTGCTTTGATTTCTCAATGCTTCTGATGAGCCTATCCAGGAGGGAGGTTAGCAGTTTCCACTCCATAGGTACTGTCTAAAACCATGCAGGTGTGGGTCCAGGGGAGCATGGGAATCTATGTGGTATCATAGTTGCTGTAGGACTATTTTCTCTATGACCCTTCGATAAAAGAGGAAAGCTGGAAATGGGCCTATAGGAGGTTATGTTGCTAGAGTTCATCTTGTTTTTGTTTTGAATATGGGTCTTATTGAGGCAGTTTTAAGAGATGTTCAAACTATTCCCAGTCTAAATGATAGACTAACAATGTTGACAATGAATGCACTTGGATCTGAATTTAATATTTTGACCCAACTGATTGGGCACGGGTCGATTGCTGAGGTGGTAGTGTTGATATCATGAATGATTTTTTCTGTATGTTCTCTTGTGGCTGGGTGAAAGAATGTTCATATTTATTAAAAGATTTGATACACCGCCTTTCGAACATCAAAGCAGTTTACATGTAAAACAATAAATAGGAACTGAAAGAATGCCAAATTAAAATAGGATAGTGAAGAAGATGGGGGGAGGGAGGACAAAAGAAATGGAAACAGGGGTATGGGGACATTGCAGCTCCAGAGGACACTTAATTGGTCAGGGCACACCGTAATTGGGTGGCAGATCATGTTACTTGAAAAAGATGAGTTTTTAATAAAGTCTTGAACTATAAAAAAGAAGTTTCCAAATGAATAGTGGTTAGTAAAGAATTCTATAAATGGGGGCCAAGGAAGTAAAAAGCTGAATGTCTGGTGTGCTCATAGTGAGCTTGTGAAGGAGATGGTAAATGCAGACGGAAGCCATGCACCGAGTGAAGAAGCCACAGGGGAGCATGGAGGATGAATGAAGAAGAAAGGTATGCCTGGTGAACCGGAATGGAAGGTCTAATGAGTCAGAGTTAGGATTTTATACTGAATACGATGATAAACAGGCAACCAACGGGAACGAGAAGTGGAGAATCATGATCAAAATTTGAAGCTTGTTGTAGAAGACGGATAGCAGTATTCTAAATAGACTATAACCGTTTAAGCTGAAATTTAGGTAGACCAGCATATAGTAATCTATCTTTGAAGTAACTAGCATAAGGAGTAACACTGGTAACCCGGAAGCCCTCCTCGCCTCCATCCCCCGACTTAACACCCCCCAATCCTGTTCCCCCCCCCCCCAACAAATTCACCAACAACAGTATTTTTGGTACAAACTTTTGGTCGCAGCTTTATTTACAACCTATACAACCGGCCCAACCCGGGCCTGAATATAACAATTGAACACAACCCAGCCCCGCACCCCTTTACCGGAGGATGCCCCCCCACCCGCCATCTTAGTAGCAAGGCGGAGCATCCTCCTCCCCCCCAAACCCCGCCACCTGCCTCGCCATCCTAGTAGCAAAGGCCGGCTCCCACCCCCCCGCTACCGGGCCGAGACCCCCAACCGGGCTGTCTCGCCCCACCCCGGGGAGCACTTCGCCCCCACTGCTTGTAAACCAGGTCAAGCCCGTGCCGCTCCTGCGAGCGCTGGCTCTGTACCCCGCCACCGGTGCGAGGTAGGCACTATCCTTGCACCGCCCCCACCATAAAGCTGCGACCAATCATTTCAAGCGCTTCCTGCCAATCATTGAGCAATAAGTCCTGTCCGACCGGGGACAAGTGTACCCCATCGGTACGGTACAGTCCAGCGCACTGGGGGTCCGCCCAAGGGTGCCGGACCTGCCATCCCCCGGCCTGTTGCAACCAACGGCCAATCTGCCTGTTCACTTTGGCCAGCCCTCTCGACCAGCGTCGCTGAGGCAAGCAGGCCGGCCGAGGGATGATGTCCGACCAGACGATTGCAACGTCAGGCCACTGCTCCTGCAGCGCCCGCAGGTCCCGTTGCACTGCGCGGATGAGTTGCCGACACGTCCAACAGGAAAGATCATTCCCTCCAAGATGTATCAGGAGTCCCACCGGCCGCTGCCGCCGCTCCGCGTGCTCTCGAACCACTGGAAGTAGCTGCCACCAACGCATGCCCCGCTCGCCGAGCCACTCCAACCGGAAATTGCAGGACACCAAGCCCAGGTGTGTACCCTGCGGACGAGTTGAGGCTCTGCGTTCCGCCCAGTATACGAACGAATGTCCCAGAAGCCACCAGACACCCGGCGTGCCCCGGGCAGCATTCCATGTCGGCACGCTCTGCAGTACACCTGAAAAAGAAACACAGCATTAGAACCCCCCCCCTCGCCCACCCCCCCTCCACCACCACAGCTCACAACTGTTCCAAACGCACGTAGCCCTCGTAGGCCCCGGAGCGCCAGCGCCCGATCCGCTGGATCACCTCACCTCCCAGGCCAGCGGCTGCTGCGCTCATTGCCGCACCTATCCGGAAGGAATGAGACGCATAACCGCGCTCATCCACGCCCAGCCGCTGCAATGCCAAGCGGAAGACTGCCGTGAATTGGAATTGGGTAACAGCTGTCCCATCAGCATGGCAGAAGAAACACCCGGCCCGATCCGGCCGCTGCCGCCGGTATGCCGCCAAGTTCTGCACCGGACAGGATCCCAGACCCGGAATGGCCCTCAGTAGCACCCACCGACCCTGCCCCTGCGGGTCAGTCTTCGAGTGGGCCAGAAATATCCGTACGCGCCTCCTGTACGTCCACCTGCTGAACCAGCAAACCCCCCCGCCCACCCCGTCCGCCCGACGGAGGGACCAGCTCGCTAACTCGGAAGGCCCCAAAGAAAGCTGTGACAAACAATGCCCAAAAAAGGACTGCCTCATACGGAGTAGCCGCCACCTCGGGTAGAACGCCCCAAATACGCAGCAGCAAGGCGTGCGACACGGGGCGACGCCAATCCGGGCCAGGGGGCTGCGCTCGCGCCCACCCGGCTAATAGCCGCTTCACCACATACGAGGCGCTCGGACTGCCCCAGCCAGCCGCCCTGCTAAAAAAGGAGAAGCCGGCCAAAGCCGCCCACGCTGCCGCCCGGGACCAACCACCCTCTTTTGCCCACGCTATGAAGGAACCCGCTAAGATGTCCCCGACTCTGCCCCCCCTCCAGCCCCTCCCCCAGAGAAACTCTCGAACCCGCACATACCCCCGCTGATAAGCCTTCCACGTACCTGGAGCCAGGGAGGACCGCAACAATGAGATCATTCCGGCGTCCCAATTCGCCAAAGGTGCTCCGGCACCACCGCCGCGGTCTCTTCCGCCCCCGGGGCCAACTCCCGAAACCGCTCCCACTGGAAACGAGACAATGCGTCAGCAATAACGTTCAGAGCACCGGGCACATGGCGCGCCCGAACCGTGACATTGAGACGAAGACAGGCCAGCACAAACACCCGCATCAACGCCGCCACCCTCGGACACTTTGGCGAATGACGATTAATGACTTGCACCACCGCCGCGTTGTCGCACCAGAAGACCACCCGCTTGTCCCGTAGCCTCTCTGGCCATACCCAGAAGGCCACCACAATCGGGAACAACTCCAGGAACGTCACGTTGCGCGTCAACCCACTCGCGGACCAAGCCGCCGGCCACGGCGCTGCACACCACGAGCCCTGGCAGTACAATCCCATACCCAAACCCCCTGCCGCATCTGAAAACAAGTCCAAATCCCTGTTGGACAGTTCCTCAGACTGTAACACCGAGCAGCCATTATAATTCGCCAAAAAAGCATCCCACATGCGCAAATCAGCTCGCATCCCCGCAGGCACCCGGATGCGATGGTGCCCACAGCGCACCCCGGCCATCGCCAAAGACAACCGCCGCGCAAACGGCCTCCCCATTGCGATGACCCGACAGGCAAAGTTCAGGTGGCCGACTAACATCTGAAGCTCTGTCAACGTCACCTTCGTAGCGGAGCCCACCTCCACTACCAAGAGCCGCAGCCGCTCGACTTTATCCATCGGTAACCGGACCACAAACTCCACTGAGTCGATATCGATCCCCAAGAAGGAAATACAAGTCACCGGCCCCACCGTCTTACCCTCAGCCAAAGGGATGCCAAACTCCGCCGCCACACCCAGGAAAAGCTCTAACAAGGATGCACACACTGCAGACTGGGCCGGCCCGACGAACAAAAAATCATCGAGGTAATGCACTATAGTCCTAAGACCGGACCTCCGCACCAACACCCAGTGCAGGAAAGAGCTGAAGGCCTCAAAGTAAGCGCACGAGATCGCACAACCCATGGGCATACACTTGTCATAATAATAATAATCGTCGAAACGAAATCCCAGCAAGGGGAAGGCGGACGGATGCACCGGCAAGAGACGAAAGGCAGACTCAATGTCCACCTTCGCGAGCAAAGCCCCCTTTCCACATTGGCGCACCAGCTCCAAAGCCTCGTCGAAGGACGCATAGCGCACTGAGCACAGCTCCCGCGGGATATGGTCGTTCACCGAGGCCCCGAGGGGGCAAGAAAGATTATGTATCAGCCGATAACGCCCGGGCTCCTTCTTCGGGATGACACCAAGCGGTGAAACAATAAACGGCGAAAAGGGCGGCCTTACGAACGGCCCAGCGACTCTGCCCAGAGCACACTCCGCCGCAATCTTCGCACGGGCCACATCCGCCAGCCGCAGCACTGAGCAAGCATTCCCCGTCTCCAATTTCCGGACCGCCCCTTGAAATGGGATACGAAAGCCCTCAGAAAACCCCGCCCACAACATCGTCCCCGCCGTGCCATGCCTGGTAGCCGCGTAGAGCTCCAGCCATGGCAGCAACGCCTGTATCCTAATGGGGGTAGGCGCCAGCCCCCCTCCAACCTGTCATTTACTTGCAGCCGACGCCCCTTGCACCGCTCTATGGCTGCACTTAACGGCCGAGTGACCGGCTCCGCACAGCGAGCAGGCGTGCCGAAACTTACAGTCCGGGAATGGGCAGGACGTTTTATTGAAGCGCCAGCACAAATCTCCGCTGGGACCGCCCGCCCCAATTTTGCTCGCCTCGGGCCCGCTGGCCGAAAGGACCGCAAGCCCGCCGTAGCTGCCGTGCCCGCCGCCCTAGCCGGACCTGCACCCCCCCGTTCCACTCTTCTTTGCCGACATTTGCGTGAGCCAAAGGTTAATATCCTTCATGCCCCACGACAACTGCCGGTTCTCTTCATCCTATCGCGGAACTCCTCATCGTAATTAAGCCAGGCCCACCCCTCGTGTGCCTGGGAAGCCGCCAAGATCGCGTCAGCATAAGCCAACAGCTCACTGTATCGACTCGGGTCCTCATGCCCCCATATGCTCGCCAAACGCAAAAAAGCCCGAGTCCAATTCAACGTGTTCCGTGAAACCTTCCGTACCCTCCCCGCCTTCTCGTCTTCCCTGCGTTTCTTACGACTCTCCCCCGAGCGTTTCCTCCCTTCCAATAGCCGGAAAATATCCAAATAACGCCGCTTCACAATCCGCCGCCTCAACTTGCGCGGAACACTCTCCCACAATTCCGCGCACCGCACCACCGAGGACCCTGCCCCTTCACCAACCTGCGGCCCGCCGGTGGAGTCCGCTGAAGAAGTGTCTGAAGACCCCGACGATGTAGATGAAGACGATGCGCTCCGCCGCCGACGCCGTCGGTGCTTCCGCTTTGCCTTGGCTTTACTAGCTGGCGGTGCGCCCTCCCCCGACGGCACTGCCCCCCCAACTCCCCCCGCTGTCGTCCCGGAGCACTCACCTGCCGCCGCCTGCTCCGCCGCCACCTGCACCCCCGAGGTGGACTCCGTCTGCTCCGCCAAGGTCTGGCCGGACTGGCCCCCACTCGACGACATCACTGTCGCACCGCCGCCAACTCCACCCGCTGCCAGTGGTGCACTCCCCGGAACCTGCAATGGGAGAGGAGAGCCAACACACGGGGACGGAGGAAAGCCAACCCCCTGCGAAGCCATCCCATAAGGCCCCGCCCCCCACCCCGCACCCCCTCCCTGCACTCCGCCCGAGGACCCCAACCCCCCGACTGCCCAGCCTGTAGCCCCACAGGGAAGCTGCCCCCCACCACTTTGAAAACCGGCCCCCCAATGCTCCCCTCCCCAGACCCCTCCCCATCCCCCTCCCCCTCCCCAAGGGCTCTCACCCATAGCCCTCCCAGGTGCCAGGGACCAAGTCTGCCACCCGTCGCTATGCATTCCCAACCTTCCCCACCCCACCGGGGCGGGCCCATAGGCTCCAGCAGGAACCTGAACCCCCCCCGGCCCCACCCCACCCGACCGCTCCCCGCCATCCCCCACTGACCCCCGAGCGACGCTCCCCTCTGCTACACCCCCTACCCCTGCACCCCCCCCTATCGCCTCATCCGTCTCCAGCGCCCCAGGCCCCTCGACCCCTTCTAGGGGGCCCACCAACTCCTCCGGCCCCCCCAACACGGCTGCAGGGGCAGGGAGAGCCCCACGCATCCCTGCCCCGACCTTCCGCTTACCTGTCCTCCCACCTACTCCCCGCCCCCCCCCTCGGCCTGCTCTGGCCCATGGTGCTGCCCCAACCCCGCGGGACCCCCTCGAGCTCCCCCCAGCCCTTCCACCCGAAGCCCCCTTGGCTTTGCCTTTTCCAGCCATGCTCCGACCCTCCCCACCTTACTGCTGAGAGCGGCAGCCCAGCGCAGGGTAAAGGACTTGCTGCAGCAACCAGGAAGCGGGCTGCAAGCTGCACGGGGTTCTTCCTTTTTTTTTTTTTTTTTTTTGATATGCACACGGCCCCACGTAAGGCAGACCACCGGCTGCCGACCCCCCCACCCGAACTCAACCACCCCCGCCTCCCCCGGGAGCACAAGGACCCCCCAAAGAACCCCACTCACCGGACCAACACAGAACGCGACCGCTCCTCGAGGAGCTGCGGCCAGAAGGAGACGGCCACGCGGCTCCTCGCGAACACAGCACCGCCCACCCCCTACCCTGCGGGCCAATGAAATCGCTCCGACGGCATGACGGAGCGATTTCAAATGCCGCGCACCACCTCCTCACTCCCGACGCACCCCCCCCCTTCTCTCCGCATGTTGGAGGCCGCGGCCGGGCCCAGGTTACTGTCGGCCGCGGGACCCGGCCCGCGGCCTCGGGCATTAGTGTGTGTAGAGAAGAATCCAAGAGAAAAGAACAGATCGACCAAATCTGGCACATGGTGTGAAAGCAACGTTTCACCATCATGTTGATGTGGTCTTGAAAAAAGACAGTGGTATCCAGAATTACCCCAAGGTAGCGTATGGAGGAAGAGAGAGGAATAGGACATTCATCGAAAACAGGGGAAAGAGATGGTGATGAAACAGATCCGGTCAGCCAGACAGCAGATGCTTTTCTTAAATTCAGCTTCAGGCAATTGTTGTGAAGCCAGGTTGCCACAAGCGACAGACAGTTATTAAGAGTAGTCAAGTCTGAGGCCAACGGATCAGTGTGAAACAGCAGCAGGATGTCATCTGCATAATAAGATGTGGTGACATCTTGCTGCTGAATAATAATACCAAGGGGGGCCAGGAAAATATTAAAAGAAGATGATCAAGCACAGATCCTGCGGGACACCACAAGTGAGAGGATAAGAAGTGGAAGTGTAACCCTGAGATGCCTCAAGAATGATCAGTGGTAAAGAAAAGAATGAAACCAGTGTAAGGTTATACCCTTAATCCCAGTTGAGGATAGACGAGAGAGAATTAGAGAATGATTCACTAGATCAAATGCACTAGAGAGATCGAGTGAAACTGCAATAGAAACATTACCTTTATCTAAGTAATGGTGAATGTCATTCAGAACAGACAGAATAATAGTTTCTGTGCTGTGTCTTTTCCTAAAACCGGATTGTCTAGAATGTCAATAATTAGTTTGTTCAAGATGAGAAAGTGTTTGTTGAAATACTACTTTTTCTAAGACCTTAGAAATGAAGGGGGGATTCAAAACTGGTCTAAAAATGTTCAGGGAGTGAGGAATCAAGGCTCGCATTTTTAAGCAGAGAGTGAACATGTGCAATTTTCCAATAATCTAGAAAACACCTGTGGCCAGACTGTTAGAAATTAAAGAAAATGCGAATGGAAGGAGAGTGAGAGAAGGCTCAGTAATCCACGTAGAAGGGATGGGATCCAGAGAGGAAGTATTTTTGATGAGCCAGTAATACGTTTCTCAGTAAATGCTTGAGTGATGGAGTTGAAATTGGTTCAATGATGTGATTGGGAATGGGAAAGGGCCTCAATAGAGGCACCATCGGAGATAACAAAAGGTGGAATCGATGGTAATGAGGAATGTAGCTGGAAAACTTTATTGAAAAAGTGATCTGCAAATTGAGCTAAAGGTTGCTGGAGCATAGCCAACATAGAGGGTCTCAACAGACAAGAGACAACAGAAAACAGTTGCTTTGGGTGCTTGTTAATAACATAGTAACATAGTAAATGACGGCAGATAAAGAGCAGTATGGTCCATCTAGTCTGCCCAATAAGATGGCAAGAGTAGGTGCACCTGCCACTCCGTGCAGGCCACCCCTCCCCATGTCTTTGTTTTAAGGGTGAACCCACCGCTCCGTGTAGGACACCCCTGTATGTTGAGAAATTAGATAGTTAAGTTTATTTTGATTTTATCCCCACCACTTCTATTGGGAGGGCATTCCAAGCATCCACCATCCTTTCAGTGAAAACGTATTTCCTGACATTGCCTTTCAATTTACCCCTTGCAACTTCATGTTATGCCCTCTAGTTTTACAACTTCCCCGTCTTTGGAAAATATTTTTTTGTTCATGATTTCTCTTTAAATATTTAAAGGTCTGAATCATATCTTCCCTGTCCCTCCTCTCCTCTAGAATGTACATATTTAGGTCTTCAAGTCCCTTCTCATAAGGCTTCTGATGCAGGCTCCAAATCATTTTGGTCGCCTTCTTCTGAACAGTTTCCAGTCTTTTTATATCCTTTGCAAGATATGGTCTCCAAAACTGAACACAGTATTCCAAGTGAGGCCTCACCAGTGACTGATACAGTGGCATTAGTACCTCTTCCTTTCTGCTGGTAATTCCTCTTTGTATGCAACCCAACATCCTCCTGGCTTTTGCCACTGCCTTGTCGCACTGTTTTGCCACCTTGAGATCCTCAGAAATAATCACACCAAGGTCCTTCTCCTGGTCCGTGCACAACAATCTCTCGCCCCCTCTAGCGTACATTTCCCCTGGATTTCTGCTTCCTAAGTGCATGACACTGCACTTCTTCGCATTAAATCTTAACTGCCAAGCATTAGACCATTCTTCCAGCTTTTGTAGCTCTTTCCTCATGTTATCCACTCCCTCAGGGGAGTCCACTCTGTTGCAAATTTTCGTGTCATCTGCAAAAAGACAGACTTTTCCATGCAGTCCTTCAACAATATCACTCACAAATACATTGAACAGTGCCGGGCCCAGGACCGAACCCTGGGGCACCCCGCTAATCACCCTCATTTCATCCGAGTGAGCTCCATTTACCATCATATTCTGTTGTCTCTCAGTCAACCAATTTCTGATCCAGTTCACCACCTTGGGACCCATCCTCAAACTACTGAGTTTATTGATAAGCCTCCTATGAGGAACAGTATCAAAGGCTTTGCTGAAATCCAGGTAGATGACATCCATCGCATGCCCCTGATCTAGTTCTCTGGAAACCCAGTCAAAGAACTCAATCAGATTTGTTTGGCAAGATCGTCCTTTGGTAAAACCATGTAGCCTCGGATCATGCAACTGTTGATTTTGAGAAAGTCCACTATTATTAGTAGTAGTATTATAGTATTAGTGATAAGTTTAGTGAAATAAACATGCTTAGCCAAAGTAATCGCAGACTTAATGGAAGATGGATAAAGCCTTGGGGATAGGAGGACTGGAATTTTTTGGTATTGCTGGAGATTCCAAAGTATTTGTTTTAGAAGTGGGTAGCAAAAATCTGAGGGTGCGGGGTTTTGGTATTAAAATTTCCAGTGAGGTCTTTAGTTAAATCCTTAACAATCTCAAATAGTTCTCTCATTAGGAGTTGTTTGTGGTACCCCTTACTTTTTTGATCAATTAGTATGTGATGTTCCTGTAGACTGGTCATGTACGTGTCTCGATCCTGTGAGTTTTGTGTGTCTCCACTTCCACTCAAGTTTCCTGAGCTCTAATTTGGATTTCTGTAGGTCTCTGGTGTACCAAGGACTGTGTGAAATTTCGTGGACTTCCATATGTATCAGAGTGCACTGGAAGCATCGCTCAAGGTATTATTCCATAGGTCAATTAATGTATCAAGATTAGTAGAATCAGTGTTGAGTTTTGGCAGATCTTCATCCAGGAATACTTATTTGTCGAAATGACGGAAGCGACATGTCAATGGGAGGTCCATCTTTTTTCTGTCTAATCTGTTGTCTTAAGGGATATCGAATATAATAGTACTTGAGGGATATCCAATATGTATATATTTGTTCTGTGTTTCTGTGACTGGGAGAGGACATGAGAGGAGGGCTGTTTGACAAGTACATTTGTATAATTGCTATGCTACTGTGAATCTATGATAGCCTGCAGCTGTTGGAACTTCTTTTCCTAAAGAAATGCATTGAGGCATTTTGGGAGGTTGTTTATTGAAGTGGGGATAGTTATTGGTGTGGTAGGACAGTTGTGGGTGTGAAGTTTTTGGGGTGGGGAAGGTTGCGGAATGGTGAGGCAGTTGTGGGGTGGTATCCTTTTTGTGGTGGCAGTAGTTGGTGGGCTGGAAGGGTAGTTGCAAGGTGGGGACAATTGTGGGGGGAGCATTGTTTTGGTGGTGGGGCAGTTTGAAGGGTTGGAAGAGTAGAGAACAGGTAGAGAGAGCTTGAAAGTCGCAATTCTCTAACTGCTTTGTTTCACAGTACATACATTTCTATGCTACAGAAGCTGTGGCTCTTTCTCCCATAGAAATACATTGGGCTAGTTTTTGGGGAAACTTATTTCTTTGGAATTCATAATCCGATTTGGTCCATTTTTGAACTTTTTACCAGTTTTTCCCACATGCCAAGCATTATTCCATGTCATTAAATTCTTGGAGAGTTATTTTGCCACCAGACAGAAGGATGGACAGATAAACAGACATTCTTGGTCCTTTTATACACTGGTGTAAATTCCGCCCAAGCAGCCCCTGCAATTCAGGGGGGCAGAAAAGGGGTCCACATAGCAATGTTCCCTCTAATTTTCTGTAGGCTGTGTGCGCATAAAATATCAGCTGTGTGCAGCTTTTGAAGGAAGGTTAAATTTTGTGTGCCACATAACGACACTCGGAGTTATATACTTTAAAATTTGACTACATGTCAGAATACAGTATGTACACCACATTGATTTTAATCAAATTAAATGAAAATAGACGATTACTAAATGAAGCGGGAAATTTCTAGTAATTACAATCATAACTTTTAAATTTTAAGACATCTGTGTTGTTTTCTATCAGAATCAGAGCCGCAATTTTTGTGCGCTCTGTTGTAAAGTATGTGCGCTCGCTCGGCGAGGTGTGTGCGCGCTGTCAGACGGCTGCCTGGGTGAGAATCTTCACACTCTTGGCAAGTGCATATTTCTATATGATTTGCAAGGTATTGTGGGCAATGTAGTTCATTCACACCAGACACAGCTGCTGACAATAATTTAGTTGTGCTCTTGGGTAAAGCCAATAAGATATTTATTTATGGGGTTATTTCTCCCAACACAGATATGCTTGGTAGCACATAAATTAGGTTACTTGCTTTCAGTGTTAACTTGGAAAAACAAAGTTAAAATCAGGAAAACAACAAATGAAAAGTCACAAAGCAAGAATCAAACTGTTCTTTTCAGGTTAACTTCTGATTACTTCCCACATAGATACAGAAGTGATTCTCTCCTAGCTCACAAGCAATTAGGTAAGGCTTAATTGCTAGCAGTTACCAGCTGAAACCCCTTAGCTGGCTTGCCTTCCATTGTGTGGGTCAAATCCTGCTTCAGGAGCTTTTCTGAGTAGATTAAAGAACAAATTTGTATTTCTTTGTGATGGTTGCTGTACTTTATAACAGAAAGTTACCAACGGAGTTTAGATAGAGAGCAGTCCATATAAACAGGATCCTCATCTGCTATTATTCCCCCTTGTTCAACAAGCATGGGTTCAATATCATGGATTGGCACAGATGAATCTCTCAATGGAGCATTTTCAGGAGAATACTTGTTTCCCTGCTGTCTGTCAAGGTTATAGCTAGGGCATAGATCAGTGTTCATACCTGAGCTTCCATTGCTGCTAGAGTTCCTCTCTATATAGCCTGGCCAGTATGTAGTCCAGTTCTTATGTCCAGCCTTCCAATCCAGATCCCTGGACACTGGATCTCTCTTCACATACCTTCTGGCACAGGTCTTAGGGTCCCTTCCACGTGCAGCCGTCTCCCTCACAGGTAGCCTCTGGTGATTCCTAGCTCTGCAGCACCATTCCTCTGGCTTTCCCCAGTCCAATGGTATATGCTGGCCCTTGGAATACCTCCCAGTATACGTACTGCTTTGGACTCTTCTAGACCTCTCAAAGGCTTTTCTCTTCCTTCTTCCAAAGGGTCTCTTTCCCTCTCTGTCCGTCCGGTTTGGCTTCTGCTTCTGATGATCCTTCAGATGAAACTGATGATCAAGCTCAAGCTGCTTCTCAGGATATCCAAGGTGATCATGAAGATGGTCATCTGTAGAATAAACTCTACTCTTATTCTGCTTAGATGAGTGATCCTCCCTAACACAGCGCAGCTGTGCTGAATCAGGCCCTGCCCTTTGAGATGAGTGCTTAGGGATTACCTCATAGCCCTCCTGATTGAACACACGTTTCCCCACTTCAGTTCCTCTAATGGCTGTTGGAAACCTGGTGCATTCTGGGACTGGTAGTCTTTTATGGGAAAATTCTGTTTTCTTAATTCTACCAGAACTGACAGGTTGCTTGTTCAGAGTCACTTCACCTTTTCTATAGCTCCTTCCTGAGCTATGATAAGCTTCCTTATCACATACCCCCCTGCTTAAGTTATTACAGACTGGTGTAACTGGTGAAACTTCTTCTCTACAGTCCGTAATACGGGAAAGGGCATCCGCATACTTGTGTAACTTCCCAGCACGATGTTCAACTTGAAAATCAAATGCCTGTAAGGCCATGTACCAGCGTGTCAACCTGGCATTGTGGTTCTTCATTTGCTGCAACCACTTAAGTGGGGCATGGTCCGTGACCAACTGGAACTTTCTCCCTGTAAGGTAAAACCTTAACGCCTCCACTGACCACTTGATAGCTAAACATTCTTTTTCTATTGTGGAATACTTTTGTTCAGCCGGTGACAACTTCCTGCTCAGGTACATCACAGGATGCTCCTCCCCTTCGTGACACTGGGATAGAACCGCTCCTAGCCCTACGTCCGATGCATCGGTTTGAACCAGAAAGGGTTTCTTGAAGTCGACCCCTTTCAGTACCGGTCCTGTACACAATTTTCCTTTTAAGACTGAAAACGCTTTTTCAGCTTCAGGTGTCCACTTTAGCTGGTTTGGACAATTCTTCCGCAGCATATCCGTGAAAATTGCACTTTTCTCTGCAAATTGCGGTATAAACCTGCGGTAGTATCCAATAAGTCCTAAGAAACTTCTTAGTTGTTTCTTTGTTGTTGGAGGAGGAAAATTCCTGATGCTATCTACTTTACTCATTAGAGGTTTAATTTTTCCTCTTCCCACTAGGTGGCCCAGGTATTTTACCTCCCTATTTGCAAAGGCACACTTCTTCGGGTTTAAAGTGATTCCCGCTTGCTTCATGGAGCACAAGACTGCCCTGATCCTCTTCAGATGCTCCGCCCAGGTGTTACTATGGATTATGACATCATCCATATATGCAAAAGCATAATTTTGGTGGGGTCGAAGTACCTGATCCACTAACCTTTGGCAGGTAGCCGCTGCTCCATGCAGTCCGAAAGGCATCCTCTTGAAACTGGAAAAGGCCAACGGGGGTGCTGAACGCAGTCTTCGGCTTCGACTCCCTGGTGAGAGGGATTTGCCAATATCCTTTTGTCATATCAAGGGTGGTTAAGTATTGAGCCTGTCCCAGCTGGTCCAACAGCTCTTCAATTCTTGGCATTGGATATGCATCAAAAACTGATATGGCGTTTACCTGCCGGAAGTCAATACAAAATCTTAAAGATCCATCAGGCTTCGGCACCAGGACTATGGGGCTATTCCAGGGACTCTTTGACTCCTCTATTACTCCCATGTCCAACATCTCCTGGACTTGTGCCACTACTTCCTGTCTCTTGGCTTCAGGCAAGCGATATGGCCTTTGACGAACTAATTTCCCAGGTGGAGTTATTATTTCATGGGCAACCAAATGTGTCTCCCCAGGTATGGGTGTCAACACATCTGGGAATTCTTTAAGCAATTTCCTAATTTCCTCCTGTTGTACCACTGTCAGGTCCTCACCTATTTGGGGCTCTGATTTTTCTTTACAATCAGATACCTGGGGTCCCAAATCTTCCTCTTCATTCACCTCCCTCTCTCGGGCACAGGTGGCAGCTAGGCTTTTAACCCCTTTGACATCAGTAGAACCAAAGCCTTTGGTTCCACGTTCAGAATTCTCCAGGGATGTGACCTCCTCCACAGGTGGAAAACCCAGCCTCTCACAGATCAATTGGGCAATTCTGTCTCCTGTCTTCACATGATAATCATTCTGTCCAAAATTAAATAACAGAACTTTAATATTGCCCCTGTAATCGGGATCAATTACTCCCGCACCCACATCGATGAAATATTTAAGGGCTAATCCGGACCTTGGGGCTACTCTCCCATAGCATCCAATAGGTATTTCCACTTGGAGACCGGTGTCAAACAGGGCTCTCCCTTGGCTAGGTACAGTCACATTTTCTATGCTGCACAGGTCAAACCCAGCAGCTTGAGGGGTTGCCCGCTTAGGAGCTTGGGCCTTCTCTGTGACCCTATGGTACTTTAGGACGAATGTCTGCTTTGGGGTAGCTTGGTCTTCTGGAGGCTTAACCATCTTTTTAGCTGGGGTCTGAGGACTTCCAAATAAAGGCCCGGGAGCTATTACCATTAAACCTTCTCCCTCCTTCTTTCCTAGTCCTTCCACTAGACCCTGCTTAAATCTTGGCCAGTCTCTTCCTAGAACCAAATCAAAGGGTAGCCTAGGCACCACTGCTAACAGGACTTCCTCTTGTCCCCCCAGGCACTTAACCTTTAGCCTATAGGTGGGATATGATGTTGCAGCACCATGAATGCATCTGATGTGAACTTGGCTTTCAGGGGTTCTAGGCACAAATCCTTCTTGGGCCTCTATCCTCTTCCAAAGCCTTTTTGACATCATACTCTGGTCTGCCCCAGAGTCTAACAAAGCATTTGTGGAAATTCCTTGCACATCAACCATCAAAAGAAATCCTTCTTTGGGCTGTTTTAAATCCACACCCACTAAGCTAGTGTGTGTCTGGCATCTCTTTTCTAAATCTCCCCATTTTCCACACTTGAAACATTTCTTTCTATTCCACTGTGTCATCTGGTTTGATACAGTACATTCATTTTCAGAAACATTTTTAATTATTTTCTTTTCTGATACAGCACATCTTGCCTCAGCACCAATCTTCAGAGGGCCACCCATTCTATGGCAAGCCTGCGTGGCTTCCAAGAATCTCTCTGCTAGCATGGTTGCCTCTCCAAGATTTTGGCAATTTTGTTGTATAAGGAAAGTGTGCAAATCTTTAGGGACCGCAGACATAAATTGTTCCAGCATTATAATGTCTAATAACATTTCTACCGTCTTTTGCTCAGGCTCCAACCATTTTACAGCTAAACCTCTGATTCTCTGACTCAGAGCCCTGGGTGTTTCACCCACTCTCAATGTAGTAGCTCTAAACATTCGCCTATACTCTGAAATAGACAACCCTAGGCGATCTCTAATAGCAGCCTTTACATCCTTATAATTCAAAGCCTGGGCTGCTGGCATTGCTCTATACGCTGCAAGCGCCTCTCCAGTTAATGAGGCTGCCAGCCTTACTGCCCACTGGGTCTCTGGCCATGCTAATGCCTGTGCCACTCTTTCAAAAGACTCTAGAAAATCATCAACATTATCATCTGGAGTTAGCTTCCCAAAACTAAATGCCCCAATCCCTTGATTGAGTCCCACACTGTCCACATGTGGTGTACCAGTATTCACTGCTGGTCTTGCATCTGTTCCACTTTGGTTCTGCAGCTGAACTAGGGCTTGCACCAGATCAAGCACTGGCTTCTGCTGGTCCATTAAGGCTCTCATAGCAGTGTCCTGAGCCTGCTGTGCTAGCTCCTGCTGCCTGCTGAACTGGGCTGCCATCCACTGAGCTAGTTCCTTTGAATCCATCTTGAACCCTGTAAGAAAATACAAAGAAAAAAAACACAGTGCACCACCTTCCAAACAGATGTTTTTTTCTACACTCTTTTTTTTTCAATTACCCTGTGCTTACTCCCATCCACCACTAGACATGCCCAGGTACTTATTACCTTGTCTCAGTGATGAATCCAGCTCTGCACAGGGTCTTTTCCTCCTGGGACATCCACTTCTCCTTCAAAGTGCAGTTGAGGGAAAATCTTTTTTTCCAGCTTTAAACTTGAACTGTAGTTGTAATCCTCAGCAAGTAAATCCCCTTTTGTGCATAAGCAATCCGAAAAAACTACGCCATTTGTCAGACGGCTGCCTGGGTGAGAATCTTCACACTCTTGGCAAGTGCATATTTCTATATGATTTGCAAGGTATTGTGGGCAATGTAGTTCATTCACACCAGACACAGCTGCTGACAATAATTTAGTTGTGCTCTTGGGTAAAGCCAATAAGATATTTATTTATGGGGTTATTTCTCCCAACACAGATATGCTTGGTAGCACATAAATTAGGTTACTTGCTTTCAGTGTTAACTTGGAAAAACAAAGTTAAAATCAGGAAAACAACAAATGAAAAGTCACAAAGCAAGAATCAAACTGTTCTTTTCAGGTTAACTTCTGATTACTTCCCACATAGATACAGAAGTGATTCTCTCCTAGCTCACAAGCAATTAGGTAAGGCTTAATTGCTAGCAGTTACCAGCTGAAACCCCTTAGCTGGCTTGCCTTCCACTGTGTGGGTCAAATCCTGCTTCAGGAGCTTTTCTGAGTAGATTAAAGAACAAATTTGTATTTCTTTGTGATGGTTGCTGTACTTTATAACAGAAAGTTACCAACGGAGTTTAGATAGAGAGCAGTCCATATAAACAGGATCCTCATCTGCTATTATTCCCCCTTGTTCAACAAGCATGGGTTCAATATCATGGATTGGCACAGATGAATCTCTCAATGGAGCATTTTCAGGAGAATACTTGTTTCCCTGCTGTCTGTCAAGGTTATAGCTAGGGCATAGATCAGTGTTCATACCTGAGCTTCCATTGCTGCTAGAGTTCCTCTCTATATAGCCTGGCCAGTATGTAGTCCAGTTCTTATGTCCAGCCTTCCAATCCAGATCCCTGGACACTGGATCTCTCTTCACATACCTTCTGGCACAGGTCTTAGGGTCCCTTCCACGTGCAGCCGTCTCCCTCACAGGTAGCCTCTGGTGATTCCTAGCTCTGCAGCACCATTCCTCTGGCTTTCCCCAGTCCAATGGTATATGCTGGCCCTTGGAATACCTCCCAGTATACGTACTGCTTTGGACTCTTCTAGACCTCTCAAAGGCTTTTCTCTTCCTTCTTCCAAAGGGTCTCTTTCCCTCTCTGTCCGTCCGGTTTGGCTTCTGCTTCTGATGATCCTTCAGATGAAACTGATGATCAAGCTCAAGCTGCTTCTCAGGATATCCAAGGTGATCATGAAGATGGTCATCTGTAGAATAAACTCTACTCTTATTCTGCTTAGATGAGTGATCCTCCCTAACACAGCGCAGCTGTGCTGAATCAGGCCCTGCCCTTTGAGATGAGTGCTTAGGGATTACCTCATAGCCCTCCTGATTGAACACACGTTTCCCCACTTCAGCTCCTCTAATGGCTGTTGGAAACCTGGTGCATTCTGGGACTGGTAGTCTTTTATGGGAAAATTCTGTTTTCTTAATTCTACCAGAACTGACAGGTTGCTTGTTCAGAGTCACTTCACCTTTTCTATAGCTCCTTCCTGAGCTATGATAAGCTTCCTTATCACAGCGCGCACACGCACACAGCTTAGAGGGAACAGTGCCACATAGTGGTGGCAGCAGCAGTATAGCAACTTACTTTATCATGTTTACCGCGATGTTCTGCTCTTGTAAGTCTGCTATGGACTCGCCAGCTGTTCCTCACCGTGCTGAAGTCTCGCGATAACAGCCACACCCAGGGCCAGCCGTCCATCATGCGAGAATTTTGTTCGCTCAGGGCCCTGCACGAACTACATTCGCACACAATGGACAACTTCAGAGGTGAGCCAGGGAAGGCTGCGCGAGGTCCCGGCTCACCTCTGCACAGCCGTCAACATGAAGAGCGGTGTTTTCCCAGCACTTGCACGCTTCACAGTAACACAGCCACCAGCATGAGGGAAATGCCCTTTAACCTTTCCCAGCATTCAGTGCACTTCACAGTAACACAGCTGCCAGTGTAAGGGAAAACACCGCTCTTCACATTGGCGGCTGTGCAAAGGTGATCCGGGCCTCATGTGGGCTTCCCCAGCTCCCTCTGCAGCAGCTTCGACAGTCATGGGGCTCTTCATGGGGGGGGGGGCGGACTAGGATAGAACAGAAAATGGCCAATGGGGGGGGAGGGTTGGACTGGAAATTGGCTGATGGGGGGGGCTGGGACTGGAAATGGGCCAATGGGGGCTTGGAATGGAAATGGGCTGATGGGGGAGGTTGAACTAGAAATGGGCTGATGGGCGACTGGAATAGGACTGCAAATGGGCTGTTGGGGGGCTGAAATAGGACTGGAAAAGGCTTATGGGGGGGCTAGGATTCAAAATGGGCTGATGGGGGGCTGGAATAGGACTGGACATGGCTGATGGGGGGGCTAGGATTGAAAATGGGCTGATGGGAGGGGCTAGGCAGGGTCGGCCCGTCCATTGAGCGAGAATGTTTTTTAGACAGGGCCCCGCGTAAAGAACATTCTGCTTTAAAAGTAAATTTTAAAATTTAAAAAAAAAGCTGGCTGCTGCTGCTGCCACAACAGCAGCAGAATCGAGTGTCCCGCAGAGCCCCCCTCCCTGGCAGCGCCCTCCCTCCCCGCCTCAGTCCCTCCCTGCATCGGCTTTCAGAGCCGTGAAGGGAGAGTTTCCCTTTTGTGGCTCTGTTAAGCCCTCCGGGGCTGATGGGAACCCGGCGGGCTAAACAGAGCCGTGAGGGAGAAACTCTCCCTTCGCGGCTCTGAAAACTGCGCAGAGAGGGACTGAAGCAGGGAGGGCTCTGCTGGGCAGGGGGGCCCCGCGGGACACTCTATTCTGCTGTGGCAACGGCAGCAGCCAGTTTTTTTTTTTTAAATTTTCCCTGGGCTGTTGGAGGGGAGGGGGGTTAGGGCTGTAAATGGGCTGATGGGGGGGGGAGGGCGTTAGGACTTGAGGTGGGCTGATGGGGTTAGGACTGGTAATGGGCTGTGGGCTGATTGGGGGGGTAGGACTGGTAATGGGCTATGGGGGGCTAAGTTTGGAAATGGGGTGATGGGGGATTAGGACAGGTAGTGGGCTATGGGGGGGGCTAAGACTGGAAATGGGCTGATGGGGTTAGAGCTGGAAGTGTGCTTATGGAGGGTTAGGACTAGTAATGGGCTATCGGAGGTGCTTAAACTGAAAATGGGGTGATGGGGGGGTTAGGACTGGAAGTGGGCTGATGGGGGCTTAGGACTGGTAATGTGCTATGGGGAGGCTAAAACTGGTAATGGCTTGGGGGGTTGCTAGGACTGGAAATGCGCTGAGTGGAAGGGGAGGCTTGAACTGCAAATAGCTGATGGGGACGGGGACTTGGAATGAAAATGGGCTAAGGGGAAGGGGGGCTTGAACTGCAAATAGCTGATGGGGAGGGGGACTTGGAATGGAAATGGGCTAAGGGGAAGGGGGCTGGAACTGCAAATAGCTGATGGGGAGGGGGCTTGGAATGGAAAAGGGCTGTGAGGGGAGGCAGCTAGGACAGGAAATGGGCTGATGGAGGGGCTAGGATAGGACTGGAAATTAGGTGTTGGGGGAGCTAAGATTGGAAATAGGCTGTAGTGGGGGCTTGGATTGAAATGGACTCATGGGGGGGCTATAACTGGAAGTAGGCTGTCAGACGGCTGCCTAGGGTGAGAACTTACACAATCTTGACGATGCATATATTCATATGATTCTTGCAAGGTATTGTGGGTATTGTAGTTCATTCACTCCCAAACACAGCTGATGACAATAATTTGAGTTGTGAAACCAAGTGGTAAGATCAATAAAATACTTCTTTTATTGATGGGGTTTAATTCACCCAGCACATGTATGCTTGATAGCACTATAAATGAGGTTACTTGCTTGCAGTGTTTAAATGGATAACAAAAAGTCACAAAGTAAACCAGAAAACAACCTTCAGCTTGTCAGGCAATTAGCTAATGTTTTCTTAGCAAATAATTACCAAATACAAAGGCACAACGAAAAGAATAAACTTTGCTGGTTAGGTTAACTTCTGCTTATTTTCCACGCTGATCTCAGCAGTGATTCTCCCTTGCTCACACACACAATCAGGTGCAGCCCTAATTACTATCCATGGACCAGCTGAAAGCCTTTAGCTGGCTGGCTGCTACTGTGTGAGCCCAAATCCTGCTTTAAGAGCTGTTTGCAGTGGAAATAAAGAACAAAGTTAGGTTTCTTTGTGATGGCTGATGTGTTTGCTCATAGAAAACTAGCAATAGCATTTAGATAAAGAACAGTCCATGTAAATAGTTTCATCTGCTGTATTTCCCCCCTGCATCAACAATCATAGGGTCAATATCATACATTGGCACAGATGAGTCTTTCATTAAGGCACTATCATGAGAATGCTTATTCCCTTGCTGCCATTCTCTATTATAGATAGGGTCTGGATCAGTGTTCATACCTGAGCCTCTCCTGCTATCATTATTCCTCTCTGTATAGCCTGGCCAATATGTAATCCAATTCTGATGTCCAGCCTTCCAATCTTGATCCCTGGACACTGGATCTTCTCTCACATACCTTCTGGCCTTGGTCTGAAAGTCCCTTCCACATGCAGTCTTCTCTCTTCCAGGTAGCCACTGGTGATTCCTATCTCTGCCACTCCATTCCTCTGGCTGAATCCAGTCCAATGGACTCTGCTGGCCTTTGGAATACCTCCCAGTATGAGTACTGCCTTGGAATCTCCCAGACCTTCCAATGGCCTTTCTTCTCTTCCTTCCAGAGAGTTTCCTTCTCTCTCTATCTGCTTGGCTTGGCTTCTGTTTCTCCAGGTGATACTGGTGCTTGTAGCCGTTGCTGAAGCTCTCCCCTCTGTATCTCTTCCTGAAGCTGTTCTTGAAACTGTTGCTGAAACTGTTTCCTGAAGAATAATCTCTATTCTTATTCTTTCCTAATGTGTGCTGCTCCCTAACACAGCGCAGCTGTGTTGAATCAAGCCCTGCCCTTTGAGATGAGTGCTTAGGGATTACCTCATAGCTCTCTTGATTGCACACACATTCTCTCACTTCAGCCCCTCTCATGGCTGCTGGAAAGCTGGTGCATTCTGGGACTGGTAGTCTTTTATGTGAAAACTCTGTTTTCTCAATTCTACCAGAACTGACAGGTTGCTTGTTCAGAGTCACATCATCTTTTCTATAGCTCCTACCTGAGCTATGATAAGCTTCCTTATCACAAGGCTCATGGGGGGGCTTGGATTGGAAATGGGCTGAGTGGAAGGGAGCTAGGATTTGACATGGGCTGATGGTGGGGCTAGGAAAGGACTAGAAATGGGCTGATGGGAGGCTGGGATTGGAAATGAGCTGATGGAGGGACTTGGATAGGACTGGAAATGGATGGGAGGCTAGGACTGGAAATGGGCTGATGCAGGGACTAAAAGGGAGCAGATGCTGGGTGAGGCTGGAACTAGAAGGAAGCTGATGTTGGGGGAGGATTAGAATGTGATGGGGCTGGGAGAGTGAAATGGAGAGGGGAAAAATATTTTGTGTGGGAGGGAAGAAAAATCTACAATTGGCCGGGTATTGGGAGAGTAAGTGGGGATTGAGGATGGAGGGGTAAAATTTGAGTGGATGAAATAGGAATGAGGAAAGAGCAAAAGGAGAAAGATTAGTATGTTAAAGCAGATATAGAGAGAGAATGGAAAAAAACTAGAAGAGAGAAGAAAGGACAAATGGACAGCAAATGATGGAGAGTTAGCAGAAGACCCGAAGAAACCAGAGAAAGTGGCTGGAGCAATTGCAACTGAAAAAAAAATGCGCAAAAGGTACAAAGATATCTCTTTATTTTGAATTTATTAACTGGAATATATCGGCTCTGGGAAATGTGCATCATTAACGTCTGCGCTTTGTTTAGTACAAGAAGAAATTAATTTATAGTTTTATTTCTACAGTGTTGTACATTCCAAGTTTGGCTTTTGGGGTTCCTAGTTTAATTATTGTCTTCCTGTTTCTGAATTGTGATTCCTTGTTTGGTGATGGTCTATGTTCTGCATGTGTAACTGAGCTGAGGTATTCTGTTATGTAATTCCTATTTGACATTGCCACCTGTTCTCTTTCCCCAGTAGGTCATGTATTGTTATTCTCTGAAATGTATTGGTTTAATATTTCCAATGTTGCCTTTTGATAGGTGAGGTCTGGTGCTTTGTGAGTCCTGGTAGTGCTGTTACGATACGGCAGGTTTGCTATGGGTTCTAAATGGGCAGTGTTTGTAGTAGTTCCTAATGTGCCTGGCGGTTGGCATTGGATTATAGTAATGTGGAAATCTTTTAGTCTTTCTTTATCCATACATTCATTAAGAGGCATGTTTACTAAAAGTTAGTGTATGGTAACATTATGCAAATATTTATGCAAATGAGGCCCCTTATGCAAATGAGACCCCGCACCGAGTCTCTGCACATGGCCCTGCACCCCCCTTGGGCCGCGCCTGGGGCTAAGACTGGAAATGGGCTGATGGGTGGGCTGGAATAGGACTGGAAATGGCTGATGGGGGGCTAGGATTGGAAATGAGCTGATGCGGGGGGATGGGAGAATGGGACAAGAAGGGAGCAGATGCCGGGTGGGGCTGGAACTAGAAGGGAGCTGATGTTGGGGGGAGGACTAATAGGGGATGGGGCTGGGGGAGTGAGGATGGAGAGGGGAAAAGATATTTTGTGTGGGAGGGAAGAAAAATCTACAATTGGCTGGGTTTTGGGAGAGTAAGTGGGGATTGAGGATGGAAGGGTGAAATTTGAGTGGATGAAAAAGTAATAAAGAAAGAAATGGAGGAAAGAGCAAAAGGGGAAGATCAGTATGCTAAAGGAAATGTAGAGAAAGAATGGGGAAAAATAGAATAAAGAACAAATGGACAGCAGACAATGGAGAGTTAGCTGAAGACACGAAGAAACCAGAAGAAAGTGAATGGAGCAATTCCAACTGAAAAATAAAATGCCCAAACAACAAAAAGTAGAAAAATACTCTTTTATTTTGAATTTATTAACTGGAATATGTCAGGTCTGGGAAATGTGCATTGCTAACGTCTTTGTGTTTTTGTTTAGTACAAGAGGAAATTAATTTGTAGTTTTATTTCTCCAGTGTTGTTGTACAATCCAAGTTTGGCGTTTGAGGTTCCCACTTTAATTATTATCTTTCTATTTCTTTGGTCTTTGTTTGGTGATGGTCTATGTTCTGCATGTGTAACCAAGCTGAGGTATCCTGTTTATGCAGTTTCTATTTGACAGTGCCACTAGTTCTCTTTCCCCAATACATCTCAGAGAATACCAATACATCTCCTACTGGGGAAAGAGAACAAGTGGGACTGTCAAATAGAAACAACATGAACAGAATACTGCAGCTCGGTTACACATGCACAACATAGACCGTCACCAAACATAAAACAAGGGATCATAATTTAGAAATATGAAAACAATAATTAAACTGGGAACCACAAAAGCCAAACTTGGAATGTACATCCCACTAGAGGACAGCAACCTTAGGCCGGAAGGACTGGGGTTTCTAGTCCCACAGGTGCTCCTTGTGGTCTTGAGCAAGCCACTTAACCCTCCATTTCCCATGTTCCCTGTAAAATAGTTATCTCCAAGTTATAATGCCCTGTTCAATGTAATTTCAGTTTGTTCAATGTAAACCGCCTTAATATTTATTTTATTTTTATTTATTTAATATCATGAAAGGCAGTATATAAGAAATGTTAAATAAATAAAATAAATAAATACAGCAACACTGGAGAAATAAAACTATAAATTAATTTCCTCTTGTACTAAGCAAAATGCAAAATGTTAGCGATCCACATTTCCCAGAACTGACATATTTCAGTTAATAAATTCAAAATAAGAGGGGGGGGTTCTACCTTTTGTCTTTTGGGCATTTTATTTTTCAGTTGCAATTGCTCCACTTGCTTTCTTCGTGTCTTCTGCGAACTCTCCATTGTCTGCTCTCCATTTGTCCTTTTTTCTCCTAGTTTTTTCCATCCCACTTACTCTCCCAATACTCAGCCAATCATTATTCTTCCCTCCCACACAATATCTATTCTCTTCTCCATCCTCACAGCCCCAGCTTCGCCAGTCGCAGCCCCACCCTCTTCTGCTCTTCCTCTGGCATCAACCCCCTTCTAGTTCCAGCCCCTTCCAGCATCTGAAGAAAAGTTTTACGCCGGATCTGAGTGATATGAGCAATATCACGAAATATCATCAATGGCTGGCCACAAAAAGGAGAAGCCTTCTTTAGGACATACAGTTTCATAATACCACTCTTAACCGCTCTGAGAAAAAAGAAACTAATAAAGTACCTCTTTGGGATACATTACCCAAAGAAGTCTCCAAAAATTGAGTTAATCCTAAATCATCAGGATTAATCAGCTCATCTGCATCTCCCACAGATGCTACTTGAGCAACACTCTGATGTATATAATAAATAGAGGAGATAGCAGACTCTAAAAAATCTGAGTACAACAAAATATCCTTTACATTTTAAATAGCTCCATGGGAGAAAGCAGACGAACCACAGGAAAATTAAGAATCCTAAGGTTCTTGGCTCTTGCAGCATTTTCCAACATTTCCAATTTATTACACAGCAACATGTTAGCTTTAGATGGAGAACTACCCAAATGTTGTAAGCTGACAACATTGGCCTCCAACTGAGAGGCCTTCCCAGCACAATCAGCAAGCAAGGTCTCATGTTGGCGCAAAGTGTCAGCAGTATCTCAGGAAAAATCACATAACTGCCCCAGCATGCCCTGCAATACCCCCTCCATCCTGTTGATTGCAGACCAAACATCATGGAGCGAAACTTCCCTGGACCCAATGCCTTCAAGTGGTAACTTTGAAGAATTAACAGAAAAAGAAACTAGCACTGGGAACTTAAGCCCAGAGTCTACAACCGTCTCTATTCCAGCAGTCACAACCAACGGTAAGGGAGTAGAAGCAGATGGGGCTATACCTGGAAAGCCCCAATCCTGCTGGAGACATACTGAGAATTTGGCTGGTGAAGAGGGGTTCTTAACCCAAAAATCAGCGAGGAATCCGAAGAGGAGACACTCACACCTGTCTGCAGGGGCAAAGAGTTACGTTTCCCAGTACTTACAACATGATGGCCCATCGGGCCTTTCACTACCATCAGCTCTTCCTTAGGGCCCTTCACCTTAGCTTTCCTCTTTCCCATTGCAAAAAATACTAACGGGGAGAGAAAATCCCACCTTCCGGCATCTTTGGCGCTCCAAAGGGGCTCACAAGGGGCAAACTAGCCCCTTAAAACACGCCCCTTTGTACACGAACCCGCTTCTGCTACCCGTGGAGCAAGCATGCTCTTTATCCCCCTGCCCTTAGAGGAAGGAGGAGCTGTAGTCAAAACAGCTGATGAAAAAGCAAGCCTCCGGTGCTGGAATCACTCTCTCAGGTCTCCGCACAGACTAGTTTCTATAGTCTAACTTGCATCCTCCTATGGGTATCGTCAACTTACATTGTACTTCTGCCTCATAACAGTACTGTCTGTGGCCACAGCTACTTAAAAGCTGCACATTCTGAAGGGGTGTGTGGTCATTTGCGGGTATATTATGGAAACAAGCAGGGTCACAGACATACATATTTTCGGAATATGATGAGCGCAGGGATGTGCAATGCTGTTGTCGGTGTATACCCGTCTTTGTACAACATAGCACTGTGTGAGGGCGATTCTGTGCACGCGTCTGCGTCTATCCCCGCGCGATGCAGAATCCATTTCTATTTCTGCACATTTCTACTTGGATGGGTCCGCTGCCCGGACATGCATGTTTTCGGAATTGGCCTCATAGAGTACATACAAACAGTCACTCCTGTTTCACAGCATGTCTAAACTAGTACAAGAGCACTTCTGCGCTACTGGGGATTATGGTAGGAACCTATTTTATAAAGGAATATAGGTGCCCATGTTGCTTTATAGCCCTTAAGAGTGAACTGCAAAACGCTAAGGGGCCCTTTTTACTAAAGGTTAATGCACATTAATGAAGTAAATTCATGTTAAGCGCCATTGCATCCATAGAAACAAAAGGGCTGTGGGCTCCTAATGTGCATTAACTTCATTAACACGTGCTAAACTCTTTGGTAAAAAGGCCCTTAAGTTACTGAGTTCTCTGGACCATTTTATATAGACAGGGTTCAATATTCAGCTGCAGTGGACAGCCTTATTTTTAAATGCCTGCCACCAGATATCCAGCACCGGTAACAGGATAATGGCCAGCGTTGACTAGTGCCGCTATCTGAGTAGGGACAGTACTGGGCCCACTATCCAGATAGCTAGCCATTTATAGGAAGGACATTCTTTTTCTGGCTTTTTATGCGGATAGTTATCCGATCAGCGGCCTGAGTATCTGAGCTCCCCCCAGCTCCGCCCACAGACTGCCCCGGCATATCCAGACAGTGCTGAGGCAGTCAGGGAAAATAGTCACCTGCACTATATAGATAATGGATCTGAATATTTTGCTGGCCAGCACTTATCCAGCTAACCAGATACATGCTTTTCAATATTGGCCTCTGACTATTTAACACCAAGATAAAATTCCTCAGTGGTATAATTTTTTTTCAGAAATGTTAAAAACTAGCATTTTGGCAAGTTGGCTGTATTCTGATCCCAAAACATGCAACTGGAATTATCTTCAGATAATAAACCTTTGAAACTCACAGCTGATTCTTATTCTAGAGAAACCCAATTCAGGTTAATAAATAGAGTTTATTTGGACTGAACAAAGGGATTCAGACTCATGTTTTGATTCTAACCTGTGTCTAACATGTAACCCTAGCACTGGTGTATGACCACATTCTTTACAATTCTGTTCTTCGTCCTACTGTTTTTGGCATGATGTGTTCAACAGAATTAAATTTGTCATTGGAAAACAAATTTCTTTAGATGGAAAACATATATCGTTGAGTGCTATGGACACCCTAGCTGGTTTTACAGAGACAGAAAGGTTTGTTTATTCCACTGATATTGGAGAAGGCTATTGTGTTTGGATGGGAGAACTTTTATTCCAATTATTACACATCTTTTTAACATCTTTGATAGCAATATTGCAGAAGGACTGTTGGGTAAGATTTGCCTGTTTGTGGATGATACCAAAATCTGCAACAGAGTAGACACCCAGGAAGGTGTAGATAACATGAGGAGGGATCTAGCTAAGCTTGAAGAATAGTCTAGAATTTGGCAGCTGAGATTTACTGCTAAAAAATGCAGGGTCATGCATTTGGGCTGTAAAACTCCAAGGGAGTGGTACAGTGTAGGGGGTGAAGTTCTTCTGACCACAAAAGAAAAGCAGGATTTGGGCATGATAGTAGCTAAATAGGTAGAAAAGGTGATGGTGAAAGCCAGAAGGATGCTTGGTACATGGGGAGAGTAATGGCCAGCAGAAAAGGGGATAAAAGTGCCTCAGTATTAGTCTCTGGTGCGACCTCATTTGGAGTATTGTGTGCAGTTCTGGAGACCGCACCTTCAAAGGGATATAAATAGGTCTTCATTGTAAAGCATATAAGGGCAAACCTTGTTTCTCTCCACACTCCTTACCATCAACTCCGTTCATTACATGCCAATCGTCTGCCTCTTCCTTCCCCTTCACAAGCCCATCTAGAACAGACACGTCACGCTGCATTCTTTTTCTCGGACCTTCACTCTGGAATGCCTTGCCATCTTCCCTCCGGTTGGAATCCTCATATCAAAATTTCAAAAACTCATTGAAAACATATTTGTTCCAACCGGCTTTTGACCTCCCTTCCAGTAGTTCTGTTTAGCTATTGCTTCTCTATCTGCTTCTAAGTGATCCTACTGGTCAATCTTTCCTTTCATTTTATAATGGAGTTCCTTTCTTCCTACGGCGCTAGCATATTTTATTGTAAACCGCTCTCATGTTCCGACAAGGGCGATATATAAAGTGTTAAATAAAGATAAAGATCTTAATATGTATACTTTAATGGAAAGGTGGAATACAGGAGATATGATAGAGATGTTTAAATACCTCCATGGCATAAATGCACAGGAGCAGAGTCTCTTTCGATTGAAAGCAAGCTCTGCTACGAGGGGACATAGGATGAGGGTGAAAGGGGATAGACTCAGGAGTAGTATGCAGAAATATTTCTTTACGGAAAGAGTGGTAGATGCATCGAATAGTCTCCCAGTGGAGGTGGTAGAGATAAGGACAGTATCTAAATTCAAAAAAGCATGGGGCAAACACAGAGGATCTCCAGAGGTAAAAAGGAGACTATTGTAGTTGATATGGAAGGGCAGACTAGATAGGCCATGTGATCCTTTTCTGCCGTCATGTTTCTATGTTTCTATTCCACAATGGGAACAACTAAAATTAAACCATCTAGGGGTCCTCCCTGAAGCAGATTAACTATCCTGTAGGAGAAGTTTACTGATTATTTATCAAAAGAAACTCTAGATTCTAAGTCTGTTTTCCTTGTGACTCTTAAGTATGAGATAGTCTTTACCTGCATGTGAGTTCTGGTTTTGAATGCATGTTAAAGGATATGGCACCAGATGAAGTGAAGGAACCACCCAGTGGAGAAGCAGGAGTCTGTCACAGCTCCCCATTGACCTCATGCATTGTCAGCGCAACATCACGCTGTTGCCAGGATTGAAGGGGAGAAGTTGGGCTGGATGGATACTGGAGGAGGTTAGGATACAGAGAGCAGGAAGAGGTAAGAAGCAATAGGCAGATGCTGGGGAAGGGAAGGAGTGGGTTGAGAAAAGCAGTAGCTGCTGGGGGGAAGGAAGGAGGGAAGGAGAGGGCGAAGTAGGGGCAGATGTTGGGGGAAGGAAGGGAAGAGGCAGTGGACAGATTCCACGGGACAGGCAGTGGGCATGGGTGTTGAGCAAAGAAGCATGAGAAATGTTTATTTACATTTCTAGGCCACATATGTCAGCATCTCCTCTGCTGGGAAAGGAGGCAGGAGGGCAGATGCCAGCGAAAAGGGAAATGGAGGGCTGGTGGTGGCCAAGGACAAAAGGAAACAAGTTATGTACACAGCGGTGGTACTGGGCTGGGCAGAGGATAAGGCGAGGGAGAGAGAGATGCTGGGCAAGGGGTGGGGGAGAGAGAGGAAGGGAGTATGCTGCTAGGTGGACAGAGACAGAGAAGGAATGTGAAAGGAGGAAGTGCTGTATCAGAGCCACCACCAGTGATAGGAGGCATTGCTGCTGCAGCTGGTAGCCAAGTCAGGTAGGTGGGGGACATGAAGGCTAGCTTTGGACATCCAATATGTTTGCACTGACCATGCCAACTATATGCAGATGTGCTTAATGCATATACCTTCTGGATATTCAGAAAACCAATCTGGTTGTGGGGTTACCAGTATAGTTTTGGGAAGCCCTAACATAGAGTTTTTCTTTCGATCTTATGCCTGTTCTATTGGATATAACTACTGGATTTGTCCTGTCTGAAGGTAAGGCAGTGACTCATCAGATATAGGCCTGGGGTTCTACTTAAAAATGATTCATATTTAAGGCAACAGCTGGTTAAATTAGTTTTCCATGTATTCAACACAGAAGTCTCTTGCTAATACTGTTTCCACTGAGATGTGATGTTCTGAAGTATCTATTTAAATTCATCACAGATGCGTATAGCAGGCAGATTTCTCTGAGGAGTGATCGTAGGCACTGTTTCTTGTTTAAAGATGGTACAAAGACTGGTGAGGTTAATCTGAGAGTGAATCCCATCGTCTGTTACAGTGGAGTGTGTCTAGCAGCTGTGTTTCCTATGTTTAACGGTGGTACAGTAGCAAGCTCAGTTAGTTAGAGAAGTATTTATCCATAAATTATTCCCACCGGTCATATATTTCTTCTCCTGGATTGATTCTCAGGTCTGTGATGCGTCTAAATCACCAGCACTGACAGAGGGAGGTCTTTAAAACAGAATTTATTTCAGAGAATGGAGTTGAGAGGTCACGGCTCAGAGCCACCTATAAATTAGCTCCCTTTAATCACTATGGAGATATGGCAGGATATAAGGAAAAGGTTACCACATGATGTTTGCTAGCAGTGACTGCTATGTGAAATATTGTACGTATGTATCATTAACAAGACACTAACTGGTTCCGGGTCACAGGCACAGGCTGAACACTTCTGAGTTTTACTGTAGCTCGTCTGTGGAATTGTAATTCTAGTGGCTGATATTCAAAGGGGTTTATTTGGTTAGCACAACCTGCTAACCGGATAAACCCCACTGAGGGATATTTGGTGGCATAACCCGGCAGTGACACTGAATATCCCCTCTAACTACCGTGGTAATGTCTGTACAGTGACGGGGCAGTCCATGGGATGGGAAGGGGAGACAAGGGCAAGCACAACGAATATCTGGTTAGTAGCAATTTTCACATTAATGGCTGAAAGTGAAGACAATCTGGAATATTTGCTTCTCAAGATCAAGGGGCATAGTCTTAAAATGGGCCCGCACCTTAACGTGAAGAAGACGAAGATCCTGACAACTGACAAAATCAATAAGTTCATCATTGATGGAGAAGAAATAGAAATAGTGGACAACTTTAACTTGCTTGGATCAATAAAGAAAGGATAAGCAGTCAAGAACTCAGATGATGCATTGTTATTGGCAGTATGGCTATGAAGGACCAGACAAGATTATCCAGAGCAGAGATGTCTTTCTCCATATAAAGATTCAACTTGTCCATGCCATGGTATTTTCAATAACGTCACATGGATGTGAAAGTTGGACAGTAAAAAAGGATGGACAGGAAGAAAATTATGGTGCTGGCGATGAATACTGTGTATACCATGGACTTGCCTGAAGAACAAACTGGTCGGTACTAGATGAGATCAAATCTAAGTTTTCTTTAGAAGCTCAGATGACAAGACTCAACTTTCCTGCTTTGGACACATCATTAAAGCAAGAGATCATTAGAGAAAGACACCATGCTTGGCAAGGTTGAAAGTCAACATAAAAAAGGAAGGCCAGCAAGGAGGTGGATTGTTACAATAGCAGCAGCTATGGATGCCACTCTGTCAATAATTAGCCACCTGACTAAAGATCAAACATAGTTTAGGACAACTATCCAGAGGGTCGCTATAAGTCAGCACTGACTCAACAGCACTTAACAATAACACCTGGATAAGTGTCTGCATAAAGTTAGGCCACATGCAAGGCTGTTCTATCTTTATGCAGTGTCACTATCTGGCGAAAATATACTTAAGAGCTGTCTGGTGCAGAGTTGCCTTACTGTTGCAAGAATAAACCATTACTGATGGAATAGGAAGTGGTGATGTATGGATGAAGAGACAACTCTGGAGCAGAAAGCACAGCAAAAATATCCAAGAACAATGGAACCCCAAACATATTTGTGTTGGCTATATTTTTTTAAGATTCCCCACTTTCTAGATCTCATAAAATTCTGTTTAAGTGCTTCTGCTTGTTACAGTTATCAACCTGTGAGCTTCACAATTTCCCTTCATATTCAAGGATGCAGGCACAAGAACCCAAGATGTTGTCGTTTCAGCATCTCTGTTTCCCCCTATCCCTCTTCATCTTCCTCCTCTAACATTTTGTTTGTATTGTTATGTTGGTTTTTTTCACATTTTGCATGGCTATTACATTAATAGAAATCTTTCTGGATGAGATGCTTTTCGCAGGTGACAGAAGTCTCTTGAGAACAAACAAAAGGAGGATGTTCTCATTCTCTCTACAAGTCACGGACCAACTTGCAGACCTTGAGGAAATCACATTTAGGAAGAGGAAATAGCTAATTGTGGAAGAAAAAAAAACAACTGCAAAATGATGTTTCCGTCCCATCCTGGAAAGACGACTCTTGGCATGTTTAGTTGCTGTTTACAGTGGTGTTTTGTTTGGCTCCTGGCTTTGTTTTTAGAAGAGTGCCGAGGAAAGCTGGAGGGGGAATGTGGAGGCAGGTTCAAGCCTTCCGTGCATTGGGATAAGTCAGGGTCTGGATATGACTCAGAGCTGAGTTATAAGTGGCATTCCTTGGCACTGAGGTTTGCATTCCGCTCTTCTCCTTTTCAAGGATTCACCTGCACATCACGTGCTACACTTTCCACTTCCTTCCGTGCAAAATTCTGCCAGAAAGCTTCTCAAGGATCCCACAGAATTTCTGCAGCAGTGCCCGTTGGTTCTGAGTAGGATGGATCCTCGTTTGATATCAACATATTAACCACATTTCATTTCTGTCCCTTGGAAAAAACTGTTCTAGTCCACTGCAGGCTGGGGCCCTCCTTTCTCTTCATCGTAACTCATAAGAGCTTTGATCCATTGACAATTCTGCTTTGGCTACACTAAACATCTCCCCATATATTTTTCCTTTACTAAAAATATTTGAAATATACCCATATTAATGCTATATAGAGAAGCAAGTTCATTGGATTGAAACCGAGCAAACTGTAGATGCCTTTGAATATCGTCCTCTAAGTGCAGTAATGTTTATTGTGGAGTTAGTGTAGGCAAAGTGGTTAGCATGGGATTGCGGTAACTGGTACCATGCTCTACAAACAGCTGATGTGCTATAATTCCCACAGAATGGGCATTGAGTTTGCATTGCGGATAGTAGGTGATAATTACTTTTGCAGTTAGCACTAGTACACGTAACACTGCCTCAACTGTTATTGCGACTGTAACGTTAGTGTGAGAAGGCACTTTTCCATGCGATAATGGCAGATGGACATGCGGTTAGCACAGGGCTGTTCCACTTACCACCCATTAGTTTTTGCTCCAAACACTTGCAACACTTTATCACACTTTACTAAACGGGCCTCTAATCATCAATGACAGCACACATGACCTCTGCAAGTCTCATCAGCATACCCAAGGACTCTAGGATGTTGTTCAGCCTGAAGGAAGAGAGTGAAAATGGATTTGTAAACATATGATAGTGCACAAACAAAGTTACATTCTTTTTGGTGCTTTAGTTTAAAAGGGGGAATATTTTCTTTAGTGCGGTAGGTTTAAAACTCTGCTTTAGTATCTTTCTCAGCTCTTTGAAGCCACTGACACCTCATTAGGAGTTACTGGGCCTGATTAGCCTGTGAAGGAACTGAGAGCAGCTGAGGCCTGCATTAAAGGCTTCAGAGCCCTGCACTGTTGAGGCATTCCTAACAGGGGCTATACATTTCAAGCAAAGGTAAGAGTTTGTAGCTTTTTAAATTACAGCTCTCTGCCTGGGAGCAAGGGTTTTAGTACATTTTTAAAACAAACTTCCATTCTTTTTGATTCTGTAGTTTAAAAGGGGAAATATTTTCTTTAGTGGGGTAGGTTTAAAGCTCTGCTTTAGTATCTTTCTCAGCTCTTTGAAGCTACTGACACCTCATCAGGTGTTAGTTCCCTCCCTACCCCCCAACTCCCACCCACCCCTAGTGCTTTATAGGGCACACCAGCAATTAACTGCACACAGGGACTTGGAGCAGCACATTTTGAACACATTTAAAGAGATTTAACTGCTTTTTCTCTGAAAGGACAGCTGATACTTTGGTAGGTCTCTCTCTTTTGCTTTAACAGATACCTAAGCTCCACCAACTGAACAATGGCTGGGAAAAATTGTATCACCAAAGATGTTTCCCCCGTTACAGCTTCTGCATCTGTCCAGACATAGATGCCAATGCCACTTGAAAGACCAGTTCCATGTGCAGGGTGCCTGCAGGCAAAAGCTCTCAGGAAACAAGTTGAGGAACTCAGAGAGGAGGTGGTGAGGCTGAGGAACATTCAAGAGAATGAGAAGTACATTGATGAGATGCTTCATGCAACATCCAAGCTCTCCAGCAGAGGAGAAGATGGGAGCCTACAGAATGACAAAGATTGGACACAAGTCACCAGGGCTTGCAGAATCACCAATCCAACTTCTCCAGCCCTTGAATTAAAGAACCATTTTGCAGCCCTGGAAGTGGAGGAGAAGAAAGCATCCCTTAAAAGGGAAGAACCAGAGCTCGAGCATCCCAAACTTGCAGAATCAGTTATCACAAGAAAGCAAAGGGTAGTGGTGGTTGGTGACTCTCTTCTGAGGGGTACTGTGGCATCCATCTGCCGACCAGACGATGTCCAGAGAGGTATCCTGTCTGCCAGGTGCCAAAACCCGATATGTTATGGAGAGTTTGCCGAGACTCATGAAGTCCACTGGCTATTACCCAATGTTGCTAATCCATGTCGGCACAAATGATACTGCCAGGTAACCCTCTGAGCGTATCAAAAGTGACTTCATAGCTCTGGGACAGATGGTGAAGCAGATAGGGGCGCAGGTGGTGTTCTCTTCAATCCTTCCTGTTGAGGGTAAAGGCCAAGGCAGAGAAGCTCGCATCCTGGAGATGAATGCATGACTGCGTGGATGGTGTCATCGAGAGCGTTTAGGTTTCCTGGACCATGGGATGCTGTTACAAAGGTTGCAGAGTAGAGATGGTGTCCATCTGTCCAAGAAAGGTCGACATGTCTTCAGTAGCAGACTGGCTAATCTACTGAAGAGGGCTTTAAACTAGATTTGTTGGTGATGGGTGAAGAAAGCATCCAGATAAGTGAAATATTAAATACCTTTATGGAAATGGGTAAAAGGAACAACATATGGAAAGCAGTGTGTATAAATGCCCATAGCATGGGAAATAAGATCCCAGATGTTGAAGCTTTAATGGAAGAGGCTGACTTGGATTTAGTGGCAGTTACAGAAATATGTTTCACAGAAAACCATGACTGGGATGTAACTATGCCAGGCTATACTTTATTGAGAAAGGACAGGGGAGGAGAATTGGCACTATATGTAAAAAATAATATTAAAGCTTTGGAACTACAGAGCTTAAAAGGGAGAGAAGAGACACTGTGGGTTAAACTAGAAAGAGGGAAAGAGAAATCTATTTGCATTGGTGTGATATACAGACCTCCCTCACAGGAGGTAGAGGTGGACGGAGAGTTAATTGAAGACATACGCAGCATTGCTAGGAAAGGGGAAGTGCTACTGATAGGGGATTTCAATATGCCAGATGTTGATTGGCACATTCCTGCTGCAGTATCATCTAGAAGTAAGGACTCTCTTCAGCGAGAACTATTCAGGTAACTGGTAACAGAACCCACACGTGAAGGGGCCATACTGTACATGGTACTTATCAATGGTGAAAGTGTTTCTAATGTTATAGTAGGAGATCATTTTTCATTCAGTGATCACCAGATGGTGTGGTACAGAATTAGGACTAGGGCTGTTAAGATCCATTCAAAAGCAAGGGCCTTAGACTTTAGGAAAACTAACTTTGCCAAGAAGGGCCAATACCTTGGGGAATCAGCGGGATGGGAACAACTGGGGGATGTAGAAAAACCGTGGACAAAACTGAAAGGAGATATTTTAAGGACAACCAACCTTTTTGTTAAAATGGTAAATAAAGGAAAAGGAGACCTCTATGGTTTTCAAAAGAAGTAGCTGAAATGTGAAGAAAAAAAGAGAGGCCTTCATAAAATACAAGAGATCACAGAGAGAGGAAGACAGGCATCTATATTTGGAAAAACTTAGAGAAGCTAGCAAAGTAGTCAGGAAAGCAAATATTCAAAAAGAGGAGGAAATAGCCAATGCAGTTAAATTGGGGGGGGGGGGGAGGGGGGATAATACTTTTTTCAGATATGTTAGTGAGAAGAGGAAGGGCAAAAGTGGTATTGTCAGACTCAAGGGTGAAGGGGAGGAATATGTAGAAGCTGATGAGGATGAAGAGGAATTGCTTAACAAATATTTCTGTTCTGTGTTCACAGATGAAGAACCAGGAGCAGGACCTCAGAAAACACCCACAAACAGGAACAGAAGTAAGGGGCATCATGAACAATTTTCAGAAGACTGTGTTAGTGAGAAAGTAGCTAATGTAGACAAAGCGATGGGACCGGATGGGATACACCCTAGAATACTGAAGGAACTTGGGGATGTTCTAGCAGCTCCACTGACTTACCTTTTCAATGTCTCATTGGAGTCGGGAGTGGTGCCAAATGACTGGAAAGAAGCACATGTGGTCCCTTTACACAAAAGCGGAAGTAAGGATGTTGTTGAAAACTACAAGCTGGTTAGTTTAACTTCGGTGGTGAGTAAATTATTGGAAGCGCTTCTGAAAGAGAAAATAGTGAGGTTTCTGGAGTCCAGCGGATTACAGGATCAGAGGCAGCATGGACTCACCAGAGGCAGGTCTTGTCAGACAAATCTGATTGATTTCTTTGACTGGGTGTCCAGGGAGTTGGAACGAGGGAGAGCCCTAGATGTGGTGTATTTAGATTTCAGTAAAGCCTTTGACACTGTTCCTCACAGGCCACTTATAAACAAACTGAGCACCCTAGGGATGGACCCTATAGTTACTGCTTGGGTTAGAAATTGAGTGGGAGGCAACAAAGGGTACAGTTAAAAGGAGTTCACTCTGAGGAGAAGGAGGTTACCAGTGGTGTTCCCCAGGGATCTGTCCTTGGTCCGATTCTTTTTAACATTTTTGTTAGTGATATAGTGGAAGGGCTGTTGGGTAAGGTTTGCCTCTTTGCGGATGATACTAAAATCTGCAATAGAGTAGACACCCAGGAAGGTATAGATAACATGAGGAGGGATCTAGCTAAGCTTGAAGAATAGTCTAGAATTTGGCAGCTGAGATTTAATGTTAAAAAATGCAAGGTCATGCATTTGGACTGCAGCAATCCAAGGAAGCAATATAGTATAGGGGGTGAAGTACTTTTGTCCACTAAAGAAGAGCGGGACCTAGGCGTGATTGTGTCTGATGATCTTAAAGTAGCTAGACAGGTAGAAAGGGTGACGGCAAAAGCTAGAAGGATGCTTTGGTGCATAGGGAGAGGAATGGCCAGCAGAAGAAAGGAGATGATAGTCCCTCTGTATAAGTCTTTGGTGCGACATCATTTGGAGTATTGTGTGCAATTTTGCAGACTGCACCTTCAAAAGGATATAAACAGGCTGGAGTCCATACAGAAGGTGGCTACTAAAATGGTTAGTGGTCTTCATTATAAAGCATATGAGGACAGATGTAAGGATCTTAATATGTACACCTTAGAGGAAAGGCGGAATAGAGGTGATATGACTGAGATGTTTAAATATCTCCATGGCATAAATGCACAGGAGGAGAGCCTCTTTTGATTGAAAGCAAGCTCTGCTACAAGGGAACATGGGATGAGGGTGAAAGGGGGTAGATTCAGGAGTGATATGGGGAAATATTTCTTTACGAAAAGAGTGGTGGATCCGTGGAATAGTCTTCCAGTGGATGTGGTAGAGGTGAGGACAGTAACTGAATTCAAAAAAGTATGGGACAAACACAGATCTCTAAAGGAAATAAGGGGACTTTTGTAGTGCTTGTTATGGAAGGACAGAGTGGAGGAGTAGCCTAGTGGTTAGTACACTGGCTTGGTAACCAAGCAACCAGGGTTCAATTCCCACTAGCACTCCTTGTGGTCTTGGGCAAGTCACTTAACCCTCCACTGCCTCAGAAGAAAGGCCTGGCAATCTACTTCCGGTGACACTGCCAAGAAAACCCAGGAGCTTCTGGGTCACCAGGAGTCAGGACTGACTCAAAGGCACACATTGCAATTGCAATGGAAGGACAGACTAGATAGGCCATGTGGTCCTTTTCTGCCAGGAATTGCCGATGTTGATGATGAATGAGACCGCAGGTTTAAACGTCATAGTTATTCTGGAGTACCGCGATTCTTATATTAATGGTGTGCATCCACATGCATAGCCTGGAAAATACTATTACAGACTCATTATTGTATATATACTATCTGATACCTAGTGAGATTCCTTAGAAGCAGCTGTTCTTGCATTGCCCCTGCTAAGTCAGTTGTCCCCAACCTGACCATCACCTCTACTCCTAAGATTTGCCCTGTCATGACCACCCGGCCCCAGCCCCAGCGCAAAGACAAATCCAGCATTCTGTAAGTTCCTTGTTCCCTGGGCTCACCTGCTCTATCCCTATCAAACTTCTATCCTGTCCATACAATCTTTCTCTCCGTCTCATACCCTGTCTCCACCAGTCTCTCTTTCTGTCAGCCATGTATTTACCCCACCAGTTTTTCTCTCTCCAGCCTCCACCCTCTCTTCAGGCTTAAATACTTCCCACTTCTCTCTCATCCCAGGCTCTGCATCTCCATCTCCCTCATGTTGTCTCCCCAGTTCTCTATCCCCATGTCTCACTCTCTGCCTCCCCTCCCCAGGCACTGCTTATCTGTCCTGTTCAAGAAGTGCTGTCCCCCAGTACAAGCTGATAGTGGCAAGCTTTTGGGACACCCCTCCTACTTTTTCTGCTATTAGTCTCTCTTTCTCATCATTTCACCACATCAAAACAAGTGGAGTCCCCACTGTCTGCACAATAGAAGCTGTCAGGAGAGGGCTTCAGAGGGACGCTCATCCCATAGTTCTAGCTGGGATCCCCCTCTTGCAGCATTACCCAGGTCTACGGTGTTGTCAAAGCACTAGGACCCCACTGCACTTGTGATGCCCAGTAAATCTGCTTGAGGATGATCCTTGGACACCCATCACTTCCTCTGCTGGCAATCTCTCCTTTACACCTTATCAGTAGGCAATGACCAGGGTAGGGACGCACATGTTCACCTCAGCCATGGTGTATTATATTGATTCCTAATTGAACTTTGCTGTAACCCATATACCAGTATTATGAACTCTATGTAAGTGAACAGCTGCCATAAAATTCACTGGCAATCATTTATCAACCAGGTGCCCTTCTATAGGCAACCTATTTAGAAGTCATCACCCCATAGACTGAGTGCAAAGTCTAGTGAAATCTTTACTGTAACTAGGTCCCTGATGAAATCTCTTAGATTCCTGCATAGCTCCTCTACAAACGCATGCAGGGAATGTAGCTTTAGCGCCAGTTTCTGAAAACCTCCCATCAGCATTACAAGAGTGTACTAATGATAGTAGAGTGAAAATCCGTTCACTCTGATTAGCAGGGCAGAACTGCATCTTCTTCTTCCCTTTTCCATTCCTTGGGATGGCCAAGATAGTTAAAGGGATCTCAGTTTTCTATCTGCTTGTTTAAAGCTCTTCAGTAAACATGTGTTTAATTTAAGGGCTTTAGCATGAGAGGGTTGCAGCCCAGGTCAACCTGAACTTAAGCCACTGAGCAAACAGTAAACACTTAGGGTTGCTCTTTACTTGTAAGATCAGAGAGGGGATCTGAGTAAGTCAGTCACTCAAATCTGAAAATGTTGCTATGTGCTGATGCCCATTTTCCGGTCATACACCTGTTGCTATCCATCGCTAGCTGTACAATCACTGCACATCATGCTGCAGGGTGTACTGAGTACAAACATGGGTCCTCCTATTTTCCCTGGCCAGCACTACACTCAACTATAGAAGGACATGAACTGAATGAGAGAAAGCATAAGACTTAGATGCTTGTAAGGTCTTGCAATATACTACATATGCCTGCTGACTATCACGAGAAGGTAACTGACTGCCATCAAGAGGGTTGTGCTGTTAACCAGCCTAAGCTCCCAGGTATGGCATTAGGGTTGTCAAGTAATTTAGAAAAATGTTTTAGCCATCATATATCATTTAAGCTAAAGGTTATAAAATAATGTGCACCCTATACCACAGGAGCCAACATTTGAAGATAACTGAAGATGTTGAACTCATGAACTCAACATAACTTACCTTCTCCCCCCAAATCTCAAGAGCAGAACAGGTAATATGGGTATGGGAAAGACTCGTGTTGCCAAATGAAAACCTAGGGAAGTACTCAAAGTACTACCAGAATTCATCTCCTCAAAAACAGTTCATACTCACCAGTCTCTCCGTCCTTCTCAGCGCCCCACCCTTCAGCCTGTCTCCTCTTCCAACACATTCATACCACCCCACCCCCCCAGCCAATCCTCACCAGTCTCTCTCTCTCTTGCTTTCTCCCTCCTCAGTCCATCAATATCACGCCCTCTCCTGCTCTGGCCCCACCACTCTCTCACATCCCATCTGTTCTCTTGCATTCTTCTAATATCACTTTCTTTCCCTTTCCTCCTTTACTTTGTTACTCCCTCTGCACTTTTTAATTCTTCTCCTCCTGCATAGGCATAGTTTGACTTTTTATATTGAGGCCATGAGTTCTCTGCCTGCTCCAGTCCCTTCACCCCTTAGCCTTGTTTGTTCCTCTCTTCCCCTGACCCAGCCTTCTGTTTCCTTTCACTGCCAGCAGGTTCTAGCTCCCCTGCTCTGTGAGTGTTGCTCACCCTTCCCTTCACTGCACCCCACCCCTCACCACTCCTCAGGAGGTAAGACTTCCCTTTACTAGCAAGGTTAATGTAACCAGTAGGTTAAAATAAATAGATGGAGCACTGGAACCTCAGATAAATTGTTGCTGTTGTTGTTAAGTGCTGTCGAGTCTGTGTCGACTCATGGCGACCCTATGGATAGTTGTCTAAACTGTGTTTGATCTTCAGTCAGGTGGCTCACAATTTATCTTCACATAAACTAAAATAAGTGTAATCCTGGATTTGCAAGCTTTAAAAGGTCTATTTTAATGCTAAAAATGAAGTTTCATTTAAAAACAAGTCCCGGCCCCATAGGAAAGCAGTGGGTGTACTGGGGGAAGTGCAGGGATCTCTTTAGTGAGCAGTCTTTCAGGAGAGAAACTGCAGAGTTTGATGCAGGGAGGCAGTATTTAAATTTGCTGCTTCAGATCCTTACAATAACAGCACAGAACCCTAGGATATATTCTGATGTGCTGTGGAAAAATACTTGCATCTGGAGATTTGGGAGGTTTTGCCCTTTTTCAGAGCAAAAGTACTATTTGAAATACTAGGGTACTATTTGCAGTTCTAGCAGTAGAAGACCACTAAACAATTGATCTGGGGAGGACTGAAGTGAAATTGAAAGAAACAGTTGGAGTCTGGAGAAGAAAAGGGAAGGAGATCTGTGTGTGCTTTGAAAGTTTAAAATAACTGGAAATTGGGTAAAAAAGGTTTAACTTTAAGTCATTGGTCTGCTTATTGTTTGATGCCTGTTTAGAGAGAGAATTGGAAGACAAAAGTTAAGACTCTGAGTTTTATTAATTCTGCCCTGTGTTTTGAAACACAGATTGGCTGGGTACAAGCTGTATTGGAGAGAAAGAATTTGCTCAAACCCAGAGCAGAACCTTCTGACTGAGCTTTTATTTTAAAAGTTCTCGTTCGGGACAGATCTGAGAGAGTGTACAAGGAAGGAACAGGGGAGAGCCTCTTTAAGAATTTTTGAAGCTTTTGAGCATAAGGAATTGGCTCAGTTTTGGGCTGTTAAGAAATACAATCAAAACCCTGAAAAAGGATTTCTCAGAGCTGGGTTTGAGAAGAAATAGGGAAACTTTTTCTGCTTTATAAATTGGAAAATTTCTAAGGAATGCTAGATTAAGGGCTATGTTTACTAAACGTGAATAACGCGCGTAGTATGACGTTAACGACCGTAAGTGCCGTATAACGCGCGTACCGACGCGCTAACGACCGTTAACGTCATACTACGCGCGGTAACCGTAGTTAACGATCGTAAAGCTCCGCGGCGCGTTAAAACAGCGCAGAAGGTGGAGAGTGGGCGGAGAGAAGGGGTCAATGGGCGGAGAGTGGGCGGAGAGAGGCTCCCCCCATACTAACGCGCGGAGTGTCAGAGCTCACTTCCAACGCAAATGAAAACCTGTCGTTAAAGGCATTAAAGGGAAGAGAAACCATTTACGTCAGCAATGTACAGAAAACCGTGGAAACCCACAAAACGTGAGCAGTGTGATACATGTGCACAGAACAAAATATCACATAAAACGTTAAAAATGACCACAAGAAACATTTTAAAAAGCAGAAGTCAGCTGGGCAACAGTGATAGCAATGGGCAACAAGGAACAACACTCCCTGGAAAGCACCAAAATAAAAGGAAATGATGTGTGGAAGGGGCTACGCTCCGCAGACCCTTTCAAAGAGCATTACAGTGTAAAGGAGCTGTCCTGGGTGTGTGGTGTAATGTTTCCCAATGATAGCATTGTTGCCCAGCTTGGTGATGGGTGTGTGCCCCTTTTGTGAGGTCATTTCTGCGGTTTATGTGCACCTTTGTCTGCATACAAGGTAAATGAGGCCGCAGTAAACCTGTTGCAGAGCAGGGTTTCTGACTCGTCAGGCCGGTTTAACTAACTCCAGGGACTGCACTGTCTCTGTGGCCACAGTGTGGTGCAACAGACACAGCCAGTGCCTGTAAGACCAGAGGGTCACAGGTTCAAATCCCAGTTGGGGCTCCTGCCAACCCAGTCCCCATAGTTTTACCCACCACTAAACAGTGATAGTAAAGACACTCCTGTAGTGCAGAGAACATACGCATGGCCTATATTTTACCACACCAAACACAGACACCAGAAACAGGCACATTACCTATAGCAGAGTCCCGCAAATGCAGTCCTGGAGGGCCCCACAACATTCCGGTGTCATGCTGCCTCTAATAAAGATGCCTGTGCTGCATAGCTATGCACCACCCCCATGGTATGCAGATGTAGCTCATGCATATTTATGAGAGACAGTATGAAAACCCGAACAGTGTGTGGAACACCAGGACTGGAGTTGGGGAACTCTGCCGTAAAGCAGCAGCCAACAGGGCCACACACCCACCCACAGGCCCCATTGGCCAATGCCAGCTGGAGAGGCAAGACATTGGGCCCTGCCTGTATCTCCCAATACTAGCAGTTGCATACCTTAGCAATGCCACCCTACACCTGGGTATATGGTACACAGCTATCAAACGTTTCCTCTGATAGCTGGCAGATATCAATTCCTACGTTAAGCACATTTTGCTCATTGAGCTCCACCATAACAATCATTCTGATGTCTGCGGTGTGTGCTGCAGGTCTGGTCTCTGACAGTGTTCACCACCCTGGGGAGTGACCCCCCAACAGTCTCGTGTACCATATCCATGCCTGTACTATGCCCAGGACTGGTGTGGTGGGTATGGCTGCTGACCACCTCTATAGTAGCACAATGCTGGCATAGGTGTGGGGGTGGCTGTCTGTCTATCCAGTGTGTGGTGGCTGCAAACACCTTCAACAGCCCACACTGCCAGCACTGTTGCCAGTATTGGGCTGCCAATGTGCATAATGAGGAGCAAGGTACCATGGGTATAGGCCGGACAGGGTGGCCTGGCCAGGGTGCATCTGCACAGGGCATAGGGCAGTGACAGGCACATTGTAGTGCCCGGCCACCAACTACACAGACAGGGTGACCTCAGTATATCCTGCTGAGAGATCACTCTCACCCTGACTGTGCAGTGACCACAGCATGGCTAGGCACTCCCATTGTGCTGTCTAGTATTTCTCTCATGTGATACATATGGGTTTCCGTCTGGGGCCCAGTCACTGATGTATCTGCTTGCTGTGTATGCTGACATCCCAGTTCTGGGTGCAGGCATCTCCACTGGGCACTAGCAGACTGTTTGCAGCTGGTAGGTGTTGTGATGGAGTGGCTTGCAGTGGCTGATGGCTTGCACCAGGGGAATATCAGATAGTGGTGGGGTGCAGCATACCATATCCAGGCCTAATGTCTGTCTGCTATTGTGTTATGGCTGTGTACAGAGCTGCATTGCCTGCCCTGTGGGGTGTCTGTTCCCCAGCAGGACTAGGGTTCATGTTCCCCTCTACTGCCACCGTTGCAGCATGGTAGACTGTGGATCCTTTGATAGGAGACCCTGTTTGCCTCCCTCAGCCCTGGGGGAGGGGTGTGGTGGTGGTGCATGGGGGCTGTACCTGACTGAAACAGACAGAGATGTCCAAGGTGTTCCTGCAGACACTACCTATCTCACACAGTAACACTGCTTTGGACCTGCGCCATGGCCGGTGCTGTGGACCTAGTGCTGGGCGCCTCACTGCACCCTCAGGGTGAGCACAGTACCCGCACAATGTGACGGTGTGTAGCTGCTCTGTGCCAGTACAACACACAGTCGGTACCCCCTACCAGGCCGAGGTGCTGTGGGGGTGCATTCCCCATGGTGTGTATCTGTGGACAGCTGCTTTGCATGTGTAGTGCATCATGGGTGTGACTGGCCCAATCCAACCCTGTGAAACACCAGCACCTGCTCACAGGCTCTGATAAACCATTGGCCATCACATGTACATCTGTTAGCATAATGCATAGGTGCAGGACACCCTACAAAGTCTGTAATATAAGATGCCCACACTGGTAAAAACACACGTACCCACGCACGTAAACAAGCACATACCCACGCACGAATGTACGCGCGTCGCTACGCACATACCAACGTACGTGGCTAGGCACATTCCGAGGGTGTTCTTCTGACACCAATACTCAGCGTAACGAAAAGCATGCCTCCTCTTTCCTTCTGTAATGTACAGGGTGATGCCTGAGACAGCCTTCTGTGTTAGGCACACTGGGGGCTCGAACCCATGCTGCCTGTAACAGCGGTCAGTACCGTAACCATTGTGCTACAGCTCTGTTTCAGTGCTTTGTGTCTATACGTCTTCTTATGATTAACGCGCAGTAACGTGGCACGGCGCCCGGTAGCACTCGTTAATTTTGCTAACGCGCGGTAGTGGTAACGATGTACCGCCCATGTCCTTATTTGGGGTTTCTTTCACTACCGCGGCTCCTACCGCGAACTGCACTAACGCGATTTAGTAAACATAGCCCTAAGTTTCTTCAAGGAACTAAGGGGCATGTTTACTAAACCGGGCTAACGGTTAACCCGGGCTATCTGCAACTAGGTTCCATTGAATAATATAGGACCTAGTGGCAGATAGCCTGGGTTAACCGTTAGCCCGGTTTAGTAAACATACCCCTAAATGTTCTGAAAGCTAACTTTGTAGCAAAACGTCTTAGAGGAAAGAAATATTTTAAATCCTGTGCAGAGGAACTGGTAGTTCTGCTGGACGTGGCTGTTTGGAGTCCTCTGAGCAAGGGGGAAAGGGGAAACTGCCTTTCTTTGAAACAGTTTGAGAAATTGGAAAGGAAAGCTGTATTGACCTCCCCTAAGATTACTGGAAGCTGAAACTATAGAGAAGCTATTTGGAAAATATATATTTGTAATCCTGTGAAGGAATCCAGATAGCTCTGCTGAGTCTGGGCAGTTTAGAATCCTAAGAATAGTGACACTGCTGCATGCTATTGGAAGCAATGCAGAGGGAGAGAGAGAGGCACAGGTTTTTTTTAATGCAATTTACAATAACAATCAAGGACATATCTTGTACTGAAATTGGGACATGATTAGACAACCAATACAAAAATAATAAACTTATAAAGGCAACAAATAATCAATCAAATCCCACACCCGCCCCCAATAGGAGAGAACCAAGAAAATAAATTATTCTATTAACTAAAGGAAAAAGAAAAAAAACAAGGACTAAACAACTGGTATACCAATTCGTCATGAGAGATCAGATGGAGTAATTGCCAGGCTTTCCAAACGCCGGGCGTTAAGGAAGGCCAGCAGCTGGGAGGTCTCAAAAAAAACATAGGAAATGGCCTGATATTTCACCAAGCACTTACTAGGATATTAAAAAAAAAAGAGTGCTCCCAGCTGCTGCACCACAGGGTGCAGAAGGAGAAATTCACGCCTTCTCTGCTGCGTGTCCCGAGCCAGGTCTGGAAACATACGAACCAACAAACCTTTAAACAAAACATTCCTGTTCTTAAAGAACATCTTCATTAACCATTCTTTATCAGAAAACATTAACCTGTGTCTGAACCTCAGTCAAAGAAGCTTGTAGAGACTGTACTTTAGAGACTGTATCTGCTAAAACCGAAGTGTTGGCTTGAACTCCTTGATTTAAAGAGGAGACCTGAGGAGCAAGAGCTGCCCCAAGCTCTACAATTGCTGTCCAAATCGATTCCAAAGTAAAAAAAAAACCTCTGGCCGTTGCAAGGAAAAGGCAAACTGAGACTTGTCCACAACTGCCACTGTTCCCTCCATCTCGCCAAGCGCTTGCTCCTGGACTTGTGCAGCGAGCAAACCCACTGTCCAAACTGCTCCTGACTGTCCGACGTGGTCGACTGAATCAAGCTGACCCAAGAGAGTGAAAACATCCTCCAAAGTCCCCTCAGCAGCCCCTCGCTGAACAACAGGAAACACCTCTCTGGGTTGCTCCCTTGGCCGCTGCACTTCGAGATGATCTTGTCGACACTCCTCCTTCACCAGACGCCGCAACTCAGGGGATACAAAGTAACTATTCGAGGAGCACGCCAAGTCACCTGACCCTAGCGCTGCTCCACTAGAGCCATTCTCCCCTGCCCCCAGTTGCTGAGACGGCCGCAACACAAAGAAATGCTATTTATTAGAACTTATCAGTGGTGGTTTACAGAGAACAAAACTGAAAATTTACATTATAACTTTGAAAAACCTATTTACAGAGCAAAGCGAGATAGTACAGCTTAACGATTTGCATAACTATGTACAATATGGAGATGTTGTATAGCATATGTGAAGGTGCGTGAAAGGGAGGGGATGGGGAAGCATGGGCTATTAAGGGAAGTGGGAGGTTTGAGGGAGATTGTTATTGGTGGAGGGACTCAACAAATAGGTGGGTTTTGAGCTCTTTCCATAAAGTTTGGAGATCTTTGATGGCTATGAGGTTGTCTGGTAATGCATGCCAAATGGAAGGGGTTACATAAGAGAAGGCTCTATTGCTGACAGTTTTGTTGGCATTGCGGATATGGATGGGGATTATTAGTGCATTTTGGGAGCAGGTCCTCCTGGTTCTTGAGTTGTTAAGTGGGCTAAGGAGGGAGTTGAGGAAGGATGGGGCAATTTTATTATACAATTTGAAGGTAATTATGAGGTATTTGAATTTGGCCTTCATTGGAATGGGCATCCAGTGGAGGGAGTGGAGGAGCGGCATGATGTGGTCGGAGTAGTTAGCCTTCTGTATAATGCATGCAGCTAGGTTTAGAGCTAATTGGAGTTGATGGATGGTGTTTTTGGGTATGCCATACAGAATACTGTTGCAATAGTCAAGGTGGGGTGTTATCAGTGCTTGAAGGACTGATCTAAAGTCTTGACTGTCTAGTAAGGGACGGAGATGCTGTAACATTTTTAGTTTGAGGTATATGGTTTTTGTGGTGGCTTTAATGTGGGGGACCATGGAAAGGGATTGATCTAGGATGATTCCTAGGTATTTGATTTCTTTTTAACTTCCAGCTCTGAATTGCATAGGAGTAGTTTTGAAGGGGGGTTGAAGTTTTGATTCCAGGTGATGAATAAAATGTCTGTTTTCTTCATGTTGATTTTTAAGTTGTGTAAGTTGAGCCAGGTGGATAAGTCAGTCAGGCATTCTTGGATTTGAGGGCAAATGGGGTTGGTGATGTCTATTGGATGATACAGCATGATGATAGTGAGGTGATAGTAGAGGTGATAGTGTACGTTGTGTTTTTTGAAAATGTGGCATATTGGTTGCATGTACAGGCTGAATAGAAGTGAGGATAGGGAGGAGCCTTGGGGGACACCTTGGCTTTGTTTGAAAGTTGAGGAGGCTACTGTGCCTATTTGGAACTGTAGGGTGCGGTCAGAAAGATATGATTTGAACCATTCTAGGACAGAGCCTTGACGGCCAAGTTGTTGTAGTCTTGTGATTAAAATGTGGTGGCTGCTGTCAAAGGTGGCAGCTATGTCGAGAAAGACAAGTAGGAATGCTTGTTTGGTATGGTTTAGTCCATGGTGCAGTTTGTCCATTAGAGTGAGTAATAAGGTTTCTACGCTGTAGAAAGGTCGAAAGCCGTGCTGTTGATCGTCTAGTGGAGCATTCAGGTCTATGAAATCTTGTAATTGGATTTGGACAGTTTTTTCAATAGGTTTTTCCAGAAATGGTAGGCTGGCGATAAGCCAGTATGAGTTTGGGAGGGTTTTGTTCGTTATATTGGATTTAAGGATGGAGCGTATGGTTGCTTTAGTGCAGGGGGCATTTGTCCTGTTTGAAGTGACTGATTGACTATATTCAGGATAATAGGTGAAAACTCCTCTTTTGTTGCCTTGAGCCAGCTAACTGGGCAGGGGTCTGATGGGGAAGTGGTTGTATTGAGGTTTGTGATGGTATTTTTTAGTTGTTTGAGTTTTGTGACATGGAATGATGACCAGATGTTTTGATTGTGAGGCTTAGGCAGGCTGGGAATTTTTGAGAAGGTGTTGGAGTGAGTATTCATATGATTGTTATTGTTGTTTAGGGGATTGAGTTTTTCCATTAGTAAATTTGCCAGAATTTGAGGTTCTATAGGGGGTAGTTCAGTGTTATAATTGAGAGATTTAGTTAAGGATTTGACAAGTGAGAGCAACTCTCTAGGTCTCTTAAGGGATTTTGTAAGGAGCTTGGTGTGGTATTCTTTTTTCTATTATGGTTGACTTCTTTATATGCTTTGAGAGTGGACATGTAGAGCAGATTGTCGGGGTTTGCCCTTGTGATTCTCCATTTGGTTTCCGATTTTCTAAGTTGCTGTTTTAACTTTCTTAGTTCAGCAGTATACCAAGATTTGGGCTCTTTGGGGTATGTTTACTAAACAGCGAAAACTTCGCAGCGGCGACGTTATCGCACAATACGTAACGTTATCGCGCGATACGTAACGTTATTGTGCGATACGGTCTCCGGTAGCATTAAGGCACATAGAGGGTGGAATAAGTCTTTCCAGAGGGCAGAGAGAAGGGGTCAATGGGTGGAGAGTGGGCGGTGAGAGGCTCCAGGTACACTAACGCTGTGAAATGTAGGGCAGAACATTACCGTGATTGAAAACCTTGCGTTAGAGGCACAATTGCAGGAGAGAGAAACCATTTCAGTCAGCAATGTACAGCAAAGGCAGGGAGACCCAGAAAAGTGATAGTAGTGCTACATGTGCAGCAACAGCATAGTGCCCAAGTATGAAAGGGCACTATGGTGAGGCTACAAATTGGGTACAGGGGGCTGCAGGCAGGACATGCAGTGGGGCAGCTGGGCACAGGGTGGGCTAGGCAGATGCCTAGGTGCCACATAGGAAGGCAGAAACAGAAAATCAGCAAGACAGCAACTGACCAAGGGCAAACATATCCACGAGTGTGTGTCCCACAGTGCACCAATGGACATTACCCAGCAGGTACCCCAAAGGGCACATAACATTGGCAGGCGGTGCTGGGGGGAAGCATGGATGCCTATGTAGGCACCCCTACCCCAGATCCCACATCATAGGCAGACGCCTACCGGCACACTGGATGTTCTGGGACTGCGCACCACCAGCACCACCAGCAGAAGGGCATGTCAGCATGGTGGCAGAGGGGTGCTGGTGGTGGAGGGGGCAGTGGCATCTGCCCACAACAGACCAAGGCCAAGCCCTGTTTAGGTGGGTGGCGTGCAGTGCAACAGACAAGGTCTGCCTGACGAACAGTCATGGTATCCTCAAGGAATGACTTGTCTCTGTGGTAACAGTTTGGTGCAGTACACACAGTCAGTATGTTCAGGTGCAGAAGGTCACAGGTTCAAGTCCCAGCTGTGGCTCCTGCAGACCATGTCCCTATATTTTACCCTACAGAGCACATACACAATAAACATGTGCACTCCCTAGAGCAGAGGTTCCCAACTGCAGTCCTGGATGGCCAAACACCATTCAGGTTATCAGGCTGTCCCTAATAAATATGCACGAGATGCATTTGCAGGCACTGCCTCCATTGTATGCAAATGTACCTCATGCATGTTCATTAGGGACAGCCTGAAAACCTGAATCGTGTTTGACCCACCAGGACCGGAGTTGGGAACCTCTGCCCTAGAGCATCAGCCAACAGGGGCACAAGCACCCACACCCACAGGCTCCACCATCCAAAGCCTCATGGCGAGTCAGGCTGTTGGGCCCTGCATGGAGGAGCAGCTCCCACTACTAGCACCTGCATACCTTAGCAATGCCATCATAAACATGGAAACACGTTCCATATACATCAAAAGGTTGCTATGATTAATGTCAGATAACAAATCCTAAATTAAACACAATTCTTTAACAGAGATCCATCATAGCAACCTTTCTGATATATGTGGAGTGTGCTCCCTTTTTAGTTTCTGACAGTGTTTACCACCCTGGAGAGTGACCCAAACAGTATTGAGTACCTTATCAATGCCTGCACTGTGCCCCTGGTGTGGCAGCCAGGGCTGCCAACCACCTCTATCTTTGCACAATGCTGAAATAGGTGTGGGAGTCTATGTATGTCTATCCAGTGTTTTGTGGCTGCCTACACCTCACTGAGCCCCGAATGCTTGCACTATTTCCAGTGTTAGCCTGCCAATGTGCATAATGATGAGCAAGGTATTGTGGGTATGGCCCCTACAGGGCGGTCTGGGCAGGATGCATCTGCACAGGGCATAGGGCAATGGCTGGGATATTGTAGTGCCTGAACGCCACCTGCACGGACAGGGTGGCCACAGCATGTCATGCTGGGAGGTCACTCTCACTCTGACTAAGCAGTGATCATGGCATGTCTAGCTCCCCACATGGTGCTATACAGTGTTTCTCACAAGTGATATTTGTGGGCTCCCATTTCTGGGGCCCAATCACTAACATACCTGCTTGGTGTTTGTGCTTATATCCCACTTCTGGGTGCACATAGTTCCTCTGGGAATGTGCACTAAGTATGGGCTAGCAGACTGTCTGCAGTTAGCATGTGTATGGCTGCAACAACTTGCAGGGTGCAGCAGGTGCAGACTGACTGTGCCCTCTGCTGGTGAATGCCAGATGGTGGTGGGGGGGCAGCTGAGCTTATCAGGCCTACTACCTCTCTGCCAGTGGCCCTGTCTCAAGTACAGATCTGCATCAACTGTCTGTTTGCCAAAAGTATTGTGGTTGCTGGTCCCACAGCCCTTCATCATGTAGCTCTACTGCTCCCGTTGCAAACGTTCAGAGTTTGGGTCTGTTGGGGGCAGATCATGTCCCCCACCCTGACCCAGAGAGGGTGGTTTGCTAAATACATCATCGTCATGTGAGTCTAGACACACCCCTGCTCCTAAAACATGTGACCATGGCAAGCACACTGAATATGCACTATTTTGGTTGCATCATGGTCCACAAGGGGGCAGACATGACTGGTGAATACAAATGGACACAGGAAGTTCCTTGGCATCTCTGCAAAGAATGCCTGTCACACACTAGCACTGATGGAGACCTGCAGCAAAGCCTACCTCAACCAACTCAGATACTGCAGACCTGGTGCTGGCCATCCCACCTCGCCCTCAGGGTGAGCACAGAGCATGCACAATGGCATGGGCTGTAGGTACTCTGTAGCAGTAACATGCACGGTCAGTCCCCCCTACCAAGCTGACATGCTCTAGAGGTGCATACCCCATCTGGTGAGCAGATGTAGACTGCTGTTCTGCATGTGCATTGCATCATGGTTACTGTTGTGGTTGCCTTATCCTGGCACACAGCAGGCTTTTTGTGTGGTGCCCTGCAGTGTTATTGTATGCAGCCTTTGCTATGGAACTCATTTTGGTGATGTAGCCTACCGGTTTGTGCATTGACTTTTGTGCTAGTGGTCATGGGTTTGATTCTTCTCTGTTCTCCTTTTTTTATGCCTGTCCTACACAACTACTTTTCCTTCCTGTAACAGTCATATCTGTGCAGATCTGTGCTGCCGGCACATTATACCCTCATCACATTTGCCAACCATCCTTCTGTCTGTCTATCTGTGTCTGCCAGCTGTGTGGCGTCCTGCCCTGATGTGCAGGCTACTACCCCATGACCTGCACTGGTACCCTTTTTGGCATTGCGGCTCTTCATGCTTGCCTCTCCTGTGTCTGCTCTGCATGGCACTGCTACTCCTCTGTCCTCCTGTCATTGCACTTATCTTGCCACCTCCACCTCCTCTGGTGGACACGTATTCCCTTCCTCTGCCACACACTGCCATTGTTGCACTTTACATTACCATCACCCTGTGCATCGGTACAGCTGCCTCCGATATGTTTGACCACTTTACTAGTTGCCACGTGGGCTGCACGCAGATTTGGCAGGTCCATCAGCTCCGACATCTACTTCCTTCCATCACTTGTTCATTGCCTTTCCTTGGTGCTCTGTGCAGTGTAAGGGTTACATCTGTGTTCGGGCCAGACATTTCATGCTTTTCAACTTGGGCCACCTTACTGCCCTTGGGCACCATTTCTTGGGTCACCTTAACATCCTTGCGGCATCTTTTGCAGCACCTTAGGTTCTGGCAGTTTATGGGGCAGCTGGCATGGTGCCTTGGAGGGTGCCAACCTACGGTGCCTCATAGGGCGCCTTAGGGTGGGCGCCCTAAAAGGCGCATTAGGTTACTGCACCGTGGTGAGGGTTTTTTTGGCTGGCAACACAGATTGTTGAGATGTGTCTGACAGTTACAAGCAATAAAAGGGATTGCCGCGGACAGCCTTATTAAATTAGCCCATTGAGGGATTGAACTCATGACTGCTGTCTCAGCAGTCATTGTATTAACCAGTGGGCTACACCTCTATAGCAATTCTCACAGCGCTGGCACGAAATTAAGGTTTCCGCACATTATGGAGCCACGGCACCCTCTATCGCGTGGTAAGCAGCCGCGCCGCCCTCTATCGCACGTTAACAGCAATTGCCACGTTAACGCCGCTACGCCCATTTCCTTATATGGCATTCCTCACGTTAACGCTGCAACTAGTGCCGGTAACATTAGCACAGTTTAGTAAACATACCCCTTTGTATTTATATGGGTGGAGGGGTAATCCAAAGGACCAACAGGTCCAGGTAACAGTGTAGAGGCTTGGGAGGCCAGAGAGGGACAACTGGCCCCCTTTACCTTCTGCTTCCTCCCCATTAGGAAAAGACGCCATTCAAGCACACCTCACGTCCGCCATCTTGGATCCCTCCCGATGGATTTCTCACTAGTTTTAGACTTCTGGCAGAAGCCTAATTAAGGTTTAAACTGGAAATTCCTGAGCTCTTAAAGGAATAAATTTTTATGACTGTGAAAGGTGTGACTGAACAGTGTTTGTATGGGCTTAAATAGGGACATTCAATTCTTTTATTTTTGGATAGGAATAGGGACAGTACTCTACATCAGATCCCAGTCAACATACTAACCAGCAAGTGACTGTGGATGATGCCTCAATTTAGATTATCTTCTCTCTAACTTTAGTTTTATTTATTGATTTATTAAAGTCCAGATTATCGCTAGGCCAGAGGAATCCTGAGTTCCTGTGACATCGGATCTCCTGGAAGAGGACACCACGGGACTCTGGACAAGAGACTGGGCCCCTTCGCAAGAAAGGTTCTGGGAAGAAAGGTACCAGTACACAAACACCCTGAGAGACAAAAAGAACTACATTTCTGAGCTCATACTTTACATTACCAATTGAAATACCTACAGAGTACAAGGGAGAATAAGATAACTCACCTGTTAAAAGGTGGAAGTTCCTGTACAAAGAAGTATATTCATAGTAAGAGATAAACTGTAAAGAGTATTCTAAAGAGAAAAACTGAAACAGTTGAGTATTTTGTATTAGAAGACTGCTGTGAAGAAAAGAGAAACAGTGAATGTTCATTTATTTCTGAGTTCTAAGGTGCAACCTTGTATAGATAGCTTATTGATTTAACTTGTTTAACTGTTAAAATTTCTGAATCAATCTTTAAGCTTATTCAACAAGCTTAATAATTTTTTTCTGAAAATTCTGTTTATAGACAGTAACATGTTCTGTGTCCAATTCTTGCAAAATTTATCCTATCACAATAATTGTAATATCACCTTGGTAGGGGCTTATCCAAATTAGTTTATTTTACCTCTCAGCCTTTCTCCATGTAACAGTGGGGCTGAATGAGACGACGTTAGTGACTTCTGTAAGCCTTTACCGGAGCGGTTCTATTCTCGCGCCGCTCCTTTTCAACATTTTTCTCGCCCCTCTTGCCTTACTCATACAGCAAACTGGTTTATCTGCTTACTTTTTCGCCAATGATATCCTTCTGATCCATCATACATCTTCATCAGCCCCAGACCTCTCTCGCTTAAACAATTGTCTTACTTCCGTTGCTGACTGGTTCCACGACAACTTCCTCATAATTAATCCCTCTAAATCAGCTGCTATTTGGTTCACTTTCGGTCCCCGTCCCCTACTTTGGCACCATCTATGTCTCAATCGTTAGTTCCTTTAGTTTCAACTCTTCGCTGCCTTGGTGTTACCTTGGACTCTGCACTGTCTTTCCACCAGCACATCTTCGGGGTGGTGCGTAGCTCCTTCTACCAACTTCGCAAGATCAGGGCCGTTCGCTCTTTACTTCCGCTCACTTCCCTCACGACACTGGTTCTCTCTTTGGTAATTACCCGCCTTGATTACTGCAATTCCCTATTTGCAGGCCTCCCCCAGTATTAACTTCGCAGGGTGCAGCTGGTTCAAAATACCGCTGCTCGTCTTCTCACTTTCTCCTCTCACCGAGACCATGTCACCCCTTGTCTTCTCTCCCTTCACTGGCTCCCCATCAAGGTTTGTTACGTCTATAAGCTTCTTACTATTACCCACAAGGTTCTCTACACCAACACTCCTCAGTATCTAGCAGATCTTATCTTCCTTCAACCTACCCCCCGCTTGCTACGTTCTGCACATGGTAACCGTCTATTCCTACCGTCCCCCACTCAGGCCCACCTCGAATCTACTCGTCACACTGCTTTTTTCTTCGCAAGCCCCGCCCTATGGAACTCTCTCCCACACTCTATCCACACTGAACTATCTTTCTCCAGGTTCAAAGTTCTTCTTAAGACCTATCTCTTTTGTCAGGCTTTTGATCTTCCTCTCCCTCCGGATTTCCCCAATCGGCCAGATACACTCCTCACCGGCGTCCCCCCAACAGTCTAGACTCCCTAGCACCCACTCCACTCCTCCACCCCTCCCCAATTTACCTAACCCCCTTCCCTACCCCATCGTTGTCACAAAGTCGTCCATCGATGTTATGTTGTCCAATGTGTTTTGTTTTGTCCGGTTGTCCGTCACTTGATTTGTCGCTTACCACATGTTGTGTTATCTGTTGTTCTTTATTATTCTTTTCTTCCTGTTTTCTCCATTACTTTCCTATCCATTTACTGGCATTCCTTTCTACCGTTCTTTAAGCAGTTCTAATTTTTTTTTATTGTACACTGCCTTAACACTCCGGTATTAGGCGGTATATCAAGTGTGTCAAATAAAGATAAAGATAAAGAGGCACGTCAGACTCTGAGGTACCCACTTAGCCCACTGGACTACACTATAACATCCCAGGTATTGTTTTAAGAGTCTAGCCACGCCCTTCTCCAGGAGTGGGGGGCTACAATAACTCATCAATTTGCAAGTCCCCATCCTCGGCAGGCTTGGATCATTTCCCTGCTCTGCTTTCCCTGAGCCCAGGTACCTCCCTCTTTTCTGGGCCTGCTCTTTCTTCCCCATGTTTTGCGGTACTTCTCCTGGTACTCACAGATTCCAGGCCAGTGGCAGTGGCAGCCCCATTCCTATTTAGTCCACAATCCACACAATATGCTCTGCATGCCTGAGCCCCAGGGCCTTACCAAGGGCTGTGCGAGAGGTACAGCCGTACAGGGCACAAGTACAGAAGGGGCACCAATATCATCACTGGGCTTCCAGGAAGCTCAAAAAGAGCAAGTTACGGAGGAGCAAGGATTCAATAAATGAGCAAGAGAAAACACATAGAATGTGTGCAGGGGAAATATTTGGGGGGGGGGCAACATACCTGTAAGGACTCCTATGGATTCTATCAACTATGGAGAATAGAAACTCTACTCCGTAAAGAAATATTTTCACATATTACTCCTGAATCTATCCTCTTTCACCCTTATCCCATGCCACCTCGTCGCAGAGATTACTTTCAGTTGAGGAATAGAGACTCTCCTCTTGTGAATTTATGTCACAGAGGTATTTAAACATCTCTATCATACCTCCTCTATCCCGTCTTTCCTCTAACATATACATAATATGATCTTTAAGTCTGTCCCCATACGGTTTATGATGAAGGCCACTGACAATTTTAATAACCACCATCTGCACAGTCTCCATCTCCAGAATTGCACACAATGCTCCAAATGAGGTCACACCAGAGACTTATACAGAGGTGCTAACACCTCCTTTCTTCTGCTGGCCATGCCTCTTCTATGCACACACGCATCCCTCTGACTTTCACTGTCACCTTTTCTACCTGTTTAGCCACTTTAAGATCATCAGAAACAATCATGCCCAGGTCCCACTCTTCTTTCGTGGACAGACATTCTTCACCCCCTACATTGTACCGCTCCCTTGGATTTTTGATGCCCAAATGCATGACCCTGCATTTTTTAGCATTAAATCTCAGTTGCCAAATTATTGATCATTCTTTATGCTTAGCTAGATCTCTCCTCATGTTATCTACTCCTTCCTGGGTATCTGCCTCTTTGTGGATGATACCAAAATCTGCAACAGAGTAAACTTTACCCAACAGCCATTCCGCAATATCACCAAAAAAGATGTTAAAAAGAATTGGATCAAGGCATAGCACTGGAAACATCCTTCTCCTCAGAGTGAGCTCCATTTACCTGTACACTTTGTCGCCTCCCACTCAACCAATTTTTAACCCAGTCAGTCACTTTAGGGTTCATTCCTCGGGTACTCAATTTATTTATAAGTTGCCTATGCAAAACGGTGTCAAAGGCTGTACTGAAATCCAAGTACACCTCATCTAGGGCTCGGTCCAACTCTCTAGCCACCCAGTCAAAGAAATCAATCAGATTTGTCTGACAAGACCTACCTCTGGTAAACCCATGCTGCCTTAGATCCTGCAATCCATTGGACTCCAAAAACTCGCTATCCTCTGTTTTAGCAGAATTTCCATTAATTTATTCACTACAGAACGGCCTGTAGTCCTCAACATCATCCTTACTTCTGCTTTTGTGTAAAAGGACCATATGTGCCATCCTCCAGTCTTCTGGGACTCCTCCCGACCCTAAAGAAGCATTGAAATGGTCAGTCAGTGTAGCCGCTAGAATGTACCCAAGTTCCTTCAATATTCAAGGATGTATTCCATGTATGCCACCAGTACTTTTCAGAACTGGAAGGATTATCCGTTCCATTGAGGTAATGGTAGAAGAAGACCTTAAATCAGAGGAAAAACTGAATGGTATATATACTCAGCCCTAAGGCATTTTCCTGTTTTTGGCTTACAGGGCCAGTGCTCCACTAGTGTTCCTGGCTGGCCAAGCTAGGATACACAAATCTATGTAAGAGTCAGAGGCTGAAGGAGGCCTTTGAAGGAGAACAAGGGTTACTGCTGATCCTGGAATAGGATTGGGAGGACAACCCCACGAGTTGAGCCAAGACCCAGGGCACAAGGGAAGAAGTATCTGCTGTTGCATCTACTTCCAGTATCCAGCAACTGCAAAATATTTTATTTGAGATGGAGAGGACTGAATTTCACACCCACATGGGAAAGTCCCAAAGGAGATGAGGAGAAGGGAAAGTGACTGATTTTTACTATTTTGTATTTTGCATGATTACCCTCTTGTTTCACTATCTAAATAACTTATGTAAACTTTGATGGTTCACAACAAAACCTGGACTAAACTATGAGTTTTTGGAAGTGGAAGTTGCCAGAGTGAATGATTCACGGTCCTGCTCATCCCAACTCAGGATCCTGTAAACCCAAAGGTAGCAGACCTAAGCAGCGCAGTCTGCTTTTTTTTTTAAGTATATCTCTTAGTCTCCGAATAAAGAATCCATACTTGATAGAATGATACAGATTTATCGAGGCAAGATGGCGCTGGTAACAGATGCCTGCTGAGTTCACTCCACCGGGTCTCTTACCTTGTTCGTTTCCTTTGCCTCGATTCACGCTCTTCCCCTATGCCGCATACGTGTAGGAAGCGGAATGCTAAACTTTTGTCTGTAGAGGCCCCAGGTGGCAAGAGGACAGTGGTTTATGGGCCCATGGACTCCTTCATGTGCCCCGTGGAGAGGGGTGGTGCAGCTCTGGATGACCTGCTGGATACATCAGGGGTGGAAGGAAGGTCACTGCATGTTAATGGGTCAAAGGTTTCTCTCAGTCCAGAGTGCCGTTACGGCCGGAACAGCCTGCGATTGAGATCCTGCACGGAGGCTTGGAAGCGAGCATGTAAGTTGTGGCGGGTTCACTTCCTGTGCAGCAGTTGCAGTTGCCTAGCCCCGGAGTTGTCAACCGGGAGTTGGGTTCTTTGTCTGTGCATTCCAGCGAGGTGGGGGTGGACATGAGAGAGGCTCTTCCATCTTCGCATACCCAATTGGAGGTGATACCTCCTCCGGCTTCTGACAGTCCTGTTTCAGCACTTTGATGAGACCTATGACTTTTACAATGGAAAGTTTGTAGGAAGGTTTTTCTTCTATGCAAACTAATATTTCTCTTCAGCTTCAGACTATTTCTCAGCAGCTCCAGTCATTTGGGCAGCAGTTGGTGACTTATGAATCTGGTCAAGCTAATGTTAATGCTAAGCTCGCCTCTTTGGAGGGTCGTCTGGAGTGGGTACATGAGGCTACTCAAATCTTTGTAAAGGACTCTGTGGTTTTACATAGAAGCTGGAGTTTTTGGAGAATTCTGCCAGAAGTCGTAACCTACGAGTGCTGAATTTTCCTAAGGTCCCTTCTGTGTCGGCCTTGGAATTATTTAAGAAGTTTTGACTTCTACACTGAAGGTTTCAGCTGAATCACTACCGCCTGTTTCAAAAGCTTTCTATTTGCCTACTGCTAAGATTAGAGCCATGGATAACTTAGAGAAGTCTTCTTTGGTATCTTCTGATAGTCTGGACTTGTCTACTTTTCTGGAGAGGTCGGCCTCTGATCCTGGGATTACCGCTACTTTGCTGGTCACCCTTGCTTCAGAGGCTGATAGAGATTGACTTTTGAAATTATTTTTTAGGTCCCCCAGTAAAGTGTTTATGGACTCTCATATTAGGATTTTTCCTGATGTATCCAGGGCTATGCAAAAGAGGAGGAGACAATTTGTACTTTATCATACTGGGGTGGTCCAATTGGGTGGGCTTTTTTATTTGCATTTTCTCTGTAAATGTTTGGTGAAGTTGGCTGGTCACAGCTATATATTTTATGATCCATCTCAATTGGCCTCCTTTATTTATTTTGCCAGTTTTGTATACTACCTTATCTTTCGATCAAAGTGGTTAACACAGATTGTAGGGATACATTTAACAGGAAAGGGAGTCAGACATACAAACAAACAGACTACATTTAGGGGTATGTTTACTAAACTGCGGTAATGTTACATAAGGCGCGTTATGTAACGTTAACGCACGTTAACGTTACTTAACGATCGTTAACATCCCCGGCCGTGGTAAACACCGCAGAAGGTGGAGAGAGGGCGGAGAGAAGGGGTCAATGGGCGGAGAGTGGGCGGGGAGAGGCCCCTTTCACACTAACGCGCTGAAATGAAGGGCTGAATCCTACTGCGAATGAAAACCTGCCGTTAGATGTACAGTTGCAGGAGAGAGAAACCATTTCAGTGTCAGCAATGTGCAGCCTAGGCAGGGAGCCCAAGAAATGTGATAGTAGTGCTCCATTTTCAGCAACACCATAGTGCCAAAGTATGAATGGCCACTATGGTGATGGTGCAAATGGGGCATAGGGTGCCGCAGGCGGGACATGTAGCATAGGCAGCTGGGGCACAGGGTGGACCAGACGGGCACCTAGGTGGCACATAGGAACATAGAAACCGGAAATCAGCAAGACAGCAGCTAACCAAGGCCAAATACAATCCACCTATATCTATCTGGTTCACCCTAGCCAATAGTTGCTAGGCACTGACCTGACATCCCCCCAGTCATCCCACCCCCATGTGGAAGGGACATAACATTGGTAGGCAGTGATGGGGGGGACGTGAGGATGTCCATGTATGGCCCCCCCACCCCGGGATCCGCTCCCTAGGTGGGCGCCTACCTACACAGTGGATGGCCTGGGACTGCGCACTACCAGCACTGACAGCAAATGGCCATGTCAGCTTGGCAGGGGGGGGGGGGGGTGCCACCTCCCTGCAGTGGACCTAGGCCATGCCCTGCATCAGTATGTGGTGTGCAGTGCAACATACAAAGTCTGGCTGAGGAAAAGTACAGGTAGCCCCAGGGACTATTGTGCATCTGTGGCAACAGTGTGGTGCAGTACACCCAGCCAGTGTTTCCAGAAGCAGAGGGTCACAGGTTCAAGCCCCAGCTGTGGTTCCAGCAGAGCATGTCCCTATGTTTTACCCTACAATGCAGATACAACAGCAACATGTGCAAAGCCCAAAGCAGCGGCGAACAGGGGTACAAACACCCACCTTCACAGGCTCTACAATCCAAAGATGCATGGAGAGTCAGGCTGTTGGCCCCAGCACTGAGCTGAAGTTATCACCAGAGCACTACTTCTACACCCTGCACAGTTTAGCAATGTCGGCACTGTGATCAGGACCAGTGTGGCAGGCAGGGCTGCCAACCACCCCTATCTTTGTACAATGCTGCAATAGGAGTGAGCGTGTGTGTATGTCTATCCATTGTTCTGTGGCTGCCCACCCTTCACTGGGCCCAAAATGTCCCACTATTACCAGCATTAGCCTGAATAGGTGCATAATGAGGAGCAAGGTATTTTGGGTATGGCCTGGACAGGGCAGATTGGCCAGGATGCATCTTCACAGGGTGTGGGACAATGGCTGGGACACTATTGTGCCTGACCACCACCTGCATGGATAGGGTGGCCACAGCATGGCATGCTGGGAGGGCACTCACTCTGACCAAGCAGTGACCATGGCAGGTCTAGGTTCCCACATCGCGCTCTACACTATCTGCTTCCAGTGATATATTTGTGTTCCCCAGTCCTGGGGTCCCAATCACTGAGTTGCCTACTTGCTGCACATAGTTCCTCTGTGAGCAGACTGGTGGACTGTCTGCAATTAGACTGTGCATGGTCAGAACACCCTTAAGGTACAGTCTGACTGTGTTGTCTGCTGGTGATTGGTAGACAGTGGTGGGAAGCAGTTGGGGTTTTCCAGACCTAACCCCAGCATTGCTGCTTGTCTACCACTGCTCCAGTCATAGGTATGGCTCTAGCCCACCAACCCTGGAGGGCTGTCTCATACAAACAGGATGGAGGTTGCTTCCCCGGGGCAGGGGCACCTGTTCTTTACCTACAAAAAGGGGTGATGTGGGTACTTTGGGGTATGTAGTATATACCACTGTGACCTATAAAGGCACCACTACAGCCACCTCATGCAATTCTAGGAACCCCTCTGCCCTGATAACAGCTGCCCATGTCAGCCAGACCCTAACACAGGGTACACACCAATCTGGCTGGTGTCTGGTCCCACAGGGCCACATGTGACTGCAGGATACAGATGGACACCAAATTACCTTTGGTAGTACTGCAAGGAACACCTGTCACACACTGGTAGTGATGGGGATGTACAGCAGTACCTATCTCTAGCAACACATGTACTACGGACCTAGTGCTAGGCACCAATCCTATCCCTCAGGGTGAACACAGAACCTGCACAATGGCATGGTCTGTAGCTACTCTGTGCCAGTATCACGCACTGTCAGTTCGTCTTTCCAAGCTGAGGTACCGGAGAGGTGCAGACCCCATTTGATAATCAGCTGTAGACTGCTATTCAGCATGTGCATTGCATCATGGGTATGGTGGGGTTACCCTATCCTGGCACTCAGAGCAGACAGTTTGTGCGGTGACCTGCAGTCCTTCTATACCCAGACATTGCTGTGACATACACCATGGAGGTATAGCCTACTGGTTAATACAATGCCATTCTGGGCAGTGTTCATGGGTTCAGTTCCTCATTGTTCCCTCCTCCCATGCCTGTCCTACTCATATAGTGTGCATGCCTGTAGAGGTCATATTTTTGCAGGTCTATGCTTCCAGCCCATAATACCCTCGCCACAATTGCCAACATTCCCTCGGTCCGTCTATCTGCGTCTGTCAGCTGTGTAGAGTCCTGTCTGCCAGTGCAGGCTGCCACCCCATGTCATACCCTTTCCTGCATTGCGCCTCTTCATGCTTGCCTCGCCTGTGCCTGATCTGCATGGCACCACTCCTCTGTCCACCCATCATTGTAACTATCCTGCCACCTCTGCCTCCACTGGGGGACACGTATTCCCATCGTCTGCCACCAACTGTTTTTCTGGTACTTTACATTGCCAACACCCTGTGCTGTGGTACAGCTGCCCCACCATGTTTGTCATCAGTACTGGCAGGCACATGGGATGCCCGCAGATATGGCAGGTCCAGCGGCTCCCACCTCTCCCTCCTTCACTCACCTGTTCATTGCCTTTCCTGAGTGCTCTATCTAGTGTTAGGGCTACATCTGTCTCTGTTCCGCACAGGGCATGCATGTCATCCTGAGGCACCTTGCAGTCCCTAGTGCACACTAACCTAGGACACCATAACCTTGTTAGGCCACCTTAACCTATGGTTCCATAGCCCAGGGTGCCTTCTGCGGTTCCTTGTCCAAGGGTGCCTAATATGGCGCTTAGCCTAGGAGGCCCTATAGGGCGCTTTATAAGGCACCTTACAGGGCACCTTACTAGGCACCTTATAAGGCACCTTACATGGCACCTTATAAGGCACCTTATAAGGCGCCTTACAAGGTGCCTTGTAACGCTCGTTAGTCGAAGGCGCCTTGTAACGCGTGTTAGCTGTCAGCTTGCTGTAACAATGCAACGCCCACACCTTTATATGGGCATCTGTACCTTTACCGCGGAACCTAACGCGAATGACATTACCGCAGTTTAGTAAACATACCCCTTAGTTCTCATCTGAGTGTGGTTGTCGGTGGGTCGATTGCAGTGGAGACCAGTACTTCAGTACCAGTACCAGTATTTCTTCTAGATTGGCTAGTATGCAGCCTTCCTCCTCATTGCCCCCTTAAGCAGTCCTACCTAGTTTAGGTGGAGTAATTATGGCGTTGTATTGTATACCCCCGTTGATGTCTGTTCATTTCCTTTATTTGACTATATAAGAATATTTCTTTTATATCGTGACGTGTCTTGCCCCATTTATTGAGGACTTGTGGGCCTGGATTGTCTAGTTGAATTTTTTCCGTATTTTGCTTTGCTTTGCATATTTTTCAATCTGGCTCTTTCTATACAAGGTATATTTTCTTGTGGTTTTTTTTTTTTTTTTGAGAAATTGCATAAATAAAAAAAAAAAAAAAAGAATCCATATTTGGTGAGGAACCACAGACCACAAGGGCCACATATCCCTTGCCCCCATTCCCTCAACTCCACCTATGCTGACCCGTGATTGTTTCCTGCTGTGCTATGCTGCTACTTTGGCCAGCACAGTCCAAACCCCCACCCAGGTCTGCCACTGCTGCCTCTTGTGGGGATTTCCCCTGAGTTCAATCTCAATATCAATCTGCCAAGGGAAAGCAATTTTTGAAAAGGTGATTTTCAATTCGTGGCTTTACATGTCACCATGACCCCCTCTCCTTTCCCCATCCTTCCAGTAAATACCTTACTTACTGTACCTTGGTTACTGGCAAGCTGGAAGTAAAGAGCAGATTACAGCTGGCCCCACACCACTGACCCAGCCCAAATAACAATATTCTGAAGCAGAGATGCCAAGGGTGGACCGTCCAAAAGAGTGAGATTTACAACCCAAAGAGTGAGATTTTCTAGATGGTGTGTCTAAGGTACAGATCTAGACAGATTTAAGTGTCGTCTGCTTTGCAAATGAAAGAAATAGCATAAAATTATATTTGCTCACATTTTCCAGACTGAAAAATGCCCTGCACTCAGTGGCTAATGGAATGTGCATAGGTTTTAGAGTGCTTGCAGTTGTATGGACAAGGAAAAAGGATGTGACAGGAGACAAGCTGCACAGTGAAGAAAGCTCGGACATCTTCTTGCTGGGAGGGGCTGCTTGGCTTTCTTCTCTTTGGCTTGCCTCTTATGAAAGCAGTGATCAGGACCAATGCACTGGCACTGAGTCTCCAATGAGTGAGAGAAGGGGCTCAGAGTGTGAGAGTGAGAAAGCCGTCAAATGACTGTCACACACTCCTAAAGAGTCAGACTTGGCATCTCTGTAGAAGGCAATTTTAGAACAGCCCAGTTTTACACACAGAAAGCAGGTTATGCAAAATTCACTGCTATATACAGTGCAAAGATGAAAATATCACAAGAAGCAATCTTATGTATGCAGCAGGTGTTCTTTGGGAAGAGTCGAGCAGAGTTTGAGGTTTGCAGTTATGCTTTAGAAAATGCAAAGTATAGGTGCATTATTCCTGAAGATACAGGCGCAAATTAGGCCTGTTCTTGAGCAGGGGTAAAATGTAAATGTGTTGCCTACTGCCATTATTTGTATAAGCAGCAATGTAAAGATGTACTTTCCCTGTCTAAAACCCCCTTTTTTTTACACATATACCAATCTCATTTACATATAATGTCATTTCTAATATCGCTTCCTATATCTTCCAGCCAGAGCTCATTGGACTGGGTCTGGACACATAAACTTTCTATGTACGTGAAGCACTCCTCATCGAAGAGTGAAAGAATGAGATGTTTGTTGGAAGAAAATGGATACAGAAATACAGTTTTTAGACTAGAACGACATGTAATACTGGTACCATCTTTGTCTGTTTTTACAAGGCAGGTACTAGAGGAAACACTCTGGGATACAGAGAAGGATTAAAATGTCAATTTTAACTTTATTTGTGCTCCCCCATTCCCTAATCAAAGTAAAGTGTGTGCATTAAAAATGAGCGATCTGTAACTTCCTATCTCAGTTCATTTTGCTCAGCACTAGGGATGGTGGCTGACACTTCCTGGTCGTGTTAATAGTCACAGAGGAGTCTGAAGCCTAGAATAATTAGTTGGGCCACAGGAGAGCCAAGTACAAATCCTGTTTCTTGTGGGCAAGGCACTTGAGCTCTCCTTGCTTCAAACCATGATATCCGCTAGGCCAGGGGTTTTCAATCCAGTCCTTGGTACACACCTAACCAGTCAGCTTTTCAGGATAACCACAATGAATATGGATGAGAGACAGCTGCATGCATTGCCTGCATTGTATGCAAATCTATCTCATGCATATGCATTGTGGTTATTCTAAAAGCCTGACTGGCTAGGTGTGTCCCAAGGCCTGGGTTGAGAACCACTGCACTAGATTATAAACTGTTGCAAAGCATACTGGTTTAGGGTGCTCTTTAAAGGCTGCAACACTATGCAAATATCATCTGCCGCCATGTAGGTTTTGACTTGGTTGCCACTCAGCCATCTCAAGCCCTGCAGCCAGGTGCCCCTCGTCCGGCAGATCACAATCTCTGCTGCTTCGCGAATTACTTTCCACAAGCAGGAAAGCAGCCAGCTGGCTCAGAGCACAACTCTTACAAAAGGAGAGAGAGAAAGTTTGATGCACCCATCAACCTCATGCCTGAGCATGCATTATAAGCAACACGCCACAAAGCATTGACACAGTAACCTGAATGCTTCATTCAAGAATATGGGCTGAGCTCTCTTCAAGCAGTGTTGTACAGAGAGCCTAGTCCAATATCTCGGAATGAGTGGAGAGCCCACTGCTACTTGCCTTTCTGTTTCTTCCAGCACTAGAGCCGCCTGCAGTGCCTCTCACTCTGGTGCTATTAGTCTGTCACCCAACACTGTTCATACAATTGCCAATACCCTCGGCCCCTCATTCTCGGGTCTGCAGTTCATTACTTTATCTGCATTTCTATTCTGTTCATCCATGTTAGTTCTAAGTAGATTACAATTACAAAAAAGAATAAATAAATGTTACTAAAGCAGAAATACACAAACCATGTGATTATACAATTAGCAGGTACGTTTATAAGCCTTCTTTGCATGTAATATGCCTTTATAAAATTAGATCATGTCTAAAACCGTGTGCAGCGCCCCTCGGAGTATTCTTGTAGAGTAGGAGTTAGCAGAGTCGCTGTTTAGATGCATGTTTTATATAATGTTCATATGTACATACTTTACCCTCCCAAGCAGACATAAATGTCAGCGCCCACAATCTAGGCACTATTTCTGCAGGATTTGGGTTAGTATTTTATAAAGAGTCATAGGCACCAATGTATCTTTCTAAAAAAATTTAAAAAAAGCAAAAAATAGGCACCTTCTCCACCTCCAAACCTAGGCATCCTCTTATAAAATTACCCTCCAAAGGGGTTTGTTTGCTAGAGTATGTGGCAGTAGCACATGATTGTGCTGCCATATTAGCATGGAGACTGGTGCTAATGTTTGCGGGCATGTGTGTCCATCCCCCTGCTAACATGCAGCACCACGCTAACTGGTACAGGGTACACAATGCCACCCACTGGCAAGATGTGTACCCATGCTAATGGCAACAGATTCGATTAGCACATGCCCAAAACACCCATACTAACTGCAACGTGCCATCAACCCCCATGTTATGCCCCTAATTCCTCCAGTCTGTGCCCAATCTTGCACTAACTGATTAGCATAGGATTTCTAGCCCAAGGCCCCATGCTAGTAGTATAGTGCCCTTAGTACGTGGCAAACCCTGCACTAACAGCGTGGTTTAGTAAACATGTCCAAAATAAACTAATAAAAGCATAACAAACAATATTTTAAAAAAACACAAACATAAAAAGCATATAAAAAAGTGTTTGTTCAGATGCTTGCATAAAAAATGTCAACCATTTTCCTAAAGGCCAATAAAGGCTCCTTTTAAACATGCCTTAAATGGTAGCATGCCATAATGTTGGACCTGCCACAGAAATTCACAAGCACGTGTCTCAGCACGTTGAACCAATGTAAACCAACAAGCGAACAGAAATTCTTTTTAGTCAACTGGAGAGTTTGAGACGGCTGATAAATGGTAAGTACAGATCTAAAACAACCTGAGCCATTTTCTTTTAAGGCTCCAAATATTAGTCTCTACTTTACATTTGAAGCACCAAGCAATTGAAAGCCAGTGAAAAGCATGTAAGTAAGGTGTAATGTGCTCATATATATTGTTTTTTGGCTATAAGGCTTAGTATACTGGACGTCCACCATATTTGTATGCACAGGGCTGACGTCTGTGGTCTCAGTAGGAAAATTTGCTTATGCTTCCAGCGGTTCCTGAAACTTGGATGGAGTCTACTCACCATGGGCCTTTTTCTTCGTTCCTCTGTTGTTCTCTCCCATCTTCAGCCTGGCTGGCATCATCTATAAAGGCTGAGCTGAAGGTATACCTTTTCACTAAAGCATACAGTGTTAGTCTTCTGGGGTCCTGACTCAGTGGGATACTGGGGTGGCAATGATGCAGTTCAATGTGGTCTTGCTTTCCTAGTGCTGGACTAGTGTTTATTTGGCTCTCTCTTTTCACTCTTCAGCTCCCTCTTTTCTGACTTATATTATACTGAAGTTACTTTCCTGATTTCCAAGACTTACGTTATTGTGAACCATCTTGCTGGTTTTATGAAAGATGATATATCAAATTCTAATGAACATAAGCATAAATATAAACATGGTACCTGCTAAAAAGCCTTGCAGCAGCATTTTGGACTAGTTGTAAGGCTTTTAACAAAGAATCTAGAAAACCAAAATAAACTGAATTACAAAAGTCCATGGACAACGAGACTATCATCTGAAATACCCGATATTCAAAAAAACTGTATTCCTCAATTTGGGCACCTAAGTTAGGCTCCTAAATTTGTACCCTATTTTCTGCCACACATAGGAACCTAAGAGCCCAAAGGCAGTTACACAGTTTGCAATGCAATGCGTGCCTTCAAGTCAGTCCTGACTCCTGGCGACTCAGAAGCTCCTGGGTTTTCTTGGCAGTGTCACCGGAAGTAGATTGCCAGGCCTTTCTTCTGAGGCAATGGAGGGTTAAGTGACTTGCCCAAGGCCATAAGGAGTGCTAGTGGGAACTGAACCCTGGTTACCAAGCCAGTGTTCTAACCACTAGGCTACTCCTCCACTCCTACACAGTTTACAGACCTGTAAACTGTGTAACTGCCTCTAAGTGGGATATTCAGCAGCATTAACATGGTGCTGCTGAATATCCCCGGATACTGACACTATATGCCCTGATTCTGGGCAGTTAGCAGTGGGGCATTCTGGGGGCGGAACCTGGAGATAACCGGTCAGAGGCGATATTCAGCTGCTACCCGGTTATCCCTTGGCGGTGAAAGTTAGGCACAGCAAAAGCTAACCAGGCAGTGGCTGAATATCGCCGCTGATCAGTTAACGTCCAGCTTCCATGGCAAACCCAGCTTTTCAATGCCGGTGGCCAGATATGGTCCCGGCATTGAATACCCGGGTTAACGAGAGCGAGGTGCTGTAAGTGTGCTAGATGCTGCTGCTGAATATCGGGCCCTGAGTTTTCTGCTGAAAACTCATACTAATTTAGGAGCTTAGGGATGCATTTTTTAAGGCATTTACACGGGTACTACCCTAGTTACCCGGGTAAATGGCTTATCTGGGATTTTCAAAAGGCACCTATATGGGTACTGCCTTTCAAAAATCCTGGATAAGTCCCTAACGCGCCAAGATGCTATGTGGTTAGTATTGGGGCATGTTGGGGGCATTCAAGGCGGAGCGGAAACGGAGGAAAGAGCTAAACAGGTAGCATCGATTTTCGATGCTTCCTGCTTAGCCCTCTGCACTTTAACTATAGGCAAGGGTTTTCCTCACCTATCTTTAAGGTGCAGGGGCTAAGCAGGTAGCATCGAAAATCGCTGCTACCTGCTTAGCCTTGGCAGCTGCTGATGTATCCAGCATAACCCAGATTTTCACTTACATCACCGCGGAAGCAAAAATCCGGTTTAAGGGGTCGGCAGGCAGGCTACATGCCAACGTGGCGCATAACCTGCCTAAATCAAAATCAGGCCCTTAAAATGTATGAGCCCGATATTGAATTAAGCCGGCTATGCGCCGCTTTGATTCCCATAGCCATCCCTGTCAGCCTCTAACCCTGGAGATTCAATGCCGGGGTCATATGCAGCCCCGGCATTGAATATACAGGGTCGCCGCACATGCCCCGGAGTGGCAGAAGCTAACTGGATAGCAGCGGTATTGCAGCACTGCCCAGTTAGCTCCCCCAGATAAAACTAGCCCAGATTTTGCTTTGCCTTGTTTTACCCACAGGTCGCTAACCGGATAGCGGTGCAATATCGCCACTATCACTTAGCAACTGTCACCGCTTCTGCTCCCCCGTGGAACACCCACGACAAGCCCCGATGCTAAGCAGTTAGCATCGGGGCGTGTAGGGGAGATAATCGAGGATATTCAGCGGTACTAACCGTGTTCGTGCCATTGAATATTCCATTCAGGGGCATTTACGTGGTTTACAGGTCTGTAAACCATGAAGTTGCCTTTTCAAATATCGGGCAGTATGCTCGTAAATTTAGGCCTGCCATTCATTTGCCTAGATTTATGAGCCGAATTTAGGTGTCCAATGCTGAAGATCAGCGCCAAGCTCCTAACTTCTTTCCGCACTCTAAATCTGCCCCTGTTGCTACCCACTTTTATGCTCCTAAATTTAGGAATTTAGTGAAATTTTGAGAAAATGCTTAGGCTCTCAGCCCTAGTAAATTTCCAAAGAGGCCTTTAACTAGAAAGAAGAGCTATCGGAGGAGGGGCGGAAGCGGGTATGCACTGTGGAGCCAGAACAGAAGGTAACTTTGTACCAGTGTGTCTTTTTAAATATATTGCAGCCGCTGAACAGCCCAGAGAGAGATGGCAGTGGCGGCAATGGGCATAGGGGTGGAGCAGGAGCAACACTGAGAATGAAGTTCACCTAGGATGCCTCGTATCCTTGCACCAGCCTTGATGGTAATGTATATCCAACACTCCATAGGAATCATTCTGAAGCTAAAAGGACTTGAGGCTGCCATAGGCAAGACCTTCCCAGAATCCTAAGGAGTCTTGATTCTGGCTGTTCATGCAGCAGCAGAATACAGTGAATAAGGACATCTTCTGGCTAGAATCCCTTCTACAGTATGTTGCTGCCTCTCTTATGGGCTTACAGGATCCACTCCTGCCTTATATTTTGACGTTCGTTTGTTTCTGGCACAATCATTAATTTCATCAATTATTAACTTTCCTCTACAGCAATATTTTTTTAATTAATTCCAGGAAAATGTAATAATTTTGGCTCCTATGCAGTGCTGATCTTGTCCTGCCTAGGCTGTAGCTATGCCAGAGCCTGTCCTGTACTGCCCCCTGCTGGAGAGACGTCAGTCAGCAGGAAGATGGCCAGTTATGCAGCAGGAGCTATAGAATGAACCGACTCCATAATTACCAGTTTTACAAATGTAAAACCTCAAGAATACAGAATAATCAAAATCACAAGTTAATTGCATCCCATTTGGCTATCCCACGTTTGTACTCTTGTAAACATGAGCTCTGACAAACCACCCTAACCCTCCTACATAATTAGTGAGATAGCTATTTTAAAATTAGAGGTTTATCAGGGTACTCTTAGAATAATAGTTTTCATGCTAACTCATATGTTCTGAATAATTAGATTCTAGAATATTTTCTTAATCTGTCCTGGTAACAATTTGTAATCAGCTAGTGGCTGAATTTGCTGATGGCAATGATCCCAAGCACCTCTAAAAAACTGAATGCCAATTCACAGCTAAGGCCTTTTCTGAATCTTTTAAAGGATAATTCAAGCCTTAAGTAACAGGGTAAAACATTCCAGAGAATAGGGACTGAGTAAAAAAATGCTGATGGGTTGTTTCATAACGTACTTGCACTCAAACAAATTCTTAACTTGAAAGTGCAGAGCCCTAGCTAGTTTATATGGAATAAGTACATTATTTATTTTATTTAGCTGCACTTATATGCTGCCTTTCACCGGGTCAAAGAAGTTCACAATAAACAAGAACAAACTGGGGGGGGGGTTTACAATCAAAAAGGGGAGTGGGGGTACATTAACAATTCAATGAGAGGGGACCGGTCACCAAGGGGAAGGTTATTTTGGAAGCCCCATTTGTGCTTTGGATGTCTGAAATGGGCATAAAGACCTCCAAAGCACAAAGATGTCTCCAGAGCCATTTTTATAAGTCAGCTCCGTGGACATCCTCAGCGCGAGGACAACCAAGTCTAGAAAGGGGTGTGGTGGAGGCGTGGTCAGGGCGTTCCTACGAACCTGGACATCCCCACCTAATCTCGGAAACATTCTGGATATCTAGAGTCACATCTAAGTGTAGACCTGCTCCAGGCATGAACAGTGGTCATTTTGACTGAAAAGCAGCCAGAAGGCATAGAGAAGATACCACTCCATCACCCCCAGTACTCAGGGCAATCTCAGCTATAGCAGCAGTGAGATTTGAACCTTGGCTTTCTGTTCCTTGCCCACTATTCTAACCATCAGGCTATTCTTAGACATCCAGGTTCTGAAATACTATTCTGGGGATGTCTATGAAGACACGCCTGCAGACATCCACATCAGGCAAGTCCACGTTTGTGAAATCATGCTGCACCTGGACAGGCTTGCTTTTTTTCAGACGTTCTGGCTTAGACGTCCCAGATTGCACTTTGAGGTCCTTCTAAAATTTCACTCCACATAAATATTCTGGAGTGCCTTTATATGAGTATATTGTTTTGAAAACCGTCAAGATCTTAAATTTCATGCAGAGTGGTTCTGTAATAAACAGAGGGGTAACATGATTGAATTTGTGCTTATTATGAAGTAGGTGGAGAGCGGTATTTTGCAATTATTATAGTCTCTTCTTAGTGGAAGCTGAGAGACCCTCATAGAGTGAATTACAATAATCAATTCATGATAAGACAGTACATAATTTAATGACTGAAGGTCCTTAAGAACAGGGAAATTTTAATTTATCGGTTATAAGCCAGTGCTCAAAGGCATCCAAACAGGAGTTTAGAGTACAAAGATTAAGGGGTATGTTTACTAAACCGTCTTAATGTTCCCAGCGCTAGCTGCAGCGATAATGTGAAGGATGCCATATAAGGAGTGGGCGTTCCAGTCTTAAGGTAGCAATCGTGGGTTATCTCGCGATAAAGTGCACCGTGTCCATTATTGCAAGATAGAGGGAGCCGCGCACATTACCGTGCATTAACCTTAACTTCGCGTGCTGACCTGCAATCACAGCAATAGAGGTGTAGCACACTGGTTAATACAATGACTGCTAAAACAGGGGTCATGAGTTTCATTCCCCAGTGGGCTTAATGAGTAAGGCTGTCTGAGGCATTACCCTAAGGTACCCTATAAGGCACTCCAGAGGGCACATTATAAAGTGCACAGTCAGCCAAGGCACCTTATAATGTTCCCTATAGGGTGCCTTATGAGGCACCTTAAGGTTACAGCACTATGAGGGTGTTTTTGCTGGCAGCACTAATTTAAATAAGGAAATGCCTCAGACAGCCCTATCAAATAACACCACTGTGGGATCAAACCCATGACCTCTGCCTCCACAGTCAGTGAAGTAACCAGTGGGCTACATCTCTATAGCTACTAACAAACCCCTGGCTAGCTACAGAAGGACTGCAGGTCACCACACAAACTGTCTGCTGTGGTTACCAGGATAAGGTTAACCCACCTGTACCCATGATCCACTGCACATGCAGATCAGCAGTCTACAGATGATCACAAGATGGGGTATGCACCCCCACAGCACCTCGGCCTGGTAGGGGGAACTGACCGTGTTTGTTACTGGCACAGAGTAGCTACGGACCGTCACATTATGCGGGTACTGTGCTCACCCTGAGGGCGAGGTGGGGCACTCAGTACCAGGTCCGCAGCACCTGGCTTAGCTGAGATAGGCTATACTGCAGGTCGCCATCAGTGCTAGTGTGTGATAGGTAGTCCTTGTGGACACGCCTAGGATACATCTCTGTCCATCTGTATTTCCCAGTCACATCTAGCCCTTGTGGACTATGATGCACCCAGAATAGTGCATATCCTGTGTGGGTGCTATGGTCACATGATTTAAGTGAAGGGTGGTGGTTAGACCCAAAAGTGGATTATGTAGCACCACCCAACCCACCCTCTGGGGGACAGGATTACCCACCAACAGATCCACATTCTACATCCCTGCAATGGTGGCAATAGAGGGGACCATCAACCCCAGGCCTGCTGGGGAACAGGCACCCTACAGGGCAGTCAATGCAGATCTGTACGCCTCCATAAGGCACTGGCAGACAGACAGTAGGCCTGGAAATGCTCAGCTGCCCCCCACCACTATCTGACATTCTCCAGCAGCGAGCACAGTCAGTCTCCAACCACTGCACCCTGCAAGCTGTTCTAGCCATATGCATACTAACTGCAGACAGTCTGCTAGCTTGTACATAGTGCATGTTCCTGGAGGAACTGTGTGCACCCACCAAGCAGGTAAGTCAGTGATTGGGCCCCAGAAAAAAAAGAACCCACAAATATCACTTGAAAGAAATACTATATAGCACTATGGGGAGACCTAGCCATTCCGTGGTCACTGCTCAGTCAGGGTGAGAGTGACCTCCAAGCAGGACATTCTGTGGCCACCCTGTCCCTGCAGGTGGTGGCCGGGAACTACAATGTCCCAGCCATTTCCCTATGCCCTGTGCAGATGCATCCTGCCCAGGCCACCCTGTCCGGACCATACCCACAGTACCTTGCTCCTCATTATGCACATTGGCAGGCTAACACTGGAAACAGTGCAAGCAGTGTGGGCTGAGTAAGGTGTAGGCAGCCACAACACACTGGATCAGGGGTTCTCAACCAGTCCTCAGGACCCACCTAGCCAGTCGGGTTTTCAGGATAACCACAATGAATATGTATGCGAGAGATTTGCATACACTGCCTCCATTATATGCAAATCTCTCTCATGCATATTCATTGTGGTTTTCCTGAAATCCTGACTGGTTAGGCGGGTCCCAAGGATTGGGTTGAGAACCCCTGCACTGGATAGATAGACAGACACACACTCCCACACCTATGCCAGCATTGTGCAAATATTGAGGCTTTTGGCAGCCCTGGCCACCACACCAGTACTGGGCACAGTGCAGGCATCGCTATGGTACGCAATACTGTTGGGGTCATTCCCTGGGGTGGTAAACACTGTCAGAAACCAAAACTGAAACACACTCCACAGATATCATAAAGGTTGCTATGATGCAGCTCTATCAGCAAATTCTGCTTAACTTAGGAATTGTTATCTGCCATTAATCATAGCAACCTTTTGATATATGTGTAACGTATCCCCAAGTTTAGGGCGGCATTGCTAAGGTATGCAAGTGCTAGTATTGGGAGATGCTGCTGCGCGCAAGGCCCAACAGCCTGACTCTCCATGAGGCTTTGGATAGTGGAGCCTGTGGGTGTGGGTGTTTATGCCCCTGTTGGCCGCTGCTCTAGGGCAGAGGTTCCCAACTCCGGTCCTGGTGGGTCAAACACTGTTCAAGTTTTCATGCTGTCCCTAATGAATATGCATGAGATATATTTGCATACAATGGGGTGGCGTATACTAATGCAGCACAGGCATATTTTATTAGGGACAGCATCAGACTGGGGAAAGGTTCCAAGGTGGTGAAGTGGATGAGAAATTGGTTGACTGACAGGTGACAGAAGGTGGTGGTAAATGGAACTCACGCCGAAGAAAGGAAAGTGCATAGTGGCGTGCCTCAATGATCGGTTCTAGACTAATACTGTTTAATGAATTTGTAAGACCTTAAGAACATAAGATATGCCATACTGGGTCAGACCAAGGCCCATCAAGCCCAGTATCCTGTTTGCAACAGTGGCCAATCTAGGTCATACGTACCTAGCAGTTTCCCCAAAAGACACGGGTTCCACAATGCTTGTACTGGGTCAAGCATTGATATCCTGGGTCCCTTCTTAATAATTGTTTATGAACCTTTCCTCCATGACCTTGTCCAAACCTTTTTTAAACCCAGCTACACTAACAGCTTTTACTACATCCTCCGGTAACAAATTCCAGAGTTTGATTACATGTTGAGTGAAAAAATATTTTCTCTTATTAGTCTTAAATAGCTTACCCAGTAGCTTCATTGCATATCCTCTAGTCTTTTTATATTCTGATGACGTAAACAATCGATCTAAATTTACCTATTCCATTCCATTCATTAATCTATAGACCTCTCTCATATCTCCCCTCAGCCATCTCTTCTCCAGGTTGAAGAGCCCTAACCTTTTTAGCCCCCCTTCTTAGGAGTATCCTTCCATCTCTTTTACCATTTTGGTGGCTCTTCTCTGTACCTTTTCTAATAACGCTATATCCTTTTTAAGATACGGCGACCAGAATTGCACACAATATTCAAGGTGTGGTCGCACCATGGAATGATACTGAGGCATTATAATATCCTTTGTTTTATTTTCCATTCCTTTCCTTATCATACCTAGCATTCTATTTGCTCTCTTGGCCGCCGCTGCACACTGGGCGGAGGGTTTTAACATGTTATCCACGATGACGCCTAAATCTTTTTCCTGGGTGGTGGTTCCCAATGTGGAACCTTGCATCGTGTAACCATAGTTTGGGTTGTTCTTCCCTAGGTGCATGACTTTGCACTTGTCCACATTAAATTTCATCTGCCATTTGGATGCCCAATCTTCCAATTTATCCAGATCCTCATGCAGTTTTCCTCAGTCCTCTTGGGTTTTAGCAACTTTAAATAGTTTTGTGTCATCTGCAAATTTGATAACCTCACTTGTTATTCCCTTTTCCAGATCATTTATGAATATTTCAAAAAGCAGTGGACCCAGCACAGATTCCTGGGATGCTCCACTATTCACCTTTTTCCATTGGGGAAAGTTGGCCATTTAGCCCTACCCTCTGCTTTCTATCTTTTAACCAGTTCCTGATCCACAATAATACACTGCCTCCTATCCCATGACTTTTTACTTTTGCCAAATGTCTCTGAGGGACCTTGACAAAGGCTTTCTGAAGGTCCAGATACACTATATCAACTGACTCATCTTTTGTCTACCTATTTATTCACACCTTAAAAAATCATAACAGATTAGTAAGACAAGATCTTGCTTGTTTAAAGCCATGTTGGCTTTCTCCCATTAAGCCAAGATTATCTACATGTTGAGTAATTTTATTCTTTATGATGGTTTCTATCATTTTTCACAGTACTGAGGTCAGGCTCACCGGTCTGTAGTTTCCTGGATCACCCCTGGAACCCTTTTTAAAAATTGGCGCTACATTGGCGATCCTCCAATCTTCAGGTATTACAGATGATTCTAGTTCACAGATTACTAATAGCAGGTCTGCAATCTCATATTTCAGTTCTTTCAACACCCTTCAATGTATACCATCTGGTCCAGGTGATTTGCTGCTCTTCAGTTTATCAAATAATTGTAATACATCTTCCCGGGTGTGTTGATATTTCTTTCAGTTCTTCCACAGTATCACCTTTAAATAACACTTCAGTCATGGGTAACAGCCCTACATCTTCCTCAGTAAAGACCGAAGCAAAAAATTCATTCAGTCTCTCCACTATAGCCTTGTCCCCTCTTACTGCTCTTTTTACCCCTCTATCATCTAATGGTCCAACTGACTCTTTCACAGGTTTTTTGCTATGAATGTACTTGAAAAAGCCTTTATTACGCGTTTTTGCTTCCACAGCAAGTTTCTTCTCAAATTCTCTCTTTGCCTGCCTTATCAATGCCTTGCATTTAATTTGCCAGTGCTTGTGCTGTTTCCCATTTTCATCATTTGGCTCTTTTTTCCATTTCCTAAAAGATGCTTTTTGGCAACAGCCTCTCTGACCTCACCTTTAAACCATGCTAGCAGTTTTTTGGACTTCCTTACACTTTTCTTAAAGTGTGGAATACAGCTGGTCTGGGCTTCCAAGATAGTATTTTTAAGCAACACCCAAGCTTGATATAAGTCTTTAACCTTTACAACTGCTCCTTTTATTTTTTTCTTAACTATTTTCCTCATTTTATCATAGTCTCTCTTTTGAAAGTTAAAAGGTAGCACTTTGGATTTCCTTACCATCCCTCCTCCATTAATTAAATCAAACGCGATCATGCTATGACCACTATTCCCAAGTGGCCCCAACACCCTTATCTCTTGCACCAGATCTGATGTTCCACTAAGGACTAAGTCCAAAATGACTTCCCCTCTGGTCGTTTCATAAACCAGCTGCTCCAAGAAGCAGTCATATATGTCATCTAGAAACTTTATCTCCCTAGCAAGTCCTGCCGTGATGTTTAACCAGTCAATACTGGGGTCATTGAAATCACCCATTATTATTAATGTTCTGTAACTTTTGTTAGCTTCCCTGATTTCTTTGAGCATTTCATCATCCATTTGTTCGTTCTGGCCAGGCGGTCGATAGTACAACCCCACTGCTATTGCCTTCCCCTTTTTACTTGGAATTTCTTTCCATAGAGATTCTACAGCGAATTTTGTTTCCTGCAAAACTTTAATCCTTTGTGACTCAATGCCCTCTCTAACATAGAGTGCAATGCCTCTACCACTTTGATCAGCTCTATCATTACGATATAGTTTGTAGCCAGATATCAGTGTCCCACTGGTTGTCCTCCTTCCACGATGTCTCAGAGATACCAATCATATCTAACTTCTCATTTAGTGTTATACATTATAACACTGCCATCTTATTTTTTAGACTTCTAGCATTTGCATCAAGCATTTTAGAGACTATTTTATTCATATTAATCTGGTTATCAGTAGGCAGGTGTAATTTGGGATCTTTAAGCTTTGTCTGCTGTGTACTCAAGGGCATTTGAGCTACCTTTGTCTTTATTGGAACCTCTCTGCTGATGTGCTCTAACTTCAATTTTTTGGTAGTATCCTTCAAGGATACATTATTCCGAACCATGCGCTCTTGCACGACTGTCGTCTCCCCCCTATTATCTAGTTTAAAAGCTGCTCTATTTCCTTTTTAAAGGTTAATGCCAGCAGCCTGGTTCCATCCTGGTTAAGGTGAAGCCCATCCCTTCGGAAGAGCCCCTCCTTTCCCCAGAATGTTCCCCACTTCCTAACAAATCCAAAACCCTCATCCTTGCACCATCGTCTCATCCACCCATTGAGACTCCGGAGCTCTGCCTGCATTTTGGGTCCTGCGTGTGGAAGGACTGAATGAAAAAGTCTGCCTTTTTGCAGATGACCCGAAAATTTGCAACAGAGTGGACACTTCTGAGAGAGTGGACAACTTGCAATAGGAGGAGAGAGGTGGGTGTGCATGGACCAGGAGAGGGACCTTGGAGTGCAATTGTGTGAGAATCTCAAGGTGGCAAAACAATGTAACAAGGTGGCAGCCACAGCCAGAAGGGTGCTGGACTGCATACACAGAGGAAAAATCAGTAGAAAGGAGGACGTATTAATAGCCCTGTAGAAGTCATTGCTGAGACCTCACTTGGAGTATTGTGTTCAGTTTTGGAGTCCATATCTCACAAAGGATATAAAAAGACTTGAAATGATTCAGAGGAAGGTGACCAAAATGATTTGGAGCCTGCGCCAGACGGCATATGAGAAGAGACTTGAAGACCTAAATATGAATACCCTGGAGGAGAGGAGGGACAGGGGAGATAAAATACAGACCTTTAAATACTTAAAGGATACTAATGACCAAACAAACCTTTTTCAAAGAAGAGGAAGCTGTAAAACTAGAGGGTATACAATGACGCTGCAAAGCAGCAAATTTAAAAGCAACATCAGGAAATACTTTCTCACTGAAAGGGTGGTGGATGCTTGGAATGACCTCCCGGTGGAGTTGGTGGGGGCAAATACAGTGATGGAATTTAAAATGGCATGGGATAGGCACAGTGGATCCCTTTATAGCAAGAGGATAAAATCACAGCAAACTAAGTATGTTTTATACTCAAAGAATAGAGGGGGGCTGATCTGCACCAAGCAGCAGGTACAGCCCTAAACACAGGCATAGAGGGGGGTGACCTGCATGGAGCTGTAGTTACAACCACTCTAGTCACCTTACTGGGCAGACTAGATGGACCATATTGATCTTTCTCTCATCATATACTACGTTAGAAATGGGTCTGTAATTAGCAGGATTAGTAGAGTCTAGAGATGGACTTTATAAATGTGGATGAACAATTTCTTGTTTCTAATGGAACTTCATCTATATTATGACTATGAGAAGTAATCAGGGCTGGCACAAGGGTTTCTGCTGCCCTAGACAGAAACCCTGGCCATGCTGCCCCCCTCCCCCAGCTGCCATGCTGGCCCCCCAGCTGCCACCGCCATGACCCCCAGCTGCCACTGCTGCCCCCTCCCCCAGTTGACACTGCCGTCCCCCCCCCCCCCAGCTGCTGCCGCTGCTGCCAATTCTATTTTGGGGGGAAGAGGCGGGCAGCGGCAGTATTTCTAAATGCAGCAGCAAAAAGCTTTTGGAAATACTGTCGCTGCCTGCCTCCCCCTCCTGAGACAGAATTGACGGTGGTGGTAGCTGGGGGGGGAGGCAGCGCAATCATTCATGTGTGCCGCTGCCACTTCCACCTGGGCCAGCTGCTTAGCTCACCTAGTGGACAGGCCGGTCCTGGTAGCAAGAAGAAATGGACGTAGTTCCATAGTTACAGATTTTCAAAAAAAACAAAGGGTAAGGGATCTAGACCTGAAGAGACAGGAAGGGGAAGGCAAACCTTAGACAAGAGCATCTGTGCTCGGTGCTGGAGGATGGTGAGAACGTTTCGCCGGCTGGAGACAGGTCCCATGGTCAGCAGAGTGAGCATGCAAAACCATGGAAAAGGCCCAATTTGGAATTGCTCCTGATGCAAAAAACTATGCCACGTTTTGGAGAGGGATTTTATTTTTCTTAACTTCCCTTGTAGTGCTGTATCTTTACTCCACGTTAGGGCTGGAGTAGAGTCCAGCATGGGGGCAAAGGGTCAACTGAGATCAGCTGCACCTCAAATAACCCTTTTTGGCAGAGATTCCTGGTGGCCCAGTGGGCCCTGGGTAGCACTCCCCCCAACTAATTTTTCCTTTCCCTTTTGTGTATTAGCTAAGGTTCCTGTAATGGGCAATCTGTCTCTCCAGAGGAATTGTGTGCTGCTCCCCTATAGGATTTGTATGCCGGAAGAAACATGGTGTGCGACATGTCTAAAGAGGACGTACTGCAGTGCTGTAATAGAATACTACAAACCTTTGGTAAGAAGGGAATAGGGGTCTCCTTTTCTTTATCCACCCTACTGTGAGGCAGCCAGGACTCAGGGAGGAGTACCTGGACCCTGCAATGAGAGGGTGGCTAAGCAGGGATGTGCATGGGACAGGAAAGGGAAATCTTGTTGGGTAGCCAGGGCTGAAGGCAGATGCCTGGACCTCACATTAAGGGATCGCTGGACTGGAAGTTGCCTGGGATAGGATAGGAGTACCAAAGAAGACCTGGGTCCTGAAGAGCCTAAGAGGGAAACTAGGAGAGGTGTATGGTGCCTTACATAAAAAGGAGAATAGCAAAGAATCTAGAGGAAGACACCAGAAAGAAAAAAGAGATTAAACAGCTGTCAAGTCATTGAAGTCACTGAAGAGAAAGAAGAGTGAAGACTATCCTACAATGTTTGATAGATTTTGTTTGATGCCAGGCTGTGGTAAGTACATTGCTGATAGCATAGAGGCTTTTACTGCTTCCTCTTCAGGCACCTCTGAACTGAGAGATGATTTTAATACATTATCTTCTTGGTTCAGCAGGGGGTGCTGCAACACCAGAGTTTTCATACAACTTCTTGCTTTACTCTGTCTCTAAATTACTACAGTCAAAATAGGATAGTCTCTTATTGTACAGCACTACCAGACGTGTGCAGTGCTCCACCCATTGTTTAAATGGTTCTTTGGAAGTGGAGAAAAAAATAATAGTTGCTTCATTTTAATTATCACTTTGCCCTTTAGAATCACCAGTGCATAAGCTTGCCACTGTTGTTGTGTGCCATTGAGTCAACGCAGACTCCTGGCGACCCCTGAGGGCCGGCCCATTCACTAGGTAGGCCAGGTAGCTGCCTAGGGTGGCAGACCATGGCTGGCGGCATGGCAGCTTTGTGCCACCCCTTTGGTGCTCGCAGTAGACCATGTGCTTCGGTACACATGACCTGCTGCTTCTGACCTCCTCCAAAGCAACTTCCTGTCAGAGGTGGGTCAGAAGAGGAGACCATGTGTGCCAACGCACATGACCTACCGCAGGCACCAAAGCAGCAGCATGAAGCCGCCATTTTTAAATTGCTGCCACCTCCACCAGCCCCCCAGAGGACCAAATCCATCTCTTCTCCAAGCTAAAGCACCCTAACCTTTTTAGCCTTTCCTCATAGGAGAGTCATTTCATCCCCTTTATCATTTTTTTTCGCCCTTCTCTGTACCTTTTCTAGTGCCATTATATCTTTTTTAAGATGCAGAGACCAGAATTGAACACAATACTCAAGGTGCAGTTGAACCATGAAGCGAAACAGGGGAATTATGATATTTTATGTTTTATTCCGTTTATTCCCTTCCTAATGATTCCTAATATTCTGTTTGCTTTTTATGGACGCTGCCGCACACTGAACAGAAATTAATGTATTCTCTACGATCACCTGTATTCTTTTCCTGGCTGGTGGCTCCTAATGTGGAACCTAGCATTGTATTTCTATAATTTGGGTTATTCTTCCCTATGTGCATCACTTTGCACTTATCCACGTTGAATTTCATTTGCCCTTTGTATGCCCAGAATTCTAGTCTCACAAGGTCCTTCTGCAATTTTTCACAATCCACATGATTTAACAACTGCTCCATGAAGCTCACGTCTCTAGAACCTTGGTCTCTGTCTACTTTCTGAATCTTTAGTTTTCTCTTCTTTTTCCTTGAAGCTCTGCACTCCCTCCTCTCTAGCTAAAGCAGCAAGCACTCCTTTTTAGGTAAATGGGTCTCTACTCCTCCTGTAGACTCACCTCTGGATGCTGTAACTTCTGGAACCTGTAAAACTCTTCTTCACAAACACAACCCCAATTCCTTCATCTTCTTTCTCTAAGTTCTTTGAATCCACTGGGGATGTCTGAGGGTAAATTCCCCAAAATCTCCTGATATCTCAGGCTGTCTGAGCCATTTGGTACTATGGGACAACACTCCAAAAATCTAAATAAAAAAAATCTTGGATTCTCAGTGTTTACTCTTTGGTCAATTAGCCACCTTAACTCTCAAGACCCTCTCCTGTTAGTTCTACTGACGTAATCAATAAAGATTTCCAGTGCAAAACACAATTCTCCCAAGCTCCATGGACTTCCAACTTGAGGCTCCCTGGCCACAGGAACTTACTTAGTGAGTCTGGTAGTTCAAGGTACAAGCTCCAACTCTCACTTGGATGGAGAAGAAAACCCATTTTACTCTTTTTCCCTTGACTGAATTGGTACTGCAAGACCCAACTCCAAAAAAGTTGAGATATCTTTCTGCACAAGCCCTGACCCTTACACGAGTGGCCGAAAAACTGACAAAAAGACAAACAACCCTCCTACTCACAGAACTTTAGGCTCTTAGATACCATATCTTCTCCCATAGCATTCTTAGTAGTGAAGGCATCTGCACACAGTATACTTTCTCACATAATTCTTTATTATCAGCGTTAGGTATTACCCCAGTAGCACACAAGCCCTTATTTTCCAAAACCTGGATGTCTGCAACATCATATTCCAAGGCCTACCAAAGGTAGCAGTTCATTCCCCTACAACTGGCTCTCAATATGGCAGCATGCACTTTATCCAATTTATGCACAAACAAACACATCACTCCTTTATTAAAACAACTCCATTGGTTGCCCATCACTGAACACTCAAGATTTAAAAAACACAGTCACAGGCGTGAGATAAGAGGAAAGACAGAGTCCTTTATTACCATACGGCTGCCCGACACAAGCTGTGTTTCGAACCCTTCATCAGGGGCTAGCCAGGCGAGATACTAAAAACAAACATGTACATATTAAAAAACAACAAAGGAACATACAAGCCATACCACAGGAAGACGTGCATTAATAAATTAAAACCATAAAACAATAATTGTATACAAAAACTATACATCTATATAAAAAATGCATAAAAATACGTGTTAATAAAAACAAGCATAAAAATAAAAATAAATATATAATCATATTTGCAAACGCTGGAATCAAATTAAGTGCTGGTGGACCAAACATGAAAAAGTGCTACATAAAATGAAATAAAATACTGACCTCTGTTGCAGTACATAAAGCGAATTTAAACTTCACACTGTGGTGCTAGTGTCTAAATGGTATGCTAATGCTAAAAAATAAATAAATACAATTAGAAAAACTATACAAATTATAACTAATAAAAATGACAACTAGGAGGGAGAACACAAGGAAATATCCAAAAGAACACAATGAAAGCAATGGGAACTTATGGCAACAAATATTGAACAATGTAACACTAAGCCAATGAAAGAGAGAACCAGGAGGAGGACATAGGACAGGACATGTACACTCATCAGAGATAAAACAACCATAATATAATGTAAAAAGAAAAAAAAGGGGGAAAAATATACATTTTGTAATACTAAAGGAGTGAGTCAGTAAACCCCCGATGCAGGAACTTACTCCCGTAAGTTGTAATTCGGAACTTGCCATATCGATAAAAAAATGACAATGTTGACGGTCTACAAATGTAACATAAAAAGGCAGCACTGGAATTATTAGCGTGTATAAACTGAACTCTACGTGCATGAAATATAAAGTGCCACACAGACCATGTGCACTCATCAGAAATAAAACAACCATAATACGTTATATTATGGTTGTTTTATCTCTGATGAGTGTACATGTCCTGTCCTATGTCCTCCTCCTGGTTCTCTCTTTCATTGGCTTAGTGTTACATTGTTCAATATTTGTTGCCATAAGTTCCCATTGCTTTCATTGTGTTCTTTTGGATATTTCCTTGTGTTCTCCCTCCTAGTTGTCATTTTTATTAGTTATAATTTGTATAGTTTTTCTAATTGTATTTATTTATTTTTTAGCATTAGCATACCATTTAGACACTAGCACCACAGTGTGAAGTTTAAATTCGCTTTATGTACTGCAACAGAGGTCAGTATTTTATTTCATTTTATGTAGCACTTTTTCATGTTTGGTCCACCAGCACTTAATTTGATTCCAGCGTTTGCATATATGATTATATATTTATTTTTATTTTTATGCTTGTTTTTATTAACATGTATTTTTATGCGTTTTTTATATAGATGTATAGTTTTTGTATACAATTATTGTTTTATGGTTTTAATTTATTAATGCACGTCTTCCTGTGGTATGGCTTGTATGTTCCTTTGTTGTTTTTTAATATATACATGTTTGTTTTAGTATCTCGCCTGACTAGCCCCTGATGAAGGGTTCGAAACACGGCCTGTGTCGGGCAGCCGTATGGTAATAAAGGACTCTGTCTTTCCTCTTATCTCACGCCTGTGACTGTGGTTTTTGTGTTTAGCGTGAGCTGTGCTCTCACGGTGTTGTTCACTCAAGATTTAAAGCCATACTCATGACCTTTAAGGTGCTCAATGTTTTATTACCATCTACCTTTGCTCAATACTTTATGAAACTAAGGACAACTGTTGAAGGTGTTCAGGATCACAGAATACTTTAAGCACCCCAGGACGTTTTATTAAATCTAGCACTATTACATCAAAACAAGCCTTCTCACTTTATGCTCCAAAACTTTGGAATTCAATCCCACCTAACTTGCTTGCCATAAAGGATTTACTATCTTTTCAAAGAGCTCTAAAGACATATCTATTTCCATTCTACTTTAGTGTAGAGAACATGTGATTTAACTTGATTTAACATCTGTAACTTTTTATTTTTTTATTTTTATTGATGTATTTAAGTTCTACAGATAAAATGTTTGTAATTGATCTGGTGGTTGTAAACGTTAACAACCCTCAACTCCCACCTTTCCCTCTCTGGCTTTTTGCTGGCACTACACCCTTGTGAGAAATCCCAGTGGTAAACTTCCAGGGAGGTTCTCATAACAGATGGAAGTAGATAGATAAGGAGAGAGCGCTTCCTTCTCTCTCCAATAGGCAGCTTATTACCCCACTATAGCGTGGGTGGCATATTCATCCAGAGCTCTCCATCTATTTACATTACTGCTTCTTGGATTAATAGCCTTGTTGTGCACTTTCTCATATTTGGAGTAAAGTCACAGGAGATTCCACAACATGGGCCAGTCTAAGTTAAGAAGGTTTTTCCAACTCGCCAGTACTAGTTTTATGGTAATTGCCAACATAAAGTTCAACAGAAAAGAGTTCTCTTTTGGCATTGATGGAGTTTCCACTTGGGATCTCAATATAATGATGTGCCACGATAGGGGAGCAGAAAATTTTAATGTGTTGTATTCTAGTCCATGTTGGTCTCAAGAATAACTGAACACTAGAGCATTCAAGAACTATATGGCCAAAGTAACGATCTGTTCGCGACAAGACCAGCATTGGTTACCATTACTTTTATCTCAATTTGAAAGTTTACTAGGGGTAATATACGCTTGATGGGCGAGGAAATGCATGACTTGAGTAAGCACAGCTGACCTAGAGATGTGAATCAGGAGTCATAAGAACATAAGATATGCCATACTGGGTCAGACCAAGGTCCATCAAGCCCAGTATCCTGTTTCCAACAGTGGCCAATCTAGGTCATACGTACCTAGCAGTTTCCCCAAAAGACACAGGTTCCACAATGCTTGTATTGGGGCAAGCAGTGATATCCCGGGTCCCTTTTAACAATGGTTTATGGACCTTTCCTCCAGGAACTTGTCCAAACCTTTTTTAAACCCAGCTACACTAACAGCTTTTACTACATCCTCCGGTAACAAGTTCCAGAGTTTGATTACACGTTGAGTGAAAAAATATTTTCTTTTATTTGTCTTAAATAGTTTACCCTGTAGCTTCATTCCATGTCCCCTACTCTTTCTATATTCTGATGACGTAAACAATTGATCTACGTTTACCCATTCCACTCCATTCATTAATTTATAGACCTCTATCATATCTCCCCTCAGCAATCTCTTTTTCAAATTGAAGAGTCCTAACCTTTTTAGCCTCTCTTCATAGGTGTATCCTTCCATCCCCTTTACCATTTTGGTGTCTCTTCTCTGTACCTTTTCTAATAACGCTATATCCTTTTTAAGATACGGCAACCAGAATTGCACACAATACTCAAGGTGCGGTCACACCATGGAACGATATAGAGGTATTATAATATCCTTTGTTTTATTTTCCATTCCTTTCCTTATGATACCTAGCATTCTATTTTCTCTCTTGGCTGTCACTGCACATTGGGCAGAGGGTTTTAACATGTTATCTACGATGACACCTAAATCTTTTTCCTGGGTGGCTCCTAATGTGGAACCTTGCATTGTGTAAGCATAGTTTAGGTGTCCCCAGAAGAGCAGCCAGGACTGAGGCTATAGAGGCAACGCCAAGTCGTTTTCCCACACTTTCATCAGTCAAATTATATTAGAAAGAAAACTATCCCTAATAAAGGCATAAAGTGAAGATACTGCTCCACCCTTACTAGAGATCGCAGTGGCAATCTTGCTAAGGCTCAATTCTTGAGACAGGCCCCTGACATCCACCTTAGAGAAGACTAAACAATGTCAGAGTTGCAACTATTGAAAGTAACAAGAGGCTGGAAGATTGTACTCGCTTTGCAAATTGGGGAAAGTTTCCAAGAAGTGCCAGAAAGTAATTGTCCCACTTTCCATTCTAGTCACCCCACCACGTAAGGTGGAGGGGAGACCATTTCAAAGAAAAGGAATGAACCATGTCTAGCAAGCCCTTTATGTTTGCCTGCAATGTCTCTTCAAGTGAGGTGCAATAGCGGACTCCAAGATTCTTAATTGTAGAAGTCTCCCATTTCACTGGATGGGAAAGCCGATATTAAGGTTGCATGAGTTAAATTTTTAAGAGGGAATGCCACCGACTTTGACCAATAAATTTTGTATCCCAAGAGATGATAGTATAGCTCAATCATTTTTAGAACTGCAGCTAGTGGTGCTGGTTGAACAAAAAGTAAAAGTGATCTGCATACGCGGAGAGTTTAATCTGCAGATTGTCTACTGTGATACCTAGAATCTCTGAGGATTGCCTAATCAATAGTGTCAAGGGCTCCAAAGAGAGGTCGAATAGGAGAGGGGATAGTGGACAGCCCTGGCGAGTGCCACAAAATAATAAGAAGGGTTATTATAACATCCTGCTAGCAAATATGTGAGCCTTGGGGCCGGTACACAGGATTCAAAGCATGTTCACGAATTTCTTTTGAAAGCCAAACCAAGTAAGAACTTTAAATAGGAAAGGCCATGCTAGTCTGTCAAAAGCCTTCTCGGTGTCTAGAGAAAAGCCTATGCGTGGTATGTCCAAATGTTCTGCTACAGTTAAGTTACAGAGCAAACAGGCATTGTCTATGGTCGACTGACATGATAGGAAACCACATTGATCGGGGTGTATCAGCAAGCGTAAAACTCCTGACATCTGCCAGGCCAGTATACTGGAATATAGTTTGTAGTCTGTTTAATAGTGAGATTGGCCTGTAATTTCCTCCATTTTTTGGATCTCTGAATGGTTTTTCCAGTACCACTATCGTAGCACCAGCGAAGGCCCCCATGTCCTTGTGAGTCTGTGGTAGTTGGAAAAAGGTTGACAAGTGAGGTAAAAGGTCCTTAGCAAAGGTTTTATAAAATTCTGTTGGTAGGCCATCTGGGCCCGCTGCTTTCCCGGGACTCATCGCAGTTAGGGCAGCTTGGATCTCCTCCATAGATATGGATTTGTCTAACTCTGTGGCTTGGTCCTCAGACAGCATTGGGTGTGTGACATGGCCCAAAAGCTGGAAGTGGCTCCGGAGTCACTTCCGAAGAGTATAATCGAGAATAATACACCCTAAAAGCCTCTACTATGTCAGTTTTATTGATTAGATTCTGTTGCTGGTCGGTATTAATAGACACAGTATGCATTCTGTTGTTCCGGGCCTTCAGGCAAAAGCCAGGAATTTGCCAGCCCTATTTTGCTGTATATAGTAGTGAGATTGCTGCATGAACATACTCTGTTCTGCTTCAGTACTGAGTGCAATGTTGTACTGATACTGCAACTTTTGAAGCCGGAGGAGAAGAGACAGCCTGTCTTTGTAACAGTCTTTCTCCTGCTCAGATTTGCTCATCGAGAGCTTGAAGTCTTGCCTTCTACTTCTGCCTTCTGATGAAGTAACTAGTGATTACAGCCCATATCGAAGCTTTGAAGGCTTCCCACCATGCCCAGAAAGATGTATCTTCCATCAGATTTATAGTAAAAAACTCTTGTATTGTCTGATGGACTGTTTTAAATGTTTCGTCTGAGAGAAGGGAATGTTTGAAAGACCAGGAGCCCTGTTCAAAGGGTTCCCCTTGATCTTGAATCCCTTGGGTAACTGCAGCATGATCAGAAATATGAGCACCCAGGATATCTGAAGAATTCACCCTGTGACTAACATTTTGGATATTTAAAAAAAAAAAATCAATGTATGGGGAAGGGAGAAGAATGTATAATCCCTATCAGTAGGGTGTAATAATTTCCATATGTCTACAAGCCCACTAGACTGCATAAAGTATGTTACTACTTCCCTTGCTTTAGAATGTCTATCTGTTTTACTTGGTCGTCGATCTAACAATGGGTCCAGAGTCATATTGACATCCCCATCTACTATTACCGAGTGGGATGCCTCTTCTTGAACCACTTCAGTAAGTGACTGAAAAAAAACCAGGTCTGTCACAATTTGGGGCATATATGTTAATTATAGCTAATTTTAGACCCCTGATATTGATACCTCCTTTAGCCCATCAACCCTCTAGGTCAGCCCACAGGGATTCAGGGATTTTTGTACTAGAATGTCTACTGCGTTTTTCTTATGGCAAGCCAGTGACTGCCCAAATCAGAGATATGGTCCTGCTCCCAGTTTTTTTGTCTCTTCCAATGTCAAGTGTGTTTCCTGCAGCATAACCACATCTGCTTGTTGTTTTTGGCAATAGACTAGAATCTTTGTTCTCTTGATTGGATTCTTAATGCCCTTAACGTTCAGAGAAAGATGTTTAAGGGGGCTCATGAAAGATACATAGTGAACAATCTGACAACACAATGAGTTCATAATCAACACTGCCATTCATGAAGATATATCTGCGTCCCATTTCCATTTTACCCGTCCAGCAAAGAGCCAATCCCACCCCCACTAAGTGGAGTATGTCAACTGGGTGAGTCAGTGTGATTAGCAATATCAACACACTAGAACCCTGCAGTGTCCAAAGTAGCGATCCCTCTTACCCACCCTGACAACCTTCAGGGATTCAACATTAACATATTTACATCTTGGTGTACTAGACATTCTAGACCCTGCGCACCCACCCCAACAATTCCCGTCTCCCCCCCCCCACACCTATCACCTCTCAACAATGTCCCAGACAGTTCTTCACAGGTCATCCCTCCCCGGCTTTACTGCTTAGACAAAAGCCTCTCATTAATAAAGGGGAAACAGGAGTCTAGAGTCAGGTTTACTTTTGTGTTATTAGTCAAACTGAAGTCGACGACATTATAATGGAGGGGGGAGCATCCCCATTAATGTCCAAAACTACTAATACCCTCTAATGCCATCCCTTCCTTACAAAACAAATTAGCCCAAAAGAGGAAACAAAGGAATAAAGGAGCAATAAAATCATAAATAAAGGATATGGAGCCTCAACGAGGAAAAAAGAAGATTATGCAGAGTACTCTATCCCAGCTATCTGCAGAAAAAAAACATATAAAAAAGGCTCTCTTTATCTGGCAGATACTAGTTATCAACCAATCCTTTAGTTTACGTGTGAAAACCTGATATAGCGATCAGGGAGTCCCATGGAGTGTTGACGTTGATCTGTCACTGCTCAAGTTTTCCCTTTGAGGAAATATTGTCACCCAGAAAGGCCTCAGGAATATTTTAGACACTCCTCGGTAAATGAACTATGCCACACTGTGAGTTCCTCAACGCATTCTGATGGATTCCTGTTCTTCAGCAAAGGATTGTAATGACGCTGGGTCCTCAAAGGTTCTGGTTTGATTGTCCAATGCAACTCTGAGCCGAGCTGGGTACTATAATCCATATCTGGCCTGTAGTTGTTGCGGTCGTGGTCTAAAAGCCAAAAATTGTTTGCGTCTCGCTACTGTACTTTTACTGAAATCCAGATAGAAGGAGATTTTATTCCCCTCAAATTGAACTGAAGCTTGAGCTCTGGCTGCATTCATGACCTGGCCCACAAGTAGGCAGAGAATCAAAAGCCGAAGTTTCTGGGTTTGCAGTCCTGCTTGAGTCTGAAAATGGTGAGCTCTTTCGATTTCAAGCGGTCTGTTAAATTCTAGGTGGAGCAATTTAGGTAACAGGCTCTCCAAGAATAATACTGCACCGGCAGTCAGCTCCCACCGGGATACTGACACTGTGTTCCAGTGTTTCTACACACTTAGAGGCCCTGTTTAACAATTTAAGGCGTTCCTCATGGACTGCGAGAATGGTGTCCACTTTATCCATCTGGGTGGTAAGGGATGGCAACTGCAATTTTAAATTTTGCAAGTCTGATTGCACTGAAATGAAGGAGTTTCCATTTGCTGATGCCGAGGCTCGTACCGCTCAAATTTCTGCCAGAAGTTCCTACATAGCATCAGAAGGATCATGGTTAGCTGCCATCTTTTGGGGCGATAGAGGGTCCGACTTTGCTCTTTTTCTCCCTGCACTTTGCGGAGTAGAATAATCCAGTCCGACCGGTTTACCGCTAGTCAGATTCAGCAGTAGCAGGGGATGAAGGCTATCAAAGAAAACACGCTAAAGAAGGCTGTGTTGAGTCAAGGAGACAGGATTCTTAACAGGGTCCTTGGGAGCAAACTCCTAAGCGGCCATATTGGATCACTGCAGGCTCCACCTCCCACCTCTGTAACTTTTTATTCCCACCCTGTTGCTTCTTTCATACCACTCTTCTGCCCGCTTGAGTTACAATATTGTTAAAAGGTATAAGTTGTGTTTAATGTAAACCGCTTTGACCTCTAAGAGAAAGTGATATTTAAAAAGCTGTTAAATAAATAAATCAACTGGAAAGCTTTTCCACTAGTCTCTTGGTGAGACCTGTACTCCTATTCTGGTCTCCCCAAAAATTATATTCTACCAAGGAAATAACCTGAAAAGGAGCTCCCAACTAAAACTCTACACTTACTCTAGGAGTCACTAGTTATTGCAGAAGAAAATTCCACGGCAGGATTCCCCTAAGAGTGTGCTATAGCAACGTGACATATTCCCCTAACTTACTCCACTTTTATGTCCCTGCTACAAAGGCTGTTAGTAGGGATCTAAAAGGGACCTCTACGTATGCCCCATGTTCAGTGGGTTCCCCTACTGCACTAAAGCCCTTCTATACCTCACCCAAATCCAATGCCAGGACTAGGGGGCAGATAAGGCAACTAACCCAGATAATATCACTCTCCCAATGGCTTTGGTGCCGGCAGCAAATAACCTGTGACCTGGCATCACTCACAGGTCCTACAGTGGCTCTGTCCCTTAAAATGGTTCTCTTAGCAACCGTCATCGTTTGTTGGAAACAGATGGTAGTCATTCTGCTGGGTGGTCCAAGTTTTTCCTCTGAAATGTATTTATTTATTATCATATATTTATTATCCAGCTCATCTAATGTTCTGGGCGACTGCAAAATATTGATGAGGCAAGAAACATGTTCTTGCTGCCTTCTTATTTTCAAATGCTGTCAACTCAGAGGCTTCACCAGCATTGTCTACATTATTTCAAGAACCTGCATTGAGCAAATTAACTCACAGGCCTTTCCCCCTAGTCCATAAATCTCGCCCTAATGGAATTTCAGTTTCCGATATAAATAAATGGATCCAGTAGCCTTAAAGAATTAGAAGATTGCATTGTTTCTCTGGTTCTCTGCATTGTTTCTCTAGTACAATTTAACCAGAGTGGCTCCCTGGAGACAGATATGAAAAATGACACGCTTCTATAACTTGGCAAGAATTTTCAGTTTGTGAAGTCTAGAAGTTGTTTGTATTTTGTACACCTCCATAAAATTTCTCTCCTTATCTGGTGGGCAGATCTCTAGTTGTGATAACAGCCTTTAAAGCAAGGGAAACAATTGCAGGAATGTGCTGAAAATGATTACCAGTCTGCTCTATAAATTAGTCAGCAGGGCTGTTCATAGACCTCTTGATTCAAAGTCCAAAGCCCACTAGGAACTTAAGCTTCACTTCTGGTTAGTCTTTACTGATTGTCTCTGTCCTTTGATTGGCATCTTCCCGTTCTATAGTGCATGTGTATACTGTACAAGATGGAAAATGAAAGATTGGCTGTACAAATCTATGACAGGAACTGGCAAGGGAATCATATCAGGACGCATACATTCAACATCAGGCTATCCATGACAATAAGAAAGGAGATGGTTTGCCCCAAAAATGGGCCTGTATTTGGACTGCGGTGACTATGATCCAAGGAGCCAGGTTTGGATGTGAGGATTTTCAGAGCCGTTACCACAGCTGGTTTTTAAAAACATCCACTTGCCTATTTCCGGGGCTGGTCCAGGGGCTCTTTGGCAGTGCTAAGGAGGGTGAGGGGGGATGCAATGTGTCCAAATGGGTTAGGTTTATGCATATCTTCATAGTAATGAACCTTACTTCTAAGCAAGGGTATGTGGAGTGTGATCACAATCATTTTTACTTTTCATCTTTCTTATTGCTAAAGCACGTTAACAGTTAATGTGGGGATTTAGTGCTAAAAATCCCATGCTAACTAGGTAGTGCTTTATTGGGCTGGGACTGGGCTGGTTAGGGTGGAACATGGATGCTGATGGTGCACTGCAGTTAGCATAGGTGCTTTGGGTATACATTAACTACCAATGTTGCTGTTATGTGGGTGCACTCAAGGCCACAGTAGGAGCTGTTAAGTGCACCCACGTGCCACTTAGCATGCTGCCATGAGTTTGCAACAAATTAAAAGCAGGGGGGGGGCAGATGCACATGCCCTCTGAATTTAGCACAGGCCTCCACGCTAGATTCATCGCCCAAAGAGATACTATCAACACTTTCTTTAGTAAATGTGGCCCATTGTGCATTGGCATTGCTATCTGCCATGCCTTTTCTGAAGGGAGGGTTAAGGAGAGACTTGAAAAACCATGAAATCAGCAAAGTTCCCCTCCCCCCCACCCCCACCCTCCACCCCCACCCAACGTAGTTCAAGCTACATGCAGAGAGCTAATTGCAGTGGAGGAGTGCTGAAACGCAAAGGGAATGGTAAGATTCCTCATGTGATGGTTGGGGGAGGGGGAGCAATGAGAGAGAGAAACTGGATGGTGGCAGGGGGGACAGTGAGAGAGAGAGTGTGGGTAAAGGCAGGATTCAGGACACATGAGAGAGGTTGTTTTTTTTTTTGCTTCACGTATTACCAGGCCATGGTGGTATGTGAAGCAAAAAAGGAAGTTACCTCAGGTGCAGCTATAAAGGTTCACCAATATGCTGTTGACAGCTTATTCATTCAGGATGGTTGGGGGGGGGGGAGGAGAAGGGCTGCTGCCTGCTGTTGGCACTATGTAATAGTGTGATAAGGCCTGATGCAGTAAGCTTTCTTTTCCCCATAAAAAAATGGGAAAACTGGGTCCTTAAAAAGGGAGCTGCGATATAAGTTTTGGGGAGGGGGGAGGGGGGAGTGCAGGGGCATGGCAACCAAGATCTCGGCAGCCGGATCTTTATTTATTTATTTAGAACATTTTTCTATACTGCCCTTCCAGAGATCAGATGTGGTTTACATGGAACATTGTATTGGGTTATCACAGTTAACTATTTACAATAAACTGTTTACAATTGTGACCTTCCAGAGAATGTTTCTATGTTTATGTTTATTTTTATTGAATTTGATATACCGCCCTTAGATAAACAGAGCGGTTTACAAAATACAAAAATTAAAAGAGGGTGGCGCCAGGCCAGAAAAGGAAAGGAAGTTACAACTCATGATAGATAGGTAGTAATAGAGAAGAAGAGTGCACAAGACTCAGTGTTAGGTCACACAAAAGGGGAGGGAAAATCAAAGGCGAGGGAGAAGAGGTGGGTTTTTAGATTACGTTTAAAGGTAGGGAGGTGGGGCTCTAGACGAAGGGAAGTGGGGAGCGAGTTCCAGAGGGCGGGGCCTGCAAAGAAGAAGGCTGAGGAACGAGTGGACTGAAGGTGCGCAAGGGAGGGGGAGGGAAGGTGGAGGCGGTTAAGGTGAAATGAACGAGGTGTGTGTCTAGGGGTGTGGAAGGTGATGAGGTCTGCCAGATATTGTGGGGTGTTGGTGTGAAGTGCCTGGTGGACAAGGGTAAGTAGTTTGAACTGGGAGTGAAAGGGGACAGGTAGCCAGTGAAGGTGAACAAGTAATGGTGAAATGTGGTCCCGCGGGGAAGAGTGGGTGATGATGCGAGCAGTGGTATTCTGGATCCTTTGCATTCTATTAAGTTGGGATTTGGGAAGACCAATGAGGATGGAATTTGAGAAATCTAGGTGCGACATAACTAGTGATAGTAAGAGTGTGGTGAGGGCAAGTGGGGTGAGAAAGGGGCGAATTGCGCAAACTTGACGTAGAAAGAAGAAGGAAGTCCTGGTGATATGAGAGACGTGGGCCTGGAAAGAAAGATCAGAGTCGAAGAGCACACCCAGATAGCGGAAAGTGGAGACTAGGGGGATAGGGGAATCAGAAAAGGACGGGGCCAGTGTGGGGGGTGGGCTGCTGTGGGAGAACCAGATCGCAATGGTTTTAGCTAAGTTGAGGTGAAGACAGTTCTGGGTTAACCAAGTTGCAACGGCAGAAAGGCAGGAGTTGAGCGGGGAGAGATCAGGGTGAGAGGGGGAGGTGTGGTGAAGGAGGACGATATCATCGGTGTAATAGCATGCAGAAATCCCAGACTGTTGAATTAGAAGGGCAAGAGGAGCAAGAAAGAGGTTAAAGAGGAGAGGAGCGAGCACAGAGCCCTGGGGGACACCACAGGGTAGAGGAGATGGATCAAAGGGAGGGGTGGAAGGGGAAGAAGGTAAGACAGAGCAGGACCTGGAGGAGAGGAAGGAATGAAACCAGTGATGAACAGTACTACAAAGACCTGCTTCACGTAGACGGAGGAGAAGAGAGTGGTCAACAAGGTCGAAGGCAGCAGATAGATCCAACGCCACCGCCACCAAAATATCCCCGTGATCGTGAGCAGCATGCAGGGAATTAGTGAAGGCAAGTAAAACAGTTTCAACACTGTGACCCGTGCGGAACCCAGATTGTCGGGGGTGAAGAAAATTAGTGGAGTCAAGGTGGTGAGAAAGCTGTGCAAAAACAACCTTTTCAAGAAGTTTAGATAGGAAAGAGAGATTAGAAACAGGACGGTAATGGGCAGGAACCATAGGGTCGACTGTGGGTTTTTTGAGGATGGGGCGGATTAAGGCATGCTTCCAAGATTGAGGAAATGTCCCTGTGGAAAGACTGGTATTGAGCATGGTGAGAATGCAACTTGAGGTTCAACGGTATATTTGTTGAAGCTATGTGTATTGTTTTATGTCAGGAGGTGGGTGGGGGGGGGGAGGAAGAGTTAGTGGGAAGGGGGTTCATGGGATATAAATTGGAGTGGAGGTTGCAGCTTGGGTACTGTTGGGGTTGTGAATGCTGTAATGTTCTTTGAAGAGGTGTGTTTTTAACTCTTCTGAATGTTTGTAGGTCTTTAACTGCTCTTAAGATGTCCAGGAGGGCGTTCCATTGTGTGGGAGCTATATACGTGAATGTCCTATTGCTTGTAATTTGTTTGGTCTTCCGTACAGATGAAGGTATTGCTAGGATATTCAGGCTAATCTTAAATGTTTAAGCTGGCTCGTAGATTCCAAGAAAATTTGTCAAGGTCAGACATACCAGCACTTACAAGTTTAAGTGTTGGCATTTACACATCCAGAGCCCTGAGTGATGCCACTCTTTTTCCTGAACATATATTTTTGTAAAATGGTTGTTCCCGCTGTACATGCCATCAAACACATAGTAACATACATAGTATATGACGGCAGCTAAAGACCAGTATGATCCATCTAGTCTGCCCAGTAAGGTGGTTAGTGTACATGTATCCGCTGCTCTGTGCAGGTCATTCCCCCCTCTCCCCCCCATGCCTTGTTTAGGGTTGTACCCACCGCTCTGTGGAGGTTACCCCCTTTATCTATTTAACAACACCTATTTATTTATTTAACAATGTTTTTATACTGCTTTATCCTTCGGTCAAAGCGGTTTACATTATAACATAACAATATACATTATAAAAGGATAATCAACTTGGTATTGTAACAAAATATGTTTGAGTACATTACAACAGGGTAATCAACTTGTAGCATTCTAACATGGTTTTTTTGGGTATGAGGAGGAAGAGGGGAAGGATAAGGTTAGGATATTTTAGTGGGGGAGATCAAATTGAGGGATTCATAAGATGGAGGGGACGAGGGGGAGGAGGAGGTTGAGATGCATAGATGATGAGTAGTTATGTTATGTTTTTAGAGAAGCAGATGGGTTTTGAGGTTCCTTCTAAATGTTGTTAGATCCTTTGTGGCCCGATGGTTGGCTGGGATTGAGTTCCAGAGGGATGATGTGAAGAAGGCTCTCTTGGATGTGGTCGAGCTGGTTTTGGTGAATAGCACTGGTATGCATAGAGTGTTGAGGGAGCCAGTACGTCTCTTCTGGTTATTAGGTATCTTATATAAGTGTGATTGCAGGTGGATGGAATATAGACTATTGGTGACTTTAAAGATTGTGAGGATGGTTTTATATTTTATGCGTTCTATGATGTTGAAGTATAAAAGATAGTTAAGCTTATTTTGATTTTATCCTCTTGCTATAAAGGGATCCACTGTATCTGTCCCATGCCATTTTGAATTCCATTACTGTATTTGCCCCACCACTTTCATCGAGAGGGCATTCCAAGCATCCATCACCATTTCAGTGAAAACCTATTTCCTGACATTGCTTTTAAGTTTACCTCCTTGCAGCTTCATTTCATGCCCTCTGGTTTTACAGTTTCCCCTTCTTTAAAAAAGGTTTGTTTGTTCATTAATACCCTTTAAGTATGTAAACGTCAGTATTATATCATCCCTGTCCCTCCTCTCCTCTAGGGTATATATATTTAGGTTTTCACATCTCTTCTCATATGTCTTCTGGCGCAGGCTCCGAATCTGAACCGTGAATCTGAAATGTGAATCTGAACCGTTTTACGTCTTTTTTTTATCCTTTGTGAGATATGGTCTCCAAAACTGAACACAATACTCCAAGTGAGGCCTCACCAACATACAGAGGCCTTAAACCCTCCTCCTTTCTGCTGGTTACTCCTATCTGTATGCAACCCAGCATCCTTCTGGCTTTGTCTACTATCTTGTCACATTGTTTTACCACCTTGAGATCCTCAGACATTATCACTCTGAGGTCCTTCTCCCAGTCACGTGCACACCAACCTCTTGCCCCTATTACATACAATTCCTTTGGATTTCTGCATCCCAAGTGCATGATTTTGCACTTCTTCGCATCATATCTTAACTTCCATGCTTTAGATCATTCTTCCAGTTTTTGTGGATCTTTCCTAATGTTGTCCACTCCCTCAGAGGAGTCCACTGTTGCAAATTTTCATGTCATCTGCAAAAAGGCAGATTTTGCCCTTCAATCCTTCAACAATATTACTCACAAATACATTGAATGGTACCAGTCCCAGGACCAATTCCTGGGGTACCACTATTCACCATCCTTTCTTCCGAGTGAGTTATGTTTACCACCATCTTCTGTTGTCTGTCAGTCAATCAATTGTTGATCCCATTCACCACCTTGGGACCCATCCCCAGGCTGCTCAGTTTATTGATAAGCTTCTTATGAGGAACATTATCAAAGTCTTTGCTGAAATCAAAGTACAATAGATCACATTCATTGCATGCCCTTGATCTAGTTCTCTGGTCACCCAGTCAAAGAGCTCAATCAAACTTGTTTGGCATGATCATCCTTTGGTAAACCATGTTGCCTCAGATCATGCAACCCACTGGTTTCTAGAAAGTCCACTATTTTTTCTTTCAGGAGTGCCTCCATTATTTTAACTGCCACCGAGGTAAGGCTTACCGGCCTATAGTTTGTCACCTCTTCCCCATTACCACTTTTGTGAAGAGGTACCTCAGCCTGCAGAACCTCTCCCCTCTCCAAGGATCTATTAAACACATCCTTTAAAGGCTCTGCCTGAACTCTGAGCTCTTTCAGTATCCTAGGATATATTCCCATCTTGTCCCATGGCCTTGTCCACTTTCAGTTTTCAAAAACATCGTCTTCTGTGAATGGTCTTATATATATTTTACAAAAACTCATGCATTTATCAAGGCTTTGTGAAATACACTCTGCAAATTGTGAACATCTGGACTTGGACAGGGTTTTTTTCCATCTAGAGGACCTATGAAAAATCGGGCTTCATATGTGCTTTCCTCAGGGATGCTTCAGAGTTGTGAGAAATGTTTTGGATAAAAATTATCTGTGCACCTTTCCTAAGTGCACCGCATTTTTGGGTCAGTGTTTTGGGTTTTTTTGCAGGAAAGAAAGATCTTGGTACTTTCCTGTGCATCCTACCAGAGTATCAGAGAATTGGACTGCAGTTTTAAGGAGAAAGAAGTGCAACTTTGGAGGAGTCAGACCTGTCAAAGAGGTTGGAGGAGAACCAGGAAGATTAACCAGACCTACTACAAAGGGAAGTTCCACATTTATAACTCAATGCCTTTGCTATTATGATTTTTGATCTACTGCTTTCTACTGCTTGTGCTCTTGTTGTTGTTTTTTTCTCGAGGGTGGGAAACTACCCGTAAAGATGTTTAGAAAAGACTACTGTCTGGACTGAGTTTATTCTTCTGGGAGGAATAGGTAACCATTGCAACTGATATCTAGGTGATAAGCATATCGATATGCTCTAACCAGTCAGAACAACACTGTAAATACACTGTAAATAGTTTCAGCGAACCAGCTCTGTACTGCATCTTGTAAATGGTTTGAGCTTTCCCCTCAATTCAACTGTTATATGTATAAACCTGTTATATGTAACTGTTACTGTTAAAGTTCATTGTTATAATGTAAACCACTCCTGATCTCTGGAAGGAGCGGTATAAAAATGTAACCAAATAAATTAATAGAGTGTAATGTCAAAGGCTGTCAGCCAGGATAGGAAGGGCCTTGAGGATGTACCTTGTTCTCCCTACCAGAAACCCTCTTGGTAACATTGTGGAGTGGCTCAAATTATTTTCTTCAATATAGCTTGCTTCAGACAAGATTTCTCTCAAATATATCTGAAACTAGAGAAAAGTATTAAACATATGCCTCTCTTAACAAAGTGTGCACCTGTTTTTCAGCCTAGTTTCCCTCTGGGAGAACTGTCCCTATGAGATCAGTATGTTGAAGTGTCTGTCTGTCCCGTCCCTAACATTTGAATCATTCGTCCAATTTCATTTGGATATCTGTCATAGATATTAAAGCATCCTATGACCCCTGGCTTACACTGTTCATCGGTCCCCAATTAAGGTCAGCAGATGTCCCTGATTTTCAGGGATTGTTCCCGATTTTGAGGTAGTGTCCCAGACTCCGTGGTCTATAACCACCTTCTGTCCCCGATTTCAGGGGGATAGAAGCATTGGACATTGCTTCTTTCTGCAGACCTTTCTAATGCAGTTTCCTCAACCCTGGGAGGAGAAGATATAAAATTAACTTCTTTTCTGAAAAAAGAGAAGGAATGTTAGAAATACATAGAACATTTATCGATATTTATTTATTAACATTTCTTATATACCGCACTATTTGACATCAGCGCGGTTTACATAGAACAAAAACATCCGAGAAATTGTATATGTCTGGTCATTACAATTAACAGGATATGGAACTTGGATAACAGGGTAGACTATATACATAAGAAGTATAACGAGAAAAGGATCTTGTTTGGTGTTTACATAACTGGGGACGCCTGTTGCGAGGGCCTGCCTAGTTGACTACTACTATTGCTGAGGTGCTCGCTATTCAAGTGGGACTGAGGGTCGGTGTTGTCAGTGAGGTACTTGATGAAGAGGAAATGTTTAAGGGCCTTCCTGAACTGACTCAAGTTGGGGATTGCTCTGATATGTGCCGGTAAGGTATTCCATAGTCTTGGGGCGCAGAGTCGGAAGGCTCTGTTAGCCGTTGTTTTGGTGCATCTTGTTATTACTTTTGGGATCGTTAGCATGTTGGACTCTGCGGTTCTTCTTGGTCTGTTAGGTGCAAGTGGTTGGATGAGTTCCGATAGTGAGGAGGAGGAGGAGAGCCCCTTGCCAGCTTTGAAGGTCATCAGCAAGATCTTAAAACTGATCCTGGCTTGGATGGGGAGCCAGTGTAGCTGTTTCAGGAGGGGTGTAACATGGTCTCTCCTGGGCGCCCCAAAGAGTACCCGCACTGCACTGTTCATGGCAAGTTGCAGGGGGCTCAAGGTGGATTGGGGGAGCACCTGTAGTATGGAGTTTGCATAATCGAAATGGGGAATGATCAGGGCTTGGTAAATGGTGCGGAAGTCATCTGGATCGAGTAGCGGGCGTAGGTGTCTGAGGGATCTGATCTTTAAGTAGATCGCTCTTACGGTATTGGCGATGTGTTTCTTCATGTCGAGATTTTGATCCAGCGTCACTCCAAGGTAACGTATCGCGGGTTTCACTTGTAGTTCGGCATCATTTACCCTCACACAGGTGGGCGGTATGAAGTTTGGATTCCTCGAGATGAAAAGAACCTCAGTCTTCCTGTGTTGAATTCGCAGATTTTGTGAGAGGAGCCACTCCGATATGGCGTTGAAGCAGTTAGTCAGAGGGGCGAGGTCTATTTTATCCAATGATACCGGCATGTATAATAACACGTCGTCGGCATATATCATACAACTGACATTGAAGGTTCTAGTGATGTTGCAGATGGGTTGGATATATATATTAAACATTAAGGATGATAGGGAGGATCTTTGAGGTACTCCGTGCGTTTGTTGAAATGGTTCTGATGTAGCCCCGTCTGCTCGAACATGCTGCCATCTTTCTGACAGGTATGATCTGCACCATTCGAGCGCAGTTCCGCTGATACCTTTCTCTCTTAGCCGGCAGAGAAGAATCTCATGACATACTGAGTCGAACGCTGCTGCTATATCTAAAAAAATGAGTGCAAATCCGTGTCGAATGTTGTCAACGCCGGAAATTATATTGTTGAAAATGGCTGTGAGTAGTGTTTCCACTCCGTGTGACTCTCTGAATCCATGTTGGGATGGATCTAGTGGGGCAGTAGAGTCAATATGATCCTGTAATTGCCTATGCACTACTTTTTCAATGATTTTTGCCAGCATAGGTATACTAGATATGGGCCTGTAAGACTCTACCTTTTGGGGGTCTAGCTTGACGTTTTTTAAAAGAGGTCTGACAGAGGTCTGCTTGAGAGTAGAGAGGAAAGAACCAGTGTTAAAGGATCTGCTTATGATGTTGGCTATAATTGGAGAGAGGTCACATCGCAGATCTTTTATCCAGAATGCCGGACAAGGATCTGTGTGTGATATGTATGAAATAAAATTTGGACATATATATGTATGCATGTGCGCTTATGCTGCTACTGTCTTCTATTAAACTTTTAAAATTACTGAATGCTACTTAGACTGGTAATTTTGAAATATATAGGGAAAAGATGCCTGAAGAGGGAGGACCCCTTCCCCTCCCGGCCTAATGCAGCCCTGCTCAGGTGTCTAAGATTTGTTCCCAAAAAATTTGGTAACCCTAGCCTCGATACCTACTGACGCTTAGGGGTATGTTTACTAAATGGCGCTAATGGCGCAGCTGCGATGTTATTGTGCAATATGTGATGCTATCGTGGGATAATGGCGCATTACCGTGCGAGAACATCACATATTGTGCAATAACATCTCCGACGGCGTTAAGGTGCGCAGAGGTTGGAGTAAGGCTTCCCAGAGGGCGGAGGAAGGCTCCCCAGGGGCGGAGATAAGGGGTCAATGGGCAGAGAGTGGGCGGGGAGAGGCTTCATGCAAACTAATGCCGTGAAATGAAGGTCTGGAAATTAGCGCCAGTGAAAACCTCATGCTAGAGGCACATTTGCAGGAGAGAGAAACCAGTTCAGTCAGCAATGTACAGCAAAGGCAGGGAGACCCAGATAAGTGATAGTAGTGATACATGTGCAGTAACAAAACATGCAAAAACCAGAGAAATAATGACCAGAACCAAAATGGAAATACAAAACACTGAGCTGGCCAATAGAAAAAAACATTGATAAACGGTAAATCAAGTAAAATCAGTTAAATCAAGGAAGCTAACAAATGTTACAGCGCAGTAATAATAATGGGTGATTTCAATTACCCCGGTATCGACTGGGTCAGTGTCACGGCAGGACATGCTAGGGAGATAAAGTTCCTAGATGACATAAATGACTGCTTCTTGGAGCAGCTGGTTCAAGAACCGACCAGAGGGGAAGCCATATTAGACCTAGTCCTTAGTGGAACACCAGATCTAGTGCAAGAGATAAGGGTGTTGGAGCCACTTGGCAATAGTGATCATAGCATGATCGCCTTTGATTTAATTAGTGGAGGAGGGATAGTAAGGAAATCCACAGTACTACCTTTTAACTTTCGAAAGGGAGACTATGATAAAATGAGGTGTCACGCCCATAGCCCCTTACAGACAGTATGGAGGGGCGTGCTTGTCATAAGAGAGATTCACCATTTAGCCTTTACCTGACTGGCTGCCTTGTAATGCCTCATGGGAAATGTAGTCCAGTCAGAAGGTACTTGGCTTTAGGTAAAAAAAAAAACACATTTGTAGTTGGCTTGAGTGGTAAAGCTATGACAGAAATTTATTGATTGAAAAAAATACGCTAAGATTCACAAATTAACACCTTTGGATTGTTTCTCGAGGATTCTTTCAAAAATCAGGATATAACTGAACTCAAAACAAAACAGCTTTTCCTAGAACCGGTTTCTTTTCTCTCAGTCCAAAACACTTCCCAGCTGTTTCTCTCCTTAAGCACAGGAAAACCTCCAACAAGAAGTTAAACTCTTCATAGGCAAACAATTCTCTATGCAAGGTTTTTAGGAGTATTGAAAACAAAATCAAAGCTTTCCTTACTTTCACTGTTAGCACGGCTTCAGGCTGTGCACTGCACTGGCTAGCAGCTGTTTAACAAGTTTTAATTAGACGGCTGCAGTTTGCTCAGCAAAAGGTATTTCCCCTTTAATACAGGGCTTTCACAAGTTATCCACAGGCTCTCAGGGTTACCGGACTCTGAAGGTTTTCCTTACGGTTGACTCCCTTCCAAACCCTCTGTATTTGAAGATTGGCATAAAGAGCAATCCATGTATGAGTCGTCTTCTTCTACAGCTAGGTCTTGTTCCCCCAGTTGCATTGGCTCTACCTTAGTCTCTGGCTCAGAGGGCTTAGCTGACTGCCTTCCGTTAGGGCGAAAGCTGTCTCTTGCAATTCTGTAGTGCTCCAAATTAAACAAGCTTCTAATGCTCCTACCTGGGTCAAGGCTTGTATCAGCTTCCCCTTGCTCATGCTCTGGCCACCATTCACCTGAGCTTCCTCGTCCTGTCCTCCAACTTGTGTTCCTCGTTCCTGCTGTTCTTACTGTTCCAGCTCCATTCCTCTTCCAGTAAGCATTCCTACTCCTCTCCCTCTCTGGATAATCTGACCTAGTCTTAAACCTCTCATGCTCCTGCCCCACACCTTCTCCTCTCAGGTGTTGGAGATCATACTGCCTCGTGGCAGCTGAGTGATTGGGGAATTCAGTGACATTAGGGTTCCTTAGCCTTGGCCTGCATTCCCTCTCCTTTTCTCCACTAGGGCATTCTGCAACCTGTTGCAGCTAGGAATTTCCTGCTTTCTAGGTGTAAATGGAGTTTTATGTCTCTGACCTTGTAAAATAGGTCCTTTGATAAGGGTGAATTCCTTCCCTTTATCCCTGTCACCTAGGTCCTGATAAGCTTCCTTATCACAAGGAAAACAGTTAAGAAAAAACTAAAAGGAGCAGTTGCAAAGGTTAAAGACTTACATCAAGCTTGGGTGTTGTTGAAAAATACTATCTTGGAAGCCCAGACCAGCTGTATGCCATGCTTTAAGAAAAGTGGAAGGAAGTCCAAAAAACTGCCAGCATGGTTTAAAGGTGAGCTCAGAGAGGCTGTTGTTGCCAAAAAAGCATCTTTCAGGAAATGGAAAAAAGAACCAAACGATGAAACCTGGAAAACAGCACAAGCACTGGCAAGTCAAATGCAAGGCATTGATAAAGCAGGCAAAGGGAGAATTTGAGAAGAAGCTTGCTGCGGAAGCAAAAACGCGAAATAAAGATTTTCTCAAGTACATTCGTAGCAAAAAACCTGTGAGAGAGTCAGTTGGTCCATTAGATGATAGAGGAGTTAAAGGGGCACTAAGAGACGACAAGGCGATAGCGGAGAGACTGAATGAATTCTTTGCTTCGGTCTTTACTGAGGGAAGATATAGGGATGTTACCCATGACTGAAGTGGTATTTAAAGGTGTGGAACAATTGAAGGAAATATCAATACATCGGGAAGATGTATTACAACTATTAGATAAACTGAAGAATAGCAAATCACCTGGGCCGGATGGTATACATCCAAGGGTGTTGAAAGAACTGAAATATGAGATTGCAGACCTGCTATTAGTAATTTGTGAACTATCATTAAAATCATCTCTAATACCTGAAGATTGGAGGATCGCCAATGTAACACCAATTTTTAAAAAGGGTTCCAGGGGTGATCCGGGAAACTACAGACCGGTGAGCCTCACGTCAGTACCGGGAAAAATGGTAGAAACCATCATAAAGAATAAAATTACTCAGCATGTAGATACTCATGGTCTAATGGGAGACAGCCAACATGGCTTTAGACAAGGAAAATCTTATCTTACTAATCTGTTATGTTTTTTTGAAAGTTTGAATAAACAGTTGGAAGGTGAGTCAGTTGATATAGTGTATCTGGACTTTCAGAAAGCCATTGACAAGGTCCCTCATTAGAGACTTTGGCAAAACTAAAGAGTCATGGGATAGGAGGCAGTGTACTACTGTGGATCAGGAACTGGTTAAAAGATAGAAAGCAGAGGGTTGGGCTAAATGGCCAATTTTCCCAATGGAGAAAGGTGAATAGTGGTGTACCCCAGGGATCTGTGCTGGGTCCGCTGCTTTTTGACATATTCATAAATGACCTGCAAAGTGGAATAACGAGTGAGGTTATCAAATTTGCAGATGACACAAAACTATTTAAAGTTGTTAAAACCCAAGAGGATTGTTGAAAATTGCAAGAGGATCTTGATAAATTGGAAGACTGGGCATCAAAGTGGCAGATGAAATTTAATGTGGACAAGTGCAAAGTTATGCACCTAGGGAAGAACAACCTAAACTATGGTTACACGATGCAAGGTTCCACATTAGGATCCACCACCCAGGAAAAACATTTAGGCGTCATTGTGGATAACATGTTAAAACCCTCGGCCCAGTGTGCAGCGGCAGCCAAGAGAGCAAATAGAATACTAGGTATCATAAGGAAAGGAATGGAAAATAAAACAAAAGATATTATAATGCCTCTATATCGTTTCATGGTGAGACCGCACCTTGAATATTGTGTGCAATTCTGGTCACCGTATCTTAAAAAGGATATAGCGTTATTAGAAAAGGTTCAGAGAAGAGCCACCAAAATGGTAAAGGGGATGGAAGGATACTCCTATGAAGAAAGGCTAAAAAGGTTAGGGCTCTTTAAACTTGAAAAGAGACGGCTGAGGGTAAAATATGATAGAAGTCTATAAATTAATGAACGGAGTGGAACGGGTAAATGTAGATCGATTGTTTACGTTATCAGAATATAGAAAGACTAGGGTATATGCAATCAAGCTACAAGGTAAACTATTTAAGACTAATAAAAGAAAATATTTTTTTCACTCCACGTGTAATCAAACTCTGGAATTTGTTACCGGAGGATGTAGTAAAGGCTGTTAGTGTAGCTGGGTTTAAAAAAGGTTTGGACAAGTTCCTGGAGGAAAGGTCCATAAACCATTATTAAGAAGGGACCCAGGATATCAATGCTTGACCCAGTACAAGCATTGTGGAACCTGTGTCTTTTGGGGAAACTGCTAGGTACGTATGACCTAAATTGGCCACTGTTGGAAACAGGATACTGGGCTTGATGGACCTTGGTCTGACCCAGTATGGCATATCTTATGTTCTTATGTTCTTATGGTAATCAATACTACCCATAATGAATAAAAAGGAAGATGTCACTTTTGGAAGGGTCAGTTCTAATTCCCCCCACAAAGTGAATGTTCCAACATTGATAGTGTTGATGAGGGTTTGCTGTGGTGTATAGTGGGCAGCTTGCCTAAGTGGCGTTCACATGTGCAGCAACAGCAGAGTGGTCACGTAGAAAAGGGCACTATGGTGATGGTGTAAATGGGGTACAGGGGGCTGCAGGCGGGACATGCAGTGGGCCAGCTGGGGCGCAGGATGGACTAGGCAGATGCCTAGATGACACATAGGAATGTAGAAACGGAAAACCAGCAAGACAGCAACTGACCAAGGGCAAACATGTCCACGAGTGTGTGTCCCACAGTGCCACAATGGACATTACCCAGCAAGTACCCCAAAGGGCACATAACATTGGCAGGCAGTGCTGGGGGGAAGCGTGGATGTCTATGTAGGCATCCCTACCCCAGATCCCACACCATAGGCAGCCGCCTACTGGCATACTGGATGGCCTGGGACTGCACACCACCAGCACCTCTGGCAGAAGGGCATGTTAGCATGGTGGCGGAGGGGTGCTGGTGGTGGAGGGGGCAGTGGCATCTGCCCACAACACACCAAGGCTAAGCCCTGTTTAGGTGGGTGGTGTGCAGTGCAACAGACAAGGTCTATCTGACAAACAGTCATGGTATCCCCAGGGAATGATATGCCTCTGTGACAACAGTTTGGTGCAGTATACACAGCCAGTATGTTCAGGGGCAGAAGGTCACAGGTTCAAGTCCCAGCTGTGGCTCCTGCAGAACACTTCCCCACATTTTACCCATTACTAAGCCATGGTAATAAAGACGGAACCTTTATTGCAGATAAAAGAAACACGCCATAAACTCCTATATTTTATCCTAAAGAGCACAAACACCATAAACATGTGCAATCTCTAGAGCAGAGTTTCCCAACTCCAGTCCTGGAGGGCCAAACACCATTCAGATTGTCAGGATGTCCCTAATAAATATGCATGAGATGCAGTTACATGCACTGCCCCCATTGTATGCAAATGTATCTCATGCATATTCATTAGGGACAGCATGAAAACCTGAACCGTGTTTGGCCCACCAGGACCGGAGTTGGGAACCTCTGCCCTAGAGCAGCGGCCAACAGGGGCACAAACACACACACCTACAGGCTCCACTATCCAGTGGCTCATGGAGAGTCAGGCTGGTGGGCCCTGCGCGGAGCAGCAGCTACCAACACTAGCACCTGCATACCTTAGCAATGCCGTCTTAAACATGGAAACATGTTCCACATATGTCAAAAGGTTGCTATGGATACTGTCAGATAACAAATCCTACGTTGAACACAATTTGTTGACAGAGATTCCTCATATCAACCTTTCTGATATCTGCGGAGTGTGTTTCAGTTTTTTTTTCTGACAGTGTTTAACACCCCGGGAAATGACCCAAACAGTATTGAGTACTATAGCAATGCCTGCACTGTGCCCAGGACTGGTGTGGTGGCCAGGGCTGCCAACCACCTCTGTATTTGCACAATGCTGAAATAGGTGTGGGAGTCTATCCAGTGTTAGGTGGCTGCCTACACCTTCCTGAGTCCACAGTGCTTGCACTGTTTCCAGTGTTAGCCTGCCAATGTACATAATGATGAGCAAGGTACTGTGGGTATGGCCCGGACAGAGCGGCCTGGGCAGGAAGCATCTGCACAGGGCATAGGGCAATGGCTGGGACATTGTAGTGCCTGGCCACCACCTGCACGGACAGGGTGGCCACGGCATATAATGCTGGGAAGTCACTCTCACCCTGACTGAGCAGTGACCACATGGCTAGGCATGGCTAGGTTCCCCCATAGTGCTATAGAGTATTTCTCTCAATTGATATCTCTGGGTTCTCTTTTCTGGGGCCCAATCACTGACATACCTGCTTGGTGTGTGTGTGCTCACATCCCATTTTTGGGTGCACACAGTTCCTCCAGGAGCATGCACTATGTACTAGCTAGCAGACTGTCTGCAGTTAGCATGTGTATTGCTGGAACACCTTGCAGGGTGCAGCATGTGGAGAATGACTGTGCCTTCTGCTGATGAATATCAGATAGGGGTGGAGGGCAGCTGAGCTTTTCTAGGCCTACTGCCCTATGTGATGTGTACAGATCTGCACTGACTGCCCTGTAGGGTGCCCATTCCACAGCAGGACTGGGGTTTGATGGTCCCCTCTACTGCCACCATTGCACAGATGTGGACTGTGGATCTGTTGGTAGGAGATCCTGTCCCCTACCCCTGACCCACAGAGGGCAGGTTGGGTGGTACAACATAATCCGCTTTGGGGTCCAAACACCCCCACCCCTTCACCTATAACATGTGACCATGGCACCCACACAGGATATGCACTATTCTGGGTGCATCATAGTCCACAAGGGCTAGACATGACTGGGAAATACAGATGGACCTAGGTGTGTCTGCAGGGACTACCCATCACACACTGGCACTGATGAGGACCTACAGCACAGCTTTTCTCAGCCAATCCAGGTGCTGCGGACCTGGTGCTGGGCCCCCCACCTCACCCTCAGGGTGAGCACAGGAACCGCATGATGTCACGGTCTGTAGCTACTCTGTGCCAGTAACATACACGGTCAGTTCCCCCTACCAGGCCAGGGTGCTATAGAGGTGCATACCCCATCTTGTGTTCAGATGTAGGCTGCTGATCTGCATGTGCAGTGCATCATGGGTACGGGTGGGTTTACTCTATCCTGGTAACCACAGCAGACAGTTTGTGTGGTGACCTGCAGTCTTTCTGTAGCCAGCCAGCGGTGTGCTAGATGCTATAGAGATGTAGCCCACTGGTTACTTCAATGACTGTAGAAGCAGAGGTCATGGGTTTGATCCCACAGTGGTGTTATTTAAGAATGCTGTCCGAGGCTTTTCCTTTTAATTTCAATCAGTGCTGCCAGCAGAAACACCCTCAAAGTGCCACAGCCTAAGGTGCCTCATAGGCACCCTATAAAGCACCCTATAGGGCACATTATAGGGTGCCTTGGCGGACAGGGCACTTTATAATGTGACCTATGGGGCACCTTATAGGGCACCTTATGAGGCACTTTAGGTTACGGCACTGTGAGGGTGTTTTTGCTGGCAGAACTGATTTAAAATAAAAGGAAATGCCTCAGACAGCCTTCTTAGATAACACCACTGCAGGATCAAACCCATGACCTCTGCCTCCACAGTCATTGCAGTTACTAGTGGGCTGCATCTTTATAGCTTCTAACACTGCGCTGGCATGAACTTAGGGTTAATATGCGTTAACATGCCATAGCGCCCACTATCGCTTGATACAGATTCTTGCTACCTTAAGACCGGAACGCCCACTACCTTATATGGCATTCTTCACATTAACGCTGCAACTAGCACCGGTAACATTAAGACGGTTTAGTAAACATACCCCTTAGAATTCCTTTCTATTTTAATTTGGCTTTACCAGTTATGGAGTGTAGAGACCTCTAGTAATCCTATTGATTATGAGAGATGATTTTTTTTATGCCATCCAGTACTTTCCAGAATTGGGAGGGTCCTCCATATCAGTGATGTAATGGTAGGAGACCTCAAATTAGAGGGAAACCTAAATGGTATAAATATTCAGCCCAAAGACATTCCATCACTAGGATTTGGAGTTTAGACTGGCTAAGCCAATATACTAATACTATATTGTTGTATAAAGGAGTTAGGAGCGCGTGGAGGCCCAAGAAAAAGGGAATTAAGAAGAGAAGGCGCTAGAGAACAAACCTGGGAGTTGGATCCAGGGGGGCCTGGATTCATGGGAAGAAATGCCTGCAGCCTATGCCCATGGTCATCCCCAAAGAAGAGGAGCTGTAGCAAAGCAGATTCCCCATCTACTAAAGCAAATCTTGATGAGTGGAGAAGAGGCATTTTCTAAAAACATGTTCAAGAACATCTGAAGCAAAAAGGTTGGACTGCTGGATGACCATGGGGTAAAAAATGTGTTCAGGAAGGATAAGCTAACAGTAGAATATCTAAATGATTTCTTTGCTTTGGTCTTTACCAAGGAGGATGTTGAGGTCATACACACCCCAGAAAATTCTTTGATGGTGATGATTCAGAACAACTAAAGCACATCACAGTGAGTCTAGAAGATGGTAAGAGATCATATTGGCAAATTCAAGCAAGAAACCACCAGGACCAGATCGTATTTTCTCCAAAGTCCTGAAAGAGCTCAAACATGAAATCGCTAAATTGTTTCTAGTAATCTGTAGCTTGTCATTTGAAACAGCCAAAATACCTGAAGGTCAGAGGGTAACTAATATAACGCCAAATTTTCAAATAAGCTCCAGTCACCTTAAACTGCATGTAACCAGATGCATCTTTATAAACTTACTCTCCACATGTTGAAGTTAGATGACCAGGCAAGCCAGACAAATAACTTGAAACATCTGACTTAGACAGTGCAAGTTATGCAGGTATAGTCAGTGACATCACCTAAATAGATGTAAAATAAGAGCATCTGGGTTAGATATTTCAAATATACTTCACTATATGGCTGAATATTGACCTCTATCAGATCAATATTCAAAACTGTTTATACATTTAGCGGCAGTCACTAAACATAGAAACCCATTATCCCTGAAGTTACAGTGCCGTTAAGCAAATATAGAATTCCCCAGTACTACTGAAATGCAAAATGAAAACCAAAAGTGCTGATTCAATTTCTCATTCCTAATTTATGAATTTTGAGTTTCTTAATGCAGCCCAAGAAAAAATGACCAAATGTTAATGTAGCCCATTGAAAGAAAAAGGTTGAGCATCAAGGCTTTGCAGGCTGGGTGCATGAATGTGTGTAGCCTGCAGGGTGCGGCCTTCTATACTGTACAGTGTGTATATTTCACATCGTTGTTATATACAAAGTGCTCCGTATCCTTTCAGTACAATCATTCGGCCTCATGCTCTTGCGTCATTCCTGTACTCGGCTTATATACAATTGTGGTCAACATTATTGGCATCCTTGTCTTTTAGCTATGTTGTGTACAATATCTTGAGAAATAATTGGAAATATTCCAACTGTATGTCATCCTAATATTTTAATAGTATGTTCAAAGATATGTAACAACAACAAAAAGTCTGTGCAACTTAGAAGTAGTAATTTCTGAGAAAAAAAAATATGACCTGGACAGAATTAATGGCACACTTCACTAATATTTGCTTGCATAACCTTTGGCATTAATGACAGTCTCCAAACGTTTCTTGTAGCCATCCATAAGTTTCGTACATCTGTCTGCTGGTAGTTTCTCCCATTCTTCAACTGTGATTTTTTCCAGCTCATGAATGATTCCAGGATTCCTTTTACCAATAGCAGATTTCAGCTCTTTCCTGAGGTTCTTAATTGGATTGAAATCAGGACTCATTGCTGGCCAGTTTAAAACAGTCCACTTTTTCCTTTTTAACCATTCTTTTGTACTTTTGGATGTATGTTTTGAGTCATTGCTCTGCTGGAGGACCCATGACCTATGACCCAGACCTAGCTTTCTGATACTAAGTAGCACATTTCGCTCCAAAATACCTTGGTAGTCCTCTGACTTCCTAATTCCTTTAATTCCTGAGGCAGCAAAACAGCCCCACATTATGGAACCTCCACAATATTTAACTGTAAATCCTTATAAGCTTCTTCCTTTGCCTGTAAATGTATCGCTGGTCTGCATTGCCAAAGAGCCTGAGTTTGGTTTCATCTGTCCACAGAACATTTTTCCAGAAGAATTGTGGTTTCTCAAGGTAGGTTTGGGCACAGATCAGTTGTGCCTTTTTATGTTTGCCTTTGAGCAGTGGAGTCCTCCTTGGCCTTCGCCTATGAAGTACTTCTTTGCTTAGTGCACGGTATATGGTGCAGGTTGCAACTACCACTCCAGATTGCTTCAGGTCAGCCTTAAGCTCTTTGGATGTTGTATGTGGTATTTTTCCAACAGTTCACACTAACCTTCAAAAATGTCTTGGATTCATTTTCCTCTTCCCACCACGTCCTGGGAGGTTCTTGACAGTTCCATGAGCAGAACACTTCTTAATAACAATGTGAACTATAGCCACAGGAATCCCAGGGTCTTGGGAGATGGCCTTGTACCCCTCTGATGTTTGGTGATCATGGCTTTTCTGATGGTCTCAGTCAGATCTCTTGTCTTCACTATTGTGAAAATGGAACAGGGAGTGAATGTGGCCATTTTAAACATTAGAGCCATTGTTCATTATTTGATTTAGGTCATGTGAGTATTGACAATTGATCACAGGTGCATCTAATTTTATTGCAATGGGAATGTGGTTACTTCTATTCAAACTGATTTGAATTATTTATAAGGGTGCCAATAATCATGTCCTAATCGTCAAATTTAGTCACTCATTCAGCACTTATCCATGTTCTGGCAATGTCCCAGTTTCCATACTATTTGCTTTTTTAATTGGTCTTGTTTTATTTGATTCTTTTATGTATCAAATATGTGTGCATATATAGTCCAAAGCAATTTCACTGGTTACTTTTTTTTTAGGAGATATTGGACATTAAGGAGTTGAATGCAAGCGTGCCAATAATGTTGACCACGGCTGTATGCGTTATTCTTTTGGATAGTGTGTTTCATATCTTTTATGTAATCCGCCTTGCACATTACTCTAGGGACAGGTGGAATATCAAAGAAAGAAGTGTACTCTATGATATGCATTCATGACTTTATACACTCTGCAATGTGTGTTCTGTGATGATACTCTTCCAGGCAGCCCTGCCCTCCCACCCCGTCCCCTCCTCCAAATCGGGCTTCCTTAATTTCCTCAGGAAGAAATGCCTAACCCTTCCTCTCTTTCCACGGCCTCCTGCTACATCACAGTTCTCAGCTGCAAAACAGTAACAGCTGCCTGGGGAGTCTCCCTGTTCCTGAGGCTGCCTGTTTAGTCCCCCCCCCCTAGCTAAGCTTGGGCCTGGAAGAGGTCCCCTGCTCCAGCGCAGTCCGGCACATGCAACCGGCAGGAGTGGGTTTTGTCGCGCTGCATTTCTCCCTTTGCTGGCATTGAGAAAGAGCAGAAATCCTACAAGTTTGGTAACTTGGATAACAGCATTGGATCGAGTTGCAGACAAAGGTAAGCAGAAATGGATTTAATCACTTCCATACTCTAGTGCCCGATGCCTTCCGTTTTACAAGGGAAGAAAAAAAAAGTTGTATGCATTTAACAAACAAGACTTATTTGCATCGTGCCTAGTTTACAGATGATATCCCTAACACATACACAAAAACATACAAGCATTCATACACACACACATATACATGGGGGGAGGGGTTTAGCCCCTCTTTTGGATACTCAGATTCAGGGCACACTTAGTTCCAAGTTCCTGTCCCACAAATTATTTGAATGCACAACCTAATGTGGATTGTCTGAAGGGGTAGAAGTAAGGATTCTCCACTTACAGGGCCCCAAGGTGTGCTATTCCACGTTAAACATGAGTATAATGTTCCAAATTATTTCTTTAAAGAAAACAGTCAATGCCGATAGGTCCTTCTGATGCATCTTCACAGCATATAGTTACAACAAGGCAGACTAGTGGCTAGGTCTTTTTTCCACACACACCCTTGTTGCCTTTTTTTGGTCTTTGAGTTTAAGCTGGATCTTTACTGGGTTCCCTATCTCCCTAAAGAGCCATCAGAGGCCATCAGCCGCCCGCTCTCCCGCCCGCCGAGCTCCGAAGCTCCCCCGATTGGGGTAGAGCGCCTGAGCGGGAAATCCTCCTGCTCAGAAGCTCCTGCCCAATTGGGGCAGTGGGAGCAACAAAAGCCAGACTCAAAAGCAGCGCCCCAGCACAGAGGGAGCCGCTGCAGCCGCCATCACCCGCCCGCCCAGTTCCGAGGCTCCCCCGATTGGGGTAGAGCGCCTGAGCGGGAAATCCTCCTGCTCAGAAGCTCCTGCCCAATTGGGGCAGTGGAAGCAACAAAGCTGGACTTAAAAGCAGCGCCCCTGCACAGAAGAAGCCGCTGCAGCCGCCATCACCCACCCGCCCGCCGAGCTCCGAAGCCCCCCCCCCCCCCCGCTCGGGGTAGAGCGCCTGAGCGGGATATCCTCCCGCTCAGAAGCTCCTGCCCAATCGGGGCAGTGGGAGCAACAAAACTGGACTTAAAAGCAGCGCCCCAGCAGGGCGTGCCTGTGCCTGAGGGACTCGCCAGAGGGCCCTTTGGCATGGCCCTTAGGCGAGGCACGGAGGCAAGCACGAAATAACAAAAGAAAAAGAGGAGCAGACCCACCTACAAGACACACAGAAGCTGCTCAGAAAACACCAGGAAGCAACCGGAAAGAAAAAGCAGCAAAACATAAGTGAAGCAAACAAGAACATACAGCAAAGACAGCCCCAAAGACAACATGCATACAACCCTAATTCTCCCCATCAGCCTCCTCCTCGCACAACTCCTCCCACCACACACAACCATCCACCACCCACACACAAACACACCATGGCCCCCAACAATAGCATGGACATATACATGCCCACAGTATAACCACGGGAACACACACAGAACACCCATGCTCAAGAGGCAAACCAGGCGCAAGACCGACACCCACGCAAACCCAAAAGAAGCACATGGAATAACAAACACCCCAGTGTCAATATCAATAGAGCTCATAAATGCCAGATCCATACGTAATAAGATCTACACAATAGCAGACCACATAGATGATCAAAAACCCAACATACTTTGCATCACTGAAACATGGCTCACCCCCACTGACAATGTACTACTCCATCAATTAGTGCCCGACACATACACCGAATACAACTGCCCACACGCTCACCGGCGAGGAGGAGGAGTCTTGATAATTGCAAAGAACATCCTAAAATTCAAATCACAAAGTGCCACAGACACCCAACAATGCAACACCATCACTGTCGAGAACAAACGCATGACTCTATGCCTCACCTACAGAGCACACGTGCACCACCTGATGAACTTGCCTCCACCCTAGAAGCAGTCTGCGCAATCAGCTGAAACCACAAACCCACTCTACTGTTAGGAGACTTCAACCTCAAATCTACCAACACCAAAGATGCAGAAGCTTTCCTTCAACAATGAGTTCATTTCAATTCACCCAAATAATTAACACCCCGACACACAGACACGGATCATCGCCAGACCTCATCTTCGCACCCAACTATCTAATCACGAGAGGACTAATTTCAACACTCACTGTCATACCAGTACCATGGTCAGACCACCACATAATTGGAATAAATATTGTGCCAAAAGGAGGAGAACAAGACAAACACCTGGACAACACACCCACACAAAGAAGATTCAAGAGCTTCAACAGGGACCAGTTCCTATAGAACACTATACCACACCTAACCCCAGAAACAGATGATCTAGAAGCTCAAATTGGAAACTGGAACAACACCATCAATGACGCTCCTAAAGCCATGGATCACAGACCCAAGAAAACCCGCTGCACCAAATTACAGCACAAGCCATGGTACTCAAAAGACATACGGAACGAAAAGAGGGAACTCAGAAAAATTAGAACGGAGATGGAGACACACCAAGTCATCCAATACCCAGGAACTATACCTAACAAAGCAAAAACACTACAATGAACTCATCAAACAAATAAAGAGAGAATACCACACAAAAAACATTATACTCAAATCCACCAACAAACCTAGAGAGCTATTCAAAATCGTGAAAACCCTCACCAAGGAACAGAAAGCAGAAAATGATGTGCAAATAAACCGACAAAAATTTGCTGACCACATACAAGAAAAATTCCACTCGGCAGCACAACAAAGATTCAACACAACCTCAAAGCCAAACTCACCCCTGAAAACCTGGGGCACATTCAGCACCCCATCCACAGAACAGCTCTCTCACATCATCACCGCAATCAATACAAGCACGGCACCAACAGACCCATGCCCAGTGACATGGATCAAAGCTACCAAATCAAGCTTCATCCACACCATACACAACATGGTGCACAGTTCTCTAACCCAAGGGAACATGCCAAATCAACTAAAGCTCACCACAATAAGACCTATCCCTTAGAAAACCACACTCGATAAAAACAATCCAGCAGCATAAGACCGATCTCAAGCATACCCCTACTGGCAAAAATAATTGAGAAGACAGTACAGCACCAACTACAAGAACACATTGACAACCATGCACCACTAGACATCAACCAACACGGCTTCCGCCCCAATCATGGGGTGGAAACACTCCTGATATACCTCTTCAATAACATTCTTTGCATCATAGACAACTCCTAGAAAGGAATACTAATGATCTTCATCGATATTTCATCAGCATTCGACACAGTGGATCACAGAACTCTACTGGAAAGACTACAGAACATTGGGCTACATGGATCCACCCTGAAATGGTTCCACTCATACCTAACCAACAGACAGATACAGGTCAAGGTAGGCCCCAACACTTCCCGACCCATAAAAGTCCTACAAGGAGTACCACAAGATCAGCCTTATCAGCACTTTTGTTCAACCTCTACATCCAGCCAATATGCGACATCATGAAGGAACACAACATACAATACACAATCTACACCGACGATATCATGATATAAACACCCATCACAGTTGACAACTCGGACTACTCCAAAATAACAAACTGTCTCATACACATGACCAGCTGGTTTCAAAACAACAACCTCACCATAAACTATAGCAAGACTGAGGCACTAATCATCACTTGAAACAATGACTTCATCCCTCCACACAACATCAAGATAAAAGACACAACCATACCCATAAAACCGGAAGTAAAGTACCTCGGAGTAACCCTGGACAAGGAACTGAATGTACAATCACACATAAACAGAACCATCAAAAACGCATACCACAGGATGAGAATTATCCGTCGCCTCAAGCCTCTCCTCGCCCCAGAGCACTTCCGTACAGTCTGCCAGGCACTAATAACCCCACTACTAGACTTCTGCAACCCAATATACCTTGGTCTATCAAAACAAACTCTCAGACCGCTACAATTGGCACAAAACAGCAGCTCGCATAATTTCTGGCACAACAAGACATGAACACATCACACCCATACTGAAAGACCTCCACTGGCTCCCAATCAGCTCACGCATCAAATATAAAACAGTCATAAACATCTTCAAGATCAAACAGCAGTCATCAGCCCTCAGCCTACAAACACTCATACAACCAGACAGAAGCACACGACCAAGGAGGAGAGGCACTTCCAATCGCGTTAACACCCCAAAAGACATCACCAAGGTCCGCAAGGACACAGCAGAACGAGCCCTTTCCCTGGCTGCACCAGCAATTTGGAACACCCTCCCAGATGAACTAAGACAAACAACAGACCTCAAAGACTTTCGGAAGCAGCTTAAGACAACACTATTCATTGATCACTATGGACACATCACATGATCTACTCAAAAAGCAAGAACAAAAGACCAACCCCCCTCCCCTGTCCCTTGTACATAAGAATGTATATAGCTCATAATGTAAATAGCCCTTGTACAAAAGAATGTATATAGCTCATAATATAAATAGCTCAAAAGAATCTAATATACACCAACACAAACACACAATCTGTATCACTGCATGAACACACTTGAACCACTCTTATGAGTGTTTGCTGTGGAAACCGCCTTGATTAAAGGAGAAGGCATGATAGAAAATCTTTTAAATAAATAAAATAAATAAATAAATTTTGATACCTACTCACAGTGCTTGAATCTCTCCTTTTCAACTCCTTTTCTCCTCTCCACCTCTGGACTTCTACAGACTCCTGGATTAAGCACTGATTGGGGAGCTCTTTCTTTTTCTCCTTCAAAAATTCCATACAGCTGGCTCCCAGAAACAACTTCTGAGACACAGCTGTACGGGACACAGGAACTCTTCTGCAGGGCCCTCTGCATCCACCAGAAGATACTGGATATAGGAGGCAAACTTCCTCTCTCTGCAGGACTAAAGAAAGACCTGCAGGAACAGGAGACCATCTTCTTTCCTGCCCCCTTCCAGGCATGGGAACAGGGGACTGCACTTTTCCTCCCCAACTCAGAACTTTTTCTGAGAGACAGCATATTCCACTTTCTCCTTCTCTCAGTCCAGTCCAGTCCAGCTCCCCAGATTGTTCACTAGAATCTCCTCACAGACTCATTGACCTATCCTTGGGCTGTACCATTATGATCACTCCTGGAGGGGAGTACCACTACCAAATGATTCAGTCCACTCTGCACTCACCACTATTCCATATGCTCTTTGTTCAGATTTCCTGGGATAATCTTATCTTTTCCCTGGCTCAACCTCTGATGCTGAGGGGGGTTTCTCAAACTCAGTTTTGTTCAAATTGGTTTGAGTTTATGCAAATATTGACAGAAAATTTCACAAAATTTGTAAATCTTTGATATTTTCAAATCTGTGCAACTTTTGGAATATTTTCCAACAAAGAATCAAAAAGATCAAGACATAGAAGTCTTGCATTTATCATAAAGGTTTTGATGCCTACTCTACTTTCACTTTTGAACATCCCACCCTGCCACCCTCCTACCAGTTTGCTTTAACCTAGATTCATTTTCAGTTGGAATTAATCCAAACTGCTTAATCCATTCTGGTTAAATTTAGACACAGATTGCAATAAATGATGCACTCCATGGTCCATGTGATTTTAAATGTGAGCTGCTACAAGAAACCTTACAGAGTACATCTGCAAGGGATGATTCAAGGCCAGCCCAACCACTAGGCAAACTAGGTGGCCACACAGGGTGCTAACTTGTGGGGGTGGCAAAGTACAGGGCATTCAAAGCTAAACAATAGATTTTGGCAGTCAGAGGGGGGTAAAGCTCAAGTTTGCCTAGGGCGGCAACACCTTGAGCCAACTCTGAGGCCAGCCCTGGTCTGACTGCACAGCAATATGTCTCATATAGAAACAAAGAAAATGGTGGCAGATAACGATCATATGGCTCATTCAGTCTGCCTATTCATATCACTCACTACTATGCTATTTTATTTTTATGTGTAAGGGATGAGGAAGGGTTGTCAAATTACCCAGTTCCAGGAGGGAAATTCTAAGCCAGTCCTGGATTTCTGGCATCCCAGTCCTGGAACATTATGAGACTTGCAGCTCTCATTTCAGTAGGTAGAACTGGGAATTACAAATGCCACACTGCTTTGGGATGTAAGTTCAAAACTAGGCCTGCCAGTCTCCCTTCTGGAACTAGATAGCTTGGAAGCATCAGAGTTTATCCTGGCCTGTATTTAAAGGATAGCTTGCTTTATCCTCTGCTGTTAGCTCCCTTGTATGGGAGGTGTGGCTTGGTATCCTGCTCTGTTTCCTGTGTAAATGAGGAATGGCATGGTTTATGTTGGGGTTGGTAGATCTCCTAATCAACAGCATTACATATGTAGCACATCTAAGAGCCTCAAGAAAGCAAAAGGTTTATCCTGTGTTTGTTATCACTCGTACAGAATCCAGCTGCTAGTAAAAGTTATTCAGTCACTTGCTGGAAACAAATTGAGCGTTCGTCCGATAGGAGATCTTTGAACTTTTGAGCTGAAATATGGCAGATCTCACTTTTTCCAGCTCCTTATCGGAAGAATGCAGTAATCTTAGGACTCCTACAGCAGCAGGCCTTCCTCTGAAAAGAGTAAGAACACAAAACTCTGAAAGGCACCAACAGGAAAGGAACTGGAGGCAAAGCTAGCCCTAGCAGCTGATTTGGAAACAGTGCATCCACTTTGACGGTTCTGTGTGAGAAGGGGCGGGGTGGCATAAGGCAAACACACCCAGACACAGCTCAACCTGCACAGGTCTGCTCATGCCCCTTTTCTTTTTAAGCCTCACTGCAGGGTGAAGCAGAGCTGAGCACACGCCATGGCATCATCTGGCTGGATCTTCAGCGCCTGGGCTTTCTTTCTCTGCGGTATGTTGGAGACGTATTTAACAATGAAATCTCTTAACATGTGCGTACTGCTGTTATGGTGTCACCTACTGTGCCGTCTCAGGGGCAGTATAGCTGCTTCTGCACATGTTGAGGATAGCTTTACTGACCCAAGGGATGGACAAAGAATTTCTTTTATGATCTTGATTCTTCTCGGTGGGACTTTTTGCTGGAAAATAAATGTGTCATATTAGTGTAATTTTAAGAAAATACTTGTGCTCTACAATATTCGCTGTTTGCAGCTTGTCTGGATAATCCTCTCCCTCCTGTTGTCCCGTTCTCTTGCACGCTTTCTCTTTTTTCTCACTACGATGCTTAGTGCACTTGTTTAAACCCTTTCAGTACTAAAAGACAACCAGTCACGCTTTTCATCTCATTGCAAAATAAACTTCTAAGCATGAACTAATGAACCGATAGTAAATTAGCAGGGGTGGACAAACTCCATTAAGAAACAGAAGTTGATCAAATGTATAGGTACCATAAATATTCATAAATCAAATTCAGATTTGTGTTTGCAAACTTAAAAATAAAATTCCCATGTTTAATGAAAACTTTCAGGCTCCATCTTTTTACTTTCTGGTTGACCCCTGCCATCACACTGAGAGTCAGTGCTCCAGGATCTGTAGAGTCACATCTTCATGGAGAAGACCCAAGATAGTGTAGCCCGCCCCCTCGCCGCGCGCGCACACGTGCATCGCCCTTGCACTCGCAGGCAACCCAATACCACACGCCCTGATGTAGCTTCCTCTCATGTAGTCAGTGGCCGTTGGGCGTTGGCATCAGACCTGCAAAGTGTGTGGGGGGGGGGGAGTTGCAGTACACACTGGTACCTTCAAAAGGTACTGGGGAAAAAGTATACAATGGGTAAACTTAGATGTTAAGAACAAAATTAATAAATGAAGCTACAGCAAGGTATCTTAATATTTATTTCTCGCAGGTTCTAACACCTTACTGTACCTTCAGCTGAAATCATCTATCTATTCAGTCAGATGGACATAAGAGAATAACCCTTCTTGCATTTCAGTATTTATTGTATTAACAGATAGTATTAATTAACATCAACCACAATTCTTTACAACTCTTATAAAGTTTTCTCTAAGTTTTCTAAACAATTGCACAACTATTCTGACTATGCAGCAATCCAGAGTTTATTTCTCTCTCAACCTCAATAGTTGTCTCCTGAATTCAGAACTTCTTGTAAATTTTACTTTCCCTTATAACAGCAGCACATTACAAAACTAACAAATAGGAAGTAGTTCTCCATGGACCAGCAGGATTGCGTCAGCCACACTTGGTGACATCCTCCGGGCGGAGCCATGCATATGAAAGTGCTCTCTAGAGCTCAGAAAGGAGGGCCTTCTGAGCCCACCTAGGTAGCCCATCCTACCAGTCCGCCCCCTAGTCCGGCCAGTTTTCGTTCTTCCGCCTTGCCAGCAAGACGGACCCTGCTCTTTCTCTCCATTTTTTTTTAAATTTCTTGTTTTGCGTTTTTACAACTATGCCCAAGCATCTTTCAAAGAAATGCCCCTATTGTGGCAACAAGAACAAAACTTCACATGGATGCACTTACTGTGGGGCAATGAAGAAAGGATACCAAGTGATGTGCCCAGCCTCCGGCTCTGGCCCTCCACTGCCTGATCCTCTGCCGGCCCCGGATGTGCCTGTACGGGCCTCCATCCCTAGCCGAGCCTCCGTTGCTGCAGAGAGTGCCCTTCCCGGCGGGACGTGCTGCATGGAGCCTCCATCCCCAGCCCGGTGCACCCGACTGACCTGCTTGCTGCTCCAGGACCCAACACCGTCATCCGTGGAGGCGTGGAGGTAAGCCCTGCCCCTACTGCTGCAGTCTCTCCTGTTTTCATCCTCCTGGACTCCTCTCAGCTCGCCCTGCAGTCAGCTTCCAGGATCGGGTCCCCCACAGCACTTGTCCATGCTTCCCAAGATGGCGATGTGCTGCAGTCCTCCCAGCCTCTGCTGCAGTCCTCCAACTCCACCCACCTTGGGGGTGGGACCTCTATGCCCGCGAATTCTACCGGCATCGGAGAGAAGCCTCTCGCGGCAGCGCCTCATGCGGCAGTGCCTCGCGCGGCAGCGCATCATGCGGCAGCGCCCCACACAACAGCGCGCCCAAAGAAGCCAGCGCACTGTTGCGCAACACCAGCACACTGTTGCGCAACTCAGTAACCGCAGCAGCAGCAGCAGTTCCAAGAGCAGAACGCACAGTAAACGGACCAGAGTCAACGGACGCAGCAGCAGCAGAAGCAGCGACTCTAGCCACAGGGACCTCTCTCCCAAATGATGCAGGCACTCTGAGCGCCACCGCTCCCAGCGCCACCGGCGGGAGGATCCTCAAAAGGGCAACCATAGCCGGAGCCCTTCAAACCGCAGCAGGGCTAGCAGATCCAGCCATAGTAATTCCTCAGCTATCATCAGCTTATTGACACAACTCGTGAAGCAGTCTGTCTCAACAATACCCTCTGCTTCAACAATACCTGCGGATCCAGCGCACAAAGCTCCGGAGGCAGCCCTTACCTCTGCCCCAGAGAAGAGAACCAGAGAAGACCCACGCGGACCCTCTGACGATCCGGACCCAGAAATTCCGTCCCCCGACAGCACTGCCGACGACCACGACATCGAAGCTGCAGTGGTGGGATTCACAGAACTCGCCTACTCTGAGAGGACAGCTGAGATAGAAGAACCTCCCCTGGCGGAGGATCTCACCTACCCCAAGTTCTTAACAAAACTATCCTCTGCCCTCTCTTTGAACGCCGCTGATGCACCTGGAGAGGTTGTTCCAGAGGTTCTAAAATACCTCGCCACTCCGAAGCCTGCTTTCGCACTCCCAGTGCATAAGAGACTGTTGGAAAATCACTCGAAACTGTGGCAGACACCAGCGTCTGGTCGTCCGTTCCAAGGCAGCTTGACTTCAAGTATCAAGTGAGGCCTGTGCCTGGCTTTTCTCAGACACAGCTACCACACAACTCCATCATCGTCTCTTCGGTGCTCAAACGCACCAAGTCCTCGTACCCACGCCAATAGCCCCCCGGGCCGAGACAACAAACTCTTGGATGACATCGGGAAGAAGGCTTCCAAGGTGCTATGCTTAGTGCTAAGATTGCAGCACATCTATTTCAGCAAATTCTCTTCCTGGACACCTGCATGGCAACCTTGAAGTCGACCGCTGCATCCCTCCCCAAGGAGTCTCAGAATCAGCTCGCCAGCGTACTTGCCGATATGTCGGAGTGCAGCAAACACCTGGCCAGCGCAACCTTTGACTCTTTCGACACAGCCTCTCGTACCGCTGGTACGGCTATCTCTGCGAGACGATGGGCGTGGCTGAGAGCCTCCGGCCTTCGAGATGACACCCATGACAGCATTGCTAACGCCCCCTGCATGGGGGAATCACTCTTTGGGGACAAGGTTAAAGACACTATCAACGACATGAAAGAACACTGCACTACCTTACAAACCCTGGCAGAGGACGGCTACCAGCGCCGCAGCGGAGCCCATAAGAACAGTTTCCACAGGAAATCTTACTACTCCTCCAACAAGAAGTACCCCTCCAGCAGGAAATGGCAGTATAACAAATACAGGAACAACTCCTACAGCGGTCCCCCTCACCAGCGTAACTCTCAGCATGACCTCAAGCAGAAGAAGAACAATCCACCCCCTGCTTAAACAAGTGGAAAGACATCTCCTCCGACTCCTGGGTTCTCGAGATCATCCGAGAGGGTTACCGGATGCGTTTCAGCTCAACCCCTCGCCAAAACACCCAACCCATCAGCAATACCCCACCGCACCTATGCCGAGCCATGGCCGAGGAGCTGATACACCTGCTGTCCTCCGATGCTATAGAGCAAGTACCATCGGACGAGATAAACTCTGGCTTCTACCCCGGTACTTCCTCGTCCCCAAAAGGACAGGCGGAGTCCGCCCCATCCTCAACCTCCGCAAACTCATCAAATTCATCATCAAAGAGAAGTTCAGGATGTACTCTCTCAACTGCATCCTGCCCTTGATTCAACCAGGCGACTGGATGGCGTCCCTGGACCTGCAGGATGCCTACACCCACATCCGCATCCACAAGTCACAGACAGTATCTTCGTTTTCATGTATTGGGCCAGCACTTCCAGTACAAAGTCCTCCCTTTTGGCCTGTCGCCGGCCCACGGGTGTTCACGAAATGCGTGGCAGTCCCGCATCGCATCTACGCAAACGGAACGTTTCCATTTTTCCCTACCTCGACGACTGGCTCATCACAGCCCCCTCAGCAATGGAACTTCAGGAAGCTCTGAGGACTACCGAGTCCCTGATCTCTCCCTGGGGTTCGTCAGCAATTACAACAAGTCCCAGAGCACCCCCTCTCAGAGGCTGGAATTCATCGGAGCCAAGATCGACACCACACTCTCGAAGGCATACCTTCCCAAACGCAGGTTGCTCGCCCTGACCTTGCTCACGACCAGATTGGCCTCGGCGGAATCCTCTTCAGCGAGATTCATCCCACGCCTTCTAGGCCACATGTCCGCTACCACGTCTGTGGTCCACATCGCCAGGTTACAGATGCGGCTGCTGCAGTGGCATCTACGTACGCACTGGAACCAGCACTCGCAGCCTCTCTCCATCCGCATCCCTATGACCTCCTAGATCAAGACTCAACTACTCTGGTGGACTGCTCCAGAGAACCTTTCGGGAGGGAAGGACATGCACCCACCCGAGCACCAAGTCACCCTGACCACGGACGCCTCCAACATGGGCTGGGGTGCCCACATCCTGCAGTTCAGCACACAAGGGGCCTGGTCACCGCAGGAGCGACTCCTGCACATCAACCTCCTAGAGCTAAGGGCCATCAAGTACGCTCTCAAATCCTTCCTAACGCATGTGCAGAAGAAAACCATCCTCATCCAGACGGACAATCAAGTGGCCATGTTCTACATCAACAAGCAAGGGGGCACGGCATCTCGGCCCCTCTGCAAGGAAGCCCTGCAGATCTGGTCCCTTGCCCTGACTCACGGGTGCAACATCCGAGCCTCCTATCTGCCGGGCGACCAGAACACCTTAGCCGACAATCTCAGCAGGCAACTACAACCTTACGAATGGACACTGCTCCCGGAGGTCACCGACAGCCTCTTCCGTCAGTGGGGGCGCCCGAACATCGACCTGTTTGCCACGGAACAGAATGCAAAATGCCCCCTGTTTTGCTCCAGGCACCCTTCCAACAAGAGACTGGCGGCGGATGCATTCGACGTGTGCTGGGGGAGTGGTCTCTCGTGTACGCCTTTCCCACGAACCCCCTCATCCCGGTGACACTCCAGCGGTTGGTCCGCAACAAGGCTCGCGCCATCCTAGTGGTTCCCTTTTGGCCCCGACAGATGTGGTTCGCGCTGCTCCAACGCCTGGCGCAAGGGAAACCGAAGCACCTGCCACTCCGGCCGGACCTACTCACGCAGGACGGAGGCAAAACGAGGCACCCCGACCTCAAAGCCCTGGCTCTCACTGCCTGGAGGTTGAGCAGATGAGCCTTTCTACACTCCAGCTATCATCTGAGGTGCAAGACGTGGTCCTAGCAGCCAGACACCCCTCTACCAGGAAATCTTATGGCCTCAAATGGAAGAGATTCAGCATTTGGTGCACTGCGCAAGGGCTGGAGCCCACCACGTGTCCTCTTCCCAGTGTCCTGAAGTACCTTGCTTCTCTGTCTAATCTTGGCCTCAAGACTCAGTCCATCAGAGTGCACCTTTCGGCAATTGCAGCGTTTCATGCCCAGCCTGAAGGGGCAACTTCCATTGCAGCACTACCTTTGACAAACCGCTTCATGAAGGGACTGGCTAATTTGAAACCCCCAATCAGGCAACCCGTTCTGTCATGGGACCTCAGCAGTGTCCTCTGCTGCCTGACCGAGGGCCCCTTCGAGCCACTACAGTCGGCGGAGATGAAGTTCGTCTCCTGGAAAACCCTGTTTCTGGTTGCCGTAACGTCCGCCAGGAGAATCAGTGAGCTGCAGGCACTAGTGTCCCATCCCCCTTATACACAGCTACACCAGGATAGAGCATCCTTACGAACCAACCCGAAGTTCGTGCCCAAGGTGGCATCTGCCTTCCACGTCAATCAGTCCATTGAACTCCCGTCTTTCTTCCCAGAACCCCATGCCTCCGAAGAAGAAAGTCACCTACACACGCTGGACTGTCTCCGGGCCCTTCGGATCTATCTGCTGCGAACTCAACCCATTCGCAAAGGTGAACAGCTGTTCGTATCCTTCGACCCTAGCCGGCCGAGTAGGCCGGTCAACAAGAGAACCCTCTCTCACTGGGTCGCCTCCTGCGTCTCCCACTGCCTAGACCCCACTGGCACTCAGAATTTGCCAAGAGTGGGCCCTCACAAGCTAAGAGCACTGGCAACCACAATTGCCAACCTTCGTTCTGTCCCTCTGTCGGACGTCTGCAGAGCGGCCACCTGGTCCTCCCCGCACACGTTCCAGAAGCACTACTGCCTTGACCTCAGGGCCCAGGAAGACTGTGCCCTTGGGACTGCCGCCCTTTCCACTGCAACGGATGGCAGATATGCATTGGCCCAGTAGCCGGGCCGTCCGTACCTGCTCCTCCTGTAGCATGTCTGCACTGTTAATTGCACTGTTGCACAGTCACTGTTGTTAGTCAGCACTGTTAGTTGCACTGTTACAGGCACTGTGCACTGTTAGTTGTACTGTTACTCAGCCACTGTTGTTCGTACACTGTTAGCACTAGTTGCCCGTTGCACAACTGCACGATTTGTATGCACCTTCACCTATTACGGCAATAAAGAGGTTCATCCTATTGCGGCTCAGAGCCTCATTTAGTAACCAAGCTCCTCCTCCACCTCAGCGTTCTCCACAGCTGGGGAGGCACCAAGTGTGGCTGACACAATCCTGCTGGTCCATGGAGAAAACGAGGTTACTTACCTGTAACGGGAGTTCTCCGTGGACAGCAGGATAAGTCAGCCACACAATCCCGCCCGCCTCCCCTGGAGGAGGTCAGCCTGCCGTATCCACTCCCTGTCCGGGAACTAGCTAGCTAGGAACACACTGGCCGGACTAGGGGGCGGACTGGTAGGATGGGCTACCTAGGTGGGCTCAGAAGGCCCTCCTTTCTGAGCTCTAGAGAGCATTTCCGTATGCATGGCTCCGCCCAGAGGACGTCACCAAGTGTGGCTGACTTATCCTGCTGTCCACGGAGAACTCCCGTTACAGGTAAGTAACCTCGTTTTCTCTCTCTCTCTTCTTACTCTCTTTTTCTCCTTTGTTTATACTACAAAACTGTCCAGAGCTTCACTTAGCTTTTTCCTGACGTTCGTGGATGATGTCTTTCATCCGGAAGACTGTGAAGGTTGAAGAGTTGGGGCCCAGAATTCGCACAGGAACACTGCTCCTCAGGATCCTTGGAAATCTGGTGACCTGTCTCCCTATCTTAAAGAAAGTAACAGGAGGCAAAACCCTAACTTTCTACTTCTGTTTCCACAACATTCCAATGTATTATTGCTCTTCAAAATAAATTTATTTCCCTAACTAATAAAAATAAAATTAATCAAAGTCCCTAACTAAATTTCACCTGACAGTACTTTAATCCCTATGCTGAAGTGCTTACCAAACTCTCTTTTCACATAACACACCTTGTATCTAATCTTACTCAGTCTTCAAAACTCAGAATGGCAGTTATCTGTAACCATTCCACACTGCTTAGCCTCTACACATTTCTGTTCCAAAGTTATACCAAAGCTATACCAATACTGGTGAAACAAGTTCCTGAATTGTCCTTAACAAAGAAAACCTGTTTACCAATATTACTCTATCTTTAACAGAGCTTCCTTTCAAACATTTACTGTCACAAACAAAGCAGTTTTTAAATACATTCCAAGTTTCTGCCTTTAACTCTCTGTGTCACAGCAGGAAATTTATTTAACTGTGCTGATAGGCTTTATGACTTCAAACACTTCAAAATACAGATTACTAAAAACACAGCTCTGCTTAAGAAAACTCTGACAATTACACTCTGTCTGTTTCTAGCAAAGAACTCCCAAGAAAGTCTTTGGTCATAACCTCTGGTTTCACAACCAACAGTGTCTTCACCTACACTGTTCAAAACCTCTCCTCATCAGGAAAATCTCCAGTTAACCTGAAGTCTCTAAACCCAAACTCCAGTTTCACACTTCCAATACAATGTATCTCCAATAGATACTTTTACAAATGCATAACAGCACATCTTCAAACACAATTCAAACTGCTATTTTCCCTTCTCAGGATCACACACAAAAAAACCACAACAAACTTCAGTCTGTACAACTTCAAGCACAAGACTTCTCTCTGTTCAAAGAAATAAATATACTTCTGTACACAAACAGACTTCTCCCTTTTTCAGAAAGCAAACCCTTTTTCTTTCTTACTGTTCCTTTTCAGTTTCCCTGCCTTCCCTCTTCAGTTTCAAAATCAACTCAACTCAGTAAACAAAAACACTTTCTGCTGTTGTCAAGGAAACCAAGACTCTGCTGACATCATGCATCTGTTTCCTTAGATTCTTTAACCAATCAAAAACATGTTTACGAAATATGCAAATGAAGCAATAGAACCTAAACCAAATGCTGCAGGAGAAAATCAGCTTTACTTTTCAACTGCACATCTCATTAAAAAGAATGGCACAAACTCAACCAGGATGTTTCAGATAATAAAAACCTCTCCAGACAATCCAAAATCCACAACTCTTAAGAACTCAGCTAACTCACACATTCTAATACGTCCAAATGTAAATGTGCACACTCCTCAGGCACTGCACAGTCCCAACAAAAACTTAACATCACAAGGTACTTAACCCCCTCTCAAACAAATTTAACCCCACCTGGGGGGGGGGTTACATTAGGAGGATCTGCTTGTAAGGAAGTATTTTGTACAAAATGGATTACAGGAATGCCCTTCATGCTAAAGCATCATGAGAGAAAGTCAAATGAAAACTGGATTGTTTTTTTGGGAGGGAGAGGTCTTAAATAAAGGAGTAGGTTCTGTGAACCCTTCAAATTAATAACCTTGTGATATATATGATCCTTGGCTAGTAGGTGCCTTTTTTGGAAATAGATATTAAGAAATGATAGTTGAAGTTGAGTCAGGAACAATGTCGGGAAATATCATTAAGGTGTAGTGGATGCATGGAATGCTGTCCCATAGAAGGTGGTGGACATAAAAATGGTAATTCAGTGGAAGTCAGTGGAATGTGGGATAAACACAGAAGAGCACTAGTGGAGAAAAGATGGTGAAGAAAGAACCGCTTCAGATTCCTTTTCTGTGGAAGAAGATGGTTTACAAGCCTAAAATAAAAATAGAAATAATAAAACAGTAGAGTAACTTGCAAGGAGGAGTGGCTGAGTCCAAAAGAGCTGCTTTGTTCTTCCAAGAAAACATTGAGGTAGCCTACATGCAACTGCAAATATTTATTTATTTTATTTAACTGTATTTATATCCCACTTTTCACCGGGTCAAAGCGGTTTAACAAAAAGGGGGTGGGGGGGGGACAGTAATCAATTCTTGAGTGGGAGGCTGTCACCGGGGAGACCAACATTAATGATCTAAACCAACATTAAGGACTTAAACAATGGACATCAGACTCTTAGGAGGTAGATCTGTGGGTATGTTAAAGGGTCAGAGAGGGAGTCAGTGGTGGATGTTTGTTTCTGGTCCGAGGTATTCTTGGAACAGGGTGATTTTTAGTTGTTTTCTGAATGTTGAAGGATCTCCGTTGTTTCTGATTTGGCTTGGTAGGGAGTTCCAGAGGGATGGTGCATATAATTCGAAGGCTCTGTTGCAGGTCCGTTGTTTGTATTTAGTTCGTTCATGGGGGATGGTGAGAGTGTTGCTGGTGGTTTGTCTGGTTGTTCTTTTGTGGGTGGGTTGGGGCAGTAAAGTTCGGAGCTGGGAGGTCTGCGTTTTGATAGAGGGCTTTGTAGATAAGTAGAGCTGATTTGTATTTGATTCTTGCTTCGAGAGGGAGTATGTGCAGTTCTCTCAGGATTGGGGTGATGTGATCTTGTTTTTTTGCTTTCTAGATAATTCTTGCTGTGGTATTTAAGGCAGTTCGCAGTGGGTTGGTGTGGGTGGCAGGTAGTCTGTGATAGACTATGTTGCAGTAGTCCAGGTGGGGGAGCGTCATAGCTTGCATGACTGTCCTGAAGTCCTGTGGATCAAGGAGAAGCCTGAGGCGTTGTACTGTTTTTGCTTTGTGGAATATTATTCCGGTAGTCTTTTTGATCTGTTGTTTGAGTGTGAGCGCTTAGTCTATGATGATTCCTAAGTATTTTATGTGTGGTTGTATTTGTATTTGTGTGGTTCCTAAGTTGAGGTGTGGTGGTGGTGTGAAGTTTGGATCCTTGGTTACTATAAGGGCTTCAGTTTTTTTAGGTTGATGGATAGGTTGTTCTTTTGTAGCCAGCTGGAGACTTCTATGAAGCAGTCTGTTAGTTGATTGTTTGTTGGGTTGGTGGTTGTGATCGGTCCATAGAGCATTATGCCATCTGCGTAGATGTGGTAGTTGATGTTTTGGGCGTGTATGATTGAGCAGAGTAGTTGCAGGTAGATGTTAAAGAGCATGGCAGATAGTGTGGATCCTTGGAGTACTCCTTGGTGTTGCTGAAAGGGGGGGAGGTTGCTATGCTTGTGCGGATCAATTGTTGTCTATTGGTCAGGTAGGAGCGGAACCACTGAAGTACGACGTTGTTGATGCCAATTTCTTGGAGTCTGTGTAGGAGGATGTTGTGGGAGATGGTGTCAAAGGCTGCGGATATGTCCAGGAAGACCATAGCATAGCCAGAGTGCTTGGTCTGTGTGCCCTTGATGAGTGTGTTCATTAGAGATGTCATGAGGGTCTCGACTCCGTGGAATGGACGGAAACTATGTTGTTGTGGGTCCAGTATGTTGTTGGTATCTAGGTGGTCTTGAAGTTGTTGTTGAACTATTTTCTCAATGATTTTGGCGGTGAATGGAAGACTTGCTGTAGGCCTGAAGGAGGCGGGGTCAAGGGGGTCTAAGTTGTGTTTTTTTAGGGTTGGGCAGATGATGAAGGTTTTTAGGATGTCTGGCATGTGTCCTTGTCTGAGGGATTCATTAACAATGTGGGTTAGGGGCGTGCTTATGTCCTCCTTGGATTTCTTTATCCATTCCGCAGGGCATGAATCTAGTGGGAGGTGATAGTATTTAGGCAGGAGATGGTGGATTCTATTTTTTCTTTGGTGATTGTTTTGAATGTGCTCTAGTCTGTATCTATGGAAGTGGGGCGGGTTGTTGTCTCTGCATTCGGTTGCGGAGTTTGAGGTTGTTGAAGCTGCTTGTATTGGCGTGATAGTAGTTCTGGCGGGATGTTTGGTAGCTGGTTGGAGTGGTTGCGTGTTTTTGTTAGTTTCTTGACAATTTCGAAGAGCTCACATGGTTTGTTTATTGAGGTGTTTATGATCTTCGAGTGATAGGTCCTTTTTGCCTTGTCAGTTTCTGTGTGGTACACGTCTAGTTCACTGATGTATTTTATTTTATCTTCCTCTTTTTTTTGTCTTTCTCCATTTTCTCTCTGCTCTTCTGAGTTGGGTCTTTAGTCTTCATAGGTTGGGGATGAACGATCGGGCTTTTGTTGAGGTATGTCTGGTTTTGGTGCAGTTTGCCATTGCACAAGATGCAGAGGAGATCGTGGTATTCCAGGTGTGGATTAGGTCATCGATGTTGGTGGAGCTTGTTTGGAGTTTAGGTAGTGTTTGCGCCAGAAAATCCTCTTTCATGAATGGTTTAAATCTTCTTGAATGTTGTTTGTTTTCTTTGACGCTGGTGTGCTGGTAGATGAGGGAGATGCTGATGAGGTAGTGGTCTGACCATGGAACACATGTGATCTCTGGGTTTCTGTATGAGGTGGTGTTTTGGGAGTTCAGGAATATGAGGTCAAGTGTGTTTCCTTTTTCATGTGTTGGTTTGTGTATGATCTGGGTTAAGTTCATTGCTTCCATGGCATTGATGAAGGCTTCGGCATACTGGAGTGTTGGGAGGTTGAAGTCTCCAAGGATTAGTTGTTCTTTTGTGGAGATGGCACTCTCTGATATGTGTTGTAATATGCCTGATAGGTTGGTGCTTGGGGTGGGCGCTTGGTAAATTAGGCATATGGAGAGGTGCTTGTTGGTGAGAGTGAGTATGTCCGTTTCATTGGTTGTTTCTGAGGCATGATTTCTGAGGTGGAGGTTGACTTTCGTAATGATGGCTACTCCTCCTCCTCTGGTGTGGGCTCGAGAACAGTGATGAAGACTGTATCCATTTGGTGTTGGTTCATGAGCACAGTGTTGGTATCCGTTAGCCATGTTTTGGTTATGCATAGGATGTCAATCTCTGTTGACAATACAATGCTATGCTAAACAGCAATGGAATAACCAGTGGTTTACTAAGGGTAGGATGGTGTGTGCAGCCCACCCCAGAGGTCTGCTGGGAAGGGGGTCCACCCACATCAGGCCCATATTTCCGCTGCAGCACAGCAAGCTTGTGTAAACATTGGGTGGCTTGCTACACTGCTCTCAATCCAGGACCAGTGGCTCTGGATTGGAGCCTTCATGGCAAACCACCTGGCGTTTAGGTAAGCTTGCCGTGCTGCAGCAGAAATGTGGGCCCATTGAGTGGTATGCCGCCAGCCCCCAGGGTGAGTGCTGGGGACCGAGGGGGCTAGGAACACCTGGGTATGACAGCACTTGGTTCCCAAAAAGGCTGAGGTAACCTGCACGGAGGGACTGTGGGGAGGCTGCATTTTTTACAATAGCCTCACTAACCTTGGTGACTATGGGAATTGTAATAAAACTTAGTTATAAAGCATGGAAGGGGTCCTGGATGTTTGGCTTAAGTGCTGGTCCTGTAAGAATGAAATTGCCTACTAGCAGATGCATTGGAAGGCCGGCGCTGTAAAAGACTAGGGGCATGCCTGAGACAGATATGGAAGGCAGTGGTAGATAAAGAGCTGAGAGATCAGACAGATCATGACATGGGAGAGGAGGTAATTGAGGTTGGGTTACCTATAGGAATTGATATACACCTCTACCCACAATCTCAACTGGGCAGACTGGATGGGCAATTTTTTTTATCTGAAATCATTTCCTGTGTTCATATGTACAGAATGCTGAACTAGAATCATGTTTGGCAAGTTCAAAACAGAGCAGATCACCCCCTGCCTCCAGGTTCTGTATTGGCTTCCCATTAACTCTTGTATACGCTTCAAAATCCTATTACTGATTTTTACAATAAAATTAAATCTCACAGCAAACTCTCTTGGTAAGCTGATAAATTGGTCCACCTCTACATACCCCATCAGAAGGTGTTTACTCAGTACCCTAACAGAGACAGCAGCTACCAACCATTATCTGCAAAGTACATGCAACAGAGCTTTTGCAGTCTAGGCACCTAGCATCTAGAACAAGCTGAGAGATGGTCAAGGGTCAACCAACATGAAGGATTTTCGCAGAACATTAAAAACTGATCTCTTTTTTAAAAAGCCTTTGATGTAACTTTACTCCTTTTCCTTTCCTTTTAGCAATGCCTACTATAGGTTCCATGTAGTTCTGCCTCCCCCCACTCCCAACCACAAATATGTTAATTATTAACACAGTGCTATTTTTGGAAAGGTTTGCTTTAACCATTGTTCGTTTACTCAATGCATTTTTCTTTCCTTACAAACTTTTTGCCTGATTTGCTCAATTAGTGCCTAATTTTCTTTGTTTTCTCCTCAATTCAATTGTTTTTTGTTTTTGTTTATTGTAACTCTGCTTCAAACCTCTGGAGATTTGTTAGAATATAAATACATTCAAATAAAAAAATAAATATGTTTAAAACTGCATCATAACATTCTTTGTACGTTATGCCTAATGTACTTGAAGTCAATGTGCTGCCAGTTTGGAAAACCTCATATATCAAATGTATTGTACTTGAGGAGCGCATGTCATATCAAATTGTTAATTATTATCTAGCATATGGATTGATTCATGGGGACAATTTCTCCAAATGTGTTACATAGTAACATAGTATATGATGACTGATAAAGACCAGTATGGTCCATCTAGTCTGCCCAGCAAGGCGGCAAGAGTAGGTGCACCTGCTGCTCCGTGCAGGCCACCCCTCCCCATGCTTTTGTTTAGGGGTGCACCCACCGCGCCGTGTAGGTCACCCTATTTGTTGAGATATAAGAGATAGTTATGTTTAGCTTGATCTTATCCTGTTGCTATAAATGGATCCACTGTGTCTGTCCCATGTCATTTTGAATTCTGTCACTATATTTGCCCCCACCACTTCCATCGGGAAGGCATTCCAAGCAGCCACCACTCTTTCAGTGAAAAAGTATTTCCTGACATTGTCTTTCAGTTTACCCCTTGCAGCTTCATGTTATGCCCTCTAGTTTTATAGCTTCCCCGTCTTTGGAAGAGATTTGTTTGTTCATTAATACTCTAAGTATTTAAAGGTCTGAATCATATCTCCCCTGTCCCTCCTCTCCTCCAGAGTGTACATGTTTAGGTCTTCAAGTCTCTTCTCATAAGTCTTCTGAAAGAAGCTCCAAATCATTTTGGTCGTCTTCCTCTGAACCGCTTCCAGTCTTATTATGTCCTTTGCGAGATATGATCTCCAAAACTGAACACAATATTCCATGTGAGGCCTCACCAGCAACTTGTACAGTGGCATTAGTACCTCCCCCTTTCTGCTGGTAATTCCTCTCTGTATGCAACCCAACATCCTTCTAGCTGTTGCCATATACCATGACAGTCATAAACCTCACTCTCAGGGTCAGCTCAAGGGTTTCTACCTCCCCGGCTATGCTGCCTCCCCCCACTGCCACTGCTGTCAATTCCGCCATTTGAGAGGCTGGCAGTGGCATCTACGATTTAAAAGTAGTGGCTTTGTGTTGCCACTTTAGTGCCTGCAGAAGGCCAAATGTGTTGCCCTAGACAGCCACCTAGCCCGCCTAGAGGACGCACCGGCTCTACTTACTCCTAAGCCAGGATATGTGGAATATGATCTCCATCTCAAATTTACTGATAATACTTTGCAAAGAACCTGCATCATGCCAAAGAGAGCCTCCTTCTGGAGTTCCTAAGATACAACAAGTATGGCTAAATCAAGGTGTGCTTGGAAATTCCTCTTAATCAAGCCTGTGGTATCCAACACGATGGGAAATAATTTGGTATCTTTCTGCCACATTTTCTTGGTCTCTTGGTCATTTTTTGGTACTTGAAGATCTTCCCCCTCTCGTTGGGATTCACAGAATAGTCACTTTGAACTGACACCTCTGTATAATGTCATTCTGGTGTCTTCTCCTTTACCACTTGTCCAGATTCCTTGCATCTAGCTTTTTTATTGGTCAGAATGGGAGTATCCCAGGTGATCATAACCTCTTCATTCTCTTAAGGTCATTATCCACCAATGAGGCGGATTGTGTGATTTATCAGAGTAATGCATGGTGGGAATTATATTTTGATAAACTTTGAGCCAAGAGTGAGGAAGTGTCTGTGCAGTTTTAAACACGTGTTGTTGAAGTACACAGTCACTATGCAGTGCATTGAAAACCAATTGACTCTTCTGTCTGGAGAATCGTCAATCCTCCAGAAAGTAAAATTCAGTCTACAAGATAATGCTAAAGAAGCCCCAGAAATGTTTCTTAAAGAATTCTTAACTATTCAGTATCTTTAATTTTCAGCCACTTCTCATTAGTTTCATCTAGTCTCGAAGGCAATAGGACTTCCATGATTGCAAAGACAAGGTTTAAAGAGAAATATATGAGCAAAGATACTCTGTCACTGGAAACTCAACTTTTGTAGAGTAAAAACTGTTGGGTCAATTTGACAACTGCATACAATTGCATCAAGATATATGGTTAAGTTATTCTTTTATCTTCATGCATATATTCAACCAAAATAACTGTATAAATCAGAAAGTTCAATATGTGATCTTAACTTGATCCAGATACAGTTAGGCCTGGTATTTCTGCATTCAGACTTATACAGATAAATTATTCCAACAGCAGCTGAACATCATAACTATTTGGATAATGTCTGGTCCCACCCAAGCCACATCTCTAATCCGCCCAACTTTTATCTGCAAAACGTTTAGTTCTCTATTGACTTAGAAGACCAAAGGTTATCCATTGATAGGGGCAGGAGTCTGAAAGCATGGAACTTCTGAAGTGACACAGAGGGGTATGTTTACTAAACCGTCTTAATGTGTGCCCGGCAATAGTGTGCAGGCTGCCATAAAAGGAGTGGGCGTTTCAGTCTTAAAGTAGAAAAATGGGATTATTACGCGATAACGCGCGCTGCTGCGCACATTAATGGGCTAAGCGCCGCTAAGCGCATTAACGCACGGTAATTTTAAGTAGGCGCCCAGAATGCAAACACAGAAACAGAGGTGTAGTACAATGGTTAATACACTGACTGATGATACAGGGGGCATGAGTTTGATCCCCCAGTGTGCCTAATGCATAAGGCTGGCTGAGGCATCAGCTGTGACATGTAAGTATTGTTTCCTGAGGCATTTTATGTGTATTTTAATTATTGCTGCCAGCAAACACACCCTCACGTGCCGTAACCTAAGGTGCCGCAGAAGGCACCCTATAAGGCACTCCATAGGACACAATATAAAGTGCACTGTCCGCCACGGCACCCTATAATGTCCCCATAGGGCACCCTATAAGGCACTCCATAGGACACCTTATAAGGCACCTTATACGGACTGTAACCATAAGGTGCCTCAGAAGGCGCTTTATAGGGTGCCCTATAAGGCGCCTTATAGGGCGCCTTCTGAGGCACCTTATGGTTACAGCACCCTGAGAGTGTTTTGCTGGCAGCACTAATGTACATTAAAAAAAGACAATGCTTTGGACAGCCCTATCAAATAACTCCACTGTGGGTTTGAACCCATGACCTCTGGCTCCACAAGCAGTGAAGTAACCAGTGGGCCACAGCTCCATAGCTGCTAGCAAGCCCCTGGCTGGCTGCAGAAGGACTGCACGTCACCACACAAACAGTCTGCTGTGGTCACCAGGATAGGGTTAACCCACTCATACCCATGATGCACTGCACATGCAAATCAGCAGTCTACAGATGATCACAAGATGGGGTATGTACCCCCATAGCATCTCGGCCTGGTAGGGGGAACTGACCGTGTGTGGTACTGGCACAGAGTAGCTACACACCGTCACATTGTGCAGGTACTGCACTCACCCTGAGGGTGAGGTGGGGCACCCAGCACCAGGTCCACAGCAGAGATAGGCCATGCTGCAGGTCCCCAGCAGAGATAGGCCATGCTGCAGGTCCCCAGCAGTGCTAATGTGTGAGATAGGTAGTTTCTGAAGACACACCTTGGATATATCTGTATTTCTCAATCAGGTTTAGCCCTTATGGACCCATAGGAGGATTATGTACCACCACCCTCCTCGCCCTCCCCCTCGGCTGAGGGTGGTAAACAGGGTCTCCCACCAATAGATCCACATTCTACCTCCCAGCAATGGTGGCAGTAGAGTGGACCATCAACCCCAGTCCTGCTGGGGAACAGACACCCTACAGGGTAGTCAATGCAGCTCTGTACACATCCATAAAGCAATAGCAGACAGACATTAGGCCTGGATATGCTAAGCTGCACCCCACCACTATCTGATATTCTCCTGCAGCAAGCCTTCAGCCACTGCACCCTGCAAGGTGTTCCATCAAGACACATACCAGCTGCAGACAGTCTGCTAGCTAGTCCATAGTGCATGTTCCTGGTGGAAATGCATGCACCCAGAACTGGGATGTCAGCATACACACCAAGCAGATAAGTCAGTGACTGGGCCCCAAAAGAGAACCCCATAAATATCACATGAGAGAAATGCTATATAGCACTATGGGGGAACCTAGCCGTGCCGTGGTCACTGCTCAGTCAGGGTGAGAGTGATCTCCCAGCAGAACATGCTGTGGCTACCTTGTCTGTGCAGGTGGTGGCCAGGCACTACAATGTCCCAGCCAGTGCCCTATGCCCTGTGCAGATGCATCCTGGCCAGGCCTCCCTGTCCGGGCAATACCCATGGTACCTTGCTCCTCATTATGCACATTGGCAGGCCAATACCGGCAACAGTGCTGGCAGTGTGGGCTGTGGAGGGTGTTTGCAGCCACCACACACTGGATAGACAGACACACACTCCCACACCTATGCCAGCATTGTGCTACTATAGAGGTGTTTAGCAGCCCTGGCCACCACACCAGTCCTGGGCACAGTGCAGACATGGATATGGTATGCAATACTGTTGGGGGTCACTCCCCAGGGTGGTAAACACTGTCAGACACCAGACCTGAAGCACACTCCACAGACATCAGAAAGGTTGCTATGATGGAGCTCAATCAGCAAACTGTGCTTAACGTAGGAATAGCTATCTGCCAGTAATCATAACAACCTTTTGATAGCTGTGTATCGTATTCCCAGGTTTAGGGTGGCATTGCTAAGGTATGCAAGTGCTAGTATTGGGAGATGCACGCAGGGCCCAATGTCCTGCCTCTCCAGGAGGCATTGGCTGATGGAGCCTGTGGGTGTGGGTGTGTCTGCCCCTGTTGGCTGCTGCTTTACGGCAGAGGTTCCCAACTCCAGTCCTGGTGTGTCAAACACTGTTCGGGTTTTCATGCTGTCCCTCATGAATATGCATGAGATGCATCTGCATACCATGGGGGTGGTGCATAGATATGCAGCACAGGCATCTTTATTAGAGGCAGCATGGAACCTGAATGGTGTTTGGCCCTCCAGGACTGCATTTGGGAGACTCTGCTCTAGGTAATGCGCCTGTTTATGGTGTCTGTGCTCTGTAGGGTAAAATGTAGGTGTTTTGGGCATGTTTACGTCATCCGCAATAAAGGTTCTGTCTGTATTAGCACGTTTTAGTAGTGGGTAAAAAATGGGGGCTGGGTTGGCAGGAACCACAGCTGGGTGAACCTGTGACCTTCTTTTCCTGAACACACTGGCTGTGTGCCCTGCACCACCGTGTTGCCACAAAGACAGTGCATTCCCTGGAGATACCATGACTGTTTGTCAGACAGAGCCTGTCTGTTGCAGTGCATGGCACCCACCTAAACAGGGCTGGGCCATGGTCTGCTGTGGGCAGCAGCCACTGCCCCCTCCACCACCAGTACCCCTCTGTCACCATGCTGACATGCCCTTCTGCTGGTGGTGCTGGTGGTGCGCAGTCTCGGGCCATCCAGTGTGCGGGTAGATGGCTGCCTATGGTGCGGGTTCTGGGGTAGGGGTGCCTGCATAGATGTCCACACTTCCCCCCAGCACCGCCTGCAAATGTTCTGTACCCTTGGGGGTACCTGCTGGGTACTATCCCCTGTGACACTGTGGGAAACACACTCGTGCCCGTGTTGGGCCCTCATCAGTTGCTGTCTGGCTGCTCTACTGTTTCAGCATTCGTATGGGCCACCTAGGCATCACCCTAGTCTGTACTGTGGCCCAGCTGCACCACAGCATGTGCCGCCTGCTGCCCTCTGTGTCCCCTTTTCCAGCATCTGTCCAGTTTCCCGTTCCGACATGCCCACCCTGCTGTTGTGGGTCATGTGCATGCCAAAGGAAACCTGTCCAGTAACAAGGGAAAGCCCTGATCAGCGTTATTTCACTGTGGGATCATTCACCTTGTATGAGGACAGAGCATAGCCCCTTCCAAAATTGATATCGTTTTTTTGGAGCTTTCTCGGTAGTGTTTTTTGATGTTTCCCATTGATATCACTATTGCCCAGCTAGGTTATGTTTTTTTCCAGTTTGTTCAGGTCATTTTCAATGTTTATCCTCAACCTTTTGTTCTGTGCACATGTATCACACTTATCACCTTTTTTAGGTTTCCCTGGCTTTGCTGTACATTGCTGACGGAAATGGTTTCTCTTCCCTTTAAATCTACTCTAACGCCAGGGTTTCACTGGCGTTAGTTTTCAGCCCCAAAATCCACAGCGTTAGTGTGCAGCGAGCCTCTTCCCTCCCACTCTCCACCCATTGACCCCTTCTCTCTGCCCCTGGGGAGCCTTCCTCAGCCCTCAGGGAGCCTTTACTCCGCCTTCAGCGTTCGTTTGCGCTGCTGAGCGCCGCTGAGCGCGTTAGCGCATGATAAGGTACCTTATCGCACGCTAACGTGTCAGAGCGCACATTAAGACGGTTTAGTAAACATACCCCAGAGTGCCTTTTGAATATTGATCAGAATAACATTTATATATTCAACCAGTCAAATGAATACATGCTCTATTTCAGGTTTTTTTAATTAACAGAATTAGCGCTAACACACACACACATACACATACAATTTAAATATGCATTAGAATTAAAATAAACCCCATTATTTTTTTCCAAATAAGGGCTCACAGAATTAACAGTGACTTTTTAGTGTGATTTTGGTTGTGTAACATGCCTGAAGTTGAGCTTTGCATGAACATGAAAATTCTGGCATGCACATTGAAGGGCTTATTCACTAATGGGGCAAGTCACAAATAAGCAGCTCTCTTCATAATGAATACACCACGATAAGCCCTGCTCTGAAAGCCTTTGCACCATGTAATGAAACCTTTAGTAATAGGTCCAACCGGAGTTGGCAGTAAAACAGTGCTTGTAGACAACTTGTTTTCCATATTGCAGCCAGTAGTATTCCAGTGCCGTGCTGCAAACAGACCGGGTGTGTTATACGTACATCCTGGATGGTATGGATTCAATTTACCCTGTCTTTTAAAAGCTAGGGAGGATCAGCCAAATATTCTAAACACTATCCTGATACAATAAGAATTTCCCTTGGGAGCCCAAACAGTGATGGAATTGCATGTGAGGTGGCTTTTAGAAAGGACGTCAGGATGACATTTGGGGCACCCAGGGCAAAACATCCAAAAACACCAGGTACATTTGTGTTTGCACGATTTTGGAAACATGGACGTCCCTGAAATGGATGACCGCAGTGACGGCCACATAGACGTCTCCGCTAGAAAAACTGGGGCCAAGGATGTCTATCCTATGCTGAATGTAAGCTATTTTGTATTCGGGGATATGCATCAGCCTGCCAAACTGAAATCAAGTGTCCTAGTTTCCCTGCTATAGGGGGTATCGGAGTACCTTCTCTGTGCCCTCCGAGTGTCTGGATGACAGAACAAGAGCTTTTCTGATGCTAATTTGTGCCCTGGAGTAGATATAAACTTGGACTCTGCTCGGGACGTGCAGTGCATTGCAGAAATTGGGCGAGGACGTCCAAATACATGGGAATGCCCAGGCATGTCTGTGGTCTGCCTGGGCACCCTTAGAACCGCTTTCTAGAATGATTCCAGGAAGGTCTCTGTGCTTTGGACAATAGTATGCACAAAGCATAAAAAGGGCTTCTAAAATAACCCCCATAATGACTGGTAATTAGAGGTTCACCCAGCTCTGAGTTCATAAACGAGATAAGGGGTAGCTGAGCGACAGCAGGAGGCCTATTGGTTCACTCCACTGACTTCCCTTTTAGATGGGTTACATTAGCTTCCGATTCAGATACTGTACACGCCATGATTAACTGCCCTTGATATTCAGAGAGTAAATTTATAAGGGAGCGCTTAGTTAAAGTAGGTACCTACTTGTCTTTATGCTAGACAACAGAAGGGAAAGAAATTGTGCCTTAAGGCGCAGACATTTAAAGTAGCTGTAGATCTGGTATAAATGCCTGCACTTAAATTTTGCAGGCATGCATGTAGCTTATAATATTTTATAATCTACATGCCTACTTACACACATTGCCCATGCCCCGTGCAAACTCTGCCCATGTGCACACCCACCGGCAAAGAATGCGCCATCAAATTAATGTTTGTACTTTTACGCTGGATGTTAGTTTGTAAGTGACCACATATGTGCGAAAATGACTAAAATAGCCACGTTCCCACTTAAAGTAGTTACCTCTCATAAAATGACCCCCTTAGAGTCTTGCGTGAATCTGACCCCCCATTACATGAGTAGTAGATTACAACTTTGCTTTTCCCTTTAGTTTGATTCTGTGCTTCCTTTTTGCTCTGATTTATTGGGTAGTTTGGTTTAAAGGGGTGGTCTTTCTCTTTTCTTTTCCTTTATTTATTGCAAACCAATTTATAGACCTTAACGCTGATTAAGAACCATCCCATGCAGCCACATAGTCACCTACATCATAAGGGAGACAAAGTTCATACATATAAACATCAAAAAACAAATTCGAACAATTAATTAGCAGACCCAGGGAGCCTGAAATGAAACCTCAACCTAACTCCTCAAAGAGGTGAAACAACTAACCGCCTCTTCAAGACGAAGGACTGGTGGCAAACGGCAGCCACCAGGACCAGTGCAAGGACTGGTGGCACCCTAGGCAGTCCGTCTGTCCCACTGCCCCCATTTACTAACCTTGAGTTCTATCTAGTATCCTAATGCATTTAACGGCCAGAGGTCTCTAAATGCAACCGGGTCTCAGCAAATATTAAGGCTTTTAATCAGCCAGACTTGCTGGATTGAGCTAGCCTTTTTTCACATCAACGACCCTTATTTCCATTGCATAAAGATTACTCTAACCATAATTTAATACAATTATTTTATATAAATCTATAGGTATTTTTTTTCTTTTTTTTATAACCGTTTTTATACTTTTTTTAGAGGTTTTTTCATATCTCTCATAAATGTGTTGCTACAAACTTTAAAACCTTCTTCAAAAATATATAAAATGTAATGTTAACTCTCCGTGTATGATGGTAACTTCTCAGTCTCAACCACTACAATCACAGTCTCTGGAAACAATGTATAAAGAAATGCCAGTCTTTAACTCTTTACAACTTCCCGACTTATAACCAGAGAACTCTGTGCTTGTCTGTGCATAATTCTGTTATTCCTCTGATGAAAAACCAAAGTTCTTATCTGCCATATTGTTCCCGATGCTCCCGATACTCCCGACGTGTATCCACAAAGCGCTTCCGCGTTTCACATTATGTTTCCTCAGGGGGGTCATATATCGAATTACACCCGTTGAATGGCTGCCGAAGTCGAATTTATTAAGAGGGCATTCACTCTTCTCTTCCCTCCGTCACCTCTGCACGGACTAAAAAATGAAACATGCTTACTTTCCTTTTAAGAACTCCTATTACTGATATCCTCATTAAGGACCCATCTTATCATTCTTAAATTTATAAGTTACCTCCAAATTTCTGGTATACTCTTCCAATGATCTACCGATGTTAAACCTTCTTAGTGATGTCAGAGAGGCGCCGCGCATGCGGACTCCATGCCTCTTGCCATTTAAATACCCATATCTCTTGAGGCAGGGATCACACATGCATATAATTACAAATCTAATTACAAATCAACTACAAAGATGCCAATCCACTTGAGCATTGAGCCCTTTCGGTGAAACAGTAGGAAGTGAGAAAATCCAACGTTGCTCCCGATACGCCAGGAACTGTTCTTTCGTGCGTCCCCTCATCCCCCTCATTATTTGTTCTATGCAAAAATATCGGAGATCCAAAAAATTATGGTGAAACTGAAGGCAATGTTCCACCATGGGTGCTTCTCTTCGTTGGCACTTTAACCTGCTGCGGTGTTCTCGCATACGTGTCTGCAAAGATCTAACCGTTTTCCCTACGTATAACAGATGGCAGGGACAAAAAACTCCATAAACTACATAAGTGGACTGGCAATTAGTAGTATGTAATAATTTATATTGTTTTCCTTCATAATCAAACGACTTTGTTTCCAAAGTAACCGAGCAAATATCACAGCCCATGCATTTAAAATGCCCTGCATCTGTCAAGGCTGGCCTTTGTTCCGGCAGACGTAAAGCTGTGGGGCTTAATATTTCCTTAAGATTTTTCTGTCTTCTCCAGACACATCTAATATGCTTATCATTTAATCCTGGGGTCTGTTGTAACACATTACTATGACATTTAATAATCTTCTGTATGGTGTAACTGAAAGGTGAATAAGCCGTTACTAAATTAACACATGTATCTTCAGTACATACGTAGGGAAAACGGTTAGATCTTTGCAGACACGTATGCGAGAACACTGCAGCAGGTTAAAGTGCCAACGAAGAGAAGCACCCATGGTGGAACATTGCCTTCAGTTTCACCATAATTTTTTGGATCTCCGATGTTTTTGCATAGAACAAATAATGAGGGGGATGAGGGGACGCACGAAAGAACAGTTCCTGGCATATCGGGAGCAACGTTGGATTTTCTCGCTTCCTACTGTTTCACCGAAAGGGCTCAATGCTCAAGTGGATTGGCATCTTTGTAGTTGATTTGTAATTAGATTTGTAATTATATGCATGTGTGATCCCTGCCTCAAGAGATATGGGTATTTAAATGGCAAGAGGCATGGAGTCTGCATGCGCGGCGCCTCTCTGACATCACTAAGAAGGTTTAACATCGGTAGATCATTGGAAGAGTATACCAGAAATTTGGAGGTAACTTATAAATTTAAGAATGATAAGATGGGTCCTTAATGAGGATATCAGTAATAGGAGTTCTTAGAAGGAAAGTAAGCATGTTTCATTTTTTAGTCCGTGCAGAGGTGACGGAGGGAAGAGAAGAGTGAATGCCCTCTTAATAAATTCGACTTCGGCAGCCATTCAACGGGTGTAATTCGATATATGACCCCCCTGAGGAAACATAATGTGAAACGCGGAAGCGCTTTGTGGATACACGTCGGGAGTATCGGGAGCATCGGGAACAATATGACAGATAAGAACTTTGGTTTTTCATCAGAGGAATAACAGAATTATGCACAGACAAGCACAGAGTTCTCTGGTTATAAGTCGGGAAGTTGTAAAGAGTTAAAGACTGGCATTTCTTTATACATTGTTTCCAGAGACTGTGATTGTAGTGGTTGAGACTGAGAAGTTACCATCATACACGGAGAGTTAACATTACATTTTATATATTTTTGAAGAAGGTTTTAAAGTTTGTAGCAACACATTTATGAGAGATATGAAAAAACCTCTAAAAAAAAGTATAAAAACGGTTATAAAAAAAAGAAAAAAAAGTACCTATAGATTTATATAAAATAATTGTATTAAATTATGGTTAGAGTAATCTTTATGCAATGGAAATAAGGGTCGTTGATGTGAAAAAAGGCTAGCTCAATCCAGCAAGTCTGGCTGATTAAAAGCCTTAATATATGCTGAGACCCGGTTGCATTTAGAGACCTCTGGCCGTTAAATGCATTAGGATACTAGATAGAACTCAAGGTTAGTAGATTGAGCTGAAAATTATTATTTTCTTTAGATTATTAGCTATATAGGCTCACAAAAATAGAGTGACCATAGTTATTTTGTTACCACTGCCCCCATTGCCACTGCTGCCCCATCCCAGAGCCCGTAGCGGCAGCAATAGACCCCCAAACTGCGGCACAACGTTTTCCTGCACATGCCGGCACTGCATTGCAGCTTCTTTTGTTTTATGTTCTGCTTCTATCCCCTCTGACCCGACTCCAGTTTGCATAAAGCCAACTGACCCAGGCAAGATTCAATCACCTTATCCACCTTTTTTCCTTGGTGCAAGTTTAAAACCTAACATGTTCAATTGAAAAACAAAACGAACCTGGATGAACTGCAGACCTCTGCAAATTCAGATCTCTCATAAGCTGTAAAAATGTTTATCTTAGATTCTTTAATTCCCTGGTGATTTACTGCACAAACTATAGTCAGAAGTAAACTCTTTTGGAGGAAGTCCTACGCTCTTCCCACTCCAAGCATTTGGCTTTGTTCCAGGCACTGTTTAAATGTTTTCCACCTCCTTGAGACTTGCTGTTAGATGCAGACAGAGACGGAAAGCAGAGAATCCATTTTTGGGTCCTGTGCCCTACATTCCAGCTCTTCTGGCTTCCGACTGCATGTGACTCATTTGAAAGAGGAAAAATAATCCACCTCTGTGTCCCTGCAGAACTCCCAAGTGTCATCAGGACAGACTCTGAGAAGAAAATGAAAGAGAGAAAGTGGAGATTTATAGAGGAGGAGGGATGAAATGGATGAGAAATGAAGTTAAAGGGAAAAAGATGGAAGAATGAGGGGGCAAGATAGAATGGAGGAGAATGATAAAAGGAGGCAGGAGGGCAAAAGCAGAACAAGGAGTGCAAAAGGAGGGGAGTAATGGTGCAAGACAGTAAGATCAATAGGAGTAAAAAACAAAATAGCATGAAAGAAAAGGGCAGATTGGAATGGAAGGGCATAGGGGAGAGTAGGTATGATGACAGGGTGGGGGTGAATACTAACTGAAAGACAATAGGAGAGAGAAAGTAGAGTTTAGAGAAAGAAGAGACAGGAGATATTCCAGACCTCCCCAAAAACACCCCCTGAAACATGCCAAGCGCTCAATCAGCCTTACATAGGGGTCCAGAATGTTTCTCCCAAGATCAAGTCTTCTCTCCGTCCTTGGTAACTATTTTGTTATCTAGAAGTAGTAGAACAGTTTCAGGAACATCCGCCTATGGGCTGCAAGTAAAAAAAAGTAGGACTGGAATAGTCTCTCTGATGACATGGAGACAGATGCTCACTTGGGCTCCACCCCACAAGGCGACATTTAAAAACTCTTAAGACGTAAATTTGATCAATATGCAGTTGTTTGAATTCTCCATTTAAATGCAACCAAGAGAGAAAATGTTAGGAGTGCAACTATGGAAAAAGGGAAATATCTTAGACCAAAAATAGAGACCTACTATATCAGTACGTAATTTGCTGAGCAGTGACCTGGTACAAAACAGAAACATATAGAAGGTAATTTTATAAATCATTTTCATGGGTAAAACAGGATTTTATTTTTGTAAATAGAATCTTATAAAATTAGATCATGCAGAGTATGGGCAGAGTGTGGGTGGAGTTACCATTTACACGCATATTTTATAAAATACGTGCATATGTGCAAAGTACGCATTGACATTTCTACCTGCTCTTGAACAGGTATAATGTCCGTACCTTCAATTTAGGTATGATTTTGACAAGATTTGCGCTAGTATTTCCAGCCCAGGTCATCTAGATGCTCGGTCATAAAATTACCCCCATAAAAGGAAGTAAGAAAAGGCCCTTACAGTACATTTCTGCTGAAATATCAATTCAGTATCTAACAGCAATTGTGTTGCATGGATACCACATACCCTTGATAGTAATGTGATGCATAACGTGGGAGTAAAAATATGGGTTAGATTCTGACCCACATTTAGCAGGGATATACTTCCGGATTGGACGTATATCCCCACTAAATCCCAGGGTGCCAATTCCACCCACAGAGCTCCCCGCACATACAGCAGAGACATGCCGGGAGCTCTGTACAGGAGCGAGAGGAGATGAGCTGAGGGAGGAGTGGGGGTGGGGGTGGGTTGGAGGCATGACCCGTACCCCAGACATACAGGGCTGATTCTGTTTTCGGTCCTGTACGTTCAGGGTCAGCCATTTGGATGGGGGACTTATTCCATCTCAGAGGTGGAATAAGTCCCCTTAGATGGCACCAAATGCTTGCTTCAGGAAGGGAAAAGGAGGTAAGGGGGTGCAGGGGGTTCCCTGCAGCCTGACCCTGACCATGACAGGTCCAATCAGGGGTCGGATGGCACAGAAAGGATCATTTTGGGGTCTGCTGGCGATGGTGGCTCCTGCATGGAGCTGCAGTGCCATGGTAACAGGATGCCACAACACTGCGGCTCCATGCAGGAGCCTGGCTGAGCTAGCCGGGGTGAGTGGCTGGATATCTGAGAACCCAAAATTGAGGAACAGTCGGCCTGTCCAGGCCGGATGCACCAGATTCTGATCTGCGGGGACGTGTAGCCCCCCACTCCCCCCTCCCCCCGGGATCAGAATTGGGTGCAGTTCTGGCCCGTCCAGATTCTGGACATCCAGACAGACCGGATACGCCCAGATCTGAATTGACCTCCACATGTAAATGCCATGGCAGGGGATATGGTAATTTTAATGTCATGTTTAGGTATAAAAATCCCTAGTGTGGGAGGGATTTTGCATGTTTGCTTTTTTTACAGTAAACACTCATAAAGGTTAGGGGTCAAGCAAGCAAAGAGTGTGCCTGAATTCGCAGGAATTGCCAGCAGAGTTTTCAAACTTGTTTCATATATGACAATGCCAGACATGAATACTATCTGGAGAGACATGTTTAGGAGAGTATCTATGCAGAAGATATAATTTGTCTTGGATGGACAATGCATGAAATCTGATTGGGTAAACTCCCAATGGTGCAATGTCACTGCCTTTAAACAGACCTCTTTCTGTCTTGGATTTCTAGGATATGCAGCAGGTCTCCACAAGCAACCCAGTTCTGAAGGAGGAACTACAAGGAACTGCTCCTCAGACCCTCCGGTGAGAGCCCTTTAACACCTGCATTCTAGTGTTTACAGCACAACGATTTATTTACTGCCTGCAAACCATTAGGCTGATTTGTGTGGTGGCGGCGGCGGCGGCACTCCAGCTGTTTTCATTTTAAATTTTGCTGCCTCTGGCCTGCCTCTGCCTTCCTGCCACTTTTTTTTATCTCGCTGCAAGCATTCTCGAGGAAAAAAAAGAGGTGGGAAGGCAGAGGCAGGCCAGAAATGGCAAAATCTAAAATAAAAACAACCGGAGTGCCGCTGCCGCTGCCAGATGAGAGGTGCAGGTGGAGGGAGTGGGAGCAGGAGGAGGACAAGTGAGAGACAAAGGGGAGAGACAGGGAGGCAAATGCTGGACAAAGGGGGAGACGGGGACAAGTGCTGGACAAAGGGGGGAGACAGAGGGCAAGTGCAAGAAAAAGGGGAGAGAAGGGGGAAAATCCTGGACACAGCGGGAGACAGTGGGACAAATGCTAGACAAAGGGGAGAGACAGGGAGCAAGTGCTAGACAAAGGGGAGAGACAGGGGGCAAATGCTGGACAAAGGGGGAGACAGTGGGACAAGTACTAGACAACAGGGAAGCAGAACAGGAAGACAAATGCTGGGCAAATGGGGGGGGGCGGCAAGAGGACAAATGCTGGACAACCTGGGTGGAGAGACAGGGGGACAAATGCTGGACAACAGGGGAGGGGGCAGGAAGACATGCTGGAGGGGGAAGCAGGGAGACAAATGTTGGATGGGGGGAAGTAGGGAGACATGCTGGACAAGGTGGGGGAAGACAGGAAGACAAATGTTGGACAGCAGAGAGGGGAAGAAGAGCTGGGGAATTGGAAGTACTCGGGGTGAAGGTTGAAAAGTGGTAAGTAAATGGTGTAAAAAAGAGGGAGATTAAGAAATGGATTTGTAAGGAGTAGTGAAATCTGGGTGGCCGGAGAGAGAGAGAGAGAATTAATTGAAGAAAGGTGGAAAGAAAAAAATCAATATCCAAGATGGAAGGAAGTGAAGAAAACAAAAGGAGAGACAAGAAATGGCAGATGGAGTCGAGACCGTAGAAAGAGAGCTAAGAGAAGATAGAAGAAAGCAGAAGCTTCAGATCGGAACCAGCATGTTCAGAGTATAAAATGGTCAGACAACAAAGGTAGAAAAAATAATTTTATTTTCAAATGAGTGATTGGACTTTGCATTATTTTTATATTTTACACAGTACAGGGGAATGAATGTTTTATTTCTCTGGTATTGCATTGCATGCAGAGTCTGTCTTCTTGGGCTTTCCGTTTAATTTTTGTCTACATATGTTTATTTTCATTTTAGGTTATCCTCACTTATTCTGTACTTAGCAAGGGTCTGTGTTCTGAGTGTGTGACTGAGGCCAGGAGTTCTGTTAACATGGAGTTTGTATGAGGGGACCTGCACTGTAGTCATTTGACTTGTTTAGCTTTTCAATTGGTGTATGGATGTTCTAGGGCATGCTACAGTATTTATAGTGCTGCTTTTATCTGGGTAGGCCCCTTGTATGAGTTTTGGAAGTTTATGCTGGTATGCTATAGTTGACATGGCCTTGTAGATCATCTGTGACTTTTGTAGGACTTTGTATTTGTTCACAATATGCCTGGTATTGGAGAATGTTTGTTAGTGAGATGACCAGAATCAGATTTTTTTTTTAAATTAGATATTGAGTTTTGTGGGTGGATATCCTAGTTCTGCTCTGCACCCATTGTTGAGGGGGGGGGGGGGTTCTGTGAATGCATGTTCAAAAAGAAAAAGCAACAACCATATCACAGTTTTTATAACAACAAAATGAAAAAGAGTTATTTAATTTGGTGTTATAAACTGTGCAGTGGTTCTCGCTCTCTCTTTTAGTTCCGTGGTGTTCGAACATCTTTTTATGTCCTCCACATTATCTAATTAACTTTTTGATTTGGTTCAGTCCCTGACTGCAGTTTTGAGAAAGCCTTCCCCCCTCCCCCGACTCGGGAGAAATGGGGCGCCATCTCATTCCTCACCTCAGTCAGTAGATTGACTTGAACCGCCCCTGATTCTGACATTGAACTGACATAAAAATCTCTTTATATATCTAAATGCCTTTTTTTCTAGAAGTAAAACCATATATGTCCGTGTATTTTACAAAAGGCTCTGCCAAACATGGAGCCTTTTTATAAAATATGCACAGTATAAGGGTGTGCAAAAGTGCTTGTTTATTTGCCAGCACATACAGCAAGGGCGGCATTTTGCAAATATATATCGGCAGAAAAAGGGCAGCTCCCACATCTAAGTGCTGACACTTATACATATAGGGGGTCATTCTGAACAGTGAATAGCGGAATGGACGTCCCGTTTGGATGTCCATCCCCGCTATTCGCTCCCCTGCTGGCCCTGGCTAAAGCCTCTCCATACGAACAGCGCGTTTGTATAGGAAGGCCTAGACGGCGGCAGGAGGGGGCATTCTGGAGGCGGAGCGAGGGCAGTGCATGGTCAGACCACAACTCCAGATGTACAGAGCCGATTCAGAGGTCAGTGCTGTACGTCTGGGGCCATAAACTTAGGTGGGGGACTTATTCCACCGCAGAGGTGGAATAAGTCCCCCTGGATGTCGGGGGATGCTACTGCTGGGCCTGGAAAGAATGGGAAGGCCGGATCAAGGGTCCAGCTGTGAGGAAAGAAGGATTTCAGTGGCAGTCAGTATTCATGGCTCCTGAATGGCACCGCGGTGCCATGGCGATGGGACGTCATGGCACTGCGGCTCCATTCAGGAGCCTGACTGAGGAAGCCGGGCATATGACTGGGTGTGCAGGCCGATCAGAATCAGGGCCCGGCCTGCACATCTAGGACATAGACCCGATTCTGATCCCGCAGGCACGTCTAGCCCCCGCGGTATTAGAATCAAGACTACCTCCAGGCATCCCACTTCTGGTTGGCCGCACAGAGGGCTGGATGGTTAGATTGGAATGTGCCTCATTGCGGGACCATTTTACAAATCTATACTTATTGAGTGCTGCCAATTAACTAATGAAGTTTGTATTTTTTGCTTTAATTGTTCCCTTAACCCCTCTTGTAAAGTCATGGTCAAAATTAGTACTTTTTAAAGATATGTGCATGACTCTGAACTGGTGCAAAACCCGATGATGAAATTTATTTGAATATATGTGCATTACCACTATAAGATGAGGAATACACATAAATATTTTATCCACTCAAACCATGCCCTCTTAATCTCTGCATCCCAAGGATCTCCACATGTAAACAGCGGCTTTCCAAAATTGCTTTTTACACATGTATGTGATCTACACGTGCAAATGCCACTATTTACAAGTGGAAATACTTTTGAAATGACTTCTGATGTATAATATATATAAGCACGCACAGAGAGTTTCTCTTTCCACCTAATTCACTGTCCCTTCTTCTTCTTCTCAATTTCAGTGCGAGTCTATGCCACTAAATCTCATCAGATTCAACATTACTCTGCCAATATGCTTAAGAATCCTTTTTATTCTTATTTATAGTTCATCACTAAGTAATATAATTATTGAATAGCCCTTTAATTAATATTCCTCTGTGAAGATGAGTAAAATATGTGGAGATCGGAATTGAGACGTCAAGATTGGGACATGCTCAGTTCCAATGGTATTTTAGAAACGGCTCTGCTAAACATGGAGGCCGTTTCTAAACTACCTGCCCACGTGCATCGGGAGTAATCCTTTTACAAATTTACATGTGGGAAAAATCGACAGGGGGAGCTTGCCAACTTACATGTGCAGTTCGGCCACTTTGGAAACATAAATGTGTAACTGCTGCTACTTACCTGCAGAGACCACTATTTTTTTCTGTCTCGGTGCTATTTGGAGCGAGGAATAAACTAGAAAGGGATTAAAGGGGCTAGCCGTCTTAATCTTTCCTATAAAGGTCTGGCCAAAACAAGCACTTTTTAAAAACCTTCACATGACACACTATTGCAGTCATATACATGTATTTCTTATCTGAAATGGGGAATACGTGTGTAGATTTTTGACCACCCTGGCCACCCCTGAATCAAGTCCCTGACATGCTGTCATGTAAATTGCACATGATAGAACATCCATATGTAAACTGAGCCTTTTCTAAAATGACTACACGTGGATGTCATTTACATGTGTATGTGCCCAGGGCCAGTCTACCATTAAACGAACTAGGTAATGAGGGTTATTTGAGAAGCCTTCTTCACACTTTATATATGTACAGCTGTGGTCAACGTTATTGGCACCATTGCAGTCCAATATGTCTTAAAAAAGCATCCAGTGAAATGGTTTTGCACTACATATGCACATACAGTATATTTGGCACATAAAAGAATCAAATAAAACAAGACCAATTTAAAAAGGAAATAGTAGGAAATAGTATTAAAATTGGGATATTGCCACCTCATAAACAATTCAAATCAGTTTGAACAGAAGGAACTACATTCTCATTTGCAGTAAAATTATCTGCACCTGTGATCAATTGTTAGTACTCACATGACTTGAATTAACCAATGAATGAAGGTTCTAATGTTTAAAATGGTCACATTCACCCCCTGTTCCATTGTCACAATGGTGAAGACAAGAGAGCTGCCTGAGACCATCAGAAAAGCCATTATTCTCAAACTTCAAAGGGATACAAGACCATCTCTGAAGACCTTGGGATTCCTGTGTCTACAGTTTGCAATGTTATTAAGAAGTTTTCTGTTCATAGAACTGATAAGAACCTCTTAGGACATGGTGGGAAGAAGAAAATTAATCCAAGAAGTCTTTGGTTGGTGCGAACTGTTGGAAAAACAGCACATACAACATCCAGAGCTTAAGGATGACATGGAGCAATCTGGAGTGGTGGTTTCAAGCTGCACCATATGTTGTGCACTAGACAAAGAAGGACTTTGTGGACAAAAGCCAACAAGAACCCTACTGCTCAATGATAGACATGAAAAGCACACATGATCTTTGCCCAAATCACCTTGAGAAACTACAATCCTTCTGGGAAAATGTTCTGTGGATAGTTGAAACCAAGCTTGAGCTCTTTGGCAATGCAGGCCAGTGATACATTTACAGGCGAAGAAATGAAGCTTATAAGGGAAAAAAACACCCTTCCTACAGTTAAATATGGTAGAATGTCCATAATGTTGTGGGGCTGTTTTGCTGCCTCAGTAATTGGAGGCCTGGAATGTATTAAAGGAGCCATGAAATTGGAGGACTACTAAGGTATTTTGGAGTGAAATGTGCCACCTAGTGTCAGAAAGTTAGGTCTGAGTCCTCCAGCAGGACAATGATCCAAAAGATACATAAAAAAAAAGAATGGTTAAAAATGAACAAATGGACTGTTTTAAAGTGGCCAGCAATGAGTCCTGATCTCAATCCAATCAAGAACCTTTGGAAAGAGCTGAAATCTGCCATTGGTAAAAGGAATCCTGGAAACAGTCATGAGCTGGAACAAATTGCAGTTGAAGAGCGGGAGAAACTACCAGCAGACAGATGTACGAAACTTATAGATGGCTACAAGAAACATTTGGAGATTGTCATTAATGCCAAGGGTTGTGCAAGCAAATATTAGTCAAGAGTGCCATTAATCCTGTCCAGGTCATATTTTGTGTTTTTTTTTCTCAGAAGTTACTATGTCTAAGTTGCACAGACATCTTTGTTGTATATCTTTGAACATACTATTAAAATATGATGATGACATACAGTTGGAATCTTTCCAATTATTTCTCAAGATATTGTACACAACATACCTAAAATGCAAGGGTGCTAATAATGTAGGCCACATCTGTATATGCTGGCACATACAGGGCCGTTGCAAGGACTGGATGCACCTAGGCAGGCCCTTCCATTTTGCCTCCCATGCCCCCCCAACCTCCACCTTCACTACCACTGCTGCTGACCCTTTCCAGGACATGCAGTGGCTGCAATGGTTCAGAAATGCAACACAACGCTTACCTCAACTCACCAGCGCTACATCTCAGTTTCTTCTCTCTACTGTCTTTCTCTTTCAGCCCCCTCCAACACAAAGTCGAACTGGAAGTCTGCGTCCGAAGGGGGATGGAAGAGACAATTGAGAGCAGAAACCATGATACAATGTCAGTGAGATGAGGCTAGCATTGTGTCACAGTTTCTGAACCATTACCACCACTGCAGAACCCGGAGAAGGGCGGCAATTGTGGCAATGGGGGGTGGGGGCATGGGAGCAGCAAGATGGAGGGGCCCACCTAGAGCACCTCCAATCCTTGTACCAGCCCTGTATGTGTGGACAATACATATATAAAGTGTGAACAAGGCTTCTAAAATAACCATCATTGGTTGGTGATAGGGAAGAAATGAATAGGCCAGATTGTTAGTTGATAAGAGTGGGTAGATTGATAACTTCTGGGCCTAGGAAGAGCCGGCATCAGAATTTGAAATGACATGTTCAGAATTTGAATGACATATTCTCTTTTCAAACCCATTCTCTCTCTCTGATCAGCCTCCTCAGGTTGGAAGAGCTCTCATTTCCAGAAGGGCTTCTCTAGTTATGGTGTCATAGTAACCTGCGGTCCCCATAGAACTGAGATCTCTTAAATCATGCCACATGATGCTCTAGGGGGGTTGTTTGGCAATGGTAGTGTATGATTTCCACAGGCTAATCCAGAAGTTAACAGGGGCCAAAGTCAGTTAGCCTTAAAGATCTCTTGCCGCAGAAACCATCGGCATTAGCTCCCCAGTCGGGGTAGAGCGGTGGGAGAGCGATTTTCCCGCGCCCACACTCCGGCCCAATCCGGGCCGTGGGAGGACTCAGCAGCCCTAATAAAGCACCGCCGCAGGCAGGAGAATATCCTCTTGCCGCAGAAACCATCGGCATTAGCTCCCCAGTCGGGGTAGAGCGGTGGGAGAGCGATTTTCCCGCGCCCACACTCCGGCCCAATCCGGGCCGTGGGAGGACTCAGCAGCCCTAATAAAGCACCGCCGCAGGCAGGAGAACATCTTCTTTCCGCAGAAACCATCGGCATTAGCTCCCCAGTCGGGGTAGAGCGGTGGGAGAGCGATTTTCCCGCGCCCACACTCTGGCCCAATCCGGGCCGTGGGAGGACTCAGCAGCCCTAATAAAGCACCGCCGCAGGCAGGAGAACATCCTCTTGCCACAGAAACCATCGGCATTAGCTCCCCAGTCGGGGTAGAGCGGTGGGAGAGCGATTTTCCCGCGCCCACACTCCGGCCCAATCCGGGCCGTGGGAGGACTCAGCAGCCCTAATAAAGCACCGCCGCAGGCAGGAGAACATCCTCTTGCCGCAGAAACCATCGGCATTAGCTCCCCAGTCGGGGTAGAGCGGTGGGAGAGCGATTTTCCCGCGCCCACACTCCGGCCCAATCCGGGACGTGGGAGGACTCAGCAGCCCTAATAAAGCACCGCCGCAGGCAAGTGCGCCCGCGCCTTGCGGGCCCACGCCTGAGGGCCTCGCAAGAGAGCCCTTTGGCGTGGCCCTTAGGCGGTGGCACGACAGGCGAAAACCCAACGACACCTGCACCAACAACTACAGCCACGCTACCACAGACGGAGACAGCAATAGGAGAAAACAGATCCGGTCTCATTAAATAAAGCCTCCAACGGACTCCGGAGACGCATACCGAAACTCTCAAGCAACCACGAGACAAAAATAGCTTGAGCTCCCCTTGGGTTTGAGCTCGCGTCCACTCCTAACAGACTCTCTCACTTCAATCACAGCAAGTATAAAAACAACCGATCTGACTATACTGACTCACTCACTGTTGCTACAGTACCAATATTGTCTATTTTAACCTATTGACTGCTACAACAGTAGCCTAGAAACAGTAATAACACTGCAAATAGAATACTATTTAAGTAACAGTAATATATTACCTACAAACAATACTGCTGTAACATATTTATACACTGTAACCAGTAGCTAAGAAAGATTGTAACAAATATACTAATCTAGATCGTTACTGTCTCTAGCAGTGCTACATAAATTGAAAGAAGGTCTCTGGTGAACCTGCATAAACCCTACACTGTTGATAGTATTGATAATAACCTACTGATAGTATTGATAGTAACTTGTCAATTGTACCCGCAGTCAAAACTTTAACTGTTATCAGTACACTTACTGTAATTACACTCACATTGATAGTAACCTTAACAGTCACCAGTATAACACCACTCCTAAAATGCAACTAATTAACCCTGCCAGAAGTAAACTTATACTATTTAGTATCACATTAGCAGTGATAATAACCATTGCTCAGAGCCTACATAACAATGTTAAAAATATCCCCATCATACACAGTTTCCCACGAAACAACCCACCATCATGGCACCCACACACAGCATATTACCCTAAAACCAACAACCATAGGTTAATTCACATAAAATATTCCTCATCCCCTCAGTCAACAAACACCAAACTATGCAAAAACTTAGAGTCCTTATCAACAATACTAATTAACGCCAGGTCAATGAAAAATAAGTTACCTATATTCACAGAAATCCTAGACAACCAAAAACCAGATATACTATGTATAACTGAGACATGGCTATCGGACACAGACAACGTTTACCTAAATCAACTAAGCAACAATAACTACGACACCTTCTACACACATAGAACTCACAAAAAAGGTGGTGGAGTACTAATAATGTTAAAAAAAGAACTAAAAGCCAAAAAACTAACATCGAACATACACACCAATATAGATTCCATCAGTGTGAAAATTGGCAACATAACAATCTGCCTAATCTACAGGCCACCAGACAAACAGTCAGAAAAACTAGACCCACTAATTGAATTTTTAAGCTCCTCCACTGACCAAAATCCAATCATAATGCTCGGAGACTTTAACATCCCCTCATTACCAACCTCATATGCCTCCCTTTTCATAGAATCAACAAAAGACATGGATTTCCACCAAATAATAAACACTAGCACGCATGGAAAAGGTAGTATCCTTGACATGGTATTCCTACCAAACGCACTCTACCAACTATATAACCCAACATCCCTCAACTGCACACCGATCCCATGGTCTGATCATTACCTTATTAAATTCAATATCACAATAAACAACACTACAGTTAAACGAATACCAACAAATGCACCTACCTCAAGATTTAGAAAATACAATGAAGAAGAATTCCTTGACCTCATAATCCCCAACTTATCAACCTCACCACAAAACCTAGATGCAGCAGTAACAAACTGGCACAAAACCATCAATAATGCCGCAGCTAAAAAACAAATAAATAAGAAAAACACGCACTCTAAAGATGGTCAAGCCCCCTGGTACAATAAAGACCTAAATTTAATGAAAAAGAACTTAAGAAAAGCTGAGGATAAATGGAGGAAAAATAAAAACGCAATTACAAAAGATTCATACCTCACACACCTTAACAAGTATAAAGACGCAATAAATAATGCTAAGAAAAATTACCACGCCTCCATCATAAACAACGCAATAAACAGACCTAGAGAACTTTTTTCAATAGTCCAAAATCTGACAAATAATAATCACAACTCCAGCAATGAAATCACAGACATTACCCCACAGACACTGGCAAATTACTACATGAACAAGATAACGTATCACCCCCTACAACCTAAACCAGTAGATACTTCGCAACTACATAACTCAGACGAATGGTCTGAATTCCAACCCTTAACTAAGGTGGAGCTCAAATCCATCATCACAAACATTAATACTACAACCTCACTGCTGGACCCCTGTCCAGTAACCTGGATAAAAAACTCCATACCTGTACTCTCTCAATTCATCCTCCCAATAATAAATCTCTCCCTAAAAACCGGACACCTACCCTCCACACTAAAACATGCACAGATCCGCCCAATCCTAAAAACACCACCCTTGATAAATCATCACCTAATTCTTATAGACCCATATCAAGTATACCGTTTATGGCCAAATTAATTGAAAAAACCGTACAAATTCAAACACAGGAGTTCACTGATAGCTCAGCACCACTTGACGACCAACAATACGGGTTTCGCCCAAGACACGGAGTAGAATCACTCCTAACAGTGCTAATCGATACACTTGTGAGGGGAATAGACAAGCCCAAACAAGCATTCTTACTCATATTCATTGATGTTTCTGCAGCCTTCGACAGCGTTCACCATTCAACAATGATTAATAAACTCAAACAAATAGGTATAAAATCCACTGTTCTAAAATGGTTTACTTCTTATCTAACAAACCGAGCTCAAACAGTACAAATCGGGAACCTCACATCAAAAACATACAAACAAGAAATAGGCCTCCCACAAGGTTCAGCACTGTCAGCGTTACTTTTTAACATATATTTAAAACACATATGTAAAATATTTAAAAAATTCAATGTCCTCTATCACCTGTACGCGGACGACATAATGATGTATGTCCCATTCAAAATCCCAAATATCCCTATAAAACTCATTAATGACTGCCTCACTGAAATCAACATCTGGCTAAATGAAAACAATCTGTACATTAATCACTCAAAAACAGAAGCACTAATAGTAACTAAAAGCACAACATTCATTCCTCCCACTCATATTACATTACAAAATAATAATATCATACTAAAATCTGAAATACGCTACCTGGGTGTTATACTGGATAAACACCTCAGTATGGACACACATGTAAGGAATATAACAAAAAAAGTCTATTTTAAACTAAAAATGCTAAAGCAACTCCGCCCACTAATGCACCTACAAGATTTTCAACGCGTCATACAAGCAATCATAACCCCACATTTTGACTTCGCAAATCAGACCCTACTTGGCGTAACTAAAGAAACCTTAAAGAAACTCCAATTAGCACAAAACGCAGCAGCAAGAACCATCACGAAAGCCCCACCTTTCCAACACATAACCCCGATTTTAGAATATCTACACTGGCTCCCGATTCAAAGCCGAATAGAATATAAAACTATCCTAACCACCTACAAAGCCATAACAAAAACAGCACCCCTGCCCATAAATAACCTTATCAAAATTGAACCCACCCATAATCTCCAAAGGAGAGACCAACTAAATAAATTAACCCCACCAAAAGAATTCATTAGAGCCAATAAATCCACTAACAAGAAAGCCTTCTCCCATGCAGCCCCCATCTTGTGGAACACAATCCCAATAGAATTAAGACAATTACCTGATATAATAGAGTTCAGAAAAAAACTCAAAACATTTTTATTCACAAAGCATTTTGGATCTATGATCAGCCCATCTCTCACCCCCCAGCTAGATAAGGGATAATCCTAACCAAGGTAATACACTATTCAACAAAAGAATGAAACGCTGTAACCCTTAGACAAAATGATTAAGAAAGATGAAAAACAAAAAATATGTATATAGTTTTCTACTTCTGTTCAACTGTACATAGTTTTCTAATTGTTAATTGTTAATTGTTACCTGTTAACTGTAATTATGTAATTACCTAACTACAAATTGTTATATGTAAAAACAGTTCACCCTGTTTATTGTTATATGGAAACCGCACCTGATCAATGGAAGGAGCGGTATATAAATAATCATTAAATTAAATTAAAATTAAATGTATGGAAAGGCAAGAGAGAGCGATATGATGGAGACATTAAAATATCTCCATGGCATAAATTCATAGGGGAAGAGCATCTTCCAATTAAAGAGAGCTCTACAATGAGGGGGCATAGGATGAAGATGAAAGGAGATAGACTCAGGAGAAATATGTGGAAATATTTCTTTACGGAAAGAATGATAGATGCATGGAATAGTCTCCCAGTGAAGGTAATAGAGACGAGGACAGTATCTGAATTCAAGAAAGCATGGGACAGACACAGAAGATCTCTAAAGGAAAAAAATGGAACTATCGTAGTTGATATGGAAGGGAAGACTGGATAGGCCTTATGGTCTTTATCTGCCGTCAGATTTCTATGTTTCTATGCCTTGTTAAAGAGAGCCTTCACTAACATTTTATGTTTCTCTTTCTGATCAGTATCTGCCCCCCACAGTGACAAACACATCACATCAACTGAGTGCCCTACGCCAGCAGATGAGAAACATTAATGTTAGCGCATATATCATCCCAGCCAACGACGCACACATGGTAAGCCACGACTGTTCAGTTTGGGGAACAAGAGAAAATGCTGACTTTTTTCTGTTTGTAAAACAAAATGTGTTTGATGTCACAGGTTCACCCCTCGATATATAATGGCATTTAGGACAGTGAACATAAACAGAGCCATGGGGTTGGCTAATCATAATAATTCAACCTTGTCAATAAGATCCCATAGATATAAAGATCTTTTAAGTTACGTATGTCCCTCGTTAGATTGTTACTTGATGCTATGGCATCGACACTTCTTTGATCTCAAGTGTAACCACGGAGCGGTTTATAAAAGTTTGTATTAAATTAAATCTTAATGGATTATTGCTCTTCAGTATTAGGGCATGTATTCTGCATTACCAGTCGCAAGCATGCATTTCCCACTGTGTTTCTCTGATTCTCAGAGTGAGTACATTGCAGAACCTGACAAGAGGAGAGCGTGGATGACTGGATTTGCAGGATCCGCCGGTAAGAAGCACTTTCTACCATTACCTGGAATTCAGTTTTATCTTTTGTATGGCTTTGTGACCATTTATTTTAAACTGTCCTCAGTAACCCCCTCAAAGCCTGCCTTTATTTTTATCTACTTAGAATTAATTAGTCATCAGGGCCGGCCCGTCCATTGTGTGAGAATGTTGTTCGCATAGGGCCCCGCGCTTCAGGGGGCCCTGCGCCAACAACATCCTGCACATGTTCGGCTCTCGGCTCACCTCCCTATAGTGCAGTGGTTCTCAACCTTTTTTGTACCGTGACCCCTTTTACCATTGGTCAACTTGTGGTGATCCCCAATGATAAAATCAAATGCGTCTCTCTTCCTTTACCGTTAACGCGTTGTCACTGTAATCATTTGTTGAATTATTAATATATTAGGCCTTTGCAATATGTTTTTATTTATAAAATTTACTTATTTAAACCACAATAATTAATCACAATAACAAGTAACAATATTTGATTTCAAAATTATGATGATTTTGTAGTCAAATCACTAATATGAAATAAAATTATTTTTTCTACCTTTGTTGTCTGACCAATTTATTCTCTGATCATGCTGGTCCCGATCTGAGGCTTCTGCTTTCCTGTCTTCTCTTAGCTCTCTTTCTGTGGTCTATGGTCCATCTGCCATTTCTTATCTCTTCTTTCATTTTCTTCACTTCTTTCCATCAGCTTATTTCTAGTCCCAGTAACCCTCCCCAGTATCAGCCCCTTTCCAGTCCTCACTCCCAGTACCTTCCAATGTCAACTTGCATTCCCATGACTGCCACTGGTGTCTATTCCCTTCCAGTCCCCCTCCTTCCCCACTGACCATTCCCTTCTAGTACAAATACCATGGCAGCCCCTCTCAGATCCACTCCCTTCCAGTTCCATTCTCCCATCCCCTATTATCAGCCCATTTGTAGCCTTAGCCCCCAGTTTTCTTCCAGGGCCAGAAGCTCTATCCTCCCCGCCCCACAATCAGCCCATTCCCAGTCGAAGCCCCCCAATCAGCTCGCTTCCAGTGCTAGTCCCCCCTCAACCCCATTACCAGTGCTAGCCTCCCCTCATCAGCTCATTTCCAGTGCCAGTCCCTCCTCAATCCCATTACCAGTGCTAGGCTCCCCTAATCAGCCCATTACCAGTCCTACCCCCCCATCAGTCCATTACCAGTCCTAGCCTCCTCTAATCAGCCCATTTCCAGCCCTAACCTCCCCGATCAGCTCATTTCCAATGCTAGCCCCCCATCAGTCCATTACCAGTCCTACCCCCCTATCAGCACATTACCAGTTCCAACCCCCCCTTGATCAGTCCATTCCCAGTCCTAGCCTTCCCTAATCAACCCATTACCAGTCCTAGCCCACCCCCCATCTGCCCATTATAATCCTAACCCGCACTGTATCTCCCCTCTGTCCAGCATTTATCCCCCGTCTGTCCAGTATGTCCCCCTGTCTCTCCCCTCCCTCCATGTCAGCCCCCCTCCCTCCATGTCAGCCCTCCCCTCCCTCCCTCCCTCCCTCCCTCCATGTCAGCCCCCCTCTCTCCATGTCAGCCCCCCTGTCCATGTCAGCCCCCTCCCTCCATCCATCCATCCCTCCATGTCAGCCCCCCTCCCTCCCTCCCTTCATTTGAGCCCCCCTCTGTCCATGTCAGCCCCCCGCCCTCCCTCCATCTATCACTGTCAGTCCCCCTTTGTCCATGTCAGCCCCCCTCCCTCCATCCATGCATCAATGTCAGCCCCCTCCCTCCATCCATGTCAGCCCCCTCCCTCCATCCATCCCTCCATGTCAACCCCTCCCTCCCTCATGTCAGCCCTGTTGCAGGTTCCCTGCCCCCTCTTCCCCTCTCCCTGTCTGCCTGCTACTGCCCTGCTGTTCTACAGCTGCAGCTCCCTGTCTCTTAGGGAACCGCGGCTATGTCTGTAAAACCATTGCAGAGCCTTCCTGTCTCTCAACGGGCTCCGTGCAGCATTGTCCCGCCTCCAAAGGAAGTGGTAAACAACTTCCTTTGGAGACGGGACAATGCTGCACGGAGCCCGTCGGGACAATGCTGCACGGAGCCTGTCGAGAGGCAGGAAGGCTCCACAACGGTTTTACAGGCATAGCCGTGGTTCCCTAAGAAGCAGGGAGCCGTGGCTGCAGAGCAAGGGATGTGAGTTTGCTGCTGCAGAGAAGTGGACTCGGCAGCGGCAGCAACTTGTGCGCTATTTTTTTTTTTATGGCGGAGTGAGGCGACCCCCGCTAAATCCTGTGGTGACCCCCGCGGGGGTCGTGACCCACAGGTTGAGAACCGCTGCTATAGTGGCTCACAGCTCCAGGCAGGCTCAGCAACAGTTCCCTATAGCCACCAAAGTGGAGAGCGTTGTTTTCCTTCACTTCAGCAACTGTGTTGTAATGTAAACCGCTGACGCGCCGGAGGTCAAAGGACATTTCCTGTGTTCCGGCACTCAGCGCGCCAGTGATCTACATTACAACACAGCTGCCAAAGTGAAGGAAAACAACACTCTTCACTTTGGCAGCTGTAGGGAGCTGTTGCTGAGCCTGCTGGGAGCCACGAGCCGCTATAGGGAGGTGAGCCAGGGCCTCTAAAGCCTGCCGCAGGACTCTTCCGGGAGGGGGTGCTAGGGCTTGAAATGGGCTGGGGGGGCCTAAGATTGGAAATGGGCTGAGTGGGTGGGGCTAGGACTGCAAATGAACTGATGGGGAGGGCTAGATTTGAAATGGGCTTTTGGGGGGGTAGGATTTGAAATGGGCTGAGTTTGAGGGAGCTTGGACTGGAAATGGGCTGATGTTCTGGAATAGGATTGGAAATGTCCAATGGGGGGGCTAGTATTGGAAATGGCTGATGGGGGGGGCTAGGATTGCAAATGGGCTGATGGGGGGAGCTTGGACTGGAAATGGGCTGATGGGAGCTGGAATAGGACAGGAAATGAGGTGATTGGGGTGCTGGCAAGGACAGGAAAATGGCTGTGGGGGAGCTTGGACTGGAAATGGACTAATGTGGGGCTGGAATAGGACTGGAAATGGCTGATGGGGGGCTGGGATTGCAAATGGGCTGATGGGGGGAGCTTGGACTGGAAATGGGCTGATGAGGGCTGGAATAGGACTGGAAATAAGCTGATTGGGGGGCTAGGACTGGAAATGAGCTGATGGGGGAGCTAGGACAGGAATAAACCTGATGTGGGGCTAGTACTGTAAATGGGCTGACTGTGGGGCAGCATGGACTGGAAATGGGCTGATGTGGGGCTGGAATAGGATTGGAAATGGCTGATGGGGGGGGTAGGATTGCAAATGGGCTGATGAGAGTGAGCTAGGACTGGAAATGGGCTGATGGGGGCTGGAATAGGACTGGAAATGAGCTGATTGGGGGGCTAGGACTGGAAATGATCTGAGTGTGGGGGAGCTTGGACTAGAAATGGGCTGATGTTGGGCTGGAATAGGATTGGAAATGGCTGATGGGGTGGCTAGGATTGCAAATCGCTGACGGGGGGCTAGGATTGCAAATGGGCTGATGGGGGGTAGCTTGGACTGCAAATGGGCTGATGGGGGCTGGAATAGGACTGGAAATGGGCTGATGGGGCTAGAATAGGACTAGAAATGAGCTAACGCGGGGGGCTGGAAGAATGGAACTAGAAGGGAGCAGATGCTGGGTGGGGCTGAAACTGGACGGGAGCTGATGTTGGGGGAGGACTAGAAGGAGATGGGGCTAGGGGAATGAAGATGGAGGGGGGAAAAGATATTTTGTGTGGGAGGGAAGAAAAATCTACGATTGGCCGGGTATTGGCAGAGATTGGGTGGGTATTGAGGATGAAAGGGTGAAATTTGAGTGGATGAAAAAGAAATAAAGAAAGAAATGGCGGAAAGAGCAAAAGGGGAAAATTCAGTATGTTAAAGCAGATGTAGAAGAGAGAATGGAAAAAATCTGGAAAAGAGAAGAAAGCACAAATGGACAGCAGACAATGGAGAATTAGTAGAAGACAGAAGAAACCAGAAGAAAGTGACTGGAGCAATTGCAATTGAAATATAAAATGCCCAAACAAGAAAAGGTAGAAAAATACTTTTTTATTTTTAATTTATTAATTGGAATTTCTCAGCTCTTGGAAATGTGTATCGCTAACGTCTTTGCGTTTTTGTTTAGTACAAGAGGAAATTAATTTATAGTTTTATTTCTCCAGTGTTGTTGTACATTCCAAGTTTGGCTTTAGGGGTTCCCATTTTAATTATTGTGTTCCGATTTCTAAATTCCAATCCCTTGTTCTTTGTTTGGTGACGGTCTATGTTCTGCATATGTAAACCGAGCTGAGTTATTCTGTTCATGTAGTTTCTATTTGACAGTGCCACTTGTTCTCTTTCCCCAATAGGAGATGTATTGGTTTAATATTTGCAGTGTTGCCTTGTGATAGATAGGGTATGGTGCTTTGAGTCATAAGAACATAAGATGCCATACTGGGTCAGACCAAGGTCCATCAAGCCCAGTATCCTGTTTCCAACAGTGGTCAATCTAGGTCATATGTCCTGTGACGCCGCCTTGCCCTACTAGGCGGCTGCCTAGTGGGGGCGACGGGCCATCATACTTGTGTCCTTGCTTCAGCGTAGTAGCTGAGGCCCTTATAGTGTAGTTGTGGGGCTTATGCAAGCAGTCCAAGTGGATTAGGCCGACACAGGAAAATTTGTTATAAATTTTTATTTTCTTTGCATCATCAAGTTAGCAACAGGCCTTGGTAAAGGTTCCCAAAACACCAACAGAAAAAGGATATTTTCTCCAAAACAAAAAGCTTTCCAAAAGAGACACGTAACTGCTTTGGCAAAGCAGTTTCTTCACTCTTTGCCTTTTTAGTTAAATTCTTTGCCACTAAAGCAAAACAGTTTAAACTCACTGTTACATGCACAGTCCAGCTACTCTTCTCAGTTTCTCTCAGCTGCTACAAACCAGCTTGCCTCTTAGCCTGGAAACTAAACAGCAGTTTAACACACTTCCAGTATTAGAAGAATGGCTGTTTTTAAACATGAGGTTTCTTCCTTTTTATCTGCCCTTCTCAATGGCATGTACTTGGCAGAAATACCTCTTATATTTTCCTTCTCAGCAATCAATAAAACTTCTAAACATTGCTCATACAAAAAGCACATTCCATGGACTCATCAGAGGACTCTGAATTCCCTTGGTAAAATTCAACTTCCATTTCCTCCTCTGTGCTGCAAGGCTTGGGGTCTGGGACACGTTCAGTGATTTCTAGCTTCACTTTCTTTAAAAGCTTAAAAGGTTTCTCCCACTGGAGATTCCTTCTTCCCTTTGGAACTATGTCAGAAACACTTGCCCTTCTTCCCCTTACTGAATCATATAGAGGTAATATTTGGTTTACCTTGCTTGCAGACGTCCTCCCTTTACTAGGCTTTCTGAAATGTTTGGACACTTGCTCAGAGTTTGTGCTGCTGGCCTCCGAGTCAGAACTGTAGTTCTGGAACTCTCCCCAGCTCCTTTCTTTCCTCTGGCCCTGCCACTCGCCTTGGCAGTTCTGGCTGGTCCTTTTGGAATCCCCAGGTCTTTCAGCCCTGCAGTGCTGTTTCCTCTCCTGGCTTCTCTGGACTCCCGGAACTCCTTGAATTCTCTGCCCTGCCCTCACTTGCTGAGTGACGCAGTTTAAATGCCTGGTAGCCTGCTTCCTTCTCTGGCCCCACCCTCTCTCTCCCTGCATTTGCCCTGGAGAGTGGGCGTGGCTTCAGACTAGCTTTGCAAGTGTGTGTTTCAGTATTAGTTTCACTTTGGGACCTATGCTTAGGTGAGCCCATCCCCCATTTATGAAAAAAACCTTCTTTTTTTTCTCTTTCCCAGGGCTGTGCTGCACCCGCATCACCACAGTACCTAGCAGTTTCCCCAAAAGACACTGGTTCCACAACGCTTGTATGGGGTCAAGCATTGATATCCTGAGTCCCTTCTTAATAATGGTTTATGAACCTTTCCTCCAGGAACTTGTCCAAACCTTTTTTAAACCCAGCTACACTAACAGCCTTTACTACATCCTCCGGTAACAAATTCCAGAGTTTGATTACACGTTGAGTGAAAAAATATTTTCTTTTATTAGTCTTAAATAGTTTACCCTGTAGCTTCATTGCATGTCCCCTAGTCTTTCTATATTCTGATAACGTAAACAATCGATCTACGTTTATCCGTTCCACTCCGTTCATTAATTTATAGACTTCTATCATATCTCCCCTCAGCCGTCTCTTTTCCAGATTAAAGAGCCCTAACCTTTTTAGCCTTTCTTCATAGGGATATCCTTCCATCCCCTTTATCATTTTGGTGGCTCTTCTCTGAACCTTATCTAATAACGCTATATCCTTTTTAAAATACGGCGACCAGAGTCCTGGTAGTACTATTATGATATGGTGGGTTTGCTATGGGTTCTAAATGAGCAGTGTTTATAGTACTTCCTAATGTGCCTGGCGGTTGGCACTAGAGTATAGTAATGTAGAAATCTGGTGGTCTTTCTTTATCCAGACATTCATTAAGAGGCGTGTTAACACATTATGCTAATATTTATGCAAATGAGGCCCCACAGTGAGTCTCCACACATGGCCCTGCACCCCCTTGGGACCGCACTTGTTAGTCATCAAACAACAACAAGGCCACTAAGGGAGGCAGAACATATATAAATAGATACACATACATAACACCAAATGTGCATCAAATTCAAACAAAAAGCAAAAGTAAAATCCAGGTGAAATAAAGCCACAAAGACAAAGCAGAGAAGAATCAAGGAAATGCTTGGGAAAACCAATGAGTCTTAACCAGCTTTCACTGTTCTTACATAGTTAAAATAGAAGTTATTTAGATTTGGAGGTCAGCAATATTTTATATGGATTCCCATGTTGCAGGAAAAAACCTGTAATTTCATTTTTTTCATTATCGTTCCATTTTGAAAACTGAATGAAACACAGGAAATATCACTGATGCTTTCTATGTCATTTCAAACAATTGCACATCCCTATCACTCTTGGAGGTATGTTTACTAAACAGCGGTAAGGGAGCATGTGTGCTGACAAAATGCTGCTTTAAGGTGCGGTAAAGACACCAGCCATGTTAAGGACATAGGGGACGGAGATTGGGCGGTTACAGTGTGTGCTCCCATACCGCTGATTGTGCAATGGCCTGAAAAGTCCTTTAACGCTGGGAACCCAATTGCTGATTAAAACCTCGCGGAAAAGGCGTTTGTAGAGGGGGGAGAGAGACTATTTAAGCGTCAGCAATGTGATGCACTGACAAGGGACCCCAAGATAGTGATAGTAGTGCTCCATTAGTAGCAACAGCATGGTGCTCATGTAGGAAAGGGCACCATGCTGATGGTGCAAATGGGGCACAGGGGGTGGCACGGTGGTCATGCAGTGGGGGTGCTGGTGGACATGGCAGACTAGGCAGCTGCCATGGTGGCACAGAGGGGCATAAGAACATAAGTTCAGAATATATGCCATACTGTGTCAGACCAAGGTCCTTCAAGCCCACTATCCTCTGTCCAATAGTGGCCAATCAGGGGCAAAGGTACCTAGGTGGGTCCCAAAAGGACACCCATGGTTAGAGGCCTGTATTTGATCAAGCAGCCGATCCTCAGGGTTCCCCGAATAAACGTATAATGACCTTTCCTCCAGGACCATGACCAAACCCTCCCGAAGCCCAGCTATATGAGGAGCTGTCACGGCATACACTGCCACTGTGTGCCAGTGTTTGTCAATGCATTGAATGACATACTGTGTGCCCCAATGGGTCTGAAAGGTGTTACACTGTAGCGGCAGTGCCTGTCCCCTAGTCCCCCCATATTGTGATGGCGTTAAAAACCATGAACCATTCCACGCCATTCAGTACTGTATAGACCCCTATTGTATCTTCCCCCAGCCATCTCACCAACAGGTTGAGGAGGCCTAACCTTTGTAAGCTCCTCACATAGGGGAATCCTTCTATCCGCAGCACCTTCTGTGATGTCCATCATGACCACACAATGACAGTGGTGGAACACAGACATACTGCTGGTGTGGCACAGTGATGTGCCACATGGGGCGGTCCAAGAGACATGGCACCCTTGGCAGAGATGCCAGCGGCCCCCCTCTTCCCCCCCCATTGCCACTGAACCCAGCTGTAGCCCTCCAGTCCTACAGCTGTAGCCCTCCAGATAGCTGGAAAGTGCAGATGCCTGGGGAAATAACACAGCAGTAGCTGCCATCCTTCCCTCGAGACATATATCGTGGCAGGCAGTGATGGGGCCCCTGCATGGGCAGATGGTTGGGGGGGGCTGCATGGCCATCCATGTGTGCCCCTGCCCCCCCCCCAATCCATGCCTTGTGCCCAAGGTGCTCGCCAAACCCACATGTTTAACATACTGGGGCTGCAACCACCACCACTAAAAGTGTGTGGGCATGTCTGCATGGTGAGGTATTGGTGGTGGCGTGGGAAGTGGGAAGTGGTACCTGTTCAGGTCCCTGCTGGGGTTTCTGTATTGCATCTTCCTGTGGACAAGATTTAGCTGACAGTGTAAGTACAACTCCAGCATGTGCAATTCCCAAGGAGGTGGACAGCAAGGGTGGAAACACCCACCAACAGACTGACAGGCTCCACTATCCACAGCTGTTTGGAGACTAATAGTACACGGTAACCATGTGTGGTGAGGCCAAGGCATAGTAATAGTGCCTGCAAACAGAGCACACGATATCAATCCTTGATCTGACACTGAGACAGGAGTGTCAAGCAGGAATGCCAACCATCTCCACTTTTGCACAGTGCGCCAATGAGAGTGTAGGTGTGTGTGTGTGGCTCCCCTTTGTCCTGTGGCTTTCTGCACTGCACTTTGCCTCACATTACCCAAGGTTTTCTCAGCCTGTTTGGAAATGTGAATAAGGCAAGGCAGAGGATTGTGGGTATCACCTGAAACAGCGCAGATTGGCCTGGATGTGTCTGCCACAATAGTAGGGTCACTGGCTGAGTCATCATTGTGCCCGTCTGCTATGTGCATTGCTTGGGTGGCCACTGTATGTCATGTTGAGATGGCACTCTCACTATGACCAAAAGTGACCATGGCATGGCTATGTATCCACATAGAGCTATTATAATGTTTGGCTCCAGTGATGTGGATGCATTTTCTGTCTGGGGATGCTAGTTACTGAGAAAATGGCTGGGTGTCACTGCTGAGTATCCCAAGGCAGGGTACTTGTGGTCACACTATGCACATGTCATACATGCTGACCAGCAGAACAACTGCAGTTGGTTTGTGCTTGGCTGACATAGCCCAGTGAAGGGCAGTCTTACTGCCCATGCTGTAGTCAATTATTAGTCCTTAATAATTTGGGCAGCAGTAGTTCATGGCCTACTCACTGGGGTCCTGGCAGGACAGTAGCAGTAGCCCCACACCGGCCTATACACCCCTACTGCAGTGGCTGTCCATGGCGGCGGCAGCAGCTGCATATTGACATGGGCCACTAACCTGCACTGTTATCAGAGGGTTAGTCTCCAACATGGGCAGAGCACAGGGCCAAGCTATTGCTGTCACTGTCGCCTACAACATGCAGGAAACAAGGAGACAAGCTTAACACACTAGCAGTGATGTGGACCTACAGCATGGCCAGAAGACCATCTCTAACAGTGCAGGTTCAGTAGACCAGGTGCTGGGCGCCCCTCCTCACCCTCAGGTTGACAGCTGAAACCGCTCTGCAGCACGGCTTAGCACACATAGCCAGTGCAGCTTACTGAGTTGATATGGTGGATCAGTGCATTCTCCATTGGTTCTTCAGCTGCAGACTGCTGTTTTGCATGTGCAGTGCTTCATGGATAGTGGAGGGCCCAACCTATACCGGCACACACAGCAAACAGTTTGATCAGAGATTTGCAGGCTCTACACATCTGTGTAGAGCTGTGTGGAGGTGTAGCCTACTGGTTGGGGTAATGTCTCCATGGTCAAAGATCCAGGGTTTGATTCTCACTTGTTCATTTTGTGCCTTGGTGTGCTTGCCCACCTCGCATAGTCCTGGCTCTGCTGTGATCTGCAGACAATCATTCTTCTACATTTCTATACGCTATAGCCACATATTGGGTAACCCAACATGGCATTCCCCATCATGGACATCTGTGAGTATAGCTTTAGTGGCTCTGCCACGGTACATTGCAGCGGGTCAGTGATGTATACACAGCAGATGTCTGGGACAACTGGTATGTATGCGTTCTGTTGTGCCATCATTGTGACCTCCTAGCTGTATGTAAAGAGAATATATATCATACATTCAGGCACATAACACTCGGTGCATAGCCATCTCCAGCACTGTTCTGCCATCATTACTTGCTCCACATGGGGAAAATGGGTTCAACTTGTCCCTTTCTATCATGCCACTCTGTCGGGTGTATTGTCTTGCAGTTGCACAGGCTGCAGCAACAGTCTCATCCACACAAATGGTGTTTCATGTACCCCATGGCACTGCTGCTTATGGTTCACACACACCAAATGCTTTTGGCCTGTATGATCCCATACATCTACCCACCACACACATTGCAAACGCTCTACTTGGAAAATCCATGGCACAGCCCTGCACCCACCAATTGACCGTCATGAAGATTCATGGTGGGGCAGCTGACTGGCAGTAAGCTGCCCCACCATGGCCACAGGAGTCATTTGCAGCAGTTAGCAATATAATGCACACCTCTCTTGTGACTGCTGCACATGTGCACTCATGGACAATCTTCCCTTTGCTGCCCACATCAGGAACATGCTGCCCACCACCCAGACACTGTCTTGGCCTATGGCATGCCATGCACTGACAGTACATCTGGATACATATCCACACCTCACAGACACTATAATGTAGCTTACGGCACGGTGTATGCTTTCAGGAGCATCTAGGACTGCATGTCTGTCACAGCTCCCCCCGCTGCTGCATCCCCTCTGCTGACTCTGCTGCCGCCAGCACCCACACTGACCATCATCATCATCTCACCTAGTCGACAGCATAGGCCTGTTGAATAGTCAAACATGCTCATCACACATACTGCCACATTTGCCAGGCATGTGAGTCAACTCCATCAGCTACCAATTGTGCTTGCATCCATATCTTCTCCAATGGCTTCCCTGCCCCCCATTCAGTCTTTCAGTGGCTTTCCTGCATTAAGGTGCATGCCAGACATCTTCCTGCAGCATGTCCCCTTACCACATGGTAAGTGTCCAATACCATCCCTTAATGTTCTGTTAATGCACGGTAAGTGTCTACTACCACCCCTTAACGCCGGACCACCTCTAACACACCCAGCATACTTACCACAAGGTAATCCCTTATCGCTGCCATTAATGCATGGAAAAGACTGCTCTCTTACCGCTGTTTAGTAAACATACCCCTTAGATTATGGACCTGTGTAGAAGCAGAAAAAATGCATCCTGTAGGGAAGGAAAACGTATCCAGAAAAGGATCTTTATCAAACATCTCTGAACTCCCAACCCTAATAACTTCTGTTTTAGCTAAGTTCAATTTGAGTAGGTTGTCAGTGATCTAAAGCCCAATCTCATTTAAAGAGTTGATCAAATGTCAAAATCATACAACAGTTCTTATCAAAAGGAGCTAAGCCTGAAACTACTTGATGTTGTAGCTCTGAATCATTTTGTGGAATGGGCCAAAATGTAAGGTGGAAAAATGATAAAAATAGTGGATCGTTCTGGGATCCCACAATTCCCAGCATACACATCTGTGATGGCTTATCAAGAAATGATGGCAGAATTAATGGTGTCAAAAGCTGAAATGAGGTCTAATAAGATTAGGAGCACATAATCACCATGGTCCAATTCAAGAGGAAAGCAAAGAGGGATGTCTCGTTCTCATTCCCTGTATGGAAACCTAATTGAACAAGATCCATTTCATCCATATCTTCCAGGCGTTCTGAATAGAAACCAATTTTTTATAAGTTTGTTAAGAACAAGACTTCAGAAATAAGTCAATAATTCTTCAGGTGCATTGGATCCTGGCCCTTTTTCTTTAAAGTACCACAGCCTGCTAAGAGTTTCAAACCTTTAGGTAAGTGGTGCTTCCTCAGGAAAGCACTGACAATAATTTAAGTGCCATGCCTGTAGTCTTGACAGTCCAGTAGGTGGTGCTTTTATTTCTAGAGGGAAAGGCGCATGTATTCAGCTGCATGGCCATCGCTGATGGGGAGAGAGACTGGGGTGTCTGCCCAGTGTCCACACCCCCCACAGTAGCTCCATGCCCTGCAAGTGCCTGCAGAGCTTAATCACAATGCAGTCCTCGTTCCCTGCATAATCTCAGGAGGCATAAGAGAACGGCATTTACCTGCTGGTACCCCTCCGCATGGGTATGAAATGAGAAAATCACTGGGGAGAGGAGACCTTGTGAGAGAGAAAGGAAGAGGCGTTGTTTCGTCTTTTCTCTCATTCCCTTCCTACTACTACTACTACTACTATTTAGAACTTATATAGCACCATGCACGCAGACAAACATACAAGAGACAGTCCCTGCTCGTCAGAGTCCTGCTCGTCCAAGCTTGCAATCGAGTCGAGACAATACAGATCAATAATGCTAATCTCATTCTCTCCACTCTTTCCCCTTTAGCAGATTCTGAAATCTTCACTGACGTGACATAATTTGTAGGTGTTGAATAGAACAAAGAGGAGCTGTTCTACTCTCTAATCCAGCCCTTCCTTTCCTATCATGTTCCTGGCGCTGATGCAGAGAAAAAAAGAGTCTCGTGCCATGTATCATCAGAAAAGCAGCCCTGCGAGTAGGACGTGGTTCTAAAGGACTAGTAATCCCTTTAAGACTTCCAGGAATCCTTGTCAGTTCCACACTGTTCATCTGCCTAAATCAGAAACCTCCTTAATCAAATCTGAACAGTTAAACACACTCAGAAAGCTCCTTCAGTTTATCAAATCCTGATGACGCATGCTAATTTTTCACAGCTTTCCTTAGTGATATCTAGTCTAATAGCTGGTTTACCAAGATTTAAAATGCTTTGATAACACTGGTCAACATTGAAATCGTTACTGACTTTAAAAGGCCCTAATCTGTAGTATCTTGGTGAGCTGAACACGAATATAACATTTAAAAAATTTTATTGGCTCTCGTTTTGAAGATATTGCATGTAGTTCATTTTTGACGTTTCACCTTGTAAATTTATCCAGTAGGACATCAACAACATCCCAAATAAGCCTTGAATGATGTAATATTGCATCACATTGCATAATACCACTATGCACACATCATCCAGAGTTGATTGCATCATTTTCTGATGCAATGCAATACTACTGCCAGACGGCTGCTGAAGCCATCTGACGTCAGCAGTGTACTATACGCAGTCGGAAAGGAAAGCAATCTGGTATTCTGTTCCGATATTGAAAGCCTCATGAATGCCTTAAAAATCACTCATGACCCACAAGACTGGAGACTATTTATAGACTCTTCGAAACTGAGTCTGAAGGCTGTGCTTTTGAACAATGGAAACCGTCTTCCTTCTATTCCATTAGCGCATGCCGTCCACATGAAAGAGACATACAATAACTTAAAACATCTACTGACTTCCATTAACTATAACAAGTACAGCTGGCACCTCTGTGGTGACTTGAAGGCAGTTGCCCTTTTAATGGGACTGCAGCAGGGATATACAAAATACATGTGTTTCTTATGTGAGTGGGATAGCCGAGCAAGGGATTGGCACTACTTGCAGAAGGAATGGAATTGCAGACAAAATGTAACAGTTGGAGAGAAGAATATCCAGGACTCAGCTCCGGTTGAGGCTCACAAAATCCTGCTACCACCCCTTCACATCAAACTAGGTTTGATGAAAAACTTCGTGTAAGCCATGGACCGCACTTCGCCAGCTTTCCGATACCTGCATGAAAAATTCCCTCGACTCAGCGAAGCAAAGATTAAAGAGGGAGTTTTTGTGGGTCCTCAGATTTGAGAGCTTTTCAAAGATGACCGGTTCAACAACTTGCTGCAGGGTGATGGGAAACAAGCATGAATTGCTTTTCGCCTAGTGTCAACAAGTTTCTCGGGAATGTTAGGGTAGAAAACTACAAGGAACTAGTAGAAGATACGCTGATGCAGTATCAAACTTGGCTGCAATATGTCTCTAAAGATCCATTTCCTTGATTCCCATCTCAATTTCTTTCCTGACAACTGTGGTATGGTTAGTGATGAACAGGGCAAACGTTTTCACCAGGATATCGCAACGATGGAGCAAAGATACCAGGGAAAATGGTCCACTACAATGCTGGCTGACTACTGCTGGACACTCCCCAGAGAAGCTCCCGAACAGCTGTACAAGAGACAGGCGAAAAAAATCTAAGAAGTAGTCTATGACTTGGTTTTTTACAGATATTAACCAAAGGCCTATTATATTTACTGTTGACATGCATTTTGTGATGTAAACATTAATTCTTGTAGATTACAAAAAAACTAGAGCCAACTTTGCAATTTCACTGTCATATTCGTGTTCAGCATATAAAAATTAATAAGAAATGACTATTTTTATTTCAGTAACATGACTTTTGTAAAAATTTGTTGACCAGTAATCTGAAAAATCCACTTTGGTTTTTTTAGAGTGAAGTCATTAAATTGGACAGGTAAGACTTCTTAATCTCTATAATGTCTTTTTTAACTTCAGGTTCTTTACAGTTCAGACAGCCTTGTTATGTTCCACAGGAGTTATACACCAGTCTTTTTTTTTATCATGACCCTTTTTTGGGATGCACAAGGATACCTCTATAAACTGCACTTTGAAAGGATATAACACATCCAGTGCTCTGTGGGATTCACAGCCCAGAGGGAAAGCATGTCTTCTATACTCTTGTGTTTTAAAGTTGTATCTAATTTGCCCAGTGTCTTATAAGTAAAAAACAATTGAGAGTCAAAAAAAAAGCCCAAAAGCATGATTTACTGTAGTATAGACTGTATCCCATTTAGAAAGAAAGTGAGTGCTAAACTCAATCATATACAGGCACATTTTAGAAAGGACGTCCAAGTGCAATATGGGATGTCCAAGGCAGAATGTACGAAAAAACAGCAGGCACGTCCAGGTTCAGGCACAACTTCACAAGCATGGATGTGCCCAATGAGGGACATCTGTGAGGCCGTGCACAGAGACATCCCCAGCATAGTATTCAATACCAGGGACGTCTAATGGACATGCAGCGCTGGTTCATACACAAAACAAGTCTTCCAGTTACCCCAAAACTATCATTGTGGAAAGTAGAAGATGCTGGGAGTGCCATCTTCTCTACACGATCCAAATGTTTTACGGGCCAAACAAACATTTTCCTGTGATTTTTCATGCCTGGAACAAGTCTAAACTTGGACCAGGGTGCAGATGTCCCTATTTCTAAAATCAAGTGGCGACATCTAAACCCATAGCACTGCGCTGGGCATGCCTACCCCACAAGGCCGACCCAAGGATTCCTGCCACACCAGGCAGAAGCCCCAGCTATACTGCTTCTCCCTGTGCCTAGTCTCACTGCCCCGCCTCCCCCGTGCCACACTGCGGCCCCCTCTCATGCTGCACTGCACTGCCACTGATTCCATCATCTGGGGGTGGAGGACGGCTTGGTGCAGTGCAGCAGCGATCACTAGACCAAGCTATTGCAGTGACAAGCTGTTGCAGGGAGTCAGAAACAGCAGGCCATGTGTGCTAAAGCACATGGCCTGCCATGGGCACCATGCCACCCACAGAGATCTGCCACTCTAGGTAACCGCCTAGCTCGCCCGCCTAGTGAATGGGCCAGTCCTGCTCCCCCACATCCCCCTGCCTACTTGGATGTCCCTGAACTGAAGATGTCTCCAGACACGGCTTTTAAATGGCTCAGGGGAATTCTTCCTGATTTGGATATCCATGTGCCTGTATTCAGATGTCAAATCACATTTAAGCTTTTTAAAATGACCCCCATAGTGATTCTTTCATGGCATCAGTAAAATCATATCCACCTGCACTGAAGTAGAATCATCTTCAAAATAGAAAATAAAATATTTAAAGTGTGATCAGCAATGTCAGTGAGAACAGGCCCAAGAGACTGCATAAATCCCAGAAAAATGGAGGCCTGTTTGGAAAATGATGAATTAACATGGATATTCAAATCACTCATAACTATTAGTCATTTAAAATAAGGAGATGTTGGAAATCAGATATAAAAGAAAAAATAAAATTGTATCGTAGCCTCTGGTACAATATAAATTAAAAGACCACTCGGTTATTCATTGGATCTAAACTAAAAGCATTCAGAGCCCTCAGTGCTGTTTACCAGCCCTGGGTTAATGACAAACTATATAGCCAGGTGGGATAAGCTTATCCCTTCTGGGTATTTGCTTTAGTTTCCTGGAGCCATGTTTTGGTCATGCACAAAAAATGGGCTTTATAATCTAACGAGAGATCAGTTGGTAACTGCCAATACCCTTAACAGAGTCACATTCAGCGGCAGAAAATTCAAATCAAAGACTGATCTGCAGGAAAGAGAACTATAATTAACTAAAAGATTAAGTCCACATGTAACCAGAAGTAACCACCTAGCATCCTATGGTGAGCCTCTGTCTGGCTTTAAAAGGAATTGGTAGGTAAGAATATCTACCCCTACCAATACAGGCAGGGATAATCCCTGCCCCATCCTGAACAGAAAGTGACAGTGAACACATAGAAACAGAGAAAAAATGACGGCAGATAGAGATCATAGGCCCAAGACTGGACCCACCATTAGGCAAATTAGGTGGTTGCCTAGGATAGCAGCTTCTGTGGAGTGGAGTGGAGTGGAGTGGGGGGGGAGGGGGGGCAAAGACCAGGGCATTCACAGATAAACAATAGATTCTGTCAGCCGGGGGTGGGAGGGGTAAGGCTTAAGGTTTGCCTAGGGTGCCAACACCTTGAAACAACTCTGGGGCCGGCCCTGCATTGCCCTATCCAGTCTACCCTTTGATACCAACTACTAAGCTTTACAGTACCTTTTCCCCTGTTTATCCCATGCTTTCTTGAATTCAGATACACTCCTCATCTCTACCACCTCCACTGGCAGGCTATTGCACACATTCGCCATCCTTTCTGTTCCTCCGATTCACCTTCATCCTAAACATCCTTGTTCGAGAGCTTTCTTTCAATTGAAAGAGACTCTCTTCCTGTGCATTTATGCCACAAAGAGAGATTTTTTTTACCTTTATTGAAAGTTAAAAAAAAAATTTAAGTGCAGCCAAGTCAATACTGACTCCTGGTGACTCAGCAGCCCCTGGGTTTTCTTGGCAAGATATGCCAGAAGTAGATTGTTAGGCCTTTTCTTCTGAGGCAATGGAGGGTAAAGTGACTTGCTGAAGGTCACAAGCCCCAGTGGGAATCAATTCCAGATCTCCTGGGTGCTAGGCTGTTGCTCTAACTGCTAGGCTACTCCTCCACATGAAGTGTGAATACATTCCAAAAATGAAGTAACACAGAAGAAAATACCACATATGGCAACTTCCCACAAAAGTGGAAAAAAAGACAATACAAAAAAGACATATTCCATATTTCATAGCCCACATTATGAGGCAAAAAAGATCAGTTAACTGGCATCAGAAATGCAAAATTAAAGTTGAAAGCAACCACTAAGAAAGTGGTAAAAAGGGAATTCAGTAAAGAAAAGGAGCATATGCATGTCACGACTGGAATGGCAGTAGGCACTAAACATAAAATCCAGCTACCCAGGAAGGCTTCTAGCTTACACGGATCAGTAAATACATATTGCTTATCCTGTAAAGGCACAAGACACTTACATGGGAAGCATAAATAAAAAGCAGCCCCCTTAGCAAGAACCTTTGATTTAAGCACCAAGAAAGGTTTATGGTGAGACTGAGTCAGACGGAAACAACCGGGAAAATAGTATACTCGGCCACACAAGGGATACCTCCTTAATCTTAAAGAACTTAGACATCAACTCATTTTTATCAAGCAGACTTAAGAAGGTAACCTCAAGAGTAGCACGGTTACTAATTTCAACTTGCAATGATTCTAAAAACTTAGAGAGGTCTAAACTAGAAGCCTTCTCAGATCCATCATGAGCAACCACATTACCTCCCTCAACAAGAGTTTGTGTAACCACATTGGACACTGGGATCTCGTCAGCATTTGAAAGGATCAAAACTTCCTTAAAGTATTTTCTTAACAAAATAACATTAGCAGATAATGAGTCTGGGGGAAGTTAAGTAGTCATAAATTCCTGGACCTGGTAATGTTTTCCAAAGATTTGACTTGCCTCCTAAACATGGTAAGATCTTTAACCATCCCAGTCAAAGAATGTTCAATCATTTTCATTTACAATCCCCAACACAGCTATCAAGATGTTGAAACTTATTTACAGACTAAAGAAAAAGTCTGTATCAGAGATATAACACCTTTTATCATAGTATTAGTGGAGGTCACCATAGACCAAATGTCCACTAATGTTATGTCCCAAGATGGGGTAGGAGGCTTCAAACTCTCTACTGATGCAGTAAAATTTAACAATCTAGGAACTGACACCATTACAAGTTCAGTCCAGACAGGTACTAACCTCATCCACACTTCCTGTGTGTGTATGGGGGGGGAGGGCCCATCCTCCAGTTCATCAGGTGGTAGTGGTGGAGTTCTTTCAATGGAGCTCAAACTCACCACCGATAACAAGAGGGACCTCTTGAGGGTCTGTACCGCTTGTCTATGGTTCATTGTAGCTGTTGCAGAATCCCATTTGAGGACAGCAATTGAGGGACTGGGGTTTCTAGTCCCATAGGTGCTCCTTGCCTCAGGAAAAAAACATAGACTATGAGCCCTTTGGGGAGGCGGGAAATATACTGTATCTGAATGTACACCACTTTGATCTGGTGAAAAGCGGTATTTATTTGTATTTATTTAACATATTCTTTATGCCGCCCTATCTTCCATTCAAGGCAGTGTACATTACAACTTCATAGCTAAATAAAAATCCATTGGGCCCATTTTCGTGGCCTTAGGTGTAAATGATGCAGGAGTTTTCGGCCCACTCTTACCCTTGTGTTTGCGAGCTCCCTTTGGCATATTCACAGCTAAGACAACTTGGGCAAGCAAAGCTCTAAAGGGGCACAAAGGGGGAATGCCCCCTTATCCACGTGCCCATGCCCGTGGGCGCACAGCTACATACTGAGCTTTAACCTCCAGCAGGCCAATAGGATCCCTCTAGAGGTATGACAGCTTAGTAGCACTGTTCCTGCTACTTTAGATCTTCCAAATATCAGCCAGCAATTAAGCAAACACACAGGAGACTCAGCCACAGTCCCAGCAGAAAGATCCTCTCTTCCCCAGGGTATTTAAATGTCTCTATCATATCTCCCCTCTCCCACCTTTCTTCTAAAGTATGCATATTAAGATCTTTAAGTCTATCCCCATATGCCTTATGATAAAGACCATTGACCATTTTAGTAGCCACTCTCTGCACCGATTCCATCCTGTTTATTTCCTGTTGAAGGTGCGGTCTCCAGAACTGCACACAATACTCCAAATGAGGTTGCACCAAAGACTTAAACAGAGTCACTAGCACCTCCTACTTCCTTCTGGCCATTCCTCTCCCTATGCACCCAAGCATCCTTCTGGCTTTCACCGTCGCATTTTCTGCCTAATTACTTTAAGATCATCAGAGACAATCACCCCCAGGTCCTGCTCTTCTTTCATGGACAGAAGTACCTCACCCCCTATACTGTACCACTCCCTTGGATTTTTGCAGCCCAAAAGGCTGACCCTGCAATTTTTAGCCTTAAATTTCAGCTGCCAAATTCTAGACCATTCTTTAAGCTTCGCTAGATCCCTCTCATGTTATCTACGCCTTCCTGGGTGTCTGCCCTATTGCAGATTTTAGTATCATCCACAAAGAAGCAAATCTTACCCGACAGTCCTTCTGCAATATCACTTACAAAAATGTTAAAAAGAAACAGAAGAAAGCCAGATTGCTGCAGCACACCACTGGTAACCTCCTTCTCCTCAGAGTGAACTTTATTTATCTGTACCCTTTATTGCCTCCCACTAAACCAGTTTCTAACCCAGTCAGTGACTTCAGGGTTCATCCCTAGAGCACTCAATTTATTTATAAGCCACCTGTGTGCAACAGTGTCAAAGGCTTTACTGAAATATAGGTATCACCCAACACATACAAAGGCACAACTTACAGATGCTTTAAAATCATAAATAATGCAAAACCAATGACTTGTAAAACAGCTAGCAAAATACTACTACTACCACTACTTATTAGACTAATTTTGCTTATTGTCGAGAGCTCACTCTGTTCCTGAAATTGCTTGTCCATATGCATAGGTTTGTTTATGCTTACGCAAGCAACCTATGCATTCAAATAAAGGCAAGAAGGACCTGAGGCCGCTGCTGCGACTAAGAAATGAAGGGTCTGCCAGCAGGGACCCCATCCTCCGCAGGTGGATAGAAGAATCCAAAGTCACCACTGCAAGCAACCAGGGTTTGATTCCCACTGGCACTCCTTGTGGCCTTGGACAAGTCACTTAACCCTCCATTGCCTCGGAAGAAAGGCCTGGCAATCTACTTCCAGTGACACTGCCAAGAAAACCCAGGAGCTTCTGGGTCGCCAGGAGTCAGGACTGACTCGAAGGCACACATTGCATTGCAAAAGGTACATTCTTATCCTGTCTTTCCAGTTAAATGCACTCAGCAGCTGAATTAGGTCCCCATTGGTTCAACTCCTGATCATAAAAGTCACTGGTTCTCATGGTCTTTTAGAGTGATCAGAAAGGGTGCACTAGTATATTTCAGTCATTGTGGACTATGCCACCCCATACCTAGAAGCCATACCCCTACGGAAGATGAGCACAAGATCTATACATAGAGAAGTGATACTTATTTTCTCAGTCCCACAAAAAATCCTCATTGATCAGGGAACTGCTTTTATGTTCATCCTAACAATGTAATAAGAACATAAGAACATAAGATATGCCATACTGGGTCAGACCAAGGTCCATCAAGCCCAGTATTCTGTTTCCAACAGTGGCCAATCTAGGTCATATGTACCTAGCAGTTTCCCCAAGAGACACAAGTTCCACAATGCTTGTACTGGGTCAAGCATTGATATCTTCGGTCACTTCTTAATAATGGTTTATGGACCTTCCGTCTTGTTGCCATGGCACCATGGCTCCATTACAGAGCTGCGAATGCTGGCCGCCACCAAGAAAGTCCTTTCCCCGCAGCCAGACCCCTGATCTAGCCTCCCATTACCAGGGTCCAGCTGCAGGGACCTTCCTGCATGTCCCCCTGCTTTGTCCCTGTTGGCTGCTGCTGCTACCCTGCGTCTAAGGGGACATTCCACCTCTGAGGTGGAATACGTCCCCCTGTCTAACCGGCCCACCTGGACGTACAGGGCCGACCTCAGCATCGGCCCACCCATGCACCACCCTCGCTCTGCCTTCTGCCCCCCCCCCCTTCCCACCCACACTAAGGTTCCCTGTACAACTCCGCTGTTTCGTACAGGGGAGCCTTGCAAGGGGATGGCAAGGGTGATGACTAGCGGAGATGTACATTTAGGCAGGGCGTACATCCCCGCTATCCATGGCTCGGAATGACCTCCTTAGCCTATTCCCAACTTTTTTGGGCTATATAGAATGAGATCTGAAGAGGATATTGTGATGATTTTACTGAATAAGGGATATTTGAAGACACCAAAAGGTAAACATCAAGCAAACAACATGTACATATTAGGCACAATGTAAACTGGGGTTGACATAGGAGGGCACCATAGTTCCTGTTGCCTGGTTGGCAGCCCTGGCCCACCCCGTGGCTAGTGTCCCGCCCCTTTTCCAGTCACCAATCATTCTGTGTCGGTGCCAGATGGCCCATTTTGCACTATGCTCCTGGTAACCGAGGCCAGGCACCTCTGGTATCTGACCCCCCTGTTACTGGGCCCCAGCACCCCCCTTTTAGTACCCAGGCCCCCCCTTTTTCCATTCTATCCCCCTTTGCCCCTTTTCTTTCGGTAAGGTCCTGCCACCAAGAGAGCCGCGGACCAACTCACCCCATATTGAGTACCGAACTGATGGCTCGCTGCAGGCCCTCGAAGAATAGTTCCATGCCAATGTCATTCAGGTACACCCAATCCCCAGAGTACACTGTCTCTCCCCCCACCAGTATGCCCTGGTATTCCACTACCAAACCTCCCCCTCCCCCCCAGTGCTCGCATGAATGCCCTGACTTCCTTGTTAAGTTTTCTCTTACTCCTTTCAATGTCTCTCGGTCGATCCACACCCCGCCACCTCTGCCAAGGGATGATATGAGACCAGACTATGCTCGCCTTGAATTCTGTGCATATCCAAGCCATATCCACCTTAATCTTGATGGTGAGATCTATGCCCTTCTTGGACACCGGATTGTTACCCCCAAGAGGTATGATTACCCAGTCTGGTGGCTGGCACATCCCTCTCCGGCCAGCAAGGGCAGATCTCAACTGGTCCCACCGCATCCCTCTATGCCCCATCCAATGTATACGAAAGCTGTCGGGGTGGAAGCTGAGCTGCTTGCCGAAGTGTCTTCCCTATGCCCTTCTTTCCGCCAAGTAGATATAGGAGTGCCCTACAATCCAGATTGACTTTGCTCCAGGACCTAGCAGGCAAGATGAAAGTAGCATCAGCGAGTGTCTTTACTGCCGTATGTATAACTTACACTGGGTCAAAGCCCACCTCCCAATAGCCTGAATCTGACCCGCCCCCAGATGCAAAACATGCGCCGCAATTGCAGCACCGATCCTAAAGGAGTGCCGAGTCAGCCTGGTAGTCTCAAACACCGCCCCTTTTACTGCCCTAAGCCACAGGACCCGAAACTGATATTGAGAGAAGCAGGATCCATCTGCGTGCCGCAACAAGGGTCCCCCCACCCCTGGCCGCACCTGTAAATGCACCCACATGGCCTCGACCGGGCAAAGCTCCTGCACCGCTGTAGAGTTCAGCCATACCACCCTTCCCTTCATAAGCTGGTCGATCTTCCGCCTGGCCGTGAAAAGGCGCACCTTCTCCCCCACCATCGAGGTGTCACCCACTCGCATAGCAGGTCCCGCTACGTTCCCTGTGGACCGGGGGATGATCTCGCCCATGCAAAAAGCCCCCAGGAACATTAGCAGAGCAGCCTACTGAAACAGCTTGCCCTCATACACATCCCTGGTGACCGCTGCCCATTGCATGGCCCCTCTCATCATGGGTAGGGTAACTGGCCTGCGACCATCTGCCCAGCCCTCAAACACCTTCCACACAATGAACTCTTTTGCCACATCTTGGAAGCCCTCCAGTTTGAGGAAGAAGGCTACCCCTGGCAGCATTAGCTTGGCTTACCTGGCTGATGCTTCTTCTGCCTGTAATTGCATCAGAAACTTGAGCAGTAGGCCCATTGCCATCCCCTGCCTGAGATTGGCTCCCTGCAGTCTGGTGAAGCTCTCCATCCAGCCACAGGCTCACCCGTAGGCCTTCCAGGTGCTTGCCAACAATGAGGCCATCAGCAGTCTACCGGCGCTAAAGGTTCACATCTCCTGGGGCATGCGGGCAGCCACGGATGCCGCCTCCGGGACAAGCTGCTAGAAGCGCTGGAGCTGGAAACGAGAGAGCATCAGCTATCTTATTGTTCTCCCCTAGTGTGTGCCAGGCTTAGCAACACCAGCTTCATGACCAATCGCATCACTCTCTGCCCTCACAGTCTGTTTATCGATGGCAAACAGCACTACCACGTGTTATCCGAATGAAAGACTATCCTTTCATTCGGATAACACATCATCCGAATGAAAGACTGGTGCCTCTAGATGACCATGGCCACCACAATCAGGAACATCTCCAGGAATGTAATGTCCTAGGTTATGCTGCTTTGGTGCCACTTGGCTGGCCAACGCTCATGGCATCATTGCCCCTTAAAATAGATGCCGAAGCCTACCCCCCTGCTACATCCATGAAGAGTTCTAGATCCCTGCTACAAATAGCCGGCGCTCTCCATATGTTCCTACCGTTAAAATGGTACAGGAACCGCTGCCACACCACCAGGTCCTCCCTCATGGGTACACTGACCCTAATGAAGTGATGCTTTCTGCAGACCCCTTTTGAGGCATCCACTAGTTGTCGGATGGACACTCAACCCATGGGCTTCAGATGTCCTATCAGCGACTGCATCTGGCACAGCATGATCTTCTTTGTATCTGCTACTGTTTGTACTGCGGCCTTCAATGCTGACATTTTTTCCACTAGGAGGCACATCACCATTTCCGTAGTGTAAATTTTTATCCCAAGGAAGGACAGGTGCTGCACTGAGCCCTCTGTCTTGTTCTCCATCAATGGCACCCCTAGCTCCATGGCTTTCCTCTGGAACGCTTGGAGAAGTTGCTGGCAACCCCGCCAGTCTCCTACCATGAGCAAAAAAATCATCCAGGAAGTGTATGATTCTGCCCTGATGCATCTCCTTCTCGACGATTCATTGGAGAGCGGTGTTGAACTCCTTAAAGTAGGCGCAAGATATAAAGCACCATATTGAGAGGCATTTCTCTACACAGTACTGGCCCCCGAAACAAAACCCCAGTAGGTGGAAGCTACCTGGATATATGGGGAGCAACCGAAAGGCGGACTCCACGTCTGTCTTGGCTAGCCATGCCCCTGTCCCCAGGCTCTGGAGCAATTCCAGGGCCTGGTCTACTGAAGCATACTTCACCAAGCAAGCTTCCGGGTCCAAGTGATCATTCATTCACCGAAACGCCAAAGTGATGGATGAGCCAGAACTTGCTCAGGAAATGATCAGGTAGGGCAAAGGCTGCTCAAAGGGCCCCGCCATCCTGCCCAGCTGCTGTTCCTTATGGAGCTTCTGTTTGACCACCGACCCCTGCTCTAGCACAGATTTCAAGTTTCTGGATATACGAGGGCCCAACAGGCCCTCATACGGGATAGCAAACCCCCTGCAAAGCCATCAATCAGTCATCTAGTTCTCACCCAATCATATCCCTGTAACTCCTTCTCCAGCATCCCAACCTTGATGGGTGTTGAGGCCAAACCCAGATCAGTGGCCTCAGTGTAGGTGCTGGGGGTCACCCCCTTGTCTTTTCCTGCATCGTGCCTGAGGGTGATCCTCCCCGCATGTGACGCATGCATGCCTGTATTTGCAGGTATTACCGAATCTGCAGGACCACTGTTGAACAACCTGCAAATGCCCAGGGGCGCGGAGAAGGAGGGTGGCACTGCTGGGAGGCCAGGGGAGGGCACTGTCTTCCCTCATGCCTGACCTGTTGTCCCCCCCCCTGAAATGGCTGCAGGGGCCCCGTGTACCTGCTGTGCCCACTTCCCCCTGCTGCCTGGCTCAGTCTGCTTCCCCGCTGTCCTTGTGTCATCCGCCAAATTCATAGGTCGATATCCTTCTGATTCCAGCTAAGCCTCCGATTGCCCACCATGTTCCAACAAGATTACTCATCATACTCCAGCTAGGCAGTGCCCCCATACATCCTGTAGGCCTCATAAATACTGTTCTGGTATTTGAAGATCCCCCAGCACTCCTTCAGGTGTTTTTCGCCCACCATGCTGGCCAGTACCCTAAAGGCCACGTTCCAGTTAGCAATCGTCCTTGGAATGGAGTCGGCCTTACTGGAGACCAGTTTGCACTTTTTGTGGCACCCCGAGCATTCACAATTCTCATTGCCCTTCCATACAAGAAGTGAGAAGATGTCCACGTATTCACCCTTCTAGTTTTTCCCTTTCAGGGTGGATGGTACGTGGTTGTTTATTGCACTGGTCAGGCATGCGTATTCCATCGGCCTGAGCTTTGACACCAAACCCCCTTCTCTGGGTACCACCCTTTCTGCTGGACCCCCGACACACCCTGGGATGGGGCCTCCTGGGATCGTGCTGGGAAGCAGGTGGCCTGTGGGCTCTACACTGCCCGGGGCATTGAGAAGTGGGTGGTTTATGGCCCCTGCACTGACTGTCCCTGAAGCACCTTGCACCACCTGCATCCCGCTTACTGCTGCGCCTGGACTGGTTACTATCCATAATAATGCCTACAGCAGAGCCTCTATGCCCTGGTGGCCGCCCCTGACTGGCCCACTTACTCTCCACACCAGGGTTGCCACTGTGATCGCCGCATCCTCTCCTCTTGGCCTCCCCCAGGTGAGCCTCCCCCCCCCCCCGTTACATTCCCCCCAGCTCCCCCCACCCCAACCCCTACTATTTCCACTATCTACTGCTCCTTGTGACCCATACACACACTTTCCCCTGCCCCCACCCCCCTCCTCTCCGCCCCATTATATAGCAAAGCAGCAGGCTCATACTCATCCTCCAATGCGCCTCACTAGGTGTAGCTGCAGAACTCACATCCCTCTCTTCTCTGGTCACTGTGTCCCTGGCTGGTGTTCCGTCCAGTGAACTTAGGTGAGCCTGCAGGCGTCCCACTCCATGGATCGTGGCCAGGGCCCTGACCTGGTTCATGAGGTCACGCAGCCCTAAGTGCTCATCTGCCTGCCCATCACTTCCACACAGCAAGGACGGGGTGCTGGTTGTCTGTCTCACTGCTGCCTGTCTTAACCCAGCTACTGGCTCTGTGCACTGCTGAGTGCTACGGCTTCCTGCCTGGGCCTTGCTAGCACTGGGTTTCTGTGTGTTGTTCTTGCCAGTGCCAGGTTTCCATGGGTTGTTCTTAACCCTATTCTTTTTTCCACCCGCAGCCGTCCATGCTTTCTCTCCATTCTTCTTTGCTTTTTTCCCTACTGGTCTGTCGTCTCTGCCCTTGGAACACTGCTGCTTTGCCATGTTATTCCTCTGTGGTCCAACCCCCGCGTTGTCGAGGTCTGCGCCGCTGGCTAGGGATGATCCTCTCACCCCGAAGAGTCCCGTTTCAGTTTGCTGAGTTCTGTTCCAGGTCTATTGTCCTTACTATCTGCTGCCATTAGATGGCACGCAAGGACTAAAGTCTGCTGGGGAGAGGTTCCCAGATTACTACAGTCCCTTTCAAGTGTCAACCAGGTGGTGCCTTTGTGCCTTCACTGCTGCTTGTGCTCACCTCTCTCCCCCATCAGGTCTCCACTCTCCACATGACTGCTCTATGGCATTCCCTCACTCATCATCCTTGTGCCGGCCAGTAGCAATCTCATCGGATGTGGGAATGCTTGCCGCTCCACCCCTTTTCCGCAGCCATGTAGGTGTCCCGGTAGGCCGGCCGCCACTATTCAGGATGCAGCCTGCTACTGCTCCAGCATGCTGCCACTGCTACAGTTTGCCTCCACCACTGCCTCTCTGCCGCCGCCACTGCCTCTCTGTTACTGCTGCCTATTGCCGCCTAAGGTGAATCCCGCGCTTCCTGCTCTGCCGCACTCTGCTCTCCAGCCATGATGCCTAGCAAAAAAGGAAGGGGTTGCCCCTATCCCCTTCTTTTATCACCGACCCATCTCTCCTCCCCCTGCCTCCTTCTTCCTTTGGCCCTTCCCCCTCTGGCCACCCCGTTATGGGGCCTGCTCCCAATGGGCGCCAGCCTGCCAATGTGGTCTAAGAGTTGCAAAAAACAAAATAAAACAGTCTCTTGTAAGTTTAGATAGGTAAGAAAGATTGGAGACTGGGCAGCAATTTTGAGGGATCAAGTAGATCAGAAAAGGATTTCTTGAGACTAGAGTGGATGATAGTACCTTCTAGAAGGAAGGCATTAAACCAGATGTAAAACTGTCATTAATTGTGGTTACTAGAATCCTTAAATACTAAACCCCCCTGAAATCAATATAATAACCAAAAACAAAAAATTCCAGGAAAAAACAAAAAACCCCTAAAGCAAAACCCTGGTACAAAATACTTTTTTTGTCGGAATATGGCAACAAAGTACCGGGAATTCAGTCCAGGTACCACTGTGGCAATTCCTTTTATTAAAGATGTGGATAAAAAAAATTTTAAAATCCAAAAGACTTAGCTCATATTCGTGCTGCTCCCCGCACTGCCAAATTTCGCCAGCCAAAACTCGATTGCGACGTGGCTCCACGTTTCGGGTGTAATATCAAATATAAAGAACTTAAACACCCTGCTTCAGGCCCATCCTCACTGGCAAACTTTTCAAGTTTTGAACTTTTGCCAGTGAGGATGGGCCTGAAGCAGGGTGTTTAAGTTCTTTATATTTGATATTACACCCGAAACGTGGAGCCACGTCGCAATCGAGTTTTGGCTGGCGAAATTTGGCAGTGCGGGGAGCAGCACGAATATGAGCTAAGTCTTTTGGATTTTGAAAAAATTTTTATCCACATCTTTAATAAAAGGAATTGCCACAGTGGTACCTGGACTGAATTCCCGGTACTTTGTTGCCATATTCCGACAAAAAAAGTATTTTGTACCAGGGTTTTGCTTTAGGGGGTTTTTGTTTTTTCCTGGAATTAATTGTGGTCAGCATGATAGGAAGCAATCCAAGAGAGTGTTCAGAGATCTGGAAAGATGTTATTGGGTCAGGAGAGAAAGGAACTTTGCGAGAGGAGGCAATGAACTTAAGAGGGGAAATGCATGTGGCCAAAGTGAAGGAGAACCAAGTATGGAGAGGAAGGGAAGGAAAAATGGGCTCTGAAGGTGTCCATGGGACAGGGATGGAAAACTGTTGCAGGTATCCTGGATCTTATTGTGGAAGTAAGAAACCAGGAAATCTGGAGAAGGTCCAGCCCAGGGAGACGGAATGGTGTCAGATTTAAGAAAAGAAAAGTTGAGACACAATGGTCAAAAGTTTCTTTGGACAGTTTGAAGATTTGATGATTAAATTAGAGTAATGGGGTTTTTTTCGGCTAAAGTAGTTTTTGTGTGGTAACAAAGAGAGTATTCCTTAAAAAGAGATTCTGTGTAGTTTTGTATTTCTGCCGTCACTTTTCAGACTTACGTGTCTGCCACTTAACAAGATAGAGGCCATGGAGGAACCATGGGTGGCAATGTATTGGTTAAGGGACACAATGACTTCAAAGTGGTGATTGAGGACAGGGCAGTGACTAAGCTATTATTCCAAGAGGCCACTTATTCAGTCAGGCTGAGAGGTGCAAAGTCTGAGGGGAAAAGAATATCTGCTGAGGGGAATAGAGAGAGGGTATTGTGGGACTGATCCAGCTGGAGGGGGGATAGGGTGGGCAGAAGGACAGGAATCAGAGATAATGGATAGATAATGGATAGGGTGGGCAGAAGGGAAGGAATAGAGATAATGGATAGATAGACAGACCATCTTCTCATCTCTTTCAAAGGCAAAGTTAGGTTGGAAAAACTGGTAGGGTATATAATGGAGGCATGTTTGGTAAGGACAAGATCAAGAATATGGCCAGTTATGTGAGTGGAGAAAGGTACATGTTTCTGGAGATTTAAATTGGCCAGAAATAAAGTAAAAGAATCAATGTGGATGTTAAAATCACCTAGTATAAACAAGTCAGAGGAAGAAACAAGAAGCTCAAATAAGGAGGGATAAATACTGTACGTGTTGAGAGAAAAATATTTTCTCCTCTTTGTTTTAAATTTGCTACTTGGTAACTTCATGGTGTGTCCCCTAGTCTTTGTACTTTTTGAAAAACAATTTATGTTTACCCATTCTACTCCATTCAGGATTTTATAGACTTTTATCGTATTTCCTCTCAGCTGTCTCTTCTCCAAGCTGAAGAGCCCGTACCACTTTAGACTTTCCTCATAGACTTTATCATTTTGGTCACGCTTCGCTGTACCTTTTCTAATTCTGCTGATATGCAGCAACCAGAATTTCACACAATACTCAGCAAGTGGTCACACCATAGAGCGATACAGAGGCATAACATATTCCTTGCATAATCTCTATTCCTTTCCTAATTATTCCTAACATTCTGTTTGCTTCTTTAAGCACTGCCACACACTGGACGGAAGATTTCAACATGCTGTCCATGATGACACCTAGATCCTTTTCCAGAATAGTGACTCCTAATGCGGAACCCTCAGGGCCGGCCTGAGGGTTCCTGCTGTCCTAGGCAGAAGTCCCTGCCGTTCTGTGCCCCCCCAGCCATGCCACCTCCCTCCCCACCCTTCCCATGCTAAGCTGCACTACTGCTGATTCTGGTAGTGGGGTCGAGGGGGGATGTGGCTCGGCTCTGCGGCAGGCCATGTGCTTTGGCACACATGGCCTGCTGCTTCTGAGCCCCCCCCCCTCCAACATAACTTTGGGGGTTCAGAAGCAGTAGGCAATGTGTGCTGACGCACATGGCCTGCCACCGAGCCTAGCCACCCCCCACCACCAGAATTTGTGACTGCGGGGGGGCGTCTCAGCACGGGGGGGGGAAGGGCAGCATGGCTCAGTATGCAGGGGGTAGCGGCAGGCCATGTGTGCTGAAGCGCATGGCCTGCTGCCCATAGAGGTCTGCCACTGACAGAGATCACCACCCTGGTGGATGGGGTCAGCTCTGGGAATCCTGCATCATGTAGTTGCAATTTGGGTTATTCCTTCCCTATGTGCATCACTTTGTACTTGTCTACATTAAATTTCATCTGTTATCTGAATGCCCAGTCTCGAAAAGTCCTCCTGCAATTTCTCATAATCTGCATGAGATTTAACAACTCTGAATAATTTGGCGTTATCTGCATATTTAATGGCCTGGCTCATTGTTCCCATTTCCAGACCATTTCTAGATATGTTAAAGCACACCAATCCTTGTACAGATCCTTGGGGTGCTCCACTATTCACCTTGAAACATTTTTAATAAACTGAACAATATTTTTTTCATTGATAAAATAAAAATCAGAATAAAAACTACATTACAGTCTAAATGGATACCTGAGGCAACACAAAATAAACGACTTGCCAAGTTCACAAGGAGTTTCAGTGGAAGAAGTGGGATTTAATTCACGGTTTCCCCTAATTCTCTGTCCATTGCTCCAACTACTCGGCTGCTCCCTGTTTTCACCAGTGTTACAACTTTAGAATTTAGGAAGTATTTTGATTCACTAAAAATTGAATAGTTGCCTTTTAAAGGATGAAGAGAGACAAGCTCATTAACCTTGCTTCAATCACATGGATTCGGTATGTATAATGGGTGATGGTGCCGTTTAAATTAATGATTGTCATGTCACTGTATTTCAGGAACAGCTGTGGTAACGATGACCAAGGCTGCACTGTGGACAGACAGTCGATACTGGACTGAGGCAGAGCGGCAGATGGACTGTAACTGGGAGCTGCAGAGGACACGTCAGTATATCCTGCCAAGACAAGCCATTAGCCAACCACTTCTATTGATTTTTTTCAGTGCCATGGAAAGCTAACATGCAGACTTTGCAGACTCCCTCACTCAATGTGGGCATTAAACAGCCCACTCAGAGGAGCTGATTTAAATATGAGCCAAGTAGTGAGTCTGTTGCAGATCACATGAACCAAGCCACAGCTGTTGCTGTTTTGCTAAAGCAGCTCTAATGTCATTGGATTCCCATTTTGACCCATATCACAGTCAGGCAAGGACTACCCATGAAAACATTCAAGATAGCTCCACATATTAACCACATCTGCAATGCAGTTCTTTAGGGAAAAAAAACAAAAAAGGAGAAAGAGCAGGTCTCAGAATTCAAAAGGTGAACAATCAGGCCATAATGAAAATGGCCGAAGTTTCCATATTTTTGATCTGGGAGGGATCAGTGGATTCCTTAATCTCTGTTTATGAGTGGTTAAATAGCTTGGATTCTCATATACAGTTTACCCTTAATCATCATATGGATGAGATAGTGTTCCTAGATATGAGGGTATTTTGGCAGTCAGATGGATGGGGAACATCTGTGTATAAGAAGTGTACTGATAGAAATACTTTCCTGCATTATTCAAGTGCTCATCCTATGCGGATGCTGCAGGGGCTGCCGTTTTCACAGTTTATTCGATATTGTAGGAATTGTTCTGTCTCTGAAGACTTTAAAGTTAAGGCTAGGTTGTTGAAAGCCAATTTTATGGCCAGGGGTTATCCAGATAAGATCGTAGATTGTGCTTATAGGCGAGCTTTGTTTAATGATAGGGCATGGCTTTTATCTCCCCATGGTAAGTTACGGGTAAAAGTTGATGAATATGTTAATTTTATTTCTTGATTTTCCCCCTTAAGCTCTGGTATTCAGCATATACGTTCTAAGCATGCTAATGTTTTGCAAACAGTCCCAGGAATGCAAACTAGACGTCCTCGTTGTGTATGGCAAAGAAATCAGAACCTGAAGGAGATATTGAGTCCTTCATGTTTGCGTCCCCTGATGTCCCCGAGTGAGAAACTGGTAGGTCATGTAAGATGTGGTAATTGCTCTTTATGTATGGTATCTTGGGAGACTGAAAGCTTTTTGTATGGAGGCAACAGTATAGTTTGAGATTTAACACATCTTGTGGGTCTGATTTTGTCGAGTATTGGATATTTTGTCCTTGTGGATTGCTATACATCGGAAAATCATTCGTCCTTTTAGGATACGTTTGGGAGAACATAAGAGTAGGTTACATTGTAAACGTTGGGAGGCTCCAATGGTTGAGCATTGTTTAGAGAAAGGACATGGTTTGAATGATTTATGCTGTTTTTGTATTGAGTGGGTGATGATGGGAAGGGGAGTGCAAACGCGAGAACAATATCTTGTTCTCCGGGAGCAGCAATGGATTTTTTTGTTTCAGGTTGTAATCCCTGATGGGTTAAATTCACAAATTGATTGGGGAGATTGCTGTTAGAGTTGGATAAATATAATTAATTACCCTTGTAGTGGATCTGTTGACATTTAATGAGGGTGGAGTTACTATATATTTATTTATTTATTTTATTTATTTATTACAGTCTCTTATATACCGCGCTATTCGGCATCAGTGCGGTTTACAAACAACAACATACACATCTCAATAACTGATTTGTGTTTACATTGAACAAGGTGCAAAAACTTGGATAACAAGGGGTAAACTATGTACATCTATGCAAAACATATATGGGTTTATGCGCCTGTGTGGCGTTGTTTTGAGGGGTTACATGAGTGATCATGGTTGTAGCTTGAGATGTTATAGATAGTGAAGTTTTGGTAAGTCTTGTTTAAATGATGGCATAATGATTGTTGTTTTGTGGGGTTGGTTCTATGAAGCTATAGTGCTTTTGTAAGGAGTTTTTTTGTTTGTTTTTTATTGTCAGTGGTCAGTATGATTCATATCCCCCTGAGGCAGCTGGAAGTGAAACGCTGATGGGATGTCTGAGTGGGCGTTGGGGTTAGTCCATCTTGAATGGTTTTGGTGGAGAGCGGTACTTCATGAGTTATGGATTAGAAGAAGAGGATTTACTGAGTTCTAATTAAGTTAAATTCATTGTGATTTTTTACCGATCATTTCACTGATGGTTATTAAAAGGAGTTTATGGGCAGGTCGTTGATGTATTATTTGGGATGATAACTATGGCCTTTTTCATTATGGCCTGATTGTTCACCTTTTGAATTCTGAGACCTGCTCTTTCTTCTTTTTTGTTTTTTCCTAAAGAACTGCACTACAGATGTGGTTAATGTGTGGAGCTATCTTGAATGTTTTGATGAAGTATCACTATTATCTCTGAAAGTGACCGTAGTATTATAGAAGGATGACCCATGAGCTAGATAGTCAACCTGGAGATAAGTGAAATGTAATGCTCCCATAAATTATAAGTGAGGTGGGAGAGCTTCCAAGATCTCAAAGAAGCTCCTGCTGTACCATTATTCAAAGAACAGGGCAAATCTTAATCAAAACCAGAGCCAGTCAGATCCAAGTCAGCCTCAGAAATTTGGATTCTCATTTTAGAGCCTCCAGTTTACCAGTTTGTTGAAATGAAAGAATTTACACCAGTATGTGGTACATTTGCTCATGACTAATAGGAAGGTCATTTCAAATGGGCATAGAATTGTTTAGAAAATAATCATTTAACAATCTGATTTAAGAAGCCCCATTGAACCACTGGGTGACACCTGTCTTCAGACCCTGTGCTGTGCATTAATGTATCACCCCAGCAAAAAGTGGAGTGATATAACGCACAGAGTTGCTGTTGCTCTGCAACCATACAACTGAGACATGGCAGAAGGGTGAAATCCATTAACATTTGACCACTATAGGAGCCGTATAATCCCTGGAGCTCAATCATTGATCAGGCCTTGGACTGATATCTGGATAGATAGAAAGAAATTTGGAGATGTGTGTTTAATGCTTTGTATTAAAAACTGTTTTACAATTTTTTTGTTCTTACAGCTTGGATCGGTTCCATAGTCGAATGGCTTCTCACTGAAATTCCAGCTGGAGAGAGAATTGGTCTTGATCCTTTTCTTTTCTCTATCAGTAAGTTACCTCCTCTCCGGCCTGGGCTTCAGCTAGTGGCAATCAGGGGGGAAACCTACTCTTGCTATAAAGTACAAAGCCAGAGAAGATCAATACACTCTATTGACTGAATGAATCTGCATCATGACTTAATTCCTTGTGATTCTGTATAAGGAGCTGTGTCTGTTGTGAAGGCCTGTCATGGAGACCATTACTTCTAAATGTTGCAGCAGGGATCTCTTTCATATAGTATATTCCACACTAGATAAACACTTATTATGCATTTAGATGACAATAAAGGTCCTTGGGTGCAAGATAGTTGTACTGCAATTCTGATACTGGCCATGGTTTGCAAAGCGTAACATAAAGAAGACCTTAAGACACCGTCAATCTGGAGAAAAGCACTGTGTGCCAATCTAACATCCAGTGCCTGTCAACAAGCCTACTGTATAAGACATATGTGATCTCAAAGGAGTCTTCTGCTCACTTCATTTGGGAACCATGGACATGGCAAAGAAGGTCAAGAACTAGTAGAGGAGTGGAGGAAGGGCCTGGTGATTAGAAAACCAAGCTGAGAAACAGAGTCTCACTTCTCCCACTGTAACTCTTTGTGGCCTTGCTCAGGTCACTTCATTTTCCATCTTGAATACAAACTTAGGGCTAGATTTGCTATCCTGGGTTAATGCATTATCTTGCTTTCATTTGCATTTAACATGCACTAATACAAATGATGTGATGAAAATGGGAATTGTGCTGAATAATGCATGCTAAATGGCATTAAGGTATAATAATGCATGTTTGTAAATCCAGCCCTTAGATCAGTGCTTTTCAAACTTTTATCCCATGTGACAACCATACTGAAAAGTCATGTGGGACAATGTGATGAGGAGGAATTAACAGGTTTTCTTTCACTTGTACATTTCATAGATAACTGGAATAGTTACTCAGAACCTATAAAAAGCTCTGGTAGGATACTATCCTCCATAACAACAAACCTTGTGGACATGGTATGGAGTACAAGGCCTTCTCCTCCTAACAATGAAATCTATCAACTCAAAGAGGAATTCACAGGTAGTTCATCCCTCTGTTAATGCCACCCACAAAAAACATCAGTCTGTAATGGTATAAAAACTGTAGGAAAGAGAAAGCTCATTATATCTTCTCTTCTTGGGTTTTAGGGAGCCCGTGGCAAGAGAAAGTGTCCAGTATTCGGAACCAGATGATCCAGCATTCTCAGAGCCCCACAGCCGTGCTGCTGTCAGCATTAGATGAATCTGCATGTGAGAGGCTAACAATTCATTGTACATTGCAACCTTCTGAAGTCAGAAAAGTATAGAAGTCAGACTTCCTGCACATTTCTTACCCGACAGAACCTCAGAAAACATCTCCTTTCCCTCTCATCACCCTAGAATGCTCTCACTTTTTAAATTGCTCCATATCAATGGATAACTCATAAACCAAGTCACTGCTTCCCCAACCTGAATTCCATAAGACTTTATATTACTCTAGACCAGGAGTGGGCAAACTACGGCCCGGCGGACCTTTTAATCCGGCCCCTCCCAACATTCATAAGCCTGTATGGACGGCATGGTAGTGGCTGGGCCGGCCAGCAGCTAGTGGGGGGGCAGGGCCGTGGGCGGAGTAATTTCTGTTTTAACTCCTATTTTTATTTATAGATCTTTATTGCAGAATCCCAAAATTTATATTAATTCACACATACACACCGTCCATCTACTCTTGGTCCGGCCCCCGGGTCCAATATATGAACCCATTGCGGCCCTCGAGTCAAAACGTTTGCCCACCCCTGCTCTAGACCCAGGTCCGAGTTTAGGCATAGGCAACACAGGCACCAAATATCCAAGCCAAAGAGGAGCCTATTTCCACCTACTTTTAGGTCCACGTGGATGTGCTGCTTCAAAGGGGTGCCACTGTGGCCTTCCTCTGCACCTCTTCTGGTTCTCTGATTTTTGGGATCTCTTACAAACCTCTCCCTCCTTTCCCACTCTTTGAGATCCATTGTATAGTCTTACCTATGGACATCAAACTATCAAATTTGAGCCTGCACCTTGTCCCATCAGATTGTCTCAAAACAGTTTCTAGACATAAGCTTGGCAAGACTGCTGATTTATAATCAGATATAGACCTACAAACAGAACTCATTCTTAATATTATGTTTTTAGAATAGACTGTAAAAAGATGGGGGAATACAGTATACAATTATTGGAAGAAAGAGCCAGCAAGATGGAATAGCTGACAGAATTGTAGATGGAATAATTCTCTTTGTAACTTTCTGCCAATGCTTCCCACAGGGCTCTTTAATCTGCGAAGCAAGGACATCCCATATAACCCCTTCTTTTATTCCTATACATTGCTGAGCCATGACTTCATCAGGTACAGTATATCTCAGATTACAAAACTTTGTTCACTAAAAATCAAAACAAGGACAGTACTGTGAATTATCAGAAATTCAGAGAAGGTGGAAATTCATCCCCAGGGTAGCCCAGGAGAAGGTTAGTGAGTCCTTTGTGTGTTCTGGCAATACATTGTAAAAAGAGTTGACCAAAGAGGTGACTGTCACATTATTAAATAAAAATCAAATGTAAATAGTGATTCAATGAATGTATCCTGATAAGACCAGTTTTAAAAGATTATAGTGTACTGACGATCCTTGGTATACAAAGAAATGCACTGTAACAGTGGTTCCTAAACCTTTCCTCAGAGACCCTCAACTATTTTGAGTTTTCAGGATATTAACACTAAACATGCAGAAGATATATTTGCCTACATCAACCCATATTGTAAATAGTGAAAACCAACTGATTTTTTTACCTGGAGGGTGGGGACTGGTGCACCTCAGCATCCCCAATAAAGCAGCTAGCAAGCAGCAGTCCTCCATAGTAATAGTTCAGGCCCTAAACCTGGACAAGCACTAGCTGTTATGGGAAGAGAAGCAGTCCGAGCCGTAGAGTCGGGCAGTGCCTTGGGAGCCCTGGCAGGCTGGCCGGGACCACAGCAGGAAGGAGACCAGGAGCCTGAAGAGAGCGGCATGGGCAACTGAAGGCAGCTTAGCGAGAAAACCATATAAAGTGAAGCAGTGTGTACATTCAGAGAACGTATACTCTGTGTGAAGGTTTAGAAAGGTTTTCTGTTCATTTTGCAATTAATGCTAAGTGTGTTGAGGGTCAAGAGGGCATTTTAGCCCACAGCATGGAAAAGGAGCCTTTCATCTGCTTTTCTTTTTTTACAATTTAATATTTATTGATTTTTTTATCATATTTATTTGTTATTTATTTATTTTATTTGTGTGTTTTCTATACTGCTATTTCAGCTACCAGTGACATGGAGAAGGCCCGAGACAACCAGCCCATCCTGGTTAGCACTAGGGCCACAATATCAAATCTACCTCTTGTACATTTATTGTGGATATTCTGAAAACCCAATTGGTTTGGGAACCATTCCTACAAGGACTTGGTCTTCACTCCCAGACCCCAAGGGCTGCCAATAGCTCAGGTTTTCAGGATATCCCTAATGCATATGCATGAGAGAGATTTGCATTCCTACTATATCCATTGTATGCAAATCTTTCTCATATATATATATATATTTTAGAAATATCCTGAAAACTTGGCCTGCTTTTGTCCTTTAGGAAAACATTTCAGACTTGGTTCTTCTGTCAAAATCTGAGTGAAATGAACATGGCGGAGCAGTAGTAGCAGCATTTTTAAGGAAGAGTGGTCCCTTATAGAGGAACGTATCTATCTTAGGAGTTGTTTGTTTTTATTATAAATTGGTTTTATGATTTATTTTGTATTTTATGATGTTGGATGTTTAATTATTAATTTTTTTCCTTTAAGCTGTTTTGATATTTTGGTGATATCATAATATAATATTATTGTTACTTTTGTTGTGCTGGTAAACCACTTTAATACTTCAGTGCAAAGTGATATATCAAAAATCAATCAAAACCAAGGCATGAAAAATATCAAGAAAGCACCCCCCTTCCCTAGGGATAAAAAAACACATGTACTTCTAGCTCTGGGAAAAAGAAGGTTGGCAAGAGTAGGGCTAGGCTGAGGGAGGCAGTAACTGTACAATGCATTCATAGGCAGTGGAATAGCATGGGCCACTAGGACATGGCTGAACCAACATTTTTCCCCACATGGCATCAGTAGTTACTACTACTACTACTACTACTAAGCATTTATAAAGCGCTACCAGGTGCATGCAGCGCTGTACAATGAAAACACAAAAAAGACAGTCCCTGCTCAAAGAGCTTACAATCTAAAAAGACAAAGCAAGAAAAGGAGTAAAAAAAAGATAAGAACAAGGGCAAAGAGACAAGAGCAGGAGAGAAAGGGCAAAGGAAAGAGGTAAGAACAAGTGTAAGAGGAAGAAAGAAAGATGAAATAAAAGAAGGGAAGGAAGGAGAACAGCAAAATCAAGAGCCAAAGGCAGAGGCGAAAAGATGAGATTTTAACTTGAGTTTGAAGAGGGGCAAAGAAGATGCCTGACGTATAAACAAAGGAAGTTTATTCCAAGCGTAGGGAGCAGCAAGGTGAAAAGAGCGGAATCTGGAGTTGGCAATAGAGGAGAAGGGCATAGCAAGAAGCAACTGGGAAGAAGAATGGAGTACACGAGGGGGGAAATAGGGAGAAATGAGAGAAGAAAGGTACTGAGGAGCCACAGAGTGAATGCACTTATAGGTCAGAAGGAGAAGCTTAAAGTGAATACGGAAACGGATAGGGAGCCAGTGAAGAGATCTGAGGAGAGGAGTGATGTGGGCAAAACGAGGCTGATGGAAAATCAAACAGGCAGCGGAGTGTTGAAGAGGGAAGAAATGAGACTGAGGGAGACCAGCAAGAAGGAGGTTACAATAATCAAGGCGGGAGGTGATTAGGGAATGGATGAGGGTTTTAGTAGTGAGCTCAGAGAGAAAGGGGCGGATTTTGCCATGTTGAAAAGAAAGAAGCGACAGGTCTTAGCAATGAGTTGGATATGAGAGGAGAAAGAGAGCAAAGAGTCAAAAATAATGCCTAAATTGCGAGCAGATGAAACAGATTGGAGAACAGAGCCATCAACAGAGACTGAAAAAGAAGAAGGAGAAAGGGAAATTTTAGGAGAAAAAACGAGAAGTTCAGTCTTGGCCATGTTCAATTTCAGGCGACGATGGAACATCCAGGCAGCAATGGCAGAGAGACAGCAAGAGATCCGGGACTGGAAAGCAGAAGAAAGATCAGGAGTAGAGAGATAGATTTGGGAGTCATCAGCATAGAGATGGTACTGAAAACCATGAGAGGAAATAAGCGCACCAAGGGATTGGGTATAGAGAGAAAAAAGAAGGGGACCCAAGACAGAACCCTGGGGGACACCAACCGAGAGCAGGGTAATAGAGGAGGAGGAGCCACCAGAACATACACTAAAGGAGCGATGGGAGAGATATGAGGAGAACCAGGAGAGAACAGAGACCCTAAAGCCAAGCGAGGACAAAGTGTCAAGGAGAAGATCATGGTCAACAGTGTCAAAGGCAGCAGAAAGGTCAAGGAAGATAAGGACAGAGTAAAGGCCTTTAGATTTTGCCAGGAACAAGTCACTGGAGACTTTGACAAGAGCAGTTTCAGTAGAGTGCAAAGGACGAAAACCGGATTGTAAGGGATCGAGAAGAGCATGGGAAGAGAGGAGGTCAAGACAACGGCGGTAAACTACACGTTCGAGCAGTTTAGAAATGAAAGGAAGGAGAGAGATGGGGCGATAATTAGAAGGACAAGAGGGATCAAGTGAGGGTTTCTTAAGGAGAGGCGTGACCACAGCATGTTTAAAGTCAGCTGGGACAGTAGCAGTGGAGAGCGAAAGGTTGAGAATATGAGAAATGGAGGGGACAACGGTAGAGGAAATAGAGGAGAGGAGATGGGAGGAGGTAGGATCAGAGGAGCAAGTGGTGAGCTTTGAGGAGGAGAGAAGAAGAGCAGTTTCATCAATAGAAATCGTGGGGAAGGAAGAGAGGGTAGGATGAGAAGTGGGGAGAGAATGAAAGCAGGAAATGGAAATCGGGGATTTAGAGGGAAACTGGAGAGTGATCTCATGGATTTTATCATGGAAGTAATTAGCCAGAGCCTAGGCAGAAAGGGAAGGAGGGATCAGAGGCGGAGGCACTTTGAGAAGAGAATTGAGAGCAATGAAGAGACGGCGAGGATCAGAGGCATGAGAATTAGTCAGGCGAACAAAGTAATCTTGTTTGGCAAGAGCTAAAGCAGATTTGAAAGAGCAGAGCGTGAATTTGAAATGAAGGAAATCTTCAGGGCAGCGGGATTAGAGCCAGGTACGCTCAGCAGAGCGGGTACAGGAGCAAATATAGCGAATAGTGGGAGAGAGCCAGGGCTGAGGTAAGGAACGCCTTACAGGACGAGGGATGAGAGGAGCGAAAACATCCAGAGCTGAGAAGAGCGCAGCAATCTACTCTTGCCATCTTACTGGGCAGACTAGATGGACCATACTGGTCTTTATCTGCCGTCATTTATTATATTACAGGACATCACTGCCATATCAACAGACTTGGAGGACAAAACAGAGGAGAGAGAAGGAGAAATGGTAGAGGAGAGAACCAGGGGATCAATGGCAAGAAGGTTCCTAAAAAGTTAGGGAACTTAGGAGTACGAAGTCAGAAGCTGGTTTCTTACCCTCTTCCTCCACCCCCCCCCCACCCCCCCCCCCAATTAAAAAAGAAAATAATGCTCAAGAGTGCATTATTTTCTATGGAAAAGGTACTATGGATGAAGCAGGTGCCAACCTTGGCTGACACTTCCTCCCAAGCAGTTTTCAAAGAGAAAGTCTTTCCTTGGGAGAATTAGTGCATGTCCACTTGCAGAGTTTTGAACGTTTCCTGAAGACAGTTACTATCTCATGATTCATTTGATCCCCAACAGAAATGCACGCGTGAAGCACTCACTGTGCTTGTAAAGCATACCGTTTGCATGTTGCGTGGATGTAAGACACACACATTCCCATAGATGAAAATTATTGTGCTTTTCCTGGGGTGATAGGTTAACTTGAGGTGAATCTAAAATCATACATTGCTAACATTTTGGCAAAATTGATGTTTAGGCAAATGAAGTTCAGAGACATCTGCGCTGCACTGACTAACTACTAAAAACATCAGAGGGCAACTAAAACATATCATATCTCCCAAGGTTGTTTGTAAATGTGAGCAGAATCACTCCAGAGGTTCAAAAGTACCTGAACACAAACTGCACAGAGTCTCTATGTGTTCAGCTTATAGACTACAACCAAGTCCAGGAGAATGTGAGGAACTACACTGAAGGCAATGTTAAAATCTGGATTGGCACGGAATACACCACTTATGGGCTCTATGAAGTGATCCCAAAGGTAAAAGCAAGCCCACTCAAATTACCATGCATGTAAACTGGCTGCAGAGTTGTTGGAACACTGCTTATTTCCACATAATTCTATGTGATTGCCGTTGACCTTTTTCTGCACACAAAATAATCATTTTGTTCATACTGTGTATAGTATACAATCAGCCTGGCACATACACATCAGCTGTATGAAAGCAAAGGCCCGTGCAGTTCATTTAACTGCAGGTATAATCTGTCCAGTTAAATTAGTGAATTTTTATGACAATTTGATATTTTGCCATTTTAACATAGCCTGAGTCAGTACAAGAGAATTAAATGCCGTAAGCAAACTTTCGGCCTTGCACTACACTCAATTAACTGTTATACCTCTAGACCCCCCACTTCCTCCTAGAGATTCTAGTAATTATAATTAAGCTCAATAATCATGATCAGTCCAACACCATCCCTCCAGGAACAATCTTGCAAAAATTCACATTTACATATTGTGGGTCTAATATTCATGAGATGGCCGCCACAGAAAGATATACAGATAAATTATCGGGGCATCCTTATGAAGATATTCAGCCAGCCTGATTGCATAATTTGGACTGCTGAATATGCAGGTCCTAATCTTAAATGAATAAATTATCTGTTTAAAGTTAGGAATGACATTTATACCATTCACTTATATAAACAGAGTAATTCAGACAGTGGCTTGTTATCACCACTATCCGTGTAATTTTTGGCACTACCTTGGATCACCTCTAACTTCTACTCAACTCATACAGATAAATTTGGGGCCTAGATCAATTTATATGGGTAAAATGTATCCATTTGGCAGCAAATTTTAAAAAGCAAAGCACTTAACGTGCTTGACACCTAATGCTGATCACACAAGTACTTTTGAATGTTGACCCAAGTACTTTTTAAACATTAAACTTAATGAGTGCAATTTCCAAAAGCCACTTCTCTGGGGATTGGAAACTTTCCTACCCTCCCTCCAGGTAAATGTACGTACACACCGAGGGCTCTTTGAGTTTGTGTGAGTGTCTTTGGCTTTGACTTCAGCTGCTCTTTGCTGACCCCGAGAAGCTGCTGCACTAGGTGACTCCCTGATTTGCCTATTGGTTAAGCTGTTCCTATACTGTCATGTAAGAGCTTCTGCCTATGTTGGACCTCAAATGGATTTATCACTGGATTACCAAGACCAGTCTCTTACATGTGAGATCATCAAGTGTTGTGGGCACATGAGACCTCTTGCTCTTGATGGCAGTATTAGTAATACCATTGTAGCCCGTCCTAAATCTGAAATACTGATGACCGTACATATTTAGAAATCATGAATAATTTTAAAGTGTGTGTGTATGCTCTTATTGACTCTATTGCATTCTGCTTCTTTTTGCACTTGCAGGAGAAACTGTTGGCTGATAATTACTCTCCAGTGATGAAGGCAAAAGCAGTAAAAAACCAAAAAGAACAAGAGCTAATGAGGAAATCTCATGTGAGTCTCTCCAAAAAAGAATCCATTGGCTGCTCTCCTGCCTCTGTAGTGCTCTACCTGTTCCCTCTTCCCTCACTGCATTATGTCACCCTGCCATTGGTCCACTTTCCAACTTCTGCAGCATTCCATAACTTTACTGTTTCAATCCTCCTCCTACCCTTTCACTGTACCTCTCTAGCACTCTACATTTGCACTATTCTCCATCTTTACTCTCCCACCAACCCACTCTTATTTGGCAACTTCAACCCCTAATGGTAATGCAGCAAGACTACCACTAGGGGGCAGAGGTGTGATATTGATCCCAGGTGCTAATGGGGCAGGAGGATCCAGAGATCGTTTCTACCCCACACTTAACATTAGGGAGCCCCCTAGTAAAAGCCAGGGGATTTCAGGTTGGGTGAAGGGTACTATGGTTGAAGAAGATAACAGTGTTTACCCAGACCTTGTTGCTCATTGTGACGGGGGCCCCATAACAGTTCAAGCTTCAGGGCCCCAAAAATGTAGGTCCGCCACTGTTTGTGGCTAATGTCAGAGGTGGAAACAGGGGAATGGGGTTGCTGGGGCATCAGGGGATAGGAGGTAACTTCATCCTGCCACCAGCCCTTTGCCAGATAGTGGGCCTGACATAAGATCTGCTATCTGCATTACTGCAGTTAGGAACCCACAATGTTCCTTGCTGCAGCAACGCATAACTTGTGAGATAGGAACTCTCCATTCTCAGCATCTTCATTTCTGGATTTGTGAACAGATGACATATAGTAGTCAATATGCGGATGATTTTGGCTTCCATGTATTATAATATCAAGAATCAAATACCATCTCTGCTCATATGTTTTGATGCGGAGAAAGCATTTGACCATGTCAACTGTGATTATATGTGCATGGTCTTAGATGCTATGGGGTTACTGGAATGTTTTTAGATGTTATTAGACTGCTATATTTGGATCCAAGAGAAGCTGTTTTAGTTAATGATACTCTTACAGAGGACTTCCTGCAGAGACCGGGGGATGTGGCAGGGGTGCCCGCTTTCTCCGCTGCTTTATGTTCTTACATTGGAGCCCTTGCTGGAGAGGATTAGGACACATCCCCAATTGGTAGGGGTTCAGAATGGGGGGAAGAGTTCCGAATAGCGGTTTTTGCTGATGATATGCGGTCCATTTGCCACAACCACAGAGCTCCATGGGCCTGCTACTTCTGGAGTTTGAGGACTTTGGTAAAATTTCTGGACTTTCAGATAATCTGAGACACTGCCCATGCAAGCAGGGATTTGGGAGAGATGGGTGGGTGAGTTTCCATTGACATGGGCTGATGGAGCCTTCAAATATCTTAGGATTCACTTACTAAATGATCTATCTACGTTGTCCAAGAGGAATAATCCACCTTTATTGTGGATATGGACAGAAAGTTACAGAGATTGAATGATCTTCCATTGTCGTTGAGGGAGTGTATGGCACTCTATAAGATGGTTCTCTTCCCGAAATGGCTTTATATACTGCAGGTTCTCCCTGCTTTCTGGATTCTGCCTGCTTTCACTTGCTTGCATACAGCACTTGCCCCGCCCCTCCCCCTGCTGGGGCTTTTCTCAGAAGCTATTCTTTGTGAGCACATAGGCTGCTGATCCATTTGCTGGTGGATCCTGCTTGGGTAAACCCCCTCATTGCAAGCTTTAGCTAACTTTGTATGCTCTCTTCAGGTATTTTCCTCTGCCTGTTCAGAATCTAGCTTGTTGTTTATGAGATGGTGAATGGAACTCACTCTGATGAAAGAAAGGTGATTAGTGGCATGCCCCAGGGATCAGTCCTGGGACCAGTATTATCCAATGTATTTGTGAGTGATATTGCTGAAGGACTGAATGGAAAAGGCTGCCTTTTGCAGATGACATGAAAATTTGCAAAAGAATGGACTCCCCCCGAGGGAATGGATAACATGAGGAAAGATCTACAAAAGCTGGAAGAATGGTCTAATGCTTGGCAGTTAAGATTTAATGTAAAGAAGTGCAATGTCATGCACTTGGGATGCAAAAGTCCAAGGAAATTGTACGCGATAGGGGGAGAGAGGTTGGCGTGCACAGACCAGGAGAAGGACCTCGGAGTGATTGTTTCTGAGGATTTCAAGGTGGAAAAACAGTGTGACAATACAGTGGTCAAAGGTAAAAGCGAGGTAGAAGGATGCTGGGTTGCATATAGAGAGGAATTACCAGCAGAAAGGAGGAGGTATTAATGCCACTGTAGAAGTCACTGGTGAGGCCTCACTTGGAATTGTGTTCAGTTTTAGAGACATATCTCACAAAAGATATAAAAAGACTGGAAATGGTTCAGAAGAAGGTGACCAAAATGATTTGGTGCCTGCGCCAGAAGACATATAAAAAGACTTGAAGACCTAAATATGTAAAATCTAGAGAGGAGGGACAGGGGAGATATGATACAGACCTTTAAATCCTTAAAGGGTATTAATGAAAAAACAAACTTTTTTCAAAGACAAGGAAGCTGCAAAACTAGATGGCATAACATGAAGCTGCAAGGGGGTAAACTGAAAGGCAGTGCTGTCTTCCTTCTCAACACTGCATTGCCTCTATTCTCTGACTAGTCTATCTGACTGCACATTTAGATGAGCTTTTTTCTCTCCTTCTCCCTATTCCTCTACAAGGCCTCTCTTGTAGGTATTCAAAGTCTTCAGTTGTTTACCTTGCCTGAGTTTTACTAGGGCACTTCCTGTGGACTCTGCCTGCTTTCACTTGCTTGCATTCAGCACTTGCCCCACCCTTCTTGTTCAGCTCGTCCTCTCTATTTTAAGCTGTGTGTCTCTCTCTCCTCTTCCTTCCTGACAACTGGCAAAATCTATAAGTTCATCGTTGATGGAGAAGAAATCAAAATAGTGGACAACTTTAACCTACTTGGATCAACTATCAATAAAAAAAAAACCAACAAGCAGCAACCAAGAAATCCGATGATGCATTGCTCTTGGCAGAATGGCTATGAAGGACCTAGACAAGTTTCTCAAGAGCAGAGATGTCTCTCTCCATACAAAGATTCAACTTGTTCAAGCCATGGTATTTTCAATAACGTCATATAGATACGAAAGTTGGACAGTGAAAAAGATACAGGAAGAGAATTGATGCCTTTGAATTATGGTGCTGGCGGCAAATATTGTATATACCATGGACTGTCCCAAGAACAAACCAATCAGTACTTTAGAAGCTCAGATGACAAGACTTTGACTTTCATAATTTGGACACATCATGCGAAGATAGAGATCATTAGAGAAAGACATCATGCTTGGCAAGGTAGAAGGTCAACGCAAAAGAGGAGGGCCAGCAATGAGATGGATAGATACAATAACAGCAGCTATGGGTGCCACTCTGCAAATAATGAGCCATCTGACTGAAGACCGAACACAGTTTAGGATAACTATCCAGAGGGTCGCCATGAGTCGACACCAACTCGACAGCACTTAACAACAACAACCTCTCTGATTAGCTGTTATTTATCGACCCCCTGACAAGTCCACTTCTACCTTTCTCTCACTTTGACTCATAGCTTTCCTTTTTCTGGATTCATCTTCCCCCTCCCTTTATTCTCGGGGATTTTAACATTCATGTTGATAATCTCTCTGACCCTTATGTTTTCAAGCTCCTTTCCCTTACTCTCATCATTCAACCTCCAGCTTTGCTATACTACCCCTACTCACCAGTAAGGCCACTGCCTGGACCTTGTATTCTCCTCTAATTGCTTACCCTCAAACTTCTGTACCTTACTTCTTCCCTTATCAGACCATCACCTGCTAAGCTTCACTCTTCATCACTCACCACCTCAACCTCACCCTGTCTCCTCCAACCTCTTTAGAAATCTTCATGCTATTGACCCATTGGCTCTCTCCTCCACTGTCTCATCGCCTCTTTCCTCCACTGTGTCATCTGAGTCTCTTGATAGGCAGTAGCACCCTATAACACTGCACTCTCCCCTGCTCTGGATGTTCTTGCTCTGCCCATGCCACATCCTGCAAAGCATACAGTATTGTACCTCAACTATAACTGTCAACTACGTTCCTGTGCCTGCTCAGCTGAGCATGCTTGACTGAAATCCCACACCCTTGCAGACTTTCTACCTTCAAATTCATGCTTGTCTTTTTCCAGTTAGCCATACCACTTGCCAAACAAAACTATTATGTCCAACTGACTAAATGTCTTGCCTATGACCCTCACCGTCTCTTTACAATTCTCAACTCTCTCCTCAATGTGCCTCTACCTCTGACCCCTCTCCCTCTCCTTCTCCTTCCCCCTTCCTCCTCCCCCTCCCCCTCCCCCTTCCCCTCTTCCCCCTCCTTCTCCTTCCCCCTTCCTCCTCCCCCTCCCCTTTCCCCTTCCCCTTCCCTCCCCCTTCCCCTCTTCTCCCTCCTCTATCTCCCTCTCCCCCTTTCCCCCTTTCCCTCCATCCCCATCCCATCCCATCCCCCACCCCCATTCCCCACCCACCACCCCGCACCACAACCCCCCCCCCTTTTTAAATAGATTAGATTATTTACTTTTTAATTAATTATTTATTTATTTATGTATAATTTTATGGTGTGCTGTTAGTGATGGTTTTTATTATTAGAAGGTTTTATTGATTTTATTAGCCACTGTGGCTGATTGTTACTTATTCATTTTGGTTTTTAATCTTAGGGGTATGTTTACTAAACCGTCCTAATGTTACAGGCGCTAGTTGCAGTGATAATGTAAAGAATGCCATTTAAGGAGTGGGCGTTCCAATCCTAAGGTAGCAAGAATCTGTATCGCGCGATAGTGGGCACCGTGGCACGTTAACGCGCATTAACCCTAAGTATATGCCAGCACAGTGTTGGAAGCTATAATGATGTAGCCCACTGGTTACTGCAATGACTTTGGAGGCAGAGGTCATGGGTTCAATCCTGCAGTGGTGTAATCTAAAATGGCTGTCAGAGGCATTTTGTTTTAATTTAAATCAGTGCTGCCAGCAAAAACACCCTCACAGTGCCGTAACCTAAGGTGCCTCATAAGGCGCCCCATAGGTCACATTATAAAGTGCCCTGTCTGCCAAGGCACCCTATAATGTGTCCTATAGGGCGCTGTATAGAGCGCTTTACAGGGCGCCTATGAGGCACCTTAGGCTACAGCACTGTGAGGGTGTTTCTGCTGGCAGCACTGATTTAGATTAAAAGAAAAATGCCTCAGACAGCCTTTTTAGATTACACCACTGCAGGATCAAACCCATGACCTCTGTCTCTACAGTCAGTGAAGCAACCAGTAGGCTACATCTCTATAGCTACTACCACACTGCTGGCTGGCTACAGAAAGACTTCAGGTCACCACACAAACTGTCTGCTGTGGTTACCAGGATAGGGTAAACCCACCTGTACCCATGATGCACTGCACATGCAGATCAGCAGTCTACAGCTGATCACATAATGGGGTATGCACCCCCACAGCACCTAGGCCTGGTAGGGGGAACTGACCGTGTGTGTTACTGGCACAGAGTAGCTATAGACCGTAACATTGTGCGGGTCCTGTGCTCACCCACAGGGTGAGGTGGGATATCCAGCACCAGGTCTGCAGCAGCTGGCTTGGCTGAGATAGGCTATGCTGCAGGTCCCCATCAGTGCCAGTGTGTGATAGGTAGACCTTGCAGACACACCTAGGATACACCTGTGTCCATCTGTATTTTCCAGTCACGTCTAGCCCTTGTGGACTATGATGCACCCAAAATAGTGCATATCCTGTGTGTGTGCCATGGTCACATGTTATAGGTGAAAGGGGGTGTTTGGACCCAAAAGCGGATTATGTAGCACCACCCAACCCGCCCTCTGTGGCTCAGGGTGGGGGAACAGGATCTCCCACCAACAGATCCACATTGTACATCTCTGCAATTGTGTCAGTAGAGGGGACCATCAACCCCAGTCCTGCTGGGGAACAGGCACCCTACAGGGCAATCGATGCAGATCTGTACACATCACATAAGGCAATGGCAGATAGGCAGAACACTGGAGCAGCTCAGCTGCCCCCCACCACTATCTGGCATTCAACAGCAGAGGGCACAGTCAGTCTCCGTCCACTGCACCCTGCAAGGCCTTCCAACCATACACATGCTAACTGCAGCCAATGGGCAGAGAGTGGGCGGGGAGAGGCTCCATGCACACTAACACCGTGAAATGAAGGTCTGAAAATTAGAGCCAGGGAAAACCTCGCGCTAGAGGCACATTTGCAGGAGAGAGAAACCATTTCAGTCAGCAATGTACAGCAAAGGCAGGGAAACCCAGGAAAGTGATAGTTGTGATACATGTGCAGGAACCAAAAAGGCAAATAAACATAGAAAATGACCAGAACAACATTTGAAATCCCAATAACCAAGCTGGCCAATAGTGATATTAATGATAAACATAAAGCAACACTACTGACAAAGCATAAAGAGGAAGATATCATGTTTGAAGGGCCTATGCTTTGTCCCCCTACAAAGTGAATGATCCCACATTGAAATAGCGGTGATCACGGTTTTTGTCATTTATATTGGGCAGGTTTGTTATGGCGTGCACATGTGCAGCAACAGTAGAGTGGGCACGTAGGAAAAGGCAACTGTACTGATGCTGTAAATGGGATACAGGGAGCTGCAGGCGGCACATGCTGTGGTCCAGCTGGGGCACAGTGTGGACTAGGCAGATGCCTAGGTGACACATAAGAATGCTGGAACTGTAAAGCAGCAAGACAGCAACTGACGAGGGTCCAACATGGGCATGAGTGTGTGTCCCACAGTGTCACAGGGGATATTACCCAGCAGGTACACCCAAGGGCACATAACATTGGCAGGTGGTGCTGGGGGGAAGCGCACATGTCCATGTAGGCACCCCTACCCGAGAACCCACACCATAGGCAGCTGCCTACCATTACACTGGATGGCCTGGGACTGCTCACCACCAGCATAAGGGCATGTCAGCATGGTGGCGGAGGGGTGCTGGTGGCAGAGGGGGCAGTAGCATCTGCCCACAGCAGACCACAGCCAAGCCCCGTTTAGGTGTGTGCCATGACCTGCAACAGACAAGGTCTGTCTGACGAACAGTCATGGTATCCCCAGGGAATGATCTGTCCCTGTGGCAACAGTTTGGTGCAGTACACACAGCCAGTGTGTTCAGGAGCAGAAAGTGCCTCCTGCCAACCCTGTCCCCATATTTCACCCAGTACTAAACCATGGTAATAAAGACAGAAACTTTATTGCAGATAAAAAAACATGCCATAAACGCCTATATTTTACCCTACAGAGCACAGACACCATAAACATGTGCAATCCCTAGAGCAGAGTTTCCCAACTGCAGTCCTGGAGGGCCAAACACCATTCAAGTTTCATGCTGTCCCTAATAAATATGCCTGTGCTGCATTTGTATGCCCCCTTGTATGCAAATGTATCTCATGCATATTCATTAGGGACAGCATGAAAACCTGAACAGTGTTTGGCCCACTAGGACCAGAGTTGGGAAACTCAGCCCTAGAGCAGAGGCCAACAGGGGCACAAACACCCACACCCACAGGCTCCACTATCCAAAGTCTCATGGAGCGTCAGGCTGTTGGGCCCTGCGCGGAGCAGCATCTCCCAATACTAGCACCTGCATACCTTAGCAATGCCATTCTAAACTTGGGAACACGTTCCACATATATCAAAAGGTTGCTATGATTAATGTCACATAACAACTCCTAAGTTAAACACAATTTGTTGATAGAGCTGCATCATAGCAACCTTTCTGATATCTGTGGAGTGTGTTTCAGTTTTGGTTTCTGACAGTGTTTACCACCCCGGGGAGTGACCCCAACAGTATTGCGTACCATAGTCATGCTTGCACTGTGCCCAGGACTGGTGTGGTGGCCAGGGCTGCCAAAAACCTCTATATTTGCACAATGATGGCATAGGTGTGGGAGTGTGTGTATGTCTATCCAGTCTGTTCTGGCTGCCTACACCTCACTGAGCCCACACTGCTTGCACTGTTTCCAGTGTTAGCCTGCCAATGTGCATAATGAGGAGCAAGGTACTGTGGGTATGGCCCGGACAGGACGGCCTGGGCAGTATGCATCTGCACAGGGCATAGGGCAATGGCTGGGACATTGTAGTGCCCGACCACCACCTGCACGGACAGGGTGGCCACAGCATATCATGCTGGGAGGTCACTCTCACCCTAACTGAGCAGTGACCATGGCATGGCTAGGTTCCCCCAAAGTGCTATACAGTTTTTCTCTCAAGTGATATTTATGGGTTCCCTTTTCTGGGGCCCAATCACTGACATACCAGCTTGGTGTGTGTGCTCACATCCTATTTTTGGGTGCACACAGTTCCTCCAGGAACATGCACTATGTACTAGCTAGCAGACTGTCTGCAGTTAGCTTGTGTATGGCTGGCACACCTTGCATGGTGCACTGGGTGGAGACTGACTGTGCCCTGTGCTGGTGAATGTCAGATAGTGGTGGGGGGCAGCTGATCATTTCCAGCATTCTGCCTGTCTGCCATTGCCTTATGTGATGTGTACAGATCTGCATTGATTGCTCTGTAGGGTGCCCGTTCCCCAGCAGGACTGGGGTTGATGGTCCCCTCTAGTGCCACCATTCCAGAGATGTAGAATGTGGATCTTTTGGTGGGAGATCCTGTCCCCCACCCTGAGCCACAGAAAGCGGCGGGTTGGGTGGTGCTATATAATCTGCTTTTGGGTCCAAACACCCCCCTTCACTTATAACGTGTGACCATGGCACCCACACAGGATATGCACAGAGTCCACAAGAGCTAGACGTGACTGGGAAATACATATGGACACAGTTGTATCCTAGGTGTGTCTGCAAGGACTACCTATCACACACTGGCATTGAAGGGGACCTGCAGCATAACCTATCTCAGCCAAGCCGGGTGCTGCGGATCTGGTGCTGGGCGCCCCACCTCACCTCAGGGTGAGCACAGGACTCGCACAATGTCACGGTCTGTAGCTATTCTTTGCCCATAACACACACGGTCAGTTCCCCCTACCAGGTCGAGGTGCTGTGGGGGGGGGGGTGCATACCCCATCTTGTGATCAGCTGTAGACTGCTGATCTGCATGTGCAGTGCATCATGGGTACGGGTGGGTTTACCCTATCCTGGTAACCACAGTAGACAGTTTGTGTGGTGACCTGCGGTCTTTCTGTGGCCAGCCAGGGGTGTGTTAGTAGCTATAGAGATGTAGCCCACTGTTTACTTCAATGACTGTGGAGGCAGAGGTCATGGGTTTGATCCCACAATGCTGTTATTTAATAAGGCTGTCTGAGGCTTTTCCTTTCAGTTTAAATCAGTGCTGCCAGCAAAATGCACTCTCACAGTGCTGTAACCTTAAGGTGCCTCATAAGGCGTCCTATAAAGCGTTCTATAAGGTGCCCTATAAAGCACCCTATAGGGCACATTAGAAGGCGCCTTGGCGGACAGGGCACTTTATAATGTGCCCTATGGAGTGCCTTATAGGGCGCCTTATGCGGCACCTTATGTTACGGCACTGTGAGGGTGTTTTTGCTGGCAGCACTGATTTAACTTAAAAAAGGAAATGCCTCAGACAGCGCTGATTTAGATTAAAAGGAATTGCCTCAGACAACCTTCTTACATAACACCTCTGCAGGATTGAACCCATGACCACTGCCTCCACAGTCATTGCAGTAACCAGTGAGCTACATCTTTATAAGCTTCTAACACTGCGCTGGCATGAACTTAGGGTTAACACGCATTAACATGCCATGGCGCCCACTATCGCGCGATACAGATTCTTGCTACCTTGCCGCCGGAACGCCCACTCCTTATATGGCATTCTTCACATTATAGCTGCAACTAGCACCGGTAACATTAAGACGGTTTAGTAAACATACCCCATTATGGGAGCAATCACGCGGATACTTCGAATAACTCCTAATTTGGAACTCAGGGAGATGCAATTTAAGATTTTGCAATGGTACTATGCACCCAACCAGGCCTTTCAAGCTGGTAAGGTGTGTTCTATACACTGTCCAAAATGTCCAGAGCCCAAGATGACACTAAGTCATATGTGTTTTGTTATGTCCAAAGGTTTTTCTTTCTTAGGTTTGGGTGCACCAGTATATGTGTCAAGTTATGGATAGTATGCTTGGGGTGCGGACATCACTGGCTCTTCTGAATATTAGTACTGTAGCTGGAGTGCATGATAATATGCAGAACATCTGGAGTCTTCAGGCCTTTCTTATAGAAGAGCAGGGTATTTATTGTCTTGGATAGTGGTGGATGGTCCCTTTTTCTGACAGTGGCGGAATGCACTATACCAATTTATGCTTCTAGAGTGGGAGGGGGCCCAGGGTCAAATGAGCAGATGGGGGCACTTTATGGCCATATGGAGTCCATTCATACAAACAGTGCTAGATAGGGCAAGGAGTCAAATAGTGAATCAAGATTACGTTTTTGAGGAGATGGGAGTGGTTTCGTTCAGCACCTTAGGTTTCAGGATTAGGGTTCAGGAGTGGGATTACTGTAGTGAATTCTTAAATGGGATGGGAGGGAGGGTAGGTGAGGAGGGCAGCCTGAGTGTTGATGTATCTGGGGTGTGAGGATGGAAGGGGAGGCATGAGAGGGATGAGGTGGTCTACTGCTACCAATATTCTCTTTCTGAATTATTTGCAGTGTCAGTCTATGGGCTCTGTTTGGAATATTTGGGGCTTTATGTTGTTTGCAACTGTGCCCACCATGAATGGAAACCACTGGGTTTCTCAGAGCCGGCTGGATATATCTCTGTTCCTGATGCAGGGACATCAGTGGTAGATTTACTTGTTCATTCACCATTGGTATTGGGAAGGCTTGGAAGCATGTTTTAGTCTTTATCGATATTAAGTTATCCTCTTAGATGACAATGTGGAGTGTGTAAGTGTGATCACTCTCTGTACTGGACATCTTGACTTTGTGCAGGAATGATAAGGTTTGGCTGATAGTGGTAGGAGGGTAGGTGGGATGGAGCTCTGCTAGGGTGGGGAGGGGAAATGGGAGGGGAAAAGGAAAACTGGAGATCTGCTCATCATGCTATTGGCATTCATTTCTTGTGAGTTGTTACATATGTCTGCAATATACTTCATACTGATTGCATTGCATTTTGTTTCTTGAACTGAATAAAACAATTTAAACAGTAAAAATTGATGTTACTTTGGCCATCCTCCAATCTTCAGATACCATAAATTACTTTCATGACAGTTTGCAGATTACAAATAGTAGATCTGCAATTTCATTTTTCAGTTCTTTCAGTACTCTGGGATGTATACCATCTGGTTCAGGTGATTTCTTACTCTTTAGTTTGTCAGCTTGCCCTATTATATCTTCCAAGTACACTGAGATTTCTTTCACTTCCTTTTAAATATCTTTTTTGACATGGATATCTCTCCTATATTTTCTTCAGTAAAATCTGCAGCAATTAATTCATTTAGTCTCTCCATTATGGCTTTGTCCTTTCTTAGTGCTCCTTTTACCACTCTATCATCTAATGCTCCAATTGATTCCGTCCTAAGTTTCTTGCTTTGAATGTACCTGAAAAGGTTTTTATAATGCATTTGTGCTTCCACAATGAGCTTCTCTTCAAATTTTCTCTTTGCCTGCCTTACCAGTTTTTTGCAACTAACTTTCTAATGCTTATGCTGTTTCAAGTTTTCTTTATTCTGATGCTCTTTCCATTTTTTAAATGTCCTTCTAGCTATACTAGCCTCTTTTGCCTCACCTTTTAACTATGCATGCAGTCATTTAGCCTTTCTTCCACCTTTTGCATGGAATACACCTGGTCTGGACTTCCAGAATGGTATTTTTTACCAATGTCTAGGCCTCGTGAACCTTTGAAGCTCCTCATTTTAGTTTTTTTTTAGTTTAGTTTAGTTATTTTTTTTCTAACCCTTTTTCCTAATTTTATCATAGTCTCCCTTTTGAAAGTTAAATGCTAGTGTAGTAGATTTCCTTACTGCCTTCCATCCATTTATTAAATCAAATTGGATCATGTTATGATCACTTTTCACAAGCGGCTTTAATACCATTATCTCTTGCACCAGATCCTGTGTTCCACCAAGAAATAAATCTAAGCTCCCCTTCATGTTGTTTCTTGAACCAGCTGCTCCATCACACAGTCATTTATTTTATCTAGAAACTTTATCTCCCTAGCATTCTCTGATGTTACATTTACCTAGTCAATTTTGGGGTGGTGGAAATCACCCATTATTACTGTGTTGCCAATTTTGTTAGAGTCCCTCATTTCTGCTAGTATTTCATCAGATTTCTGATCACTCTGGCCAGGTGGATGGAAGTACACCCCCACTGCGATTCTCTTCCCACTTTCTTATGGAATTTCTATCCATAAAGATTCTACAGTGCATTTTGTTCCTGTTTGAGTCAATGTACTCTTTAACATATAGCGCCACCCTTCCACCAATTTGATCAACCTTATCATTACAATATAATTTGTGTTCTGGAATCACAGCGTCTATTGGTTTTCATCCTTCCACCAGATCTCTGAAATGTCATTTACCTGCCTCTTTATCCAGTGCTATTTTAACTTTCCAAACTTATTTTTTAGACTTCTACCATTTATACAGGCATTTCGGAGAGTATGTTTTTTCATATTGACAACCTGCTTATCAGTTGACAGGAGTAATGTGGAATCTTTCAATTTTGTTTGCTCTTTACTTAAAGGCACCTGTGCTTGTTTAATCTTTATTGAAACGTCTCTATTGCGGTGCTCTTTGAGGCTGCATCATTCCAAGCCATGCAGCCTTGGGCAATTGTTGGCTTTCCCTCATTATCTAGTTTTAAAGTATCTCCTTTTTAAAGAGCCTGGTTCCACCCTGATTAGGGTGTAGCCCACACTTTCAAAAAAGGCTCCCTCTTCCCCAGAATGTTGCCCAGTTCCTAATAAATCTAAGCCCCTTTTCCTTGCACCATTGTCTCATCCATGCCTTGAGACTCCAGAGCTCTGCCTGCCGCTTGGGTCCTGCAAGTAGAACAGGAATCATTTCTAAGAACACTACCCCAGAAGTTCTGCATTTCAACTTTTTACCTAAAAGCCTAAATTTGGCTTCCAGAACCTCCCTCCCACACTTTCCAATGTCATTGGTACCCATATGTACTAAGATAGTCGGCTCCGCCCCAGCACTGTCTAAAATCTTACCTACATGATGTGTAAGATTCACCACATTTGCACCAGGCAGGCAGTAACTAGCGATTCTCACAGCCACCAGACACCCAACTATCTAAATTATTTTATTTATTTATTTATTTGACAGGTTTTCTATATCTTTAAATTAATCAGAAACATATCTCCCTCCTTCCTCTCTAGTCTTATAAAAGCAACCCCAGAAAACTGGCTTAGAAGAGGTTCTTCACAAAATACCTTAATAGTCCCCTCTGAGTTCCGCAAAACTAATGTTATCACCAGTAACAGAGCTTTTACTTTTGCAGCCCCAATACTATGGAACAAACTCCCAGACAAACTAAGAGCAACCTCAGACCCTTCTACATTCAGAAAAGATCTTAAAACCTACCTCTTTATTGACCGGAAACACTGACACGCATCAAATACTCCCAACTTAAATTGCCCTTTTTTCCCCCAAGTATCCGTTCACTTAAATCTGCACTCTTCCCCCCCCCCCCCAAGTGTCTGTTCTCACTCGCCCTCCCCTAATTATACATATGCTTATTCAATTTCTTGTATATAGTTTGTATATAAGTTAACCAGCTAGATTATTTTGGCTTCTTTTATCCTCTGTTTTCCTTATCTATAGTAGCATAATGGGTATATTACTCATCAAACTGATTGACAGGTGAGATAAGGATGACAGGAGCCAATCAGTGTTCACTTCCGGTGTATGCCCCGCCTCAGGCCACGCCCCTCCCATAGACGTGAATGGTGAGTTAGCCCCGCCCACCTATGCCCCCAGGTGTGGCCACAGCCCCACTTTGACATGCCCCGCCACCCCGCCCCCAAGGATGACATCATCCAATCAGCACCCACTTCCAGGTTTGTGCCACGCCCACACCCCGCCCCACAATGTTGGCATTAGCCAATCAGCACCCACTTCTGGGTTTGTGTCACACCCACATCCTCCCACCCTCAACCACGCTCCTGCCTACATCATCGGAAATGACATCACCAGAAACAGGGTGTCATCGGAAATGGACAGTGTCGGTTTTTGCTGACATCACCGGAAACAGGGTGTCTTCGGAAAAGGACAGTGTCGCTTTTCGATTACATCAGCGGAAGCAGAGTGACTGACTCCGGAAATGTGTTTTGCTTCTGGTTAATGCTGACATCTGCAAAAGCAGGAACCCTGGAAAACAAAACAAAAATACTTTTCTCTCCCCCACTGCCCCAGTTCTTTTTTCTCACAAAGCAGTGCAATGCTTTTATGTGTATTGTAAGCTATTTAGAACTGATTGTTAAAAATAACCCTTTGGTAGCAGCAGCAGGAACACAATGCATTTGGTATACAGGCTTTTCGCAGAGAAACAGCACTTGGGTATACAGGCTTTTCATAGAGACACAGCCCTTGGTATAGAAGCTTTTCTTTCCAAATGCAATTAACACATCTTTTGTTAGAGAAACCAGTGCTGTCCATGTGATAGAATTTTGGTCTTAAGACCTTATGGTTAGAGAGACATATTCTGGCAGTCCTGTAGTTCAGACTGAAATACAGAGAGAGACCTGAGTTCAAATCCCACTACTACAGCTATATTTTTTAGAGGCTTTGAAAAACAAAACAATACAGAGAGACAAGTTTGGACATGCCACTAGGAAAGGATATGGTAGCGTGTGATTGGTAGAAAAAAGAGACTTGTTCTGAGCATGCTCCAGGTGTTCTGAGCATGCTCCTGGTGTAAGGCTGCGTGTCCTGTGTAGGGGAACATATTAACACAGAGATTCAAAATGAAAAAATGGCTCTTTTTGGAACACCAAGCAGAATTTCCAACAGGGTGAAAAACATTAATTATTTTCTTAAGGATCGTGATGCCGCAGCAGAGGGGTATCCACCGATTGAAAATCCATTTGAACAACAGGAGAGTCCAGCAGAGCCTGAACAAGAAATAACAGAGATTGTAGATTTTCCAGATGGGCAAATATTATTTGACTCTCAAGAACTCTGCGATTCAGGCACCGAAATTGACTTAACAGATGACAACACAATGGATCCAGAGGACATAGAATTATATTACGCCGCAGCAGATGCAGAAACAACCTGTTTACTGGAAGAACTAGGATCAGCAGAGGTAAGAGAAGTCTTTTTTTTTGTAGAAAAGTGTTATAGAAGAGGCAGTTCATTTCACACTGACCCTGTTTTGTTTTTGTAGGGAAGTAACGAATCTCCACTCCTACAAGAGCTAGAGGACATACAGGCAATCAGTTTACGCTGCTTGTGCTTTCTCTGTACATATCAAAGGGAGGCATTTGATGTTATAGTCAGCCAAAAGGACAACTCAAAACCTGAAGAAATAAACACATTTAAATCTGTTATACAAGAAACGGTGTGCTGTATTATCAAGAAATGCTGGCAGGACGTTATGCATAGAGACTGTGCAGCTTGTCTAATACATGCTCCAGGGCAAAGACATCCTGATTGCCTGAGGTGGGGGCACAAGGAAATACAACAAAAAATCCATAAAACTTGTAACAGATTGTGTCTAAGACCTATTGTAAATGCCGCTCCTACAAGTGCTAGAGGACATACAGTCAATCAATCTACGCTGCTTGTGCTTTCTCTGTACATATCAACGGGAGGCATTTGATGTCATAGTCAGCCAAAAGGACAACTCAAAACCTGAAGAAATAAACACATTTAAATCTGTTATACAAGCAACGGTGTGCTGTATTATCAAGAAATGCTGGCAGGACGTTATGCATAGAGACTGTACAGCTTGTCTAATACATGCTCCAGGGCAAAGACATCATGATTGCCTGAGGTGGGGGCACAAGGAAATACAACAGAAAATCCATAAAACATGTAACAGGTTGTGTCTAGGACCTATTGTAAATGTTGCCATGATTGTTGGTCATAAAATGAAAGCAACTGACCTAGTTTATGAAAATTTGAATTTTTGGTTTGAACTCATCACAGATTTTAATACCAGTAGAAATCCAAGACAACTGCTCAATATTTTGCTTAGATCTGTGGCAGACTGTGATATGGAACTAGTGGAAGGTTTAATCTATGACAGAGATTATAGATCGTTCTTTAAAAAAGCACCAAGTTCTGTAAAAATTGACTTTTTATGAAAATGTATGTATTTCCAGAATCTATTAGCTGAACATATAGATGAACAAAAATTATATGTATGCCTTTATATTTTTTTAAAAACTTATAATGCTCAAATGAATCAGTTCACAAGATGAAAACATTTTATTTGAAATAAAACATTTTGAACCTACAGCTTTGTGTGGTGTGTTTTAGGAATTCCTAGTTAATTAAACCTACAATGGGTTGTCTGGAAAAATGGGACCGTGTGAATTATCTAGGTGTGGCCTTCACAATAGGCGATATGATAAGAATGTGGAGTACGTCTGGGAATGGGGGAATGTGTATTAGCCACATAGGTCCACATACACAATATATAGCATCTATTACAATGTACTGTCTGCGAAAAAAGAAAAAAATGGTGTGGTATGACACATAAAACAATAGGCCAGAGATCCAGAGATGTTTCAGTTAAAGAGTCTGGGGGCTGTAAATCCCATCAAAGAATTTCATTTAAAAAAGTGCAGTACATTTCAGCTGCCAGAAAAGATCACACAGTCTCTATAGCTTGTAACATCTGCACCTCTTCAGACATGGTGAGTAGATATGAGTCTTACTTTTTAAAAATATTGGGTATGTAATGTTTCTGTCTCTGAATTTATGATTGTCTTTAAAAATAGGAGCAGAAACCGGGTCTTACAAAACGAAGACAGCAAAGAAAGTTAAAAGGTATGTCATGTGTTTTTTAATTTGCCAGTAGCCATGCTCTTTATAATGTGTCTTATGGGGGTTTTTTTTAATATTAAAGACCAGGAAGCTGCTACAAAGCAGATCGCGCTGTCTATAGATGGTAAGGAGACCATATCAGAACCATGTGCTTCAGACACCAGAATTGTGAGTAGATATGAATATTACTTTTTAAAAATACTGGTTATGCAATGTTTCTGTCTCCAAATTTATGATTGTCTTTAAAAACAGGGGCAGAAACCAGGTTTTACAAATAGGCTCTCTCTTACAAAACGAAGACAACAAAGAAAGTTAAAAGGTATGTCATGTGTTTTTTAATTTTCCATCAGCTATGCTCTTCATAATGTGTCTCAACCTTTAATCTTTTTTTATTTTAGACCAAGAAGATGCTACAAAACTAGATGACCAACCTAATCAACGGACGGTACCTTACAGAAAGCCAAAAGACAAGCAAAATAGTGAGTATTCAGGCTGTATCCCTTGCCTAGATTGTAAGGCCACTGTAAAAGAAAAAAAAGTATTAGCCACTACGTTTTCTTTTTCAGATCAAGAAAATATTAGAAAATCAGCGACTATGGGAGAGAAGCCTAACAGGAAAAGAACATACTGCGAGAGTTTTTCTGATGGTGCTCTTCTGTATCGGCGTGTGTAGATTCACCATCAGAAAAACTCTCGCTGTATGTTCTTTTCCTATTAGGCTTCTCTCCCATAGTCACTGATTTTCTAACATTTTCTCGATCTGAAAAAGAAAACGTAGTGGCTAATACTTTTTTTTCTTTTACAGCGGCCTTAAAATCTAGGCGAGGGATAAAGCCTGAATACTCACTATTTTGCTTGTCTTTTGGCTTTCTGTAAGGTACCGTCTGTTGATTAGGTTGGTCATCTTGTTTTGTAGCATCTTCTTGGTCTAAAATAAAAAAAGATTAAAGGTTGAGACACATTATGAAGAGCATAGCTGATGGAAAATTAAAAAACACATGACATACCTTTTAACTTTCTTTGCTGTCTTCGTTTTGTAAGAGAGAGCCTATTTGTAAAACCCGGTTTCTGCCCCTGTTTTTAAAGACAATCATAAATTCGGAGACAGAAACATTGCATAACCAGTATTTTTAAAAAGTAAGATTCATATCTACTCACAATGCTGGTGTCTGAAGCACATGGTTCTGATATGGCCTCCTTACCATCTATAGACAGCGTGATCTGCTTTGTAGCAGCTTCCTGGTCTTTAATATTTTTTTAAAAAACCATAAGATACATTATAAAGAGCATGGCTACTGGCAAATTAAAAAACACACGACATACCTTTTAACTTTCTTTGTTGTCTTCGTTTTGTAAGACCCGGTTTCTGCTCCTATTTTTAAAGACAATTAGAAATTCAGACACAGAAACATTACATAGCCAATATTTTTAAAAAGTAAGACTCATATCTACTCACCATGTCTGAAGAGGTGCAGATGTTACAAGCTATAGAGACTGGATCTGGATCTCTGGCCTATTGTTTTATGTGTCACAACATACCATTTTTTTCTTTTTTCGCAGACAGTACATTGTAATAGATGCTATATATTGTGTATGTGGACCTATGTGGCTAATACACATTCCCCCATTCCCAGACGTACTCCACATTCTTATCATGTAGGCCACACCTAGATAATTCACACGGTCCCATTTTTCCAGACAACCCATTGTGGGTTTAATTAACTAGGAATTCCTAAAACACACCACACAAAGCTGTAGTTTCAAAATGTTTTATTTCAAATAAAACGTTTTCATCTTGTAAACTGATATATTTGAGCATTACAAGTTTTTAAAAAAATATAAAGGCATACATATAATTTTTGTTTATCTGTATGTTCACCTAATAGATTCTGGAAATACATACATTTTCATAAAAAGTCAATTTTTACAGAACTTGGTGTTTTTTAAAGAATGATCTATAATCTCTGTCACAGATTAAACCTTCCACTAGATCCATATCACAGTCTGCCACAGATCTAAGCAAAATATTGAGCAGTTGTCCTGGATTTCTACTGGTATTAAAATCTTTGATGAGTTCATACAAAAAATTCAATTTTTAATAAACTAGGTCAGTTGCTTTCATTTTATGACCAACAAGCATGGCAACATTTTCAGTAGGTCCTAGACACAACCTGTTACAAGTTTTATGGATTTTCTGTTGTATTTCCTTGTGCCCCCACCTCAGGCAATCATGATGTCTTTTCCCTGGAGCATGTATTAGACAAGCTGCACAGTCTCTCTGCATAACGTCCTGCCAGGATTTCTTGATAATACAGCACACCGTTTCTTGTATAACAGATTTAAATGTGTTTATTTCTTCAGGTTTTGAGTTGTCCTTTTGGCTGACTATGACATCAAATGCCTCCCTTTGATATGTACAGAGAAAGCACAAGCAGCATAGATTGATTGCCTGTATGTCCTCTAGCTCTTGTAGGATTGGAGATTCATTACTTCCCTACAAAAACAAAACAGGGTCAGTGTGAAATGAACTGCCTCTTCTATAACACTTTTCTACAAAAAAAAAAAAGACTTCTCTTACCTCTGCTGATCCTAGTTCTTCCAGTAAACAGGTTGTTTCTGCATCTGCTGCGGCGTAATATAATTCTATGTCTTCTGGATCCATTGTGTTGTTATCCGTTAAGTCAATTTCGGTGCCTGAATCGCAGAGTTCTTGAGAGTCAAATAATATTTGCCCATCTGGAAAATCTACAATCTCTGTTATTTCTTGTTCAGGCTCTACTGGACTCTCCTGTTGTTCAAATGGATTTTCAATCGGTGGATACCCCTCTGCTGCGGCATCACGATCCTTAAGAAAATAATTAATGTTTTTCACCCTGTTGGAAATTCTGCTTGGTGTTCCAAAAAGAGCCATTTTTTTCTTTTTGAATCTCTGTTAAAATGTTCCCCTACACAGGACAACACAGCCTTACACCACGAGCATGCTCAGAACACCTGGAGCATGCTCAGAACAAGTCTCTTGTTTCAACGAATCACGTGTTACCATATCCTAGAAGCATGCTCAGAATAAGTCTCTTTTTTTCTACCAATCACACGCTACCATATCCTTTCCTAGAGGCATTTTCAAACTTGTCTCTCTGTATTATGTTTTATGTATAATATTGTTGCACTGTAAACCGCTTTGATCTTTGTAAAGGCGGTATAAAAAAAATAAAAACTTTAAATAAATAAATAAATACCGCCTTTGTCCAAAATGGTTTACAATGAACAACAGAACAATTGCAAAATAATTGTTACTGGTTTGTCGTGTAGTTTTGGTCTTGAGTGGGTGAATATTCAGTAGGTTCTGATTGATAGCTCCTATTGGTCTTGTTGAGTGTGTTGTGGTGATCAGTTTGGTGAGGCAGGGCGCTGAGAGATTGTGCAGGATTTTGAAGCTGATGGTGATGGATTTGTATTTTATCCGCTATGCTATGAGGAGTCAATGTAGACTTCTTAGGATCGGTGTTATGTGCTTCCGGGTTGCACTGGAAGTCAGGATTCTGGCAGCAGTATTTTGAACTAGTTGTAGCAGGAATAGAACATTCTTTGGGAGGCCTTGGTAGATGATGTTTCCATAGTTGAGGTGTGGTGTTATGATGGCTTGCAGTATAGATCTGAAATCAGTCTCCTGAAGTAAGTGTGGCAGGGGTTTGAGGCGTTTTAGCTTCCAGTATGCCATTTTAGCTTCATTTTTGATCATTCCATGCCTAATGATTGAATCATCAACTACAATAGCCATCCTAACTCTTCCCTCCTGGGCACATGAACCTGGAGACACATCCTCAGTGTGAGAGGATATTTTTTTATTTATATATTTCTAACATATTTTATACATTACAACAAGAAAAAAGTTTGCACCAACTCATATAATCAAGCCCACTTTAAGAAGAGCTTCATATAATAAGAAAAACATAATTCCACCCGGATCCTCAGCATTAATAATGGAAACCCCTTTTAACATAGCCCAGGAACAAACATGAATTTAGAAAAACGTCATTAAGTACCCCTCCCCTGCAGAAAACCCTCCAATTGAGATACCTCATAAAAAACATACCTGTAACCCTGATAAGAAAATTAGATATTTACATGGGTACTTCAAGAAGAAGGTGGCCACCAGAGCCAAAGTCCTAGACCTAAGCTCTTAAAGGGCTTTACTCCGTCTCCGAGTCTCCCACAAAACATCTGGAAATATTTGGATCAATTTACCAAAAAAGGCACCTGTTTCTTTGGAAAATATAGATGAAGAATCTGCATTTTATCAGCTTCTGTAACAAATGATACTAAGAGAGTTGCCGGTGTGGGAATCTCCTCCACAGAAGATTCTACATAAGCGGATAAATCCACCCTAGGGACATTTTAAGGAATCTAAAGCCTGTTCCCTCTCTGCAGAGCCCTGAACCAATTGAGCAACTCCTGCTGGTAAATAATAAATCCTAGATAACTGAATCCCCTCAGGGATAGGCAGAAGAAGAACCTCCTTCAAGTATTTATAAAACAAAATCGGGAGTGACAAGAAATGTGTCCGAGGAAAATTCAAAAGATGTAAATTCTTTGAATGATTCATATTATCTAAAGATTCATTTTGGCGACATAAAGCCAAAAGAATCCTGAGTAGTGGAAGCAAGGACTCCCCGGACTGCAGAGACCTGAGATTCTAATTTCATACAAGTATTTTCAATATCTAATACCTTAGTCTCATGCTGAGCAAATGTAACCACCACCTCCTTAGAAAAAGAAACACTTTAGCTAATGACAGTTGCAAAGAACAGTCCATGTGTGTCACAATTTGTCAAATTTTCTTAAGAGAAATATCTGGAGGAGAGGAAATTTGATCCTGAACAGGACCAAATTCAAAAGGTTGAGGCAAAGAACTGAGACCCGAAATCTCTTCCGAAATGTGAGGAGAGTCTGACAGGGTGCTAGGGCTGGAGAGGACTCCCATCTCGTCTCCGGAGGAAGGGTCCATGCCAGAAAGACCTCTTCTGGGGCTGGGAGGTGTAGACAAACTCTGTAGGAATAATAGGCGGAAATATTATGCGTGGAATAGTCTCTCAGTGAAGGTGGTAGAGATGAGGACAATATCTGAGTTCAAGAAAGTATGGGACAAACACAGGATCTCTAAAGGAAAAAGGGGGATGGTTGTAGTAGTTGATATGGATGGGCAAACTAGATAGGCCATGTGATCTTTTTCTGCCATCATGTTTCTATGTTTCTATAACAGGAGAGGATGGAGAAAAGACAGTACTTACAAAGGAGAGCATGTCCCCAGATCCCACCAGCGTACTAACTTTCACAACTTGTTCTATTGATTGATGATGCAGGTCCATCAGGCTCACAGTTTTCGCTGCTTTAGTGGAAGCCGACACTGGCACTTTTTTCTTGTGCTTCCCTATTCAATCTTATCAAATTATACACTGTTCTCCTCTGTGCTCCGAAGAAGTTCCAAAGGGGCAGGTTCTGCCCCTTTGCGCACATCTCTTCAGGCAGCGCCCACATTCATGCGCCCACGACCACATCCCACAGTGGGGCAGAGTGTTATAAAGCCCAAATTAGCCATGTGATAGCGTGTTCCAGCTCGGGTCCTGAAGATCAGTCAAATGGCAGACAATGCAAGCAAAGCAGGAAATAGATGTCCTCATGAGAGGATATTACATCACTTGGTGGGCAGGTCCTAGCTCTAGAATTACTTTCTGCCACACCAAGTTGATTTCCTCCATGGCAGTACAGAGGCTGCCAAACTTCACTACTATGTCCCTGAAGGTTTCTTTTATATACCTCTGTCTATCTCAACTCCTCCAAGACTGCTACTCTAGCCTCTAGAGATCAGACTCATTATCTGAGAGCTAGGACCTCTTTGCACCTAGTGCACACATAGGGGTATGTTTACTAAACTGCGGTAACATAGCAGTGGCTACGTTAACACGCATTAGGTAACGTTAACACGCGCTATGTAGCGTTAACGCGCGTTAACATTACGTTAACGTAACCTAACACGTGTTAGCGTTCCCGGCCGCGGTAAACTTCGCAGAGGGTGGAGAGAGGGCGGAGAGAAGGGGTCAATGGGCGGGGAGAGGCTCCCACGACACCAACGCGGGGAACAGAAGGGCTGGAAACTACCACGAGTGAAAACCTGGTGTTAGATGCACATTTGCAGGAAAGAGAAACCATTTAAGTGTCAGCAATGTACAATCTAGGCAGGGAGCCCAAGAAAGGTCATAGTAGTGCTCCATCTGCAGCAACAGTATAGTGGCCAAGTATGAAAGGCCACTATGGTTATGGTGCAAATGGGGCATAGGGGGACTGCAGGCGGGACATGCAGTGGGGGCAGCTGGGGCACAGGGTGAATTAGGCCATCGCCCAGGTGGCACATAGCAACATAGAAACTGGAAATCAGCAGGACTGCAGCTGACCAGGGCCAAACATGCCCAATAGTCCGTGTTCCACAGTGTCCCATCCAGGGGACATTACCCAGCAAGTACCCCAAAAGTCATACAGGTACCACTGTGCCTGTAATAGGGCAAGCAGTGCACATCTGGGGACCACACTAACAAGGGTCCATAGACCACACCCAGGATGTGTCCCAAACAGTCTGTAGACCCAGCTAATTGAACACACTTTACATCAGCCCCTAGTAAGGCATTGCAGGGTGTGCCCATACGTTGTCGGAAACATATATACACCCAGTAGGCCAAACTGGGTACACTGTACCTGAGGTGCATACCCAAGCCTGTCCACAGTTGGCACTAACAACACACTCCACCTACATCTACCCGGTCTACCTTAGCCAATAGTTGCTAGAGCACCAGCCTGACATCCCCCCAGTCATCACTCCCCCATGTGGAAGGAATATAACATTGGTAGGCAGTGATGGGGGGATGTGTGGATGCCCATGTATGCCTCGCCACCCCAGACCCCACACCCTAGGCACCTGCCTACCTGCACAGTGGATGGCCTGGGACCGTGCACGACCAGCACCAACAACATATGGTCATGTCGGCATGGCAGAGGGGATGTGTTTGTGCTGGAGGGAGCAGTGCCACCCACCTGCAGTGGACCTTGGCCATGCCCTGTACCAGTACATGGTGTGCAGTGCAACAGAAAAGGTCTGCCTGAGGAAAGTAAGGGTAGCCCCAGGGACCACTACTCCTCTGTGGCAATAGTGTGGTGCAGTACACACAGCCAGTGTGTCCAGATGCAGAGATTCACAGGTTCAAGTCCCAGCTGTGGATCCTACAGAGCATCTCTCCACATTTTACCCTACAATGCAGATACAAACCCCAAAGTCGCATCGAACAGGGATCAAAACACCCACTCAAACAGGCTCCACTATCCAAAGCTTCATGGAGAGTCAGGCTGTTGGCCCCAGCACAGAGCTGCAGTTATCAGCAGAGCACTACTACTACCCCCTGCACAGTTTAGCAATGTCAGCACTGTGACCAGTGTGGCAAGCAGGATTGCCAACCACCCCTATCATTACACAATGCTGCAGTAGGGGTGTGTGTGTGTGTATGTCTATCAGTTGTTTGTGGCTGACTACACTGCTCTGGGCCCACAATGTCCCACTGTTACCAGCGTTAGCCTGCAAATGTGCATAATGAGGAGCAAGGTATTGTGGGTATGGCCTGGACAGGGCGGATTGGCAGGATGCATCTGCACAGGTTGTAGGGCAATGGCTGGGACACTGTAGTGCCCGACCACCACCTGCATGGACAGGGTGGCCACAGCATGGCATGCTGTGAGGTCACTCTCACCCTGACTGAGCAGTGACCATGGCATGTCTATGCTCCCACATAGTGCTCAACACTATTTGTCTTCAGTTATACCCATGTGTTCCCAGTTCTGAGGTTCAATCACTGAGATACCTGCTTGGTGTCTGTGCTGTACATCCCATCTCTGGGTGCAGAGGGTTCCCCTGTGAGCATGCACTATGGACTGGCTAGTGGACTGTCTGCTGTTAGTCTGTGCCTGGTTGGAACACCTTGTAGGGTACTGCAGGTGCAGTCTGACTGTGCTGTCTGCTGGTGAATGGCAGACATTGGTGTGGGGCAGTTGAGGTTTTCCTGGCTTATCCCAAGCATTACTCCTGGCCTGCCACAGTCATAGGTATGGCTATGGCCCACCAGCCCTGGAGGGCTGTTCTCTGCCAGCAAGACTGCAGTTGCTTGTCCTACAGCCATGGCTCAGGCACCTGTCCCTCCACTCCCTCAACTACAAAATGGGTGATTATGGGTTCTTTGGGGTATATAGTGTATACCACTTTGACCCACAGAGACAGTGCTACATTCATCTCATGCATGTCTAGACACCCCTCTGCCCTGATAACAGGTGTCCATGGAAGCCAGACCCTAACACTAGGTATGCACTAATCTGGGTGGTGTCTGGCCCCACAGGGTTACATGTGACTGCAGAACACAGATGGACGTAGAGGTACTTTCAGTTGCACTGCTAGGAACACCGGTCACAAACTGGCAGTGCTGGGGATGTGCAGCAGGACCTATCTCTAGCACCACATGTACTGCGGACCTAGTGCTGTGCACCCTTCCTAACCCTCAGGGTGAACACAGAACCTGCACAATGGCATGGTCTGTAGCTACTCTGTGCCAGTATCACGCATTGTCAGTCCATCTTACCACGCTGCAGTATCGGAGAGGTGCAGACCCCATCTGGTGATCAGCTGTAGACCACTGTTCTGCATGTGCATTGCATCATGGGTGCTGGTGGGGTTACCCTATCCTGGCACACAGAGCAGACGTTTTGTGTGGTGACCTGCAGTCCTTCTGTACCCAGCCATTGCTGTGCAACAAGCCATAGAGGTATAGCCTACTGGTTAGTACAATGACATTCTTAACAGTGGTCATGGGTTTGATTCCTCATTGTTCCCTCTTTTCATGCCCATCCAACTCAGATATTTTGCATGCCTGTAACAGTCATATCTTTGCAGATCTGTGCTGCCAGCCCATATTACCCTCACCACTGTTGCCAACAATCCTTCTGTCCATCTTTCTGCGTCTGTCAGCTGTGTAGAGTCCTGTCTTCCTGTGCAGGCTGCCACCCCATGTCCTGTGCTGGTACCCTTTCCTGCATTGCGCCTCTTCATGCTTGCCTCGCCTGTGCCTGATCTGCATGGCAGCACCACTCCTCTGACCACCCATCATTGTAACTATCCTGCCATCTCCGCCTCCACTGGGGGACACGTATTCCCATCGTCTGCCACCAACTGTCTTTCCAGTACTTTACATTTCCAACACCCTATGCTGTGGTACAGTTGCCCCCACCATGTTTGTCAACAGTACTGACAGCCACATGGGATGCCCGCAGAAATGGCAGGTCCACCAGCTCCCAGCTCTCCGTCCTTCACTCACCTGTTCATTGCCTTTCCTCAGTGCTCTATCTAGTGTTAGGGCTACATGTGTCTCTGTGCCTCACAGGTCATGCATGTCATCCTGAAGCATCTTGCAACCCTTAGGGCACACTAACCTAGGGCACCGTAACCTTGTTAGGCCACCTTAACCTATGGTTCCATAGCCCAGGGTGCCTTCTATGGTGCCTTGTCCAGGGGTGCCTCATACGGCACTTAGCCTAAGGAGCCCATTAGGGTGCCTTTTGGGGCACCTTATAAGGCACCGTACAATGCACCTTCTAAGGCACCTTATAGGGCACCTAACAAGGCACCTTATAAGGCACCTTACTTATAAGGCACCTTACATTACCTTATAAGGCACCTTGTAAAGCGCGTTAGTCTAAGGCGCCTTGTAACATGCGTTAGCTGATACGACTTGCTGTAACGATGCACCACCCACGCCTTTATATGGGCATCTGTACCTTACCGTGGAACCTAACGCGGGTGACATTACCGCAGTTTAGTAAACATACCCCATAATGTACAACCTCTCACCAACTGCGAGATAATCATACATGTACCAGTGCAAAAGACTAAATAGCCTCCATCTCATTAGCAGAATTCTGTCTGCATCACAGTTTTGATGATTTAATTACTTAAAGTTGCTAAGGGAATAGGGATATTTGAACTAATATAAAGCCCCTTAAACTTAAGTATATAGAATGATATTTAATGTTCACTTCACAATGAACTGCAAGAACACAGAACTAATCTATTCCTAACAGTTAATAACTTGCTGATGAAGATGAAGAGTTATACCTGGAGTAAAAATGTCCCTTCTAGCCTCTTAATCGGCTTAATTGCCCATAAAGCAAAGATTGAACCTGAAGGGAGTGGGAGTTGGAGTGGGTGGATGGGAAATGAACTCTAACAGAAAGGTTTGTAGCTAAGCTATGTTTTAATTTTCATTAAAACTCTAAGCTTGTAGTTAAGCAATGTCTTTATTGATGTGAAGAATCCACAAAAATACAGGTTCCATTCCACAAAAAAACAAACCAATTTCCAAACAAAATAAATTTTTGTCGGACTAGAACCTGAGGCAAGGAACCCTTAACTGAAGGTTCACGTCCAAAAAGCAGTAACATATTAAGCTGCTATATAGAAATTTTGATTGAAGAAGTACTTAACTGAACCACTGCGCTTATGATACAGTCCATCAATAGTGGTGGAAACAATGACACAGTCTTGCGTTTTGGGTTGTCAAACTTCCACACCCTGCTTCAAGTTAAATGTCCACCAACTAGCGCAAAAAGTCAAGGAAATTGTATGTCATTTAAACCTACGGCGTCTGACGTCACTTCCGAACAAAAAGTTACTGCCTAGCCGGCAAAAAGGCGGGAGCAACAAAGATACTGACACCACATTGCCGACTTATTTGATCCCTTTATAGAAGACAATTCCAATCTAGCTCCAAATTTAAACCATGTGGCATGACAGAGTTCAAACGGAAGATCCACTGCTGTTCACACTTCAATAGGTGAGATAAACGATTACCCCCATGGGGCAAAGGAGGTATATGGTCAATCACCCGCCAACTAAAGCTGGTAAAATCTGGAGTACATTGCAACGCATGTTGAACTATAGGAGCAGAAAGGGTCTGTGTGTGGATCCGAGATGCATGCTCCGCAAGTCTTCTCCTAAAGGGTCTAGACATACAACCCACATACTTTAATCCACATGGGCATATAAGTAAATATACAATAAACATTGAACCACAAGTGGTAAGATGGCGGGACAGTATGACTTATCATAAGCGCAGTAGTTCAGTTAAGTACTTCTTCAATCAAAATTTCTATATAGCAGCTTAAAATGTTACTGCTTTTTGAATAAAAGGACGCAAACCTTCAGTTAAGGGGTTCCTTGCCTGAGGTTCTTGGTCCGACAAAAATTTATTTTGTTTGGAAATTGGTTTGGTTTTTTGTGGAATGGAACCTGTATTTTTGTGGATTCTTTAGGATTTGAGCGACAGCGTTCCTCTATGCCCGGGGTTTCTTTTTATTTTGGTTTTATTGATGTGAAGGCACATTTTAGAAAGGCCATGTAGGTGAAATTTGGGACATCCAATTCAGAACATCCAAAATGTAATTGAAGGGGCAGCAGAGATGGTGGGCACATGTAAGATTGGCCTGCCTTCACCCTGAAAGATTCATGTGTCTGCCACATAAAAAGCAGAATGTGGATGTGTGGAGTAATGGGTTAGACATTCGCAGGTTTTTGCACAATTTCAGAAACATGAATGTGTGGAATTTGGGCATCTGCCATTCAGAGCACATAGACGTGCCCTCAGCACAATTTCAGAATGTGTCCATGCATATCTCCCCCTTTACACATCCTGCTCTGCCATTTTGCAAAAGAGGACGAGTGGTGGCCTGGCAGCCAGGAGAAATGCTTTTTCCTTAATGCCACATTTTTCAAAAGGAACTGCAAATGTTAGAGGAGTAAGAGGGCATTTTCTTCTTCACCGTGCAGTATTGATTTGCCAAAACAAGCACTTTTCAGAGTCCTATTTGTGCCCTGGATCAGATATAGCCATGGACATCCCTAAAGGCGAATTGAGACTTGCAGCGCTGGTCTAAAATCACGTACACACGTGTATCTTTTTTCACCCTGCCCCCAGCAGCATGCCCCTGTGTGATTTGGACATGACTGCACCAGGCACGTGTAAATTCGGGCTTTCTAAAATGGCTCAGGAAACATCCATGTGATTTCAACATCTGGGTGGGCATTTTCAGATATGTTACTCATGAATATGGCTTCTAACGCTACCCCCTATACAAATAGATACAGAATTTTCAATAGACGCAGATTTTTGGTTTAACCCAGATCTCCTTTTTCACCCACGTTTTAAGTGCCGCCTTGTCCTTTGCATAATACATTATAATATTATACCACTTCCTGCCAGATGTGCTAAAGGGTATTTCCCATTTTAAGCCTCTTGGAAAAATACTAAACATCTTGGTTCCTTGCTCTAATTTGCAAATAAATAAGTTGCTTAACAAGAAGCCAATAGTTTCCTGCATGTACATTGTCACCAGTGAGAGAGCATTGTGTCTCATTTGATCTTTTACAGATTCGGGATGCGGTGGCTATGACCCAGTATCTGCTTTGGCTAGAGAAGAATGTTCCGAAAGGAACAGTGGATGAAATGTCAGCAGCAAATTATGTGGACAGCCTGCGAGGGTCAGTAACATGCACTAAACTCTCAGTCACATGCTAATGAAAGAGCTCTCCCTCAGGATCCAAGAGTCCAGGAGCTAAGGCTTGAAGAATTATTTTTGAAACTTACCTTGATAATTTCTGGTACAGTGGTAGAAAGCACGAACAAGATAACAGCTGTTTTATAGTCTGGAGGGTAAAATTCCTCTTGTGCAATCAGTGCTGTTCTCAAACTATTGTCTATCTACTGAATCTATCTCCAAAATGGGTTTCAGAAGTTGATTTGCAAATCTTAGATGCAATTTTATAGCTATTTTGGTCCATTACTGAAAACAATAGTCATTGCAACATGGGGAATGGCTTAAATGGAAGATATGTTCAGGCTGGAGGTGAACTCACAGGAAGATCTCCATCAGAAGGGCTTATCAATGTGCAATTGCATGATATAAACTTGCATTAGATAAATGTCAGATGCATGACACCTGTAACCCTTTCCCCTAGACCAGGAAGAACATGCCGCCCTGATAAGATAGAGATGGCTAATAAGTAACAGAGGCTTTTATTACTAGTAGGCAAAAAATGAGACAGCTACACATCTGAAAATCCTTTACTAGGAAGTCGATTCGAGATAATTTCTACTGGAGTCATATTTTATTGAAATGAGACTGCATTGACAGCTGCTTATTCTGTGAGGTTGGCTCATATGTGGGAAGTAATAATGTACAATAAGATATGTGTTTGTGGTGAACCCATTTGTCCTAAAGAGAATGTTCTTATCTTCTGTCATACACTATCCAAGACTTAGTCACATCTGGACCATACCAGTATGCCCTGAAGGTGCATTCCTCTGCTCATTTGTGCTGATTTTCATAACACACACACACAGGAATATGTAAATGTTACAACCGCGCTAAGCTTAGGTGGTCTTAGGTTTTGTTTGTTTCACTAACTTTGTGCAAGACAGAATTAAGTCATAGACATACTAGACACATGCCTAGGGCCCAAATGTTAAGAGCAGCCCCATCAAATAGGCTAATTCAGTGGTTTCCAAGGCAGACGTTTGCCCCGGTACATCTGTTTCCAGCAGAAAGATGAGTGGGAGCAGGCTAGAAGCACTATGCATTATTATCCAGTTGGCAAGCAGGACATCTTACTGCCTCTTCCTTTGACAGTTTTCTTTTGCACTCCCATCAGACCCATCGACCACACATGCAGAGGAAAGCTGGCTGCAGTTACAGATAAGAAGGGCCACTCACTGACAGCCGTAGGGGATCAAGAAGGGGGGAAGGGGAAGATGAAGGTGATTATGCCAAAGGGGTGGGAAGATGCAGTTGATGGTGTGATTACGCCAGTGGATAAATGGAGGCTAGCGTGTTGGTATTCACACATTTGCACATTTGGGGGGCCCATTGCTATTGTGTGTCTAAGGCCTAACAAAGGATTATCCCTGCGCTGGCTTTGTGAGATCATCCAGCGCTCTGAAACCTGCCAGGGGATGGAATGACACATCAGAAGATCACATGGGTGTTGGATGATATATTCAGAATTAGATTTATAGATTGACCATGACAAAAGAAGCATATTGCAAGAGGCATTATGAAATGCACTGACAAACTCAGAGACCTGAAGTCCTTATCAGCAGAGCTTCCAGTTCCTTATTATTTACAGTACACTAATGCATGTTCAGTGGGTAGGTTCATTTTTCATGTTGATAGCAATTAAACAAAGTTGCATATTTACACCATTTAATTAACTTTTTTCTGATGTATTGTTCTACTTTTTCACTTAAAGCATCTTGCTTTTTATTTGTATGCACCATCTACATGTTTACCTATCTTGTAAATGCAGGAATATTCTTCAGGCAGTAAGTTTGCATGAGGTACCAGTCTTTCATGGTCCTTCAGGCATGATCTATTCCCATCTCAATCCATTCTGCAGGGCAGCAAGTCCCAGGGCACATGGGCCTCCCCCCCCCCCCCACCTTTTAGGCTAGATCAGGGGTTCTCAACCCAGTCCTTTTTTTTTTTTTCCAAACTTTATTTTATTCATTACAAATAAATATACAAAAGCCAACAACATACCATCGCCGGGGGGTATACTCTTATCCCTACCCGGCGGGAACCATCTTGCAATGAATACAATGTTTTATATTTTCCCTCCCCCTCCCCCCCGCCACCCTCCCCTCCCCCCCTCTACACACCCTTTCGCACAAGGTCACCCCACCTCTGACACTCCACCTCCTATAAACCAGTGTGGAGGAGTTCGTTCCGACACCTGGCCCCTAAAGTATCGATATAGACCCCCCATATCTGCATGAAAGTGGTCCATCGTTTGACACTGCACCTTGCATGCCACCGTTCCATCAACATTACCTGGTGGAAGCAATTGCGCCACTCCACAAACGTAGGGACCTGTTGCTCCCGCCAACGGCGCAGGATCGGGCCCTTCCCCACCAGACAAGCCTTCCGCAGTAACAACCTATCTGCACGCCGAGCCGGGCAGGGGGGGTCCAGTCTGTCCAAAACCACAAAGGTACCCGTCCATCGCACCCGCATCTGCAACAGTGTACTAATATAGGCGCGTATCCAGGCCCAGTACAGCTGAAGACGAGGACAGGCCCACCACATATGTAATAGATTGGCTAAGGGTGCGGAACAGCGAGGGCAGCTACCATCATCCGTCAAACGACTACGCAAGGCGCGGCGGGGCGAGAAATAGGCTCTCATGAGACATTTAAATTGTACCTCTCTCCACTTCGCCCCCACTGCCAGGGCCGCTATCCTGCATAATGCTGTACGAACTGTGCCCGGGGGTACTGCCTTCCCCAGCTCCACCCCCCAGGCTGCCTCTACCCCCCGATAATCCACCGGGGTACGCAGACCATCCAGGCGTGCCCTCAAGCCCGCTATCATAGGAGGAGTGTCCTCCCCCAGTGCAAAGAGCCCCAGCAGCTGCTCAGAGCGCTCCGACGTCAGCGCTTCTCGAGGTAAAGAAGAAACGTAATGAGAGACCTGCAAGTACTCAAATGTATGCCTAACCGTTAAGTCATATTCCTGACCAAGGGCCTGAAAATATTTACAGCGGCCACTGAGATCAACCAAATGCCCTATTAGGTATATGCCCCACCGTCTCCAGTCCCGAAACCCCCGCGTCTCAGAGCCAGGGGTAAACTGGACATTGCCCTGTAGAGGCAGCCAGCTAGATGCCGTCCAAGGTTTCTCCCAGCGAGCATTAAGGTAGCGCCAGGTCCGCAAAGCTGAACCAACTAAGACGCTCTTCACCAGGCGGCCGGGCAGATCCTTGGACCGGGTATGTAAAGCCCCTAACAGTGAAAGGGGCACTACCAGCGCCTCTTCGATAAGTAGAGGCGTATATATGGCCGTCTGCCCTAACCAATCGCTCAGATGCCGTGCCTGACAGGCCAAGGCGTAAATCCCCAAATCTGGGAGTCCCATCCCCCCTTCCCGCCATTTCCCCACCAGCCGTATCAGGGGGATACGTGCCCTCGCCCCTCGCCACAAAAAGTTTCGAATTAGCCGCTCGACCTGCCTCAGATCCTTCCGATATAGCCACACCGGCAGGGTTTGTAACCAGTACAGCAGCCTCGGTAAAATCACCATCTTTACCGCCACCACCCGTCCGGACAGAGAAAGTGGCAATGGCCCCCAGGCCATGAACTGGGACTGTAGCCGGTGTACCATCCAATCTAAGTTACGCCTATAAAGGTCCCGTGGGTGGCTAGTCAGGCGGATACCCAAATAGGTAAAATAGGAGTCCGCCCATTTCAAAGGAAACTGACCCGACCACTTCCTCCGCAAGGATCCCAGAACATCAAGAGCCTCCGACTTCTCCCCGTTGATCTTCAGACCTGAAAAAAGGCCATAAGTCCGAAATTCCGCCAACAACTGCGGCAGGGACTCCTCAGGGGACACCAGATGCACCAGAAGGTCGTCCGCAAAAGCCGATAGTGTAAATGTTTGAGTTCCGATCCGCACCCCTTGTATCCCAGGCGAGGCCTCCACCGCTCGAATTAGCGGGTCTAGGGACAATACAAATAGCAAAGGTGAAAGGGGGCAACCTTGCCTCGTCCCTCTTTCCAAGGAAAAAGTCTCCGACAGCACCCCATTGCAAAGTATTCCCGCCGTCGGATTGGCGTATAGGCTGTCTATCATCGCACAAAACGAAGGCCCGAGGCCATACCTAGGTAACAACATGCGCAGGTAACTCCAATTAACCCGGTCAAAGGCCTTCTCCGCATCGAAACTCACCAATACAGACGGTAGCTGTTGGTCATGAACCCACTCCAAAGAGGCTAGAATTTTCCGCATATTCCGTACTATGTACCTGCCCTTCACGAAACCGACCTGAGAGTTGTGAAGTAAATTATCCAAATACTCCGCCAGTCTGTTCGCCAACACCTTAGCAAAAATCTTAGCGTCAAAGTTCAATAGGGAAATCGGGCGGTAGGAAGCCGGGAGTTCTGGGTCCTTGCCCGGCTTGGGGATTAAGGTGATATAAGCCTGATTACGGCCCCATCGGAATCCACCCTGCTCCACCCGTCTCACATATACCTCCACTAGAACCGGGCTCACATAGCCCTGGAGCAGTTTATAAAATTCGGCCCCCAAGCCATCCGGTCCCGGAGATTTATAACAACTGGCCGTCCCAATCACCGCTCCCACCTCCTCCAACGTTACGGGACGCCCCAACCACGTGCTCTGTTCCTCTGTTAGCGATGGAAGGTGCAGCTTCCGGAGATATTCCGAAGCTAACAACGGAAGGTCCAGCTCCTTCGTATAAAGTGTTTTAAAAAAGTTCCGAAAGACCCGCGCTATCTCCGCAGGGCCACTCTGTAGCCTCCCCTGTTCGTCTCGTATGGCCACCACAGTATTAGAGCCACGCTGCCCCCGCAGGCAGCGGGCCAACAACCGCCCAGGCTTATCCCCATGACATTGAAGTCTATGACGATAGTATAACATTGTCTTCTTAGCTCGTTGATGGAGCAGTTCGTCCAGACTCACCCGGGTTTCCCATAATTCCTTTTGCAGCCCCGCCGACGGGGTCTGCGCTAGCCGACGGCGCAGATAAGATACCCACTTCTCTAAGCGAAGAATCCGATCTGCCAGCATCCGCCGCCTGCGGGCCGCAAAACCTATAATTTCTCCACGCATGACTACTTTAGCTGTCTCCCAGACCAATTCTGGGTCTCCGTCGTGTACTCGGTGGACCTCCGCGAATTCTTGCCAGCGCTGGTCTAAGAACTTATGAAATTGCGCATCTCTGTATAACTCTAACGGAAAACGCCATAGGCTAGACCGATCAGCCCGCATCCCCCAGCCGAGATCAAGCCACACCGGAGCGTGGTCCGATATCGCAAAGGGGCCAATCTGCGCCCCTTCCACCTTCGCAAACAATTCCTTCGTAAGCAGCACGTAGTCTATATGAGAACTGGAGCCATGGGCCCTAGACTGATGGGTAAAATCTTTTTCCAAGGGATGAAGCACCCTCCACGAGTCTACTAGTCCCAAACGAGCTTTAAAACGTTGCAGCGCACGGGTGACCGGTCCCCTTTCATGCGCCTCCCCTCCTCTGGTAGTGTCCAACTCCACGTCCAAGACGCCGTTAAAGTCGCCTCCCAGCACCAGGGGGATCTCCGGCAGCTGCTCCACTTTAGCGGCCACTGTGGCATAAAAGTGGGGATCCAAGGCGTTGGGTCCGTACACCGTGCCCAGAATGACTGGTTGCCCGTCTAAGTGTCCTTGCAATAGCAAATAACGCCCCGCCCCGTCTCGCACTTCCGCCTCCAAAACCCAACGGACCCACTTATGGACCAAAATGGCCACTCCGCCCTTCTTCCCCACTGCCGGTGCCCCCCACACCTGCCCGACCCAGCCTCGCCGCAGCTTGGCATGCTCTTCGGCCGTCTGGTGTGTCTCCTGCAGAAAAGCAATATCACAGTTGTGTCGAGCTAGAGCTTGCAAAATTTTATATCTTTTAATAGGGTGGCCTAAGCCGCACACATTCCACGAGGTAATTCTCAGAGTGGCGGTGCAGTGTCAATTCCTCCCTGCCCGGTTTTCCATGTTACACTGGAAGGGGCTCTCCCAGCCTGGAGCCCCCTCCGCGCTTTCTTATCACTAAACCTCCAAACTTTTATATAGGGTGTGTTACCTACTCCTCCCCCCTCCCTCTCCCCCCCCCCACCCTTCACCCCACCCACCCCCTCCCCCCACCCCCTCCCTCCCCCCCTCATCCCCATCCCCCCTTGAATTACGAATCTACCAACCCCACACTCCCCTCTCCTCTCTCCCATGGACTTTCAGTGATGCGCTCCACCACCCCCGCTTTGCCCGACCTCTAACCCCCCGACCCCCCACGGGCCCCCATCGCAACACCCTCCCCCACCTCTTCCGCCCCCCATCAGTTACACTCGGGGTCTCTCTCATGCCATCAGCAATCCTTTCGGCATGTCTCTCCACCAACGCCGGACATCTACCCCCCCCCCCATCTTTCATCCCACATAGGTCCGCTAAGCCAGCCCAGCTTCCCTTTAAGGCTCCTGTACCCAGAGCGGAGTCTCTCCCTCCTGGGTGTCATTCTCTGCGAACAACCAGCGGTCTGACTCTCAGGCTGACCCCTCCCTCAGTCTGCCTTCTCTGCCAGCGGTGGCTGAGCTCCACCCCTACCTGCCCGGCGCGGCCCTTTGGGCCTTCGCAGGTTGTCTTTCTCCCCTCCCCACCCCCTCTAACCCCTCAGACTATAGCACCGTGGAGGCTGTCATTCTGCTCTCCCTCCCCTCCCCTCCCCGCTCACAGTATAATAGCCCCCACCTCTGCCGCCCATGGGATAGCCCCCCCCCTCCCCCCTGGTCCGCTGGTACATCAAGGGAGAGTCAAACCGCCTCATAAGCGTCACAAATTTACCCTGGGTCCCATTCCCACTTCGTCCCCCACCCCCCCACCCCCCCCCCCCCCCGCTTACCGTCCAGTATCTGATAGGGGGGTAACACCGGCACTCCCTGTGTCCCAACCCCCCATCTACCCCACTTCCGGGACCCCTCCCCCACCCGCCTCTAACAAGCCCCAGCAGTTCACAAAGAACCAGTATCAAACCCCAGCCAATACATCTTAACATAACACAATGTAACCAACACATAACTCACAATGTATCCCTCTGGAACATCCAACCCATGAAATACAATGTAGCCCTCCCCCTTCCCTAGGTAACCCTCCAGCCTGCCTGGAAGCGTTCTGGCTCTCCGCCATCTCATTCAACAGGTCTGCCTCCCGGGGAGATGGCTATCACTAAGGTCCATAGGTCCAGAGGGAGTCCACATTCCAGGCCGCCGCTGCTTCGACGGTGGTCCTGAGGCCCATCGTGCGCCCCGGTCTTCCACCCGTGCTGACAGCGGGGCGTAGCAGGCAAAACACAGTCACTTCCTCAGGGGCCCTCAACTCTCTCCTCCGGCGGACACAATGCTCTCCACGTACGGCGTCGTGTCCTCAGCCGAGTCAAAGATCTTGCGCCGGCCCTCAACAAAGATATGGAGACGTGCCGGGTATTGGACCGTAAATTTAATTTGGCGTTCAATGAGCTTCTGGCAGAGGGGTGCATAGGCTCTGTGGCGCTGGCTCAGTTGTAGGGAGTAGTCCTGCGCTACCCGGATTCGCCGATTTTCCCCCGCCAGACCTCCCTGCGCTCTCGCCGTCCTCAAAACTGTCTCTTTTTGTGGGAAGTGGAGTAACTTTACCAAAACCACCCGAGGCCGGGAGTCTTTCAGAGTTTTACTGCCCACCCGATGGGCACGCTCGATGTGGATCTTCTCCCCTTCTACGTCCCCACCAGCACGTAGCAGCGGCGAGAACAGCTCCACCAAATATTTTGGTAAGTCCGAGTCCAACACTGATTCAGGTATGCCCATCACCCTCAGGTTGTTCCTTCGCGACCGGTTTTCTAGGTCGTCTATTTTAGCCTCCTGGGATCGCAGTTGGTTCCGTAGCGACTCCACTGTTTGCTGTAACGTGTTGGTGGTATCCTCCACTTGCCCCACGCGGTCCTCAATCTCCTGGAGCCGTTTGCCATAAGTCTCCACTGAACTTTGCACTTCGTCCAGTTTCTCCCGAATCACTGAGAATTGCGTCGCCAGAGCCTCCGCCACCGCCGCGGATATTTCTTCTACTCTGGCGGGTGAAGTTGGGGAGCTCGGTGTCGCGGTTCCCTCCGCCATCTTACTCGGACCGGGCCCTCGGTCTCTCTCCTTTCTTCCCGCTCTTAATGCCGCTGCCATTGCTGAGGTTTTTGCAATGCAACTCAGGAGAATAACAAGGAGTTAGGCACACAGAGGGGCTTCGTGAAGCAGGTCGGGAGTCTCAAAAACGGTACAATTAGCCGGTATAAGCAAGGGGTGGTCGGAGGACGAGCAGCACCCGACTACTCGCTCTCACCGCATCACCGGAAGTCTCTCAACCCAGTCTTTGGGATACCTAGCCAGTCAGGTTTTCAGGATAACTGCAATGAATATGCATGAGAGAGATTTGCATACAATGGAGGCAGTGCATGCAAATATCTCTCGTGCATATTCATTGTAGTTATCCTGAAAACCTGACTGGATAAGTATGTCCCAAGGACCGGGTTGAGAACTACTGGCTAGGCTAACATCAAGTAGGATTCAAACAACATCCATTTGGATAGATGCATAGGAAAGAGAAGGGCGTGAAGGCCTGTAATTTTAATTCCATGACATCATTTGGGATGTGATCCAATCCTGGTTTTCTAAGGAGCAAGGACCTTGCTTTTTCTTTTCTAAAGTAACAAAAATCAGATGATTACATTACAATAAGTTAGTAACTGGGAAGACAATAGCCAAAGGGATTCATCTGGGTAATCTCAAGAGCTTCTTGTGAAAGTCCTTCATTTTTAAAATCTTCCAGCAGCCAATGTATAGTTTTGGCTGGACTAGTTGATGTAAACAGAAGGTATTGGTGATGTGAGGATGGAGTTTCAGGTTAATTACACCATAGCAATATTTGGCTGCCAGCCAACTAATTATATACGACTATCTTTGCCACCACTATAGCCAACCTTAAGATATTCAGATACGATTTCCATATAGGTCTGAGTCATAGTATTCATTGACTCGATTATATATGGATATCTCTTTGAAAATCCGCCTAAAGTTATCCAGCTATATTTATGTGGATTCACAGTCACTCAATATTGTCCCCTTGGTTTTTTTCCATTAGTGTGGCCACCTTGTCCAGGTCAACCAGAAAAGGCTCTTTGTTTTACCCCCATTGTGTGCACAATCTTGCAGCTCTGAGTCCTCTAAGAAAAGTAGGATGTAGTGAGATTGTAACTCTAACTAGGCGGTCAGTCTATATTTGAAAATGAAACTGGCACAGTAACTGATTAGCCTAATCTTACCTTTGTATCTTCTATTGAGAGAAGCAGTGTGGTAAGATAGAAAGCAGCTGCTAGTCCAGTATTGGGACATTTGCTTTTATACAGGGATGTTTCTTGTGTGGAGCTACCTATAATGCTTACCCATAATCCTCTGGGCTTCACTTTATCACTAGGGACACCGGAATACCTCCTTCATTTAGCATTAATGATAATGAAAACAGAGAAGGCCGCCCTACCTTGTCTTTGCCTAACACCTTCTTTTATCTACTTTCCCTTCCTCCCCCCAAACTACTATTTTCCTTTGAATTCTACAGGAAGCAGGCGCATTCTGCAGGACCAAGTTTTGCGACCATTTCAGCAAGCGGTCTGAATGCAGCTCTTGCCCATTACAGGTATTACGTTAGTTCTGGAATAACTTCAATGAATTTCCCATACTATTAGGGGGTTGGTAGGAGGTGTATCTGCACCTGGGTATCAGAGAGTTAGTATTTAAGGGTGTCTTTGTCATTGGTGGATTGATGAGGTCAGCATGTAAGGGTGTCTCAGCTGCTAGGTACTGCTGGAATTTGAACACTTGGGTCTTAATGCAGAAACCTTACATTCAAGCCACATGCTATAGCTCAGCGCTCAGTTTTCTAATGAAAAGTTAGCACAAAAATTCTGTTCCTGAATTTAACAAAAACTAATATGCAAAAGACCTATGTGCAAAAATTACTGCAAAAAAGGCAGAGTACATTTAACACAGAGTGCACATGGCTCTGTTTTAACTGCAATCAGAAGAAAAGGATCCACTGAGGTGAAGTGTGGCACTTTACTACAGCTGAGCCCAAGAAGGCCCAGACTCCTAATCGCCCACCCAACATTCCCTGATCCTGAAGCTTCCAGTACCCCCACCCTGACACCAATGTTTCCGTTAAGCTGTGCTGAGTCCTCTGCCGGTATAGAGGTGTAAAGCAATCATCCTTAGGATCGTGAGGCATAGGCAAGTCCCGAGGGCCTGCCGATACTGTGCAATCCTAAGCGCAATCGCTTTGCACCTCCCCCCACCGGCAGGAATACCGGTGAATGACTCAGCGCAGCTTAGCAGAAACACTGCCTGACACTCCCTAAAGCCCCTAGAAAATGTTACCAATTGCTCGGTTGGCCCAGTGGCCCTTACCCCTACATCCATTTTTTTATTCCTCCCCCCATGGTACTTTCCTCTTCCAGGATGCAGGAGCAATGCCCACATACTTCGGCCCCTGTGCTGCCATCTTGGAAAATGATGGCAGCTGACCCTATGCAGTGCATCCTAAGTGCACAGTGCACAGTGGGGGCCAGTCTGTCATATTAAACAATTACTGCCTTATTTGGTAGACTGATTCCACCCAGTGCATCCCAAGATGCACCACACAGGGGTCAGGTGCCACCATTTTCCAAGATAGCAGCACAGGGGCCGAAGTATGTGGCCATTGCTCCTGCCTCCTGGAAGAGGAAAGTACCATGGGGGGAGGAATAAAAAATTGGATGTAGGGGTCAGGGCCACTGGGCCAACAGAGCAATTGGTAATTGCTTTGCCTTTGACTTAGATGGTGGCACGGGGCAGGAGTATGTGGGCTTTGCTCCTGCCCCTCCCCCAAAGAGGAATGTCCTGGGGGGGGGGGAGAATCTCGAGCAAATGCTGCACTAGAGCATAGCACAGTTTGTTGCAATGGGCCTGACGGATCTTTGCTGCTAGGATATAGGGGTTAGCACCAAGCAGTGCAGGGGCAGCAGAACGCCTTTCCAATTGGGGGGCAAAGCTCCACCTTGACTCTACCTCAAAGTATGCCCCTAGCCCCCAGCCTCCTACAGCCTTCCCCTCCTGTTTTTCCCTCAGGTTTCCGATCTCCCGTGGGCAAAAGAGAAGGGAATGGCTGCGATCGCGGCGGACTCCTGTCTGCCCGCAGGAAATTGGATCCCCGTGAGCAAGAGGGGAAAGCCACCATTATCATAGCAGACTCCTTCTGTCTACCCACAGGGATCTTACAGGGGAAGACACGAGTTTTTGCCACAATCGTGGCAGCCTTACACCCTGCCCGCAGGGATCCAATGTCCCACAGGCAGACAGGAGTCTGCCATGATCATGGATGTTGGGCAAAATTTTGCTGTTGCTAGGGCCCGTGTGGCCCACTCCATTCCGATGCCTGTGACGCAGTGTCTCTGCTGGTGGAACATCGGAGATTAACAATCAGGAGATCTATGTACTGGGATGTTGGGGAAGTCAGCAATGAGGGATGTGTCTAGCAGGGTTGTCTGTGCTGAAAAAGAATGAAGAGGTTGGTAAGGGCACCAGTTTATTGAACTTAACTTTGTTTTTGCTTCTTTTCTTCTTTCAGTCCTTCAAATCTTACAAAGCGGAAGCTTACTGTAGATGAAACGTACCTTGTTGATTCTGGAGGGCAATATCTGTGCGTATGGACTCATTTTTTTGTAGTCAATAGTACTGGGTGAAATACTGATGCATTTTTGATGATACTCAGATTTTACTTATGAATAGACCTGAAAAGAAGTATCTCCTTTAGAGTACCTTGTCAATAGCAGTAATATTAGTCCTTGAGATGGGCCTATGTTGCTGTAATGCAAGAATTCAAAACAGGAAAGGAACATTTGCACACTATCTTATTTCACATTTTGGAGACAATTTTATAAACTTCTTTTTGTGTGTAAAACGGAGATTTACATACATAAAATGCCTCTATAAAATTAGATTCCCAAAAAGAACCCAACCAGGGGAGAAATACTATCCAAGAATAAGGGGCTTGTTTACAAAGCCGCAGTAGCGGTTTCTGATCGTTATCGAAGCCGCCGCCCCATTGATTTCAATGGGGCCGCGGCTCCGATAAGGATCGGAAACCGCTACTGCGGCTTTGTAAGCAAGCCCCTAAGAGTTTGTTTTAGGGGAGGTATTTTTTGTTATTCTTATAAACTTAGGTCATGCTTAGAAGTATGCCTTGTGCTAGTAGGTACATACCAGTAGAGTAAGTGAGCTCAGGGGAGGAGCTTGTGCAGAGCATGGGTGGAGTCACAATGTGCACCTGTATTTTAAGTGCTAATGTTTACGCCTGCGGCTGAACAAGCATAAATGTCTGTGCCCACAATCTAGGAACTATTTCTGTAGGATTTATGCTAGTATTTTATAAAAATGCATAGACGTCCATGTGTCTCTATAAAATCGGCACCTTCTCCAGCTCCTAACCTAGACACCTTGGTTTAAGATTACCCTCCACATGTGCTGACATGTCTATAGAGAGAGGTGGGAGGAGGGGGTCACGTCGTCAGAACTGCACTGCTGAAGCCTAGAGGTTGTATCTACCTTGCCTATATTACATGGATGTTAATGCTATGGGTGGGAGGAAGAGTAGCCCCTCTGGAACTGCACCACAGTAAATGTCATTGGGGGTAAGACTCAAAGTGAAAAGTCTCCAATGAATCATATATGGATGCTAATAGTACAGGTGGGAGGAGATATGGTCTTTCTGGCACTGCTCTGACTTTGGGAGGTTGCCGGGGGAAAGAATCAAAGTGAAGAGGTGCCAGTGACTCGTGTGCTTGTTGCAGGGATGGAACAACGGATATCACTCGTACGCTGCACTGGGGAAATCCCACAGCATTTGAAAAGGTATGTGTTGGGTCTCTGGGGATCGCACGTCTGTCCTGTCTCAGCCCTGATGCACTGAGCGCTTGAATTCACGGAGGCAGTCACATATGCCAGTAGCTGTAGCCCTAACATTCAGGAAAGGAGGACAATTTAAAAGCAACCTCAGGAATTACTTTGTCACGGAAAGGGTAGTGGATGCCTGGAATGTCCTCCCACTGGAGATGGTGGGGACAGAAACGGACAAAGACATGGGATAAGCACAGAGGATCCCTATATAGGATGAAGAACATTTCTGCTTAAAGCAAAACTTAAATGACTTTCACGCTTCTAAAAAAGCATAGCAGGGATAACTGTCCCACAGCAGCAGGTACAAACTAAATTAAAAAGCATAGAGCAGGATGAACCTGCATAAAGTGGCACAGTAAAAAGCAGAGTGGGGGTGACCTGCATAAAGCGATAGTTACAACCCTAAACACCTTGCTGGACAGACTAGGTGGGCCATGCTGGTCTTTATCTGCCCTCATTTGCTATGCTGCTATGTATACTGCATTAGTGAATGGACGCGACATACTAGGACTTCACCTCAAGCTTCAGGTGTTTCACTGCATAGAGACATTATAGATCCTCTTCTCTCCCTTTGCTATAAATGACCAAGAAGCTAACAGAGTAAATTTTCAGTTAGGCATCTAAATGGAAACTCTGTAGGCCCAATACTGTGTTCAGCAGAATAAATAACTTGCTAATCTACATATTTTTAGAATTATCCGGATAAGCTCAGGCCATTTAAAACCCCAAACAGCCAGAATTTATCCAGATAATAAGGGAATGGGTTGGAAAACGAGCAGAGCTGGGTCTGACACCTATTCCACTACAAGGGTAATTTAATTCCACGGTGCCTAGGTTAAGACAGCCGGAACATGCCTATTTTATAAAGACAAGTAGGCGCCTAAATGTTTTTCTAAAATACTAGTGCAAATCCTGCAACAATTGCATAGGTTTTTAATAATCTATGCATACATTTCCTGATTCCACCCATTAACACCAACTATAAAAGTATGCACCTGCATACCATACTAAAGGCCAGCAATGAGATGGATTGATACAATAACAGCAGCTACGGATACCAGTCTGTCAACAATGAGCTGCCTGACTGAAGACCGAACACAATTTAGGATAGCTATCCAGAGGGTCGCCATGAGTCGACTCCGACTCGACGGCACTTAACAACAACAACCTATTGAAATCCAACAGCATGATTGCATTAAAGACGTGGAAAATCTTAAAGGAGAATCCTACAAATAATAATGGAAACAATATTAAATTAGCCCACAAAATAAAGGGAGCCAAGAAAAAAAGTTGATAAAGGAAAAAAAAAGCACAACGGGGAGTCATAAGGCAGCTGGTACAGGTTATTCCTTGGTTGCTCCAAGAACTACCTTGGCTACTTCTCGTGCCAACAAAAAGTCAAAGAGCTGCTTGGGGATCGAAGAAAAACTTTACCCTCAAATCTAATAATACATTGGCAAGGAAATTTTAAGAGAAATTCAGCTCACAAAGCCAGGAACCCTTGTCTTCAGGATTGTGTGTACCTAGAAAAAGCAGCAAATATCTAATTTTACCCCAAGAAAATTTCATGCATACAGGGCCGGCCCATCCACTAGGTAGCCGCCTAGGGCAGCAGACCTCGGTGGCGGCGTGGCAAGACATATGCTTCGGCATACATGGCCTGGCTCCCCTCCTGCGCTGAGCCATGCTGCTGCCCCCCACCTCCCGCTGCCACTTATTCCGGTGTTGGGTGCAGCTAGGCTTGACGGCAGGCCATCTGCTTCAGCACACATGGCCTTACCACTTCTGACCACCTGAAGCTGTGTCGGGGGGGGGGGGTGTCAATGGCAGGCCATGTGTGCTGAAGTACATGGCCGGGTGCTGCTGCCAAGTCGACCCTGCCATCGGAATCAGCGGCAGCGGGGGGAGGGGGGGTGCGGCACGACTGGGGCTTCTGCCTGGGGTGACAGAAACGCATGGGCTGACACTGCATGCATATTCCTGAAGAAAACTTATAAACTGTATCTCGCTCTGAGTCAAAAGCAAAGCAAGCTGTCAGAGTTGTTCTTTCAGTCATTACTTCAAGTGATGACTCCAGACAAGATGTCAAATACATCACACCCTCTGCACATTCTTCCTGACGACCAGAAGAAAATTCCTGAGCCTTGGCCAGGGAGAGACAAGTAACAGGCTTTTCTAATTGGAGGGAAGTTATCTGATAGAAACCTTAAAACCTCCTTCATGTATTTTCCTCACCATATCCATCGGTGACATTAAGGTGCATTTTGGGCAATTCAAAAACCTTAAATTATTTTTCCTGGAGCAGGTTTCCAGATCTGCGGATATAAAAGCTGTTTTCAGTGTGTATATTGCCACTTACATGCTAAAATGATTTTCTAAATTTACCTCTTAAAAAGATAAGTTATCTGGATAGATCAAGGCCTGCTCAAAAGCAAGCCCAAATCTATCCTGCTGGTGTGGTCACCTTTTAATATGAATATTCAGGGGGGCCTGATATTTAAAATGATTAATGTAGTTAGCAGACCTGTTAATTGCACTGCACAAGCTATTCAGCAGCATTGGCACAGATGAATATCCGGGGTGCCACCACTGCATGCCCCGATGTTAACCGGCTAGCATTGGGATGCTCTGGGGTGGCACCCAAGGATAATTGGGCAGCGGCGATACTCCGTCCCTGCCTGGTTATCCTTAAGCAGCAAAGGTTAGGCACACTAAAGATTGTCCTAACTTTCACTGCCAAAGCTAACCAGGCAGTGGCTGAATATCGCTATCTGGCTGACCCAAATATTCAACGCTGGTGGCCAGATATGGTCCATAATTGAATAGCCTGGTCTAAGGTACCGCAGCAGTGGCTAGCCACCATGGCTGAATACTGGGTCCCATGCTGCTACTTATATGGATAGTAGAGCTGAATATATGTATTAAGTTAAGACCTGGTGCTGGCACTTAAATTCATACTGTGACTGCGCTTGCTGAAAATTGACTCCTATGTGTACAGGTACAGTAAGCCCACTCTGAAGATTTCCAAACCCAAGCTACCCCAGGGCCAGCCCCAGAATTGGTGCAAGGTATTGGTGCCCTAGGCAAGCCTTAAGCTTTACAGCCTCCTGGCTGTCAAAATCTATTGTTTAGCTTTGAATGCCCTGCTCTTTGCTGCCCCCAGAAGTTGCCACCCTAAGTGACTACCTAATTTGCCTAATGGTTGGGCCGACCCTGAGGTATCCACACACTGAGTTTGAAAATCGGATTATGCAGGTACATGAATGCATGTGCATTTAGGTGCAGTAAAACAGTGGTGTAAAATTAGGAATGTCAGCAACATTTTATCTGTGCATGTACCTCTAGAGAATATAAGGCGCACACCTACATCTAATACATATCTCTGAAATGTCTCATTTTATGCAACCAGGTTTGTGCTTGTTTTGAGAGGAGACACATAGGGGTATGTTTACTAAACTGCGGTAATGTCATTCACGTTAGGTTCCGCGGTAAAGGTACAGATGCCCATATAAAGACGTGGGCGGTGCATCATATGACAAGCAGTGCCAGGTAACGTGCGTAACAATGCACTGTCAGATAACGTGCGTCGCAAGGCGCCATATAGGGCACAACACAAGGCACCTTAACAGGAGGTGCCTCACAAGGCACGTTGTCATGTGCCCTACAAGGTGCCTAACCTAAGGCACCATGCAGCCACCCCTGAAGGCCCCATATAAGGTGCCGGCAAGGTGCCCCATAAAGCACTGTAGGTTAAGGCACTTGAAAAGGAGGACATGGGGTAGCAGCCAGCACATGAACACCGGGTGCCACACAGCTAACAGATGCAGACAGACGGACAGAAGGATGGTTGGCAACTGTAATGAGGGTAATATGTGTTGGCAGCACAGATCAGCAGAGATATGACTGTTACAGGAATGACAGGTACCGGTGTAGGAAAGGCATAAAAGAAGGAGAACAAAGAGGGAGTGAACCCATGACCACTAGGCTGAAAAGCACTGCACAAACCAATAGGCCACACCACCACTGTGAGTTCCACAGCAATGACTGCATACAAGAACACTGCAGGGCACCACACAAAATGCCTGCTGTGTGCCAGGAGAGGCCAACCCAAACAGTCACCATGATGCAACGCACATGCACAACAGGTATCCACAGCTCATATCACAGTCTGTAAGTGGGACGGGAGCCACATAGAAACACATGCACACACACCATGAGATGTAATGCAGCAGCACAGGACAGGGTACTGTGTAGCAGCCCTCTTTTAATAAGTGCTATTTCCCTCCCTCCCCCCCACACCCACCCACCCCTGGGATAATCATAGCTTTATAGGTACTTACACATCTTAAAAGACAGGAGGTGCTCTCAGGTGAAACTCGTTACCCAAATCAGTCATACACTAAGGACCTGAGATTAATTAAGCTTCAGGTGAACAAGGTATATTAAACGTATCAAGGTACAGTTTTATTGGTATAAATATCCATAGCAACCCTTAGTACGTAAAGAACTTAAAGATCTAAACACAAACTTAAAACTAAGATGCAGACAGCAGTCCAGCAGCGAGATGGGGGCTTTCCAGTCTTTTGTATTGAGTGTCACATGTATGATTTTCTCCCAGTTGGTGTGAGGTCTTACGTGTGCACTAGGTGCAAGGAGCTCTTTGCTCTCAGGGAAAGAGTCCGTTCTCTAGAGGCTAGAGTAGCAGACTTGGAAAACATAAGACAGACAGAGAGGTACATAGATGAGACCTACAGGAATATAGTCCTGAAGTCCCACCTCCAGTCTGGCAGCATCCCTGTTGCCATGGAGGAGAGAGGTCACATGACAGGAGAGCATCACCCTGGTGTGGCAGGAAGTGATCCTGTAACTAGGACCTGTCCTCCAGGTGATGTAAAACCCTCTCGCACCGAGGAGGTTTCTCCAGGGCCATGTGCCCATGAGGGAAGGGTTAGGACAGCCATTATAGTTGGTGATTCGATCATTAGGCATGTAGATAGCTGGGTGGCTGGTGGACATGAGGATCGCCTGGTAACATGCCTGCCTGGTGCGAAGGTAGCGGACCTCACGTGCCACCTAGATAAGGTCTTAGATAGTGCTGGGGAGGAGTCTGCTGTCTTGGTACATGTCGGTACCAATGACATAGGAAACTGTGGTAGGGAGGTTCTGGAGGCTAAATTTAGGCTTTTAGGTAGGAAGTTGAAATCCAGAACTTCCAGGGTAGCATTCTCCGAAATGCTTCCCGTTCCACGCGCAGGACCCAAAAGGCAGGCAGAGCTCCGGAGTCTCAATGCGTGGATGAGACGATGGTGCAGAGATGAGGGTTTTGGATTTGTTAGGAACTGGGGAACATTCTGGGGAAAGGAGGGGCTCCTCCGAAGGGATGGGCTTCACCTTAACCGGGATGGAACCAGGCTGCTGGCATTAACCTTTAAAAAGGAGATAGAGCAGCTTTAAACTAGATAATAGGGGAAAGTCGACAGTCGCCCAAGAGCGGATGGTTCGGAAGAATGTATCCTTGAAGGATACTACCAAAAGCAGAGAGGTTCCAAAAAAGAGTCAAGTAGCCCAAATGCCCTCGAGTATGGAGCAGACAGAGCTTAAAGATCACAAATTACCCATGTCTACCAATAGTCAAATTAATATGAATAAAATACAGTCTCTAAAATGCTTGTATGCAAATGCTAGAAGTCTAAAAAACAAGATGGGAATGTTAGAATATATAGCACTAAACGAGAGGTTAGATATGATTGGAATATCAGAGACATGGTGGAAGGAGGACAACCAGTGGGACACTGTGATACCTGGGTACAAACTATATCGTAATGATAGAGCTGATCAAATTGGTGGAGGGGTTGCGTTCTATGTTAGAGAGGGCATTGAGTCAGAAAGGATTAAAGTTTTGCAGGAAACAAAATCTTCTGTAGAATCTCTATGGATTAAAATTCCATGTAAAAAGGGAAAGGCGATGGCAGTGGGGGTGTACTATCGACCGCCTGGCCAGAATGAACAAATGGATGATGAAATGCTCAAAGAAATCAAGGAAGCTAACAAAAGTTACAGCGCAGTAATAATAATGGGTGATTTCAACTACCCCGGTATCGACTGGGTCAGTGTCACAGCAGGACATGCTAGAGAGATAAAGTTCCTAGATGAAATAAATGACTGCTTCTTGGAGCAGCTGGTTCATGAACCGACCAGAGGAGAAGCAATATTAGACCTAGTCCTTACTGGAACACCAGATGTAGTGCAAGAGATAAGGGTGTTGGGGCCACTTGGCAATAGTGATCATAGCATGATCGCCTTTGATTTAATTAGTGGAGGAGGGATAGTAAGGAAATCCACAGTACTACCTTTTAACTTTCGAAAGGGAGACTATGATAAAATGAGGAAAACAGTTAAGAAAAAACTAAAAGGAGCAGTTGCAAAGGTTAAAGACTTACATCAAGCTTGGGTGTTGTTGAAAAATACTATTTTGGAAGCCCAAGCCAGCTTTATTCCACGCTTTAAGAAAAGTGGAAGGAAGTCCAAAAAACTGCCAGCATGGTTTAAAGGTAAGGTCAGAGAGGCGGTTGTTGCCAAAAAAGCATCTTTCAGGAAATGGAAAAAAGAGCCAAACGACAAAACCTGGAAACAGCACAAGCACTGGCAAGTCAAATGCAAGGCATTGATAAAGCAGGCAAAGGGAGAATTTGAGAAGAAGCTTGCTGCGGAAGCAAAAACGTGAAATAAAGATTTTTTCAAGTACATTCACAGCAAAAAACCTGTGAGAGAGTCAGTTGGTCCATTAGATGATAGAGGAGTTAAAGGGGCACTAAGAGGTGACAAGGCGATAGCAGAGAGACTGAATGAATTCTTTGCTTCAGTCTTTACTGAGGAAGATGTAGGGATGTTACCCATGACTGAAGTGGTATTGTGGTGGTGAAGCCGTGGGAGAGCAGAGGCAAAGAGGGAAAAACCAGGTATTTTCCTCTGAAAAAGGAATTAGCTCCAGAAGTATAGGGGTTAAAACTCCTGCTTCAAAAAAAAACTCCCTGCAGAAAGTTTGTGATAGAGAGCCACACCCTAGCTCCATGGTTACCAGTAAAGTCTGAGGAGAGCTTAATTCCACAGAGTAAAGTGAGCATCTTGAAATCCTCCCAGAGCGTTCTGAGAAATAAGAAACTCCCTAATTTCTCTAGTAGCCCTCAGCAGAGAGAGGAATCTGTATTAAAGAAAGTGTTAAAAGTTTTAGAGAAACTAAAGCCTGCCATTTCTGAGACAGAGTTAAACCATTTACAAACAGACTCTGAGGTAGAAAGCATGGACCTGGAAGAATCTGTGCTAGAGAAATTACCCTCAGATAATGAAATGGATTGCTCTCTAGTTTGTGCTCAAAACTGAAAAGCTATAAGGTTTTTAGAAGATAGGAAACCTGGAAGTTTAGTCAGCCATGGGGCAGTGCTGAGAAAAATATGCAAATGAGTTGCTGATCTCCGAGGCATGGCCCGGAGTTGAAAAAGGACTGTTTGGAAGTAAAGCCAGAGTCTGTAATACAGCCACTAAGAAAGAGCAGTCTGTGTGAGAGAAAAAGTTTGCAGTAAAGATGCCAATGTTATGCATAGCTTGAAGAATGTAAAGCTTTTGTTTTAAACCAATCTGAAAGCTGTTGTTTGGCACAGGAAGATTACTGGCTGTTTTCACATGGAGAAATACTGTTGTTTGGCACTGTAACAAGCTGACCTCAGAAGCATTTTATTCTTTTGGTTTTGTTTCACCGGAGAAAATATCCACCGTTATGTTTTGATATTTTTGAACTGCAAGAAAGAAAGTTCATTTGGCTGAAGAATAAATAAATAATCCTGTGTGCCTATGAAAATCCTCTCGGCTGAATTTATTTCAACCTCACAACTACACGACTACATTTCTCAGCAGGCATCCTGTTGGGAACATAGGTAACAAACAAGGGACATTTAAAGAAGTTCCGTCCCCCGTTCCTAGGCTACCGCCTGGCCAGTAGGGGGCGTGACATTGGCGTAGTTCTTGGATTTCCTTTAAGCCCATATCCAGACATACGGATTGTGTGAAGTGATACCGGAAGATCTGAGGAAGGAACTACGGGAACCTAGACCAGACTACCAGAAGAAGGAAGGACCGGAACTGAGATTCCAGAGGGTGCCTACTTTGCTGAGCCTGAGTCAATCCTAGCAGCAGGTAACCCGTGGATAAAAAGGGGTTAATCTGGATTGCACTGCCAGGGTGGGGTACAGCAGTTCCTAATCAGAGTGCCGGGGGAAAGCGTGCGTGTTAGAGAGCCGCACTTGGTGTGTTTTTTTTTCTCTTTTCAGCATCACCGGAGAGATGGAGCAAGCACAACTGCTGAGCTGGATGGCAGAGCGGTTCAGGGAGCAGCAGGAGGTGGCCGCTAAGTCCCAGGAACGCGCAGTCGCCATGATGAAGGACCAGCAGCAGCCGCTCTTGAAGTTGATGAGTGACTGGATAGGGGAGCAAAAGAACACCTCTGAAGCTTTAAGGAATATGACAGGTTCCTTAGGAGCCTCTCAAGGACTGGGATTGCCTTGGAAGGGTATATTTTCCTTTGGTCCTCTAACCAAGGAGGACAATATAGACGACTATATGGAAGTCTTTGAAAGAGTGGCCCACCTAAGTGGATGGCCACAAGATCAATGGGCAATCCGCATAGCTGCCTCACTCACAGGTGAAGCATTAGCTGCTTATCGTGCTATGCCCAGCGATCGGGCCTCCACTTATGAGGCAATAAGGGATCGAATGGGTCTTACCCCAATGGTTTATAGACGCCATTTAAGGGCTTGTAAGCTAAAACCGGGAGAGACACCACGGGCCTTATGCCAGCGCATAAAAAGTTTAGTATGGAAGTGGTTAGAACCACAGGGTAAAACTCTTGATTCTCTCCTAGACTGTATTATTTTGGAGCAATTTGTTGAAGCTGTTCCTATGGAGTTAAAGTCTTTCCTGATTCTCCAGGACTGTAAGAACACCAAAGAAGCAACCTCGCTGGCGGAGCGCTTCCTCGAGGCCAGATTGGTCAGCCAGGCGAAGGTGGGTGTTGCAAAATGTCCAGAAAGTGGAGATTCAGAAAGGAAAGGAAACACCATGTTGTGAGAAATCATGTGGGTTAAGCCCAAGAAAAAACCTGTTTATGCTCAGGGTAAATGTTTTACTTGTGGGGAAACGGGACACTTCAGGAGGGATTGTCAGGCCAGGACAGCACTTGTATCCACCCGTTGCAAGGAGAATGGGGAAGGGTTCTTGCTGGCTGTGGAGGTGGAGGGCATTCCCACAGAAGCCCTGTTAGACTCGGGCGCTGATCAGTCAATGATTTCACGGAAACTATGGACTGATATACAAGCCCACAGTGGTCAGGCCCCAAGGCAATCTGAGCATAGTATTAAGATAAGATGTGTGCACGGTGCCGCATCGTCATACCCCCTAAGCAAGGTGAAGGTGAAGGGCTTAGGTTTAGAGCGAGAGATTTTAGTCGCTATAGTCCCTAAGCTCCCTCACACTTTAGTTTTAGGGAAGGACTGGCCTCAGTTCAGGCGAGGCTTAGTGAAAGGCCTACAAGGGGAGGCAGCTGGGGAATCTATGCTAACACTGTCAGGAACTGAAGGGTCAGAAGGGCACCCTACTCCAGGCAGTGAGAAATTATCCCTAGGGGGTAAGGGGGAGAAAAAACCCACCCGTATCCTCTTGTAAGGCCATGGTCAGGACAAAAGTGCTACCAGCTGCTTTGTTTGGGAAGAAGCCAGAGAGGAGAATACCCCAGAAAGAGGGTTCGGATAGTAAACCCAAGTTTATTTTGAAATTCTGTCGTACTACCCCGAACGCTAGAATACCAAAGAGGGCATACGAACAGGCCGCAGGGTTTGACCTGGATAGCGCAGAGGATGTGATCATTCCCAAACAAGGTAGAGCCCTAGTAGAAACAGGCATCCAGTTAGAGATACCACCTGGTTGTTATGGGCGAGTGGCTCCGCGCTCAGGTCTAGCGGTAAAAAATTCCATTGATGTAGGGGCAGGGGTAATTGACCCTGATTTCCGAGGGGCAATAAAGGTCCTGTTGCTCAACTTCTCCCAGACAGATTTTAGGGTAAACACCGGTGATAGAATAGCGCAGTTAATTTGCGAGAGAGTGGGCTTCCCGCCATAGAAGAGGTGGTGGAATTGAGCACCATGGTGAGAGGGTCAGGAGGATTCGGTTCCACTGGCCGGGCCGAGTTTAGAGGGTTATCAGCAACGTGTGAGGAGAAAGCAGACGTGGATCTGGGCCCTCAACTTGCTGACTGCAAGACCCGGCCTGTTCCTAGAATAGGAGATGAACTATCCTGGCATCAACAACAAGCCTTATTAAGGCTGTTACATAGGTTTCCAGACGTGTTAACACCCCTCCCTGGAGAGACCAACCTTGTTGCCCATGAGGTGGTAACCCCTCCTGGAGAAGTTATTCGCCAAAGACCATATAGGTTACCCGAGGCGAAGCAACAAGAGGTGAAGGATCAGGTATGGGAAATGTTGGCATTAGGAGTCATAGAAGAGTCCATAAGCCCATGGAATAACCCGATAGTGTTGGTTCCCAAACCTGATGGCAGTACGCGATTTTGCATTGACTTTCATAAAGTCAATGCAATATCTCGTCTTGACACCTACCACATGCCAAGAATCGAGGAGCTCTTGGATAGACTGGGCCAGGCTGTATATCTAACTACGTTAGATATGACAAAAGGGTACTGGCAGATTCCCCTCACAAGGGAATCTCGCCCGAAAACAGCCTTTAGTACCCCCATAGGCTTGTACCAGTTCCGCCGAATGCCCTTCGGTCTGCATGGCGCGGCGGCAACGTGCCAACGAATAGTTGATAGGGTACTGCGCCCACACCACCAGTATGCTACTGCATACATGGACGATGTGGTGATCCATAGCGATAGCTGGGATCAACATTTATTCCATATCGGGGAAGTATTAGGTGCCATGAGAAAGGCGGGTATTACCCTCAACCCAGCTAAGTGCATGTTCGGAGGGAAAGAGGTAAAATACCTCGGTCACCTAGTGGGAAGAGGAGTGGTAAAACCTCTGATAGATAAAATAGAAAGCATTAAGGCCTTTCTAAAACCCTCAACATAAAAGCAGATACGCAGCTTTTTAGGTTTAATTGGATACTATCGAAGGTTCATACCCCACTTTGCTGCAGAAAGTGCAGCTCTTACGGAGATGCTCAAAAAAAACGCCCCGAACCTAGTAAAGTGGTCACCGGAGGCGGAGCAGGCCTTCGTGCGGTTAAAGGAAAAACTATGTTGTGCGCCCATTTTAAGAGGCGTAGATTTCAAGCGCCCGTTTATAGTACAGACTGACGCCTCTGAAACCGGGTTGGGGGCTGTTTTATGGCAAAAATGAGAAGGGGTACAACATCCCATAATGTTTTTAAGCAGAAAACTAGCGCCCCCCCCCCCCCCCGAACAGAAATATTCCACTGTGGAACGTGAATGTCTGGCTATATGGTGGGCAATAGAGGCCCTCAGATTTTATCTGGTAGGCCGGAAATTTCTCCTAGTTACGGATCATGCCCCTTTAAAATGGCTTAATAGAATGAAGGATCACAATGCGAGGCTCACGCGTTGGTATATGGCCCTGCAGGCCTACGATTTCCAAATAGAACATAGGGCCGGTAGGCTGCATACCAATGCTGATGCGCTTTCTAGAATTCCGTGCTGTGCCGACAGTTGTCTGCCAGCCCGGAATATCTTAAGGGGGGGATCTGTGGTGGCGAAGCCGTGGGAGAGCAGAGGCAAAGAGGGAAAAACCAGGTATTTTCCTCTGAAAAAGGAATTAGCTCCAGGAGTTTAGGGGTTAAAACTCCTGCTTCAGAAAAAAACTCCCTGCAGAAAGTTTGTGATAGAGAGCCACACCCTAGCTCCATGGTTACCAGCCCTGCTCATGAGGAATAGCTGCGGGTGGAGCTGGGAAACGGAAGGGAAAATCACAGATATAAGTTTGAGGAAGCAAGGGGAGAGGAGGAGAGCAGAACCGGTATAGGAATGAGAAGTAGAACAAGGACAGGAGGAACCCGAGGAGAGTGTTCAGAGGGAACACGGAGAACCAAGGGAACTCCAGCAGAGACGTCTACAGAGACTTCTTGGAGAAAGGCAGAGTGTGCCAGAGAAATAGAGGCTGCCAGGAAAGCAGGAACTGTGAGAGAGGCCGTGCCTTCCAGAGGTATAGAAGTCACCCTTGAGACCTGTAAGAGATACAGGCGAAATCCGTTGAGAGGGAGAGCTTACCAGGGGGAGAAGTCAAGCTATGAAAATGGCAGAGAGCTGTCTCCAGGAGAGCAGATGGAAACAGAGCCTTCGGCAGTAAAGTCTGAGGAGAGCTTAATTCCACAGAGTAAGGTGAGCATCTTGAAATCCTCCCAGAGCGTTCTGAGAAATAAGAAACTCCCTAATTCCTCTAGTAGCCCTCAGCAGAGAGAGGAATCTGTATTAAAGAAAGTGTTAAAAGTTTTAGAGAAACTAAAGCCTGCCATTTCTGAGACAGAGTTAAACCATTTACAAACAGACTCTGAGGTAGAAAGCATGGACCTGGAAGAATCTGTGCTAGAGGAATTACCCTCAGATAATGAAATGGATTGCTCTCTAGTTTGTGCTCAAAACTGAAAAGCTATAAGGTTTTTAGAAGATAGGAAACCTGGAAGCTTAGTCAGCCGTGGGGCAGTGCTGAGAAAAATATGCAAATGAGTTGCTGATCTCCGAGGCATGGCCCGGAGTTGAAAAAGGACTGTTTGGAAGTAAAGCCAGAGTCTGTAATACAGCCACTAAGAAAGAGCAGTCTGTGTGAGAGAAAAGGTTTGCAGTAAAGATGCCAATGTTATGCATAGCTTGAAGAATGTAAAGCTTTTGTTTTAAACCAATCTGAAAGCTGCTGTTTGGCACAGGAAGATTACTGGCCGTTTTCACATGGAGAAATACTGTTGTTTGCCACTGTAACAAGCTGACCTCAGAAGCATTTTATTCTTTTGGTTTTGTTTCACCGGAGAAAATATCCACCGTTATGTTTTGATATTTTTGAACTGCAAGAAAGAAAGTTCATTTGGCTGAAGAATAAATAAATAATCCTGTGTGCCTATGAAAATCCTCTCGGCTGAATTTATTTCAACCTCACAACTACATGACTATATTTCCCAGCAGGCATCCTGTTGGGAACATAGGTAACAAACAAGGGACATTTAAAGAAGTTCCGTCCCCTGCTCCTAGGCTACCGCCTGGCCAGTAGGGGGCGCGACAGTATTTAAAGGTGCGGAAGAATTGAAGGAAATATCGATACATTGGGAAGATGTATTACAACTATTAGATAAACTGAAGAGTAGCAAATCACCTGGGCTGGATGGTATACATCCAACGGTGTTGAAAGAACTGAAATATGAGATTGCAGACCTGCTATTAGTAATCTGTGAACTATCATTAAAATCATCTCTAATACCTGAAGACTAGAGGATCGCCAATGTAACACCAATTTTTAAAAAGGGTTCCAGGGGTGATCCGGGAAACTACAGACCGGTGAGCCTGACGTCAATACTGGGAAAAATGGTAGAAACCATCATAAAGAATTTATTTATTTAACACTTCTTTTATACCGCGCTATTACAATCAGTGCGGTGTACATTGAACAAGAACATACTACAATGTATACAAGTAACATTGAGTTTTACATTGAACAGGGAACTTCAACAATAGGACAACCGGGGAAACTATGTACAGAATAACTTAATGATATATACAGTAATATAAAACTCATTTGGATGTTGCAAAGTGGTTCACTAATAGGACTAGAGAGAAGGTTGACCAACTAGCCCTTTTCGGGTTGTATTGAGGTGTTAGTTTTGTTAATGTCTAGGTTGACTTCCGGGTAGCATTTTGTGAACAAGTGGTATTTCAATGCTTTTCTGAATAGGATTAGGTTTTTGATAGCACGGATTTCGTGAAGTAGCGCATTCCAGTTTAGAGGTGCAAATAAGGAGAAGGCCCTGTTGGAGGTGGCCTTAGTGCACTTCGTTATTATTTTTGGGACAATTAAGGTGTTCATTGATGTGGTTCTCCTTTTTCTGTTTTCCAGGGTGCCATGGATAAGCTTGCTGATTGGCGTAGGGGGGCAGTTATTTAGTGCCTTGAAAGTAAGGACTAAAGACTTATACTGGATTCTGGCATGTAATGGTAACCAATGCAGTTCTTTCATGATGGGTGTTATATGGTCAGATCTTGATGAGCCGGAGAGGACTCTGGCGGCTGTATTCATGGCTAGGCGGAGCGGATTTAAAGTTGATTGAGGGAGGCCATGAAGGATGATGTTGGCAAAATCCAGGTGTGGGAGGACTAATGCCTGGAAGGTTGTTCGGAAGTCTGTGGGATCTAGTAGGGAGCGGAGGTGACGTAGCGATTTGATCTTATAATATATAGTTTTTGTGATGTTCTTGACATGCGTTGTCATGTCCAAGTGCTGATCCAATGTGATGCCGAGGTAACGGATGGTAGCTTTTGATTTCAACTCTATGTTGTTGACGAGTAGTGATGGAGGAGGTATGAACTTACGGTTCCTTGTGACAAAAAGAACGTCAGTTTTGTTGTGGTTAATCCGAAGGTTTTGTGATAGCAACCATTCAGCTACAGCTTCAAAACAGTTGATTATTGGGGAGAATACTGGATGTTCAATTGTGAACGGCATATATAGGAGGATGTCATCTGCGTAAGCGAGACATTGTACATTAAAGGATCTGATCAAGTCACATATCGGCTGCATGTAGATGTTAAACATTATGAAATTACTCAGCATTTAGATAGTCATGACCTAATGGGAGACAGCCAACATGGCTTTAGACAAGGAAGATCTTGTCTTACTAATCTGTTATGTTTTTTTGAAGATGTGAATAAACAGGTGGACAAAGGTGAGTCGGTTGATATAGTGTATCTGGACTTTCAGAAAGTCTTTGATAAGGTCCCTCATCAGAGACTTTTGGCAAAACTAAAGAGTCATGGGATAGGAGGCAGTGTTATACTGTGGATCAGGAACTGGTTAAAAGATAGAAAGCAGAGGGTTGGGCTGAATGGCCAATTTTCCCAATGGAGAAAGGTGAATAGTGGTGTACCCCAAGGATCTGTGCTGGGTCCACTGCTTTTTGACATATTCATAAATGACCTGGAAAGTGGAATAATGAGTGAGGTTATCAAATTTGCAGATGACACAAAACTATTTAAAGTTGTTAAAACCCATGAGGATTGTGGAAAATTGCAAGAGGATCTTGATAAATTGGAAGACTGGACATCAAAATGGCAGATGAAATTTAATGTGGACAAGTGCAAAGTTATGCACCTAGGGAAGAACAACCCAAACTATGGTTACACGATGCAAGGTTCCACTTTAGGAACTACCACCCAGGAAAAAGATTTAGGCGTCATTGTGGATAACATGTTAAGACCCTCGGCCCAATGTGCAGCGGCGGCCAAGAGAGGAAATAGAATGCTAGGTATCATAAGGAAAGGAATGGAAAATAAAACAAAAGATATTATAATGCCTCTATATCGTTCCATGGTGAGACTGCACCTTGAATATTGTGTGCAATTCTGGTCGCCGTATCTTAAAAAGGATATAGCATTATTAGAAAAGGTTCAGAGAAGAGCCACCAAAATGGTAAAGGGGATGGAAGGATACTCCTATGAAAAAAGGCTAAAAAGGTTAGGGCTCTTTAACTTGGAAAAGAGACGGCTGAGGGGAGATATGATAGAATTTTATAAATTAATGAACGGAGTGGAACGGGTAAACGTAGATCGATTGTTTACGTAATCAGAATATAGAAAGACTAGGGGACATGCAATGAAGCTACAGGGTAAACTATTTAAGACTAATAAAAGAAAATATTTTTTCACTCAACGTGTAATCAAACTCTGGAATTTGTTACCGGAAGATTTAGTAAAGGCTGTTAGTGTATCTGGGTTTAAAAAAGGTTTGGACAAGTTCCTGGAGGAAAAGTCCATAAACCATTTTTAAGAAGGGACCCAGGATATCAATGCTTGACCCAGTACAAGCATTGTGGAACCTGTGTCTTTTGGGGAAACTGCTAGGTATGTATGACCTAGATTGGCCACTGTTGGAAACAGGATACTGGTCTTGATGGACATTGGTCTGACCCAGTATGTCATATCTTATGTTCTTATGTTTAGTGTAAACAGCATGCAAATGAGCATGGGAGCGATACACAAAGGGTGTCAGGGGCCGGCTGAAGGGACAGCTAAGTGGACGGCCCATGGACCAAGGCAATGGAACAAAAAAGGAGCATGTGAGAATCCAACCTGCACAGTGATGTGGCACAGATCAGCCAACAACAGCAGTACCAATCCACCAAGCTGACTGGTCACATGGACACTACAAAGATATAGCCATATGTAACACACAATATGCAACAGATAGGCTGTGGAGAGGGCACACTGTGGTGCACAGCACAGAGATGGAAGGGTGTGTGGAGAGGTGACGAGGCTGCAGCCATCGCATGGGCAGGTTAGCAGAACACAGGAAAGGAAAAGGAACAGAACATGTGGGAATCAAACTGGCAACCTATGGACTGCCAACGGGTGTCTGTGACCACTATCCCAAAGAACCCCCACAAGCACAATGCAAACTAGTTACCAGAAAAGGCACACAATGGATCACAGCAGACATCGCGTCCCCCACCCTGATGCACCGTATGCCTGGGATAAACTCACGGGGTCTGTGTGCCAGGCACCCTCGCAAACACACATCCAATCCATGCTGAGAGCTCACCTACCTGCTGCTGCCTGTGGACTAACTACCCTGATCCTCCTCCACCATTGCCTCCCCTACCCCTGCTCCCACATCCTCTCACTTATCCTAACTAGAATGTAAGCTGTGGTGAGTAGAGTGTCTGCTCGACATGTCTGTGCAGCGCTGTGTACAAGGAGCAGTGATAGACGTAAGTACTGAGTTATCTCTGTAAGTAACCAGTTGTCTATCCCGCCTTACCTATCAAATGAAGCAGTGGCCAATGGAGGGCCACGTGGCGTGCCCAAGGCCACAAGGAATGGCAATAAGACTAGAAGCCCCAGCCCCAATGTTGCTATCCCCAGGTGGGATGTGAACCCATGGCCCTCTCGTCTGAGGTACTGTGTCCTAACCAACAGGCCATGTCTCCCACTGTGCAGGTGCAGTAGGTGCGGTCCAAGAGGGGGGAGGGGAAACCTCCAAAACCTTTAAAAAAAACTGAAATAAGAAACCTTAAAAAAACTTTGTCTTAGCACAGCACATTCCTTTCCATATATAGATATATACAGGATTCCTATTCCCCTCTGCAGGCCTCTGAATCCTCCTGTATATACACTTTAAACTTTAAACCTTATTTTATTTTCCCCTATCAGTAGTAATGAAAGTAGTGAGATTAAACTTTGTGATGCAACTATACCCATACACGGTACACAGCAACAATATCTGTACACCTACCCCCTCCCCCACAACCCCGCACCCGGATGGTGTACCCCAAGGATCTGGCGTGGATACCCCCTACACCCTCCGTACACAGTCCCCTGGTGTGCCCATCAGCCCCCATGGCTGGCTGTCCCAGCTAGATACTGATGGCTCACAGAGCTACCAACGCACACCTGAACCCTCCCCGGCTAACCAAACCCTGATCCACGCCTGTCATGATGACATCTCTGCCTGGATGTCTCACCATGGCCTGAAAGTGAACATGGCCACTACCGTACCTCCCATCCATCATCGGAACACCTCCCTGCCTCCCTTGTTGTTGTTGTCTGTGGACAACTCTGTACCTCCCTCAGTGTCTCCAGGCCGCAATCTGGGCCCATCCCTGACCCTTCACCCCTGTCCATGACACACAGTCATCTGATAGCTAACACCTGCCCCCCTTCCTCCACAACAGCAGTGAGACCCGCCCCATCCACCCTGAACACACCACCAATATGCCCATGCACTGCCCAATTGCATCCCATCAGTACCTCAGTAGTCTGCCCCCTGCAGGTCTCACCTGGACACACCTCATTCCCCATCCCTCTGTGCAATAATTTGCTGTGCATCCAACCGTGCGCCAGGCCAGTCATGGCCACACCACCCCACTTGTTCGGTCACGTCAAAGCCTCCCTAACCTTTACCATACCCATGGCAAACCTCCCCTGCTGAGCTCAAGATGCAGAGACCCTGTGGCTACCCACCACCCCTCATCTCCCATCTCCCCGTACAAACACCCCTGAAAAAATCAGTCCCAAGCAGACACCCACCACCTGTGCAGTACACCCCTACTGGCAACCCCACACTCCGCCCCTTTCTCTGTGATGCCACATACGCCATGAGCAAACCTCCGCTGTCCGTACAGCAGATACCATCTCCAACCCCCCACAGATCCAGGATGAAACCACATGTCCTCGCTCCATCCATAGAAGCATGATCCCCCTGACACCACCCCCCCCCCCCCACTGTCCCTAGCGGTATCCCTCCCACCCCATCTGTGTCCGTGCTGACTAGATAGTAATCACTAATGCGCAGAACATGTCTCCCACCTATCTGCAGTGCACCACATTCGCCATGTAGCACTATACAAATGCTCAGTAGGGGTAGAAGTACATGTCTGCACCATCACGGCCACAGCACCAGAACACACAGCTGACAGGTGGCATGTATCAGGCAGGCACACCAGGCTGACAACACACACACAAGGCAAGAAGGTCTGAAGGGAAGATACAGAGATGTAATATGATGCTGCCAAACACAGTGAAGTGCATACGCAGTGCACAGACAAATGCAAAAACATGCCAATGATGTCATGTCCCAATGGCCCAGCACCACCCCTCAGATGTGTAGACCTGATGTGTGTGTATCAGTGGGTCATACAGCAGTGTAGATGTCCCTAGAACAGCATGTGATGTGCTGAGAAAGGCCAGACGTCAGATAGTCTTGTAAATAAACACCTTTAATGCACACATGGCATCAAAAACAGTGACACAATGCAACATGAGGACACGGTATCAAGACGAGAGTCACATGTGGGCCAAAAGCAAAGAAGATGGTATCCCTCTAGCATACAGAGGTAGCACTATGTAGAAGTCACACCGTAATGGATGCCGTAGAAACAGGAGCAGTCATAATATGGCAATGTACAGGGATTGCACAAATGAAGCCTGGAAATGGACACACCCGCCGCCACAGTGCAAAGGTACTGGCGCAATGTGAGTGGAGCAATGTCATGTCAGAAAGAGGACTGTGCACACATGCAAAGATAAGCCAGCAAATCAATGTACATTGCCACATCTGTCCAGTAAACACACACATTAACATGTATGTAGAGCTACAAATAGACGTCCACAACCGTGCACATACCCACACAAATCCCACCCCGGCACATGCACCAGTGTAAGAGATGAGTCCGGCACATGCGCATGCACCGTGTATGTTTAAACACCACAGAGTGCTGCCCCATATCCACTGTAACACCCCCTGCAATGATCAAACAGCAATCAGAGATGGTGGCATGCATCACAGTGTTCTGGAGGAAGATAGTGTGTCATGTACAAGTGGAAGTTGGCCACACAAATAAGCAGGACCTGCAGAATGTATCTCCTGTGCCACATACGTGGCTGCATGTACCTGAGTAGCCAAATATTGGTGCAATGCCTGCGATGTGAGCCCCACACATTGGCCACACACAGCTACACAATGTCAGATGGATGTACAACATAGAGCGCGCATGTGAGTTCCTGCTGTAGATGTACAGACAAGTTTCCACACTGCAAATACCACCTGTGACCCTACAAGTCACAGCAGGAGATGGCACTGCAGACCAGGTTACCATCTCGACATGGTCATGTCAATGCCCATGTCACACAGGCATTCCAGAGGTCCACAGCATGTCCAGCAGTGGTGGTGCACAGAGATCCCACAGAAAGGCACAATGATACAAACAGCCCAAAATGAACATCTACACGTGGATGTTAGTCACAGAAGATCGAAGGTGCAACCTACCTTCATTGTACAGCAGGTGTCTGATGGGGACTGTCGGAGCCACGCAAAGGGCACAAGGGACCAAAGTACAGGCTGCGGATGTCAATGAACTGCGTCCATCACCACGTCATCATGGTCAGCCGCCAGTGGCGCATGTCCAAGGAATGGTGAGTTGTGTGTAACCTAAACGTTGATGTGTAGTGTCCTGTCAGCAAACATGAGACACGTCAGGCAACAATATATGACACATGCACACAATGTACAGAAGGCCAAAAGCAGAAGGTCACAGAGAGACAGGTGAACACCACTGCACAGGTGGCCAGACACATCCCTGCACCAGACAATGGCAGAGGGCATCAGAAGGTACCATCACCTAGACACGCCCCCAAAGACACAGAGACATGCACCGTGAGACAAGGTGAGCATGCCGCAAGTTGCATACGGCAGGTCTGTGCACAATCAGGGACCAGTGGAGACAATCATCACAGTCCATGCAAGGATACACTGATGTTGTGTAATGCCACAATGCCAGGGAAGGCTGTATGTGCTATCCACCAACCCCACACCCTGTGCCTGGAGAGACACACAGACCAGTAACATGTGCCCTAGGTACAGTGTGTAAACACCCGAAATGTGCACAGGCCAATGGCCATATGCATGTCAATTGGAACATATGGGGGATGGAGCCGCAGGCCAAACACGTGTACAACAACAGAGGTGCAGTGGAGAGGGAAACACAGATATGTGTAATGCTGTACGGCCCCCACAGTACACTTACCTGTATGTCCACCCACCCCAGGCACCTGCAGTTCGTAATGACATACACACAGTTCCCACATGCACCACAGCACCAGGCAGGGTCGGCAGCCTATCATGGGGAGTCAAAACCACAAGTGACATATATATATGTCATGATAGTGCCGTGAAACACACAGGTCAGCACAAACATGGAGACACATATGCACATCCCCACATATGCAGAACCTACAGGAGAACAGCTCCTCGATCAGATGTTACCTGACTGCCATCCCCTCACGTGTGTCACCATGGCCATGTACAAGAGGGCACACAGGATCCTCCTCCAGATCCTCATTTCGACTGGGACATTGTGCCTGAGAGCAATGTTGTGCAGGATGCAACAGGCCAGAATGATATGTGCCATAGTCATGGGTCCGTACTGTAAGGCACCGCCGGTCCTATCTAGACACCTAAAGTGACTCTTCAGAACACTAAAGGTGCGCTCAATGACTGAGCGGCTGGAGGCATGGGCCTCATTGTACCTCATCTCTGCACCTGGCCATGGAAGATGCACAGGGGACAGCAACCAGGCACGACAGCCATATCCCACATCACCTGCAGAAAGAAATGTGGTACAGTCAATCGGGAGATGATGGACACACAAAAGCACAGAAGTAGAAACGTTTAACTGGACAGCAGATAAACAGGAACACAAACATACGATGTCATAGAATGGCACTGCACCAGCGTCTGAAGTTGGGAGACCCAGAACACCAGGGAAGGCTAATGAGGGCAACACACATCAACTGTATCCAGGCCAAACACACGGCCAAAAACCTGTGCCCAAATGGCAGCAGTGGCAGGTGTGAAGGCATCTGGCCGACAGTGGCAAAGCATACTGGAAGGGGCAGAGATGCACATGTGTGCAACCATGTGACACCCATGATACAGTGCACACACAGCAAATGTCACCGGAATACATACCCGAGGGGCCAGGTCGGAATGCCAGTAGACAAGATAACATGGGCAGACAGACAGCATACATGTGTGATGTCAAGTGTGACCACAGCTCCACCAACGTGTTGTCGCACACATAGACAAGGGAGAAAAGGCCCCATACACACCATACAGCGTGAGGATGGTTCTTGGCACATAACTAACCCCCCCCCCCCCACACCTGGATGGCACACAGACACACACACACAAACACACATTGGATATGAGGTTCACAAGGGACACACCACAAAGGCATACACATGTACATCTGCGTGTGCGGTATGTCTGAGGACATGTGCGGGAGCCGTGGTCAAACAACAGGTGACGCACCCAGCCATAGAAGGGACACACCATATGTGCTCAGAGTGTCCCTTTACATAAGACCTGTGCAACCGAACAGCAGTAGCAGATACCAGTCTCAACCGCATATATGCCGAGACACCCAGATGAGCAATGAGACACACATGGTATACATAGAGACATCTAGCAGCACACAGAGGTATGTGACTACGTCCCCGGTGACAGGGTGTGATGTCGTACAAAGACCCATACAAGGCAGCCCCCCACAACCACAATGCAAGGAAAGGCATGCAGAGGACACAGGTGACAATGAGACCCTAGATATCATACACTGTACGTGCATATGTGATATGGTAAATACCCACCCAGCAGGACACAGTCCCCATATTGTCTGGCCTCAAATTGGCCAAACAGTGCCGAGTGCTGCAGGATATAGGAGTCATAGGCTGACCCTGGGAACCATGGAACCACATTCAGAATACGCATATTTGCATCACAAACAACCTGCACATTCAGGGAATGGAAGTGTTTGCGGTTGCGGAACATAACCTCCCTGTTGCGTGGTGGGACCAGGGCAACATGTGCAATCAATAGCTCCCATCATGTGTGGTATCCCTGCAGTCCGCTGGAATGCATGGCCCAGGGCCCCCCAATGATGTCTACTGTTGGGAATTGCAATGTAATTCCCAACCCGGCTGACCATGGCCTGCAGTACCTGGTGGAAACAGCATGAGAATGTTGGCCTGCTCATCCCACCCACTGCAGCCACTAAGGATTGGAAACAGCCAGAGGCAAGGAAATGTAGGGCAGCCAGGAGCTTGGCCATTCCCGGTATGGAATATGACCGGGTAGTCCGGGGCTCGAAGTCAGGTCGTAGATCCTCATTGAGCTCCCTAATAGCCCCTGTGTCCAGACAGTAGAGGGAGATGACCTGGTCCTCACGTATGTCCTGGAGCATGGGCCTGGGCCTGTAGAGGCGTGGCCGGTCGGGGCATGCCTCAGCATGCCTATGGCGCCATGCTGGTATCACCTCCACCTGTGGAGCCTCCACAGCTGCAGGTCTGAGTTGCAGTGGGACTGCACCCATGCCCTGTGCCACAGCTCCAGGGACAACATCTCCCTCTTCAGGCAACCGCAGCTCCACCAGTGCCACCACCGCACAACCCGCATTCACGATCTGAGCCATGATAGACATGGAATGGAGCACAGGTAGATGTTAAATAGGGTGTGGGTGCAGCAAATAATCAGAGCAAACCTTACATACCTGGTGATGCTGGGACGTACACCATCAACAGCATGAGACAATGCCCTGCACGTACGGAAGCATAGCGCTGTAGTGCGTGCAGAAACCCGTGTTCCCAGAAATGCATGTTCCGTGATTGGGCACGCTGAATGAGGGTATGAGGATCATGTGGCGTGTCCCCGCGCCCCAGCAGGGCACAAACATATGGCGTTCCGCACTACATGCCCCACCCAGACACCTAGGTGAGAGCAGAACGCAAGGCGCATTCCAACGCGTGGAGGCATGGCAGACACACGTACATCTGATGCAGAGTAGTGCATGGGACACGTCACATGACCCTCCTATGCACATCGGAACACACCGTAGCACCCAAAGCAATGATAATCAGCAGTGTGCCTGCATGCACCATGAACCACGCCAGAGGATAAAAGGACCGTGTATGGAGCGGAGCACACCAATAGCAATGATGAGGATAGATGTGAGGATGGGGAGCATAGGGAAAAGGCGTAGCATGCCTAGGAATGTGCCTTACGCGTACACGGTGCTTGAGGATGCATCATATGTAATGCGCGTATGTGCACATGGGAAATGAGCAGTGCTCGTATGGGGCAGACGAGGTGTCCCTACACTGGCATGTGCAAAGGTAACGCACGCTACTGCGCATGCGCGTAATGCCCATGGTACATAACTGGGCACAGCATGCCCAGAATGGCAAGGGCTATGGTACACGGTACATACCACAGCATGGAGGACGAGAGACACCATGAGGCAGGAGGGGAGTGTAGCCAGCAGCCACCAGTGGCCCACACCACCGCAGACACAGAGAGTGAGAGGGCAGGCCCATCTGGGGCCATACACCACCCCCCCCCCTGAACAGCCTGGAGGTGCACCAGGGCAGAAGCGCCGCAAGACGCCTGTAGCTGAGGAAGCCAGAAGGAGGGCAGTCTGCTTCACCCAGGAGGAGAATGACCTCCTCCTGGCCAGCATCCTGGAGAGGTTCGAGGTGCTCTTCAGACGGATGAGCTCAACCACCACCATTGCCACGTGCACAAGGGCATGGACAGAGGTACAGGCAGAGGTGGCAGCAGCAGGGGGCCCACATCACAACATAGAGAGCCTCCGCAAGTGCTACTGCGACATTAAGCGAAACATCCGTGCCCAACTCTCACGGGAGAGGCACAATGCGCAGGGCACTGGCAGGGGTCCAGCGCAGCAGGCCACCCTGACCAGCCTGGAACAGCACCTGGCGGACTGACTCGGGCTCATGTATATACATGGCCTGCCCCCTGCGCTGGATACAGTGCACCCACATGCAGGTAAGATGGAGAGAGGTGTACCGGTGACAGACCATAAACAAGCGAGTGCAGGGACTGATGCAGGGGGGCGGGGGGGCCATGCCAGTGGTCCCACTAAGACACATGACCCCAGCCAGTCCCATGCAACATATGGCATAACCCACACCTGGTGCACCATCCCCACAGTGCCCCTGGACCACAGCCCCCTGTCAGCCATGCATGGCATTGGCCACCATCCGCAGACCCCACACATGCAGAAGGCCGGAACCTGGCCCAGTGGGGGTCACCATCCCACATGCCCCCCGCCATGTCCCCAGCACCACACCGGCCAACATGCATTGCCATCCCCAGACACCTGACAATCCCAGCATGGCCCTGCAATGGCACACAGCCAGGTCCAGGGACCCCACACACCCATCCATGAGCTGGCAGCCCTCAGAACCGCTGAAAGGGGTGTTGACAGTGCGCCGCCACCTGCCTTGTGTTGCCCTGTGCCAAGAATAGACCTACAAGGTGCACAGACTGCCACTGCACACATGGGCATGCGTAGTGCATCAAGGGACCGTGCAAACAGGGTGAGATGAGCAAGCCACGAACAGAGCCATGGGGTACAACCCTCTGGGGACGGCATACCAGTGGGAGGGGGGGCAGCGACAGGTACACAAAAAGAGGTAGCGTGGCGTAGGGTGTGGGGCCAGTGAGGACAGTACAGAGCCATACACCCAACTGAGAACACGGACACAAGGATGTACCCAGCAGTCGCCAGCCGGCAGGGGGGTGGGTGGAGGTGGTCCAGCATTGGATGGACCAGCCAATGGTGGAGGTGCCGGTACAGGGTCGGAAGGGGGGCCAGCCTGGCATGCAGGGGGGTGCTGGGCCCGACACCATCACCCCGGCCAGAGTAATGAGGCATGTGGATGAACACAGTGACCCCAGGACATAGCACGGAACCAGGTGTGGACCCATCAGAGGGCTGGCAGGTGTCTGGCAGTGCCGGCTGTATCTGGCCAGCCGAGATGGGAGGATCAGGTCCAGGAACTGGGGCAAGAGGGCAGGGCATGCACAACATATGGCACCTGAAAGCACGTGGGTCACGAGGTGGGTAGGGGCCATGGAAGCGCATCAGGTGCATTGCATGCCGAGACCCCCCCATGGAGTGACAGCAGTCTGTGGGGGGCAGGTGCTGGGGGTGACAATCACCACTGAGAGAGGGTTCTGGGGGGATGGCGGGCAGAGAGGGATAGGAGCCGCAGAAGCAGGGCATGGCTGCCATAGATCAAGGGGAGGGCATCGACACAGGGGCAGCGAGTGGGGCGGCAAAGGTGCAGCTGTAGGTGCAGGGGCCAGAACGGGGGTGGATGTGGCGACATTGAGCGGGGGTCGGCGCAGCACAGTGGATGGGTGCAGGGGCGGGGGTGACAGGCCTGTGGTGCCTGTCCCAGGCCATCCCAGGCTGTTCCAGGCCATCCACTGTTCAGGTAGTCAGGTGCCTACGGTGCGGTGTCTGGGGTGGGAAGGCATACATGGACATCCCCACCCCCACCCCTCATCACCACCTAACAACATTCTGTACCTTCAACATGGTGGTGGGATGGATGTGGGGGTATCCTGTCTCTGCCCTGGCAACTATTGGCTAGTGTGGACAAGTTATTTGTATCTTGTGTTTGGCCTTTGTCAGATGCTCTTTCACACTTCCAGTTTCTATGTTCCTAGGCGCCCGCCAAGTCTACCCTGTGCCCCAGCTGCCCCCACTACATGTCCCGCCTGCAGCCCCCTATGCCCCATTTGCACCATCGCCATAGTGGCCATTCATACTTGGGCACTATGCTGTTGTTGAAAATGGAGCACTACTATCACGTTTTCTGGGCTCTCTGCCTATGCTGTACATTGCTGACATTGAAATGGTTTCTCTCTCCTGCAAATGTGCATCTAACGGCAGGTTTTCATTTGCGGTAGGATTCAGCCCTTCAGTTCAGTATGTTAGTGTGAAGGGAGCCTCTCCCCGCCCACTCCCCACCCATTGACCCCTTCCCCCCTGCCCTCTCTCCACCCTCTGCGGTGTTTACCGCAGCCAGGAACGTTAACGCTCGTTAGGTAACGTTAATGTGCGTTGACGTTACATACCGCGCATTAACGTTACCTAATGAGCGTTAATATTACCTAACGCGAAGGTCTGTGACTTTACCGCAGTTTAGTAAACATACCCCATAGTTTTAGTCAGCTGAAAATCCCCTTCCCACACACAACCAATTTATGCTGGTTAACGTGAAAGATGACCAAGGATCCTATGCAATAAACATCAATGTGCAGAGTAAGGACCTCTTCTGCATGCTAAAAATAGCATGTTCTGCAGGAAGACCTTAACATGCATGTTTAAAGATGCTAACATGAACATGCTAAAATGTGCATGCCCACACATGCAAACTGAGGAAGGTCATTTAAATGAGGGCTTACTGAGCTCATGATAAATAATGTGGTATGCTTACCTTCCATGCTATTTTGTACATGCTCAGTTAATAGTTGCTATTTAATTCCTACCTTGAATTGGTGTTAACTTGGATCTATTTTAACCATGGGCAAGTTAAATAGCATGAACACTCCAAACTGAGCATGCTCCATTCTCTTCATTTCCTCCTGCTGACTTCCAAAGAGCATAAAGCTAAGCCTGGTACATGAAGGTTGCTTCTTTCAAATTTCAAGTTTATTTAATGTACCACTCTTCAAACTTAGGGATCCTTTTACTAAAGTTTATCGCACATTAGTGAAGTTAACGTGCATCAAGTAATATTGCTTCCATAAAAATAAAAGGGCTGTGGGCACGTAATTTCATTAATGTGCATTAAAACCTTTAGTAAAAGGGCTACTTAATGTCAAGGCAGTTTACAATAAAAAAATGTAAAAGTAAATAATATAAAATAAATATACAGAGTACACTAAAAAATGAGAACATACAATAAAATAAAACAGAAAGTCTATGCCTTTTGACGTCTGCCGTTGGCCCAAGGTCACCAACATCTAGAGAAAACAAGCTATGCGGAATGATTAAAAGCCTTCATGAAATAAAGTCTTAAGGCTAATTCTGAATTTTGCCAAAGAGATTTCTAGCCTTAAGTCTAAGGGGTATGTTTACTAATCGGCGGTAGTGGCTTCCGTGAGATATCGGAGCTGCGGCCCCATTGACTTGGAGCCACATCTCCGATATCGCATGGAAGCTGCTACTGCCAATTAGTAAACATACCCCTAAGGGAAGAGCTTTCCAAAGAGTGGGACCTAAAACACTAAAGGATGGCAGATGAAAATCTACCTGTCTGATTTGTTTAAAAGAGGGAACCGCCAATAAGTTCTGCTGGGAAGAGTGAAACCACTAGGAAGGAACATAGGGAATTAAATGATTAGATAGAAAGAATGGAAAACCTGAATAAAAAACCTTGTGAACTATAAGAAGCATTTGAAATGGTAATCTATATGAGATGGGGAGCCAATGCTCATCTGCCAATAAAGGAGCATTTGATCATATTTCCTTGCATTATGATCTAGTTAACTGCAGTGTTTTGCACAATGTGAAGTCACTAAATACCTGTTGATCCTTGAATTAAAGAATCACAGTAGTCCAGATATGCAATAACAAATAGGTGAATTAAAATTCATAAAGTCTTGATACTGAAAAGAGAATAGATCAAACGAATGAGTCTCAAAGAACAATAAGGTTTTGGTATAGTATTTGAGATTTGCTGGTGAAAGGGTAAATCTTATAAGAACATAAGATATGCCATACTGGGTCAGACCAAGGTCCATCAAGCCCAGTATCCTGTTTCCAACAGTGGCCAATCTAGGTCATATGTACCTAGCAGTTTCCCCAAGAGACACAAGTTCCACAATGCTTGTACTGGGTCAAGCATTGATATCTTCGGTCACTTCTTAATAATGGTTTATGGACCTTTCCTCCAGGAACTTGTCCAAACCTTTTTTAAACCCAGCTACACTAACAGCCTTTACTACATCCTCCGGTAACAAATTCCAGAGTTTGATTACACGTTGAGTGAAAAAATATTTTCTTTTATTAGTCTTAAATAGTTTACCCTGTAGCTTCATTGCATGTCCCCTAGTCTTTCTATATTCTGATAAGGTAAACAATCGATCTACGTTTACCCGTTCCACTCCGTTCATTAATTTATAGACTTCTATCATATCTCCCCTCAGCCGTCTCTTTTCCAGGTTAAAGAGCCCTAACCTTTTTAGCCTTTCTTCATAGGAGTATCCTCCCATCCCCTTTACCATTTTGGTGGCTCTTCTCTGTACCTTTTCTAAAATCGCTATATCCTTTTTAAGATACGGCGACCAGAATTGCACACAATATTCAAGGTGCGGTCTCACCATGGAACGATATAGAGGCATTATAATATCTTTTGTTTTATTTTCCATTCCTTTCCTTATCATACCTAGCATTCTATTTGCTCTCTTGGCCGCCGCTGCACACTGGGCCGAGGGTTTTAACATGGTATCCACAATGACGCCTAAATCTTTTTCCTGGGTGGTGGTTCCTAATGTGGAACCTTGTATCGTCTAACCATAGTTTGGGTTGTTCTTCCCTAGGTGCATAACCTTGCACTTGTCCACATTAAATTTCATCTGCCATTTTGATGCCCAGTCTTCCAATTTATCAAGATCCTCTTGCAATTTTTCACAATCCTCTTGGGTTTTAACAACTTTAAATAGTTTTGTGTCATCTGCAAATTTGATAACCTCACTCGTTATTCCACTTTCCAGGTCATTTATGAATATGTCAAAAAGCAGCGGACCCAGCACAGATCCCTGGGGTACACCACTATTCACCTTTCTCCATTGGGAAAATTGGCCATTTAGCCCTACCCTCTGCTTTCTATCTTTTAACCAGTTCCTGATCCACAATAGTACACTGCCTCCTACATCTTGATCAATAATAGCCCATAAGGTCATAATTGAGGCGCTTAATGATACTGTATCTCCCAAAAGCTGTAATGAGAGAAGGTCAGAGGTTTTCTTCTACTCAGGGAAAAACATAGCCTCTACTTTACTGGGTTTAACTTCAACTTACTGGTCGCTAATCAGTCTGCGATAGTATCCAACTTGACATTAAGAATGGCCATATCTTGGGGGTTAAAATATCTACAGTGGCTGCCAACTGAATATCATTGGCATAAATAAAACTCAGAAATCCTAAATATTGAATTAGAGTGGCCAAGGGAGTCTGGAACAATGCCAGATTTTAGCCTAGCCAGGACCATACAATGTAGACAAGGTTCCAAAAGATCAATGAATTGTTTAACAAGCTTTGAGGGAATAGGATCAAGCTGTTCGATTGTAGGCTTAATAAAGAAGTTTATTAATATTAAATAAAGTAGTGATGGCAGGTTGCATGCTGTAAGAGTACTATAAGTGGAGTGGAGGAGTGGCCTAGTGGTTGGGGCAAGGTACTTCAGGCCGGAAGGTTGGGGGTTCAAATCCCACTAGAGGACAACAACCTTGGGGCAGAAGGACTGGGGTTTCTAGTCCCACAGGTGCTCCTTGTGGTCTTGGGCAAGCCACTTAACCCTCCATAGCCCATGTTCCCTGTAAAATAGTTATCTCCAAGTTATAATGCCCTGTTCAATGTAATTTCAGTTTGTTCAATGTAAACCACACTGATGCAGAATAGTGCAGTATATAAGAGAATGTAAATAAATAATAAATAAATATAGGTCAGTGAAGAGAGAGAACATGAGGGAACTACTACATTGCAGGTAAGGAATGTAGAAATGGATAAGCAGAAAGCTCTCCCATATCTTTCTTCTAGATTGATAAGCAAGCTCCATACACCAGGCTTAGCTATATAATAGCCCTTGAAAGTCTTCAGGAGGGGCTGAGAAGGAAAGAGAACTGAGCATGCTCAGTTTAGTGTGATTACACTATTTCCGTGCATGAGAATAGCATGAACCATGCTATTTCTGACCTTTTCTAGTCCCACAGGTGCTCCTTGTGGTCTTGGGCAAGCCACTTAACCCTCCATTGCCCATGTTCCCTGTAAAATAGTTATCTCCAAGTTATAATGCCCTGTTCAATGTAATTTCAGTTTGTTCAATGTAAACTGCCTTGATATCATGAAAGGTGGTATATAATAAATGTTAAATAAATAAATACATTTTTACCTCAAGCATGTTAAATCAGTTGACATCACTTGTTAAACAGCTTTTTAATGTGCCCATTAAATAGTTTTGATAACCAACGCTAAGACTGATTTTGCATGAGTTTCGTTGCCTCTAAGACTTTGAAAATGTACCTCATCGTGCACATACACATACACACACATATAAACATGTTTTCATACATTTAAATACATTAATGCACGTGCACGTTTGCCTGCAGATACAGCTCCGAAAGGCTGGTGTTTGAACACTGTTACTTGTTCATGTGTGCAAGCACAGAGGCACACTCCAATAGACAGTACTGCTCTCCCCTTCTTTGCTGACAAGAGGGGAGAAGACATAGGGGCATAGCCAGCTTAGACTCTGAGCTATGTTTGCTTGTTTCTCACATATGTTAGCGTGGCACATCAGTACATAACCCCCATATCATCTTCCTCCATGTGCGACTGGTGTTTACTGCTTACATACATAGAAATATACCGAGAATGCATACACAGCAGTACACATCCATAGAAATATATTCACATATACAAATGTACCCATGCAGAAATATAAAACCACTAAATACCTTCCTAAAGTATGCTCACATGGAAACATATCCACACACAAGGAATTACACCTGTACACAGAACTACACACCAAGACACCCTCTCCTATACGTCATATAAATATCTACAATTGCAGAGAAGTGAGCATGGAAACGAACACCCGCATTGAAATCTGCCCACGCAAATACACGCAAGGAAGCCAGATGCAGGATACACACACACATTAGCTCTGTTTATAGACTGAATCTCAGGCTTGTTTTCCCTTTGTCCCTACCAGGAAGCTTACACACGAGTGTTGATGGGAAACATTGATCTGACCAGACTCATCTTTCCCTCAGAATCTTCAGGTAGGTACGTGAGCCAAATAGTGCCGTATCTCTTACACAAAGTGATTCACTATCACTCATCATGACAGAAAGAGTTAAATTATTACTAGGAAAATCTGACTGAAGGTTTCCATCCTGCCGTTTGGTACTCACTATCTGAATGGTTTTGCTGCTTGTGGTTACAGGGAGGACTCTGGAGACGTTTGCACGAAAACCCCTCTGGGAGGTTGGACTGAATTATGGCCATGGAACCGGCCACGGAATTGGCAACTTCTTCTCTGTCCATGAGTGTATGTAACTTTCCTGAGATGTGTTATTGTTTGCCATCAATTTTGCTGCTCAAGAATTGTGTCGATCCCTCAAGGACCCTCCTGCCATTTCAGTCTGAGCATCATAAAGTAGAGGGGACAGAGAATGACTGTAGTTCACTCCTTGGAGGAAGATCACTGTATTGCTATGAGAGAGCTGGTGCTAACAGGGTACTGTAATGACGTCTAGAGTCCTACCACACAGAAAATGACAGAAATTCCAGTCAGATTGTTCCCCGGTTTACACTGTATACGAGAGCTGTGCAGAAAAATCAAGAACTATTTCTTCTGGATTTGTGTGGTAATATCTAAAGCCCACAAAAGACTTAGGGGCTTGTTTACAAAGCTGCGGTAGCGGTTCGCGATCGTTATCGGAGCCGCGGCCCCATTGATTTCAATGGGACTGCGGCTCCGATAACGACCGCGAACCGCTACCGCGGCTTTGTAAACAAGCCCCTTAGAAATGTTGAAGCTCTAGAACTTCAGGAGATAGTAAAAAAACTATGGATTCTTCTGGAAAAACTGTTGGAAATCCTCAACAAAGAGCAACAACAAACAAAGGCCAATAATCCAGCCACACAAATATAAAAAAAATTATTACTAGGACAATATTCAATCGTACGGGCAAAATATAATTTGAACTGTCTAACTTAAATGGGTCCAGATCAGATTTTGCAATGGTGGTCCAAAAAGGAAGCAAGCATCCTCTCAAAGAAACAGCAACCAAACAGGAGCAAGATGGTAACCAAAAATTAATTTATTAAGGTGGATGCTAAAAACAAGGAGAACCGACACAGCTGCATTTCAGCAATGCTTTTCGTCAGGAATACAGGCCTCTAAAAAACAAACAATATTCATTATAACAAAAATAATAAATTAAATAAAACATTGAAAATTTAAAATAATGAAAAGATGAATAAAACCATATACATTAAGAATTACAATAAATTATATATGTATACATAACACCAGAATACATCCAAAATGTTAACTGTCAGACATAATCACTAACAGATTATCCAATTAAAATCACATATATATCTTACTAAACAAATAAAGGAACCGTAAAAAACTAATAATGTATGAGACACCCAACTAATTTGGAGGCGACTGTAAGACAGACTAATATTGAAGTCACAAAGAATTATCCTGCAAACACATGAAGAATGTGAAGCAATAAAACGGATCCTTACTAAGCATAAGACTCTATAGGAATAATAGATATGTAAACAGATAAGATTAAAAAATATATATAATAAATAAATAACCAGATAAACATTGCCTCTTGTGACTTCAATATTAGTCTGTCTTACAGTCGCCTCCAAATTAGTTGGGTGTCTCATAATTATCAATGACACCTCTATTGCACTTTTCCAAAAATGTTGTACTACAGTACCATTTTTTAATGTTTGAATATACTATGGGACTGATTTTCAAAAGGCTTCTACACGGTTTACAGCCCAGTAAACCGTGTAGATGACTTAGTGGGGATATTCAATGCCATTTACATGGTTAGAGCCATTGAATATCCCCTCCTAAGTCCCATATGCACCCCAATGATATCCAGTTAGTATTGAGGTGTGCTGGGGGCATTCCGGGGAGGAGAGGAGGCGCTAATCGGGCAGCAGCAATATTGGATGCTGCTTGGTTAGCAATCTGCGCCTTAAAGCTAGACAAGGAAAATCCTCACCTATCTTTACGGTGCAGATCGCTAACCGGGCAGCATCCAGTATCACTGCTGCCTGGTTAGCATTGGTGGCTTCCAGCTTTCTCAACGATCACCACTGGATATTCAATATCTGGTTTAGGGGTTGGTGGGGAGGGCTATGCACCAACGAGGTGCACAGCCCTTTCAAAATCGGCACAGTTGAATATCAGGCCCTAAGTTCTTATTATTCCATATATACATTATTGATTAACATCTTACGGTTTTTAAAATTCCTTCCTATTACTTCCACACAAATGTTTCTACTGCTGTTTATACAGGGTGGCCCAAAAAAAGTGAGATCCTCTCATAGCATATACGTTATTTAAAAATTCAAAAAGACAGATGTAAACGATTGACAAATTAAAAAAAAAAAAAGATAGTGACCGGAAATTGTTGAAATAAAGACGTTATATAGCTAAAAAAAAGTAAATAAGTAAACTATTTAAGCTTTCAATTTACAAGATGTTCTCGCTTATTTTGGGCCACCCTGTATGTTGCTCAATTTAGTATTTATGGACATGATATTGAGTTGGGCAGGCTATGCGCCCACCGACTCGGACCCTGAATATTCAATGCCAGGGTCATATGCAGACCTGGCATTGAATATCTGGGAATCACCGCACACACCGGAAGCCGCAGCAGTGTTATTGCATGCTGCCCGCGTAGCTCCTGCGCCTTAAAGATAGGCAAGGGTTTTCCCCACCTATCTTTTATGTGCATTTTGCTAACCAGGCCACATGCAATATCACCGCTGCCCGGTTAGCAACAGTCTCTGCCTCTGCTCCGCCCCTGACACTCCACAATGCTAACCAGATTGCATCGGGGCACATAGGGGAGTTAGTAGGGGATATTCAATGGCATTAACCGTGTAAGTGCCGTTGAATATCCCAGTTTATAGCTTTTACACATTTTACTGGGCTGTAAACTGTGTAAATGCCTTTCGAAAATTGGGCCCTATATTTTTTAATCATAGTTATTTATTTATTTTATTTTTATTTAGACAGTTTTGTATACCGCCTTATCCTTCAATCAAAGCGGTCACAACACAATTGGGGGATATATTTAACACGCAGGGATATGAGACACATACACTAATACTTACAGGGAACATGGGCAATGGAGGGTTAAGTGGCTTGCCCAAGACCACAAGGAGCATCTGTGGGACTAGAAACCCCAGTCCTTCCGGCCCAAAGTTGCTGTCCTCTAGTGGGATTTGAAACCCCGACCTTCCGGCCTGAAGTACCTTGCCCCAACCACTAGGCTACTCCTCCCTCATGTTATGTTTTTTTATGGTTCTTTTATTTGTTTAGTAAGAAATATATGTGTTTTTAATTGGATAATCTGTAGGTGATTATGTTTGACATGGTATACTTATGCGCTCCCGATGGAAGTGGTGGGGGCAAATACGGTGACGGAGTTCAAAGGGCATGGGACAGACACAGTGGATCCCTTTACAGCAACAAGAAAATATCAAAATAATCTGAACCATCTAATTCCTTAACAAATAGGGGTGTCCTACATGGAGTGGTAGGATCACCCCTAAACAAAGACATGGGGAAGGGGGGCCTGCACAGAGCGGCAGGTGTACCTACTCTTGACACCGTACTGGGCAGACTAGATGGACCATACTGGTCTTTATCTGCCGTCATTTACTATGTTACTATGTAATTTATTGTAATACTTAATGTATATGGTTTTATTCATCTTTTTTATTATTTTTTATTTTCATTGTTTTATTTCATGTACTATGTTTTTTTGATTAATATTATTATTTGTTTTTTAGAGGCCTGTACCCCTGATGAAGGCATTGCTGAAACGCGACCATGTCAGATCTCCTTAGCATCTACCTTAATAAATTAATTCTTGGTTACCACCTCATTCCTGTTTGGTTGCATATTTTGCAGTGCTATCCATTTAAGTTGTACCACTGAATATACTAGGATAAGCTGAAATATCTAAATTAGATGTTTCGAATTATACAGTGTCTGCTATTTGTGTGGATTACCTAAATGCTTAATTTATATGTGTGGAGGGTAATCTTATAATAGGGTGCCTAATTAAAGTGTTTTCTGATTTAGAAAGCAGCTATGCAGTGGATGCCAACATCAACCACATACATTCTTTTCAGTATTGATCTCACAATATTATGTTTATACAGTAAACGAAAAGTTTGCATCCCTGATGAAGACTTTAGAGAATGAAATGCTAGGTTTGTGTAAGGACTTAGCATCATTGCATTTCTTCTTGCATTTATTCATTGGAGTGCTTGTATTCTTGGGCTAATATCTAAAGATACCAGATAACATCTTCAGACGTGCTGAGCAAAGCTTGATTTTCTCTCCATTATATTGAGGAACTTGATCTAATTTCTCTAAGACAACAGAACCTCAATTCCCATATGTAGTGGGATAAAATGAAACTAGACTCCTCTTTCTGAAGACATGAACCCATCTGGTAACTCTACCCATTGATAGCCCTGCCTTTTTTCTCTCCTTATCAGCCTTGATTACCATTTTTGGATAGTTGGACTGCAGGATAAGGGGGAATTGGATTTAGGTCATGCCTTTCTCAGATGCTCAAACTGAATTACATTCAGGTATTGTAGGTATTTTCCTGTTCCTGGACAGCTTACAATTTAAGTTTGCACCTGAAGCACCAACTTCACAAGGAGTGGCATGTTTTGCATTAGTTCACCAAGAATGATAAATTCATATTCTGATTTTCCTTCAGGGCCTGTAGGATTTCAATCCAACAATATACCAATGATCAAAGGAATGTTTACTTCTATAGGTAAGTGTCTCTTAACCCTGGCCAGTGCGCGCCTCAAAGTTTCTATGATATGAGTTTTAGGGCCCCCAGACAGAATAAGCCTACACTTCATTCTTACAGTAGTCCATACTTTCCCACAGTACTTAAACTGAAGGTAGCAAAAAATAGCAGTCAATACAACCAGAGCAGGGACAGCAAAATGTTTATATGATTGGCGGGGCTCAAGTTCTGCCCTAACTCTGCCTTAACTGTGTCCCTAGTCTTCCGCAGTCGTTCCCTCCTGTTCTGCTCACTGGAATTCCATCTTCTAAAGACAGAAGAGAAAGGAATGGCCGCGACTGTGGCAAAGATTCTTTATGTCTGCCCACAGAAAATCAGATCTCTGCGGGCAGATAACATGCACCGAGACCACGATCATGGCCTTCCCCTTCTGTTCTGCCCACGGGGATCCGATCTTTCCATGTGCACGCTTTCTTTACCTCCACTGGGAGACTATTCCATGCATCTATCACTCTTTCCATAAAGAAATATTTCCGCAAATTACTACTGAGTCTATCCCTTTTTACCTTTATGCTATGCCCCCTCATTGCAGAGTTTTCTTTCAATGGAAAGAGGCTCTCCTCCTGTGCATTTATGCCATGGAGGTATTCAAACGTCTCTCTCATATCTCTCGTCTCCTATCTTTCTTCCAAAGTATACATAATGAGATCTTCAAGTCTGTCCCCATATGCCTTGTATAATCAGGCATACATCAAAATCAAGAAATACGCCACTTTACACGTGTAATGACCCTAGTAAGTGGAAATTTCAAAAGGCCATATCAGGAGTGTGATCTAGGCGGGACAAAATTCTACACATGCATTCCCCGTTTCATTTTGTGAGAAAATGTAAATCTCTTTTAAAAAAAACATTTTTTCGCTATGGCCTTTCAGGTGAAGGTGAGATGGGGCGGTTAGGTCACCAGTTTTACGTTGTGCTGATGTGTTTATCTGTCTCTAATCTTTCTTTCCTGTGTTTATTGTAGTTCGATTTCTTTGGTTTTATTTGGTATATGATTTTAGATTTGTAAACCGCTCTGGTACCTAGTGTCAGAGAGCAGTACAGCAAGTTTCTTATATAAACGTAAGCATCTAAGGAAGGCACATGTAAGCCCAAAAATCTCCATGTCAGTATTTACTCCCTGGCCCATGTAGGTTTTTAAAAAGTGGGCTTTCAGCCAGCCTTTCAGGAGGGATTAAGGGGGTTTATTTCCCCCTCCAAATTGAAATGAATTAAAGACAATGTCATCTGTCGTTAACTGGCAGCATCTACTTATTTAAGTTCATGAAAATGGGTCACACGCATGTAGATACCGAACTTTACATGGCAGTACTTAACATATGCTACGTGGTTGCCAAGTTCTCTCTTATTGATTTCCCATGTGGAAATTTGTAAAACAGCTCTCCTGGACACGGGACATAAATCCACACATGTGGTCCTGCACTTCCTTCTATGTGTTTTAGAAAACGGCTCTATATTTTGCAAAGCTGTTTCTAAAATACCATTGGAATCCACCTCGACATCTGAGTTCTGATCTCCACATATTATCTAAAATGTGCCTCCACACAGGACTGGTGGGACCACTGGGTGAACTAGGCAGTCACCTTGAGCACTGGACCTCCAGGGATGCCCATTGCAGCCACTGCCGCTCTTCTCTGGGGCCTGCAGCAATGACTTGGAAACCATGATGCAGCGCTTACCTAAACTCTCTGGCACGGCATCTCGGTTCCTGCCTTCTATCTGTCACTTCTGCCTCTCTCTGATGCAGACTTCCAGAGAGTTTAGGTAAGTGCTGTGTTAAGTTATTGCTGCTACTGCAAGCCACGGAGGGGGGGGGGGTAGCAGGATGGAGGAGAGAACTGGGATGTCCACATTGAGTGGATATACTGGGGTACCCCTGGAAACTGAAGAGAATAATACATGCATACAAAATTAAGGGGAGGTTGTGCACTGGAATATTCATAGCACTCTTGGAGTACTGAGAGGATCGTGGCTTTCTTGGTTATAAAGGATGCAGAGGGTACACACTGGAGAGCCACTGACAACCCATCAGGGCTTTGGTGGTCTCTCTTTATTCAGTGATGTGGATCTAGAGCTTAGGAGCAATGGCTTTACATTCTTGCCCTTTCATTTCTTCTAGAACCTGGATATTATCATGATGGAGGTTTTGGGATCCGCATTGAAGATGTGGCTCTCGTGATAGAAGCCCAGACAAAGGTAATTTGTGTTCCTCTTTGTAGCAGGAGAGACCGCAGAATGCGATAGTATCAGCTCACAAGCAAAGGGGCCTCTGGAAATGAATGATCAGTAAAACCTAATTATAGCAATAGCTATACATGATCTTGTCATAAATGCACTGTGTTCCAAAGTCCAGAGAGCTGTCTGCACTGGGACATGTTCTGCTTTCATGTCTGCTTCACTTTCCTTTTTCTCTGAAACAAGGCATCTTCTGTTACTTCGGAGCCACAATATGGACTTGAAGCTGCAGTGTTAACCAGAGGATCTGAATTATTAACCTGTCTACTTCATATTCGTTCCTCTCTCTGCCTTCATTCTTGGTCTGCTGACGATAATATTGGGTTATGTGTTGATAGATTTGTGTGTAACCCACCTTGGAACGGCATCAGAGCAAAAAGTGAAAACTCTCCCGTCAGTATTACTTTGACTGCACAATTTGGAGGTCATTATACAAAGTCAGTCCCATGCCCATAAAAGATCTCTTGTAAAATACAGACTGGCATATAAGTACATAAACTGGTATGAAGGCACGTGCTTTGCTGGTAAGCATAGCCAGGGGCGCGATCTGGGCAGAGTGTGGTTGTGTTTTCACATACATGCAGAGATTATAAACTACCGTAATTTATGCACGTTGGTGTGTAAAGTGCACCAGAAGATTAACACCTGCTGGCAACTAAATGCCAGTGATCGCGCTTACATTCAAGGTGCGTAGATGCCCACGCCTTTATAAGATAAAGGGCTGGGGCACTCTAGGTGAATCCTCAGCCTTATGCCCCCTTCCCCAAGATTTTCATAATTAAGCTCGACAGTCATGATCATCTCAACACCCTCTTCCCACAATGATCCTGGAAAAATGCATAATTAGATATCATGGGGGGGGGGGGGTAGCCAAAATCATTTTGGTGCTTTGCAGACCTGCAAACCACCTTCAGCAACACTAACGTGATTAGTGCTGCTGAATATCCCTGGTTTTAGCCCTTAACAAGTGCCCCAAGATAGTATCAGGGCGGATCGGAGGCAGTGCTGAGGGATAACTGGCTGGCAGGGACATTCAACCTCTAGCCAGTTATCCTGAAGGCACACTTTAGCTGACTCGTCAGCGGCTGGTTAGCTAACGTGTTATCTGGCCATCCCGGATATTCAGTGCCAGTAGCTGGATATGCCACAGCATTGAAGATCCAGTTTCAAGGTTCAGCGGCGACAGCTAGCTGCTTTATCGGTGCTCCCCCCCCCCCCCCCCATCCATACTTTTAAATCTGTATGTGTATGTGTGCCCACTCTCCCTGTAGATAAAAGACTGTGCTGATGGCTCGGAGTTTGTCTGGTTGTCAGAATCTGTTGTTTTGCTTTGACCGCTGCCCCTCAGAAGCTGTGATCTAGGCAATGCCTAGTCTTGCCTAATGGTTAAGCAGGCCCTGCCTACATAGGTGCCTCTGTAGGTTCCTACCCATGGTGTCCTACCCTCCTCAAGCCTTACCCAAACCCAGAAAGAAGCTATTATGCAGTGTAATTCTGATTTTGGTTGCTTGTCTTTCTGTTTTTAACCTTTCTCTGTTTATTTTTCTTTTATCATGTTTTCCTTCTTTGCTTTCTCTCTGGTTCTTTTATACTCTCTCTCTCCCACTCCAATTTCCTCTCCACAGCACATGTTTGGAGGGCAGCCTTACCTCACCTTTGAGGCAGTCACCTTGGTGCCCTATGACCAAAAGCTTATTGACACCACTATCATGTCTGCTGCACAGGTGAGTTCACATGGGATTCTTTTTTGAGGATAGGGTCCAACAAGGAATAAACACATATGATGTTCTTTTAGGTTCTGCCGTTTCATGCTTCCTACCCAATGCCTTCCATCTCTGTATTGACAGATTAATTACCTCAACGAATACTACCAAACCATCCGCAAGATCATTGGACCTGAGCTCCAGAATCAGAAGTTGGAAGAGGAGTACAAATGGCTGATGCGGAATACGGAGCCATTCTCCCAGGGGACTCTTGCCGCAGTGTCCTTGGGCATGGTGGCTTTCACCTTGCTGACAAATATGTTCCTACAAAGGGCCTTGCTCTGATAGATTGGCTAGCAAGCACAAAATTCACAGGATCCATTCCCCAATGGGACATAGTCCTGCCACAGAGTCCTTTACCCTAACCTACACAGCTGCCCTCAGTTTACACAGATCCTTTCATCTATCCTCTTTGTATGTATATACAATACACACAGTGCATTACATTCTCCCTCTTCTAGCAGACTTTATGCACTGTATATTCCATTTGTCCTAAAAGTGCCTACCACACATGTACCTACACCTTCTGTGTCTTGTTTTACCCCTGCCTACACCTTCTGTGTTTTGTGTTTTGTCTTGACTAGATTGTAAGCTCTGATGAGCAGGGATTGTCTCTTACATGTCTGTGCAGCGCTGCGTATGACTGGTAGCGCTATATAAATGCTGAGCACTAGTAGTACGTAGTGTAATGCAATGTGTGCCTTTCAGTCAGTGCTGACTCCTGGCAACCCAGCAGCTCCTGGGTTTTCTTGGCAAGTGTGACAGGAGGTAGACTGCCAGGCCTTTCTTCCAAAGCCATGGAGGGTTAAGTGACTTGCCCAAGAACACAAGGAGTGCTAGTGGGAATTAAATCCTGCTCTCTTGGTTACCAAGCCAGTGTACTAACCACTAGGCCGCTCCTCCTCCACTCCCTAAGGATTAAGACAACTTGCTTCAGGAAAAGTTCATAACCCATTATTCACCAGGTAGACTTGGGAAGTCCACCCATTTTCAGGAATGGATCTACTTTTTGGGATTCTGCCAGGCAAATTGGCCACTATTAAAGATAGGATGTTGGGCTTGATGGACCTTTGGTCTGACTCAGTAAGTCAGTGTTATGTTCTGATGTACTTTTAAGTTGTGCCAATCAAATTTCTCTTATTAACACTCATGGGGAAATTTTGAAAGAATAGGGCCTGATCTACTTAGGTTTTTCTCTATTTGCTGCCTAAAGAGAAAAAGATTTTATAAGCTAAGGGGTATGTTTACTAATTGGCGGTAGCGGCTTCCTTGCGATATCAGAACCTCAGCCCCATACACTTCAATGACTTCAATGGGGCCGCGGCTCCAATATCGCACAGAAGCCACTACCGCCGATTAGTAACATACCCCTAACTTTCAGTTTTTGGAGCCTAAATTGTCCCATTTAAAAACTGAATGGGGCAGAGTTCCTAAATTTAGGTTTGTTGTTTCACTAGGCCCCTAAATATAGGAGCCTAAAAAGTAATGGCTATGAGAGCAGATTTGATGTGGGGGGGAAAAGGAGTTTAGCACTAATTTTTAGCATTAGAGGGATAATTTTTAAACAGGACGCCATGGGTAAGTATGTAGGCACGACCTGTTCACACCTACTTATTGCACATATGTGTGTACATTAAGATATTTTATAATGTGTGTATGTGTACAGATGAGCTCTGTCCATGCGCTGCTCAGACTGTGCCCCCACCTACGCCTACCAGCAGAGTATGCACCTTCCTGCCAAACTGCATACTTTTTTGCCAACAAAAACCGTCTTAACTTTTGCTGTTGAAGCTAACTGGGCAATGGCTGAATATCATCACTGCCTGGTTACCTTCCGGCTTCTGCAACTGACCCGGATATTCAATGCCGGGGACGGATATGGCCCGGCATTGAATTTCCAGATTTAGTGTTCAGCAGGAATGGGTAGGCCTTTAATTGCGCTAACAGCCTTCGCTAAATATCGGGCCCTTAAATTTTCAGAACCTAACTTTAGGTGGACTGTTTGATTGAAAATAGGTTCCTAACTTTGGTTTCTAAATTTAGATGCTCAGGTTTTCTAGAATATCGGCCTTTTACAGTCCTGATAAACAGACCCACAACCTTAACTACACACAGGGCCCTTGCAAGGATAGAGGACACCCTAGGCGGGACATTCCATCCTGCCGTTCCCCCTGCCCCCATTGGTGCTGCTGCCACCCCTCTCCAGGGCCCGCGGCGGCGACAGTGGTTCATAAACTGTGACGCAGCACTTACCTCGACTCCTCAGTGCTGCTTTGCAGTTTCTGCTCTTCTGTCTGTCTCTTCTGCGTCCCTCCGACACAGACGTCTGCAGGGTACTGAACACCTAAGAGCCTTTCATATATTGTCACACCAGAGACCCCCAAGTGATGGAACATACAAACACTTTGTTAATGCAGCATTGATTCTAGGGGGATATCTAGGTTATTGCTCTAACAGCAAGTGTGGAAAGTTTATACTCGGTCGTGTTACAGTCATGTTTGCTCTGCAGGGATCATCTCTAAGGGGATGAGTAGGTAGTTCAGATCCTCTGCAAATTCATACTCCAGCCTCTGCTGAGACATCTAATGTTGGCACCAATTTGCATTAACCGTGAAAGTAGTTTCGGTGATCTGGATACTTGTCCTTCCAGATACTGGTCTGGGACTTCCCCCTCACTTAGATATACTGGGGTGAGATATATGTTTTTTGGGGGCTGGAACAACTCTACTCTTTTTTTGGATCTGAAGAAACTGTGATGCTAAGCTTTGCCTCCCCATGGGCTGGAAGTTGGAAACTCTGGACAGTGAGATGTTTTGGCAATATTGTGCCTATTGCTATGGTCTCTGAATTTCCTTTCCTTATTTTTTTCACCCCCAAATTGGATTGAGGTTTAAGAGATGAGAAGATTTTCTTATTATTGTACTGAATATTTTTCTTATACTTTTGATAGTCTTTGTTCTTCTCTGGTTACGTATAATAAGTGGATGCTTGTGAATTTTTGCTTTAAATTGCATAAATAAAAAAATTAATCTGATTTCTATGATGCTGTATGTTTGCATTTCCCAGCTCTTCAGTGCTTGTTAGTTGAATTCTAGCAGCATTTAAATAACTTTGCTTCTCCACTTAAATTGAATTGCATATATGACAGCTCCCTCTCTTGGTTCTAGCAGCCATACATACTGACAGTCTATTTTATGGGCAAAAACATTTGCAAATGAAGAGGAGGGCTAGCCAAGAAACTTCTAAAATAATTTAAAGATGGCATTCCATGCAAAGGATGCTACTTTATGAAATATGCACAGGCTTATATGTTAATCCATTTAAGTGATTCCCCCACTTACCCCCACACCAAAAACAAATCCCTATTAGATACCTCTTAGAGCCCCCTAAAGGCAGATTTAACCTGGTCCACCAAAGACTAACGGCTTTTAAAAGTGACATCCAACTGGTGGTCAAGACTATAAGAGGAAGAAGACAAATTGGCAGCCATAAATCTTGACTCAAACTTGATTAAATCTCAACTGTTTTAGTTAATAATGTTGAAGGTATTCTCCTACCTGCATCATAATTACGTTTTGTCTAGGAGACATGGCTGTGATAAAGTTTTTCAAAGCTCCATTGATCTAAATATTCCCACCATTATGAATCTAAATCTAAATGAAAGGGATATTTTGTTGATCTTTGCTAGGGTCTTAAAAGTAGCATGATATACGGCATAGGGCTAGCCTGGAATAATTTTTAATAGGTTGTGAAAATGATAAAAAGTGCAAACCATTTATTTTGAAAAATATAAAAAATATCCAAAAATAGGCTATAAATTATAACTAAAAGAGAGAAAATTATGAATAAGACCAAAAGAGGGAGCAATAGATCCAAGAAACAAACAAATTGATATTTTAAGCAATCTAGAATGCAGTGCTACTTTAAAATTTTGAAAAGAAAATCACTATTATCTTGATGTCAGAGACAGCACCATTAGAGTTCCTGGACTCAAATGCCAACAAATTTCTCTGTCCACATACTGTAGAAGACGATTCAGATCCATCCCAGACTCCCCCGAAGTGAAGGCCATAAGACTATGCTTATTAGCTATTGTTGCGTGCACTTCAGTAAGGAAATTCTGATGAGAAACAAATGATTGGTTTTCCTGCAGAGCGAGGACCTTTCTGCAGCAACTGCCAACTGGCAGCACTAGTTGCCCTGGTAACATTTATGCAGCAGGTGTTGACAAAAAACTCTTGTGGTTCTTTGCCCGACTGAAACAGCCCTAGGGTTTAAAGTCCCTGCCTGAGTAAGATCTAATCAGCTTCCTGAACATGCAAACCATGGCACTGCTGAGAGATTAAAGTCTAGAGTAAACTAGAATGAAAACTTACGGCTCTTCACAGCCAGAGACCACTTTCATGCCCAGAGGTACCACGGAGGTCACGGCTGCAAGTGGTTTAATTTGTCAATGGGTTACTGGCACTACTGCAGCTAATAAAGTTTGTAGGTTAGTGTATATGTAACCTTAATAGCATTTCTGGGTTACTGGGATCACTGAGTCCATGGTATCACTGAAATTTATGTATAGCAGGATCTTGCAATATTAGAGTTGAAGCAAAGTTGGTCCTGTAGGTGCTTTATAATGCCTTCTTTGCATGAAAAGCATGTTTTACATGTGGAAAAGGGATTGTATAGAACTGTATGACAAAAGATAAACACGTGTACCATCAATATGACACATATCTGTACACACACTGCACATAGGTATTCCTGGGAGTCTAGTTTGATGAATTTTAATTTTATATAAACAGGTACTTCAGTTCCTCGGAGTTAAGAAATAGACTGGTTAGATCACTGGACTGAGGACTAGGGTAACCAGGATTCACACCCTGCTATTCCTACTGCTGCTCCTTTTGATTTTGGGTGCGTGACTTCACCCTCCATTGTCTCAGGTACAAATTTAGGGGCTTATTTACTAACCTAAAGTGAAACAGCACATTTGTGTGCAAATTTATCACGATTCACTAACCCAGAGTACCATAGGTTAATGAATCTTATGGTAAATTTGGTTTTGTGTTGCTGCAGCTGGGAACCTATGAGATATAAGGAGCTACATTTGTATACCCTAGAGATTGGGGCAGAGGTGTTGAGAACTAGCACAGGCCCCAGGACAAACAACCTTTCCGGGCCCTCTTACAGCCACACTCCTGCTGTGCCCAGGCTTCAAAAACTGAAACAGCAGGAGTTGCAGGCCTTGCAATACCCATGCATGCTCTAGGTTGGCTGCATCACACCCCCTCTGACACTTCCTATTGGAGGAGGCAGAATTCATCTGACCTAGAGCACATGCAATTGCAAGGCAGGCTAAGGCCATGCCCCTTTAGAGCCCCACAAGCCCTGGGGGCATGTACTTCCCAGATCTACCCTCTCATTAGGCCTGAATGGAGGAATACGTTCAGATACCTCAAAGATGTAAATGGGACACAAGAAGAAACCCATTCTTAGAGTAATAATAGGTTCTAGAATGTTCTAGAATAAGAATTCCAGGAGGAAGACTGAGGAAAATATCTGAAAATATTACTCTGGTAATAGCATAGAGGCCAATTCCATATGGTGAATGCCTAAATCATGGATGGGACAAGTTGTACCTGATTCCGAAACCGCAGGAGCTAGATGCACCCACGATTGCAGAATCAGGCACCTAGATATGCCAGCGTGCACCGTATTCCACTGCAGGGGACATCCCCTGACCTGCCCAGCCATCCCACACAGCACTTCAGCTAGCATACCTGGGCATTGGTGTCCCATCACCATGGCACCGACATGTCCAGCCGGAGGCACAGAATACCTGGTCCGGGAGCGGCCATAGCACACCGCCGTCCGACCCTCGGTAGGGGCCCCCAAGGCCTGGATCAGGCAGCAGGAGCTGTCCCGTGGCAGCACCATGGGGGAGGGGGGGCTGCAGCCCACAAACCTCGCAGTGCCTGGCACTTATTCCACCATCAGGCATGCGTATAGAGGCATGTCCTGAATAGCCTCTTTACGTCCCGGCACCTGGCCACTCCCTCCACTCTGCCCCAGCTGCACCCCCTCCTGCCCACGTACAGCGCTCCCCACACCACAGCTGTGTACGTACAGGGAGCGCTGGCAGGGGAATAGGGGTTTGGGGCTAGGCACGGGTTGGATGCCCAGCCCGCATGTCCAACCCCGCTCTTCATGGGACAGAATGCCCCCTATAATGACTGTATCAAATGGACACCTGGTAAAGGTGCTGAAAGACAAAAATGATAATGGAATTCTCAAAAGCATGAGATAAGCACACAGAATCCATAATAGCAAAGAGATAAGGGAAGAGAGAGAAATCGGCTGGGGTCCATAGCATTGTGTCAAAGGTGGAATTGGGTAGACTAGATGGACAAAAGTTCCTTATCTGCTGTAATATTCTATGGCAGTTGTATAACCTTGCAAGGTTGCAGTATTGCAGCGACAGAGGGAATGGTGAAAAGGACAAAACAGGGAAAAGGACAGAAAAAGCAGATATCTGATCTGAACACTGATCTTAACAGTTTGAATTGCCTGTTTAAAGTTTACCTAATGATGAAGTATAAGGTTTTAGCCCCTGGAGCCCCGATCCCAGTCACTTTCTGGTCTGATAGACTATTTTGTGCAATGCTGTGGTTCCTAGGAGGTATTCTCTGTAGCAGAACTACTAGAGACCACACAAGAGAGAGAGAAGTCAGTAATATTTCCTGGTTATGAGACATCTTTCAGCCCAGAGACTTAGGTCATTCTGTTCCCAACACATCTAGAGGTTCCAAACTTTCTTCTGTCCACAGGGGCCCCTACTAATGATAGTGGTATTCCTTCCTTGGCCCAAGGTGGAGATGACAGAGCAGAATTGCAAGAGACAGGCTTTCTGCAACAGCAGATGCCAAGTGGTGGAGATCAGAATAATGTGGTGGATACTGAGGAGCCAGTATGCCCCTAACTCAGAAGGGGTCTTGTCTGGTATTAAAATCACTGCAGCAGCTGGAGAGAAACTGTCCTTCCAGAGTTTCCCAGGATTGACTCTGGTTATTTCGTTTTCTGGATACAGTGTTTGAAGAGTGTGAGAGTCTTTTAGGGAAAAATCATGAAACAGAGAACATTTAAGTTAAAGAGAATACATATTTTGCCCCAAAGCACATGGGTGCATGTTTATATTACATTTTTTATTGAGCCAGCCAGTAAGCTAAAGCAAGCATCTTTTTGCTACGTACATGTAATCTTTGTTCTCATAGGTTAGATGTTGCATGTTACCCAGTCCCTCCAATCTCCTTAAGATCTGCCTGGTTTTATGCCTTAGCCCAACATCCAACCTTTGACCCTATTGGTTGATTCCAGAACCCTAGTCCTATTGTGTAGTCTAATGCAGCCCTCCTTTTAGTGCAAAACAAAATCTCCATCTAGGGCAAAGAAAGCAAGTACTCCATAGCCTTCCTCTCCCTCTCTACCCCTGTAAGTTGCATCTTTTTTATACCAGTGTTTCAACATCCACTTCTTCAGCAATTTTTTTAGCATCTACTCCTACAGTTATTCATTCAAGTTAACAATATAGAAAATTATTGTTCAACTAAAACGTTACAGACAAACTCTTCCTGACTGAATTGAACTAGAATCTGTGCAGCACTCTTGGTTTCAATTATCTACAGTAAGTTCCTTGTTTACTTATTTGCAATAAACAGTTGGAAGATAGGAGATTGAACCTTCTCCTTGGATGTTGAACTGGCTTAACTAACTGTTTAGTACTGCACTGGAATAAGCAGTATGAGAACCGTATATACAGGGTGGCCCAAAAAAAGTGAGAACATCTCGTAGCATATAAGTTATTTAAAAATTCAAAAAGACAGATGTAAACAATCGACAAATTTTAAAAAAAAGATGGTGACCAGAAATTGTCGAAATAAAGACATTATATAGCTAAAAAAGGTAAATAAGTAAACTAATTAAGCTTTTAATTTACGAGATGTTCTCACTTTTTTGGGCCACCCTGTATAGTGCTCTTCTATAACGAAGATGTTTTGGAAAACATCACAGGAAGGACTAATTTGAACTGAATGACCTTCTCTGAGTTCTCTACAGTTTTAGCAGTGATTATGTTTAAGAGATAACTGACAGAGATATTGCAATTTTCCACATAAATGACTCCATCACTGTTTATTTTGAGAGTCATTTTGGAAACCCTATTTGTGCTTTGAACATCTGAAAATGGACCATAGAGATGTCTCCAGAGTCATTTTAGAAGCCAGGTCTGTGGATGTCCAAGTCTAAATGGGAGTACAGTGGAGGTATCCCAGAAACTGTGCTGTATCCACCTGACCTCAGAAACATCCCAGATGTCTGGAGTCATGTCTAAATTTAGACCTGCTCCAGATAGCTGAAAAGTGCTTGTTTTGGCTGAAAAACATCCAGAAGGTATAGAAAAGAAAGCACACCATCATCCGCAGTACTCCTTCAATGATAGCTGCAGTGGGATTCAAATCCTGGCTTTCCCATTTCTAGCCCATCTATTCCTAGATGTCTGGCTCCTGGAATACTATTCTAAGGATGTCCATGGAGATGCCCTCACAGACGTCCATATCAGAAACATCCATGTTTGTTAAATTATGTCTGCACCTGAATGTGTCTGCCGTTTTTAGATGTTCTGGCTTAGGCGAGCCAGATTGCACTTGGACATCCCTTCTACAACTTCCCTCCGCATGTCTTCAACATAAGAAGAACAAGCAGAATAAAAAGCATTGAGAAGAATTCCAGGAAATGGATCTGCTGCACATGACTGGATTGTTAGAAACCTCTGTTTCTCTGTAACTTCCTTTGAGGCTAGGCTGAAATGAGTACTAAAATATGACTATATAAATACTTACAATCTTTATATGGTAGCTCTATCTACCTTAGTAGTTTGTTTAGCTTTGCATCCTGATTATGATTTATTATGCTTATATTTTTTTAGATCTTATGCAAACATTTTTAGATTGTATAATATCAGTTCTTCCTGATGTGGCTAAAAAAAAAATTAGCAGAAAAGACAGGAATATTGGTTGACAAAACTAGAACTCCTTCAGAGTTATAATGTCTTTTATAAGTGCACTGCTAGGTATCAGCCTTTGAGATACACGTTTTCTTGACCTTTTCAGCAGATCTCTATTAAAAAGCATATAGCAGAATTAGAAAAGGTACAGAAAAGAGCAACAAAAATGGTGAAGGGGATGGAAGGCTACCCCTATGAGGAGAGGCTTAAAATGTTAGGACTCTTCAACTTGGAAAAGAGACAGCTGAGGGGGGATACGATACAGGTCTATAAATTAATGAATGGAGTGGAACAGGTAAACGTAGATCGGTTGTTTACACCATCCAAAAGTAGAAAGACTAGAGGGCATGTAATGAAGCTACAATATAACCCATTTAAGACTAATAAGAAAATATTTTTTTACTCAAATTGTAATCAAACTCTGTAATTCGTTACTGGAGGATGTAGTAGAGCTTAATGTACCTGGATTTAAAAAAGGTTTGGACAAGTTCCTGGAGGAAAGGTCCATAAACCATTATTAAAGAGGACCTGGGAAATCCACTGCTTACCCCGGGACAAGCATTATGGAACCTGTGTGTCTTTTTGGGAAACTGCCAAGTACTTGTGACCTGGATTGGCCACTGTTGGAAACAGGCTACTGGGCTTGATGGACCTTGGTCTGACCCAGTATGGCATATCTTATGTTCTTATCTCTTTCTTAAGAGACAAAAGAGTAACCAGCATGCTAAATGCAATAACCCCGCCTGCTGCAAAAGCAGATTGTGAGAACCATTGAATTAGTACTATATTCTGGGATGCAACTAAGGGGTATGTTTACTAAAGTGTGTTAGTGCGATTCGCGTTAGGAGCCGCGGTAGAGACAGAAACCCCAAATAAGGACATGGGCAGTACATCGTTACCACTAACGCGCGTTCCAAAAACTAACGAGCATTACAGGGCGCCGTGGCGCGTTACTGCGTGTTAATCATAAGAAGGCGCATAGACACAAATCACTGAAACAGAGCTATAGCACAATGGTTACTGCACCAACTGCTGATACAGGCATCATGGGTTTGATTCCCCAGTGTGCCCAATGCAGAAGGCTGTCTGAGGCAGCACCCTGTACATTACGCAGTGAATGAGGAGGCATTTTACATTTATTTTCAGTAGTGTTGCCAGCAAACACACCCTCACAGTGGCGTAACCTAAGGTGCCGCAGAAGGCACCCCATAACGCACTCCATAGGCCACATTATAAAGTGCACTGTCCGCTGAGGCACACCATAATGTCCCCTATAGAACACCCTATAAGGCAACTTATAGGGCGCCATATAAGGTGCCGCATGGGGTGCCTTATGAGGCACTGTAAGGTTACAGTACGCTGAGGGGTTGTCGCTGGAAGCACTAATGTACATTAAAACTATACAATGCTGCAGACAGCCCTATAAAATAAGCCCACTGTGGGCTTGAACCCATGACCCCTGGCCCCACAGGCAGTGAAGGAACCACTGGGCTGCAGCTCCTTAGCTGCGAACAACTCCCTGGCTGGCTACTGAAGGGCATCAGGCCACCACCCAAACCGCCTGCTGTCTTGGCCAGGATCTGGGTCAATGCAACCATACCCATGGTGCACTGCACATGCAGATCAGCAGTCCAGAGATGAACACAAGAAGGAGTATGTACCCACACAGCCCCCTGGCACGGTAGGGCGAAATGACTGTGTGCATCACTGTCACAGAGTAGCAACAGACAGTAGCCCAACAGGGTGCCCCATAAGGAGCTAGAAAAGGTATCCCTTAAGGCAGCTTGAGCCGTAGCACAATGGTTAATACATTGTTAGATGGTGCAAGGGTTGTGAGTTCAATTCCCCCTGTGGGTCTAAGGACAAAAGCTGCCTGCAACATTCCCCCCCCCCCCCCCCCCCCCACAAACTGCAGTCATTGATTTGTATAACCAGTCACCACTCTGGTAAAACATTAGATATCCTTCTATTTTTGTCGGGCACAACCAACCTGAGAGGTGAGAGAAAATGCCCACCTCCCCTTATTGGGAGGGCCCTTTTATTCTAGAGAGCCTCAGCCCTCACATTAATAAAATAGTGTGAATCCACAGCCAGAACCGGGTGAGAGAAATTTACAAAGTCAAATATACCCACAAATCATTTACTAAAGGCAATAAAATGTCAAACCGTGCTGGAACCAAGGCAGTTAAGAACTCAATTGTCTCACCATCTTACTCCACCAGCAAACGCCACCACAACATGCATTTTTCGGACCAACTCCGGGCCCTGTATCAAGTGAATGTGTGCCTGCCAGGCGGGGTTATCTTTGGATGAGTTTGCAACATTACCCTTACACCAATTCAGTGATGTCTGAAGCAGTTTGTTTTGTACGTTTAAGAAGTGCTGCTGGCAAACATACACTCACAGGGCTATAACCCGAAGGTGCTGCATAGTGTACCCTACAAGGCACACCAGAGGGTACAGTTTAATGTGCACTGTCTGCCAGGGCACCCTATAGGGTGTGTTACAGAGCACCCCATAGGGCATGTCATAGGTTTCCCGATGAGGCACCGTGAGGAGTCTGCACTGTGAGGGTGGCGGTGCTGGTAGCATCAATGTTAATTAAATAAAATTGCCGCAGACAGCCCAACCTAGAAACCACACTGTGGGCTGCAATCCATGATCTCTGGCTCCACCAGCAGCACATTAGGCAGTATGCCAAATCACTAGAACCACCAGCAAATCCCTGGCCGGCCACTGAAGGATGTCCGGCCACCACCCAAAACATCTGCCATACCCATGGTGCACTGCACATGTACATCAGCAGTCCAGAGATGAACATAGGAGGGGGTAGGCACCCTCACAGCACCTTGGCCCGGAAGGGAGAAATGAATATGTGTGCCACTGCCATAGAGCAGCAAAAGACAGTAGCCCAACAGTGTGCCCAAGAAGAAGCCTGAAAAGGTGCCCAGTACGGTGTCTAGAAGGGAGTCCCAAGCTAAGTGCAATATGAGGTACACATGGATAAGACAGTGCAGATGGAACCCTGGCCTATCGAACCATATGTCACGGTGCTCCAAAAAGGGTATGTTGGCCAAGGTCAGTGTGCCCTAGGGACTGCAAGTTGCATCTGGAGGACCTGCAGGACCTGCGTGGAAGAGAGACAGATGTAGGACGAACACCACATAGAACCCACAGTAAAGGCAATGAACAGGTGACTGACGGAGGGAGAGTAGGGAGTTACTGGACCTGCCATCCCTGCGGGCATCCCATGTGTCTGGCAGCAGCGCTGACAAACATGGTGGGGGCAACAGCACCACAGCAAAGGGTGTTGGCACCGTAGAGTACTAGAAAGACAGTGTGTGGCAGGTGAGGAGAATATGTGTCCTCCAGTGGAGGTGGAGGTGGCAGGATAGACCCACCGATGGGTGGACAGAGGAGTGGTGGTGCCATGCAGAACAGGCACAGGCCCGCCAAGCACAAAGAGATGCAATGCAGACAAGGGTAGCAGTGTAGGATACGGGGTGACAGCGCACAGCGACATACAGGACATCTCACAGCTGACAGATGCAGATAGATGGATCAAAGGATGGTCCGCAACTGTGATGAGGATAATATGAGCAGGCAGGACATAGAAGCCAAGAGATGACTGTTACAGCGACCACAAGTATCAGTGCAGGAAAGGCATCAAAACAGGAGAACAGAGAGAGTGCAAAGCCATGACCACTAGGATGGAAAGCACTGCAGAAAACAATAGACTACAACAACACTTGTAGGCACACAGAAATGGCTGCAGACAGGACCACAGCATGTCACCTTAGAAAACTACAGCTGTGTGTCAGGTGAGGGCACCCCAAAGAGTAACCATGATGCAATACACAGGTAGAGCAGGGGTCCACAGCCAACATCACAGTCCATAGGTGGGATCGGAGGCACATATGAACAGGTCCACACACACCAGGATATATAATGCAGTGTAAACAACATGCAATAGATCAGGGGAGCGACACATGAGGGGTGGAAGGGGCCAGCTCAATGGAAAGCTATGTGGATGGCCTGTGGACAAGGGCAATGGACTGAAAGAGGAGCATGTGAATGACCAACCAGATCAGTGATGTGGCCCAGACCAACCGGCAGCAGCAGTCCCAATACACAGGCAGCCCGGTCACATGCCTGTCCCCAGGAGGAAAACTACAGGTAATCCAGAAAATGTGGCAGAGAGGCTGCATACAGGCCACACTGACATGCACAGCTCAACCATGGAAGGGTGGGCGGAGATGTGATGGGGCTGCACACAGCATATGGGCAAGTAAGCAGCAAACAAGGAAGGAAAAGATAAATGTCATGTGTTGTCCAAACTGGCAAGCTCCCGAGTGGCAATAAAATTGTGTGACCACTATCCCAAATATCCCAAACAACGAAAGTGCAAACAATGGTCCACAAAAGGCAGTCACCAGACCCAAGCAGACATTGTATCCTGCACCCCGGTGTACCATATGCCATGTAGAAAGCCATGGGGCCTGTGTGGTAGTCAACGTCATCAGCACACACCCAATCCATGTTGCGAGGCCACCCACCTGTTGCTGCCCGTGGAGCCTACCCACCCTGACCACCCACCACTGGTGCCACCCCAAATCCTAGCCCGCATTTCATCAGCTGTCACAAACAGACAGTAATATGTGATGTGGAGGGTTTCACCACGACATGTCCCCACAGTGTTCGCACCCACCGTATGCACAGCAGTCACCATCCCCAGCCACCAACAGACCCAGGTTAAAGCATGCAGAGTGACAAGGCACCATGCAATGTCAACATGGACGTATCAGGGTTACACAACCATGTACAGCTCATCCACCCCCTACTGCAAGAAACGAAACAACCAGACAGTTCATGGCAGCAACGGTGGGCCAGTTCCCCCAGTGACAGTCAAAATAGGCCAACAATGAGTTCAAAAAAAGGCCTGTGTCCAAATTGCAGAGGCCCATCTCCCAGTGGCAACAACATCCAGGGACAGTCTCACAGAGGTGCTGTGTCCAAGCACATATGGATGATGGGATCTCCAGATGCAGTGTAGTAGATGTGTCATGTATGTTGTCTGTGTCCTGTGTGAAAAGGTGTAGATATTAGGTAAGGGAATGGCACACCCACCCCCGGCTCCATTAGGTCACAAAGGAGACAGTGAGATAGAAAGAGTTCCCCCCAGAATGCATAGATAGCACTACATGACATGGCCACAACACTGAGCACAGTGTACATGGACCACTGCAGGAGATGTCTCTGAAGACCAGGACACCATCCCAAAATGGTCATGTAAATGCACATGACATACAGGCATCCCAGGGGTCCAGAGCATGTCCAGCAGTGGTGGCGCACAGAGATAACACCGAAAGACATGTTGATATCAGCAGGCCAAATGCAGCATCAGCACGTGGTGTATGTCCCAGAGGATGGAAGCTGAGGCCTACCTGAAAGGTAGAGCTGTGGCCTGATTGGGAATGTCTGTGTCAGGCAAGAGCACAAAGAGCCCCAATAGAGGCTGCAGACATCAATGAACTGCGGACATCACCACGTCCGCATGGGTAGCTGTGAGTGGAGCATGTCCAAGGTGCGTTGTGTTGTGCGGAAACAAAATGTTGACGTACATCGGTCCACCAGCAAACCTGAGACACGTCTGAAAAGAATATATGACACATGCTCACAATGTACAGTAGCCCAGAAGCAGAAGGTAAAAGAGAGATGAGGGAACATCACTGGACAGGTGGCCATACACATCCCTGAAACAGACAAAGGCAGGGTGGAGCAGAATGATCTGTCATGTAGACAAGTCACACAGACACAGAGACATACACTGTGAGACAAGGTATGCATGCCAGCAGCTGCAGATGGCAGGACCCCTGACAATCAGTGACAAGTGGAGACACCCATCACAGTACATGCATGAGTGCCCTGAATTTTTCAAATGCCACAATGGCAGTGAGGTTTCCGCATGCGCCCAAACAATACAATGCCCTGTGCCTGTGGACACACACAGCCTGTTATTATGTGCAGCAGATACACCATTTAGACCCCCAAGATGTGCACAGGCAATGGCCACATGTGTGACAAACGGAAGCTAAGGGTGATGGAGTAGTGGGCCAAAGACATGTGCAGCACCATAGGAGCAGTGGAGAGGGAACAACATATATGTGTCAAACGGTGCTGACAGCAATGCAAACCTCACTGTATGTCAACTCACCCGAGTCACCTGCATGTTGCAGTGATGTACACACACTCCCCACACGCAGCACAGCATCGGGCAGTATGGTCAGCCAATCCCTGGGGGCCCGGAACACAGACGCTTATCCTGGGGAGGCAAAAACACATCAGACATATCGAGACATGTCACGGTAGTGCCGCACAATCCATACACCAGCTCACACATGGCGACCCAGAGGTACATCCCCAGCACAAGCAGAACTTACAGGAGAAGAGCTCCTCGATCAGATGTTGCCTGGCCGCCATCCCCGCACATGTGTCACCATGGCCAGGTGCAGGAGGGCACACAGGATCCACCCCGAGATCCTCATTAATATCGACTGGAACATTGTGCCTGAGAGCAATGTTGTGGAGGATGCAACAGGCTAGAATGATCTTTGCCACAGTCATGGGTCCGTACTGTAAGGCCCCGCCGGTCCTATCCAGACACCTGAAGCGACTCTTGAGAACGCCAAAGGTGCGCTCAATGACTGAGCGGCTGGAGGCATGGGCCTCATTGTACCGCATCTCTGCACCTGGCCGAGGGAGACGCACAGGGGTAAGCAGCCAGGCGCGACACCCATATCCTGCATCACCTGCAGAAAAAAATGGTGCAAAGTTACACGTGTGATGATGCACCAATGGAATTACTGACGTAGCAAACGACAACTGGACAGCAGAGAGGCCGTGCACACAGATATGACGCCAAATCAGTGCACACAGTGCCAGTGCACCAGAGGCTGATGATGCCACAAGCAAAGCACCATGGAATGCCAATAGGGGCAGTGCACATCCATGTTACCGTGCCCCAGGACATGTCCCAAACCTGTGCCCAGAAAGCAGTGGTGGCAGCTGTGAGCTCATATGTCCGACAGTGGCAAAGCACACCCGGAGGTGCAGGGATGCACAGGTGTGCAAGTAGGTGACCGGCTTGATACAGCTCACACAGAGCAGAGGCCAATGGAACACATCCCGGGGGGGGCGCCAGGTGGGGGTGGCAGTGGAGACCGGAGAAAGTGCCCAGACATGCAGCAGACATGTGTCATAGCAGAAGCGCCCACAACACATGTCACGTATAGCCCCCAGCATGGCCAGAGAGAGGAGGCTACACATACAGAATGACCATCACGTGTCCCCATCCACCCCCCAACCAAGATGGCACATGCACAAACATGTGACATATGGGGTGGGTGAGTGACGGACCCCACAGGCAGTCATGTACAACTGCCCGTGCAGTATGCCTGTGGCCAGGTGTTGCCCACAGCCATGGAGGGGACACATCATATGCATCACAAGTGACCCTGGACACCGTAACCCTGAAAATGAATAGTGGAGGCAGGGAACAGACCACACCACATGCCCGCTGGGACACACAGGTGAGAAAAACCACACACACATGGTAGACAGAGAGATGTGTGGCAGCGCACAGACGTATGTGATCCAATCCCCAGTGACAGGGCATGATGTAGTGTGATGGCCACAATAGGCTGCACCCGGAAATAACACCGCAATGTCAGGCATTCAGTGGACACTGGTGACAATGGGGTCCCGTCAACCACCTACAGTAGGTGCATGTTGGACACGGTGAATACCCACCCAGCAGGACGTAGTCCTCATATTGGCCAGCCTCAAACTGGCCGAACAGTGCCGAGTTCTGCAGGATATAGGAGTCATGGGCTGACCCTGGGAACCACGGGACCACATTCAGGATACGCATACTTGCATCACAAACAACCTGCACATTGAGGGAATGGAAGTGTTTGCGGTTGCGGTACACAACCTCCCTGCCACGTGGCAGGATGAGGGCAACATGTGTGGAATCTATTGCGCCCATCACGTGTGGTATCCCTGCAATCCTTTGGAATGCCTGCGCCAGGGTCCCCCAATGTTGTCTACCGTTGGGAATTGCAATGTAATTCCCAACCCGGCTGACCATGGCCCGCAGTACCTGGTGGAGACAGCGAGAGAAGGTTGGCCTACTCATCCCACCTACTGCGGCCACAGAGGATTGGAAACAGCCAGAGGCAAAGAAATGTAGGGCAGCCAGGAGCTTGGCCAGACCTGGTATAGCATGTGACCGGGCAGTCAGGGGCTCTAGGTCAGGTCTGAGTTCCTCATAGAGCTCCCTAATGGCCCCTGTGTCCAGTCGGTAGAGGGAGATTACCTGGCCCTCTCTCAGGTCATGGAGCATGGCCCTGGGCCTGTAGAGGCATTGCAGGCGGGGCCATGCCTCAGCACGCCTACGGCGCCGTTGGTCGCCCACACCCGCCTGTGGACCCCCCACAGCTGCAGGCCTGAGTTGCAGCGGCATTGCACCCATGTCCAGGGCTGCAGCCCCAGGAACAGCATCTCCCTCCTCCGGAAAACGCAGCCCAGCCAGCTCGAGCAATGCAACCAGTGCACCACCTGCATGCGCAGTCTGAGCCATGATAGACACAGGATGGAGGACAGCTGGGTTGGAAATAGGAATTGGGGCGGGGATGGACATCACATGAACGATACACACCTGGTGAGACAGCAAAATCCAGAATAAGCCAAACGTAACAAATCCCTGTATGCATCACCGCAGCGCGCGCAGGAGCACGCGTTCCCATAAAGCACCCGACGACAGTCATCTACGTGAGTCCCTGTGATGAAGCAGGGTATAAAGAAACTGCGTATTACACCCAAAACCACACCCAGATGCCAAAGTAAGACAGACATACAACAAACATTTCCACGAGCGGAAAACGCAAGAGGCGTTGCAACGCGCGTAATGCAGCGTGCAATGTCTGTATGACGTAGCGTGCATGGCAAACATTGCAACAGCTACCACGCGACTGGTAACGCGCCGACAAACAAAATAACATATCGAACCTGTGGAGCATGTGGGTCAGCAGTAGAGACCACAATAGTGTTAGGAGAGCACGTGTAAAGTGGAACACTGAAACGCTATCTGCTGCCGATACTCACGCAATTAGATGACATCATCCCCTGCGCGTAGCTGCATGCGCATGTGCAATGCGCGTCGCAACGGCGTAGACAACACCCCTCGAGCCACACCTAAGGTATACCTATATGTATGATAAGCTCAGAATGGCAAACCCCCCAGCACACCTACACGCTAAGGTATGGAGTGCAGCAACGGAGGACCACAGGAGGCTGCAGTGGACCAGACACCACACCCACCATTGCAAAACCCTTCTGGTGATGATGAGATGCCAGGCCCATCTGGGGCGCAGCAGAACCCCAGTGCACAGTCAATGGGTGCAGGACAACAGAGGCAGCACAGGACCCCAGTTCCAGCGGAGGTCCGGAGGAGGGCGGTGCGCTTCAGCCAGGAGGAAAACGATCTCCTCCTGGCCAGCATCCTTGACCGATATGACCTGCTGTTTGGACGCCACATCGCAACCACCACCATTGCCACATGCACCAGGGCATGGGCCGAGGTTCAGGCAGTGGTGGCAGCAGCAGAGGGGCCCCATCGTGACATCGAGAACCTCAGGAAGCGCTACTGCAATATTAAGCGCAACATCAGAAACGAGCTCGCCAGGGAGAGGCGTGGGGCCCAAGGCACTGGAGGGGGTCCAGCATAGGTTGCAAACCTAACGGACCTCGAGCGTCGCCTTGCAGAGAGATTGGGCCCAATGTATATCCATGGCCTTCCCCCTACTTTGGACACAGCACATCCACAAGCCGGTATGTGTGAGTGAGGTGCACCAGTGGGAGACAGCACAGGCACATGTGTTGGGGCACACCAAAGGGGGGGCAGTACGTGGCTGGTCAGGAATCGGGGGGCAACTGAGGCACAGAGGCAGCATCCGTTCACGACCCATGGTGGGGGGACGTGTCAATGGTGGGCAGTGGGCAGCACAGTTCAGTGAATGGGTGCCTGCGCAGGGGGGGCAGGCCCACAGTGGCAGCAGAGGGTGACTATATGTTGCAGGGTGCACGGTGCAGGACTGGCAGGGGCAGCAGGGCCACACGGGTAAGGAAGTGGGCGACCGGGAGGCACACTGCACCTGCACCGACCATGCTCAGTGGTGGCAGGGATGAAGGTGGTGATGGGCATGCATGGGGTGTGTGGCAGCGTGCAGGGGGGGAGCCCCGGGGGAGCAGGGCACAGGGGCCACTGGCATGGGGAGAGCACAAACATTGTGGGTGGGCACAGGGGCCCTGGACCAGACCCATGTGGCTCACCAACACACATGTGCCTGTAGGGGGGTGTGATGGAGTGGACAGGCAGTCACGCCCCATCTGACCTATGTAACATTGTGACACACAGGTGACATCTGTGCCATTGAGGCGCCAGAGGAGGCGCCAGAGGAGACAGCCCCAGGCCCGTGCAGCCTAATGGACCCTGTGGCAGAGGAGGCCCACGTGGGAGCGGGGGGTCTAGCCGCACCCCTGGGGGAGGACAGTATGCAGGGCCCACAGCCTGCATGCGACATGACACCACCCACCACTGCAGGCATGGGGGAGGAGGCTGCAGAGGAGGCAGCGCGGGCCAGACATGATGCACTGGCTGCAGTGGCCAACGTCATCGGGGAGATGCAGGCGCACTCAGCGGCGGCACAGAGAGATGCAGAGGGTGAGTGTCCTAATGTGCTAGGGTGGCTATGCCTCTGTACAGGTGTTGGATGACCCCCTGTCTCACATTGCACAATGGGCTCTCCCCGCAGGTATACGGCATGTACTGCGGGCGGTGGTCCGGGGACAGCGGCGCCAACTACATTGGTCACGTGGCCTCCAGTGTACCATGTCAGGGATCCTGGCAGGGGTGCAGCGCATGGCCACAGCATCTGAGCAAATGGCTGACAACCTGGAGCGGCTGGTGGCAGTCAGAGGTCCACTCACCAGGCAGCAGTGTCCAACACCACTGCCACCACCACCACCAGTGGCAGCAGCACCAGCAGCAGAAGGCGTGCCACCAGCACCACGGGTTGGGCGGGGCCGTTCAAGGCTTGGCAGGGGGAGGGGTAAATAAAGAGCTACACAGGTGGTCATTGCTGATGACATGTGTTCTGGGTCTCATTTGAGGGTCCAATACACACACAGCCCCCCCCATGTTGAGACCAGGGGACGACACTGTGCCACTGACACAACCGGCCCTTGTCCCCCCCCCCTTCCCCCTTCCCCAGCCATGTCCACCATGGGTAGGCATCCGATCGTTTACCTTGCCACGCTGGAACACCACGCCCATGCCTGGGTGGTGTGCTGTGTGCCTTGGGAGTGCCCACACCCCATGGACTAATACCCTGGGGTGCCCAGACCCACCTTTTGTCCCTGGGCCAAGGTAGGTGCACTGTGTGTCCCGCATGGGGAGCCACATGGGCCGCTTCCACCACGCTGGACCCAAACAGACTGTGCACTGCACATGTCACATACTCAGGGTCACAAGGTAGCCCTATCCCCCCACCATTGCATCTCCCGTAACACATGTCCACTGTGTGCCCCTAAAAAGCCCTTGGAGCTTCCCCCCACCATAGAGTGCCACCCTGTTCCGACCCCCCCACCACCCTGTGCACCTGTGGCCCCGCCATACTCCCACCCCCCATGCCCCCCATCAGGCAACTCCCGATACCATAGTAGGCCCCGTAGGCTATATCCACAAACCCACCTGTCACCAGTCGCACCATCCGCACTGCGCTCCACCCCATCCACGCCCACAGCGCCCTGTGGCACTCCACATACCATCATCCCAGCAATACCCCCCTCCCCACCCTCTGCTGGGCCTCACCCCCAGACCCCCACCCCAATGTGGGTACCACCCCAGATGGGCCAATACACTCCACAGACAGTATGGTCTATCACCCCCTAGGGGCAGCCGTTATACCCGCCCCTCCATGGACCGTGGTGGTTCTGCACCCTGCAGTAACCCATTGCGGACCTCCATTGTCATCCCCCTATCTCACCCTGCATGCTCGTATACGTGATTGCCATGTAGCCAACCATTGCCGGAGCCTAACCAACCTCAGCGGCCGTCACCACTCCCTCCACCCCTACTCAGTCACCAGCTGCACCACTTCCTGAGGTGCACCCTCTGTGATCTTACTCTGACCACACCTCTGCACGGACCCCTCCGCCATCCTACCTTTCCCCCCGCAACTCACCCCATGGGGTTACGTCTGATACGCTACACAGGCCTTCCACTGTCCCCCGCCGTATGCACCATTGTCCCCCTGTGTTGCGCACCCCACCATCGTGGACATCTGCTGTCGCACGTCCCTCCTGCAGGCCACTCTCCCCCCTGCTCGTTTCCCCCCTTCATAACAACGTCGCTGCGATATGTCAGGGGAACTGCTGTCACAGCTTCCCTTACCTGGTCCACGTCCTCCCTCACCTCTCGGAGTACACACTGACACACCCATCACTCGCACAGCACTGACACATAGCAATGAGGAACATCTGACCACCAGTGTTATGTGAAAAACGTAACATATTTATTTACAATGCCCTTTCGTAACTGGGCCGCACATGACAGCTTTTGTGGGGCACACCCATCCCTGTCACTGTGGTGTGTGGCAGGCCATGGCACGGGCCGTCACAGGGCGGGTGTGCCATGTGTATCCCCACACTACACACCCCGGGGACCCCTGTCACATGGTGGCTGTCCGGGTGCGCCACCGGCAATACGCTCATCCAGCTCACGCAGCCGGTCAGCCACCATGGACAGGGTCGCCAGCACCTGCCCCTGGATGAGGGCAAACTGCCTCTGAGCGTGCACCTGGGCATGCACAGCTGCAGCCAGGCGCAGCCTGCACATACAGCTGCACAGACACACATCTCCCCTTGTCTGTGTGGCTGCATGCACGGTGCACCTGTCTGCGGCTATGTGTGGCAGGCACACGTCCAGTAGGTGTGCCTCGCCAACATCAAGGGGCAGGTGGCTGGTGCCCCCGTTGCCCTGTGTCGGACCGTGCCACTGGGGACCTGCCATACCCACCCACCCCCATCCACGCACCCAAACCATCTCCTTCCCCCCCAGCCCCCACCTCCCTCTCCAAATCCCCTTCCCCCTCCTCCCCCTCCTCCCCCTCCCTTTCCCTGTCCCCACCTCCTCCCCCTCCCTTTCCCTGTCCCCCACTTCCTCCCCCTCCATTTCCCTGTCCCCCACCTCCTTCCCATCCCCTTCCAACTGCCCCTCATCCTCCCCGTCCCCCTCCTCCCCCTCGGTGAGGGCTGCAGAACCCCCCTCGTGGCCTCCATGGCCATTTGCATCCTCAATGGGCTCCTGCCCGTCGTCGCCCTCCTGGCCCACATCAACATCTGCCTCCTCCAGGCCCGCAGCACCATCCGCCTCCTCAGGCCCCAATGGCTCCACGGCAGCACGTGCATCCGCTGTGGGAGAGGGGAACACATATCATCTCCATGGTCACACATCAGATAACGCAGTCACAATCATCCTGTGGATCTGCCACCCATTGCCCCACAGGGCCATGTCACATTACTCACCATTCCTTTGGGCCATCCGTTCCCGCTGGACGCGCGCCACAAATCGCGGGTATCTTGTCCTCAACTCCCGGGCCTTTTTACGCAGGTCCTCCACCTGTAGGGTTGACAACGAACATTGACATTAGCTACCACAAAAACACTTTAGGGTCCTCTGCCACAACACTTATCTATCTCTTTATACAACAGGTGCCTGCCCCTATTGAGTGATACATTCATGCCCCATGCTTTCACAAGGGACAGCCCCATGTGTGCCCCGTGCACACGCCTGTCCGGCCTGGGCCCCATGTGCCCTGTGTGTGCGCCCCAGCGGGCCTGATACAGCACATTTCTGTGGGCCACCTCCACACATCTGCCAGTGCCCATCAGCCACTGCCGGGGTGGGTGGTGGGCATCTGCAGTGCTCCTTGCAGTATCTTTTGGCTATAGTTTGTTCTTGTAATCTCAAACAGGGTGTGATTCCATAGCACCAGGACGGGGGATGGACCCCTCTTTTGGGGCCTGCATCATCCTGGGGCTATGGTTTGTCTCTTGTGATCACAAACAGGGCCTGTTTCCATAGCCCCAGGACAGGGGAAGGACCCCTCTTTTGGGGCCTGCAGCATCCTGGGGCTATGGTTTGTCTCTTGTGATCACAAACAGGGTGTGATTCCATAGCACCAGGACGGGGGATGGACCCCTCTTTTGGGGCCTGCATCATCCTGGGGCTATGGTTTGTCTCTTGTAATCACAAACAGGGCCAGATAACATAGGACTAGGACGGGGGATAGACCCCTCTTTTGGGGCCTGCAGCATCCTGGGGCTATGTTTTGTCTCTTGTAATCACAAACAGGGTGTGATTCCATAGCACCAAGATGGGGGATGAACCCCTCTTTTGGGGCCTGCATCATCCTGGGGCTATGGTTTGTCTCTTGTGATCACAAACAGGGTGTGATTCCATAGCACCAGGACGAGGGATGGACCCCTCTTTTGGGGTCTGCAGCATCCTGGGGCTATGATTTGTCTCTTGTGATCACAAACAGGGTGTGATTCCATAGCACCAGGATGGGGGATAGGCCCCTCTTTTGGGGCCTGCAGCATCCTGGGGCTATGGTTTGTCTCTTGTGATCACAAACAGGGTGTGATTGCATAGCACCAGGACGGGGGATGGACCCCTCTTTTGGGGCCTGCATCATCCTGGGGCTATGGTTTGTCTCTTGTAATCACAAACAGGGCCAGATAACATAGCACCAGGACGGGGGATGGACCCCTCTTTTGGGGCCTGCAGCATCCTGGGGCTATGGTTTGTCTCTTGTGATCACAAACAGGGTGTGATTCCATAGCACCAGGACGGGGGATGGACCCCTCTTTTGGGGCCTACATCATCCTGGGGCTATGGTTTGTCTCTTGTAATCACAAACAGGGTGTGATTCCATAGCACCAGGACGGGGGATGGACCCCTCTTTTGGGGCCTGCATCATCCTGGGGCTATGGTTTGTCTCTTGTAATCACAAACAGGGCCAGATAACATAGCACCAGGACGGGGGATGGACCCCTCTTTTGGGGCCTGCAGCATCCTGGGGCTATGGTTTGTCTCTTGTGATCACAAACAGGGTGTGATTCCATAGCACCAGGACGGGGGATGGACCCCTCTTTTGGGGCCTGCATCATCCTGGGGCTATAGTTTGTCTCTTGTAATCACAAACAAGGCCAGATAACATAGGACCAGGATGGGGGATGGACCCCTCTTTTGGGGCCTGCAGCATCCTGGGGCTATGGTTTGTCTCTTGTGATGACAAACAGGGCCTGTTTCCATAGCACCAGGACGGGGGATGGACTCCTCTTTTGGGGCCTGCAGCATCCTGGGGCTATGGTTTGTCTCTTGTGATCACAAACAGGGCCTGTTTCCATAGCACCAGGACGGGGGATGGACCCCTCTTTTGGGGCCTGCAGCATCCTGGGATGTATTTGGGCCTTGTGATAGCTGACAAGGGCAAGTGACAGACCCCTGTGTGTCTCTTGGCCTGAGTGGTGGGCCTGTGGTTTCCTGTGGATAGGGCACATCATTGAGGCTGCAACAGCGCCCCATAACATACCAATGTGGTCTGTAGTGCACCTCTGCCATGGTTGCAGCTACCCCCTTGTGGCTGGGGGGTTCTGTTTTTTGGTGTGTGCCAGACTTAGCTACCAGCTGGACGCGGCAACACCTGACATTCCCTGGCAGTGCATAGTTTCTTGGTGCTTTGGTTACAGGGTGTTTTTCCCCACATCCTCAGTTGGGGTGCCTGTCCCCATGCACTTACCTCACGTGGGTAATCAGAGCTCCTGTTATATCTATGTGTCAGGCACTCCCAGGCCCTCCTGACCCTTGATAGGTTCTGCCTCCTGGATGAGCCAGGAAAGAGGCGCTGCTGGCGGAGGCAGAACAGCTCTGTGAGCAGATAGAGCTCTCTTTGTGTAAACGCAGGCTTCCTGGACATGGCAGCCATTTGCTCAGAATGTATCTGTGCTGCGTAGCCACGTGCGTTAGTGAGGGCGTAACCACGTGCGTTAGTGTGGGCGTATGCACGTGCGTTGGTGAGGGCGTAGCCACGTGCATACATACATGTTGGTACGGGCGTAACACCGTGCGTGGATACGTGCGTTGGTGCGGGCGTAACTACGTGCGTTGGTTCCGGCGTGGGCACTTTAGATTACATATCCTTGAGGGTGTATTGCACCTAACATTAATGCTACCATCTGTAATTGTGATGGCCTATGGCTTATCAGAGCCTGTGAGCAAGAGCTGGATTTTACAACCCCCACTTTTTAGTACTGCTGCTACATATTGCAGAGTCGGCATCATGTTTTATAACACCTTCTGCTGCACACATCTCACATTAGGGTACATTCACATTCCCTTGGCTAGATATGTCCTCGATGTGGAGATGTATCTCACATTTTTAATGCCCCTTTTGTTTAGATGGATTGAGGAGGGTGTGTGGAGAGAACGGCACAGAGAGAGTCCCTGATTGGATATATGTCGGGGTGGCATTGGGAGCAATGGAGAGCTTGTGTGTATTTGACTGTTTGGCAATGTATAGCATGAATTTGCTCCTGTTCAAGCGTGCTCATTCACCTTTGGACTCGTTCCTCTCTGGGGTTTTGGCAAAAGACATAGGCTTGCCTTCTGTACTTTACCTCTGGTATTATTCGGTTGCAGACACCACTGTTCCAGATGGAAATGCACCTGGCAGCCCTGCCATGTATCACCACAGTGGGTTCAAACCCATAACCTCTCGCTCCACAGTCAGTGCATTTCCCAGTGGACTACATCTCTGTAGCTCCTTCTACATACCTGGCTGGCTACAGAGGGACTTCATTTCACCACGCAGTCCATCTGCAAGGGTTCACAGGGTTGGATTGGAGCAGTCACACCCATGATGCACTGCACATGCAAATCAGCTGTATACAGATGGTCATATGTTGAGGTGTGCCCCCCCCCCATCACCTAGGGCTGATGGGGGTCCTGACCATGTGCAGACCCACAGCATATCGGCATGGTAGGGGGAACAGACCATGTGTGGCACTGCCACAGAGTAACCACAGACAGTCACATTGTGCGGGTACTGTGCCCACCCTGAGGTTGAGGTGGGGTGGCCAGCACCAGGTCCACAGCACCTTTCATGGCTGACATACCCCATGCTGCAGGTCCCCATCAGTGTGTTGTCTGTAGTTCCGTTAGACACACCTTGAATACATCTGTGTCCTGCTGTATGTCTTGGTCATGTCTAGTCCCTATGGGTGATTATGCACCCAGAATAGTGCATATCCGGCGTTGGTGCCATGGTTAAATGCTGTAGGGGGGGGGGGGGGATTATGGACCCATAGGCAGATTATGTACCACCACACAACTCACCCTCTGGGGCTCAGGGTGCAGAACAGGATCACCCACCAATAGATCCACAGTCTACCTCACTGCAATGGTAGCAGTAGAGGGGACCATCATCCCCATTCCTGTTGGGGAACAGACACATAGGGCAATGGTAGACAGATGGCAGGCTTGGAAATGCGCAGATGCCACCCAACATTATCTGACATTCTCCAACAGCACGCATCCAGCCGCTGCACCCTGCGAGGTGTTCCAGCAAGACACATACTAGCTGCAGACAGTCCGCCAGCTAGTCCATAGTGCATGGTCCTGGAGGAGATGCAGGCACCCAGAACAGGGATGTCAGCATACACACAAAGCAGATAGGTCAGTGATTGGGCCCCAAAAGGGAACCCATAGATATCACATGAGATAACTACTATGTAGCACTATGGGGGAGCCTAGCCATGCAATGGTCACTGCTCAGTCAGGGTGAGAGTGACCTCCTAGCAGGACATGCTATGGCCACCCTGTCCGTGCAGGTGGTGGCCGGGCACTACAATGTCCGAGCCATTGCCCTATGCCTTGTGCAGATGTAGCCAGGTCAGGCCACCCTATCCAGGCTATTCCCACGGTACCTTGCTCCTCATTATGCACATTGGCAGGCCAATACTGGCAACAGTGCTAGCACTGAAGGCTGTGGGGGGTGTTGGCAGCCACCGCACACTTGATAGACAGACACACACTCCCCACACCTATTCCAGCATTGTGCAGCTATGGAGGTGTTGGGCAGCCCTGGCCACCACACCGGTCCTGGGCACAGTGCAGGAATGGCTATGGACCTGTAGCACACTCCACAGACATCAGAAAGGTTGCTATGCTGCAGCTCACTCAGATAAAAATTGTACTTAAGCTAGGAATTGCTATCTGCCAGTAATCATAGCAACCTTTTGATAGATGTGTACCATATTCCCAGGTTTAAGGTGGCATTACTAAGGTATGCAGGTGCTAGTATTGGGAGACGTACGCAGAGCCCAAAGTCTTGCCTCTCCAGGTGGCTTTGGATAATGGGGCCTGTGGGTGCGGGTGTGTCTGCCCCTGTTGGCTGCTGCTTTACGGCAGTGTTTCCCAACTCCAGTCCTGGTGTGCCAAACACTGTTCGGGTTTTCATGCTGTCCCTCATGAATATGCATGAGATACATCTGCATACCATGGGGGTGGCGTATAGAAATGCAGCACAGGCATCTTTCTCAGAGGCAGCATGGAACCGGAATGGAATGGGTGTTTGGCCCTCCAGGACTGCATTTGGGAGGCTCTGCTCTAGTTAATTTATTTATTTATTTATTATTAATGGGTATGTTTATGGTGTCTGTGCTCTGTAGGGTAAGATGTAGGTGTTTTGGGCATGTTTACGTCATCTGCAAAAAAGGTTCTGTCTGTATTAGGACTTTATAGTGGTGGGTAAAATATGAGGACTGGGTTGGCGGACACCACAGCTGGGACTTGAACCTGTGACCTTCTGCTTCTGAATACAGTGGTTTTGTGCACTGCACCACCATGTTATCACGGAGATGGTGTATTCCCTGGTGATACCTTGACTGTTGGTCAGACAGGGCCTGTCTGTTGCACTGCATGGCACCCACCTACACAGGGCTAGGCCACGGTCTGCTCTGGCCAGCTGCCACTGCCCCCTCCACCACACGTATCCCTCAGCCACCTTGCTGACATGCCCTTCTGCTGTTGGAGCTGGTGGTGCGCAGTTTCAGGCAATCCAGTGTGCAGGTAGGCGGCTGCCTATGGTGCGGGTTCTGGGGTAGGGGTGCCTGCATAGACGTCCACGCTCCCCCCCAGCCCCACCTGCCAATGTTCCGTGCCCTTGGGGGTTGCTGTTGGGTGCTATCCCCGTGACGCTTTGGGAAACACACTCGTGCCCATGTTGGGCCTTCAGCAGTTGCTGTCTGGCTGATCTGCTGTTTCAACATTCGTATGGGCCACCTAGGCATCGCCCTAGTCCGCACTGTGGCCCAGCTGCACCACAGCATGTGCCGCCTGCGGCCCTCTGTATCCCCTTCTCCGGCATCTGTCCAGTTGCCGTTCCGACATGCCCGCCCTGCTGTTGCGGGACATGTGCATGCCATAGGCACCCTGTCTAATGGTGGGGGAAACCCTGAGCAGCGCTATTTCACTGTGGGCCCATTCACCTTGTATGGGGACGGAGTATAGACCCTTCCACGATTTATATCTGTTCTATGGAGCTTACTCGGGGGGGGGGTTATGTTTCTCATTGATACCACTATTGCCCAGCTTGGTTATTGTTTTTATCCAGTTTGTTGGGGTCATTTTCAGTGTTTCTGTGCCCTTTTGTTCTGTGCACATGTATCACACTTATCACTTTTTTTGGTTTTCCTGCCTGGGCTGTACATTGCTGACACCTAAATGGTTTCTCTCCCCTTTAATATGCCTTTAACGGCAGTTTTTCATTCGCGTTGGAATTGAGCTCTGAAATTCAGCGCGTTAGTGTGAAGGGAGCCTCTCCCCGCCCACTCTCCGCCCCGCCCTCTCTCTACCTTCTGCGTTGTTTTACCGCGCCGCGGGAGCTTACGATCGTTAACTACGGTTAACGCGCGTAGTATGACGTTAACGCTCGTTAGCGCGTGATTATGCGCGTTATAATGCGCTAACGAGCGTTAACGTCATACTAAGCGCATTATTCATGTTTACCGCACTTTAGTAAACATACCCTTAAGTGTTTTCTTTGCTTTTTTTGGCACATTTCAGTGAGTAACATAGAAACATAGAAACATAGAAACATGATGACAGAAAAAGACCACATGGCCTATCTAGTCTGTCCTTCCATATCAACAACTACAACAGTCCACTTTTTACCTTTAGAGATCCTCTGTGTTGGTCCCATGCTTTTTTGAATTCAGTTACTGTCCTCATCTCTACCACCTCCACTGGGAGACTATTCCATGGATCCACTACTCTTTCCGTAAAGAAATATTTCCACATATCACTCCTGAATCTATCTCCCTTCACCCTCATCCCATGTTCCCTCGTAGCAGAACTTGCTTTCAATTGAAAGAGGCTCTCTCCCTGAACATTTATGCCATGGAGGTATTTAAACATCTCAATCATATCACCTCTATCCTGCCTTTCCTCTAAGGTGTACATATTAAGATCCTTAAGTCTGTCCTCATATGCTTTATAATGAAGCCCACTAATCATTTTAGTAGCCACCCTCTGCACCGACTCCATCCTGTTCACATCCTTTTGAAGGTGCGGTCTCCAGAATTGCACACTATACTCCAAATGAGGTCGCACCAAAGACTTATACAGAGACATTATCACCTCCTTTTTTCTGCTAGCCATTCCTCTCCGTATGCACCCAAGCATCCTTCTAGCTTTTGCTGTCACCTTTTCTACCTGTTTAGCTACTTTAAGATCATCAGACACAACCACGCCTAGGTCCCGCTCTTCTTTAGTGGACAAAAGTACTTCACCTCCTATACTGTATTGCTCCCTTGGATTGCTGCAGCCCAAATGCATGACCTTACATTTTTTAACATTAAATCCCAGCTGCCAAATTCTAGACCATTCTTCAAGCTTAGCTAGATCCCCCCTCATGTTATCTACACCTTCCTGGGTGTCTACTCTATTGCAGATTTTGGTATCATCTGCAAAGAGGCAAACCTTACCCGACAGCCCTTCCGCTATATCACTAACAAAGATGTTAAAAAGAATCGGACCAAGGACAGATCCCTGGGGCACACCACTGGTAACATCCTTCTCCTCAGAGTGAGCTCCATTTACTTGTACTCTTTGTCGCCTCCCACCCAACCAATTTCTAACCCAAGCAGTAACTTTAGGGTCCATCCCTAGGGTGCTCAGTTTGTTTATAAGTCGCCTGTGAGGAACAGTGTCAAAGGCTTTTCTGAAATCTAAATACACCACATCTAGAGCTCTCCCTCGGTCCAACTCCCTGGTCACCCAGTCAAAGAAATCAATCAGATTTGTCTGACAAGACCTGCCTCTGGTGAATCCATGCTGCCTCGGATCCTGTAATCCGCTGGACTCCAGAAACCTCACTATTTTCTCTTTCAGCAGCGTTTCCAATAATTTACTCACCACCAAGGTTAAACTAATCGGCCTGTAGTTTTCAACCACATCCTTACTTCCGCTTTTGTGTAAAGGCACCACATGAGCCTCTCTCCAGTCCTTTGGCACCACTCCCGACTCCAACGAGGCATTGAAAAGGTCAGTCAGTGGAGTTGCTAGAACATCCCCAAGTTCCCTCAGTATTCTAGGGTGTATCCCATCCGGTCCCATCGCTTTGTCTACTTTAAGTTGAGCTAGTTTCTCACGAACACAGTCTTCTGAAAATTGTTCAAGATGTCCCTCGCTTCTGTTCCTATTTCTGGGTGTTTTCTGAGGTCCTGCTCCTGGTTCTTCATCTGTGAACACAGAAGAAAAATATTTGTTAAGCAATTCCGCTTTATCCTTATCAGCTTCTACATATTCCCCCCCTGCACCCTTGAGTCTGACAATACCACTTTTGCCCTTCCTATTCTCACTAATATATCTGAAAAATGTCTTATCCCCCCATTTTATTGCATTGGCTATTTCCTCCTCCTTTTGAATCTTTGCCTTCTTGACTACTTTGCTAGCTTCTCTAAGTTTTTCCAAATACAGATGCCTGTCTTCCTCTCTCTGTGATCTCTTGTATTTCATGAAGGCCTCCCTCTTTTTCTTCACTTTTTCAGCTACTTCCTTCGAAAACCATAGCGGTCTCCTTTTCCTTTTGCCTTTATTTACCATTTTAACAAAAAGGTTGGTTGCCCTTAAAATACCCCCTTTCAGTTTTGCCCACTGTTTTTCTACATCCCCCAGTAATAGTGCCTATTAAGGACAGTCAGTCCATCTGTCTGTCTATTTGTCCATTCATCCTTATGTATTGGTTTATTTGTAACAGTGCCACAGGCAGCTCAAATTCCACAGTACAAGAAAAGGCGGCTTGCTTCATTAATTGAAAATAAGTCATAAGTAGACTCAGACAAAAGACAAAAGGATGCTTAGAGGAGGGGGAGGGGAATGGGGAGACTGCAAGAGAGAGAGGGTGTAATGGGGAGAGGAAGGAAGAAAGAATATGAAAAGGAGGAAGAGGAGTGAGGACGTCCCAGAAACATATCCACATCTCATCAGATACCCATCCAACACCCAAAGAACTCAAACCCCAATTACCTTCCACAAAGACGGCAGCCCCATAAGACACTCCCCAGCTCCCCAGCTACCATCCAATTCTACCCCACACAGCTCCCCCAACATTTCATTTACACCCCACACACCTGACAGACATCCCCAGACACACACCTCTACTCTCTATATATATCTACCAATCCTAGGCATTCACAATTCACACAGACCATCACTTATGTATTATGCTATTGTCATCTGTTGCTCGTACTGCCCTGATCTGAAGAAGGTTTTAACCTTCAAAAGCTAGTCAAGAATTGTATTAAGTTAGTCCAAAATAAAGATATCACTTTATTTTCCATTTTTGTTTCTTTTTATTTAATTACCGTTAAAGTGGACTAACACAGCTATCGCATTACTTTATTCCACAGAAGACAGATCCCAAATGCCTCACCCTACTCATCCAGCCAGTGTTTGGTAGTCTGCTGAGACATATTGCCTCTCCCCAAGTCCTGCACACAGACATGCCCATCTAGAAGGGGCAGAAGGGGAACTATATCATCGTGTCACTCCGTAAGCAATGTTTCTGCTAAGCTGCCCTGAGCCCTCCGCTGGCAGTCTTGCTTGTGGGGGGAGGTGCAACGCAATCGCACTTAGAATCTGCCTAGGCCAAGCGATGCTGAGCGCGATCACTTTTGCGATCGCGTTGCACCTCCCCTCTCTGGCAGCAATGCCAGTGGAGGACTCAGTGCAGTTTAGCGGGATCATTGACTATAAGTGGACACTTTTCCGCTTGCTCCTCTTTATAATATTGTGTGTGGATCTGCTTTGTGGACTTGCGCTACCTAGGTGGTGTTATTTTTTTTTCTATTTATTTAAATTTGGACTTTTTGTGCCTTCCTGTGGGTGACCAGAGAGTTGAACCAAGGGAGAGCCCTAGAATTGTGTACTTAGATTTCAGTAAAGCCTTTGACTTCATTCTACATAGGCAACTTATAAATAAATTGAGTACCTTAGGAATGGACCCTAAAGTGACTGACTGGGTTAGAAATTGGTTGAATAAAGGATATAGGTCAATGGAGTTCATTCTGAGGAGAAGGAGATTTCCAGTGGTGTGCCGTAGGGATCTGTTCTTGGCCAATTCTTTTTAACATTTTTGTTAGTGATATTTCGGAAGGCCTGTCGGGTAAGGTTTGCCTCTTTGCAGATGATATCAAAATCTGCAATAGAGTAGACACTCAGGAAGGTGTAGATAACATGAGGAGTGGAGTGGAGGAGTGGAGTGGAGTGGAGGAGTGGCCTAGTGGTTGGGGCAAGGTACTTCAGGCTGGAAGGTTGGGGGTTCAAATCCCACTAGAGGACAGCAACCTTGGGCCGGAAGGACTGGGGTTTCTAGTCCCACAGGTGCTCCTTGTGGTCTTGGGCAAGCCACTTAACCCTCCATAGCCCATGTTCCTTGTAAATAGTTATCTCCAAGTTATAATGCCCTGTTCAATGTAAACCGCACTGATGCAGAATAGCACAGTATATAAGAGAATAAAAATAAATGAGGAGGAATCTAGCAAAGCTTGAAGAATTATCGAGAATTTGGCAGCTGAGATCTAACACTAAAAAATGCAGGGTCATTTTGCTGCCAAAATTGATCTTCCCTCTCCCCTCTTCACCTACTGCATCCCCATTCCTATCCCACCCTTGGTCCTCCATTCAGCCTATCCCTTCACGTTGGCTCTTGGAACCATCTCTTGCACTTCTTCCCCCGCTGCTCGCTATGCTCAACTCATGTCTTTCCTCAGGCACTTTCCCTAAGACATAGAAACATGCGCTGGTTTGCCCACTCCTTAAACAGTCTTCCCTGGACACCAGCATTCCCTCCCATTACCGCCCGGTATCCACTCTTCCCTTCATATCCAAAATTCTGGAGAAAGCGGTATTCTCCCAACTCTCCTCCTTTTTGGACTCCACTAACTTCCTCCATCCATGACAATCAGGATTTCGCCCAGGTCACAGCACGGAAACTATCCTTCTTGCACTTCTCAATGAGTTGCATGTTGCTCATGATCTGGGGGATATCTCCATAGCTGTTTCTCTGGATCTTTCTGCGGCCTTCGACCTCATTGATCACACTGTTCTTCTTTCTCGTCTTCGGGGTGTGGGTCTCCGGGAGACTGTGTTTTGGTGGTTTCACTCATTTCTTGCCTCTCGGTCTTTCTCTGTCACCTTGGACTCCTCCACTTCTGAGTCCATTCCTTTATACTGCGGGGTGCCTCAGGGTTCTGTCCTTGCACCCCTTCTTTTCAACATCTTCCTGATTCGACTCAGCCTTCTAATACAACACTACAGTTTATCAGCCTATTACTATGTGGACGATGTTATACTAATCCGCCACACTTCTCCTCTGAAACCAGATCTTTCCTCCCTTAACACCTGCCTATATGGCATTGCAGACTGGCTGGGCTCCAACCTTTTGCACCTGAACCCTGCAAAAACATCAGTGATTTGGTTTTCTTTCGACCCCCCCCCCCCCAGCTCTTTCCCCCACTATTTTTGGCTCCCCGGTTCCTCGTGTTTCCTCCAAGCGTTACCTTGGGGTAACTTTGGACTCAGCCCTATCTTTCCAGGACCACAATTCTTCACTATCCCATCGGTCATACTTTTTTCTCTGTCAAATTTGCTCCGTCTGAGATATCTTGCCACCATCTGCCCTTACTACTCTTCTGCTTTCACTGATAATCTCTCAGATTGACTACTACAACATCATCTTTGCAGGTCTCCCTCAGAATCAACTCAACCGCCTCCAATTAATTCAACTCAGCAAGGATCCTCTCACACTAATCTCGGTTCACTCATATCACACCGCATCTCATCGACCTACGCTGGCTTCCTGTCTCACATCGCATCTCCTATAAAATCTTAATTCTCACCTATAAGGCCCTCCATACTGTAAACGGGGGCGCTGGGCGTGAATGTCCACAGTCTTGGCAAAGGCAAAATACTATTATGACTTGCAAAGGATTGTGGGGAATGTAGTCCATTCATACCAGAATCAGCCGTTCACAAAATAATGAGTTGTGTTGCTCGAGTGTAAGCAAAGAAAAATATATTTTATTCATGGGGTTAATTCTCCCACACAGATTTACTTGGTAACACAAAAGGACAACTTGCTTCAGTATTGTACTTAGAAAAACAAATCATGATATAAGCAACTGAGCTTATTAAGCAATCAATCAAACAATAAAGACCTTGATGGGAAACAGAAAAGATCTTTCTGAGGGCTCCTGCTAATACCTTTTAGCAGTGCTCTAAAAGCAAAAACAAAACCCAAAAGTAACCAAAAACTGTTCTTTTTCAAGGATAACTTTCTTCTATTTTCACACATAAACAGTAGTTTCCTTTCAGAGCTCACGTGCAACTGTGCATGGCTTAATTACCACTAATTAACCAGCTGCAAACCCCTTTGCTGGTTCACTTTCTCTACGTGGCTCAAATCCTACCCTAAAACTTTCTTGCAGGCTTTTCTGGGTAGATAAAAGAACAAGTTATAGTTCCTTTTGATGGTTGTTGTATTTGTGAAAATATTTTACCACAGCAGCCTAGTCAGAGAGCAATCCATGTATTCATTCTGATCATTTAAAATATCTCCTTCTTCTTCAAATATCATAGAATCAATATCATGGTCTGGCTCAGAGGAATTCCTTAATGGAGCACTCTCAGGATGATAGTTGTTTCCCTGCTGTCTTCCAAATGAAGAGCTAGGGCATAGATCAGTGTTCATACCTGAGCTTCCTTTGCTGTTAGGTTTCCTCTCCAGATATCCTGGCCAGTAAGTAGTCCAGCTTTTATGTCCAGCCTTCCAATCAAGATCCCTGGACACTGGGTCTCTCTTCACATACCTTCTTGCACTGGTCTTAGGGCCCCTTCCAAATGCAGCCGTCTCCCTCAAAGGTGCCGTCTGGGAATTCCTGGCTCTGTAACCCCACTCCTCTGGCTTCCTCCAGTCCAATGGAGTATGCTTGCCTCTGGAATGACTCCCAACACACGTGCTGCTGTGAGCTCCTTCTTTAGACCTCCAAGATGTCTTTCTCCTCTTTCTTCCCCGTTGCTGCTGCTGCTTCTTGATCTGGAACTCCTTCTCTCTGTCCTTGAGCTCTGAGTTCCTCCACTGATTCTGTGTAGAATATGTTTTACTTTTAACTTGTTTAGAGGGATACTCCACCCTAGCACAGCTCAGCTGTGCTGAATCAAGCCCTGCCCTTGGAGATGAGTGATTGGGGATTACCTCATAGCTCTCCTGATTGAACACATGTTTCCCCACTTCAGCTCTTCTAGAGGCTGTTTGAAACCTGGTGCATTCTGGGACTGGTAGTCTTTTATGAAAACATTCTGTTTTAGTATTTCTACCAGCAAAGACAGGTTGCTTGTTCAGAGCCAATTTACCTCTATTATAGCTCCCTCCTGAACTATGATAAGCTTCCTTATCACAATACTCATACACTGCAATATTTGGTTGATTCTCTGCATTACCATTCAGTGCCCTGTACCCTTCGTTCCGTCCATAACCATTGCCTGCATCTCCCATCCCCTACCCTAGCTCAGCTGGAACAGACCCACCATACCGTATTCTTTTTTCTGGCCCTATCCCTTTGGAATTCCCTCCCCCTCACCCTTTGCCAAGAACAATCATACTCTAAATTCAAGTCTCTCCTCAAGACGCACCTCTTTTGTCTGGCTTTTGACCTCCCTTCTCCTGACCTATAAGGCTACCCTCCTTTCCCTACTGTTTTTCTCTTCTCCTTGGTGTGATTGTGCTTCTTTCCTGTTGATATTGTAGTTCTTTTCCTTCTCGGCTTCGGCCTGTACTACTTTCAACTATGTACATTGCCCTGATGTTACAAAGGGCGGTTAATCAAGTCTGACAATAAAGATAAAGATAAAGATTTGGGTTGCAAAAGTCTAAGGGAGTGGTACAATATAGGGAGTGAAGTATGTCTGTCCATGAAAGAAGAGCAGGACCTGGGCATGATTGCTTCTGTTGTTCTTAAGGTGGCTAAACAGGTAGAAAAGGTGACAGCAAAAGCCAGAAGTATGCTTGGGTGCATAGGGAGAGGAATGGCCAGCAGGAAGAAGGAAGTGATAGTGCCTTGTAGAAGAAGTCTCTGCTGAGACCTCATTTGGAGTATTGTGTGCAGTTCTGGAGATCAAATCTTCAAAAGGATATGAACAGGATGGAGTTGGTGCAGAGGGTGGCTATCAAAATGGTCAGTGGGCTTCATCATAAGGCATTTGGGGACAGACTTACAAATCTCAATATGTATACTTTGGAAGAAAGGCAGGGGAAAAGAGATATGATAGAGATGTTTAAATACCTCCATGGCATAAATGCACAGAAGGAGAGCCTTTTTCAATTGAAGAAAGCTCTGCAACAAGGGGGCATAGGATGAAGGTGAAAGCGAGTAGACTCAGGAGTAATATGCAGAAATATTTCTTTATGGAAAAAGTGATAGATGTATGGAATAGTCTCCCAATAGAGGTAGTAGAGACCAAGACAGTATCTGAATTCAAGAAAACATGGGACAAATATAGAAGATCTCTAAAGGGAAAAAAGGATTATAATAGTTGGTATGGAAGGGCAAAGTGGATAGGCCATCTGGTCTTTTTCTGCCATCATGTTTCTAGTTTCTATGTAAAATTGATCTTTTCTCCGCAAATGTCTGGACCTATACTCTGCACATTTCTGTTTTCTGAGATATTGACAAAGTTACTTATCTTTCATGGAAGAAATAGACCAATTTTAGAATGCATTTACATGTCCACCTTCTCTAATGTCCCTCCTATGGAATTTTGGATGTTTTGATTTGTACTTCCCAGACGGAACCTAAATGACCTTTCTAAAATAGGACTTCACATCTTTTAATTGCATTGAGAAGCTGCCAGCCTGCTCTATAAATATTTTAAAAAGTGTACCTGATGATAGCTGCTTCAGGCATACTAATTCGATAGTGTGTCGTGTTCGTTATAGGTTCCTAAATAAATTATAGTATGACCTTGAGTTTATAAAATGATTTTAGCTTTACAAACATGGTTGATTCTTTTCTGGTTTTTCACTTCCATCATGTGAAACTCTAAAATAATAACAAGTTAACTAAAATGTTCAGGACTGTGTATAACAAACGATAAATCTTAGGGACCCTTCTACTAAAGTGTGGAATTTTTTGCTCCTAGCATGCACTGAGTCAAAATCAATGGTTATGGTTAATTTTATTTGATATACCGCAACAATGCAAGCAGTCTATGCAGTTTACAATAGTTAAAATTACATGCTAGGTACCACCATACCATAGGTATGCTCTAACCTATTAGGGCCATGATCATAGCCTAGTGGTTAGAGCACTGGTTTGGTAACCAAGAGACCAGGACTCAGTTTCCACTAGCAATCCTTGTGGCACTGGGTAAGTCATTTTACCCTTCATTTCCTTGGAAGACTGCTACTTCTGTAGAGAGATCTGCAATTGTGAGTATATACTTCTGGGAATTTTCTGAAAGGACTTCTTTGTATTAAAGCTAATTAATCTGTGAACCCAGTGTTTTTGTTAAATCAGTCAGGGCCTAGTAGCAGCAGTTTAAGTTTAAATTTAAAACACAGAAGAGAACTTTCTGGATGCATTTCATTCCCAGCAGAGAGCTTGTAGTTTAAATTTAATAGTCACTCAGGGCCTAGTATCAGCAAAGTACTTTTAGTTTAAATTTAAAACACAGAAGAGAGCTTTCTGGTTATATTTGGAACCCAGCATAGAGCTTGTAGTTTAAATTTAATACTCACTCAGGGCCTAGTATCAGCAAAGTACTGTTAGTTTAAATTTAAAACACTGAAGAGAGTTTTCTGGTTAAATTTAGAACCCAGCAGAGAGCTTGTAGTTTAAATTTAATAATAAGTCACAGCCTAGCAGCAGCAAAGAGCTGTAATTTAAATCAAATCAGAATATAACTTAGCATAAAAGGCAAAACACGGTCAGTACTCTTTGAGCAACAAATAAAGTCTTCTAGAGACCTTTACAAAGAGGCCTTCTTCTTAGGGGGCATGAGACCCGTGAAACGTTTTCAATAGGTGTTAACACCAGGTGGCAGGTCAAAAGACCATTTTGAAAGACTCCTTCTATCCAAGCAAGGACTGTTAATCACCCAGGAAGTTGGTCACAGCTTACCTCAGCAGCACAGGCATAAATAGCTCAACCAGAGCTCTGTGATCCTCAGTCTTGAAGGACTAGAAATAGAGACTGCTACTTCTGGAGAGAGATCTGCAATTGTGAGTATATACTTCTGGGAATTTTCTGAAAGGATGTCTTTGTATTAAAGCTAATTAATCTGTGAACCCAGTGTTTTTTGTTAAATCAGTCAGGACCTAGTAGTAGAAGTTAAGTTTAAATTTAAAACACAGAAGAGAGCTTTCTGGTTGAATTTAGAACCCAGCAGAGAGCTTGTAGTTGAAATTTCATAATAAGTCAGAGCCTAGCAGCAGCAAAGAGCTGTAATTTAAATCAAATCAGAATATAATTTAGCATAAAAAGCAAAACACGGTCAGTACTCTTTGAGCAACAAAGAAAGTCTTCTAGAGACCTTTACAAAGAGGGCTTCTACCTAGGGGGCAAGAGACCTGTGAAACCTTTTCAATAGGTGTTAACACCAGGTGGCAGGTCAAAAGACCATTTTGAAAGACTCCTTCTATCCAAGCAAGGACTGTTAATCACCCAGGAAGTTGGTCACAGCTTACCTCAGCAGCACAGGCATAAATAGCTCAACCAGAGCTCTGTGATCCTCAGTCTTGAAGGACTAGAAAAAAGGGACTGCTACTTCTGGAGAGAGATCTGCAATTGTGAGTATATACTTCTGTGAATTTTCTGAAAGGACTTCTTTGTATTAAAGCTAATTAATCTGTGAACCCAGTGTTTTTGTTAAATCAGTCAGGGCCTAGTAGCAGCAGTTTAAGTTTAAATTTAAAACACAGAAGAGAACTTCCTGGTTATATTTCATACCCAGCAGAGAGCCTGTAGTTTAAATTTAATAGTCACTCGGGGCCTAGTATCAGCAAATGTCATTTTATATTTAAAATACAGAAGAGGGCTTTCTGGTTAAATTTAGAACCCAGCAGAGAGCTTGTAGTTTAATTTTCATAATAAGTCAGAGCCTAGCAGCAGCAAAGAGCTGTAATTTAAATCAAATCAGAATATAACTTAGCATAAAAGGCAAATCAGGGTCAGTACTCTTTGAGCAACAAGTAAAGTCTTCTAGAGACCTTTACAAATAGGCCTTCTACCTAGTGGGCAAGAGACCTGTGAAACCTTTTCAATAGGTGTTAACACCAGGTGGCAGGTCAAAAGGCCATTTTGAAAGACTCCTTCTATCCAAGCAAGGACTGTTAATCACCCAGGAGGTTGGTCACAGCTTACCTCAGCAGCACAGGACAGGGTACTGTGTAGCAGCCCTCTTTTAATAAGTGTTATTTCCCTCTCTCCCTCCCCAATACCCACACACCCTGGGATACTCGTAGCTTTATAGGTACTTACACATCTTAAAGTAAAGGAGGTGCTCTCAGGTGCAGCTCGTTATCCAAATCACTCATACACTAAGGACCTGAGGTTAATTAAGCTTCATTTGAACAGGGTATATTAAACGTATTAGGTACAATTTTATTACTATAAGTATCCACAGCAACCCTTAGTAAGTAAAAAAACTTAAAGATCTAAACACAAACTTAAAACTAAGATGAAGACAGCAGTCCAGCAGCAAGATGGAGGCTTTCCAGTCTTTTGCATTGAGTGTCATATGTATGATTTTCTCCCAGTTGGTGAGAGGTCTTATGTGTGCACTAGATGCGAGGAGCTCTTTGCTCTCAGGGAACGAGTCCATTCTCTAGAGGCTAGAGTAGCAGACTTGGAAAACATAAGAAAGACAGAGAGGTACATAGACGAGATCTATGGGAATATAGTCCTGAAGTCCCACCTCCAGTCTGGCAGCATCCCTGTTGCCATGGTGGAGAGAGGTCACGTGACAGGAGAGCATCACCCTGGTGTGGCAGGAAGTGATCCTGTAACTAGGACCTGTCCTCCAGATGATGTAAAACCCTCTCATACCGAGGAAGTTTCTCCAGGTTCATGTGCCCATGAGGGAGGGGTTAGGACAGCCGTTATAGTTGGTGATTCGATCATTAGGCATGTAGATAGCTGGGTGCTGGTGGACATGAGGATCGCCTGGTAACATGCCTGCCTGGTGCAAAGGTAGCGGACCTCACGCGCCACCTAGATAAGGTCTTAGATAGTGCTGGGGAGGAGTCTGCTGTCTTGGTACGTGTCGGTACCAATGACATAGAAAAATGTGGTAGGGAGATTCTGGAGGCTAAATTTAGGCTTTTAGGTAGGAATTTGAAATCCAGAACTTCCAGGGTAGTGTTCTCCGAAATGCTTCCCGTACCACGTGCAGGACCCAAAAGGCAGGCAGAGCTCTGGAGTCTCAATGCGTAGATGAGACAATGGTGCAGAGATGAGGGTTTTGGATTTGTTAGGAACTGGGGGACATTCCGGGGAAAGGAGGGGCTCTTCCGTAGGGATGAGCTTCACCTTAACCGGGATGGAACCAGGCTGCTGGCATTAACCTTTAAAAAGGAGATAGAGCGAAAGATCCAAGATGGCGGAGGAGTAAGACGCTGAATTTCGGTGTTTGACCCGCTCCTGCATTTTACCTTCCGATGGGCAAGAAAAGGAAACAATGCTCTCAAAAACCCCCTGAGGCTTCGACCCCGTCAGATAGGCTGGTGCAGTCTTCGATTGCGGCATTTGCACCTCTTCGGCGAGCATGGTTTCGGCGGACCCTCTGAATGGGTCAGAGGATCTGAGCGAGGGGGTGGAATTAAGCCCCGCACAAGCGCCGCTGGTTCAGCCTGGAAGCCGCTTACGGGAGGAGCAGCTTGGTGATTTACCTCTACTCCAGGAGGTCATCTCAGCTACCGGGGGTTCCCCTGTGAGGAGTGAAGCGATGGTGTCAGCTACTGGAGTGGCTTTGGGGGGTCGGGTAGACTCTCCTTCCTCCAGCGACAAGGGTGAAAAGAAACAGCTTTCCCCCGATGTGTCTGGCTTATCGGCTACATGGCTGCCGTGTAGAGTGGAGAAACCGGCGCGGGTAACGTTGGACAGCTTATGGGAAGCTATCTCCGACCTGCAGCAATCCCTACTACCATTTGTTAGTTCTTTTTCTTAAGAGTTTTTTGCTCTTAAAACCCAGTGTTCCTCTACAGAGTCAGAGGTAAAGGCTCATTCAGTAAGACTTTCGTCTTTGGAGGCTAAGATGGAGAGCCTTAGTGCTGTTAATGAGCAGGATCAATTGATTCAAGCCAGGAAGATTGAATATTTGGACAATCAACTACGTAGGAATAATCTTAGGTTTTTGAATTTTCCTCGCTCTCCTTTGATAGCACCTATGGACCTGGTTCGCAAGTTTTTTGTTGAAATTCTTCAACTCCCAGCTGATTCGTTGCCACCAGTGGTGAGGGTTCAATATGTTTCGATTTCTTCATCAGAGTCTGGGGCCCAGTGGACGCCGGTTGCGGACTCTGGATCACCGCAGATGGATTTATCAGAATTTCTGGAAAGCTCACTGGAGGTGGTGACTAGCAGGGCGACATTAGTGGTTAATTTTGCATTTGAGTCTGATAGGAATTCTGTACTTCGTTTATTTTTTCATAGGATTTCTGCTTCTCAGTTTATGGGTTCAAAAATATTAATTTTTCCTGATTTGGCTAGGGATACGCAGAAAAGGCGGAAGTCTTTTCTGGCTTTACGCCAGAGAACGGAAGTCTTGGGAGCGCAGTTTAAGTTAAGATATCCCTGTAAGTGTGTGGTGAATTTTCAAACTAAACAGTATATTTTCTTTGAATCCAAACAACTGTTGCAATTTCTTAGTAGCAGGGAAGAGGGTGGGGGTGGGGTAATTCCCGTACCGGCTGCCATGTAAAGTTATCTATTGCTCCTATGATTTCTGTATTTGTGGTATGGTTATTCCAATCTCTTAGTTATTTCTTGTTTCTTGGATCCATATTGGGGGGCAACGTATTGTGGTCTATTCCAGCTACGATTATTTCTTTCTCCTTATATAGGTTTGCTGTTTGTTTTATGTTGGTATTTCGGATTCTCATTCAGATGTGTATGCTCTGGATTGTATTGGAAAAGTTGACAAATAAAAAAATTAAAAAAAAAAAGGAGATAAAGCAGCTTTTAAACTAGATAATATGGGAATGCCGACAGTCGCCCAAGAGCACATGGTTCGGAACAATGTATCCTTGAAGGATACTACCAAAAGCAGAGAGATTCCAAAAAAGAGTAAAGTAGCCCAAATGCCCTTGAGTATGGAGCAGACAGAGCTTAAAGATACCAAATTACCAATGCCTACCAACAGATTAATATGAATAAAATACAATCTCTAAAATGCTTGTATGCAAATGCTAGAAGTCTAAAAAGTAAGATGAGAGAGTTAGAATAAATAGCACTAAATGAGAGGTTAGATATGATTGGAATATCAGAGACATGGTGGAAGGAGGACAACCAGTGGGACACTGTGATACCTGGGTACAAACTATATCGTAAAGATAGAGCTGATCAAATTGGTGGAGGGGTTGCGCTCTATGTTAGAGAGGGCATTGAGTCACAAAGGATTAAAGTTTTGCAGGAAACAAAATTTGCTGTAGAATCTCTATGGATTGAAATTCCATGTAAAAAGGGGAAGACGATGGCAGTGGGGGTGTACTATCGACCGCATGGCCAGAATGAACAAATGGATGATGAAATGCTCAAAGAAATCAATGAAGCTAACAAACGTTACAGCGCAGTAATAATAATGGGTGATTTCAATTACCCCGGTATCGACTGGGTCAGTGTCACAGCAGGACATGCTAGGGAGATAAAGTTGCTAGATGAAATAAATGACTGCTTCTTGGAGCAGCTGATTCATGAACCGAACAGAAGGGAAGCCATATTAGACCTAGTCCTTAGTGGATCACCAGATCTAGTGCAAGAAATAAGGGTGTTGGGGCCACTTGGCAATAGTGATCATAGCATGATCACATTTGATTTAATTAGTGGAGGAGGGATAGTAAGGAAATCCACAGTACTACCTTTTAACTTTCGATAGGGAGACTATGATAAAATGGGGAAAATAGTTAAGAAAAAAACTAAAAGGAGCAGTCGCAAAGGTTAAAGACTTACATCAAGCTTGGTTGTTGTTGAAAAATACTATTTTGTAAGCCCAGACCAGCTGTATTCCATGCTAAAAGTGGAAGGAAGTCCAAAAAACTGCCAGCATGGTTTAAAGGTGAGGTCAGAGAAGCTGTTGTTGCCAAAAAAGCATCTTTCAGGAATTGGAAGAAAAGAGCCAAACGACGAAACCTGGAAACAGCACAAGCACTGGCAAGTCAAATGCAAGGCATTGATAAGGCAGGCAAAGGAAGAATTTGAGAAGAAGCCTGCTGCGGAAACAAAAACGCGAAATAAAGACTTTTTCAAGGACATTCATAGCAGAAAACCTGTGAGAGAGTCAGTTGGTCCATTAGATGATAGAGGTGTTAAAGGGGCACTAAGAGGCGACAAGGCGATAGCGGAGAGACTGAATGAATTCTTTGCTTCGGTCTTTACTGAGGAAGATGTAGGGACCCATGACTGAAGTGGTATTTAAAGGTGCGGAAGAATTGAAGGACATATCGATACATCGAGAAGATTTATTACAACTATTAGATAAACTGAAGAGTAGCAAATCACCTGGGCCGGATGGTATACATCCAAGGGTGTTGAAAGAACTAAAATATGAGACTGCAGACCTGCTATTAGTAATCTGTGAATTTTCATTAAAATCATTTGTAATGCCTGAAGATTGGAGGATCGCCAATGTAACGCCAATTTTTAAAATGGGTTCCAGGGGTGATCCGGGAAACTACAGACTGGTGAGCCTGATGTCAGTACCAGTTAAAATGGTAGAAACCGTCATAAAGAACAAAATTACTCAGTCATGGCCTAATGGGAGACAGTCAACATGGCTTTAAACAAGGAAGATCTTGTCTTACTATTCTGTTATGTTTTTTTGAAGGTGTGAATAAACAGGTGGACAAAAGTGAGTTGGTTGATATAGTGTATCTGGACTTTCAGAAAGCCTTTGACAAGGTCCCTCATCAGAGACTTTTGGCAAAACTAAAGAGTCATGTGATAGGAGGCAGTGTACTATTGTGGATCAGGAACTGGTTAAAAGATAGAAAGCAGAGGGTAGGGCTAAATGGCCAATTTTCCCAATGGAGAAAGGTGAATTGTGGTGTACCCCAGGGATCTGTGCTGAGTCCGCTGCTTTTTGACATATTTATAAATGACCTGGAAAAGGGAATAACGAGTGAGGTTATCAAATTTGCAGATGACACAAAACTATTTAAAGTTGTTAAAACCCAAGAGGATTGTGGAAAATTGCAAGAGGATCTTGATAAATTGGAAGACTGGGCATCAAAATGGCAGATGAAATTTAATGTGGACAAGTGCAAAGTTATGCACCTAGGGAAGAACAACCCAAACTATGGTTACACAATGCAAGGTTCCACATTAGGAACTACCACCCAGGAAAAAGATTGAGGCGTCATTGTGGATAACATGTTAAAACCCTCAGCCCAGTGTGCAGCGGCGGCCAAGAGAGCAAATAGAATGCTAGGTATCATAAGGAAAGGAATGGAAAATAAAACAAAAGATATTATAATGCCTCTATATCGTTCCATGGTGAGACCGCACCTTGAACATTGTGTGCAATTCTGGTCGCCGTATCTTTAAAAGGATATAGCGTTATTATAAAAGGTTCAGAGAAGAACCACCAAAATGGTAAAGGGGATGGAAGGATACTCCTATGAAGAATGGCTAAAAAGGTTAGGGCTCTTTAACCTGGAAAATAGATGGCTGAGGGGAGATATGATAGAAGTCTATAAATTAATGAACGGAGTGGAACGGGTAAACGTAGATCGATTGTTTACGTTATCAGAATATAGAAAGACTAGGGGACATGCAAAGAAGCTACAGGGTAAACTATTTAAGAATAATAAAAGAAAATATTTTTTCACTCAACGTGTAATCAAACTCTGGAATTTGTTACCGGAGGATGTAGTAAAGGCTGTTAGTGTAGCTGGGTTTAAAAAAGGTTTGGACAAGTTCCTGGAGGAAAGGTCCATAAACCATTATTAAGAAGGGACCCAGGATATCAATGCTTGACCCAGTACAAGCATTGTGGAACGTGTGTCTTTTGGGGAAACTGCTAGGTACGTATGACCTAGATTGGCCACTGTTGGAAACAGGATACTGGGCTTGATAGACCTTGGTCTGACCCAGTATGGCATATCTTATGTTCTTATGTTCTGGCAATCTACTTCCAGTCACACTGCCAAGAAAAACCAAGAGCCACTAGGTCGCCAGGAGTCAGCACTGAGCAGCATTTTTGATCAGCATGTGGCCAACAGTTACCACGTAGGCAAGCCCCTTAGTGCGCATTCCAGCTCTGGACAATTAACGTCAGTACACCTAATGCCACCTATTGAGATGGTGGTAGGTGCACCTGGGCTAACTACAACATTGGCAGTTAGCACACACTACTGATACCCGCACTAACCATAATGTGATGTCAATGCCCACTCTCTACCTCAACCCTGCCTAGACCCTGCCCCATCATGCAATGAGCAGTTAACGCGAGTTTCAGCACATGGTAATTGTCCCACCTGTATGTAACAACTACTGCAAGCCCGCAGAAGCAGTTAATGTGCTGAAACAAGTGTTAACCAAAATGCCCCTTATTCTTTAGTAAAAATTCATTCTTTATTGCAAAAAAGAACAACAAATTCTACTGCCTAGACCCAGTATTAGTAATCTTCCATTTTTGCTAGTGGTAAAAATCTTTTATACATTAGGGCCCAGGGAACTGAGGTTTGATCTAACAAGCCATACCTTTGTTAAAACTCAGTGTGAACATTTTATAATTCATTCTTCTGATATGGGTCATATGTTTTCTCAAATATTTCAAGCCCTTGTATAGGAACTTGGATGTGAGAACTCGACTTCCAAACTGATCCAATAGCTGTTTTTATTTGTCTGATCACTTCACATCATCTTGTAAACTAACTTAGATCAGGCTGAAAGCAGTAAATTTTCCCATTTCCACTTCATTCTTAATCCTTACCACCAACCCAACCCATACTTCCATGCACACACATACTCAACTCTACACTCATGCCCCCCAGTGTCCTCCCTAGATTTTCCACTCATATGCATTGGCAGAAGGGACTAGAGTAGCAGCAGCCTACCCATTATTCTTGGCAAACACCTAACAAAATCTCTTGAATAAAAGAAAGTTTAGATCCTGTTATAATACTGTCTTGAATGTTTTCCTTGTCATTCATGGGTGATGACTGCACTAGTACAGACATTCTCAGTCTGCCTCCTAAGCTGTTGGTACACATACGCCATAAAAACTCTTATTTTTCTGTATGAGGAATTAGAATTAACTTAAACTGGAGCTATCTTAAGGCTGTTTTCTCCAATGTATCAATACAAGATAGATTTCTTCTATGCTGTGCAGGACATAAAGAAGAGAATTTAATTTCAATTTTATGGTTCCGGAAACCAACACTGAGACAATGTAATATACCAGAATCTTTTTTCCCACCTTCTTTAATCAACTAGGGAGGGAAGACTGTTTTCACAACAATTCGTCTGCATTAACCGGCTGTCTGAAAATTGTTCTTCACACATACTTTCAGTTTCAGAGTTGTTGCAAAGCTTGCAAGTAAAAAGAAGGCATTGAGGCACATTTTACAAACAGGGACAGCCCAAGGGGGATGCGGGGCCATGTGCGGAGACTCAGTGCGGGCCTCGTTTGCATAAGGGGCCTCATTTGCATAAATATTTGCATAATGTTACCATTCACTAACTTTTAGTAAACATGCCTCTTAATGAGTGTATGGATAAAGAAAGACTAAAAGATTTCTACATTACTATAATCCAGTGCCAACCGCCAGGCACATTAGGAACTACTACAAACACTGCCCATTTAGAACCCATAGCAAACCCGCCGTATCCTAACAGCACTACCAGGACTCACAAGCCACCATACTCTACCTATCAAAAGGCAACACTGCAAATATTAAACCAATACATTTCAGAGAATAACAATACATGACCTACTGGGGAAAGAGAACAAGTGGCACTGTCAGATAGGAATTACATAAACAGAATACCTCAGCTCAGTTACACATGCAGAACATAGACCATAACCAAACAAGGAATCACAATTTAGAAACTGGAAGACAATTAAACTAGAAACCCCAAAAGCCAAACTTGGAATGTACAACACTGTAGAAATAAAACTATAAATTAATTTCCTCTTGTACTAAATAAAGCACAGACGTTAATGATGCACATTTCCCAGAGCTGATATATTCCAGTTAATAAATTCAAAATAAAGAGATATTTTTCTACCTTTTGTGCATTTTTTTTTCAGTTGCAATTGCTCCAGCCACTTTCTTCTGGTTTCTTCGTGTCTTCTGCTAACTCTCCATCGTCTGCTGTCCATTTGTCCTTTCTTCACCCTTCTAGGTTTTTTTTCCATTCTCTCTCTACATCTGCTTTAACATACTAATCTTTCTCCTTTTGCTCTTTCCTCATTCCTATTTCATCCACTCAAATTTGACCCCTCCATCCTCAATCCCCACTTACTCTCCCAATACCCGGCCAATTGTAGATTTTTCTTCCTTCCCATACAAAATATTTTTCCCCTCTCAATTTCACTCTCTCAGCTCCATCCCAATCCTCCCCCAACATCAGCTCCCTTCTTGTTCCAGCCCCACCCAGCATCTGCTCCCTTCTAGTCCCTGCATCAGCCCATTTCCAATCCTATCCTAGTCACACCATCAGCCCATTTCCAGTCCTAGCCCCCCTCATCAGCCCATTTCCAGTCCTAGCTCCCCCATCCATTGCCAGTCCTATCCGAGTCCGTCCATCAGCTCATTTCCAATCCCAGCCCCACATCAGCCCATTTCTAGTCCTTTCCTATCCCAACCATCAGCCCATGTCAAATCCTAGCTCCCCTCCACTCAGCCCATTTCCATTCCAAGCCCCCGGCCCCATCAGCTATTTGCAGTTCAAGCCACCCTTCCACTCAGCCCATTTCCAGTCCTAGCAACCCTCCCAGCCCATTACCAGTCCTAGCCCCCCCCCATAGCCCATTACCAGTCCTATGCCCCCCATCAGCGCACTTCCAGTCCTAACCCCCATCACCGCATTTTCAGTCTTAGCCCCCCCCCAGCCCATTACCAGTCCTAACCCCCCATCAGCCCACTTCCAGTCCTAACTCCCCCATCACCCCATTTTCAGTCTTAGCCCCGCCATAGCCCATTGCCTGTCCTAACCCCCATCAGCCCACTTCCAGTCCAAACCCCTGATCAGCACATTTCCAGTCCTAGCCCCCCACAGCCCATTACCAGTCCTAAGCCCCCCATCAGCCCACATCCAGTCCTAACCCCCCATCACCCCATTTTCAGTTTTAGCCCCCCTTTGTTCATTACCAGTCCTAACCCCCACCCCCATCAGCCCATTTTCAGTCTTAGCACCCCCCATAGCCCATTACCAGTCCTAATCCCCCATCAGCCCACTTCCAGTCCTAACCCCCCACTTAGCCCATTACCATTCCTAACCCCCCTCCTTTCCCTCCATCAGCCCAGGTAGATTAAAAAAAAAAAAAAAAAAACAGCTGCTGCTGCCGCCACCACTGTGGCAGCGGCAGAATCAAGCGTCCTGTGGGGGCCCCCCTGCCCAGCAGAGCCCTCCCTGCAGCATCAGCTCCCTCAGCGTCGGCTTTCAGAGCCGCGAAGGGAGAATATAGGGTGCAGGAATGTGCAGGAGTGGAGTCTTAAATGTAATATACCAAGGGCAGGATATGAGTTAATTAAAGAGAAAAAAGACATATTGAAGAAAGAAATGAGACATGAAGTCTGGGAATAAACTACAAAGGAATAAGAAAGAGAAAAATAGAGATAAGACTATGGGACTTGTTGACAAAGCCGCAGTAGCGGTTTCCGATCTTTATCGGAGCCGCGGCCCCATTGAAATCGGAAACCGCTACCGCGGCTTTGTAAACAAGCCCCTATATGTGTTCGCACGTAGGTATGTGCTGGAAGGCCTCTAAAATAAGTAGAAGAAGAAATATACAAGGGAGAATTAGTGGGAACAGGACACAGAGGTGGGCTATACCGATCTCTCTCTTTCTTATGGCTTATGCTATCTGCTTGCTAGGTGGAATTCGTAGAATTCGATAATATACTCAAGCTTCTATAATAAAGATTTCTTGTTAAAGCACTGCCATAATTGGTTTTGTATGCTTGCTAGCAAGTTTGTGTGTGACTCAGGGGGGTGGAGAGGGTATAGCAATGGAAGTCTATCCCGGGTAATTGCTCAACACTTCGGAGTCACTAGGCAGGGCCGGCCCATCCACTGTGCGATAATGTTGTTCGCACAGGGCCCCATGCTTCAGGGGGCCCCGTGCAAATTCCATTATTGTACGTGGACGGCTGCAGAGGGAGCCGGGGAAGCCCACACGAGGCCCCTGCTCCCTCTGCACAGCTGCCAGTGTGAGGAGTCTTTTCCCTCACGCTGGCGGCTGTATCTGTGAAGCCGCGAATGCCAGGAGAGGTTAAGGGCAATGCTATGATTCAGACCTTTAAATACTTAAAGAGAAATAATGAACAAACAAACCTCTTCCTAAGACGGGGAAGCTGTAAAACTAGAGGACATAATATAAGAACATAAGAACATAAGATATGCCATACTGGGTCAGACCAAGGTCCATCAAGCCCAGTGTTCTGTTTCCAAAAAAGGCCAATCTTGGTCATATGTACCTAGCAGTTTCCCCAAGGGACACAGGTTCCACAATGCTTGTATTGGTTCAAGCATTGATATCCTGGGTCCCTTCTTAATAATTTATTTATTTATTTAACACTTATTTATATACCGCATCTTCCAGCGATCAGTTGCGGTGTACAATTAACAACAATTAACAATGCAGAGCTTGTTTTACATAGAACAATTATAACTTTTTACATAGAACATCTTAACTTGTGCAACAAAGGGTTTAAAGATTAAACAGAATGATTCAGTAAATCAACTAACACTGTTTGTATTACAATTTAAACAGAAGTACTGTCTCTAAAACAGTTGTAACTATATACAAGTGGGGTATCAATGCATAGGAATGGAATGATAATGATAATAATGATTTATGGACCTTTCCTCCAGGAACTTGTCCAAACCTTTTATAAACCCAGCTACACTAACAGCCTTTACTACATCCTCCGGTAACAAATTCCAGAGTTTGATTACACGTTGAGTGAAAAAATATTTTCTTTTATTAGTCTTAAATAGTTTACCCTGTAGCTTCATTGCATATCCCCTAGTCTTTCTATATTCTGATAAGGTAAACAATCGATCTACGTTTACCCGTTCCACTCTGTTCATTAATTTATGGACTTCTATCATATCTCCCCTCAGCCGTCTCTTTTCCAGGTTAAAGAGCCCTAACCTTTTTAGCTTTTCTTCATAGGAGTATCCTTCCATCCCCTTTACCATTTTGGTGGCTCTTCTCTGAACCTTTTCTAAAATCGCTATATCTTTTTTAAGATACGGCGACCAGAATTGCACACAATATTCAAGGTGCGGTCTCACCATGGAACGATATAGAGGCATTATAATATCTTTTGTTTTATTTTCCATTCCTTTCCTTATCATACCTAGCATTCTATTTGCTCTCTTGGCCGCTGCTGCACACTGGGCCGAGGGTTTTAACATGTTATCCACAATGACGCCTAAATCTTTTTCCTGGGTGGTGGTTCCTAATGTGGAACCTTGCATCGTGTAACCATAGTTTGGGTTGTTCTTCCCTAGGTGCATAACCTTGCACTTGTCCACATTAAATTTCATCTGCCATTTCAATGCCCAGTCTTCCAATTTATCAAGATCCTCTTGCAATTTTCCACAATCCTCTTGGGTTTTAACAACTTTAAATAGTTTTGTGTCATCTGCAAATTTGATAACCTCACTCGTTATTCCACTTTCCAGGTCATTTATGAATATGTCAAAAAGCAGCAGACCCAGCACAGATCCCTGGGGTACACCAATATTCACCTTTCTCCATTGGGAAAATTGGCCATTAAGCCCTACCCTCTGCTTTCTATCTTTTAACCAGTTCCTGATCTACAATAGTACACTGCCTCCTATCCCATGACTCTTTAGTTTTGCCAAAAGTCTCTCATGAGGGACCTTGTCAAAGGCTTTCTGAAAGTCCAGATACACAATATCAACCGACTTACCTTTGTCCACCTGATTATTCAATCCTTCAAAAAAACATAACAGATTAGTAAGACAAGATCTTCCTTGTCTAAAGCCATGTTGGCTGTCTCCCATCAGGTCATGACTATCTACATGCTGAGTAATTTTATTTTTTATGATGGTTTCTACCATTTTTCCCGGTACTGATGTCAGGCTCACCGGTCTGTAGTTTCCCGGATCACCCCTTGGACCCTTTTTAAAAATTGGCGTTACATTGGCGATCCTCCAATCTTCAGGTATTAGAGATGATTTTAATGATAGTTCACAGATTACTAATAGCAGGTCTGCAATCTCATATTTCAGTTCTTTCAACACCCTTGGATGTATACCATCCGGCCCAGGTGATTTGCTACTCTTCAGTTTATCTAATAGTTGTAATACATCTTCCCGATGTATCGATATTTCCTTCAATTCTTCCGCACCTTTAAATACCACTTCAGTCATGGGTAACATCCCTAAATCTTCCTCAGTAAAGACCGAAGCAAAGAATTCATTCAGTCTCTCCGCTATCGCCTTGTCTCCTCTTAGTGCTCCTTTAACCCCTTTATCATCTAATGGACCAATTGACTCTCTCACAGGTTTTTTGCTACGAATGTACTTGAAAAGGTCTTTACTTCGCGTTTTTGCTTCCGCAGCAAGCTTCTTCTCAAATTCTCCCTTTGCCTGCCTTATCAATGCCTTGCATTTGACTTGCCAGTGCTTGTGCTGTTTCCAGGTTTCGTCGTTTGGCTCTTTTTTCCATTTCCTGAAAGATGCTTTCTTGGCAACAACAGCCTCTCTGACCTCACCTTTAAACCATGCTGGCAGTTTTTTGGACTTCCTTCCACTTTTCTTAAAGCATGGAATACAGCTGGTCTGGGCTTCCAAGATAGTATTTTTGAACAACAGCCAAACCTGATGTACGTCTTTAACCTTTGCAACTGCTCCTTTTAGTTTCTTCTTAACTGTTTTCCTCATTTTATCATAGTCTCCCTTTCGAAAGTTAAAAGGTAGTACTGTGGATTTCCTTACTATCCCTCCTCCACTAATTAAATCAAAGGCAATCATGCTATGATCACTATTGCCAAGTGACCCCAACAACCTTATCTCTTGCACTAGATCTGGTGTTCCACTAAGGACTAGGTCTAATATGGCTTCCCCTCTGTTCGGTTCATGAACCAGCTGCTCCAAGAAGCAGTCATTTATTTCATCTAGGAACTTTATCTCCCTAGCATGTCCTGACGTGACACTGACCCAGTCGATACCAGGGTAGTTGAAATCACCCATTATTATTACTGCGCTGTAACTTTTGTTAGCTTCCTTGATTTCTTTGAGCATTTCATCATCCATTTGGTCATTCTGGCCAGGTGCTCGATAGTACACCCCCACTGCCATCGCCTTCCCCCTTTTACATGGAATTTCAATCCATATAGATTCTACATCAGATTTTGTTTCCTGCAAAACTTTAATCCTTTCTGACTCAATGCCCTCTCTAACATAGAGAGCAACCCCTCCACCAATTTGATCAGCTCTATCATTACGATATAGTTTGTACCCAGGTATCACAGTGTCCCACTGGTTGTTCTCCTTCCACCATGTCTCTGATATTCCAATCATATCTAACCTTTCATTTAGTGCTATTTATTCTAACTCTCCCATCTTATTTTTTAGACTTCTAGCATTTGCATACAAGCATTTTAGAGAATGTATTTTATTCATATTAATTTGGCTATTGTTAGACATGGGTAATTTGGGATCTTTAAGCTCTGTCTGCTCCATACTTGAGGGCATTTGGGCTACTTTACTCTTTTGTGGAACCTCTCTGCTTTTGGTAGTATCCTTCAAAGATACATTCTTCCGAACCATCCGCTGTTGGGCGACTGTCGGCTTTCCCCTAATATCTAGTTTAAAAGCAGCAAGGGGGTAAATTGAAAGGCAATGTCAGGAAATGCTTTTTCACTGAAAGGGTGGTGGATGCTTGGAATGCCCTCCCGATGGAAGTGGTGGGGGCAAATACAGTGACAGAATTCAAAATGGCATGGGACAGACACAGTAGATCCCTTTATAGCAACAGGATAAAATCAAAATAAACTTAACTATCTAATTTCTCAATATACAGGGATGTCCTACACAGAGCGGTGGGTTCATCCCTAAAGGGGAAGGGTGGCCTGCACGGAGCAGAAGGTGCACTACTCTTGCCATCTTACTGGGCAGACTAGATGGACCATACTGGTTTTTATCTGCCATCATTTACTATGTTACTATGTTCACAGATACAGCCACCAGCATGAGGGAAAAGACTCCTCACGCTGGCGGCTGTGCAGAGGGAGCCGGGGCCTCGCGTGGGCTTCCCCGGCTCCCTTTGCAGTCCCTTAGATGGCCGCGGGGCTGTTGGGGGGGGAGACTAGGACTGGATGAGCTGTGATTGAGGGAGGGGGAACTGGGGCTGGAAATGGGCTGTGATTTGGGGCTAGGACTGCAAATGGGCTGTGATGGGGGGTGGCTAGGACTGGATGAGCTGTGATGGGGGGAACTTGGACTGGAAATAGACTGTGATGGGGGCTAGGACTGCAAATGTGCTGTAATGGTGGAGGGGGCTAGAACTGGAAATAGGCTGTGATGGGGGGGAAACAGACTGGAAATGGGCTGACGAGGGGCTGGAAATTGGCTGATGGGGGAGCTTGGAGTGGAAATGGGCTGATGGGGGACTGTAATGGAACTGGAAAAGAGCATGTGGGGGGCTTGGACTGGAAATGGGCTGATGGGGCTGGAAATGGGCTGACGAGGGGGCTAGGATTGAAACTGGAAAAGAGCATATGGGGGGCTAGGACTGGAAATGGGCTGATGGGGGGGAGCTTGGACTGAAAATGGGTGATGGGCTGGAATAGGACTGGAAATGGCTAATGGGGGAATAGGACTGGAAATGGGCTGATGGGGGCTGGAATAGGACTGGAAGTGGGCTGAGGGGAGTTGGAATAGGGCTGGAAATGACCTGACAAGGGGGCTAGGATTGGAAATTGGTTGATTGAGGAGCTTGGAGTGGAAATGAGCTGATGGGGGACTGGAATGGAACTGGAAAAAAAGCATATGGGGGCTAGGACTGGAAATGGGCTGATGTGGGGGCTTGGGAGATTGGGCCTAGAAGGAAGCAGATGTTGGGTGGCTCTAGAACTATAAGGGAGTTGATTTTGGGGGAGGACTAGAAAGGGTTGGATATGGGGAATGAGAATGAGAATGGAGAGGGGAAAAGATATTTTGTGTGGGAGGGAAGAAAAGTCTATGATGGGCTGGGTATTGGGAGAGTAAGTGGGGATTGAGAATGGAAAGGTGAAATTTGAGTGGATGATAAAGGAATAAGGAAAGAAAAGGGGGAAAGAGCAAAAGGGGAAAGATCAGTTTGTTAAAGCAAATAAAAAGAGAGAATGGAAAAAATCTAAAAGAGAAGAAAGGACAAATGGATAGCTTGCAGAAGACACAAAGAAACCAGAAGAAAGTGACTGGAGCAATTGCAGCTGAAAAATAAAATGCCCAAACAGAAGGTAGAAAAATACTTTTTATTTTGAATTTATTAACTGGAACATGTCAGGTCTGGGAAGTGTGTATTGCTAACATCTTCACGTTTTTGTTTAGTGCAAGCGGAAATTAATTTATAGTTTTATTTCTCCAGTGTTGTACATTTCATATTTGGCTTTTGGGGTTCCCAGTTTAATTATCATCTTCCTATTTCTAAATTGTGATCCCTTGTTCTTTGTGTGGTGACAGTCTATGTTCTGCATGTATAACCAAGTTGAGGTATTCGGTTCATATTGTTTCTATCTGACAGTCCCACTTGTTCTCTTTCCCCCAGTGAGATGTATTGGTATTCTCTGAGACAGGGGTGGCCCAAGGGGGGTGCGGGGCCATGTGCGGAGATTAATTGTAGGGCCTCATTTGCATAGGGAGACTCATTTGCATACATATTTGCATAATGCTAACATGCATTTTGTAGTAAACATGTTTCTTAATGAGTGTCTGGATAAAGAAAGACTAACAGATTTCTACGTTACTATATTCCAGTGCCAACCGCCAGGCCCATTAGGAAGTACTATAAACACTGACCTTTTAGAACTCATAGCAAATCCACCATATCATAACAGCACTACCAGGACTCACAAAGCACCAAACCCTACCTATCAAAAGGCAATACTGCAAATATTAAACCGATACATCTCAGAGAATACCAATGCATCTCCTACTGGGGAAAGAGAACAAGTGACACGGTCAAATAGAAACTACATGAACAGCATACCTCAGCTTGGTTAACATGCAGAACATAGACTGTCACCAAAGAACAAGGGATCACAATTTAGAAATAGGAAGACAATAATTAAACTGGGAACCCCAAAAGCCAAACTTGGGATGTACAACAACACTGGAGAAATAAAACTATAAATTAATTTCCTCTTGTACTAAACAAAACACAAAAGACATTAACGATGCACATTTCCCAGAGCTGATATATTCCAGTTAATAAATTCAAAATAAAAAAGTATTTTTCTACCTTTTGTTGCTTGTGCATTTTCTTTTTCAGTTGCAATTGTTCCAGTCACTTTCTTCTGGTTTCTTCGTGTCTGCTGCGAGCTATCCATTTGTCTTTTCTTCTCTTTTAGATTTTTTTCAAATTTTTTCTCTATATCTGCTTTCGTGTCTTCTGCTAACTCTCATTTTCGGCTGTCCATTTGTCCTTTCTTCTCTCTTCCAGTTTTTTTCCATTGTCGGTCTACATCTGCTTTAACAAACTGATCTATCCCCTTTTGCTCTTTCCTCCATTTCTTTCCTTATTCCTTTATCATCCACTCAAATTTCACCCTTCCGTTCTCAATCTCCACTTACTCTTCCAATACCCGGCCCATCGTAAACTTTTCTTCCCTCCCACACAAAATATCTTTTCCCCTCTCCATTCTCATTCCCCATCCCTTTCTAGTCCTCCCCCAAAATCAGCTCCCTTATAGTTTTAGACCCACCCAGCATCTGCCCCCTTCTAGTCCCAGTCTCCCAAGCTTCCACATCAGCCCATTTCCAGTCCTAGCCCCCCATATGTTGTTTTCCAGTTCTATTCCAGCCCCCCATCAGCCCATTTCCACTCCAAGCTCCCCCATCAGCCCATTTCCAACCCTATTCCAACTCCCATCAGCCCACGTCCAGTCCTATTCCAGCCCCCATCAGCCCATTTCCAGTCCTATTCCAGCCCATCACCCATTTGCAGTCCACGTTCCCCCATCAGCCCATTTCTAGTCCTATTCCAGCTCCTCATCAGCCCATTTCCAGTCCTAGCCCCCCATATAGTCTTTTCCAGTTCCATTCCAGTCCCCCATCAGCCCATTTCTACTCCAAGCTCCCCCATCAGTCAATTTCCAATCCTAGCCCCTTCATCAGCCCACTTCGTCCTATTCCAGCCCCATCAGCCCATTTCCAGTCCTAATCCAGTTTTTCATCAGCCCATTTCCAGTCCAAGTTTCCCCCCTCCATCACAGCCCATTACGTCCGCTCCTCCCCCCCCCCACCATCACAGCCCATTTGCAGTCCTATCCCCCCAACATCACAGCTCATTTGCAGTCCGTTCCCCCCATCACAGCCCAATTGCAGTCCATTTCCCCCCCCCCCACCATCACAGCCCATTTCCAGTCTGTTTCCCCCCTCCACAGTCCACTTGCAGTCCTCCCCCATCACAACCCATTTCCAGCCCGTTCCCCCCCCCCCCCATCACAGCCCATTTCCAGTCCTTTTCCCTCCCCTCCACCATCACAGCCCACTTGCAGTCCTCCACCCCCCTCCATCATCACAGCCCAATGCCCTTCAACCTCTCCCATTATTCGCAGCTTCATTGAAAAAGCCGCCAGCATGAAGGAAAAGGCTCTTCATGCTGGCAGGCTGTGCAGAGGGAGCCGGGGCCTCACGGGGGCTTCCCCGGCTCCCTCTGCAGCCGTCCATTGAGCGAGAATGTGGTTCGCGTGTGCAAACCACATTCTTGCTCAATGGACGGGCCGGCCCTGCTCTGAGATGTACTGATTTTAATATCTGCAGTATTGCCTTTTGATAGGTAGGGTTTGGTGCTTTGTGAGTCCCGATAGTGCTGTTATGATACGGTGGATTTGCTATGGGTTCTAAATGATTAGTGTTTGTAGTACTTCCTAATGGGCCTGGTGGTTGTCACTGCAATATAGTAATGTAGAAATCTGTTAGTCTTTCTTTATTCAGACACTCATTAAGAGGCATGTTTACTGCATGTTAACATTATGCAAATATTTATGCAAATGAGGTCCCTTATGCAAATTAGGCCCCGTAATTAATCTCTGCACGTGGCCCCGCACCCCCTCTTGGGCCGCCCCTGTCACTAGGTGAATGTCCAAGGAGTGTCACCTCCGAACCTGAGTGGAAGGTAACTGCTAGCATTACACTCTCTGGATGTTTTACAGCAGGAACTTTCCCAATGCGTAGCATGACATTTCTGAAATTGAGTGGGAACATATAAGTCCATTGCACTGCCCCAGACACGCCTCTGCCTACTTGGACATCCATCATCTTTAAAATCCATTTCTAAAATGGCTCCGGGGATCTCTCCATGATTTGGACATCCAAATAACCACTAAGGCTTTTAGATGACATATAAATATTAACATGAAAGGACACAAGAGCATTGAAGTTTGAAGTTGCAGTGGATCTTGCCATTTTATTAGAAACTCCTCTGCTAGTTGAGAGAGATGATATTGTGTTTTGATTTAAGGGTTGCCGCTCCTTATTGGGTACCCCATTATGGAGACTAAGGGGCTTGTTTACAAAGCCGCGGTAGTGGTTCGCGATCGCGATCGCAGCCGCGGCCCCATTGAAATCAATGGGGCCGCGGCTCCGATTACGATCGCAAACCGCTACCGCGGCTTTGTAAACAAGCCCCTAAGAGTAGATGTATCAGGTTTGGTTGCTTCCTCCAATAGGCATCCCACTACCAATATAAGAGGCTTCACAATTGCCACACCATGAGAATGGTTTAGAAGTCTACTCCAAGAGGGAATGTGTCTAGAGCACCATAGCCCTCACACCATCAAGAGGAATCTATCTACTTAGCTACTGCATTAAGGAATGAACAGAGGGGTAGGGGGGTGATCCAGATCGTTTAAACCTTGCATCCAAAATCTGTTCTGTCTGTGCAAACCCTGCAGGTATACCCCAAAGCTCACAAAAGAGGAGCAGTCCTACTGGTGGAGAGTAGAAGGAGTAACTGGAAATCTGGGAACAACTGATCCAAAGGAAGAGGAAAAGATCCAGGAGCTTCTAAAGTGCAGTACTGGGGACCTGCATCTACAGCAGCCACTTTCTCCAAAGGTACACTGAAAGCATAAAGAGGCATGTTTCCTAAACCATGCTTCTTGCTAGCACAGGATTCAGAATGTGGTAAGCATGCTACGCTGAAAGTCAGCATGAGGCCCTCACTAAAAATCCCACACTAGCAAATTAGCGCATAATGGGCAGAGATAGTGCAGGTTGGAGTAGGACATGAGCAGTGATGGTGCATTGTGGGTGCACAATAACCGCAATTGTTGCCGTTAGCCCAGGTGTACTTAACACCACTTCAATGGATGATGTTAAGTGTACTCATGTGTCAGGTTACCACAGTGTCACGTGTTAGCAACATACCAACATCAGGGAGATGAATGCACATGACCCCTAAAGTTGACATAGGCCTGTGTACTTTTTTCATGGCCTGAGCACACACTACCAGCAGGACCAGCCCTTCCATTGTGCAAGAATGTTGTTCGCACAGGGCCTCACGCTTCAGGGGGTCTTGCACCAACTCCGTTCTGCACATAGTGTTTGGTTTGCAAGACTGGCTATCTTCAGAGGGAATCAGGGATGCCCAAAGTCCTGGCTCACCTCTGCATGGCACCGGAGTGAAGAGCAGCGTCCAGCAGCTGTGTTCTCCTGAAGTGCGCTGAGTGCCAGGAAACAGGAAATGCCCTTTCACCTCCGTTGTGCCAAAATGCTTTAGGAGAAACAGCTGCTGGATGCTGCTCTTCACTCCGGCACTGTGCAGAGGTGAGCTGGGGGTTCAGGCCTCCCCAGATCCAACTCAAGCCGGTCAGGCATGAGGCTCTTCTGGAGGGAGGGGCTAGACTGTAAATGAACTGATGGGGGGCTAGGATAGGACTGTAAATGGCTGATGGGGGGCTAGGATTGGAAATGGGCTGATGAGGAAGCTAGGACTGGAAATTTATTTATTTATTTATTTACATTTCTTCTATACCGCACTATTTGCGATCAGCGCGGTTTACATAGAACTAACAGTTTCCGACAAAAAACAAGAGTCAGGTCATTACAAAAGGATTTCCATACCGCTTTCTCCTTGAATCAAAGTGGTTTACAAAAATCTATAAACAGTTACATAGAACGATGAGAGGGAGGGGGGCATGCATGGAGATATTGCAAAGGAACTTATAGTGCTGTAGTTATAAAGAACTCTTGCAATATGAACTATATACAGAGTATCTGATAACAGATTGACCTTAATAAAATGAGATTGAGTGGAAGGGGGCTCATTGGGGGGGACTTGGACTGGAAATGGGCTGATGAGAGGCTAGGAATGGAATTGGGCTGATGAGAGGCTAGAATAGGACTGGAAATGGGATGATTGGGGGGCTTGGACTGGAAATGGGATGATTGGGGGGCTAGGGATAGGACTGGAAATGGCTGATGGGGGTCTAGGATTGGAAATGGGCTGATGGGGGGGCTAGGACTGGAAATGGGCTAATGGGGAACTATAATAGGACTGGAAAGGCTGATGGGGAGCTTGGACTGGAAATGGGCTGATGGGGGCTAGGATAGGACTGGAAATGAGTTGATGTGGGACTAGGATGGTAAATGACTGATGGGGGCTCGGGTAGGACTGAAAATAGTTGATTGGGGGGTTAGGACTGGAAATGGGCTGATGGGAGGCTAGGACAGGATTGGAAATGGCTGATGGGGGCTAAGACTGGAAATGAGCTGATGGGGGGCTAGGACTGTAAATGGCTAATGGGAGGGCTAGGACTGGAAATGGTCTGATTAGGAGGGGCTTGGACTGGAAATGGGCTGATGAGGGGCTAAGATATGACTGGAAATGGCTGATGGGGGCTAGGACTGGAAATGGGCTGATGGGAAGCTAGGAATGGAAATGGGCTGATGGGGGGCTAGGATAGGACTGGAAATGGCTGAAGGGGCTTGGACTGGATATGAGCTGATGGGGGGAGCTAAGACTGGAAATGGGCTGATTGAGAGTGGCTTGGACTGGAAATGGGCTGATGGGGGGCTAGGATAGGACTGAAAATGTCTGATGAAGGGCTAGGATTGGAAATGGGCTGAAGTGGGGGATAGGTTTGGAAATGGGCTGATGGGGGGCTAGTACTGGAAATTGGCTGATGCAGGGGGATGGAAGAATGGGACTAGAAAGGAGTGGATACTGGGTGAGGCTGGAACTAGAAGGGAGCTGATATTGGGGGAGGACTAGAAGAGGATGGGGCTGGAGAAGTGAGTATGGAGAGGGGAAAAGATATTTTGTGTGGGAGGGAAGAAAAATCTATGTTTGGCAGGGTATTGGGAGAGTAAGTGGGGATTGAAGATGGAAGAGTGAAATTTGAGTTGATGAAAAAGGAATAAAGAAAGAAATGGAGGAAAAAGCAAAAGGGGATAGATCAGTTTGTTAAAGCAGATGTAGACCGACAATGGAAAAAAACTGGAAGAGAGAAGAAAGGACAAATGGACAGCCGAAAATGAGAGTTAGCAGAAGACACGAAGAAACCAGAAGAAAGTGACTGGAGCAATTGCAACTGAAAAATAAAATGCTCAAACAACAAAAGATAGAAAAATACTTTTTTATTTTGAATTTATTAGCCGGAATATGTCAGCTCTGGGAAATGTGCACTGCTAACGTCTTTGCATTTTGTTTAGTACAAGAGGAAATTAATTTATATTTTATTTCTCCAGTGTTGTTGTACATTCCAAGTTTGGCTTTTGGGGATCCCAGTTTAATTATTATTTTGGTATTTCTAAATTGTGATCCCTTGTTCTTTGTTTGGTGACGGTCTATGTTCTGCATGTGTAACTAAGCTGAGGTATCCTGTTCATGTAGTTTCTATTTGACAGTGCCACTTGTTCTCTTTCACCAGTAGGAGATATATTGGTATTCTCTGAGATGTATTGGTTTAATATTTATAGTGTTGCCTTTTGATAGATAGGGTTTGGTGCTTTGTGAGTCCTGATAGTGCTGTTATGATACGGCGGGTTTGCTATGGGTTCTAAATGGGCAGGGTTTATAGTACTTCCTAATGTGCCTGGCGGTTGGCACTGGAGTATAGTAATATAGAAATCTGGTAGTCTTTCTTTATCCAGATACTCATTAAGTGGCATGCTTACTAAAAGTTAGTGGACGTTAACATTATGCAAATGAGGCCCCTTATGCAAATGAAGCCCACAATGAGTCTCCACACATGGCCCCACACCCACCTTGGGCTGCCCCTGACTACCAGTGCACTATTTAGTAAACATGACCCAAAGTGCAGGAGGAAGACTTCCTAGCAGTGTAGCCACATAGAAAAGAGCGAGACAGAAAGGAGTTTAACTGCCTGAAATATCATTTGATTCAAGGAGAACAGAAAGAGGCATGTAGCTGCTTGTATAATAGATTTTGACTCTGCTAATACCCGTTTCATTATTGTTATCAAAGACCCTAAGTGTCTTTCTGTCAAGAGAAGAATTTGTGTTTTGAACCAAAGGGTTTACTGAAAGGGAAAAGGAGTGAGTGGAATGCCAAAGGCCTTCCAGTGTATACTGGTCCCACTTCGAGAACCCTAATTATCCCCAAGGATAGAGACTGAAAGAACAGCATTGCTTTTGGAAGTTGTGGATTTCATTAACCTGATGCAGGGTCAGCGAATTGAGACCCGAAACGTGACATGTAGTTATTCTGAATTCCTTGGCGGTTTGAAAGCTCGACAAATAGTTAAGTGTTTAATTACTGTTCACTCATTCATAATCTTATTAAAAAGGAGAGGCCACATTGGAGGGATGGATTCCATTCCACCCACTTTGTCGGGGCAGCTCCAACAAAAAGATAAAAGAAAAAGAGAAATTAACTATTAAAAGTCATAATTTTTTCTTTGATTGATTGTCAAATAGCTATTGCAAGAGACACACACACAGCAGCAGGGGGGGGGGGGTTGCACATAAAAGTTAAAATCTGTCCAACTGAGAATATTTAAGCAGTGTCTATGATGGTGCCCTAAAGGAATCCTAATGACTGTAAGATTATTATTATTAGTGGTTATCATTATACACTCGCACACTGTGCAAGAGTAGGCAGTGTTTGAAAACAACACTGTGTATATGTATTTGGTCTAAAAACATATGAATTAAATAAAACTAAGACTTACAAAATAAAATAAGTAAATGTGTGGTTTTGGTTGGGGGGGGGGGCATTATGGCTGTCCCATAGCATCTTGGATAAAAGAATGATTCCATTTCTTCTCCTGCTTCCTCCCTCCCTCCATTCCTCCCCCACCCCCACCCAATGACAGGAGCTCTTTCAGACTTGGCCTAACCTTACATATTTTCTGGAGAGTTTCGCAGCATCACACAGCTTCCCTGAAACACTGCGACCAGATAGAGCGCTCAGAGCTCAGCTTCCTGTTTGCTCTCTGCTTTTTGATACTAACCACAGGGTTTTAAAAAGCAGTGAAAAACAGAAATGGAAGTTAAAAAAAAGACTGCATTTAATGTAATGACACATGAACCATGTGCAAAGAGCTCAGGAGCAGAAGAGTTATGGAGACACACCCCATCCTCTTACCAAACCACAAACACAAAGAATGGAGGAACTTACCCCAGTATTAGGAGATATCGAAGAGCATCATTAGCTTTACATGAAAAGCTCCATCCAACAAAAGAAGAAGAAGTTGGGCTCCAAAACTGGCATTCCTACAGGTGCTAAGACCACCTTCCTTAGAGTAAAATTGAGCAAAACTAAAAACATCTTTCTGACTGATGAGTGTGACATAAAGGAACTTGAACAGGAAGGTTTAACATCTACGAATAGAGAAAAGAATTACAATCAAGCATAAATCACTGAGAGAAAAAGATCAGTAAAGAATATTACAGGAGATTAAAAATGATACTGAAACGTGCTTTGACGTCATGGAATAAGATGCAAGCTATTAATTATTCGGCAAGCCCCATATTCTCATACAGCTTTGCAATTGTAGACTAACTTCTTAAAGAGCTTGAAAAACTGGACGTACAAACAAAAACATTCTCCATGTCCAAGAGGTAATTTATAAGAATCAGTGGATGTACGTTCCTAGAGCCGAAGAAGGAATGAGCCTCAGAGATAGATTATCCATGTCATGAAGGTCTCTGGGCTTACTTAACAGCATCACCATATTCAAATGAGCAAAAAGTGTTAGTATGAAAGTAAACGTTCAGAATCTGAGCCAGTCATTAGACGTGAACAAGCCTTGCCATTTTTAAGTCACATTGGCCCCTTTAAGATGGCGGCTGGGAGTATTGAGTCATGTGCCAGGAATAATGAATCGAGCTTTGAGCTGGCGAAGCTAGTGTTGTTTTTCCCTGAAATAATACAGCTTGTGAGGTTGATCGCGTTATCGCGGTAAACTAAGCTGTGGTAAAATCCAAGGGCACAATATTCTAAAGGCATTTAGACAGTTTACTGACCTGTAAACAGTGTAAATGCCGCTGAATGGGATAGTGCCACTGAATATCCCTAACATCGCTATACGCCCCGATGTTAACCGCTTAGTATCAGGGTATGTCATGGGCGTGCCAGAGAGTGTCGTGGGCGGCGACAGTCGCTAACTGGGTAGTGGCGATATTGCACCGCTACTTATGTTTATGTTTATGTTTATTTGAATTTGATATACCGCTCAGACCAAAAGGTATTAGAGCGGTTTACAATACTACATCATTTAAGGAAATAAGAAAAGAACGCCATTATAAGATAGGACAGAGTAGAGGACAGAAACAGTCAAACAGATAAGAGAAGGAGAAGGACACGGAACAGCAAGTTACCCTGATATATAAGCAGGACATCAATATAGACTTCAGAAACAGACGCCACGGACCAACGCCTAAGGGCCACACCAAAGGGCCCTCTGGCGAGGCCCTCAGGCGCGGGCCCGCAAGGTGCGGGCGCGCCCCAGCAACGGCGAATCTTAAGCCGTTGGGCCTGGCTGCTGATTGGTGGGCTCGGGGAGGAAGGGGGAGCTCCTGCTCTCACCCCCGTCAGAAGCGCTGCTCATCGGAGGCCCCGGCAACGGTGGATCTTAAGCCGTTGGGCCTGGCTGCTGATTGGTGGGCTCGGGGAGGAAGGGGGAGCTCCTGCTCTCACCCCCGTCAGAAGCGCTGCTCATCGGAGGCCCCGGCAACTTGACTAGCAATCTGCGGGTAAAACTAGGCAAAGCAAAAGCTGGTCTAGTTTTACCTGTGGGAGCTAACCATATAGCAATTCAATATTGATGCTACCCGGTTAGCTTCTGCGGTGTCAAAGGCTGTGCAGTCACCCTGGATATTCAATGCCGGCGTTGCATATGAACCCGGCATTGAATATCTGGGGTCGCAGCAATGGCTATGCGGCATAGCCGTCCCAATTGAATATCAGGTCCCAAGATTTTACCACAGGTTAGTAACTAGCCCCCATAGTTTGTAAGAAGAAATTTTCTGTTTCTGTAAGTAAATGGCAGAATTTTGAGTATAAAAATGAAAGTGTGGTTTTAGGAAAGGGTTATTTTCTCTGTGACACAGAGAAATGAAGACCCAAAAGAGAGAGGTTCCCTTGTGACGTTTCCTGAGGCTGGGAGGTCAGGAGGCTTTTTCCTGTAACACAATGGAGTGGATAGTAACCATTTTGGCATGTTTTCCCCACCCATTGGAGAAAAAGAGAAAAGAGGTGGCCCAGAGAGCCAAATGTGGCTTCTGAGAGTGTAAGTACCACTATCTCAGGGACCAGGGCCGGATTTAGCTAGAGTGAGGCCCTACGCCAAGAAAAATTGTGGGCCCCCCCCCATGTCCCCGTGCAGTCCTGGGCCCCCCCTGTGCAGTCCTGGGCCCCCCCGTGTCCCCCCCCCCGTGCCTCCGTGCAGTCCTGGGCCCGCCCCCGTGCAGTCCTGGGCCCCCCCGTGCAGTCCTGGGCCCCCCCCCCCCGTGCCCCCGTGCAGTCCTGGCCCGCCCCGTGCAGTCCTGGGCCCCCCCATGCAGTCCTGGCCCCCCGGACAGCATCGCGGCTGTCTGAGGGGCTTCAGAGGGAGCCGGGGAAGCCCGCGCGAGGCCCCGGCTCCCTCTGTACAGCCGCCAGCGTGAAGAGCCATTTCCTTCACACTGGCGGCTGTTTCTGTGAAGCCGGGAATGCTGGGAAAGGTTAAAGGGCAACCTTTAACCTTTCCCAGCATTCGCGGCTTCACAGAAACAGCCGCCAGCGTGAAGGAAAAGGCTCTTCACGCTGGCGGCTGTACAGAGGGAGCCGGGGCCTCGCGCGGGCTTCCCCGGCTCCCTCTAAAGCCCTCCGGTGGGCCCAGGGGCGGCCCAAGGGGGGTGCGGGGCCATGTGCGGAGACTCGGTGCGGGGCCTCATTTGCATAAGGTGTCTCATTTGCATAAATATTTGCATAATGTTACCATACACCAGAGCTACTCAATTCCAGTCCTGGTGGTCCACAATCCTGCAGGTTTTCGGGATATCCCTAATAAATATGCATGAGATATATATGCATTGGAGGTATCCTGCCAACCTGACTGGTTTGTGGCCCTCCAGGGCTGGATTTGGAGACCCCTGCTTTACATCTCTGTCATTTAAGATTGTGAATGAACAAGGTACAGATATCCTAGACATCAAAAGGGTAGATAGAATGTGTCACATTCCTCCTCGATTCTCACCACCACCAAAAAGTTGTCTAATAGATAATATTTTGGTGGTGGTGAGAAGCAAGGAGGAATGTGACAAATGCTATCTAACTTTTTGATGTCTTGGACATCTGCACCTTGCCCACTCACAATCGTAAATGACAGAGATGTAAGGCAGGGGTCTCCAAATCCAGCCCTGGAGGGCCACAAACCAGTCAGGTTGGCAGGATATCTCCAATGCATATATATCTCATGCATATTTATTAGGGATATCCTGAAAACCTGCAGGATTGTGGACCACCAGGACTGGAATTGAGTAGCTCTGCCATACACTAACTTTTAGTAAACATGCCTCTTAATGAGTATATGGATAAAGAAAGACTAAAAGGTTTCTACATTACTATAATCCAGTACCAACCGCCAGGCACATTAGGAACTACTACAAACACTGCCCATTTAGAACCCATAGCAAACCCGCCATATCCTAACAGCACTACCAGGACTCACAAAGCACCATACCCTAACTATCAAAAGGCAACACTGCAAATATTAAACCAATACATTTCAGAGAACAACAATACATGACCTACTGGGGAAAGAACAAGTGGCAATGTCAAATAGGAATTATATAAACAGAATACCTCAGCTCAGTTACACATGCACAACATAGACCATCACCAAACAAGGAATCACAATTTAGAAACAGGAAGATAATAATTAAACTGGGAACCCCAAAAGCCAAACTTGGAATATACAACTACACTGTAGAAATAAAACTATAAATTAATTTCCTCTTGTACTAAACAAAGCGCAAAAATTAATGATGCACATTTCCCAGAGCTGACATATTCCAGTTAATAAATTCAAAATAAAGAGATATTTTTCTACCTTTTGTGCATTTTTTTTCAGTTGCAATTGTTCCAGCCACTTTCTTCTGGTTTCTTCGTGTCTTCTGCTAACTCTCCATCTGCTGTCCATTTGTCCTTTCTTCTGTCTTCTTGTTTTTTTTTTCCATTCTCTCTCTACATCTGCTTTAACATACTAATCTTTCTCCTTTTGCTCTTTCCTCATTCCTATTTCATCTACTCAAAATTTACCCCTCCATCCTCAATCCCCACTTACTCTCCCAATACCCGGCCAATTGTAGATTTTTTATCCCTCCCACACAAAATATTTTTCCCCTCTCCATTTTACTCTCCCAGCCCCATCCCATTCTAATCCTCCCCAACACCAGCTCCCTTCTAGTTCCAGCCTCACCCAGCATCCATTCCCTTCTAGTCCCTGCATCAGCCCATTTCCAGTCCTAGCCCCCCATTAGCCCATTTCCAGTCCTAGCCCCCCCCCATCAACCCAATACCAGTCCTAGCCCCCCCATCAACCCACTTCCAGTCCTAACCCCCCATCACCCCATTTTCAGTTTAAGCCCCCCCTATAACCCATTACCAGTCCTAACCCCCCATCAGCCCACTTCCAGTCCTAACCCCCATCAACCCATTTCCAGTCAGCCCCCCATAGCCCATTGCCAGTCCTAACCCCCCCCCCCCATCAGCCCACAGTCCATTACCAGTCCTAACCCCATCAGCCCACCTGAAGTCCTAACCCCTCCCCATCAGCCCATTTCCTGTCCTAGCCCCCCCCCCATAGTCCATTATCAGTCCTAACCCCCCATAGCCCATTACCAGACAGCCCCCATCAGCCAACAGCCCATTACCAGTCTTAACCCCCCCATAGCCCATTGCCAGTCCTAACCCCCCCCATCAGCCCACAGTCCATTACCAGTCCTAACCCCATCAGCCCACCTCAAGTCCTAACCCCTTCCCATCAGCCCATTTCCTGTCCTAGCCCCCCATAGCCCATTACCAGTCCTAACCCCCCCCCAACAGCCCACAGCCCATTACCAGTCCTAACTCCATCAGCCCACCTCCAGTCTTAATCCCCCAGCCCATTTCCAGTCCTAGCAACCCCCCCAACCCATTACCAGTCCTAGCCCCCCATAGCCCACTCCCAGTCCTAATCCCACCAGCCCATTTCCAGTCCTAATCCCCATCACCCAATTTTTAGTTTAAGCCCCCCCATAGCCCATACCAGTCCTAAGCCCCCATCAACCCACTTCCAGTCCTAATCCCATCAGCCCATATAGACTTAGCTCCCCCATAGCCCATAGCCCCCCCCATAGCCCATCACCACTCCTAACCCCCCCATAGCCCATTACCAGTCCTAACCCCCCCAACAGCCCACAGCCATTACCACTCCTAACCCCCCCCAGCCCATCACCAGTCCTAACCCCCCAGCAGCCCACAGCCATTACCACTCCTAACCCCCCCAGCCCATCACCACTCCTAACCCCCCCAACAGCCCACAGCCATTACCACTCCTACCCCCCCCAGCCCATTACCAGTCCTAACCCCCCCAACAGCCCACAGCCATTACCACTCCTAACCCCCCCAGCCCATCACCAGTCCTAACCCCCCCAGCCCACAATTTTTTTTTTACAAAACAAGCTGTCGCTGCCTCTGCCGGGGCCGGGGCCGCCGCGGCAGAATCGAGTGTGCCGCGGGGCCCCCCCTGCCCAGCAGAGCCTGCCCTCCCCGGTATCACCTCTCTCAGCTGCCTCCCTCCAGTCACACGCGCCGGCTTTCAGAGCGCGAGGGAAGAGTTTTTCCCTCGCTGCTCTGTTTAAGCCCGCGGGGGCTGATGGGACTTCCCATCAGCCCCCGCGGGCTTAACAGAGCAGCGAGGGAGAAACTCACCTCGCGCTCTGAAAGCCGGCGCGTGTGACTGGAGGGAGGCAGCTGAGAGAGGTGATACCGGGGAGGGCAGGCCAGGCTCTGCTGGGCAGGGGGGGCCCCACGGCACACTCGATTCTGCCGCGGCGGCCCCGGCCCGGCAGAGGCAGCGACAGCTTTTTTTTTTTTTTTTAATTTTAATGATGGATCAGAATGTTTTTTGCGCGGGGCCCCCTGAAACGCGGGGCCCTGTGCAAAAAACATTCCCGGTGGGCCCTTGCCAGCTGTGGGCCCTACGCCAAGGCGTACGTGGCGTATAGGCAAATCCGGCCCTGTTAGGGACAGCTGCTTAGTAAGAGGTCCCAGTTATGGATGGCAATGTTTCCAGCACCCATTAGGACCCTTAGCTTCCTGTTAAGCTCCATAAAACATGTTGTCATTCACAGGAGTTTGCCTCCTACAAACTGTCGAAGTTGTGAGATGAAGGTATTAATGTAGTGTGCCTGCTGGAGCCTGTACATGGTTATGGTTTGTTTATGCTTTAGAATAGAAAAAGAATTTGGAATTAGAATCACAACTATCATGTCCTGAGTTTGATTGGAGTGAGTCATAAAGATTTTGGTGTCACCGAGAGGCCCAGTGGAATATTTCATCATCTCAGGAAGAACCCTGCATGATAGATACCATGTTTAGGATAGCTATGCAGCTAGGAGTGTTACACAAAATGGAGCCCAAACAGAGACCTCGCCAGTGATAAACACATGTTTATTTTTGTGGTTTGTGGAGTTTGAACGGTGTTTGGTGAAAATTCAGCATTTTGCAGAGTTTTGGGCATTTCACACCAAAACTATCACTTCCAAGATGTCCGCCATTCCCACATAGGTTCCCTAAAATGGAAGATCATGGTGCATCACAAGAAAGAAAAAGTCGTGGTGTGTGAGAAGAGGAAGCAGAAAGTGACATTATTAAGGGAGCCAAACAGAGGTGAGGAGCCAGATGTTAGCATGTGGAGGTGTGTGCATCCTCAAGTGTGTGAGAGGAACATATCTATGTGAAGAGAATCCAGATAACGAGAAGTGCCCAGACATTAGAGTTCATCCGCAGCACTTTGAGCAAAGAGAGGGTGCAGCTGACTTCCAGAGCACCACTTGAATAAGGCCTATTCCTGAAGGCAGTCAGAGAGCATGACCACAAAGCACATGAGAACGTCAGCCCTGTATTCATGAGGAGTGCACCATGGCCTGCAGCTTTACCACCCAAGAGGACTGGAGCAGTGTGGGAGAGACCCAGATTTGAACTGCACACAAAAAGTAAGAGCTGTTTTTCTTGCCTGACTGGGAGCCAAGGGAAGCATGATTGCATGGCCTTTTGATGGGCCCATGTAGCTCAGCACTGGCACTGGCCACTTGGTCACACAACTGGAGTTTAGGAATTATAAAACTCTCCAGCCCCACACTAGACCCAACCTGTAGTGCATCATGCGCAGTAAGGACATGTTCCAATATGTGCTATTCCAGGAATGGAGGGAAAAGATATTGTCAGTTACTGGTGTGGTCTTTAAAAAGGAGATAGAGCAGCTTTTAAACTAGATAATAGGGGAAAGCCGACAGTCACCCAAGAGCGCATGGTTTGGAACAATGTATCCTTGAAGGATACTACCAAAAGCAGAGAGATTCCAAAAAAGAGTAAAGTAGCCCAAATGCCCTTGAGTATGGAGCAGACAGAGCTTAAAGATTCCAAATTACCCATGCCTACCAATAGCCAGATTAATATGAATAAATTACAGTCTCTAAAATGCTTGTATGCAAATGCTAGAAGTCTAAAAACTAAGATGGGAGAGTTAGAATATATAGCACTAAATGAGATGTTAGATATGATTGGAATCTCAGAGACATGGTGGAAGGAGGACAACCAGTGGGACACTGTGATACCTGGGTACAAACTATATCGTAATAATAGAGCTGATCAAATTGGTGGAGGGGTTGCGCTCTATGTTAGAGAGGGCATTGAGTCACAAAGGATTAAAGTTTTGCAGGAAACAAAATTTGCTGTAGAATCTCTATGGATTGAAATTCCATGTAAAAAGGGGAAGACGATGGCAGTGGGGGTGTACTATCGACCGCATGGCCAGAATGAACAAATGGATGATGAAATGCTCAAAGAAATCAAGGAAGCTAACAAAAGTTACAGCACAGTAATAATAATGGGTGATTTCAATTACCCTGGTATCGACTGGGTCAGTGTCACGGCAGGACATGCTAGGGAGATAAAGTTCCTAGATGAAATAAATGACTGCTTCTTGGAGCAGCTGGTTCATGAATCGACCAGAAGGGAAGCCATATTGGACCTAGTCCTTAGTGGAATACCAGATCTGGTGCAAGAAATAAGGGTGTTGGGGCCACTTGGCAATAGCGATCATAGCATGATCGCGTTTGATTTAATTAATGGAGTTGGGATGGTAAGGAAATCCACAATACTACCTTTTAACTTTCGAAAGGAAGACTATGATAAAATGAGGAAAATAGTTAAGAAAAAACTAAAAGGAGCAGTTGCAAAGGTTAAAGACTTACATCAAGCTTGGGTGTTGTTTAAAAATACTATCTTGGAAGCCCAGACCAGCTGTATTCCATGCTTTAAGAAAAGTGGAAGGAAGTCCAAAAAACTGCCAGCATGGTTTAAAGGTGAAGTCAGAGAGGCTGTTGCCAAGAAAGCATCTTTCAGGAAATGGAAAAAAGAGCCAAATGACGAAAGATGGAAACAGCACAAGCACTGGCAAGTTAAATGCAAGGCATTGATAAGGCAGGCAAAGGGAGAATTTGAGAAGAAACTTGCTGCGGAAGCAACAACTCTTAATAAAGACTTTTTCAAGTACATTTGTAGCAAAAAACATGTGAGAGAGTCAGTTGGTACATTAGTTGACAGAAGGGTTAAAGGGGCACTAAGAGGAGACAAGGCGATAGCGGAGAGACTGAATGAATTCTTTGCTTTGGTCTTTACTGAGGAAGATGTAGGGATGTTAGCTATGACTGAAGTGGTATTTAAAGGTGCGGAAGAATTGAAGGAAATATTGATACAACGGGAAGATGTATTACAACTATTTGATAAACTGAAGAGTAGCAAATCACCTGGACCGGATGGTATACATCCAAGGGTGTTGAAAGAACTGAAATATGAGATTGCAGACCTGCTATTAGTAATCTGTGAACTACCATTAAAATTATCTGTAATACCTGAAGATTGAAGGATGGCCAAAGTAACGCCAATTTTTCAAAAGGGTTCCAGGGGTGACCCGGGTACCTACTGACTGGTGAGTCTGACGTTAGTACTGGGAAAAATGGTAGAAACCATCATAAAGAACAAAATTACTGAACATGTAGATAGTCATGGCTTAATGGCAGACAGCCAACATGGCTTTAGACAAGGAAGATCTTGTCTTACTAATCTGTTATGTTTTTTTGAAGGTGTGAATAAACAGGTAGACAAAGGTGAGTCAGTTGAAATAGTGTATTTGGACTTTCAGAAAACCTTTGACAAAGTCCCTCATCAGAGACTTTTGGCAAAACTAAAGAGTCATGGGATAGGAGGCAGTGTACTATTGTGGATCAGGAACTGGTTAAAAAATAGAAAGCAGAGGGTAGGGCTAAATGGCCAATTTTCCCAATGGAGAAAGGTGAATAGTGGTGTACTCCAGGGATTTGTGCTGGGTCTGCTGCTTTTTCACATATTCATAAATGACCTGGAAAAGGGAATAATGAGTGAGGTTATCAAATTTGCAGATTACACAAAACTGTTTAAAGTTGTTAAAACCCATGAGGATTGTGGAAATTTGCAAGAGGATCTTGATAAATTGGAAGACTGGGCATCAAAATGGCAGATGAAATTTAATGTATATAAATGATTATAAATGATTTCCTGTTTACTTCCATGTTAATTTTCCTGTTACTTGTAATAGGTCTGTTATATCTGACCAATTGTTGTATTGTTTCAATGTAAACCGCACTGATGACAAATAGCGCGGTATATAAGAAAATTAAATAAATAAATAAATAAATGTGTACAAGTGCAAAGTTATGCACCAAGGGAAGAACAACCCAAACTATGGTTGCACGATGCAAGGTTCCACATTAGGAACTACCACCCAGGAAAAAGATTTAGGCATCATTGTGGATAACATGTTAAAACCCTCAGCCCAGTGTGCAGCGGCGGCCAAGAGAGCAAATAGAATGCTAGGTATCATAAGGAAAGGAATGGAAAATAAAACAAAGGATATTATAATGCCTCTGTATCGTTCCATGGTGCAACCGCACCTTGAATATTGTGTGCAATTCTGGTCGCCATATCTTAAAAAGGATATAGCGTTATTAGAAAAGGTTCAGAGAAAAGCCACCAAAATGGTAAAGAGGATGGAAGGATACCCCTATGAAGAAAGGCTAAAAAGGTTAGGGCTCTTTAACCTGGAAAAGAGACAGCTGAGGGGAGATATGATAGAAGTCTATAAATTAATGATCGGAGTGGAACGGGTAAATGTAGATTGATTGTTTATGTTATCAGAATATAGGAAGACTAGGGGACATGCAATGAAGCTACAGGGTAAACTATTTAAGACTAATAAGAGAAAATATTTTTTCACTCAATGTGTAATCAAACTCTGGAATTTGTTACCGGAGGATGTAGTAAAGGTTGTTAGTGTAGCTGGGTTTAAAAAAGGTTTGGACAAGTTCCTGGAGGAAAGGTCCATAAACCATTATTAAAAAGGGACCCAGGATATCACTGCTTGACCCAATACAAGGATTCTGGAACTTGTGTCTTTTGGGAAATTGCTAGGTACATATGACCTAGATTGACCACTGTTGGAAATAGGATACTGGTCTTGATGGACCTTGGTCTGACCAGTATGACATATCTTATGTTCTTATGTTCTTATGGTCTTGGAGGGGAGTCTCCACTCACATATGAGATCCCAGAATTGCAGGGACTCTAATATGACAGGCAACATAGTAGTTGACCTTCCAAAGCAACTGAGGACTACCTGGTTCATCCCCAAGTGAAGGAGAAAGCTTACTGAAGAAACTCAGAGTGAGGTACCGGCCTCAGCCCATCTCTCTTCAAGCCTAGCACAGAGTGAAAGGAAGACTCCAGCTAAGCCACTTGAACTTAGATTCTATCACACAGTACAGTCAGGAGAAAGCATCAGTCACCAGGAGGGATGACGAAACACCACTTAAGTGAAAGAGCAGTCCTCTCAGTTTTGTGCTCAGGAATCCAGTCAGTATTCTAACCACAACTCAAAGAGTCTGGGGAGATGTTGATCAAAACAAAAGGTTGTGTCATCCCAACCACTGTAGCTGCTAGCCCAGGCTCAACTAACCATTGCCGGGACGACTTCTGCTGCTACTCGATTAATACCAGGAAAAGGGAGTTACTCCAACAATTCTTACATCAGTCAATGCAGCATGAGACCTGATACAGCATACTTTCGCACTCTGATCACTGAAGCAGATACTGCCGTGGTATCAGCCATTTCAGGAATGGAGGAGGTAGAATCTCACACTAATGAGTCCATTGCTCATGCAGACATTTCTCTTTCAGCCCCTGCAGTTCAACAGTCTGATCAGAAGCTTCGATTGAGCCCATCATGTGGCTTGGTAGGATCTCACTAGACCTGAGTACACAAGACTTGAGTACACAAAAATATTTGGGAACAAGGACTGGGCTATTTGTGCAAATGGTTAACTCCCTATAGTCTTTGGCATACCCTCTGCTCAGAATCAGATTTATTGTTAGTGATTCCACCAGCTAAAAAATGTAGGTTGGCAACAACTCAAAATAGGATGTTGTTGGAATTGGCACCTATAATTTGGAACTATACCAACATTAGAAAACACCTTACCAAGGAAACAATCAATACCAATATTAAACTTTGGTGCAAATCAATTCAATGTAATTCAGTTCAATAGAAGCTCTCTGATGGAATCAACTTTAGCTATGAAGATTCCATTCCAATTCTAGCATTTAAAGCAGAAGAGAAAAGACTTCAATAGAATACACTGTTCCCCTATATGGCATTTATCATCTGCCCGAAGGAGAACTGCTTCAAACCACCATCACGGGTCTAAAAAATGCTTCCCACCTGCCTCTTTTAATAAATATTTGAATTCAAATTCACAGTATTCAATTTTTTTAGATTAACTTTTGTTCATTTTTTAAATTTAACTTTTTTTTTTTTTTAACAACTTTTTTATTGATGCATTCCAAATACAAATATCACATAATTAGGCAGGTCAAGCAAAAGGATATCACTAGAGAAAAAAGAAAAACCAAATAACTTCAAAACTACCATATAGTCCACATCACGAAGAGCACAACATTATAGCATACCAGAGCTCAAACCAATGAAGGCTACATCTCCTAACCTAAAAAATATAAAGGAAAAAACATTCAGAAGATAATAAACTAAACTTCCCTCTCAACCTGCTAATGAATCTAATAGAGCCACAAGCTGAAGACTTTCTGTGAAAACATAACTGTTACCCTGCAAAGTAATCAGGCATTTACACGGAAATCGAAGAAAAAAAGTACCTACCCCAGCCAGAACTGTAGGCTTCAGCTGGAGGAAAGCCCGCCTCCGAGTTTGTGTGGATCGGGAGACATCCGGGAAAATGGAAATCTTATGGCCATAAAAAAGAAAATCTTTCTTCTTAAAAAAATCCTTCATAATTAGGGCCTTATCTGCAAGATTGACCAAAGTAACCACTAAAGTAGCACGGGTGGAGATCAGGACTTGAGAATTTTCCAAAAAATCAGTCAAATCAAGAGTGTCCTGCACCTCTTCCACCACAGTGCCACTATCCCCTGAGGTCCCCCGAGCTAAGACATAAAAAGAGTGAGCTACCAAAATAGATTCAACATCAGGTAATTGCAAAACATCTGTACAATACTGTTTAAACAAGGAAACTGCAGACATAAAACGAATTCTAGGAAAGTTCAGAATACGAATATTTTTTGCCCGCAAGCTATTTTCCAAAGATTCTACCTGCTTAGATAACATTAAGGCATCCTTAACAGTAGATTCACTCGCAGCCTGTAAAGGAACAACGAGCGTCTCTACCTGAGACATACGTTGAGACAAACTCTTAACAGTGCTGTCCACAGCATAGACGCGATCAATAACCTGACGAGAAAAACTAGCGGTTTGGTCCATAAACCGGGACAGCAAAGAATGCGTGGCAGAAACCAGTTTCCATATATCAGCTAAAGAAATGTCTTCAACATTAGTAACCAAAGGCAAAGACGTTAAACCTTGGGAGCTAACAGCCAAAATGGAATCGGTCAAGGGTACCTCATTAGAAGACACATGAATGATAGCTGATGGCTCGTCCTCCTCCCCAGAAGCAGACAACTCTGAAGAAGAAGAACCATCCAAAGCAGGACTTGGAGAGGAACCAGGATTAGGCGGAGGAGTCCTATCGAATGAACTCAAAGAAGCACCGGAGGTAGACAGCGAAACATCTTGTGCTGCAATAGGAACTACTGGCAAAGCTACCACATGCTGATCCATAGGACCATGAATCGCAGGTGGAACAGTGGTAGCATTAGCAGATTTCACAGATGACATCGCAGGCTTAGTTGACTTACTCTTTCGTTTCGCGTGACCCCTGGGCATTCTTGCAGCGACTAGGGCCCTAAGGCCCGAAAGGCACCGAAGGGGCACCAAAGGGGCGTTCCCCCTTTGGTCACGCCCCCTTCGGGCACGCGACCGCGGCCACGAGAGGCTGCCGGCATTTAAATACTGCAGGAGCGCTGAAATGAAGAAAGGAGGAGCTCCAACTGCAGCCAATCACAGGTGTTATGGGCAGCACATCAAGCCCGGGTAGCTACAACGCTGGCTCTCACCGAGTCTCCTCTGCCGGCGTTTAAATACTGCAGGAGCGCTGAAATGAAGAAAGGAGGAGCTCCAACTGCAGCCAATCACAGGTGTTATGGGCAGCACACCAAGCCCGGGTAGCTACAACGCTGGCTCTCACCGAGTCTCCTCTGCCGGCATTTAAATACTGCAGGAGCGCTGAAATGAAGAAAGGAGGAGCTCCAACTGCAGCCAATCACAGGTGTTATGGGCAGCACATCAAGCCCGGGTAGCTACAACGCTGGCTCTCACCGAGTCTCCTCTGCCGGCGTTTAAATACTGCAGGAGCGCTGAAATGAAGAAAGGAGGAGCTCCAACTGCAGCCAATCACAGGTGTTATGGGCAGCACACCAAGCCCGGGTAGCTACAACACTGGCTCTCCTTAAATTTAACTTTTTAATTTTTTAGTAAAACTTGCTCAATTTATCCAATCATTTGCATATATAGATTCAAAAACGCTGATATAGCAGCAATAAAGTAATGGATCAATATCATAACGGCCACCAACTACAGAGTGTCAGCTGTTGGGATATCTTGGCTTAGGGATAGTTTTGCTCCTTCAGCTGCTATCTGTGACTGTAATCATGGCCTGCCTGCAGTTTGCATGATGAAGAAAAGAAAATGTCCTGTGGGCTAAGAAAGTATATGCTACAATACAGCCTTGCGGCCTGCTGTAGTCTGGAGGCCTTGCTTTGAGTAGAGGTACGCGAAGTCAGGCTCAGAAGAGAAATACAGGTCTGCTCAGAGAGTTAATTAGCAGAAAACATACTTTCAGCCTTGAAGAAAAGAAGAATGTAATTTAGCACCAGGAGATGAAAAGACCATAAACAGGCCAAGGAATGCAGGAAAGATTTGCTCCACAGCACAGATAAGAAGCACAATTAAGCAAAAGACCAGAAGACCTTGAGAACACCAGCTGTAGAAAAGGTAGCCCTAAGGCATAATTGGCATTATTCATGGGAGGGGGCCTCAGAGAAGGAGTTCTAGCAAAGTTTTCTTTCTTTGCAAGTAACTCTGATTTTCTGAGGATGACATCAGAACTTCTAGAAGTTTTTGTGACGGAGAATATCTTTATAAGGGGACGGCTCCATAACTCAGTGGGCAGTCTGCTCCCCAATTCCGGTAAGGGAAGTGGACTGTCCACCACCTTTCTCAGACAGAGTCTTTTGCTCTCTGCATTGGTGATTTATTTTGCTTTTGGTATACCAATAAAGAAGCTTTGCATCTGAGCAGAAGTTTGTCTTGAGTAATTTGTTGCTAATTGGTAATTGGTGATATCTAACAGTGAAAAACAGTTGTTGTGGGATACAGGGCCCCGCAATTGGTGCCGCAACCTACTGGGTGCCGCCTCTCACTTCTAAATTGAGTGTAGTCACTCCTAACCTTTTTCTAAATTGCCCAAGGATTCTTCTGACTACGCTTTTGGGTGCGTTTTTGTCAGAAAGGCTCCCTTCTGTTTTAAAAGACAACAACAGGGGATGTGAATTCCTTCTCATTAGGAGAAGAGGCTACCTCCTGTTCTTAACATAAAAAAAAAAAAAAAATAGAACAGGCGAAGAGTTTCCTTCTGCTGGCCTAGAAGACGTGATTCCCTCCTGCCAGTTCAGGAGAAGTGCATGCGGTCCCTGTGTGATGCAGTGACATTTGGATCCCCTAGGAAGACTCCGCTTGTGAGTATTTGTTTCCTGTCTACCCCATCAACGACAGAAGACTTGCCAGTGGGTGAGTAGTGACTTTATGCTTTTATGTGATCACTGTTCTGCTATTGTGCTGCTATGTAACTGATTAGGGTGTTCTGTAAATATTAGGGAAAATAAGGGGGTTTTTTGTTGCCCAGACTTTAGATCTTTAAAGTCCCAGGATTGCTTGGTGTATATGTGAGACTGTACGCCCAAGAAATTGGAGCGAAGCCCCTGTGTGTCCTTATCCACGTTTCCGTATCTCCGCGAGGGGAACGGCTGGGTTTGGACGAAGCGTAAGAACAGTGTGTTTGAGTCCTGGATTTTGTAACTTCGTTTCCTCTGCAGATAAAGAGGTTATTTTTGTAAAAACGCGAAGTTACCAGCTCCTCTGTAACTTAAAGAGGTTGCTGGCAGGTTTATTCCTGCCAAAAGGTGAAATTACCAGCGAATTTACCAACTCCTCTGCAGATAAAGAGGTTTGATTTATATGTATATCGGTAAAAAAGTGAAGTTATTAACAGGATCTTCCCTGTAACTAAAGTGTCCCCAAACAGTGAAAAACACCAGGTCTACAAAATATAGGAAGAGGGACAGTGCAGGAGAATAACAGACTGTTATAAATAAAAAAATAAAAAAAAGAGAAAAAATCTTATCTGGGTTGCTCACAGACCAGAGATGGCAACAATTAGATCAATTGAAAAGAACTAGTCTAGTTACATAACACTGTACACATCAATTGTAATTATGGAGTTCTGAACTTCGAGGTTTGTTCCTTGAACATTGAGGGTCACCTGGCCAGTGCCTAGCTGTGTTGAATGAATAACTGCCTCTACAGGAGATGAAGTACAGAACTCTTTTCGGTGCAGTATAATTCCTCTGTAATTAGCTTTCTAAGTATCTTTTTAACTGATTGCAATGCAATGCAGTATGAATGAATGGGAAGATCTTCCATGCTTTGATGTCTTTAGCTAAACAGTGTCGTTTGTGTGTGCCGTGACAAAGGTTAAGAAACATTGAATGTTTTATAGGAAGGATGGAAGTTAGTAACCTAACTGGAGAAAAACGAAACAAAACCAAATTGAATTGCTTGCCATGTTAAGTCCAGTAAGTTTTGGAAGAAAGTAAATGATATTATTGTCTCGTGCTAATATCATATACATATTCCATAAAATTATTAGAAATAGAAGACCATTAACAGCTGTGATAACTGCAGTGATTCAAAAGTTCCTTTGCTTTTAAAAGCAGTATCTACCAGTACTGCCGTTTCCCCTTCTGAAAGTGCCTGGTTTAGCTCTGCATAACACTCGCACAATTTATGTTTTCTTAATTGGCTTTTCTGGTCCCTGGAATTGACCTGCCTAGAAGTTCTTTACTAAATCTGAGAAAATCAGACCAGGAAGATGGAAAATTAAGGGAACTGCTTTTGTTTTGAACTTTAACCTTCAAAGTAGAGGTTAAGAATCTTGAAGGACAATGTGGCATTCTGAGTCGTTACCAGATTGCAACCTGAGAATGATTTAAATCCTGAGTGAATAAGACGTTAATCGTGTTTGGATTTTATCTTTGATATATATTTGGTTCTCACTGCGTGTGCTATTGAAAAAAAAAAATTTAAACTAACGAGGGGATATATTGTGCACCTCATGGAGGACATAATTATTGTTCATAAATTACAGAAACAACAAAACAGAGCTGCAACTATGCTTATTTAGGATTTAATATTCTCAAACAACGTTTTGTTTTATTTTAACCCTTAGTGTTTACGACTGCTCTGTTTTCCTTCAGCTGCATGGTAATTTACGGCTGCTTTGAAAGTCAGGATTATTTGGCTAAGATAACTCCAAAGCTGGCTTCAAAGCGCTGAGTAATTTGTCTTAAAAAATAATAATAATAATAATAACTTCTTTGGTTTCAAATCAGCTTAACACCAGTCACTGGTAAGGTTTTAATTTAAGTGAGAAAAATGTCATTTGAATGCATGTTTCCCGAACTGTAAGATTCAAGTTAATTACTTTGCATTGTTGAGCTCTGTGCTGGGGGCTGGTGAACTGTTTTTTTTTCAGTAAATTCACCTGTTTTTCTGTATTTGAATTTTATGTGTCAGTATCTAGAAAAAAAAAGTATTCTTTGTTTTGATTTAGAATGAGCACATATCTCCATTTTAGTATTACACCAATTCCTCATACTGTTATAAGAATCTAAATTTGTATTTTCTGCCTAAAAATAAAAAAAAAATACTAAATACAAAAAAAAAAAAAGGGGGAGAAACATGTTCTGAGGGGTGAAGTGGTATATTAAAAGAAAAGATACTAAGTTTTAATAATTGTCTAATGTTCTTAGCAGCCCTGCCAAATACAGATGCTGCCTGGTTGAGTTACGTGGGATTGGTAGTACTCCAAGAAGAAGAAGGGGGAGGGGGGAGTACAACATTTTTTTTTGTTTGTGCTTGTAGACTTCAGGCAGCTGGAGTAGTGGAGCGAGTGAAAGACAGTCTGATAAGAAGTTACTTCAGATCTGATGCAGTACAAGAAATTGAACTGGCTCTTCAGTGCTGTTGGCTGTGCCTGTGGACAACAGCGACCCCTACTGAAACAGCATCATGTGGACTGTTGTGTGATTTTTTGAACTGGTTCAAGCTTGTTTGCAATTTATGTAGAATAGTATAAACAGTATTGTGTGTTCTTTCCTTCTGCTCTCTCTCTGGGATGTGGCAAGTGTCTGCTGTATTATATTTTAATGTAATCATGTATTGTCGAATATCAGGGTTTCACTGCTGTTGTACTTAATCCTTATCTTTGATGTTAGGCATTTTTTATCTCTCGGTTTTTTTTCCTTCCAACTCCATACATTTTGTTTTTATGCCTGGAAGCTAGTGCAGCAGTCTCTATTTCTGTTTTTGTTCTAAGCCATGCTTAAGGCTTCCCTCTTTAAGGCTGTTTTGAATAAGTGATTCCCACATTGTCTATTTGATATGGCTAATTACACTAGAGAGGTTAGACCAGACCCTCTCTGATTTACTTTGCAGGGCTTCGGATCCTGTTCCAGGAGGTTGCTGATCGTGTGGTGACTACATAGTTTGTACCCAGCTGATTATTGTCAACTTGTTTTCATAGGGACTACTGTTTATAGCAAGAAACTGTGTTTGTGCATCCTGGGACTGCTCTACTTTCTCAGGACTGCTGCATCCCGGTTTTGCTGCCTGCTTGAATGATACCGACACTTGGACTCATGTCAGTCATTTGAAGGTTTCTCCAACTGTCACCTCTGTTTTATCTACTTCCTTCGTGTATGAACTGTTATTGACCAAGATGTTTGCTGCCAAACCTGCTCCTTGGGGCACCATTTGTTTCCTCCTTGCTGTCTCCATCATGTTTGTACTACTTATTGAGTTCCTTCATCCTGATGGACAATTAGCTTTACTTCTGCGTGTTCACAATACAACCCACATCTCCAAAGAAGTTCTCAATCAAACCCCTGCTTTGAACTGAACTCTTATCATGACATTCTACTGAACTTTTTGATTCCCTTGTGTTCTCCATTGCTATTATTCTTTTGTGCTGTTTGGATTTTGTCCTTTCTAGTCAGATAAGTATGATGTTTTCTTTATTCTTTTGCCCTGCTCTGCTCATTTTATATGATTGGGACCGCTCCCTGCTCACAATGTATTGTCGCTTCCCTGCTCTGGTCACACTATGGGTCAAACCCCCCTTGTACCGCAGTCATTATGACTTTTTCTCCTTTTTGGGTGGGTTACGGGGAATTTTAATTTTGATGCTGATGTTTATTGCTTGTAATTCTTATTATGTGCTGTGCACTTCCTCTCCTGATTGCATTTGGATGTACATTGATTTAGTCTTCTGCTAAAAACCCTGTATATTGTATAAGGAGACCAGTATGAGCTCTTACCTTTGCAAGATCTTTCCCTGTCACAAATGGTTCTTATTCATAGTCCCTAAATTTGGGTATCCTGCCTTTGCCCCTCACCTCAGCGAAAAGAAAAATAAAAATTGGAGAATGTTGGGATATCTTGGCTTAGGGATAGTTTTGCTCCTTCAGCTGCTATCTGTGACTGTAATCATGGCCTGCCTGCAGTTTGCACGATGAAGAAAAGAAAATGTCCTGTGGGCTAAGAAAGTATATGCTACAATACAGCCTTGCGGCCTGCTGTAGTCTGGAGGCCTTGCTTTGAGTAGAAGTACGCGAAGTCAGGCTCAGAAGAGAAATACAGGTCTGCTCAGAGAGTTAATTAGCAGAAAACATACTTTCAGCCTTGAAGAAAAGAAGAATGTAATTTAGCACCAGGAGATGAAAAGACCATAAACAGGCCAAGGAATGCAGGAAAGATTTGCTCCACAGCACAGATAAGAAGCACAATTAAGCAAAAGACCAGAAGACCTTGAGAACACCAGCTGTAGAAAAGGTAGCCCTAAGGCATAATTGGCATTATTCATGGGAGGGGGCCTCAGAGAAGGAGTTCTAGCAAAGTTTTCTTTCTTTGCAAGTAACTCTGATTTTCTGAGGATGACATCAGAACTTCTAGAAGTTTTTGTGACGGAGAATATCTTTATAAGGGGACGGCTCCATAACTCAGTGGGCAGTCTGCTCCCCAATTCCGGTAAGGGAAGTGGACTGTCCACCACCTTTCTCAGACAGAGTCTTTTGCTCTCTGCATTGGTGATTTATTTTGCTTTTGGTATACCAATAAAGAAGCTTTGCATCTGAGCAGAAGTTTGTCTTGAGTAATTTGTTGCTAATTGGTAATTGGTGATATCTAACAGTGAAAAACAGTTGTTGTGGGATACAGGGCCCCACACAGCAACACTCCATTTGATGTTCCAACAAAAATAAAGAAACAAGAGCTAGAACCAGTTTACAGCAAACTGTAATACTGCCACAATTAGCTACTTAGCTTCAAGGCATCCTCCAGAGATCTTCACTTCATCTTAAGCCCTACAAAGACCTTCATTTCACAAATATCACTTCATCAGGGGCTATTTCCCAGCTTAGATATGAGAATTAACTTTAAACTGAGCAGAAGTGAAAGAATGATCCCATGCAAGGTCCAAGAAATATGCAGAAAACATTATTCATATGTTCCTTTGTAGCTAATGAACAAAGTAGAAGCACTCGAGATCATTGGTGAGAAAAGACATCATCACCAAGCTTAAGAAAGATAAGACCTATAAGAAAAAGATCTGCGTCATTTGGGAATCAGAAAGAAGCAAAAGAAAGAACAGTGTGGTATAGATGACCATCACAGATTGACAGAAACATATCTTTGTACAAAGAACTCTGCCTGATGGTACTGAATTGAAAAAGCCACATACACAACACTATATCTAAGTGGAACTATCAATATGGACTTTTAGACTGGTTGTACTATGTTAGTAATGAAGAAGACCATAGACGTTAAGGACTTTTCTGCTTGTCTTGTCTGTCTTTGTTATGTTTCAGGTTGACTAGATTCCTTAGTGAGAATATCCAAGGAAAGAAGGTGGAGAGGATACTTTGGACTGTGAAGATTTCCGAGTACCATTAAGATACTTTGAGGACTTTTTTAAAGAAGCTTTCATTCCAGTCTGTAACATTATATAGTCAAAATCTTCACAGAAGAGTGGAGGAGTGACCTAGTGGTTAGAGCACTGGCATGGTAACCAAAAGACCAGGGTTTGATTCCCATTAGTACTCCTTGGGCAAGTCACTTAATCCTCTATTGCCTTGGAAGAAAGGCCTGGCAATCTACTTCTGGTCACACTGCCAAGCAAACCCAGGAGCAGCTGGGTCAGCATTGACTCAAAGGCACACATTGTATTGCTCATGCCAGCCTACAGCACTATATAGTCAAAATCTTCAAAGAAATGCACAGTTCAAGAGCAGAAAAATATCAGATCCACACAAAATCACTAGTCAGGTTTCTTGAGAAAGCTGCAAGAATGTGGTGACTCCCTGATACTTCCCTTGGGCATCCTTCTCCCTGGAGCCCTTTTAGGAATGCCTAAATATTCTTCTTCCAAAGACAAAAATCTTGGCTGGTGTCCTTTGTCTCCAGATAAACCAATGTTTCCCAGGCTTTTCAGGATACCTGGTTTCCAGGCCATGTAGAACAGCTGAGTCTCATATTTGACAACTTGGCCCCTACCAGTAGCACCACAGGACTACTGCTAAGGTATCAGAGGTGTCATTTTGAACCCGAGTGCCAACAGGGAAGCAGCATTCAGGAATTATTCCTGCCCCACACTAGACTCCAAGGAAAACCCCACTAAGAGCCATGGGGATATATGGGGGGAGGGGCGTATGGATTGCTGTCAGAGGGGTGTGGGGATGAGAGGTTAGTTACCTATCCCACAACTGGCCCTTTTAAGAGTTGGTGGACCTGACTTGGGTCCCACTATCTGTGTTGCTGCAGCCAGGAACCTGCAATGGGGATGTTCTTTTTTTCAATGTTTTCATTTCTAAAATCGCTGCTCCTGCATATCCTTATATATATTTTACAAAGAGCTCCACATTTGGGAGATCATTTTGTAAAATACCGAAGGGAATTGAGCACGTCCCAACTTGGATGTTTTAATTCTGATCTCGGCGACCTTGACATCACATGTATTCTTCAGACAAGGACACTAATGTTTCTATTAGATTACTGCTGCCTGCATTCCAAATACATTTAACCTTCCCCCTACATTGGTAGTTAGTATTCTGTCAATTCTTTTTGGTTTATTTGTAAGACCCCCCCCCATCGGAAACCTGACTAAACAGTGTGCTGCTGTAGAAGGGTTGTACTAGGTGGTGTAGGCCAGAGGAATATTACCATCTGTCCACAACACCCCCACTGAAGGTTGCTGCACTGGGTCAATTCAGTGAGGAATTTCTGCCACTGCTTGTTTTGAGTTCTAGAGGAAAAGAGCTTTTTCTCCCCTTCTTCCATAAATCTGGAGACCAAATATTTTGGACTGGATCCTTGGTGTTCTTTTGAAAAGTTGTTACTAATCTACAGTTTAGGTTTGATAGGCTCTTTGGGCCTGATTTTTGAAGGCATTTACATGGTTGACAGCCCATGTTAACTGTGTAAATTTATTTAACCAGTTTTCTATACCGCCTTATCCTTCAATCAAAGTGGTTTACATTATGTAATTATTACAAGCAGGTACTGGATACATTCCCTTATCCCCAAAGGGCTCACAATCTATGTGTACCTGTGGCAACCTAGGGTTAAGTGGCTTGCCAAAGGCCACAAGGAGTGCCTATAGGACTAGAAACCCCAGTCCCTCTGGCCTGAGACTGCTGTCCCCCAGGTGGGACTTGAACCCTCCAGCCTGAAGTACCATGTCCTAACCACTAGGCCACTCCTCCTCTTATAAATGCCTTAATTGGGGATTTTCAGAGGCCCCCTACACAGCTAGTGCCTTTGAAAATCCCCGATTAAGTCTCCTACACGCCCCAATGCTATCTGGTTAGCATTGGGGCATGTTGGGGGAATTCTGGGATGGAGTGGAGGCAGGGATGATGCTAATCGGGTAGCAGCAATTTTGGATGATACCCGGTTAGTACTGTGTGTCTTAAAGACAGGCGAGGGAAACTCTCACCTATCTTTAAGGTGCCGGGGCTAACCGGGCAGCATTCAAAAATCGCTGCTGCCCGGTTAGGCTCGGCTGCTTTCCGGCTGTACAGCGAATCCTGGATTTTTACTTCTGTCGCCACGGAAGTGAAAATCCGAGGTTGAGGGGACGGCGAGCAGGGCTACGCGGCTATGGCGCAGCCCTGCCAAACTGAAAATTGAGCCCTTTATGTGTGTTTCTGTTTGGAAGGAAAATGTTCCACATTTTCCTTCCTAGGGAAAATGAATAGAGATTGTCCAAAGTCTCACTTTTCTCAAGGTTCTTGACTCTTGTGGCAAAAAGCCTAGTAATTCATTTTTTGGGAGAATAAGTTTCCTTTTTGTGACTGCAGTCCATCACCATCCCTTTATTGTTCAACCTCAGGAACTTAGCACCAAAGGAGCAGAAACATGTTAGACAGCTGAGCACTTGGGAGGAGAAGAAGAACAAACGACTCATCCAGTGCTCAAGAATGGGTGCCCATATGATACACTGAGGAAGAGAGGCATAAAGTTAAGAGCCAAGACCAAACAAAGGTACCAAAAAAAGAGAATCCTAGGTAGAAATGAGCAAAGGATCCCAGGTACCAAAAAAAGAGACTCCTAGGCAGAAATGAGCAATCTGGCCAGCTATACCAGGAAGAACCCTAAAATCTAGGAGGGAACAGAGGGAACCCCAAGGAAATGTTTCAAGGGAATCACAGATGTATTTCTGAAATGATTTCTGGTGTCCTATGGATACCACACTAAAGAAATGTGCTAGATGTGAAGTTATTTTTGATGAAGATATACCTCCATAAAGATATGTTATCTTAGAGCACTACAATTATATAATCAATTGTTATTGGCGGGGGGGGAATCAAAGAGTCTTGGGTCGTGAAGGAGAGATCCTTCCTGCTCTTCATCCCCTCCCCTCTCCATCAAAGAATCTACACTGGAGCAGAAAAAAGAGTGAGCCAGGACCCAGCCCCGGTATCAAGTATGAGCCCCCTCCAGAGTGTAGGATTGATCTGGGAGGGGGTTAATTTAATATTATGCAACCCATTCACTAAATTCTCCTGGTAATATGCTGCAGGAGGAGAGATAACGATATTTAAGCTCTGCAGTCAGCATGAATGTCAATGCCAGCCATGGCGCTTAAATAAAATACATCTATGCAGCGTCACTATCTGGATAAAATAAAAAGAAAAACAAAAAAGAAAAAAGAAAAATAAGGTGATACCTTTTTATTGGACTAACTTAATAGATTTTTTTGACTAACTTTTGAAGACTAAAACCTCCTTCTTCAGGTCAAGATAATATCTGGATAATGAGCAGCGCTAAATATATGTACAGAGTGGTCAGTGCCACTTGTTGTCTAGTGTGGCAAGATCGTCTATCCTGAGTATGGGGGAGGTGAGAAACGTAAAGAATTCACCCTAGTAAAGGGTCCCCTTTTAGGAGTGCAGGGTGAGAAAGCCACAGCCACACCTAAAAACCAGAAAAACCCCAGCTGGAACAGGTTTCATGCAGTGTCTAATAGAGTAAGAGAGAGATTACGGGCACGAGGTCCAAAACCCTTACTTCAACAAGTTCCCTGATTATTCAAATACCAGAAGGCAGGGAGATTGCCAACACCTGGGAAGGAAGGAGGTGGGGCTAGAACCCTGGAGGTATAAGCCTATGCTAGAGTATACAGACAGAAGGAAAGGAGGAGAGGGAGGAGAAGGCAGAGACCGGAGAAGAGAAGGAGGTAGAGAAGGTGCTGACTCATGCAGAAGAGCCGAGCTACCAGGAGCTGAGAGGGCTGAATTCCCTGCAACAGGTTGGCAGCAGAGCTTGGAGCCAGGAAGTGGAGAAGCTCTCAGAGCACCGGAGAGGTTGTCAGCTAAGCAGTCTGACCGGGTGGGTTAGTCAGAACCCATGCAGTTGGGAGAGCCAGTGGCAGAGTTGGGGGAAGAAGACATCCTTATGGATTGCTCTCTGTGCCAAGCTTTAGACATGGAGTCTTGAGGAAGAGCCAGCCCTGAAAGAATTATCCTCCTTGAAAAGGTAACCATAAGAAATAGGCAGTGTGGTGGCAAATTTCCATATGTTTTTAAAAGGGAAGTGTACTGAAATTTAAGGATAAGCAGGAAGCTGTGATTCATGCTTGTTATCCACCTGTGGTTTGAACTGTGAAACGGCAAGAAGCCAATTTACCTGCTAGAAGAGGTTTTCTTTGCTCTTCTGTTATGTGACAAGCCTGTTGAGAGTTTTTGATGGCAGTCTGAATGTTTGCTTCTTGTTTTGAGTTCTGTTGTACCTGAAATGCAGCCTAGAAGGAATTGAGGCTGATAGAAGCCAAACTGCCACAGAAGATTAAGCTTGTTTGGACTTTATGCTGTAATTAGCAAGAACTAAAAGAAAGGTGGCAGCCTTGCTATCAAAGGCTGTGCTTCTGAAAGTAAGAAGACTTTAAACAGCCATTTTTGGGTTCTTTTGTTTACTTTGCCAACCATCTGCTGTACCTTGAGCAAATCCTACAGAAATAATCCTGTATCTGGTACTTTGAATCTTTTTGTGCGAAATAAATTTTCTGTTATATGCCTTACCTCGGTGGCCTTAACTACAACTTTCTACGTGAAGCACAAACACCTCTTAGCAGTACTACATTTCCCAGAAGACACCACAAGGAAATAGGCTGCTAATGCTGATAGGGGAAAGTTCCTCCAATAACCACTCCCCTCTAAAACTAGAGGCGAGTGGTGAGGACGTTTGACACTAGATAACTATCTGAATAATTTTAGGATGGTCTTTTTTCTGGCCTACATTTATCCATACTTTCCATTCCATGTCACACAGACGTTTGCACAATTTGTCCCTTGGTGCGACCACTGCTTTCTCTCATTTGCTGTGATGGTGCCTGACGCATGCAATGCTTGTGATCTTCCTCAGAACGACCAAATTATTTCAAGGAAAGGGAACGATTTGCTATGACTTTGTTCCCCTCTGCTGATTCTCTCTTTCCCAATAACTTCAATTTCTGATCATTAGCAGAAAAGGTTAGCCTCTGGAATGATAAGCTTTTAGCAGCTTTGTTGGCCATAAAGATCCCTACACCTTCTGCACAATGAACCCGCATTCATCAGCCTTAGTATCATGACGGTGTTTCTCTAGCTAAGCAATACACTCGTAGAGCTGAATGCCACAGGCGTCACCACAGAACAACCACAGGTTTCATCTTATTCAAACAATGTGCTTCTTATTATAAATGCAAAATAGATAACGCTAAGCAAAAATATTATTCTTGTGCTATAAAGAACGCAGCAACCCGTCCAAAAAAGCTATACTCTGTAATTTCCCAATTTACGCCTCTGAACCCAGTATCTGAAGAAGCATCTTGGTGTGGGTCATCACCAGACTCACAGACTCACAGAATATTTCTTGAATAAAGTTCTTGTTCTCCAGAAATCATTTTAGGACCCAATCCTGATATCCTCCTTGGTTCCCACTACAACATTTATCCCTTGCCATGTTTAGGCAAATTTAATGAGGTATCTCTGAATGCTCCTAATAAGTTTGTCTTATCCTCCCATATTACCACATTCTCCTTGGACCCAATCTGTTCTGGGTGTTTCTGGAACCTAATTCCCTTTGTTTTATCTATTATTAATTCCAGCTTCTCCACAGGGGAGGTTCCAATCACTTGGAAACAAGCAGTCATTCGCCCAATTTGGAAGAATAAATCACTGTCGGCCCCAAAGAGGATCACCAGTGGTGGAATTGGGCAACAGCAAGTTTCTCCAGAGGCTTAGCATTCCAGGCAACCGCCTAGTTCTGCCAATGGTTGCGCCAGCCCTGGTGCTAAGGGGCAAGTTTGCTAAAATGTGCTAAGACGTTAGTGCATAAATTAACACACACTATTAGTACACCAGAGTGATAACCATTACCACACTAGCATGACAATTATCACATGCTACTTCATATGCTAACCACACAGCATGTCATGGGGCAGGGAGAGGGCATGGTTAGCGCATGGTATTTACCACTTGCTGTCACATGTGCAGTCAGTGTGCATGTATGTACTGACTCCAGGGCCAGTGCAAGGATTGGAGGGGCCCCTAGACAGACCTCTCCATTCGGCCGCCCCCGGGCCCCCCACCCCTATTGTCTCCGCTGCTGCCCCTTTCCAAAGCAGCACTTCCTTTAAGTCAACAGCGCTACCCTGCGGTTTCTGCCTCAGCCTCAGCCTCTGGTTTGAAGTGCGTGTCGGAGGGGGTGGAAGAGGCTGAGGGCCAAGAGCAGAAACCGCAGGGCAGCACCAGCGACTTAAAGTTACTGCTGCCTCTTGTCATTATTGTAAGCCCCAGAGAGGGGCAGCAGCAGCAGCAATAGGTGACTGTCTAGTTCACCCAATGGAAGCACCAGCACCAGTCACTTAACCCTCCATTGCCTCAAGTACAGACTTGAATACAAACACAGTTGATAATTCTCCTTGTCTGAGAGGTTAGGGAGACAATCCTCTTTCCACCTCAGCTCTCATGTTTCCACCATGCTTGGTTCAGAGATGTACCTGGGTGTCAGGTCTCAGTCCCAATGCTTGAGATCAGTCCTCTAAGAGCACATAAAGTGGTTACCTCTTCTCCTGGAACCAATTCATCTATCTTTATCTACTTATCTCTTTTTCACAGACCTTCTCTGCTTGTGCTGCTGTCCCCTTCTTCCACTTTGCAGTTCTCTGTAGGCCAAGCTAAGCTGGCTTCGGGTATCTGCAATTTGTTGATTGCACCTAATTGGTTACATACAGAGCAGCACCCAGGATGTGCTGGACCCAAATCTTGGTTCAAACAGCTCCTCCACACTCCCTCTCTCCTTACTCCTTGAACTCCCTGGGGGAAGAAAAAACTGAGTGTTGGCTTGAATGCTCTTGTATGCTTCCCTCCAAAAGGGTTAAGGAAATACCTCCTGCCCGTGTGAATGATAGGGAGACCCTTCCCCATTATATCATACTCAGGAACAAGGACTCTGGAATGTTCCTCCATTGTGTTATAAGAATGTAACCCCCTTGCCTGTGTGTAACCTTTGCAACATCTGTACCCACTGCTTGGCAGACTGTGGCCATTACTATCCAAGAGCAATGCCACTTCTCAGTCTCTACTCTGAGAATAATTTTTCTTACTGTACCTTGAGCTGGTAGCTGTGCAGGTATAGGACCCAATGCTGAACTCTGATCACTCCTAGCTCTGGTGTCACTCGTTACTGATGGACCTCTATAGGTCCTCTCCTCCTTGAAGGAGATGGTTCCTCAAGTAATCGCCTTGCTTCTTCTCTTCACCTCTGGCTGTACTGCTCTTCTCTCAAGCTAGTGGGGGTGCTAGCAGGGTTTGCATAGTCACAGAGGATTGTCGATGTAGCCTTCAGCCCAAAACACTTTCCAACCTTGCTGCTGTCTCCTGCAGCTTTGACCTTGTGGCTTCCTCCAGATGGAATGAGGGCTTGGGAATAGCCACAGCCTCCTGTCCCCCCTCAGTCAGACTCCTCTACTTCTCTATGGTACAGTGGTACAGGCAGAACACTTCTGAGTCCTTTGCTATATGGCGATAGGGAAAGGGGGTTTTAGCACAAAAACACCCTTAGTCAAGGCCTTTTCTCTCAAACACACACACACACTCATGCTCACATACCCTCTTTTCCTGGTGAACCCCTCTTTTCCTTTCCTCTCTCTTCCTGTGTCCCTTCTTCATTCCCTTGTTCCTTGTACCTTGTCTGTCATTCTTCCCTTCTTTATTTTATCTAATTCTTTCTGTGAAAGTTCCCTTTGTTTCTCTATCCTCTTCCCAGGATTTCCACCTTTAATTCCACTCATCAACTCTTGCTCCATAGTTCTACTTGTTTGGCAGCTGATGCTGCTTCTCGATATGCTGGGCATGTATGGACCACCAGCAAACGTGAAGTGTGCCATTGTTACCTCCCTCTTTTATATTTCTATTTCCCCTTCTCTCTTCTAATTCTTCCTCTTCTCTTGCCCCCTTCCCTTTCCTATCCCTTTCTTGACCCTTCTCTATTCCTGTAACCCCTTATTTACCACTTCCCCAACCTCCCCTCTGTCTGTCCCTTTCTCTCCCTGTCCCCTGCCTCCCCATCTCCTGACCTTCTTTCTCCAGCCTCTCCTCACTGTTTCATGTTCCTTTTTCTTGCCACCTGCTGTGCATATGGCCAGCTCCTCCCTTCCTATTACTGCCTGCCATGGTTTATCATCCAGGTCAACCCAAAAAAGGCTCATGTAGTCCTGGTTCTGCCCCATTGCATGCTTTGAGTTGTATTTATAATTTCCCTGAAAAATAGGACTAAATCTCCATGCATGCAATGGGGAAAACCCAAGACTGGATTAGCCATAGGTTGACCTGTGTGAGCTAATATCCTACCACCTATGGTTGACTCCTTTTCCATCTGCCACTGTTGGCAATGTGCATGGTTAGCTTTTTCATCTGTTACCGGCCACTTTGCTTTTCCAACTGCGGAGCACAGTGCGGTTGCACTGTTTGCTCCAGCCTAAATATGGCCCTACTTGTGGGGCCATCTAGGAACATCCCAAAAGCCTGCATGCCCCTACCTGGGTTCCTGTACAGTGGCAGAAGAGATTGACATAGACTGTCTATTATATATGCTAGAGGGACAAGTAGTCTAATGGCTGGGGGCAATAGCCTTGGTCCAGAGGTACCTGGATTCAAGTCCCACTGGGGGACAGCAGCCTCAGGCTGGAGGGACTGGTGTTTCAGTCCCACTGGCATTCCATGTGGCCTTGGGCAAGCCACTTAACCCTCCACTGCCTTAGGTATGACCTTGTGAGCCCTTTGGGGACAGGGAAATACATACTGTACCTGAATGTGGCTGCCTACCTGCTATAGGCAGTAAATCAAGTAAAGTAAGCTATATTAATAAACCATGAGTGATGATAATAATAATGAAGAAAGTCTCTCACACGCACACTCTCTGTCTCTGTGTATGGGTGCATGAAGCTGTTACTTCCTTCCTGATTCATAGGTCCCAGCATCTTTGTCTGGTTTGCAACAGCAGCAGCAGCCTTGAACAGTAATTGCAGTAAGCACGAGTCACGTGAGCCGGCTTCCTGTCATTTTCTGCAGAAACTTCTGCAAAATTTCTCACACTTTTCTTTTCTCAAAACTAGAAAGAGTAGGAATTTTTGCTCCTTTTATCCTCAACATTTTTCCCTTCAAAAGGAAAGAAAGAAAGAAAAGACATGTTACGGAGGAAACCATCCAATGCCTCAGACAGGGAGACCACCCAGAAAAAGAAGGTAAGTAATTAATGGGTCTACTTTATTCTATTCGCCCCCTGTTCTTGTCCGAGCGTTTTCATGTAAACAGCTAGTTTGGTTCAGTGTCTCATTAAGAGACTCCTATTCTGAGGACATTGGCAGCTTTGCCTCTATAGGGAGGTCTCTACATCTTGTGGGCCAGAATGTTAACACTTTTCCATTGACCATCCCACTCTTTATTTCATTCATTCATTGGACTGGGAAGTTAACATTTCTCCCTTTTCCCTTATCAAATTATCATCCAAAGAGCTTTTGGTCCTGCATGATGGAATTTGTTCAGACTACTTCTAAACTTCCTATCTCATTGCTTTCCACTGTTTGACTGGTGTGCTGCTTTTTTCTTAAAGTTAGCAATGTTTGGTTTTCCATCTTTTCTTTTCCAATCTGTGTTGACTTGACGGTTGTACAGATGGAGGAGATCCCCAGCATGAATGTTCCCTGGTGCCAAGTTTTACAAGTGTCACTGCAGAACCAGAGTGTTCATGCATCTTCTTCTAAACCTCACTTCAGAGAAAACAATTAAACATTGCCCTAAACTTGATGTTGTACTTCAAACTCTGACTTTGTAACAAACAACATCAGCTCTCTGCTTTTTTTAAAAAATTTGGGTGAATTAGTGTGACTTCCAGTTTATTCCAGTTAAAGAAACTTTTGTGACTAGTATTTGAAAACCAATGTTTCTTGTATTCACTTTTACAGACAATCCTCACAGTTGAGATAAACCCTGAAAGGTATCTTCTGCTCTTTGAACCTCTGCTCTTTACCCCATATCATTTTAACAGATACCTTCCCTAGTCTGAGCAAGCATCATTTCACATTCAACTTTAGTGACTTAGCAAAAGGCATCTCTAGCATGTCTCTGTGGTGCAATTGGTTAGTGTGGTCATCCATTAACCAAAAGGTTGGTGGTTCAAGCCCACCCAGGGATGAGGTGAAGCTTGAAGAATGATTATATCAGATGATCTTACAGTGGTCAAATAGATAGACAAGACAATGGTAGAAAGCTTGAGGGACACTTGGTTGCATAGGGAGAGGAATGGCCATCAGGAAAAAGAAGGTGCATTTGCATAAGTCTCTGTATCTTCAGAAGGTGATAGACAGGGTCCAGCAGGTGGGCATTAAAATGGTTGGTGATCTTTGTCATTAAGCTTAGGTCTTAATATGTATACTTTGGAGGAGAGTAGAGATATGAAAGAGACATGTAAATACTTCTCTAGTACAAATTCCAGGAGGTAGGCCTCTTTCAATTGAAAAGAAGCTCTAGAACGAGCTCTCATACATAGACTGAAAGAGAGTAGACTCGGGAGAAATCTGAGGAAATGTTTATTTACAGAAAGTGCGGTGTATGCATGAAGCAACCTTCTAATGGAGGTGGTGGAGAACTGTATCTCATTTCAAGAAAGCATGGGAGAAGTACAGAGGATCTCTGAGGGAGAGGAAAGGATTGTAGAGCTTGATAGGTCTTATGGATGGGCAGACGGGATAGGTTGCATGGTCTTTATCTCTGTTTCCCTATGAAAAACTGATAAACGGTGTCCCAGCATAGTATCCAACGATGTACTTCCATCAGCGCTAAACAGTCTCTCAGCATGACTGTAAGGAGCGCTTTTCCCTGTGAGCCAGTACTGACCCAGTATCTCAGCATGGCTCTTAGGGGACACAACTTCCTCCGAGTCAATACTTAGTCAAAATCTCAGCATGGTAGTAGCAGACACAAGAGACATTTTCTTTCAGGTCAGATTCTAAACCAAGATATTCTGTACTATCCTTTTCACAAAAGCAAGGCTGTTGATCTGTCTTTTTTTTTTAGTGCCGTCAAGTCAGTGCTGACTTAGCCAACCTTAAATATGGTGAGGTCAATATTCATAACTGTATGAGATATCGATTTAACTTTACTCAGACACTTAACTGGTTAAGTCACCATCACAGAATATGTTATTATTATTATTATATTTATTTATTTATTTGGTTTTGTATACCGCGCTATGTAAAATCAGTGCGGTTTACATATGAACAAACAAGACAGTCCCTGCTCTTACGAGCTCACAATCTCAATTAGGACAACCCTGGCGGGTACAGACATGGGTAGAACAGGGTGGAACATGGTGATAAGGGGTTACAGTTTATTTGATGGCACATGCCTACGGTCGTGTGCCGTCGGCAGTTTTCATTTGCATGATTGATCTAGGGTGGGTGATCGTACATATTATAGCATTCGTAGACCATACGTCACCATGTAGGGTGGGTGATCGTACGTATTATAGCATTTGTAGACCACACGTCACTATGTACATCTTTCTGGTTTACAAAACACATTGGTATTAAATTCAAAAACAGAACAATACATACGAAGAACACATCACTACCTAGTGATAATAATGATGAAACAGAAATGCTTTTAAGGCTTTATGAGATGAAAAAACTTCTTTGTTCAAACGTATAACATCAGGTAACTGATTCCAGAAAAAAGGCCAAGAATACGACAGGGCTCTTTTTCTGGTTAGTCTTTTTCGCTTGAGCAAGTGATGGTAATTTCAGTAGATCTTTTTTGCTGCTTTGCAGAGATCTAACGTTTAAGTACTATTTAAAGCAAGTAAAAAGCTCATTCTATATAGACAAATAAACCGCTTTAACCATCATAAATACCATTTTCCAGCAACATGCAGCCAGCGTAATGACAACAGTGCTGGAGTAATCCAGTCAAACTTCCGAATCCCAAAAATAAATCATGCAGGCAAGTTTTGAACCATTTGCAAAGAATTAAAGTACTGCACTTCGCTGACAGCCCAAGACAAATAACATTATAGCTGGTAAGTTAGTCAGATGTCTTATCAATAAACTTAGATCTGCTATTCATGAGGCCCAACTTATCAGTTTATTGTTAACCAAATAACACTGAATATTGGCTGCCTCTGGAATACTGCTGACTCCTCCTTTATTTGGTTAATTTTTACCAGAAATTGAGCTGCCAGAATAAAAGTTATGGCTCGTTTTAGAAGTCCTGGAGGAGGCGTGGCCAGGATGTTCCCAGGAACCTGGAGGCATGGGACCAGAACATCCAGGTCTAACGTTAGACCTGCTCCGAGGCCCAAAATGCTTGTTTTAGCTGAAAAACATCCAAACAGTATAGAAAAGAAAGCACTCAGCACAGTTTTGACTATAGCATCAGCAGAATCTGAACTCAGGCTACCCTCTTCCTAACCATTATGCCATCCTAGATAGCTGGGTTGCAGGATAGGGTTCTGGGGATGTCTAGGTAGTATTCCCTATCGACACATCCAGGTTTGTGAAATCGCACCTGTACCTGGATGTTCTTGCATTTTTTTCAGACGTTCTGGCTTAGACATCCTAGATTGCAGTTGGATGGATCTTCTAAAATTCCCCTCCGTCAGTTCACTGGTCCTGTTCTTTAGAAAAAAGCAATTTGGCAGGTTGATTCCTGAGGTTAACTAGCTAAGTCATTTGAATATCGGATCCCACCGTCATTAGTTTGAATACCCTAAATCCTCTAATTAGCTAACTAGATACAGAAGCATTGTTTCCCATTTTTATTTTTATAATATTAATTCAAATATTTTTATCTGTGAAATTCTTTGTAAAACAAACTATATCTATATAGGGAGAGAGAGAAAGGAAAGCGTGGGAGGGAGATTCTGCAAGCCAAACTTAACTCTTAGGTAAAAAACTGGAATCCTTGTCCTCCAGCTGAGATGCTCAGAAATGCTCCCACACACAGAACCTAAAGGGTATGTCTACTAAACCAGGCTAACAGTTAACCCAGTGAATAAAGTGGGACCTAGTTGCAGATAGCCCAGCTTATTAAACATACCCCCCAAGTGGATGAGATGGTGATGCAAGGAACGGGACTTTAGATTTGTAGTGCCTACTTTTCTTTAAAAAATAGGGGTGTAAGTGTCCAAAATTATGCATTAAATCTAGGTACGAGCATCTACACCAGTGCCTACACCTAGATTTCTAAAGAATGCTCTGAGGTTATAGTATAACATATGCATGTAAATTTGCTCTCCGCCCATGCTCTGCGCAGGCTCCGCCATGTGCATGCCCACAGTGAAAGCATGCATCATTGCTCTTATGCGCCTACATACAGAACAGTGACTGGCTAATGTAAATGCTAAGGTGGTCATTCTGATCAGCGAATAGCGGGGTTGGACGTACGGCCTGGACATCCAACTTGCGCTTAGCCCCGGAACGCGATTCTGCTCTCAGCTCTCCCTGCATGTACAGACAGTTTTTGTGGGGAGCACTGGACAGGGCCGGGAGAGGGCAGTGCTGGGGCAGAGTGGGGGAGATGCAGGGGAGGGGCCAGCTGCCAGGACGTACAGAGGCAATTGCAGGATCTTATTTACATGCCTGTCACACTGTGGTGATCACGGCCTGCAGCACCCCCTATCCCATCACAATGCTGTGAGACAGCCTCCACTGCCCAATCCCGGCTTTGGGGGACCCCACTGAGAGTCGGATGGCAGGGTGACAGGGCCACTATGCGTTTGGCCATTCGGGTGCTCCGGCTGGACGTACCGGTGCCATGGTGATGGGACACCACTGCACCAGAACACCAGCCGGAACGTTTTGCGGCCTGGGCAGGCAGGCCAGCCAGTAGGCATCCCCTGCAGCAGAATGGGGTGCCCAGCCAGACATCTGTGTCCCCGATTCTGCCATTGCGGGTACGTCCGGACTCTGTGGCAGCAGGGACATCTCTGGCACATCCAGGTTTTGGCTGGGCAATGTGGCCAGACATGCCAGGATCAGAATCGGCCTCCACATGCCCATTGATGCGCCTAGGTTCTTGAAAATAGGTCATTTATACTCGTAAATAGCGCATATCATTACGCAACCCCTTATAAAATTAGCCCCTAAATAACTACATAGTTATTTAGAGGGTAATTTTATAAGGGGTCGCGTAATGACAACCAAAGGGACACTGATGCCAGGGTGCAAATTATATTGGAATGAGAGGGAGGATCAAGTTGTTGGAAGGGTGGTGCTATATGTAAAGGATAGCATATAGTTAAAACGTCCTGCAGGAAACAAATGGAGCACTATTTAACCATGGCTGTCAATGTTTTTTTAGATGTCAGCTGCCATGGTTAAATAAAATCCAGATATTCAGTACCAGTGTCCAAATAGTGGCCAGCCATGAATATCCAGATAGGGCAGTCAACACCAGCGTTATCCACATAGCAGCAATATTCAGCACTGGATAGATAGCCAGACAGCTTAGGACAGTCTTTTTGCTGTCCTAAGTTATGTGGATAGTTATTCAGATAGCAGTGCTGAATATTCCACTATCTGGATAATTCACCACTCTGCCCCTGCTTCACCCACAGACCACCCCGTCACTATCTGGATAGTGCCAAGGTTGTCTATAAGAACCAGTCAGTGGCATTTATTCAGACAGCAGGCACTGCTGAATATCATCCCCAAAATCTTTATGACTAGAAATTCTACAGTATGATGGGAAGTAGTATAATGTTGGGGGTGTACTGCCGTCCACCTGGACCAGATAAAGAATACTAACATTTTGGGGGCTAACAAATTTGGTAACACAATAATAATGGGAGCTTTCAATTAACCCCAATACTGATAGGGACCAATATTCAAGGCACTTAGCAGCACAAAAAAAGCTACTTTAGACCTAGCCCATACTGGAACACAGGACAGAGGGTAATGGTGTTGGGGTCATTTGGCAATATGATCACAAAGGGAAGTGCAAAGCAAGGAAGCCGGATACAGTGGTATAGGAGAAGAACACAAGAACAGCATTGATTATAGAGGTGTCTATTCCAAGTGACTACTCTGTGAATTGCGTTAAGAGGGTGAAAATCATCAAGTACCAAGAAATGCAGTCGGAGACCAAGAAAATGTGGTAAAAAGATACCAAATTATTTCCCATTATGTTGGGTACAACAGGCTTAATTAAATGGAATTACCAAGCACACCTTGATAAATTAACTATACATGTAGCATCTTATGAACTCCAAAGGGAGGCTCTCTTTGGTACAATGCAAGTACTACGCCGAGCATTAGCAGTAAATTTCAGAGACTGAGATCATACTGCACATACCCTGGCTTCATTACTGTCAAGGTATGTGCAAAACTAACCCATTTGGAGAAACTGCCCCAAAAGAGAAATCCCCACAAAGAACTGACAAGCAGATTGGGATATATAGACAGATAAGATGGGTAAGACAAAGACAGGTATAAATAAAAATGGGTAACTGATATAGGTGAATAGGGTATGGCGATCTAGTCTCCATTTCAGGATGTGTAGCAAGCTAGTCCTGACACAGTGTGAGTGAATGGAAAGTCAGTCACCACAGCCATTAAAGGCTTGGAAGAAGAGTCAGATTTTCATGTGCCTCCTGAAGTGGAGGTAGACATGGAGCCCGATTTATGAAGGTGCACGTCCGGGCTATCCGGACGGCCCCAAGCAAGACAGGCTCATTAGGACACGATTCTGGACCATGGGAACAAAACGTTCCTGTGGTATACAGAATTAGGCCCAAGGATGGCCTGGAATACCCCTGCCTGCCTGTGGGGATGTCCTCCCTGCAGGCGCCCCTGGCTCATGCAGCTAAGACCCCCCCCCCCTTCCCTGCTGCCTAACCCACGGCTGGCCAGTCGGGGCCTGGATCAGGTGGCGGGGACCCCCAATCGCCACATATGTGCTGCTTGAATCGGCCCTGTACATCTTGCCGGCTTGGCCTGCCCCCCCCACTCTGCCTCAACCCCGCCCCCCGCCAGCTCTCCCCGCCCTGCAGCTCTAGCCGTGAGGGGGGAGCAGATGGGGGATTAGGGTCAGGACAGCTTGCAGGGCTGCACGTCCTGCCAGGATGTGCAGCCCCGCAATCTGTGATTCAGAATCAAACCCATAGCCCCTCTGGGAGTGAGATCCAGATTGAGGGGGTTGTTGCTAGAAAAATCTCAGTGGTTGGTGTTGCACCATGCGATTTTCTTTGGTGAGGGTATAGTTTGGGAAGCTCCCCGAAGTGACCTTAAAGACCTCAAATGTGTGTAGAGGGTTGGCTTATTCTTTAGGCATTCTGGCCCATTTCATATAGAAAAATGAGGAAATTAGAAAAAAAAAGGGAGGAGTTGCCATTGTCAAAACATTACAACTGGTTCAGAACACTCTATCCATCTAGATATGACCATGTCACTCCCCTTTTCTTCCAGTCTTCTTGACTCGCTCTACAGGCTTCATTTTAAAGTACTCATGCTTGCTCATAAAGCATTCTATACCGGCTTCCCTACTTTTCTCTCTACCTTATTGACCCCCTATTGTCTCTCTCATCTACTCTCCATTCTCAGAATACAAATCTACTAATCATTCTTCCCATTTCTCGTGCCAACACACAGCTTTCTATTTCTTGGCTCCATCCTTGTGGAATTCTTTTCCTATTCATATATGCTCTGAATCCTTTAAGAAATTTAAGACACTCTTAAAGCCATTTTTTCAGTAAAGCTTTCCAGGACTACTTGGCCTAGGGTAGAGAGTTGCACCCGACTGTTTGTTCCTATGCCCATTTCCCACTTGTTACCCTTGCTTTCCTATTTTTAAATTAGCGTTCCTTTCTGCTTTTGCAAGATTAGCTGATGTAAACGGCCCTGATGCTATCCAGTATAGGGTGGTATAGGCATTTTTAATAAACATATACATAAACAAAAATGCCATTATGCAAGCCCAGATAAACTATATTCCACGCTTAAAAAAGGTCAAAAGAAAACCATGCAATTGCCAGCATGGTTTAATGGTGACATGGAAAAGCCAGTGAAAGCTAAATGGATATCATTTAGAAAACGGAAATTAGGCTCTAATGAGCAAAATAGGTATGAGCATAAGTACTGACAAGTTAAAAATAAAAGAATAATAAGGCAGGCCAAGTGAGACTTTAAAAGGGAGCTTGGTGTAGAGGCAAGAACCAATACTAAAAACATATTTAAGTACAGTGCATTGCAAAAGTATTCATCCCCTCTGTGTTGTCCTGTTTTGTCGCATTACAACCTGGAATTAAAATGGAGTTCTGGGGGTTAGCACCATGTGATATACATGACATGCCATGCCTACGACTTTGAAGGTGCAAAATATCCTTAATGTGACACAAACAATAATTAAGACAAAAAAAAAACTGAAAGGAGTGTGCATATGTATTCACTCCCCAAAGTCAGTACGTTGTAGAACCACCTTTTGCTGCAATTACAGCTGCAAGTCTCTTGGGGTATGTCTCTATTAGCTTAGCACATCAACTGGGATTTTCACCTATTCCTTAAGGCAAAACTGCTCCAACTCCTTCAAGTTAGATGGGTTACGTTGGTGTACAGCAATCTTCAAGCCATGCCACAGATTCTCAATTGGATTGAGGTCTGGGCTTTGACTAGGCCATCGTTCCCTTCAATCGTGACCAGTTTTCCTGTCCCTGCCAATCAAAAACATCCCCACAGCATGATGCTGCCACCAACATGTTTCATTGTGAGAATGGTGTTCTCGGGGTGATGGGAAGTGTTGGGTTTGCGCAACACATGGCGTTTCCCATGATGGCTAAAAAGTTCAATTTTCATCTCATTTGACCAGAGAACCTTCTTCCATGGGTCTGGGGGGGAGGGGGGGGGTCCGCCACATGCTGTTGTGCAAATTCCAAATGTGTTTTCTTATTCCTTTCTTTAAGCAATGGCTTTTTTCTGGCCACACTTTCATAAAGCCCCGCTCTGTGGAGTGTACGGCTTAAAGTGGTCATAAGGACAGATACTCCCATCTCCACTGTGGATATCTGCAACTCCTTCCGTGTTACCCTTGGTGTCTTTGTAGCATCTCTGATTAATGCCCTCCTTGCCTGGTCTGTGAGTTTTGGTGGGCAGCCTTCTCTTGTCAGGTTTGTAGTGGTGCCATATTCTTTCTATTTTGTTATAATGGATTTAATGGTGCTCTTTTGGATGTTCAGAATTTGGAATATTTTTTATAATCCAACTCTGATCTATACTTCTCCATAACTTTGTCTCTGACCTGTTTGGAGATCTCCTTGGTCTTCATGTTGCTTGCTTAGTGGTGCTGCAGAGTCAGGGGCCTTCCAGAACAGGTATATTTATGCAGGCATCATATGACAGATCATGTGACAGTGATTGCACACAGGTGGACCCTAATCAACTAATTATGTCACTTCTGAGGTTAATTGGTTGGACAGATCTTATTTAGGGGTTTCATAGCAAAAGGGATGAATATATTTGCACTCAGAACTTTTCAGTTTTTATTTGTTTTTTATATATACAAGGTATTTTTATTGTCATTTCACTTCATCAGTTTGGACTATGTTGTTAGGTCCATTACCTACCATCCAAATGAACCTCCATTTTCATTCCAGGTAGTACATAATGCAACAAAACAGAACAGAAACCAAGGGGATGAATACTTTCGCAAGGCACTGTACCTTTGAAATAAAAAAAGCCTGTAAGGAGTTGATGAAACTGCTAGACAACCAAGGGGAAAAGGAGAGCTCAGAGAGGATAAGGAAATAGCAGAAAAACTAGAATTCTTTGCCTCAGTCTTTACTAAGAATGCTGAGGTCATATCCACATCAGAAGCCTTCTTTGATGGTGATTATTCAAAACAGCTAAATTGTATCACTGTAAATCTAGGTGTACTAAAGTAAATCAACAAACTAAAGAGTAACAAATCTCCAAGACCAGAGGACTAGAGTTTTGAAAGAGCCGTTACTTGTAATCTGTAGCTTACCATTTTATACAGCCAAAAGACTGGAAGGTAGCCAATATAACACTAATTTTTAAAAATAGATCTAGGGATGATCCATGAAATTATACACTGCTGAGTCTAATGTCAATACTGGGCAAAATGATGGAAGCTATTGTGGAAAACATGATTGCTGCTCATATAAAGAGACATAGCTTAATGGGAATGAGTCAACATGGGTTTAGCAAAGACAAGTCTTTCCCTACCAAAGTATTAGATATTAGATCCATATGTAAACAAACATGTGGATAAAGGTAATCTGGTTGACGTGGAGCTCAGTCCAAGAAGGGGCACGTCCAAGCCGTCCAGACGTCCTGGAGCAGGACGGGCTCCTTTGTACCCGATTCTGCATTGCGGGAGCTAGATGATCCCGCAGTAGCAAGATTGGGCATAGAGATGGCCTGGCGTGCCCCTTCAGCGGCTGCGGGAGATGTCCAGGCAGCAGAGCAGCCAGGCCCCCTCCAATTCCGCAGGACGGACACCCCCCCCTGACCAGGTTTCCTACTGCCCGACCCTTGCCGGGGTCCGTCAGGGCCGGGATCGGGCAGCAGGGCCTCACCTTCAACTGCGCCGTTGCTTCTGGGGGGGGCCTGCCAGGCCAGTGAGAAGGGGTGCCCTGTGCTTATTCCACCTGATTCGGCCCTGTACATCTGGATGCCTGGTCCACCCACACTCCGCCCACTCCGCCCCTATCCTGCTCTCCCTGCAGAGTGGCTCTGTGTGTGCGGGGAACGAGGAATGCAGGAATCAGGGATAGCTTGCGGGGCTGCACATCCCAGCGGGACGTACAGCCCCGCAAGTCGCTTTACTGAATCGGGCACATAGTGTATTTGATTTTCAAAAGACATTTCACACCATTTCTCATGAAAGACTCCTCAGGAAATTCAAAGGTCATGGGATAGGAGACAATGCCCTGTAGTGACTTGCAAACTGGCTTAGCTTATCTAATGTTCTTAAGAGAGAAGAGCAAGTTATAAGAATTTGCAATCACCTGCAGAGGCTTTGGAATTATCCTTCCTTAAATAGATATGTTGTTAAGAGCCAGAGTTACTAAAGGGTTTCTCCTATGCCATATCTGTGGGGAAAGGGGTTAGTACCTCTGACCCTAAGTCCATGATAATAGCATTTATAGTATAATAAAATTAGCAACAAGATCTGAGTAGAACTATGACTTAGTAGGATCTCTGACCTATTACCTTGCTTCCTGGATCAGAAATTGCATCCTCCTGAATGCATAGTTACTCAGATCAAAACGGATTTAATGGTCAATTGTTCAATGCAAGGGTCCAATACCTGTTCACTGGGAGCAGGGTTATTGGTCTTCTCACCTTATTAGCTTGGCAATTCTTGTATTAGTTAATCAGTTTATTTATTTACTGATTTAGTCACTTTTGTAATCCATTTTACCATAAGAGTTGCTCAAAATAGAGAACAATTAACACCAAATTACCAAAATCACGCAAATGATCCAATATAACATGCAAAATAAAAGGTAAATAAAATAAAATTGCACATCCAGCTCTAGCAGTTTCTCCTAGAATTTAATGACATCGCTTCAAATCCCTGGTATTAACACTACTGAGCATATTTACTAAAGGTTGATGCGTGTTAAGTAAAGTTAATGCGTGTTAAATGCTGCAATGGTCCATAGAAATGAATGGGCATTGGTAGCACTTAATGCGTGTTAACTTTACTTAACACGTGTTAACCTTTAGTAAACATGCCTCTATGTGTTTATGTTTATGTTTATTAATTTGAAAGGTCACCTTTCATTAGTAAACATCAAGGCAGTATACATAATACAATACAAAATAAAAATAAGGAGTTAAAGCAAGGAACAAAAGAGAGAAAAGACAGAAGAAGATAACAACAAACAACAGCATACGAAGACGAGAGCAAAAGACAGCATGAAGACCGAGTGACAGGCAAACTTGTGGAGGAATCCAGTCTAACTAGTGCATGCTTCTAAGCCCCAGAAGATGCCATTTTACTGACCCTCATTAAAGGCCTGCGGAAACAACTAGGTCTTCAGACGCATTTTACATTTGTAGTATGAGGATTAAGAAAATATCAATGGAAAGGGAATTTTGAGAAAGAGGGCAAGATAACTAAAGGAGCTGTGCTAAGTTATTTCCTAGTGGTAGGGGCAGAATCAGAAGGTCGTTCTGAAATGACTTCATAGGCCAAGATGGATCGTAGAGAATTAGGGTTACCAGATGTTCCTGATTTTCAGAGATTGTCCCCAATTATACCAAAGGTGGTATAAGCAGCACTTTTGGCCCTATTGGGCCTGAGGATCCCCCCCCCCCCCTGGGGCCAGGGCTGTGTGCAGGGGGGTCCCCACCGCTCGATCCAGACCGCGGCAGGCGAGCCATGGGTTGGGCAATGGGGAAATGGGGGGCTGGAGTCACAGATGTTGGGGGCGCCTGTGGGAGGACATCCCTGCAGGCGGAAGGGGCACACCAGGCCGTCCTTGGGCCCGATTCTGGCTACCACAGGAACGTTTTGTTCCCGCAGACCAGAATTGGGTCCACACAGCCCCATCTTCATCGGGGGTGTCCTGACAGCCTGGACATCCCTCTCCATGAATCAGGCTCCACGTGTCCCTGATTCCATGGACTATAACCACCTCCTGTCCCTGATTTTCGTAGGGACAGAAGGAAAGAACTGTGCTTCTCCTGCAGACTCCTCTAATGCAGTATTCTGGATCCTGTCGGAGAAGATGCAAAATTAACTTCTTCTCTGAAAAAAAAGGGAATTTTGGAAATGTATTGAATATTTATCTATATGTATGAAATTTAAGCATATATGTATGTACGTGCTCTTATAACTCGAGAAGGACTGCTAATGTCTTTTTTAAACTTTTGAAATTACTGAATGCTACCTAAGCTGGTCATTTTCCAATATATGAGGAAAAGATGCCAGAGGAGAGAGGACCCCTGCCCTGCCCAGTCAGCTCAGGTCTGTCCAAGTATCCCAGAAGTACTCTCCAAAAATTGGTTACCCAGAATTAATAGGTCAGCAAAGTTCTTAGGAAACCCTGTGTACCATTGACCAATGGGCCAAAAGTAGGAACTTGAGTTTAAACCTATAAGTTATGAGCATCCACTGCTGGCCAAAAGAAGAAAGGAAATTTGGTCGGATCTAGGCACATGATAGAAGAGCTTAACAGCTGCATCAATTGAAGTCTTTCCAGTGATACGTTCTTCAAATCGTATAAAGGGCATTACAGTAGTCCAACTGATTTAAGATTAGTAGAGCATTAAAATAACCAGGCCTTCAGGAAATACCTCAAACTCATCTTTCAATAAGCAAATTTCATATGGGATTTTGTTTCACAATCAAGAAACCTTATGCTGAATGAATATTTCTTAGGGATGGACCTCAGTAAACCTTCATTTTCTAATAACATGGGACTTAATGCTGGTTTTCTTATTAACTTTAATACATGCAAAGGCACATTTTAGAAAGATTATTTCGGTGCATCCTGAGAATCTATGTCAATTGTAGAAGAGAGGGTGTGTCCATGTAAGTGCAATCTAAAGTCAGCATATCTCCACCCCCGAAGATGGACATCCCTGCTAAAAACAGGCCTGGGGAGAGTCGGGGAGACAGCGTGCTGTACGGAGGCGGCAGGCTCCTGCTCCAGCGGCCCTGACGTCATCGGGGGCCTTCCCTTGAAAGGTGGAACAGCGTGAGAGCATTGCCGGGAGAGTCGGGGAGACAGCGTGCTGTACGGAGGCGGCAGGCTCCTGCTCCAGCGGCCCTGACGTCATCGGGGGCCTTCCCTTGAAAGGTGGAACAGCGTGAGAGCATTGCCGGGAGAGTCGGGGAGACAGCGTGCTGTACGGAGGCGGCAGGCTCCTGCTCCAGCGGCCCTGACGTCATCGGGGGCCTTCCCTTGAAAGGTGGAACAGCGTGAGAGCATTGCCGGGAGAGTCGGGGAGACAGCGTGCTGTACGGAGGCGGCAGGCTCCTGCTCCAGCGGCCCTGACGTCATCGGGGGCCTTCCCTTGAAAGGTGGAACAGCGTGAGAGCATTGCCGGGAGAGTCGGGGAGACAGCGTGCTGTACGGAGGCGGCAGGCTCCTGCTCCAGCGGCCCTGACGTCATCGGGGGCCTTCCCTTAAAACGCTCCACGTAGTAGGCGCAGCCGGAGGCGCGGGCTGGGGGCAGCGATCAAAGGGGCACGATACAAGGGGCGAATCAGGCCCCTTGGGAGCCCCTTGGAGCAACGCCGAAGCAGTAGACTGTGATCTAGGCTGCCGTAGAGACTGTGATGGGGAAAAGAAAGAAAAAGGTGGTTCCGGAGGCAAAAGTGGAACCGGTGGTAGGCCCCATGGATAAGCACCTTCAAGTAAAGGTAGGGGCGGATGTGTCTCTGGACCCAGACTTTCTCTCTCTTCACTCACCTGGGGTGTCTCTGAGTTCTCCGGAGAGATCTCCACCTTCCCCTCCAGTATATATTTCTCCACCTTCTCCAGTGACTGTGGGGGACTCTGTTAAGCAAAGTACTCCGGTGGGTTTCCGGGGGAAGTTAACACCTGTTGCCTGGGTTTCAGATCCAGGTGTCAGCAAGGAAATACCTGAAGATCAGGTTACCCTTGTTGACATCTGGAAGAGTGTCACCCGTATAGAAAGTATGTTTGCCCCCACTCTTGCACAGCTGTGTAACTTCTCTTCGGAGGTTAGTGACCAGCTGTTTGAGATGGAGAAGTGTTTGGGGAATGTATCTTCACAGGTTTCTAAGTGTGAGAATCATTGTGCTACTCTTAAGTCCACAAGTGTGTCAAATATTAAGGAGAGTTTGGTGGTACATCATAGGATGGAAATGTATGATAATTTATTTCGAGCTAAAAATATTAGGTTATTAAATTTTCCTATATGTCACTTGTTATCAGCGGAAATTCTCTTTCGGAAGTATCTTAAGGAATCTTTGGGTCTGGCTTCTGCTGACTCTATTTTAGTTTCCAAATTATATTATTTGACTGGGAGGAAGGTATCTTTTGGCGCTCCCGGTGAGATGGATACTCTCCAGGGTGGTGCTAATTTAGACCTTACCAAGTTTCTTGAAGATTCCCAGGATACTATAGTAACTCGGGCTACTTTGGTAGTCACTTTTGTATCTGAATGTGATAAATCTACTGTCTTTAAGTTGTATTTTAAAAAGTCATCTGTTCTGTTCTGTGGTGCCAGGGTTCAGATGTTTCCCGATGTCTGTAAGGCCACACAACTTAGGAGACAGGCTTTCTTAGCCTTGAAGTCTCGGGTGTTGGCCCTTTCAGCGAGCTTTTTCTTACGTTATCCTTGCAAATGTGTAATTACGTTGCAGGGATCTAAATATATTTTTGTTGATCCTTCTCAGTTGCAGGTATTCTTGGATAATAAAAAGTAAAGTAGTGCATATATACGTTTGGAGAGGTGGGGACAAATGAGTTAGAGCTGTCTTAGTAGTGGAATTTAGTTCCTAATTTTTTCCTTTTATGTTTTCCTTGAATATTCTCCCCTTTATAGTGGGCTAGGTATATGAGGACTGATGCTTTAGGTTAATATTTTTTACTGTTTTCTTATATAAGGATGGTTTCCTTGTTTGTAATGGCATTGGTATCTTGATTTCCTTTAATTTATTTTTTAATTTTTTTAAAATTTAAATTAAAAAAAAAAAAAAAAAAAAAAAAAAAAAACAGGCCTGGGCAGAAGGAAAAGCTATTCACAGGCAGCAGAAGGAGCCATTTCAGAAACATGCACATGTGCAAAATTGATAGGGGAAACCTGGCAACTTGTACCCGTAAGTGCCGGCATTTCACAATGCGCTAGTGTAAATTCTGATTCTTACACATATAGATGGGCCATTTTACAGAGGCAAACATGCAGCTGCACTTAATCAGTGACAGAGGACTTGATGTTTACCTCATTTCAATTTCGGAGGGGGAAATAAACATTGGGAGAATAAGGCAAATATCCCCCTCAATCCCTACCATATAGAGGGTATTAATTTAGATGTGATCAGGGACAACACACAAAATTGGGCCCTTCTAAAATGTCTGTTTACATGTGGATGTAATTTGCATATTTATATTCTGATACATCCACATGCAAATCATGAATAGGGCTTTTAAAATAATCCCCATAATGAATTTGCCTTACCTGATAATTGTTGTTCTTTGAGTCCTACCAAACCAGTCCAAACCATTGGAATATATCCCTCCATCCAACAGGTGGAGACAGAGACAAGCTGCTTTGCCTCTGGCCTGACTCCCTAGCCTGATGCAGCTAGGGAGTCAGCAGTATTCTTGTGCCATAGCTAGAAATTGTTGCCACCTATCTCACACAATGCCTTCACATTGGGCATTGCACTTCATTGGACTATAACCTCTAGGCCTAGGAAAAGTATAAATTGTGTCCTGCTGTTATTATTATACCATAATAATCTTATCTGCACCATTTTAGCTCCCTACAATCTAGCACTTTCTGGGCACCCTGGCCTGCTGGGATAATAACCCAGGTCAGTCTGCCAGGACTCAAAGAAGAATTATCAGGTAAGACATAATTGTACTTTCCACTTTGTCTTTTCCAGATTAATCCAGATTAGTGAAATGTACCAAAGCTTCCCTCAAGCCGAGCAGGAGAAGGCCATAGCTACCTTTTATACTACTGTGCCAGAAGCAGTCTTTTCCAATGCCTCTGAGCCCAGGCCACCATTTTGATTCCCTACCAGCATGTTTTGGTATGATGCCTTTTCAAATATGTAACTGCCATTATTTCTGTTTGAAGATTGATAATGCAGGCCCAAGCACTAACTATCCTAGTAGTTCTAGAAATGAGAGCCTCAGATACCATTTCTCCCATTCAAAGTACCTGGACCAGCAAGTAACCCCTGCCTAACTTGCTGAAGGGAGAGATATTATCTCCCTATCTGCCTAATAGTCAACTATAAATGGATCATCCACTGTAGCAGCCCCTATTCCTTCACAGCCAGGAACAAGACCACCTACTTGAAATGGCACAGATCCCATGCTAAGAAAAGTAAAGGTGGCCTAACAGTGGCCTCTTCTTTAAGTATGTTTACACAGTGACTTACCGAACCAGGCCTGATGGTCCAAAATGGCCCTAGCTTAATCTGTAGCCATGGGCAAGGAACCTTGTGGAGAGGTTTGTACACCAGATTTCCTTCCAAGATCACAGGAGACTCTCATTAGCTGTTTACTTCAAGATCCACACTGCCTTGGCAGAGAAGGATGAGCTGGTGTTATAACAAGTTTCAGTGCGACCACCTGATCTCACCCAGCAGATCTTTACCGGGAAACATCTATTGGACCAGCCAGAAAAGTAGGTGTGCATGGCCTCAGGGCCTTAGGAATGTCTTCAGATTACCCGCTTCATTTGTGAGAGAGAATACATGGGTTCAGAAGAACTTAAGAACAAACTCCCAAGTGCTGCAAGAGCAGATGACCTCATTTCCAGTGTATGCTGAAGATGAACATCCAGTATAATGCCAGAAATGCCCTAGGCCCCAGAGGAGTAGAAAGCACCACTGAGGTGGCTACAGAATAGCTAGCTCCTCTATAAAGCAGAAACCTTGGGAGGGGAGTGTCAGAGATGGTAAATAAGTATTATACCTCCTGGCCAATCAGAGCAAATAAAGGTTTTTACCCTTCTTTCTTTTGCCTGTATGTATTTATTTTCCCAATAACTTTATCAATCCCAGACAAGAAGTTCTAAGGCCCCAGAAGATCCTGCCTTGCCTCAAGGGATCCCACACTGGGGGTCCCAATATCAGCTGAGATGATCCAAAGAGAACCCCCTATGGCCATACACCCCTGGCTCTGCAGAACAGGTATGACAATCAGCCTGCCCTGCCAGAGACTTCTTTAGCCTTGCTGCACTAGTCCAGATATCTGCCCACCTGCTGGGGACACAGAATAAATATTAAGTCCCTGGTTTCATCAAAAGATATACAGATGCCAAGCTGTTTGCCTCTGTCTCCATCTGCTGGAGAGAGGGATATATTCCACTGGTCTGGCAACGATAGAGGAAAGGGTTCCATTACCAGCCATCCACTCTAGCTGACCTGATTTTGACCATTTATTTATACCAATTTATACGTTGCTAATCTGTATCTTCTCCACACCATTTGTGTGTAGGCAAATTGTCAGTTGAACCTAGGCAGCCAGTTTGTAGCTGAACACCAAATCTAGGCAGCCAAAAACCAGGCTGTTTAGATTTGGATATACTGTTGCAGTGACCAGGTTTTAACAATTACATTAAGAACCCACTGGTACTCCTTGTGGCCTTGGGTAAGCCACTTAACTCTCCATTGTCTCAGGTACAAACTTAGATTGTGAGCCCTTTGGGGACAGGGAATGCATACTGTACCTGAATGTAACTCGCCTTGATCTTCTCCTGGAAAAGTGTGAGCTAATTACTACTACTAATAAACCTAGCACTGCAAATCAGTACTATGCACCTAACCTTTGACCCCCCAGCCTAACCCTGCCCTCTCAACCACCCATTTTTTGATCAGCTAAATAAAACTGCTCAGACCTGCTGAACTTCAAAGGAGTCAGCCCTGCCTCTCTTCCCTTACTTTTCTTCCTGCTTCTCCACCCCGATCCCTCTCATTTCCCCATCTGTGATCCTGCCTCCCTCCATCTCCCCTCCCCATTCTCATTCTCCCTTCCCTCTCCTCTCCACATCCCTGTGATTTTCCTGCACAGTGCCTGAAATTCCACATATAAAAAGTCCCAAAAGAACAAAATAAATTATTCAGACACAAAGCAAAGATGGAAAACAACTTAGAGCCCAATATTCCAAAGGATTAACAGACCTGCTAACCATGAATGCTGCAGAATATCCCTGGGCGTCATCGCTGCGTGCCCCGATAATAACCGGTTAGCATCGGGACGTTCTAGCGGCAGCGTCTCAATATCGCCGCTGCCTGGTTGAGGCCTAATTTTTGCTGCGTAAGCTAACCGGGCAGCAGCGATATTCAGCTGCTGCCTGGCTGGCTTCCTGGCAATCCAAGCAACCCAGATATCCAATGGCAGGGCCCGGATATGACTCTGGCGCTAAATAACTGGGTTTAAGTTTCAGCAGCGACAGCTAGCCACTGAAACTGCGTTAGTCACTGCCGCTGAATATCCCCTCCTTTATTTTTATTATGTGAAATAAATTTATGTGTTTCAATATGCTGAAAACTTCAAATGTATGCCAATGCGCTGCATAATTGGCACAGAATTTCAGAAACATCGCTGCAAAATTTGCCGTCTACTGCCGCAGATGCTACGTCTGAGCAGCTGAAGAATGGAAATTGGTGTCCTTGCACTGCTATAGTAATAACATTTATCTGCACCTTTTTCTCTTAGAGCCACTGATAAAACACATGTAGGTAAAAGATCTGGAGAAATTTGCGTAAGTCTCATCAAGATATGCAACTTACAGATCTAGGCTCAGGGTTTCAAGGGACTGATATCTAAATGCAGCTTGTAGCTGGGCAGATCACTGACTGCTGCCCACTTCCTCTCCCAAGGCTTTAGAAAGCGTGGTCTGCTCAGCTGATCATGCACTTTTGTTTCTGCCTTATGGTGGGGTATCATATAAAAAATCCCAACCCTGACTTATCTGCATGCTCATTGTATATAACACTGTATAAAGCTCATGCTGTAAATAGCACACGCCAATCAATCTACCCATACACATTCACTGTACAGTATAATCACACACGAAAACACAAATGCCAATTCAATTGATTGTTTGTTGTGTACACCACCTTGATTGAAGGATAAGGCGGGATAGAAATACCCTTTAGATAAATAAATAAAAATAAAAACCCTAGCATAGCAGGGAGAACTTGAAAAAGAAACTGTAAATTTTTAAGAGTGTCTATTAAACTAAAAGAATTCAGTTGTCATACCCTAGTGTCTGTGGCCTCTAGCAGTCCACGTCAGTCAGCTATTTGGTAGCTCTAATATGAAATATTTTTTCCTAAGTTATTTTCAACAGGTTAATACAAAACACTATCAATATAGACTGTAAGAAAACCTTTTACGATTTTCAGTTCTTGTGCACCAAAGCTGTTAGTAACTAGATTCCTAGGATTTTCTTTACTTTGGAATAGGAAACAGAACACACTAACACACTGCACCAGGAGCATAAAAGTCATTGGAAGTAATGATCAGGAGTCACTAACAGACCTGAAACTATGGATGAAGACTTTCTTTTTATTCCCTTGTGTGCGTGTGGGGGAAGGAAGGAGGGGGCGGTGGAAGCAGAATGAAGAAATAAGCACCTGCATAGTAAATGATGGCAGATAAAGACCAGTATGGTCCATCTAGTCTACCCAGCAATATGGCAGGAGTAGGTGCACTCCTTCCCATGTCTTTAGGGAGTAGGTGCACCCCTTCCCATGTCTTTGTTTAGGGGTGCACCCACCAGGAGCAGGTGCACCCCTCTCCATGTCTTCACCCCTCCCCATATCTTTGTTTAGGAGTGAACCCACCACTCCTCTCCCCATCGCTCCATGTAGGACACGTAATCAAACTCTGGAATTCGTTATTGGAGGATGTAGTAAAAGTTGTTAGTGTAGCTAGGTTTAAAAAAAGGTTAGTCAAGTTCCTGGAGAAAGTCCATAAATCATTAAATTCCATTGTGGAATGTGTGTACCTTCTTGGGAACCGACAGGTACTTGTGACCTGGACTGGCCACTGTTCGAATCAAGACACTGACCTTGACGGATCTTGGTCGACCCAGTATGGCATTTCTAATGTCCTAATGAAATATGATAGAGGTCTATGAAATAATGGAGTGGAACGGATAAACGTAGATCAGTTGTTTACTCCTTCAAAAAACAAAGTCTAGGGGACACACAATGAAGCTACAATGTAGCACACTTAAGACAAATCAGAGAAAATATTTTCTCACTCAATGTGTAATCCAACTCTGGAATTTGTTACCAGTGGATGTAGTGAAAGCTGTTACAACTGTTCTAGCTTACCCTAAGTGGGACGTGCCCAGAGGAGGAGGTAGTTGGGTCCCTCCAGTTTTGGAGGGAAATTGTCTTTTCTACAAGCCAGCAACGAGCAGCCTTAGATCCTGTTAGTGCAGGGCCTTGAGAACAATCCAGGCCTCAGGGCAAATGAAAAGGAGAGCACTCCCAGGACAGGAGGTTTTCTTTCACTAATTCCTCTATCTCCAGAAGCAGATTGAACTCTGAACAGAGAATAGAGTGTTAGATCTCATGAGGGAAGACACTGGCTAGCACTGCAGAGGAAAAGCGGTAAGGAATTTATGGATCCCCCTGAATAATTCCCAGGGCTGAGGAAGAACTCTCACACTGAGGAGAAATTGTGGTGTTTGCCTAGACCCCAGGATCCAGAGATAGACTGGAGGCTTTTCCCAGGAACAAATCTCGCTGCCAAATACAGTGAGAAGCCCAGTAGTACAGGACTAAAGCCAAGCTGGTAAGGTGAAGCACATGTAAAGCCAACCCAGCAGTGGACTGGAAATGATGGTGTCCTTCTGAGAGCTAGGAAAGGTAGGAGTTTCTGTGGGAATGAAACCATGAGTGGAAATTGAGGAGAAATGTATATTTAACTGTCCTTGAAAAAAGCTGTAAATACTTTAAAGTGTCTTCCTGGAAGGTACTGTACCAAGTGAAGTTGCCCAGATGTTGATCAGTAAAACTGGAGCTTCAGTATACCTCATTCTGTGTTGTGGAGTTATTTACGGGAGCCATTTTCAGGACCCAGTTGCCTGCTAGAGAAATAGGACCTGTGTAGGGATCTTTGAAGAGGTGTGGTTTGGAAAAGTGTACTTTGACAAGCAAGTAGTAGTGTAGGACCTTGGAGAAGAGTCTCTCTCCTCCCTCCACTGATGCTCTTGTGATCCAACAAGATACAAAACTTGTTCAGTAGCTCCATAAATCTGCCTATACAACCAGGAATTCACCAGGTACCAGTTGCAATTAGTCCAGTGTCTGTCTGCCTGAAACATGGTGGGAAGCTCAGGTTTTGAAGGTGGTCAAAGCAAATCACAGGAAAAGGAAACGAGTATAAATCATAACAGTGGCTCCCGGGATAACTGTTTCCTATGGCCATGAGTCTGCCTTGAGCAGCAGGAGGATACAGATATGGCATGGAGCATATCCATCCTCCTCCCGCCAGTAAGGATATTCGTCCAGATGTTGCTGCCGACAAAAGGCTCCCGTATGAACATCTGAGCTGTATGGAGAGCTTTAGACAGGGGCGGGGGGAGGGCGGAACGACGGCAGGCCATCTCCCTGGACGTACAGGGCCTATTCTGTGTTGGTGGATAGATGGGGGAATTATTCCATCTCGGAGGTGGAATAAGTCCCCCTAGACATGGCGTTTCAGTGGAAGCCGACAGAGAAAAAGGTACTTAGGGGCACAGAAGTTTCCTGCAGCTGGACCCTGGCCATGGGAGGCTGGAGGGGTCCAACTGTGGGGAAAGAAAGTTTTTGGCGGCGGCTGTTGACCACGGCTCCTTAATGGCACCATAGCTCCATTAAGGAGCCTGACTGAGTTAGCCAGGTAAATAACTGGACGTCCAGCGTGTCTGAATAGGGGTATGTTCCAGATGTCCAGCCACTGTGCTGCGATTCTGCTCCCGCAGGGATGTCTAGCCCCCAGAATCGGCTGCGTTTCTGGCTGTCCAGATGTCTGTACATCCAGATGGCCCGGAGACATACAAAGCGGAATGTGCCTCCATGTGTTTTGTTCCATGTAAACCGCTTTGGTTCCCAGATAAAGCAGTATAAAAAAATACAGAAAAATAAATAAATAAGTGAATGGCAGAAATGGGCCCGAGACTGCAGATGTAAAGCCGATGGCTAGCAGAGATGGGCAAAAAGGCTGTAATATAAATGCCAGATGCTAGACTTGCTGAAAGGATATTGATCTTGCTAGATTTTGCAGTCGTTGTGTTATACCTCTCACTGACCCTTCAGTATCTTCTTCACTAGCTCTTGCTCTCTCCCCATTCTTTCTCATTGGACATCTCCTTGGGGAACTGTCTTGGACCCGCTCCTCTTGTTTTATTATATAGTGTCCCAGAAAAACGTTAGCCACTCATTCATCTTTAAATACTAGCTCTGTACTAGTAGCACACATCACTGTACAAACCTTTTCTAGGATAGCCCATCACCACTTAAAATTCAACAGGGTCAGTATTCAAACCCAGTGGTGAGTGAGCTTTTCTATAAGCCAGCCATGGCATTTAAAAAAATATGTCTATTCAACGCCACTATCTGGATAGGTGGTGGTGTTGTATATATGTGGAGAGCCCTTGCAGCTTACAGCAGTACATACATATAGCTATACAAGTAACATGGATAGCTCTAGGAATACCATCGCTATGTGTAGTTAGGTGAAATGCCTTGTTTCCATCCTGGCTCTATCCAGAGAGTGCCAAAGCATTTAGAAAGAACTTTCCATATATGTTTAGCAATGGCCAATAAATGTTTAAGTCCCTTTGAATATTGACCTGAACATATCTAAATTCACTTGCCTTGTCTACCACCTCAAGTCCTTCTCCTTCATTGTCTCTCTATTGCTTTTCTTGCATTTTCACATGAAATTCTAATCCCTTGCTGTTATTTAATGCCATGCACTCCAATGTCCCACCTTATGTCAGCTTTCATCTTTTCCTCAATCTTTTCCCTGCCTCTATATGCCTCATAGTCCTCGATGTGCTTTGTCTTCTTATCACTCTTCTTGACTTCTCTCTCGGCATATGACACCTCTCTGAAACTTCCCTCTGCTCACCAAACCCCATGTTGCTCTATCTTTAAATCCTACCCAGGGCCATCTGGAGTGGAGGAGTAGCCTAGTGTTTCAAGCACTGGCTTAATAACCAACAGACCAGGGTTCAATTCCCACTAGCACTCCTTGTGGCCTTGGGCAAGCTATTTAACCCTCCATTGCTTCAGAAGAAAGGCCTGGCAATATAATTCCAGTCACACTGCCATGAAAACCCAGGGGCTGCTGGGTCACCAGGAGTCAGCACTGACTCAATGGCACATTGCATGCATGATGACCATCTAGGAGGTCATGGTTCTCTTTATTTCTCCAGGGCACCTTGATTTGCTTCCCTATCACCATCTACTATTACTATCACACTTCAATTTGCCCACATGCCCTTTTGGATCGGGATCTCTTACCCCCTTTCTGTATGACTTCTTTCTAATCTGATCTCTCATGTGCATTGCTGTGTTTGCTGATGGTACTCTAGAAATGATCATATGTGCTGGAGGAGCAGTAGCTATGTGAAATGAGCAGAAACCTTGGTGTGTGACTATAGAGGCAACTGATAGATCTGGACAGGAGATTTCTAGTGCATGTGCTAGGAGCATGAGTGATTGATAGGATAAAAGGGAAGTTCATCAGAGAGAAGTAGAGAGATGCAGGGAAGAATAGAAGGAGAACCAGGGAAGGTATTGCTTCCCCTTTGCTCTGTGCCAACGCTTTCTCTGAAGAAAATCATCTGCAAATAAGCATTCATCTACCAGCTGAAGTAGTGTTTACAACGTCCCTCTCTAGGACTTCCGTCTTTCATTTGCTCCACTATGATTCCAGGGTTATAGAGATCTGACAGACAGTAATAACTCGCCATCACTCTAGGCCTTGGAAAAGGTTGGTCATCAAATTCAACAGACAACTCTATTTCTCAGAGAAGATAACGAAAATAGTTAATGTAGCATGAACTAGAGCTAGCAAATGTAAGTAACCCTTATCAGTGCTTACTGTTGATGTCCAATAAGGAACTCTGATTTCAGGTTGGCTAGCCCTGCGTTAATATACATCTTTGTATTAATGGTGCACCGGATTGGATGATTGAATGATGATGTGAAGTGAAGTAATTTTCACAAGTGTGTCCTATAGAGCCTGTCGCCAAAAGAGGAAAATTGGGATGTATTTACTTCTGAAAGAGTTACAAAAAGGACTTAAACTCAGATTGAAACTGTAATTCAATAGATGAGAAGTGTTTTGGTTTGTTTCTTGAATTCTAGGCCTGGGCATTTGCTAACACTGCTTTTGCAGTATCCTGATGTCACTGTTTTCTTTCTTTGCTTCAGCTTTCACTTCAGCGGTCCAGCAGCTTCAAGGACTTTGGAAAATCAAAGCCCAGCTCCCCAGTGGTGAATGACAAGGAGTTCAACCTGGAGACTAATGTGAGTCTTCTCATCTCTCATCCTAAATGGAATCCAGCTTTCACTTTAGACAATGGCAGAGTTCTCAGTATCAGAGGCTGATCCGAGTCACAGACTGATATGAGCAGTACAGAAGATAGAGTGAATAGACAGCAAACCGACATATCGATATTTGCAGTTTATCGACACCCTATGACTAGGAAAGTGGTATACAAATGTATTAAATCAATGCCTTTGGTCAGATATCCCCATGGTTAGTGTGCAATGAAGCAGTGCAGGGTCGCAGCGTCTATGTTGCCGGCGCTACCAGCTTTAAGTGAAAGCTAATCAGGCACAGTCAGGTCTGTCAGACGACATTCTGTTTTCTGATGATCACAAAGCCATTGGCCTGTCAACTTTAACCTCCACCGCTCCCTCCCAGTCCAGCATCAACGCTCTCCTTTCCTTTCCTCACCCCCAGGACAACACCAATCATAGCAAATTACCCCCACCAGACCTGCAGGCAGCCATACCAAGACACAGGAAGCACAGGACCTGGAGCCCACATCTCTGCCAAAGACTCAGCTGTGTCCTGCCCCCACAGAAAGGGGTCTGCATAGGGGACGGGATGTAGGTGTGCCTGTTGACCAGATACGGGCTCAAGGTCCCATACTTCTTGTGTCTTACTTCGGCTGCCTGCAGATCCAGGGTAATTTGCTGCAATCGATCTCAGGGGAGGGAGAGGGGGAGGGGGAACAAAGGCTGATGCCAGAGTAATGGGAGGAGATGCTGGTTTGAGAGGGGCAGATGATTCAACGACAGACATGCCAGGTACGAGGGGAAAGGGTATTGTCAGAAAGGGAAGATGCTAGACCCAGAGGTAGGGAAGGTAGATGCCAGACTGGGGAGACATGCTGGATTTGGGAGGGAGGGGGGGAGTTGAAAGTGGGAAGGAAGATTGAAGAACAAACATGCTGGACCACCAGGAGATAGGAGGTGTTGGACCTGGGAAGGAGCTAGGAAAACAGAGGAGAAGCTGGACATGAGGGCTATAGAGACAGAGAGGAGATGCTGGACATTGGAGGGCAGGCACTAAAGATGAAAACAGAGGAGATTTTCGATATGGAGAAACTAGGGAGACAGAAGAGATCTTAGAAATGAGGGGACTAGGGAGACAGAGTGGATGCTGGACATGGCGGGATAGAGAGACACTGGATGGGGAGGGGAAAGAGGGAAAAAACTGTACATCGGGGGAGTAGAGAGAGGGGAGAATTATTGAAAGACTGGGTAATAAGAGGCTTTGGAAGGAGAAAGAGCTAAGCGGAGGAGTGGCCTAGTGGTTGGGGCAAGGTACTTCAGGCCAGAAGGTTGTGGGTTCAAATCCCACTAGAAGACAGCAACATTGGGCTGGAAGGACTGGAGTTTCTAGTCCCACAGGTGCTCCTTGTGGTCTTGGGCAAGCCACTTAACCCTCCATAGCCCATGTTCCCTGTAAATAGTTATCTCCAAGTTATAATGCCCTGTTCAATGTAATTTCAGTTTGTTCAATGTAAACCACACTGATGCAGAATAGCACAGTATATAAGAGAATATAAATAAATAAGGAATTGGAGGACTGGGGTAAGGAAAAGAGATGGAAAGCTGAGACAGATGCAGTAGAAAGGGAAATTGAGGACTGAATGGCAAGAAGGAGAGCTGATATATGAACAGAGAAATTGAAAAATCAATGGAAGAAAACTGAAAGGAAAAGATCAATATTAGAGAATGATGTAGGGAAGGAAGTGAAACAGAAGGAAAGATAAGAAAATAGCAAATTTATTTATTTACAGTCTCTTATATACCGCACTATTCAGCATCAGCGCGGTTTACATGGAACAAAAATGCTCAGTACAATTAACACGTATGAGTTTACAGATAACAGGGCAAATAACTTGGATAACAGGGGTAAACTATTTACAAATCTTGCTACATAGAGTCATATGGACTGGAGATCCTGGAAACAGAATTAATTAAAAAAATTAAGTAGAAACCAGAGCCTGGAACCAACATGATTAGAAAAATAAATAGCCAGACAACAAAGGTAGAAAAAATGATATTTTTTTCCCGTTTAATGACTGGAATATGTCAGTTCATTGTGGTCAGGACTGATGTTAGACATGGCTGGGATTCAGCCCAGGATAAATATTTGGGAGGGGCCCTTAAGCCCAACAGCAAGTTGGGCCTTCTTCAGGCAGGCTTGGGGTCCTCTCTGAATAAGGACACAGGGCAGTTGCTCTGACTGCTCCTCGCCCTGCCTAATGCCCACCCTGACATCTGTTGTCTTTCTATATTAAGCAGTACGGGGAAAATGCGTCACTTTCTATTTCTCTGGTGCTGAGATCGCATGTAGCATCTGGCTTCTTGGGGTTTCAGTTTAATTTTTCTCGACATATTTATTTTTTTCACTTTGTGGTACTTATGTATTCAGTGAGGGTCTGTGTAAAAGGCCAAGTATTGTGTTAGCATGAATTTTCTGTGTAATGGTCTGGTTGGGGAGAGAGAATGTGAGATAGGAACTCGGGGGCACAGAGAATGTGAGATGAGCATTGGGAGGGAGAGTGAGGGATGGGGACTGGCTTAGAAGGGAGACAAAGTGTGCAATAGGGACACTGTGGAGGGAGAGATAGCGTGAAATGGGGACTGGTTTGGAACTGGGATCGGCAGAGAGAGTGTGAGATGGCACTGGAAAGGAGAGCGAGGGATAAGGACTGGCTTGGAAGGATGAGAGAGCGTGTGATGGCACTGGAAGGGAGAGCGATGGATAGGGACTAGCTTGGAAGGATGAGAGAGCGTGTGATGGCACTGGAAGGGAGAGCGAGGGATTAGGACTGGCTTGGAAAGAAGAGAGAGTGTGAGATGGGAACTGGGGGACAGAGAGAGCGTGTGATGGCACTGGAAGGGAGAGTGACGGATAGGGACTGGCTTGGAAGGAAGAGAGAGTGTGAGATGGGGACTGGCTGGGAACTGGGGGACAGAGAGAGCATGTGATAGCACTGGAAGGGGGAGTGACGGATAGGGACTGGCTTGGAAGGAAGAGAGAGTGTGAGATGGGGACTGGCTGGGAACTGGGGGACAGAGAGAGCGTGTGATAGCACTGGAAGGGGGAGTGACGGATAGGGACTGGCTTGGAAGGAAGAGAGAGATTGTGAGATGGGGACTGGCTGGGAACTGGGGGACAGAGAGAGCGTGTGATGGCACTGGAAGGGAGAGTGACGGATAGGGACTGGCTTGGAAGGAAGAGAGAGTGTGAGATGGGGACTGGCTGGGAACTGGGGGACAGAGAGAGCGTGTGATAGCACTGGAAGGGGGAGTGACGGATAGGGACTGGCTTGGAAGGAAGAGAGAGATTGTGAGATGGGGACTGGCTGGGAACTGGGGGACAGAGAGAGCGTGTGATGGCACTGGAAGGGAGAGTGACGGATAGGGACTGGCTTGGAAGGAAGAGAGAGTGTGAGATGGGGACTGGCTGGGAACTGGGGGACAGAGAGAGCGTGTGATAGCACTGGAAGGGGGAGTGACGGATAGGGACTGGTTTGGAAGGAAGAGAGTGTGAGATGGGGACTGGCTGGGAACTGGGGGACAGAGAGAGCGTGTGATAGCACTGGAAGGGGGAGTGACGGATAGGGACTGGCTTGGAAGGAAGAGAGAGTGTGAGATGGGGACTGGCTGGGAACTGGGGGACAGAGAGAGCGTGTGATAGCACTGGAAGGGGGAGTGACGGATAGGGACTGGCTTGGAAGGAAGAGAGAGATTGTGAGATGGGGACTGGCTGGGAACTGGGGGACAGAGAGAGCGTGTGATGGCACTGGAAGGGGGAGTGACGGATAGGGACTGGCTTGGAAGGAAGAGAGAGTGTGAGATGGGGACTGGCTGGGAACTGGGGGACAGAGAGAGCGTGTGATAGCACTGGAAGGGGGAGTGATGGATAGGGACTGGCTTGGAAGGAAGAGAGAGTGTGAGATGGGGACTGGCTGGGAACTGGGGGACAGAGAGAGCGTGTGATGGCACTGGAAGGGGGAGTGACGGATAGGGACTGACTTGGAAAGAAGAGAGAGTGTGAGATGGGGACTGGCTGGGAAATGGGGGACAGAGAATGCATGTGATGGCACTGGAAGGGGGGGTGACGGATAGGGACTGACTTGGAAGGAAGAGAAAGTGTGAGATGGGGATTGGCTAGGAACTGATGGAGGGGGGCAGAAAGCGTGTGAGACAGCACTGGCAAGGACAGCGAGGGATAGAAACTGGCTTGGAAGGGAGACAGAGGGTATAATGGGGACTGGCTGAGGAGGGAGAGTAAGTGAGTGATGGGATCGATTTACTAGTCATGCCCTTTTTAATACTTTGTAAAGAGTGTAATTTGTATGAGTTAATTATTTTTATACTGGGGATGGTATTATTGTTCCGTATTGATTTCCTACTTATGGAAGGTTTTGATTGATTTAATGCTATGGCGCACCTTGGTCTAATATAAGTAAAATGTTCACTGAAGAAGCTGATATATAATTTATATTTTATTTATATGGTATATTACTACCCGCCTCTCCTTTTGCTGGTTGGTGGCCTGTCAGGGTTTGTGGGAAAGTTGGCACATTTTCTGGTGTATCATCAACTTAAGAGGTCACACTACGCTCCTGAAACAGGGTCACTCATAGTAACATACATAGTAACATAGTATATGAAAATAGATAAAGACCGGTATGGTCCATCTAGTCTGCCTGGTAATGTGGCAAGATAATCATGGAGGCAATACAGCAAAATAAAGTGCATATATTGATAGCCATGAGTAGAATAGGTATAGGACTATACAGTCGCTTTAAGCAACACTGACAACCATTTGTTTTGTGGTGTTTCTAATCCAAAACAATAGGAAAAAATAATGAATGTTTTTTATTTGGGTTTGGTTTTGTATTTAAGCTTGTACTAAAAAGCAAAGAGGAAAAGAACAAATTGGAGAAAGAAATCAACAATGAAACAAAATAATGAAATATAATGAAAGAGATGGGGGTATTTGTACCACTTTTCAGATATGCATAGAAGCCATATGCAAAGCTGTAGGGTGTTCATTAAGACACTTATAAGGGCAGTATATAGAAATGTAAAGGCCAATATTCAATAGGACTAAATCTGCTGAAGGATAACCGTCCGACTTCTTTGATTATCTTTAACCAGATTTTCAGTGAGATATCCAGTTATCCTGGCAACGCTAAATATTGTAGATATCCAAATAACCTTATCCCAATGTCTTCAACCTCCTGTACCTATGGACAAGACCACCACATAGAGTTGTCTAGATATCAGCTGACTATTGCCACTATCCGGTTAACTTTAAGTTCCATGCCCGCAATATTTGTTTCCCCTCCCACACTTAGCTGGATAGGTTTTAGCCAGATATCAGGTTGTCCAGCCAAAATTTATCCGTTCCATAGAAGGGAGGGAGGGAGAAGAACTGAAAGTCAATGATTTGTCATAATAACTTCTGAATATCAACACTGCTGTGTAAACACTGTATACTGTCAGAGAGTGAGACCTTCTACTTAATTAGTACTCTTTTTAGACAAAAGGCAATGCATGCCTTTGAGTCACTGCTGACTTCTGTTAACCCAGCAGCTCCTGGATTGTCTTGCAGTGTGACTAGAGGTAGATTACCAAGCCTTTCTTCTAAGGCAATGAAGAGTTATGTAACTTGCCCAAGGACACGAGAAATGCTAGTGGGAATCAAGCCCTAATCTCGTGCTTCCCAAGACAGTGCTCTAACCATTAGGCTATTCCCCCACTCCACTCTTTGTAGACACTAAATGAAAAAGTATTCAGCAGTTTGCACAGAAAGTTTATCTGGACGGAGTCGATTCTATTTCCAAAGCTTTTTTTTTTTTTCATAAATTCCCAATAATAGCTTAGCTTCATGTACTATAAGATTTTTGGATTATTATGTTGATCCAATAAAGAGTAACGGATCCTACAGTGAATCTTGTATATAACAGGAGTTTGTGACAGTAGGGCCCTGAATATTGTTCCTTTTAAATACAGAACTCAGTTTGTCTGATTTGTACAAAAAAGATCATTTCGACATCAAGGTCTCTCAGGAAAGGACCGTCTCCTGTTCAGAATGAGCTTCTTTCATCAACATGGGTGTGGTCCATAGTATCTCATTACCACACCTCCACCACCCCAGTTACCAGCATCCCTGAATCAGTCATCTTGAGGCTTAACCAACAGGAAACTTGAATACACTGCCAAACAGCTGAGTGTCAAAACCAGCTGTAATCCCAAATGCTGAAGGGAGTCCTGAGGGTGGTGGAAGATGAGCCTCTTTGGAAGTACAGCAAGCCTACAATCCGTAAAAACTCTAGTTTGGGATTGGTTCATCCTTTCACAATTACACACATCTTATAAATTTTCTGTTTGAATTGTCTCAATCTGAATTGTGTACTAATACTTCATCTTAGCAAACTTCCTTGAACTGAAATATGATACAGATGGTGTGTACATTTGAAAGTTGACATGGTGGGACAATTGCTATCCTGTGAGTTGTGCTGAGGGCAGCAAGCTATGGCATTTTTCCAGAGGACAGTCCAAGGGCATTGAGAAATATTGCATCATTTGTATTTTACTTGTCTTTCATAATAATGTTCTGTTTCAGAAATGTTTATGTTTGTGGGAAATGAAATCATGTAATACTCCTAAGTGGAGTGAAGAAGTAACGTAGCACCCACGAGATCAGCCTTCGATTCCCACTGGCACTGCTTCTGACCTTGGGCAAGTGACTTTACCCTCCATTGCCTCGGAAGAAAAGGCCTGGCAATCTACTTCCAGTCATACCTTACCAAGAAATCTCAGGGGCTGCTGGGTTACCAAGAGTGAGCATTGACTTGAAGGCACTTAAAAAAATGTTCCTGAGCAGGTTACACAGGAAGTATCCTATTTTAGTGGGAAATCAGCCAGGGTTTTACTCTTTGGTCATTTAGGTGGCCCTTTGATCAAGGATGGATTCTATGCTCAGAAGTTTTCCAAGTCATCAAAATCATCCTCATGAAACCATGCTCAGTCCCATTTTTAAATAATCCACATGCAACACTGTACAGTAGATCAAGTTTGTCAATCAGGTTCATCTACGGGAGATCCCAGACAGTCTACACTGAGGCACAGCCTCAAACATATACATCTTCCACACCTTGATATTTGAGGAGCTAATTTCCATTAGGATAATTGTTCTCAATCTCAACTGCATCAAATCCCCCCTCCCCCTCCCCCTCCCATAATGTCACTTTTTCCTTTCTCCTTGCATTATCAAATAATTTTTTTGGACCAGCATTTTCTTTCTGATATTGTGAAGGCATATTTTAGAAATGATGTCCAGGTGCAATTGGGGACATCCATATGAAAACATGCTCGAAAAGGATGGCCATGTCCAAGTTTGGGCATGATTTCAAAAAAGTGGGTGTCCCCAATTTGGACGTCATCGGGAACATCTACATAGATGTCCCTGCAGCAGTATTCCAGACAGGGAACAGCAGAGTGAGAACTGCAACACAGATGTCTCAAATTCCTTTTAAAGATCATTGCAAATGTGGACAGTACTGGGAATACCAGAGTACGTCTCCTCTACACCCTCCTGGGCAGTATACCAGCAAAGCAAGCACTTTCCGATATTTAGTTGTGCCCTGGAGTAGGTATAGATGTGGGTCTAGATGTTCCAGACGTTTCTGAAATCACGCACGCACATTTAAGTTCAACAGACCATCTTGGACATGCCACAACCACACCCACTCAAGGCCGTATTTAGATGTGCATGTACTGGGAATGTCTCAAGATCCATCTATTAAAATGACTCCAGGAACATCTCCATGATTTGGATGTCTGCATGCACATTTTCAGACATCAAAATTATGAATAAAACTTTTAAAATGGCCACCTTAGTCTTCCAGCTCAATTACAATTGTGCTCCATGAGTCTTCATCCATAACTACCTGATATATGTACTCTATTGTTATAATCCTGTCACTTAGCCCAATCATTTCAGTGATGGTCCTTGGCCGGAGACCACAAATCTTGGCATTCTTTGGAGTCACATATGCATGTACTTCAGTGTAACCTCTGAATGATGGCTGAAACTTCGTCCCTCAATTTACCCTCTCCCCTCCTTAGGGACTTTGAATGCCACTTCTGTAGCATCCCAAGCAGTGGTGTGGCCAGTACTAATTTTTTGGTGGGCCTGAGGTTAACACGGATTGACACTAGGCTGTGCAGATGTTGAAACTACCTTCAGTTCTCCTTTCACTAGCCTATGCTGCTGTCACTAACTGGGTGGGCCTGACTCCAAACGTGGTGGAGCCATAGTCCCACCCAGGCCTACCTGTGACTATATCCCTAATCCCAAGCAAAACTGAGCCTGGGAGTCAAATAGGGGCCTTCTGAATAGCAGTGTACAGCACTTCTGTTTAAGCACTGAGCCAGCCTGGTTGAAATGATTAAATTATTTAACTTACTGAATGGAATACAAGATGCATAAATTTAAAAGATCTTTATTAAATATTTAAAACAAGATTGGAAAGAGATGATACAATAACAGCAGCTATGGCTGTCACTCTATCGACAATTAGTTGCCTGACCGAAGAACGTACACAGTTTAGGACAACTATCCACAGTGCTGCCATGAGTCAACTTCAACTTGATAGTACTTAACAACAACAACATGCCTTGCAATACGCAAAGTTCCCAAAGGTGTTTTTCAGATTGCGTACTTATTTCCAAACTGTGTTTGTGTGTATCCAGGTCCTATTTCAACTTACAACCATGACTTTTAAAGTTTCAAACTTCAACCATGTAGAATTCTCAAGCTTACAAGTCTAGCTCTCAAAGTTAAGAGCCTAAGTGGAAAGTTAGGCATGCAAGTTGCTGTGCATGAAGAGTTGGAAATTACCCAGATGGACTAAAGGTCAGGAATGTAAGGCATTCTTCAGTAAGCATATTGTAAAGAATTGCTAAAAATTGAATGCTCACAGTTTTAATTTGCACCTTGGACCTGCTTAGATGCACACAACTTGCTGAAGCGTGGCTGGCCTCTTGAAAGTCATTTCCAGTGTTCATTTGGGCTCTGTATTTGGATATTATAGCACAAGTGTGGGGAGCCCTTTCTCACATAGAAATGTTAATGTAAAAGTCAGCAACCCTTCTCTCAGGTTCCTCTGTCTTTGGCTAATAATAGAACAAGTGATGCCTTTCCTCTCTTACTCCTTCTGTGGTGGGGCAAGTGGCTCCTTTCTTTTCTTTTTTTTCTCTCATTTGGTGACGATAGGGCAGGTGGCTCGTCTCTTATGTGGTGGCAATCAGACCATAAGAACAAAAGAGCATAAGATGTGTCATTTTGATAGGGCTGGCCCAACCATTAGGCAAAGTAGGCAGTTGCCTAGGACAGCAGCTTGGGGAGGGGGGGGCAGCCAAAAACAAGGAATTCAAAGTTAAACAATAGATTTTGATGGCCAGGGGAGGCTAGGGCAGCAACACCTTGAACCAACTCTGGGACTGGCCCTACATACTGGGTCAGACCAATGATCCATCAAGCCCAATATCCAATTTCCAACAGTGGCCAACCTAGGTCACAGAGACAGGTGGTCCCTCTCTCTTTGAGAGATACTGTAGGTAGCCATAGAGGAAGCTGATTGCTCTCCTCTCTCTTTTAACAGGTGAGAATTAGAGACTGTCAGGGCCAATGATAGACATGCAGGGCGCAAGACAGAAATTGATAAAGGGGCTCCAAAGCCCATCTGCAGGCTATACCTCCTTCAGCTTGAGGCAGGCTTGGGGGCATCCTGTTTGCCACTACCCTAATGCCAGCCCTGTGATCAGCCCCAGGACCTCTGTCCTTGGGTGACAGTCTGCCTTCTCCCACCAGTGGGAAAGCATGGATTGGAGATGCATCCCCCTGCTCAGACCCTCTTCCCTGGGGTGGAGAGTGGAGAGGAAACAATCCCTGCTCAAGCCTTCTGTTCACCAGTAGTAAGCAGAAAGACAGGGGGAAACAGCTCCATTCAGCCACAAACCTCTCTCCAGGTAAAGTGGGAAGAAATGCCCCCATTCCATTGAAAGACTGCTTTCTAGCCACAGTGGGCAGAAATGGGCCCATTCAAGTATAAGGCTTCTTCCCAGCAGGGTATTTTTCATAGTGTTGGTATTACCCCCTCCTTCCAATGTGAACGTGCCCCATCAGAAACTCCAGGTTAAGAACTACTGCAAATGAGAAGGGAGCCAAGATGGCAGATTGAAGCTGTGAGTGTCCATACTCTCTCTCTTCTTTAAGTTATATCTAAAATGAAAGAATCTTCTTATATAAGCATGACAAAGTCTCTCTCCTGAAATGGGATTCTGCTGGGGTTCAAGTGAGCCAAATGAGGAATAGCAATCCTCAGGCTTGTTCCTCTACTCAGCAGCCAGCTCCCAGCCCTGAATGCTTGTTGGCTTTCAAGATACAATGGCATTTATCCCCTGCCATTTCGTTTGTGGAAATCACTTCAGTTGGAGACTCCAGCTTTCTTGGAGACCGTATTGGACAAACAACTTTCCAAAACGTCTGGGCTGTCGGGTTCAAATGAAGATATGGTGACATCTTTAGAAGAAACAAAGAGATCCTCTGATCGACAATCGCATAGCTCTCCCTATGTTTCAGTGCAACAGCAATGAAGCCACGTCATGAGATTTGGCAAGTGGTCGAAGATATGAAGGAGATGGATCAGTAAGGGGCTAGACTTATGACTTCTTCTGGTAAAGTAGATAAGCTTTTCTTAGATAATTCAATGCCTTTTCATAAACAGATATTATCAAATGACGATCATGCTGTGGATTGTGACACTAAAGACCTGGCATCTTTAGGTCAATTGACAAAATCTGCACAAAATAGTGTTTTTGATATGCAAGAATTTTCTACTAAAGATATGAAACAAATCTGTGTTCCATTGGGCACAACTGGATTAGATCCAGGCTTGGAACAACAACGTTTGTCTGTCAAATTAAGCTGTTGATATCTCAGATTGATCGAACATTCTTAGGAGACACTATTAAGAATTTATCTGAATTTGTCTTTTGAAACCCTAGTACATAGTCAAGTGCTTTCTTTGAAAGATCAGCTGTTAGCATTAGGAACTAGTTTGTTAGGGCAAAATCCTTGTAGATGTAAAATTAAGTATCAGTCAACTCAATATGTTTTTCTGATCCTAATCAAATTAACATGTTTTTGCAAACACTTTGGGAAGATGAAGTTTTGGATATAGAGTTAGATTCTTAAATTTTGAAACTTAAACTTTTCATTTTCAGGCTGGTTGGGCATTCCAGCTTTTATTATGATTTTGTAATAAACACTTAGATCTTGTCCCCCTTCCCTCCGCTGTATCTCAGTAGGCTGTAACTGTTCTGGGCAGGAGTATATTAGAACTGAAATAAGTGATCTATGTTAAAAGGGAAGATATCATGATTTCATTTTGAGCATGTTCCTGAAATGCTTATTCTTTCTTCTTATTAGGATTTCGCCTGCCTGTAATAGTTGCTTAAGGATTGTCAATTAATTCTTTGGGAAATAAAGAACTATACAAATGAAAGCAGGCTCCTGGGACAAAGACTTCCCTTCTCCAAGGTCACACTCCTTCCTCTTTCCTACCCTTCTGTTGTTTATGCTCTGTTCTTATATTCCATGGACCAGCATGATGTAACTGAAGCACGGTGATGATGGTCAGAAAGGCAGCCTGCTCATTTTACAGCATAGCTCCATAGTGGAGTGGTTCTCATAGCTATCTTACATGCAGAAAGTCTTAGGTTCAAGTTCTCTACTTTGGCAAAGGCGGTATAGAAGAATAAATAAATAGATATGGTATGGCTGAAATTTTACAAATTTTAAGACTGTCTCAGAAGAAAGGGAGGATCTTTGTGATTAACTACATCTATCTGCTGACTCTTTGAGGAATCCTGTACAAAGGAGGACTTCACTATCCATGACTCTGGAAAAGCACCTAAGAACACATGAAAAGGAAGTTGCCAATTGAACACACGGCAGGTTGTGATACTTTCCGTTGAACCAGCATAAAAATTATCCATAGATCTTAGCTTGAATTTTTTGGGACCACATAAGATTCCTTCAGACGTGATCTTAAAAGCTCATACCCCAGAGATCTGTGCTGGACCTGCTGCTTTTTAACATATTCATAAATGACCTGGAAATGGGAATAGCAAGTGAGGTGATCAAATTTGCAGATGACACAAAATTATTTGAAAATGTTAAAACTCAAGAGGATTGTGAAAAATTGCAAGAGGACCTTGATAAATTGAAAGACTGGATATCCAAATGGCAGATGAAATTTAATGTAGACATGTGCAAAGTTATGCACCTAGGAAAGAACAACCCAAACTACAGATACACAATGCAAGGTTCCATATTAGGAACCACCACCCAGAAAAAAGATTTATGTGTCATTGTGGATAATATGTTGAAACGCTCCATCCAGTGTGCAGCAGCGGCTAAGAAAGCAAATAGGAAAGAAATGGAGAATAAAACCAAGGATATTATAATGCCTCTGTATCATTCCATGATGTGACCGCACCTTGAATATTGGGTGCAATTCTGGTCACCATATCTTAAAAAGGATATATTGGAATTAGAAAAGGTACAGTCACCAAAATGTTAAAATGTATGGAAGGATACCCCTATGAGGAGAGGTTTAAAAGGTTTGGGCTTTTCAACTTGGAAAAGAGACAGCTGAGGGGAGATACGATAGCGGTCTACCTAGTATAAATGAATGAATGGAAGGGAACGAGTAAACGTAAACTGATTGTTTATGCCATCAAAAAATAGAAAGGCTAGGGGACACACAATGAATCTACAGTGTAACCCATTTAAGATTAATGAGAAAAAATATTTCACTCAATGCGTAATCAAAATCTGGACTTCATTACCAGAGGATGTAGTAAAAGCTGTTAGTGTAGCTGGGTTTAAAAAAGGTTTGGACAAGTTCCTGGAGGAAAGGTCCATACACCATTATTAAAGAGGACCCGACAAATCCACTGCTTGCCCCAGGACAAGCATTATGGAATCTATGTGCCTTTTTGGGAACCTGCCAAGCAATGTTCCCTCTAATTTTCTGTAGGCTGTGTGCGCGTATAAAATATCAGCTGTGCGGCTTTTGAAGGAAGGTTAAATTTTTGTGCACCACATAACGACACTTGGAGTTATATACTTTAAAATTTGACTACACATCAGAATACAGTATGTACACCACATTGATTTTAATCAAATTAAATGAAAATAGACGATTACTAAATGAAGCGGAAAATTTCTAGTAATTACAATCACAACTTTTAAATTTTAAGACATCTGTGGTGTTTTCTATCAGAATCAGAACTGTAATTTTTGTGCGCTCTGTTGTAAAGTATGTGCGCTCGCTCGGCGAGGTGTGTGCGCGCGCACATGCGCACAGCTTAGAGGGAACAGTGCTGCCAAGTACTTGTGACCTGGATTGGCCACCGTTGGAAACAGGATACTGGGCTTAATGGACCTTGGTCTAACCCAGTATGGCACATTTTATGTTCTTATGTTAACATACAGTAACATAGTATATGACGGCAGATAAAGACCAGTATGGTCCATCTAGAGAAGGTGCACCTGCTGCTCCATGCAGGACACCCTCCCCATGTCTTTATTTAGGGGTGAACCCACCGCTCCATGTAGGTTACCCCTATTTGCTGAGATATAACTTATAAGAGATAGGTGAAAAGTCAAAAGGGAATTGAGGATGGAGGGTTGAAATTTGAGTGGATGAATGAGTAAAGAAAGAAATGGAGAAAAGAACAAAAAATGAAAGATCAGTATGTCCAAGACGGATGTAGACAGAAAATTCAAAAAAAAAAAAATAGAAGAAAGGACAAATGGACAGCAGACAATGAGTAGCAGAAGACATGAAGAACCAGAAGAGAGAGACTGAGGCAATTGTGACTGAAAAATAAAATGTCCAAACAACAAAAGGTAGAAAAAAAAAAGAGTATTTTATTTTGAATTTATTAACTGAAATATGTCAGCTCTGGTAAATGTGCATCGCTGATGTCTTTGCGCTTTGTTCAGTACAAGAGGAAATTAATTTCATAGTTTTATTTTTGTGGTGCATTCAAAGTTTGACTTTTTGGGTTCCCAGTTCAATTTTTGTCTTCATATTTCTAAATTGTGATCCCTTGTTCTGTATTTGGTGACAGTGTGTCTGTTTTGTGTATATGACAGAACTGTGCTATTCTGTTTGTGTAGTTTCTGCGTAACAGACCTATTTGTTCTCGTTCCCAGTAGGAGATGTATTGGTTTAATATTTGATAAGTAAGGTTTGGTGCTGTGTGAGTCCTGGTAGTGCTGTTATAATATGGCAGGTTTGCTATGGGTTCTAATGAGCAGGGTTTTGTAGTAATGCATCTGGCAGTTGGCACTGGAGGATAGTAATTCAGAAATATAGTAGCCTCTTTATCCTCACTACAAACAAATAGTTTTCAGACACTCATTAAGAAGCATATTTACTAAAGGTTAACATGCATTCACAAGTTTGAATGTGTGCTAAGTGCAGCAACACCCATTTATTTCCATGGGCACAGTGGCACTTAACACACATTAATGTTTAGTAAACATGCCCCTAGTCATTGTTAGAACAAAAAAAGGCTTGCAAAGGACTCCTTTGAAAGCCACTTAAAATTTTAGATGAGCAGCATATACATTTTAAAATAAAATAAATTAGATTTCTACAAATGAGCCTACTGGATAGGCAAATATTTATGCAAATGAGTTTCCACAATGAGTCTCCGCACATAGCCCCGCAACACCCTTGGGTCGACCCTGCCAAACAGCAGCTGGTGCAGCCCTTGTCTTCGAATAGATGTACATTGTAAGGATGCTCTATTGTTTTTTTGACACAAGCAATGTCTTTTCTTAGTCATCTAACTGCAGTTCCTCTCTGAGTCACATCAAGCCGAGTGGTCTGCACTGCCAGTAAAAAACAGGGCAGACCACAGAGCTCACCTGAAGGCAACAGCAATTGAGGCAGTTTGCTCCTTGGAATGAATCAAAGATAAAACCGGAAAGATAATAAAAATAATCTATCTTTTCAGCAGAGGAGTCATTGGCATGTTAGTGAGTTCAAACTATAGAGCCAGTCAGTATAGGCAGTGGAGGGGAGGGTGGGAGTGATCTGGTCCTAGTGGAAAAGGTCACAGCTGTCTCATCCTCACAAGTTATTGTGAGACTAGGCTATTCAAAGAAAGAGGAAGAGAGGGGGACTTCTAATAATAACTCGCTGAGCTCACTGGTGGCTATAGGTTAAGAAAAGTACAAAGAAATCTTGTTGGCCTCGGCTGCTAATAGAACCCCTTGCTTACAGAAAGCACAACAGAGTATAAAGAGAACAGGCAGTCTTACGCGGGTTTCTAATCTCAGTTCCTGAGATGGAAGATCATGCTTCTGCGCTTTCACAGTAGTGAGCTTACACTGCAGCCCATTTTGCATGGGTCTCTGAATCCTAGCAGAAAGACTCCATGGCCACATCAGAACATCTCAGCTCTTTTCCGGTTGGTGATTGTAGAGAGAAAGATTAAACCAACCTGCATCCATTTAACATGACGTGCACACCCTAAAGCAGTCCTGGATGTTAACCAGCTCCAAAACCATTTTGAAATATTTTCCCCTCAAGTGAAAAGTGCTAAAGCCCCATCAACTATATATGTCCTTGGTGAAACACATTTGTTTTATATTGCACCCTTACCTCCTTCATAATCTGGGGTTTGCAATGTGCCACATTGAGACCAGGCAGTAGGTATTTCTCCTGCTTAGTTAGTCGGATGCAGCTGTCGGATAAATTTCACCCCTTTTCCTCTTCCACACCTTTCCCTCATGCTTTATCTGATCTTGTCCCATCTTTTCCGATGATCCTCCTCCTTATCTTTTTCTTCACCCCAGAGTTCCTGCATAGGAGCACCGACCCAGGCTGTCAAATCTTTGGTGATACACAGCTCAGTCCTTAGTTCCCTGCTCACCAGCTCTGCCTAGTTTACTTACAAAGACTCTGAAAGCACCAGCTCAGGCTAAGGGGTCTTGTGATAGTATTACCAGATGGTTCCAGGCCATCCAGGACAGGCTGAGCCATTCTGCTTTAGCCCCAATGCATGCATGAACTTGTAGTTCTGATTGTCCCATTGATTTCTCTAATGACCTGGAGTCCTCTAAAAGCTCTCCCAGGCTGGGAGGTCTTATGTCAGTCCCTCCCCTTTTTCAAACTGGTCTAATGGCGGTCTGTCTCTTTCAGACTGGGGAGTCTAATTGCACCTTTTCTATTGTTCAGACTAGGGGGCTAATTGCAGTCGCAAACTGGGGAGTTTAACAGAACTGCCAAGTTACCCATTTCCAGGAGGGAAACATCTTGGCCAGTCCTGGTTTTTGACTTGCATTCTATAGCAGTGTGATATTTGCAGTCCCCAATTTTACCCCTTGAAATCGTTGCTGCTGGTCCCATAATGCATCAGGTTAGGTTTATCAGAAATTCAGGATTGGCCTAAAATCTTCCACCTGGAATTAGGTAACTCAATAGCTACGATCTAAAGCCAGTCTCTCTGTCACTCTCTCTCAGGTTGGGGGAATGTAATGGCAGTCTGCCTCTCTCTCAGACCAGGGCTCTAATGGCAGTCTCTCTCTCCAGCTGTTCACCTGCCGTTCTGCTCTATATTTATGTGTGCATGTAGGACAGAAGGCAGCTAGCAACCTACTTTTTAAAGGAAGCACTGAGACAGATTGGTATACTGGCTCTAGAAGTACATCTCCCATCTAAACTTATTATATCTCAGGTAGCAGAAATGGGGGTGGCATTTCCGAGGATAGTGTCTACTAGGGATGTGCGAGCAAAATCAGTTTTTGATTCATAAACGTTTTTGTTTCGTTTGGTATGTTTTGGGGGTTTTACACAGTTTCCCATGGTTCATCAATAGTGCATGCTGTAACTCAGTAGCATGCACTATTCAAATGAATGCCCATCTCTAGAGTCTAGTGTTAATACAGGGCAGGACTGGGCTCAAGGCCAGTGTCTCTTTCAAGCAATGTCACATGAAGAGTGCTGAGTCGAGGTTTAGAAATACCTACTGGAATCCAGTTCCATTCTGCTCCTGCAACGTTTAAGCCCTGGTTTGCTAAATTTTGTGACTCCTAATATAAAGGTTTATAAATTAACCAATTATCAGAGGGAAAATTGTGGTAGATCAGCTGGTCAACATATTCAAAGGGAAGGATGATCTGGGCCGCACTGATTTCTATAGTCAGAATCCGAAATAATCACAGACAAAATCCAAATCAATGGTGCCAAACTGGTGTGACTTTATTAACAGGAAAGCTTTGTTTACGGGCTAGTCCATAGGCATATTTGAGTGGAAGCTGCTCTCACAAAGCCGTAGCAGACATTAGAACTAAGCATTTCAAAGTTCCAAAATGAGAGATCATTGAAATTACTCTGTAACTCAGTACTGTCGCTTAGGATTTTGAAGGTGTGCTCACTATTCCTGTCCTTCTTTGAGAACTCCTGGACCCCTTCCTCTGTTCCTACCTGGGGGTTTTCCCCCTCTTAGGAGAATCAATGCTGAAAACCAAGGATGTGTGTTAAGAAGATTCCCTTTTACTCATTGGTCCTTTCACCAATAGGGTCCTTTCCAGGAGGTGCTCTCCGCCACACCAGAAGCTAAGCATGCCTTCGGCTGTCATTGCTTCTGGAAGGTGCTCTCTCTCTCTCTCTCTCTCTCTCAGTTCTTATCTGCACATGTTGCTTTATGCACTGCAAACCAATCCCAGTCTGATGCACACTCCCTCTCGAAAGCATGTTCACAAAGAGATGCTGGGCCACTATCACTAGGAACTAAAATAAAGAGTCCGTGATCTCTGAAATACACAATGTAGCAGTATTGTTATGTTCTCTTGAGGGTGAAGGCAGTACGCTTTAGCACTGTGGACCCATGGCAAAGTATTTCAGCCTCGCTCTTTTCACAGACTTGCTTAAGTGGCGCCTATCTAGACAGTACATTACAATGAAATTTTCATCAACTTCTGGGTTTTCATCTCCATTCTGGTGCATCCAGGTCCAGATAAGACAGGGCTCTGCGCCTAAAAGCATTCTAGGCATTGCCACACAAAATTAGTAGCTTGAACCCCACAGGTAGACGTCTTCTTTCTGTAACTCTGCAGATGTGGTTTTGCTCATAAACATTAGTGTTCAGCAGTGCTGCTATATCAAACTTCTTGTGAAAGTGGAATTGAAAAAACTGCATTAATCTACAAACCCAGACCTGTTACATCCCGTTGTACTGTTTATTTGAGCAGGTACTATACTGTCCGTTGGAAGCAAAAGATGCTTGATGGATGACACCAAAAGACAGAAACTAATGGCAGAGAGAGACATCAATTCTGCTAGTCTTCCCTATATGATGTAATACCACAGCCCTCATTTGATCTCTGTGTTTAACCTCACTTCCCTACCAAACTTGAAGAGCAATTTTATAAAGTCATGTTGGGTCAATGCATGGGCTGCCACATGTCTGTCATGCCTATTTTGTGAAGTCAGGTACACAAGTACTTAACTTTATTAAACAGAGATGCAAGTGGTGGGTGGGATATGTGTGACAAATCTAAGAATGATCAGTTATACCAACTCTAGAGCTGCTGTAAATGCCTGCCCCTAGATTTTTAAGAAATGTACGTGATTTATAGCATTTTATAACTTACACATCTAGAGGGTCATTTTAAAAGGCTTGGTCATGATTTAGGACATCTGAAGACATGCAAGTGGACAGCAAAATCATGGAGACATTTCCGAAGCTATTCCACAAATGATGTTTACAGATGTCGCCAGTGCAGGGACGTCCAAGTAGGCAAGGGGGTGTTGTCTACAGGCACATCCATGTTAGGACCTGCTGCAGCATGAATAGACATCAGAAAGCGTAGTTTACTCACCTGTAACAGGTGTTCTCCAGGGACAGCAGGAACCAGCCCTCACATATGGATGACGTCGGCACTGATGGAGCCCATGCGGTAATCTCTCCACAGCCCTCAAAAAAAGCCTTTGGGAAATGCACCATGTTTGCGTGGTCCCCCTTCCTGCCTAAGGGTGCCATCTTGCCTCAGTATGATATCACAGCACAAGGCAGCAAAAATGATAAGAAGCAACTCCATGGGGAGGAGGGAGGGAGGGAGGGTTGTGAGGACTGATTCCTGCTGTCCCTGGAGAACACCTTTTACAGGTGAGTAACTAAGCTTTCTCTGGGAACAGTCAGTCCTCACATATGGGACTCCCTAGCTATAGGCTACCGGAAAAATCTCTAAAAAGCCACGGGTGACCAGAAAAAAGATGAGCTGTGAGCAGCAGCAACTGAGTTGGAAGACAACAGACCCACAAGCGACCCAACTGTCCAGTGAGGAACCAGGGCACAGGTAGCCCGAACTCAGCAAGGGCTGGAGGTCAGGAGTTGCCTACACCCCAATTGATGGAGTACTGCATGGCCAAAGGCACTGTCCTGGCGGGACTCCCTCTCCAGGCAGTAGTGAGCTGCGAAGGTATGGATCGAAGACCAGGTGGCGGCCCAGTAGATTTCTGACAAGGAAATGGAGTGCATATTTGCCACAGAGGGCATCATGGCCCGGACACTATGTGTCATGACACAGCATTCCAGCAAAATACCAGCCTGCTCATAGATAAAGGTGATGCAGTCCACTACCCAAGTGGACAGGGTATGCTTAGAGACCACTGTCCCCAGCCAACTTGGGTCAAAGAAGACAAAGAGCAGAGAAGCTCGGCAGTGGTCCTGGGTATGCTGCAGGTAGGATAGTGCCTACTTACAGTCCAGAGTGTGGAGAATGGCCTCCACCCTGCTGGTATGGGACCGCAGAAAGAAGGTGGGAAACACCACCTGCTGGTTAAGGTGGAACAGAAATGCCACCTTGGGCAGGAACTTGGGGTGCGTGCAAAGCACAACCCTGTTTTTATAGAACCTGGTGTATGGTGGATCTGCCACCAATTCTTGAAGCTCGCTGACCCGGCGGGCAGAAATAAGTGCCATGAGGAATGCCACCTTCCAAGTGAGACACAAGGTGGCAGGAGTCAAGAGGCTCAAACAGTGGCATAGTGAGCTTTGAGAGCACAGCGTTTAAGTCTCACTCCGCCACCAGAGGGCAGATGGGAGGCCTCAATAGGAGGAGGTCCCTCAGGAAGCAAGCCACTAGTGGTTAAGCAGAGAGGGGCTTGCCCTTAGTTAGATGATAGTGCATTGCCAGTCCACTAAGGTGCACCCTAATGGAGTTGGACTTCAAATCTGCCTGAGACAAGTGAAGCAGGTACTGTAGCACCAGCTGAATGAAGCAGAAGGGGTTGATCTGCCTCTCTATGCACCAGACGGAGAATCTCTGCCACTTGAAGGCATACGCCCAGCATGTGGAGGTCTTGCAGGAGGCCAGAAGCACCTCCTCCACCTAAAGTGGAAATATTGAAGGGGCCTGCTCAGCAGCCAGGCCATGAGTGTCAGAGACCCCAGGTTGGGGTGCAGGAGAGAGCCCTCTTCCTGCGTGAGTAGGCCTGAATCTCACCTCAGGGGAACCAGGGGTGCCATGGACAGGTGGAGGAGCAGGGAAAACCATGGCTGTCTGGCCCACCATGGAGCTACCAGGACAACTGTGGCCCTGTCACTCTGGACTTTGAAAAGAGTCTTGGTGATCAGGGGTGTGGATGGGAAGGCATAGAGGAGGCCCTCCGCCCATGAGATCAGAAATGCATCCACCACCACCCTGGTGGGGTGTGGCTGCTGGGAACAGAAGTGGGGCAGCGGGGCAGCTAGGCTTGGCTGGGCTGGCAAAGAGATCCATCCATGGAGGCTCCCAGTGCCAGAATAGCTGGTTGGCAACCCTGGAGTCCAGCCTCCACTCGTGCGGCTGGAGGACCCAGCTGAGCCGATCCTCCTGGGCATTTTCCTGGCATGGGAGGTATATTGCCTACAGGAGCATCCCAGTGCTGCTGGAATAAGAGCAGATGCTCGCTGCTTCCTGTCAAAGCAAGGATGAACCCATGCCCCCTTGCTTGTTGATGTAAAACATCACTACCTGATTATCGGTCTGGACCAGGAATGCTTGATCTCATAGGTGGTGGCAAAAAGCCCCGAGGGCTAAGGCCACAGCATGGAGCTCCAGGAGATTAATTTTCTGGAGAATCTCCATCGGCGACTAACTGCCCTGGGTGCAGAGGTCGCTGCAATAGGCTCCCCATCTCAGTTTGGAGGCATCCATTTTGAGGACCCTCTGGGGTGCGGGGGTCTAGAAAGGCATCCCTGCCAGTAGGTGCTGAAGGTACCACCAGTCGAGAGTGTCGGCCAGGGGTTGGGTGATAGTCACCCTGACTCATAGGTGCCCTGTGGCCTGGGATCACTGGGAGTGGAGGGCCCACTGGGCCATCCACATCTGCAAGTGGGCAACCGGGGTGACATGCACCATTGATGCCATGTGTCCCAACAGGCGGAGCATGTGGCAGGCTGATGCCAAACAATGGCACTGGGTGTCTGCTGCAAGCGCCTGGAGGTGCAGGGCGCTGTCCCTCGGGAGAAAAGCCTTGGCCTGGATGGTGTCCAGCTGCACCCCTATGAACTCCAGGTTTTGGGACAGCTGAAGATGAGACTTTGAGTAGTTGATAACAAACCCCAAGTGCTCTAGTATAAGGATAGTGTGGCCCATCACCTGATGAACTTCAGTGGCAGTGTTACCATTTACCAACCAGTCATCCAGATAGGGGAAGACGAAGATCCCCTGGATCCTGAGGTGGACTGCAACTACCTCCATGCATTTGGTGAATACCCATGGGGTGGCAGCCAGCCCGAAAAGTTGTACTCTGTATTGATAGTGAGATCCTCCCACCACAAAGCAAAGATACTACCTGTGGAGGGGGTGGATGAGGATGTGAGTGTAGGCATCCTTTAAGTCCAAGGAGCATAGCCAATCTCCCTGCTGGAGGTATGGCAGCAACATTCCAAAGGAGAGCATCTTGAACTTCTTTCACCAGGAACCTGTTGAGATCATGCAGGTCTAGGATAGGACAAACTCCTCCGGTTCTTTTGGGGACAAGGAAGTAACAGGAATAGAACCCCTTGCCCCGAAGGTGAATGGGGACAGGTTCCACTGCCTTGCTTGCTAGGAGGCCTGCGAGTTACTGCTGGAGCAGGGCCCAAGGAAGGGGAGTCCTGGGGGGGCTCCCCGGGGAAGAATGATGGAAGTATCTGCTGGAGGTAACCCTTCCTGACCATCTGAAGAGCCCACTTATCAGTGGTGATGGAGGGCCACCTGTGGGTGTGCTGTGGGACTGTACCTCTTGAGGGAACAGAGGCTATGCCCAAGGAGTCAGAAGCCCTCTCCAGGATGTGCCGGGGGCGTGGTCTGGGGCTTAGGGGCCTTGGGCTTATGTGGGCCATGCCCCTGTCCCTTGGTCTGCTGGTACTGGGGGTAGTTTCTGTAAGCCTTTCTCTTCTTCGGGTATGAAGGCTTTCTGCCCAAAACTTTCCTATGGGAAGGTCCAGTGGTCTTCTTGGAGAGCCTGGTCCTTTTCAGGAACTTGGACTCCAACTTGGTAGCATGAGCCATCATGGGTTTGCCAAAGAGGTTCTCTCCCTGGCAGGGAACATCGACCAGCTTGTCCTGCACCCATTGCTCTAGGTCAGACAACTGTAGCCAGACCTGACATCAGGCACTAATTCCCGCCACAGTTACTTTAGCCTCCAACTTGAAGCCGTCATAGGCTGCTCGAGTGATAAACTTGGAGCACTTCCTGACTGCGGGGGCCACAGTCCAGAACTGCTGGAGGGGTTCCTCCAAGAGACCAGCCAAGAACCAGGCAAGTACATGCCCATGTTCAAATGGTAGGTCTGTATCCGGCTGACAAGCATCGAGCCCTGGAAGCATTTTCTGCCTATGGCATCCACGGTGCGGGCCTCCTTACCCGGGGGCACCAAGGAGTGCTCTTTCTGGATCTTAAGCCGACGCATGGTCGACTCCACCAACATGGAGTTATGAGGCAGTTGGACTTTTTGGAAGCCAGGGCTCCAGCGGACCCAGTACATCAAGTCCAGCTGCCTGTTCACACACTTGCACTCTGGCCAAGTTTATTTATTTTATTTATTTTTATACCACCTTTCCATGATTCAAAGCTGTTTACATAGAACCAACAAATTTAACAGGGCATTATGATATAACCTGTTGTACAGTGAACCAAAAACATAGTCAGTTAACAATAACCATTTACAAAGTAACCTGAGAATAGAATCAATCAGCATTTATACATTTCATAGATTTTGAATAAGCCAACAGTGCATCTAGAAAATAGAAAAATAGGACTATCTAGAGCAGCGGTTCTCAACCTGTGGGTCGCGACCCCCACGGGGGTCACCTCAGGATTTACCAGGGGTCGCCTGACAAATCCCAGGAATTATTATTTCTTTTCTAATTTATTGTTCTAATTTGATGGCAAAGCCTAAAATGCCAAATACTTTGAATTTAATCAATTTATATATTACTTAGTAGTAGCCTAGTGGTTAGAGCAACTGCCTAGTACCCAGAAAATCAAGGGTTTGATTCCCACTGGCACTCCTTGTGACTTTGGGCAAGTCACTTTACCCTCCATTGCCTCAGAAGAAAAGGCTGGCAATCTACTTCCGGTGATACATTGCCAAGAAAACCCAGAGGTTGCTGGGTTGCTATGAGTCAATACTGACTTGATGGCACAAAAAAATATATATATATATTACTTAGGCTATCCTTACTTACTTTTACCCGTTTGCCAGAAACGATGCGCCTCGAGACGTTATTTAGATCACTTCCAGTTTTGTAATGGCAGACATGGGTCCTACTAAAATTAAATTTTCTATGTAATATTATATAACACCAGCGACTCCATTGAAAATGAATGACAGAGAGAAGAATACCAAGAAAAGAAAATATTGCAATGACTTTTTAAGGTATGGTTTCACCTCCATATTTTCAGCAGGGATTGAAAAACCACAATGCGTTATTTGTAACGAAGTTCTATCAGCGGAATCCATGAAGCCAAACAAACTGAAACAGCATTTTGACAGTAAGCATTCCCACCTTTGTAGGCAAGGATATTTGGTATTTTAAGAACAAAGCTGATGGAATCAAGAAAAGCAGACTTGATATTGGCGGAAAGTTCCACCAGCAAAACATAGCCGCTGTTGAAGCTTCATATATGGTAGCTCTCAGAATCGCCAAAGCCAAGAAAGCTCACAGCATTGCCCTTCATCAGTCTTTTTGAATAAAGCATACTAAAAACGTTGACTACAAAATCATAATAGTTTTGAAATCAAATATTGTTACTTCTTATTGTGATTAATTATTGTGGTTTAAATAAGTAAATTTTATAAATAAAAACATATTGTAAAGGCCTATAATATATTAATAATTCAACAAATGATTATGGCGACAATGCGTTAATGGTAAAGGAAGAGAGACGCATTTGATTTTATCATTGGTGGTCGTCACTAGTTGACCAATGGTAAAAGGGGTCGCGGTACAAAAAAGGTTGAGAACCGCTGATCTAGAGGCTGCTAAGTGGCTACTGAATCTGGGACTGAGTTTGTGTTGAAATGATCTTGGAAGAGGTATGTTTTCAGTCTCTTCCGAAAATCAGTGAGGTCAGGACATCCTCTTAGGTCTGGAGGAAGGGAGTTCCATAGTGTGAGAGTGAATAGGGCAAATGCACACTTACAGGTAACCTGCTTGCTTCTGACCTTCTGAGGTGTGATGGAGAGGAGGTTGAGGGTGCTATGTCATTGTAATCTTTCATTGTTAGGCCTTTGAATGAAGGTCTGTAGGTAGCTCGTGGATTTTTTGTATAAGACTTTAAACATGATGAGTACCTTGTACTGGATTCTTGAGACAGGGAGCCAGTGTATTTGCCTTAGTATGTGAGTGATGTGACAACGTCGAGAAGCACCGTAGATTATTCTTGCTGCAGTATTCGGAGCCATTTGTAGTAGCTGAATGGTGTGGTTAGGGAGACCTTGGTATATAATGTTGCAGTAGTCCAGGATAGGAGTGATCAAGGCCTGACACATGGTTCAGAATAGATCTGGGGTTAATAGGGAGCGAAGATTCTTCAGTGTTTTTAATTTGTGGTAGATAGAGGCGATCATTTTCTTTATATGGAGTTGAAAATTGAGTCGCTGGTCAATTACAATGCCCAGGTATTTTACTTCTGTTTTCACTGTGATGGCCAAAAAGTCCAGTCTTAAGGTTTGTGGCGGAGAAAAAGATGGGTCAGTAAAGATGAACAGGGCTTCTGTCTTATCAGGCTTGATGAATACTTTGTGTGAACTAAGCCATTTTCTCACATTCGCAAAATATTTGTGTATACTGATGAAGTCTGGAGATAAGGTGTTGAAAGGGGTGAAGAACACGATGTCATCGGCATAGATCTGATAAAGTATTTTGTGGGTTCTGAATATTTTACATATTTGCTGAATGAATATGTTGAAAAGAAGGGCCGAGAGGCTTGAACTCTGAGGTACTCCTTGATTTTGGGCAAATGAATGTGAGGTTTTCTGTCCAATTCTTACTTGCAGTCTTTGGCTTTCTAGATAGGAGCGAAACTATTTAATTGTATTGCTTCGGAGCCCAACGTCATTAAGCCTTTGCAGAAGCCGGTGATGAAGGAGGGAATCAAAGACTGAGGAGACATCAAGGAATATGAGGAGGAAATATTGAGAGATGGTTTGAGTGCATGTTAGGATTGTGTTTAGCAAAGAAGTAATCAGAGCCTCAATGCTATGATTCTGTCTGAACCCATGTTGGAAAGGGTCCAATGGTGCATGAAATAAATGCGATACTAGAGTTCCACCCCTGTGCATGACCACAGCAAAAGTACACACCATCAATCTGACCCACCTACTTACAAAATGGCAACACACTAAAGTATGCTAATAAAGATCCGTCCACATGCATAAGACATTGAAAATAGATGACTTGTGCACATTGATGACACGGAACTTTACACGGCTCCTTATAAATTCCCTCCAAAGAGTCTTAACAGCTAAGAAGAACTTTCATTGTAGAGTTTAATTGATTAGAGTTATTTAATATACCACTTTGCACCAATGCATTAAATGGTGTACAAATTTAAAATAATAATAAGCAACATAAAATATTATGAAACTATAATCCAACAGATAAAACACCACAGCATAAAACAGTAACAAACCATAACGTTCTACAGATAAATCACCTCATCATTTAAACCACCATGTTTTCAAAGATTTCCAAAAGGACAAATAAGTGCTAATATTCTTCAAGTCAGTAGATAAAAATTCTGTATAAAAGAACCAACATAACTAAAAGCATTTTTCTAATGGAGATTAATCATACTTATTTAACTTCTTCACAATACATTTCAAAGGGGTTTTAAACGAGTTTGAAATACTGGCTAATTATTTTGTAATATAAAGTAGGTGTCCAGACTCAGTAGGGGAGACAGATCAGTGAGGAATATGCCGGATTTCTATGCTGATGCAACCAGTTTCAGTAGAAATTCATTTTTTTAGGCTCTGTGAGACTGGAAGTGTGCTGTAGTGATTTCATTCATTTCAAGGTACAAACTCTAACTCCCAACACTGCCAGTCATTGTGACCCTCAGCAGGTACAGATTCCTACCCATACTCACAATTTGGGTTGTAAAGCACTTTGAAGGAAGGACCTTATACAACCACAGAATTCACTTTTCTTCTAGTGTGCTGACAACAGTATCTGTTCCATACAGTATGGGCACTGTGGATTCTTTATTATACCTAGCATACATGCAAAGGAAATGAGTTAGCACAAATTAGAAACTTGGGAGTAGTGGCCCTAGTCGTCAAGGTTTCGACATAACTACTGTCCATTCACAGATCTCTCATAAGCATTCAAAATTCATTTAATAATCTTCAGGGCTGCTATACAGACACGTGGCAGTGCTGAATATTCTTGTAAAGTGCTCACCACCAGCAGCTATGTAATTTAGGACAGCCATCCTTGCCCCACCTTGGCACTATTTGGATAGTGCAAGAGGATTTAGAGGGAATTTTTGGCAGCATTGTCCATTCGTGGCTAAGGGCCTTATGAGTTTAGGAATGCCTGAATATTGACTAGATTATTTCTGAACTACTTAAAAGCTCCAATGGTTAGAAAATGTAAATATCACCTTCGAAAGCTAGTCAAAACATGTATTTAAATAACTCCAATATAAAGGTATCACTTTATTTTCTTCTTTTGTTTGCTTTTTATTTCAAACGATATCAGCAGGGAGGAGTGGCCTAGTGGTTGGGGTGAGTTGCCTCAGGCCCGTGGGCTGGGGGGTTCAAATCCCACTGGAGGACAGCAACCTTGGGGCTGGAGGGACTGGGGCTTCTAGTCCCATAGGTGCTCCTTGTGGCCTTGGGCAAGCCACTTAACCCTCTGTTGCCTCAGGTACAAAATATAGATTGCCCTTCAGGGGCAAGGAAAATGTATACGCTTTGACCTGGTGAAAAGCAGTATATAAGCACTGCTAAATAAATAAATCACTAGAGAAAACGCATTTCTAGAGAAGTGAGAAAAATAAGGCTAGGGGAAAAGTATTTTTATAGTTGCTGTGAATTGTTTAGGGTTATTGGGTATATGCAGCAGTTTACTGAGCACACAAGAGAGAGTCTTCATATTTGTAAAGCTTGTCTAATAAAAACACATATAGACATGCTACACCAATGATGAGAATAGAGAGGAGCTTTAAAGGTAACATAGCAGAGGCAGCTCCAGAGTCTGAGACCTAAGATCAGAAAGCAGCTCATGGATAACCTGGGGTGTGAAGTTAAATTCTTAAAAACATAAGATGAGTCATTAGATCTGGGAACTTTTTAAGTTCAGATCATCCTGAGATTAATGGATGTGGCTTACCTGGTGGAGGAGGTGCACATAAACTGCAAGAGGTGATTTTCTGGGGCCCTCAGAGCCAGTAACAGCTTCAGCCTCAGGGTCCTCTGCAGGAATTTGAACCCCTAGCAACAAAACTTACTTCAAATGTTAGACAATGTTCTCCGACATGATCACTTATCTTTTGTCCTGCAGATACCAGAGAGTGATGCAGCCATTCCAGCCCCAGAGGAAGCAAGCAAAAGTAGCGGAGGGAAACTCAGCCGGAAGTGGAGAGCAGTGATTTCTCGCACCATGAACAGGAAGACGGGCAAGATGGTGGCAAAAACACTGGCTGAAGAAATGGTGAGAGACAAAATACTCAGCCTATTTCCTCAGAACTTCTCACCCCATTCTCCCATCCCCTGTCTGTCTTTGTCAGTTCAAGTCCGTCTCAATGGTTTCTGTTTATGAGACTTCTCTCCCTCTCTGTGTCAGGTGTCTGTCGTGCCTTCTCTCTGCCTTTGGCATCTTTGCACCTCTCTTTCTGCTCATGGGGTTGGAAAGATGAGTAATTAAATCCAAATTCCATAACCAGTGGTGTTCTCTGTCCCCATTGCTGTAGATAACTTTTGGGTAAACAGGTTGCCAGGTTGAGGGGGTAAAGGATATGGAGGAATCAATCAGGTTGGTGGGGATTGTGTCCTTGGAAGGACAAAGTGACATAAATCCATGCCATGGGGGGACCTCTCATACAAAGGAAGAATTCTTTGGCCTGGATAGTCTTGTGGGTGTAGTATCTCTTTAGCCTGGAGGAGACTTTCATACACTTGGGAACAGGGAAGGCCAATTTTACCCAGAGACACCTTTGACACATTTGTAGGGTTGGGAGGTTCTTTTCAGACCTGAGGCTCCTTTCTTCTTGACTCAGAGAAGATCAGTCTTACACTGGGCCTTTTGTTAACTATGAGAGCTTAATGGAAGACAACTGCATTTCCCGAAACGTAGTTAAGATTTTGCATTAGGCCGTGGAATAATGTAAATAGTGTTTGTGCATATTTATGAGATACTTTGCATTCATTTGAAGGTTATAGAGTTCATTTTGGTATTCCTCATATAAGTTCAGGAAATTTTGCGTTATCGCAACACCAGTTGAATACATATTAAAAATGTTTAACGCCCATGGATGTGTTAATACCCTTTAATAAAAAGGTCCTTACGTTTTTAAAAAATAGTTAGATGGTTCCTTTCAGAAGAATAAATCCATGCAAAGAAGAATAGTAATTATACTATTAGTACGCTTGATGTGTGTTTGTGCCAATGTTATTTATCTTTGTTAATCTTTGTGCAGGACTCATGTGCTGAGCAAGGTTCCACATCACCAGTCTCTCTGGATGGCAGCCTGGAAGGCCATGACCACGAGAAGATGGCTTTGTCTTTCATGGAGTCAGATGAGAACCTGCACAGCCCCTTGAGCAGACAGACATCGACAGGTGAGTAAAACGAATGCTGAGGGCCAGTTCCCGCTTTCAAATTTCAGGAATGCAAAAGGGGCAACAATGCTTCTGGATGGAAAGGAAAAGGGGGATTGGAAATGGCACTCTTAATCTAATGCCTTTTCTTTACAACAGTTATGTTCTACTATGAGTCTCCTATATAATAGTAATCCTTCATATTTGTCTCGGCTCCTCGCTTCCTACGCTCCATTCTGTACTCTCTGGTCTGCATTGCATAATTTGCTGACGGTGCCCGACCTGCATCTTGTACGTATCGCAACAGCCCACTCCTCTGCCTTCCATGTTGCGGCCCCCACCTCTGGAATTCTCTCCCCCCACATTTACATACTGAGTTATCTTTCAATCGCCTCAAGGTCCAAATTATGGCCCATCTTTTCACCCAGACATGCCTCCTAGTTGGTCTATCCTTTCTATCTGGCTGCTGCAGTCTGCGGTTCCATTTGGCCTGTGTCCTTATCTTCCCCCCCCCCATTGGTGTCCTTATGATGCCGCTCACCTCTGTAACCTAGGTTGCCTGTCCCCCTTCAGTCTGTGTCTCTCGGCCAGTTGTTGTCTGTTAGTTGTGTTGGCTTGTCTTTTATCTACTTTTATTTTTTGTTGTACACCACCATGGTATGTCTCATGAGTAGCAGTTTATCCAATTTAATAAACTAACTGTATATTAATCTGTTAAAACCCGATTAATAAGTAGAGCCCTGAGTCCTGTGGCCATCATCATCTCATCTTCAAGGAGATTTGTATTCACTTTCAGGCTGATAGTCAATTGGCCTATCTGTAAGATTTCAAAAGTTATACAGATATCAGTCTCTTCAAAGCGCTAAATATACTAAGGGGTATGTTTACTAAATAGTGGTAGTGGCTTCCATGCAATATCGGAGCTGCGGCCCCATTCAATTCAGTGAGGCCGCAGCTCCGATATTGCATGGAAGCCGCTCCGCTGTTTAGTAAACATACCCCTAATACTATCCATCTAAAACTGTGGGCCTGCTTAAGAAGAGGCAAAGGTGTCCCTAAAATTGCCATGCAGTGACAATATTCAGCCACAAAAGAGATAGAACCAGTGCTGTCACCATCCAGTATAGAGATAGCGGCCAGTGACATTCCCAGTCCCTCGGTCCCTGGGATGGACACCCCACACCACATGGCAATTACGAGACTTCAGCCAGGAGAGAAGAGCCAACGGGCCTGTATAGGAGACAATGCAGCAGGCTACCCGGCTTTAAGGTAAGCTTGCCATGGTGCCTCAGACATGTGGACCCAGCGGGGGTACACTCCTCCTTGCCGGCACCCAGGGCAGGCCACACCGACCACCCAACCCTTGGTATGCCACTGATAGTGGCACTGAATATACAGGTTTAGTTAAACGCTGGCACTTAACTGAAGTCAGCGACCACAGTGACTGAAAACTGTCGTCATTCAGCATTGTAAAATAATTTGTAACTAGATATTTTACTCGTGTTTGCACACATGGGTATAAACAGAGTCCTCAGACTTTAGCAATAGAAGACCTTGGTGAAGGTCTCCTGTTTTGTTTATATACACACTGAAAAGTATAAGAACAGAAAATCAGAATATATATAGATATCTGTGTGTATTTTTGTGGACTGGTATGTGTATGCATGTTGGTTTATCACTGCATATGTGCTTGTAAGTGTGTTTGTGCATGCTTGCATGTACATAGAAACATCACGGCAGAAAAAGACCACATGACCCATCTAGTCTGCCCTTCCATATCAACCACTACAACATTCCCCCTTTTTCCTTTAGAGATCCTCTGTGTTTGTCCCATGCTTTTTTGAATTCAGATACTGTCCTCATCTCTACCACCCCCACTGGGAGACTATTCCACGCATCTACCACTCTTTCTGTAAAGAAATATGTCTGCATATTACTCCTGAGTCTATCCCCTTTCACCCTCATCCTATGTCCTCTCGTAGCAGAGCTTGCTTTCAATCGAAAGAGGCTCTCCTCCTGTGCATTTATACATGGAGGTATTTAAATGTCTCAGTCATATCACCTCTATTCCGCCTTTCCTCTAAAGTATACATAAAATAAGCTCCTTAAGTCTGTCCTCATATGCTTTATAACAAAGACAACTAACCATTTTAGTAGCAACCCTCTGCACCGACTCCAACCTATTTATATACTTTTGAAGGTGCGGTCTCCATAATTGCACACAATACTCCAAATGAGGTCACACCAAAGACTTAAAGAGATGCACTATCACCTCCTTTCTTCTGCTGGCCATTCCTCTCCCTATGCACCCAAGCATGCTTCTAGCTTTCGCCGTCACCTTTTCTACCTGTTTAGCTACTTTAAGATCATCAGACACAAACACACCTAGGTCCTGTTCTTCTTTTGTGAACAGAGTACTTCACCCCCTATAGCACATTGCTCCCTTGGATTGCTGCAGCCCAAATGCATGACCTTGCATTTTTTAACATTAAATCTCAGCTGCCAAATTCTAGACCATTCTTCAAACTTAGCTAAATCCCTCCTCATGTTATCTACACCCTCCTGGGTGTCTACTCTATTGCAGATTTTGGTATCATCTGCAGAGGCAAATCTTACCCGACAGCCCTTCCGCTATATCACTAACAAAGATGTTAAAAAGAATCAGATCAAGGATAGACCCCTCACCACTGGCAACCTCCTTCTCCTCAGAGTGAGCTCCATTTACCTGTACCCTTTGCCACCTCCCACTCAACCAATTTCTAACCCAAGCAGTAACTTTAGGGTCCATCCTTAGGGTGCACAATTTGTTTAAAAGTCTCCTGTGTGGAACGGTATCAAAGGCTTTACTGAAATCTAAATACACCACATCTAGGACTCTCCCTCGGTCCAACTCCCTGGTCACCCAGTCAAAGAAATCAATCAGATTTGTCTGACAAGACCTGCCTCTGGTGAATCCATGCTGCCTTGGATCTGGTGATCCGTTGGACTTCAGAAACCTCACTATTTTCTCTTTCAGCAGCGTTTCCAATAATTTTCTCACCACAGAGGTTAGATTAACTGGCCTGTAGTTTTCAACCACATCCTTACTTCCACTATTGTGTAAAGGCACCACATGTGCCTCTCTCCAGTTCTCTTTCACCACTCCCGACACCAAAGAGGCATTGAAAAGGTCTGTCAGTGGAGCTGCTAGAACAGTGGTTCTCAACCTTTTTTGTACCGTGACCCCTTTTACCATTGGTCAACTTGTGATGACACCCAATGATAAAATCAAATACGTCTCTCTTCCTTTACCGTTAACGCATTGTCGCTGTAATCATTTGTTGAAATATTAATATATTATAGGCCATTGCATTATGTTTTTATTTATAAAATTTACTTATTTAAACCACAATAATTAATCCCAACAACAAGTAACAATATTTGATTTCAAAATTATTATGATTTTGTAGTCAAATCACTAATATGAAATAAAATTATTTTTTCTACCTTTGTTGTCTGACCAATTTATTCTCTGATCATGCTGGTCCTGATCTGAGGCTTCTGCTTTCCTGTCTTCTTAGCTCTCTTTCTGTGGTCTATGGTCCATCTGCCATTTCTTATCTCTTCTTTCATTTTCTTCACTTCTTTCCATCAGCCTATTTCCAGTCCCAGTAACCCTCCCCAGTATCAGCCCCTTTCCAGTCCTCACTCCCAGTACCTTCCAATATCAACTTGCATTCCCATGACTTTCACTGGTGTCCATTCCCTTCCAGTCCCCCTCCTTCCCCACTGACCAGTCCCTTCTAGTACAAATACCATAGCAGCCCCTCTCAGATCCACTCCCTTCCAGTTCCATTCTCCCATCCCCTCTTATCAGCCCATTTGCAGCCTTAACCCCCAGTTTTCTTCCAGGGACAGCAGCTCTATCCTCCCCTCCCCACAATCAGCCCATTCCCAGTCGAAGCCCCCCAATCAGCTCATTTCCAGTGCTAGTCCCCCGTCAACCCCATTACCAGTGCTAGCCTCCCCTAATCAGCCCAATACCAGTCCTACCCCCCCCCCATCAGCTCATTACCAGTCCTAGCCTCCCCTAATCAGCTCATTTCCAGTGCTAGTCCCTCTTCAACCCCATTACCAGTGCTAGGCTCCCCTAATAAGCCCATTACCAGTCCTCACACCCACCCCCCCAATAAGCCAATTACCAGTCCTAGCCTCCTCTAATCAGCCCATTTCCAGTCCTAACCTCCCCAATCAGCTCATTTCCAGTGCTAGTCCCCCGTCAACCCCATTACCAGTGCTAGCCTCCCCTAATCAGCCCAATACCAGTCCTACCCCCGCCCCATCAGCTCATTACCAGTCCAGCCTCCCCTAATCAGTTCATTTCCAGTGCTAGTCCCTCTTCAACCCCATTACCAGTGCTAGGCTCCCCTAATAAGCCCATTACCAGTCCTACCCCCCCACATCAGCCCATTACCAGTCCTAGCCTCCTCTAATCAGCCCATTTCCAGTCCTAACCTCCCCGATCAGCTCATTTCCAATGCTAGCCCCCCATCAGTCCATTACCAGTCCCAACCCCCCTTATCAGTCCATTCCCAGTCCTAGCCTTCCCTAATCAACCCATTACCAGTCCTAGCCCCCCCCCCCCATCTGCCCATTATAATCCTAACCCGCACTGTCTCTCCCCTCTGTCCAGCATTTATCCCGTCTGTCCAGTATGTCCCCCTATCTCTCCCCTGTCCATGTCAGCCCCCCCTCTGTCCATGTCAGCCCCCTTCCCTCCCTCCCTCCCTTCATCCATCCATCTCTCCTTTTCAGCCCCCCTCCCTCCCTCCCTCCATGTCAGCCCCCTCTGTCCATCTCAGCCCCCTCCCTCCCTCATCAGCCCCCCTCTGTCCATGTCAGCCCCCTCCGTCCCTCCCTCCATCCATCCATGTCAGCCCCCCTCTCTCCATGTCAGCTCCCCCTCTCTCCATGTCAGCCCTCCCTCCCTCCATGTCAGCCCCCTCCCTCCCTCCATCCATCCCTCCCTCAATGTCAGCCCCCCTCTGTCCATGTCAGCCCTCCCTCCCTCCATCCATCCATCCATCAATGTCAGCCCCCTCCCTCCCTCCATGTTAGCCCCCTCTGTCCATGTCAGCCCTCCCTCCCTCCCTCCATGTCAGCCCCTCCGTCCATGTCAGCCCCGCTCCCTCCCTCCCTCCCTCCCTCCATCCATCCCTCCCTCAATGTCAGCCCCCCTCTGTCCATGTCAGCCCTCTCTCCCTCCCTCCATGTCAGCCCCCCTCTGTCCATGTCAGCCTCCCTCCCTCCCTCCATCCATCCATCCATCAATGTCAGCCCCCCTCCATGTCAGCCCCCCTGTCAATGTCAGCCCCTCCCTCCCTCCATCCATCCATCCCTCCATGTCAGCCCCCTCCCTCCCCCATGTCAGCCCCGTTGCAGGTTCTCTGTCCCCTCCTCCTCTCCCTGCCTGCCTGCTACTGCCCTGTTCTTCTTCCGCAGCCGTGGCTCCCTTTCTCTTAGGGAACCATGGCTGAGCCTGTGAAACAGTGGCGGAGCCTTCCTGTCTCTCAACGGGCTCCGTGCAGCATTGTCCTGCCTCCAAAGGAAGTGGTAAACAACTTCCTTTGGAGGTGGGACAATGCTGCACAGAGCCCATCAAGAGACTGGATGGCTCTGCAACGGTTTCACAGGCTCAGCCGCAGTTCCCAAAGAGACAGGGAGCCACGGCTGCATTAGAAGGGAAGCGGTGAGTTTGCCGCTGCCGAGAAGCGGATTCGGCAGCGGCAGCAACTTGTGCGCTTTTTTTTTTTTTAACGGCGGAGTGCGGCGACGCCCGCTAAATCCTGTGGCGACCCCCATGGGGGTCGCAACCCACAGGTTGAGAACTGCTGTGCAAGAATGTCCCCAAGTTCTCTCAGTATTCTAGGGTATATCCCATCCAGTCCCATCACTTTGTTTCTCATGAACACAGTCTTCTGAAAATTGTTCAATATGCCCTCACTTCTGTTACTGTTTGAGGGTGTTTTCTGAGGTCCTGCTCCTGGTTTCTCATCTGTGATCACAGAACAGAAATATTTGTTAAGCAATTCCGCTTTATCCTCATCATCTTCTACATATTCCTCCCCTTCATCCTTGAGTCTGACAATACAACTTTTGCCCTTCCTTCTTTCACTAACATATCTGAAAAATGTCTTATCCCCCCATTTTACTGCATTGGCTATTTCCTCCTCTTTTTGAATATTTGCTTTCCTGACTACTTTGCTAGCTTCTCTAAGTTTTTCCAAATATAGATGCCTGTCTTCCTCTCTCTGTGATCTCTTTTATTTCAAGAAGGCCTCCCTCTTACTCTTCACCTTTTCAGCTACTTCTTTCGAAAATCAGAGTGGTCTCCTTTTCCTTTTACCTTTATTTACCATTTTAATAAAAAGGTTGGTTGCCCTTAAAATATCCCCTTTCAGTTTTGCCCACTGTTTTTCTACATCCCTCAGCTGTTCCCATCTCGCTAATGACTCCTTGAAGTATTGACCCATCTTGGCAAAGTTAGTTTTCCTAAAGTCTAAGACCCTCGCTTTTGAATGGATTTTATCAGCCCTAGTCCTAATACTGAACGACACCATCTGGTGATCACTGGATGAGAGATGATCTCCCACTATAACATCAGAAACACTTTCCCCATTGGCAAGCACCAAGTCCAGTATGGCCCCTTCACGTGTGGGCTCTGCTACCGGTTGCCTGAATAGTGCTCCCTGTAGAGAATCCAGGATCTCCTTACTTCTAGATGATACTGCAGTAGAGATGCACCAATCAACATCTGGCATACTGAAAGAGTGAAAACCCACCACCTCTGGCTAGCTATGCTCCTGCTCCCTGCCCCACCCCCTGCTCTGCCCCTGCCCTGCCCCCTGCCCCACCCATAAAAATAATTGCAGAAAGGACAACAGTGCAGGCTTAGGCTATATTGAGCGGAGAGTATTTACAAGATGTTGAATTCTTCAGCACCTATTCAGCCACTGTCACCTTCTCAGGCCCCTCCAAACACACACATGCTTTTCCATATGGCATTAAATCCAAACATATATTCTACATCCACCGAACCACACCCCCGGACCCAGACCCTTCCCCAACAATCTGTTCAGGGCAGAGCTAGAACCTTCCCCATAAAATTTACCATATGAGAAAGAATCTCTCTCAGTACCAATTATATTGTAAGTTAATCATGATCAGTCCCAGAGTTGATTCAAAGTATTAGCACTCTAAGCAAATCTTAACCCGTATGTCACCACGGGCTGTCGGAATTTATTGTTTAGCTTTGAATGCCCTACTCTCTGCCGACCCTCAGAAGCTATCGTCTAGGTTGCCTGATGGTTAGGTCGGCCCTGGAATTAATACAAAAAAAAATCATTCGGGACCAAGATCATATCTACCATGCCAGTACTAACTTCCAAAACTCACACAAGAACCCTGCCTAGAAAAAGGCAGCACCATAAATAGTGCAGTGGGCCCTAAAACATCAATAAACCTATTAGGAAAGCTGAACAAGCCAAATTACTACACACTCTTAAACAGAATTCTATGCTAACAGAATACCCAGACTTGGTCACACACACACACACTACAGATAGGCCTTCGCCAATAAGTGACTACAAAGTGAAAATAGAAATATGTAGACAAAATTTAAAATAAAACCTCAGGAACCAGATGCTGAATGCAAATAGAAAGAAATGCATTTTCCCCTATATTGTACAAAACAAAAGGCAGCAGATGTCAGGACAGGCATTAGGAGGGAAGCAACCAGGACAATTGCATATTCCCAGCGGATCTGACAGAAGAAAATGCGTTACATGGGGCCTGCGTTTAGACCATGCTCGTGCTGAGACGGCTCTGTCTTGTCCCACCATATCCGTTGATGTCTGACATTAGAGGGGGACGGGACATTGCAGAGCTGTCTCAGCATACACTCATGGTTTAAACCAGGCCTTGACAAATTTTCATGGAATCTAGGAACCAGTTGCCGAAACCTAGGTCACAGTGCATGCCCCCTCCCAAATAAAAGATGTATCGCAGTTGCTGTTTTAGATTTTAGGGTCTGATTTATTATGACTGTTTTCCCATTTTCCATGGCAAAAAGCTTAATAAATCAGGCTCTTAATGGGCCACTGCACAATGCCAAGAAAAGGCAGTGGCCCCATTCCTCCTCCTCGCTCTCCCAACACCCCCACTGACCCATTAATCTACAGCTCTGTTGGTGTGTGTGTGTCTGGTGCAGAGGTGAGAGTGCCTGTGTGTGTGTGTTGTCGGAGGTAGGGGTGCCTGCATGTGTGTGTGTGTGTGTGTGTGTGGTGGGAGAGGGGTGTGCCTTTTCACATACTTCATTGTGCCCTTTACTTCCTATACATTCATCACTTCCCTTCCCTCTCCTGCTGTCCCTTCCCACCCCTAGACTCCCCTTCAATCTCCCCCCTTTGCACTCATCTCTGCCCTCCATTTGCAGAAGTGCTGAGGCAGCCAGGAGAGCTGGTGACAGCACAACCTGCCAAAAAATAAAAAAAGGTGAACAAGTTTGCTGCACAGATGGCTGAATAAATTAAAGGGACAGTATACCTATTGCTCCTTTAATTTATTCAGCCATCTGTGCAGGAAACTTGTTTACTTTTTTTTTTTTTGGCAGGCTGGCTGTGCAGTCACTCGCTCTCCCGGCCGCAATCTTCAGCATTTCTGCTCGCAGGGGTTGAGATCACCGCAGGCAGTCAGGGGTTCCCCGGCCACAATAGCGGTCATTTCTGCACATCTGCCCACAGGGGTTGGGATCCCCACGGTTAGACATAGGAGCGATCGGCACTGGCAGTCGGCAGAAAACTGGCCCTTTATTGGCAACCCTGCCAGCTCCCGGCTTCCAACATGAAAAACTGGCCAGTTGGCAACCCTAGTGTGTGTGTATAATCTGTGTTGTTTCTCTGTGTGTTTGTGATCGGGAGAAGAAATGAGAGGGCGGACTGTTTGACAGGTGCAATACCATAATAGTTATGTTACTATGAATCAGTGTTTCTATGCTGCAGCTCTTCCTATAGAAATGCTTTGAGGCTTTTTTTGGAGGGGGAGGGGCTTTGTTTATCTTCCATCTCCCAACACATTCAGCAACCTAACATGCACAGCACAGGAACTTCCCCCAGCTCATGTGACTACAGCAGCATCCCACTGCTCCGCCCCCACAGCCTTCCCATTGGCTGGAACCTACCCACAGTCTCTGCTGCTAGTTACATTGGAAGCAGGCAGGGAAAGCTCACTCACACCAGGGGGGGGGGGGGAGAGATTAGAGAAATGCAGATATAGGTTTTAAACTCTGAAGAATGTCCAAATATGTTAGACTTCCTTCTAGCTTTCAGACATTAATGTAACATAAGAACATAAGATATGCCATACTGGGTCAGACCAAGGTCCATCAAGCCCAGTATCCTGTTTCCAACAGTGGCCAATCTAGGTCATAGGTACCTAGCAGTTTCCCCAAAAGACACAGGTTCCACAATGCTTGTGTAGCAGCAAAGCGCAGACAAACCAATGATACCAGGAGTCTGTTCAGAAGGTCCAAATCATTTATTTGTGCACAAGTCTCGAACCAGTCAATTTCAAAATGGCTGAGCAAAGTTTTCAAGCATTACAACAACTTTTATAGACTTTTGTTCCATTCTAGGTATAGAAAAGCATTTCATTGGACCCGGTAACCTCCCGTACCTCCCGTACCCCTTCCATTGGTCCCCGGTACTGATAAGTTTATCCAATTATGTCCCTTCTGTGGGCATGACACCTGCATGCCCCCTTCTAGTCCCAATTACAATGGTCAGTTCATCAACTTGTTACTTTCACACTCTCAAGGCCATAGAACCAATTTGTGCGTGCAGAGGAGCAGGGTTCTGCAACTCATCTGTCAGCACTCCTAATTATTTCTTTGCAGATGTACTTTTTCTTATCAGTAACTTTTAAACATGTCTTTTCTGTATTTTTCCATCTCTCAGTTCTGCAGTTCTGCCTACCTAAGCTAATTCAATACTTCTACTGAGTTCTATCTTACAATAGCAGCATATTGGGGGATGTGCAATCCTATATGCCTCTCCACAGGCCTCATTTACAGGTCAAGCTAGCCATGCTGGCCTGCTTATGTTCAGACACCGTGGGTCACAGGCCTGCACCTGCCACATTCCCCCCTTTGATTAATCTCACCCTATTACTCAATAAGGTGTGAGAATTAAATCACCTTTAGAAGAATCACATCATGATTGAAGGATTTCGACTAGGACTAGCTTTGTATAAAGCCATTATTTTAGTTGCGGTCTTCCGCTCTACTGTACTATCAATAGCATTATGAATGGAACGCATACAACATGGGATCAAACATGGTAATAAGAAGATAACAGCAACAAGGATTAGTACTAAAACAATGAAAGTCTTGAATCCTCCCAGCCAAGAGAAAAGATTAGCAAACCAGTTAGGAAATTTCAATGCGTGCCAAGTCTGTACTGGCACATAAGCATGCCTTTGCATATCTTTAGCAATTTCTTCAACTACTTGACCTTTATCATCTATTTTTAAACAGCAATTAGTTAAATTCAGCTTACCACATACTCCTTCTTCAGCTGCTAACAAATAATCAAGTGCTAAGCGGTTCTGGTATATAGCAGTGCGCATCTGAGTACTTTGTCTAGCTAAGAGCGTGAGAGCATGACTAGTTTCATTAGTTATTATTTCAACTACTGCTTGTAAGCGAATAATACGATTAATCATATAGATTGGAGTACGATAACCATACATACCATCATCATTCCAAGTGGCAGGTCCATAATACTCAATAATTCTTTCTGGTGGCCAATCATCACCTTGCCACTTCTCCCACTTGCCTATCTGTAAGGCTTCTCTTTTCTGTCTTAATGCTCTTTTGTGTCGGTGGATAGTGTAAACAGGGTATCCTAATTGTTCTCCATGAGAAAATAGGTCACATACCGACTCAAATACATACCGAAACCTACAGCTCCATCACAACAACAACAACAATAACAACAAGTTGGGACAGTTTCCACACTCCTTCAACCAAACAGATTTCGGATATCATCTCTGCTCTCAATACTAGCACTGCCCCTACTGATCCTTGCCCAGTTCAATGGCTCAAAGCAACCAAGCATAACTTCCTCAGTTATATACACAATATCGTATCCATATCCCTATCTCAAGGAATAATACCCGAACAACTTAAACTAGCCTCAATAAGGCCTATCCTCAAAAAAACAAACCTGGATAAGAACAATCCAGCGGCTTATAGGCCAATCTCTAGCATACCATTCCTAGCCAAAGTAATAGAAAAAGCAGTACAGCTACAACTCCAAGACCATGTTGACGACCATGCCCCACTCGATCTACATCAACATGGCTTTCGCCCCAACCATGGAGTTGAAACACTGCTGCTATATCTGTTCAATGATATCACCCAGACCATAGACAATTACAGGCAAGGATCTTTATTGATCTTCTTAGATATTTCAGCGGCTTTCGACACAGTTGACCACACTATCCTCCTATCAAGATTGGAAAGTATCGGTATCTCTGGTACTGTCCTTAGTTGGTTTAACTCTTATTTAACAAACAGGCAGTTTCAGGTTAAAATTGGAAACAACACTTCACAGCCTACAAATATCAAGCAAGGAGTACCTCAGGGATCTGCGCTTTCTTCCCTTCTATTCAACATTTTTATTCAGCCAATTTGTCAAATTATGGCAGCCCATCAAATAAGTTATACGATTTATGCAGATGACATCATGATTTATACACCGATTGATCTCATTAACCCCGACTACAGCAAGATCACAAATTGCCTTGACAACATGTCTTCCTGGCTCACATGCAATAACCTTGCCTTAAACTACAATAAAACAGAGGCGCTTATTGTCACTCGAAACACCGACTTCAACCCCCCACCTTTCATTAAATACAACAACATTACAATACCAGTTAAGGATGAAGTTAGATATCTTGGAATTACCCTCGATAAAGGTCTAACCCTCCAGTCACACATCAGAAAAACTGTGAGGTCTGCATACTACAGAATGAAAGTGATTAGACGCCTCAAGCCCTTACTCTCATATGACCACTTCCGGTCTGTCTGCCAAGCCTTAATAACTCCTATTCTGGACTTTTGTAATCCTATCTACTACGGTCTTTCAAAACACTCACTTAAACCTCTTCAGATGGCTCAGAACACGGCAGCCAGAATTATTGCTGGCTCAGCATCTCAAGATCACATTACCCCTACTCTCAAAGAGCTCCACTGGCTTCCAATAAGCCAGCGCGTCAAATACAAGATGGTAATTAATATATTCAAGATCAGACATAAATGCTCTGCTTTTAGCCTTCATAACCTCTTACTCCAGAATAACAACAGGCCAAGACGAATAACTACTTCAAACACCCTCAGCACCCCAAGTAGTTTCAGAAAAGCGTGTAAATGTACTACACAAAGGGCAATTTCCTTATCGGCCCCACTTATATGGAACTCTCTCCCTCCCGATCTGCGATCCATGGATGATTTAAAGGAGTTCAGAAAACAACTGAAATTTGTACTCTTCACTGAGTACTATGGCACAGACATCTAACAGTCTCTATTATTATAGCCTGCATATAACTTGTTTTACTGTAACGGTTCCTTGATGTTGCGTATCCCAATTTTACCTTCACTCTTTAGTTTAGTCAGTGTATGCCCCCCTGTCTCTGTTCTCCCTTCTTGTGTCTGGTAACCGCTTTGATTTAAGGAAAAGGCGGTATAGAAAACCTGTTAAATAAATAAATAAATAAAATAAATAAATGTTCAGTGTTCAAAAGAAAGAAAGAAGGTCTGATGGTTCCTAAGACACATGCTCCTCCCCAGTGTGGCGGAAGTTGTGCATATGCTCGGTTTCCACAGATCCAATATAGGCCAGGTGGGGCTTGCCAGGCTTGGACTTTGGCAAGGTTAGTCCATAGACCAGCAAGTTCAGGAAATCTGGCTAATGGGTTAGGAGGTTCAGGATGTCTGATTCCTGACCACCAGGCTGTCTTTTTGGTCGTGGCATTATAGTACTTCTGGCTAAGACAGACCAGCTGTCCTACCTTTTGGGTGAACTGGGGTCCAGTTCTGGCATAGCAAAGACGTCCAACGATTGAGTGCGCTAACACCCATTCACTGGTAGTCTTATGTAATTCAGTCTGATTGTAAATCATAGAATAATTCAACTCTTGGGCTTCCCATGGCCACTGGTCTCCCATTTGGGTTCCGCCACAGAAATAACAATCTGTGATCTTAAGACTAGATACTACTGCTCCGGCTAATTCTAGAAATAAATTCTGTGAAGGATGAGGGATCTCAAACTTATTTACATGCATGGCTTCATAAAAGGTATTATGAATATGATATTTAGATGACTTGTGGGCTTGGGTATTCAATCTGATATACACAATGGTCCCCGGATCTATTGCTCCTCCAGCAATACGTAGACCAAACTTGTATCCTTGTTTCCATGCATGGGGATTGTGTATACGTAAGTGTAAGGGGTTACAAGCATCTTTCTGACATTTATCATTTGTGGTTGGCTTGGTTAGAGTAGCCATCCGTTTATCTATTTTCTCATCAGTTATACCAGTGTTCCAGGTAGCATAAAAAACACATCCCCAATACGGGCAATAGTAATCTGCCGCTGTTGCAGTACTATAGCCTGATCCCGTTTTACCTGTACACTTCCACCAATTTGTGGCACCTTCTGGACACATATACTTATGGTCATTTCGATACGCTTTCTCCCATGTACCACAGGTGGACTGACTATCTCTATTAATGGCATTACATGCATCAAAATTCAAAACAGCAGGTTTAGTAATGTCCTTAAGTGGTGGTGTAGCAGCTAATATAGGTCCATCTGCATCCTTCCATCTTATTTCCAACGTGTAATAGGATGGATTCTGATGCGGATTATAGCATGCTTTGATTTTGCCATGAGTGCAAACATTTAGTTCAGTGGTGTTATAGATACACCGAGTTACTGTTCCCTTGCAGGTATAGTAAGAATGATAAAGCAAAGTCTGAGTTACTTTCAGTCCAGTTCTAGTAGAAGTAATGCAAGCAGTGCATGGAGGTAAAGCATAAGTCAGTTCAAAACCTCCAAAGAAGGCAACCAAGGCAAAGCAAAAACAAAGATACATGTTGATGTTGATTGGAGTTCTTCTGAATCCTCAGCTTGCTGATCTTGATCACGACGGTCTTTTATTCTTCGTCCCGTTTGCTAATGAAGCAATTTCAGTTGGCTTGTGAAGTCTGGCTTAGTCAATGTAGTCTCGAAGTAGTGTGTCAAATCACACACAAATTGGGTTCGTTGAAACAAAGCTGTTGCTGCATGGAAAACAGCAATCCTCTTCGAAAGACTTGGCTACTGCAAAGCACTTGTGATGAAGTGTCTAAGCTGCTGGTTGCCGTCTTAGAGTAACTCGCAAGGGCGCATCAGGATGCTGTTCTGCTGTCCACTGCTCTGGTTCAGGATCGGCGGCGGGCTTGACTCTGCTGTGGTGGATCCAGGCGTCGATCTCGGCTACCTTTACTGCAGTTGGGGTAGACAGGATGACGGTGTACGGTCCCTTCCAATGGGGTTCCAACGGTGTCTTCTTCCAATCTTTGATCCACACCGAAGTACCAGGCTGGTAGGGATGCAAGGGTTCCGTCAAGTTGATAGGCAACTGGTCTTGGATCCACGTATGGAGAGTCTGCAGAACAAAACTAAGAGCTAGGAGTTCTTGTCTGGTTACTTCTGAACCAATCTGGGCTAAACTTCCTTTGACTCCCTGCACTATTGGTGGGGGTTTACCATACAAAACTTCAAAAGGGGAAAATCCTGTTGACTTTACAGGAGCTGAGCGTATTCTGAGTAAAGCTATGGGGAGCACTTGGGGCCATTTCAAGTGTGTCTCCTGACAAAGCTTGGACATTTGGGCTTTCAAGGTACGATTCATTTGCTCAACTTTCCCTGAACTCTGGGGTCTGTATGCAGTGTGGAGTTTCCATTGTATCTGCAAAGCTTTTGCTAACTGCTGAGTAACTTGGGAGACAAATGAGGGTCCATTATCTGACCCTATTACTGCTGGGATTCCAAATCTGGGGACAATCTCTCTCATTAAGACTTTGGTAACTTCTCGGGCTTTCTCAGTTCTGGTTGGGAATGCTTCTACCCACCCAGAGAAAGTACAAACTAATACTAATAGGTAATGGTATCCATTGGCTTTTGGCATTTCAGTGAAATCAATTTGGAGGTTGTGCATGGGGGTGACACCTCCTGACTGAACTCGGGGTGCCGTAATAAGGCCTTGCTTGGCATTATTTTTGGCACAGGTTAGACATTGACGTGCTACTGAGGCTGATATGGTTGTCATCAGAGGGATGTAAAAATGTGGTCTGAGTGCTTTTTCCATAGCACTCTTCCCATAGTGGGTGGCTTCATGGAAAGCTTTGACAAAAGATGGTCCTAATAGTTCAGGAATTACTATTCGTCCAGGAGGTTGACTGCCCTCTTCTGGAGGCAGCTCAATCCATCCATCTTTCAGTATTCCATCTTCTCTGTTACAATAGTAATCCAATTCTTTGGTGGTATATCGTGGGGTCCATAGATTCAAAGGTACTGGAAACAATGCTGCTTGCATTGGCATAGCTTGTGGGGCAATCTGTCCTGTCATAGCTGCTTGTCGTGCTGAGGCATCTGCAAATCTATTTCCTCGGGCAACTTCTCCTTTTCCTGCTTGATGTCCTCTGCAATGCATGACAGCTACACGTGTTGGGGCCCAAACTGCATCAAGTAACATCAATATCTCGGGACCATACTTGACTTATTTTCCTCCGGATGTGATGAGTCCTCTTTCTTTATAGAGAGCTCCATGGGCATGCAAGGTAGTGAAGGCATATTTGGAATCTGTATATACATTCAGCACAAGTTTTTCTCCTAACAACAATGCTCTGGTAAGTGCTATTAATTCGGCTTTCTGGGCTGATGTGCCTGAGGCTAGAGCTGATGATTCAACTACTTCGTGTTGAGTGACGACTGCATATCCGGCACATCGTCGTCCATCAAGGATGAGACTGCTTCCATCAACATAATAGATCTGGTCAGGATTGTCTATGGGCACATCTGTCAAGTTGGGTCGACTGGAGAACACAGTCTCCATGACTTTGATACAGTCATGTTCTGGGGGTTCTTCACTGATGGGTATCAAGGTGGCTGGATTCAAGGCATGACTCACTTCAAGTTGTATCTGTGGGTTTTCACATAACATGCTCTGGTACTTCAACATTCGGGAATTGGTGAGCCAATAATTTGCTTTTTGTTCCATAAGGGCAAGGACTGCATGTGGCACAGTGACTCGTATGTTCTGTCCTAGTGTAAGCTTGTCTGCTTCGCTCACTAGTAGCGCTGTAGCTGCAACTGCTCTCAAGCAAGGTGGCCATCCTTTGGCCACAGGGTCCAATTGTTTCGATAGGTATGCTACAGGTCGCTCCCAATTTCCCAATTTCTGAGTCAACATGCCTAAGGCATTTCCCTGTGCTTCATGTACAAACTAGTGGAAAGGTTTGTGGACATCTGGTAGTCCAAGGGCTGGTGATGACATCAATTCTTCCTTCAACGTCTTGAAGGCTGTATCCTGCTCAAGTCCCCACTCCAGTGGCGACTTCTCTTCTCCTTTTGTGGCTTCATACAGTGGTTTGGCAATTTGGGCAAAGTTAGGTATCCAGATTCGGCAATATCCTGCTGCTCCCAGAAAGGCTCTGACTTGCTTTCTGGTTGTTGGAGTTGGAATTTTACATACTGCTTCTTTTCGTTCTCTGCCTAATCTTCTGCTTCCTTGGGTAATACGAAAACCCAAGTATTTCACTTCTTTTTGGCATAGCTGTGCTTTGGCTCTGGAAACTTTGTATCCAGCTTCATCTAGTAACTGCAAGAGGTCTTTGGTGGCTAGTATGCATTCACTTTCTGATATGGCAGCTATCAACAGATCATCCACGTATTGGAGAAGCACTCTCTTCCCCGGGGCTACTGGATAGCTTGAAAGGTCTTGATTTAGTGCAGCACTAAAGATGGTAGGTGAATTCTTGAATCCTTGGGGTAATCTTGTCCAGGTGAGTTGGCCCCCTCTTCCAGAGATGGGGTCCTGCCATTCGAATGCAAACAATATTTGGCTTACAGGGGCTAATCTTATGCAAAAGAATGCATCTTTCAAATCCAGTACAGTGAAATGGGTAGCTTCAGCAGGTATCAGTCCTAGAAGAGTGTAAGGATTGGGTACTACTGGATGTATAGTTTCAACTGCATCATTTACTCTTCTTAAGTCTTGCACTGGGCGATAATCATCTGTCCCAGGTTTCTTTACTGGCATCACCTTTTCATCAAATATTTCCCAGAAAACACAATAACACAAGATCACTCAAATAGCACCATTCCCGTTCTTAACACGCCACCTCTGCTAACCCAATAACTTTTCACACCTCTCTCTCATACTATGAAAATTCTTTTAGGCTTTATTCCATTCATATGTAAATAGCCAATGTGTTGTATTCATTGTAAATAATTTCCCCGGTTATCCAAGTTTTTGTTCCTTGTTCTATGTAAAAAACAGATAACATGTACTTTATCTGTTGTTTTCTTGTTCTATGTAAACCGCGCTGATTATAAATAGAGCGGTATATAAAAGATGTTAAATAAATAAATAAAAAATAAAAGTGGAGTGTTCCATGGGGATTGACATACTTTTAGTAAGCCATACTCGAGCAATCTTTGTAGGTGGCGATGAATGCCTTCAATTGCAGTTCTTGGGAGAGGGTACTGTTTGACGTGCACTGGTGTTGCACTAGGCTTGAGGGTTACAATTACTGGAGCTATATGCTTGGCTAGGCCTGGGGGACTGCCTTCTGCCCATACTCCAGGTGGTGCATCGATGTTCTTTAAAGTTTGTTCAAAATAGGTGTCTTGGATGGAGTCATCAACGTAATACCTCCATTCTTCTTCTCGGGGCACTGTCAGCAGCATTACTCCTGCTGGTTTGGCTTGGGAATTTACTGTCATTTGCATTTCTCCTTGTTCAGAGAAAGATATTTGTGCTTGAAGCTTGGCTAGCATATCTCGTCCCAGTAGTGGTACTGGACATTCGGGCATGTAAAGGAATTGATGAGTTACTTGCTGTCCTCCTAGACTGCATATTCGGTTTTGAAGAAAAGACTTTGTGGCTTTGGCACCGGTTGCTCCTATAATGGTGACTGCTTTTGTAGTAAATGGGGCTATCTTTTTGTCGATTACTGAATGCTGTGCTCCAGTATCAACCATAAAGTTCATAATTTGGTCTCCTATTTGTATTCCGACCATAGGCTCCTGGAGACCTAAAGCAAACTTGGAGCCCGGTCTGTCCTAATCCACGTCATCCTCATCATGGGCTGGTGTGGCCAATGCTTGAATGGCTCCTCCTCTCTCTCGCTGGAATTGTTCTCGATTGGCTCCTCCGCGATTTCGGGGACGGCCTCGTCTTTCTTCTCGCCACTGATGATCGTTGTCGTCATCTTGCTGGGCGTCTTCGAGTTGCGGGCACGTATCTCTCCAATGTCCTTCTTCTCTGCAATAGGCGCATTGGTTCACGCCTAGTCTCTGGGTCCGGCCTCCGCCTTGACCCCGCCCTCTTCCTCTGCTCCTTCGACTAGGGACACCTCCCCTTTTCTTTTCAACTATGGCCGCAGCCAAAAAATCAGCTTTCTTCTTCATCTTTCTATCACATTCTCTCTGTCTTTCAGTATCACGATTCACATACACTTTATGAGCGACTTCCACTAACTGTGTTGCATTCATGCCCGCAAACCCTTCTAATTTCTGTAATTTACGTCTAATGTCTGGTTGAGACTGGTTTACAAAAGCAGAATTCACCATACATAAACTTCCTGGTGCCTCGGGATCATAGGGAGTATACATTCTGTATGCTTCAGTTAATCTTTCATAAAAATCTGCTGGGCTCTCATCTATCCCTTGGATAACTCCTGCAACTTTGGAAAGGTTCATAGCTTTCTGGCCCCCCCTTCTCAGGCCTTGTAAAAAGCCTTGGCGAAAACGGGCTAGGGCTGTGGATCCTTCATCTGTATTTGGATCCCATTGGGGGTCTTCATTCGGGAATTCTCTCTGGGCTGCTTCCCGACGGTCTATTATATTCTGCCCCTGTCCTGGAGCTACAGGGTTATCTGCCATCCACTCAATAGCTGCTTTTCTAATTCTTGCTCGTTCTTCTGTAGTGAATAGGGTGGTCAGGAGCTGACGGCAATCTGGCCAAGTGGGTTGGTGAGTTTCCATAATACTAGTTACTAATTCTGTCAGCTCCTGGGGCTTACTAGTATAGGAGGCATAATGCGACCTCCAATTTAATAAATCAGTTGTAGAGAAAGGGATATACACATAAGTTAGGGGTCCCGCTACCACTTCATCATTATCATTCTTTACGGGCACTCCCGGGACTTGCCGTAAGGGAAACATTTTTGCTGTAGTAGGTGTCTTTTGGGATCTAAGGGTTATTGTCGTGATTGCCTTAGAAGGAGTCACTTTCTTTTTCTCAACAGGTTTTGCTTTGGGTTTCTCTTTTACTGGCGTGCTAGTGCTAGCGCTAGTGCTGGCTTTCTCGATTACTTGTACACTGTCCTCCTCATCTGGGGGATTCTCTCTTTCTCCTTCTTCTGGCTCACTTTTTATGTCCTCCTCTTCTCTTTCAACTAATTCCTCGTCTTCCTCCCCTCCGGGAGGTGGATCAGGGGTTGGGTCCCGCCTCGGCTCTGGCCGTCTCTGGGGTTCTGGGGCAGGACGCCGGGCTACTCTTATTGGACCTGGGGTTCGGGGCTGCCTGAGGACTATTTCTGAGGAATCAGGATCTACCAGAATGGGCTTCTTTCTGGCTTTCTTATCCTGCTCTTTCATTTTGGGCTGCTCCGTTTTCTGTCTAGAATCTGTTTTAGCTAACATTATTCTGCACTGTTCCTCATAACAGCGCTGCGCCCAGGGGGGCGGATCTTCACAAATACTTAACCAGGAATCTATATAGGGGTACTGATCGGGGTGCGCTACCCGCACTCTACGGTGTATTGACTGAATAATCTCTACAGTGAACGTTCCCTCTCGGGGCCAGATGGGGTCTAGATCGGGCCACTCCCTAGTACACAAAATCTGCAAACGGGCTGCTGTCATTTTAATACCATAATCTCCCGAATATCCCTCTTTAAAATGTGCGATCATACATTCTAATGGAGTGTTTCTAGTAGACCCCGCCCCTCCCATTTCGATGTGTGCGCGCAACAACAGACAGAAGGGAAAAGGAGGGCGGACCGTGGGTAAGGGGTCCTCACGGCCCTGGAAACGTATAAGGAATACAAATAACAAGACAAGACGACAATCGCTTCCCCCTTTTCGCGACCTGAACGCGGTCGCCCGGTCAGGAAATGCGCTACTCAGGGGTCCGCCTTCACTTGGTCCGTGCTGCCAGACCTCTCATTCACACTTCGTTCACACAATCATGCTAGCAACGTATCCCAGAATGCATTCGTTTCTATCTATTCTGACTAGTCTTTTTCCCAATTACAAAAAGGATGAGGGTTTCACCCGGCGAATTCCCATGCGGGGTTACTCGGCTCTTCCTTGAGAGTTGATCATGCTCTCTTACCAATTCCCAATATCTCGAGATTACAAATTCCAAATTCCAAGTTCCAATGGCAGTACTGCTCTTTCTATTTCTGTCTAGACCCAAAATCAAAACTATACTCACCGGATCCGGTCCTCAAACTTCCCAAGCAGGCGCATGAGTTGGACCTCGGACTCCCCTCACTCGGGTTCGAGGCGTTGGCTCCAACCGGGCCCGGCACCCGCCGAGGTCCGACCAGCTCCCTCCGATACAAGGGACCGGTGGCGCCAGGGAGCAGCCCTCGTCGGAAGGGCGCGATCCCGGCAGGACCAAGCCTATAGAGGCGGAAAGTCGTGGTATATTGCCCTATATACACTTTGATTCCACAACTTCCCGGCCAATGCACCAAGAATATGTAGCAGCAAAGCGCAGACAAACCAATGATACCAGGAGTCTGTTCAGAAGGTCCAAATCATTTATTTGTGCACAAGTCTCGAACCAGTCAATTTCAAAATGGCTGAGCAAAGTTTTCAAGCATTACAACAACTTTTATAGACATTTGTTCCATTCTAGGTATAGAAAAGCATTTCATTGGTCCCGGTAACCTCCCGTACCTCCTGTACCACTTCCATTGGTCCCGGTACTGATAAGTTTATCCAATTATGTCCCTTCTGTGGGCATGACACCTGCATGCCCCCCTTCTAGTCCCAATTACAATGGTCAGTTCATCAACTTGTTACTTTCACACTCTCAAGGCCATAGAACCAATTTGTGCGTGCAGAGGAGCAGGGTTCTGCAACTCATCTGTCAGCACTCCTAATTATTTCTTTGCAGATGTACTTTTTCTTATCAGTAACTTTTAAACATGTCTTTTCTGTATTTTTCCATCTCTCAGTTCTGCAGTTCTGCCTACCTAAGCTAATTCAATACTTCTACTGAGTTCTATCTTACAATAGCAGCATATTGGGGGATGTGCAATCCTATATGCCTCTCCACAGGCCTCATTTACAGGTCAAGCTAGCCATGCTGGCCTGCTTATGTTCAGACACCGTGGGTCACAGGCCTGCACCTGCCACACTTGTACTGGGTCAAGCCAGGGCCGGCCCGTCCATTGAGCAAGAATGTTTTTTGCACAGGGCCCTGCGTTTCAGGGGGCCCCGCGCAAAAAACATTCTGATCCTAAAGTCAAATTTAAAAAAAAAAAAAAAGCTGTCTTCTCCCGCTGCCGGGGCCGCCGCGGCAGAATCGAGTGTGCCGCGGGGCCCCCCCTGCCCAGCAGAGCCTGCCCTCCCCTGTATCCGCTCTCTCATACAGCTGCCTGCAGTCTCACGCGCCGACTTTCAGAGCGCGAGGGGAGAGTTTCTCCCTCGCTGCTCTGTTAAGCCCGCGGGGGCTGATGGGAAGTTCCCATCAGCCCCCGCGGGCTTAAGAGAGCCGCGAAAGGGAAACTAGTCTCTTCGCGCTCTGAAAGCCGGCGCGTGAGACTGCAGGCAGCTGTACGAGAGAGCAGATACAGGGGAGGGCAGGCTCTGCTGGGCAGGGGGGGCCCCGCGGCACACTCGATTCTGCTGCGGCGGCGGCCCCGGCAGCGGGAGAAGACAGCTTTTTTAAAAAAAAAATTGGGGCTGGGGCTGGGGCTGGGGCTGGACCGGGGCGGGGCGGGGCGGGGGGGCTTAGGAGTGCTGATGGGCTTGGGGGGGGTTAGGAGTGCTGATGGGCTATGGGGGGCTAGGGGGGGCTGGGTGGATTAGGAGTGCTGATGGGCTTGGGGGGTAGGTGTGCTGATGGGCTATGGTGGGCTGGGGGGTTAGGTGTGCTGTTGGGCTATGGGGGGCTATAGGGGGCTGGGGGGGGTAGGAGTGCTGATGGGTTATGGGGGGCTGGGGGGGTTAGGCATGCTGATGGGCTGGGGGGGTTAGGAGTGCTGATGGGCTATGGGGGGCTGGGGGGGTTAGGAGTGCTGATGGACTGGGGGGGTTAGGAGTGCTGATGGGCTATGGGGGGCTGGGGGGGGTTAGGAGTGCTGATGGGCTGGGGGGGTTAGGAGTGGTGATGGGCTATGGGGGGGCTGGGGGGTTAGGAGTGGTGATGGGCTATGGGGGGGCTGGGGGGGGTAGGAGTAGTGATGGGCTATGGGGGGGTTAGGAGTTCTGATGGGCTTGGGGGGGGTTAGGAGTGCTGATGGGCGATGGGGGGCGATGGGGGGCGGGGGGGGTTAGGAGTGCTGATGGGCTTGGGGGGGGTAGGAGTGCTGATGGGCTATGGGGGGATGGGGGGGTTAGGAGTGCTGATGGGCTATGGGGGGCTGGGGGGTTAGGAGTGCTGATGGGCTGGGGGGGTAGGAGTTCTGATGGGCTATGGGGGGCTGGGGGGGGCTGGGGGGTTAGGAGTGCTGATGGGCTTGGGGGGGTTAGGAGTGCTGATGGGCTATGGGGGGCTGGGGGGGGTTAGGAGTGCTGATGGGCTATGGGGGGCTATGGGGGGCTGGGGGGGTTAGGAGTGCTGATGGGCTATGGGGGGCTATGGGGGGCTGGGGGGGGTTAGGAGTGCTGATAGGCTGGGGGGGTTAGGAGTGCTGATGGGCTATGGGGGGCTGGGGGGGTTAGGAGTGCTGATGGACTGGGGGGGTAGGAGTGCTGATGGGCTATGGGGGGCTGGGGGGTTAGGAGTGCTGATGGGCTGGGGGGGTTAGGAGTGGTGATGGGCTATGGGGGGGCTGGGGGGGGTAGGAGTGGTGATGGGCTATGGCGGGGCTTGGGGGGAAGGAGTGTTATTACGCAATGGAGGGGCTGGGGGGGTTAGGAGATATTATGGGCTATGGGGGAGCTAAGTCTTTATGTGGGCTGATGGGATTAGGACTGGAAGTGGGTTGATGGGGGGTTAGGACTGCTAATGGGCTATGGGGGGCTTAAACTAAAATTGGGTGATGGGGATTAGGATTGGAAATGGGCTGGTAGGATTAGGACTGGGAGTGGGCTGATGGGGAGGTTAGGACTGGTAATGGGGTATGGGGGGGCTTAAACTGAAAATTGGGTGATGGGGATTAGGACGAAATGGGCTGATGGGGGGGGGTTAACACTGGAGGTGGGATGATGGGGTTAGGACTGGTAATGGGCTGTCGGCTGATGGGGGGTTAGGACTGGTAATGGGCTATGGTGGGGGTTAGGACTGATAATGAGCTATGGGGGGGCTAGGACAGGAAATGGGCTGATGGGGAGGGGTTAGGACTTGAGGTGGGCTGATGGGGTTAGGACTGGTAATGGGCTGTGGGCTGTTGGGGGGTTAGAACTGGTAATGGGCTATGGGGGGTTAAGACTGGTAATGGGCTGTTGGCTGATGGGGGCTGTCTGGTAATGGGCTATGGGGGGGTTAGGACTGATAATGGGCTATGGGGGGGCTAGGACAGGAAATGGCCTGATGGGGAGGGGTTAGGACTTGAGGTGGGCTGATGGGGTTAGGACTGGTAATGGGCTGTGGGCTGATGGGGGGGTTAGGACTGGCAATGGGCTATGGGGGGCTGACTGGAAATGGGTTGATGGGGTTAGGACTGGAAGTGGGTTGATGGGGGGGCTAGGACTGGTATTGGGTTGGGGGGTTGCTAGGACTGGAAATGGGCTGATGGGGGGCTAGGACTGGAAATGGGCTGATGCAGGGACTAGAAGGGAATGGATGCTGGGTGAGGCTGGAACTAGAAGGGAGCTGATGTTGGGGGAGGATTAGAATGGGATGGGGCTGGGAGAGTAAAATGGAGAGGGGAAAAATATTTTGTGTGGGAGGGATAAAAAATCTACAATTGGCCGGGTATTGGGAGAGTAAGTGGGGATTGAGGATGGAGGGGTAAAATTTGAGTGGATGAAATAGGAATGAGGAAAGAGCAAAAGGAGAAAGATTAGTATGTTAAAGCAGATGTAGAGAGAGAGAATGGAGAAAAAAAACTAGAAGAGAGAAGAAAGGACAAATGGACAGCAGATGATGGAGAGTTAGCAGAAAGCATGAAGAAACCAGAAGAAAGTGGCTGGAGCAATTGCAACTGAAAAAAAATGCACAAAAGGTAGAAAGATATCTCTTTATTTTGAATTTATTAACTGGAATATGAAAGCTCTGGGAAATGTGCATCATTAACGTCTGCGCTTTGTTTGGTACAAGAGGAAATTAATTTATAGTTTTATTTCTACAGTGTTGTTGTACATTCCAAGTTTGGCTTTTGGGGTTCCCAGTTTAATTATTGCCTTCCTGTTTCTAAATTGTGATTCCTTGTTTGGTGATGGTCTATGTTCTGCATGTGTAACTGAGCTGAGGTATTCTGTTTATGTAATTCCTATTTGACATTGCCACTTGTTCTCTTTCCCCAGTAGGTCATGTATTGTTGTTCTCTGAAATGTATTGGTTTAATATTTGCAGTGTTGCCTTTTGATAGGTAGGGTATGGTGCTTTGTGAGTCCTGGTAGTGCTGTTAGGATACGGCGGGTTTGCTATTGGTTCTAAATGGGCAGTGTTTGTAGTAGTTCCTAATGTGCCTGGCAGTTGGCACTGGATTATAGTAATGTAGAAATCTTTTAGTCTGTCTTTATCCATACACTCATTAAGAGACATGTTTACTAAAAGTTAGTGTATGTTAGCATTATGCAAATATTTATGCAAATAAGGCCACTTATGCAAATGAGGCGCCGCACCGAGTCTCCACACATGGCCCCGCACCCCCCTTGGGCCACCCCTGGGTCAAGCATTGATATCCTGGGTCCCTTTTTTATAATGGCTTATGGACCTTTCCTCCAGGAACTTGTCCAAACCTTTTTTAAAAGCAGCAACACTAACAGCTTTTACTACATCCTCTGGTAACAAATTCCAGAGTTTGATTACACATTGAGTGAAAAAATATTTTCTCTTATTTGTCTTGAATAGTTTACCCTGTAGCGTCATTGCATGTCCCCTAGTCTTTCTATATTCTGATACGTAAACAATCGATCTACGTTTACCTGTTCCACTCCGTTCATTCATTTATAGACTTCTATCATATCTCCCCTCCGCCGTCTCTTTTCCAGGTTAAAGAGTCCTAACCTTTTTAGCCTTTCTTCATAGGGGTATCCTTCCATCACCTTTACCATTTTGGTGGCTCTTCTCTGAACCTTTTCTAATAACGCTATATCCTTTTTAAGATACAGCGACCAGAATTGCACACAATATTCAAGGTGCAATCTCACCATGGAACGATATAGAGGCATTATAATATCCTTTGTTTTATTTTCCATTCCTTCCCTCATGATACCTAGCATTGTATTTGCTCTCTTGGCCGCTGCTGCACACTGGGCCGAGGGTTTTAACATGTTATCCACAATGACGCCTAAATATTTTTCCTGGGTGGTGGTTCCTAAAGTGGAACCTTGCATTGTGCAACCATAGTGTGGGTTGTTCTTTCCTAGGTGCATAACTTTGCACTTGTCCACATTAAATTTCATCTGCCATTTGGATGCCCAGTCTTCCAATTTATCAAGATCCTCTTGCAATTTTCCACAATCCTCTTGGATTTTAACAACTTTAAATAGTTTTGTGTCATCTGCAAATTTGATAACCTCACTCGTTATTCCACTTTCCAGGTCATTTATGAATATGTCAAAAAGCAATGGACCCAGCACAGATCGCTGGGGTACACCACTATTCACCTTTCTCTATTGGGAAAATTGGTCATTTAGCCCAACCCTCTGCTTTCTATCTTTTAACCAGTTCCTGATCCACAGTAGTACACTGCCTCCTATCCCATGACTCTTTAGTTTTGCCAAAAGTCTCTGATGAGGGACCTTGTCAAAGGCTTTCTGAAAGTCCAGATACACTATATCAACCGACTCACCTTTGTCCACCTGTTTATTCACACCTTCAAAAAAACATAATAGATTAGTAAGACAAGATCTTCCTTGTCTAAAGCCATGTTGGCTGTCTCCAATTAGGCCATGACTATCTACATGTTAAGCAATTTTGTTCTTTCTGATGGTTTACTACTACTACTACTATTTAGCACTTATATAGTGCCACACATGCAGCACTGTACAGACATGCATACAAGAGACAGTCCCTGCTCGTCAGAGTCCTGCTCGTCCGAGCTTACAATCTAGTTGAGACAATACAGAGCATTAGTCAATTCGGTGCAACGCACAATATGGTTTTTACAATTCAGTCATGAAAATTGACGGGAGTCAGATTAAGATAAAGGATAGAAGTCAGGATCTGAAAGCGATAGTGAAGAGGTGGGTCTTCAACCTGGATTTGAAGAGGGCCAGGGAGGGTGCTTGGCGTATAGACACAGGTAGCTGTTCCAGGCATAAGGTGCAGCAAGGTGAAAGGAGTGAAGTCGGGAGTTAGCGGTGTGAGTGAAAGGCCTAGATAGAAGTAAATTGTTAATGGAGCAAAGTTCCTGAGGGGGGATGTAGGGAGAGATAAGAGATGAGAGGTTTTTATTTATATTCTCTTATATACTGTGCTATTCTGCATCAGTGTGGTTTACATTGAACAAACTGAAATTACATTGAACAGGGCATTATAACTTGGAGATAACTATTTTACAGGGAACATGGGCTATGGAGGGTTAAGTGGCTTGCCCAAGACCACAAGGAGCACCTGTGGGACTAGAAACCCCAGTCCTTCCGGCCCAAGGTTGCTGTCCTCTAGTGGGATTTGAACCCCCAACCTTTCAGCCTGAAGTACCTTACCCCAACCACTAGGCCACTCCTCCACTCAATGGGGGCCATAGAGTGAATGCATTTATAGGTCAGTAGGAGAAGTTTGAATTGGATGCGGAATTGGATAGGGAGCCAGTGAAGCGACTTGAGAACAGGAGTAATGTGGGCATGGTGAGACTGGCGGAATATTAGTCGAGCAGCATAGTTTTGTATAGATTGAAGGGGAAAGAGATGGCTCACGGGAAGACCAGCAAGGAGTAGGTTGCAGTAGTCGAGGCGAGAGGAGATTAAGGACTGGATAAGCGTTTTGGTAGTTTGTTCAGAAAAGAAGGGGCGGTTTTGCTAATGTTGTAGAGAAAGAAGCGGCAGGTCTTACCTACGAGTTGGATATGTGTGGAGAAGGAGAGAGAGGTGTCAAAGATAAACCCCAGATTGCGGGCCAAGGGAACAGGAAGGATTGTGGATCCATCCACGGAGACTGAGAATGGGGGAAGAGGAGGGGAGAAGTTTGGGGGAAAGACAAGGAGTTCAGTCTTGGCCATGTTCAGTTTCAAGCGGCGGTGAGACATCCAGGCAGCGATGTCAGAGAGGCAGGCAGAGATCTTGGTCTGGATTGCTGGAGAGATATTAGGTGTAGAGAGATAGATTTGGGAGTCATCAGCATAGAGAGGGTACTGAAAGCCATGGGAGGAGATAAGCGCACCAAGGGATTGGGTATAGAGAGAGAAAAGGAGGGGGCCTAAGACGGATCCCTGTGGTACACCAACATGGAGCGGGGTGGGAGAGGAGGAGGAGCCACCAGAGCATACACTAAAGGAGCGATGGGAGAAGTAGGAGGAGAACCAAAATAGTACGGAGCCCTTGAAACCAAGCGAGGAGAGGGTGGTGAGGAAAAGATTGTGGTCAACAGTGTCAAAGGCAGCAGAGAGGTCGAGAAGGATGAGGACAGAGTAGATGCCCTTAGATTTAGCCAGGAACAAGTCACTGGAGACTTTTGTAAGAGCCATTTCAGTGGAGTGTAGGGGACAGAAGCCGGATTGTAGTGGGTCCAGGAGGGCCTGGGAGGTGAGGAAGTCGAGGCAGCAGCGGTGGACTGCTCGTTCTAGTAGTTTAGATATGAAGGGAAGGAGGGAGATGGGTCGATAGTTAGGACAGGTGGGATCAAGTGAGGGTTTCTTGAGGAGAGGTGTGAAAACAGCATGTTTGAAGTCTACGGGGACAGTTGCAGTGGACAGTGAGAGGTTGAGAATATGAGAGATGGAGGGGACAACGGTGGGGGCGATGGGGTGTAGGAGATGGGTGTGGATAGGGTCAGAGGAACAGGTGGTGGGTTTGGAAGAGGAAAGAAGGAGTGTGGTTTCCTCATCGGAGATCGTAGGGAAGGAGGAGAGGGTAGTAGAGCAAGTATGGATGGGGGGGGAGAATTGGGAAGGGGGGAAGTAGATGAGGAAGTGGGGAATTGGAGGGTAATCTTGTGGATTTTGTCATGGAAGTAGTCAGCTAGGGCTTGGGCAGAAAGGGAGGGCGGGACTGGGGGCGAGGGCACCTTGAGGAGAGAATTGAGGGGCCAGGGTGCAGGTGGGTGTCTCTGGATGAGTGTGCCCTCCATGAGGGACATGAGGGAGGGGAAGAGGAGGGAGAATGAAGGGGGATATTGATGATATTAGATAGGTTATGTGAGGGTCTCTTTTTAGAGAGAGACAGAACTCTAAAGGGGATAGGGTTGGGGTTGATATCTCTGGATGAGTAATTGGGGAATGAGTGAGGGAGGGTGGAAGGGGAAAGGAGAGGGATATGGATGAGATTAGATAAGGTATGTGAGGAACTCTTCTTAGAGTGAGAAAGAAATCGGGGGGGGGGAGGACCAGGGTTGGGGTTGATATTACCTGATGAGAGAAGGAGAAGGACTGGTAGAGAGCGGGGTAAAGCAGAGGCAGTATGGCGGAAGCGAGGGTGGGGTTGCCTTAGAGAGAGGGGGGCTGGTTGAATGAGGGGGAGGGTGTGATGAAGCTTAAGAGCAGATGATAGGTTAGAAGACAGAATGAAGGGAGAAGTGAGGAAGGTAGAGGGAGAGTAGGGGGGAGAGGAGTGAGGGTGCTGGTAGGAGGGGAGGCAGTTGGGGAGTATGAGGAAGAGAAGGACAATGTGATGTGGGGCCATGGAAAAGGAGTAGTGGGGCTATGCAGTCTTTGTTATCTTACAAGCAATGAGGTGGGTAAGGATTCTACACACTATGCAGCATATGTTGAGTTACAAGTGGGGACTACACGCTATGCAATATAGGTTAAAATACAAGCAATGGGTAGTGGGGAGACTATAGCCTGTGCAGCAAAGTTCAATGTAGAAATGGGTAAGCAAGGTTCAGTGCAAGCAATGGGTAGCAAGTTCAGTGCAAGCAATGGGTAGCACGTTCAATGCAAGCAATGGGTAGCACGTTCAGTGCAACAGAATTAATTGCAGGTAATGGGGTAGCGATAGTGAGGGAGCGATGGGTAGCAATGGAGTCACTAGGCTGTGGATAGCAGTGGTTGGTGCTTACTTCGTATGGGAGCTGGTTGGGGTCTCTGCTCCTTGATGCTTCCCCGGTGATCTGCTGGTGCTGGGTTTGATGGCTCGTGCCAGGGAGACACTCCCTGTGGCGCCACTGGGTTACTCTCGCAAAGTCAGGATAAATATTTATTCTCAAACCACAGAACAAAAGACTCCTTTTCTGAAAGAAAAGCTTTAAGAGCCATTTTTTATCCAATAGAACAGCAAAAGTCACATTTAATGTGGTTGGAACCATGGCTTCCTCTCGAGATGATTCTAGCAGTTCTGAAATATTCAGTACATCCAATTGTTGGGCCTCTGTATCTGCCAGGGAGGCCACTTTCCTACTCTTAGGGACATAGAATAATTTCAACATAGCGGGACGCGAGTCCTGCAAAACTGCCTGTGTCCACTACTGAACATATATCGTACTGAAACTATCAGGAACTCATGGAAAACTCAGTAACCACAAGTTATTAGCCTGAGACATATTTTCAAGCTGTTCCAACTTGCTATCCACCATAATAAAATTCTTAACAAAAAGCTCTGCCTGTCCTTCCATTGGCAATAACTTGGGCCAGCCTCCTGAAACCTCAGCTTTAACTGTCGCAACAATAGCAGAAAGTTGCTCAATCATAGCAGAGCTCTTATTAACTTTAACTGCTCAGGAAGACACTTGAGGTAATAAGGACTCCCCAAGCGAAACGATGGCTGTCCATATGGACTTCAGAATGAAGTTAGCTGATCTCACAAATGTAAACGAGGAAATGTCACCTCCTTGGGATGTTTCAGCCTCCATTCCTGCCGATGCAATGCCTCCTCATAGAATAGTGGTCTCCTCCACTGTCTGACTTCCACCCAATACTGCCGCAGGTTGAGCAAGTTGAGGTTGTTCCGGGACGGAGGAACTCTGCCACCTCTGCACTCGAGCCTGGCCCTCGCTGCTCTTACAATTCTCACTCATCCAGCAAGAGTCTCGGAAACAGGCTTCCTTCGGGGGACTGATGGAGACACGCTGTGCTCAATGCAAGCCGCAGATCAGGGGAGAAAAATGGTAGCTCCAAAGCAGATGCCAAGCATTCCAGCCCCAGCGAATCTACAGCCAGACTATCCTTTCCTGTCGCTGATACTAAGGTGGATGGGCAAAGTAGATGTTCAAAAGTCCAATGACTGCAGAAGAAACAGGCATAGAGGCTACAGGGGCTTGAGAGGGTTGCAAACCCCCCTTAGCCTTACGCTTCTTACCCATAGGAAAAGCGGCCATCTCATACAAACCCAGCAGATGCCATCTTGTCTCCACCCCTCAAATTTTTCTCCCTTTTCTTTACTCGCCCATCTCCCAAAACTGTCCCCATCTTCAAAAACATTCCCTCACAGCTGACCTACCAAATATTCCCATCCCGAAAATATACCCACACACAATTGCCTCACCACCCTACAAGCTGCCCCACCCACAAAAACTAAACCCCTCTAAAAAAATCAACCTCTTGAAATTGCCTCATCACCCTGCCAACTGTACCATCCCCAAAAACTGCACCCCCCAAAAATACCCACAATATTCCACAAATTGCCTCACTGGCAAAACCTTGGTCCTTCTGCAACTGTCCTACTAAACTGTCAACTGCCTGACCCCTGCAATTGCCCCACTACCCTGCAAACTGCTTCCACCCACAAAAACTATCCTGCCAAACCTGCCCTACTGTTCTGCAAACAGCCTCACCCCATAAAATTACTCCCATGCAACTGCCTCACCACCCTGCACACTGTCCCACCACTAAAAAATATTCCCTCATAATTACCCTACCACCCTGCAAATTGATGCATCCACCCATAAAACATACCCCCACCACTGCCTAATATCCTTCCTGAACACTGCTCTTCCCAAAAATCTTTTGTCCCACAATTACCCTACCCTCCTTCAAAATACCCCATCCCAAAAATCTACCCCTACAAAACTGACCCACCACTCTACAAGCTATCTCCCCATATCTTACCTCACAGCCCCCAAATCGTAAATAATCCAGCTACCCAACCATAGGCACAACACACGCATAGCATGCCCAGAACACACAATAGAGAAACTCATACACATACAGGGATTACTAATAATTCTCTAGCTATATTGTACTGCATTTTGAATTATTCACATATATATTTCATTTTCTTTGTTGTTATTTCTACTGTGAAAGCTAATAACTAAATTTTACTGCTTTCTTATTGGTTTTAATGTGTATTGTCAAATAATTCTGTTGCCATGGCTAGGGTTAGATTAAGGGCAAGCTAGGAACATACCTAGGGTACAAAGGTTAGGGGGCCCTGTCAGATGTGCTTTGTACTCAGGAGACTAAGATCGACAGTTGTCTGACTTTTTTCAGGATTCTACTGTTTTTTACATGGGAAAATGGAAAAAAGAGCCAAATGACGAAAAACTGGAAACAGCACGAGCACTGGCAAGTTAAATGCAAGGCATTGATAAGGCAGGCAAAGGGAGAATTTGAGAAGAAGCTTGCTGTGGAAGCAAAAATGCGTAATAAAGACTTTTTCAAGTACATTCGTAGCAAAAAACCTGTGAGAGAGTCAGTTGATCCATTAGATGATAGAGGTGTTAAAGGGGCACTAAGAGGCGACAAGGCGATAGCGGAGAGACTGAATGAATTCTTTGCTTCAGTCTTTACTGAGGAAGGTATAGGGATGTTACCCATGACTGAAGTGGTATTTAAAGGTGCGGAAGAATTGAAGGAAATATTGATACATCGGGAAGATGTATTACAACTATTTGATAAACTGATGAGTAGCAAATCACCTGTACCGGATGGTATATATCCAAGGGTGTTGAAAGAACTGAAATATGAGATTGCAGACCTACTATTAGTAATCTGTGAACTATCATTAAAATCATCTGTAATACCTGAAGATTGGAGGATGGCCAACATAACACCAATTTTTAAAAAGGGTTCCAGGGGTGATCCGGGAAACTACAGACCAGTGAGCCTGACGTCAGTACCGGGAAAAATGGTAGAAAATGGTAGAAACCAAATCAGAGGGCGCCATCAGGAGCACGGCTGCACGCCGGGGATCACGCTGGGCAATCGGCTCTTTAAATCAGAGGGCGCCATAAGGCACACCCGCGCCTGGCAGGCCTGCACCTGCCTGATTAAGGGCGCTCTTTGTCTTGAAGCATTCTTGTAAGTGCTTAGTGAAATATCAGTTTCCTATATTTTTCACAAGCCCTCCCAGCTGCTAGTCTTTGTGAATGCTAGACGCTTTGAAACCTCTGTCGATTCCACACCAATTGTGCCGTGATTTAAGAGTGCTGGATATTAACCTAGATTTCTTTGTATTCTTTGTCGCATTATTTCTTAGGACCGAGACCCCCTTTTTTATGTTGTAGATTAGGCTGAGCAGACAGCTTAATTTTGCTTTTTGTGCTTTGTTTAAGCTTTCTTTTGATAACACCAGCTTTCTGTTCTATTTCTGTACCAGGATGCTTTTGTTAACTTTCTTGGATGTCATTTAAAATTGCATAAAGATAAAATTTAAAAAAAACAAAAACATTTTGAAAGGAAAAATTCCACAACTGTTCTGTTTTAAGGTATGTAGTTTCTATGCTACAGAAGCTAGAACTCTTTCTCCCACCGAAATGCACTAATTTTTTTTTTGGGGGGGGGGGCTCGTTTCTCTGGAACACCCAGTCCAATTTGACTCATTGTCAAATGCAATGTGACGTTTTTACCAGTTTTTCCCACATGCCGAATTTCATTCCATTCTATTAATGTTTTCAAGAGCTGTTTTGCACCCAGATGACAAATATGTCTAATTCTTTCCATCTTCCATTGGACTGGAAAGAAAACAAACAGAGAACATGATGGCAGTAAGAACTGTGAGGCCCATCTGGACGCAGTAATGCCGAGTCTAGCCAGATCTGGGGCTTTATTCTCACATTGTCACATCTAAGGATCCTCTGCTGTTACTGATTTGACCTCCACTACATTCACTGGGGAGGGGGAAGAGGATTCCCTTTAATATGTCCCACCATCCTTTCTAGGAAGAAATATTTTGTTATGGTACTTCTCAGTCCATCTACTTTGAATTTCATAGCATGACCTCTTATGCTAGAGCTTCCTTTACATGGCTATCATATGCTTCCTCACCCTCCTCGTTTCTTGCATATAAATAATTGTTCTTAATTCTCATTTTTCATTGGGCTTATTGTGCCAATCCTGCACAATTGTTATAAGCTTTCTGGATTGCCCTTAATTTGTCTATGTTCTTTTAGAGGTATGGCCTCCAGAGCTGACCACAGTACTTCAGTTAAGAGCTCATCAGTGATGTGTGTTAAACCAAGGCATTACCTTGTATACCAGAAGTGGTGATCTCCAAGTCTACCTGGTTCATAATTTCTAACGAGTCAGTCCTCCAGAAGCTTGTCTGAACTTAAACCCAGCTGTACTACTAGCTTTGGCCACATCCTCTGGTAAAAAAAGAAAAATAAATCTCACAGCTTAATCATAAATTGATGCAAAAAATAGTACAGCCTATGTCCATTGAGGATGGTAGTTTGCACAACCAACCCCAAGGGGTATACAAAAATTTGCAGAAAAACTCAGCAAGTAGGGCTTGGATGGCTAGGAGGCGACAATTGCCCAAGGCCTCCACTGGATGACTCTCAAAAATAGTGAAAACTTCATGCCACTCATAACGAACATCCATTCAGTTGTAAACTATCGTTATTTTAGTGAAATTCCCAATTTAAAAGTGCACACAGAAATAAAAAGACTCAAAGTCCTGCTCAAATTCTAGTTTCAAAAGCAGAAATATTAATTCCTCCATAAGGTTCTGTAGTTAGATAGAGCAGACCTTGAAAAATTCTCATGAAATCTAGAAGCCAGTCCAAAAACACAGGAGGCAGTGGCTGAGACCTCTCACTTCTCTTTCGCCCACCCATCTCAACACTATCCTTAAAGTTCAATGGGAGGGGGAGGGAATCCCCTCTGAGATCAGCGGCAGCTCTTTTAGAAACTGATTTACTAAAGCTCTTTTCCCATTCTCTAGCAATGAGCAAAGAAACATTAGTAACTCTGTCCTTTAAGGTGCCTCTGCCCATCGCTGGCAAAAGCTAGCAGTCTCCCTTCCCCATGCATGTTGTCAGCATGTGATGGCATGCACCCACTTGATAGCTGAAGCAAAGAAGCAAGTGCCTCTTTGTTTCACACATCACCATGACCTGGGTCCCCACCAGTCTCTCTCTCGCTCTCTCATACCTCCTCTCCCATCCAGTCTCTCTCTCGCTCTGGCTCTGGAGCCTGCCACCTATTTCCCTCACTTAGTTTATAGTTGGCAAAGAAAGGCAATTGCTATTTCTCCACCACGAACTGGCGCTCTGCAAACATGAGCTGCATGGTGCAGGAAATTTGAGCTGGTCTCATGGTTTCAAATATCATGAAAAATACTAATAAACTAAAATTCTAAGCAAGCACAGTTATAGAAGGCCAACAAAGCTTTACCAGCTTAGTTACAACTGAGACAAGTCCAAAAAGAAAGTAAAAATCACAGGTGCCAGGTTACAGTTTCTAAAAATAAAAAAACAGCACTTAAACCTATCACAGTGAATCGAAGTATAACACAAAAATTTGAATTCACCGTTAAAAATGCCCCAAGAAAATTTCTTTTTGTCAAAGCGTACCGAAGGAGGGCTGGAATTTAATGTCCAACCCACACCAGATGGCAAACTTCTTTTATTCAATTAGGTTCCCCACCTTAAAAATTACATCGAAAACCATCACTTATCTGAAAATGTTCCAAGTTGCCAAAAAGGAAGAATTCACACCGTTGCTCACATAGAATGTTTTCCACACGACGTGCACGTTTCGGGAGTAACCCCTGTCTCAAGTGCTTTTCTCAACCAAGATTTCTAGCAACTGTGCCAAAACCGCCGTCCTGCAGCTTTTCAGGGCTGTCCTCTATCAGCCTAGGCTGAACAAATGCATTTTAAAGGAGAACCAGCCAATAGAAACAGGGCCCACCCCACTGTCAGGGAATCCCTGATACAATTGGCTATCGATGACAGAAGACCTTCACATAGTCCTGACACGCATTACAACAAGCTGATCCAATCTATCTCGCGATTCAATCCATTAGGATGCATAGTATTCAAATCAAAAATCCAACGTTGTTCGAGCCATTGAAGCTTAGCTACCCTATCACCGCCCCGCGGATCCAAAGGAAAATAATCAATAATGGTCCAGCGAAGCTCTTCAAAAAGATGTTGACAAGTCATGCAATGATCTACCATCGGTGCCGATCGTAACTGTTGATGTGTCCTTGATGCATGCTCAGCAAGCCTTTTATTTATGGGGCGTGTAGTCCTGCCCATATACAATAAATTACATGGGCATTGCAAAAAATAGACAACAAAAGATGACAAATAGGTAGTCATCCACCGACGGGTGTAATCTTGAAGTGTTCCTGGGTGCTGCCAGACCGACCCCGAAATAGTCATGGAACAATATTTACAATTGTTGCAGGGACCATGGCCACCACTGATGAATGCTGGTACCGGCCTATCAACGTTTGAAGTCGTTTTTATCAACCTGTCACTCAAATTGGGGCCTCTCGAAAAGGCAACCTGTAAAGGCTTATCAAAACAATCATGCAAACGCAACATGGACCAATGGGTATGAAGGATCCGTGTAATCTCCGAACTACGTTCAGTAAACGGTAAAACTAAGCCAAATTATAATTAATTTCTAGTTTATCGGAAGGGACATTTTACCAGCAGATTTCCGGTATAGCAATGGGGGCCACTGTGGCACCCTCGATAGCTACACTTTACATGGCTGAAATGGAAGATAAGATGATTAGGACGTCCTCATTTTTTGTGAATGCCCTTCTTTGGAAAAGGTTTTTAGATGATGTATTCTTTATTTGGACATCTGATTTGCCATCACTTTGTGATTTTATAATTTGGCTTAATTCATTGAAAACGAATATACGGTTCACTGAACACATTGATTCTCAGAGTATTGAATTTTTGGATATGATGGTATATATTGAAGAGGGAGCGTTGTTGACTACTTTGTTTAGAAAACCAGTTCAACGTAATAGTTTATTGCATTTTCAGAGTTTTCACCCGGGCCCTCTACGTAGGGGTTTGCCATTCGGTCAGTTTCTTAGGTTGCACAGATTGTGTCATTCTTTGCATGAGTTCAAACGGCATGCTTTGGATCTGAAACAACGACTTTTACATAGGGGTTACCCTATCCAAGTGGTACATAAAGCCTATCGTAGGGCCTGTCACACACATAGGGAATGATTGTTGGATCCACAGTATTTAACATCAGCATCTCAGTCTTTAGATGCTGTGGTAGGGGTTTTACCGTTTACTGAACGTAGTTCAGAGATTACACGGATCCTTCATACCCATTGGTCCATGTTGCGTTTGCATGATTGTTTTGATAAGCCTTTACGGGTTGCCTTTTCAAGAGGCCCCAATTTGAGTGACAGGTTGATAAAAACGACTTCAAACGTTGATAGGCCGGTACCAGCATTCATCAGTGGTGGCCATGGTCCCTGCAACAATTGTAAATATTGTTCCATGACTATTTCAGGGTCGGTCTGGCAGCACTTATGTGAATTAATTAATAGTAATTTGAAAAAAATTGATAAATTTGAAGACAATTTTGCATGTTGTGGCAAATCATGACATCTAGGAGTTTTTTCAATATTTTAATTGTTTTCAGCACACCAAAATACATGGAAATTAGATGAAAATAATCAAACAGCTTTTTTAGTCGCAGACCTGTGTAATCTGCTAAGTTTAGTTTTGATTATATTGAAGTCACAAAAATACACTCTAAGTATATCAATCTAGAAATGCCCTCACACTGCAGTGTAGATAGATTATGTATATAGTTAACCCAGTTATCCAAGTTTGTACTCCTGTTCAATGTAAAACCTGACAGTTTGTCGTTATGGTCGTTGTTGTTATGATGTAAACCGCGCTGATTCTAAATAGCGCGGTATATAAGAAACTGTAATAAATAAAATAAATAAATAAATAAATCAAATAGTGGTAGATAAACTTTTCAAAAGTTTCCAAAACAGGTACTACGTTCAGATAAAGTACAATCACATTCAAACACACAAGGTCTCAGTCTTAAACAGTGCCGTAGTCAAACGTGACAAACAACGGCACGTGATTTACATCAATGACCTTGTCTGTTTTCTCAAAATAACAAAATGTACTTTAAAAAGCTTTTAGTCCTGTTCGAATAACTACTCATATGTATGACTCAGTATCTCATAAAAACAACTTGCTGAAAGATGATCTTATCTTGTCTGCTGTCCCAAAACAAACTGGCCAAAAGACTCTTCGGAATGAATGGAAGACCCACTGTTAAGTTTAGTTTTGAGCCATCTGGTATGATCCACCCAAGCCGCTACACCTCTCACAGGGGTAGTTGTTGGTGGCCCCTGTTTGGAGATAGTTCATAGGATACATTGGCAGATTCGGGTGGTGGCAAGTGAAAAATGCAATGCTCTACCTTTGGAGCTTCGGGCACAGACTCATTTACTAGGTTTTCGAAAATTATTGAAGTTGGGGAGTGAAGGAATAGATGTTAGGAGGGTGGTAGTGTCTTTTATTTTGTTCTCTGTTATTTTATCTGTAACATGTGTGCCTTTGAGTAAATGATGACTCTTGGTTTTCTTGGCAGTGTGACTGGAAGTAGATTGCCAGCCCTTTCTTCTGAGGCAATGGAGAGCTAAGTGACTTGCCCAAGGCCACCCGGTCTCTTGGTTACCAAGCCAGTTCTCTAACCATTAACCATTCTCTAACCTCCACCCCACATTTTATCTCAGCCCTGAACCAGTGCTCTGGTCACCCAGTCAAAAAATTTGATTAGATCTGCCTTGGATCCTGTAACCTACCAGATTCAAGATGCTCTACCTTCCTTCCTTTCCTTTAATATTGATTCCATTAATTTATCATCACAGAGCTCAGACTGACCACACTATACTTATCATGCTCCCTATTAGCCCTTTTTACAAAGAATGTGTCCAATCCTCTGGAACCAATCCAGTTTCCAAAAAACTGTTGAACTCAAGAGTCACTGTAGATTCCAGAGCCTCTCCCCGCTCCTTTAATATTTATGATGCATCACATCTGTCCCCATGATCTTGTCCACTGTAAAAATTACTAGTTTCATACAAACATCTCCTCTGTAACTGGAGCGATATCTATACCTTTACTAAAATATGTACCCCTGCCCCCTCTCTTTCCTTGTTGCCCTCCACAGATTCCTCTTTTTTCACTTCTGTTTACAAGCCCACTTCTACAATCCTTCTTTTACTAAAATATCTAAAAACAAGTCTTGCAACCCTACTTTACTGCCCTAATTATTTTATTCACTTCTTGTGCTTTTACCATCCCCTGCTTCTCTGGATAGGTTTGTATGTCCTTCTTGTTCTGAGACCCATTATACTCTTGAACCATTTTTTCATTACCTTTTCAGGCACCTCATTGCATACCACACTGGTCTTTTTTAGTTTCTTTACTACTATAAAAGATTTGTTATGAGAAATTCCTAGAGATTTTTGTACAGAATCCAGGTAGCGGCAGTCTTGGTTCCTGTTATTTGGTTAAAAGCTTCAGATCTAGAAGCTAGATCTCTGTGTACTTGGGAAAATGACACTATAGATAACGTTCCACTGTTATGAATATTCCTGCAGGTAGTGACATATACAGTCCAACATATTTGATGAATAACAGGGACAGCATGAGGCTAGAAGACACCATCCCTCCATACACAGGGCCATTCTGTGGTAGAGCTCGCGTTCATACAGACTTCACACCAAGCCCCTATGATAAGGATTCTCTCAAACTCAGGGTAAGTAATGGCTGTGTGTGGCATATATGCCATCAGTGGCTCACAAACTCTTGGACAGGAGGAAGAATGGCTTACCTTTAAAGTTCATTTATTCAGAATCTTTTGTTAGGTAAATCACTGAAATTTCCATGACCAATTGATCACAAGAATGCATTGAACTGGGTATCAAATATGTGTATTGCCAGATCTTATCTGAAACAGTAAAGTCTGTGGGATATAAGTGTAATAAATCTCCCACCCTTCTCCGTGTTGGGAGCACCTCTGAAGTCAGGGCCGGTTAGGGTTGCCAGCTGGCTCTAGATGCCCCAACAGGCTTGATCCAGTCCTGGGTTTACCCCATTGCATGCAGGGACTTTTAGTTTTCCATTTCCTATGGACTGCAATGGAGAAAGTAGAATTAAATGTCCCTGCATGCAATGGGGTAAACCCAGGACTGGATCAAGCCTGTCGGGCGCATCAGGAGCCAGTTGGCAACCCTAGGGCCAGTGCATGGGTATTGGGGTCTTATGCCCCTCCCCCAAGGTTTGATAATTAAACTCAAATACAATCACTGCAACACCACCCCTCCCACAACAATCCTATAAAAATGGCTAATTGAGCATCATATTTTTAAATATTGAACTTTGCTTTGTCTGCACGTGTGTGCCCACTCTCCCTGCAGATAAAAGACTGTGCTGATGGCTCTTTAGGTTTCTGTGGCTGTCATATTCTATCGTGTTGCTTTGACTAGTGTCCTAGGCAACTGTCTAAGCTTAATGGTTGGGCTGGCCCTGCTTGAGGTACTACATGTGGCTGCGTATTCCGCACCTCAAGAAGACTGGGGAAATTTTGAAGGAAGAAAGAAAGTAAAAAAAAAATACAAAATACAAAATGACAAAAGACCTAGATAGCATGTCAAATGATAAATAGTGAAGTTGTGCTCATTTAGGCTGAAGAAGATAATTACTAATTACTAAAGATTGTACTGATAGAATGTCTTATTAGTGATTTCTAAGAGCAAACATCCACCTGGAAGCTTCCAGGCAGAGTGGTTCTTGATTGGCAGTAGTATGTAGACTAGAAAGATGATCCCTTCCAGTCCCATCTTTCTATTCAGTAGTTCTGTGCACCTAGAGTCATCACTCTTGCATCTCCCTCTTCCTCTTCCTGTGACATTTTCCTAGGGAGGCAATGGGCCAAACATTTTGATCAAGAGTTACCGTTGCCAAAGACTTTCTATGGTTTTGCATCAATGAATAAAAACCTCCTTGGGATTCATTAAAAGGTATTTGAGAACAGAGATGTGCCTGCCAACACTTGTAGGCTCTTTGGGATCAGAAGTAAAGAACAGAGGATGACATCTTAATCTCTATTGAAATGCACTTGTCAAGAGCGAATTTTTTTTAAGAAGGAGCATGTGGGAAAAATGGCACATTTGTTTTGTCCAAGCAAGAAGATGGTAGAAGTTTGCATAATCAGAAAAATTGTCATGCAACTGGATGTTTAAATATATAGACTATATTTGACGCTTTACAGTACAGTCCTAATAGAGTAACAGTAGCAGTGTGATCATGACACAGGTCTCTAGCATGCCGAGGCTGTAGCTCTGGCAACTGTGTTATGAAATAGCTGCTGGCACTGTTATCCATTCTTACCGCCACTGGATATCGAACGACAGAGAGAACACTCATATTTTGTATATATCCACTGCAGGTCATCAATTGCTGCCAGTGGTGGCGTATATGTTCCATTGCCAAAACCCTGCTCTGCCAGGGGATACCAGCTGAACACCTTGCGCACTCAATGAGTTTGTCTTTTTTAATAAGGAAAAGATAAGTCTCCAACTTTGGGTAACCCAAAGGCTTGGAACTGGAAATTTTGTTCCAGGCTTATCTCGTTAAACCACCCCAGGTGTTTTAGATTCTTTTGCAAGCATTCTGGTGCAGTCCATTTGAAATAAGACAACAAATTCAATAATGGTTTGGAGTAAAGGTTTTAAAAACAGACTAAAACCCCACCTGACCCCCCGTATTCTCATGTTTACCACCCTTGTGAGTTGCAACCATTTCCTCTTAGCTACCCTGGTCCCCTGTTTGTTTTGTTTGTCTTGAATAGGTTGTAAGTTCTATGAGAAGGTACTCTCTCTTATGTGGATATGTACAGCGCTACATCTGCTATGTTAAACAATAGTAGTAGTACAGCAGGAATAAAATGTGCAAGGCTCTTAATGTCATATGGGAAGTAACACCAAAATGTCTGATAATACACACTAGGCCTTTGAAATTATTGTTAAATCAATTCATGTCCTTTCCCCTCACTGAACAGAAAGGCGATATTATAGACATCATAGAGAAGCCTGTGGTGGGCACATGGACAGGAATGTTAAACAGTAAGGTGGGATCGTTCAAATTCATCTATGTGGACATCTTGCCTGAAGAGACAGAGCTCCCCAAAAAGTCCCGCGTGCAAGGGAGGAACAAGCGACCAAAGGCCAAGACTTTACCAGAACTGCTGGAGCGGATCAGCTTGCAGGTGAGCCACAAAGCCAATAGGCCTGGAGTCAGGTCAGCTGATAATACAACTTCACAAAGACCCCTAAAGTTATATCATTCATCACTGGATGGCTATAGACATAACTGGTAAAATGTTTGGTTCCCTCATGTGTAACAGAGTGAACCCTCTTTATTGCACGTCTGTTAAAATAACCTTGTAAATTACCTATTTATTGGCTCCCAACTCATCTCGTACAAGATACCACTGTATAAACAAACTGCTGCCGGAAGCAATCTGATTGGCTAGCTGAAAAAATGATCAAGAATAGACTATTCAGTTCTCATTTTACCCCACTGCATCTCTAAGTAAAGCAGGATCACAACTCTATAAATAGAACGGGGCAAAAGTACTGACTCCGTGTATGTCTTTTTCTTTTCTGACACGCATAGGAGCACACATCTACCTTCTTATTGAATGGATATCAGACCTTAGAAGACTTCAAGGAGTTAACAAAGACTCACCTTAATGAGCTGAACATCACAGATCCACAGCAACGAGCCAAGCTCCTCACTGCAGCTGAACTACTACTGGATTATGACAGTAAGTCAAGCCAGTCCTGTCCCTTGCCCTTCTTGTCATGTGATATCCTTAAAGAGATCCTAGAAAGCCAGCCAGGACACAAATCCAACTTCATGTCAGAAAAGGTGTCAGAGAGTTTAGTCATCCAAGCAACCTAAGCCAGCCAAATGACATATTAGTGTGCCCTCTCTACAATGTCAAGTTGGAGGCCCTGTTTAATTACTGGCACAGATTCCATCTGAGATTATTGGAGGTAGGAAGTGTTGTAGAAGATTGAGCTAAGTGCTCTCATAATTGGTAATTAGTAACTGGAGCAGGCCAGACTCGACACTCCTTCGATACCTTAAACTAGGGCTTCGCCCTAGCTCTGCCTCCCCCACCCCACCCCCCCTTCCATAAATACTCGAACACCACTTTTTGGTCAAACGCGTGGTCGCAGCTTTATTAACCAATACAACATATAACAGTAAACAGGTAATAACCATAATTGTTTTAGCCCAACGGAATGAGGCCTCACCAGCCATGTCTATAGCAAGGTGGGGCCCGCCTCCGCTTTCCCCCACTTCTCTCCCCCTCCGGGCACCCGACTTCGCCTTATCATTAGCAAAAGCCCACCCAGGGGTTCTCCGGGTCGGGGGTACCCCACCCCCGTCCCAAGTTTAGCCAAGGCTCTGGACCCCGGAAACCTCCGGGATCACGCCACCGGCGCAGGCAACCTATTCACCCCCGCGCCGCCCCCCCCCCCACTAAAGCTGCGACCAGCGAGCATCTCTCAACACTACCCACTCCAGGGCCTCCTGCCAATCGTTTAACAACAAATCCAGCCCCACTGGGGACAAATGCACCCCATCGCTACCATATAATCCCGCACAATCCACCTCCACCCACGGATGAAGCACTTGGTACCCCCCATGTGCACAGACCCAACGGCCAATCTGCCTGTTAATTTTTGTAAGACCGCGAGACCAACGTCTCTGGTTGCGACAACTAGGCCGCTGTATAATGTCCGACCATATCAATATGACGCCCGGAAATAACTGCTGCACCTCTTCCAGATCTCGCTGCACCGCTCTGATCAATTGCCTGCAGGTCCACGCCGCCAGATCATTGCCCCCGAGGTGAAGTAAGATGAGGTCCAGTGCCTGCCGCAGTCTCCTGTGGTGCCGCAACAAAGGGAGCAACTGCATCCAATGAAGGCCTCGCTCACCCAGCCATCGAACCGACACTGCAGTGGGATCGAGTCCAAGATTCGCACCCGCCGGTCGAATCGCCGCTCTCCTGGCAGCCCAATGCACATAGGAGTGGCCGATCAGCCAGCAGCCATGAGGAACTCGAACTCCATCTGCAAAAGAAAGCACATGAGGAGCCCCTCCCCCCCACCAACCCCTCCACCCTTTACAAACGGACATATCCCCGAAACGCTTTAGAGCGCCATCGCCCAATGCGCTGCACTTCCTGATCGGACAAGCCAGCAGCAGCTGCGCTCGTGGCTGCCCCTATGCGGAAGGAATGGGAAGCGAATTGATGCGACACCTCGCCCACCTGCCGCAATGCCATGCGAAGCACCGCAGATACCTGGAAACGAGTCAACAGCCGCTCGTCCTCATGTATAAAAAGCGCCCCCTCCGCCGCAGGTCGGACTGCAAGTAGTTCCGCAGTGACGCCACTGCACAGGTCGGTACACCCTCCATCGCCTGCAGCAACACCCACTGGCCCCGCCCTTGCTGGTCGGTATTTGAACGGGCCAAGAGCACTCTGATCCGCCCATTCTCCACCTGCACATGTTGTCGCTGTAACCCACTCTCCTTTCCCGCCTTCCTTGAGTGCGCTACTAATTCCCCCATGCGGAAGGCCCCAAAGAAGGCTAAACAAAAAACCGCTTTGAACAGCCCCGCTTCATAGGCCGAATCCGCCACCCCCGGCAGCGCTCCACATAACTTCACCAGCAAGTCGTGCGTAATCGGACGCCTGCGGTCCCGGGGCACTGGGCGTAGCCTGCTCCACCCCCGCATCAATTTCTGTGTTACAAACCCGCACCCTTCCCGTAAACACCCAGCCGCCCGTGCAAAAAACACAAACCCGGCTAAATGGGAACGCACCGCTGCCCTGGACCACCCATTGGCCTTTGCAGCCGCTACATAACCTGCCAACATCCAATCCAATACCGCATCCAGTCGCCATCCCCGATCCCGTAAGAAGTCCTCCACTTTGTCACAGCCCGTCAGGTACGCTGACCAAGTACTTTGCACCACCGAAGCACGCAACAACCTCAGCATCTCTGCAGGCCAATCCTCCACAAGTGCTCTGGGACCAACAGGCCACGCTCTTCGGCCTCCGGGGCCAGTCTCCGGAATCGGTCCCACTGAAAACGAGACAAAGCATCCACGATATGACTAGTACAGCCGGAATATGCCGCGTTTTGATCATCACATTCAGCCTTAAACACGCCAATACCACCTCCCGCATTAACTCCGCAACTGGCACACATCTCGGACTGTACTGGTTAACAATACTCACCACTGCCTCGTTGTCGCACCACCATAGTACTCGTCTGTTACGCAAACTCTCCGGCCACAATTCCAGAGCTACGCGCATGGGAAACAATTCTAGAAAAGCAATATTGGTGACCAAACCCGCGTCCAGCCATGCCTGCGGCCACCTCTCCGCACACCATGCTCCCGCAAAATATATGCCTAAACCAGCCCCACCCGCCGCATCCGAAAATAGCTGCAAGTCCCCGGAAGACATCTCAGCCGCCATCAGCACCGAAGTGCCAATGAAGTCCTGCAAAAATATGTCCCAGATCCGTAAATCTTCTTTCATAACTGGGGACATCCGAATCCGATGGTGCGGCTTCCGTACACCCGCCATTGCCTCTGCTAACCTCCTCAGGAACACCCTACCCATCGGCATTATACGGCAGGCAAAATTCAGCGACCCCAGTAATGCCTGCAACTCTCTCAAAGTCAACTTCCTGGAAGCCATCGCATTGGCCACTAATACCCGCAGCTTCACCACTTTGGGTTGTGGCAGCCTCGCTACCATTTCCCGCGAATCCAGCTCTATCCCCAGGAACGTGATCATCCTAGCCGGCCCTTCCATTTTATTCTCAGCGAGAGGCACCCCCACTTCCCGAGCCAAACTGGTGAAACCCTCCAGCAGCCGCCTGCAGTCCCCGGACCCCTCCTTGCCTACGAAGAAAAAATCGTCCAAATAATGCACTACTTTGGCACAACCCACCTCCTGTACCAAAGCCCAATGCAAAAAGGAACTGAATTTTTCAAAGTAAGCGCAAGACACCGAGCACCCCATCGGCATACATTTGTCAAAATAGAAATGACCCTCGAAGCAGAAGCTGAGCAAGGGAAAGCTACTGGGGTGCACAGGCAACAGCCGGAATGCCGATTCTATATCAACTTTCGCCATCCAGGCCATCTCCCCTGCCGTCCTCACCAGTTGCGCTGCTCGATCAAACGATGCGTACTGGACCGTACAACTATCACGTGGAATGTGATCGTTGACCGACGTTCCCTCCGGGAATGATAGATTATGGATCAAGCGGAATTTTCCTTGTTCCTTTTTGGGAATAATGCCCAAAGGAGACACTACTAAATCCGGGAACGGCTTATTCACAAAGGGACCCGCAATCCGCCCCCCTCCCGTTCCATGGATAGCTTCTCTCTCACCACCGCAGCCCAGCGGCGAACGGAATTAGAATTACGCGACTGAGCAACCACCACTGTCCCTTCCACCGGGATCACAAAACCTTCCCGAAAACCTCGCTCCAACACCTCCTTATCCCCCCGCCGTGGGTACAACCGGAGATGAGCGATTAATGCGTCTACCCGTATCGGGGTGGCTGCCAGGCTGAACTCCGTCCCGCTACTTAAGGACCGCCCCACTAGGCTGGGCTGTCCCCTTCTTAACACATCTTGCTGCCGAATGCTCCCCCCCACAGCTTGAACAGGCATGCCGGAATTTGCAATCCGGGAAGGGGCAGGATGTTTTATTGTACCGCCAACAGACATCCCCCGTCCCCGTAACGACACTCTTGTGCTGTCCGGAGGGGGCAGCTGGCCGAAAGGACCGCCCGAGACCCGCTGAAGCCCCAACTCCCACCTTCCCCCCCGTCGCCCCACCTCCCGGCTTCGCGGACATCTGGGTAAGCCACAGATTAATATCCTGAGCACCCCATGACAAAAAACGATTTTCTTCCATCTTATCCCGAAACTTCTCGTCGTAGTTTAACCACGACCAACCCTCATGCGTCTGCGCCGCCTCGAGAATAGAGTCCGCATATGCCAACAGCATACCATACTGATCCGGAAATGAATGCCCCCACACGCTAGCTAACCGTAAAAAGGCTCGCGTCCAGTTCACGACATTTCTCGAAACCTTCTTAACACGACCCGCCTTCTCGTCCTCCTTCCGTTTCTTCTTGCTATCCCCAGACCACCGCCGCCCTTCCAGCAGCCGGAATATATCAATATAGCACCGTTTTTTAATCCTACACCGCAACTTTCTCGGTACCCCCTCCCATAACTCAGAATACACCGCTAACGACGGAGCGCGCCCCCTCACGTTGTCCGTACCAGCCTCTGAACCGCCCACTTCCTGTCCGTCCCCACCCACAGACGAAGATGCCGACCCCGTGGAAGACGAAGACGAGGAAGAAGTATCCGAACCGCACCGCCGCCGATATCTGTGTTTCCGTTTTTTTAGCGCCTTGCCCCCCGAGACCGCCCCCTTCTCACCCCCTCCCCCGGTTCCCTCCAGTGGCTCACCTGCCGCTACTGGTTCCTCTACCCGCTCTGGAGCCGCAGCTGCTTCCGCCGTGCCAGCCGGGCAAGTAGGCATCTGCCGCTCCAGTCCCCTCAGTCCGCTGCCGCCTGGCATCGCTGCATACGGGATCATCGCCGGTACCTGCGGGGACATAAAAGAGAAAAGCGGGGGAGGAGCCACAGCTGGCCATCCCGGCTGCCAAGCCCCTAACCAGTCTGCCCCGGAAGATCCTTGTCCCCCCCCCCCGCCAATGCTGCCAAGCCCCCCCCCCCCCCCCGTCCCCCAAGCTGTTCCCCCGCATACCCAGCCATTTCCCTGCTCCCCCGGGGGCAGTAAGGCCATCCCCCTTGCCCCGCCGTTGCCCCGGGTCCACCCCCGCCCCTACCGTACCCCCCCCCACCATCCTACCCCATAGCATCCAACATTCCCACCCCTTGAGGACCCACTGAGTCTTGGAGACCCATAGCATCAGGCCCAGACCCCTCAGGCTGACTGTCCGGCCTTTCCCCTGCTCCCCCCCCCCCCCCCGCAACAGCCCCCTGCTCCCCGTCCACGGGCACTGCCATCCCTCCTCTAGCACTGCGCCTACCCTTTCCCCGACCCCCCCGAGATGCCAGGGAAGCGCCATTCCGTACCCCCTCCCCCTCCCCCCACCCCATCCCCCACCACTGCCTTTTGCTCCTTGCCCTTGCGGTAGCCCCTTAGCCACCCGTTGCTGTCCTTCAACCCTGCCATCCCTCGGCCGAGTAGGCCCTTCAGAGCCCTTGTGCTGATTTGCAGCCTCCCGGGCATGACCCCTCTCCCTTCCTCTACCCGCCAACCCCCTCCTGGCCATCGGAACAGGACAGTGCTCTCGATCGGGCCTGGCCTGATACCGCCGCACCTCCGCTGGGCCGAGATCCGCGCCACGTGTCTGGAACCGCTCTGCACGCCGCCGCCGCCAATATGACCGACCGTCTGCGGGCTCCGGAGTCCTCCTGCGCCAGGATCCAATCAACGTGCTGGAAGGTGAGAGGGCCGCTGATGCAGTCCACTGTATTGAAGCCGCTCCGCTCCCCAGCCACGCTCACCGCTCCACGCCGCTCACCGGAGCTTCGCCAACTGGCTCTTCTTCCGGCGCCTCTCCCACCCTGCCCCTGGCCTTCGACTTCTCATTGGCTCTCCCCACGCACAACACAGGGAGAGCCAATGAATTCAAACAAAAACCCCTTTTTCGTCCTCTATCCCCCCCCCTCCCCCGCCGCCACCAACCCTCTTCCCGCGTCTCAACGAGCCGCCCAGTTACAGGCAGCCGGCTCCGGACGCTACCTTTCGCGGCCTTTATTTAAGGAACAGCACTGGAAAAGGCGGCTGGACTGCTGCTTGTTCAGCTACAGAAAACCATGTAATTCCTAGTATTCTACAAGATAGGATGTGTAGGAAAGAAAAAGCAGTTAAGGCAACACAGGATGCTCTTAGAAAAACTCTTTCCAAACACAAAACTGTAAAAACTGCAGATATCTCAGTTTGCAGAGTTTATGCTAGAATATTTGATTACTGAGACCATAGAAAAGTGGGAATGCTGGTGTAACAATTTAAGGAAAGCAGATGGAAAGAGGTCACATGGCTCATGGAAGGTTGTCCAGGATTTGTAGTATTGGAGCAAAACAAACTCATATCTTGGGATTCCACAGCTGCATGGTCCAATAACTACTGCAACCCTACCAGGACTCAAAAGACAAGTCCTGCAATTTTCCATCTTCCTTTCAAATAATAAGCCAAGCCAATGAATCAAAGAAGCCAGTAAACACAAAGATCCTTTTAAGGTAGCATGAGGGAAAGGCCGGCAATACAGTGAGCCAGAGGAAGGGGTGTTTCCAAGCACACTTAAAGGCTACGGTCCCGCAAGAGACACTTGCAAGGGGGAATAAACAGGAAGGTTTAAAAAGAACTGAGCCAAACTGGTGGGTCATCGGCTTGTCAACTGCTGTACACCTAAACTGACTTCCAGGGGCAGCAGACGTTGTCACAGCAGTGCTGGAATTTAAGCAGGCTTGGGAGATACAAAGGGACCAGAGGAGCATGGGAAGGATTCAGAGCTAGAACAGGATCTAAGAAAGCAAAGTAAATGCATATTAATGGGCAGGATGAATGGACCAAGTAGTCCTTTGCAGCTGATATCTTCTGTGTTATCATGTGATGTCCTTTTTTTATCAAAATGCACTTTATTATGTTAGCAAGCAAGCAAGCAAGCACGCACGCAAAGAAACAAGTTCTAAAGCATTCCATGGTGGACACATCTTGTGCTTCTTAAAACCAGACACACTTAATATTGCAGCACAGAAGTAGAAATTCTCAGCATGGACAGGACTAATAGAGAGTTGTGGCATCATCTCTATACCATAACTTTCTTCTTCTACGAGACCTATACTCATGGCAAACTTGTATCCAGAATTAGAATGATTTTAAGTAACCAAACCTGAAACTAAAATGCACTCTGAAGCAGATAATCAACAAAAACTCAACTGAAACTGTAAACCATTACATTTTGTTTCAATATGCCTTAGCAAATGCAGAAGTTTAGTTGCATGAAACCTGCACAGAAATTGCAATTCTTTAGGTTCAGCCCAGTAACCCAGTCTCTGGGGGCAATGAAATGCAACCAGCCCCAGATTTTGGCCTTCAAATGCATTCTAGTACCTTAAGTACTGATGTACAATGGATAAAGCAGAAATGCAAAAAACACTGCAATGCACTGGGATGGAAGATTTAGCAAAACCATCTCTCTCCAAACGTTAACACCTATTAGTTGTGTACAGTGATAGATCATCAATATGATGTTGGTTTTTAAGATCCTTGTCCAGATAATCTTCAGCAGTATTCATCATATCCTCTAGAGCACTGGTATATTTAGCATTCATAGTCTGAATTTTGCAGGTGTCACAAACATTATGCAGCCCAGAGAATCTCTGTATAATGAGTTTGAAAGCGCGCAATCTGAATTCTGACTTTGTTAACTCTGCTTAATCCTTTTAGCTGGGAGTGAAAGTGAAGAGAGAAGGAACAGCAGTTCCGAGTCACAGCCTTCAACGATGGATCCTAACATGGACATTCCCCGGGATTCCGGATGCTATGAGGGTTCAGAAAGCCTGGAGAACGGACGAGAAGACTCTGATATGAACACCACTGAGGAGCATTTTCACAGATTATCTCTTGAAGAATCTGCCTGATGGACAGAAATGGAAACCAAGGTCCACTAATGAATGCAGACTTTTCCCTTTGCTTCGCAGCTCTGTCCATGGTTCTGGAGGAACTGAAGGGAAAGCTGGAACCACTTTGGGATCTAATCCTGCTATTGCTGCAGCTGCAAGTATCCTGAAGAAGTCCTCTCTTCCACTGCAGCATTGACCAACCTTTTGCATGAGAGAGTTGAGTCTCAGCAGTGCAGGATCAATGTCATGGTCTAGACAGGTTCCAAAATGATGTACAAACTATCTCTTTAAAAATGTATTTGTTACACGGCAAGAGAAGGCTTGTGTACTTAAAGCTATCACAATTCTTTAAAGGGGTAGAAAAGTACTGCATGGAGGGAGGAGTAGCCTAATGGGTAGAGCGCTAGCTTAGGAACCAAGAGACCAGAGTTTGATTCCCACTAGCACTCCTTGTTGCCTTGGGCAAGTCACTTAACCCACCATTGCCTCAGAAGAATCCAAGTTATCAATGTCCCTGTTTAATGTACATTACCAAGTTTAAGTTACAAAGTAAACTACTTTGCCTAAAAGGATGAAGCGGTATAAAAAAAAACTGTAAAATAAATAAATCCAACATGAGAAGATTCCTATTAAGGGCCCTTGTAGCAACTCACTCATAATTTCTTGTACAGTTGTTTCACACTGATAAAGAGGAAAGGATTTTATTCTTACAACTGTGGGTTTTTCTTTTTTTTAAGGCATCCAAGTACTGTTCTAGCCTTAATGTTTGCATATTTTTTGTTGCTAGTGATTTCATGCCAGTGATAAGCACTGAAGACTGAAATCTTATATGTATGCACAGAACTCCAACAGAGGGGAGCGTGAAAATTTCATTATGCCCATGTCCCTCTCCATTTCTCTCACCCTCAAAGATTCCTCAAGGGCAAAAATTTGAGCAAATTCAGCAATAGAGCATGTCTTTAATGGAAAGAATGTGAGGGGAATTAAACTTTGCACAAACAAGTAGAGGGAAGGGTATTATATAAAAACTTCTGATTTATTTTTTTGGATTACTGTATCAAATACCCTCTGCTTCTCTACAGAAAAGTTATATATCAGCCTGGACAATAATATCACGCTAATGGCCCAATCCACAGTCACTGATGAAGAGATGGTCAGTTAAACTCCAAGGTCGGTATTGTACACAAAGTCATACAAAAACAGATGGTAGAAGGATGGTATTTGATCACCTTTAAACATGTACATAATCACTTACTAAGAAAGGTCTATCGTTGCATTAGTGCACTGCAGACCTAAATAAACTATTTTTGTCTAACCTGTGCTGTCTTTACATTATTTGATTCCTTGGGTTCCAAGGCTATTTTGTTGTTCAAGTTCTATGACTTAAGAGCCTCACTTCTTGTTGAAACTTGCTCCATCATTTCTTGCTATAAACTCCCCCCCCCCCCCCCTTTACTTCAGAGACCACACCTTCAAAAGGATATAAACAGGCTGGAGTCAGTGCAGAAGGTGGCTACTAAAATGGTTAGTGGTTTGCATTATAAAGCATATGAGGACAGATTTAATGATCTTAATATGTACACCTTAGAGGAAAGGCAGGATAGAGGCAATACGATTGAGAAATTTAAATACCTCCGTGGCATGAATGCACAGGGGGAGAGCCTCTTTCGATTGAAAGCAAGTTCTGCTACGAGGGGACATGGGATGAGGGTGAAAGGGGATAGATTCAGGAGTGATATGCAAAAATATTTCTTTATGAAAAGAGTGGTGGATCCGTGGAATAGTCTCCCAGTGGAGGTGGTAGAGATGAGGACAGTATCTGAATTCAAAGAAGCATGGGACAAACACAGAGGATCTCTAAAGGTAAAAAGGGGACTGTTGTAGTGGTTTATATGGAAGAGCAGACTAGATAGGCCATGTGGTCTTTTTCTGTCATCATGTTTCTATGTTTCTAGATACTGTATTTTTTTTTCACATGCACACTATTCCTTTATTACCAATTCATCTTCTCACCCCCTACCTCAGGCTCTAGGTCACTGTCCTGGTTTTTTTCTCTTTCATAGTATGTTCAGATTCTTTTTTTTTTTTTTTGCCTCTTTTGACAATGTCAGCTCTCGCTCACTGTGCCCCAATTCCTCTGCTTTTCCTCATCTCTCCTTCTCCAATACATACTTCCCCCTATCATTTTCTCCCAACTATGTTGACTTGGGGGATCTTCCCATATTTTCATCACTTCCTATTGTTTCCATCCCCCATTCCTTAAACTTCCCTCTTCGTGGGCCAACCAATTCAGCCCCTTCATCAATAACTGCATGTAATCAGATTGTCCCAGCTCCTTTCTTCAAAAAGCATCTTGAACTATATTGACAATCATTCTTACATCTAGCACAGCAGCTATTGCCTCAATCTGTCCTGCAATCACTCATCTAATCTTGCTTAAAACACCATGTAAGTTCTGTCCTCCTTCCTTTTATCCAGTGCAACACCATGGCCATGACTTCCTCTCAGCGCTCTGCTCCCCCTCCTCCATAACTGCTAATGAAGGAGCACAGGGTCAGTCTTCCTTTTATATTTTGTTTCCAATGATAGCAAGATTGCTTATCTGTAATGGGGTTCTCTGTAAACAATAGGGGAGTAGAGCCACACTTAGGTGACATCTTCGCTACGCAGCTCAGAACCATGCTCAGAAGAGCCTTGGCAGCTCCCTGAGCATGCACAGCAGCTGCTGTATGTGTTGAGTTGGTTTCCCACTCATAAAAACATAAGATATGCCATACTGGGTCAGACCAAGGACCATCAAGCCCAGTATCCTGTTTCCAACAGTGGCCAATCTAGGTCATAAGTGTCTAGCAGTTTCCCCAAAAGACACAGTTTCCACAATGCTTGTATTGGGTCAAGCAATGATATCCCGGGTCCCTTTTAATAATAGTTTATGGACCTTTCCTCCAAGAACTTGTCCAAACATTTTTTAAACCCAGCTACACTAACAGCTTTTACTACATCCTCTGGTAACAAATTCCAGAGTTTGATTACACATTGAGTGAAAAAATATTTTCTCTTATTTGTCTTAAATAGGTTACCCTGTAGCTTCATTGCATGTCCCCTAGTCTTTCTATATTCTGATGACATAAACAATCGATCTACATTTACCCGTTCCACTCCATTCATTAATTCATAGAACTCTATCATATCTCCCCTCAGCCATCTTTTTTCCAGGTTGAAGAGCCCTAACTTTTGTAGCCTCTCTTCATAGGGGTATTCTTCCAGCCCCTTTACCATTTTGGTGGCTCTTCTCTGTACCTTTTCTAATAACGCTATATCCTTTTTAAGATACAGCAACCAGAATTGCACATAATATTCAAGGTGCGGTCGCACCATGGAATGATACAGAGGCATTATAATATCCTTTGTTTTATTTTCCATTCCTTTCCTTATGATACCTAGCATTCTATTTGCTCTCTTGGCCACCGCTGCACACTAGATGGAGGGTTTTACCATGTTATCCATGATGACACCTAAATCTTTTTGCTGGGTTGTGGTTCCTAATGTGGAATTAATTTCAATTAATAATGTTTCTGCTAAATATTTCATGCATTATGGGGGTCATTCCATCCTGCAAATAGTGGGGATGGATGTCCCATTGTGACAGGACATCCATCCCTGCTATTTGCCTCCCTGTTGGCCCAGGCAAAGGTTTCCCCATACGAACAGTGGGTTTGTACACACAAGCCTAGACGGGGGAGGGAGGGGGTGTTCCAGAGGCATAACAAGGGCAGGGTATAGGCAGGCCACGACCCCAGATATACAGGGCCGATTCAGAGGTCAGCCCTGTACATCCAGGGCCTCAGAAATAAGTCTCCCTGGACACGGCATCCCTTTGGCAGCTGGCAGGGGCAGGGGCAGGTGAGGCAGGGATGGAGGAAGTTCCCCGCCCCTGAACCCTGGCCATTGGAGGCCGGATCAAGGGTTCAGCTGTGGGGAAAGGAGGTAATCTACAGTGACCAGCATTCACAGCTCCTGAATGGAGCTGCGCTGGCATGGCAACAGGCGACCATGACTCTGTGGCTCCATTCAGGAGCTTGACTGCACTGGATGGATAGTCGCCAGGATGTACAGCCGGGCAGAATCAGGTCCCGGTCTGCACTTCCAGGCGCTAGACCCAATTCTGCCCAGACATACAGGGGCTGGACAGCCTGAATGGAATAGGCTTCTATGTAAAAATTCAGTAACAATAAATATTTTATAACATAAAATGCCACAGTCTAAGCCAACATCAATTATCCATCTTATCTTCCAGAGTTTTCTTGCAGTGCTCGCAAGTGAAATGAGGTGCCAAGGGTTTGTCCTGATCCCAAACAGATGCTTCCACGGAGCACGTTTTTGCTCTGGTCTTGATAAAAATCACCACCAACATAGCAAAATGCATCTGGCGGATGCTTATAACCTCTTGAGGCCATGTCAGTCCACTTAAGAAGCTAAAATGAAAATAAACTGATGAGCTTAAGACACATGGTGGTGGTGTTGTTGTTGCTCGCTCCTAAGTTTCCAGGCAGTAAGGAGGATACTGAACAACTGTGCTCACTTCACACAAATCCATTGTTTAAAAAGACACAAGGCAAAAGTGACGTTTTAATACAAGCCTTTTGGTGACTGTTTATAAGTTCTCAAAAGTTATACAAAGTTCTAGAATTTTCCAAAAGGTACTCCAAGTTTACTTTGCACTATATCTATCCAGAATGTCCTACAAAATAGATAATTTTAAAAAATATCACTCTCCTGGTCCCAAAAGCAATGTTTGTGGGCAATAATTGCCATTTCCTATGGTTCTGAGACAAAAGATATCAGAAAACAACACTTATTACCCAGAAACAAGAAAAAAGTAAAAATTTGTTACACAGTGAAATCAATGCCACTTAAAGGCATACGCCTTTCTCATGAAGGCCTTGCAGGTGGCCAGAAGGATCTCCTCCATGTCTCGTGGGAGCTAGAGCTACCCTTTCAGCAGCCAAACTGTGAGTGACAGAGACCCCAGGTTGGGGTGCAGGAGAGAGCCCTCCTCCTGTGAAAGTAGTCCTGGGGTGTGGCTCAGAGGAATCAGAGATGCTACCAACAGACAGAGAAGCAGAGGGAACCAAGGTTGCCTGGGCTACCGGGGGGGTTACAAGTACCAGTGATACCCTGTCATGCTGGACCTTGAAGAGGGTTGGTGACCAGCAGTGTCAGCAGGAAGGCATAGAGGAGGCCTTATGTTCATGGAATGAGGAACGCATCCACTGCCACCCAGGATGGGTGCAGCTGGCAGGAGCAGAAGTGGGACAACTGTGTGTTGTCCAGGCTGGCGAACAGATCTACTAGGAGGACACCCCACAATTGGAAAAGCTAGGAGGCCACTCTGGGATCCAGGCGCCACTCGTGCGACTGGAAGACTCTGCTCAACCTGTCTGCCAGGGTGTTATCCAGGCCTGGGAGGTAGACCACCTGCAGGAGTATCCCATTGCATGTTGCATATGAGCAGAGGGCCACCGCCTCCTGACAGAGGGAGTACAACCCCGTGCCCCCTTGTTTGACGACACAGAACATTGCGGCTTTGTTGTCCATCTAGACCAGCACTGACTGATGCTGCAACTGGTGGCAAAAGGCTCAGCAACTAGCACGCCATCTGGGACCTTGAGTGCAGAGGGCCTCACAATGAGCTCCCCATCCCAGCAGGGAGGCATCCATGGTAAGGACTCTCTGGAAGGTGGGTGCCTGAAATCCCAGCCTGAAGGTGGCCGGAGATCTGCCACCAGTCAAGGAAGTCCATAAGAACATATGCCATACTGGATCAGACCAAGGTCCATCAAGCCCAGTATCCTGTTTCCAACAGTGGCCAATCTAGGTCATACATGCCTAGCAGTATCCCCAAGAGACACAGGTTCCACAGTGCTTGTATTGGGTCAAGCATTGATATCCTGGGTCCCTTTTTAATAATGGTTTATGGACCTTTCCTCCAGGAACTTGTCCAAACCGTTTTTTAACCCAGCTACACTAACAGCCCTTACTACATCCTCCGGTAACAAATTCCAGAGTTACCGGAGGATGTAGTAAGGGCTGTTAGTCCACCAAGTGGCAGGTCACATCTACACATCTCGCAACCAGACTGTGGGTTATGTCGACTAGGAGCGGAGGCACCACTGATCCGCCTTCATGTGCAGGTGGGCGTATAGGGTCAAGTAGACCATGGAGGCCATATGGCCCAGCAGGCCGAGAAGGTGAACGAGCACCAACCAGCAGTGCTGCACCTCTGCAGCTAGTGTCCTGAAGTGTTCTGTCCTCTCTGGAAAGAGGAAGGCCTTGGCCTGGAGGGTGCCCAGCTGAGTCCCTATGAACTTAGCCACTGAGCTGGAGATAGATGGGACTGGGGGTAGTTGATAACAAACCTCAGATGTTGCAGGGCTTGGATGGTGTGCTAGGTGGTGTCATGTACCTCTGCCACTGTGCCCGCCCCCCCCCCCCCCCATGAGTCCATCATCCAAGTAGGGAAAGACAAAGGCCCCCCCCCTGGAGACAAAGATGCACTGTGACCACTGCTAGGTACGTGGTGAAGAACCTTGGCAATGAAGCCAGCCCAAAGGATAGCACCCTGTACTGGTAATGACCTCCTCCCACTACAAACTGGAGGTATTGTTGGTGGTTGGGATGGATCAGGATGTGTGTATAAGCATCCTTTAGGTCTAAGGAGCATAGTCAGTCTCCCTGCTTGAGGTAAGGCAGCAGTGTTGCAAGGGAGAACATCTTGAACTTCTCCCTTACCAGAAATTTGTTCCCGCAGGTCCAGGATGGGCCTAAGGCCCCCTGTTCACTTGGAAATGAGGAAATATCTAGAGTAGAAACCTTTGCCCCAGAGAGGTTTGGGCACTGGCTCCACCACCTTGTCCACAAGGAGGTCTGCAAGCTTGGTGAGGAGCAGAATCTGGTGAAGGAGAGGCCTTACGGGTACTCCTGGGAAGAATGGGGGTGGCGTCTGTTGCAGGTGGAGGAGGTAACATTCCATGACTACTTGCAGTACCCAGAAAACAATAGTGAAGGAGGACCACCTGTGGGCAAACAGGGCCAGACGCCCCCCCTCTGGGCTGCTGAGGGTCTCCTGGGGAAGAGGAGGCCATACCCAAGGAGTCAAAAACTCCCTCCAGGCTTAGCCAGGGCTGGTGGTTTGGTCTTAGGTTTGCAGGGACCATGCCCATGCCCCTTGGACTGTTGTCCCTGTTGTGGGATATTACCAAACACCACCTTTTTTTCTCAGAAAGAAAGGATTCTTCCCCAGAGCTTTCTTATGGGGTGAACAGAGGTCTTCTTTGAGAATCTGATCCTGGTCAGGAACTAAGTCTCTGTTTCAGTAGCCTCATCTAACATGAGCTTTCCGAAGAGGTTGTCTTCTCCAGTGCAAGGGATATCGATGAGCTTGTCCTGGACCCATTGCTCGAAGTCAGACAATTGCAGCCATGCCTGGCATCAGGTCCTGGTACCCGCTGCAACTACTTTGACTGAGAATTCAAAGAGGTGAAAGGGAAGAATATGTAGAAGCTGATGAGGATAAAGTGGAATTGCTAAACAAGTATTTCTGTTCTATGTTCACAAATGAAGGGCCAGGAGCAGGACCTCAGAAAACACCCACAAATAGGAAGAGAAGTGACAGGGATCTCAAATGATTTTCAGAAGACAGTGTTCATGAGGAACTAGCTAAACTAAAAGTAGACAAAGCGATTGGACCAGATGGGATACATCAAAGAATAGAAACTTGGACGTTCTAGCAGCTCCACTGACTGACCTTTTCAATGCCTTTTTTGAGTTGGGAGTTGTGACAGAGGACAGGAGAGAGGTATATGCAGGTCCCATTACACAAAAGTAGAAGTAAGGATGTGGTTGAAAACTACAGGCTGGTTAGTCTAACCCCTATGGTGAGTAAATTATTGGAAATGCTGCTAAAAGAGAGAATAGTGAGGTTTCTGGAGTCCAGTGGATTACAGGATGGGCAGCAGCATGGATTCACCAGAAACAGGTCTTGTCAGACAAATCTGATTGATTTCTTTGACTGGGTGAACAGGAGTTAGACTGAGAGAGACCCCTAGATCTGCTGTACTTGAATTTCAGTAAAGCCTTTGTTTATAAGTCTCCTGTGCAGAACGGTGTCAAACTGAGCACCCTAGGGATGGACCCTAAAGTTACTGATTGGGTTAGAAATTGGTTGAATGGGAGGCATCAAAGGGTACAGGCAAATGGAGCTCACTCTGAGGAAGAGGTTGTTCCCAGTGGTGTGCCACAGGGATCTATCCTTTTGAACATCTTTATTAGTGATATTGAAGAAGGGCTGTCGGATAAGGTTTGCCTCTTTGCAGATAATATCAAAACCTGCAATAGAGTAAACACCCAGGCAGGAATAGATATCATGAGGAGGGATCTAGCTAAGCTTGAAGAATGGTCAAGAATTTGGCAACTGAGATTTAATACTAAAAAATGCAGTCATGCATTTGGGCTGCAATAATCCAAGGGAGCAGGACTGTGTATGGAGGAAAAGTACTTCTGTCCACAAAAGAAGAGTAGGACCTGTGTGTGATAGTATCTGACAGTCTTAAAGTAGCTAAACAGGTAGAAAAGGCAATGGTGAAAGCTAGAAGGATGCTTGGGTGCATAGGAAGAGGAATGTCCAGCAGAAGAAAGGAGGTGATAGTGCCTCTGTATAAGTCTTTGGTGCGACCTCATTTGGAGTATTGTGTGCAATTCTGGAGATGATACCTTCAAAAGGATATAAACAGGTTGGAGCTGGTGCCAAGGGTGGCTACTAAAATGGTTAGTGGTCTTTGTTATAAAGCATGTGAGGAAAGACTTAAGGATCTTGATATGTATACGTTAAAGATGTTTAAACACTTCCATGGCATAAATGCACAGGAGAGCCTCTTTCAATTGAAAGCAAGCTCTGCTACCAGGAAACATAGGATGAGGGTGAAAGGGGATAGACTCAGGAGTAATATGTGGAAATATTTCTTTACAGAAAGAGTGGAAGATGCATGGAATAGTCTCCCAGTGGAGGTTGTAGAGATGACAGTATCTGAATTCAAAAAAGCATGGAACAAACACAGAGGATCTCAAACGGAAAAAAGGGGACTATTGTAGTAGTGGATATGAAAGGGCAGACTAGATAGAAATATGATGGCATAAAAAGACCACCTGGCCTATCAAATGCTGCTCAAGTCAGGAACTTCGAGCACTCCTTGACTGCCAAGGCCAGTGACTTGAACCGCTGAAGAGGTTCCCCATCAAGGCCTGCAGAGAAACCGGCAAGCTCCCTCACCAGTTCTTTGAGGTACATACCGAGGTACAACTGGTAGGATTGGACTTGGCAAACCAATATTGAGCCCTGGTAGCATTTTCGTCCGAGGGCGTCCACCCGGAGGCACTGAAGAATGAGTCTTTTGGCTTTTGAGTTGATGCATGGTTGACTCGACGACCATAGAATTGTGAGGGAGCTTGGTTTTTTGGAACCTCGGGCTTCAGCAGACTCAGTACATGGAGTCGAGACGTCTATTCACAGTGGGCACCAATGCTGGTGTTTCCCCACATACGCAGGAGGAGGTGCTTAAGGATCGGAGGGAGGGACAGGCACCGTAAGGGCCTCCTTTGGAGAGCCCTTGAACTGGAGGATCTCAAGTTCCTCCATGCGGTGGTCGTCCTCCACCTCAGTCTCCAACATGAGCACCTTTGCCATATCCTGCACAAAGTTGAGGAAGGCAACGTCTTTGGGCACAGAACGGCACTAGGACACCGTGGAGACAGGACACAGGGCATATCTCAGTATTGCTGGGTGTCTGAACTCCTCGTCTTCGGTCTCCCAGTCTGACTTAGAGGAAGAAACCAAGGCTTCGCTGCTCCTGTGGTCCGGCCCTAAGCCCAAAGGCCCATGACCCCCAGAAGACCTCTGGTCTGAGCCACTTGCACTCACCAGAGAGGACTGGTATCTCAAGGAACATGACCGGGACTTGTCCAATGCCAGTGGCACTCGAGGATCGGCTTGACAACTGGGGAGGCCCTTGAGATAGAGGGTACAGTCATTGGGGTAGATGAACTAGAGGAACCGGACATCAATGCTGGACCAGGAGGGCAGTGATACTGTGCTTCAAGGCCGCCATCCTGGTCTCCATGCCAGACGGCTCCACAGCCTTCGACGCAGTACCAATGACTTCGGGCATGACCTCAGTTCCATCGAGGGGGAATCCTTGACCAGGATGGCCTCAGAGGTCCAAAGCCAGTCACCCTACACTGATGACTCCTTCTGGGGCAGCTTGTGAGGCCACTCCCACTCAGACTTCTCAGACTCATGCCAGGGATTGCAGGGTCTGGTGTGAAATTTACCCAATTTTCCAAACCCATCCTCCGAGGAGGCCTTCAAGGTTTTCAAGCTCTTCTTGTGGTTCCACTTCTAGGTAGTTCCTCTCCAAGAAAACGCGGTTGTGGGACTCCGAGGCAGCTCGGGCATCGCGGGGCACCAAGTTACCGGAAAGAACCCTGGAGCGCAGTATCGCCAGGGATTCCAGCACAGAGTCAGATCTATGGAACAACTTCTCCTGCTGCAATTGATGGCTATTGATGGCCTTTGCGGACATGGACTTGCAAAGGCTGCAGCCCAAGTTGTCATGGTCTGGCCTGAGGCAACAGAGGCAGCAATCATGTGGGTCAGTGAGGGATGTCATCTTACTGCACCGATCACATTTTTTGAAGCCACTGGAGGCCATGGGGAAAAACGGGCCCTTCAACCTGGGCGAGGGTCTGAGGCCTACTGGCCAAAAAGGGTGCAAAGCACCAGTTGAGGGACACCTCTAGAAAAACAAGAAAAACTAACTCGAGGAGACATGCCAAGACGAGCTGGCTCAGGGGCGGGAAGAGGAAAATTTAAGACAAAAAAAGAAACACATTTCTGGGGAAATAGGACAGATGTCTGGTGGGCTCCATGGATAAAAGAAGACTGAGGCAAGATGGCAACCCTTGAACAGGAAGGGGACCACTCATGCATAGTGCATCTCCCAAAGGCTTTCTTTGAAAGCTAGGGAGATGCTTTTGACTGGACTCCATCTGTGCCGACGTCACCCTATATGTGAAGACTGACTTCCTGCTTGTTCCCAGAGAATGGAAAAGTCTGTGTTTTGCAGATAACATGCAAATTTGCCACAGAGTGGACTCCTCTGAGGGAGTGGACAACATGAGGAGATATCTACAAAAGCTGGAAGAATGGTCAAATGCTTGGCAGTTAAGATTAAATGTGAAGAAGTGCAGTCATGCACTTGGGGATGCAGAAAGCCAAGGGGGTAGGAGGTTGGTGTACACAGACCAGGAGAAGGACCTCGGAGTCATTGTTTGAGGATCTCAAGGTGGCGAAACAGTGAGACAAGGCAATGGCCAAAGCCAGAAGATGCTGAGTTGCATACAGAGAGGAATTACCAGCAGAAAGGAGTCATTAATACCACTGTACAAGTCACTGGTGAAGCCTCACTTGGAGTATTGTATTCAGTTTTGGAGACCATATCTCACAAAGGATATAAAAAGACGTGAAATGGTTCAGAGGAAGGCGACTGACATGTTTTGGAGCCTGTACCAGAAGATGTATGAGAAAAGACTTGAAGACCTAAATATGTATATGCTAGAGGAGAGGAGGGACAGAGGAGATATGATACAGACCTTTAAATACTGAAAGGGTATTAACAAACAAACAAACAAACAAACCTTTTTCAAAGACGGAGAAGCTGTAAAACTAGAGGGCATAACATGAAGTTGCAAGGGGGTAAACTGAAAGGCAACATCAGGAAATACTTTTTCCACTGAAAGGGTGGTGTATGCTTGGAATGCCCTCCCAATGGAAATGGTGGGGCAAATACAGTTGTAGAATTCAAAATATGAAAAGAAGCAAAAAACCCTCAAAATCAAAATCTTAGGCAATGCCTTACTTCAATTGTAGTAACCTATTGATATGATATCGTTAACAAATCTCAAAAACTTGTTAAATATTTGGACAACGGGTCTCAGACTCGCGGTTAGTGCACTCCTGCAGCTTGTGTCAAAGGATGTGTGCTACGAATTGCATCAACGACCCGTGATGTTACTTCAGGCTAAATCAGTGATCAACAAATGGACATTTCAAATAAAAGGTAGCAGAACACGTATTTGCTTATCTTATGCTTGCCCACTGTGAATAGACGTCTCGACTCTATGTACTGAGTCTGCTGAAGCCCGAGGTTCCAAAAAACCAAGCATAAGATAAGCAAATACGTGTTCTGCTACCTTTTATTTGAAATGTCCATTTGTTGATCACTGATTTAGCCTGAAGTAACATCACGGGTCGTTGATGCAATTCGTAGCACACATCCTTTGACACAAGCTGCAGGAGTGCGCTAACCGCGAGTCTGAGACCCGTTGTCCAAAAATTTAACAAGTTTTTGAGATTTGTTAACGGTATCATATCAATAGGTTACTACAATTGAAGTAAGGTATTGCCCAAGATTTTGATTTTGAGGGTTTTTTGCTTCTTTCATATATGATTAGCCCTCTCTGAAATGACCATATTTTGAGTAGAATTCAAAATGGCATGGGACAGACACAGTAGATCACATTATAGCAGCAGGATAAAATCAAAATAACCTTAACTGTCTCAACTATCTCGATAGATAGGGATGACCTGCACGGTGCAGTGGGCACACCCCTAAACAAAGGCATGGGGAGGATTGACCTGCACGGAGCAGCAGGTGCACCTACCCTTGCCACATTGTTGGACAGACTAGATGGACTATACTGGTCTTTATCTGCCGTCATGTACTATGTTACTATGATCCAGCCCGATGCACCGAAGGCAACAATCATGTGGATCCATACACGACATATGTGCACAGCGGTCGCAAGGCTTGATGCCACTGACCGAGGCCATAGCAGGCAAAACGGCTCCCGTGAGGTCAGCCTCCTTTGGCCCAGCCAGAAAGGGTGCAAAAACCCATGCACCAAGAAAAAACCCCCAAGAGGAAATTTAAAAAAAGAGAACCTGAGGAAAAATGTCACACCGAAGGCAAGTGGACTCACGTGGCAAGAAGGGCACTAGTACACAACTGGAGAAAGGAATCTAAATAAAAGGCAAGAAAAAAAATCAATTTTTTCTGGAGGAACAGACATACTTCCGATGAGTTCCATGGAAAAAAGGAGACTGAGGCAAGATGGCACCTTTAGGCGGGAAGGGGATCATGCAAGTGTGGTGCATCTCCCAAAGGCTTTCTTTGAAAGCTGGGGAGAGGTTACCTCACAGACTACATCGGCACCGACATCACCCATATGTGAGGACTGACTTCCTGCTTGTTCCCGGAAAAAGGAAAAGGAAAGTTATGGTGGACCAGTAGTCTAAGGGCAGAAACATATGGCTTAGGCTCATAACGAGACATGTTTTTCTGAATTGCAGGCATTGCTATGGGTGTGGATTGAATTTCTTTATATTTAATTAGGAAACTCAGGGACTGAAGAGGAGTTAGGGCTGTTCTGATTGAAATTTCTGCATCTTTGACAATATTATTATATCGGCCAAAACACGTTGAGTATAGGAAAATGTAAAAAGACTTCCTTTGCACAGATATGCCATGGCAGAGGCTAAGCATTTTGTGATGACTCTGAGGTATGGATAGGCCAAAGTGGCAGAACCTACTGTTTCTGCAGGTAAAAATCAAAGGATAAATAGGAAGATGTGGGCATAAGCAGCCTTCCTATCCATTGATGCGACAATTCCCCTTCCTGAGAAGTGGCAGAATTATTGCTGAAGAGTTCTGTTGAGAACTCTTAAATCCAGCATCAGACAAAGACCCCCTGACTTCTTGGGTATGAGGGGGTATCTTGGCCTTCCTCTATCACAGCTGAGTGGATCTTTGAGACCAGTTGTGAGAGGTATTCATATGAGGTTTTGGATGGGAAGGGCCTATTGTTGGGAGGAGACGGCAATGTAAATTGCAGCCAATATCCTTGAGCTAAGACCCATTTGTCAAAGTTGTTGTTGTTGTTTTTTTGCAAGTCTTCAAAAAAAATTTAGTCTGTCCCTGATCTGCAAGCTGTCAAAAATCTGAGTAGTAGGTTGCTTTCTTTCCCATTGTCGCAGCTTAAGGTCGCCGTATCTTAAAGGTCGCCATATCTTAAAAAGGATATAGCGATTTTAGAAAAGGTTCAGAGAAGAGCCACCAAAATGGTAAAGGGGATGGAAGGATACTCCTATGAAGAAAGGCTAAAAAGGTTAGGGCTCTTTAACCTGGAAAAGAGACGGCTGAGGGGAGATATGATAGAAGTCTATAAATTAATGAGCGGAGTGGAACGGGTAAACGTAGATCGATTATTTACGTCATCAGAATATAGAAAGACTAGGGGACATGCAATGAAGCTACAGGGTAAACTATTTAAGACTAATAAAAGAAAATATTTTTTCACTCAACGTGTAATCAAACTCTGGAATTTGTTACCGGAGGATGTAGTAAAGGCTGTTAGTGTAGCTGGGTTTAAAAAAGGTTTGGACAAGTTCCTGGAGGAAAGGTCCATAAACCATTATTAAGAAGGGACCCAGGATATCAATGCTTGAAACAATACAAGCAATGTGGAACCTGTGTCTCTTGGGGAAACTGCTAGGTACATATGACCTAGATTGGCCACTGTTGGAAACAGAATATTGGGCTTGATGGACCTTGGTCTGACCCAGTATGGCATATCTTATGTTCTTATGTACATACTGTTGACAAGGCTGTTTTTGTGATTGTGGTTGCAGATATAGCTGTTAGCGCCTGCTGTACCTCATCTGGAGATACTACATCAGGTATTACATTCTGAATGGTATAGTTATTGGTCATCTGGGTGCAGAGATCTGGTCAACTGTTACGCTGACAGTTCACTCACTGCTGAGCTTCGCTCTTTGATAAGTGAGCTATCTGTCACTCTGTCACCCCAAAAAAAAAAAAAAATAAAATAAAATAAAAAAGGTCTCCTATACAGGGTGCCTTTGCCAACTTGCCATGCAGATCTTCTCAAAGCCCCGAGGCCCTCAGCAATGCTGCTCTTTTTGCTCCTATGGCCATTGCTGTGACTCAGGACATCATGTCATATGCATCATGGGTAGAACATAAGATGATATTGTACCTCTTGAATGAGATGGTTCAGTGTCGTATTTGTGTACTGTGGATAGTCTGATCTCCTGGTAATTTTTTGCCTTAATGCATTCCAATATCATAGCAGCTGCAACTGGTATGCTATTATTCACAGAGACCCCCAAATCAATTTAAAGAAAATTATTTAAATGAAACTTAAATAGATGGAGGTAAACAGTTTCCAACACATAGAGCCTAGAGAAACTCAGGACTACCAAGGCAGGTTTGTTCTCTTCATCATCATCAGCCTATTATAAGCCCATATAGCCAAGAGTTTTAAAAATCGTTAATACCCTTTAGGATCCATTATAAGTCATTGAACATCGACTGAGAGTTTATAAGACCTTTCAAAAAAACATAACTCAATATCATTAAGAAATTCTTATACAGCAAATAACAGTATCCAACACAATATTGCGTTTCGAACTTCTCTGCATCAGGGATCTACAGAAAAAAAAAAAAAAAACCAGTCCAAAGGCTCATTCACTTCTAGAATCCATTTTTATAGCTGAGCAACAAAGTTCTGAAGCCGCCAGCCAAGCAGGAGCTCTCCCAGCTGGGATAGAGCAGCTTGGGCTGCTCCAGCCGCCGCCGCCGCCTCCTGCCCCAGACCAAGCCGCCCAATCCAGGCCCGCTCCAGTGTTTTAAAAAAGAGCGCCAGCCGGCGCACGAGCGCCTGGCGTGCCCACGCCGGAGGGCCTCGCCCGAGGGCCCTTTGGCGTGGCCCTTAGGTGGAGGCCCCAAACCCTCAAGACGAATCCGTCACCAGAGCTGTGCAACAAACGAGTGACATCGACAAGGACGCAAACACAGTAAGCAACCATCTGTCTTGACAAACGCTATGTGTTAGTTTAAGCTGCCCTGCATGATGCTCCTAGGATCCTGAACCACCTAGCCGATTCGACTAGAATACAGACTAATGTACTTTATAACATACTGAACCACACCAGTAATTGCTGAGTATTCCAGTATTGTATGTTGCTTGCCTAGTCTAGTGTTGGGTTTTGCTTGCCTGATATACCTATTAACATATTGTCTAATGTTATCTACTATGCCAAGCTAAGCTAGTTCTATCCACCTGACACACTGTCTGCTGTACTAGCTGATTCACCACCTGATGCTCTGAGCTGCACCAGTTGATAAACTGACCATATTTACTGCCTAAATAGTCTACCTGATTACCTAGGTGCACCAGTACTCCCTTTCCCATCCAGTCACAGGGGAGATTCGTTGCTACAGCTTGGGACCACAAAGGAAAGTCCCAAGATGACGCCCTACCCCTGGGCCTTAACCAGCTGCTGTTTTCTCATACGTCTACTCCACAGTGCCCTCGCCCTCACATCCTTCCACAACCCCATACCAGTCCTACAGGGCTCAGGGAGGAGGTGGTCTGTCCCTCCCCACCATCAAACAGCTGGGGCCAGGTGCATGCCATACCCACACCTACGTTTGTCTCCATTCAGCAGACCAAACCACCCCTGTGAGAGCACACACCTCCCCGAACTTGAAGTGTGCCCTCATAAATGCACGCTCGATCCATAAAAAATGGCCATCCGTGGCCGACTTGTTATCCGACCATGACCTGGACATCTTACTATTCACTGAGATATGGCTGTCCACCTCAGACACAGTCCTTCATCAGCTTGTCCCCCCCAACTTCTCCATCCACACCTGCCACAGGGCCGATCATAGAGGTGGAGGAGCACTTGTCCTGACGAAGATGGACCTACAATTCCAGTTGATCTCTGCCAGCAGCACTACGCACCTCAACTTCATCACCATAGCCAATAAGCACAGCACCGTCAACATAGTCTACAGAGTGCCCTCCCCTTCCTTGGAGGACTTAATAATCGACCTCGCCTGCAATCCCAAGAACCCTTGCACACCCAACTGAGTGCTGGGCGATTTCAACCTCCCCACTCTCCAAGACACCCCATGCCAAGGCCTTCCTTGAGGCACTCAAAGAGTTAGGATACACACAGATAATTAATACCCCCCACCCACGTAAAGGGGAACATGCTGGACCTGATTTTCGCCCCGTGCTCAGTCTTAGACCTCAAGCATGGCCTTGCCCTATCCATCACTCCAGTGCCATGGTCTGACCACTGCCTGATAAGATTCCAGATGCCAATGCACCCCATCCACATTAGCTCCTAGACCTCAATCCAAGCCTCCCACAACATCTTCCAGACATTTCCAGCCATTCAACAAGGAGGAAATCCTGAACAGAGCCCAACCACTCCGAAACCCACCAGCACACAGTCTCGATGAAATGATCTCCACATGAAACGCAAGCTTTGATGCCATCGTCCATCTACCACCCACAAACAAGCCACCAGGAAGAAGGCGGAACACTCCATGGTACTCTCCCAAGCTACGGGCGTCACTTCTCCACCTTAGAAAGCTTGAGAGACATTGGCGTCGTTCACGCACAACTGAGAACCATGAAGCGTACATTGCTCACCTAAGGCGGTCACAGCGAGAATGAGGCAATTCCATGCAGAGATACTGCAGCGCTCTCTAAATAAACTGCACAAGCTTTTTAACCTTGTCAAGTCCCTAACAAAGGACCCCTCCCCTACTCAACCAAGCCTGCCAGACCCACAGGAATACGCTGACTACCTGCAGGCCAAATTGAGCCAGACCAGCGGGACCACAAACCTTTCTCCCTCGCACGTAGCACACTACCGAGCCCAACCATCCACCTTCTTGCCTCCAGTCATGAAGGACACTCGTGACATACCACCTTCTCAGCCCCAACAGAGAAAGGCATTCATGACATCATCACAGCAATAGACACCACCACAGCTCCAAACGACCCTTGCCCAGCATTTTGGGTAAGATCTCAGCGTGTTGACCTTAGCCCGTTCCTGGCCAAACTCATAGAACTATCATTCTCGACTGGGACCTTCCCTCGCAGCCTAAAGCAAACAGCTATCAGACTTCTTCTAAAAAACAAGCTGGACCCAGCAAAGGCGGACTCCTACAGGCCAATCTCAAGTATCCCTCTGCTGGCAAAAATTATTGAGAAGGTCGCCCAATGTCAATTTCACCACCATATCGAGACAAACACATTCCTTGACCCATGTCAGCATGGTTTCAGGGAGTCGCATGGCGTCGAGACCCTGTTGACCACTCTGTTCAGCTCCTTAAACATTGGATTAGACAACATCAAGCAGGGGTTTGCCCTGATCTTCTTGGACATTGCCGCAGCCTTTGACTCCATAAGCCACGAAATACTCCTGACGCGTCTTAAGGAGAAGGGTATCCACGGTACAGCACTAACCTGGTGTGAGTCATATCTATCAGACATATGGCAGCACATTCAAACTGGCTCCTCTGCCTCCAAACCTTTCCCACAAGAGAAAAGCGTGCCTCAGGGATCATCACTCTCAGCCCTACTGTTCAATGTTTACATGCAACCCCCATCTGTGCTCTCATCCGCTCCTTCAATATTAACTGCCTGGTCTACACCGACGACGTCCTCCTTTACATGCCTATCTCAACAGAACATCCAGATCTCTCAGCATTGACAGCCTGCTTTGATGCCGTCACTGATTGGCTGCATATGCAGAGGCTCAGAATAAATTTCAAGAAAACAGAGGTCCTCTTTATCACCAGGAACCCAGCATTCACCCCCCCCCCCCACCTCACTGAAAGTACGAGATGCCGAGCTCTTCAGCAAGCTCACAGAACGCTACCTACGAGTCACACTTGACCAACAGCTCGACATGAAGGCCCAGATCAGCAACATGGTCAAAGTGGTCTACAACAAAATAAGGTCGCTCCGTCAACTCCGGCAGCTGCTCGAGCCAGATGACTTCAGGACAATCTTTCAAGCCCTAGTAATCCCGCATTTTGATTATACTAATGCCATACTATACGGGCTCCTGAAGAGCATGCTGAATCCACTGCAGCTTGCAATGAATGCAGCCGCCAGAATCTTTCATGGAGCCTCCAGGAGGGAACACAACGCCAATCTTGAAGCACCTGCACTGGCTGCTGGTCCACTGCAGACTTTCCTTTAAAGTGCTATTGATGACCTTCAAAGCCATAAATAAGTGCTCCTCTACCTCCCTCACGGACCTCATCCAGCCCACCCCCCTCAACAGAGCTAGGAGGTCAGCTGTCGTTAATACACCGATACTCCCGAAGGTGATCACAAAATGCTCAGTCAACAAGAAAGACAGCCTTCACCTTATACGCACCCACGTGCTGGAATGCTCTTCCACCCGCCATTCGAGCCATCACTGACCTCGCCAAGTTTAGAAAAGCGCTGAAGCACCATCTCTTCATCTAGCACTATATTGATTCATACGACATCTCCCAACCAGATGCACCCAGGAACCAGACCACCACCCCCCATCGCAGCCACCCTGCAGGATTGCAACCCCACTCACTAGATCACGAAACAATCTGCAGATGGAATTGTGCACATGCTTAGACCAGTCAATCTGTATATAGTTAATATAGCTGTAAATAGTTGCGAGCTGACCACATCACCTGTGACTGCTAGCTTGCCTGTACATAGTTACCCTGTCAGTCTCGTTTAGAAACCCCTGTCAATTGAAAGTCCAGTTGTGGGCCCTGCCTGCGCTGCACGAGTTGTTAAATGTAAACCGTGCTGATTCTAAATAGCGCGGTATAAAAAAAAAAAGACATAAAATAAATAAGAGGACATAAGCAGACACTAATGGCCAGTGCCTTGGATTCTTTACCAAATTGTAAGATTTTGGTGTTTTAATCTTCTTCAATGCTACCTCAAAGACTAGTGTGGCAGATGAGGGAGAGAATACCCTGGCGCTGCTTGTACCTTGTATTTAAGTTAAGTCTTTTAGAAACCATCTGTGTTGACAGAGGCATCTATCACACTTGAAGTTGCAGATCCCCCAAAACATCTAGTGAACTGGGGTAGCAAGGATCTCTGTAGGTACAGTATAATAGAGATAAAATCCTGCAAATTTTATGGTGTGGCAGGAGTGGCCAGACAGTGATTCCACTAGTTTTTGTAAAATACTTCCTCATTCTGAGGCCTTTCCAAGTCTTATTTCTTCCTCTTCCTAAGCCATTAGGCTATCTGTTTTGTGGTCATCTATCTTTTGAGATTCTAGTCAGCTGACCTTATTCCCATGATTATGCTTTAATAAGAGGTTTTTCTTATAAGTGCTCTGGAGACTCCCAGCCAGCAGGGCGGGAGGTTTGGCAAAGGCTCATATTAAAGTGGTATCTGGGGTTGTTGAGGCAGGGCATACAGAGATACCTCCTGAACTATTAGGTGAGGGGGAAGAGTGCCCTGTATTCTGAAGGAGCACAGACATCTTCCAAAAGAAATAATGCATCAGCTGGAGAAGAGCAGAGGTGCTATTTTCTCCCAGGCTGGAACGAGTTACCATCTGTTTTTTGAGAAATGGCATTGTTTTGCAAGAAGGATTCTTATTCGCTTTATTTAAAGATAGCTGTACTGAGGCATTTTCTTACTTTTTCCTTTCTAGAGAGGTTGAAGATGCATTTTGCTCATTTTCTTTTGTGAACGTGTTGGGGTTTTTTGTTGTATTTTTCTTATGTGATTTTGAACTATATTGCACTTTGACCCTTTAAGAGCTACTGAAGCGACTACTGAAGAAAGGTTGTTTCCACTGCGGAATGGATGGAGAATAGAGGCACAACTGTCTACCTTGCCTGTAGATTTATTTTGCCCCTGGAGTTCAATAGCTTATTATGGTACTTTGGGTAAATTTGCTTGGTCCTCGGGATGGACTGTAGCCCCTGTGGGTACCCACTTCAGCTCCCTAGGGATATTTTCAATTTTCCCTATTAAATCATAGCCCTAAAAATTAATAGGAAAGGGCTTGGGGGGGGGGGGGGGCTCTGTCATCATTGTTTCATTCCATATTTAATTACACAGGTACACTACCAAAAAACTGCCTCCAGTTTTGCAACTGATTCCTATAGATTTTGGGGTGCTGAATCCAGGAAAAATAGCCAAAATGTTCCATCACGTCACGTTTTCTTGCAAAATTAGATTTCTTACCCATATAAGGAATGTTCACATAATTTCTTTTTAGCCGACTGCAGTTTATTTTCTTGGCCCAAAATAGAGGTTGTAATGGTTAACTAACTAGAAACACTCCCTCATGATATTTTAGAGTGTTTTGTATTCATTTTATACATTAACAGGACAATTGGGAGGCGAGGGGCTAAATCCAGTACTCGCGCTGGCGCATGTTCTTTCCTGTTCGCCTCGCCTCGTTCGCTGCTCGCTCAAACACAGTGGTTGCGACATGAACGTTCCTGTCAAATTTCAGTTTCTTGCAAGTTCATTATTACCTTTTGTTTGCTCAGTTGTAATCCAGCTTTATTCCGAAGTGGTTCACTACAGTTGTAGTTTGCAGTGCTGTGTATTTGTGATGGCTCACAGAGCCAGAGGTTGCGTCAACTCTCCGGACAGTTTTTGTTTTATTTGTGGGGAATATACCGTGAAAAAGCGGCAGAGGAACATTTCTGCATTTATTAAAAAAGTATATTTCGCCTATTTCGGTTTGAAGTTAGGCGATCAAGACAAACCGTGGGCTCCTCACAAAGTGTGCAAGACATGTGAGGAAGATCTACGCTTATGGATGAAAGGTAAAAAACAAGCATTTCGTTTCGGAATACCTATGATGTGGCGTGAACAAAGAGACCACAGCAGTGACTGCTATTTTTGCTCTTGCATTGTGAAGGGATACAACTTAAAAAATAAGAACGTAATAAGTTACCCCAACCTTCCCTCAGCAATTAGGCCTATGCCTCATAGCAACAAAGTACCTGTGCCTGAACCACCAAAATCTTTGGATCATATTTGTGTAGATGGTTCTGATCATGATGAGACTCATCAGATGGCTTTTCCCGATGAGTCCAGTACTTCCGAGTTGGAAACTGAACCAGATCCGAAACCTGAACTTTTCTCTCAAGCTGAATTGAATGATTTAGTCCGGGATTTAGGACTCCCAAAAGATGCTGTCCAACTGCTAGGTTCTCGGCTTAAACAGAAAAATCTATTGTCACCAGGAACAACTTTTTATTGGTACCGCAACCGCGAGACACAATTTTTGAAGTATTTCAGCAAAGAGGAAGATTTGGTATTTTGCAACGATATATACGGAGTGATGGAAAAGTTTAAACTTAAGTATGATCCTGCTGAATGGCGGCTGTTCATTGATTCGTCAAAAGACAGCATAAAAGGTGTTCTTCATAATGGCAACACATTCGCTTCAGTTTCTATTGCTCACTCTGTTATTCTCCAAGAAAAATACGAGAATTTGGCCCTGATTCTTCAGAAGATTCGTTATGATGAGCATAAGTGGATGATTTGTGGAGACTTTAAAATTCTATCCATGCTATTAGAGCAGCAATCCGGTTTCACCAAATATCCCTGCTTCCTTTGCTTGTGGGATAGCCGGGCCAGCGACCTACACTGGGGGAAAAAAGACTGGCCAATTCGGGAGTATTTGAGACCCGGTGAGAAAAATGTTCTTCATGAGAGCTTGGTACCTCGTGATAAAATTCTATTACCACCTCTCCACATTAAGTTGGGTCTCATTAAGCAATTCATCAAGTCCCTTCCAAAAGATGGTGAGTGCTTTCGGTACCTTTGCTCAAAGTTCCCCCGACTTTCTGAAGCAAAGCTAAAGGAAGGAGTGTTTGTTGGCCCTGATATAAGGAAACTCATTTCAGATGGAGCATTCGCTGAAACGATGTCTGAGAAGGAAAAAGAAGCCTGGGATTTCTTCAAGGATGTTGTTCTCAAATTCTTGGGGAACAGGCGGGATGAGAACTATAAGGATATTGTTGCAAGGATGCTCAATGCCTTCAAAGAACAAGGCTGTAACATGAGCCTGAAAGTCCATTTCTTGCACTCCCATGTGAACTACTTTCCCGAAAACTTGGGGGCATACAGTGAAGAACAAGGTGAAAGGTTTCACCAGGACATCAAGGACGCAGAGAGAAGGTACCAAGGAAGATGGAACACTACTATGATGGCTGATTTCTGCTGGTTGCTGCTGCGGGAAACCCCAGATGAAAAATACGCCAAGCAGCGCACCAAGAGAAGCATTCGGGGGAAGAAGAAACGGGCCCACCAGGAGATTGATTGACCCAAGAATGACTTTAAAATCTAAACTGTGTTGACAAATATCGTGTTTTTACTAAACTTTGAAATAAAAATTTGCTAGTTATTACCACAGTGTCAGATCTCATTTATTAGAATTTTATTTTCACACCATCGGGTGTTTGTCTTCATGTATTGCAATGGTGCGGTTTGCGTTTTCTATTCTTACATACATACCTGTACAACATTTTTTGCACATTTCTTTGCTTTGCTTTGTGTCTAACCTCGCTCTTATATGCTCAATGTTTGTGCACATGTATGTGGCTGTTTTAAGTGCAGACAATTTTGCTACCATCACAGTGTGTTTTGTTGACATTACTCTATTCTTATGTGCTGCCTTGTTACAATTTTCTTTATTCTTATTTGAATAACTACTAAACAATTAGTATAAAGAATTCATCCAAGAAACTTTTATCTCGATGGCACTCAATCTGAAACGTTCACCTCAAACTGCTAACCCAATGTAGCAAAAAATCTGTACGTGATGGAGCAAATTGGTTACCAGATTTGGATTCAGCGCACCAAAAAACGTAAAAATCAATCGAAACATTAGAGGCAGTTTAAAAAAAAAATGTTTTAGTGTACCTGTGTTATTTAACTTTTTTTAACAATTTTTCTTGTGGAAAGCTGAACCTGTGTGTCCAGTTGGGCCATACAAATTGATAGGACTAAGTGGGAGGCCAGCTGCCCCCCAAACACGGCAGCTGCCAATATGCTCAGGGGCGCTACCAAAGCTCTCCTGAACATGACTGGAGAGCAAATGACCTGGTCCTTGATAATGAAGATGAAATCACCCAAATGAGTCATTCCCTGCCTCATCCATAGGGGTGATCTGTATGCTACAGTTTAGTATTATTTGGGAACTAAAAGGAAAAGGAAACTGGAGAGCCCTTACATGTTTCTTTGGAGAGAGGAAGGCGAAAAAGGGAAGGAAAAGCAATAATGTGGCTCACCCAGGGTCATACAAAGTTACAGCCCAATGTAATAAATGTGCATCATGGTGTTATCATGTAATGGCATATGTTATTACATCAGGGTAGAGCCAGATTTGTAATTTGACTTCTGACATGGGTCTGAAAAGAAAGACGCTGGGGAATCAACATCATAGGGGCAACAGTGAAGTGAGTTGGGAGCCACTGTGGCGCTGGAGCCTCCGTAATTAAGGGCAGCTTTAGGGAGCAGCAGATCCTGAGACCAAGAAGTTGAGCTCAAAGGTACTGGAAGAAAGAAAATGAATGGTTTCTCCTGCCTATTGAATCATATAGACACTAAGGGTAGCCTGTAGCTGTATAAGTCAATATACAGGTAATGCCACCGACCACCCATGAGCTGAGTATGCCTCGCACTCACTTCAGAAAGTTCAGCTCCAAGGCAAAGGAGACTATTTAATTTCTGATCTTTTTACTGAGACTCCTAAATGTATGCATGCAGGGGGGGGGGAGGGGGAAGCAAGTAATACCAGTTATGGTGGAGATTATTATTATTATTATTAGTGATATGTATGCAACTGAGAACTGAATGGATACCAGAAAGTTATGCCGTATGGGTCACTAACATCTTTCTAATATTAACCTTTGACCAACAATGAGCTGAGCCAAATTTGAACTAGTTTGTTTTATTTTAAGTCTGTGCATTTTTCTGCCCACAAAGAAAGACAGTCTCAGGTGAACAGACTAGCCAATGGACACAGAACATAGTCCCAGCAAAAATACATCTGGAAAGCACAAGGACTGTCTACTGACCTTGGGAGCCTGGTCTAGGCCCCTATTCATAGTAAACGTATTTCAGCATTCCAAACTTTTATTTTATTTATTTATTTAACATTTCTTATATACCACCTTTCATGATATCAAGGCGGTTTACATTGAACAAACTAAAATTACATTGAACAGGACATTATAACTTGGAGATAACTATTTTACAGGGAACATGGGCAATGGAGGGTTAAGTGGCTTGCCCAAGACCACAAGGAGCACCTGTGGGACTAGAAACCCCAATCCTTCCGGCCCAAGGTTGCTCGTCCTCTAGTGGGATTTGAACCCCCGGTCTGAGGTACCTTGCCCCAACCACTAGGCCACTCCACTCCTCCACTTAGGCTTCCTCCAATGAATGTCTGGTTTTCTTTCCCCATCTGGGTAGTGTGTGCAGAACAGACTTGTGCTGTGCCAATTCCATATACAGTCCCCTGTCAGCCTAAGAAAGAACAGCAGCTCACAAAGGGTCAAAAGTACACATACTAATTAGGCTAGAATTACATTAAAGTGCATTGAGTGAATGAATAGCACTACCTGGTGATCTCTTTAGTCCGTCATGATGGTGTTCCTACAAGATTTGACTTTGTGGCTACTGAGCTTTATGTTTCCTATTCTGAAATTACAAGAACCTTGGAGTCGAGGGACCAGCAGCTTTTGTCTTCATCCCTCATTTCATCTCCCTACTGCTCATATTCGATACACAAATGGTAGAACACAAACAAACATTTTGCTGAAGCAGATGGACTAGTTATGAGCCGCTAAATTTTCTTTTTGCTCTCTTGACTCCTAAATTTAATTAAAAGTCCTGGTCCCATTATTTCTTGCAAATACACTTGTACTGAGAATGTGTCATCAGGGAAAACAGTTAAATTACACTGCCAGTGAAATTAATCAGTCCTACTGTTCCAGTAACACTGCTATACAAGAAGACCAAAAGTTGCCTAAGTATGGGAGGGAGTATGTTCAAGCCACAGCTCAAGGGTATCACCTACTGACAGGCTTAAGAGCACACATGTAAACAGTGGTCAAAAGGGCACTGTGGTCTATGCCACACAGAGGATTGTAATTGCAGCACCTGGGCAATAAAGGTGGCATAAAAAAGGAAGAAACCCCTCATATAAAGGCTTTTAGTGTATAATCCCAAGTAGAGTAGATTCCATGCAATTTATTAACCCGAAGATGCAGGAGAAAACTGCAGGAAAAAGTTATATATTTTTAAAATGCTGACACAAAGCGTAGTTATGCACCTGTAACAGGTATTCTTCAGGGAAAGCAAGAATCAGTCCTCACATATGGGTGACATCAGCGCTTACTGAGCCCTCATGGAAGCATCTTCCCAGCTTTCAAAAGAAAGCCTTTGGGAGATGCCACCCCACACATATGTGATCCCCTTTCTGCCCAAGAGTGCCATCTTGGTCAGTCAGGTGTCATAGCTAGAGCCCAACCAAGAAGATGGCCAAAAATAGTAACTCCAACGGGAGGAGGGAGGGTTGCGAGGACTGATTCCTGCTGTCTATGGAGAACATCTGTTACAGGTGAGGAACTACGCTTTCTCCAGGAACAAGCAGGACGTCAGTCCTCACATATGGGACTCCCTAGCTCCAGGCTACTGAGGACCAGTAGAAAAAAGCGCAGCCCAGGCATGAGCAACCACAACCGAATCTGAGGACCCTAGTGTCCAGAAAGAACCATGGCTCCAGTAGCCTGAACAAGAATGGTCGGAGGGCAGGAGATGCCTAAGCCCCAAAGAGGTTACAGAGTACAGCCTGGCCAAAGGCACTAATCTGTCAGAACTCCCTCTCCAGGCAGTAATGTGCTGCAAAGGTGGGAACAGAAGACCAGGTAGCAGCCTGTCAGATGCCAGCCATAGGCATTGACTGGAGGCTCATGAAAGAGGTCTCAATCACCCTGACATTGTGTGCCATGACTCTGCGCTCCAGGGGAACGTTGGCTTAGCTGTGTGCAAAGGCGATGCATTCCACCACCCAACGGATATGGTCCCCTTAGTGACAGCCTGCCCCAGAGGTCTGGGCTTAAAGGAGATGAAAAGCTGCAAGGCTTTCTGGTGGCCCTGGGTCCACTGTAGGTAGGACAAGTCTCGTTTGCAGTTCAAGGGATGGAGAACAGCCGACGCCATGAGGACATGGGAAAAAGATAGGGAGATCCATCTCCTGGTTGAGGTGGAAGTCGGAGACTACCTTCGGGAGAAATTTGGGATGAGTGCAGAGCACCACCCTGTTCCTGTAGAACCTAGTGTAGGGGGCTTGGCAACCAGCATTTGGAGCTCACTGACTCTTGAGCACAGATGAGTGCCATGAGAAAGACAACCTTCCAGGATAGGTGGCACAGGGAGGTAGCCAAGGGCTCAAATGGAAGCTTGGTGAACGGTGGCAAAACCACATTGAGATCCCATGCTGCAGGAGGTGACCGAATGGGAGATCTGGAGAGCAACAGACCCCCACATAAACCTGATGACAGGTTGCACAGAGAGGGGTTTGCCCTCAATGGGATGATGATTTGCTGAGAGCGCGCTCAGATGCACCCTGACAGAGTTGGATTTAAGCCCAGACTGAGACAGGTTCAGATACTGAAGGACTGAATGTACTGGGCAGGAGAATGGGTCGATCCGGTACACCATGCACCACACGGTGAACCGTCTCCACTTGAAGGCATAAGCCTGTCTCATGGAATCCTTGCAAGAGGCCAGGATGATTTCTACCACCTCCCTAGGGAAGTTCAGTGGGACTAGGGCGTCCCGCTCAGCCACCATGCTATGAGGGATAGGAATCCCAGATTGGGATGGAGGATCGAGTCCTCCTCTGAGTCAGAAGTCGCGGAGAACTCCCAAGGAGGACCGGGGGCTCCACCGAGAGGCAGAGCAGCAGGGGAAACCAAGGTTGCCTGGGCCACAAGGATCACTGATGCCTTGTCGCGCAGGACCTTCAACAGGGTCCGAGAAAGTAGCAGCGGGGGGGGGGGGGGAGGCATACAGGAGACCCCTTGACCACGAGAGAAGGAAGGTGTCAGCCGCCACCTGGGAGGGGTGGGGCTGAGGGCCACAAAACCGAGGCAGCTGAGCATTGGTTGGGCTGCCAAAGAGGTCCAGACTGTGGGGCTCCCCATAGCCAGAAGAACCTGAGTGCCACCTCGGGTCCAGACACCACTTGTGCAGTTGAAGGACCCTGCTCAGCCTATCTGCCAAGGCGTTGTCCTGGCCCGGGAGGTAGACCGCTCTGAGGAGCATCCCCTGACTGGTCACAAAGGAGTATAGGGCCATGGCCTCCTGGGCAGAGAGGGTAGGAGTCCATGCCGCCCTGCTTGTTCACATAGAACATCGTGACCTGATTGTCCATCTGGATGAGTACCAACTGGTGCTGTAGGCGGTGACTTAAGACCTTCAGGGTGAGGAAGATGGCTCTGAGCTCGAGCAGACTGATCAGATGATGGTTCTTCTCAAAGGACCAAGCACCTTGGGTGCGCAGCTCCTCGCAATGGGTGCCCCAGCCCATCAGGGAAGCAACCATCATGAGAACCCTTCGGGGGTTTAGGAGCTGAAAGAGCATGCCCGACTGCAGGTGCTGGGCATGCTGCCACCAGGTGAAGGATTGCGAGCTGGCGAGAGACTGATTCGGTCCCAAAGCTGGCCTGTGGCCTAGGTCCACTGGGACCAGAGGCACCACTGAGCCACCCGCATATGGAGACGCATGTTGGGGACCACATGGACAATGGAGGTCATGTGGCCCAACAGGCGAAGTAGTGCTCGAGCTGGCATGGTGTGGCACGACTGATCCTTGGCTGCGAGGGCCACGGTATGGTCCGCCCTGTCGGGAGAAGGAAAGTCCAGGCCTGGACAGAGTCCAGGTGTGCCCTGATGAACTCCAGAGCCTGCATCGGAGTGAGGGTGGACTTTGTCTTATTTATCATGAAGCCCAGATGTCGTAAGACCTGAATAGTGAGGTCTGTGGCCTGTCTAGCTTCTGAGGCAGTGTCCCCCTTGATGAGCCAGTCATCAAGGTAGGGGAAGATGAACGATCCATGGAGGCGGAGGATAGGCCACCACCACTGCAAGGCACTTGGTGAAGACAGGGGGTGGAGGTGTGGCTGAATGGAAGTACCTTGTACTGTTAGTGGTCACCTCCAACCACAAACCTGAGGGACTGTCTAACTTAGAAACATAGAAAAATGATGACAGAAAAAGACCACATGGCCTATCTAGTCTGTCCTTCCATATCAACAACTACAACAGTCCCCTTTTTTTCCCTTTAGAGATCCTCTGTGTTTGTCCCATGCTTTTTTGAATTCAGATATTGTCCTCATCTCTACCATCTCCACTGGGAGACTATTCCACGGATCTGCCAAACTTTCCATAAAGAAATATTTCTGCATATCACTCATGAATCTATCCCCTTTCACCCTCATCCCATGTCCCCTCGTAGCAGAACTTGCTTTCAATTGAGAGGCTCTCCCCCTGTGCATTTATGCCACGGAGGTATTTAAACGTCTCAATCATATCACCTTTATCCCGCCTTTCCTCTAAGGTGTACAATATATATTAAGATCCTTAAGTATGTCCTCATATGCTTTATAATGAAGACCACTAACCATGTTAAGAGCCACCCTCTGTACTGACCCCATCCTGTTTATATCCTTTTGAAGGTGCAGTCTCTAGAATTGCACATAATACTCCAAATGAGGTTGCACTAAAGACTTATACAGAGGCACTATCACCTCCTTTTTTCTGCTAGCCATTCCTCTCCGTATGCACCGAAGCATCCTAGCATTTGCTGTCGCCTTTTCTACCTGTTTAGCTACTTTAAGATCATCAGACACAACCACGCCTAGGTCCCGCTCTTCCTTAGTGGACAAAAGTACTTCACCCCCTATACTATATTGCTCCCTTGGATTGCTGCAGCCCAAATGCATGACCTTGCATTTTTTAACATTAAATTCCAGCTGCCAAATTCTAGACCATTCTTCAAGCTTAACTAGATCCCTCCTCATGTTATCTACACCTTCCTGGGTGTCTACTCTTGCAGATTTTAGTATCATCCACAAAGAGGCAAACCTTACCCGACAGCCCTTCTGCTATATCATTCACAAAAATGTTAAAAACCGGACCAAGGACATATCCCTGGAGCACACCACTGGTAACTTCCTTCTCCTCAGAGTGAGCTCCATTTACATGTACTCTGTCGCCTCCCACTCAACCAACATCTAACCCAAGCAGTAACTTTAGGGTCCATCCCTAGGGTGCTCAGTTTGTTTATAAGTCGCCTGTGAGGAATGGTGTCAAAGGCTTTACTGAAATCTAAATACACCACACATCTAGGACCCTCCCTCGGTCCAACTCCCTGGTCACCCAGTCAAAGAAATCAATCAGATTTGTCTGAGAAGACCTGCCTCTGGTGAATCCATGCTGCCTATGATACTGTAATCTGCTGGACTCCAGAAACCTCACTATTTTCTCTTTCATCAGTGTTTCCAATAATTTACTCACGACCGAAGTTAAACTAACCAGCCTGTAGTTTTCAACCACATCCTTACTTCCGCTTGAGTAAAGGCACCACATGAGCCTCTCTCCAGTCCTTTGGCACCACTCCTGACTCCAATGAGGCATTGAAAAGGTCGGTCAGTCAGTGGAGGTGCTAGAATGTCCTTAAGTTCCCTCAGTATTCTCGGGTGTATCCCATCCGGTCCCATCGCTTTGTCTACTTTAAGTTGAGCTAGTTTCTCACAAACACAGTCTTCTGAAAATTGTTCAAGATGCCCCTCGCTTCTGTTCCTGTTTATGGGTGTTTTTTGAGGTCCTGTTCCTGGTTCTTCATCTGTGAACACAGAACAGAAATATTTGTTAAGCAATTCTGCTTTATCCTCATCAGCTTCTACATAATCCTCCCCTTCACCCTTGGAGTCTGACAATACCACTTTTGCCCTTCTTCTTCTCACTAACATCTGAAAAATGTCTTATCCCACCATTTTATTGCATTGGCTATTTCCTCCTCTTTTTGAATCTTTGCTTTCCTGACTACTTTGTTAGCTTCTCTAAGTTTTTCCAAATATAGATGCCTGTCTTTCTCTCTGTGATCTCTTGTATTTCATGAAGGCCTCCCTCTTTTTCTTCACCTTTTCAGCTACTTCTTTCGAAAGCAATAGCGGTCTCCTTTTCCTTTTACCTTTAATTTATTATTTTAACTAAAAGGTTGGTTGCCCTTAAAATATCCCCTTTCAGTCCCCCAGCTGTTCCCATCCCGCTAACGACTCCGAGGTATTGGCTCATCTTGGCAAATTTAGTTTTCCTAAATTTAAGACCCTCGCTTTTGAAGGGATTCTAACAGCCCTAGTCCTAATTCTGAACCACACCATCTGGTGATCTCTGGATGGAAAATGATCTCCCACTATAACATCAGAAACACTTACACCATTGGTAAGCACCAAGTCCAGTATGGCCCCTTCACGTGTGGGGTCTGTTACTAATTGCCTGAGTAGCTCTCCCTGTAGAGAAAGCATAGTTACTCACCTGTAACAAGTGATCTCCGGGAACAGCAGGAATTTAGTCCTCACATATGGGTATCGCCGGTACTGACGGAGCCCACACGGGAACACTCCCCAGCGTCCAATCAGAACGCTTTTGGGAGCATTCCACAGAGCCTGCGTGCTGCCTTCCCGCCTTTCCCAACTGCCTCTCTCCAATTGAGTTTTAAAGCTGAGACAAAGAGAGAGAGAGAGGGAAAGGAAAGAGATAGAGAGATACAACTCCTAGGGGAGGTGGGTGGGTTGTGAGGACTAAATTCCTGCTGTTCCCGGAGATCACCTGTTACAGGTGAGTAACTATGCTATCTCCAGGAACAAGTAGGAATGTAGTCATCACATATGGGGACTCCATAGATTTAGGTGCCAGGGAGAGACCCCAGAAGTTGTGTGTCCCTGAAAAGGGCTCCACTTCCCCCCATGGCTCTCTGGCATCCTACCAGGGATGGTGGGCAGGAGTTGATTAGGTATGGAACAGGTGTTTGAGAACAGTCTGACCAAACAAGGCATCCCGGCGGGAGTCCTTATCCAAGCAGTAATGGGCTGTGAAGGTATGAACCGAGGCCCAAGTGGCTGCTTGACAGATGTCGTCAATAGAGACAGAGTGCAGATAAGCCATTGAGGCTGCCATGGCTCTCACATTGTGAGCTGTGACATGGCCTTCCAGAGAAAGGTCCTTACTCTGATAGGCGAAGGAAATACACTGAGCAATCCAGTTAGATAGTGTTCTCTTGGAGATTGGAAGTCCCAAATGAGAAGGATCAAAAGCAACAAAGAGTTGAGAGGACTTTCTATGTTGCTGTGTTCTTTGTAAGTAAAAAGCTAGAGCTCTTTTACAGTCCAGGGTATGAAGATTCCTCTCTGCATTTGATGCATGAGGCCCTAGAAAAAAGACAGGTAGGTAGACCTCTTGGTTTAGATGAAAAGGCGAGACCACCTTTGGCATAAAGTGTGGATGAGTCGTAAGGACTACCTTGTCATGATGGAACCTTGTATAAGGTGGATTAGCTACTAGTGCTTGCAACTCACTAATGCGGCGTGCTGATATGATTGCAATGAGAAAGATAACCTTCCAAGAAAGGAATTTTAAGGAGGTGGTAGCTAAAGGTTCGAAAGGTGGCTTCATGAGCTGCCCAAGAACCAGGTTTAAGTCCCATGCCACCGGAGGTAGTCTAATGGGAGGCTTAGTTAGGAGGAGGCCTCTCATAAATCTTGCTATGAGAGGATGAGAGGAAATAGGCTGTCCATTTAGAGGTTTAAGAGAAGCTGCAATAGCACTCAAATGGACTCTTACTGAATTTGTCTTAAGGCCTGCATTAGATAAATGGAGGAGATACTCCAGCAAAGATTGCAGAGGTATCGCAAGGGGGATAAGACCCTTTTCCGAACACCAAATAGGAAACCTTTTCCACTTGAAAGCATAAAAACGTCTAGTGGAAGGTTTTCTGGAAGCATAAACAACATCTTTAACTTGTTGAGAAAGATTAAGATCTTGGAGATCTAGGCCTTCAGCAACCAAGCCCTCAGATGCAGAGACTGGGGATTGGGATGCCATAACATTCCGTTCTCCTGAGATAGGAGATCTGGAGCAGACCCTAACTCCAGGGAGGGAGCTTGAGAGAGATGTAGAAGCAGAGGGTACCCACACTTGCCGTGGCCAATGTGGTGCTATGAGAATCATGTGGCCTCTGTCTCTCTGAAGCTTGAAGAGGGTTTTGGGAATTAGGGGAATGGGTGGAAAGGCATAGAGGAAGTCTTGACCCCAGTAAAGGAGCAAAACATCCTTGGCCTGAGCCCCCTGAGCCTGAATTCTGGAACAGAACCGGGGAAGTTTGGCATTCCACGGACTTGCAAAGAGGTCTATGTCCGGGGTTCCCCAAAGTTGAAATATCCTGGTCACCTGGTCTGCATGCAGAGACCACTCGTGTGGAAGCAGAACTCGACTGAGTCTGTCCGCCCAAGAGTTTTGAATGCCTGGAAGATATACTGCCAGAAGATGAATCTGATGCTCTCTGGCAAGGGCCCATAGTCGCAAAGCTTTGTTGCAAAGCGACAGAGAGCCCTCCCCCCCCCCCCCTGCTTGTTCACATAGAACATGGCTACTTGATTGTCCATATGGATGAGGACTGTCTTGTAGCTGAGCAGGGAGTGGAACACTTGCAGAGCCAGGAAAATTGCTCTGAGTTCCAAGAGATTGATATGTAGACAACTCTCTTGCGGAGACCAGGTGCCCTGGGTGGAGAAGTCTTGCAGATGAGCTCCCCACCATTTGGAGAAGCATCTGTAGTGAGAGTTGCTTGGGGTAAGGGTTGTTGAAAGGGGCACCCCAGCAACAGGTTTTGAGTGGACTTCCACCATTGGAGGGACAAAATGAGACTACTTGTGTTTGCTATTTTGTCTGACAGGCACCCTGATGCCTGGTCCATTGGGTGCATAAAGTCCACTGAGCTGCCCTCATGTGGAGGGCGAGCATATGGAACCACATGCACGGTGGATGCCATGTGGCCTAGTAATTGCAATATTTCTCGAGCAGTTAGATGAGGCTTTAGCACTGCTTAAGAAGCTAACTGCACCAAGCAAAGGCAGCGGGCCTGGGGAAGATAGGTCTTTGCCCTTGTGGTATCCAGGAAAGCTCCTATGAACTCTAAAGACTGAGTGGGAGTTAGACTGGATTTTGGGATGTTTATTAACAGCCTTAAATACTGCAGGATACGCATTGTGCATGATAGAGAAGTCTTGGCCTCTGACTGTGTTGGAGCTCGAATGAGCCAGTCGTCCAAGTAAGGGAAGACGAATATTCCTAGAGTGCGGAGAAATGCTGCTACCACAGCCATGCATTTCGTGAACATCCTTGGTGCTGAGGCCAGACCACAAGGAAGCCCAGTCACAAAACGTGGTATAAAGGAAGGATAACTTTATTAAACTTCAAACACCATGCTGCCCGACACAGGCCGTGTTTCGTGATAAACTTCCTCAGGAGAAACTCTGGTGTACTACATAAATAAACAAAACAATAATAATAAATAACATCATGTAAACAAGCTGTATGGACACATTATACAGTCAAATAAATAAATAAATAACATTGTGAATTATGACCAACAAATAAATTAAAACACAATTAAAATCAAACATATTCATCAATTCGCAAATAATAATTAATGTATAATAGATAAATGAATGCCAGAATGCCTAAAAAAAAACATAAAAACACATGCACCTTATTAAAAACTAATAGTTATTAAAAGACATTAAAAAACATATTAAAAACATATAATAATGTATATACTTGAAAGGGTGAGTAACTGGGGATGAATGTCAACTAAATCTCTCTCATATACCCCAGGGAAAATCAAATGGAACATTATTTCTCTCTCAAAGTCAACTAAAAAAAGGGGGGAAGCAGGAGTGAGTCCATAACCCTTATGCTACTATAGCTATACATGGTATCATAAGAACATAAGAACATAAGATATGCCATACTGGGTCAGACCAAGGTCCATCAAGCCCAGTATTCTGTTTCCAACAGTGGCCAATCTAGGTCATATGTACCTAGCAGTATCTACTAAGAAACCACTGTATCAGGTAGCAGTAAGCAAATAAACATCTTATTCATTGTTGCAACTACTTATTATTACCCATTTATGGTGTGCACATATATATAAATAAATAATGCATCTAATATTAAAAGTTAAATAAATAAATAGTACACACATTAAAAAACTGAACACACTAAAAGAAAGCCCCACTGTTTTATCCTTGTTTCTATATGCATTGTATCAACTCCACTATACTACACAATACCTGATACTTTCATGCACGTCATCAATACCAATATATTGTAACGAGAGATGTTTCTCCGTGGGCTTTCATCCACATATATATCACTGCAAAGTGAAAAATATTATTCATACACCTTACTAAACAGGTATCGCACACTTCTAATGAATAGCCCAACAGAAACTTTTCTTTTTACCGCAAGCAATCTGTCACATCAACAAGGGCTACGTTGTCCCTACTAGTAAAAAAACGAAAAACCTATTATTTAACCGAAACAAACTTAATCTCACAAATTTATATAACACCAATGTCAAGTCCTACCTATAAGTAATATAATCTATAAAATTTTTGTTTATATGCACATCGATCTTTAATATCATCCGAAACTTTCAAAACTTCCATTAACGGATGGTGCAACATCAGGCCGGCTGTCAGTAGCATGCCGGACATTAAAAAACTTATACATCTCACAAACCTCCATTCTTAATATGTGCTTTACCTACACACTTCTCACAAAGCATAAATGACGCTGCAGAACTCTCACAGTAATTCTGCCGTTATACCCTGCAACTATATGCTTCATCACACCATGCGCTCATTCTGTAGAAACTTTCTTCGAGCCGCGGAGAGTTGTGTGATCAAATGCTTCCAAAAAAACACCCGCACTTGCGCTATAGAAGGTATTTACCAACCGCGGGTAACCGTGCGTCACGGTGATGTAATCAGCCACACTCCAACTGTCTATAAACTGGAGTAAGAGTGTCCCATCGCAATTTTCTTACCGGGTTAATTCTATACGTCTCACAGCGTATAACCATATCTTATTTTCCAAAAGAATACTTCCACTGAACTCTATGTACTTCTTATCATGTGAATTAATGCAGTACCGTGCCATTATCTTAAAAATTATGAGCTTTAAACCACTAGGAGTGCAGAGCATAAGAATGTAAACTAAAGGATCCAAAACGCAAGTCTAAAATGTGGGGACGTACCCTTCACATAATTCTTCCATATATTATACTGCATCTAGCTGTCCTCTAGGGCCCTCTAAATAAACCTCTACCATGCACTGTTTTAATAATAGCACCCTCTAAGTAACAATTACAAGAACACTGATAAATCTTTCTCCAAGTTCAAACCATTAGGGGTCAGGGAATTCAACCTAAAAATATATCTTTGTTCCAATCTTAATATTGTCTTGTTTATATCCCCTCACCTCCAGTTCAACTTTACCTTCTTTATTACAAAGAATTTTAAATCATTTATACCATGCGTCATTGCTTGCCAATGCGCTACAAGTGGCTTATCTACTGCACCTCTTTTGATGCAACTTCTGTGCTCCACCATCCTCACTCGAACACTCCTAGTAGTTTTCCCCACATATAATTCCTCACAGGGGCACTGTAGAACATAAATTGCATGAGTAGTTTCACAGTTAGAGAAATCTTCAATCTTAAACTCTTCTTTTGTGCTTGGGTGTATAAATTTACCTCTTACTGGTAGCACATGCGGACATATCGAGCATCAGCCACATTGAAACTGACCTTTATATTTGGACAAATATTTCCATTCCGTAAGCGCTGAAGGAACCAACAGATTTCTCAGGTTAATATTACGCTTATGAGCCACTGTGAGGGGTGTGTCCTGGAAAGCTGGAAGGGCCTGCACAATATGCCATTCTTTACGTAAAATCTTAATAATCTTCTTAGAATGAATGGAGTACAGGAGTGGACACACTATTCCCACATCTCTCTTCTTATTCTGAGGCCTCAAGAGAGATTCCCGAGGAGCTTCCCTGGCTCATCTATATGCCTGATCTATATGATGTTCCGGATAATGTCTAACCACAAACCTCTGTTTTAATTGGGCAGCTTGATTCTCAAATTCTTGTAATGTAGTACAGGCTCTTCTGACTCTTAGAAACTGACCAACCGGCAAGTTCCTTTTCAGTGCCGGATTGTGGAAACTCTCAAAATGCAAAAGATGATTACGATCTGTGGGTTTTCTATACAGCGATGTCACAAATTGCTTCCCCTCTTTCTTAATGAGCAGATCCAAATACAAAATTTTGTGCAAATCATAAGTGACTTGGAATCGCAAATTGTTATCCAAATTATTGATCCAAACATTGAACTGCATTAATGTCTCTATACTACCTTCCCAGATGATCAATATGTCATCGATATAGCGTATCCATAATTTAACATTCGTTTCATACATGTGATTTTTCAAAAACCTCTCCTCAAATTGAAACATGTAGAGATTGGCTATATCTGGGGCCATTGATGAGCCCATCGCCACACCCTTGATTTGTTTGTAAAATAAGTCTCTAAAGCAAAAATAATTTTCACATAATGCATATTGAGCTATAGTGAGGAGAAATGCTGTGGGAATGCGTCTAGGGCCCTCTCTCTTAAGGAAGCATTGTTCCATAATCTCCAAAACCTCCCTTTGTGGGATATTGGTGTATAGAGACTCCACGTCCAGGGTGACCAATATAATGTCTGGTTTAAGATCATTACATTTAGACAATATCTCAATGGCGTGTGCTGAATCCCTCACATAAGACCAAATCGTATTTATAAAAGGTCACAATATTATATTATACTATATTATTAGTATAGTGGAGTTGATACAATGCATATAGAAACAAGGATAAAACAGTGGGGCTTTCTTTTAGTGTTTTCAGTTTTTTAATATTATGTGTACTATTTATTTATTTAACTTTTAATATTAGATGCATTATTTATTTATTTATATATATGTGCACACCATAAATGGGTAATAAGTAGTTGCAACAATGAATAAGATGTTTATTTGCTTACTGCTACCTGATACAGTGGTTTCTTAGTAGATACCATGTATAGTTATAGTAGCATAAGGGTTATGGACTCACTCCTGCTTCCCCCCTTTTTTTAGTTGACTTTGAGAGAGAAATAATGTTCCATTTGATTTTCCCTGGGGTATATGAGAGAGATTTAGTTGACATTCATCCCCAGTTACTCACCCTTTCAAGTATATGCATTATATGTTTTTTAATATGTTTTTAATGTATTTTAATAACTATTATCAGTTTTTAATAAGGTGCATGTGTTTTTAATGTTTTTTTAGGCATTCTGGCATTCATTTATCTATTATACATTAATTATTATTTGCGAATTGATGAATATGTTTGATTTTAATTGTTTTAATTTATTTGTTGTTGGTCATAATTCACAATGTTATTTATTTGACTGTGTAATGTGTCCATACAGCTTGTTTACATGATGTTGTTTATTATTATTGTTTTGTTTATTTATGTAGTACACCAGAGTTTCCCCTGAGGAAGTTTATCACGAAACACGGCCTGTGTCGGGCAGCATGGTGTTTGAAGTTTAATAAAGTTATCTTTCCTTTATACCACGTTTTGTGACTGGGTTTGTATCTACACGTGGCAACTTGTTCTTTTTGGTGGGTCAGACCAAAAGGAAGTACCCTGTATTGGTAGTGCTTTCCTTGAAAAAGGAACCGAAGGAACCTTCTGTGGGTTGGATGGATGAGGACATGGGTGTACGCATCCTTGAGATCTAGAGAACAAAGCCAATCCTGACTCTGAAGTTATGGTAGCAGAGCTCCGAGAGAAATCATCTTGAATTTCTCCTTGACAAGGAATTTGTTCAATTCTCCGAGATCTAAGATAGGTCTGTAACCCCCTGTTTTCTTTGGAATAAGAAAATAAGGGGAATAGAACCCTATGCCCTGTTGATGAAGAGGTATTTCTTCTATTGCCCCTTGGGCAAGAAGGATGGCAACCTCCTGACCTAACAGGTCGATGAGAGAGGTCGGAGAATTGAACTGCTTCACTATTGTGTGAGGGGGCATGCTTGAAAAATGAAGCTTGTACCCCTCCTTTATGATGGAGAGTGTCCAATGCTCTGCTGTTATTTGCCCCCATCTGGGGGCAAAATGACATAACCTTCCTGGAATGGTGGACGGTTCTGGTCCTTCCAGAACCAGAAAGGCTAAGTTCTCTAGCTGAAAGTCAAAGGCCCTGAGGAGGCTGAGGCTGCTGGGCCGGTGGAGGCCTAGCAGCCTTTGCTTTCTTCTGTTTGGGTGGTTGCTGACGTTTGCTTGAAAACTGACCTGCAGAAGATGTCTGCTGACCATAAGCAGGATAAAATCTTTTCTTTTTAGAAAAAGATGTTTTCTTGAACAACTTCTTTCTAACAGGATCAGCAGTGGACTTGGATAGTCTATCCAAGGTGGAATTTTCAGCATCCATTTCATTGGCTTTTTCCTGCCAATCTTTACCAAACAGGTTCTCACCAGTACAAGGGATATTTCCCAATTTATCTTGTACCCAGAGCTCTAAATCAGATGCCTGGAGCCAAGCAATTCTACGTGCACCTATGGCGATAGCCGAGGTTCTGCTTATACACTCAAAGCAGTCAAAGGCTGCATAGTGGGAGAATTTAGAAACATCTTGGGCATGTTTGACCCAAGTGAGAAAGTCCTGTCTTTTATCCTCAGAAATGAAAGGACTTAAAGTCTGTAAATTATCTGTGACCTCCTTTAGGAACATTCCCATGTAAAGACTATAGGAACTGATTCTTGCAGCAAGCATGGAAGCTTGGAAGATTCTACGTCCAAAAGCATCCAGGGTTCTACACTCACGTCCTGGAGGATTAGAGGCATGTCTTTTTGCACTTCTGATCCTCCTCATAGCTGACTCCACCACAATAGAGTGGTGAGGAAGTTGAGTCTTATGGAACCCAGGACAAGGAGGGACTCAATACATAGTGGGAGTGGAGTAGCCTAGTGGTTGGGGCAAGATACTTCAGGCCGGAAGGTCAGTAGTTCAAATCACACTAGAGGACAGCAACCTTGGGCCGGAAGGACTGGGGTTTCTAGTCCCACAGGTGCTCCTTGTGGTCTTGGGCAAGCCACTTAACCCTCCATAGCCCATGTTCCCTGTAAAAGAGTTATCTCAAAGCTATAATACCCTGTTCAATGTAATTTCAGTTTGTTCAATGTAAACCGCACTGATGCAGAATAGCGCGGTATATAAGAGAATGTAAATAAATAAAAATAAAATAGTATCCAATCTACGAGAAAGAGGAGAGGTGGTAAGAGGTGTTTCCCACATCCTCAACATGAGATCATATAAAATCTCATGAATGGGTAAGGTAGCTGCCTCCTTAGAAGTTTTGGGATACTGTAAAATTTCCAACTCCTTGGCCCTTGGCTCTGTTTCAGCGGCCACAGTAATAGACAGGCCCCGAGCCCCCTCCCTGATGAAGTCCTGGAAGGACATGTCCTCTGGAGGAGACATCCTGCGTTTAGGGGAGGAGGACTCCTCTGGAAGAAGCATCGCTGCATTGACAGAACTTTCAGAATCCTCAGATTCTTCTGAGGACTCGAAGTATCGCCTGTCCGGATGCTCCTGTAGAGCCCGATACCCATACCGACCAAGGTCAGTACCGGGAATAACCGGTACCAGAGAATCGGTACCGGAGGGCATCGGAGGACAGGGTACCGGCAGGGCAGACACCAATGCCGATGTCGATGCTATCGGTACCGATGCTGATGCCAGTGCCGGTACCGGTGGAGTTGTCTGTCATGGTACCAAGGGCATCGATGCTGCAAGGAAAGCCGCCAGACTGCGTTCCATAGTCAGAATTCTCTGGTCCATGGACGCCGCCAATGCCTGGAGGTCGGTACCAGGCATGGCACCAGGAGATCTGTCGAGGCCAAGCCATCGAGAACATCCTGGAACCCCGATAATGCTTTGGAAACCGAAGCCTCCTGCCGGGGTAATTTTGCCGGTGCAGAATCCTCGAGGGCAACGCCAGAGGCATCTCAATGCTTAGAAGGAGATCTACCCTTTGAGGACCGGCTGGATTTATGTTTAGTTACCTGAGATCCACGGGAGGAAGAAGCAGCCCTGGAAGACGTCGATGCCACTGAAGCCACATCAGAGGGAAACAGGGTACTGAGCTTGGCAGCTCGGTTCTGCCAACCTCTTTTAGACATCATGGCACAGGACACACAATCCATGACGGAGTGGTCAGGACCTAAACATTTTAAACACCATTCATGGGTGTCGGTGACAGAAATGGTACAGCCACACTTGGTGCACTTTTTAAAACCTGAGGCAGGTTTTTCCATGCGTGCACCTGAAGAAAAAAAAGAATTTTTTTTTTTTTTTTTACAGAAATAAGAAGAGAAAGACCAGCGGTACCGGTAGAGCGTCGAAGGCGGCAGACGCGACCACAAAAAGAAATAAAGAAAAAAGAAATTCTTCTGCAGTGACAGGAAACACGACCTGCTGGCTCCGCGGAAAAAGAACTGGAGAGAGGCAGTTGGGAAAGGCAGGGAGGCAGCACGCAAGTGCTGTGGGATGCTCCCAAAAGCGTTCCGATTGGACGCTGGGGAGCGTTTCCGCACGGACTTCGTTGGTACCGACGATACCCATATGTGATGACTACATTCCTGCTTGTTCCTGGAGATTCCAGGATCTCCTTACTTCTAGATGATACTGCAGCAGGAATGTGCCAAACATCTGGCATATTGAAATCCCCCTATCAGTAGCACTTCTCCATTCCTAGCAATGCTGCATATATCTTCAATTAACTCTCTGTCCACCTCTTCCTCTTGAGGGAGTTCTGTATATCATGCCAATGCAAATAGATTTCTCTTTCCCTCTTTATAGTTTAACCTACAGTGCCTCCTCTCTCCCTTTTAAGCTCTGTAATTCCAAAGCTTTAATATTATTTTTTACATATAGTGCCACTTCTCCTCCCCTTCTTCCTACTGTCCTTTCTGAATAAAGTTTATCCTGGTATAGTTACATCCCAGTCATGGTTTTCTGTGAACCATGTTTCTGTAACTGCCACTAAATCCAAGTCAGCTACTCCCACCAAAGCTTCAACATCAGGGATCTTATTACCCATGCTATGGGCATTTATACACACTGCTTTCCATATATTTACCCCTTTTACCCATTTCCATAAAAGTATTTAATGTTTCACTTACCTTGGGGCTTTCTCACCCATCCCCAATGAATCTAGTTTAAAGCCCTCTTCAGTAGATTAGCCAGTCTACTACTGAAGACGCGTTGACCTTTCTTGAACAGATGGATGCCATTTCTGCTCTGCAACATTTGGAGCAGCATCCCATGGTCCAGGAAACCAAAACTCTTTTGATGACCATCCACGCAGCCATGCATTCATCTCCAGGATGCGAATCTCTCTGCCTTGGTCTTTACCCTCAACAGGGAGGATTGAAAAGAACACCCTCTGTCCCAGAGTCATGAAGTCACTTTTGATATGCTCAGAGGGATGCCTGGCAGTATCATTTGTTCCGACATGGATTACCAACATTGGGTAATAGTCAGTGGGCTTGATGGGTCTCTGCAAACTCTCCATAACATCTTGGATTTGGACAACAGGCAGAAAGCATCTCTCTCCGGACATCAATCTGGTCGGCAGATGGATGCCTCAGTATCCCTCAGAAGAGAGTCACCAACCACCACTACCCTTCGCTTCCTTGTGGTCACTGATTCTGCAACTTTGGGGGGTACTTGAGTTCTGCTTGTTCCATTTCCAGTGATGCTTTCACCTCCTCCACTTCCAGGGCTGCATAATGGTTCTTCAATTCAAGAGCTGGAGAAGTTGGATTGGTGAGTCTGCAGGCCCTGGTTACTTGTGTCCAACCTTCGTCATTCTGTACGCACCCATCTTCTCCTCTGCTGGAGAGCTTGGTTGTTGCAAGAAGCATCTCATCAATGTACTTCTGTCTTGAATGCTCCTCAACCTCGCCACCTCCTGAGTTTCTCCACTTGTTTCCTGAGAGCTTCAGCATGCAGGCACCCTGCACATGGAACTGGTCCTTCAAATGGCATTGGGACCTCTGTCTGGACAGAAGCAGAAGCTGTAAAGGGGGCAACAGCTTTAGCAATATGATTTTTCCCAGCCACTGTTCTGTTCGTGGAGCTTAATTATCTGTTAAAGCAAAAGAGAGAGATCTACCAAAGTACCAGCCGGTTTCCCAGCTGTCCTTTCAGAGAAAAAGCAGTTAAATTAATTAGTCCCAGACCATGACTTGTCACCACAACATAGCCGCCTGTAAATAGCGATCTATCTTAAAGTCTCCAGGGCATGACTTGTCGTGCTTAGCTTGTATATAGTTACCCCAATTTGAAATCCAAGTACAAATAGGCATGTTCGCCTGCTGTATCAATTAATGTTACCTGTAAACCGCACTGGTTCTAAAGAGCACAGTATAGAAAAGATTTTAAATAAATAAATCTCTTTAATTATATTCAAAATGTGCTGTTCCAAGTCCCTGTGTTTTGTTAATTGGAGAGGTGCCCTATAAAGCAAGACTGCTCACTAAGGGTGGGTGGGAGTTGTGGGGAGGGAGGGAACTAACCCCTGATTAGGTGTCAGTAGCTCCAAAGAGCTGAGAAAGTTACTAAAGCAGAGTGTTAAACCTACCCCACTAAAGAAACTTTCTCCTTTTAAACTAAAGCACCAAAAAAGAATGTAACTTTGTTTTAAAAATGTACCAAAACCCTTTCAAGAGCTCCTAGTCAGAGAGCTAGCAGTTTAAAAAAAAAACACTTGGGTAGATAAGGATGTGGGCATAGGCATCATTTAGGTCCAAGGAGCATAGACAATTTCCCTGCTAGAAGTAGGGCAGCAGTGTTCCAAGGGAGAGCATCTTGAACTTCTCCCGCAGCAGAAACTTGAGATGTCTCAGGTCCAGAATGGGCCTTAGGCCTCCTTGTCCTTTTTGGAATCAGGAAGTACCTGGAGTAAAAACCTTTGCCTCTCATGTGATGGGGCACAGGCTCCACAGCCCTGTCCTTGAGGGCTAAGAGTTCTTGCATAAGCAAGGTCTGGTACAGGGGAGACCGAGGAGGCTACCCTGGAAAGAAGAATGGAGGTACCTGTTTGGAGGTGGAGGAGATAGCCCTCCTTGACTCCTGAAGAGTCCAGGAGTCTGTGGTGATGGAGGCCCACTGATAGGCGAAGTGAACCAGGTACCCTCCTGACGGAAGCTGGTCCTCCAGCAGAGGAAAGGCTATGCTTATGCCATCAAAACCCCAACCCTGGTTAGGCTGGGGCAGGCGGCTGGGGTTTTGGACATTTGGGTTTGCGCAAGGCCTGGCCTGTGCCCTTGGGACCCTGCTGAGGGATCTGGGTGGCAAGGTATGGGGGATAGCCTCGGTAGGGCTGGCCTTTCTGGAGGAATGGGGATTCTTGCCCTGCAGCTTCTTCTGAGGAAGAGTGGAAGTTTTCTTCAAGAGCTGGGTATGGTAAACTTACTCTATTTCGATTTTGGTCACCTTATCCTCCGTTAGTTTTCTGAAGAGCTGTTCTCAGAGGCATGGGACAACAAGACGTTTTCTTGTACCCACTGCTCCAGATCTGATGATTGGAGCCAGGCCTGGCATCGAGCACCGATGCCCGCAGCCGCCACCCTCGCACTGGACTCAAAGTCATCATACGTGGCTCAGGACAAGTACTTGGAGCACTCCGAGACAGACTTTGAAAGAGTCTGGAAACGCTGGAGGTGGTCGCCATCCAGGCCAGCCGCAAAGCACCCGAGCGCTTTGGCCAGGTTCTGGAGGAACATACTAATATAAAAGTTGGGAAGTTTGGATACAGCATGTCAGCATTGAGCCATGGTAGCATTTTCACCTGAGGGCATCAAGGGCACGGGACTCCCTCCTTGGGGGCATCAAAGAGTGCGACTTCAGGCTCTTTTACTGGTGTATGGCTGACTCAACCACCATAGAGGTGTGGGGGAAGTTGTGCCTTACAGAAACCTGAGCCACGCTGGACCTGGTACATCATATCCAGCCAACGGCTGACGATAGGCACTGAGGCAGGTGTCTCCCACATCCGGAGGAGGAGCCGGATCAGGATGGAGGGAACAGGAACCGTTAGGGTCTCCTTCGGTGGTGTCTCATACTGGAGGATGTCAAGCTCCTCCTCTGACTCCATCGTGAGGGACAGCACCTGAGCCTGGTCCCTGATTAACTCAAGGAAGGTGGTGTCCTCAGGTGGGGATCGGCACCTGATGGCCAGTGGAGATGGTTCCTAGGGGAAGTCTCAATGTCAGAGTAGTCAGAGGAAGACTCAAGAGCCGCCAGCTGCAAGAGGGCTGGCAGCTCCGGTCTTGGGTGCTTCGAGGCCACAGCATGGAAGGAGGCAGAGGCACTTGCCTGCAAAGACCTCGTTCCCAAGGAACAGGAGCAAGAATCTCACCGAGGATCCGCCCAAGGCATCTGGCTCTCGGCAATCGCTTTGGAGGCCTGGGAGTCTGAGGTTGAGGTCCCTGCGGGGCCAGGCGGCACTCGCTGGGAGGTGATGAATGCAAAAATTCTGCACTCCAGGGCAAACATGCAGGCTTCCCACTCGGGGTTGGTAGCCATTGACACTGATGCTGGGTTGACCAGGTCAGTGTCAAGGAGGAGAGGGGGTCCTTGACAGGACAGCTCTCGGGATACTGAGGTCCATCGCCAGAGGCCACAACATCTGTTCTGGGCATCTTTTAGGGATGCTCCCACTCTGACCCCTTGGGTTCTCGCGAGGGACTGAGGGACTGGGTGCAGGACTTCCCGTGCTTGTCCGCTTCTCCAGAAGAGGCCCTCAAAGTTGTCTTCTTCTTTAGACACTCTCGCTCTGGGGAACCTTGTTCGGAGTGCCTGGGGGCCCACTGAGGGGGGGGGGGGGTCGCAAGAGCCTAGCATGACTCCAAGGAGCCGTGCGGGGTCTTTGAGCATGAGTCTAAGGGAGTAGAGTCTGCCTTGTGGAAGATGTCGCCCTGCTTAAGCAGACGGCTCTGGATGGCCTTTGCGGACATTTTCTTGCATAAAGGGGAATTCCTCCGGGTCATGGTCAGTGCCCAGACACCGGCAGCAATAATTATGAGTGTCGGTGAGGGACATGTGTTTTGAGCACCAATCACATTTTTTTAAAACCGGTGGCCTTTAGGGCAAAAAGGACCCCTGCGAGGTCGAAGATCCTCAATGCAGCCAGCGGTTGAAAAGAACACGAAAAGCGCTGAAAATAAAAATCAGACAAAAGAAAAAGTTTGAGGCCCGATGCCACAGTAGTGGGTCCCAAGGTGGGAAAAGAACCAACGCAAGCCGGAAAAGTACATAATGGTACAGGTTAAATCAACTTTTTTCCGGGGGAACAAGATAAAAGTCTGTAGGGCTCCATGGAAAAAGGGAGACTGACCAAGATGGCATCCTTGGACGGGAAGGAGACCAAGCATGCGTGGTGGCATCTCCGAAAGGCTTTCTTTGAAAGCTAGGAGATGCTTCTGCGAGGGCTCCATCGTCATCCATATGCGAGGACTGACTTCCTTCTTGTTCCTGGAGAATGATTTGGCCCCCAGTGACAGTGAGAAAAATCACTCTGCTCCACCAATTTTGATACAGATGTCAACCAGCAACCATCATGAAGTATGAGTTCCTATAGTTGCTGCTGCTCTATACCAGAGCAGACATCACTGCCACACTTTGCCACACTTGTCAGTAAACTTTAGGCCTTCCACCCCCCTTTGATTGCCCTGCTTTATGCTGCGCTTCCACCCCCCCTCCCCCCCATCCTAGGCAACTGCCTAGTTTGCCTGATGGTTGGACCAGCTCCGCTTACCGATGCCATTAAGAAGAAACAAAATAAATAAAGCCAATCGCAAAGGTACAATATCTTACACAAACAAACCCAACCTCCACATAATATATAATATCTCAACAAGAGGAGCAGTTATTTACTACTAAAAAACCCATGGTAAGTTTTCAAAATAACAGATCTTAAACTGGTCAGAGTTGACCTTCCAGCATAACAGCCCCAAAAAGCTTATACTGAATTTCTCTCATATCACTGAACTTGTCGGGCATACAATCATAGTAATGAAGCATACATAAAATAATTTCATACAAAACATATCCCAACACAATATTGCGTTTTGATAAGCATTACTCCACTTATCTGCATCAGGGGAAAAAGGGGACTGTTGTAGTTGTTGATATGGAAGGACAGACTAGATAGGCCATGCAGTCTTTTTCTGTCATCATTTTTCTGTTTCTACAAACATTACTAGACTGACTTACTACAGTACAAAACGCTCCTTCATAAATACATAGTCATTTCATGGTCACATGGTCAGAGCAGAGAACCAGTTTATCGATTTGAGTTTAAACATCCACACATTTTCATGACAGACCAATCTTCTCCTATAATCACCTCCTTTCCATGATTGAGGCATGCACTCTAATACTCGCCACCGAACAACAACAGAATGTTGACATTGTTGCCAATGTAATACCAGAGGAGCAGAGGCAACATTATTACTAATACGACTTGCTCAGAAAGACGCTGACGAATTTTCCTAGAGGTGCAACCAACATATTTTTATAGACAACCCCTATACTATCACAAGAGGTGGAACATGCCGAATGATATACTTTACCATCATTGGATGTCCAACTAGGTCCTATCAATGCCAGAGTACACCAATTACATTTAGAAGAAGGGTAATGACCCTTGGTTTAACACTCACATTTGATGGTATAGATCCGTGAAAATTAATAAGAATTAGCGTCACTAAGGATAGCTTTCACTAGAGGTAGCAATATGGGTGAGTTTCTTACTAATGATGGTAAAGTATATCATTCTACTACTACTACTATTTAGCATTTATATAGTGCTACGCATGCAGCACTGTACAGAAATATAAGCAAAAAGACAGTCCCTGCTCGTCAGAGCTTACAATCTACTCAAGACAACACAGAACAATAGACAGACCGGGAAAATAATTATGGTGACACAGAGCAATAGTTAATTCGGGATAAAGCAAAGTATGGGGTAAAACAAAGTATGGCAATTACAATTCGTGCAAAACAAGTATGGCATTTATAAAAACCAAAATCATTCGTCATGTTCCATCTCTTGCGATAGTATAGGGGTTGTCTATTTAATAGTTTGTCCCTGGTCTATGATATATGTTGGTTGCACCTCTAGGAAAATTCGTCAGCGTCTTTCTGAGCAAGTCGTATTAGTAATAATGTTGCCTCTGCTCCTCTGGTATTACATTGGCAACAATGTCAGCATTCTGTTGATGATATTCGGTGTCGAGTATTAGAGTGCATGCCTCAATCATGGAAAGGAGGTGATTATAGGAGAAGATTGGTCCATCGTGAACATGTGTGGATGTTTAAACTCAAATCTCTTTAGCCTGAAGGTCTTAACTAGATTGATAAAGTGTAGTTACTCACCTGTAACAGGTGATCTCCGGGAACAGCAGGAAATTTAGTCTTCACATATGGATATCGTCGGTACCGACGGAGCCTGAGAGGGAACGCTCCCCAGCGTCCAAAAGGAAAGCTTTTGCGAGCATCCCACAGCAATCGAGTTAGACAGAGTTCTTTTGGAAACTGGACGTCCCAAATGACTAGGATCAAAAGCAACAAAGAGTAGAGAAGACTTTCTATGTTGCTGTGTCCTTTGCAAGTAAAAGGACAAAGCTCTTTTACAGTCCAAGGTATGAAGGTTCCTTTCTGCACTGGAGGCACGAGGCCTCGGAAAGAATACAGGAGGGTAAACCGCTTGGTTTAAATGAAAAGGCGAAACCACCTTTGGCATAAAGTGTGGATGAGTCCTAAGAACTACCTTATCATGGTGGAACCTTGTATAAGGAGGATCAGCCACTAACGCTTGCAAGTCACTGATGCGACGTGCTGATGTGATTGCAATGAGGAAGATAACTTTCCAAGAAAGGAATTTCAGAGATGTAGTGGCTATTGGTTCAAAGGGTGGTTTCATGAGCTGCCCGAGCACCAGATTTAAGTCCCATGCCTCCGGTGGTGGCTTAATGGGAGGCTTTGTTAAAAGAAGGCCTCTCATAAATCTCGCTATGAGAGGATGAGAGAAAATAGGTTGTCCACTTAGAGGCTTGTAAGAAGCTGCAATAGCACTAAGATGGACTCTTACTGAATTTGTCTTGAGACCCGCATTTGACAAATGAAGGAGATATTCCAGTATCGATTCCAGAGGTATCGCAAGAGGGTTAAGACCCTTCTGCGACCACCATATGGTAAACCATTTCCACTTAAAGGCATACGAGCGTCTTGTGGAGGGGTTTCCTAGAAGCATGAATCTAATCCTATTCAGAAAGGCATTGAAATACCACCTGTTTACAAAACACTACCCAGAAGTCAACCTAGACATTAACAAAACTAGCTCCTCAATACAACCTGAAAAGGGCTAGTTGGTCAACCTTCTCTCTAGTCCTATTAGTGAACCACATCGCAACATCCAAACGAGTTTCATATTACTGTATATAACATTAAGTTAATCTGTACATAGTTCCCCCGGTTGTCCTATTGTTGAAATTCCCTGTTCAATGTAAAACTCAATGTTACTTGTATGCATTGTAGTATGTTCTTGTTCAATGTACACCGCACTGATTGTAATAGCGCGGTATAAAAGAATTGTTAAATAAATAAATAATAAAATAAAATAAATATCCTTCACCTGTTGGGAAAGGTTGAGATCCTGAAGTTCTAGGCTTTCAGCAACCAGGCCCTGAGATGCAGAGACTGGGGATTCGGATGCCAGAGCATCCCGTCCTCTTGAGAGAGAAGATCTGGAGCGGATCCCAACTCGAGAGGCGGAGCTTGAGAGAGATGTAGGAGCAGAGAGTACCATGTTTGCCATGGCCAACATGGAGCTATGAGGATCATATGATCTCTGTCTCTCTGAAGCTTGAATAGGGTTTTGGGGTTGAGGGGAATGGGTGGGAAGGCATATAGGAAGTCCTGTCCCCAGTGGAAGAGGAAGGCATCCCTTGCCTGACAACATGGAGCTGGAATTCTGGAACAGAACCGGGGAAGTTTGGCATTCAGCAGACTTGCAAAGAGGTCTATGTCCGGGGTTCCCCAAATCTGAAATATTTGGGCAACCTGGTCTGGGTGGAGAGACCATTCGTGTGGAAGCCAAACTCAACTGAGTTTGTCTGTCTGCCCAAGAGTTTTGGATGCCTGGAAGATACACCGCAAGGAGATGAATCTGATGCTCTCTGGCGAGGGTCCATAGTCACAAAGCTTCATTGCATAGTGACAGAGAACCTGTTCTGTCCTGCTTGTTCACATAGGTAATAGCTACCTGATTGTCCGTTTGAACTAGGACTGTCTTGTAGCTGAGCTGGGCGTGAAATACTCGAAGAGCAAAGAAGATTGCTCTGAGCTCCAGGAGGTTGATGTGAAGACAGGCCTCCTGTGGAGTCCAGGTACCCTGGGTAGAGAGATCGTGCAGGTGGGCTCCCCATCCCACCTATGATGCATCTGTTAGGGTGGCTTGGGATAGGGGTTGCTAGAAAGAAGACCCCACCAGAAGATTTCTGGGTGATTGCCACCATTGGAGGGACGAAATAAGATGATTTGAGTTTGTTATTTTGTCCGACAGGCAGCCTGAGGCCTGTGTCCACTGAGCGGATAAAGTCCACTGGGCTGCTCGCATATGGAGGCGAGCATAAGGAACCACATGCACGGTGAATGGCATGTGGCCTAGCAATTGTAGCATTTCCTGAGCAGCGATTCAAGGCTTGAGCACTGCTTGGGAAGCTAGCTATACTATGCGAAGACAGCGGGGCTGCGGAAGGAAAGCCCTTGTCTGTCTGGTATCCAGATGAGCCCCTACGAACTCTAGGGACTGAGTGGGAGCAAGATTGGATTTTGGGAGTTTTATGACCAGTCCCAAATACTGAAGGATTTGCATTGTGCGAAACAGAGCAGAACTGGCTTCTGGCACTGTAGGGGCTTGAATGAGCCAGTCGTCTAAGTAAGGGAAGACGAATATTCCCAGAGTGCAGAGAAATGCTGCTACCACAGCCAATGTTCCCTCTAATTTTCTGTAGGCTGTGTGCACATAAAATATCAGCTGTGCAGCTTTTGAAGGAAGGTTAAATTTTTGTGCGCCACATGACGACACTAAGAGTTATGTACTTTAAAATTTGACTACACGTCAGAATACAGTATGTACACCACTTTTATTTTAATTAAATTAAATGAAAATAGATGATTACTAAATGAAGCGGAAAATTTCTAGTAATTACTATCACAACTTTTAAATTTTAAGACGTCTGTGTTGTTTTTTATCAGAATCAGAACCGTAATTTTTGTGCACTCTGTTGTAAAGTATGTGCGCTCACTCAGCAAGGTGTGTGCGCGCGCACATGCGCACAGCTTAGAGGGAACAGTGACCACAGCCATGAATTTTGTGAACACTCTTGGCGCAGAAACCAGGCCAAAGGGAAGAACCTTGTATTGGTAGTGCTTTCCTTGAAACAGGAATCGGAGGAATCTGCTGTGATTTGGATGGATGAGACTATGTTGTCAGTCCCTCCGGATTTGTTCCCTCCTGTGTCTAAGATTTATTATCTTCATTGGGGAAAAGAGAACGGAAGATTTCCGGGGGAGCTTTGGAAATAGATATGCTTAATGTTTCAGCTTTATTATCTACTCCAGGGAATGAGGACATAGCTGTTTCCACGCTGTTAGTCACACTAGCCCTTTCCTCTGATAGAGAATGGTTATTGAAATTATTCTACAAAAAGCGTTCTTCTCTGTTTTAAGGAACGTTTTGTACTGTAGTAAGTCAGTCTGGTAATGTTTTTCCCCTGATGCAGATAAGTGGAGTAATGCTTATCGAAACACAATATTGTGTTGGGATGTGTTTTGTATGAGATTATGTTATGTATGTTCATTACTATGACTGTGTGCCCGACAAGTTCAATGATGATATGAGAGCAACTTTTTGGGGCTGTTATGCTGGAAGGTCAACTCTGACCGGTTTAAGATCTGTTACTTTGAGAACTTGCTGAGGGTTTTTTAGTAGTAAATAACTGCTCCTCTTGTTGAGATATTATATATTATGTGGAGGTTGGGTTTGTTTGTGTATTAAGAAGAAACAGACCTCACTCTCACAATACTGTTGCCGTGAGACTGCCACAGTAGAATGCGCTACACTCACAGAATTAGTAAAAAGATTACACTGGAACTCTCTAAGGAAGTGTTTGCCATTAAAAGCTTACTCACCACCTTGCCTTTATTCCTCTCTAGTAAACAAGACTTGCAGTCATTCACGCTCATGTAACATATACATTCATAAATTCGAACATTATAACTTTCTTGGCCCAGTTTAAATTCTCATTCGCCAAAACACTGGGGACAGTAATTTTTTTTTATAGCAAAACAGTTTGATTAAATTCTATTCTTGCCACTAATTTCATAGCTAAACCTTCTGGGTTCCTAAAACGTTTGCTACAAAACACAGGTTTGCAGAGTAATAGAATGCAATAAATCCTTTTTACTCTAGCTCTTGGCATGCCCCGTGTGTTGACAGATACAACCTTTAGCATGTGTGGCTTTACTGAGGGTACACAATAGGATCTCAGCCTATGTCTATCACCAAATCTGCAGCTAGTGATGGCAGGGAACAAAGTCTGGTGAAGCACGCTGGTGTACACAGGTGGCCCCTGGCCTTGCCCTATTTTCATAGAAGTCTCCTTCCCCTTGTCCTTCTGCTGTACACTCTAAGGCTCTGAGGAGGTTTAGTCACACTACACTGACTTATCATAGTAGGAGAGATCTAAGAAGTTTGAAACATAAAAATAAAAACCTAATCAAGAAATATATTGTTAGTCTAATACAAAGGTATCACCTTATTAGTTTTATTGACTTTTATGCCCAAGCATTCAAGCGGACCAACATGGCAACCACACTAACTTATCCCATTGAATTCCATGAAACAAAATAATTCTTGTTAATACTGCCAGTGTGAAGCAAGCCAACAGCTGGAACTCCAGGAGCTAAAAACCGAATAGTCGGTACACCAATGCAAAATCTCAGATGGAAGAATCTTTTCTGTAACAACTGAGAATGTGTTTTTGAATGAGAAAAAGTCCTAAACAAGAAACAGACCGACAAAAAAATATAAACCTGCAATTTTTATGATGGCCAGCAGATGTCCCTATGGCACCACAGATACCTTTGTTATGCAGACACATTCAGGCCAACGCTGAGGTCACACTCTATCAACTTTTTATGCTTATTTGCAGTGTACCAATAGCACACGACTTCAGCACGGGCACGCATTAAAAGGTGAGCATGCAAATGAGCCACCCATTAAACCGTGCACAAAATGGTAGCTTTAAACTGGGAGAGCAAGCCAAACACATGCGCACAAGATGTTGGCGCAAGTTTGGCATGCTCTCCCAGAAAAATGGGCAGTGTGGCTAATTTGCAAAGGAGTCCCAGTAGTATTTTGAAGGCATCAGGGGCTTTCTCCGATGCCTGGATCATCTGAGGGGAAAGGTCAAAATCCCCTCAGATGATCCAGGCATCGGGGAAAGCCCCCAGTGGCATCAAAATATTGTCAGGGGCACTGTTCCCTCTAAGCTGTGCGCGTGTGCGCGCGCACACACCTCACCGAGCGAGCGCACATACTTTACAACAGAGCGCACAAAAATTATGGTTCTGATTCTGATAGAAAACAACACAGACGTCTTAAAATTTAAAAGTTGTGATTGTAATTACTAGAAATTTTCCACTTCATTTAGTAATCGTCTTATTTTCATTTAATTTGATTAAAATCAATGTGGTGTACATACTGTATTCTGACGTGTAGTCAAATTTTAAAGTATATAACTCCGAGTGTCGTTATGTGGCGCACAAAAATTTAACCTTCCTTCAAAAGCTGCACAGCTGATATTTTATGTGCACACAGCCTACAGAAAATTAGAGGGAACATTGGTCAGGGGCCATTGCCCCCAACAGAAAGCGACTCCCTGGTAGCCCAGGGTCCCCAATCCCACCAGCCACCCAAGCAAAATAATCTCTGGTGGCCTGGCTGCCCCGAACCTCTCATGCCTCACCCCCCTCCCGGTACCTTCAGAAACGAGCGGGAGTGCTGCCCACCTGCTCTTGACCTGCCATCTTGGCATCTTGAAAAATGGTGGCACCTGGGTCAGACTGCTATTTAAGATCCTTATATGATAGTCTGACTCCCCCCACCCGGTGTATCCCAAGATGCACCACGAGGGACCAGGCACCGCCATTTTTCAAGATGGCAGGGCAAGAGCGGGAGCACGTGGGCAGCACTCCTGCTCGTTTCTGAAGGTACCAGGAGAGGGGGTAGGGCATGGGTGGGTTCAGGACCGCTGGGTCATCAGAAATTCTACTTGGGCGAGTGGGGGAAAATTGGGGCTGCTAGGCCACCAGGGATTTGCTTTCTTTGGGGGGCAGCGGCCTCTAACAGTATTTTTATGGCATCAGCAGCTTTTCCTTATGCTTGGATCATCTGAGGAGAAAATTCTCCAGGCATCAGGGAAAGCACCCGATGCCATTAAAATACTGCCTGGGGCACATGCTAGATATTTAAGTCACCTCAGATACAGGCCTTGAGATAGTAGCACTAAGGCTGGTTGCGAAATCCTCTACACATTTCTCTGCATCAGGCGCAGCCAATATTTGCATACCAGTTTATTATGTTCAGCTCATTTGCATATAAAATTTAAACACTCTTGGCGTTTATTGTGCGCTAGTTTTTCCCTTGCTGTTTACGCATGTGTCAGTCTCTTTTCTGCATTTGGCAGTAGCAGTAAGTTTGCTTAAAAGTGGCACTATCTGTGCTCAAAGGCCGCGCTAGTTTTCTGCATCGGCTTGATTGATTGTTCATACTTTGCTGTTCTGGAGAACCAGAACTTAGGCCGCTAGTGAGCTGAACAAACAGTATGACCAGGGCCCGAAGACAAATAAGGCCTATGGAGACAGTAAACTGAACTTTGCCCATGCATGCTGAGAAACTCCTCTTGCCCTGGCTGCCCCCTGCACCACTTGATAAAAACATGTCATGGGACAAGACGTGACCAAGCACAGCTATACTGTGATCGGAAATGGTCATCTTCCCCAGCACCTAACACAGAGAGGCACAATCAAAGAACAGAAATGACTGCATACATCAATCCATTTCTTAAACAGAGTAAGATTTTCTTTTCATTATGAAATTAAAAATACCTCGTAAATAATTCAAAATACAAAATAAACATCAAAATAAATCAGTGCTTTTACATCCAAAAAGAGTGCAGATTTACACACAATTCTGTTAAATTAAAAAAAAATCATTTTCCAGGTTACAGAGATTTGGTCGGTAGCATGTTAGGGAGGGCAAAGGAAGGGAACAACTGACATCCATGTCTCAAGAGGGGAGGAAATGATGGCAGAGCTGTCAGGCCAAGAGCTAAAGTTACAGAAGGAAAAAGGTGGGAGACAGTGGGATTCCTTCAGGACAGGAAAAGAGGAGAATGGGGTAAAATGTACAGCGACATACTGCAGCAGCTGAAACCCCAGAACTGAGGTGCATTAATTAGGAGAGGGAAAACAAAATCTGAGAAGCACCATGGGAGAGTACAGCACAGAAGTCTTATCATTCACAGCAGGAAAGGGTCACGGCATTTCATGTTCTCTTCTCTCCTCCTCCCCCGGCTGGCACTTCAATGGCAGGAAATGACATGCTTGCAGGGGTCATGGCTAAGGAAGAACTAGAAGAATCTGCCCTCATTGGCTGTTCCCATTCTGCTGAGAAAGGTGATCATGGATGGATATTGCCTGAACCCTCCCTCTCTCTGTCACTTTTATCCCAAAAAAGCCCCTTTGGACCAAGCACCACCTCCAGAGAGGATCTGCAGACTGGATAGGAAGACCCAGTAACATCAGCAGGGGTTTCACGGGGGTCTTGCGTTCTTTTTATTTAACTGTCCAAAGCATTCTGCTCTCCCTACTGCCTCTGGAAACAAAACAGTCCAAAATTAGTTCACAATCTACTAAGCAGTCTTACCTGTTTCCACTCTCCTCGTCTTCCAAGCTCCCCAACAAAACAGAAGCTTTTTTTTAATCAAAGCGTTAAATACTGCTAAAGAAAGTCTTAAGACAAGATTGAACAAGACTCTCTCAGATTGCTTCAGTTTTGTAAATGCCAGTTTTGGGGGCATATGAGACACAAAGAGGAACTGAGGGGTTTCCTCCAGCATTAGCACCAATACTGACCCTCCTCTTGCACCTTACCAGGAGGTAAGGGGCTTCAATTGTTAGCCTAGGGCAGGGGGTTCCCTAACTCTTCCTGGGAACTCTCCAGCCAGTCGGGTTTTCCGGATATCCACAATGAATATGCACGAGAGAGACGGTCATACAATGGAGGCAGCGCATGCAATCTCTCTCATGCATATTCATTATGGATAGCCTGAAAACCTGGCTGACTGGGAGGCAGGTCTGGGAACCGCTGGCCTAGAGCAAGCCACAACGCACTAGCAAAGTCATCATATCCAAGGCAAAGAACAGCCCTCGGGGTCACCTTGTCTTATAAGGGAGAAAGCAATAAATGCGACTCCATTCTGCATGGGCACTAGGAGAGAGGGGACAGACCCTAAAAACTCATACATAGGCTCTAAACAAGTTTGAGAAGCTAATGACAGCCAGAAGCCAGACGGAAAGAGGCATTTTTAAAATGGGACACTTTCCACCATTCATGGACATCAAGAGAGTTTGGAGAGAAGGGAAAACAAAAGGTCATAAAATTGCTTGTCCCGGGCCTGGCATCTCCCAGACATGACCCTTGCCTGGAGCTCTGACAGTGTTTATACAGTATGTGGGAAGGAAGGAAGGGTAATAGTCTTTCAAAATGGATCACCATCCAATCACCGCTATGAACACGCAGACCCTTCTCTGGAGAGACACAGAGCAAGAGAAACAAATATTGACACAAAATTAGATTAGATTACTGTCTCAAATTTACGATTCAGTAAAGGTACACCATTCCAGAAGGAAGACAACGTCAGTCAATCACAGCTGTCCATTTCCATATTGGCAGAGGAGAGTCTAACATTGCATTTGACCGGGAAACTAGCAGAAGTTCTCCTCTCCTGCTAATCTTCCTTCAATATCTTCCCAACTGTCCTTCTCCAAAATACAAAGGGAACACCATAGAGAGAGGGAAAAAGGAGACAAGCCACCAACATGGAGAACCACAATCTGAAAGGAATGAGAGACCTGGTCAGAGCCACCATCTGCCGTGAAAGTGGCTTCCACATGCCAAGGAATGACCAGGGCATATCCTACTTGTACTTCTCTCTCCTGGCTTCAACAAGTGGATTCCATTTCCACAAGACCTTATGAGTCACAACATGTGGTTAAACCTAAAGCAAAAAAAAAAAAAAAAGGGCAAAAGGATCATCCTTCATTTTCCAATGCTGCCCTTTTTCTTCATCTATCGGGTTTGGCTTTGATTGAACAAAAATGAATAGGAATTCTTCCAGCACGTCAGACATGCTCCTTTTCCTTTCCTCTGGCGCTCTCAAAGTTTTTTGGCGATGGTGTGGACATCTCCAGAGCCTCAGGATGGACATCCTGGGGTGTAAGTGGCTCGCCAGGCGATCCACTGGAGATCAGTGGAGACGAAGTGACCTGGGAGAAAGAAACCAGTAGAATAAGTAAGCTGTGTTTGTTAGAGCACATAACCACTACTTGTGTCGTTCCAAAAAGCTGGAGGCCCAAAAGCAGCCTGCTGAACAAAGAGCAGCACTGCCCGTTATCCAAAGCAGAAGGAGTTTAGAGACCTCCAACTTCCCTGTAAGCATAAAATCCTTTATTAAGTACCTTTATATTCCACTGATTGCTAGAACAGCACAGTTACTTACCTGTAACAAGTGATCTCTGGGAATAGCAGGAATAAGTCTTCACATATGGGTATCGTCGGTACAGACGGAGCCTGCGCGGGAACGCTCCCCAGCGTCCAAAAGGAAAGCTTTTGGGAGCATCCCACAGTGCCTGCGCGCTGCCTTCCCGCCTTTTCTAACCGCCTCTCTCCAGTTCGAGTTTTAAAGCTGAGACAAAGAGAGAGTGAGGAAAGGAAAGAAAGATAGAGGGATACAACTCCTAGGGGAGGTGGGTGGGTTGTGAAGACTTATTCCTGCTGTTCCCAGAGATCACCTGTTACAGGTAAGTAACAGTGCTATCTCCAGGAACAAGCAGGAATGAGTCTTCACATATGGGGACTCCCCAGCTAGAGATGCCTGGGAGATCACCCAGGTTGTGAGTCCCTGGGAAGGGCTCTACCTCCACCCATGAATCTCAGGCATCCAGCCAGCGATGGAGGGTAGGAGTTGGTTAGGTATGGAACAGGTGTCTGAGAACAGCCTGACCAAACAAGGCATCCCGGCGGGAGTCCTTGTCCAAGCAGTAATGGGCTGTGAAGGTATGAACCGAGGCCCAGGTGGCCGCTCGACAGATCTCGTCGATGGACACAGACTTTAGATGAGCCATAGAGGCTGCCATGGCCCTCACATTGTGAGCTGTGACATGGCCCTCCAGAGAAAGGCTCTTACTCTGGTAGGAGAAAGAAATACACTGAGCAATCCAATTGGACAGAGTTCTCTTAGAGACTGGAAGTCCTAAATAAGAAGGATCAAAAGCAACAAAGAGTTGAGAGGACTTTCTATGTTACTGTGTCCTTTGTAAGTAAAAAGCAAGAGCTCTTTTACAATCCAGGGTATGAAGATTCCTCTCTGCACTTGAAGCATGAGGTCCTGGAAAAAAGACAGGTAAATACACCTCCTGGTTCAGATGAAAAGGTGAGACCACTTTAGGCATAAAGTGTGGATTGGTCCTGAGGACTACACCTTGTCATGATGGAACCTTGTATAAGGAGGATTAGCCACCAAGGCTTGCAGCTCACTGATGCGGCGAGCTGAAGTGACTGCAATGAGAAAAATAACCTTCCAGGAAAGAAATTTCAAGGAGGTAGTGGCTAAGGGTTCAAAGGGTGGCTTCATAAGCTGGCCAAGAACCAGATTTAAGTCCCATGCCACTGGAGGTGGTCTAATGGGAGGTTTAGTCAAAAGAAGGCCTCTCATGAATCTTGCTATAAGGGGATGAGAGGAAATAGGCTGTCCCATTGAGGGGCTTAAGGGATGCTACAATAGCACTCAAATGGACTCTAACTGAATTCGTTTTAAGGCCTGCATGGGATAAATGCAGCAAATACTCTAGTAAAGAATTCAGAGGTATTGCAAGAGGGTTAAGACCCTTCTGTGCACACCAAATGGTAAACCTTTTCCATTTAAAAGCATAGGAACGTCTGGTGGAAGGCTTTCTGGAAGCATGAAGGATATCCTTCACTTGCTGAGAAAGATGCAAATATTGAAGATCTAGGCCTTCAGCAACCAGGCTCTGAGGTGAAGAGACTGGGGATTGGGGTGCCACAACGTTCCCTCCTCCTGGGACAGGAGGTTTGAGCAGATCCCAAGTCCAGGGAGGGAGCTTGAGAGAGATGCAGAAGTAGAGGGTACCACACTTGGCGTGGCCAATGTGGTGCTATGAGGATCATAGACCCCTTGTCTCTTTGAAATTTGAAGAGTGTCTTGGGAATTAGGAGAATGGGTGGAAAGGCATAGAGGAAGTCTTGCCCCCAATGAAGGAGGAAGGCATCCCTGGCCTGAACTCCCTGACACAGAATCCTGGAACAGAACCAGGGAAGTTTGGCATTCCACGGACTTGCAAAGAGGTCTATGTCCGGTGTTCCCCAAATTCGGAAGATCCTGGCTATCTGGTCCCCATGGAGGGACCATTCGTGTGGAAGCAGAACTCAACTGAGTCTGTCTGCCCAAGAGTTTTGAACCCCTGGAAGATACACTGCCACGAGATGAATTTGATGCTCTCTGGCGAAGGCCCACAATCTCAGAGCTTCGTTGCAAAGCGACAGAGAGCCAGTCCCGCCCTGCTTGTTCACGTAGAACATGGCTACTTGGTTGTCCGTGTGGATGAGGACTGTCTTGTAGCTGAGCAGGGTGTGGAAGACTCAGAGCTAGAAAAATTGCTCTGAGCTCTAAGAGGTTGATATGCAGAGATGTCTCCTGTAAAGACCAGATGCCTTGAGTGGAGAGATCTTGAAGATGAGCTCCCCAACCTTTTGGAGAGGCGTCTGTTGTAAGGGTTGCTTGGGGCAACACCTGTTGAAAGGGGGACCCCAGCTACAGATTTTCAGTGGACTTCCACCACTGGAGGGACCAAAAGAGGGGACTGGAGGTTGCTATTTTGTCTGACAGGCAACCTGATGCCTGGGTCCATTGGGTGGACAGAGTCCACTGAGCTGCCCTCATGTGAAGGCGAGCGTAAGGAACCACATGCACAGTGGATGCCATGTGGCCTAACAGTTGTAACATCTCTCGAGCAGTTAAATGGGATTTTAACTGAATTTGTGAGGCTAACTGCACCTATGAACTCTAGAGACTGAGTAGGGGTGAGATGGGATTTTGGAAAGTTTATTACCAGTCCCAGATACTGAAGGATACGCCTTGTGCAGGTTAGAGAAGTCTGGGCCTCTGACTGGGATGGAGCTCGTCCAGATATGGGAATACGAATATCCCTAGAGTGCGTAGAAATGCAGCTACTACTGCCATGCATTTTGTGAACACCCTTGGTGCAGAGGCCAGGCCAAAAGGAAGCACTCTGTATTGGTAGTGCTTCCCTTGATAAAGGAACCGAAGGAACCTTCAGTGTGTTGGATGGATGAGGACATGGGTGTACGCATCCTTGAGGTCTAGAGAGCAAAGCCAATCCTGACTCTGAAGGTATGGAAGGAGAGTACCGAGAGAAATCATCTTGAATTTCTCCTTGCATAGACACTTGTTCAATTCTCTGAGATCTAATATGGGTCTGTAACCCCCTGTTTTCTTTGGGATAAGAAAGTAGGGGGGGGGAGTAGAACCCTGAGCCCTGTTGAAGAAGGGGTACCTCTTCTATTGCCCCTTGGGCAAGGAGGGTAGCAATCTCCTGACCCAGAAGGTCGAGGAGAGATGTCTGAGAATTGAACTGTCTCACCATGGTGTGAGGAGGAAGGTTGAAGAAATGAAGCTTGTACCCCTCCCTTATGACGGAGAGGGTCCATTGCTCTGCTGTGATTTGTTCCCACCTGGGAGCAAAGTGGGCTAACCTTCCTGGAATGGTGAGAGGCTCTGGATGTTCTAGAGCCAGAAAGGCTAAGCTCTCTAGTTGTAAGTCAAAGGCCCTGAGGAGGCTGAGGCTGTTGGGCCATAGCAGTCCTAGCAGCCTTCGGCTTGGCCTGTTTCGGTTGTTGCTGTCTCTCTGTAGCAAAACGACCTGCAGAAGATGACTGCTGACCATAAGCAGAATAATATTTCCTTTTTTTGGGAAAAAAACCCTTTTTGAACAACCTTTTCTTAAAAGGAGGAGAAGTAGACTTTGAAAGTCTATCTAAAGCAGACTTTTCAGCATCGATTTGGGTGGCCTTTGCTTGCCAACCTTTGCCAAAAAGGTTTTCACCTGTACAAGAAAGGTTTCCTAGTCCATCTTGAACCCAGGGTTCCAAATAAGAAGCTTGTAACCAAGCAACTCTGCGTGCACCTATGGCAATGGCCGAGGCTCTGCTGGCACCTTCAAAAGAGTCAAAGGCTGCACGGTTGGAAAACTTGGAAATATCCTGGGCATGTTTGAGCCAGGTGAGGAACTCTTCCCTTTTATCTTCTGAAATAAAAGGAGATAAAGTTTGCAGGTGATCTGTAACTTCTTTTAGAAACATCCCCATAGAGACTATAGGAGTTGATTCTGGCAACAAGCATACTAGCCTGGAAAATTTTCCTGCCAAAAGCATCTAAGGTTCTGCATTCTCTTCCTGGAGGAGCAGAAGAGTGCCTCTTTGTACTCTTTATCTTCTTCATAGCAGACTCTACCACAATGGAGTGGTGAGGAAGCTGAGTCTTATGGAAGCCAGGACAAGGAGGAACACGATACATGATGTCCAACCTGCGAGAATGAGGGGAAGTGGTGAGAGGAGTCTCCCATATGCCCAACATGTGATCATAAAGAATCTCATGTATTGGTAAAGTGGTTGCCTCTTTAGGAGCCTTAGGATATTGTAAAATATCTAGTTTTTTGGCTCTAGGCTCTGTCTCAGGTGCCACTGAGATGGAAAGGCCCTTGGCCACTTCCCTAATGAAGTCTTGAAAAGACAAGTCTTCTGGAGGAGATATTCTCCTTTTTGGAGACGAGGGCTCCTGAGGATGGATCACCGATGCTTCAACAGAGACCTCTGATTCATCAGAGTCTTCAGAGGAATCGAAGTATCGCCTGTCTGGATGCTCCTGCAGAGCCCGATACACGTACCGGGTGGTGTCGACATCGGGAGTGATCGGTACCGATTCGGTACCGATGGACATCACAGAACAGTGTACCGCTGCAGTCGACCCCGGAGCGGATGTCGATGCAATCAGTACTGGTGCCGGAGTCGGTACCGGCAAAAGAGTTTGTTGCGGTACCGAAGGCGTCGCAGCTTGTATGAATGCCGTGATGGCACTCTGCATGGTCAGGTTATTCTGATCCATTGACGCAACCAATGTCTGGATGTCGGTACCAGTGGGAATCACCGGTACCCCAGAACATGGCAACAGGTGATCAGTCGGGGCCGAGCCATCGATGTCTACCTGTGACCCCATAGATAAAGCTTTGGAAGCCGGAGCCTCCCGCCGGGGTAATTTTGCCGGTGCGGATTCCTCGAGGGCAAGCCTGGAGGCATCTCGATACTTAGAGGGAGATCTACCCTTCGAAGACCGGCTGGATTTAAGTTTGGTTACCTGAGATCCATGTGAGGAAGAAGCAGCCCTGGAAGACGTCGATGCAACCGAAGCTGCATCCGAGGGAAACAGGGTACTGAGCTTAGCTGCTCGATTTTGTAGACCTCTTTTAGACATCATGGAGCAGGACTCACAATCCGCAATGGAGTGGTCAGGACCTAAACATTTTAGACACCATTCATGGGTGTCGGTGACAGAAATAGTGCCGCTGCACTTCGTGCATTTTTTAAACCCACAGGCGGGCTTTTCCATGAGGAAAAATTTGCTAGGCCTAAGGCCAAGACGAAAAAGCACTGAAGTGAGAAAAATACAGTAGTTTTTTGGGGGGTTTTTTTGTAGAATCAAGAAAGAAAAGACCGGCGGTACCGGTCCAGCATCGAGAAGGCAGACGCGCGACCAAAGAAATAAAATAAAATAAAGAAATTCTTCAGCAGTGACAGGAACACGACCTGCTGGCTCCGCGGAAAAGAAGAACTGGAGAGAGGCGGTTAGGAAAGGTGGGAAGGCAGCGCGCAGGCGCTGTGGGATGCTCCCAAAAACTTTCCTTTTGGATGTTGGGGAGCGTTCCCGCGCAGGCTCCGTCGGTACCGACGATACCCATATGTGAAGACTCATTCCTGCTTGTTCCTGGAGATTCATCAGATTACATAAAAACGTAAGAACTGCCATACTAGGTTAGAGCAGAAGGTCCATCAAGTCCAGAATCTTGTTCCCAACAGTGGCCGATCCAGGTCACAAGTACCTGGCATAATCCCAAAGGTAGCCAGATTCCATGCAGATAATCCCCAGGGATAAGAAGTGGCTTTCCATAGGTCTACCTTATCAACAGTTTATGGCCTCTCTCCAGGAACTTGTTGAAAACCTTTTCTAACCTCAGTTACACAAACTGCTTTTATCACATTCTCCAGCAACGAGTTTCAACAAGTTAGCTATGCCTTGAAAGAAAAAAAAATGTTGCCTATTTTAAAATTGTACTTATTACTTTGTAACTTCGTGGCATGTTCCCCTATTCTTTGTACATGAAAGAGCTTAGGAAGACAAAAGCTTACACAGATAAACAAAAGCAACAAAAAAAACAAAAACAGATAAACCAACACACCACACACACCACACACTGTAAATATACATTTGTAAAAAGTTAGATGTGTTTGTTTTAATACCTACAAAGTTTATATTACTGTTCAATGTAAATAGTTGAATTCTATTGTTCTATGTAAAATGTATACAAACTGTGTACAAGACTGTTAACCTGTTATATGTAAACCGCCCTTGATCTCTGGAAGGGGCGGTATAAAAGAAATAGTTAAATAAAAATAAATAAATAAAGAATACGCAACAATTATAAAAAAATATACAAGAAATCAATTTCTTTTAAAAAGGTGCTCAAGGTGCAAATGAGTTATCATGAGCATACACCACAAGCAGTCAACTGAATGAACCAAAAACTGTACTTACCTTAAAAAAAAGAAAAAACAAAAATATGCAAAATAAAAACAAAAACCAAGAAATTAAATTCAATAAAATAAAGAGAAAGATAAGACAACATTAAAATATTCAAAGATAAGCAGTAGAGAAGTGAAGGAAGGAGGATGGAGTTGAGAGGAAAAAATATCCTACATCTGAGATAGCAGCACCCCTGGAGGTCCTTCCTGTGGTTATACTACTCAGTACATTTCAGAAGGTGGAGGCGGGGGGGGGGGGGGGACGACAAAGAGGACATAAATGAAAAACAAAAAAGAACCCAAATTAAATAAAATACCACAACTGCAATGCCTGCAGTCATTTGCTACAGCATAGACATACAAATCACCTGTAAATGTGTCTCCACGTTGCCTACTCGTGCGAGACCTGCAGAGTATATGTACCAATGCAAGTGCCCAGCAACCATGCAGCAGTACTTACCGCACCTGGTGGAGGGGTGCTACTCTCCTGTGGGACCACCAAGCCATTCTGATCCTGTAGAATCCCCCTTCTATCCAGCACACTGCAAGCAAGAGGACCAAAGGACACGTTATACACACCACCACTTTACCCTTCCTTGGCTGCCAGACAAAAACCAATTGAAAACCACCACTACCTCCTATCCCTTGCTAGGAGGCCTGTGATGTGCTCCTCTCTCTGACAAGGCTCATTCATCCCTCTCCCTCGCGTACCCTCTCTGTGTGTTTATTTCTAATCCTGAGATCTCACACAGCTGACAAGGATCACTGTCCATGGCCTCTAATAAGGGAAGCTGCAGGTATACAGTAGACTGGAGCGCAGCCTGAGAAAGTGTAAGGGGTTTGAAAAGAAAAGAAACAAACAAACCAAACAAATACATTACAAACACTAAAACAAGTGTGACAGGCTGCAAAGCTCAAGAAAGATACCTTCAGAAATGATAGCATCAGCATCTGATGACATCATTCAGGGACACTGCCCTGAATTCCCTAATTAGCTTTTACCTTGGTAACTCTTTGGCCAGTCATCTCAAGAGCTTGATATCCTAAAAGCGGCTGCACAGAGGCAACCAGTTCTCTTATTGAGAAAATGGCTTATGTGGCATTCTTTAAAAAGACCATCCTGAGCCCATATAAATGCCATTCTACTCAAACCTATCTGAAGAAGCACTTTTCAATTAAGCAGCTCCTAATTTTAAAATGTGTTTTAATTGATGCTTATAGGACATCCTAAAGCAGGGTGTGCTCCTGGCGATGCTGAGCTGCTATACCCAGATATTCATTCCAATAGGCCTACCACTTATGCGAAAAGCCCCTAGAAAGGTAACATGCATCATGTGCCTTTATAAACGACACCAGGAAAAACAGGCGCACACACACACTTTGACACCTGATTTGGAGCAAGTGAAATTGTGTGCATATAACAGCCAGAACGAGTATAAGCATACTAACTCAGTGACTATCCCAATCCAAAGAACACCTACACATCTATAGTGTAAAATCTGGTGCTATGATTTCTGCAGGCATATTTTTATGCAGGCTTATAAAAGAGCCTACTTTTATTTTCTATGTGCTTAAACCACTTATAAAATTACCCCCGAGTGGCCAGACATAGGGCCCATGACTGCAGGGTTCTGGAAAGGGTCCTAATGCATGGCCCCTGACCAACAATTATTACAACGCTAACTGAACCAAGCAAACTGGGCGAGAGATATCAGAGGGAAACTTCTGGAGAGGTGCAAATGAAGGCTCATGGTATCATAGCCCAGGACAGACTGGTTCTGATGGAACCAGAAGCTCAAAGTAGAAGAAACTGGCAGGCTCCAAAAAAGAAGAAATTAAGAGAAGGTTGGTTCTCTCTCTCTCTACCGCACACTCAGAACCACAATATTCGAAAATTATATACCTGGACGAACTGAAGACTGAAAATCAACCCCTGCCCCAATAAAATTACATGAAGGCTTCTGCGCAGCATGTAGCCTTAGCTGCATTAAAGAGGCAAGCCTGGGAGCAGGAAGGGAAGGAAGAGAGCACACTATTTTTCCCCCAATTACTGGCTGCTCGCATATTTTCCATTGGTCTAAGTATAAATGCAATCTGTTGAGATGTGTGCTAGCTTGGCTCTGTTCAGACAATCCTGCATGGTAGGAGATGCACAAAGGACAAATGCACCAGGGCCAGGAGATTGAATTTCTGAGACAGGTGTGAGTTAAAATCAATCCAAATCCAAAGTACGTAACTTACTGTACCTGAATGTATTTTCCTGCCTCTGGAAGGCTTACAATCCAAGTTTGAACCTGACGCAATGGAGGGTTGAGATCACAAGGAGTAGTAGTGGGATTCAAACATGGCTTCCCTAGTTCTCGGCCCACTGCTCTAATCAGGCTTGCGGGTGTCTGCTAGTAAAGTTATAATACTGTAGAGTGGCTTTCAGAAACCCCTAAAAAGATGAGAAACCAGCCAGAAAACACACTGCGACAAGCAGGACCAAGGACTGGGGCAAGATAGAGCAGAGTGATGCTAGAATAGGGTTCACATATCACTGGAACTCCTTGTGGCCCTGGGCAAGTCACTAAACACTCCACTGCCTCAGGTACAAAGTTACAGTGGTGTGAAAAAGTCTTCTGTACTGTGTATGTTGGCAGTGTGCATGTCTTCTTAATTTCATTAGGTAGCCCTGAAAAGGGCTGTTTTTTCTTGTTGGTGGCCATTAGTACTTGATGGGCCAGCCCTTGCTCTCTCACCAATCATCATCTGTCTGGCATGGAGTAGACCAGTCTGCCGAGGTGTTCTCGCGTTATCATGCGATTCTATACAGCAATCAGGGACTCAAAGCAGCTCTCGCATGGTCCGCAGCAGCGTCTTGGTGATCTCAGCTGATACCTTGTATCAAAGATTATCAATAAGGTTGAGATCGGGTGATTGAGCTGGCCAGTCAATGATCTGAACTCTGTTTATTTTCTTCCAGTTGGCGACAGTTTTCACTCGGTGGCAAAGTGCATTGTCATCTAGAAGAAATATATGCCAGGAAACAGTTGCTCAGTTGATGGCAGCATGCACTTCTGCAGAATTCCTGTGTATTTCGCTGCATTCACCATCCCGTCAATGATATAGGGTCTTCCAACACCACTGGCAGCCGTGTGTCCCCATGCACTCTAGTTTGTATTCATGAGGAAGTCTCCACATATGTTTTGCCCTGGTCACCCAAAAATGCAGAACGTGCTTTCGTCGCTGAACAGAACTTTCTCCAAGTCAGCCTTGCTCCATTTTGAGTACTTGGATGTCTACTCAATGTGTCTCTTCCTCTGTTCCACAATTAGTAGCAGCTTCCTCCGCACCTTACAACCCCTCAACCCATACTCCAAGCATAGTCTCCTCACAGTGGAAGTGCAGACTGCAACAGAACACTTCTCCTTCTGTTCCTACAGAAGCTCAGGGGAGGTTAGCTTGCAGTTGCCAAGAGAGGTCCTTATCAAGGCCCCGTCGTCCCTCTTGGTTGACTTTCTAGGCCGACCGCTATGATGTCGTTCCTGCGTATTTTCCGTCTCCTTATGTTTCTGTAGAATGCGGACAACCATGCTCTGATTACAGCTGACCTTTGCTGCAATCTGCAGGCTGGAATACCCCTCCTTGTGCAAAACAACCACCCGGACCCGGTCCTCCACTGATACAAATGAGTAACTACGCTTTTTCTAACAGGTGTTCTCTGGGGACAGCAGGATCAGTCGTCATATATGGGTGACAGCACCCCACGCGGATCCAATCCCCAGCTATCAAAGAAAGCCTTTGGGACCTACACCGCGCATGTGCAGTCACCTTCCCACCCAAAAATGAGCTCTTACCTCAGCATGATGACATAGCTCAAAAGCAGAAAAAGAAAAAACTCCATGGGGAGGAGGGAGGGTTGTGAGGACTGTTGCCTGCTGCCCCTGGAGAACACCTGTTACAGGTGAGTAACTACGCCTTCTCCAGGAACAAGCAGGAAGTCAGTCCTCACATATGGAACTCCCAAACTACAGGTTACCAAAAAACCAAAGTCAAGGGCAACCCAAAAAGTGGACTGCAAAGGGCAGCAGGGGGTGCCGATTTCCTGGAAGTCTGATACTGCAGCAGCAGCATCGAAGATGCAATCCCCACTCCAGTAGCCTAAGCATCATGGATCGGAGGGAGGAGTTGCATTAGTCCCAAAAGAGGTGACCGAGTACGGACTGGCCAAAGGCGCTATCCCTCTGGGGGTTCTCTTCCAAATAGTAGTGTGCAGCAAAGTGTGCACAGAGGACCAGGTGGTGGCCCGGCAGCTGTCCAGCAAGGATACAGAGCACAGGCTTGCCACTGAGGTCACATGATGCTCCAGAGAGCCTTGCCTGTTGACAGGTGAAAGAAATGCAGTTGGCCACCCACCGTGAGGTGCACTTGGAGACTGCAACCCCCCATACGACTGGGGTCAAAAGAGACAAAGAGCTGCGTTGAGCAGGCGATGAGGGTGTGTCCTCTGGACGTAGAAGGACAACGTGCGCTTGTAATCCAGCATGTGCAGGGAAGCCTCCACCATAGAAGAGCGAGGCCTGGGAAAGAAGATGGGCAATACCACCTCTTGATTCAAATGGAAGGCCGAGACAACCTTTGGCAAGAACATCAGGTGAGTCCTAAGGATGACTCTGTTCTTGTGGAACCTGGTTTAGGGTGCATGTGCCACCAGCACCTGCAGCTCGCTCACATGCCTGGCTGAGGTGAGCACCACCAGGAACACAACCTTCCAAGAAAGGTACTTAAGATGGCAGATAGCCAAAGATTCAAAGGGTGGAGCCATGAGCTTCCCCAATACCACATTGAGGTCCCACACCACTGGTGGCAGACTGATCGGGGGCCAGGAGAGAAGAAGGCCTCACATGAACCTGTCCACCAAGGGGTGCACTGACATGATCCGGCCATCCACTGTGTGGTGGCGAGCTGAGATAGCACAGAGATGCACTCCAACTATGTTGGATTGAGGCCAGCCCCGACAGGTGCAGAAGGTACTGTAAAATGTCCAGCATCGCACAGGAAAAGGGATTGAGACCTTCATCCGCACACCAGTGCGAGAACCTGCACCATTTAAAGGCATACGCCCAACGTGTAGAGTCCTTACATGAGGCAAGGAGAACGTCCTCCACCGATCTGGAGAGGCAGTGATGCGCTATAGCTAGCCTCTCAGCATCCAAGACATCACAGTCAGGGACTGGAGGTTGGGGTGCAGTAGTATCCCATCCTCCTGAAACAGTAGGTCCAGGGCATTCCACAGCGGCAGTGGGTCCCTCCGGGATAGTTGCAGAAGCAAGGTGAACCAGGGCTGCCTGGGCTACCTGGGTGCAATGAGGATGACTGAGGCCACCTCCGCTTGTATCCTGAGGAAGGCCGAAGCAACAGGGCATGGGTGGGAATGCATACAGGAAGCCCCTTGACCAGGGGAGGAGAAAGGCATCATCCACCTTCCGACCCCTGACTGGCCTCTGAGAGCAGAAGCATGGCAGCTGCGCATTCTCTGGATTAGCAAAGAGTCGACCTCTGGGGTCCCCCAGCGCCGAAAAACTTCTGCCAGCATGGTCGGGTTCAGTCCCCACTCATGGGGCTCGAGGATGCAGCTCAGGTGGTCGGCCAGCAGGTTGTCCTGGCCCAGCAAGTACATCGCTCTGAAGGAGATGTTCTTCCCCACTGCGAAATTCCAGAGGCGCACCGCCTCCCGACAGAGGTGGTACGAACCCATACCCCCCTCCACCTTGCTTGTTGATGTAAAACATCGCCACCTGGCTGTTCGCCTGGGCCTGAAACCTCTGCCCTTCCAGATGATCCTGGAAGACCCGCAGAACATAGTAGACTGCTCAGAGTTCTATCAGATTGATCTGTGAGGCACTCACCTCTAGTGACCATGGTACCTGCGACTGCAGGGGACCGCAGTGGGATCCCTAGCCCATCTTGGTCACGTCCATTGTGAGGATGCAGCGCACTGGGGGATGTTGCCACTGGGTGATTCTGTCCACTGGGGGCTTAACGTATGCGGGCAAACAGGGTGACGTGGACTGTGGGTGCCATGTGCCCCAAGAGACTGAGCATTTGTCTGGCTGTTACAGCTGAGCTGCCTTTTATGGCTTGGGCCAGGGCGAATAGATGCTGCGCCCGATCGAGAGGCAGGAAGGCCCCTGCTTGAGTGGAATCCAGGAGGGCACTGATGAACTCCAACCGTTGGGTGGGCCGTAGTTGAGACTTCAGGAAGTTCACCATGAAGCCCAGGCGCTGGAGCAGTCCTATGGTGTGCAGCACTGTGTTGTGTACCTCCCCCAGCATGCTGGTTCATATGAGCCAGTTGTCCATGCAGGAGAAGACGACCACCCCCTGGAGTCTGAGGCGAGCAGCCAGAACTGCCAGGTAATTGGTGAATACCCTGGGAGCCGAGGTGAGGCTGAAGAGGAGTACCCTGTACTGATAATGCCGTCCACTGACGACAAATCAGAGGTACCGATGGTGGCTTGGATGCCTATATAGGTATAGGCATCTTTCAGATCCAAGAAGCATAGCCAATTTCCCTGCAGGAGGTAAGGCAGCAAGGTTCCAAGAATACCTTTTTGAACTTTTCCTTGACCAGAAAGCGGTTGAGGTCCCGCAGATCCAGGATGGGCCGGAAGCTCCCAGTCTTCTTGGGGGACAAGGAAATAACAGGAGTAGAATCCCCTACCTAGGAGAGGTTGGGGAACAGGCACTACTTCTTGATCTTCTAGCAAAACCTTGAGCTCCTTTTGCAGAAGCTCCCTGTGCAAGGAGTCCATGGGTAATTCCCCAGGAAAGAAGGGAGGGGGCAGCTGGGCAAAGTGGAGGAGATAACCTTCTGACCACCTGCCACACCCAGGCATCTGTGGTGATGCTTGGACACAGATGTGCAAAGTGGCTCAGCCATCCTCCCATGAACTCTGGGCCTTGTACCTCCTGGGGGAGGGAGGCTATGCCCAAGGAGTCATAAGCTTCCCCCAGGCTGTGGCTGGGATGCTGTTTGCGGTTTGGCAGCCTTTGGCTTAAGGGTGCCATGCCCCTGGCCCTTGGCCTGCTGCCCCTGTGGGGGAGCGTGATAGGCTTGAAACTTGGGGTAGTTCCTGTAAGCTTTCTTGGTCTTCAGGTGGAAGGGCTCTTCCCCCCCCCCCACCCCCCAAGTCTTCCTACGGGAAGGTTCAGACAATTTCTTGGACAGCCTAGTTCTGGACATGAACTCCTTCTCCAGCTTGTCTGTCTTCTCCGTCATGGGCTTGCCGAAGAAATTCTCCCACCCGGCAAGGGACATCGGCTAACTTGTCCTGAACCTACTGCTCCAAGTTGGAGGACTGTAGCAAGGCAAGGCATCAGGTACTAATGCCCACCAAAGCTAGCCGAGCTACCGACTCAAAGCCGAAGGCTGCCTACGTTTGAAACTTGGAGCACTCCTTGACCAATGACACCAAGGTCCTGAAGCGCTCAAGAGGTTCACCTGCTACCCCAGTTGAGAACCTGGTGAGCTCCCTCGCCAGATCTCTAGGTACATGCCCATGTATAGCTGGTATGACTGGATCTGGGCTGTGAGCATGGAACCCTAGAAAAAACCATTTCCTTCCAAAAGCATCCATGGTGCGCGCCTCCCTACCAGGAGGCACAGAGGAGTGCTACTTCTGGCTCTTAATGCGATACATAGCCGACTCCACAGCCATGGAGTTATGTAGCAGTTGTGTTTCAGGAAGCTGGGGCTCCAGCTGACCCGATACTGCGAATAGAGTCGATGGCTCACAACTGGTTCACAATTGGCACCGTTACCGGGTTCTCCCACATCCTGAACAGTAGCCGTTTAAGGATGGGGGGACATGGGCACCGTCAGTGCCTCTCACGGAGGAGCCTTATACTAGAGGATCTTGAGATCCTCAGTACGCAGCTCGTCCTCGGGCACTGCCATGAAGGTGCATGCCTGGGACATCTCCCAAACTCACTCCAGGAAAGCCAGGTCCTCTGGAGATGACCACCACCATTGGTGTGGTGGAGACGAGTCAAAGGGGATGCCCCGATGGAGGATGGTGTCGGGGGACTCCTCATCCATCTCCCAGGCAGACTCTGAACCAGAAAAGTTGGCATAGACTACCCTGGCGGTGCCATGCCAGATGCCATGCCTGTCCTCAACTCAGACGCCGATGGCATTGACACAGAGTGGACCAGTCTTTCAAGAATGGGAGGGGCATCCTCCGGGGAGGTCTGGGCGAGGACATAGGCGCCTACAACCCGGAGTGACCAGAGTTGGGCCCTGCTGAGCCTTGATGAATGCAGCGAAGCTGCACTCCAGGGCTAGCATCCTGGTCTCAATGCCAGATGATTCCACCCAGACGGGCACCATCTTCAAGGACACCGAGGCTGGTGTCGGGTCCCTGGTAGGGGAGAGTCCCGGATGGTGATGGTATCGGGGGAACCGACTCGATCCCCCTGACTCCGTGGATGACACCTCCCTCCGGGGTTGCTTGGAGGGGCGTTCCTGGCCCCCATCACCAGCATTGAGTCGAGGGCTCTGCACAGTGACCCGGAGGTCTTACCCCCAGGCCAGGGCTGGACCTAGACTTCAGCTTCAGTGGAGCTTTTGATGCCTGGGGAAAGTCCTCCGGGGACAACTCCAATGCATGCCGGTCCCGTGGCTCTGACTGAGCCCTGGAGCAGGACGCTGAGTCGCCAGTGTCAAAGGCACAGATTGCAAACCTGAGGCAGACTTGCTGAATAGCTCCCTCTGCCGTTTTTCGTGCTCCTTATGGGTCTTAGCAGACATCAAAAGGCAAAGAGGGCAGGAAGACACGTCGTGGTCTGCCCAGAGGCATTTTACGCAGGTGCTGTGGCGACCTGTGTGGGACAGTGTGGTTGCACTTGCCAAACTGCTTAAATCTGCTGGTCAAAGACAGAGCGAGAAAAACGAGTCCCGAGAGGTTAAACTCAAGAAGTCTCGACCTGCTAGGCTACCAGCAAAAAAACCCGTGGGCCAAAAAATAAAAGTCCCAAGCAAAAAGCACAATGCCAATGTGTTAGACTCGGGCGGCAGAAGGTGATCGATACCAAAGAAAGAAGAAATATTACCAAGAAACTGAAAAAAAAAATCTACTTTAACCAGGGTGCACAGACAGGACATCTGCAGGGCTCTGCCAAAAAAAAGATGAACGAGGTAAGATGACATCTTTAGCGGGAAGGTGACCGCACATCCGCAGTGTAGGTCCTGAAGGCTTTCTTTGAATGCTGGGGATTGGATCCGCGCAGGCTCTGTCTGCACTGACGTCACCCATAAGTGAAGACCAACTTCCTGCTTGTTCCCAGAGAATGAGACTTCTTCACCATGCCAGGACATTGAACATCAGATGCTATATACACCATTTGATCCACATTAAATTCAAACCCTATGTGCCGCCAAAATACCATGTACTGATTTGCTATCAAATATGAGTTCCTATTGGCTGAGGAAGCACAGAATTCTATTGGCTTATTTCGATCCTGCTTTGACACAGAATCCAGTTAATTGTACTGGGACATCATTTCCTCATGATAGCCATACAAAAGTTCACAGATAAGTAATTTTGCATGCAAAAACGTCTGTCAAATTAAATTTGCAACAAAACAGTATATAATAAGCCAGAATTCTGCCACAGAATTTGGAAAGGTTGTCAAAAGCTTGATCATGCAGCCTGTGCAAGACCTTTGCACACCACTGTAGATTATAAGCCCCCAAGAGACAGAGACATACATAAATAAACATACTGTACCTGACTTGCATTGAACAACTACTGGAAATGTACGAGTTAAATAATAAAATACTAAACCAGATGGTGTAATGTTCACTCTTGGGGAATTCTGCACTCTCAAGTAGCTGGAAGAAGTCAGGAAAGATCATGGAGTAATGCAGAATCTAGCAGCAGATAAGGAATGTGAGGCCCGTTTAGTCTGCTGTTCTTTCCTGGAACAATGACTTTGAACTCAGCTCAAGTAATCCTAAAATATGCTGACATTCGATTTCCGATTACCTGAAAGTAGGGTGGCGGTACTCTGCCCGTAACACAGAGTGACAGTAATGAGAGGAAGAACTTCTGCAGATTTCATGTTTTGTCAGTGGAAAGGGAACTGCACTGCATCATGGGACATTCACTGAGTTTCAGAACATTCTAAAGGAATAGACAAAGTTATGTCTCCATGCCCCTCTTCCATCACTACTCCAGTACTTACCTGGGCTGCACAGGTCCACACAGCACTTCACAGCAATTCTTTATAAAATTTCCATGGTTATACGGATTCTGTACACGGTTCTTACCCGTCCAGGAGCCCTTTATCTAAGGAGGAAAGAGAAAAACACACTCAGTTAGAAGAGATATCTGATCCCTGAAGTTGCTATAGCATAGTTACTCACCTGTAACAGGTGTTCTCCGAGGACAGCAGGAATCAGTCCTCACATATGGGTGATGTCAATGCTGACGGAGCCTGTGCAGAAGCATCTCCCCAGCTTTCAAAGAAAGCCTTTGGGAGATACACAACGCATGCCTGGTCCACTTCCTGCCCAAGGGTACCATCTTGCCTCAGTCCAATGACATAGCTAAAATGGCAAAAATAAAAAATGGTAAAGAAGCAACCCCAAGGGGAGGAGGGAGGATTGTGAGGACTGATTCCTGCTGTCCCCGGAGAACACCTGATACAGGTGAGTAACTACACTTTCTCCAGGAACAAGCAGGAAGACAGTCCTCACATATGGGACTCCCCAGCTACAGGCTACCGAGAACCTGTACAAAAATATCACAGTGACCTGCAAAGATGAGCTGTGATCAGCAGCAGTTGAGTCCCTAGGAGACTCTCGCAAGACCCAGGTGTCTGACAGAGTACCAGCACTCTGGTAGCCTGAACACAGAAGGGTTGGAGGGCAGGAGTTTCCTACATCCTGAAGAGATTACGGAGTACGGCCTGGCCGAAAGTGCTGTCCCGTTGGGACTCCCTCTCCAGGCAGTAGTGAGCTGTGACAATATGGACCAAAAGACCAGGTGGCGGCCCGGCAAATTTCCATCATGGGGATGGAACAAAGATTGGCCACGGAAGTAGAAATGGCCCTGAAGCAGTGCGCCATCACTCTCTGGTCCAATGGGATCCCCACTTGCTTAAAGGCAAGGGTAATGTAGTCCACCATCCAAGTGGACAGAGTTTGCTTAGTCACTGGGAGCCCCAGCCGGCTCAACAGCTCAATAGCTTTTTGTATCCCGAGTCCATTGCAGGTAGAAGGACAGGGCTCTCTTGCAATTCAGAGTATGGAGAATTGTCTCCACCCTGCTGGTGTGAGGCCTGGAAAAGAAGGTGGGGAGTGCTGCCTCCTAATTGAGGTGGAATGAGGACATCACCTTTGGAAGAAACTTAGGGTGTGTGCGAAGCACCACCCTGTTCTTTTAGAACCTGGAGTAAGTAGATTCCGCCATAAGAGGCTGGCGCTCGTTGACTCTGCAAGCTGATGTGAGTGCTACCAGGAAGGTGACCTTCCAGGAGAGGTACCACAGGTGGCAGGTAGGCTCAAATGGAGGCTTAGAGAGTTGTGAGAGCACCACATAAAGGTCCCATTGCGCCGCCGGAGGGCGGATGGGGGGTTTGGACAACATGAGGCCCCATAGGAATCGAGACACGAGGGGCTGAACTGAGGGGCTTCACCTCGATGGAGAGGTGATGCACCATTATTAAAAAGGGACCCAGGATATCAATGTTTTGACCCAATACAAGCATTGTGGAACCTGTGTCTTTTGGGGAAACTGCTAGGTACATATGACCTAAATTGGCCACTGTTGTAAACAGGATACAGGGCTTGATGGACCTTGGTCTGACCCAGTATGGCATCTCTTATGTTCTTATGATGGTGCTCAGGTGTACTCCAAGTTGGCCTTCAGTCCCGCCTGCGACAGGTGGAACAGGTATTGGAGTATCACATGCACTGAGCAGGAGAATGGGTTCGTCCACTTTTCTTTGCGCCACAGTGAAAAACATCACACATGCCATATGTCCCAGTAGGTGGAGGAGAAGCTGGGCAGGCATTGGCCTGTGCCATTGCACCTCTGCAGATAGTTCCCTGGGCGGATGAATCGGACGAACCAAACTCCTGCTGCATGGCCACTAGAGCAGATATACTGCTCTCTAGGGCCCAATTCTGGTCTCCATGCCAGTTGGCTCTGCAGTCTTAGACATGGGCACTGAGGACTTCGGGCCTGACGTCTGTACTGTCGAGGGGGAGTCCTCGATGAGGATGGCCTTGGAGGTCCGGAAACCAGTCGGCAGGAGCAGACGACTCCTTGTGGGGCAACTTGGGAGGACTGCTCGTGCCTCAACTTCTCGGACTCACACCTGGGGCTGCAGGACCTCTCCTCTGGGACCTCTCGGACTCACCTCTGGGGCTGCGGGACCTCTCCTCTGGGATTTCACCTTCTTCCCTGATCCATCCTTAGAGGCAGTCTGAGGATTTCTTCTTTTTATGCTCCACCTCCGGGGACTTCCGCTCAGAGGAGCCATGGCCGCAGGACTCTGAGGAGGCTCTGGCTTCATGGGGCACCGAGATATCAGAGGAGGCCCTGCAGCATGGTGTTACTGGAGACTCCGGGAGGAAATGGACTTATGAAAAGATTTTTCCTGCTGTTAATGGCGACTCTAAGGCCTTTGGGGTCACTGTTCTGCAGAGTTCGCAGTCAGAGAGTCATTGTGCTCTGGGCCAAGGCATCGGAGGTGTGAATTAGTAAGAGACATAACTGTCACACTGGTCACACTTTTTGAAGCCACTTGAGACCATCAGAAAAAGGGGGTCCCTGCCTCTTGGCTGGGGTCCAAGGCCTTCGACTGAAAAAGGGAACAAATGCCGGTCGAGGTGGACCTCTATGAAAAAAAAAAATGGAAAATTGAGAGACACACCCAAGGAGCGACACAGAGGCAGGAATGAAAATTAAACAATAAAAAAAAAAAAAGCTGACTTTTTCCAGGGAACAAAGGACAACGTCTGAAGGGATCCATGGAAAAAGGAGACTGAGGCAAGATGCCACCCTTGGGCAGGAAGTGGAGCATGCATGCGTGGTGCATCTCCCAAAGGCTTTCTTTGAAAACTGGGGAGATGCTTCCGCACAGGCTACATCAGGGCAGACGTCACCCATAAGTGAAGACAGATTTTCTGCTTGTTCCCAGAGAAATCTGGAGCACAGAGTTGCCTCTGCCCAAATTCAAAGCAAAAGTTCTGGCTTGGAGCTGCACAGAGCCCTTATTGTGCCAGAGGTCAGGAGAGCAGTTGTCTTGTTTAGAAGAATGTTCCCTAAACAAGTTTGGGAGGGAAGACCTTGCAAAAACAAACTGAAGAAATGGCAAAGAAAATTTTCCAAAGCATTTGGATCAAAACATGAGCTGCCTGCATTGTATATGTGAGGAGCTCCAGCTCAGGACAAAAGGAAGAGAGGGAAATCATGGACCACTATATCTGCTGGGTCCTCATTGATTTACCAGAACTCAAGTCTCTTGTCTTTCTCTAAAGTAGTTTTAGAATCCACCAACCTGATGACTGCTAACCTTCACCATATTAAGGGCTGTCCTACTCCTATGGAATGCAACTTGTGCTGTGAGCAAGGGGTACAGCTCTTTTAGACAATGGAGATGGCTTGCAGCTTGCTCCAAGTCTAAACAACTCAGAAGCAGCAGCACCAGCTTAGACAAGAAGCTGCCTGGACCTTGTGATGACTCCACTCAAAAGACAGATTAGGAGAGAGCTAGTATGAGGGATACTCTAACTTTTGAATCTGTATCTAGTCCTTGCCCTACTGTAAAATGGTGACCTGGTAGCAACAACTAAACTCACAGAAAGCACAGTTACTTACCCGTAACAGGTGATCTCTGGGAACAGCAGGAATTAGTCTTCACATATGGGTATCGTCGGTACCGACGGAGCCTGCGCGGGAACGCTCCCCAGCGTCCAAAAGGAAAGCTTTTGGGAGCATCCCACAGCGCCTGCGCGCTGCCTTCCCGCCTTTCCCAACTGCCTCTCTCCAGTTCGAGTTTTAAAGCTGAGACAAAGAGAGAGAGAGGAAAGGAAAGACAGAGAGAGAGATACAACTCCTAGGGGAGGTGGGAGGGTTGTGAAGACTAATTCCTGCTGTTCTCAGAGATCACCTGTTACAGGTAAGTAACTGTGCTATCTCCAGGAACAAGCAGGAATGAGTCTTCACATATGGGGACTCCCCAGCTAGAGATGCCTGGGAGATCACCTCGATTGTGAGTCCCTGGAAGGACTCCATCTCCACCTATGAATCTCAGGCATCCAGTCAGGGATGGAGGGCAGGAGTTGATTAGGTATGGAAAAGGTGTTTGAGAACAGCCTGACCAAACAAGGCATCCCGGCGGGAGTCCTTGTCCAAGCAGTAATGGGCTGTGAAGGTATGAACTGAGGCCCAGGTGGCCGCTCAACAGATTTGGTCGATGGACACAGTTTAGATGACCCATAGAGGCTGCCATGGCCCTCACATTGTGAGCTGTGACATGGCCTTCCAGAGAAAGATTCTTACTCTGGTAGGCGAAGGAAATACACTGAGCAATCCAATTGGACAGAGTTCTCTTAGAGACTGGAAGTCCTAAATGAGATGGATCAAAAGCAACAGAAAGTTGAGAGGACTTTCTATGTTGCTGTGTCCTTTGTAAGTAGAAAGCAAGTGCTCTTTTACAATCCAGGGTATGAAGATTTCTCTCTGCACTTGATGCATGAGGTCCTGGAAAAAAGACAGGTAAATACACCTCCTGGTTCAGATGAAAAGGTGAGACCACTTTAGGCATAAAGTGTGGATTAGTTCTGAGGACTACCTTGTCATGATGGAACCTTGTATAAGGAGGATTAGCCACTAAAGCTTGCAGCTCACTGATACGGCGAGCTGAGGTGAATGCAATGAGAAAAATAACCTTCCAGGAAAGGAATTTGAAGGAGGTAGTGGCTAAGGGTTCAAAAGGGTGGCTTCATAAGCTGGCCAAGAACCAGATTCAAGTCCCATGCCACTGGAGGTGGTCTAATGGGAGGTTTAGTCAAAAGAAGGCCTCTCATGAATCTTGCTATAAGAGGATGAGAGGAAATACGTTGCCCATTGAGAGGCTTAAGGGATGCTGCAATAGCACTCAGATGGACTCTGATTGAATTTGTTTTAAGGCCTGCATGGGATAAATGCAGCAAATAGTCTAGTAAAGAATTCAAAGGTATTGCAAGAGGGTTGAGACCCTTCTCTGCACACCAAATGGAAAACCTTTTATTTTATATTTTTATTTTTTTTATTTTATTTAGCTGTATTTATATCCCGCTTTTCACCGGGTCAAAGCGGTCAATTGGGAGATACATTTAACACGAAGGGATATGACACACATACGCTAATACTTACAGGGAACATGGGCAATGGAGGGTTAAGTGGCTTGCCCAAGACCACAAGGAGTGCCTATAGGACTAGAAATCCCAGTCCCTCCGGCCTGAGATTGCTGTCCCCAGGTGGGACTTGAACCCCTGGCCCTCCGGCCTGAAGTACTTTGTCCTAACCACTAGGCCACTCCTCCCACATAAAAGCATAGGAACGTCTGGTGGAAGGCTTTCTGGAAGCATGAAGGATATCCTTCACTTGCTGAGAAAGGTGTAAATCCTGAAGGTCTAGGCCTTCAGCAACCAGGCCTTGAGATGAAGAGACTGAGGATTTGGGTGCCACAAGGTTCCCTCCTCCTGGGAGAGGAGATCTGGAGCAGACCCCAGGTCCAGGGAGGGAGCTTGAGAGAGATGCAGAAGTAGAGGGTACCACACTTGGCATGGCCAATGTGGTGCTATGAGGATCATAGACCCCTTGTCTCTCTGAAGCTTGAACAGAGTCTTGGGGATGAGGGGAATAGGTGGAAAGGCATAGAGGAAGTCTTGCCCCCAATGAAGGAGGAAGGCATCCCTGGCCTGAACTCCCTGACATGGAATCCTGGAACAAAACCGGAGAAGTTTGGCATTCCACGGACTTGCAAACAGTTCTATGTCTGGGGTATCCCAAATCCGAAAAATCCTGGCTATCTGGTCCCCATGGTGGGACTATTCGTGTAGAAGCAGAACTCGACTGAGTCTGTCGGCCCAAGAGTTTTGAACCCCTGGAAGATACACTGCCATGAGATGGATTTGATGCTCTCTGGCGGAGGCCCACAATCTCAGAGCTTCGTTGCAAAGCGACAGAGAGCCAGTCCCTCCCTGCTTGTTCAAGTAGAACATGGCTACCTGGTTGTCCGTGTGGATGAGGACTGTCTTGTAGCTGAGCAGGGTGTGGAAGACTCTGAGAGCCAGAAAGATTGCTCTGAGCTCTAAGAGGTTGATATGTAGAGATGTCTCCTGTGGAGACCAGATGCCTTGGGTCGAGAGATCTTGTAGATGAGCTCCCCAACCCTTTGGAGAGGCATCTGTTGTAAGGGTTGCTTGGGGTAACACCTGTTGAAAGGGGGACCCCAGCAACAGATTTTGAGTGGACTTCCACCAGTGGAGGGACCAAAAGAGGCAACTGGAGGTTGCTATTTGGTCTGACAGGCAACCTGATGCCTGGGTCCATTGGGAGGATAGGGTCCACTGAGATGCCCTCATGTGAAGGCAAGCGTAAGGAACCACATGCACCGTGGATGCCATGTGGCCTAAGAGTTGTAACATCTCTCGAGCAGTTAAATGGGATTTTAACAATGGGAGGCTAACTGCACCAAGCGTAGGCAACGGGCCTGGGGAAGATAGGCCCTTGCAGTTGTGGTTTCCAGTAAGGCCCCTATGAACTCTAGAGACTGAGTAGGGGTGAGATGGGATTTTGGAATGTTGATTACCAGTCCCAGATACTGAAGAACATGCATTGTGCAGGCCAGGGAAGTCTGGGCCTCTGACTGGGATGGAGCTCGGATGAGCCAGTCGTCCAGATATGGGAATACGAATATCCCTAGAGTGTGTAAAAATGCAGCTACCACTGCCATGCATTTTGTGAACACTCTTGGAGCAGAGGCCAGACCGCAAGGAAGCACTCTGTATTGGTAGTGCTTTCCTTGGTAAAGGAACCGAAGAAACCTTCTGTGTGTTGGATGGATGAGGACATGGGTGTACGCATCCTTGAGGTCTAGAGAACAAAGCCAGTCCCGACTCTGGAGGTATGGAAGGAGAGTACCAAGAGAAATCATCTTGTTCAACTCTCTGAGATCTAGGATGGGTCTGTAGCCCCCTGTTTTCTTCGGGATGAGAAAATAGGGGGAGTAGAACCCTGAGCCCTGTTGAAGAAGGGGTACTTCTTCTATAGCCCCTTGGGCAAGAAGGGTGGCAATCTCTTGACCTAGAAGTTCGAGAAGAGATGTTGGAGAGTTGAACTATTTCACCATGGTGTGGGGAGGAAGGTTTAAGAAATGTAGCTTGTATCCCTCCCTTATGATGGCGAGGGTCCATTGCTCTGCTGTGATTTGTTCCCATCTGGGAGCAAAGAGAGCTAACCTTCCTGGGATGGTGAGAGGCTCTGGATGGTCTAGAGCCAGAAATGGTAAGTTCTCTAGTGGAAAGTCAAAGGCCCTGAGGAGGCTGAGGCTGTTGGGCCGTAGCAGTCCTCGCAGCCTGAGGCTTGGTCTGTTTTGGTTGTTGCTGTCTCTTTGTAGCAAAACGACCGTGAGAAGAGGCCTGACCATAACCGGAAGAAAATTTCCCTTTTTTTGGGAAAGATCCTTTCTTGAACAACCTCTTTTTGAAAGGAGTAGTAGTAGACTTTGAGAGTCTATCTAAGGCAGAATTTTCAGCATCCATCTGGATGGCTTTTGCTTGCCAATCTTTGCCAAACAGATTTTCCCCTGTACAGGGAAGGTTGCCTAGACCATCCTGTACCCAGGATTCCAAATCAGAGGCTTGTAACCAAGCTACTCTGCGTGCGCCTATGGCAATAGCGGAAGCTCTACTGGCACCCTCAAAGGAGTCAAAGGCTGCACGGTTGGAAAACTTGGATACATCCTGTGCATGTTTAAGCCAGGTAAGATATTCTTCTCTCTTATCTTCTGACATAAAAGGAGATAAGGTGTGTAGATGATCTGTAACTTCTTTCAGAAACATCCCCATATAGAGACTATAGGGAGTTGATTCTGGCTACAAGCATACTGGCCTGGAAGATTTTCCTGCCAAAAGCATCTAAAGTTCTGCATTCTCTCCCTGGAGGAGCAGAGGAGTGTCTTTTTGTACTCTTGATTTTTTTCATAGCAGACTCTACCACAATAGAGTGGTGAGGAAGCTGAGTCTTATGAAAACCAGGACAAGGAGGAACATGGTGTCCAACCTACGAGAAAAAGGAGAGGTGATAAGAGGAGTTTCCCATATACCCAACATGTGGTCATAAAGAATCTCATGTATTGGTAAAATGGCTGCCTCTTTAGGATCCTTAGAATATTGAAGAATATCCAATTTTTTGGCTCTGGGCTCAGTTTCAGAGGCTACTGCAATGGACAGGCCTCTGGCGATCTCCCTGATGAAGTCCTGGAAAGACAAGTCCTCAGAAGGAGACATTCTCCTTTTTGGAGAAGAGGGTTCCTGAGGACGGATCTCCGATGCTTCAATGGAAACCTCTGATGAATCAGATTCATCAGAGGAATTGAAGTATCGACTGTCTGGATGCTCTCGCAGAGCCTGATACAAGTACCGAGGGGTATCGACATCGGGAGTCATTGGTACCGAATCGGTACTAACAGGCATCACTGGATACCGTATCGCTGCTGTCGATGCTGATGCCGATGCAAGCGGTAGTGGTATCGGAACCGGAGCTGGATCCGGAACCAGAATCAGTATCAACAACGGAGTTTGTTATTGTACCGTGGGCGTCACAGCTTGTATGAAGGCCGTAATGGCACACTGCATGGTCAGAATATTCTGATCCATCGACGCCACCAATGTCTGGATGTCGGTACCGGGAACTGCCGGTACCCCAGAACATTGTAACAGGTGATCGGTCGAGGCCGTGCCATCGATGTCAACCTGTGACCCCATAGATAATGCTTTGGAAGCCGGAGCCTCCCGCCGGGGTAATTTTGCCAGTGTGGATTCCTCAACAGTGAGCTCGGGTACATCTCGATACTTAGAGGGGGATGTACCCTTTGAGGACCGACCGGACTTAAGTTTTGTTACCTGAGATCCATGGGATGAAGAAGCAGCTCTGGAAGACATCAATGCTACAGAAGCTGCATCGGAGGGAAACAGGGTACTGAGCTTGGCTGCCCGATTCTGTAACCCTCTTTTAGACATCATGGAGCAGGACTCACAATCCGTGATGGAATGATCAGGACCCTAAACATTTTAGACACCAGTCATGGGTGTCCGTGACAGAAATAGTGCCACTGCACTTTGTGCACTTTTTAAACCCGGAGGCGGGCTTTTCCATGAGGAAAAAGAATGTAGGCCTAAGGCCACAGAAGAAAATGCACTGAAGCAGAAAGAAAGGTTTTTTTGGTTTTTTTTAAAGAAAGAAAAAAGACCGGTGGTACCGGTACTCGAGACGGCAGCACGCGACTAAAGAAAAATAAGAAATAAGAAAATAAGAAATTCTTCAGCGGTGACAGGAAACACGACCTGCTGGCTCCGCAGAAAAGAAGAACTGAAGAGAGGCAGTTGGGAAAGGCGGGAAGGCAGCGTGCAGGCGCTGTGGGATGCTCCCAAAAGCTTTCCTTTTGGATGCTGGGGAGCGTTCCCGCGCAGGCTCCGTCGGTACCGACGATACCCATATGTGAAGACTCATTCCTGCTTGTTCCTGGAGATAAATCAATTCAGCAATTCAAATACCACATCTGGGCAGAGGAGGAAAACCTGCCTCCCAGCGTTGGCCCAGGAGGGATGTGGGGTTATGTGCAGAGACTCATTGCAGGACCTTATTTACAAAGACAGTAGGAGCCAAAAAGCGAGGGTATATACAAAAAAAAAAAAAAAAGAAAGTCGCTCGCTGATAAAGTCAGCCCTGTTCTTTGCTCCTGCCAAAAGATGGAGAGCAGAGAGCAGCATACAATGCTTTTACACCCAGTCTTCACCAAGATAAGGGAGGTCATTTTCAGCAGCATCAGGGAGAAGCATAAACTGTACAAGAATTTACCTGAAGGGTGAGTACAGATGAAGGAAAAAGCAGCAGAATGAACTGCAGGTAACTCCTCTCTATATGCTTAATTTACATATTTAGGCCATACTATTTCTACTGGTTCTCTCTATAGAACTGCAATTCATACATAGCAATGTACACAAATAAAGTCCCTACCCCACAGAGCTCACAATCTAGTTATTTCTACAGCACATACCCATACAATCTAGTGAATATATATTTAAAAAAAAATTAGAAGATGTTGAATTCAGACAACAGGATTAAGAGTGAGAAGATTTAAAGGTAGGTGGGATGGAATTAAAGTAATGATGAACAACATTTAATCAAAGTATCATCAGCTATGAAGTTTGGGGCCTAGAAACGTTTCAAAGGAAAAAACTCTGGTTTTATAAATTGTTGCTAACCAGCTGCTTATTTTTACATCCCAACCACCACATGTCTTAAAAAAGTGGGCAATTAAATGGGGTTCAATTGAAGAGAAGGATCACTAACTGAATAAACCTGAACTCAGAATTAAGCGGCACAATGTATAAATAAAAGCAGACTGATGGGAGGGATTATATTACAGAGCTAGAAATAAACTTATACCTGGAAAAGAGCAGGGAAGGAGGGACAAAAGGGAAACAAAGGAAAGCCATGCAAGTAGAAAGCAATTTCTTAAAAAAAAAACCCACAATACTGTCAGATTCTGAAGTGCAAACTCCAGCAGCAATACATCAGTTAAGACAGACAACAAGTTAAGTGTCTGGGGAGAAATGAGGGCAAAATTTAAAGTCTTGAAAAGTGGCTTAATAGGGGCTTACCTATGGCAAGTTCTAAGCAATGCCAGTGGAAGGCCCCTGGTTCAACCTGGGTTGAGTCTTCTGCTTCTCAAGTTGACTGGGGAACATGCAAAGGCAGTCATCACAGCTCAGGGGAAAGGGGGTATAGCAACTGCTTAAGGGTGACATCTAGGGGCTGGACTTGGACACATGATTGTAGGGTTCCAGAAGGATCCCTAGTACACAACCCCTGGCTGAGGACTGTGGCTTCACAGAAAGCGTAGTTACTCACCTGTAGCTGGTGTTCTCCGTGAACAGAAGGAATAAGTCCTCACAAATGGGTGACGTCACCGACAGAGCCCCACATGGAACGCTCCCCAGCTTCTAAATGAAGCCTTTGAGAGGTACATAGCACATGCGCGCCTGCCAGGGTGCCATCTTCTCAAGTTTAACATAACAGAAGCCAAAAGGCAACTCTCTGAGAAGGTGGGAGGGTTGTGAGGACTTATTCCTGCTGTTCATAGAGAACACCTGCTACAGGCAACTACACTTTTTCCATGAACAAGCAGGAAATAAATTTTCACGTATGGAACTCCCAAACTACAGGCTACAGGAACCCAAGGAGATTAACAGCCCAACACAGGCAACAAAACTGGAGAAGCCAGAAAGAGCAGTAAGGTAGTCCCACAGAGGGATTCATCTGATTCAGAATCCTCATAAGACATTGGCCTGAGGGGTTTTAGCAGTTAGCCTGGACAGACAGAACAGCCGATGGGCAGGAATTAACAGACTCAAAGAGATGCCGGAGCATGACCTGGCCAAACAACTGCTGTCCCATCAGGAATCCCCATCCAGACAGTACTGGGCTGCAAAGGTATGGACCAAAGACCATGTTGCAGCACCACAAATTTCCTCTGCAGAAACCGAGCGTACGTTGGCCACCAATGCAGCCATCACACAGATGTTGTGAGCCGTGACATAACCTCAAGGCTCAGCCAAGCATGGGAATACACATGAGCGATGCAGTCTGCTAGCCAAAAGGGATACTATGCACTCTGAGACAGCAACGCCAAGCTTATTGGGGTCAAAGAAGACAAACAGCTGGGTGGACTGACAGTGCGCATTCATGTGCTTCAGGTAGAAGGCTAGCACCCGTATGCAATGCCACATCATCCCAGTTAGCATGAGGCCAGGGGAAGAAAGTCTGTAGTACTATCAGCCGGTTGAGGTGGAACACAGAGACCACCTTCGGCAGAAAGCGGGGGGTGGGCGGAGCACCACACTATTCCAATGGAACTTGGTGTAAGGAGGGTGAGTGATCAGAGCCTGGAGCTCAGTGACGAGTCATGCCGACATTACTGCCACCAAAGAGGACCTTCCAGTTCAGGAACTTCAAAGAGGCATGAGTCTAGCAGCTCAAATGGGGCCCGCATTAGCTGGGCGAGTACCACATTGAGATCCCAAGCTACCATAGAGGGCTTCGAGAGGAGCAGACCCCTCATGAATCGAGTCACAAGGCTGAGCCGAGATGGGCTTTCTTCCAGAGCCATAATGGTATACTCCTATCGTGCTGGGGTGAACTCACACCGAATTAGACTTCAGGACAGAGTCGAAGTGGTGCAGAAGATACTCCAGCAGTTGGTCCACGGCGCAGGAGAAGGGGTTCAATGCCTTACTCACGCACCAGGCGGCAAACCTCCGCCACTTTAGCAAGTAGGCTTAGTGTGTCGAGGCCTTGCAGGATGCCAGAAGGATGTTGGTAACACCCTCTGGTAGGATGAGCTCAGCATCCAATCCGTGAGGGCCAACAAGCGGACTTTGGGGTGCAGCAAGGTTCCGCCCTCCTGAAAGATGAGGTCTGGGGTGGAGCAGAGGCGGAGAGGTGCCCTCTGTGAAAGCAGAGGCCAGAAGGGGGCGATAAGGATCACGGAGCTCTTGTTGGCCTAGAACTTCAGAAGGGTTCTGGCCACAAGTGATACTGGGGGGTATACAGTACATACAGCAAACCTTCTACCCAGAAGAGGAAGGCGTCCGAGGCCAGGTGGTTGCTGACTGACCTCAGAGTAGAACCAAGATACCTGTGCATTGTACGCCATGGCGAAGAGGTCCATCACCAAAGTGCCCCATTCCCGAAAGACCCAGTTCACCACTGCCCTCTTGAGGGTCCACTCATGCAGCTGAAGCACCCGGCTAAGCTGATCTGCTAGACGGTTGAGCTTGCTAAGCAGGTAAGTCGCTCAGAGGGCCATCTCATGGAGAAGAGCGAACTTCTACAGTTCAACAGTTCCCAACAAAGGTGATACGAGGCCATGCCCTCTTGCTTGTTCACACAGAACATTGCCACCTGGTTGTCCATTTGGACCAGGACCACCTGATTGGCCAGGGGTGCTTGGAAGGTGCGGAGAACATTCGCCATCGCCCAGAGCTCGAGAAGGTTGATCTGAAGCAGGCTCTTTTGCTCAGACTACAGGCCCTGGGTGGACCCTGCAGCCGAGCTTGGACAAGTCCATCATTGTCATTGTCAGCATCACGCAAGGGGCTGCTGATTGGAAAGAGGCCTTACAGCAGATTCCCGGGCTCGAGCCACCAGTCGAGGGACCGCACCAGGCGCACGGTGACCACGACCCTGTCCTGAAGGTGGCCTGTCACCTGCTTCCATTACATGCTTAAGGTCCACTGGGCCTGCCGCATGAAGAGACGGGCGTGAGGGGTGACATGCACCATGGTAGTCAGGGGACTGAGGACTCTCAACATCCCACAGACTGTTGTGTGGTGCTGGATCTCACCCACCACATCAACGAGCCACTGCATGCAGTCCACTGGTAGAAAGGCCCATACCAAAGTGATGTTGAGGAGGGCCCCAATGAACTCCAGCTGCTGCATGGGCTGAAGGTGGGACTTCGGGTATTTGATCTAAACTGTAAGCTCAGCAGATTGCCAGATGCCATCCGGCATGGGACCTTTAATGAGCCAGTCATCCAGGTACGGGAAGATGAAGACTCCCATAGTCCAGAGGAAGGTGGCTATGACTTCCAGGCACTTGTGAAGACTCATGGAACTGAGACCAGCCCAAAGGGAAGCACTCAGTACTGAAAGTGCTGGCCGCCCAGCATGAACCGTAGACACAGACTCAGGTGGATTGGGATATGTGTGACAAGATCCTTCAGATCCAAGGAGCACAGGCAATCACACTGTATAAGGTAAGTGAGCAGTGTCTCTAGCGAGACCAGCTTGAACGTCTCGCACCCAAGGAACCGGTTCAGGTTTCTCAGGTCCAGGATGGGTTGGGACCCTGACCGACCTGAGCTGGAGGAACCGGCTCGATGGCAAAGTCAGCTAGCAGAGCGGAGACTTCTTTCTGCAACAGATTCCAATGCGCGGGGTTCATGGGGTATTCCCTGGGAATGTACAGGGGCAGCAGATGGCTGAGGTACAGCTAGTATCCGCTTTGGATGATCTGCAGCACCCAGGCATTTGAGGTGACGAGGGGCCACCTATGGATTAAGTGTACAAGTCACACCCTCACTTGTGGGGGTTTCCCAGCAGACTGCAGCCGGCTGGCTATGCTCCTGAGGAACATGTCAAAATCCCACCCCTGGCTTGGGCTGCAGGGTGGATTGCATCTTTGGAGGTCTTTTCCCTCCACTGCTGGTGGGGGGTCTGCACCTTGGGCTCTGCCTGCAGCTGGGGCAGACAGTACTGGCACAAGTGCAGTTAGAAGGCCTTCTTAGCTTGTTTCCTTTGTGCAGGATCCACGGTTTTCCTAGAGAGCCTCAAGAGAGTCACATGCTCCTTTGAGTTCCTCCGCCTTCTCCTCTGACTTCCTGAAGAGTTTCTCCCCTCGGCAGGGGGCACTGGTGATCTTGTCCTAGATCCACTGCTCCAGGTCAGAGGACTGCAGCCATGAAAACCAGCATGCAGCGATGCCCATTACCACCATCCTGTCCATGGACTCAAAGGCATCATAGGTGCCATGTACCATGAATTTGGAGCAGTCTTTGCTGTGGGCCACTAGGCCCCAAAACATCTTGTGACAGTCCGAGGATGAGGCCGGCAAAGTCCTCCAGGTCCAGCATGATATCCTTGAGGAACATGCTCATATAGGACTGGTAAGCCAGGATCCTGGCCACCAGCATGGAACTCTGATAGCATTTTCTCCTGAAGGAGTCCAAGGTTCAAGCCTCAAGGCCCAGGGGCACTGAAGAGCGAGTCTTGGTGCTTTTAGCCCACTTCTAGGCAGACTCCACCACAATTGAGTTGTGTGATAATTGAGGTTTTTCGAAGCCCAGGGCCTTCTGGTCCCATATAGATAGTCAAATCTGCGACTGACGACAGGAACCGGAAGAGGTATTTCCCACAGTTGCAGCAGCAGTCTCTGCAGGACATTGTGCATGGGCACTGTCACTGCCTCCCTGGGGACTGAGGGGTACAGGAGTAACTCCAGTTCCACCACCCCTGGTTCCTCCTCCAATTCCAGAGAAAGGGGATGGCCTTTGCCATGTCCCTAACGAAGTCCTGGAAGGACATGTTCTTGAGGGGCAACTTGCATTGCTTGTGGGGGGAGGCGATGGGTCAGAATGGAGGTCCAGGACCTGGAGGTCCAAAGCCATCGATTCCTCCTTTGTTTCCCATTCAGATTTGGATTCCGAGAGGAAATTGAAGTAGCCCCGGGAGTCCTACTGCTGCCTATTCTTCGGCCTGGGAGAGAATGAATGCCGGTGGCCTCCATGTCACCCGGCACGCCAGTGCCAGTGCACCTGGGCCTCAGATTCTGACACACTGGACTGGGAGATTGCTCCGGGAACCGGTGTAGATGCCAAATCTCCCATCTGATGCCCCTACCTTGGTGGGCAGGGCATGGGTCTCCAGAAATGGCTGCACAGAGTGGAGTAACAGGAAGCCTGCATTCTGCAAGGCTACAGCCACCAGCAAGTGAGCTTTGAGGCTCAAAAGGTGTACCTCCAAACTGCCCGTGATGGGGCAGATGGCACAGCCGTGGGCACCGGCTTTGACACCTCGGGCGGGGACTCCACAATAACTGGTGCATCAGGAAACATCTGGCTGTCCAGGTCAATTCCTCCCACTGGGCAAGCTTGGCCGGTCACTGCTCTATGCATCACGTCAAGAAGGGCTGCGATGACACTGCACCTGGATTTTCTCCCAGTGCTTGCCTTTCAACATTGACAAAGTCTCAGAGGGTCTCTTCTCATTGCTCGGGCCCCTCTGCTTCGACTAGGCATTCAGCTCTTTCCCCTTGGATGCCTCAGGAACCTTGGCAGGCATTGTCGACGGGTCGGGACAGAGGATGGTGGTAAAATTGTTAGTGTAGCTGGGTTTAAAAAAGGTTTTGACAAGTTAGAACATAAGAACATAAGATATGCCATACTGGGTCAGACCAAGGTCCATCAAGCCAAATATCCTGTTTCCAACAGTGGCCAATCTAGGTCATATGTACCTAGCAGTTTCCCCAAAAGACACAGGTTCCGCAATGCTTATACTGGGGTCAAGCATTGATATCCTGGATCCCTTCTTAATAATGGTTTATGGACCTTTCCTCCAGGAACTTGTCCAAACCTTTTTTAAACCCAGCTACACTAACAGCCTTTACTACATCCTCAGGTAACAAATTCCAGAGTTTGATTACACGTTGAGTGAAAAAATATTTTCTTTTATTAGTCTTAAATAGTTTACCCTGTAGCTTCATTGCATGTCCCCTAGTCTTTCTATAGTCTGATAACGTAAACAATCGATCTACGTTTACCCGTTCCACTCCGTTCATTAATTTATAGACTTCTATCATATCTCCCCTCAGCTGTCTCTTTTCCAGGTTAAAGAGCCCTAACCTTTTTAGCCTTTCATAGGAGTATCCTTCCATCCCCTTTACCATTTTGGTGGCTCTTCTCTGAACCTTTTCTAATAATGCTATATCCTTTTTAAGATACGGCGACCAGAACTGCACACAATATTCAAGGTGCGGTCTCACCATGGAACGATATAGAGGCATTATAATATCTTTTGTTTTATTTTCCATTCCTTCCCTTATGATACCTAGCATTCTATTTGCTCTTTTGGCCGCCGCTGCACACTGGGCTGAGGGTTTTAACATGTTACCACAATGACGTCTAAATCTTTTTCCTGGGTGGTGGTTCCTAATGTGGAACCTTGCATCGTGTAACCATAGTTTGGGTTGTTCTTCCCTAGGTGCATAACTTTGCACTTGTCCACATTAAATTTCATCTGCCATTTTGATGCACAGTCTTCCAATTTATCAAGATCCTCTTGCAAGTTTCCACAATCCTCTTGGGTTTTAACAACTTTAAATAGGAAAGGTCCATGGACCATTATTAAAGAGGACCCAGATAATCCACTGTTTGCCAAAATAAAAGCACTGCGGAACCTGTGTATCTTTTTGGGAAACTGCTAGGTACTTGTGATCTGGATGGCCACTGTTGGAAACAGGATACTGGGCTTGATGGACCTTGGTCTGACCCAATATGGCATTTTTTATGTTCTTATCCAATGAGCTGAAGGAGGACTCCTCCTGTTTTTCCCGACCCTTCAGTCCTCAGTGCGTCATCTGCAAGCAAAAGCTTGAGGACGCCGGTTGATGGTCGGGTCCAAGGCATTGCAAAAGCACCAGTTGTGGTAGTCAGTCGCTGAAATAGTCTTGCCACACTTGGTGCATTTCTTAAAGCCACTAGCTGGCTTAGACATGCTGAAAAATACTGCCTCAGCAAAGTTAAACTGGAGAGCTGACATAGGCGGGAAAACAACCCAAGGGGGTAAAAAGATGCAAAAGTGAGAAAAAAAGAACAAAAAAGAAAATCTAAGATGGTAAGACTGAATAAACTGATGACAGGCGGCAAGAAAAAAAAATGGCCCACGAGGCTAGCAAATGTTTTTACAGACTGCAGGAACATGTCCTAAGGGCTCCACAGAAAAAAAGAAGGACTGGAGAAAATTGCACCATGGCAGGCAGAAGGCAGGCGCACATGCACGGTGTACCTCCCAAAGGCTTCCTTTGGAAGCTGGGGAGTATTCCATGCAGGGCTCAGTCGGTGACGTCACCCATATGTGAAGACTTACTTCCTGCTTGCTCACGGAGAACAGGCCTGTTGGAGACAGAAGGATAGAAAATAGGAAATGAAGGAAATTACATTGCATCAGATTCCAGTTCTGGCTCTATTTGAGCTGGAAGTATAAACAAGCAGGAGACGACCCACTTTTTTTTTGACCTGATGGTTAACAGTTTGGATTTAAATGAGGACAGCAAGCTGCAAGAGATCAAATATTTAGACTGCTTGTAGGGGCAAATAAGTAATTCAAGAACGTGGCAAGTGGGTAAATCTGCTACTAAGACAAAGTCTTTCCTCCACTCTGCAAGTCAGGCATTTTAGGACTATGTTAATGCACTTAAATCCAGATCTTAAATCCAATTTTAGGTTAACATAAAACCAAAGTGGCAATCAGAAAGTCTTGCTATCTAGGAAAAGTTGGAGCAATCGTGCATGCAACTGGCACTATAAAGTAACTGGCATTCTGACACCTGAAAACGCTGAAGGCGCAGTCATTGACTATAATCAAAACAAGGGAACACAAGGATGCTGACAGAGGAACTTACATCTTCATTGGTTGTCTGGTTCATCGACACTAGGAAAGTATGAAATCCAGTTAGGCCCACAACAGACCAGAGTGTGAAGAAGCAGATGAAGACCTCCAGCACCGTATGCAGTGATTAAGGAGTCAAAACACTAAGCATTTGCCAGTCTTGTGTGCTACCAAACAAGAGATTTAGGTGCAGATCTGCTCAGATATACAGTCGTGTGCAAAAATTTAGATACCTCTGGTCAAAATGAGTTCCCAATGAATTTCTAAGTGAATGGAATCTGAGGGCAGAGTTAAACAGGACAGTTTTTTCTACAAATTTTAAATGAATCGTTACCATTTGCAGTATATTACAGATTCTAAATAAGACAATGAATATGGCAGGTATAAAAGTTTGGAAGTCATTTCAGTCTAAAACCTCTTGCAGCAGAAATAACTTCCATATGTTTTCTGTAACCAGCAAAGAATTTTTCTAGTCTCTCTTTTGGAATTTTTTCATACTCCTAGAAAGCGTAGTTACTTACCTGTAACAGCTGATCTCCGGGATCAGCAGGAATTTAGTCTTCACATATGGGTATTGTCGGTACTGACGGAGCCCGTGTGGGAACGCTCTTCAACGTCCAAAAGGAACGCTTTTGGGAGCATCCCACAGCGCATGTGTGCTGCCTTCCCGCCTCTGTACCTCTCTTACTTCAGTTGAGTTTATAGCTGAGACCAAAGGAGAGAAGTAGAGAAAGAGACAGAGAGAACTCATAGGGGAGGTGGGTGGGTTGTGAAGACTAAATTCCTGCTGTTCCCGGAGATCATCTGTTACAGGTGAGTAACTACGCTAGCTCCAGGAACAAGCAGGAATGTAATCTTCACATATGGGGACTCCCCAGCTGAAAGATGCCAAGGGGTGACCCCAGCAAGCTGCAAACCCAGGTGAGATGGGTCATGCTTCCTCCCATGGACCTCTGGCATCCAAACCGTGGACGGTGGGTAGGAGTTGTATTAAGTATGGAAGAGATGCTGAAGAACAGCCTGGCCAAACGAGGCATCCAGACGGGAGTCCTTGTCTAAGCAGTAGTGGGCTGTGAAGGTGTGTACCAAAGCCCAAGTAGCTGCTCTACAGATGTCATCAATGGACACAGAACAAAGGTTAGCCATTGAGGCTGCCATTGCTCTCACATTGTGAGCTGTGACATGGCCCTCAAGAGAAAGTCCTTTACTCTGATAAGTATAGGATATGCAATCTGCAATCCAATTTGACAGAGTTCTTTTGGAAACTGGAAGTCCCAAATGACTAGAGTCAAAAGCCACAAAAAGCAGAGAAGATTTTCTATGTGGCTTAGTTCTTTAGAGATAAAAGGCTAAGGCTCTTTTACAATCCAATGTGTGAAGATTCCTTTCTGCACTAGAGGCATGAGGCCTAGGGAAGAATATAGGAAGATAAACCGACTGGTTTAAATGAAAAGGCAAAACCACCTTTGGCAGAAAGTGAGAATGAGTCCTGAGGACTACTTTATCATGGTGGAACCTTGCATAAGGAGGGTCAGCTACTAACGCCTGTAGTTCACTAATGCGTCTTGCAGAAGTGAAGGCAATTAGGAAAATAACTTACCATGAAAGAAACTTTAGGTCTGAAGTGGCTAAAAGTTCAAAGGGCGGTTTCATAAGCTGACCAAGAACAAGATTCAGATCCCATGCCACCGGTGGTGGTTTAATGGGAGGTTTTGTTAAGAGTAGGCCTCTCATAAATCTTGATACAAGTGGATGAGAGAAAATAGTTTGCCCATCAAAAGGTTTATGAAAAGCAGCAATAGCACTAAGATGGACTCTCACTGAATTGGTATATAGACCAGAAGTAGATAATTGGAGGAGATAATCTAGTAGCGTCTCTACAGGTACCAAAAGGGGGTTAAGTCCCTTTTGTGAACATCAGACAGAGAACCTTTTCCACTTAAAAGCATAGGAACGTCTTGTGGAAGTTTTTCTGGAAGCCAGAAGGATATCCTTTACTTGTTGAGAAAGGTTAAATATCCTGGAATTCTAGGCTTTCAGTAACCAGGCCCTGAGATGTAGGGACTGGGGATTGGGATGCAGTAAACATCCGTCCTCCTGAGACAGAAGATCTGGAGCATTCCCCAACTCCAGAGGAGTGGTTTGAGAGAGACGCAGAAGAGGATACCACGTTTGTCGTGGCCAACATGGAGCTATGAGTATCATATGACCTCTGTCTCTCTGAAGTTTGAATAAAGTTTTGGGAATGAGAGGAATGGGTGGGAAGGCATAGAGGAAGTCCTGACCCCAGTGGAGTAGGAAAGCATCTCTTGCCTGACAGTTGTGAGCTGGGATTCTGGAACAGAATCGGGGAAGTTTGGCATTCTGTGGATTTGCAAAAAGAGGTCTATATCTGGTGTTCTCCAGATTTGACATACTTGAGCAAGTTGGTATGAGTGGAGGGACCACTCGTGTGGCAGCAGTATTCGATTGAGTCTGTTTGCCCATAGGTTTTGAATGCCCGGAAGGTATACCGCAAACAGGTGAATTTGCAACTCTCTGGCGAGGGCCCATAGTCGCAAAGCTTCGTTGCATAGCAACAGAGAGCCTGTTCCACCTTGCTTGTTCACATAGAACATAGCTACCTGATTGTCGGTTTGGACCAGAACTGTTTTGTTGCTGAGATGGGTCTGAAAGACGTGAATAGCATTGAAAATGGCTCTCAGCTCTAGGAGGTTTATGTGAAGGGAAACCTCCTGTGAAGTCCAAAAACCCTGAGTGGAGAGATCGTTCAAGTGGGCTTCCCCAACCCATCTTGGACGCATCTGTTGTTAGTGTGGCCTGATATAGAAGCTGCTGGAAAGGAGAGCCAACGAGGTTTTCTAGGGATTGCCACCATTGCAGGGACGAAATCAGATGTGTGGTGTTTCTGATCTTGTCCATTAAGTGACCCGAGGCCTGTGACCATTGAGAGGATAGGGTCCACTGGGCTGCTCGCATGTGGAGGCGAGCATAGGGAACCACATGGACAGTGGATGCCATGTGTCCCAGAAGTTGAAGCATCTCTCGAGCAGTAAGGAACACCTTCATAGATGCTTGAGATGCCAGTTGTATTAGTCGTAGACAGCGTGGCTGTGGCAGGAAAGCCCTTGACTGCTGTGTGTCTAGACGAGCCCCTATGAATTCGAGAGATTGAGAGGGGGTGAGATGAGATTTTGGGAGGTTTATGACCAGTCCCAAGTACTGAAGAATTCTGATTGCTCAAGAGCGAAGCTGGCCTCTGGAGCTGTCGATGCTCGAATGAGCCAATCGTCTAAGTAAGGGAAGACGAATATTCCCAGAGTCCTCATAAATGCTGCTACCACTGCCAAGCATTTTGTGAAGACTCTTGGAGCAGAGGCCAGTCCGAAAGGAAGAACTCTGTACTGGAAGTGTCTTCCTTGGACCAGGAATCAAATGAACTTCCTGTGATCTGAGTGGATGAGAATATGCATCTCTTAGATCGAGAACATAGCCAGTCTTGACTTTGAAGGTATGGTAGAAGTGTCCCGAGAGGGATCATTTTGAACTTTTCTCGGAACAAATATTTGTTTAATTCTCTGAGGTCTAGTATAGGCCTATGTCCCCCTGTCTTCTTTGGAGTAAGAAAATAGAGGGAGTAAAACCCCGTCCCCTGTTGGGGTATGGGTACTTCTCGCTCAATGAGCAATCGAAGAAGTGATGTGACTTCCTGTCACAAAAGGTTGGTGGCAGGGCCTGAGAATTGAACTGTTTTATTATTGTAGGTGGGGGCAAGTTGAGAAAATGAAGCTTGTACCCCAGTCGTACAATGGATAGAGTCCAATTTTCTGATGTTATTTGTTGCCATCTTTTGGCAAAATAGCATAGTCTTCCTGGAACGGTTAAGGGTTCTGAACCATTCAGGGGCAGAATGACTAAGTTCTCTAGGTAGAAGTCAAAGACCCTGAGGGGGCTGGGTCTGTTGGGCTGGTTGAGCTCTTTGAGCATGCGGCTTTCTTTGCTGTCTGTTCTGTTGTTGCCCCTTCTGGGGAACATGAAGCGGACAGTGGCTTTGATGGGTGTAAGATGGGTAAGGCTTCTTTTTCTTGCTGAAAACGGATTTTTTTTTAAATGTTTTCTTCTTTGCTGGGTTGGCTGCAGACTTTGATAGTCTGTTCAAGGTAGTTTTTTCAGATTCAAGCTGATTAGCCTTGTCTTGTCAAACAGATTTTCTCCTGTACAAGGAATGTTTCCAAGCTTTTCTTGCACCCACTGATCTAAGTCTGATGCTTGAAGCCAAGCAATACGACGTGCTCCTAAGGATATAGCAGAGGTTCTGCTAATACATTCAAAGCAATCAAAGATAGCACGGTTCATGAATTTGGAAACATTATGGGCGTGCTTGACCAGAATAAGGTAGTCTGCTCTTTTTTCCTCAGAGACACAAGGGCTAATGAGCTCCAAGTCTTTTGCGACTTCCTCCAGGAACATTCCCATAAAAAGAATGTAGGAACTGATCCTGGCTGATAGCATGGAGGATTGAAAGCATGGAAAGCTGGGGAAATGCTCCGCTGGGGCTTCATCAGCGTCGATGACACCCATAAGTGAGGACTGACTTCCTGCCTGGTCCTGGAGAAAGGAAAGATAGAGAGATACAACTCCTAGGGGAGGTGGGTGGGTTGTGAAGACTTATTCCTGCTGTTCCCAGAGATCACCTGTTACAGGTAAGTAACTGTGCTATCTCCAGGAACAAGCAGGAATGAGTCTTCACATATGGGGACTCCCCAGCTAGAGATGCCAGGGAGATCTCCAAGGTTCTGAGTCCCTGAGAAGGGCTCTACCTCCCCCCATGGATCTCGGGCATCCAACCAGGGATGGGGGGTAGGAGTTGATTAGGTATGGAACAAGTGTTTGAGAACAGCCTGACCAAACAAGGCATCCCGGCGGGAGTCCTTGTCCAAGCAGTAATGGGCTGTAAAGGTATGAACCGAGGCCCAGGTGGCAGCTTGACAGATTTGGTCGATGGACACAGAGTTTAGATGAGCCATAGAGGCTGCCATGGCCCTCACATTGTGAGCTGTGACATGGCCCTCCAGAGAAAGGTTCTTACTCTGGTAGGCGAAGGAAATACACTGAGCAATCCAATTGGACAGAGTTCTCTTAGAGACTGGAAGTCCTAAATGAGAGGGATCAAAACAAATAAATAGTTGAGAGGACTTTCTATGTTGCTGTGTCCTTTGTAAGTAAAAAGCAAGTGCTCTCTTACAATCCAGGGTATGAAGATTCCTCTCTGCACTTGATGCATGAGGTCCTGGAAAAAAAGACAGGTAAATACACCTCCTGGTTCAGATGAAAAGGTGAGACCACTTTAGGCATAAAGTGTGGATTAGTCCTGAGGACTACCTTGTCATGATGGAACCTTGTATAAGGAGGATTAGACACCAAGGCTTGCAGCTCACTGATACGGCGAGCTGAGGTGACTGCAATGAGAAAAATAACCTTCCAGGAAAGGAATTTCAAGGAGGTAGTAGCCAAGGGTTCAAAGGGTGGCTTCATGAGCTGGCCAAGAACCAAATTCAAATCCCATGCCACTGGAGGTGGTCTAATGGGAGGTTTAGTTAAAAGAAGGCCTCTCATGAATCTTGCAATAAGAGGATGAGAGGAAATAGGATGTCCATTGAGAGGCTTAAGGGATGCTGCAATAGCACTCAAATGGACTCTTACTGAATTTGCTTTTAGGCCTGCATGGGATAAATGCAGCAAATACTCTAGTAAAGAATTCAGAGGTATTGCAAGAGGGTTAAGACCCTTCTCTGCACACCAAATGGTAAACCTTTTCCATTTAAAAGCATAGGAACGTCTAGTGGAAGGCTTTCTGGAAGCATGAAGGATATCCTTCACCTGCTGAGAAAGATGCAAATCTTGCAGGTCTAGGCCTTCAGCAACGAGGCCCTGAGATGAAGAGACTGGGGATTTGGGTGCCACAACATTCCCTCCTCCTGGGACAGGAGGTCTGGAGCAGATCCCAAGTCCAGGGAGGGAGCTTGAGAGAGATGAAGAAGTAGAGGGTACCACACTTGGCGTGGCCAACGTGGAGCTATGAGGATCATAGACCCCTTGTCTCTCTGAAGCTTGAACAGTGTCTTGGAAATTAGGGGAATGGGTAGAAAGGCATAGAGGAAGTCTTGCCCCCAATGGAGGAGGAAGGCATCCCTGGCCTGAACTCCCTGACACGGAATCCTGGAACAGAACCGGGGAAGTTTGGCATTCCACGGACTTGCAAACAGGTATATGTCCGGGGTTCGCCAAATTCGAAGGAGCCTGGCTATCTGGTCCCCATGAAGGGACCATTCGTGTGGAAGCAGAACTTGACTGAGTCTGTCTGCCCAAGAGTTTTGAATCCCTGGAAGATACACTGCCATGAGATGAATTTGATGCTCTCTGGCGAAGGCCCACGATCTCAAAGCTTCGTTGCAAAGCGACAGAGAGCCAGTCCCACCCTGCTTGTTCATGTAGAACATGGCTACTTGGTTGTCCGTGTGGATGAGGACTGTCTTGAAGCTGAGCAGGGTGTGGAAGACAGAGCTAGAAAAATTGCTCTGAGCTCCAAGAGGTTGATATGTAGAGATGTCTCCTGTGGAGACCAGATGCCCTGGGTGGAGAGATCTTGTAGATGAGCTCCCCAACCCCTTCGAGAGGCATCTGTTGTAAGGGTTGCTTGGGGTAGCAACTGTTGAAAGGGGGACCACAGCAACAGATTGTGAGTGGACTTCCACCACTGGAGAGACCAAAAGAGGTGACTGGAGGTTGCTATTTTGTCTGACAGGCACCCTGATGCCTGGGTCCATTGGGTGGACAGAGTCCACTGAGCTGCTCGCATGTGAAGGTGAGCGTAAGGAACCACATGCGCGGTGGATGCCATGTGGCGTAACAGTTGTAACATCTCTCGAGCAGTTAAATGGGACTTTAACTGAACTTGTGAGGCTAACTGCACCAATCGTAGGCAACGGGCTTGGGGAAGATAGGCCCTTGCAGTTGTGGTATCCAGCAAAGCCCCTATGAACTCTAATGACTGAGTAGGGGTGAGATGTGATTTTGGGATGTTTATTACCAGTCCCAGATACTGAAGAACACGCCTTGTGCAGGCTAGGGAAGCCTGGGCCTCTGTCTGGGATGGAGCTCGGATGAGCCAGTCGTCCAGATATGGGAATACAAATATTCCTAGAGTGCGTAGAAATGCAGCTACCACTGCCATGCATTTTGTGAACACTCTTGGAGCAGAGGCCAGACCGAAAGGAAGCACTCTGTATTGGTAGTGCTTTCCCTGATAAAGGAACCGAAGGAACCTTCTGTGTGTTGGATGGATGAGGACATGGGTGTACACATCCTTGAGATGAAGAGAACAAAGCCAATCCTGACTCTGAAGGTATGGAAGGAGAGCACCGAGAGAAATCATTTTGAATTTCTCCTTGCATAGAAATGTGTTCAATTCTCTGAGATCTAATATGGGTCTGTAGCCCCCTGTTTTCTTTGGGATAAGAAAATAGGGGGAGTAGAACCCTGAACCCTGTTGAAGAAGGGGTACTTCTTCTATTGCCCTTTGGGCAAGAAGGGTAGCAATCTCCTGACCCAGAAGGTCGAGGAGAGATGTTGGAGAATTGAACTGTCTCACCATGGTGTGAGGAGGAAGGTTTAAGAAATGAAGCTTGTACCCCTCCCTTATGATGGAGAGGGTCCATTGCTCTGCTGTGATTTGTTCCCATCTGGAAGCAAAGTGAGCTAACCTTCCTGGAATGGTGAGAGGCTCTGGTTCTTCTAGAGCCAGAAAGGCTAAGTTCTCTAGTTGTAAGTCAAAGGCCCTGAGGAGGCTGAGGCTGTTGGGCCGTAGCAGTCCTTGCAGCCTTAGGCTTGGCTTGTTTAGGTTGATGCTGACGCTTTGCAGCAAAACGACCTGCAGAAGATGCCTGGTGACCATAACCAGGATAATATTTCCCTTTTTTGGGAAAGAAAGCCTTTTTGAATAACCTTTTTCTAACAGGAGTAGAAGTAGACTTTGAAAGTCTATCTAAGGCAGAATTCTCAGCATCCATCTGAGTGGCCTTTGCTTGCCAATCCTTGCCAAGAAGGTTTTCACCTGTACAAGGAAGATTTCCTAATCCATCCTGGACCCAGGGTTCCAAATCAGAAGCTTGTAACCAAGCAAGTCTGCGTGCACCTATGGCAATAGCAGAGGCTCTGCTGGCACACTCAAAAGAGTCAAAGGCTGCACGGTTGGAAAATTTGGAAACATCCTGGGCATATTTAAGCCAGGTGAGAAACTCCTCCCTTTTATCTTCTGAGATAAAAGGAGATAAAGTTTGCAGATGATCTGTAACTTCCTTTAGAAACATCCCCATATAGAGACTATAGGAGTTGATTCTGGCAGTAAGCATATTGGCCTGGAAGATTCTCCGGCCAAAAGCATCCAAGGTTCTGCATTCTCTTCCTGGAGGATTAGATGAGTGTCTTTTTGCACTCTTTATCTTCTTCATAGCAGACTCCACCACGATAGAGTGGTGAGGAAGCTGAGTCTTATGGAATCCAGGACAAGGAGGAACACGGTACATGGTGTCCAACCTGCGAGAATGAGGGGAGGTAGTAAGAGGTGTCTCCCATATGCCCAACATGTGATCATAAAGGATCTCATGAATTGGTAAAGTAGCTGCCTCTTTAGAAGCCTTAGGATATTGTAAAATATCCAATTTCTTGGCTCTAGGCTCTCGTTCAGGGGCCACTGAAATAGAGAGGCCCCTGGCCACTTCCCTAATGAAGTCTTGAAAAGACAGAGGAGACATTCTTCTTTTTGGAGAAGAGGGCTCCTGAGGAAGGAGTACCGATGCTTCGATAGAAGCCTCTGATTCATCAGAGTCTTCAGAGGAATCGAAGTATCGCCTGTCTGGATGCTCTTGCAGAGCCCGATACGCGTACCGAGTGGTATCGACATCGGGAGTGATCGGTACCGATTCGGTACCGATGGGCATCACAGAACAGGGTACCGCTGCAGTCAACACCGAAGCCGATGCAATCGGTACCGGCACCGGAACCGATATCAGTGCCAGTGCCGGTGCCGGAACCGGTACCGACAATGGAGTTTGTTGCGGTACCAGAGGCGTCGCAGCTTGTATGAATGCCGTAATGGCACGCTGCATGGTCAGAATATTCTGATCCATCGATGCAACCAATGCCTGGATGTCGGTATCAGTGGAAACCACCGGTACCCCAGAACATGGCAACAGGTGATCGGTCGAGGCCACGCCATCGATGTCAACCTGTGACCCCATAGATGAAGCTTTGGAAGCCGGAGCTTCCCGCTGGGGTAATTTTGCCGGTGCAGGATCCTCGAGAGCAAGCCCGGAGGCATCTCGATACTTAGAGGGAGTTCTACCCTTCAAGGACCGGCTAGACTTTTGTTTGGTTACCTGAGATCCATGGGAGGAAGAAGCAGCCCTGGAAGATGTCGATGCCACCGAAGCTGCATCAGAGGGAAACAGGGTACTGAGCTTGGCCACTCGATTCTGTCGACCTCTTTTAGACATCATGGAACAGGACTCACAATCGGTGATGGAGTGGTCAGGGCCCAAACATTTTAGACACCAGTCATGGGTGTCGGTGATAGAAAGAGTACCGCTGCACTTCGTGCACTTTTTAAACCCGGAAGCGGGCTTTTCCATGAGGAAAATTTTGCTAGGCCTAAGGCCCAAAAGGAAAAGTTGCACAGAAGTGGGAAATGGTAGTTTTTTTTTTTTTTTAAAGAAAGAAGAAAAGACTGGCGGTACCGGTCCGACGTCGAAGAAGGCAGACGCGCGACCAAAGAAATAAAGAAAAATAAAGAACTTCTTCAGCGGTGACAGGAACACAACCTGCTGGCTCCGCAGAAAAGAAGAACTGGAGAGAGGCGGTTAGGAAAGGCGGGAAGGCAGCGCGCAGGCGCTGTGCGATGCTCCCAAAAGCTTTCTTTCTGGATGCTGGGGAGCGTTCCCGCGCAGGCTCCGTCGGTACCGACGATACCCATATGTGAAGACTCATTCCTGCTTGTTCCTGGAGATAGCTTAATTTCAGAAGTATGGATCTGGTTTTAGTTTACTGCCCACCCAAAATTGAGAAAGTTATAATATATATCATAGAAGGGATTATTAGAATTTGGTTGCGTTTTGATGTTTTCATTGTTATGGGAGATGTTTTATTTGGGGAGGTAACCAATCTAATAACTTTGATTTGTTAGTTTCAATATGGAAGCAGCTGGCTTAATACAACTAGTTAATACCCCTACCCATCAGAATGGGAACACTTTGCATTTACTATGCATTTCCAGTTTGATATCAAATATTGGGACTTCTAAAGAATAAAGGGTTCATTTTCATTCTCTTTTTATTTTAGGTCGTGTCAGAAGGTAAAAGGCTTTGTAGATTAGGGGAGGTCAAGTAGATACCAAGGCCCCGTGTGAGTCTCAGAGTGGGAATGTTGCTGTTAACACTTGAGTGATGGAGTGGAATTCCATTTTTTTTTAGATATATAGATCTAGTAGTGCCACTGTGCGCATATGGGAGGCACCCTGAATTACATGAACAGCAGTTAAGAAGCCTAGAGCATATGCTGGTGTTGCCACATAAGGATAGTGAGAAGATCCGCTGGCAGAAAATGGTAAATAAAAGTGTTTGATGGCTATTTGGGAGGCAAATAAAACATTGTTTATAATGGCTATTAATACAGCTGCAAGTGGTCTGAAATAGTTAAGAAGCTAAATCAACTGCTTGGTACAGGAAGGGAGGCAGAAGACAGACTAACTCCTCAAGTGGAGAATATAGCTGATTATCTGGTACAAAAAAAAAATCAAATTTGCAGCCTAGTAATTCAAATTCATGAACAACTGCCATTTGATGTAGCAAACAAGTTGAATCTTAGGAGGCAGAACTACAGAAATTTGACATGCTTAGAGCGAAGGAACTGATAAAAACTGTTCATGTCACTACTCTCTGCTGGATCTAATTCCCTCTTATTAGCATCTGGTTCGGAAGGTATCTGAATGACTTAGAGACCAGGTGCAGGATCTTTATACTACAGAAGTCAATTCTTACTCCCATTTTGAAAAAGGGGGGGGGGGGGGGGAGGGATTTGGACGAGAAAGTATTAGTTACCATCCTACAGAAAACCCATCATTCGTCTCAAAGATAACTGAGAAGTTATGCCAGGGTCATATGTGGCCCCGGCATTGAATAATTGGGGGATCACCTCATATGCCTGGAAGCTGCAGAGGCTACCGGGTAGCGGCGACAGAAGAGATGCCTTAGACTAAGGGCAGGTAGCGTTTCGGGCAGGGGTCAGAGGTGGCAGAAATGAATTTGGTTCATGGTACAAATGGATAAGAACAATTCTGTCATTATATCTCTCTCAGTTTATTGAGTGCGCTTGATTTTGTATTCCCTGGTATTTTGATTAGCAGATGTTCAATCATGAAATCATGCGGCTCTGTGCTAAACTGGGTGCCACTTTAAGAGAAGCAATTCAGGATGAAATCTCTCAGTTTCACGGTCACCATTACTTTTTAATGGTTTTTTTTAATTTTGTTTTTACAACTCTTGATGAAGCTTATATATTATCTTTTGATACTACACCACTTTTGTATGCATATAGCATCTAGTTAATTGCTCACATTGGTCAAAGGCCAAATGAAGCTATGAAAGTAATTAATAAATATCTAGCCTTGATAGTTCAGTGAAATAATTCTAACCATTTGGTAATGTTCAAAAGACAGAAGGGTTGTGTATTGGTGTGCTGAATTTAGATCAATTGCCTTTCAGGTCCTAAGTGGAGGAAAAAGCAATATCTTTTTAAGATTTCCTCTGAAATTTGGCGAGGATCTTGAATTCAAAAGGGCTTTTTTGCCTCTAATTTTGTTAGCAGCACAAGGTGTCATTTCACTTACCAGTTAATGTCCTTTCCTTGAGCCCTGCTAGACCAGTCCAGACAAATGGGTTGTGTTCCTCTATTAGCAGACTGATGGAGACAAAGAACCAAAGAAAAGCCCAGGTTTCAATGACATCACTCCCATGCCTCTATTCACCTCAGCTATTAGAGGTCTCTTCAATATCAGTCCCAAAGGATATGGGAGAACATGGCAAACCTCATACAACCTTAATTGTGTGCAACAATGAGTAAACAAAAGTAGATAAATATGTACAGGAAAGTATAAACTGAAGGCTGTCAGTACCAAGTACAGAAATCTTTGTAGACCAAAAGGTACCACAACAGAAGATCAGAGCAAATCTTCATGCACGGGGCCCTAGATTGGACTAGCAGGACTCGAGGAAAGGACATTAACTGGTAAGTATACTCTCACTTTCCATATCATCCTACTAGAACGGTCCAGACAATTAGGACGTACCAAAGCTACAATTTCAATGGGCAAGAAGAAGACAGCAGCTCGCAAAACCCTTGAGCCAAAGGCAGTGTACGCTCAAGCGTGGACATCCACACGGTAATGCTTGACAAAAGTGGAAAGTAATGCCCATAATGCCGCTCAACAAATGTCTGCAGGGGCTAAAGAATCTGTTCCACCCATGAGGACACTTGTGCTTGGCTAGAATGGGAACGCAAACCCTCTGAAATTTGTCGGTTCTGCAACATATGCGCAAAGACAATGGCCTCCTTAATCAGCACCCCAAAGCTGACTTAGCTACTGTATTACCCCTTGCGTGGGCCAGCAAACAGCATAAAGAGATGGTCTGATGAAAAGAATTCATAACCTCCAAGTACCAGAAGCACCCTCCGGACATCCATAAGGTGAAGATCCTTATTCTTCCCCCGACACTGCTCCTTAGAGGAGGGCAGGCAGATCACCTGGTTCACGCAAAAGGGAAGGCACAGGCTAAATGGAAATGGCCACCTTTGAAAGAGACAGATAAGAATCTTAGCAAGACAGACTGCAGCTCAGAAATCCGCCTTGAGGATCAAAATCGCAATCAATAAGACAGTCTTCAGTCTTTGGGGGGGGGGGGGGGGCACGTGATGAGGACCCGAGTGGATGCCTCCAGGCTGAGCTCCGCTTCCCTCTCAGTTTTTAGCAAAAAAACAGCTAAAATATCATAGTGTTCTGGGCTTCTTGGCCCTGAAGGTGTGGACCAATGAAAAGGACAGATGTGGTGTTTGGGGCCAGTGGGTGTAATGCTGTTAAAAATGCCACGAACGACATATGAGCAGGAATTAAAGAGCCGGCTCCAATCTTTACCCTCCAAGACAAGGCCATCTGGGAGCTCACATGGTCACTCACTTCGGTCTTAGATGACAAACTATCGAGACTGCATGCGTCGCTTGATGAGCTCAAGGGGAAACTAGAAGCACAAGTGCACTGCATACAGCAGGCGGAGGGTCACATCGCACAGCAGGAAACAAGGACCAATGCCCTAGAGGCCCGGGTGCTGCTTCTGGAGCAAAGCAGGCAGGCGCTAATAGACAAGCTCAATGACCAAGGGAGAGAAGAAACATCCAGCTGATTGAGCTGCTGAGAGCATAAAGAAGTGAGCTCAAGAGATTTTAGAAGTTTGGTTGCTACAGCAGCAGGGTCTGCAGTTGGTGGGAACGCAGATGATGGCTGAGCACATCCACCTTGTGGGGCTGCGATGGTAGAACTACGGGAGACTGCGGCTCATCATCACCTGCATCCTTAACTTTGCGGACAAATACAAACTGCTGGGACTGTATCAAACCAAGCACTTATTGGAGTACCAAGGGCACAAGCTGTTGTTGTTTAATGATTACTTGGCACGTATAGCTGAGAGCCGCCGGGTCATGGCACCTTACTATTCCATACTGGTGCAGCAGGGAAAACGATTTGCACTCCAATACCTAGACAAGTACGGCTCATGCATGATAACCAAACCCAGCATATTTATTTAATTTAACAGGTTTTTTATACTGCCTTTGTGCCAAGGCGGTTTACATTGAAAGAACAACAGGTTCGGATGAGCTGTGATTACAAAGAACTCATGGGAATACAAACTTGTATTTAACAAATTGGAGGTTTACAGACAACAGCAGTGTATTAATGGTGACATGGTATATGTCGTTAAGTGCAGTGGTGGCTCTATAATGAGGCAGAGTGAAGCGGCAGCCTCAGGCGGCAATGTTTTGAGGGCGGCCAAAAATGCCCCCAAAACAGCCTCCTCACACCACCTTCAAAAAGTTAAAAAAAAAAAAAAAAAAAAGCGCACAAGTTGCTGCTACTGCCAAGTCCACTTCTCGGCAGTGGCAGAATCACCCTTTCCTTTCATTGGCAGCCACGGGTCCTGCCTCTTAGAGAACCGCGGCTGTGCTAGCGATATTCAGTTTAAATAAAAGTGAAACTGGTGCGGCGCCTTCCCACCTCAGAGAAGGAACCAATGCAGCTGCATCCCGCCCCCAAAAGGAAGTTAATGTAAGAGGCAATTAATGTAATGTCCATCTGGTCGAGTCCTTCCATGAGGCCAAAAGAATGTCCTCGATCATCGGGAGATGGTAGGAGGCTAGCGCAGCATGTATATACCCCCACTTTTGTAAAACGTCACCTCTTCCCACCAATAGTCCTGCTCAGACCTGACTTGATTCCTACCTGTAAATAGTTACCCCAACGATATCCAAGTTATAGCACCTGTTTCATTGTAAATACAGAGCAGCCTATGTAAAACCGCACTAATGTTAAATAGTGCGGTATAAGAGAGACATTAAATAAATAAAAATAAAGGGCAACCCACCCAGCTGCCAAGCTGTGAGGGACAGCAACTTCAAATTGGGGTGAAGTAGCAGATCCTCCTCCTGCGTCAGCAGTTCCGGTGAGTTCCCTAGAGGAACCGAGGGCTCCATCGACAGACGGAGCAGCAGAGGAAACCACGGTTGCCTGGGTCACTTGGGGCCACAGGGATCACTGAGGCCCTGTCCCGCTGGATCTTGAGAAGGGTCTGAGCAATGAGTGGCGTGGAGGTGGGGGAGGAAGGCATCCGGAGCCACCCTGCCCGAATGAGGGAGGAGGCCACAGAACCAGGGGAGCTGCGAGTTTGCAGGGCTGGCGAAGAGGTCCAGGTCTGGAGTCTCCCAATGCTGGGAGAGCCGCTGCACCATCCGGGGACAGAGGCGCCACTCATGTGACTGGAAGACCCTGCTTAGCTGGTCCACCAAGGTGTTGTCCTGGCCCGGGAGATAGGTGGCTCGGAGAGTGAAGCCCTGGTTCAATGCAAAAAACAGGGCCATTGCCTCCAGGCAGAGGCTGTAAGAGCCGGTGCTCCCTTGCTTGTCATGTAGAACATCATGACCTGGTTGTCCATCTGGATAAGCACCGCTCTGTGTTGTAGGCGGTGCTGGAAAGCCTTGAGCGCGAGGACGATGGCCCGGAGCTCCAGCAGACTGATCTGCTGCCGAGTCTCCTCGGGAGACCAAGTCCCTTGTGTGCGCAGTTCCTTGCAGTGGGCCCCTTTGCCCAACAGTCAGGCATCCATTATCAAGAGCACCTGATGCGTCAGGGTCTAGAAGGGCATGCATCGGAGCAGGTTCTGTGCATCCCACCACTAGGTCAGGGACTCTGCCAGGCCAGGAGAGACCAAGATGGGAACTCAAAATCAGCCTGTTGCTTGGATCCACTGTGCACGGAGGCACCACTGCGCCGCCTGCATGTTGAGGCGGGCGTTGGGTATGACATGGACCATGGAGGCCATATGGCCGAGAAGGCGAAGGATCACACCGAGCCAAGATTGCACTGCGTCGTCACACATCAGACACCAGGGACATGAGGTGGTCTGCTCTGTCCTGGGGGAGGAAGGCCATGACCCGTGGGTGTCCAAGCAGGCCCCAATGAACATCCTTCAGGTCCAAGGAGCATAGCCAAATCGCCCTGTTGGAAGAAGGGTAGCAGTGCTCCAAGGAAGAGCATCTTAAACTTCTCGAACCAGGAACTTGTTTAGGTTCTGCAGGTCGAGGATGGGCCGGAGACCCCCCTGTTCTCTTTGGGACAAGGAAGTAATCGGGAGTAAAACCCCCATCCTCTGAGGTACAGTGGAACTGGTTCCACAGCCCCGTCCTTGAGGAGGTCTACGAGCTCCTGAGTCAGGAGGGCATGGTGCAGGGAAAGCCGCTTCAGCTCCCCGGGGAAGTACGAAGGAGGGGGCTGGTCCAGATTAAGGAGACAGCCCTCCCGCACGACCTGGAGAACCCAGGCATCAGTGGTGATGGATTCCCACCTGAGGGCGAAGTGGACCAGATGCCCCCGACCGTCAGCTGATTCACCAGCGAACGAGAGGCTATGCCAGTGGTGTCAAAACCCCAAGGTCAGCTGAGTCGATGTTGGGGGTTGGGTCTTGGGAATCTTTGGCTTGCGAGGGCCCTGGGCCAAGCCTTTTCCCTGGCCACCCTAGGCTGGAATCTATGCCGGCAGGTACGGCGGGTAGCCCCTATATGGGAGACCCTTCCTGTGGAAGAAAGGCTTCTTGCCCTGTTGCTTTTTGTCCTGTTGCTTCTTCCTGAGGAGGGAGGAGGTCTTCCGGGAGAAGCGAGTACAGGTCACATACTCAGTATCAATCTCCATTGCTTTATCCTCCATGGGCTTGCCAAAACAGTTGCTCACCGAGGCAAGGGAGATCAAGGGACCCATTGCTCCAGGTCTGAGGATTGGAGCCAGATGTGCTGGCAGGCTCCGATTCCAGCAGCTGCCACCTTGGCAGAGGACTCAAAGCAGTTGTACGCTGCCCACGACTTAGAGGGGACCTGGAAATGGCGGAGATGGTCTCCATCAAGGCCAACCACAAAGCCTCCGAGCTCCTTAGCAACGTCACAGAAGAACATCCCAATATACAATTGGTAAACCTGAATGTGGCAAGCCAGCATGGAGCCCCGGTACGCCTTATTACCGAGGGTGTCGAGGATACGAGATTCTCTGCCTGGTGGGACTGAAGGCGTCATCTTTGGGCCCTTCTGCTTCCGCATGGCCGATTCGACCACCATAAAGTTGTGGGGAAGCTGGGTTTTCTGAAACCCTGGTCCCCACTGGACCCTATACATAGTGTCGCAGGAGGTACTGTCATGGTCCAGGCCAAGGCAGTGCAAGCAGCAGTCGTGGGCGTCTGTGACAGACATAATTTGACTGCAACGATCACACTTTTTAAAGCCACCGGGAGACATGATGGATCATACCCAGACTGGGTCGGTGACCCCTGGGCGAAAAAGGGCGTGAACGCCAGTTGAGGCGAGCCTTAATTAAAAAAGAGAAAGGAGCCGAAAACAGTGCTATCTCGAGGTGGGAAGAGGAACTGGTACGCAAACTGGGAAAAACTCACTAAGAGGACAATTTTTAAGGAATTTTTCCGGGGACACATGTGGTGCGTCCATTGAGCTCTGCGGAAAAAAGGAGACTGAGCAAGATGGCACCTGTGGGCGGGAAGTGGACCATGCATGCGTGTTAGCATTCCCAAAGGCTTTCTTTGAAAGCTGGGGAAATGCTCCATGCGGGCTCCGTTGGCACCCATATGAGGATCGACTTCCTGCTTTGCTCCTGGAGAATAAATTTGGCACTGGTTCCCTTTCTGTACGTAAAAACTCCCTTTTGTAGCCTATGCGAAATGTTGACAGCATGGGCTACAACAGGGAGGGAGAAGTGGTCTAGTGGTCGAGGCAAGTTGCCTCAGGCCGGAGGGCTGGGGGTTCAAATCCCACTGGAGGACAGCAACCTCAGTCTGGAAGGACTGGGGTTTCTAGTCCCACAGGTGCTCCTTGTGGCCTTGGGCAAGCCACTTAACCCTCTGTTGCCTCAGGTACAAAAAAAATGTAGATTGTGAGCCCTACGGGGATAAGGGAAATATATACCATACCTGAATGTACACCACTTTGACCCGGTGAAAAGCGGTATATAAGCATTTATTTATTTAGCAATGTTTGAATGAAAAAAAAATAGTATCTTACAATAAGATTTACTATTATTAATATAAATTTTGCTTTTGGTGATGTAACAATCATGGGCTGATATTCAGCCACTTAGTATGAGGTCTTTTTCCTTACATTTTTGAAAAAGAGGTTTGTTTATATTATAATAGACATAATAGTTAGAGAGCATTGCTAATAAGAGGATATTTTTGATTACTCAAAGACATAATTCACAAGCTGGGAGTTGCTTAACGTTTTAGGCCTCATTAGTAATTTTGAAAAAAGAAAAACAAAACAAAACTAGTAACGAATCAACTGTAAAATGTCCAAAACATTTGTACCTGCCATATTCACTTTTATTCATATTCTCAATCAGTTTAATAAACAATCAGCAAATAAATAGTGATTATGCATTAAAATTCACAGAAAAATATTCCGTTTAACTTTGTACCTGTAGAGGTTGTATCAGCTTCTCTTCACTCAGGGGATTCACTGACCAGGAACAACTAAAAACCTTTTGCAAACTGTACGATCAAGTGATAAGTTATCAGAGCTCAACACGACAAAACCAGAAGAGGGCAGCAAAAGCATCTTCACTGGAAGGAGTCATCATTCAGCTCTTGAACAGACAGTGATCTCAATCCATCCACCAGAGATGAGGAACCAATAAAAAATAAATAAAAAACAAACCACACAACCCCTCATACTCTCAAATCTAATACAAACGGAAATACACCCCAAAGATGAAAGAAGGTAATTCTTTTTTGCCAGTATTATAGGGCTGATTTGGACAGGTGGTTCATCTACCTCTTAGCATTTTAGAATAAGGGAGCAATGTTGAAGTATGCCACGAAACAATGGCCCATGCAGACTCCCCCATCTAGAGATTCTAAGAAAACCATCAATAAATCCAAAGGCATCTCTGGAGCATTTCTACAGCCAACAGTGTGAAATAAAAAGGATATGTTCCAGGAGTTTCTTTCAATGTGTTCAGGAAGCCAACTTTCAGGGAGTCTACAAGACAGATCAAAGGGGAACAGTCACTCTGTGAAGATCAGCTAGTACTGCCCACGTCCCAATCTCATCCCGCCTCTAAACACAAGCACCAGTAACAGAAGAGACCCATACATAACACAGGAACATAGTTAATGATGGCAAATAAAAACCAAAGTGGTGCCTCTAGTCTCCCCGCAGTCTATGCTTCTTTGGGTAGATGTCCACACAAATTCCTATATGGAACCTGACACCTCCCCCATCCTTTCTCCCATATCTCTCACCCAATCTTTCAGTACCACTGCCTTTTTAGGGATGGAATTTCTGTTCTGTGCAACCAACTCACTTAGCGAGATGTAGACAATGTTGAAGGTGAAGATGTAGATTGTGAGGAGGGAGAGAGAGAGGATAAAGAGGTAGAAGTAACGGTAATTCCTCTTTCCAACGCAGTTCCCCACCCATGGACAGTGATGGTCAAAGCGCTCTGTGAGAAGAGAACAAGCACGTTTTGAGTGACTTCATATTCAATGACTCTGAATCAAGAGCACACTGCCATCACCACCCCATTATCCTAGCAATCCTCAGTCACAGCATCGACTATGTCTCCTCCAAACCAGAGTCCCCATTACAATGAGAGTATTTTCTTTAGCTCTTTTACTTCTAACACACCTATTTTTACAATGCAACTAGATATGCACAGTACCGTACAGTGCTGATATGCATTCAGGTACGGCATGTTCCCTCCCAAAAGAGCTTATCATATAAATGGGTACGGTAGGCAAAAGTAAATATGTTATGAACCAGAGTCTCTAGTTACCAATTGTAATTTTACTGTTTGATGTTAAGATTTTAAAAATTATATGTTAAAACAGTTAATTTTGGTTCCCTGTGAACCGTTTTGCTTCCCAGATAAGGTGGTATAAAAAAACTGGTAAATAAATAAAAGAGCACAAGGAGACTTGCCCAAGGTCACAAGGAGCATCAGTGGTAGAAGCAAGTTTTGAATCTTGGCTTCCCTGGTTCCGAGTCTATTGCTTTAGCCACTAGTCCACTCCATCCCCCCAACCAAATCTCCCATTAACCCACCACTGTTCGTTATGCAATACCTTGCTACTCCCCTCTCCCTAATTCTTCCTCCTGAGTAACTCATCCCTAAGCCCATCCCCCAGCAACAGTCCTCACCCACGCAATTATCACAGATACTGCAATGGGAGGCTCGTGGGGGCCGGAAGATTTTGCATGTGTAACAATACTTGAGCTTCACAATCTGGCTGTTGATCTGGACATTTTTAATACGAGGGGGTGGGCGCTGGCCCTGTGGCACATTTCCATTGGCTGCTTCTGCAAAAAAAGCAAAAAATAAATAAAATCCAAAATCAGACAAAGATTTGTTATTCAAGAGGCAAGAAGGAGCCATGTTGAAAGTCATCCACAGAGCACAAAACATTTAGCAATCTAGGAGGTAAGGGTGCAAGGCAGAGCTCCCACTACTGAGAAGAGATATCCCCAGGCTTAAGGTTCAACCAAGTAAGCGTAACAGAGATAAGGATACCACCCCTGTTCCCTGGGAGCTCAGCAGCAGAGATCCTTGTGGTGAAAACAAACCCTTTTAATCCTTTCAGAAGGGCACAAGTGCCAAGGGAAAACACCTAAAACCAACTGTAAGCTATCAGCACCCTATGATTAATGCCCAGTATACAGCAGTAACCAGGGTTCCCCTCCTCATCCAATCAACCATAGAATCTAATGCAGTCCCAGTTTTGCCCCAGTGCATGAAGGGTGATGTTGTCTTGCTTTCCCTAAGAAAAGCAGAACTGTTACTTTTTGCCTGCAAAGAGAGAAAATCTAGGCCTGAATCAACCTCTTCAGTTTGACCAGGGTGAAGTGCCACCACAATAGTAACTCCCAACCCACAAATAATGCTAGAGCCACACATTGATAAAGACTAAATGATGTCTGCAGTTACAGAACTAAAATGCTGTTCAGTACAAAAAGAATAGAGGCTGTCAACCATTTGTTTCTTGGCACAGAAAAAAAAGTTTATAAAAACACCACATCCAACAGAAGCTGGAATTGTTTTACTAAACTAACTTAATAAATTGGGAGTGCAATTTTCAGTGAGCCCAGGGTAGTTGCAAGCTGATTTTCAAAAGGGAAATGCCCTGAGGAGTTTGCCTTTAAAATTCAAAGTGGGTCAGTGCTGGCAGGACATACCATAGAGGTATAAGGATTTCAGAATAAAATGAAGAAAATGGTTAGGGGGGGGAAAAAAAAAAGGACTAAAAAGGAGCAGTTACAAAGGCCAAGAATTTAAAGCAGGCATGGACATTGTGAACCCAATATTCAAAAGGAATTTACATAGTTTACAGCCTAGTAAACCATGTAAATGCCTTAAATGGGAATATTCAACGGTACGTCGAATGACCCCTTCTATGTCCCTTACGTAACCTGATTAGCATTGGGGCGTGTTGGGTGCATTCTGGAGCGGCGCGAGGGCAGAGATTGACGGTAATCGGGTAGCAGCGATATTGGACCGCTACCCAGTTAGCGATCTGTGCTTAAAACTAGGCGAGGTTTTGGTTAGCCTAGTTCTAGCTGTGGATGCTAACCGGGTAGCGATCCAATATTGCTGCTACCTGGTTAGGCTCTGCGGGTGACTCCACTCTGTGCCAAACCCAGATATTCAAGGACATCGCTGCAACATTGAATATCCGGGTCTAGAAGTCAGCAGGAAGGGCTATGCGCTAACACAGCACATAGCCCTCCCAAATTAATATCAGGCCCTGTATGTTTTAAACAATCTTAGAAGCCCAAACAAAATGTATCGCACACATTAAGAAAGGAGGAAGAAAGGGCAAACAACCGGCATGGTTAAAAAGTAAGATGAAAGAGGCTATTAGAGTCAAAAAATAAAGATCCTTTAATAATGGGAAAAAAAATGTACCAAATGAAGAAAACAGGTAACGGAAGCAACACTGGCAAGTTAAAAACAAAGCAATAAGGAAGGGAAAGAGAATTTAAAAAGAAGCTTGCCATAGAGACACAAAAACTCACAATAAAAAAATACTTTCATTTGAAGTAAGACGGCGGTGAAGGAGTCAGTTGGACCATTATATGATCAAAGGGTAAAATGGGCACTCAGGGAGAAAAAGGCCACAGCTGAGAAACTAGGTGAATTCTTTGCTTTGGCCTTTACTGAGGAAAATGTGAGGAAGGTACACATGGCAGAAAAAATGTATTTAACTGACGAGTCAGAAAAGCTGAATCAAATCTCATGTAGCTTAGAAGATGTAGTGGAACAAACTGGCAAACTAAAGAGCAGCAAATCAACTGGACTGGATGGTATACACCCTAGAGTGCTGAAAGAACTCAAAGATGAAACTGCAGAACTACTATTAAAAATGTTTAACCTATTATTAAAATCATCTATGGTACCAGAAGACTGAAGGGTGAAAACGTATTAATGACCATTCTTTTTTTGAATGGGGTCTAGGAGCTTATCAGGGTAATGGATGAGTATGGGCAAGTGGCAGGATTCAAAATGAATGCCACCAAATCAGAAGATGTCAGCAGCCTGTGCCAGAGTTGCAGATGTGCATTACCTATGGGTAAACGGAAGTAGAAAGCGGCTAAGTCTTCTCCGGCGAGCCGAATTCCGTCTGCTGATTTACCTGTGACGGGTCCTTTGGACCATTTCCTCTTGCGTGCTGAGCAGCAGCCAGATGTTATCGGAGTGAGAAGCCTGGCGGTGGGGGTGTGAGGGTGAGTTAGCTCGGCATCCTCCTCAGGAGCTGATCTCACCCCTCCGGAGTGCTGCAGCCTGGTAAACGACCAGACATTGCTTTGGGACCAGAAGCTGAGAGTTCATTTAGCAATCCAGAGGTTGGCATGAAGGTCGACTTGAGGAGGCTGGCGACCTGCAGAAGTCGGGTGTTCACGGAAACTCCTGCCCTACATCAATCCAGCAGTGTGGCCGCAGGGATGGCAGATACTCCAGAGCCCACGGCAAGGATGGACTACTCTCAGATGTCAGACTTGGAAGGAGCGGTTGGAGGCATTACTTTGGATGTTTTTCTTGCACCTCCCAGGCAAATCACTTTGGAATCAATTTGGTATGCTATTAAGTAGCTGGCTGAGGCATTTCTTCCACAAGTGAAGAATATGCAGACCAACTCCAAACAAAGCAAGTGGAGTGTGTTAAGAACACTGAGGATCTTTCAAAAATGCAAGTACTGTGTGCTGATTTGACTACTCGCATGGCTAGTGTGGAAGGCTATTTGGAATCTACTATTAAAGAAAGACTTATCCTCCCTTAAGGCAAAGATTGCACAGCTGGAAAATGCTCCAAGGCTCTCTAATTTGAGACTTATTAACTTTCAGAGATCTCAGTTGGTTTCTTCAAAGGAAATGTTTAAGTGTTATTTGTCTGAGGCTCTGGGTGTCCTTCTTTAGACACACCCCCTAGTTACAAAAGTTTAATTATTTACTGCAGGGGAGGAAATCTTCGGTGCAAGGAGAGATGCTCCAAGTGCAGCCTATGGATGTCTTAAATGTGTCTGCTATTTTAGAGAGCTCCGAGTTGGACATGATTACTCCAGCAACTTGCCTTGTTCAGTTTGACCTGTCTTTGGACAGTAATTGGTATCTCCAGATGTTTTTCAGAAAGAGGAATATTTGATTTTGTGGGATGTTGGTCTGAGCTTTTCTAGACCTGGCTAGGGATACCCAGAGACGTAAAAAGGAATTTCTCCTCCTCCAACCTTGGGTTACCCAGCTGCGTGCTGATTTCTTTCTAAAGTACCCATGTAAATGTATAGTCAAATATCAAACTAATGTGTATGTATTTCTTTATCCTTCTCAACTTACTTCGTTTCTGAATGTTTACCCTGTTCCTAGTCCAGTGATGGAGATATCTGCACAGCCTTAACTTACAGGTCTGGTGTTGGCACTGGCTAATTATTTCCTTCATGTTTGTACATAACTGATACCTGTGGAATTACTCCCCATTATTGTGGGTTTGGGGCTGGATATTTGCTCATTATTTTCTGTGTTGTTTTCCTGATTAGTTACTAAGATGCAATATTTTTATTTTTTTCCACTCATCTCCCATGGTTTTCCACGAGTAGTGGTCGTTTCCATGCTTGTATATTGTAAAACTGCATAAATAAAACCCACAAATCACCACGCCAATGTGAACTGCAGAGGGTGAGCAGTGATCAGCAGCAGTTGAGTCCCTACTGAGAGACTCTCGCAAGACCAAAGTGTCCAGCAGAGAACCAGCACTCCGGAAGCCTGAACAAAGAAGGTCAGAGGGCAGGAGTTGCCTACAACCCAAAGAGATTATAGAGTATGACCTGGCCAAAGGCGCTGTCCTGTCGGGACTCCCTCTCCAGGCAGTAGTGAGCTGCGAAGGTATGGACTGAAGACCAGGTGGCGGCCCGACAGATTTTCATCACGGGGACAGAGCGCAGATTTGCCACAGAAGTATCCATGGCCCTTCTGGTCCAGTGAAATCCCTGCCTGCTCATAAGCAAGGGTAATGCAATCTGCCACTCAAGCGGACAAAGTTTGCTTAGTCACTGGGAGCCCCAGGCAGCTGGGGTCATAGGAAACGGAAAGTTGAGGTGCTTCGCGGTGGCCCAAGTCTGTTGCAAATAGAAGAACAGGGCCCTTTTACAATACAGAGTATGGAGAATGGTCTCCACCTTGTCAGCTTAAGGCCTCGGGAAGAAGGTGGGTAGTACCACCTCCTGATTGTGGACTGGGGACACCACCTTTGGTAGAAACTTGGGGTGTGTGCGGAGCACCACCCTGTTCTTGTAGAACCTTGTGTAGGGGGGACTCCGTCATCAGAGCCTGGAGCTCGCTGACTCTGTGAGCTGACATGAGTGCCACAAGGAATATGAACTTCCAGGAGAGGTACTGCAGGTGGCAGGTAGCCAGGGGCTCAAATGGAGGCTTAGTGAGCTGCAAGAGCACCATGTTTAGACCCCACTCTGCTAATGGAGGGCGGACGGGGGATAACATGAGGTGTCCTGATTCCTGTGAGGCAAGGGGCTGCGCCAAGAGGGACTCCCTCAATGGAATGGTGATGCGCTGCGATGCCGCTCATGTGTACTCTGACCGAACTGGACTTTAGTCCTACCTGCAACAGGTGGAGCAGGTACTAGAGTACTATTTGTACCGAGTAGGAGAACGGGTTTACCTGTCTTTCTGCACACCATACCGAGAAACGGCACCACTTGAAGACGTATGCCTTTCTTGTGGAGGCCTTATGCGATGCCAGAAGGACTTCTTCCACATCCCGTGGGAGGTTGAAGAGAGCTAATGCTACCCTTTTAACAGCCAAGCTGTGAGTGACAGGGACCCCAAGGTTGATGTGTAGGATAAAGCCCTGGCCCTGTGAGGGTAGCCCTGGGGCTTGGCCCAGGGGAAAATCGGCAACACCACTGATAGGGAGTGGAGCAGTGGGAACTAGGGCTGCCTGGGCCACCGAGGAACTATCAGCATTAGGGATGCTCTGTCGTGCTGGGCCTTGAGGGTCTTGACAACCAGTGGCGTCAGTGGGAAAAATGTACAGAAAGTCTTTTGTCCATGAGATGAGGAATGCATCGGCTGCCACTTGGGATGGGTGCAGCTGGCGGGAGCAGAATCAGGGCAACTGTGTGTTGTCCGGACTGGTGAACAGGTCCATCAAAGGGATGTCCCAGAAACAAAACAGCCAGGAGGCTACTACTGTATCCAGGTGTCACTTGTGCAGTTGGAGGACTCTGCTCAGTTTGTCTGCCAGGGTATTGTCCTGGCCCGAGAGGTAAACCGCCCTCAGGAGCATCCCTCCTGTGTGCTGCATAGGCACAGAGGAATGGCAGCAGTGTCCCAAGGGAGAGCAACTTCAAAAACTTCTCCCTGGCCAGAAATCAGTTGAGCTCTCACAGCTCCAGGATAGGCCCGAGACCCCCTGTCCTCTTGGGGACGATGAAATACCTGGAGTAGAAGCCTGTGCCCCAGAGATGTTTCAGTACTGGCTCCACTGTCTTGTCCTGGATTAAGCCTGCTAACTCGGTGAGAAGCAGGCTCTGGTGAAGGAGAGGTCTGGTGGGCTCTACTGGGAAGTACGAGGGTGGCGCCTGCTGTAGGTGGAGGAGGTAGCCCTCCCTGACCACCTGTTTCACCCAGATATTGGTGCTGATGGCTGTCCACCTGTGGGCAAACAGGGCTACAGAGGACCCCCTGTGGGGGGAGGTCACACCCAGGTAGTCAAAAGCTACCCCCAGATTGGGCCAGGGCCGGTGCCTGGGAATTCAGGGTCTTTTGCTTTCATGGACCATGTCCCTGGCCCTTTTGTTGCTGGCCCTGCTGAGAGGCAGAAAAGGCCTGGAAATGTAGTGTACCACCAAAGCCCCCCTTTTTCCTTGAGAAGGTGTTTTTTTTTCCCAGGGCACTCTTCCAGGCTTGCACCGAGGTTGTCGAGAGCCTGGTTCTTGTCAGGACCTCTGTTTCTATCTCCGCAGCCTTTTCTGCCATGGGTTTTTCAAAAAAGGTTCTCACCTATGTAGGGGACATCAATTAGTTTGTCCTGCACCCATTGCTCCAGGTCCGATGACTGTGGCCACACTTGGCGGTGGTGCCCTGATGCCTGCAGCGGCCATCCTGGCCGAAGACTTGAAGCCATCACAGGCTACTTGAGACAAAAACGTCGAGCACTCTTTTACTGCCAACATCAGGGTCTTAAACCTCTGTAGGGTTCCCAATCAAGGCCTGCCAAAAATCCCCCAAGCTCCTTCGACGGTTCTTTCAGGTACACGCAGATATAGGGCTGGTAGGACTGGATCCGGCAAGTTAGCATTGAGCCCTAAAAGGCCTTCCGGCCAAGGGCATTGAGGGTTCAGGCTTCCCTGCTGAGTGGCACTGACAAATGACTTTTTTTGGCTTTTGAGCTGGCACATGGCCAACTCCACGACCACCGAGTTGTGGAGAAGCTGGGTCTTTTGAAACCCAGGGCTTCGGTATATCCGGTACCTGGCATCAAGGCACCCACTGACTATTGGTACTAATGCCGGTGTTTTCCACATCCGGAGGAGTAGGCGATAGAGGATAGAGGGCACCAGCACCATAAGGGTCTCCTTAGGGGGTACCTCGTATTGGAGTACCTCCAATTCCTCGGTGCATGGGTCTTCTTCGGCCTCTGTCTTGATAGCGAGAGCCTTGGCCATGTCCCACACAAAATCCTTGGGTGGAGAACTGTGTAGGGGCATCGAGGAAGACAGATCAGAGGGCACGTCTTGGTAACGCCTCGTGACCGGGAAGTCTTCGTCCTCAATCTCCCATTCGTACTCAAAGTCTGAGAATGAGTCCGATGCTGCACAATCACCTCAGTCAAGGTCCGCTCTGGGCAGTCCACAACCCCCAGAGGATCTGAGATCCGAGCTGCAGGCGCTCACTGGGGAGGAACAGTGCTCCGAGGAACAGGACCGGGATCTCGTCCAGTGCCAGGGGCTCTCTCAAGGCCGGTGACGGTCGAGGACAGGCTTAATGTCCAGGGAAGCCCTCGATGTCAAAGGTCCCATCGTCAGGGTGGATGAACGGGATGAGCTGGACATAAACGCCTGCTACATGGCCACGAGGGCAGATATACTGCTCTCCAAGGTCACCATCCTTGTCTTCATACCAGTTGGCTCTGTAGCCTTCGACACAGGCACAGAGGGCTTCGGGCCCAGCATCGGTACTGTTGAGGGAGTCTCCTCGATGGGGATGGCCTTGGAGGCCCAAGGCCAGTCTGCAGGTGCAGACGACTCTTTACAGGGCAGCTTGGAAGGCCGCTCCTATTAGACTTCTCAGACTCATGTCTGGGACTGTGGGACCTGGGGTGGGATTCCCCCTTCTTCCCAGACCAGTCTTCCGAGGCAGTCTTCTAGGGTTCTTCTTCTTGCGCTCCACCTCCAGGGATTTACGCTCTGAGGAACCGGGGATGCGGGACTCCGAAGAGGCTCAGACTTAGTGGGACACTGAGGTATTGGAGGGGGCCATGGAGCATGGTGTTGTCGGAGACTCCAACGTGGAGTCAGACTTCTGGAAACATTTTTCCTGCAGACGATGACAGCTCTTTAGGGCCTTTAAGGTCATGGTTCTGCAGAGTTCGCAGTATGAGCTATTATGCTCCAGGCCACGGCACCGGAGGCAGCAGCCATGCGGGTCAGTGAGAGACATCATTTTGCCACACCGGTTGCACTTCTTGAAGCCACTGGAGGACATCTGAAAAAGGGGGGGGGGATCCCGCAGCCCGGCAGGGGTCCGAGGTCTTTGGCTAAAAAAGGCATGAATGCTGTTTCAAGGAACACCTTTGTGAAAAATGAGAAAATGAGTGAACGAATCCGAGGAGTGATGCAGAGGCGAGTTGGTTCAGGGGCAGGAAGGAACCAGTACGCAAACTGGACAAAAAAATCCCAAAACAAAACAAAAAACCACACACACACACACACACACACACACACACACGTAAAAATCACACTTTTTCCAGGAAAAATTGGACAATATCCAAAGGGCTCCGTGGAAAAAAGGAGACTGAGGCAAGATAGCACCTTGGGCAGGAAGGGGACTATGCATGCATAGTGCATCTCCCAAAAGCTTTGTTTGAAAGCTGGGAAGATGCTTCTGCATGGGCTCCGTCAGCGCCGTCGTCACCCATATGTGAGGGTTGACTTTCTGCTTGTTCCCAGGGGAGAAAAAACAAACAAACAAACAAACAAAAAAACACCTTACTTTATCTATAAAGGAATTCAGGTGAACCAGGAACTAAATCCTCCAGCACCTATGTGATGAAATAATCTGCTCACAAAGGAGAGATAAAAAATTAACCAAACAATCTAAATGGGGGGGAGCCACAAATTATCGTAACACATTAAATCAAATAAAAAGCCAGCATCAAAGAACACTAACTGACTGCTCATGATTATGAGTAATGAATATGAAATGCCTACTGTAGGCGACTAGGGAAATGAAGAGTGAAAAACATTAAAAGGAGGAAGATCCATATTAGTTAAAGTAACAGCTAGTGCCAACATACCAAAAAAAGTACCAGAGCCAATTAGAACCTGGTCATCTCTTCATGAACTAGAACGATAATCAAAAGCAAATGCACAATCTAGTGGTAAGAACTGTAAGAGAAAGACTGCCAGAGGTACTGGCCTTACTGAAACACTGTTCGCCATTCACATTGAAAATAGAGGAACTTCACAGAAAACACCATTTAAAAACATTTTTTTGGCACCAAAGAGACTCATTAAAGGAAGTAACGCAGTAACAAATAGGGCAAGATAAAAAATACATAAAAACGAATAAAGTGTAGTTACTCACCTGTAAAGGTGATCTCCGGGAACAGCAGGAATTTAGTCTTCACATATGGGTATCGTTGGCACCGACAGAGCCTGCACGGGAACGCTCCCCAGCGTCCAATAGGAACGCTTTTGGGAGCATCCCTCAGCACATGCGCACTGCCTTCCCGCCTTTCCAACTGTCCCTCTTCAGTTACGTTTGTAGCTGAGTGAAAGGATAGAGGGAGAGAGAGGAAAGAGACAGAGATAGACAACTCCTAGGGGAGGTGGGTGGGTTGTGAAGACTAAATCCTGCTGTTCCGGAGATCACCTGTTACAGGTGAGTAACTACGCTATCTCCAGGAACAAACAGGAATGTAGTCTTCATATATGGGGACTCCCTAGCTGAAGATGCCAGGGAGATTGCCCCAGGAAGCTGTCACCTATAGTAAGGTGGGCCATGCTTCCTCCCATGGATCTCTGGCATCCCACCTGGGTTGGTGGGTAGGAGTTGAATTAGGTCTGAAAGAGATTTTGAAGAACAGCTTGGCCAAACAAGGCATCCCGACGGGAGGCTTTATCTAAGCAGTAGTGGGCAGTAAAGGTGTGTACCGAAGCCCCGGTGGCTACTCGACAAATGTCATTAATAGACAGAGTGAAGATTAGCCATAGAGGCTGCTATGGCTCTCAAATTATGAGCTGTGACATAGCCATGAAGAGGAAGACTCTTACTCTCATAAGCAAAGGATATGCATTGTGCAATCCATTTGGACAGAGTTCTCTTGGAGACTGGAAGTCCCAAATGACTAGAATCAAAAGAAATAAAAAGTTGAGAAGACTTTCTATGTTGCTGTGTTCTTTGTAGGTAAAAAGTCAAGGCTCTTTTACAATCCAAAGTATGAAGGTTCCTTTCTGCATTAGAAGCATGAGGCCTCGGAAAGAATACAGGAAGATAAATTGATTGATTTAAATGAAAAAGCGAAACCATCTTTGGCATAAAGTGTGGATGAGTTCTGAGAACAACCTTATAATGGTGAAACCAAGTATAAGGAGGATCAGCCACTAAAGTTTTGCAGTTCACTAATGCGACGTGCAGAGGTGATTGCAATTAGGAAGATGACCTTCCAGGACAAAAGCTTTAGGGTTGTAGTGGCTAAAGGTTCAAAAGGCGGTTTCATGAGCTGCCCGAGAACTAGGTTTAAATCCCATGCTACCGGTGGTGGCTTGATGGGAGGCTTTGTTAATAGAAGATGTCTCATAAATCTTGCTATGAGTGGATGAGAGAAAATTGGTTGTCCATTTAGAGGCTTATAGAAGCTGCAATTGCACTAAGATGATGGACTCTTACTGAATTGGTCTTTAGACCAGAATTTGATAAATGAAGTAGATACTCTAGTATCGATTCCAAAGGTATCATAAGGGGGTTTAACCCCTTCTGTGAATACCATATAGTAAAACGTTTTCACTCGAAGGCGTAAAAGTGTCTTGTGGAAGGTTTTCTAGAAGCCTGAAGGACATCCTTTACCTGTTGGGAAAGGTTAAGATCCTGCAGGTCTAGGCTTTCAGCAACCAGGCCCTGAGATGCAGGGACTGGGGATTCGGGTGCCATAGCATCCCATTCTCTTGGGAGAGGTGGTCTGGAGCACACCCTAATTGCAGAGCTGCAGCTTGAGAGAGAAATAGAAGCAGGGGATACCACGTTTGTCGTGGCCACCGTGGCGCTATGAGGATCATACGACCTCTGTTTCTCTGAAGCTTGAAGAGTGTTTTGGGGATGAGGGGAATGAGTGGGAAGGCATAGAGGAAGTCCTGACCCCAGTGAAGGAGGAAGGCGTCCCTTGCCTGGCAATTGTGAACCGGAATTCTGGAACAAAACCGGGGAAGTTTGGCATTCAGTGGACTTGCAAAGAGGTCTATTTCTGGGGTTCCCCAGATGTGAAATATCTTTGTCACCTGGTCTAGGTGGAGAGACCATTCGTGAGGCAGAAGTACTCGGCTGAGTTTGTCTGCCCAAAGGTTTTGAATACCTGAAAGACATACCACGAGAAGGTGAATTTGATGCTCTCTGGCGAGGGCCCATAGAGGTAAAGCTTTGTTGCATAACAGAGAGCCTGTTCGGCCCTGCTTGTTCATATAGAACATGGCTACTTGATTGTCCATTTGGACTAGGACTGTCTTGTAGCTGAGCTGGGCATGGAATACTCAAAGAGCTAGATAGATTGCTCTGAGTTCTAGGAGGTTTATGTGAAGACAAGCCTCCTGTGGAGTCCAGGTACCCTGGGTGGAGAGATGGTGCAGGTGTGCTCCCCATCCCACCTGTGATGCATCTGTTGTTAGGGTGGCCTGGAATGGGGGTTGTTGGAAAGGAGACCACGCTAAAAGATTCTCCAGTGATTGCCACCATTGTAGAGACAAGATCAGTCGTGAGTTTGATATCTTGTCCAACAGACGTCCTGTGGCCTGTGTCCACTGTGTGGATAAAGTCCACTGGGCTGCTCGCATGTGGGAGGTGAGCATAGGGAACTACATGAACTGTGGATGCCATATGTCCCAGTAATTGCAGCAGTTCTCGAGCAGTTAGGGAGAAGCTAGTTGCACTATGCGAACACAGCGGGGCTGTGGGAGGAAAGCCCTTGACTGTCTGGTATCTAAACAAGCTCCTATGAACTCCAGGGTCTGAGAAGGAACAAATTGGGATTTTGGGAAGTTTATGACCAATCCCAAGTATTGGAGAATTTGCATTGTGCGAAACAGTGCAGAGCTGGCTTCTGGAATCGTGGGGGCTCGAATGAGCCAGTCGTCCAAGTAAGGGAAGACAAATATCCCTAGGGTTCGCAGGAATGCAGCTACTACTGCCATGCATTTCGTGAATACTCTTGGTGCCGAAGCCAGAACAAAAGGAAGAACCCTGTATTGGAGGTATTTTCCCTTGAAAAGGAATCGTAAGAATTTCCTGTGATCTGGATGGATCAGAATATGAGTACAGTCAAACCTCTGTTTTCATATGCCCCAGTTTTCGTTAGCTTCGGTTTTCGATGACTTTTTTCATTGCTATGTTGTCTCAGTTCTTGTACATCCGCTCGGTTTTCGTACAATTTAAAATGGTCCGTGACGGACTTCCGGTGACATCATCGGGCTCCATGGGGGGCTGTAGAAGAGCTCCGTTACAAAGCCTGCCAAAAGAGGAATTTGTGCTTCCCTAGCAGCGATCGGGCAGCGGAGCAATGAAGGGGCAGTGAGTGGATGTACCCCACAGCAAAACCGATGGGCGAAAGAGCTGCGGAAACCGGACGGAGGAGTCAAATTGCAGATCGTGGCAGCGGAGAGGGGAACAGTGTGATAGAGATGCGCTGCAGATGAGAAGGCAGCGGAGATAGCGTGGCGAGCAGGAGTGCTGGGGAGAGCGTCAGAGAAACAAACGAGCATTACCAGGAGCTGCGTAAGAGACCCGGCGGGGAGCGGGATTCCGTAGCAGACAGCCTTGTGGACTAAAAGTCAGGCAAAGTGAGTCGGGGGACTGCTGCGGCACAGACGGAAGTGAAGAGCCATCTCAGGGAGTAACGAGAGGAAGAACGTGGCAGGAAGATCAAAGGGGAAAGGAGGAGCAGAGACAAGTGCTCAGCCGCAGGCAGTGAAACCCGAGTGGCATCCAGCAGCAAAGGGGAAGAAAAAGAAAGCTGATAAGGGAACTCGCCATGCCAGGAAGTAGCAGGAAACCACCCTCGGCACAGAATAAGGTACCGGATACCAGTAGGTTAAGCAAAATATAAAAAAAAAAAAAAAAGCCTGCTAGTCTGGTGACACATTGTAGAGCAGAGGAGTGAAGCAGTGCCAGATTGGAGGGTGATGAGGAAGAAGAAAGAGATAATATAAAAGCATCTCGTACCAGTTAGCCAGCTCATAAAGCCCTGTGGGATCCAGCTGAGCCTAAGGCCTTAAAGTAGCCACTACCCAAAGGGGAGAACACCAAAGGAATACAACCTAACATAAGACACCTGAAAATGGTCCGTGACGTCAGAAGGTTGAATGGCGGAGATTTAGGGGAGCTCCGCCGCCAACCCCTGCCATACAAGCAATAAGTCGGTGCGAAACGCTGGCTGGGTGAAGGGGACTGCTGGAGATAGAGTAGAGCGCCCAGACTACGGCGGCGAGTGAGTGCGGGTAGCCCAAGCCCCGGGAAATTTCTCAGTGGCAGAGAGAAGAGAATGCCAGAGGAGCCATGTGGCCGCCCTGCAAAAAGGCCGGTGAGGATATCAGGTGTGGAGGCAAGAGAGACACGCCTAGCAGTGTGAAGGGGTACAGGAGAAGCACCCACACCGGACTGCGTCAAGGTCAGGCGCTGCGAGGACCCCCCCCCCCCCCCGGGGCATCCAGGAAGAGGAGTGGGCTGGCCAGAAAAAGCAGGCCGGGGATCGTCACCAGTGCAGTCGGAGACCCGGTGGGCAGCAGAGACAACGCGGCAGTCGGGGAAAGGAGCCGGTCTGAAGGTGCTGTGTGGGGGGAGCTAATAATAGAATACTGTAAAAGCAGAGAACAAGTGAGAGGAGGAGAAGGCGAAGTGCATAGAGGCACAGAACACCTGGCACCAATCCGGTGGGAGAGAAGGCCTTAGCAGCGCAGAGAATGCCAGGGCAGGAGGAGCAGCAGCAGAGGGATACAAGAAATAAAATAAATTTATAATAATAAAAAAAAGAAAAAAAAAATGGTCCGTACCTGGGGGGGGGGGGGGGGGGGGGGGGGGGGGGGGCGCTCAGTACAGTACAGTACAGTCTTGTTTTTGCGATCCAGAGCTCTTTGCTTTCAGCGATCCTTAGCTTTGAAAAATACTGTACTGTAGCAAGAATCAGTGAGAGTGTGGCTTCTGACACTCCCTGCTGATGGCGAAACTTTGAGGGATCTGTGTGTGCGCTGTCCGGTGAGGTGAGAGAAGTGCCTGGAGCTGTTCTGATGCTTCCGATGCTTCCAACGCTCAATTAGGACCCCCTGCTGGGACTCAGTCTGCCTTTGTTTCTCACTGAGTGAGCATCACCGCGCGCATTCATTGAGTGCGACTGCTAAATAAGCCACCATGGGGCCAAAGAAAGTTCCGAGTGCCAGCCCTTTGACAAAGAAGGCAAGAAACACGATAGAATTCAAGAAAGAACTCGTAGCAAAGTACGAAAGTGGCGTACGCTTGGCCGATCTCGCCAGGATGTACAGGAAGTCCGCATCAACAATCAGTTCCATCCTGGTGAAGAAAAACGAAATCAAGGAAGCTGATGTTGCAAAAGGGGTAAATGCGCTAACGAAACAGAGATCGCAAACAATGGAAGATGTTGAGAAGTTGTTGTTGGTGTGGATCAATGAAAAACAGTTAGCGGGAGATAGTGTTTCGGAGGAGATAATTTGTGAAAAGGCAAGGCTATTGCATGCGGATCTCGCAAAGAAAATGCCTGGAACAAGTGCTGATGTTACTGAATTTAAGGCCAGCAGAGGCTGGTTTGACAAATTTAAGAAGCGAACTGGCATACACAGTGTGGTAAGGCATGGCGAGGCTGCAAGTTCGGACAAACTTGGGGCCGCAGAATTCGTTGATGAATTCAAGGAGTACGTAGAGGCTGAAGGATTCCTCCCCCAACAAGTCTTCAATTGTGATGAAACAGGCCTCTTTTGGAAGAAAATGCCAAAGAGGACCTACATCATGCAGGAGGAAAAGGCACTGCCAGGACACAAGCCTATGAAGGATAGGCTAACTCTTTTGTTGTGTGGTAACGCTAGTGGGAATTTCAAAGTGAAGCCTTTACTGGTGTATCACTCTGAAAATCCCCGAGTGTTCAAGAAAAATAATGTCATCAAGAGTAAATTGTGTGTGATGTGGGCTAAAAATAAGGCATGGGTCACGAGGCAAATTTTCATTGAGTGGGTCAATGAAGTGTTTTGCCCGAGTGTGAAGAAATATCTCCTGGAAAATCAATTGCCACTCAAGTGCCTCCTGATAATGGACAATGCTCCTGCTCATCCTCCAAGCTTGGAAGACCAATTGTTGGAGGAGTTTAGTTTCATCACAGTGAAGTTCTTGCCCCCTAATACCACTCCTCTCATCCAGCCCATGGACCAGCAGGTCATTTCAAACTTCAAAAAACTCTACACCAAAGCACTGTTTCAAAGGTGCTTTGAAGTGACCTCGGACACTGAATTGACCCTAAGAGAGTTCTGGAGGGATCACTTCAATATCCTCAATTGCATAAGCCTTATAGATAAGGCTTGGCAGGGGGTAACTTCCAGGACGTTGAACTCTGCTTGGAGAAAATTGTGGCCAGAATGTGTCCGAGAAGAATTCAAGGGTTTGAGGCTCACCCTGACGACCCTACGCCTGTTGTGCAATCTATTGTGTCTTTGGCGAAGTCCATGGGGTTGGATGTGAGTGGCCAGAATGTGGAAGAGTTGGTGGAGGACCACAAGGAAGAGCTAACCACTGAAGAGCTGCAAGACCTTCAACTGGAACAGCAACAGATGGTAGCTGAGGAAACTGCTTCAGAGGAGGAGGAAGAAGAGAGTAGAGAAGGTGCCTTCTTCAGTGATTAAGGACATGTGTGCAAAGTGGAGTGAATTGCAAAGTTTTGTGGAGAAATATCACCCTAACAAAGCTGTTGCAAGCCGTGTCTGCAACATGTTCAATGACAATGCCTTGTTCCATTTTAGGCAAATCTTAAAGAGACGCCAGAAACAGACCTCTCTGGACAGATTTTTTGAGCGACAGGGGTCCAGTGACTCTCAAGCTGGTCCTAGTGCCAGTAAAAGTAACCCCGGATAGGGCCTTGATACCCGAGGTCCTAATGGAGGGGGATTCCCCTTCCAAACAATAAACCTCTCCTCCTCCCTCTCCCCTCCTCGCCGTCTTCCATATGCCAACAAGAGTCTTCAGTAAAGGTAAGTGTGATGTTAAATGTTCATTTATCCATTTCATTAGTCATTTATATTTATTTCTCATTGTTTTCTGTATGTAAAAATATAGTTATTCTCTATAAAATGTATTTTTTGTGAATATTTTTGGGTGTCTGGAACGGATTAATTGGATTTACATTATTTCTTATGGGAAATATTGCCGTGTTGGGGTGTGTTTCTTAATAAAGGACTCTTGTTTTACACGCTTTACTTCATTTTTGTTTCGTTCCTGTTTGTGCAAGGGGTGGTGCTCTCTTGTGAACCCCCACTCAGGTACTTACATGGCGTTTCCATAAGAACCAGCATAACAGAATATAAGATGTAGCACACTGGTACAGACCAGAGGTCCACCGAGTTCAGTATTCTGTTTCTGACAAAGGCCGATACAAGCCATGAGTGCCCATCAGGATTACGAAGACTAGATCCAGCCCTTTTTAATTGTACTCAGTGATAAGCAATGTTCCCTCTAATTTTCTGTAAGCTGTGTGCGCATAAAATTTCAGCTGTGCAGCTTTTGAAGGAAGGTTAAATTTTTGTGCGGCACATAACACCACTCGGAGTTCTATACTTTAAAATTTGACTACATGTCAGAATACAGTATGTACACCACATTGATTACACTAGATAATACTGTAGAACTTGTGAAAACCGTAAATACACAACAACTTTTAAATTTTAAGATGTCTGTGCTGTTTTCTATCAGAATCAGAACCGTAATTTTTGTGCGCTCTGTTATAAAGTATGTGCGCTCGCTCGGCGAGGTGTGTGTGCGCGCACACGCGCACAGCTTAGAGGGAACAGTGGTGATAAGCCATAGCTTTCCCAAGTCTATATGGCTAATAATGATTTACGGATTGTTCTTCCCTGAAGTTATCTAGGTTCTTTTTAAACCAGCTACATCTACCACAGGTGCTCATTCAGTCCCTGGCCTGCACACCCTTAATTATCAGTCCTCTATGTCTGTCACTATCCATCCACTGGCCTTGTGTACTAATCACAAGAAAGCAAATAAAAGAGCTAGTGGTCACAGAGATGTGGCCCTTGAGGTGTGACTCTACATACAAGGCTCACTGAAAGCCATACACCAGCAGATATGCACATGGATCAAAAAGAGAAGAGGAAAGAGACCACCACGCATCAAAACTTAAACCAAGCTATTTTGTTCTTCTCTTATGTTTAGGTCCTTCTGTGCCTATCTCAATGAAATCTTTAAAAACCTGTCAAGAAAAATGGGAAGGAAAAAAGCCATTGCTCTTATCAAAGACTATGCCACAATTTGACACTGTCAGCATGGTTGAAAATGGATTACGATTCTTGCTGCTCTCACAACAGTAAACAATTACCAGCATTACAAAACAGCATGGACCCTCTTTTCCTGAACAAACACACAACCAAAAACACTGGCTCTTCTTCCCTTCCACCTCAATAATCACATGTAGAAACTATTACAGCCCTTTTTTGAAAGGTGCATTCAGCAGACTTCTCATACAAAGAGTAGACTTAATTCCATGCACAACACTATTCTCTTCTCTTGCAGTTGCTGGAAACATTAAGTCACAAGCTTCCTCTGCCCTCTAGGGCTTTCAGTCTTCCTTAAAACACAAGATAGATCACTCTGGCTATCCTGGCAATAAAGGCCTCACTGCAGGCATGGGCACAATTTCATCTGAACACTACAAAGATATGAGCAGGCTGTTCATATCAAAAACCTGCATTCCCGAGGAAGCCCCGAAATCTCACATTCACAAAGATGCTTTTTTATTACTGCCTTGAATGCCTCTGCAGGATATAAATATTTTAAAATACATTTTTTGGTCACTTTTAGAGGTTTAAATTATAAAAACTGTTTTTGCCAATACAACTAAGGGGTCTGTTTACTAAGCAGTGCTAGCAGCTTCTGTGCTAAATCAATGCAGCCGTGGCTCCGATATTGCATGGAAGCCGCTAGCGCCGCTTAGAAAATAGACCTCTACGTTTTGAGACAGCAAACCTGGACACATCCTCATGCAAGCAACACTGATCTATATGAAGCAGGCATCCAACAGTGAATCAACTCAAAAATGCACCTAGGGAAGGAGAGTTTTAATTAAAGGATTTCTGCTCGCTATGATGAAAGAAAGGTGCACTTTTTTATTCCCAAAAATGAGAACAGAAAACAAAAGCAAAAGAAAAAAAGAAAAAGAAAAAGAAGAAAGGAAGCCTACTGGAAAATAGACGAAAGAAAGGATATAATTCAGCCAAGAAAACATGCGAAGTGGTATTTCAGGATAATTTTTTATTAAAACCAGCACACACTTTTCACACAACCAAAAACTCACCTTTAGTAAACAGGGCCAGCCAGTCCACTAGGCAGCAGACCTGTGGGCAGCACAGCACCCACAGCAGGGCATGTACTTCGGCACACATGGCCTGCCACTTCTGAACCCCCTCCTCCAACAGCAAATTGTGCTGGAGGGCCACTGCACCAAGCCAAGCCATTCCCACCCTGGGTCAGATTTAGCAGCAGCGGGGAATGATGGCACGAGGGGGTGGTATGGCCAGGGCTTCTGTTTGAGGTGGCAGAAACCCTAGTAGTAAGTGTTCTCTGTGGACAGTAGGATGAGTCCTCACAATCTGCCCAGGGATTTTGTGGCTTACTGAGTTTCCCGCACTATTAGGCCAGGCTATGGTGCCTTCCCAGGCTTTCACTGCTCTGTGTACACGCCGAAGGAACAGAGCAAACAAGAGCAGTGATAAGAAGGCAAACAGAAATAGGCCCCATTATAAACCAAGCTGGAGGCAAGAGAGCTAATATAATATGGCTGATAGGGCTGGGGTCTAGTGCAGAAACTGAAGAGTGGCCCAATTAATGTCAGGTGCCCTTGAACTTTGCCTCAGTGACATCATTCAGCTTCACCAAAAGGGGCCTGTAGTGATGCTAGGTAATTTGCCCTGCTCGCCCTCTCCCCCCGCCCCCAAAACCAGCCCTGGACTCTGGAGGCCTTGGCCTGTAATACTGAGCACTGAAATAACGGAGGCCCAATGTTTAGAAAATTCTGGGGATGTTTTGGGAGAGTGAAAATCTCTTTTAGAAAGGGGTAAAGAAAAATTGTATGTGCTGCAACAAAGGTAGTATTTTCTTCCTAATGAGGGAGGGGCAGCACCTGCACTGCTGCTCCTTCCATGAAGTCTGCTGCTCAATTGCTTTTTTACTCCACCGAGACAGAAAGTCTCCGAGGCCTGCCCTTCAGAGAGGCATCAAAGTCAAATGTACTTTCCTGCCTCCCCTCTGGGACAGCTAGTTCTGGCCCAGCTCCTGTTAGGCTGTGGAAACTGATTTGCCCCAGTATCTCTGCTGTTACATTTCAGATAACGTTTTGGCAGCACATGGAAAGCTGTTATACCAAGAGAAAAACATTAAGGCCGAGTCTTGACAAACCTTTCTTGGAAGCTAGAGCCAGTTTAAACATTTAGGAGCTGGCCACCAAGACCTCGGTCACAGTGCACCCCCCCCCTCCCCCCAAAAGGTATATCACTGCTCCTTTTTTAAAGGGCCTGATAAACTGCTTCCCATTTTCTATGGGTGAAAAAAAAAAAAGCTCAATAGACACTTAATGTGCCTTTATAGTGCCAACAGAAGGTAGTGACCCTGCCTCCACCCCACCCACCAACCCCATGAGTATCTTATCAGCAATCAGCAGCATATTGGTGACCCTTAACAGCTGTACCTGAGGCAACTTCTTTATTTTGCTTCACATCACCATGGCCTGGTAATATGTGAGGCAAACTGCCCCCGCCCCACCCCCCAAAAAAATGAACAGAAAAAAAAAAAAAAAAATTCATATAGCACCCCCGGCCAACATCCAGTTTCTCTTATTGTCCTCCCCCGCAGCCAGCACCCAAAGTCTCTCTCTCCCCTAGCCAACACTATGTTTTCTTACCATTGCTGTGTTGTCCTCCACCATGCCTGGCATGAAGCATAAGCTGCACTGCTTTAAGTCTCACGAGATCAGCAGAACTTCCTCCACCACGCAGCTCAAGTGTATATGTACAGCACTGTTAATGCCTTATAGTGCTATAAAAATGTTATGCAGTAGTACGTAGTTACATGCAGAGAACAAATTGTGGGGGAGGGCAGCACCAGCACAGAAATCTGATGTCAGTGGCATGAAATCCCGAGCATCTGGGATTTGTTGAGCCCTGCATTCAGGGGATAACTAAATTTTATACACAGAAAAAAAGCATTTATAAAATTGTCCAGGGGCATACACACAAAATTCTGGACTAACGATGCATAGCACATGTTTTTATGTGGTACACAGATAGGCATTCCTGGGGAAGAGTTGTGAAGAGTTGTGAGAGGGTATAAAATACACACTCACAACTGTGCAAACAAACCCAAATCAGATATAAAAACTTTTGTGCAGGAGACTAAGCACCCTGTAACTACCCTCCACAAGGTTATGCTAAAAAAGGTATTCTCTGTGGACAGCAGGTTGAGTCCTCAGATAAGCGTGATGTCACCAAAGAAGCCCCATGCGGGAACCTCTCCCAATTTCTTCTAGAAGCTTTTGGATTGGCTCCACTGTGCATACACATGAGTTCCTGCTTGCCACCACATGGTTACACGATGCAAGGTCCCACATTGGGAACCACTACCCAGGAAAAAGATTTAAGCATCATCGTGGATAACATGTTGAAACCCTCTGCCCAGTGTGCAGCGGCAGCAAAGAGCAAATAAAATGCTAGGTATCATAAGGAAAGGAATGGAAAATAAAACCATGGCTATCATAATGACTCTGTATCGTTCCATGGCACGACCGCACCTTGAATATTGTGTGCAATTCTGGTCGCCGTATCTTAATAAGGATATAGTGTTATTAGAAAACGTGCAGAGAAGAGCCACCAAAATGGTAAAGAGAGGCTAAGAAGTTTGGGGCTCTTCAGCCTGGAAAAGAGACGGCTGAGGGGAGATATGATAGAGGTCTATAAAAAATGAATGAAGTGGAACAGGTAAACGTAGATCAATTGTTTACGTCGTCAGAATATAAAAAGACTAGGGGCCATGCAATGAAGCTACAGGGTAACCTATTTAAGACTAATAAGAGAAAAAAACATTTCACTCAACATGTAATCAAACTCGGGAATTTGTCACCTGAGGATGTAGTAAAAGCTGTTAGCGTGGCTGGGTTTAAAAAAGGTTTGGACAAGTTCCTAGAGGAAAGGTCCATAAACCATTATTAAAAGGGACCCAGGATATCACTGCTTGACCCAATTCAAGCATTGAGGAACCTGTGTCTTTTGGGGAGACTGCTAGGTACTTATGACCTAGATTGACCACTGTTGGAGACAGGATACTGGGCTTGATGGATCTTGGTCTGACCCAGTATGGCATATCTTACAGTATGTTCTTATGTTCTCATTCCCTCAGTACAATAACTAAATGCCAGAATACAAGTCCAAAAAGGAAGTTAGCAGATTGTGAGGACTTAGCCTACTGTCGATTCTGTTCACGGAGAACACCTACTACAGGTTGTTTTCTCTATGGACAAGCAAGAAAAAAAAGGGGGGAACAAGTGTCAACAAAATATCTCAAAAAGGAGGTTAACAGTCATCTGCAAAAGTTACATCACCTATAATGAGGCAGCATGGAACAGAAAAGAACAGGGCCAAGGAGGGATTAGAGTTGGATTCTAATCCCTGAAGCAATTCTAAAGAATGGATTGGCCAAATCTATTGTTGGGTCTGAAGTCCCTTTCCAGACAGTGGGAAGAAAGCATGTGGACAAAAGTCCAAGCTGCAGCCCTGCAAATCTCTTCCATGGACGCTGACTGCAAACAGATCACCAACACGGTCACAGCTTGGATATTATGAGCTATCACATTTATTTATTTAGCAGTGCTTATATACTGCTTTTCACCGGGTCAAAGCTGTTTACAATAAACAAGGGGGGATACAATGAACAGGGCTAATTGCATTTACAGGAGGGCGAGGGAAATACCATCACCAGGGGAGGGGGGTAATAGCATATTTACGTTCTTGAAATGGTGTGAGAGGGATCATCCAAGATAACATTTCTGTCTCTCTTTTCAGACACATTTACAGTTCATAAATATTTATATTTCAAGCTTTCTCCGCTGTCTCAGCCTGCCTTGTGGAATTTTGTTGAGTGCTGTCCTGCGTTGATCCTAGGTGCTCCCTGAAGAGTAGAGTTTTTATCTGCTTTCTAAATGCAGAGAGGTCCTTGTTGTTGCGGACTAGGGTTGGGAGTGAGTTCCAAAGTGAGGGTGCATAGAGGTCGAATGCACGGTTACAAGTTTGAAGGTTAAATTTTGTTCTGTCATGTGGTACAATGAGTGTATTGTTTGTGGTCTGTCGTGTTTGTCTTCCAGAGTTCATCCGGGGTAGCAAGGTTTGTAGGCGAGATGGTGGCTGTTGGTGAATGGCCTTATGTATGAGAACCAGTGTTTTATATTTTATGCATGCTTCAAGTGGAAGAATGTGAATATCTCTTAAGGCTGGGGTTATGTGATCATGTTTCTTTACCCTCTGCATGACCTTTATGCAGATCTGCCAGGGCATAAGTGAAAGTGATGCAATCTGCCAGCCAAATCAAAGAAGAGTGTGCTTATTTATGGTAATTCTTTTCTACTACAGAAACAAAAAGCTAGGTGGACTTTAAGGGCTTTAGTCTGCTCCATGTGGAAAGTCAAAGGCTCTCTTGCAGTCCAATGTGTGCAATGCACTTTCCGCTTTGTGAGAATCAGATCTTGGGAAAAATGTTAGAACACAATTGATTTAAGATGGAAGTCTGACACCACTTTAGGAAGGAACCTAGGATGAGTACGTAAACACTTTTGTGAAGGTCGGTTTGCTACTAGAGCCTGAGCTCGCTAGTTCTGCGTGCTGAAGTTACCACTACCAGAAAAAGAGAGGACTTTCCAGGCCAGTAAGTTCAAAGCACAGGTATCCAGCAGTTTGAAGGGAGCTTTCATCAGCTGAGATAAAAACACATTGGAGGTCCCAAGAAACTGTAGGAGGTTCAAGGAGGTTTCATAAGAAGCAAGCAAGCACCGCATGAAGCAAACGACTACAAGGCTGTAGAGAAATGGGTTTACCTTCTACATTATGGCATTAAGTGTCAACTCCATTAAGGTGAAGCCTTATGGAGTTGGTCTTTAAACCAGACTCCAACAAATGAAGAAGGCATTCAAGCAGTTTTTGTGAGACACACAAGAAAGGTCACAGAGGGCAAACTTCTTCCACTTGAAATAAGACCATATGTATTCTCTCCTGGAAGCCAAGGGGACCTTAGTGCCAACTGGCAAGTTCAAAGAAAATATTAACTCCTTAACATCCAAGTTGTGACAAGAAGGGACTTTGTCACGGTGCCCTTCTGATCTTGCGCTATCAGGTTTGGTGAGCACCCCAGATGAACTGGATGCCTGAAGGAAGGTTTGAGAAAAAGAGGGAACCACAGTTGCTGGGACCAGTAAGATGCAATGAGAATCATTGTGCCCTCATCTTCCTTGAGTTTAATAAGAGTATTCACTATCAGAGGAAGAGGAGATGTGTGTGCAGAAGACATCCCCCCCTAACACAGAAGGAAGGCAGCCAAAACTAGTTTGCCCTGTGTTCCTACTCTGGAACAGAATTGGAAGGACCTGCCTGTTCTGAGGAGTGGAAAACAAATCAAAAGGGGGCTTCCCCACTCTTGAAAAAATACAAAAACAAACAACAAAAAAAACCCGACATGCCAAGGGAGTAACATGAACCACTAAGGCCATGTGGCACAACATCCTCAACATGGTGCTTGCCATTGTCGACCCAGTTGTAGTTGTACTTTTTACATAATTGCCATCAAGCAGGTAAGCCTGTCTTGTGGAGGAAAGTCTTTCACCTAAGTCGTGTCTAGCTGAATGCCAATCAATTTCAAATGGTGTGACGGGATCAAGTTTGACTTGAGGAAATAACAAACCCTAGAAGCTCCAGATGGTGATATGCATAGACTCTCAGACGCCTTTTTGAGTGGTGCTCTTAACCAGCCAATCATCCAAGTAGGAAAACACATGCACACCCATCTGCATAGAAAGCACAGTTACTTACCTGTAGCAGGTGATCTCTGGGAACAGCAGGAATAAGTCTTCACACATATGGGTACGTCGGTACCGACGGAGTCTGCGCGGGAACGCTTCCCAGCTTTCAATCAGAAAGCTTTTGGAAGCATCCCACCACGCCTGCGTGCTGCCTTCCCAACTGTCTCTCCTCAGTTAAGTTTTAAAGCTGAGACAAAGAGAGAGAGAGGAAAGGAAAGATAGATAGAGAGATACAACTCCTAGGGGAGGTGGGTGGGTTGTGAAGACTTATTCCTGCTGTTCCCAGAGATCATCTGTTACAGGTAAGTAACTGTGCTATCTCCAGGAACAAGCAGGAATGAGTCTTCACATATGAGGACTCCCAAGCTAAGATGCCTGGAGCCCTAACATGTTGGGAATTGAAAACATGCTACACCTCATATGGCCAGGCATCCTGAGGATGGAGGGTAGGAGTTGAAATAGGAAGGAGCTGTAAAAAACAGCTAACCTAAGATAGGACTACAGGCAAGGAGTCCTTGTATGTATGATAATTATGAATATATATTGAAATGAACAATTGCAATATGGACCTCACCTACTGGATTGCAGGAAGTAGAGAGGCTCATGGAATCTACTGGGGATCCAGTAGAGGAATCTCCAAGGTGACCTCACTGAAGTGAAGGTGAAGATCAAAATCTGGAAGAGAAAGGTGACCCCAGGATTCAACTGGGGTAGTACAAAAAAACGTTAGGCCTTCAGTGGGAAGCTTTATGGAAAAAGCTGCAAACTCTTTTGGCTGCAGAGTTATTCACACTTAGGAGCAAAAGAGGAAGACTGACCGATTTGGACAAACTGGCCTAGTCCTTGAGGGAAGAAGGGGTATGGAAAAAAACCCCGTATTCCCAAAGAAAGGATAGGTGTCTGAGGATTTGGAACCTCAGATCTACTGAAGATCCGCCATGTCTTTCCGAACTGGTGAGAGGTAGGAAAGATATTGGAGCATGGAGCTTCAGGAATACCTAACCCTTAGGGTTATGATAGGGCTGTCAGTACCACAGGAGTGGTTGTGTGTGTAGCACCCCAAACATGTTGTGGAACAGCATGGACATGGGTAAAGCCCACTGTTTGGAACATATAGGAAGGTAAAACCTATATGAGCATAGACAGTTAGATAGATAAGTATGTAAATACATATCTACCTATAATAAATTATCTCGGCAGATACATTAGATATAGATAGATAGATATACAGGATATATATCTATAGTGAGATCTAGAAGGGCATAACATATGCACACACAGCTGACAGACATATATATCTATAGAGATATCGATATAGATATATGAATATATAGGTCGAAAGATAAATGTCTGCAATTAAGCAGACAGAGATATGCCTATAAGTACATTCACATGAGAGATATGAAGAGGAAAGATTTATCTGATAACAAGGAAGAACCTACTTGAGAAGATATATAGAGAATCTATTCCCCCTGGTTATGATGGGAATGCTATCCAGTGAAATAAGCAGGATGGTTAAGTGAAAAAACAGTCAGTAAGCAGCAAGTCCTGAGTCTCGTAGAACTCTAGCATGGTAAAGGGACAGAGAACGCATAAGAATGAGATACCAGGTTGACCCACTTGAGGGACAAAAAGGGTATCATGCGTTCTTTAGTTAAATATGTGCTGTCCCTGAAGGATTAGGATACCATGAGGACAAGCTGCAAGGAAAAAAAAAAAAAAAGAGCATATTCCCTGTAGGAATTGACCACTCTTTAGGCTTTCACGTAGAGAAGGCTTATGTCCTTTGTTTTAAAAGGAAATAGTAGGGTATGAAGAACCCTCACAGTCATGGGGGGCATGACTGAGGAAGCCTTTTTTTCAACCATGTAGGATAGTCAGAGAAAAAAACCCATGCTCTCTAGCAAGGGCCCATAGTGGAAAGCTTCTCTGTAAATTGCAGAGAGCATTATGCAGGAGAATTGGGAGATAGAACTGGCTGTCAGAAAAGCCAGCAGCCACGTCAACTATGCTGCCAAACCCAAAGGCATTGGAGATGGCGAGAATAGAAGATAGTGTGATAAGTCTGTAGTGATAAGGATTGCCCAAGAAAGATGTATGCACTGTCTTGGAATCACTACTAAGGCCAGACAGAAAGTGGTGGAGGACAACTGTGTATACTTGTGGAAAAGTACCAGTGGTCCAATCACTAGAGCTCCTCCATGGGCAGCTGCTGATAAGACAGCAGAGAGAATCTTTCTGTGTAAAACAGAAAGAACAGACATAACAAGAGTAAGAAATCTCTGTCCCTGTCTGATGAGCTGCCCAAGCAAAAAGAAGGGAGTTTACTTGAGAGAAAAGACTCCACACTGGAATGGAAAGACTAGAAAGTCTGAAGAAGAAGCCCTCCAGTGCAAAGGTACCACACTCTTACAGGGGAAAAACTGGATAAGAGGGTAGAGAAACAAGAGCTGAAAAGTGACTTACCATGTGGTAAGTCTGTAGAAGGAAAGAATTCATGTTGGTACAGAAAACTATCATGTGATAGTTGTTAAACCCCTCTTCTTAGCAGGAAGAAGAGGAGAAAGCTGTGACCGATAGACATGAATATCCTGACAGCTCAGTATATCTAGGAGAACTGGATGCCATGTGTAAAGTTTAGAATGAAAACAGTGAAAAACTTCTGTTGAGAAGAAGTCAACTGTAGGTTCTAAACTCCAAGAGGCAGAAAAAAGATTAATCAGAACCCTATGGTTGCTGTGTTTGTTTAGCCTGGCAAGAGTTTGGATTCTTCAGACCAGGGCGATGTTTCCCCTGCTTGGGAACATCTGTATGATGGGCAGGAGAAAAGTAAAACCTTCTCCTCCTAGGGAAAGAAGGTTTGGCAGGGCATTTCCTACCTACTGGGGAAGGAGAAGACTTAGGATAGCCTTCAGAAACAGGGAGGTCAGTGGACCACTGAGCAACCTGATGTAAAGACTCCTTATTGAAGAGATTTTCTCCAGTGCAAGGAGTATTACCCAGTCTTTGTTGTGCCCATTTGTCTAAGTCTGAAGCTTGGAGCCAGGCTCTACATTGTGCCCCTATGGCTATAGCAGAAGTTCTGCTAACAGACTCAAAAGAGTCTAGGGAAGCACGAGTAAGAAACCAAGAGATATTTTGAATATGACTAAGTAGTAAGGAATAGTCTGCAGTCTTGGGCTCTGAAAGAAAAGGAGTCAAAAGATATAATTTCTGTGTGACCTCCTGAAGAGATAGACTCATATAAAAAATATATGAGAGAATCCTTGCTGACAGCATGGATGTCTGGAAGGTTTGATGTCCAAAGGCATCTAGTGTCCTAGACTCACGACCTGGTGGGCAAGAAGAGTGCTTTTTCTTACTTTTCACCTTCCTCATTGCTGATTCCACCACAATGGAATGATGAGGAAGTTGAGTCTTTTGAAACCCTGGAGAGGGGGGCACCTGATAAAGATTAGTTGCTCTAGAAGGTGAGGGTACCTTTAAAGGTGCTTCCCACATTCTTAGAAGAAGATCCCGCAAGGAATGATGCAAAGGAAGCATTATGTTTTCCTTTGCTTCAGTAGAAACAGAGCCTTGTGTAGGATCATGGCCAGGGATAGGAATGGCAAGAGATCTTGCCATATCCAGGAGGAAATTCTGAAAAGAAGGATCTCCAAAGAGAACCTTCCCTGGACAGGCTAGACCTGAAGAACTAGCCTGGGCACCGGAGGATCTACCTGAGTATATAGGAATATAAGATCCTGTACGGTGCAAAAAAGGATCCTTAAGGGATGGATGCTGGTACTGGAGGTCAGGACCTGTGACAGTCAGTACTACATCGTCCATGCCAGGTATCGACTCCAGACTTGGTATAGAAAGGAGCGACCCTGGTGAAAGCAGCATGGAAGGAGCTGGCTCCGATGCTACTGCGGATACCGGTACCGATACCGATAGCGCTGTCGGAATCGAAGGCGACACCGACATCAGAGCAGTCATCGGTGGCAGCTCAAATCGGTACCGAGGTAACCGAACGCCGTCGGTAATCACCCTCGGTACCGAGCGTCCGGTACCGGTAAGAGTCGGTACCGAGACGTGTTGGTACCCAGTCTTCCAGACTAGAGATCGATTCCAGACTCGGCATCGAAGGAAGCGAGTCTATCGATGCATGTCTAGAGGGTACCGACGTTGATGGTAGTATCGGCGTCGATACCGATACTGGAAAGTCAATCTGGAGCGTATCCACCGGTCCCGAAGGTACAGAGAAAGCCAGATGACGATCCCTGGTGAGGAGTGCAACGTCCAACACCAGTGCCGATCCCGGTGTATCAGTACCGCTCGAAGCCGATGCCACCACCGAGCATGGCTCAGGTATGTTCTGTGAGGGATGAGCCCCAGGAACAACCTGAAACCCCTCATAGGCTTTAGAGGCCGAAGACTCCCGCCGGGGTTTTGAAGCCAATGGACCCTCGAGGGCAAGGCCGGAGCCGTCTTCATGCTGTGCACGAGACCTACCACTCGAGGGTTGGCTTGTCTTAACAGACTGTTTGTGGGTTACCTGATCCTGTGCAGAAGAAGAAACGGTCGGTGCCCTGACACTGGAAGGGAACCTGGAATCGAGAGAAACTCGATGTTGAAAATCTCTTCTCACAAAACTGTAGCCCGAAGGCTCCGGAGGAAAATAGTCAGGACCCAAACAGGTTAGACACCAGTTTTTGGAGTCTAAAAATAAAGCTGTACTGCCACAGCTTAAACATTTCTTAGAGAAAATGGCTGGCGGTTCCATGAGGGACATGGACAGGTCTAGAAGGCCTAAAAATTTAAGACAAAAAACTGAGGGAAAAAATATTCCCTGAAGGGGAAAATTACTGAAAAAGAAAAAAGAAACACCGGCGGTACTGGTGGAGTCGGGGAGACAGCCACGACTACAAGAAAACAAAAGAATTAAAGAAGAATTTTCTGCGGTGACAGGACGATGTCCTGCCGGCTCCGCGGAAAAACGAAAACTGAGGAGAGACAGTTGGGAAGGGCGGGAAGGCAGCACGCAGGCATGGTGGGATGCTTCCAAAAGCTTTCTGATTGGAAGCTGGGAAGCGTTCCCGCGCAGACTCCGTTGGTACCGACGTACCCATATGTGTGAAGACTCATTCCTGCTTGTTCCTGGAGATACACTGCGACTACCAAGGAGCAGACCAAGTTCAAATATGCAGTACTGGAAGTGGTGTCTCCTTAAGACAAATCAGATATTTCCTTCGACTGGGATGTAGGCATCATTCAGGTCCGGAAAACATAGCCAAATCACTTTTTTTGAAGTAAGAGTGCAGGGTGCCTAGGGAAATCATTCTGAGTTTTATAAACTAGATATGTGTCGAGATCCCTCAGACTCAAGATGGGATGGTATTCCTCTGACATTTTGGGCACCACAAAATGCTTTTAAGTAAAATCCCAACCCTTCCTGCGCTGGTGGAATGGGCTCAACCACGTTTACGGACAAAGGGTAGAGATTTCCTGAAAACACATATCCTGGTGCTAAGAAGTTATTGAATGCACACTCGGCGAGCAATTTGGAGGGATTGCAAAATAAGCAGTTTACACCCATCCCAAAATATTTTAGAGGACCCAAGATACAGAGATTGTAAAGAGCATGAGCTTTCTTCCAAAAGGAAGGTAATTTACAAGAATCAGTGTATGCCGAGACTGTACATCCTTACAGCTGAAGGAGGGCTAGGCCACAGAGGTCGATTACCATACAGAACTACTATCATAGGCCTCCAAGGCCAACCTAACAGCATCACTGGATCCACATACGTTAAAAAGTGCTGAAATATGAAAGTAAATGTCCAAAATCTGTCTCAGTCATAAGACTTGGACAAGCATTCCAACAACTAGAAAGAATGAGTAAGAATCCACAAGCACACACAAGGAAGGAAGCAACAGAATTGCTAAACAAGAGGAAAGAAAAAAAAACACTCTTCAAAGAATTAGATCAGCAAACAAGGAAAAAAAGTGGTAATACACAAATAAAATGTGAAATACAGTGTGCTAACTCCAGGAACCCTTTGTCAATCAAGAAATAGACACATGAATGGTTAAAGAGAAGTGAGCTGAAACTGAAGGATGAGAGACTGATAGCAGCAGCCCAGGATAGCGGATTATGGATGAGATGGCTTACAGAGAGCACTGAAAAAAATAAAATATAAATAAACCAGCAAGACAGGCATATGCAGATTCTGTAAGAAAGAGCTGAAAACAGTGACTCAGTTGGGTGTGACGTTCTGATGGCAGAAAATGTTCTATACTACAAGGCACAATAAAGTAGCATGTCTCATCCATCGGAAACTGTAAACACTATAACATCATTGTGCCGGAAAAGCACCAAGATCATGACCTTAAGATAATTATGAAGAATGAAGAGGTTATGATCACCTGGGATACAACCATTCTAACCAATAAAAAGCTAGATGCAAGGAAGCCGGACAGCTAAAGGAGAAAAACACCAGAACAGCATAGAGTATAGAGGTGTCAGCCCCAAGTGACTATTCTGTTAATTGCATTGAAAGGGAAAAGAACTTCAAGTACAAAGCAGTCAGAGACCAAGAAAATGTGGCAGAAAGATACAAAGTTATTTCCCATTGTGTTGTGCTTGGAAATTCTTCTAAATCAAGCCTTTAGCACACATCTTGATAAATTACCCATAGATGTTGCAACATGCCAAAGAGCCTCCTTCTAGCAGTAAATTTGGGAGAATGAGATCATATATTCCACATACCCTGGCCTAGAAGGATGTTCATGACTATCATGGTATGTGCAAAACTAGCCCATTTGGAGAAATTGCCCCTGGAAGACTGTCCGGGAGCACTGGCTAAGTTCTCTTGGAGGCAGTCAAAATGCTACCCGGTTTGGCTGTGGTGCTGGTTGGGCCTTCCAACTCTTCTGTTGCAGATGGTGGGAATCAGAAGAGACTTTTCTTCCTCTCACTCCACCCAAAGCAGACGACTACCTACACCTGTTAGTGTAATAGGATCTACTTTTTCTTCTGCTGTAGCGCCTACAAGATTAAGTGGAGGCTGGGTCGGAGGTAGGCCTGGAAAGGCTTTAAAGGGTGTTAGAATGCTGCTTGATTATGGTCCCAGATTCCCGCACCTTATCTTTGAAAAGATTTATTTATTTATTTATTTAACAAGTTTTCTATACCGCCTTTTCCTTCAATCAAAGCGGTCACAAGAAATACAAAGGTTATAGGCAAGGGAAACAAACACAGTATAAACATAACAGTACAATGGTAATATAGGAAAAATAACAAGGGTTAACAATAAGGCAAATTAGTTAAAATAATTAAAATAAATATAATATATTTAGTCAATTGTTGATCCATATTGTTCAATGAAAAGATCCTCCCTATGGCACATCAGCAAGCTGCTCATTGACACTGGGTTTTTAAATCTACGACCTACAGCCATGAGAGTCTCCAGGTGCCAATACTCATTGAGGAGATCCTCGATAACATTGAAAATATCATATTAGTTCAGACAATGTCTTTTCGATGCTCCTTCTCTTGGCTGACTAGGGAATGGTATTGTGCAGCTTTCTCTGGAGGGAAAAAGTCTGCAAACTCATCAAATTGCACATGATGTTCCACGAAGAGCTCATAGGACGCTATGTGGGACATCAGCACAGCATCCTTAAAAAGGGTTTTCTTCCAACAGAATCAAAATTCTTAGATGCCCTACTCGGCAGTACCACAGAGTGAGACTTGAAAACTTCTGTCTCTTGAAAATAGATTACACGACTATGGAATGGTGTAGCAGCAGCTGGAGTTTTTCAAATCTGGAAGCCTTCTGGACTCTATACATAAAAAAAGAGTCAACCTTTATACTGACTGTAGACACAAAGGGAGGAGGTGAGCCTCTCATTCTTATCTAGAGCATCTAGAGGATGTGGTACATGGGTACTGTCACCACCTCCTTAAGCAAAGGTTTGGATATCCAACCCTTCAGCCCTGGGCTCCTCCTCCAAGTGAAACTGAATGGCCTTGGTCATGTCCCTCATAAAAAAAAACTTATGGAAATCCACTCCTCAGGCAAGGAACTTCCATGTTCATGAAGAAGAGTGGGATCCGAGGGAAGCTCTGGGGAACTCTCCTGAGAAGTATGCTGAGCCAGAATCCCAGGAACATATCAATGAAGACTTAGGGAGGTATTCTAATGACATCAAAGTCTCTGCCTGGACAGACATTGAGAAGATCCACCTCCTTTGAGAAGATCTGCTCCAGAAGCATTGATACATCAATGACTCCAATGCAGAGGGGATCGATATCCACCAGAGCTTTTCAGATAGACAGATATCGGATGGGCAGGAACTGCTGTTGATGCTCTTCAGGTCTTGATGTAGATTGCTCTCCCGCAGGCAGGAGCATAGGTCAAGGATAGGCTCAATGTGCCATCAACGATGCCATAGAAGCAGCAGTTTTGTGCAGAGCAAAGAACACAGTCATCCTTACCTAGCCTCTTATGCAATGTTCAAGAGCTGCCACTGACAAAGGCATGGGGCCTGCAGAGGATTTAGCCCTTGTCTCTGGAATCTGAAGGGCAGCATCAGCAGGCTGGTCTCCGCCTTGTGGAGCCTGGGGTAGCCACTCTGACACAGAGGAGGATAAGCAGTCTTCACATTGGGCTGCTTCAAGGGTTAGGTTCCTCCTATACCGCGATGCTCCCGACTTCATGCTTCAATGAACTTCACCTCTGCCTGACGCTCAGATTCCTTGGTTCTCGATGTCTTAAGAGGATGAAGATGAATCCTTCCTCTTCCTCAGGGCACATTAGTGGGTGATATATGCCAAAGCAACCCTCAAGAACCCCTCAATGTTGATGCTCCGCCAGCATCTGGTACAGCTCCCAAGACTTAGAGACTAAATGCTGTTAATGCTGAAGACAAAAGATCAATCTTACTGGCACCAAAAATTATTTTTCCACCACTTCTCATGACCCTTGATCCCTTTTTGTCACCTGTGAACACAAAAGGCAATGAGAAGACTCGTAATCAGGCCCCAAGCACTGCAAGCACCATTTGTGTCTGTGACAGACAGTCTTGACACCCTGGGTGTGCTTTATGTCCCACAAACTGGCCAGTGGGTTTAAAAATCACCCATAAAAATAGCTGCTGTGAAATCAAACAACTATCTTGAAAAATAACCCAGCTGGATTGCTTGAGGCCTAAATGCAACCTATAGCAGTGATACAATAAAACTAGAGGAAACTTTACGAATGACTGAAAATACTAGCTAAAGACACTAAAAGGTGAAGAAATGCAGCAACGATTGTGAAAGGGAAGGAAAAAGCTCAAAGAATAACACAGACCAACAAAATAGTCTGTGAGGCTCTGCAGACATATGAAGACTGAAGGAATGGGGAGTGGTAACAGCAACTTAGACTTGCATAGTGGAACCAATCCAAAAACTTCTAGAAGCAGCTAGGAGAGGTTCCCATGCAGGACTCTGGTGACCTCACTCATACATAAGCACTTATCCTGCTTATTCACAGAGAATAGTAATTTTAAAAATATCAGTAACAATAAAAAAAAAGAAAATTCAGGGTACCCAGAGGACAAACTCTTCCCATAGGTGATCAGCGTGTCTCACAGACCTACTGCCCATGTTATATTCCTCAGTACTGTCCTTAGTTCCTAGCCAGGGTGGAGAAAAAAACTGGACTGGATAACAGGGAGAAAGTCCCTGGCATAAGAAAAGATAGACATACAAAAGAATTAGCTGGACTGAGAACAATGTACTAGTTTATGAATCTGTTACTAAAAGGAATTAATTCACCTATTTGGGGCCAGAAAAGAAGATGACGCAAATAGCTATTTGGACAGGCTGGCAAATAAAAATCTTTTCTACTTAAGTAGTAGGAGAGACTGCACAGTAGACTGAACAGAATAAAAAGGGGCGCATAATGAAGTATTTCAGTTTGGTCCAACTCCAAGTAATAAAGTACTAGTTTTCTAATTTCCCCATGCATGATCCTGTTTGATATTTGCAAAGTTGTTCTGTGATGGCTGCCCACTATAGAAAAAAAGATGAGAAAACCGAAGAGCATGCTCATGCCATGACATCACTATCAGCGTGATCTACAGGCAAGATGACAAACATCTATTCATGTCTCATCCACATGCTTTCATTGGCTTCTGTGTAGCTGCTATTTATCACAGCTACACAGAAGCCAATGGGAAAACCCCCAGTACTCAAAGAAAATGTTTATTACATTTCCATGTCGTAGCCAACACATGTTCAAATGGAAAACAAAACAAAAAAAGCGCCCCTCCCCTCCCCTATCTACACACACAGTCCTCAACCCCAATTCTGCTGCTGTAGCTTCAATCTTTTGCATCTCCCTTCCACAAAGACAAAGGTCAGGGTCATAAGCTACTGAAGCATGATCTGTCCCATATAAAGGTTCCACTACACCATCCATCTCCAGCATTCTCACTTCATGCATCCCATTCCTGTGAAAAACCTTACACCTTCTACAATACCAGAAGCCTCTCAATCCCTCTTTCCCTATCCCCACCCCCAATTCCCTTCTGATCATGGCCCAGATCCTAAGATTATCCAAGACCGCACATTTCTGGGCCACACATTTTTCCTCCGATGTGAAATAGTGGGAGCCAAGCAAGTAAGACAGATCCACTGAAATTACTTGAGGTTAAAAATGTACTCTCAGAAGAAGCCCCAGGAAAAGTGAATAAACAACAAACAGGTGGTGGCAATAACCCCTTAGGGTGGCAGTAGCAAGCAACTCAATAATGAAATGCATAGGCAAGCTCTGTTTCCTATGCAACCTCATTTAGACCCTTTTGATAGTTTTGCAGATCTCTGGAACAGCAGTCTCTCCTTTTACAAGCGCTGACGCACCCTAAACAGGCAAACCACACATACATACACATGGGATATGCCCAAATCTAAAGGAGTATAAAAAAAACCTCCTTGGGTTGGATATAATATTATGCCTTGGTTTCTTTTGAAACCAACTATGTATATATTTGTTTGCATTCATATAAAATTCTTTAAAAAAACCAAACATACAAGATTTGCCATACTAGGTCAGGGTCAATAGTCCATCAAAAGCCCAGTATCCCGTTTCCAACAGTGACCAATTCAGGTCACAAGCACCTGGCAGGATCCCAAATAAGGTAGACTGATTCCATGCTTCCGATCCCAGGGATAAACAGTGGTCTTCTCCCAATCCACTTTAATAATGGTCTATGGAGAAACTTCTCCTCCAGAACTTGTCCAACCTTTTTTAAACTCAGTTACACAAACAGCTTTTACTACATCCTCTGGCAATGAATTGCAGAGCTGAATTACGTTTTGAGTGAAAAAATAATTTTATGATGCAAATTTATTATTTTCTAGCTTCACTGTATGTCCCTCCCTTTAAACATGAATAGATTTTGAAGGAGTAAACAAAGTACACTCATTCTACTGCGCTCATTATTTTAGACCTTTATCTTTTAGTATGTGCAGAGGTATCCTATACTAATCATTTCAGTGGGAGGGACGGGAGGAAATATTAAGCGGTGGAGGCTAGTATTTGTAAAGCTGCTAAACCTTAAACCTTGATATTCAATGACAAGGCCATAGCCGGCCACCAGCATAGAATATCCGGGTCGGAAGCAGCAATATTCAGCTGCTGCCTGGGTAGCTTCTGCAGTGAAAGTTAGGCATCTTTAAAGGATGGCCTAACTTTCACCACTTACAGATAACCAGGCAGCGGCTGAATACCACCACTACCCAGTTATCCACTCTGCCCCCGGAACACCCCAATGCTAGACAGCTAGCACCAGGGCGTTTAACGGCAACAAAAACCATCTTGTATTTTATTAATTGCATCATTTTATAATGTATTTTTACAACAATGTTGCAGATCAGCATCATCTAAGTCTAGCCAACTAAGAACAAATAATCCATAATAAAAAGGACACAAAATTATATATCTCCGGCATTCCGTAATCTCAAAGCAGTTTGAAAGATCTACCGAACCCTGTTTTATATGCCATCAAAGTCCTTCAATATATTAGCAAATAATACTCCTTACTGAAAAGCCAGAATATAGATTGTTGCAGTAGTCAAGATGAAGCATAAGAACCATGTCAAAATTCAAAGAAAAGCTGAATCTTATGTAATTGCCAAGATAGTAAAAACCCACTCTGACCAGGTTAGAGATCAGATTCTCCAATGTTGGGACAGCATTCAATTTTGCTTCCCAAAATACGGGCTTTTATATTTGAATCCAACTTCTCATCATACCATTTAAGTGTTGGCAGAGGAGCCAAACACCAACAAAAACTTTATAGTCTTCTCGGCAGGGATTCAACTCTAACTTATTACTCCCCATCCACTCTAAGTGCTCTAGGCAATTTCCCAAGTTCTCCAACTGAGCAATAGAAAATAGAAAACCTAATTCCTAACTCTACGCACCATTCTCTTTCAGACAAAAATGGAGTAATCCAGTTCAATACCTTTTTTCCTAACTTCACTGGAAGCACTGCACTAACTTACCCCCTTTTATCCAAATCATAACCAAAATGCTTTACAGGTCTAGCTCCATGCTATAAGGTGTTTTCTAAACCCAGACTGGCAAATTTGACACTGGTTGAAAACTCTCAGGCTTTGTTTAATTGAAGACCTGTTTCTTTAAAATGGGCCCTTCAAGGTCCTTCTTTAGTAGCAAACAAAACAAGAAAAAGCTCTTCAGACAGTTTATTTATTTATTTATTTAGTATACATTTGTATACCGCTACTTCCAGCGATCAGCAGCGGTTTTTGATTACAGATTGGAAATTGTCAAATCATGACAGGAAATTTTTGAGGTATATACACATTGATTAGACAGGAAAGCACAGCACACACAGAACTATTTTACAGGGAACATGGGCTATGGAGGGTTAAGTGGCTTGCCTAAGACCACAAGGAGCACCTGTGGGACTAGAAACCCCAGTCCTTCCAGCCCAAGGTTGCTGTCCTCTAGTGGGATTTGAACCCCCGACCTTCCGGCCCGAAGTACGTTGCCCCAATCACTAGGCTACTCCTCCACTCCATAGTTAATTTTTCATAGCCTGAATCTTTTCTAGTACAGGTATTCCTGCTAAATGCAGTAACTTGATGAACAAGGATGCAACTTAAGAGTGAAAACAGACTGCTTTCAGGAAGAAATTAATTTCCTCTATCCTCACCTTCCTAAATTCTGTTAATAGAGAAGTATTCCCCCTTCTAACAGTCGGAACATTATCACAAAAAAAATTCCTATACTAATAACTCATAGTCGAACTGAGCATTTTCTGAAGTATAATGTGTAGGAGACCCAGGGAAATCCTAAAAATGTCATGCAGCTGGGTAGTAGGATCTAACAAGTTGAAATAGACCTTTCTGCAACTAGAATCTTCTGCTTACACTCTTCCTGTCACTGATCTCTAAATATCTTTATTTAATGGATTTTTAGTACAGGCAGGCATGCATGCATGCTACAAGAGCAAACTCTTAACCTTTGTTCAAAATTATAATCATAGACCTCTTCAAAACACAGTCATCAAGTTTTCCAGTATAACAGATATATTTAAGTATTTTATTTAGCTGCAGTATCACTATTTCATAAAGGCCGCTGCTGCTTTCATAAAACAGGCTTGTAAAATGGACCTTCAGTAGAGCACACATCTTCTACAAGTTTATACCTACTCTAGAGGTGTACTCTGACTGCATGTATATATTTTATACAATACACACATACTTTGCAACTCCTGGGAATGTCAACATGCAGAACCTATTGCCCGTGTGCCTATTTTTGTGTGAATACACCCAGACACTATTACTACAGTTATTTTCTGCACATAAAGCATGCTTTATAAAATGACCCCCTTTGGGGGTAACTTTTCAAGCAACCGCCTAGATTTAGGCAGCAAGAACACATGCTAATGGGGTATTTTATTCACACATGTTAAACAAGCACACTTATGCTCCACTTCATTTGTAAATGCACGTGAAAACACCACTGCAGGCCTGTATGGGCGGAGTTTGGATGAAACATGGGCAGCAGTGCAAAGTTATGCGTGTAAACTATACTGTAAATTTATGCACTTTTAGAAATCTAGCCACAGGCATTTAAACCAGTTCTAGGGCTGCTATAAAGGTAATCATGCCTTAAATTTATATGCTTTCAACCACCTACCCTGGTAAAGTAGGTGTCTACTTTTCTTTATAAAATAGCACCCAAGTAGGAGCCCTTAATAACAGTTACCCTCAAAATGTCCAATGAAAATAAAATTATTCAAAATATACTAAGAGTTAAAAGGTTTCTCAAGGTATCCTGGCAATGGAGAACCAATACTCTCAAAACATTCCAGACAGATTCCGAGGTTGGGACCCAGGTAGACAAGGTACTACTTCCGTCACCGACTCAGCTGCAGCCCGCACATAATAGTCACCTCAAGCCAGTTTGGCTTGAGCAAGGAAACAAAGAGTAAGAGTTTAAAGGGAATAAAAAGCACAGAGGGGAGGGTCTGTACAAGAAAGTAGTAAATAGAGGAACTGGCAATTCTAATACTAAAAGAGAGAAAGTAAATGCCTTTCCTTCTGTTGGGGAGAGGAGAGAAAAAGGAGGGATCTGACCCCATCCCACTCCTACTGAACACCTCAACTCACAGCAGAAGAGTGAGCTTTGACTATTTTTGCTGAAGACTGGACGTCTTTTCCCTGAATCTCTTGCTTGCATTGAAGATCAACCTACTCTCCTCCTCATGCAATTCAAGGATACACCCCTAACTGGTCAGTGGGATTGAGGGGGGGGGAAATTTGGATGCAGACCCAAAAATGGTTCTGCACCCCCGGGGCTCTAAGGCCAACAACAGCCAGCCTACGCCCCAGATTCCCCATCCTTTCCATTTCATTTCAGACTGCACAGGTTTAGTCAAGCCTCCAACTGTTGGAGACTGAGAATACTGAGGAGAGCAAGGCCGCACAGGATCCACGTCATTCAATCAGTGGTTCTCAGTTTCCACCCATGCATCTGGACTGAACTGCAGGAACGATAAGGAAAGTACTGTTAAGAAAAGTGCTCAGCTAGGGACTGAATAAGAGTAAATCACTGGAGACAGGACTGACATTCAGAGAATAAGGAAGAAAAACGTCGAGGAGAACTTCAGGTCCAAACGACTTTGAACAACCACTTATATTTTTCTTTGCCTGAAAAGGGAACTATAGACACTTACTTGGGGGTATATCAAGAAATAATATGGTTTATTATTTCTGGATATACCGATTCTTAACAATCAAGGCGGTTTACAAATTTTAAAAAAAGCATAGAAAGAAAACTACAATATCAGAAAAGGAAAAAAAAAAAACTAATAGAAGATGGAAACCAGGAAGGACAGAGAACAATGCACAGACAACAGATGGCAGCCAGCCCCCTCCCTCCACAAAGTAAGCTGTGGGGGCCCAAATGCCTCCCCCAAATAAGTGAATTTTGAAGTACGTACAAAACTGTCAGTATGAGAGCTCTAAACGAAGATGTAGTGCAGTGGTTCCCAAACTTGGGGTCGGGGCCCCAAATGGGGTCACATTAGTGGATTGAGGGTCACAGAAATAAGGCCATTTCCTCATCTCTCTGGGCTTTCACTGTGACCTATGCCAAGTCACCAGTCAGCATGTGGCCTGTGAGCCATTGAACACTAATAGGCTGTTGCACTCTCCTGTTAGGCTGGAACTCACGCTGACCACACTGCACTCAGACACAAGGGGCCCTGTGATGATGCTGTTACCACTACTGTTGCTGCTGCCTTCCTGCTTTAGATGAGTGGAGGGAGGGAGAAGGAGGCTGGAGAGCTGCCAGTTTGATTTCACCATTATCTGTGGTCACATGAATTTTCAATTGTTAAAATGAGGTCATACAGGACAAAAGTTTGAAAAGCGCCGATGTAGTGGAAGGGGCCTTACGCAAGAAAGCAGATCGTCAGGTGGATTCATACTTAAATGTGTACAGGTGAAAGAATACGAAGGCGATTGCCATGAATTGAGCGCAAAGCTCTTGGAGGCATGCAATGTGATGAGAAAAGACAGATATGCCAGGATGCCAATATGCAGAGCCTTTTGGGTTAGTGTTAATATTTTGAACATAATTCTTGAAGCAAGAGAAACGAGTGATCCTTTGTGAAAAGTGATCATATTTTTGAGCCAACAAAAGCATTCTTACGGCTATGTTCTGAACAGTTTGCAGACGTTTTTTTCTCAAAAGCTGGGAGCCTGGAATAGAATAGAATGCTTACAGGAATCGTATGCGATAAGCAAATCCAAGATAACAACAGCAAGAGATAACAGTAGTAAGTACATTTTCATCAAGATAAGGGCATACTACACAGATCTGGCGAAGAGCCATGAAAGGAAGATTCGACAAATATATGTATTGTCGCCCACTCACCCTCCCAGAGGCCTTAGTGTGAGTAAGGTGAGCGGGGTAATGTTCTTGAGGCTGTGAACCACTATTTTGAGGCTTGGTAAAGCCTTCTGGGTATTGTAGTTCAATAGCTTATGAAGTAAATAGTTGTGCACGAGATAGTAAGGTAAAAATAGGATTTATTCCCTTCCCAGGGTTGGATTTTAACCTTGAAAATACAGCAACATAAAGTCAATACTTCTGGTACAGTGAAACAAAAGGATAACCAAACTTAGGCAATGCTTGTCTTCAGCTTCTTAAGGTAACACAAAAAGGCATAGAAAACAGTTTAACTTCCAAACACTCTTTGGATTGTTTTCCTTCTTTCACAATAATATTATAGCAATACTAGCATAGAGAGTGTATGCTATCTGACAGCGTGTACGTACAGTCCATGAATATCTCCGTGTCTGGAGCTTGGTAAAAATCACATTGCATACCATCAACGTCCTCCTCAGCTTCCCGTGGGGTGAACTCTTTTCCCTGCTTAAATCACTTCCTCTGCAAAGGGTAAAAGGTTCCCTTCCCCCAACAGCCTAGAGGAGCCTGGGTGTTTACCATAATTACTATTGGCTCTTTCACACAGCTCCTGGTACGTATAAGGAACTTGGTTAGATTCCTCTACTCTGCTATTAGGTGGTATTTTCCTACCTTCCAGCAAACTCCTTTCCAGGAACCTCCCTTGACTACAACACGGCTCAAGGTAAAACTTTTCTTTTCTGCTTTTCCTGGGTTTTCTCACAGGCAGAAGCTCAGCTTCTGGGAAATAAACTTTTCCTTCAGAGTACTTAGCATTATAAGGTTGAGACTGCCTTATCTGGGTTTTAAAACAATGTTCCTTGCTTTCTGGGGAATAGAGTTCCTCAGTGCACCGACTAGCCGTGCACTGCCTCCTACAGCGTGGAACTGCCTGTCTCTTTGGGTCAGCGTGCCTCCCACGACTCCCTTCTTCAGAGGAGCTTTCCTGGGTGAGATTGGGACTCCCTTCCCTTCTCTCGTCCTTCCACTCTGTTCCCAAGACAGTTCTCCTTTGGCTGGGTCCTTGGTTAATTCTTCTCCTCCCTCTCTCTTCACTACTCTCAGCTAGGGGATTTTTAAATGTGTTGCCTTTCCCGTTTGCTTGGACTCCGCCCCTCATCAGCTGCCTCCCCTCTCCTAATGAGTCATGGGTTAGCTCCTGGTTTGGGCGTTCCCTAGTACTGTGTAACATAGTTTGTTTGGGGTTTCTATGCCAACCTTCCTCCATGTTTTCCTTTGACCTGTCAAAAGTGGATTCATTCTGAAGTATATTCTCTGTCTCCTTGGGCTCTGATCCTTGTGCCTCATGACAGTATCTACTGCGAGAAAGAGGGGCCCAACCAGGTAATTTACTTAAAAATGTACCTCTTGCACACCTTTATTTTTTCTTTTTGGCTCCAGTATAGGCCTTAACACTAGAAGCCCCAAAGTGCGTCAATTGATGCAAATGCATCTTCGAAGTTGTATACCAGCGCCACTGCTAGAATGATGTCAGTCATGTTCCATGACTTTGTTAGCGAGGTCAAGATGTTCAAATATGTGTATCGAAAATTAATGACAGATGCACAAGTTAGCGGGAAAATGAATTTATACCTAGAAGCCCCAACGTACATCAATCGACGCACTCAATTGTCTTGGATGCGTCAACTGATGTACTCTGGGGCTTCTAGGTATAAATTCATGTTCAATCACTGTTTATAGTTTTACTCTGACATACAATAAACACACGATGATGTCATGTAATGACGTCACATACTGCACGTATTTAACAAATAAGTAACTTCACATTAATTCATATCTGCATTTCATGCTAAACGCAGTCATCGTGATAATGCATCAATTGACGCACTTTGGGGTTTCTAGGTAAAATTCCTTTTGGGGCTTCTAGTGTTAAGCTTTAGATCCCCCTATCCAAGAGAGCCTTTCAGTGTTTGGGTGACTCTTAGGCAGTTTTTGTTGCGTTTTCGCAGTCTAAAACGGGCACCCTTATACAAAAACCTCTGTAGGACTTCTGGGGTCTTTATCGAAAAATCTACCCAAAATGTGCCACCCATCCTGCTAATTTTTTCTTTGAAGCCTACCAAACCAGTTCAGACCAGTGGGTTACACTCCCCAGTCAGCAGGTGGAGGCAGACCAGAGCAACCTTCAGTGATATCATCACTTACATATACACTCGTGTAGCACTGAGAGATGCCAGTATGACACTTTTCAAATAGAAGGCAAGAATGAAAAACTCAAAACTCAGAAAAGGCAAGAACCAACAACAATAACTTTGTACAAAGTGTTTGGCTCTCTTATCATACTGGACTCTGCATTAGGTGCTGAAAATGCAGTTAAAGTAGCAGGATGCCCAAAACTGAAGTAGTCTTCCAGGGCAAGGCCTGGACTTGTCAAGCAGGATTCATGAAAAGGAAATTAGCAGGTATGAAAAATGTATTCTTCTTTATCTTGCTAGACCAGGCCAAACAAGTGTCATGCACCTATGCAGTCAGGACCCAGGGTGGGAGGGTTCCAGTCATATCAAAGTTGGACTATTGCAATACCGTTTACCATTTTCTTCAATCCATACGCTCTCCTCCTGCTCTTCAACTATGTGTTTGCTTACCATTCCCCTACGCATATCCCTGTCCACAGCTGTTGTGTTGTCTGTCTTGACTAGATTGGCAGAGCAGTTCTGCTCTCATTGGTATAAAGTGCTATTCACTACAGCTTCCATATGCAACCTGTAGTGCTTCACAGAGGTGCTCAAAGAAGACCAGGAAGACGCCTTACAGATGTCCTCTGGAGACACTAAGGCAGACTCTGCCCAGGAGACAGCTTGCACCCTAGTGGAATGCTCTCCTTAATCTAGCGGGCAATCAAGATTTGTCGGCTGCCTGTCCTTTTGACTACTGAAGAGATCAAAGATGGCCTAACCAACAGAAGGAATTAGTCTTTGCCAGATATTTCACTAACATTCTCCTGAAGTCCAAAAGACACAGTAAGGGGTCTGACCGAATGTCCACCTTTAAGAAGGATGGCAGAATTTATTTATTTTATCAAATTCTTCTATACCGCCCCTTCCAGAGATCAAGGGTGGTTTACATGGAACAGTTAACATTTTTGTATACTTCTGTATACTTTACATAGAACGGTATTTGTAACTATGTACAGGTAACATTGCATGGAACAGTTTCAGAACTATTTACATAAGGATCAGGAAAGGAAGAAAGAACAGCATGGTCCTCGGAGAGACAAGATACTGCTGAAGTGACCAGAAAAGCCTCCCTACAGAATAAGGTCTATAGCTCTGGCATCCATAAGGTAGATGCAATAGTCATCAGGAATACCACTTTCAGGGTCAAATCCTTGAAAGAAGCCTTTCGAAGGGGCAACTGTTCAGTACCCTCAAACACATAGAAAGACTCCATTGTGGTACAATTGGATGCTTATATAATACCCACTTAGGGCAATTTTCAAAAGTCATATCTGAATAAACAGGCTAAACAGGCAGTGCTAGCCCCCCCATCAGCTCATTATAATCCTAACCCACACTGTCTCTCCCCTCTGTCCAGCATTTATCCCGTCTGTCCAGTATGTCCCTCTGTCTCTCCCCTTTGTCCATGTCAGCCCCCTCCCTCCCTCCATGTCAGCCCTGTTGCAGGTTCCCTGCCCTCTCCTCCCCTCTCCCTATGTCTGCCTGCTACTGCCCTGTTCTTCTGCAGCTGCCATTCCCTGTCTCTTGGGGAACCGCGGCTGTGCCGGAAAAGCTTTTTCGGAGCCTTCCTGTCTCTGGACGGGCTCTGCGCAGCATTGTCCCGCCTCCAAAGGAAGTGGTAAACAACTTCCTTTGGAGGTGGGACAATGCTGCGTGGAGCCCATCGAGAGGAGGGAAGGCTCTGCAACATTTTCACAAGTACTTCAGTTTCCTGAGAGGCAGGGAGCCCTGGCTGCAGAAGAAGGGAGGGGGTAAGTTTGCCGCTGCCGAGAAGCGGACTCGGCAGCAACTTGTGTGATTTATTTATTTATTTTAACTGGAGTGAGGTGACCCCTGCTAAATCCTGTGGCAAACCCCATGGGGGTCGCAACCCACAGGTTGAGGACCGCTGGTCTACAGAGTTTAAAAAAAAGAGTCCCCCATATATGGGTAGGCTGTTATGCTGTGATTAAACAGTTCTCATTATGCTCTGTGCAATTTTAAGTTTCTTTATCATCTCTCAGTAAAGCTATGAGCTGCACTTTCCAGTATATAATCAACAGATGCCGCTTCATCTTCCTGCACCAGTATTTGGACTATTATAAATGGAATTTATATAGAGCTTTCCAGTCAAAACAAATTGCAACACATGCAGCAACCTCTGGTGTGGAAGGTCTAACGGCACATTTCTATCAAGTTAATTGCAGAAAAATCTCTAAAATGGGAAGTGTTATCACTGCCTCCATGAGCAAAACACCTAATCCAACAACCTGCTTCACCCCACCTGTGGTCCAGCTATGCACAAAACAGTGGCAAATCCATTCATGCCTATGTATACAACAGCTTTTAGTGCAGGAAAAAAAAAAAAAAGTAAAAATCTGTCACAACTCCAAGGGTTCAGAGTCACAGCACTACACTGACCAGCTATTTCAGGTGGGCGTACAATTCACCCATTTAAAGAGTGCACCATTTAACTGACCTTCGTGGAATCCCTCGGTGAATGTGTGTGCGCGCGTGGGAGACCAGGTGGCAATTATGAAGAAAATAAACTCGGCAGTCAATGCATTTCCTAATAAAATATCTCAGTTTGATAAACATTTCAGCATAATTTCCAAGAAGGCTTTCGCATCTTTTTGCCAACTCAGTGGAAGGGGGGGAGGGGGGGAATGCTCATGCCAAGGATTGCCTGCCTGTATTTCCACATTCTTTGGGAACTTGTTTGCACTTGGTCAACCTCCTGGTTAAACCTGCTAAACCTACTGGTTTCTGAACACTCCAGTGAAGAGAAAAAAAGTACAATCCATGCTAATACGGTCTCCTCACAAAATTCAGGTACAGTCAGGTTGAAGGCCTGCTGATCACAGGAGCATGCATTTACTCCAGGTACCAAAGGATCAGCCCAGCAATCAAGAGCAAGCTACAACACAAATGTTAAGTATTTTGTACTTGGGTCACAGAAGTTTATTCAGTATCCCCGCTCATGGAAATTCAGCCCCTTTATGATAGGAAAACGCAAGTCTCAGTGACCTATTCCTGGCAAAACTCTCTCCTCTCCACAAACCAAAACACACAAAGTATTTTGTTTAATTAGTTTTCCTGCCAGGGAAAGCTTGCAGAGATTTACACTTAAACAAGAAGCTCTACCTGCATTTCCTGAACAAGGTCCTTTTGTTCCTGTTCCTGACAACCAGCTCTCAATGGCCACTAGAGATTGGCAATGTAACTATTCCATTAACCCCTACCTCTAACATGAATGAAGAAGGTGACAGCTTGTTTTAAGGATCATGCTAAATGCCTCTGTTGCCAATCAACTGTGATATGCAATGCTATATAAAACTCTGTAATACTAGATTTTACACATGTATTTTTGTATGCATCTTCCTACCCCCACCCCTAAACATATTTTCCAAGTTATCAGTCAAGTGAGAGACCCACCTATTTCCATCTCGATAAATGCTGCCTCATCAGGTAGAGCTCGAGGGATAACCCCAGGGTCGCTGAAGCTTGTCCGCAAGAGTGTTGCCAAGGCAAAGAAGAAGAGGACCACAGCGAAGACAGGGATAGCTGGGGACAGGTGCACAGCCAGGTAGCGACACCTGCATGGAGAGAAGCAAATCAGGACCACTCTAGACCAAAATAGACTCTGTGGTAACATTAAAGAAGCAATAATAGCCCTGTATCAGGGCTGCAGAAACAGACACCACATAGGACAGTCAAAAGGTGTCCTGTGAAGCTTTGTGATGGAAGCCAGAGCATCTTCTCTGCAAGAGGCAGCACTTCCTTGCCCAGCACATGAAAGCCTGCAGATGCTACTTCTAGCAGAGTCACATCACAGGCTCAGCCAGCACACTGCAAGCCACATGCCGAATGAAACCAAAAGCAAGCCAGTTGCAATACCTTTTCCATGCAACACAGTAAAGAAAAATAGGGTTTAGAAAATTCTTGTCAGTTAACAGTGGCTTTAATTCTTTCCAAAAATTACAATTTTCAGAGAAGTCATTGTCTGGATTGTACAGTTCCATCTGTTTAATCCTTCTCATACTACCACCTCCCCCCCAAAAAAACTATGTTTATAAGTAAATTAAGACAAACTGTGCTGACCTCAAGAGCCCCTGGCAGACTTCACACAAAATTTAAATACAGCACAAAATTCTGACCATGGGGACAAAGGACACAAAAAAAAAAAAAAGACAGCAAGCATCGGTGAAGTAAGAGGTGCAGGAAAACAAATTGTATAAATAAAACATTTCCAGCCAAAATATAAAAGGAGATCTAAGAAGGCGGCTCAAAGCAGCAGCAAGGGATCCCTTCCCCCCCACCCCACCCCAGAACACACACACACATACACACAAAGGACCGCTGCTATTTGATGACTCTGGTGCACATTTAGCTCATGCCTTTTCATTTCATTTAAGAAGTTTCCTATGGCAGCTTATCAGTAATATCTATCACTACATTATACCATACAATCACTCTGTAGGCAATATTCCTACAATATGGGTCTACTGCAACAACTTGTGGATCTAGATTTAACTACTCACCCTTTAAAGCATGTACTTAAAGGACAGTTTCAAGTCCAATACAGTTGGTTACAATTAAAGGCTAGACCTTACTAACCAGTATTAATGCATTAATCCAAATCCCCATCAAGTTTCGTTGCATTTAATTTAAGGGTGACTATTTTAGGAATATGTCCCTAAGAATTCTCTCCTGTTCTGTGTCTAGACTCTAAGGGGTATGTTTACCAATCAGCGGTAGCAGCTTCCATGCAATATCAGAGCCGCTACCGCAGATTAGTAAACATACCCCTAAGATTAGTAACTCAGGTCTTAAGAAGCACTAGAGCACACATACTAGGATAGGTCAGTCTAATCCTAACTTTACTTCATAGCAGGTCCAGATATGCAATCTTGCTCATCACTTTTTTAATGCTTAAATAGCTGAACTAGACAGTATTAGACTGGTTACCCATCCTAAGATATTCTGGTTAGATAAGATGTAAACCAGAGTTCTTTTGTGGTCAGAATGTAAATATGGAGTCTCACGGGGATCATGTTTGCCAGCATTATTATTTAATATTTATATGCAGACACTATGCGAGATATTTAAGAATTCTGGAGTAAAGTATCACCTTTATGATGACAAGTTTTATGTTCCTTTTTCTACCACGAAGGGCAATGATCAGTCATTTGTGGTAACATGTTTCCAAGCAATGAATTCTTGCTGCACCGCTGGCAGCACCATATTTAAAGCCGCGAGGGACTGTGTAATCAAGGCCCCCAGCTCTTCCTTACGAAAGACGCGAAAGACATTGGGATCCTCGCCCGGTCCCAATTCGCCCTCTTCCAACTCCACCGGCCAGACATCCCCAGCTGCCTCGGAGAGGATCTCTCCTTCCTCAGGCACTGGAGAAAAAAATACTACGTGCCCTTGCCTCCAAGCCTGTGTCCAGCACTGTCTCCCTCGAAGAAGTGCCCTCCCCCGGGTCTGCCAGACCAGGAGCCAAGGGTTGACCCCCAAACAGACTGTCTGAGGCTGCACCAAGAGATAATTGAGATTTTTTCAACAAATAAGCATTATGCAGAGACACAATAAAATCCGGGGAGAAAAAGGAGCCCAAAGACTCTGGCAATTCAGGCCCAGGCATCTGCTGGTGCTCCTCTGACGAAGGAGCTTTGTGGGACTTAGACCGCTTCTTTTGCGACTTGCCTGGCAGCGTGGGAGACACCGTTGGTTCCTTCAAAATGGCCACCGTTCCCGCCTTTTCTAAGGAGCTAGGAGACGGCGCCAACAACTCTCCTGATTTCTTTCCCTCCATTAATTTATAATAGAAGCTAGACGAACGAAAAACGAAGCGCACTGCTGCAGGAAAGAGAAATGGAGCCGCGGGAACGAGATGCGTGGGCGCCGTCCTTCCAAACACTGACCACAGACGAACAAGAGCAACGTCGCCGTACACACGTGGCGGCGAAGAACTGCGCTACCCGGGCCCCCCGCTTACCTGCTGACTCCGACAGCAGCCAACGGCCCTGCCCGTGCTTCACCGCTGCTAGCGGGAAGCCGGCGAGGCTGTGAAACGTGAGGGAAGGAGGACGACACTGGGGCTCCCAGGCCTGATTCCTTAGCCCCTGACAGCAAGTCTCCTGTGAGGCAGGCTCTGCCTCTAGAAGCCGAAAAAGCAAGCGGCTGGAGAACTTGAGCGGTACAGCTTTAGATCCGCTCCTGAATCGCTGTCTTTAATTTATTTCCTTTGAATTCCTTTTAGTAATATCATGATTGTTTAGAACTGCCCTGCTAGGACAGACAAACAAGGGGCGCCAGAGGTAAAGTCTCCCTTACTTTACCGATTAATAGGATAGCCTTTGCTCTTTTTTTTTTTCAAAACAAGAATTGTTCCTAGTTCTTTTTTTAAAAGTAGACCCCCTAACTAAGGTTTCACTAATCGTCTCTCTGGGGAGCTGGGATCAGACGTCCTGTTCAATTGCTGACTGAAAGACTGATTCTCTGACACCAGAGGGAGCTGGGTAACCTGTCAGGAAAACTTTCAGTATTTCAGTCCTCAGCTGCTGGAGTGGATTGATCACCCAAAGGTCATGGACTGGCCCGGAGAGACGAATAGGAAATCATGGTTTAGTGATAAACTTCAAGAAAAACAGAGGTTCTTACTGTCTCCTCTGCCAAACTGCCATGTACAATTCCTGAGGTTCAGTTTGGTGATATCAGACTTTCTGTGAAGACAGATGTCAAGTACCTGGATGTAACTTGATGAGCACTTGACTTTGAAACATTATATCAAAAAGGTGGTGAAAAACACATCATTTTACAAAATGTGTATTGTTTAGATCCTGCTAATACTATATTTGCAAGGCTTCCATATTCCTCACTTAAAGGGCTATAAATTATCCAAAATCCAGCTGCAAGAATTTTTTGGAACTCTCTCTCTCTCTCTCTCTTCAATCACATTACACTTGGCCTAAAGCAATTGCATTGGCTTCCAATGAATAGTCAAATAAAATATAAATTGGATGGTGTTTAAAGCAATACACGGAACGCAGTCTCTCTCCTCTGTTAATACTCTATGCTTCTAATAGGCCTATGTGGCCAGAACTGCATAACATTCGTACTGCCTTAAGTGAAAACTATTTAAAAACAAAAGTAATAATGCGAGTCAGAGTATATTCTGTGGTAGCACCCATCCTTTGGAATATCCTCCTACATCAGATCAGGTGAAAACATTTATCTTTACAAGCCTATTATATGTAAGTTTGTGTTTTGTTGGTTTGACTATTCAATGTCTATGTTTTCTGTTATGTGCCCATGGCATGGTGGAATGAGCAGGATAGAAATATTTTAAACAGGACAAACTGAACCAGTTCTGTTCTTGTCCCATTATATGCATGAAGATCTAAGTAACATGAAGTCACTGCCCAGTTCTCATCAGCAGAACACCACACAAGGACACCACTGAACAGAAAGCTTGCTCACGGATTTCTTTCCTTGTAGTTCTTTGTTTGCAAAATGCTGACAAGTAGCAAAGATCCTGAGCCCAACTTATTAACCATTTATTATTTATGCTTTTAAATGGACATCCTGAGGGAAAGCCACTTTCTTGCCATGTTTTAAAAAGAGTACAAACAGCTAAATCTGAATTCCTAGCACTAACAAACACCCCGAGAGCTGGAGATTTCGTCCTCTTGGCTTCCAGGTTAAATACAGATATCTCCGGTACTAGAATTAAAATTCCTCCCGCCAACAAAATATTTTAAAAAATCACTGCCTCTTATTCACAATACAAATCTACTGTGCATAAAAAACAGAAAATTGAAGAATCATTGTTCTTAAAGCAACCATGGTCCGAAATCTCTCCCCCCCCCCCCCTCACCAAAAAGCCTCAGAAAATAAGCAAAGAAAAAAGAAATCCCCCCCAAACATCAAAAGCTCACAGAAAAAAAAAAGGAAAAAACCGATTATTTTAAATTAACAATGGGCACAAAAGTATTACAATAGTCAGTGGGAGCAGGATGCCTCGTGCTCATATCCCAGAGTAACAGGTCTTTTTATTACTTGCTCTCCTACTCATTTTCCCTCCTATTACATATCTTCAATTTTTAGAATGGACTGGCACAAAACGCATAAAGACCTTTTATCACACCCATGGTTTGATAGTGTATTTATCTTTTCTTTTTCTATAAGATATGCCATACTGGGTCAGACTAAGGTCCATCAAGCCCAATATCCTGTTTCCAACTGTGGTCAATCTAGGTCACAAGTACCTAGCAGTTTCCCCAAAGGACATAGGTTCCACAATGCTTGTATTGGAACAAGCAGTGGATTTCCTGGGTCCCCTTTAATAATGGTTTATGGACCTTACCAAACCTTTTTTAAACCAGGCTACACTAAATAGCTTTTAATTCGTCCTCCGGTATCGAATTCCAGAGTTTGATTACACATCGAGTGAAAAAATATTTTCTCTTACTAGTCTTAAATAGGTTACACTAACTTCACTGCATGTCCCGTCTTTCTAAATTTTAATGGCATAAACAATCGATCTACATTTACCCATTACACTCCATTCATTAATTTATAGACCTCAATTATATCTCCACCCAGCTATCTCCGTTCCAGGTTGAAGAGCCCTAACCTTTTTAGCCTCTCTTCATAGGTGTATCCTTCCATCTCCTTTACCATTTTGGTGGCTCTTCTCTGTACCTTTTCTAAGATACGGCGACCAGAATTGCACACAATATTCCAGGTCGATTGCACCATGGAACGATACAGAGGCATTATAATATCCTTTGTTTTATTCTCCATTCCTTTCTTTATGATTCCTAGCATTCTATTTGCTTTCTTGACCGCCGCTGCACACTGGGCGGAGGGTTGCAACATGATATCCATGATGATGCCTAACTCTTTTTCCGGGGTGGTGGCTCCTAATGTGGAACCTTGTATTGTGTAACCATAGTTTGGGTTGTTCCTTCCTAGATATAACTTTGCACTTGTCCACATTAAATTTCATCTGCCATTTGGATGCAATTTTTCACAATCATCTTGGGTTTTAACTTCTTTGAATAATTTTGTGTCATCTGCAAATTTGATTACCTCACTCGTTATTCCCATTTCCAGGTCATTTATGAATGTGTTAAAAAGCAGCGGATCGGAGACTTCCGGTGACGTCATCGGGATAGATGGTGGGGTAGAGGGAGAGCTCCGCCATCTAAGCCTGCGAAAAAGGGGCTTAATTACCCCTATTTGAGCTGAATGTGAGGGGCACAGGAGGGGCATCGGTGCTGCTAGACCCGAGAGTTGGGGAGCGGCGAAAAGAGGCGGATTGGCCCTGTATAGGCGACTTACTTGAAGGAGGTGCCTTATGAGAGGCCGGAGGCGCCGACCGCGTGGCAGGCCCGCATCCGCGGCTTGAGCGCAAGAAGTGTGGCGAGGCCGAAGCAGAAAGGAGCGCTAAGTGCACGGCCTGGCAAGTGGAACTCCCGGTCACCGGGTAGTGCAGCGGAGAGGCGGTTCTGGGAAGAAATCCATCGTGCTCCAGGAGGAGCTGAAATCGGCAGCAGAGGATTGAGACTACACCGGGGAAGTGAGCCTGCAGCCTGCCTGTGACCAGCAGCTTAAGGAAACAACGTCTGCCTCACAAAAGAGCACCGAAGCTGAATCGGAGTGCTGATCGCTGGCTCCACCTCTCCACAAGCTCCACCAGCCAATCGGGGCGCATCTCTCTACTTTAAAGGGAGAGCGCGCCTGGAGAGAAGCCCTTCTACATCGTGCTCCACGAGGAGCTGAAATCGGCAGCAGAGGATTGAGACTACACCGGGGAAGTGAGCCTGCAGCCTGCCTGTGACCAGCAGCTTAAGGAAACAACGTCTGCCTCACAAAAGAGCACCGAAGCTGAATCGGAGTGCTGATCGCTGGCTCCACCTCTCCACAAGCTCCACCAGCCAATCGGGGCGCATCTCTCTACTTTAAAAGGAGAGCGCGCCAAGCGCGCCCGCGCCTTGCGGGCCCGCGCCTGAGGGCCCTTTGGCACGGCCCTTAGGCATAGGCACATCAAGGAACACAAGTCTCCACGGAACCGAAACAGCCCCACCTCGCCAAGACCAACAGACTTCCTCAACGTGTCGCTGAGCTCCCTTAGGGTTGAGCTCGCGTGGAAGCAAGGAACCAAGTGCATCACAAATCGCAGCAAGTATACTTTACCAAAATAACGTTATTCTTCTTAACAGACTCATTTTGAACAGCTGAAATTGCCGGACTAAACTAATTATTATATCTTGAAGAACACACGATTGTTAGTATTATACATGCTGTCCCCAACCTATCCCTGAATATTACTGTTGTCAGTATTTTACCCCCAAGGTTACATGTTTAACTCATCACAAATTCCCTATTACCATTAATGCATTACAGAATCACAACTACCACCAAATAACTAACCCATTGACTTACTGTTGTCAGTATTTTACCCTGTATTTACTGTTGTCAGTATCTCACTCATATTATCTGAAATTGTCAGAAATCTACATTGATTTACTGTCCTCAATAACTTATCCTGAAATTACTGTCGTCAGTACATCAATTTTGATTTAATATTGATGCTTCTCTGTGACTTTACTGTGGTCAAAAGTTTACACTTACTGTTGTCAGTAATTCAATTCTGACTTAGTATTAGAACACTGTTGTTAGTATTAGAATTACTATCAGTATTGGAATTACAGCTGTCAGCAATTCATTTCTGACTTAGAATTAGAATACCACTTTGCTTTACTGTTGTCAGTAGGTTACATTATATTTACTGTTGCCAGTAACTCTAATGCAACATTATTTAACATTTTGCAACATCACCCTACTAGATTTTATCACTCCTATCAGACACACACATCACCATCACTCTATTTCCACAACTCAAAAGACTTAAGCGCCAGATATATAACATACCCAATTAACGCAAATCATTCTCAAAACTAATTCCCAGACAATCCCCCAAAACAAACTTGAAATTAAACAATGCCTACTCAACCTTCCTCCCCCATCAGGATTATATTAATTTGCCTATTTATCCTCACACTGATAAACCTTACAAAATGTATAAGAAACAGCTATAATAGACCTATTCCAATAATACAAAGTACATCACGCTATGACCATCCAACACCTCTACTCAAAAATTGGACCAACTCCAAACCCAAACAACCTAGACTAGTCTATATAATAATTGAACCTAACAACAACCCCAAGCAACCACAACCAACTTCTACTCAGAACAACACAACACTCACCTGCCAACTGATCAATGCAAGATCCATGAGAAACAAATTACCAATCTTTACAGATATCATCAATGATAATAAAACAGATATTGTCTGTATAACAGAAACATGGCTCAAAGATACAGACTCAGTATTCATGAACCAACTAAAGTCAACCGAATACGAGATCTTCCATACCCACCGAACAAATAAAAAAGGTGGAGGAGTACTAATAATAATAAGGAAAAATCTTAACGCAAAACTAATTTCATCCAACAATATTGATAATGTAGACACACTAACTATAAAAATTAAATCCACAAAAATATGCCTAATATATAGACCCCCTGAATACAATACAGACAACACTGATAAACTAATTGAACTACTAGCATCATCCACGGACACAAATCCAATAATACTGATGGGTGACTTTAATCTCCCTTCTACACCCAACAACCAACCAAACCACTTCACTGAAGCAGTAAGCAATTTGGATTTCCACCAAATAATAACAGAACAAACACATAATAAAGGAAAAACTCTAGACATGGTATTCCTACCAAACTCACTCCACAACCTATATAACCCCAAATCACTCTCAAACATACCAGTCCCCTGGTCAGACCATTACCTTCTAAAATTCAATATCACCATCCCCGACAACATTCACACTAAACGAACACAACCTCCACAAAATAAAAGATTTAGAAAGTTTAATGAAGAAGAATTCTTAGATCAAATAATTCCTCACCTCACCCTGACTCCCACAAATTTAGAAGAAACTATCAAAACCTGGAACAAAACTATCTCACTGGCAGCAGAAAAAAAACCTAATCTGTCTCAACATAATAAAAATGACAATATAACTGATAAAAAAAATGTCCCTTGGTTTAACATGACACTTAAAAATCTCAAAAGACAACTAAGAATGGACGAAAGGAAATGGAGGCAAAACAAATCACCAACAACTCATGAGAAATACATAAATACCCTTCATACATATAAAGTAACAATAGACAATTCTAAAAGAAACTATTACTCTAACTTACTCAACAATTCAATTAACCGACCAAGAGAATTATTCTGTATAATTCAGAAACTAACAAACAAAACGTACAATTCAGATGAAATATCCATAGATATAACCCCACAAGACTTAGCTCAATACTATATCAATAAAACAAAAATACAAACAAATAACCCCCCAACAACACACACCGATATGAAACAAACAACCCCTGATAACTGGTCCAACTTCAGCCTGATCTCAAAGACCACACTTAAAACAACCATATCTAACATAAATACAACTACCTCATACCTTGACCCATGCCCAGTTGACTGGATAAAAAAGACACTCTCAATACTCTCTCCCTTCATCCTCCCTATGGTTAACATATCACTAGACGAAGGATATATACCACCATCTCTCAAACATGTCCAAATAAGACCAATACTTAAAAATAAAACACTAGACAAATTATCCCCAAAATCATATAGACCCATATCGAGCATTCCCTTCATGGCCAAACTTATTGAAAAAATAGTTCAAACACAACTACAGGAATATATTGATACATTGAACCTCCTTGATGAACACCAATATGGCTTCAGACCTTTCCATGGAGTTGAAACACTGCTAACAGTCCTTTATGACACCTTACTAAGAGGAATCGATGACACTAAACAAGCCTTCATCCTAGTATTCCTCGACATCTCTGCCGCATTTGACAGTGTAAACCACATAACAATGCTTAACAGACTTCAACAAATAGGAATTACATCCACTGTCCTTAACTGGTTCAAATCCTACCTATCAAACAGAACCCAAACAGTGAGAATTCTTAACCAGACATCTAACACATTCGACCAAACACAAGGCCTCCCACAGGGATCAGCACTATCAGCACTTTTGTTTAACATTTACTTACAACCAGTCAGCAATATCTTTAAACGTCATAGCGTTCATTATCATATCTACGCTGACGATATAATGTTCTACCTACCATTTAAAATCCCACACCCTCCACTACAACAGATAACAGAGTGCTTTAAGGAACTAACAATATGGCTCAATGAACAGAACTTACACATTAATTTCGCAAAAACTGACGTTCTATATATTACTAAAAACCAAACATACACACCCCCAAGCACCATCACACTTGATAACCATGAGATCAACATAAAAAAAGAAATAAAATACCTGGGTGTGATACTTGACAATAAACTTAACATGGATTCTCACATAAAATATCTAACAAAAAACATACACTACAAACTTAAGACCTTGAAACAACTAAGACCATTAATCCACTTACAAGACTTCATAACCATAATACAAGCCATCATCACCCCACACTTTGATTTTGCAAATCTAATCCTTAATGGCATCACAAAGCAAAATATTAAAAAATTACAACTAACTCAGAACATCGCAGCAAGGATAATAATGAATATAAGCTCAATTGAACATATCACACCGACATTAGCCGAACTCCATTGGCTACCTATCCACAGCAGAATAAAATATAAGATATTACTTACAACATTTAAACTAATAAATAACTTAGCGCCAACTATACTCAATACACTCATCAAGATAGAAATAGATAAAAGATCACAAAGAAGTAGAAACACTAACACTATAGCAGTACCAAAAGACTACACAAAAGCAAAAAAACAAACCAACATGAGAGCATTCTCACACTCAGCTCCTATCCTCTGGAATAACCTTCCTGACAACATTCGCTCACTATCAGACATAAAGGAATTTAGAAAAAAACTGAAAACCCATTTATTCTCATTGCATTACAACCAAGGATCAGAGACTGGCCAGACGACACAAAGAGACGCAGGTTAACTACTACAATTCAAACAACATATACCCACGTGCCTGAAGCCTACATAAAGTATACAACCACACGCGACATATGATACAATTTGTATATATTTACTATGTATATATGTTATAATAGTTTAATAATTTACTGTTTAAATTTATACCGTTATCTGTATCTAGTTCATCTGTTCTATGTAAAACGACTTGGTATGATACTATCCATACCATACAACACACTGTTCATTGTAAACCGCACTTGATACTTGTGAAAGAGCGGTATAGAAATAGTTGTTAAATAAATAAATAAATAAATAAACAAAATCTACCGCGGCAGGGGGGCCGAAGCGCACAGTAATCCATGCTTGCCCGTTTGAAGTGAGGAGCTGAAGGGATTAGCGTGCTTGCTCTGATAGTGCCGATCGTGGAGGAGGACCGGGCAGAGTCTGTGGGAGTGCAGAGCGATGTAAGAAGTGCTGAGGGGGAAGTTTTTACAGTGTGGAGAGGGCATAGAGGAGCCCCGAAGGAGCAGCCAGCTGTGGAGACAGAAGGAAACAAGCACGGAGTGAGGTGAGAGCACCACCAGGCAAGGAGAGGTGCGGAGAGGAGGCCACAGAGGGACCAGAGCCCAGGAGGAGTGGAGGAGAGAGTTTGTTCTTGAGGGGCCTCAAGGCCTAGACGTTGTAGGGGGGACAGGGAGAGGAGTGGTCCCAGTGCTGCAAAATAGATCACAGCAGCAACGCCCTACAGTATCCTCAGTCAATGTAATAAACATAGCTGTGCCATAAAACAATCCTAACCCTGAGCCAAGATGGATAAAACTAAAGCGGGGATGTCAGCGCGAAAGAAGTTGGGAGAATTTCGATCATCGTACGGAGCAGTTAAGAGTGGCAAGGAAGGGGTCAAAGAGAACAGCAAGCAGTCAGCAGAGTCCCAGGAGCTGGGAGAAGAGTTGGAGCGGAGTTGTAGCCCTGGAGGGATTGCGCAACTGAAAGACTGGCTCACTGAGTTGAAGGAGGAGATTAAATCAGACATCGGTGGGGTGGCGCGTGAGTTCAGAGAGTCCATACACTCCCTGAGACAAGATATCGGTGAGATCGGCAATCGATTGGAAGACATGGAGACCCAAATGCAGCAGCAGGGGGAGGAAATGGACGAGATGCAAAAAGGCTGGGCAGACCTTAAACGCGCTCAGGAGGAGCAGCAGATGAAGGTGGAGGACCTAGAGGACAGATCCCGAAGATGCAATCTCCGGGTCCAGGGCCTCCCAGAAGAAGCTAGGTATCGAAACTGAGGATGTGACTGTTAAAATCTTTAGTTCCCTGCTTGAGACAGCAGACTCAGAGGGGGGCACCGAGATCGAATTGTCACAAATAGAGAGAGCACATAGGAGCCTGGGCCCCAAAAGAGACAACAAACCAAGAGACATTGTGGTATGCCTGGGCTCCTTCAGGATTAAAGAAAGGTTGCTGATGGCAGCCAGGAAATTGCGGCAGTTCCAGTGGGAAGACCACTCACTGGAGTTTTTTTAAGATCTATCCGGGGGAACACTGCAGCGCAGGAGGGAATTCAAAGAAGTTACGAAATACTTGAGAAAAGAGGACATAAGATATAAATGGCTGTTCCCATTTGGCCTGTTGATCACGGCCAGGGGTAGGTCGAAACAGGTGCAAACTATAGAGGAAGCATGGAGAGCGCTGAAAGACTTGGAGATGCCGAACATCCCTGAAGGGTGCGGGACCCTAGCCCGACAGACAGCTACCACGTCGGCATCCTCACATTCATCTCAGAGAGCTCAGCGGTGGCACCGTGTCCCAGCGGAGGGCCGAAGATTGGCACGATTGCAGGGGGAGAGCCCCAGGACAAGAGCTGAGGAGAGTGGAGCGGGTTGAAGCAGAACAGTTATAGCTATGTGATTTGCAGTAATGTTATGTATATATATTTTATGTGTTTGGCTGTTGCTGTATGGGTGCATTAGGAGGGGGAAGGTAGAGGGGGAGGTAGTAAGAGAGTAAAGGGTCAGGGGGTAGGGAGGGGGATGAAGGAGGGGAAGAACAGGGGCAGCGGAGTGAGGAGTTGGGGGGAGGCAGGAGGGGGTAGGTTGAGGTTAAGGTGGGGGGGATAAGGGTGAGAGTGGGGGGTGATGAGGGACGGAAGGGGAGGGACAGGCAGGCCCGGAGGCAGTCACCATAATGGAAGACGAATCTCTCTGGAGAGAGTTGGGGGGTGGGGGGACGGAGGGTAGGATTTTAGACGGGTTGGTGGTGGGGAGTGAGGTATACCAGAATGGGTGAATTAAAAATTGTACCGTTAAATGTTAAGGGCCTGAACTCGCCTTTTAAGCGGCAGAAGCTGTACGATGAGCTGGCTCGCCAAAAGGCGGGGATAGGGCTGATACAGGAAACGCACCTTACCAAAACAACAGAGTTTATGGTCAAGCCCAGGGGATTTGGGGTCTGTCTCCACGCCTCTAACACAGTTGAAAGAAAGAAAAGGGGGGGTGGCCATTTTGTTAGCCTCCAGGTTAAAGACCCAGGTGCACTCTGTTGTCAGGGATAAGGGAGGGAGATATATCCTGGCGAGGGTGCGGGTGGGGAATGAGTGGTATTGCATAGTGAATCTATATGCCCCCACGGGGTCACAGGGTGAATTTTGGAAGCAACTGACGGAGGAAGTAGGAAACATGGGGGAGGGTACCATAATATGTGGTGGAGATTTTAATCTTACCTGGAATCCAACAAAGGATGCAACTGGGGTTCGAGAGGGTAAGCGGGCGGATAGGAAAAGATACCGAGAGTTTGTGGTGCAGAATGGACTGGTTGATGCATGGCGGTTACAATACCCAGGGAGGAGACAATTTTCATATTTTTTGCCCATGCACGGGTCATACTCCCGGATAGATGCAATTTGGGTTTCTAAGGAAGTAGGGGGTTGGATTCTGGAAGCAGCTATGGAGGCCATTACATGGTCTGACCATGCCCCTCTGATGGTTTCCCTGCGAACGGTGGCTGAAGGGAAGGGGCTCCAATATTGGAGATTAAATGAGTCATTGCTGAATGACGAGAGGGTCCAGGAAGAGGTAGGGAGGGAAACTAGGGAGTACTTTATAACTAATGATAACGGGGAGGATGCATGGGGAGGGGTCTGGGATGGCTATAAAGCAGTGATGAGGGGTGCTCATCAAGTGGGGAGCACGGATAAAGAGGGAAAGAGAGAGCAGGGAAGGGGCTTTGAGGATTCGTTTATTAGAACTGGAAGAGATGGATGCGCGGGGAGAGGTCGAGATCTCATCGGAGACAGGTAATGGTGGTGCGGGCACAGTTAAATGAGCTGCAGACAGACCGTATACAGTACCAGATGCAACTTTCACGGCAAGAGGTCTTCGAGGGGGGAGATAAGGCCGGGAAATATTTGGCGCAGAGGCTACGACAGAGAAAGCTGCGCTCCCATATCATTTGAGTTCGTCCTAAGGGAGGGGCCGCGGTAACTAAAGATGGAGAGATCAGGGATGCCTTTAGAGAGTTTTACCAGGAGCTTTATAGAGCTCGTGACTCGGCAACAGAGGAAGGAGTGAGCAGATATCTCGACTCAGTAAGCTTGCCTAAACTGGGGAGGTAGGAGCAAGGTGAAATGAATAGGCCGATAAGTGGGGAGGAGATGCAGAGGGCAATTCGGCAATTAAAAATTGGGAATGCCCCAGGACTAGATGGGTTAACAGCGCCATTCTATAGGCAGTTTGGGAATCTCTTGATTGAGCCGCTGGTGAAGTTATTTAACTTGCCCAGGGAGGGAGGGAGACTTGCGGACACGATGGGGTGGGCGGGGATTACGGTTATTCATAAGGAGGGGAAGACCCGCAGGACTGCGCATCTTATCGGCTCATTTCTCTGCTTAACCTTGATGCCAAGTTACTAGCAAAGGTACTAACAGCGAGACTAAACAAGGTAATTGGAAAGTTGATACATCAGGACCAGGCGGGCTTCATACCTGGTAGACAGGTTGCAGACAATATTAGGAAAATATTGAATATAGTCTGGTCAATTGAAATGAGTGGGGAGGAAGCCTTGCTCCTGTCGCTGGACGCTGAAAAAACCTTCAATCAGGTAGCATGGCCCTTCCTATTTCAAGTGTTAGAGAGGGTTGGGCTGGGAAATGAATTTCTGGTTTGGATAAAGGCACTGTACGAACATCCGCAGGCATGTGTGAGGGTGAATGGGGCGTATTCGGGGGTTTTCGCGCAGGGGAGGGGTACACGGCAAGGGTGCCCTCTTTCGCCGTTGCTCTTCGCCACAGCATTAAAGCCGTTTGCACAGAGGGTGCGAGAAAGAGCGGATATCCTAGGATTACAGGTGGGGACGAGGGACTATAAGATTTCCCTGTTTGCAGACGATATTATTCTAAGCTTGGGTAGACCTAAAGTGAGCATGCCAATAGTGATGTGGGAGCTGGAGGAATATGGGAAAGTTGTCGGGGTTTACCATTAACTGGACTAAATCGGAGATCTTAAACCTAGCGGTCTCTGGAGCCGGGCAAGAACGGTTGGCCAAGCAATACCCTTTTAAGTGGGCAAAGGACAGTATAAGATATTTAGGAGTACGTCTCAGTAACAAAACGGCGGAATTATATAAATTAAATTATGGGAAGGCACTAGGGCAGATTGAAAGTTGGCTGGGGGGTTGGGGGAAGGGGTTTTTATCATGGTTTGGGTGTATAGCGACAGTTAAAATGATGTTGGTGCCGTGCTTGCTGTTTTTATTCCAGACGCTCCCCACTGAGGTTCCGCGGAACAAGTTGAAATGAGTGCAAGGGATGGTGAATAGATTTATATGGAAGCAGAGAAGCCCAAGAGTGGCAATGAGCACACTGCAGAGAGTGAAAGACGAGGGGGGGGCTGGGAGTTCCTAACCTGGTGAAATACTACGAGGCCGCGCAACTGAAAACAGTTTATGAGTGGCAGCGAGATGAGGGGAAACAATGGGTGCAGATGGAACAGGAACAGATGGGAGGGGCGGAACTGGAGAGGGTAATATGGAGGGGAGGAGCGGGCGCAGCTTCCAACACTCTTAGCCCCATGATAGTGCATAGTTTGAAGGTGTGGAAGCGGTACAAACAACAGTTGGTGTCGGGAAAAGGATACACACAGGGCATGGGATTAGAGGCAAGGGCCGGCTGACGCAAGTCTCCCAACTCGTGCATAACCAGGAGATCTATGGGTTTGAGGGTATTAGGGATCTCTACGGGTTGACAGGGAATGACTATTATGCGTATCTCCAGCTTTGCCATTGTCTTAGGCGACCAAGAGTGTGGAAGGACCTATGGGGACGTCGGAGTTGGTTTGAGATTTTATGCTCAGGGCATTTGGGACAAAAGGGGGTAGTATCACGAATATATAGGGGTTTGTTGGAGACAGGGGAGGGTAAATTACCGTATATGTTGAAATGGGAGGAAGATCTGGGGGTAGAGTGGAGTGAGGAGGAGTGGATTAAGGTGCTTAGGACTATAGCGCATGTTTCTATCTCTGCATCCCTAAAGGAAAATGCCTATAAGGTGTTGTCCAGATGGTACTGGACGCCTGTCCGTCGCTTAAAAGCTGGGCTCGGACGGGGCAACCAATGCTGGCGGGGTTACACTGAGAGGGGGGACTGGATGCATATGTGGTGGCAGTGTGCTACGGTGTGGGCATATTGGGCGAAGGTTCTGGAAGTGATACATGAGATGACAGGACAAAGTGCCACAAAAGCCTGAAACATGCTTGCTGCATTTGCTAGATGAGGAGATACCCCGGAGGGAGGCGGGGGTCCTACATCATTGCCTCATAGTGGCCCGTTGTGAAATAGCCCGACACGGGGGGGGACAAAGTGCCCCGCAGGTGTCTGGTTTCGTCCACAGAGTGAGTGAAGTGGGGCTGATGCACCGGTTGACAGAGCAGCGCCAGAGGGGTGGGGGAAGGAGCGGGACACAATGGGAGAGGGTGTGGAAATGGGTGGAGGAATGGAAGGAGGAGAAGGGGAGCAGGGGGAGGTAGTAAGGTGCGGAAGTAGGTGGGAGAGGTGGGACTGGCGAGGGGGGGGGGGGGGGGGGTGGAGAGATAGCCGGGATAGGTAGGGTTCGGATTTGCAGGAATTGATATATGTGGCTGTATATTGGGGGGGAGGGGGGTGGGGGGGGTGGGGGGAAGCTAGCATGGGGGAGCTGCCCGGGTTTGTTGAACTCTTTAGAGGGTGATTAAGGTGGGGGATTTAACCTTCATTGACTAATGTTATTTAGAGTGGGGAAATTTGATTAACAGTTTTGATCATGGTAGTGGTGTTTTTTGCGTGGGAGCAGTTTTCTTCGGAAACCTTGTCTTATAGTGGCGATGGGGTGGGGGGTTGGGGATAACTTGCTGTATTAAAAATGTTGTTTATTGGTGTGTTATTCATTAATAAAAATTTAAAATGAAAAAAAAAAAAAAAAGCAGCGGACCCAGCACAGATCCCTGGGGTATCTACTATTCACCTTTCTTCATTGGGAAAATTGGCATTTAGCCCTACCCTCTGCTTTCTATCTTTTAACAGTTCCTAACTACAATAGTACACTTCCTCCTATCCCATGACTTTTTAATTTCGCCAAGAATTTCGTTCTTACTTATCTGGCCAACAGTCCCAAATAAAGATCAAGAACAAGACTTCCAGACTCACACTGCACCAAGGAATTCCACAGGGCTCTGCACTATCTGCCCTTCTATGTACAACCGGTCTGCAAAACTATACACAAACAGAATATACACTAACACCTTGACGCAGATGACCTGATGATTTATGCTCCATTTGACACCAGAAAACCTGATTACTACCATAGCTTCATGGATGACAGTTACAAACTGGCTGGAACATCACAATCACACAATCAACTATAACAAATGAGAAGTCCTCAAATTAGGAGAGACATCACCTATATTCCTCCAGATAATCTACTAAAAGGTAATCGCTAAATCCCCGTCAAGAAGGAAGTGAAATATCTAGGTGTAATCCTAGACCAAAAGGCTCAACTTTCAAGTACATATTAAGAAGAATACATTCACAGCTTACTACAAAATGAGAATGCTACAAAATCTATGACCTCTATTAGGCCATAACCACTTCCGCACCATATGTCAGGCAATAAACACTCCACATCCAGATTATTGCAACCTAATACTTCAAGAACTACCCAAAAGCACAACTCAGACCTTACAATTAGCACAAAATACTACAGCCCTACTAATCACCAGATCAAAAAAGACAAGAGCACATCACTCCAGTCTTAAAATCCCTTCATTTGCTACCCGTACAATCCCAAATAAGATACAAATCAATAATGATGACATTCAAGACAATGCATAACCAATCCGCTGATTGCTTAAAACAGCTAATCCAGGGTGCCAGACAGACACTATTAAAGAGGAACCATCAAGACACCCTTTCAACCACATCTATTAAGACCAATACCTCTCAAACACTCACTCCCACATCAATTAAGGGCACCTCTGACTTCTGGAAAAAACTAAAAACGCACCTATTCATTGAATACTTCGGTGCAACACTGGGCACACAGCCTTAAAATTCAAATACTTATGCCAATCACCCCTCCCACATTATCGTATGCAACCCCAAACAGAGTACCTTATATTACAAGTGTAAATAGTTGTTGTTGGAACATTACACAGTTCAGCTTTGTGATGTATACAGTTATAATGCTAGCTGTAAAATCGTTGTGTTCAATGTAAACTGCCTTGATAACACTGAAAGGCGGTATATAAGAAATGCTAAATAAACAAAACTGTGTTCGGTCTTCAGTCAGGTATATAAAAGGATACTATTCATCCAGATTTAAGATAATAGCATAGCAGCACCCATATTTTAGAGAAATCTAAACTGATAAGAGAAAAAAAACAAAAATGAGGTTATCAGGGCTGGCCTGCTGGCTTCAAGGCAAATACTCTATTTTGCTATGCAGAGAACCCAAGTTTGATTTCCAGGTAAGGCTTCTACTTCCCAGGCTGACCCCAGATGCTGTGGTGGGAGTATGGGAAGAAGTCCTAGTCATTATGCAATGACAACTTTACTGGGTGAACGTAGGGCCCAGAATGTTTTAAGAGTTCTAGATGGATCACTACTGCATGGCCCCTACCCAAGGACTGTCGCTGCAATGACTAGACTAACAGATGAGAGAAAACAAAATAATGGGAAAACCTCTGGTAACTGCAAATAAAGAATTACAGCACCACAGATCAGATCCAATTGAGCTGGAAGCCCAAAGGAATGAGAGGAAACGGACAGGCCAAAAAGAGGAGAATCCATCAGTTTAGCTAGCAGAAAGAACATGATAGCTTTTTCCAAAAAGTCTTTGATGGTACTATTGCCTTAAAACAGTGGCTTGAAGAGCTTCCAACTTTGTATACACACCTATTCCTGGGTCCTGCAAAATAAGTTCTTTTGTCTGATGCAACTTATGTCATTGCAAGGGCTCTGAAGAGCTTGAGCATAATGTTCTGTCTAAAGCCATCGATGGGGCTACAGACTGTTACTGCATTTATTACTACCAGGGCTTCTCTGCCATACAGGGGTCTCCCTGGGGCTCTAGACAGCAAGAGATATCTTAATGTCTTTACTGTCCTGGAATCCTGTTTTTCTGAGCCTAGAAACAGGTAGGCAAACACTTAGTAAAGAAGTCAGGTCACTACTACTACTACTTCTACTGAATATTTGCATAGCGCTAAAAGACGTACACAGCGCTGCACAGATACATGAAAAAGATGGTCCCTTCTCATCAGAGCTTACAATCTAGTCAAGACAAACACAACAGCTGAGGGAAAGGATACATCTAGAGGAAATGGTAAGGAAACACGAGGGGATCTGGTGAGTGACGATCTGAAAACAGCAGCGCCAAGAGGTGGCTTTTTAGCCTAGATTTGAAAAGGGTCAGAGAAGGCACCCAATGTACAGACTCAGGCAGTTTGTTCCAGGCATAAGGAACAGCAAGGTGAAAGGAGCAAAGTTTGGAGTTAGCAATAGAAGAGAAGGGCATGGATAGAAGCGATTTGCCAGAAGAACAGAGTTCCCGAGGAGGGGTGTAGGGAGAGATAAGAGAAGAAAGGTAGCGAGGAGCTGCAGAGTGAATGCACTTATAGGTCAATAGGAGAAGTTTGAATTGGATGCGGAAATGGATAGGGAACCAAAGAAGTGACTTGAGAAGAGAGGTAATATGAGCATGACAAAGCTGTTGGAAGATTAGCCACGCAGCAGAGTGTGGAGCAGACTGAAGGGGGCAGAGATGATTCAGAGGGAGACCAGCAAGGAGTAGGTTACAATAGTCTAGATGGGAGGTGATTAAGGAGTGGATAAGTGTCTTAGTAGTGTGTTCAGAAAAGAATGGGCAAATTTTGTTGGATGTAGAGAAAGAAATGGCAGGTTTTAGCTATCAGTTGGATGTGTGTGGAGAAGGAGAGAGGAGTCAAAGACAAATCCAAGGTTGCGAGCTGAGGAGACAGGGAGGAGTACAGAGACTGAGAAAGGAAGAAGGGGAGAGGAGGGTTTAGGAAGAAAAATAAGAAGCTCAGTTTTGGCCATGTTCAATTTCAAATGGCGGTGAGACATCCAAGCAGCAATGTCAGAAAGGCAGAGAGGTAGATCTGAGAGTTATCAGCATAAAGATGGTACTGAAAGTCATGGGAAGAGATGAATACAGCAAGGGACTGGGTATAGAGAGAGAAAAACAGTGGACCCAAGACATCAACTGAAAGTGGTATAGCAGTAGAGGAGGATCTACCAGAACAAACACTGAAAGAGCGATAGGAAAGATAAGAAGAGAACCAGGATAGCACAGAGTCCTTAAAACCAAGCAAGGACAAAGTATCAAGGAGAAGGTTGTGGTCAAGTGTCAAAAGCAGCAGAAAGGTCAAGAAGGATGAGGACTGAGTAAAGGCCCTTGGACTTTGGTGAGAGCAGTTTCGGTAGAATGTAAAGAAAGAAAGCTGGATTGGAGAGGATCCGAGAGAGAGAGAGAGAGAGAGAGACAGAGAGACAGAAATCAGAAGATGGAAGACTTAAATACACAGCTTCTATCTGAACCCAGGATGGAGCCCTAGTGGCAAAGCACCAATAAAGAACAATGCATGTTCTCTTCCCAACCCTCTTTAAGGCACATTGCCCATCTGGTGGAATCCACAAAAAGAAATCCAGAAACCCAACTAATCCTCTACTTACAGCCAACATGGCCCATCATCCTATGCTCATAGTGTCTCTGTATCAATAGGACTTAACTCCTATCCTTTGTCCACAAACCCTAGCCCTATATCCTTCACTGTCCAAACAGTTGTCAAACCTCCAGATTAGTCCTATTGACTCCAGAAATTAAAAGGTCTGTTTGGAGGACACTCCTAAAGCAACCCTGAAGTAAACTCCGAGCAATTCTCAAAAAGATTACCACAGACTACAGAACTATCTTTACCTTATCAGCCTCAGATTTAGGGGGCTAATTACTAGGTGCGCTATGGTTAACATACATCATTAGTAACTAGGTCCCATTGAATAGCATAAGACCTTAGCTAAAATAATGTGCATTAATTGCCCAGAAGAGATAATTAGACTTACCTGCTAATTGGTTTTCCTGGAGGAACTCCAATCTAGTCCTGAAGCTATGGGGTTGAGCACCTCCTCCCGCAGCCTTGGAGACTGAGCACGTCACTCTTTTCGTGACCCCTGGTATAAATAGGCTAGGATCCACCTACCTTCTCCAGTAACCTATTGACAAAGCAGACTAACAAGAGCAATAAGTAGTTAAATAGGTAACAAGTAAACTTCAATTAACTAAATTCCGTGTTCTGCTGATCTGGTTTTGTTTTGTTTTTTCTTTTTACAAGCTCCTCAAACAAGCTTTGTGGAACACACACACACCCCTAGCAATCACTTCCTGCTTGTGCAGCTGCTGGGGCCTTACCTTGCCCTATACCGGGGACCCCCAGGCAGACCGCACCTCGTAGCCCTCTCCCCAAACGTACCTGTTAGTCCCACCTTCGACCTAAACTGGCCCGATCGCCGGTCACCCTCCCTCTTGGACGCCCGTGACCTCTACTTCTGCAGGCCAGAGTCTGACTTAATCTCGGGCGGGATACAGGACTCGACTGAAGTTCCTCAAGGAAAACCAATTAGCAGGTAAGTCTAATTATCTCTTCCTGATCGGCCCTCCAGTCTAGTCCTGAACCTTTGGGGATGTAACAAAAGCAGTGAACAAATCGGGAGGGACCTGCTAGACCGGCCTGCAGCATCGCCGACCCAAACCAGGAGTCCCTCTCCGACTGAACATCCAACCTATAATGCTTCACAAAAAGGTATGAAGCGACGATCATGTTGCCGCTTTACAAATTTCCACCGCCGGCACCAAGCTCACTTCCGCCCACGACGACGCCTGCGCCCTCGTGGAACGAGCCCTAAGGCCAACCGGAAAGCACAGTTACTTACCTGTAACAGGTGATCTCTGGGAACAGCAGGAATTAGTCCTCACATATGGGTACGTCGGTACCGACGGAGCCTGCGCGGGAAAGCTCCCCAGCTTCCCAGAAGGAAAGCTTTTGGGGCCTCCCACTGCGCATGCGCGCTGCCTTCCCGCCTTCCTGACCAACTCTCCTCAGTTCGAGTTTAAAGCTGAGACAATAGAGAGAGGAAAGGAAAGAGAGAGATAGATACAACTCCTAGGGGAGGCGGGTGGGTTGTGAGGACTAATTCCTGCTGTTCCCAGAGATCACCTGTTACAGGTAAGTAACTGTGCTATCTCCAGGAACAAGCAGGAATAAGTCCTCACATATGGGGACTCCCTAGCTAAGATGCCTGGGAGATCCCCTGAAGGGTATGAGACCCTGAAAGGTTCCTCATCTTCCTATGGATCTCAGGCATCCATTCAGGGAAGGTGGGCTGGAGTTGTTCAAGAATGGAACAGGTGTCTGAGGCATCCCGGCGGGAGTCCTTGTCCAAACAGTAATGGGCTGTAAAGGTATGAACCGAGGCCCAGGTGGCTGCTCGACAGATCTGGTCAATGGACACAGAGTTTAGATGAGCCATAGAGGTGGCCATGGCCCTCACATTGTGAGCGGTGACATGGCCCTCCAGAGAAAGGTTCTTACTCTGGTAAGCAAAAGAGATACACTGAGCAATCCAATTGGAGAGTGTTCTTTTAGAGACTGGAAGTCCTAAATGAGAAGGATCAAAAGCAACAAAAAGCTGAGAAGACTTTCGATGTTGCTGTGTCCTGTGGAGGTAAAAGGCAAGAGCTCTTTTACAATCTAGAGTATGAAGGTTCCTCTCTGCACTGGTTGCATGAGGAGCTGGAAAAAAGACAGGTAAATATACCTCTTGATTAAGATGAAAAGGGGAGACCACTTTAGGCATAAAGTGGGGATTGGTCCTAAGGACCACCTTATCATGATGGAACCTTGTATAAGGTGGATTAGCCACTAGAGCTTGCAGTTCACTGATTCGGCGAGCTGAGGTGACTGCAATAAGAAAAATAACCTTCCAGGAAATAAATTTCAAGGAGGTAGTGGCTAAGGGTTCAAAAGGTGGCTTCATAAGCTGACCAAGAACCAAGTTTAAGTCCCATGCCACTGGAGGAGGTCGAATGGGAGGTTTAGTTAAGGTTAGGCCTCTCATGAATCTTGCAATAAGAGGATGAGAGGAAACAGGTTGTCCATTGATGGGCTTAAGGGATGCTGCAATAGCACTCAAATGGACTCTTACCGAATTTGTTTTGAGTCCTGCATTGGAGAGATGCAGGAGATATTCCAAAAGAGAATTCAAGGGGAGTGCTAGAGGGTTAAGACCCTTTTGAGCACACCAAATGGAAAATCTTTTCCATTTAAAAGCGTAAGAACGCCTAGTGGAAGGTGTCCTAGAGGCATGGAGGATATCCTTCACTTGCTGCGAAAGATCGAAGTGTTGAAGGTCTAGGCCTTCAGTAACCAAGCTCTGAGGTGAAGGGACTTGGGGTTTGGGTGCCACAAAGTCCCCTCCTCCTGAGACAGAAGGTCTGGAGCCGCTCCCAAGTCCAGGGAGGGGGCTTGGGAGAGATGCAGAAGTAGAGGGTACCACACTTGGCGTGGCCAGCGTGGAGCTATGAGGATCATGGACCCTTGATCCCTTTGAAGTTTGAACAGAGTCTTGGGAATCAAAGGAATGGGTGGAAAGGCATACAGGAAGCCCTGACCCCAATGGAGGAAGGCATCCTTGGCCTGAACTCCCTGACACGGAATTCTGGAACAGAACCGGGGAAGTTTGGCATTCCACGGACTTGCAAAGAGGTCTATGTCCGGGGTTCCCCATTTCTGGAAGATTCTTTGTACCTGATCCATGTGCAGGGACCATTCGTGTGGAAGCAGAACTCGACTGAGTCTGTCTGCCCAAGAGTTTTGGATTCCTGGAAGATGTACTGCAAGGAGATGGATTTGATGCTCTCTGGCGAAGGCCCATAATCTTAGAGCTTCGTTGCAAAGCGACAGAGAGCCAGTCCCTCCTTGTTTGTTTATGTAAAACATGGCTACTTGATTGTCCGTATGAATAAGGACTGTCATGTTGCTGAGGAGGGTATGAAAAACTCTGAGAGCTAGAAAGATTGCTCGAAGTTCCAAGTGGTTGATATGAAGGGTGGTCTCCTGTGGAGACCAAGTGCCCTGAGTGGAGAGATCTTGAAGATGAGCTCCCCAACCTGTTTGGGAGGCATCTGTTGTGAGGGTTGCTTGGGGCAACAATGGTTGAAAGGGGGCCCCCCAACAACAGATTTTGAGTGGATATCCACCATTGGAGAGACCAAAAGAGACGATTGGAGTTTGCTATTTGGTCTGAGAGAGCTCCTGATGCTTGAGTCCACTGGGTGGATAAAGTCCATTGAGCTGCTCTCATATGTAGGCGAGCATAAGGCACCACATGCACTGTGGAGGCCATGTGGCCTAATAGTTGTAGCATCTCTCTGGCAGTCAAGTGGCTTCTGGACTGAGTCTGAGAGGCTAAGTGCACTAGACGTTGGCAACGGGCCTGAGGCAGATAGGCCCTTGCAGTGGTGGTATCCAACCAGGCCCCTATGAATTCTAGGGATTGAGTAGGGGTGAGTTGGGACTATGGCAGATTGATCACAAGTCCCAGATACTGTAGAAGTCGCCTGGTGCGATCCAGGGAAGTCTGAGCCTCGGACTGAGATGGAGCTCGGATGAGCCAGTCGTCCAGGTATGGGAAGACAAAAATTCCCAGGGCACGTAGAAATGCAGCTACTATTGCCATGCATTTGGTAAATACCCTTGGAGCAGAAGCTAGACCGAAGGGAAGTACTCTGTATTGGAAATGTTTTCCCTGGAACAGAAACCGTAGGAATTTTCTGTGGGATGGATGGATGAGTATATGTGTGTACGCATCCTTGAGATCTAGAGAACAAAGCCAATCCTGACTCTGTAGGTATGGAAGGAGAGTACCTAGAGAAAGCATCTTGAATTTCTCCTTGTATAGAAATTTGTTCAATTCTCTGAGATCCAGAATGGGTCTGTACCCCCCTGTTTTCTTGGGAATGAGAAAATAAGGGGAGTAAAAACCTGACCCCTGTTGAGGAAGAGGACCCTCTTCTATTGCCTTTTGGGCGAGAAGAGTGGTCACCTCCTGACCCAACAGGTCTAGGAGAGATGGGGGAGAATTGAAACTTCTCACCATGGTATGTGGAGGAAGGTTGGAGAAATGTAGTTTGTAGCCCTCTCTGATGATAGAGAGGGTCCATTGTTCTGATGTGATTTGCTCCCATCTGGGAGCAAAATGAGTTAACTTTCCTGGAATGGTGAGAGGTTCTGGATGTTTTAGAGCCAGAAAGGTTAAGTTCTCTAGTTTTAAGTCAAAAACCCTGAGGGGGTTGGGACTGTTGGGCTGTAGCAGCCCCTGCAGGTTTTGCCCTGGCCTGTTTAGGCTGCTGACGCTTGGGAGCAAAGCGAGCTGCAGAAGATTGTTGGCCAGTATTTGTGGCAAATCTGGTCTTCTTGTAGAAAGGCTTTTTGAAAGATTTCTTCTTGACAGGGGTAGAGGTAGACTTAGAAAGTCTATCTAAAGCAGCATTTTCTGCATCCATTTGAGTGGCTTTGATTTGCCACTCCTTACCAAACAGATTCTCACCTGTACAGGGCAAATTTCCCAACCCATCCTGGACCCAGGGTTCTAGGTCAGAGGCCTGGAGCCAAGCAATTCTGCGAGCCGCTATGGCAATACCTGAGGCTCTGCTAGCACCCTCAAAAGAGTCAAAGGCTGCTCTGTTGGAGAACTTTGAAATATCTTGGGTATGCTTCAGCAAAAAAGAAGGAACTCCTCCTTTCTATCCTCTGGGATAATAAAGGGGGAGAAAATGACGTATCTTTAATGCAATTTCCTTCAGAAACATGCCCATATAGAGGCTGTATGAGTTGATTCTGCCAATAAGCATACTTGCTTGGAAGATTTTTCTTCCAAAAGCATCCAGAGTCCTACATTCTCTTCCTGGGGGAGTAGAAGAGTGTCTTTTAGTACTCTTTATCCTTTTCATAGCTGACTGCACCACGATGGAGTGGTGAGGGAGCTGAGTTTTTTGAAACCCAGGAGAAGGGGGGGACACGATACATGGTGTCCAGACGACGAGAATGTGGAGATATGGGAGACTCCTCTCACCCTAAGTCCATCATGTGTTCTTGAAGAATTTCATGGATGGGCAAGGTGACTGCCTCTTTGGGAACCTTAGAGTATCCTAAAATGTCTAACTTTTTTGCTCTAGGTTCTTTTTCAGAGGATACAGAAATAGAAAGACCTTTAGCTACTTCAATGATGAAGTCTTGAAAGGATAAATCCTCTGGAGGAGACATTCTCCTCTTTGGAGAAGAGGGCTCCTCAGGTAGAGTAAGGGATACTTCAGCAGAGTCATCTGATGAATCAGAATCATCAGAAGACTCAAAGTATCGTCTGTTTGCTTCCAGGGATCGATAAGCGTATCGACCGGTATCGACATCGGGGGTACCCGGAACCGGATCGGTATCGGGAAAAACCCCGGAACCGGGATCAGTATCCTGGTCGATGTGGATGGCCTGGGTACCGGTATCGGTTGTGGAACCGGAACCGGAGTCGGTACCGCAGGGTGTGGTACCGAGGGCGTCGCAGCCTTAATGAAAGCGAAAATGGCCTGCTGCATGGATTGAACTGTATGATCCATGGACGCCACGACTGTCTGGATGTTGGTACCGGATGAATGAGCCGGTACCCCAGAACAGTCTAACAGGTGATCGGTTGAGGCCGTGCCATCGATGTCAACCTGTAACCCCATAGGAGGAGCTTTGGAAGCCGGAGCTTCCCGCCGGGGTTGTTTGGCTGGGGCAGGGTCCTCAGGGTCAAGCCCAGGGGTATCTCGATACTTAGAGGGAGATTTGCCCTTTGAGGACCTGCCAGAGAATGTTTGGTTACCTGAGATCCATCAGGAGAGGAAGACCTGGAAGATGTCGATGCTGGAGTATCTGTAGAAAACAGCATGTGAAACTTGGCTGCCCGGTTCTGTAAGACACATTTAGACATCAAAGAACAGGATGGGCAATCTGGAATGGAATGGTCAGGCCCCAAACATTTAAGACACCATTCATGGGTGTCTGTGACTGAAATAGTACCGCTGCACTTGGTGCATTTTTTAAACCCAGAGGCTTGTTTCTCCATGAGGGAGAATTTGTGAAGGCCTAAAGGCCTCACAGAACAAACACACCAAGTGAGGGAAATTTTTTATTTTTTTTTTTAAGAAATAAAGGAAAAAAAGACCGGCGGTACCGGTCTGGAATCGGGGAAGGCAGACACGCGGCCAAAGAAATAAATTAAAACAACAACTTCTTCAGCGGTGACAGGAACACGACCTGCTGGCTCCGCGGAAAAAGAAGAACTGAGGAGAGTTGGTCAGGAAGGCGGGAAGGCAGCGCACATGCGCAGTGGGAGGCCCCAAAAGCTTTCCTTCTGGGAAGCTGGGGAGCTTTCCTGCACAGGCTCCGTCGGTACCGACGTACCCATATGTGAGGACTTATTCCTGCTTGTTCCTGGAGATCTGATTTGCCCCGCAATAGATAAGCCAACGCAATAGCCTCTTTCAGCCACCTAGCAATAGAGGACTTAGACGCTGCCTCTCCTTGTCTGGGACCCCCAAATAATACAAACAGCCTGTCTGTCTTGTGGAACGGCGCCGTTCTGAGCAAATATTTCTGCAACACTCGCCCTACATCCAGCCGATGAAGCTTCTCATCAGGGCCCTTTCTGTTGTCCATCTTGAATACTGGCAGAACCACCCCCTGATTCAAATGAACCGGTGACACCACCTTAGGCAAGAAAGAGGGAACCGTTCTCAGCACTACCTTCGTGCTCTGAAAAGACAAGAAAGGCTCCTGACACGACAACGCCTGCAACTCCAAAACCCCTCGGGCCGAGCAGATAGCCACCAGGGAGACTGCCTTGAGCGTGAGATCCTTCAACGTCGCTCTCCCTAAAGGCTCAAAAGGCTCCTTAACTAGCTCCTCCAGCACCAAGTTAAGATCCCACGGAGGAACCGTCGCTCGGCACTGAGGCCATAGAAGAGATACTGCCCACAAGAAACACTTGACATCCAGATGAATGCCAAGCCCGACACCTTGCACCTTTCCATGATAACACGCTAGCGCTGCCAACTGCACTCGTAGAGAAGCGGTCGCCAAACCCTTATCAAATCCATCCTGCTGGAATGAAAGAACCTGTGGCACCGATGCCTTCAAGGCTGAAACTCCCCTATCACTACACCATGCCTCGAAGAGCCGCCACACTCTGATATAAGCTACCAAAGTAGAACGGCGCCTGGACCTCAACAAAGTCGAAATGACCAGCGGCAAATATCCCTTTGTTGTCAACCTCGCCCTTTCAAGAGCCAGGCCGTAAGCGAGAATTGATCCACCTGAGGCATACTCAACGGCCCCTGCGTTAGTAGATCCTTTTGCCGCGGCAGCCACCACGGCCGGTCCACCAAGAGCCGTACGAAGTCCGCATACCATGGTCTTCGAGGCCAATCCGGAGCAATCAGGATCACCTGACCTCTGACGCTCGATCCGCTGCAGCACCTGCCCTATCAACACCCAGGGCAGAAAGACGTAAGCAGCCACCCCTCCGGCCAGGCCTGCATCAGAGCGGCCAGGCCTTCCGACATTCTCTCTCGCCGCCTGCTGTAGAACCGTGCAGCCTTTGCTGACTCGAAGGTTGCCATGAGATCCATCACCGGAAGCCCCCAGCGCTCTACTACCAAGTCGAACACCTCCTGCTGGAGAACCCACTCCCCAGGATCCACCTTGGCTCAACTCAAACAAAAAAAAAAAAAAAAGGGGTCGGCCGTCACATTGTCTACCCCTGCTACATGAGCCGCCGACAACGCTTCCAGATGTTCCTCAGCCCAGCCTAAAAGCTCTTCCACCTCTTCCTCTAGAGCTACGCTGCCAGTACACATATGCCACCGCTGTGGCATTGTCCGAGAGCACACGAATCGCTTTTCCTAGTAGCCTGTGCTGAAAGGCCCTTACAGCCAATCTTATCGCTCTGAGTTCCAACCTGTTCATGGACCACTGCTTTTCCTCTTCCGTCCACTGACCCTGGGCAAAACTGCCCTCAAAATGCACCCCCCACCCGAACAGACTGGCATCCGTTATGAGAGGTCGCCAACCCGGGGCCTCCAAGGGCATGCCCTTCTCGAGACGCCCAGGTTGTAACCACCACTGTAGAGCCTGCCTTGTCTCCTGCGGACAGGGCAACTTGTGGGAGAATGGGTCGACCTGATTTGACCACCTCCGGAGTAAGGCCCTCTGTAATGGCTTCATGTGGGCTCTGGCCCAGGGCACAACCTCTAGCATGGCCGCCATCTTCCGTAACAGCTGCAGATAATGCCACGCCGTCGGCTCCGGCCTTTCCAGAAAGGTACGAACGAGCTCCCTTAGCCCTAGCACTCTGCTGTCTGGTAGAAACTCTTCCTACCCCCGTGTCGAACCGGGCCCCCAAATAATCCAGAACCTGCGAGGGCTCGAGCCTGCTCTTTTCTGCATTGACTACCCAGCCCAGCGACTGTAGGAACTGCACCACCCGACAGGTGGCGGTCTCGCTCTCTTCCTTCGACTTCGCCCGGATCAACCGATCGTCCAGGTACGGATGAACCAACACTCCCTCCTTTCTCAACGCCGCCGCCACCACTACTACCATTACCTTGGTAAAGTCCTCGGCGCCATTGCCAATCCAAACGGTAACGCCTGGAACAGAAAGTGGTCCATTGGAACAGCGAAATGGAGGAAGCGCTGATGCTCTTCACGGATTGGAATGTGCAAATAGGCTTCCGTCAGGTCCAATGACGTAAGAAACTCTCCTTGCCTTACTGCTACTACCACCAACCGCAGGGCCTCCATCCGAAAATGTGATACCCGCAGGCACCGATTCACCCTTTTCAGGTCCAGAATCGGTCGTAAGGCGCCTTCCCTTCCTTGGGACTACAAAGTATATGGAGTATCGACTGTCGCCGCACTCGTTCTCCGGCACCGGTACCACTGCTCTGAGAGCCAGCAGCCTTTCCAATGTCTCCTGTACCGCTACCCGCTTCGAACGGGCCCTGCACGGGGAGAGAATGAAGGTGTCGACCACCGGACGCTGGAACTCCAGAGCATATCCTTTCTGGATGACCTCCAGCACCCACTGATCTGAGGTAACTCAGACCCAGGCGGAATAGAACTCCCTTAATTGACTTCCTACAGGAATCAATTCCGCCCGGATCCCCCTCACTTCATTGAGATTTCTTAAAGGCCGCGGATGAGGAAGCGCCAAACCCCCGGCCTGCTCCTCTGAAACCTCGAAAACTCTGGGAACGGTAAGCCGCTCGACCTCTTTGAAACTGCCCAAACCTCTGCGGCCTAAAGCACCAAAAATCTCTCTGCTGATTCTTCGTCACCCCTAGGGCACGCCCCGGCTACTGCTTATCCTCCGGCAACCTTCCGCCCTTAGAGCCTCCCAGATCCTTAACCAACTTCTCCAAATCTTCACCAAACAGTTTGCCCCGGAAGGGAAGCTTACTCAACCTAGCCTTAGAGGAACCGTCTGCTGCCCAATTCCGAAGCCATAAACACCTTTGAGCCGCCACCACCAATGCCATACTTCTGGCCAGACTGCGAATAAAATCATACTGGACGTCCGCTAAACAGGCCGCTCCCGTTTCCAACCGGGCCGCTTCCTCTACCGTATCGTCCAGCGGAGTCCCTCTAAGCCGTTGTGACCATCGCATACAGGCCCTGGCCACCCATGCTCCACAAATAGACGCCTGCATGGCGAGGGCATTGACATCAAAGACTTGCTTCAACAACGTGTCTAGACACCTATCCTGCGTATCCTTAAGAGCCGCACTGCCCTCTACAGGAATGGTAGTCTTCTTGGGTCACGGCCGCTACCGCCGCATCCACCTTAGGGGACTTAAACAGATCCCTATCCTGTTCCGCCAGTGGATAAAGCCTCGCCATCACCCTTGAGCCCTTCATCCCTGACTCGGGCATGTCCCATTCTTCCTGAATCATTTCCCTAAACACCCTATGTAAAGGGGAAAACCCTTTGGGACTTGCGCACTGCCTGCAAAAGCGGGTCCTCCAGAGTCAGCTCCTCCCCCGGACCCTCTGCAGGAAATGTTAAGCGCCTTTAGCGCTTCCGAGATCAGTGTCGGCAACTCTTTCCGCCGGAACACCCTAACCACTCTCGCTTGATCCTCTTGCTCTGCGATCTCTCCTTCCTCTAAATCCTCTACTTCCCTCCAGATCTTCCAGCGTCTCCGACTGCTCCTCTGGATCTAGCAACTGATCCTTGTCCAGCAGGAGCCTCGGATTCTTCACCGGGACACTATCCCTCCCAGCCTCCATCTGAGACCCGGGACGTTTCTCCTGCTCCTTTGTCCCTGCCCCCCCCCCACCTTATTCCCCCCTAAGGCTTGCTGAAGCAGGGCTACAAAACCTGGCGAGAATATTGCTTCCAAGCCCCCATGTACCAAGGCTGGAGCAACCGGAGCATCCGCGGCCAAAGACGGCCCTGCCACAGGCTCCATCAGCGCAACCGCAGAGGATAGAGGGTCCGGCAAGCTTGGAGAATGCCCCTCCCTCTTCTCCTTGTCCAGCTCTGCAGCAGCAGCTTCCTGAAGGCATGCCCTTCAAACTCCGGTCTCAGAGAGAGAGCTCTTCTTAGACCCGCAGAGGAGGCACACGGGCTTAGAGGGCATGCTGAAACCAAAACCTCTTTTTTTTACACTTGGGGATCCTCCTGCAGAAGAACTCCTTCCCCCTCTAGCAATTTCCCCCCTACGAGCTTACCGCCGGCGTTCCAGAGAGCCGCGAGATTGCCACCGCTTTTTCCACACGCGGCCCATGCCTACTCTGACAAAAACCCCATGCGCGCGTCCTACCACTCTCTCCGCTGCTCCCAGCCGCCGCACAGCCCGTCGCCAGCTTTTACTCACCCAGGCTTCCGCTCTCGCCTTTGGCGCTCCCGGCCTGTGTGAGACGCCTCAACCGCACTCAGCCTATCATCAGCTTCCACGTCAGGAGGAACAGAGTCCTATGCTCCCGCCAGAGCGAGTGTCTCTAAGATCGCCAACGCGATCCTCTGTTTCCCAGCAGAACTTGCAGGCCTGACGCATGGCTATGCAACTCCTCACCCACGTGGTGGATTCGGGAGTCCGAGGCTCCGTTCTGTCTACCTCCGGTGCTCCACCACCTCCAAGTATCCAGGGAAGAGGGAGAAAGCAGGTAATAGCCCCTGCAGCCTGCAGCCCAGGTCCAAGATGTCTCTATTTATTTATTTTATTTTACCCGGTAAACCAAACAAACTTCACTACTTAACTGACTACCCTCCAGAAGCTCCTTAACCATTTCTCCAGTGAGTCCTTAACCTCCTAGGTTTAATACTCCTATAAAGCTGCCTTGGAGACTGAGCTTACTGGAGAAGGTAGGCGGATCCTAGCCTATTTATACCAGGGGTCACCAAAAGAGTGACATGCTCAGTCTCCAAGGCTGCGGGAGGAGGTGCTTAACCCCAAAGGTTCAGGACTAGACTGGAGGGCCAATCAGGAACACATTTTAACCTTTAGCATGCCTTCGTAATTAGCTCCCAAAGCTGGAGACTGTATTCCAGCTGCTCTTTTAAACATATTGACATTGCAAACACAGTTACAGGAGAAAAGATAAATACACTATCAACGATTCAGGGTTTTTTTGTTGTTGTTCAGACTAGTTTCCTCCTGTTCCCTTGAGCCACCAGCTCAGTTGGAAATGGAGTTGGGATCTGGAACAAGTGACCTTCCTTTGCAACTACTCAGGGTAGTCCCCCCCATCCTCATTTTATATTCATTTCCACCTCCCCAAACACACCTAATCTGGCTATTGCAGTGACAGTCCTCAGTAAACTGCCATCCCTAGGGCTCCTTCTGAAACCCTACAATAATAGTCCCTGAATTCTTAAGCAATAACCATGACTCTCTTCCACTGAGAACCATGATCTTTTCCAGTCCCAGCTGACCCGGACAGCAAAAAATTTAAATTTGGAAAGCATTCCATGGGGGCTATACAATTTAGTTATTTTTAGACCTAAGGAATGCAATTTTGTTATTTGCAAGTAAAGAAAACTCCATCAACCTTTCAAAAATAAGTATCATGATGCCAGGCAGAGAAATGCATTTGGATCTTCCTTTCCTCAACTTGACTAGGGATACCAAGGAGGCAGTCTTCAATGTACTGGGGACAGGGCCCCTGTCACTGCACTATGGTAATACCTAGTGACTAGACCCTGGCCCAAGAAACCAGGATCACAGAAGATATGATGCACAGCTCCCAGCCAAGGATTGCTGCTGCTAACCCAAGGGGTGTGGATGGGAGGGGGGGGGGGAGGAGGAGGGGGTGTGCGCGCATGCGTGGAGTTAGGAGCAAGGGAAGAGGGGGAAAACTTTAGGCAGCTGCAAATGAAGACTCAAATACTAGTACAGGCCAATTCCAATTCACAAAGGAACAAGAGGGAGCTGCAGAAAAATCTCACCCATATGCTTATTTGGTACTGGGGGCCTCTATGTAAATTTTTCCCACCATAATAAACAGGTTCAGTAGAGTTTGAGTACATTGCTGCATGAGGATTTATTAATTGAAATTCACATTTCTTTGATTTTATAGTCAGCCTTAATTATGCTATGCCTATTGTGTCAAGTTCATTGCTACTTGAAGCATCCCAACATGGCTATGATGATCTATGCAGGATCAAACTAAAAAGAGACAAAAAGAGAAATAAGGATAGCAAAATCAAAGGCAGAAGAAAAGATGGCTAAAGATGTGAAGCATGGCGACAAAAAACTTTCTTCAGGTATATTCAAGAGAGGAGGAAAATCAGAGGTGGACTTCAAGGACTCAAAATGTGCTGGGAACAGATTTGTGGAAAACATTGAAAAAGCAAAACTGCTAAACAAATACTTCTGCTCTTTTACGAAAGAAAATCCTGGAGAAGGACCACCTGTGATTCCCAAATATACAAATGGGAATGGAGTAGATACCACACCATTGCAAAAATGTGGACAAGGCCACGGGACCTTATGGGATACATCCCATGATACGGAAAGAGCTCAGAGGTTCTTGCAGGGCCATTAAAGGATGTTTCTAATAGATCCTTGGAGACAGGAGCAATTCCACAGAACTGGAGAAGGGCTGATGTGGTACCTCTTCATGAAAGTGGTAACAGGGAAGAAGTGACAGACTATAGGCCAGTAAGCCTTATCACCGTGGCGGGAAAAGTAATGGAGGCGGTGCTCCAGAAAGAGGGAATAGTGGACTCTCTCGAAACCAACAGGTTGCATGATCTGAGGCAACATTGTCTTTTGGTAAAACTATCTTGCCAAACAAATCTGATTGAGATTTTTGACTGGGTGACCAGAGAACTAGATCAAGGGCATGCGATGAATGTCATCTACCTGGATTTCAGCAAAGCCTTTGATACTGTTCCTCATAGGCGGCTTTTCAATAAATCAACAGCTTGGGTATGGGTTCCAAAGTGGTGAACTGGATCAGAAATTGGTTGACTCACAGACAACAGAAGGTGACAGTAAATGGAACTCACTTGGATGAAAGGAAGGTGATTAGCGGTGTGCCCCAGGGTTCGGTCCTGGGGTCAGTACTGTTCAGCAGTATCACTCACAAATAAATTGAAGGACTGAATGGAAAAGTCTGTCTTTTTGCAGATGACACGAAAATTTGCAACAGAGTGGACTCCCCTGAGGGAGTGGTTAACATGAGGAAAGATACAAAAGCTGGAAGAATGATCTAATGCTTGGCAGTTAAGATTTAAAGTGAAGAAGTGCAGTGTCATGCACCTGGGAAGCGGAAATCCAAGGGAACTGTACGCAATAGGGGGTGAGAAGTTGTTATGCACGGATCAGGAGAAGGATCGTGGGAGTGAATGTTTCTGAGGATCTCAAGGTGCGAAACAGTACGATAAAGTGGTGGCAAAAGCCAGAAGGATGCTGGGTTGCATACGAAGGAATTACCAGCAGAAAGGAAGAGGTACTAATGCCATTGTAGAAGTCGCTGGTGAGGCCTCACTTGGAATACAGTGTTCAGTTTTGGAGACCATATCTTGCAAAAGGATATAAAAAGACTGGAAACTGTTCAGAGGAAGGCGACCAAAATGATTTGGAGTCTGTGTATGAGAAGAGACTTGAAGACTAAATGTATACACTCTGGAGACGAGGAGGGGCAGGGGAGATACGATTCAGACCTTTAAATACTTAAAGAGCATTAATGAACAAACATCTTCCAAAGACGGGAAAGCTGTAAAACTAGAGGGCATAACATGAAGCTGCAAGGGAGTAAACTGAAAGGCAACATCAGTAAATACTTTTTCACTGAAAGGGTGGTGGATGCTTGGAATGGCCTCCCGATGGAAGTGGTGGGGGCAAACACAGTAACAGAATTCAAAATGGCATGGGAAAGACACAGTGGATCCCTTTATAGCAACAGGATAAAATCAAAACATACATAACTATCTCGTACATCTCAACAAATCGGGGTGACCTACACAGAGCGGTGGATACACCCCTAAACAAAGGCATGGGGAGGGGCGACCTGCACGGAGCAGCAGGTGCACCTCCTCTTGCCACCTTGCTAGCAGACTAGATGGACCATGCTGGTCTTTATCTGCCATCATATACTATGTTAGGTTATGTAACGGTACAAACTGACTACTATAAAAACAGCCAATGTGGCCTTCTATAGCAGCTACAATGATTACAACTACTTCAAAATACAGCTGTGGCTCAAAACAAAATATGACCATGTAATGCTCTCATTACACCGGCTGCTTGTATAGAATTCAGTTGAAGCTTCTTTGCTTGGATTTTGCATCCCTAAAGCTGAAGGTCTCAACTATCTGTTGGAAAAATTGCCACTCTATACCCAGAGGTGAGCATTACAGTCATTGCAGCAGGTAATGATAAAGGTCCCTGAAAAGGTTAGACTATAGAAGACACAGCAATGTGTCTTTGCCTTACATGGAGCCTTCTTTATGGAACTCACTGCCACTAGAACTGCGGCTAGAAAAAAAAAAAAAAAAAAAAAAAAAAACACTACTTGGGTTTCTGAAACAGAATAAGTTTTTGTTAATTCAGCAGTAATCTGGCTAAATAACTTTCTGTGATGTCTGCAAAAAGGAGGTTGCCGTTTGAAGCAATGTGTGTGGTGTTTAGAAGATGCTGGCTGGGGGGAGATTTGCTATAATTGTGTGTATTGAATTTTATATTGTACTTCGTTGATAAGACAGGTCATCAAATGAAATAAAAATAAGCGTAGTCCTTAAAGCCACTACTACATGTAGAAAGCTCCAAGAATCAGATTCAGTCAGAAGTGGAAATACCACAACATAATCACCCTCATCTCATCTATCCAGTGTCTCCACGGGGCCCGCTCCTTTCATCTATACCTGCACGGCTCAACATCCACCTAACCTCTTCTTCTAGCCTGTCTCTCTCCACCCCCACCCCTTACCTCACATCCAATCCTGTCTATTAACAAGCTCTCATATAATCTACACTATTAAAAGCACAGTATAACCAGGCTCTCCTTTCCACCATTGAAATGGCAGCTCTCTCCTCTCCAAATATGAACATTCATGCTATGGTATTAGTTAACTCATAGGATTTTTTAAACACAAACCTTTCTATTCCTGGATACAACACTCCGGAATTCAGTTCCAGATTAATCCAACTTTGCTCTCTAACCAATTCACACTATTGAACCACTCCAGGATCAAATGTGGAATAGCTTCCTTTGTGTTCAGATTTAAACCTGGATTTGACTTCAGACCTCCACATCCACACATTAGCTACTCTTAAACTAACTAATCAAGGAATAAATTTACTAGCCTGAATAGGATTAGTTATGCCTCTGAACACAAGCAGTAAACTGTATACAGCAAATGGGGACTTATTACCTAATTTGATACAGAGCATGTGTCAACAGTACAAGAGACGGAAACGGTTGCAAAACAGGATTTTTCCAGAACATGTTAGACAGGAAAACAACAAGTCTGAGTTACACCATTTTGATGTAACCTAACCTCAGGAGACCCTCACTCTTCCTCCTCCTCTCCCCCTACCCTAGGGTAGGTCTGTGCTATAACTAAATATTTATTGTTGCTAAACAAGTCAAATCTCCTTGCTCTACAAGTCAAACCAGATTTGCTGACCTACTTTAATAATACATTTTCATTAATCATACTGAGCACAGAGTCTCCAAGAATCAAACGTTATAATAGGAACTATTAACATTGTAAAGTACTGATGGCCACAACCATCTTGTGAAGTATTTTGGTTTGTTAGCTGAATGCTGAAACTAATCAGTGTGGACATGTCAGTAACCTGTTAATGTTCATTATCAACGCAAACATTTTAACAAACTGGAAAAAAATCACTCCTTTTATCAGGGTATACCAAACACCTTATAACATTTCTTCACAAGTAATTTCAAAATTCTCATGTTCTCTTATTTTGTCAATAATGGAAGTTAATTGTCCTTGGGCCTTATGACAAATGGAATATTTCTTGGAATTTTTACCCAAAGTCACCAGATTCTTCTCAGATGACTTGAACCAAAAAGACTGGGTCTGGCGGAAGCCATCTTCGATTCTGGCATAATATATTCTATAGCAAAATATCAATTAACAACCTCTGCAAACCTCTTATTGTTTTTTTGTTTTACTTCCTCATCCCTGCAAAAGCCCCATTGTGTTCACTGACCATTTTACACACAAAGATGGCCACTGAGTAACTCAAAACACTTCATTTCAGCAGGTTCAAGAGTCAGGACTCTTGTCTTCAATTTATATTTCTATGATTTTACTGGCACTTGACAGCAGTGTTGAGAAGAAAATACTTAAGTTGGCAGTTCAGGCATGAAGCTTCTTATTGGCTGGGCAGCAACTACAAAAAGCACAGTTACTTACCTTTAACAGGTGATCTCTGGGAACAGCAGGAATAAGTCTTCACATATGGGTATCGTCGGTACCGAAGGAGCCTGCGCGGGAATGCTCCCCAGCGTCCAAAAGGAAAGCTTTTGGGAGCATCCCACAGCCCCTGCGCGCTGCCTTCCCGCCTTTCCTAACTGCCTCTCTCCAGTTCGAGTTTTAAGCTGAGACAAAGAGAGAGAGAGAGGAAAGGAAAGATAGATAGAGAGATACAACTCCTAGGAGAGGTGGGTGGGTTGTGAAGACTTATTCCTGCTGTTCCCAGAGATCACCTGTTACAGGTAAGTAACTGTGCTATCTCCAGGAACAAGCAGGAATGAGTCTTCACATATGGGGACTCCCCAGCTAGAGATGCCAGGGAGATCCAAGGTTGTGAGTCCCTGAGAAGGGCTCTACCTCCTTCCATGGATCTCGGGCATCCAACCAGGGATGGGGGGGTAGGAGTTGTTTAAGCATGGAACAGGTGTTTGAGAACAGCCTGACCAAACAAGGCATCCCAGCGGGAGTCCTTGTCCAAGCAGTAATGGGCTGTAAAAGGTATGAACAGAGGCCCAGGTGGCCGCTCGACAGATTTGGTCGATGGACACAGAGTTTAGATGAGCCATAGAGGCTGCCATGGCCCTCACATGGCCCTCTAGAGAAAGGTTCTTACTCTGGTAGGCGAAAGAAATACACTGAGCAACCCAACTGGACAGAGTTCTCTTAGAGACTGGAAGACCTAAATGAGAGGGATCAAAAGCAACAAAAAGTTGAGAGGACTTTCTATGTTGCTGTGTCCTTTGTAAGTAAAAAGCAAGCGCTCTTTTACAATCCAGGGTATGGAGATTCCTCTCTGCACTTGATGCATGAGGTCCTGGAAAAAAGAAAGGTAAATACACCTCCTGATTCAGATGAAAAGGTGAAACCACTTTAGGCATAAAGTGTGGATTGGTCCTGAGGACTACCTTGTCATGATGGAACCTTGTATAAGGGGGATTAGCCACCAAGGCTTGCAGCTCACTGATGTGGCGAGCTGAAGTGACTGCAATGAGAAAAATAATCTTCCAGGAAAGAAATTTCAAGGAGGTAGTGGCTAAGGGTTCAAAGGGTGGCTTCATAAGCTGGCCAAGAACCAGATTCAAGTCCCATGCCACTGGAGGTGGTCTAATGGGAGGTTTAGTCAAAAGAAGGCCTCTCATGAATCTTGCTATAAGAGGATGAGAGGAAATAGGATGTCCATTGACAGGCTTAAGGGATGCTGCAACAGCACTCAAATGGACTCTTACTGAATTCGTTTTAAGGCCTGCATGGGATAAATGCAGCAAATACTCTAGTAAAGAATTCAGGGGTATTGCAAGAGGGTTAAGACCCTTCTCTGCACACCAAATGGTAAACCTCTTCCATTTAAAAGCATAGGAACGTCTGGTGGAAGGCTTTCTGGAAGCATGAAGGATATCCTTCACTTGCTGAGAAAGATGCAAATCTTGAAGGTCCAGGCCTTCAGCAACCAGACCCTGAGATGGAGACTGGGGATTTGGGTGCCACAACGTTCCCTCCTCCTGGGATAGGAGGTCTGGAGCAGATCCCAAGTCCAGGGAGGGAGCTTGAGAGAGATGCAGAAGTAGAGGGTACCACACTTGGCGTGGCCAATGTGGTGCTATGAGGATCATAGACCCCCTTGTCTCTCTGAAGCTTGAACAGAGTCTTGGGAATCAAAGGAATGGGTGGGAAGGCATAGAGGAAGTCTTGCCCCCAATGAAGGCATCCCTGGCCTGAACTCCCTGACACGGAATCCTGGAACAGAAACGGGGAAGTTTGGCATTCCACGGACCTGCAAACAGGTCCATGTCTGGGGTTCCCCAAATTCGAAAGATCCTGGCTATCTGGTCCCCATGGAGGGACCATTCGTGTGGAAGCAGAACTCGACTGAGTCTGTCTGCCCAAGAGTTTTGAACCCCTGGAAGATACACTGCCATGAGATGAATTTGATGCTCTCTGGCGAAGGCCCACAATCTCAGAGCTTCGTTGCAAAGCGACAGAGAGCCAGTTCCCCCCTGCTTGTTCACGTAGAACATGGCTACTTGGTTGTCCGTGTGGATGAGGACTGTCTTGTAGCTGAGCAGGGTGTGGAAGACAGAGCTAGAAAAATTGCTCTGAGCTCTAAGAGGTTGATATGTAGAGATGTCTCCTGTGGAGACCAGATGCCCTGGGTGGAGAGATCTTGTAGATGAGCCCCCCAACCCTTTGGGGAGGCATCTGTTGTAAGGGTTGCTTGGGGTAACACCTGTTGAAAGGGGGACCCCAGAAACAGATTTTGGGTGAACCTCCACCACTGGAGAGAGCAAAAAAGGCGACTGGAGGTTGCTATTTTGTCTGACAGGCACCCTGATGCCTGGGTCCACTGGGTGGACAAGGTCCATTGAGCTGCCCTCATGTGAAGGCGAGCATAAGGGACCACATGCACAGTGGATGCCATGTGGCCTAACAGTTGTAACATCTCTCGAGCAGTTAAATGGGACTTTAACTGAATCTGGGAGGGTAACTGCACCAAGCGTAGGCAACGGGCCTGGGGAAGATAGGCCCTTGCAGTGGTGGTATCCAGTAAGGCCCCTATGAACTCCAGAGATTGAGTAGGGGTGAGACGGGATTTTGGGATGTTTATTACAAGTCCCAAATACTGAAGGATACGGCATGTGCAGGCCAGGGAAGCCTGGGCCTCTGACTGGGATGGAGCTCGGATGAGCCAGTCGTCCAGATATGGGAATACAAATATTCCTAGAGTGCGTAGAAATGCAGCTACTACTGCCATGCATTTTGTGAACACCCTTGGTGCAGAGGCCAGACCAAAGGGAAGCACTCTGTATTGATAGTGCTTTCCTTGGAAAAGGAAGCGAAGGAACCTTCTGTGTGTTGGATGGATGAGGACATGGGTGTACGCATCCTTGAGATCTAGAGAACAAAGCCAGTCCTGACTCTGGAGGTATGGAAGGAGAGTACCGAGAGAAGTCATCTTGAATTTCTCCTTGCATAGAAACTTGTTCAATTCTCTGAGATCTAAGATGGGTCTGTAGCCCCCTGTTTTCTTTGGGATGAGAAAGTAGGGGGAGTAGATCCCTGAGCCCTGTTGAAGAAGGGGTACTTCTTCTATTGCCCCTTGGGCAAGAAGGGTAGCAATCTCCTGACCCAGAAGGTCGAGGAGAGATGTTGGAGAATTGAACTGTCTCACCATGGTGTGAAGGGGAAGGTTTAAGAAATGAAGCTTGTACCCCTCCCTTATGATGGAGAGGGTCCATTATTCTGTTGTGATTTGTTCCCATCTGGGAGCAAAGTGAACTAACCTTCATGGAATGGTGAGAGGCTCTGGATGTTCTAGAGCCAGAAAGGCTAAGTTCTCTAGTCGTAAGTCAAAGGCCCTGAGGAGGCTGAGGCTGTTGGGCCATAGCAGTCCTAGCAGCCTTAGGCTTGGCCTGTTTTGGTTGTTGCTGTCTCTTTGTAGCAAAACGACCTGCAGAAGATGCCTGCTGAGCATAAGCAGAATAATATTTCCCTTTTTTTGGGAAAAATCCCTTTTTGAACAACCTTTTCTTTAAAGGAGCAGAAGTAGACTTTGAAAGTCTATCTAAAGCTGAATTTTCAGCATCCATCTATCTGGGTGGCCTTTGCTTGCCAATCTTTGCCAAAAAGGTTTTCACCTGTGCAAGGAAGGTTTCCTAGTCCATCCTGAACCCAGGGTTCCAAATCAGAAGCTTATAACCAAGCAACTGTGTGCACCTATGGCAATAGCCGAGGCGCTGCTGGCACCTTCAAAAGAGTCAAAGGCTGCACAGTTGGAAAACTTGGAAACATCCTGGGCATGTTTGAGCCAGGTGAGAAACTCTTCCCTTTTATCTTCTGAAATAAAAGGAGACAAAGTTTGCAGATGATCTGTAACCTCTTTTAGAAACATCCCCATATAGAGACTATAGGAGTTGATTCTAGCAACAAGCATAGTGGCCTGGCAAATTCTCTTGCCAAAGGCATCTAAGGTTCTGCATTCTCTTCCTGGAGGAGTAGAAGAGTGCCTTTTTGTACTCTTGATCTTTTTCATAGCAGACTCCACCACAATGGAGTGGTGAGGAAGCTGAGTCTTATGAAAGCCAGGACAAGGAGGAACACGATACATGGTGTCCAACCTACGAGAATAAGGGGAGGTGATGAGAGGAGTCTCCCATATGCCGAACATGTGATCATAAAGAATCTCATGTATTGGTAAAGTGGCTGCCTCTTTAGGAACCTTAGGATATTGTAAAATATCTAATTTTTTGGCTCTAGGCTCTGTTTCAGAGGCCACTGAGATGGAAAGGCCCCTGGCCACTTCCCTAATGAAGTATTGAAAAGACAAGTCTTCTGGAGGAGACATTCTCCTTTTTGGAGAAGAGGGCTCCTGAGGAAGGATTACCGATGCTTCGATAGAGGCCTCTGATTCATCAGAGTCTTCAGAGGAATCGAAGTATCGCCTATCTGGATGTTCCTGCAGAGCCCGATACGCGTACCGGGTGGTATCGACATCGGGAGTGATCGCGATGGGCATCACAGAAGAGTGTACCGCTGCAGTCGACACCGAAGCCGATGTCGATGCAATCGGTACCAGCACCGGAACCGATATCGGTGCCGGAGTCGGTATCGACAATGGATTTTGTTGCGGTACCGAAGGCGTCGCAGCTTGTATGAATGCCGTGATGGCACGCTGCATGGTCAGAATATTCTGATCCATCGACGCCACCAATGTCTGGATGTCGGTACCAGTGGAAACCACCGGTACCCCAGAACATGGCAACAGGTGATCGGTCGAGGCTGAGCCATTGATGTCAACCTGTGACCCCATAGATAAAGCTTTGGAAGACGGAGCCTCCCACCGGGGTAATTTTGCCGGTGCGAATTCCTCGAGAGCAAGCCCGGAGGCATCTCGATACTTAGAGGGAGATTTACCCTTTGAGGACCGGCTGGACTTAAGTTTGGTTACCTGAGATCCATGGGAGGAAGCAGCAGCCCTGGAAGACGTCCATGCCACCGAAGCTGCATCAGAGGGAAACAGGGTACTGAGCTTGGCTGCTCGATTCTGTAGACCTCTTTTAGACATCATGGAACAGGACTCACAATCCGTAATGGAATGGTCAGGGCCTAAACATTTTAGACAGCAGTCATGGGTGTCAGTGACAGAAATAGTGCCGCTGCACTTCGTGCACTTTTTAAACCCGGAGGCGGGCTTTTCCATGAGGAAACATTTTTGTAGGCCTAAGGCCAAAGAAGAGAAAAAATGCACTTAAGTGAGAAAAACAGTAGCTATTTTATTTATTTTTTTAGAATAAAGAAAGAACCGGCGGTGCCGGTCCGACGTCGAGAAGGCAGACACGCGACCAAAGAAATAAAATAAAATAAAGAAATTCTTCAGCGGTGACAGGAACACGACCTGCTGGCTCTGCGGAAAAGAATAACTGGAGAGAGGCGGTTAGGAAAGGTGGGAAGGCAGCGCGCAGGCGCTGTAGGATGCTCCCAAAAGCTTTCCTTTGGGACGCTGGGGAGCGTTCCCGCGCGGGCTCCGTCGGTACCGACGATACCCATATGTGAAGACTCATTCCTGCTTGTTCCTGGAGATCATTAAATACTTAAAAAAGCAAAATAAAAAAAAAAAACACAAAATCTAACACACCTCTGCAAGGGGTATTGCAAAAAAAAAAAAGGCCCTAGCATCCTCTGATGCATGAACTCACTCAAAGGCAAAGAAGAGCGAGCAAGTGCCCAGGATGAGTATCAGCGTCAGGTAGAAGATACCCTTCTGCCTAGCCATCATAATCCTGCCATCACAGCAGAAGGAATTCTTGCCAGGCAGCTTCTCCCACTTCCTTGTCACCTTCTTCCTCACCATCATGACCGACATGGTGCCTGCTATGTCCGAATACGGCCTACAGGAGACCTCCCTCACAAGGGGGCAGCTATACCAAGAAGTCGAGGCCTCTGCTCCAGCAGGTCAGTTGCACAAAGCATCTTCCAGGACACACTCCCTTAAAGAGAATAAGGAGAAGAAAAAAAAAAGTGAGGCAAGGACCCTTAGAAAACGTGATAAGGAATTCTTAATTGCCTGCCTCAAGGGTATCATCTTATGGGATTACAAGTAGCCTTTGAAATTTAGAGAGAGAAATGGGCTGCAGTTCTCAACAAGACAGAGACCAAATCATCATCATCATCATCAATGAAGATCAGAATATATATACTGTGGCAAAAAGACTATTTCTAAAGAATTATACTGGTAGTTAGTTTCCTGGATGAAAACATAGTTAAGGAAGTAAAGCAAATATAGCAAGACTTTTTCAGATACATCAGTGAAGGGAGACATTAAAAAGGTAAGAAAAACAATGGATGGAGGGCAGACTAGACAGAAACATGATGGCAGAAAAAGATCACATGGCCTATGTAAAGAAAAAGCAGAAATACTGAAGTACTTATGTTCCGCATTCACAGACTAAAGCAGCACCACTGGTTTACGTGTTGTGAGGGGACAGATTCTCCATGGAACTAGAAAAGCCAAAAAGTGAACAATGTAATGAGACACATCCTAGGATATTAAAAAGAATGCAGAGGTTCTGCTGTGCCGCTGACAGTTCTGGTCAATCACTCTTTGGAAACAGGAATGATGCCAGAGAACTTGGAAAGGGCAAATGTGGTTCCTCTTCCTTAAAAGTGGAAACAAAAGGATGGAAACTACAGACTGGCTAGTCTAACCTCAGCACTGGGAAATAATCTGAGTCACTACTAAACAAAAGGACAGTGAAGTAGCTTGAATCCAGCAGATTCCAGGATAAAAGACAACAATTTTCCCGGAGGGAGATCTGTCAAAACTGATCGATTCCACTGCATGAGCAAAGACTGAGTGAGGCAGTACTGGATTTTAGGAAGGCTTTTGTCAGTGTATAGGAGGCTCATAAAATCAATCCAAAGAGTCTGACTGGGATCGAAAAATGGTCGAGTGATAGAAAACGTACGGTGATAATCACTCTGTCCTCAGAGAAATCTCCATTTATCAGTGGAGCACTTCAAGGATCAATCCTAAACCTTCATAAGTGAGGAACTTAGGCTTGTCTTTTCGCAGATACCAAGATCTCCAATAGTGGCCACTCTTATGGAATAGAAAATATGAGAAGGGAATTAATAAATCTTCAGGCATGGACACGTGATTGGCACTTAAGATTCACTGTAAAAAAATAAAAAAACATTTTAAATTTAAAAAAAAAGTGCATTTGAGGTGCACAATCCAAGGGAGTCATACATGATGGGCCATGACTGGGGTTTCCAAACCTGCCCCAATGGACACCCAGCCAGTGGAAGTTTCACAATCTGCAATGAACATACATGACATCTGCATACAAATTTACCTTACTCATATTTGTTGCAGATGTTCTGAAAACCTGGCTAGATTGGAATCCACAGCTATGAGCTACTGATGTGCAAGGAAATCTCAGAAGTGATAACAACTAAGAATCTTAAGATTGCAATAAAGGCAGTGGTGAGAGCCAAAGAACGCTAAGGTGCAAAATGAGAGATATAATCAGTAGAAAGAAAACAAAACAAAACATGATAGCACAGTGCAAGTCTCTGATGAGATTTCATCTACTGTACTGTGTTCAATTCTGGACGGTATATCTCAAAGGATATAGACAAACTAAGTAGAGTCTGTAGTAGACTTGCCAAAAGCCTTACAAGATGAGGCTTAAACATGTAGCTGTGTATTTTTTATTTGTTTAACATTTCTTATATACCGCCTTTCATGATATCAAGGCGGTTTACATTGAACAAACTGAAATTACATTGAACAGGGCATTATAACTTGGAGATAACTATTTTACAGGGAACATGGGCTATGGAGGGTTAAGTGGCTTGCCCAAGACCACAAGGAGCACCTGTGGGACTAGAAACCCCAGTCCTTCCGGCCCAAGGTTGCTGTCCTCTAGTGGGATTTGAACCCCCAACCTTCCGGCCTGAAGTACCTTGCCCCAACCACTAGGCCACTCCATATATATATATATATATATATATATATATATATATATATATATATATATATATATATATATTAGGGTTGTGCATTTGTTTATGTTCCCCGTGTCATTTTTAATTCAAAACAAAAACACATTTTTGGATTTTTACCATGTTGTCAATAGTGTGCAATACTGATTACATTGTCCCCCAAAAAAGAAAAAAAAATTCACTCCAAGAAAACCAAAAACATCACACAAATGATATGGGAAACTAAGCAAAATAAGATATGGCCTGTACACCTCTACAGCATATATGCTACATGAAAGGACAGAGAGAGATAAAGACAAACAGGAATAAATAATGAATAATAAGCTACCATTTTACAGTGAAAAGGAAGTCCTAGAACAGAGCTCAAAAGAGGAAGACTCAAGTAACATTAGAAACATTTGAGCCACCCCGGCAGGCTCAGTGGCATGTGAGGAGTACTGGCTTCAATTCTCAGCTCACATCATCTGCTTCACAGGTTGGCTGGGAGTACTATAGGAGGCAGCATCCATGGTCCCTAGGGATGGAACCAGCTGGGAGGAGAAAAAGCCCTAAGTTACCATGCACAGGCAACAGAGAGACCATAAATGCAAAGTCCTAGAAGGAACCATAGCACATGGGCCTGGCCAAAGACAATCACTTCCTGCAATGACTAAATTAAAATAAGTTGGGGAGGGATATATAAGGGGAAATCCCAGGTAGTTATGAAGAAAGCCTCATAGCACCAAATCCCAGCCCCAGGTTTCAAATGATCTAAAAACAAAATAGTACAAGGAAACTGCCAGGTCAAGAAGAAAACTACTTCACAGAGAGGGTAGTGGATGCATGCCTCTCAGTTCAAGGGATAAATGCTAGAGCAATAGAGGAATTCAAGAAAGCATGGAGTAAGCATTGAGAATCCTTAGCAGCAAAAGATTAAGGGAAACAAGTGAGGTCTATGACATTGCAAAAGATAGATATACACACACAGTATATAAAAAAATCTTTATGGTCCCATTCTGCCCCCATCATAGACCATTTCTCACAAACAGAAATGGAGAATATGTTGAAATCTTTTCTTACTTTATGAATACAGGTTTGGGAATAGAATGAATTAGGACCCTGCAGTTCTCCTTATCACATTCCAAGGCTGATATCACAATGGGGTGTGGAATCTAGGACCATCACACAAAATACTGAAGAGCAAACTTAAGAGAAGTCTTTAAAACAAAAAGCAGTGATGATCTAAAATGTGCACTTATAGCGTGACAACATGGTGCGTTTGCTCTGCATATCTCTGTGATGGACACAGTGGGAAGACATAGTAAGGCAGGGCTCAACAATCCCAGGCACCAGGTCACCATGGTGACTACTACTAATCATTTGAAAAGCACTGCGAGCCATATGCAGCACTGTACAAATACATGTAGGAGAAAGTCCCTTCTATATAAAAGCTTACAGTCTAATCAAGACAGACAACTCAATAACTAGGGACTAGGGTCAATCCAGGGGAATGATAAAGATGCACATAGCTGGTGAGCAGGAAAATAAGACTTTTGGAGTCCGGGATTTTTGTGGCAAGCCTCTAATGGCAGCCGCCAAAAAATGAAACAGTGTCCATTTGCAGCCCTGCGAGTCTTTTAAAAGATTTTTTTTTTTTTAAGGTAGGTGGCCAGTGTCAACTGCAAAGGCTGAAAAACACAAGAGCTACAGTAACAGCATTGAACTGTGCAGCTAAAGGATGTGAGGCAAGGTCAGAAAGTCTTGTGTGCACCACCTGTCCCACAGACCTTTTCTCAAATAGGCTGCTCTAAATGGCTGGATCAATGGCTATGATGTGAAGAGCTACAATTATACCCACTCTTCGTTATTTTAAAGGTGAATCAGGCAGATTCAGCCTCTGGCAGCTCATTAACGATGAGATGCTGCTGCTGTTCACCTCCCAGCCATTGAGAACAGTCCTAAAAATAAATAAATAGAGGAGCAGCATGACCAGACCAAAGCAAATTAGGGATCTTCTTGGTAGCTGGAGAACAAGAAAAATGTGACTGAAGGTTCAAGCCCTGGGGAGGGGGTGCAGAGAAGGGTGTGGGTTTTCTGTGCAGGAGACTGAAGGGGAAAAGCCAAAACAGGGCTTTTGAGTCTGGAGGGGCCACAGAAAGACAAAGTTGGGGAACAGGAAAACACTGTGTGATTTGCAGGAGGTCAAGACTAGGGAAGGGAGGACAGAGCTGGAGTGGTGGAGTCTCAGGAATTGAGGGGTGGTGGGGGGAAGGAGGTTAGAGTTTATGATAGGAATCCTATGCAAAAATTGCAAAAAAAAAAAAATTCTGCATCATTGAGTAATGTTTTACTATACTGCATCTTAAACAAATTATTACTCAAAGTGGCTATTCTGGAATTGGTAGCCATTTAAACTATAATAAAGCTCTGGCATTAGATAAGGAAAGGGTATGAACTTAGTGGAGGATCTTGTATCTATTCAAGAAGGTACAGTCCAAATGAGCAAGTCAAGAAACACCCTGGGTAAGGAGAAACACTTTTACAAGAGGTCATAATCTCTGCCCGACAACTGGGTTAAATCCTTAGCAGTGTAAATGGGAATAACTGGATAACCTGCTTAATTGGCATCTGCTATATGATTATGGTACATGATTTCAAGCAACCTGGGTAACAAACAGCCTAAAATTAAAAAGTTTGCACACAGTACTTAAATTCTTAAAATTTCTGCAAACTCTGACTGCCTGAGTAATATGTGATTTATAATTCAAACACAGAAACACTGTTTCTTTTGAGCAATAATTCTTTAATCTTTTTTGTGTAGAATTTCCCCCAATCATAAGGCCTGGTCCTTTCCCAATATACTGTTCTCATCCCTCACTCCCTTTGGCTCTTGTCATCCCTCACCTTAGACTCAAGTCATCCCAACTCTCTCCTTCTAGCTTGAACTCCTCATACCTGATCTTTCCTCCTTTTGAGTCAACCCCTTAGTTCAATTACTGATGATTCCTCACCCATCTCTCTCTAGTCCCCAGGCTCAACTCTCCTCCAGCTTTCCAGTCATCCCCCAGGCTCAATGCCCTGTAGCTTTCCCTCTCTTCTCCCCCCCCCCCCCCAAAGCTTAGACCTCCTTCAAACCCACTTGTCTCCCCCTACTCCCCCAGCAAAACCTCTAGCTTTTTCTCCTTGCACCCCAGACTTGGACCCTCCCTTAGTTGCTTCCCTATCCACCCTGCAACTTACTTGCTTTCAGTGCGCCCCCCCCCCCCCAAGACCTATACCCCTTTCTCAACTCTCTGCACCTCTTTTAGCAAGACTCCTAGCTCTCTCCTACTCCTCTCACCAGCTCACTGTCTAGCTCTCTCAGGCTCCACCACTTTCTTTGGGCCTGTGCAGGTCAAACATCACAGATGCAGCCTCTTCTCTTCTAGCCTATATGACCCAAAGCTGCTTCCTCCTCTTTTTGGGCTCATGTATAATCAAATCCCATCATGCTCTCTCCTCTCTGAGCCTGCGAAGGAGATACAGCTACTGTCTCTTAATCCCTGCGCTGAAGTCTGCAGAACAAATGCAGATTTCTGCATGGAAGCGGAATTCTGTACAAATTCTGCTTATGCAGTATTCCCCTGAAAATAAGCTGATAGCTCCTTTTCCAAATGTGATACAGACAATCTAACAGAAGTCACCTGCAGGGATTCCAGATGGCTATACTGAAAATCTTGTATATGCCAAATGCTGGTTTCTAATTTTTCAAACTAATTTGAATTGATGTATTCAATTATTATATTTCATTACTGAATTTGTCTGATGTAAACAGCTTTGGGTCAAGGAAGGTGGTAATATAAAACCTATCAGTATGTAATTAAGACATCCAGTGATCACAAATGCTTACCACTTGTGTAAAAACACTCATAAAAAGAAATGAGAGATAAGTACCAGAACATTTGGACATACTTAAAGAGAACATTGTTTTTGTTTTGTTTTTCAGAATTGGCACAAGATATTTGAATGCCTTCCCTCCATATGCCAATGTCTTGTGCATATTCATTTTTCAAATTCTGAAAACTAGTCCAGTTTTTGGCTCCTCAAGAACCGGATTTGGGGATCCATGATCTAAAACATCCTGGGGTTTATAGTGCTCTTGGGGAAAAAAATATCCTACAAACGACCAATTTTCAAATCTTATCTAAAAGCCCTAATTTCTTTAAGGAGTGGAGGAGTAGCCTAGTGGTTAGAGCAACTGCCTAGTACCAAGAAGATCAAGGGTTTGTTTCCCACTGGCACTCCTTGTGACCTTGGGCAAGTCACTTTACCCTCTATTGCCTTGGAAGAAAAGGCTGGCAATCTACTTCCAGTAATACATTGCCAAGAAAACCCAGAGGTAGCTGGGTCGCTATGAGTCAACACTGACTTGATGGCACTAAAAAAAAAAAAAAAAAAAAAGAGAACATAAAAGGTGGAAATAGGGTAACCTATTTGTTCTTAGGCCAGAATTCAGTTATCAAAGTAACAGGCAAGGAGACAGAAAAAAAAGGCAAGTAAACTTGATAAACTCATTTTTAATCACAATGGCCCTGTCATTTCTAAAAGATAAGTGCCATGCATTTGCAGATGATATATAAATCATGGCACATTTTGAAAAAAAGATTTGTTTGAAGGATTGAAATCTGTCAATAGTTGTTGAGAAGCTTTAGCAAGAGGTTTAATACAAATAGACAAATTAAAACCTAATAAAACAAAGTTTAGTTCTCAAGGGTAGCCTTCAGTGATACAACTTATGAATGCCCTTCTGAAAATGAGTTCTATGGTCTGAAGCATGGGCTTTCAATTGGATTCCAACTCAGTCCCTGATAAACAAACCTCTTTTTTTCAAGCAAGCTCCACTAGTGTGCATTTTAAAGGAAGGTCTGACCATTTCTTAATGAGGGAGACCTCATTATTATGGTCCATGCATTAATTGCTAATTGACTTTATTACTGTAATTGTTTATATATGGGGCACCCTAAAAAAACTAAAAGCAACTACAGTTGGTCCAGAATACAAATGCTAGACTATTAACAGGGAAAAAGGCTCATGACCATGGTTCTACAATGCTGAGATTTTTGCATTGGTTACCCATAGACTGCAGAGTAATATTTAAGGCATTATGTATTATCTTTGAGCTTTGCACTATGGGAAACCTTATTTAGCCAAGATTTTAACACCCTATGTTCCATCTAGAGTGCTTTGCTCATCTCAACAATTTTTATTAATGATTCCTTCTCAAGTGAGGTTGTAATGTGCTTGCCAGAGAGCCTTTGCCTATTTTGATGTTTAGTTTTCCAGGTCAAAAGGAGCAAAGATCATGATACTAGTCACAGAAGCCTAGGAGAACATTTGCCTATTTTAGTCCACAATTATGGAATTCACTGTCTTTGCTCATCAGTTTATAGGCTGATTATTTTAAATTCCACAAGTTGGTGAAGTCCTATATTTTTTTCCAGTTTAAGGATGAATTTTCTTTTGGATTGTGCAAGAGGAACATTTTTTGTTTTTAAGAGGGGATACTACCGTTTTATGATTCTATGCATTTATGATATTATTGCAATGTGTGCCTTTTATACAACACATACATTGCCTTGATTGAGCTTGTAAGATAAGCATGTTATCAAGTTAAATAAACCACTTTTTATCCATGCTCCTGTGGAGTGTTTATTCATGTACACTGCTGTCTATCCTTTCTGAATAGGGCATTTGACCCAGTGAACAAAGAGCAGTAGAGTTTTAACCCAAACACCACCACCACCACCTTCCCCCATTCCCGTATCTCTCATTCGAATACTTTATTCCTGCTGCAGTTCTGCACACAACCTGTAAATAGTTACAATCAGACCCGGTCACCTGTGACCGAGCGCTCAGCCTGAACATAGTTACCCTTGTTAGTCCCATGTTGATACACCTGTTCATTTTAAGTCTAGTGTAGGTCCACCTGCACTGTACAAATGTCGTTGACTGTAAACCGCACTGATTCCAAAGAGCGCAGTATAAAAAAAAGACTTTAAATAAAATAAATACAATTTAAAAAGCTGTCTCAAAGGGTGAATTATGCAAAATCCTGCATGATTTGTCAAAATAAAGCATATGTTTTTTTGAGTGATTCTTAATTTAAAATACAATATTTTAAAAAATGCAAAATTTTAAATCATTGCATGCAGAATTCCAGCAGGAATAATTGTAGTAAGGTAGGAGATACGTGAATAAAATGGCAAAATTGGCTAGCAGTTCAAGGTGGCTACACGCAAGGTTGTTAGAATCTTAACTACCAATCAATAAACCGATTTTCTGAACTATAGCCATTTAAATAAATTGCAAAGAGAAAAATAAATGGATGTTTCTTTAAAATTAATTTTGATCTATATTGCCAACTGCCTTCTGTTTTGAACACATCTGACTACCACCAGTAAGCCACTTAACACAAAGTTTTTCCCTTTCTGCATCCATGCAAAATTCTTTGACAAAGGACATGGCATGACTCCAGAATTTTTAAAAAAATGATGGCCCTAATCAGCTTGCATTAATTTTAAGGAAAAAAATAAAATAGTAAACTAGAATGCAATAAAATTAACAATCCTCCAATGCTACAACACTTAAGTATATTAGGTTCCTATTTAAAGGAAAGGTATTCCATAACTGTAAGTTTGGCTTCCTCTTTCTTACATGTGACAGCCCATTACAATGAATGGTCACACTCCCAACCCTCACAAGAATTTTGTATCCCAGTCATTCTCTATCTAAAGTGATTCACCATTATAGTTCAGTGGTTCGTGTGGAGGCAAGGTGGCATGGCAAGTCTCATCTCAATCCAAGCGCTCACCTCAAACAGCAAGGATGATCAGGCTGGGTCATTTCATATTAATATCCACTACTTTGGTCAGAGTTGGGAATCAGGGATGTCACCGACTACTCCAGTGTAAGAGAGGACATCACACAAACACCAAAGGAATAAGGAATTTCGTCATCTCGAGGACTGTAATATGAGGATTACCAGCTCTCTATGTGCAAGGAAAAAGAAGAGCAGGACCACCAGCCTCTCTTGGGCCCATTTAAGTAGTTGGGAAACCCAGCCCCTCAATACTAGATTATGTTGGGGTAAAGGGAACATGCATTGCTTAAGAGTCCTGTTCTGACCTTACTGCTTTTATTTCATTCTCTTGCTTATTTATATCAATCCGCCCTACCCTGCTAGCGGATAGAATGGGACGTGAACATTTATGGAATCACAACCTTCGCCCCCTTCTCATTGTTCCTACCTACACCCATGAGATTATTCACGGTTTATATTATCGTTCTACAATCCCAAATAACTTCCTCCCTTTCCTCGGAAAGCTAAGCACTTAATCAGCCCTTCAGCTGAGATTTGTGTTGAAGCTTCCATGTGATGACTGATCGAGTGTGTCAGAATCATTTCGTATACCTCCTTGGAGCTTTGCTTGTAGGCCTTGAAGACCCAGGAGCTAGATACTTAAACCCAGGCGTCGGAAGGGGGGAACCAGTCGGCCCCAGAATGAACAACTTTCCTACTGCTGCGCTGTCCTTAAAAGCTGATAAGCAGATGTGGTACCATACAGATACCTGCACTCCGGCTCTGAGATTTCAAAGCTGAGACTGCCAGATTAGCTTCAGTATACAACAGCGTTACCAAGCGAACGGTTTCCCATCAAGTTAAGCTCCTTTGTTGTTGTTGGTTTTTTCCACCGCAGCTCCTGCCCTTTATCTCGCGTCTACCAGAGAACAGGAATGTAGGGCGCGTGCTGCACTTCTCCGCGCATGTGCATCAACAAGGGAAGTCTCCGCCTGTAAACCGACCACAGTTTCCGGTTCCGCAGTCCTGTTATTGCGCATGCGCCTTAAATTGCAACCCCTTCCGGGAAACGGCGCGGGATTTGTAGTGTCTAGAGACAGCTCTAGTTCGTTCTTTTTTGAGGAGGTTTAAGACAGGCTGAAACTTGGATTGAAGGTTGATGGGTATCTGTTTTCTAAACCGCGGCCTTTTGCTTGCTTTTTCTCTGTCGTAGGCTTGCGTTGTAGCCTGAGACTGGAGAGTGCGTATACTCTATAGGCTAGGGTCCCACTTCTCTGCTATAATGTATGGAATGTGAAGGTAGTAGGGGGATACAAATATGGAGAACATTTTTTAAAGGGAGTTGAAGGTCGGCTGCGGCACAGTGAGTTGTACATCTATAGGCTAACGTACTAAAGTGTGCAGATGTGGGCGTAAATTACAGGATGGGATTTAGTATGTGTCATCTTTCTACAAATGGCTGAGCTGATTATAATTGCACAGCAATGTTCTCTATTACAAGCACATGGTAACTCGGCCATTTGCCATTTCAACTGGATGCAGAGAAGTGCACCAAAGACTGTAAGGCTTTGTGTGGGATCCCATTGTGCTGTACGTTTAGTTAGATTAAAACTACTGTGGATTTCTGCAGAAGAAGATGGACAATAAAATAGAGGCCAAGGTGGAGAAAGGAGCATCAGGTGGCACAACCTCAAGCCATCATCACGAGTCCCCGTAGACAGGCTAGACAGCTGATATATTGAACAAGAGCAAAACTCAGAGAGGCATGTGGTGCAGTGCTTACTTTTTTGTACAAGGGCAAGTTTGTCCCTCTATGAAGAAATCAAGAATGATTATAGATCCAGTCACAACTCATGAGCAGGCCATGCCTGGGTTGGCAAAATTCTTGGCACCTTACATTTCCTAGGCAATGGATCATTCCAGAATGCTGTTAGTGGTCCATTCCACAGGCAAATCATCCTTTTCTAGACATTTTAGCCAGGTACTTCAAGCCTTGAGAAAATGTCTGAGATTATATATAGTACCCTGAACAACAGGAAGTTGAAGGCAGAATTTTTCAGCAGTGGTAGCATGCGAAATGTGATGGGTACAATACATTGCATCCATGTTACTCTTCTACCTCCATCTGATAGAAAAGTGGCATTCCACAATAGAACAAAACTTCTGTACATTGAATAGTCAGGTGGTGTGTGAGGCACATATGAAGATCCTGAATGTAGTTGGCAAGTTTCTAGGGAGCTATTGGGATTCCTATATTTTGTGCAACTTGGCACATGGTTGCAATTTCACCGAGGGGAAAATATGGCGAAGGCTGGTTCTTGGGTAAGTATTGTGCTCAGCTCAGTTGTTTATTGCCAGGGAAGCACATGTGTCTGTGAAAATTTCTTTCTTAAAAACACAAATAAGGAAGAATCACAATATGATGGGGGGGGGGGGGGGGATAAGCACAATGGTAGTTTGGTCATAAATTTGTTAGGAGGTCAAATTGGGGAGGAGGAGTATGGGGAACTTTTCACATTGTTGGTCATGTGCACACAGAGCACTAGCATGTACACTGAGCAAAAAAAAAAAAAAGCAATGTGTGCCTTTGAGTCAGTCCTGACTCCTGGTGACCCAGAAGCTCCTGGGTTTTCTTGGCAGTGTCACTGGAAGTAGATTGCCAGGCCTTTCTTCTGATATAAATAAATAAATTGCTCCACTCTAACTTGCTGCTAGATGTGAGGTATTCATAGGATTATTCCTCATTCAACTTTTAGTGCCCAATTTGTAGTCTCAGATTAACACGGCACTGATTATCATAAGAATCAATGAAAATCAACGTGCCTAGAAAACATCAATGACTACTGGGCTTTTTTCTTTTTTTGTGTGATGCTGATTCAACCCTTATATGCTTGTCTTCCCTTGTGACAAAATATATATATATCTTTGAGTAATATTTTCAAAATGCCATGTCTCCTTGTTGATTACAACTATGTTGTTTTTTTGAAGATAAATATATATATTCGTGTTCATAAACTTATCTTTTTATGTTGGTTCTTCTTGTGCTTGAGAATGCTAATTCTTCTCCTTGGCGAAATGCACTGATTTGTCTGTACTCAACGCTCCATTTGGCGCCTGTGCGTTTCACTCCCTTTTGGGAGTTTCATCAGGAGATCTATATATGAGCAAAAATAGCATTATAGATGACAAGACAAAAATCCACTTAAATTAGCTAGTTGTTTTTCAAAGCCTAATGCTAACGTGCTGACCTTAAAACTTTTAAAACCTATATTATAAAACTATAGTTAAAAAGCTAGTTAACTGTTCAAACCTGTTTCTTTGTATTTCTACCGTCTCTCTGTGGTTTTCATAGCAAAAAACGCCGCGCATGCGGGCTTCTCTTCACTGCCTCCTTTTAAAGTGCTCAGCTGTTCCACCTAGATCGGAAATCATTTGCATACTTGCCATTCAATGCACGCATTTAAACCTAATGGTTGGACTGTGTTTAATATAAAGATCCAGCGTTGTTCATAGAACAGCAAAGTTTCATCCAATGTTTTGCCTTTTTTAGATTTACTAATGTGGTCAATACAAAAACAACGGAGATGTAAGAAGTCATGATTCAATTCTATACAATGTTGTACTAGAGGTGCCGTCATGATTTTGTTTTTCAACCGGCTCTTATGTTCTTGTATCCGGACCCTAAAACTACGACTGGTCTTTCCAATATATAATTTTTGACAGGGACATTTGATTGCATAAATCACGGATGTGGTGTTACATGTAGTAGTTTTTTTGAGTACATATTTTTTATCGGCATAAGTAAACTCAGAGACTTCCTCTGTTATCTGGCAAATGGTACATTGTCCACATGCTGTGTGACCAGCAGGCTTTGAGTCCTCTATTGATGCACATGAGGGAAATGCCTTTCTTCTGAGGCAATGGAGGGTTAAGTGACTTGCCCAGGGCCACGAGGAGTGCTAGTGGGAATTGAACCCTGGTTGCTTGGTTACCAAGCCAGTGTTCTAACCACTAGGCTACTCCTCTACACTGAGCACACATATGCAAACTTAAACTGTTTCTAATGATCATGGTTGCTGACTCCCCTGCCTGCACCATATACACCTGTAGAGAGGTGGTATAATGAGGCACATGCCACAACAAAGTTGGTGATAAAACGTACATTTGGGGTACTTAAGACTTTTGTGCTGTCTGAATCATGCTGAAGAAGTATTGTTGTATGCACTCGAAAAAGTTTCACAACATTGCCCTAAGTTATGGTCTGCCAGACAACATAAATCCATACCTGCTGTCCTCAAATAGAAATTAAAAATCTAACTCTCCCAAGGGCATTTCATTGTAGATCCCCCATTGAGCTCTACCCTTCATAGACTCTCCTAACACAACATCAACCCTCCTATCCCAACTCCAGAATATGTCACAAGCTACCACTGCCAAAATCCCCCCTCATTACCAATGTAATCTACCTCACCCTAGATGCACTGCACCCTTGGAGACACTATTCCCATATACCCCATACAACCCCTACCCTGTCTGGTATACATAGTTTAACCCCCATAGCCATGTTTAAGCTAATGTTAATTACTGTCCAAGTTCTTGCACCCCTTTGATGTTATATGTAATCACTGTTCCACTTAAGTTTTCTATATTGCACCATGATCTATGTAAATTGTTTTGACTAGTAGAAAAATGGTATAAAAAGATGTTAAACTACTGTATGAGATGCTGTCATTATGGGTTAAATATATAAGCACAATTATGTGCTAAAGAAATGCATTATGTAATGAGTTTTGTGGTTATTGGCGTCTGAAGTAGTATATCTTTATAGCCTCACCGATACCACTTCCCAATTTTTGTATGTCTTTTTAGAGAACTTCATGAAGTGGCAATAACAAAGAAAAGTAGATTCCAGTCGTGGTTGGCTGAAGGATGTCTGGTTCTTCTTGAGGCTTATGCTGTGTAATAAACCTTATAGATGACATGAATGCATTTCCCCCCCCCCCCCCACCTTAAGAAATCCTTGGTAGAAGGACTAGGGTGGCTACTTCAAGCTAGAAGGGGAAACAACTGTATTGAATAGTGTGGTTTCATGTCATTTGGCTGGAACATATCATTCTCCTTCCCACTTTAATGAACAGGCAACATTCATTTTAGCAAAATACATAATATACTCATTATTTAGCAAAATAAAAACTGTACAATAAGAAAACATGAACACTATTTTAACAAAAAAATTTACTAAAAAAAGGAGCATTTGTAAAAAGGGGAAAGGTGGAAAAAAATAAAAATATGTGCAGAGGAAAAAGGAGGAGAGGATCATGGGGCCTGGAAAGCGGCCTGGCAGCTGTAACAGGATGGGCAGTACACTTAATGCCTTCAGCTAAGTGATTGTGGGTATTGTCCATCAATTCCAGCAGTTGGGTCACCCCTCTAATATATCCCAGGACGTTGGCCAGCGTGTGGCTAAGCTCCTGAAGTGCAGCAGAGTCAGTAGGTGCAGCTCATGAGTAAATGCAGAGGTTTGGAGGATTTCAACTCCATCTAGAGAACCACATGATCCTCTTTCTCATCTTCTTCTTAGATGGGAGATGAAGGCAGGGCAAAATAAATGACAGGGTTGTGGAGTGGGAGGTTAGGGAACCAAAAACAGATGATATATTCAGTGGTGAGGCCTGGTCTAGCAGTGAATATTGGGGGAGGGATTGTGACCCTAACTTCTGGGTTCAGTTCTGGAGCAGATGCAGCAGGTACATTTATGATATGGAGGGACAAAAACAATAATGGGACTGTGGAAGGGTGACAGGTGTATGTGGGGTCCTTATTCTGCAACTGGTAAGGGATTCTTCCCCTCTCTAGAAAGAACAAACAACGCACTTCTTCTTACCATGCGGGCCTATGTTACATGCATCAGCAAATAGCATGGGGACACCTGTAAGGCAGGTCTCTGCACTACCCCAAAAACCATCATTAAACTCCTCTGACAATATTCTTCCAACCTCTCCGGTCCAAACCCCGATCACATCAGTACCCTCACACATCCCTGATCCAAGCCCACTCCAGTCACAATCCGAACCTGCATTTGGTCTGCCCTGTCACCACCACAATGCCCCCTTGGATCAACATGTGACCCTTCCCTCAAAAGAATAGACTGCACTCACTCACAGGAAAACATATATAAACAAAAACAAACATTTACAGAAAAACAAAACTACATAGTTACAAAGAGGGCAAATAATGAAAAAGGGATACAGCAGGAGGGGAGGATCACGTAGCCCAGGATTCAGAGATGTGTGGTATCTGCAAAATGATGGGCATTATGCTCAGTGGCTTCAGTAAGGCAGTTATGGTATTGTCCATCATTTGGAATTACTGCATCACCCCCTAACCTCTCCCAAGATACTGGCTACTGTGTTACTGATCTGATGAGCTTCACCTCCTCTGGGTTATGAATGCAACCCATGTGCTGATATGGGAGAAAACATCTGAGCATACTACCATTTGTATAGCGCTCTACAGGCACATGTAAAAGACAGTCCCTGCTCATCAGAGCTTACAATTAGTAGAAACACAATACAACAGCAGAGGACAAGAATACATCTAGGGGTATAGTAAGGAAACATAGGAGAGTAAAGATCCAAAAGCAGCTTCAAAGAGATGAGTTTTCAGTCGGGATTTAAAAAGGGTCAGAGATAAAGCCTTCCATACAGACTTGGGTAGTTTTTTCCAAGCATAAGGAGCAGCAAAGTGAAAGGATTGAAGTCTGGAGGTGGCAGTGGAAGAGAAGGGGAGACTATCTCCATCTAGAAGACCACATGGTCCACTTCGCTCTTAACAGAGGTTATAACATTGGAGAGGGCTCAAAAGGGAGTAGAGCAACTAAAATAACGAGGTTGTGAAAAGGGAGAGAGAGCAAAAAAAAGGTGATGCATTCTGGACTGTGTTGTCTGCAGGTGCTTCCTAAGTGTCATTCCTCTTCAAGCTGGTGGATGGCTCTGCCAAAAGAAAAGTGTATTAGCCTTAGTGCATCAAGCAGCATGTTAGAATGCTGCACTTGAACCCTTTTGCTAAAGTGCAAAATTTGTGTAGTATCTGTCAGGGGTGTGCCCAGCATGTTCCCTGCAATTTGTTAAGTGCCATTGAGTTGGTGTTGACTCATGACAATCCTCTGGATAGTTGTTCTTAACTGTGTTTGGTCTTCAGTCAGGCAACTCATTGGTGATAGAGTGGCACCCATAGCTGTGTCAGCCTATGTAGTGAAGACCTCAGTCAGTATGAGGAACAAAAAGGAGCACAAGTAGCTAAAGTAGTACCGAGAGACAAAGGAGCTGGTACATACGTTGGCAGTCAAACAGGTTTTTATTATACCCCAATGCGTTTCGGTCACTAGGGCCTTCTTCAGCGGGAAATGAACCTTACAAACATAAGCAAATAAAAAAAATCCACAAAATTATACATACATAAGAACAGATAAAGCAAGAAAAATAATATATATATATATATATATATATATATAAAACGTATTTATATAACACCTATAATCCATACTATTAACCATAGGAGATTAAAACCATAAATAAATAGAAACAAATTGATGTAAACAAAGGATATGACACATAAATATGAGAGACTAAAAACTCAGAAAGCTAGCCGCAGTGCAATGTGAAACAATGTATCCTTTTGTGCTATCAGCACCTTTAAAGACCATATTAAAATATTGTAGGAGCTAGCGATATAACAACATTACTTGAAAAGGAGATGAGAAGGACCAAAGTAGGAAGTGAGCTGTGATACTAACAGTCAATATAATATGGTGAGAGGAATACTACTTTTTTGTAAGGCATGAAGGGGAGGGAGAAAAGAGGTACCTGTATCGGCAACCGCTTGTAATTCAGCAATAGGAAAAACCGCGCCAAGTAAACCACTTAAAAATCCTGCAAACTAAGGAACAAAAAAGTGAAAACACATCAGTAGTATAATGGGTACACTACTCGTCAAACTGATTGACAGGTGAGATAAGGATGACAGGAGCCAATCAGCGTTCACTTCCGGTGTATGTCCTGCCTTAGGCCATGCACCCTCCCATAGAAGTGAATGGCAAGTTAGCCCCGCCCCTCCCAGGCGTGGCCACAGCCCCCACCTTGACATGCCCCCGCCCCCAAGGATGGCATCATCCAATCAGCACCCACTTCTGGGTTTGTGCCATGCCCACGCCCTGCCCCACAATATTGGCATTAGCCAATCAGCACCCACTTCCGGGCTTGTGCCACACCCACAGCCTCCCACCCTCAACCACTCCCCTGCCTACATCATCGGAAATGACGTCACCGGAAACAGGGTGTCATCAGAAATGGACTGTCGCTTTTTGCTGACATCACCGGAAACAGTGTCATCAGAAATGGACCGTGTCCTTTTCCGATGACCTCAGCGGAAGCAGAGTGACTGACTCCGGAAATGTGTTTTGCTTCTGGTTAATGCTGACATCTGCAAAAAGCAGGACCCCTGGAAAACAAAAAATGCTTTCTCTCTCCCACTGCCCCAGTTCTTTTTTTCTCACAAAAGATTCTTAGCACAGCACAGGCTTTTCACAGAGGCACAAACAGGGTAGAAGCTTTTCTTTACAAATGTTAAACCTCAATTAACACATCTTTTGTTAGAGAAACCAGTGCTGTCTATGTGATAGAATTTTGCTTTTAAGACCTCATGGTTAGAGACAAGTATTCTGGCAAACACAGAAATACAGAGAGGGAGAGACATGAGTTCAAATCCCCCTAATACAGCTATTTTTTGGAGAGAGCTGAGTTCAAACACAGCCACATCTATTTTTAGTAGCTTTGAAAAAACCAATACAGAGAGACAAGTCTGAACATGCTTCTCTAGGGTGTGGTAACACGTGATTGGTTGAAACAAGAGGCCTGTTCTGAGCAGGCTCCAGGTGTAAGGCTGTGTGTCCTGTGTAAGGGGAACATTTTAACACAGAGATTCAAAAAGAAAAAATGGCTCTTTTTGGAACACCAAGCAGAATTTCCTGCAGGGCACACAACATTAATTACTTTCTTAAGGATCGTGATGCCGCTACAGAGGAGTATCCACCGATTGAAAATCCATTTGAACTACAGGAGAGTCCGGCAGAGCCTGTACAAGAAATAACAGAGAATGTAGATTTTCCAGATGGTCAGATAATATTCGACTCTCAAGAACTCTGCGATTCTGGCACCGAACTTGACTTAACAACTGACAACACAATGGATCCAGATGATATAGAATTATATTACGCCGCTGCAAATGTAGAAACAAACTGTTTATTGGAAGAACTAGAATCAGCAGAGGTAAGAGAAGTTTTTTTGTAGAAAAGTGTTGTAACGAATCTCCGCTCCTACAAGAGCTAGAGGACATAGAGGCAACCAATCTACGCTGTTTGTGCTTTCTCTGTACATATCAAAGGGAGGCATTTGATGTCATAGCCAGCCAAAAGGACAACTCAAAAAAAACTGATGAAATAAACACATTTAAATCTCCTATACAAGCAACGGTGGGCTGTATTATCAGGAAATGCTGGCAGGGCGTTATGCATAGAGACTTTGCAGCTTGTGTAATACATGCTCCAGGGCAAAGACATCATGATTGTCTGAGGTGGGGACACAAGGAAATACAACAGAAAATCCATAAAACTTGTAACAGGTTGTGTCTAAGACCTATTGTAAATGTTGCCATGATTGTTGGTCATAAAATGAAAGCAACTGCCCTAGTTTATGAAAATTTGAATTTTTTTGTTTGAACTCATCAGAGATTTTAATACCACTAGAAATCCAGGACAGCTGCTCAATATTTTGCTTAGATCTGCGGCAGACTGTGATATGGAGCTAGTAGAAGGTTTAATCTTAGTTGATTGATATTATTGTTACAATGTACTCAGTTGAAATATACTGTCTGTTATGTTACCTGTAAACCGACTTGAATTGTAGAAAGTCGGTATATAAAAACTGTTAAATAAAATAAATAAATAATCTGTGACAGAGATTATAGATCGTTCTTTAAAAAACACGAAGTTCTGTAAAAATTGACTTTTTATGAAAATGTATGTATTTCCAGAATCTATTAGCCGAACATACAGATGAATAAAACTTATATGTATGCTTTTATATATATTTTTTAAAAACTTGTAATGCTCAAATGAATCATTTCACAAGATGAAAACATTTTATTTGAAATAAAACATTTTGAACCTACAGCTTTGTGTGGTGTGTTTTAGGATTGCTTAGTTAATTAAACCTACAATGGGTTGTCTGTAAAAATGGGACCTTGTGATTTATCTGTTCTAGAACTAAAATCCACTTAAAGCGTCTGGGAATGGGGGAATGTGTATTAGCCACATAGGTCCACATACACAATATATAGCATCTATTACAATGTACTGTCTGCGAAAAAATGGCAGTGTGAATTAGCCAGGTCGTATGATAAGATTATGAGATCCAGAGTTGTTTCAGTTAAAGAGTCTGGGGGGCTGTAAACCCCATCAAAGAATTTCATTTAAAAAGGCGCAGTACATTTCAGCTGCCAGAAAAGACCACATAGTCTCTATAGCTTGTAACATCTGCAACTCTTCTTCAGACATGGTGAGTAGATATGAGTCTTACTTTTTAAAAATATTGGCTATGTAATGTTTCTGTCTCTCATGATTGTCTTTAAAAATAGGAGCAGAAACCGTGGGGTACAAATAAACTCTCTCTTCCAAAAAGAAGACAGCAAAGAAAGTTAAAAGGTATGTCATGTGTTTTTAAATTTTCCTGCAGCTATGCTCTTTATAATGTGTCTTATGGTTTTTTTTTAAATATTAAAGACCAGGAAGCTGCTGACACCCCCCTCCGCTCCGCGCTCGAAGCGCCAACCCGGGAAAACCCCTCCGACTTACCCGACGCACCGGGGCTGAAGGAGGGAGAGAGAGGGAGGAGCCAGCACACCTCCAACGCCAGAGCACAGCCTGCACACGGCTTCAGCTCCGGCTTGTCTCAATGAAGAGAGCAAGGCCCGCAATCGCACTGCTCCCGCAGCGGTCCCCTGAGGCTGTCCTCCGGCCTTTTAGTGCTGCTGCTGACTGCAGAAACACGCTCTCTGCCTTCCACCTGCTCCTCACCCTTCGTTACTGCGGGTTCGGGAGCAGGGAGGCACCAAATAATACTCCCCCCCGCCCTCGTTTAAACGCTGGGGAGAAGAACTCTACAGAGAGAGAAAGGAGAGACAAGAGAGGGAGGGAAGACAGTGAAAGAGAGAAGTGCACAGAAGAAGCAGGTAAGACCCCTTTAGCAGCAGCAGCAGACCTGAAAACAAACCAAAAAGTACTTAATCAGATACAAAAAAGAAAATAATAAGAGAAAGTCAAATCTTTTACAGGATTTGTCAAAATAAAGCTCTGCTTATTTGTTTCCTCCTGAGCCCAGTCCCGGGCTCAGAACCTCCTAGCTGCTTGGAGACTGAAAGTACTGGTGGAAGTGGGCGGTTCTTGCCTATTAGTACCAGTGACATTAAAGCGATGACATCTTTCAGTCTCCAAAGCTGCTGGTGGAGGTTCACAACTCTTATGGTTCCGGGACTGAACTAGAGGGACGCAAAGGAATGTGTCTTATGGTTTTTTTTTAAATATTAAAGACCAGGAAGCTGCTACAAAACAAGATGACCAGCCTAATCAACAGACAGCACCTTACAGAAAACCAAAAGACAAGCAAAATAGTGAGTATTCCAGTTTTATCCAGCTCCTAAACTTTAAGGCCGCTGTAAAAGAAAAAAAAAGTATTAGCCCCTACGTTTTTCTTTTTCAGATCGAGAAAATGTTAGACTTCTCTCCCATAGCCGTTCGTTTTCTAACACGAAAAGATCACACAGCGAAAGGTTTTCTGCCAGTGAATCTACACACACCGGTACAGAATACGGAGGGCGTGGTGAAAGCCGTGTCTTTGATCACAGTGTTTCAGAGGACAGCGCAAATAATCATGCATTAGGCCCCACTGAAGAATCAGAACCAGTTAGCTATGTTCAGTTTGTCAAAAGGTGGGATCGTAAACTGGACAAGTTTAATGGTGTAATTTATTCAGAGGAATTTTGGTTTATTAATTTAGACAGGGTAACATCATTATCTAAGGCTCAATTCGCCATTCGGCAATCCAGCACATTCTGGATGAGGTTAGCAGCAGGGTTTCACCCGGTGATTATGTACAAGTGCATCTACACTCATCTCTTTTTCACAATTCCTTGTATTCTGTAAAGTTAAACCCAGAAGCATTAGATGCTGATGATTTCTTAAATCAGATAGCTAAACTCTTCAGAGTCACAGAGAAATCCAGGTTTGTGATATATTCTGTGTTGTACTTGTCATAAGAAATCGGGGTGGGGCGCTCGTAGGGTCTTAAAGACTATACCGTATAGCCATATTATTCATAAGAAAAGGATGTATTTGATAGACTTGAATAACACTGATAATAACCTGTGTTTTGCAGGTAGCCTCACAGCCCTCATGTCACAGGTAAAAATGACAGATGTCGAATTGTTAGAAGGTGCTAAAAAACTACATAATGAATTGGGGTGGCCGGTACATAGAAAAGTCATGCTCGATGATGTAGCAATATTTGAACAGCATTTAAAGATAAACATACGCGTTGTGCTTTACACAAATTCATGGGTTTGTTTTAAAACATCAGACAGACCTGTGTTCCCTAAGACTGTGTTCTTGTTGCTACACGATGACCATTTCTATGGTATAACCGATGTCAAAAAATTCTATGGGGAGCGCAACTTCTGTAGTTACTGTCAGAAACCGTACAGTCACGATCATAATTGCACATTGTGGTGCCATCTTTGTTTGACACTAACGTGTGCGAATAATGTTGGTGTACAACAGAGATGCCCTAATTGCAAACTCTTTTGTGGTTCTAAAGAGTGTTTAGATAGACACACATATTTGGCTCTGAAAAAAGAAGTGGCGTGTTTATCTAAGATACTGTGCCAGAAATGTGAGTCTTATGTGGACAAGAAACATAAGTGCAAGGGGCCGGCATTGTAAACTATGTCGTGAACCCCTAACCAGGGATGGCGTCCACTTATGTTTTATGACCCCTATTGGTAAAACTGAAACATCTGAAAAGTATATTTTTTATGATTGTGAATGTATGCAAGAAACAGGCTGGCATGTCCCTAATTACATATATGCGACAGATTTAAATGATGAAAGAAACTGGGAATTCAAGGGTCTCAAATGTATTTCTGCCTTTATACAGATTTTCTGTGACAAAAAATTTAAAGGCTACACCTTCATAGCCCATAATTCCAAAGGTTATGATGGGTATTTTGTTCTTAAACAACTGCTTAAGGAAAAAATGAACACAGGGCTGCTGGTTCAAGGTGCTAAACTTTTACAAATTACCGTTGAACCTTTGACTATCCGTTTTATAGACTCTCTAAATTTCCTGCCTATGAAACTTAGCAAACTTCCGCAAGCCATGGGTTTTACAGACAGCAAGGGGTACTTTCCGCACTTTTTTAATACTCTGGAAAATCAAAATTATGTGGGCCCCATGCCGGGTGTTGAACATTACGGTGTGTGTAACATGTTGCCTGAAGAAAAAGAGGAATTTTTACAATGGTACAAGGACAATCGGCATAAAACTTTTAATTTGCAAAAAGAGTTGGCTTATTACTGCCAGCAGGATGTATCTATTTTGCAGCAGGCCTGTGTTCTCTACCGAGCTGAAATCATGAAAATGACAGAGAAAGAAGTGTTTGTAGAGCAGGGTGACATCTCAGAAATTCTAACAAGGTGTTTAGACCCTTTCCAATCTATAACCCTTGCATCTGTATGTATGGCTATGTTCAGATTAATGTTTTTAGAACCCAAGTCTGTGGCACTCATTCCACCAGATAACTATCACCGGCAGGCAAAGAGATATTCATCCACCTCTATTCAATGGTTGTTGTATGTAGAGGCCAAAGAAAATATACAGATCACACATGCTCTGTAAGGTGGCGAAAAAAAGGTGGGGGGTCTTATTTTCTTGATGGCTATGCCGTGATCGATGGGGTAGAAACAGCTTTTGAATTTAATGGTTGTTTTCATCACGGCTGTCCGAGTTGTTATAACAATAAAGACCAGAATCCTGTAACAGCCACGACCTATGGTTTTCTTTATTACAAAACACAGCTAAAAGCTGCATTCCTGGAAAGCCGGGGGTTCAAGGTCATAAGTCTATGGGAGCATGAGTGGAAGCGGATGGTAAAAGAAAATGACGGGGGCTGTGCAGATTTTCTGGCTGACTCCGCATTACCGCAACCTCTGATTCCACGAGATGCCCTTTTTGGGGGTAGAACAAATGCCATTTGTCTGTACCACAAAACAAGACCTGGGGAAAAAATACACTACTATGATTTTACCAGCCTATACCCTTTTGTCAATAAAACAAAGGAATATCCAATAGGCCATCCACAAATCATTTATGACAAATTTGGTCCCCCTACAAAGTACTTTGGTTTTATAAAAGCAAACGTATATCAACCACGAAAGCTCTTTTTACCAGTGTTACCCATACGGTTGGGCGGCAAGCTTATGTTTCCACTGTGTCATACGTGTGCTGACACACGGCAACAGGCAATGTGTGCCCACACGGATGAGGAGAGAGCTTTTGTGGGGACTTGGTGTATGGTGGAGATGAATTTAGCCATTGCAAAAGGGTATGTGTTTGTTGAAATCTATGAAATCTGGCATTTCGAGCAAAAATCTGATAATCTCTTTTCCGAATACATCAAAATGCACCACCATCAAAAACAAGAGGCTTCTGGCTACCCTCGATGGTGCAATGATACTGAAAAACAAAATGTGTACATAGCTGATTTCTTTAGAAAAGAGATTATGTACACATTTTGTTTTTCAGTATCATTGCACCATCGAGGGTAGCCAGAAGCCTCTTGTTTTTGATGGTGGTGCATTTTGATGTATTCGGAAAAGAGATTATCAGATTTTTGCTCGAAATGCCAGATTTCATAGATTTCAACAAACACATACCCTTTTGCAATGGCTAAATTCATCTCCACCATACACCAAGTCCCCACAAAAGCTCTCTCCTCATCCGTGTGGGCACACATTGCCTGTTGCCGTGTGTCAGCACACGTATGACACAGTGGAAACATAAGCTTGCCGCCCAACCGTATGGGTAACACTGGTAAAAAGAGCTTTCGTGGTTGATATACGTTTGCTTTTATAAAACCAAAGTACTTTGTAGGGGGACCAAATTTGTCATAAATGATTTGTGGATGGCCTATTGGATATTCCTTTGTTTTATTGACAAAAGGGTATAGGCTGGTAAAATCATAGCAGTGTATTTTTTCCCCAGGTCTTGATTTGTGGTACAGACAAATGGCATTTGTTCTACCCCCAAAAAGGGCATCTCGTGGAATCAGAGGTTGCGATAATGCGGAGTCAGCCAGGAAATCTGCACAGCCCCCATCATTTTCTTTTACCATCTGCTTCCACTCGTGCTCCCATAGACTTATGACCTTGAACCCCCGGCTTTCCAGGAATGCAGCTTTTAGCTGTGTTTTGCAATAAAGAAAACTATAGGTCGTGGCTGTTACAGGATTCTGGTCTTTATTGTTATAACAACTCGGACAGCCGTGATGAAAACAACCATTAAATTCAAAAGCTGTTTCTACCCCATTGATCACGGCATAGCCATCAAGAAAATAAGACCCCACCTTTTTTTCGCCACCTTTCAGAGCATGTGTGATCTGTATATTTTCTTTGGCCTCTACATACAACAACCATTGAATAGAGGGGGATGAATATCTCTTTGTCTGCCGGTGATAGTTATCTGGTGGAATGAGTGCCACAGTCTTGGGTTCTAAAAACATTAATCTGAACATAGCCATACATACAGATGCAAGGGTTATAGATTGGAAAGGGTCTAAACACCTTGTTAGAATTTCTGAGATGTCACCCTGCTATACAAATACTCCTTTCTCTGTAATTTTCATGATTTCAGCTTGGTAGAAAACACAGGCCTGCCGCAAAATAGATACATCCTGCTGGCAGTAATAAGCCAACTCTTTTTGCAAATTAAACGTTTTATGCTGATTGTCGTTGTACCATTGTAAAAATTCCTCTTTTTCTTCAGGCAACATGTTACACACACCGTAATGTTCAACACCCGGCATGGGGCCCACATAATTTTGATTTTCCAGAGTATTAAAAAAGTGCGGAAAGTACCCCTTGCTGTCTGTAAAACCCATGGCTTGCGGAAGTTTGCTAAGTTTCATAGGCAGGAAATTTAGAGTCTATAAAACGGATAGTCAAAGGTTCAATGGTAATTTGTAAAAGTTTAGCACCTTGAACCAGCAGCCCTGTGTTCATCTTTTCCTTAAGCAGTTGTTTAAGAACAAAATACCCGTCATAACCTTTGGAATTATGGGCTATGAAGGTGTAGCCTTTAAATTTTTTTGTCACAAAAAATCTGTATAAAGGCAGAAATACATTCGAGACCCTTGAAAGAGTAGTTACTCACCTGTAACAGGTGTTCTCCAGGAGCAGCAGGAATCAGTCCTCACTTATGGGTGTCATCGATGCCGATGAAGCCCCAGCGCAGCATTTCCCCAGCTTTCCATGAAAGCCTTTGGGAATGCTGGCATGCATGGCGGTTCCCTTCCCGCCTAAAGGTGCCATCTTACCTCAGTCAAATGACATAGCTAAGAACAGCACACAAAAATGTAAAAATTAAACTATGTACAACTGCAGCTCCTAGGGGAGGAGGGAGGGTAGTGAGGACTGATTCCTGCTGCTCCTGGAGAACACCTGTTACAGGTGAGTAACTACTCTTTCTCCAGGACCAAGCAGGAAGTCAGTCCTCACTTATGGGTGACTCCCCAGCTCTGGGCTACCAGGAACCCAGGCTGAACAAGAGAACTCCCTCTAGTCTCAGCAACACAGTAAAGGCTTTGCAAGGACACACCCTCCACAGGTAGCCCAACCAGAGGGCAGGAGTTGCCTAGACCTCAAAGAGATTCCGGAGTACTGCTTGGCCAAAAGCACTGTCCCTACGGGACTCCCTCTCCAGACAGTAGTGGGCTGCAAAAGTCTGGCTTGAAGACCAAGTAGCAGCCCTGCAGATGTCTTGCAATGGAACAGAGCGGAGGTGAGCCACTGATGCAGCCAGTGCCCTCACACGGTGGGCCGTGACCCTACCCTGCAAAGGAAGGTCAGCCGCCTTGTAAGCCCAGGTGATACAGTCAGCCACCCAGATGGACAAGGTATGCTTGGACACAGGCCTCCCCAAGTTATTGGGGTCAAAAGAAAGGAAGAGCTGAGAAGCCTTCCTGTGACCTTGCGTACGTTCAAGGTAGAAGGATAAGGCCCTCCTACAGTCCAAGGTATGGAGAACTGTTTCTTCCCTAGGCCTCATGCAAGTCAAGCTGAAAGTAGGTAGAACCACCTCCTGGTTGAGGTGGAAAGAGGAGACAACCTTAGGAAGGAACTGAGGACCACCCTGTTCTTATAGAACCTGGTGTAAGGTCTATCACAGACCAAGGCCTGAAGCCCACTCACTCTCCTAGCCGAAGTAAGGGCTATCAGAAAGAGAGTCTTCCAGGAAAGGAAGCGTAGAGGGCAAGTAGCCATAGGCTCAAAAGGTGGGCGAGTCAGTTGCTGCAAGACCACATTAAGCTCCCACTCAGGAGCAGGAGGACGTATGGGAGGTTTGAGCAGAAGCAAGCCTATGAGAAACCTAGACACCAAAGGGTGCACAGACAAGGAATGGCCCTCAACTAGGGAGTGGTGAGCTGCTAAAGCAGAGAGGTGGACCTAAACAGAGTTGGACTTGAGACCCTGATTGGTCAAGTACAGCAGGTACTGAAGCACTACTGACACAGTACAGGAGAAAGGATCCTCAGCATGCAGCTGACACCACACAGAGAACCTTTTCCACTTGAGAGCATAGGTCTTCCTAGTGGATTGTTTCCTGGAGGCTAGGAGAACTTCCTCAACCTCGGGAGGCAGGCCCCAGGGAGCCAACACTACCCTTGCAGCCTCCATGCCATCAGATTGAGAGCTTTGAGATTGGGATGCAGCAAGGAGCCCTGATCCTGAGAGAGAAGGTCGGGTCGCAATCCCAGAGGCAGATCCACTGTCAGTTGAAGCAGGAGGGGGAACCAAGGCTGCCTTGGCCACCTGGGTGCTACCAGGAGGACTGAGGCCCTGTCTCGGAGAATCTTGAACAGTGTTCGGGCCACCAGAGGGGTGGGAGGAAATGCATAGAGTAGGCCCTGAGTCCAGGGAATCAGAAAAGCATCTGCTGCTACTCTCAGAGGATGCAGTTGCCTGGAGCAGAACCTTGGCAGCTGGTTGTTCAGTGGACTGGCAAACAGGTCTATGGAGGGAAGCCCCCATCTCAAGAAAATCTTTTGAGCCACTAAAGGATGTAGCTGCCACTCGTGTGGTTGCAGACTCCTGCTCAATCTGTCTGCCAGGGAATTCTCCTGGCCTGGAAGATAGACTGCTTTGAGGAGCATGTTGTGTTTCAGGGCAAAGGAACAGAGGTCCTGGGCCTCCTGGCAAAGGGGCTGGGAACCAGTTCCGCCCTGTTTGTTGACATAGAACATGGCTACTTGGTTGTCTGGATCAAGACAGACTGTTGTGCCAGGGAGGCAGTAAAGGCCTTGAGGGCCAAGCGGATAGCTCTGAGTTCCAGCAGATTGATCTGCTGGGACGCCTCCCAAGGAGACCAAAGGCCCTGGGTGCACTTGCCTAGGCAATGTGCTCCCCAACCCTGTAGAGAGGCATCGGTGGTTAGGACCACTGTATGAGGTGGGATCTGAAAGGGCACCCCCACCAGCAGATTGGGGGGGTGTAACCACCAGCTGAGGGAGGCCAGGAAACGGTGGGACACTCTGATCCTGTCTCTGAGACTGCCTGAGGCTTGTGACCACTGAGTCCGAAGGCACCACTGGGCAGGTCTCATATTGAGCCTGGCATTGGGTGTCACCTGTACTGTCGACGCCATGTGGCCCAGAAGCCTGAGACAGAGTCTGGCGGAGACCAGAGACCTGTGCAGAAACTTGCTGGCGAGGCCCATGAGCCTTTGTGCGCAGTCCACTTGTAAGAATGCTCTTGCCAGCTGAGAATCCAACCTTGCTCCTATGAACTCCAAGTTCTGGGAGGGGAGCAAAGTGAACTTTGCAAAGTTGATGACAAAGCCCACCTTTTGGAGCAGTTCTACGGTCCTGTTGGTGGCCTGTTGAACTTCTAGGGAAGTCTGGCCTCTGATGAGCCAGTCGTCTAGGTAAGGAAACACAAAGATTCCCTGATTTCTCAGGTAGGCTGCCACCACTGCCAGGCACTTAGTAAACACCCTGGGAGCGGAGGTCAGTCCAAAAGGCAGTACTCGGTACTGATAATGGTTTCCTCCCACAATGAACCTGAGGTACTTTCTGTGGTCTGGATGAATAAGGATGTGAGTGTAAGCATCCTTTAGATCTAAAGAGCAAAGCCAATCTCCCTGCTGGAAGTAGGGCAGAAGTGTTCCAAGAGTAAGCATCTTGAACTTCTCTTTCACCAGAAACTTGTTTAGGTTTCTGAGATCCAAAATGGGTCGAAGACCACCGGTTCTCTTTGGCACCAGGAAATACCTGGAGTAAAATCCGTGACCTTGGAAGTGGGGAGGCACAGGCTCCACCGCCTTGTCCAGCAACAGACCTTGTAGCTCCTGAAGGAGAAGGGCTGTATGCAGGGGAGGCCGGAAAGGTTCCCCTGGGAAGTGTGGCGGAGGCAGTTGGTGAAAGTACAGGGCATAGCCTCGACAGACTATGTCCAGCACCCAACTGTCCTAGGTTATCAAGGGCCACTTGTGGGCGAACAAGGCTTGGCGGCCTCCTGTGCAGGGCTGGGTCTGCAAGGGAGGTACAGCTATACTCAAGGAGTCAAAAAACCCCACCCTGCTGAGTGGAAGCAGGGGCTGCAGGCTTGAGGGTCCTCTGCCTAAGGGCCCATTACCCTGGCCCTTGGCTTGCTGACCCTGGGGGGCAGCTTGGGCAGCCGGATATTGTGGGTACTGTTTGTAGGCAGTGCCCTTCCTCGGGTAAAAGGACTTTTTACCCGAGCCCTTCTTCTTATGAGAAGGGGCAGAGGTCTTCCTCGACAGCCTTGTCCTCGTAAGGTGCTCTGTCTCGAGCTGAGCGGCCTTCTCGGCCACAGGCTTGCCAAAAAGGTTTTCACCTCGGCAAGGGACATCGACCAACTTGTCCTGAACCCATGGCTCGAGGTCCGATGACTGCAGCCATGCCTGGCGTCGGGCCGTGATGCTGGCTGCCGCTACTCGGGCCAAAGCCTCGAAGCCATCGTAGGCGGCGCGGGACATGAACTTAGAGCATTCCCAGATCCTCAAAGACAAGGACTTAAAACTCTGCAAGGGTTCCCCGGAGAGACCAGCAAAGAATCCGGCCATCTCCTTGGCCAGGTCTCGTAAATACATGCCCATGTACAGCTGGTAAGTCTGGACACGGCAAGCAAGCATGGAGCCCTGAAAGCACTTTCTACCGACGCCATCAAGGCTTCGGGCTTCCCTACCAGGAGGCACTGCGGAGTGCATCTTCTGACTCTTCAGATGATGCATGGCCGATTCCACAACCATGGAATGGTGTGGTAGCTGTGCTTTCTGGAAGCCAGGACTCTTCCGGAGCCAATAGATGGAATCGACTCACTTGCTCAAAACCGGCGCCGAGGCCGGTGCCTCCCACATCCGGAAGAGGAGCCGTTCCAGCATCGGAGGAACCGGGACAGTAAAGGCCTCCTTTGGATGAGAGTCATACTGCAGAGCATCGAGCTCCTCGGCTCGAGGCTCTTCCTCGGGGTCAGCCGGGATAGCCAGGGCAGCAGCCATATCCCGGATAAACTCCGAGAACCTAGTATCCTCCGGAGGGGATCTACTCCGGGGCTCAGACTCAGGTGAGTCCGAAGGGACACACCGAGTCTTGAAGGTGTCAGGAGACTCCTCGTCTTCGGTCTCCCAAGCAGACTCGTCCGATGTCGAGTCGAGGTCTGACCCCACGGGGCCTCTAGGCAGCCGCCCCGACGCCGGCGGCACCAGCGTCGAGACCCTCGGTCCCGAACAGGAGGACGACCTCGAGCCGCAAAGGACTCGAGTATCGGCTCGGTCTCCGGGGTCGACTTCAAAGTCGATGTCCCGGTGGTCGGGGCAGATGCGCCAGACAGGCTGGCCATCAGCCCCCGCTGCTGATCCATGAAGGCAGACATTCTGCTCTCCAAGGCTGTCAACCTGAGACTCAGCTCGGGTGACGCAGCAGCCCCGGACTCGTGTCCAGCAGACTCCGGCTCCATGCGAGGAACTTTAGTTGGCTTCTCCTGGTCCACGGGCCCGGGACGACGGTCGGGGGTCTGAGACCTGGCCCTCGAGGGCTCAGGGACCTCCTCTGACGACGCCCTCGCGACCCGCTTCTTCCTCTTACGTTCCCGGTCAGGGGACCCCCTGTCCAAGAAGCTCCGACGCCTCTCGGGATCGGAATCCTGAGGTGTCGAGGCCTCAGACGAGGTCCGGGCCCGGGCAGAGGCCGTGAAAAGCCTTTCACTTTGTTGCTGACGACTTCGGAGGGCCTTGGAAGACATTTTTCCACATAGCCCGCACGTTTTAGAATCGTGGTCGGGGCCAAGGCACCGAAGGCAGCAGTCGTGTGTGTCGGTGAGAGACAATTTTCTTACACCGATCACACTTTTTGAAACCGCTGGAAGCCATCGGGGAGAAAAGGGTCCCCGCGAGGTCAAAAGACCGGCCTTCCAGGGAAAAAGAAAAGATTTTGGCGTGAGCGCCTAGCCACTAAGGGCAAAACCCAAAAAAACTAAAAAAGGGATTCGATACCGGTGTACCAAACCCGGGGGGGGGGAGGGGAACCGACGTCGAATCCGAAGGAAAAAAGCGAAATAACGCCAAGAAAAAAACTTAGCCGGGAAAAAAAGGACACACGTCCGATGGGCTTCACGGAAAAAAAGAGACTGGGGTAAGATGGCACCTTTAGGCGGGAAGGGAACCGCGCATGCGTGCCAGCATTCCCAAAGGCTTTCATGGAAGCTCCGCTGGGGCTTCATCGGCGTCGATGACACCCATAAGTGAGGACTGACTTCCTGCTTGGTCCTGGAGAATTCCCAGTTTCTTTCATCATTTAAGTCCGTCGCATATATGTAATTAGGGATATGCCAGCCTGTTTCTTGCATACATTCACAATCATAAAAAATATACTTTTCAGATGTTTCAGTTTTACCAATAGGGGTCATAAAACATAAGTGGATGCCATCCCCGGTTAGGGGTTCACGACATAGTTTACAATGCCGGGCCCTTGCACTTATGTTTCTTGTCCACATAAGACTCACATTTTTGGCACAGTATCTTAGATAAACACGCCACTTCTTTTTTCAGAGCCAAATACGTGTGTCTATCTAAACACTCTTTAGAACGACAAAAGAGTTTGCAATTAGGGCATCTCTGTTTGACACTAATGTGTGCGAATAATGTTGGTGTACAACAAAGACGGCACCACAATGTGCAATTATGATCGTGACTGTACGGTTTCTGACAGTAACTACAGAAGTTGCGCTCCCCATAGAATTTTTTGACATCGGTTATACCATAGAAATGGTCATCGTGTAGCAACAAGAACACAGTCTTAGGGAACACAGGTCTGTCTGATGTCTTAAAACAAACCCATGAATTTGTGTAAAGCACAACGCGTATGTTTATCTTTAAATGCTGTTCAAATATTGCTACATCATCGAGCATGACTTTTCTATGTACCAGCCACCCCAATTCATTATGTAGTTTTTTAGCACCTTCTAACAATTCGACATCTGTCATTTTTACCTGTGACATGAGGGCTGTGAGGCTACCTGCAAAACACAGGTTATTATCAGTGTTGTTCAAGTCTATCAAATACATCCTTTTCTTATGAATAAAATGGCTAAACGGTATAGTCTTTAAGACCCTACGAGCGCCCCACCCCGATTTCTTATGACAAGTACAACAACACGGAATATATCACAAACCTGGATTTCTCTGTGACTCTGAAGAGTTTAGCTATCTGATTTAAATTGTCAGCGTCTAATGCTTCTGGGTTTAACTTTACAGAATACAAGGAATTGTGAAAAAGAGATGAGGGTAGATGCACCTGTACATAATCACCGGGTGAAACCCTGCTGCTAACCTCATCCAGAATGTGCTGGATACCTTGCCGAATGGCGAATTGAGCCTTAGATAATGATGTTACCCTGTCTAAATTAATAAACCGAAATTCCTCTGAATAAATTAGACCATTAAACTTGTCCAGTTTACGATCCCACCTTTTCACAAACTGAACATAGCTAACTGGTTCTGATTCTTCAGTGGGGCCTAATGCATGATTATTTGCGCTGTCCTCTGAAACACTGTGATCAAAGACACGGCTTTCACCACGCCCTCCGTATTCTATACCGGTGTGTGTAGATTCACCGGCAGAAAACCTTTCGCTGTGTGATCTTTTCGTGTTAGACTTCTCTCCCATAGCCGTTCGTTTTCTAACATTTTCTCGATCTGAAAAAGAAAAACTTTTTTTTTCTTTTACAGCGGCCTTAAAATTTAGGAGCTGGATAAAACTGGAATACTCACTATTTTGCTTGTCTTTTGGTTTTCTGTAAGGTGCCGTCTGTTGATTAGGCTGGTCATCTTGTTTTGTAGCAGCTTCCTGGTCTTTAATATTTTTAAAAAAACCATAAGACACATTATAAAGAGCATAGCTGCAGGAAAATTTAAAAACACATGACATACCTTTTAACTTTCTTTGCTGTCTTCTTTTTGGAAGAGAGAGTTTATTTGTACCCCACGGTTTCTGCTCCTATTTTTAAAGACAATCATGAGAGACAGAAACATTACATAGCCAATATTTTTAAAAAGTAAGACTCATATCTACTCACCATGTCTGAAGAAGAGTTGCAGATGTTACAAGCTATAGAGACTATGTGGTCTTTTCTGGCAGCTGAAATGTACTGCGCCTTTTTAAATGAAATTCTTTGATGGGGTTTACAGCCCCCCCAGACTCTTTAACTGAAACATCTCTGGATCTCATAATCTTATCATATGACCTGGCTAATTCACACTGCCATTTTTTCGCAGACAGTACATTGTGATAGATGCTATATATTGTGTATGTGGACCTATGTGGCTAATACACATTCCCCCATTCCCAGACGCCTTAAGTGGATTTTAGTTCTACAATAGATAAATCACAAGGTCCCATTTATACAGACAACCCATTGTAGGTTTAATTAACTAGGCAATCCTAAAACATACCACACAAAGCTGTAGGTTCAAAATGTTTTATTTCAAATAAAATGTTTTCATCTTGTGAAATGATTCATTTGAGCATTACAAGTTTTTAAAAAAAATATAAAGGCATACATATAATTTTTATTCATCTGTATGTTCGGCTAATAGATTCAGGAAATACATACATTTTCATAAAAAGTCAATTTTTACAGAACTTGGTGTTTTTTAAAGAACGATCTATAATCTCTGTCACAGATTAAAACTTCTACTAGCTCCATATCACAGTCTGCCGCAGATCTAAGCAAAATATTGAGCAGTTGTCCTGGATTTCTAGTGGTATTAAAATCTCTGATGAGTTCAAACAAAAAAATTCAAATTTTCATAAACTAGGGCAGTTGCTTTCATTTTATGACCAACAATCATGGCAACATTTACAATAGGTCCTAGACACATCCTGTTACAAGTTTTATGGATTTTCTGTTGTATTTCCTTGTGTCCCCACCTCAGACAATCATGATGTCTTTGGCCTGGAGCATGTATTACACAAGCTGCACAGTCTCTATGCATAACGCCCTGCCAGCATTTCCTGATAATACAGCCCACTGTTGCTTGTATAGCAGATTTAAATGTGTTTATTTCATCAGTTTTTTTTTAGTTGTCCTTTTGGCTGGCTATGACATCAAATGCCTCCCTTTGATATGTACAGAGAAAGCACAAACAGCGTAGATTGGTTGCCTCTATGTCCTCTAGCTCTTGTAGGAGCGGAGATTTGTTACAACACTTTCCTACAAAAAAACCTCTCTTACCTCTGCTGATCCTAGTTCTTCCAATAAACAGTTTGTTTCTACATTTGCAGCGGCGTAATATAATTCTATATCCTCTGGATCCATTGTGTTGTCAGTTGTTAAGTCAAGTTCGGTGCCAGAATCGCAGAGTTCTTGAGAGTCAAATAATATCTGACCATCTGGAAAATCTACATTCTCTGTTATTTCTTGTTCAGGCTCTGCCGGACTCTCCTGTAGTTCAAATGGATTTTCAATCGGTGGATACCCCCCTGCAGCAGCATCACGATCCTTAAGAAAGTAATTAATGTTGTGTGCCCTGCTGGAAATTCTGCTTGGTGTTCCAAAAAGAGCCATTTTTTCTTTTTGAATCTCTGTGTTAAAATGTTCCCCTTACACAGGACACACAGCCTTACACCAGGAGCATGCTCAGAACAGGTCTCTTGTTTCAACCAATCACGTGTTACCACACCCTACAGAGGCATGTTCAGACTTGTCTCTCTGTATTGATTTTTTCAAAGCCACTAAAAAATAGCTGTGGTTGTGTTTGAACTCGGCTCTCTCTCTCTCTCTCTCTCTAAAAAATAGCTGTATTAGGGGGATTTGAACTCAGGTCTCTCCCTCTCTCTCTCTGTATTTCTGTGTTTGCCAGAATACTTGTCTCTAACCATGAGGTCTTAAAAGCAAAATTCTATCACATGGACAGCACTGGTTTCTCTAACAAAAGATGTGTTAATTGAGGTTTAACATTTGTAAAGAAAAGTTTCACCCTGTTTGTGCCTCTGTGAAAAGCCTGTGCTGTGCTAAGAATCTTTTGTGAGAAAAAAGAACTGGGGCAGTGGGAGAGAGAAAGCATTTTTGTTTTCCAGGGTTCCTGCTTTTTGCAGATGTCAGCATTAACCAGAAGCAAAACACATTTCCGGAGTCAGTCACTCTGCTTCCGCTGAGGTCATCGGAAAAGGACACGGTCCATTTCTGATGACACTCTGTTTCCGGTGACGTCATTTCCGATTATGTAGGCAGGGGAGTGGTTGAGGGTGGGTGGCTGTGGGTGTGGCAAAAACCCAGAAGTGGGTGCTGATTGGCATTATATTGTGGGGCGGGGCATGGGCATGGCACAAACCCGGAAGTGGGCGCTGATTGGATGATGTCATCCTTGGGGGCGGGGGCATGTCAAGGTGGGGGCTGTGGCCACACCTGGGGGCGGGAGTGGGCAGGGCTAACTCACCATTCACTTCTATGGGAGGGGGCATGGCCTAAGGTGGGACATACACCGGAAGTGAACGCTGATTGGCTCCTGTCATCCTTATCTCACCTGTCAATCAATTTGACGAGTAGTGTACCCATTATACTACTAACATGTATAGGGTACCCACAAGTTATGTGCTGAATGAAAAAAATAAAATGGCATGTTTACTTGGCAAGTAGTAGATGTGAATTGACCAAAACTGAAACAAAGAGCTGTTTGTAGCAGACTATTAGTGTAGCCAAGGCTGGCCCGTCCATTGAGCAAGAATGTTTTTTGCACAGGGCCCCGCGTTTTAGGGGGCCCCGTGCAAAGAACATTCTGCTTTTTTTCAAAATTAAGTTTAAAAAAAAAAAAAAGCTGGCTGCTACCGCTGCCACCACAGCAGAATGGAGTGTCCCGCGGGGCCCCCTCTGCCCGGCTGAGTCCCTCCCTCCCTCTGCGACAGCTGAGCCCCTCTGTGCCGGCTTTCAGATACGCGAAGGGAGAGTGTCTCCCTCGCGTCTCTGTTAAGTCCGCAGGGGCTGATGGGAAATTGAGAGGATTTTTTGTCACCATATTTTACTAACTGCATACGATTAGTTAGGTAAGAGGCAAACCATTTTAATGTATTGTTGCATAAGCCAATATCTTGTAGATGTTGTAACATTATTGTGTGAGACACAGTATCAAAAGCTGCTGAGACATCGATGAAGATTAACAGAAATAACTTATTTTTTTTCAAGGCCTGTTATAAGATTACACAGGTACACTACCAAAAAACTGCCTCCAGTTTTGCAACTGATTCCTATAGATTTTGGGGTGCTGAATCCAGGAAAAATAGCCAAAATGTTCCATCACGTCACGTTTTCTTGCAAAATTAGATTTCTTACCCATATAAGGAATGTTCACATAATTTCTTTTTAGCCGACTGCAGTTTATTTTCTTGGCCCAAAATAGAGGTTGTAATGGTTAACTAACTAGAAACACTCCCTCATGATATTTTAGTGTTTTGTATTCATTTTATACATTAACAGGACAATTGGGAGGCGGGGGGCTAAATCCAGTACTCGCGCTGGCGCATGTTCTTTCCTGTTCTCCTCGCCTCGTTCGCTCGCTCAAACACGGTGGTTGCGACATGAACGTTCCTGTCAAATTTCAGTTTCTTGCAAGTTCATTATTACCTTTTGTTTGCTCAGTCGTAATCCAACTTTATTCCGAAGTGGTTCACTACAGTTGTAGTTTGCAGTGCTGTGTATTTGTGATGGCTCACAGAGCCAGAGGTTGCGTCAACTCTCTGGACAGTTTTTGTTTTATTTGTGGGGAATATACCGTGAAAAAGCGGCAGAGGAACATTTCTGCATTTATTAAAAAAGTATATTTCGCCTATTTCGGTTTGAAGTTAGGCGATCAAGACAAACCGTGGGCTCCTCACAAAGTGTGCAAGACATGTGAGGAAGATCTACGCTTATGGATGAAAGGTAAAAACAAGCATTTCGTTTCGGAATACCTATGATGTGGTGTGAACAAAGAGACCACAGCAGTGACTGCTATTTTTGCTCTTGCATTGTGAAGGGATACAACTTAAAAAATAAGAATGTAATAAGTTACCCCAATCTTCCCTCAGCAATTAGGCCTATGCCTCATAGCAACGAAGTACCTGTGCCTGAACCACCAAAATCTTTGGATCATATTTGTGTGGACGGTTCTGATCATGATGAGACTCATCAGATGGCTTTTCCCGATGAGTCCAGTACTTCCGAGTTTGAAACTGAACCAGATCCGAAACCTGAACTTTTCTCTCAAGCTGAATTGAATGATTTAGTCCGGGATTTAGGACTCCCAAAAGATGCTGCCCAACTGCTAGGTTCTCGGCTTAAACAGAAAAATCTATTGTCACCAGGAACAACTTTTTATTGGTACCGCAACCGCGAGACACAATTTTTGAAGTATTTCAGCAAAGAGGAAGATTTGGTATTTTGCAACGATATATACGGAGTGATGGAAAAGTTTAAACTCAAGTATGATCCTGCTGAATGGCGGCTGTTCATTGATTCGTCAAAAGACAGCATAAAAGGTGTTCTTCATAATGGCAACACATTCGCTTCAGTTCCTATTGCTCACTCTGTTATTCTCCAAGAAAAATACGAGAATTTGGCCCTGATTCTTCAGAAGATTCGTTATGATGAGCATAAGTGGATACTTTAAAATTCTATCCATGCTATTAGGGCAGCAATCTGGTTTCACCAAATATCCCTGCTTCCTTTGCTTGTGGGATAGCCGGGCCCGCGACCTACACTGGGGGAAAAAAGACTGGCCAATTCGGGAGTATTTGAGACCCGGTGAGAAAAATGTTCTTCATGAGAGCTTGGTACCTCGTGATAAAATTCTATTCTTCAGCCCCCACCACCCCCAGCAGCTCTCCCCTTCCCGGGGATCGAGCCACCAGAGGCAGGAGGGGCCATCTGCTGCACACAGCCCAGTCGGGGCTGTGCAACGAAACACTTTAAATCTTCGCGCCATCCGGCGCTGCTCATCTTCAGCCCCCACCACCCCCAGCAGCTCTCCCCTTCCCGGGGATCGAGCCACCAGAGGCAGGAGGGGCCATCTGCTGCACACAGCCCAGTCGGGGCTGTGCAATGAAACACTTTAAATCTTCGCGCCATCCGGCGCTGCTCATCTTCAGCCCCCACCACCCCCAGCAGCTCTCCCCTTCCCGGGGATCGAGCCACCAGAGGCAGGAGGGGCCATCTGCTGCACACAGCCCAGTCGGGGCTGTGCAACGAAACACTTTAAATCTTCGCGCCATCCGGCGCGCCCGCGCCTGGCGGGCCCGCGCCAGAGGGCCCTTTGGCGTGGCCCTTAGGCGTGGAACGGGGCGGTAGACGGTGGCACTCCAGCAAGCCACAAACAAAGCCACGTTTTTCACCCGGACCAGAGCCAGCTGCCGATACCAAAAAGACACCATCGAAGCAACATCGGGCACAGAGTGCCGCCGCCACCTCACAGCCTAATTCTACAGCTACAGGCCGGGACCATAAGACCCAGCACAAAGTGCACGCAGTACTCACAGATCAGCAGCTTGAGCTCCCCTCGGTCGAACTCGCCCCCTCTCAACAGCCCTGTCTCTCCTCAAACGTTCTACTGCCAGCACAGCCTTCCTCACCACCAGAGCAACAGAGCGTAAGAACTGGATGCAAATCGAATAACTCAGAGGACCTAAGGTACAAACTAGTCGACACATGGTGCCTACCTAACTGAATTACTATACCTCATTGCTATACCTGAATTGCTACACGTCATTGCTACACTGTATTGTCATTGCTACACTGTATTGCTACACTGTATTGTTGCACTATATTGCTACCCCTCATCGCTACACCTTAATTGCTATACTGCATTGCCACACTATATTGCCGCACTACTAAACTGCTATACCTCATTGCTACACTGTATTGATACATTATATTGCTGCACTGTATTGCTATACCGAATTGATATACCTCATTACCACACTATATTGCTATACTATATTGCTACACTGTAATGCTCTACTGAATCACTACATTGAAGTGCTAAACACCTCCACTAACACAACACATCACTAGAAAAACACATACAACATCACAAAACACCAGTAACCTAGAAACGTCTCATTCCGGAAACATAAATGGCGTACCCATTACTTACTTTTGCCCTACTCTATACACTGGTCAGCACACTCTATGAATCAGTTGTATTAGCAGATGGATGCAACCCCATCCAACTACTAAAGAGTGCAAACGGTAACACATACAACAACCAATACCACCGGCACTCAAACCCTTCACACAGAAGACTGTCACACTTAATATATATAGCCATAGAGACCTCAAACTCCACAAAACATAAAAACACAAAGCATCAACAAGAACTAAGGTGCGCCCTTATCAACGCACGTTCGGTCCGTAATAAATGGCCGGTAATCACTGACCTAATCACTATGCACAACCTAGACATGCTAATGGTCACAGAAACATGGATCTCTGAATCCGACAATGTCATATTGAATCACCTTACACCACCTAACTTTTCGATCTATACCTGTAATAGGGAAAACAAAAGAGGAGGAGGTGTACTGATCCTTGCAAAAACATTGTTACAATACCGGACTAGCCTTACCAAGAGCACGCAACTCCTGAATACACTAACCATCACCAGCAAATACAATACTATTAACCTCATTTACAGAACCCCAGGAATTGGATCAGACGAGCTCTCAGACATCATTGACCTAGCATGTAATCCAGAAGACCCCTCCAAACCTAACTGGCTACTAGGAGACCTTAATCTTGCTTCCACTCAACCCACCCTAGCCAAAGCCTTCCTCGAAGCAATGGCTGACCTCAACTACAAGCAGGCTATAACTGATCCCACCCACCAAGGAGGAAACCCCCTTGACCTAATATTCATCCCACATACAGCCATGAGTACATCAAACCAATTTGACCTTACTATCTCACCAGTCCCCTGGTCAGACCACAACCTAATAACATTCCATTTACCAACGCAACACTCTACGAGCCACCGCCCAAGTGCAACGGAAACATCAGGAACCTCACGCTTCAAGCAACTCAACAGGGAAACAATCGTTAGTGACGTTCTCCCAAAACTTGATCAACCAGCAACCAACCTGAATGACATGATGTCCAACTGGAACGAGACCCTCTCCCATTACGCTCAACAACCTGCCAACAACAAAAAAACCGCATCGGACAGAAGAGACACCAGGAAACACGCCGCCCCATGGTTTTCCCCGGAACTACGAGCGTCCCTACTCCGACTCAGAAAACTCGAAAGGAAATGGAGAGCTACTAGAAATACCTCAGACCAAGCCATCTATCAACAATATCTGAAGACCCATCGCGAATCAACGTGGGCCAAAAGGAAACAATTCCATGCAGAAATTCTCAGCCGCTCACTAAATAAGCCAAGAGACCTTTTCCAGCTGGTGAAATCCCTTACCAACCAACCTTCCCCTCCTCAACAAGAAGGTATTCAGCCACAAGCATATGCGAATTACATCCAATCAAAATCAATAAAGGTAACTACAATGGCATCATCACTTCATCTTAACCATACCACAAATCCCAAAACCACTCTTTCCCAGTCCACACTCACCAAACTCTCACCGCCATCAACAAAGACCATTGAAGAAGTAATTGCATCAATCAACGCCACGACCGCACCAACCGACCCCTGCCCAGCGCACTGGATCAAGACAATGCGCACGGAGTTCAGCCCTATCATAGCCAACATCACCAAGTTGTCATTTGAAACAGGAGTCTTCCCAGATGCGCTCAAGCACACATCCATCCGCCCACTACTAAAAAACAATCAACTTGACCCAAAGAAAGAGGAATCTTACAGACCAATCTCCAGTATCCCTTTTCTGGCCAAGATCCTAGAGAAAATAACCCTTAGACAGATCCAGCAGCATGTTGACTCCTCCTCACCACTGGATCCCTCTCAACATGGATTCAGAGAAGCACACGGTATCGAAACCCTACTGACAACATTAACCAGTTCACTGATCAATGGAACTGACAGTATAAAGAATGGCTTCGCACTAATCTTCCTTGATATATCAGCAGCGTTTGACTCCGTAGACCACCTGCAGCTCCTCACCCGGCTACATGAAAAGGGAATCCGAGATCAAGCGTGGGACTGGTGTAAATCCTACCTCGAAGGCAGATGTCAACAAGTCCGGATTCAAAGCACCACCTCCGAACCTTTCCAACAGCACCAAGGTGTACCCCAAGGATCCTCCCTCTCCGCGTTGCTCTTTAACATCTATATGCAACCAATCTGTGACATTGCCCGTTCATTTGGCATATTGTGTCTTATGTATGCCGATGATGTCCTGCTATTCACACCCATTGTCATCAATTGTCCCGACTATACAGTGCTAGTTGACTGCTTCAACACAATAACTGACTGGCTACTCACTCAGAACCTCCGGATAAACTTCAAGAAAACGGAAGTACTAATGATCACAAGGAATAAAGCCTTCTCTCCGCCACCAACACTCAAAGTCAGAGACGCGGAACTTCCAATCAAATCCAACATACGATATCTCGGGGTAATTCTTGATCAACAACTCAACTTCAAGGATCATATCAAACGCACTGTCAAGACCATCTATTTCAAGATAAAAACCCTACGGCATCTTAGGCCCATGATGGAATCCGCGGATTTCCGCACCATCTTCCAGGCACTAGTCACACCGCACTTCGACTATGCCAACATAGTTCTACATGGCCTTCCAAAGAGCTCCCTCAAACCATTACAGCTAGCCATGAATGCGGCAGCCCGTGTGCTCTACGGAACCTCAAGGGTCGACCACATCTCCCCCATTCTAAAGGAACTACACTGGCTTCCCATAAGCAGTAGAATCCTGTACAAAACCCTCCTCATTACCTTCAAGGCCTTCAACATGATAGCTCCCCCATCCATTTCCGACCTCATAACGCGTTCTCCAGACAACAGATCCAGGAGATCCCAGGCTGCCAACATGCTACTTATACCAATTGAATCCGCAAAACTCAACCAGATCACCACCAATAGGGCTTTCAGGAACTATGCCCCCGTATGCTGGAACAAACTCCCCCCACACATTAGAGCTATTAGAGACCTTATTCAATTTAGAAAAGCCCTCAAACACCACCTTTTTCTCTTACATTATAGCCATCCCGATACCCCATTACCTCCCACACACCCTCACTATATCATACAGCCGCTACATGATGTAAAACACTCTAATCATACCTAATATGTAATACAATCGATTTGTACATAGTTTCCTAAGTTTGCTAGAAACCTGAATGTAAATAGTTCCCCAAGTTCTCATCCATGTTAACTCCCCGTTTTATGTAAACGACGGCCAATGTATCTGGTCAAGTGTTCTATTGTTTTGATGTAAACCGCGCTGATGACAAATAGCGCGGTATATAAGAAATGTTAAATAAATAAATAAATAAATAAAAATATTACCACCTCTCCACATTAAGTTGGGTCTCATTAAGCAATTCATCAAGTCCCTTCCAAAAGATGGTGAGTGCTTTCGGTACCTTTGCTCAAAGTTCCCCCGACTTTCTGAAGCAAAGCTAAAGGAAGGAGTGTTTGTTGGCCCTGATATAAGGAAACTCATTTCAGATGGAGCATTCGCTAAAACGATGTCTGAGAAGGAAAAAAGCCTGGGATTCCTTCAAGGATGTTGTTCTCAAATTCTTGGGGAACAGGCGGGATGAGAACTATAAAGGATATTGTTGCCAGGATGCTCAATGCCTTCAAAGAACAAGGCTGTAACATGAGCCTGAATGTCCATTTCTTGCACTCCCATGTGAACTACTTTCCCGAAAACTTGGGGGCGTACAGTGAAGAACAAGGTGAAAGGTTTCACCAGGACATCAAGGACGCAGAGAGAAGGTACCAAGGAAGATGGAACACCACTATGATGGCTGATTTCTGCTGGTTGCTGCTGCGGGAAACCCCAGATGAAAAATACGCCAAGCAGCGCACCAAGAGAAGCATTCGGGGGAAGAAGAAACGGGCCCACCAGGAGATTGATTGACCCAAGAATGACTTTAAAATCTAAACTGTGTTGACAAATATCGTGTTTTTACTAAACTTTGAAATAAAAATTTGCTAGTTATTACCACAGTGTCGGATCTCATTTATTAGAATTTTATTTTCACACCATCGGGTGTTTGTCTTCATGTATTGCAATGGTGCGGTTTGCGTTTTCTATTCTTACATACATACCTGTACAACATTTTTTGCACATTTCTTTGCTTTGCTTTGTGTCTAACCTCACTCTTATATGCTCAATGTTTGTGCACATGTATGTGGCTGTTTTAAGTGCAGACAATTTTGCTACCATCACAGTGTGTTTTGTTGACATTACTCTATTCTTATGTGCTGCCTTGTTACAATTTTCTTTATTCTTATTTGAATAACTACTAAACAATTAGTATAAAGAATTCATCCAAGAAACTTTTATCTCGATCACACTCAATCTGAAACGTTCACCTCAAACTGCTAACCCAATGTAGCAAAAAATCTGTACGTGATGGAGCAAATTGGTTACCAGATTTGGATTCAGCGCACCAAAAAACGTAAAAATCAATCGAAACATTAGAGGCAGTTTAAAAAAAAATTTTTTAGTGTACCTGTGTTATTGGAGTTTGCGATGCCCTAGCTTGGGCCCGAGGGCTTACAAGCATAGAACAGCCTTATAATGTCCTTTTTAAATAAAGCTTCCCTTGTTTGTCCCCAGGGATTCTGGGACATGTAGTTGGCTTACTCATATAAGGACAAATGTAGTTGTGAGTCCGGTGGTTTAAGGCAGCAAGAAATTTATTTTTATGTAGGATTCCCAAGGCATTAAAGCTCAAAACACAAATGCAAAAAGGATGCTTCTCCAACACAAGAGTAAATCAGGATAACAGAGAAAAATGCAACAAAAAGGCTTCTTTCACTGGGCAGCAGCTTCATTCAAATAAACCTGTACAGAGCACAGCTCCTGGTGGTCATTCAACATAACAAGTAAAACGTTTCACAGCTGCTGTTTTCTTTTCCAAACCAAACTTTTTCTGACCACAGCTCCTGGGCTTCAGAAGCTCGTATACTTAGTAAAACACATTCTTGGCTTTTCTCAACTCTTTGCAGTCATAAGAATTAAAAGCTATATTGTTTCACAGTCTTTCGGCCCTGTTCAACAATGTCTAATTCTCCTTGAGACAAAAAGAGCAATCCATTGGTGATATTTCTGAGTCAGACTCTGGCATACAAGAAACCACCTGCATATCTTCTATGGATACCGGGTACTTCTCTCTCTCACCAGTTTTATAAACTTTCCCAGACTTCCTGTCTTCTAAAAACTCTTGGAATTGTTTCCACAGCAAATCACCCTGAGAAGGCACACTAGTATTGGGAGGGTAAAGCTTCCTCTCTGCAAACAGTTTTCTTAATGCTTCTAGTGTTAAAAGCTCATCTCCTCTGCTCTTATCTGGGTTTCTGTTTTCTCCATGCATAAAACTATCCACCCACCTCTTAGCAGATGAAGACGTTAGGTCAGGCTCCTGGACACTAGCTGTAGCAAACTGTTTTCCTGCAAGCTGTTTAGCTCTGCACGTGCTGGCTTTACCTTGGGGCGGGTCTCTCAGACAACTACTGATTCCTTTCCTCCTGATATCTTTCAGGCCATGGAACTCAGCCTTCTGATGTCTTTCTCCACTCCTTCCCAGATAGTCACTCTCTTGAAAGTTTCCTTGGAACCTTTCTATCTTTCCAGGATCTCTCAGAGTTTCTCCTTCTGGGCTCTCTCTGCTGCGTCTCCTGTGTGTGTGTCCCCCTTCTCTCGTGTCCATGTGCTTCTCTTCCATGTGTGTCTCTTCCACCGTACCTCTCTCTCTGCTCTGAATGTATTTTTAAAAGCCGTTTGCTGCCGGGCACTCCCTTGCCTTTGCACAGGTGTGACCAATCACTGAGCAAGCTTGGCTCCCAGTCTGACCTTAGCAGAGAGCTGAGTTTTTTTCTTGCAAGCACTGTGCACAAGTGAACTGTCACTTGTTTTAAAGGGAAAAACAGGGTTTCCTCCTCTTCCATCTCTTCCTGGGAGCTCTCCTCACCACTATTTGTATGGTATTGTTATTTACGGTCATTAATTAACTTATTATATTCCATTTGTTTTACATTAAATAGGAATTCTACATCTTGAGATTTAGTTAGTCTCCATTTATGCTCAAGTTTTCTTAGCAGGCGCTTTGCCTCTCTGATTTCATTAGAATACCATGGTGCGCTCTTCTTCCTACGCATTTGTACTTTATTATTTTTTGGGGCTAGCGCAGCATTTGAAATGATATTATTCCAATTTTCTATGGCTTTATCCAGTTCAATGCAATTTTGTTGCAATTGTGAAACAATGTCCTTAAGAAAATCCTCCTTATGGAAAGCTCTAAATTTTCTAGTCTTGTAATCACTTTTTTTTTTTTTTTTTTTTTATTGAAAGGCTTCCAAAAAATACATATAAACAAGAACCACAAAGATCTTCAAAGAGAATGCAACAGTAACAGCATAACGTCAGATCACAATAGTATTCTACAATATGCCTTCATTTTTGCAGTTTTAGGATAAGGAATCGGGGAGCGACAACCCCCCCAACCTCCCAGTCCCCCGTAATCAATCTTTTAAGTTGTTAGGGGATGTTTGTAGTTGCAAGGTAAATGAGATAATATAATGATCAGACCAAGGTACTGGGGTAGTTTTTGGGACTGTAATTTGATTTTGTGAAAAGAGTTGCTCAGGTCAAAAAATTAGATCAGGAGTGGTTCTATGTTGGTGTGTAGGCTGGTTAATTATTATCTGTTGATAACCTAAAGATTTCACTGCTTTCAAGAAGGATCTGTTCTCATTAGAAGGTGATGATGATAGATTGTAATCACCTAATGCAATTAATGGTTTAATTTGAGAGCTATAAGTGCAAATTAATTCTAAAATTTTTGAGAGGTGATCCTTAGCAGCATTAGGTGGTCTATATGTGAGGCAAACATTGAGGTGGTGATTTGATATAATAATTGAAGTTGTTTCAGTTGAATTGTTAGTTGTAATAGCTTTAAACTTAAAGGTTGTTTTTGTTAATATTAAGATTCCTCCTCCTTTTTTATGTTCTCTAGGACAATTAAATATATCATAATCGAAAGGGGTAATTTGGTTTAAAATAATTTGATCTGTGTCTTTTAACCAGGTTTCAGTGATGCAAATGATATCAAGCTTTTGATCTTTAATATAATCATAGATGTTTGGTTTATTCCGTATTGACCATGCATTCATTAAAAACACAATGGGTGAATAAAGGATTGGATTTCTAGTGCTATGTTTAGATGATGAAGAATGAATTTTATTTCTTATATTTTTGATTATGATGATGAAGTTGTTTGAAACAATTATTATTATACCTAGCATAGTTTGGAGAAATAGGATTAATTACTATAGCGTTTGGTAAAGCTTGCTGTGTAAGGAATATCAATTTATACTTCTGTATTTTAATATGTTAAGTTGTATGCATGTTTAAAAACTAAAATGAACTTTTAAGCAGTTAGATATACGAGTTATTTTAATTATTAAGAAGATATACATTTAAAATTTCATACGATTACATTCAATGCATTAAACTTTCTAACATTTGTTTTAATTGGGAGGTAGATTAGGTAGGTTTTTAAATTGAATTATTAGGGTAGGTTGATGAACTATTGATATGACTTAGTAGCTTACCATTAGTTTTCTTACTTTTGTTGTTGATAGTTTCGCGTGTTTCTTATCACCTCCCTGCCTAAGGGCCACGCCAAAGGGCCCTCTGGCGAGGCCCTCAGGCGCGGACCCGCAAGGCGTGGGCACGCCCGATGGTGGCAGCTCCTAACGGTATGAAGGCTCCTCCCCCTAGCCCCGATTGGTAGATTAAGCAAGGGAATGCCTTAGATGTGATCAGGCAAAGTATTGAAGGTGTTCTGCACACATTTGCGAGGAGGTGATGTGGATAGATTGCTTCTCCAGATGGAATAAAGGTTTATATATGATCCATAGACCCTGCATCCTTTTAGATTAAATCAAGATTATGATCTTTCTGTTTTTTATGACAATTTTCTGTTGGTTTTCCCTTTAGGCACTCCTGCGTTGCCCCTTTTCTTTGGCCTCATGGTCTGGGGTACGTACTGGTCTTGGCCATTTTTATCCCCCCCTCCCCTTTTCACCCTTTCTTTCTCCTCCTTCTTCTTCTTCCCCCTCCCCCCTTCTTTCTGGATACACTGTTTTTAACCAATTTTTGTCTTATTTTATTAGCTTCATCTTTTGCTATTTATTAATCATATTCTGGCCACTACCCTTTTAGTTATTTATTGTTTTATCTATCTCCTTTTCCTCCTCCCCCTCTTCCCTTCCCCTTCCCTCCCGCCCTCTCCTCTTCCCTTCCTCCCCTCACTCCTTTCCCTGCTCGCCCCTCTTCCCTTATTCCCTCCCCCCTTTCCCTATTCCCATCCCTCCCCACATCCATTTTAATTATTTATATTTCCATACGTTTACTTGTTTTTAATTAGATATGCCCTCATACACTGGTCGACTCTTAATTTTTAGCACTCTTTTTATTTTAAACACAAGCATTCTTTTACTATTTTTTTAATTATTCATATGTCCTTATGACGTTTTCACCACGTGGATGTATAGTGACCACTGTTCCCTCTAAGCTGTGCGTGTGTGCGCGCGCACAATTCTCGCCGAGCGAGCACACATACTTTACAACACAGCGCACAAATATTACGGTTCTGATTCTGATAGAAAACAACACAGACATCTTAAAATTTAAAAGTTGTTGTGTATTTATGGTTTTCACAAGTTCTACAATATTTTCTAGTGCAATCAATATGGTGTACATACTGTATTCTGATGTGTAGTTAAATTTTAAAGTATTTAACTCCGAGTGTCGTTATGTGGCGCACAAAAATTTAACCTTCCTTCAAAAGCTGCACAGCTGATATTTTATGCACACACAGCCTACAGAAAATTAGAGGGAACATTGATAATGACACATTGATTTTACAATACTTTCACTCCGTTGTCTTTTGTTATGAAAAGATATACAATTGAACTTTTTTACTTTTCCAGTTCTTAACCAATCACCACCATGGAATGCTTCTTAATGACATATTGTTAAAGATAAGAATGTATGGCCATCCACGTTACATTAGCATTCACTGCTCGTCATGTGCCTCATGTGACCTCTTTATTCATAGCATTGTGAGACAGCACCTTTGACGGTTTCATTCTTTCATAACCATTAATAATATTTACACTACTTATTTTCAGTATGTTTATTTTTCAACACTGTATTTTAAATTTAACAAATTTAAAAATGCTCTCGATTTTAACATTTCCCTCGGCCTTTCTGGTTCTTTTAATTTTGGCGTTTTCTTTGAATAATTTTGATTCCTCTATTCTTTATATCCACCCCAAAATGTTACAAATGTATCCACTCTCTACTATATAACTTAAACCCCCATTTGTTATGATCTCTCCAAGTTGACTACCCTGTTATAATGTATACTGTTCTGATAAAATGTAAACCGCTTTGACCACAGGATAAAGTGGTATAGAAAAGCTGATAAATAAATAAATCTGCAAATATGATCACCTCACTCATTTCCATTTCCAGGTCATTTAAGAATATGTTGAAAAACAGCGAGCCCACCATAGATCCCTGAGGTTCTTCACTATTCATCTTTCTCTACTGAGAACTAGCCATTTAGCCCTACTCTTTGGTTTTATATCTTTTAACTAATTCCCAGTTCACAACAGTACACTGCCTTCTGCCATGACTTTTTAATTTCCTTAAGAGTCTATCATGAGGGACATTGTCAAAGGCTTTCTGAAAATCCAGTAGATTAATGAGGCAAGATTTACCTTGGCTAAATTTATATTGGCTTTGTCCTATTGAGTGTCACATGTACTATTCTCTCCCAGTTGGTGAGGTGTCTTACATGTGCACTAGGTGCAAAGTGCCCTTTGGGACACAGTCCGATCTCTGGAGGTTAGAGCAGCAGACTTTGAGGACATAAGGAAGACAGAGAGGTACATAGACGAGACCTACAGGGACATAGTACTGAAGTCCCATCTCCAATCTTGCAGCCTCTCAGTTGTCATGGAGGAGAGAGATTGCATGAGAGCATCACCTTGGTGTGGCAGGAGTGATCCTGTACCTAGGACCTGTCCGCCAGAAGATGTAAAACCCTCTTGCACGGAGGAGGTTTCCCAGAGCCATATGCCCTTTAGGAAAGAGTTAGGACAGCTGTTATATTTGGTAATTCGATCATTAGACATGTAACTAGCTGGGTGGTTGGTGGACGTGAGGGAAGTCTGGTAACAAGTCTGCCTGGTGCAAAGATAGACAAGGTTTTAGATAGTGCTGGGGAGGAGTCTGCTGTCTTGATACATGGCACCAATGACATAGGAAAGTATGGGAGGAAGGTTCCGGAGGCCAAATTTAGGATTTTAGGAAGTTGAAATCCAGAACTTCCAGGGTAGTATTCTCTGAAAAGCTTCCCATTCCATGCGCAGGACCCAAAAGGCAGGCAGAGCTCTGGAGTCTCAATGCATGGTTGAGACGGTGCAAAGAAGGGGGTTTTGGATTTGTTAGAAACTGGGCAATATTCTGGGGAAGGGAGAGGCTCTTCTGAAGGGATGGGCTCCACTTTAACCTGGATGGAACAGGCTGCTGGCATTAACCTTTAAAAAGGAGATAGAGCAGCTTTTAAACTAGATAGTAGGGGAAAGCTGACAGTCACCCAGGAGCGCATGGTTCAGAAGGATGTATCCTTGAAGGATACTAGCAAAACAAGGAAGTTAGGGAATCCTGACAGAGAGGTTCCAACAAAAATAAAAGTAACCCAGATGTCCTTCAGTAAGTACAGAGCCGAGAGATTCCAAATTACACCTATCAACTGATAACCAGGTTAATATGAATAAAATACAACTTCGAAAATGCCTGTATGCAAATGCTAGAAGTCTAAAAAATAAGAAGGAAGAGCTAGAATATATAGCACTAAATGAAAGATTAGATATGATTTGTATCTCAGAGACCTGGTGGAAGGAGGACAACCAATGGGATACTCTAATACCTGGGTACAAACTATATTGCAATAGAGTAGATCAAACTGGTGGAGGGGTTGTGCTCTGTTAGAAAGGGCATTGAGTCACATAGGATTAAAATTTTGCAGGAAACAAAATACACTGTAGAATCTTTATGGATAGAAGTTCCATGTAAAAAGTGGAAGGCGACGGCAGTAGGGGTGTACTACCAACCGCCTGGCCAGAATGAACAGATGGATGATGAAATGCTAAAAGAAATCAGGGAAGCTAACCAAAATTACAACACAGTAATAATGGGTGATTACAATTACCCTGATATCAACTGGGTCAATATCACACCAGGACATGCTAGAGATAAAATTTCTAGATTAAATCAGTGACTGCTTCTTGGAGCAACTGGTTCATGAACAGACAAGAGGGGAAGATATTTTGGACCTAGTCCTTAGTGGAACACAGAATCTGGTACAAGAGATAAGGGTTTTGGGGCCACTTGGCAATAGTGATCATAGCATGATTGCATTTGATTTAATAAATGGAAGAAAGACAGCAAAGAAATCCACAGTACTACCTTTTAACTTTCAAAAGAGGGACTGTGATAAAATGAGGAAAATAGTTAAGAAAAAACTAAAAAGGAGCAGCTGCAAAGGTTAAAGATTTACATCAAGCATAGACATTGTTTAAAAGTACTATCTTGGAAGCCCAGACTAGATGTATGCCATGCTTTAAGAAAAGTGGAAGGAAGGCCAAAAAACTGCCAGAATGATTTAAAGGCGAGGTTGCCAAAAAAGCATCCTTCAGAAAATGAAAAATGGAGCCTTATGACAAATACCAGAAATAACATAAGTATGGATAAGTTACAGTAGATGCAAGGCATTGATAAGGCAGGCAAAGAGAGAATTTGAAAAGAAGCTTGCTATGGAAGCAAAAATGCATAATAAAACTTTTTCAAGTATATTGATAGCAAAAAAACCTGTGAGAGTCAGTTGGACCACTGGACAATAGAGGGGTAAAAGGGGCACTAAGGCAGACAAGGCAATAGTGGAGAGACTGAATGACTTCTTTGCTTTTGTCTTTACTGAAGAAGATGTAGGGAAGTTCCTATGCCTGAAATGGTATATAAAGGTGATGTAGAGGAAGAATTGAAAGCAATATCGATAAACTGGGAGGATGCATTACAACTGTTTGATAAACTGAAAAGTAGCAAATCACCTTGACCGGATGGTATACATCCAAGTGTGTTGAAAGAACTGAAATATGAGACTCCAGACCTACTATTAGTAGTAATCAGAGAACTATCATTAAAATCATCTGTAGTACCCAAGGATTGGAGAGTGGCCAATGTAACTCAATTTTTAAAAAGAGTTCCAGGGATGATCTGAGAAACTACAGACTGGTGAGCCTGACATCAGTACTGGGCAAAATGGTAGAAAATATTATAAAGAATAAAATTACCAAACATGTAGATAGCCATGGTTTAATGGGAGAAAGCCAACATGGATTTAGCCAAGGAAAGACCTGTCTTACTAATCTGTTATATTTTTTTGAAGGTGTAAATAAACAGGTAGACAAAGGCGAGCCAGTTGATATTACTGTATCTGCATTTTTTAGAAAGCCTTTGGCAAGGTCCCTCATGAGAGACTCTTGGTCAAATTCAAAAGCCATGGGATTGAAGGCAGTGTAGTACTGTAGATCAGAAACTGGTTAAAAGATAGAAAGTAGGTCTAAATGTCCAATTTTCTCAATGAATAGTGAAGTACCCTAGGGATCTGTGCTGGACCTGCTGCTTTTTAACATATTCATAAATGACCTGGAAATAGGAATAATGAGTGAGGTGATCAAATTTGCAGATGAACAAAATTATTCAAAGTTGTTAAAACCCAAAAGGATTGTGAAAAATTGCAAGAAGACATTGAAAAAGTGGAAGACTGGACATCCAAATGGCAGATGAAATTTAATGTGGACATGTGAAAAGTTATGCACCTAGGAAAGAACAACCCAAATTATGGTTACACAATGCAAGGTACCGCCTTAGAAACCACCACCCAGGAAAAAGATTTAGGCGTCATCGTGGATAATACATAGAAACCCTCTGCCCAGTGTGCAATGGCAGCCAAGAAAGAAAATAGGATGCTAGGAATCCTAAAGGAAAGGAATGGAGAATAAAACAAAGGATATTATAATGCCTCTGTATTGTTCCATGGTGCAACCGCACTTTCAATACTGTGTGCAATTCTGCTCTTCGTATCTTAAAAAGGATATAGCATTATTAGAAAAGGTACAGAGAAGAGCCACCAAAATGGTAAAGGGGATGGAAGGATACCCCTATGAAGAGAGGCTATAAAGGTTAGGACTCTTCAACATGGAAAAGAGATGGCTGAGGGGAGATATGATAGAGGTCTATAAATGAATGGAGTAGAACGGGTAAACGTAGATCAACTGTTTATGTCATTAGAATATAGAAAGACTAGGGACCATGCAATGAAGCTACAGGGTAACCTATTTAAGACTAATAAGAGAAAATATTTTTTCACTCAACGTGTAACACAGGTATACCAAAAAACTGCCTCCAGTTTTGCAACTGATTCCTATAGATTTTGGGGTGCTGAATCCAGGAAAAATAGCCAAAATGTTCCATCACGTCACGTTTTCTTGCAAAATTAGATTTCTTACCCAGATAAGGAATGTTCACATAATTTCTTTTTAGCCGACTGCAGTTTATTTTCTTGGCCCAAAATAGAGGTTGTAATGGTTAACTAACTAGAAACACTCCCTCATGATATTTTAGAGTGTTTTGTATTCATTTTATACATTAACAGGACAATTGGGAGGCGGGGGGCTAAATCCAGTACTCGCGCTGGCGCATGTTCTTTCCTGTTCGCCTCGCCTCGTTCGCTCGCTCAAACACGGTGGTTGCGACATGAATGTTCCTGTCAAATTTCAGTTTCTTGCAAGTTCATTATTACCTTTTGTTTGCTCAGTCGTAATCCAGCTTTATTCCGAAGTGGTTCACTACAGTTGTAGTTTGCAGTGCTGTGTATTTGTGATGGCTCACAGAGCCAGAGGTTGCGTCAACTCTCCGGACAGTTTTTGTTTTATTTGTGGGGAATATACCGTGAAAAAGCGGCAGAGGAACATTTCTGCATTTATTAAAAAAGTATATTTCGCCTATTTCGGTTTGAAGTTAGGCGATCAAGACAAACCGTGGGCTCCTCACAAAGTGTGCAAGACATGTGAGGAAGATCTACGCTTATGGATGAAAGGTAAAAAACAAGCATTTCGTTTCGGAATACCTATGATGTGGCGTGAACAAAGAGACCACAGCAGTGACTGCTATTTTTGCTCTTGCATTGTGAAGGGATACAACTTAAAAAATAAGAACGTAATAAGTTACCCCAACCTTCCCTCAGCAATTAGGCCTATGCCTCATAGCAACGAAGTACCTGTGCCTGAACCACCAAAATCTTTGGATCATATTTGTGTGGACGGTTCTGATCATGATGAGACTCATCAGATGGCTTTTCCCGATGAGTCCAGTACTTCCGAGTTTGAAACTGAACCAGATCCGAAACCTGAACTTTTCTCTCAAGCTGAATTGAATGATTTAGTCCGGGATTTAGGACTCCCAAAAGATGCTGCCCAACTGCTAGGTTCTCGGCTTAAACAGAAAAATCTATTGTCACCAGGAACAACTTTTTATTGGTACCGCAACCGCGAGACACAATTTTTGAAGTATTTCAGCAAAGAGGAAGATTTGGTATTTTGCAACGATATATACGGAGTGATGGAAAAGTTTAAACTCAAGTATGATCCTGCTGAATGGCGGCTGTTCATTGATTCGTCAAAAGACAGCATAAAAGGTGTTCTTCTTCATAATGGCAACACATTCGCTTCAGTTCCTATTGCTCATTCTGTTATTCTCCAAGAAAAATATGAGAATTTGGCCCTGATTCTTCAGAAGATTCGTTATGATGAGCATAAGTGGATGATTTGTGGAGACTTTAAAATTCTATCCATGCTATTAGGGCAGCAATCCGTTTTCACCAAATATTCCTGCTTCCTTTGCTTGTGGGATAGCCGGGCCCGCGACCTACACTGGGGGAAAAAAGACTGGCCAATTCGGGAGTATTTGAGACCCGGTGAGAAAAATGTTCTTCATGAGAGCTTGGTACCTCGTGATAAAATTCTATTACCACCTCTCCACATTAAGTTGGGTCTCATTAAGCAATTCATCAAGTCCCTTCCAAAAGATGGTGAGTGCTTTCGGTACCTTTGCTCAAAGTTCCTCCGACTTTCTGAAGCAAAGCTAAAGGAAGGAGTGTTTGTTGGCCCTGATATAAGGAAACTCATTTCAGATGGAGCATTCGCTGAAACGATGTCTGAGAAGGAAAAAGAAGCCTGGGATTCCTTCAAGGATGTTGTTCTCAAATTCTTGGGGAACAGGCGGGATGAGAACTATAAGGATATTGTTGCCAGGATGCTCAATGCCTTCAAAGAACAAGGCTGTAACATGAGCCTGAATGTCCATTTCTTGCACTCCCATGTGAACTACTTTCCCGAAAACTTGGGGGCGTACAGTGAAGAACAAGGTGAAAGGTTTCACCAGGACATCAAGGACGCAGAGAGAAGGTACCAAGGAAGATGGAACACCACTATGATGGCTGATTTCTGCTGGTTGCTGCTGCGGGAAACCCCAGATGAAAAATACGCCAAGCAGCGCACCAAGAGAAGCATTCGGGGGAAGAAGAAACGGGCCCACCAGGAGATTGATTGACCCAAGAATGACTTTAAAATCTAAACTGTGTTGACAAATATCGTGTTTTTACTAAACTTTGAAATAAAAATTTGCTAGTTATTACCACAGTGTCGGATCTCATTTATTAGAATTTTATTTTCACACCATCGGGTGTTTGTCTTCATGTATTGCAATGGTGCGGTTTGCATTTTCTATTCTTACATACATACCTGTACAACATTTTTTGCACATTTCTTTGCTTTGCTTTGTGTCTAACCTCGCTCTTATATGCTCAATGTTTGTGCACATGTATGTGGCTGTTTTAAGTGCAGACAATTTTGCTACCATCACAGTGTGTTTTGTTGACATTACTCTATTCTTATGTGCTGCCTTGTTACAATTTTCTTTATTCTTATTTGAATAACTACTAAACAATTAGTATAAAGAATTCATCCAAGAAACTTTTATCTCGATCGCACTCAATCTGAAACGTTCACCTCAAACTGCTAACCCAATGTAGCAAAAAATCTGTACGTGATGGAGCAAATTGGTTACCAGATTTGGATTCAGCGCACCAAAAAACGTAAAAATCAATCGAAACATTAGAGGCAGTTTAAAAAAAAAATTTTTTAGTGTACCTGTGTCAAACTCTGGAATTTGTTACCGGAGGATGTAGTAAAAGCTGTTAGTGTAGCTGGGTTTAAAAAAAAGGTTTGGACAAGTTCCTGGAGGAAAGGTTCATAAACCATTATTAAAGAGGACCCGGGAAATCCACTGCTTCCCCCGGGACAAGCACTGTGGAACCTGCATGCCTCTTTGGGAACCTACCAGATACTTGTGGCCTGGATTAGCCACTATTGGAAACAGGATACTGGGCTTAATGGACCTTGGTCTGACCCAGTAAGACATTTCTTATGTTCTTATTAAAACCATGACTTTTTCTATATATTCAGTAATTTTATTCTTTATAATGTTTCTTTCATCTTGCCCGGCACACACATCAGACTCACTGGTTTATAGTTTCCTGGGATTACCCCTGGAACCCTTTTTAAAAATTGGTATTACATTGGCCACTCTCCAGTCTTCAGGTACTATAGATGATTTTAATGATAGTTTACAAATTTCTAAGAAAAAGTCTGCAAGTCCAACACAGTCCACACTCACAGACGTTGAGCCTCTCTAGTCACATTCTCATCACCTTCTCCAGCCTTTCCCCTCTGTCCTCTGTAAGACCTTTTGAGATGTTTGCTTCCTTCTGCAACTATGTCCAGCTAAATACTTGCTGGTCTCCTTAGACTTGGGTGACTGTTTCTTAGCACTCTCAGATACATTCCATATCCTCGTCTCCAGTAACATCTACCAGGCTTCCTCAGCTGTCTTGACCAGCCTTAAAGTCTCCTTCAGCGAGAACCACAGCATGAAAATAAACAGCCAATGATAGCTTATGTTCTCAGCCTGCAGGCACTGGGTTACCTCACACATCTTGTGGCACCTCTAGAGCGTGATTGTTGGCACATCTTGAAACACCTCCAACTGGTTGCCTCTCCACTCCAAGCTTCCCTTTTAACTTGCCGGCTACTTCACCTGCTCCTTAAGCTTGAAATCACACAGGTCACAATGTCCCGGGGCTGGTTCGCTCTTTACAGCCCCAAAATCCTGTGTGCCCACTCTATCTTAATAGCTGGTGACTGCAGCGAAGTTTCATCGACCCTGCTGAGCAGCGCCTTACACACTCCTTGTACTGTAACAGAGGCATCCACAAAAGTCTTCACCTCTGGCACCCCTCGTACTGAGATATTGTTCTGTTGTGATTCTCCAAAACTTCAGTGTTGTCAGTCTACTCGCACTCTCTCTGATTCTGCCACAGTTCTTGCACTTGCCTTTATTGTTCCAGGGTCATTTCAGCCTGATTGTCACCTCTCTCATCGAACTCTGCCACGCATTTATCCATCTCTCTTACTTCCTGCTGAAGCCCAGCCAATGCACTCAACAGTTCATTTTTCACCGGCCAGATTCTTAATTTCTCATTCTAACTCAAGGAGCCAGCCCCATAGCTTGTTGCGGATGATTGGCCCTGCTCTTTCCAGAGCATCTGTGCTGGCCTCATTCTCACCATTGGTGCCTGCTGCCACCATCTTTTTGCTCAGTGGTGGCCGAGTAATAGGGCCCAAGCTGTGCAACGCATCCTTACCAGAAAACCTTCTCCAGCTTCTTACGCACAGACATTATTGTTGCATAAAGAGCACATTTTTGCTGGCTTCATGGAGGTATATTCCCTTTAAGATGCTTTAATTGCTGGCCTGTAGCAGAGCTCAGTGCTCATGCGGCCATTTCTTCGGTGATGTCACTTCCTCCTCTAGGTTTTGTATTGGACTACTTCCTAAGAGTACAATTATGGACTCTAGTGATGTCTCAGCTTTAATAACAATACAAATTGCTGATGAATTACCATTGAGAGATAGGAAAGAGTCTTACCAACTCTCCTAATCCTGATTGTATAGCTTCTACATCTATTGGTGGGTTGAAACCAATTTTTTTTTCAGGTGATACTGGCATAGCTAGGTTTACACCCTCCTGTTCAACCCAAGGAAATATCACATTTGAAGATGAGGTTATTAGCCATACTACCATGCTTTTGTGTAAAGGGGTCTTCTGAAATCAGCATTTGATAACTGGTTATGTGATGTCGGTTTTCAGTTCAGTGCTGCAGAATCTGAAGTTGTCTGTTCTACCAGTTTTTACTATGCTTATTCCTAGAGGAATCCTGGACAAAAAAAAATAAAAGTTCTGCATACTTTGAAAAATATAAAGTAACACGATACAAATCATAGCCTGAGTAATTTAAAACTCAATCCAGAAAATTATTCTTCACAGATGCTGAATGAATTTTTTTGTGCAAAATTCCCCCAATAATGCACTGCAAGAGTAAATCATGTCTGTCCTTCCCCCTCCCCCCATGCTCCAGGTCTGACCTACTCCATTATCTCCCATTTCTCCCCCTAGCTCCTTATGGGGTTTGATCCTTCCATTCTTCTCTGTAACCCACTCGAAGTCTGGCCTCCCTGTTTCCCTTCACGGTCCTGACATCTGCACTGTCTCTCTCCCCCTCTCCTGGCCTCACCTCCTTCAGCTTTTACTCTCCAATTCCTTCCTTCCTCACTACCCTGGCCGGATTACCTCAATTCTCTTTTCTTCCCCCAAACTTGACCCTCTCTTAGATCTGAACTTCTTTCCCCCCCCCCCCCCTCCCCCCAAGGTCTGGCCCCTTCACTCTGTCCTTTTCCCATGCTCAGTTCTGCTCTCTTCCCCATCTAAACCTCACTAGTCTCTTTCTGCTTTCCTGGGCTAAGACTGACATTGATGCCACCTGCCTCCAGTCCATGCAAGAGAGTACTGATGCTGCCTCTTGTGTACTTGGACTGACACTGATCCCCACCTGCCTGAGGCTGTGCACTAGACACAGAAGTCACAGCCTCCTTCCTCTTTCCCAGTATACTAGTCACCACTGGTGCTGACCCCGTCTCCTTATAAGCAAGGCTGAGGATGCTTCTTTCTCCCTGCACAGCTGACGGGTTTAGATATCTTTTTCTGGTCAGCCCACAAACCTGCCAAATTCTGCACAAGGGGAATTCTACACAAATTCGGCATTGCATAGAATTCCCCCAGGACAGCATCCTGGCTATGAACCTTCTGGTTCGTAGTCCACTGTCCTGTACTGCAATTATCAATCTTTGGTTTAAGTTCACATTCCTTAACCATTGCTGTTTCAGTTTTGATCTACTGCTGGTTTCTGACGTAACTAGTTTCCACCGCATTTGCTACTTGTTTTTCCTTGTTTGCTAATCTAATTTCTTAAACAGGATTTTTTCTTGTTTAGCAAACTGTTGCTTTTCTCCCTGACATTTGCTTGTGAAATTTCACTCATTCTTTTTGTTCTTCAGAATGCTTGTCCACATTTAGGATGGAGAATGATTTTGGACATTTACCTTTCTACCTCAGAATTATTTTGCAAATGTGGATCTCTTAAATATGCTCAGAGTCCTATAATATAGATTATGCATACAGCTATTAATTACACCCCATGGAGTTACACAATTAAGCATGCATAATTTCCAGATAATTAATGAGGGCACACATAATCACATAATTCTGCATAATTTAACCTCTGCACCAGTCAGACTACAAGAAAAAGGCATTCCGAAGGCATGTGGAAGGTTGCCAGGCATAAGCATGAACAGGCAGACTGACTGGCAATCACCCAAAGCCAATCTGCAGTTTTCTCCCACCAGTTAGCAGAGGAGAGATCAGAATCACATTGAGAGATGCAGAGAGAGGTGTATGGTTCAGAGAAGCAGCATCTTGTTTTTATCTGTGCCGCACATCCTCAATGCTGCAGGCAATAAGTGTGTGTAGAATGGCACCAGAGGAAACTCAGTCCTGCGAGGAAAATCAGCCTGCACAGTAGAGGTAAAACCCTAGTGGGGAAGGGTCACTCCCAACTTTCAAAATGGCAGCACCTGACTCTTACCGGTGCAGCCCAACACACTTTTATGGGTCAGGCACTGCTGGAGGCAGGTGCAATTGAGCATCGGGGGGGGGGGGGGTGGACTTGGGCAACCATGGATTCTTAGAGGGTATAGAAGAGGTGCAAGGGAGACAATGAGCCACCAGGATTTTTTTGGGAGGGGAGGGGGGGGGGAGTCCAAGGAGACAGGGTGGGAGGTGCAAGTGAGCCACCATTAATTTTTTTGGAGGGGAGTGGGGGGGGGGAGAAATCATAAGGACATAAGAATTATTATACTGGGTCCGGCCGCCTGTCAAGCCCAGGACCCCGTTTACAATAGTGGCAAATGCAGATAAAATATCTAGGCTGCCAAAAAGTAGCAAGATTCAGTGCTGCCTATCTCCAGTGATATGCAGTGGCTTTCTCAAGTGTACCTGTATGAACTGTTCCTCCAGGAGCTTGTCCAAACTTTTTTTTAAACCCAACTATGCTAATTGCTTTTACCACACCCTCTACCAATAAATTTCAGAACTTAATCATGCATTCAGTGAAAAAAACATTTCTCCTGTTTGGTTTAAATATACTATGTAATTCCATGGCATGTCATCTCCTAGTTGTTGTACTTTTTGAAAGAGTAGACATCTATTCACCCGTTTCACTCCACTCAGAATTGTATAAACCTCTAACACAGTGTTTTTCAACCTTTTTTGTGCAAAGGCACACTTTTTCATGAAAAAAATCACGAGGCACACCACCATTAGAAAATGTTAAAAAAATTTACCTCTGTGCCTATATTGACTATATATAAAGTAATTCTCTTGAATAGGAATCAAACACTCACACCACCCCCCCTCCCCTGCTGGTTCACACCCACCCCCCTCCCCTGCTGGTTCACTCACACCACCACCCCCCCCTCCACTGCTGGTTCACTCACCCACCCCCCTGTCACTTACTCACCCCTCCTGCTGGGTCACTCACTCACTTACCCCCCCTCCCCTGCTGGTTTACTCACACCATCGCCCCCCCCCCCCTTGCTGGTTCACTCACACTCCCCCCCCCTTGCTGGTTCACTCACACTCCCCCCCCTTGCTGGTTCACTCACACACACACACACACACCCCTCTGCCCAAGCCGCTGCTTCTGCTTTGTACAGAGCAGCCGCTGCACTACACTTACATTGAAAAGTAAAGAGAAACTGTGTCAGGAGCCCTCCGGTCATCGCAGAGCCCGAGGAAGTGATGTCATGGGGGCGGGCTCCTCACAGGCTGTCTTTCCTTTTCAAATTAACTTTATATAAAGTTAATTTGAAAAGGAAAGACAGCCTGTGAGGAGCCCGCCCCCATGACATCACTTCCTCGGGCTCTGCATGATCGGAGGGCTCCTGACACAGTTTCTCTTTACTTTTCAATGTAAGTGTAGTGCAGCCGCTGCTCTGTACAAAGCAGAACCAGCGGCTGCACTGCTATAGGGAATCGCGTTCGCGCCGCGGACTTCGGCACAAAAGCCGGTTTTTTGCTCTGGCTGCTCCCGATCTTGCGGCCAGAGCAAAAAACCGGCTTTTCAATGGCCGGTTTTACAACTGTGCTGGCAGCCGGCCTGGCCATGGAAAAACCGGCCAGGCCGGCTGAAAACCGGCCGGTTGGCAACCCTAATTTGTGAGCCGAGACCACATGTTACGGATGAAATTGGAATTTTTCCCACGGCACACCAGACAATATCTCACGGCACACTAGTGTGCCGCGGCACAGTGGTTGAAAAACGCTGCTCTAACATATCTGCTCTAAACTGTCTTTTCTCTAAATCAAAGACCCTTAATTTCTTTAGCCTTTCATCAGAGATGAGTCATTCCATTAAGGTTGCCCTTGGTTTCTTTAGCCGTTCATCAGAATGAGTTGTTCCATTATGGTTGCCCTTGTCTATAAATTTTCTAATTCTGCAATATCTATTTTTGAGATGCAGAGACCATAAATGCACACAATACTCAAGATAGTGTCACACCATGAAGCAATACAGAAACATGATAGGAAAGGAACAGTTTTTGTTTTATTCTCTAGTAGTTTCTAATATTCCATTTGCCTTTTTGGCTACTGCCACACACTGAACAAATTTTAACATATTACCCATGTAGGGGTTAAGTGCGAGGTTAAGTATTACATAAATGTTAAAAAATTACTTTAAGGGTTAAGGGATTATAATGTTCCTGGTTTATAATCACTCAATGGCTGCCCTGAATCTCACAAAACTCAAAAACAACAGCCACGCTGCTACATCATGTGGGCAATACTTGAGCCTGTACAAGAAGAAACCCAACACAAGGAAAAACCATATAAGGAAGTATCATGAGCCCAGTAGGTGTAGGTCTGAACTTGAAAGTCCAGACATAGGCCTGCAGGGGCTATGTGCAAAGGAGCACGTACACAGGAAACCATAAGCTGGCAACATGTATGTTGGGCCATGGCCCTGAAGCAAGCAGGTGGCAGAATGACAGTTGGTAAGTATAGGAGAAACAGGGCCAGGGGATTTTGCAACAGGAACTAAGGGACACAAAAAAGGCAATGATAAAAGATAAGAGGGGAGGGGGAGAGGACACAGGAGGAATAGATCTGGGGACTGTATGCACAAAAAGGAAGCAAAGAAAAGTATAAATGTAGCATGCTTTTTATATTCGGGGGAGGAGTTGTTCTTGAGATGCCAAGTGCTCGATAGAACGCTCTTCCCCACCTCTGCCTTCATTGATCATCAGTTATCCAATAAACAGAAATTCTGATTGCACCTGTACGGACTTTTGGCTCTGATCATTACAGGTAATTAGTAATAATTAGGTTGTGGTCTATTTTGTACGAAGCAGGGCCATACACCCACAATGATGCCACCCAGGAAAATGATCTAATGTGAAACTAACATTCTGTAGCTATAATGCGGGCTATCCTTCCCTACGTGCATCACTTTGCACTTGTCCACACTGGGCATCCATCCAGATGGCAGGCGGAATTTAGTCTCCCAGGGTTCCCTGCAATTTCTCACAATCTGTGTTTGATTTAACAACTTTGAATAATTTGGTGTCATCTGCAAATTTTGATCACCTCATTCATTGTTACCCATTCCAGATCATTTAAAAATGCATTAAAAACCATTAATGCTAATACAGATCCCTGGAGTACTTCACTATTCACCTTCCTCCTTTGAAAAATATTGACCATTTAAGCCAGGGGTCTCAAACTCAAATTGCTTTGAGGGCCGAATGAGGACTTGTAAAGTAACCCAGGGGCCGCATAAGACACGGGGGCCTCATTTGCATAAGGGGCCTCATTTGCATAAATATTTGCATAATGTTGCATAATGAGTGCATGGATAAAGAAAGACTAGAAAATTTCTATGTTACTATAATCCAGTGCCAACCGCCAGGCACATTAGGAACTACTACTAACACTGCCCATTTAGAACCCATAGCAAACCCCCCGTATCATAACAGCACTACCAGGACTCACAAAGCACCAGACCCTACCTATCAAAAGGCAACACTGCAAATATTAAATCAATACATTTCAGAGAACAATACATGACCTACTGGGAAAAGAGAACAAGTAGCAATGTCAAATAGGAATTACACAGAATACCTCAGCACTGTAGAAATAAAACTATAAATTAATTTCTTGTACTAAAGCACAGACATTAATGATGCACATTTCCCAGAGCTGACATATTCCAGTTAATAAACTCAAAATAAAGAGATATTTTCCTACCTTTTGTGCATTAATGTGCTGGGGGGTTTAGAACTGGTAATGGTTCTGACCCCCCCCCCCCCCAGCCCCACAGCACATTACCGGGTGCTAAACCCCCCAGCACATTACCAGTTCTGACCCCCCAGCCCACAGCACACTGGTAATGTGCTGGGGGGTTTAGAACTGGTAATGGTTCTGACCCCGCCCAGCCCCACAGCACATTACCGGGTGCTAAACCCCCCAGCACATTACCAGTTCTGACCCCCCAGCCCACAGCACACTGGTAATGTGCTGGGGGGTTTAGAACTGGTAATGTGCTGTGGGGCTGGGGGGTTCAGAAATGGTGATGGTTCTGACCCCCAGCCCACAGCACATTACCCGTTGTGACCCCCCCCCCCATCCATCATCAGCAGCAGCAGCAAAAATCACAGCCCCCCCATCCATCCATCCTCCCTCCCTCAGCAAAAATCACAGGCCTCCCTCAGCAAAAATCACAGCCCCCCCATCCATCCTCCCTCCCTCCCTCCCTCAGCAAAAATCACAGCCCCCCCCATCCATCCATCCATCCTCCCTCCCTCCCTCAGCAAAAATCACAGCCCCCCCACCCACCCATCCTCCCTCTCAAAAAATCACCGGCCCCCCCCAAAAAAAAACACCGGCTGCCGCCCCCCCCCCCCCCCCGCAGAGCCATCCCTCCCTCCCTGCCTCAGTCCCTCTCCTCTTTGGCTTAGAACCGCGAAGGGAGAGTTCCTCCCTCGGGACTCTGTTAAGCCGGCTGAGGCTTATGGGAAATTTCCCCTCTGCCCCCTCGCGCTTAACAGAGTCGCGAGGGAGAAGCTCTCCCTTCGCGGCTCTGAAAGCCGAAGAGGAGAGGGACTGAGGGAGGCAGGGCTGGCTTAATTCTGGGCAGACTGCTTCCTTACCTGCCGCGGAGAGCTGTGCACCCTGGCGATCCTTCCTCCAAGCAGGCGATGCTTCAAAGCGCTGGTACCTCGTGGCTGCTCAGACTGCTTCTGGGCCCGGCCCCCCCCCCCTCCTCCTTCTTCTCCTCCTCCTGCCTGTCGCTGATTGGTGGAGGGCAGGCGCGTGACGCGGTCATGTGAGACCAACACCATGCAGCCCCGGGAATCACGCTAAGGAAAACAGTGAGTAAAAATAGCAGAAATAGCAGAAAGGATACTCCGTGGCGTCGCGGGTCGCGGGCCGCACAAAATGCTCTCGTGGGCCGCGTGTTTGAGACCCCTGATTTAAGCCCACTCTTTCTATTTTTTATCTACTTACCAATCCGCAATAGGATATTGCATCCTATCCCATGACTTTTTAAATTCTCTCACTTTTATCTATGCCTTCAAAGAAATGTGGCATGTTTCTCTGTTTCTATTCTAAAGGAATAAAGGGGACTGTTGTAGTGGTTGATATAGAAGGGCAGACTTGATAGGTCATGTAGTCTTAAGAAGGGACCCAGGATATCAATGCTTGACCCAGTACAAGCATTGCGGAACCTGTGTCTTTTGGAGAAACTGCTAGGTACGTATGACCTAGATTGGCCACTGTTGGAAACAGGATACTGGGCTTGATGGACCTTAGTCTGACCCAGTATGGCATATCTTATGTTCTTATGTTTTCTGCCATCATGTTTCTAATCTATGGTGAGGCAAGACTTCCCTTAGCTAAATCCATGTTGACTTTGTCCCATTAAACTATGTCTATGTGTTCAGTAATTTTTGTTTTTTAGAATAGTTTCTACTATTTTGTCTGGTTCACCAGTCTGTAGTTTCCTGATCATATTTGGGGCCCTTTTTAAAAATTGGCTTTATGTTGGCCACCCTCCAGTCTTTTGGTATTATATATGATTTTAATTATAGATTACAAATTACTTATAGTATCTCCGCAATTTCATCTTTGAGTTCTTTCAGCATGCTTGGGTATATGCCATCTGGTCCAGGGGATTTGCTACTCTTTAGTTTCAGCTCTTCCAACTTGTCACTATTAAATACCTATTCTGGCATAGGTAGCTCCCTCACAGCTCTCTTAGTAAAGATCAAAGCACAGAATTCATTTTGTCTCTCAGCTATGGCCTTTTCCTCTCAGAGTGCCCCTTTTCTTCCTCAATCATCTGACTCCCTCACAGAGTTCTTGCAGGACAGTTTCTCCAAATGGGTTAGTTTTGCACATTCAAAAAACAAACAAACCCCGCCTAAGGGAAAATACTAACACAATCCTACCAAAAGCTCCCTTAGTAACCACCAATATCACTCTAACTTGTACACTTTAGTAAAATTCACACAAAACACTCCAAATAGCTCAAACAGACCTCAGGTTTTGCTCACCCCTACATCTGGCGAAATTCATTACCATAGGGAAATGGCAGACACTAACATCATGGGTCCCAAGCTTTTAATGCCTCCTCTATATTATAATAAATACTAAGAAATCTATTTACTCAATCCAAGAACTCTATTTAGAGATTCACACCACATAAAAACATAAAAAGCAAACGACACATTTAATACAGAAGCTACTACAGGGAAAGAAGGTGTCTGCTTCACCTCCTTTTCATTCACGATAGTGCCCAAACTGCCAAAAGCAGCTAAACAAAAGATGAACTTAACTTCTTCATCAGGTGGTCTGTATTCCCCACTCCAGAGCGTGCACAATTACAGCTGTGAAACAGCAAACCACAACTTGGACATCTTTCTATTTCAAAGCCCTGTAAAAAACAGGATTACACTTTCAAAGGCAGGCAACATCGCATAATTTTCAAAGAGCAATCCAGCACTTATCTGTAAGGAATCTAACGCAGGCACATCCAAGCAGCTACTGGCAACCCCCTGTTGTGCCAGTACAAAGATCATCATCCATAGTCATCATCCGACAAAAGCTTTTGTTTTGCCCTCAGGCTTCATCAGGAAATAAGACAATATTCAATACACCGTACGCTGTAGGTTTTTATCCAGACATACAAGATGTCTCCAAAAATTTTACTTAAGTGTAGAAGTTAGAGTGATATTGGTGGTTACTAAGAGAGTTTTTCATAGGATTGTGTTAGTTTTGCACATACCATGATAGTCATGAATCTCACTTCTAAGCCAAAGTATGTGGAGTATGATCCCAGTCTCTCAAATTTACTGCTAATATTAGGTGTAGTACTTGCATCATGTCAAAGACAGCCTCTCTCTGGAGTTCATAAGCTGTTACATGTATGGGTAATTTATCAAGGTGTGCTTGGAAATTCCTCTTCATTAAGCCTGTGGCACCCAACATGATGGGAAATCACTCTCTTTCTGCCACGTTTTCTTGGTTGCCGACTGCATTTCTTGGTACATGAAGATTTTCTCTCTTGCAATGTAATTCACAGAATCGTTGCTTGGAACTGATACTTCTGTAATCAAGGCTGCTCTGGTAATGTTCTCCTATACCACTATATCAGGCTTCCTCGCATTCAGCTTTTTATCGGTCAAAAACGGAGTAGCCCAGGTGATCATAACATCTTCATTCTCTGTAATTCTTTTAGGGTCATGATCCCAGTGCTTTTCAGGCACAGTAATGTTGTAGTGTTTACAGAATTTCCAATGGATTAGGCATGCTACTTTATTATGCCTTTCTGTATAAAACCTTTCTGCCATCATAACTTCATAGCCAGCTACGAGGTGAGTCACTGTTTCCAGCTCTTTCTTACAGAATCTACATATGTCTGTAAGCCATCTTGTCCTTAATCTGCTGTTCTGAGTTGCAACTATCAATATTTCAGCTTTTTGCTTTGAATGTACCTGAAAAATGTATTATGAAATATTGTCTCCATGGTAAGCTTTTTTTCAATTCTGTTTATTTCCTTAATGCTTTGTATCTAACACGCCATTGCTTATGTTTCCTATTTTCCTCATTTGGTTCCTTTTTCCATTTTTGAAAGTTGTTCTTTTGGCTCCTAGAATCTCCCTCCCATGCTTTACTATATTGTTAGTACCCAATCAGATCCTCCCCAGCACTCTCTAAAATCCATCACATCAGGCATGCAAACGACAAACAATCCTCACGCCTACCAGTCACCTAGCTATCTACATATTGAATGATTGAATTACCTGGCTTTGATGACATTTCAACCAAGGAGTTTCTATGTATACTACAAAAGTAGCCCTTGATGCATTTCAAAGTGCTCAAGAAGGGGAAATTGACATTGCTATATTTTGTTCGTCTATAGCTGACCATCGTCCAAAATTGAAAAAAAAATTAGCTTTAAGATTTCTAAATGATGTAATGAGCACAGCAGATGCAGAGTACAGAACAGTGTTGCCCTCACTAATTGTTTTGTGAAGTAAAAGCATAGTTCTCTGTAGACAGCAGGGGTATGCAACCACACTTTGATGATGACATCCCGGATGGAGCCATGTGTGCCAGCCTCTCCCATAACCCAGAGAAGTCTTTAGACCTCTCTGAGCATGTGTGCCCTCTTCAGTTGTTCACATAGCTGATTTTAAAAGAAGGTCGTAGGAAATGCAGTGGTATCTGTACTCCATGGGGGTTGCCGGGTTTGATGATAGTTCTTCATCTCTTTCATTGTGATTGATGATGTCATTCTGTTTTTGATTCGTAGAGGGGTTGACAGGTGGGTCAATGTGGCTACATACCCCTGCTGTCTACAGAGAACCCCCATTACAGGTAAGCAACTACGCTTTCTCCGGAGACAAGCAGGGGGATGCATGCACACTGTGATGATGAATCCAGAGCCGAAGGCCGCATATCAGTATGAGCACGGCTTGATGGCTTGTAGGGCAGGAGGGTGGAGGATGAAATAATGCAGTAAAGAGGTTGCGAAGGACTGCCTGGATGAAGGCGGTGTCCTGCACTGAGGATGCATCAATACTGTAGTATTTGGTGAAAGTATGAATGGAAGAAAAAGTAGCCACTTGACAGATGTCTTGAGCTGAAACTGAGGAAAGGTTGACAATGGAGGCAGTGTGGCTCGAAGACGATGAGGCACAATCCATTGCTGTTGTTGAGTATAGCAGAATGAGATACAGTCCACGATCCAAGAGGAGATAGTTTGTTTGGATGCTGGCTGTCTGGAGCAATTAAGGTTGAAAGTGATGAAGAGCTGAGAGCTGACATGGATGCTTGTTGTTGCTTTCAAGTAGTACAGAAGGGCTCTTTTGCATTCCAGAGTGTGCAGGGCCTTTTCCGGTAAACCGGTGTGTGGACTCGGGGGGAAAAAAAAGTTGGCAGGATAATGCTTTGATTGAGATGGAAAGCAGAGAGAATTTTTGGAATAAACTCTGGATGAATTCATAGTACAACTCGCTTGTGCAAAAATTGTGTGTATGGAGCATAGTACATAAGTACTTGGAGCTCACTAACTCGTCTGGCCGAAGTGATTGCTATGAGAAAAAGAGTCTTCCATGTAAGATGTTTGAGGGAAGCTATTCCAAGGAATTCAAGGGGTTGCTTCATGAGCTGCGATCCCACGCTAGAAGAGGTGGTTTGGTTGGGGGCTTGATATTCATGATACCCCAAATGAACTGGGATACCACGGGGTGCACACCTGCTATGAGGTCATGGGAAGCAGCAATTGCCAAGAGAAAGTATCTGACAGGGTTCGTCTTCAGGCCTGACTGAGACAAATGATACAGATAATCCAGAATCTTGCTGATCAGGTAGAACACTGGATCAGTCGCCCAAGAGCGGATGGTTCGGAAGAATGTATCTTTGAAGGATACTACCAAAAGCAGAGAGGTTCCACAAAAGAGTAAAGTAGCCCAAATGCCCTCAAGTATGGAGCAGACAGAGCTTAAAGATCCCAAATTACCCATGTCTAACAATATCCAAATTAATATGAATAAAATACATTCTCTAAAATGCTTGTATGCAAATGCTAGAAGTCTAAGAAACAAGATGGGAGAGTTAGAATATATAGCACTAAATGAAAGGTTAGATATGATTGGAATATCAGAGACATGGTGGAAGGAGAACAACCGGTGGGACACTGTGATACCTGGGTACAAACTATATTGAAATGATAGAGCTGATCAAATTGGTGGAGGGGTTGCTCTCTATGTTAGAGAGGGCATTGAGTCAGAAAGGATTAAAGTTTTGCAGGAAACAAAATCTGCTGTAGAATCTATATGGATTGAAATTCCATGTAAAAGGGGGAAGGCAATGGCAGTGGGGGTGTACTATCGAGCGCCTGGCCAGAATGACCAAATGGATGATGAAATGCTCAAAGAAATCAAGGAAGCTAACAAACGTTGCAGCACAGTAATAATAATGGGTGATTTCAACTACATCGGTATCGACTGGGTCAGTGTCACGTCAGGACATGCTAGGGAGATAAAGTTCCTAGATGAAATAAATGAGTGCTTCTTGGAGCAGCTGGTTCATGAACCGACCAGAGGGGAAGCCATATTAGACCTAGTCCTTAGTGGAACACCAGATCTAGTGCAAGAGATAAGGTTGTTGGGGCCACTTGGCAATAGTGATCATAGCATGATCGCCTTTGATTTAATAAGTGGAGGAGGGATAGTAAGGAAATCCACAGTACTTACCTTTTAACTTTTGAAAGGGAGACTATGATAAAATGAGGAAAACAGTTAAGAAAAAACTAAAAGGAGCAGTTGCAAAGGTTAAAGACGTACATCAGGCTTGGCTGTTGTTGAAAAATACTATCTTGGAAGCCCAGACCAGCTGTATTCCACGCTTTAAGAAAAGTGGAAGGAAGTCCAAAAAACTGCCAGCATGGTTTAAAGGTGAGGTCAGAGAGGTTGTTGTTGCCAAAAAAGCATCTTTCAGGAAATGGAAAAAAGAGCCAAACGACGAAACCTGGAAACAGCACAAGCACTGGCAAGTCAAATGCAAGGCATTGATAAGGAAGGCAAAGGGAGAATTTGAGAAGAAGCTTGCTGCGGAAGCAAAAACGCGAAGTAAAGACCTTTTCAAGTACATTCATAGCAAAAAACCTGTGAGAGAGTCAGTTGGTCCATTAGATGATAAAGAGGTTAAAGGAGCACTAAGAGGTGACAAGGCGATAGCGGAGAGACTGAATGAATTCTTTGCTTCGGTCTTTACTGAGGAAGATGTAGGGATGTTACCCATGACTGAAGTGGTATTTAAAGGTGCGGAAGAATTGAAGGAAATATCGATACATCGGGAAGATGTATTACAACTATTAGATAAACTGAAGAGTAGCAAATCACCTGGGCCGGATGGTATACATCCAAGGGTGTTGAAAGAACTGAAATATGAGATTGCAGACCTGCTATTAGTAATCTGTGAACTATCATTAAAATCATCTCTAATACCTGAAGATTGTAGGATCGCCAATGTAAAACCAATTTTTAAAAAGGGTTCCAGGGGTGATCCGGGAAACTACAGACCAGTGAGCCTGACATCAGTATCGGGAAAAATGGTAGAAACCATCATAAAGAATAAAATTACTCAGCATGTAGATAGTCATGACCTAATGGGAGACAGCCAACATGGCTTTAGACAAGGAAGATCTTGTCTTACTAATCTGTTGTTTTTTTGAAGGAGTGAATAATCAGGTGGACAAAGGTGAGTCGGTTGATATTGTGTATCTGGACTTTCAGAAAGCCTTTGACAAGATCCCTCATCAGAGACTTTTGGCAAAACTAAAGAGTCATGGGATAGGAGGCAGTGTACTATTGTGGATCAGGAACTGGTTAAAAGATAGAAAGCAGAGGGTAGGGCTAAATGGCCAGTTTTCCCAATGGAGAAAGGTGAATAGTGGTGTACCCCAGGGATCTGTGCTGGGTCTGCTGCTTTTTGACATATTCATAAATGACCTGGAAAGTGGAATAACGAGTGAGGTTATCAAATTTGCGGATGAGACAAAACTATTTAAAGTTGTTAAAACCCAAAAGGATTGTGGAAAATTGCAAGAGGATCTTGATAAATTGGAAGACTGGGCATCAAAATGGCAGATGAAATTTAATGTGGACAAGTGCAAGGTTATGCACCTAGGGAAGAACAACCCAAACTATGGTTACACGATGCAAGGTTCCACATTAGGAACCACCACCCAGGAAAAAGATTTAGACGTCATTGTGGATAACATGTTAAAACCCTGAGCCCAGTGTGCAGCAGCGGCCAAGAGAGCAAATAGAATGCTAAGTATGATAAGGAAAGGAATGGAAAATAAAACAAAAGATATTATAATGCCTCTATATCGTTCCATGGTGAGACCGCGCCTTGAATATTGTGTGCAATTCTGGTCGCCGTATCTTAAAAAGGATATAGCGATTTTAGAAAAGGTTCAGAGAAGAGCCACCAAAATGGTAAAGGGGATGGAAGGATACTCCTATGAAGAAAGGCTAAAAAGGTTAGGGCTCTTTAACCTGGAAAAGAGACGGCTGAGGGGAGATATGATAGAAGTCTATAAATTAATGAACGGAGTGGAACGGGTAAACGTAGATCGATTGTTTACCTTATCAGAATATAGAAAGACTAGGAAACATGCAATGAAGCTACAGGATAAACTATTTAAGACTAATAAAAGAAAATATTTTTTCACTCAATGTGTAATCAAACTCTGGAATTTGTTACCGGAGGATGTAGTAAAGGCTGTTAGTGTAGCTGGGTTTAAAAAAGGTTTGGACAAGTTCCTGGAGGAAAGGTCCATAAACCATTATTAAGAAGGGACCCAGGATATCAATGCTTGAACCAATACAAGCATTGTGGAACCTGTGTCCCTTGAGGAAACTGCTAGGTACATATGACCTAGATTGGCCACTGTTGGAAACAGAATACTGGGCTTGATGGACCTTGCTTTGACCCAGTATGGCATATCTTATGTTCTTAAGGTAGTGTGTCGTGGCCCAATGCAAAAATCATGATCCCTTGCGATGGTAGGAACATTGTGTAGCTGGTTTCCTGGAAGCCAAAAGGATAATGTGGATGGGCTCAGAGAAGCCCATCATGCTCTTGTTAATCCCCATGCCACTAAGAAGAGGTTCCTGAGGTTGGGGACATCTGTCGTATCGGGTGAGGAAGAAAGAGTCATTGCCCAGGAGTAGTGAGGGCTCCTCTGCCAGGGCAAAGATGTGCGAGAACCATGCTTGCTATGGTCAGTGCAGCATGATGAGAATGACATCGGCTCTGTCTTCCCTTATCTTGACCAATGCTCAAGTTAAGAGTAAGAACAGGGGAAAGGCATACAGGAGTCTCCGGTTCCAAGGGATGGCAAAGGCATCATGGGCATAACGATGAGGACTGGGGCGGATGCAGCAGAAGGACAGGCACTTTGTGGTGTTCGCCAATACCAACAGACCCATGCGTGGGGTACTCCACTGTTTGAAGATGTACCAAATGATGCTGCGATCGAGGGACCACTTGTGGGAATCAAGATGTCGACTGAGGGAGTCTGCCAACTGATGGTGTACCCCGGGTAGGTATGTTGCTCGCAGAGTGGGACCTAGAGACTGAGCCAGCAGCCAAAGGTGGGCTGCCTCTCAGCAAAAATGAAGAGAGCCTAACCCTCCCCGTTTATATAAAACATGGTGACTTGGTTGTTGGTTTATACCAACAATATTCGTCAATGTGTCCATCTTTGGAAGGCAGTGAGGCTGTGGAAGACTGTGTGAAGTTCTAGCACAATGATGTGCAGTGCCCACTCATGAGTTGATCATATGCCTTGTGTGGTGAGATGCAGTAAGTGAGCTCTCCACCCGTGATGGGATGCATCGGTGGTGAGAGCAAGGTGAGGCGGCGGGTCCTGGAAGGGACAGCCATCCTGGAGGTTCGATGGTTTGGTCCACCACATGAGTGAGCAACACAGCACAGACAAAGGAGGAAGCCGCAGGTGAGGCTTCGTCTGAAGGGATTACGAATGCTGATTCCAGTTGAGTTTGAGGTGACATTGTAGTGGATGCATGTACAGCCTTGCTAGCAGTATGAGCTGTGTGGAGGCTGCCATGTGGCCCAGGAGGCAGAGGACGGAATACGCCGTGACATGGGTATGTCTCAGGAAGGAGGTCCCGGGTTGATTGAGTATGAGAACGCTGTCATTTGGGAGAAACGCTTTGGCCACTCTGGTGTCTGTGCATGCAGCAATGAAGTTGAGGGTCTGTTTGGGATCCATTTCAGACTTCAGAATATTCACAAAAAAAACCATGTCCCATGGGTTCTGAATTGGGCAGTTTCTCCAAATGGGTTAGTTTTGTGCATACCACGTCAGTCATGAACTTCACTTCTAAGACAGTGTATGTGGAGTATGATGTCAGTCTCTCAAATTTACTGCTAATGCTTGGCATAGTACTTGCATTGTGCCAAAGACCTTCTGGAGTTCATAAGATGTAACATGTATGGCTAGTTTGTCAAGATGTGCTTAGAAATTCTTCTTTATCAAGTCTGTGGCTCCCAATATGAAAGGAAATATTTCTGTATCTTTCTGCCACATTTTCTAGGTCTCTGATTTCATTTCTTGGTACTCAGGATCTTCTGCCTCTCCACGTGATTCACAGAATAATCACTTGGAACAGACATCTCTGTAATCAAGGTCGTTCTGGTGGTACCTCTATATCCAGCATTTTATCAGTCAGAATGGGAGTATTCCAAGGGATCATAGCCTCTTTATTCTCTGTAATTCTTTTACAGTCATGATCCCAGTGCTTTTCAGGAACAATAATGTTGTAGTGTTTATAGTTTCCAATGAAAGAGGCATGCTATTTTATTGTGCCTTTCTGTATAAAAGGTTTTCTGCCATCATAGCTTAATAGACAGCTATGAGGTGAATCAGTTTCCAGCTCTTTCTTACAGAATCTACATATGTCTGTTTTGTCAGTTTTTTTCAGTGCTCGCTGTAAACCATCTCATTCTTAATCTGCTGTCCTGGGCTGCAACTATCAATCTCTCATCCTTTAGTGAAATTTCAGTTCACCTCTCCTTAACCATTCATCTGTCCATTCTTGATCGACCAAAGGGTTCCTGAAGTAACACTTTGTAGTTCCCACTGTATTTGTGCATTTCCTATTTGTTTTAACTTGTTTGCTGATCTAATTCTTTGAAGAGTTTTTTCTCTTGTTTTGCAAATTCTGCAGCTTCCTTTCCTGTGTGTGCTTGTGGATTCTCACTCATTCCTGTTAGTCGTCGGAACACTTGTCCAAGTTTGACGATGGAGACAGCTTCTGGACGTTTACTTTCATATTTCAGCACTTTTTGCGTATCTGGATCCAATGATGCTATTAGGTAGGCCTGGAGGCCTATGATAGCAGCTCTGTATGTGATCAATCTCCATGAGGCCTAGCCCTCCTTCAGCTCTAGAAATGTACAGTCTTGGCATACACCGATTCTTATAAATTAGCTCATGGGCATGAGGAGTTTTCTTATTTGCACATTCATTTTTTTCAAGATCTTTAAGAGGCCAGTCTACAATTTATTTAGCATTATATTTATACTGTCTTTCACCGGGTCAAAGCGGTTTACAATAAACAACTTGAAACTGGTTTACAGAGAATGGTTAACTATTGTCATGGAGCAAGGCAGATAGTGCCTATAAAAGTAGAGGAAAATACACAGGGCAGTTTTAAAACCGGCAGTGCAAAACACATGGCTAGGGGTTGCTATGAGCAACCAAGCAAAACAAGAGCACAGGCTGTAGGTAAACGCCCAGATACAGCATTACGTCATGGCTCATCAGAGAAGCAGTAACAGCTGCGGCAGTTTGAGCTAACAAGAGTCTCAAAGAATGACGCACTTAAAAAGTCAGTCTTGAGCAAAGCAGAGAGGAATCGAGAAAGGAACCAAGAAAGGAACAGAGACAGGAGCAGGGAGTCAGACTCATTCTCTAATGCCGAAGGAGGAAGAGACCCTGAGAGGATTCACTGGAGAGGAAAGAGCAGAGCTCAGGAGAGCCAGGAGTCATACCTGCAAGCTTCTGACGTGGATTCCATCTGTACCTCAGAGGGGTTTGCCCAGGAGGAATTCTCAGAGGTTAGTGCTGGAAAGTTGGGCTGCACTAAGCCAAAGTCCGGTTGGGGGCAGAGAGAGATTCCAAGCTGCAAACCACGAGGAGCTGGGAGAGGGAATACACACGAGAGCAGGTACCTGGGGAGCAAAAGCTATTATCCAGAAATGAGTTCCTACCCGAGAGAAAGACGTCCCTTGAGGGGAAGTGAAAGGGAGAAAAGTTTCAACTTCCCGGTTGCAAAACGGAGAGTCAGAGCTCAGCCTGAAGAAAGGCATAGTACCTTGAATAGAGGGGCACTGGATTTTAACTACATTGGTCCTGAAGGGTATGGCCCTCTAAGGAGAGAATCCATAGTGCACGGTAACCAGCCTTTCCGCAGGGGGAGAGGGGAGAGAAGCTCTAGCCAAGAAGAGAGGGAACTTTTAAACACTGATACACATTACAGCCCTGACAAATATAATTCCCAAGAAGCACACAAGGACATGGAATGTGACTTCTGTGAAGAGAGCTCAGATATTTGTAAAATGGACTGTACAATGGTGTTTTCAGACAGCGTGACCTCTTTTTGTTGAAGCCTGAGTAAAACCCTGCCTAAGAGAAATCTGTGGAGGAACACAGATTTCACTGGAAAGCTTTTTGAGAGAAAAAGCCTGTTTTCCCTTTTTGATTTGTTTAAAGCTGACAAGAAGCATTTGTGTTGTAATTTGTAGTTCCCACTTGTGTTGTACCAGTTTTTATGGTTTAATTTCTTTTGACCCTTGTTGCAAGAATTCTCCTGGGAAGGGAAATAAATACCTCTTTAAGCATAGCTACTCGACCACAGCTACCTTCTTATTAGAATAGCTATTGGGATTCAAAATCCCAGGGGACACTACTCCGTCCTTGCTACATAAGAGGATCCTCATTGAAGCCCCAGGCCTTCCGCCTCCGGGGTAGTAGGTGAGTGACACTAAATACAGTTGTAAGGAATGCATAACAATGAACAGCTGAGCATGGCTTACAAGGCCGTTTAACTATGTACAATATATTTTAAGCTCTTTGCTATGTACAGATTGATTACAGTCAAATGGGTGGGGGAAGGGGATTGGGGTTCAAAATGTGGGTGGTAGAGTTTCAGGAATTGCCATCTGACTGATGGTTTGTATCTTATTCCATGATATTAAGGCACTTTTCAATAATGATTTTAATCTACAGTATATAGTATTCTTTACTGATCTTTTCTCTTAGTAATTTCTGCTTGAGTGTCGTTCCTTCCTCTACTTCAAGATATTTATATACCACTTTCTGTTCAAGTTCCTTGATGTCACAGCTCTCAGCCAGGGAGATGTTTTCCATTTTACTCAATTCTCCTCTAAAAAAAAAAAAAAGTTGTCTTAGCACTTTTGACTAGGCCAAAAGTCATCTTGATGTCATCGGAAAAGATTTTCATTACACAGAGTTACTCTTCTAATTGTTAGTCACTGGAACTGTAGAGCTTCAGGTCATCTACAAATAGTAAATGGGATGCTACCTCTGGGTTATTTATTTATTTATTTTATTTGCAGTCTCTTTTATACCGCGCTATTCGACATCAGTGCGGTTTACAATGAACATAAGAGTTGCACATCTCAATTTCGTGATTTGTGCTTACAGTGAAACAGGTATAATAACTTGGGTATACATTAAACAGGAAAATTAAACTTGGGTATGCATTAAGCAGGTAAAACAGGTAAAATAGGGTATAAATAACCAGTCCCTTAACAAGGAGACACGATGAATAAATACAGTCTACTTTATGCAACAATATAATGAGTTATGCGGCACTGCATAAGTTTCTCATGGTGGTTGGAGGGGAAGGTGTGATTGCGAGTGATCAGTCTGGGAATGTGACGTGCATGAGTTTGAGGTGCTGCATTGAGATGTGAGAGTGGGTGAGTGTGGGGAGAAGACTGCATCATCGTAGTGATGAAGAAAGAGGTGCCGTTTCAGTGCCTTCCTAAATTGGGTTGTCATCTTCTTTAGGATTCAGGCTAAATCCGTATCCTAAAGAGTTGATGAAGGTAGTCACTGGATTAAGCGCTATACAAAACAGAAATGACGACAGGAAATCTCTCTGCAATATTCCTCGGTGGATCATGATATTAGGAATGATGTACTGACCATCTTCATACTTCAAAAAGCGTGTGGTTTGCCACATTGTCATGGTGAACTTAATGTACTCTTATCAAACCAGGATTTCTCTTAATACATCTCAAGGCAATTTATTATCCAAAGTGTGGGTTGCCGTCAAAAGCTCTTACAATCAACCATGCTATACTGAGATTTCTGCTTTTCTTAGCACTGGCCATAATGGCCTTATTTAACATTAACTGGTCTTTGGTTCTATATACTCCCGTCGTATTGCCCTTTTGCAATGATGTTATTGGATTTGATATTATTGTATATTCAGTCTGCATCTATTGCATGGAATAGCTTATAGATTGTAAGTAGACAAATTATTGGTCTGTAATTTTTGGCAATGTTACTTGGGTCCCCATTTGGAAGGAGACATCTTCTTCCTATTATAAGTCACTGCGGTGTTAAGATCAGCTGCTTGATCAACTGTTTTTTGTAATTTGCCAGATCTTGCTGGAGTGATGTTAACTGTTTGAGCCAAACGTTGGTCACTCCATCTGGACCAGGGCTCTTCCAGTTTGGGACTTATATTAACCTGTTTTCCAGCTTTTTTTTTTTTTACTACAGGCAAGTCCATAGATTTGATGTTTGATTTTTTCTAAATGTTCCTGTATGCAGGGTAACCATTCTGCTTCTTGATTGTCCCTACGGGGTCCTCATATAGGTTTCTCGAGGATGTTTCAGCTTTGATTGGTGGTGTCTTTACCATATTAATGCTCTTTCCCAATTCAACTGTTTAGGGTTTTCTCTAGTTTAAGAACATAAGATATGCCATAGTTTATTTTATTATCTTTCTTTTCTGTTTTCGTCACATCTTCATACTGTCAGAGTAGAGGAGTAGCCTAGTGTTTAGAGCACTGGCTTGATAACCAAGAGACCCAGATTTAATTCCCACTAGCACTCCTTGTGGCTTTGGGCAAGTCACTTAACCCTCCATTGCCTTGGAAGAAAAGCCTGGCAATCTACTTCTGGTCCCACTACCAAGAAAACCCAGGAACTGCTGGGTCATGAGGAGTCAGCATTGACTCAAAGGCATGCATTGCATTGCATTTTTGCTGCTATTTTCAATTTATTGTTGGAACATATGAAGCTGTTAATGCAACATGCTTCAGCTTGATGTATTGGATCTTCCTCAATATCTTTGATGATTTTAATCCTTTTAGATATCCGTCTATCAGAGATACTTCCTCATGCAATGACTGTAATTTTCCTTCAGTGTGCTTTTTCCCAAGGAGGAACTGTTATTTTCTTTCTTCTAGCCCTGCACTTTAGTTGATAGTATTCTTGCAGTAATAATTTTAGCTGTACAATATTGAATTTGATTTATTTGGTGATGCCAAAAAATGATCCCTTTATACAGGATCTCTCTGTACTGTATGGAGTATGGTATGCTTTGCCCACCCCTTGGTAGCAGCAGAAACAAACCAGACATCGAGACAGGGGTAAACCTGGTGGCGTAAGTGGGCTGCAACTATCGCCAGAGTCCAAAGAGAGCAGTCTCTCCTGCAGAAACAACCAGAACACAAAAAAGCAGAGGGTGAATTGGCAGTACGTCCAAGCTTTATTATAGTGCAATCCCAACACATTTTGGCATGCGCCTTCCTCAGGGGATGTTGTCTCACAAAAAATAAAAACAATAATCATTAAAAACCCATAAAGTTACAGTAAAGGAATATAAAAAGCAATCAAGTACATAAATAAATTGCAAACTATACGTTTAAAGCACATGTTCTCCTCATCCCTTTCTTTTCTTTTTGCACTCCATCTTTTATCACGGTGAGATGCTGTTCCATCATTTGTGTATGCTCTCATTAACAACGATACGTTTATGACTTTATCAACATAGCTGTTCTCTTATGTTTGAACATTATTGTTAGCGTCAGCAACGTCCGTCCTTTTTTGTTTCCCCTTTTTTGCTTTAAAAACTTATAGTTTGCAGTTATTTTTTATAGAAGTATATATATATATCAGTTTTAGTAATTATTAGTTTTGTTAATTAGTAAAAGCTTCTTTATGCTCTTACTATAATTTTTATGTTCCAATTATGTCATCCTTATTGTGCTCCTTTAGAGGCTTTTTAAGATGTTATTTATAATTTTTTTTTATTTGTTATATGTGTGTGTTATTTATTTACCTGATTGTTTTTTATATTCCTTTAGTGTAACTTACGGTTTTTAATAATTGTTATTTTTATTTTTTGTGAGACAACACCCCCAGAGGAAGGCGCATGCTGAAATGAGTTGGGGTTGCACTATAATAAAGCTTGTACCTAGTGCCAATTCATGCTCTTCTTTTTTGTGTTCTGCAACTACTGCCAGACATTTGGTGAAAACACTGGGTGCTGACGAGAGGCTAAAGGGTAACATCCTATATTGGTAATGTTGGTCCATGAAATGGAAGCACAGGTACTTCCAGTGATGTGGGTGGATGGGGATATGAGTGTAGGCATCTTTAAAATCTAGGGAGTTGGTTTTGTGTAGCAGGGGAAGTATAGTGTGGAGGGAATGCATCTTGAACCTTTCGCATTTGACATGGAGGTTGAGGGTGCGGAGGTCTAGGATGGGCCATAGACCTCCCAACTGCTTCGGAATAAGGAAGAACTTGCAGTAGAAACCCCTGTTGCATTGTGAAAGTGGAACTGATTCTCTGGCCCTGTTGCGCAATAGCTGGTTGATAGGAATGTGGTGTCCAGGAATTCTCCCTGTGCTGGAGTCTGAGAGATAAAACTGGGGTTCTTCCCAGAAGTTTATTTTGTAACTCCTCAATGTTGAGAACCCAATGGTTCCACAATTGTAGTACTCTGCCCCCAAGAGGAATGTAGTCAAAAGGTTGGCTGGGTTTGCTGGCAGGAGTAGAAGTTGAGGGTTGCCATTTCCTCTCTCGAGGTCAGGAACACTGGCGATAGGAGGTACCTGTGGGACATTGTGGAGAGGATCAGGGGTACGGTTGGAATCTCCTGCAAGGGTAAAACTTCTGAAAGTATTTATGATGGTAGGCCATGCAAAATTGGGAGGGTTGCCCTCTACATGGTTGAGAAAGTCTCAGCTGGTTGTGCTGCCAGCTCCCACGCTGTGTAGGAATGGTCCTTAACCTTGGAACCGAACAAGCTGTTGCCCTGGTAGGGTGCGTCAGCCAGGCAATAATGGAGATCCTCTTGGAGGCCCGATACTCTTAGGTAGGTGCTGCATCTGGCTGAGATGGCAGTGGCTGCGGCTTGGGCGATCGAATCGTACACATCGAACGTGGTGCTGACATGGACTCATGTAGGCTATCTTGGAGGTGTCCCTGATCATCCATTATCAACCCTTCTGGGGCATCTAACTGAAGGAGCTGGTCATGATGGTAGTGTAAGATTTGAAGCTGGTACACCAAGACCCGCAAGGCTAATAGGGAACTTTGGTATACCTTTGGGCAGATGGCAAGGGTACACTGCTCTTTCCCTGGCAATGTCTGTGCTATGTATTTTGTGTTTCTTGCCTTCTTGAGAACTGCTTCAGACACTATCGACTGGTGTGGCAGTGGTGATTGGTTGAATCCTGGAGCACCTTATAGCGGAGGTCAGTGTTTGGAGGTAGCATTGACAGAGGTGGGGTTCGCTAAGATGGAAGACTGGAGGTCATTTAGAAGCTGAGGCACTGGGAGAGCTAGGCCTTCCTTGGGGGTGCTGAAGGAACTCAGGATGGACTGGAAATCCCTCTTGTTCATGGGAGTTTGGGATTCATTGAGGGCAAGAGACTGAGAATTCTTCTATAGAAATTTAGGATAGGAGTAGTCCTTGGAGGGCTCCTCTGGGATATACTTGTATGGATGTGGGAAGGAAGGAAGGAAGAGAGTACTCCCAGAAGTGCTGAAAAGCAGTGCAGAGAGCTGAGCAAGTGTCATCCTTGAGGAGAGAGTGGTTGCTACTCAATGAGGGAGGGGGGAAGCTGGGGAGAGGAGGTCTCTGGAGTCCCACGCATGCTGGGAGTGGACCAGAGGTTCCATGATGTCCATGGGTTGAGCTGACTGCAGGAGAGGAGTGCTATCAACAAAGCTCTGGAGCAGCAAGAGGAAGGAATTGGAGCTGGTTTCCACTTTGAGTAGGGGGGCTCAGAGGGGGAGAGAATCGGCATAGAGGCTTCAGAGGGTCAGTGGGGGAGGCTCAGAGGGGGAGAGAATCGGCATAGAGGCTTTAGAGGGTCAGTGTCACGGCAGGACATGCTAGGGAGATAAAGTTCCTAGATGACATAAATGACTGCTTCTTGGAGCAGCTGGTTCATGAACCGACCAGAGGGGAAGCCATATTAGACCTAGTCCTTAGTGGAACACCAGATCTAGTGCAAGAGATAAGGGTGTTGGGGCCACTTGGCAATAGTGATCATAGTATGATCGCCTTTGATTTAATTAGTGGAGGAGGGGATAGTAAGGAAATCCACAGTACTACCTTTTAACTTTCGAAAGGGAGACTATGATAAAATGAGGAAAATAGTTAAGAAAAAACTAAAAGGAGCAGTTGCAAAGGTTAAAGACTTACATCAGACTTGGGTGTTATTGAAAAATACTATCTTTGAAGCCCAGACCAGCTGTATTCCACGCTTTAAGAAACGTGGAAGGAAGTCCAAAAAACTGCCAGCATGGTTTAAAGGGGAGGTCAGAGAGGTTGTTGTTGCCAAAAAAGCATCTTTCAGGAAATGGAAAAAACAGCCAAACGATGAAACCTGGAAACAGCACAAGCACTGGCAAGTCAAATGCAAGGCATTGATAAAGCAGACAAAGGGAAAATATGAGAAGAAGCTTGCTGCGGAAGCAAAAACGTGAAATAAAGATTTTTTCCAAGTACATTCGTAGCAAAAAACCTGTGAGAGAGTCAGTTGGTCCATTAGATGATACAGTTAAAGGGGCACTAAGAGGCGACAAGGCGATAGCGGAGAGACTGAATGAATTCTTTGCTTCGGTCTTTACTGAGGAAGATGTAAGGATGTTACCCATGACTGAAGTGGTATTTAAAGGTGCGGAAGAATTGAAGGAAATATCGATACATCGGGAAGATGTATTACAACTATTAGATAAACTGAAGAGTAGCAAATCACCTGGGTCAGATAGTATACATCCAAGGGTGTTGAAAGAACTGAAATATGAGATTGCAGACCTGCTATTAGTAATCTGTGAACTATCATTAAAATCATCTCTAATACCTGAAGATTGGAGGATTGCCAATGTAACACCAATTTTTAAAAAGGGTTCCAGGGGTGATCCGGGAAACTACAGACCGGTGAGCCTCACGTCAGTACCGGGAAAAATGGTAGAAACCATCATAAAGAATAAAATTACTCAGCATGTAGATAGTGTCACCAGCTCTCCTTAAACCCCCGAGTAGAGGTTAAGGGAGTGGGTTTTTCCCTATTGAATCAGCTATTTCACAGATCCTGGAGCAATGCCCCTTGGGAAATGTAGTCTTTTCACTCACTCAATAAGGAGCAGTTGTGGAAAAAGTGGTTAAGCAACCAAAGGATTTTATTTCCCCTCCCGGGGTGGATTTTACCATGAACAGAAAACACAATCCAGGTATTTACTGGTATTTGGACAAACAAAAGTTCCTTAACAGAAAAAAGGCTTTCTTCAGCATTAACCAAGGTGAAAACAAACATTCAAACAAAACCACGCTGTTTCCTCACAGCTCTCTGTTTCCACGTGCTATCTGTGCTGTACTCTCTTCTCAAACAGGCTTTCAACGCAATGAAATTATTCCATTGGCCATAGATAATGTACAGTCCATTATATATATATCTTCTCCAGTATCAATACACTCTGGTTCACAGTCCATCAATTCCTCCTGGTCATAAGGAAATGTTTGAACCGGCACTGCTGGTGCCACGCCCTTTCTTACTGCTCCAGGCTTTACACGATATGCTTGGGTCAAATACTGGCTTTCACACAGACTATCAGGCTCAGTATTCTTTTCCCAGCACCACCCTTCTGGATACAAACAGTCACGGTAATTAATTATATCCAAGCCTTTTGGCTTACCTTTCAGCCTTACTGGTGGAGGTTTTCTCTGGTGCTTTTGAATAGCTGTAGGTTCCCAACCTAAACCCTGCTCACAGCATTTCACTTGCCTCCTAGGCTTTCTGTCTCTCCCGTGCTCCCCAGGATATTGCAGACAATCTCCTTTGCCCTTGTTATATCCTGTCCTCGGGGTTTCTTTCTTTCTCAAGAAGGAATCTGTCTCTCCTTTCCATAGAGACTCTGGCTTACTCTGGGCATAGCTGTCTTCAGTGTAGCTCTCAATAGCTTCTCTCTCCAGCTCATATGCCTCACTTCCTGCTTCTTCAGCCAGCTCTTCATTCCCTCCTTCTCTGCCTAACTCCATAAGCTCTACTGCAGTTTCTTTAATAGGGTGAATTCTGGGGCCGTGCTCAACTCCACTCCCTAACAGGTGTCCTGCATTCCCTTGTGATTCACCCCTTGAATGATAGCACCGGCGTTTCTCTTGCCTCTGTGCCTGGTTCCCACGGTAACCAGGAGCCATGTGCTTCTGTTTACAGCTCAGCTCTACTTTTGTTCCTGGCTTTTTAGCTTCCTTAAACAGGCTAGAAGGACCCACTATGTCACAATAGTCATGGCCTAATGGGAGACAGCCAACATGGCTTTAGACAAGGAAGATCTTGTCTTACTAATCTGTTATGTTTTTTTGAAAGTGCGAATAAACAGATGGACAAAGGTGAGTCGGTTGATATAGTGTATCTGGACTTTCAGAAAGCCTTTGACAAAGTCCCTCATCAGAGACTTTTGGCAAAACTAAAGAGTCATGGGATAGAAGGCAGTGTACTACTGTGGATCAAGAACTGGTTAAAAGATAGAAAGCAGAGGGTTGGGCTAAATGGCCAATTTTCCCAATGGAAAAAGGTGAATAGTGGTGTACCCCAGGGATCTGTGCTGGGTCTGCTGCTTTTTGACATATTCATAAATGACCTGGAAAGTGGAATAACGAGTGAGGTTATCAAATTTGCAGATGACACAAAACTATTTAAAGTTGTTAAAACCCAAGAGGATTGTGGAAAATTGCAAGAGGATCTTGATAAATTGGAAGACTGGGCATCAAAATGGCAGATAAAATTTAATGTGGACAAGTGCAAAGTTATGCACCTAGGAAAGAACAACCCAAACTATGGTTAAACAATGCAAGGTTCCACATTAGGAACCACCACCTAGGAAAAAGATTTAGGCGTCATTGTGGATAACATGTTAAAACCCTCGGCCCAGTGTGCAGCGGCGGCCAAGAGAGCAAATAGAATGCTAGGTATCACAAGGAAAGGAATGGAAAATAAAACAAAAGATATTATAATGCCTCTATATCGTTCCATGGTGAGACTGCACCTTGAATATTGTGTGCAATTCTGGTCACCGTATCTTTAAAAGGATATAGCGTTATTAGAAAAGGTTCAGAGAAGAGCCACAAAAGTGGTAAAGGGGATGGAAGGATACTCCTATGAAGAAAGGCTCAAAAGGTTAGGGCTCTTTAACCTGGAAAAGAGATGGCTGAGGGGAGATATGATAGAAGTCTATAAATTAATGAACGGAGTGGAACGGGTAAACGTGGATCGATTGTTTGCATTGTCAGAATGTAGAAAGACTAGGGGACATGCAATGAAGATACAGGGTAAACTATTTAAGACTAATAAAAGAAAATATTTTTTCATTCAACGTGTAATCAAACTTTGGAATTTGTTACCGGAGGATGTAGTAAAGGCTGTTAGTGTAGCTGGGTTTAAAAAGGTTTTTGACAAGTTCCTGGAGGAAAGGTCCATAAACCATTATTAAGAAGGGACCCAGCATATCAGTGCTTGACCCAGTACAAGCATTGCGGAACCTGCTGGGTACGTATGACCTAGATTGGCCACTGCTGGAAACAGGATACTGGGCTTGATGGACCTTGGTCTGACCCAGTATGGCATATCTTATGTTCTTAGGACCGCCTTGCCTTGGCTGGGGGTGCCCCGTTGGACCTTCTTGGACCTGAATAGTGCAGTTTCCTGTGGTTGCCTTAGTAAATGCGGAGACAGCAGCCTCACTGGGATCATTGGAGTGTTTGTTTTGGGCATTTGCTTTATCTCCCTTCTGCCCCAGTGCACCCTTTCCCTGCATCAGAGGTGAGTCTGCTTTTTCCTCTCTTGTCAATCAGAAGTGAGGGAGCCGATGGAGAGGGGGGTGGATCGTTGGGGGGTGGCACCACAGGTCCTGACAGGATGGCCCTTTGCTGCCCCAGCAAGAGCAGACACCTGAGTGGGGGGAGGGAAAGAGTCTGTGAGTTCCAGGCAATGTGGCTGCGGTGGCTGCCCCTGATCGTGCCTTGTCTGGGCCCGATGGGGGCACTGGGTGGATTGCTGTGCCACCATTGCTGGAAGCAGTGTGGCTGTTTTGTTTTGTTTTTTTTTGTTTTTTTGACTGCCAATAGGTGGCTGCCGTTTGTGCCCCCTCTTTCTATTGGATTTTTTTTTCCATTTTTTGTGAGAAATAATTTGGCAGCAGAGCCGCAGGGGCCCACTGGAAGGCACAACCGGAGATTTGCTTTGAGGACGTTGATCCGGAGCTGCAGATGATCAGGAGTGATGAGGCTCAGAAAAAAGGCAGGATCGGGTGTTTCGCAAAAAAGGTTTGGATAAAGGGCACTGAGAGTGTGGGACAGCCATGCAGCACGCTGGTGCAGTAGGAAAAAACTGAAGAGGGCAGAGTGGGAAAAGGCACGCATGCTCCATCCAGGGCATCACTATCAGTGTGCCTGCATCCCCCTGCTTGTCTCTGGAGAAAAAGAAAGTGCCTGCAAACTGCCAATCAGTCTTCCTTTATTTCAATCTTGGAATTTAGAATTAAGGTTGAAAACATAGGGTCTGCCTTAAACCATATTTCTTGTTCTTCCTTCTGCTATGGAAGATTAAGCTCTGCCTTCAACGCTGAAAGAAATAGATGCATGGACAGCTCGAAGAATAAATACATCTCAGTTATATTCAATCAAATGTCTGACAAAGGCCGCTACGTACTCAATATTTTACCTCCACCACTGGACTACAAAGACACTTCTGGAGGGAAATGTAAAACCAATGGGCAGCCACAAAAGATACTCTGCGGCTGCGCCAGTGATTTGGCACGTTTCAACACAAAAAGAAGCCAATGCCATTCTCAGATCACAAAGAGGGTTATTAAAGGACCATAGTTCAGTTTTGTGAGAAAATACCACGAGAAGAGCCCCACTTTTCTTCCTCATGGATTAAAACACACAGCTCTGCCTTTAACAGCCATTATCTTTGTCATCCTTGTGCGAATGAAGGTTACTCAAAGATGCAAGTTCTGCCTTCTGCACCAGCCTTTTCCACGCTGACATCTGACTGCTTGCTCTGGTTGCCACCATGTGAGAATATGAAACTCCAGTAGCTGTACGTGTATGACAGTTTTTTGCACAGGTATGTAGCTGGACAGAGAGAAAGTGGCCTGTGCATCTGGTCCCAAGATTATGATCTCATAATTGTTGCAGAGTACCTGCATCTATTTGTAAGCAAGTTCTATAATCATTATTTCAACTAGTTTGTGTGAAAAACAAAAGTATTTATTTTTGCATAATTTTGACATTTTTAGCACTTAATTCCCTGAGGCATATATAATGCCCATTCCTCTTACACCTACATAATTATATCTACATGCCTGCTCAAGCATCTTTATGTGGTTATAGTCCAGTCGGAGAGATGTTTTCAGTCTTAATTTTCCTTAAATTAAGGTTGCCTTGGCTGTACATTTGTCCAGGTCAAAAATCAGCCTGTCGCCATCTAAGCTTTTCACTGCTTAGAAAAGTTCTGTTAAGTGATGATCAGTGGAGCTGCAAAACTTCAAATCATCTATAAACTGTGTTGCATGCGGGTCTTTAGTATCTCTTTTGTTAAGGCTCGCTTCCTAGTTCAAGGAGTTTACAACAGCATTCAGTGCATCTAGCATCAGACTAAACAACTGCATTCACCATTTCCCTTTCCCCAAATTTCACCATTCACTTTTACACAGGCTACACGTACTCTTGGATAAATGTTTGCGTGCTCATATGCCATACATCTGTAAAAAGAGACTATATAATTAGCATCCAATTACAACCAGTAATGAAATCAACATCAGATTAGCCCACAGACTCATGCATTCCCATGATGTGCTACTTCACATATTAACATTTTTGTGCATCAGAAAGGAATATATGCAATTGTTTATTAAATTTGATATTTCAAAGACCACCTCTTACAATTCAGTTTTAGAGTTCTCTAGCACAGGAAGCACAAGATGCAATGTACCATTCAATAGTACTTACTGATGTGTAAGCATTCCAAGGGCATTCAGAGCTATCCTAGACTGCAGTACTTGAAACCGGGTGAGAGAATTTAGAGAAAAAGGGCAGGAGTGATGCAGGGGTGTGGAGCTAATATCTTCAGATCTGTCATCTGAATTACTTTACCTAAGGGAACACAATACAGGCTACTTTTTTTTTATAAAGTAAAATACCAAGGCCTTTCGCTTTATATATCAAGTATATGGTTGTAAGCAAATTTATAAGGCCTGTAAAGAGCTCATACTCCCTGTACACTAGACCAGTGTTTTTCAACCTTTTTTGTGCAAAGGCACACTTTTTTCATGAAAAAAATCACGAGGCACACCACCATTAGAAAATGTTAAAAAAATTTACCTCTGTGCCTATATTGACTATATATAAAGTAATTCTCTTGAATAGGAATCAAACACTCACACCACCCCCCCCCTCCACTGCTGGTTCACTCACCCACCCCCCTGTCACTTACTCACCCCTCCTGCTGGGTCACTCACTCACTTACCCCACCTCCCCTGCTGGTTCACTCACACCACCCCCCCCCCTCCACTGCTGGTTCACTCACACTCCCCCCCCCCTCCACTGCTGGTTCACTCACACCCCCCCCCCCCCCTTGCTGGTTAACTAAAACTCCCCCCCCCTTGCTGGTTCACTCACACACACACACACCCCCCCTCTGCCCAAGCCGCTGCTTCTGCTTTGTACAGAGCAGCCGCTGCACTACACTTACATTGAAAAGTAAAGAGAAACTGTGTCAGGAGCCCTCTGGTCATCGCAGAGCCCGAGGAAGTGATGTCATGGGGGCGGGCTCCTCACAGGCTGTCTTTCCTTTTCAAATTAACTTTATTGCAGCTAAAGTTAATTTGAAAAGGAAAGACAGCCTGTGAGGAGCCCGCCCCCATGACATCACTTCCTCGGGCTCTGCATGATTGGAGGGCTCCTGACACAGTTTCTCTTTACTTTTCAATGTAAGTGTAGTGCAGCCGCTGCTCTGTACAAAGCAGAACCAGCGGCTGCACTGCTATAGGGAATTGCGTTCGCGCTGCGGACTTCGGCACAAAAGCCGGTTTTTTGCTCTGGCCGCTCCCGATCTTGCGGCCAGAGCAAAAAAACGGCTTTTCAATGGCCGGTTTTACAACTGTGCTGGCAGCTGGCCTGGCCATGGAAAAACCGGCCAGGCCGGCTGAAAACCGGCCGGTTGGCAACCCTAATTTGTGAGCCGAGGCCACATGTTACGGATGAAATTGGAATTTTTCCCACGGCACACCAGACAATATCTCACGGCACACTAGTTGAAAAACGCTGCACTAGACAGTAGATGAGAAACACGGACAGCACTCTTTTACACACACACACACTTGGGTCTAATGATCCCCTCTTTATTTCCTGTGCATAGTTTGAAGTGTACTCACCAGGTTTGTGAGGTGTACACTGTACCTCAAATGACCTACTATCACACATAGCAGCAGAGACAGGAACCTGCAGGGAGGATAACGCCAACTACTATGCCTCAGTCTAGCTCCTGCTAGAAAGAGAGCAGCCAAAGCAGACTCAAAGTAACAGAGCCAGAAGACAAGCACCCAAAACATGCTGACAGTACCCCCTGAAAACAAAAATAGCCAATATGCCTGCACATGATCTTTTGCACTCTATCCTCCAAGCCTGGAATGTGCTGCCCAAAAGGATAAGGGAAGTCACAGAACTTGTAATATTTTGCAGACAACTAAAGACCAACCAATTTATTGAACACTTTCGACCGAACGCACAGTAACCTGAAAAGGCCTGGCAATCTACTTCTGGTGATACACTGCCAAGAAAACCCAGAGGCAGCTGGGTCGCCAGGAGTCAGCCCTGATTTGACAGTAGTAAAAAAAAAATAGTCTGCTTTACAGATGCTCACCTCCTCCAACTACTTAAATATCCCCACAGCCCCACGTGATCTTCTTGTTGCTTTGTTAACGACTCCCTCTCCATTTCTCCTTGTTTTGTGAATAATTCCCCCCCCCCCCCACACACACACACACACTAAAAGATTATAAAAAGAGACTACAGAGCAGAGATGGTGTTCATCTGTCCAAGAAGATCAAAAAGTGTCTTCAGCAGCAGAATGGCTAACCTACTTGAAGAGGACTATAAACTAGATTTATTGGGGATGGGTGAAGGAAGTCCCTAGGTAAGTGAAACATTAAATACCTCCGTAGAAATTGGTAAAAGGGACACCATCGGGAAAGCAGTGTGTATAAATGCTCGTAGCATGGGGAATCAGATCCCAGATGTTGAGGCTTTAATGGAAGAGGCCGACTTGGATTTAGTGGAAGTTACAGATATGGTTCACAGGCAACCATGACTGGGATATAATTATGCCAGGCTATACTTTATTCAGGAAGGACAGGGTGGGAAGAAGGAGAGGAGTGGCATTATATGTAAAAAAATAATATTAAAGCTATAGAATTACAGGGCTTCAAAGGGAGCAAGGAAGCACTGTGGGTTAAATTAGAAAGAGGGAAATAGAAATCTATTTGTATTGGTGTGCTATACAGAGCTCCCTCATAGGGAGAAGTGGATGGGGATTTAATTGAAGACATACGCAATATTGCCAGGAAAGAAATGCTACTGATAGGGGATTTCAATATGCCAGATGCTGATTGGCACATCCCTGCTGCAGTGTTATCTAGAAGTAAGGAGATCTTAAGATTCTCTACAAGGAGAACTATTCTGGCAACAGAACCCACATGTGAAGGGGCCATATAACACTTGGTGCTTACCAATGGGGAAAGTGTTTCTTATGTCATAGTGGGAGGTCATCTCACATCCAGTGATCACCAGATGGTGTAGTTCAGTATTAGGAATAGGGCTGATAAAATCCATTCAAAAGTGAGGGTCTTAGACTTTAGGAAAACTAACTTTGCCAAGATGGAACAATACCTCAAGGAGTTGTTAGCAGGATGGGAACAGCCAGGGGATGTAGAAAAACAATGGGTAAAACTAAAAGTGGATATTTTGATGGCAACAAACCTTTTTGTTATAAAGGTAAATAAATGTAAAAGGTTATCAATATAAGTAACTGAAAAGATGAAGAAAAAAGAGGCTGGCCTTCATAAAAAAGAGATCACAGAGGAAGACAAGTATCTATATTTGGAAAAGAGAATCTAGCAAAGTAGTAGGAGAGCAAAGATACAAAAAAAAAGAAATAGCCAATACAATAAAATGGGGGGATAGGACATTTTTCAGATATTTTAGTGAGAGGCAGAAGAGCAAAAGTGGTATTGTCAGACTCAAGGGTGAAGGGGAGGATTATGTAGAAGCTGATGAGGATAAAGCAGAATTGCTTAACAAATATTTCCATTCTGTGTTCACAGATGAAGAACCAGGAGCAAGAACTCAGAAAACACCTACAAATAGAAAGAGAAGTGAAGGGATCTTAAGAATATTCAAAAGACTATGTTCAAGAAGAACTAGCTAAAGTAGACTGAGCGATGGGACCAGATGGGATACATCCGACAATATTGAAGGAACTTGGGGACATTCTAGCAGCCCCACTGACTGAACTTTTCAATGCTTCTTTAGAGTCGGGAGTGGTCCCAGAGAACTAGAGAAAGGCATATATAGTCCCTTCACACAAAAGCGGAAGTACAAGGATGAGGTTGAAAACTACAGGCCGGTTAATCTAACCTCTGTGGTTAGTAAATTATTGGAACACTGCTAAAACAGAAAATAGTGAGGTTTCTGGAGTCCAATGGATTGCAGGATCTGAGGCAGCATGAGTTACCAGAGGCAGGTCCTGTCAGACAAATCAGATAGATTTCTTCACCTGGATGACCGAGAATTGGACTGAGGGAGAGCCCTTGATATGGTATACTTAGATTTCAGTAAAGCCTTTGACACTGTTCCGCACAGGTGGCTTATAAACAAACTGAGCACCCTAGGGATGGACCCTAAAGTGACTGATTGGGTTAGAAATTGGTTGACTAGGTGGTGAAAAAAGGTACAGGTAAATGGAGCTCACTCCGAGAAGGATGGTACCAGTGGTGTTCCACAGAGATATGTCCTTAGTCCAATTATTTTTAACATTTTTGTGGGTGATATTGCAGAAGGGCTGTCAGTAAGGTTTGCCTCTTTGCGGATGATACCAAAATCTGCAACAGAGACACAGGAAGTAGGTAACATGAGAGATCTAGCTAAGCTTGAAGAATGGTCAAGAATTTGGCAGTTGAGATTTATTGCTAAAAAATGCAGTGTCATGCATTTGGGCTGCAAAAATCCAAAGGAGCAGTACAGTGTAGGAGGCAAAGTACTTCTGTCCATGAAAAAGCATGATTGTTTCTGATGATCTTATAGTGGCTAAAGAGGTAGAAAAGATGACAGCGAAAGCCAGGAGGCATCTTAGGTGCATATGGAGAGGAATGGCCAGTAGAAAAAATGGAGGTGATAGTGCCTCTGTATAAGTCTCTGGTGCGACTTCATTTGGAGTATTGTGTGCAATTCTGGAGACCACACTTTCAAAAGGATATCGACAGGATGGAGTATGTGCAAAGGGTGACTACTAAAATGGTTAGTGGTCTTCGTTATAAAGCATATAAGGATAGACTTAAGGATCTTGATATGTATACGTTAGAGGAAAGGCAGGATAGAGAAGATATGATAGAGATGTTTAAATACCTCATTGGTATAAATGCACAAAAGGAGCATCTCTGTTGATTGAAAGCATGTTCTGCTATGAGAGGACATAGGATGAGAGTGAAAGGGGATAGACTCAGGAGCAATGTTCCCTCTAATTTTCTGTAGGCTGTGTGCGCATAAAATATCAGCTGTGCAGCTTTTGAAGGAAGGTTACATTTTTGTGCGCCACATAACGACACTCGGAGTTATATACTTTAAAATTTGACTACACGTCAGAATATAGTATGTACACCACATTAATTTTAATCAAATTAAATGAAAATAGATGATTACTAAATGAAGCTGAAAATTTCTAGTAATTACAATCACAACTTTTACATTTTAAGACGTCTGTATTGTTTTCTATCAGAATCAGAACTGTAATTTTTGTGCGCTCTGTTGTAAAGTATGTGCGCTCGCTCGACGAAGTGTGTGCGCAGCTTAGAGGGAACAGTGCTCAGGAGTAATACATGGAACTATATCTTTACAGAAAAAGTGGTAGATGCATGGAATAGTCTCCCAGGGGAGGTAGTAGAGACAAGGACAGTATCAGAATTCAAGAAAGCATGGGACAAACACAGAGGATCTCTAAAGGAAAAAAAAGGGAACTACTGTAATTGATATGGAAGGGCAGACTAGATAGGCCATGTGGTCTTTTTCTGCCATCATGTGTCTATGTAATAATTAATTACATGGTAAAAGGTACCATATATATATATTTTATATATATTATCTGTTATTGTGTCATGTACAAGTTGCTGTTGCTTGTAAACCTCTTTGACCTGGTTTAAAGTGGTATAGAAAATCAGTTAGATAAATAAATGGTGTGGAAAATCCATCAATAACCTGCCTGATTCTCGCTATCCCCTTCATAAACTGTTCTCCTCTATTTCCCCCCGCCCCCCGCCCCGAATGTTTGCACTTCGCTTTCCACAAGTTCTAATAACTGAGAAGGACCCTGGCAGCTTGCGGTATACACTCAGACTCCAACTCATGCACAGCCCCGGGGCAGCCTATGGACACACAGACTGCAGCTCCAACAAGAGAAAAAAAGTTACAATTTAAAGAACAGCTAGCCATGAACCTTCATTCTATCTTCAGTTCCTTCAATGAACGGCGATCAAACCTCTTCTTTACAGCAGAAAGCCCAGTTCCCTCCAGAAGACACCTATCAGGAGCATGCGCAATAGTAGGACTGTAGAACCGGATGTAGTGGCTGCTGTTTCCAAATCCTATAACTTCCTGCGTTGAGGCGCATGCTCGGAAGCGTAGCACGCATTTTACTTCATGTTCCAATTCCAACTTTTATCTGTAGTAGACGTAGGAACTAAGGGCAGGAGACTCGTAGGAAAACTGCTCGCTTAGTAATTCTGCTGCTTGTTCACGCTGATTTAGCAGTCCCGGTGTCGGAATTTCACCAGTAGAGCGCACGTATCCTTGCGGTGCTATATCTTGTCAGCTTTCCGGAACACTTGAGTAAGGAGCGGATACCCCCCTCCCCCCGCCGCAGTCTGTGCCTAAAAAAGGTAAAGCTAGCAAAACGCAGGGCTTCTAAGTAGAGAGACCCATTGATGGGGGATAGACTAGACATAAGAGTTAGGGATGATGGCATCAAGAAATGAGTCTTAGCCTATTTTGTTTCTTATTTAATGCAGCCTTTTAATGGACATTGCTAAAATTGCATAATGTGTATTATGAGATTCGTGTGAAAAATAAGATTATGATTTTGTCAGACGACCATCCACACAACACATACTCGTCATCCCCTACGCAAACACCAAATACAATCAACGAGACTTCCATCTGGAACACCCTTCCCCCAATAAGAAACGCCTCCTACATCCTTCCGAAAACAACTAAAAGCTCACCTTTTTTCAGAACACTTTGGTCCTACAATATAACCATTCCCCCCTTCCCTTGCACTATTACTTAAAGAAGATGATTTTAAGCAAAACCTAAAATAGAGGATTATTCACCCATTGTATATAGTTAACTGTTCCAATTCTCACCCAATGTTCACTGTATATAGTTAATATGTTCTATGTAAGCCAAATGATGTTCTACTGTTCTGTGTAAACTGCTTTGACCAGGCGAAAAGCGGTATATAAACCTTACTAAATAAAGAATTGCAGCCATGCATCATGGTATTGTCCTCATCTTCAACTACCTTTTATATTTCTTTCCTCTGTAGGAGTATTCCGTTTTTCACCTCCATGGCGAAAGAGGAAGATTTGTTTCACAATGAACACCTTGTGAGCGCTAGTGAGGATGAGGTAAGTTCTTTGTTTTTATATGAATTCTTTTAGGGACAATTTTTTCAAATGGGTTCTGTGCTGGTCTCCTTGTGTTTTGTTCTGAATAGTTCTTGCAAATAAATTTGTGCATGTTTTCCTGTTAACAAACATTTCTCATACTGCATCAGAGTAGCACATCTCAAATATTGTTTGACTCATCTCTGTTAAAGGTGAAATAAGAGGAAATATATATTGGGTAGGTAGGAGGGGAGAAAGCAGAGTAAGTTGCCTTTGAGGGTTCTCCCTGGACAGCAGGATAAGTCAGCCACATACTGATGATGCCATCCAATGGCACCATGGACAGATCAGTTGTTCTAGAGCTCAGAAAAGTTTGGAAGACCTTTCTGAGCATGTGCTAGTCACTTTCAACCACCATGCTCACCTGTCTCTGCTTCAGTGCATTCTCCGGCTATAGGTAGATTTATTGTGGAGTGGAGGTAGGTGTGGTTAATTTATCCTGTTGTCCATGGATGAGTCAGCCACCCACAGCAGATGGATGTGAAGAGATGTGTGTAGACTAAGAAATGAGCATGTACTCGCTTTATTCTCCATGTAGCATACTGTCTTCAGAATGAAACAAAGAGGCATTGTTTAAGATTAGGTGGAAGCCTCTACTTGGAGTCCGAATGGGTTGCAATCTCTGTTATGAACATAGAGGAGAAATAAACAGGCGTCTTTTAAATTTAATAATAGATTCATATTCCACCTGTTCTGTTGGGTAGAATATACAAAGCAGAGCTTCCATAGTGTCCCTCCTTTCCAGACAAAGAACATAAGATATGCCATACTGGGTCAAGCCAAGGTCCATCAAGCCCAGTATCCTGTTTCCAACAGTGGCCAATCCAGGTCACAAGTATCTAGCAGTTTCCCAAAAAGACACACAGGTTCCACAATGCCTGTATTGGGGCAAGCAGTGGATTTCTCGGATCCTTTTTAATAATGGTTTATGGACCTTTCCTCCAAGAACTTGTCCAAACCTTTTTTAAACCCAGCTACACTAACAGCTTTTACTACATCCTCTGGTAATGAATTCCAGAGTTTGATTACGTGTTGAGTGAAAAAATATTTTCTCTTATTACTCTTAACTGGGTTACACTGTAGCTTCATTGCATGTCCCTTAATCTTTCTACTTTTTGATAGCATAAACAATCAATCTATGTTTACCCATTCCACTCCATTTATTAATTTATGGACCTCTATCATATCCCCCCTCAGCAGTCTCTTTTCCAGGTTGAAGAGCCCTATCCTTTTAAACCTCTCCTCATAGGGGTATTCCTTCTATCCCCTTTATCATTTTGGTGGCTCTTCTCTGTATCTTTTCTAATTCTGCTATATCCTTTTTAAGATACAGCAATCAGAATTGCACAGAATGTTCAAGGTACGATTGCACCATGAAATGATACAGAGGCATTATAATATCCTTTGTTTTATTCTGCGTTCCACTACTTATGGTTCCTAGCATTCTATTTGCCTTCTTGGCCGCTGCTGCACACTGGGCAGAGGGCTTCAGCATAACGCCTAAATCTTTTTTCCTTGGTGGTAGTTCCTAATGTGGAACCTTGTATTGTGTAGTCATAGTTTAGGTTGTTCTTTCCTGGGTGCATAACTTTGCACTTGACATTCAAATGGCAAATGAAATTTTAATGTGGACAAGTCTTCCAGTTTATTAAGGTCCTCTTGCAATTTTTCACAATCCTCTTAGGTTTTAACAACTTTGAATAATTTTGTCTCATCTGCAGATTTGATAACCTCACTTGTTGTTCCCATTTCCATGTTATTTACGACTATGTTAAAAAGCACCAGACCCTGCACGGATTCCTAGGGTACACCTTTCTCCATTGGGAAAATTAGTCTTTCAGCCCTACCCTCTGCCTTCTATCTTATCTAGTTCTTGATCCTCAATAGTACACTACCTCCTATCCCATTACTTTTTATTTTGCCAGGAGTCTCTCATGAGGGACCTTGTCAAAGGCTTTCTGAAAATCCAGATACACTGTATTGACTGGCTCACCTTTGTCTATCTTTTTATTCACACCTTCCAAAAAATAACAGATTTAGTAAGAAAAGACCTTCCTTGGCTAAAGCCATGTTGGTTTTCTCCCATTAAACCATGACTATCTACATGTTCAGTAACTTCATTCTTTATAATGGTTTCTACCATATTGCTCATTACTGACGTCAGGCTCACTGGTCTGTAGTTTCCCGGGTCACCATCTGGTCCAGGTGATTTGCTACTCTTTAATTTATCAAATAGTTGTAATACATCTTCCCAGTTTATCGATATTTCTTTCAATTCTTCCACTGCATCACCTTTAAATCCATTTTAGTCATGGATAACTTCCCTATATCTTCTTCAGTAAAGACCGAAGCAAAGAGTTCATTCAGTCTCTTCGCTGTGGCCTTGTCCCCCACTTAGTGCCCCTTTTACCCCTCTGTCATCTAATGGTCTCTCACGTTTTTTTTGTTACGAATGTAATAGAAATTTTTATTATGCATTTTTGCTTCCACAACAAGCTTTTTTTATATTCTCTCTTTGCCTGCCTTATCAATGCCTTGCATCTAAGTTGCAGTGGTTATGTTTCCAGTTCTTGTCATTTTACTCTGTTTGTTTTCCCCGTTGTCTGAAAGATGCTTTTTTTGTAACACCTCTCTGACCTCACCTTTTGAACCATGCTGGCAGTTTTTTGGACTGACTTCCACTTTTCTTAAAGCGTGGAATAAAGCTGGTCTGGGCTTCCAAGATAGTATTTTTAAACAATACCCATACTTGATGTAAATCTTTAATCTTTGCATCTGCTCCTTTTTAGTTTTTTCTTAATTATTTTCCTCATTTTATCATATTCTCCCTTTTGAAAGTTAAAGTAGTTCTGTGGATTTCCTTGCCGTCCTTCCTCCATTTATTAAATCAAACACAATCCTGCATCCCTATAGAAGGAAGCGCCATCTGGCGCAGCGGCAGCACGACGGACGGCTTATTCTGGGTCCTGCGGCCCCATAGAAGGAAGCGCCATTGGGCACACCCGCCCCGGAGGGCCCTTTGGCAGAGACCAAGGCGCTTTAGCGCAGTGCTCCTATACACCTTGCCGCCTGACCCTAACCAACTTCCTTATGAAGTAAGCACCCCACTGCTACTGCTACCCGCAGCCAAATTACTCCACTGCTACCCATTGCTCCATCATTACCTCTAACCCTGTACCTGCAACTAATCCTGCATTGTGTTGATCTGGCTACCCATGCTTGCACTGAACTGGCTGCCCCATTGCTGGCTCCGAACTGGCTGCCCCATTGCTGGCTCCGAACTGGCTGCCCCATTGCTGGCTCCGAACTGGCTGCCCCATTGCTTCCACCTTACCTTACCCCTACCTACCCTCCACTACCCTTATGTTACCTTACCCTTACTGCAATCCATAGTGCATAGCATGTAATCCCCACTTGTAACCCAACATATACTGCATAGTGTTTAAAATCCTGAAATCCGAAGCCATCTCATCCCCTGCTAGTTAACTCACGCTGCTTAGCTCCCACTCCTCCTCCTGCTATGGCCCCACATCACATTGTCCTACTCTCCCTCCACCTTCCTAACCTCTCCCTCCATTCTGTCTCCTAACCTAGCATCCACCTTACCCCGCTCTCTACTAGTCCTTCTTCTCTCATCAGGTAATATCAACCCCAACCGAGGCCTCCCTCGATTTCTTTCTCAGTTATTTCGGTAGTGTTAAACTTGTTCTACACAAAGGAATACAGAGAAATATTTGCGCAATAGTGGTTCACTTAAGGATTATCATAGTGTGCATAACTGTATACCTCCTGAAGAAGGCAACTGCCAAAATGCGTAGGGGTCTTTTAACTAAATAAAGGCACCTGTGACCTCCATATGCCACTCGCTTCCTGTGTTACTGTTTCCTACATACTACGAGGGCCTTTGCTCTCTTTGTGGTACCTAAGGCATCAGTGCTGAGGGGACAGCTACAGGATTTCCAGTGGTATTGAGCTTCTCTGTTTGCCCTGTATCAGTGACCTAGGTACCCTCCCAGGGTCAGCTCTGTTGGGGCAGCAGTGGAACCGGATAAGGTTCCTTTGCCAGTTCCTGCTCCGGAACAAAGAGGGGCCAATGAAGGGCAGTGGACCCAGGCAGAGGAGGTGCCGGTGGAGAGGTTGGTTGCATCAGTTCTACTCCACTTGGGTCCAGTTAACGTCCAACCAGTGGGTCCTGGAGGTGATTCTCGACGGCTATGCGTTGGAGTTCACAAAACCACTCATAGAGGCCTTCCTGTCTTCTCCCTGCAAGGCACCAGAGAAGTGGGCAGTGATTGTAACCACACTGTGGCACCTTCTGCAACTCCAAGCAATCGTGCCTGTGCCCCAAGGCCAATTAGGGTCTGGTGATACTGCATTTACTTTGTGGTTCCCAAAAAGGAGGGAAGTTTCCGCCTTATTCTCAATATCAAACATGTCAACTGCATGCTGAAGGTCCCTTATTTTTGGGTGGAAACCCTGCACTCTGTAATCTCAGCAGTCCGGAAAGGCAAATTTCTGACCACACTGGACCTCACCGAAGCCTATTTGCATGACCCAATCTGGCCGGAACACGTACTGTTCCTGAGGTTTCCAATTCCCATGGGACATTTCCATTTTCAGGCTTTTCCCGTCGGTCTCGCCATGGCTCTGCACAACTTCACCAAGATCATGGTGGTCACACTCCAGAGAGAGGGCGTGCTAGTACATACATCCCTAACTGGGCGATTGGTTCATCAGGGCCAAGTTCTAGCGGGAGTGCCATGCAGCAATGGATCGCATCCTGGACTTGCTCCGGGATCTCGATTGGGTGATCAATGTGCCCAAGAGTCACCTGGAACTGTCTCAGAAACTTATCTTTTTGGGAGCACGGTTCGACATGCAGGTCGGGACAGTCTTCCTGCCAGTAGACAGGGCCTGCAAGCTGTAGTTAGAGGCTGGTCCATAAGGTTGCTTTTTTTCTCAGGGGCTGCGCATTTAACCAGCCAGCCTCTGATACTTCAGTTACTTTCCATCATGAACTGTGTTCAGTCATATTGACGGCGTGTTTTTTGTTCCAGCCTCAAATACTTCAGCAGGTTATCTCAATACCATATATGCTACTGAAAGTTTAAAAAAAAAAAAAAAGGCGGGAAATGGAAGGCAGAGCCCAGCTACAGCATGCAGGGCTGAGCCCTTAAGTTATGGTGATTGGCGCGAATGCGGCACCATTTTTAGTTCTCCTTCCCCTCCCCCCTCCTGTCCAAGGAAACTGGATTGGCACTATTGCTGTTGGCGCAAATAGGTCGCCATTTTGTTTCCTTCCCCTCCTTTCGTCTGCGGGAATGGGATTGTGTAGTGTGGTCTGAAGCGGAGTGAGAAGAGGAGCAGAGTCGACAAGAATGAGGCTCATAAGAAGAATGATTCCTCCTTGTCGTGACTACAGGATTATCAGTGGCCATTAGGACTTCAAAGGAACTTCAGCTTGTGTTTGGAGAAATTTGGCGCAGGCAGTCCAGCGATTACCTGGTGGTGTCTGGAAGTATTGTGTTTGGCACGAATGGCCGCCATTCTGTTCCTGGTGCATTTGTTCTGCGGGACGTTTGACAAGTCTAGATAAGAGTGTCCAGGGCTAGGGCACAGACTGTGGGATCAACACCTTGTTCTTTCCTGTTTTGGTATGCAGTGTTTTACAGCCTTTCCAGAAACAATTGGTTAGTGGTACTACTGAGTTTTTATCTGTTCTTTCTCTTGAGATAGGGTAAGTAGGATCCCTACAGGAGCGAAACGGTTTTATTACTGTTTCATAGACCTTTTTGTTGAGGCTTATGGGGGGGGTGAATATGTTCTTCTGGTTAGTTCGGTCTGAACTGGCTGGGGGATTCTGTGAGATTGGAATTGTCTCTTTCTCAGGATTGAGCCAGTTTGTATTGTATCTGCCTTCGTTGGCGTTTTTGGATCAAAACCTTGTTTTCTTGCTGCTGATCGTGGGAATAGGTCTGCAAGGTGTAAGCAGCGCTGTATTGAGAGAGTTAGGCAGGCTACCCTCCCAGCTCAGCAGAGCTTGTATTCTGTTCTAAAAATCAAATAGGATTGTAACTCTTAGGACTGGAGTAATGTACACTACTGCTGAGCTGTGTTCATGTCAGTGAAAGGCTTACAGTCTAGTTGAGTCTATCTGTATAGCTTTGCGGACTTGGAATCATGGTGACCAAGAGCCAGGTACTTTCCTACGCACATGTGTGGGGGACAGATATCCTATAGTGGAGCCACCTGGCGGGATAGGTGTGATAGCCTTTTTCTCCCTCAGGGATTGTTTCAAGAGATTGAAGAGTTGCGAAAGAATGTAAGGGTAGCCTCCATTAGAACTGTACCAGAGGGCTGATAGCCCAGGGGTTAGATCTCCAGTTCTCCTTGTGTGCTAGGACAAGTTTCTTCCTCATGGATTGGGCTAGTTACTTTGGCTACGTTTTGCGGAGTATCCGGGCATGGCCTCATCCTCAAAGGTCTGCATGTCTCCTTGGCCTGGATCGGAGGGACTTGAGGAAAGAAGATTAGCAAGTAAGGCCTAATTTCACATTTTGATAAGACCACCAACATCAGAGTAGATAGCAAGCAAGATGACAGTGCCATCTATACTATCTATAATAGCTGGTGAAGGTGTATTAAGTTAACTGAAGAAACCTCGAGACGAGACATGGCATAGAGTTCAACTTTAGAAAAATCACAGGGAATGAGCAGTTGTGTGTGCACCTGAGGTGCCCATTGAAATCCTTGTTTTTGTACTTTGAAGCTGTACATAAATGATTTTGTGACACTGAAGAGCAAAAGAGCTGGACGGTTCCTGCTTAGGGTTAAGGAGCAAATGGAGGAAACTTCCACTTTTTACCATGAATGGTACTGGATCATTTGGCAAGGATGGAAGGGTTTTATATTTCATAACCTCTTGTCATTAAATGTTTGCCAGAATCTGGCATACTGAAGATGATGTTTCATTTGAAGTTTATACATATTTTTCTGTGAGGATTTGTATGTTCATAGATTAGGCTCCTGTCTTTTCCGTGATGCCTGAAGGTGAATGGCATACAGTAGGTGTTTCCTTGTCAGATTTTATAGAAAGGAATGGCCTGCTACAGGGGTCATTAACAGGAAGCAACCCTATTTTCCTGGATTTTCATGTGACTGCTTAACCAAAAGGCAACTCGGTGCGTCAGCTGCAATGTGGTGTAAGGGCCCATGATATTTTTGATTTAGTCTACGAAGAGCATGCTTTCATGAATTTTGGAGGGTTGACAGACTTTGTTGCAAGGAGTGTCAGACTAGTTCTCAACCTGCTACTCTAGCCACTAGACTACAGTATATCTTTACTTCTCAAGGCAAATCTTTGGGCAGCTGTAGTAAACTGTTAAATATAGACTCTCTGTGTAATGCAGTTCTGCACATCTTATGGTGTGAACAGTGAGCGAGCCGGTATTAGCAGGATATCGGGCAATGGAAAAGGTTAACATCGTTGATGAAGAAGGGTGTTACCCCTCTTTTCCCGCCATTACTTAGCACATCTCTATGTTGGTATGATGCTGCCTGCAGAGCTTTCTACTGGTGGAACTTCTTTGGTTGGGATCTGCCAGGAGGGTCCTGGGACCCCAGCCTTGAAGGGATAAACAAAAAAAAGAAAACACTAAAGGGGAATTAAAGCTAGAGGAAAAAAAAGAAAAATAGAGGAGAAAGGTTTTTACGGAGAACAGGACGATCTGTTTGTATGGCTGGGCAGATAGAACAGCTTGAGGTGGAGATGGGCGGACACAGTGGTGGTGGGTTGACTAGCACATGCTCAGAAAGGCCTTCTATGTTTTATGAGCTTTAGGAGAGCTAACCCATCAGATGACATCACCAGTATGTACTTGACTCATCCTGCTCGTCCATGGAGAAGAGTAGTTTTCTTCCAAATTGCCACAGACAAATTTAGGTGACTGTTTACTAAAGGTTAACGCACATTAAGTGAAGTTAATGCATGTCAAGTGCTGTAACGGTTCATAGACATGAATGAGCAGTGGCAGCACTTGACGCGTGTTAACCTTTAGTAAACATGCCCCTTAGCCCCCCCCCCCCTGTTGGCAGCCTTCTGTAATACAAACCCCATCCAAATATCTTTAGCCTATTCAGGTTCCCTTGTGTGCCATCAGCCAACCTTTTGAGTCCTAAACTTTGCCAGATGGGGTCCTTTATAGTCGGGAAAACAGTTCTATAATTTAGTTTTGAGTATTTCAGAGGTTATCAGTACTTATGCCATTTTATAGTGTAAGCAGTGTGATTGTAGTATACAAGTTGCCTTGTTCATGGGCTCCTGCAGGGTAGCAGTTTCATTGGACCCTCTGAAATGATAGCTCCCCATTTAACTTCATGGTTGATTTGATTCCTTAATTGACAGCTGGTGGATGAACTTCAACTTCATCAACTGTTGGAGTTTCTGGAGAGGAAGTGGTCTGAGAACCAGGAAAGCCAAGGTTCACTTCCCACTTCTGTCACTTTGTGGCCTTGGGCAAGTTGCATTATCTCCCATTGCCTCAAATACGCACTTATGTAAGCTCTTTGGGGAAGGAATCTATCGTACAGGAATTCTCATCACTGTACTGTACTATACAGTATATGTGCAGTAGCACTATGAAAATACATATTGTTGAAATATTATATGTCATAAGATTTGGCTGGGTCAGTCAATGTGTTGCTTTGAAAAAATAAAAATCTATTTTTTTTAGTATAGGTTCCACAATAGAATGTGTTAGTCTTATTACTATGTTAAATTAGAATGATGGACAATAGAATATATTTCCTTTCACACTCCTAATCCCTGCACGCCTAATTAAACATTTTTTTATGATTGGGTATGTGGCATCTGAGGCAAAATCAAATCCATTGCAGTGTGGACCAATGGGAAATCTATTCTGGCTGCAGATCTCATGACAAGCCCTGTGCACCTATGGCTAAGACTTTCTAATACAGCTGCTTGAGAGCACTAAAAGATTTCTCTTGTGCTAGGCTCTGCAGATGTTTAGGGCAGGCCTCTCTATGGTTTTCATTGTGTTGGCAATGAGGTAATAGGAATTCTGTTCATCTTGCTATGCTGAACTTGGTGTGTTAATGACTTATTCCAGGTCATCCAGTTAGACCACTCCAGACAAGTGGGTTAAGTCCCTCTGCCAGCAGATGTCGAGACAGAGAAAGTCAGAGCCATTCCAAGCTGTGACCTCACATGGCATAAATCCCAGACACAGCTAGTGGTCTCCTCGGTACTCTGTCTCAGCAAGTGTTGGACCTGTTTTCTTTTCTCTCTAGTAGCCTGCAGCTTACTTAGTTCTGGACTTTTCTGTCTGGGCCACTTGGATCCTGCGAGGGTACGAGGCTCCCTGGCCGGCTGATCCTTTTCGGCTAGCTCCTGGCTACGAGAGCCAGTGCAGCTTGGCGGACATTGGGTCAGGAGGACCCTTGGAGAGACCCTAGGCCTATTTTTTGCCCTTAGTTTTGTTTTTCCCCTGTACCTTTATTTCTTTTTCTTCTCAGCAAAAAAACAAAAAACAAACAAAAACTAAGGGGCCTCTAAAGGCAGATTGGATCTTTTACCTTAGCAGCTGGCTGCCTGAGCTCTTGTACCGGCTCCCGCCTTCAGATTACCTCCAGACTCTCTCCTCTTCCCTCCCCTGGCTCTCCGAGAACCCAAGAGTGCAGCAACTACCGTCTGACCTGCTTTCGGCCTGAGCACCGCCTTCTCCACGGACTCAGCAGCAGGAGAGCCGCTGCAACGCACTGTAGGCCGTGGCCTGCTTAACAAAGACACATTTTGCTCTGTTTTCTTGCCTGGGCCATTTTGTGCTGTTCTCCTGCCATTGCGCTGGTGCGGTGTGCACCATTTTTGAAGGTCTCTGCTCCTGCTCTGTCAGCATGCTGGCCTCCTTTCCTACGTGCCTTGCACATGCTAAGAAGCGCTGAGATCTCGTCAACGGCCTCTGCTCCATCTGTGATAGCCCTCCAGGGAAGTCTTCAGCAGCCTCAGGCCCTCCTTTTGCAGCCATTCAGCTTGCCTTGGGGTCAGGGGAGCCCAGTGCCTCCATATCGCCTGCTTCTGCTCCTCTGTCTGCTTCGGCAGTGCAAGATTCTCTGTCTCCTCCCATCCTCCTTCAGCGGTGGCAGCCTCAGGTTGGGGACCCTGTCACCGCTGAATTTTCTATTCTATTCCAGCATGCCTGGACTCTTCTGGAAGGGGGACCAAGCGCTGCCATCCTTACAGCCCAGCCCCTTGCCATCAGCAGGGGCCCACGCTCCCTCTCCTCGTCTCTCCGGGGGGCTTTTGTGAGAGGACGAGGGTTTGATGGATGGTGGGGACTTGGGAAGTGCCTCCCCTGCTCTTTCCTCTAATCTGAGGCTGAGGAGGGAGAGCTTTCCCCTATGGAACATGATTCAGTGGACGACA